>CM064340.1:5452500-10452500 GCA_032595735.1 Pelochelys cantorii
GTTCAGTTTTAACACTGCCAGGTTTACTGGGTTTCTTTAAAATGAATAGATAACACTCGATGAGTAACAAGCGGAGAACACTCGTCAAGTCATGTGACAAAGGGATTGGTGAACCAGCGCCCCCAATGCAGCCTTCCCCCACACGCTTAACTCCCTTGCAATCAGAAAATAATTCCCGGGGATCTCGGTACCTAAGCCACTGCAGGCAACTACGTCCGAGGGACGATTGGCTTTGGGGAATGGCAGTCCACATTTTCTATTTTCTTCTGCAGCAGCCATATGGGTGTGTAAACGCAAAGATAGACTTCAAAGCACATGGCTTTAAAAAAAAAATTTAACGCAAGGGCAGTGATAATGTCGTTTGTAGGGGTATAGTCATGGTGCAGATTTGGGGAGTCTTTTGGAGTGGGGGAGGGGAGTCTGGCTCGCCCATTCCTCGAGTGATTCTCACGTCACAAGAGACATATAAAAACAACACGATCAGCAATCATTTCTCATTAAGTCAACACAAAGGAAAACATTTAGTCAATTCAAGAAGAACCGTAACGTGTTCAAATTAATGTGTGATTGAGATACATGTCAGACATTTTAGACATATGGAAACTTAGGGGCAGATCCTTAGCTGGGACAAACCAGCATAGCTCTACTGATGTCATGTCTATTTATCCAGCTGAAGAACTGACAGTCATTGCATTGTGGCTCATAGTGAATTAGCCTCACCCACATCAATTCCAGAGCTTCCAGTATGTGAGAGCTATCGGCCCTTTCCTTAGCTGAGGATGTGAATTCTTTCCAGAACCTTCCCTTCTCACTTCTGATTGTTTCAGTGGGTTACAAATGGTAATGTATGCTTCCTGGTATCTTTGGTGCATTCCTCTCTTTCTCTTTCTCTCTAATGTCTTGTACAAGCATCGTCCAACCAATGGAAAAAAACCTTGACATAGATCCTACTCATCTGGCTGGTGGGTAGGTGCTTTCCTTTAGCTCACTTGGAAGAGCAATCTGGTTTGGAGTCTTTCTTGTGTAGCACGCCGAGCACGCACCGTGCCATATTCTGCCTTCAGATGCGTTCACACAGCACTCGCTGACTTCAGGGGTAAGCATCTGAGGGCATAATTTGGCTTAGTGAGTGTAGCCACAGGTTGAGAAGATTTCACCAATGAGCAAAGTTTGTTTCTGGGCCCTGGGGTCAGACATAACACAGTGTAGGCCTCACACCAGGTATAGGAAAGAAGATAGGCAGAACGAGAAACAACTATGAGAATGCTTAACAGAACTTGGAAGAACGGAGTGTTGACAGCTCAAACAATGAATTGCCTTATAGATTCCTAGATTCAAAAGCCTGAAGGTCTCACTGTGACTAACTAATCTGACCTCCTCGGTGTCACGGGACATAGAACTTCCCTAAAAATAATTCCTACAGCAGATCCTTTAGAAAAACATCCAATCTTGATTTTAAAATGATGAGTGACAGAGACTCTGCCATGATCCTTGGTAGAGATGGCAGTCGATGTCCCCAGGCTCTGGGCAATGTATGTGTGTGGGCTCAGGGCCTTCCCAGAAGGGTCAGGACCTCGGGTGGAAGGTCTAGGGCTGGGGCAAATTGCATAGTTCCTTTGGCCACAGTGTCACATTGGGAGCCGATTTTCCAACATGGACCCCAATGGTTTTCAGAGTCACTGCTTCCCAGGACAGAGCCCCCCATGCTGTGAGTATGGCCTGCATTCTGTGTTCCCAGATGTATACATTTCCTGTTAGCCATATTAAAATGCATATTGTTTGCTTGCACTCATTTTACCAAGGGGTCTAGATCACGCTGAATCAGTGATCTGACCTCTTCATTGTTTAGCATGGAAGTGGGCTGTACCCATGAAAGCTCATGATACCATGTTTTGTTAGTCTTTAAGGGGCTGCTACACTATTCATTGTTTTTCAAGTTTTTCCAGTTATAGACTAACTCTCCTACCCCTCTGAAGCTTCAGTTTTTGTGTTGTCTGCTAACTTGATCAGTGATAATTTTAGTTTTCTTCCAGGCCAGTGATAAAATGTTAAATAGCGCAGGACCAAGAAATGGTCCCCGTGAGACCCGCTGGAAACAGACCTGCTTGATGGCAATTCCATTTTTAGTTAGAGTTTGAGACTTAGCAATTAGCCAGTTTTGAATCCATTCAATGTGTGCCAGGCAGGGGACCGGCCTTGATGACCTCTCGAGGTCCCTTCCAGTTCTAGTATTTGAAGTTAATTTTGTATCATTTTAGTTTTTTTTATTCTAACAGGCTCCGTGCAGCAAATGCTGAAAAGCTGTTAAAATATCTGGCCTCTGTGGGGAAAGGTGTTTGGTGATTCACTCTACTTGTGTAAGTTGGAGCATATCTACACTGGAAAAAAAAACCGAAGCAAAAACACAACCCCAAGGTGTTTTCTTAAACTGGGATAGTTAAATCAGGTTAAAATAGCAGATGAAGACAGGATAACTTGGCTAAAGCTGGTAGAATAGCCTGGGATTAAACTCAAGCTGCTAACCTGAGTTAAAACTACATTGCCATGTTTTCACTGCTCTTTAACCTAAATTCACACTAAGAACACATTTTTTTTTGCAGGGTAGACAAACCCTAAGTTGTAAGTTAAATGTAGTGACAGTGACTCTACGTGATATGTAAAAGTAACGAACGATCAAGCAACACACGTGATTATTTCTGTCTTCTAAAGCAGAATGCAAGTTAATTAGCACAGCAGTCTCCAATGAACCATGTGCAGAAGACATAGCTAGCGGATGATCTGAAGGAGTATGTAGTTCCTATGCAGGCATATGTTATTAACACAGTAAGTCCTCTGCAGTACCGCTGAACATAAAAATCACTCAGATGATATTTTGTGCCATGTGTTAATTGGCTCTTTCTCTGGTTCTCAAGGAGTATACAAAGCTGCCGATATTTCACTGTGACAGGGTCCTTGAGGAAAGATTGAGCTGGCTGCTACTTATTTTCTCTGAAATGTGTCATTTTAGGTGAACTTTTGACGGGGAACATTTGTATTAGTTTATGGGACGTGGAAAAGCTGACACGCAAGTTTATGGTGCCTCTGGAGAACTTTGCTGAAAGGCCAAAAAGCCAGTTCCAAAAAAGGAACACTTCTATTTCTCATTCCTTAAAACATCTCGTTTTCTTTTAAAAATGTGAATTAAAGGCTCACATTATGGGTGTTTTTTCATTGACTTTCATCTGTTTTGGATAATTTGGCTTTGTGTTACTGTTTAGCAACCACAAGCACTAGATTTACCCATTCAATGTTGAATGATGTCCAATGCCAGGTTAAGCTGGGGGAGGGGAGCTCTCTTTGAAATAATTTCCTAATGTAGACATGCCCAAAGTAACTTATTTCAAAATAATAACTTCTGAAATAACTATTTCGAAATAGTGTGTCTACACTACAGGAAAGCCTCAAAATTAGTCTGAGGCAGGCTCTGTTAATGAGGATGCACTACCCTGACGTAGAGCCCCAAGAAGCACTGGGGAAATAACTACTTTGAATGACTCTGGGGAGTAATTATTTTGAAATAGCAGCAGTGGAGCATCCACACTCCCGCTATTATGGAATAACTATTTCAAAGTAAGCGTTATTCCTCGTGGAAAGCAGGAGTTATTATTTCAAAATAACCTGCCCGTTATTTTGAAATATCAGGCTTGAGAGTGTGGACGGTCCACTTGTTTTTTTTTAAAGTAAGGGATTAACTTGTTATTTCAAAATAACTCCCTAGTATAGACCAGGGCTTTCATTAACCCTTGTCAGCCTAACATATCTGACACTGAACTGATGGATCGGGAGGGAGGCGTGCGTGTAATAGAGGATGAAGGTTGCCTTCGTAAGTTTCCAACCCTGCTTCCATTAAAGTCAAGGTCAAAACTTTCACTAACTTCAGCGGGAGATAAAATGGTCTTTCAATATCACTTTTACCACTGAAAAAGGGCATTTTATTTATTCTGTGATGACATTCCTGCAGTGATATAGCTGGAAAATATTATATCTGATCTAAAATTCAATCTCCTAGGCCTGAAAACATATAAAGTGAAGGAATCCACTTTGAACAAAAGAAAAAAGGGCTATCAGTCCTGATGGGTAGGATTTCATAAGAGACTAAAACATTACCATGGAGAGATTTTAGAGATTACCAGATATACTGACTCAAGTGATTGCTGATGTATCAGGGTATGTCTACACAGTGGGGCTATTTCGAGATACCAGAAGTCTCCTGAAATAGCTACCCCACGTCTTTTGAATAGATCTGCTACGTCGAGATAGGTCTCGAAATAGTGGATGTGCTGTTTTGGCATCCCTGTAACCCTCGTTCCATGAAGGTTAAGGGACGCCTCGAATTAGCGTGTTATTTCGAAATTTGGCGCTGTGTAGACGCATCAAATTTTGAAATACTCTATTTTGAAATCCAATCAAAATAAGATACGCAATTTGTGCAGCGCAAATTGTGTATCTTATTTTGAGTTAAGGACGTTGCGTAGATGCACCCTCAGGTGCTAAACTTAGGAGAAATGGGGACTATGATGCAAGCTATGTGGCTTGATGTGTATATATAAAGTTGGTGATCCTCATTTCTAATATCGGGGGCCAGCTGCGAAGCAAATCCCCCTTTTGCCCCAAGAGAATGTTTACAACTATGTCTCTGTGTCTGTCCAGTGTGAGCACAGGTGAGTGACCTGAGCTTTTAAATGATTTGACACACAGTTTTATTATGACCTCAATGGGATTTACAACGTCCAGCTCTTTGCTGTGCATTAAAATGTCTTTGGCTATGTCTAGACTATGCCAAAGTTCCGAAAGCAGAGCTTTCGAAAGTGAAAGTAGTCAGGATGCGTTTTTTTCAGCAATCCAGCTTTTTCGAAATTCAATTCAGCTTTTTCGAAAAGCCGCGTAAACATCATTTTTGCAGAATTTGCATATCTGCTTTCGGAACTTCGGCGTAGTCTAGATGAGCCCTTTCTATCCCAAAGAGCTGTGTTTCAGCAGAAAGTTCCTTTACTGTATACAAAGATGTTGTCATCATCCAGTGAGGACTCATGCCCCATCTCTTTAGGAATGTACAATATCCGATGTCAAAACAGAACCCAGGGGCAGTGGTTTGTATGTCCTAGATGTGGTTGCCACTTTTGTGTTTTTAGGTTATTAATGCCGGCTGGTGAATACTTTTCTAACTGGAAACAGTAGTTTCTCTTAACATGTATTATGAATGTTCCAGTTTGGGGTTCAACTAAAATGACTGTTCTCCTGGTTTGCTGTGAGAAGTAAACAGCTTTCATTATTGATAGCAGATAGCACGAAAACATCCTGCTTATGAAACCAATCTTGTTCCCACTGGAGCCAATGTTGAAACTGCTGTTGATTTGAAAGGAAATGAGATACATTCCCTCAGCCAGTGAGCAGGATCTGGTCCCTGGGTGTGAGTGTCACCTGGCTCTGTTGTGTGCAGGGCCCTACAGTGAAGACAGACACCACATGATGACTGGAAAGAAAATACCAGCAAGCTCGACAAATAAAACAAAACAAACATAACGGGCCAGAAAATTGACAGCATTTGTTTCAAAGAAACACCAACAGGTCAAATGGAAAATCAAGCATTCCTCCTTTGCTCTCAGACTGGCTTGGGAATTCGTTCCATGTGCCATTAACGGAGGGTATAGCGTAAAAAAAGAAATAGCAGAAATGCTGTGTTCTCCTGCCCAGCACAGAGATATATGGACTAGCTGGAGTGAGCTGATTCTTTTGCGTTCCCTTCTTTTAGTTTTGCTGGTGGGGGTTGTTTTGGTCGCTGTTGTTGTTAAAAGCATTACTAATGGCTTCAGCACATCCCAAACTTTGCAGGACGGACTGGTTTTTGTGCATTGGTCCTGCCTCTTCATTTCCATATTTGCAAGATGGGAAAAAAAAGGGGAGAGAAAGCGTGCTGGAAACCTCCCCCCAAAAAAACTGTAATAGTGCAGGGATATTAGATCGGAGGGCTCCAAACGATTCCCTAGCCTGGACAAGGTTTTCCTAGCAAGGTTGCCTCATGGACCACCTGCTCTCCATGCAAAGGATAGCAACCTCTCTGCAGGCAACTCAGCGCTTGCTGACATGGAAAAGTAAATAGCAGGGAAGTACTTCATGCATTTTTAAAGCTGGAAGGTGCAAGAGCTGGAAACCCTGGCTCTGGTTCAGGGCCCTTTGATAGCAATGGGATCAGGCTTATAAGACCAATCAGATCTTCACGAGAAAATGGTCTGCAGGGGGCTAGTGATCCAGGACGCCAGTTTAAAACCCTCCACATTACAGTGGTTTATAAGCAGCAAACAGTGGGGCTGACTGCCACTGCAGACCCTTAGGCAAGTTGTATGTGTGGGTGGGGGACTGGCTCCATGCCCCGCAGAAGGGGCAGGGCTTCAGGTGGAAGTGGGGGGGACAGTCAATCCTTAGTGCTGCCCAGACCACGGAGTCCCCCCCACAGACCTTAGAGCTGCACAGAGCAGTACTCCAGTGCTCCAGAGGCCATTCAAAGGGGTCAGGGGCTCCAGTCGTCACCGCTGCTGCAGTTGTGGCAGCCTCCATGCCCCTTTGAATCTCCAGACCCCAGGATAATTGCCTCCTTTTGCCCCCCCTTCAGTGGGCCTGTCAGTGAACAAGCGTACATCGCTATGTTAAGGCTCCATTAATAAAGGGCTATTTATTGGTCAGTATTTCCTGCAATGATTAAGCAATAGCCGGTGAGTCCGGCAGGTCAACAGATTCCTCCTTCCCATGTCTGATCCCCATTCTCGGATATGCTTGTTACCACCTGCCCCACACGCGGCTCATGTCAGCGACATGCTTACACCTGCCTCACAGGCACCGACAAGCCCTTTATAAATGGAACGTTAACGAGAAAGCGCGACCCAAGCAAGGGCACCATTTTGCAGACGACAGGCAGGAGGGTCAGATTTTGTGACGGTGGCTGCACATGGCCGTCGGACTCAGCGCCTTTTGGAAAGAAAGTGGGGTCCCAATGCACACGCTGCATGGCCAGTGAAGGAATAAGAAAGCTGCACAGCGTGCACCGGAGTAGATGAAATCCCGAAGACTAATGGAGACATAGACAAGCCTCACAGGAGCAGGCTGTTCAGAGCCTCTTCTGTCATCTAGTTCACTGGGTTTCAAAGTTGGGTCATGGGCCTGAACACTTTGTTTATCTAAGTGTCCATGATCACAAAGCCTCGCAGCTCCTATGGGCTGGAAATGGTGGGCCACGCCACTTCCTGTAGCTCCCCTGGGCTGGAAATGGTGAACCATAGCCAGTGGGAGCTGTGGGGCTCTGTGGCTACACTGAGACCATGTCTATACTAGACCTGGAAGGTTGGCTGAAGGTACACAATTCCAGTAAATAACATAGCTGGAATCAACGTACCTTAAGCGAGGTTGGCACCATCTTCACAGTGGGAGGTCGATGGGAGCAAATGCTCCCATCGGCTTCCCTTAGTTTTCACAATCGCCAAGAGTACTGGTGCCGAACAGAAGCACCCTCAGCATCCGATTTAGCAGGTCTTGACTAGACCTGCTAAATCAAATACCAGAAGATTGATTGCCAGTGTAAAAGTATAGAGGTGGCCTTAGATAAACAAAGCATCGTGGGCCCGCCAGTGGCTCACCCAGGCAGGCCCATGACCCAACTTTGAAAGCTACTGATTTCTAGTTCTGTTGGCTAGCCTGATAAAGTCTGGAGCTGTCTGCAGCTTTCTAATCCCTTGGGGCTTATTTTACTTTCCAGCAGGACAGATCCCAAACTCTTCACTCAGTTTTCACTTCGGCAAAACTCCTACTTGAAGTCCAGGGGGCCTTGGGATTTGGCCCATTGTGTTAAATGCCTCACAGAGTTTTGAAAGTGAAAATTATTCTCTGCCCAGCTGATCCTTTCGTACGTTGCTTTCCTACATCTCTCCCCCCAAGTTTTTATGATGCTTGGCTTTAGAGCACACCCCCATGTGGATCAGGAGCTGTCTCTGTCCTTAACTGAAGGGGGCACAGGTTTGAATCCATGGGCAAGATCTTATCTAGGTTTTGGATTAGCCCTCCAGTCAGCCACAATAAGCCAGCAACTAACATAGCTGCTTCCATGCCTACCCCCAACAATAGACACAAGGAAAGCCATGATTTGTACCAGTTCAGGTTTTGCCCCACTTGAAAGTGGGATAAATTCAAATGATGCAAATCACAGCTTTTCTGGCCTCTACATAGGGGTTTGTTACAGCACAGCTACACCAATTACTGACCAGCAATGGTGAAATCTCAGTACCGACAAGGTCAAAGAGATCTTTCCTTCCAAGTGCTAATGGAATGATTTAAGAAGTGTTTTAAACAATCTGGAGAAAAGACAATCACATCTACCCACACTTCATGAGGTTTCCTCTTGTGTTTCTGACATCTTAAACTGGCTAGTCTTCCAGCTGTCAACACAATCTCTCAGGAAAGGCCTGAATTTCTAATGTTAAAAAAGGCAGGTAGAAAAAAACCTTTAATTAAAACAATCTTCCAAACAAAACAAAGACGACCTTCTCTTTCCCTACATCCTAAAGATGCAAAAGCATTTATCTTGGGGCATAGATTTAGGTGGCAAACCATAAGCACTCATGAGAAAATGTTGCCTCCATCATATCTTCTTCCCATATTCTTTTGTATTTATGACCATACTAAAGGTCTGGATTTCATGCCTTTTAAGAGGGTTTTGATTTAAAAAAGAAAGCCTTCAATAATATTTTAGCTGCAATGGGGTTTTGGCACAGGTCTTTGGCAACTGCTGTTTTGGGTTCAGAAATGTGGGTCTTGAACTTCCTGGAAGATGCCAAGAGCCCAAAACTCAGCATCTGAGCAAAACTCTTGAAATGAATTATTAATTGTGGCTTTTAGCAAGGATGAGAACACTTCATTTTTCATGTTGTCCTCGAGGGTTAGCATTTCTTTTCACACACACACACACACACCAAAATACTGGTCCCACAAGAATCCCTCTAAGCATGGATCCAAACCAGGCCGTCCCATGCATTGCAAAGATATGCATTTTGCAGGCCGTGGGAGGAGCCTTCCTTCAAAAGAATGCTCTGTTAATCAATGGTTACGATGCAGCAAAATCCCTTACGCAGTGCAGCCACATTCATAACAAATGGACCAGTTGGGGGCCAATTTCCATATGCAGGGTTTGAAGAATTAGTCTCTGCCATCACTTTTGAGCAGGAGTCATGTCGTTTAATGGCCTCCTGCCGAGGATTTACACCCCCTGCTTTCATGATTAATACAGCAATGGAGTCTGAGCAGTGGGGATACATTGATGTATTGGGCTGCAGGGCAAGGAAAAGCAAATCCAGGCTCCTTACCTCAGTGCAGACCCCTTCGGTGTTGCAATGCCATAGCCTTTGGAATCCAAGTTACCTCCCACCTTCATGGTGTCACAGGGCTTGCGCTGCTCTATGTACTCGTTCATGGTGGACTCCAAGAGGTAGGCGTACTTCCCTTTCGACTTCCTCACCCGGATCATGCCCTCTTCTGTGGTCCTCACAAAAACGGAGGGTTCCGCGGATTTCATGTACGTCCACATCTTCTCAAACACGGCGATTTTCGATCGCTGCGCAGGGCAACGCAAACACAACGTGTATTAAGGTTGTATTGCCGCAGGGGCAGGTGGTAGTTAAGGAAGGCCAGCTATGAAAGCATGGGCAGTGGGTAGACCTAGGTCAGGGAGAGACAAGCCCCAGCCCCACCCCTTCCACCCAAGGCCATGCCCTCTTGTGGGAACCACAGCCCCCTTACTGCAGGGGCAGGCCTCCAGCCTCCCATGTAAGCCTCCTCAGCCCTGGAGCACAGGGAGGGAGGCAGTGCATGGTCCCTGCCTCCCCGGCTCCAGAGCATGGGATCAAGCAGGCATCCCCAGTCTTGGAGCACAGGCAGGGTGCACTGCTCCAACATCCCCAACCTCAGCGAGGCTGAAGCCCCAGGGCAGCTTGGGAGCCGTGCTGAAGCAGGGGCATTCTAGGAGGAGAGTGTGGGCAGGGCCATGCCTGGCAATTTGGGAAGGCAAAACCTTCCCCTGCCTATGATACCTGCCGCCCATATATGTTAGAAATAGTTTAATGAGTAACTGGGGATCAAGGAGCTTAAATACCCTGCAAGCCTTCCTGGCCGTTTGCATCAAGGAATTTCAGGATAAGAACAATCAAGCAACCAGGGGGCATCTACCCAGGGCTGGATTGTCTCTGCTAAGCATGAGCAGCGAGGGGTTTTATCTCCCTTGGGGGAACAATGGAGGGTGGATTCTGAGCAAGCAGAATTCTCCACAGAGTCCCTGGAGTGGAGGAGAGGGCACCCTTGGTTAGAAAAGAGAGGTCACAGGAGGAGTGGATGACCACAGGCTATAAATACTGTACTTTGAGTGCACCAATATACTTGGAAACAGAACAGACTCCTGAGGGAAGTAGTAAGGTCTGCAGGTTTTGAGAAGACCTTAATGGGAATGTTATAGGAAGCAAAATGAAGGAAGTAGACAACACAATCTTTTCTGCAATGTATGCTTCTGCCTTCCATAATGGCAGCGTATTTATGTATGGTAGGTGGCTCCATGTAATTACAGGGCAAACCAAAGACTTATTATTCTGTAAACTTGAGTTGCAAGTCACAGGGTAATTACTTTTGGAACTGCCAAGTGTAATTACTCAGTAATGTGCAGAAGCATGTAATTACTGTATGTTTCTTGGGTATTTACAGAACTCAGCAAACTCCACGTGCGGCAGTTTCCAAGGCATGGCACAAAGGCTGACAGGATGGTTTTGTTTTGTTTATTAATCTCTTACCCATTTGCTCTTACCCTAAAAAATTCTTTCGTTGACCCGGCTTCCAGAGTCCCGTAGGCAATCTCTGTCTGCTTGGCTAAGTCCTCTGCACTCTCTATGGGCGACACCATCCTCTCCACTGTCAGGAAGGCAGCCAGGTTAGCCGTGTAGGAAGAGATGATGATCAAGGTGAAAAACCACCAGACGCCACCAACTATGCGGCCAGAGAGGGATCTAAAGACAAAAGGGAAGGGTGAGGGGGATCGGCAGAACGGAGTAGAAGATACAATTCAGAGCTATAGGCCAGACATGTGGTATGTTGCTTTATACTATATCAGTGACTACCAAAACCATACCAGCTCTACCCATTTCCTGGAAAGCTCAGATCCAAAATGGGAGGAAGACCCTCTCTCTTTCCTTCCTATATGTGTCAAGATTTAGGCTAGAGTGAAACAAAATGATCACGACTGGTGAAAAAATAATGTTTGTAGAGAAATATTTTTTTAATGTTCATTTTTTCAGAGTTTTTAAAACATGGTGAAACACAGCAACAAACAACAGGAAACTTTAAGTTCCTGGGCAGGGTAGTACCAACCTCAGATGGAATTTTTAACACGTATCAGGAACGAGTGAAATCCTAGCAATGAATGCCCAAGATTAGATAAGGGTGGTAAAATGATCAGTCATGCAGAAAAGGCAGAAATACTTCATCCATGTTTCTCCTCTGTATTTGATTCCTAGGTTCATGGAATATAAGGCTGGAAGGGACCATCCTGTCATCTAGTCTGACTTCCTGTATATCACAGTCCAGTACATTTCACCCAGGTACCCCTGTGCTGAGCCCATTTGGAAACAAACAGGATGATGTAATTGTTATACTATAGTCATAAAGGAATGTTTTCTTTTCATCAGGAACGAGGAAGGACATTGAACAGCAGCTATTAAATTCAACATTTGTAAATCTGCAGAACAAGAGAATTTGTATTAGCCTGTATGGGTACTTGTCAGAGTATTAAAAGAATTGGCCAAGATACTCTTTGAAACAATGTTGATTTTTTAACAAATCTTGGAACAGTCAGTAGGGAAGTTTCAGAGGAATGAAGAAAATCTAATGTCATACTCCTAAGAACATAAGAACAGGCCATACTGGGTCAGACCAAAGGTCCATCTAGCCCAGTATCCTGTCTGCAGACAGTGGCCAATGCCAGATGCCCCAGAGGGAAGGAACACAACAGGTAATCCTCACGTGATTCCCCCCCGTCATCCATTTCCAGACAAACAGAGGCTAGGGACATCTTTCCTACCCATATTTTAAAAAACAACAGGATGACTTGGATTCGCTGATTAGCCTGAAATAAATCCTGGGCAAAATCATGGAAAGGCTGATATGGGATGCAATGAGTCGTGAATTAAGGAGTGATATCAAAGCCAATGAGAAGCCAGCATGATTTTATGGAAAATAGGTTTTATCAAACAAACATCTTTTTTTTTGTATGAGACGACAAGTTGATTGATAACGATAATTGCATTGCCATAATATATTTAGACTTCACTGAGGCATTTGACTTGGTTCTGCATGACTTTCTATAAAAAGTAACATGATACAAAATGATTGTAACACATTCTAAGTGGATTAACCAATAGATCACAAAAATTAACCATAGTAAATCAGTAGCCAATGAGAATACGTACAGTATGATGGGGGCTAATTTGGCTACGACAAATCAGGAAAGAGATCTTAGAATTATCATGGATAGTTCTCCGAAAACTTCCACACAGTGTGCAGCGGCGGTCAAAAAGGCAAATAGGATGTTAGGAATTATTAAGAAAGGGATAGAAAATAAGACACAGAATATCTTACTGCCCCTGTATAAAACTATGGTACGCCCACATCTTGAATACTGTGTACAGATGTGATCTCCTCACCTCAAAAAAGATATTTTGGCCTTGGAAAGGGTTCAGAAAAGGGCAACTAAAATGATTAGGGGTTTGGAACAGGTCCCATATGAAGAGAGGTTAAAGTGACTGGGACTTTTCAGTTTAGAAAAGAGGAGACTAAAGGGGGATATGCTAGAGGTATATAAAATCATGAGTGGTGTGGAGAGGGTGAATAAAAAAAAGTTATTTATTAGTTCCCATAATAGAAGAACTAGAGGACACCGAATGAAGTTAATGGGTAGCAGGTTTAAAACTAATAAAAAAAAGTTCTTCTTCACACAGCGTGTAGTCAGCCTGTGGAACTCCTTGCCAGAGGAGGCTGTGAAGGCTAGGACTATAATAGAGTTTAAAGAGAAGCTAGATAATTTCATGGAGGTTAGGTCCATAAAAGGCTATTAGCCAGGGGATAGAAATGGTGTCCCTGGCCTCTGTTTGTCAGAGGCTGGAGAAGGATGGCAGGAGACAAATCGCTTGATCATTGTCTTTGGTCCACCCCCTCTGGGGCACCTGGTGCTGGCCACTAGTTCACCTTTCCCCACATCATTCCTTAACCCTGATTTAGAATGACCGCCTCCTGAGGAGAGACAGGTGAGTGAGATAAAGCGTCTTGTTGAACAATCTGTGGATAAGAGAGAGAGAAGCTTTCCAGCCACACAGCACTCTAGAAAAGATTCTCCAAGCATCTGAGAGCTCCATGTAATTCAAAAGCTTGTCTCTCTCCCCAACAGAAGTTGGTCCAATAAAACATATTACCTCATCCCCCTTGTCTCTCCAATATCTTGGACCCGCACAGCTACAACTACACTGCATACGCCTCTAACGAGGGCAGTTCAGGCTCTGGGACCATTGAGTCATTGGCCATTTTGCTGAGAGAGCCAACAACTAACCTGTCTCGTGCTGGGTACTGAATAGCTGCAAGAGGGTCACAATATAACTGTCCTAAAATCATGAAACGTGTCCACCTGCCCTGTCTTGAACATATGGGGGTCATACTGCTTTGTAAGAGATGATTGTATTAAGGAAAAGAAACAATGGCACCTTTCTGAGCCTCACTTCAGAGGCATGTTGTATTAACTTGCTCAGGGAATGGGATTCTACAGGAGACTGTCCATTTCATTTCTTTGAAATCTTTCTCCTCCGGCTCAGCGTTCCCAGTTTGCCAACATCACAGGAGCAGCATGCAATTTACATAACTGGTTAAGCAAGTCCTAAGACTGGAGTAGCCACGGGGCTACAGTTCAGCATTGAGATGCCCTTCCAGAGGGGCTGGAAAGATGCTTAACCAAGGCCTGGCTCCAACCAGTTCTATTTCGAACACAAGCGTGTCACTCACAAATCTGGCAGAAGGAAAAAACAATGTCGTGTAAAATAAATAGTTTGCTGTTTAGGCCGTGTTATTTACTGTGCCTATTTCCACAGACTGCTCTCTCTGCACTTTGCAAAACCTGCTATGATTGCTCTTCCAGGAGTGGGAAGCTCAGAGTCAATTTGATGCATTGGCTTCTGTTTCTCCAGAATTAAAATGTGTGGTCCCTCTTCTGCAAATTGCACATGTATTCAGAAGAGTGTTGTTGCTGAGAAAATATGGTCCCAGGTTTCCATTAGGTGGTGTCTCTCTGAGCTCAAAGAATGGCAATTTTGACCAAGGGGATTGAGGGCCAGGTTGATATAAATGAGAGTAAATGATGTCTGAAGGACCAGCTACTCCCACATCTGAGATATTTCAAGATAGCCTGGAAAAAGCAGTACCATATGATGCAGAGGAGCAGTGTAGGGAACAGACTACTTTAATTCACTCTCTTTTCTAGCTCTGATTTCGGTGATTAGTGAAGGGTAGGTTTTTCCCCTAGCTGGAGCAATGGAGTGTGCAGTTTTGTTTCCCACATTGTATTAGAATACAATGACTTCTAGAAAACATGACAGCTGGATCCATTAACTCCTGCAAACCTAGACATGGGATGGCATGGAAGCTGACATGTGTCATCACCGTGTCTGTCACTTAAAAGCTGTAGTTCCCATTACCATAATCCTGGCCAGATTTCCGGGCACTGACAAAGGATGTTAAAGAGATGCACTGCAGAGAGAAAAGGCTGAGCTCAAAGGAGAGAGGCAGTTTCTCTACTGGGTAAACCCCCTCCTTGCCAGCTGGGCTGCATAAACTAGCGTTATGGTTCCTTTCCTGATTGAGAGATGGATTTGGCTAAAAAGGAAAGAAAGTTCAAGAGATTTGGGGAGGGAGCATCATTATTAAAATCCCTTTTCAGAATAGAATCTTCCTTTTTCAATTATATTAAAAGTAGCAGATTTACCTGTGGTTGCCCGGGAATACCAAAACAGCTCTACTCCAAGTTTCTCCTTTTTATCTCTTTTCTGAAAGATTTATTGACAGGTTTATTCTATTTTTCTGGCTCATCATGGTTCAGTCTCTTTTAACATTTGCTCACTTATGCCAATGGTGAGGACTGTGCTTGCTTTGGTGATTCTGTCTCTTTTCCATTTGGTTTTATGTGAAGCAGTCCCATTTCAGGCACATCTCATTTTCCTGGCACAACCAAGCCCTTACATTGCTTTAAGTTATGATAAGAGGAAGCTGTATAATGAATGTGGTAGTCCTAGCTCTTAGCATTTATGAGAAGTTCTTGATCAAACAGACAAACTCTCTAAAACAGTGTTTCTTAAACTGAGGTAGTCAAAGGTGTGCTGTGGAGAACAACAGAGTTCAAAATGGCCACCCTTAAAGTGGCAGGTGACTTTTTTTTTGGTCAATAACTTTTTCCCGGACTCTTTTTGTTTTTCCTCAACAAAAAATCCTTGGTGTTTCTCATAAAAAAAATTATTGTTTGGTGTTCCTCCATCTTATAAAGTTTAAGAAACACTGCTCAAAAAAGTATAGTACAGGTTGAACCTCTCTAGTCTGGCACTCTTTAGTCCAGCAACATCCGTGGTCTGGCATAATTGTAGTTAGTTGGTTGTCCACAGTGCTTTTTTTGTTTTAAAAAAAAAAGGTGCCGGTACTCCACGGAAAAAGTTGTTGAGCTCTGAGTGGAGGTGCTGGTACTGCGTCTGGAGGTGCCAGTACTGCGAACCAGGCAGTACCATCACAAAAAAAGCACTGGTTGTCCCCTTATCATGGGTGTGGCCAAGTTTCCCATGGTTCTATAAAGTTTGTTTACAGCTACCAGTCCCTGCGCTCAGTGTTCTGTGCTGTTATTTAGCTCTAATATACCCCTACATGTCTTCTAAGATCCCAGCAAGCAGTGGAAGTGTTGGTAATGCTGCTAAGTGTAAGCCTGGTTTTTATGCTTTATCTGCTTATTTCCTTGTTCTAATACAGTAAAAGTGTTTAACAACACCAACACTTTGTTACAAAGAGAGCTGATCAGCCTTGGCTAGACATAGGGTATATCGGAACTGTTGTACATTATTAAGCAGCACTGCAAGTGCCTCAGTGTATCCAGTGTATCCATTTATTCTCCTCTGTGAAATAAACACAGAGAGACCCACTGTCTACAATACTGACCTCCTGCGGTTTAGCAAATTCTCTGGTTCAGCACTGGTCAGGTCCTGAGGGTACTGGGTTCCTATAGATGTTTCACTGCAATAAATTAATTCCCGTCTTCAGATGCCTAGAGTTAATTGGCAATCTCACTAGAGGGACAGTACAATAGATTCATAGATTATAAAGCCAGAAAGGACCATTATGATCATAGAGTTTGCCCTCCTGCATAACACACAGCAAGAAACTTCACAAGCTAAACTCTGCATCAAACCCATAACTTCTGCATGAGTCATGGCATATCTTTGAGAAAGCTATCTAGTCTGGATGTACCGGCTCCCAGGGATGGGGGATTCACCTTGTCCTTGTTCAAGTCATCTCTGTTTGCCAAGCAATCCAGATCTGTCTGTATAACTGACCTGTCCCATCATGATTTACTACTCCACTGATTTTCATATCAACAATGATTTAATGTTTTCTTCCAGATCACTGACAAAGAAATTGAATAGCATTGGGCCAATGAGCAATAAGCCGGGGGTCCCTAGTAAAGCCATTCACATAAGAACATAAGAATGGCCGTACTGGGTCAGACCAAAGGTCCATCTAGCCCAGTAGCCTGTCTGCCGACATGAACTAACACTTAGTCTTTCTGTAGAGGATTTCAGCCTCCAGGTCTGTCAGCTCCCATGCCTTTTCTCCGAGTTTACAACGCCTTATTTTTAATAAGCGGTGGAAGGAGTGGGGAGGAGGAATCTACAGGTTCAGTGAACACCCCTTCATATCTGCAGAAAAACAACCCCTCAATCTATTTCCCTAATTAGTCTAGATGATGTGTGTTTGGGGAAGGAAGCACTTGTAAGAAGCACTAGAGGCACCAAACAAGAGTAACTGGGCAACGTCAGATCCAACAATTTCTGATGACGAAGGCCACTTCAACCTGGCAAGCAACATTTGCATAGCCAATCATTACATTCATCCTCCAGCTGTAATTATACAGCTTTTCTTCCCTGATGAAGCTGGGATATTTTTGGGACTTAATTCCTGGCAGCTGCAGTCAACTGGACCCCAGCCTTTCGACTGCAGACATCATTACTCTCATTCGTGATTGATTTATCCCTTCGGGGCTGCCTGTTGCAGATGGCTTTTGCTTCCAGATCATGCACCTGTCATGAGCTGGAAAAAAAAGTAACAACGGGATGTTGGCGTCTATTGCCCACAGGAGACACCAAATGGTAACAGCTACTTTCCCTAGTGCCATAGCAATATATCTTCCCCCCCCCCCAGTGGAAGTAACACACACCTCGACCATGGCTACGCCTTCTTGTGTGAAGTTTCATCAGAGATGATGTGGACAAGCAACATTTTGTCCCCATTGCTAGATATGTAACTTAGAATGAACTGACTCTTTAGGTGTGTGTTTGTACACACCTCGTACAATGGGGGTTTGGCTCAGGAATGGGTACAACTGCAGTATCCGTAAACAATTATTATTATGAAGAGAGAACGTCCATGATGAAACATCACACGATTGGATGCAACCCTCGGAGGCATTTCTGTGATTTGATATGTTAAGCAGAAGGTTCTCAATGTGGAATATTCAGGGTCCGCAGCTAGACTAACCAGACTCGGAACCAGTGCTCGGTAGAACCATGGCAAATGACTTAGGAGACCAAGTCCTACTTTCAATAAAAACTTAAAAAACAACAATGGTCCTGTCGCACCTTAGAGGCCTTACAGAACAACAAAAATATATCAATGGAATCATGAGCTTTCGTGGGGTTGTGTTTTTTAAATTACAGACTAATACGGCTACTCCTCTGAGACTATTTTCAATAGTGATAAACACTTAGGAGCTTACATTTCATTGCAAGCCAATAGACCTTAGTCTCCTGAATCACTTAGGGCTTGTGTACGCTATGGAGAAGATTGACATTCTGGAGGTCGATCTTCTAGAGTTTGATTTAGCGGGTCTAGTGTAGACCCCCAAATCGAATGCTGAGGGCAGCCCTCAGCTGGCTTCTCACAGTGTAGACACTGCAGCCGCTCGGCTTAACATAAGCCAAATCCAGCTACACATTTTGTGTAGCTGGATGGCGTGCCTTAATCCGACCTGCCTGGCCTACTGTAGACCAGGCCTTTAGATGCTTTTGAAAATTGTATCCCATCAGAGAGTCAGCTATGACTTGAATGATCAATGTCATTTTTAAACCAGTTGCGTTGAAGTTCAAGCCCCAACAAAGTCAATGTTGTGTCTTTATATTACTTTATACTAATAGGTTTGAATTCTCTTGTATTGACTATTCTCTTGTCTCCTAGTCCATGCCAAGCATAACATTAGGTTAGTCGGTTTTCCTTTGTACTGAAACAGCTGTTCGTGACTAAGCACTGTTGAAGTAAGGAAAGCTTTCTCTGCTCATATCCTTTAGCCCTCACAGAAACATGCCATGAGGTCTTGACATTTGGATCTGTGTACTTAACGCTTGTATTTATTCATATTCATGACTGTATTAAGACTTGGGAACAGCAGCGTATTTAAACAGAATAAAATCCTTGCAAGTAATAAGCAGAGAGGATAATAGTGCAACAAGAGGCTTTCATTACCGTTTGGCTGACTCTGGGATATGATGAAATGGCATAGATTAACCAGATGGGGTTTTGTTTTGATTTGTTTTGCTACATTGCTCTTTTTGCACTCCGAGTAATTCTCTGCTACAACTCCAAATTGAGACCCCCTGAGGCTCTTCTTCCTTACTTTATCTGGCTGGTCAAAATCACCCTGTGCCTTCTCCCCACGCTACTGTCCTAGCTAGGCTCATCTCTCCAAAAGAATATCATTGAAATCCTCCATGTTCCTGTACCAGCTGCATGCTGGATTCTTTCAACTTCTATTTCCACTTAGCACTGCATCAGAGCTGGTTGGCAACAGGTTGAGTTGGTTGAGATTTCCATTCTGTGGGGAGCTCTGACATATGGGGGAAAAATCCAAAGTGGAATAAGAAGCAGGAAATTCTGAAATTTCCTATGAAATGAATATTCTGACAAATTTCAGTTTGGAGCAATTGAAGGGTGTGTCTAGACTAGGGGGAGTTTTCGAAAAAAGTGGCCTTTTTTCGAAAAATCTTTACCTGTGTCTAGACTGCTGCTGCGTTCTTTTGAAAGTAAATAGAAAGAACGCGGCAGTTTTTTCGACCACGGAAAACCTAGTTTTACAAGGAATAAGGCCTTTTTTCGAAAGTGCTCTTTCGAAAAAAGGTGCTATGTAATGCAAACTGTGCTTTTTCGAAAGAGAGCATCCAGACTGCCTGGGTGCTCTCTTTCAAAAAAGTGGCTCGCTTTTTCGAAAGTACTGGTTGTAGTCTAGATGCTCTTTTTCATCTAGGCTTGCAGTCTAGATGTAGCCAAAGTGTTTCATTTTGATATGGTAAAAATGTTTCATTTCTACTTTACCATTTCAATTAATTTTGTTTAGACTTTTATACGACAGTAAACCTGTTGCATGTAAAATAATTTATAGGCTATTAGTTTGCATATTATCAATCTAAATTAAATGCACTGAAATTATGATAACCTAACCAATGGTTTTCTCAAAACAAAATGTTTATCAGTGTTATCAAAGTGAAAGGAGAGATTCTTTTTTACTTTCTTTTTTTGTTTCAATAATGATTCGTTTCAATTTTTCCCCAGGATGCTGCCTCTAACTGAAGGCATTATGGGCAATCTGCCCAATGGTCCCACAATTCTTCTTGCTCTTGCAGGATGAATCCCACCGACCCACATTAAACTCTTGTTTTGAAAATCTTTCTCCTCTCCCGCCTGACGGTGAGAGGCCCAGAATGACCATCTCACTTCTGATAGCGAAGACACTTCGGTTCTCCTTACTTCTCAGGGACTGAAGATTTTCTGTGGTCTAGTTTGAACACCGATGGATTCTTCACAGAAAAAAAAAAAAAAAGGAGAGCATCCAGCTAACGTTTCATTTCATTAAAAAAAAAAAAAAGCAATCCCAGATCAGACAAAATACAATTCCAGATCAGAAAGGTTTAAAAAGTTCAGAAAAGGGCAACAAAAATGATTACGGGTTTGGAATGGGTCCCACGTGAAGAGAGATTAAAAACACTTGGACTTTTCAGCTTAGAAAAGAGGAGACTAAGGGGGAATATGATAGAAATCTATAAAATTATGACTGGTATGGAAGAAGTGAATAAGGAAAAGTTATTTACTTATTCCCACAATATAAGAATTAGGGGTTACCAAATGAAATTAATATGCAGCAGGTTTAAAACAAACAAAAGGAAGTTTTTCTTCATTCAGTGCACAGTCAACCTGTGGAACTCCTTGCCAGAGAATGTGGTGAAGGCTAGAACTTTAAGAGGGTGAAAAAAAGAGCTAGATAGATTCATGGAGGTTAGGTCCATCAATGGCCATTAGCTAGGATGGGTAGGAATGGTGTCCCTAGCCTCTGTTTCTCTGGAAGTGGGTGACAGGGAAGGGATCACATGAAGATTACCTGTTGTGATCCCTCCCTCTGGGGCATCTGATACTGTCCACTGTCAGCAGACAGGGTACTGGGCTGGATGGACCTTTGGTCTGACCCAGCATGGCCATTCTTTTGTTCTTATCAATAGCTCTGCTGGAAGGAACATGTTCCTGCAGAATGTTTAGGTTTCCACTAAAGTGCATCTTTCAGAAGAAAGCTTTTCTGTAATTTTCTTTTCTGGTCAGTTCCACCTATAATAGCTGAAAAGGGCTAGAGGATCATTCTCTTGTGCAAAGGAGCACGCTTGGGGGAAAGCTAATTGTTGCGCTAGCTGTATCTCTCACATCTGGCATGGAGGGAAGAGGGCAAAGGGTGTTACAGGGATAGAGCGGGCATATGGCAGGGTGGAGCTTCTCAATGCCCTATTCACCACTGCTAAAAACCTTATGTCAGTGATGCAAGTTGAAGACCCTCCTCTGAAGATCTAATATGCATGAAGACTGGGAGAGCTGAAACCAGATGCTTGGCTACTCCGTCTCCCATAATCTCTGCCTCTGAGTATCTGCGCCAGGGCATTTCTTGAGAATTTCTATACCTGGCCACCAAAGCGTTGTTTTCAATAGCACCCTTCTGTGCTACTCAGTGCCGTGAACATGGCCACCTTCCACTGGCACGAGGGTTGAGAGAAGCAGGGAGGAATACCAAGATCACAGGCCAAGAGAGCTGCCGTAATGGTAGGCCACAGACAACATGTCTCCTCCTTAGCCTTGACTTCCATTCTCCCCAGACCCTCACCTGTCCCAGTGCAGATTCACCCATTGTCCTTTTGGACTGTCTGGTAAATGGCCTGTGTTGTCAGCTGTCTGGGAAAGTTGTTTATTAAAAATTGTGCCCAGTCAGGTGAAAATTCAGCACCTTTGTCAGGCAGGCAGAATGCTGTCCCTAACTGAATGGTTTAAATAGAGATACCGGATGGCTGGGACATTATCAACCAACCAACCAACCAATGAAGGTGCCAATGGTTCTTTGTGTCTGTGAGAATCTGGTTTTAGTTCTCTTCCTCTATTGCTAACTAATGCTTCTTATCTGCCTCTTTTAACAATCTAGTTTTTAGGTGCTATCTGTTGTTTTCCAGTTTTTCCAGTTACATACATTCTCTGCTTTGTCTTTTATATTTATTTACCCTCTGCCTCTTTTTGTTTGTCTCCCCCCTCCCATTTTTCCTTCTCCCCCCCCTTCCCTATTTATTTTGGTTCTGGACATCCAACACTCCAGTCATCTGAAGAAGCGGGTTGAGCCCACAGAAGCTCATGATACCATCTACATGTTTTATTAGTCTTTAAAGTGCTACCAGACTATTTGCTGGGTTTTTTTGTTATTTTTTAAGTTTTTCCTGTTACAGACTAACTCGGCTACCCCTCTGAAGCTTGAAGACATCATGGGCAGCCTGCCAATGGTGCTAATGTCCCTAATTTCTCTTGCTCTTGCAGCATGAATCCCACCGACCCACATTAAACTCTTGTTTTAAAAACCCTCCTCTTCTCCTGCTTGACAGGTGAGTTGGTGTGGCCCAAAATGACCACAGTGGAGATGTTTCGATTCTTCTTAGTTCTCAAGGAGTGAAGATTTTCTGTGTTCTAGTTTGAACATTGATGGAGTCTTCACAGAAAAAAAGAAAAGAAAAGAAAAGCATCCAGCTAATGTCTCATTTCTTAAAACAAAATGCAATCCCAGATCAGACAATTTGCTCTTTGATCTTATCCCTCGCAGAAGGTAACTGAACCTAACAGTAATTTGCATGTGCTTTGCCAGATTATTACAGAGAACATCAATTCTCTAGCAGAATATGTTTTATAAAAAAAGATTAACAAGATCGTCATGAAATATACAAAATAAATCTCTTTGAAAATTGTTTGAGTAGCTTCTCTGTTCTTTCTCCCTCTCCCCCTCAGAACTCATTTCTTCTGGAGAATTACACTTAAACTGACAGCATTTTAATTAGAAATGCAAATCCAGGAGTCTAAAGACACAGCTGCTTTGGGAGGATTTCCCAGCTTTGCTGTTAAATTCATTTCTAATAAAGGCTTATTTAGCCGACTGACATATTTGTCAGCGAATGAATTTATGCCAAAATGCTGAAAGAAAATCTTTTAGGCACCTGTGGAGCAAATGCAACTTTTGGTCCTTTACATACACTGCCCATGTTCTCAGACATTAATATATTAATATGGTAGTGACCAGAGATAATTGCATATGTACATCGGTGGGTAGACTTGGCAAGGCATCTAATGAGAACATTTCCTTTCATTCTGATTTGTGAGGAGCTTTTCCTCCGCTTTTGCTTCCAGTTCTAAATTTAAACACACCCTAACTCTCAAAGCTAAGACTAGTCAAAATCATTGATTTGTTACTTCTTTGTGAAACCGTATGGAACTGCAACTTTCACCTCCTTCGCCTCCAAACCATAGATCAGCCACTGTTTGTGACTCGCGGGGATATTTGCACAGCCTTGGTCTGACAGTTTGGAACTGGTAACAGACTGAAAGCAAGGAAAGTTTAGTGTGATTTTGGGAACTGCTGTGTCCATTTTGCACAGCTGCAGCTATTATCCTCGTGTGCCCTCCTGCTTCCTGGAGCATTTCGAATGAACTACCAACTGTTTTTGGATGACATTTTAACCTTGATTAGAAGATAGGTTTCTCTCCCTGTACTGTTAGATCGACATGCTAAGTTTGCATATTACTCATATACCAACTCTGCTTCCCTGCATAATAACCTTGGAATTTTCACTGCAAACTTGGTGTTAAAATGGACCCCCAAGAATATCTTTTCTCTGTATGTATCAACATATTTCCCCCTGTCATTTTAATCACACGTTAGCTGTGCTTTCCCCAACTCCCCCCACAACTTTTTACATGGTGGTAATAAATGCATGTTTTAATTCAACGTGGCTCGGGATATAGGCTTCAACCAATCAGAATATTTTATGCAAATACAAGGGGCTTAAAGCACTAGAGACATATCCCTGTGGCAGTCTGAATGCTGTATCTACTATATTCTGTGTTCTCATTCTAAGCCCGTAAGACACTGGAAAAATCAGGCAAGCACCAAACTTTCATTTAACCTTTCACCGCCTGGGGAACGCTCCTTTGCCATACCCCCAGATATAATAAGGAAGCCCAGACTGCCTATCGATACTAATGGATAGGAAGAAGGAGATAACTGTTTTAGAAGCCAAGCAGAAACCACGATAGAAAGTTGCGCTGCGCCCATGTGCTGTTGGAAGGTGCAGCGGCCACGCATGTCACTTGCGAAGAAACAGAGTCTCCATGATTAATCTCAGAATGGATTTAATCACCTTGCCACTGTGCGCCTTCGGTCCACGTGGCATTCTGATTGGACTTTAGTCTGTGCGGGACTAATTAACGTGACCATTGGCCTTCTCCTCCCTTTCTGTCTGTCCTCTGGCTAATGACCCTGGAGCACCGGGTGTTTCCTTACCCCGCCCTCCTTTATAGAACAATTTCTCGTTTTCCTCAATTTCTGCTCACTGGGCAAAATCTCTCTCTGAAATGAGTTTTTGTGCTTCATCAGAAATGTGTTGTCCGCCACTGCCTGTGGCTCTGTCTTTCTTTTTCCTCTCCTGTCTTGGGATCTCAGGGCAGCTGCAGTATTGAGTATAAAGCGGATCTGGTATCAGCTCTTTTCAAGACCCCCACATCCACATTTTTGACGGAAGAGGGGCGTCTGATCGTCCGAGCAAAGGAGCACTTTATTTCTAATCCCAAGATAGCACGGCCACCTCATGGGGCCAAGGACAATTCACTTGACCTCTCCTCTTCGATGTGCCTGTCTCTAAACGGGCAATAATAATAGGTGGTAACGTGATTTAAGTGGGTGTCACGAAGCACTTCTGCTGCTGCAAATCAGATGCAAGTGCATGCCAGCCACCAGACAGAGTGACTCAGCTCTTCCCGGAGGAAACTCCTTGCAGGGGAGGGGAGGCAGTATTACCTCTTGCCTGCTCCCAGGGTGAATTCCCCTCTGGTGCTGCTGGTCTCTGTGACCCAGATTGCACCCTTCAGGATGGGACAATATGAAGACAAAGAGCTCTGGGGACTGTATTATAAATACTAAGTGTTGTTAGTGGCTTTTAGTCTGCAGAAGAGAAGGATGAGGGGGAATTTGAGACCAACCTTCAGCTACCTGAAAGGAGGTTGCAAAGAGGCTGGAGAGAGGCTGTTCCCAGTGGTGGCAGATGACAGAATGAGGAGCAATGGTCTCAAGTTGCAGTGTGTGTGTGTGTGTGGGGGGGGGCTCTAGTTGGATACTAGGAAAAATGATTTCCCTAGGAGGGTGGGGAAGCACTGGGATGGGTTCCCTAGGGAGGGAGTGGACTCTCCATCCCTAGAGGTTTTTCAGTCCTGGCTCGACAAAGCCCTGGCTGGGATGATTGAGTTGGGGTTGGTCCTGCCTTGGGCAGGGGGCTGGACGCGATCACCCCCTGAGGTCTCTTCCAGCTCTAGGATTCTAATAGACTAGGCTCCAGGAAGTCTGCACGTTTTGACTTTAACCTAGTAGATGAAAGTCTGGCCTATTAAAATCAATGGGAGTTTTGCTACTGACGTCAATAGATCCAGGATTTCGCTCCGTATGCGACTCTTCTGCTTTCAGTCCTGCCCTCTTAAGCCATGAGCGCTATTGGCAATGACCACAGAGAAGGCTGTGGCCAGGCCTGCTGATGGGGGAGGGGGTAAAGTGGGGGCCCTCTGAGGCCCAGAGATTCAAAGAGGCCTAGAGCTTCCTTTGAATTGCTGTTGAAGCGCGGAGCACCACTCAACATGGCTCTGAGGGCTGGAGGGGGGGCACTGTCTGGCTGACTGCTCTCAGGCCCACCCCTTCCACCTGAGGCCCTGCCCCTTTTAACTGAAGCCCCGCCCCTTCCAGGGGCATAGAGCTGGGATCCTCCCACCTTGCCCCAGGGCTCATGGTGGTTATTGGCCCCAATGTCTATGGCTGTCCTGAGTCCAGTCCCACTACCTCTTACAGCCATTGTGAAGGGCGAGGATTATTAAGGAGAAAACTCTGGTCAAACATTTTATGCTTATGAACAAAATGGAAAATCCCAGCATGCAAAGGGCCCCAGTAGCCACTTCCACCCATTACATCTGCCCCGGGTTCTCTCACGAGTTGCCAACAAGAATCAACTTGTTAGGCAAGTGCTGAAAAGCTCGTTCACACATTTCCTCAATACGTCAAACTCATCCTTGCTTCTGTTGGAATTGGTGCTTGGCCAGCAGGCCATGTCAGACCCAGGGCGCTCCTTTTGCATGCCAAACCACTGGAGAACGATGCAGTGCTAATGGGGGAGAGAGAGAGGGATTCAGTCTTTGGGGCGGGCGTGTCATCTCTGTGGCTGCAAGGTGCCAAGTGCATTTGGGGTGGCACCGTAATAAGTATAATCGCTGTGACACACAATAGAATAATTCATGATACTTCTGTTCCACACTTGAATGAGCCCGAGATGGTTAGAGCTCTTCAGCCAACAAAGAAAGGGGGGGATTGCTAGAGAGACCTAGGAGATTTGAGTGTCTGGTTCATTTTAATTGGAGCCGGCATCCAAAGGCTGCAGGTGACTTTAGAAATCGGCAGTTTCCAGATGATAAATAAGACCTCACATCCAAGCGACTGCTCCATCACCTAGAAAATGGCCTCTGACAACGGTGTCCTCTACCACATACATTCAAAATAAGGGTGCGACAGGAAGAGGAGGAGGGCTGTGTGTGTGGAGAATGACTAATGACTGACAGTGAGTGGCAGTTCCATTAAGCCCTCTATGGCTACAGGAGGGACATAGCTACAACTGCTATGAAACCTCAGTCCTCCAGGGCAACTTTCTGTGATAACCCACACAGCTCCACTGCCCAGGGCTGCGAGGCAATCCCTGAACACTGATCTGTGACTCTGAGCTCCTTTTGGTGTTAAAATTCCCTAATCATTCCAGCCACACATTGAGACTTGTAGGGAGAAATCTTGATGGCCTTGAAATCAATGGCCAAATTTCCCAGTGAGAAGGGGATTTTACCCACAGCACAGGTGGGCGCTTAGCAATCATGAGGAGGGGGTGTGTGCATCCCATTTGTTATCTTTGCATATACGTGCGCAGCTCACACAAAAGTCAAGCTGCCATTGATCTGAGAGCAGAATGCAAGGGGCTGGGATATCAGTCTCTTTTCTGTGACTGCTTCATCCTGCAGCGGGTCAGAATCAGGATTTAAGAAGGGCTCTGACAAAGGAAACATGGAAAGGCAGATTACTCGAAGGGCGCAAACCGTTCCAATTCAGAAGGCTGTTAACAATGAGGAGAAAAGGAAGCATGAAAGAAGAGCAAATGGGAAGAACCCAGGAAAGTAAAAGTGTCATGGCTGGCTGATGAGGAAGCCAGAGATAAATACATATCTGGTTGCGCTCCTCACTGAAGGTGCTATGGAAATGGTCCGTGATTTTGACAGGTACATTTAAGGGACAGGTGTTTAGGATGAAGCCTTGTATAGAATCTAAAACTAGGCAGTTTGGGCAGGGTAGTGAAAGGCAAAATCCTGACTGTCCTGCTGGCGAAGTTTTGCAAAGCTTTCCTTGTAAAATAGCAGTTTGCATTGCTCTCATTTTGGTGACATTTGTTAGTTTTGCTGCAAAAATTCCAGATGGTGACAAGCATAAAATTTCCATGAGATCCATTTCTTGGGAACTTCCTTTGCTTCAGGTCGTCCAGACTGTCACTGCACTTTCTTTTCTCTTTAACCGGTTGACTGTTGTGCTAATGTATCTTTGTTGGCAGGTCCAGCAATCTCACCTTGCTGAGACTCTCGGGTGCAAAGATGTCATATATTTTGGATTATATGCCACCAGTTCCTCATTTCCCTCAGGGACCTTTTCTTCCATTCCAAATGCAGTCACAATTCCTGTTTCCCTCATGGAGACTGCTTTGGAATTCCAGGGCAAAGCAGTGCAATTCTTCCCCAGTTTTACAGCAGAGCTGGTTCTTCCAAAGGGAACTAGGGCTCAGCCCACTTAGCTTGCCTTCTCTGGTGGGGAGAATGAAGTAAGTCATGTGATGGGTCGCCATGTGTCTAAACCAGGCCTCTGGGAGAGTAGAGAAACAAAGATGGCCAATGAGGGGAGTTGAAGAGTGAAGCTTCAGGGGGAGGCCGAGTCTGCTGCAATGGTTCTTGAGCAAGACAGCTGGGGTTGGGTTCAAAGACCCATCTGGTAGCTTTGTTGCCTCTTAGGGAGCAAGTAGGTCAGGTCTTGCATCTTCTCCACTGGCTCAGAGAAGAGGAAGGGACAGTAGCCAAGGAGGGAATGGACTGTGCCCGGTTTAAGTTTGGGCAAAAGACTTTTGGGGTTGATCTTGGCCTTTATCTTAATAAAAACCAGACTCCAAGAAGGGCTGTGATTGGACTGGTGAACTTGAAGAAATGAGGCACTGGTGTTTTGCCGCCTTCCAGGTGGTATTTTATCTTTCATCTATGGGGTTGCCGTGAAGCATAGCACAACGGGGAGGTTTTGTGAAGCCAAGGAAAGGAGGAAAGCATATCCATGGAGCAGCACGCTTTGTATTTCTGTTCTTTTCCAGGCAAGCCCCATCAGTGCTCCCTGCTTTACTGACTATGCGTGTGGAGTGGACCATAGAGTCGTTTAGCCTTCAAAACCCCACCCCATTTCTGTGGGAGTTAGGCATCAAATTCTCTTCCCTCCTTTGAAAACCCGTCTTAGGGGCGGGGAAAGGGCCCTGTTTGATCTATGCTCATGCTCATTCCAGTCTATTTTGGCTCATCTAGATGGCCTCAGACTCTTACATGGCCAGGTTTTGTTGCCCCGACTGCCTTTTGGCAACAAAACAGTGAGAGCCTACACACTGCAACACAACTTTTACTGGAAAAAAGGCCAAGTTTCTGGGACGAGAAATGCCCACTTTTTCTTTTGTCCTCCCTTTATGAGCTACAAAGAGCCAGTGTAGACACTGCTGTTCATTTTGTCAACAGACTGGCTTCCACCAGTAACCCACAATGCCTGCCCTGGTGGCTGTGCTCAGTGTCTTATGATCTCTGCTGCCATGCAGGCATGCACCCCTCCCCTTTCAAAACTCTGGGAAGCATCTGATGGCTGAGTGAGCTGCTCCGTTTGGAGAACAAACAAAGAGGAAATCATTGGAATGCTCCTGTTGTGCCCTGCGAGGAACACAGCAGCAGGCAGATGGCTGCAGCAAAGGGAAGAGGAAAGGCTGCTGTGCTGCTTGGACCTTTCCTCAGCATGGAGAGCTCACAGAGCTATTCGTGATGCTGCTTCCAGCAGCTGAGGAGGCTGTGGGAGAACGAAGGTGGAATCCCAAGATGCGCAGGGATCAGCTCTGCCTTCCCACAACATGGCACTGCGGGTTACATACCCACAATGCACTGCTCATACTGTCGATGATGGTGCCCCCAATGTGAACATGATCTGTCGACAGAAGGAGGAAGTGTGAACACCGTGGCTACGTCTAGACTGCATCCCTCTGTCGACAGAGGGATGCAGATCAAGCACACGGAAATTGCTAATGAAGCAGGGATTTAAATATCCCATGCCTCATTAGCATAAACATGGCCACCGCTTTTTTTTAAAAAAAAAAAAACCCAGCAGTCTAGATGTGGATCTTTCGAAAATAAAGCCTTTTTTGACAGATCCTGTATTCCTCAAAAAATGAGGTTTACAGGATCTGTCGAAAAAGGCTTTATTTTCGACAGATCCATGTCTAGACTGCCGTTTTTTCCGAAAAAACTCAGTTTTGAAAAAAAGCGGCGGCCATGTTTATGCTAATGAGGCATGGAATATTTAAATCCCTGCTTCATTAGCAATTTCAATGTGCTTGATCTGCATCTCTCTGTCGACAGAGGGATGCAGTCTAGACGTAGCCATTCTGTCAATTTTTGTGTGTCGATATTAGTTTTATCAGCAAAACTCTGTAGTGCAGACATACCTTCAATAGTTCTCGTTCCCTTCTACTTTCCTTCCTCCAAGTTATTATTTATCCAGTGAGTCCATGACCTGTACATGTTCTCTCCTCTTTCCAGCTCTAATAATCCTCCTCTTCCTCTCTCCCCATATCCATTATCTGATTTGGTTGTTTGCTTCCTTTTACTAATAATGTAACTTCAAAGGGATATTGTGAGGATTAATTAGTGTTTATAAAGTGTTTTGAAGTCCTCCAATGAAAAATGCTAAAATGAGTTGCCCTTCTACAGGGCCTTTTATCTGAGGATCAAAGTATCATTGCTGCTGTTGAAAGATTACTGCTCAGCCTTTAGATCTGAGGAGCTCCCTAATCGCATCAACCTCTTTAAAAGTTTGTCGTTTGTGTGTGTGTGCGCACCCTCCCCCTTCCACACTCTGATCTAATACTACAAGATGTATCCCTCCTGACATATGGGTAGAGTTCACCTCGTCACGGTGATGATGAGGTGAAAGGTACCATCTACGAGTTCAGGAACAGCTACCAATTTTGGACTCCCTGCTCCTCTGCCCTGCAGGCACAGAAATTTACAAGTTACCATGGTTCTCTGGAGAATTACCCAACACCTCAAGCTGTTTTCTTTAAAGATAGAACCTTCAAAGCAGCTCACCGAGAGCTTTATCTGATGAGCCTCCCCCCAGCTGCTTCCTCTGAGATTTGAAGGTAGATTCCACTCATGGTCTGGAAGAGGCACGCTGTTAGCTCAAGACCCCTGTTTGCGTCAGTGAATCCACTGATCTTTAGGGAAGCAAAAGGAATTTGTTTCTCCTAATGATGACTGTTGTAGTTACGTGAATGACTACAGAACCTCCTGCATGCACCTTTATGGTCTATGCTCTGGACCATAGCTTTGCGCATCTGCCTGAGTGGGATGTCTATCTTAAATAGACTCAGAGGGGTAGCTACGTTCCAGCCCACTCAATTAGCCTCATTAGCCCCGGCACTACTTGACAGGTACTTCCCCCCTTCTTTTTCTGTTATAAATTCTGAGAGTCCCCCCCCCCCAGCTCACCTGAAGAAGTGAGTTTGAAAACTCATGACACTATATATACATATCTATATAGCTATACATCTATATATTCGTTAGTCTCTAAGGTGCCAGAGGACTACTTGTTATCTTAAATAGAGCAAGTCATGAAACGAAAGGGGAGGAGATAGACCCAGTCTGCCACTTCCCAGAGACTGCCACAGCCCTGGCGAGGTTTTTAAATAAACCCTGTGACAAAAGCTGAGACAACAGCTTTCAAACGGGGACTTGGTTTTGCTTTTGAAATTGCAGACATGTCCAAACAGTTTAGAAAAACCTGAGGCAACATTACCCCGGAGACCCCTGGTTGCATGTGGGTAAATTTTCTGAATAAGTTGGTGTGATTCCCAATTCTCAGCCAATTCCCCCCTACCCTGCTCTGTAACGCTGCAATACTGGGGCTCATATTGTCTTTTCTAGGACCCTGCATGCCCTTAATGTTTCTGCTCTTGGGTTTCTGCTGTGCAATAGGACCCAGGAGTCAGAGAGTTTGATGATACAGACGAATATCCACAGAGGACTAAGGCTAGGTCTACACTTGCCAGTTTTAGTGCAAAAAGTCAGGTTTTTGCACAACACCCATGCAACCATCTTTAGTGGAAATCCACATTTGGGGCTGAAACTACTGAGCTTCAGCTCAAAAATGAAACTGCCCCAAGGAGAGTCTCTTTGCTTTGGGTCCTGATGCGCCAATGAAGACTCTTGATTGCTTTTACCCATCTAATTGCCCTCCAGAGCTGTCCCACAATGCACAGCAGGAATGGCGCTCTTTGAAACTCAGTAGTCCTGCCTGCAGGCATGTGCCCCTCCCCGTATCTCCATTCTGATGGGCCCTTGCTGTCTCAGCTCGGAGACAAAAACCAAGTCACTATTGTGGAGTTCTCCTGATGCCTCCCACAATGCAGGCAGAAGCAGGCAGACAGAATGTGCTGGGCAGAACCAGGAAGGGAGGCGAGGGCTCAGGCCGAGGTCTCCCCCTGCCTCACCTCAGGACCGGTTGCTTCTGGTGGCCATCACACACACACACAATGATTGGCGGTGTGTCCCAGAGCAGTGCATAGTGGGATAGCTACCACAGTGCCCTCCTCTCATCGGTGATGCAAGGGCTACCTGTGTAAACACATTCTGACAATTGTGGAAAACACTGAACACAAAGCAGCCCTTTTCTATCATTGCCAAAACTTTGCAAGCGTGGACATAGCCTCAGATGGGAGACCTCCAAATACCTCTCAGGTTTGGGACTTAGATTCTGTCTACACTGGCAATTGAGTGACAAAGCTTTTGTTGTTCAGCAAGGCTAATTCCCGCTACTCCCTTCCCTTACAGACAAAAGTTTTGTCATGAGACGTGCCAGTGTCAACATGGCTCACTGGGAGTGGAAGTCTTTTGTCCACACACTTGCTGACAAACAACACCCGGCTTCCAGTGACACGGCTGTGGCGCTAAACACTGTGCAGTGTAGACAAAGCCTCCGATTCAAGTTTTCAGAGCTAAACAGTGAACACCACATGCCTCTGGCTTGCCTTCCAAGCCCCTCCCCCACCACCGTCAGCAGTGGGGTGTCTGTGAGGATGTATTCTTTATTGAGCCCTGTTAGGGAACTAAGCCTGCTCATCAGAACGGAAGGAACATTTTTCCCTAGGCACATGTGATTATTCTGAGTTTCTCCACCACGTACCCAGACAGCACATTATTTCAGTGTCTGGAAATCTCTGTGTAGGTTACAGAAATGGGAAGCAGCTTGGAGAATGTGTGTCGGGGGGCTCATTTTCCCTGCCTGGCTGCAGGCTGGAATGCACACTGTGTCTGGCGGAGGGAAGACGCCACCAAGGGACGGTGCAGCCCTCCCAGTGAATAAAAACAGTATGTTTTCCCGCTCTCCATCAGTTCTGTGGGCCCCACAGGAGTGGCACCCACAGAGCTATTACAGAGGAAACGTCTTTGAACATAAGAATGTAAAACATCTCAGGAAAAGACCAGCCAGCCACTTCACCCGCCTCTTTCAAGTGCATCTGAAAACCACCTTCCTGCTCATGCTGCAGATCTCTTGATCCTTCCTGTCTCCAGAAACAACCTCACTGACTGATTGATCTTCTTTGCATTGTGTTGGTTGCTTTCTCCACTCAACCCGTTCTTTCAAGTCCCCACAAGGAGCAAAGTGGCATCCTGTCCCCACTGAAACAAGTTTGGTCCCCAGCTTTTTAGTCCCACCAGTGAGGACTTGTAGCTGAGAACAAAGAATCAATATCCAATCTATCTGTCCGAGGCCTTGTTCTTCCACTAAGGCTTTGGGCACATTGCAACTATTTGGGGCTATTATCTACAGCTTACAGCTAAAGGGAAGAGCCTAGAAATTTAGGATGAGAGCTTTCTGTCTGGTAAGGATCCACTCCCCATCTCTCTATTGTTTATCTGTCTGGTCCTGTCTAGTTCTTTGATTGTCTCTGTCTTCTGTATCATTAATTTGCTGGGTGTAAAACAATAAAGGTGGTGGGATATAATTAGTTGGTTAATCGTGTTCCAGTATGCTAGGATTGGTTAATTAAATTTCAGTAGAATGAGTGGTTAAGAAATACCTGAAGATATTGCTGTAAATCTCAGGGAAAAGAGAAAGCAAGTGGGAAAAAACAACGGAAAAAGGAAAGGAAACTGGATTTGTGCTGGCTGGAAGCAAATTCCGATAAACATCGAATTCTTTGCCTCTCTGGACTTCGGGTAGTGCTGTTTTCTGTTCAGGTGAGAAAGACCAGGGATGTGGGAGGGTGAAGGGAGAAACTGCCTAATACCACCCACGACAGCATCTGCTGTCTCTGCCTATTGCTTCGTGCTGCTGCATTGAGACATTACAATAGCATGTTGCGATACCTGCTGATTTCATGAACATATTTATGCACGTGCATTGAGAAGGGAGAATGGTGTTTGTGGTGCCACTCAATCAAACGCTTGGGAGGAAGCTTATACAACTAAAATGACGTGGTTACAATGCATCTAAAACAGAAGTGAAAGGAGACTCTCTTTGTTGGGCAGAAAGGTCTGTCCACTTCTGGGAAAATAAACCAACAACTCTGGATACTGGCTCTGGGTATGAAGCCAGAACCATCTGAAACAGGGAACTGAATACTCAGTGTGTCCAGACAATGCACAAATCATAGAATCATAAAACTGGAAGGGACCTCCAGAGATCCTCAAGTCCAGTCCGCTGCCCTCATGGCAGGACCAAGCACCATCTAGATCATCCCTGACAGGTGTCTGTCTAATCTGCTCTTAAATATCTCCAGTCATGGAGATTCCACTGCCTCCCTAGGCAACTTATTCCAGTGTTTCACCACCCTGACAGTTAGGAAGTTTTTCCCAATGTCCAACCTAAACCTCCCTTGCTGCAATTTAATGATATGTTATCAATGATAGAAGTGATGTGCAAGCAGCATTCTGGGAGGCAATTTAACAAAGCTCCCCTATATTGTTGCCTGTGAAACAGATCCAGGGCTTCCCATCTTAGATGTAATAATTTTTCTGGAGTGGCCCCATAAAGCTCTGTGTAAAAGCCACTCTTGCAAAAAACACCACTTCAGCGAGATGTGAGTCACTGCGCTGCGTGGCAAAAACACCTCCAACTAGTCATTAGACATAACCATGTCCATTCCCTGACTGGATTGGAAAATGTGTGGGAAAGCAGACGATCAAAATAAACATTTCTGTCACTAATTCAAAACCAACATGTGAGATTACAGCATGACAAAGGACATCTTTGATCCTCAAAGGAGCTCCCACCAAGGGGAATAATGCCTAATCTAACCCACAACTTCACATTTGAGTCCTCAGAGAGCATTATGAACAGCATACAGTGACAACATAAGCATTGTCCGCATCAGAGATGTTTTGTTAAAACCCTTCAATAACAATGCCAAGTATTTCCCCTCGAAAACTGAACATAAAAAAGCCCCCAAAGTCCCCTCACTTTAAAAAAATATTTTCCATGATAATTTTTCAGTGTTGCAAGGGAAAACCACAAACAAACAAACAAACAAACCAGAAAAAAAATTGGATTTCAAAACCATTTTTGGGCAAAGAAAGCAAAAAAAAAAAAACTGGTTTGGGTTAAAATACTCAGTTTCTGAAAACCAAAAACAGGCTTTTTTTTTTTTTAAACTAAAACCAAACATTTTACCACATATATTTTGCTTTGCTTTCCAGTTTTCATTGCAAATATCCAGAATATCTTCCACACGAAACAAAGGAGGAAAAATGTTTTGACAAAAATATTTCTATCTGCTCTGAAAAGATACATGCGAGAGCAGAAATGGGACCTTCATTTCTCTGTATCATTAGTCAACATTTGTTCTATTGTAGCAGCTTGATTTGGAGAGTCCACTGTGCTAGACACAATAACAACAACATGCTAAAAAATGGTTCCTGCCTTAAAGAGCTCACAGTGTTTCATGGTTCATTTGTATCATTGCTCTGGGGTGGGACTGGGGAGGAGGGGTTCAGGATGCAGGCCGCCCCTGTGAGAGAGGACAACCCCAGCCCTCTCTCACTGCAGCAGTTTGGGGCCAGGTGAGAAGCGTCTCTCCATGGATTCTGCAGCTCCAGTGGGCACAGCCTGGAAAGAGGGGCATGTTCCTGGCTAGAGCAGGTCCAGGTTCATCTGCCCCCTGCGCACCCCAGCCAAAGTGAGGAATGTCGCAAACTGTGCACGTTCCCCTTGCTCCCTGACAAAGGGGAACAGCCAGCAATGTTCCCGTAAAAATGGGAGGGAGGAGCTGCAACCCCTGCCACCCTACCTAAATGTTCCTGGGGCATGAGAGGTTCAGGGCTGAAGTCCTGGAAGGGGATGGCATGCCCCAAGCCAATCCCTTTCACCTGGTGATTCTGTCTCTTTTCTGTATGGTTTTATGAGAAGCAGTCCCATTCTAGGCACATCCCATTTTCCTGGCACAACCAACCCTTACCTTGCTTTAAGTTATAAGAGAGAGCTGTATACAGAATTTGGTGGTCCTAACTCTTACCATTTAGGAAGAGTTCTTGAACAGACAGACAGACACACACACACATAGGGTACGTCTAGACTACATGGCTCTGTCGACGGAGCCATGTAAAACAGTTTACTCGACATAGTCAAAGTAGCGGGGATTTAAATAATCCCTACTTCATTGAAATAAAAATGGCCGCCGTGCTGTGCCGACAATCAGCTGATCCGGCACAGCGCGGCAGTCTAGACGTGGCACGGTCGACAACAGAAGCCTTTGTCTACCGCTCCAGTATGCCTCGTGATTATTTAAATCCCTGATTCTTTGACTATGCCGAGTAAACTATTTTACATGGCTCCGTCGACGGAGCCATGTAGTCTAGACAAATCCATACAGACAGACGCTCAGACAGACAAACTCTCTCAGATATATAGGAGATTAACAAAATCCTTGGACTGAAGGGACTCCATGGAACTCAAACGAGTTTTTGTTATTTGTTCTGTACAATTGAAAAGCACTATTATTCTTCCAAAGGTATTTTATCATTGAAATATTTGTTTCTTATGAGCCTCCTGTTCCCCTCATCACCTCTCCAAATGGAAGCTGAGCGAGTAGCGAAGAGCATTTTCCGAAGTTTCCCATTGTTCACTGATTGCAGCATCTCGGTTGCCATGGAATGTACGCAAGCTTCAAAGTGCGGTTGCTTAACTTCATGTTGTTCCAACGGTTTGTTGAGCTGTTTCTATGGTGAGTCACCTAACTTCCTTTGCTAAGTGCATTTCTGAGGTAAAGTGTGGCCATGAGTGCCTAAAACTGCCACCTCCCACCGCCCCCGGCCCACATTTTCCTGTTGCTGAGAGTAATTAACTACACCGGGTGCTGGTGATTATGATGCCATTAAATGTATCTTAAAAAGGGAAGCTGACATTTCCAGAAGTTGAAGCACTGATGGGGCCTGACCCTGAGTGACTGACTCCTGGCCATGTCTTCAAAGGCCCCCACAATACATCCATCCTCTACTAGAGTGGGGACAGAGTAAAGGCAGTGTGACAGGGTGGACCAGGCCTTGAGGCCCTGCCACACCCCTCCCCAAAAAGGCCATAGAGAAGTCCTCCAAGCAGATTAGAGTGACAGTGGAGGAAGCGGACAATCAGGGGCCAGGATGGCCCTATAAAAGGAACTGCAAGAGCAGACCACAGTCAGCAGTCAGTCTCTGGATACTTCCAGGTATGCAGCCCGGGAGAAAGGCTGGCTGAGAGAGGCAGCACTGCAGACAGCTCCGTGTGGAGAGCTATTGAAGACTGGTCTATGATGGGACTCGGAGATAAAGTCCTTAGTAAGGGCAAAGATGCTGTCCCCAGAAGGGGAAACCCAAAGGCCACCACTCTCTCTTAGGACACCAAGATGGACCCTGCTAGATGTGTACTCCGGAAGGGGTTTGTGATTCACACACAAGGTGTGTGACTCAGATGGAGGGCTGAGTTGCCAAAGAGGCTTCAAACCAAGAGAGTGCAGGCACACGTACTCAGCCAGAGTGGGATGCTCATGAGAGGCAAGTACTGCCCCGTAACAGGCAGTTTGAACCTCCCCTGTTTGGCTTTTAGGGTCTGGTTTATGCCAAGTACCAGTTAGAGAAGACTGAATGCTTGCTCTAAACTGCACCCAGCCTATTGCACAAAATCAGTAGGCTGCAAGAACACACCAGCCATGCCTCCTCACCTTCAACGTATCCTTCACTCACCCTGAAATGCTTCTAAGGGAGAGAGATCTGGCAGAGCTGTTGAGGGCCTCTCAGAACTGGGGCTGTTCTAGTCAGACTGATTAGGCCAAGGGCAAACTGGGCCCAAACTGGAAGGCTGGTGCCCAGAGACGGAGTTCAAGACAGGGTCTCATTTTAGGAATGAATCGATTCTAATTGCTGAACAGAGCTTGTCAAAGTGTCCCAAATTTTAAATGTTTGAGAACAAGCTTGATTTAAAATTTGAGTTTTGATCCAGCCCCCTCAAACAACACTCCTTCCAACAGCTCAAAAAGAAATTTTTTTGACCGGCTATAGAATGGTCCATTTTTTCAACAATTGAAACATTTCAATGAAGTTTCAAAATGATGACATTAAAAAAAAAAAAATCAAAAAAATTCCAGGGACATTTTTCTGCTGTGGAAATAGCCAATGATTTTTCAAATCTTTTAAAATAAAATCTAAATAAAGAACAATAGGAGTAGGAGGAAAAATCTTCATAATTAATTTATGGATACATGATCAATGCATAATTGTCTCTTCCACAGGCACGGTGCTAGAGGGACTGTGATGTAATGTCAGCCTGGCCACTGATCTCTGCTCCTGGCCCTAGCCAGGGCTGTACTCCGCACCCCAGCTGTGCTCCCCACTGGGCTGCGCTCCCAGCCACTGCGCTGTGTTACCCACTGCACCAGCCCCGCTGAATCTCCTGAAACTGGCTAGCTGGGGCTCTCTGGTCTAGCAAAATCCATGGACCTGCCAGAGCACGGATGTTGCCCGACCAGAGAGTCCCAGATTTTAGAGGTTCAGCCTGTAGTGTAGACATACCCATTAAAACTACTTTGTCCCTGCATAGTGATACGCCACAGACCCTCTTCCCACTCACACATGCGCAATGACAATACAGAAATCCTGTATTGTATGGGGACGTTCCATAAAACCTCCCCATCTTGGCTAAGAGCTTGACACACAGGAGTGGTCCTTTTGCCATCTGCTCCCTGAATTGCGTGCAGATTTCCTACTCAAATGATATCTGCCATGCAGCCTTCATGACTGCCAGGCCAGGTCATCTCAGTCTCTGGTCTCCGATTTCTCAGCACTGCAATTATGTTTCACACGCATGTGCTGTCTTATTATGACATGCTATCCCATAAATAGTAGATTTTGATCTGTACCAAAAATATGATTTCTGCACTTGACTTTTAAAATTGTCTGGCATTGGAACGCATGTGTGTGTCAGAAGAACCCTACTTCCCAGACAGTTTCAACACCTTCATTCACAGAGGTACAGTAATCAGGACAATGATTACAATCCATGATGATTTAATGAGTCTAACCACCTAAAAATGGAGATGCCATTATGTGGTCTGCCCAGTTAGAAGTCCTGGCTGTCAGGAAAAAAACAAAACAAAACAAAACCAAAACCAGTGTGTGAGACAAAAGAATATGTGCAGAATGGCCGGATGGAAAGGGAAGCATAGACTCCTAGCATATGAAAATAGATCTTGAGATCAAAGAGAGGGAGGATATTAAGGCCTAGGAAATTATTTTGAAATTACAGTAATTACTCGTTTAACATGTGCCTGCTTAACACGTTTTCGCGATAGCATGATTTTTTTTTTTAGGGAACATTTTTCGAACACAAAATAACAAGACAATAATCAAGTGGCGGACTACTTCGCGCGGCAGTATAAGTTGGTGAAAACATATGCATGAGCGGATGAATACATGTAGTCACAGTGCTCCTCCGCTCATTCACGTGTTTATCCGCAGCGACTTGTGTTGCTAGTTATCTTGTGTTGCTAGATATCTAATGTTGATGTTGATGCTGATGACCAGCACCAACAAAAAATTGATTTTGCCACCACCACCTGAAACACAACCCTCACCTTTTCCATTATTTTTAATGGGAAAATTGACCCCGCATACCACGTTTTCGCTTAGCACGAACATTTTCAGAAATGCATCTCTAGTGTTAAATGAGGAATTACTGTACTAAATTTGACTTAATAACTCCCTTTTTAACAAAATCGAACTAGCATGTCCACACAATGGGAAGCCTCAAAATCAGTCCAAGGCAGACTTCGTTAATGTGGATGCACTACCTCAGACTTAGAGCACCAGGAAACTTAATTAGTTCCAAATACTCTGGGGAGTAGCTATTTCGAAATAGTGGCACCGGACAGTCCACATGACCATTACTTCAAAATAACTATTTTGGAATTAGTGTTACTCCTGATGAAAAGCAGGAGATCAGATTTCAAACAGGCCTGTTATTTCCAAATGACGGGCTTGGTAATGTGGACGCTCCGCTTATTAATTTGACCCAAGGGGGTTTATTTAGAAAGAAAGTCCCAGTGTAGACCAAGGCACAATGAAGAAGACAGGCAGGTACAGAGAGCCCAGCATGATAAACTCAAGCCACCAAAAGGTGGGTTTTCTACAGTGAGATCACAAGCATTAGTTACCTTGCTGCAAAAACACATTTTGTTTAGCAATGAGGATGTAGCCTAAGGGTATATCTACACCACAACACTGTTTCGGGATACCGGATTATCCTGAAATAGCTATCCTGCGTCTTCACCGCAAGCCTGTTATTTCGGGATTGCTATTCTGACATTCCTGTAAACCTCATTCTACGAGGAGTAAGAGACATTTCAGAATAGTGATTTATTTTGAAATTTGGTGCTGTGTAGACAGTGCCAAAGGATGAAATAAGCTATTTTGAAATAGCATCGAAAGAAGATACGCAATTTGCGTAGCTCAAATTGCATATCTTATTTTGAGTTACGGTGCAGTGTAGATGCACCCTAAGAGATGACGGAGAAACATGCTCTATTGAGGTAACCAAAGACAGAAAGACTGGCTGGCAGGCTTATAATGAATGCTTGCTCCTTGCCATAAGACATGTACATTTAAATTTGCTTTGCTTGGAAAGGATCGGTTACTCTACGCTTTTACTGTTTTTCACTTCTAAGAAAGCTGTGGGATATCTCAGAAATTCCAGCTAGAGACAGAGCCGATGGAGACAGAATCGATGGTACCTACAGGGGCCTAGTTAGGTACCAGGGTCTGTGAACCTAGGAACCAAGCACGGTTTTCCACTCCAAGGAAGGGAGAATTTGCAACAGGCAATGGGAGCAGCTGAGGAACCAAAGTGAAACATGAGCTCAAATCCTTTCCCATCCCTCAAATGCAGCAACTTCACCTCTGTTGTCAGAATATGTTCTTCTGTTTGGTAGGAATGTAAAATTTGGATTAAAAAGATAACTGGTTAAACATTATGTTTAACTGGTTAACTGGCCTGGTGGGCTGCTTCAGCCTGGTCAGGCCCGCTGCACCTCAGGGTGCTCCAGCTAGGCCGACCCAAACCCACCGCACCGTGCCACAAGCGGGGGACTGCTCTGTCTGGGCTGGGTGCCAGTTAACTGGATATCCTGTTAAGTATGCCCACAAGGCAATGCTTTCCGGTTAACCCTTTACATCCCTAATGTTTGGAGGTACCTGAGCTTTTAATTTGTCTCTCCCTCTGCATTCAGGTCTGCTTTACACATAATCCTTGTACCAGTATAACGATGTCACTTAAGATGTGGTTTTTCTGTCAAAATAATTAAATTGGTTAATTAAATTGGTTAATCCATAGGGTGGATACAGTAATATTGATACTTCAGATGCCCACCATAAGCCATCGTGATATAATGCACTTTTACACTGATACAGCTATGTTCACGCTGGATGGATTTGTACCATTTTAACTGTACAGCAGCACAATTTTCATGAGTAGACAAGGCCTGTTTCAAACTCTTGCAGAATATTTAGCAGCTCTCTTGAAAACCTGACTTCCACAAGGAGCTCTTTACTGGACCTGGATTTCACATTTAATGAGAACGTTTACAATTTCACAATCGTTTTCTGAAGTCTAGGTGGGGCTATGAACAGACCACTGCTTTCTGGTCTGGTTCAGCCTTGACTGATTTCTGCCCATACGCGTACTCATGAAACCCCAAACAGTTTCTTTTTCAGCCTAAGCACAGTTGTGGCATGTTTCAATTAGTATTTCAGAAGCACGAATTTGTAGATTCTAAGGACAGCTGAGACAAATATGATCATCTACTTTTTCCTCCTGCATACCCCAGAGCATATAATTTCACCCAGTAATTCCTGCAGTGAGGACACTGGGCAAGCATGTGGCAGGACAAGCACTAAACTATATGAACAGGCTCTCTGCTCTCCACTGCCATCAAAATATTGCGTTTTTAATTCCTTTCTTCTTGCCAGCAACACACATTCTTAAGCAGAAGTTGTCTGAGGCATGTAAGAGATGCATCGGCTTAAATATGTTAACATGCCTCAAACTCTCTGTAACCTCTCCTCATGTGGGGCTTTCCCCATGAAGACAGTTGCCTTCATTTATCAACTTTCTTGCAAACATTTGGCTTTCCTCTGATCACATATGTATGCCAGGCCCAACACCACTGCTCTGAGACTGCTTGCTATTTCCAGACCCAGTCCCTCCTGCTGGTCAGGATTACAAAAGTAAATAGCAGTGCCAGGCGGCAGGTCCCCCACCTCATCCTGCACACTCTAACCTTTCACAACCTCCCTGCATCTGCAAGAGGATACTCCACACAAAGGTCCTTCCCTCCCCAAACTCCAGGATTCACCCAGAGGACTCCCTCCCTATGCACACAGAAACAATGGAGCTTTGTGGGATGCCCATTTGAGGGGGATAGCCCACAGAAACCGTACCCCTCCATCATGGCACTACAGACGCTTCTCCTCCCTATTTAGTGATCCTCCACAAGAGCCCATGTCCCCACAGTGAGACATATAGAGGAACCATTGTTCTCCTGTGCAACATCCCACAGAAACTTCTTCCTCTTCTCTCCACCCGTGCCATACCTCACAGAAACCTTCCCTTCCTTGCCCCACAACCACTCCACACAGAACCCTCCCCACATGGATGCACGCCCATCCACAGAGCAGAGTGACAATTCGGAACGTAATTTCTCTGACCATCCCCCCAGAAAGGATTCGCCCCCCCACCAGGCCTCTGAACCATCATGCTGCAGAACAGCCGTCGAGAACACATCTTCCGTCTCAGCAGGGCCTCAGTCCCCCTGCCCACCACACACAGAAACATTCCACAGAATGGCCTCCTGGCGCCACAAGAGTGTCTACCCCGATCTGAGTTCTCCCGCCTAAGCTCAGCAGCAGGCTTCTGCTGACAGTTGAGGTAGTTCATTGACACCGAGACATAAACAGGACACTTGGGTTCACAAATGACTCGGGAATGCTCATTTATTTTGACACGGGACACAGCACTTGAAAATAGTGGGACATGCCAGCAAGCTTATATAGCATGTCCTGCCACACAACGGGATGGGCACACTACAGGTTTTTGCCCATGGCAGTCTCTGCTAAAGGACAAGCTACAGTATCAGTAGCCAACAAAGATGTGGAAGATACAAATATCCCACAAGCAACTGAAGACAGATGTGAGCAAGCATAATTTATAATAATACAAATAATTGGTCAACATTTTTTGCGTTAAAATATTCCAGTCAGAAAATGCAGTTGTCTTGAAATCATATTTTTTTCTATCAAGAGAATTGGGACAAAAACATTCATTTTGAGTTGACATTTCAAAACGAACCAACATTTTACATTTTGAAATGGCAGTTCAAACCAAAAAATGTCGTGTCAAAATGTAGAATCGTTTTAATTAGCTCAAAAATGTTGATATTTTTTATTTGGGCATTTCTTTAATCCAACAAGTATCCACATTTTTCGCTCTGCCACAGTTTTCAATATTTCAATGTACGGTTTCAATTCTGAATGGAAACTAATTGCAAAAGATTGAAACTTCAGGAGGGATAAAATTCCTGATCAGTAATAACAACAGCAACCACAAGAACAATTATCTGGTCCTATGCCACTGAGTTAAGACATGGTGTCCTCTCTGCTGGTGTTCACATGGAACGTTTTTCTGAACCCTTTTGGTAGATGCCTGATAATCAGTGATCAGTGGATGACCTTTAAAATATATTAATACTTGAAATGTTACATCTATCCAAGCACCTTAGAAGTTTTCTGCTCCCCTCTGTTATCAAGAATTTCATTAATATTTTGCCAAACAGGCAACAAAGAGTCAAGAACCCAGGCACAGAGACACTTTAATTTTCATCGCACAAGAGTCTGTGCTGTTGTTGTTTAGTGTTATTGCTATTTGCTGATGGGATCATTTCTTGTTTTATCCCCCAGACTCTCACTGTCCTCTCAGCATGTGGAAAAATTAACTTCCATCTGCACCATTCACACAGAATGAATGTAATCTGAGGCTAAGATTTCCTTCCAACAAAAGAAAAACAAGAAAAAAACCCCCAACAGATGGAAAAAGTCTTGCCTTGATTTGTTACCAGAGTAGATTTGATCTTGAAGTCACTAGGGAACATAAATACAGAAAACCAAGAAGCCAGTCCATAGAATAATTTTTCTGCCTGCCTGCAACTCTGCTTTAAGAGTCAATATTAGACTCGGGAAGGGACTTATTCCAAACAGTGGCTCCAATCAAAACACAAGATTGTTAACACTAGTGAACTACTGTGAAATCTGGATTCACACCTTAAGTCACATCTTGCTCCTTTCTCTATAACAGCCCTGCCAAGCCCCTAGATCTAAAAACTGCTTCCTTCCTCATTTCTGACTCCGGATCTATCCAAATCCAGATATAAACTCATTGCTGTGATTCATCTCCAGCAGAACTGGGCAGGAAATAGTTTCCCACACTTAAAAAAAAAATCAATTTTCCTCCATCCCCAATCATGACAAAAAGTCAAAATCTCCAGCATTTTCCAATAAAACAACTAATTAAACGCTTGTAATTTGGGCCAGTTAAAAAAACAACAACAACACATTCTGATAATTGAAAACATTTTAGTTTTGATGTTCTCTCTTTTTTTTTATTATTATTATTTCAATCTTTTTGGGCTTTGCCTTGCTTGAGATTTTGACAATTTCAGAAATTTAATTTCAACATTTTGTGGAGTACAGAAACTTAAAAAAAATATCAATCCTTTCCTATGGAGTTTCACTTTTAAGGAATCAGACATTTTCAGCAACAACAACAAAAAAATCAGTCAAAACATTTCTGACCAATTTTAATGTTCAGTTTTCTCTTTATTGTGTGTGGAGTATACACTCACCACTGATCAAAGACTCCTTGCTAGACTAACCCATGATTTACTCGAGGCACAATTTTTGAAAGCAAAGAATAGCAAAGAATACTCATTAGACCCAAACGAAAAGTTGTGGGTTTTGGTATGAAAGGCCAGACTGGAGAGTGTTTCTATTCTGAATACAACTGCTAGCAAAGAAAAATAAATAAATACCAACTATCACTGGTCACCAATGCGATTGTAGAAATGTTACTTGCCTAAAAAGAAGGCAAGTTGTAGGATGGTCAGAAGAAACTTATTGACAAAAATAAATACAAAATTTGTAAAGAGGATGACCGAATCTTCCGATTCTGTGGCAACTTTGCACATCAGCTTTTTTGCATGAAAGTTTTTGCTGCATGGTTTCCTTGTGTCACAATTTGTTTCTGGTATTTTGCCCAGCTTTACAGACAACTTACCATAATCTGCCAGCCTTTTATTTAGAAACAGAGATTTTAATTTATGCAGAGACTTCCACCAAAGCCACTTAAGGAAGCATTTATCCCTACGGTGCACCCTTTGCAGCTCATTTCCTGACATACGCTTGAACCATGGACTATAAAATGGGAACAGGTAGTACCTCTCCAAGGGCCAATGACATTGACTAACTCAGTATATTTTACAGTCTTTGGCAAGATGTGCATAAAATTTCATTGGGAACATCACATCATCAATAAAACAAATTGTGCTTCCACTGTTTTAGTGGGTTTTCCAAGCTTGCCTGCAAAGCCCTGCCTCTTTTGCTGAGAGAGAAATGACATTGCCCACAAAATGAAAGAGAAGGAAAATTGGGTGGGTGGAGAACAAGGTTCCATCTTAATTTTTTCCATCCATGCATAGAATAAATGTTGTTAAGTGCACTGAAGCAGGTGCAGATGTGCACCACTGGTAGAAATACATGCTGTGAGCACTGTGGACACTCTGCTAAACATCTGGCGGTGCCAGATTTATGCATAAACTAAGTAAGCTACATTTGAGGGCCTCAGATTATGAGGGGCCTCTCAATACAACAAAGTATGAATTTTTAGTTGCATCCTCACCTATGTACTGGTATATATGCAGATATAAAACTTTATTACTTCTATTTTCATTGTTCTTTTGTGTTAGAATAATACACATTTTTTTGCTAATGCTATGGGACCTCTTAAACTTGACATAATTTAGGGCCTCGGCATGTCTTAATCCAGCCCTGTCAGCTGGGCGGCAGTTGAATCTCTCCTGGGAGGCCACCCAAGCGATGAGCTTACAGGGAACACTGGTGGGGAAGGTGGTTTTGCAAAATCTTGTTAGCTGGAATTTTAATTTCAAAATCAAATCTAAAATTAGGGCGGTATGTCTCAAAGGCAGTATTTTATCTGAGCGCCAATGTTTATAGTGAGTTGGGTAAATGATCCCTGTTTTGGCCCATCTCTAAATATGTGTGTGATTCAGAAATTGAACAGAAGGATCACAAATAGAAAGAGGGTCGAAAAGGGATATATGGCCCCAATAGCATCCAAAGGGACTACAAATGCATGAATTAAAAGAGTGTGTATGTGTGGAAGATAACCAACCTTGGTGAAATATCGCATCCTTGCTGCATGAAGGCTCCCAAGGAGAACCAGAGACTGTTAAATATCCCAAATTCATTAGTCTGGTCACTGACTGGCTGGTCACGTCCTTCCTCAAACTCCTCCGTATGCCATTCATAAGGGCTGAAACGGCTGACCAGGAAGAGGACAACGCTTACTCCAATGTAGGCAAAAACAATGCACATCCAAATTTCATAAGCCAAGGGATCCAGAAAGGAAAAGACCCCCGGCTTGGACTTTTGAGGTTTTTTGATCATGATGGATATGCCCAGGCTCATGAACGGTTTTGAAAAGTCTATGACTTCTTCTCGGACCAGGGTGATGGTTAATGGTGCCACGGCCACATCAGCTCTCTGAAGGGAGAGAAAGATACAGTTTGTAGCTTACATGCCCCTCCACGTTTCATTACCAGCCTTCTCTTTTTGCTTCTTTCTACAGCGCTCCCCAACCACTCTCCAATTCCAGAGGAAGATTTAATCAGGAGAAACTAACTAGTAGAGAAATGCTACAAATCCCGCGCCCCCCCGCCCCCCGCATCACAATGACATGTTATTTCCTTTCCGATTATTACTGATTGCAAGTAGACTTAAAAATCAGAGATCTTGCCTTTCCCAGCCACTTAGCTCCTCTTGCCTAATTCATCCATTAATGTCACAATCCAAGGCTACTGACATCTGATTTCACTATCATGTTGCACAATTAAGAAATGGCAAAGTCTTATCATGCCCAGCAAACGAGACAGGAAGAAAGTCAACTGATGGGGTGATGCCAGGATGTTTATTTCTAGCAGGCGAGGCTTTTCTATGGCACGACTCATGTAGATGGAGGGAAATATTCTCAAAGACGCCTAAGTCTCTTCTGAAAATGGGAGGAAGGTCCCTAATTCACATGGGGCCAGACTTAGAAAGGGATTTAGATGCACCCAGCCAGATGTGCAAAATGGCCTAACCTCTATTGACTTTCATTTCAATTTTCCTAAAGGCAAAATCAAGATGGTCTCATGGACAATGTTGCTCTTGAAGAAACTGCGTTTTCCATGTCAGAAAATCATTCCAATGGAAAGTTCCTGCCCACCTCTAGTGAATAGTGATCAAGCCCCTCAGCAACCAGATAAAAGTGGGACATGATGCACGATAAAGATAGATGTATGAAGAGCATGAAGGAGATTCTCAGAACCCATGTTGGTGTTAAGAGACTGACCAATCAGAAGGCTGAGATTCAAACCCAGCCATGTTGAGGTGCTATACACAGGCACCAACTTTGGGATTTCCCTCGGGATGCTGGATCTCTGCCCTGTTCCAGGCCCCGCCCACCCTCCACCTCTTCCCCCCAACCCTCACTTCCACCCTGACACTTCCTACCCCTGCTCTATCTCTGCTCCACCTCTTCCTGACTCTGCTCCACCTCCTGCACACTCGTGAAAAGGTGCTGGGAGAGAGGGGGGAAGTGATCCATGGGGCCACTGGTAGTGGGAGGCACGGGGCAGGGGGTGGGAGGTGCTGATGGGGTTGGCACTTATGGAGTAGGTGCGAAGTACTCTGTTGGTTTTGGAGTAGGATGCCTGAGTTATTTATCTGTGGGTTATTTATCTCCTTTAAATTGCTCCTCTGCAGTGGGAGAGGCTCTCTGCATCATTACAGGCTTACCTCCTGGAAAAAAAGGTTGATTATATTATGCTCCAGATGCTAGTTCATTAAAACATAGCTTGTAGGTTGGGAAAGGTCACACCGGTTGCCATGGGCTAGACCTTAAGAATGATACTCTAATTCCATGGAAACTGACGGCACTAATAGAAATACAACAGCAACCAGGCCACGGTGACATGATGAAAGGGTCATATTGTTCCATCAAAATGAGCATGAAGCAATAGAGACGGAGCTGCGGTAGCATTAAAACTCGAAGTGGGGCACACTGAGGGAACCATTCAAAGCATGAGAGGGAACTCAATCAATAGAGAGAGGCAGCCAGAAAGAGCACCATTGGTATTTTAAGAGGGCACCATCTTCTAGTTCAGTACATAGGGGGACTAGAGGGGCACTTAGGTGCTGATGTACAAACTCAAAAGGGGGCTGCCTTATTGAGGTGCTGTAAAGAGACCCATCATTTATCTAGTTCTTGAAAGGCCTTTGGCTGCTTAGGGCAAGAAATATCTGAGATGAGTGCGGCTCAGAACTCCTTCCTCTCCTGTGCTTGTTCTAACGGAAGCTGTCCTCAGCTCATCTGGAAGCCGGGCGTATCAGAAATCTTTCCCAACCAACCCGTTTGCCTAGTCAATCAGTTTGCCTTTGGGCCTGGTAGCTGCCCTTTTGGAGGTCCCCTCAAAATTAATTCTTATGAATGAGTGGACCAAGTGAGACACTTACACCATAAACCAGCTCTCCCACCATGCCATTCCATGCTTTATTGTCAGGGTCCCGGGCTCCATATTTCCCATCGCTCACTATCTCCAGCCTGTACTGGTAGCCAACGTGCTTCGCGATCTCAGCAGCAAGCTCCACGCAGTAGCCTTCATACCTCTCGTTGCCTTCAAACTGGTTGGCGTTCTTCTTGAGCATCACATATGGGTCTTCCTGGCAGAGAGAGGACACGACAGTGAGCCCTTCCCCCCTCCCGGAGATGTCCGACTTGGTGTCACGCTCTCAGGCTGGGATGCAAGGCACCAGTCTCCTTGCTCTTTCAAAACGTGAGCGCTGAATCATTGGCAAAGTGGTTCAGCACAGTCCGTTCAACACAAGCGTGGGCCAGGGAGTGCTTTGTTTGAGAGTCCTATTGTGCAGGATTTGGTAGCCAGCCTAGCTGGGGTGCACCTAACCAACAGGAATTCTTCAGAGATTCTCAAAGGGCAATAGAGTTTTCTACCCAAGGATCCCTCAGCATTTCACAGATAACTAAGCAAGCATTAATCAATCTTGGTGAGACAGACATGTCCACTGGCACTTTATGTTGAACGTTACTGAGGTGCTTATTGCTGCTGCAGAACAGGCCTGCTGATGGGACATGGGGCAAAGGGAGCAGTTGCCGTGGGGCCTGGTGATTCAAAGGAGCCTGGGACTCCCAGCTAGGGAGTCCCAGGCCCTTTAAATTAGCACGGAAACTCCATGCGGTGAAATGCAGAGCTCTGTGCGGTGTGCTCCAGATGGCGCTGAGGGATGTGTGTGTGCTCCAGGAGAACATAAGAACGGCCAGACTGGGTCAGACCAAAGGTCCATCTAGGCCAGTGTCCTGTCTGCCAACAGTGGACAATACCAGATGCCCAAAAGGGAGGGATCACAACAGGTAATCCTCTCGTGATCCCTCTCCCGTCACCCACTTCCAGAGAAACAGAGGCTAGGGATACCATTCCTACCCATCCTGGCTAATAGCCATTGATGGACCTAACCTCCATGAGTCTATTTAGCTCTTTTTTTAACCCTGTTAAAGGTCTAGCCTTCACCGCATCCTGTGGCAAGGAGTTCCACAGGTTGATTGTGCACTGAGTGAAGGAAAACTTCCTTTTGTTTGTTTTAAACCTGCTATCTATTAATTTAATTTGGTAACCACTAGTTCTTATGTTATGGGAATAAGTAAATAACTTTTCCTTATTCACTTTTTCCACACCAGTCATGATTTTATAGCCCTCTATCATATCCCCCCCTTAGTTTCCTCTTTTCTAAGCTGAAAAGTCCAAGTTTTTTTAATCTCTCTTCATATGGAACCTGTTCCAAACCCCTACTAATGTTTGTTGCCCTTTTCTGAACCTTTTCCAATGACAATATATCTTTTTGAGATGAGGTGACCACATCTGTATGCAGTATTCAAGATGTGAGCATGCCATGGTACCATGGGCGTACCAGGAGGTGCTGAAGGCTAGCTGTTCCACCCTGCCCCTTCTGCCTGGAGCCCCACCCCTTCCGGGGGTGCAGAATCAGTCCCCGCACACCTTGCTCCAGGGCCTGGTGAGTCTGTCAGCTCACCTGCTCCATAATAATGGCTGAGCTGAGTTTTGCTCTGAAAGCCGGGATTCAACCTCATTGTTATGTATGCAGAGTACAGCATATCCTTCCCAAATGGATAGCACCTGCTCTGTCGGTGCACAATGTAAAACACTGCTACAATATACCTACTTTCCTGAGATTCATGTCTCTATTCGCTACCTGCCATACTTCCTTGTTCTCTGGGCTTTAAGAGGGGAGACATTTTAAGTACTTATTTGATTATTTAAGGGAATGGCAAATTTTTATGGCCCCTGCTTGAAGCACTAAGGGATGCTGTTATTATACACCACGGCTATGTCTAGACTGGCATGTTTTTGCGCAAATGCTTTTAACGGAAAAGTTTTCCGTTAAAAGTATTTGCGCAAGAGAGCATCTAGATTGGCATGGACGCTTTTGCGCAAAAGCACTTTTTGCGCAAAAGCGTCCGTGGCCAATCTAGACGCGCTTTTGCGCAAGAAAGCCCTGATCACCATTTTAGCCATCGGGGCTTTTTTGCGCAAAACAAAACTGAGCTGTCTACACTGGCCCTTTTGCGCAAAAGCTTTTGCGCAAAAGGACTTTTGCCTGAATGGGAGCGTCAAAGTATTTGCGCAAGAAGCACTGATTTCTTACATTAGAACGTCAGTGCTCTTGCGCAAATTCAAGCGGCCAGTGTAGACAGTTGGCAAGTTTTTGCGCAAAAGCAGCTGCTTTTGCGGAAAAACTGGCCAGTCTAGACACAGCCCACATGTATTATGGAGAAAGGAGTTTGAAAGGAAAGGGGCACACAGCATAAGGGACTGAGAGCTGAGGAAAGAGGGAGGAACATCGGGGCTTTGACACGCAAGAGAACTTACTAGAATAGTAGTAACTATGTACGTCCGATTCGGGAGAATCACCGATTCATTGTCCCCTTGGGAGTCTGTGGCTGTGGGAACAAACTTATCATCTTCGTTCCAATAACCAATCTGTTAATGACAGAAAGTGCATGAAACCCTGCTGCCCTCTGAGCCTGTTCCTAAGACACGCCAAGAAGAGAACAATATACCCATCCCTGTAGCCATCTCAGGATGTTTAGTGGCAATCAAACTCCTACTGCTCCCACAGTCCTGACCTCTTACCCCATCCTGGCCTTGAAAACCCCAGAAAAATCGTGATGCATGCTGTGCGTAACATACGGGGGTTACCAGGCGTATGTAAATATGACAACAATAACCCCACAATAGTAACAGAAGCACCACAATTTCCTCTGCTTTTTAGGGGAATAAATAACGAAAGAATCCCACATCACTATATGCTGACTGCTGGTAAATAATCTTTAATAGTGACCACTGTTTATGCCTGAGGTTTAAGTTGGACATTAGGAAAAACTTCCTAACTGTCAGGGTGGTTAAGCACTGGAATAAATTGCCTAGGGAGACTGTGGAATCTCCATCACTGGAGGTATTGAAGAACAGGTTAGATAGGCATCTGTCAGGGATGATCTAGGTGGTGCTTGGTCCTGCCGGGAGAGCAGGGGACTGGACTTGATGATCTCACAATGTCCCTTCCAGTTCCAGTGTTCTGTGCTCCTATGATGCTACAATTCTATGTAGCCTGTCTAAGCTGATACAAGTCTAGTGTCACACTTCAACACTTGTACAAGTGTTCTTTCATGCCTTGCAGAACCAGGACAACGTTGGAGGTGGGGGGGAGAGAGGCAGGGGACTTATTAGAAAGCAACAAAAGAGACTGCCCCATTGCAAAAAGTTTGGAGTTGCACAATTAAAAAGCTGTAAGGGGCAGAATTCTTGCTGCTACTCCGTGTTAATTAATACTCAGGAAAACAATCCGTGCTATCACTATACATAGGCAAAGCAGAGAGCCGGAGAGTATCAATTGGAAGATCTTCTTCGAAGGCTTGATTTTTAAGAGGTTTTCCATCATGTTCAGATGAAGGAGTATAAGGGATTTCTCACCACATGATATGGGAGACTGTATTAATACAAGGCAAGATCTGAAACCTGCAGAGGGCAGATTAGAGATCACGGCAATGTGAGAGAGACAACCCAGAGAGACTTCTCATCAATCTTTACTGCAGAGAAAAATGGAAAGTATGTGAGGAAAGAGCTTTGACACGGAGCTCTGGGACAGCACAAATGGAGAAAACACATATTTGCTCGGCATGTCTCACCTGACTGACCCCCTACATGGCACATGCTCTGGAAGAACCGTGCAGGAGACTTTGTTTTTGCAGTAAATTACAGCATAAAACCATATCTAATACTTCCCTGGGCTCACTTTGACCTCAGACTGAGGGTAACAGCAAAGCTCTGGGTGTGTCTAGACTACAGGGTTTTTTCGAAAAAAGTGGCCTTTTTTTGAAAAAACTTCCCCTGTGTCTAGACTGCTGCCGCATTCTTTCAAAAGTAAATCGAAAGAATGCGGCAGTTTTTCTGACCGCGGAAAACCTCGTTTTACAAGGAAGAACGCCTTTTTTCAAAAGTGCTCTTTCGAAAACAGGCACTATGTAATGCAAACTGTGCTTTTTCGAAAGAGAGCATCCAGACTGCCTGGGTGCTCTCTTTTGAAAAAGCGGCTTGCTTTTTCGAAAGTACTGGTTGTAGTCTAGATGCTCTTTTTCGAAAGAGGCTTATTCGAAAGTATCTTTCGAAAAAGCCTCTTTTGAAAGAGGCTTGCAGTCTAGACATAGCATCAGTGACATATGTGGGGCAGGATGAAGTCCTCTGTTTCTTAACTGTGTATTTATTTATTTCTACTGTTTTAGTACCTAGAAGTCCCAGCCAGAGTTCAGGAACCCCCCGCCCCGTACAAACACAAAATTAATATCTAATAATTCAATTCACATGGCTATCCTGAAGGAAAAAAAAATCTCTTTGACTAGTAAAAAGGGCTTTCCCCATGCAGGCTGCCAAGAGGATGGAATGAGCCAATTGTTATAAAAATACAAAAAAAGCAGGAAAAACTTCCCCCAAGGAATAATACATTTTAGGAAGTGCAGTTCAACTGGTCCTTTTTTGATAGCCTCCGATTTCACCACTGACACTAGCAGGGTCAATACACACTGCATGCGATATTGCTTCTGCATAAATGAAATGTATGCACGGCTGTCAGCCTAGATGATGACGTCGAATCATGCTTGGCCCATCTGGCTTGGGAATCTATAAACCACATGCAATTTTCCTCCTAATTAAACATACGTGTATTTTTTTTTCAGTTGCTGACAGAAATCCCACATTATGTAAGGCTTAATAGAATTGATTCTGGTCCTGGAGTAGTTCCAGCATTCTTCATTCTCCAACCCTGCCTTCTAAAGCAGTTTAAATTCCAAAGGACAGAAGGTGGGGGGAAGAGGGGAAGAAAAATCTCTCTGTTTGAGAGTTTTCCATATGGAAGTGGGAGATGAAAATGCGGAGCCTGATTTTCAAAAGCAACCTGCACAGAGTGAGCTCACAATGTGCTGAGCTCTTTTGAAAATCTGGCTACTTATTTCGGTGCTTAAAAGGAAGTTTAACCCCTGTGAAAAACTGCCATGTTGTGAATTGGACTGAAAATGCTGGCTCTTGTGTAAGATTCCCCAGACCAGTTAGCCTTGTCCTAAATCTGCCCCCAGTGGTGCAAAACTCTCATTGAGGCTACACCTACACTGGCAGCTTCTTGCGGAAGAACAGCTGTTCTTTTGCAAAAACTTGCCGGCTGTCTACACTGCACGAGCGTTCTTCCAGAAGTAAATTTACAGTATAGCATTGTACAACAGGGCTTCTTCCGGAAGAGTTATTCTTCTCTCCACAAGGAATAAGCCCTCTTGCGCAAGAGCTCTTCCAGAAGAGGGCAGTGTAGACAGGCAACATGAATTTCTTACGCAAGAAGCCCCTATGGTTAAAATGGCCATCAGAGCTTTCTTGAGGAAGAGAGTGTCTACATTGGCATGGATGCTCTTGTGCAAAAGCACATCTCTTGCACAAAAGCACATGGCAGTGTGGACGCACTCTTGTGGAAGACTTTTTGCACAAGAACTCTTCCACAAAAGAGTTCTTGCGCAAGAAGCTGCCAGTGTAGACGTAGCTTCACTGACTTCAACGGGAGTGACGTTAGCCCAACACAGAGCACTGTTAAACATTTCTTCCATATTTTGTGTTTATTACAACATGGTTTCTCATCTTTTTCTTCAGTCACACAGAGAGATGTAGTTCCTGCCCAGAGCTACGCTACTCATGAATTCTCCCTTTTAAGATTTATGAGGGGAAAAAGCTTCCAAGAGACAAACTCATCCTGTGTTAGACACCTTGACAACAGCTTTTAAACAGGAGCAGAACCAATCCTCTATTTTACCTTCCTGATCCCATCGTGTTTCACTTCAATCACATGGAGGGTGTAGTTGGTCCGACGTCCTTTCTCGTTAAACTGAATGTTGCCGGTTAATCCTTCGAAGCGCACCTTAAAAGAATAAATATCAGTAGAGAGAGCAAATTGATCAGCTTTGCATTCGATGGTCGACTACCAGCAGTCACAGCTGATGGGAATCGGCAGGGTGTTACCTTCCAGGCCTGGATACAACACAGTTGTGCCAACTGTAGTTTCATTCAATGTAAACAAGAACGGTCTGACTGTACTACACTGCTGTTTTCACTTAAAGCATGTCTTCACTACTCACTGGCTTGACGGGCAGCGATCGATCTGGAGGGAGTCGATTTATTGTGTCTAGTATCAACGTGATAAATTGACTGCCGAGTGGTCTCCTGTTGACTCCAGTACTCCACCAAAATGGGAAGAGTAAATAATGGAGTCGATGGGAAAGCATCAACTGTCAACTGACTTCTGTGAAGACACCACAGTAAGCAGAGCTAAGTACATCAACCGTTATTCACATAGCTGAAGCTGTGTAACTTAGATTGACAGCCTTTGGTAGTGTAGACACAGCCTTAGTTACTTGCGACCCAATACGAGGCTCAGACTTTCAGGAAAAACTCTGAACTTGCTAGAGAGACAAGGAGGGTGAGGTAATATCTTTTATTAGACCAACTTCTGTTGGTGGTAAGACAAGCTTTCAAGCCACACAAAGCTCTTCTTCAGGTCTGGAAAAGGTACTCCTAGAGTCACAGCTAAATTCAAGGTGGAACAGATTCCTTAGCATAGGTAGTTAGCACATATGTTAAAGCAGTGGTGCACAACCTTTTACCCAGTGCAACCCCTGCGAAAATTTTGATTGAGCAAAAAAAAAAAAAAAAGTGTGGCCCCTTTAAATGCCACTCTGCTCGCCTGCCGCTCCCCCTCCCTCCGTCCCTGCCGTGTGTATGCTGAGCCAGGAAAAAAATGGCAGCCGGCCCGGCACTGCAACCCTCCTGGAAGACAGCCACAACCCCCAAAGGTGTTGCGAACCACGGGTTGCGCACTGCTGTGTTAAAGGACCATTCCAGGTAGAGTGGACCATTATTGCTTCTCCAGTCATAGGACCAAAAGAGGGAGATAGTGGGATACAATTGTTGTAATAAGCCATGAATCCAGTGTCTATCAGACCATGAGTTTTACTGCCTAGCAGAGTAATGGACCCTCACTCCTGGCCTTCCCTCAAGCTCATCTTCAGAAGCAAGCTCCCCACAGGCCAGACACATCAAGATAAAGTGGCACCAAATCATGGATGCAAAACCTACAGAGTGTAATGAACAACACCTCTCAGAACACATCTTTTAAAACCCATCCATGCCAATCACACCATGTGGGATACCTCCTCCAGTGCACTAGAGGCCCCAAAAACAACTACAACATCATTACACTTTTATGCCTATAATAGTCTGTTATCAAACATAAGAACAGCCATATTAGGTCCGACCAAAGGTGCATCTAGCCCAGTGTCCTGTCTTCTGACAATGGCCAATGCTAAGTGCCCCAAGAGGGAGTGAACAGAACAGGGATTCATCAAGTGATCCCTGCCCTGTGATCCATTTCCAGCCTCTGACAAACAGAGGTTAGGGACACCATTCCTGCCCATCTTGGCTAATAGCCATTGATGGACCTTTCCTCCATGAATTTACCTAGCTCTTTTTCAAACCCTGTTATAATCTTGGCCTTTACAGCATCCTCTGGCAAGGAGTTCCACAGGTTGTGTGAAGAAATGCTTCCTTTTGTTTGTTTTAAACCTGCTACCCATTCATTTCATTTCAGCCTAGAATGAACTCACACAAGAAATGCTTAAAGACTTTGGATCTCAAGAATGGGACAGCAGGACAGGAGGATAAAGATGCAGGGCACAGGGTCTGCAATAGCAGGGAACATGAACATCAGGGTTATGAAATGTCAGTAGAGCTCTGTATAGGGAACACTGAACAATAGACAGGCCAGTGGAGTCAGAAGAATTCAGATTCTATCCTTAGCTTTATCATTAACCCATGGCAAGTCACTGCTTCTCTGTGCCTCAGTGTTCCTGAATGTAAAATGGTGATAATGCTGACTACCTTTATAATTGTGCTGTAAGATCTTCAGAGAAGATGTACAAAACAAGCAGCATTTCTAACAGCTCTGCCTCCATGCTGTAAAGAAACAGTGTGTCCTTGCATCTTGGTTGTTTTAGCATTTCTCTTGGTACCCATTTAGGCCCTACGAAATATTCTCCACAGAGTCTCACTCAGGAAGCTACCAAAAAGCTAAGCATTGTTTCTTTTTGCCAAGAGTTGCTGGGGGTGGTTTCTAACCTGCTGTAGTGCTCTCTGAATGTCGATCCCTTGGCCCCAAGGAACGGCTGGATTTGCAAGGCAGTCCCCAGCATTCCCACGCCGGGAGATGTCAATCCGTTGCCTCCGCAGGCTCTGGAAAGCCTCCGCCATTACCCGAACCCCATCGTAAGTAAGAGCCGATGTGTACTAGAAAAGGAACGTGGAGAGGTATGTTGTTCGTGAGGGTGAGTTATCTGACAGCTCTTCTCCCCCAAAATAAAATAGTGTGCCCCGAAGTTCCCATCTAAAGCCTTGTTTCAAGATAATTTTTTCTATTTTCATCCTTTCGTTTAATATTTTCCATACAATAGCCTCTGGTTGCCTGTAATCTCCCATGTCTTGTTGACTCCTGGAAGTTTGTATCTTGTTTCCCAGAAGACACTAGGTAAGAACATAATTTGCTGCTGCAGAGCTAAAAGGACTTGCTGTCTTAGCCTTCCTGAATTACCTTCAGAAAGAGCTTCTCTCCTTACCAGAGAAAAGTACCTTAGTCATAATGCCTGAAGAGTGCTTAGTCTTAACAGACCTATTATCTGAGTCTTTCCACCTAGGTCAAACTGGCCTTAAAATACACCGTTAAGGGCTATTTTGTGCAGTGCATGACATTTCAAGAGCAAACTACTCATGGTAGTCATGTATGGATAATAATTCCTCTCTCCCTCCCTCCTTTTTTTTAACGTTGATTAAAACAGAATCTGGAGGCATGGGGGGTAGCAAAACACCCTATGGGTGTGTCAACACTACAGTTTTTTTTTTAAGTGGCCTTTTTTCAAAAAAACTGTACCTGCATCTAGACTACCACCACGTTCTGTCGACAGTAAATCGAAAGAATGTGGCAGTTTTGTCAACGGCGGTAAACCTCACTCTACGAGGAATAATGCCTTTTTTCAAAAGTCATCTTTCAAAAAAAGGCACTATTGCATGAAAACAGGGCTTGTTCGAAAGAGAGTGTCTAGAATCTCTTTCGAAAAAGCAAGCCACTTTTTCAAAAAAAGTCTTGTTGTCTAGATGCTCTTTTTCAAAAGAGGCTTTCTCGAAAGATACTTTCGAAAAAGCCTCTTTCGAAAGAGGCTTGCAGTCTAGACGTAGCCTAAGCTAGATAGTGACGGTTAAGAATTAAAGTTGGAGTTGACTTTCACTTGAGAATCTACTTCATGAGTTGCTGGTCTCTTTCTCAGAGAAATTCCTTCAGGGTGGAAATTTTGCTTGCTGGGTTTTTGTCTCAAAGTATAAGTATTCAGGAGTTCGTTACAAATAAAATACCCATGTCCTATGATCCTATATATTGATTTGAAATGTTGTGCATATGCGGTAACACATGGATTTTCTGCCATGGAATCTTTAACTTCCATCTTTAACCAGTACAAGGTTTAGGCAGTTGAACGCATCTCACCAAAGAGAATATTTCTAAGAGCATCGCAGCTCCTTCCTAGTATTACAGTGACAGACCTGGGTAGGAGACTGAGTTGCTGGAAAACAGATTGTGCTCACAAACACATTAGCGCACACATTTGAGCTAGCATGTTTTTAAATGTCTCAGAGAGGGAGCTGTGTTAGTCTGTATCTGCAAAAACAATGAGGAGTCTGGGAGACTAACAGATTTAGTAGGGCATGAGATTTCTTGGATAAAACCACCTGATGAAGTGAATTTTACCCAAGAAAGTTTATGCCCTAGTAAATCTGTTAGTCTCTAAGGTGTCACAAGAATTCCTCGATGTTTTTAAATGAACCTTTTTTCCAAGTCTATGCAAAGCCAAAGTCTTAGACTGGGAACTAAATGCCCAGAGGTGAGATGATAGCTACCAAGCCAGATGAATGCTACCTGAAACAAATAGCTTTCAATACCACTTGCCTTTGGCCTCTTCCAGTCAACTCGAGGATGTTCTCTGGCATCACTGTTCTTCCACTGTTGCATGATCCTTGCTGGAACGGTATCTGTGTAATTCACCAGTTGGAAGCCGGTCACATTTGCTCCACTCTCCTTGAATTTTGCCAGATCAATGTCCATGAACCCCTAATGGAGGAGAGAAACAAAAGGCGAAATGACCCGGCCCTAGGGAAAATGGTTTATTTATAAATAACGGGATGTCCTGTCTCTCGGTGGCTAGTTCTGGGGTCTCAGGGAACTTCTGTATCCATTAGAGTGGTAACAAATGGAGCCATCCTACTTTCTCTCAAAAGTCCTGAATTCAAACCTAAGTTTCGCCTTGAGTTAAACTGAATGGGTTTCCATTGTACACGGCCAACAGAGGGTGCTGTGTACAATGACATGAATTTCAAAGCAATGACATTCATAGGCATAGTAACAAGACCACATTTTCATTAAAGGAGGTTAAATAATGGAAAAAATTACTCCCAAGTAATGATTCAATGAATGTGTCAAAATTTGCAGTGGGTACTGGTTGCAACAAATTATTCAGCCAGCTATAACTTTTATGCAGTCAAATATCAATGGAGAGATAATTCACTTTTAAATTATGGTCTTTAAAAGAACAGAACATGATGGAACAATAATCTTTCAGTAAAATAAGAGCTAAATAGTTCCATTTACACCATCAAAGCAACAGAGTGGTGAAAAAGACGCTGTCAGATTGATATTTTTGTAATTTTTATTAAAAGGAAACAGCTACCTACATTTTTTTTACTCTTTAAAAGGTTTTAACTGAAGCCTATTTTTATTGTTTTTTTCCCACATCCTTCACACAAATATACATGTGACTGCCCGTACAAATACACACACCCCTGCTGTCGAGTTGCTCTCGAGAGGTGCATTGCCAACACTCATTTTATTTTATTTTTAAAGAAAACCCTTAAATCATTCTCTAGGAAATAAAAGCAAATCAGGAAACAGAAGGACTTTATAGGCAGATATAGAGGGAAAGGGAAAAGGTCACATTTGGGGCTTTCTAACTTTGACTATATAGCTTTTCACATAATGGACCAGACTTGAACTTTCCCGGTGCTAACGTGTAGCGGTCAGGCAGAACTGCGGTACTTGTGCTTCCTGGATGCAAGCTTCAGAGGTGAGATAGCTGAAAGCCCCTCCAAACACCACTAGCCGTTCTACAAGGAGCATAGCTAGGTTGGGCGGGGCGGTGCTAGTGACAGGACAAAATGGAGGCATGGGAGCTGCTGTTCACCACATGCCCCTCCCCACAGTCTGTATTCTCCTCAGGCACCTCAGCATCTGCCATGGACACTGGGATTCTCTTCCCCAACTCTCGACACTTCTCGGGTTGCTTCGACGTCCAAAGCCAAAATACAGCCCCTCTCCCCCGACACTGGTTCACCAAAACCTGGAGCATAGGTGGTTAAAAAATGTTACTGTCTGACAGCCTGATCCCAAACTCTCATCAGCTACTATAGGCTTTGGATTGGGCCTTTAAATAGAAACAATTAAAGGGGAAGCATGGCTGCAAAAACCAGAGATGAGCGGTTCTCTGACTCAGGAGAGTTGTAAATGGTTTAACAGGGACTTCAAAGATCCTTCTTCCAGTTTTGTGTCAAGCAATTTAGTATCCATCTGCATGCTTGTTTGGCGTTACAGGTACACATTCTGTATAGATGGGGTTTTTTTTGCTCCTTAGTGCAGCGGGACTAGGTAAAAAAAAATTTATTTTGTGAGACATGATTCCCTCAGAAGGTTAGGTTAGTACATGTCAATCCCCTTCGTCATCCCCAGCGTTGAGGTCTCAGAAACCTAGGGCTGTGACTAATGCATAGGGAATGCAGCCGAACACTGTCTGACATCTTAATGCCTGTCAGACCAAGTGACACACAGAGCTCCCAGGGTTCAGAAAAAGTGTTTTAGTAGATCACCGGCTGGTTATCCATGGATGGAGCCAAATTACACTGGCATTTGGCTTCTGGGATGAACTTAGGGGAAAATAATCCATCAAAGGAAATCATTGCCTCAAAGCAGCTCATAGCTGGGTATCACCAGTTTTTCTTCAGGAAGACCATCAAAGCATGGAGAAAAGAGCAAGGTTGGAGCTAGGCAACAACAGGAAGACACTACTGGTGTCTGATAAACGTCTCCAAAACCAGGCATAAAGAAGGGAGGCCATGTAATAGCTTTGTAAACAGCAGCTAGATAAGAGTGGCTGACAATACTGTCCTGTATTGTTTTTATAGATCAAAACACCCAAAAAAGCAATGCTAAGCCAGAACTAAATGTGATTCAATGGAATTCACCCGGCAGAGCGGGGACCCTCTGCAGAATCAGAGGTCAGACTGAAAACTTGAAAAAAATATTGTCTTTAAAATCTGTTTAGCTTTCTACGGGGCATCATTTCTGGGATAGGCCAGAGAGTGTGGACAGTTCCAGAGAACATAGGGCCACAAAGAACCATTGGATCATCTAGGTTGACCTTCTATGTAGCATGGGCCATTGAATTTGACCCAGTAACCCCTGTATGTGTCCAAGCTCCTTAGCATCCACACTGCATTGTACACCTGGGTTGACCCTTGCTAGACCTGGGTTTCAGACCCATACTAAGGTGTCCATTCTGTACTATGCAGCATTTCTCACTCGCATCTGAAGTTTGACCTCCGTTCACACTGCAAAATGACGGGATTGGATCCAAATTGCAGCAAGACTGGGGCTTTGACCTTCCCCCACCATAGCAGGATCCTGGAACCCACATCCTGAGATCTTGCTGACCCAAGTCAGATTGATTTGTAGGTGGAAGGAAGGAGGGATCAGGCTCAAACATACATCAAAGTTGGGGCATGGAGTGCGGTGTACACCCACCTCAGTGACTTTTCCAAGGCCCTGTGGAGCCAGAGGTTGAACCCAGGTCTCCTGAGAGGCCATTGAGTGGTTTAGCCACAAGACCTTCCTTCCCCTCCGGAGCATGCTTTTTGCTTGAGCAAAATGTTACCAAGCAAAACAATCGTTTCCGAATGACTGTAGCTCAGAGAGGCCTGACTGAATTTCAAGTAGCACCTGTCATCACAAGGCACTGAAAAGTCACTCTGAAGGGAACAAGATGTTGGGTGTTTCAAAATGAGGTATGCCTGGTGTCTCCTATTATCTTTGGGCCTGACTTCTTGGGAAAAGCCTCTTTTGCCATTCCTGTCACGGCGCATTAATGAAGGGGCTAATTCTAAAGGAGCCCATCTGCCCGAGCCCCTTTCCAAGATGTCTTCCAACGGGCCTTCTTTTCCTTCACAGGATCATTCATGTCTCAGCTCTGATGACGACAGCAAACTTTACCTGTCCTCGTTGCGACAGAAAGGCACACAAAAGAGACAGAGCGAGGAGGAGACTGACTGGAAGAAGGTGAGGAAAAGAGGCACAGCTATCATCACATATGGTACGTCTAGACTACAGGCTTTTGTCGACAGAGGCTTTGTCGACAGTATCTGTCGACAAAGCTTCTGTCGACAAAGAGCGTCTAGACTACATCCAGTTCTGTCGACAAAGCAAGCCGCTTTGTCGACATGAGAGTGTAGACGCAAAGGGCAGTGTAGATGCAATAATGCCTTCTGTTGACAGAACTCTGTCGACAAAAGGCGTTATTCCTCGTAGAATGAGGTTTACCGCCGTCAGCAAAACTGCTGAGTTCTGTCAACAGAATGTTGACAGAACTCGGCAGTAGTGTAGATGCAGGTATAGTTTTGTCGACAAAAGTGGACTTTTGTCAACAAAACCCCTGTCGTCTAGACACACCTATAGAAACAACAATCCTTCTATGTCCTGTCTGTTTTGTGTCTGCCCCCTGCTGTAAAGCGGGCTTTAACGTGGTTGGGATTTGTCCCTCTTGAGGATTTCCTCAAAAAGTAGCATGCAGGAGCTGTAATGGCAGCCGTACCACCTCCCTGCCAGTTTCCTGCTTTGAAAAGAGACAGAGGCATGGCTGGGGAATTCCTGCACTTCCACGATCCCTGATGGGTGGGATGACCTCTCGGAACCATAGGCAATTGGCATAATGTAGAGCAACCTTTAGGCTGCTCTACACGGTAGCAACAGACTCGCCTGCCATGCACATATTTCCACAAATCCCATCCTGAGCTCTGCTGGCTACAGGAAGACCTGAGTCTAGCAACAGAGGAAGAGGAGCATTTTGTTTGAGGAGGAAACTGGAGTATAAGTGCAAATAAAAATTGCTGACAGAGACGTCAAACGAGTCCTTTCCTCATATTACTGCAAAGAATGTAGATTTTGTTCTAGTCCTGACCAAAGTAATCAATAACCTCTGGATCTATTCTACCCTCAAAGCACTCCAAATCTGATGGGACCCACACTGCAAAAACACAATCACTGGAAACAATTAATGTATGCGGACATATTAATGGCAATTTGAATCACTCATGAGGGTGACGTGTGCCCTAAAGCTGTTATTGGCATGTGTTTCTCCTGGTCAGCTTCCTCCTTATGAGGGAATTATGCAGAGTATCTTAAAGGAGCATGAATAAAACCTCCATTGTATTCCCCACTGCATGTGTTAGGTGGTGTAACATAAAAGCTATGTTAGAAGGTATGTGCAAAGTCTATGGGCACCTCATTGATAAATAAACTGTCTCTTTCGTCTGTAAAGCAAAGCTGCCTCATAAGTTCAGCTGCACAGACCTCTCAGGGAGAGGAACATCTAACTGATAATTTTAGAAACCTAAAGATAGCCCCAAATACTGCTTTCCAACATAATAGCAGAGTGTTCACAAAGTATGTTGTCTTGGAAACTTTATCAGGACTGGAAGCAGGCGCTGTAAATACCCCATGGGAAATCTGCCAGGAACTTGGATTTTCAACCAGTTACTGGCGCAGGTCTGGCTAGTGGGGGAACCGGCATTTCTAGCCAGGAAACATTTGGGGGAGAAGGTAAGGTTACATTCAAATGGCAGCTTTCGTAAGCTGCTCAGAGGTTTAGAATCTTTGAATTTTAGCTCCATGTGAGATGGATTAGTGGGGAAGTCAAAGGTGTATGATGAATGCTGTTTATCACATTCTATATCGGGTCTTATACCACGCTTACCACCATATGCATGTCTGCTGACAGAGGATGCCGGGGGGCAGAAATTAAACAGTTGCCCCAAGGCCTGGTGATTCAAAGGGGTCCGGGGCTCCTGGCCACTGACGCTGGCACTGCAGTGGCAGCGGACAGCACCTCGGGTCCTTTATATTGCTGCTGGAGCACCACACTGCATGCTCTGTGCATCCCTGAGGGCTCAGGGGCGGGGGGCTGCACTGTGCTCCAAGAGCTGGGGAGGAATGACTGCCCAGCCACACCCTTTTGCCCAAAGCCCCACCCCTCCTGCCCAAGTCCCTGCCCCTTCCAGAGCTGGACCCACCCACCTTTCCCGGGGGCCCGCGGAGGCTGTTGGTTCCCTTGAGCTCTTGAATGTTATTGCATGGACATCATCACGCTACCACAACCACCCCTATAGCAGTATGGTGAATGCTGTCTATCACACAGCCTCGTGGGGAGCCACTCTCAGCCTGTCGAGAACGGTTTTCTAAAGCTGCACTGATCTGCGCTGAGGCAGCACTGCAGGAAAACGTCTTACCTCTGCTAAGCTCAAGAAACTGACTTGTTTTTCACCTTCACTGCCATCCCCGGACTCTCCCAGGCACTTCCACGTCCTGGCATTTTCTAACGAAAGAATCTGGGCTGATGCTCACAAAAGGAAGAACTCTTTAGGTGGCAGGTGTCCTTATGCCTTTACCTTTGAGACAGGTCACACGAGTGTCACTTATATTTAGCCTCAAAAGAGCCTCCTCTGCCTGACAGAGTCCTGATGTTCTGCCAGTACTGTCAGCGGCCAAGCTAAATCTCTTGCATCAGGCCTGCTGAAACATGAATCCAAGGTTACGTAAAATGTTAGCAATGTCAAAAGAAATGAAACTCAGGGGTTTCTAAGCTTGCTTCTCTGAGGGCTTGTCCTCACTTAGCTCAAGATTGACTCGCTAGAGATTGATCTCCCAGGGTTCGATTTAGTGGGTCTAGTAAAGACCTGCTAAATTGACTACCATTGGCTTCAATACCCCACTGGGTCGCGAGGAGCAAGTGTAGTTGATGAGTGAGTTTCTCTCATCGATCTCCCTCAGTGGGGATGTCATGGCAATTTGACCTAAAGTATGTTGACTCTGGCTATGCTATTCTCACAGCTGGAGTTGCATATTTTAGTTCAACTTTCTCCCCTAGCGCAGACCTGGCCTGACACTATTGGCTGTGCTCCTCCCTCTGACTTGATAGGTTAATGCTTTTAAAGGAAAAGACAAGTACTTAAAAAACAAGGCCCGCAAACACAAACAGTTTGTCTACTTGCCAACCCATCTTGATCTCTAAAGAGAAGAAAACACAGAGTTCTTTGTGGTGACAAATCTGACCCAACACTGGAGCAGTTCCTTGGCTGCTGGAAGCCAGTTAGTGCAATTCTAGGCCCTAGAACCCACTACCTAGTAGTAGTTTGTGAACCCCAAAAGGCAATTTTCTCAAGTGGAAAACAGCTGGGGGGTTTTCTGGAGGGGAAAAAAAATAAATGTTTGCAACAAAAATACCAATTTTCCCGCACCAAGGCTTGTAAAATTAAATTCAGTATTTCTGGTGCAGCTTCATTGACTGCTAGAGCTGAGTAGACTACTACTGAGTCATCGAAGTGAGCTCTTTCCCCTGTTTATCAGATGTCCTGACCAGACAGAGGTTTGTGCTTAAAAATGAGTTGATGGATGGCTCAAAACAGGTACAGGTTGAACCTCTCTCGTCCAGAACTCTCTAGTCCAGCAACATCCATGGGTGAGAACGGCTGGGAGCAGAGCCGGTCCGGTCAGCAGCAGCCTGCAGGGCCAGTGACCTAGGGGCAGGGAACTCTGGGAGCAGCTACTGCCCCACGCGTGGGGCTGTGAAACTGCGCATGGGGCCGGAAGCAGCCGATCCAGGCAAGTGGGCCACAGGAGGTCAGGCCTCTGGGTTTTCCTGGAGCAGCAGCCAGCAGGGGAGCTCCAGGACAGTCCATTCTCCTGACCTCCCCTGTTCTAAAAATTTCCTTGTTCGGGACCGCTGTAGTGCCAAGGGGCCAGACCAGCGAGGTTCAACCCGTGTCATTTACACTGTATAAGACCATATGAACAGCCATACTGGGTCAGACCAATGGCCCATCTAGCCCAGGATCCTGTCTTTCAACAGTGGCCAATGCCAGGGCATCCCAGAGGGAACAAATAGAACAGGGAATTATCAGATGATCTCTCCTATCACCCCTTCTGGTAAATCTAGGCTAAGGATGCTTCAGAGCATTGTTGTGCATCTCTGCCCATCCTGGCTAATAGCCATCGATGAACCTACTTTTCACAAACTTATCTAGTTCTGGTTTTAACACTGTTATAATCCTGGCGTTCATAATGTCGTCTGACAAAGAGTTCTGCAGGTTGACTGCACTGTGGGAAGAAAAACTTCCTTTTGTTTGTTTTAAACCTGCTGCCTACTGATTTCATTTGGCGTGCCCTAGTTCTTGTGTTAGGAGAAGGAGTAAATAGAACTTCCTGATTTACTTTTTCCACATCAATCATGATTTTATAGAACTCTGTCCTATCCTCCTTTAGTCATCTCTTTTCCAAGCTGAAAAGTCCAAGTCTTATTAATCTCTTTTCATATGGCAGCTATTCCATCCCTCTAATCATTTTTGAACCTTTCCCAGTTTTGGGGTGACCAGATCTGCATGCAGTATTAAAGATGTGGGCATCCATTTCTGCAAAGGCAAGATGGTATTTTCTGTCTTATTCTCTAACCTTTCCCTAATGCTTTCAAACTCATCAGCTTTAAGTATTTGGTATTCCCTGTGCTAAATCTGAGCTGCTTTGATTGGCTACTTAGGTCACCTGGCATGTTTCAGCTCCTTGGCTGGATGAGTCTGAGTATTATAATCAAGCTTCTGGGGCAGATAATGGGAAGTAAGATCTAAAACTCACTTCCCACAAATATTTTCTATCATCTGCACAAAAGGGAATGGTTTCCCATGAGCGCGCCTGCTAGTCAGCGGACATGCCAGAAGGGCACAGAGACAGGCTACTTCAAAAGGCACAGGCACGGCACATCGTTAAATAATTAATTAATCAAGTAGACATAATGTCGGTAAATCGCTATTTGGCTTCTTAGTTCTACTTGGGGGATTTGTCTTCTCTTTGACCATGGCAGCTGACCCCTGAAACCCAGACATCAGAGGCGAGTGAAGGGGGAAATATGTTTGTTTTGCCTATAAAAGCCTCTGACACTTTTAGCTCTTCTAATTTATTCTCTTACAACCAAATCCTTCAAACTGTGCCACATCTTGATAAGTGGGCTGGGCTGAGGGCATCTGTGTGCCAGCGTCTTCCCCTAGGATGGTCCATTAACACTGTTGCCTTTCAGGGTACGTCTACATTATGGAGTTTTTCCGGGATACTAGAGGTTAGGGCTCGACAAAGCATTGAATCTATTCACCCGTGGAGAGTAGATTTCAGCCGGGCGCCCCGTTTGTTTGCGGCACACGCATGCACAATACAGGTCTTGCGCATGCGCAGTGCGGGGCTGGCGAGCGGCTTTCACCACCGTTCGTCAAGCCCTGCTAGAGGTATCCCGGAAAAACTCTGACGCATCCAGGGAATGCATCTGTTCTTCCGAATTTTTTTTTCGAAAGAGCAAATGCACTCTTTCGGAAGGCCTGTAAACCTTGCTTCATGAGGAAGAAGGGCTCTTCCTGAAAGAGGAGGTTTTTCCGAAATTTGACCCAGTGTAGATGGGCCACATTTCGGAAAAGCCTCTTCCGAAAAAAGAATCGGAAAAAGGTACGCAAATTGCAGAGCGCAATTTGTGTACCTTTTTCCGAAAAACAAGCATAGTGTAGACATAGCCTCAGAGTCTCCAGAGTGCCAGCCAGCTGTGGTTCACCAGGATTAGCACCTGGTGGGCGTCTGTTTACCTCAGCGTTTGCTGGAAAGCTGCTCACAGCTCCCAGGGGCTGCAGTTCGCCATACCCGGCCAATGAGAGCAGTGGATGCTTGGGTAAACAAAGCATCTGGCAACCTACCACGGCTAATCCTGGTGAACCGCATCCCGGCTGCAGGTTCCCCACCCCTGCTCCGTAGCTCTTCTGCTGGTACTTTTCCGGTAAGGAAATTCTGCCCGCAGTTCCCCATTGCCACGGATACACGGATGCTCTCTCCCCTCTTTGCCCATCCCTGCTCTCTCGTTCACAGGGGGAAGTTCCAGGAAGCTTATTTTGGCTTTTGCCCCAAGGGCTATTCTTTGCCTGAAGGAGTTTTGCTGCTAAATTGGCACATTCTATTTGTTCTCTTTTACAGATGCGCGACCCTCTTTGATACTTTTGTAATGATCCCTATTTTCATGTTATTTTCTCTTTTTTTTTATGAGTTAGGGTCCTATTCTCCTGGGTTTAGAGCTATAGGAACATTTGGAAAGACTGGTTTTGAAGTGAAGTTGTTTGTGTGAGGTGTCTGACACATAGCAAGGTGATCCCATTGCTTCTCCCCCCACAGCTTAATCCCCTAACGCAGTGTTTCCCAATTTTATCTGGCCATGGAACCCTTTTAAACTCGAAATCATTTTGCAGAACCCCTAATAACAGTCTTATATATGGAGCTGAGAAAGTAGACCACAAATAAGTAAGGATAATAATAAACAAATGCTAAACAAGGTCATGAGATCAACATTTAGTTTAATTGCACATAGATCAATCGATCATAGTCAATTTTTATTTGATCATGCTTTAATTATTATTTTTTTAAAACCATAAAATGTTATTGTAATGGAATTTTCTCGCTGAACCCCTATTTTCACTTTGTGGAACCCGGGGGTTCTGCAGAACACCATTTTGGAAACGCTGCCCTAAAGCACCAAACTTTTCCTGTCACCCCACCTTACCAGTAATAGAATCTGTCAGTGCCCCCCTCCACTACTGCACAGGGGAGCTTGGTCGGAAGGTAGAGCTGAGGGCAGAACTGGACCTAGTGGGGGCCTGGGGACAGAGAGGGAATGAGGGCAGAGCCAGGCTGGGACGGAGCAGGGGGAAGAGCGGAGCTACAGCTGGATGGTGCTTCTTCCCCACTCCCTGAGGGGCACAGACTGATTCCATCCCATTCCATGGAAGCTGGCCTGGTTCCCAGTGCCTGCCCCACCCGGAACATTCCTCCACACCGCTGCGGGGGAGTCCATTTGGAGACCACCGCCCTAACTGAAGGCAGCCGACTAGCAAAGCTTTTGCTTCCCACCCTTCAGCCTGAGGAGCCAGGCCTGCCCGCTATGCCTGACACGTCCACCCCCTGCTGACACACTCCTCAGCGGCTTAGTCCAGCTGCAGAACGGCTTGCAAACAATGCCTGGGAAGCCTGTTTTCTCGGCATACATTACTGATGGTCCATGCTGGCAGAGTCGGAAGCCTGCTCGTAGCCAGCTCCCGTCCTGCTGCCCTTCTGCACCGCTTAAGAAAACAAATGACAGAGAGTAGACGAGTCGGCCTTCGCGGGGGCGGGGGCGGGGATGTAAGCTCAGCAACGCGCGGGAACTGGGAGTTTTATCTGTCTTAGGCACTTCTATGATCCCTGTCACAGGTGGATGGTCCCTGTGGAGGCAATAGGCCTGGTGCCACTGTGCCAGAGCAGGTGTTCTCAGCTGGGCCAATAAAAGGGGCAGCAAACGATCACAGGGAGTCAGTGGAAAAGAGCTGGAAGGGGCCAGGACTGGATGGGAGATGACTAAGAGAGAGGCCGGAGCAGGGTTGTCACAGTTCCCTGGGGGAGCCCGAGGTGTCAGGGGTGAGCTGAGGCCCTGGTTTGCTCATTTGTGAAGTTAGACAATAAAACTGCTTTAGAGAGGCAGTGCATCTGGCTGTGAGTCGTTAGACAGCCGGCAAGAATCCCTGCCGCACCACAACCCCCATTACTGCAGCTGAGAGCTGCAGCTGTTAGTGTATTTATCCCCCGCTATGGTGAGGAAGGAGAGTACTGGCATGATTCTGTTTCCTGTTCTGCCACAGGACTAGTCATGCCATAGCTCTGGGCCTCAGTTTCCCCACCTGGAGAATGTGACTGACCTTGCTTGGAGAGCACTTGGATAGCTACCCATGCAAAGCACTAGGTCAGAGCTAGCTGTTGTTTCTATCACCATCCCCATTGAGGGTGATCAGATGTCCTGATTTTACCGGGAAAATCCCAATTTTCAGGGGCTTTGTCTTACATAGGCACCTATTACCCCCTCTCCCAAATTTTTCACACTTGCTCTTTGGTCAACCTACCCCCTTTGGGCCACATACACACTTTAAGTCCACAAGTTGCCTGAACAACTTTATTTCAGGTAAGCTCCTTTGTACGTGTATGTGGGACTGGGATGTAACCAACTGAAAATAATAATTAATAATAATAAATCAAATATTGAAAAAGCTGCAGTTAGTTGCCTCTCTAAGACTTGAACCCCTCCAGTGGAACATTAACATTTTAACTCTAATTATATTGTCTCCACAGAGCTCAGGGTCAGTACCAAGCCAGAATGGGATAATTATGTGACCATTTTTGTCTTGTAAATTATAGTGTTATTGTGGGACTTTAAAAAAGTGGCTTAATTGGTAGTGTAAAGTTTAATTATCAAGTGCCTTTTCACAGAAGGAGCTGCAAGAGAGCAAAAACTACTGTCAACACCACACGCTTGCCTGGCTGAGCCTGAAACTTCTTGTTGCCTTCAGAGAGAATGGGATGTGGCCTGCAATTTGGAAATGTCGGGGGCCTGGGGAAAGTACAGAACAACCTCATAGATCCATAGGCTACCTTCAGGGATGGGCCTTTAACTCCAGGTTTTCCTTCAACACTCTTAGGAGTATAAGCAGCAGAGCAGAGATAATACTCTCCTAACGATGCTTCCTCCTGGGAAGGAGGCTCTGGAAGAATTCCACTGCGATTTCAATAATTTCTACCCCACCATCAACCTCAGCCTGGACCAGTCTACACAAGAGATCCACTTCCTGGACACTATGGTGCAAATAAGTGATGGTCACATAAAGACCACTCTATACCAAAAACCGACTGACCGCTATGCCTACCTTCATGCCTCCAGCTTCCATCCCGGACACACCACACGATCCATTGTCTACAGCCAAGCACTAAGGTACAACCGCATTTGCTCCAACCCCTCAGACAGAGACAAACACCTACAAGATCTTCACCAAGCATTCTTGAAACTTCAATACCCGCCCAAGGAAGTGAGGAAACAGATTAACAGAGCCAGACACATGCATCTGACGAAGTGGGTCTTTGCCCACGAAAGCTTATGCTCCAATAAATCTGTCAGTCTATAAGGTGCCACAGGACTTCTTGTCGTTTTTGAAGATAGCTAAAGATTACTGAAAGATGAACAAGATCACAGCATGTTGCCATTAACAACAGGGGCCCAGAAGGCTCCTGGGATTGTGAACAGGATCCAGAACACTTCACTTCTGGGGCCCAAATTCAAATACAGTCCATGTTGGTGGAGAATGCACGTCACTTCCCCCAGCAGACAGCTACTCATAGGACTAGGCGATCGGAATCCAGAAACCACGTATCCAGGACACAAAAAATACCACCGCAGAATTGGCATTAATTACCACCCTTGTTGGGAGCTTGGCAGAGAGGCCAAAGAATGATGAGTCTGAAGACAAAAACAACCTTCTCACCCCCAGAGATAGTTTCCCCGCATCACAACTGATACACAGCTGGAGGGACACATGTTTTTGGTACCCATGAGGTGGTGAAAAACAGGTCTTCTGTCTCCCTGACTGTTAAGCTAGTTTCACAGGCACAACGTTCACTAACCATGAGAAAACGCCAACTAGAAAACCAGTGAAAAAGACAATAAGAAACTCAACTCACCAAATTTGCGAGAATGTAGTGGTATCCTATCCCATTTTTTTCAAGCTTGACAATCTGAAACGTCAGAAATGTTTCATTTAGAACACAGTTTACACTAACAAATAAGAGAGCATGGTTGAGCTGGTCACCCCCCCCCCCGGAATGTACCCACCCCGCCACTTCCCAATTACAAGGCAGTTTGTGTGAGACCGGAGTCACAGGAAAAGCTACAAAAAGACCTAAGTGGTCTTAAAGTGCTGTCAGATCAGCCCATGCAAGCGTGAAACAAAACAAGTTCATCCACCACATACCGCACAAGCTGGGAGAGCAAAGTATCTGAGTCTAGATGCATCATGTGGATTTAGGAGGTAAAACATGGTTAGCATCATCTACAGGGACATAGGGGACCTTAGGGAAACTATTGCTCTGCAAATGCCAGAGAAACACCAGAGTTGCCCTCAAAATATTCGTATCTTTGCAGAGTTCAAGCCACCCATGTGCTGCCTGATTCAGAGCACACCAAATACAGAGCACCTACGACTTAAGTCCTGTGCGCCCTATCCGCTAGTTCTCTGGGGCAGCTTTTGGCCGCTTCCCCAGTGCAAAGCTGCCTCGAATCAAGCAGTCTGTCAATGGAAGATTCCTTCAGCATGTATGTACATGGCAGCACTACGTAAGACACCTACAGCTCCTTGCGGCCTCTGATCCCTGATTCTTGAGGTGGCTGGGCTCAGTCGGTTTGGATATTTCTTAAGCAATGTGATTGTTTAAAGGTCCTTACAGTTTTGCGGATTCTTTGTCAGTGGAAATGTGTTTGTTGCCTTTTTTGCTAGCAAACGGGCCCTGCTTAATGGCTGATTTTTAGCTGCTCTCTCTCTCTCTCTCTCTCTCTCTCTCTCATCATTTTTGCTTGATCTGTGGATTCCCATGAGTGGTATTCAATTCTTACCATATATCTAAAGCGCGACCACAACCATATCCAGAAAAAGGCCAGGGAGTAAATAACAAACATCCCTCCCGCCCCACTCAAGAGTTGAGGGGAAGCAAGTCCTGTTTGGACCGGGCATTTTAGGAGGCCTCGCTTCCATGGGGCGGAGAACTGACACTGATTTACCAGCAGAACTATCACTGCTCAGGTGTCATCTGCCAGACTGCCAAACAAAACCAGCTTAAGATCCCTGCCATTATAATTATCATCAGATGGATTCGTAATTACTGGACACTTGTTCCTGCGCAACTGAGTCATTTGCCTTTGCCTTTCATAGCAGAAGTGCTCTTGTATAACATTAAAACTCGCCTGGCTCCCTATGCTAATATCCCTGCCTCAATTAGCACTGCTGGAGAATACATTTGTTAACACTTTTTGATACAAAAAAGTTAGCCTCCATCACCTTTCGTGCGGCACAGTTCTCCTGTGGGAGATCATTAAATATGACTGAAAGCAGATGCATCTGATCTGCGCCAGGTCGGAGGAATCCCTCAAAAAAAGCCAATTTCTTCTGTCCTCAGAGTCATAGGATTTATGATTCAGGGGCTAGATTTGGGGAACAAAACCAAAACTCTCTGCCCCCTTGCACTTAGTCAATTGAAACACACCTGTGCAGTACATCGCCCTCTTCCACAGACGTACCTACAAACTGTCAGAGGAATAAGCAGTGCTTATGTGCCAGGGCTTGTCAGGGCTGAGACACGGCACCTCTAGGCCTGGCAGCTCAGAGCTCCAGCACCTCTGACTTGCTGCATCAGTTATGAAAGTTTAAAAAAAAATGTGTTTGAGCCTCAACACTCTTTCATCTCCTGCCCCAACGTCCCCAGCTATTACACAGAATAGATGTTGCTGGCTCCTTGCGCTAAAACTGCCCCTATGCTATTTTATTGGGTGTCAAAATCAATTAATTGGAGAGGGCTGCAGACCAGCTCTCACTAAGCTGTGAACGTACCGACTCATACGCACGAATTATGCGTCTTGCCTCCTGTGTTTTACACAGTTATTTGCTATCTTAATTTATTTTAAAGTGCTTGCTCAGCCCTAATGCTTTTAGACCGGGGCGGCAAGCTGCGGTTATAATAGCATTTATCACTTAGTCTGAACATGGAAAGAGCCAGCATCGGGCTGCATGCTGATGGCTCGCTTGGGCCATCCAGGTTCCATTTCCCACGTCTTAATGGGCAGAGTTTGACATCTGCAAGAGAGAAATTCTCTCCGAGAGCCATACAGTGGCAAGGAGACGTTTTCAGTTACTCATTTTAATCAGCATCAGGGAAGAAATGACATAGCGCTTTGACGGAATGCAAACACTTATTTATCCCATTAAGACCACACAGTATGGCCCAGTGGAGATCTTGCCACCAGCCAGCAGGGCTGGCTCATAAAAGATGGTTACCTCAGCGTAGATAAATCATGCCCTGCCACAGACATGGGTGAGAGAAAAATCAAGTTGGTTTCTCACATGCCTTTAACTCTTGAGTGGAGATTTGTTTTGGAACTGAGCTCTTAAGAACTCAGCCGCAGGGACGCGAAAGTCGGTAGCAACGGTGTGTGCTGTGTCTGTGAGCAAGTGAGCAAGTGTGTGTGTGGGGGGGGGGGGAGGGGGGGCGAGAGATTGATGGCTGAGGGCAGTCCTCAGCTTTCTAGTCAAGCGGGACCAAACATTCACAGCCACCAAATAAGAGCAATAGGATGGTGGTGACAGTGAGGCCAAAGCAGATGTCTGAACACCTCACACACACGAAGAGAATGAGACAGAGCCAGAAAGTGCAGCCTCGATAACTAGGATTTGCTGGTGCTCTGAGTGAAAAGAGTAGCTGCTGGCCTGCAGAAACCTGAGTTCAAGGCAGAGCTGAAGTTTTCCCTGGTTCCCCTGTACGTGTGCATGTCATGGAACAGCCGTTCAGCCTGGAATAGCAGGGTATCTGTGGTCTTGTTGGAAATGTATTCACAGAGCTCTCTATGGGCTCCAGATTAGAATAGCCAGAGGTGCTGCTGATAAAGCTGGAATTGAGTGACAGACGCCTGCCCACCGCCCACCCTGTTATGACAGGGCCTGGCTGGTTTTCATGAGCACAAAGACCCAGTGCTGTGAGGTTGCTCTGTTCCATTGGGTCATATTTCCCAGAGCACAGCTCCCCTCGAGTCACCAAAGCCATGTCTCCTTAAGTACCAAGTGTCATTTCTTTTCGGAAAGTCACATTTTTTATTAAAAGCAGCGCTTCCAAGCCTCCGGCCCCTGATGGCCATTTTAGTGGCAAAAAACATCACTTATGTTTCAGAGAGGCCACCGTGTCAGTCTGTTTTAGCAAAACCAGCGAGGAGTCCTGTGGCACCTTAAAGGCTAACAAATATATTAGGGCCTTAACTTTTAGCTGGGGCCCACTTCATCAGCTGCATGAAGTGAAAACTACAGTTTGGCAGGGATATAAACATATGCAGTACAGGGAGTGTTACATTACTATGTGGAGGACCGGTACTAACGAGGCCAATTTAACCAGAGTGGAGGTGGCCCACTCCCAACAGAATATCAGAAGAGGGAAAATGATGTTTTGTAGCGAGCTAGCCACACCCAGTCTCTGTTCAGACTGTCTGATAGTTAGAGCCCTGTGCAGATACAACATTTGTATCTACATCTGTATCTGCAAAAATGAGCTGCCGCTTCCATAACTGCAGATGCAGATACCCATGGATATAAAACGGATAGCCGTGGATTTTCAGGGCTCTACTGATAGTGTTAAGTTTGCATATGAATTCCAGCTCTGCAGTCTGTTTTTGAAGTTGTTTTCCTCAAGTAGGGCAACTTTCAAGTCTATTACTGAGTGTCCAGGGAGACCGGAATGCTCTCCTACTATTTTTTGAATGTTACCTTTCTTGATGTCTGATTTGTGTCCTGTTATTCTTTTAAGTGACAAGGGAGCTAGGATGAAGAGAAGAGAAGAAGGATGGCAAACTAAAAAAAATAAAAATAAAAAACCCTTGAGGTTTCTCATGGTAAAATAGGACTATTTTAAAGTAAGCACACATTACATTTTGTGTGGTTTGTTTTCAAAGGTGGGTCCATTTTACAAAATTGAAATACAAACGTAAAATCTGCTGGCTTTTAAATTGTGTTGTAAATACTTAGCTCAGCCCTAATTATACAAAAAAAAAAAAATCCCTTCTTGCTTCAATATCTGATGTGGTTTAAAATCAAAAGAAGAATTTTTCTGTGTAACACGAAGACAATGCTTAAGTAGAGAAGCGCTTTGATAAATCAGCATTCAAAGAGAAAGCAAAGAGCTCTGCTGGACACACAATTAAATGCCCAGACCAGGCCTGCACAACTTGGAAAGCGGCAAGGGCCATGTTACTCCAAAGAAAACAGCTGCGGGCCACCAGTAGGAATGCTCTCCCAAAAAATACTGAACATGCAGGCTAAAAATTCACAGCGTCCTGGCGTCTGCCGGTGTCCCGCTCTCTGGCTCGCACCCCACCTCCTCGTGCCGGAGCTGCATGCAGGCAGCGAGAATCGCCGCACTTCCCCCTCCCCGGTGGCACTCCGCTCCTCCGCCCAGCAGGAGGAACAGATGGGGCGGTGCCGCCCATAGTCGGCATGGGCTACACAGTGAGCCCTCGGGCCGTATGTTGTGCAGGCCTGGCCCAGACAAACCTTTGGTATTGCTGAAAAGCAGATAAATAAGGTAAGAAATAAACTCAGCAAGGAAGGAAAGATGCTTTGGTCTGTTAAGCATGTGGCAGATGCTTGGGGACGGTTGGGTCTTATACAGCTTTAGCCAGATTTTCATTGTCTACGACATGTCAAGAAGCGCTACAAGTGTTCTGTGGCTAAAGAAAGGACTTTACTCTCCAGAACAGTTAATCTGGCCCGTCTCATGAGCACTAACCTTGTTTAGGGGCAAATTGTACTCTCTCTATTATTGTTTATGATGCTATAGCACCTAGGAGTCTCGGTTGGGGATTGTGCTAGTCATTCAACACCCAGCAAATGAAAAGACAACCCTTGCTCCAGGTTACTTACAGTCTAAATAAGAGTCCACGAAAGCATGACGGGTGGCTACAACAGTGTGGGGAAGCACAAGATAATGGAGACACAACACTGAGCAGTGGACAACACACCAGCTGTCGAGGCACATCATGGCTATGTCTACACTGGCACGATCTTGCGCCAGAAATATGCAAATGAGGCTAAGCGTGGAATATCGCCGAGCCTCATTTGCATATCTAATGAGTCGCCATTTTTTTCAGAAGAGGCTCTTGAACAAGAAGGAGCGTCTACACTGCCCCTTGTTGCGCAAGAGGGGTTTTCTTGCGCAAGAAGGGGCAGTGAAGACGATCCTTCTTGCGCAAGAGCCTCTTCTGAAAAAAATGGCGACTCATTAGATATGCAAATGAGGCTTGGCGATATTCCATGCTTAGCCTCATTTGCATATTTCTGGCGCAAGATCGCGCCAGTGTAGACACAGCCCATGTGTTTTATATGCACCATGCAGAGGCGTGGAAGGTCCTACCCGTAGCGGGAAAAGTCTGGGGCTAGTTTTGAGGAAACTGAACAGATGGCTGCAGGAGAAAGTCCTTGAGTGTCATTCTGGAGATGGGGTGAGAACTGGGAGCAGGGCAGCATAAGGAGAGGAAGGGTGATGGGGTTCCCATCTCTGATGCAAAGGAGTCAGACAATTAACTTCAGGAAAAATATTGTGGCGCAGCCCTGCTGATTCAGCAGCTCTCCAAAAACCCTAGGTTTCCTCCAGCGCTACAATTTCCTCTGTATAATAAAGGACAGATGGTTCTCAGCATAGTGGACCTAACCTGCTGCAATTCACACTCTCTTCAGAAGTGCCCTTCTGCAATGCAGCATAGAGAGAGGAAACAAGGAAGAGAACACATCCCAGAGCAACAAGGCGGCTCATAACTCATACAAACGCCCTCCCAGGGAGCCAGTTGCCAGCACAACCTTGCCCAGGATGGCGTTCAGCCGCTCCGTCTCACAGTCCACCACCACCAGCCGCTCCTTCTTCTTCTCCAGCTCCTGGAAGAGCATCCTGTAGCCCTCTTCTGTTGTCGTCAGGATGTTGACTGCTGTCACCTGCCAGTTCTTCTCGGCGGCTGTGTCCAGCACTTTCTGTAGGACTGACAAGCCTGGGGAAAGACGAAAGAGAGGGGGAAGAGGGAGGGAGTGAGGATCTAGTTCTTGTGTGGTAGCCTTTTCTTTCTGCCCTTCTCGTGACCTGTAGTTCGGCTCATGCAGCATCATGAGACCCCAGCAGAACTCCAGCAAGCTTCTAAAACTCATGCCTCCTACTTATGCCAAACTATGTTATAGGGGCTTCTTCTGTGCTTTCTTTGCCACTATGGAAGAGCAACTAGATATTACCATCATATTTCACATTGAAAAGCCACTCCACCCAGAATAGCCCTCCCCCAGCAGTGGCAGTGTGGTCTGGTAGATGGGACACCCACCTGACACCCAGAACTGGGTTGTAATCCTGGTTCTGCCATTAAACTGCTGTTTCACTTTGGGCAAGTGATTTCATGTGTCTACCATGATTTCCACTCCCACTCTTTATGGGTTTAGACTGTAAGTGCTTGGACATAGGCAGTAAGTCAGAGATATGGTCACCCTTTAAATGAGATACCCTTACTATTCAAGCTAAATACAACAGAGGCAAACAAAAGCATCGCACCTCTACGCTGCCTGTCATTGGGGGAGCTTTCAATGCTTTAAGTCAGCAATGGGCAACCTAGGCTAGTGAGTGGCTAGCATGACTGGCTCTGCTTTGTCTCCATGGGCTGCAAGATTGTTGTAACCAAGACGGTCTCCCGGGATGGGGTAGTTTTACTCACTGCGCTTGCGCACCTAGAATGTGCAGGGGGTGCGGGCTGAACCGTTGCAGTGCGTGGATTGGACGCAGAGGGCGCTCACGGCTCTCTCAGACAAAGTTGTGTGCAGTCAGCACCCACCTCACTTCATGTGCCCTTGTTATTACGTGGGGGCCACTTCAGTAATGCTGGTGGGAAAAACCTATGTGGCTGGAGACCAGTGGAACCTGGCAGCCCTGCACGTGGGCAATGGACAACAGAATGTCTCACGGGCCATGCCTAGAATCCCAACGGGCTTCATGTGGGTTGCCTGCCACTGACTGAGGGGTTCGTTCGTGTTTTATATAAGAACATAGTAAGAACATCAGAACAGCAACACTGGGTCAGACCAAAGGTCCATCCAGCCCAGTGTCCTGTCTGCCAACTGTGGCCAATGCCAGATGCCCTAGAAGGAGTGAACAGAACAGGGAATAATCAAGTGATCCCTCTCCTGGCATCCATTTCCAGCCTCTGACACTATGCACAGCCCTGCATTGGAGATGTGTGTAGTTAACACCAGTGTGAAGGACAGAGAGATGCACCTACTGCTGCCCTCCCCTGGGAAACTCAACATGCATACCCTCCCCCAGCCCTGTAGTGGCATGCCTAGGCATGGCCCTGCCTCTCGCCTTTTCCCCTATGACAGCATATCCAGTCCAGGGCATCTTAGGGGAGCAGTCCCCACTCTCCCCTGAGTGCCCAGGTTGCACCGTGAAAACCCTTCTCCAGTGTAAGCCTAGTCTGAGCCTCACCATACACTTGTGGTTTTGTACCCATTTCAGAGATGGGGAAACTGAGACCAAGAGGGCCAGGCACTTTCCCAAGGTCAGACATGGAGTTTATGACACATCTGGGGAGAGACCCCAACCGCCATGTTTTAACCAACAGATCCCACTTGAGTCTCTGCATTTATATACCAGCAGAGCAGTGACACACTCTATTCATGTTTGGGGGAAAAAAGGGGCTATTGAGAGCAAATGTAACAGATAATTGGTTCCTAAAAGATCAATGATTCTCTTTAGTAAGTGATGGGTGTTCACTCAACACAAGGAGCTCAGAGAGTTTGCCAGGCTCCCTCATTTGTGCAGGCAACTTCCAGGCTTGTGTGTGGAAACGGGCCTTTGACATGCATTTCCTCTAAGTGCCAGCCATCCATGGGCACAAATGTGAGCTTCCCACAGGCACTGGGTTGGGTGGGCGGCTTGAAAACAGGATCCTGAGGAATCAGCTTGTTAACGTCAAACCGTTGCCCTGTTTGCTAGCCAAACTGTTTGTGCGCGGCCTACTCTCCTGAGGGAACCGTTGCCCGCTCCACCCAGGGGTGACAGTCATGCTCCGCCCACCCTGCCCCTTCCCTCGCCACTCACCCCGGTCCGCATCGTAAATGTAGACAAACTTCTGCCAGCTGTAGTGCTCGATGATGTTGATGAGGGCGTCCTGAAGCTCAGGGCGCAGCTGGAGGACGAACTGGTTGGAGGTGTCGACGGGAAAGCTGGGCGTGATGAAACAGACGTGGAGTGCCCCGCAGAAGGAGGTGAGCATGTTGACCGTCTTCCGGTCGTAAAACCCAAAGATGGCATAGACGCCCTTGGAGAACTGCGAGCAGACTGGAAGGGGGAGAAGGAGATTGTCAGGGGAGGTAGCCACAGAAGCCCAATTTCCGAGGCAAAGCTCTGTGGCGCTGGGCTATATAAACGGGTACAGCTCTCCTGCAGCGCCTGGAGGTGGGGGATGCCCTGCCCTTCAACTCCACACATCTCCTCTAGCTCTGAACTCAGCGTGCACCGTGAGGGAGAACGGGTTTGCTGCTCTCCCACTGCTCCCTTGCCGACTTGGGCTTGGATGTGAATGGTTGTTTTGAATAATAATTCTACAAAGTGTTTTCAAAGACGGTCCCAGTAAATCACACGGGCTCCGGAGGGCACAGAGCGACAGCTGCTCACTGCTCAAGCGCCTGCCAGAGGAGCGCTGAGTGACAGAGGTTTCAGCCTGCCATCCTACTCACCACCCACCAAGCCCAGGGAGAGAAGAAATACCATTACAAGGCCTGAGCATCCTGCCATAATATTACACAGCTGCAGGTGCGTGCGTGCACGCACACACACACACACACACACACACACACACAGATACACACATACACATGTGAGCATACATACAGGTGCACACACACATATGCATGTACACACGTATGCACATATGCATGTACACACATACACATTCACACATACATGTGCACGCACACTTATGCACATGCACACACACGCACACACACTTGCGCACACACATGTGCACACATCCATACACCCGTGCATACACACACCCATACCCCTGTGTGCATACACACATAAAATTGGGACCGATTCTTCACCCTCACCTGCTCTCTCTGCTCTGCTCATGTTCACATTGCTCCCCAGGCTGACATAGCGGATGGGCTAGTGCAGCCAGTGCCTTCTACCGCCTCCCCACAGCCACAGGCCCGGTCCGTACAACCTCCTTTTCAAAGTTGCCAAGGGGGCAGCGGAGGGAGCACATTTTCAGTTTGAAAGGCTTATGGTCTCCAAAGAGCGTCACTCTCCAGAGTCACGAGCTAGAGCCTCAAAGGCCATACGCGGTGCTCCGGCCACAGGCTGAACACTGCTGAGAGAGATAAGGATGCCTTCGGGGTGCCCCTGGGTTCCTAGTATCTCTTTGCCTCTGCGGAGGCCTATTCCTCTGACTGTTTCCAGGCATGTTGATCTGATTAGTGAGACTGGGACTTTTCAGCTTGGAAGAGATGACTAAGGGGGAGGAGGGATATGAGAGCTGTCTATAAAACCATGACTGGTGCAGAGAAAGTAAATAAAGAAATGCTGTTTGTGCCTTCTCATGACACAAGAACTAGGGGTCACCAAATGAAATTAATAGGCAGTGGGTTTAAAACAAACAAAAGGCAGTATTTCTTCATGCAATGCACAGCCAACCTGTGGAACTCCTTGCCAGAAGATGTTGTGAAGGCCAAGACAGGGTTAAAAAAAGAACTAAATACTTTCATGGAGGATAGGTCTATCAATAGCCATTAGCCAGGATGGGCAGGGCTGGTGTCCCTAGCTTCTGTTTGCCAGAAACTGAGAATGGGTGACAGGAGAGGGATTACTTGATAATTCCCTGTTCTGTTCACTCCCTCTGAGGCTCCTAGCATTGGCCACTGTCAGGAGACAGGACACTGGGCTAGATGCACCTTTGGTCTGACCCAGTCTGGCCGTTCTTATGTTCTTTTGCTTTCGAAAGCTGGGGGTGGGGAAGGCTGGTCAGTTCACCCTGGCAAGCCCCTTGATGGGGGGGGGGGTGTCAGGTGATCGGCTGCTCTTGGTTTCTGATCGCAGCAGTTAGCGGTGCTGCCGTGCAGTCTGGGAGGCCGCTGTCACATGCTGATGGCCTCCTCAGGAGAGCACTTAATGAGATCGTGGGAGCAGCTGGAAAACAGCCTCGAGAGTTTGGCGAGGCAGAGAGAGCCGCACACTCTGTGGGGGTTGTAAAACTCAGTCCCAGATACAGTCAGACTCATTCAATATCACTCCTGCCTATGGCACATTCCAGTTATTCTCAATAAACCTTCAGGCCCCGGGCACTGAGAGTGACAGTATTTCCCTCTGTCAGAACTCCTGGCAGTAGCATTTCCTTCCATTGTCACTCCAGGTCTTACAGACCCCTGGGCGGTGACGTTACGCTGACTCAAGGCTTCTCGCTGCCCTCAAGTGAAAGAAAGGAGGAGGAGCTGATGTGACAGCTTCATTTTGGGGTCCCCTTGCCCAGTCCTTGGGAATCACATGGTCTGCTTCTGAGGGGGGGGACAGCCAGCACTGTGCATTCCTGGGCCTCAAAACCAGCCATCTAAAGAAGCCCTTTGCCTCGCTGGCTTGATACATAGTCTGATTCCCTCTACTCTGTGGGTTCCAAGGAGGGCCTCTTATGCTTATAAGACGCACACATGAGGACTGGCAGCAAGTCACTGAGGCAAGGTGGGTGTAGGGGAGTGGATGACCCCAGAGTGCCGGGGTACTGCTTTAGGGTGGTACGGTGAGGAAAGGGCACCATGGGCCAGAAGAGACATGGTGCTTAAACCAGGGCAGGAGACAGGTAACTGAGGGCAAGACACCAGCCAGCAGAAGGCACTCTGAGGCTGAAGAGCTGATTCCCCGAGTGAACAGCAGGAGGCGCTGCGGTGGTGAGCCCACAACCTGTTACACCCCTAACAGCCGAAGCTTGGTTTAATCCCTGAAATCAGGACTTTTAAACCCATTCCCAAAGTCTATTTTTTTGGGCACTGTTCTAGCTCTGCAGCCCAGCATATCCCCACCCTACGAAGCCAAACACGGCTCTTTGAGGGAAGGGCTGTGGAAGGTACAAAAATCAGACATCTCTCCAGAAGGCTGAATTGTAACTCTCATGACAATCCCAGCACCCGCTCGCAATGTGACCCCCGCCAAGCACTCATTGGAACAACGCAGGTTCTGATCTCACTGACACAGGAAACAGAGCAAAGGACTCGCACTCTGGGTCGGATGAAGTTGTTTTGCAAGGAAAGCTCCGGATTTCACGGCTCATTTCAGCTTGGCCACCACTGAGTTTCCCCCTTCTGATATGCTCAGGAAGGGTGTGAGACTGGAAACAACTGACCTGATGCCCAGTTCCTGATGCATCTCTCGCTGGTCGCCCACTGGACGGCACGGAAGCTTTGTCATGCTTTGAGTGACCAGCCAGGGAAATGCCTACCCCAGCCCGCTGTCATGGAGACTCAGACTACCAGTGGAAGTGACTTTTGTCCAGTGATGTGTGTCAGCAGGTCATGCCAGCACTTTAAACTTCTGCTGCATTTTCTTTTTATTTCTTCCCTGTAGCACGATGCTGCAAGAGGCCCTAAACCAGCTGCAAGAGGCCCTAAACCAGCGAAGGGCAACCTAGGCTAGTGAGTGGGCTGCATGCGTGGCCCTCTTGGTTAGCTCTGGATCAATCTGCTGCCACAGGCATTGGGCCGGAGAGAGATGTTAGAGCACGGGCAGCTGCTGAAGGGAGCTCCCCCAAACACAGACAGAACCTGGGGCTAGGGGTCTGGCCCAGTCAATACAACCAGACTGAAGGAGGAGCCTCGACTCCGCAGAAGTTCTGACCAGTACCGTGACGGACTCTAATGACGCAGCAGCCTGAAACCCACCCTTTGAGCCCCATGCCCAAGCACTAGCAGCCATTCCAGATGGAACCTGAGGAGGTGGGCAGTGTGGACACTCAAGGGAGTATATTTAAGAGTTAGGGACTCGTACACCGACTAGTGCTATTACAATTGTACCATGTGACCCCCATGTAGGTGCCCTCAAATGGTCTTTTGTACTAACTGAGGCTTGTCCCTATTCAGCTAAAAACACCGGCTTTGTATCTGAGTGCCGCATTGCTTCCTGAGAGAAATTTCCTCCTCCCCAAAAGATGAGAGAGTTTGGGCCCAGTGGGAGGCAGATGGAGTACCCTCCCACTCAGGCATGTGGCTTAGAATTTCAGCACCACACAGCAAGCTAGGCCCAGAACTGAGGCGCAGAAAGAAATTAAGGGCCAGGAGGTTTTCCAAATAGCTCAGTGTTCCCATTTGGCCACCAAAATAAAGAGGCCAGGCTTTCAAAAGAGCTGGGCACAGTGGGTGTCGAGCTCTTCCAAATGGGAGGGGAGCACTTTTGAAAGTCTGGATGTGCACGCATGGCCCCAAATTACACATGGAGTCTAGGGGAGAACTAGACATTGAGCCCAGATTTCACGAGTGGCAAACCACTGTCTTAACCTCCAGGCTGGCCTTCCTCTTTCTGCAGTTCAGCCTGCACCATTGGAACCCAGAAACCCTGCACACCAGAATTTCCATGTTTTAGGGGTTTTTAAATCCTTTCTGAAAGCCCCCACTAGAAGAATTTGTGGTACCTCTCTTGACATCTCTTAAAGAGGGGAAGATACCACGGATGCAAAATTGCAGCTGAAAAATGTCCTTTTCTTTGTCTTGCTATGGAGTCCCTTTCCAACTGGCAGTAATGTCTATCAGCTGGAACTGTAGCCATGTGGGACTGACACCTTTTCACAGAAAAGTAACACATCAGATAGAAGTATTCTCAACATCATTTCCATGTGACGGAACCGATGGGACTAATGAACAGTGTTATATGATTCCATATGTGAGAGAGACGATTTGGTGCTCGGGGGAGCCGGGCCTCAGATTCAATGCATGATTATTTAAAGTGACATGATTTGTCCAGCTAAGCAAATGATTTGTAATTAATAATCCAGCCAATACATTTATCCTATTGCTGCACATACCATGATTTCGGCAAACAGATTTACTATTGAAAATGATTTTACTTTGTAAAATAACAAAACAAGTAATGGCATGGATCAACCATGCATAGTCAACACTCCTACGCTGTTCTGAGAGAGCCAGAAATCCTAGCATTTGAAACAGATTGCACCAAAGAAGACTGAAAGAACGAACCGTCCTTATTGTTCGTAATTTTGGAAAAGATCCTTGGTTCACATCATGTTTTCAAGGCTCAGAGGCGGAGCTGGGCTAGTCAGTTTCCTAGTGTAGAGAAGACCTAAGGGGCCACAGGACTCGTTATTTGTGCAGATTCAATTTCAAAATAACTAAAATCGATTTAATAACTCCCAGAATAACAAAATCAAAATAGCATGGCCTCACTATGGGGGAGCCTCAAAATTAGTACAAGGCAGGCTCCGTTCGTGTGGATGTGCTACCTAGATGTAGAGTCCCACGAAGCACTGGGGAGTAATTAGTCTGAATTACTCTGGGAAGTAGCTATCTCGAAATAACCGCACCAGAGCATCCACACTACCGCTATTTTGAATAACTTATTTCAAAATTCGCATGATTCCTTGAGGAAAACAGTACAGATTTCAAAATAAGCATTATTTTGAAATAACAGGCTTGGTAGTTGTGGACGTTCTGCTCATTAATTCAACCTAAGGGGGGTTATTTTGAAATAAAACCCCAGTGTAAACCAAGGCTTAGAGAATATAGGTGTGTCTACACTTGCACCCTCTTTCGAGAGAGGGATGCAAATGCAACTGAGCGAAATTACAAATGAAGCATGGATTTGAATTTCCCGCACTTCATTTGCATAATCATGGACCACCGCTATTTCGAAATACCCTATTTCGAAATAACAAACGCTGTGTAGACGCGGTTATTTTGAAAGAAACCCCTTCTTTCGAAATAACTGGTAAACCTCATTTTTTGAGGAGTAAGGATTATTTCGAAAGAAGGTGTTCCTTTCGAAATAACCGCGTCTACACAGCGTTTGTTATTTCGAAATAGCGGCGGTCTGCGATTATGCAAATGAAGCATGGGAAATTCAAATCCGTGTTTCATTTGCAATTTTGCTCAGCTGCATTTGCATCCCTCTCTCGAAAGAGGGTGCAAGTGTAGACATACCCTAAGAGATTTATTAGGGTAAAACCCACTTCATCAGATGAATTGGAGTGGAAGCTACAGAGGCCAGGGTAGATATATATTGGATGAGGCGAATCAAGTCAGGGTGAAAGTGGCGCATTCACAGCATTTGGCCTGGAGCTGTGGCTATCAAGAGGGGACATTGGCTTTGTAGTGCGCTAACCAGTTAAGAATCCTATTCAGCCCTAAATTGATTATATTGAATTTGTAAATGAACTCCAGTTCAGCGGTCTCCCTTTGTAATTGGGTTGTGAGATGCTCTTGCAGAAGGAAGGCTACTTTCAGATCCGTTACTGAATGTCTCGGGAGGGGTTTTCAGATTCCCAGAACTGCCAGCTAGTCACTGCAGATTACTGGAGGGAGTGGGGGAGAAGAAGGACTGGCCAGAGTTTGATCCTTCGGGAACAACAAGGGATTTTTCGTGGCAGCTGATGAGGCAACATTAGTAACGGTAATAGTTAAAAATTGCAATCACCTTTCCAGCGATAATCCTAACTCCAGTGATGGACAGGCAATGGTCAAATTGTTCAAGGGCTTGTGACTAGCTTGAAATAATTATGCACCAAATAAATTTCAATCCTCCAGGAGATAAAGGAGGTAAATATTTCCTATGAGTTTAATGGAATAAGGGAATTTGGATTTTTTTTCCATTGTGTCATGGGTTGCGTTTTTTTGTCAAGGACTGAGTAGGAGGCGGCATGTCACTAAGATGGCAGCTGGTGCGAAAATGACAGGGAGAGGTTTTTAATGAATAGGGGAAAAGGCAGCACAAAACAGCACTGTCAGATGTCTCGGTTATCCTTCCCCAGCTCCACATTCCCTCAGGATTTGGCCCAATTTTTGAGCTGCCATCCTGTCTTGAGTAGGCAGCAGGCCCTTTGCACATGCCTTGGCCATCGACTATGGTGGGGACACTGCACATGCTTCAGTTTGCTGGCATTTTTGCCTTTAAGGTAAGAGCCTTTCTGTGTCCCAAGTCTCCTCCTGGCTTCTTTCATATGAAAATTGGCCCCAGCAAATCACTGAAGCCTGACAGGGTTAGGAAATAGGCCTTATGCGGAAAGCACACCCTGGATATCGCTTAGCCACTGACACCTGTCAGTGAGCTGAAGACGTGGCTCCCAGGCACCTGAGCGGACAGCCCTAAAACAAGGAAAGGGACACGCTCCAAGCTTTCAGTCGCACATTGTCATTGCAGGGGGGAAAGGGGATGGGGAAATTCAAAATGCACAAAACAACTCAGAAACAATTGCTCTCGCTAATCAGCTGGTGGGGCAGAGGGCTAGACCTCTATGTGGAGTCCTGCTTTTGGGAAGTTCGAGGTGTTAGGAACTGGAGTTTTAGTCTGACCCATTTTAGAGACAGGGTCGGTTGCAAGGTTTGGACTTTGCCATGGAGGACACTTTCTTCTAGGGTGTCCCTTCTTGGTTGCTATGGAGATTAGCCCCTTTCCGGGTGTGCTGCCCCCTTGTGGTCCCGGCTACCGCTCTCTCTCACTCTTTCCGACTCAGGGTGATCTTCCTTCAAGGTTTGGCCCTCTGGCCAGGTGACTATGTGTTTTCCCTCTTCCAGGGTATCAAAGTCTTTCTCTACAAACCATCTCAGGTAGTCTTCAGGCAGTCTTAAACCCTCTTGTCCTTTTTGCCACACCCTCTGCCCTAGGTTTCCTCCCTCCCTCCCTGCCATCCACCGTTCCTTCCTTCCTTCCAATGGGTGGGGACCTGCTCCCTCACTGCTGCCCTCTTCTGCTGCCACATTGCTGACTTCATATTAGCCCAACCTGCTCCTTCTTCAGCTAGGCTCTGTCATCATTCAAGGCCATCTCATTCCCCTCCAGCTCAGTGGTCCCTTCTCAGCCCCGTTAACCCCTTTTAGCCTAGTATGGAGTGAACACCTCATCACCGACCTATCTCTGAGTCGGGGGAATCTGTGGTTTTTAATGTGACTCACGGAAAAAGAGCCAGGAAACACTCTTTCTCCTACAAATAACAGAACAGAACACTGAGAAACTCATTCTCAAACCCCGGGCAAGTGGGTCTGTTTTCAGTAGATGGCATTTTCCCCTCTTGAATCGTTCAGCGCCAACAGCGGTGGTTCCATATTTCAGGTCTGACGAAGCCAACCTGGAACAGCTATGGGGGGACACTGGCCTCACAAGGGATGTAAATGAGAAATCCCAGAAGGCTGTTGGTTTCTTCAGGAGGGAACATGGGGAGATTCTGGTGGGAATCCAGAAAGAGTTCTCTAGAAAGCGACTTGTTTGCTGTTGATGGAGTTCGAGAGCTCACTGGAGAGAAGTCTTTAGCAGTAGCTCACCTCTCGTTTGTTTTCAAAAGTGCTGTTGTCTCCCAGGACTGGAGATGTGAAATGTAATATTCAGCTGAAGATTTAACTTCATTTGCAAGGCATTTAAAAATCCCCAGGTAAGACTGAACTCGGCAAATGGCTGAAGCCTCATTACCATAATGCAGCTCTTCCTTCGCCTCAGCAAGCTGACCAGGAAACAGAAACAAAACATAATCCTCTCGATTTGAACTCAAAGCAAAAGAAACCCGCTGACATTAGGGGTGCCAAGAAACAGTCCTTAAGACTCTTGCCTGGCTTGCTCCGTGTGTGTATGTGTGAGTGCAATTTATTTTTAGCACTGTCTGCCTGGAGGCGGCCCTCACACAGTGATGGAGGACCTGACATCAGGTCGGAGAAGCCGGTGGAATTTGGATCAGAGGGTGCTAGTGTCTGTTCCTATTAGGAACAACTCACAAACATTTGTCCTCACAGTGCTTCAACATGGCCTAGGTGCCAGAGTGCATCTCTTCACTGCATTCCAACGACAGTGAATGGCCACAGATTTCTCTGGCAAGGAAAATAGATCCTCTATTCCCCCAGGCCTTCGACATATTCCCTTACCTGAAAGGTGATGTTTCCCACATGTTTACTGAACCACAAATCATAATGCAAGAAGCATCCCCTCATCCCCATTTTAAACCGCTTAAAAGGCAGTGTGGTATGCTGGCCTTTCACTGTTTCCTGCACTACTTGTCATTATCTCTTCAAAGCTTGAAGCCAAACTGGCTTCCAAATCAAGGTGTGTTACTCCCTGCAATCACATATGAACATTAGCTAATTATTGTAGGGTGGCTTGTGAGCATATGGGCTGTTGGCATCAATGTTTCTCTCTTCTTAGCTGAAAAAGAATTTTAAAAAATGTAACAAAAACACCCACAAGCAGTAAAGAAAGTGATACATAGAGCCCCGCGTGGATACAGAATTTGTATCTGCGTCTGAATCCAGAAAAATGAGCCGCGGATATCCGCAGTGACATCTGCGGATGAGGACACCCTTGGATATATAGCAGAAGTCCATGGATTTGCAGAGCTCTAGTGATAAGGATTTTTCAAATGGCTGGAAAGCCACCTAATATTGATGGAGACACTTGAATGGCTGACAATTTCTCTGCTCCCAATGAGCTAAAATCTGATGTGGGATGCTTATTTAGTGTAGGCACCTGGGTATAGTGTCACTGAGTTTAAAGCTAGAAGGGACCATAATATCCTCTCATCTGATCTCCTGTAAATCACAAGCCACCAGCCAACACGAACAGCCTAAACCCAACACCTGAAATGAGACAAAAGTCTTGCAGCCCACAGTCAGAGAATAGCAGGGACCGAGTTCCTTCAATATCCCAGGTCCCTGCAATGGCCTGGAAAGGATTAAGTGAGAAAACCAGAAGAAAAATGGCAACAAAATGTATTTTGGCCATCAGAAATCAACAACAAGGCAATCGGTCTTTCCTCTAGGCTTGCAACTCTTCTAGTACAACTTTTGGGCTTGAATCCTGCAGCTGGTGGTACTTCTGGATTGCAGAGTATGGGTGGAGGCAACCCCAACTTGACCTCTGACCTCGCCATCAGCAAATCATCAACACGGGATTTCACTCATTCGGCGCTTTTTTTTTTTAAGCTACAATCTTGCAACTTGGTTCTTGTTTGTTCTGATTGCAGAGGGGGAGAAAGGAGGATCCAAATTGATTTTTTAATTTTTTATCACAAGGTGACCAAAAGACTATGACTAGAGAGGTCCGAAAACCGGGCAGCAGGGAACAGATGATTTTGTGAAAGTTGGATTGGCTTCTCCCCGGAGTTTAAAGAACTATATAATGGTGGGCCGATTGCTTTGTGGAGGAACAGCAAATCAAAAACCAAACCATTTTTAAAAAGAGCTCTGGACATGAGCCTGTTTGCAGAAGAAAACTATATTTTCCTTCCTCCCGTGCATGAAGTGGTCAGAGAGGGCAGGAGGCTGCCATTTCAGGCATCTGGGATCACACATTTTATTTAATGGAGTTGATCCAAGAACATGGCTGAGGCTGAATAAAGGCAAGACCAGCACCAGCTGCAGAAGCTGAATGCAAGCACAGGACCATCTGCTGGTAGTTAGTGCATAACACTTTACCCCACCCTCTTTATAGGGCACAGCTAATTCTGTGGCCTGCAAACTCCACTTTCCCCTTTGAAGCTCTAGCTTGTCAGGGCTGGGTGGGATGAGGGCTGTGACTAGCTGCCGTCTCCTCCCCCCTCGCATTGCATTGATACAGAGCACGGGCAACGCTGAGAATCCAACCCAGTGTGCTTTGCAGGCATCTGTGAATTAAGCCTCGCAACCCCAGGGGGAGGAAGATGGAGCATCGTATTCCCCATCTAAACAAGGGAGAAAAGGAAAGAGAGGTTAACACACTCACTCGAGGCCACAGAGCATGGAATAGTAGAGGTCAGAAGAAAACCCAGCTGCCCTACTTTCCAGTGCTGTTCTTCAACTATTTCATAGCAAACGTAGTATTGCAGTAGGCTATCCAACCAGGTGGACTACTTGCCAGTACTTTGGAGAGCAGAGACGAGGAATCTGAATGTCACCCCAAGGAGACTTGCACCGGACACCAATACTTTCTGGGGTGGCAGCAAAACACTGGCTAATCAGCAAGGCCGCTAGGGAGTAGTGACACCATTTGCCAGGACACGAGGCCTGTGCAGAGAGAGGCGGGATGTTCCAACACAGCTTGGCATCCTTGGGACCTGACTGGTCCCGGATGAGGAACCAAAGAACATAAGAACAGCCATACTGCGTCAGACCAAAGGGCCATCCTGTCTGCTGGCAGTGGCCAATGCCAGATACCCCAGAGGGAGTGAACAGAACAGGAAATCATCAAGTGATCCCTCCCCTGTCACCCATTTCCAGCCTCTGACAAACAGAGGCTAGGGACACCTTCCCTGCCCATTCTGGCTCGTAAGTATTAATGGACCTAACCTCCATGCATTTATCTAGTTCTTTTTTGAACCTTGTTAAAGTCCTGGTCTTTACAACTAAGGAATTTTGCCAGACCAGGGGAGGTATTTTTGGGCTCCCTGCCCCCAGCTTCCTCAGCCCTGCCCCAGTTGCCAGCATCCTGGCTGGCTCCCCTCCTGCCGCTGGCCACTGCTGCCCTGCCGGGAAGCCCATATACCATGTGTTGGGGTCCCCCTGCCTTGCCACCCCACAGGGCTCCAAGGCCCCAGCCCTCCACCAGGACTCTCTGGTCCTTGAATATGCATAGTCCGATGTTACCAGACCAAAGAGTCCCGGTTTAGAGAGTTTCAACCTGTAGCTTATTGAGGATGGGTAAGCACCTTTTGTGGACAGATACAGCCTTTTCCAACGATGAAAGCTTGGCTAAGGACAGTCTTGCGGCCAAGGCACCAGAATGGGAGCAAGGAGAGCTGGGTCCAGTCAGACAGCAACAGCCACAGACTGGTTTGGGCCAGTCACTTAACCTCTCAGAACCCCAATTCCCAACTCCAGGATGGGGAGAAGACTCCTTTCTCCAGCTCTCGCAGGGCCTGCCCGGCATAATGAGCCTCTGATATAAGTTGGAGCCTCCAGGCATGGCCACGCTGCAGATAAGCAATGTTAAGAATCAGTGCTTTATCCTCTATGGTAATGTGTGCCCTAAAAAACCTTGGCAGAAAAATCTTTAAAATATTCACTTTTCTGTTTCCTTTAATCTGCCCGTCCTGTCATATTTTCAGCGCCACGAATCCAAGTTCCCACTGCCCGCTATTGCGCCTTTTTTAAAACCTAAGCCTTTTTAAAGGGGTCTCTCTTCCCATCCGCTAACCAGGCTCATTTCTGAGTCATAAATACCCTGCCACCCCACTAGGAGCAAACACAGTTGCAATGAAGTCCCGGGAAATCCATTCATGAATTGGGATGAGGTTAAAAAAAATCTTATTTACCATATGCAAAATACAGTAAACTTCCAATAATCCAGCACCTTTAGGACCCAGGGGGTGCCGGATTATCAGATATACCGGAGTACCGGAAGGGGGGCTATGAGGTGTCTGGGTTGGGGGTGGGGGGTTGGCGGGGAACTGCGCAGCATGGAGAGGGCAGCGCTGCGGGACCAACCCGGCAGCACCCCAGCTGTTCTGCCCCCGGCTTCCCCAACTCCGCCGCTGGTCATTTTCAGCAGCGGCTGACTTGGGGAAGCCGGGGGCAGAGCAGCTGGGGTGCTGCCAGGTTGGTCCCGCAGCGCTGCCCCTCACCTGAGCGGCGCTGCAGGACCAACCCGGCAGCACCCCAGCTGCTCTGCCCCCGGCTTCCCCAAGTCCGCCACTGCTGAAACTGACCAGTGGCTGACTTGCGGAAGCTGGGGGCAGAGCACCCCAGCTGCTCTGCCCCCAGCTTCCCCAAGTCAGCCACTCATCAGTTTCAGCAGCCGCGGACTTGGGGAAGCTGGGGGCAGAGCAGCTCCAATTGTCCGGCTGGCCGGAGCACTTCCGAGTTCCAGCTGGTGCCGGACTATCAGGAGTGCCGGACCACTGGATGCCAGACAATTGGAGTTTTACTGTACAGTATGTTATGCAGTCCCTCTAGCCCATCTCCTCCTTCAGTGAAAATGTGATTTTTATAGACTCTGATTTCGCTGCATTTGAAGTCCCCAGAAGTGGAGCAATAAATATTAAAGGCTACTATAATGGGAAAATTACATTCCTACTATAAACGGGGGTGAGAAATAAAGAACATAAGAACAGCCAGGTTGGGTCAGACCAAAGGTCCATCTAGCTCAGTGTCCTGTCTGCCGACAGTGACCAATGCCAGATGCCCCAGCGGGAGTGAACAAAAGAGGGAACCACCAAGTGATCTGTCCCCTGTTGCCCATTCCCAGCTTCTGACAAACAGAGGCTAGGGACACCCTCCCTACCCATCCCAGCTAATAGCTATTGATGGACCCAACCTCGATGAAAAAATTCTGTCAAAATACGCAGAAATGTTTTTGAAGGGGAAACCAATTTCCTATCACTGCTCCAAAATCATGTCTGGTGCATTGCTTATTAGTCCATCTCTAGTTCTGGCTACCCTGTTAAAAACACACTACAGGTTGAACTTCTCTATCAGCTTCATGTAACATGAACACTCTAATTCATTATTTTTTCCCCTTCCTTCTCCCCCCCATCCCCTGTTTATTTTGGAACTGGACTTTTAATAACTTCATTCATCTGAAGAAGTGGGTTGTACCCATGTAAGCTCATGATACCGTCTACCTGTTTTACAAGTTTCAGAGGGATAGCTGGATTAGTCTGTAACATGAAAAACTTCAAAAAACAACAAAGAGTCTGGTAGCACTTTAAAGACTAATAAAACAGGTAGACGGTATCATGAGCTTTCACGGGCACAGCCCACTTAGTTTTTAAGGTGCTGCAAGACTACTCATTGTTTTTTAAGTTGCTCTAATCTAGCACTCTCTGATCTGGCAACATCCGAGGTCCAGCATGATGTGAGTTAGCCAGATGTCCACTTATTGCGGCTGTGGTCAAGTTTCCCGCGGTCCCATAAAGTTTGTTTATAGCCACCATTCCTGGCTCTCCATGTTCTGTGCTGTTGTTTAGCTCTAATAATTTATGCCTAAATGTCTTCTAAAAACCCAGTAAGCAGCAGAAGTGTGGGTAAAGCAGCTAGACAATATTGACCTCCTGTGGTCCAGGAAATTCTCTGGTTCAGTACTGGGCAGGTCCCAAGGGTGCCCGACCAGAGAGGTTCAACCAGTACTAACTCTCTGTCTTGCTGCTTTCTTTTTGGGAATCGAGAACACTGAGGGGGGAAATTATTTTAGAAAATCATGACAGTGAGAAAATAGCCTGCATTTTGGTAGGTCAGCATAAGATTTAATTGCAAGCGATAACTTCGTAACTATTAAATAAAGAAATAAAAAAAGAGGAGGGGGAGAGTGCTAGCAGAAGCCAAATGTGTCATGTAAGAGAGAACTTGCTGTAAATGAAATGCATTTTGTCATCGACATCTTCTTATCTCCCCCTAATGTATTATAGTTATCCCAGCAGTTCTGCTAGACAGAGACATCTGTGCCTGTCTTCAATGCAAGTTTCCTTTATGATGAGGCTTTTGTACGTGGTTGTTCTAAAGCCTGTTATAGATTGCTATATGAATGCTTTGTCAGCCCTAAGCCATGGGCTTCCCCAGTATTTCCCCGGAGAGGCTATCTGACAGCCAAATACTTCCTACCATCGGGAGGTTTTCATGTCATTTACTCTAAATATTCCCTTTCTTAATTTCATCCCATTAATCCTACATACAATGCTATACATCATGCTTAATAAAATATGTGCATGCACTTCCCAGATTTGCATTGGCCACTTCTCCCTCCCTGCAGAACGATGCATTACACTGCAATCAAATCCGTTGCCTGCTCTCCGTCTTACTTCCTTTGTAGCACTGCGACTCACTGCGTTTCTGCCTCCAGTGGAAAATGCATGCTTTGGATTATTGTTCCCGGCTGTGTTTTGCTCCTCAAAGTTATTTTCCACATGCATTTGAAACCTCTTGAGGTCCCTTTCTATTTTTTTTCTCTGCTTTCACTGGCATTTGCATCTCCTGCCATGGCAGCCCATGCACTGTTTTCAGCTGCTGCACTATTTACTCCCTCTTTTAGGTGTGTAACAAATACAGCAACAAAGGCCATCTCTATCCCTAACTCCTTTATCAGAAACATCGCCAACCCCGCAACTCAATGCCATCCTTCATTACCCTGTTTAGTCTTTCAGCCAGTTGCGATCCACATGACACCATTTTTATCTAGACTTATTACATCCACTCTCTTTCCCTCATCCGCTAAGTCTCAGATCCTGCAATTTCCGATGTGTGGGAGTATCACTGACTTATGAGCTGTCAATTGCAGGATCAGGGCCTAATCTTGTAACTCTGAAAGCTAATTCATCTTTAATTTACCCACCAAAGTCAAAGGTGCTTCTTTCCTGATGTATTTCTTTTTAACACTAATTATCTCTAGGCACTTACAGGCATTTCAGGAAAGATGTGGAGAAATTGGAGAAGATCCAGAGAAGAATAACAAAAATGATGAAAGGTCTAGAAAACATGAGGTCTGAGGGAAGACTGAAAGAATTGGGTATGTTTAGTTTGGAAAGGAGAAGACTGAGAGGGGATATAATAGCAGTTTTCAAGAACCTAAAAGGATGTCACAAGGAGGAGGGAGAAAAATTCTTCTCTTTGGCCTCTGAGGATAGGACAAGAAGCAATGGGCTTAAATTGCAGCAAAGGAGATTTAGGTTGGACATTAGGAAAAACTTCCTGCCTGTCAGGGTGGTTAAACACTGGAATAAATTGCCTAGGAAGGTTGTGGAATCTCAGTCACTGGAGATATTTAAGAGCAGGCTGGACAGACACCTGTCAGGGATGAGATGGTGCTGGGTCCTGCCATGGGGGCAGGGGACTGGACTCAATGACCTCTCGAGGCCCCTTCCAGTTCTATGATTCATAGGCAGGTCCCAGAGCACCTAAGGTCTAGGCACATGGTGCACACTGCAAACAACTCATTCTTGGATTGTTGAATTTGAACAGAGGGAAAAAAAGCCTTTTGTTCTTGTTACAAATTTATTTCCTGTCTTTTAAAAAACATGTTCTACTACAAATCATGTGGCTTGAACACTGAGGTGTTACTAGGAATGTTTATGACAAATGTACAAACTTAAACATAAATGAAGAGTGTGTTTGGCTCATGAATCATTCATTATGTGGATTCATTTAGATAATAGTCTCCTCTAAGCATTCCAGTAGCAGATGCCTTTTGGAGACCCAACTCTGCGTTCTCTCTAGCCTCAGAACACTCATTGAGCAAATGCAATTATTCCCCCTTTCTCCTCTCCTTCCTCCTTTTCATGCCTCTTTCTCTCTTTTAGCTGGTGAGTTATTTGGCACTATAAAATACTAGAAGATTTATCCAGCATTCCTCGGGTCCTTAACTCGTTTAATTTTTGTGTTTTGGAAAATACAATGAAAATGGATTACATCATTTAAATCATTGCTCTGGGGTGGGGCTGGGGATGAAGGGTTCAGTATACAGGTGCCCTGGAGAGAAAGGACAACCCCAGCCTTCTCTCACCTCAGCAGCTTGGGACCATGTTCTTGCACAACAAGCCACCAGTGTAGACGTACGTAGCCTTACAGTTTAGGAGGAGCTCTTGAACAAACAGAGAAAGAGACAAACTCTCTCAGCTAAACAGTAGATAGGGCCTACTCTTAGGTGTACTTGAATTAAAAGAATCAACCAAGCCTTAAGGCTATTGCTTGGCAAATACATAAAGGCTATGTCTACACTGCAGGCTTCTTGCGCAAGAACTGTTTTGCAGAAGAGTTCTTGTGCAAAAAATCTTCCACAAGAGCGCGTCCACACTGCCATGTGCTTTTGCACAAGAGATGTGCTTTTGCGCAAGAGCATCCATGGCAGTGTGGACGCTCTCTTGCGTAAGAAAGCTCTGATGGCCATTTTAACCATAGGGGCTTCTTGCGCAAGAAATTCATGTTGCCTGTCTACACTGCCCTCTTGTGGAAGAGCTCTTGCACAAGAGGGCTTATTCCTCATGGGGACAGGAATAACTCTTCCGGAAGAAGCCCTGATTTCTGATGCTATACTGTAAATGTACTTGCGCAAGAACGTGCGTGCAGTGTAGACAGCCAGCAAGTTTTTGCGCAAGAACAGCTGTTCTTGCACAAGAAGCGTGCAATGTAGACACAGCCAAAAAGGAGCAACTTAATGGAAGAGTCCACCCATATAACTACTGACATTAACCAAAGGCCCTAACAACATGCACCTATAACTCTCTACCTCCTGAGCAACTGTTTTATTTCAACTAGGCTGTTATATACCCCCAAAGGATTTCCCACAAGGCTCTTCTCTGAGACATCTCTTCGCTTCCCAAGCGTGCATCCACTCAGCTGCAGGTAGTTTCCTGCTTGGGCCTGATTTTTCCAGTGCCATGACCATCTGCAATCACTAACACCTGGGCAAAGTGGTGGATTCCACTCTGTGGGATCAGAACTGTAGGCTCCAAGAGCCACTAAGCACAGATGTAAATGGACTGTCCAGGATGAAAGTTATCAAAGTACTGGATGTTTGCTTTGAGTCCCTTCTCTGCTCCTGGTTTCTAAATGGAAAGGAAAGAAACTTCTGTAAAACTGCAAGGGTTCAGTTTGTTTCCTTCCGAGGGATACCTTGTTTGCCCTGGGTGCCTACATAGGATTTGTGAGGATTAGTGCTCCTGAATTGCTACGTATTGCACTCATCTTATTATTTTGGTTTGCTGTCCTCTACCCAAGTGTGTTTGTTTGTCTCTGCCACCTGTTAAGTCCTGGCTTTTAGACTATGAACTCTTTGGGCGGTAAGGACTGTTGTTCTGTTTATATTCGTACCCTACCCAGTGGAGATGGCCTCTAGGTGCTACTGTACCACATACCGTACCACATACCGTGTAAATAACAATAATACATTGATCTCCGTGACAAATCCCCTCTAAATGGTTCCCTTGACATTAGAGAATCACCTTCCCAATAGAGCTGGACAACCAGAGAGAAGAAAGCCCAGGTAGTGGTGAAAAGATCTAACTCCAGGGTCAGGAGAGTTTCCCACAGGCCAGCCGAGCTTGTGGTGTTTGTAGTGCTGTACTGGTTATTATATCTTCCATGTCTTTAAATGCCTACGAGCCTGCTGTTTGCAAAGGCAGCTGCTCTTGTGACCAACACAGCGTGTTAGAGGGGCTAGGTACACGTTGCTCATCCTTGGGGGGTTTACTTTTGCCCTTTGCTTATTTTCCCTGTAATCTAAAATAAAAGCTACACAGACTGCAAACATGTGGTGTATACTGACCTCCTATGTTCACAGGGGAGCAGCAAGAATCACATTAAATGTCATCCTGCTGGCAACCTGCTACTTGATCTGGGCAAGAAGGAGGCACTCTCCGCTATCCGAGATTAAGAGTGCCTTTCTTTTGCATAGGTAGCCGGGAGATCCTCTTCCTTCCCCATACTAAAGGAGGAGCTTTACTTTGTGACTCAGGAAAGGGAGGGCTAGCTGTACCCACCCAGGCAAGGAAGCATGAGCCAATGATAAAGTAGCCATTTAGGACTTGGGGTGGAGTTTGCTGCTCTGTCACAGGCTTGTGTGTGACCTTGGTCTAGTCACTTAGCCTCTCCGTGCATCAGTTTCCCATCACTAAAATGGGGGATAATAATTTACTACCTCACAGTGGTGTTGTGAAGATAAATATATTAAAGTCCGTGAAGTGCTTTGATGGATACTGATGTATAGTGCAATATAAGAGCTAGGTAGCATTATTATAGGTCTGGGGTTTTCTTTGCATGCACATGATTTACAGCATAAGCTTTAACAGCTGCCAGTTACAGATCTCTGTCAGAAGAGTGTCTAAAAGTAAACTCTTCATCTGCCAGGATAGCTCCAGGATATGATCCGTTGCTCTAATACACGGAGCCTTTATAATGTATCAAGAAAAGAGAAGCAAAGAGATAAATGCACCACGTTAAATTTAAATAGTGTGAAAGGGTTTAAAAAATGTGTCAGGAAATGCTGACACTTTGTCCAGAACTAATCTTCTTTGCACCTGACTTTTGTGTTACATATGGCCTGTGAAATGCCATATCATTCTAAGTGGAGCTGTGCAAATACCAGATTTTTTTTTGGTTCTTGTCTGCCACTTCTTACCACCTCTCCCCACCTGCCCAGTTATTTTGGGTGGACGTGGGAAAAGGAATGTTTCTAAATTTTCAGTGAAATGAAAAGTTAAAAAAAATGGGTTTGGATCACAGGAAATGTTTCATTTAACTGGAAATGAAATGCTTCCTATTGATTTTATGCATTTTAACATACTTACATTTTAAAAAATAAAATGCAGAGACATTTCAAAACAAACAGTTGTTTCAGATAGAAAAATTGAAATGTTTTGATTTGAAAACGTATTTTTTTTTACTTGTTTGGGGGATCAGGGGCAGAGAGATCAGAGGAACAAGGATGTTTGACCTAAACAATCTGATGAAACTGTCATGATTTTGGAAAATGTTTCATGGTTACAGAATCTGCATTTTTTTTGCTACAAAAAAGTTTGGGTAAAAAAAAAAAAATTCACCCAGCTCTAATGTCATGCCTTTTTTTAATACCCAGACACAACGGGTTAAGTCTTTGACTTCTGAACATACAAGCTTTTATGGTTTATGTCTAGCCCTGGGTGGTTCTCTATTATAGTCATTTATTGTATAGGTTTTTTTCCCCCTTTCCATCTTCACATTAATGCTGAATTACTGTGTATTCATAACTTTCTTCAGACCTGTTCAATGTCAGAGATAATATTACCATTCCTTCCCAGGCTTTATTATAGCATCAATCCTGTCTACATTATGAGCATAATAAATGAGATCTAGTAGATTTTTATTTCTACCCCAAGGCTCTTGAGAAACTTGTTAAAAACACCTAAGCCATGTAAACTGTAGCTCAACTTGGGAAGATTTAATATCTGCTTAAGACTCTACTCCTTTGAAAGCCCCAACACAAAGCTGGGACAGATGGCTGGATCTGGATCTTGGATTTGTCATTTTGTGGACTTTTGTACAAATAACATGCAGAGATTGTTGGAGCAAACAATTTACAAGAGGGACACCTAGCTGACATACCCAGGTGGAGCCCCTACAGACAGGGCGTACCTATTAAACTTGGAGCCTGTGTGTGAGCTTGAACAAAGAAGCTGCAGGAGAAAGAGCCCAGCCAGGTTATAAAAAGTTGAGGGGCTGGGATCAAACACAAATAACGAGAACAATAGATTTGAAACCTTTTCAAGTGCCTGAAAGGGTTTTACAAAGAGGAGGGAGAAAAATTGTTCTCCTTGGCTTCTAAGGATAGGACAAGCAGCAATGGGCTTAAATTGCAGCAAGGGAGGTTTAGGTTGGATGTTAGGAAAAACGTGCTACCTGTCAGGGTGGTTAAACACTGGGATAAATTGCCTAGGGAGGTTGTGGAATCTCCATCACTGGAGATATTTAAGAGCAGGTTAGACAGACACCTGTCAGGGATGATTTAGATGGGGCTTGGTCCTGCCGTGAGGGCAGTGGACTGGACTTGATGACCTCTCAAGGTTCCGTCCAGTTCTAGTGTTCTAAGACTCCATGATCTTTTGTTTGAGCCAATGGCTTAGCATGAACATACATGGATCTCTTGGCCTCGTATATTGTGCTACAGTCAATACAGCAGGGCGAATGGCATACAAAGCAAGAACCTCAGCAGAAGAGAAAAGGCTGAGTGATATAATGCTGGGTCAGGGCTCTTACAGCCACAGGTCTCCCTGGCCCTGCAATAAGATCCCATGCCCAGACAGAACCCCAGTGAAGTCAGTCAGGCGCTGCTGGGTCAAGGAATCCCACCGCAGAAGTGGGGCAATTTACTGAGCATACTGCGCCGTGTGCAAGCCCACCAGCGCCTGAGACGCATATGGGAGTTGGATACCTCATTCCTATCAGCATCTATGGGAATTTGGCATCCTGCTACCTTGGTGACTTTGAATTCTCAGCTATAGAGCAGTATGTCTCAGTACTGAGAGACTTTCCTGTCATATTCGGAGACTTCTTACATATTTCACCTCTGCGCTGTAAGGAACGATCCCCCTCCACCCAATAAGAAATATTTATTCTACTGGCAAATATTAGCAATTTTCTGTATCGGGGGGCTACAGCAGAGGTGGGCAAAAGGACCTCCATGGGCTGGATCTGGCCCGCCAAGTGGGTGGGCCCCCATTAGGGCCTGCGGGCGGGGGAGTGCCCGAAGCCTTCCCCGCTCTGCCAGGAGCATGTGGTGTTTTGAAGTGCCATGCGCTGCTCGGGGGGGAGGGAGGGAAGAGTGGAGGATGCTTCACACGCTCCCCCGCCCCCAGGCCAATCAGGGCCTGGGGGTGGGGGAGCTGCGTGAAGCTTCCTTCGCCCTGCCCGGACCCTGAGAGGAGCCCCCGGCACTTCAAAGATTGGCCTGGGGGTGGGGGAGAGTGCCAAGCCTCTTCCAGGGCATGGGTGCCTAGTGGGAAGGGGGGGCAAAGGGGATCCCCCACCCCCAGACCAATGGTGGGGTAGCCCCTCCCCTTCCCATTTAGGCCCCGCCCCTCCTGGGGTGGCACGGGGCTACTTCAAAAAATTTTGAAATGGCCCCTGGACAAAAATTATTGCCCACCCCTGGGCACAGACATCTGTTTGGAATATCACAGCTACCATTGCTGCCCAGCTAACTGGGAGCTTGGCTAGAGGGGATGAATAGTTTAGGAGTAGTGGGAGAGGGTTCCTAGTATGGGAAAGGAGTCCTAGTCGGGAAAAGTTTGAATACTCAAGTCCCTGGGATAGGTGTTAGCCCAACTAGGGACTTGCCAATGAGTTCCAGGTAGATCTGGCTGGAAAACAAGCATTTGACTGCACAACAAATGTGAAGCTTTGACATTTGGTTATGTTCCTCATCAGAATGAAAAGGCAACCTTTCAGCTTTTTAATTTAGTGGAAAAACCGTGAGAGAGCCATGTCAGAAAATCTAATGGCTTTCTTCAGAGACTGGACTCAAAACTGAGTCTCCCCCATGTATACCCTAACTACTTGGATGAGTTTCCTTTTGTAGTTCTGATCACAAATTCCATCGTGGAACGGAGAAAGCTTCCTGCTAAAAGTTTAGCTGGACCTAATCAGTTTCCATGAAAAGCTTGTGTTTAAAACGAAGCAGCAATTTCTGCAGGGACCCCCCCCCCCCCCCAAAAAAAAAAACAGTTGAAAAATTCTCAGCCATCCCCAGTCCTGAGCATGTGAAAACAAGAGCATTAATATGGAACCTGCTTTCCTGTTTAACTGCAGTGTGAGCCACCAGTTGACTGCTAATATATTATTTACACACAGAACAAACTTCTCTCGCTTCCCTTTTCCACGCTGGAGGTTTCTAGAGCCCTAATGGAAGAAGAGCTGCAGAGAGGGAGTGGGCTTATGTAAAAAATTCTGCAGCAATGCATAGCACATTGGTACAAAAGTGAAAACAGGAATGCAAGTTGTTAGGAAATTGGGCTTATTTGCCAGTCAGGTGTAGTAGTGCTGTACATACAGATGGAATTTCTCCCTGTAGGAGCTGCTTAGTGGAAATCAAACAACACTGCATTATTTAGACAGTTACTGAGAAAAACCCACAGAAACTTTTGCTAGGCGGCGGGGAGGGAACATCCAACAAAAGCAAACACAGCCAGTGCCACTTGGAGAATGCTAATTTGTTCCTGTTTTCTCTGGCTTGAGAGGGATTCTTGCCACCCACCAGGGTCTGTGCCTCTTGTTGGTGCAAGGAGACACATCAGATGCAATACAAGCTCTCGTGAGACTGATGAGAGCAGGTTTCTCAGGGTCAAGAGGGTTCTGAGCCGAGCTGCAGAGGAAGCTTATGGCTTAAGGGGAAACAATTCCTTGGATACTGAACATGAATGTTTGCATTTTTTTTTTTGCAGCATGAAACGTGGTTGCAATTTTTGCAGTTTTGCAGCATGACACTTCACTCAGCCTTGCTCAACTTCCAACCTCCATGCTCAGATTTTCAGTGGAGCAAATCGGTGCAATTGCCCCTTATTGCTGTGTATGGGGCATAGCCCAAATGGACGCACAGGAGGCGAAGACATCATTAACAACCTTAACACACAGTGGTTCTAATTCAGTGGCTAGAAAAAGTTGCCATGAGACGTTTTTCCTGGGGCAAAGGCAAGATGCTGCTGCCATCTATAGAGAAAAAGAGGCTATAACCTTGTGTCTGGAAAGAATTAAGGACAGGAAGCAAAAGAAACGTGTCTTATGTGAAGACTCTCCTGGCTGTATCAGCAAGCAGGAGGTATGATCTCTAGGCATGGACAAGATCCGTAGTCTGTGATTTACTCTTTAAGGAGTTTTCTAGTTAGGCAGTGAGTAGCCATCGTTTTTCCTTCCTCACACTGCACTGCAGGGACTGATAGTTATGGGGGCACTTATCTGGGAAGGGTATGACTTGAAAAACTTGAACAAATCCCTCGGGTGCTCCTTTTGAGGGAAGGAGGCCACTTTTGATTGCATGTGGTCAGGATGGCGGAGAAAAAAAGTGACAGCATCTGCTAAGCATACGAGTGTGAAGCCGGACTGGGGAAACTTTTTTGGACTGTGGGGGCCGCTGACCCACAGAAAAATCAGTGGGGGGCTGCACACAAGTGAGAAGGAACAAAACAAAACAGTCGGTGAGGCCTCTGACTGAGAAGGAGAAAGACACACCAGAGTCTAGGGAGGCCCAGGCCACTGAGTTTTGTGTGCTCCAGCCCCACGGGGGAATGGTGGGCGGGGTGGGGAGGCTGGAACACCAGTACAGGCTCCCCAATGCTAGGGAGGGTCCCGAGCTGTGGGGGGCCAGATCCAAGCAAGCCAGGGGCCACATCTGGCCCCCGGGCCACAGGTTCCCCATCCCTGCCTTGCACCCTCAACAAGTGAGGTTGGGGGACAATTTTCAGAAGGGCTCAAATGACTGATGAGTACCCAGCCCATTTTCAGCAGTGATTTCAATGGGAAAGAGGTGCTTAAAGGGGTAGTAGAAATCCCATTCGGCACCTATCTGCTCCTGGGCTATATTCTCACTCTGGCTTTTTTGCCATGTCCGCTCAGGGGGCATAGACCTACCAAATGTGGGTAAAATGCAAGAACCTCCCGCCCCCACACACACTGAAAAGTGAGGGTGATGGTGTGTTTCAAAGGGTCTCAAAGGGCCGTTGTCCAGCAATGGATTTAGTTCTTACCAAGGACCATGCCACAGTCACTGACTGCTTAAATGCATTATCCTCCCTGCTTCACCTTTCAAATTCCTGCAGTGGCCGGCATTTAACGGGTAAGTCCTCCCCCTCCAAGGAGAAATTTCCTCCCTGCACCATGTGGAACTTGGTGAGTTTGCCTAGGAGCAACTCAAGAGCGAGATGCTGAAGGGCCTTTTAGCCCTTCTTGGACTCCAACAGGAAAGGCTCAAGGATTTGTCCGGGGGAGAATTGTACTGAGGCCAATGGAGTGCCATTACTGTCTGTGTGGAATGATTCTGCAGGCCTGCCGAAGCCGGTTTGTTTGCACAGCCTGTTGTGACTGGCTTCTGAAGTATATTTCGTCCACGGCAGCCTGAGTTTGATCACCGTGGCCCCCCTTCGAAATGTTCTCAGGCGGGAGAGCAAAGAGAATTTGTGATAAAAGACCCTTTAAAAAATATTCCCCTGGCATCTGTGGTGGAAACCCCACCCCACTCAAAGCAAGTGTGTGGGAAATGGTAGAGGCCTGGGTGAGGACGCAGAGGACCTGGGATCTGGAGGGCTGGGTCGAGGAGCAGCCAATTTGATTTTAAAATCAGCTTGAACTTTAAAAAAATACAAACTCAGCAAGAGATGAAAGTGAGTGGGAGGAGGGGAAAAGGGGTTCGTGAGTGTTCAGAGAAGTAAGGATCTGGGGCCGAGCTTTCATCTTCTTTGGGGTCACTTTGTGCTTTCCCTCTGAGAAGGAACAAAGACAACGCCACGTCGCCTTTCCCTCTTTGAATCTCCAAAGGGCTTTTCAGGCTTTCATGGACTCCGCCTGCCAGCTCACCCCCCCCCCCCCAGCAAGGTGCAGATGAAGAGCCTGAAAAAGAGGGACATGGGCTTGCCCAGGGTCACACAGCAATTCTCTGGAGGAGCCGGGAATCTGGACCTCCCGGCTCCTGGTTCTGTGTTATAACCACTCAAACGCACTTCTTCTCTCCCCTGTTGGGAGATGGTGGGCCTGCAAATCAGCCTCCTCTCCTTGGAATGGGAGCTGAGCAACATCAGTCCCCGGGTAGCAGAGATGAGGTGGTTGCTCTCTAAGGGCATGTCTACACTGCCACCCTAGTTCGAACTAGGGTGGCAGTGTAGACATACCCTAAGGGGGGCTGATGAGGAGGGGGTAGCGAGGGTGCCCACTGTTTTAAAGTTCCCCTCCTCTTGCCACATCGTGCCAGAGCTGCTGGGTTCCTATATACTTCCATAATACCCTGAACCGAGACATTGCAGGCAGCTGCAGTCTTCCTCCTCCGCACTAGGCAGGAAAGAGGAGAAATGGCAGGCAGTAGATAAGTGATCCGGAGTCAGGGCTTAGTGTGAAGGGCAGGGCCTGGGGTGGGCCACTGGTACACAGCATGCCCTGCCCTACCCTGTCCCCCAGCATTGCAGAAAAGCCTGAATTCGAGAAGCACGCATTAGCAGTGGCACCCTTGCTGATAGGCCCAACAGAAACACCAAGGGTAGGTGATCTATCTCACAGACAGATCCTCTAGACTGGCCTGAAGGCTCCTCTAACTTACACCTGGGTGCTCAGAGCTTGTTGGGGTCCTCCGAGCAGCCAGGGGTCAGCAGAACACACGAATGCCCCCGCCACCTTCCCCAACCATCCTCCTGGGAATGGGCTCCAGGCCAGGGCCCTGTGCTAATTCTGCACCCCAGTGATTGCTTCCCCGCACAGAAAGGGCTGCTGAGTAACCCAGCTTTAGTGCCGGTTCACCCCACCCCTGGAAATCAGACCCAAGCTTCTTTAGGACCATTCCTCCATTCAGATGGAGGCACGTTATCACGAGCATGCGAAGAAACCCATACAGCCCTTGTCCATGCTGTAGCTCAGCGACGGGCAACCTAGGCTAGGGAGTGGGCTGGACGAGTGGCCCTCCTTCAACTCTATGGGCTGCACTATGGTCGTCACCAGGACGGTCTCCTGGGTTGGGGCCATTTTGCTCACTGTGCTTGTGCACCTAGAATGTGTGGGGGGCGCCAACTGAACCGTAGCAGCGCTGTGATGGGACACAGAGGAGCGCACGGCTCTCACAGTGTTGTGTGCCATCAGCCCCCACCTCCCTTCACGTGCCCTCACTTTATCTGCATGTCGCTTTAGTCCCACCGGTAGCAAAAAACCTATGCAGACAGCAGGGCCAGTCCTAACCAATTGGTTCGCCCGAAGGGTTGCCAGATGGTTTCAAAAATTTGTCGAGAAAAAAAAAAAAAAAGGGTCGGGGAGTAACCAGGGAAATCTGTGGGGGAGGATTCGGGAGGTCGGGCTGAAATGCGGTCATGGGCCCCTAAAACCAGCTCTGTCGATGGCCCTGGGCAACCGCCCGGATTACCTGCCCCTAAGACCGGCTCTGGTGGACAGTAACCAGGGGAATCTGGCAACCCTGCACTTGGGCACCTATAAACAAAATGCTTTGTAGGCTGCACATGGACCCCCAATGGGCCACATTTGGCCTGTAGGCCGCAGGTTGCTCACCACGGCTGTGGCTGTTCTATGAAGAAAGGATTTGACCTGCCAGGACTGAGGATAAGCAAAGGACTTCCACGCTTTCCACCATCACCAAATTCCTTAGGCAATAACAGCCAAAATTCAGCACATGCAGCTCCCACTGGCTCTGCTGGGGAACCTTTGGCTTTAAATAAGGAAATATTAAAGATAAATGCAACTAGTGTAGCAAACACCGCAGTGCTCTCTCTATTCCCGCTTGCTCATCATCTCTGCAGAAGAGGCTGGTACCACGGGCACCTCCGCTTAGCTTAGCAAGCCAGCCTACAGATGAGTGTACATTCTTCTCCTCAGCCGCCTGGAGAGCTGGCACTCTGGGATTTTGGGACCAGTTGCTGAGTGGGCACTTTGACAGGGAGCTCACGTATGAGCGTATAAATGAAACCCATTAAAATTCCTCTCGCAAACCAGACTGATTCACACGGGGCCGAAGACTTCGAAACAGAAGGACAAAAGTGGTTGCTTTTCAAATGGCAGGAGACTATTGAAAACGAGGCCACAACACAAAGGCCTTCTCTTCTCTGCTACGCAGGTTATGAAAGATTTCAGAGATTTTTATGGCCAGATCATTATGGCCCTATGGTCTGACCACCTGCAGGGCCCAGGCCGTAGACCTCAGAGTCATCCTTACCCATAGGCAGAAAACTCAGCTGCGTGGGGAACCTGAAAATTTGGGGCACCGCTGGGTCTTAATGTCCAACCATCCACTTCTTCCTCTCTCTGTTCTGTGTCTCTGCTTCCTTCGGAGAGGATCTAGTTAACGCAAAAGTGACAAAGCCTGCCAGAGCGATCAGTAGAACATGGAACCTGGAAAAGAGCCATTCGAGTGGTAACGAAGCCATTTCACCAACCCCAGGTCCATCCTGCCCCTTTCTGAATTTGCCGTGGGAGTCGACAGGGCCTGCGTTTAAAATTTGCTTTAAAAATCTTTCATTCACGTGCTGCTTCGGATTATAAAATCACAGCTCTAAAAAATCATCAGGCATAAGGGCACCAGCTTAATAGTACCACACATCCTACGGCTGGTCCTGACAGAACTTCACCCAATATTCCTGCATCTGACCTAGCCACCCGTGACTGAGCCAAAGCACATCTGCAAGAAAGATGGAAAGACTCCAAATGATGGAGAATCCACCACAGCCTCTGGGAAGTCGTTCCAGTGGATAGTTACCAATGTTCAAAGTGTACGCCTTACTCCCAGGTTGAATTCATTTCTCTAGCTTCCGCTGCCAGCCATTGGATCTTGTTATGTTTGCCTAATACAAGGCAGTTATGGTCCAGGCCTGGGGCTCCTAAGTACAAATGAATACAGGTTGACTTCTCTGATCTGGGACACTCTCTCCTTTTGGGCCACGGGATGCTGCTGGACCAAAGAGCCCCTGGACCAGAGAGCCGTGGTGGCTGGAAGTTTGGCATCCGAGAGCAGGCTGGGAGGCCAGCATCTGAGAGAGGATACAGAAGTCCAGCCCTGGAGCTGGCAGCGGAGCCATCCTGGGGCAGGGAGTCTGGCGTCTGGGGCCAGACCAGCAGGATAGTCTGTCTGGGGGTATGGAGTCTGGCAGCTGGAGCCAGCAACCAAGATGGGAGCTAGACCAGCCACTGAGTGGGTGCACGGAGTCTGGAGGGGAGCCCAGCTGGGCCTGCTGATGGACCCCAGGAGAGCCCAGAGTCCAGCAGCCGAGGGGACAGAATTCAATTCCCCTAGTCCAGCAAATTCCCTTGTTCAGGACCAGTAAGGTCCTGAGGGTGCCAGACCAGGGAGGACCAACCTGTAATAATAAGGCCTATGTGTGTCAGATTAAAAAGCCCTCTAGCATCATATTCTCCTTGGGCAGGTGCACGTAGACTGTCGTCAAGTCATCTCTTAATGTTCTCTTCTATAAATGAATGGAATTTTGGAAGCTATGGACCAAGCAGCCATGTTGTCAGTGACTGTCCATCAGACCCTTCACTAACATTTATAACAACTCATGCCTGAGTGAGCTCTTGACTGCCCACATGCTCTGGAGAAACATTCCCTCCATTTTCCAGAGCCCAAATATTTCAGGGCATTCAGTAGCCAAAAGATCAGTAGGCTTTTGTCGGAAAGTCTCCACGTGTTCGTAATGCACTGAACAAAGTCAGGCCCCCAGGGCAGAGAGTGGAAATTTTTCAACTACGGACTTTTCCAGACACCACATGAGGTTTTGTGCAATCAGGGAATCGTTGTTTTTTGACGGTCGTCTGATCCCGAGAAGGAGACAATTTGAAAAGAAATGTTTGGAATGTGCCGATTACTATTTGGAAATTGTGAAACAGAGGCTGTCAGCATTGTGGAAAATTAAATGCTCTCAGGATCCCAAGAGTGATTATCCCTGCACAAAGGCCTCGTCACACCCGACTCTCCAGGAAGGAGACCTCCACTGCACCGTTATTTCCTAGCCCTGCTCTGGAAAGCCTTGCAAATCTATGGCTATCTGCTTTATAGCCATGAGTGTCTGCATCCGTGGGGGTCAGTGTGGATATCTGCGGCTCATTTTTTGCAGCTACAGATGCGGCTACAAATTTTGGAACCATGCAGGATGCTCCTCGGAACCACAAACCCACCGCTTTGTTTTCTTACTCTGCCCACCTAGGTGGCTGGAGAAGACCCCATGCCAGCAGCGAGGGACGTCAACAATGTCAGTCGGGGCTGAGGGGCAGAATGTCTGGCTGGGCAAAAGAATCTAAACCTTGTCAGCTCTCCCAGTGCAGCTGGTTCTATGGAAAGATAACCCTGAAAAGTCATTCAAAACGCTGGCAGTTATACCCCTTGTCGAATGCTTCACACACAGAGAAGCCCTTCTCCACATGTCTGAGGCAGAGTAATTCCCCTCACCATGCACACGCAGAGTCTGGCTTCCCACTATGTCAAAGGTGAAGTAATCCAGTCCCGCCATAAGGGCTGTAATCCCTCTGCGACAGACACAATAACTCCTCTGGCTGTGTCCGAGAGCGTACATGCCTCTCTGTCACAGACACAGTAATCCTGCCCATTACACTCCCTAGTCTTGTGTCACGAGCCCTGGAAGCCTTTTGCCCATGTGACACAGCTGCCCTCCGGAGTTTCAACAGGCGTAGTAATCCTTCGTCGTGTGCCTCACACACACATCGGCCCTTCTTCCTGTGTGACACACGCACATGTGCGCCCCCCGCACCCTTGCTATGCATCAGACACACACAGAGGAACGCGTCTCAGTGTGTCACACCCAGCAGGCCTTAGCACCGCACTCACTAAGCGTTCTCAGGGTCACATGCTTCAAACTCCTTCCTACTATGCTATGTACAGAACAATCATACACAGAGATCCTTCTGACTGTCTTCTCCACCCACCCATCATGACAGCACCATCATTCGCAGCAATGCTTTTATCGGGCACATGTAGGAGGTTATCCTCCTTCTGGTGTCACCCATAAAGCACGCAAGCTTATTAATCCAGGCCTTCATACACATGCCCACCACACGTGTGGTAATCCCGGTCTGCCTGTTACGTACACCACAATTCTGACTGTCGCTCCGTCAGAAATCTCATCCTAGCTCGTGAGTAGTGATCCTGCATCTCACCCAAAATAGCTTTTCCTCTATCATGTGCACCGTGATTCTTTTCACCATGACACCACTCGTGCACAGCACAGCAGTTTTATTCCCTGACCTGGCTTCCCCCCACTGTAAAATGGGAGTAAAAACACTGACTTCCTTTGTAAAATACTTTGATATGTCCTGATGGAAAGTACTCTCTAGAGACTAAAACAACAAGGAGTCTTGTGGCACCTTAAAGACTAAGGCCAGGTCTACACTAGACCCGGAAGGTCGGCTGAAGGTATGCAACTCCAACTATGTATATAACGTAGCTGGAGCTGACATATTTTAAGCCAAGCTTGGCGCCGTCTTCACAGTGGGAGGTTGATGGGAGCAAACACTTCCCTTGGCTTCCCTTACTCCTCATGACTTTGAGGAGTTCTGTCGCTGACTGAGGGCGCCCTCAGCGTTCGATTTAGCAGGTCTTTACTAGACCTGCTCAATCAAATGCAGGAAGATCAATCTCCGATGTGGAAAGTGGAGATGTGGCCTAACAGATTTATTTGGGCATAAGCTTTTGTGGATAAAAACCACTCTCTTAGATGTTAGTCTTTAAGGGGGCATAGGATGCCTTATAGGTTTTGAGGATACAGACTAACACAGCAACCCCTCAGATTATAGAAGCAAGCAATTATTATATCCTGATGGCTTTTAAAATATTTTTGATCTAATAACATCAAAAGAAAATTATCTTTGACTGTATAATTAATATCGCAGCAACAAACAACCAGAGATACAGGGACTTACGTAGGAACACTATATTGTGTTTCCATATCAAACACGGCAAGTGAAAAATCCGGCAGTATAGTCTGATTAATCACGGTGACCTACGCAGCATGTTCTATAGTTCCTGAATCAGAGAGAGAGAGAGAGAGAGAGATCTGTCAAGTCTCCAGGGTCTCCCACTTCCACTTTTCAGCTGTCTCAAATTCTATAACGCCTTTTTGGCAATGATGCTATGCAGCCCTAATACTGTCTGAGAAAGGGAGCCTGATTCTCATGCCTGTAGAAATCAGAGGCAGCTCCAGCAAAGTCAATGCTATGATCCTGGATGAGATCAGGGGCCATTTCCATTTGCATAGAAATGAGAGAATCTTTACCGACAGGTTGGAAGGAACCCGTAGCACGGGAGGAGCTTCGATAGGGGTGTGATCAAATTTAGGACCCCAATCCTGTAAAGAGCTGAACAATCTCGGGAGCGCACTCAAGTCAGTCAGAATAGAGGGCTCTTAGAAGACATGGGCAGTATTTCCCTATGGATGGAGGGAGGGACCCTCTTGTGAGTACAGGAAGCATTATCCAGGGCAGGGGAGGGCAGCATAGGAGATATATAAAGCCTCAACTTTCCAAAAATTTGCAAACTGCTGATGTGGGGAGATTAGTTTTAGAAGCATGGGGAGAGATAAAAAAGTGAAAAGCTTGATTTACACCTTCTAACACCCCATGGGAAGGTCATGTGTCTGTAGTAGGTGTCTCAGCTGGTAGAAGGCCCCATCACCATCTGCTTATCACTGAGATGGGGGGTAGATTCCAACAAGGCAAAAGCACAGGGGCACCATGCAGAGGGCTATGTAGTCACCCTTGGAGCATCGCCCATATCTTGGTCAGAGTAGAAACTATGGATCCTTTCCTTACATCTTCTCCTTACAGGATATCAAAGGATGAGACAAGACATGGAGAAGGGTTAGCGAGAGTGATTGTAGGCTTTATGGCTTAGTTCTAAGTGAAGAATGCGGTTTTTATTGGCTGAATAGGAGACTAAGACGGGTGGTGCGGCGGTAGGCAAGGTGGGAGAACTTTGTGGAGTTAAAGGTTTCGCAAAACTATTGTCAACTTATTCTGAGTTCATACATATTCAAATCCCATTCAACACATGGGGCCACATCGTCCCCTGATCAAAACTGGCTTTGCTCCATCTTTACTGGCCACACACCCAGCTGGTCAGGTTTTTTGTTGTGAGAAAAGCTCATTTTTCTATCTAGTACTGTCTGTGCTATGTAAGGCAGCAGGAAGTGCTCTTAGAATCATAGACTCCTAGAAGATAAGGGTTGGAAGAGACCTCAAAAGGCCATCTAGTCTAACCCTTTGCCCAGAGCAGGACCAACCCCAATTAAATCTTCCCAGCCAGGACTTTGTCAAACCTGGCTTTAAAAACCTCTAGGGATGGAGATTCCACCACCTCCCTAGGGAACCCATCCCAGTGCTTCACCACCCTCCTAGGGAAATAGTGTTTTCTAATGTCCAACCTAGACCTCTCCTACTGCAGCTTGAGACCGTTGCTCCTCATTCTGTCATCTGCCACCACTGAGAACAGCCTGACTCCATCCATCTTCAGGTAGTTGAAGGCTGCTTCAGATCCTCCTCCCACTCTTCTCTTGGTTAGGCTAAATGACCCCCATTCCCTTAGCTTCTCCTCAGAAGTCATGTGCCCCACCCCTTCATCATTTTTGTTGCCTCCGCTGGAATCTCTCCAATTTGTCCACATCTTTTCTGTAGTGGGGGCCCTAAACTGGACACAGTACTCCAGATGTGGTCTCCCCACTGTCAAATAGAAGGGAATCATTTGGCACTGGTGAGGCCATATCTGACATATCACTCTTCCAGACTTAGACCTGCAGAAGCAGTGCGTTCGTGTGAATGGATTCGGGGGTCTAGACTGTGATCAGTGACATCAATCAAACTATGTCAAGCCCCTGTCTCTTTTCATTTGTTTCCCTCTCTCTCGCTCATCTCTCCGCTCCTTTCTTCCAGTCTCTGCCTCTTGTTTTTCCATACTGCCTGCCCTCTGGCGAATTTTTTTTGATCGTTCATCAATTTTCGTTTCTCTCTGCTCCGCCTCAGAATCTCCTCAGTGGAGTGTGAAACCAATAAATACATAATTCGAACTCGAAATTGAGGGACCCTGGTATCACAATGGGTTTGAAATTGGGCAGAACACGTTTGTCTCTTCAGAGCAAGGGACTTCTTGTGGGGTGTATGAAACTGCAAAGAGGAAACAAAAGAACGGATGCCTCATGACTATTAAGAGAGGAAAGTGGGTTCACAAAAGCATAAGAACAGCCATACAGGGTCAGACCAAAGGTCCATCTACCCCAGTATCCTGTCTGCTGATGGAGGCCAATGTCCGGAGCCCCAGAGGGAGTGAAAAGAAATGGGTGACCATCAAGTGATCCCTCTCCTGTTATTCATTTCCAGCCCCTGACAAACAGACGCTAGGGACACCATTCTGCCCATTCTGTCTAATAAGCATTGATGGACCTAACCGCCATGAATGTATCTAGTGCTTTTTTTAACCCTGTTAAAGTCCTGGTCTTCACAACATCCTCTGGCAAGGAGTTCCACAGGTTGACTGTGTGCTCCGTAAAGAAAAACTTCCTTTGGTTTGTTTTAAACCTGCTACCCATTCATTTCATTTGGTGCCCCCCTAGTTCTTATGTTATGAGAGCATCAGGGGATGAAATTAAATGAAGAACCTTTTGGACATTGGAGACTCATAAAATCAGCATTATTATTGATATTCATAATGTTTATTATGGGAGTGACTAGTGCAGAGACTGAGCAGTTAAATGGCGGCAGTTCATCAGGGTTAGCCCCTGGTGAGCAGCTGCCATTATATGTACCTGCACTTCTGCAGGTATGGGCAATCACAGCTCCCATTGGCTGGGAACAGCGATCTGTGGCCAATGGGAGCTGCGATCCCCCAAACCTGCAGAGGTGCAGGTAAATACAGCGGTGTGGGGGCCTACCAGGGGCTAACCATGACGGACCGGATCTGGCTTGTGGGCTGTTATTTGCCCACCTCTGGGCTAGTGGCTAACTAAGAATGGAGCTGTATGGCGTTGGCCAGGTACACATGGAAAAATGAAGAGCTGGCCTGCCAAGAACACCCTCACAGAGTTACATCAGGACAACACCTTGCAGGGTTGAAATGTCAGGCAGATGGGTGAGGTGAATGCATATGGGCTGCGTGCCCTCGTGCAGACCAGAAATGTCACTGTGGGACAGGCAGATTTCCTTTGGAATCTGACCCCTATTTCCGTGGCTCACTTTTGTGAAGCTTCATCGATTTAGCTCATCCAGAGGGAACAAGGAATGTTATAAAAAACTCCACATGTGTTACAGTACCAGCCTGGACTCTCGGCCACCGACCGGAGTATGTGCCTCCACTTCAGATGAAGACAGGGGCTTGGATACAGGGCCATGAAGAAGAGAAGCCCCATGCAACATCTGATCTCCACGATAAATATTCAATACCTTGCTATGACTCCTCCTAACCCAAAACATGACACTGTCTCTTGATGTAATGGCATACAACATAAACATCCTTCATATTCCTGAGGTCTCTTTAAAAAAAACAAACAAACCTAAAAGAAGAAGTAGCAGCATTTGCTAACGAGGCCATAAATATTGATGTCTTTCTTAGGTCCCCCAGAGCCCTATCATTTCTGCAACGGACTGATTAATAATAGATTAAACACTTTAGATTTGCTTATTGTAGGCTGCGTAACGTTAAGTGCATCTGCTGGATGGGTAACAGAAGGGCCAGGGAGAGATGGGGCTGGCAGATTTTCAATGGAGGAATGTGACAGCCGTCTGCAGACACATTCAAGGCTGGAAATACAAGCAGGGGATAGAGGGATGGAGGAGGCTGGGCAAATTTAGCGGATGTAACATTTCATTTCCCTTGGACCTTGGTAGAGGTTAGCCACTCTGTGTTGTGTACTGCATAATGAACCACTAATACTTTGCATTTAGACCGCACCTTTCACTCCAGGATCTCAGAGCACTTTGCAAAGTGGATAACTCCATCTGATGCGGGGGGATGGGGGGGAAGGGGAGATGGGGGAGGGTTGATGCGTGGAAAGAATTTGGGCTGATTTATGGAAGGACTGACCTTGAGCCGTCCCAGAAGCATTCAGCGGGAGAGGCTCAGTGCCGCTCAAGACCACAGGGCCTGGATCCACAAAGAGACGTGGGCATCACCATGCTCAGTGGTACAGTGCTTAACTTTGAGGTGCCCAGAAAACCACAGGAGCACGCAGCAATCCACAAAAGCATCTAAGCAATCAGATGTGGGAGAGACGGGCACCTTCCAATGGGGAGAGACGGGCACCTTCCAATGCAAGCCACAAAAGCCAGCATGTTAGGTGGGGAGCAATGTTCCTTCTCATTTTCATCCAAGTGCAGATTTTTTTCCCATCCATGTGCGGAATAACGTTATGTGCACCAAGGCATGTGTTGATGTGCACCACCAGGACACACAAAACCTAGTGGTGGGCATTCTGCTAATCAGCTGGGGGGGGAGGCATTTGAATCTCTCCTGAGGCGCTGCACAAGTGCGGAGCTTACAGGGAACATGGGTGGGGAGCTAAGGGTGTGCTAAGCTCCAACCCACTCACAGACACAGGGGCCTTGGACTGGGCAGCAGGGAGGCAGTGATCTTTGCTTGCGATCCACAAATGGGAACCCGCCGCCCGGAGTCAGGCAGCTTAGGTGCCTCGGTTGTTCCTTATGGGAGTGAGCTAAGCACCTGCCTCACCCCCCACACAAGATGGTTGGAGGAGAAGGAGGGGCCGATGCCCATCTTATAACTTTTAGGCCTGTGGTTAAGGCAATTGGCTAGGATGTGGTTCAATTTTCACCTGTCTCTATCTTCGTATGTTGTGAGCAGCACCTGCGCCATGCTCAGACAAACACCAGTCCTCCCCTGTTTGCTAATCTCTTTGGGGCTCAAGCAGGAGACATGCAGGTGCCCAGACGCCAAGAGGAAGACAACAGTTCCCAGGCAGAAACATAGCCACCGAAGGAACTTTCACTGAAAAAAACCAAACCAAAACAAGAAAACGTAAAGGCCAAGTAATCCTAGGCTCCCACAGGCTTTGGCGAGAACTCTGTGGATGCCATTGGAGCCCAAACCTGGGATTTAGGTACATGAACCTGAGATATTGGTGCCTAAATCTGTCATTGAGGGGCCTAAATACCTTTGTGGCTCCCACCTCAAGAGACATGATCAAAATCACTCAGGGTGTGTCTAGACTCCATGCTTCTGGTGCCAGAGGCATGTAAATTAGACTACCCGACATAGTCAATGAAGCCGGGATTTAAATATCTCCGGCTTCATTAAAATAAAAATGGCTGCCGCGCTGTGCCGGCTCAGCTGATCATCGGCACAGCGCGCCAGTCAAGATGCGGATCGGTTGACAGGGAACGCCTTTGTCGACCGCTCCTGTAAACCTCGTTTCATGAGGCATAAGGGAGCGGTCGACAAAGGCTTCCCTTGTTGACTGATCCACGTTTTGACTCGTGCGCTGTGCCAATGATCAGCTGAGCCGGCACAGTGCGGCAGCCATTTTTATTTTAATGAAGCCAGGGATATTTAAATCCCGGCTTCACTGACTATGTCGGGTAGTCTAATTTACATGCCTCTCGCGACAGAGGCATGTAGTCTAGACATACCCCCAGTGAATTAGCACTGAAGGTGAGAAATGAACCCAGGGTAATGGTTACCAGACCGGTGCTGAAACACTCCGAGACAGCCCTGCCCGGAGTGTTTTTTTCCAGCTCTGCCGCCCTGGAAGTAGCGTGGCCTACTCCTGGTGTGACTGTCCTTGCTGCTAGGATTTATGATCTTGTTGGTGTGGGACTCCGAGTGCTCCGTTAGAAGGGTCCAGGATGCTACGCCGCAACCTGAATCCTTCCTGTCGCGTTCTCTCTACCTGCTTCCTTGAAGGCAGCGGACGTTCTTTGGGGAAAGCGAGCGGGATTTGGACCCACCTAACGTAGGACTGAGGTGGGTTTGACGACACGATCGTCCCGCTCCCGTGAACAGAATGAGCTGCACCTGGTGATGATTTTGGCTTCTTGGCTAATAACTAAGGTCTGGCTCCCGCAGCGAGACTGGGTGCTGAGGAGGAGTTGGGGTGTAGCAACGAGGGCCCAGGAGAAAGGGTTTTGTTTCTCTTCTTCTCCGGGGAGCAGAGGAGCCATCAGCCTCCACAGCAGGGGGGGCTAGAACAGTTTTTACAGTGGGGGTGCTGAGTGCCGTTGAACCACCCTGTAGAACCTCTATATGATGGGAACCACTTGATGTCAGGGGGTGCTGTAGCACCCCTAGTTCCAGCACCTATGCTCTATGGGCCCCTGGGCAAAGGGGTAGGCCCAACTACGCATTCTCTGAAAAAGACGTGGCCAGAGCAGCCAGCCTTCTGCACCACACAGAGCTTGGTGTTCCCCGCCCCCCCAGCCCTCAGAGCCACACGGAGCGCACAGCATGGCGCTCCAGCGGCGATTTAAAGGGACAGGGGATCCGGTCATTGCTCCTGCCACAGTAGCAGCAGCGACAGTTGGGAGCCCCAGGCCTATTTGAATTGCTGGGCCCCGGGGCAACTAGGGAGGAAATATGTTGCATTAGCCCTTTTCAGGCTGCAGCTTGCTGCCCCATCAGACCAGCCCTGCGTTCCTGGCTAGTGATCAGCTGTTAGAATAAAGGCACTGGGTACGCCGTGGCCATTTCTTCGCGGGGCTCAGGAGAAGTAGCCAAAGGAGGGGATACGCTCAACAGACCCATCTGCAAGGTGGAGTAGGTTGTACCACCATGCAAGGGTATTAAGGCAGCCTTATTCCTCCTTAGTCCCTTACACATCTGTGTACAAGACGGACACAAGCTAGGTCTAAATGAAGCAGGAGCAGAAGGAAGTGAGTGGACTATACTGAGTAACAGGGCTGGCCCACAACATTTTGGCACCTGAGGCGGGGAGCTCTAAGGACGCCCCCATGCCCCCTCGCTTGGGCCAAAACTTTGAAAGGTCTCAATTCTGCCTTCTTCCTGTTCTACTCCTCTCATGGCACTGTACCATCTCTGTGCATCTAGAGCAGGGAGAATACATATGCACCAGCAGCAGACACCATTTTCTACACTCTGGGTCCGAGTGGCCCCCCCCCACACACTGTCTGGCACCTGAGGTGGCCGCCTCAGTTCACCTCATGGTAAGGCCAGCCCTGCTGAGTAACTTCCAGAAAGGACCTGATCCAGCCTTCCTTGCTCAGGCAAAAACCCATTGGCTTCATCAGCAAGAGGGGCAGGATTGGGCCCAAATCTCCTCCCTTCTTTATATTTTGAAGGGGAAATTCAGGACTTGGTTTCATAGAATCACAGAACACTAGAACTGGAAGGGACCTCGAGAGGTCATCGAGTCCAGTGCCCTGCCCTCACAGCAGGACCAGGAACCGTCTAGATCAGGGGCAGGGAACCTTTTTGGGGTTGGGGGCCGCTGACCCACAGAAAAATCAGTCGGGAGCTGCACACGAGTGAGAAGAAAAACAAACGAACGAAAACAAAATGAAACAAACACTCACTGATGTGGCCCCTGACCGAGAAGGAGAAAGACCCTCCCCACATTCCCCTCGCACACCAGAGCCGAGGGGGGCCCAGGCTGGTAGATTTTGTGTGCTCCAGCCCTGTGGTGGGGGGGGGTGGGAGTGTGGGGGGGTGGTTCTCAAGTGCCAGCTCAGGCTCTCCAATGCTGGGGGGAGCCCTAAGCTTCAGTGGCCAGATCCAAGCAAGCCAGGGGCCGCATCTGGCCCCTGGGCCTTAGTTTCCCCAACCCCTGATCTAGATCATCCCTAACAGATGTTTAATTAACTTGCTTTTAAATATCTCCAGTGCTGGAGATTCTACAACCTCCCTAGGCAATTAACGAGTGCTTAGCCACCCTGACAGTTAGGAAGCTTTTTTCCTAATGTCCAACTTAACCCCACCCCCCCACGCCTCCCCGGCCATGCTGCAATTTAACCCCACTGCTTCTTGTCCTGTCCTCAGAGGTTAAGGAGAATAGTTTTTCACCCTTGTCCTTATAACAGCCTTTTAGGTACTTGACAGCTGTTGTTATGTCAGATCATAGCTGCATAGGTCAACCGAAAATTTGGGGCACCACTGGGTCTAAAGGTCCACCCACCTGCCTCTTCCTATCCCTGGTCTGTTGCTCTGCTTCCTCCTGAGAGGAGCTGGTTCACTTAAAATGACAAAGTCTGCCAGAGCTATGGTGTCCTCTCTTAGGCCTTGTCTACACTTACCTGCACCATGGATCCACTTCAATTATGCTATTTGCAGTGTACCTGCACCGTCGATCTGCTTCAGCTATGCTACTTGACTCTGGCTACTCTTCTTGCCTTGATGGAATACCAGTGTCGACAGGAGCGCTCTTGGAGATTGATTTATCATGTCTACAGCAGACATAATAAATCGATGGCCAGTGGATCAATCACGGCAGCGTCAATCCACCACGGAGTGTAGACCAGTGCTCAGTCTTCTTTTTTCCTGACTCATGTCTCTTAAGCTAACCAAGTGCCAGTGGGGACGTGGTTCTGTATTTTCTTCTTGCACATTTGGGCTGCATATGACAACTCAGGGCTAAAGACAGGTCCGGTAAACCCCAGGACTTCGCTCTTGGGAAGCAGGAGACGCTGCTGTATTGATTTCTCCTACATCTTGTAAAAGAGGTTTTTTAGAGGGGCTAAGTGATAACAGCATGGGAAGATATATAGGTTACTCCCCAGGAGGCTGGAGATGAATGAATATATAAGTCTAAGCTGCAGCGGGGTTTCCCACTAACTCCTGTTGGTTGGGGACAGGGGAATTGTTTTTCCAAAGTTCTGTGAGGTCAGCTTGGGAAGTTGACCTTTGGGCCTTCTCGGGGTTTGATGACTGCTGAAGTCGGCTGGGACCATTAGATCATCTAGTCTGTGTAGCCTCTTGTATAACACAAGCCATTATATTTTATCCAGTTACCCTTAGAGAGGGCCGTCCTTACCCATACACAGAATATGCAGCTACGTAGGGCACCAAAAAATTTGGGGCACCCCTGGGTCTTAGAGTGTGTCTAGACTATAGGGTTTTGTCAACAAAAGTGGACTTTTGTCGACAAAACTATACCTGCGTCTACACTACTGCTGAGTTCTGTCGACATAATGTCGACAGAACTTGGCAGTTTTGTCGACGGTGGTAAACCTCATTCTACGAGGAATAACGCCTTTTGTTGACAGAGTTCTGTCGACAGAAGGCATTATTACATCTACACTGTCCTTTGCATCTAAACTCTCATGTCGACAAAGTGGCTTGCTTTGTCGACAGAACTGGATGTAATCTAGACGCTGTTTGTCAACAGAAGCTTTGTCGACAGTATCTGTCAACAAAGCCTCTGTCGACAAAAGCCTGTAGTCTAGACGTACCCTTAATGTCCATCCTCCAACTTTTCCTATCCCTGCTCCATGGCTCTGCCAGAACCACAGAGTCATCGTTACTCATAATCAGAATACTCAGCTGCATGGGGAACCTGAAAATTTGGGGCACCGCTGGGTCTTAAGATCCACCCAGTCACTTCTTCCTCTCTCTGTTCTGTGTCTCTGCTTCCTCCGGAGAGGATCTAGTTAATGCAAAAGTGACAAAGCTGGCCCGAGCAATTAGTAGAACATGGAACCTGGGAAAGAGCCATTCAAGTGGTAACAAAGCCATTTCACCAACCCCAGGTCCATTCTGCCCCTTTCTGAATTTGCCGTGGGAGTCGACGGGGCCTTCGTTTAAAATTTGCTTTAAAAATCTTTCATTCGCGTGCTGCTTCGGATTATAAAATCACAGCTCTAAAAAATCATCAGGCATAGGGGCACCAGCTTAATAGTACCACACATCCTACGGCTGGTCCTGACAGAACTTCACCCAGTATTCCTGCATCTGACCTAGCCACCCGTGACTGAGCCAAAGCACATCTGCAAGAAAGATGGAAAGACTCCAAATGATGGAGAATCCACCACAGCCTCTGGGAAGTCGTTCCAGTGGATAGTTACCAATGTTCAAAGTGTACGCCTTACTCCCAGGTTGAATTCATTTCTCTAGCGTCCGCTGCCAGCCATTGGATCTTGTTATGTTTGCCTAATACAAGGCAGTTATGGCCCAGGCCTGGGGCTCCTAAGTACAAATGAATACAGGTTGACTTCTCTGGTCTGGGACACTCTCTCCTTTTGGGCCACGGATGTTGCTGGACCAAAGAGCCCCTGAATCAGGGAGCCCTGGCGTCTGGGAGTCTGGCATCCAAGAGAAGGATGGGAGGCCAGCATCTGTGTGCTGCTGGAGATGTTAAAATCACAAAGCTCTAAAACATCCTTGTCCTCCCCAGGCTGCTGTCTGCGTATGGGCATCCATATAATAGCACTGCCTAGGGCCCCATAACTCCTGAGGACGACCCTGGCCTGCTACCGAGCCCAATAACTTGGGTGAGACAAAGCAGTCGGCACTGAGGAGACTGATGTGTCATGTGTCACAGCAGAGAGTAGGGGAGGGAAGGGTCCCCCTTCTGTGTGACTGTGATGCAGAGGTTGAGAGAAGAGGAAGTCAAGGGGAGAGCCGCTTCCCTTCCTGGTAAAGCAGAGGAAGCCCTCCCCTGCCATACCCTGGCTCTGGGGTAGTAGCCCTGGTGGAGCTAACGAGGAGCGGGGGTGTGAACGCTAGCTGTGTGCGTGGCACCGTTAGCTGGAGAGCAAGCCTATCGTGCAATGAGCCAACAGCTGGCATTCCTGTCCATTGGGACTGGGGCTGGTCCCCCATTCCAGGCACTGGGTGCATGAGTATCATGGGGTGGCTGCATCCCCATGTACCAGGTCGCAATGGCGTGAACTCAGATTGGGCCTGGCTGCCTCTGTCATGACCCAAACCCAAATGGAACATCCACCCTGTGCACCAAGTTGCGACACCCACTGTGGGGAGCAGGGTCCAGTCCCTCCTCCCCCATTTCCAAAACCTGGGCTCTGGCACTGGTGCTGACCCACGTCGTGCCTGCCTGTTTCAAAGTAGTCCAAGTGCTGTGGTGGCAAATGGGACCGTGTGCAAATCACAGCACGGAGCAGTGATGTCTAGGGGCAAGCCTGCGATTCCGCTCTTCTTTGTCTTTAAACTCTTTGCAAACATCTGTACCAGGAACAGAGCACCCAGGTAACTGACAGTGCTAGAAAAACCATCAGCTCTCTCTCCCCACGCACGGCCTGATAAACTCACGCTCCCAAACGTCAGCTATGACCCCATCCAGCAAAGCACCTCAGCCCGTGCTTAACTTTAAGCATGCATGTCGTCTCACTCCTATCAACGAATCAAGTTAAAGTTAGTCTGCAGGAGAGAAGAGTGAGGGGGGATTTGGCAGCAGCCTTCAGCTACCTGAAACGAGGTTCCAGCGAGGATGGAGAGAGGCTGTTCTCAGTGGTGGCAGATGGCAGAAAGAGGAGTAATGGTCTCAAGTTGCAGTGGGGGGAGATCTAAGTTGGATATTAGGAAAAACTATTTCCCTAGGAGGGTGGGGAAGCACTGGGATGGATTCCCTAAGGAGCGGGTGGAATCTCCATCCTAGAAGTTTTTAAGTCCCGGCTTGACAAAGCCCTGGCTGAGATGATGTAGTTGGGGCTGGTCCTGCTTTGGGCTGGGGGTTGGACTCTATGATCTCCTGAGGTCTCTTCCAGCCCTAGGCTTCTCAGTGTGTGTTTAATGCTTGGCTGGATCAGGGTTTAGCACTTTGACCCAGCCAAAGAATGAGCTATGGCCATGCTAACCAAATAGGAAACAGAAACTCAGGACTTGAAGTTGGAAGCTGCCAGTGGGTTTATTTCAGTGCTATCATTCCTGGGATACTATGCCCAGTTCACAAGGATGTTGATAAATAGGGAGTGTTCAGAGAAGACCGACGAGAATAATCCAAGACTTTGAAAAAGTGACAGTGAGGCCCAGTTCATCTGCCTAGCATCTGTTTAAATTTAAATGGGGTGACAATCACCGTTTATAAGCCCCAGATGGGGATGGTTTTTGATAATGGGCTCTGAAATCTGGCAGACAAAGATAGAACGGAAACCAATGGCCAGGAGCTGAAGACAGACAGATTCAGCTGGGAAACAAAGCACTTCTTTACCAGGGAAAGTGGTTAACCACTGGACCAATTTACCCAGGCTTGTGGTGCATTCTCCATCACTGCCAACTTTTAAATCAAGATTGAATGTTGTCCCAAAAAGATCTGCTCTAGTTCAAACAGGGAATTAATTCACACAAGTCTGATAGCCTGTGCCATACAGGAGAGAAGACTAAGTTATCCTGTGGTTACTTCTGGCCTTTTGTCTATGAATTTGATGTATGAATGCATTTCGTACAGCAATTCCTCTGTCAAAAAAAGTACAGGTTGTAACCCTCTGGTCTGGGACTCTCTGGTCTGGCAACATAAGAACATAAGGACAGCCAGACTGGGTCAGACCAAAGGTCCATCCAGCCCAGTGTCCTGTCTGCCAACAGTGGGCAATGCCAGATGCCCTAGAGGGAGGGAAAACAACAGGTAATCCTTACATGATCCCTCCCCTTCACCCACCTCCAGAGAAACAGAGGCTAAAGACACCATTCCTACCCATCCTGGCTAATAGCCATTGATGGACCTAACCTCCATGAATCTATCTAGCTCTTTTTTGAACCCTGTTAAAGTCCTAGCCTTCACCACATCCTTTGGCAAGGAGTTCCAGAGGTTGACTGTGTGCTGAGTGAAGAAAAACTTCCTTTTGTTTTAAACCTGCTGCCTATTAATTTCATTTGGTGACCCCTAGTTCTTATATTGTGGGAATAAGTAAATAACTTTTCCTTATTCACTTTTTCCACACCACTCATGATTTTATAGGCCTCTATCATATCCCCCCTTAGTCTCCTCTTTTCTAAGCTGAAAAGTCCAAGTCTTTTTAATCTCTCTTCATATGGGACCCATTCCAAACCCGCAATCATTTTTGTTACCCTTTTCTGAACCTTTTCCAATGCCATATATCTTTTTTGAGATGAGGCGACCACATCTGTACGCAGTATTCAAGATGTGGGCATACCATGGTTTTATACAGAGGCAATAAGATATTTTCTGTTTTATTCTCTATCCCTTTTTTAATGATTCCTAACATTCTATTTGCTTTTTTGACAGCCGCTGCACAGAGAGTGGATGTTTTCAGAGAACTATCCACAATGACTCCAAGATCTCTCTCTTGTTTAGTTGTAGTTAAATGAGTCCCCATCATATTGTATCCATAGTTGGGATTATTTTTTCCAATGTGCATTACTTTACATTTAGCAACATTAAATTTCATTTGCCATTTTGCTGCCCAATCTCTTTGTGAAGAGCTTCAAAAAAATCTCACCAAACTGTCTGCTTTGGTCTTAACTATCTTGAGCAGTTTGGTATGAACTGAAATTTTTGCCACCTCACTGTTTGCCCCTTTCTCTAGATCATTTATAAATAAATGGAATAGGATTGGTCCCAGTTAAATAGGATTGGTCCCAAGTTGAAGAGGATTGAACATCTGAACCACAGATGTTGCTGGACCACAGAGCTGGAGGGTCGGGGGATCCAATCCTGCAGTTGGGGGGCCGGCAGCTCAGATCCCAGCCAAAGGGCTGGAAGTGGAGCTGGTCCTGTTGCCGGAGGGACAGGAACGGAGCTGGTCTGGCAGCCAGGAGCAGGGAGCCTGGCGAGGGCCAGCAGTGGAGCCAGGCGGCTGGTGCCCCCTGGGAAGAGCCAGGACCCGAGGGTCCCAGGCCAGGGAGTCCAACCTGCTGAGCCCCATCAATGCAGTCTGCAAGCAGCATCCACATGCTTTCCTTTAGTAAACTGGATCTTCTCATGTTGTCCTTGGTAAGACGCAGGGGCTTCTGTTACGCCAGGCTGATTTGTAACTGGATGTTTTCATCGGCATGAGGCACAGAGACGCTGCCCCCCACCCAGGCCTTTTAAAACAAATAGAACCAGGCAAGGTTAATAGGCAGGGTGGGAGCTCATGTTAACTTGACACCAGAGCAGCTAAGCGGTTCCCTGCCAGCTCTCCTGGCCATAGGCCCCAGGGTGGAGAGGGGGACGCTAATTACAACTGCTGCAAACTCACCAAAAAATTGAAACTCCTTCGGCTTTTGTGCTCTTAGGCGAAGGCGGAGTAAGGAGAGGCAAAGAACCTCCACACTGCCACGGCAGGTGGGCCGTAATCCCGACATCGGATCCCTCCTGCTTCCCGACTCAGTGCTCAAACTGCCTTTGTGATTCTCCCAGGGGTTCTGCTGAAACATCTTTCAGCAAAATCTCGCCAGTGCTGGCTTCCGGCCGGCTGGAGAGCCTTGCCAATAGTCCCTTTTGAGGGTTGGCCCATGCAACATCAGAGGCACAGGGTGTGTCAGAGAGTAGGGCAGGGAACCTTTTTGGCCCGGGGGCCGCTGACCCACAGAAAACTCAATTGGGGGCCGCACACAAGTGAGAAGCAAAACCAAAAAACAAATGAAAAAACACCTCACTCATGTGGCCCCCAACTGAGAAGCAGAACAACCCTCCCCACATTCCTCTCACACACCAGAGCCGAGAGAGCCGGGTTAGTAGATTTTGTGAGCCCCTCTAAGCACTGGAGTGGAGCCAAAATTGAGGGGTTCAGTATGTGGGAGGAGGCTGCTGGGAAGCAGGCTTGCCTTGTGGGGTCTGGGCGGGAGGGAGGGTACAGGAGTGTGTTGGGGGTTGGTGGGTCTGGGAGGGTGGGAGAATGCAGGAGTGTGGGGTCTGGATGGGAGGTAGGGTGCTGGCTCTCCAGCCCCACGGAGGGAGTTTCAGGGGGGCCACAGAGCTGAAGCACCAGCACCGGCTCCCCAATGCTGTGGGGGAGGAGCCCCAAGCATCAGGGGCCAGATCCAGGCAAGCTCGGGGCTGGATTTGGCCCCCAGGCCGGAGGTTCCCCACCCCTGTTACGGAGCAATCACACAAAGCAGCCTGCTGGAACAAAGAGAACACCACACAGGAAGGACAACGTGAGAAGCACTCACCTCAGTTCTCCTCCCACAGAATCAAAATTACATCTCCCGTGGGGACCCCACAAGGCCGCAGCCTGCTCCCCGACAGCAGCTGCTGCCCAGGAATGGAGCCCCGCAGCATAGCCATTCCCCGCTGCGAATGCACAAACACAGTTCACTCTCATTAGGATGAGGGCGCGCTATGAAGGGAGGAATCTGGCTGTTTGGGTATCTATTGCCCCCCATGACAAAAGGGCCTTTGCTGCTTCCCTTTTCCCTTGGGCATGGCTAGTTCCTGGTTAAAATGCTGCTCATGCTGCAGACAGCGTGTTCCTGTCCCGCCTTGTGGACTGTTGAGTCAGCAGCTTTTCTGACAGACAGGAAGCTCAGAAAGTCTATATAATCGCCACTCAAATCTCGGTCTCCCTCGACCACTTTTAAGCTTGTTATGGGCAGGCTTAGAGGATTAGATTGTTATCGCTGGATGTCGATAAAGGTTGATTCTCCCGACACACACAAGCCAATGAAAAGATATGCCTCTTGATAGGCATTGAAATATACACAAAGTAAGAAAAATGCTGCTTGAGGACTTAGGTGGGTTTGATTTAAGGATATGTACTTGGCATGATTAGACACGCGACATTGGCAACTTGGGTTGTAGCCGTTACAAAGCTTTACCTTTTTGAATCTCAACATCTACTGCATTAAATAATTTTGTCTGACTCCCATTTTCTAAAAGTCACAAAATGGGGGCCCTGTTAGTCTGTAACTTTAAAAACAGCGAGTACTCCTGTGGCACCTCAGGCCTACTCTACACTAGGACCTTAGTCCGAAATTAGTCCCCCAAGGTCAATTTTGTAAGCGATGCGTCCACACTGCCAAGCCTGTTATTCTAGAATAAAGGGCTGTGGAATTCAAACTCTGCAGTCTTGCTTTTCCCAAACGTGTAAATCTGAAATAGCATTATTATAGACGTCCGGTGCTGCTAATTCGAATTAATCGGCCTCCAGGAAGCCTCCCGCAGCTCCTGCGAGTGCCTCCTGGGGCTCTGCGTCTGAGGTAGCACGTCCACATTAATGGAGCCTGCCTCGGACTATATTCGATTCTTCCCCATTGTGAGAACACGGAACTTCGAATTTGTAAAATTGGGTGCCCAGAAGCCGAGCTTAGAACACTCAAAATAATCGCCTAGTGTAGACGTGGCCTTAAGAGACTAACAGAAATACATACATGTAGTATCATAAGCTTTTGTGGGTAGAACCCACTTCCTCAGATGAGATGAGCTAGACTGGAGCAACCCTCCCGTGTTTTGTTCCCCTGAAATTTCATGCAACTGTGAAAAATTAAGTTTAAGATACAAATACTGACCAACAATATTATCCTTCAAAATTAGACCCATTCAAATTCTGCCAGGCCTAGTTATAGGCCATGATGCAGCCGAGTCTCCAGCAGGCTTTTGCTCAGGTGTAAGCAGTGATCTGGGAAAGGTCATTGCAGGATTCGGCATGCTGCTGTCTGTGTTTGTTCATTGGCTCATGTACCACTGTTTCTCTAGGGCAACTCTGAGCTCAGCTGCATGGGGATAGAGGCCTAATTTCATCTTACCCAGCTGCTTGTCTGGATTTTTACAGCAACACAGCCTAAGAAAATATGACTTTGGGTTTTTACTCCCCTACCCTTGGGTCTCATTATCTGTGGCTCTGACCTTATTTATTTACATTTCAAGGGGGAGGCTGGCAGGAAAGATAAGATGAGTCCCATTTCAAACTGTGATCTGCCACAATTTCTGCTTTGTTCAAAATCCACCGAATTTTTCACTGCAATGAGAGGGGAAGGCACTATAAGAGCCAGTGGACAGCACATGCGATCTAGCTTCCTTAGCTCCTCCCCTAGAAATCTTTGTGTTTACTGGAGACATATTCTGTTGGGACACGCATCTTCACTGAGGCTAAAGTGCGTGGTGAAGCTGGCCTGATTTCACCAGAATTGTGAGGCAAAGTCGCCATGTCCTGTTGACATTTTTTTTGAATGAAACACTTAGGGTGTGTCTAGACTGGCAAGATTTTGCGCGAAAGCAGCCGCTTTTGCACAAAAACTTGCCAGCTGTCTACACTGGCCACTTGAATTTGCGCAAGAACACTGACGATCTAATGTAAGATTGTCAGTGTTCTTGCGCAAATACTATGATGCTCCCACTCAGGAATAAGTCCTTTTGCACAAGAATACTTGCGCAAGAGGGCCAGTGTAGACAGGGAAGAACTGTTTTGCGCAAAAAAGCCCCGATGGCGAAAATGGCGATCGGGGCTTTCTTGCGCAAAATCACGTCTAGACTGGCCACGGATGCTTTTGCGCAAAAGCACTTTTTGCGCAAAGGCACCCGTGCCAATCTAGATGCTCTTTTGTGGAAATGCTTTTAACGGAAAAACTTTTCCGTTAAAAGCATTTCCGCAAAATCATGCCAGTCTAGACGCAGCCTTTATGTTTTCAATTTGAAATCTCTTTTCAGTTTGATGGTTGCATAATTTGTGCAGTATAGCATAGAACACAACATCTACAAACATCCAAAACCAAAATGGAACCTTTCAATCAATCTAAAAATAATCTTTCCTTAATGGAGAACTTTGAAAATTGCAGTTTTCATTCTGATTCAGAAAAATAACTTAAAGCCAAATTTGGATATCTCAAAATCCTTCACGAAGCAGAACTTCCTTCCTCCACACATAAGAACATAAGAACGGACATACTGGGTCAGACCAAAGGTCCATCTAGCCCAATATGCTGTCTGCCGACAGTGGCCAATACCAGATGCCCCAGAGGAAGGGAACCCAACGGGTAATCCTCATGAGATCCCTCTCCTATCACCCATTTCCAGACAAACAGAGGCTAGGGACACCATTCCTACCCATCCTGGCTAATAAGTATTGATGGACCTAACCTCCATGAATCTATCGAGCTCTTTTTTGAACCCTGTTAAAGTCCTAGTCTTCACCACATCCTCTGGCAAGGAGTTCCACAGGTTGACTGTGCACTGAGTGAAGAAAAACTTCCTTTTGTTTGTTTTAAACCTGCTGCTTATTCGTTTCATTTGGTAACCCCTAGTTCTTATATTGTGGGAATAAGTAAATAACTTTTCCTTTTTTACTTTTTCCACAGACAGCTCAAGTGCTTCATTTATTTATTGAAAAACCTTCATGGACGAGCCCCAAAATCATTTATCTTTCTACTCTGTATCGCAGAGAGGATCTGAGGAGAAACAGATCCACCTAATTTCATGCTTTGCCCATATTCCCAATCAAACACTCACATTTAAATTGCTTCGGCAGCTGTCCCAGCTGCTCTCTTTCATGGGTCTTGTCTGCAGTATTTCAAACCCACGTGGTGCTGTGCTGAAAATCCCTTCACCTGATGTTCGATAGAGCTTATACTATTGCTAACATCAATGCAGCTCCTATATGGGACTTGGGTGTTGTGTATTCAGGACCTTTTTCACTGTTAAATCCTACTGCAACAAAAGCGAAAGGCCTCCCTGTGAACTGGGCACCACTATATGCAATGCCTCAAGGGCAATTTCTTTGGAATAAATATTTTTCAAGAGGGCCCGGTGGGTAGCTGTTGCCGAACAAAAGAGGCTTAGGGGTCGCATAGGGCAGACATCTAACACTCATCGTCAAAGTGCATGTTGTTCTAGTTCCTTTGTTTCATCCCACTTGCTTCTTCACATTATTAGCTGGCAGCCAACAGCGACATCCACAAAGGCAACGCAGGACTTCTATGCCGCCCCGAAGGGCTTGTGGAGTGAGCAAAGTGGGAACTTGAAATGGTTCCATGATGGCGAAGCAACCACAAGAAGAGAACATGGCTCCCGGAGGCCTACAATTTACTCCACTTCTTCTCCATCCACAGCAACTTCCATCCATCTCCCCAATCGACTGTTTCCTCCTCTTTCATACTTGGTAGGAAGGGGAAATCAAAACACCTCTCATCCAGGAAGCCTTTTTGGCTCCAGCAGTGTTAGGACATAGATATTCAGGTCTGCCTGTAAAGGCCTATATAAGAACCAAGTTTATCTGTCTGAGGCCTTGTTCTTCACCTGACTTGTGGCACATTCCAAGCCCGTCCAAAGCATTCATATTGAAATACGGCACATTCTAACCATTTGGGGCTGTTATCTAGGGCCTACAGCTAAAGGGAAGAGCATAGAAACTTAAGTTGAGAGCTTTCTGTCTGGTAAGGGTCTGCTCTTCATCTCTCTATTGTTGATCTGTTTGGTTCTGTCTGGTTCTTTGATTGTCTCTGTCTCTTGTATAATTAATTTTGCTGGGTGTAAACCAATGAAGGTGGTGGGATATAATTGGTTAGTTAATCGTGTTCCAATATGCTAGGATCGGTTAATTAAATTTCAGTAGAATGAGTGGTTAAGGTATACCTGAAAATATCTCTCTATATATGAGGGACAACCAGGAAATGAGTGGAAAAAAACAAGGGAAAAAGGAAAGGAAACAGGATTCACATTGGCTGGAAGCAAACTTCAATAAACATCAAATTATTTACATCTCCGGACTTTGAGTTTTGCTGTTCTCTGTTCATGTGAGAAAGACCAAGGAAGTAGGAGGGTGAAGGGAAAAGCCAGCTAACAAACCCACTTAAATTACAATAAATCAAATGGTTTCAAAGTAAAACAAGAATACTCTCTTGCTTTGCACCTTGACCCCCTGCAGTAAGTATTTAGTGTTTGCCTAACTCTAGATTGTATGTAGACTCATGGGGTAGAGATTATCTCTGCCCCATGTGTTGGTAGCTGGCTGAGCACAGATTGGCTGATTTTTCTGGGGACGGGTGATATGGGTGATTGTTCTGGGGATGGCTGCCTTTTATCTGTAATTCCATGGGTAGGATTACCCTGACGGCAGGTTTCTTGCTGTGGACTGCAGGGAAGGAACTGATGGTCTCATTCCACCTTCTAGTGGAAACCGTATCAGAGCCGACACCAACTCGTAGCAATTTATGGGCATATTTTAGTACAAATCCAAATAAAATTTTCAGTGGTAGAGAGATGAACCTCATAGAATGAATTCCTCTGGGAACTAAGGACCAGTGCTTCCTGCATACCGTGTGGTTGGGTGGCCCCCCCAAGAGAGATTCAGGTGCCACCCAGCTGATTAGCAGAGTGCCCACAGCCAGCAGCATGTGTTGCTACTGGTGGTGCACATAATAATTTGCTTCAGTGCACACAACAAAATGTATTCTGCACATGGATGGAAAAAATGAGAGGGAACATTGCAAAGGACCCTTGCTTACCACCTTCTCTTTCAAGTGCAAGACAAAGGTCTTTGGCCTGGCCTTCTCCAGTACATAGCAACATGTGTACGGAATAAATAAACCCTATGGGTATGTCTACACTACCACCCTAGTTCGAACTAGGGTGGTTAATGTAGGCATTCGAAGTTGCAAATGAAGTCCAGGATTTAAATATCCCGGGCTTCATTTGCATCTTGCCAGGCGGGCGCCATTTTTAAATCCCCTTAGGTCGAACTCCGTGCCCGCGGCTACACGCGGCACGGAGTAGGTAGTTCGAATTAGGATCTCTAATTCGAACTACCGTTACTCCTCGTGGAGGGGGAGGGGGCAGAATTGGACACAATACTCCAGATGTGGCCTCACCCATGCTGAATAAAGGGGAATAATCACTTCTCTAGATCAGCTGGAAACGCTCCTCCTATGGATCCTACTATCCCTACTCATGCTGAGTAATGTCTTGGTGCAGTACTAATTGCACAGAACCACATAGGACTACTTCTATAGAGTAAGGTGAGAGTAAGCGAGTCAAGGTAACACAATCTGACCCAGAGAAAGGGATACTGGTTTCCTATTCAATCTTGGCTGGGAGGTGAAGAATCACAGCCAGTTGGGCATGGGAACGGGAAAGCATGCAACTCGGAGGGCAGACTCGTGTGGTCCTGCTCTATCTACAATTCCTGCATGGCTGCCTGAAAATAGAACTGAGAAATTGGGAAATTAAAAAGCCTCAATTTCTTACAATTTAGATGTTACTAAAGAGGCTTAACTGGTTTCGCGGACACTGTGAATCTCATTTAATGAGACAACAAAGTGCATCACCAAGAACAGCCAGACAGGTGCACGTGTAAACGTCAGAGGACGGTTATGCATCTGTGACACAATCACCCCAAAAGGCATCTGTACACCTGCTATATATTTAGACCTCAATTTTGCACCTGGATTTGCTAGTCTTGATCCCTGTACCTGTATAGTATTAATTGAGTTAATAGGACTCTGCATGGGGTCAGAAGACTCTTGTTGACAGGTAGGGGGACAGATCTTTTCATTTCTAGCCCATCGTTCGACTGCCCCCCATCAACATCCATACGTCAACAAAATCATGTATGTTTCAAATCATATTTGTGCTGGGGATCTCTTTTGCGGGCATGTGCGTGCCCTGGGTTAGGCCTTCTGCAACGCCAGTCACTGAGAATTCCTCACTACAGCATCACAGAGTGCACTGATTTCAGGACCACCTTTCCTCCAGGAGGCAGGTGATCCTATGAGAAAGTTCATGGCTGGTCAGAAGTTTGTAGAGAATGGGGGAAGCCATGATAAATTCATGCTTTTTTGCTGGGCCATTATGCATCATGAATCAAAACCTCCATAAAAGCCGTACTTTAGGAGTATTGTCCTATAGCCAGCAGAGCATGGGCTCTGAAGCAAGACAGGTTCCTCGCCCTCTATGACTGGCCATGGAACATGGAATTTTGTTTCCCTTCTAGATCCCACTATTGTGACTGTGACAGATAGGAGGAGGGCTGGCCAGCACTAGGTGACTCCAGTGTTAAACTCAGGTAGCTAGCAAGGGTGTTGGCAGGGGGCCAGAAGAACCAATGGCATACGGTGCTGAAATTTGCATTGTACATAGATACCTGGTCTGCTCTTCCTTTGTGTGTCTTCTAAGTTAAGGGCTGGAGGGAGCAACATGCAGTAAAAAGAATTACCATGCCTACAAGGAATATTGGACATGGGAGTGGACTGGACCGTGAAGGGATTGTGAGTAAATAAGAGAAAAAGTATATTTAGTTGTGATCAGGGTAAATTTTCTGTGTTTTGGTTGTTTGGTTAAGTTTCTCTGTGCAAAATCCATGTGCTCCCCCATTCACTATCTAAGCAATACCTAGAAAGACTATGTACTCGGTGTTTTTTATTTTTCTCAGTTGTTCTGTAACATCTAGCAACCAAGTATGCTTTATTAAGGACATCTTTTTGTTTTGTTAATAAAATCACCCTTTTTAAGGCGATGATTTGATTCTTGTGTCCTGCAAGGTAGCAGGAGGTTTCGGTGTGTATGCCAGCTAGCCTGAAAGATCAGCTATCAGATAATCAGTTTGTTTTCTGTGGTTTTTTGTTTCTTTTTTCAAGCTCTCGTGGCAAAAAAGCTTAGAGTATCACTGGGGGAGGAATTCAAGTGTTTCTTCCTGTTTTTCAGGGTTTAAATCACTAGATGGTGGCAGCTACCCCCCAAAGTCAGTGAATCTGTGACTCTGGGGAGTTTCTGTAAGCAGAGCCTATAGAGATGAGGTATTTAAGATCTCTTGCGGACCCCCACCTTCTTCACTCGGAGTGCCAGAGTGGGGAACAGCCCTGACCGTGGGTAAGTCAATTCTGCAGCTTCCTGTCATGTAGGGAGGAATCTCATGCCATGCTGTCTCTGAAATAGACTGAGAGCTGTGACATCTGCCTATCTTTGCTGTTCAATTAGGCATATTTCCTCAGCAAATGGCCTCTCGGGTGGCTTCAGCTTCAGACACGGTTATTATAAGGTGGCCTTCATACCGTGCCCTGTTCCCTGCACCCCACTAGGGAAGGTTTTTATGTAGTGTCAGAAATTCCTAATGCTGCACATTCTAATTGAGTTTGGTTTTTTTAGCAGAATGTTCCTCTCACTTTCAGACTTCCTCCAGGCTATTTTTGCTGCGTTTAATTAAAAACGCATACATTTTACAGCAAGAAATTTCAATAATTGAGCGGCAAGGAGGTTTCAAGATGCAAGATCTTGATTCTACGAGTGCCCCGAGGAAACAATTTGGGAAATCCATACAGCCAACAACTGGGAAAATAAGTGGACAAGTTGCATCAACAGGATAAAATATTAATTTAGGGGGAAAGAGACTCCATAAGCGGCAAGGGAGATGCCCTGATGGAGCCTGATGTGAGATTACGTCCCCCATATCAGCTTGCAGGGTGTGAGCAGAAAAACTGTGGTGTTTTAAAACAGATAGTCCCTATTGCTACATTGCACAAAATGGCATGGAATCAAATTTACCTGGGCCGGGTTCTTTTGTTACATTAGTTTTGCAGCAGCCTTAGAAACAGAAGGGCAGATTCTATCCCCTAGTCATGTGCAATGACCTTCATGTGTTAGACCTTCTCCATCTTAGGAAAACCCCATCTTGGTCCCCCTTGTCATGCCAACTTCCACTCCATCTGTCTAGTCCTTCCAATGGTAAGCTTCCCTGGTCCCTTTAAAATGTAAGCTTATTGAAAAATTTACAGTTGGGGTACATCTACACAGTGGGGCTATTTTGGGGTATGGGAAGTATCCCAAACTAGCTACCTCGCATCTTTTGAATGTACCCGCTATTTCAAGATATGCCAAAAAGTGCGTCCGCTATTTCAAGACCTCTCTGTAATCCTTGTTACCTGAAGGTTAAGGGATGTCTCCAAATAGTGCGTTATTTCAAAATTTGGCACTGTGTAGATACGCTATTTCAAAATTCAATTGAAATAAGATACGCAATTGGCGTAGCGCAAATTGCATGTCTTATTTCAAGTTTAGGGTGCTGTGTAGACGCACCCTTGCTGTCTGTAGTTCCTCTGTTCCAATAACATCCTAGATCTTTTCCAATCTGGCCTCCACCTCATGTACGCCACTGAAATCTGTTTTTCCAGTGGCAGCAGAGACCAGTGCTATTGGAGTGAGAAGACAAGGAATCTAACCCCGTCTCCTTCAGTCCATGTGCAATTTTATAGTGTCTGTTGACTAAAACATGCAAATTCATTTCTCTGACCGGCAGTGTCTGTTTCTGAGACGTGATGCTCAAGCTTTAGGTCCGTCCCTGCACTGAAATATTTGGGGGTGTCTTCTTAGGATACAAATAACTACCTTGCACGTAAATGCCATTCAAAATCATTGCTGGGTAGAGATGTCCCCCAACGGTGGTGTCTTGGAATCTCCCACACAGCCATTTCCTTGACATGATTCACTGCCTGTCAGGCGTAACGCAAGTGGGATCCAGGTTCTAAGTGATGTGACAGCAACGGCAGGAGACATTGTGATGGCCATAAAATCATTTGAACAGTCACAGTGTTTCTCCAGTCAATGGCATCAAGTGATTTATTTTTGCCATCTCCCGGAAAACTGCTGCTGTCTCACCAGTCAAGAGGCAAAATTAATATGTGAACCAAAGACACCTCCTACAATGGCTGAGATAATAATGTACATAGGCGCATCTACTGAATTTGCAGCAGAAAAAAATGTTGAAAACATACCAGCTGGTAGAGCTGGTCAAGAATTTTTCATTAAGAGTTTTTCCGATTGAAAATGCCATTTTGGCAAAACCATCATCTGTGTTAAATCTTATTGATTTTAACATTATATTTTCAACAAAAATTGGATGATGCCATTTTGAAAAGTCCCGTGTTCATGGTTTTGGAATGTAAAATTATGATTTTTTTTGTTTCAAAATGACTGTATTTCAAAATTTACTTCATTTTAAAAAAGTAAAAAATATAAATAATAGTCAATATCAAAATGCTTCCTTGACCTCAAGCTTATTTTTCTGATTTAATTTCTTGAAAAGTGTTGAAATATTGTTTTCATCCCAATTTTCAAGATTCTTTTTTTTTTCAAAATCTTGAAATGTTACAGAATAGAAAATTTGTTTCTAACCAACTCTACTAGCTGGCATTGTCTTTAATTATAGGGGTTTGAAATCCACATTTGGAGTGAGTGTCTCATGTTGTGGACTCATTTTAAGACGTGGTTTAATAATTAACAAAACATACTGGACCAGATCTTTAGCTGGTGTAAATCAGTATAGCCCCATTGAATTCAGTGGAGATGTGTTGATTGACACCACCTCAGAATCTGGTTCAATGTATAGAGCATTTTGGGATAGAGATGCTCAAAATGCTTTACAAAGGTGCTTACATATTATCATCCTCATTTTTTAGAGGGGAAAATCAAAGCATAGAAAGTTTAGGAGCTTGATCACCAAAGGATAAATGGACACAAATCAGACATCAGAAATGGTAACACACACAGACCTGTAGGGGAACATTTTAACCTGCTTGGTCACTCGGCCGTGGATTTAAAAGCAGCCGTTCTTCTGCAAAGGAATTTCACTAACCAATTACAGAGAGAGTCTGCAGAACTGGAATTGATCTACAAATTTGACACTGTTACCCTGGGCTTGAACAAAGACAGTAACTGGTTGGTGCATGACAAAGCCAATTTCTCCTGCCTTTAACATCTGTATTTCCACACCAAAAGTTATGTATGGGACACATCCAGCCCACTTAATTGGCCTCATTTACATGGGTCCTATGATTGACAGGTACTTCTTTTGCTGTTATATATATATCTCTTGGTCTCTGTTATTTCCACTCCAATTCATCTGACAAAGTGGGTTTTACACACGGAAGTTCATGATTCTATATATTTTGGTTAGTCTCCAAGGTGCCACAGGAGTATTCATTTTTTTTAAAGTTACAGACTAACACAGCTATGCCTCTGAAATGAAATTATTGAGAAGGTTGCAAAGGTTCCACGGGAGCAGGGTATGGCCCCACAAGCCTGATTTTTAAAGGTATTTGGCAGCCTATAATGCTAATAGCCCTTTTATGTCAAATGGCAAAGGACACACTCAACACACTAAATATTTCACCAAACATTGTCTTGCAAACTATCATATAAAACCTGGTGATGTTCTGGTCATGAATATCATTGCCTGATATATGTACTAGTTGTGTATAAAGAATTATGTCTGACTGCTTGGAAGTGCATTCTTAAAGCAAGTTTTGTAAGCAACCCTGCCTTGGACAAAAGAATGTGGATTTGCCTGTCTGGGGCAAGCTTTGTAAGCTATAAACAATGAAAATGCATTGATATTTAAAGTAGACAAAGCCAGCCAGCTAGCAAATAGTGAAGGAAATAGCTTGGTAGGCCTATGAGAGCCCAGGTGGTTTTCTTAGCTCTTGAGACAAAGATAGTGGATGTTGGGAAATAAGAAAGGAGCAAAAAGCCATTCTAGTTATCTATCACTTAGGCTACGTCTAGACTGCACTGTTAAATTTGAAAAAGAAATGCAGCGTGTGGTATGCAAATTGCGTGTCTTTTCCCGATTTACTTTCGAAAGAGGCTCTTTCAAAATCTGGCGTGACTACATGGTGCCAAATTGTGAAAGAAAGTGCTCTTTCGAGCCATCCCTTATTCCTCATAGAACGAGGTTTACAGGGATGGCAAAAGAGCATGTCCATTCTTTTGATTTTTTTTTTTGGAAAAAATGGACTCGTTCCTTGGACGTGGCATTGCTTTTCCGGGATACTTCTGGTATTCCAAAAAAGCAATGCAGTCTAGATGTAGCCCTAGGGAACAGAAAGGATGGCTTCCTCAAATTCTGTGAACACCGGATCCTCCCTCCAGCATGGCTGGCAACACTGGTGACTTGATGTGAGAAAGCTGTGTAGACACAAGGAAGTGAGCTTTATTTGTAACCATTTTCTGTTACCTCTGCTTAGCATCACTTTAATTTCTGTTCTTTATTAATAAACATACTCTAAGTTGAGCTGCAAACACAGTGACTTAAGGGAAAGAGTCTGTCCTCAATGAACAGACTGGGGTGTGCAAAGTGTGTTTGGAGGCAGTGACCTTAATTTGTGTGAATGTTCAGTGAGAGGGACTGGCTGCTGCAGAGGGACCTCTCTGGAGCTATGTCTAGACTGCAGGCTTCTTTCGGAAGAAGCTTTTCCAGAAAATATCTTCTGGAAAAACTTCTTTCAAAAGAGAGCGTCTACACAGCAAAAACACAACGAAAAAGCGATCTGCTTTTTCGAAAGATTGCATCCACACTCGCTGGATGCCATCTCGCATTAAAGTTCTGATTGTTGTGGATGGAGTGGCCACCAGGCACTTGTGCTTTTTCCGGGAGGCCTTTTCTTTCGAAAAAAATCCCTCTTCCCCGTCCACACATGCCTTTTTCCAAGGCTTCTTCCTCATAGAAAAAGGTTTATCACTGTCAGAAAAACCCCTCTGTTCTTTCGGCTTTCTGTCAAAAGAACGCAATTGCAGTGTGGACATAAGTGTAGTTTTCCCAGAAAAATGGCTGTTTTTCCGGAAAAACTCTGCAATGTAGACATACCGTGGGGAACTCGAGGACTGGGCTTCACTGAATGTTACCTTCAAGGTACAGACAGGTATGGCAGGGAGCTGTCATGCAGTCTATGGCTATATTTACACTGGGAAGATTTGGCGACTAAAGTGCTGTCGACATACAAAAATTGGCAAAAGTGAAAAATGGGCAAACCAGTTTTTCTGCCTTCCATTGTTGACATTTCATGGCCACACTGCTAGCTCGCCTGTCAACAGACAGAGCAGTGCATTGTGGCTGAGCATCCCATCGTGCACTGTTGTGGGAAGGCAGAGCTGATCCCTGCACTTCTTGGGATTCCCTTGTAGCTCTGGGAGCTCGCCATGCTGAGGAATGTCAAAGCAGCACAGCCGTCTCTCCAGCCCTCCCTCTGCCACAGCAGAACAGGAGATTTGTTCTTTGTTTGTTCCCCAAAGGGAGCAGCTCACTCAGCTGCCAGACACTTCCCAGAGCTTTGAAGGGGGAGGGGTGCTTGCCTGCAGGGCTGCAGAGATCACAAAACACTGAGCAGAGCCATCAGGGCAGGCATTGTGGGATACTGATGGAAACCAGTTCTCATGACAAAACAAACAGCAGAATCCACACTGGCTCTTTGTCAGCAATAAAGGGAGGGGAAAAGACAAGAGTCTCTCACAGGGGTAAAAGTTTTTTCTCACCAAAAGGGGGTGTTTTTCCCAACAAAAGTCACATTGCAGTGTAAACGCTCTCACTATTTTGTCACCAAAAGGCAAGTTTTGGCAAGAACACATGCCAGTGTAGGCAAGGGCTAAGTTCCAGAAAAGCTCTCCCTTGATGAGGCCAAGAGTACTTTACAGCTTAACTCCCACTGATTTTAATGGCCTTCAGGCATCCATTCATCTTTAAAAATCTGTGGGATTTTTAAAAAATCTGGCTCTGTGGGATGCACCCAAGATTCTGTGTGGCATCCACTGCAGAACTCCAGGCTGCAGGTCTGATTCTGATAGGCAACAGGTACCCATAACTCTCTCTTACCACAGCTGGTTTAAGTAATCTCACAAGGAATGATTTGAAGGTGCAGAAATTCCAGGGGTCAGAGCTTAGCAGACTGGTACAAACAGAAATATTTTTCTGTAGAGTCATGTGAATTGCCTAGCTTATTTCGAGTTAATTTCCTAGCTTATTTCAAAGTTTGGAGCTGTCTACACAGCGCCAAATTTAGAAATAGAGTGTTATTCCAAAATGTCCCTAACTCCTTGTGGGACGAGGTTTACAGGGACGTCGGAATAGCGAGCCCATTATATTTCGAAATAATAGGCTTGCTCAAAAGACGTGGAATAGCTATTTCGGGATACTGCCGGTATCCCAGAATAGCTCCACCGTGTACACATAGCCTCAGGAAGCACATGTTTGTATGACACTGTACTCACTTATAATGGAATATGGGCTATTACTGCACCTATAAAGTGGCTCTCTTTTGCCTCTTGCTTACTTATCCTCTGTGAATATTTTCCCATAACCTTGGACTCCTCATCAACCAGTCTGACTCTTCAAATCCATGATGACAGAAGAGCAGGATGACCTGAGACAAAGCCCTTCATGTATCATGACCAAAATGTTTGGGTTTGATGTTTCCACAGAAAATATTCCAGCACTGCACCTGTGTCGGCGATGAGGCCAACTTCTCACAATGCTTGTATTATTTGGGATTTTCTTTAATGACCTAGCTCCTGGAGTCATGGGATTATGTGAGATCCTCAAGCTTTCCCCCCCCCCCTTGTAAAGTAAGTTTCTAGCCCTCCTGGTTCCAGAGAAGAGTTTGAAAATGTGAACCCTACAAGCTCAAAAACCAGAAGGCAAAGAAAGAGGGGGCAACGTTTATTGTCCTTTGTAAAAGGCTCATCACTTTTAAGGACTCACTCATTATTCGTGAATGTTTGAGGTTGGCAATATCAGGTAGGATAAGGAAAGTCTCGTCATGTAGGGGTCGTTGGCCACAACCATCTCCCTTTAATTAATTATACAGCCAGTCTGAAATCCTGGCATGGCTACATGCTGGTTTTGGCTTTCAGTGGATCGAGGCAGCCGGTACGCTAGGCGGGGAAAGGCATTGCCTTCCCAAACTGCCAGGCATGGCCCCTCCCACACTCTGCCCCCAGATCGCCTACTGTAGGCATACTGGGGGCAGAGTGTTGCTGCCTCCATCATCCACCTTCCCCGTGCTCTGGTGCTGGGGAAGCTGGGGCCACGAACCCTTCACCCTCCCCGGTGCTCCGAGACCCAAAAGGCTGGGGTCATGTGCCCTCCTCGTTCCTCGTGGTGCTGGGGGTGGGGCCTGGCCAGAAGAGGCGGGGTTGGAGGCAGGGCTGGGAGCTTGCCTCCCTCAGTCTTACCTTCACCCACCGCCCATGCAGTGGATCACCACAATCTGTGTTTTAAGAATAGTCTGTGGGTGTGGTGGGGGGGCTAATTTGCGACAACCATCCCCTCCCATCCACCCCTTAATGAGGGATAAGGTTAAACCCCAAGTGTTTCCATCACCCATGAAGTGAATTTTCATAGAATGTGGGGAAGGGGGAGAGCCAGAAGGTTTCATATATTTATTTTTGACAGCAAAAGATTGAGACGTGGAGCACCGCAGGAAAGGAGAAGCCTGCATGTCTTTCCAAGAGACACAGCATATCTGCACAGCAGCACCTCCTCCCCACCCACCAGGTCTGTTGGAAAGACAGGAACAGAGTGAAGGGAAATGCTATTTCAGGGCCCTTTGGAGTCAGACATTACAAAATGGAAATAGTGTTATTAAAAAGTGGAACGGCAAAAAAAATCAAAAGGGGCTTGGACTGGCAGAGAATCTAGAGGCAGCTTGTACCACACACCCCAAGGCCCTCATGGTCTTGACAACAAAATTGTTTGCATAAGCACTGGACTGTAACGTGCCTGCATGAAGGAAATGAAGGAAGATGCCTATCGAATGCGGACATCAGTGATCCATACAGCTTCCAAGCTTGGGACCCTTCCTTCTAAGATTTAATAACAAACTTCAGTATGATTTCCCCTGATCAGATGGGAACCAGCCATTGCGTGCCAGTTAGCAGTAGGAAGTCCCCCCAAGGATTGACCCTGGATTCCCAGAGAGTCTCTCTTTGGTGTCAACTTGGCCTTTTTAGGGATGACACGGCACTGGCCAGCCTGGATTCATTAGCATTGGCATGGGGACATGTGCTGACTGACGGTCCCACCACACAAAAAACCCACATCCATATGATTCTGCTGAACATGCATGCCATTTGGAGCCTGCTGCAAGCGTGCATACGTGGGCAGTGGGTGAAGGCAGGGCTAGGGAAGGCAAGCTCCCAGCCCTGCCCATTCTGCCCAGGCCCCGCCCCCCCAGGAGCCAAGCCCCCCACCATAGCATTATGGGGAGGTGAAGCGGCACATGGCCCCAGCCTCCCTGGCTCTAGCACCAGGGTGGGGGGAGAGCATGGGCCTGGAGTACACAGAGGGCGGGTGGCGCACAGCTCCATCCTCCCCAGCCCCAGAACATGGGGAGGGACGAGGGCACATGGCCCCAGCCTCCCCAGCCCAGCGCACAAGGAGGGCAGGCACTCAGGGGCAGCAACACTCCGCCCCCAGAATGCCTACAGTAGGCGTTCTGGGGGCGGAGTGTGGGCAGGGCCAGGCTGGCTGTTTGGAAAGGCAACGCCTTCCCCTGCCTAACACACCCACTGCCCCTGCGTGCTTGCTGCGGGCTTCCACCACATCTCACACCGACATGTGCAGCCACTTCCTCTCCAGGCCAGACGTTCGGTTCAACTCTTCCCATTCCGCCCACAGCCTCTCCGGAGAGCTGGCCAGCCATGGTGCTGCTTGTGCTACAGTAGTTCTCGAGACAGAGACATCTGGTCCCTCGTCGCCTTCCGCACATGCCAATAAATAGCCAGCAGTGCCTGTCATCCTCAAGCTCCAATGGCTTTGCAAGAATAACCTACAGTCCAGGGGGAAACCTTTGTATCCCTCTGAGCCAACCCGCTGCCTCTGTCTCTCCCATTCCACATGTCCAGACATTCACTGCCTGATCATCACCTCCTACTCCATCCCTTTGCACGTTATCTGACAGCCTTATGGGGAAAGGGATGCTTTGCTTCCTCTCCCACATGGGCCCAGGGCAGGCTGCAAACACTGCACAGCCAATCTGAGCTTTTCCTCCCAAATATGAAAAACAAGAGGAATGCTGAGAAGAATCAGGGTAGCTTTACCCCTGCTGATATTTATCCTCGCTCTCTCCGTCCCTTCACAATCTATCACGGTAGTCGATTCTCTCAGATGCTGTTAAGCCAGGCGCCCTGGGAAAACGAAGGGGATGGGGAAACAGCTGGGTTCCAGTCTTTCTTTAATGAGTCTGTCCTCTCCAGGGGTGAATTAGCTCTCTGCAAATCCTTTAGGACAGAAGCAGTTTGCATCATATCCACAACCAGTATCATGGAATAAGAAAAAAAGAAGATTAAGTAGTCCTGTGGCACCGTGGGGTACTCTACACAGCAGGGCTGAATCTGAAATAAGCAATGCAATTGACGCAATTGACGAAATAGCTTATTTCGGCTTTTGGTGTTGTCTACACAGCAGGAAGTCAGAGAAAGAGCACTCATCCTCCGACTTCCCTTAATCCTCATAAAATGAGGGTTACAGGAGTTGGAGTAAGAAGTCCTCTGGCTGGACATTATTTCAACATTATTTTGAAATAACTACGTATGTGTAGATGCGGATTATGTTATTTCGGAATAACATCACTGTAGGAGAAAGAAAGAGCCTGAAGTATGGGCCTGGTGCTCGAACCAAAGTAAGCAAGAGTTATACTAAGGCTATGCCTACATTGCATGCTATTCTTGCGCAAAAACTTGCAGAGCGTCTACACTGCACGCATGTTCTTGCACAAGTAAATTAACCGTACAGCGTCGGAAAAGAGGGCTTCTTGTGGAAGAGTTACTCCTCTCCCCACGAGGAATAAGCCTTTTTGCACAAGAGCTCTTGCGCAAGAAGGCAGTGTGGACAGGCAACATGAATTTCTTGCGCATGAAACCCCTATAGCTAAAATGGCCATCAGAGTTTTTTTGCGCAAGAGAGCGTCCACACTGCCATGGACGTTTTTGCACAAAAGCACATCTCTTGTGCAAAAGCACATGGCAGTGTGGACGCACTCTTGTGCAAGAACTTTTGCACAAGAATTCTTGCGCAAAACAGTTCTTACGCAAGAAGCCTGCAGTGTAGACATATCCTAAGAGTAATAGACAGGCCGTGTCAAAAGCAAATTTTTGCCTGAAAGTCAGTGTCTCTCGGCACTAGAACTGATAAAAGCACATGAAGTATGTAAATACATGCCACCAAGCCAGTACAAGGAGAACCAGAGTATAAGCCTAACAATGGGCAGTGGCTGCTTTGAAGGAAAGTACAAGAGGAGGTACCAAACATGTCATTAATGCCTAAGATGATACGTACAGTGTGTATCATAGATTGTTCATTTCTGTCTATAAATATTCGTGTACCTTGACAATATTCTTTGGCCGATAGTGAAATCCATACTATCGACTGAGCCAAGTCCTTTGTCCCAGGTACAAATATGTCATCTGGCTACTGACAACTATTAATGTACTTCATTCAACAATAAACCTGACTCGGGTGACTTTGTATCTTATCAGAGTCTGTGGTCTTTGGGGGCTCTCATGAAGTCTATTGTGCTAGCTACCTGCGCAAAGCTGGCATGATATACTGAAGGAGCATACAAAAATGCACGTAGCCTGAATATTTATCATCACTGACAGAGCAGATGACCTGTCAAGATACCACACCAGTGAATTTACTGTATTGCTGTCCTGAACTACTACAGTCAGTTATTCCGAAATAACGTTGCTGTGTAGACGTACACTTAGCGATTAACAAATATATGGAAACATGAGTTTTTGTGGGTAAAACCCACTTCATCAGATGAGTTGGAGTGGTTTTATCCTTTGAAAGCTCATGATTCCATGTATTTTTGTTAGTCTCTAAGGGCATGTCTACACTAGGAAATTATTTTGAAATAACTTATTTTGAAATAATAAATCCTGAAATAACTATTTTGAAACAGCATGTCCACATTACAGGGAAGCCTTGAAATTAGTCCGAGGCAGGCTCCATTAATATGGATGTGCTACCTCCACTTACAGCTCCTGAAAGCACTGGGGAGTAATTAGTTCGAATGACACTGGGGAGTCGTTATTTCAAAATAGCAGCCGGGGAGCATCCACACTATCGTTTTTTCGCAATAACTATTTTGAAATAACCGTTATTCCCTGAGGAAAAGAGAAGTTATTATTTTGAAATAACCAGCCCCTTATTTCAAAATAACGGGCTTGGTAGTGTGGACGCTCCACTTGTTATTTCAGAATAAGGGGGTTTATTTTGAAATAACTCCCTAATGTAGAGGAGGGCGAAGATGCCACAGGACTGCTCGTTATTTTTAAAGTTACAGACTAACCCGGCTACCCCCCTAAGAAAAAAGAGCATTTTATACTTTCATATTTTTGTTTTTAGATATAAAGTTGTCATTGCTACCTACTCAAGCCATTCAAAGAAGACGATGTTTGTATACCATTTTAAAGAAAAATCTTCATGGTACAGTTTGAACCAAATGATAGTAAAAAAAAAACAAACCCTGCAACTGAAGAGCTTTGCATCCAGAAAAGGAAGAGGGACTCTCGCAATCAGAAATGAAAACTGCAGCTGCTTCTGCACTGGGCCAACAAGCAAAACAAGCATTTGGTGCCTGTCACATCCGTGAATGCTAATAAATAAGTTCTCTGATGGTACCCTCCAGAACCAGCACACGTGGCTGGGAGGTTAGAAAAATCACCCTGGCAATCACCCAGGCATGCTGGCAAATATCAGACATTGCAATTGGCCCTATTTGAAGGGACAGTCCCTCTATATAGCATGGCTTTGACTATTTTTCCATTCTGCCCCACCAAAAGGAATCAAGCTGCTCTTATGCAAACTATTCCTGCCTCCTTATTTCCCCATCGATCGTTTTTGCCGCCTTGGAAAACAAGCTCCAAACGCAAACTCTCCTTAAAGAGCACCAACGCTTTCCTAAGCAAGACAATCAAGCAGCCGCCGCAGCCAGTTGAAGATCCCAGGCAGTTGGAAAAAAATATAAGAATCTTACATCCGCCACTTTGCATGCATATGCTTATCAGTGTTACATCTTATTTGCGTAGCCCAATAGCGTGCAAGGTGATTTACGGGACGATATAAAACCCGATCTTTGAGTCCTGCCAAACTCTTTCTGCTTGAAATACTTTTTCTCTTTGCAGCATGTGATACTAAACCACTGTGTGATTTAATTATTAAAGAAGGACAAGAAGCAAGGGGCTTAAATTCCAGCAAGGGAGGTTTGGGTTGGACATTAGAAAAAACTTCCTAATTGTCAGTGTGGTTAAAAATTGGAATAAATTGTCTAGGAGTTTGTCGAATCTTCATAACTGGAGATATTTAAGAGCAGGTTAGGCAGACATCTCTCAGGGATGATCTAGATGGTGCTTGGTTCTGCCATGAGAGCAGGGGACTGGCCTTGATGGTCCTTTCCAGTTCTATGATTCTATGATTTTAGAGCGTGATTTAACCGTTGGCATTCCTCAAGTGGCTCCCCACTATTACTGGCGGTCCTTATGCCGGTCAGAGTTCTGTGTAGTTCAGTAGCACCCCCCCCCAATGGATATGCCCTTTCATTCCAGGCCTGTGGCTACAGAGACCGTTTTCTGACTGCCACCCCAAGATTCCTTCACCCTGGGGTGCAGGCCAAGATTTGTTACTCCCGGGGGAATTCTAGGCCAAAATATTAAAACTCTTGCCCTGAAAGGTACAATTTCAGGACCAAAATTAAAAAAAAATTGCCAAATTCTGCAAAGTGTATATGTCAAAATCTACTATATATTTGAGAGCGTTCGTGTGTCTGTCTGTCCGTCTGGGAGTCTGTTTGTTCAACAGCAAGCAGGGGGGATAGTTATACTCCTGAAGGACCACAAGGGGCTAGCAAAGCATCCCAGCCTTGGGGAGCAGCCACTGGCTGGGCAGCACAGCTTCCGTCACCCCAGGCTGGCCCAGGGGAGCAGCAGCCGGCCATTCCCAGCCCATCCCCTAAGTCCCCTCTCACCTTCCAACCCCTTGTCCGGACTTCTGCACCCCCACCGCCTGCCCTAGCACCCCACCGCCGCTCTGACTTCTGAACTCCCCACCCCCTTCCCTGAGTCCCTTCTCACCCCCCAATTCTGATCCTGCACCCCCCCCCCCACACATACACACTTCCAGCCTCCTGCCCTGAACAATCTGAGCAATGTTGGGTAAATCTTCTAGTAACACCATATAATCATGCTCGTTTCCATTATTTTGGTAATTTATTTCAAAATACTTGTCAGCAAGTACATCTGTAACACCCCAGACATGCCCCAAAATTCCCCAGGAATAGAGAGAGCTGAAGAAAAGAAAGAAAGATGTGGAGAAATTGGAGACAGTCCAGAAGAAGAGTAACAAGGATGATTAAAGGTCTAGAGAAGATGACCTATGAAGGAAGACTGAAAGAATTGGGCTTGTTTAGTTTGGAAAGGAGAAGACTGAGGTGGGACATGATAGCGGTTTTCAGGTATCTAAAAGGGTGTCACAAGGAGGAGGGAGAAAAATTGTTCTTCCTCACCTGTGAGGATAGAACAAGAAGCAATGGGCTTAAACTGCAGCAAGGGAGGCTTAGGTTGGACATTAGGAAAAACTTCCTACCTGTCAGTGTGGTTAAACACTGGAATAAGTTGCCTAGGGAGGTTGTGGAATCTCCATCACTGGAGATATTTAAGAGCAGGTTAGACAGACACCTGTCAGGGATGATCTTGATGGTGCTTGGTCCCGCCGTGAGGCAGGGGACTGGACTCTCGCGGTCCCTTCTAGTTCTAGTGTTCTATGATTCTATGAAAACTCAATGACAGTGAGACTCAGACCTCAGTGAAGGAGCCACGTTAGCGATCAGCCTTACCCCAAAGAGCCAGAGCAGTGTCAATTCGTTGTTTCATTGCCTAGATCGATGCTATTCTCACAGCACAAGGACTGACCAAATATTCTGCCATGGGTGAATCACCTAATAAGAGACTCCTGATTGGCTAATAATTAAATCACACAGTGATTTAGTATCGCGTGCTGCAAAGAGCCACAGGAGAGGCATAAAAAAGCCCCTTGAGGCTCCAAAACGTCTGTGTTAGCATCACTGCTGGTATGACAAGCCAGTTCCTGTTTCTTTGCCTCCTCCTCACCCAACCAGTGGTGGTGGGGAACGGGGGAGGGGGACATTCACACCCCTTTCCCACCCAGAGCCCAGCCACACAGTAGCACAGCGTTTCCCCAGGAGTCAGCTGTCCCATAAAGCAAAAGGACATGGTTCTGCTTCCTAGGATACTTTTACCCAGTGTAGCCAGGTGTTCCAGAATCATGTCTCTGGCCCCCACGATAATGAAATACAATAAAAGTTGTGTATGTGTGTGTGTGGGAAATTGGCTTTGCTTTCTGGGTTTTGAGCCTTTCGAGCCACAGTCCCAGCTTTTCTCTGTGTAGCTGGGTGCCATCCCAGAATGCGTCCCCTTGTAACCTGGTATGTCTCCTGAGGCGCTCTGTCCACAGTTCCTTCATGGATCTCCCAATGACTTATTCACAGTCTAGAAAACTTAAAGACACATTCCCCCTCTTGGGGCCGCTAATGTATTTTTTGCTGTCTCCTTCTGGCCCCACAATTCCCTGTGGGAGGTTCCGGCTCACCCCTTGTTGCTGCATTCATCTCCTTCTTTTGGGTTAAGTGGTGTCCATGGACCCCTTCTGGGCTGTGCAATGATCCATTTCCCACAGCCCAGCAGTATCCAGGCTCCATCCCCCTTTCCACAGAGCCTCCCTTAGTCCTTGGACTCAACACGTCTTCCTCAGTGCCACTTCCTAGCTGCCAGCCTCTAGAACAGCGGTTCCCAAACTTTTCCAGATGGGGATCCATTCTGACAAATCGGGAAGACTTGGTGACCCAAGGCAATTCAAAAATGGGGGGAGGAGAGGGGGCAGAGCCACCTGGAGAGACACTTGGCGACCCTTTTGAAATGTAATGGCGACCCATATTTGGGTCCCGACCCATAGGTTGGGAAACCCTGATCTGGAAGATAGCTATCCCTTTGGCCACCTCTGCCCTCTGCTGGCCCAATCGGGTTATAGCAGTCTCAGTCCCCATCTCTGGCCCCTTGCTGCCCCCTGTGGTCGTTCTACAGAATAACTGTCCCTCTTACCAGATCTCTCCCTTTCCATTTAATGAGAAACAATTGACTTCTGGGCACTGCCCATTGTCCTGCCACAACCAAACCCTCACCTGGCTTTACGTTATGATAAGAGGAAGCTGCCTACCAAACTGGTGGTCCTAGGTAAATCACAGATGGAAGGACAGACAGACAGGAAGACAGACAGAAAAAGTTTCTAAAATATATAGCAGATGTGTAAGTCCTTGTTCTGAAATCACCATGTGCCCCCTCCTACTGACACCAGACACACATTGTGAATATTTCTTTTTAAAAAAAATTTGGTCTTCGCCTTCCAGGGGAGTTTGATCTGAACACGGACTCTTGAAATCGACTGTCTTTCCCCATGAATGTGTGGGGTGGTGGGGGAAATAAAGCAGAATTCAATGGCCCTTTTCAGTAGCATGACCACAGTTTTATTTCACTGGGGAGTTAGCAGTTCACATGCATGGTCTCTAGGATCGCTGTGGCACTGGTAATTAATTGCACACCCCTGCTTGCAAAGGGACCACGAAAAGCTGACCACAAAGGACAGAGGATGGGATACTGCCATTGCCCAAACTTGCATATTCTGTTGGGATGACAGGTGCTATGTACAAATAAAACAGACTATGAACATCCTGCTGGTACATCTTTTTTGTGGGGAAGGGCGTAGCATAATAATAATTACTGCTGTGTCTCTGCTAAATATCACAGTGGATGTTTCTTGTTACATTTCAGTTTAATTATTCTCGGTAGCATCATTACTGCAGCTGTTTAGTGGGGCCTAATACGCCCAACCGATCTTCAGGGATCCACAAACAAAATGGCCTTTTTGTTTTTATCCTGTTGAGCGGTGGCAGGAGGGATCGTTCCTAGAAGTGCTGCTTTCGGGGGGAGAGGGGATGTCTGTCTAGGAAAAGCACCACCGCAAACAGCAGCTACAGGCAGCTGGGGCGCTTGCATCTTCTTGGTGTCTCTTGGGACAGCTACTGGGGGGATAGAAATAGGGATAACGATGGGTTTCAAAAGAGAACTGTGACACCGCCAACAGTCCCAGCGCTTACACGGTTACACCTTGCAGGCTCTGCAGGGGGAAGCTCCCAGAGAGGTTTTGCTGAGGGATCTGCAGCCAGCTCCCCAGGAGCGGGGCCGGCAGCCACTGCCGGCCCCACTCCCAGACAGCCAGCATGTAACATGTGGTGGGAGGCTGGGCTGGGCCCGCCGTAGACAGGCCAGCCAGCAGAGCAGCCCTGCCTGGGGCAGGCAGGGAACTGCACCAGCCCATACTGATTAACCCAGGGATGGGCAAGATTCGGCCTGTGGACTGAATGTAGCCCACCAAGCCTTTGATCCAGCTCATGGCTGCATTGCCGCTCCCCTGTCCCTGCCCTGTCTCTCCCCCGCCCCTGGCCAGTCGAGACCCAGGGGCGGGGCAGTGCATAAAGTCATTCGCTATTCAGAATGGCCGGCAGCTCCCTTCCCCCACCAGGGGTGCGCGGCGCCTGGAGGGCGGCACCAGCCATTTTGAACAGCGAATGACTTTGCGCACTTCCCACCCCTTAGGCTCCAATTGGCCTGGGAATGCGCAAAGCCTCCTTCCCCCCACCAGGCGTGGGTGGGGCCTACAGGGAATTGCCCCTTTTTGCTGGAGGCCCCACCCCCTTTCTGCCTGAGGCCCTGCCCCTTCCGGGAGCAGAGCCGGCCCACAACCACAACCACCATTCGTGAAGTGGCCCCCTGCCAAAATGATTGCCCACCCCTGGATTAACCAGAACCTGTAAGCCTCACCCATTTAGGATGAGGCTTACCAGTTAACTGTTCACATCCCTCATTGGAAACAGTCTATTCTGTTGTCCTAGCCATGTAGCAAGGAGTTCAAAAGAACCCTTTGTGCCATGTGCGGCATGCCAAGAGGATTCCAACACGTAGCTGACTCCAACAAGAAGATATAGAGGTTCTCCTCAAACCTACGCCTGGGCACCATGCCGGGCCGCTCCCAAACATATGCCAATGCAGAGAGCGATGCAAATCTAAGGGTATCTGCTTTAGATCCCCAGGCATCTGCAGCTGCGGATGTGGATATCCACGGCTCATTTTTGCAGCTGCGGATGTGGATACCAAATTGTATCCGCACAGGGCTCTACCAATCCACTTCCCTCATAAAATCTCCTGCCCTGTGACGGAGTTTCCCCCCGACACAGCTGTAACCGTGAGTGGCATACATGCTGAATTGGTCCCTTTCCAGCACTTACCTACAACACCTCCCCCTGCGCATCTGTTTCATCAAAGTATGCAGGTGCTTCTTCATTCTACCCCCAACACTTCCAAAATGCTGACACGCCTCCCCCATAAGCTTGTACAAACTCCTCCTCAGTCACCCAGCCACACTAGGGATGGAAATGCAAAATGAGGCCTAGATATCGCATCAAGGGTTCATCTGTCAAAGAGCAAAGCCTCTTGAACCTTGGATGAAAGGTGAACTTCTATCAGGTGTTTTCTCCTCTCCTCAGATCATATTATCCCATGTCTCATTCTTAGAAAGCCATGAAATACCCTGAACTGGATACAACACAAATACTAGGTTCAAAGAGATGGTTTTCGTGGACCAGAACTCAAAGCTGTGGACACACAGAGCCAATCACATAGAGACCCGGTATATTTGCATCCCCATAGGGAGACTAATTTTATCTGTTGCCTAAGGACTTACAAGGAGAGGCTGAGGGATCTGGGCTTATTTAGTCTACAGGAGAGAAGAGCCAGGGGGGATTTGATAGCAGCCTTTAACTACTTCAAGGGGGATTCCAAAGAGGCTGGAGAGAGGCTGTTCACAGTAGTGACGGATGGCAGAACAAGGAGCAATGGTCTCCAGTTGCAGTGGGGGAGGTCTAGGCTGGATATTAGGAAAAACGATTTCCCTAGGAGGGTGGGGAAGCACTGGGATGGGTTCCCTAGGGAACGGGTGGAATCTCCATCCCTAGAGGTTTTTATGTCCCAGCTTGACAAAGCCCTGCCTAGGTGGGTCCTGTTTTGGGCAGGGGGTTGGATTCAATAGCCTCCTGAGGTTTCTTTCAGCCCTAGGAATCTCTGATTCTAAGGTTCTCCCAAGCAACAGAACCTGGCCTCACCTGCAGGACCTGGCCTCATCACTCACTCTTGCCAGCTTTAATTGGAATCTGTTGTTACCGTCTGACCATATTGATGGAAGGTTTATAAATACCAGGCCCTATTGGCCCCTTGCCTGGGCATTAGAGGAGTTGCGGAGAAGTCTGAAGACTACAAGACGCAGCACAAAAATTAATGCTTGCATCCCTTTTCCAAGGCACCCCGCCAGCCATCGACAGGAAACACGGATGCGCCCCTACATGCATGAGGAGGCCCGAAAGAGTATGTCTATGCAGCACACTAAGCCTGGGGTTTCACTCAGCTTTAAGGCCAAGCCCTCCTTCTGTCCACACAGAAATCAGCCTGAACCAGGACAGAGATCCGTCTACTCCACCCACCTCTCTGGGGCCCTTAGAACAGACAGTTCCCAAAGGAATTCAAGCAGTGCTCAGAAAGGATCCTGGGGTGCATTCAGGGCCCCAACCCTAGCTCAGCATCTCTCCCAGTAATCCAGTGCAAAATTTTCAGAGCAAACCACAAATGCATGCAGTCGTCACCCCCAAGGAGCTCCTTTTCTCAGGGGGTCTGCTGTCTTTCACTCTCCTTCTTCTCCCTAAGCCTCACTGCCCAGAGAGCTTTCTCCAGCTTTTTACAATCTCACTCACTCTCTCAATCCCCACCTTCCTGCAGCTTCCCTCTGTCTTTCACCTGCGGTTCACCAGATTCCCCTCCAGCAGGGCTCATTCTGTGAGCAGGGCTGGCTGAGCCCCAAGGCTAGCTGCCCTGTTACGTATCTATTGCAATCTAAACCCCCAGCCCTGTGCGGGAACAACTCCCACGCTCAGAGGTAACGTTTGCATGGTCAGGACCTGCCTGGAATGCTTATTTTTATTCCTGAAATACTCTCCAGCAGCCATTTTTCAGCATATTTTAGGTCTATAGTTCCAGGCAATTCATTTGAAATATACATTAATGTCACACGTAACAAAGAAATGGAAAATAGAATTTTCTCCCACATGGGTAATAAATATTAATACTGTTACTCCTCTATAGTAGCATCCTGCAAGGAAATTGGTAGTTCTACTTAGAGAGTGAGATGCCATTCTATGGGCTAATTTCATCCCTCATGTCTCTCTGAGACTTCAGAAAAATTGCACTCGGGATTAATTTGTCCCTGGGTGGCTGAATCTATTCCTTGGCAAACACATTTTGAATCAAGAGATTATTGTGGTGAAAGGCATCCCAGCTGGCTTCCAGCTTGGTGGCTATCAGTCAGGAAGCAATGGGGGTGAAAAACAGAGGGGTGCACTCCTCTGTCTTTGTGATATGCAAATGTAATCCTCATGATTATTAATAGGAGCTAAGTGCATGAGCGGCAAGGAGAATGGGCCCCTTAATCTTGGGAAATCTTTTCCCTTCATTGGAGATGTGGAGAGAGTTTGTTGGTATTCCGTGTTCCCGTCACTACAGAACGCTTGCTCCTTAAGGAGTTCAAAAAGACAAGCCTTTACGTCTGCAAGGCAACAAGAAACATGAAAGCCCAAGAGAAGTGGGGAGGGAGATGGGGAAGCAAGCACGACAGGCTGTAATCATAACACAAGAGTTTACTGTGGAAATAGTGTCCATGAATAATACAACAAAAGCTCCCCGAGAGAGAAGGAACCCTCGGAAAATGATTTCTCCAGATCTAATGGCTGAGACAGTCCATTACAGGTGTTACAAGAGGCATCTGTCTCCATTTACATACACATTTGATCAGCCCTTGGGGCTACAAATCGCGCATTAATCACATTTCTGACCAAGACCAACCTGCAGTACATGGCAAGCACAGCTGTGGCCCTGTGGACAGCTGGAGCATCCCCGGACCAACACAGGCAGAAGACCAAAGAGAAGCATGTTACACCTATGTCCCAAACAGGCTTCTTTTCTAGGAGTCTTGGAGTTAATGGCCAGAAATAAATCAATAGCATCCGAGCATCTGTTGGTATTTATGTTATATTCCCTGAGTTTTCAGAGATGCCTCTGCAAACATGTCTGTGTGCTGAAAGCTGCTGGACAATTTTTGAAGGCATGAGCAAAGGTTAACTGACTCTCAATTGCATATGGACTTTTTAGGGGGGGGTTGGAAAAAAAAGTGTATGTATAACATAACATAACATAACATAACATAACATAACATAACATGCAAGGCTTAAGCTTGCATAGAATTCAGTGCTTCACAGCTCCTGTATTGTTATCTGACCTTATATAAAGTCTGCACTATGCCCATTCGACGCTTTCCTGGGGAAAATAATTAGTTTTCAAAAGCTATCGAACCAACATCCTTTAAAAAAAGACAAAAACGTGATGGATCTGTCATAGACAATGATGTGAAATGTCTTCCTGTCTGTTTGTTGCACTGGCTGACAGAATTGCTTGCTTCCACTGCCTACAAAACAGCCCTCGACTGGATGAGGTACAGAGTGTGCTACAATTTACCTCAGGGAAAGTTGGGTTTCCCCTCCTTTGGATCAGTTTTAGACCCAAGATTACATTTTTGAGGGGCTGTTATTCATTATGAATCCTCCCTAATGCTAAACACCTTTGTTTGCATATCTACACCCAGCATAGTAAATTGATGGAACAATTAATACGAGTTTGTCTTCTTTAACTGTGCTGTTGACGTTCAACTTTATCTTCGACCCAGGTACAATTTTGATGTAACACTCTGGCTGTCACCCAAGTGCCAGGGTGTGTCTGCAGAGCCAGGCCTGTTTGCTCATTCTTCAGGGCTTCTTGAGCATGTTTTGTAGATGCCTGTCCCATCTAATCATAGCCTCTCTTGGGACCTTGTGGGGTTTTTTTTTTGTTAATTAACTCAATATGCCAAAACACAAACTACTTTCTACCAATTCTTAACCTCTCTCCCAACTGATCTCTGAGCAGCTAGGTGAGATACACGGCTTGGCTGACCTCCTTCACCGTATCCCAAAGGGGAATAAAACTTTCAGCTGGGTCTTCTTACTCTTATTCAGCTCCTTTCCTCAGGGACCACCAAAGAAGACCTCCCCCACACAACACCTCTCCCTGCAGCTTCCCTCTGCCATTCCCTGCTAGCCCTGTCCTTGCTGGCGATCCCTTGGACCCTCTATAGCCCTCCGTTTCTCCCCCCTTAAGTGCTCCAACTGGGAACTCCTGCTCTGGCACTTGGGTGCTGGCCTTATTGTATTTAGAACTAAATTTAAAAATAATGGTCCAGTAATTGTTCTCCAGGCTATGGAGGCTAACATGCCCATCCCACAAAATACCAGGGGTTTCAGTGGCCAGATTCTATGTCCCACCTGAAAACCAGCAGGCCACAGGGCTGTCCTTACCCATATGCAGAATATGCAGCTGTGTAGGGCACCCAAAAATTTGGGACACCCCTGGGTCATGATGTCCTCCCCCCCACTTCTTCCTATGCCTGTTCGGTGGCTGCTGCAGCCTGGTGAGTCTTCTTCTGGAGATGAGCTAGATCATTTAAAAGTGAAATAGCCTTCCAGAAGGCCTATTAGCAGAACATTGAACCTGTGAAAGATTCATTCAAGGGGCAATGAAGCCAATTCGCAGGGATTTACTGCCCATTTCTGAATTTACTGTGTTAGTCTACATGCCCTTAGTTTAATATTTGCTTGAAAATATTAGTGTGTTGATGAAGATTCTAAAATCTCATCTTTAAAACCTGCCCCCCCAGGCTGCCATTGGGCATTTAACAGGACAGTATAGGGCCCCGTAAATCCTAAGGATGGCCCTGGCAGGCCAGCTCCTGGTCTCTGGAGTAACTCCACTGATGTCAATTGTCCACTACTCTGGCTTTCAGCAGTTGAGAATCTGACCCCAGCGAGCGTGCTCCTCTGCTGCTTTGCACCTAGTAGAGTCGGTCAGGGCACTAGCCCCAAGCTGGAGTAAGACGCTCTGGTTTGGAAATTACATTTCACGGGCAGAAGAGTTCACGGAAAATGCATTTCGACCTCACGCAATTTCTCACAACCAGTCGTGCCAAACTGCCTCTTGCCCTCATCCAATCAGGAAACATAAAGAACATCATAGAATCAGAGAACACTAGAACTGGAAGGGACCTCGAGAGATCATCGAGTCCAGTTCCCTGCCCTCACGCCAGGACCCAGCACCGTCTAGACCATCCCTGATAGATGTCTGTCCAACTTGCTCTTAAATATCTCTAGAGATGGAAATTCCACAACCTCCCTAGGCAATTTATCCCAGTGTTTAACTACCCTGACAGGTAGGAAGTTTTTCCTAATGTCCAACCTAAACCTCCCTTGCCGCAATGTAAGCCCATTGCTTCTTGTCCTATCATCAGAGGCCAAGGAGAACAATTTTTCTCCCTCCTTCTTGTGACACCCTTTTACATACCTGAAAACCACTATCATGTCCCCCTCGGTCTTCTCCTTTCCAAACTAAACAAGCCCAATTCTTCCAGTCTTCCTTCATAGGTCATGTTCTCTAGACCTTTAATCATTCTTGTTGCTCTTCTCTGGACCTTCTCCAATTTCTCAATCTTTCTTGAAATGTGGTGCCCAGAACTGGACACAATACTCCAATTAAGGCCTAATCAGCACAGAGTAGAATGAAAGAATGACTTCTTGTGTCTTGCTCACAATACTCCTGTTAATCATGTGACTAATCTGGTCTTTCACACTTGATCAGTACCAAATTATTATTGACTATGCACAGAGAAATGTTCTCCATCAGCACAGGGAGTTAAAATCTTTCACAAAGCTGAGCTCTCCGAATAATTTCAAACCACAAATACATGGGCCACCAATTAATATTTGGCAAGAGAGCTTAGGTCAAGTGGAGCATTTAATTTTTGTAGCTGAGAAGGTGGGAGGGGAATTCCTTGGAGGTGGAGTAGATCTCCAACCAGAAGCACAGACCTACATCAAGGACCATATTTTTTAAAGTATTTAGACACCCAAATCCTATTGAAACCAATGGGAGTTAGGCATCTAAATACCCTTAAAAACCTGGCCCTAAATTCTTAACAGCATTTCCTAAATATCACCCAAACACTTTTATGGACAGAATCCTTGCATCCTCTCTCAGTCTCACCTTCCCCTATCCAATTAGCCTCACGAGTAGAAGTGTTCTTCTAGCATCTCACCTAAAAGTTATCTCCTTATTTCGTCTCAGGCCATTAACCCTTGTTATGCTCCCAGAACCTTTTAAAAAGTAATAACATAAAGGAGGATCAATTATTTAACATACTTGCACAATAAAGCGCTGCTACATGTCTTCCCTTCTCAATTAAACTCCCTTCCTAGAGCCACACGCTCTCACCTTTTCATTCCATTTCTTGCCCTCCTCTGGATGGTCTCCAACTCATAAATGTCTTTTTGATATCCTGGGAGCAGTCCCACACGGCCAATCGCCACGCATGCTCAAGAGCATGCACCCAGCCCCACTGGGCTCACAGCACGGATTCTAGTACTTGAGAGTACAGATGGTAGAATACAGAGGTCCTAAATTCCTTCATGTGCCTCATTTCTGTGCTACCCCCAGAACAGGACAGAGTTAGAAGGCATCATGTGTACCCTCCGTCTTTAGTGTTGGGAAGCATGTATGTGGCACAGGTCTGAGCCCAAACTGACAAGAGGAAGCCAGCATCCGCCAATCAGACCGTAAGCAGGACATTAGAAAGACTGTAGGGAACAATTATTCTCTTCCTGCTCTTCTCTCTGTCCCCTCCACCTGAACACATTCTACTGTTATCACAGTATCATAGAACACTAGAAATGGAAGGGACCTCAAGAGTAATCAAGTCCAGGCCCCTGCCCTCATGGCAGGACCAAGCACCATCTAGATCATCCCTGATAGATGTGTGTCCAACTTGCTTTTAAATATCTCCAGTGATGGAGATTCCACAACCCCCCTAGGCAATTTATCCCAGTGTTTCACCATTCTGAAAGTTAGGAAGTTTTTCCTAATATCAATCTTAAATTTCCCTTGCTGCAATGTAAGCCCATTGCTTCTTGTCCTATCCTCAGAGGCCAAGGAGAACAATTTTTCTCCCTCCTCCTTGTGACACCCTTTTAGATACTTGAAAACTGCTATCATGTATTAGGGAAGAAACGGCAACCCAGGAGCAGATGGGGTAAATTGAACAGTTTTATTGCCCACGCACGTTTACTTCGGACATTCAACACAATGTCTGAGTGGCAACAACCTCGTGCCAATCACACCCTTTTATCTATTTTAGTATGTTAATTCACACATCTATCACGACTTTTCCTAAAACCTTATTTAGTAATGTTAACTCCCATACAATGAATATTAATAAACAAAGAATGAATACAATTATACCCGCGCTAATTACTATTTACAGAATTTCTAATTGAATCAACACTTTTCTACACTACCAACTTTCTAAAGCAGCAGTTTACACAGATTACAAGAAATTTAACCCTGAAGATATTTTATACAGAGCCAAGGAGGGTAAGCAAAAGACACAACACATAAGAGCAGCTGCATGCTTATCTATTTTTCTAGGCTGCAAAAACAAAGGGAAAGAGCATGTTCTAGGGTAATGCCTAATGTGGCTGAACTCCTTACCACTATCCCAGACTCCTATTCATTTTACATAGCCCAACATCATGTCCCCTCTCAGTCTTCTCCTTTCCAAATGAAACACACCCAATTCTTTCAGTCTTCCCTCGTAGCTCATGTTTTCTAGGCCTTTATAGTCACACTCTTTGCTTTAGCATCACACTCATGCCTAATTTGCTCCCCCTCCCTCCCAAAGCCTTCCCCCTCATCGCTTACTGATGGGTGCTCATCTCTTAGGGTATGTCTATACTACCCCCTAGTTCGAACTAGGGAGGCTAATGAGGGCGACAGAAATCACAAATGAAGCGCGTAAATGAATTGTAAATGAAGCGCAGGATTTAAATATCCCGTGCTTCATCAGCATGTTCCCAAGCGGTCGCCATTTTGGAAATTCACTAGCCCGGAAGAACTGCCCGCATCTACACGCGGCAGAGAAGGGCGATTCCGAAATAAACCCCTTACTTCAAATTACCAGGTAAACCTCAGGTTTATTTCGGAATCGCCTTTCTCTGCCACATGTAGACGCGGGCAGTTCTTCCGGGCTAGTCAATTTCCAAAACGGCGACCGCCCGGGAACAGGCTAATGAAGCGCGGGATATTTAAATCCTGCGCTTCATTTACAATTTCGGTTGCCCTCATTAGCCTCCCTAGTTCGAACTAGGGGGCTAGTGTAGACGTACCCTTACTGTTGCCTGTCATTGGTACTCCTTATCTACATTTAAATGTATTTTATTGATCTAAATGAAATCTCATCCCATTGCGATTGACACACATCTCTAAATGCCTTAGATCATTCAGTAATTCTTCTTCATCCTCCGGAGTGTTTGCAGAGACCTCCTGATTTGGGATTGTCCATGGGTTCGATTCCTGTGTGCTTTGCTTTCCCCCGCAGATGATCATTAAGATATTAACAAGAAGCTTGGGTCCCAAATCTGCATTCCCTTTCTATCATAGATGGGTTCTGTGGTACCCTGCTTCATGCTACCTCTCCCCAGCATGGTGGGACCTTCCTGTTAGGTTGGCTGAGGCTACAAAGAAGCCAGCCCACTTGCCCAGTGTGTCAGGGGCTGTGCTTGGATTAGAACCCAGCCTTTCTTCCCCGTCTTGGCTGATCAACACAGAGCAATTGCACTGTGGGGGTTCTGGTGCAATGTCTCCTGATCCCTCACCGTGACTCACCCCAGTGGAGTGCTGCAAGATGATGTGAGGAGAAAAGAAAATGATGGTTCTCAAAGCTGGGAATTTATACAGCATGCTGTGCTTTACCAGATGCCTCAGAAAAACAACACTATTAATACTCAGCGGCTGTCCGGCACTCAGCACTTTACCAAAAAAAAAAAAAAAAGACAGAATCTCTTCCCTGAAAACCACATCCTCAGGCAGCACAGAAAAGGCGGAACAGGGAACAACCCTCCATAAAGGGGAGGCTGTGTGGAGAGATGATTGGTATGAACAACACTGTACTAAGGATTCTTGGAAGAAGTGAGTGTAAATGAGTGATTTAAAGGGGGAGGAGGAATCTGAGCTGGGTGGCTAAGAAGAAGGAGATTGTGACAAGCCCAGAAACACCACAGATAAGGCAGAAAGCCAGGCATGGGAATGTGCAGTAAGAAGAAGGGCAGAATTTGAATCCTCTTGATAGCTAGATAAAGCATTACAGCTATTGACCTTTCACCTGCGCATTGTCTTTAAAACAGAATGAAGTGCTTGCTTTGTGCCAAGGCTTGCTGGCACTAAGACCCTTTTGTCTCTGCTTAAAGCTCTGCAGAAGTTGTGTGTGTTACCACGAGGGTTCATTGATCAGACAGGGTGCTGGATATCACTGCTCTTGTGCCTTCCACAAGCCGAATTCTCACCCAAGATATTTTTTTTCCTGGAGTATTAATTGTTCTCCGTGATCTCTGAGGATAGGACAAGAAGCAATGGGCTTAAATTGCAGCAAGGGAGGTTGAGGTTGGACATTAGGAAAAACTTCCTGTCAGGGTGGTGAAACACGGGAATAAATTGCCGAGGGAGGGTGAGGAATCTCCATCATTGGAGATATTTAAGAGCTGGTTGGATAGGTATCTCTCAGAGATGATCTAGGTGGTGCTTGGTCCTGCCATGAGGGCAGGGCACTGGACTTGATGACCTCACAATGTCCCTTCCAGTTCCAGCGTTCTACGATTCTATGATGCCACCAGTGTTCCACCGCAAAGTTCCGAATAATTTCCCCTGGGCACAGCTGTGTGCTGGCACCGGACCATCACAGCGATTATTTCATCTGCCAGTCCTCCTCCAGCACCACACAGTTATGCTCATTCCTTGTGGCTGAGACTGACCTGCTCCCCCATGGGGATCCCTTTCGTGCTTGCAGTGCATGGCCACAACGGTAACACAGCAATTCTCGATCTATTCCTCGGGGTTACCATTGTGCTCTTGATTTAGAGCGACAGAGAGTGCCAGAGCAAACGCTGGATCTGCTTGTGTGGCTCCATTATATCGTGGCAGCTTGGTAATACTATCCAGTGAGAAAATGGACTAGTGCAGATAATGAAAACCATTCGAGGTGGGCATGTGCTTAGAGGAACCCATGTGGATGAGGGGTGGAGGTACCCGGTGAAAGGGATGGGAATACACTAGAATTTTACCTCTGGAGACTGGGTTTTGGATTCTGTCTTAAGTGGGAAAAGGTTAAGAGATTTCACATTAGTCTCCAGGAGATATTTACCCACCCACCAAACCATTGCCCACCACGGTATCCTTCCCCAGAACTGTCAGCAATTGCACAAGAAATGCCCGGCCGAGTTGATCTCGGAGTGGGCCTTGCAGAGCAGAACGTCAAGAGCGTTAGCAGATGTACGTGGGGGGCCCTGGAGTCGAACGACGGAGTACGCTGCAGGTCAGGACAGAGCCAGGGAACAGGAATACGAAGGCTGCTGCAGGTTTCGTGTATCTGTGTATGTGCTTGGGGCTGGAAAGCAGGGATGCCGCGTGTCAGAACTAATTAGCATGACATTAGATCCCAGCTGACTTTTCCCTCCTCCCGTGCTGCCTCCGTGTAACTAGACTGCGGCGACCTGGATATGCAGCGGCATCTTCATCGCTTTTAAATTCTGTCTCCCTTGTCTTTTGGTCCCATTTACATGCATCTTCCCCCAGCTTTCTGCCAGCATGGGATCTAGTGCACCAAGCTCTGAAAAGTATTATCTCCTGCCTGTCTTAGTTCTCCTCCGAAAGCATCCTGCAATACTGCCTCCGAAGGATGCTGCAAACAACTGACCAGGGTGGTTTTTGTTTGGCTGGCAGAGATGTGCTCTGCCTACCTGGACCCCACTTGGCTGTGTTTATGGTTTGATTCCCGCCTTCCCCCTCGCATGCTTCTAAGGGCACAACATTCAAACCCAGAACATTTCAAAGCAAATCAAAAGAAACACCATGGTTGGCACTTGCCAACGCTCCACCAGGTCTGGGCAGCATGGCACAAATGCTCCATCCCAGAGGCTTTTCCCACCATGGTCTATCCAAAAGCCAGATGGCACCTAATTAACAGACGGACTATTCATGTGGATAAGACTGGAGTCAAACCCCTCCCCCCGAATTTTCCTCAGCTCAGATCCTTTCTGGAAGAGCCATTCTGAGGCGTTGGCTCAAATGAAATGTGTAAACTCCCAAGATCATCTTTGCTGTCGCCAGCGGTCGTTTGTTGGGGTAAGTCAGTTTTCACCTTCCCCAGCTCAGGGGTGCGGTGCTGATTTGAATGATAATTGAAATAAATTGGTCACGAAAAGGAAGGAATGAGAGACAGGTCCCTTCTTCTGCATTATGGCGGGAGCACAACTCCCGGGGGACTAGTTTGCTGTAACACCTTCCCGAGTCAGCATTTCATCTGCACGTGGTCGCAGGCAGGGTCGGATGTTATCCGAGTGCCCCCTACATACAGGATGTAACACCTACTCTTGTATACACAATGGGATCATGGACTGTGTTGACAAGCCAGTCACACCAATCTCACGTGCTGGGTGGAAAAACAATCGGCCCATTGACCTTTTGTTTATTCCTCCAAATGGGTTTAGGCCAGAGATTGCCAATATTGGGAGGGCTATCCCATAAGCATCTACAGCGAGATATTCCAGTTGGAGGTAAGTAGGGGTGTGGGGTAAGTTGGTCTTCACTGACCATGACAAGCCCAACTGATGGAACAGGGAAATGAGCTGCAGTCATCTTTACTCGACAGGGCTGTACCCGGATCTGCCGTACATGGCAGGCCTGTATGCAGGGGGGGATGCAAAAGGTGCGAATGCACTCCCCCCCCAGGTCCTTCATGATCCACCATGGGGCTGATTCCGGCCGACCTAGGGAAGGCAGGGGTGGCGCATGGCCCCAGTCTCCCTCCCCCATGCTCTGGCCGGCTGTGAGAAAGCAGGGAGGCCCTGCTGCCCTAGACTGTTTCCCCTGTGCTTCGGTCGGCCAGGGAAGGCTGTGGCTGACTCCCCCCTTCCTCACTCAGGAACAAGACCAGGGGCAGGGCTAGGCCGCAGTGTATGGGGCTGGCCCCGGGGGGGGGAGGGGGCGGGCAGCCAACAGTCCCTACCACAGCTCAACCCCCCCCCCAGAAATTCCTGCATATGGGCCTGCATTGGTGTCAATCAGGTCACCGTGCAGTTCTGTTCACCTACAAGGGATGGCAAACCCAAGCCTATACAAATCAGGTCAGCCCCCAAATGGTTGGCTTAAAATCCCACGACACTGAAAATACTACTACTACTAGAGGTTGAAACTCTCTAGTCCAGTTCTCTCTGGTCTGGAAAGATCTGTGGTCCAGAATGATTATAGTTAGCTGGATGTCCTCTTTTCCTGGGTATGGCCAAGTTTACCACAGTCCCATAAAGTTTGTTTATAGCCACCAGTCCTGGCTCTCAGTACTCTGTGCTCTTACTTAGCTCTAATTTACCTCTCAATGTCTTCTAAGAGCCCAGGAGGCCATGGAAGCACTGGAAATGCTGCTAGACAATATTGACCTCCTGTGGTCCAGAAAATTCTCTGGTTCAGAACCAGTCACCTCCTGAGGATGCCGGACTAGAGAGGTTTCGGCCTGTAATACATTGTGAGATCTTTTTATGTGCCTTCTGGCTTATGAGCTTTTAGCATCATATTCTGTCTACAACCACAAGAGAACATAAGAACGGCCATACTGGGTCAGACCAATGGTCCATCCAGCCCATTATCCTGTCTGCCAATAGTGGCCAATACCAGATGCCCCAGAGGGAGGGAACACAACAGGTAATCCTCATGTGATCCCTCCCGTGTCACTTACCTCCGGAAAAACAGAGGCTAGGGACACCATTTCTACCCATCCTGGCTAATAGCCATTGATGGACCTAACCTCCATGAATTTATCTAGCTCTTTTTAGAACCCTGTTAAAGTCCCAGCCCTCACGACATCCTCTGGCAAGGAGTTCCACAGATTGCCTGTGCACTGAGTGAAGAAAAGCTTCCTTCTGTTTGTTTTAAACCTACCGCCTATTAATTTCATTTGGTGACCCCTAGGTCTTATATCGTGGGAATGTGTAAATAACTTTTCCTTATTCACTTTTTCCATACCAGTCTTGATTGTATAGACCTCTATCATATCCCGCATAGTCTCCTCTTTTCTAAGCTGAAAAGTCCAAGTCTTTTTAATCTTTCTTCATATGGGACCCATTCCAAACCCCTCATCATTTTTTTTGCCCTTTTTTGAACCTTTCTTCTGAAAGAGGGAGAAACTTTCTTCTGATAATGCAAGCCCAGCATCTCGCCAAAGAATAGCATGACTCTAATTGGGAGGTTACAAAAAATACCCACTCTTGTGAGACTCACAATAAAATCACAAGAATTGGCTGCTTTGGGGTATGAGTGTAAATGATATCAGCTTCAGACCCACACGGCCCTCTCTGTTTAAAAGAAAGACTTTGGATCAATAGAAAAATGAATAATTGTTCCCCTTTCTTGTCTTCTCTCCATGCGTAACGTTTCATCTCTCTCCTTACGGTGGGACATCAGCAGTGACGGTGTTTCCGCCTTGAGACTCACCTCTGTGCCATGTGTGGGAAAGAGGCAGGTCATTCTAAACAAATCCTGACTTTCTTCCATTCAGTTTTGATGCAGTTCTTACTGGATTATACCAGAGAACAGAAAAAGCCCGGAGGCAAAACGGCTCATAGTGCAGTCACTGAAAACACGCTTTCGACCCCAACTGGACAATGTGGGACTCAAATGCAAATTGTTTGTTCCTGCCTGCCCACCCTTTCACATCAGCTTTCGGCCGCGATGCTTTTGCTCAGCCCTTCAGCTCGTGTCATTTTGCAGACAGACTTCCCCCAAAGAAGACAGCTGGATGTCGAATACTCTGCAATTTCATTTGGTAAATTGCTTTTCATGTGATGGAGTCATAAAATGTTTCACTGTGGGCTGTGGGCCAAATCCTGCCTCCCTATGGAAATGCTCCAACGGTGTCTCATTTCTACCCTGCAAATGCAATATTGTTGTGGGCCCATGTTCTGGCAATTAAAACCTCCTCCGTCCCACACACAGATTAATTCTCCTAGGACAAAGGACGGGACAACTTGGACAGGCTGCAAAAAAATGCAGAGAGTACAAGGATCCTTCACTCTATGCAAAACCCCAGCACAAAGCTGCCTTTGGCATATGCAGAATAAGCCCTTGTGTTAGAATATATCCCAGGCTCTGACTGTCTATGGAGAGAGGTAGATAGTGCCTTCCCTCCCTAGGAAATTATTTTGGAAATGTGCAGTAAAATCCATCTGCTTAAAAAAATCTCAGCCTGGATGGTGGTCACAAGCATGGTGGCATGGATACCCGCTGGGCCATGCTGAAGTTTCCAGGAAGGTCGAACTTTTGGGTGTGATGCTGACTGGAATCCCTGGAACCTTCTGTCAGGACAAAGACTTCCTGTTCTATCACACACTCCTTAAATGTATTTGTTCTCTTTAAAAATACATTTTGGGCTCAGGGAAATTGCAGGCCAAGGAGAAACAGAGGCATTTATCCCCGTGATGCACCAGCCATCTTTCATTTCTTATGTCATCAGCTTGGTGCTCCTCAAGAGACAGCATGTGAGTTGCATGATTCTGCTAACATCCCCCAGTCCTGACCTACAACAACTCCTGATTTTTTCTAGACGTGGGGTCCTCGTCCACAGCTCCGCCATCAACCTTCTCTCCTGACCATTTCTTTCTTTCCAGCTCTGTGAAGCAGAGACGGCAAATGACGGAATTCAGAGGACAGTCTGGGTTGGGGCAATGCCCTCATGATGGCTCAGGGTCGGCCCCCTGCCCCCTTTTCACTTGTGACCAAACTCCACTCTCTAGAAATGGAAGCCTGACCCTCCATCAGAGACCTCCCCTCACATTGGGGGCTCACCCATAAAGACTTCCAGTCACCAGCCAGACAATTTTCCAAGGAGAATTTTTTATCCTTTCCATTAGAATTAGCTTTTCTGACACCTCACAGAAGAGATTAAAGAAACAGATGTGAAAATGCTCTAGTGAGGGTATATTTATAATCCACTCAGCTGGTTTTCCTCTCCGCCAATTTCAGCTATAATTTATGAATGCCCTCCGTTAACAGGCATAGAACCTCGGCCTTCTATTTTGCCTGCTTGTGCTTTTCCTGCTTATACTTTCTGCTAAATCTCCACAATGCTACTCAATCCAGGGAGCTTCTGCCATCGCTGGAAACACGTTGAAGCAGCTAATTAGCAGTGCAGGATTTTTGGACGCCATGTGGCAGCAGAGAAGAATCATATTCCCGACCGATATTTTGGACACTGAAAAAGGATAACACCCTCCATAGACCCCCTGATCCCTACACCCCGCTGTCCCAGCTTCAAGTGTTTTTCATTGCAGTAGGGCATCCTGGGATTGGAAGGAAGCTTCCAAGCCCAGCTCTGAAAGGAGGCATTGTGGGAATTGTAGTTCTCAAAGAGCATGACAACTAAAGGCTTCACCAGCAAGACATGATAGGAAAGGGAGGTTATTTAGCATCATCTCTTTCCTTTGTTAGGGTGCAATTTCTATTACCCTAAGGGTATGTCTAGACTACAGGCTTTTGTCGACAGAGGTTTTGTCAACAGATACTGTCGACAAAGCCTCTGTCGACAAAGAGCGGCTAGACTACAGCCAGTGCTGTTGACAAAGCAAGCTGCTTTTTCGACAGAGAGTCTAGACACTCTCTTTTGAAAAAGCACAGTGTGGATGCAATAGTGTCTTTTGTTGACAGAACTCTGTGGACAAAAGGCGTTATTCCTTGTAGAATGAAGTTTACCGCCATCGACAAAACTGCCGCGTTCTGTCGACTTACTGTCGACAGAACTTGGCGGTAGTATAGAGGCAGGTATAGTTTTGCCGACAAAAGGCCACTTTTGTCGACAAAACCCTGTAGTCTAGACACACCCTAAGTTCCCATGTTCCATGGAAAGTGACCTGAAATGTATAACAAAACCATACTCAGCCTGCTTTAAGGGGTCACTGTGCCCTACTCAGGGGCGGCCCGTGGCTATAGGCGGACTCAGCCGCTGCCTAGGGCGCTGCTGCCCGAGGCACCTGATGATGACGTCACAGGGGCACCCGGGGCACCCACCGATGATATCAGTCCACTGATGGCCCTGCAGGCGGAGGCGCCGATTGCGCATTCCGCCTGGGGCGCCAGCTGCCGCAACCAGCCTCAGGCCACTCCTGGCCCTACTTCTATCATTCTCTGCTCTCCGCCTGGGGTCTTTGCTTAAGGTTGAGTCAGACGGCAAGGCTAAATCCTGTTCTTGTGATCATTGGATGGACTCCCTTCTCCTTGGTGACCTTCTCAGAAGAGGCAAAGCTTCTAGTCCTCTGGAGCTAGTATGCGGGGAGGGCTGTTGGCAGAATGCAGCAGATAAATTGTGGGGAAGGAAGGTAAGATCAGCCAGAAGCAGAAAAAAAAAATCCCATACTAATAAAAAGGGACCCAAGTTCTGGGAGGAAATAATAGGCTTGAAGTTATGACAATGTCTTATTTTTCATTCTGCAAAACACGGTGTACTTCTAAAGTACCATGGAAGTGCTCCATAATAATTGCAACTCCCAAGTGCTTAGATTTTTTTTCTCCCTGCCAAGCTCACATTTGAGAAATCCAGGTTCCATCTTAATCACTGCTACACAGTCATATAAAAAACCCACACACTTCTCCTAACCTCTGACTCCCACTGAAGTCCCACCCCGCCTCCTACGCAGCTTGGCTAATGCACCACACGCGGGCCAGCAACATGCCTTCCAATTCCAATCCCGAGCCTATTGTCAGTTCTCCCCGAGCCCTGCCTGCTCCCAACCCTGCTGCTGGGGTCAATGTCTTTGCAGGCGCTCTCTCTCTCTCTCTCTCTCTCGATTATGCGTGGGGTGCCGTGTGCTCAGGAAGCTGACAGTTTGCGGAAGCTCTGGCTTCAGTGCCTTGGACGAGCTGGGAGAAGGAAGTGCTTTATTTTGCCTTCCCTCCTCTGTGAAGTCAGCCCTGATTTAGAGGCTGCACGAGTCGCAGTGTGGGGATGGCATCTCCTAATTAGACTTGTCAAAATCACTCTCTGCATAGCACGGGTGCACCTGCGTCCCCAACGCTCCACTGATCCCGAGAGGCCGCGCCGCTCAAACCAGAAATCATTCCGTCTTTTAGCACGGAGACGCGTCGCTCTCTGGCGGCTCGGTCCACACACTGGCTTACTTTCCGTTCCATTCCTTCCCCCCTAGGGGCCATTTCATGCACCAGGCTCTTGTCCGCGAAGGGACGAGTCTGTTGCGATGCAGTGTAATGGGGCCGGGCGGAAGGGAGGAGATCGATTTGTCGTTTTCTGTGAGGGGATTTCCATTTTTGTATGGACGGTTTTTCTCCGCGTGCAGCCCAGCCAGACTCAGCCGTTGCCCAAGCAGCCTGAAAAAAAGCCCCTGTAGAGAGGCTGGAAAGGAAGCTGGCAGAGTGGCTAGAAGGAGCCCAGCACTCACACACTCACTTTTCAACCCAGGAGAGCTGAGTGCATGTGGCTCAGGCCACAAGTGAAATGAGTTCTGGGGCCTCTCAGCCTTCTCCCTCATGGTAGCTTGTCTACGGCACATCATTGCTCAGCGGAGTCTGGCATTGCCTTTGAACCCCACAAGAGCAAAAGGGGGGTGCTTGGCATGGCGGGGCTAAGGACACTTTATAGCCTTTAACACAGCAGTGGGCAGCCTGCAGCCTGAGGGCCACATGCAGCCCATCGAGGTTCTACGTGTGGCCCACAAGACGCTTTGTTTACTGCTGCCCACGCCAGATTCTGCTGGGTTCTATGCACCTAGATTTTTTTCCCTACAGGTATTACACCTGAAAGGAGGTGTGCGCTGGTTGCACGCAACACTGCCGATGAGAGCCGGGCGTTCCCTCTGCAGCCAGTCACAGCGCCACGACAGTCCCATCGGCTCATCCCGCCAGCTCTAGGCATGCAGGTGCAGTGAGCAAAGCTACCCTCTGCTGGGAAGTCATAGTGGTTCTGACAATCTTGCAGCCCACAGAGATGAAGGAGGGCCCCTCATGTGGCCCACTCACAAGCTGAGGGGCCCCTCACTGCTTTAACATCTGTGGATTCTATTCAAAGGTATCAGCCCTTTGGTTTCTCCTGGACAAAAGGATCACCCCGAGCTTTAAAAAAGGAGCCTCGTGGACCAGAACAAATAGTCTGAACTTCTCCCTCTCTTGAGAATTTCAGTGTTCCTGATCTGGGGCCTCTCCGACAGCCACCGGGGTACTCCTCTGGGACAGGGACCTCTCTTATGGTTGCCCGCACATTTCCTGGATGCCATGTGCACTCCCTCAGAAGAAAACTCTGTCCAGAGCCACTGTGAACCCTCTCCAAGGTTGTCCAGAGGAGAGACATTCAGCTATCTGACTCCCTTCAAGGACCACGTTTTGGTGGGCTACATAATCATGGCACCGTGTGTTATTATTCTGTGCGATTGCTGGACTAGAGATGGACATGGAGCCAGTAATGTGTTGCTACAGAACAAGTGGAAACTACAAACCAAGTAAAAGCTGATTCTTCCAGGCAGGGGGTGGAATTTCTAGGTGTGCGTCTTTTCTTGGCCAGACGAAATGCCCGTTGTGGGTCGGGGCTCTCCCGCATGGAATGCTTTGCTCCTGCCCTCCCGGGTTCTATTCTTGTTGCCCTCACAGGCGAGTCCACATCTTGTTAACAGCGTGTCAGCCAAGCCGCCTGGCCACATGGCTCCAGTGGGCTAACGATGAAGATGGAAATGAGCCAGTAAATTGTTCTGCCATCACTTCAGGATGGAGAGGGAATGAATGAATCAAAAGGGCCAATATACAATGCGCGTTCCTGTGGCCATGGCTGTACTGAAAGCCTGGATGGCAAACAACGTCTAGCTTGGCAGTCCAAAACGGCCCCTCAGCACCGCTACTTTATGCAGCTTTATCTTGCGCGAATCTGAAGCCCAAGAAATCATCCCTTGCACGCGTGGGCCATCTGTCTGTCCTTGCACACATGGGCAGTCTGTCCAGCCAGCCACCTATCCAGGCACTTACTTGTACAACTCTCCGTCACATGGTTCCTCATAGTCAAACTGGAGGGCAGTCAGTGGGGTCTCCTGTTGGTCCCACTGAATGATACCCTGCTCCCTGCCATACATGTATCCATGTCACTTCCTCTTCATCCACTTCTAGGTCTTGTGAGTCATGAAAAGAACATGCCTTTTGCTGGTGGCCTGCTTTCTGGCGGCGTGCCCACCACCACCATATCTGAAGAACAGGTCTAGTGGCTCTCGTTGTGCACCTGAGCGGGACTTTGATCAGCTTCATCCTCACCTTCCTTCTCCCGCTTCCTTGCCCGGGCTCGTTAAAACAACATTGCCAGAGTCTGCTTCATTATCCCAATAGTTAGACGAGAGAGCTTCAAAAACTCATAAAGGAGACAGGGCAGCAATGAGCGTGGCGTTTATCTGAAAGGTGTGGACAGGGCCAGGTGGGACTTGAGCCAAAGCCGTTTGAAATCCGCGGGCATCTCCATGGAATTCACAGGACTTATGCTCATGCCCATGGACATGTGACTTTTCCCAACCCAGAGAAGAGATGCAAGTGGCCTTGGACCTTGTCAGTTTTTCAGACTCTGGCTTCACCAGCTGGAAACCCATGTCTAAAGATGGCTGAGGCCCGGTTTCCCGGGAAACCCTGTCGTTGGGTGGTTCGGCCGACTGCTGTGAACGAGGCTTAAACTGCATCAAATATGTGTTTAAAGAACACTTTGGAGGCCATTGCCAGTGTTCCTGCATCCACATTAAACTGAGAACTACAAAGCATGTCGGAGATTAGCGATTCGCTTTGCTGCCTCCACGTTCGAACCTTCTCAACACAGTTTTCTGGGCAGCATGGACAAGGCCTAAAATGGGACATCTTCCCAGGCTGGGAGGCTCAGAATGCAGGCCACCCGCCCCTCAGCCCTGAAAATGACACTAATAAATCCCTGCTCCCCGTACAAAAGATACGCCAGCCATCCAAAGCAAGGACTGTGAACTCCAGAATCTGATTGGGGGCGGGCACAGCAGCTTTCACGTCTCAATTTGGGCAACTCCGAATCAGCGTTCCCAGAGGCGTTTAATCCCAGGAGATGTGTGAGGAGCGAATCTGTTGGACCCTGTTGTTTTAACAGCACTGAAAGAAGAGTTTTGCCCACGGGGAAGGAGGACACTGAAAGCAATAGGTCTGGGGTGGCATTGGGGAAGAAGATGCATCTTATCAAGGAAGCCCAGTCTGGGAAATCTACTATAATCATCATCATCATTGTGAGGTGGGATAATCTGACCATCAAAGCTTGTCAGGAAAAGCAAGACACAACTCCCCCCTGGGATGTACCAGCAACAAAGGCTATAAATCCTTGCCAAATCCTGCCTCACCCCACACTAGAGCCTTGTGTCTCCACCTCCCCCGCTGGCCCTGTCCTTCAGTTAGCTCTTGGCTTCACTCGGCCCTCACTTCTTCATGTCCTCAGCATAGAGTCTCCTCAATTCCACGCCCTGCCTACAATCACCCCTCTGGGTGGTTGTCTTTCAAGGCATGAGCTCACCTCACCTTCAAGGAATGCGCAGCACATGTCCTGGCCCCACAGACTGAGCTGCACCCCAGAAATGGCCGGCAGCAGGCCTGGCTCCTCAGAAGGGTGGAGAACAGGGCTCCATGCACTGCCCCTGCCCTGAGCACTAGCTCTGCACTCCTACTGGCTGGGAACTTGCTGCTGGCTGCTTCTGGGGGCAGCCTGGTCTGTGGGGCCAGGACAGGCAAGAAGTTGCCTTAGCACCCCCACTGCACCTCTGGCTGGGAGCCACTCGAGGTAAGCCCCTCCTGCCCCAGCCCTGCCCCCCCAAAACTGGAGCACCTTTCTATACCCCAAAGCTCCTACTCAGCCCCACCCCAGAGCCCATACTCTAATTAAATGATGTTGGGTCGTGGGCATCAACAATTTTTTTCAACTGGGTCCTGAGGAAAAAAAAGTTTGAGGACCACTGGATTAGCTTATGGGTTGGCAGCCAATTTGTCAAAGAGCTCTAAAATTCATGTGCATGCTCGGATTGCCTGGAGATTTGCCATCGCACACTTGGGTTCAAGGTAAGATTCATTGTTCACATTTGGGGTTCTCATAAAATCACAGAGAGCGTTGTTGTTGTTTTGGGAGAGGCTGAAGATTTTGCTAGAGCTTGTTAGAAAGCAGGGTTACAGTCCTGCGCAGAGTTTCAACAAAAATGGGTTTTTTTTTTTGTTATTTTAACTGATTTTTGTTTCCTGGAAAATTCTGACTTTTTGTCCAAAAATTAATTCTCACCCCAAAAAGTTTACACTCTAATTACGAGATGAGAGGTCACAAGTGGGTGCAGACACATGCGGCGCTCCAGGCAGCTCCCAATTTTCCCGGAAAATTCGGACTTTTGGTCAAAACATTAATTCTTGCCATTATTGTGTACTCAGTTTTTTGGTCAAAACACTGACATTTCCACAGCAAGTAGACGCTTTTCTGGAAACATTCCACAGGAAATTGCCATTTCAACAGGAAGTTTTCCAGCAGCCCTCTGAGGCCTGCATGAGGCGAGGCCTAAATCAGGGATTTGGGTTCCAAAGCGCTAGGTGCTGTACATTTCTAATGCAAAGACGTTCCTTGCCCCAAGGAGCACTCACTCTAGTTAGGAGATGAGAGGCCACTGGTGAGTGCAGAAGTATGAGAGCCAGAGCTGGGGCTGCCATATTTGGGGTTGGGATTGGCAAATGGTGGATTCTCTGAAGTCTTTAAACCGTCATTCGAGGACTTCAGTCACTCAGGCAGAGCTTAGGGGTCTATACCAGAGTGGGTGGGTGAGGTTCCGTGCCCTGCAATGTGCAGGAGCTCAGACTAGATAAGTGTACGGACCCTTCGAATCTTAGGCCTGGCCTACACGACAGCGGAAGGTCAAACTGAGATACACAACGCCAGCTACAGTAATTACGTCGCTGGAGTCGACGTATCTTAAATCGCATTTCTGTGCTGTCCAATCAGGGCCTGGGGTGAGGGGAGTGTGCAAAGTTTCCTCTGCCCTGCCCCTGCCCTGTGAAGAGCGCGTGGCACTTAGAAGTGCCGTGTGATCCTGGCAGGGTGGGAGGAGGCTTTGCGTGCTCCACCGCCCCCAGACCCTGACTGGCCTGGGGGTTAGGGAGCATGGGAAGTCTCCTCCCACCATCAGGGTCATGGATACCTAGAGGGAACCTGATGGGGGACAAAGGGGCTTCCCCACCCCCAGGCCAATCACAGTGGGGGGAGGGATAGCTCAGCAGTTTGAGCATTGGCTTGCTAAATCCACAATTGTGAGCTCAATCCCTGAGGGGGCCATTTAGGGATCCAGGGCAGATCTGTCAGGGAGGGTACTTGGTCCAGGCAGAGGACTGGACTTGATGACCTCTCAAGGTCCCTTCCAGTTCTAGGAGATAGGTATTTCTGCATATATATTATAAGCATCCTGGCCACGCCCCTTCCATGTGAGGCCCCACCCCTTATGGGACAGCCCAGGGCTACTTCAAAAATTTTTGAAGTGACCCCTGGCAAAAAATTATTGCCTGCCCCTGGTCTATGTGCCATAGCAGGGATCACAGCTGTTACACACTTGAAATGCAGCAAGGTGAAAAAGAAAAGCAGCAACTGCAAACAAAGTAGAGGAGGTAGAGAGGAAATAAAAGTGCAGTGTATGGCATCTTCTGACCCAATATAGGGCTTGATCCTGTACCTCATGAAGTCAGCAGTACAGGATGAGGCATCTATAACACAGATTTTCTTAAAGCACGCTTAGCACACAGAACCTTGGACTAATTCATGAGTTTATATTACAGGGAGAGTTGAAAACTCCAGCTAAACATGAAAGAAACATAGCTCAAGTGGTTCACAACCCCGATACTGTGAGGTTTGCCTGTCCTGCTTCAGTGGTGTCGCTCAGTGACATGTTTTACCTGCTCTTCCACTGACCTCAGTGACAGCAAAGTCCCTGGAATCATGTATAGTACTATGAGAACCCAGCGCTTTCTTCTTCCCTCCATGATAGTGACTGCAAGAAATGCAGTGAGCACCTAGCTGCTGACACCAAGCTAATTTCACCTCAGCTTTCCTCAGCTCACAGCTCTCTGTATTCTGAGAGCAAATGTCCTCTTTGCAGTATGGGGGTGACATGCAGGTGTCACAGATCTGCCAAAGTTACCTCCCGACATTTTCACTGATATTTCGGAGAAAATAAAACCCACCTCCCTCAGCCCTTGCTTCACGTAAAGCTGGGGGCTTAAAACTTTATTTCTCATGACCTTGCTGAAGAAAATTGTTGATGCCCCGACCTAACATCATTTGACTAGAGTGTGGGCTCTGTGGTGGGGCTGAGGAGGAGCTTTGGGGTGTAGGAGGGGGATCCAGCTTTGGGGGGGCCGGGCTGGGGCGGGAGGGGCTCACCTTAAGTGGCTTCTGGTCAGCGGTGCAGCAGGAGGGCTAAGGCAGCTGTCCTGGCACCACAGACCAGGCTGCCCCCAGAAGCAGCCAGCAGCAGGTTCCCAGCCAGTGGGAGTGCAGAACTAGTGCTTGGGGCGGGGGCAGTGCATGGAGCCCTGTGCGCTCTCCCACACACACACCTAGGAGCCGGGCCTGCTGCCGGCTGCTTTTGGGGCGCAGCGCAGTCTGTGATGCCAGGTTAGGCAGGGAGCTGCCTTAGCCCCCCCGTTCACCTGACCCCCCTGCAGCAACGAGACCCAGGGCCCGACATTCCACCACCCAGCCCTGGGTCATGCTCCCTAGTTTGAAAACCGCTGGCCTACAGATTTTCCCAGCGCCGTGACCGTCTTCAGCTTTGCAGGAGAAAGTGTTCTGCGTCATTGTGTGGCCTGCGTTCCTCTGCGCATGCCCCAGGGCGCGGGCGCACCTGTCCCATCCCGTTTGATTCAGCAAAAGGCTTTGAAGGGCGGGATGAGGCTTCCTGCTGGAAGCACAAACTCTCCGCCGGCCCCAGCGTGCGCTCTGAAAGCAAATTGTTTTCCCTGCCTCACAGCATCTTCCAGCACAATGGACGGTCGCAGCCCAGCGGAAGCTGTCTGCCACCTGGTAATAAATGAGCTGTTAGCCGCGGTAGTGGCGCGCACAGTTCCATTTGCCATGTGAAGGCCTCGCAGCTGCTTCTCATTTTCATACCACCAAAAAAAGACGAGAGAAGAGGACAAAGGTGTGACAGGAAGCCACCCTCCAGACGGTCTCATTTGTCCAGTCTCCGCTCTTCAGTAGGTAGAGAGACTGTCCAATACCGCGTTTTGGTGATGGGACATTTGGAATGTAAAACTGAGCTGTTGCTGCAAGGGAAGGGCTAGTCACTGCAGCTGCGGTCACGAGAAAAAGCCAAGCTTACTTCATATTACAGATTGGTTATTAAAGACATGGAACCTGTTCCATCTCCACTACAACCGCACCGCTCCTCAGATCTGGGCTACAGTATTCCCCACCATGGCATAGCCAGTGCTCCTCCATCACTGGACATTGTTAAGTGCTGGTTAGACAAACATCTGCCAAGGATGGTCCAGATGATGCTTGATCTTGCTGTGAGAGCAGGAGACTGGATTTCATGACCCCTCGAGGTTCCTTCCAGTCCTATGACTCTGTGATTCAATCCTGATGCTAATACACATCAACCATAAACTGCAGCGTAACGGCCATACTGGGCAGATCAAAGGTCCATCTAGCCCAGTATCCTTCTTCCAACAGCAACCAATACCAGGTTTCCCAGAGGAAGTGAACGGAACAGGGAATCACCAAGTGATCCCTTCTTCGTCATCCATTTCCAGCCTCTGACGAACAGAGACTAGGGACACGATTCCTACCCATCCTGGCTAATAGCCCTCGAGGGACCATTGTATCCTCCATGGATTTATCTAGCTCTTTTTTGAACCCTGGTATAGTCTTGGACTTCACAACATCCTCTGGCAAGGAGTTCCACAGGTTGACTGTTCCACAGGTTGACAGCTCCTGCTATCCTATTGCTGCTCTTTCCATGCCCCACAGCACGGCCAGTAGGTGTCAGTCCCACAGGCAGGGCCACCTCTAGGCAGGTATGAGGCCTGGGGCAACTCCCTCCCCTTTGCCCCAGGTCCTGCCCCTATCCCACCTCTTTCTGCCCCTTCCCACCCCCATTGCACCCTTCCTGTAAACCCCCTCCCTTTGAACAACACAATGTGGGGGATTGCAGGACAGGGCCTGGTATAGGGCAGAATCAGGTGATGGGCACCCCTCACTGAATATGATGGCGGAGCAACCTGGTCCCATCCTGCTCTGCTCTGCTCCCTGGGGGGACGGAGTGGGCTGGGGTGTTCTGTGGTGAAGCAGAGTGATCTGGCTGGGAGATGGTGGCAGAGCAGGGCAGGCTGCTGCATGGATTGCTCTACTTCCGGGCCTCCCACAGCTGCAGTGAGTGGGGCGGACCCCAGTCCTTACTGCCACCCTATACCAGGCCTCCCAGGCTGCCCTGGGCCCCATGGGCTAAGATGAATATAGGGACTCTCCCATCCATAGCATGGTTGGGGAGGTCACTGCAGGACCCCTGACAGCCACCCTGGACTGCCCTATGAATGAGATGACATTGCCCCAAGCTCCAGTTTCGGGCCTCCGTGACCAGAAGGCAACCCTAGGAGCAGAGATTTTATCTAACTTGTATTCGCGATGCTGATTTTGTGGCTAGGGAGCATCACATATTCCTCCCTGAGATGGACTCCAGCCATGCAATGTGGATCTCAATGGATTTCAAGCCCCCCCCCCCCACCTGTGGGTGTGTTTGGAGGCTGGCTCTGCCCGTTAAAATTCAGATCCCGCGTGGGTTGGAATTTGGGATATCCAAAATTGCCAGGCGCGTTTGGATGCGGCTTGGTTCCGACCCAGAACTTAGAAATAAATTAAATTTCCCATTGATCAGGCACTGACTGGGAAAGAAAGCAAGATACTTGGCCCTCCATAGTCAAAGAGGCACACAACGATTCAGATGTGCAACTCCCACGCAAGCCAGGGGGAATTACACAGACAAATCCCCAGCTTGTGCTTGAATACGCTACGGTGAACACCTGGATGACTATCCTCCGCAGACTAACATTTTTAGGCTCCCTCTGAGCCCAGCCCACAAAATCCCAGGGAAATACGGGGACAGCCTGGGCGCAAGAGAAGAGAGAGATCTGCATGAAACAATGACAGCAGAAGCAAACCGGTGCATCTTTATTATACGGCGGCGAACGCAATTACCGCAGTGAGCATGTAAAAATGAAAAACGTGAGAGAAGCCAAGAGAAGGGAAAGAGCACAGCCCGTTCATGTGCTGGAGAGACCGATACAAGCCGTTAATATTCCAGAAGCATATGGATTCTTCGCTGCCTAATAGAAATGTTAACAGCTCACATTGGTGAATCATGCAGCCTGCGTCTGCTTTCTACAGGGTTTTGCTGCTCTGCCAAGACAGAAAGGACACGTTTGGTTCCCAGGTGCTTTATTCCCTTTAATGAAGCATTACAAAATTTAAAAAGTGTCCTACCCAATTTAAGGCTCCGGCAAAATGTTGTGCCCTAAGCTCTGAAAAGAAGGAGCCTTTAGTTGATGGAGCATGTAGATGGGCATCTAAAGACGGATTCCTTCCTTCCTTTCTGCCCCTAACCATCCAGGGCCCTCCTTGGAGTTTATGGGGCCCTACACAGTACTATTCAACTGGTGCTCCTATACCTGAAGGCAGCCACATGGGGGGGAGAGACACGATTTTTTAGAGATGAGACTTTATAATCTTGAGCAGCACATTCATGAAATGTTTTAAAGCAAATTTTAAAATTGTGTCGACTCCCAGTTAGTTCAGAAACTGGCAGTATGGACCCGGGGCTGGGAAATGCCTCCGAAATGGCTTCGCTACCTCTCGAATCGTTCTTTCCCAGGTTCCATGTTCTACTAATCACTCGGGCCGGCTTTGTCACTTGCAAGTCCACTAGATTCTCTCTGGAGGAAACAGAACCACAGACCAAGGATGGGTAGAGGCGGGTGGGTGGATAATAAGCCCCAAATTTTCAGGTGCCTTCTGCAGCTGTGTATTCTGCCTATAAGTATGGATGAGGGGGCATCCATCCATCCCTCTCTTCTGCAACAAGTTCCCCAATAGGAGCTATTCATCCTGCAAAGAGGATTCCCTGTTTCTGCTCAATCATCATACCTGTCCCAGAACTCTCCAGGCTCGATGCAGCTGCACTTTGACAAGCAGCGTGGAAAGATACGGGGCAACATCTGGGAATTTACTCATCTAGCAGGCCAGCGGCAGTTTTGGCACAGGGAGAACTGCCCATCCCAGCAGAGGGGGGTTGCGCTCCTGGTGCAATGTCAGTAGATGCATGGCAGATGGGCAGGAAGGCTCAGGTAATCCCAGATTCTCACGAGTGAGGAGATGACCTGCACATGGAGAAGGGTATTTTTGTAACAATGCAATTAAGCGCTGGCTTGCTAGCCCCTGCATGCTGCAGTCCTGTTTATCCACAGAACAGATACAGCATGGGAAGCGTCCATTGAGGCTTCCAATCAAGGAGGGACTGGTGGGATTAACGAAGATAGAACAGGCTCTTCCATCCATTCGCTTCTAGGTCTCTAGCATCCCATTGTGATAATATCTCATGCAACGAGCCACTCACTACAGGCAATTAGATCAAGTCCACCAGTGTGTGACCAGTGGGCTCCCAAACCGATACCAGATGGCAGTGTTGTCTTCAAGTCGTCATTGTCAAGTCCAAGTTGAGTCTCCAGTCTTAATTTAAAAAATGTCAAGTCACTTTTGTACAAGCCGTCAATATCGGGATTTTCGGACAATTTTTTCACCAAGTCGATGTAACAGAATTAGCAAGTCTCAAGTCGCGTCTCAAGTCACAAACAACGAACCCGAGTCGAGTCTCAAGTCGAGTCACCTAGGCGACTCGACTCATGTTCAAGTCGTGGGACTCGAGTCAACAACTCTGCCAGATGGTAACCACTTTTGTCCATGGTCTTTCTTGGCGGGTGAGGAAAGTCTGCATCCTCAATGGCAGTCTCTGTTCGCCCTGTCTCTCAGTGGCTCTGTCTTTCTTTCTATAGACTCCATTGATGCGTGAGCAGGAAATGAGTGAGGTGTGGCCAGCCCAGCCCTTGGACAACAGCCACCCCCCTCCCTACCCCTCCACAGTGGGTTTTGACTGGCACAGCTGGCAACATCTACTCAGTAGCAGCACCGAGAGTGGGAGAGCCTGAGGACGAAGGGCACTCAAAAATGAAGTCCACTAAATGCACTGAAGGACGTCTTTAATTGAAATGTGGCAGGGTAGCGGGTCCTGCCTCGTAACGTGTCAGGACGGTGACGTGGAGACATCTGAGTAAGCCATTCCTAGTCTGCTGACCTTCAGAGATCTCGCTCTGAGCTTTCTGTCTGAAATCACTGGTTCCCTCGCCTTCCGGACAGTCGTCTTAGCAGCGCTGTGGTTTAAGCATCCATTACTTCCTTTGGTAGTTCATTAAATACATTAATCATCCTCTGTACAAAGAAGTTTCTTCTGAACTCCCAACAGGCCAGGCCTCCTTCTTGGCTGCAGCATATCTCAGCAGCCCAGCCCTTGTTCTGTGACAACAATACCTCTTAATACGTGCTCACCTTTCCTCTGCTGATTCTGTTTGCTTTCCCCACATCCCGGGGTGACACGTACTGGACCGACGGGCTGAACCCTCTGTCTTTGAGCCCTCTCCCTTGCGGCATGTTCCTGCCTAAGGGCAATGTCATCTGTTCTTCTGACCTCCAGCTCCTCGTTTTCATGGAGTCCCTGTGCACGCAGTGGTAGGTGTTTCACTACCTGCCTTGTGTGTGGGGACTAGCTGTGGGGACTCCGTGAGGACGGAGCCGTTGGATCCATTGCATTGCTTGTGGGACGGTGTTTCTGGATTAGGTGACTCCCCTTTTCACTTGCAGGAGGGGGAGGGGGAGGCCTCGAAATAAAGGACTGAGAGGAGGGGGAGGGGCAGGCGGCCGTGCTCCTGGGACAGGAGGGGGTGGGGTCCTCTACAGCCAAATGGATTCTCAGGGCTCGCTGAGGACGACACTGAGCAGGTGAAATGAGGCTGGAGAGCGAGTCGTCACGCCTGGAGTTCCCTGCCGGTCACGGGGCTGAAACGCTGGGGCAGGGTGGTAACACTGGCTGTGTTGTGGGGGAGCAAGTCTGGCTTTCCCTGGTATGTATTATAAGACGGGGTCTGAGCCCAACCCCAGGCATGGCAGGCTCCATTCCCTACCCCGAGAGATCGTGAGGGAATTGCTGGAGGCCTCTTGCTGATGTTTGGCTCCCGTGGTGCCTGCTGCTTGCCCGAGCCAGCAGTCCGAACACTGGGGGGCGGAAGCTAGAGGCAGCAGGAAGCCACACTCGTTTGCGCTGGAGGGGAGGATCCAGTAGAACCTGGCTGACACCTCAGGCCTTCCCACCCCCTCCAAACCCAGCAACCCAGTGGGAAGGGAGAAGAGGAGGAACCCAGCAGGGAGCAGCTGCCCAGGTTTCTCTCTGTGCATGGAGGCGGGGCAGAGGATCAGGACGATGGGCCTGATGCAGGAGCCTGTTTACGTCTGTTTTTGCCATTTGCTGCAGCGGGCTGTGCATCAGGCCCTGTAAGAATCACCGTCAACAAATTCCCAACTCAGCTGTAACCCCAGCAACCAGTCCCTCCATGTTTGCTGCCCTTCCTCCTTGCTTAGCACACTGCCTCATCTCCCTTAGCATTTCTTCCTCTCTTTGCCTCAGCCGTAAAATCCCACGGTCCTCCATGAGTCACTGCCCGCGGATCTCTTCTGAATGCTCATCATCCACCAATCCCACCTGGCTTTTGCCATGGCCCTGGCACGGCCTAGAAGAGCTCCCCTCACACCGATGCCTGCGAGCAAAGCCTTCTACAGCGTATCAGTGCAAAGCAACCTGGCTCAAGAGCTCTGGGGACATTGGCTTTGCCGGCAGGTAGCGGGAAAAACAGAACTAAATACTATGTTTATTTATACAGGTTGAACCTCTCTAGTCCGGCACCCTCGGGACCTGATTGGTGCTGAACCAAAGAATTTGCTGGACGACGTGAGGTCAATATTGTCTAGAAGCATCACCGACACTTCCACTGCTTCCTGGGCTCTGAGAAGACATGTAGGGGTAAATTAGAGCTAAATAACAGCACAGAACAGTGAGAGCCAGGACTGGGGGCTGTAAACGAACTTTAGGGGATTGCAGGAAACTTGGCCACACCCATGCTAAACAGACATCCAGCTAACTCAAATCATGTGAGACCATGGAAAATGCTGGAGCAGAGAGTGTCGGACTAGAAAGGTTCAACTTGTATTGCTCCACGAAACTCTACCCACGTAAAAAAGGGAAAACTAACTTTGGGGGTGGAGGAATAGCCCTCAACCTTTGCAAGCAAGTTCCCTGAATACTGTACCAAATCACCAGAAGGGGCTTAGGGGCCTTACACCAGTTTCTAGAGCCCTTGACCTCTTATCATCTTTCTACTCTGTTTCCCCAGTTCCAGGACCTCAGCTCTTTACTCAAAGCCAATAATTTTTTTTAGCCACATCAGTGCTTTGCCATCAACTGGCTATTACCTACCACCTCAGACATCAGTCTTGTTAGCACTGCTCTATTTTGTCCGTATAAAGTCCCTGTGGGTAGAATCGAACCCAGGACCTCTGGAACTTACAGCCTCTGTCGCATGAGCTAAAAGCCAGCTACCCATTAGCTAAGGCTGTAGAGCTGACTCGCTAGTCTCCCTGTCAGTGGTCTCTGTGCTGCTGGATGGGACAGTACCCCCCCCCCAAGCAGCTGGGTGGGTTACACCTGCACAAATACCAAAAGTCCCTCTTGCTGAAGCCTGAGCATGGTAACTTGCATCCGAGAAGGTGACAGCGCAAGGCAGCAAGTAACAAAGAGATCAATCAGGTTTATGAGGCATCAGTACATCTCTTTTTTGTAGCCCTGGAGCTGGGTTATGCAGGGGTTGAAAAGAGTAAATAGCATTTGTGGTGGGGAGAAAGAGTACTGGGAACAAACCGAGACACAATCAATCACCAGAGGGATTGATCGGGTAAGACTATTACAGAGAAGTTAGAAAAGATCAGTTAGAGCGATAATTTTTGCAGGGAGGCCACTTAATGAATTTTGGTACACGCTCACGGGCCGGCTCCACCCCCAGAAGGGGCGGAGCCCGAGGTGGAAAGGGTAGCGCTGGGGAGAGTGGTCTGGGCCAGAGGCTTTGAATTAAAAACACAGCAAAGGGCTCCAAGCCCCGCTGCTACCGCGTCACCTGGCAGCTGCCCGGGGTTGCTGAGGCTATTTAAAGGGCACACGGCAGTGGGAACTGTGAGCTATTTGAATAGGCTCCTGCTGCCTGAGTCACCACCTGGAAATTCAGTAGCCCGGGCAGCAGGATATAAATAGGAAGCGGCCAGATGCAGTCCGCGGGCCAGATACAAGTGTGAGGTGGGCCGGATCTGTACTTCGGGCCGCATCTTAACCAACCCTAAACTAGAGAGGCTTATTGTGCAGTCTAACGACCGATTGGCTCAGCATACAAACCAGGGACAGCCACAGAATACACTGTATTATCACCAGGAATCTATATTATCTGGACATATGCAATGCAAAGAAGATGCTGGGTTGCTAGGAGCCAGATTTTCGAATCCCCTTCTTCATGCAGGGGAGCACCTTAAAGGTACGTTTGCTCCTCTTGCCTCCTCGCTGCATGGGAAGGCACGACTCACCGCCAACAATTCTGGCTCTAAGGCCATATGGGTATATTTCTGAGATGAGACGTCAAAGACGTCATCCGGGCAAAGGGATGATGTTAAAATAAAAGAATTCTTATCAGTGGTCCTACTGTAACACCTTGCAGAAATTCCAGCTGGGAGGGTTTTAAGATCCTCATTAACTTTCTACACAGATGATACTCATTTTCTTTTGTTTTGGGGCACAGGACTCCAAGGGCATGTCCACCTGGGGAAACTATTTCGAAATAACTAAAATTGATTGAATAAATCCCGAAATAACAACGTCAAAATAGCGTGTCCACACAACAGGAAGCCTCAAAATTAGTCCGAAGCAGGCTCTGTTAATGTGGATGTGATACCTCGACTTAGAGCCCCAGGAAGCACTGGGGAGTAATTAGTTCGAATGACACTGGGGAGTCGTTATTTCAAAATAGTGGCACCAGCGTGTCCACACGACCGCTATTCTGAAATAACTGTTTCAGTATTCGAGTTATTCCTCAAGGAAAGCAGGAGTACAGATTTTGAATTAAGCAGCCCCTTACTTCAAAATAACGGACTTGGTAGTGTGGACACACCGCTTATTAATTTGACCTAAGGGGTTATTTTGAAATAAAGCCCTAGTGTAGACCAGAGCTAAGTGGATAATGAAATTAGTCTCATCCTAACATCATTTTTTTGGTCTGATATCTTGATTTGAGAAAAGCTTTTGACATTGCCTCTGCAAATATCACGTGGGGCTAACGAAGGATATGGGGAAAAAGTCCCAGATGGGTCACTGTGGGTATGTCTAGATGACAACATTTTTGTGGTAAAAGGTACACAAAATGCGCTCTGCATTTTTCCGCTTTTTTTTCGGAAGAGGCTTTTCTGAAATTTGGCCCGTCTACACTGGGCCAAATTTCGGACTCCCCCCCCCCCCTTTCAGAAGAGCTCTTCTTTCTTGTGGAAGGAGGAAGACAGGGCTTCTGAAAGCACACGTCTGCTCTCCGCAAAAAAAGGGGGAAGAGCAGACACGTTCCCTAGACATGGAGGAGTTTTTCCCGGAAAAACCCTGTAGTGTAGACATAGCCTGTGTTAGTCTGTAACTTGAAAAACAATAAGCAGTCCTGTGGCACCGTAGAGGCTAACAAAAATATAGAGAATCATGAGCTTTCATGGGGAAAACCCACTTCATCAGATGAATAGGAGTGGAAATAGCAGAAAACAAGAATTATACCCACAGAAGCTCATGATCCTCTGTATTTTTGTCAGACTCTAAGGTGCCGCGGGACTACTCATTGTTGCTTAAGGATATGGAGTCTAGATGGAATGATTATAATGTAGGCGCACAACAGGCGGGAAGACCATCCTCAAAGACAAGCTACCAAGAAGGCTGTGAGTCTTTCAGGGTGGTCGCGCAAATCAGGGATTCCGTGACGTTCTGAGACCGCTGCGTGTGACTCCTGCAGCGGCTGGTGTGGCTGTCCCGGGGCTGCCTGAGCAGTTGGGCACCAGCTGCAATGTGGGTAGCACCAGGACCAGCCGCACTGACCATTGCTTGGGCAGCCGCGGGCAGCTGGTCCCAGGCTGAAGTGGAGCAGAGATCTGGAAGCAGCAGCGGCATGCTGGGCTGCTCTCCCACCAGCGGCAGAAGTGGGTCCCAGGTCATTCCCCTCTTGGAGTAACAGTAGCGGTGAAGTTCCAAGATGTCACTCCCCCCAACCTGGAGCAGCAGAGGGACCCCGGGCTATCCTCTACCACAGCAACAGCAACAAGGCCTTAGGCCACCCCTTACCCAGAGCAGAAGCAGCATCTATGGGAGCAACCCCCCCCCCCAGTAGCTAAGATTTAGTTAGGGGTATTTTAGTACAAGGCATAGGCAGGTCATGGGCTGTGACTTTTCAATGATTGCCCATGACCTGTCCTTGATTTTTACTAGAAGTACCCTTGACTAATTCCTATCCTGAGTTATCAATAGTTCTCTGTAAAACTGGGATGGTAAATCTGGTGGGGATCACTCAGGAGTCAGTCCTGGGTCTGGTACCAGTCCATATTTTCATTAATGACTTGGGCAATGGAATGGAGCAGATGCGTGTGAAATGTGATGATACAAAGAATCATGGGATCATAGGGTTGAAAGAGACCTCAGGAGGCCATCGAGTGCAGCCCCCTGGCCAAAGCAGGACCAACCCCAACTCAATCATCCCAGCCAGGGCTTTGTCAAGCTGGGACTTAAAAACCTCTCGGGATGGAGATTCCACCACCACCCCAGGGAATCCATCCCAGTGCTTCCCCACCCTCAAAGCAGGGAAAGGTTCCAAACACTTGGACAGACTGGATGAGAGTTCAAAACAACCTTAACCAACAGAAAAAAAATTACTCTGAATTCAATGAGATGAAGTTGGACAAAGAGAAGTGCAAAGTACTATGTTTAGGAAGGGAAAAAAATAAAATTTGCAACTACCAGGTGGGGAATAGTGCTAGCAGTGCTGGAAAGGAAAGGGGTGACAGTGAGTTACAAATTGATTCAACAACCTGATGCTGTTGCAGAAAAGGCTAACGTCACTCTGAGATGTATTAACTGGAGTCTGGTAGGTAAGACACAGGAGGTAACTGCTCTGCTTGGCATTGGGGAAGCCTCTTTTGGAGAGCTGTGTCTGGTTTTGGGTGCCACCATGATAAGAAAGAGGAGAACAAATTTGAGAAAGACCAGAGGCGAGCCACAAAAATGAACAGCTGATTTATGAAGAAAGGTTAAAAAAACCCTCGTCTTGTTTAGTCTGGAGAAAAGTTGACTGAAGGGGGACCTGATAATGGTCTTCAAATCTGATAAGGGCTGTTATAAAAAGGACGGGCCACCAAGGGAGATTTAGATTACTTAAAAAGTTTTCCCTGATAAAATTAAGCACTAAAATAGGCTCTCAAGGGAGGTTGTGGAATCTCCATCACCGAAGGGTTTCAGAACAGGCTGGACACACGTCTGTCAGGGGTGGTCTAGGTTTACATGGCCCTGCCTCAGTTTATGGGACCAAATTTTATACTTTGCGAGGTCGCTTCCAGCTCTGTGTTGCTATGAGTCTATGCACAAGCACAGTGCTGTTGCCTTTGACTCTCCAGTCCTAAAAGGGAAAATATACATTAGATGGGGGGAGAGGGGGCTCATGATGACACTCTTCTTAACATTCACTCTGGGATTTCAACAGAGCAAGAGAGAGCTTTTTAACATACCAAATGCAAAATCCAGGTCTAATCTACTCCGTGATGTCACGTTGACCTGAACATTTTTTTCATGATCATTTCAGCTAGAGAGAGGGGCAAGCAATAAGTGGAGTGTGATCAGTACACAGAGGACCAACTGCACCGCTGCTTCCTTTTCCTCTAATCCCCTCTGTCCATGCTGCTTTGAGCCCCTGCAAGGGTTGTCCCGATTTTGTTGCTAATTAACGTCTGGGATCCTCCCCAGGGGACAGGTTAGATTTGCAGGTATGACGTTCCCTCTGTTCCTGCCACGATGCTTCTGAATCATGACTGCCACATTAGCTTTTCTCCACTCCCCTGACACCTCTCCTATTGCCTGCAAGGACAACAAATACCATCATTCAGGGAATAAATATCCCCCCTGTCCTCTGATAAAAGAAAACAAACAAACCTGACTCTGTGACCCCTATCCACGGAAGTTTAATGCTATGTAACAGATGGAGTACAGGTTGAACCTCTCTAATCTGGCACTCTCTGGTCCGGAAACATCCGTAATCCGGAATGATTTCACTTAGCCAAATGTCCACTTTTCATGGGTGCGGCCAAGTTTCCTGTGGTCCCATAAAGTTTGTTAACAGCCCCCAGTCCTGGCTCTCAGTGTTCTGTGCTGTTATTTAGCTCTAATTTACCCCTAAATGTCTTCTAAGAGCCCAGTAAGCAGTGGAAGTGCTGATAATGCTGCTGGACAATATTGACCTCCTGTGGTCAGGAAATATTCTCGTTTGGAACCAGTCAGGTCCTGAGGGTGCAGGCCTAGAGAGTTTCAACCTGCAGCATCATGCAGGCCTAAGGACAGTCTGGTATTGACCATGCAGCCTACAGATTATTCCAGGTGAGATACCGATGGGGATTCCCCAGTCTGCTGGCGCTCAGACCCTTGTAGTGACCAAGGCCAGCTAAGCGTATAGATAGACTAGACAGAGACTATACTAGACATGTCAAATGTCTGCCCCCTACTGGCAGTAGCAATCATAAAAGTAAATTTCTCCATGCATGTCTTCTTCCTCTCCTTTTGGAGCAGCACAACGAGCTGGTTGCTGATTGCTGGCTGGACATCAGAACTGGCTCCATCCACTAGCAGTTCCCCAGCTGGTAGGCATATTCTGCGTGTTATTTCAGCTGAGATCTCAGCTTGGGATTTTCTGGGCAGAAGCAATATGACAGTATCATTCCCATGAGAGCTGGAAGGCAGCTACCCACTGGTTGATCTAGAAGGAGCATAAGCTGTCTATTATTTTTTGCAGATCTTTGGCAAAATTCACCCATATCAGGCCCTACCTACCTTGTTTGTGCATGGATTATAGTGCATGGTTGTACAACCAATGGCTTTTGATCAATATAAAACCAGTCCCATAAGGTGTCAAACACCCTCAGCACCCACGGACAAATGTAAGCTGTCAATGCTCCACCGTTCACAAAAGGCACCTGCCTGCATCATATTATAAAATCTAAAGAGATGCATTCACTCGCAGCAATTGTATTAAGTAGATGCTATTTGATCATTGAATACAGTATTTCTGCTGGTGTAGATTGTGTTAAGCAAGCAGCAGTGTGCTGTTTACATTATTTGTGTAGCATTCCTGGCAGAATCCCCCCCCCCCCCCGCACACAACACCACCACAACATTTGCATTGTATCCTAGGACAGGGCTCACCGGGACTGAAGCAGTTTAATTACAAAACTGCATTTTAATTGATTGCGACCAAAATAATTACAAGCAGCACCGTTCCGAGCAATGGCGACTTCTCTGTTTGTCAACAAAAAAGGATTTTTAATTCAACAAACAATAATTGTTTTAATTAAATCAAATTTAGATCCTTATTTCAGAACATTAAAATGTGTATCTATTACTCCTTGCTCCTAAAAGGTAATTTGAGAGATGAAGAGCAAGGTACAGAAGGGCTGTATGCACATGGGTGTTGGAAGCAAACAAACAAAATCATTCGTGTTTAGCTGGTCTTTTATATTATGACTGCCATCAAATGATTTTAGCAGTGTAGGTAGGAACCTAATCAAAAAATGAAGCGATCAAGACAAATCTCTTCTTAATTGGTTCAGCTGTTTCACCACACAAACCCATTCCCTCCTTTCATTTTTCACTGATTTTATTAATAGTATTATTAGTCCGATTGCAGTGCCCATTCAAGATCAGCCATTCAGTGATGGGCACTGTTCATGCACAGATGGGGTATGATATCCCAAAGTTTTATGATCTGGATTTTCAGCCTTTCGCTGAAAATTCATGCCTGTTGCCTGTGCAAACACGCGCAAGCCCTGTGACGAATGCTGATGCTTATATCCATCTTTTAAATTGCCCAGTATCCCCAGGCATACACAAAGCTAGCCTGCACACTAACCCACCCCATTGGAGCTAGTGGGTTATGTGGGTGCAAATACTAATACTTTTTAGTAGGTGGTTTTACTTGCTAGTAGTAGTGTGGATGAGTGATGATTGACGGACACTTTAAGAATTGAACCGTGGACCTCCTGAGCAAAAAGCAAGAGGTAAAAGCCAACTCATATCCTCCACTGATTACCAGAGCAGAGCTCTCTAACTCACACTCACTCACTCGTAGACTTAGTAGAAGCCTAGGTGATCTAGTAGAAGCCTAGCTGAAAACTGACTTTCAGTAGGACGTGCAAACTTCTCATACACAGCTCCGTTGGTGCACTTTGATCCCTGACCACAATGCTTTTGTTCAGCATGGTCCTCCCTTTGGCTATGCAATTGCAGGTCAGACCTATATTTGCATTTCCAGGAGCTTGCATTTCACACAGTGCTACCAATACCTCTCCATTCGGAGCTGCGGCATCTCCTGCTGAGCCGACACAGACAGTAAGTCCCAACACAAAGTACGTGGGGGATTTTGTGATGCAAACAAAGCTCACTGGAGACTGCAAAAATCACGTTCAATAATGACAAAAGCCGGCATCTGTGCTCAGGACTCTGAGGGTGACTGGAAATTTCTATATTAACCTTTTGGGTCATGGAATCCCATACAAACCTCACTGTTATATAATGTAACAGTTTTCTTCTCTATACCAACCTCTCACTGGAATATACTTTTGTTGTGGGGTGGGATGAAACCTTAGGACTCCCCCAAAATAACTATCTGGTCACACAGTCAATCTGTGGAACTCCTTGCCAGAGGATGTTGTGAAGGCCAGATCTTTAACAGAGTTAAAAAAAAGAATTAGATACATTCATGGAGGATAGGTCTATTGATGGCAATTAGTCAGGATGGGCAGGAATGGTGTCCCTTACCTCTCTTTTTCAGAAGCTGGGAATGGGCAACAAGGGAGGGATCATTTGATGATTCCCTGCTCTGCTCATTCCCTCTGGAGCTCCTGGCATTGGCCTCTGTTGGAAGATAGGAGACTGGGCTATATGGATATTTGATCTGACCCAGTATAGTTGTTCTTATATTCTTATAAAAGATACACAAATACAGCTGCTGCCATCTGATCTGTAGGAGATCTCCTTTAACTAATGACAGTAGTTGGTCCCACATTCTCCCTGCAAACCAACCATGTGGGGGCTATGTAATACACAATGACACTAACACAAAGCCAATACATTACCCCACGCCTTGTGGGTCAGAGTTAAGGTGATTATTAGAATGTGCCCAGTGAGTTTTTACATGTCAGTATGGTCATTAACCACATGCATGAAATGAGAGGTTATTGGATACAAATTGAAGTTACAGTCACTGGTTATTTTCATACTTCCATAAGTCTAAGAGAATTTTTTTTAAATGTAATGTTCTTCTTACCACTTTAGAATAAGGGCTTTAAAGTTCTTATAGTCCATATCTTTAAGTTAACCAGCGTTTGTCAGTTGGAATATTCAACATTACTGTGTAACAGCATGTCACGTTATTGAATTTTAAAGATCATTGCTGCACCCATGGGGGGGAGGGGTGTTTGCCCCAAAAGTCTGTACAAAGGGGGCCATGTGACCTGCTCCAGCTTGGAAGAGACCAGGCATGGATATAAAATGCCATGAGGCAGACTCCATCTGGCCTTCAATTTTGCTACTGATTCCAGATGCATCCTTGCGAGGAACAGCGAGCTGGGAAGAATCGTGGGCCCATCTTGACATAGGATGTACACCAGAGACTTTTAAGATAACAGTTTATAACATCTCTGCTAAGCGCCTGCATCGAGAACTTGGTGATTCGATGCATGTAATGTATTTTCCTTAACAACCTTACTCTCATGCTTTTCTTTCTTTTATTAATAAACGTTTAGATTTTAGATTCTAAAGGATTGACCCAGCGTGATCTTGTGGGTAAGATCCAAAGTGTAAATTGACTGGGAACTGTGGCTGATCTTTTGGGACCAGGAGAACCCATTCGGGGTAGGTGAGATTGGGTTCTATAACCCCTCACCTGTGTCTTAGGTCTGGGGCTGATTGTGACACAGGAAGAGCTGCGGTGTCTGAGAGGTTTTGCTCGGTGTGACTGGTTTGTGGCCTATTTGGGAAGGTCTCCAGTCAGGGGCTGTAAGGACCCCTGAGTCTGAGCAATTCACCCTGAGTGGAAGCCTTCAGCGGTGCCCAGACTCGGCCCGGTCCATCACACAGCATACATGGCCAGTTCAGATTCATCGGAAATCACAAGATTATTGCTGTGCTGTAGCACTGCTGATGGCATGGCAACCAGTTGCAAGAGTCTGATATTCCACCTGGTGTATTGCCTTCAGGGACACCAGATCATAACTGTCAATCCAACATCATCTCTGATGTGCAGGCTTTGTGCATCAGTATTGTTTTCATATCTCAGTTACCTGCCACATAGCTGGAGGGGGAAGGGAAGCTACTTATGGCTTGTGGAGTGAATTCACCAATCAGGACAACAAAGCTCATTCATCGTTATTGGGTAAACATCGATATGGCAGGGAGAAGCAGATAGATGAAATGCATGTTGCAAGCTGCCCTCCTGCACCAGGCACGGTTGTTTCACTGCAGCACATGGCGCTACCTTGTCACTGCCTTGCAAATTACCTAACACGGCTTCAGACTTCCACCACGACCCCGATACTTGTTTTGCATTTGGAATTCTCACGAGCGCTCTGATGGCCGTGGCGGACTGGATTCTAGCAGGAGGCCACGCTTGATGCAGGGGATTGATCTGTTAGTTTACTCAGGTAGAGTATTTAGTGTATGAAGCACCTTGGGGGGACTCAGGCAATTCAAGTTGAAGAAACAGAGGCATGTTCTGCATCTCCACGGGAACAAACTGTGTCTGCAGTCGGTCACATATTCTCTTCTAACAAGAGAAAGGCCTGCCCAGGAGTTACGGGCTTTATTCACCACAAATAAAGGGATCTTTCCTCTTCCACCCTGCAGATGACTCCATCTGGCACGCAGGAGGGGAGTTCATTAGGAGATCATGGTCGGATCCAGGAGGAGGTAACCCCTGGTAGAACTTGAAATCCAATTTTAGCCAATCAAAACCGGGCCTCTACAGCCTGCTTTCAGGCTAGGTGGCTGGATTCACTCCTTTTTTTTGTGCCTTCAAAACAAATGTGGCTTGCCATAGCCCCGGAGAAAAGACTTTGGGAGGCTTTTAATTAAAAACACCCAATTGCGAATAAATGAAGTTGGATTGCATGGAGCGCTTTGTCTGTCTGATCTAGGACAACGTGCCCTACATAAAACTTAAATATAACACCCAGCCAGTTCAGCATTCCATCTCTTTTGGGGGGAGGGGGCAGCTCGCTTTCATTTAGCTTTCGTCAGCCCTCATGCCTCCGTGGCCTGATGATACAGAGCTTCCTAAACGTGAGGCGTCTCGTGGTCCTGCCGTCATTTCTAGTGGCTGTGGAGTAAACAGTCACCAGGGACAGGTTTACAGAGGGAAGCCCAGGCACAGTATTCTGTGAGCAGGCCTGCCGACAGCGGAGGGGAGGGGAAAGGGGACAGCTGCCCCACGGCCCAGTGATTCAAAGGGGCCCTGAGTTCCAGCTCCGCCGTGTTGGCTGGGGCCCTGAGACCTTTAAATCCGGGCAGCACTAGGGCCTGGGGGTGCGTGCCATGCTCTGGGTAGCGCTAAGGACTAGGGGGCGCTGTGCCGCACTCTGGGCAGCGCTGGGGGCTGGCTTCCTTTGGCCCCACCCCTTCCCCCTTTGGCCCCACCCCTTCCCCCTTTGGCCCCACCCCTTCCACCTTTGGCCCCGCCTCTTCCAGGAGCATGGAGCAGGCCCCCATCCACCTTGCCCAGGGGCCCACGGAGACTGATGGTGCCACTGTCTATGAGACAGGCTTGCCTCTCCAATCGCATTCCACAGGTCCTTAGCTACCTGCTACCAGCTCAGGAAATGGAGCATCTCTCGGTGCAATCCCATCGCCCTCTCCTGAGGAGGTTGTAGCCTCCTTGGACAAATACCAGAGGGATCTGCCTTTTTCTTCCGCATTGGCAACGCTTGTTTAGCTTGTTCTGCCAATACAGTCTCATTGAATCGACCTGAAATAGTTTTTGGTTTTTTTCCCCTGGCTTGATGGAAGCCTACCAGTTGGCTCAGAGAGGCCTATTAAGGAAAATTAAAAAATCTTTACAGGAGTCATATGCTTGTAGAGTGAAAAAAAAAGGCCAAAATTTTACCCTCCCCTCCCTTTTTTTTTTTTTTTTTTTTTTAAAAAGCGCTGCCTGATGAATTCCTGGATTTCAAACCCCTCTGTTCGCGGACCTTAGAACAGAAACACAAAACCCTCCTCCCTCCGAGGAAACCCTTTGTGAATTCTTCCGCTGGTACATATTGGGTTCTTTCCCAAGAGAACATTCCTCCCCCACCTCCCCGTCCATTTCTTAGCAGCAGGAACAGTTTGTATCCAGATCAGTCTGGTGAGCCACATGACTCCACTGCAAGAAGAGGGTGTTTCAGTGAATCAAAAGGATACTACAAATGTTAGCCAATAACAATGCACCAGGCATCACAAAAAGAGAAGGGTTTCTTGTATCCCTCCGGTCCCTACTGCCAGTCCTTAAACACACATACACGGATTGAAAGCAACGAGTATGACACTGGATCAAACGAAAGAATTCTTTGTGCTCCGAGTCACAACCGGCACCAGCTGCTCTCACAAAGCACTAGGCTGCACAATACAAAGAGGTGAGCCCTGCAGTATTCCCATTTTGAACTGTGGGGCTTTTTTCTCCCCCCTTCCTCTTATGCTTTTCTGTTCCCGCTAATCCTGACATTACCTGGCAATACATTCCTGTGCTTCCCACTCACCCCGCATAACGAGAAGCCGTCCAATCGGCTGCTTTAGTAACTTGGAGCTAACCCGAATGAATGGCTCTCCTGTGGCCGCTCTTGTTCAGAAACACTTTAATGGCGCTGATAAAATTCCAGCAGAACTTGAAACCAGACCTCTCCCCTTTCTCTCCTTATTGAACAGGTCCTTTATTTTAAAGCCATCCTCTAGCGCTCTTTTTCGAGCTGCCTGTTACTTCTATCAGAAATGCAGCCTGGCTAAAACTGAGGCCCGAGAAAGAGGTGTTCATCTGAAGTAATCCATTCGGGCATGTCTACACTAAGAAACCATTTCAAAATGACTACAATCAACTTAATAACTCCTAAAATAACAGAATCGGGGAAGCTATGGGGAAGCCTCGAAATTAGTCTGAGGCAGGTTCTGTTAACGTGGATGTGCTATCTCAAGTTAGAGCACCAGGAAGCACCGGGGAGTAATTAATTCAAATTACTCTGGGGAGTAGTTATTTCGAAAGAGCGGCACCAGAGTGTTCACATGACCGCTATTTCAAAATAACTGTTTGGAAATTAGCATTACTCCCTGAGGAAAGCAGGAGTACAGATTCAAGTGTGGATGCTCTGCTCATTAGTTCAGCCTAATGAAGGTTATTTCGAAATAAAGCCCTAGACCAGGGCTCATGTCCACCAGTGGGGTCTGTCACATCGGGGCTATGACACACATAGGAGCAAGGACTGAAATGAAATCTCAACAAGTGGGAGAGAGGCTAAGAAACAGAGAGAGTAACTGAAAGGTTTTTTTCCTATAACACTTTGCAATCATCGAAAGAGAAAACAGAAGACAGTGCGTGAACAACTGCAACGCTACCCAATACCCAGGTCCCAGAACAAACCAAACAGAGTCAGAGCTCTCTCTTACAGGGCTTCTTTGCAGAGTGTGGATGGAGGGGTTTCGGGTAGGGAGAAGAACCCCCCCTCCATACATCCCTCACTTCAGAAGAACAGCTGGCCAGGGTAAAAGCCACACAAAAGAGAGTGCAGAAAGCCGTTACTTACAGGTGTATGTCATTTCAAAGCTGTCGCTGATATTCACAATGTCAATCTGAGGAAGCAGTTTCGGGGATTCTGTGAGCTGAGACAATGCAAACCTAAAAGCCGCATGTTCCTGGGACTGCTGATTAGGAAATAATCCCCCTGGGGAGAAAAAAAAAACAGAACAAAGCAAAGGTCTGAAATACATCCACATTGTAACAAGCCTAGGAAACATTCTTTGGATGGGAACCTATCCGGCTCAACAAATGCTGCTTGCATTCTGCTAGACTCCATAACGTCCCGGTACCGTGAGACACAAGGGGGTAGGTGCTCAGGCATCTTGTGTAGTATATGCCTTATGTAAGGGGTGTATCAAAATATGCCAGCTTGCACCTTTCCCTCGGCCTGGCAGCAGGTAGGACAGGCATGAATTTGGGGTAAGTCTCTTCCTGCACAATGGGAAAGGACTGGAACGGAAGTGTTCCCAGGATAGCTGGATGTGGGAGAACAGCATCTTTGCACTCCTGTGACCCACAGAGAACAGCGCCTCATTCAGCTCACTGTCTGTAGGCCCACAGGCAATTTTGCCCCCCTGATTCACCACCCAATGGATTCAAATGCACTGATCTACTCAAGGAGTGAAGGGGGTTACTCGGCAGGGGTCAGGCTGGCCAATCTGGCCTGGAATGAATAATCATTGGTGGCTGGGGACCGAGGGGAGAGGAACTCTTAAGATGGTTGTAATAAAAGAAGAGAATTAACCCTTCCTGACAGGCCACATGCTGCTGGCAGGGATGGAGAACGCAGCCTGGAGAAGACCCGCACTTTGTTTTATGGGTGACAACAGACAAAGCCAGCAGGACCAGTCAAAAATCTGACCATGAAAGGGGTTTGCCCACTGAGATGGCTGCCAGGATCCCAGGCAAGCTCTGGAATGATAGCACCAGCTAGCACATCAGGACTGGTCAGACAGCATCAGAGCCATGGACCTTCTAGCCCAGCGTCCTGTCTCTGACAGTGGCCAGGATCAGATGCATATAGGGAAGCTGGAAGAAACCTTGTAATGGGTATTCATGGGATCACCTGACCCCAGGGAAAGTTTGCTTCTGACCCCCACCCTCCTCACTTAGAGGTCAGTTTATGCCCTGGAGCATGAAGGTTTAGATTCCTTCTAAACTTTTATTTATTTATTTTTAAGAGTCCCTGTTATACAGCCAGGTTTTCTTACTGTCCTGGCAAAAGGTAAAAGAGGGGAACGGTTACCCTGATTTACAAGCCAGGAAAGGAAGCCCAGAGAGATGTAGTGACTAATGGAATGAAAATATAAAGGTATATTGGTTCATTACAACTTTCCCGAGCAGATTGCTTGGAAAATCAGCCAGGGACTGGAGGCGCAGAGAGTGGCCCATTGGCAGGAAAGAGACTTTGCATATTTTCAATACAGATTGCATCTCCTGCTACGGTGGAGGGGACATTTGCACCCTTCCCTTCAAAAAAAAATCATGTCTAAGTGTTGCTACTAAAAGAAAAACAACCTGGCAGTATCCCTTCCTCCATCCATCTTTTTTTATTAAAATGGGGAAAAAGCTTGAAATGGTGAACAAATTCTGAATTGGGAGAGGGGGTGCTGGGAGGGCTGGTGAAGGGAAAAGCAAAGTAGCATCAACAGTAATAAATGCACCAATTGTGCAGTTGGACTAACCCAGGAGTTGATTAAACTCACTGGCTTAGCAGACGGTTGGCATGACAAAGAGAGGGGTGATGGAAAGGGATGTATTCACAAGGGAAAGAGATGAGCAAAGATGCAGTTCCCAATTGCATTTAAGCAAATGATCAATCATAATAATGTGGGGGAAGGCTGTGAGCAGCTCCCGAAGTATGGAATTGGGGAGAGCAAAAGACAAAGACATGGGGAATTGCCGAAGCGAAAAGGAAAGCCGGGGAATGAAATGAAAACAGACTAGCATGCAACATCTTCCTAGACTAGCTCTGGCCTTATTCTTTCACAACAAACAACAACAACAACAGAGATGCTCTAGTGCTGTTTCCTCTGCCAGGTACTCCAGACACGAGAAACCTTGCCAAAAATAAAATTCAATAAGTGCTTTCTTAATGACACCCCCCCCCCCGATGCAGAGCACCAGCCCTGGTATTTTTCTTAGCAAACAAACAAACAGGATTTTTGGCTTCCTCCATTTCGGAGGCACTTTTCAGTGCCGGCATCGATTTCCCTCCCGTAAGAATTGATACATCCCTGCTCGTCAGAGCCCATCGGCAGCCTCCGCGGCTCTAGCCACATCAAAATCCACCCCGCACATCACTCCAGCACACGTTCCTTCTCTGCAAGTGAAGGGAGTGAATGGGTCAGATCCCCCCGCTGCTTTGCCAGGGAAAGTCACTCCCAAATAGAACCGCCGCTCCGGAGCATCTCAAACTCACCTATCTGGATATTGTTGGGGAAATTGGCCCCTAACACCGTCCCTAGGAAACTGGTGCAGAAGAAGGCAAAAATGTGCTGCATATTCCCTTTTGCATTGGCGAAAAAGAACCTCAGTTCCAAGCATGGATTTGTTTTTTTTCCCCGCTAGTCTCTCTCTCTTGCCTCCCTTCTGCTACGCCTTCTGTATTGTGCAGCTCCTTCTCTTGGAATCCAGCGTTTAGACTGCTGCCTTAACACCAACTGACAGCAGGATTAACTGAGCACTGAGAGAAAGAAAGAGAAACCCTTCCTCATCCCCCCCGCCTCTCCCCACACACTGTGCCCTTCCCTCATGCTAATTTCCCTCTCCTAGTTGGAGCTCAACAGCTGGGCTAAAAGCCCGCTCCCACACACCATTTCTATCTCTTCCTTTGGGGTCCCTTTCCTTGTCCGTGGAGGGCATCTGGTGAACACACACAGCCTACTTTTAGACTGCACGCCTTTTTCGACAGAGGCTTTGTTGACAGATACTGTCGACAAAGCCTCTGTCGAAAAAGAGCGTCTAGACGACAATCAGTATTGTCGACAAAGCAAGCCGCTTTTTCGAAAGAGAATCTAGACACTCTCTTTCGAAAAAGCACAGTTTGCATGCAATAGTGCCTTTTTTCGAAAGAGTACTTTCGAAAAAAGGTGTCATTCCTCGTAAAATGAGGTTTACCGCTGTCGACAAAACTGCTGCATCCTGTCGACTTACTGTCGACAGAACGCAGCGGTAGTGTAGGCGCAGGTATAGTTTTGTCGACAAAAGCCAACTTTTGTCGACAAAACCCTGTAGTCTAGACACACCCACAATGTAGCCCTAAATTAACCTTCCTCCTCCCCCTATTTTGGCACTGGGTATAAAGAATGTGCAAATCAGTTGGTGGCACAGGGCTCCACTCTACAGTCTTGGATCGATACCTTCTTGAGCTAGGTGACTTGGCTCTAGGATTCAGGATCTAATTGCTACACACCGGTCACTACAGCCCAGAACCTTCACACAACAGAGGGGGATGTGCCCTGGGAAATCTCCCTTGAGGGAAAAAATAATAATTTCAGAGTGAGAGGCAGAAAAACATGTCTGAGGATGAAAAGAAGGTTTTCTTGGTCTTTCCTGCTGAGTTTCCAATACCTTTTCCATGCCCACACTTAACTTAGTCTTCCCATTTCATTGTGTGCCGCTGCATTTTATTCCTGTGCTCCTTGTGAAGGAATTCATGCCTGCAGCGAGATGGGTGTGCTTTAATAGCTAGGAGGACACTGAGTTATTATAGGAGCCATTGTGTGGGATTTGATGGAAGGTTTCAGCTATTTTTCCATGAACAGCTTTGCTTTTTAAACTTTGGGCTCGTTTGGGATTTAGAAACATTTAGGGCAGGGGCATTTATTTCCTCAACGCAAATCCACGCAGTGTCCAAAGGATCCAGCTAGGATCAGGTCCCTTTAATCCAGGGGCTGTACATACACTTGGTAAAAAGAGGTTGCCTGCTTTGAGGAGTTAAGGCTATGTCTAGAAAGCAGCACTTTTCTGAGATACCAGAGGTATCCCGGAAAAAGCAATGCCACATCCAAGGAACACATCTGCCTTTCCGAAAAAACGTCTGGAAAAGCGGACATGCTCTTTCGCCATCCCTGCAAACCTTGTTCAACGACGAAGAAGGGATGTGTCGAAAGAGGACTTTTTTCCAAAATTTGGCGCCGTGTAGACTTCTTCACTGCTTCACATCCGGGCATGAACAAGAGGAAAATAAATCCCAGAAGACAGCTGGGTTCCCTTCCAGGTGAAGGTCGCAAGTGAAATGAGTCTGACCTTTTCTTCCGTTGGGATGGATGAGATTACAGTGGGGAACATGTACATTGAATATCAGAGCTTCCAGAGAGTGGGATGTAGTAGAGATAGTCTGCATTGAAAAGTTGCATTGACACAGTTATGTCTTGCCAAGGTGTGAAAAATCCACATCCCCTGACAGACATAAGCCGAGCTACCGGGTCTAGTGTAGACCTGGCCTAAGGCACACAACTCCAGCTATGTAAATAATGTAGCTGGAGTTAGCTTACCTTAAGATGAGTTTGGCAACATCCCCATAGCGCAGACAGGAGCAAACAGGCCTGTCGGCTTCCCTTACTCTTCACAAAACCAGGAGTACCAGATGCCGATAGGGGCGCCCTCTGAATGCGATTTCATGAGTCTTAACTAGACTTACTAAATCAAACTCGGGAAGATCGATTTTGGCAGTGTTGATCTTCCACAGCGAGAAGACAAGGCCACAGTGAAGCCGACCTAATCCACAGTGTAGACCAGGCAAGGAAGAATACCTTCTTCGATGCAGCTACCACCTATAGTGATGGGAGAAACTCTCCCATCACTGTAATGCGTGTCTACACTGATATACTCCAGCACTGCACCTGACGGTGTGCTGCTACAGGGTTATAAGTGAAGACATAACCTTGGATTGTGGAGCTGATGGGAGACCCATCATTTGGGACATAACACTAGGAAGGGAGCAGTGGCTTACTCCTATGGAGAGGTAGATTGGATGATCTAATAGGCCTCCTCTAGCTTCTGTAATAGGCCTTGTGTTGGAGTTTGGTAAGGAATTAGCCTGAGCTATAACCTCCTGTAAATATTGTCTTGAGACAAAGGAAGCTCACTGTAATGGGGTGCACAACCAACCCCCCTTCCTGGGCACAGCTTGCCCTCCCAAATCGGGCTTGGAGACCTCAGTGCTGTGCAACACCCGTGTCTTTATTCACCTCAGCTTGTCCCACCATCAGTGCCAAACCCTACACCAGGGTGTGTAACCTAAGGCCCGGGGGCCAGAGACAGCCCCCAGCTTGCCTGGATCCAGCCCCTGAGCCTTGGGGCTCCCCCCTACAGCATTGGGGAGCCCATGCTGGCACTTCAGCCCCCCTGCCATCCCCATGCAGAGCTGAAGCACACAAAATCTACTAGCCTGGGCCCCCGCTAGGCTCTGGTGTGCGAGGGGATTGTGGGGAGTGTCTTTCTCCTTCTCAGTCAGGGGCCACATCAGTGGGGGTTTGTTTTTTGTGTTTTGCTTCTCACTTGTGTGCAGCCCCCGACTGATTTCCCTGTGGGTCGGCAGCCCCTGTCCCGAAAAAGCTCCCCCAGCCCTGCTCTAGACCATCTTTACAGAGGTTTCTCCTCCTATAGGCAGAGTCAGTCTTCAGCTAGGAGGCTCCAGCTCACTCCCTGACTGACCTCTCCCCTACTGCCAGCCCCGGCCTCTAGCTCCTGTCCAGCCATTGTAGTCCTTGGCTCCTCAGGCGGGTAGATGCTGCTGATCCATAAACCGGCATCCGGCCTTTTCATCAGCCCCAATCTGGTCCCCTTGATGGGAGCTGACAGGGCAAGGTCTCATTAGGTGCCAATGCACCAGCACGCCGCTACACTCCCACACCAACAGCGAAGGTGAAAGCCTTCTCCCTCCCCTTCAGGATATTATAAGTTAATGCTCTTTGGGGGCAGAGCCTCTTCAGAGGCGAGGCAACCGAAAAGAACCCATCTCCAACTTGCAGGTAGGGCAGTTCCACAGACCCTGTGACTGCTACCTCAGCTAATGGGCTCTTTACAGCCCCTTAGGGGTGGATTCCTGTCGCCTCAGGCCCAGGGACCTCCCTCTGAGACTTCCCCTGGCAGAGCCCCTAGAGTCGTGGTAGCTCCATACCTCTGCTACCAGAAGGACCTCTGCAGGCCCTACTGTAACGGGCGCATTTCCATCTACAAGAACTGAATGCAGCTTCAGTTCTCTACCAAGCAGCCCACACGCTCCAAGCATGCTCCCAGCACGTTACAAAGTAATTGGTCCACACACTGGCTGGGCAGTCGCTCCATAGGCAAACACGGGCAGCCGCAAAATAGAATCATAGACGCTTAGGGGTTAGCAGAGACCTCAGGAGGTCAGAGTCCAATCCCTTGCCCAAAGCAGGACCAACCCCAGCAAAATCATCTTGGCCAAGGCTTTGTCAAGCCGGGACTTAAATACCTACTGGGATGAAGATTCCACCACCTCCCTAGGGAGCCCATCCCAGTGCTTCCCCACTCTCCGAGGGAGATCATTTTTCTGAATATCCAACCTAGATCTCCCCCGCTGCAACTTGAGACCATTGCTCCTCATTCTGTCATCTGTCCGCACTGAGAACAGTCTCTCTCCATCCTCTGTGGAACCCCCCTTCAGGGAGTTGAAGGCTGCTCTCAAATCCCTCCTTCACTCCTCTCTTCTGTAGACTGAATGATCCCAAATCCCTCAGCCTCTCCTTGTAAGTCACACACTCCAGCCCCCGCATCATTTTCATTGTCCTTCACTGGACTTTCTCCAATATTCAGCAAGATCTCACACTGGGGCTTGGACACTGGATCCTGTGTGAATGAGAAAGGGAATTTTGTTCGGGGCACAATGGATTGCTCTGTGCAAAGAGCCCTGGGATATTCAGTGTCTTCCAAGGGGGGAAGGACACTGGAATTGAAAGGAACAGAACGTTAATGGGTCGCTAAGAGCACGGTCCTGTTATAGGCTAAGCACTCTGGTCCCAGGCCAGCAAAGCACCTCCACACAGGGGGCTGAAAGGATTGCTGGGCCCCTGGGCAATGTGGGGAGGGGGTAGCTTCGTGCCCCCGGAAGGGGCAAGGCTGAGGCAGCCAGCCCTCAGAGCCAGCCAGAGCGTGCACTGCGGGGCTCTTGAGCATGCCGCCAGGTGATTCTAAAGGGCCCGGGGCTCAAGCCGCTGCCACTGCCATGGTAACAGCAGCCGCAGTTGGGTGCCCTGAGGCCTTTAGAATTGCAACTGCCTGGGTGCCCCCCACTGTTGGCGGGCCTGCACACCCTGCTGTTTAACTGGAGCCATGGGGCCGATTTCAACGGGAGTGCCCCACTGCGTTAACCCTTAAGAACCTGCTGAGTAAATGCTTTGCTGAATTAAGGCCAGGGTGCTTTGCTCAAGCAAGCCTCATCCTGCCTCAGAATATGGTAGCATTGCTCCTCCGCCTGTGCAGCATGCCACTGACCTTTGCAGCACTCTGTACGTGTTTATAGGGGGACTGGATTCAAGGTCGGGGCCTAAAAAGGCAGCTCATGCCTCAGTGCAAATGAGAAAACCTAAGTCCCTCCTGTATTCCCTCCCCCCCCACCACACACATCACCCCAATCCCTCCTTCCCTGAGGAAACATCTGTTTATTCGAGTGAAGTCTCATTTACAGTGATCGCTCAACTGTTTGGTGATGAGAGGCCGATGGACAAGAGGCGTTCCTACCCTCTCGGTCATTGTTTGAGTCGGAACTGTATGTAACAAATTTACATTGGCAGCCTTTCATCAGATTTCCATCTTTTTTTTTTTCCTGTACACTTTAAGCATGGCTGCTCAGAGGCTGAACTAAAATCCTGAAAGGTTTCATGGCTTTCTGCTTCCCACCCAAATCTTAATCGAAAATACCGTGGTTATAATCCAAGGCAAGGCACTGAGGGATAGCCAAATGCTGAGAATGCTAGAGGAGGAATGCTGCATGCTTTCAAAATGTCCTCGCACATGTTGCAGTAACAGCAAGAGGAATAGTGGTAACCATAAGAATATACAAGAATCATTTGCATTTATTAATAATATTGTGTTTGTCCACAAAGCTGGAGAAGTCCTTTACAGGCTAGATATACAAGCTGCATTACACTTACTTGGATGTCAAAATTTGGCCACTGATTTCAATATTGTATTGTTATTATTTTCCCATGAAGATAGCAGGATTTTATTCAGGGTTCAGCATCACCAAGTTTGGAAGGGTTAGATTTTTGTCAGTAGATGCTGACAAACGTTGATTATGCCTTATCCGCAAGCCAACAAAAAAAATATTTCCATCGGTGTAGATTGAAATTTAGAGATAGACAAAGCAAGAACAATGCTGCTTGTGAATTTATTAGGGTTTGATTTAGAGATAGATACTTCCTACATTTTGACATAGGCTGTTGACAATTTGTGTCTGAACGATTACAAAGCTTTAACTTTTTGAATCTCAGTCTCTACGGTCATTAAATAATTATCTGATCCATCCGTTGTCTGACTGCCACAATTTCCCACAACTGTGGAAATTTAAATTGATGCAAATAAATAATCCTTACAATAAACATTGATATTATCCATTGAATCACTATTACACAAAATCAAATTCTGACCAGCCTAATCATTACCCAGCAGCGAAGAAACAACTCTGGTTATAATGAAGACAATTTAAATGAACATCTCAGAGCAGTGGTATTCAACAGCTATTGGCTAAGGGCCAGATTCCAGTCCTGGAAAACTGCTGAAGTGCTTAGGTATACAGTGATGGGCATGATAGACAGAGATGGAGGTAGACAGAGCTAGATCCCTAGTGAAATTTCACATGCCAGAAAAAGAGAGGTTTATATATTTAAATAATTATTTAGATTTGTACAAACAAATAAGATGTGCTTATCCCTGCCTCACGGCATCAGTGGAAAAAATGTTCAGTACAACTCTTATTTATTTCAAGATTCTGCCTTGGCCGTGACAACTCCAAAAAAATCTGTGAATGGCATCATAGGGAAATAGCATTTTATTTTAAAACTTCTAAGGCTAGAGAAGACACGGGTGGAACTGTAAGTGGTCTACGTTTATCATATGATGAATCACATGGTCTTGAGAAGACAAGACTCTATGGCTACGTCTAGACTGGCGTGATTTTCCGCAAATGCTTTTAATGGAAAAGTTTTTCCGTTAAAAGCATTTGCGGAAAAGCGTCCGTGCCAATCTAGACGTGGTTTTGCGCAAGAAAGCCCCGATTGCCATTTTCGCGATCGGGACTTTTTTGAGCAAAATAAATCTGAGCTGTCTACACTAGCCCTTTTGTGCAAAAGCTTTTACACAAAAGGACTTTTGCCCGAACGGGAGCGTCAAAGTATTTGCGCAAGAAGCACGATTTCTTACATAAGAACGTCAGTGCTCTTGCGCAAATTCAAGCGGCCAGTGTAGACAGCTGGCAAGTTTTTGCGCAAAAGCGGCTGCTTTTGCACAAAATCATGCCAGTCTAGATGCAGCCTGTGGGTATGTCTAGGCAGTGGAGCTATTTTGGGATGAAATAGCATTTTCCACATCTTAGTAACAAGCCCGGTATTTTGAAATATATTCGAAATAATGGGCGTTCTATTCCGACATCCCGGTAAATCTCATTCCACGAGGATTAAGGGACTTGTTGTTGGAATTGTGGTCTATTTTGTAGCTTGTACCTTGCGTAGCTCGAATTGCATAGTTTATTTCGAGCTATCTGGCGCTGTATAGACGTACCTATGAGAGAAGGTAGCATCTTAATGGACTATTGGACATTAATATAAGAACTGAGCTTCTGAATAAAAGCAAACTTTTGGATGCTATTTAGAAGTGTAAAAAGAACATACCCTGTTCAGTAAAGACCCTTGTGGGATATAAATGTAAAGAACACTTCTATCCTCACTCCAAACCATGCTGTGTTGCTCCTAACTCTTCGGAACATTCAGGATCTGGATTTGGTCTCATGATGCTTGACAAGGATCTTTGTTCTTTTTTCAGAAAGGAACTGGTCAACACACAAGGACTGCAGGCTGGGAAAGTTCTGCTTTAATTCAACTCCATAACAGAGAGGGGGAAAACATGCACCATCCACCAGACTGGGGGGAGAACATGCACTGAACAGGAGATAAAGAATGGATGGAGTTGTGACATCAACCCAAAATGCACTGGATAACACAGTTAACTGCTTGATAAATACTTACTCAAGTTCCCATTGATTGTATCTAGGCTTGGCAGAGTTCAATTTTTATTTGATTAACATTTTGATGGATAGCACCAAAGTTTAATTCTTAATAATTTTTATTCATTTAAAATTTTCATAGTTGCAGGGTATGTGTGCGCCAGACAATAATTATTGACAATACAGGTTGAAACTCTCTAGTCCAGCACCCTCGGAATCTGACCGGTGCCGAACCACGGGAGGTCCATATTGTCCAGCAGCATTACCAACACTTCCACTGCTTCCTGGGCTCTTAGAAGACATTTAAGGGTACGTTCAAACTAAATAACAGCACAGAACACTGAGAGCCAGGACGGAGGGCTGCAAACAAACTTTATGGGACTGTGGGAAACTTGGCCACACCCATGAAAAATGGACATCTGGCTAACTCAAATTCTGCCGGACCACGGATGTTGCCAGACCAGAGAGTGCAGAACTGGGGAGATTTAACCTGTAGATGCAGAGAGTCAAAACAGCAGAGATTTATAACTGTTAAAATGCAAATTTTCAATTTGCAAGGAAATATGTTTCAACTAAACTCTAGTAAGTTCCCGGGCAGCATTTTTCTTACCTTGCCTATTTTGATTATAATCAAAGGAAATATTTTTTTGTCAGTTTGCATGAGTAGAGTGAAATTAGCACATACCAATAAAAGTCGAATCCTTCCCAGCCTAATCATATCATGAAGGATGGGATGTGCCATGGACTGTCATCCCAAATAGAATCACTCATGGGTTTTCTGTCACACGTGTCACCTTTGGCCTGTTTTGTCTGCCACCCATCCCCTTTCCCTCTGAACCTCCATGATCTGATCCTATGATTCCAGTCAATGAGCTAAGCGGTAGTAGCACCAGATACTTTGCTAACAAGGCCAGTAAGTCTAGTTTCCATGCAAATGTCACAAGTTATGATAAATGAAGGCAGAAGAAACCTCTTAGCAGATATTTTTTTAATGCCTGGATAGTTTTTGATGTGTTATATCACGCATCCATTTGTCTTTTAAGAGGCTAATTCTATGATTTCTATGAAATATTTTCAAAACCCCTTTTATTTTCTGGTTGGACGTATTCCACGGGGGATTTTTGATAAAAGGCAGAATGTAATTACAATGATTAATTTAAATTAAAAAGGACTCGGACGCGGCTTTCTGCAGAGCCTTCACATAAACGAATGCTCGAGGAGTTGCTTCATTCAAGGCATGGCCATTACTCCACGTTTAGCTGCTCCCCTCACTTTTGTGACTCTGGATTGTTCAACTCTACGAGGATAGTGTGGGAGCGAAGGAGGGATAGTTATGCCATTCCAAAGGAGAAAAGTTTGGATGGAGGAAAAAGACAATAAAAGAAAAGGTGACAGTGTATGTTTAACTGCTGCGGTGCAGATGGCTAACCCCTGGTGCTGCACACAAGTTTGGCTCAGAGATGATTTCCAGTGTGAGAAGTTACTAGACCATAAAGAACAGCATGTGGCCCATGGGAGAGGCCTCTATTTACACAGCACCATCTTACAGAAAAGCGCATGTCCTGATAACCCCAGTTAACTCTCCACCTGTATAATACCGGTGTACAGGCGTCCGAGGGTGTCAGTACAGCCAACAGCAACATCAGTGCACCTGTCTACACATGCATCATGTGCAAATGCACACACACTTTTACATGTGCACATCCAGACAGGCAGGTATGCAGTCCTGCACATGTAACTCACACACTCGCCGGGGGGTGGGGCTCTGGCCCATCTGGTGGCACTGACCCCACTTGGAGAGAATAATGAGGCAGCTCTACAGCCTTAGCCAGGAGCCAGCTGGCTTTTCGCTCAGGCAGTAGAGGCTCACGCACGAAGCTCCAGAGGCTCCAGGTTTGATTCCACCTGCGGGCGTCACATGTGCACATAGGGCAATGCAGAAAGGCAACCGCCTGCCCCAATGTGTGCAAATGCACCTGCAAATATAGGGCATGTTGTGCAAACACCATCATCTCCCGCTCTAATGGCAGAGGTAAATGGATGGCTTTTTGAAGTGTAGGGACAGCAGAGCCAACTCTTCAACCCCCTGATTTGTTACTTTACGCAGGAAAACTCCCGCTGAAGAGGAAGCAGAACAAGGAATTCAGGATCTGGCCCAGTATTCCCACCCAGTGTCATTATTCCTCTTGTGCACCGTTCCACACCCTTTCCCTCCCTCCCCCACTTTTCAACATTAGTACATTTTTAGAATCAGGAGGCAAAGGCTGGAATGTAAAGAGACATATATTCTGAAACCCTTTGAAATGTTCCCCTCCCAACCCCGGGCCTTGCCAATGCTACCTGTTAGCCCCATTGCCAGAGGTGCAGAAGGGGCATTTGGCATGACAGAGGTTCCTGAAACCAGAGGGAAGTATTTCAGGGCTTGCATTGGACTGTGGGCTTTTGAAACACAGGGCTCTTCCTTTTGCTTGTGTCTATTGCTTGCCTGGAATGTGTAGTTTGAGCCCTGTGTGGATACAAAATTGGTATCCGCATCCACATCTACGTCTGCAAACTCATCCACAGATCATTTTTATGGCTGTGGATATGGATACCCGCAAATTTGCAGGATTCTAGACACAAAATTGGTATCCGCATTGGCAAACAGTGAGCCACAGATACCTGCAGATATAAGGCGGCCATCCTCAAGTTTTGCAGGGCTCTATGGCTACGTCTAGATTGGCATGATTTTCCGCAAATGCTTTTAACGGAAAAGTTTTCCGTTAAAAGCATTTGCGGAACAGAGCGTCTAGATGGGCACGGACGCTTTTCCGCAAAAGCACTTTTTGCGGAAAAGCGTCCCTGGCCAATCTAGACACGCTTTTGCGCAAGAAAGCCCCGATCGCCATTTTAGCCATCGGGGCTTTTTTGCGCAAAACAATGCCACGTTGTCTACACTGGCCCTCTTGCGCAAAAGCATTTGCGCAAGAGGGCTTTTGCCCGAACGGGAGCAGCATAGTATTTCCGCAAGAACACTGACGATCATACATGAGATCGTCAGTGTTCTTGCGGAAATTCAAGCGGCCAGTCTAGACAGCTGGCAAGTTTTTCCGGAAAAGCGGCTGATTTTCCGGAAAAACTGGCCAGTCTAGACACAGCCTACGTGTACTCAACAGAATTTCCTCCCTGTTTAAGGGGGATCCTGCTGCCACTGAAATTAGTGAAAGACTCCCATGAACTGCAATGAGCATGAGATGGGGGTCTCTCCTCCCTGAACCTGGGCTCTTTAGCCATGGGCCAAAGGGTCTTTTCTTTAACCGATCATTGTGGAACAAACCCCACAGGGAAAGGAAATAGGAAAACAAAGAGCTTTTGCTATTCCGGGAATGATGCAAGCCCAAGAAAGGAAGTCCACAGCCAACCACTTTCCTGAACATACTCCAGCCCAGCGATGGGCAACCTAGGCTAGAGAGTGGGCTGCATGAGTGGCCTCCTTCATCTCAATGGGCCACAAGATTGTGGTTGCTGAGACGGTCTCCCGGGAGAGAGTGGTTTTGCTCCCTGCGTGTGCATACCTAGTATTTGCAGGGGGTGCTGATGGAACCGTGTGCACGGCTCTCGCAATGTTGTGTGCCATCAGCCCCCACCTCACGTCACGTGCCCTTGCCGTATGTGTGTGTCCCTTCAATAACACTGGTAGGAAAAACCCTACGCAGACGGAAACCAGCGGAATCTGGCAACCCTGCACGCGGGCAATGGTAACAGAACGTCTCACGGGTCACACATAAAACCGTGAAAGGCCTCATAAGGCCCCTGGGCTGCAGGCTGACCACTACTGCTCCAGCACCTCCAGCTTATGGTGAAGACCTTGCTTCCCCACTGCAGATCAAATGGGTGTCCTGAAGCCAATCTCTTCTGAAGATTATCTTGGTAGTATTAGCTCCCTAAAACATGGAGCTACGGAACTGGGGAACCCTTTACCTGACAATGCCGATTGGAGCCTAATTTACTCTTCATCGCCCACTCAGCACCAAAGCTCAGGGCAGCTGGGTTTGAACTGGTGCCTAGCAGCATCCCTGGCAAGACCGCAGCCCCCTCTCGGTGCTAGTGACTTGGAACGGCAGGACATTACTCCAAACGCATTGTACGTGCTGCTTGGCCGATGCCAAGCAAACACCAGAAGAGTCTGGCTTTCTGCATGTGCTGCATAAAAATACTTCTGTCCTCATTATGAGCCACTTATTACCATATTTATAAGATCTACTGTCTTGCTTTCCATGGGATAATTAAGTAAATAAAGAGACTGAAAGATGCACATATCAGTCAAACTGGCACCGTTGCTGCCATGTCAATCTGCAGCTGGAAGCTTGTGAAAAGAGCAGCTAGTAAACACCCGTGGAGCTTGGGAGCCAAGGGCCAGATGAGCATAAAGGTTAGGGAGTGAAGGGCTTTCACTGCCATGCAAGTGGCCGGAAAGGTCAGACTGACAAGGAGCCATCGGTAAACTCAGAACTGAGGTTTGCCTGGACTCAGCCAAGGGCTCAGCGTGTGCATGTACCTCCAGTGCAGTGTGGGCATCCCCCGCGACCAGCTCAGAAGGGTGCTGTTATGCATTCCTCTCACGGGGCAGACTCACCATGGTGCCTCCCACCAGCAGTCCTGGGAATTAGCTCACCGGTCCACTGGACGCCTCTCTCTCGCTGGGGTCTCCCCGTGTTCTCGCTCTTCCCTCTAGTGCAGACCTGTGTCACTCTTTGACCATGGCATCCTCTTCAGGACACTGCCCTCCAGCAGCACCCACTCCAGTCTCTCTGCGCCCCCTTCCGGGGGGCAGATGTTGTTTACCCAAGTATGCACTCCAGGGTCCTCCCCTCCCAGAGAACACCCAGTTCTTCTCCCAGGGAACACCCAGTCCCCCCATACCCACCTTGCCTCAGGGACCCACTGCCAGTCTCCATCTAGCCCCTGTCTCGGGGGCAAACTGCAGCTGAAATGGCCACTCGTCACTGGCAAAGGGGGGTGGACCTTCTGCCTTTGCTTACCATGGCCCCCCCTCGCAGCCTCAGTAGCTTCAGGCCTTGCAGCCTGGGGGCTTGCTTAGCCATAGCTTCCCCAGCCCTGTCTGCCTTTCCCAGCCCTGCTCTACCTCCAGGAAGCCTCCTGCTTCCCCAACAGACAGGTCCCTCCTGCTCTCGAGCCAGAGCCAGAGAGCTTCCCCCTCTCCCTCCAGGAGCCCTTCTTTATACAGCCCCCAGCTGGGCCCTCATTAGCCAGAACTGCCTCAGCAGGGGCTTCACTCTCAGCCCTCATGCAAGGTTTTTGCCCTTAAAGGGCCAGTGCAGAGCAAGCGCCCTGTCACAATTCCCTTTGGGCCACTACGGATGACATGATGTTTCTGTCCCTGGTCACACCTCCTCCATACTATCGGATCCTGATGGCCAGCAAAGCAGAACTGACTTTCTTCGGGTATTCTGGCAATTTTGGCCGGGAGCCACCATTGGGAAGAGGCGGACGGGGACTCATGATATCATCCCGTAAAAAAAGGAACCAAACTTTGAGATCTCGAAGCTCAAAAATAGCTGCCGTTCCTCCTCCACGAGGATGTCGTGGCTAGTTTGCATACATTATATTGGCTTTATCCCTACAGCATGGCCCATGCATTAATTTACTAAGGTTTAATTTGACAGATATTCTAGTACCAGCAGAGGTGACTTAGTGCCAGGGCCCTTGAAATCACCACTGGAGCGCCAGCTGGCATGTGCCAGGCAGCTCTGAGGGCTGGAGGGATGCGCTGCACTCCAGCTGGAGCTGAGAGGCTGGCTGCCCTGACTCCGCCCTTTCTGCCCAAGGCCCCACCCCTTTGGGGAGTGCAGAGCTGCCCCCCTATTGGCCCAGGACCCCAGCGAGGCTGTCAGCTCCCCTGCTCAAGTGAAATCCTTCCACAGATTCTCCCTCAATTGCCCAGCCTCTCACAAATGTCTGGCTCATAAAATTCAGCACTAAAAAACTCTTTTGCACCAAAGCTGAGGTGCCAGTTCCAAAGGCCAGAGGCTTGATCTTATTAGAAAGATGTTAGAGTCGCAGTGAGTCCATTAACACCTGACTACATAATACCCCATAGATTATTGCTACAGATTGCATTGCCTTGTTATTTTCTGGCTGAATGGAAAAACAAATAAAGTATAAAACATTGCTGAAGATGGTGTGGTAAGAGGATTAAATATTTACTGTGAAAATGCCAGGGCCGGGGTGTTATCCCTAGTTCTGTCAAATGTTTGTATAAACTAGAAAGTTTCCAGCACCACAAAGTTCCCAAAACATTGTGAATGTGACATCAAATAATGATCAGGGTGGGTCAGTTGTTTAATACAGATATAGGAATCACCTTTGTTTCTAATTCAGAGCATCAGTACCAAGCCTAGCAGAAAACAAACGTGAAATGAGAAAGATAAAAGGATGCTGATTTGGGTTGGGACGGGGGAAGGAAGCAGTGCTAGCAATTCCTGCCTTTCAAACAGCCTTACACAGGTACCACCATTATCCTCTGGCTGAGAGTTTCCCATGTTGCTTTGCAAACAGGCACAATAAATAAACACATGGGCTGCACATGGGGGTGACTGATCTTGGCTCTTCTAATAGTCAAGAGAATCAAAGCTTTGAACTAAAGTAACCAAGGTGAGATAACTTGGCACTGGAAAAGGCTCAGAAAAGAGCAACAAAAATGATGAGGGTTTTGGAGTGGCTGCCATATGAAGAGAGTTTAGAAAGACTGGGATTTTTCAGCTTAGAAAAGAGGAGCCTAAGGGGGGGTATGATGGAGGTCTATAAGATCATGACAGGTATGGAGAAAGTGAATAAGGAAAAGTTATTCACTTGTTCCCATAACATATGAACTAGGGGCCGCCAAATGAAATTAATAGGGAGCAGGTTTAAAAACAAACAAAAGGAAGTTTTTCTTCACATAGTGCAGTCAACCTGTGGAACTCCTTGCCAGAGGATGTTGTGAAGACCAGGACTTCAACAGGGTTCTAAAAAGAACTAGATAAATGCATGGAGGTTAGGACCATCAGTACTTATTAATGGGTAGAAATGGGGGCCCCAGCCTCTGTTTGTCAGAGACTAGAAATGGATGACAGAGGAGGGATCACTTGATGATTCCCTGTTCTGTTGACTCTCTCTGGGGCATCTGTTATTGGCCACTGTTGGCAGACAGGACACTAGGCTAGATGGACCTTTGGTCTGACCCAGTCTGGCTGTTTTTATGTTCTTAAACAAGAAAAAGAAATATCCATTCCCAGTCCACGTGGTGTACTCTGGTGTAATGGGATCCTTCTTGGAAGCTGGGGTGGATGGAGGAGAGGGAAAACTGGCAAGCAAGAGAGAAAAATCCTTTTGAATACTCAGTGTGTTTCTGTCACTGTTTGCCACAATCAATACAGATGTTTATATCCTTTTCCTCTGTCTGCTTAATTACTATTCGCTCTCTCATCGGAGCCTCAGAATTGCCTTATTCGATCAGACCAGATTCCCTCTCTCTTGTAACAGAGACAAATAAAGTGCCTTTTAAATCAATGGAGCCGTGATGATTTACATGAGCTGGGCATCTGGCCCGCAGTATGGGGTGCGCTGATGGATCTACGGTATGAATATCAATATTTTTTGAGTCAGATTTGTTTTGACATGTGCTCAGCCTCGTCCTCACAGAATGCCTGTGAACATCCCAGCCAGGTGGAGATACGTGTTTATTTTGATTTATAAAATGTGCCTCTTGCCGCACACACGTGTGAAAAGGAGAACAGAACATTGAGCTTGCCCCCAAAAAATCACCCACCCTGCTTCTCCCACTAATGGGAGACAAGCCCACACACCATGTGCCAAAACCCACACCAGCATTGCCATGTTGAGGTCCCACAGAGGGTCCTCAGGATTTTGGGGCAAGACTACAATGAGGCATTGGGCATATTAGCACCATGTGATGCAGAAAGCACTTGACTTTGCTGGCTTTATCTTGCCATGTCAACAGGCACAAAATGACAGACTGGAACCCAACCACCGTGCGACCAGATATACGGGAAAGGTCGCAAACCAAGAGCACTGCTCGTAGTTACATGGCACTGAACCCGAACCCCAATGACGGCAGAGGACTTGGACAAAGGGCCTGCAAACACAGTGCCAGACATGCGGAGTGATAGTCAGAACGAAGGGTGAATGAGAGATTTTCAGGTATGTCTAGGTGCTACCAGTGCTTGGCAGACTGTATAAAATTAAGTGTTCTTACCACAGATTGCTAGCTGGTGAAAGCAGAATTCACTTCCCTGACTTATTTACTTTACCGTCGGGATGGGTAACCTGGTGCCCGAGGGTGGCATGTGGCCCATCAGAGTTCTCTTGTGGCCTGCAAGATATTTTGTTTAAAGTTGCCCATGCTCAGGGGTGCCAGATTCTACTGGTTTCCATGCACATTGTTTTTTTTCCTACTGGAGTTACTAATGTGACCCACACGTAAAACAAAGGCACGTGAAGCGAGGTGCGTGCTGATTGCAGACAACATCAAAGCGCCGCTACAGTTCCACCAGCTCCCTCCACAAATCCTAGGTACGCAAACGCAATCAGCCAAACTACCCTATGCCAAAAGATTGTCTTGGTTACAACCATCCTGTGGCCCAGTGAGATGGAAGGCCACTCATGCGGCCTGATCACTAGCCCACTCACTCAATTGGTTGCCCATCGCTGCTTTATAGTAACTGTTATTTCTCTTAGGCTCCTGAGAACTAACCACACAGTTACCACAGCATTAAAAATCAGCAGTAGAAATCTGTGACCCAGCTACTGGTTTGCACAGCAAAAACAATAACATCAATCCAACCGGGGTTAGTGAGATCGGAAAGGGTGGTTATCCCCATTATACAGAAGGGGAACTGAGGTACAACAGAAGAAATGATTTCCCCCAGGCTGCACTTTCTTGCGGCCAAGCCAAGAATTAAATCCAAGTTACCTGAGTCCCTGTCTCTTGCCCTTCCCCCAAGCCGAATGGTGAGGAATTCACCTGTGTTTGAAGGGATCATGTATTACCCATTGGTCTGGACATCAGCCCTTCTTATAAAAAGAGTTATTTGTGTCCTTAGCAGAATTACTGTACACCCCCTAAAAGTAAAGCGCAGAACCACAATCACTTGGAAGGGATCCATCCCCAGTATGCCACTGTTTATAAAAATGAACAATGAATTTGCCACCAGCTGTGGCTTTAGGGAGTTCCCTTAAGTCCCACAGAGGTAACCCAGCCCCCGTTCCTTCTAGGTCTTATAATACCACCCCTTGGAGACATAAAAGCTGGTTGTATGTCACCATTTGCCAGGGATTCACTTTCAGATGATAATTCCTGTGTTGGGGAAATAAAAACTACATGAAAAACATGTGTGCTCAGAGCTGGAGACTTGCTTGTCAGTTCCCTAGAACCCGCCTACCTTCTCTCCATCCACCCCGAGTGCAAATACAGGTTACGTATGTCTCCTTCCCTTCTAAGGACATGCGAAGGAAGAAATTAAAACTGCATAGCTAGCACGCTGAAGGCCTCATTTATTTATCAAAATAGTCCTTCAGGTGAAGGGCAAGAGAAGTCTGATTGTGGCACCTATTAAATCCTTCCCTTACAGCCATACGTTTTTAGCTGGCCCTCATTTCACGTCACCACACTGATTTCTTCTTCCTCTGGATGGCTGCCCCACTGGCGCTGGGTTGTAAACTCTCTAAAGATGTATCTGGGAATCTGTCCCTTCTGCTCCAGCTTTTTTCACTGCTGAAGCATGTTTCCCAAGAGCTGCGATTATGAAATGTCACCGTGGTAACAGTTTGAATACTCGTCCTCCCCCCCACCCACTCCAACCTCTTTGTTTCCCGAGCCTTGTTTTCTACATTGGAACGGAAACCAGAAAGGAAGTTTGTTTGTGGCATTCATCATATGTTGATAAAAGCAGATACCTCAACCCCCCGTAATTATTAATTACTCCTTGGGTATTTGCTGTGCCACAACACTAATCCTTCAGAACTCTTCTGGATATTACTGTGGCATTCTGAAGCCCTCCTTGAATTCAGCAGACAAGGAAGCCATGTGAGGCACAATGGTGGTATAAAAGGTTTTGATGCAGAGAGCAACCAAGGCTACTCGTGGTGCAGCTGTGCTCAAAAGAGAGCCGTGGAACCAAAGTATAAGTCTCAGACCATGTCTCCACTTGCCATGCCAGAGAGCAATCTTCTTGCATTCGATTTAGCGGGTCTAGTTAAGACTCGCTAAATCGCATGCTGAGGGCGGCTCTGGTCCATGCCGTGAGTCCTCGCAGTCGTGAGGAGTAAGGGAAGCGGACAGGAGAATTTCCTCCCATTGGCTTACCGCTATGAAGACAGCACCAAACTCAGCTTAAGGTAAGTCGACTCCTGCTGTGTATTTTACGTAGCTGGAGTTGCATACCTTAAGCTAACCTTCCAGCCACAGACTCAATGCAGTGCAATCGTAACTACTGATCTCCCATTAGTGCTAGAATGAAAGCGTAATGTCTACATGTCTTGGCTTTCCTTCTTCTATTCCACCAGCCAGAGCTGTTGCTTTTTTAGAGGAAGACTTCTTTTTTTTTTAAGGATGTGTTAATAAGAGATTGCTTCTCCATTATTGTGATTTCTGCCACACATTGCAAAAGGTCAGAGCTGTCCACCTGAGAGCAGAAAGGCATCTTGCAGTTCTCAGAATTTACAATGCTCCTGGAAGAGCCATTTCTTATTTATTTTGAGTTCAGCAATGCAGGCGACAGCTGAGCCATTTCAGACAGGGACTGCTTTGCAGTCATTGTCTCTTCTTGGAAAGATGCAAGCAAACTCAAGGGAACTGGGAACCGGAGGAGTGCCGTGTTCCCTATAAGCTATAAACTTGTGCAGCTGAGAGATTCAAATACCTCCCAGCTGGTTAGCAAAGCACCCACAGCTAGGTTTGGTTTCTACTGGTGGTGCACATTCACACATATCTCAGTGCACATAAAAATGTATTCTGCACAGGTTGGAAAAGGTTAGAGGGAACACGGGAGGAGAGATATTGAGTGGACATCTCCTCTCTGATGGAGAGTGTCACTGAGGTTTCAGAATCACTTAAGGGATTTAAACACCCGTTTCTCTTTTTTTACCCAGATCCCATAGGTAGCTTTGAAAATATTAGGCAGAAAGCTTTGGGGGCTGTACAAATGAGCCTGAGCCAGAAAGAATCTTGCTTACCCAGTGGATTTCAACAGGGGGTCAAAACTGATGAGAAATGTTTGGGGAACAAGTGTCAGCTCCGAAGAAATTTCCATTTTTTGAAAAATGTCAACCCATTCTACTGAGCACTTCCCTCCTTCCCCAGTCATCCTTCTGCACATTGCTGAGACTTACAGGACACAGGGAGCATGCACCAAGAAGCCAGCTGCTTCTCCTCAGGATGACAGCCAAATCTGTAGCTGGCTCTAGCAGACCCTGCCGAGTGGACTGGCCTTATGACTGTATTACCTCGAACAAGCCCTTTAAGGTAACTGGAAGAAAGGCTTGTCCTGAGAGGCCTCTTAAGCACAGAAGCTCGAGGCTGGCGCTTTGTCATACATGGGTCAATTTCTAGTTCAGCTGTTTATTTTCCTGGGCCACATGTTTGTGAGCTGCAAGGAGCAGAGAATACAGGTCGTGACTCAGGGCTGGGCGGCTGCTTGCCGGGACTCAAAACGCAAATCCCATCGTCTCTGTTCGGCAGCCTCATACACTCCGAAATGTCATCTAGTGCTGCTGTAATTCCAGGTCGCAGAATCAACTCAGGAAAGAGACAGTTCCTCTTTTAGTCCATTCAGCTCCATGGATATATATATGCACATTAGTTACCCAATCCCTTTGTTCCTTCAATTTTGACCCACCATAAGGCTTCGGTGATCTACAAACCCTAAGACAGCTGGACAAATGTCTCTGAGCATCCTCCAATATGCCATAAGCAATAGAAATTGCCAGTCTTCCTTATCAGGATTGTTAATGTCTTGATCATGCTAGAGCGTTCTCTCATCCCCAGGCTTTATAACAGCTCCACAGAGATGCTTCTATTTAAATAGCTTCTCTGTTTTGGATTTCCTTTCCGTTCTGTGGAGAGACGGCAGCATTTTAGCCGACTTGCCCCTTAGTTATGTGGAGAGGTAACTCAGCCTTCGACTAGCCCCTTTTCCTGAATCCCAGCAGAATTAGTGGAGAGGCACCATGGAGAATAAGGGCAAAGTATTTCATGCAAGGACCTCAAACGATTCATCGAGACGGGCAAATATCGTCATCTAAGTTTGGCAGATGGAAAGCCGGAGGCTTGTGGAGATGGAGCGACTGGCTCAAAGTCATGCAGGAGGGCAGTGGAAAAGCTTGGAACAGAACCTAGGCCACCTCCCTCCAAAAGGGCTGGCCTGCCACCGTTCTTACGTAGCCACAAAGGCATGCTTTACTCCCTCTTGCCTTTCTCCTGGGTTTGGCACCACAATGTGTGGCTGGAGGTGCAGTGGGAAGAGAAGGGGCTATTCATCCAGTACTCTCTGCTGCGAGGAAGTGAAGAGGGGCTGGAAGTAGCTGGAGCCCGAGGTCTTCTCATAGCTCGCTGCCCGGCCCGGCCCGGGTGGGTGAATAGGGCCGCGTGGGCACCCTGGGAACCAACCTCATGGGATTGCTCTGCAGTGTGTGCTCCGCTCTGACTGGCCAGTCTTTTAATTTTAGATTCAGGAGTGACTGCACCCAACACACCCTGCCGTCTCCCAACACTCCAGCCTTCTCCTGGGCGTGGCCGCCTTTTCCCAGTGGCCCTCACTGCTTCCAATGTCCTGTCTTTAGATGTCCTCCTCAGCTCTTTCCTCCATAGCTGGGCTCCCTCCCCCACTCAGGGGATGCCTGCCGGGTTAATTTGCCTCCTTTTGGCCTTCATTAACCTGCACTTCCCCTTCTTTTGCATTTATTTCCCATGCTAACCTCATGTGTTATGGATGTGCATTTCAGAGGGGCCAGCTGAGTTTGGGACCTGCCCCCAGCCCCCTTACCCCTAGCCCAGCTAGGCTGTTCACCCAGCTGCTCTGGGCTCCGGCTCCCACCCTGCTGGTGCAGGCTGCTGGGGACTGCAGCACTCTGGCCTCAGCCCCATGCTGCTGCAGGCTCTAGTTCTGGCCCCTGGCCAGGCTGCTGGCCCTGCTTGCCCCCAACCAGCCCGCCTGCCATTAGGCTCCCAGACTCTCTGGTCCAGGAGCGTCCATGGTCTTGCTGGATCACAGATGTTGCCAGACCAGAGGGTGTCGGTTTTCAGAGGTGCAACCTGTGATAAGAGACAGTCCATGCCCTGAAGATCTTACAATCTAAATAGACAAGACAGGCTATAGGAGCGCAGAGAGTGACTTGTCCAAAGCCACACTGGCAGAACTGGGAATACTCTTCTGCTTCATCAAGAATCTTGTGCAATGGACCATGGTGCCTCTCCCCAGACAAAGTTAATCTCAGTATCCTTTCTTGCTGGCTCTTTGCTACATTCTCACGAACTTCAGATGGAAGCAGATGCAAGTGCCTGAGAACACTCACAAATATTGTCTAAGCCTTGCCGGTAGTTTTCTGTACAAATAGTAATTTGTCAGAAAACAGGATTTCTGACCAAAGATGCCTTTGGCAAAAAATTTCAACGCGTGGGGGTTTTTTTTAAATAAAAAGTCTATTTTCTCCCCATGGAACACAGATACTTTTTATGAAAAATGATAAAAAGGGATAAACGTTTGGCCGGAAATAGAACACTTTTTGGTGTTGGACTGAAACTCTTCAGTCTCAGTCTTTTTTTTTTTTTTTGGATGGAAACTCCAAATTTGCTGCAGAAAACCCCATTTTCTAACCAGTTGCCATATTTTCTATCAGTTGCCAGGACAGAGCAGCCCTTTTGAAGATGTATATTGTTTTCTCCTATACCTGGATACCCCCATTAGTATACTCTTCTGCTAAAGGTATCACAGCACTACACCCCCGCTTAAAAGACCATCTTTCACAGGATCCTCAATGACCCTTTCCCCTCATTTTCAAGGATAAAAATGTTTAAAGCAGAAATGTGTATTTCCCTAGGAGGGTGGTGAAGCACTGAAATGGGAGACCTAGGGAGGCGGTGGAATCTCCATCCCTAGAGGTTTTGAAGTCCCGGCTTGACAAAGCCCTGGCTGGGGTGATTTAGTTGGGGTTGGTCCTGCTTTGGGCAGGGGGTTGGACTCGATGACCTCCTGAGGTCTCTTCCAACCCTCGGATTCTATGGTTTTAAGTCAATAAAATCTATGAAATAGAGAGCCAAACCAAACAGATTTTTTTTAATGCAGGCAGCCCACCTAGACACACACAACAAACTGCGCACATCTCTCCATGCAGGCATTGCCCTGCAAGTGGGGGGTTGCCAAACTAACATCTTCTAAACAATCTTGTAACCACAACAACAGGCAGACTAAAGCATGCCCACATTTCAATGCCTTGTAAAAGCAGCATTGGTAGGAAGAACCTAAGGTAAGCCTTTGCTCCATGTTCCCCAAAAAAGGGGAATCCCAAGGGAACAAAATCACCACTTTATCCCATGAAGATGAAGCAGGTAGCTTCTGAGTCCAGCACTGTATGGTATCAGAGGGGGTTATTCTCCTGCACTTGTTGTATATTCCTCAGACGAAATACCTGATTTTTTTCTGGAGGCTTTTTTAATTTTAACATTCACCTGAGCAGCTCAAAGAGGTTGGGCTTTTTTTTTTTTAAATACACCCCCACTCCGTCCTTTAAAGGAACAATCGTGTTTGAGGAACAACAGTCATTTTCCCGGGCACAAAACAAAGCCTTCTGATTTGAATGTCAACCCTGTGAGCACAATTAAATGAGGGATTCACTTTTACATTCCCCAGCCGCAAAAGAAGTTGAACCGTTCAATTATTTTGCCATGCTGCTGCTAATGGAATCCCCTCCCCCACAGAAGGTTGCTATGGCGATGAGGCTAATTAGAACTGGGAGGATGCTGGGGTTGGTCCTTTCAAATGCCTCTCACTGAAGGCTGCCAGTGAGGCAGAAACAGCATGGAGACTCAGGCGCAAGAGGGTTCAGTAGTTAAAGGGAGCAGAACTTCTGTAAGTTCACCTGTAAATGCGGTTATGGGTGGATGGTTCAGGGACTAAAAGGTGAGGCTCCACAGAGTCTAGCCACACCTAGGGAAATAGGGACTGAGTGCTTTGGCCTTTTCATGTAGCTGGGATTTGATGGACGGGTCCTTTTGCATACACCTCGTCCCCATCATGCATGGTAAATATGTCCTTGGCTCTATGTGGTAGGAACCAAGGAGGGGGAATATCTACTGGGCATGCTCTGTGTTGTGTTTCTTAAAGGGTTAATATTTGTTTACATCAAACCCAGTTTGCTTCAAAACACACAAAGCAGCCGTGGTGGTGTAACGCCGGTAGGCAGAACCGAACCTTGACCTCTGGAGCTCAGTGCAGGAGCCTTTATTGCTTAAAGCTAAAAGCCAGGCTGTAAAGCAGACTGACTCTTCTCTCAGTAAGTGGTCTCCGTGTTGCATCAGTACAGGAGTCTCTCTCACTGTGGTTGAACAGTGTCTAGAAAGTTGGCGCCTCTAGTTGCGATAAAGATTGAATTTCTTGGCGACAAGGGGGGTTCTCACCATAACACAGGCAGATCGCTTGCTAGATGGGTTTCCACCTATCTACTAGTCTCTCTCTTCAAAAACTGGTATCTGTTAAGTTTGTAGATAGGAAAAAAGCAATGCACAGCAGAGAGAGACTTCTCCAGAGGGCCGCATTTCCATTTATGAATGCTGAGGCAAGATGGGTGCTATTGTTGCTGTCAGACACTGAAAGAACGATTTAAAAAGGAAAGAGCCCATTGATGTAGCTGCTACTCAGTATTTTTGAGTGCCTCTTGTTCTTCTAGCCTATGTGGTTTGACTACCTTCGGTACTAGTGTATTGTAAATGGTTGAGGTGCTCCATAAAAAACTGGGGAAACTGTCCATGGTAGCTCAGATCTGAGCTCCAGCCTCACCCTTAGTCTTTTAAATATGTGTTGAAATAGGTGGCTCATCTTACTATATGAAGATGAAAGATATGGAGAAGTTGGAGAGGGTCCAGAGAAGAGCAACAACAATGATTAAAGGTCTAGAAGACATGACCTATGAGGGAAGACTGAAAGAACTGGGTTTGTTTAGTTTGTAAAAGAGAAGACAGGGGACACGATAGCAGTTTTCAAGTACCTAAAAGGGTGTTACAAGGAGGAGGGAGAAAAATTGTTCTCCTTGGCCTCTGAGGACAGGACAAGAAGCAACGGGCTTAAATTGCAGCAAGGGAGGTTTAGGTTGGACATCAGGCAAAACTTCCTGTCAGGGCAGTTAAACACTGGAATAAATTGCCTAGGGGGATTGTGGAATCTCCGCCCCTGGAGATATTTAAGAGCAGGTTAGACAGACACCTGTCAGGGATGATCTAGATCAGTGGTTCCCAAACTTTTTGGCATCATGCCCCCTTTTTGATTTTTGAGAAACCCTCACGCCCCTCCCCACAATAACAGCAAAACTTGTTGAGAAAAAAAAAAAAGAACTGACCAGGGCGGAAAAACAAAAATAGCAGCAAAACTTGGGGGAGGGGGGGGTATTTTAACGGGGGGGGGGGGGAGGGGGACTGGGTCGCCTTGTGCCCCCCCCTGGAATTCCTTCACGCTCCCTAGTTTGGGAACCCATGATCTAGATGGTGCCTGGGCCTGCCGTGAGGGCAGGAGACTGGAGTTGCGACCTCCTGAGGTCCCTTCAGTTCTATGATTCTATGAATCATTCCCATGCCTGGCTCTGATAGGATGCTGTGGTGTCACTGCGTGTTCCAAAGGATGATGGGAGCATGGAGAATTCAGCAGCAAAGCCTGAAAGAGAGCCCCAAACACCTACATCTTAGTGTGGTGTCTTAGCCCTAACACCACTCTCTTTTCTAAGTTGTGCTGTACCGCTGTGGGCTGAGACATGTAGAAAACCTGCCTCTGCATAAGACTGCTTAGAATGATCACACAGCAAAGAGCCAGGCTGCAGAGAGAGAGAGAGAAATGCATACATGCTTTTATGTTTTATACTTTCCTAGGGATCTGGAATATTCTCTCCCTCAGCGACAATCTATCCCTGCGCCACTCTGTGCCTCAGTGTTTCCTTCAGTAAGATGGGGACAATGATACTTATATCTGGCAGTGTGCTTTGATTGACTCATGAAGAGTCACAGAGAAAAGAGCTAGGTGTTATTACTTCTCCCTGCAGCTCATGTTTTCTTTTTTTCCATTTAGCTGTTGGATAACTATTTGCCAAGACTATATTTTATTCGGTTCTTCTCCGAGAGTCCGTGTGATTAGGAAACACATTATGGGCACGGGTGGCTTACTCTGAATGTGGTCTAGAAAGAAAAATCTAAGCTGGATACAACATCCAGTAGTTCTGAAACTTCTGAGTACATTTGGAGAGAGGGAGCTTTGCGATAAGAATGACCGTGCACTAATGATGTGGGGTAACTATCAGCAGAAAAGATAAATAAATAGAGAGAGAGAGAGAGAGAGAGAGAATGGCCTTATAAAGCCCTAAACTCATGAGACTAACCCCAACCCCTAGACCGTCTCCTGAAGGTCCTTCCCACAGCTTGTGTCCAATTGCCACTCTCAGGTCCCCCTGAGATTCTGTCCCGTCCCAAGCAACTCCTCAAGTTGTGCCCCACAAATTCATGCCTATAGCTGTGTCCCCAGGTCTCTCTTTAAGAGCATAAGAACAGCCAGACTGGGTCAGACCAAAGGTCCATCTAGCCCAGGATCCTGTCTGCTGACAGTGGCCAATGTTAGGAGCCCCAGAAGGAGTGAACAGAGCAGGTAATCATCAGATAATCCATCTCCTGTCACCCATTCTCAGTTTCTGGCAAACAGAGGCCAGGGACACCAGCCCTGCCCATCCTGGCTAATAAGTATGGATGGACCTAACCTCCATGAATGTACCTAGTTCTCTTTTGAACCCTGTTAAAGTCCTGGTCTTCACAACCTCTCTCTTTCCCAAGACCCCTTAGGTCTCTTCTTCCTCCCCCCTCCTTTACCTTCTAGGGGGGCAGGAGCCCGTTCAGCCTCTTACCAGCCTGGCTGGGCTCCTCCTCCTCTGCCCACAGCGTGAGTGGACAAGGCAAAGGGGAGCTCTGACTCCAAGCAGCAGCCTCCTGTCTTGCCATGGGGGACAGCGCAGCCGCCGGCTGTGAGAGGTTGCAGCGCACCAGCCTTCCCCCCCCCGGCATGAGCAGCGCCACAGGCAAGCCCCGCTCAGCAGCACCAGAGTGCTCCTCGAGGTGGGGGGGAGGGCCTGAAAAATGGAGAGCGGCAGAGCGACCGTGCCATGCCATTGCCAAGCTGAGGGCTGTTGGGCAGCATCATGGGGGTGCTACTCAATGCCATGGCACCTCCTGCTGGTCCCTGGGGAATTAGCTCTTCAGCCCTGGTGCACCCCTTTCTGGCTGGTATCATGCCTGCTGTTCCCTGTTTGAGAGTCAGTGGGTCTGCCACCTGACCTTAGGATCCATGTTCCTCCCAGACCACAGCACCCTCGCCTCTGAGTACTGCCCTACCACAGGGCCCCCACGCTCAGAGGTCCCCCCCCCCTTAGGGAACCCCCAGCCCTCTATGCCCACTGGGCCTCAGTGAGGCTACTGCCAGTCATCATCTAGCCCCTTCCTCAGAGGCAAACTGCAGTCTGAAATGGTCACTCATCATTGCAAGGGGTGTGGACCTGCTGCCTTCTGCTGCCCTGGCTGCCTCCCTACAGCCCTAGTGCCCCTCAGGCCTTGAGTGCAAGGCCTCAGCCTGGGAGTTTGCCTGGCCAGCTTCCCAGCCCTGCCTGCCCTTCCCCAGCCCGGCTCTGTGTCAGGAAGCCTCTAGCTTCCCTGGCAGCCAGGTCTCTCCTCCACAGCTGGAACAAGAGTGTGTGAATCTTTCCTTGTCTTCAGGAGCCTTTATTTATACAGCCCCAGCTGGGCCCTAATTGGCTGCTATCTGCCACAGCTGCTTGCTCCACAGCCCCAACCCTCTCCCAGAGCTGGATTTAACCCTTCTTAGGCCAGTGCATGGCAGAAATCCCATCACAGGCAGATTTCCCTCCACCTTAAACTAAGGCCTATGGATAGAGCATTTCCAGTGCAAACAATCACAAAATGTGATTGTTTTTTCACCTGTTGCTAATACAGATGTTTGGTTTTAAGACTTTCCCCCTCTTTTGATCAAGTTCAATTTTCCAACTTTTTGGAGGGCTGTCAGAAAATAATTATTTAATGACAGCAGATGTGGAGATTCAAAAAAGTGAATGCATTATCACCATTAAAATACAATCTGTCACCCCCATGTGGCCAAATGTACTAAGAAAATATCCTTACATCCTACTAGTAAGTTCTCAAGTAATTTGCCTTGAGAACTTCCTCTGTAAATGTCTGTTATTATTAACAGAAGTATTCTGTAATAAATATGTGTGTGTGCAGTGAAATCGATATGTACCAGCATTTACCAGGAAATATCTAGTTCTTCGAAGCCCAGTTCTAATCTTTCCAGTCTAGGTGTATTCACAGGTGCATGTGGAGTGAGTCTCCCACCAATCTTAGCATTGCCCAAATGTTACCTCTAATTTTTTTCATCCATGTGCAGAATAATTTTTTTCATGTGCACCAAGGCATATGCCAATGTGTACCACCCATAGAAACACATGCTGCCAGCTGTGGGCACCCTGCTGATTAGTTGGGTGCCATCGGAATCTCTCCTGGGTGGCTGCCCGAGCACTCAGCTTACAAGGATTAATGTTGTTTCAGATATAATTTAGCTGCCATAGCTCAAGGCTTCAGAAAGTCTTTAGAGCAAATACACTTAAAACAGCCCTTCATTTTCTGCTACTTTCAACCTGCCACTTCCTTTGTTTCCCTAGGAGAACAAAAAAAAAAAAAAAAAGCATCCAGAAAACCCAGCACCCTGCCTATTTGAGAACTGCCTGGTCTTGCCAGACTACCAGGGAATCTTTTTATTCTAATGTGCCGCACCTTATAAATGTGAGAAAAACAAACACACATGAGATCAATGTACACCTCCCTGAGACAGATTGCTAGCATGGAGAAGCCTTCTTTGGCTGTTTGCCTTTTTGCATTCTACAGTCTTGTCTTTTTTCTTTTTTTTTTCTCTAACTTAACTCTTTGGCCCATGCCCTCAACTGAGACCAATACCAACAGGATTCAGGCTGGACTAAGAGGAAGTGGAGCAGATGGACAGGTGTGAGTTACAGTGCTGTGATCCTTGGTTCTAAGCCACATCAGGCTGTAGCGTAATTTAGTACATGGTCAGGGCTGCAATCAGTTGTGCCCAGTCACTCAAGCTGGTCCAGGTCTGGGACAGTGAATAGAGATGGATATCTTGACTCTTGGCTGGATGAGAATGCATGTGAGGAGAAACTCCAGGTGCTTGGATCCACTAGCTTTCTGGCAGCTCAGTACTAGCACAATGCTGCAAAAAACATCCAAAGGTCTTGGCTGACACATCTAGGAAAAAAAAGGAAGGTGGGTAGCTGTGCTATATTCACAGATCATTTATCTCGGCAAAGCAGTCTCCTCTCCATTTGCTTCTAGTCAAATAGGAGAGCAGTGTTAACATTCACAGTGACTGTCCCCTGGAACTGGAACAAGCAGAAGTCTAGCTAGACTCCTGAGTGCTACGGTAGCTCACCCATTGGTGCCTGATGATGGTAGCTATTTGGAGACCCCAAAGCAGCAACATACTAGGGTTCTTTCCCTTAGTGCCTATGGTATCCTGTCCCCCCCCCAAAATGCCTACATTATGATTCTGTTTCCAGTACAGTTAAATGCTTCTGTAACCACCACTAGGTGGATTCAAACTTGGGACCTGTGGAACTTAGTGTAGGAGCCTCTACAGCTTGAGCTAAAAGCTAACCGCTTCTCAGCCCATGATCTACAGGTCTCTTGTTTTTAGATGTTGCTGTAAGTGGTCTAAGTGCCACTACATGGGACAGTGAACCACACTAGTGCTACGTCTATACTACAGGGGTTTTGCGCAAAACCCTGCAGAGTATCCACACCTCAAGCACCTTTTTGCGCAAGTAAATTTACAGTAAATCAAAAGAATGGGGGGGGGGGTTGCAGTGTAGGTATTCCTCTTTCTACGAGGAATAACTCCTTTTTGTGCCAGAGTTCTTGCTCAAAAAGGTGTGTGTGGACAGGCAACAGGGGCGTTTTGCACAAAAAAGAGCCAATCGTAAAAAGCACAGGTGCTCTGGTAGCTATTCTGTGAATAGCAATCAGAGTTTTCTTTCGAGAGAGCGTCCATGCAGTCTGGATGCTCTCTTGCACAAAAGCACATCATTTTTGGGATGCGTTTTGGTAGTGTGGATGCGCTCTTGCGCAAGAAGTTTTTGCGGAAGATCTCTTCTGCAAAAAGCTTCTTGCACAAGAAGCCTGCAGTGTAGACGTAGCCTCAGTGTGTGGGTTACACTTCCACACAATATTCTTGTGGGTTTATCATTTTCCACTGCAGTGCCAATGTTTCGAAGGGTGCATCTACACTGCACCCGTAGGTTGAAATAAGATATGCAATTTGAGTTATGCACATTGTGTATCTTACTTCAATCTGATTTTGAAATAAACCACTATTCCAAAACATCCCTTAACCCTCGTGGAATGAGGGTTACAGGGATGTCAGAATAGCGAGCCCATTATTTCAAAATCTATTTAAAAGTTTTAAAAGATGCAGAATAGCTATTTTGGGATACCTCTCGTATCCCGAAATAGCGCCGTAGTCTACACATACCCTAACTGAGCTACAATGCTTCCAAGAGAGCAGACGCACAGGCCAAGGTCACCCCTGTGGTGGTAATATCAGAAGGAATCCCCTTGCAAAATCATCTACTATATATTTTGAAGAATTTTTGTGTGCAAAATAAAGTCATACTTTCCGATGATTTACAGACACCACATTTTGCATAAACAATCCTATATAAGAACAGCCATACTGGGTCAGACCAAAGGTCCATCCAGCCCAGTACCCTGTCTGCAGACAGTGGCCAATGCCAGGTGCCCCAGAGGGAGTGAATCGAACAGGCAATGATCAAGCGATCTCCCTCCTGCCATCCATCTCCACCCTCTGACAAGCAGAGGCTGGGGATCCATACTGGCTAATAGCCATTTATGGACTTAACCTCCATGAATTTATCGAGTTCTCTTTTAAACCCTGTTATAGTCCTAGCCTTCACAACCTCCTCAGGCAAGGAGTTCTACAGGTTGACTATGAGCTGTGTGAAGAAGAACTTCTTTTTATTTGTTTTAAACCTGCTGCCCATTAGTTTCATTTGGTAGCCCCTAGTTCTTATATTATGGGAACAAGTAAATAACTTTTCCTTATTCACTTTCTCCACACCACTCATGATTTTATAGCCCTCTATCATATCCCCCCTTACTCTCCTCTTTTCCAAGCTGAAAAGTCCCAATCTCTTTAATCTCTCCTGCCACTTAAATTAGCTGAGTACACTACTTTTACACCGGAATATGATGGGTGAAAGGTGTAAATCAGTGTGTCTCAAAGTGGTTCGTGGATCCCCTCTGAGAAAGCTGCGAACTGGCCACTCCGCTTTGTTTACTTACCAGCTCCACAGCCCCAGAGCCTCGTGGCTCCCATTGGCTGCGGTTCGCTGTTTGCAGCCAATGGGAGCTGCAGGAAGTGGGAAGTGGCGTGACCCGGGTTATACAGGCTGCCTGGGGCAGTACCCATTGTGCTGGGCAGAGGTGCTCTGTGTGTGGAGAGGGATACAGGGGGGGAGGAAGGGGCATGTGCCATCCCAGATTTCTGCCAGGGTTTTTATGCCCTGCTCTGAACCCTGTTGCATACCCCAGAACCTTTAAACCCGTGCCCCTTCCACCCTTCCCATTAGCAGCTACACCTTGTCTCTAGAGCTGGCTGGTATGCAGACACAGCCTTTGCCCCAGAGAGCTAGCAATCTCCTGCTCTTTCCATTGAAGTCAGGGGGCTGGTCACTAGGGATTTACTTGGATTCTAGGGGATTCTTGGGTGTCTAGGAGATTCACATCCACATGGAGCAGCAGGGCCTGACCCCTCACTCTCTGGCAATGGGGTTCTATGAAAGCCATGCTGGCAAGGATTCTTCCAGTCCCTACCCGCTGCGACTGTCTGCAGTTCCTACAAGAAAGCTCATTGGGAATGGAACCTATTTTGTCATGCAGTCCGAATGGAAGAAAGGAGGAAGGGGGAAATGTCTGATATTGACTAGATCTAACACTAACCTAAACCTTATGCATGGGGAGGAAGCATGTTCTAGTGGCTGGTGAACGAGACGGGGAGTGAGGAGATCGAAGTTCCACTCTGGGCTCTGTCACTGACCTGGGGCAAATCACTTCAACTTGTCGATGCTTCTCTTCGGGGCGGTGGGTATCATAGGCAGGGGAAGGCACGGCCTTCCCAGCTGCCAGGCATGGCCCCACCTACACTCACTCTGCTCCGCAAAACACCTCATGTAGGCGTACTGGGGGCAGAGTGTAGTGGCTGCCCGCCCCAGTGCTCTAGGGCCAGGAGGCTGGGGCCGTCCACTGCCTGCCCTTTCAGGGGTGGGCTGTGGGCGGGCCTGGGGGCTTGCCTCCCCCAGCCCTACCTTCACCCACCACCCATGCTTCTCTTTCTCTTTTTACCCTATGTCATGCTTGTCTATTATGGTGCGTCTACATTGCAGGGCTTAACTCAAAATAAGCTACGCAAATTGAGCTACGTCAATTGCTTGGCTCAGTGTTTCTCAAACTGTGCTCCATAGAGCCCCAGGGCTCTGCGAGATATCTCCAGGGGCTCCACAAAATTGACAGACTGGAAACATTGATAGGTACAATACATATAATCAGTGGACCTCTGGGGCTCCGCATAAGTACAACACATACAATCAGTGGACCGCTGGGGCTCCGCATAAATTTTTACGCATGTAAAAGGCTCCGGAGCCCAAAAAGTTTGAGAACCGCTGGCGTAGCTTATTTTGAGATAGCTTATTTCGAAATTGGGAGCATCTACACAGCACTGATTTAGAAATAGAGCACTCTTCCTCTGACTTCCCTTACTCCTCGCACAATGAGGGTTACAGGAGTTGGAATAAGAAGTCCTCCAGCTTGACAGTATTTCAACATTATTTCAAAATAACTGCCTGATGTGTAGACGCGGACTAAGTTATTTCGAACTAATGTTTCTATGTAGACGTACCCTTAGACTGCACCTTCCCAGGGACAGGGACAATCTCTAACTATGTGAACGTAGCATCTCTAGCACAAAAGGGACCCTGATCTCAGTCACACTACTAATGCTTCTATAATATAGATCCAGACATTTCTAGACCAGAAGGTATCATTCTGATGATCAAACCTGATCTCCATTGTAACATCCACCAGAGAATTTCTCCCAGTGATTCCAGCATCAAGACCATAAGTTGTGCTCAGGATAGAGCCTTATTTTTTAGAAAGAGACATCTGATCTTGATTTAGCAACTTCAAGTATTATAATTGAGATGATACACAAAAGAGCCCAAATTTGCCATCCAAAATTGAAATGATTCTATAAATAATAGAAGCATATTTAGGCAACTTCGACCATAATCTATCTAGACCATATATATAAATATGCCATTGTGTGCCCCATGTACTGGATAGGGCAGTGTTTCTTAAACTGTGTTCCACGGTACACTGGTGTGCCGTGAGGCAGTCGGAGGTGTGCCGCAGAGAACAGAATTCAAAATGGCCTCCCTTAAAGGGACAGGTGACCTTTTTTTTCTTGCTCAATAACTTTCCCCTGACCCTTTTTTTCCTCAATAACTTTCCTCCTGACCTTCCGCCTCCCTGACCCCGACCTTTTTTTTTTTCCTCAACAAAAAATCCTTGGTGTTCCTCATAATAAACAATTATTGTTTGGTGTTCCTCGGTCTTAAAATGTTTAAGAAACACTGGGATAGGGAGATATCTCTTTAAGAGATCCATGTGGGGAGGTAGGAGTGAGTTGGGTCTGGGTAACTGTTGCAAGGCAGATTCAACACTCCACACCCAGAAGCTTCTGAAGTAGGGGGTGGTAGTTTGGGGTCTTCTCCAATAGGATCCGTCTCTGTTGCTGGGTTCAGACTCCATGAGCCAGCAGGCAGGGCAGCTGCTGTGCTAAGGGCCTTGTGCCCTGGGTGAGCTGGGAGAGGCTGAGCCAGGAGCAGAGAGCAGGCTGCTGGCCCTCCCTCTGCAGCAGGTAGAGATGATATTAGCCCTCTCCCAGGAATCATGGGCCATGCTAGTTATAGCAAAGGGAAACTGGGAGGGAAAAAAAAAACTTCTTCTGTACTAATTGTATGCTGTGAATGTTGTTTGGATTTTAGCCTGCTGTCCTAGTTCACTTTCCCAAGTGGTGTGATTCATCCACTTTTCTTTACACGTAGCCATGGGGAAAGAGTCATTTCTGTTTTGTTGTTCTCAGTTTTTGTATTTGCTTATAACAGGATTTACTTTAAATGTATATACTTGTGACTTAACTGAGTGACTGGTTAATCAGTGAGCTGGCTGGCTAGCAGCGATCCACAGCAGAGGAAAGAGTCTGCCTGGATTCCAGCTGAGGATTTCTACAAGCAAATGAAGGGAAGATGTTTCAGACTCAGCATATTGTGCAGATTTGGTGATCAAAGATAGCCACCAAGACTTAGGTGAACTAAACCCAAGCTTTTGGGGTCTCTCAGACCACGTCTATACCTACCACACTGAAGATTGATCTTCTGGTGTTTTATTTAGTAGGTCTAGTAAGGACCCACTAAATCAAATGCTGAGGCCACCCTGTTTGACACTGGTACTCCTCAATTCACGAGGAGTAAGGGAAGTTGACAGGAGCATTTGCTCCCATAGACCTCCCTGTATGGAGATGGTGCTAAGTTCGGCTTAAGGTACATCTACTCCAGCTACAGTAGCTGTAGTTACATATCTTAAGCTGACCTTCCTGGTGTAGCATAGATCTGGCCTCAGTTGCTTCTTGATGTGTTTTGTGTGGCGTCAACTGTTCAAATGTTACTTTTGTTTTTTTTCTTTATGTTTATTGTAATGGCGAAGATAATATCTAGGTTATAAAATAGCTGTGTTATGTTGTAAAAATAGATTATTATTTGTTTCTTCATCACAATGTTATATAAAGTTATTTAATTAAACTCATTTCTTTAGCTGCCTTTAGGAACTGAAAGTGGGGAAGGTTGTCCCGCGGCAATCCTTGCTGCAAATCTTTAGAGACTGAACTCTGTAGGCTCCAGCTACTTTTCTGTGGGAGTTGTTGTTTTTTTTTTCTGGAGGTGGAGAACAGCAGTGAATTCTAGCCCACTCCAGGTTACAATTGCATCAGCTGCAGCAAAGAAATATGTACGAGAAACCCAGCCAGACTCTGCTGTATGCACAGGGAAATTACTGTTTTGCAAGAAAGCAGATTTCAGCTGAAAGTTCACAAAGGGTTGCTCTCAATAATAGCCAGAAAATAAATAACTGAAAGAGGCCTTGATACTTTGTTCTCTTAATTTCCTTGGTTTTGTGTCTTTCAAAAGGGCTCCAGAGTGCTCTCAGTTCCACTGTTATAAATCCAGAGCAAGACCATTGAAATCAACAATTGTTGTTTCTCAGGAGTTCTATGGTGCTGCTACTAATTGAAAAAGAGATTTGGAAGTGGATGACGTTACTAATGGAACTGAGAACAGAATCTGGAGTACAGCATAAGGTTCCACCCACTTCTTCATTATCCCCTTAGCCTTTCTCCTTCAAATAAAACACATTTTATTCAAGGGTGTTGCCATTATAGACAACCATCAAAGGTCTTCTTTTGGAACTGGAGGATTGCTTTGGAATAGCACCAGCTTCCAATGAGCACACCAAAATCTTCCGATGGCAATGCTTCCAAACCCTAAGCTACTCACATGGGAACACAATGCCCTTCCGAAACTCCAAATCTATCATCTATAACCCTTCACTCTTGCAATTATAATCACACTAGGATAGTGCAATGCCATGCCTTCAACAATGGCTTTCAGAATGATAAAGATTGATTCTTGGCATTTATATAGACCATCGGTGTGTTTCCATGGGTCTTGCATTGTAATTTAGCCTGAAAAAATTAACTTACATAATCTTCTATGAAACAAAGCGAGACAAAAAATTCATTGAAATTCCCTTTTTGTGAAAGAAAACATCCCATCTTCCTTAATTTGTCTGGTATTCCATTGCAAGAAGCATGGAGCCTAATGAATCTTTTTGGTATCATTTACAATTAATTTATGATCTCTTATGTTGACATGTTACCTGTTAATCTCCAGGCAACATTTGTACTGGGTATGAAGCTCAACATGAAACATCTACCCTCAGCCTAATGAATTGTGCTTTCCCTACGCCCTTTTGCAATTTGACTTTGTGGACGACCTTGTGTTGCTTTCCCACACCCATCAACACATGCAGAAAAATACTCAATGCCTATGCACCTTTGGATGCCAGGTTGGACTAAGAGTTAGCCAGAAGAAAACAAGAGATTATGATTCTTAATATAGATTCACCAGCACCAATCAAGATAGCTGATGCAGACTTATCCAGCACGGACAGCTTTACGTACTTAGGCAGCATCTGATGGAGGCACCAAGAATGACATCCAGAGCAGACTAAGTAAGGCCAGAAATGTCCTCAGGAGTATGAACAATGTATGGAGATCTACACAGTACAGTGTCCACATCAAGCTTAAGCTGTACCAGAGCTGTGTCATATCAACACTACTATATGGCTCAGAGTGCTGGCGGATGACAAAGTGCGACCGTGCCAAGCTCTCATCCTTTCACACCACCAGCCTTCGTAAGATACTTTGCATCTTTTGGCCAAAAACAATCTCCAACCACAACCTGCTCCTGCGATGCCACCAGGAGGACATGACCACTATCATGATGAGAAGACGCTGGGGATGGATAGGGCACGTGATGAGAAGGGAGGCAGGCGCCATTGTAAAGATAGCACTTAACTGGATGCCCGAAGGACGACGGAAACGTAGGAGGCCCAAGACAACATGGCGGTGTACTGTGAGGCAGACATGAAGAGAATGCGTTACAGCTGGGACACATTGGAGAAAATGGCCAAAGACAAACAAAAATGGAGAACCTTTGTTGCTGCCCTACACACCAACGGGAGTAATAGGCATTAACTAACTAACTTTTGCAATTTGGTTATACATGAAATAGACAAGCTAGAGGTTTCTCCCTCTCTCTCCTGAGTGCATTTGTTTCTTCTCTAGTGTAGACAATGCCTAAGGGCACATCTACACAGCTGGGCTAAAGACGAAATAAGCTACACAACGTGAGCTACTTCAACTGCGTAGCTTAAGTCGAAATAGCTTATTTTGATTTTTGGCGCTGTCTACACAGCAGGAAGTCTGGGGAAGAGCACCCTTTCTCTGACTTCCCTTAATCCTCATAAAATGAGGGTTACGGGAGTTGAAGTAAGAAGTCCGCCAGCTTGACATTATGTCAAAATAACTGCTTGTGGTGTAGACGCGGACTATGTTATTTCAGAGTAACGTCAGTTATTCCAAAATAACACTGCTGTGTAGATGTACCCTAAGTGAATATGGTTTACATACCCTAAATGAATATGGTTGTTCTTTTCCTATATCCATCACTGGTATTTAGATACCATGTGCCCCATTCAGAACCATATGAGGTCAGCAGGAGCCTTCCCATTGATTTGAGTGGGAGCCGGATCAGTACCTATAAATTGAAATTAAACAGCATAAATTGCACCTCCATTTTGCCATTATTTACACTGTCTCTGATGGGGCTTGTCTTGCTGCTTGGACTGCAGCCCTTGTCAGAGCTGGGTATCTCAGGAAGGATTAAGGAGAGGTTGTCATGCCAAGTAGCCAGCCAGCCCTCATCATGTCCACCCGCATCCTCCTCCGCCTCCGCCTTGGAATCCGGTCGCCATGGTGCCACCCCAGAGTGGGACTCACCAAGGCTGAAGGAAAATGGAGACGACACACAGGTATGCCAGCCCTGTGGTGCCCCCCTGCTGACCAAAGTGTAGCTCTGCTGAGGGCTGCTTCTGTTTCTCCTTCAGTCAATTTCCCTTAAAAAGTCCTCACTGGCCCGCCATTCAAATCATTCCTCCTCATGGGGTCCAATTTATGACATCCAGCTCAGTGTCTTCCAAAAGAAAACTCAAACCTTCAACGTCAACAACCCAGTTTCAGCTGGGCCTAGGCTCTCAGGAAGGAGGGCCAGGCACCTCTTGCCAGAATTTGGACTGCTCTACAGGCCTTCCCAGCAGGTGCCTTTCCTGACTCAAGGCCCTGCAGGAGCCTCCCGCTCCTTGCAATATCTGCTGATACTTCAGCCATCTCCCCTTTTTCCATAGCCCAAACACTTTGCTAATCAGGAGCCAGTCACCCCGTGGCCTGGAATCAGCATTTCCCATTCCGTGCCCACAGCCCAAGGCCATTCATTCCAAGTTCACTCTTGGAAGCAGGGAGTCAATCAAGCCCAAAGTCTACAGGCTCTGAATGTAAACGTCACCTGGAGGGATTGTAAAGCTTTGAGAGAACATTTTGTACATTCTCTATGGAAATCCACGGCCATAATTTTTGTGTACCACCCCAATACTATCATAGCAGCACCCCCTGGTGGCTCTGCCTCAGGAATTAGCAGCTTAGACAACGTTTCAGGACCATGCAGAGTCTGGTGCTAGTTAAATCATCAAAGGTCCTAGTTAAATCTGAGGGAACAAAAAATGGGGATGTTTGTTTGTATCCCTCAGAGGCAGGGGGAAGAGAAATGACAGGTGTGCCAAATTACAAAGCATGGGAAGTGGGAAATCACTTCTTAGCTTCTTGGATACCTAGCAGAAGGTAAACACAACGAACTGAAGCGTTATTGCAAGAGTGGTTCATTTTGTCCTTTTAAAGTGACCTCTTGCTCCATGCTTTGAGCTCACGAAAGAATAAAGAGGCTGAAGCAAAATATTAGCTAACATGTGTATAGCGGGTTTTTATATATGACACCCGCTGTTACAGAAGTAATTGTGCTTTAAGAGTAAAAGGCTGTTGTTCTGTCAGCAGGGAATATCTGCAACAAACCCTGCATTTTCAACTATGGATAAAGGTGTAGCATGTGTGTGGGGGGAGGGGGGAGATACAGAGGAAAGACCTACTTCCATACCAGATGTTTGCTTTGAAATCTAAAGGAGATCTTCCAGTTGTCCCATTTTCATCAGTGACACTGCAGAGGACTAGCATGCTCCTCGCTGGAGGTTTTGCAGGAGTTACTCTTGCGCCATATTCATTTGCACAAATAAAGCCTTTTTCGGTTGTGTCCTGGTTATTTAATCCCTATGGGTATGTCTACACTACCACCCTAGTTCGAACTAGGGTGGTAGTGTAGACATACCCTGTGATATTTACATGCTTTTCGGCAAGGCATTAAGTAACATGGCTATACAGGCTGTTGGTTAGTACAAAAGTTATCCAGTCAGGCAAACAGAAACGTAACCATGTGACTTATATAACAGAAGCCCAAATCTGAGACATGGACCTGTATGGGTGTACCTTTGAACTTATATGGAGCCCCGTGGAAGTCACTGCAGAACTGGGATCTAACAATAATTTTGTATTGGACTGGTCCCCACCCACATGACTAAATGTGAAACTTCTACCAGCTGAGCATGAAGAATTTGCAGATGGAGAAAAACACAAAACGGAGGGCAAAATCTGTCGGGGCTGGTCAGCAAGGGGAAACTTGCACTGTTATGTATGGCAATACTACGGCAACAAGCTGAAAATAAGAACCTATGCCGAATAGAATAGCCACTTTCCCAGCTTGTTCTGTGAAGGAACAGAGTTTCATTGTCCAGGGCTCTCCCTGTGACTCCTCAGCTCACTCTAAAGTCATTTGGAAAAGAAACAAAACAGCAGGGGAGAAGCAGAGTTTCTTGGGCTTACCCAAGACTAAAAGGAATGTAAATGAATCCTCATAGGGTTTCTCTTATTTTTATCGATTCCCAATGGAAAACTCTGTTCTACAGTAAAAACCTTTCAGAGGCAGGGTTTCACTGCAAACGGGTCTATTCCTGCAGTAGATAGCCACGAAGAAAGCGAGCCATGCTGCTGGGAAATGCGGGTTTGGATCCCTGGGCAGGAAGTTTACTCAACAACAGCCCCTTTTTCTTCAACAGATCGATGCATTGCTACTTTTATTTTATTTTATCATCAGGGATTCCTGGAAAAGGGCACAGCACCATTTCTCTTTCAACTGGGTTTGGTAGACTTTTGTCTCCATGTGGTGGTATGTTTTGCAGCCGCCCAGGCAGGCTGCTTACCCATCAGTTTACCCTGAATGGCCAGTCCTTCTCCTGCTGCAGGGGAAAAGGAGACCAGATGGAAGTACTGCACAAAACTCAGGCAGTTGCACCTGCCAACCTGCGCTGCATTGGGAAGCGGCACATCCTCTGCAGGAAACAGGGGTCAGGCCAGGTGGTCAAGTCAATGTTTTCAGCCCTATGAGTAACCATCTGCCCATTGTAACAGATCGGTGGCCCTCTATGACTTGAGAGATATTGCTGTGTTGCAAGCCATTGTCTGTGGTGACAGGAGAAAACCCTCCAGAACCATTAGCTTCGGCTGATGAAGAATCTCCCGTGTTGGGTGCTATGAGACACAGCTGGGCAGCTCTGATTCCATACAGTAGAGGGCGAAGGTGCACACGTATACACTAGCTATGTCCCTGTACCACGCATGCCTGTGTCTTACTCCCAATTAGTTACATCAGGCACCAGGATGATTGCTTCTATCACAGTTTAAGGAAGTCTTTGGTCTACACCCTAATGCTGCACCTCCATTTCAGAAACTTTCTGTGCTGGTGGCTGCTGTGATATTTCCCCCCTGGGCAGTACCACTGTAAGGGAAATGTTTCTGAAAATGTCATCTGATCTGTGAGTGCCAGACCCTGCTCAGTAATAACTTAGGGTATGTCTACACTACCACCCTAGTTTGAACTAGGGTAGCTAATGTAGGCATTCGAAGTTGCAAATGAAGCCCGGGATTTAAATATCCTTGTTCCACGAGGAGTAACGGTAGTTTGAATTAGAGATCCTAATTTGAATTACCTACTCCGTGCCGCGTGTAGCCGCGGGCACGGAGTTCGATCTAAGGGGATTTAAAAATGGCGCCCGCCCGGCAAGATGCAAATGAAGCCCGGGATATTTAAATCCTGGGCTTCATTTGCAACTTTGAATGCCTACATTAACCACCCTAGTTCGAACTAGGGTGGTAGTGTAGACATACCCGTAGGCATCTAGTCAGGGCCGTCCTGAGAGGGGCATGGGGCAATCCTGCCACCCCTCTGTGCTCCAGGTGTGGGGCTCGGGGAAACCCCCTGCTGTAGGGCCCCCCCGCTCCATCCCTTTCCTAAGTCCTGCCTGTGCTCCAGCTGGGGTGCCCTCCCCCATTCATCACAGGTTCCCACTGTCGTGGAGAAGCTTGGTACAGTGGGCCAGGAGGGTGGTGGCAGAGCAGGCTTCCAGGCCACTCCAGCTCCCACCACCGGCATTTTGAAGGGGGAGGCAACCTATACTCCCACCACTGCACCAGGCCCCTATAATGCCTGAGTTCCTCCCGTACATAGGACATCTTGAGACCCCCAAAAGTGCGGGGTCTGGGGTAGCTGCCCCAATTCGTCCAATGGACAGGACAACTCTGCATCTAGTTTAGATGTGTCTCTCACCGTGGCAGATGTGGGGCTGAGCCGTGATCTCTTAACGAAACTCCAGGAGGACAGAGCACTTAATTCTGGCCTGAAACCCTAAGGGATGAATAATAAAGTTTAGATCCAGTTCCAAACTTCCCCAAAGTTAGTAAGGACTCAGAGACCTGAAGTTTTGCTTTAGTCCCCTGTCTAATTCTTATTATTGACAGATATTCAGTCAGTGCCTTTCATCCAACTATTAAAGAGAGATCTGCAAGATGATTGACAAGCAACAATAAATGGCTTTATTCTCCACTCAGGTTCATAGAATCATAGAATACTAGGACTGGAAGGGACCTCGAGAGGTCATCGAGTCCAGTCCCCTGCCCTCATGGCAGGACCAAATACTGTCTAGACCATCCCTGATAGACATTTATCTAACCCACTCTTAAATATCTCCAAAGATGGGGATTCCACAACCTCCCTGGGCAATTTATTCCAGTGTTTGACTACCCTGACAGTTAGGAACTTTTTCCTAATGTCCAACCTAAACCTCCCTTGCTGCAGTTTAAGCCCATTGCTTCTTGTTCTATCCTCAGAGGACAAGATGAACAAGTTTTCTCCCTCCTCCTTATGACACCCTTTTAGATACCTGAAAACCGCTATCATGTCCCCCCTCAATCTTCTCTTGTCTAAACTAAACAAACCCAATTCTTTCAGCCTTCCTTCATAGGTCATGTTCTCTAGACCTTTAATCATTCTTGTTGCTCTTCTTTGGACCCTCTCCAATTTCTCCACATCTTTCTTGAAATGCGGTGCCCAGAACTGGACACAATACTCCAACTGAGGCCTAACTAGCGCAGCGTAGAGCGGAAGAATGACTTCTCGTGTCTTGCTCACAACACACCTGTTAATGCATCCCAGAATCATGTCTGCTTTTTTTGCAACAGCATCACACTGCTGACTCATGTTCAGCTTGTGGTCCACTATAACCCCTAGATCCCTGTCTGCTGTACTCCTTCCTAGACTCCTTCCCATTCTGTATGTGTGAAACTGATTGTTCCTTTCTAAGTGGAGCACTTTGCATTTGTCTTTATTAAACTTCATCCTGTTGACCTCAGACCATTTTTCCAATTTGTCCAGATCATTTTGAATTATGACCTTATCCTCCAGAGCAGTCGCAACCCCTCCCAGCTTGGTATCATCTGCAAACTTAATAAGCGTACTTTCTATGCCGATATCTAAATCGTTGATGAAGATATTGAACAGAGCTGGTCCAAAACAGACCCCTGAAGAACCCCACTTGTTATACCTTTCCAGCAGGATTGTGAACCATTAATAACTACTCGCTGAGTACGGTTATCCAGCCAGTTATGCACCCATCTTAGAGTAGCCCCATCTAATTTGTATTTGCCTGGTTTATTGATAAGAATATCATGTGAGACCGTATCAAACGCCTTACTAAAGTCTAGGTATACCACATCCACCGCTTCTCCCTTATCCACAAGACTCGTTATCCTATCAAAGAAAGCTATCAGATTGGTTTGACATGATTTGTTCTTTACAAATCCATGCTGGCTGTTCCCTATCACCTTGCCACCTTCCAAATGTTTACAGATGATTTCCTTAATTAGTTGCTCCATTATCTTCCCTGGCACAGAAGTTAAACTAACTGGTCTGTAATTTCCTGGATTGTTCTTATTTCCCTTTTTATAAATGGGCACTATATTTGCCCTTTTCCAGTCTTCTGGAATCTCTCCTGTCTCCCATGATTTTCCAAAGATGATAGCTAGAGGCTCAGATACCTCCTCTATCAGCTCCTTGAGTATTCTAGGATGCATTTCATCAGGGCCTGGTGACTTGCAGGCATCTAACTTTTCTAGGTGATTTTTAACTTGTTCTTTTTTTATTTTATCTTCTAAACCTACCCCCTTCCCACTAGCATTCACTATGTCAGGCATTCCTTCATCAGACTTCTCGGTGAAGACCGAAACAAAGAAGTCATTTAGCATCTCTGCCATTTCCAAGTTTCCTGTTACTGACATCTGGGGAAGTGGGTTTTGCCCATGAAAGCTCATGATACTAAATGTATTTTTGTTAGTCTCTAAGGTGCCACAGGACTCCTCATTGTTTTTAAAGTTACAGACTAACACAGCAACCCCTCTGGGTCTAGTAAAGACCCGCTAAATCGACTGATGATGGCCTCCCCATCAACCCTGATAGTCCTTCGGGTCATAAGCAGTAAGGGAAGTTGGCAGTGGGGACGCTGCAGAAATTTGATTTCAGTTATGTCGATGCCAGCTATGCTATTCTTATAGCCAAAGTTGCGTATCTTAGGTTGATTTTCTTGCATGATGTAGACCTGGCCTTATTTTAGCGAGGGTGCAGCTGGGAGTGTAATTTTAACAGAGGACTTAGATGGCTCCGTTTTCTGTTGTGTTCTGAATCAGAGAAATAAAGAAGGAAAAACTGAAAAAATGGGTGTGAGAGGCCAGGGGGTGGGAAAATATGGTATAAGGTGAGAAATTAGATTTCCGATTGGGCAAATTGCTCTTGAGTGCCAGCTGCCATTGGCAATTGATTGAGGAGTCATAGAAACTTGGCACAGAGTGGGAATGAATGCTTTTGTACATTTCCCGAGAACCTGCACTTGCCAACAAAGAGGCTGGCAAAGAACATTTGACCTGTGTGTGCTCTTGGCAACTTGAGTCAGAAAACCAAACAAACGAAGAAAGGAAATGGCTCCCTCGCAAGATATCCACCGGCTTTCGAACCAGGAGAGCACATGGCACAAGAGCTTGCCAGTCTAGAACCAAGCGCGGGTTTATCATCAGCTTGCACAATGAGCATTCCATCCAGTTTCTTTTAGTGTCTGATTTCACAACATTGCCACCTCTCTCACTGCGCAGGCAGGGAACCCACCTTCACACCAAGTCTCATCCATGCAGGGGAACCTGTGACTTTTGTGAACAAATAACAAGGTGTAGAGGACAACGATCACATCCACACTTCAGGCTAGAACAACTTCCCCCCTTCCCCATCTCCTGAAAGTCCAGAGACAACTGGAGAAAAAAAAAAGACACAAGAGGGACAGAAACATGAATCACTAACTGCTATAATTTCCCTCATTATTTCATTTTATTTTTTAGGTTTGATTTTTTTTAAAGTCATTATGCTTTGGGGATGAATTAATTCCAGAATTTACAGAAGCCACGGAGAAGAATGGGGAGGGGACATGTAATTAAAGATTTATTCTTTTCCAAGGATCGCTTTAGAAAACAGCCCAGCGACATGCTTTGCCAGAGGGCTGTTCTAGACAAAGCCGCTGCATGAAAGCTCGCTAAACAAAGCCCATTGCGCCAAAGCTGCGGGTCCAACAGCAAGGAAAAAGGCTAGATTAAAGGGAAAGCTTGAGAGCGGGTGACCCAGCCATGCTACTCTCGAATCCTGAAATGCTGATTAGAGTTTGGGGAAATTGAAATTGCATAAGTGGGTGGCATTTTGGGTAAGTGGTCAAACTACCATATTTTTGCTAAGAGCTGCATTAGCACAGCCTTTGCTCTGCTGTGCAGGGGAAGAAAGGGGAGGAGGCATTCCCTCAATCTCTCCACACCAGTTCCCCTGTTTAGATATTGTCTCGTCTTCGGTAAAGGGGTGAGCTGGGGCTGCAAGAATTCAGAGAAGAATGGGATTGGATAGAACCATTTACTTACACCCCCATCCCCGCACACTATCCATCTATCTATCCATCCTTGGCCGAAATAACTAGGGGTGGAGGGGGAAATCAGCTGGTCTGCAGAATGGGGTGAAATACTTTAGATCTGAGCCTTCTTGGCTCCCTAGAATGAACTGGGCGGGAGGGAACAAATGGCAACTCTGACTCACTGTTCAATCTCTAGCTTCCTCCTACAAGCGGAGCTCATGTTCAACGTGTTCCTTTCCTTTCAGAAATCCCAGGCCTGGCTGTGAGTCATCTGGGCCATCATTCTGGAAGAATCACTCCTGGAAGATTCCAAGATCCATTTGTCAACACTGTCATGGGGGCATTTTCAACATGACAAGTCAGCTCTGGTAGTAACATCTCAAAACTAGCCCGGGAGCGCGGCACCATCTCACGGGATGTATGGTAAACAGTCGGCGTGTGTAGAGACAGTACACCTAACATTCTGCTTGGTGATCACAATGGGATTAAGTCTGATTTAGGAGTAAGAATGCTCCATAAGAATGATATTTCACAATCTGTGCCTACCTGGGGCCTGATTCTTCTCCCTTATCCTGGTGTAAAACGGGTAACTCCATTAAGGTCAATGCACATATGTGGTTTAAAAACAAGAGAAGGATCAGCCTTTAGTTGCTCTGGCTAATGAATATGCATATTTCTAGAGCATATGGGCCTAAAGTCTGTGTTCAGTTAAACCCATGTAATTAGGTGGCACGTATCTAGTGACGAGCCAATTAAGCTTAGGAAAAGTTAGCTGTTCTGTAGTTTCCAATTTCAGTTTTACTCATTACATCGTAGGTAGAAACAAGATGTTGTTGTGAATAGTCACTAGAAGTTGTGCATACAATCCTAGGGTTGGAAGAGACCTCAGGAGGTCATGAAGTCCAACCCCCGCGCCCAAAGCAGGACCACCCCAACTAAATCATCCTAGCCAGGGCTTTGTCAAGCCGGGACTTGAAAACCTCTAGGGATGGAGATTCCACCACCTCCCTAGGGAACCCATTCCTTGAATTGCCACAGTAGCAGCCTTGGTGGCTGGGAACTCCAGGCCCCTTTGAATCTCTGGGTCCCAGGGCAACTGCCCCATTGCCCCCCCCCATTCCCCTTTCTATGGGCCTGGTGATTACATTAAGGCAGTGGGCAGAGCAATAAAAGTGATCCCAGAAATACTGAGGGTTTTGTCTGCAGTAGAGAAGCAATGAAGGACACCTTCCACAGTGATGCACCCTTAAACCAGACATTCCAGGGCCACTGGGTCCCAGCCCTGTGTCTGGAGGCCTCCAGATGCTACTGTCACATCAATATAAAATAATAACCATCATCATGGCCTGGAGCTCAGCCATTTTTAATATTGCATTTTGCTGCCAGCATCAGCGACTGGGATGGCATTTATGGCTGATAGCCTCAACGTTGTGTTAGAAATACAGATGCCCACCCCCTGAAAGCTAGCGCGACATACCTTAAGAAAAAGATAGACAATTGCTCAGCTGCTTATTCACACGTCGGTGGTGAAACTGATTGCTTTTGTCTCTGAGTGTATGCCTCTGTGGCTGAGTAAGCGATCGTTCTACAAAGCACAGTAAAGATGGAGGATTTTCTGCTTGGGAGAGAATAAACTGATGCAGGATGTTCCAGGAACCTGAGAAGCCAAAATTCTCAACAATAGAGAATAGCAACAGATCCAAAGCTCTTGTGTCTGGTACTTTCTGGTTGGGAGATTAGACTGTCTGCTGACTTTTAATTGGTTTTCCTTTCAAAAGGCAGGCCCAAAATGATGCTGATAACAGTGTGAATAGCAAACATATCTATGTGTATTGAAACACAAGTATAATTCTGTAAATGCCCATTTACAAAGATTCATCTGTTTGATTTTCACATTCATCCAATACATTCGTCACTACAATAACAAGTATTTTCTCTAAGTCTAATTCACACAGCCCAGGACACCCAACCTACAATATTGAAGCATCTTGTTGATTTCCATTTTTTGCAGTATCATCCTTTTAACACCAGCTGTTGCACATAAAAGAATTACTTTTGTGGTACATTGCTATCCCAAATGCACCAACTAGTATCTGAAATGTCTCTAGGAATGGCTGCAATGTAACTCAAACAAGCCAACATTTAGGACCAAGTTTTCAACTTAATCTTCCATTTATGCACCTACAAGTGCAAAAACATCCCGTGTCTCCCGACTTCCAGTCTTGGGCTATAATCACAAGATTATCATAACTGGCTAGATAACCATTCTCAGAGAGTAATTATTAATGAGTCACAGTCATGCTGGAAGGGCATAACAAGTGGGGCTCCACAGGGGTCAATTCTGGGACTGGTTCTGTTCAATGTCTTCATCAACACTTCAGATATGGGCATAGAGAGTACGCTTATTAAGTTTGCAGATGATACTATGCTGGGAGGGGTTGCAAGTGCTTTGGAGGATAGGGTCATAAGTCAAAATGATCTGGACAAACTAGAGAAATGGTCTGAGGTCAACAGGATGAAGTTTTATAAGGACAAATGCAAAGTGCTCCACTTAGGAAGGAACAATCCATTTCACGCATATAGGATGGGAAGTGACTGTCTAGGAAGGAGTACTGCAAACAGGGAAATCGGGGTCATAATGGGCCACAAGCTAAATATGAGTCAACACTGTGACGCTGCTGCAAAAAAGAAAACATGATTATGGAATGCATTAACAGCAGTGTTATGAGCAAGACAGGAGAAGTAAATTCTTCCACTCTACTCGGCGCTGATTAGGCCTCAGCTGGAATACTGTGTCCAGTTCTGGGCACCACATTTCAAGAAAGATGTAGAGAAATTGGAGAAGGTCCAGAGAAAAGCAACAAAAATGATTCAAGGTCTAGAGAACCTGACCTATGAGGGAAAACTGAAAGAAATAGAAAAGAGAAGTCTGGGAGGGGACATGCTCGCAGTTCTCAAGGAGATAAAAGGATGTTACAAGCAGGAGGGAGAAAAATTGTTCTCCTTGGCCTCTGAGGATAGGACAAGAAGCAATGGGCTTAAATTGCAGCAAGGGAGGTTTAGGTTAGACAGTAGGAAAAACTTCCAAACTGTCAGGGTGGTTAAACACTGGAATAGATTACCTAGGGAGGTTGTGGAATCTCCATCACTAGAGATATTTACGAGCAGGTTGGATAGACACCTGTCAGGGAGGATGTAGATGGTGCTTGGTCCTGCCGTGAGGGCAGAGGATGGACTTAATGACCTCTTGAAGTCCCTTCCACTACTAGTGTTCTATGATTCCATTCCCTGTAAGCAATAACAATCCCAAAGTTCCAACAAGTACCATCACGTTGCATTTGTTTTTATCTTTAAACATTCTTAGTGGTGTGCGTGCTCTGAAGAGAATTTTGTCATGGATAAAGTCCATCTTGAGAGCATGGTCGGATGTGTTCTTGCCAACCTGTCTTGTCCCAGGGTCACTATCAATGTACAACTGGAATGGATGAATGGACACCACTGTATCTGTTTTATGGATCTTGCTGTGACAAAACTTCTAGTGGCTACCGAGTACGTTTTGTTTGAATGAGGACTGAAGGGATGAGCCCTCTTGTGAGGTCTCACCCAGTCATTCCAGAGATCCTCAGCTGAACTTTCTAAAACGTTGAAAGAGAACTTTATCTGGAGGGGCTTATTGAGACCAGTGACCAATGATATGATCTGCTTGGTGTTTACTAACTTGCTCATCAATGTCTCTCAGAAGAAAAGTCCATTCTTTTCCAAAGGGCTATTTTATCTTCTTCCCAGATGCCTCATATAAACTAAGGTCTGATCTACACTATACACCTACATCAGTACAACTGCATTGCTCAGGGGTGCGAGAAATCCACATCTATGAGCAATGTACCTATATTGGTCCTCTACTGTAGACAGCACTATATTGGGAGGAGAACTTCTCCCACTGATATAGCTACCGCCTCTTGAGGAGGTGAATTACATGGGCTTATGGGAGAGCTCCCTCCCAAAAGCTTAGAGCATCTTCATTGAAGTGCTACAATGGCACAGTTGCTCCAACGCAGCGTTTTAAGTGCAGGCTTTCCCTAAATTGCCTTCTCATTCTTCAAGATGCTGCACAAGTTAGTATAATAATAGTCATATTGCAATAACCTGAGATGCTGTAGCTAACAGCCCTCTGGTTTTAGAGAACGTTGCTGATGGGGTATTCTCAGGAAGGGTTCCTGAGCTGTGGATGACAGCAGAGGGATCACTTGATGATTACCTGTTTCTGATCACTCCTTCCGGGGCACCTGGCATTGGACACTGTCAGAAGACAGGACACTGAACTAGATGGACCTTTGGTCTGACCCAGAGTGGCCATTCTTATGTTCTGCATTCTCCTCTCTTATAGCTCACCAGAATCTGGAGTTGATGGTTTCCAGGACATGCTGCGTGGCTCATCTTCACTTCCCAGTTTTTGCTCTGTGTATGTGCGATTTGGTAGTATGTTCTAGAGTGCACACGTGGAGATACGTGTAGGGAGGTTCTCCAATGTCTTGGTGCAACCATGTTGCAAAGCTCCAACATATTCAAATATCTGTGTGCTTATGTTTTGTCATGTCCCTAGGAAGCGAAGCATGATGGGAGGCATGCATTTCAGTACCAACTGCTGACTTGCGACGCAAAGCAGGAATACTTCCTCGCTCTTCTCTGATAGTCCCAGCCCTGCGTACGTGCCATTCTGCTGAGCAGACAGGAGAAATGCCAGCCAAAGGAAAGCAGAGCCCAGAGTTCAATTTGGATTCTGAGGCAGACTGCATCTGAGATTGCTCTCATTACTAGTTTTGTTCCATTCACCTCTGTGCATTTCACAATGAACACCAACAACATTTCATCGATCAACAGGAGCAGCGATAAGAGAGACCTTAGGCAGCTCTAGTTGAGTGGCTTCAGTGATTAATTCCTTCGGGAGGTTGAGTTTAGGGTGGTTTTCCTGCCTGGGTGAAGATAAAGCGAACTCTGATATGACCTCCTATGATCCGTTCCCGTGCCAGGGAAATGGTAGACGTACTCTCACTCCATTTAACCTATACCAGACATGTTGTTAGAGAACAAACGGTAGGAAAGGATGGAAATGGACTGGACAATGGAACCAGAGCGCTTATCTCTAACTCCTTGGATCTTTTTCCAGAAGGTTGCCATACAAATAACCTAGAAACTAACCATTAAACAAATAACATTTATATACACTTCATTTTGTTCAACCTCATTCATGACCTATGATACCCATGGTGAGATATCAGCACAGATAGAGCCCCATAACATTTAATTCCAAAGCCCAGGCCTCTACCTGGTGCTAAATCAGGGGTGGGCAATAATTTTTGACCGAGGGCCACTTCAGAAATTTTAAAGTGGCCCCGGGCCACCCCGGAAGGGGCGGAGCTTCAGGCTGTAGGGGCAGGGCCAGGACACTTCCATGCTTCCCCACCCACAAACTCTGATTGGTCTGGGGGTGGGGGAATGTGCAAAGTCTCCCCACCCTGAGAGAACCACCAGCTGTTCAGAACAGCTGGTGGTTCCCTGTAGGTACCCCTGCCCCTAGCGGTGGGAGGAGACTTTGCAGAGGGGGAGCACATGAAGTCTCTCACTCCTTGACTCTGCCATGCAAGGGAGCGCTGCGCTTATAGTCAACCGCCAGCTGATCAGGAGGAAGAAGACTTCATGCTCCTCCCGCCTCCAAGCCTTTATTGGCCTGGGGAAGGGGGAGCGCACAAAGTCTCCTCCCACCCTGCCGCCGCCCTGCCAGGAGCACACAGCACTTAGAAGCCCGTGCACTCCTTGCACGGTGGGGGCAGGGCAGGAGGAGACTTTGTGCTCTTCCCCCTGCCCCCAGACCCTGATTGGCCTGGGGGTGGGGGGAGCGGCAGAGCCTCCGCAGGATGGATCAACTTGCTTGGTGGATCAGATCTGGCCTCCGGAGGCCCTTTTGCCCACCCCGAGCTAAATGAATAATCCTCGTAGCTGGCAGCCCCTTATCCTGTATTTGCACTCACCACTAGAGAGGAATATGGCAGACTTAACCAGTATGCTGCTTATTCAGAAGACACTGTAATAGTCACTGCTGAACATAAGAACGGCCACATTGGGTCAGACCAAAGGTCCATCTAGCCCAGTCTCCTGTCCTCCAACAGTGGTCAATACCCGGTGCCCCAGAGGGAATGAACAGAACACTGTCACCCTTTCCCAGCCTCTGACAAACAGAGGCTAGGGACACCATTCCTACCCATTCTGGATAATAAGCATTGATAGACCTGTCTTCCATGAATTTATCTAGCTTTTTTTTGAACCCCGCTAAAGTCCTGGTCTTCACAACATCCTCTGGCAAGGAGTTCCACAGGTTGACTGTGCGCTGCATGAAGAAATACTTCCTTTGGTTTGTTTTAAACCTGCTACCTATTCATTTCATTTGGTGACCTCTAGAGTTCTTATGTTATAGGAATAAGTAAATAACTTTTTCTTATCTACTTTCTCCACATCAGTCATGATTTTATAGACTTCTATCGTGTCCCCCTTTAGTCTCCTCTTTTCTAAATTGAAAATTCCTAGTCTTTTTAATCTCTCTTCATATGGCAGCCATTCACACTCCTAATCATTTTTGCTGCCCTTTTCTGAACTTTTTCCAGTGCTAAGATATCTTTTTTGAGGTGAAGTGACCACATCTGTTCTCAGTATTCAAAATGTGGGCATCCCATGGATTTATATAGAGACAATAAAATATTCACTGTCTTATTTTCTATCTCTTTTAAAATGATTCCTAACATTCTATCTCAATTCTGAGGTAAAATGCGGTGAGTGTTAAAATGTGCGGAGCAACGTTAGAAAACCACCTATGACAGGAATTAAAGAATAAAATTGTATCTATTCAGCGCTAGGGGGGGAATTTATTGATCTTTTTTGCCCTTACACTCATGAAGTCAGATTCAAAATAAGTTATTTTGAAATAATAACTCTCGAAATAACTATTTTGAAATAGCACATCCACACTACGGGGAAGCCTCGAAATTAGTCCAAGGCAGGCTCCACTAATGTGGTTGCACTACCTCGACTTAGAGCCCCAGGAAACACTGGGGAGTAATTACTCTGAACGACTCTGAGGAGTAGTTATTTTGAAATAAGAGCGTCCACACTAACCCTGTTTCGAAATAACAGGTTTGAAATAGGTGTAATTCCTTTGTGAATTCAGAGGTTATTATTTTGAAATAACAAGCCCGCTATTTTGAAATAATTTCGAAATAAATGGGCTGGCTGTGTGAATGCTTATCTTATTATTTCAAAATAATGCGAGATATTTTAAAATAACTCTGTAGTGTAGACTGCCCTTTCAGAGACTGGTGTTATTCCTGATAAAAATGAGAGGAGTTTCTTGTTAAAGACATAACACAAGAAATCCGGGTGTGTTTTTATTCCATTCCAAGCAGTAGACTATGCAGGGCCAGCCATCAGGAAAAGCAGGACAATGTAGACTTCAGTCACTAATTACATTGGCAGCGTTTTGACCTCCAAAGATCAGCTTAACCCAAACATACATCACCAGAGTCCTGGCCTTCACAGACAGCACAACCAATACAATTCACTCTAGCACTCAGGAGATTATGCCTCATCTTTCTCTCTGGCTTTTAATGGACTTGTGATCTGACTGCACGAGATAAGAATACCCTGCCTGATGGAAGAGGTCAGCACCACGGAGTTGTTATCTGAAGTGAAAACTAACAGCCAATACATTTTACAAGGCTTGGTATTACAGGTTCCTGCTCCCTCTTTGCCCCCAAAAGGTAGGGAAATACGTGTGAATCTGTAAAGTTCTGAGTCCTCGATGGTTGCACGCGAGTTGTTAAAGCAGCCTAAAATGTTCACTGCGGCTGTACAGGAGAGGCAGAGAGCGGTGAACTTTCCTTGCGACAGGCAAAGATGCTTTTGGGGCCATTTTGTAATTAATGTCCATTTCTTTTTTTTTTCCTTTCCAAAGCAGAGTTTGAAAAGGCAGAGGTTTCCTCTCTCAATACAGATACATGTTAAGCCTCTCTAATCCGGCATTCTCTGGTCCAGCAACTTCCATGGTCCGGCATGATTTTAGTGAGCCAGATGTCCACTTATCATGGGTGTGGCCAGGTTCCCTGCGGTCCCATAAACTTTGTTTACAGCCACCAGTCCTGGCTCTCAGTGTTCTGTGCTGTTATTTAGCTCTAATTTACCCCTAAATGTCTTCTAAGAGTCCAGCAAGCAGTGGAAGTGCTGATAATTCTGCTAGACAATATTTACCTCCTGTGGCCCAGAAAATTCTCATTCGGCTTCAGTCAGGTCCCAAGGGTGCTGGATTAGAGAGGGTCAATCTGTAATGGGTAAGACCCTGCATGATACCCTGGCTGGATTGTGCCACTCCCAGGGCACGTCTACACTACATGGAAGATTGATGCTGTCATGGTCAATCTTCCAGGATTTGATTTAGCAGGTTTAGTGAAGACCCGCTAAATCAAACTCAGAAGGTGCCTCTATCAGTGCCGGTACACCTGCTCCTTGTGAGGAGCAAGGAAAGTTGATAGGAGCATTTGCTCCCGTCGACCTCCTGCTGTGCGGGCAGGGATTTAAGATACATCAATTCCAGCTATGCAATTAATGTAGATGGAGTTGCATATCTTAGGCCGACCTCCCCCTCCAGTGTAGACCGGGCCCAGAGGTGCAAAGCATCTCCCAACCTCACTTAACCTGGTGACTTTGAAATTCCCACTACTTAGGGCAGGGGTTCCCAACATTTTTCGGTCCCCATACTCCCTTGGCTTTTAGTAAACCTTCCTGTACCCCCTATTCAATATGAAAGGAAATAAATTCTAGACTCTAGAATCCACAACTTTTTTCACTAACACTACTACTTTTGGAATATTTCAATTAGGATAATCTAGTTATTTACCAAATATTCCCCGTGCCCCCTTGACAAGCTTCTCGTACCCCCTGGGGGTACGCATACCCCAGGTTGGGAACCCCTGACTTAGGGGAAACTGTGATGGGTATAAAACTATTCTCAGGTCTCCTAGGACCCTTTCTCTTCTGGTTCCCCAGGTGGTAGGTGAGAGCACCACTGTGTAGACCATCTAGGAGCTGACTTGGGGTCTCGCATTTATGTCCCAGATGTCCAGGTGTGTTTCCTCCAGACATTTTTCAGAGACCTGTGGGACGCCTGTGGAGGTTGGAGCAAAATGCACTTTGTCCACGTCATGCTCATGCCATCAGGCTGCTGCAGAGGAAGTACATAGTTCAGCTGCGAAGGCAAAATCCATCTTTCAGCCCAGCTTGAAGGCCTGCTGCAGCCGCACCATCTGGCTGGCTGCTGTCCACCCCGGGCTATTTGCTCCGTGCATCAGAGCCACTGGCTTCCCCTGGCCCAACGCTTGTTTGCCTGTAACCTCACCCTCCACAATGGATTATTCTGGCCCAGCAAAGCCCCCAGCCACCGGCGACAGAGATGCTTCATGTGCAAATACAGCATGGACTTGTGTGGTGGATTAGGCCCTGTCCAGAAGGGCACATTTCCCATCTTGCAGCAGATGTGTCCTGCTGGGGCCCAAAGAAACACTGCAAAGCAACCAAAGGCCTTTCCCGAGTTGAGTGTGGTGCAGCTTTTCTTGTTTGTTCCTGGGAAGAAAATGCATTTTCTATTTTTTTTTTTTTAAGAGCAGTTTTGAGGATAATAGTCGGATTTGCTATCAGGAGGCTTTGCCACCAGCTGGATAAACCGCTGTAGAAATAACCACTTCTGCCCGCTGGTAAGAACTGCCGCAGCCACATATTTAAATGGGGAAAATCAAACGGAGGAATAATCTAGTAATGGCAGGTTGATCTGGATGGAAACACAGTCCTCTGTCATTTTTGGCTTTGCCGTGGCCCTGTCTGGGCTAATGCTATCAGTGGCTGATGTCTGCGGCCCAAAGGCCAGGGAAACAGTTTGGAAACTGGCCTTTTCCCTCCCAGTTCCATCATGCCCAAACCCTGAGCAGTGTATCTCCCCAATGCATTATGAAGGGGCATTGTATTGCACAGCATATGCATCCGTGTGGCAGTGTGGCAGCCCACTCCAGCAGGGAGAGGGTTATAGACAAGCCGGAGGAGGCTTGCACAACCCTAGCCAATTAGGCAGCTGTCAGTCAATCAGGGCCAGGCTGGGCCCTATAAAAGGCTGCAAAGCGGGAGGGGAGGAGCTCACTCTTGCTCATGGAGCAGGAGGGACCTGGCTGCCTGGGAAGCTACAGAGGGTTCCTGAGAAGAGCAGGGCTGGGGAAGGGCAGGCAAGGATGGGGCTCTCTGGCCTGACCCAGCTCCCAGGCTGCAGGGCCTGATACAGAGAGCTGTAGGGAGGCAGCCAAGGCAGCAGGTCCACATCCCCTTGCCAATGATGAATGGCCACTTCAGGGGCTAGATGTCAACTGTCCATGGGTCCGTGAGGCAAGGTGGGTACAGGGGATCCCTGAGAGGGTAGGACCCCAGAGTGCGGGGGCACTGCTGTGGGGCAGTACCATGAGGAAAGGGGACTGTGGGCTGGAAGGAACACAGGGCCTGAAGTAGCACAGAAGACAGGTAACCGTGGGTGAGACATGAGTCAACCAGGGGTGCTCCAGGGCTGAAAGAGCTAATTCCTGAGGAGACCAGCAGGAGGCGCCATGCCGATCAGTCGACCCCACTACATGGCATAAACATGACATAAAAACCACGTGTCCACCCCAATGAGAGGCATGTTATTTGGAATAAGGGGGAGCTGCCCAGTTTCACTGATTACCTGCTACTGGTCTTTGGAGGTGAAGTGGTTCTTCTGAGAGAGTGTTCTTGGGATTGGACCAGCACCCCACCAAGTTTGCCTTCTGTCTCCAAAGTAGAGGGCATGCAAATTCTTTCCCATTGCCAAAAGGAAAGTGTACCCCCCTCTTTTGGTTAACCAGGGGTTCTGAAACTAGAGGTCATGAGGTTTACATGGGAGGGGAGGTTGCGATCGGTCAGCTCCACACACACACACCCCCGGCCCTGCTTTGCCTCCAGTACTGTGCTAACTATACAAAAAAGTGTTTTGAATTTATAAGGGGAGGCTCACCCTCAGAGGCTTGCTGTATGACGTGGGTCACCACTATGAAAGTCTGAGACCCACTCTTGTCTTTTGGAGATGTGGGGCATACACTTCTCTCCTCCAATGAGAGCATTAGGTTGACCTGAGGAGCATGGTGATTGACTCCTGGACTAGAGAGTTGGTCTGGTGAGGTCTACAGTAGACCAGGCAGGTAAGGTTAAGGCATACCGTTCAGCTACGGAAAATGAGTAGCTGGATTCGGCTTAACTTAAGCTGAGCCGCTGCGGCATCTACAACGCGGGAGGCCGACAGGAGCACACACTCCCATACTCCGTTCAGAATGAGGAGTACTCATCGCCAGCGGGGGCTGCCCTCAGCGTTCGATTTAGGGGTCTACATTAGACCCACTAAATCAAATACTAGACGATTGACCTGTGGAGGGTCCATCTTCTCCGTGGTGTAGACAAGCCCAAAACCTCCTGGCCGAATTTTCAGTTGTGCAGCACCCACAATCGGGGACAGAGCTCGGAAGGTGCTCAGCCACCAGTGACTCCCATTGTGACCGATTTCCAGCGGAGCTCAATACCCAGCATGCTGCACTCTTCTGGAAATCTGACCTTTGTTCTGGTGCCTAAATAGGAGCTGGCCTCTTGAAAATCAGGCCCTAGATGTGATCACTTTTTTTTTTAACATTTCAGTGAAAACACAATTGTTGGAAATGAGAGATGGGTTTGAATTGGACCGTTTGAGCCAACCACGGGATTTACAAGGACAACAATTGGAAACTCTTTGAAGCCAGATTTTGCCACATGCTCTCATTCTTAACTAATTAAGGAGAGAGAAAAAAAGGTTGCTGCCTCAGGATTAATAAAATTATTGCCCGAAGAGTAAAAAGGCCCAAATGCAGCAATTTCAGCTACGGTGTTCCACTCGCCACTCTAGAGTGAATGTTCTCATCTTGAATATCCCACCTCCGATTGGATGGGATGTCAAGGTGTCACCTATTCCATTCAGCAGCATTCCAAATCTTTATGCAGCAGGACGTCACATTTGCTACGTCAAACCCTCCACAGCTTTTTAAGCTGTTTATGAACTAAGAAATAAATCTTAAAAAGGAAAATGCAGCCACAGTGAAGTTAAACCTCAGGAAGAGTTTTTGGTTTTAAATCATAGAACAGTAGAACTGGAAGGGACCTCAAGAGGTCATCGAGTCCAGCCCCTTGCCGTCATGGCAGGACCAAGCACCATCTAGATCATCACTGATAGAGGTCTATCCAACCTGCTCTTACATATCTCCAGCAATGGAGATTCCACAACCTCCCTAGGCAATTTATTCCAGTGGTTAGGAAAAACTTCCTACCTGTCAGGGAGGTTAATGTCCATCCTAAATTTCCCTTGCTGCAATTTAAGCCCATTGCTTCTTGTCCTATCCTCAGAAGCCAAGGAGAACAATTTTTCTCCCTCCTCCTAAGAAAACAAACTGGCTAGAGGTGCACAGGTCTTCAGGGCAGCCCAAACATATCTGTTCCAGGCTGTTCAAAATGTTCAGCAGGATGGCTAGCAGTCCTGGCTTGGTGGCTCTGAGGCTCCTTGCCATTATTAATGCCGCTAGGCCAATATCCACCAGGGTGTGTGACTGGTCTGAGCCATGGGCCAATACTGCACTGAAAAGTCCTGGCCTTTCCTAGCACAGATTGGAACTCTTTCCCCATAAAAAACTACTAGCAGTGACTGCCGACCAGTCAGGACACAGTTATCTCATGGGATCAGTGCTACAGAATGAAAGGGTGGGGGGGCAATTAAATTGTTTAAAAATTGGCCATAATAAAGAGTGTTTAGATCAAAAGGGTTGTTTTTCCATAGGCACTGCCCCTACAAACCTAGACACTTTCCTCTGACCCCAAATTCTCATCACCTTCCAGCACAGAGATTGAACACTTCTATCTGCCTAGATACTTACATGGCCTTCATCAGCCTCATCTCAGGGCACCTCATACCATTGCTGGATTTTAGCCTCACAGTGAGGCAGAGAAGTGCTGTTCCCATGGGACAGAGGGGGAATGCATGCTCAGGCTAGATGCGTGGCTTTCTTGATGTGGTCAGAAGTCGCTGGTGCGGTATCCTGACAGGTATCTGGCTCTGTCCAGCGATGATAACTGTTTGACTGCACGCACATGCTCCCTCTGTGTGTTGGCCTTACTCTGCGCAGATAGCCAGACTCTGAGGGAACCCCCAAAAACCACAAGACCGGATAAGATGTGAAGGTGCCCGGCCACGTGTCTTGTCAATGAAGCACGGTTCTACTGTCCAGCAGGTTCGACCAGATCATTAACACATGTATGCCTGTTACAACGGACTCAGCTCAGTTAGTGGCAGCAGTTTCCACTGCCCTCTAGTCCGGGCAAGGACACCCTCCCCCCTTAGGATACATCCTCATACATAGGTATAAACAAGTTACACATCGCTCCTATCACAGTGACACCCTCTCACATACCTTGATACCACCCATTACCTCGTACATGGTGGTTTGATCAAAACATTACGCTCCCTCATGCTGTCATCCTGGACCCGATCTTGAACTTGAGTTGGTATGTCCTTGCTATTGATGGGGAGTGGGTTGGTACCAAAATGTCCCCTAATGGGGTGTTCTGTTACCATCCCTCTGGAATGTGTTTACCGCTTGTGCCTGGTACCTCTTGGGTGTGAATTTTTTTGCAATATCAGCCGCAGTCTGTGAGCAGAGGCCTGTTCTTGCCCACAGCTCAACTTTGCTTTGTATTAGCCAAGTCTTGACCACTTTTACCTAGGCCTCAGGCCTCACACCAGGCCTGTGATACATTGGCTGTGTGTCAGGCCCTTTTCTTACTACACCTGGGTTCACACAGGAATGCTGGGACTGTGTCAGAAATGGAACCCAAGTCTTCTGGGCCCCAGGCCAATGAACCAGCTACTGGACCATCCTCCCTTCGCTTACCCATTTCCACTCCTTCGTGAGGCTTAGCACACCTCATTCCTTCACGTGATTGATTATCATCAGATTTGGCTTTCATTGCATCTTCTGTCCTTGGTGTAGGCTCCACTGCTTTGCAAATCAACAGGTTCAACATGAGTCAACATGAGTTCAACATGAGTCAACAGGTTCAACATGAGTGCTGGTGTGGACCAAGTCAGGAGCCAGGACCTAACTAAAGCTAACTTTCAGGACCTGTTTCTGTTGGTATGTGTGTGTTGGGGGCGGGTATTGACCAGGACACTAAGGGCATGTTTTCACTGCTGTGGAGATCAACGCTGTGGCGGTCGATCTTCCGGCATTTGATTTAGTGGGTCTAGTAAAGACCTGCTAAACTGAACGCTGAGGGCGCACCTAGCGACCGTGGTACATCTCACAGTCGTGAGGAATAAAGGAAATAAGTCAACCTCCTGCTTTGGGGATGGTGCCGAAACTCAGCTTAAGGTACATCAACTCCAGCTATGTTATTTACATACCTTAAGCCAACTTTCGGCTGCCCTAAACTAATCTTCTACTGGTTTTGAAAAGTGCCACAAGATTTTTAACTTCTTCCTGCCCAGTCAAGGATGAGCAGACCGGAGTTTGATGGAACATCTCATCTGAAGGGTGCCACCTCGAATAGCACAGCATCCTCCGCTAGTAGTGTACCACAGTGTCATCCCGGAGATGAGCCTAAAGCCATGATGTTAGACTAAACTCCTGACTTCCAGGCCCAGAGGCAATACTGCCTACCAGCTGAACTGAACTGCCCTGTCACAGCAATAATACTTCCCAACTGAGCAGCCAACATCAGGGAAGGAGCAATGGCTTAAACAAGTGCCATGGGGGTTTGGTTTGTTTGCTGGTTGCGGGTGGATTTTTTTTTTCAGACTGTGGCATAAAAATAGGTCCTAGGAGTCTAGCTGCCAGTCATGCTAACATCATGATTTTAATGGCATGACCATTGTGCTCAGCTATGCAATGGTGGATCAGGTCCTCTGTGTTTGCAATGTATTTTATGAGAGGACATGCTAAAGTGCATATCATAGAATCATAGAGCACTAGAACTGGAAGGGACCTCGAGAGGTCATCAAGTCCAATCCCCTGCCCTCACGGCAGTACCACACCTTCTAGACCATCCCTGACAGATGTTGGGCTAACCTGTAGAGAAGGCAAGTCTCCGTTTTGTCATACAAACCCAAGGGGATGAATTCAAACTTGGTAAAAGGAAATATATTTGTATATAATGCATAATTAACCAGTGGAACTCATTGCTACAGGATATCCATGAGACCAAGAATGAGGTGTGATTTAAGGAGGAAATGGATATTTATTTATATGGCTAGTAATAATACTCAGAGATATAATCCTAAATTATAACAAATGGAAAGAATATAACACAGGATTTAAACCAATTTCTCTTAGAAATTAGAATTAGAACTATATTATACCACATCAGCCTGCTGCAAGTTGTCTTGCCTCTTTTTTAAAAGCATCTGACAATGGCTGTTGTCAGAAGCAGGATATTGGACTAGATGGACCATACGTCTGATCCCATCTGGCAATTCCTGTCTTCCCAAGTGTTCCACAGTAGAACTGGAGGAGCTACATCTAATGCTAACCTCTTTCTTCATGAGCTATTTGCAATTCATTGCTGATGGTGACAGGTTGGTCCCCTATGTCGCATGGTACTGTTTCTGCATCCCGATTGGATGATTGGCACTTTGTAACCAGGGCATGAACATGCGTGGCATGACTGGCGGATAGCAAGTACCTTTATTTGCACATATATCGCCCTGTTCATGCAGTTGTGCCTGGTGGGCACATCCTTGCTTTGGGAGCAGTGCAGTCACATTGAGGCCCCAGAGAGCAAATGGGGAGGTATTCTATTCAGGAGTATCACCATGGCTGATACTGTAGCCCACTGGCAATGAGTCTGTTCTTCTGCTAAATCCTAATAGAGGTGTAGCTTGTTCCCTGCAGCTAAGCCGGACATTTGTCAGTGTTTGAGGTGAGTATGGGAGAGCCTTGACCCCACCTTCCCCATTCCTTCCAGCCCCATTTGGAGCTCCGGCCAGGTCTACACTAGCCTTGGCAGCTCAGTTTAAGATACACAACTCCAGCTATGGAGAATAAGTAGCTGGAGTCGGCTTTCCTTAAGCCGAGCTGTGTGGCATCCTCACAGCAGAAGACCGATGGGTGCAAACACTCCTATCGGCTTCCCTACTCCTCACAAGAGCAGGAGTACCAGATGCTGGTGAGGGCACCCTCTGAGTTTGATTTAGCGAGTCTTAAGTAGACTCGCTAAATCAAACTCCGGAAGATCTATGGTGGCAGTGTCGCTCTTCCGCGGAATGAAGACGTGGCCTAAGTGAACCTCCTGGAGAGTCCGTAGGGGGAAGTTTCTCTGCTCCACTGAATGTGCAATTGCACCTGGTCCTTACATGGAGCACACAAGGGAAGAAAATTCTCCTTATTCCTTCCCTGGCTGCATGTCCCCCTCAGTTGTCTGTAAGAATCAGCCCCTTCTGCAGAACTGTTGGCATGCCAGGGGAGCACAAGCGGCATGCACAGAGCTGTGAAAATGTGCAGAGAACATTTCTCTCCACCCTGCAGTGCTTTCCCCAGCTCTGGACTCCTGGCTGCATTTGCCCAAGAGGCTGCCGGCTGAGAGGCCCTTGAGTGACACGCTGATGGAGCAAAGCCAGTGCGTGCTGCTGCCATTAACTCTCATTGTTCCTGAAGCGGGTGAGCAATCAGGAAAGGCCAATTCCTCTAATTATACCAAGCAGCAAACGAGTGAGTGGCGACGTGATCTGTTCTGTGGTCTGGAAGGGGTCCCCCTACCTGCTCACACGTCCCTCCCTGCCAGTGCACAAGAAGGGAGGGAGGGAGGAAGGAAGGAGGGTGTTGCTGGCCTTGTTTATGAGATCCCAGCCACTTGGCAAAGGGAAGGACTTGTGAGGAGGCCACAGGGTCACCGAGGAATTCTGGGTGCTATGTCTGGGCTAACAGAACGTGGCATGAGCTTGCACACGGGAGATGCTGAGGGCAAGTCTCTGAATGGTGCAGGGGAACCCGCTTGCAATCCCCACCCGGCTAGAGCACGAGAGCTGTTCCAAGAACACCTGGCCGCAGTGGGAAGCTCCAAATGTGGAGTCTGCCAGCTCCTCGCTCTCTCACATCACTCCTGGGACAGGCCCAGGAGAATGGTGGCAAGGAAGTGGGAGATGGGAGGCTGTTTCTCACAGTGGGGACAAGCCGTGTGATCCCTCTGCAGCTTCTCCCCTTGAAAAAGTTGGGCATGAGTTGTGGGCCTGATCCAAACCCAGTTGGGAATCCTTCTGTCGGCCTCAATGGGCTGGATGGGGATCAGGCCTGTAGAGGTTATGACAATGCGACAGCGAGGCGTGGTTTTGTATCTCCAGTGGACCTGCGTAGTGCCCTGGCTGTTCTGGTGCCCAGATCCTGGGCAGGGTTAGCAGCACACTTCAGTACTGCCCTGGACTGTCTTTGCCCCGTCACCAATGGGCCACTCCTGTACAGGAGCTAGCACTGATATCCAGTCCTTCCAAACCCTGCGGTGGTGTTGTGATAGGCAGCAGTGAAGACCAGGATAACGAGACACCCGACTAACTCCATGGGCAAGTTCTGAGTTCATTTGGAATTTGACCCCGGATCCTCGCAGCGGAATGGCTGGTGCATGAATTCATTGCGTTACATGGCCCCTCAGCTGCTTCACAGATTGCATTGGCTTTTGCTGGTCATTGCTTTCATTTTCATTGCTGTTACTTTTCTACAAGGTGCTTGCTATTTATTATTATTGATCATTTGTATTACGGTAGTTCCTAAGAGGTCTCAGTCCTGGGTCAGGACTCTCCTTGTGCTAGGTACTGTACAAACACAACAAAAAGGGGGGCCGCCCTGGGCGCTTTCAATCTAAGGATAAAACCAGGGACAACAGATGGAGACAGACAGAGGGGGGACCCAAAGAAACAGTGAGACACTACTGGTCAGTATGTGGTCTCAACCAATGTTTCCCCCTAATCTTTTCCATCCCTGTGCAGATTTTTCCATTCATGTGCAGAATAAAATTGTCATGCTCACCAAGGCATGTGCAAATGTGCACCACCAATGAAAATGAAAAAGCTAACTGTGGGCACTCTTCTCCTCACAGCTGGGCAGCACTCTCCTGGGTGGCCACTCAAGCGCTCAGCTTACAGGGAACACTGGGGTGCCTAGCCAGTGTTAAGGCTTTTGTAGGCAACCCAGCAAAGGAAAGTTTTAAGGAGGCATTTGAAAGAGAACAGTGAGGTAGCTCTGTGGATTGTTAAGAGGCACTCCTACTGTGGGAGATCCTGGTCACCGTAGGAATATTTGGAAACCTATGGATATTGCCATTCTCGGCACGGGGCACTCTGAATTTAAGGACTCTTTTCTGCGGTTCTGTTTGATGGATTCCTATTAAATATCCCTGCTTTGTATTATTGCAAAGGGGCGCGAATCAGAACCACAGAATCAAACATCCCTGAACTTCACAGATGTTCAGATCTAATGCAGAACAGGCTGTCTTCGACTTCTCTCTCTCTTTCTCTCCTCTCCTATCCTATAGGCTTTAGATTCAGCTGAGCCATTGGCACGCACCGCCATGGGAACAGATGGGGATTTTCCAATCCATTATTCCTCTATTTGGCTAAAATCCCTCTGTAACGGGGCGGCACACAGCTCCCATGAGCACCCCCAACTGGCTGAGTGTATGTGCCTGCACTCTTCTTATGTCAGCCTTGTGGCTACTCAGCCCTCTGGCTCAGTCAGACTCTGTCATCCTTGCTCCTAGCGCAACACTTTATCACAGTTCATCAATCTCAAGCTCCCCCCATGGAGCTGGCTTCCCCTCAGTCTGTTCCCCTCTCAGAGAGAGTAGTCCCTCCAAGGCTTCCCTTCCTGGAGACAGTCTGCACTGCTTGAGCACTGCCATGCAGTAACTGCTGCTCTGCTTTGCAGCTCCCTTTGTAGGCCATCCTGGCCCCTGATTGGCTGCTTTCTCTGTAGCCACTCTAGCCTCATTGGAGGACTCCTCTATGGCCCTTTTCTGGCTTCAGGGCCTGGTCCACTCTGTCACACTGGAATTCTGTCAGTTCAGCTCTTCCCTTTGCAGTCACGTGTCCAAAAATTATATCAGGTGTCTAAGAGACATATGCTGTCTATACAATTGTCTGGATCGAACGAGCAACATTTCATCAGTGCACCAATGAAGGAAAAGAGTGAGGTTAGAACTCTTAATTCCATTGTACTTGTTAGATGTTACATTGGTAGGTAAAATGGGGAGAGGATGCTGGCTGATGCATATCTTAGTGCACTCTGCTCCTAGACCTTGGGTTGGGGATGAGAAACATGACAGACTCAGCAGCTGGAGATGGATTTGAAAAGCAGGATACAGTGAGCCAGGAAGGCCGGAGATGACAAAGAAAGCACTATTTAAGTCTTGATGCATGGAGGACCCGGCTGGAAAGGACTTAGACAGTCCATTAAAGAATCAATCTTTCTGATTTCGGAAAGAAGACTTGTAAATAAGACATATAGATTTTTGGCAGAAATAGATTTGTTTCATGGTGTGCTCACCATTTATAATGCTGATCATATCATTATTCACATCACCTGCCCTGGATGATCAAATATACATGTATTTTGAAATATGGATTCAGAGAACATTGCTACATAAATCTCTTGTAAAAGAAACATTGAGTGTTCTGGGTAGGAAGAAGCTCCTTCTGACATGTTGTTTTTGGGATTTTAAGGTCATTAAGACATGCAGAGAAGGAGCTGTCATAAGAAGTAAATTATATATATGACAGCACATCTGGACTCATACAATGATGAATTAATGGAAGAAGAGTGTTTCCGTGGATCCTTTTTTTCACAGTCCAAAAAAAAAAAGACAAAGTAGTTTGTTTTGTAACTGTCTACTTTTATTAGGAAATTAATTGAGTTTGAGTTAAGGAAGGTCATTAGAAGGAAATGGCGAAATGAACAGAACACATTTGTGTTGGCAAGAAAAGCAAGAAGCAAACTGTGCAGAAGGTTAATGTGCTAAAAATACCTCAGAACAAAGATTATCCCATCCCTATAATTTCTCTTTCTTTGTAGCATTAGGTTTGTCTTTATGCAAACTTACTCATCTCCTTTGTTACATCTTTATTTCCACAACTGGAACAAACATGGGCTATTTGGGCTGATCGCCTGAATAATTTAAAGGAGTTTGATAATTTAATCAACCCTCTAAAAAATTACAGGAAATTTCCCCTCTTGGTAACCACTAATCGGACACATTCTTTCTGCAAAAGCGTTGAATCCTAGAATGCAGTGAGTAAATAAATACTCTGTGTGCAAGAGTAAAATAGCTGTCCATGGTATGAAATCTTGAGAGACCTGCTGGTCACAATGCATGGCACATTCATTGCCTGGGAAAAAAATCTCCAAGGGATCAGGGAAATAGAGAGAAGATATGTGTAGTAAATGCATATAATGTAGAGAATGGCTAAAGCAGTTCATGAACGTTGGTAGTTCCCAACCCTGCAGAGGGAGGGATGGTTATATTGTCTTGTTGAGGCTAATCTAAATAACTCCACTTAAAGGAGAGTTTCCATGTATAAATACCAGACTCCCTGTTGTGTCATGGACAGTTTTAGCAACTTTTTCTTTATTGATAAGAGCCACAGCACTGAACCTTTTGATTAGACAGGCTCATCATTGTGGAAGCTGGAAAAATAGAATCCTAAAACTGGAAGGGACCTCAGGAGGTCAAAGAGTCCAGTCCCCTGCCCTCACAGCAGGACCAAGCACCGTCTGGATCATCCTGACAGATGTCTATGCAACCTGCTCTTAAATATCTCCAGTGAAGGAGATTTCACAACCTCCCTAGGCAATTTATTTCAGTGTTTAACCACCCTGACAGGAAGTTTTTTCCTTATGTCCAACCTAAACGTCCCTTGCTACAGTTTAAGCCCATTGCTTCTTATCCTATCCTCAGAGGCCAAGGAGAACAATTTTTCTCCCTCCTCTTTGTAACACCCTTTTAGGTACTTGAAAACTGTGATCATGTCTCTCTCAGTCTTCTCTTTTCTAAACTAAATAAGCCCAGTTCTTTCAGTCTTTCCTCATAGGTCATGTTTTCTAGACATTTAATCATGTTTGTTGCTCTTCTCTGGACCTTCTCCACTTTCTCCACATCTTTCTTGAAATGTGATGCCCAGAACTGGACACAATACTCCAACTGAGGCCTAACCAGCGCAGAGTAGAGCAGAAGAATGACTTCTCATGTCTTGCTCACAACACACCTGTTAATGCATCCCAGGATCATATTTGCTTTTTTGGTAACAGAGTCACACTGTTGACTCATATTTAGCTTGTGGTCCACTATCACCCCTAGATCCCTTTCTGCAGTACTCCTTCCTAGGCAGTCATTTCCCATTCTTTGTGTGTGAAATGGATTACTCCTTCCTAAGTGGAGTCCTTTGCATTTGTCCTTATTAAACTTTATCTGTTTACCTCAGACCATTTCTCTAGTTTGTCCAAATTATTTTGAATTTTGACCCTATCCTCTGAAGCACTTGCAACTCCTCCCAGCTTGGTGTCAACTTCACACTTAATATGTGTACTCTCTATGCCATCATCTAAATCATTGATGAAGAGATTGAACAGAATTGGTCCAAAACAGACCCCTGTGGAACCCCACTTGTTATGCCCTTCCAGAATGATTGTGAACTGTTAATAACTACTCTCTGAGAACGGTTATCCAGCCAGTTATGCACCCACCTTATAGTAGCCCCATCTAGGTAGTATTTCCCCTAGTTTATTGATAAGAAGGTCAGTGTGAGACCGGGTCAAATGCCTTAATGCCTTACTAAAGTCTAGGTATACTACATCCACCACTTCTCCCTTATCCACAAGGCTTGAGATCCTATCAAAGGAAACTATCAATTTGGTTTGACATGATTTGTTCTTTGCAAATCCATGTTGGCTGTTACCTATCACTTTATTATCTTCCAGATGTTTGCAGATGGATTCCTTAATTACTTGCTCCATTATCTTCCCTGGCACAGAAGGGATCATTAAAGATGGTGAGGCACTCAGATGGTATGGTAGTGGGAGCAAATTAAGATATATCAAGTCACTGTCTCTAAACCGCTAAATGTAGAATGCCAATTGTGATGCTGATAGACCCCGGTCGTCTGTGGGCAGAATCAAACCTGGGAACTTAGTGCATGAGTTCTACCCATGAACTAAAAGCCAGCTGCCTCTTAGTAAAGGCTGTAGAGCAGACTCATTATTCCATTTGTACATGGTCTCAGTGCTGCTAAATTGGACCGTCCACCACACCCAGCAGGTGTGTGAATTACACCATATAAGGCAATTACCCCACCTACCTATTCCTTCTTCATCTTTACCCTGCTTAGGTATGGAGAAATCTCTCAGAATTATAGAGTTGGAAGAGACCTCAGGAGGTCATCGAGTCCAGCCCCCTGCCCAAAGCAGGACCACCGCCGCCCTAGGGAACCCATCCCAGTTTTCATCACCGTTTCTTCCTCAAGGGCACTCATGGTAATGTAGGAAGCACCAGGGTTAACATTGGAACATCGGAATGTTAGGAATCTTTCCCGAGGGGCTTGCTTTCTGCTGAATTTATATGTAAATTTTGTCAGAATAATTAAAACCTGCTTTTTGCATGTACGCACCCCCACCCCCACCACCCTGCTATTCAAAGTGGAAAAAGCTTCATGGTCAATTTTGTTTTCAAATCTACTATGTGAGAGACCTGGTCGAGTAACAATGAAAGGAAAGCCAGGTTTGTGAATCAATTCCTGACCTAGCTTGTATTTGAATTGCTGCCATTTGTAAGGGTCACATGTCACGTGAATATTCATGATTAACGAGTGGGTGTTGAGTTTTTGTGCAATATTCCCAGACCCCGATTGTTGCATGGATTTCTCCGGAAAGCGAGTTGTTCTGTATCCCCTGTTTGATCCGCTTGTTAAAACTGATGTGACTGGGAACTTCATCCATATGCATCATACTCTTTAAGTTCAAAGCTTTCTGGTGCTGTGATCCCGGATGCGTTCACCTTTCAGTGCATTTGTATCAATTAGCTCTTTGTTTCAATCAATGTCTCAGGAGGCCCCCTCTGCTGTAAAAATCCATAAAGGCTCGTGGAAGCTTTTCCTGGAGTTTAGTAACATATGGAAGCTTCTGATGCCTCGGAAAAGAGCTACCAAAATATTTCACCTTGGGAAGAAAAATGATAGTGAAAGAGCCACACATTAAGAATGTAAGAACAGCCATACTGGGTCAGACCAAAGGTCCATCTAGTCCAGTACCTTGTCTTCTGACAGTGGCCGATGCCAGATGCCACAGAGGGAGTGAACAGAACAGGGAATCATCACGTGATCCCTCTCCTGTCATCTATTTCCAGCCCCTGTCAAAGAGAGGCTGGGGACACCATCCCTTTCCCTCTAGGCTAATAGCCATTGATGGACCTAACCTCCATGAATGTATGTAGTTCTTTTTTGAATCCTGTTAAAGGCCTGCCCTTCACAACATCCTCTGGCAAGGAGTTCCACAGGTTGACTGTGTGCTGCCTGAAAAAAAACAACTTTCTTTTGTTTGTTTTAAACCTGCTACCTATTAATTTCATTTGGTGACCCTAGTTCTTATGTTATGGGAACAAGTAAATAACTTTTCCTTATTCACTTTCTCCATACCTGTCATGATTTTATAGACCTCTATCACATCCTCCCTCAGTCTCCTCTTTTCTAAGATGAAAAGTCCCATTCTTTCTAATCTCTCTTCATATGGTACCCATTCCAAACCCCGAATCATTGTTCAGCCCTTTTCTGAACCTTTTCTATTGCCAAGATCTCTTTTTTGAGATGAAGCAACCATATTAGTATGCAGTATTCAAGATGTGGGCGTACCATGGATTTATTGCATCTCATTAAGCAAAACAAACAGGTTAGGGGAAGTGGGGAGATTGATGTCAGCATGGGGCCATGAGCCCATAATCTGATGTTTAGGATGGACTCACACTGGAATGAATGAATGAATCCACTAGTGAAAGGAGAGGAGAGTGTGGAGAAAGAAGATTACAAAACACGATTATTTCTTTCAAGAACTTGTTAAAAAGAGCTCCTGGCTCCCTTCCTCACACAGAGATTTTTATTATCATCATTTATCATTTCTTTTGTGGTAGTGCTTGGCAGCTGCAGTCATGGATTAGGACCCTACTGTGCTAGGCGCTGTACAAACAGAACAAAACGGCAGACCCTGCCCCAACAAGCTTACAGCCTCAGTATCCCAAAGAATCTTCTCTCCTACCCTCTTCAGAATCCTTGAGCAGGTCTTGTACATACTGGTGAGGCAGTGGTGGGCGGGATTCCATTACACGTTGGTGCCGGGCCAAAGAAAAAGTGGTTCACATACAAGCCACCAAATGCCAAGACTCTGTGTTCTGCACAACTACCCCGAAGCTTTGAAGATGTGTTCTGGCCTCTGCCCATGCATTCACACTGTGGCCTGCACTTGCTGTCTCTCAGAAAACCTCACCTGACTATCATGGTGGGACCGGATCTTCAAAGCAGATCCGCTTGTTGGAAGAGCCAAGAGGGTCACAAATTAGGAGCTGAGCACTTATTCTGACCTTAGATTCCCAGGTGCTAAGCTCTTTGGCCTCTCTGGCTAACCGTGGGTGCTAGGCAACCAAAAATCTGGGAGGCGGGCTTTCTAATGTATCATTATAAACCAGTGAGAGACCTTTGAAACAAAAGGATAATGCTGTGCTTCCCTATTAACGACCTATGGGTAGTCATTAGAAAATAGTTTGCATTGCACTGACTTTTTCCATCAGCATTATTCACCGTGGGTTTGCATTGTCCTTTTCACATGTACAGAAGCGAGTCTGACCTTAAATTGGATCCAGAGTAGTTAATAAACATTTGTCACTTTAGACCTCAGGAGCATTCAGATTTGCTAGTCTCTGTGCAAAAGTGAAAAGATCGCGGCAGAGAATTTTGCTGGGCAACTTGTAAACACAGTCACGGCAGCTGTTTCATTATGACCAAACAATGCTACCCTAAATACTACCAAATGAAGCATTGCTAAAACCCTACCACTTTTGCTTCTTCTATGGCACCTGGTACAGAATCGCTCATGATTCACTGCATTGCAAATGCAATTTTGTTTGGAGGAGTTTTACTTATATAGCTCACTAAGAGGTCTAATTGAGGCTTTGTACCATGTCCCCTGTTGTCTTTCTGTCTCTTGCTATATATAGTGTAGCAAATACTAGCTTGCTTCTCCTAATAAGCCTTTGGGTTCTGGGCAGTTCAGCAGAACCAAGCCTCAAACACTAAACTCTGATTTTCTCAGAATAACCAAATAAGACAGTGGTCATAGCTAAATAGGAGTCAATATCAATAGTGTGACACTGTTGCAAAAAAAGCAAACATGATTCTGGGATGCATTAACAGGATTGTTGGGAGCAAGACACAGGAAATAATTCTTCCAGTCTACTCTGTGCTGATTAGACCTCAACTGGATTATGGTGTCCAGTTCTGGACACTGCATTTCAGGAAAGATGTGGTGAAATTGGAGAAGGTCCAGAGAAGTGCAACAAAAATGATGAAAGGTCTAGAAAACACGAACTATGAGGAAAGACTGAAAGAATTGGGCTTGTTTAGTTTAGAAAAGAGAAGACTGAGAAGGGACGTGATAGCAGCTTTCAAGTATCTAAAAGGATGTTACAAAGAGGAGGGAGAAAAATTGTTCTCCTTGGCCTCTGAGGATAGGACAAGAAGCAATTGGCTTAAATTGCAGCAGGGGAGGTTTAGGTTGGACATTAGGAAAAACTTCCTACCTGTCAGGGAGGTTAAACACTGGAATAAATTGCCTAGGGAGGTTGTGGAATCTCCATCATTGGAGATATTTAAGAGCAGGTTAGACAGACATCTGGCAGGGATGATGTAGATGGTGCTTGGTCCTGCTGTGAGGGCAAGGGGCTGGACTCGATGTCCTCTTGAGGTCCCTTCTAGTGTTCTATGAGTCTATGATTCTAAGAGAGCAATGGTGAGACGTATAAGACAGTTCTAGGTTTCAGTTCATTGTCCACTATGATAACTAGTTAGGCCTGACTGTGTAATGACTTTTTTGGCAGTGGGGAGCTAATCTGCCACTAATAAGCTGTGCTTCTCTGACCCTTTATAAGTCTTGTCCACCTAGATAATTAAACTCTTGAGGGCAGGGACTTTTCTTTCTCTGTGTTTGCTCAGTGCCCAGTGGGGTCCTGAGCTTAGCTCATGCTTCTAGCTACTACTACACGTGGCAAAGGCAGGAATTTTTCTTATTGTTGACATTGTTCCCTGGGCAACAGCAGTCCTGGGAGCACAGCTCTCTCTCTGGTTTCTTAATGAGTTAGCACTCACACACACGCCCTGCACCCTTCTGGGGAGGAGGGTATGAAACAGCCCAGACAAAAAGGAAAGTAGCTGCAGGACTCAAGAGGGGCCAGGCCCCTCCCTCCCACACACCAAGGAGGGACGCCATCTCTCCGCCTCCTCAGGAGGTCCTGGTTTCCCACCCTCCGTGTGGCTGAAGGCCAAGAGTTCATCCTGGAACTGGCCTGTCTTCTCGCTTCAGGCTGGCGGTGCTCCCATGCTGTTCCTTAGCCTGTGAGCCAGGGCCCTGGTCCAGGAGAGCTAGCTGGGCTGGGCTTCCCCCTTGGGACAGCCCAGCCCCAGGGCTGACAGAAGCCACACAGATGTGGCAGGAGGGGGCTGATTGTGACCACAGAGTTCTTTGGCCTCTTCTTGACTGGTTGTGCGGGGTTGCCTGTTCTACAATGCCCCGTAAAGTCAAGGGAGAAATTCCCCTCTGATGTACCAGCATTGACTTCAAGGGTGTGTCTAAACTACATCTCTCTATCGGCAGAGAGATGTGAATTAGTCACGCTGAAATTGCTAATGAAGCGGGGATTTAAATGTCCCGTGCTTCGTTAGCATAAAAATAGCCACCGCTTTTTTTCGGCACGGAGCTTTGCCGAAAAAAAGAGGCAGTCTAGAGGTTGATCTTTCAAAAGATATAGCCTTTTCTGAAAGATCCTGTAAACCTCGTTGTATGAGGGATAAGGGATCTTTCGAAAAAGGCTATATTTTTCGAAAGATCAGCCTCTAGACTGCTGCTTTTTCTCGGCAAAGCTCCGTGCCGAAAAAAAGCGGTGGCCATTTTTATGCTAATGAAGTGTGGGATATTTAAATCCCCGCTTCATTAGCAATTTTGATGTGTCTAATTTACATCTCTCTGCCGATAGAGAGATTTAGTTTAGACACACCCCAATAAAGGATGAATTGGGGATATACATCCACTCACGAGCATCCATGTTAGTGATTCCCAAACAATATTTTACTCATCTCATAATGATGAGAAACATTTAGTGAAAAGTTGGGTGTCAGTTTTCTTGAAATCCATTCCCCCAGCCAAATTTTGCATTTTCATAAAATGGCAGAAAACACAGCTGTTTGTGTGTGAAAACAAATACAAGCTGGGTAATTTTGCCCGGCAAATAATTTCACCCAACACTTGGTCCATTTTAGCACAAAAACACAAGAGTAAATCAGAAGTAACTTGATTTCATGAAAGGTACACCGGTATAAAACCAACATAAGCTAGTCTGTTGTGTTTACAGTGGTTCATTTATTTTCCTTTTCTACATAAATATGTGCCTAACAGTACAACTGAATGTACAGAAATCAAGCTACATATTAAGACATAAGTCCTTTTTATCTTCCTCTCTGACTTCATGATGTGACCAATTCTCCAGACAAACTTTCTTTGGCAAACAAGATTACATAAAAGCCATTGTCTTTGTGACTTCTGTGCAGTTTAGGAACATAGGGGACATATAGGGTGCATCTACACAGCACCTTAAACTCGAAATATATGCTATTTCGAGCCATCCCCTAACCCTCATGCAATGAGGTTTACAGGGATGGTGAAATAGCATGCCCACTATTTCGAAAAATATTTCAAAATAACAGGTGCTTTTCTAAGATGTGGGGTAGCTAAATATCTCCACTGTATAGATGTACCCATATAGTGCTGAATGCTTTATTTTGTACATATGATGCTGGCATTACCACCAGAGGCATGGGGATATGTTTTTTTTTAATTTTGTTTTTTAACAACATAAATGTAAGACTGCACCGGCGGCTATTTATATCTGTTCTGTTGAAAGTGGCAACAGGTGTAATTACAGAGAGAAATTACAGGGCTTATTTCAGAGGCATTTCTTCTGCTGTCCCAGGGAAGATAAAAGATTGAAAGTGTTCCTGACACATATCTCCAAAGCGACATTTCAGTGCACCATTTGGGCTATTTTCAGGTTGATTACAAGCTGCCTCTTCCAACTCTTAGCAGGGGTGAGTTACAGAAAGGTTGCCTGTTGTCTCCATCACCTGTGGGAACCTGCTGAAAGCAAACATGGAGCTTCTTTGACCTTTTGGACCTGGCAGAAAACCAGGAAGCAGGCATGGTGTGAAGCTTTCCCTGCTTTGCTGTAACCTCAGCTCTGGCCTATAGCATCCTTCCCTGACCCCTAACATTGGAAGCATGGATCTGGCCAGAGACTGCCTAAGGCCAGACACAGCTCTGTGATTGCATCTCAGGCCACGTCCACAATACAGTCGAAGGTCAGCTTAAGACACACAGTTCCAGCTACATAAAAAAATGTAGCTGGAATCAATGTACCTTAAGCAGAGTTTTAGGGGCATCCTCACAGTAGGAGGTTGACGGGAAATACACTCCCGTCAACTTCCCTTATTCCTCATGAAGAGTAAGAGTTCCAGCACTGATGGGGGAGCCTTCAGCGTTCGATTTCGTGGGTCTTTACTAGACCTGCTAAATCAAACTCCGGAAGATCAATCACAGCAGTGTGACTCTTCTGGGAAGTGAAGACATGGAGTCAGCAATGACAGCAGCCCTTTCAGAGGTGTGCCAGCACTGCCATCTGTGTGATGATGACTTTGTAGCCAGGAGGGAAGTCCTTGGGGCATTTGCATACGGCCAACATCCCACTGGTATATAAAAAAGGTAGAATGCAGATTCAGCTGCCAAGGGGCAAAATCTGATGTTCCAATCCAGAATAATTTCCCAGCTGCCAATCACCTAGCTGGTTTGGGGTGTTTCTAGAGCTAAACATCCCAGGACCATTCTATGAGTCCTATAATACCTCAAACTACGTCACTCCCAAACACTGAGCCAGCTGCTCCCAGAAGGACTACCCCAGAACAACTACTGTCACATGAAAGGCCAAAGGTAGGCTTCCACTTGAAATACACCCCAAACTCCAGCTACTAATTGAAATAGATTAAAAAGGCTTTTAACAGCTGAGTCTATCCCCTGTTCTTTATACGTAACAATAGCCCAGTTTCACTTACTCCCTGTTGATGGGCCTGTTGGAAATAATGTTGGCTTGTTACCTAGCAACATAGATTATTGCTGGGCTAGTTACAACCTAATTCTCATTTGTCATAATTTGTGTAATCAGAACTGATCATAAATAAACCCTGAATACAATCGACTGACTGATGGCTGCAATTAGAATCAATCTGAGTCAGAGGAGGATTAACTGTTAACTGTTCACGACTTGATAGCACGTCCTATTCCTGGGCTGATACTTTCATTTTGTTATTTACCACGTTATCCATCACCAGACCATCTAGTTGAGACTGCATACGTTTTTTGTAGCAAGCCACCCATCTTTCAACAGCACACCTTAATGAAGTGGTACCAGTGCATGTATCTGCCGCCACATCTCACAGCTGTGCTCCATTCACCTTCACATCAAAGCTGGTTTTCTTTTAAAGTCCATTACCAAATTGCCAATCCCTCTGGGTGACTCATGTCATTCTATTAACAGAGTTTCTTCTCCTTTCTCTCTCACATCTGTTAATTTCCACTGTTAGAAAGAGTCTGGGCTAGAGCCTCAGCTGGATGTACATCAACATGCTTCCACTGGAGAAACTTTGCTGCAATTATGCTGATTTACACTAGGTAAAGACTTGGCCCGGTGTTTCTCACAGGTAGCCCTCTAGTTTAGGGTAGTGTTCCCTTGAAGCCGAGTGCTTGGGCAGCCACCCAGGAGAGATGCTACTCAGCTGACTGGCAGAGTGTCCACAGCCGGCAGGCTGTGTTCCTACTGGTGGTGCACATCGACTAATGCCTGAATGCACATAACAAAATTTATTCTGCACAGGATGAAAAAAATTGGAGGGAACACTGGTTAAGGGTCATGAATGCTTTCACTGCAATCGTGTTCTTTTGAGAAAAAAAATCAAAAGAAGAGAGGGGTTTCTCCAACATTGGTAAATCTCTTTCTACGAGGAAAAGGCCTTTTTCCAAAAGAGCTCTTTCTGCAAAAGGTGTGTGTGGACAGGGAAGAGGGAGTTCTTTTGAAAGAAGAGGAAAGAGGAAAAAGCACAGGTGCCCTGGTGGTCACTCCGTCCATAGTGATCACAGCTTACTTGCGAGAGAGCATCCATTCTGTGTGGATGCTATCTTTTGAAAAAGCAGATCACTTTTTCAATAAGCTTTTGATGTATAGATGCTCTCTTTTGGAAGAAGTTTTCTTGGAAGATCTTTTCCAGAAAAGTTTCTTCTGAAAGAAGCCTGCAGTCTAGACAAAGCCCAGGGCAGGCTCTGTTATTGTCGACTTGCTACCTCGCCTGAGAGCCCCAGGAAGCACTGGGGAATTATTACTTCAAATTGCTCTGGGGAGCAGTTATTTCGAAATAGCAGCAGTGGCGTGTCCACACTCCCGCTATTTTGAAATAACTATTTCAAATAAGTATTATTCCCCAAGGAAAGCAGGAATACAGATTTCAAAATAATGGGCTTGGTAGTGTGGACGTTCCTCTTATTATTTCAAAATAAGGTGGGGGAAGGTATTTCAAAATAACTCCCTAGCATAGACCAGGGCTTACCGTGCTACAGGTTGAACCTCTCTAGTCCAGCACCCTGGGGACTTGACTGGTGCTGAACCAGAGAATTTGCTGAACCATGGGAGGTCAGTATTGTCCAGCAGCATTACCAACACTTCTACTGCTTGCTGGGCTCTTAGAAGACATTGAGGGGTAAAGTGGAGCTAAATAACAGCACAGAACACTGAGAGCCAGAACTGGTGGCTGTAAACAAACTTCATGGGACCACGGGAAACTTGGCCACCCCCATGATAAGTGGACATCCGGCTCACTAACATCATGTTGGCCCACAGATGTTGCCGGACTAGATAAGTTCAACCTGTAGTGGATTCAGATGGATTGGATCTATATGAACACGGAGGAGTTCTGACTGACGGGTTGTCTAAGCTATATCATGTACCTCTGAACTGTTTTGTCAGTGACTGCATTATCAGAGTGAGACTTCCTGCTTTCACATGGCCTGTATCCTTACTCTGTTCGACACACTGTTCGGCTCAATCATTATTAGCATTCTTATTTATTATTTTCAGTGCAGTGCGAGGCTCACTCCGGGAGCAGGCTCTCTTGTTCTGGGTGCTTCTCACAGAGCTGTAATGAAATGACAGGTTCCTCTCCAAAATGCTAACAGTCTGGCTTTGCCACAAGCCTTGAGTAAGAGGCGTTTGCCACAGGAGGGGACCAGGCAATGCACTGCAATTCAAAGTCACATGCTGGTCTCTGGTCCCTGGCTTGCTGAAGGGGAGGAAGTAAATTCTGCACGCCATATAGCAGGTATGGCTCACTCCATTTCCTTGTGCTGACTGAGGTAATCATGCTGGCTGGCAAAAGAAACATAGGTAAGACTCCACCCACCTGCAGAGGAAGGGAGGAGCAAAATCAAGTCTCCACCCACCTGCAGAGGAAGGGAGGAGCAAAATCAAGGCCCCACCCACCTGCAGAGGAAGGGGAGTGCTTGACCCATAAATGCTGGTGTGACTCTTGCCTTACAGAGCAGTAAGAGTGCACCTTGCACCCCCTTTACTCGTGCCCAGACGGCTACAACTTGGTCCTGTAAATATCTATCAATTTGTTCTGGGAGGATCATTCCATTATCACAAGGGTGTTCTTTGCCTTTCAAATAGTAATGACTCTTCAGAGAACTTGCTCTTTGCCCTAATAGAGTGTGAGTGATTTACAGTACAATAAATTGCTTGATATATCCCTTATGGCCTAAGAGTCTTGGCTGGTTCGCACAGTGTGGTTGCCAGAACCACTTAACTTCGGAAGCTCCTTGTCACACCTTGACTTCGGGAGACTTCAGGCATAGTCTATACAATGCTTTTCCTGCTTCAACTCCCCTGCCTCCCCAATGCTATGGTTTAAATTGATAAACTGGGCGCCCCGTTGTTAAGTGTGGGCATGTGCAGTCACATGAAGGAAAGCGTGAAGGCCCAAATGAGCTAGTGAGGAACACAGGTTTTCCGCCAGTGGTGAAATATCCCGTTCCAGTTTTGGGTGGTTGTTATGTTGGGGCACTGCTATTTAAACTGGGGTGCCTTCAACCCACACATTTCTAATCTGTTAGTGGGGAATGTTCTATGGCAACAGAAGACAAAGGCAATGGTCTACAATATAATCCTTGTCACTTTCGGAGGCTGTACTTGATTGTGTGTCGCACAGAGAATTTATAAAAGGTTAGATTCAATGTTCCCTCTATTTTTTCCCCATCTGTGTGCAGAATAAATTTTTGAGGCATGTGCAGATGTGCACCACCCAGTAGAAACACACACTGTCAGCTGTGGGCGCTTTGCTAATCAGCTGGGTGGCCTTTGAATCTTTCCTGGGTGGCCGCCCAAATGCTCAGCTTACAGGGAACATTGGTTAGATTGTAATTTTGCAGCCTGCCCTGAGTCAGTGGCAGTGTGTAGCTGCCCATACACAGGAATAGAGCAGAGCCTTGGTGGTGAGTCATTATTTCTCCTTTGCTCCAGAGCAGAAGATAAGGACTTCACCCTTTCTCGTGGAGCAGCTTTCTCTCCAGCTGGCTGGCAAGGAGGGAGAGGGGACGACTCCTCCCTACCCCCTCTGCCCATTTGATCACAAGTGTATTGGCTGATTTACCCCTTGTGACTGTCCCTACGCGTTACTATCCAAAAGTAAGCAGCGGGGGCGGCGTGATCAAATCCCTCTTGTAATTCTCGTCCTCCTCCTCGTCACTCTCGGGGGGAGGGAAGGGGGGCCCGGGCCCACCCTCACTCACGGGCCCCAGCCCAGGGCCCTAAGGACTCAGATCGGGAGGGATCCAGTCCGGCTGACAGGGTTCGGTACCATAACTCACCAGCCCACCAACCACTCCGGGGTTCTGCCCTGGGCTGCTTCCTTTCCCCCTCCGCGGTTCGGTCCCTCCCTGCCGTCTGCGACGGTCTCCCTACCGCGGGGCCTCAGGGTGAGCAATGGGCCGTCCTTGTCATCGCGTGGCCGGGAGCCTGGCCGACTCCACCGCGGCGCTCCTCTCCTGCCGCGTGGCTCTGGGGAAATGGGCCCCTTTCCTCCCAGCGCGGGCGCCCTTTGAATGCCACACCAGAGCGGCGGCACCAATCCCTGCTCGGGGGGGGGAGGGGCTCTGTACGGCCACGCTCCCGGGGCTCAGCCTTTCACCCTCGGCTGCCCCGGCGTGGTAACACGGCCACCGCCTCCACCCCTCGCCGGCGGCGATGGGCGTGACGTTGCCCGGCAGCACCGGCCAAGCGGCGTCCGAGCAGCCCGGGCAGCGCTGGGCTCCCCCAGCCTGGCAGCCCCAGAGCGCCTCTCGGGGTCGGCCCTCAGTGCGGGGCGGGGGCGTCCCGTCACACCCCTGCTCTCCTCCCCAAACCTTCCTCCCACAACCCTCCTTTGCATAGCCAAGGAAAAGCTGCAACAATCTAGCCACAAAGCCGATAATCATCTATGGTCTTTTGATTTATAACATAGAAACAGGACCCAGGCACTCCTTTGCAGTCTCATACGCCAGATCGGCCTTGCTAATATTGTTTCCATCTCAGTGGCCAAATTCGCATAAAAGGCCTCCAAATAGTTTGCCTACTATTACACAGACATGGTCTTCCCCCTTTCAGCTGCCTTGGAATGGTGTCAGTAAACTCGAGCTCTCTTAACGACTTTGAAAACTGTTCTAAGTTTGCAGAGATGCCGCCTAACATTGCTAGAGGTGAAAAAATAAAATACGACCGATGGCAGGGCTTTACTGTTGTGACTGCAGGCCTGGTTCATACGCGGAACTCGCAAGCAGAGTGAGCACGGCCCACGTGCGGAACTCACAAGCAGAGTGAGCATGGCCCACGTGCAGAACTCACAAGCAGAGTGAGCATGGCCCACGTGCAGAACTCACAAGCAGAGTGAGCACGCCCCATGCATGGAACTCACAAGCAGAGTGAGCATGCCCCATGTGGAGAACTCACAAGCAGAGTGAGCACGGCCCACGTGCAGAGAACTCACAAGCAGAGTGAGCACGGCCCATGTGTGGAACTCACAAGCAGAGTGAGCACGGCCCACGTGCAGAACTCACAAGCAGAGTGAGCACGGCCCACGTGCAGAACTTGCAAGCAGAGTGAGCATGGCCCAGTGCAGAACTCGCAAACAGAGTGGGCACGGCCCACGCACGGAACTCGCAAGCAGAGTGAGCACGGCCCATGCATGGAACTCACAAGCAGAGTGAGCACGCCCTATGCGGAGAACTCGCAAGCAGAGTGAGCACGGCCCACGCGCGGAACTTGCAAGCAGAGTGAGCACGGCCCACGTGCAGAACTCACAAGCAGAGTGACCACGGCCCACGCGCGGAACTCGCAAGCAGAGTGAGCACGGCCCACGTGCAGAACTCACAAGCAGAGTGAGCACGGCCCACATGCAGAACTCACAACCAGAGTGACCACGGCCCATGCATGGAACTCGCAAGCAGAGTGAGCACGGCCCAGTGCAGAACTCACAAACAGAGTGAGCACGGCCCACGCACGGAACTCGCAAGCAGAGTGAGCACAGCCCAGCGTGGAACTCGCAAGCAGAGTGAGCACAGCCCAGGTGCAGAACTCACAAGCAGAGTGAGCATGGCCCACGCGTGGAACTCGCAGGCAGAGTGAGCACGGCCCACGCATGGAACTGGCAAGCAGAGTGAGCACGGCCCACATGCGGGACTCACAAGCATCACCAGAGCTGTGCCAAAACGGAACAAGCCCCAGTCTGCAAAATTAAACATCTGCCATAACAACGAACACTGGGGTCATGTAAGGTGTAATTACAAGGAAAATCCTTTCAGAGCCTCTCTCTTCCTCCTCCTCCTTTCTGGATACACTTACTCAGCTGTTTGAAAGCCAGCAGCAACTCTAACAGCATGGTTCAGAAATGATTGCAACATGCTGGGAAAAATATGAGATCCTTGGGAGTGGTGGCAAACACCATCACTCATTGTCGCAGTGGCCAAGAGCCGTTCCCAAGAGCGCTAAGCTGCTTCCAGAGACGTCTTCCTAGTCTTCCACCATTCCTAGGCTTAGCTGCAGCCTCCGCTCCCCCAGAATATAACACACATATAATAGAATGAGTCCCTCTTCTCTCCAGTTGCTTTTTTTCTTTTAAATAGAATATTCATGGCAGGTTGTAGAAGAAGTGGAGGGGGTGCAGAGTCCGAACATAGCATTGTTTGATAGCTAGAGTTTATCTTCACTAGTTAAATGTGCTGCCTTGGGTCAGCTTGGCATGGCTTCTCATGTAATTGTGGAGGGAGAGAGCTGTCATGGGTAGTTCTGGCTGGGGATGTGAAAGTATAACTGTTGAAATAGCTAACTGATAAGCTGGGACAAATTGGCTACCATTAATGATTACATGCAAGCTCTCCCCTCTTCATGGGAAGCTGGCTTGGCTGCCACCCTGTGCTGTTAGCTCCATACTGGGGGGACAGGCAGGAGGTGGTACACAGGCTCCTGGAGAGCTAGCTACCTGCTCTCAGGGAAAGGGTGGGAGTTGAGCTGATAATGTCAAGCTCTGGAGGCTAATGTCTTATCCATTAGGGTCTACCTGGGACCCGGACCCACCCCCACCCGATACCAGCTTCAGCCAGGGGGAAGCTGGGTTGCTCCAAGACTAGGGGAGAGGCATAGGACTCAAACCCACAATCTCAGGAACTAGAGGCTAGTGCCTTATGCATTAGGCCACTGGTACCTGTCCAGTTGATGCCATATCCTCTCTACCTTCAGTTGCTGCCCGCTCCAGCCCTCGAAAGCCGGCTTCCGCAGCACACCCGCTCCCAGGGACCCGGCTTCCCCCTGGCACTGCAGGTGCATGTATCCGTTTAATCGCTGGACTTTTCAGTGATTACACGGTGACCCAATTACCTACATTTCAACATCCCTATTTTTGGCTTCTTCAAGTGTGGCCCTAATGTCTGGGAAAGGCTTCATTGTGTCATCCAGGCAGAGGGCTTTGGACAGTAAAGACAATTGCTAAACAATTCAGGAGTGAAGGGGTGCTGCTCTGGGAATCAGAAGATCAGAGGGCAAGTCCTGCTTTTGCCATTGACTTAGGAAGCACTTAAATCTGAGTTTAGGACTCAGGTGTTACGTAGGCCTAGATTGGGCCCTCTGCGCACAGGTGAATGTCACTCATAGTACACTCGAGGGCACATTTGAGGGCACCCTTATTCACAGAGGTGTTGCCAACCCTCAAGATTTCATCCCTGGTCTCATGATAGTTGATGTATTCGCGAAGCCCCACCTCACAGGTTCATGCAGTTATGTGAGAATTTCTGCTTTCATGAAAAAAGGAAAACTTCCTAGTTCTCATGGTTGGGAGGGAATGTTTGGAAAACATGACCCCAGCGTACCTTAAAGGCTCAGACACCAGAAGAGAAATAAAGCAATATCCCCAGATGTTTCCAGCTTAAAAATCATGATATTTAAAAACAACCCTCATGATTGTTGCTGGCCTGACTCATGAGTTGTGAACACCTGGTGCGGGCAGTACTGGAACGATGAAGAAAATGTGCACATTGTGAATCCTTTGGGGTCAGTCTGGCATTATTTTGTAGGCCAAGGCTCTCCTTCTACTGAATGCTAGGCTTTGTGTGTCCCTAGTGGGGGGAGAAAATATGAAGTATAATGGTCAAATAAAAGTAACTACAAACCTCTTCATTACTGAGAATTTCTGATTATGTAACAAAAAAAAAAAATCAGAAGAAATCAGGAAGTGATATACACCCGCATGCTTCAGGGCATTGGCTGACCTCTAATTCGGGAGGTCAGGAGGAAAGTAACTCTAGGGACAGGTTATTACATCCCTTCCCACTAAAAGCTTTCTTACATCTTCCTCTGAACCACTAAGGAGCAGATAATCTCAGAGGTAGGATATTTATCTAGATGGAATCCTCTGTGGCAATTTTGCTGGAACCCCAGCGAAGTCAGCAGGGTTAGACCAGGGGTAAATTTGACCCCTTTCCTTTCTGATTTCAAGAGAGCTGGTAGTTTTAACCCAGACAAATCTATCCTGGCACTTTGGAGGAGTAAACACTAAACCATATTCCAGGACATTTACTAGCCCATAGCAAGGTCCATGTGGCAAGTTAGGGTATGTCTACACTACATGGCTCCGTTGACAGAGCCATGTAGATGAACTTGCAGACATAGCAAAATGAAGCGGCGATTTAAATAATCGCCGCTTCATTTACATCAAAATGGCTGCCACTTTGTGCCGATCAGCTGTTTGTTGGCACAGTGCGGTAGTCTGGACGCTCTGCAGTCGACATCAAAAGCCTTTGTCGACCACCCCAGTAAACCTCATCCCACGATTATTTAAATCACCACTTCATTTTGCTATGTCTACAAAGCTCATCTACATGGCTCCGTCGATGGAGCCATGTAGTGTAGACATACCCTTAGTGTGCTGTAGATTCATTCTTTGGCTTGCCACCCAGTAACTCATTGTGAGGCCACATCCCAAATCTCACTGACACTAGCACTTGGGGACTCAAAACCCAGATTTGTAAAGGTATTTAAATGCCTAAAGAGGCAGCTACGCATCTAGTGAGCTTTTCAGATGTGCCTACAACACAGGGAAGATGCCTAAATACTTTGGGAACTCTGCATCACTTTTGAATAAGGGGCTTAGTTGCTTTTCAAATGTTTGCCCATTGACTCAACTCTTTATACGTGGCTGCTCTGGCTAAACGAGGTGTTTTTATAATAATTATTTTAATGGATTTCAAAAAGGTGCTTCCCTGCCTTCCTGTAGTCTCATGAAATGGCGGTGAAATGCTGCAGAGAGAGGGCGTAAAGAGGAACATTCACCTTTTAAAAGATTCATAATGAGCGAAAGGGCAAGGCTACATCAATTTATTATTCACTAAAGTCTCAGGTTCCCTGCATGTTTTGTTCTCCTGAATAAAACATACCATCAGCTGTGCAAAGCTTCCCCGGAGCAGGAGGGAGAAGGGGAGCTAGCAGAATAATATATATATTTACATATTTATTTTTTAAAAATCAAGCAGATAGTGGATGAACAGACTCTATTTGAAGACTTTCATTTTTCCCTTAAGGTTTGTGTTGTGTTTGTATTTTGAGATTACTTTTGAAAGAATGCACTTGACTTAGGGTCAGAGTTAAGGGTGTTCTGCGGTGATATAATTACTCATTTAAGTTATCATTTTCAAAAGTGGCTTAGCAACCTAAGTCCTATTGAAAGTCAATAGCATTTAGGCTAAGGCTGTACTGGGGTGTTTTGCTGGTACCATGATACCGGTACACTGTGCTGGCAGAGGATTCCTAGTGTGGATGCAGCTGATATCAACCAAGCTGTGCTTTTTCTGGTCTTTCTTGTTCCACACCCTCCCTGAACGAACCAAGCCGTGTTGGTAAAAGCACCGTTTTGCTGTTACCATTGTCTCTTCGCGAGGGGCTCCTAGCACTGCTATGCCAGTCGAGGATCATATTTCTTTGCACCCCTGTCTGGCATAGCCTTGCCAGTAGAAGTCTGCAATGTAGACACAGCCATAAGCCCCTAAAGGACGCATGCCTTACAAAAGCTGTACTGCTTTAACTATACAGGTGTAGGCAAAGGTATGGATGCAGTTCTACCAGTGTGTACGTGCTTATTCGACTTATCATGCCATCTAGGAGTTACTTAGAAGGTTGACGCAGGTAGGTAATTACACACAAGGGTACAAGATTAAAGTCAAAAGGTAACAGAAGTGTCTACAGTGATCAAGCTTTGAGGCCCTTTAGGATAACCAAAGGGGATCTCTTGCTTATGTTTGGGAATCTTTGCCCCACAGGGTCCAGACAGCATAAAAATATCAATTTCTCCAAATCAGGCATTTTTATTTGCTTCCCTGGCATTCAAACTGTGCTTTGGCCACGTGCCCTGTTCATGGTTGCACGGGTAGCAGTCCACAAAGCCTTTTGATCACAAGGGTTGCCTGATGTTGGTAGATCTCCTTTTGTTGGGGGACATGATAACACCACTTGTCATAAACTAGCCTGTCACACTTGCTAATCCTTCTCCCCTGGCTGCCGGGAATTTACAGTCTTAGCGAACATTTTTTGTTACGGCGCAAACATTCCAGCGTTCATAAGTAGGATTAATACAAGCAGCATCCGACAAGCATTCCATACAGTCTAAGCACATGCTTATAACTCTAGCATCTATTTCATCAATGACAACAGACAGGTAAGCCAGACTGGTTGCCAGCTGTGCAGTTGTCAGTGTTAGTAAGGCCCAAGGCCATGGCACTTGGTCTGCCAGAATCACACTCGTCGAGCTTATTTCCGCATGGGTAGGAGACTGAGCGAAAATTCTTATGAGGCACTTTTAAAGACAAGGATAATTGCATAGCTGTGAGAGGTGGTGGAGATATCTATGTTGGTAAGAAAAAAAAATCACATCTCTAGCCAACACAATTATACTGATACAAAATCTACGGCTACGTCTAGACTGCAGGCTTCTTTTGGAAGAACCTTGTTTCAGAAGAGCTCTTCCGAAAAAACGTCTTCCGAAAGAGAGAGTCCACGCACAAAACCTCATTGAAAAAAATGATCTGCTTTTTCAAAAGAGAGCGTCCACACAGAATGGATGCTATCTCGCATTTCAGCTGTGATTACTCTGGACGTAGTGGCCACCAGGGCACCTGTGCTTTTTCCTCTTTCCACTTCTTTTGAAAGAACTCCCTCTTCCCCGTCCACACATGCCTTTTTCCGAAAGAGCTCTTTTGGAAAAAAGGCTTCTTCCTTGTAGAAAGAGGATTACCAATGTTGGAAAACCCCCTCTGTTCTTTCAATTTACTTTCAGAAGAACGCGATTGCACTGTGGACGTAACTCAGGTTTTGTCAGAAAAACGGCTGTTTTGGAAAATGGGACTTAGTTTCCTAGTGTAGACATGGGCTTAAGTGACATAGGCACCTATTTCAAAATTACTAAATTCGACTTAAGAACTCCCGATTTCACAAATTTGAACTGGCATGTCCTCACTATGAGGAAGCATTGAAATTATTCCTAGACAGGCTCTACTAATGTGAATATGCTGCCTTGGACTTAAAGCCCCAGAATACACTCTAGGGAGCTGCGGGAGGTCTCCCGGAGGCCAATAAGTCTAAATTAGCAACACTGGAGCATCCACATTACCGTTATTTCAAAATTACTATTTTGTAATTAGCGTTACTCCTCGTGAAAAGCAGGAGTACAGAATTCGAATTCCGCACCTTGTTATGTCAAAATTACAGTGTCAGTAGTGTGGACGCACCGCTTATAAATTTGAACTTGGGGGGTTATTTCAGAATAAGGTCCTAGTGAAGACAAGGGCTTAATGAAGATTTCATGTTACTATATATTTTTGTTAGTCTCAAAGATGCCACAGGACTACTGATTGCTTCTGAAGTTGCTGATGAAAACGGCTACCTCTCTGAGACTTAATAAGAATGTGTTTATTAGAAGGAGAGTATAAAGTTTGTAATGTTCTTTGCTCTCAGTTTCTTCTTTTTAGGTCCTTGAGTTTTGTACATGATGTGATAGGTAGATAGAGTATTGTTACTTAACATCCTTAGTTGTTTGAGACAGGAAAGTTTCATATTAACATAAAAGCTCTCCGTTGCAATGGCATTGTATTTCAGACTTATTTCTGAAGTATAAACTTCATACATATGCCTCTAGTCACCCTGATGGAGTGAGATTTCCTTTATGCTCTGCAAGTGAGTACTGCATATCCCCCGTATCAGATGAAGAATAGAAAAGAGAAAACGTTCCTCTCCATCGGTCTCTGACACACACACATGTGCATAACTCAGACTTCAACAGCAGTGTTTTGGGCAGCTTTGCTGATTACAAAGCACTGCTGGTAAACTTACTACATAGCCATCTGATTAGCAGATTTGCTTTAGGAAATACATACAGATTGAAACCAACACCGTGCAGTGTTCCCTGTATCCAGAAAATGGTTTTACAAAATGTGCTTTTTACCAAATATGAATATATTTTGTTTTCAGATATACACGAGATAGGTACCCGAAAACAAAACTGATCCATAAACACACACAAACATTCCCATTTTCTTGTCGAAATTGCTGCCACTGTCGGAATGCATTCAACTAAACAAATGAATTTTTCAGCTGCTTTTCATGGAAATAGCTTAAATCAATTCAGCCTTCTTGCTAAAGCAATGCATATAAAGTAAAACCAATCCCTTGCCTGTCTGCATTTAGCTCGGCTGTCACTTAAACTGATGGAGTTTCTTATCCTAAGCAGGAGATTTTTTATTCATAAAGACACATTTTAATTCAATCAATGTATATTAACTACAACGAATATAAGTGTCATTTTTGCTGTGCAGAGGGAAAAGAAACATTTTTTTATTTACTAAAAGTGGTAGAATTTTTCTTTTATGCCCATAAATGTTTGATGGCAACTCTACTTATGAGAACTGAGCAGAAAGCTAGAATATTTCTGAGGTATTGTTTCAGGCTTTCTTGACTGACATCAGCAGACGGGTGTCACATGCGTTTCCACTTAGTTCGTTCACTTTTGGCTGTGAAAATAACTATGAAAGAGGGCTGGAGAGGGAATTGTTTGCCTAAATGAAATCTTAGATTCCGGAGTACAAGTCTGCAGTAGGGAGAGACTTCTGCTACCGATTCCATGTGCAATTAGTGAATTTTGAAGGCTGCGGTGATAAGGCCTAATTTGGCAAACACTGACTTGCAGGTGCAGTGCGTAGTATTGTGTGTTGCCCCACTGGCGTCAATGAGAAGGAAGAGGAGGAAAGGGACATGTGTGTAGTCACAGGGAAAACTAGAAAACCCACCAAAGTACTAGAAACATGGACTCTGCGGTAAGAGATGGGGCTGCATTGTAGTGTTCCTGTAAGCAGAGCACTTGGGTGACTACTCTGGAGAGATTCAGATGCCACCCAGCTGATGAGCAGGGCACCCACAGCCACCAGCATGTGTTTCTACTGGTGGTGCACAGCCATGCATGCCTCAGTGCACCTAACAACATTTATTCTGCACACGGATGGAAAAAATTCAAGGGAACATTGCCAGAGAGAGGTTTACTGAGCCCAGGTGTGCTTCAGAAAATGGGGTTTTATATAAAGAGTGCTGCTGTCAATGACTCTGAGTAGGGCCCTACCAAATTCATGGTGTGTTTAGGTCAATTTCACAGTCATTGGATTTTAAAAATCGCAAAATGTCAGCTATTTAACCCTGACATTTCACAGTGCTTTAATTGTAGGGCCCTGACCCACAAAGGAGTTTTGTGTGTGTGTGTGTGTATGTGGGTGTGTGAGGTGTTACAAGATGAATATGGTGGGGACGCAATACTGCTACCCTGACTACTATACTGCCCCCAACAGCAGCGTTGCCTTCAGCACTGGGCAGCTTATTCTGAAGGCAGGGCGAGTTGCCAACACTAACACAGAAGTTCAGGTGGCACTGTGTGGTATTGCCACCCTTACTTCTGCACTGCTGCCTGCCCAGCTGGGCCCATACTCACCCAGCTGCCACTCTCCACCACCCACCCCAGAAGGCAGCAGTGCAGAAATAAAGGTGGCAGGGCATGGATAATACCGAAAAGCCGCTAAAATAACCTAGGGGCCAACCCTTTCTGCGACTCTCTGTTGGGTCAGGAGCCCTAATCCGAGAAACAATGGTTCCCCCCAAGAAATGTACAGAGTAAAAGCCAACCCGATTTCACGGTCTGTGAAGTGATTTTCATGGCCATGAATTTAATAGGGCTGTAATGATGAGCAGATGGGTGGAGGATAGGCTGGCTTAAAGTGGCACCATCGACACTAACGTTTTACGTGATGCTTAGTAACACATAACCCTTCTACTGCTTCTAGGGATTGATTCAGTGGGAGTCTTTCTGTTGGCCTCCATGGGCTTTAAACCAGGCCACGCCAATATGTCTACTGATGAAAAGTGCTCGATAGTCTTGTTTGTATGACAGTGTTGGCCACACAGCTCACGTGGGAAAGCGTTGTTTCCTAGTTCCAAGGAGCCGTACAGCTGTATTGGGTAGCCAAAGTGGGGTCTTTGGGAAAGGGTCGGAATAACGCCCTCTTCAAGAAGGACTAGACTTTGGGACCAGCAATTAATTCCACCATTATCTGGTCCCACCTTGCTAGCAGATGTAGCAGTGCGGCCCATCTTGCTCTTTCCAGTTTCTCTATTCAGAAAAGGATGGTCAGAAGAGCACCCTTTGCTTGCTCCACGTTCCCATGTCTGTACGATGTGTTGATTTTTGCTTTAAGAATACGGTCATCTCAGAAGGGTGTGGAGCCAATAGAAATTTCAAGTGGAAGTAGGCTATTGGTGCCCTGCACAGCAGGAGTGGGCAAGAAAGCCACTGTGGGTCGGATCCGGCCTGCCACACTAGTTGATCCGACCTGCAGCCATTCCCTCGCCCCCAGGCCAATCAAGACCTGGGGACGGAGGAGCATGCAAAACCTCCTCCTCCCTCCACAGATGCGTGCCACCAGAGGGAACCGCCAGCTGTTCAGAACCACCAGCTGCGCAACCTGTGGAACTCCTTGCCTGAGAAGGTTGTGAAAGCTAGGACAAGAACAGGGTTTAAAAGAGAACTAGATAAATTCATGGAGGTTAAGTCCATTAATGGCTTTTAGCCAGGATGGGTAAGGAATGGTGTTCCTAGCCTCTGTTTGTCAGAAGGTGGAGATGGATGGCAGGAGAGAGATCGCTTGATCATTACCTGTTTGGTTCACTCCCTCTAGGGCACCTGGCATTGGCCACTGTTGGCAGACAGGACACTGGGCTTGATGGACCTTCAGTCTAACCCATTGTGGCCGTTCTTATGATTCTCTCTAGGCATTGTGAGCCCCTTGCACTCTTGTAGGGTGGGGCTGGGGGGCAAAAACTTCATGTGCTCCCCTGTTCCCAGGCCCTGATTGGCCTGGGGGCAGGGAGAGAGCGCCAAGTCTCCTCCGGCCACCGGGGGGGCGGGGGTGCAGTGCCTAGCGGGAACCACCAGCTGTTCCAAACAGCTGGCAGTTCTCTTTAGGGTACCGGAGCAGGGCAGGGAGCAAAGACTTCACACACTCCCCTGCCCCAAGCCAATCAGGGTGTGTGGGCAGAGAAGCATGGCCCTGCCCCTTCTGCCTGAGGCCCCGCCCCTTCTGGGGCAGCCCAGCGCCACTTCAGAAATTCATGAAGTGGCCCCCTCTTCAAAAATTATTGCCCACCCCTTATGTACAGACTGATGATTTGGGCAGTATATTGGTATATTATTCCATTTCCCATTTCAGTCTGATACCTTGGTTTAAACAAGAGGTAGCAGACTAAAATGGGCAATGGAATAATTTACCAATATACTGCCCAATCATCAGTTTGTACTGATATTTCCAATGCCAGGTGGCAATGGGTGGAACTCCTCTTTGTATCTCAAAAGCCCAGGGTAGCTTTCACAAAGGTGAATGTTTTTTAAAAGTGTGTCTTTTAAAATGCTTGTTTAAGTGCTAGCACTTGGAAGTAGGTGGAAGAGCGCAACACAGACCCATTCAAGCAAATCACTGCTAATAACCCTTTTCCAGCTTATAGGTATTTACACCAAGGCAAGTCTCTGGAGGTATTTAAGCTTCCATGAATCCTTGGAGTTTGAAAGAAAACACTTTGGTTTGAGACTGTTCAGCTTCATTTCACCATGAGCTGCTACTCTTAAACAATAAAGTGTTTGCTCATGTTACTGCTCTTTCCTTTTCCCTATTCAGCCTAACTGAGCGCTAGAGGAAGGTGCCAGGTTAATACACATGGGAAAGGAAGTAGAAAGCCAGGTGTCTGGATGACGTAGGCCCATGTCCCCTGCATTGTTTCCCTGAGGGACTGGAAGGAGACATCAAAGACATAGTGGTCATATTGGGTCAGACCAAAGGTCCATCCAGCCCAGTCTCCTGTCTGCCAATAGTGGCCAATGCCAGATGCCAGAGGGAGGGAACACAACAGGGAATCATCACCTGATCCTTCTCCTAGCTTCTGTTTGTCTGCAGGGGAGGCAGGAGAGGGATCACATGAGGATTTCCTATTGTGTTCCCTCCCTCTGGGGCATCTGGCATTGGCCACTGTCAGGATACTGGGCTAGATGGAACTTTGGTCTGACCCACTACGGCCGTTCTTATGTCCTGTCATCCATTTCCAGCCTCTAACAGAAAGCCATTCTGACTAATAGCCATTGATGGACCTAACCTCCATGAGTCTATCTAGTTCTTTTTGAACCCTGCTAAAGTCCTGGTCTTCACAAGATTTTCTGGCAAGGAGTTCCACAGGTTGACTGTGTGCTGCCCAAAGAAAAACTTCCTTCTGTTTGTTTTAAACCTGCTGCCTATTCATTTCATTTGGTGACCCCTAGTTCTTAGGTTATGGGAACAAGTAAATAATTTTTCCTTCACTTTTTCAACACCAGTCATGATTTTATAGACTTCTATCATATCCCCCCTTAGTCTCCTCTTTTCTAAGCTGAAAAGTCCCAGTCTTTTTAATCTCTCTTTGTTCCAAACCTAATTATTTTTGTTGCCCTTTTCTGAACCTTTTCCAGTGCCAATATATCTTTTTTGAGATGAGGCGACCGTATCTCTTCCCAGTATTCAAGATGTGAGCGTACCATGATTTTACATAGAGGCAATAAGATATTCTCTGTCTTATTCTCTGTCCCTTTTTAAATGATTCCTAACATTCTGTCTGCTTTATTGACTGCTGCTGCACATTGATTGGAAGTTTTCAGAAAACTATCCACAATGACTCACTCCAAGATCTCTCTCTCTTGAGTAGTTGTAGCTAAATTAGTCCCCATCATATTGTATGTATAGTTGGGATTATTTTTCCAGTGTGCATTACTTTACGTTAATCAACATTAAATTTCATTTGCCATTTTGTTGCCCAATCACTTAGTTTGGTGAGATCTTTTTGAAGCTCTTCACAGTCTGCTTTGGTCTTAACTATCTTGAGCAGTTTGGTATCATCTGCAAATGTTGCCACCTCACTGTTTACCCCTTTCTCTACATCATTTATAAATAGGTTGAATAGACTTGGTTCCAGAACAGACCCTTGGGGGACCCCACTAGTTACCTCTCTCCACTCAGAAAACTTGCCATTTATTCCTACTCTTTGTTTTGTATCTTTTAACCAGTTATCAATCCACAAAAGGACCTTCCCGCTTATCCCATGACAACTTACTTTACTTAAGAGCCTCTGGTGAGGGACCTTGTCAAAGGCTTTCTGGAAATCTAAGTACACTATATCCACTGGATCCCCCTTGTCCACATGTTTGTTGACCCCCTCAAAGAACTCTAGCAGATTAGTAAGGCATGATTTCCCTTTACAGAAACCATGTTGACTTTTCCCCAATAGATTATGTTCATTTATGTGTCTGACAATTTTATTCTTTACTATAACTTCAACTAATTTGCCTAGTATTGACATTAGACTTAACGGTCTGTAATTGCCAGGATCGCCTCTAGAGCCTTTTTAAAATATTGGCATCACGTTAGCTATCTTCCGGTCATTAGGTACAGGCGCTGATTCAAAGGATAGGTTACAAACCACAGCTAATAGTTCTGCAATTTCCCATTTGAGTTCTTTCAGAATTCTTGGGTGAATGCCATCTGGTGCCGGTGACTTGTTATTGTTTAGTTTATCAATTTGTTCCCAAACCTCCTCTAATGACACCTCAATCTGGGGTAATTCCTCAAATTTATCACCTAAAACGAATGGTGCAGGTTTGGGAATCTCCCCCATATCCTCAGTCATGAAGACTGAAGCAAAGAATTCATGTAGCTTCTTCGTAATGACCTTATCATCTTTGTTTAGCATCTCAATCGTCCGGGGCCCCACTGGCTGTTTAGCAGGGTTCCTGCTTCTGATGTAATTAATAAACATTTTGCTATTACTTTTTGAGTTTTGGCTAGCTGCTCTTCCAACTCCTTTTTGGCTTTTCTTATTATAGTTTTACACTTAATTTGACAGAGTTTATGTTCCTTTCTATTTTCCTCACTTGGATTTAACTTCCACTTCTTAAACAATGCCTTTTTAGCTCTCGCTGCTTCTTTTATGTGGCTGTTAAGCCATGGTGGCACTTTTTTGGTTCTCTTACTATGTTTTTTAATTTGGGGTATACATTTAAGTTAGGCCCCTATTATGGTGTCTTTGAAAAGTTTCCATGCGGCTTGCAGGGATTTTATTTTTGTCACTGTGCCTTTTAATTTCTGTTTCACTAACCTCCTCATTTTTGTGTATTTCCCCTTTCTAAAATTAAATGCTGCAGTGTTGGGCTGCTGAGGTGTTTTTCCCACCACAGGGATGTTCAATTTTATTACATTGTGGTCACTATTTCCAAGCGGGAAATAGACCTTTCAGTTCTTGGCATCTCTAATAAAACAGTCAGTGCAGGATGCAGAATTGATGGTAGGTTTCGTGAAGAGTTAAAATGGGCAGTGAAAATGGGTTGCTATGGGCCCATGCAGTGCTCCGGTAAGAGTAGAGTCCGGCAGGGCTGCCATGGCAGGGGCCAGGAGCCCTAGGCCTGTCAAATCACCACTGCAGCCCTGGGGCTCCCAGCTGCTGGCCACAAAGGGTGACTGGGGGGGGGGTCTGCCCCCTGACCTTCCCCTTCCACCCAAGGCCCTGCCCCTTGCTAGAATGATAGGCCATCTACTTTCAACCCTGATTGAAATACAGTTGTCTCGCTAGCCTTGGGGGACCCTGGTTCAGTTCCCTACTTCACCACAGGCTTCCTGAACGACCTTGGGCAAGTCCCTTAGCCTCTCTGCCACCATTCCCTATGTGTCAAATGGTGATAATTGTAATTCCCTACCTCACGGGTGCTTTGTGAGGTGAAGCATTTTACAGATTGGGAGGCGCTCAGGTACTACTGAAATAAGAGTCACTGAAATACCTTAGATAGCTTCACTGCAGTCATCAGGGGCGTTGACTGGGAAGACCAAGACCTTTTGTACAGGCTACTAAGCAGATATCTTGGGGGACAATGACTCTTTTCACCTCTCATGAGGCTTATTAATCATTCTCTTTAGGGCTAACCCTGGGTGGGCAGGTGTGATTCAGTATCCAGCACCGAAGAGTGGCACATGCATGCTTGGGTTTGACTTCTTGGCCATGCTTCTGAGGCCAGCTGTGTCTTGCAGCCTGCCTTGCCAGGACCATGGTGCATACCCAAGGGATGATGGAAGAGTGGAAATCTCCTCCCATGGCTCCAACACTGTCTGCTTTGATCACACTTGGAGTAACACTGATATACCCTGCAATAAGCTACAGCCAGCCACCTGGAGCTAAATAGGGCTCACTGGAACACCTTCCAAGCATGGTGCAGGGAAGAATTCGGAGAGTCCAGAGGCTACCCCCAATACATCCCATTGTTAAAGGACTAACAACTGTTTGATACAGGTTGGACCTCCCTAGTGCGGCACCCTTGGGACCCAAGTGGTCCCACACCAGGGAGTTTGCCACAGCAGGGGAGGTCAATGTTCCCTTACTGGCTGCCCTGCTCTCAGCTCCTCGCCTTGATGTTCCCAGTTTGGAGCTCCCCACCTTGCCAGCGTTGGTCTGGCAGGGACTCCCTGCCCTGCTGCCCGCTGTCACTGGGGTTCCCTGGGGTTCCCGGCCAAGATCACCTGGTCCCTGCCACCAGGGTTCTCTGGGATTCCCCTGCTGGGTTTTCTGACTGCCTCCAGCCCCGCTGCCTCTGGGGGTTCCCCAGCTGAAGCTTCCCAGCTGCCACCTGGGTTTTCCTCTGCTGGGGCAGGGGTTCCCTGGCTGCTGCCTGGCCCTGCAGCCACCAGGGACTTCCAGGGGTTCCCCAGCCAGGGCCACTGGGCCAGCTCTGCAGCCACCAGCTTCTGGACTTCCAGCTGCGAGACGTCCACATTCTATTATTTGCCCACGCCAGTGATTGTGCGTATAGACGGTGCCTGCAAACAATTGCAGATGCAAATACAGAAGCAGGTTCTTGCCCAGATGAAAACTCAGCCCTTGGCGTCCTGCACATTATAGTAAATGCTCTGAGCCAAACTTGTGTCTCCTTTCCCTCTGTGGGGCTGGCCTTTGCCTCTATTAAGCAGTTACCTTCTCAGCAAATGCTCTTTAGTAATCAATTGCTATTTGTCTAACCGCATCCCCTGGTCCTGGAAAATCTACAGTAAAAGCTGCTTTACTTTCATTCAAAGCCCTTACCTCAATTCTGTAGCCTTCAGCGTTATAATTTTCTGCTGTTATTAATCAAGCCACACGAAATGGCACAGAGGGCCAGTGCACTCTAAAACCCGATTCACATGAGCGCAGAGGGATTCGTTTTACCTTGCAGCACTTTCTGGCCAACGCACAGACGCTAAGACAAATGCCTGCCAGCTGACACAGTTGAGTCCGGGAGGAGGGGGAGAATAGGCCCTCTACCGCACCCTGTCACCAATACCTCCCACTGCAAAGGTACTGTTGTCAGCAAGTTCCCCTTTTCATGAACTTTGTTCCCTACCTCCGCTTCCCTGCCCGCCTTGGGAACTGTCTGTTATTAGTTCTGTGGGGGTCTTGGCACTGTCCATTATGAAGGCACGCCAATCCTGAAATGAGTCACTGCGTTTACAAGGTCCCGGCTGGATTGCGCTAACGCTTCCTGCCTTCCGAAAGCTTGTCCAGCCTGGGGCTTTTCTGTGTAGTCTCTGCAACCTCCTGGCTCACCCCACTTTCCGGATGGCTGATAAATATTTTGAATAACACTGATCCTTGTGGCACCTGGCCATTCACCTTTCTCATGTTCCACATTTTGCATGGACTCCCACTGGCTTTCTTAGTCGGCTTCTAATCCACAGCAAAATCTTGCCTTATACTTCACGACCAGTTTCCCAATTGCTTCTTGTGAGGGGCATTGTGAGGAAAAAGCTGTTTGAATGGCCACCTGACATATACCTCCTGGCGGTCTTCATCCAATTATTTTGCTGCTCTGCTTGGAGCATTCTAGCAGACTGGGGAGAGATATTTTTTTTCCTATCCGCATTGGTTTGTCACTGTCACACCATGTTTTAGACCAGGGTGGGCAATAATTTTTGAGTGAGGGACAATTCAGAAATGTTTTAAGTAGTCCTGGGCTGCCCTGGGAGAGGTGGGGCCTCAGGTGGAAGGGCCGGGGCCAGGACACTTCCATGCTTCCCCACCCACAGACCCTAATTGTCCTGCAGGCAGGAAGGGGGGGGAAGGAGCATGCAAAATCTGCCCCTGCCCTGCAAGCGAGTGCCATGCTTAGAGTCACCCGCCAGCGAGCAGCAGTTGGTGGTTGACTCTAAGCACCGTGTGCTGCTTGTAGGATGGGAGGAGACTTCACGCGATTTCCCTGCCCTCAGGCCAATCAGGCACTTCTACGCTCTGTGCACTCCTTGCAGGGCAGGGGCAGGGCGGGAGGAGACTTTGCACGCTTTCCCCTGCTCCCAAGCCTTGATTAGCTTGGGGGTGGGGAGAGCGCGAAGTCTCTCACTCTCTTCCCTCCGGCATGTGGCACATAGAGTCAGCTGCCAGGATTCCCCCATCCCTGGGCCCTGATTGGCCTGCGGGGTGAAGAGCAGCAGGACCTCTGTGGGCTGGATCAACCCACTTGGTGGGCCGGATTGGGCCCACGGAGGCCCTTTTGCCCACCTTTGTTTTAGTTAAAAAACAGCAAGCAAATGGATGGTTGTCTACTTATCATGGGTGTGGCCAAGCTTCCCATAAAGTTTATTTATAGCCACCAGTCCTGGCTCTCAGTGTTCTGTGCTGTCACTGTTTTCAAACTCTGTCTAATTTTTAACAACATTCCTGGCACTTAATTAAGGCCCTATAGAGCTCACATTTCCAAGATCACCCTTGAGTATTTTTTCAAGGACATATGCAACTTCCATTCATGTAGCAGCGATAATCCACATGGTACAGCTGTTTTGGGTTTCCAGATAGTTATCTTTCCCCCCTTTGGGAGGAAATGTTAGAGAATGCTCTGTAAGGATACTCTGGTTTGTGCACCTCACGACAGCTGGAGTGCATAGGACTTGGTTCATAGATTCTTATACTTCAAGGCCAAAAGGGACAATTATGACCCTCTAGTCTGGTATTTCACAAGCCAGAGAACTTTCCAGGATAATTCCCGGAGAAGATCTTGGACAGAAAATCCAGTATTGATTCAAACATTGCCAGTGACTGAGGATCCAACATGCCCCCTTGGAAAATTGTTCTAAAGGGTCAGTTACCCCCATTGATAATTCTTTATTCCTTTTTTCCAGTCTCAGTTTATCTAGCTACAACTTCCAGCCATCAGACAGTGTTATAATTTACTCTGGTAGATTGAGGAATCCATTACCTCTTTGCGAAATTAAATAGATCGAGCTCCTTCTGTCTATCACTATAAGGCAGGTTTTCTAACCCTTAATCATTCTCGGGCATCTCTTCAGAACCCCCTCCGATGTATCAACATCCTTCTGGAGTGTGGGCGTCAGAATGGGAGATTCATATTGCAGCAGTGGTCCCTCTATTGGCCAATGCAAACATAAAACCATCTGATTTCAACTCAAGATGCCCCTGTGTAGGCATCCAAGGACTGCATTTGCCCTTCTGGCACCATGTCATGGTCAGCGGATTAGCCCTCACAATTCCTGAATCTCTGCCTCCCAGGATAGAGTCCCTCGTCTAAGTCCGGCCACCATTCTGTGTTCCTAGACATACACATTTACATGGAGCCATATTAAAACATGCATTGCTTGCTTGAGCCCACTTTACCAAATGATCCAGACCACGCTGTATCAGCAACCTAGGTCACTGCGTATCACTGACCTGTCTTCTTGGTTATTTCCCAATCCCCAAATGTTTGTGTCATCAGCAAATATCAGTGACAATTTGATGTGTTCTTCTAGCTTGTTAAAAAAATATTAAATGGTCTGTCTTTGAATGGACGGTGAAAGTGTACAGGTTGAACCTCTCTAGTTTGGCACTCTCGGGACCTGACTGGTACCGAACTCGACAATTTGCCGGACCATGGAAGGTCAATATTGTCTAGCAGCATTATCCACACTGCCACTGCTTCCCAAGCTCTTAGAAGAAAATTAGGGGTAAATTAGAGCTAAATAACAGCACAGAGCACTGAGAGCCAGGACTGGGGGCTGTAAACAAACTTTAGGAGACCACAGGAAACTTGGCCACACACGCGATAAGTGGGTATCTGGCTAACTAACATCATGCCAAACCCCGAATGTTGTCGCACCAGAGAGAACCAGATTAGAATGGTTCAACCTGTACAATTTTTGTTTTAACCATGTAAGTGAACTCGCTTAGTCCTGAGCCCCTGATCCAGTGCTCGGGCGTCTACTTCCTCATCCGGCAGCCCCTTTAAGACCTCAGCCCCAAAGGCGAGCAGGCAACAAACAGTTCCCAAAATCAAATGGCAGCCCAGGCCCTGGTTCAGGGCAGGGCAGGCAAACCAACAGCTTTCACAGAGCAAGCGGGAAGGGGGAGATTGCCCCCCAGTATGGGGGGAGTGGCAGGGGGGACATAAGCCCTCCCTACTGCACCATGTCCCGGCCCAGGGCCACTGGGGTCAGCGGGAAATCCGCTCCAAAACATGCTAACACACATTAAAGGGTGATCAGGTCCACCTGACCATCCTCCACTTCCCCTAGGCCACTTCCAGACTCCCCCTCAGCCTGTACCTGGTTCCCTGGCAGGGAACAGCAGGCTTGCAGGGTCTGCATAGTCCAAGTTTAGGCATCGAGAAAAAAAAAAGTGTCCTCCTCAATGCCTGGGCCGGGGGGGCCTGGGCCAGTCGTCAGCCTCGGCCAGCTCCTCAGGGTCTTCCCAGCTCCTCAGGGTCTGCTCCCTCCGACAGCTGGGACCTTACTGAGCTTCTGGCCTAGCTTTTATACTTCCTGCCCCTCCCCCAGGACTCTGTGGACTTAAAGGGGCAGGCTCTGGCTCAGCCCACCTGGGCTCAGAGTGGGGTGGTTCTTTCTCAGGGTCAGTGAGCGGCCAACCCTGCTCCCTACAAACCAATTTATTTATACACTAGCAGATGAAGCCTGTCATTGACCAAAGTCTTTTTTTTTTGTAGATTACACTTATAGGGAAGTTCAAGAAATTAAATATATGTAATGGAATTTTTTATTAAGACGCTTGCAAAGGGGAAGTAAACGAAGAGGTTTAAATTTGTAGGATTTCAATTTCAAACACTCTTCATTTTATTGTAAAATTACCATACATAGTAAATTTGAACCAGAAACGCCATTACTCTTTCCGTAACTAATTATTTTGTGATTTGTAACAGTAAAAAATTTATTTGCGCTAAAATGACAGTTGAATAGGTGACTTGATTTTAATTTTAGTAGAAAATATTTTTATGAACTCTAATCATAATAGTCATGATTTTTTTTCCCAATGAAAAACAAAAATAATTATTTAAACCTTTCACCCAGCATATTCTGGTGTAAAAAGTAGTGCAACAGCTAATTTAAATGGGAGGATTGTTTATGGAAAATTTGGTATCTGTAGGTAATCACAAAGTATGACTTTCTTTTGCACAAACAAATCCACAAACAAACTCTTCAAAATATATAATAGCTGCCCTTCTATAGGGCTTTTATGCCAATATACAGGTGCCCAATACCAATAAAGTTGCCCATATTAGTAAAACACCTTTATGCTAGTTCAACTGCAATGTACAGTTCAAGATATCCCACTTCCTACTACAGACAAGCCCTAGGTCATGTTCAACAACATTTCAGAACCTGCCTCATGTTGAATCCTATTGATTAACACAGTGGCTTATGGAAGGTCAGATCTCAAAGGACCATGTGACCTTTCAAGCTTTACCCATAGGCCATCTGGACATGACCCAAAACGAATAGGAATCTTTCCTTTGGTGTAGTGGGTTTTGGCTAAAGCCCTTAGGCCAGGTCTACACTAAGCGGGAAAGTTAACTTAAAATAGGCAACTTCAGCCATGTTAATTACATAGCTGGAGTCAAAGTATCTTAAATCATGTTGTGGTGCTGTCCACACAGCAGGAGGTCGATGGGAGCTTGTGTTCCTGTTTACTTCCCTTACTCCTTGTGAGGAGCCAGATTACCGGTGCCAGTGGTGGCGCCTTCTCAGTTCAAATTAGTGAGTCTTCACTAGACCCATTAATTGGAACCCTGGAAGATAGACAGCGGCAGCGCTGGTCTTCTTTGTAGTGTAGACAAGCCTTTAGTGACCAGGCTGGATATATTTGTCGAAGATTGATTTTCACCACATTAGGAAATCAGCAAATGTTAATGTACAGTAATTATTTCTACCAAGAGGCAAGCAACGTGGCTTGCTCACAGAAGACATCCAGAGTGTGAATATAATTTAAGAAGAATATATGGCCAGGCTCTTAAGCTGAAGTGCTGATGCTAAAACCAACAGCATCGCAGCATGTTCTGGAATCTCACTGTATAACAGAGCCAATCACTTCCAGCTGAACTGTTTCTGTTCTGTGCAAGGCTCAGGTTTTATGTGGAATCAGAGACAAGAGCTAATCCAGTTTCCTTCAGAGAGGGAACCCTCACCTACGCCATGCATGAGTATTCCAAAGGGACACAGCTACTGAGCTCAAAGTGTTGTAGGGGAAAGCACCCAACCATGAACTACAGAGGCCCTTGGGAAAGGGAAGTGGTTTGGTTGTGGGTGTGAATGGCTGGCATAGGTCATCTGGAAGAGCGTCTTGAAGCTCTTGCTTTTGTCATCCCGGCCTAGCTTCCGTCCTGTTGCAAACAGCCCTTGTAATATTTTTTAGGGCTGTCAAACTATTAAAAAGATCCTCAGAGTTAATCGTGAGTCTTTGAAAATGTAAAAAAACCTCCAAACATATTTATAACACATTTCAATTAGTATTCTATTATTATTTAACAATGCAATTAAAACTGTGACTAATCATGGCTTTTTAAAAATATATTGATTTCAATTACAACACAACATATAAAGTATATAACTGTGCTTGCTTTTTCTTTATTACAGTGCAAATATTTATAATAAGCATATTTGCACTGTAATAAAGACAAAGCGAGCATAGTTGTACACTTATAATAATGTCATAATAAGTAATATAAAAAAAGCCTTTTTCAGTGTGGGACATACCAGCGCTGTAGTGAAATTTCTTCATCTTCAGTTATTTTTACCCAGCTGCACTCAGAACCAAAACAAGGTAAAGACTTTAGAGCCTATAAGTCCACTCAGTTCTATTTTTTGCTCAGCCAATCACTAAAATAAACAAATTTGTTTACATTCATGGGAGATACTGCTGCCCATTTCTTATTTACAGTGTCACCTGAGAGAACAGGCATTTGCATGGCACTGTTGTAGCCAGCATTGCAAGATATTTACATGCCAGATATGTTAAACAGCCGCATACCCCTTTGTGCTTTGACTTGCTACAATTTGATGGTTTACATCAGTCACTGGACCAAAGCCTTTAGATAGGTTAAGCTTTAGATAGTATTGATGAGTTTCCATCTTTAAAAGATAAGCAATGGTATGTTCAAATGTTGCACTTAAGCTTTGGACAGCTTTTCACTTCATTACTGTTCAAATCCACTGGAAAATGTGGGGGGAAAGAGTCATATCTTAGACATAATATTAGCATACAAAATAATGGAAGAGTCCGAGTCTTCCCTGGAAATATCTAATAGTCCATCCTTCCCTGACCTCTGGGAGCAGATGGAAGCTGGTCACAGCAGCCTAGGGGCTGGTGGTATTGGCTGGAGCACATCAATCTCTGGCTGGGTCTATAGTGGTGGAGAAAATTGATGTAAGATATGCACCTCCTACTACGTGAATGTGCATAGCTGGAGTTGACATACCTTTCATCGATTTTCTGGGATGGTCCCACAGCGGGAGGCTGATGGGAGAAATGCTCTCATCGACTTCCCTTACTCCTTGCAACAGAGCACCATGGTTGATGGGATGCCCTCAGCGTTTGATTTAGTGGGTCTTTACTAGACCTGCTAAATCAAACATAGGCAGATTGATTGCTGGAGCGTCAATTCTCTGGGAAGTGGAGACATGGCCTCTGACAATGTCTCAGAATGGCCCCTCTATCTTCAGTGGTCTGGACTCCAGTGGGTGCACCAGACCAGGGTACATTTGGCTTTCCACTGTCTGGGAATTCCCCTACATAATAGGAATTCTAAACTCCTCCATTTAAGGCAGCAGTACATACCCTTTGTGCCTCTGGAATAGTTCAAAGCAAATGTAGCTTGGGACAGAATTTAGTCCAGGATGCTCATTGTATTTCAATCCTTAATGAAATTAGGGATTATCTAAGTATGCAAAGGGAAAGGAGTAAAGAAAATGTTCATGTTATGCAGGGGGTCAGATTACAATATCATAGTGGTCTCTTCTGCCTTTAAAATCTACACCTTAGGAAAAGAGAAGAGGAGAAATAAAGGGCAGTATTTGTTCATTTTTTCTCCTTTCTCCTTAGTGGAAAGCTAGCGAGACGGGGAGTTGGTCTGTTGGCTTTTCTTACCTGCTTTTATGATCATTTTTCATTTTGGGGCATAGTTCACACAGGCATGTTAAAACTTCCAAATAAAAGTACAGAAAGGAGAGAAGGAAGAAATATGGGTGCTGAAAGGTAGTTGACATTTGCCAGAGGGATAAGAAATAAATCAGTAGGGAAATGAGTTTTCTTTGCAAGCCTATAAGAAGGTGTCAAAAGCAAAATCTATTAACAAGGCTGGTGGAATGGTTACAGTGCTGTGTACCAATTCAAAGGGTTAATGAATTTGAATTTATTTCCTTGCACTTATCAAGAATATTGACATAGCTAGTTAAATATCCACGCACCCTATTAGCTTTATTTACAACAGTGTCAATCTGTTTGGCATGAGGGAGTTATAAGGAATCACCTCTATGCCCTTTCCAAAATGGGTTTAATTCAAGTAGTGTTCTCCCAGAAAATAATTGTTTCTGCCCTTCCCATTTCATATGTCTAGCTCTTCTGGAGATGATTTGTCAAGTATCATCTTCCACTCACTGAAAAAGATCCTCCATATTCGAATGACTGGTGACTGCATGTGCTGTGCTTTTTTAATGTATTCATACAATAGCAATACTTAACAATGCAGGGTGTCTTCTATCTAAGGTCCTTCAAGCAACTTCTTTGGCTTTTCTGGTTTATTTGCTGGAGTTAGATAGACACTTTATTATGAGTTAACAACCTCAATAAGGATGACCTTTAAAAGCAATTCCTTTGGCCAGCCTTAAAGAAATGTCTTGGGGAAATCTATACATCTCTGTCAGTCCCACCTTACTTTTCAGCATCAAAGGGATATCTGGAATATCCACTGTATCCTGTTCACCAGTCTGAGAAGGGGGCGGGGAAAAGGACCATCATCTGTGTTAAGCAAAGTATCTTGTCAAAGTCCATTACCTACAATTTATCTGCCAAAAGCAGGGGAGTTCTGCTTTCTCCAAAGGGAACATGCATAGATCACTGGAGATGTAAGGCAGAAATTGTAGAACCAACCTGATTTGGAATTGATAGAAGGCCCCAGAGATGAAGTCAGGGCCGGCTCGAGCCATTCCTGTGCCCCGGGCAGCGAGCGCGACGCATGTGTGGCTCCACCCGCAGGCGCACGGCGCATGCATGGCCCTGCCCCGCGGTGCGCTGTGCACCTTACAGCTGAATTGGGTGCATGGCACCCGATTGCAGCTCTAAGGGGTGCCGCGTGCCCCCAGCCCATGGCATGCGGTGCCTGATGGCAGCTCTAAGGGGCGCCGCGCAGACGGGTGCACGGCGCCCCTTACAGCTGCCATCAGGTGCCCCCCATAGGTTGGCGCCCCAGTCAGCTGCCCGGCTAGCCCTCCCCCTTAATCCGGCCCTGGATGAAGTATAGTGCACAGATATTAGAGCAATACTATTGTACAGCCTGAAGACTTAAAGGAGGAGCTCCCTGGACATTTGTGGTTTCATTGTTGTTCCTTTGAAAAAATTTGATAACGAAGTTTTCCTCAAAAAGTCTTTTCAAAAGCTCTTTGGGTTTCTACAAAACAAATTAATACGCAAACAGATTTTTGCTTCTGTTTTTAGCAAGCGAAAAATAGAAAAGCTTCAGCCAAAAAATATATTTTTCTTTTCTTCAGCTGAAATGTTCGGGGCTTTGTTGGCCAAAATATGAAAGAAAAAACATCAGCTGCCAAATAATAGGAAAAAAAACCCATGTTGGGGTTGTTTGTTTTTTGACAATCTTGATTTTTTTTTCAAAGTGGATGATTCGTTAGGAAATGTGCACTCTCAATTCAAGCAATTTTTCATATAACAAAACAAAAATATTTTGATTAGTGCTGGCCAACATTCATCACTGAGGGGATTGATTCAGTGATAAATCAGGGTGATAATGACTTTGGGGCACAGCCATGTGATTAGAGGGTGTGTCAACCAATGTAGCTTTTCATATCCATGGAGAAAGAACTTGCCCTTCACCCTTTTATCTCAAATTTTGCTCTTGGTTATATTGCTGCATCTTGAAGCTACTCACCAGGTGCGTCTACACAACAGCGTTATTTCGGAATAATGGCCGATATTCTGAAATAACATGGAGCATCTACACAGCAATTCCATTATTTCAAAATAACGGACAGCTAATTCCAACTTCTGTAAACCTCATTCCACGAGGAATAATGCCTTTTCCGAATTTCAGAATAGTTGTAGTGTGGACGCTTCACAGTCAAAGTAATTACTCCCCAGTGCTTCCTGGGGCGCTAAATCAAGATAGTGCATCCACATTAGGGGAGCCTGCCATGGGGTCTAATTTTGATGCTTCCCGGTAGTGTAGTCATGCTATTTCAAAATAAGCCATTTTGGAGTATGTCTTATAGCTTATTTTGAAATAATCGTTCAGTGTAGACGTACCCAACCGTGTTTACTCTTGTGTACATTAAGACAGAACTGGGCTCGGTTTCTCCAGATCAAGGGTGGTGTGGTCAGTAATAAATATTTGTCTGTATCTCGAAATAGGATCCATGCATTGGACTTCTAAGATGTTGTGATAGGTGAGCAGACAGTTTCAGCATCTTGCCCCACAGATGACATATGGTCACCAGGCCAGTGATTTCAAGCCATTGAGGCTGAATATGTTGTTAGAAGACAATCCCAGAACAAGTAGCCTGAGAGGGGAAAGACCCCCACATGAGTTTGAACCAGGTGGATCAGTCTAGGAAGAGGCTTCTAAGAGATCTTCAGACCCACAGAATGGTTTGGAGCTGGGTGGGAGAACATAGACCTCTTCTGTACCTATAATAAAGGGGATAGCAGCCTCTCTAACTTAGCGTATAGTTGTAGTTTGAACTAGAGATTCCCATTTATCACTTTGAAGTTTGACAGGTTCTCATCCCAGATTATTGTGACAATTATTCTATGGTTGGGGACCCCAAGATTCACAAGTGCCACTCTCACACTATAGAACTCCTTTCTAGCTATTTACAAATAAAGAATTGGCTAATACATTTAGTGAAGTCACACGCTCTAACTCAGCCAGGCAGATAGAGATAACATGGAAGGTACCTCGTCGGAAAATCCATGCTCACACCACCCTTTTCCAAACAACCTGAAGTGTTAGCTTTTATCTTCCTCATCTTCATCAGGCCCCTCATCTTCCTCATCACCGTCACCTTCCTCATCTCCATTCAGGCCCCTCCTTCTCTGTCCTGGGATGCCATTGTTATATGTTATGCTGACGTTATGACGTCTAATGCATATTCAGTAGGGAGTTTCCCCCTCTTTCTTATTTGTATTTCCCCCCCTTACCAACGCTAAGGTCCTTTTGCTATAGGTTAGTATGTTTATGATTTTACCTATTATCATATACGTCAGTTCATTTCACATGGCACTTTTGTGGTCGGATGTCCCATCCAGAACTTTTCAGAAGCTGGTGTCAGTTCATGTTCTGTGGTCAGCTGATGTCTTATGGACAAAACTCCCCCTTACGTCCTACTTCCAGTTCCCCATGAGTTGCTTAACTTTATCTGTGCCAAAGTTCATGGGCCTCAAGCCACCTGCTAACTGCTGGAGCCCATGTCTGACAGGATACAAACCTGTTGGTTCCTTGTATTACATCTGAGGATAATAAAGCAGAATATAAGGCACAGCAGTGAATACAGGAAGTCCCAGCTTGCGAACATTCCAAAAGTTAGCTGGTAAGTCAGTTGTTTGGAACTCAGAACACATTTTCCCATAGAAACAATGTTCTAAACAGTAGTTGAGATCCTGGGCTAGCCCACCAAAGCCTATTTAATCCACAACGTAGCTGAAATATTGTATATTTGCAATGAAAAATAGTAGAAATGGGTTTTTTTCATTCAGCCTTGAATGCTGGTGCTTGAGGAAAGGCAGGTTTTTATCAGAGGAAGATGAGAAGGTAGGTGGAGATGCTGAAGGGGATTTCCCTCAATTGCTGCCATCCCCATCCTTCCCACAGGCTCTGCACTGGCTCCTGTAGCCAGCCTCATCCCCCAGCCACCCACCTCCGGTGGGCTGCACCCAGCCCCTGCTTACCAGGAGGTGGTGAGTGGGGACGACAGGACTCTGCAGGAGCAGGGGGCAGCTGTTCCCAGATCCCACTCCCATGCTGGAGCACCAGGTGGGTGGACTTCCAGCACTTGCACCACTTGCCACCAAGGTTCCCTATAAGCTGCGTGGCAGCATGGCCCCGCAGCTGCTTAATGAGCCCCACTTAAGGGCTCAGGGTTCCATGGAGCTGCCTGGTTGGGAGAAGGGAACTTTTCCCTCAGCAACAGCAGCAGTTCCCTGCTGAGGACAGAGCAGTGAGTCTCTCCCAGATGGTAGGAAGGGGACATGTCCCTACCCCACTCCCCCAGGGCCCTCAGAGCAGGCCAGAGTGCGCAGCCCAGGGCTCATGACTCCAGCCGTGCTGCCACCAGAGAAGCTACAATAGCAACTGGGAATCACCAGGCCCCAGGGCAACTGCCCCCTCTGCCCCTCTCTCTCCCCATCAGCAGGCCTGGCTGTCACCTTTCTTCAGTGCTAGTAATTGTACAGGAAAAGGAGAGGAGTGTCCACAAAACTGCTGTTGCGGACTCAGCCCTGGAATTACTGGTATTTAATAATTGCGAGGAGAATACTCTCTTGAAACACTAACAAGAAGATAACAAAGGGATGAGAGAGGAACATTCTTTCTTTTCTTCTCCTTCAATTCATTTCCAGACATTCAGAGTTTAGTTTTTCCAGCTGCTGATACTGTAAAAATGTTGCTTGGCAACATGGTAATAGGGAGGGAAAAATCCTTAAAAACATTAGGGGTTTTTGTCTTCAGAAATGTACTAGTTCAGCACATCCAACCTCCCACGGCTCAATTTAAGAGCAAAAGAGACACAATGAATAATTTTCTCTCAGCGGATTCTCGCAGCCTTTAATGAGCGGCTTTCAGAAAGGGGATGCATGAGGAGAAGTTCTGGCACACGGCAGGGGGAAGAGGTGCGCTGTTGTAAGGGACTGGAAGATGGCGCACTTACCTTCATTATGCCCTCCATAGTGGGTGGGCTGAGAAATAAAACGGGGAACATGCACTCCGACGTGCGACATTCTTACGGCGCCTCCTTCGCCGGGGCCTTTGAATACCAAGCGGAGCAGAGGGAGGCAGAAATATCAGAATGTGAAGTTGCTTGATCCTGCAGACAACTCTTTTTAGGTAGCCTCTTGGCCTACAAGGGGTCTACTCACGGGAGTAAGGACTAGCACTCATAGTCATGCTGAATTCCCACCGAAGGAGACGGGAGCTGAGGTGCTTCACCACACTGCATGCCCGTGAGGCGCTATTCTGAGGACAATTGGTCTGACTCTCCTCTTTTATACCACTGTCAAGCTAGCGCATCACTGCCTCCAAGAGAGTTATTCCTGATTTACACCAAGGAACCAGCCTCTGCGCATTCACCATCTGCAAGCCAGTGCCCTGATAGACATGCGCTAATAAAGTCCATTCAAAAGAAACAGTCATTTATGTACATTAGTATGAGGTGCTCAGAGATTCAGGGCAACTTGTTATCGTATATGGTTCAGGAGTCTCCACCCTCCTTTATTTAGCTTAAGTTAAACAGCTGGGACCAAACAGGAGGAGTTTGCCTAAAAAAAAAAAACCTACCAAGATTTATCGACCTTGTACGTGCTCATTCTTGCTGAGATCAGGAGTCTAGATGACACGTCTCTTCTGACAGCATCAAAGTCAAAAAGGCCTCCAACATGTGAAGGGCCCGTGAGAATGTCAGTCATCAATTTGAGAGGAGCTGCAGCGAGAAGGCACAGATTGTTCCTATGTCAGAGAACGGAGTCGCTCAAAAGGAAGATGTCCCAGAAGAGTTGGAAGCAGTAGAAAAGTATTATGATTCTGGGGTAAATCTGATAAAGGGTAGCAGGGCTATGGAATTAAAAAGAAAGCTGCACGTATAGGAAACAACGTGGGCCTGATTCTGCTCTCACGGAGTCATAAGAACATAAGAATGGACAGACTCAGTCAGACCAAAGGTCCATCTAGCAGAGCGTCCTGTCTTCAGATAGTGGCCAGTGGCAGGTGCCCCAAAGGGCATAAACAGAACAGGTCCACCATTCCCAGCTTCTGACAAACAGAGGCTAGGGACACCATTCCTACCCATCCTGGCTAATAGCTATTAATGGACCTATCTTCCATGTATTTATCTACTTCTTTTTTGAATTCTGTGAAAGTCCCAGTCTTCACAATGTCCTCTGGCAAGGAGTTCCACAGGTTGACTGCACATTGTGTAAGTAAATATTTCCTTTTGTTTGTTTTAAGCCTTCTCCCTATTAATTTCATTTGGTGACCCTAGTTCCTGTGTTATGCAAACAAGTAAATAACTTTTCCTTATTTACTCTCTCAACACCATATGATTTTGTAGACCTCTATCATATCCCCTCTTAGTTTCCTCTTTTCTAAACTTAAAAGTTCCCGTCTTTTTAATCTTTCCACATATGGCAGCCGTTCCAAACCCCTCATCATTTTTCTTGCCCTTTTCGGAGCTTTTTCCAATGCCCAGATCTCTTTTTTGAGATGGGGTGACCACATCTGTAACTTTCTGTTTGCTTTTTGGACTGCAGCCGGACATGGAGTGGATGTGCTCTCCACGGGCTCTTGCTTTACGTGCGCGTCACTGTAGTAATACCCGCAGGGAAAAAAAAGCCCTACCCAGATGGAAACCAGCAGAATCTGGCAACCCGGCACGTGGCAACAGTAAACAAAGTGTCTTATAGGCCATGCATAGAACCCTGATGGGCTGCCTGCAGCCCTCAGGTCACAGACTGTACACCATTGAATTACAGAGATGCTGCAACTACACACAGCATTCAAGCCACATGCAATCCAGTGGGTTTTCTGGGGGCCGTCTGAAAATTCTTCCTTCCTACAACCTGCCCTCTCTAAGTTCTATACAGGGCAGATACTCTGTTAGGCATACAGGCTGCTCTATAAGTCTACCTAGGGAGCCATAGATCGGGGGGTGGGCTGGGGTCTGGAGGCACAAAGAGCACTCTAAAGCTATAGAGAGATCAAGCTTGTGCTTCTATATAATATTGCACCCTCAGCCAGTTAGTAAAAACAAGCACTGAGCTGTATATGTGAGTCACTTCATGCAACACTATAATGCAGCCACCTCTGGGGTAGAGCACAGAAGCATTTTAACAACAGTGCAAACACACCTCCACAGCGTGCGATAATGTTCTTTAATAATTTGGTGAAGTCCCATTCCTCAACACATGTTATCGGAAACAGCATCAGGACTTCGCTGCTTAATTGAATAAGACACTAACAGCAGTTCCTGCTTCTCTTATTATTTTACCTGGGGAATCGCTCCGGCTCCATTTGCAAATTAAACACAGATATTCATGAAGAAGAGACTGTTTTCCGTTTGTGTTTTTTTGAAGCTGCATGTGTCTGAATCAATTTTATGTCTTCCAGGCTTAGAACAGCAGAAATCTGAGATACAAATTTAAAAAATCTGAGATAATGCTGGAAAATTAAGATTCAAGTGTTCCAGAACCCATGGGGGTTTGGGTTTGTCTGGAGTTACCTCTGTGTAAGATGCAGCAGTTGACTTAACCAATGGGGTCTTTTTTCCTGACATTCATGAAGAGAAGCTCCTTAGGAAGTTATTTATGGTTAGGTCATTAGTTTGACTCCTCAGTGGGAAAATTTGGCCACAAATGGGTTACATGTGTACAGCTGAAGGCACAATTTTATTTACAGGTTTGTGTTTCAAATGAGATTACCTAATGCCCCATGTCCACAACAAATAACAATAGCAGGATTCCTGACCTAGCTGCGTTATGGCTAAAATGTATTGCATGGATGGAATCTAATCATGTTGTGACTTGGCACCATAAGAAAGCAGAAGCCAAGGTTAGTTTTACTTCAATGGAATCTAAAAATGGTAGCCATGTCATAACCAGGTAGCTCCATTTAATACTAATCCAGGTATAAATGCATATGTCTTTCATGGTACAGTGGGTCATTCAGCATTCCCTCATGTCTAAAGCTGTGGGTTCAAATCCTGATTTCTAACACAGGTGGCCTCTCTGGTGGGTTATTATTAGACTAGCCAATTCTGCTCCACATTGGGATTACAAGACTATTACTCTGGCAAAAATGTGCCTGGTAGCTGTTATGGAATCAGCTCATACAATAATGTAGAATCATTGCTCAAAGGAGGGTGAAAACTGGAAAAGAACAGGGGGTGGAGGGATGTTGCAAATTATGAGTGGGTTATATGAGCAGAGATACCAAAGCTCCTATACTATGAGTGAAACTCCACCACCGCTAAAAATCAATGCAAAACACCCCCTGACTTCAGGATTTCAACCTGTGTGTAGTGTAGGTCAAGACTGAGGTACAAGGTTCTTTTGAATCCTACTTACCCATATTCTGCTGGACAGGGGCAGATGAGAGTTTTGCGGGGCCTATTGAAGCGCGGGGCCCGGGGCAGCCTCCCCGCTCGCCCTGCCCTATATCCGCCGCTGCTGCTGGATTACAACTCAGTGCAACGTTTCCCTCCTTTTCATGAGCAGGTAATGAAAAGGAGTCATTTTAGGAAATCAGAGGAAAGGCCAGGGAAAGTAGTTTGATGTAGTAGTTTGCCAAACTTTACACTGCAAACAGAATAGGCAACATTAGCCATTATTGTCTATTCAGTGAGGACAATAATCACTGATGAGACTAATTTGCTATTCATATAATTATTTATAAGCAGGGGAGCAGGGTCAGGGTGGAAGGGCTTGTCCTGGCACTCCAGCATGGGAGTGGGATCTGGGCACTGGGCTTGCCCTGCTGTGCTCACCCGGTGCTCCAGCCAGGCAGCAGGACTGGGGGCTTGCCACACTCTCCTTGCACACCTGGCGCTCCAGCTGGGGAGGGGATCAAGGTATGGAGGCTTGCAAGACCCCCACTCGGCTCCCGGTCAGGTGTGCCAGATTAGCGGACCATGGCAGGCCGCTGACCCCAGTCCCCTGGCTCAGCTGAAGCACCGGACGGAGAGGAGCAGGCCCCCTGCACCCCACTGGGAGCAGAGGAAGGGCTGGGGGTGGGTGGGCCTGGACACTAAGAGGGTGGGCTGTGACCCACCCAGGCGCACTCTTGGCTACGCCCCTGTATATAAATAACAGACTCACCGACCCAAACTGCCAACACACCCAACTCAGCCTGGTCACTAAGTGACGGAATTCTGAAATATTGCCATTCGTTTTGGGGCGTCGGGGGAAAGGGGGTAAAAAATTGGCAAGTTTTTCAGAAGTGTTTAATCCCCAGTAGCTCCCACTGTTCTCCAAGAGAACTGAGCCATTTTGAAAATCAAGGCCCAAGAAACAAGCTGGGTTCTTCCTCCCTTGGTCACCATCACAAGCAAGAAAAGGCAAACTCGGCCTCAGGTACACTCGTGCAACTTCTTGCATTGTCATATCAGACCTTCACTGTTCCCTTCACTGGGGCCTCTTAAACTTGACATAGCTCAGGGCAGGGGGGGAAACCTCATGCACCCTGGCTTGCCTGGATCCAACCCCTGAGGCTCAGCGCTCTCCACCCCAGCATTGGGGAGCCCATACAGGCTTTCCAGACCCACCCTCTCGTTGCCCACTGTGGGGCTGGAGCACACAAAAATCTACTAGGCCCGGCCCCCCTTGGCTCTGGCATGTGAGGGAAATGAGGGGAGTTTCTTTCTCTTTCTCAGTCAGGGGCCACGTCAGTGAGGGGTCAGAGGTGATGGGGGGTTTTTTTGGTTTGTGTGTGGCTCCCAGCTGATTTTTTGTGGGTCAGCGGCTCCCGACCCAAAAAGGGTTTCTTAGGGCCTCACCGTGTCTTAATCCAGCCCTGACTGTGTCATTATTGAGAGAGCACCAGCAAATCAGGCTGTTTCAATGAAATCTGTTTAGCCATCCTGGGAAGCTCATTGTGAAGTGTCGGAAGTGGCAATGGGTAGGGTCAGTGGCTTATTGTGTTCAGACCCCATTCAGCAGGGAGCATGCTGAGGATGGATCTAATTCACAGCCCTGGCTTTGGCAGAATTGCCTGGCACAACTGGCGAACCCATAGGAGCTGAGTGTCTCTTTGGAAGTCGAGGTGACATGAGGAGACACTGGCAGACTTCCTTTTGCAGCCCTTCAGCTAATTAGCTTTCACTAGCACACACATGGATATTTATATAAACTAAACCTGTAAAAACAAGACAGTACATCAAAGTCAAATGACTTGGTGTGATTCCCTTTCTCTAGCGCAGACACGGCAGAGCGGCTGGACTCATTCATCTTGCTTTCGGAGCCTCGCCACTAAGTAATGCTCTTAGTAGTAAGACAGGAAGAAGCAGCCACTCGGCTCAATAATCTTCTTATGTACCTCTCAGCAATTAAACACATTTTCCAATTTGCACAGTGGTCCTGCAGCAGGAGAGGCATCAGAATCCAAGGAGCCTTGGAAGAGACACTTCCGACCCCTTGAAGAGACATTTTTCTATGTTGTTATAGTCTGTTACAAATCACAGAATTACTCATCTAGACACATTTAGCTTGATTCTCCTCTCCCTTCAGGCATGCTCCAGTTCAACTCCATAGACATCAGTGGAATACATGGAGGTTAGGTCCATCAATGGTTATGAGCCAGGATGGGCAGGAATGGTATGTCTAGCCTCTGTCAGAAGCTGGAAATGGGCAACAGGGGATGGATCGCTTCCCTGTTCATTCCCTCTGGGGTACTGATCATTGGCCACTGCCGGCAGACAGGACATTGGAGATGGACCTTTGGTCTGACCCAGCCTGGCTGTTCTTATGTTCTTCTGCAATTGAAGTGCACGTTGATCACATACATAGAATCATAGAATCAGAGAATACTAGGACTGGAAGGGACCTCGAGAGGTCATCGAGTCTAGTCCCCTGCCCTCATGGCAGGACCAAATACTGTCTCGACCATCCCTGATAGACATTTATCTAACCTACTCTTAAATATCTCCAGAGATGGGGATTCTACAACCTCCCTGGGCAATTTATTCCAGTGTTTGACTACCCTGACAGTTAGGAACTTTTTCCTAATGTCCAACCTAAACCTCCCTTGCTGCAGTTTAAGCCCATTACTTCTTGTTCTATCCTCAGAGGAAAGATGAACAAGTTTTCTCCCTCCTCCTTATGACACCCTTTTAGATACCTGAAAACTGCTATCATGTCCCCCCTCAATCTTCTCTTGTCTAAACTAAACAAACCCAATTCTTTCAGCCTTCCTTCATAGGTCATGTTCTCTAGACCTTTAATCATTCTTTGCTCTTCTCTGAACCCTCTCCAATTTCTCCACATCCTTCTTGAAATGCGGTGCCCAGAACTGGACACAATACTCCAACTGAGGCCTAACCAGCGCAGAGTAGAGTGGAAGAATGACTTCTCGTGTCTTACTCACAACACACCTGTTAATGCATCCCAGAATCATGTTTGCTTTTTTTGCAACAGCATCACACTGCTGACTCATATTCAGCTTGTGGTCCACTATAACCCCTAGATCCCTTTCTGCCGTACTCCTTCCTAGACAGTCGCTTCCCATTCTGTATGTGTGAAACTGATTGTTCCTTCGTAAGTGGAGCACTTTGCATTTGTCTTTATTAAACTTTATCCTGTTTACCTCAGACCATTTCTCCAATTTGTCCAGATCATTTTGAATTATGACCCTATCCTCCAGAGCAGTTGCAACCCCTCCCAGCTTAGTATCATCTGCAAACTTAATAAGTGTACTTTCTATGCCAATATCTAAATCGTTGATGAAGATATTGAACAGAGCCGGTCCCAAAACAGACCCCTGCGGAGCCCCACTTGTTATACCTTTCCAGCAGGATTGTGAACCATTAATAACTACTCGCTGAGTACGGTTATCCAGCCAGTTATGCACCCACCTTATAGTAGCCCCATCTAAGTTGTATTTGCCTAGTTTATTGATAAGAATATCATGTGAGACCGTATCAAATGCCTTACTAAAGTCTAGGTATACCACATCCACCGCTTCTCCCTTATCCACAAGACTCCTTATCCTATCAAAGAAAGCTATCAGATTGGTTTGACACGATTTGTTCTTTACAAATCCATGCTGGCTGTTCCCTATCACCTTGCCGCCTTCCAGGTGTTTACAGATGATTTCCTCAATTACCTGCTCCATTATCTTCCCTGGCACAGAAGTTAAACTAACTGGTCTGTAATTTCCTGGGTTGTTCTTATTTCTTATACGACGCTGACTCTGCAACCAATCAAAGTGCTGGTACAGTTCAATCGGCATATTCCGAAAATTCTAGGCACCCGAGTGCAATGAGCAGAACTACCCTACAGCAGGTTGCCCATGGCTGTTGTAACTAGTTCTGTTCATAAAGAGAGAGTTTAGTTTTACAAACATTCGGTCCTTTCCTGTTAGTAACTAGCACGGGTTACAATGAAATGTTTTCTGGCTTGTTCTGGGGCTGCAGCAAGTATACAGGGGCCAGAGGAGGGCTCAGATTTCATCCCTGGTCCTCACTGAAGGGGCCATATTTGCGGAGAGGATGTATTTGGAAGATGTAGAGAACAGCAATGAGTTGACACTTCTACAAGGCTGGGGTTGGAGACTGGTGCCGTGGGGGTCTGGAACAGTACTTGTTGTTTTATCACACCAGGATGATTATCTCAAGTCTTCACTGAATTTTCCTTATATAAAATTGGTGTGTCTTCTCCCTTCTTTACCCTCTCTTCCTCTTTGTGATTTTGATCAACTTTCTCCGAGCTGTTTCACAAAGCAAAAATGGAGGGGGTGAGCTATTCAGATGCTTTATTTATTTTTATTTTTTTTTTAATATTTATGACATAGTTCAGTTGAACTAGGAAGTTGATTATTATTCTGCTGAAACAAAGACAGTTTGGACAGCTCGATTGGCACTGTTAGACACAAAACAAAAATCTGCCACGGAGCACCGAAGAATAGCTTCTGCTCGGTCAGCTTCCGTGCATTGCCTCAGCTGTTTGCCTAGGGGAAAGTCACTGGCTCCGCTGAGCCTGCCATATTTGTTCCTTGGCCGTGGAGAAGAGCCTTGGGGGGAACTCCAGACGTGTTCGCTCCCAGGATGTTTCACTTTTCAACCTGGTGTCTGTGCAACAGGTCCCTTCTGACCTTCGCTCATTTACTCCTGATCTTCTGCAGTGCAGAGCTTCCCTTTTAATTCTCAGCAGCAAAATTAGGCAGGTCAGTTCTCAGGGGCTTCAGGGCGGCAGAGGGGAAATGAATTCCTTGAGATGCTTTCAAAAGGAGGAGCACGCGTTCAAAGAGAGGTTTCCTAGCCTCTTCCGTCCGCTGCTTAGCACCTGGGGCGTAAATATAACTTGATCCTGGCAACTTTTGGCAGCTCAGTTCCACTTAGGCTCAGATCCCAGCTTCTATGGAGGCTTGTGACAGAGTGTTGGGGTACTGCGTCTGGACCAGCACTCTGATCACTCGATCAACAATTCCATTGCCCGAGAATAAATCTGAGGGACAGAGCTGTGCCTAACTGAAAGATTGGACTGGGCTGAGGAGAGCCCCAAAGGTTAATTAGAGCATTAGCCCCAAAACACAGGGAGGGAATGCTTGGTGGGGAAGGAACGGAGGGAGGGGAAACAGGATGGGATGGGACAGGCAGGCTTTTGAGAGTCAGAGTTAGGGGGGGAGATATCTTCAGTCTTCCCTCTCCTTGACTGAGTGAGCTGAGGACTATAAAATAATGAAAGGTTGAGGAGACATGAGCTAGGAGGGAAGACTGAAAGAACTGGTCTTGTTTAGTTTGGAAAAGAGAAGACTGAGAGGGGACACAATAGCAGTTTTCAAGTACCTAAAAGGGTGTTACAAGGAGGAGGGAGAAATATTGTTCTCCTTGGCCTCTGAGGATAGGACAAGAAGCAATGGGCTTAAATTGCAGCAAGGGAGGTTTAGGTTGGACATTAGGAAAAACTTCCTACCTGTCAGGGTGGTTAAACACTGGAATAAATTGTCTAGGGAGGTTGTGGAATATCCATCACTGGAGATATTTTAGAGCCAGTTATGCAGACACCTGTCAGGGATGATCTAGATGGTGCTTGGTCCTGCCGTGAGAGCAGGAGACTGGACTCGATGACCTCTCGAGGCCCCTTCCAGTTCTAGTATTCTATGATTCTATGACAATTAGTTAGGAGGTGGTCAGGATTTACTGCCGAGGTGTCCTCACAGGTCTCTGGCTCCCTCAGTGATGATAACCAGAAGGCTGCTTGCATATGTGTTCAATGATGTGGGCCGTGTCAACCTGTGCACTTAGTCTCCACAGCAGACCCCAAGAGAGCCCCCAAAGACCACAAAACAGATAAGGATTGAAGGCGCCCGACCAGGTTTATTGTTAATCGAAGTACAGACATAGTAGTCAGTAGACTCTACTGAACCACTACACACATGTACCCATAACAATGGACTGACTCAATCAGTGGGAAATTTCCGTGCCCACTAGGTCATACAAAGACTGTTCCCCCAAGACACCGCTTTATATATAGGTACAACAAATCACGCCTCACTGCTGATGTCTCAGGTTACCACCCTCTGACATTGTCAGTTTACCACCCTCTGACACTACTTAGATACCACCCATCACCCTGTACCTCGTGGTTTGATTAGATCATCTCTATCCATCATGCTGTCATTTTAGACCCTTTCCTGAACCTGGGTCTATATCTGTGAGGAGTGGGTACCAAGGTCTTTTTTAATGAGCTAGTGATACCATGTGCTTTCCACTTACGATCAGTACCAATTATTGTTCTACACCTGGGCCTATTACCAATTAGTGTTTTGCACTCTCAGCCCTGTGCGTGCCAAGTTCTGTGAGCTGGGGCCTTCCTCTTGCTCCCAGCTTAGCTTTGCTTTATGTTAGCCATGTGTTGTCTGTTGTTAGCTAGGCCTCAGGCCTCAGACCAGGCCTACGCTACATGGGCTTATGTTTTAGGCCCTCATCTTACTACAACTATATGCCTGTAAATAGCTGCTCAGATTTACAAAGGTTTGGAGGGAAAACACTAACTAAGTTGCACAGGGTGCTTCACCAGAAGATCTCCGAAGAGTTTGAGGCGAGGAAAGGAATGGGACAGCACAATGCTCTGCCCCTTAGGCATGTACTTAAGTGCCTTGCTGACCTGGGGTCCTAATTTGTCACAGTTAAATACAAGATGCTGATTTCCACCGCTTGTGGACATCGCATTTTTATATGTACTGCTACCTAGTGGTAGGAAGAGCAAAGCAATTAAGAAGATGTGCCTGAGATAGCTCAGAACATTTAACAGTTCTCACATAGAGAAACAGAGCAAAACTCCTGTGCTACAGTCACAAAAAGCCATGCCCCCCTGTATTGCAAAGCAATTTGCCTGCCTCCTGAAAGGAGTGCAATCATGCCCATGCACAGCACATGGTTCCCTCTGCCAACAGATGTCTGCCTCTCTATGAATTGCTGCCAATCTTTTAAGTTCTCACACTGGGCCGTTTGAGCTACTGAGTTCCTTACTGGCACAGCATGATTTGCCTTGTATAATTCTTATCAGACATTAACAGCTGGTGGCTTTTTGAGAATGTCTCTAGTTACCCAATGGAGAAAAAAGATAATATCTCCGGCTTTTCACGTTGCACAAATCTAACAGGAGGGTATGATCATTATTACTTGTATCTGATCTAGTGTTGCAGGAAGAGAGTTCTGGACACATTATCAATAGTGTATTTAAAAATGACTAACAGATCTGATAAATAACTCCTTCCCCTCACTCGCCCTTCAGTTTTATGGGGAGCAAATTGATAGACTATGTTTGAATGCCGAAACCATGGACTCCCACATTGTACTGAAGGTAAGAAATGCAAACTGGGCTTTCTCCCTTTCCTGGTTTATTTTGTTCCCTTCTGGTTCCCTTCCTGTTTACACACTTCCTAGTTCCAATCTGGCCTGAAGGAGGATGTGGTGAAATTACCCTAAGAAAGTCTGTGGTCCTTTCGGTGTTTCCGGAGGGTGCGTCTAGACAGCAGTGCTATTTTGGGATACTTCAAGTGTCCCAAAATAGCGTTTTCTGTGTCTTGATAGCATGCCTTTTATTTCAAAATAGCTTTCGAAATAACAGGCGTGCTATTCTGGCGTCCCTGTAAACCTTGTACCACAGGCATCAAGAAACATTTCAAAATAGCACTCTACTTTGAAATTTGGTGGTGTGTAGACAGCGTCAAATTTAGAAATAAGCTATTTTGAAATCAACTCGAAATAAGCTACACAATTTCGGTAGCTCAAATTGCATAACTTATTTCGAGTTAAGGGTGAAGTGTAGACGCACTCGGATTGACTGGAATGGAAATCCCATGACACACGTTATTCTTGCAGGACGTCCAACTTATTTTTGCAGGCATCAAATATTTTGAATGCTTATGCAAACAGAAACTGTGAAACTGCTTCGTTTGAAGACAAACCCCTAAGCCCTACATTTGTGTTGACACAAACATTCCTTGCTGTAGTCTGTTGTCCTTTCTCCCATTTGATCAATGATGATGCAATCTCCACTCCTTGTGCAAAGTTTGAGTTTGGATGAAAAAGTTTCAAAGAAAAATCTAAGTTGGATTGAAAAAAAGAAAAAGAACCACCAAACAAACCTGAATATTTTCTACACAGGTTTCCATTTGTGTTTCTGGTTGCTTGTTTTTGGAATCAACTGATTGACATTTTTCAGTGTCTTGATAATGTCATCAACATTTCAAAATATTTTGAAGAAAAAACAGTAAAAAAAATTTTTTAAACATGTCAGGGAAGGCATGGCTGCTTTTCTGGACAGCTCCCTCTCTAACTGCGTAGAGCTGCTGACCCGAGCACTCCAGGGCATTGGTGTGACAGAGATACAAGCACCCTTCCACTGAGCTGAAATCAGACATGTGTACGAATGTAATACACAGGCTCGGCACAGGTAGGTCATGCTCCCTCTTGTGACTGACCCTGCTAGCTACTTAGTCACAACTAAACAAGCTTTTCTCTGCATTTGAGTGCAGGCTGACCGGGCGCCGCAAAGGTGATAATTGCCCTGGGGCCTGGTGAGTCTATAGGATCTGGCGCTCTTTGGCCACCATCGCCACTACCACAGCAGGGGTGGCAGCTGGAGCCCTGGGCCCTTTAAATCACTGCTGGAGCACCACATAGCTTGCTCCAGGTGGCTCTGAGGGCTGCCTGGGAAGCAGGGTGCTAGTGCAGTGCACTCTAGGCAGTGCTGGGGGCTGGCTACCCCCCCCCCAGCCCGGCCCCTTCTACCTGACCCCTCCCCCCTTCTGGGAGCACAGAGCTGGGCTGCCCCCACCTTGCCCGGCAAGTCTATCAGCGCCCCCTCCCCCTCCCACTCAAGTGGTTATGACCCACACCTCCCCTCCCCCCGCCGGGCACACACAGACATATGCTGATGGCCATGGTGGATGCAAGGAGGTGCAGTCCTGCTGTTTCAGCTGTTTATCTAGGAGCAAAGCCCGTCCCCACCCTGCATTGCTGCAGACACTCTGGACTGATATGGTCACATGGCCTACAGGAGAAGACCTGAGTCACAGAGGCTGTGAGATGCTCCTTCTGGAACAACAGACCTGCCACTGGCCCATCTCAGCTGACTCCGGCTTGTGGGGCAAAAAATTGCTAGGTAGATGGTCAGGCTCAGGCCCCAGCCGCCCATGAATGGGGTTGGGTGCAGAGCCCTTGCTCCAGCCCAAGCCTGAATATCCATGCAGCAATGTTAAGAGACCCACAGCCTAAGCCCCATGACCCGGAGGCAGCAGACCGGGGCCAGTCGCAGATGTTTAATTGCTGTGTAGACGTACCCACTGGGTCCCCCAGGCAGAGTTGGCACAGCATGGTGGGCTCGGGGAGGGTCAGGGTGGAACTGGTCAAATAACTGCTTTGCAAACACACTAGCCACTGTACAGGACTGCCTGGGGGCACTGCAGTCTCAGGGCTGCAACAGGAACCACAGAAGAACAGTCTTTTACCGTCCCATAGCTGAGGGTAGGGGGCAGGTTTGGAGGGACACCTCCTTCAACTCAGCTCCTTACAAAACACTCCTGTAATGAGAGCGTACATGCTCAGGCATGGTCAGGGTGGGTACCAAGCAGGCAAGAAGTGAGAATAGGAATGATTAGCATTTATCCTCTGTTGATTTCTTATTTCCCATCCTGGTTTTACAATTCATTTGTGTCATTCCTTTGTTCTTTTGTCCTCCGTGTTAATTTGTCATTCTAGTCTCCATGGCGGTGGCTTTCATGACACAATTAAAGCAGACAGATCAATATTCTCAATCTGCCTGCGTTTTGCTTGCCCCATTTATGGTCTTTTTTTTTAATTGTATTTAATTAATATAGAGAGCTGTGATGTCTTTTGGAAAACTATCAGAATGCTCTCTCAGGTCCACGGAATTGTTTATTGATCTCCTAATGATGCCTGCCTTCTTGGTAATTTCTGATGCTTTATGTTTCATATTTATCCCATAAACAACATAATTATGAAAAGAAAAAAAAATACAAGAGTGTTGCTCCTTTTTATTGGAGATTTACAAATAGCCAGATAACTATATGTTCCAATATGTTGAGCAGAGAAGGACTAGGTAAAGTCTTAAACATATAGAAAATATCAATCGCTTGAACTTATGTTTTCCTGCTGTCAGGATTCCTTCACTCTGTCTTGATTGTGAACTTAGCGATTATTACCGGCTTATGCACCATTTACATATATTATGTCGTGTTTCTTGGAAGTTAAAACCAGTTCTTCCTCTATGCTACTCAAAATTCTAGCTGGACTGACTCACCTATGCAACGAACACCCCCATAGAGCAATTGCTGTCACACTGTGACTGCTATTAGTACGAGAAAGCTGAACCACGGGCATTAGGAATGACGACATAATACCCCCACCACGTCCTCCCACTGTCAATAAGCATCTCTGAAGTGGATGCATGAATACAGCTTCCCAGCAGAAATCTGGTCTTTTAAGAGAAGCCACTTTGAATAGATTCTCATTCCCACAAATGAGACAGATCAGCTGGCTCAGAGCTACGCTGAGTCCCAGACGTATAGCATCTGGATGACTGTGTCTCGTGAGATTTCATTCTTTGACTCTGCAACCCATCCAAAGGGCAAACAGTTAACATGCAGAAATGCTGCAACTTGGAACCTGTCCAGGCTTCCGACATCTTGTGCAGCTGACTGTGGGGACAGTCCGGGGCTGGTATTCTACTTGTAGTCCCCTTACTAAAGGTGCCTCTGCTTATTTTCTGGGAAGACCCCGTGTGTGGCAATCCAGCCTCACAGACTACAATTCCCATGAGCCCTTGGGAAAAACAGGAAGGAAGTGACTCTTGTGTGGGAGAGCGGGGTCTCTCCACGTGCATAAGAAGAGAAGCCTAGCAGTCTGGGGCTCTACCCTTGGGTTTTGGAACCGAAGGGGAGCCAGGCTGCTGTAGAGGAGTTTGATCCAGTTCAGGGGCTGTTGGAGTGCAGCTACAGACTGGGACTAGATGCCTTTGGAACTGGGATCTAGCAGGCTGCTTCCGATAGGCACAGCGTGAGGCTGTAAGTAATTGGGCGTTTTTGGGAAAGTGCTGCCTGGGGCAGAGCTGCTGCCTAGCTTGGACCCTCATACACACTGCCTCCCGAGAATCTCCACTACAGCTGCAGTTCTTCAAGCGCGCCCAGGCAAATGCTAGATATATAAGTTCCAATTGTTGTGCACTTTGTTAATGCTATTCATTGTTAATCTGTTAAACCCTGTTTATTTAAGTGAAGTAAAGATTGTTTCTTTTAATGTAATCTATTAGCTGTATATGATTTGTAGTTGTTGTTCTGGAATTAGATCCAGATTATTGCTGGAATGAGTTTATTCCTGGAGGCTCTCAAGGCACACCAGTAAGTGTGTACAGGGCCAGCCAGGTGGAGGCACCGCCATTGTACATTCTTTATGAGCAAGGGACTGCAGCAAGGGGGTGGATAGGTTTTCCCCAACCACACAACATCACCACTGGGGTACTCAGGATCTCCTTTTATGTCAAAACCATCAGGCGCCCCGGCACACCTGTGAGTGTGACCTGCTCCTGAGTAACCCGGGGAGGAAAAAGGGGGTTACATACTCACAGCAAGTGGGATAAAGAAAAGCAAACCAGGCTTGTTCCTGTTCCTGTGAGAGTTACTAGCAAGCCCCGGTGCTTAGGCATGGTGATTTGTCCCTGGCGGAAAGAGAAACGAGGCCTCACCTGAAGTTGAACTGCACACAGTGCCACTGGGCATGAATTGGCCCACCCGCTATCCACTTTCTCAACTGGTATCCATCTCTGAAGGAGACGCCGTGGAGAGGAATGGCAGAGAGAATTAAAATGATGAAAATGTCCTTGAATGGAGCTTGGAAATATATTTATTTTAAAGTTGCCATGGTTACATCTCTTAGGCCTGGTCTATACTAGGGATAAAATAGTGTAGTTGATTAACCAATGAGCAAAAGCATATAGATTAATGCTATAGATTCCATGCACTTCCCCGCCCCCCCGGCCAACCAGTAATTTTTTTAGCCGTATGGCCAGCACCCCAGCTCAGTTCTGGCTTATGCCAGATCCAGGACCTACCCCTGCTGTGGTTCTGCATTTAAAGTGTATCAGGACTGGGCGGGCAGGCAGCCCAGTTCAGTTCCAGTTGGCACCGGGTCTGGGAATTCAGACCTCCTGCCTCCCCTGATAGTGGCTGCTGCCACCCCCACACTGCTGCCTCTTTATCAGAGGCAGTAGCACGGGGCAACAGGCAGCTGGTCGCAAGAGGAGCTGATTTTTAAACTGGCTCCCCCTCGTGGACTAGCTCCTGCTTGGCACCCCGTGCTGCTGCTGGCCCTGCCCCCAGGGACGATAGAATAGACAACTAACTGATAAGAATTCATGAGGCTACTTGACTGTTCAATTAACCAATATTTAACATCGCTAGTCTATACTAGACCAGGCAGGTCGGTTTAAGGTATGCAACTCCAGCTACGCAGAATGCACAGCGAGATCCGGCTTGCCTTAAGCCAAACTATGGCAGAATCCACCCAGTGGGAGGCCGACGGGAGCACTCCTTCCCCTTCCCTTCCTCCTCCCAGAACGAGGTGTACCGAATGTCAGCAGGGGCTGCCCTCAGCATTTGATTTATGGGTCTACATTAGACCACCTAAATCGAACGCTAGAAGATTGACCTCCAGAGGGTTGATCTTCTCGCTAGTGTAGAAATGCCCTCAATTTCCCACCTCCAGTGTTCAGGAGTTCACAGGACTGTACTAGGGTTACCACCGGACTTGCTCCAGCAGGACTTGCTCCAGGGAAGGAACAAAGGTCTTGGAGCTCAGAGCCACACCAGTGACAGTCATTGGACAACCTACTGCTAAAACTGTAGCTCTGACCATAACCCAGAGCCCAGTCAATCCACCGGGACACTGCGTGTATTTTTAAAAGTAAAAACAATAACTCCCCTGAACCAGACCTTGTTCCTCCAGAAAAGCCACTTACGCAAGACTTGCTCTTCCCTCATAGCAGGGAAGGGAACAATCTGATGACCCCAAAAGAGAGGGGCTAGCTGTCAGGATGCTGGGCAAAGATAAGCAGGACTAGTGGCGGCAGCTTGGGAGCCCAGATCCAAAGCTAGGAATCAGTCATGAGTCAAGCTAAGGGTCAAAGCCAGAGTTGGAGTCAGGAGTCAAGCCGAGGGTCAGGGATAGACTCAGGAAGCCAGACAACACCAGGTAGCAGGGTCCGGGTTGGAGTTCCAGGGCTGGAGTTCCAGGGGTTGACAGGGAGTCAGAATCCAAGTCAGATCCGAGGTCAACACGGAGTTCAGGAATGGGGCAGTGGGGGTAGCTAGCTAAATTCACGTGGTTGCCTGAATGCTTCTTGATACATCTCATGGGCATATATAGGACCAAGGAGCCAATCAGGGATGGCTAAGACATCTGCCAATCAGATCACTAGAGGCAGGACTTCCTGTGGTGTGGCCGTCCGGGGACAGGCATGGAATAGCTCCTCCTAGAGGGCAGTGTGGGGCAGTTGGTTGCCTGTAAGCTCAGATTTGCCTTGCTGACCTTCAGACTTGTTTGAACACCACCAACCCCCTCCCCCAAATACTCCCACCTTTTAAAGTGACTTAGAGAAAGGTCACCAGCTGATGCTCTCAGACCCTCCCACCTCTCTGCAGAGCAGCACAAATTTCCTCATGTTGATCCATTCCTAGCACTTGCAAGTAGTTTGTGCCTCCAAGCTGAGAAGTCCAACAAAAATGCCATTTAATAGTGCTTGTAATGACGGCGATATAATAGGCAGCGGATCAAGCACAGCTTTCAGAGGGTAACAACCGAGTGGGTTTGGATTCCAACCAGTGACCTTGAGATGCAAGGTTCCTTATTCCCCGGCCTACCCAGCTTGCTTTCCTTTTTTATCAGACAGCCTTGAAACAGCTTTGCTAAGGAGTCAGGGCACCATGCCAGTGCTAGAAAGAATGCAGAGACAGGATCATTTCTTTTTCATTACGTTTTAATCATCTAATTCCTTCAGTAAGATAGCGGGTGCTAAGAGAGTCCCATTACTCAGAAGCCTGATTTGAAGAGAGATGTCTGTGCCTGGGATGATAAACTTTTCCAGTGATAATATTTGATAGCACGCTGATAGAAAAGGGAAGAGTTCATCCAAGAGCTAGGAACTTCAAGTAATGTCTAACCTTCCTGTAAATAAGGTGGCCGGCTAGAAAGTGTGAAAACTCAGGGCAGGGGGCGGGGAGTAATTTGCAGCTATGTAAGAACAAACCCTGAGTATTGGGATGGCTTCTCTACAATCAGGACATCTGGTCACCAGGGGAACGGACAGCCTTGCCAGGCCTTTGGGCAACGTGAGCGGGGGGGGCCGTTCTGCACTGGTGGAAGGGATAGGCCAGAGGCAGCCGTCTCTCAGCGCCACCCAGACTGTGACATGCTCCCCCATGCCTCACAGCCACCTGGAATACTCCATGTCACGCTCCAGTGCTGGTGTAAAGGCTCCAAGGCTCCAAGTGCTGCTGCCCTTTCGAATTGCCGGGTCCCCTGGCAGTTGTCCCTCTGGCCACCCAACGGTGGGCCTGCTGGTCACCCTACCTGTAAAATAAGCTCCAGAATCTGAATCTGCCCCTACACAGGGGGAAATAATTAGAAGTAGCATCAATGGAGTCAATAGAGTTGTGCTGGTGGAAAACGGGAGTGAGACAAGAATGCGATCCCATGTCCCAGTCAGGTGGGTAAATATGGGACTGGCGAGGCTATTAATCGCTCTCCTAGAGAGATGTAAAGTGAGTTCTTTCCATCCTCTACCCTATAAGGGTGCTTTCTGGGGTTGTCCTCATATCCTGCTTCAATATTCCCATTAACTATGCCATGCTGCTGTACCAGTCTGCCGAGAGGGTAAAGTGCAGAGGTCTCAGTCAGTCCTGTTCCGGGTTAAGAAGAGAGTCTGTTTGAAGCATTCAAACGACGAATTTCTGAAGCCCAGGAGGCAATTTTTATTCATAGTCCCAGGACACTGCCAAAGGCCTTGATCCGATAAACAACCACGCACATGCCTAGTTATTTACCCCACATGGGCAGGTTCACTGAGCTTAGCGGGACTATTCACATGTTCAAGAGACTCACTTCTGTCAATGTTTGCAGGAGCAGAGCCAAAGTGAGCAGCTGTAGAGGAGGGAGAAATCATATTTCTTTATCCCGTATGCATTTAGATGAAAATAGTAAAAATGTCACCTTTCCCGGACTCTAGGCTCCTTGGCACGTAATAGTGCAATAACATCCTAGCAGCATGACAAGTATCAGTCAGACAGGAGTCCCGCTGCCCAGCTGCTGAAGACCCCAGGGAAAGGGGCGTGTGGGAGGGCGGCTACCTTCCATCCTGGAAGGGGCAGGGCTTGGGTGAAGGGGCAGGGCTAGGGGGCAGCCAGCCTTTGGCGCTGCCCAGACTATGGCATGCCCTCCGCCCAGCTCTGAGAGCTGTGTGGAATGGTATTCCAGCGCCCCGGCAGTGACTCAAAGAGGATCGAGGCTCCAGCTGCTACCTTTGTTGCTGCAGCAGCGGTGATGGCCAGAGCCCCAGACCCATTTGAATCGCCAGGCCTCAGGACAACTGTCCTCTTGCCCCACCCCCCTTGCCGGCAGACCCGATAAGGGAAGTTTGGCTCTGGCATAAGTTTCCAAGAGAGATTGTGGAATCATTGGGAGTTTAAGAATAGGTTAGAGAGACACTGCCATAGATGGTCTAGGAGGACATGGTCTTATCTCAGCATAGACTTCAAGGTCCCTTCCAGCCCTACGTTTCTGTGACTATGCTCACTGTGGCAGGCATACCCTCAGCCTTCTCCAGAACCCCTCCTAAACCGGTGTCTTGTGCAAATCTGGCTCCGGTGTTACCAAATCTGGCTCCAGTGTTACCAAATCTGGCTCCGGTAAGTGCAGTATCTGAGCGCCTCACAGTCTTTGATGCAGACCAACTGGACAGATGGGGCACTGGGGCATTGAGACACTGAGATCACACAGGAAGGCTCTGGCAAGGCAGGGATCAAACCCACTCTCCGTGTGCCAGGCTAGAGTTTAGGTCCTGTGGCACTATAGTGCTGCCCACGAGGGCCCCTTCCCCCCCCCCAGCACTGAGAGTAGTCTGACCCAGTCTCGTTTTGCTCAGCCCTCCCAAAGTTCTGCAGAAGGGGTGGGCGGTGATTTTCAATGGGAGTCCACTCCATGAATTTGGTAGGTGGTCAGCGTCTGCACTTTTCTGCAATATTAATGGAGGGGGTGCAGGGTCTGGGATGGTGTTTGGGTACAGAAGGGAGCTCTGGGCGAGGGACTCGGGTACAGGAAAGGTGTGGGGTCTGGGAAGGAGTTTGAGTTCAGCTGGGGGTTGTGAGGGCGGTGCTGAGGGTGGGGGCAGGGCACAGAGACCTCCCTCCTTTAAGCAGCATCTGTGGCCCTGGGCCTTATTTTGCTGGCCCCTTTTCTACAGAGAGGAGAGAATTCTGACAATTTCAGTTTACCCTATTTCTACTGCCATTACAAGCTCTTTTTTTTAATGCTGTTCTATGTAAAATTACCATTGTGGAAAACACCCCCCCCAGCCAAGTAAATATAGGTCTATATGGCCCTCTCTCACTCCCCCAAGTGACTTGTTCCCCTTTCCTCTCACCTCCACCACTTCCTTTGCTCATTGGCTCATGTTTCATTCTCCCTGCAAAGCATCTTTGACACTCTTTACATGAAGGATGTGCTATAAAAAATACATTGCCTCATACCACGCAGGGCCAGGAGAAGCAGCTACTTTCTATTCGTTTCCAATACACACCTACATACCAGGAAGGGGAGTTAAGGTTTTGTCTGGATGGTTAAAAATTAATGCGCCTCTCCCAGGTGCGCAGCCATCTTGGCAGGCTTTGGCCGGCGAGCATTGTTTCAATATTTCATTCGGGTTTTTTTTCCCCCTCATGTTTTGCCGCCGAGTAGCTTTTTGTTCTCAGAATCGCTGACTCACCTGCCTTCCGCTGCTCAGTGAGCTGTTCACCTGAATCACGATGGCTGGCCATCTGGAAATCTGTTGGATTAAGGAACCCAGGTTGGCTTTCTGAACAGCAGCCCCGATTCCCACCCTGGTGTCCAATGAGGCAGAAAAAGGCCGTCAGGGAGACGAGTGAGAAAGGGGGTTGTCTGTATTAGTGCCGGGCTGTGATTTGCACATCTCAAGAGCGCACCTGAATGCAGCCACCTCAGCCCAAAGGAGACAGACATTCCCTGATAGTCAGCAGATGCCATCCTGTGAACAGGCTTTGGCTACCCTGTTTCAGCTCCTGGATGAGAGCGGCAGCTGTCCAGGGGCAGAAGAGGCTGAGTGTGCCCCAGCTGTTTGCAGTGGGTTTACCTCTCCTCGAGATCCCTACAGCCGTGGTGAATAACGCACCGATAAAACGCACACGCTTGCATCACTTGAACACTGAAATCCCTGCAGCTGGCATAGGGAGTGCTCAAGGCAGCTCTCCCCCAAACAAACGCTCTGACATCCCAGGAGGTGCGGCTTTCAGCGACTGCTGCAGCGCTTTGTGTTCTGCAGCCTGACGACCACGCTTCCATGAATACTCCAAATTGGCGAAAGCAAAACCCTTCCATTAGAAATTGCTCCCTGCCACAGCTGAGCCTCCGCATTCTTAGAGAAAAACTACTGAGAAATTTGATGGTGAGAGGATGGGAAAGAGAAAATAGTTAAAACCTCTTAATAAGAATGGCCATACTGGGTCAGATCAAAGGTCCATAAAGCCTAGTATTCTATCTTCCAACAGTGACCAGTACCAGGTACCCGAGAGGGAAGAACAGAACAGATCAGGTAATCATCAAGTGATCCCTCCCCTGTCACCCATTCCCAGTCTCTGACAAACGGACACCATTCCTGCCCATCTTGAAGTCCTGGTCTTCACAACATCCTCTGGCAAGGAGTTCCAGAGGTTGACTGTGTATTGCATGAAGAAATACTTCCTTTTGTTTGTTTTAAATCTGCTACCTTTTACTTTCATTTGGTGACTCCTAGTTCTTATGTTATGGGAACAAGTAAATAATTTTTCTGTACTCACTTTCTCAACACCAGTCATGATTTTATAGACCTCTAGCCTATCCCCATTTAGTCTCCTCTTTTTTAAGCTGAAAAGTCCCAGTCTTTTTCATCTCTCTTTGTATGGCAGCCATTCCGAAACCCTAATCATTTTCGTTGCCCTTTTTGGAACTTTTTCCATGCTATGATACCTTTTTTGAGATGAGGCAACCACATCTGTATGCAGTATTCAAGATGTGGGAGTATCGTGGATTTATAGAGAGGCAATAAAATATTTCCCATCTTATTGTCTATCCCCCTTTTAATGATCCCTAACATTCTGTTTGCTTTTGTGACTCCTGCTGCACGTGGAGTGGATGTTTTCAGAGAGCTTTCCACAATGACTCCGAGATCTCTCACTTGAGTGGTAACAGCTTTTTTAGTCCCCATCATTTTGTCTCCTTTCATGTCTTCTTTCCTGAAAGGCATTTCACTTTGGCCAAAAAACCCAACCCCAAACAAACCTGAAAGATTCCGATGGGAAAGTTTTGGCCCTTCCTTCAAGAATCGCTTTTGAACCAGCGAAAACTTGATCAAGTTTACGTGGAGAAAACAGTTTTGTCTTCTCCCCTCTCAGCCTGTAGAGACAGAGAGTGGAATGGAGAAGCCAGCCAGGGATTACCTACTGCAAGGAAGTGCCAACAAGACTGGTGCTTCATTTATCATCACTACTGGGTGCATGCGATAAAGTCACTTCAACCAGCCACTCCCCATCTCCACCATTTGGAAATTAAGTCCTCCCTCCTGTGATCTCAGTTTGGCCTCCTAAGCAAAATATAACAGTAAAACCAAAGCAAACAAAGCTAAAGCACAGAGGATGCCAGTATATGCTGATGCTGAGACAACACGGCCTTTTACATGGAGGCTGCTAATTTCTGAGGCCTACCTCAGCAAATCATTGAAGCACATGTTTCTGTGCTAGGTACATCAGGGCCTCACACTGCTTTTGCTATTGCCTCTCCCATCCCTTTTATGGACACGGTGATTTTGGAAATGGCAATTGTATGCAGCGGGAATGTTTTTTTTGGGGGGGTGGGATGAGTAGGATCAACCCAGGGTAGAACCGCTGGCTAGACCAAGAGAGCAAGGCCAAGGCAGACAGCAATTTCAGGAAGTACAGGTGGAACCTCTCCAGTCCAGAACTCTCTGGTCCAGAAACATCCATGGAACAGCATGTTTTTAGTAAGCCAGATGTCCACTTTTCACGGGTGTAGCCAAGTTTTTCGCGGTCCCATAAAGTTTATTTACAGCTACCAGTCCTGACTATCAGTGTTCTGTGCTGTTATTTAGCTCTAATTTACCCCTAAATGTCTTCTAAGAGCCCAGCAAGCCATGGAAGTGTTGGCAATGCTGCTGGACAATATTGACTACCAGCAGCCCAGAAAATTCTCTGGTTCGGAACCAGTCAGGTCCCCACAATGCCAGACTAGGGAGGTTTAACCTGTATACTTTTCTCCCCATCTCGAGGTGATGTGCACTCTCTCTCACATACATTATAAGATTTGATCGAGCTGTGCTTGAGAGATACACATATCTGACAATCAGAAAGTTAATAAGCTCCACAGCCTTCCCTAACGCATGTAAGAATCACTGCTTGTTACATTAAAATCTGTATCCAGATAACATTTGTTGTCAGATTCAGCTGAACCAGTGCTGTTGTACTTCTAGTTCGCCTTTGCTTTTTATTCCCCAGTGACTGGGATCCTGTAGCCGTGGTGCAGAAATTCCTGCTTAACACAAGCTGCTAAAACAGAGCTAAAATATTTAGAGTTTGTTTCTCAAGTTCTCGCCTTCTCTCGCTCCTTGGCACTGTCGTGCTTTTCCCCATGTGTTTTTCTCTCTCTTGGTATGCTTCAACCTAGTGCCCACTCCCTAGCAGTATTTGCCTGGAACTAAACTCTGTCTCTGTCAGGAAAGTAAAGAGAATATGCCATCAGTGAAGCTATCTTCTCTTCTCCCTCCAGCTGTACAGAGTTCAAGATATCGCTCAAAGTTCTGTTGTGATCCTCCTAACATTAGAGGTATGGAATGGCTGTCATATGACTGGGAGTTTTCAGCTTAGAGAAGAGGAGACTAAAGGGGGATAGGATAGAGATCTATAAAATCATGACTAGTGTGGAGAAAGTAAATAAGGAAATGTTATTTACTTGTTCCTAAAACACAAGAATTAGGGGTGAGCAAATGAAATTAATAGGGAGCAGGTTTAAAACAAACCAGGGGAAGTTATTTTTTCATGCAATGCACAGTCAGTCTGTGGAACTCCTTGCCAGTGGATGTTGTGAAGGCCAGGACTTTAATAGGGTTCAAAAACAATAGCTGGATAAATTCATGAAGGTTAGGTCCCTCAATGGCTATTAGTCAGGAAGGGTAGGAATGGTGTCCCTAGCCTCTGTTTGCCAGAAGCCAGGAATGGGCAACAGGGGAGGAATCACTTGATGATTCCTTGTTCTGCTCACTCCTTCTGGGGCATCTCCTGGCATTGGCCACTGTCAGAAGACAGGATACTGGGCTAGATGGACCTTTGGTCTGACCCAATATGGCCATTCTTATGACTGTGTACCACCCATCCCCAAGGTGGATGGTCAGCATTGAGGCTCAAACCTGCAACCTCTGGATCTTGATGCAGCAGCCTCTACTGCCTGAACTAAAATGCATGACATGCTTTGCTAAGCCAGGATTGTAGAAACCTCATCCATATCAAGCTGGCCTTGCCACCACTGGAATGAGACAGGGTACAATCAGGTGTGGGTGTGGCTTGCAGCTACATTAGAGTACTGCCTCGCTCACCTGCATGGGCTACCTGCTTTGTTGATCCATGCAGAGGGGAGGGGAAGGGAAGGGCACATGGGTGGGCAGGGGGATGAGCAGACCAGGGCAGGGAGCAGGTGGAGCCTTTGCTCTATCTCCCATAGAAAACAGCCACAGCTGCGGAGCCAGTGCACAGTGAATAGAAACGTCTGGCAGGAAAAGGACCGGCCCAGCTAATTTCTTCCATGGGCCACGGGCCAATCAGGGACGGAATGGTGACTCCGTTACATGCTGCCTCTTGCATGGGGCAGATTGTCGAGGCTGCCTTTGGAGATGCCACGTCCCCTGATCTGGCGAGAGGGGGCATTTTTTCCACCTTGCAAAATGCCATGAAGATCAGCACCTCTTTACACCCCACCTACCCGTGGGGAAATACGGATTAAACAACAGCACCACCCCACAAACGATGCCACAAAACATTGCGTGCAGCGAGAATGGGGAAAATAATGGCAGTGGCTGTTTGAAAAAGATGCCCTGCTCCCTCTAGGGGGCGCCTTTCACGGCCGGCCTTTCCTGCCGCCATCGGCCACGCTCCGGCAGGGCTATGCTGGCAGCTGGCTTGAGCCACAAAGCCGGGCCAAGGAGGAAAAAAGGAAGGAAGCTGTAGTTGGGGAGGGGGGGGGCAATAAAAAGGCTGCAGCCCAGCAGGGTTAGCCCCCAGTGGGCCACCGCTTCTATATATACCTGTGCTCCTGCAGGTACGGGTGATCACAGCTCTCATTGGCCACAGATCACCGTTCCCAGCCAATGGGAGTTACAGAAAGTGGTGTCCCGGTCCACACCGCTTCCATCTGCTCCCATTGGCTGTGGATCATCGTTCCTGGCCAAAGAGAGCTGCGATTGCCAATACCTGTGTAGGCGTAGGTAAATATACCAGTGGGGGCCTTCAGGTACCAGATCAGGCTGGTATTTGCTGGAGAACAGATTAGAACATAGACTCAGCCCCTGCCAACATCTACCATTGCTCATTTCTCTGCCACTCACCACCATATACTAGCTGGTTGTCAAAGCAGAGGGCTGAGGGATGGAAGGGCTAAGATCAGAGTAGCCATATTTCCAGAATAAAATCACAGGACAAAATGCCACTTTCACCCAATGAGAGTTACAGACTTCCCTTCAGATTCGTATGAGGATGGGGAAAGGAAATTCCCAAACTCTGCAGCTGCCCACCAGTGGCTCCGAGAAACCGTGTGGAGTTCCTTCATGCCCGCACCAGAGTGCCCTGTAAGCTGAGCGCGTGGGCAGCTACCCAGGAGAGATTCAGATGCTGCCCAGCAGAGCACCCACAGCGCCAACACAGCAGCATGTGTTTCTATTGGTGGTGCATATCTACACGTGCCTTAGTGCATGTAACAAAATTTATTCCACACACAGATGGAAAAGATTAGAGGAACACTGGCCCACAACCCATGTGGCTGTTATCAGATTAGCAACCATCCAAAGCTGCCTTCCTTGCTTGGAAGTGAATGATGCCTGTCCTTCCTATTGTGCTCACACTCATCCATCCTTGGAGTCCAGGTGAAAAACACTGGCATGAAGACAGCTAATCCCCCCCACATACACACACACAGAGAGTTGGAAGGGAATATTTAAGCACACAAGATACCCTGTGTGCATGGTCTGGCCCTATAGGTTCATAGTCTGGGAAAACAAAGGAGTCACACTAGGGATGTTAAATATCAGTTAATTGAATCGTCAATTAACCTCATGAATTCTTATCGGTTACTCAACTAGTCTATAGTCCCTGGGGGCGGCAGCCAGTGTGCTCCGGCCCCACTCCTGGGGAGTCCCCCTGCCACACAGCAGCACGAGGTGCCAGGAAGAAGCTAGTCCTCAACGGGAGCCAGTTTAAAAACCAGCTCCCCTCCCGCACCAGTCATCCTGTGCTGCTCTCCAGAGGGAAGGCTGAGCTCCCGGACCCAGCACGAGCTGGGCTGCCTGCCCACCTGGCTCCTAATACACTTTAAATGCAGAGCTGCAGTGGGGGTCGGTCCCTGACCTGTCGCAAGCCAGGACTGAGCCGGGCTGCTGGCCAGCCTGCTAAAAAATTTATTGGCAGGGTGGGGGGAATGCGTGTAGTCTACAGCATTAACCTATATGCTTTTGCTAATCGGTTAATTGGTTAGACTCCACTATCACATCCCTAGTCACAGTGGATTAAACCTATCCACTCCCTTGTTCTCTCTCCCACCTTCACCCTTGCTGACTGACTGAGAGGCGGTGTGGGAAGAGAAGGCACAGTGTCCAGGCCCTGGTATGGGATGATGGAGAGGGGGCCATTAAAGTGAGACCGCCCCAAAACCTGACTCGGATGCCGCCGTGCACTGCTGAGGGAAGGAAATATTGCTGTGCACTCCGAAAGGAGGAATAATAAGTGAGACACGATATTAAAGCTGTAAATAATTCCTCAGCTGCATCTCTCTGCCCCTGCCTGCGCTAAGTTGTGCGGCAGGGAGCCCCATGCGTTCCCTTTCCGAGAGCAGCTGCTCCTCCTTTGATTTGTTTAAAAAATAAAATTGAGTCGAATTCCCAGCTTGCGGGCTCTGGAGTGAGCAGAGCCCTGCTCCGGGCATTCGCTGCATTTTGACAGGAGACCCTTGTGCTGAAAACAAAAGGTGCCATGGATCTTTGGGGTGAAGCCTCCTTTGGGCGAGAAAATGAGTTTTAATGGGACAGGGCGGGGGGAAATAGGAGGTGGAATTTCACCCTCTGGGGTACAGACACCTGAGAGAGATCTAACAAATAATAACAGTAATACAGAACAGTCATATTGAGATCCAAACCCAGGAACTCCTGCATCAGTTAGGAGAAAGAAATCTCTTCCATACCAGCCCATTATTGATCATTATCCTGTGCCAGCTCTGTACTTCTTAGGCCAGGTCTACACTAGAGCGGAAGGTCAAATTAATTAACCTTAAGGTTGATTACGTAGCTGGAGTCGATGTATCTTAAATTGCCGTCCACACAACGAGAGGTCAATGGGAGCAAACGCTCCCGTCGGCTTTCCTCACTCCTCGTGAGGAGCAGGAGTATTGGTGCTGATGGAGGCACCTTCTGAGTTTGATTTAGTGGGTCTTCACTAGACCTGCTAAATCAAACTCCTGAAGCTCGACCGCAGAAGCGTCAATCTTCTGCGTACTGTAGATATGGCATTAGAGAGGTGTCCAGGGAATGGGTGGGGTTTCCTCATAGCTGTGTCTTTGCTGCCCCCTCCTGACACCCACATTTCAAAGGACAACTGCAGGGAAAGCAGGGTTACCAGCTCTTGCGAGACTTCAGGACTTTCTTAATGCCCTCGCTATTGATGTCACATGAATCCATGAGAGCTTCTTTCTTTTTTTCTCTTTCTTAGCAAACTCCAAGCCCTTGGGGTGTGAAAACATGAGCCCTAACGTCTCAGAGCCCAGAAGGCAAACAGAAAAGCAACTCGCCTTTGTTTTGTTTTTAAATCTCAGAATGTTTAAGCCAATCTCAGCCAGCCAGCTGCATGGAGCCCCCGCAGAGAGGCAAGTCAGTACATTTCTGCTCAAAAACCAAGAGGCCGGATGCCAACTCAACATCAGCTGGCTTGGGATGAAATGGATTCAGTCCATGATTCCCATACAACTCAGTGGCACTCTCCACCACACGCTCTCCTTGGGAGAGAAAACGAAAGCCAAGGTCAACTGTCATTGCAGTGCCTGTTCCTTTGCCCAAAAACGGCCCTTTGGTCCAATCAACTGTGGTAGAGTTTCGCTGGAGTGATGACTGCAGGGTGCAGCCCACTTGCCTTTGGACAGCTCCCTGCGAATATGAATACATTAATAATGAACCGGGGCAGCGCTCTTGGGGCCAGGCCTGCCCCTGTCATGGGAGTGATCAGGAAAGACTCTTCTTCTCCCTGCTTGCTAAACAAAAGCAGAGGGTTGCACCAAACTGCTTTCCTCTGAACAATTGCTTAATGCTAATGACTTGCATTTACATAGCGCCTTCCCTCCAGAAACCTCCCCTAGGACTTGGCAAATGACTGAGGCAGGGCTCAGCAGAAGCAGCCTGGACCTCATCACCTACTGCTCTCTCAAGGGCCAGGCTAGGCTAGCACTTACATGTGTAGCAAACATTGCAGCAGGCCATCTGTGCCGGCCAGCAGAGCATCCTGGGAACTCCCCGAGGTTTTGAAAATACATCAGCCACTGCTGAATTTCCTAATACCAATCCTGCGCTGGAGACAGAAGCAGGGAACTGTTTAAAGTGGTTTTCATTTAAGATTAAACCCTGCAGTACTTGCTTGGGCAAACCTCCCACTGAGCTAAATCAGAGTTTTTCCTGAATAGGGATATAGGGATTGCAGGACTTGGAATAAATTGCCTAGGGGGGTTGTGGAATCTCCATCATTAGAGATATTGAAGGGCAGGTTAGACAGACCCCTGTCAAGGATGATCTAGATGGTGCTTGGTCCTGCCATGAGGGCAGGGGACTGGACTTGATGACCTCTCAAGGTCCCTTCCAATACTAGTATTCTATAATTTTATAATGTACTAGAGCAATATGGACACAGTATTATACTGATCTTTCTAAAGAAGGGAGGGAAGGAGGAATAGCTAGCTAGCTAGCTAGATAGGGAGTATGGGGATAGATAGATAGATAATGTGTATAAAATCCCCGTATAACACCTCAAACCTTAACTTCTGTTTATTGTGCAGGGGGAAGAAACCTGTCCATTAACTAGCCAACCAATGCAAATTGTTAGCTAGCTAGTTCAGAGGCCTAGAGTCATGTCAGCTCCTCTAAACTCCTCTCAGAGCTGGTCTTAGGGGCAGGCGAGCCGGGCAGTTGCCCAGGGCTACCCTTTTCAAGGGGCCGCTGACAGAGCCTGATGGAAGCCCGCTTGCGACACGCAGCAATTAAAGGGGCTGTGACCACATTTTGGCTTGACCCCCGCAATCTTTTTTTTTTCTCAACAACTTTTCCCCAGTGGTTGCCTGGGGCCGCCAATTGGTTAGGACCGGCCCTGACTCCTCTATACTCCAGCTATTATTTCTTCACATTGATGGGGTAGGACTTCTATTCATACTGATTTTTTGAATCTCTGTGTGCAGGAGAAATGTTTCCCCTTTCTGCCCTTTTAAACTTCTGATATTAAAGTAGAGCCCAAGTTTGCTAAGTGCTTTATAGACATAAAGCAAGACAACGTGCCTGCCCCAAAGCCATTGTGACCATAAAGATGGAAAATCGATGCAGGTTGATGGAAAGGGACATAACACACAAGGCGTGTGGTAGGAGTAATGACTGACAGCTTTTCCATTTGGCTTTACATTTTTTAAATTAAATTCAGCCAGTGCCAGGATCTAGTCCCCAAAAGGGATGCATGTGAGTTCAATGCCGACAGGTAGAACTGAACCTGGGACCTCAGCGCAGGAGCCTCTGCCGCTTGAGGTAAAAGCCAGCTGGCGCCCAGCTAAGGCTGATTCTTTCACTCTCTCTGGCTATGTCTAGACTGCCGCTTTTTTCGGAAAAAGGGACACAAATTGCGCTCCGCAATTTGCATACCTTTTTCCAATTGTTTTTTCAGACGAGGACTTTCCAAAATGTGGCCTGTCTACACTGGGCCAAATTTCGGAAAAACCTCTTTCAGAAGAGCCCTTCTTCCTCGTGCAATGAGGAAGACAAGGCTTCTGAAAGAGGGTGTCTGCTCTTCTTCAAAAAATGTCGGAAGAGCAGACACGTTCCCTGGATGCAGCAAAATTTTTCCGGGATACCTCTGGTAGCCTAGAAAAACTCCGTAATCTAGACATAGCCTCTGTTAGTGGTCTCAGTGCCACTCCATGGGTAGTGCACCACACCAGGTAGGCAGAGTCTAAGTTTCACACCACTGCACGGATCACTTCTGCAGCTGCTTCATCTTTGTATTTATTTACTTGCCTATTTACTAATTTTACCTTATCCTTTAACACTTGCCTATTTTTACACATTTGTTCTACCTCATGTGCTATATTATTCAGTGTGTTTTTTTTAATCTTAACCTACCTTCAGTCCATACACATTGTATATTGCCTTTTCATCTTTTCCATTTCCCCCCCCTACTGGACTAAAGCCAGCAGCGTAAAACTGGCTTATCCTTGATACAGACAAGGATGCTTCCCTTGCCCCCAGGTTAGCCAAACATTTACAAAAGCTTCACACCATTGGCTTATTTCGGTATGAAAACAAATAGGTCAGAACGTCTGTGTCCTGAATACAGTTCTGAAGGTACACTCAGTCTGACACCTCATGAGAAGTCCCTGATATTTCACAGCAGTTAAGATCGTTGAGGGTTTGGCTGAAAGATGTGACATAAATGTATAACTTTTTTATCAATGCTAGTTCATCCATTTGGCCTCACAATTCTAGCTGGGAGAAATTTATTGGCTGACACTCTATTTTGACAAAAATATTAGCAGATTTGGTGGCACCAAAACATTCATGGCGTAAATTGTTTCAACGATAATAAAAAAGCTAAAAGAAAAAGTCAGGGAAATTCATGTTTCATTTTCAATATGAATTTTTGTGTGAAATAATCTTTTGTTTCAAAAAGTCCTTTAATTTGATTTAAAAAAAAACCCAGACATTTTCACATGGTCCAAATCAAAACTGCACATTTAGATTTGGTCAGAATGAAATGTTTCATCCAACCCAGAAGCTTCCTAGCGTATAGGAGACGTATTCCTGTTGCTACACTGCGTTATGAGCGCGTCTTACTGCCTTGAACCTGATGCTGGGGTGATGTTAGGCAGGTACAGAGTCCCATTTCCTTGGAGATCCAGTGGGCAGGAGTTCCAGCAATGTTGTGTGCCACTAGGTCCCCATGGATCATGCAAATCAGCAGGGGTGTGTGTGGGGGGGGAGAGAGATAGCTCCTTGCCCCTCCATCCTATTGCCCTCCGATGTAAAAGCCAGCAACAATGTTATCCAGAGAGAGATGGGACCAACTGCACATGAGCCAACCCCAAACATATTGAAGTACCCCCTCACACCAAAAAGGGCAGGACATTGGCTTAAAAATCATGGGATTTTTAAACAAATAAACTCACGTTGGGCTCTTTTTACTTGCTTTCTGCCTTTTGAACCATTTCCTTCATAACTCGGAACTAAGAACTTCCTTTATGAAAACCCAGAAGCCAAGATTCTCACCTAATAACATGACCCCCACTAGCTCAGGATTAAAGAGAAAACAGCAAATATCACAGCACTGCCTCGGACAGCCAATCAGTGGAGTGCCAGCCATGCCCCGAATGCATCTGGCTCCTTAATGAGTCCCCTATTCCAGGAGCAGTTCCATGCCGTGCCAATTCAAACCCTGGGTTCCACGGAATGAGCTACTCCTCGGCATCTCTAGTGGCAAGTTCAACCCATTTCATACTTAATTGTGTGGCTCTTAGCAGTTCCTTTGAATAACCAGATCACAGGAGGATTACAGTGAGTGTTTTAAAGCTGGGGGTGCTAGTCCAAAGCAAAACAATGCAATATTTCCCGCAAGTCAAACAGGAGCTCTGTCTGCTCCTGCACGACCACCTGGGGAATAAAAAACATGAGGCTGAAAGGAAAAGCAGATTATATAAGAAAGATCCTAATCCTAATCACATCTCATTACAAAGGGCAACAACTCCCTACATGGCTGAGCAATGACTGAAATATACCTTCCTGACAGGAAAGATCTGTGACTCTTTGCAGCTGTGTTGCTCCATCTAGCCAAAGATTTGAAAGTGCTTTGCAGACATCATGATATCTTGCTGCAAGACCTCTTGGGGAGCTCCATGTGATTGTGTCTCTTTCATGGGTGGGAAACCAGGCACAGGGATGTCAAACCTGGACTTGTTTGGCTATAAAATCCCTATTGTCATTAGTATTAGTTTAGCCCTACTAGGGGTAGCAACGGAGGGGAGTCGAGAGCAAACAGGGCGATAGGGTGCTTTTTTAAGCCCACATACCATGTGGTCTAGTCCTGCTTAGAACAGGCTTTGGGATGCTTATTATGGGTATTAAGTGGCCCCAATCCTGATATCAGGGTCCCTTTGTACTCTGCACTGTGCATACACACAGGGAGAGGCAGTCCCATAGACACGGCGGATATTGGATGGGAAGGGAAAGAGAGACAAAGAGGTGAAAAGGTTCACAAAGGTTAAAAGCAGAGCTGCAAATATGACTCTGGCATGGGGGGCAGGTAATGCAGACAAGGGAAGGCATTGCCTTCCCAAAACTGCCTACATAGCCCAGCCACCTGGGAGGGGCTGGGGCCACGCTGCGTGGCAGCCACAGCCTTCAGCTGGGGTTGGGCGGGCCTTGGCTGGGGGAAAGGCTGTGATGGGGCATAGTCTGGGGGAAGGGGTGTGGCTTTGGGTGGAAGGGGCGGGGCTTCAGCTGCCTTACCCAGCTGGGCCTTCACCCACTGCCCATGTACTTTGGTTTTGAATTCCCTCCTAATTCCCATTCCTGTGACTCAGCCATCAGGGCATCCTACCCCCCGCCCACCTGCACCTCCTCCGGTAATAAAAAACAATCCCATCATTATAGTTAACTGTGAAACAGAAAGCTGCTGTCTCGCCAGTCTCATGGGACAGATGAAAGTCCCCATTCCTCATTCTTCATAGATGCATTGGTGGTAATTGGAGTTTTACCTGCATTGGGAATATAGGGTCTCACGGTACGACTGCTAAGGATCGAATTCCCATTAGAATCCACTCGGAACCAGTTTGAAAATGGCTTGTGGCCAAATTCTCCTTTTAAAAGCATTTGATTAATTTAGCTGTGGTTAGTCATTCAGCCCCCTCCCTTGCTCCCGCCCCCCCCCCCCCCCGAGAATGAAAACAGCCTGAAGAAGCCTCTTTGAAATGCTGCAATTTCCATCACTTTCTAACAAGGCCTGAGATATCTTAGAATTCATGGCTCATGGGACAGCCTCCTATTGCGCAGTGCAATGCTGTGTGCTTAAGATAGCAGCTCTCGCTCAGCCAGACACCAGCCCCGTGCACTGCACTGAGCTACGAAAGCAGCGACAGGTACCCGGCAGACTGTTTAGAAGAATTCTTCTATCTCTGTTCTGATTCAGCACAGAGTGTGAATGTAATGTAAGCGGAGCTCCCTGAAGTTTGGAGACGGAATGCTTCTGACAGTGACAAATGGCCTTTTATGGAAAAATTAAAACTTTCAACCTTGCCCTCCCTGAAAGGGTTTTCAAAAATTTCTGTTCCAACAAAACCAGAACACATCCCCTCCACCCCATTTAGTTTGGTTTCCATTTTTAAAATCCTCTCTGAAGCTATATCTACACTGGGAAAGTTTGGCAACGAAGGTGCTGTCGATGCGCAAAAGTCACCAAAAGTGAAAAATGATCAAACCATTTTTTTCTGCCGCCCATTGTCGACATGTCATGGCCTCATTGCTTGTTCCCCTGTCGACAGAGAGAGAACAAAGCAATGTGGGTGAGCATCCCACAGGGCAATGTTGTGGGAAGGCAGAGCTGATCCCTGCACTTCTTGGGATTCCCTTGTAGCTCTGGGAGCTCTCTGTGCTGAGGAATGTCAAAGCCGCACAGCTGTCTCTCCAGCCCTCCCCCTGCAGCAGCAGCCTGCCTGCCGCTGTGTTCCTAGCAGGGCAGAACAGGAGCATTCCAATGGTTTGGGAGCAGCTCACTCAGCTGTCAGACACTTCCCAAAGCTTTGAAAGAGGAGGGGCACTTGCCTGCAGGGCAGCAGAGCTCACAAAACACTGAGCAGAGCCATCAGGGCAGGCATTGTGGGATACAGGCAGAAACCAGTTCTCTTGACAAAACAAACAGCAGAGTCTACACTGGCTTGTTGTCGACAGTAAAGGGAGGGGAAAAGACAAAAGTCTCTTGCAGGGTGCAAGTTTTTTGTCACCAAAACTGGGTATTTTTCTGGACAAAAGTCACATTGCAGTGGAAACCCTCCCATTGTTTGGTCACCAAAAGACAAGTTTTGGCAACAAAACATGCCAGTATAGACAAGCCCTGAGTGCTAAAATGGAAAAAAAAGGGAATAAAACAACACTGCAAATACATACATTAATAATAATAATAATTAATTATTATTATAATCATTCCATGTAATCCGAGGGAGAGCCTTTCCTGCATTTTCTCATATTGAGGCCATTGAAGTAGGCATTCTTGTGTTTCTATCACTCCTCTGTCCTGATGAGCACCTCAAAAGCATTAAAGTTTGCAGAAGTATCTCTGGTGTTGCAATTGACTGCCCTGTGCTTGGAATGAGAGTGGACCAGTCAAAGCCTGGGTTACTCACAAGAGGACATGAAGTGTTACAGTGTCACATGGGTAGGAGACCGGTTCTCCCCAAAAGCTTTGTTTGGTATGGACTGAAATCTGCCCAGAATTCCCTTGCTTCATCGGCCCTGTGACAGGGCATTTGCTGAGGAGAGAACTGTCTGCTGCTCTGGCTGGAGAGCAGTCGGGACCTGACTGTTTGCGAACAGGAGCAGCTAACAGGGAGTTTGGAGAGGGAGTTCTCCAGGTAAAAGAGGAGTAAAAACGGGACCCTTGTGGTAAGTGGCTGTCTGGAGTGTGTGTTTGTGTGTGGGGGAGTCATTTGCTGTGTGCTGAGCTTGTGTTTGTGTGTTTGGTTTGTTGGTTGGTTGGTTTGTTCGTTTGTTTGAAGGAGCTTCTAAAAGGTTTGAAATCTAGAAGCCTCTGTTAATTGGCTGAGCCTCAGTCAGGGGGAGGGGCTACTAGAGCTATATAAGCCTGTGACTCAGCGACCAGGGAGCTTACGAACAGGAGCAGCTAACAGGGAGTTTTGAGAGGGAGTTTAGAGGGGGAGGTTAGAGGGCACGAGGGACTTCTGACCTTCTTAAAAACAACTCTTATAATAATCTATATTCCAGAGGTTTAAAAAGAATCCCAGTTTCTGCTTAAACTTATTCATTAGAAAAATGGAGACAGAAGCCCAGCAGCAGAGTGGGGGCTATCCTGTTTATTGCGTCGAGTGTAACATGTATGATTACCTGCCCTGTGGGCGGGTGGCGTATGCGTGCACCCGTTGCAAGGAGCTCCTGACCCTCAGAGACCGGGTTCGGGCTTTGGAGGCCAGGGTGGCTGAACTGAAGGAGCTAAGGGAGGTAGAGAGATATGTTGATGAGACTTTCCGGGACATTGTAGTGTCCCACCTCCAGTCTGAGAGCCCCAGCGCTCATAAGGAAGATGAAAGTCTCAAGGGAATAGAGCATTCAATGGGAGCAGAGGGAAACCATCCTGTAGTTGGGACCCTCCTCCCAGAGGATGTTGCGGTATCCTCTCGCACTGAGGATACCTCTGAGGGGGAGGGAATGCCAGTTAGGAAGAGGCAGGTGTTAGTAGTGGGTGATTCGATTGTTAGAAACATAGATAGTTGGGTTTGTGATGACCGGGAGAACCGTATGGTCACTTGCCTGCCTGGGTGCGAAGGTTGCGGATCTCTCGAGGCATCTAGATAGACTTATGCGTAGTGCTGGGGAGGAGCCGGTGGTCGTGGTACATGTAGGTACCAATGATGTAGGGAAGGGTAGGAGAGATGTCCTGGAGGCCAAATTTAGGCTGCTAGGAAAGAGACTGAAATCCAGGACCTCTATGGTGGCATTCTCGGAAATGCTTCCGGTTCCATGCGCAGGGCCGGGTAGACAGGCAGAGCTTCAGAGTCTCAATGTGTGGATGAGACGATGGTGTAGGGAAGAGGGGTTTGGATTTATTAGGAACTGGGGACGCTTTTGGGAGAGGGGGAGCCTATACAGGAAGGATGGGCTCCACCTAAACTAGGGTGGAACCAGACTGCTGGCACTAAACATTAAAAAGGCTGTAGAGCAGTTTTTAAACTAAGAGATGGGGGAAAGCCGATTGGTGCGGAGATGCACGTGAATCGGAGGGAGACTTCTCTTAGAGGAGAATCCATTGATAGAGAGTCTCTAAGCTGTAGTCAGAAAGAGAGGAGGGGAGAGGGCAAACCATGGGCCAGAGCAGACAAACAACCGCATACAAAGGAATCCAATGCACCAGGGAAGGGCAGACAAATAAGCAGTGGCAAATTTTTAAAGTGCTTCTACACAAATGCTAGGAGTCTGACTAATAAGATGGGTGAACTAGAGTACCTAGTATTAAATGAGGAGATTGACATAATAGGCATCACTGAAACCTGGTGGAATGAGGAAAATCTGTGGGACACAATCATACCGGGATATAAAATATATCGAAAGGATAGAGCAGGCCGGGTGGGTGGCGGAGTGGCACTGTATGTCAAAGATAATGAAGAATCAAATGAAATAAAGATATTAAGTGAATCAACATGCTCAATAGAATCGCTATGGATAGTAATTACATGCTCCAATAATAAGAAATTAGCAGTAGGGATATATTACCGACCACCTGACCAGGACAGTGATACTGACATTGAAATGCTGAGGGAGATTAGAGAGGCTACCAAAATAAAGAACTCTATAATAATGGGGGATTTTAATTATCCCCATATTGACTGGGTACATGTCATCTCAGGAAGAGAAGCAGAGATAAAATTTCTCAATGGCCTAAATGACTGCTTCTTGGAGCAGCTGGTGCAGGAACCCACAAGGGGAGAGGCAATTCTCAATTTAGTCCTGAGTGGAGTGCAGGATCAGGTCCAGGAAATAACCATTACAGGACCGCTTGGGAATAGTGACCATAATATAATAACATTCAACATTCCTGTGGTGGGTGGAACACCTCAGCAGTCCAGCACCCTGGCATTTAATTTCAAAAAGGGGAATTACACAAAAATGAGGAGGCTAGTTAAACAGAAATTAAAAGGCACAGTGACTAGAGCCAAATCCCTGCAAGCTGCATGGAAACTTTTTAAGACACCATAATAGAGGCCCAACTTAAATGTATACCCCAAATTAAAAAACATAGCAAGAGACCTAAAAAAGTGTCACCGTGGCTTACCCACCATGTAAAAGAAGCAGTGAGGGACAAAAAGGCATCTTTTAAGAAGTAGAAGTCCAATCCTAGTGAGATAAATAGAAAGGAACATAAACACTGTCAAATCAAGTGTAAAAATGTAATAAGAAAAGCAAAAAAAGATTTTGAGGAACAGCTAGCCAAAAACTGAAAAAGAAATAACAAAATGTTTAAGTACATTAGAAGCAGGAAGCCTGCTAAAAAACCTGTGGGTCCCCTAGACGATCGAACTATAAAAGGCGCAATCAAGGACGATAAAGCCATTGCGGAGAAACTAAATGATTTCTTTGCTTCAGTCTTCACGGCTGAGGACGTTGGGGAGATTCCCAAATCTGCACCGTCCTTTGTGGGTGATCAATCCGGGACAGTTCTTCAGATTCAAGTGTCATTAGAGGAGGTTTTGGAACACATAGAAAAACTTAATGTTAACAAATCTCCGGGACCGGATGGCATTCATCCAAGGGTTCTAAAAGAACTCAAATGGGAAATTGCTGAACTATTATCTGTGGTTTGTAACCTATCCCTTAAATCGGCTTCTGTACCTAATGACTGGAAGGTAGCTAACGTGACACCAATATTTAAAAAGAGCTCCAGAGGTGATCCGGGCAATTACAGACCGGTAAGTCTAACTTCAGTACCGGGCAAATTAGTTGAAACAATAGTAAAGAATAAAATTGTGAAGCATGTAGAAGAACATAATTTGTTGGACAAAAGTCAACATGGTTTCTGTAAAGGGAAATCCTGTCTTACTAATCTATTTGAGTTCTCTGAAGGGGTTAACAAACATGCGGACAAGGGGGATCCAGTAGATATAGTATACTTAGATTTTCAGAAAGCCTTTGACAAGGTCCCTCACCAAAGGCTCTTGTGTAAATTACATTGCCATGGGATAAGAGGGAAGGTCCTTTCTTGGATTGAGAACTGGTTAAAAGACAGGAAACAAAGGGTAGGAATAAAGGGTAAATTTTCAGAATGGAGAGGGGTAACTAGTGGTGTCCCCCAAGGGTCAGTCCTAGGACCAATCCTATTCAACTTATTCATAAATGATCTGGAGAAAGGGGTAAGCAGTGAGGTGCTAAAGTTTGCAGATGATACCAAACTGTTTAGGATAGTCAAGACAGAAGCAGGCTGTGAGGGACTCCAAGAAGATCTCACCAAACTGAGTGATTGGGCAACAAAATGGCAAATGAAATTTAATGTGGATAAGTGTAAAGTAATGCACATCGGGGAAAAATAACCCCAACTATACGTACAGTATGATGGGGGCTAATTTGGCTACGACAAATCAGGAAAGAGATCTTGGAGTTATCGTGGACAGTTCTCTGAAAACTTCCACACAGTGTGCAGCGGCAGTCAAAAAGGCAAATAGGATGCTCGGAATTATTAAGAAAGGGATAGAAAATAAGACCCAGAATATCTTCCTGCCCCTGTATAAAACTATGGTACGCCCACATCTCGAATACTGTGTACAGATGTGGTCTCCTCACCTCAAAAAAGATATTTTGGCCTTGGAAAGGGTTCAGAAAAGGGCAACTAAAATGATTAGGGGTTTGGAACGGGTCCCATATGAGGAGAGGTTAAAGCGACTGGGACTTTTCAGTTTAGAAAAGGGGAGACTGAGGGGGGATATGATAGAGGTATATAAAATCATGAGTGGTGTGGAGAGGGCCGATAAAGAGAAGTTATTTATTAGTTCCCTAAATAGAAGAACTAGAGGACACCAAATGAAATTAATGGGTAGCAGGTTTAAAACTAATAAAAGAAAGTTCTTCTTCACACAGCGTGTAGTCAGCCTGTGGAACTCCTTGCCAGAGGAGGCTGTGAAGGCTAGGACTATAATAGAGTTTAAAGAGAAGCTAGATAATTTCATGGAGGTTAGGTCCATAAAAGGCTATTAGCCAGGGGATAAAATGGTGTCCTTGGCCTCTGTTTGTCAGAGGCTGGAGAGGGATGGCAGGAGACAAATCGCTTGATCATTGTCTTCGGTCCACCCTCTCTGGGGCACCTGGTGCTGGCCACTGTTGGCAGACAGGATACTGGGCTAGATGGACCTTTGGTCTGACCCAGTATGGCCATTCTTATGTTCTTATGACTGCCAGGGAAGCGGGAGGCTTCCTGGAAGTAGAGCAGTGCTGGGGAAGGAAGGCAGCATTGGGGAGGCTCTGGCCAAGTCAGCCCCAGGCTGCAAGGCCTAAAGATACCAAGGCTGTGGGAGGCAGCCATGGTAGGCAGGGCTGCAGGAGGCAACCACAGTAGGGAGAGGAAGCAGGTCCACACCTCTTTGCCAGTGATGAGTGGCCATTACAGACTGCAGTCTGCCCCGGAGGCAGGGACTAGATGGAGACTGGCAGTGGGTCCCTGAGGCAAGGTGAGTACAGGGGAACTGGGTGTTCCCTGGGGGAAGAACTGCGGGATTCCTGGGAGAAGGGAGGACCCTGGAGTGTTCAGTGGAGTAAACAACATCCTCTCCTCCCCCCGGAAGGGGGCACAGAGAGACTGGAGTGGGCACTGCCGGAGGACAGTGTCCTGAAGAGGACACCGTGGTTAAAGAAGAACACGGGGAGATACCAGCTGGAGGAAGATGCCCAGCGAAACAACAAGCTAATTCCTCAAGGCAACCAGCTGAAGGCACCATGCTAGTGCATCTACTCCATGACCGGCCCCCATGGGGCTCTCTAGCATGCAGAATCACCCTAGCCCGGGTCTTCTGGCACCATTTCTAAAATGCTTCTTCGCTACTTTCCACTGCTGCCACACCTACGCCTGGTCCCAGAGCACTGTGGCAGGGATGTCTCTGCACCAGGAAGCCAGCTTCTCTTGTGTCATGGGGGATCGTCCAGGGGACACTATGCCTGCTCTCAGCTGGCCTTTCCACCACCCAAGAACACTCGGCACAGACCTGCAGAACGTTGCAGCTCAGCAATACACAACGCAATATGTGATGGTGAATTAGTATGCATTGGAGGTCAGATCATCAGCCCGTTCGGTGTTTGTGCTCTGAAGTGATACCTGGCATTTCCAGTTGTCCCATTGACCTCTGGGCTGACTCTCCTAATGGCTGCAATACGAGGCCAGGAAACTTTCTTGTGTGATCAGAATGCATCTGCCGGTGTAGCTTCAACCAAATGAAATGAGCTATAATGGCAAACGTCTTCTTCTGCAGCATAACTCTCTGGGAGGGCTTGAAATGGTATAAAAACCTCCTGAAAATCCCACCTCCTCCCTGACATTGCAGTACCAGCACAAGTTTTAAAGTGCTGACTCTCTGATGCCAGGATCCAGATCTTTAAAGCTTTGCGTCCTCACCAGAGACCATCAGCGGTGAATTCTCAGCCATGTTTCAGGATGGAGAAAAGCTCTTACGATTTTTTTATTCTCTGTTGTGCTTTGTCAGACCACCCGCCTGAGAGAGGCTGAAGGAGTGAATAAGTTTGTTATTCTCTTTAGGTAACAGGGCAACTAGAGCACGGGATTACCCAAACGACACCACAATTTGGAAAATATGCCTTCTGTACAACATTGCATTCCAATTTTTCAGTGACATGGGATTGCATTCACGAAAGGAGACCAGTTTTGCAAACAGGATCTTAAGTTGTTTGCGAGTGAGGCTTGTATACGCAAGTTGTCTATCAAAGGTTTTATCTCTATGTAAGGAACGAGGCGTTAGGAAACCCAGGGTCTCTTCCCAGCTGTGCCCCTGACTCTCTATGTGATCGGAGGGACAGCTATTCCCTCTCTCTTCTTCATTTCCCCGCATCTGCAAAATGAGAATGATAAAACCTACCTCACAGGTGTGCTGTTGGCCTTCATTAATGCTTGCACTAGGTTTTGAAATGCTCTGGTAGAAGGTGTTAAAGAAACACCATGCATTTATTACTCTCATGTCTGATTCCAGAAGGATAATTCAAGATTTACATGGTGGTTGACTAGGGTCTGATTCAAGGCTAGAAACAAAGGAACCCGTTCTCTAGTGGGGGATAGGAAAATGAGTACTATGTCTTCAGTCTTCAGTGATTCCAGCGGTGGTTTTGGGGACCCAGGAAAACTTTAACTACTCCATTTTTACAGCAGTATCCAGTTTTAGACAAGAGATTCACATTGATCTTTGAAAGCATCGTGGAGCTGTAAGGTCATGTACTATTAGAGTGAAGAGGTCTCCAAAATTTTTGCTTCACTAAAAGGGTGAGAAGCTTCACTTGGCTTGACTCATCCTCATAAGAACTCCTCTCAGGATAGGACTAATCTCCAGAATCAACGGCGGAAAGTTTTTATGTCTGGCATGTACTGACCGTTTCATCCAACAGGAACGGCCTGCAGATAGCATTTGCATTATGAGGTTCATATCATCTATCTTCTCCTGGAGTCCTGGACCAGGAGACAATCTCCTCTGCTGCTCTTTGCTACAGACCGACTGGGAAGTGTAAATGATTTATTCACCTCCCCTGGGCTAGCCTGGAGCCTCTGGCAGCTGTGTAGACTTTATCATTTTTGACAGCGCACATAATTACTCAGTCTCTACAGATCACAGCCCATACAGTGCAAATCTCATGGGTGAGGCTATTCCCTATCTGCCAACCACCTTTGTCAATATCAGTTAGCACTTTTATGTGATGTGATACCTGACTTGGAATTACAAAGAGACAACAGCTCATGGTAATCAACAAAACAAACAAGCAAAGAAACCCAAACCTTTGGGCTTGTCTATACTTACCGGAGGATCGACGCTCTGGTGATTGATCTTCCGGGATTCAATTTAACGTGTCTAGTAAAGACTCACTAAATCAAACGCTGAGGATGCCTGCATTGACTGTGGTACTCTTTACTGTTGCAACCTCCCGTTGATCTCCCGCTGTGGGGCTGCCCCAGAAAATCAATGTAAGGTACGTCGACTCCAGCTACGCAATTGTCGTAGCTGGAATTGTGTATCTTACATTGATTTTTCCACCAGTGTAGTCCTGGCCTTTGTATCCAAAAGTAAATATTCAAAACTAGCACTTGCTCTGGACTGCCATTATCTGTCTCTTTTCTTTTCCAAACCCCATGGGTGGCTCTTGTGGGGTAGCCTAGGCACACGTGAGATGAGGCAGTAAAGGCTATTGAAATTGACAAGTGGTTTGCGTGAGAATCCAGGTCAGAAAATGTCCTGCTAATACCAATTTGTGGTTTGCTAATTCTATGGTTACTATTCCAGATTTATCCAGCAGGCAGCCATCAGGTGGAGATTTCTCCAAGGTATTCCACACATAAGGGAAACAGCTGCTGTGAAGATAAATAAGATATTAAAAATTCACTGGCTATATCAGCTGTAAGTCGTCACCTTAAACATCTTCTAAGTTCTTTTAGCTAATTAGCTGGTACTATAGGTATTCTCTAGATAGCACTCACTATAGGGAATTATACTTCGAAAATACAGTATTTGTCGATGGAATGCAGTGTCATTTTCTAAAGCAAAATTGGTAATATTTTAAAGGCAAGTGTGTGTATTGGTAGCCCTATACATAGAACAGTCCCAGCTACATATGTAGATTGTTCTCCTTTATCCCAACAACAGCCTACCCACTAATGTGGTTTCTGCTGGGGACGATTAAAAGGTGAATTATTCTCTTCCACATCTTCACTACATGGAATATCGACACTGCCGTGGTCGGTCTTCCAGGGTTCAATTCAGTGGGTCTAATAAAGACCCACTAAATCAAACTCTGAGGGCTCCCCCATCGACACAGGTACTCCTGCTTCTCAAGAGGAGTAAGGGAAACTGACGGAAGCATTTGCTCCCATCAACCTCCCACTGTGTGGACGGTGCAGAAATGCAATTTAAGTTACGTTGACTCCAGCTACATAATTAACTGGAATTGCGTATCTTAATTTGACCTTCTGCTGTACTGTTAACCTAGCACTCAGGTTTATGTTTTTTATTTACATAATTGCAGCTTCCTGTGAGGAGGGCTGAGATTTTAAACTTCAGGTTGGTATGATCTCTAATGCAACAGCCAGCGTGTTACCAGGAACTGGCTACCCATTGGCTAGTCTGCTACTAAGCCAGACCGTATACTGTGCATACTCCGTTCTTTCAGAAACACTGGCTAGTGCTTCCTATCACAAGTCTGGATTAATTTCCTTTGAGTCATTTCTGCAGCTTTCTTTTTTCTCCTTGTGTTTTGTTCTCGGATGCTTCTCTGATCATTTCTCACCTTGGCTCCTACCACGTGGTCCTTCCATCTATCTGAATATTAATGGGGCAGAGAATCTACCTTCATGCTTCTCAGACAACACAAGGGGGAGGGAGACTGTTCACAACCTTCCTGCTGGGGATTGTCCCAGAGTTGGGAAATCCCAGGAAAGGCTCCTACGTCATGCTCCCCACACAGTGTTGGCAGAGACAGGGAGGGGCATATTGGGGCGGAGAAGAGGAGTGGCCAGAATGCACTACATGGTCCTCAGATGACAGATTTTATGGGGCCTCTTGTGTATCACAGCTGGTTGCTGTATCGAAGAGCAGAACCCAAACAGTTTTAACCTGTGCCCAGGGCTGGGGCAGAGAACCAAGGACCCAGGATTCCCCAAGGCCTCCATCTCTGAGATACACCCAACAGAAAATCTAGTTTGCTGTAATTTTATTGTCATCTGTCATTCATTTTCCCTTATGGATCTACTGATCCTGTAAAAACACTCCAGCTTATTTTTGTATTTTCCTTCTGTTCTCAAAGGCCAGGCCTTAGGTCTGGTTTTCTTTGATAGAGAAGCCATGGATCCTAATCCGTCCAGAGGAGTCACTCCCAGAGCGTGATGCCAAACCCTCTCCAGCCCTTCTGTTGAAAGCACACCCTTCTGAGTGGAAAGGAATATGTTCTATGTTCTACTCTCTGTTAGGGCATTAAGGGCAGCTGTTAGTGAAACACACAGTCCTAGACACACACACACAGAATCCCAATCTCCAGAGCTGGCAGTGACTCTAAAGTAGGTGCCTACCCGTTAGCTTTGTCTTTTTACTGTTTCCACGTGTGGGTGCAAAAAGCTGGATTGGCAGCGCTGACTGTCAAAGTCCTCTGTCTGCACAATGCACACAGCATGGGCAGTAGCAGCAAATGATTAACCTCAATCAGGGGTGAAAGTAACTTAGAATCATAGAACACTAGAAATTGAAGGGACCTCGAGAGGTCATCGAGTCCAGTCCCCTGCCCTCATGGCGGGACCCAATACCATCTAGATCAGTGTTTCTTAAACTTTTTGAGACCACGGAACACCAAACAGTAATATTGTTTTATGCGGAATACCTATGAAAATTTTCTTCAAAAAAAATTGTTGTCAGACAAAAAAAATACAAAAACAAAGAAGAGGTTGCGGCACACCTGCAAGTTGTTCACGGAACACCAGTGCTCCGCGGAACATAGTTGAAGAAACACTGATATACATCATCCCTGATAGACATCTACCTAACCTGCTCCTAGTTTCTTAAGTTTCTTACAGGTATTGTACTGTCACACCCCCTTAGGGGGCCTCAGGGAAGGAGGATGCGGGTGTAGAGGTGAGTGTGGGGGGCAAGGGCACCTTTTTGAGGGATGGGGGGCTACAGTCACACATACTGGTCCCTGTGTGCTGCTTTTCGTCTCCTTCGTGCTTTCTGTGACTCTCAGGGAGGAAGGCGGGAAAGTGCAGAGCCTGCTGCGTTCCTCTTGCTCCCAGTTGCCCCAGGGAGGGGCAGAGGAGAGATGCAGCAGGCTCTGCACTTTCCCGCCTCCCTCCCTGAGAGTCACAGGAAGCAGGAAAAGCGACACACAAGGACTGGTATGTGTGGCTGCCGCCCCTCCGCACTCCCAAAATTGCAGCTGGGGGAGGGGGCTTGAGGCGGGGGCACCCAGCCAATCCTTGTAACATACCCGCCTGCTGTTGAGCATGGCAGCCTGCAGGAAGTGCCAGGAGCCAGGCAGGCAGTGCCCTGCCCCTCCCAATGCAGCCAAGTGTCCCGGCTGGTCGGCTTCTTCCTGGACTGCCACACTGGGATGCACCAGCTCACTGTCACCTCTGACCTCAGTGCAGTGCCAATGGGCATTGACTCCGACTTGAGGAGTCCGCAGGGTGAAATCACAGTTCAGGCTCCAAACCCTTTTATCCAGCTCGTCTCTCTGATGTTACCGCCAATCAAGATCATCCGTTAGCGTGGGAAGAAGGGGGTTATGGTTGAGGAACCTGAGTACTGGGAGTCAGACATTTAGGTGTAAAAATATAGGGTGTTATAATTTCTCAGCCCACACCCACGTTTCTACTGATGAGGAGTGGGGGAAGTTAATTAAAAAAAAAGATGGTTGCTGCTTAAATTTTAAATACCGTGCCTGCAAGTTTGCACCTGGGCTTCTGTATTTATCCAGATAGATTTCTTGAGATCCTGTTTATGTTTGTGGCCCTGTTTTAACCCCCCCCCCCCCCCCCGCCGATATAATTACAAGGAGCACACCAGAGGCATGGAGCGTTTGGGAAGACCTCCGCAGGTGAAACTAGTCCTTGTGAGAAGCGTGATGACAGTTCTGTGTCTATAATATAGTTGGCAGAGTGTGTCCTTGTGTATCTCACCGGTTTTGTCTTTTGACGGCGTGAAGGACTCAGGGAGGTTTCTGCAGATTGACATAAAAATCCCATTTCCCTCGAAAACACGTGGCACCTGCTTGTGTTACAAGTGACCTCTCAGATGACTATAAAGGAAAGAGGGTAAAGAGAAGAAAAGTTGCAGTCTGTGGCTGCCGTCTCTTTATTTTGTGAGCTCGACAGCACTTTGTGTCCATCATGAGTCACTGGTTTGGTGCCAATCCGTTGCATTTCCTGTCTCACATGCTAGCAAGGCGACATGATTCTCATGGACTAATTGGGGACAAACTTACATGAGCTGTTCTCCAGCCCTGGCAAGATACTGAGCTTCCACACACTCAACGAGCCTTTTTTTTTTTTTTTCAAATGCTCTGTGTAACCCAAGGTCCAGTGAGCTTCAACAGCAGCCCGGGGAACGACAAGTCATGGATGACAGACTGCGGCATGTTGGGAGAACTTCCAGGTTCCTGCCAGGATGTGCCCTCTGCCCCAGCAGGGTCTCAGCAGGGACTGCGCTGGAAGCAGCAGGCAGGCTGCGTGCAGCGAGGAGGGGCTGCTGAACTGTGATCCTGTTCTATGTGTTTTACAGAGAGAATAAAGCCTGTTCCTGGTGGTTTGTCTGAGTGGGTCCGGTCTGAGGTGCACACACATAATACACAATGCAGAGCACACCACGGGGCCTCAGACCTAGTCTCCCACAGTTGTGTAACGAGTCACAAAGCTTCCCCTATGCTGAATAACCTCACACTGGGCTAGTGAACAGGAGGGGGTTACATATGTATTCTGAAAAAAAACAGCAAGCAAATGGTCTGGTAGCACTTTATAGACTCACAAAACATGTAGATGGTATCATGAGCTTTCATGGGCACAACCCACTTCCCCAGATGACCGGAGTTATGACTAGAGGATAAGAAAACTCGAAATAAATAGGAGAAGGGAAGGGGGAGGGGGAAAGAGAAAGATGCTCTGTTGTCCACCCCCCTACCCCTATACATAAAGTATCAGGAGAAAGGGTGCTAAACCTGAGTAGTAGCACCCTTTCTCCTGATACTTTATGTATAGAGGTAGGGGGGTGGGCGACAGAGCGTCTTTCTCTCCCCCCCACCTTCCTTTCTCCTATTTATTTCGAGTTTTCTTATCCTCTAGTCATAACTCCGGTCATCTGGGGAAGTGGGCTGTGCCCATGAAAGCTCATGATACCATCTACATGTTTTGTGAGTCTATAAAGTGCTACCAGACCATTTGCTTGCTGTTTTTTTTTCTGTAACAGACTAACTTGGCTACCCCCTGAAGCTCCTGAATATGTATTCTGGTTAGTCATTTATTCAGGGTGAGTCTTATGTGTATTAGAGGGATTAGGTGGTGAAATGCACAGCAGACACATTCCATCTCTGGCCCATGCTCTTCCTGGTTAATAGCTAATTGTCTTAACTAAGAAAGCAATCGAAATGCCTGTCGAAAGAATTGTTAATGATTTGACCATTGGCATGAAGTGTTATAAGGAGAATACCGATTTCATACACCCACCCCCAAGCACCTATACGTCTGTGTCTTACACTGCTGTGTTCACAGAAGCAGAACCTCCAGGGAATGAAAGCACAAAACCTACAGATGTCACAGGATCTCACTGCTTATGAATGCCTACACTTTCCTCCCGGCCCAATCAGCTCACACAAATGGAATATTTCAACAGAACCATGAAGTGCTGGGAAATTTCCAACAAATTTCTTTAAACAGGTATATTGTCTGTGCCTGAAATTTTCTCCTGCCTGCCAGTCATTGCAGGGAATGAATACTTGGGCCACGCCAGAAAATCAGGCTTGACCTCCCCTTAAATAAATGAGCATGTGCTAACGAATCTAGCCAATGCCTTCTACCAAAAGGAAGCCAATGCCAACAGAGGAAGATCCGCTCCTAGGAAGCATCTAAAGGGAGTGTTGAACGCTGTCAGTCATGAAAGAGCTAATCAAACGCAGATCAACTGTACGTAAATACAAATCAAGTGCTTAATCAGAGAATTGCTACAGCAGTTTCCATCCCTGGCAATTAGGTCTTCAATTGCCTCCCCTGGAACTGAAATGATGCCACTGAAGAGATGAGGTTTGTTGCCTTTGCAAGAGATGAAAATGTATTACAGAGAATGGCTCACGGGGCAATGCGGACTCTTGTCTTGCCTGCTGTACTAGAGACTGCTCAGGAGAATACATTCATCTCCCTGGGTTTCCCTGAATGCAGAGAAGGAGACAATAAGGTAGGTGAGATGTGATCTAATAGCCAACAGAAATACCCAAATGAGCTGGTTCAATGATAAGGCAGGCACATGCCCCATGCTGACTGGGCAACAGATCAGATGACCCAAAAGGTGGCACTTCTCTCCAGTGCCAGATGCTATAGCGCATGCTGCCTTATGAAACATTTTTTGGGCTTGACCATGTGGGAAGAAAGAAGTCTTGTCAGAGAGAATTCATGCGTGGTCTCTGAGGCAAGACGACGGGCAGTAGCTTGGTATCTTTCTGGAAAGACATTGACAGTGACTCATCTCACCTACTTGGTAGCAACTGTAGGTAGCAGGTTTAAAACAAACAAAAAGAAACTTTTCTTCATGCAGTGCACAGTCAACTTGTGGAACTCCTTGCCAGGGGAAGTTGTGAAGGCCAGGACTTTAACAGGGTTTGAAAAAGAACTAGATAAATTCATGGAGGTTAGTCCATCAATACTGATTAGCCAGAATGGGTAGGAATGGTGTCCCTAGCCTCTGTTTGTCAGGGGCTGGAAATTGATGACAGGAGAGGGATCATGTGATGATTCCCTGTTCTGTTCACTACTAGTGGGGCATCTGGCATTGGCCACTGACAGAAGACAGGATACTGGGCTAGACGGACCTTTGGTCTGACCCATTCTGGCCATTCTTACATTCTTATGTTTTAGGACCATACATCAGTCTGATCAACATCCCGGTTGGATCTGCATCTAATTGGATGTTAGTGTCATAACACGTCCTTTAGGACTGGCTTGCTAAGGGTAAGAATGACCCAGTCTACAACAAAAGTCATTCTGTTCTTGCTGGCCAGCTGCTTTGGGAGCACAAGGTGACCATATTGCCCAAACTGGACCGTCTCTGTGACAAAGGATAAATGGACATGAATCAGATCTCAGAAATGGTAACACAGAGAAACCTGTATGGCAACATTTTAACCTGCCCAGGTACTCAGTCATGGATTTAACAGCAGCCGTTCTTCTACAAAGGAATTTCCCAAGCCAACTACAGAGAGAGCGCGCAGAATTGATCTTCATATGCAAAATTGACACTGTTTCCCTTGGCCTGAACAAAGACTTTATCTAGGTGGCTTTCCTTACATTTAAACTTGATTGACAGCAAAAGCTAAGGATGAGACACTTTTAGCCCACTCAATTACCCTCATTGGCACCAGCACTACAATAGACAGGTACTTTTTTCCCTCTCTCCCTTCTTTTTCTGTTATAAATTCTGAGCGTCCCCCTTTTTTTCTCCACTCAAGCTCATCTGAGGAAGTGGGGTTTGCCCAGGAGAGCTCATGATCCTATATATACATTTGTTAGTTTCTAACACAGGACGACATGTTGTTTTTAAAGTTAGTAACGCGGCAACCCTGCTGAGACTACTATATAGCAAGTTAGTACAGGGCCTTCCTCCAGCAAGAAGGAAAAAAATTCCCTTTTCAGTAATTATACAACCCTTTATGATGAAGATGTAGGGGTTGCCATAAGATAGCAATATATGCTTGTAGGACACAGTATGTGTGTTTGGCAATGAAAATCCTAGAGCAGTCCCACTGTCAATTGTGATATACACTGCTGTGCTCTGACGTGAACCCCACTGTCTGTCTATGTCCATAGCTTTACTGTGTGTTGTGCCATGGAGGATGCTGCTGGCGGAAGGAGCACAGTCCAGACAGATCGTTTGGAGACACTTCTGAAAAGAGTGACTGATTTGCAAAGAGCCTCCTAAAAGAGTCGAGCAGAACAGAAGAAAGCAATATGGTACAATCAGTGCAACCAAATTATTTTCCTTGCAAATTGGGAAGGTTGTTCTTCCCAGGACACATGTCCTCAATCTCAGAATAAATTGACTGTGCACAAAGACTCTTCCTCTGAAAGCTTCCCAGTGTAGATAAACCCTGTAATTGCTCAGACAACAGATTCATTGTCATGGGAAGGAGGGGAAGAGAGTTTTGCCTATTTGGGGGCCAACTTAGCAACTTTCAAACCATACGACTAAGGCCATGTCTATATGACACAGTAGATGGCTACTGGGGTGGTCCATCTTTCATGGTTCGATTTAGTGGGTCTAGTGAAGACCCACTAAATCAAACTCAGAGGGCAACCCATTGGCATCAGTACTCCTGCTCCTCATGAGGAGTCAGAGAAGCCAATGGGAGCATTTGCTCCCATCGACCTCCCGCTGTATGGACGGTGATTTAAGATACGTTGACTTTAATTACGTAGCTGGAGTTGCCAGTGTAGACCAGGCCTAAAGAGAGCACTCTTGGATGTCAAAAGCAGCCCACTGAATATTAAACAATATTGCCATCAAGCATGGAGAAATCAAGTTAAGTAAATGGCCAGGCAGGGTGGATTGACATGTTGCTGGGATTGGAGGCCAAATGTTTAGCAGCAAAACAGAAGGTGGGTTGGATATTTTGGACTGATTATTCCTCTGGAGGCTTTGTGATCTGAGAAGATTGTTTACAAATATAGATGAAGTGGGTAGCACTGTGGCTAAGGAAAGGATTCAATGGAAAGAGTCGGGACACTTATTTTCATGCTACCAAAGAGCACATTTCCAAGCGGCAAGAAGGGAGGTATGCATGCAGCTCTTGTAGCGGATCAGCTGTCACTTTTCTGTTTCACTAACCGCCAGTTCGGGAGCACACATTTCATGACAACTTTACTCACAGTTTGCTAAGATGTCGCTGTTAAACCAACAAAGTCAGCACTGCTTTATTTTGGGCTAGATTAGGACCTAGGCTTTGTGCCCATACAAGGGAACAAAGATCTCTTAAGCCTCTCTGAAGGCTACCCAGAACTTTAGTCTTAGTGCGAAGAAGTAGGCAGGGCTACATCCCCACAGTCTCCTTTCCTGACGCAGGTGGGAGGGGAGTGGGTGGGGCTCACGCCCCATAATCTGTGAGGTGTAAGAGCTGAATTAAATCATGCAAACCCCGGCAAGAGGAAAGCAATGACTTTGGCGGGTCTGTAAGTACTAGAGGTCACCAAATGAAATTAATAGGCAGCAGGTTAAAAACAAACCAAAGGAAGTTTTTCTTCACTCAGCGCACAGTCAACCTGTGGAACTCCTTGCCAGAGGATGTGGTGAAGACTAGGACTTTAACAGGGTTCAAAAAAGAGCGAGATAGATTCATGGAGGTTAGATCCATCAATGGCTATTAGCCAGGTTGGATAGGAATAGTGTCCCAAGCCTCTGTTTGTCTGGAAATGGGTGACAAGGGAGGGATCACGTGAGGATTACCTGTTGTGTTCCCTCCCTCTGGGGCATCTGGTATTGGCTACTATCGGCAGACAGGATACTGGGCTAGGACCATTGGTCTGACCCACTATGGCCGTTCTTATGTTCTTATGTCTCCAGTAATTGCAGGGTTATGACACTATGTGAGGAATAAGCACCAGGCGTAGACAAACATGACAAAAATAAGGACTTTATTTTCTCTCTAATAGCCGTAGTTATGAAGAGCAAGCAGGGAGAAATGTGGAAAATTACTTAGTTGTCAGGAAAGAATTAAATGCTCCTCTGGTGCTCAGGAAGATAATGACAACAAAAAAGCAACCCATCAACGAGATTTTAAACCCTTGCAAAATCAGTTGCTACCCTGTGTATGTACATTCTCTGGTTTATTTTAAAAGACAGGCTGGGACCTGCAGGGACTGATATTTAAGGTCAAGATCCCAATCTCTGTTTGCCTAGAGATAAGGCTCTGGTCATTGCTAATTGCAGCTCGGGAAATCTGATTTCTGGTCCCTCACACTGCAGCAAGCCAGAAAAGTGTATTGTCCATTAATCGAGTCACTTGGCAGCACGGCTCTGCCTTTGCTGTACTGTTTGCTTTGATCCCTGCTAAACTAGAGGATTAGCTTGGTAAACTGGAACCAACTCATTTTCCAATGGCCATTTATGAACAGGAGGAAATCTCCCTGCTGCCTTGGAGAGCTGTAAAAATGATCCAAAGGAAAAGGAAAAGGCCCCTTTGTTGCTCTTTGTGTGGCCGTGCAGCCAGGGAATCACAGTGTAAGGACTGAGTCGTGGCAGTGCCTGGGGATAATCATGGGCGGTGGGTATCATCAGCAGGGGAAGGCATTGCCTTCCTGAACTGCCAGCCTGGCCCCGCCCACCCTGCACCCCCAGAGCACCTAATGTAGGTGTACTGGGGTGGAGAGCTGCTGCCTACAGTGCCCGCTCTCCTTGTGCTCCGGGGCCGGGGAGGCTCGGGCTGTGTGCCGCCTGAGGGGTTGTGGCCTGCACCCTCACCTCCCCTTTGTGCTGGGGCCAAGGAGGCAGGGGCCACATGTTGCTCCACCTCCCTGTTGTGCTGTGGAAGGGGGAGGCAGCATGGCCCCTGTGAGGGCAGGGCCTGGGCAGAAAGGGAGGGGCTGGGGGCAGGGTTGGGGGCTTGTCTCCCCCAGCCATACCTTCACCCACCGTCCGTAGTGACAGTGGTGCTTTTGCCTTTGAAATAGGAGTGTAGAGGGGCCAGATCAGGGCTAGGACCAGCGCTGGCTGGTTCTGAGACAGTATGTGCTGTGGCTAAAAATACCGAACACCCCTTCCCCCCAAAAAAAACCCCAAAATACCGAACACCCCTCCCCCCCCAACAAAAAAAAAACACTGGGAAAAAATTTTGTTGAAGGAAAAAAAAGGGGGGGGGACAAATTTGTTGAGCAAAACAACAACAACAAAAACCTCCAAGAACCTGGATCACTGCTAGGGGTTACCAGGTAGTTATTTAAAAGAAATAAACAAAAAACCGGACACGCTTCGTGGCGGGAGAAGAGGGGGAAGGACCGGCCAGGGGAAGGGGGGGACCTGGAAATAGCTAATGGGGGGGGGCAACGGGGTTGGCCGGGGGAGATGGGGGCCAACTGGAAGCAGGGCTGGTTGTGGGGGGGGGTCGGGCAGAACAGGGCTGGCCGCGGGATATCGGAGGAGGGGAGACCGGCCGGGAGGGGGCAGGGCTGGCCAGGAGTAAGGGGGGGCAAGAAGCACATCTGGGGGGGATCGGGGCCGCGAAGGTGTCTGGGAGGAAGTGGGGGCGGGAAGCAGAGCTGGCGGGGGCGGGGAGAGGTGCAGCAGCGCTGGCTGGGGAGATCAGGAAGAGGAATGGGCCAGCGGGAAGCAGAGCTGGGGGGGGGTGTCGGGGGCCATGGGGCTGGCCAGGAGGAAGGGGGAGCAGGAAGCACAGTTGGTGAGGGGGCGGTGCAGCAGCGCTGGCTGGGAGGAAGGGGGGGGGAAGCAGAGCTGGCAGGGGGGGAAGGGTGCAGCGGCGCTGGCCGGGAGGAAGGGGGGGTGGGAAGCAGAGCTGGCAGGGGGGGAAGGGTGCAGCGGCGCTGGCCGGGAGGAAGGGGGGGCGGGAAGCAGAGCTGGCAGGGGGGGAGGGGTGCAGTGGCGCTGGCCGGGGGAGATCAGGAAGAGGAACGGGCCAGTGGGAAGCAGAGCTGGGGGGGGTGTCGGGGGCCATGGGGCTGGCCAGGAGGAAGGGGGAGCAGGAAGCACAGTTGGTGAGAGGGCGGTGCAGTGGCGCTGGCCGGGAGGAAGGGGGGGGGGGGAAGCAGAGCTGGCAGGGGGGGAAGGGTGCAGCGGCGCTGGCCGGGAGGAAGGGGGGGCGGGAAGCCGAGCTGGCAGGGGGGGAAGGGTGCAGCGGCGCTGGCCGGGAGGAAGGGGGGGCGGGAAGCCGAGCTGGCGGGGGGGAGGGGTGCAGTGGCGCTGGCCGGGGGAGATCAGGAAGAGGAACGGGCCAGTGGGAAGCAGAGCTGGGGGGGGTGCAGGGGGGCTGTCCGGGGACAATCAGGAGGGGAAGTGGGGGAGAACCAGCCGGGAAGGGGGCGGGGTGACAAATTTGCCGGTGGGGAGCAGGACTGACCTGGGCACTTGCTGGGCTTTCCCTCTTCCTCACACTCAACCGACTGAGGGCTCCTGGCAGCAATCGCGGCCCAGCCTCCCAGCTGGGACTCCCAGCTGCTCCCCCCACCCACGCCAGGCTTCCATCCAGTGCGCAGCCGGAAAAATCAGAAAATACCGGACATTGCACATGTCTGGTATTTTCTGATTTTTTTTACCGGACAGAGCGTGCAAATACTGGACTGTCCGGTACAATACCGGACACCTGGCAACCCGAGCTGCGGCAGGCCTGCTCCAGCCTGAGACGCCTCGTGGCTGGCATGCAGCCTCCAAAAGTTCCCCATCATCAGCCTCCTTGGATGCAGGGCTGCTGGCTGCATGCCGTGCTTTAGCCTGCACTGTCTGAGGGCAGAAAGCCCTGGTTCCAGGAGAGCCGCTGACCGCAGAGGGGGCCACAAGTGGCAAGGGGGGAGATCTTGGGGTCCAGGATTCTGCTTGGGTCAGGATCTAGATCTGAGGATGGTTTATGTAAGAGAAGAACAGGCTCCCCAGAGGCGGATGGGGTAGCAGGGCACCTTCATTGCTGATATTTTCTCCGTCTTGGATCCCTGCTACCTGGGATGTGAGTGAGACACAAATTAACCCCAACTACACCATTTTAGGTTGGTTAGTCTGCAACTCCACTTAGCAATGACATCACCCTTTAAGCCCAAATTCAGTAATAGGAAAGCCCCTCATGCATAATCATAACCTGGTGATGAATAGAATTATACCCGCCCCTGTTTACAGCTTTTCAGTTGAGGTAGGTGGTTTTCACCTCACAGAACTCCTTGACTCAGCAGCTTGGAAGGGGTACAGGGTTGTGTGACCATGACTGTATCTTCCAGAGCAGATAAGGGAGTAAGGAGGAGAGCATGGTTAACACATAGACCATGCTTGACTAAGTTACCTCTTGGGTACAGCTGCATGCTCATCTATCCCAAGCAAGCAGGGAAGGAGGAATCAAAGCAAGTGTGTAAATCAATAGAAGCAAGGTCAACTACCAAGACCTCTTGAGAGGGGACATGAGACTAGTTTTCAAGTATCTAAAACGGTGTTACAAGGAGGGAGAAAAATTGTTCTCCTTGGCCTCTGAGGTTAGGACAAGAAGCAATGGGCTTAAATTGCAGCAAAGGAGGTTTAGGTTGGGCATCAGGAAAAATTTCCTAACTGTCAAGGTGGTTAAGCACTGGAATAAATTGCCTGTGGAATCTCCATCACTGTAGATATGTAAGAGCAGGTTAAATAACTATCTATCAGGGATGACCTAGACGGTCCTTGGTCCTGCCGTGAGGGCAGGGGACTGGACTTGATGCCCTGTCGAGGTCCTTTCCAGTTCTAGTGTTTTAGGATTCTATGATTTAACCCTTACACTCCCCAAAAATTTCATCTGAGGGATTGAGGCCTTTATCTTTAATGGAAATAGCAAAGGCGAAATCTTTGCAATTTCACCTGCAATTTCATTTTTGCAGGTGATGAATTCAACAGATTTGGCCATGTCTTTTCTGGGGAGGGACACACCTTTCCCTGTATCTACTCACACACAAATGGTGAGTCATCCATTTAACAGCAGTATGCCTCATTGCCTGGCTGTCTCTTTCCTGTGAAATAAAAGGCCTCCATTGGGGAAAGCTAGGATGGTGCAATTTTTTTCCAGATTACTGCCACTGGTTGGACAATTGTTCATTGCCTAGTGCTCCCCAGAGCTGAAGACATCTCAGAATTTCTGTCTCTAACACTGCGTGGACTGGAGGGGAGAGCGGTGATGCTCTGTCCAGTATGACAGCGGTTTCGGCAGGAGTCTTGGGGCCACGTTACACAGGTAGAAGCAGAACTGCAACTCCCCCTCTCCCGAGCCTCCGTGAAGCTCTCCTGTGTGAACCTCAGAAGAGAACATCCCAATTTTCTACCCACTGCTTGGAACGGTTTAGTTCTTAAAGCTCCCTTGGCACCCACTTTGCCTACCTAGCCACAGCTGGTGATGGGCGTCATTCGTCTTGTAATTGCTGTGGTCTACAGCCGTGGTGGGTAACCTGCGGCCCGAGGGCTGCATGCGGCCCAATGAGCTTCTACGTGTGGCCCACAAGATATTTTATGACCATTGCTCATTTGCAGGTTTGCCAGATTCCGCTGGTTTCTGTCTAGGCAGTTTTTTTCCCTACTGGTGATACTAAAGTAACCTGCATGTAAAGCAAAGGCACGTGAGGGGAGGTGGGTGCTGGTTGCACACAACAGTGTCAGTGAGAGCCGTGTGCTCCCTCTGCATCCCATCAAAGCACCACTAAGCTTCACTCAGCTCATCCCGCACATTCTAGGGATACAAGCGCAGTTGGCAAAAGTAACCTATCCCGGGAGACCTGCTTGGTTCTGACAATCTTGCGGCCCATTGAGATGAAGAAGGGCCACTCGTGTGACCTGCTCACTAACCTAGGTAGCCCCTCACTGGGCTAGAGTGTGGCTTGGTCCACGTGGGCCAGTTAGAATCCCCTTTACATTTCTTTATGGCTGCTTGGACATTGGCTCCGTTTGCCCACCAGGAGGGTGGGCAGGGAACGTCCTCCGAACATGCCTGCCAGCTCAGCTGTACAAGGAGCGATACAATTTTGAAGCTGACGAAGCCAGCAGCCATTATTACGTCACTCTTCTATCCCCTCAGAACAAAGGAGAGCTATGAGGTAATTGGTCTGAGATGTACAGGTCTACTCAGATATAATATTATTATCATTCTAATATTAGCTAATAATGGCTGTTGTGGACAAAGTGGACAAAAAGAATACTTAGGACCTAACTCTCCTGCTCTCAGCCTTCAGCACCACAGTGCAAGCCCTTACCACTTGATCTAAAAGAGTAACTCCATTGCCTGCTAGCAGTAGAAGGTTGTTATCCTCCTTTATACCATTGCTAGTGGTACTTAAGGCGATGTCCCTCATTTAATTTATTTTAGGAGCATATTCTGACTCATAAAAAAAACTGTAAAGCCGTCTCTCTCATTCAACTGCATGCAGAATAATTTCCTATTTGATAACCAGACGGCATATCATTTACCGATTATATTTAGGTTTCCGGTCTTGGTCCTCCCAGTAGAAAATACAGCAAATTGCCCCATTTATTTTCTTGTTCCCTGTGATCATTCCTCACTCTCTGTCTCAGCAGCTCGCCCTCTCATTTACTAAGTGACACCAGGAAGCTTGTGAAAATTCTTGAATTTTTTCCCTGTAGGACTGCACAGTGGTTGAACTTTGAGAAGCTTTCATTCAGGGAATGGGATTGTCTCTGAGCGTGTATGAAACACCTTTCAACACCTTTCAGATTGTGCTAAGTCCAACCTCATTCCATCGCTCCCCAGGGAGAGCCACTGAGATGTGTATGGGGCAAATAGGGGGGTGCTTGCTTGCTAATGTGTCTATTTGCTGCCCCAAATGACCAGTGTGGTCCTGAACTCAGGGCTTTGGGTGTCACCAGCCAGAGACTGGCAACACAAAAGTTCCATGTGTTGATGTCAAGAATGGTACAATCCTTATTGTCTAACTGCCTTGTCCAGAGTCATCTGCTGGAGCTGGCCAAAGAAATTCCATGGCAATGCGTGTGCTGGTCTTCACTTTGCACCCGGGGTGGGCAACGCAAATTTAATAGACAACAGCGCCAGGATGATAACGTTGAAATAACACAGTGGAAGGCATAATTAGCAGCCTGTCCCTGGGGTGTACAGAGAGGAGAGATTCCACTCCATCATGCATGCTCATAATACATAGCTCTGAATTAAGGTTCGAGGGAAACCAGTGCTTGGGAAGATGGTTGTGTCCTCAAAATATGATGCTCCATTTCCTGCCTGCCCACCGTGTGTGACCCTAGCCTGGCTCTCCGATGGCACTCTAGCAGCCTTAGTCTGCTTTATTTCCTGCTCCAGCCAGGTCCTATTATATATGTGTATTGTAGTCAGGCTAGCACCTTGCTGACTGTTCTTCCAGCATGCCCCTTTTCATGTGGGCATGCTCTTTTCCTGTTGACTGCAATGCCTTGGTGTGTGGCACAGCAACAAGGCAATCTGGCCTATGGCTTGTACGGCCTTTTGGATGCCTGCAATCGCCAACCTCGCATTAGGCGATGGAAGCTGGGGTGTGTTATTGTTTTCTACTGTAAGGTCCCCTGTGACAGCTTTGCAAGAACTCTGTGGAGGTCCTGTGGGTGTTGCCAATCTGCAGTCAGTCTGGTGGTGTGAAATAACCACAGCTCACTGCAACTCTGTTCTGCATCTCACGCAGGCCTGGAATAGTTTGCAGGATGGGATTTACATGGTTTTAATTGGGCATTCCCGACCCTTTCTATACTGGACTCTCCCGCGTGGTCAGCTGGTAGTGTAGGCAAGGGAAGGTGTTGCCTTCCCAAAATTGCCTTCAATTCCCAGCACCCCAAGAGGGGCTGAGGCCATGCTGTGTGGCAGCTCGGCTCCCAAGTGGCTGGGAAGACTGGGGCTGTGCCACACGGCAGCCCCACCCCTCAGCTGGGATTGAGCGGGGCTTGGCTGGGGGCAGTGGGGAGAAAAGTTGTGAAAGGACATGGTCTTGGGGAAGGGGCGGGGCTTTGGGTGGAAGGGGCGGCGCTTTGGTGGTCTTCCCCAGCTGGGCCTTTACCTGCTGCCCATGCTGTTGCGGCCACGCCCACAAGCAAAGTAACCTTGATTTCAACAAAGCACAGCCCCACTGACTCCAGCTGACATCACTTGGCTAAGCTCGTGCTCCCAGAAGCCAGAGACTGAGCCTTTGCTGCAGGAGGGGCCTGTTCTGAATACGTGTGCGCCTCCCCCCAGACTTCAGAGGCAGCTGCATAGCTCACTCCGCGCACAGGCCTGGTTGCTTTTCACTGTCCATGTTTGGGTTCGGTGCCTCGAAAATTTATTCTTCCAATAGGACTTTAAGTGGCTGCCGTATATTTATTTCAGCCTCAATAAAGGCCGCTTAGGCAACAGTCTCCACTGCCTGGTGATATACAAGGGAATAAACAGCTGAAACAACTGATTCAGTGCCACAGGGAAGCCATTTACAAAGCGGTACTGCACAGAGCCTCTGGGATGCTTCTGCTTAGTGACCATGTTCGGCAGCTGGTTTCCCGTCAAAGCGTGCTCCACACATGAGGGGACAGGCAGGGCAAGGACATGCCCTATTCCAGCTCCGAAGGATGGCTTTAGGGGTGGGCTGTGTTGAAAAGGGCCTAGAGGGGGAATCATGGAAGCACAAAGGCTTTCTGGTGAATGAAAGAGCAAGGAGCCTCTCCTTGATGTCTTTGAAGCCTGTAAAACTAGGTCTTGTCCCAGCACCATCACAGAGTGGCCTGAATGGCCAAGGAAAGCCTCAGGGCTGGGGAAGACGTCTCTGTGCCGGTTAAACCGCTGCTCTCTAGATTTTCTCCTCAGCCAGGCCACCTCTGGGGCACCTGAAGCAGGGCTTGTTCCACTCCTGCGTTCTGGGCCGGATGTCCCGGGGGGTGCCACGGAAATGCCCCAGGTGGTTCAGAGTCCAAATGGCGCCAGCCCCTCCTCCCTGGGGCGGTGGCAAGACTTTCTGTTCAAGGAGCTGGCTTTGCCTGCCCATCAGTAGCTCTCCTTAGCAGGACTTGCATAGCGCCCAACGGCCGGAACCAAACCTGGGACCTCAGTGCATGAGCCTCTACAGCAGGGGTGGGCAATAATTTTCACTGGGGGGGGAGGAGGTGGCCACTAAATGAATTTTGGTACATGGTCATGGACTGACTCCACCCCACCAGGGGTGGGGCCAGGGCCAAAGGGGTGGGGCTGGAGACTAGCGTCCCCTCCGAGTTGTCTGGGGCCAGAGACTTTGAATTAAAAACACAGCACAGGGCTCGCAGATCCCGGCCCCTCCACTACCGCGTTGCCTGGCCACCGCCCGGGGTTGCTGCAGCTATTTAAAGGGCTCCTGGTTGTGGCACTACCCCCAGCAGGGGCCAGAACCATGAGCCCTTTAAATAGCCATGGCAACCCAGGGCGGCTGCCGGACAACGCGGTAGCAGCAAGGCCGGGAGCTGTGAGCCCTTTAAACAGCATCAATTTAAAGGCTCGCAGCTGCACCGCTGTTGCATTGCCTGGCAGCCACTTGGGGTTGCTGTGGCCATTTCAAGGGCTCATGGCTCTGGCCCCTTCTGGAGTAGCACCATGACCATGAGCCATTTAAATAAGATCCTGCTGCCTGAGCCACCACCTGGAAATTCTCTGGCACAGGCAGCAGGGTATAAACAGAAAGCAGCCAGATGCAGCCTGTGGGCTGGATCAAAGTGTGAGGTGGGCCGGATCTGGCCCCTGGGCCGCATCTTGTCCAGCCCTCATCTACAGCTTGAGCTAAAAGCGAGTTTTGTTCAATATCTTTATTAATGACCTGGAGGAGGGGATGGATTGCACCCTCAGCAAGTTTGCAGATGACACTAAGCTAGGGGGAGAGGTAGATACACTCGAGGGCAGGGATAGGGTCCAGAGTGACTTAGACAGATTGAAGGATTGGGCCACAAGAAATCTGATGAGGTTCAACAAGGACAAGTGCAGAGTCCTGCACTTGGGACGGAAGAATCCCAAGCATTGTTACAGGCTGGGGACCAACCAGCTAAGTAGTAGTTCTGCAGAAAAGGACCTGGGGATTACAGTGGATGAGAAGCTGGATATGAGTCAACAGTGTGCCCTTGTAGCCAAGAGGGCTAATGGCATATTAGGTTGCATTAAGAGGAGCATTGCCAGCAGATCCAGAGATGTCATTATTCCCCTTTATTCGGCTCTGGTGAGGCCACATCTGGAGTATTGTGTCCAGTTCTGGGCCCCCCACTACAAAAAGGATGTGGACGCATTGGAGAGGGTCCAGCGGAGGGCAACCAAAATGATTAGGGGGCTGGAGCATATGACCTACGAGGAGAGGCTGAGGGAGTTGGGTCTGTTTAGTCTGCAGAAGTGAAGAGTGAGGGGGGATTTGATAGCAGCCTTCAACTTCCTGAAGGGACGTTCCAAAGAGGATGGAGAAAGGCTGTTCTCAGTAGTGACGGATGGCAGAACAAGGAGCAATGGTCTCAAGTTGTGGTGGGAGAGGTCCAAGTTGGATATTAGGAAAAACTATTTCACTAGGAGAGTGGTGAAACACTGGAATGGGTTACCTAGGGAAGTAGTGGAATCTCCATCCCTAGAGGTGTTTAAGTCTCGGCTGGACAAAGCCCTGGCTGGGTTGATTTAGTTGGGATTGGTCCTGCCTAGGGTAGGGGCCTGGACTTGATGACCTTCTTGACCCAGGCTCAGCAGCACAGTTGCTAAAACCAAGTAGCCATTTCTCTGATACCACTGCCCAGCCTCCTAGGCCATATCTCCACTAGGAAACCATTGTGAAATTAGTAAATTTGATTTAATAATTCCCAATTTATCAGAATCAAACTAGTGTGTCCTCACTACGGGGAAGCCTCGAAATCGGTCCAAGGCAGGCTCCGTTAATGTGGACGTGCTACCTCAGACTTAGAGCTCCAGGAAGCACTGGGGAGTAATCACTTCGAATGACTCTGAGGAGTAGTTATTTTGAAATAGTGGCACCGGCGCGTCCACACGACCGCCATTTGGAAATAACTATCTGGGAATTAGCGTTACTCCTGATAAAAAACAGGAGGACAGATTTCGAATTCCACAGCCCATTATTTCAAAATAACGGGCTTGGTAGTGTAGAGGCTCTGCTAATAAATTCGACCTTGGGGGGGGGCTATTTCAAAAAAAAGTTCTAGTGCAGACCCGGGCCTATTTAGCTGTTGCTGCTCCTCTTCCTGGCCGCCTCTTAAAAAGAAAAACCACACTGCCCCCAAATCACCTCGGGGGGTGTAATGGCTCTACCCTCTCCTCTCTGCATTTAGATTGGGGGCGTCATTGCTTAAACTGCTCCATTAAGTCCATCTCCCACCATGGTACAGCTCATGGGTGATTCACAGATGCTCTTTATCATGGAATCTGGGGATTTGCTATAGACTGGTACTAAGTTTTGGTCTGTATCATGATTCATTTTCCATCCTGTCTGCAATTAAGCAGCCTCGCCTCCCCCTCCCCCAGCTGGTTTCTGAAGCCATCACTCTGCCCTTCTCTGTGCAGGTCGGAAAAGAGTCCCATAGCTGGTGCTGCTAATGACAGGTTAGGGAAAACATGCTCTCTCCCGCTATGGCATTTGGAGGCGGAGTATGGAGCTAACTAACCCTTCTGGGATCTGGCTTCCGATGAAAGGCAGCCACAACAGAACAGGGAGCCTGCCAGGGGAAGGGGGGTGCGAATGAAAGAAATGGATATTGAGTGGTGTTTTTATTAGCGTGAGTGAGCAAGAGTGTTGGGAAGAGGAGGTGACAGAGGCACAGAATCAGAGTCAGCTTTTGACGAGGCATCCGGATTTCCACATCCTCTTCAGGCCAAAGGCTGCAAGCTAGAAGCAAAAAGAATTTTTTACAAGTATCTAAAAAGCTTTTCTATTTCATTTTTTCCATCCTGAAAGCTCCTAAAAATGCAAGCAGAGAAAAGCGTTGCCCCAGCTTGTCTGGAAACAAACCCTACCTCTGAACCTCCCTAGTCCAGCACTCTGGTCCAGCAACATCCATGGTCCGGCATGATGTTAGTTAGCTGGATGTCCAGTTATCATGGGTGTGGCCAAGTTTCCCACAGTCCCACAAAGTTTGTTTACAGCCACCAGTCCTGGCTCTCAGGGTATGGCTACACTAACCCCCTAGTTCGATCTAGGGATGCTAATGAGGGCGACCGAAATTGCAAATGAAGCGCGGGATTTAAATATCCTGTGCTTCATTAGCATATTCCCGGCCGGTCGCCATTTTAGAAATTGACTAGCCCGAAGTAACTGCCCGCGTCTACACGCGGCAGTGAAATGGGATTCCGAATTAAAGCCCTAACTAGAATTAGCTGGTAAACCTCATTCCAGGAGGAATAATGGCTAATTAAATTCAGGACTTTAATTCGGAATCCCATTTCACTGCTGCGTGTAGACGCCGGCAGTTACTTCGGGCTAGTCAATTTCTAAAATGGCGACCGGCCGGGAACATGCTAATGAAGCGCGGGATATTTAAATCCCGTGCTTCATTTGCAATTTCGGTCGCCCTCATTAGCCTCCCTAGATTGAACTAGGGGGCTAGTGTAGACGTACCCTCAGTGTTCTGTGTTGTTATTTAGCTCTTATTTACCCATAACGTCCTCTAAGAGCCCAGTAAACAGTGGAAGTGCTGGTGATGCTGCTAGACAATATTGAACTCCCGTAGTTCGGCAAATTCTCTTGTTTGACACCTGTCAGGTCCTGAGGGTGCCAGAGTAGAGAGGTTCAGGCTGTGGTGAGTCAGCAAGAGAGGCTCAAAAAAATTTCACTGAAAAATATTTTTTCCCTGCATTTTTCTTTTTTTTTTTTTTTGGTGAAACACCAAACTGAAAAAGAAAAGAGGCAGATATAGAACAGAAACGTAAGATGTTTGTGCATATGTTTTGGTCTATATTTTTTGCTGTATTTAATTGCTGTGTACATTGTGGGGTGGTTCCAGCTAATGGATATAAACTACAGATACACTCAGCCCCAAGAAACCCTATTCCATGGGGCTTCTCAACTGTACATCTCAAAGCATTGTACAAAGGTGGCTAGTGTCAGTATCCCAGTTTTCCAAATGGAGAAACTGAGGCACAGAACAGGGAAGTGATTTGTCTCGGGTCACTCAGCAGACCAATAGCACAGCAGGAAGTAGACTCTACTTCTCCTGAGTGATAGTCCACTGCACTAGACCTGACTGCCCTCTGTTATACCTATTTCCCCCACCTTTATCATTTTTGCAGCAGGAGTCAAAAATTGTGGTTTCCTCTTCTTGCTTTTCAAAGGCTCAGCTCCTCCTCTCACTGAAGTCAATCACAGAGCCCCTCCACCCCCATTCATTTCAAGGGCATAGAACAGGCTTGACAGGATTCTGGGTCTGGGATAACCCACACTGAAGGCACAAGGCTGTTCCTGTTAAATTCAGTGGCAATTTGGTTCAGTCTTTTGGGACCAGCCGTGTTGACAGGGGAGCGTTTTTCAGGATAAAACAGATTTTGGGTTTGGAGCTTTGGGACAATAATCCTAGAAACTCCTGATCTCAGATCTGCATCTTTATGTTTGCTAATTTTCCCATTCTGTGAACAGACTCTACCCTGGGACAGCAAACAGTGTGCACCAGAGTCAGATTTGCTTTTACAGAACCAGCAGATCCAGCACCGTGCAGTGTAAGAAATAAAGAGTAAGGCAGGAAGACTCCACCTTGTGAATTCCGGTCCAACAAAAAGATTATTTAATAGCCAAGCATATGGATGTTTCATAACTCCACCTTCAGGAGAGATACGAAGGATGCTATAATTGCTTTGTTTTCCTTAGAATCATAGAACCATAGGACTGGCAGAGACATCAGGAGGTCATCGAGTCCAGCCCCCTGCCTAAAGCAGGGCCAACCCCAACTAAATCATCCCAGCCAGGGCTTTGTCACGCTGGGACTCAAAAACCTCCAGGGATGGAGATTCCAACACCTCCCTAGGGAACCCATTCCAGTGCTTCCCCACCCTCCTTGAGAGATCTATTCCGAGCCCCATCCATTATCAAAAACAACCTTGTTCAGAACTGTTCCAAGTGGCTACTGAGTGGTTCATGGAGTAAAAGGAACAGAGAATTAATCACTTCATGAACCAAAACTCCGAAGGCTGAGAACTGTCACTTTGTACATAGATATCTGGATAGCAAAACGCTAAGGGTATGTCTAGACTGCATCCCTCTGTCGGCAGAGGGATGCAGATTAGGCAGGTCGACGTTGCAAATGAAGCGGGGATTTAAATATCCTGCGCCTCATTTGCATAAAAATGGCCACCGCGTTTTGCCATCTCAGCACTTTGTCGGCAAAAAGCATCAGTCTAGAGGGGGATCTGTATAGAAAGAAAGCCTTTTTCGACAGATCCTGTAAACTTCCTTGCAGGAGGCATAAGGGATCTGTCGAAAAAGGCTTTTTTTCTCGACAGATCCCTCTTGAGACTGCTGCTTTTTGCTGACAAAGTGCTGAGATGGCAAAACGCGGTGGCCATTTTTATGCAAATTAGGCACGGGAGATTTAAATCCCCGCTTCCTTTGCAATGTCAACCTGCCTAATCTGCGTCCCTCTACCAACAGAGGGATGCAGTCTAGACATACCTGAAGAGCAGGAAACAGGTTTAGCCCACGGGGACATTTCTTCATCTCAAACAGGCTCTCGTATCCAAGGATGCATCTGAGCTCCTGGTGAATGGCTGCTGCATTCCCCCTTACACCGCTTTTAACACAACGTAATCTGCACTGGAACCAGAGTCAAGCCACATTCTATCCCGTTGTATATGGAGTTCGAGCAGAGGCTCCTTGAAAAAAATATATAGGGAGTTCCTGGATTCTAGCATCTGACGCAGGTATTCAGAGGCCACTGTGGGTCCTACATAAGAACTTGTTGAGTTAGTGCTGGCGGGAGCAGTGAGGGAGCATGGAGGAGCTTTGTGTCAGCTGCAGCCTGATGGTGAATTGAACACGCAGGTGTCAAATGAACATAATGAGGCACTGACAGGTAATTTTTGCTCTGTGCGAGGCTATTTCTGCAGTGGCAACGGTCATTGTGAAAGCCCACTACGTTTGTTACCATGACATTTGCAATAATTACTTCTCCGGCTCTGCAGTGAAATGGGGCAGAAATATCGATTGAGTTTCTTGGCTTTCATGGGGCTTCAGGTCAGTGACAACTCATTTTCAATCTCCGACACCTTGGGAGAGAAAGAGACACTCACGGCACGTGCACCTTCCTTCCACCCCCTCAATCTCTTTTGTTGCAACCTAATCTGGGAAGTCACTAAAAAGATCCAGAGGACTATGAGCAGAGGAAGGGTAAACCAAATTTAATCAGGTGGAGAACAGCCTGTTTGTTAACATTTGCCGTGTTTCGGCTAGGGGCAGAGAAACAATTAGCCCCACTGATCTGTCAGCTCTGTACGCAGGCAACTGCCAAGCCAGCCTCTGGTCCTCAAGGTGCCGGGCCAGGATTTTGCACTCTTTAACCATCTGTGACGGGGCTGGCCGGCCCCGCACTGAACAGAGGGGAGGAGAGCCCGTCTATTGGGTAGAATATGCCCCTCCCCCACAGCCCTGCTGGGCATGCTCGCAATGCAGCCTCAGTATAAAAGGCTGCCGGGCTGCTCAGTTGAGGCTGACCTCAGGGAAGGAAGGAGCTCTGGCCCAAACCCCAGAGCCACTGCCAGACCCGCAGCAGGAACCAGATCTGTTGGGATCGCCGCCGTTGCTGCTCCCGTCCCTGGGTCGAGCACGCCCACGACGCCGACTCCGAGAGGCCGCCCGCCCCGCCACAGTGGACAACCCCTTCGCGGCTGCCCCGGACACAGGACCTGCTGACATTGCCGCCGCCGCCGCTGGCCCAGCTTCGCCAGGTGGGGTCACCGTCGGCCACTGGGCGGGGGTAGGAAGCAACCCAGGGCAAGGGGCAGGGAACCCCCCAGTGGGCTCGGCGCGTTTCAGGGACAACTCCCTGCCGAGCCAGTGGTGGGAACCACCCACCACTCATAGGGCCCTGGGTTGGGATCCGGTGGAGAGGGAGGGCCCAGACCCCCCTACCCCATCCCCTCAAGGAACCTCAGACTAGGCCTCTGGGCCTGTGAATTGTGCTGAACTAGGCCTCAGGGCCTGCTTTAACCTCAGGGAGAAGAGGGCGGGGCTGGGGACCCCGCCACACCATCATTAAAAGCTAAGCTTCATCTGAACAACTGCACTATTTCTGGTTGCTGCCCTCCCTAAGGTCACATTAGCATCTGCTTCCACATAATTGCTCTGCAGACATTCCTCAGCAATGGGTAGCTGATTCTAAGGAAAAATTACAAATGCAAGACAGATTTGCCATGAATAGAATGAGATCAGATACTACTGGGATGCAAGCTCTCTCTCCACGGACTACTTCTGCCATCAGCCTCAAAGTTAACATCGTCCCACCTCTCCCTCCTCTTCCCCGTAGACGTAAGGGGCCCAAATTGCAAGAAAAAAAAGGTGAACAGAATTTTGCCCTTAGCTAGAGAAATTATTGGGGTTTTACAGGGGTTCACTTCTGGATGGAATTTGGTCTTGCATTTGGATTGGGTAGGCATTTGTAATGGAACACCTCTTATGAAGATACATTGGAAGTGGTAATTCCCTTGTCTCAAGACATTAATATGTTATTGAATGGTATTTGCAACCCCTCCCTCTTCAAATATGTAGCAGGTTGTGACTCACCACTGCAGCGCCTCCTGCTGGTCTCCTTGGGAATTAGCCGCAGAGCGCCCCCTGTTGATCGGTGTCTCACCCTCCATTTTCTGTCTTCTACACAGGTTCAGGCCCCATGTCCCTTCCTGCCCATGGTGCCCTTTCTTTGTGGTACTGCCTTATGGCAATGCCCCAGCATTCTGGGGTCCTCTCCTCCCAGGGAACCTCAACTTCCTATAGCCACCTTGCCTCAGTGGCCCACTGCCAGTCGTCATCTAGCCCCTGCCTTAGGGGCAAACTGCAGTGTGAAATGGCCATTCCTCATAGACCGAGGGAGTGGACCTGCTGCCTCTTGCTGCCCTGTCTGCCTCCCTGCAGCTCTAGTGCCCTCGGGCCTTAAGAGCAAGGCCTCAGCCTGACCAGAGCTCCCCAGCTCTGCCTGTCCTTCCCCAGCCCTGCTCTGTATCAAGAAGCCTCTAGCTCCCCTGGCAGCCAGGTCTCTCCTCCTCCATAGCTGGAGCAAGAGTGTGCTCTCCACCTCACCAGAAGCCCCTATTTACAGTACCCCATCTGGGCCTTAATGGGCTGCTACTTTCCTCAGCCATTGATTCCACAATCTAAGCCCTCTCCAGGGCTGGATTTAACCCTTATTTCACCTGGAGCGGGGTGACCACCTTGCCACAAAACACATAACTAAAGTCAGTGACACTGTACCTCAAAGTAACACTCCGAAACCCTCATGTTCATCACTGTCTTATAATTAGGATACATTCTGAACTTTCATATCCTGTTATACATGTACAGTTATTTACTTGTTCCCATAACATAAGAACTAGGGGCCACCAAATGAAATTAATGGGCAGCAGGTTTAAAACAAATAAAAGGAAGTTCTTCTTCACACAGCACATCGTCAACCTGTGGAACTCCTTGCCTGAGGAGGTCATAAAGGCTAGGACTGTAACAGGGTTTAAAAGAGAACTAGATAAATCCATGGAGGTTAAGTCCATTAATGGCTATTAGCAGAGCTCGCCAAGCGACCGCGAGCCCTGCTCGCCAGCTGTGCAGTTCTGCGCATGTGCAGATCGCTCTGCGCCAGCTCTTCCAGGTTGCAATCTACTCGCCATGAGCAAGTAGATTACATTATTTGTCGAGCCCTGGCTATTAGACAGGATGGGTAAGGAAAGGTGTCCGTAGCCTCTGTTTGCCAGAGGGTAGAGATGGATGGCAGGAGAGAGATCCCTTGATCATTACCTGTTCAGTTCACTCTCTCTGGGACACCTGGCATTGGCCACTGTCAGCAGAAAGGATACTGGGCTGGATGGACCTTTGGTCTGACCCACTATCGCCGTTCTTATGTTTGATTGTCCGGGAAGATATGAAGCATTGCTACATGCTATATACTGAAATAGGCTATATATTGAAATATATGACCACAACCAGCATTTCAGTTACAACAAAGGAGTAGCCATCAATAGCCAGACACCTAATCGGCTATCCCAGGGTATGTCTACACTACAGAGTTTTGTCAGAAAAACGGCCGGTTTTCCGACAAAACCTGAGTTACGTCCACACTGCAATTGCATTCTTATGAAAGTAAACTGAAAGAATGGAGGGGTTTTTCCGGGATTGGTAATCCTCTTTCTTTGAGGAAAAAGCCTTTTTCCAAAAGAGCTCTTTTGGAAAAAGGTGTGTGTGGACGCGGAAGAGGGAGTTCTTTCGAAAGAAGAGGAAAGAGGAAAAAGCACAGGTGCCCTAGTGGCCACCCCATTCATACTAATCACAGCTTAAATGCGAGATAGTGTCCATTCAATGTGGATCGCTTTCTCGATGCGCTTTTGTGTGTGAACGCTCTCTTTCAGAAGAACTCTTCTGAACAAAGGTTCTTCTGTAAGAAACCTGCAGTTTAGACGTAGCCCCAGAGATTCCTTGGAGAAGGCACAAATGCTATGGGGGAAGAAGATACAAAAAGAGAGTCAACCCCTGGAGGAAAAAGACTTTTTTCAACCTTGGAAGTGTAGTCCCAGGCTGGAGAGGGCTGTGTATTAAAGACCTGTAACCCAACTGTAACCTTTGTCAGGGTGAGAAAAGCTGTTTGAATCTACTCTTGCTTATTTTTAATATTTAGGATTTAGAACGTATTTACTTTTTATTTGCTTGAGGTTTCTCTCTCTGACCTTTATGCCTACCTCCTATAATCACTTAAAATCTATTTTTCTACAGTTAATAAACTTATTTTAATGTTTTATCCTGACCCATGAGTTTGTTGAAAGTGCTTGGAAAGTCTGCTCCGGTTACAAAGGTGGATGCATGTTCACTTTCCAATGAGAATCTCTCCAATTACTGGAGGATCTGTGCTCTGGCGGTCAATCTTCTGGCATTTGACTTAGCTTGTCTAGTAAAGACCTGCTAAATCGAATGCTGAGGGTGCCCCTGTCGGAGTTGGTGTTGTGAGGAGCAAGGAAAGTCAACGGAACCCTTTTTCCCATAGACCTCCTACTGTGGAGACAATGTCAAGGTTGGCTTAAGGTATGTCGACTTCAGCCACGTTATTTACGTAGCTGGAGTTGCGTACCTTAAGCCAGCCTTCCCCCCGCAGTGTCAATGGCTTATCATTGATTCACGAGTGGCTGTGAGACTTCATGTAACTCATTTGCACGTCTTCCTGCCCGGTGGAGGCTGTGTATATAAAATACCTATCAGACAGAGGCTTGTAGCTTGACAGTAGCTTCACAGCATGAGGCATATTATTTATTTAAAATATTTTTACCCCGCCTCTCTATTTAAAATATTCAAGGCGGCTTACAAAAAAATGTTTAAACACAATACAAATATATATAAAAATTTAAAATACAAGCCCCCAAAGGGACATAAAACCTGCTAAAAACATATAGAGAACACACACATACAGACTCAAACATTAATAAAAGCACGAGTAAAAAGGGTGGCTTTAGCCTGATGCCGAAACAGCGCTAGCATTGGCGCCATGCGAATATCCCGAGGAAGAGAATTCCACAGCCTGGGAGCAAAAGCTGAGAAGGCCTTGTTCCGCGTAGATGTTACTTTTATCTCCACAAGTGGGGGAACACTAAGCAAAGCCTCCCCAGCTGACCTCAATCCCCGGGCAGGTTCGTATGGGAGAAGACGGTCCTTCAGATACCCCAGACCCAACCCATTTAAGGCTTTATAGGTCATAACTAAAACCTTAAATTGTGCCCGGAAACATACCGGAAGCCAGTGCAGCTGCTGAAGTACTGGCATAATGTGCTCCGTATAGCAAGTATTAGTTAAGACTCGAGTAGCCACATTCTGGACCAGTTGAAGTTTCCGAAGGCTGGTGAGATCTGGAGGCTCAGCTGTCCCACAGTCCAGGTTGCACCCCCAGAGACGCAAAGTCACACCCGTCATGAAGTAATTTCATTAGCACGTGCCCTCCTCATGAAAGCAAAAGTCCCTCGAGTAAGAGTAGGTGACAGAGTGCGTGATGGTCAGCAATTATACCGTTTGCACTGCACTTCGCATCCATGTCTTGGTGCTTTCCAAGGAATATCTAGCCAGGCTTGCTGAACCATGGCTACATTTGGAAGTGTGTAAGTGAATTGCTTTTCCTCTTTTATTCATACTCATTTGGGCTGATTTTTAGGGGTGCTCCCAATGGGAGCTGAAGGTGCTCAGCCCACGTGAAAAAAATCAGGCCCAAGGCCTTCATATGGATGAAAGTTATTTTAAAATAAAATAAAAAAGCGCTGCTGTGTTTCAAAGGACTTTCGGTCACTGGGACTAAATTGGCCTAGAAACCTAGAGATAAAAGGTTCTGCATCCCATTAATAATGCTCCTGAGCTGGCCAGTCCCCTCCCCTCTGCTTCCTTTTCATAATACTGGAGTTTTGTTAATCCTTGACTTGAAGCCAATAAGTGAACACAACTAAAATCTCCTTGCGGCAGTGAGAATGGAGGACAGGTGCAGCGAGGGAGAGAAAGGCAGAAAACAAAACAGACTGTATGTTGGGTCCTCACGTCAAGTTCTAGTTAAGGAATTATACCAGCCCAACAGAACTTCATTTATCTGATCTAATTGCAATAGAGGCTAAAGCAGACAATTATAAATTCAGATATTGTAGAGAGTGGGTAAATCCAAGGCTGCAGTGGGGTTTAGCAGCCACAGAAGAGCTTGCCAGTTCTCCGACCTGTGGGTGCTTGTACAGTAAATACAGGCAGCTGGATAATGGAGGGTCGGTTAAACGGTTTTCTATTGTATTTAGAGCCTGCCTCCTATTAAGGTTCTTCTTCACACAGCACACAGTCAATCTGTGGAACTCCTTGCCTGAGGAAGTTGTGAAGGCTAGAACTATAACAGGGTTTAAAAGAGAACTAGATAAATTCATGGAAGTCCATTTATGGCTATTCGGCAGGATGGGTAAGGAATGGTGTCCCTAGCCTCTGTTCGTCAGAGGGTGCAGATGGATGGCAGGAGAGAGATCACTTGATCATTACCTGTTTGATTCACTCCCTCTGGGGCACCTGGCATTAGCCACCGTCGGCAGACAGGGTACTGGGCTGGATGGACCTTTGGTCTGACCCAGTATGGCCATCCTTATGTTCTTATGTTCAGTGGCCTGATAGCTCTTGTCTCGGAAAAGAACAACAGAGGGGAATCCCAATTAAATATCAATTTCTACAGGCAGGTGAGCACCTATAAAAAGTGGATGCGTAAATGGTTCATTCTTTTCCATAATATGTATATTATTATTATTATAGATAGATAGATAGATAGATAGAAAGAAAACCTCTCTAGTCCAGAACTCTCTGGTACAGAAATTCCATCATTTGGAATGATTTTAGGTAAACAGTTGTCCACTTTTCATGGGTGTGGCCAAGTTTTCCGTGGTCTCATAAAGTTCGTTTACAGCCATCAGTCCTGGCTCTCAGTGTTCTGTGCTGTTATTTAGCTCTAATTTACCCCTACATGATTTCTAAGAGCCCAGTAAACAGTGGAAGTGTTGGTGATGCTGCTAGACAATATTGACCTCTCATGGTCCAGAAAATTCTCTCGTTCAGAACCGATCAGGTCCTGAGGGTGCCAGACTATATACAGAATTCTAATTTGCCCTCAATAACTCTCATTAAATCCAATATGCTGTTTTCCACACTTGTGTTCATAAATTGCATTTTATAATGGAAATCAGACAGTCCAGGCCATGCACAGCAGGGTGATTAACACATTTCTCAGGCAGTGGAAGTCTCTCAGCAGAGACCCTTGTCACTATCTCTGAGGGAGACACCCACATACACACAGCCTGGCATGGCGCACTGCATACACACAGTTATGCGCTGGGGGGGGGGGGGGTGATTCCAAAGAAACAGCGCTATCAAGACTTGAATCAAGATGCTGCAAACCAGCCCTGAGAAAGAGCTGCTGGGACTTTCCTTGTACAAAATGACAAGCAAGCGCTGGTAAAATAGGACCGTTGTTTGCTGGGAAATGTCAGAAGCATAGGTGACTTGTGGCAGCACGTGGGAAGTAGGGTTGCCAGGTGTCCGGTACTGGACTGGACAGCTCTGTATTTGCGGCATGTGTCCGGTAAAGATCCCCAGAAAATACCGGCAACTCTAGCGGGAAGTGTACTGCCCTTTTCCCTACCCCCACCAAAATTTTAACTGACAAATGGGGTGCCCCCACATGCCCTTTCCAGTCCCTTTTGGTAGGTCCCCAAACTCCCTCCCCTTGCAGGCACCAGGCACCACTGGTCATAAGCTATTTTCACAGGTTAGTGTGCTCTGGAATCCAGAGAGATCACCTGTCCCAGAGAATGTCAAGGACTAAAGACTATGTTCCGTTCTACATCCCCAGCCGAATTTCCTTCCCACTTTGGGAGACAGCAGCTAGCACAACAGGTGTGCTTTCACCTGCTCTTGACAGCTCTCTGAATCCGTGACCCAGCATGGGTGACAGATGAAAGCAAAAAGGACAGTCATCAGTTTACAGAAGAAGACTCTCCCCTGACAGGAGTTATGTTAATTATGGAGGATCGGGCTTTAACATTCGAGGGCTTAATTTTGCAACCTTAATGATCTTTTTAATGTCATTGTGTATGAAATGTCTTGGCTTCACAAGAAGCAACTTGAACAAACAGAAATCCCACCATGTCGTATTACTTTTAGAGTCACCGCACAGATCTCTGCCACTTGACTTGGGAACCTCACAGCAGTAGTAGGTTGTCACCCTATATGTGAACTGTCCTCTAGAAGGGGATGAGACAGGTTTTCCCACTGTGTTTCCTAGATGGCTGCTACAGCAGAGGAATGTCGAGGCTGAGGAATTTTGGGTTCCTTTCTAGGCTCTTCTGCCACTTTTCCCCCCAGCCTGGTCTGGTCTCTTGCCCATTTCTCCTCACTTCTCTTTATCCAGTGAGTCTGGGTTCTCAGTGGTTAGGACAAACCAGCCTTCAGTTCAGCAGACTGGCGGTAGAATCATCTTGAAAGACAGTGGCCAAAAAAAAGATACCTGTCCTTAAGGCCAGGGATCACTAAGAACCCTTCTGCAATTAATAGGGAACAGATTTCCAGTAATACAGCCTGTCTAAACTGCCGTTACTTGCAACTATTTCTCACGGCCCTACCGGCTTGAAATTCCTCCCAGTGCAGAGACATTACAGCCCATCAGACGTCTGGACTCAGAGGCTGGAAGATAACTGGGAATGGAAAAGCAACCGCCAGCAAGGCTTGGTTGTTGTTCTATTGATCAGCATGAGGCCTAGCCTCATAATCTGCGATGTCACATTCCTTCCTGACAGTATAAGAGAACTGGTGCTGTCTGTGGGGGAATGCCAGGATGGCTGGGGAGTGGGCAGATGAACGTCAGCTTAGGCAGTGATGCCCGAGCTTAGGCAGCATGAGGGCTAGATGCTCATTCTAAGCAGAGCAGGGTCTAAGCTCAGAACTCTTCCAGAAGACTTTCTCTAGAGTGGAGGAGAAGTAGCAGAGCAATGGATCGGGCACTAGACTGAGACCAGGTCTACACTAGACCTGGAAAGCTGGCTTAAGGCACTCAGCTCCAGCTATGTAATATACGCAGCTGGAGTTGTCTTACCTTAAGCAGAGCGTGGTCTTGGTCCCCACTGTAGGAGACCAATGGGAGCAAACGCTCCCATTGGCTTCCCTTACTCCTCGTGACTGCCAGGGGTACAGATGCCAGCCGGAGCTGCCCTCAGTGTTCGATTTACGGGTCTATACTAGACCCACTAAATTGAACGCCAGAACATCGATCTCCGGAGCGGTGAATGAAGACGTGCCCTAAGACTCAAGAAGGGTGGATTTTATTCCTGGGTCTTCCGCTCTCCTGCTCTCTGACTTTGGGCAAGTTATTTCCCCACTGATTTATCTCCCTGTCCTCTCCAATTACACGGCAAGCTGCCCACATATGGACATACACAGCACAAAGGAGTCCAGATTTCCTTTGGGATCTCTATGTTCTGCCATAATGCAACGCAAGTAACAAGTCCTGCTACACAAAAGCCGTTTGCTTAACCAATATTTCCCACTGCTGTTGGTTCACATTCGTCCTTGAGGAACATTCTCCCTGGGCATCTGTCAGAAGGACTAACCCAGTTATGGAGGCTGAAGTCGGTATGTCCCTCATCACAGCCTCTGGATGCATTTACACAGTGAAAAAAAATACAACCCCCCCCCGCCCAAAAACCAAAATATCATAGTGCTGACAATGGGCTCTTCAGGTTTTCACAGGGGGAATTGGAGCTGTGCAGAATTTCAGCTTCATGAATTTTTTGATGAAAAAAACACAGAGTGACTGGAATAGTTCATCCATCTGGCCTCACCTGGAATCTTGCTGTTTCAGCAAATCAATACTGTTTAAATTTTGTGCCTGCATCCATCCCAACTTCACTCCAGTCTCTTGTCCTGAAATTAGTGGAGGAAACACATGAAGCCCTGTACCCCACAAACACACACACACGTATTTCCAGGAGCTCTCAAAAGGCCTTTTCCTTTAGAGAGATTTTCTTTTTTCCTGTAAAGAATCTGATTCAAGTCCATATGTCAGATTTAAACTATGACTCCATGACTTTGTGCTTCACTACAGCCTTATAATATTGCTTCCCAAATCAGTATTTGCAAATATGAGAACAGCTGAAATGTGAAATGAAACTCAAGAGAAATCGTGTAGGCTGCTTCTGAGTTTTATAAAGATCCCTTTATACTGAGCGAACAGAAGGGCCTTCTAGCTTCATTTACTGCCTACTTCAACTGTGCCAAGATGTGGTGGTGGAGTGTGAAGGGTGTGAACATAAGAACAGCCAGACTGGGTCAGACCAAAGATCCATCTAGCCCAGTGTCCTGTCTGCTGACAGTGGCCAATGCCAGATGCCCCAGAGGGAGTGAACAGAACAAGGAATCATCAAGTGACCCCTCATCTGCCAACCATTTCCAGCCCCTGACAAACAGAGGCTAGATTCACCCTCCCTTCCCATCCTGGCTGATAGCCATTGATGGACCTAACCTCCATGAATTGATCTAGTTCTTTTTTGAACCCTGTTAAAGTCCTGGTCTTCACAACATCCTCTGGCAAGGAGTTCCACAGGTTGACTGTGTGCTGCGTGAAGAAAAACTTCCTTTGGTTTGTTTTAAACCTGATACCTATTTATTTCATTGGGTGACCCTTAGTTCTGACGTTATGGGTGTGGGCTCACTTTTTGCTCAATTTTACCCTGAAACGTCACCTCTCATTCATACAGCTTCAAAATAGGTACCAGAGACGTCTGCTGAGGGCAGCCATGGGCGGTTGGACGTGATGCCAGCCACACTGCTCGATGGCTAGGATTTGCCTCACCCACTTCAGCCCCATGAGCTATTGGCTTCGGGGAATGTGGACTCTACGCTGTGTAGAGTTCATTGTTATTGCTACTTCCGCAGGCTGTTTGCAGCCAATCCAGGCTTGGGCAGATCACAGCCTTCTTCCTTGCCCCACCATCCTGTGGTCTCTTTGAAGTGAAACTCATTCTACCTCTCAAATGTCAGTGTATGAAAGTTTGGAGGTTTTAAGCTGGGGATGGACATCACCTACCAATGTGCAGGGGAGGTTATGTTAGAGGATGGATATTTGGCACAAATAGAAGGCAAACTGCTAGAGCTAAAAAAACAAACAAAAAAACCCAACACCTCATTGATGAAAAATCCCCAGCTTTGCCCAGTCCTATCCCTTGGTCCTGGCATGACACCAGAACATGTGTATTAAAACCAGGACTGCGATCAAACCCATCTTGTTCATTGGGCCAAATCCAAGATGAATATTTTGCAACACTTGTTACACACACAGCTGGTGCGAATCTAATCTCCACTTATGCTCCATAGCTAGCAAAAACAAAGAAACAAATGAACAAACATGATTCTGGGAGGCATTAAGAGGAGTGTTGTGAGCAAGACACAAGAAGTCATTTTCCACTCTGCTCTGGACTGGTTAGGCCTTAGTTGGAGTATTGTGTCCAGTTCTGGACACTGCATTTGAAGAAAGATGTAGAGAAATTGGAGAGGAGCCAAAGAAGAGCAACTAAAATGATTAAAAGTCTAGAAGACATGAGCTATGAGGGAAGACTGAAAGACTAGATCTTGTTTAGTTTGGAAAAGAGGAGACTGAGAGGGGACCTGGTAGCAGCTTTCAAGTACCTAAAAGGGTGTTACAAGGAGGAGAGAGAAAAATTGTTCTACCTCTGATGGTAGAACAAGAAGCAATGGGCTTCAGTTGCAGCAAGGGAGGTTTAGGTTGGACATTAGGAAAAACTTCCTGTCAGGGTGTTTTAACACTGGAATAAATTGCCTAGGGAGCATGTGGAATCTCCATCATTGGAGATATTTAAGAGCAGGTTGGATAGACATCTGTCAGGGATGGTCTAGACAGTGCTTGGTCCTGCCGTGAGGGCAGGGGACTGAACTTAATGACCTCTCAAGGTCCCTCCCAGTTCTGGTATTCTACGATTCACTGGCGTGCTTAGCCTCTCTGCCGTCTATGTGCTGAAAGTCAGTGTCAGAGAGGGCGAATTATTTCCTCCCCTGTCACCTGACTTTTGGGGAATGTACTTAGCCCACGACTCTTACTTTAGGAAACAAAAAGAAATAGAATGCAAAGTGAACTTAACCAAAGAGATGAACAAGGATTTTGCATATTGCTCACCCCAGCTCGCCCATCTGCCTCCAGGAATGGATGCAGCGTGCTAGCCAAATGCACTGGGAGAAATCAGCAGGTGATTTGCTCTTTCAAAACATGCCTCTGGCAGTGCAAACCATTGGGGTAATGCATCTGCTCCGTTAGCTTCCCGACAACTAGCCTAATGCGCACTGTCCAGGAATAGCACGTTTTCTGACAGGAACCAGAGAGGGATGGGAAAGCAGTGGTTTCCATGGCATTCAGTAAAAAATCTGGGATTTTTTTTTTTTTGGTGAGAGAAAGCAGAAAAAGCACCATCATGTCTGTAAACCCACCCGGTCGGCTGGGCTGCGCTCCTTAAAAGTCTGTTGCCTCTGTCCTTGGGATAATGATCTCATTGTGGTCTATTGTTCCTCCTTCGCTGTTTCTGTGGTTTCGGAGCTGAGGGCCATTTGAAGTGTTTTATCTCAGCTGCACCTTTGATGTATTTTAGAAGTAAAGAGAACCACAGAGCAGGCCAGAGAAGCATTTGGGTTGGGCAAGTCCAGCGGGAGCCTGATGTGTTTGCGTGCCTCTCAAATGAATATTTATATTGGGTTGAAAACCCATGATTCACTTCACACACCTTTCTCTGGCAACTTAAACCAATATTTTTTCCCCAAAGGGAAATTCATTTTTTTTCAAAAATGAGGAACGAAGTCATTCCAAGTAAAGAGAAGTTCTTATGGCTGATGTTTCAGCGTGCACTTTACGCAGTCTATGGACTATTTATTTGATTATTTTACTTATTTATTTCTCTTTGCTTCAGTTTTCATAGCCCACTTGCCTTAGCATCACAGGCTGGTTCCTTTTTGCTCTCCCTGGCATGGCAGAAAGCCAATAATGAACAAAACCATACTAAACTTTCCAGCCCTTTCTAAAGGCAGGAGGTTTTGTGTGTTTGTTTTTCAAGATTGCATTATGGATTTGGGGTTCTGGATTTTGGATCTCCCCCTGCCCAACCATAGAGGACAATTAAGGTGGATCTACACAGCAGGGCTTAACTCGAAATAAGCAACACAAATTGAGCTACATCAATTGCTTAGCTTATTTCAAAATAGCTTGTTTTGAAACTGGGAGCATCGACACAGCACTTATTTCAAAATAGAGCACTCGGCCTCTGACTTCCCTTACTCCTTGTACAATGAGGGTTACAGGAATCGGAATAAGAAGTCCTCCAGCTTGGCAGTATTTCAGCTGCATGTTGTGATGACCATCGGGGCATCTTTCTGCTCTCTATAGCTGGTAAGATCCTGGCCCGCGTCCCTTTCAATCATCTCTCACTACGTATGTTTAAAAATAGTATTATTCCTGAAAGCCGGTGCGGATTTCGTGCCGGTCGAGGCACTGTCGATATGATATTTACAGCCAGACAGATACAAAAGAAATGTAGAGAGCAACATCAGGACCTCTATGTGATTTTCATCGATTTGACCAAGGTGTTTGACACGGTCAACAGAAATGGGCTTTGGAAAATACTTGGACGAATTGGCTGTCCTGAAAAATGTATCAACGTTGTTCAGACTCTCCATGACGGCATGCTTGGTCACATCCTTGACAATGGAGACACATCAGCATCTTTTGAAATATCAAACGGTACAAAGCAAGGATGTGTTCTTGCTCCTCTCCTGTTCAACATCTACTTTTCCATGATGCTCTTAGTTGCTTTAAGGACTGTACGTTGGGCATATCTATTCAGTTTCAAACAGATGGCAGTATTTTCAATCTCCGGAGACTCCAGGCTCGCACTAAAGTGGTTATTACAACTATCGTGACCTTCTGTTTGCCGATGACTGTGCATTGCTGGCTCGTTCAGCGAAGGATGCACAGGAGCTTTTTGATCATTTTGTTACTTCTGTTCACTGTTTTAGACTCACAGTGAGTCTCAAGAAGACAGAAGTTTTGCCTCAGCCTGTGTGGAAAGAGCCCAGCACTCCGGTGATTACTGCTGCTGGTACAGTCCTTAAGGCTGTTGACAAGTTCTGCTACCTGGGAAGTGTACTGTCCTCTGGCATAAATATGGATCGTGATGTATCTGCTCGACTAGCCAAAGCCAGCACTGCCTTTGGAAAACTGACCAAACGCCTATGGAATGACCATGGTATTAAATTCCATACCAAGATAACGGTTTATCAGGCAGTTGTCCTGAATGTCCTGCTGTATGGCTCAGAGTCACGGACAATATACCATCACCATGTTTTGAAGCTCAATCAGTTCCATATGCGTTGGCTGAGGAAGATTGCCCATGTGAACTGGTGGGACAAAATTCCTAATACGGAGGTTCTTAAGCTGTGTGGTATCATGGGCATGGAAGCAATGCTTATGAATAAACAGTTTCACTGGATTGGTCATGTTATGAGGCTGGATGATACACAGATACCAAAGATGGTCTTCTATGGCCAGTTTGCTCATGGAAAGTGCTCTATTGGTGGTCAATATAAGCGCTATAAAGATATCTTAAAGGCCAATATGAAGTAATGCAGCATATCTCCCAGTGATCTGGAAACTCTAGTTCAGGACAGATTGTCCTGATGACAAACCATTGTACAGGCTCTTAATTGCTTTGAGAGTCAGCATATCCAGGCATTGCAGGAGAAGCGGAGGATCTGAAAAGAACATACAGCGCCTGCAGGTGGTGGCTTTTTATGTGACGTCTGTAATCGGCTCTGCTGATCAATGATTGGTTTAGTTGCTCACCAAAGGTGTCATAGAAGATGAGATCCATTGATCGACGGCTCAGTCCATGATTTCGACATTATTTTGAAATAATGGCCTGCTCTGTAGACACAGACTAAGTTATTTCGAAATAATGTTGCTGTGTAAATGTACCCTTAGAATTGCCAAGGGCCCCATTGCTGGAGAAGGAGATTTTGACTCCTGCTGAAGGAGCTCCGGTTCCCACATTTGCCCACCCTCTACCCAGCAATTAATACTTCCCTCAACCTCCATCTCAGTCTGGTCTCCCTAATGTGAACATCAGTTCTTGTCCATCACCCTGCCCCCCACATCAGCCCACTCCTTGCTCTTCCCCTCAGTTCTGCCCCACCCAGCCTCACCCCTGATCCTCCTGGAGTTCTTCACCCTCTTTTGGGGGGAGGGTATCAGGGACAGTGGCGGGACCCTTCTTCCTCCCCCTTCCAGCTCCAGGGGCTTTTCAGACCTGTCTGGCCCATCCCACGTAGGGTGTTGCAGGGAGAAAGTGGGGCACAAAAGAGACATCCCAAGGGAGGCAGGCGGGCAGAGATCCCCTGAGATGTGGGACTCTGCTCCCACCTCTTTTCCAGCGAGAGTTGGATAACTGCTTCCCTATGGGCTCTGTCTGCCCTGTGTAACAGCCCCGATTGCCTGCTCTTCCCGGGGAGGTGGCAAAAGCAGAAAACCAGAGAAGCTAGGGGTTCTGAGGGTGCTACTGCACCCCTTGGATTGAAGGAGTAATAATAACCCAAAGCCTTGGCTTCTGCCTTTGCACCCCCGCGACAGCGAGATGGTTTGTCTGGGGAAGACTGTTACATCACTCCCAGAAGGGGGATCTGTATGGTGACCCAGCTGGGGGCCGAGTCATGACGAGGAGGTGGCACTTCTGGAAGAAGAAGGACCATAGGGTAAGAGAAAATGTGGGAAGAGCAGAGGGTGAAATGCTTGGAAGAGTTAACCCCCAGGACAGCTAGGAGGGGGGGACCACCGGTGGTGAGTGGACTCCATCACAACTCCCCCATCGCAGCAAGATAAGAAAGAGGCAGCAAGACCATAATGAAGATCTAGGTCAGTGTCCTGTCTCTGACAGTACCATGTGCTCCAGGAAGAAAGGAACAGAACAGGGTGATTTTGAGTGATCCATCTCCTGTTGTCCTGTTCCAGCTTCCAGCAGTTGGAAGTTTAGAGACACCTGGACCGTGGGGTGATGCCCATGACCATCTGGGTTAGCAGCCATTAATGGACCTATCCACACGCTTTAACTCTTTTTTGAACCCGGTTACAACTTTTTCCTCCATAACATCTCCTGGCCATAAGATCCTGAAGCTGACCCTGCATCATGTGAAGAAATACTATTTGTTTTAAACCTATTGCTCGTTAATTTCATGGGGTGGCCATTGCTTCTTGTGTTACGTGAAAGCGAATACAAGAAGTAATGGCCTCCACGCCATTTCTATTGTATGGACCACTATCATAACCCCCTCTTTGTCGTCTCGTTTTTTAAGAGGACCCACTCTTGGTTGTCGTAATCTCTTTGCGTATGGAATCAGTTGCAGAACCCTAATCATTTTCATTGCGCTCTGTCTCTGTCTGCGGCTGTGTCTAGACTGCATCCCTCTGCCAACAGAGGGATGCAAATCAAGCACATCAAAATTGCTAATGAAGCAGGGATTTAAATATCCCATGCTTCATTAGCATAAACATGGCCACTGCTTTTTTTTTTAAACAGAGTTTTTTTGAAAAAAAACCTGGCAGTCTAGACATGGATCTGTCAAAAATAAACCTTTTTTCGACAGATCCTGTGTTCCTCAAAAAATGTGGTTTACAGGATCCGTTGAAAAAGGGTTTATTTTCAACCGCTCCGCGTCTAGACTGCCTTTTTTTTTGAAAAAAGCCATTTCGAAAAAAAAGTGGCAGCCATGTTTATGCTAATGAAGCGTGGAATATTTAAATCCCTGCTTCATTAGTAATTTCTATGTGCCTGGCTACATCTGTCTGTTGACGGAGAGGTGTAGTCTAGACACACCCCGTCTGTCTGTCTGTCTGTCTGTCTCTCTCAGAGCTGCATGAGTCAGAGGCTCCCAAAAGGGAGTGCTTTGCTGAATTAGGTTGGGTTTGGATATGTGCTTAAAGTTAAGCACATACTTAAGTGTGTTGCTGACTCAGGGCCCCAAGTAACTTCTTCAAAATACACTTCCAACATCTTCCATTTCCTCCTCCAAAATCCATTCAATACAGTCAAACTCCAATGCATTTACGGAAACTGTGGTCTGTTAGCAAGCTGCAAGCTGTCTGGGAGACTTACTGCATTGGACACACTGTTGTTGTGAAATATGCCCTCAGCACTTCTTACAAATGAGAAATTGAAAGTTTAAGCTCACCTGAATTGGAAACAAATGAATAAATTCAGTGAAATAGATGGACAGTATTTATTTGCAAGCGGGAATGAAGATAAGAATTAGCTAACAGTTGCAAGCTGGTGCAAAAGTAATGCAAAGCTAACCGTAAAACTTCAGATCCAATGTGGGGGGAGTGAGAAGTCACTTAAGTTAAATGTCAGCAGAAACAAGAGGTCTGCAAGCCACAGCAAATCCATTTCTACTGTGTATGCTGCTCAGTACATGGGCACTAGGACCAAAACAAACAAGAGTGCTTTAGTATCAGGTCTGTGATCAAATAGCTCAAATACAAAATGATGGGGAGAGAAATATAAGCACCAATTAGTCACTGTTCTGATTTTTCACCCTTTCCATGTGATCACCCTAGTTGTGAGTGTGCAGTATTTGAAGCTTGACCTGTTGTGTTTAGACATACAGGTCACATGGTGTGGGTTTCTGGTCCTTGGTTGGATGAGAAATACTTCTTAGAATTAGGTAGTCAGTATATTCCTGTGTATCTAATACAGGGCCTGCAACACCTCCCTAAACGAGGAATCAATGGTACATTAAAGGAGAATCAAGCTGTCAGCATTGGCTTTTGTGAATATTCTGCAGTATTCCCTTAACATTTGCAGTGAAGAACATTCCACTTAGTAAACACATTCACTGAATTATTCATGGAAAACGAAGATAAAAGGGAAAGGAGTCTAAGTACATCGATTTTAAAATTCAGATGAATATTTGCAAAAAATGTGGGGTGTTTATTTACCCACTGCCTGTTTCTGGTGCAGCTAAATCTCCACTGGGAACTGGAGTGGGATCATCCAATACATTTCCAATATAACTTGGTCTGCAGTTCAGAACTCTGCGTCTACATAGCACAGTTATTTCGAAATAACTGACCTTATTTCGAAAGAACAACGCGAGTGTCTACCCAGCAATTCCGTTATTTCAAAATAAATCCAAAATAATGGAGGGCTTATTCCCACTTCGGTAGACCTCATTCCATGAGGAATAATGCCTCTTCCGAAATAGCTATTTCTAAATAGCTGTAATGTGGATGCTTCACAGCTGCTATTTTGAAATAGCTCCTCCCCAGGGCCATTCAAAGTAAATACTCCCAGTGCCCCCTCGGGCTCTAAATCGAGGTAGTGCGTCCACATTAGGGAAGCCTGCCTTGGACTAATGTTGAGGCTTCCCTGCAGTGTAGACATGCTATTTCAAAATAAGCTACTTTGGAGTATTTCTTCTGGAATAGCTTATTTTGAAATAAATGTGCAGTGTAGACATACCCTTAAATGCTATCATGATGGGCACTCTACGAACTCCCAAGATAGTAGCTCAATATGAAGGCAGATCTCCAAGGGTCTCTTAAAAAGCATTGCTTGGGAGGATCAGGAAAAGAAAGATGAAGGTCGGAGCCTATCTGGCTCATCTTTTCTGCCTTATTTCCTTTTTTCTTCCATTTGTGTTGACTATCATCAGGAAAAAAATCTAAAAGTTCAAACTGTGCATGCATGTGTGCAGAGAATCCACCATACTCAGCATTCTCCGGCATTAACCATATCTAATTGGAAACATTTCACTCATCTTTGATCTTAATAGCTTTTTGAAAGTGGAAGCCCAAAATGCCTAATATCAGAGCAAGGGCTTTACAATCCAGGATTGAGCAGAATATATTTGCCTTTGATTTTTAATATCTCTGCCCTAACGGTCCCCACTCGACTCCTCTTTCCTAATTTCTCTCTACCCTTTTCCTGTCCCTCTTAAATCCTGGCAATTTAAGAAGTCCAGTGGAAGCGGGAAGGGGATGCAAATTTTTAATTAAAAAAGATACATGTAAGCATTTTAAATCTTCATTTTTAAAAAAAACACAAAATCCCTCTGCAGTCATTTTAAGAGGCACCTACTCAGGGAAATGCAAAAATTTTACCATGCAAATATTCCCTTTTCCCTCTTTTCCTCATCTTAATAAGAGTCAAACTCATTCCAACCTCGTAAGACGCTCGTCTGTAAAAGGATATAATGGAGCAATAAAACAATTATGCAGCCACCCAGTGGACGCTGCATTATTTTGAAAATTTGGATTCAATTGCTCATTTGTTTTCCCAGGCTCAGCTGGGTTCATCACTGTGAAGGAGAGCATGGAAAAGCATTTGATTACAGCATCCTCGCCAAGGTCCTGGAGAGTTAACCCTGTTTGCTGTGGGAGGAAGAATTTCTTTTTCCTCCTGCTGTGCATGCAGACAGTGATTTGAAGGAAAAGCATTAGCCATTAGGCTGAGTTGATATGGATGGTTAAATTACAAGGCAGAATGTTCTCCAGAGTGGGAGGTATGGAAAGATGATCATGCGGTTAAGTAAGCACTAGACCATGATGTGGAAGATATGGTTTCAATTCCCATCTTTCCTACAAACTTAAGAACATAAGAACGGCCAGACTGGGTCAGACCAAAGGTCCATCTAGTCCCTTATCCTGTCTGCCGAGAGTGGCCAATACCAGATGCCCCTGAGGGAATGAACAGAACAGATAATTTCTCAGATCTCCATCCATGAAATGGAACAATCCTTCTTCTGTCTGGTCTATTAAAATTGTCAATCTTCAGGGACTGGAATGTCTCTTGCTATGTGAAGGCACAGCACCTGAAACAATACACCAGGGGCACACTGAAAATACAAGATGGTCTGAGGTAAACAGGATGAAGTTTAACAAGGATAAATGCAAAGTGCTCCACTGAGGAAGGAACAATCCATTTCACGCATATAGAATGGGAAGTGACTGTCTAGGAAGGAGTACGGCAGAAAGGGATCTAGGGGTTATAGTGGACCACAAGCTGAATGAGTCAGCAGTGTGATGCTGTTGCAAAAAAAGCAAACATGATTCCGGGATGCATTAACAGGTGTGTTGTGAGCAAGACACGAGAAGTCATTCTTCCGCTCTGCTCTGTGCTGATTAGGCCTCAGCTGGAGTATTGTGTCCAGTTCTGGGCACCACATTTCAAGAAAGATGTGGAGAAATTGGAGAGGGTCCAGAGAAGAGCAACAAGAATGATTAAAGGTCTAGAGAACATGACCTATGAAGGAAGACTGAAAGAATTGGGTTTGTTTAGTTTGGAAAAGAGAAGATTCAGAGGGGACATGATAGCAGTTTTCAGGTATCTAAAAGGGTGTCACAAGGAGGAGGGAGAAAACTTGTTCTTCCTGGCCTCTGCAGATAGAACAAGAAGCAATGGGCTTAAACTGCAGCAAGGGAGGTTTAGGTTGGACATTAGAAAAAAGTTCCTAACTGTCAGGGTGGTGAAACGCTGGAATAAATTGCCTAGGGAGGTTGTGGAATCTCTATCTCTGGAGATATTTAAGAGTAGGTTAGATATAAGTCTGTCAGGGATGGTCTAGATGGTACTGGGTCCTGCCATGAGGGCAGGGGACTGGACTCAATGACCTCTCGAGGTCCCTTCCAGTTCTAGTATTCTATGATTCTATGGCATACTAGCACATTGTATTCACACTGGTGATTTACCACGTTACCAGGTGAATAAGTCTTGTTACCATTTTTGAGGGTCAGTTTGGTTTTATTCCTCCCAGAAGATGAGAGGGGTTGGGATGGAACTCTGTGGATAAGACTTAATGTTGGAGCTTCACAGCAAATGGGGAACCACTAGCTTGCGAATAATCTGCTATATAGTTTAGAGAGTTTGCCTGCTTGATTAAGAACTCCTCATAAACAGTAAGAGCTAGGACCACTCAATTCAGTAACTTATAGCAAGATACGGGTTTGGTTATGCTATGAAAACAGAATGTGCCTGGAATGGGATTGCTTCTCAGAAAACCAACAGAAAAGAGACTGAATCACCAAATCAAGTACAGTTCTCAAAATTGACCTGACTCAGTGAATGCTGAAAGAGACTGAACCAAGATGAGCCGGAAAATGAGAATGAACCTGGGATAGGACTGCTTCTCAATAAACCATGCAGAAAAGGGATAAAAGGAAGAAATGTGGAATAGTGTTTTGTTTTGGCATAGCTTAATCAATGCTAAAGGTTTGAAAAGTAGAAGAAAATGTTATTGGAAACCAAATGGACTATATCACTTTTTTATTATAACATAACAAATTATAAGAGTTTATAGGGATGAAGAAGAAAAATACACTTGATAGAATTCCCATTTAAAAATACTAAAAAATGTAAATGGGAAAATGTTAACAATCCCTTTCTTAAAGAAATCTGAAAGAACAATTATCTTAATAAAATAACACTGTATTTTTTAAAAATACAATCCTTTAAATAAAGCATGTACATATTCCTTTTATTTTCCAAAATCAGACAAAAAAACCCCCATGCACCCTTAATTGAGTTAAGGACATGGGTAAATCTATTAGTGGGAAAATAAACCAGAGTCTGCATTCAGGACATGTAGATTATTTTACTGGGTTTAATAGTGTTGCCACTCCTGCAACATGGTGAGGAATGTGAAATGCATCACTGCAACCTCTTTCCTTCCATTTCAAACACCCTTTCCTCTGTAGAAGTGATGGAGCAAACACTGAGGCTTTTTGTACTCTTGTAAATTTAAAACATAGCCAGTGTACATAAGAACTTAAGCGAGGTCATACTGGATCACACCAATGGTCCATCTATCCCCATATGCTGTGTTCCAGCAATGGCCAAACCAGATGCCCCAGAGGGAGTGAACAGAATAGGTAATCCTCAAGTGATCCCTCTCCTGTCATCCATTTTGAGCCTCTGACAAACAGAGGCCGGGGACAACATTTCCTACCTATCCTGATTAATAAATAGCGATGGACCTAACCTCAGTGAATTTATCTAGCTCTTTTTTGAACCCTGTTAAAGTCCTGGGTTTTCACAACATCCTCTGGCGAGGAGTTCCATAGGTTGACTGTGTGCTTTGTGAAGAAAAACTTACTTTTATTTGTTTTGAACCCGCTACCTATTCATTTCATTTGGTGACCCCTAGTTCTTATGTTGTGGAAGCAAGTAAATAACTTCCTTATTCACTGTGTTGCACTTTAACACACCACTGTGGTCACATTAGCACTGGGAGAGAGCACCCCCAGCGCTGTAGGTAAACCATCTCCAGGAGAGGCATAGCTTGCCATTGTAGAAGCCTGTTCACACTGGTGCTTTACAGCGCTGTAACTTGCTGCACTCAGGGGCTGTGTCTAGACTGGCCAGTTTTTCCGGAAAATCAGCCGCTTTTCTGGAAAAACTTGCCAGCTGTCTACACTGGCCGCTTGAATTTCCGCAAGAACACTGACGATCTAATGTATGATCGTCAGTGTTCTTGCGCAAATACTATGACGCTCCCGTTCGGGCAAAAGCCCTCTTGCGCAAATGCTTTTGCGCAAGAGGGCCAGTGTAGACAACCCAGAATTGTTTTGCGCAAAAAAGCCCCGATGGCTAAAATGGCGATCGGGGCTTTCTTGCGCAAAAGTGCGTCTAGACTGGCACGGACACTTTTCCGCAAAAAGTGCTTTTGCAGAAAAGCGTCCGTCCCAATCTAGATGCTCTTTTCCGCAAATGATTTTAACGGAAAAACTTTTCCGTTAAAAGCATTTGCGGAAAATCATGCCAGTCTAGACATAGCCAGGGTGTATGTGTGTGTTTCCATACCCCTGAGTGAGAAAGCTATATTGCAGTAAAGTGGCAGTGTCAGCAAGCCCTGAAACGTCGAAAAGTAGCACATCTTACTATTCAATGCATAAAAGAGATTATTTCAGAAAAGCCGGGGGAGGGGATAGAGGCAGGAATGTACTTCCTGAACCAATGAACTGGCTGAATGAGAGAGCTGCTGACAGCAATAGCAAATATAATAGAATTTGGTTTAATATAGGACCTTTCATACTCTAGGTGTCCCGAACAGCTCTACAAAGCAATAAGTTAGGCCCAGATGGTGCTAGTGCAGTGACTATGTAAGCAAATACCGCAGCTATTATTCATTGCAGCAATAACTCAGGTTATTTAGACATTAGCGGCTAGATTCAACCCACGTTTCCATCAGGCAAGGGACTCATGAAGTAGAAAGTCGACCCAGGGAAAGATCGCAGTAGCAGATAGGTGGATTCATATAATAAAGAAACTACTTATTGGAAAATTCATCTGACTCAAAGAGTTACTGGAGAGGGTTGATGAGAGATTAGATCTTAGCGTGTACTTCTGAGTCAACTTAAGATGGAGAGAGCCGAGCAAAATCCTAAAGGGTAAGTGGGATTGGAAAATTATATGCCTTTTACCAGAACACAGTCCCTTGGAAATGGTTACCTTGTTGGTCTTTAAAGGAACTCTTATTTGAGGAGTTAATAGAAATGCTCTGCGAGCTTTTATCTCCATGGACAAGGACTCTACATTCAGTCTCGATTGCGTAAAGGTGGGTGGAGTTAATCAATTGCTCGTCCAACCACACGTTAAAATGAAAGGAAGCTTGTAGCAGGGTCCATTTTCTGTCACCCTGATGAAAAGCTGCAGCCTCCAGCGTGGAAAGCGGGAATTATTTGCAGACACTCCTCACTTGCCCACACATGAGGTGGGATACTTGGGAGGGTGCTGAGTTACGGGCAGGGAGGCAGGTCAGAAGGTCCAGAGGAAACTGGATACTAAATAATCTCAGATGAGCCACTGACTGATCTGCATGTGACCTGAGGTAAATCCTTTGACCTCCATGAGCCGCCCTCAACCCACTTGGCCAACTGCCACAAAGCAGAAAGGACCTAATTGAAAACCGGCATTTGAAGCCATTTTGAGCACCTCTTGCATACTATTTAATGATCTGTCCAAGTTCTTTCACCCTATAAATGGTGGCACTTTACTTCCTTCCGAATGTACGTGGTCTTCCATGGGGATGGAGCACCCAATATTTTCTCATGTATGTGAGACACTCCGGCTGCGTCTAGATTGGCATGATTTTCCGCAAATGCTTTTAGTGGAAAGTTTTCCATTAAAAGCATTTGCGGAAAAGAGCGTCTAGATTGGCACGGATGCTTTTCCACAAAAGCACTTTTTGCGGAAAAGCGTCCGTGCCAATCTAGACGCGCTTTTGCGCAAAAAAGCCTCGATCGCCATTTTCGCAATCGGGGCTTTTTTGCGCAAAACAAATCTGAGCTGTCTACACTGGCCCTTTTGTGCAAAAGCTTTGCACAAAAAGGACTTTTGCCCGAATGGGAGTGTCATAGTATTTGCGCAAGAACACCGACGATCATACATGAGATCGTCAGTGTTCTTGCGGAAATTCAAGCGGCCAGTCTAGACAGCTGGCAAGTTTTTCCGGAAAAGTGGCTGATTTTCTGGAAAAACTTGCCAGTCTAGACACAGCCTCTGTGTACTCCTCCACCTGTCTCCCTTGGAAACGAGATACCAGGATACCCTTCCTGCCCCCTTATGTTGTGCCTAGGCTGTGGCACCCCTCACTCCTCCAGGAAGGAGCCCCCAATTCAGAAGCAGATGGTCCAGCACAAGTGAGCCCAAGCACAAAGAAAGGCTACAGCCCAGATTGTTTTCTTCACAAATGGAAGGAGGTCCCTATAACAGTCCCACCCCCCAGATGGCAATGCTGTTAAAGAGCTGGAAAAGTAGAACATGATTTCTAGGAACTTGAATTCAGATAAGCCAAGCGAGTAGGGTCTGCAAAGCCCTGGAGCATCATAGGGTGGGGAGCTGGCATTGCAGAAAGGCTGTGTCTAGACTGGCCAGTTTTTCCGGAAAATCAGTCTCTTTTCCGGAAAAACTTGCCAGCTGTCTACACTGGCCACTTGAATTTCCACAAGAACACTGACGATCTCATGTAAGATTGTCAGTGTTCTTGCGGAAATACTATGTTGCTCCCATTCGGGCAAAAGTCCTTTTTGCGCAAAGCTTTTGCACAAAAGGGCCAGTGTAAACAGCTCATATTTGTTTTGCGCAAAAAAGCCCCGATTGCGAAAATGGCGATCGGGGCTTTTTTGCGCAAAAGCACATATAGATTGGCACGGACGCTTTTCTGCAAAAAGTGCTTTTGCGGAAAATCGTCCGTGCCAATCTAGACGCTCTTTTCCGCAAATGCTTTTAACGGAAAACTTTCCGTTAAAAGCATTTCCGGAAAATCATGCCAATCTAGACGCAGCCGAAATGTTTTGTAAGCAGGGGCTGAACTGCTGCTTGCTATCAGCCAGCTAAAAGGAGGGGTGGGTGTGCCCACTACAATTGCTTAGCTCTGCAAGGTAATTAATGGTTAACTGTTGATATGTAAATACAGCTCATGCCAGGATGGGGAGAGAATATGAGGTGTGCCTATGTAAATCCCATTCAGCCAGGGCTGATGGAGGGTCAGTGTTGGAATGGAATGTGGAGAATTGTAAATAATTTGGGACTGTTGTGGGGGTCACTAATCATGCTACCCCTAAATGTGGGAACTGTAAAACATGCCACCAGTGCTTGCAGGAGAGACACCACCACCATGGTAAGAGGACTCTGAGGAACAAGCCTCCCCCTTCCAGAGTTGAGTGAACTGAGCTGGGGGAAGGGTTAAAGGGCTGGAGTCAGCCTGCTTCATACCTGCCAGGTGTGAGCTGTAAGACTGGCCCAACCTGCCCCTTTCCCCCTTTGTTTTAAGGACAGACCTAAAGCAGACTCCGTGAGGAGTCCTTTTGCTAGTCCAGTGGAAGCTGGATTCCTTTGCTAGTCCAGCTGGTGGCTAAAGAGTTGAAATCACTGAGAGCTGAAATCACTGGTTTGGCTGAGAGCCAGACCCATTGCAGCCAGTGAAGTGGCGGCAGCCAGCAGAGTGGCTGGTGGGAATCACTGGCCGGTGGCGTAACGTGGCCAGTAGGAGCGGCGGCAGACGAGGAGCAGTCGACCATCGGTGTGGCATGGAGCGGCAGCAGGCGAGGAGCGGCGACCAGCGGCGTGGCGCGGAGCGGCGGCAGGCGAGGAGCGGCGACCAGCGGCGTGGCGCGGAGCGGCGGCAGGCGAGGAGTGGCGACCAGCGGCGTGGCGCGGAGCGGCGGCAGGCGAGGAGTGGCGACCAGCGGCGTGGCGCGGAGCGGCGGCAGGCGAGGAGTGGCGACCAGTGGCGTGGCGCGGAGCGGCGGCAGGCGAGGAGTGGCGACCAGCGGCGTGGTGCGGAGCGGCGGCAGGCGAGGAGAGCGACCAGTGGTGCAGCAAGTGAGGAGCGGCGGCAGGTGACCAGCAGAGCGTCCGGTGGCGTGGGACGAGACAGCTGGTGGAGCATGGCCGAGTGTCGTAAGGTGCCCTGTATCTATCCCACCACCCCCATTTCTACCCAGGTTGGGAGGTGAAACCCTATGGGTGAACTTTGGGACTCTGGGTGGCACGGACCAGGGACAGAGACTCTTTGGACTTCAGGTGATTCGTGGCTGGGGGGGGCTTAGCTCATGTTTGGGTTATGAACTCTGTTTGTGGGGTTTTCCCCAAGTTAATGCGGGATGACTTCTCTCTCTGTTTCATTAACTGTTTCTTTCCTACACTCAGACTCAGTGCTTGCGAGTGGGGAAGCATTGCCTCTCAGAGGCACCCAGGGGTGTGTGAATTTCCCAGATTAGTGGGTGGGGGCTCGAGCTGGTTCTGTGTGAGATGGACCCCAAGATATTGAACCCAGCCCTGGTTACTGCCAGGCCTACCCGGCAGAAGGGTTACAGTTTAGGTTTCCTTAAGATTCATATTGTCATGGGCTCAGAACAGCAACCTTCATTTTAAACCCCTTTGTCATAATGCAGAAGCCCCTCCAAGTGAGCACTGGAAGAATTTCACGGGCTGGAGGCACCAAGAAGCATCCAGAAGTTATGGGATTTGCTGACTATATGTTTGTTTGGCTCTAAGGTTCCGCAGGACTATTCACTGTTTTTGAACCACTGGTGAACACCAGGAGCGCCGACGACCTTCACTCCCCTCCCCACTCATCGTAATTGATTCCTTTCCCCCTTTTCATCTGTTTCTATTTTGTAACCCTTGCCGCAGTTCTCAGCTCGCTGGCAGACATAGCAACGTCTTTCTCCTACCAACCTGGGCAAAACAGTCCTTTTGTTTCCAAGAGAGGGGGGAGCTAATGCAGCAAAGGTCGAAAAAAAAATGGTGGGCACAAAGAGTTGTTTGCAACGTGTTGCCTCAGAAGAGATGGAATCAATTATCAGGTGCGCTGAAAATATCTCCTAATCCTACACAGTTTAATTTCAGGATGGCGAGTTGCTATTACAGTTTGTGTGCAGCTGTAAAAGTTGATCTACAGCGTTTAAATTTAAACACGTTACATTTTCCCTATTGCCGATTCCCTCAGGGGGCTGGTGCTCACACGGAGAAGTCAACATACACAGCTGCATTACTTTTATTTCCATTCCAAACATGGCAACTTCTCCCTTCAAGCCTCTACCTCTCCCACCCCCCCAAAAGCCAAAATCCTACTTTTTCAATTGGCAAATGGCCTGCAGACATTAGGGATTTTATTTTTCTCTCAAGAGGGTGCCTCAGACAATGGGAAGAAGAATTAAGTAAATAAACGATGGAGCTGGAGGGAAAGTGTACAGTTGAGCTCAGTGGTTTGAGCATTGGCCTTATAAATCCAGGGTTGTGAGCTCAATCCCTGAGGGGGCTGTTTAGGGATCTGGGGCAAATCTGTCAGGGATGGTACTTAGTCCTGCTGTGAGGGTGGGGGACTGGACTCAATGACCTCTCAAGGACCCTTCCAATTCTATGTGATAGGTATATCTCCATATATAGGAGAATGTTGGTGTGCTAATAACTTGGACACTATAAGAGCTACTGCAACCGAACTTTGCAAGGGATAACCTTTCATCCAGGAGAAGGTTTTAAGGTACTTTTGGACCTGATTGGGCCCAAGCTCAAGCTCTAAAAATAAAAAAGTAACCCGCCATACTGCACTGCAGGGGCCGCCCTGCCCAACCTAGGGTCCCGTGCCCGCCGCCTGCGGCCCCCAGCGCTGTCCGGGACTCGCACCCTCCTGCCCACGAGGTTACATAAGCGACCTTCTTCCCCCCCCCCCCCCCCGTGCCGGCATGCAGTGCCCTGACCCCCACGTGCACAACAGCTCAGGCACCCGCTCTGCCGCCCATGGCACCTGCAGCCCTAGGCGTGAGCTGGAGCGCCCCTCCCGCGTGTAACCTCCCCTCCACCTGGGGTCGCACCCCCCCCCCGGGGATGACGCAGACCTACATTTTAATCCCTATAGAAATCAGTGCAACTTTTCTACCATTCAAAAAAAAAATAAAGGACTACTGGTTTTCTACATTTTGTTCCTCTGGTTTCCTGAGCAACGCCAGGTAACTCCAGCTAGTTATATTATAACTGTAGCAACTTCTGGGCAGCACCAGCATGGGGAAAGAGGCGAGAAGAGATGGGCTCCCTTCCTTCCTCAAAAGAAAGAAAACATCATAAAACCTGGTTGCAGGACGAGGAATTGCAAAGGCTCTGTGTTCCCATTGTATGTATGTGGGGGGTAAGGGGTGGAGAAGAATAGGTGCACTTGATTGACAAAACTTTTTCATGGGTGCCTAAACCCCTCCTCTGCCCCCGCGGCAAGTGAAAGTGCAAATGCTGCCTTGTTGGCAGGAGCACTCTGCTGTCGACAAAGCAAGACACACACACACCCCTCATTGGGGGCGGAAGTATTTTGTCGACAAAAGTGCCGACAAAGAGCATTCACACAAGCTGTCTATTGTGTAGAGTAGACATACCCTGTGTGTGAGCAGAGTGAGATGGATTTGGCCTTTGGCGTCTCCGTTTGTGCAGCTACAAAAGGATTGAAAGTGACCGGCCGGCGAGGGATATTGTGAAACTCGATTAACATCGGTAAAGTGCTTGAATTGTCCAAGGCAAAGTCTGCTTCTAGCTTGGGACACCCAGCAGCAATGTCGGTCAAAGTCCTAGGACTTCGGGTTTGGTTTCACATAGCACCAAGTACAATGGCCATTACAAAAACAAAACAATAACACCCCCCCTCCCCATGGCCTTTGGAGGCAGTTTCAGCAGCTATTAAACTTAACGTTTGACTAGCAAAAGACTTTCAGTGACCAAACATTCAGAAAAAGCCAGCGACGTAACAACGTCCCTATCACGCCCCGTGACCAAAAGCACCGAGGTGAACTTTTATTTTATGAACTAATTTTTCATCATCTTTTTTTCACTGCTGTGTTTGATAATGGTTGAGGTCAGTTATCCGTGAAGATGGGCTCCCTTTTTATCTTCTGCCACAGTGAAGTTACAGTGCCAAATGTATGTTTGGACCCCGGCCAAGGAGAATAGAAATTGAGTGGGCAGGCAGTGTTGCTATCGAGTGCATATTCACGAAGGCATGTTAATGAAATTATAAGCCCAAATGAACCGCTTTTCCCCTTTATGAGTACATTCAAAGGACGAAACAAAGGCTTCTTTAATGGAGGGGAAGATAGACTGCTGCAGGACAGAAAGTTGTATTTCTTCCTTAGCCTGTGAGGCGCTAAATGGCTTTAAACAGCCATTTAACCACCCACAGCGAGAAACTAGGTTTACAAATTTTCTGTTGTGCAGTGCACTCTCCCCATAGCATTGGGATTTTGTTTGTTTTTATGCTTACAGAAATGGATGGATCCAATTTGCAACCCCAACAAGAGACTAGACATTATATTTGCAACATGGCTGGGTGCAGATGAAAAAAAATTCAAGGCACAATTTATAGAAGAAAAAAATAAAACCTGAGGAATCTTTTTTAATAAGTGTCACAAAGATAATGCAGGGGAGAAGGAAGGGTTTCTTTGGAGTGTAGGGGCACAAATGAGAACAACTGGAAAACAATAAGGTGTGTTCATTCTCTTATCGGGTTCATGGGTATATAGTCTCCTCACCAAACTGCAAGACTGAGTTTTTCCATAGATAAGCTCCCTCCAATGAAACCTTCTGATCGTGTGACTATGCTCCACGCATTCAACCACACTCTTCAATGGAGTGGTCCTCATACCAGTTGAGATATTGTCTTGGTTTCACTCATTCATAGAATCATAGAACCATAGGGTTGGAAGAGACCTCAGGAGTCATTGAGTCCAGTCCTCCACCCAAAGCAGGACCAACCCCAACTAAATCATCGCAGCCAGGGCTTTGTCAAGCTGGGACTTAAAAACCTCTAGGGATGGAGATTCCACTGCCTCCCTAGAGAACCCATTCCAGTGCTTCCCCACCCTCCTAGGGAAATAGTTTTTCCTAATCTCCAACGTAGACCTTCCTCACTGAAACTTGAGACCCTTGCTCCTCGTTTTGTCATCTCTCACCACTGAGAACAGCCTCTCTCCATTCTCTTTGGAACCCCCCTTCAGGATGCTATCAAATCCCTCCTCACTCTTGTCTTCTGGAGAAGAGAAATCCCTCAGCCTCTCCTCGTAAGTCAAGTGATCCAGCCCCTTAATCATTTTGGTTGCCCTCCTCTGGACTTTCTCCAATGCGTCCACATCCTTTCTGTAACGGGGAGCCCAGAATTGGACCAATACTCCAGATATCGGATGCAATGCTCCAGATATTCCTTCTCCATTTGCCTTTATAGTTTCTATTCCTGCCAATGGTCACCTGATTTAGCAATTTATAGTGGTTATGGGAGAATCTCATTGGCTTGTAAATTATCCTGTTACTTTGAAGGGCCAGAATAGTTTTTATTCCCATCCCCACCTGGGCAAAGTTGCAATCTTTTCTCTTAGAAGAAGACTTTGCTGCTGTTATCCAGGTTGTCATTACTTTGGCCTTAGCCCACTGCAGTGTGCTTAACATCGGAGAATATCCATTCAGAAAATGAAGCTGATGCAGAACACCTCTGCCAGCTCACTAAACATTGTATCTCATCACAAACACGTCAGAAACCTGGCATCTGCATGGCTGTCTTTTGGTTTCCCCGTGGACATTACAGTATTGATTGGGACCCACTGTGTAAAGCTCTACATAGAATTGTGAATAGGGGCATTCTTGTATTTAAGGCCCTGATCCAAGAAAACACTGAAGCATGTGCATTGTCTCATCTAAGTCAGTAGGACAACTCACATGACTCAAGTTTAATACTCGTGTAAGTGCTTTGCTAGAGGAAGGCATAAATCAAATTAAATATCTGCAAAGAAACATAACAAGAGGAACCCAGTGAAGATGTTTAAAAAAACCCAGCATGGTCCTGAAATTTTCAGTGCGAGAAACAATCTTGGATCTAATATTTCAACAAAAGCCATGAGAACGAGTTACCTACTTTCCATTCTTGTTAATGGTTTGCCTCTGTCCAAATGAAAGACTCATTTAAGTCTGATTTATATACGCCTCCAGTCGTTTTAATGCATTTAAGTCTTAATTAATGTCCTTTTAACTGTTTGTCACTTCCGTCAAGAGGAAGATGGGTATAATTAAGGGACTGTTGACTTTATTTTAGTCTTATTTTTTTGTATCTACTTTGTGCAGGTTTGGTCATTATTGCTTTTTGGGTCATTATTGCGCCTTTGGTCATTGCTGCTTTTTTAGCTTTTTGCAGATTTGGTCACTGCTTTCTAAGTCTTCGTAGATTTCATTTTCCAGTTTCTCTAGGACACTATCAGTCAGAGCCCTTGCTCCAGCCCCAGCCTGAATATCCATGCGGCAATGTTAAGAGACCCACAGCCCAAGTGCCTTGGGATGGAGACAGCAGATTGGGGCCAGTTGCGGGTGTTTAATTGCTGTGTAGATGTACCCACTGGGTCCCCAAAGCAGAGTTGGCACAGCATGGTCAACTTGGAGAGGGTCAAGGTCCAATAACTACTTTGCAAACACACTAGCCACTGTACAGGAATGGTTGGGGACACTGCAGTCTCAGGGCTGCAACAGGAACCACAGAAGAACAGTCTTTTACTGCCCCATAGCTGAGGGTAGAGGGCAGGTTTGGAGGGATGCCTCCTTGAACTCAGCTCCTTACATAACACTCCTGTAATGAAAGTGCACGTGTTCAGGCATGGTGAGGGTGGCTACCAGGTGTTGTTCTCTGTAAGCCAAGAGCTTGGGTGGCCACCCAGGAGAGATTCAAATGATTAGCAAAACCCCCACAGCCAGCAGCTTGGGTTTCTACTGGTGGTGCACATCCGCACATGCCTCGGTACACCAAACAAAATTTATTCTGCACATGGCTGGAAGAAATTAGAGGGAACAATGATCACCACTTTGAATGTTTTTCATTTTGTTTAATTGCAATATTTGGACCAATTTCAAGGCTGAATTTTGATGAGAAAAGTGGATGACGCTTTTGCCCATACCTGGCTGTGCTATATCGAGTATCTACTTTCTGCGTATGCAGCTTACGACACTTTACCTCTTTGGGCTGTGTGGCTTCCCGTGGATTTTGCACGGGGGGATTTGCACACTTCAGGAACATTTATGCACCTGCAGCAGGGAAAACCAGAATTTAGCTGCTTACACTTTGCCAGTGAAATTCATTCCAGCCACAAAGAGTCTGAGTAAATAACGGGACGTGCTGAGAGTAGACTGCGGGAGGGAGGCGGGGGAGTGGCGCTTAGGGAAATGAACCTCCCCTTCCCCCCACCCCCCATCAATTTGGGACCAAAGCAAGGGAATGCTAAGTAACCTTGGAGTTGTAGCCCTATTCTGGCCTTTGGTGTGGAGTGCCAGCCACACCCTTTCCTCACCAGTTCAGCTAGGGGCCAGGCTCTGCATTACCATGGATCCTACGTCCCCTCCTCTCAGTTCCCCCCTCCTGGAGATTGTCCATGCCGACCTGTATGCAATTAAACCTTGTGCCTGGGAAAACGTCTGTGACAATTTTGGTGAGACAAGGTGAGTGAGGTAATATCGTTCATCAGGCTAACTTTTGTTGGTGAGAGAGACACATTCAGGTCCTCACACGGCCCGTCTCCTGGTCTGGGAAAGGTACTCGGAGCATCACCGCTAAAGACGAGATCCAACCCATAGTTTAGCACAGTGTTTCTCAAACTTTTTCTATAAAGTACCCCTTTTTCAAAAAAAATATAAGTACCCCCAGTACTTACAGTTTTCAGACACACAACATTTTTTTCCACCATTGCAACACATTTATTTAAATAACATAATCATAGTTGGGCGGGTGAGGAAATATTTGGGTGTAAAAAGTACAAAAATAATAAAGTGCTGTGAAACTTAAAACCAAAATTCAGTTTTCTCCACATTTCAGTTGTGTGGACGTACCCTAAGGGTACTCGTACCACTGGTTGAGAAACTCTGGTTTAGCATAAGCTGGCACTGATTCACAGGGATCAACTGTGTCCTATTAACACCCCTTCAGAGGACAAAAAGGGAGGTGAAGGGGTTAGGCTCGCTCTGCGCGACAGCGCATGCTAGCAAAATGTCTGACACTCAGGGGTGTGAATATTCCACCCTCTGGAACGACTTAGGTGACACTGCCATAAGTGCTTGTGTGCACTACACTACGACGGGGGGAGAGCCGCTCGCAGAAGTAGGTGTGTTAAATCGATGGGAAAGCTCTCACCCAGTCAGCCTACAGCAGGGCTGGGCAATCATTTCTGATTGCGGGGGGCACTCCAAGAATGTGTTCAGTGCTCAAGGGCTGCACTCAGGTTGCTCTCTGCCATCGTATTAATGGGGGATCTGGGGTGGAGGTTGGGTGCAGAAGGGAGCTCGAGGTAGGGGATTGTGCAAGAGGAGACTTGGGGTCTGGGAGGGAGTTTGGGTGAAGGAGGGGGTTTTGACCTGGGGCAGGAGATTGGGGTGCAGGATCTGGGAGGGGTTGTGTTATATGGGGCAGGGGTGCAGGAAGAGGAGCAGAGGGTTGTGGGGGAGGGAGGAGCTGGGGCTAAGGTTGCCAGATAGTTTAACCAAAAATACCGAACGCCCCCCCCCAAAAAAAAAACACCGGGGAAAAAATTCTGTTGAGGGGAGAAAAAAAAGGGGGAAACCAAAATTGCTGAGAAAAAAAAGGACTCTGAGAGTTATTAAACAAAAAAAAAAAGTTTTTTTTAATAATAAAACAGCATTGCCCCTTTCAGAGTGCATGCAGAGTCAGAATAGGGATAGGAACAGGGAAGCGGTTGAGTACTAAGACCCAGAGAAGGCATTGCTTCCCCTTGATCTTTAGGCTTTTTGCTGGCGGCCATTTTGTTTTCTTGATCAAGCCAGAACGCAGCTTCCCTGAAGAACCAGGTAAGCAGGGAACCCGGGGGTGGGGGGGCCGGAGGCTGGGCCCAGTTCCTGAGTGTGTCGTAGGATTGCCAGGTGTCCAGTATTTTCACCTCCTGGCCGGGAAAAAATCAGAAAATACCAGACATTTTAGGTGTCCAGTATTTTCTGGATTTTTTTACCGGACAGGAGGCGAAAATACCGGACACCTGGCAACCCTAGCTGGGGCACTAGGTACAGGCTGTGGTTGGGAGGTGCTTACCTAGGCAGCTTCTGGCCAGTAGCCCAGAGGGACCCTCAGACAGGCTCCCTGCCTGCCGCACCCATGCTCACAGCAGCTGTCTGGGGCGGTCATGTAGTCTCTGTGCACAATGAGCACTGGAGCGGGGAGCAGATTCTATAAGAACTGCCTGCATTGCATTCATGGCCCAGGCTCAGGTTTCTGGCCAATGGGAGGGTCGGGGTCAGGGGCAGTGCATGGACCCCCCCCCATGTGGTGCACAGAGAACACCCGGTCCCTACAGCCGGCCACTTTAAGCGGCACGTGGGGTGCAGAAAGCAGAAAGCCAGTCCAAGGCTCCCATTGGGCTGCAGGCTGGAGCTGGCGGTTTGGCAGGCCGTATTTTGCCCACCCCTGGCCTAGAGCATTTTCCTCAGACACATGGCAATGGTGCTGCTATATGAGTGTCAGCACTGTACACTGGCCTTAAACATTGTTGTAATAAGCCATTAAAACCAGGGTCTTTATCAAGGCCCAGATTTTCAGTGTTTTGCCCCATTGCTCCCCAACTCCCTCCTTGCCCGCTGTGTCCCTCGCATCCCCTAGGCTCCACCCAGCTACCGCACCATGTGCAACTCAGTCCAGGTGTTCTACAGCATTTCACGTGGCTGGCTTGTGTGCGCGTTTTGGAAAGAGGCCAGCCCTGTCGCACCACGTGGCAGGCTCCCGGGCTCATGCAAATTGGAATGGGCAAAACGTGCCACACAGGAGAAGCATGTGTGAAGGAAGCAGGGCGGGGCTAGACAACGCAGGGGCACAAATGATGTGTCATGATATTTGCCCCTCTTCACTGGAGCAGTCTCTCATCCCGCCTCAAACGGGCGTCACACTTCCAGGCCTGGGAGCCATCCTCCACTCCTCCTCTGCGAGCAAGATGGGACCAGCAATTACTCGTCCCTCATTTTTTGTGGGTTCACTCCACTCCATCAGCTGGGCACATTTGTCATTCCTCATCTTACCCAGAGGTGATTCCAAGCCCCCACTTGTTTACTTTTGATTGCTTTGTCTTTAATATAGCATGCCAGGGTTTTGTGTGCCTCGGTTTCATCAGTGTAATTCTTTTGTTGCTATGGCAATCTGCTTCAATTTTCTTTCATTCTGGCAATTGTATTTTTATAGACTCCTGCTTTCAAAGAGATAAGCTCCCTGTATTTCACACGGTCTCGGAGACTTGCCCTCTATATAGACGCAGGAGACCTTTACGTTAAGACTACTTGGCTGTTGTTTGCAACAGTACTTTATTATTGCTGATGTCATTTTTAGTCCTTTCTGTGGGATGCATTTCAAAGAGGCTTTTCACTCACATTTACTCATCTGTGCTGTGGGAATGAAGAAATGCTGTGTGGTAAGAGGGTGGTCCTGATGGTACGCAGCAGATGTGGAGAACATACATTTGAATTTTATGTTTGGCAACAGGGGATAAGCTAACTGGCTCCAATACAGTATGAAACCACCTATGGAAACTTGGACAGATGACGAGGGAGGAGTATAAATACATTGCTTGAAAATTCAGGGGTATAATCAGGAAGGCCAAAGCGCAATTGGAATTGCAGCTAGCAAGGGGTATGAAGGGTAACAAGAAAGGTTTCTACAGGCATGTTAGCAAGAAGAGAGTGTGGGACCATTACTGGATGAGGGAGGTAACCTAGTGACAGATGATGTGGGAAAAGCTGAAGTACTCAATGCTTTCTTTGCCTCTGTTTTTACAGACAAGGTCAGCTTACTGCACCATGCAACACAGTATGGAGAGCTGGGCACCCCTCAGTGGAGAAAGAACAGGTTAAGAACTATTTAGAAAAGCAGAACATACACAAATCCCCGGGGCTGGATTTAAGGCATCCAAGGGTGCTGAGGGAGTTGGCAGATGTCATTGCAGAGTCTTTGGCCATTATCTTTGAAAACTCGTGCAGATTGGGGGAGGTCCCGGATGATTGGAAAAAGGCATATGTAGTGCCTATCTTTAAAAAGGAAAGGACAATCCAGGGAATTACAGGCTGATCAGCCTTACCTCAGTCCCTAGAAAAATCATGGAGGAGATCCTCAAGGAATCCATTTTGAAGCACTTGGAAGAGAGGAAAGTGATCAAGAATAGTCAACATGGATTCACCAAGGGTGAGTCATTACTGACCAACCTTCTATGATGAGGTAACTGGTTCTGTGGACACAGGAAAGTCAGTGCATGTGATATACCTTGATTTTAGCAAAGCTTTTGATCCAGTATCCCACATAATTCTTGCCAGCAAGCTAAGGAAGTCTGGATTGGATAAATGGACTATAAGGTGGCTGGAAAGCTGGCTAGATTGTTGGGCTCAACAGGTAGTGATCAACGGCTTGATGTCAGCTGGCAGTTGGGTTCAAGCAGAGTGCCCCAAGGATCAGTTCCAGGACCAGTTTTGTTCAACATCTTTATTAATGACCTGGAGGAGGGGATGGATTGCACCCTCAGCAAGTTTGCGGATGACACTAAGCTAGAGGGAGAGGTAGATACGACGGAGGGCAGGGCTAGGGTCTAGAGTGACCTAGACAAATTGGAGGATTGGGCCAAAAGAAATCTGATGAGGTTCAACAAGGACAAGTGCAGAGTCCTGCACTTTGGATGGAAGAATCCCAAGCATTGTTATAGGTTGGGGACTGACTGGCTAAGAAGCAGTTCTACAGAAAAGGACTTGGTGATTATAGTGGATGAGAAGCTGGAGATGAGTCACCAGTTTGCCCTTGTAGCCAAGAAGACTAATGATGTATTAGGTACATTAAGAGGAGCATTTCCAGCAGATTTAGAGAAGTGATTATTCCCGTTTTTTCGGCAATTGTGAGGCCACATCTGGAGTATTACATCCAATTCTGGGGCCCCCATTACAGAAAGGATGTGGATGCATTGGAGAAGATCCTGCAGAGGGCAACAAAAATGATGACGGGGCTGGAGCACATGGCCTATGAGGAGAGGCTGAGGGATTTGGGCTTGCTTAGTCTGCAAAAGAGAAGAGTGAGGGGGGTTTGATAGCAGCCTTCAACTACCTGAAGAAAGGTTCCAAAGAGGATGGAGAGAGGCTGTTCTCAGTGGTGGCAGATGGCAGAACAGTGACAATGGTCTCAAGTTGCAGTGGGGGGTTGGATATTAGGAAGCACTGGAATGGGTTCCCTAGTGAGGTGGTAGAATCTCCATCTCTAGAGGTTTTTAAGGCCCAGCTTGACAAAGCCCTGGCTGGGATGATTTAGCTGGGGTTGGTTCTGCTTTGAGGAGGGGGTTGGACTCGATGACCTCCTGAGGTCTCTGCCAACCCTAGGATTCTATGACTGTATATTCTCTCCAAACTCACCTAAAGCTTTTTGTTTAGGGGCATGATGAAGTCTGAATAGCTATTGAAGGAAATTATTCCTCATGGTCTGTCATAGAATCCTAGGGTTGGAAGAGACCGCAGGAGGTCATCAAGTCCAACCCTTTGCTCAAAGGAAGACCAACCCCAGCTAAATCATCCCAGCCAGGGCTTTGTCAAGCTGGGCCTTAAAAACCTCTAGGGATGGAGATTCCACCCCCTCCCTAGATAGCCCATTCCAGTGTTTCACCACCCTCCTAGGGAAATAGTTTTTCCTAATATCCAATCTAGACCTCCCCCTCTGCAACTTGAGACCATTGCTCCTCGTTCTGTCATCTCTCACCACTGAGAACAGCCTCTCTTCATCCTCTTTGGAACCCCCCCTTCAGGTAGTCGAAGGATGCTGTCAAATCCCCTTCCTCCCCGATTCTTCCCTTCTGTACACTAAATAAGCCTACATCCCTCAGCGTCTCCTCATAGGTCATCTGCTCCAGCCCCCTCATCATTTTTGTTGCCCTCCACTGGACTTTCTCCAATGTGTCCACATCCTTTCTGTTGTGGGGGTCCCAGAATTGGGTGCCACAACTGGAGACATTTTCACAACCTGCTAAGTGTGCAACCGAAGTGTTTGAAATCTGTGGGGCTTTTTTCAAGCTTTGTCATTCATCAGTAAGGTCTGGAAATGCTCCAAACTCAGAGTTATAAAGTTTGTCCTCTTCTGAACACAGTAAACCAGCCCCCCTCTCCCTCAAACAAGGGGAAGCAGGCGAACACCTTGACGGAGGGATCCCATATGCTGAAGCCCAAAATACAACTGTTACGCCATGTGACTGTCTTAATGTCCCTAATGAGCATTAGGTTGGATTTACAAATTAGATCACCTATTAGGAATTAGAGTCTTAGCACTCATTTGTCTCAGACTGATATCTTGGAAGCTTCCTGGTGATGGTTTCTACCTGCCAAATACCAAAGCTCCCACATGCATTCAGGCCCCTGAAAAATGTATGACAAGTGGACGCAGGACTTGACAATGACCGGACTGGCTCCCTTTCACCGAAGATTTAGAATGACAGGTTTTTATTATTTCATAAGCTGGAGTTGTCTTATGCAAGGGCATGACAAGTTTTTGGAGTGAGATCCATTATGCATGACATGTAAGTCCCCCCCTGCCCAACTGTTGCAACCAAAATGCAGCATAGAAATCAAGTAATCCCTGAGGAGGTGATTTGCTGCAAACGATCAGGTTCTTTAGGACAGCCAGTCGGAAATGGTTTGCATGAGCGTGGCCCGACAATTTGCCTGCTCCTCCAAGGACTGTTCCTGTTGTCTTGGTGGGGGGAGGGCAGAGGGCTGTACCAGATGGCAATTGATTAAAATGGAGTCCCCAGAAGCTGACTAAAGATCCGAGGAGCTACTTACGTTTTGTTAATTTCCCAGAAATAATTTTCTTTTCTTTTCTTTTGAAAATCTATCTTTGGGCTTTTCCAAGCTCTTGACTGTTTGAAACGGGCGCTTGGTCATTGGTAGAAAAAGCCGCATATTCAGAATGGTCCAAAACAACTAAATGGCACTAAGGTTGGGGAGGTTGACACTAGCCATTCATCTCTGGAGACATAAGGTAAAATCTTGGCCTAATGGGAGGCCAGAAGGAGAACAAGTTTAGGCATTGTAATGGGCCGTGACTCACCAGGGCGGTGCCTCCCCCTGGTCTCCTCAGGAATTAGCTATTCAGAGACTTCTGTGTTGCTAATTGGGCCCTTAGCCATGGTACAGGTCTAACCAATCGCCGTTAGCAACGTTTGAGATCAGGTCCTATACTGGATACTGCATTACATTGATTCAGACAAGCTGAACTCACCACTCCACCCTTGCTGTCGCTCGAGTCCCCATCCAAAACTACTGATTTCAGTAGCACTTTCCATTTGCCGTTGCCCTGGAGAAGTCGTGGCTCTATGGTACTCCGAGAGTCATGGATGCCGTGTCGTTGTAGCCATGGTATTAGAGAGACACAGGGGTGGTGGTGCCGGCACCATTTTTAGGATGGAAGTGCTGAGTTGCACTCACCCTTACTCCTGTCCATGCCCCACACTACCTCAGGCTGGGGTCACACGTGGGAGCAGGTGTGGAGCCCCAGGCTGGGGCCAAGTATGGAGTCCCAGAACCAGTGGCTGGGACCCCCAGCAGTGTCGGAAGCCCTGGGGGCGGGGTTGGTATCTGGGATGCAGGGGCTGGTGGCAGAGCCCCTGGGACCAGCAGCTAGTGGCAAAGCCCCCAGTGCCAGCAGCTGGACTCTGGGGGCAGTGGGGCTGGCGGCTGGGACCCCAGGTGATGGGCCGGCAGCCAGGACCCTGGGTCCATCAGTGGAGCCCCCAAGCACAGGGTTGGAGGCCAGGATTCCTGGTGGCACCAGAAACCCCAGACTAAAGCTGGTGCCTGGGACCCTGAAGCCCTGGGCCAGCAATGGAGATGCTGGGAGCAAAACCTGGGGCTTCTACTTCCCGCACCTAAGCAAGGTGGGGGAGGCAATCCCATGCAGAGTCTGGGTCAATACATGTGTAACTACAGGCACGGCCCAACGAGTGTGTGGGTAGCGAAGGTGAGAACTTAATGCATTCCGCCTTGTATCTCTGGGAACTGGGTAAGAGGACGGAGACGGTCAGAGGGCTTGAGTCCTGATCCAACACAGCACTACATCAGGGCCCGGAAGCCTCCAACCTGTGGGCCATACAGCTTCCCACAGCTCCTATTGGCCAAGGATGGTGAACCGTGGTCACTGGGAGCTGCAAGATTCCAGGCCTATGGACGCTCAAATAAACAAAGTGTTTGGTGGCCCGCCAGCGACTAAACATTACGAACCCCAGGCAGCCGGCACGCCGGAGGTCCCCCATCTCTTACCTATGTATTAAATACGGAGTTGGATTGGAGCCTTACTTGCTGTGGCACACTTGTCAAATGAAACTGATTTTGTTCCCTGATTGGATGGATATAATTACAGTACAGATCATCTTCCCTGCCTGAACTTTCCTCACTAGCTCTTTTCCTGATCACCATGGTCAACAGCCACGTCCCCTGTACACTGAGCGCTTGGGTGGCCACCCAGGAGAGATTCAGATGCCACTCAGTGGATTAGAAGAGCACTCACCATGCCCACCGCCAGCAGCGTGTGTCTCTGTTGGTGGTGCACGTCCACACATGCCTTGGTGCACATAACAAAATGCATTCTGCACGTGGATGGAACAAATTAGAGGGAACACTCCATGCCACCATTCTGCCTGCCACTCAAAACTAACTCCTTGTCCTCAGGCCTGCAACCTGGCCATCATCTTCCACCCAGGCTAGTCCAACTCTTGGGGTATGTCTACACTACAGCACTAATTCGAACTAACTTAATTCAAATTACTTAATTCGAACTAAGCTAATTCGAATTAGCGCATCTAGACCTAAAAACTAATTCGAATTAGCGTTTTGCTAATTTGAACTAGCATGTCCACATTGAGTGGACCCTGAACCAAAGTTAAGGTTGGCCGGAACCAGGACTTAGAGTGTGGAGCTGCTGCCTCAGGCTAGCCGAGGGCTGTGCTTAAAGGGACCCGACCCCCTACCCCAGACAGACAGTTCTCAGGGTTCCCCGCTTGCTGGTCTACCTCACTGAGAGACAGCAAAGCATTTGTGTCTCGGAGTGCTCTGTTCGCCCTCACTCGGGGCACCACGGCACTCTGCAACATGGAACCAGACCTGCCCCCGGGGACTCTGCTGCATCTCGTGGACACGTTGCCGGCAGCCTGGCTGCACTCTCTGCAGGCTGCCATCCGGGAGGACCATCGAGGGGATGTCAGGAACCAGGGGGCCCTGCAGGAGAGCTTCCATCCTGAGGAGCGCTAACAGTCTCCCTGGTCTGCCCCACTGGGGGCTTGTGCCCCATTCCTCCCTCTCCTCCTTCCACTTCCCTAGCCTCCCCTTCCTGATGTCAAATAAAAGACATGTATTTTCAAAAATAACAATTCTCTTTATTCAACACAACTGGGGAGGGAAAATGAAACTGTGGGGAGACGGGGGAAAGGAGGCAGGAGAGGGCAGGAGAGAGGGTGGGAGGGGAGAGGGGGAAACCTGGGAGGAGGGAGCTGGAAGGGGGAAGCAAGGGGAAGGAGGGGGAGGGGAAACTCAGGGATCAGGGGTGGGGGTCTCGCTGGGCCAACCGCCTCCCAGCACGGCAAGGGAGGGGGCCTCGGTGTCCCCAAGGGGATGGGGTGGAGGGCACGGAGGTTGAGGTGGGGGGTGTGGACATTGAGGAGGAGGGTGTGGGGGTTGAGAAGGAAGAGGTGGGAGGGGGGCAGGAGTGGGAGGAGGGACAGTTGTTGGGGGGGCAGCAAGCGCAGGACGGGCACGGGGAACCATGCTCTGCAGCAGGGCCTGCAGGGTAGCGTTTCTGGCTCGCTCCTCAGCCAGCTGCTCCCGGCGGAGCTGCAGGTCTGCCTGCATCCAGGCCTCCACGGTGCAGTGCAGGGCTCGCAGGGCCCCCAGGTGCTGGTCCCAGTACTCCTGCTCCGTGGTGGTGGTCCGGAGCAGGCCGCGGGTGCGGGAGCATGTCCCGGGCGGGGTGGTGCGCCCTGCACAAGCAGCTGGTGCAGCTGTAGAGAAAGAAGAGAAGTGGTCAGTTCTCCCTGGGGACACAGTGGGTGAAGCCCAGCCCCCCTGCGACGTGAGGGCGACCGCACCCTGCACCCGTCAGAGCCGTTGTGCTTTCACAGAGGCCATGGTCAGGATGTCTGGCTCTCCCCGGGACTGGGAGCTGCCCCAAGACCGCACCCATGCCCCTGTGCCGTGTGTAGTGTGGCCAGGGCAGGGGGGAGATGTCCCCTGCCTCTGTATAGAGGGGGCGTGTGAAGGGAGGACGTCCTGCTGGGTCCCGCCCCGGGGTCGGGAGCGTGTCAGGTCTCTTCACACACGCATGTGCCTATTGGGCCACGGCCCCTGGGTGTCACGCAGCTGGAGCCACCTGCCCAAGAGTGGCCTGGCACATGCTCGCACATGCACAGGTGGCTGCGTGATCCGTGGGAGGTGCGGTCCCAGGTCTCCGTCCCCGCCTCCCACCCCGGGCAGGGGACAGTGCTGGCACTTACCCGGTACGGCCTCCCTGGACGACCCTGCCGACTCCGGTGCCGGAACAGCTGGCGGAGGCCCCTCCGGTGTGCCCGGGTCAGGGCCCTCTGGTCCTGGCTCGCTGCCTCCCGGGCTGGCGCGGACCACCACGCCCCCCAAGAGTTAGTCGAGGGCAGGGAAGTAGGGGCAGGTGGCAGCCCCTGCTGCGGCGCCGCCCCTGGTGGCCCTGGCATACACCTGCCGCAGCTGTTTAACTTTCAGGCGCACCTGCTCCTGGGTGCGCCTGTGTCCCTTTCGGGCCACAGTGGCTGCTATGCGGCTGTGACGGCCACATTTCTCCTCCTAGTGTGGAGATCATGGAGGTTGGGGGCCTGCCCCCAAACCTCGATGAGGTCCATGACCTCCGCACTACTCCAGGAGGGCACGTGCCGTCTATGGCCCCTGGCTGGCCCCTGGGTGCTGGGGGACTGGGTGGGGGACGGCTGGCTGCCACTGGCTCCCTGGCTCATACTGGGGCCACTGGGTCAGGGGCAGAGACTGCTGGCAGGGCTGTCCCTGGCAAGTGCCGTCTGGCCAGAGTCTACCCCTTTAAGGGCCCCGGGGCTGGGGGAGAGGAGAGTTTTCCTGGTTTGGCCCAGAGTGGCCACCAGGGGGAACCTGGAGAGGGTTAGCCTCCAACAAGTTCGAATTAAGTGGCTACACAGCCGTTAATTTGAACTACTTAATTCGAACTAGGCGTTAGTCCTCGTAGAATGAGGTTTACCTAGCTCGAATTAAGCGCTCTGCTAGTTCGAATTAAGTTCGAACTTGCGGTTTGCATGTATAGACGCTATGAAAGTTAATTCGAACTAACGGCTGTTAGTTCAAATTAACCTTGTAGTGTAGACATACCCTTGGAGATTTATTCTTCTGCACCACCTCTAGAAGAGCCAACCTTTGCAATCCAGCTACACAGCTAACGCTCTCATCCCGGTGCTCGTCGTCTGGCGTCTCCACTGCAACAGTCCCCTTCTGCCTGGTCGTGACCCAGGCAACCTCTCCCTGGTTATGTCCACTTACACCGCTGCTGCAAAGATCATTTTCCAGGCCGGTCCCCTTGATCATGTCACCTCTCTCTTTGCACCCTTCTAGGGGATCCCCATCTCCTCTCCCATCACACATAAGCGACCTGCCTTCATTTTGATGGCCTTCCATGCCTCTCCCCTGTCTACCAATATCTTGCATTCACTAGGGAGAGGATGACTCCCATCTCTGATCAGCCATCACGGCAGATTCCACCACCCACTTCCTACATTTTCCAATAAGCACCTTCATGGTTCTTTTCTCTAATACTGTCCCTCCTGCTTGGGACATGTAAACATCTGCAGAAACACCACTTCTAAAACCAGAGCTGTTCTTAGGATTTAGGGGGACCTATGCAGTACTATTTAACTGTTGCCCTTTGCCCAGTGGTGGAGGGGGGGAATTTCTTAGAGTTGTGATTTTATAATCTTCAGCAACATCCTAGTGAAACAGTTTAACACCAAATTTAAACTAAGGCCCTGTAGACTAACACCGTCAATTCAGAAATTGACGGCCTGGACCTGGGGTTGGCACTTGCTTGTTAAATGGCTTCTTTACCACTCGAATGACTCTTTCCCAGGTTCAATGTTCTGCAAGTTGCTCTGCCAAGCTTTTTCACGTTTACGTTAACTCGATCCTCTCCAGAAGACACAGAGCCAAACAACAAGGAAAGGAACAGGTGGGTGGGTGCACATTAAGACCCAGGGGTGCCCCAAATTTTCAGGTGCCCTATGCAGCTACATATTCTGCATATGGGTAAGGACGGCCCTGCTTAAAATGCTCCTCTGCCATGGTTTCGACACAAAATTTGACACTGGTTTAGTCTGCTAATCATGGTGACCACAATTGTTTCATAATTTCTTTGTACTCCCCACTCTACGTACCCATCTGTTCTCTCTTGTCTTATTAAAATTGTAACACCCCCAGGGCAGATGCTGTCTTTTTGTTCTGTATCTGTACAATGCCTACCACAACAAGGTGTCGGCCCACGCTGGGGGCGGGGGAGCTCCTCAGTATTATAGTGATATAAACAATATGAGTCATCATCAAAGCACTTAGCCTTTGATTCTCTCAGCCCAAGGGGGTGGGAACAGTTACAACTGACCAGGGCCTCTGAACAGGAATTTTAAAGGAATTGAAACCTTTTCCTTTCTGGTGTAAACACAATAGTAGGTCCTAAATGCATGATCCTAAATGCAAAGGGTGTGGTGGGTTTATTTCATTGGCTCTGTGCTGGCCTGTGAGGAGGGCTTTTGTGTGGTTTTAGACGCAAAGAAGGTAGCTATGTATTCTTTTTCAGTAGTTAAACTATATTCCTGCTGGAGCCTGAGACGGGGGCAGCTTGCCTTTGAATTTTGAGAGGACACCCTGTCCCTCTGATGATGTGGTATGACACACTTTTTGTACATCCTTCCAGTGTGTGTGACAGACCTAAGCCAGCAGCCTGCCACACATGGTGGAAGGCAGGTATACAGGGCACTGGATACATGGTTTTCTCTTTCCAGAATAAACTACTAGGCTATGTCTACACTGCGGTTTTTTTTGCGGAAGAGGATATGTGCAAATGGTGCACTCATTTGCATAGCTTCTTCTGATTCTTTTTGCGGAAGAGGTTTTGCCACTAAAAAGCCCCGTGTAGATGTGGCCATTTGTTGGAAAAAACCCTTTTTCGCAAGATCCCTTATTCCTCAAAAATCAAGGTTTAAAGGATCTTGCAAAAAAGGGTGTGGTTTTTTCCAACGAATGGCCCTGTCTACACAGGGCTTTTTAGTGGTAAAACCTCTTCCACAAAAAGAATCAGAAGAAGATATGCAAAAGAGCACACCATTTGCATACCCTCTTCCACAAAAAAACCTACAGTGTAGACATAGCCTAGACTAGAGCCTGTTGCAATAAAATGAAGGCAGGGAAACACTTGGGGCTAAGTAACTAGATTGCTCCCTCAGACAAGTCACTCAACATCTGCAGCCAATTACAGCCAGTGGGGTTGTTTTAAAAGGCCTCCCCCAGGTAAGGAGCAGGGGAAGACGAAGGGTGATGGACCGGAAGGAGAAGGGGAGGAACAAGAAGAAGCTGTGTATGAGCTGATAGCTGATTAATAAGTACCAGAGGGAGACATTTTGGAGGGGTTGTTTGGGGAAGTGGCCTAGGGGAAAAGTTGCCAAGACAGAAGGAAAAACAATCTTGACTGCTGCTGCTACCTTAGAGTCTCTGGTCTGGAACCTGGAACAGTAGGTGGGCCTAGGTGCCCCCTAAACCTTCCTCCACACCAACATCCCAAGAAGGGAGTCCAGGCCTATCAGGGGGTTTTCACCCCAAAACCATGGACTGGGCTATGATGAGTATGGCTCACTGCGGACCCTGCCTCCTGTAAAGAGAAAGGAGTTGTGTATAGGGCCACAGCAAGTCCCTGAGGCTAATATTATCCACCAGTAGCGCAAGACCCATGGGGCACGGCCAGAAGTTTGCCACATGTGTTTATGTAATGTGTTGATCTCCACTCATGTGTGCTACTCTCCTATCACCATCCACCACACACACGGCATGGTTGTAAGTGTGCAGTCTTAGATAAGAAGGTGGCCTCTTGAGAGGTCAGGTCTCAAGTTAGATAGGAATCTTTTATGGATGATCTAGACAGTGCTTGGTCCTGCCTTGAGGGCAGCAGACTGGACTTGATGACCTCTTGAGGTCCCTTCCAGTTCTAGTGTTCTAGGATTCAATAATTATCACCCAGATCTCTGACCAGGTGCTTAGGCACATGTTAACATGCTTTCCCCTTCCTTCACTAAACTAAGTGCCTTTCTCGGTCACCAGCAGAGACAGCTGGGTGGCAGTGCCAAGAAATCAAAAACAAAATTTGGCTGGAGTCGAACTGAATGTGAAATTTTTCCATATTTTTGGTTAATCAAAAAATCGTCCATTCTGGGTATGTTTCAAAGAGGCATTTTGCAGCTCCATTTCCTGAGGTACATGTCCTAGCAACGGGATTGAAAGTCGTAAGGGGAGATGAAGTAACTCCACTGTCTCCTCTTCCTCTGGCCATTTTGTAAGTGGCTGGAAGTATTCATGTCAACTTCCTTTTCGATCAAGTGGAGCTGCTTTTTTATCTAACAAATTTCACCCAGCTCTAATTTCTGCTAAGAGAGACCCCCCTGAAAGCTGCTGCCCTGAAATATTGAGAAGTGGGGTGGAAAAGCTATCTGGGAAAAGCCAGACTTCAATTATTCCTACTTCATCCTGAAACAAATATTGGCAACGGCCATTCGTACAAACGCAAAGGGACTCCCAAGACCCCCCGTGGAAAACAAACTCCCGGGTGACTGACACAAGCAAACCCAAATCTGGTTTCTCAGTCAGCAAAGCCATTGCAAATTAGTGCCTGTTCCACTTGCCCAGCGGTGGAAACAAAGAGGAAATAAAAACCCGCATTTGCTGTAGAGTCCTGGGAGTAAATAGATGCATTTCACTGCCTAAGCTGGCATTGTTTCCCCCTGAGTGCAGAGTAGCAGCGCTATGAGGGAATAGGTATCTCGTCTGATATGCACGCTCCTTGGATGCACACATGTTGCAAATTGAGCCTCCGAATGAAATTGTGTTTCCCGGCAAAGGGACGTGTCTTTCAGGATTTCCATTTGTACTTGGAGGGATAGAATGTGGAGAAGAGTTTGCTGAAGTTTCAAAGGCCTCATGGTGTTCATTAAGTCTCTCTCCTAGATGCTTAGGGTGATGCTTGTTCCATTTGTCCTTTATTAGCACCGTGAAACTCAATAAAGTGCTTTCTGAAGCTAGAATAATTTGGCTTCCTTCCTTTACACATAGGAGTGGTGCAGTACTGACACACCAAAGGAATTGCAAGTAAAGTTTACCGACGCCAAATCAAACTACAGTGAACTCTTTTCAGCATTTCCTCTCCCAAAGCCAAAAAACTTTTGTATGCAACTAAAACTCTCTGCTTTGACGTACAGCCTCCTCCTGCCCACTTCAGAGGGTGATGACACAATTCAGAGGCCACTGCTCCTTGCCACAAGTAGGAAGGATTGGGTTTCTGGGCAAGAAATGTCGATAAACATCACGGCCTCAGCACCAAAACCTATTTTCATCAATCATCATCGAAATGTACAGGTAGGTGAAGAAAAATGCGCTTGAGAACTTATTAGACTTTGATTTAAGGATGTTTAGTTTGAATATGTTGACGTGATGCTGACAGCGTGAACATTAACAGTCATAAAATGCTGGCTGTTTGAATTTCACTATCTAATGTCATTAAAAAATGATTGTCTGTCTGACCCCCTCCCATAATGTCACACAACCGTGGACATTTAGAATTGATAACATTTGAAAAAATGCTTAAAAATTCAGAATTTCACACCACTAGAAAATGGAAATCAATAAACATTTTAAAAGTGTTTAAAATAAACATTGATAGTATCTATTGAAATTATGAAGAAATAAAAATCAGATTCCACCAGACCTAATTATAGGGGGCAAAATCATGTCCTACTTCAGTTTGGGTATGTCTACACTTGCACCCTCTTTAGAGAGAGGGATGCAAATGAAGACATTCGAAATTGCAAACAAAGCTGGGATTTAAATATCCCATGCTTCATTTACATATTTGCGTTATGGAGCTATTTTGAAATAGCGCTATTTCAAATAACAGACACTGTTAAGACGCAGTTATTTCGAGAGAAAACCCTTCTCTCGAAATAACCCTTATTCCTCATACAATGAGGTTTACCATTTATTTCGAGAGAAGGGTTTTCTCTCGATATAACCACATCTTAACAGCGTCTGTTATTTCGAAATAGCACTATTTCGAAATAGTGACATAACGTGAATATGCAAATGAAGCATGGGATATTTAAATCCCAGCTTTATTTGCAATTTCAAATGTCTTCATTTGCATCCCTCTCTTAAAAGAGGGTGCAAGTGTAGACATACCCTTCTTCTCAAAGGACCCCTCAATGTTCTAGGTTATGGAGCATAATTTATGTTCCATTGAATTCAGAAAGTGAGGTCATTCAGCATCTCATACAACCAGGTACTAAGAGAGGATACCATCCTATGTGTTGTTTCCAGTGTCCAATATGAAGGGCGTATCTACATTTTAAGTACGACAGTGGCACAGGATACATGGTAGCTATACTGCAGGGTCAGATTTTCCAGTTGGCATAGGTAATCCAACTCCCCAAGAGGCAGAATTCTTCAGATGGAAGAATTTTTCCAAGGCTGTCTAGATTGGGAGTTAGGTTGACATAGCTATGTGTCTCAGGTCACATCTTCACCCCAGAGAAGATTAATGCTGCTGCAATTGATCTTCCAGAGTTCAATTTAGTGGGTCTAGTTAAGACCCGCTAAATCAAACACAGAAGGTGTCCCCATCAGAGGCTAGTACTCCTGTGAGGAGTAAGGGAAGCCAACAAATATGTTTTCTTCCATCAACTTCCCGCTGTGGGGACAGCGGGGAAACTCAAATTAAGGTACTTGACTCCAATTAGATAATTAACATAGCTGGAATTGCATATCTTGATTTGACCTTCCCCTTTAGTGTAGACATGGTCTCAGAGGTGTGGATTTTTCACATCTCTGGGAGACAGATATACTGATATAAAATTCCTACTCTTTGGGAAACTTTGTGGCAAGGTTCCCAACTTTTTGTGTGTCCAAATTTCATTTGGTATAAAGTTTTATATAGTTTTCAAGTTCCATTTTTAAAAGACTCCCTTGATTCCCTTTTGTAAACTACATTTTATCCAGAGACATAACCTGCCACACCTCTCCATCTGACAATGCACTGAGACAAGTCATGTGGACTTGTGTTTGAGCTGTAAGATACAACATGCTGTGCATCTGTGGGCAGCAGGAACACACCTCAGCCTCACATGTTCTAGAGCAGGAGTCTGATGGTCACCTGAGAATGGCAATACTTGCTATGAGATACACAGTCTAGGATTCTTATATGGAGCTATGATTTGCACTGAGATATCAAGACAAGCGTAAAATGTGCACTTGGGATTTGATTCCCTGTTCAGTCGGTTTGGGATCAGGTGTTGCTAGAGTGGAGCCATTCTGGCCATTCCCATTGGTCCGACATCCTCAACATTCAACAAGCTCTGTGTCGCTTCCAGATTTTTAGAGTGATTTCGTGATGTATTTTGTCACCCGATCACCATCACTCCAAGGAAATACTGCTTTTCCCCCCTGTCAAAACCTCTCCTCTTTGGCATGCTAGCTTGGTGCACGTAAAGCAGCTGACTCAGAAAAGAATCAAAAGGGAAATCCTACAAGGAGGACATGAAAGTGGAACAACAAACATTGGCACAGTTCGAAGGGCTCCTTCTGTGTATCACTGGCCAAGCTCTTCCACCCCTCTCGTGAACAGCGTTGCCTCTGGGCACTGCAGAAGTCAAGAGCTGGTCGAAGTCATTGGTTATTATTACAGGAGCGCTCAACAGCTGGATGTGTGTAAGTGATTGGTTTGAAGGTATGTGGTCTATGGCACACCATAACAGCTCATGGGCTTGGGAAAACCAATAAGACTTATTGTGCACATGGCTTGCTCTTTTTGCATCAGCTCTGAAGAGTGTTTGCACATTGAAAGGAAAGCGGGAGATTTCATTTCACCAAAGGGCATGGGAATTGTGCGGGGCAAAGCCTTTTCCTCAGGAGAGGCCCAGGACAGGGCGTTGTCTCTGTGGGAGCTGTGCTGCGTATGTTGGAATGTCTGTTAGCTGCGATCCGATTCACGAGGATCATCATTGGTCTGGGGCTTGTCGAACACATGAGAAATTTACCAGGACACTGACCATAGAGCACCTGGTATGTTTCTATTCCCGGATGGGATGAATTGCTCTGACAGAAATTTTGCTGATATGAAGTCAGACTTCTCTTTCCATGAATACTGTACAATTGCAGTTTGACATGTGGCACTTTGTTGAACATTCCTGCCGGTGAGTTCGTTTGCTAGAATACTGCAGAAAAGTGAACTTGGGCAGAGTCATTAAGGCAGAGGTGGGCACTAAAATGGCAGCGGTTCACCAAGGTTAGTCCCTGGTAGTCCACTGTCACTATATTTAACTGTACTTCCACAGGTACGGGCAATCGCAGCTCCCATTGGCCAGTAATGGCGATCTGTGGCCAATAGGTGCTGTGATCCCCCATATGTATGGAGGCACAGGTAAATATGGCTGTGTGGGGGCCCGCCACAGGCTAACCCTGGCAGATTAGATCCTGTCCATGGGCCAGTAAGTGCCCACCCCTACATTAAATGAATTGATGAAGGCCTCAAATCAGAAAGGCATTTTAAGCATGTGCTTAATTTAAGCAAATCTCTTTGACGATGAAGTGCTATCCTGAATTGAGGTTTTGAAAGACTATTCTTGGAATGGCTTTGGGTAGGATTTGCCCAGTTCTGGTCCCTGATCATTATCACAGCAAAGGGAAAGAGAAGGAAAGGAAGTACGTTGGAATGTGACGGGGGAGTTGTTCTAGAGAAAATATGAATAAATGACATGGCCCTGTACAATTACAAACTAAATAATAAATAAACACTAAATAATAGATATATTTATAAAAAGGTTAACAGCTGATTTCAGTAGGGAGGCCATGAATAAAATATTGTACAAAACAATTAAAAACTCTAGGAAACGGAATTTCTCAGAGTGGTCGATAAAATTAAAAATAAATGCCCGGGCCCACTGGGGCGAGTGGAGAGAAGCAGTGTGTTGCCATCCTTTCTGTGCCATCAAGCATACTGTCCATTGGGCAGCCAAACTGCAGAGCTACATAAATGCAAAGCAGGCATGTGATGTCTGGCAGGGAGAGCTAATCCGAGACTTTTCTGCACAGAGGCAGAGAGCGTAGGCACTAATTGTATACACAATGAGAGTCTGTAACCAGCTCCGATCAGCAGCAACCTTTTGTTGAAGCTGTGCTTCCCACTTGTCCTTCTTTGCGAGGGGCTGCTCCCAACTGCGTATATACCTTTGCTGGCAAAGATGGCCAGACCTTGGCATGGAGCTCCTGGCGGTGGGAAGTCCACACAGAAGAGGGTTACCGTAGCAGGAGACAGACACCATCTTCCTCTCCAGTACCAATATATCCCCGAACGAACACAGTGGTCCACCAATGAGAAAATCAACCTAGTTCAGTCCATTTCTTTGCTACTGCTACTAGCAGGATCCTTACAGAGCTGCCCAGAAACTTAGCATCACCTATGAAGCCTTCATTGACATCACAACATGCTAGGGCATGCACAGAATCATAGAACTGGAAGGGACCTCAAGAGGTCATCAAGTCCAGTCCCCTGCCCTCACAATAGGCAATCGCACTGGGACAGGTTATATTTTGCTAAAGGAAATTAATTGGGCCCATTGCATGGGTGGGGAAATGCAATTTTGGTCAAAGCAAACTATCATTTCTCTTGAGCATTAGCACCTGCGTGGCTCGTCCTTTGCTCTATGTGCATGAGGTGTTTTTCCTTCCAGCATCAGCTAGCCCCTCGAACACGTATGTACATATTATGTTTGGTGCTCAGAATTCTGTGCTGTAGGCAGACAGACCCTTTTATGTGCTCTGTGTATTATTTGTTGCTTCTTCATGTCCATTGCTTGGGGAATAGCGTGGATTGTTTACCACAGCCAATGTGCATTTGAACAGATGGTAAATACCCGGATGCCTGCCAAAAAGTCAAGAGATGTAACTAGAATCCATTTAGTACAGGCAAGAAATTCCAAGTGGAGGATTTTCCTGGGACTGTGGCAGGTGAAGTGTGTCAGCTAAAGGGCTTTACCAAGTAACGTCTTCTGTAGTGTTCCTGAGAGAACATTTTTGTCAGCACTGATAGTTAGCAGGAAATCCTGTACCAGCACGTCTCTTTGGTGATAAAGAGATTCTAGTTATAGCCCTGCACAGAGTTTGCTGTATGCACAAGTAGATTTAGGAGGACTGGTGCACCTTCTCTCTCTTTTCTACATCTGCAGGGTGGCTCTCCATTTATGGAAATGATGATAGATGTGGTCTAGTTGACTGGTCAGCAGTGTGGAAAATAAAATGCCTGTGTCTGGTTCTCACAGAGCATTTCTGCCAGCTCATGTGTTCTTTCATTTTACTCTCTGCTCTGCCTTGCCTTGATTGGTAGTTATATTGCCTAGGCCAGTGAGGGAAAATGGGTAATTTGTTTGCATCATAAATTTATCTCACATGCCAACCAAGTTTCCCAATAGACTGTCTTTGCACGGGAGTAGATGGTGCCAAACATCCACGTGAGGAAAGGAGCGTGGAAGTGAGAGGTGTGGTATGTTTTGACAAATGTGGTCTCTGTGACTAAGCTGGAACTCAATAGCCTTTGCATGCCCTTAGCTATCAGTGCCAAACTGGGCCTAGCTGGCTTGTGGTTGACACAAGGCCGGTACAGTTTCACTATGGTGGCACCAGTTCTGGTCCTTTTTTGTCCCTTTACGCTGCTCCAGTGGTTTACAGAAGCCATGCGGGGGCAGAAGAGTGTCTGAGGGAATTCCCACATGGCTGGGAGCAACGTAGGTGTTGGTGTCTATGATCCTGCACTCCCTTCCCCCGCATCCTCCATAGCCTGGTGTAGGATCATGCCTGAGGCAGAGAGGAACATATGTCCCTGAGAGGGACAAATGTGGGAAATACACTATTCTTTGGTGGCTTTGGGCCACAGGGTAAGCTGGATCAGGCTGCCATGAACTAAAGCCGCCCATATCGCCCCCTTTAGCTCCCCCACGTCTGCTGTGTCTCTCAGGAAACATGTAAGGACTCTCACCTCATGTGCACCATGGTTCCTCGCACCTTGGGCAATAGTGAGCACCAGTCCTGTAATTCAGGAGAGCTTTAACAGAAGATGACAGATTTTTTTTCTGGTCTCCTTTGGACCAGGCTGGAATTGAACCAGGATCATTGACTCATACGCTGTAGGATGAAAGATGAATGAACTATTCAGGCCTGAAAGTTCCAGGCCACTGAATCCGAACCTTGTCAGAGTCACAGAAGAATTACTTTGTTAGAAGAAAACTAATCAATAAGTGAACCTTCCTCTTATTTTGTCCATCAGGATATTATGCCCCAGTTGGTCTACATCGAGTGCAATTTTAACCCATTCTTCATCTGGGCCTAAGTAAGGGCTGCTGCCCTCTGCCAAGGTAATGTCAGTCTACTCTCAAAATGTAACATTTTCTTTCTGGGTTTCGAATAAATAAAAGCCTGCTTCCTATTATGTGAATGAAGCATTCAGGTGTAGAGGGTTCTGCAGGGTAGGTCTGTGGGGCAGGCACGGAACAGACATGAGTTCAGAGGAAGGCAACCCACACACATTGGAGTTCCTGGCTTAGAACTAAGGCCTTTTCCACACTACCATGGGTGGTCGATCTAAGTTACACAACTTCAGCTATGTTGGTAATGTAGCTGAAGTAGAGGTCCTTAGACCTATTTACTGCAGTGTCTTCACTGTAGTAAGTCAATAGCCGACACTTTCCCTTCAACTCCACCTACACTTCTCATTCGGATGGAGTATGGGGGTCGACAGGAGAGTGATCCACAGTCAATTTATCATGTCTACAAGTGATAAATCGAGCCCCGCTGGATAGATTGCTGCCAGTCGATCCGGCAGGAAGTGAGGAAACTGATCCAATACATTTACATGGCTGCCAGTTTACAGTGAGGGAGTGTATGTCAGATATGTGCAAACTGAAACAGTAGGGGTTGCCATGACTCTTTTCACCATGTCACCATCTTTGATTTTACTCTAATATGCTGACAAAAGCCAGCACTAGGATACACAAGTAAAAAACAAAGTGCAAAAATGTGCCAAATACAATTTCTTGACTGACACAAATTGATCTGGTTTATTCTAGCCTTATACAATTCTATTTAATCTTGCTTGATGAGGAAGTAAAATATTCGTTATATTATTATCACTAGTATCATGATCTTATCACCTTATTTTAACAGAGACTGGATTTTATGCCTGGACTGGTGGATTATCATGCCAGTTTTCAAGGCTGAATTATTCTTCTGACAGAGAGGTAGGTGTAACATTTGTGTCTAGTCTATCCAGTATCCTGGTTTTCCGATGGAGTGAATCTGGCATTCTATGGTCTGATTTTGTGATCAGTAACAAGGAAGCATTTACTTACTGCAGTTTGCCATTCATCATCTGATTCCCATTTCATGGTGCTCTGTTCTCCCAAGGAGACTTCTTTCCAGTTTCCTCTGTGTAGCAGAAGCAGCATTAAAAGCAAAAGGCATCAGGCAATTGATGGTGCATTGTGATGTGCAGATCTTCCTACGTGTGCTCAGACTGGCAAGATCTGACAGCAAAGGAACAAATGATGCCACCTAGATTGGGGTGGGGGTGGAGAGAACCTCATCAAAGCGGGTGGAAATCCTGCAGATGAACATCACAACCATAGGTTGGGGAATGAAAGGCATGGGCCACACGTTGAGTTCTCTCCCACAACAAAGGAAATGAAGCAAAGTGAGTTCCCCTCACCGAACATTTATAGGCAACTGTACTACTCGGTGCTCTTTGGGAAACACTCTGGCTTTTTCCCTCTGGCACTTTTGAACACATTCCAAAGCTCCCTCCCAAGCCATTTCTAAATACATTCAGTTTACCTTTTCCTACATACAAAAGACAGGATGGAACGAAAGCTGACCTAAACAGTTCTTTGCAGCTAAACAGATTCTCAGAGGAGCATGAAATTATCATAATGTTTAACTCCTGCAGCAAAAAAACAACAAAATAAAAATCTCAGAAGCCCTGTCAGCAACTTTTATCCTATTATATGCGGGGGGGGGGGGGAGCCCAAGGTTGAGAAATTCCTGCTACACAGCTGTGAAAAATAATTCTGTGTTTCTCCTGGACAACTGGTTCTCTTACTAAATGGTCCACAAATGTTTCCACTTCCACTGTCCCATCACCAAATCCAGTTGCTGTCCGACTTGTGGAATATGAAGCGAGAAAAAACGAGCCAACCAAAGCACATCTCAGCTATCCTGTTTGATAAAGTTCTGAAGAGACCATTTGGGGGAAATTGTCTTTGATTGTTTAATTCATGAATGTCATGGTATTTTTACCCCCTTGTCACCTCAGCAGACTCTCTCAAATTTGGGGACTTGTAGCTTGTTCCAGTTAGATTTACATCGAAGGAATTCCTGACTCTGAACAATTTTTTCTCTTGTTTATTTACAGAGAGCAGAAAGGCCTAAAGTTTCCCACCACACAATAGGAAACAATGAACATGAGACAGTTCCTAGGTTCACTGTACCAACCCTGCCTTTCTAGCTGTCTCCATGTACCTAAAAAGCATTGTCTCCAAGCTTTCTCCATAATGCAGGCCTTTTGTTACTATCTGTTTGGCTTGGTTTCACTACATCAGTGTCTCTTGTGTGTCTCTCTAAAACACACCTCTCCAAAACCAGGTCCACCAATCCAAACACTAGCCCCTACGTTTGAAACCTGTTGGCCCACATGGTTCAACTTCTCTTCAAGCTGTAACATGCGCTTGTGTTTTGAGTGCTAGGACAAGGGTTCCAGGCGTTTCTTTACAGTGACATCTCTGCATTTATCCTGAACCTAAGATGGCAGCTAAGCCTGACTCTTAAGAGCAATTAACCCAACCCATAACAATATTTTTAAAAAACCGACATTGTTCACTGTGGCTGAAATTCTCTCCTTTCCAGAGAACCTTCACAAGATGTATGTCCCATTTCAGCCCCAGTCCTCTGAAAGGTGAATTCTACCCCAGAGCGTCAAGAAGAGCATTGCAAAAAGTGCCAGGTAGAATAGAAAATGGACTCAAACCTTTGAAATCTCTGCAATATTAGCAAAGAAACTGATTTTTTTTAAAAAACCAAACAAATCATTTGGCTGTTTGCCAGAAGCTAGACATTTGTGAAATTTCACAGAAATAGTCATGGAAACAAGAACCACTTTTCACAGAGGCTGTCTCACACAGGAACAGCAACACTCCACAGCAACAGCAGTACTACAGGGTGGGGGGAAATTTTCTAACTGGTGCGCTCGTGACATGCATCTGACAAAGTGGGTCTTTGCCCACGAAAGCTTATGCTCCAATAAATCTGTTAAGTCTATAAGGTGCCACAGGACTTCTCGTTGTTTATGCAGATTCAGACTGACACGGCTACCCCTCTGACAAGTGTCCTAGCTGGTGCTTTAGCCGGGAGCGGGGCCCTGAACTTCCCCAGCTTGCCGGCTAAGTGACCTTGCTCAGGTCAGACCAGAAGGGGGGAGAGATGTGATAAAGTGGGAGGGGTTGTGGAGGTTCAACGGGGTTGCACGCAGAGGGGGGCACTCACTGTCTCTGGGTGTTACTGGTTTAACAAGCTGAGGGGAGAGGGAGTTTGTTGTTATAGGGACCAGCACAGAACTGGAGCCCCCAGTGACTGGTGACTGGGAGACCCAACTCGGAGGGCACAGTCGGTTCTGGCCAATGGGCTGCAGAGAGAGGCCCCTGGTGACCTGCCCAGCTGGTTCCAGTCAGGGAGAACAAAGGATGGAGGAGGGGACAGGCAGAGAAGAGAGGGGCCCAGGCGACCCTGTTTACCTGGATAGAAGACAATGGACAGGATAGGGGCTGCTGTAGGGGGATATCAGAGGATGGGCTGGAAGAAGCGGGATTTTGAACTGGACGGGGAGAGAGCAGACAGAGCCCATCTGGCTGCAGGGGAGACTCAGACATGCTGGGCTGAGGGAGGCCAGGCCCACAGGTCTGAGGGATCCTTTGCCGTGTTCAAAGTTCATAAGAGTGGCCAGACTGGGTCAGACCAAAGGTCCATCCAGCCCAGTATCCTGTCTGCCGACAGTGGCCAATACCAGATGCCCCAGAGGGAGGGAACACAACAGGTAATCCTCACTTGATCCCTCCCCTGTCACCCATTTCCAGACAAACAGAGGCTAGGGACACTATTCCTATCTAACCTGGCTAATAGCCATTGATGGGTCTAACCTCCATGAATCTATCTCGCTCTTTTCTGAATGCTGTTTAAGTCCTAGTCTTCACCACATCCTCTGGCAAGGAGTTCCACAGGTTGACTGGGCGCTGAGTGAAGAAAAATTTCCTTTTGTTTGTTTGAAACCTGCTGCCTATTCATTTCATTTGGTGACCCCTAGTTCTTATATTGTAGGAATAAGTAAATAACTTTTCCTTATTCACTTTTGCCACACCAGTCATGATTTTATAGACCTCTACCATTTCCCCCCTTAGTCTCCTCTTTTCTAAGCTGAAAAGTCCAAGTCTTTTTAATCTCTTTTCATATGGGACCTGTTCCAAACCCCTCATCATTTTTATGGCCCTTTTCTGAACCTTTTCCAATACCAATTTATCATTTTTGAGATGAGGTGACCACAGCTGTACACCGTATTCAAGTTGTGGGCGTACCAGGGTTTTATATAGAGCTCAATAAACCTTCCTGTTTTGTGCTGGCTGAGAGTCACTCTGGTCTGGAGAACAGGTCTGCACTATTCCCTCTGGCAGTGGAGGCCCTGAGGGGTCCAGAGTGCTCACGGCAGAAACAGGTGTGCTGGAGGCTCCAGGAGTTGCCGGCCTAGGAGGCAGAGGGGCGGACCCCTGGAAGAGAATGGACTCTCCGAAAAGGGGCTGCTGCACTGGAGTGAACACCCCGAGACAGGGCTGTCTCACTGCTGGGGGATCTTTGAAGCAACCTTTTCCCCAGATCACTCATGGGTGTGGCATGCACATCTCTGTTCAGAAGAGAACTGACCCTTATGCTAGAATTTACTGCAAATAATTTCCGGTGCAACGTTCCCAGCTTAATTTAACTGTAGCCAAGTACAGCTTCTGGTCCAGATTCATGTCAATATAAAACCTAGAGTAATTCCACTGAGTGCTAAGGCAGATTTACCGGGGTGTAAGTGAGAGCAACATTTTACCCTCATTGTTCAGCTTCCAAAATCAGCTAAGATTCTGTTCTTTGTTTACAGCTCGGGGTCTGATTCAGCCCCATCATAATTCTAGTTTTATGCCCTCCACGGTGATCACTGGGGTGGGGACCATTTAAAAGTGGAGCAACACAATCATAAATCAAGCCTTTTGATCCTGTTACCGTTCCTGAGTTTGGCACCTAATATTGCCACGCTGCACTGTCGCTATGTGGGTGCATTTGCCTTGGGGTATCCTGACACATGAAGCACCATGGGCATCTCCAGGGTTGAATCTGCCTGGCAGTTCATGAGAATTTAATCATGTGACTCCAATTAACACTAATGAGAGTCCTGACACCGCTGAACTGCCTCCTGTCATGATGGAGATTGGATGCCTGTGTGTGAAAAAACATCCTTTCCACGTCGCATAAATGCCCATGTGCCAATTTCATTTCTAAATGCCGGGACACAGTGAATATCCAAACTCTTTGCTTATCATTCATTATCACCACTCCGCTGCTTACTATATTGCAACGAGGAGACCCTGGGCTGGGTCCTTCCTTCCCAACAATTTAAGAGTCATGATGGGGTATGTCTAGACTACATGGCTCTGTCGCCAGAGCCATGTAGATTAGTTTACTAGACATACCCAAATGAAGCCGTGATTTAAATAATCGCCGCTTCATTTAAATTAAAATGGCTGCCACGCTGTGCCGATCAGCTGTTTGTCCTCATCCCACGAGGCATACCAGGAAGGTCGACAAATGCCTTTGATGTCGACTGTGGAGCGTCCAGACTACAGCGCTGAGCCAATAAACAGCTGATTGGCACAGTGCGGCAGCCATTTTAATTTAAATGAAGCGGCGATTATTTAAATCTCAGCTTCATTTGGGTATGTGTAGTAAATTAATCTACATGGGTCTGGTGACAGAGCCATGTAGTCTAGATACACCCATGGTGTCCAACCGGTTGGATGTTCTTCACCCCTCTCTCCAGCACTCGGGCTCTTCTCTTCCTTCCTGCCTTGGGTTAACATGTTTTTTTTCTTTCTGCTTTCACTTGGGGAAGAAAGTGAAAGTGCCTTTGGTGAGGCTGAAAGGGCTTGATTAATAGCACTAGCTAGAAAGAGACATTGGACAGGAAAGAACTGTGCAAGGTCTCCCAATTGCTCTGCCACTGCACATCAGTTCTGAGACCCACAATGCCTTGCTTTTCTTGCCATAGGCCCCCACATGCACTTACGTCCCAGGAAGATTAAGCCTGGCGTTCAAAGTGGCCATGTACTGTGCATCTATTCGAGAGAGATTTATTGCAGCCCGATAGCAAATGCAAAGAGCTTTATCCCTCTGCAACCCCACCAGAGAGACACGTTGGGGCCAATCCTGCTGCTTTTTTTTACTCCAGCGGGGTTGCTTTTTTGACCCCATTGGCTTCCGCAGAATTCCTCCTGATTTACACCCGCAGATATCAGCGCAAATCCAAGCCCATTTGCAGGGTGTGCCGTGAAGTGGTTGCTGAGAGGCAAGCCTGGCTAATGTCAGAATAATATCACAATCTATTTTCTGTTGCAACAAAATGAACAGAAATAATAGATTTTTAATAGCATGTTTCTCTCTGTGGTGCCAGGCGGAGGCTCTTGGGATCCTGCACAGCATACCCATTACATTATAATAAAAATATAAATATCGAACCCCCGTCAGTTCCAACAGCAGGAAGGCAACGAGAATCAAACCACTAACAGAATAGGGCTAAAAACTCCATTGCCAAGGCCTAGAGAATCATTTCTCAGGAGCATGACAGATATAACTGGGAAGGGACTCCCCCTCTCGTGAGCACCCCTTTGTGGCCGAGGGTGTGTGCGCAACCTCTCTGTCTGACAGGCTCTGGGAGCGGAGGTGTCCCAGGTGACTTTTCTGGTCGGTTGCCTGGGACCAGGCATCTTCTTGTTCCCCTTTTTGTAGCTGCTGGGAGTTGGGGGGGACCCAGCCCTGCCCATTCCTCTGGGTCCCGGTCCAGGGACCCCCCTGCTAAGTATTGTTGCAGTCCACTGCTATCTCGCTTCCTGGGCCACTTTCCCAAGAAGCTGCTCCTCCCAGCCCTCTCAGGATTTGGAATTCTAGTTCTCACTGCCCTCTGTCAAGGGTTCTGCAATGGTTGGCCTCTATGATGGCTGGTCTTCAGCCACTGGACCTGGGTTTCCACCAGCTCCGAAAGCCAGTGCTCACTCGGAGCTGTCCGAGGTGCCACTGTCCTCCCAGTCAATCCCTAGGTCTGACTAGGTCGAGCTCCAGTGAGGAACTGCCAGGCCCTGGCCCAGCCACTTCTTTTATATCAGCTCGCTGGGCCCTGATTGGCTGCAGCAGAAGCAGCCACTCTAGTCTGCCTGGAAGACCTATTTTCTGCTCTTCTCCCTGTGGCGGGGTGCAGCAAGGCCTCCAGCAGGGGGCTGCGGGCCTAGTCCACCCCCTCACAGTAACCCACAAAGTGACTGAAAGGTGACCTCCCTCCCTGCCTTCTGCCAGCTACATCCTAAACCTTTCCCCTAACCTGGACCATGATCCTATTCATGCCCCCAAACCAACAGAGTCCACTGTATGGGGAGAATTCACCAAATCCAGGAAAGTGCCTGAACCACTATTGGTTACTGCTTAAACATTAGCAACCAAGCTAACAGGCCCCAAATTAGACTTAGACAGCAACTTCAGCATGACCACAGTCAGGGAGGAGGAAGAAAGGGAGTTTGAGTGCCACAGAGAGGGCAGTTTGACCCTGCGTCCTTCCTGAGCCCCAAATCTCTAGTGAAATCGCTGAGCTATACATTTAGAAAAAAAGGAAGCTTGTCTAAATGCCCTAAGACATATATCTATCAGGGCCTCCGAGTATGGAGTCTCTGAAAAAGAAAAAAACGCATCTGGTGAAAGTGATGATCAGACGAAAACCTCTTTCCTAACCTTTAAAAAGTGTTTGCCTAACAAGTTTTTGAGTGACATGTTATTGTAATACTAATGGATAAATAGGGAAGGAAAGTTTGAGTTAGTGGGACAATTTTGGAGCACACTTGGAGGGACGCCTTGAGGACTCTTCACATCTGGATGCATCTCCGTCCCCACCGGCAGACAGAAGACTGACCATCAGAAGCTGGCCCGGTGTCACTTGAGAGCCACACTCAACTTCGGTAACTATGGAGGGTGGGGGTGTTTTACTAACCTGTTGCGGACATGTGTAAGTGCTTGAGACTAAGTAAAGTTTAGCTTTAAGTGAAAGCATTCTTGTGTTGTCCTGTTTGTACCATCCATCTCTTGGTCGGACGACCGTATCGCCCCCGAATTACTTCCTGACACCACCTCGCAGAGAGTAAAAGTTACCAAGAAGTTTGGGCTGAAAGAACCCCGGGTAACACCATCTCCCAGCATAGGGGGCTGACTAGCAAAATGCTACCAGCGAGCACACCGTGTTGAGTGTATTCCTTTCCGTAGGCGATGAAAATGGAGAAAAGGCTTTTGAGGATTGGAGACTTTGATTAGACAGCTCAAGTTTTCTTTACATATTAAAAATAGTCCTACAGTTGACACCTCTTTTGTTGTCAGCCGCCGCATTGCCTGATTGCCACCGATACAGAGCAGGCCATAGCTGTGATTAATTGTTCATTCTGTCACTCTGTACTTGCAGTCAGGTCTCTGCCATGTACACATTTCTGCAAACACTGGGTCGGATCAATGCAGCTTTGATTAAATGCTTCAGAAGCCTTTTAATAAAATGGTTTTTTATGGCTGCCTCCCGTGCTCATCCAGACAGGGGTGTAAATAAGCAAACAGGGGAGAAAGCTGGAGTTATAATTCACAATGGCAGATTCCTCCTCACTTTCCTACTGGGTATTTGTTAGAGATTTGATAGGTTATTGGGCTTTGGAACAAATCATCGTGTTCTGGAAAGAGGATCTAGCGAGGCGAAAAACAGGTTTTGTTACAGCTGAAGTTTGGGGAGTTTCTCTTTTTCTTTATGCAGTACTAAAGTGTCTTGGCAGGTCATCTTGACCTTATGATTAAGATTTGTGTGACTGTCTTATTTGGAGTATTAGAGGGGTGAGATGGGTAAGATGGGTAAAGTAATTGGACATTGATTTGGAGTACGGTAGATACAGGAAACATGGACTCTAAAATCCAGCACTTGTATGATGTATTTTAGCAGTGTTCGTATTTGGCCTCAAATGCAGTTCTTCACATGTTTATGATTTGCAAAGATTTATCTATCTATTGATGTTTGCAAAATATTTCAAAAGATTGCTAACAATTTTTGCTTTGATCAGTTTTTTGTTTTGCTTTGTGTCGTTTTGAACCAAAAATGTTTTAACAAAAATTTTGCATTTTGTGGGGAGGGCATTTCCCTTATCTCTCTCTCTCATTCTCCCCCCCCCCCCCCATTTTACCACTGTATATAGGTGAAAAACTTGTTGCTTTTCCCACTTTTCCAGTGGGAAATAAGTGAATTAGAGGAAATGGCATTTTCCCCTTCAATTTTCTGACTTTTTAAAACCTTTCTTCCCCATTTTCCATTGTGGAGAACAGGATAAGTTAAACACTGAAAGAAAAGTGATAGAAATGTAGCCGTGTTAGTCTGGTGTAGCTGAAACAAAAAACAGTACTATGTAGCACTTTAAAGACTAACAAGATGGTTTATTAGGTGATGAGCTTTCGTGGGCCAGACCCACTTCCTCAGATCAAATAGTGGAAGAAAATTGTCACAACCATATATACCAAAGGATACAATTAAAAAAATGAACACATATGAAAAGGACAAATCAAATTTCAGAACAGAAGGGGGATGGGGGGGGAGGTAATCAAGTCTGCGCATCCAGAAATATAATTTATGCTATCATGTGCCTAAAGTGTCCGTCTGTTATGTACATTGGACAAACGTCTCAGACACTTCGGCAAAGGATCAATGCCCACAAAACAGATATTAGACAGGATCACAAAGAAAAAACAGTTTCTTGCCATTTCAACCAGAAAGGACATTGTCTCAAGGACTTGATTACCTGCATCCTGCTTCAAAGGCCTTTTAAGACTACACTTGAAAGAGAATCCTCTGAACTGTCATTCATGCTTAAATTCGACACTTTACACTTAGGTTTGAATAAAGACTCTAATTATCTCACCCATTACAAAGATAGCTTCCCCAATTATCACCTCTAATATCATTAGCTCACAGATATTTACCTCCCCCCCCCATCCCCTTTCTGTTCTGAAATTTGATTTGTCCTTTTCATATGTGTTCATTTTTTAAATTGTATCCTTTGGTATATATGGTTGTGACAATTTTCTTCCACTATTTGATCTGAGGAAGTGGGTCTGGCTCACGAAAGCTCATCACCTAATAAACCATCTTGTTAGTCTTTAAAGTGCTACATAATCACACTGAAAGAAAGTGAACATTTGTCCACTCTGATGTTTTAATTTTGAGATTTTTTTTCATGTAATTGAAAAGATTAAAATGTCATAAAACAAACTGATTTTGAGCCTTCACATTTTTCTTAAACTCCATTTTTCAATGAACCCCCCCCCCCCCGCAATGCAAAAGAAGTTTTGACCAGTCCTACATCTCTGATTTATGTTATTGTCCACCTGGAATAAATACACTGAAGTACCTATATTTTTCCCAGTTTGCAACCTGATGAAAAAACTCTATGCAGAGTACAAGTGGAATTATCATTTCCTATAGCTTTTTTGAAACACAATTTAATGATAATTTATATCCCGGCTGCAGAATTATATTCAAGGGTTCAAACGCCCTTACAGAATGGATATAATTATCCCTCACATTCTATTGGTTTTTGGACGAATTTTTACAGAACCTTACTATTTTCATCTCTGTTTATTTTATAGGATGTTGCCCTGTCAGAACTGTTTTTGTGGGCTTTGACTGACAGGGATACTCTCTCTGGAGGGTAAGTAAACCATTCGCCACTGAGCCCTGATCTACACAAGGGAGTTATTTTGAAATATCCCTTCCCCCTTATTTCAAAATAAGTGGAGCGTCCACACTACCAAACTCGTTATTTTGAAATAACAGGCTGCTTATTCCAAAATCTGTACTCCTGCTTTCCTCAGGGAATAACACTTATTTTGAAATAATGACCATGTTGACGCTCCGCTGCTGCTATTTGAAAATAATGACTCCCCAGAGTCATTCAAACTAATTACTCCCCAGTGCTTCCTGGGGCGCTAAGTCGAGGTAGCGCGTCCACATTAATGGAGCCTACCTTGGACTAATTTCAAGGCTCCCCCATAGTGAGGACACACTATTTCAATTTTATTTCAGGAGTTCTTATTTCGAATTTAGTTATTGTGAAATAATTTCCTCGTGTAAACATGCTCTCAGAGAGGGAATTACAGGGCCAGCCAGTTGTTCTGGTGTGGACACATGATTAGCTTTTCTTCAGCCCAAGACTTAGACCCAATATGCTGCTTTAGTACCCAATCGTAGTGAAACAAACCCAAACCTTTTGTACCTCACTGTGTGGGCAGCAGGCCTGCCGTTGCTCAGCAGGTGGAATTGTGCTCTTCAGTCACAGAAAGCTCTGCCCACTGGCAGCTCTAATTTTACTCTATTTGCGAGGTGTTTTTTCCCCCACCTCTGCTCTCTCTCTCTCTCTCTCTCTCTCTTTCTCTGGGCCTATGTCTGCCATCTGGATCTATTCCTAGACACTTCCCCTTCACTCACGTATTTTGTCACTGAAAGGGAGCTCAACTAAGTCCGGTTCTGTCTGGGGTGCCAGCTATGAGTCACTGCATTTGGGGTTACGTTTTAGATTGTCGTGAGCAAAAAAGTGGAAGACGCTATTCTGAATCCTTTGATTTCTCTCCTAGCCATGTTGTAAGTTGTGTGAGCATGGGGGGCTTGGGTGCATTGGTGCTGGAACTAGGCTCTATTATATCCAGGGTTTGCAGTTTGGTTCCTTGGCTCTCAGCACCCCCCCCATAAAAGTTGTTTCAACACCCTGGAGGGGGGGAGGCGGTGAGAAGTGTGAGCTGGTGTATGAGCCAGGAATGGGTGGTCAGAGGTGTGTATAAGTGTGTGTGGCTAACCACGCCTGTCTCAATCTGTTTTTTCCATCCAGCATGTCTCTTCCTAATGCTTGTGCTCTCCAGGGGAAGGGACTGATAGATGATCTTTATTTGCCTGGCCGTCGGCACGTCACTGAGAGTAGTCACGGTGGGCGCCTTTGGTCCTTCATGCTCCAGCTGACAGGAAACAAACGGTCATCACATGGCACAAAAAGAAAATCGCTTCCTCAGACATGTTAACCTGCCCTGTCAGTTCACCAGCACTGTGATTGCTGGCTCTTTTTCTTTTAAAATCTCACCTAAGGATGAGATTGTCCTTTTCATATGTGTTCATTTTTTTAATTGTATCCTTTGGTATATATGGTTGTGACAATTTTCTTCCACTATTTGATCTGAGGAAGTGCGTCTGGCCCACGAAAGCTCATCACCTAATAAACCATCTTGTTAGTCTTTAAAGTGCTACATAGTCCTGTTTTTTGTTTCACCTAAGGATGGGTTACTGTAACATGACAAAACAAGACAGGACCCACCACTGAAAAAAGGAACATCAGTTCTTGGTAATGCTGAGTGAGGCAAGTTGTGTTACATCAGATTAGGGCAGTGGTCACCAACCAGTCAATCAAGATCAACTGGTAGATTTTGGAGCCTCTGACAGGTGATCCCGATGGGTTTGGCTGGGAGGCTATCAAGAGCCGGCACTTCATCTGCCCCTCTCAGCACTGCCATGCTGCTCCTGCCCTCTGCCTTAGAGCTGCCCCCCATCCCTGGGAGCCTCCTGCTTGCTGTGCAGGGCATGGAAAGAAGAAGGGGGGGTGCTGATTTCACAGTGCCCCTCCCCTCCACCCTGGACCCCATCTCCACAGAGCAGAGGGGGGCAGGGAGGGAGAGAGTTTGCTGGCTGCTTTTGGGAGTGGCGCAGGGCCAGGACAGGGGTGAGCCTGCCTTAGCCCCCTGCACCACCACCCAGAAGCCACCTGTGGTAAGTGGTACCCAGCTGGAGCCAGCATTCCGAACCCTCGTCCCAGTCCTGAACCCCTCCTGTTCCCCAAACGCCTGTCTCCAGCCTGATGAAAGTGAGTGAGGATGGGGGAAGGAGGATGGAGTGAGCAGGGGTGGAGCCTTGGAGAAGGGACAGAAGGAGGCAGGCCAAGGGTGTTTGGGTTTGAGGTAGATCCTGGATTGCACTTGCACTCAAAACATGATCTCATGCTTCAAAAGGTTGGAGAGACCACTGCATTAAGGTGTGGGGTTTCAGTCTGAGAGAAGTAACACCTGCCTCCCAATGAATTTTCCAGGACTCAGCACCTCTCAGAACCACACTGGTGGTCTGTAAATTACTGAATGGTGGATAATATGGGTCGTATGGGACCAGGAGGGATTCCCATGGTTATGGGTCCCCAACAACCTATCTTCCCCAAACAAAGGGGACAACAGAGTGTAGGGAGCTAGGATTCTTGGGAATTCCCTTGGTTGCTCAGAGAAGATGGCAGGAAGCTACACTCAGTTTCTGACAGCACATATACATGTCAGTCTGGGGAAAATGGCTGGCATTGTCCACTGATCCTACTTATATGGCTCCCCATCACTTCAGTGTCTGAGCAACCCCAAAACATTTAATGAATTTAGCCTCACAACACCCCACTTTGCAGATGGGGAATGGAGGGACAAAGAAATCAAGTGACTTGCCTGAGTGGAGGCAGGAACTCGGTGGTGGTGCAGGGATCTGGAGCCAAGTCAAAGTCTTCAGCTAGCACCTAGCCGGACGATCCTTCCCTCACTCGCTTTGCCCAAAAGCTGGGCCTGCTTCCCTACAGGGGAAGGATAAATATGTTAAACTGAGTGAGGTGCTCAGATGCAACACTAATGAGGGCCTGAAGCAAGCAGAGAAATAACAAACCATAAGCATTTTTGTAAGCTTTTCCTTAACATTTGACTGTCGCTCGAGGGTTTCCCTGGAGGACTTCTCTGTGCCAGCTCTTATTTGACAATGCAACAGAGAGGTCTCAAGCCTCTTATTTCCTTGCTGGCGCTAAGAAGATTAGATGTGCCACAGTGAACCATGCCAACTGCTCCTCTGAGCGCTCTTGGTCTCTTCAGGCACGCCCTGCTCGGGTCAGAGGCCTCGGGCAGTCACCTGTCTCAAGATGGAGTCCCACGACGTTCCATGCTCAGAGGGGGCCTGCTCTGGGATGCAATCCCAAATCCACCGGTTGTGGTTACCACAGCAGGTCTGCATTACGGCCAGGCCCTGTAGTTCGTTTAGCCCTAGCTCAGAAGCCAGGACAGCGGTAACCACTGGCCGGATAGCTTCCTTGTGACCACCAAAGCATTTCATCAGCAAACGTCTCCTCTCAAAGGTAATACAAATGTCCATATGCGCTCCTGCTTTCCCCTAAAATTTCCCATTCCCTGGATCTGGGAAGACTCAGCTCTTTTAGACTCCCTCCAAAGAGTCTGTGTCAGTCTGACAGTCCCTGTCAATAGAAACCCCTTCTTCTGAGTTGGGCTTTTTAATGGGTAAATGTTCTTTTGATTTCCATGCTCCCAGCATTGGCCAAACAAGATTCACAGTATCTTTGAGGCAGGATCCTTGAAGCTAACTGTTTGCCCCATTCTCTTTCCAATACGTGTGTGGATGTTTTATCTGGAAAGCCACTGTGTTGCCTTTTTGTGTAAGTCTCACCAAATTCAAGCACTGTAACTGGATAAGCGACAAGAGTCCTGTGGTACCTGATAGACTAACAGATTTATTGGAGCATAAGCTTTCATGGGCAAAGACGCACTTCGTCAGATGCATGTAGCGGAAATTCTAGGGACAGGTATAAATATACAGGCATAAGAAAAGAGTGCCAATCAAGAGCAAGGCTAGAGATAATGAGGTCAATTCAGTCAGGGACGATGAGACCTACTTCTAGCAGCTGATGTGGAGGTGTGAACACCACGAGAGGAGAAACTGCTTTTGTAGCTGGCTAGCCACATGACTCCTTGTCGCTTTTGCAGATTCAGACTAACATGGCTTCCCCTCTGATACTGTAATTGGATAAAACATTCCACTATCCCCAATATAAGTCATATAATCATCCTCAATAATTGGATTTCATGTCAGTCTTCTGAGGTGATTGCCTAGCAGCCAGTGTTTCCGCTAATCTTTTCCGTGCATGTGTGGATTTTTACCCCATGCTTGTGCGGAATAAACTGTATGCACACCAACGCATGTGCAAATGTACACCACCACTTGAAACAAAAAAAACTAGCTGTGAGCGCTCTGCTGATCAGCAGGGTAGCACCAAAATTTCTCTCAAGTGGCCGCACGAGTGTGCAGCTTAGAGGGAACACTGCCTAGCATCCCTGCGTCTGTCACAAATGACATGCATGAGTCAGCAGTAGAGATTTTTCATCTTTAGGCAGGGATCTAGAATCACAGTTCAGGGTGAGCCAATGAGGAATTCATCTATGTGCTGGGTCTGACATGTTACAAATGGCTTTTCAATTTTCCCTTAAAAACCTTGAAGGGATTCACTCTTTCTTGTGTCATGGTAGAGAGCTAATTCTATATGCATGTGATGTCAGGAGGAAAAGCCATAAAACCGCAGGTCTTCAGAGGTGATTGTATGGATGATTGAGTGGGTAAAGAGTGTGATGGAGAACCTGACAGAGGAGGAGAGACCCATTCAGTCCCTGGAGTGCTTTTACCAGGCTGGGCAGGATTTAAAAACATGCCTCAATGTAAAGCTTCCAGAGCAGTACCAATAAACTGGGCTTCCTAACCTCTAGCAAGATACCAGAGAGCTGAAATTTCATAGTCATAGAATACTAGAACTGGAAGGGACCTCAGGAGGTCATCAAGTCCAGTCCCCTGCCCTCACGACAGGACCAAGCACCGTCTAGATCAGGGGTGGCCAACTCATTCTGGGAAAAGAGCCAAGATATCAGTGGATCTACTGTGAAGAGCCTAGGCAAAGTTGTTGAGCAAAAAAAAAAAAGCTCTGCCCCTTTAAGAAAACGCGTTTGGAGGCTTTTTGGCCACATCAGGCTCCCACTGGCCAATACCATCTTTAATTCTCCATCTTTAATGGCCACGCCGGATGGCTACCCTGCCCAGGTCAGCACAGGGAGCCAGGAGGAGAGGGCCATTTTTGGGGTCTCAGGGGCGGCTTTATGAGCCACAGGGGGGCTTCACGAGCCACACCCTGGGGGGGAAGAGCCGCATGCAGCTCGCAAGCCTTGGGTTGGCCACGGCTAGTCTAGATCATCGCTGATAGATATTTGTCTAAAATTTAGGAGCAGATTTATCTATCTGCTCCTAAAAATCTTCAGTGTTGGAGATTCCACAACCTCCCTAGGCAATTTATTCCAGTGTTTAACCACCCTGATAGTTAGGAAGTTTTTCCTAATGTCCAACTTAAACCTCCCTTGCTGCAATTTAAGCCTATTGCTGCTTGTCCAATCATCACAGGTCAAGGAGAACATTTTTTCTCCCTCCTCCTTGTGACGCTCTTTTAGATACTTGAAAACTGCTAGCATGTCCCCTCTCCATCTTCTCTTTTCCAAACTAAACAAGCCCAGTTCTTTCAGCCTTCCCTCCTAGATCATGTTTTGCTGGAGACAATGGATGGACTTAGCAGGCAGCCCAGCAAGCAAAGAATGGCAGTATGCAAGGAGATGCTATGAGTCTCCAAGTCCACTCCCAAGAGCAAAGAGCTCCTCTGGCAAGGTGCAGGTGATGACTGTCAAACCGCAGTGAGCCTTTTACTCTGCAGCTGGTGTAATGGGCTGGTTATTTCGAAATCTGTACTCTTGCTTTCCTTGGGGAACAAGCTTATTTCAAAATAGTTATTTTGGGGGGTATTATTTCAAATGTAGTTATTTTGAAATAATTTCCTCATGTAGACATGCCCTTAGAGAAGGGGTGGGGAACCTACGGCCCCGGGACCAGATGTAGTCCCTGGCTTGCTGGCACTCCAGCCCCCGCTATCCCCCACCCGACTGATTTTTCTGTGGGTCCGCGGCTCCCGATCTAAAAAAGGTTCCTCGCTCCTGCCTTAGAGATTAATAGATTTATTAGGGCATGAGCTTTTGTGGGTAAAACCCACTTCATCAGCTCATGCCCTAATAAATCTGATGGTCTCTAAGCCCTGGTCTACACTAGGGGGTTATTTCAAAATAACCCCTCCTTTATTTCAAAATAAGTGAAGAGTCTACATTACAAAGCCCCTTCTTTCAAAATAACGGGCTGGTTGTTTCGAAATAATAAGTCCTGCTTCCCTTGGGGAACAACGCTCATTTCAAAACAGTTATTTTGAAATAGGGGCAGTATGGACACGCTGGTGCTGCTGTTTCAAACTAACGATTCCCCAGAGTAATTCAGACTAATTACTCCCCAGTACTTCCTGGGGCTCGAAGGCAAGGAAGCACATCCACATTCATGGAGCCTGGCTCGGACTAATTTCGAGGCTCTCTCATAGTGTGGACACGCTATTTGAAATTATTATTTCGGGAGTTATTATTTTGAAATAATTTCCTAGTGTAGACATGCCCTAAGGTGCCACCGGGCGCCTATTTCTGCCAGGAGCGTATTGTACCTGTGAACAGACGGATACCCGTCTCTCCACTAGTCATTGGGGAGTAGCATCAAATGCATTTCCTAGTCCTGCTAGCTTTGCAGATAGTCACTGCACATTAGCTTCCTCCACCCCATCCCCGTCATCATCCTCTGTGGCTGGCAGTGTCAGGCGAGCCCTTTGATGTCATTTACAACCTTTCCTTTCCCCATTTCTGTGCCTTTTCCATTGGGATAAAATGACATTTCCGACAAGCTAAGGCTCCCCCCCGCCCCTCCAGTGTGGCTGTTTTCTTAGCCAATTAATCTAACATCATGCGCCATTTATGTTCTCAGATACTGGCATGACTTCTGTGGGAGACAAAACATGCTACCGGAGGGGGGGAAAAACAAGCCAGAAGGCTCTGAACTGCCTTAAGTAACCCAGCAGCAGGATGTCAGGCAGGGAGTTTCGAACACTTTTGTCCTTTGTCTCTGTGAGTGCTCATTTTCAGCAGACAGCTTTGTCACTCGCTGCCAGCAGAGCACGGAGCCGTACTGAGATCTTTTTTTTTTTTTTTTGTAATGATAGGAGGGAGATGGCTATGTTGCAATCAACTGCATGTTACAGATCTGTCCCTAAATATCTCTTGAACAAAGCCTTCCCATGATTCGCTGGCAGTAGGAACGCCCACTACAAGCGGGAAGGGGAGAAGTTGTGTCGTCCATCCCAAAGGTCTCTTCAAACAGAACAGCAAACTTTTCAGGGTTATAATTAATAAGTGTTGGGTGAATTTTCCCTGTCCGCCTGTCTATGGGATTGTCCTTTTTAATATTTATAACTTTTAGCCATTTCAATGCTGGAATAACATGTGAAACCAACAAGAACATTCATGCAAATGTTAAATCCAACTTTTTTGGAGATCAGAAGAAGTTGTGTGTGTGTGTGTGTGTGCGTGCATGCGTGCGTGCGTTTTCTCATGCTTCTGTACTGCCTGACTTTGACTTAGCCTGGAAGCACCAATCTGTCAGAATTCCACAAAAAGCCTGTGATCATGTATTTTCTGGCCCAGCTTCTAAACTGGGGTGGGGAACCTCAGGCCTGGGGGCCAGATGTGGCCCTCAGCTTCAGCTTGTGTGGATCTGCCCCCCACTACCCCGAGGCTCAGGGCTCCTCCTCAGCATTGGGGAGCCCGCGTTGGTGCTCCAGCACCCGTGCTGTCTCCCTGGGGGCGGGAGCACACAAAATCCTGCAGGCTGGGCCCCCTTAGGCTCTGGTGTGTGAGGGAAATGTGGGGAGTGTCTTTCTCCTCAGCTGGGGGCCACAGTGAGGGTTTTTTCTCCCTGCTTCTCACTTTTGTGCCACCTCCGACTGATTTTTCTGTGGGTTAGTGGCCCCCGACCCACAGAAGGTTCCACACCCCTGTTCTAGACTCACAGGGATTGGGATAAGTTTGGATAAACACTGGGTGTGTATCCCCTTCTTACGGGTGCTGAATGAAAACTCAGGCCTCATGGATGAGTCTGTGCTACTGTACTGCCCCTCCGGGTATTACCTCATGCCCATTACCACAGTGCTGGAGTGTGCAGAGGTTCCCCACTGTGTGAAGGGGAAACTAAAATTCACACCCAAAATCAAGACTTGCTGCCCTAGACTAATAAACCTTCTACAGTCCTCAATTTGGAGTCAAAAACAGGTGCTTCCCCTTTTCATTTCAAAGCCAGAGAAAACTGCATATTGTATTGACTCATAGGAATTTCACCAGCCAATGACAGAGAGAGAGGGTGGAATTGGTATTCATCTACAAATTTGACTCTGTTTCTCTGGGCTTGAACAAAGACACGAACTGGATGTCGTATTATAAAGCCAGTCTCCCCTGCCTCTAGCAACTGCATTTTTACATCAAAACTAAGAATGAGACAGTCCCAGCCCTCTAAACTAGCCTCATTAGCACCGGTCCTACAATTGACAGTACCCCTCCTTAACCCCCGTTATAAATATCTTGGTTCTGTTATTTCCACTCCAGCACATCTGATGAAGAGGGTTTTACCCACAACATCTTATGATACTATATATACCTTGTTAGTCTCTAAGGTGCCACAGGACTAACTGTTGTTTTTAAAGTTACAGACTAACATGGCGACCCCTCGGAGACCTACAATCCAATAGGGCAGTGTTTCTCAAACTGTGCTCCACAGAGCCACAGGGCTCCGCGAAACATCTCTAGGGGTTCCACGAGGTTGACAAACTGGAAAGCCTTCAAAAGCATAATTGAGAATCACCTTGAACTGATGCAATTAACACACAATAATATTTTATTTATATTAAGGATGGATCGGTGGCTTAAAAAAGGGATATTAGAAGACACGGTTTCTCAACCAAGTAAATGATTTGATTGTTGTTATTCATGAATAAAACACACATGATTTGATAAATATATGTACAAAATTTGGAAGTCTAATGCGGCCAACATCGATAGGTACAACACATACAATCAGTAAACCGCTGGGGCTCCACATAAATTTTTACGCATGTAAAGGGCTCCGGAGCCCAAAAAGTTTGAGAACCACTGCAATAGGGCATTCAACAGAACTGTCCCATAGCATTCAAAGCAGGAATCCTTGGCTATCCAACAGCCGGACAGAGGAAAGGACATGCCACATAGTTGATCCCTCGCTGGTGTGTAGCAATGGCAAGGGAGAAGAGCCCAATGCGCCAGCAGCAAACCTTCCCACAGAGGCTACACATTCAGTCGGCAGAGGGAACTTGAAACACTCTCTGCTTCTTGGTTTACCTGAAGGCTGCATTGCATATGATGGTATAGCATCACACCTTGATAGCATGGAGCATGGTCAAAGTGCAGTACGTTTACTCAGTTTTAGGTGTATGAATACAGATAGATAAGATGTTGCTTTGGAACTGAGGCGAATTCGCAAGTTTCCTCACCTGCTCCCCAGCTTTTGGGTACAATGAGAGCCTAAAATTCATCTGTCATGTTTATTCCAGCATTCTCCAGACAGGTCCTTTCCTAACCTGTGTGTTTTTGTGACATGCAGCAGAGACTTCACTGCTGCCAATCCATCCCTTTGATTCAGAGGACACACACAAGTCCCCCCCCCCCCAAAGAATCAAAAATACTGGGTTTTCCTCACACACTGCACGCTGAACGGGCCTGTTGAAATGCATTTACCTTTTGCCACCTCAGGTTGCAGCATTAATGGTCTCACTGCCCAATTTTTATTAGAGTCCCTTTTCCCCTTGGTGAATAAGCAACTCCCACCATTTTGTTTATTTTAAAAACTTTGATTTCCTCTGACGCCTGCCTCCTCCAACTCTTCCAAGCCGGAGCATTCGAAAGCGGGTTGCACCTAGTCCTCCTGCTTTGTGGTAGGCAGACTCCCCAGGCACATCGTCAATTAATTTTGGGGAAAGTTACATTCGTTATTGGGCAGAATCAAAAGCAACCAGCCCTGGAACACATACACACATCACTAGATGGCTCAGGAGAGATTTTTAAACCTTAGAATAATTGGAAAGGAGAAAGGCCCTAGACAAAGCCTGCCTTAAAATAATGATAAATGTGGGCCATGAAACTGCTTTATTAACCTATAAAAGCAGCATAGGAAGTAAATCAAAATAGGGATCCCACTCTCGCTGCTGTCACTGCAATGTTTATTGGGGCAAGCGGGTGGAATTGGATACTCTTATATTACCATAATACCCAGAAGCCCTAGTCATAGAACAGAATCCCATTGTCCCAGGAGTTGTGTTGTTGTGTTGTCACCTGATCATGGGTCTTCGAAAGGCTCTTTCACTCTCTGCCCATTCTCCCCAGTTATTAAGTTTGCAAGTGCGCCTTCCTTTCCCACTGGTATAGATCTGTCACCGACATCAATGGATTGAGTCTACATTTACGCCAGTGTGAGTGAGACAGAATCTGGCCCATGATCTTTAGCAGAATCTCTATGCTGGCGGAGTTCAGCTAAAGTTAGGCTGATGGGCAATCCTAAAAGGCAAAGTTAAGCGTGGGAATAATTTGCCAGACAACTGCAAGCAATGGGGATTTCACCCTGACCCTAATGTATTGCTGAAGAATGTCCAGGTAAAAGAAAAGATAGTGGGTGTCCACCTTCGTAGGGGAAGGTTTCATAACAGATTTACTCTTGTTTTGGTTGTAAAAGGAAGGGATCAATCATAAGGCTTGGGTTCTCATTGCACCATGCTAAACGACCACCGGCCCGTAGCTGTGAATACTCATTGGGATTTCTCCCAGATTCCAATTCAAAGAGTTGTAAAAGTACCGTCTTTCCTGAGCCATCCACATCGACCCCCCCCAGAGATCGATTTCTACAGTTACCCGAAACAACAGAGAGGAGAGAAGGGAGAGAGAGAAACAAGAAGAAAGCGAGAAAGAAAAAAATATTTCAGTGCTTGGTACTTGCCTTGATGAATGTATGTTATTATTTTATTTTATTTTTTTACGAAGCAGGACTTTGTGCCCAGATCCCCCCAGTTTCTGCGTATGATTCAGGCAAACAGTAAATGTCAGATGTGTTCTGACGTGGAGGGACCATCTGGGCAGGGATTGGCACCATGCAGGCAGTGAGGGGGGAAAAGAAAGTCAGATCTGACACAGGCATTCTCATGGCTCATGCGAAAGGCAGGGATGTTTCCAGGGAAGGATGCTTACTCAGTGGATTTTAGGAGGAAGATGGTCTTGTATCAAAAGGCACTGGGGCTGGGACTCAGGGGAGATCCAATGCAATTCCAAGCTCTACCTCAGATGTCCCGTAAGATCTTGGGCAAGCCACTAAGGGTGTGTCTAGACTACAGGGTTTTGTCGACAAAAATGGCCTTTTGTCAACAAAACTATATCTGCGTCTACACTACCACAGTAAGTCGACAGAATGTGGCAGTTTTGTCGACGGCGGTAAACCTCATTCTACGAGGAATAACGCCTTTTGTCGACAGTTTTGTTGACAAAAGGCACTATTGCATCCACACTGTGCTTTTTCAAAAGAGAGCATCTAGACTCTGTCGAAAAAGAGGCTTGCTTTGTCGACAGAACTGGCTGTAGTCTAGACGCTCTTTGTCGACAGAGGCTTTGTCAACAGTATCTGTCGACAAAACCTCTGTCAACAAAAGCCTGTAGTCTAGATGTACCCTTAGGGTTATTCATTATAATGTGCCCCGTTGCGCTAGATGCTGTACAAATAAATAACAAACCCCCACCCCCTGCTTCAATGAGCTTAGGGCCTTATCCCTAACCTTGAAGTCTCTCTTCCTTCAATATCTATACAGACTCCATCACTGAGGGTTTGTCTAGACTACAGGCTTTTGTCGACAGAAGTTCTGTCGACAGATACTGTTGACAAAGCTTCCATCAGCAAAGAGCATCTAGACTATGTCCAGTTCTGTCGACAAAGCAAGCCGCTTTGTCGACATAAGAGTGTAGACGCAAAGGACAGTATAGATGCAATAGCACCTTCTGTCAACAGAACTCTGTCGACAAAAGGCGTTATTCCTCATAGAATGAGGTTTACAGCCGTCGACAAAACTGCTGAGTTCTGTCGACATTATAGCGACAGAACTCAGCGGCAGTGTAGACGCAGGTATAGTTTTGTCGACAAAAGTGGACTTTTGTCGACAAAACCCTTTTGTAGTCTAGACACACCCCATAGTATCTGAACACCTCAATGCCCGGTGCGTGAGGCCATGCTGTTCTTCCAATGGGGTAGATGGGGAATGGAGAGACTCTCTCAAGTCCCAGACTTGTGCCCTAACCCCTGGATGACCACTCCCTCGACAAGAAGACTCCCACTGATGGTGACAGGTGTCGTCTCGACCCTTAATTCCCCTCTTCCCTCCCCCCCCGCGTCTCATTTCTGCATCTCTAAAAGGGGGGGGGTGCTAACACTTCTTTTCTCCACCATTTGCCTCATCCAATTGGATTGCGCATGGGTGGCACCTAGGAGGTGTGGGGAGGCTATGCTTGCCCAACATAAAACAGGCTGGCCATGTAGGGAGCAAATGCTGAACACAGGCCACCTCTCTCTGAAGGTGCACCAGCCTGCTGCCTTTGCTCCCTGGGGTAACACCCAGAAGGAAATTAGCCAATACATCTCGGAGGTACTCTTCAACCTAAGAGGCTTATCAAGAACCCTTAACTCACAATGGACCGTGGAGAACACCCAGCTGCACTGAATGGACTTCCTTGTGAACATTCCACTGTTGTGAATAAGCAAAATTATGCCTGGACAAGGTGACTTGGCCATGAGACTCCATTTTATATACCTGTAATTTTCCACAGTAAGAACAATGGGATTCCCTCCACATGTCAGAAGCTATAATTGGCCCCGTGAACATTTCCATTTTGCCTTTCCCCTGCTCAAACCTCTGGACTATGGGCTTATTCTAACCAAGGGACTGAGGACCTTCCAATGATTTGGTAGCAACCAAAGACTTGACGTAAGCCAAAATTTTATTCCATTACTGCTAATTTATTTATTTTCTTGCTTGCTTGCTTTCTTGCTTGCTTTCAGTTTTCTAGTTTGCTCAAGCCCAGAAACTCAATACAAACCTCAAACAGTGAGCTTCTGGCTTGACTGACCCAACGGGAGTTTTGTCATTGACTTAAATGAGTCCAGGATTCACCTGAGGTGTCTGAAAGCCCAGAACACCAGAAGCAAGGTTTGCACAAACCATGAAAACTCAAACTGCCAACATTTGCTCCACTCCAACGCACACACCTAGGGAACTCCAAAAACCACACACGTACACGTACACACACACAAAGGGAACTCCAAAGAGAGTCTAGCGATACTTAACCACAGCCCTGGAAGAACAGACTTTTCTACTCCCCCATCCCTAATGTTTACCAAGCTGGAATTATATTACTCTTAAAATGTATTCCTCTAACAAATACATGTACAGCAGTGATTCTGTGTATATATAAAGAGGGAGAGTGTGCACAAGAGAACATGAGCTAGAGCTAGAGATATCTGTTGTGCATGTATTCGTTAGAGGAATCCATTTTAAGAGTAATATAATTCCAGCTTGGTAAACATTAGGGATGGAGGAATAGACAAGCCAATTATTCTGTGTATTATATACACAGCAGAGATTTTTATACATTATATATATATATATATATATATAAAATCTGCTGTGCATGTAGTAGAGGAATGAATTTTAAGAGTAATATAGAATACATTACAATATCATATCATATCCTATATCCCCAAGCAATGGGGCCTTTTCTTTCCCCACAGCCTTCCCCCAGCCAGCAGGGGCATTTCCTCCCCCAGCCAGCAGGACTTTCTCCCTCCCTCCCCTCTGTCACTGCGGCCAAGGGCCAGGGAAAAAGGGTTTAGGTAAGGGGGCTACTTCTCCGTGTGCTGGCAGGCAAGATGGTGAGTCCCAGCCCTGCTGGCCACTCCCTTTGTGGAGCAGTGGCCCCCAGTGGTCACTCTGCAGGATGGCTCCCCCCTGCACTCACTGCCCCAGTGGCCACTGCATCAGATTTCCATAACCTGCGATGGGAGGTGCTGCTGCTCAGAGTCACACTATAGGGGTATGTCTACACTACCACCCTAGTTCGAACTAGGGTGGTTAATGTAGGCATTCGAAGTTGCAAATGAAGCCCGGGATTTAAATATCCCGGGCTTCATTTGCATCTTGCCGGGCGGGCACCATTTTTAAATCCCCTTAGGTCGAACTCCGTGCCCGCGGCTACAGGCGGCACGGAGTAGGTAGTTCGAATTAGGATCTCTAATTCGAACTAACAGTACACCTCGTTCCACGAGGAGTAACGGTAGTTCGAATTAAGGATCCTAATTCGAACTACCTACTCCGTGCCGCCTGTAGCCGCGGGCACGGAGTTCGACCTAAGGGGATTTAAAAATGGCGCCCGCCCGGCAAGATGCAAATGAATATTTAAATCCTGGGCTTCATTTGCAACTTCGAATGCCTACATTAACCACCCTAGTTCGAACTAGGGTGGTAGTGTAGACATACCCTAGGAGAGTGGCCATGGGGGGCAGCGAGTGCAGGGGAGATTTGTCCTGCAGAGTGACCACTGGTCCCAGCAGGGCTGAGGCTCCGCCATCTTGCCTGCCACCAGATCAGTAAGTAGCCCCCGTGCCCCAAACCCTTCCCCCACTCCCAGCCCTTGGGCATAACACCCAAGGTGGGGGAAGAGAATAGGCCCTGGGTAGGTTGGACGGGTGGCCTGAGGGGGGAGAAAACAGGTCCCAGGCAGTTGGGAGGTGTTCTGGGAGGAAGAGAGAACCCCTCCCCCCCCAGTACACACAAACATATCCCCAAGGCCCTGCCCTGAAGGACCCGGGCAACAATGAGTAAGTGTGTGTGTGTGTGTGTGTGTGTGTGAGTGAGTGAGAGAGAGAGTGTGAGAAAGAGAGAGCATGTGTGCATGTAAAACCCTGGGAAAGGCGGAACTGGGTATAACACAGATTAGATTAAATGTTTGTAAGAAAGAGTCTTATAAAGAGATCTAAGTGGAAATATTTATTCACTAGTTGTGGATATACCTTGTTATTATTGATGGAAGAGATGTGCATGTATGGAAGGAAGAATAAATCATTTTGTTACAGAGTACTGGAGCTGAACAAATAACTCACAATGAATAATTTTCTGACTGATTTAGACTCTTTTTCTGCTCCCTGCGTGACTGTGAGCAGGCTGTGGTTTCCTTGAATGTATTTGTTATTTTAAAACATCAGATAACTTCTTTGGTGAGAGCTCTGTAACTATGAGTTGACGGCAAAGCGTTCTCTGGGAGGGCCTAGTTTCACTGTATGGGGCTGATGCAGTTGGGTTGAAGTCAACGCTGGGAATCTTTCCATTGAGTTCTGTAGGCCTGGACTGGGCCCTCGGTTAGTTGTGGTCCAGTGTTTCACACGACTTTATCTGCATTCTGGATGGAGGAGTATTCAAAACACATTTGGCTTGCAAATTTCAACTACAGATTTTGGGAATGCCGGCCATGATGGCCTGGATTACTGTCGACAAAGAAACTTATCTGACTGGGCAATCATATGCTATTTGCTCGGGTTATTCCTCTGCATTTTGGCATCATGTGTTACAACTCATATTGCTCAGTGGGACAGAAAGATGTTATGTCGAGGACCATTATGTACTGAAGCAAATCAGCTGAGCAAGTGATTAGTTTTAGAGCTGATGTCCAGAAAATGGCGGAGGCCACCAATTTCAAAGTGAGGCTTATTTTATAGCATGCAGGGTGAAGATCCAGAACGAGGCACTGCCCACCTAATTGCTGAGACAGTCCATGAACAAGGGGTTGCACTGTGTCAAGGGGACAGGGTGTGAGAAAAGCGGGATCACAGCCGCATGCACGTGGGTGATTTCGGGGTATAGTTGATCCAAGCTTGGGCTAGACCATGAGAAAGTGGTATAACTGATCTATATCCAAATGTCCTCATATGTAAAATGGCCTGGGGAGAACTGACCCCCCCTCCTAAGGGCACTAGGAGGTGAAGTTAACAAGGACAATAATCTGAAGATGACTGTGCTTTCAGATGTGCTCATTATTGTAATTTGCTATAAACAACATGCAGTGAGGAGGGAGTGATTTTTAGTTCATAAGACGTTTTCATTGGCACATTGGTACTATTATTAGAGCTGCCTAAACAATAAACTGCCTTGACATATATATGGAATTATTTTGGATTTACATCTTGAGATGGTAATGGTTTCAGAGGACACTCATTATGGATTCTCCTGTCAATAAGATTGGCCTGAAAAATTCCTCAGTTGCTTATTTAACCAGAATTAATGCACTTCTAAAAAAAAAATCACTAAATAGTGTCCAAGCTCATCATTGCTTACAACTGGAGGAATGGTGCAATTTTTGGCACTGTCCCTACATATTAGAATTGAGCAAATACTTTACTCGGTGATTTAAAACCTCATTTTCTGCACATGGATCGCAATTTCCTCAAACAGAATTGTTCAAATATACTCCACCAATATTGTTGGTGGGCTTCGTTTTTCACTGTACAGGGAGTTGTCAGCAAGAGATCACAGAATACTAGAACTGGAAGGAATCTTGAGAGATCATCAAGTCCAGTCTCCTACCCTCACGGCTGGACCATGCACTATCTAGATCATCCCTGACAGGTGTCTGTCTAACCTGCTTTTACATATCTACAGTGATGGAGATTCCACAACCTCCCTAGGCAATTTATTCCAGGGTTTAACCATCCTGACAGGAAGTTTTTCCTAATGTCCAGCCCAGGGCTGGCCCGCAACATTTTGGCACGTGAGGCGGGGAGATCAAATGATGCCCCCATGCCCCCTTTTCTCCTGCCTGCCTGTTATGTCTCTTGTGCCCTCCTTCCTCCAGCACAGCACTCCACCATCTCTGTGCATCTAGAGCAGAGAGAATACATATGCACCAGCAGCAGACACCATTTTCTACACTATGGGTGCGTCTAGACTACATGGCTCCGTCGATGGAGCCATGTAAAGTAGTTTACTCGACATAGTCAATGAAGCGGAGATTTAAATAATCCCCGCTTCATTAAAATAAAAATGGCTGCTGTGCTGTGCCGACAATCAGCTGATCCGGCACAGCGCGGCAGTCTAGATGCAGCACGGTCGACAAGGGAAGCCTTTGGTCGACCGCTTTGGTAAACCTCGTTTCACGAGGCATACCGGAGCAGTCGACAAAGGCTTCCCTTGTCGACGCGCCACATCCGACTGCCGCGCTGTGCCGGATCAACTGATTGTTGGCACAGCACGGCGTCCACTTTTATTTTAATGAAGCGGGGATTATTTAAATCCCCGCTTCATTGACTATGTCGAGTAAACTACTTTACATGGCTCCATCGACGGAGCCATGTAGTCTAGACACACCCTATGGGTCCTAGAAGCACCTCCCCACAGTCTGGCACCTGAGGTGACCGCCTCAGTTGACCTCATGGTAAGGCCAGCTCTGGTCCAGCCTAAACCTCCCTTGCTGCAATTTAAGCCCATTGTTTTCCTTGGCCTTTGAGGATAGGACAAGAAGCAATTCCCCCCCCCCCCCCGTGACACCCTTATAGGTAGTTAAAAATTGCTATCATGTCCCCTCTCAGTCTTCTCTTTTTCCAACTAAACAAACCCACTTCTTCCCGTCTTCCCTCCTAGGCCATGACTTCTAGACCTTTTATCATGACCGGTAATCAAATTCGCGCTCTGTTCAGGAGCAGGGGTTGGCGGCAGAGGACTGCTTTGGACTTCTGAGGCCTACACTCCTGTGATGCCTCTAGCAATGGGAGAAGCCGGGTTGGGGTTTTAGGCAAGGCCTTCACTACTCTCAGGAGCAAGTCTCCCTCCTCGAGCCGCGACTAAAAACAGCAGTGCAGCCGCAACAGCCCAGGCAGGGGCCCGCCCGACCTCCCCACCTCCCCAGAGCTTAGGGCTCTCAGGTGTTGTCTGAGCTGGAACAGCCACACCACTCTTTTTAGCAGGCCCGACTAATGCAAAGTTGGCCACCAGGAGGCTCACTCCGGAGTGCAGTTTCCGTGTGCCCATTGCTAGTCCTGCACAGATCTGCTTCATATTCATGGATAGTGGAGTGAATGCCTGTGTGGGGCTCTCCCCACACCCTGCCTAGCTACCATGGGGGGGGGGGGGCACCAGGGCAGGCCCCTGCGCTGCCAACAGGGAGAGGACAAGACAAGCTCTACCCTAAATCTCCCTGCAGGAGGGGCTGAGTATCTGCCCTGCCTGCCCCCCCCAGTCCCTCACGCCTTGCGAGTGCTGACCTGAGGAGCCTTGGCCCCAGGACCATGCTGCCCCTTACCCCAGTCCCTGCATTTGTGCTGCCTGCCTCTTCCCTGAATAACTCTGCCCCCTCCTCACCCGGCTGGGCTCCCTCCCCTCTGGATGGTTTGCTGGTAAAATCCGGACCCCAGGCTGCGGCGTGGATGATGACAGGAGCCTAGTAGATGCAGCTCGGGCGGGGATCCGCATTGCAGAGGGCTCTCCCCATGGCTCGGGGCAAGGGAGCAGAGAAGCAGGATTTCCGAGTGTTTTAACCCAGATCGTGCGTCTCTTCCCTTGCTGTCACACAAAGGGGCAGAAGGAAATAAAGGACGCCGATCTGTCCATAACTTGTTGCCCCCTGATCCTGCTCGCATGGGGGGTCAATGGAAATGTTTCCGCTGACTTTGGGAGTTGGGCCCCTCAATGCCTGATGGGCTTTTGCTATCTCCCCCTTCGCTGCTATTCTGAGCCTAACACGTAAAAAAGTCCTGGTCAGAGAGGTGTGCAAAAAAACTACCCACATCACTTTGCTGCCTTGGCTTTGCCAGTCCAGCCGGTGACTTGCTCAATAGCTATGATTTTATTTAACTGACTGATGTTTAGAGCCATTTCATGGTGCATGAGCATCTAAAATGCTTTGAATATTTGCTCTCCTCCGGCACCTTCCCTTGGCACAGGGGGTGATGGGCGCCAGTTGCGTCTATCCAGCCTCCAGCTGGGCAGCATGGAAGCCACCTTTTGTCTCGAATCGCTTGGCAGTGCTCTGAGCTTGCCCTCTTTTTGCCAAATGGCTGGGGATGGCTCCGGGCTTGGCCCTCACGCCGCTTGTCGTCAGCCCGCACTGGCAGATTTATTGGCACTCTCCAGCATTCAAACAGCATGTTTCTGGTGCTAACACTGGGCCTGGGGCTTTTCCATTTGCAGGGGAGCATCCTTCAAGAGATTAATCTGTCGTGATACACAGCTCGGCTTCTCAATAATAGCTGTAAAAACTGCTCAGACAGACGGACAGACAGACTACCCTGATGGTGGATCATTTTTCTTCTAAGCTGTAATTTCTTCATGTGACCCGCTGATGGCTTAACACCCCGATGGGTCCTCTCCCTTTGTCATGGCCACCTCCTACAAAGCAATTAGGGTTGCTTTCTTTTCCCAATAGGACGAAAGGGCTAATAAAGCAGTAAAATAAAAGTTAAGAATCCTGGCAGCTGAATTGCCACGTGGGACTCAAGAGTGATTTTGCAAAACATATTGGACTTCATTTATTTTTTCATTGCATCGGAGCAAGTCTTTTTGGTGCCTAAATGGAGCCCTAAACACATGAGGGCTGCACAGTTTAGAAAACTGGTCTTTACCTGCTTAAATGCCTCTCATCCTAATCCCCATTTATTGTCACCAGCCAGTCACTACACAGCTTAGCAGAATGGGCATTGCCCAGGCAGGATTAGAAAAGCAGGAGAGCTCAGGTCAGGAACAAGATGCCCTGGCTGAGCTCTGTGGACGTCCCAGGATAGGATGACACTGTGGCGGGTCAGAAATGCCAAGCATTCAGGCTATCCAAAGGCAAAGGTGCAGGTCAGGATCCAAGATGGTTCCTGCTGTTTTTTTCCATCCATGTGTGGAATAAATTTTGCTATGTGCACTGAGATATGTCAGATGTGCACCACCAGTAGAACGACATGCTGCCAGCTTTGAGTGGCTGGGGCACACTGCTAATCGGCTGGGAGGTACCTGGATCTCTGCTGCGTGGCTGCCCAAGCACACAGCTTACAGGGAACGCTGCACTGTCGAGGGCTTTAGCAAAGTTGCATGATTAACTTTTACTCTCTCCCTGGCTCTGGCCAGCACCTAAGTCCCACACAGCCCTAGCTTCACTCACAAGGGTTATACCCTAACAAATGACCTTAAAGGTAGGAATTGCCATACCGGTAGTCTGTTTAGTGCTGTATTTGGTCCACAACAGTGGGTAGTACCAGCAGCATTAGAGTCAGGTGCACAAAATTGTGCAGCAGCAACTATAGAACCACCTGTCCCCAGACACAGTCTCCTCCTAACTCCCTTTAGATAGGGGTTGGTTTATGCCCCAAAGCACAAGCATTTGAGAACCCCTTTCTCAGCTTGTTAGTTGTTGGGGTTTATAATCCTTACTATAAAAATAGCACAAGGATGGAGATGTTTCAGGATTTTCTGGAGGTCAAGGTGGTATCCATATAAAGCGTTCCTCCTTTACAATAGCCTCAGGATGGTCATTTTTCTAACCTGCTGTGGCTATCCACACAAATTGAGTATGAAAGCCAAGATGGGCTCTTGCTAACCTAGGTATTGCTCAGTGGCAGGAAAGCCCCAAATGCTCGTCTGGCCCCATCAGTGATAGGAAACTCCAAAACAGCAGCTCTGCTTCTTTTTGTAGACTCACCCTAGAGTTTGGTACAGCGCCATTCCCCCATGCTTCTGGGATCTCCATGTGCAGCATCTCTTGTGCAGGCTGGCTGGGCCTGGAGAATCCATGATGGTCCAGACCTTCTAGTCCACCACTGATGACAGAAGCTACCTGCCCCTACGTCATAGCCAGAAGGGAAGATTCCCCCCCCACCACCCTCATTTGGTCCTATCATGTTCCCCAGCTCCTACACTTTGATATTGGGGGTCAGGATGTGAGGTTTGGGAGCAAAATGTGCTGCCATTCCTGCCTATGGGCCAGGTTCTCAACTGGAGTTACACAAACCTTACATGCTCTCAGATTCTGGCCCAGTGACTAGCAGCGCAACATAGATCTGGTTGGAACAACTTAGATGAAATGAGATTTCCCTGAAGAATGTTGTTTCATCAAAGCATTTTGTGAAGTCGTTTCAGTGAAGACTTAACTGGACTTTTTGGGGTGTCTGGTGGAGGGGGAGGGAGAGAAGAAGCAGCCATTTTAATGTACCCTTGTAGCCTGATGGCTAGCCGCACTAGCTAGAGAGAGGGCAAGACAAAAGCTCACATCCCCACTCTGCCTGATTCACAGCGACATGGGATGAAAAACTCGGTCCTGACTCCAGCGAAGTGAGTGCTTTACCCTACATCCTCCGCCTCTCAGCCAAACGCCCCTGCCCTGACACTTGGACATGTTGACGCCACTTCCCAATTGAAAAGCCTCAGGGTTCGGCGTAGAAAATGGACTTTCTGACAACTCCATTTTCTTGAAGACATTTGAAAGGGTTTTGTTCCAGTGAGGAATGAAACCAAATTTTGAAACCTCAATAGTTGCCGTGAAATGGAACTGTCATCTCCGGTCAGCTCTACCATATTACACGAAAGCTGTGAGTAAAATCAGCATATTGCAAGTGCAGCAAGGTACTAATGAATGTGAGCAAAGGTGATACAACCACACCGTTCGTGAGTAGCTCCATTGACAGCGCTCACACCGGGAAAATCCAGCTTCCTTTCCCAGCACAACCTGTCTTAGCGGACTTCAGAGGATCAACACATTTCTGTCAGTAATTTGGCACAGATGACTCAATAAACATGGGAAAATCTTCTGCCATAACATCTCACTTTGAGAAGGGAAAATTAAATTTGTTCCGTTAAATTAACTCTGAGCTGATGGAGATGTTTTGGTTTGTTATTTTATAAGAAACCCAATGTTTTCCTCAAGTGGTAAAGGTAAAATAAAATTCCAGAAGTATCACATGCAGGGCAACAAATGAAACTGGTACACAGCCTGGGAACAAATCCGTACAAAAGAAGTCTGAGCAGGGAACTAATCTGGGGAGAAAATGTACTTTTTATTTATGAAGAATGCCCTAGAGGAGCAAGGGCATTGAGCAGCAGAGACATTTAAAATGAATCAGTTGATGACTCCCTGTTCTGTTCATTCCCTCTGGGGCACCTGGCATTGGCCACTGCCGGCAGACAGGACACTGGGATAGACGGACCTTTCTGAAAGCAGAAAACCCAAGTACTTAATACTGTTAAATTATGAGAACAGAAAACCCTTTAATTCTAAAGTCATGATAATTATTCACTTGGTGGTCATTCATTACCACTTGTAGAATGACCGGTTAGGTTTATGCAGCCTTGACTTCAAGAAGTTTTGCTTTTTTCCTTTAGCCTTTGTCATTAACGGATGGTGTAAGATGTACGAATAGGTAGATTTTGCTTGATTAACCCTTGTGATGTCAGACGACCCACTTTCAACTTAACAGGCGCAAATTTTCTTTTGTTGTGTTTGCAGCTCAAAAAGTGAAGTTAAGAGTGATTTGCCAAAGACATACAAGGTCAGATTTCTCCACTTGGAGTTGCAGGATACACAAAGTCACTACTACATTGGCAGTAGCCTTTAGAACCATGCCTCCAGTTCTGATCACGTCATGAAAAAAGGAGACAGCTTGTTTTTTTGGAGAGACATCTCCTGCATTACCCCTGCAAATGCCTGCTTTGACTGATATCATATAATGTGACTCCCTGCATCAAGAAAAGAATTACAGTTGGGTGAATTTTCCCAGGAAGAAAGCTCAGAAAGGTCATCACACCCTGACAGCAGGCAAATGCTGGGATACCATGGAGATAAGTGCCATGTAAAAATTTAGACCAATGAGAGCACTTGACATCACACCATGGAGTTGGGAACATTTGGGCTTCTCTTTTGGAGACTTCTGGCGAACTTTCACACCAGCTGTTGTCAAATAGGGCTGAGCAAAACATTTCCAGTGACTTCTGAACATTACAACATTCAAAATATGCATCATTCATTTACGCAAGTCCTGCCTATCTCCAAAAAGCTAAATTTCTGTCTCTTAGCTTGCAAGCTACTAAAATCTTGCGAGAAAGTCAAGAATAAATGTTTTTATTTCTGTTGAAAACCAGCCATTTTGGGGAAGATTTAATCAAAATGTTTAGGCATTGTTTTATACCTGTTTATGAACAAAGTACTTGTTTGCTATTAGTCCTATGTGCATGATGGTAACGCCGAGAGGTCCCAGACCAAAACTGAGATTGTGCTGGATAAAGTTCATAGGCATAGAAAAAGAGCTTGTCCCTCCCCTGAGAAGCTTACACACTAAACAGAAAGATGGTCCAAGAGGAAGCTGAGGTACCGAGGAGTGAAATGTCATACACCACCTCACTCTACAGGTTAGTGGCAGAATCAGGAATACAACGGAGGTTTCTCGAGTAGGGAAGTTAATGGTTAATTTGTTAACCAGGAAGCCTCACCATTCATGGGTGAGACTTACCAGTGATGGTTGCCAGTGGGGCTGGAGCAGCCTCCCCCCCTCGCCTGACCCGTTTGATTAGTTAATTAATTAAACAGGATTTTACATCCCTACTCTTGACTCCCAGGGACAGTGGGGTTGGTCACACTCAGCTATTTTTAGGACTATGCGCTGTAGATACCCAGTCTGATGGGGTGCACCAGGCCCTTGGAGGCCGCCGGCTGGAGGCCTACCTCCTTACTTGTGACTGCACAGCACAGAGCAGGAGCAGTGAAGGTGGGTCCTCCAGGCCTGCCAAGAAAGGCCGCAGGGAAGCAGCCAATCAGAGCACAGCAGGCTTACTTAAAAGGGGCTGCAGGGCAGAGTGGCTCAGTTGCTGGCTGGGACCAGAAGGGTGAGGAAGGAAGGGAAGGCTGTGAGACTCCCCAGGGAGTCAGGGCTGGTTGGACGGTGCGGGGAGGCAGCGAGGCGCACTCCAGCTGGCTCTGAGGACTGGCTGCCCCAGCCCCGCCCTTTCCACCCAAGGCCCTATAGGGGGACCAACTCTTTGCTGAACTTTGTTACCCTGGGAAGGGGCCTGAGCGTTAAGGAGTCACCTAGCAGGAGAGCCGGGGTGAGAAGAACCGATAAGCAGAGTGTCCGGGAGCACAGCCCCATAGCAGGACACGGACTTAAAGCCAGCCCAGAAGGGGCAGAGAACCGAGCGCAGAGACAGGGCTGCAGATCCCAACCACGGCACAGGGACAGGCCTTGGTGGACCTTTCACCCTCGGAGGCTTTGTTCGGGCACAGAGACTGCATGTGCCTTCGCCAGAGGGCTGAGCACATTGCAGACCCGCTTACGGAAGGCGCCAATAGGGAACAGAAAAAGGAAAGCACGCAGGGTTCACCCCATGGGCAGGAGGCGCTCGTAAGAGGTGACTGTCCCCCCATCACACCCCTCCTCTTGGTATCTGTGTACAGAATGAACTCTCTAGTCCGGCACTCTCTGCTCCAGCAACATCCGTGGTCCGGCATGACTTTAATTAGCTGGATGTCCACTTATCATGGGTTTGGCCAAGTTTCCCGCGGCCCCATAAAGCTGGTTTATAGCCACCAGTCCTGTGTCTCAGTGTTCTGTGCTGTTATTTAGCTTGTTTCGGGCCCAGCAAGCAGTGGATGTCTTGGCGATGCTGCTAAGCATAAGCCTACTTCGTATGCTTTCTTTACGTATTTCCTTGTGCCAATACAGTAAAATTGTGCAACATCACCAACACTTTGTTATGAAGAGAGCTGATTTGCCTTGGCTAGAAATAGGCTTATCTAGAGTGGATCAGTTCAGTCATACCTTATTAAGCAGCATTGCAGATGTCGATCCATTTATTTGCCTCAGTGAAATAAAAATAGAGAGAGACCCACTCACTACCATATAGGCCTCCCGTGGTTTGGCAAATTCTCTGGTTTGTCACAGGTCAGGTACCGAGGGTGCTGGACAAGAGAGGTTCAATGTAAAGTCCTGATTTAATACCAGTTTCCGTGTGGTAAAAGAAAGGAAAATTACAGTAACTTAACCATAGTGTCTCCTTATTCTTGGCATAGAAATATCTGGTGTGAGTCACCTAACAGTACTGCTGCAAGGGGGAAAAAAAGATCACTATTGTATTTCAGCCAGAGATAAGGAAACAGGCAGCCATGAAATTAAAGAAACTGGACCTTAATCAAAGCACCACCACTTCCCATTTGAGTCCAATGAACCAGCAATAAACAGTGGAGCAAAGAAAGTTAATATCCCACTGGAGAACATCATTAAATAAAAAAAAAAAATAATTAAAAGTTAGCATCAAGCTTAAGTCAAAAGAAAATTATATGTGTATCACTATACTGTCACCAACGCTGCTTTATTCGCAAGCCATTTTTAATCTTCATGTAATAAATGGGTTCTTAGCTGGCATATTTCTATGCAACCGTACTTGTTAAATTGCTGTGCTTTTTGCAACTCCACCACTTGTAAAAAATAGGAAGAAGGTGTTTTGAAAAAAAAAAAAAGCTTATGGTGAAAAAAATGCTGAAATGAAGGTTACAATAGACTTGTCATTTGAAATGTTATTTTTTATCCGTACGGAAAAATTAATCGGGATAGCTCTGATAGGTTGCTATAGAAATTACTCAAGAGGACCTACAGAATTTAATAGATATAGGTTGAACCTCTCTAGTCCAGAAGTCTCTGGTCCGGAAACATCCGTGGTCTGGCATGATTATAGTTAGCTGGATGCCCACTTTTCATGGGTGTGGCCAAGTTTCACCCAGTCCCAGTAAGCAGTGGAAATGTTGGTAATGCTGCTACACAATATTGACTTCCTGTGGTCTGAAAAATTCTCTCACTCAGAACCAGTCAGATTCCGAAGGTGCCAGACTAGAGAGGTTCAACCTGTAATGAAATCCAGTCTATAGAAGTTTTATACTAATATACTGAACGTAACAGAGAATCCAATCCCTGATATTGCATTACACAGGCTGGCTTTAAAAATCTTTCCTTAGACCTTATGTACAGAAACCACATGAGTAGAGCCAAGTGAAAACTGGAATTCCTATTGTTCAGCAAATTCTGACATTGAAATTTGTTTTCATTCCAAATTGGAACAAAAAATTTAAAAATGTTTAGCTGAACACATATTTAGAAAACTTGTTTGTGGAACTAGCCAGATATTTTGTTTCCCTACTGCCAGAATGTTATGATATAGAAAATATTAAACACAATCATAGATTAAAATAATAAAGTTAATATTTTGATGAGCTGCATTTGAAAGAAATTTAAACAATGCAGGTGAAAAAATAATTTACCTAGCCAATGAGCAGGCCTCAGGCCAAATCCAGATTATGAGAGACTTTTGAATAGACTCCAAAATTTTTTATTTAACTACTTACTATCATTTTTAAATTATTTTCTTTAGAATCTGGATTTCTTAAGCAAGAAATCTGGACCTTGACAAAGAAAATTGTCTACCTCTGATATACCTGAACCGATTTCAATATTATCTGAATGAATTTTAACTTTTTGAAATGTGTGGGAATCGACACATCCCCCATTAAACATTTTGATTTTAATGAAGCTCCCTTTTCCAACAAAAAACTGCATGCTTGAAAGTTTGCCAGCTTGCTCTGTATATAACCACCACCAGGTGGACTTGAACCTGGGACCTCTAAAGCTGAGTATAGGATCCTCTACCCTCTGAGCTAAAAACCCACTGGCTCTCAGCCTATGCTGTAGAGGTCTCTAGGTCTTAACTGTTGCTGTGGTCTAGGTACCACTTGCATTGCTCAGTAGGTGTGTGGGTTACATGTACACCTGCATATTCTTTAGTAGCAATCTCTTTTTGTGCTGTCCTGCACAGTGAGCCTGATCCTGCCCCATCCACAACTGAATTGTTCAGCACCTTGCAGGACCAGTCCCAGCTGGTATTTGTGCAGTGACTTAAGGCCTACAAGCAGATTAGCCCATTTTATTCTGTACATCAGCTATCATGGCAGAGTGCAGGCTAGATTGTATCAGTTTAAAATAGTGAGTTGGAGGATAAAGGGTTTTTTTTTTCCTGTTAGTTTTACCAGTATTATCCTTTCTCAGCTCTGGCCCTGATTCAGCAAAGCACTCAGGTGTATAAGTAATTTTAAACGTGCTTAAGTGCATCCTATGCAGCAAAGCACTGAAGCTCATGTTTAACTTACAGCATTTTAAGGGCAATGAGTCTTAAACATGTATTTAAATACTTTAATGAGCTGGAGCCTTTATGGATTGCCCGGGTCAGGAGACTAGGACTATAACCAAAACTCCATTTTTGGCTCTGTCACTAGACCTGAGGGCCACTTATTCTTTGTGCTTCAGTTTCTACATCTGTGAAAGATGGAACAACATGACTTTCCTTTCCTTTATAAAGCAATTAGGCTCCAATCCAGCATAGCACTTAAGCATGTTCCACAATGGGACAATTCATGAGATAAGAATTACATAAGAATGGCCATTCTCGGTCAGACCAAAGGTCCATCTAGCCCAGTGTCCTGTCTTCCCACAGTGGCCAATGCCACATGCCCCAGAGAGAGTGAACAGAAAAGGGAATCATCAGGTGATCCCTCCCCTGTCACCCATTTCCAGCTTCTGGCAAATAGAGACTAGGGACACCATCCCTACCTGACCTGGGTAACCATTGAGGGAATTATCCTCCGTGAATCTATCTAGCTCTTTTTTGAACCCGGTTAAAGTCCTGGTCTTCATGACATCCTCTGGCAAGGAGTTCCACAGGTTGACTGTACACTGCCTGAAGAAATATTTACTTTTGTTTGCTTTAAACCTGCTACCTATTAATTTCATTTGATGGCCCCTAGTTCTGACGTTATGGTTCTTCCTTATTTACTTTCTCTACATCTGTCAAGATTTTATAGACCTCTATTATATTCCCCCATAGGGTACGTCTACACAGTGGCGCTATTTTGAGATAACATCCATTATCCCGAAACAGCATTGTGAGCATCTTAACAGCATGTCTGTTATTTCAAAATAGATTTGAAATAATAGGCATCTTATCTGGCTTCCTGTAAACCTTATTGCATCAGGAAAAAGGAGGATGCCGGACTAGCTGTGTAGACTGCGCCAAATTTCAAAATAGACTCTCGAAATAAGCTACACAGCCTGTGTGGCTCAAATTGCATAGCCTCTGTCGACCTATGCGCGACTGTGTACATGTACCATAAGTGTCCTTTTTTTCTAAATTGAAAACCCCAATCTTATCAATTTCTCCTCACATGGCATACGCATAAAGTCAGGAACATGCTAAAATCTTTCCTGAATCAGGGCCCCAACAACTTTTATGGCACTGCTTATGTGCTTAGAGCTGCACATATAATTAAGTCCTTTCTCCAATGCCTTGGAAAGACATAGACGAAAAGTTGGGTACAAAAGCTGAGCGCTATTATTGTTACTGTATTTGCTCCATTATTTTACTTATCCAGATGAAGGAAATTTAAATGGGTTCCTTTTACAATTCATGATATGAGGCATTTTTGCCTATGCAGCCAGTTGGATTGCTGAATGCAAGTAGCAACCCTAACCTTATAATTTTGTCTGTAGTCAATGCCTACCGTAATTTCTCTGATATTGTTCCATCGCAGCTGTGTCATTGTTCCATTTTAACACCACCAGTGCACGCTGATGGGGAGGAAAGGAGTCTTAATTTTAATCAAATCGACTTCAATTTGTTCCTGCACATTCTAGCCCTTTATTATAAACACGTACAATGCCCTCAGGAGTTAGTGCCATTTGCATGATATGGGAGCTTATGCACCATTTATATTGGACAGTATTGGGACCCCCTCAGCATCGTCTCACAACCCAAACCAGAACTATCACTGAAATGCAAATATATACGATACCTCAGGGGTCATAAAAAAGCTTCCCAACAATGGGCTTGCATCTTGACCAACAGATTAAGTCAATTGTACCATTGCAAGACAGGGAGAAAGTACAGCAGAATTGCACTGTGAAGTATGGAGACACCATGGTTCATCATAAACAGGCATGACGCACAGAGGTGCCTTGTATTTTGAATTTGGGAGATCTTACAAAGCTCTTAATGAGGTAACCTGTAATTCAGAGGAAGGGAAGCATGGAGAGATGACAGCAGTCCTATATTGCTCATTATAAAACAGAATTGGGGAGGAATCGCTGATCTTAGCTCCCAGGGTGGAAGACCTGCCAGCTTGCTTTTGCTCCCTGAATATATTGAGTCTACCTCATTGTAGAGGACTGATGAGTGAGAGTGGGTTGGTATGAGAGAACTCTGCGTTCATATGGAGGGGAGGCGTATGCTTCCTCTACAGCTCAAGGGCCTCTCTCAGGCCAAGTCTACACTAAAAGGGAAGTCAAATCAAGATAGGCAACTTCAGCTACATTAATTATGTAGCTGGAGTCAATGTACCTTGTTTCAAGTTTCCCCGCCATCTCCACCGGGGAGGCTGAGGGGAGCAAATGCTCCAGTCAGCTTCCTTTACTCCTCACAGAATCAGAAGTACTGGCTGCCAATAGGGGCACCCTCTGAGTTTGATTTAGTGAGTGTTAACTAGACCTGCTAAATTGAACTCTGGATGATTGATCGCAGCAGCATCGATCTTTCGTTTAGTAAAGACATGGTCTAAGTGCATTTGGGCACCTGTATCTGAAACCCATACTCTCTGAGGGTGCGTGTAGACAGCGGTGCTATTTTGGGATACTTCTGGTATCCCAAAATAGCATTTTCTGTGTCTTGTCAGCACACCTGTTATTTTGAAATAGCTTTCAAAATAACAGGTGCGCTATTCCAACATCCTTGTAAACCTCCTTCCACGAAGATTAAAGAAAGTTTCAGAATAGTGCTCTATTTAGAAATTTGGTGCCGTGTAGACAGTGCCAATTTCAAAATAGGCTCTTTTGAAACACACTCAAAATAAGCTACACAATTTGTGTAGCTCAAATTGTGTAGCTCATTTCAAGCTACGGGTGCAGTGTAGACACACCCTCAGTGTGGGAGTCTGTCCTCAGATGAGCTGGCACAGCTAGGGGCATGGTCTTGATCTTGGTGCCACTTTCATTTGGGCTGTTAACCTGCCCACTTTGCAGTGAGGACCGGAGGGCAGCGCTTTCCTACATTTCCTCTAGTGCACCCCAAATGTCAGGCAAGTTCTTCTGCAATTCTCTGGGAAAGAATCATAGCGCACCTCACTCACAGCAGCACAAAATCATGGGATGACCCCAGCAGTCTTAATGGTGCACAACTCTACTTATGCTCACCCTCCACCTTTTCCTGTGCGTGAGACATCGTCACTCGATCGGGTGCTAGGAAACAAGGCAGGATTCATCAATACAACAACCAAACAGTTGTCACTGATCTCATTAATAGTGTTGAGCAAATAATTTTTTAAAGCATACCTTACCAATCCCGTCTACCTCTTTCTGTTGATTAATGGAATGGGCTATAGCTTCCTGCACATAATTCTCGGTCATTAGCTCATTGAGAAGCAGGCAGGTGGCAGGTATTCTATACTCCAAATACAAGATGTTGGATTTATCATATAGGCCACACCTAGGTCATCAAGATATTTCTCTTCCTTCACTCATTAGAGTAACACTGAGAATGGGTTTCCGGTGGGAATACTCATGACTACAATGTGCATTCTTCAAAATATACATCAATGTATGCTGAACATGTCCCGTATCCATAAATATTCCTGACAGTAAACCAGAGTGCTAGAATATTCACAGAGTAGACACCAGGGGTATGTCTAGTCTGCATCCCTCGGCCGACAGAGGGATGCAGATTAGGCAGGTCGACATTGCAAATGAGGCAGGGATTTAAATCTCCTGTGCCTAATTTGCATAAAAATGGCCGCCGTGTTTTGCCGACTCATCACTTCATCATCAAAAAGAGGCAGTCTAGAGGGGGATCCGTCGAGAAAGAAAGCCTTTTTCGACAGATCCTGTAAACCTCCCTGCAGGAGGCATAAGGGATCTGTTGAAAAAGGCTTTCTTTCTCGATAGATCCCCCTCTAGACTGATGCTTTTTAACCAACAAAGTGCAAGTCAGCAAAATGCAGTGGCCATTTTTATGCAAATTAGGCATGGGATATTTAAAGCCCTGCCTCATTTGTAATGTTGACCTGCCTAATCTGCATCCCTCTGTTGACAGAGGGATGCAGTCTAGACATACCCCAGGAAATGAAAATTTTCAGATTAAGGTGGCAAATGGATCTGTTCTTCCCCTTGCCATGCTGCTACAGGATGAACCTCTCATGACCGGCACCCTGAGGACCAGGCTGGTTCTAAATGAGAGAGTTTTCCGGACCAGGGGAGGTCAGTGTTTTCTGCAGCATTAGCTATACTGCCACTGCTTACTGGGCTTTTAGAGGACATTTAGGGGTAAGTTAGAGCTAAACAACAGCACAAAACACTGAGCCAGGACTGGGGGGCTGTAAACAAACTTTATGAGACTGTGGGAAACTTGACCACCCCCCTGAAAAGTGGATATCCAGCTAACTCAAATCATGCTGGACCATGGGTGTTTTTGGATAAGAGAGTTCTGGATGAGAGAGGTTCAACCTGTAGTGATAGAAGCCACCAGTTTTCAGCATCAGATCACCTCTCAATAATGACATTTTCTTTTCTGCAAACCTCTTATGAACCAGCTTGAGGAAATGCAAGGCCCCTTCCAAGGAGAGTCAGTTTTTCATGATGAAATCAGGTGCCAATGGTGGCAGAGTGAACAGCTGTTTCCAGCCAAGTGTGTGGAGGAAAAAAACAATTAAGTGGAATTTGCAAATTTAGTAACTCTATTCCGAGAATTGAGAATGATGAATCATCCGTTCCATCTCCTCTCCTATTTCTAACTCCTCTCCAAAAACGTTCCTTCTTTTCCTGACTTTTCCGGGTCTGTGTTTGTCTGTCAGCTGAAATATCCCCAAAGGGAAGAGCGTGTACCACAGATGTAAGTTTAGATAACAAGTGGCGGCTTTTATCTTGCAGGGTACACTTGTTAACCAGCCTATTTCCCCCAGGCAGTAAGATTCTCAGCAGTATCATGCATTGCACTGTCCTTGGACTCCCGATTCTTCTCCTTGTCACCTCTTGGAAGATAAAGTGACTAAAAATACAAGTGCTGGAGTAGCTTTATCAGGAAAGGGCAGTGACAAAATAAGTAGCAATAATCAGGCAGCGGAATTATGATTAATGGCCGGTAGTGCCCATGCAAAGGCAGGGAGGGGCATGGACAGCTGAACAGGCAGCGTCACCAAGAGAGAAGGAAGGGTTCTGATTTCACATTTGGTAAGAAGCTGTTCTGCTTCCAGGCCTGGCCTCACTCCAAGTCGGCCCATCTCTTCATAGCTGCCTCTTGTGTGATCTGCTTTTTTGAAAGAGAGCACCCAGGCAATTTGGACACTCTTTTTCGAAAAAGCCCTGTTTGCGTTCAAGAACGCCTTTTTTTGAAAGGGCTCTTTCGAAAAAAGGCATTCTTCCTCATAAAATGAGCTTTACCACTGTTGAAAAAACTGCCATGTTCTTTCAATTTAATTTAGAAAGAACATGATGGCAGTCTAGATGTAGGTGAAGTTTTTTCGAAAAAAGGCTACTTTTTTCGAAAAAACGGTGTCATCCAGACATAGCGTTAGGGTGTGTCTAGACTACAGGGATTTTTCGAAAAAAGTGGCCTTTTTTCGAAAAATCTTTACCTTCATCTAGACTGCTGCTGTGTTCTTTCGAAAGTAAATTGAAAGAATGCGGCAGTTTTTTTCGACCACAGAAAACCTCATTTTACGAGGAATAACGCCTTTTTTCAAAAGTGCTCTTTCGAAGAAAGGTGCTATGTAATGCAAACTGTGCTTTTTCGAAAGAGAGCATCCAGACTGCCTGGGTGCTCTGTTTTGAAAAAGCGGCTTGCTTTTTCGAAAATACTGGCTGTAGTCTAGACGCTCTTTTTCGAAAGAGGCTTGCAGTCTAGATGTAGCCTTAGGGCAGGCCTGCACAACATACAGCCCGCAGGGGCTCACTGTGCGGCCCATGACAACTACGGGCGGCACGGCCCCATTCGATCCGCTGGCCAGGCGGAGGAGTGGAGCGCTGCTGGGCAGGGGGAAGTGCGGCGATTCTCGCTGCCGGGCTGCCTGCGTGCAGCTCTGGTGTGAGGAGGCGGGGTGCGAGCCAGAGGGCGGGACGCTGGCAGATGCCAGAACACTGGCGTGACGTGATATTGTGATGGCACGGCCGGCAACCGCCAGATTCAAAAAGGCTCTGGCAGCCCCGCAAATTAGAAGGCAGAAGCCAGGTAGGAGAGGGGAAGGGGCTTGTGCTGGGGGGAGAGGGGCAGGTCAGGAGAAAGGGGAAGGCACCAAGGGACAGGGTGCAGGAGAGACAAATGCCAGGGGGCCAAGTGGAGACAATGAGGAAAAGAGCAGGAGGGGAGGTGTCAGTGGGAGGGGGGACAGGGTGATGCTGGAGGAGGAGAGGGTAAGGGCATTGGGAGCCGTATGTTGTGCAGGCCTGATTTAATTGAAAAATTCTTAATAAAGTATCACCCCCCCTTCCCCAAACCTACCTTTGTGGCTAGGGTTGCCAGGTGTCCAGTTTTCTACCGGACAGTCCGGTATTTGCGCTCTCTGCCCGGCTGGGCACTGGACGGAAGCCTGGTGGCGCCTCCTGTGGTTGCGTGCTGAAGCCAGGCAGCACGGTGTTTTTTTTGTATGCCCAACAAGCGTGTTTTTTTTTTTTAAGCCCACGTGTTCGGTATTTTTTGGGAGAGCATCTGGCAACCCTACTTGCAGCCCACAGCTGTTTTCTTTGAAGTAATATGGCCCTCGCTGCTTTCCGAGTTGTGCAGGCCTGCCTTAGGGAGCGTTTATTTTGAAATAACTTATTGCAAAATAACCTGGTAGTGTAAGCATAGCCTCAGAGACTAACCAGAATATATAGAATCATGAGCTTTCGTGAATAATACCCACTTCATCAGGTGAGTTGGAGTGGAAATAACAAAAACCAAGAGCTATATATAACAGCAGAAGAAGTACCTGTTAATTGTAGGACCCGTGTTAATGAGGCTAATAAAGGTGGGAGACTGGTTGTTAAAGGTGTTAACTAGTTGGCACATTACAAAGCCAGTTTCTCTCACTTCTAACATCTGCATTATCACATCAAAAGCCACTTAATTAGCCTCATTAATACAGGTCCTACAATTAACAGGTACTTCTTCTGCTGTTATATATAGCTCTTGGTTTCTGTTATTTCCACTCCAACTCATCTAATGAAGTGGGTTTTGCCCACAAAAGCTCACGATTCTATGTATTTTGGTTAGTCTCTAAGGTGTCCCAGGACTATTCGTGGCTTGTAATGTTGAATTAGCAGTTCCACAGAGTAACTTATACGGTAACAATTTCTTCACAATCATACCTACAGACAGGGCACATGCAAGCCGCTACCTCAGAATGCAGTGTGGTTGAAAGAGCGAAAAAATATCAGTGGTTATAATAATCCTCTGTTGTTCGGTTTCAGCCTCCTTTCATTGTGGAGTGAGTGATGGGAAAGAAAAATGAGCTTTGATGTTTCTGCTTTGGATTCTATATCCAGCACTGTGCGAGGAGGCAGTATTCCCTTGGAACGCTGTCAGATCATTGCCAGAAATTATGGGTTGTCATACAGATATATTGATTTTAAATAGTCACACAACTCTCAAAAGGTTGGACGTGGAAGTCACAGAAACTATTACTCATCTCCCCATCAGCAGAGGTGGATGCTTTTTTGTCCTCAGAGGCCCTCTCACAAACCCACGAGGCTGCTAGCTAGCCAGACAGTCAGCACCAATACAGAGTACTGCAAAAGGGAGACTGTTGTACGCCTGACGACAATTAAACCTCTGTGGTGCAGTGATTTGCAGGAACGCAGACTGCCAAATGGGGCTGGAGCTTGGTCCTGCTCCCACTCACCATGACGATGGCATTCCCGTTCACCTCACTAGTGCAGGATGAGGCTCTTAGTCAGATTAACACAGGCACTGCAGTGCTACAGGAAGTGCATTTTAATAGTGCAGAAGAGGCAGGTGAAGAAGGCTTACTGATTGTACTTCTCAGGGAGTCAGGCAAAGAGTTAAAGCAAGGGGAGAAGGGTGCTCAGTAAAGGAGGGATGGAAATCTTTCAAAAAGTCAGTGGGATGGCTAGTGGGTGACATTTCTGCTGCATGCTGAGAAGATAAGAAATGTGAGGGCTTGCAGGAATATGCCGCCTGGCCCATAGAATCCCAGATTCCTAGGGCTGGAAGGGACCTTGAGAGGTCATCGAGTCCAGTTCTCTGCCCTCATGACAGGACCAAGCACCATCTAGATCATCTCTAATGGATGCCTATCTAACCTGCTCTTAAATATCCCTAGGCAATTTATTCCAGTTCTTAACCACCCTGACAGGACGTTTTCCCTAACATCCAACCTAAACCTCCCTTGCTGCAATGTAAGCCCATTGCTTCTTGTCCTATCCCCAGAGGCCAAGGAGAACAATTTTTCTCCCTCTTCCTTGTGACACCGTTTAGATACTTGAAAACTGCTATCGTGTCCTTTCCCAGTCTTCTCTTTTCCAAACTAAACAAACCCAGTTCTTTCAGTCTTCCTTCAGAGGTCATGTTTTCTAGACCTTTCATCATTTTTTGCTCTTCTCTGGACCTTCTCCAATTTCTCCACATCTTTCTTGAAATGTGGTGCCCAGAACTGGACACAATCCTCCAACTGAGGCCTAATCAGCACAGAGTAGAGAGGAAGAATGACTTCTCATGTCTTGCTCACAACACTCCTGTTAATGCGTGCCTACTGATTTGTCTCAACACCATACTCTTGCTCTGGAAAGTCCACTCACACATAAGTCATAGCTTTGAAGACTAGAAGGGATCAGCAAGTCATCCAGTCTGGCCTCCTGTACATAGCAGGCCATCAACACACTCCACCCCTCGCACCCCTAACTGAAATTAGACCAGAATACTACAGCTCACAGGAGAGACAGAATAGTGGTACTCAAGTGCTCTTCCCAGCCCCACTGAATTTGGGGCAGGGATCATGTCTTCATATGTGTGTTTGTGCCACCCCCCAGGTCTCACAATCCACACCTCCATTTTATAATCTGTCAGTGTTCTGATCAATGGAGGTGGCACACACGGCTAGAGACTGGCTAACCTGGCAAATTATTCCATACTTATTTGGTGTGATGCGCGTCCTAGCTGAATTTTCCCTATTTACTTCTGCTTTCCTAACATGTGGATGACTTTCCCATAGACTTTAACCCATCATGAACCTTTTCTCCCCATCAGTGGTACAGAAAAATCAACCAAACATCATCATCCCTAATGGAATCCTTCTTTTTCCTCCTCACGTCTGATCTGAGTCAGACAAGCAAAACTCAAAACATCCTCCCTTCCTCCCCGCCCCCACAGCCTTTTATTTCTGCTGTATGGTCTACTTAAAGGTCTTGGCTGTGCTCGCTAACTTTGTAATTGTAATGAACCATATTTGAAAGTACAGTGGAAACTGTAATGCAAACAGGGTACGATTTATTGCCTGTCGAGGAACCCCTTCTCTCCCCCCGTGAAAACAGGGTTAGACAACAGGCTGATGGAGCACCTAAGTTCTACACTAAATCTTCCACCACTGGTCACTTATGGCTTTGAAATTTGCCACCGCAGGTGCCTCCAATAATGACCTTATTGCATCAGAAAGGCGTATAAAACAGGCACCTCACCAGCTCTGGTACCCCAGGATTCCAGATGGGCACTGAAAGTTTAATCATTGTATCACTCCATACTACTCAATCGATGTACCTGGGGAGAGCCAACCGTAAGCATTGCAGTGGGAAGGAAGGGCAGAAGGAACCTCCGGCTTGTTGAGTGCAGCTTTCTTCAAGTTAAAATGTATTTAATTTTGCTATCCATGTGATGCAACAATAGCTTATAATTTATTGTTTGCATTCCAGCAATGCTTAGAGCCACAACGGAAGTTAGGGACAGTCACAGGGGCTGGCTCTCCGAGGGGTCAGGCACCCCAGCTCCCTGTGACAGGTTCTGCTGAGGAGAAGGAGCCAACCCAGATTCATGGATAGTTAATTGGTGGAGTAGTGAGGTGGAAGTTAATTAGTTAAGGAATGCCTAGGCCTAATAAAGGAAGATGAGAGCTCAGGCAGGTGCCCAGGACCCATGATGGCTGATTTGGGCTTGTGTTAAGAGGCAGTTGAATTGTGGTGTAGACGTTCCGAGTCAGGTACTAACGAGAGCTCTAGAACCATGCGAGGTCCCAGAGCTTGGGCAGCAGTCTGAGCCCCAATGTCTGCGCCACAAGAACTTTAGATTCCTCACTTTAGATTCCTCTTCTTAAAAACTTGGCTGAGGCCAGTGTGAATGTTTTCTGCAGCCAGGCTGAGCAGGGTCTAGCCCTTCCTCAGGCCAGGTCTACACTGGACCTGGAAGGTCGTTTTAACGTATATAACTCCAGCTACTCATTTTGCTTACTTTAAAGCTGAGCCATGGAGGCATCCAAACTGTGGGAGGCCGACAGGAGCAAATGTTCCCGTTGGCTTCCCTTACTCCTCACAAAAGGAGGTGTACTGGCTGCTAGTGGGAGCTGCCCTCAGCATTCGATTTATGGGTCTATGCTAGACCCGCTAAATCAAACACCAGAACATCAATCTCCGGAGCATCTATCTTCCGGTAAGTATAGATGTGCCCTCGAAAAATAAATAAGTATGCTGTTGCTGGTGAAGAGGCAATGGGTTTAATATTCAGTTTTCCTTTGTTCTGACATGGATAAATATACTTTCACTTTAAAAAAAAACTACTTAGACATATTTAACATGGATCAAGAATATCAAAGTGTTGTACAGCGATAGTAAAAATCAACAAAGACAGCCAATTTACCCAAGGGTTTAGCAACTTAAATATTAGTTAAACAAGACAAAGAGAAATAACTTTCTGGCAATCTCTAAGCAATCTTTGGGTGTGTTAAAACAAAGGTCTAATGGGCCATCTTGTTTTCGAATTTCACTACGTCCTTACAAATGGAGACACCTCAGTCACTTTGGTTTCCATAAAATATAAGTAAATATAAACTCATATTTCGGAGAAGGTACCCTGCTGTGGCCATTGTCCTAAATATTATCCCTCCACCAATAAGGAAGACATAGAACTAAGAGGCATGCTGCATTAGCATCCATAATAAATGGCAACGTGTTAAATGCTGCCAAAATGGCTACGTTTCAAATTTAATAATCCACCATGTTATCTGCTAATTAAATAGCAGGCGCCGGTTTCAAAGACTACATAATAAGGCTGAAAAAATGTTCTGGAGATAGTGCAAATCTGATACATATTTAATGCCCACTTGTTTAAGAGAGGTCTGCATAATTAGCAATGTATTGAATACATTAAGTGCCGGGGAAGAACTGAATGTTTCACAGATTTCGAAGGGGAGCAATGAGCTCTGGATGGACCGCACCCGCCATGCCGCATTGCACATGGTTGTGAAAATGGACTTCAGCTCTACAATATACTGTCTGCTAAGGCTGCTGTCAATTAACATGGTTAATAAATGTTCACTTAAGATTTTCTTTTCCCAACTAATTGATATCTGATTAAGCCCGGAATAGGCTTTTAAAACTGTTCATTAAAATAGCTAAAATCTCCTCGCAAGTTGTGTGTGTTTTCTATAAGGACACAATCACAAAATGTGTAGCTCATGTAATTTCCAAATCATTATGGGGTAATTGAACTTATCACTTACATGCTCATTAAGCTTCCACTCAGTGCTCTTTTTTGCAATCAATTGACGTTGGATAAAGACGCTGTACCCATCTTGTTAAATCTAAATGAACTGGCTAAGCCACTGAATATACAGCATTGCTGATTGAGAATGAATGAATTGGGGGGGCTTTAGGTATTTTAGAACATGGATCAGATGTGATTTGGAAGCCTACAAGTAATATCTGTTCAAATCACATAGTCAACCTTGAAAAAAGAGGAAATCAAGATTATTTTCAACTGGAATATTCATAAGGACATGCACAAATGAAGCCAATGGGAGAAGAGCGACTTCCAAATTTGAGTTACCTTTCCCCACTTAAAAGTATATTTTAATGGCTGTCAGTACAACTTGTGGTGTTTCATAAGCAGAACACCTGGAAAAATCAGGGAGTGTTTTGCCTGTATATGAATTGAAGAATTAGACCTTAAATCTCTTGGAAGAAAGGGCTTATTTATACCGAATGAAATATTGCTTAGTTGTATTCCAATTGCACAGCTGTGTGGAACACCATAACTTTCCTAACTTGAAAATCCCAGATCTATCAAAAACACTCAGTGAAAATAAAGACTAGTACAGTCAATTCCTTCCATTCCACATCACTAGGTCTTTGAGCTATAAACTGGCACACAACACCAGGAAAAAAAAAACCCTATTCAGTTTTGCAGCCTTAGGACCTGAGCCAAGCCCATAGATTTGAATGGATCCGGCTCTAAAACAGAACAAAAATGAATCAATAAATGTTTTGTATATCCTCGGTCTCTTGAGCTAATATTGCTGCATTGTTAATTTTAAATTATTTCCTCATTTTATAGTACAGCGTCTCAAACATCACTGATTTTTTTTTCCTAATGAAGGCTTGTGAATTAGTAGGAAGAATCCAGGAAAGAATGTAACATTGATTAGTAATGTGACACTTATTAGATGCATTTAAATATGGAAATACAAGCATTCAGGCTCATTGCAAACAAACCAATAAAGCAGCTTAAATAGTTCTGCTATCTATCCAAGATAAAAGTTTATTTTGATGAATTACAAGAGTAAAACCCCTTTCAGAAACTTCCTTTCTTCTTTATTATAAAAGGCAGCTCTAAAGCACGCCTGCGGTTATTATCAACTTCCAGCAGAAGGAAGCTAATTGTTTGCCTACAAATTACCGCTATAGGCACTTACGAAATCCTTCCATGAAACCAAATGCAGATATCCTCCCAAAGCCAATGAAAGGTCACCAACCATCAGTTTTGCTTGAAAAATAAAGCAAACCCTTTCCGCGTGTTGCATAAACTATCCAGACATGTCCATGAAAAGGCAGCAGAATCTCAAACACCCATTTCCCGGTGGGTCTTTGACTTGTGACTCATGAACGGGACCGTGCTGAGCATACAGAGTCAATGGGGAAGATGTTGCTTGTTTCGAGATACTCACTCTTGTCTTGGTGATTTGGCCTAACCTAGGTCTGCATGACAGGTAACAGGTCAGCTTCCTGCCTAGTTTATGTTGGCACTGCTCCATTGACTTCAAGTGGAAGTAGTTAGATGTTTGTTAAGGAACTTGGAGAAGGCACGGGGAGGTGTATGTTGAAACAGAATAGGGGCTACTTGAACTTTTGCATTCTTAGGCCTCCTTCCATTTTGCTGCAGTGCGAGTTAAACTTTTCACTTCTATACACATGGGTAGAGTGTGTAGGTCACGGAGCCTGCGGGCAAGGAGTTCTAACTTGCACCATTTATACAACTTGCCTTGCCTCTCTGCTTCTCAAAAGCTTAGGGGGAACCCACAATGATCTCTCTTATATGTTCTGGCTCCTTCTAAGTCTATGTCAGACCGACTTCCATCCCCTTAAACCAATGACGGTCAACCTAGGCTAGTGAGTGAGCCACATGGGTGGGCCTCCTGCATCTCAGTGGACCGCAAGATTGTTGTAACCACGCCGGTACTTTTGCTAACGGTGCTTGCGTCCCGCGAATTTGTGGGATGAGCTGATTGAACTGTAGCGCGCTTTGATTGGCTGCAGAGGGAGCACATGGCTCTCACAGTCAATAACGTGTGCAATCAGCACACACGTCCCCTCATGTGCCCTCGCTTTACCTGTGTGTCACTTTAGTAATACCACTAGGAAAAAAACCCGTCATGGACAAAAGTCAACACAATCCTGCATGTGGGCAACAGTAAACAAATATCTCCCAGGCCACACATGGGGCCACATGAATTGCCCTTTACTTCCTTAGACTGATTTTAGGGGTGGATTGTCCAATTCTTATCCACCCTCGAAGGCATGGGTTGTGAGTCAGTGCTCACAAATTTGTGTAAGGGTTTCATAATCTAGTTCTTAGACTCATATCCACTTAGCAGCTAACTTACACATCACATCTCAAGTTGACCCACTTAGGGAGAGTACAGCCAAGTTGCTGTCAGTCATGTGACACGGGGAAAAGGACCTAGGAAGGTGTAAATCTAAGTTACAGCAAACTCCATTCCCTACATTAACTTTCAGCTCCTTAGCATGCACATTATAGCATCTTACACTTTGTTCCATTCATTTGCAAGTTAATTAAGTGGGATAAGTAGGACAAATGGATTCCAACACACACTAACTTGCACATCACGGATGAGACTGGCTTTGAATCTTCAGCAAATGGGGAAAAATGTTCCTTACCTCCGTGTTATTATTATACTTCATATTTTTTATTTCTAGTGGCTCCATTAGCAGCACATTGATTTTACTTTTGTTTTGAACTAGTACTAATTGTCTCTGGTTTTAAGCTCACATGAATTTTAGTCTTACATCTGCTTATTCCAACTGCCAGTGATGTTCCTAGCATGGCACAGGTATATAGTCAATGCATAAAATAGGAAACACTGTTGCTATTATTAGGGGGCATATGTTATGGAGTAAGTTTGTTATTTAATGAGCCCTCTGAGGAGAAAACCCACAAAATAAAATGGAATCCCTTGTTCTATGCTGCCCCGTCAGTCCCAACTTCTGTCGGTAAAAGAGATGCGCTTCTGAGCCACACAGAACTGCTCTGCAGGTCTGGGAAAGGGACGGAAGAACAACTCTGTGCAACTTGGAAGCTTGCCTCATTCGCCAACAGAAGCTGGTCCAATAAAAAGTACAGGTTGGACCTCCTTGGTCTGGCAGTCTCAGGACCTGATTGGTTGCAAATGAGTGAATTTGCCAGACCAGGGGAGGTCGGGCCTCGGGCATTCCTGGGGCTCCCCTCCTGGCCATGACCCTGGCCAGTGTGCTGCCCCCAGCCAGCCTGTTGGTTCTACTGCCCTCAACTCTCTGTTGGGGTTCCTCTATGGGCCACTGGCCCCACCTGCCCCCCCCCCCAAGGCTCCTCTATGGGCCAACGGACCAGCTGTGGCTGGTAGGGAGGGTCTGTTCTGCATCCCCACCCAATGGGATCTCGAGCCTGGATGGCCTCACTATGTCCATGGTAGGGCTCTGAACCATGGCCAGCGGCTTCTCTCCAGCCACAACAAGGTTCCACCCTCCTGGTGGGCAGGGTTCCCTGTCCCCGGCCGGAGGGGCTTTTCTCTGGACTGCCCTCACTCCGGCTGTGGCAGGGCTCCATGCCCCCAGCTGGCAGGGCTACCTGCCCCTGGCTGCTGGCCCCGCTCTGGCTGATGGGGTTCCCTGCCACCTTGCCACTAGTCCTGCGGGCTGCCAGCCGCTGGCAACCTCTGTGGCTGGGGATCTCTGGTCCAGCAATATCCGTGGTCTGTCAGGCCCTGATGGACCACAGATGTTACTGGACCAGAGAGTCCCAGACCATAGAGGTTCAACCTGTACTACCTCACCCACCTTGTCTCTCTTTCTCTTTGGTATTTAGTGACTTGTGTGTTTGTTTTCATTAGGACTGACAAGTGATTTAAAAAAGTGTGATTAATCATGCTATTCAAGAATAATCAAATACCATTTTTAAAAATATTTTTGGATTTTTTCTAGTCCTGGATGTTAATATCTTGTGATGCTGACTGCAAGAGTGCCATACAGACACCTGTTGTCACTTTTAGGTGACACTGAAAGGAAGATGCAGGCAGCATTATTTCCTGCAAATGTAAACAAACCTGTCTGTCTGAGCAATTGTCTGAACAACAAGTAGGACTGAGTGGACTTGTAGGCCCAAGTTATACATTGTTTTTGTTGCATGATTGCACTTAAAACCAACACCAATTTACATTTACAAATTGTACTTTCATGTTGAAGAGCTTGCACTACAGTACTTGTATGAGGTGAATTGCAAAATACTATATCTTATTTATCATTTTTACAATACAAATATTTGTATTCAAAAATATAAAATGAGCAACTGTACACTTTGCATTCTGTGTTGTAATTGAAATCAATATATTTGAAAATGGAGAAAACACCCATGTGGCGTAGTGGGGGTGCTGTCTGCTCTGTAACCCGGTGTCCCCCTGCGCTGTGATGTGAGATTCTCACTGACTCTCCCAAATGTGTATTAACCCAGACACCTAGGCTCAGCCTCCCAGGGAGAGAGACAAAGGGAGGAAGGCGGAGACCAACACCTGGCTGGGGGGTACGTCCTGGAAGGGAGGCAGTTGCTATCTGGGAAGCATGGAGAGAAGAGGCTAAGCTGGGGCCTAGGGGCGATGGACTCCTAACCCTAGGGTCTGAGGCATCCTGGCCCTGGCCCCTGTAGCCACATCACATATGTGCTGTGCTGTATCCTGAAGGAACAATAAACCCCTCTCTATTCTACGACTGGTGGAGTCTGTTCTTGCTGCTACGGAGCTGCAGGATTTGGGGGAACCCCAACTTGCTGTCACAACCCAAAACATTTAATACATCTCCAACGGTATTCTATTGTTTAACAGTGCAATTAAAATTGCAATTTGTTAATGGTAATTATTTTTTAATCCAGTGAGTTAGCTGCAATGTATCAACAGCCCTAGTTTCCATTAATAATAGCTGGCAGTTTTTATTTGAAGAAGGGCACAGTCCTGTAGAGCACAATCTTGTAAAGCCTGGTGGAATATTCATAGAATCATCAGTCTGGAAGAGACTTCAGGAGTCATCGAGTCCAACTCCCTGCCCAAAGCAGGACCAACCCCAACTAAATCAACTAGGAGGAATGTAACTAACTTTCTCAGCAGCCAATCAGAACCTCCCACGCATAACATGTGATACATTTACCAGGACAAAAGTTCTTAGGAAATCTAAATGGGGGAAAAGGTCGCATGAGGCCCTGTGTTTGTTACCCACCCAGAATCCCCGCCAAAGTCAATGGAAAGCTTGGGTAGGTCTATGCCTGGTGTTTCAGAGGAAGATAAAATCTCTGCTAAATCTAACTGGATAACTGTGCAACAATCTCCTTTGGAAGAAATGCTCTTCTTGTTCCCAAGAGCTAGTTCCAGGTTTATTCTCTCAAGTATAGAGACTGAAGGTCCTGGCGGTTGTTCTCTTTGCTAGTCTAACTTCAGACTGTGTTCTTATTCATGTGTCTATGTTGTCCTAAATATAATCATATTGTGCTACTTCAATAGCGTTATGCAGGAGTGAGCGAGTAATCTGCAGGAGGGAGGGCGGAAGACCCCAAGAAGGTATAAAGAAAGGAGAATGCACATTGTGGCAGGTGAGGTGGGAGTGGTAGTGATGACCACGAACCTAGCAGATCCTCAACCAACACACGTGACCGGGGGCCGCAGGGAGCCCAATGACAAAATGCTTGGCCCAGAGCTGAAGCAGGGTGAAATCGGGACTAATACAACGATGGGACAGTCCCTGCTGGGCACTCAAAGGCTGAAGGATGCAGTGGCAGAAGCAGAGAGGCTTCAGGACCATCCCTGCAAGCTGTTAATGAGAATGATTTGCTGAGGGTCAGGACATCGCAGGAGAGAATTACCTCCTAATTATGGTGGCCCAGCTGGAAGGGGAGCTGGAGATGCCAAGTGCCAGGTATAATCTAGGGATGTTAAATTGCGGGTAATTGACTAATCAAATAGTCGATGCATTTTGCATCGACTATTCAACTAGTTGATAGGGTGTCTCCGCCTTTGACATGTAGAAACAGCCCTAGGGCAAAAGCTCCACATGGAGCCTGGGATCAGCTGGGGACTCCCCGCTGACCCTGAGCTCCGTGTGGTGCTGCCACTTTGAAACGCTGCTGCTAGAGCCCGGCGTCAGGTTCCTCCCGGTGTTTCAAAGCAGCAGCGCCTCGCAAAGCCTGGGGTCAGTGGGGGAGTCCCCAGCTGCTCCCGAGCTCCAAGCAGTGCTGTCACTTTGAAGTACCCCCTTCTTTCCCCGCCCCCTTGCTGCCTCTTTCTGATTGAGGCAGCAAAGGGGGGGGGGGGGAAGTGACTAGTCGACAAGCTTCCCGACTAGTCCTTCACATCCCTCGTATGATCATGCAGCCAGTGCAGCAACGAGGTAGCAAGGAATGAGGCTGGGACAGGGCCCCCAGAGATATGTTGCCTGGGTGGGAGAAGAGGGCATAAATGGACATCTGGCCCACTCATGGACTGGTACCACAAGCGAGGGAAGCGACAAGCTGGGGATAGCAAACAGGAATGGTGTGCGCTAGGTGCAAGGCACAGCTCTCCAGGCAGCTCAGAAAATGCAGGTGCAGTTTGCGAGCAGGGACTGACACACTCTCTGTATTGGGACAGGAGAAAGCGTTGATCCACCCTGTGAAGAAGGCAGTGGCTCCAGGCCTAACCCCTGAAAGGACTGCAACAAAGGAATGAATAGTCTTGAGGCGCCTTAGGGCATGTCTACAGTACAGCCTTATTTCGAAATAACAAGGTGAGCATCCACACAGCAAGCCCGTTATTTCAAAATTATTTCAAAATAACAGGCGTCTTATTCCGGAATAATAAACCCTCACGTCACAAGGAATAACGCCAATTTCAAAATGGCTGTTTTGAACTAATGGTAATGTGGATGCTCCATTGTGGCTATTTCAAAGTAGCTCCTCCCCAGAACCATTCAAAGTAATTATTCACCAGTGCTTCCTGGGGCTCTGAATTGAGGTAGCACGTCCACATTAGGAGAGCCTGCCTCGGACTAATTTCAAGCCTTCCCTGTAGCATGGACGTGCTATTTCAAGATAGTTAGTCCGGGAGTTATTATTCCGAAATAACTTATTTCGAAATACCTTTGTAGTGTAGACATATCCTCAGAGACTAACACAAATATACATAGTATCATGAGATTTCCTGGGCAGAAGCTACTTCTTCAGATGGGCTTGAGTTGAGAAAAAAAGGAGGACTCAGAATTTATAACAGGAAAAACAAGGGAGAGGAAAAATAAAAAGTACCTGTCAATTAATTTTAGTGCCAGTGCCGATGAGGCTAATTGAATGGGCTGGACGTGCCCCATACTTAGCTTTTGATATCAATGTGGTGTTAAATGTCAAGAAGGCTGGTTTTTTAATGGGGCATCCCATTGATGTCTTTGTTCAGACCAAGGGAAACAGTATCGAATTTGCAAATGAAGGTCAATTCTGCACTCGCTTTCTTTGTTGTTGGCTTGTGAACTTCCTTTGCAGAAGAACGGCTGCTTTTAAATCTATGACTGAGTGCCCAGGCAGGTTAAAATGTCCCCCTCCAGGTTTCTGTGTGTTACCATTTCTGATGTCTGATTTGTGTCCATTTATCCTTTGTCATAGAGATGGTCCAGTCTGGCCAATATACATGGCAGAGGGGCATTGCCAGCATGGATCACATTCACGGATGTGTGGTTGGTATGAGCCTCTCATGTTTTGGCTTTTGTGGTGAGGAGGCTGAGGATGCTGTAGTAAGTTGAGGGTCAATAACATGGAGTTAGCAGGCCTGAATAGAGGCCTGTAACATGAAAGCAGCAACAGGCCTAGAATCTGGTGAGCAAGACTTTGGTCCAGCAACACAGGAGCCAAGAAAGAGGCCCTACTGATAACTGTAATTGTGTGAGTTAGGTGAAGCATGGAAGGACACAGGGAAGCACCAAGTACAGACTGTACGCCAAAAGGGAGGAACGGAACAGCTTAAGGAATGTCCTGGTACAAGAACTCCCTAGGAGTTAGGCACATACCAACCTAGGTTCAGGACCAGGTCAGAACTGACAGGATGACAAACAGAAGGTAAGCCCCCCTTGCACAAAGTAAGGGGCGGTAACTAGGGTGGGAACCTGGTACGTAAAGAAGTGATGCAAGTTGTTTGTACCTGTCTATAAAAGGACACTGCAAAGGGTGCTCTCCGGCCAACCTGGGGGGGTGGGGCGCACTAGGCACCTGAACGACAGGTGTAATTGCCTAAACTTACAGAATGCACAGTAGCTTAGCGTTGACTAACTGCTGTTAATATCTGTTATATGGCAATAGGCCTGCTCGGTGTTGGTACCTTGTCAACACGGGCCATAGTGCCCAGTGGTGTAACATTGCACTGATCTCTGTTACCAGCTGTTAGAGCTTCGCATTTGACAATAAACCTGCTTGACTGATTTCAAACCTTGCCTGCATCTGTCGTTTCCGGGGCCTCTCAGAGATCTCCTGTGTTGAACCAAGTGCACGGGATCTAACACTCTAGATAAAGGGAGTACCAATTGTTACGCACGCAGCCGAAAGTTTATCATCACCGACGGAGTAAAGGTCCTGTCAGGAGCGCGTCAGGACGATCCAGACCAGACGACGCTGACGCTGACAGTTCAGACCACCGAAGGTACCGAGGTACAGAACACCGAGGTACAACAGATGCGTTAGGACTGGGTTTGCCCCAGATGGAAGGGAGTCCTGCAGAGCGGGCATTGGTTTGGGAGATGGGCCTTGGTTGGATATCCCCTAGGAGAGAGGAAGTAGGATTCCAGAACACTCGGGGGGTTCCTGTTGGAATCAGAAAATGCCGAGTGGGGGTGGGCACCCAGACAGTGACCTCTTGTATAATTAGGGACGAATGATTAGCCATGTACCTCCTTGGGCACATGGGAGCATTGAAAAATGCCAGGGAATCACTTGAGAAGTGAGATTGCTTGCTAATTATGGCAAGCAAAATCACAGACACAGACTGTGTTTTCACGGAGCTGGTGACATTGATTAAAAAAAAAAAAAGAGGGGGAGGAATACAGTATTTTGCAGGTAGAACCTGCCCGGGAGGCGGCAGGTATCTAGCCCTTCGATTGTAAGATGAGCCCCACCTGAGGGGAATCTGGTGATTCCAGTATAACAGGCAGCAGGAGGCTCCAGAGAGAGGTGGTGTCCAGAGGGTAGCACAGTCTGCCAGAGACAAGAACCTGGGGAAGGAGAAGGAAAAGGACGTTTTGTGGTGCAGGGGCTAGTGGAAAGGGCAGCTCCATACAGCAAATTGGTCCCCTGCAGAGCCCTAGCCAGATGAAGTCCATGAGTGGAAGATGAGCAGAACACTTTGGGTGCATCTAGACTGGCAAGATTTTGCGCAAAAGCAGGCGCTTTTGCGCAAAAACTTGCCAACTGTCTACACTGGCCGCTTGAATTTGCGCAAGAACACTGATGATCTAATGTAAGATTGTCAGTGTTCTTGCGCAAATACTATGATGCTCCCGCTCAGGGATAAGCCCTTTTGCACAAGAATACTTGCGCAAGAGGGCCAGTGTAGACAGGGAAGAACTGTTTTGTGCAAAAAAGCCCCGATGGCGAAAATGGCGATCGGGGCTTTCTTGCGCAAAATCGCATCTAGACTGGCCATGGATGCTTTTGCGCAAAAGCACTTTTTGCGCAAAGGCACCCGTGCCAATCTAGACTCTCTTTTGCGGAAATGCTTTTAATGGAAAAACTTTTCCGTTAAAAGCATTTCTGCAAAATCATGCCAGTCTAGACGCAGCCTTTGTGTTTTGTTTGGCACTTGTCTGTGGTTTGGCTCTGTTGTCAGCCTGAGGAGAGCTGGGAAGAGCATGTTAAAGGGTTTGAGTGCAGAAGGTCACAGGAGACTGCGGCTACCTCTAGACTGCATCCCTCTGTCAACAGAGGGATGCAAATCAAGCACATCAAAATTGCTAATGAAGCAGGGATTTAAATATCCCATGCCTCATTAGCATAAACATGGCTGCCACTTTTTTTCTAAATGGTGTTTTTTCGGAAAAAAAACCAGCAGTCTAGACATGGATCTTTCGAAAATAAAGCCTTTTTTGACAAATCCCGTATTCCTCAAAAAAGGGTTTATTTTCGACAGATCTGTGCCTAGACTGCCCTTTTTTCGAAAAAAACTCCATTTCGAAAAAAAGTGGCGGCCATGTTTATGCTAATGAAGTGTGGGATATTTAAATCCCTGCTTCATTAGCAATTTCGATGTGCCTAATCGCCATCTCTCTGTCGACAGAGAGGTGTAGTCTAGACATACCCTGAGCGAGTTCTGAAAACACCACAGTTAAAAACCCATCACTGACCCATGCCAGCTGGCTTGGCTGAATTCATTGCAGTGTAGCCCTCTGGGCTTTGGATAGAGCCTGGATTCTAGGACCCAGTGAAGTGGGAGGGTCCCAGAGCTAGGACTGCAGCCCATGTGGGAACTTCCACACTGCAGTTGAAGAACCCTACAGCTGCTGACTCCGTGGGTGTTACAGGGCTGGAACATTCATGAGGAAGAAAATACCAGTGCTCAGCACCCACTAGCAGCCCTCCTGATCAGTTCCTCCCCCACACATCTGGCCCCTCCTTGAGTCCCACCCACTGTTAGGCACCACCACCAAGTTCCTCCCTGGCCCTCCACAATGCCTCCCGCCTGCTGCTATGAACTCCTCAGTGGTGTGCAGGAGGTGCTGTGGAGGGGTGGGGGAAGAGCAGGGGAAATAGAAATGGGGAGGACAGTACAGGGTGGGACGAAGAAGGACAGGGGTGAAGCAGGGGAAGGAAGAAGCTGGGAGGGAGTTGGGTCTGGAGGGGAAGGGGTGGAGTTGTGGTGGAGTTGTGGCAGGGTGGAGTAAAATCCAGCACCCTCAGGGAAATCACAAACTAGGTGCCTCTACTATAGTCTGAACCTTGTGAGACCAAGTTAGGTGGTATGGACCAGCTTTGCCATGAGTGTCTAATCACAAATGTACTCAGCAAAGTCTGGGTGAAGAGGCAATAGAAGCAGGTTATCCACAGAGGCAAATCTAGTCATGAGTGAGCACCTGGCAGGCAGTGGGCAGCCATGGTGCTTCAGAGTTATTTAAGTGTGCCACTGGTTTGGGCAATTCTGTTATACTTTTCTCTGTTCTTTTCATAATGCAACCTTATGTTTTATAGTAGTTCCCATGTTGGACACTACAGCCTGTTGGCCAGAAGTCTCCTGAGCTCACTATCTTAATGCCTAAATCTTTTCCTTGAGGTCACCAGTTGTGAATATCCATGTGAATTGTTGTTTTTAATAGTTCCTTCCAAGATGCACTGCTTTGCACCTACCTTAACAAGTTGGTAGATGAAACTTGTTAAGTTTTGTCAGAATATTCTAGAGAGTTACTCATGTATTCTTGACTAACCTAACTAAGCCTGAGTTATCCGCACATTTTTATGTGCTTTTTTAGGTGCTTAATACATGGTGCTTGATTCAATAGCCCTGATCCTATTTCTGAACCCTAGGGCATCCCTGGCTTTAACTTCTTCCCATGGTGAGGCCATGTCTTCACTCTGGTGAGGATCAACGCTGTCGCAATTGATCTTCTGGAGTTTGATTTTGCAGGTCTAGTAAAGACCCACTAAATCAAACTCAGAGGGTGCCCCTGTCAGTGGTCAGTACTCCTGCTCCTGTGAGGAGTAAGGAAAGGCAACAGGAGCATCTACTCCCATTAGCTTGCCACTATCGGGATGGAGGGGAAACTCGAATCAAATAATGTAGCTGGAGTTGTGTTTCTTGATTCGACCTTCCCCTGGCCTGAGAGAGACCATTAATTCCTATTCCTAACGGTAACTGTGCTTCATGTGGCAATGACAAGTTGCTTCTTTCCACCCACATCATATAACTTTTACTGCTATTCACTGTGCAGAACTGGCAGAATCCTCAGGATTCAAACTGAGAGGGAACTGATGGCAACAATCCTTCAAATAAAATAGTGATCAAGAATTATATAAGGGCTACAAGGCGGCTGTATTGCAATTCTCTCTGGAACATCTTGAATTGTTATGATATGCCCTCAGAAATAATTAACATTGTCAAGCCTTTAAATCAAAGCGCAACATCTACAGCTAATGTGAATGCAGACTTGAGCAAATGGTTCAGGATAGACATTGTCAAAATTGATGCCTTCTCTCACCTCTGCTATTGACGCTACTGTTGGCTTTATTAGGTGAAAAAAGTGTAGATAGATACAAAGGCATTACATCGTTCAAAACAGGGCTGTAGAAAATCTTGAGGTTGTTGACAACATACCTCTTCTAGATGACAGCTCAGCTAATATGAAAGTAAAAGAACCTGATTGAATTACTGGAGGACCGATCCATCAGTGGCTATTAGCCACGATGGGCAGGGCTGGTGTTCCTAGCCTCTATTTGTCAGAAGCTGGGAATGGGCAACAGGACAGATCATTGGATGATTGTCTGTTCTGTTCATTCCCTCCGGGGCACCAAGCATTGGCCACTGTCGGAAGACAAAATACTTGATTAGAGGGGCCATTGGTCTGACCCAGAATGGTTGTTCTTATGTAAAGATCCAAAGACTGTCCAACATGGTAAAACAACTTTTTTACTCTCCTTTTCCTGAATGTCAGCTCACCAGCTGCAGCCCAGGACAGAGATGCGTATTTTCAGGACTTTTCAGAAAGAATTACACAGTTAAATCACCTCAGGGCGATTGCCCGTAAACTCCTGATAGGTGTTAATAGTTCCCAGTCAGCGCTGAAGAAACAGCACCAAACAGTTAATAAACAAAATAGTTAATACACAGAAATCACTGCAAATAGAATTTGGAATACTATGAATATTCTTTAAATAAACGCTCTTCAATAGTAAATCTTCATGTGTTCCCTATGCAGGACTTCCCCAGTTTTCCTCTCTAAAGCATTATCAATGATCTACAATCCATCCTGGACAATGATCCCTCATTTTCACAGTCCTTGGGAGGCAGGCCAGTCCTCACCCACAGGCAACCCGCCAACCTGAAACAAATTCTCACCAGCAACTATACACCGCACCACAGTAACTCTAACTCAGGAACCAAGCCATGCAACAAACCTCGGTGCCAACTCTGCCCTCATATCTACACCAGTGACACCATCACAGGACCTAACCAGATCAGCCACACCATCACTGGTTCATTCACCTGCACATCTACCAATATAATATACGCCATCATGTGCCAGCAATGCCCCTCTGCTATATACATCGGCCAAACTGGACAGTCCCTACCTAAAAGAATAAATGGAACAAATCAGATATTAGGAATGGCAATATACAAAAACCTGTAGGAGAACACTTCAATCACCCTGGACACAGAGTAACAGATTTAAAGGTAGCCATCCTGCAGCAAAAAAACTTCAAGACCAGACTTCAAAGAGAAACTGCTGAGCTACAGTTCATCTGCAAATTTGATACCATCCGTTTAGGATTAAACAAAGACTGTGAATGGCTAGCCAAGTACAACAGCAGTTTCTCCTCTCTTGGTGTTCACACCGCCACATCAGCTGCTAGAAGTGGGCCTCACCCTCCTTGACTGAATTAACCTCGTTATCTCTAGCCTTATTCTGGCCTGCATATTTATACCCGCCTCTAGAAATTTCCACTACATGCATCTGATGAAGTGGGTCTTTGCCCACGAAAGCTTATGCTCCAATAAATCTGTTAGTCTATAAGGTGCCACAGGACTCCTTGTCACTTTTGCAGATCCAGACTAACACGGCTACCCCTCTGGTACTTCCCCCATTTTGTTGCTGTTATATGTGTTCAGATAAAAGGTACCGATGTGACATTGATTCTTCTGTTCTTTCGCATAGATGCGCGCACACGTTCTCCTTTCATCTTCTCTGACAGGTGATTTCTCAGCCTTTCTAGGGAGGCCCACAGCTGGGACCGTTCAGCAGCATGGCAGCCTCTAATGCCTTCAAAACACTTCCAAACCCTGTCAGCAAACTGTCAGGGGATCTCTGCAGCAAGCAGCAGGCCAGCTCTGGGTTAATAGTTGATTAGTCATCCATGGCTGGAGAAACAGAAATCTAGAACCTGTCTCAGGTCTCGGAAGGTGGAGGATTTCCCCACCAAAGAAACTTCCTATATTGCAGCTTCTGAAACAGTTACTGAGTACACCTAGTACAGGCCTGCCGACGGGGGTGGGAGTAGGGGAGAAAGAAAGGGCCCTTTAATTCATCGTCAGAGCCGCAGCACGCTGGGAGGGATGCAGATGGGGTGGAGAGGGGATGGCAAGCTCCAGGCAGCGCTAAGGGCTGGCTGGCTCCCTGCCTGCAGCCCCGCCCCTTCCACCTGAGGCCCCGCCCCTCTGGGAGAATGAAGCTGCCCCCCTCCCTTGCCCAGGGGCCTGGTAATACTGTTGGCCCTGTTACCTACCAACTGTGACTCCTGAGTTGGGGATCTTTTGGGGACCTTCTAGCTGAACTGGCCTGCACCCACATGCAGAGATGTAGAGTATCCCAGCTAAAATCCACGTCTCCTCCACACTGCTTCTCTCCCTGCCTACCAAACAGTCCAATGCTGCAGAGCAAAGCATGCTGGTTACACCCCACCCCCCAAAAGCTGGCTGTGTCTACACTTCTGAGTGTAAACCGCTGTCACATGATCACAGCACCAGCTCTGGCAGAGAGCTCTCCCCGCACTTTTTGTATACCACCTCCATAAGAAGCATAGATCCCACAGCTGTTTACGCTGGCACTTTATACTGCTGTATCTTGCTTCACGTGTATGGGGTTGTTTTTTCACACACACCTGAGCAAGAAAGTTAACAGCACAGGAACTTACCAGTGTAGACAAGCCCTAAGTATGACTAAAGGACCACCTACAGCTGGTCCTCACTAGACCAGGCCGATGTTACCCCATACGTTGCTACAGCTCTAAGGGTATGTCTACACAGCAAAGTTATTTCGAAATAACAGCCGTTATTTCGAAACAACTTTACTAGCGTCTACACAGCCAAACTGCTATTTCAAAATTAATTCAAAATAGCGGAGGGCTTATTTCGAATTTGGTGAACCTCATTCCAGGAGGAATAACACCAAATTCAAAATAGCTATTTCAAAATAACTGCTGTGTAGACACTCATATCGAAATAGGGGCCCTCCAGCCTTCCCAGGGTTCCCTGGTGGCCACTCTAAGCTCAACCAAGAACATTCATCTCCCTCCCCCACTCCCTGGAGCCTTTAAAACGGTTGACTCTGGCCACAGTGCCTGTGCCAGCTCCAAGCCTAGCAGCCCAGAGCCAGCACTCACTGCCCTGACCCAGTGGCCCCAAAACATGAGCCAGCAAGCCACTGGCAGCCAGCCCTCCACCGCTCCCCAGGAGCAGTCTGCCAGCTCCCGGGAGCCTGCCAGGACCTGGAGAAGGCGGGTGCCTTCCTGGTCCAGGGTGAAGATCATGGACCTTATTCAGGTTTGGGGGGAGATGCCCCCAATGTCCATGATCTCCACACTAGATGGAGGAACACGGCTGTCTATGGCAGGATAGCTGCCAGCCTGGCTACCAAAGGCCACATGCGAACCCAGGAGCAGGTTTTCATGAAAATCAAGTTGGTCCGGCGAGACCTCCAACCCTGAGCTTCCCCTCCCCCTTCTTCCCTTTGCTTCCCCCGTCCAGCTCCCTCCTCCCAGGTTTCCCCCTCCCCTCCCCTCTCCCACCCTCTCTTCTCCCCTCTCCTGCCTCCTTTCCCCCATCTCACCAGAGTTTTCATTCCCTCCCCCCCGCCCCAGTTTTGTTAAATAAAGAGAGTTTGTGTTCATGAAAATACATGCATTTTATTTGACATCAGGAAGAGGAGTTAGGGAGGGGTAAGTGGAAGGACGTGAGGGAGGAATGAGGCACAAGCCCCCAGTGGGGCAGACCAGGGTGGCTCTTAATCCTCCTAGGGTGGAAGCTCTCCCACAGGGCCTCCTGGATACTGACAGCCCCCCGATGGACCTCCCAGATGGCAGCCTGCAGAAAGTGCAGCCAGGCTCGCAGCAACGCATCCACAAGAAGCAGCAGAGCGCCCAGGGGCAGCTCTGGTTCCATGTTGCAGAGTGCTGTGGTGTCCCGAGTGAGGGCAACCAGAGCACGCAGAGACAAAATGCTTTGCTGTCCCTCATCACGGTAGGCAAGCAAGCAGGGAAAGCTGAGAACCGGCTGTCCAGGGGGGGTCCCTTTAAGCACAGGCCTTAGCCTCAGGCAGCAGCCACACAAAGTAACTCCTGACCTGATGCCCTGCCGGACCTGGTTCTGGCCGGTCTTAAATGCGATTCAGTGTCCACTCAGTGTGGACGTGCTATTTTGAAGTAGCAAAACTCTATTTTGAAATGCATTTTGTGTATAGACGCATTATTTTGAAATAACTTATTTCAAATCAACTATTTTGAAATAAGATATTTTGAAACAATGCTGTAGTGTAGACATACCCTAAGACAGGAGAATACTAGAACTGGAAGCGGCCTTGAGAGGTCATCAAGTCCATTCCCCTGATCTCATGGCAGGACCAAACACCATCCAGATCATCCCTGATGGATCTTTAAAAAACTACAAATGGACCTGCAGCACCTTAGAGAGGTGTTTAAGTTTTTTTTCATTTAGACTAACATGGCTACCCCTCTGAGACCTTTATCCCTGATAGATGTCTCTCTAACCTACTCTTAAATATCTCCAGTGATGGAGATTCCACAACCTCCCTCGGCAATTTATTCCAGTGTTTAACCACATTGACAGGTACGAAGTTTTTCCTAATGACCAATCTAAACCTCTTGCAGCAACAGTGTCACAGAAGTTGATTTTTTCCTCTCACTGCTCTAACCAAATCTACTTCATGGAGTAGAGCAGTCACATAAACAAGTGCTAAAATGTTAGCAGGGAAATGATTTATTTTCCCAGCACACCTTTAACTCTTTCCAGCTTTAAAAGCTGTAATATGAAGTGGTGGGAAGGACAGACACAGTAACGGATCACACCCTGGCACTTCCATCCCACTGTGTTAGAAATTTTAAGTTGTTTTTATTTTAAAAAAATGGAGACAAGGAGACCAGTCCATGAGTGACAAAGTCGGCTTCTCTTTGCACAGCCCCCGAACACACAGCTGCCGAGCGGTTATTTTTACATAAATCAAGCAGGTGCTCTATAATCAATGATCCTGTCTCCAAGCTCACAACGATGCTGACAGAGTACACAGCAGTTTTTAGAAGGAAGAGAGCTGTAAGACCAGAAACGCAATTTGTCTGATTTTTGGATGGAGATTCTGCTTTCCACTGGGTGCATTTGAGGAATGTTATTTGATATTAAAAACATCCAAAATATGTAGACACATGAATGCTTCCCCAAGTCTTTCCCGGGATCTAACTTAAAACCGGTCCTTCCCACACTTCCAATCACGTCTCCAACCCACCCCAGTTTTTCCAACAGCCTTTAAAATCCAGCACAGAAAATGGTGATGAGTCCCCATCATGGAGTGACAGGTTGTCAGGAATTAAACATCTTCCTTTTTCAGAAGACTGTAAGAAAATGTCATACGATTTTTCTCTTTTCTTTTATGAGCCCGGCTGCCTGTAACTTCTCCTGAACTTGAATGTCTTTTCATTAGCTTCAGTGCATAGTACCACATGCAATATTCAAAGAGGGTCTAAAACTTTAGATTAAATTACCCTAACTGATGGCAGGGGAATGTGGATTCACACTGCATTTGCACAAGGCGCTCAATTAACTGGGTAGTCACACAGCTGGAGCCAAATTCTCCCTGCTGTCTTCAGCAAGGGCTGCAAAAGCAAAACAAAGGGCAGACTTTGGCTCTAGTCTAATGAACTTTCCACCCAATTAGTAGGGTTTTGCCTTTAAGTCATCAACAGAGGCTACGTCTATACTGTGGGTTCCTCCCCCCCCCCCGGGCAGAAGATATGCAAATGGAATGCTCATTTCCATATATCACACTCTCATTTGCATATCCTCTTCTGATCCTTGTTGCAGAAGCGGTTTTTGCGATAAAAATCCCTGTGTAGACGGGGCCATTTGTCGGAAAAAAACCCTTTTGCACACGAGCCTGTAAACCTCATTTTTTGGAATTTTTTTCCGGGGCCGGGGGCTGCATAGCGCCTGATGGCAGCTCTAAGGGGTGCTGCGCGACCTCCGACCCCGGGCGCGCAGCACCTGGTGGCAGCTCTAAGGGGTGCCGCATGGCTGGGCGTGCGGAGCCCCTTACAGCTGCCATCAGGCGCCCCCCATAGGTTGGCACCCCGGGCAGCTGCCGGGCTAGCTCACCCCTTAATCCGGCCCTGCTGGTAGCATTGAGCCAAGGCCGTGTGGAGCAACCTGTTCCCCCTCTCACCAAACAGGAGCTAATCCAGGCAAGCACCTTGCACCCTAATCCTCTGCCCCCACCCTGACCCCCCTTCCATCACCCTCTTTCTCTTGACAGGAGTGTTAGAAGTCCAGATCCAAGAATAAATAAATAAGGGAAGGAAGAAAAAAAAAGAGAGAGACAGTGAGTAGATAGTTCAAATAGTTACAAGACACTGGTAAATACCATTAGCACCTTCATTGTTGGTTCTTATCAGTGTCTTGTAACTCATCAACCTACCAAACAATGAAGGCAACAATGGTTCTTTGTAGAATCTCTTATCCTCATCTACATGTTTTGTCCGTCTTTAAGTGCTACCTGACCATTTGTTGTTTGCTAATTAATGGTTCTTATCTGCCTCTTTTGACTATCCAGCCTTTAGGTACTTAGAAACTATTTGTTTTTCCTATTTCATTGCAGCTCAGCTTTCCTCTTGATATTTTTTACCCACTGCCTCTTCTTGTTCCCCCCTTCTATTTTTTCCTTCTTCCACTCCCTCCTCCCTTCCCCCCTATTTATTTTGGTCCTGGACATCCAATACTCTGGTCATCTGAAGAAGTGGGCTGTGCCCATGAAAGCTCATGATACCGTTTACAAGTTTTGTTAGTCTTTAAGGTGCTACTAGACTATTTGTTGTTTTTTACATTTTTTCTGTTACAGACTAACTCGGTTACCCCTCTGAAGCCCCTCTCTCCTGTACCCCACAGCCCAACCCTGAGTCACTTCCTGCACCAAGGTTTTAGGACAGGTGGTGACACATCCTTAGCTTATCCCATTATAGTGATACTTGTCCATGAAGAATTGTGTCTAGTTAAATAAAACATTTTTCTGAATGAATTCATTCTGAACCGACTGAAAGCTCCTATCAGTCAAGTTGGGCTGGGAGGCATCAAATTATTCATTGCAAGTACATTATCAGATGACTGTGGTTTGTCGTTAGTCACTCTTGAACCCAACCAGATTTCTGTCAATTTTTTTTTCTTATTTCTTAAATAACGGTTCATGTTACAGTACCACCTAGGGGACCCCATTCTGCAAGGCACTATACAAACAAGAAAAATGCAAGGACAAGATCCCCTTGATCCACAAATGACATGAATTGAAACAGATAAGACAGACAGTGCGAAGGAAAACACAGGAAAAGTGACTTGCTACCAGTCAAGTCAGCTAGTGTTCTTCTACTAATCACTCTCTGAGTTTGAAACTTTTTGACTGTTTGCTACTCACAGTTCTCACATGGCATTCTTTCTGCTCCCTGAGGTGCATGACTGGAACCTGCTTAACTATGAAAACAATTAAGAGGAAACGACAAAAAGCAAATAAATAAGGATGTTTGTAGAAACATCATCTAATCTGATCAGGGTAAACAAAACACTTCATTGCAAGAATATTGCAAGCAGCAGTCGCAAGTAAAAAGGAGCACAAACATAGCTGGTATGACAAAACTCCATTTTAATTTTTTTATTGTTTTGACCAATATTGATGTTTGGTTTTAAGCTTGTTTAAAATTCATTTTAAATTTTAACTGCTGTGCAGAATTGTGGGTTATAAGCATTTTTTTGGTTTTATCTCATTAAATGTTTACAGATGTGGAAAACTGTGGGGGAGTGTTATTTAATGACTGACATTGAAATTCAAAAATTAACATTTTATTACCGATAAATTGCAATATGTCAACCCCAAAATTTTTCAACACCAGTATCAAAATACATAAACTAAATAGCCTTCAGTTTTAAGTTCTTAACAGGCAATTGTCTTATTTGCCTACCTGTGAATTTCAGCTATTATTGATGGAAATAAGTTATTAGTTTGTGTGTCTGGTGAAATAGATATTAATTGACCTTCACTGATAGAAACCTAATCCTTCCAAGCCTAAGCAAAGTTGAGTCAAACAGCTGTTCAGAATTCAAATTAATGGTCTCTAACGCTTTTTGTTTGCAGCATTTGACCAGTTCTAGATCTGGATCTGATTAATTTTTAAAAGCACAATATAACCCCATTAACTAAATTCCAGGGAGTATTATTCTTAATCATGTTTATTATAGTAGTGCCTACTGGGTAACCAAGAATAGGGCCCTGTATGGCTGAGTGTTGTACAGATTAAGACAATTCTCCAAAGTTCCCTCAAAACTACATGGCCATGCAGCTAATAAACCCTGCAGAAGGGCTCAGGTCTGTCCTGCATGTGTAATGATGGCAGATCCCAGTCATCTGCAGGTGGAAAGTAACTTGGGATCTCGGGATCTTAATGTATGAGCCTCTAGTGTATGAGCTAAAAGCCAGCTGGCTCTCAGCTAAGACTGTAGAGCAGACTCATTATTCTCTCTGTCAGTGGTCACAGAGCCAGTAAACAGGACAATGCACCACACCCAGCTAGTGAGTGGGTAACACCCAGATCTTCTGTGGCCAGGGCAGAGACCCCTCTCCCCCACATCTGTAGCAGCTCCTTGCATGGGCCGGAGGAGAGGTATGCTCCTCCAGAAAGGGGCTTTAACGACTGCAGCCCAGGGCTCAGGGCTAAAGAGGGGGGCCTTAGTCCAGGACCCTGGTTTGCAACCCATAATGACCCAGTGTTCTGGGACAGCTCTTCCTGGTGTGTGTGTGTGGGGGGGGGGGCAGGAGGTGGCTCCATGCACTGCCATTCCTTCTGTTTCTTCTCCCCACCTCCGGCTGGGGAGGTACCACCAAGTAGCTCTGTCCCTGCAGCTCCCATTGGCCAGGAATCATGGCCAATGGGAGCTGCGGAGGGCAGTGCCTGCAGGTGAACACCAGCAACGTGCAGCCACCTGTTCCCCGTCCCCCATCAAATGGGAGCTGCCCCAGGTAAGCTCCTCACCCGCCAAACAAAAAGAGACTACATTTAAAGAGAAGACGGGCTGCTCTCCACTGCTATTTGGAGTCAGGGCTGAGAGTCCACAGGGAAACAACCTGTCTGGGCTGCTCTGATGACTGGGAACAGGATCTGATGGCCTCCAATTCTTGCACAGAAAAGGACTGTCCCTCTTTTACCAGCCTTACCCCATGGAGATGAGAGGCATTCGAGGGGACTGATTTTTCCAGAACAAAAGGCAATATGAAAAGGGAACAGCTCTCCTGGCAATTGGAGTTACCTACCCACTAGCATGCAAGAAACAGACAAATCCACACCTATTGTAGCTATCGTACAAGACAATCACTCGTACCAATCTGTCGATCTCTAACAGCATCCATGTGATAGCAGCTACTGATTTACACACCCATTCACGTCTACAGATGAGAACACAAGGCTTTGGATTGTAATTCAATATTTGAAGTAAAATCTATGTTTATAAAATGCCTTAATTAAAAGGAAACAAATATTTGGAAGAAGAAGTGGTTTAAAGGGATTGGGGCTATGTGCACTTTTCTCCCCAAACAAATAACTCCGTAAAGTAACTTTTGTTTCTTCTTCAGGATTCCACGGATCTGCAGTAACTGCCGTCTTAGCTGATCTTTGGGACAGACGTGGGGACTCCACAGCGAAATGCATGGATCTCTCCAGCTGGAGCTCAAGGACCAGATCTCAAGATAAACACAAACCCATATCTTCTGTACCATGGGGTACATGTCCCTACCTCACCTAAGTAGTGGGTTACAGACAGGCATTCTCCCCTCTCCCCCTGGAAAATTAGGGTTTGAAGCCAAGTCAGAGAATATTTAATTTTTTCCCCTCCTTTCCATCCAATTTTGAATCTCTCCATTTCTCCATCTGTTTTGCTGTCACATTCCTCGCTACCTTCTGGATTTCCTCCTCTTGCATACACCCTTCTAGTCTCTTGAATACATCTCACAAAATAAATTAGCACAATTAAATTAGCAATGTGACCTTTTGCCGATAGTCTGTATTTAGCTCCTGCCTTCTCAGAGGTCCAGTTTCTTCTCACTCCTTCAGAGTTGGAACAACTTTAGAAATTGTGCACCACGGTGCTCAGTGGCTCAGGAGGTGGGCGATGAAATACATATCCTTTCATTTCTGTGTCGGTAGCTGCAGTTTCTCCTAACCTGAAACCATCTCATTGCCACTCCAAAGGGTTTGTTGGTGGCCTCTGCAATGAACTGGTGGTCTTTGCCCAATTCCTAGGACAACTCCACACAGAGGCCATTACAGAAATCCTCACACCAGCCAGCACCACTAAGAAAGCCAAGACTGGATGAGTATCGAAATCCAGCTGGTCCCCCTTTGAGGGAGATATAGTTCCACGTGAGAACTGAGGTAGGTGAAGCATCTATGTGATCTCTTTGGTAGGAAAGAAGATGACTTCAGTTTCCAGGCTTAATCAACTTATACCAAATACTCGATCATAAGCCCACCCCCCACCAAGTTAAAAAAAATTGTAAACATAGGAATGATCTCCATTCATAAGCTGATGCTGTATTGGCAGCATGCAAACTTTGGATCCCTGCTCATCAGCGCATGCTGCTGGCACATCGGGATGTTTTGTTTACCCGGAGCATCTGTAGGCATGGAGCCTTTCAGCTCCCATTGGCTGCTGTTCACTGTTCCCAGCCAATGGGAGCTGCGGGAAGCAGCGCAGACCAAGGGACATGCTGGCCACCATTTCCCACCACTCCCGTTGACCAGAACGGTGAACAGTAGCCACTGGAAGATGAGGAGCTCCCTGCCTGTAGACATTCCAGGTATATAAAATGTCCCACTGCACCAGCAATTTGCTCCACTGGGCTGGGAACTGAAGTTTGCCAACCCCTCCGCAAGTTAAAAAAAATTGGTAAAAGCCAATGACCATTCATAAGCCAATCCCCACCCTTTATTGTGTCATTTTCTACCAAAAAATTAGGCTTATGATCGAGTATATATATTTCTTTACATTTCACCTTCTAGATGTGCCCTTGCTAAATATCTTATGAATTCTAATTTAGATTATGGTAATGCCCAAAGTTCCCATTGTGTAGAGCACTGTACCAGATAACACAGTCCTTGTTCCGGAGGGCTTACTGTCTAAAAATGACAAACAGATGTCGATTTGGGGTTAGCAAGAATAACCAGTTAAAATTTATTTAGGGAAGAACGGGTCATCAGTGTATGATTTCAGAAATACATAATGTTTCTTACTAGACCTCTGCACAGGGTAAATTTCACCTAGCAGTGAGCAAGGGGAAGTGTAAAACCAGCTGATGGTGAAGTTTCAAACAAGTTTTACCCAGAGATTTTGTTGTAATGGTTTAGGTGTGTTTTTTCTGCCTCACCTTTATGAAAACATTGACCCTCAGTTTTTATGTAGTAGTTTATCAGGGCATGACACATCATATTTGCAATTGACTTCCAAAAACACAGCCTCAAAATCTGCAGGCACAAAAATCTACATTTGCAATTCTAATTTTCCACAGAACTGTTCACCTTATCAAAAGCAAAAGGCCATGACCATAAAATGAGTACATATATCTATAAGCCAGTTGAAAATTTGTTCCCATATAGTCTAGTGGTTTATATGCCCCATTCCTTCACTCTCCAGCTCATCTTTAAAGCTATAATGTTTAAGGAGCTGGCTTCACACTCAGTGAAATATTTGCTGAATAGGTATCTATTCCAATAATCCACCTGCTTTGGTTTCATTCTGAAAACATTCTTTTGAGTTTCTTCCCGGAATTTAGTTTAAGTGGACTCTATTGTATTGTTACCTTCACTTGTTCTATTATAGTTAACAAGAGTAAATCCTGTCAAAGTCTAGCTAGAACAAAAGAAATAAAAATTCAGTCTTAAGACGGCTCCGCTGAGGCTCATTCTCTCTGATTAAGCTTTGCTATTAGGGTCTTAAGCTGCATTTTTTTTCTCCAGAGCACCTGAGTTGGTCTCTGAAAAGCAGCTGCCTGTCATGAGTGACTGGTTAGATGAGGCCAAGATGCCGTGCACAGTTCAGTCGCTGGGTGGGGGAGGGAGGGATGGGCTGCTATGCTACAAACATTTGTTTAGAAACCCCACTTTTTAAGGACGCTGTCAAGGGGGTGATAACTCCAAAAGGGTACATCAATTGTGATGCAGAATATTTTCTTTGCATTACAAAGAGAAGACTGAGAGGGGATATGCTAGCAGTTTTCAAGCACCTAAAGGAGTGTCACAAGGAGGAGGAGGAAAAATTCTCCTCAACCTCTGATGGTAGAACAAGAAGCAATGGGCTTAAATTGCATCAAGGGAGGTTTAGGTTGGACATTAGGAAAAAAATTCTGTCGGGGTGGTTAGGCACTGGAATAAATTGCCTAGGGAGGTGGTGGAATCTCCATCATTGGAGATATTGAAGAGCAGGTTAGATAGGCCTCTACCAGGGATGGTCCTGCCGTGAGGGCAGGGGACTGGACTTGATGACCTTGCAATGACACTTCCAGTATTCTATGATTCTATCTATCATTTTAAAGCGGGTCCTGGAAAAATCTGTCAGACTCACAATGAGCATGGCAATGAATGTGACTTACAATTCACGTGTATGTGTGTGTGTGTGTGTGTGTGTGTGTGTGTGTGTGTGTGAGTGAAAGAGAGATCTTGACACTCTGAGTTTCCTTATGGCAGGAGCCAGGCACATAGCAGCAGCTAAAGGCAGAGGAAGTATTTTAGATACAATAAGAAAAGTTGAATTTTTGCCATAAATTTAAATGAAACATTTTTGCTTTTTGGATGTACAGTATGTACCTATAAAACCAGTTTTGTGGTTTTAGTATGTAACTGGTTTTTTTTGTTTTTTTTTTTTTTGGTCATCCATCCTCATCTAGATACAAAGATTGTATTACAGGGAGAATTCTCTGATACAGCAGCAGTCGAAATGATTAACCATGAAAGCAGTTGTGGGGTGGATAGAAGACAGATATCAATGCGCTCTTCAGACAATACATGGCATCTGAGGCTGGGATAAAAGCAGCAAGATGGAGTTAGCCTGTTCTCCAATTACAGAATACTGGGGGCTTGGAAAAGAACGCCGCATTATGAAAGCCTCACATTAAAATAACAAAAACATGCTTTTTGTGTCACCCTGAAGTGTCCAGTAATCACCCACTTCAGAGCCTGGAATTGCAATGCCTCTGAATGCATGTGTTCCTTCTCCTCTGCCCAGGAAGTGGTCATGACCTGTGGAGTATTTCTTCCAACTCATCCCTTTTCTGCTGATGAAAGTATTGTTGCTACCGGCTTGGGTGAAGCATCCATCTTCAAAAGAAGGTCAAGCTAAATAGATGACAGGACATTGTGGGAGGAAAAATTAATACAGTTTTCCAGCAATTGTCTCTCATGCCAGTGGTGCTCTAAATGCACTTGAGGCTGGATATTGGTGGAGATATGATCATGAATTAAGCACAAGATGCATCATAGAAATGGATGCTAGTGCTGTGATAATTTTCTTCTCATTTCAGCCCCTAGAACTTGTCCCAAAGCCCTTTGAAATCAGGAAAATACCATAAACTCAAATGGACTTTGCATCAGCTCCATAGTTCTCCAAGTGGAAGCTAAGTAGTTCCATAAAGTGGAAGCTAAGTAGTTCCATAAAGAGATGGTTAAAAAATAACATGCCACCCAATGTTTACTCCAGTGATTTTTAATCAGGGAGAGACAATTTTTTTTACAAGACCATTCACGTTTGTTATCATTATAAAGCTTTTTGGGACAGGGGCTGCTGTTTACCGTGCGTTTACCCTGCTTTTAGCACAGTGGAGGTCCTGCCATTAGGGGTCACTGTGATATCAAATGCTAAACAGTTACAACGGCCATAGGAGTTGTGCTTAGTAAATGACCGATTATTGTCATTGTGTTGCTGTGTGTCGTCATGTCTATCTGACATTCATTTACCATCCTGGTTCATCATGAAATCAATTTTTGGTCTGGTATTATAATAAATAAGTCCCCCATTATGAAGAATGTGGAAATGGTTGTAGTATTTTATGAACAAAGTTTGATGCAGTTTACCCACTCACGGTGAGAAAAGGAATTCTCTTCTCTTGTGGAACAGGGAAACAAGGATGCGGCATTTTGTGGATTGGTATGAATGTACAAACCACAAAATAGGAATGAAGTTGCCAGGGAGATGCAATGGATCAGTCTTTAACTTTTAATGTCTCGGAGCTGGGGAAGCAAAACCTGTGAGCACAGCATGAGGGCAATGTGAGACAAAGGGACATGGGACTCATTTTGTGGAGACTCACATATTAGGACAGCTTCCTAGTGCAGAGAACGATTAAATTCAGGAAGCTTTGGAAAAGAAGGGCAGGTTATTATGCTGACATGGGCTCTGAGATGATCGTATGCAAAAGCAAAAATTCTTAACTTTTTATTACTGTATTCCAGTCAACTAGCGCATGCCAGCTTCTTTCGAAAAGGCCACGTCACTGCAAATCCCAACTCGTGATTCACTCCTGAAGAGGTGAGGTCTAACCTCATTTGGACCCACTGGACAGTCAGGGGGAGAAACAAGCAGGTGAAATCCAGAGGGAGGGTGCTGGCCCCAAAAGGCTTGCCCTCAGAAAGAGTGGAGGCCTAGTGCTCAGCACAATAAAAGGAACATTCCCTGAGAGACTGTAAATATCTTGGCATACAACAGTTCAACCCCCTTTTAACAAAGTGACACCATTCTTGCATGGTTCCATTTCCAGCAGGTATCTGATTGTTTTAAATATAATTTAAAGCTTTGGGAGAGGACTGTAGTTAATTCCCCTCCTCCCCCCAAGGTAAACAAATGTTGCCAGTGGTTCCTTCCTTCCTTCCTTCCACATTCTCCAGAACATATCACCTTTCCAGTCATATCTACGGTGCCATAAAATAGAATAATAATCTAAGAAGTACCCAAATCTAATTTCATGTTTCCGGTGAGAGAACTTGTGAGACTGTCCCAAATATGCAGGAATTCTGAACCCACACCAGAATACAGCTAAACGTTAAAAAAGGGATATCTGAAGTAATAATGAAGACATATACTTTCTTTTTAAAGAAATCCGATTAGAAATGCCATACACCAGGTATTTTCCTGATACTGTGTGTTCCTAACAATGAAGTCAGAACATTTACAATGCTGTTGGAAAGCTGGAGGAGCATGCAAAATGGACCAGTGAAGAGAATTTCTCCCCATAGAACTCTCTTACAATAGGGACATATGTGGGACTTAATAGAGGACAAGTAAAGGGCAGCCCAGGATAGATGGGGATAGTAAAGAGTTATTCATGCCCAAAGCAATGTGTGATAATGCAGGAAGGATTCTGATTGTGGTAATGTATGAAAAAATAATTTATTGTTTCCACAGAGGCTGTTACTTACAGGGATAACAATCATAACCCAAACACAATCGATATACTCTGCAGCAGAAGTTGATCTGTTTAGCTTATCAAAAAGACAATCAAGAGGTAACTTGATTATGGTGCAAAAAGTACCTTCACGGGGAGAAGACAACTGGCACTAACAGCCTCTTTAATCTAGCAGAGAAGGGTATAAAAAGAAGCAAGGGCTGGAAGTTAAACACAGACAATTTCAAATTAGAAACAGGCACGCATTCCCATTTTACCATGGGAACCAACCACCAAAGGGATGAGCTTGAGTCAACCCAAAACTGTCTGTGAATTTGGCTTTTAATTTTGGCCAGTCACAACATAACCAGATGCAGAGGTTGGTGGTCTCACCAGGTCCTCCATCTCTTGCTTAGAGCTAGGTAAGTCACTCACTTTTCATTTGATGGCCGCTCAAATTGCAAAGCATAACAACAACAACAACAACAAGCCACAACAATTGATTGGCTATTTCATGAGTGGGCAAAATTAAGAGTCAAATTCACAAATAGTTTTGGGTTGACCAAAGCTCAATTTGCCATCCAAGTAGGGTGAAACAGGATGGTAGAGTACCAGCAAGATATCTGTGATCAGTATGGCGCACTGGAAAGACACAAGAGAACCAGAATATGGGGCCATTCCATGCAGAGTCTCCTTAAACTGCATAGCAGCCCCACTGGAGGACAGGGCTAGGGGTGTATAGCTGTGTACAGAGGTGCTGCTGGCATGGGACCATCCAGTAGCCCCATGTTTTGCTCCTTTCACTGCACTTCATGGTGATACGGGTTAGGTCACAGAGATCCCCTTGAGACTGTCACTTGATGGGCTGATCATACCACTGAGTCTACCTAACTGTGCTCTGGGGTGCCCCACCAACCTGTCCTGGTGGGCCAGAAGCTCTGGTCTCCCCCAGTCGAGGCACAGACTTTGGGTAACAGCCCCATGGCAAAGCAACACAGAGACTGAGAACAGCTCTGCTCTGGGAAGGCTCAGTTACAAGGACTTGACAGCATCTAGGAGCACTCCTAATAACTCCATTTTATTCTGTATAAAAAAGTTGTACACAGAGAAAGCTCATCAAGTTTGCTCCCTTTGTCAATGAAAGAGAGACAGAAAGAGAGAGAGAAAGAGACATACAGCTGTTGTTCCCTCCTGCAGGTAACAATTATTTACACAAGGTTTAAAAATAAACAAAAGTGATTTTACTAAGTATAAAAAGTAGTTGCAAGTGATGACAGACAGATCAAAGTAAGTTACTAAGCAAAATAAAACAAAACATGCCAGCTAAGCCAATACACTAAGAGAAGTTGTTACAAATCATAGTTTCTCACACTGCTTCTCATTTCAGGTGAAGTCATTTCAGGCCAGAACTTCAGATTAACACTGGATACCTTTCTAGCAGATATGCTTTGGTCAAACACATGCTATTGGGGTAATGCTTAGAAATTCTCTAGTCTTTGTGAATAAGAGGTCATACTAGATGGGCTAGCTGTCCCTTCTGCCTCCAAAATCCATGAATGTATGAAGCTGGAAGCAAAGAGCAAGACAACTGTAATTTTCTGGGGATGGCTATTTTACTAGAAGAGAAAGGTACCAATGCTCAAATGATTTCCAGCTATTGAACAGAATTGGTGAAATCCACAGCTAATGTTAGCATGTTATTCTGAGGGGCTCATCTCAGGTAGAAATATGTATAGAAGCAAAGACATAAGAAAATGATTAAAATAAAATAAATTGATATCTGGAAAATTAGTGTTAAAAGGAGAAGAGGGAAATATCCAAGCTAAAAAAGTTCAACATCTACAATTAAAAGCACTCTGGCCTTGTCTACACCGGCACATTTTGTTGCCAAAAACTGCCTCTTGACATCAAAACAGTGAGAGTATACACACTACAATGCAACTTTTGTTGGGAAAAACACTCAGTTTTGGAGACAAAAAACTTCCACTCCTGTGAGAGACTTTTGTCTTTTCCCCTCCCTTTACTGTCGACAAAGAGACAGTGTGGACTCTGCTCTTTGTTTTGTCAAAAGAACTGACTTCTGCCATTATCCCACAATGGCTGCCCTAATGGCTGTGCTCAGTGTTTTGTGATCTCTGCTGCCTTGCAATCATGCACCCTTCCCCTTCCAAAGCTCCAGGAAGTGTCTGATAGCTGAGTGAGCTGCACCATTTGGGGGAACAAACAAAGAATAAATCATTGGTATGCTCCTGTTCTGCCCTGCATTACACACACAGTGTCAGACAAACTGCTGCAGCAGGGGGAGGGTTGGAGAGACAGCTGGGCTGCTTTGACACAGCATGGAGAGCTCGTAGAGCTAGGAAGGAAAACTAAGGAACACAGGGAGCAGCTCTGCCTTCCCACAACACTGCACTGTGGGATGCTCCCCCACACTTCTTTGCTCTGTCGACAGGGTGCTAGCTATGTGGCCATGACATGTCGACAATGGGAGGCAGAAAAACTGGTTTGACCAGTTTTCACTGTTGGTGACTTTTGCATGTAGACAGCACTTTTGTCACCAGTGTAGACATAGGCTCTCTATCAGAGAAGTTGGTGAAGCGGAGAAGCAAGCCCGCAACTCTTGGAGGTACAAATTGCTTATCAAATATCAAAGGGAGTGACGTTCTCCTGCTATTGCCTTTTCAATGGTCTAACTTTAGCAGAAGGTAGACACGAGAGCTCTTTTCTGCTTGCATGTCTACCAGGGTAGTACCCTTCAAAGTGATGACAGCCTTTATTCCTTTGAGAGCTGGTCCAGAAAGCAGAGCCCAAGCCCTTCATTTGGCAAAGAAAACAGCAGCTTGTGCAGGTGCACAAACCAACCAACCAGCCAACCAAAGAAGGAGATGAAAGAAACATCAGCCACCCTTCCAACCCAGGTTTCCTACTTAGCTGCAGCAAGCTTATTTGTAGTGGTTGAAAAACATGACAGCATAACTGCACGGCTTAGGAACTGGGGAAAATGACTTTCTCCACTTCCTTTCTCTTTCCCCTTCCTTGTTTTTAATCGAGTACTGGAGTAATGAGCTAGACTTTGGGACAATTGCAGAATACTTACTCCGGAACTTCCACCTGCTCAGCAAGCCGTGTTGGGCAGGAAAAAACCCTACAAATGCCCTGACTTCCGACATCCTCTGCACCCACAGCTCCCATTCATAGAATCATAGGGTTGGAAGAGACCTCAGGAGGTCACCTCCAAGGTTCTTAAATGTAGGACAGCGAGCATCACAATGAAGTAAAGTGGGCTTCAAACATAGTCCACGGTGGTGGAAGTAGGAAGGTGAAACCCGCATCAAGACCTCTAGCCTTCAAGAGCCAGGCATCTGAATGCTACTAACATAGGTTATTGCTCAAGCCCTTCATAAACGTCAGCTGAATTGTGTGTAAAGTGTTGCCAGGAAATCCTACACTGAAGATGAAGTCTGGTGGGTACCTCCCATCCCATGCATGGTAATGCACTACTATTGTAACTGTACATTTCAGTGGGGTATATCATCCTGACAGACCCTTGTGCCATACATCATTGGCCTCATCTGATATACACAGCCAAGCAATTACATTTTCTTTTGCCGCAGCTAGAATAAATGCATCCCCTGGGAAAAAATGGGGATTAAGTAATAGCTTTTTCTATTCGTATCCAAAAGCTAATCTGCATTTATAGCTACAAAATGTTTCTGATGCTCATTGTACTTCCTTGAATGCGCTCTTGCCAGACGGGATGAGTAGGATGGGGATGGGGACTTGGCTGCCTCTCTCCATTTAATGTAGTGAACTTGAAAATAGACATTTCTCCCATTGATTTATTACCCCTGGAGACCAAAAGCAGGATTTGGTTTTTAGAAAGTAGCGCACTAACTCCTCTTTAAAGTCCTCTCCCCCCTTGGTGCAAGCACTGACTCTCACCAGCGGGAGATAAACACTGGCACTGAGGGCATGTCTACACTAGGAAATTAGTTCAACATAACTTATTTTGAAATAATAACTTCTGAAATAACGATTTCAAAATCAGCTCATTCCCCCAGGAAAGTAGGAGTATAAATTTTGAAAGGCCTTGTTGTGTAGATGCTCTGCTTATTATTTTGAAATAAGGGGGGTATTTCGAAATAACTCCCTAGTGTAGACCAGGGCTCAGTGGCCATCCAAACTAGTGACGAGTGTCTCTCAAAAGGTGTGTCTTCTCCAAGCTGTCCGCCTTTGGAGCTGCAAAGCTAAAGGCAGATGCCAGGAGCAAACAGGGCAGCTGCCCTGGGGCCCAGTGATTCCTGCTGCCTCAGGCCGTTTCAATTGCCACTGGAGCTGCAAGCAGTGTTCTCCGGGCAGCTGACAGGTGTGGGATGGGAGAGTGGCACAGTATGGTCCAGGTGGCCTTGAGGCCTGGCTGTCCCAGCCCCGCCCCTTCTGTTGGAGGTCCTGCCTCTTCTGGGAGCATGGAGCCAGCACCCCCACATACATTGCCAGAGACCCAGCAATTCTGTTGCCCTCCCCACAGCTTACAGTTTTGGGTTAGATTCGGCCTGCCGGGCAACAAAATTCTTCTAATGTACCTTTCACCAGAGGCACACAAAGCCCTAAATAATTATGCACCCACAGTGGAGACAGAGGGCGGATATTCGGGAGAGCTCTGCACATGGGGAGCATGTTGAATGCTGAGTTCTTAGAAATCTGGAATGTCTCACTGATATTTATACGGCTCCCCCATTACCACAGTATCTGAAAACCTTTAAGGCTTTAATGTGTTTAACTTCACAATCGCCCTGTGAGGTGAGCCAGTGCTGTTCCCCCCATTTTACTGTTGGGGAACTGATGTACATGGTGTGACCAGCTCCAGGATCACACTAGAAGTCTAAAGCAGAGCAGGAAATTTAACCCTGGCTCTGGCCAGCACCCTGAAAACTGGATCGTCTCTTTTTTTAGGTGCCTAAATGGGTCTGAAGAACTTCTGAAAAAATCTCAGCCCAGTTGCAGATGCCAAGTACTTGAAAATTTGTCCTTGGCCTCTTTTGGAAATATGGCTCTCTGCCTCTGCATCACTGTGGTGTAAATGCAAGTTCTTATGTTACAGATGGAGAAACTGAGGCAGAGAGCACATAAATAACTTGGCAAATTTTGGAGTGATGGGAAAGCAAGATCTCAATTTCAGGTTAGTGTGTGACAATTATATATCCCCACCTTCTCAAATCTGTGGTGAATCCTACGGCTGTTTCCTCCTTCAACCCATTGGAACGATGCTGTGACCTGTTCCCTATGTTCTCTGAACTGTGTTTGGTTTTTCCTGGATGTTTGAGATTAAAAAAGAAAGGAAAGCCATGTTCCTGGTCAGCCATCAATTCTAGCTATGTCCTGTCCTCTCTGGAGGACTCACTTAAGACTCACCGGTGATATGAAAGGAACTCCTGCATGCTCATTTAAAATTTATTTTCAAGTATCATTTGTGTCAGTAAAACAACCCCATGAACGTTAGCGAAGAAACAAGCCGAAAAGGGACTCCTATGCCAGCAACAAATTCATTTCAACAACTGAGAGAATATTCTGGGGAGCATTTTGTAGTGTTCAACTCACCCCCAACACAAATTGTCAAGATTTGCTGTGGGAAGAATCTAGCTTACAAGTAACAAATTGAAACATCAGTATCCTCCAAGATGCATTTATCAGACATCTTCCCCAAGACCCTTTGTGTGTTCCTTAGTAGCTGCAGAAGCCATTCAGCATCTATGACTTGGAAAGCTCAGGGATGAGTTTTTAAAAGCACCACAGCTGCCTATATGCACCCACACCCAAAAATGCTATTATCGTCATTATAAGGACCTATTCATAAAAAACATCTTCCCTGGGCATGAGTATGTTAGATACATGGCTGGCATTTATTCAGCTATTTCTGATTGCTTTTTTGACACATTCACTTGAGTTTCATTGTAAAATCAAGACCATATAAATGGCTAACTTAATAAACTGTTAAAGCGGTCACATTTTCTCTCTCTTTTTAATGTGTTCAATCCAGTAGTTGTCTCTCTTACTTAGCTCTTTAGCATCAGGTTTAATTTTCTATAGAACAAAATGTTGTTTTTACTTTGAATGGTTCTTCATGAAGCGGATTTAGAATCCTGAAATGGAGGGATTCTCCTTTGCTGCTTAGATTTTAACCAAACAAGAACTGAAATTTGCGTGGCAGTGTGTTTGCTGCTGCTGCATGAACACAACAAGTTAACTTAAGTAAATCAGAGCTCATGCTGGGTTTCCCTGACTCAATACAGTCTGCTGGGGAAACAAGAGAGTTGGTTTCTGTGGCTCCTATAGACAGCATGGCTTTATTTCTTTCTCATCTCTAATCTTTAGGAGATTTCAAGAAATCCAACCCCTCCCCCCCACAAAAATAAAATAAAAAAGCCCTCCCTCCAGAGTTTGAGAGGTGTGAGGCTTTGTCCTCTTTGCAGAATAGATTGAATCATTCGCCACCAACCCTGTGGGGAAACTAGCCAGGAACTGTGCTTTGTATTGAGGGCCCAGATACGTAACACTGCAATCCTTTAGCACCAGAGTGAGTCCCGTTAGCCCCTACAAGAATCAGGTCTGTCCTCTCTGCAGTCTACTCAGTGGCGCACAGGCTCAGGTGTTTGAAGGTAGAACAAATTAAGACTAAGCCACTTGTCACTTAATACAACTACCGATTAGTTCCCTGGTTCTGGTTAGGGTGAAAGAGGCCCCTGCAAGGTGAAAACATTTACACCAATGCCGTTTTGGGTCAAGTTAATGCAGTTAAACACTTCTTTGGGGTGCATACCTCCATACAAAACTCTAATCCTCCTTTGCAATAGACAAACTGCAAGAGCAGTCGATGGTGACATCATAGGAAAGAGTCCTTGCCAAGAAATCTAACAAGGAGGTTTGTTATTGCTGTTAATGCCCTGAGCATTTAGCAGAGACCTGGAGCACTTCTGTGTTCCTGTGGTGAAGGGGCAAGGGTGCCTTTGCCATAGGAACAAGTGAAGGTTGAAGCTGGGATAGCCACTTGCATGTCTGTCATAATCTATTCATTACGGAGCAGAGATGCTATCGGGGGAGATTGAGTAGCTCTACAGAAAACAGCTGCAACCAAATCTGCAACTGAGAAGTTATCTCCCAGAAGAGAGATAAAACACTTGTTTGTTTAAATAAGAGGGGGAAAAAACTGGCCCAAAGACAAAGATAAGCCACCCTCCATTTATAAAACTTCCTTTGTTTTGACTCTCCATATCTCAGACTATCTTATTGTGTTTTTTTAGAGTTCCTAGCACAATAGCTTCCCAATGGAAGTAGAGGCCTGTGAATGCTATCATAATACAAATGAGCATTAACATTGTATCCTATTATTAAAAATAGACATCCACCTCTCCTAATGACCCCGCACACAATCTCTAAGGTCTCCTGAAATATGCTTCCTGCAGTTTGCTAATTCAGTCTTTTTTATGGGAGATTACCCACAAAGCCTCACCCCAGGGAATTAAAATCTTTCTTTCAATTTTTTTTAAAAGCTCCCAAATCATTCATCTGCTGCAATCAGATCACAAAAAGCATCTTCACCTGTTAATGCAAAAATTTGCAGCGTAAAAATGTCTTTTAATTTACCCAATCACCAAGAACAACACCTGCAACAAAGTGGCAATCTAGTTACTAAACTACTTTTCCCAATAGGCAGCAGGCATAAGGTCAAAGGTCACACCAGATAGTTTGGTATAAGAAGCTTCAGTTAGCAACTACATTCCCTCTAAACGGGGTGATTAGCTTCATGGAGGACATTTCAGTAGAGTAGTTTCTTAGGCTTTTTTTGGCTATTTATCTTGAATAATCAAATCTATAGCTTATAAATAAGATATTTTTAACAGTCATGTCATTTTTCTATTACAGTTTAGCTTTCTGTGGTTCATAATTTAGCATGATTTATATAATATTTTACATTTATCTAGAAAGCACAAGCAATTTCTAAGCTAAACACTTATTCTATCAAGACATTTCTTACCACAGGGTTGGATTTTTATGTTTCATAAGTACTCCAGGATGCACGAGAGTATAAGAAAAGGAACTGCATACACCAGGGTGAATTTTTTTTTTTTGTAAAAAGTGTAGGTTTAGCAAAAACCAGATAAAAGCCATTTAAACACACCTACTGTCACCTATTATTTGTCTGTCTTCATATACAGGTACTTACTGCCCAGGGTATTTAGAGCAAAGATTTAGATCCCCAAGAAAAGAAGATGAACTAGCAGAAAATACCTTTTACTCATTTGGCTTGTAGATAAGGCTAAGTAAGGTTACCAAGGGTTTGTATTAGAATCAGGTTGAAGTTAATGGTTTCAACATGAAAGGAAATGGGACGTGGCTTGTTTATTTCTATTTCTACAGGCTATATTGCATTAGGTGCTATAGTAAACCTCCCAAGAGACAGTTCCTACCTTTGGTATATATGGTCATGCCAATTTTCTTCCACAATTTGATCTGAGGAAGTGGGTCTGGCCCACAAAAGCTCATCACCTAATAAACCATCTTGTTAGTCTTTAAAGTGCTGCATAGTCCTGTCTTTTGTTCCTACACTGAAGAGCTTAGAATTTAAATAGTAAATAGACTAGGTTTGGACTTGATCAAGCTGCCTATTTTGAAACAAAGCCAAGACTTTGGCTCAAATCTGTGAATGTTCACACAAACCCTGGCAAATGGTAGCTGAAGTTTACTACTTTTCTAACTTACTTGTGGCTTAGCTATTTCAGTGAACAGTACATTAGAAATCCCAGGCCATGTGTAGGTTGGATTAGAGTTCAGAAAGCTGCTCTTGCATTATAAAAAGGTGTATACATTTTTCCATTGTTCAAAGGAATTGAGATCTGGGGGGTTGGTTTGGTCCCTCCTATTATAGACACGGGGTCAGTAATCAAATGTAGATCTAGAATAGCATCTAGATCCCAACTTTAAAGTTCACCTGCTATGAAGTGCTCCCCAAAATATACCTTCAGCTTGACTGTCAAGGAAATTTTGTCATTTGCAACAGGATTCCTATGTGTTTCCTTGCTTTGCCCTCCCTATCTTCGAGATTTTGCATTGTGGGCACCATTTTTTTCAATAAGGGGCAAAGCACCACCAGTTCTGTTGCTTCTATTGCCCAGAATGACACTAGTGGGCAATGTACCCTAATTCCCTCTCACTGCCCCTCCCCCCCGAGACCACTTCTTTAGATGGCCCCTGTTGGCTCAAAAGAGATTTGCCCCGGAGCACCCCAAGCACCCATCTCCAACCTCCTGCTGCTGTTGACACAACTGGCAAGGTCTAGCCCAGCAGAATGATTCCCCTCACACAAGCGCTTACCTGACGGCGTTCAGGGAATGAGCATATGCTGCCCAAAATGAGCGCTAATTGTGTGGGAACCAACAGGCCAATAAAGCTGATTGGTTTTTAATTTCTTGGCGCTGTCAATCCAGCCTCCTGGTGCACAAATTGAACAATATTACCCAGGTATCCACTGGATTGCTAAGTGCTGCCTGCGGTGCTGCTCGTGCAGTGAGATTCCTACCAGGGATGTACACGCTGCCTCGTTTCTTTTTCATTACCGCCCTGCAGTCAGGGTATTCAGATGATGTCTCCGGAGCAAGTGTTTATTTTCCCCAAGACCCATTCTATCACTGAGGAAGCCACAGCAGGATGGGCCTCGCTGCTGCAATTTCATCTCTCTCTCTCTCTTGAAGCCATTTGCTCAGGCGCTTAGCGTAGAGTGTTTCCAGCCAAGCACCTCTAGCAGGAACGGGGGGAGACAAGGGAAAATCTGTTTGGAGGAACTGAGCAAGACAAGAATAGGGACAGGAGAACAGCCATTGCTATGGAGTCTGGTCCAAGGAACAGGAACCAGGAGATATATTGTAGATACAGACAGATATACAGGAAAAGCTTGTTGGGAGGCAAGGGGGGAGCAAGGTTCCCTCTAAGCTGCGTGGCAGCATGGTCCCACAGCTGTTTAAGGAGGCCTGCCTGCCCAGGGGCTCAAGACTTGCGCATGGGCCTGCCTGGCTGGGGAAGGGGCACTTCTCCCTCAGCGACAGCAGCATCTTGTTGCTAAGGATATAGCAGTGCATGTCTCCCAGCCTGTAGGGATCCATCCCCTCTCTATGGGCTGGGAGACACTCGCTGCTCTGTCCTTAGCCGGGAGCTGCTGCTGTCGCTGTGGGAGAAGTGCCCCTCCTCCAGCCAGGCAGGCCCGTGTGCAAGTCCTGAGCTCCTGGGTGGGGCTCATTAAGCAGCTGTGGGGCTGTGCTGCCACATAGCTTAGAGGGACCCTGGATGGGGAGTGCTTTTTAATCAACTATTGTAGTTAACTGAGCGTTATACTTTACCAATGGAATACACTTTTCAAGGCATTAGAATACAAGACAATGAATAAAGTATACAATAGTATATAGGTACTTTCCCATCCAGTAGCAGTGAGGCACTGCAGAGGGGGTGGTTTCTTGAAACACTTAAATGTCTACAGGTAAAGTTTTCTATACAGTAGGTTATCTTATGACACTCCATATCACTATGGGCAGCACATGGCATTTACCCAGATCCCTAACAATCCCCCTAACCCTAAAATGACACAGAACATAATTTAATCTTTCTTTCATGATTCAGAAGGTACTTCAGAATCTTGCAGTGCCTTGGGTTCATCATTATCAATATCCATTATCTTTGTTGATGTAGAGGGTGTAGGAGATTGGGCTGTATCTGTAATCCCCCATTGACATACCCTGGAAGCTGCTTTTTGGAATAACTCCCTGATGTCAGCTGACTTACCTGTCCTCTGCCTCTTTTCCATCAAAATAGAGCACCGAATATGCAATTGCATAGTGTGCTGGGTAGTATACTTGTCCCAGTTGTTAGACTGAAGATTTGTATTGGGAAATATCAGAAATGCTGGTTAATTGAGCTTTCTGGTTAATTTAGTGCTGGATAACAGAGCTTTTATTGCATATTGGCCATATTTAAGTGATTTGATGTGGGACAGAGATCTCCATTTATTGTACTCTGATTTGCTTACATTTCTGTTCATTTGTTCCTTCCTGTCCCCTTCTTGCTAGTTTGTGTTATCCATCTGTTCTGGTTTGATGTAACCTATACTGGAAGGATTTTTGGAGCAGGGAACTCTTTCAGCTGTATCTAACATAATGGGGACCTGAACCTTGAGTGTTGCCCATCACTGCAAAGTGTAACTCACATGTGCTATAGATTCAGGAATGTAGATGGATGTTTAGATAATTCCTGTGGAGGGTAGAGTTAACAGAACAAATGAAAGATGTGGTTGTCTCTCTTCAACCCAACCAGACAGTAAAAGACAGAAGCCTTGGGTGTGTGCCAGTTGGGAATAGAAATTGATAGGTATTTCCTTGCAGTTTTTGCTTATTTCTGAAGGATACAAAGAATCCTTATTTCTGAAGGATACAAAGGCCTTGAATGTCTGAAAGCAGGAGGACTCAAACAGCAGCAAAAAGATTCTTTTGCTCACAGAACCAAGAACATTCTTTTCAGCCTTTGCCCAGACTCAAAAATCTCTTCAGGGATTTTGTTGTCCGTCACCTTGTGTTCAGCTGCTCTTTCGGGCTTGTATTTTGCAGTTTTCTGGATGTTCTCTCTCACCCCTGGCACTCACCTGGTCACAATCACCAGTCATGCCCTTTGACCTCAGGCATTGGTTTCTGGGCACACTCTTGCGTTATGGTTTTGGCATGGTCAAACTAGAAATGCAAGGTTGGAGAAGTTGCCAAGTCCAGCCCCCAACAGGATCAAATAAAATTACACCATCTATAAGAGGTGTTTTAAAAACATGTTAGACACAACTTCCCTTGGAAACCAATTCCAAAGCTTATCTATTAGCTTAGGGAGGTTTAGGTTGGACACGAGGAAAAACTTTGTCAGGGTGGTTAAACGCTTGAATAAATTGCCTAGGGAAGTTGTGGAATCTCCATGATTGGAGATATTTAAGAGCAGTTTGGATAGACACCTCTCAGAGATGATCTAGACAGTGCTTGGTCCTCCCGTGAGGGCAGGGGACTGGACTTGATGATCTCTTAAGGCCCCTTTCAGTTTTAGTGTTCGATTCTATCTGTATAGTTAAAAAGATTGTCCTAATATCTAACCTCAATCTACAGGGCTACAGATGAAGGCCATTGCTCTCCTCTGGGATCTGACCAAGCAGATCAGACAGTAATTGAAGAAATGGGTTTGTTACAGCTTGACCGTGTTCGTGGGGTGTGACCAGAATGGATTTGGAATTTGATTTAACCTTCTTTTCTCTGTGCTAACCAAAGGATTTCCTAGTTTGTGGTCATCCAGTTGACTTCTAAAGTGTATTGTTCTGGCCAGGCCCACCGACAGGAGAGAAGGAGAGGTAAAAAGAGCAACTGCCCTCGAGCCTGGTGATACAAAAGGGCCTGGAGCTTGTGTCCGGAGACCTGGGTACTCCAGATTGCCATGCAGCACATTCCAGGTGGGGGTGAGGGCTGCCTAGCCCTGACCCCGCCCAAGGCTGGCCTAGCCTTGGCCCCGGCCAATGCCTCACCCCCTCCGGAGGCATGGAGCAGGCTCCCCCCTGCCTTGCCTAGGGGCCTGATGAAGCTGTCAGCCCTGCTGGTTTTGATAATACTTGCGTGTTACTGCAAATACTTGGGGAAGTACATTAAGTCCTGAAGAAAATGCAAACCTCCAGCAGGGGTGTGTCTCAGCTGGACTTGCTTACCAGATCTCATGGTGTGAAAGAGGAGTGCTGAAGTCCCAGAAGACCAGTGTAAGGTGGCTGCATGGCCTATTCTACACAGGACACATGAGCCCCCTTGCTATGCCGAAAGGGTTTCTCCTAGAGACTGCTACGAACCTGGAAGAATAGCCCTGGTCCTATGGATCGGTGACATTGACTAAATGAAATTTTCCACTGGCAGCGTTTTTTTCCCTGAAAAGCATTTAACTTTGTTTGTCAGCAAACATGGACATCGCAGCTAAAAATCTTTCATTTTAAAAAAGGAATGGTTTATGGTACAAAGGAAGGGGGGGAACACGAAAATAGAAATTCTCCATATGGGGGAGGATCAACACCTTTTTTTTTTTTTTTTTTGAAACACTGCTAGAGTGCAACTCCAGTTGTGTGTTTCCTTCCACAGCTTCAGCTAAATGAAGACCTTGGGAGGCTGGAAAATAAGAGTGGAATGCAGGCCGTCCTCTTTTTAACAACTTTTTGAGTCCGTTCTCCTGGTCTCCTGAACATGGACCGAGGGTACCTTGCCTGCCCTCTAACTAGTTCAACTGTCCTGATGGCCAGGCTGTGCTTTAGACTTGGGAGTCCAACTTAGCCGTCTAACCTTCCAGGGACAAAACCATATACTGGTCAACCAAAAAATGTGCTCTGTTCCTCAGGATCTTGGGACCCATTTGGAATGACAAGTGCTTATGTGCCATAAATGTGTGATCGTTTACCAATAATACTGACACACAGTGATTGTTCTGGAAGCTTCTTTCCTGTGACTCTCCATTTTCTCTCATGGCCTCAGAGTTATTGGGGCTATCTCAGAGATCCTAGAGTGAGTGTGTGTGTGTGTGTGTGTGTGTGTGTGTTTCTGCTTCGACATCTTCTGATCATTGACACTTAGATTATTTTATTTTAACCTTTTTTAATTTTTTAGTATTTAGAATTTATTTTTTATTTTATTATTTATTATTTTAATTAATTAAATTATTTTAATTTTCCCCCTTTGCTAAAATCTGCTTCTTAGGAAAGAGAGTATCAGTAAATTTAATAAATTTAAAACTGGTATTTAACTTGTCACTCATGTGTCTTAGGAAGCCATAGAATCCTTTGTTGTATGGGGAACCTACAATCATTATTAAATACTCTCCTGTTTAAAAGAAAGAGATATCTTTTGAAATCCTACTCGCTTATTTAGAGTCTGAAGTGTGGGATTCAGACAGCTCTTTCAGGTCCCCTACCTGGCTTCATGCTATTATATTTTGAAAAAGGTCCAACTGGTGTTAGATGAAAAGGGGATTGCTTCTTTGTTGCTGTCTTGTCGCCAATCTGAAATCCTAATATAATTTTTCTTTGTCTCTGGAGAACTGAGTTCCAATCTCAAAGTAAAATAAATTGGAAGCCCTGTATGTTTGATCTGCACAGAGCGGTGAATGAAGACGGAGGTGGGGTGGATTTTAAATGGAAGGTTGCGACTTTATTAGACTTCACACAGCAGGGTGCTACCTGCCTTCCCTGTCACCTGGAATCAGATACCAGTCATTTTAAGTGATGCCAGGGATTACAGAGGTCCTACCATATAACTAACAAGACACACCCAGGGGGGCTGATGAATCACAGCTGAGCTCAGGGTCAGTTCTGTTTGGCTAGTCCTAGGATTCAGCTCGCTCTTCTGAATCCTTTCACACACATACCCAAGTGAGGTGGACAGAGGCTATTAAAAGGGATGGGGTCTTTAACCCCCCAAAAGGCTACAAGATCTCTCCCTATCCCATGAAAATCAGGCCTATTATCAAAATCCCACTCTCTTTTATCTCCTGTAGCAGCCTTCCTTAGTCCTTTAACTGCACTGGAAACTGGCTAGTAGGGGTACCAGTACCTAGCGTGGTTGTTTTCCCTATATCAGAAATCTTGTCCCATCCATTCCCTCACATTCTGGAACCAGCTGTTGTGCCCTGAATCCAACAGCTGTACTCAATCATCTCTGAAAATGCTCAGGTACATTATAAAATATGCCCCTCTGCTGAGCCACAGAACCACCTGTGTCCAGGAAGATCCTGGTAAACTCAGAGTTCACCTTTTTTCAGGCCTTATCCACATGAGCCAGTTCTGTGGCTCCCTCCCACACCAGCCTCACAAGCATTTCTGACCTGATCCTATGTCCAACCACAACTGGTTGAGCAACCCAACATCCCTCTGAATTAACCTTCCAATTAATTCCAGTGCAGGCTCCAAGAACCATGTTTCTGAATAAACAGAATTTGACTGGGTGAATGTTCTTGAGAGGTGTGTGCAGAAGAGGTATGCGTTAGTCCCACCTCGTGCCTATCCTGCCAAACTACTCCATGCATGTAGCTTCAGCCGTGAAGCTCAGCTGTGATTAGTCAGCCCCCCTGGGTGTCTTGTTGGAGCCCAGTGTGATTGTAAAGGGCTAAGAGAGACAATCAGAAGCGATCTCTTGTCACTCACCCAGAAAGCTCTCCCATGGGTGAGTCTTAAGCTATTTTTAGGGTGGAGTCCTAAGCTGTGCCCCCTTACAACTGTTTGCATCCCTCACGACCCCAGGCTGGGGTGACACATCAGGTTGCCAACTCTGCTGGACTGGATGGACTGGATGCCATTGCCACAAATGGCATCCAGTCCAAGAGAGTTGGCAACCGAGGCACAGCTGGAGTTGACTGTGGAGCCCTGGGTCAAGGCTATGAGGAAAACCCCAGGGTGGCAGCAGGACCCTAAGTGGCAGCGGGGCCTCCAGAGCCGGTGGCCTGGACCCTGGAGGGTGGCAAAGCTAGTGGGACCCTGTAACCCAGAACTGGTGGAGCTGGCGGTCGATTGGCAGCAGGACCAGCCCTTGGGTGCAAGGAAGCCAGGTGCAAAACCTCCTGCACCCTACATCCCATACCTATGCCCATGAGATCAGCATAAGATCTGCAACTCAATTTTCAATGCCTCAGACTCTAGACCTTCCAAGAATCATACCTTCTAACACTGCTCCAAATCTGAAAGAAAGAGCCGCAGGGTTGAGACCAAAATAGGCCAAAGCTTTCTTCACAACCGTAATGAACTGCTAGCACGTCACAAAACTGCCATCTTAGCACTACAATGAGCAGGCCCTGTTCCTGGTTCTATACAACGAGGAAAACTTTGACTGTTCATATGGTGCACAGAAGTTCATACATGTATTCCCAACGCCCCTCAAGCTCGTTTCCTGTTTTGGCCTGGTTTTTGGAGCAAAAAGTGATTCCTTGTGGTCTGGGCTAGGGTTTAAAGGGGAGAGCAATGGACCACTCATTGGCCAGTGAGTGGAGAGGACCTTTGGAGGGAAAGGAGCTCCCCCACTGTCCCAGCATGTGTTCTCCTCTCTTTCTGCTAGGGATATCCCAATCGCCACCAGTCTCCTCCAGTTCTCCACCCATTCAAGTGGGCAGGGTGGATAACTCACCACCTCCCCCCCCCCATCTTAAAAAGCACCATGCACTGTGACTCAGCTGGCAATAGCAGCTCATAAGAAGACTTAACTGGGATGGTGTTAGATTTATGTTGGCTTAACTCACTTGTGGACTTCCAACACTAGGTCTTGCTTTCCTAGTAATGTAGCAATTCCCTGGGCCCACATAAAGTCCATTTGTTCACAGCCTTAAATCAATAGATGATTGTTGGAACAGGCAGACTCCAAAATGACCAGTTAGTGTAGATATTTGCTTCTTGCTTTATATATTTTTGTGTTTGAGGGGGAAGGAACATTAGCATCTCATTGTGAGCGCCCTCGATACTAGCCGTGCAGATGGTTCAAAACCAGCAACAGCTTTGTGAACAATAGCCCATCAGAGCTAGCAACATTAGGAAGCAATTTGAGAGGCATTGGCTAATGAAGAACACACATACTTTCATCACCACAACAACATGAACACTGGTTTTGCTCTTGGGTTTTTGAGTGATTCTATGGAGAAAGCCCAGCTGCAAATGCAATTTCTAATGGAAGAGCAGAAATAGAGACGGCATTTATCATCAGCTTCTCTTTGATGCCTTATTTTACATTCTAGAGTACATATTCTCCACATGTCAAGTTTGATGGGACAAACGCGTCCTGGGTGTAGCTCCATTGAAATCAGTAGAATTACAACAGGAGCTGAATAATGATATATACCCATGTCTGTTAGTATCTATGGCCAACACACCAAATTCTGATAAGGGAGAAAAAATAGTTTCTTTCCCTGTTATCTCCCTACAGTAGGTATACATATGCCTTCAATTTAAGCTTGATACTAAGGCCTTTAAAGTCAATAGGAGTCTTTCAGTGGATGGAGTTAGTGCCATTAAATGGAGCTAACATCTGTAACTTACTTATGCCAGGCAAAGGACTAGCTTTCTTCAATATCTTCATCAACAATTTACATATTGGCATAGAAAGTACACTTATTAAGTTTGCAGATGATACCAAGCTGGGAGGGGTTGCGACTAATCTGGAGAATAGGGTCATAATTCAAAATGATCTGGACAAATTGGAGAAATGGTCTGAGGTAAACAGGATGAAGTTTAATAAAGACAAATGCAAAGTGCTCCACTTAGGAAGGAACAATCAGTTTCACACATACAGAATGGGAAGCGACTGTCTAGGAAGGAGTATGGCAGAAAGGGATCTAGGGGTTATAGTGGACCACAAGCTGAACATGAGTCAGCAGTGTGATGCTGTTGCAAAAAAAGCAAACATGATTCTGGGATGCATTAACAGGTGTGTTGTGAGCAAGACACGAGAAGTCATTCTTCTGCTCTACTCTGCACTAGTTAGGCCTCAGCTGGAGTATTGTGTCCAGTTCTGGGCACCGCATTTCAAGAAGGATGCGGAGAAATTGGAGAGGGTCCAGAGAAGAGCAACAAGAATGATTAAAGGTCTAGAGAACATGACCTATGAAGGAAGGCTGAAAGAATTGGGTTTGTTTAGTTTAGACAAGAGAAGATTGAGGGGGGACATGATAGCGGTTTTCAGGTATCTAAAAGGGTGTCATAAGGAGGAGGGAGAAAACTTGTTCATCTTGGCCTCTGAGGATAGAATGAGAAGCAAAGGGCTTAAACTGCAACAAGGGAGGTTTAGGTTGGACATTAGGAAAAAGTTCCTAACTGTCAGGGTAGTCAAACACTGGAATAAATTGCCCAGGGAGGTTGTGGAATCTCCATCTCTGGAGATATTTAAGAGTAGGTTAGATAAATGTCTATCAGGGATGGTCTAGACAGTATTTGGTCCTGTCATGAGGGCAGGGGACTGGACTCAATGACCTCTCGAGGTCCTTTCCAGTCCTAGTATTCTATGATTCTATGAAAGATTCACTAGAGGTTGAACTTCTTTAGTTTGGCAGCCTCAGAACCTGACCAGTGAATTTGCCAGACACGGGAGGTCAATATTGTCTAGCACCATTACCGACACTTCCGCTGCTTACTGGGCTCTTAGAAGACATTTAGGGGTAAGTTTGAACTAAATAACAGCACAGAACACTGAGAGCCAGGACTGGTGGCTGTAAACAAACTTTATGGGACTGCAGGAAAGTTGGCCGCACCCATGATAAGCGGATATCTGGCTAACGAACATTATTCTGGTCCGCGGATATTGCCGGACCAGAGAGTGCCGGATTAGAGAGGTTCAACCTATAGTCATAGATTTTAAGGCCACAAGGGACTTCAATGATCATTCTAGTCCAACCTCCACTCTTGCTTCGTACTGCTCCTCAGGAGTGGAAAAAGATAGTCAAGCTTCTCTGTCCATTTGAGAGAGGTTGTATGTGTTGCAACCACAGTGCTATGACAATAAAGCAACCAGGATGATGCAATGGTATTTCTGAGGGATTTCAGAAGGCTGCTGCTATATTTATATATTATCTCCCAGAAGAGAGAAGGCTGCATGTTATCTCGAGAGCCCTGCAAATCTGCGGATATCTGTGGGTATCCGCATTCGCAGATGTGGATGCAGATATCCACAGTTCATTTTTGCAGCTATGGATGGAGATGTGCATGTGTATTAGGGAGCTGGCAGCAATATTTAGGTTGCCTAGTTATTTGTGACCCTTTCTGAGGCACCGGGACACCTCCCTTGTTTGAAATTCAGCAGAGAGAAGCCCCCCACAGCTTAGAGAGGTGCCTTTGTCCTTTGCTATGTTCTAAACTGTCCCAAAATGCCATGCTTGAATCCCTTGGGAAGATGTGGGCCGCACACCAGAGTGACAACTGAACATGAACATTCTGAAGAGATGTCCCCACGGCACCACAAAAGCAGCAGCAGTGACAACACCCGAGAATATGTGGTAGCCGTCAGAGCAGTTGTAGCAGCAGGACTGGGAGGAGAAGAGAACTGGGCCATGTTGGGCTTCCCTTTCCCTGACAACACACCAGGCCTAGCATGTAACCCCAAGAACCTCTCTTCCTTTCTTTGGATCTTCCCAAGCTCCCAGACCAGGAGAAAGCTGAGCTTGGCTCTCCATCCTTAATCTCTTCAGACCCAGAATTTGGGATTTTTGTGAACCAGAAACACATTTTTTTTCCCCAACAGGCTTTTTATTAGGAACTAGAAATTTTTAAACTCAGACGGTTCTGTGCATCGGGGAAAAAGGTTAATGCGTCAGGGTGCTGTGATCTTCAACAATTCTCCTCAAGTTTGAAAATATATTAGCCACAGTTGAAACACAAACAAATTCCTTATCAAAATTCATGTACTGTTTTCAAATATGTGACATGTGAATGAACTCAGCATGGCCCTCTTTGGAGACCAACATATTGACTAGGTCTACACTACAAGTTTTCTAGACAACAAATATGCTAATGAGGGACTCATTTGCATGAGTAGCAATCTTATTTGCATATTTTCTGCCAATCGTTTTTTGCGCTAGGGGTTTTTGCACAAAAACAAGCCGTGTGGATGGGGTTTTTTTGCGCAAAACCCCCTTTTTCCACAATAAGGATCTTGTGGGAAAAGGGGGTTTTGTGCAAAAAGAAAATGTCCGCGCTGCTTGTTTTTGCGCAAAAACCCCTAGCACAAAAATGGATCGGCAGAAAATATGCAAATGAGATTGCGACTCATGCAAATGAGTCCCTCATTAGCATATTTTTTGCTGAGAACTCGTAGTGTAGACGTAGCCATTGCAATGAAACCTCGCAATTGTTGGAATATAGGTCCAAATGACAGGCACAATTTAAAAAAAACCCTGAAACCAAAAGAATGAGGAATAGCTAAGGCATGAAGAAGACAAAACAAAAGCAGAGTCCTGAAAAAGTCATTCAGCATATGACTGGGAAACTTAGTACACTGTTTTTGACACTTTTCTTAATCCGTATTCTATAGGGGTTAGGCAGGAAAAGAGAAAAAAGCTGCCCAAGAGCATGGGGAAAACTAGAATTAGTGAAACTGCTGGGTTTTGCTCAAAGGCCATCATGAAGACCTTATATATGTGAGCAATTTTAATCGTGTGTAACCCCACAGAGGAAAAATTAAAATCAAGGCTTCATAGATAGACTCAGAATAGCTTGCAAGGGCCCTTGGGCACAGTGAGTGGGGGTGGGGATGGCCCCATGCTTGAGAAAGGGGCAGAGCTGGGGCAAACATCCCTCAGCACTGCTCAGACTGTGCCCCAGCCCTCAGAGTTGCCCAGACTGTGGAATCACCCCTCCCACCCCCCAGACCCCCCAGCCATCAGAGCTGCCTGGAGCCTGTAGAGCTCCAGCAGCAATTTAAAGGGCCTGGGTCTACAATCCCTGGGACCTCTGGGCCCCTTTGAATCTATCAGCTGATTGAATGCATGATTGAAACAGTGTTTGTAGCATCTGGGTGCCCTTCTTTTGATCTGCCCATTGTTTTTACTTCTACATAATAATTAAAAAAAACCTAGGGAGAGAAGGATATGCTGCTGGCTCAGTCTATAGGGAAATCCCCAGGCTTTAAACACAAGTTTGTTGTACTTAATTCTTATGAAATTAACACTTTTCAGTGGATTAGACCTGAAGCACATGAATAAGAAAGAGAATGGATACAAGTGATTTTAAAAAATAAAGAAAAAAATAATAACTTGCATTCATACATTTAATCACAAAGTATTTTACAAGCTTAGTCTACTCCACCCAGCTGTAAGACATGGAGTAATATGTTCACTTAGGAGCCTATCCCTTATGGGCTATCAATGAAACTTTGGTTCCTACGTGCCTAAGTCTCTTTTGAAAACAGAACTTATACTTTTAGGACCAGGTCTACACTAAATTGGAAAGTTGAATTAAGATACGTAGTTGGAGTCAATGCACCTTAATTCTAGTTTCCCCACCATCCCCACAGCGGGAGGCCAACAGGAGCAAATGCTCCCATTGGCTCCCTTTACTCCTCATAGGAGCAGGAGTACTGGCCACCAATGGGAGTGCCCTCTGAGTTCCATTTAGCAGGTCTTTACTAGACACACTAAATCGATCTCCGGAAGAGAGATCACAGCAGTGTCAATCTTCCCCGGAGTGAAGACATGCTCTTAGTTATGCGTCGTAAAAGGAGGTTTACCTACACCAGAAAAAGCCCTCTGTTTTGCCGTTTTACTGCCGATCTACTTACGCAAAAGCGCATTTGAGGTGTGGCCGCTCGGCAGGTTTTTGCGCAAAAACTTTGCAGTGTAGACTTAGCCCAAGTGTTCATGAATACTCCCCATGCTCTTCAAAGAGTTACTTCAATAAATGCATATCAAAATGTCTCTTTGATTCTCCTGATGGTTCCCACAATGCAGTGCTCAGCTTCAAAGTTGCTATGACCTCTTCCCCATGCTCCATCCTCATATGCTGGCTCCAGGTGGCCTTCACCTCCCTGGATTGATCTGAAATGCAAATGGAGCACCCACGGTGTTCATCTTCCAATGATTCATCTACATATTGACCTTGGCAGGAGGAATTGTGAGCGTAGGGGCTAAAACCACATGCCTCTACCACAAAAGCCAGTTGCCTCTTAGCCAGGTCTGTAAAGTACTTTACTCTCTCTTCTCAGTGGTTGCAGTACCTGTGGGTTACATCAGAATACCATCCCTTTGTCTGGAGAACCAGGTTTTCGCCTTCGCTAGGGAGCAGCATCACGATGCAAGCTATAAGGGCATGTTTTCAGTATCTGGACCTAACTTGTTTAAAACAGTCAGACACCTACATTTCACAAGGATATTAACAACCAGCATGATTGTGGCTTTGATTTCAGACCTCAGACCCCATCCTTTGTAGATAAATATTATGGGTATATCTATGCAGCAAAGTTATTTCGAAATAACAGCAGTTATTTCGAAATAACTTTCCTAGTGTCTACACAGCCATTCCGTTATTTCAAAATTAATTCAAAATAGTGGAGGGCTTATTTTGAAATTGGTAAACCTCATTTATTCTATGAGGAATAGCACCAATTTCAAAATTACTATATTGAAATAAGCCCTGTGTAGATGCTTATTTCAAAATAGGGGGCCTCCGGCCCTTCCCAGGGTGCCCTGATGGCCGCCCTGGCCTCAAGGTAACTTCTGACCTGATGCCCTGCCAGAACTCATTCCAACCAGCCTTAAATGTGATTCAACGTCCACTCAGTGTGGACATGCTATTTCGAAATAGAAAAACGCTATTTCAAAATGCATTTTGTGTGTAGACGTGTTATTTCAAAATAAGCTATTTTGAATTAACTATTTTGAAATTAGATATTTCGAAATAACGCTGTAGTGTAGACATACCCTATGACTGCAGGTGTAGGGTGTATCAAGTTTGTCAGGCCTGAGCGGAGTTGCTGCTATATAATGGTGAACCCTTTGCCATTTGTCATCAAAGTGTTCTTAGGGCTACATGACAGCCTTTCAAATCAGAAGAGAGGAAGATTGGTAGGCAAACAGGTGCCGATTCTGTTCATGTAGAATCACAATGGACCATTATTTAGAGAGAACTGTTATGCAAAGTAACTGCAAAAGTATCATCTTCAGCTGCAAACAGAGCTTAAAACTAGGGATGTAATAGTGTAGTTGATTAACTGATTAATTGGTGAGCAAAAGCTTATAGGTTAACGCTATAGACTACATGCATTTCCCTGGCCCCCTCCCCCCCCCCCCGCCCCCGGCCAGTAACTTTTTGAGCAGGCTGGCCAGCAGCCTGGCTCAGTCCCAGCTTGCACCAAGTCTGGGACCTATCCCCACTGCAGCTCTGCATTTAAAGTTTATGAGGAGTCATGTGGGCAGGCAACCAGTCCAGCTGGTTTTTAATCCGGCTCCCGTCACAGCAGAGCTGGATGGAGGCATGGGCGAGCCAGGCAGCTGCCCAGGGCGCCAACCGATGAGGGGCGCCTGATGGCAGCTGTAAGCAGCGTGTAGCGTCCCTTATAGCTGCCATCAGGAGCCGCGTGCCCAGCTCCCGCAGCGCTGGCCCCGTGGCACCGGCCAGCAGCGCCCTTCCCCTCACAGCCGCGGGGCCCCGCACGGCCTGGTGCACGCCAGCAGCTCTGGCTGGGCTGGGCTGGGCAGCGCAAGCGCCATGCGCTCCGGGGGCGGGCCCCGGGCTGCACGCCAGCGGCCCTGACCAGCACGTGCATGCGCTGAGCGCCCCGGGGGCAGGCCCGCGCTCCCTTGGGGGGCGGGCTTGCGCCCCACGGGCGGGCCCACACATGCGCCCTGCACCCAGGGGCGGTGCCGCGCGCCCAGGCCCAGGGCGCCAAAAGGGCTCAGGCCGGCCCTGCCTCACAGACCAGCTCCTACCGGGCACGCTATGCTGCTGCCTCTGATAGAGAGGCAGCTGCGTGAGGTGGCAGGAGGCTCCCTATGAGTGGGACTAGAGCCCACTGGCTGCCGGCCCCACCCCTGGGGACTATAGAATAGTCGACTAACCAATAAGAATTCATGAGGTTAATCAACTATTCAATTAACTGATATTTAACATCCCTACTTAAAACCCAGACATGGTTGTTTCACAACGAAGAACAGATGAGGTTTGCACAGGACTGACTGGCTGATCCTGTGACTTCATGTCTGAAGAACTGCTGTCCACTTCATGAATTATAGTGATTGTTTCTAAGATGGTGACTTCTATACGCAGGCCGGTTGGGTATAGGTAGGATTATAGCTCTGAGTCAGAGAGCTATTAAGCCATTCCTCTCTAACATGGAGTAAATTAGAAATGTAGTGCTCTCCAGGCCATGAGGTAGATTAAGTTACTATATGTGAGAAGAGCATCTTGTAGTTGTACATTTCCCTTTGCTTCTACCCAGATATCACTCTGTCTGGTTTCAAAATCTATATTGTGAGACTCAGAATTACACATATGTTTCCTAGCCTGGTCTTGGTTCCTCCAAGCATGGCTAATTGCCCTAGCAATAAAATCATTAATTGAAAAATTGTTAACGCATTAGGATAAGTGGATGAGTTGCTATTATTTAATTACCGCCAATTTGTTAATTGATTTTTAAGGAGTAATTATGTGTGTCATCTTATGAGATGATGTCGCTTTAAAGATATCATGCCCCCCTAGGAATAAGTGCATCATTTCAAAAGGCTTCTGAGGAAGGTACAAAGCTCTGGCCGGTGGCCACCATTTTGGATTTCCTTTTAGGGGCCTATTTTCAGTTGCCAAGCTGTTCTCGAACATGGGCAGTGTGGCTCGAGATAAGCAATACTCAAATCCCCCTGCGTAACTGCAAACAAATCTGGAAAACTATGAAAATCGCTGTTCAAAATGGAGTCTTTTGGGGAACCAATCCAAAATGGCTGCTCTACAGGCTTTCACGGTCCTTATGATGGATGCTTCTGGTGGGTATTGTAACTCCTTGGGCGACCATGCTACAGGTTTTTAAGAAGGAAATAATTTTTGTTGGTATCAAAGACACTCTAAAAAGCTCATGATCACTGGCTGCATGCTAATCCCCTAATGAACATTCCCCCAGAGATTTACTGATACTAGTGTCAACTGATGGTGTCAGACTTCCTGTTTCTTTGCCTGATCCCTTCCCCAAACAATGTGCCCTGTTCTCAGCCATGTTGTCATTGGTCTCTGTGTGGCCCAGTAAAATTGTAAGCTCTTCAAGAGCCCTGCCTCCCGACTTCACGCGACTCAAAAAGCATCTTGCACATTGATGACAATGGGATTGTGTCCAGTTCTGGGCCCCCCACTACAAAAAGGATGTGGACGTCATTGGAGAGGATCCAGCGGAGGGCAAAGAAAATGATCAGGGGGCTGGAGCATATGACCTATGAGGAGAAGCTGAGGGAGTTGAGTCTGTTTAGTCTGCAGAAGCGAAGAGTGAGGGGGGTGAGCCTTCAACTTCCTGAAGGGAGGTTCCAAAGATGCTGGAGAAAGACTGTTCTCAGTAGTGACGGATGGCAGAACAAGGAACAATAGTCTCAAGTTGCAGTGGGAGAGATCCAGGTTGGATATTAGGAAAAACTATTTCACTAGGAGGGTGGTGAAGCACTGGAATGGGTTACCTAGGGAAGTAGTGGAGTCTCCATCCCTAGAGATTTTTAAGTCTCGGCTTGACAAAGCCCTAGCTGGGTTGATTTAGTTGGGATTGGTCCTGCCTAGGGCAGGGGGCTGGACTTGATGACCTTCTGAGGTCTCTTCCAGCTCTATGATTCTATGATTCAGCACCTACATCCTAATCACGAAGGGGAATGTAACGGTACAGCTCTGCGCAGCTTCAAAATGAAACCTGAGCTAAGATGGGAGGCATCCCAGTTAGGAACAAGAGACTACAGAATGAGAGGCGAGCAATTCAGGAATTGGCACTGGTTTCCCTGACAGTGTGCGGAGCCGAAGGCAGCCCACAGCAGTAGGCCAATCTCTTGGCACAGGAGACCAGCTAGATTTGGGTGACATCACGGCTGTACCAGGCAGGGGGGTGCTGTAGGAGCTGCAACAGTAAACGTGCCCAGCCTGAGAACACCTCCCCCCACGTGGCAGGACAATCCTCTACTGCCTGGATCTGGCAGGTGTACAGCTGTTTGGCACCAGTATATCTGTGGCACCATGGCACACGGCACCACTAATGATATGAAAATGTTCCCCCCTAGTTGTGAAATAGGAATAATAATTTTTAAATGCCTAATTGGTAGAACTATTGTGGGGCTATTAGTGAAAATTCCATAGGTTAGAACATGGGAAGAACGTATATAAGTATTAACTATTATTATTAAGCCTACTTTTGATAGTCTCTTAAGTAGTCCCTTAAGGAATGGTATTGTAGTTTTTAGAACACTTTTGATCTTTTGGGACAAAAGAAGCAATATAAAATAAAGTATTATCATTACTGTTATTATTATTACCCAGCACTGCTACCAAACAGAGCTTTATAAAGTGAGAAAAGGAAGACCTCAATCCTCTCAAAATACAGAGCACAGTTGGCTGCTAATTGTGGAAATAAATAACAGATGCATCCAATCGCCTGTCTTTTTCAAAAATGAGTTTGTTTTTCTTTCCTTTCCTTTCATGCAACATTTTCTGGTGACCTGCTGAGATGTAATTCCTCACTCTCAGGGGAAGCCCAATTGGCAGCAAACATTTTGGTTCCCGATCCATAAATCTTCTCCCGTGAGAGCACTCAGATATTAGTGAAAAAGGAGGCCAGGCATTTAAAAAAAAATCACAAAGGCAGTTGTAGGAGAAGGGGCAGCATTTTGGATGATCACACTTCTCCAGAAAAAGCTAAACAATAATGAAAGAAAGGGTTTCAGTCAAAATTATGTTTTTGGCGCTATGGGACTATATTTTGCATTGTTACTTTGAAAGAGTCACCCATCTGGAAAAGGTCTATGGAATTGTATAGTGCTGAAATCAATAGTTTTTGGTATAATTTGAGTATGTTGCTCTAAGAAGCTCTCTGAAAACCACTAGAATTTAATAGAGAATTATACCCTTTACATAGAAGAAAGTGTCTTACCATACAATCACTGAGTGATTAACTGCTCTTCAAAATGTTTTACTTTGGTGGGCTATCTCCTGACTTCCCATTGATTTAATAATAGAAACTCTAGCTGGGAGGCGGTATAGTATAAAGTTAGTTTTGCTTTCCCCCACCCCACAGCATATGGGGGAGCCAGGTGGTTAGAGGCAGTGTAAGGAGTGGCACAACTAAGCTAAGAACTGTGCTATGTATTCTTGAGTGCCATCTACTGGCATTTTATATATTAACGAGCTCTGATGTGCTGGCTGTTCTGAATTGCATAAATGATCTGGAGAAAGGGGTAAACAGCGAGGTGGCCAAATTTGCAGATGATACCAAACTGCTCAAGATAGCCAAGTCCAAAGCAGACTGGGAAGAGCTTCAAAAGGATCTCCCCAAAATAGGTGACTGCGCCACAAAATGGCAAATGATTTTGGATGTTGGTAAATTCAAAGCAATGCATATTGGAAAACACAATCCCAACTATGGCTACACTGTAGGTTTCTTGTGCAAGAAGCCTTTTGTGCAAGAGTTTTGCGCAAAAACTTCTTGCGCAAGAGCATGTCCGCATCTCAAAGCACATCGCAAAAGTGATGTGCTTTTGCGCAAGTGTGCGTCCACACTGCATGGACCCTCTTGCACAAGAAAGCTCTGATGGCCATTCACAGAATGGTCATCAGAGCACCTGTGCTTTCTCCCATAGGGGTTTCTTGCACTAGAAACTCCTGTGGAGCATCCACACTTGCCTTTTTGCACAAGAACTCTTGCGCCAAAAGGAGTTATGCCTTGTAAAAGAAGGTTTACCTACGCCAGAAAAAGCCCTCGGTTCTGCCGTGTTACTCTTGATTTCCTTGCGCAAAAGTGCATTTGAGGTGTGGACGCTCTGCAGGTTTTTGCACAAAAACCTTGCAGTGTAGACATAGCCTATATGTACAAAATGAAGGGGACTAAATTAGATGTTACCAGTCAAGAGAGAGATCTTGAAGTCATTGGGGATAGTTCTCTGAAAACATCCACTCACTGTGCGGCAGCAATCAAAAAAGCAAACAGACTGATAGGAATCATTTAAAAAGCAATAGAGAGAATAAAACAGAGAATATCTTATTGCCTCTGTATAAATTCACAGTACATCCACATCTTCAATACTTCATGCAGATGTGGTCATCTCATCTCAAAAATCGTATCCTGGCATTTGAAAAAATTCAGAAAAAATTATAAAAAATGATGAGGGGTTTGGAATGGCTGCCATATGAGGAGAAATTAATAAAACTGGGACTCTTCAGCTTAGAAAAAGGAGACTGGAGGAGAATATGATAGAGGTCTATAAAATCATGACTGCCGTGGAGAAAATAAATAAGGAAAAGTTATTCACTTGTTCCCATAACATAAGAACTAAGGGTCACCAAATTAAATGAATAGGTCACAGATTTAAAACAAACAAAAGGAAGTATTTCCTCTTGCAACACACAGTCAATCTGTGGAACTCCTTGCCAGAGGATTTTGTGAAGACCAGGACTTTAACAGGGTTCAAAAAAGAGCAAGGTAAATTCATGGAGGTTAGGTCCATCACTATTTATTAACCAGGATGGGTAGGAATGGTGTCCCTAGCCTCTGTCTGAGGCTGGAAATGGGTGATGGGAGAGGGATCACTTGCCAACTCTCTGCTTCTGCTCATTCCCTCTGGGGCATCTGGCATTGGCTGCTGTTGAAAGACAGGATACTGGGCTAGATGGACCTTTGGTCTGACCCAATATGGCTGTTCGTATGTTATTGCAGGGTCACTAATTCAGAGACCCCCTTTCAGCGCCTCATGGCTGTTGTAATTCATACTAGGGGCTGTGCTGACCCCAGGGCTGGTCCAGGAACCCCGAAGTACAAAGTTGCTGTAGAGCCACTTTTGTTTCCATCTCTTCTCCTAGGATCTGCCTGCTGTGCTGGCATGCACAGCACAGAAGCTGGCTCAGAGCTTGAAATGCTGCTGTTTATCACTCCCGAGGCGGCACAAAGATCTATGCACCCAAAGAAGAAACCTGGTCTGCTACACCATCCTCACCAGCAGAAGACTTTTGTGGATGCTTTCAGTAATAAGCTTCAGTTTGAACTCAAAGACAAATGGAAACGAGGACGGAGTCCCTTTGTTACTCATGGATTCTGGGAACCCATAAAGCCGTGACGTCCAACCCACTAGCCACTAGCCACATGTGGTGATTTGGCCCGTTGAGTATGGCTAGTTCACTTCAGAACTGGTTGGACACCACAGCTCAAAGTAAGTAATTGGATAACACCATGTGCTACTCTAGTAGAAATTCCCTTGTAATAGGACACTGTGTAGATTATCTGTCTGCTCCGTATGTCTACCATAGCATTCTGGGGCTATGGGCCTCTTTCTCTCCTCACTATTGTATCCAGGAGATATGTAGGGAACAGTCTGATTTATCTTGTATTCTCGCTTCTTGCAATGAACTGAGTAACTTAGTAAGGCAGTATATTAAACTCTTTCCTTGGTGCTAGGCATTTGCATGCATCCATCAGCCCAGCCTACAAACGTGGGAGGGTAGATAACTTAAAGCTGTCAAGAAGCCTTAGACACAGGAAAAACGTTTTGTACATGGTTGCTAATAGTCACGTTCAGGATATAGAAACCTGACACTCACAGATGCCCTGATTGGTTGAGTGAGTTACCAACAGCATCATTAATTGGTGGGGGGAAATGCCTTATCTGAGGGAGGAAATAAGAGAAAAAAACATAGTGTTTGATCATATCGGAAAGAGCTTCATTCCATAATTGTTTAATCATCCATCAGAGCAGATTTCCAAGGGGTGCTCCCTTCAGTGTATTCAGATTTTGCAAATAAATTCAGGTGCACTCTTGCAGTTGAATCCAGGTTACAAATCTGAGTCTTGGCATCTCAAAGCTACCTCATTGCATGTGCAAATTAGATGTTTAGAGATGCAAGTCCCCAGGTTTATTTGGCCTGTGCATACAGCTGCAGTTTTTGGAAGGACCAGCAGGGGAGAAGGTTGATTTGGGTGGGACCGTGGGGGATGCAGGAAGCATGTGTAACTTGGGAATGTACAAAGTGCATGGGAGATAGATATCAATGTTGATGTATCATCCCTGTGACTAACTTACCTTTGCCACATAATTATTAAGGGTGACCAATGCAGCCAGAATGGGTACATGGGACATTTCCAGGAAGACAATTAAAGCAATGAAAGGGAGTGTGGGGTCTAGAGTGGCTCTTTCTTGACAATAATGCAAAGCGGAAAGAAAAAAGTCTCTCAAAGGAGTGGAAAACCATGAGTAGTCCTGTGTCACCTTAGGGTACCTCTACACAGCAACATTATTTTGAAATAACTTAATCCACGTCTACACAGCAGGCAGTTATTTCAAAATAATGTCAAACTACTGTCAAGCTCGAGGACCTCTTACTTCGGCTCCTGTAATGCTCGTTTTACGAGGATTAAGGGAATTCGGAGGAAGAGTGCTCAACTTCGGAATAAGTATGTAGCTCAATTTGCATAGCTTATTTCAATTTAAGCCCTGCTGTGTAGACGCAACCTAGAGATGAACAAAAATATATATAAAAGCTTCAGAGGGGTAGCTGAGTTAATTGTAACTGGAAAAACTTAAAAAACAATGAATAGTCTTGCAGCACCTTGAAGATGAACAAAACACGTAGATGGTATCATGAGCTTTTGTGGGCACAACCCACTTCTTCAGGTGAATGGAGTTATTAAAGGTCCTAATGCTATTCACCTGAAGAATTGGGTTGTGCCCATGCAGGCTCAAGATACCAACTACATGTTTTGTTAGTCTTTAAGGTGCTGCAAGACTATTTGTTGTTTTTCAGAAATATATATAGTGTCATGAGCTTTTGTGGGCAAAACCCACTTGTATTTGGTCACCAAAACCGGCCATTTTGATGCCAAAGGTAGTTGCTGGCAACAAAACTTGGTAGTGTAGACAAGGTCTTAATTTAACTTACTGCTAAGTTTCCTCACCTGCATTTTCTAAAAAACTTGACAATCCTAGAATAAGCCAAATTCTTACCAGTCTGAATTTAGATGCCTTACCACCTCCAAATCATCATTAGACTCCAAGAATGCTCTACTCCGCACTCCCTTGCAATGCCCACAGGCAGCCAGCCACAATGCATAAAGCCAGCTCCTCTCACGCGGACCTCCTGCATTTTCATGAGGAAGTTACACTTGGACATCCCCGCAACATGTGGGTCTACAAGAAATGACTACGATCGGAATTAAGGTGCAGAGTTCAAGTTGGGTGTCTGAATAGAATTCCGTAACCCTGCCATGAACTATTGAATGAAGTTCTGGGAAGATGGGGGTGGTGGTGGGAGGAGACAGTTGCTGTTAGACTCCCCGGGCACATTAGCATAAGGGGAAAAATTCTGGTTTTGCAAAGTTTTAACCACCTCTACTGATTTTTTTTTCTATGGGAATCAACAATAAGCTTAAAGGAATCAGTTCTTCCTTATGAATAAAATAGAACATTGTAAGCAACTAGGTTTTTTTTCAGTCATATGTTTACTTTCTCTGCTTAGCACAGGATGGACCGGAATGACAACAAGAGCCCCGCTTTTATTATCCATTTCTTCAGCTAGGTTTGATTGTAGCTCAAGGCAATCAAGTGACATGCCTGAACTCATGTTGCACCTCAGTTACGAGCTCACAAGGGTTATAAAGTCCCAGTTTCTTTGTGGCAGCCTCTTGATCAATTGGCCTTTAGTTCTGGAGGGCTATGCAAGAACATCGCAGTCTCTCATCCCTTGACAATGGGAAATAATTTAGTGAGAAGCATAAAGATTGTGGACCAGACCAGCGTTCCCTGTGAGCTGAGCCCTTGGCCAGGAAAGATTCAGGTGACACCCAGCTGATTGGCAGAGCACCTACAGCTTCCTAGAGCCAGCAGCCTGTGTTTCTATTAGTGGTACACATCTGCATATGCCTCAGTGCACATAACAAAATTTATTACACACATGGATGGAAAAGATTAAGGAAACATTGGACCAAACCCATAACTGGTATAAGTGAGCATAGCTCTAATGAAATTAAGGGAGTTGGGACAATCACACCAGCTAAAGATCTGGCCTATAAATTCTGGATGTGGATTTTTTTTTCTCCTCTCTGAAAATTCACACTCCAAATTGGCTTTGGCATAGCTAATGTCTTGGTATTGAGCTAAGGGCATTTTTTTTTACATATCGTTTCTCTCCTGCTTCTCCATCTGCAGTCCATTGTAGCTCAATTTCCATTTCAAATGCAGCTTACAGTTTTCTCATCGGCTGCTTCTTCAACTTTTTCAAGGAACTGGCAATTCCACAATTTAATTAATGGGTCAAAGAGGCTGAGTCTACTTCCTGCAAAATAGAGCCTTCCAGTGATTAATTAAAATTGCTTTTGCTATTGCAACTTGCAAGATAGACTTGAACAAGGCACGGTCAACTAACGACACTGCAGAGTGCACCACCGAGGCTGGCAAACTTTTCAGGGAGCAAGGAGAGTAGCAATTCTTACAGATGGATTCACACCTTTCTTTTCAGCACACTATTTTGTTCTGATTTTTAAAGGGCACTGTGAGCTAATCTCTTAAATTTGCTCTACCATCAGAATCTTGTGGCGGATGTCGCTTTTGAAATATCTTTTGAAAATTCACCGCTTCATCATCAAAGAATTGGGAGAAAGCTAATGTTTGTGTAGAATCTATCAAACAATATTTTGTGTTCCCTCTGCTGGCTTTGTAGCAGCAATTAAGTAATGAGCTCTAATTCCCAGAGCTATGCTGACGTGACTCGCGTACGTGTAAGTCAGCAAAGAAATAGTTATATTAATTTCAGGTATCATTAGAAACATAAGAGAGAAAACTTTAGTGTCAACCATTTCACATGTCACTCAGTTACACTACTTTACAAAATGACCTTACAAAAACCCTGATCTGGAAACTGTGGACCAACAAATACTACTGAAGTTATTGGATGCGCAGGGATTCAGTATGATTCAGGATCCGCATTTCCTGTTTATTTGGTCATTTAGGGTACATCTACACAGCAGTGTTATCTCAAAATAACTGACGTTATTTCAAAATAACATAGTGCATGTTGACACAGCAAGCCATTATTTCGAAATAATGTCGAGCTGAAGGACTTCTCACTCCAACTCCTGTAACCCTCATTTTACGAGGAGTAAGGGAAGTTGAAGGAAGAGTGTTCTTCCTTCCCCTTCCTGCTGTGTAGACAGCACCAAAAGCCGAATTAAGCTATTTCGACTTCGGCTATGCAATTGACGTAGCTAAAATTACATATCTTAATACGACTTTTGCCCTGCTGTGTAGACATGCCCTCAGAGGACTGATAATCAGATACTTAACTTTTTACCTCTGAGCTGTTTGTTTGCATGGGCCACGGATCAGCCATCAAGTGGACGTTTGCTCACTTTCAGAGTCCAGTTGTCAATGGGCAGGTGTCTACCATGCAAATGACACTTTCGCTAGCAGGGTCAGCTAAGAGGTCATGGATGAAATAAGCATGAGAATGCTGGCAGTGACATTGATCATGGTATAGCTCAGGGCTGGACAAATGCATCCTGAAGGCCGGATCCAGCCCGCTTAACACTTTGATCTGGCCTGTGGACTGCTTTCTATTTATACCCTGCTGCCCGTAGCACTGAATTTCAAGGCAGTGGCTCAGGCAGCAGGATCCTATTTAAACACCTCATGGCTCCCAGTCATGGCACCACCCCTGCAGGGGACAGAGCTGTGTGCCCTTTAAATCACCGCAACAACCCCAGGTGACTGCTAGGCAATGTGGTAGCGGTGAAGCTGGTAGCGGCAAGCCTTTTACTGGGTTTTTAAATCAAAGCATCTGGCCCCGAACAACTCTGGGAGGATGCTAGTCCCCAGCCCCGCCCCTTCATCCTAGGCTCCGCCCCTTCCATGGATGGCACCGGTCCGTGACCATGTACCAAAATTCATTAAGTGCCCCTCCCCCCCCCCCCCGTGAAATGTATTCCCTGCCCCTGGCATAGATAATCTGTACACAGAGAACGAAGCTTTCTAGGGCTATCAATTTAGCCCTAGCCATTGCTTTTTAAACTCCGTTTTAGAGTCTATAAGCACATTCTATCAAGAATATTTTTATGCCCACAGCAAAGCGTATCTGAACATGCATCTCATTCGCTAGTAAGAGCATGTGCATTTGCAGCTAGGGGCCTAAAGCCACATCCTGAGAAGATGCACCCATGGGGCAAAAGGGCCAAAACACTGAGCTAATAATGCAGCATGGGGAAATCCTCTAGCGTAAAGGAATCCTATTCTGGGGTAAGGCCTGTATGATCATACCCTGAGCCACCTGCTACTGTCCTGTAACCCGCCAAAGCCATGCTCTAAGGAGGGGAAAGGAGTTGGGTCTTAAGGAGGCATGACTTGAACATTGTGGGACAGCTCAAGGATGGCTGATGGCCTATTTGCATGAAGCAAAGCTCTGCTAATCCCTGTGACATCTTAATTGTATGTGTAGCACTAGAGCTGAACTATTGTGCTCTTGGCCGGCAGTGCCTGTTTGTGACTCCCCAAGGACCAAACGTCAGTCATGACCTATTACCACGAAGAACTATGAACTCCCCAGAGCCTCCACGCCCAATGGGAATGTCAAACAGGAACCAATGCTAAGGAGAGCGGCGCGTTAGCACACTAGGGCTTCCTCATCATTGCTACAGTGTTCTTTTATGTAGGCCAAGTACTTTAAAGGGTGTTATAGGGAGGAGGGAGAAAAATTGTTCTCATTAGCCTCTGAGGATAGGACAAGAAGCAACAGGCTTAAACTGCAGCAGTGGAAGTTTAGGTTGGACATCAGGAAAAACTTCCTGCCTGTCCCAGTGGTTAAACACTGGAATAAATTGCCTAGGGAGGTTGTGGAATCTCCATCATTGGAGATGTTTAAGAGAAGGTTAGACAGACACCTGTCACGGATGGTCTAGACAGTGCTTGGTCCTGCCATGAGGGTGGGGGACTGGACTCGATGACCTCTCGAGGTCCCTTCCAGGTCTATGATTCTATGTTAGAGAGCAAAAAAGACTCTTGAATTGTGTTGTGATCTGCAGGAAGCGCGGACATCTCAGGCTGAGAAGGAAATACCACAGGAGAGCATCAAGTCATGCTTAGGTTGGCAAGTGGGTTATGTATGTGGTACACGGCACGGATAATGATAAAGCTCACTGGAGGGGGGCTAAAAGGTCCCTCAGATTTGAAGAATCCCATGGGGCAGTCAAATCTTGATCCGTAGCAAAACCCAAACTAAATGTCTGTCTATTGCCACAGTTAAGTCTTTGCCTTGGCAGCAGTGCAGTAGCCCACTCCAACAGAGAGAAGGTTATAAGCTAGCCAGAGGAGGCTTGTGCAATCCTAGCCAATCAGAGCAAGGCTGGGCCCTATAAGAGGCTGCAAGGGCTGAGGGGAGCACATTCTTGCTCCAGCCATGGAGCGAGCGGGAAGCACCTGGTTGCCCGGGGAGCTACAACAGGGCACCTGTGACAGAGCAGGGCTGGGGAAATACAAGCAGAGCTGGGGAGCTCTGGCCTGACCCGACTCCCAGGCTGAGGCCTTGTTCTCAAGGCCTGAGGGGTACTGGGGCTGCAGAGGAGCAGCCAGGGTAGGAGAAGGCAGCAGGTCCACCCCCCGCCAATGATGAGTGGTGGTTTCAGACTGCAGTTTGCCCTGAGGTAGGGACTAGATGACTCCTGGCATTGGGTCACTGAGGCAAGGTGGGTATCGGGGATCCCTGGGAGGGGAAGTCCCTAGATGTGGGGGCACTGCCACAGGGCAAGGTGATGGGGGAAATAACAATTTTTCTCTCCTTCTCCACTGGAATTTAAGAAGTCCATGTCATTATTATGCTATATATTGCCTATTCCCCACACTGATGCACATGAGGGATCCCTCTTCCAGCGTCAGTCAAAAGGCAGAAAAAGGCACCTTTTACACTCAAGCGTTCTGCAGTCAGAGATGGCAAGAAATGGTCAATATCTGTGAGCGTGACATGAAGACCAAGATCTAATGGCCAGGAACAAGGGAGTGGTTAAGTGGCCTCTGAGGATAGAACAATAAGCAATGGGCTTAAACTGCAGCAAGGGAGGTTTAGGTTGGACATTAGGAAAAAGTTCCTAACTGTCAGGGTGGTTAAACACTGGAATAAATTGCCCAGGGAGGTTGTGGAATCTCCATCTTTGGAGATATTTAAGAGTAGGTTAGATAAATGTCTATCAGGGACGGTCTAGACAGTATTTGGTCCTGCCATGAGGGCAGGGGACTGGACTCGATGGCCTCTCGAGGTCCCTTCCAGTCCTAGTATTCTATGATTCTATGAGGTTGCAGGGTTCTTATTTCCTGAACGAGTTTTGACCCTATTGTGTAACTTAATCACCTTTCCCTCTGGGAATTGTGGTCATCACCCCGGGAGAAACCTCTTTCAACTGGTGATGTTTCCCTGTGGGAATAAGTGACCCCAGGGATGTTTGTGCGCTGGATGAAAGAAGTTGGCCCTCCCTGTGGATTTTAGAAGCATAAATCCCCTCATTTCTGCTCTCCTCTCTCTACACAGACTCCGTGTTCTGCAACTGGGGAGGTACAGCATCCAGCGACAGACCTCAGTGTTAATCAGCACGCACTGAATTTAATCACCCTGTCAAGGCCACAGCGAAATTGCATTTCCAGTATCGATCCTGGAGGGAAAAGGTCGGAGTTGCCTTTCACTCCAGGTGCTAATCAAGAGTAACCCTTTCAAGCCAATGACTGGTGGGAGATCAGAAAGGAGCCGTTTGTCCCAGAGGTTGAAATTCACACCCAATTAAATGATTAAGAATGCACTCTGAAACGCAGAACTTTGAAGGGGGGGGAGTCTGCACAAAACTGGCCTTCGGACTATCCTTCCTATCCCATATTTCCCACCGTCCCCTGCCTTGTGCCAAGTCCTGGGCACTGGCTGTGACAGCAACACCCAAAAGTGGCAGAACTGCCAGTGGAAGAGAGCCTGGGTGGGTGGCTACCAGGCAGAGACAAAGGGAGAGGAGGCCTGCTAAATGCAGCAGGCCCAGAGCTGCTGCCATGGCAACCAGCAAGCTGATTACTCAATTACAGAATTCCTTCAAGAAGTGACAGGGCGACAAAGGGAGGACAGGTTCTCAGCATTCCTTGGTGCTTGACTTTGAAAGCATCCAGCTATGTTTAACTTTTTAATATACCTTGTTGGGTCCCTTTGTTGTAACCTAGTTTTATGAGTCTCTTTAATTTTATTCTAATGTGCCTTGAAATTCTTGGCATGCAGCGGGCCATTACTGTGGGTAGGCATGCAGAGGCAATATAGGGTATCCAAGAAGGAGGTGGTTTAAAGGTGTTACTGATGTGTGCATTGTTCAGAGGCAATGGCTGATATAGGAGTCAATTCTAAAGAATGCCAATAAAACGTCTAGACTGGAATTGGTTGAAAAGTTATGACCCAAACTTTTTTTTAAGGGGGGGGGGGCAAAAAAGTGCATATTCATTAACATCAGAACATTTTGCAAATTCATTTCAATTGCATGGAATTGTACTTATCAAAAAACAAGCAACACTCCACCCCCAAGAAAAAAAATCCGTGTTTCATTTTGACACTTTCTTGAAAGGAAAGATTTGGGTTGGTTTGTTTTTTTTATTTCAACAGATTTCCATTTACAAGTGTTCTTTTAATTATTAATTTAAGAATATGAACTGCTCGAAACTGAAATGAAACATTTCATTTTGGGGTCAAACGGAACATTTAGTTCAACTCAAAACAATTTTTTGGGACTTTTTGACTTGCTGAACATATTAAAAAATTGTGGTCTTGATTCAACCTGAAACAATTTTTGTCCAATTTTTCAAAATTGCCAGAGAACCAAAAAAGCAGTTATTTACCCTGTGATGGGGGTGATAGATCCATACTGGAATATAAAGGGTTAAAATAACCCCAGAAGAGAGCTGTGGCTAGGATCCAATCAGGAGAGGGCTTGTGGCAGCCAATCAGAGCCCATCAGGGCTGTATAAAAAGATGGCTGGCCAGGAGCTCACTTTTTTCCAGCTATGCAGGGAGAGGGACCTCACTGCCTGCTAGTGCAGGTACTTTGGACAGGGCAGTGCCTGGGGAAGGCAGAGTGAGCCAGGGGAGCTAGGGCCTGAATAAACCCCAGGCTGAGGCCCACTAACAGGGGTCCAGGGAAGTACTAGGGCTGCAGAGGAGGAGCCAGGGCAGGAGAAGGCAGCAGATCCACATCCCCTTGTCAATACTAAGTGGCCATTTCAGACAGCAGTGTGCCCCTGAGACAGTGGCTAAACGATGACTGGCAGTGGGTCGCTGAGGCAAGCTGGGTATAGCGGTTTGGGGTTCCTCAGGAGGGGAGGACCCCACAGTGTGGGGTGCTGTTGCAGGCGGTACCCTGAGAGAAGGGCACATGGGTCTGGACGAGTGGTGGAGAATGGATATAAAGGTAACAGCAGGCGAGATACCACCAGGAAAGGGGGCTCTGAGGCGGAACTGAGCTAATGCCTGGGGAGAGCAGCAGGCGGTGCCACGATGGTGTGAACTGCTACACACCCAGATCTACGCCATACCTTAACCCACTATGGCCTCTGTAGCTATGAAACAGTGATGCCTTTCCTGTGTGCACACCTTTCAAATTCCAAATCTCCTGGTAGAGTGCAGTACTCAGCAGCCTTGTTGTTCTTAGATTCACTGCAGACTGTTACAAAAGGGACCCTCCACACAGTGCTCTCTCTTTGGTATCTGTCCTTGCTGTCATAGCTTCCAAACAGTCATGGATCTGTCCCACTTCCTCTCCCCACACCCGTCCCACACTCCCTGCCCGGATTGAAATGCAGTTTGCCCCAGACCACTAAACCAAGTGGTGTTGTACTGTGGGCCATCGGAACTCAGCATCACTCAGATAGGGCCTGCCTGTCCACCACCCTCCAGCCACAGAAGGGTCAATGTGTTCCTATTCATCAAAAGTAGATAGATATTTGGACTGCAGGTGTCTAGTGCTCTCTTTTGTCCTTCTGTGGGTCCCGGCACTATAATGTCTGAACCATTAGCGTGTTTATCCTCACAATGCCCAGGAGATAAGGCAGTGGTGTTATCCCTATTGCACAGATGGGGAACTGAGGCAGAGAGGCAAAGTAACTCACATGGGAAGTCTAGGTCTGACCCCAAGTCTCCCAAGTTTGTACCCTCACCACTGGGCTGTCCTTCAGGCCCCTGCTTTCTGGTTGTGTATGGAAAATTAAAACTTACTGCACACCATGTATTCTGTCTCCACCACTGAAATTGCCAGATGGGGAGTGAGTTTCAGGTAGTGTGATGTGTATTATTTTGTATTATGCTTCTGCCTCTAGAGTCATGGTGCTGTAAGAACAGGTGAAAAAAAATCATAGGATAAAGGGAAAAGAAAGGCTCACAAACTTTATCACAGAAGTGTGGTTTGGGGTTTTGCAGAGGTGTTTTGTTTCCTGTTTTTCACTGAGTTCTGGTTTGGGTATGAAAAGTGTACTTTCCTTTTTTGGTCTAAATTTTAAGAAAATGTGTGCAACTTTTTGGTTCCATAGTTTGACTCAGCTCAGCTTAACTTCAGAGGTTGAGCTTGTTTGGGACAGTAACAGCCAGAGGCCCTGATCAAGTCTGGGGCCCTATTGTTGCAGGCACGATACATGCATACAGTACAGGCAGCCCTAGCTTCAAAGTGCTATGGCGGAAACAGACAAAGCAGACAACTGACTGTAGGGGAAACGAGAGGCAAAGAGATGAGAAATGCCTTACCCAACCTCATTTACAGGTGAGTGGCAGAGTCCAGAATCTCCTGATTTTATTACAGTCCCTTGGCCACCAGATGGCAATGCTACAGCAAAACATTTTAGATGCCTGCTAACCCCGCCCCCCAAAAATGTCTTGCCCATAAACATTACTGGCCTCATGTCATGTCATTTTCAGGAGCCATGCTGCATGATGTGTAGTGTCAGGGATCAAAGCAATGGAAAGGGGGTGCAGCAGAGGGGGTGGAGGTGGAGGGGACCTTCTAGCCCCCAGGATTCCCAAGGTATTGGATCTTAACCCAGAACTGAATATGATCCTTTCTGCACCTCAGCCCAGAGCAATTTTGGAGCAGCATTGACATTTATTGGGAAAGAAACATTTAGTATAGGTGATAAGTCGTGTGTGTGTGTGTGTGTGTGTGTGTGTAAATGTCAGTTTTTGAAGCGTCTAAGTTTGGACTGAGCCACTGGGCATTTCCTGTCACATGGCTCCATCCTAGGATCCTAGAAATGTAGAGTTGGAAGGGACCTCAAGAGGTGTTCCAGCCCAGCCCCATATGCTGAGGCAGGACCATGTTTCTCTCTCTAAGCTGTGTTCCCTGCTGTCTCGATTTGTGGAATCTTGTCTTACACTTAGTGTAGCTCACTGGGGCTGTGAATGTCTTGTTCTGTGTTTGTACAGCACCCAGCACACCCTCAGCCATGACAGGGATTCCCAGGCATTACAGTGACACCAACAACCATAAAGATCAACCCCCCCTCACAGTAATATCTAAGTATGGAAGTTCTGGCAAAACCCCTCTGGAAACGGCATAGGAAGGATCTTGGGGTTGGTGTGGGATCGTAGCAAGCAAGAGTCCTTATGAAATAATGTTCTGAAGGGACTAATTTTTTTACCCCTCCCACAAGGTCACAGCCATTGGCACATGCAAAAACCTGGAGTTGATTGTGTGACACCTGGTTTTTCACATGCGGAGGGTCCTCGCCATTCGCTTGCGGGATCCCTGTGCACAGGTTCGAAAGGAAAAGCCCAGTCTGAAAAGCTGGCCCAGGGAGTTCGATCAGCTCTCATTGCTCTGTAACAATTTGCCTGCCAAAGGGGAATCTGTGTCCCTATCGTTTATAATTATTAATTGCATTTGTGCCTTTAGGCCCCAGACAAAGACCGGATGCGCTGTCCCTCTCCCGAGGAGTTCGTCTATTTTTTAACACATGCGCCAACGGGGGGATTGTGCACCGCGACGCCGGCGGCACGGTCCCATGCAGCTGCTCAGAAATAGCCATGATGAATATTTCAGCAGTACTGACTGGGTACCGCATCTGACACAGCAGCTGTGCGTTGCCCGCCCCTGATGCTCTGCCTTCGCTGCAATGAGCTAAAAACACGGAGAGTGAAAGTTAGCACGGGCCAGTGCCACGAGGAAGACCAGAGTTGATGGCTGGTGGATCACCTGCCAGGACTGTTTGGGACAGGGAAGGTGACAGAGTCACCAGGCCCCTGGGCCAGATGGAGGGAGGGGGAAGGCACCATGCTCTTGGAAGGGACGGGGCCTGAGGAGGAAGGTGTGGGGCACGGAAGCTGGCCCTCAGCACCATCTGGAGTGCACCACCTGGGGCTCTGGTGGTAATTTAAAGGGCCCTGAGCCCCTTTGAGTCACCGGGCCCCAGAGCAGTTGCTGCCTTTGCCACCCCGTCAGCTGGGATAAGGATGTGGGGACTGAGGGGAGAGAGCGAGAAGCACTTTGCTGCTACCTGCGACATGGACGCGAGCTGGCTGGTAGGCAGCCCCTGCCTCCTTTTCCTCTGGCCACAGTGTCCTGCTGCGCATGTGGTTCCCAGAAGACCATATCAGCCGGCCCTTTTCCCACATGCTGAATCCAGCTCCCATTGGAGCCCATGGCAACATTCCTGTCAACACCAGTTAGAGCAGAACTGAGCCCTTTGTCATCCCTGCAAGATCATGGCCCTGTTCTCCATGCAGAGTGGAAACCTCCCCTCACTTAGGACAGGATTTATCCTGGAGGTACAACTCCTTTTGCAAATGCTGTAGCAGATACATTGCCATGACCCCCCCCCCCCACACACACACACACAGTATGGATTCTTGGGATGAGCAACAGGGACAAAATTACGTAGGGAGGGAAGGGAAAACAAAGAAGAAATCGTGGCTGCATTCATTTATTTCTCCCCCTCCCCTTTCCCCTCAGCACTTAGAAGATAAAGCGTAGCCCTACTCAGTCAATGATTGATTAAAAAGAGCCTGCTTATTTCGGCATTATTCACTTTGCAAGCGGCATGCAGTATTTTATTCCAAAGCGATGAAAATATAATCTGATTTGCCAGCCTGCGAGACCGAGCCCTCAAAATATGATTTTCCAATCATCTCATTTCAGCCTTTGATGGAGTTGGCAACGAGTCATTGTGCAGGCCTTGAGCCAGAGCTGGCCTGCGAGAGTCTGGTACACAGCGCTGCTTGAAAGCTGCAGCAAGAAGCGAAGTTATGTGTGGGTGACAGAACAGCACGTCGTAACTGTAAATCCGCTTGTTGGGTGGGCCAGGTTCTTGGCTGAGCCCAAGCAAGGGAAGGTGGAAGTCAGGAGAAGATAGTTAAGCCCTCATGATCATGGTGCTGTTCCTGTGCCAGCCCAGTTCCTGAAGCTAGTCACCACTGAGGCATAGAGATGTTCTGGCCACACCCATTATCCATGGCCGCACCCTCATATGTTAATGAAAAGGACTGTGGCATAGAAGCTGTGCTCAGGCAACCCTATGCACCAGCTTAGCTCCGGAGCCTTTGAAGTTGACCCCGTGAACCTGTGTTTCTCACTCAGCGCACAGTCAATCTGTGGAACTCCTTGCCAGAGGATGTGGTGAGGGCCAGGACTTTGGGGTTCAAAGGGGAGCTAGATAGATTCATGGAGTTTAGGTCCATCAATGGCTATTAGCCAGGATGGGTAGGAATGGTGTCCCTAGCCTCTGTTTCTCCGGAGGTGCATGATAGGGGGATCACGTGAGGATTACCTGTTGTGTCCCCTCCCTCTGGAGCAACTGGCATTGGCCACTGTCAGCAGACAGGACACTGGGCTGGATGGACAGTTGGTCTGTCCCAGTATGGCCATTCTTATGTGTCTTGTCCTGTTTTGAAGGAGCTGTGTATTTATTTTCCTTAGAAAAAAATAATTGAAGGTTGCATCATCTTCTGCTTAACATGGCTCTTCCTTACTCTGCCTGCTAATGCGCTTATGCCCCAGAGCACAGAGCTGCTCCCATGTCCATGCCACTGTTCCCCACTAAAAATACAAATGAATAAAAGTTACCATCTGCCACCAGCTGTGGACTTTCCAGCTTCCCCTCATTGCTTTTCTGATGCTGCGTTCCTCATTCTATTTCTGGAGGACCAGCAAATCCAGGGGTCTAAAACCATGCAAAAAGTACATGCGTGAACCAACCTGGGGCATGTCTAAACTACAGTGAAGATCGACCCTCTGGAGGTTGATCTTCTAGTGCTCGATTTAGTGGGTTTGGGTAGATATAGTGGCATTAGAAAAGGTTCAGAGAAGGGCAACTAAAATGATTAGGGGTTTGGAATGGGTCCCATCTGAGGAGAGATTAAAGAGACTGGGATTTTTCAGCTTGGAAAAGAGGAGACTAAGGGGGGATATGATAGAGGCCTATAAAATCATGAGTTGTGTGGAGAAAGTGAATAAGGAAAAGTTATTTACTTGTTCCCATAATATAAGAACTCGGGGCCACCAAATGAAACTAATGGGCAGCAGGTTTAAAACAAATAAAAGGACGTTCTTCTTCACACAGCTCCTAGTCAGTCTGTGGAACTCCTTACCTGAGGCGGTTGTGAAGGCTAGGACTATAACAGGGTTTAAAGGAGAACTAGATAAATTCACATCTACACTGGCGTGTTCTCACGCAAAACCTCTTTTGCGGAAGAGTTCTTCTGCAAAAAGCCTTCCAGAAGAGAGCGTCTACACTGGCATGTGCTTTTGCACAAGAGCATCCATGCCAGTGTAGACGCTCTCTTGCGCAAAAAAGCTCTGATGGCCATTTTAGCCATAGGGCTTTCTTGCGCAAGAAATACATGTTGCCTGTCTACACTGGCCTCTTCTGGAAGAGCTCTTGCGCAAGAGGGCTTATTCCTGAGCGGGAGCATCAGAGTTCTTGCACAAGAAGCCTTGATTTTATACATTAGAATGTCAGTTTACTTGCTCAAGAACACGCGGCCAGTGTAGACAGGCAGCAAGTTTTTGCGCAAGAGCGGCCGCTTTTGCATGAGATCGCGCCAGTGTAGACACAGCCATGGAGGTTAAGTCCATTAATGGCTATTATCCAGTATGGGTAAGAAATGATGTTCCTAGCTTCTATTTGTCAGAAGGTGGAGATGGATGGCAGAAGAGAGATCGCCTGATCATTACCTGTTCGGTTCACTCCCTCTGGGGCATCTGGCATTGGCTATTGTCAGCAGACAGGATACTGGGCTGACCCGGCATGGCCATTCTTATGTTCTTATGAACGCTGAGGGCAGCCCCCGCCAGCATCCTGTAAGGAGTAAGGGAAGCTGATGGGAGCGTGTCCTCCCCTCGGCCTCCCACAGTGTAGAAACTGCAGCTGACTGGCTTACGGTAAGCCAAATACAGCTACGCATTTTGCATAGCTGGGTGGCATACCTTAAGCTGACCTGCCTGGTCTAGTGTAGACCTAGGCAACGATATTTATTTCTGACCTAGCGATTTTCATCCATAGATCTCCAAACACATAACGAAAGGAGGTTGGCTAGTATTATTATCCCCATTTTACAGATGGGGAAGGGGGGAAATAGAGACCCAGTGGATATGTGAAGTGACTAGCCTGAAATCCCACAGCAGAACAGTGGGAGAGCCAGGGACACAGCGGAGGTCCCCACTGCACTAGAGTCTTTCCTAAATTCCTTGTCATGATTTTTATTATTATGTGTATTGTGGTAGCTCGTGGGAGTCCCAGCCCAAAACGACTCCCTCGGTGTGGTGATCTACTGACAAGGCAAACTGTCACGCCAGATGCTTAGGGATTTTTTCATGGCTCTGTTTACAGGTGACAGGCTCTGGTAGGCAGGGAAGTCTGCAGTCAGGGCCTAGACCTAAGAGCAGTCAGTTGCCAGCCAGCTAGTCTAGAGCAAAGGGTGGTCCTTACAAATTATGGGGCCTGACGCAACAGAGGCAGGCCCCCTCAGGTGCAACTCCCTGGGGCTTCCCTTCCCTGCCCCCTCCTTCCTGTGCAGCGTCTGCAGGAGCTCAGAGACTTCCCTGGGGCCAGAGCAGATGCACAGAATCTGGGGGCTCCTCTTCACACCCAATTTGGCAGGAGGGATCCCTAGTGGTCAGATCTTGGCTGAGAAGAGCACGTGTGCAGGGGAGCAGGCTAGGAGAAGCCCTGCCATCAGCAGGAGAGAACAGTCAGGGAGAGGGGATGGAGACGAATCAAGAAGCAGAGGTGGCAAGACCATCCTCTGGCATATAAGTACATACAGCTGCATGGGGGCACCCAAAAATTTGGTGCCCTACACTGAGGTGTATTTTGCATATGCCCCAGGACAGCCCTGGGTGTCTTCTCTGCTCCCTAAATCAGTCTGCTTTGTCTCTGTTCTAGTGCATTGTTCTAAATTTTAAGAAATAGAATAGCGTTCCGTTACAGCACACAACAATTTTGCTCGGGGCCAGGCAAGCAAAAACCAGAAAGATGTGCCCCTTATCCCAGAAAGCCCACAAGGCTAGGCTTAGGACACCCTACCGACTCCTTTCCGCTGACATGAGTACCAGCATTTCAAAGCCAAGCTTGACTATCAAATGGCCCTCTCTCCTTGCAGGTGCACCCAAAAGTAAGTGTATTCATCAATTTATATTTATGATACAACAGGAACAAGCTGGTTTTGTGATTAATTTGGGGGGGAAAACAGAGGAGTGCTAAAAGATGACCACGCTCTGGGTGTTAAAAAGGAATTATTCCTCTTCGTCCTCCCACCCTCAGCCTTCCTTAATGCTCATCTTTGCTGCAAGTAGGAGCCTATTGAGTGAATGGCTGCCATGAGAAAGCAGGCGGCTCCATTTTGTGCACAATGGGGCTGTTTATTTGCAGGCGCTCTTGCTGTAGCTTTGTTTTCTCTTTCGGTTGTAAAGCCACGCTTCTGAACATATCTCCTGGGTATGGTGAGACAATGGTGCCAGAGGCGATAAGCCGAGGCTTCTACTGCTTTCCTTCTCTCTGGTTTTCCCTTTATTTATTTATTTTCCGAGAAGCCGTAGTTTAGACAATTTAATAGACTGGAAAAATAATTGAGAGAGGGAACCAATTCTCCTTTTCCCCCCCTCTAGGGATGCAGAAAACATTTCATTAGAGATGTAGATGGAAGAAGGCTTGGCTGGGATCATTAGTGTTTTCACTTGACATAACCATTTTAAAGGCACGCTTAGTAAAAGATCTGAGGGGCCTTGTGGGAAAAGCAGCAGCCCTTCCTCCTCTATAACCTTGGCTCAGGCCTAGTTGAAATGGGATTGGTTGCCTCAACAGCCAGTAAAATGGCAAGGAGCCATTTTAGCCCATAGCTACAAGGGCTGTTGGGATGCTCCCGTGTTTGCCCCTCTCCTTTCAACTCAGTATTAACCTTCTTCGTTCCTTTTGGCCTCAGATTCCAGCTCCTAATCTATGCACTCAACCATGCCCCCATCCAGCAAAATCTCCTCAGTTCATAACACATCCTCCCCTCCCCCCGACATCTCCTTCTGTGTCCCACTTCTGGGGGCGCTCCAGTAAGGGCGGGAAGGCGGAGTCAGACCTGGCGCTCTTGGCTTGTTACATTATTCATGTCAGATGAGCCGATCAGACAGCCCCCATGTCACTGGTGCCCAAAATCTTCTCCCTCTGATGGTGGGACTGGTGAGGTTTCAACACCCCCACAAAAGCGGTAGGAATCTCTAGACCAAATCTCTGAGAGTATTTTCAGAGTACATGTATCTACTCTTTTCATGGGGGGAAAATAAAAGGTTCCCTCTGCTCTACAGTGTGTAATTAAGGGAACATAGTCAAGGGCTATTTTATTTTAATCTATAGTTATTTAATCTCCTTGTCTTTTAAATCCTGCCCAATAAAATGTCTTCCGCTAGCAGTTGTGCCCTTTCCTATCTAGCACCTTCAAATGTTGCAGCAAAGGCCCCGAAGAAGTCAAAGGCAAAGCTTTCTCAGGTACCAGAATTGGATCCTAGTTTTCTCTCTCTTTTACTGTTTCTGTAGCTAACAAAAGGAAGCACCATTAGACACCTGCATGTGAAAAATCCGAAAATGCATCGCTAAAAAGGCAGCCCTGCTTCATTACATTTTCCTTCCCTTCCTGTGTGCAGTCCCGTTTGCTGTTTCAATAACCTCCTTCCACTCATTGTCCCGATTATTAATTTGTGGTATGGCTGGGCCATTTTCCCCTGTTCTTCTTCAAGCCTTTATTAAAAGAAAATGCCCTGCCTGACCCTGGCGCAGCAATCCCTTCAGAGACCACAGGGGTTAGCGAGCTCTGCTGCTTTTGACCTTTGTACGGTTCTTTTTCTCCATTCCCTGGACTGTGCAAACCAGCAGGCCCTTCCTCTGTCCATGTTGCAGAGCGTCGGTAATTTGCAAAGCACGTGGGAAGCAAACAGCAGCAGCCAGTTGAAAAGAACAAAATCTAGTTGGATGACAAATAATAAGGGTAGGAAATAAAGGAGGGGGGAACCAGTCTTAGGATAACCAACACTAGGTAGGGAAAGAGTGGGAAGAACCGTCTTCACCCAAGTCAGCGGGGGGAGCCCGATGCTCAAATATTGTTCCTTTTGTTAATTATCTGTATTAAATCTCATTCATGGATCCCACTGTGCTAAATAGAATGGACACCACTCATACTGAAAGGGGTACATTGTCACCGGGGTGCTTAAATACTGTAGCGGCACTCTGGTTGTACTTCCTGATGGATTTTTAGTGCACCTCAGAGGCTCAGAGTGACCCTCCCACTGCCCCTTGTCTCTCCCTGAGGTGAAAGTCCCCATTTAACAAGCCGTTCTTATCACAGGCAAGTCACTGGCTTGGGGAAAAACCCTTTGGTGGTCTGAGACTCCCCATTTCCCCCCAGTGGTGGCCCATCAGGCATGGGGAGGGTTGGGGGGAACCTGGTCCTGTCCACTGACTCCGGGTTCTAGCCCAGGGCCCTAGGTAGCAGCCAGTAGTGAGGATCTTGCCCTTATCCCCTCAGAATAGCAACTTCTCCCGGGGCCACTTCCCCAAATACTCCCACAGAACCTTCTCCTGGCACCCTCCAGTTTTCCTCCACTCTGCATTTCCTCCTCTCCCATCCATCCCTCCTCTCCTTTCCCCCACCTTACCTGAGAGGCAGCCTTTTATAGTGGACCAGTGTGACGGGCAGTCTGCCCTGCACTGGCCTTTTAAGGGTTAAAACCCAGCCTGAGTGGCTGTGTCTATACTGGCGCGATCTTGCGCCAGAGCTATGCAAATGAGGCTCAGCGTGGAATATCGCCGCACCTCATTTGCATAACTAATGAGCCGCCATTTTTGCAGAAGAGGCTCTTGCGCAAGACGGAGCTGTCTACACTGCCCCTTCTTGCGCAAGAAAAACCCTCTTGCGCAAAGCCATTATGCTGATTATTTTCAGGCATAACGGCTTTGCGCAAGAGGGTTTTTCTTGCGCAAGAAGGGGCAGTGTAGACAGCTCCATCTTGCGCAAGAGCCTCTTCCACAAAAATGGCGGCTCATTAGTTATGCAAATGAGGCTCGGCGATATTCCACGCTGAGCCTCATTTGCATAGCTCTGGCACAAGATCGTGCCAGTATAGACACAGCCGGAGAGGGCTGGAGCAATGGAGCTGTGGAGCCAGCAGCTGTGGCCAGTATGAGCCAATTAGGGGCCAGCGGAGTGCTGTATAAATAAAGGCTCCAGGAGGGGTGGAGATAGATAGACTCTTGCTCTGGCTGGGGAGCAGGAGGGACCTGGTTACCAGGGAAGCAGAAGGCTTCTGGAGACAGGGCCTGAGAATACTAGGACTGTAACTGGAGCAGGGCTGGGGAAAGGCAGGCAGAGCTGGGAAGCTGGCTAGGCAAACTCCTGGGCTGCAGGACCTGAAGCAAGGCCTGAGACTACTAGGGCTACTGGGAGAGCCAGGGAAAACAAAGGCCGCAGGTCCACACCCCTTGCCAATGATGAGTGATCATTTCAGACTGCAGTCTGCCCCTGAGGTAAAGGGCTTGATGAAGACTGGCAGTGGGTCACTGAGGCAAGGAGGGCATAGGAGGTTATGAGTTTCCAGAGGGGGAGGACCCCAAAGTGCAGAGACATGGGGAGACACCAGCCAGAAGGGGGCACTCCAGCAGCAAGAAGCTAATTCCCAGAGCGACCAGCAGGAGGTACTCCGGTGATGAGTCACACCGTGTTACAACCGGTAGGCCTTAATTGGCTGCAGGTGTCCAATTAGCCTGCTGCTGCTCATGAGTCTCAAGCGCCTGCCTGTCTTAATTGCTGAGCCGCCATCTCGGGCAGTCCATTCAGGGAATAGGAACCCACTCGCCCAACTACCCGTGTACCTGCCCTCCACCAAACTCCTGCAGCCTGCTGCCTTTGATTGGTCACAATACCCATTTGTTTGGTTGGGCATTCACTGACAGTCCCTCAGTCTGACCCCCAGCTGTTATGCATGGATGTAGCCATGTTCAAATAGATGGAACTGCCTGCGACTCTTCCCCCAGACGTCTGAGTCTGGGGCTTGGAGTGTGGAGGTGAAAATTTTGTTCTTGCTCCTGTGGCTATTTTGCTCCCCTGTATCACGTTGTAAGAATACAAACAGAGAGAACCCGGCAAAGCTCCGCTGAGCGCCTCTACCTCTGAAGCCAATGCATTTTTCAATATATAAGCCTGAACAGCCACACTTCATCAAAATATTTCATCTGTACCGGCACTTCCAATGGCCAGAGATGGCGTCTTTAATGCGTGGACATCCATCATGCCTCGGTAACAGGAAGCTATCCCAAGGACTAATTTAGGGTCCTTCTCCCAGGAATATTGCACTGTTTAAAGCAAATATTTTATTCACTTGCCCAGTGGGAATATTGCTGATGACAGCTTTATACCGCTGCAGTATTACTGCTATTTATCTTCAGATGCCTCTGCCGATGCACTCTCCTTCCGTTGCACTGTATGCCAAAGCAAACTTGGCCTAATCTTCCTTAGTGGGCTGACGGACAGGGAGAAGCTCACTTCTGCAATCCTAGAAAGACTGGCTTCCAGGCCAGCTTTTAAAAGCCAAGAGGAGATGTTTCTGGAACTGCTGGGGGGGTCGGTTTGAATGATTCCTTCGGTTCTGTTAAAAACGGATCTGAACACCTTTTTATTCCACATAGCATTACCCTTGCATCCTCATGACAGAGCCCAGGCATCTAGGGAAGGCAAACATGAGTTTGAGCCTGGTTTCTAGTGCAACAAGACTGCCAGTTCAATTTCATTTGTAGAATCTGTCTCAGGTCAGGTGCACTGGGGTTTCCCCTCACTGCTGCTGGGGATTAGCTCTGCCAGGTGCTTTGCTCTCCCTACTTGTTGTCTTCTCTTGGGCTGCACAGCTCTCCCTTTTGGAGGGTCAACTTCCAGGCTGTGGCTTGGCCATCTAACTGTGTTCCTCCCCTTCAGGGGAAGTCGCAGTCCTTCCAGGTCAGTTGTCTGGGCTAACACCATGTCATTCCTCAGCGGCTGGGACCCACCCCATGCCAGCTCTAGGGCATAGGGTGGGACATGAACTCACAATCCCAGGCTTTGGTAGCAGATGCCGTCTCTATCAGGCCACTGGGGACCACCCCACCTTTTTCAGCTCATGCCTTATCCTCCTTACCTTCAGCTGATGCCAGCTCCAGCCCTAGGGACGCTGTAGTGCTGCCCAGCTGCTCCTGGGATGTGGGGGTGGTGTTTGGGGGTGACTTGAACCCACAATCCCAGGGAACAGAGTCTGATGTCTTATCCCTGCTGATGTCGGACGGCCATCACCAGCTTACCCAGGGCTGGAGCTGGCATCAGCTGTAGATAGGGAAGTGGGGTGGGTCCCAGTGGCTCTGTGCTCCACGGTGCGGCACCAGAGCAAGCTGCCCGCCCCAGGCCTGGAGGTGGGTCCCAGGGGCCTAATGGATAAGGCAACAGCCTCTTTTGCCTGGGATTGAGGGCTCCAGTCCCACCCACATCCTCCCCACCCCCCAGGAGCAGCAGAGCACCCCCCAAATCAGCCCCATGCCAGGGATCCTGTAACATGCACTTACAGCCTGCAATGCCAGCTTTTGCTGATGTATTCCAGGACTTCTCCCCACATACCTGGCTTCCTCTATCTCTGGGCATACCAGCTTCCCAACTCTCCCCTCTCAAGGAGTAACTGTTGCCTGCCTTCCTCACCACTCCCTTCTGCTCTTAGCACCTGGGGTTTATACAGCTCCCACCCAGCTAAGCCTGCTTCTAACAAGTGGCCTGTCTTGGAGCCTATATTTCTCCCTTATGTCTTGCTTAATTGTTTAATTAGGCCTGTCCAGCCTAATTTACCTTCTCAGGGCTAGTGTGGGGAACACACCCCATCACATCCGTCACTAAGTAAGAAATCGATGGCTCTCGATTTTTTAGAGCCCCCGAACAGCTGGCTGGTGAGTGGTAGGGGATGGTGCTGCCCACCGTGAGCAGAAATCGGTGGGAGTTGAAGGCACTTGATGACTTTTCAGAGGCAAGTCCCCTTCAAAAGGGGCATGGTGGAAACGGCATGGAATCCACAGGTGGCTTTCTCCTTTCTTGGGCCATTCTAAAAAGAGCCAAAGCATCGCACGAGTTCACAAGACCTACCATGCTGCCACAGGATCTTGGTGAGGAAAAAAAAACCACGGGCTCTTCCCAGACCACATCTGTCAGTGGGCACTCCGTTCAAAGCCATGTGATTGGTACATGGCTCACAGTGTGCTGTGATTTAATTGGTCTTTCTGAAGAAGTGGCTGGAAGGAAGCAGTGAAACCTGGGTCGTTAATACGATAAATATGCAAAGCCTGAGTAGGTGGGTAGAATGCATGTCAGTTATCTGCCCCATGCCTCTGGGTGTGGGTGTGACTATGCGTTACCTAAGGTGTGGCTTCCCAGTATTACCAGGCTTCAAGCTACCCCAAGAAACCTTCCCATTAAATTCCAGCCCCTTGGTGTTCTCTGCAAAGCTTCTCACTGTAGAAAGCTAAAAGGGGCAGCATTAAAATGCCAACGTTCTCCGTCTGTGGGCAAGAGTGAAAGAAGGTTTCGAGTAAGGGGAGAAAAGGATGTTTCATGTTTTTCCCCTGCCCTAAGGATAACTTTGTTATATTTTCTCATTACAGTAATTGCAGGTTTAAGTGAAGATTTCCCCATCTTGCAAGCTCGGCAGAGGCTGGGAATTTATTTAAACACTCAGAATAATACCAAGTGGTGAAGGCAAAAGGTGAAATTACCACTTGGATATATTTATTCTTCAGCTAAACTGTGCAGGATCGAGGGGTCACCCAGTGGAGATAATTGCTAATTAAGATTCGAGAGGGTAGGCGGGCAGTCAAGCAAACATCCTTATGTTCCATTGGGTGGCCAATTGATTACAGCTCCTGCACTTGATTAAACTTCAGAAATGATTAATTGATTAATACTTAAGCCCTGGCTGGAATGGACAATAAATAGGGACTGCTTAAGTGAAGCCAATGGATTCACCTCAAGGTGATATTCAAAGTGTGTGAAGCCCTCCCAATTTTACAGCTTGTCTCAGGACTGCTGCTGTTTCATTACCAAAAGGACTGGAATAAGCTGAGCTAGTGGGTCAGGTAATGGACTTGGGATTTGAGTGATGTGGGGTTGGTTCTGCTTTGAACAGAGGGCTGGACTCGATGACCTCCTGAGGTCTCTTCCAACCCTACGATTCTATGATTCTAATTCCTGGCTCAACTTGGCTATGTCTACACACATGTCAACTGGCATTATTCCGAAATAACATAGGGTATGTCTACACGACAGCATTATTTCGAAATAAGCTATTTTGAAATAGTTCATTCGAAAGAGCTTATTTCGAAATAATGCGTCTACACACCCAATGCATTTCGAAATAGCGTTTTTCGATTTTGAAATAGCACGTCCACACTGAGTGGATGTTGAATCGCATTTAAGGCTGGTTGGAACCAGTTCCGGCAGGGCATCAAATCAGGAGTAGCCTTGTGGCCAGGGCAGCCAGCAGGGCACCCTGGAAAGGGCTGGAGCCCCCCTCTGGGTGTGGGTGTGACTATGCGAAATAAGCATCTACACAGCACTTATTTTGAAATAGCAATTTGAAATTGGCACTATTCCTCATGGAATTAGGTTTACCAATTTTGAAATAAGCCCTCCGCTATTTTGAATTAATTTTGAAATAACGGAATGGCTGTGTAGATGCTAGGAAAGTTATTTCAAAATAACTGCTGTTATTTCGAAATAACTTTGCTGTGTAGACATACCCCATAGTGTGCATCTACACAGCAAGACCGTTATTTTGAAATAAATTTGAAATATCGAGCTTCTTGCTCCAACTCCTGTAATCCTTGTTGTATGAGGAGTAAGAGAAGTCAGGGGAAGAGTGCTCTATTTTGCTGCGTAGACAGCGCCAAAAGTCGAAATAAGCTATTTCGACTTGAGACACAATTAGCATAGCTCAAGTTGCGTAGCTTATTTCGAGTTTAACCTTGCCGTGTAGACATGCCCCTTTAGTCTTCCTTGTACACTCATTGGGCAGGGGATGTCTTTTACCCACTCTAGGACCCTCTCTCTGTTAGGGCATGCCTACACTGAGGAGTTATTTCAAAATCACTCCCCTTCTTTTGAAATAACAAGGTGAGCGTCCACACTACTACCAGGCCTGTTATTTCAAAATAAGGGGCTTGTTATTTTGAAATAATAACTCCTGCTTGTGCAGAGAAATAAGTGTATTTTGAGGTAGTTATTTCGGGAGTTATTTCAAAATCACGTTTTTCGAAATAACTTGGTAGTGTAGACATAGCCTTATTGTCCTCTTTGTGCCATTGTAAAACAATTAATAAATAATCATGGAATCTCAACTGTCCCTTTTATAGAGTGAGCTGACACGGGGATGTATAAATAGAAGGAATTTGTGCACAGAGACTTAAGCACCTTCCAGTCTGGCCTGCAAAAGGGACAGTCCTATTTCCTTCATGATACTGCAGCCGCCATGCTTGCTGGTAAAACAGATTTCATCCTTTGGCCTCGAGTCCTTTCTTAAATACAAACTAGGTACAACTCAGTTCTTCGGCAACTGGGGCTTTGCTGATATTCTTCTGTGTTCAGGGAGGTACAGCGCGCAGACAGGAGAATGCCAGGAGAAAAGGGCACCCTTTCAATATACCCAGGAAATCTTCAAATCCTTGCACAACTGGATGAACGTGGGAAGTGAATTCCAGGGTAACAGATGCCTGCAGGCCTGCCTTCACCTCTGCTGCTGCGGCAGCAGCCAGAACCCCAGCCCCTTTAAATCACCACTGGAGCACCACATTGTGCACTCCGGGTGGCTCTGTGGGAAAGATCACTGTGGAGCACTTTGAGTGGTAGTGAGTGTCAGCTTTCCTAGCCCCTCCCCTTCTGACCAAGGCCCCGCCCCTATTGCCCCAGGCCCGGCCCCTTCCAGGAATGCTAAGCTAGGCCACCCTCCATCTTACCCAGAGGCCCATGACGACTATTGGTGCCCCAACACCCCCCCTAGATTCACACTCTGCACACAACTTTAATGAATTTTGTGCAAAACATGCCTTGTGATTTATCATTAGAAAGTGAACAGCTCAGTGGTCAATAATATCATGTTACAATGTGGCTAGCAACATTATTTATAAAGTTAGGGACCCAAATTGAATTTATGACTGGAGCGTGTTTACTAGAGAAGTCTGGGGATGGTAATAAACCAAATTTGTTCGTCTCTAAAGGCATGCCTCCACTAGGAAATTATTTCAAAATAACTAAATTTGAAATAACTCCCGTAATAATAAAATCGAAATAGTGTGTCCCCCACTAAGGGGGAGACTCGAAATTAGCCCGAGGCAGGCTCCATTAATGTAGATGCGCTACCTCAGACTTAGAGCCCCAGGAAGGGGAATAATTACTTCAAATTACTCTGGGGAGTAGTTATTTCGAAATAGCAGCATCCACACTAACTCCTTTTGAAATAACTATTTTGAAATAAGTGTTATTCCCTGAGAGAAGCAGGAGTACAGATTTCGAAGTAACCCAGCCCGCTATTTTGAAATAAGGGGCTTGAGAGTGTGGACGCTCCTCTATTATTTCCAAATACCTCCCTTGTGTAGACCAGGGCTAAGATGCCACAGAAGTGCTTGTTGTTTTTACAGCTTCTCAAAGACAAAGGACAAGCTGATGCTCCTAATCAGGTCTCATCAAAGCTGACTGGCCGTCACTAGTCAAGTGGCTGTTCTTTGGCAATGCATCAGGGGAAGAACAGTTCCAGCTTCCTTTTAAACAAATAATACGGAAAACTCTGTCCTTGGAGTGGGAAGAAGTTTTATCTGGGGAGAACCCTGACTCCAAGTGACAGGACTACAAAACTGAGGGAAAAACACCCTGGAATCAATTTTTTCTTTTTTCTTTCTTTTTTTTTTTATCCAAGAAAACAAAGGAACCAGCCTTTGAGCTTTGGTAGGGGTTCTGACCTGAGAATTTGCTCGCCCCTGCTGCTGGTAAAAAAGGGATATGGGTTTTCCCTTGAACCAAGCCTGACATACATTCATTAGTAAAAGGGTTAGTAAACTTTCACTCACTTAAACCCAATATATCAAAAGATATATTGGCATTGGAAAAGGTTCAGAAAAGGGCAACAAAAATGATTAAGGATTTGGAACAGGTCCCATATGAAGAGAGATTAAAAAGACTTGGACTTTTCTGCTTAGAAAAGAGGAGACTAAGGGGGATAGGATAGAGGTATATAAAATCATGACTGCTATGGAAAAAGTAAATAAGGACAAATAATTGACTTATTCCCATAATATAAGAACTAGGGGTCACCAAATGAAGTTAACAGGCAGAAGGTTTAAAACAAAACAAAAAAGGAAGTTTTTCTTCACTCAGCGCACAGTCAACCTGTGGAACTCCTTGCCAGAGGACTTTGTGAAGACCAGGACTTTAACAGGGTTTAAAAAAGAGCTAGATAGATTCATGGAGGTTAGGTTCATCAGTGGTCATTAGCCAGGATGGGTAGGAATGGTGTCCCTAGCCTCTGTTTGTCTGGAAATGGATGACAGAAGAGGGATAATGTGAAGATTATCTGTTGTGTTCCCTCCCTCTGGGACATCTGGCATTGGCCACTGTCTGCAGACAGGATACTGGGCTAGATGGAGCTTTGGTCTGACCCAGTATGGCCATTCTTATGTTCTTATCTCATTGTTTTGTCTTTAATCAAAACTAACCCAGAGTTGAGTTTAAAAGGAATTGTTTGGTGACAAAAATAACAAACTTCTGTGTGTTGACCCCTTACCGGGGCTATGGAACTGTAATATCTGAACTGTTCGGGAGAGTCTTTATACTGCAGAACACATGTTTTGGGCAAAAAGCTGGAAGTCGGAGGGTGGTGGAAGCCAGACAGTGACCAGAGTGTTGCTGGCAGGCTGCAGCCATATACTGACACTCAGAGTGTGACCTGCATGCTGCTTGGTTGTTTGCGAGCGGTCCATGTTCAGCAGGAAAGCATCACGAGGCACCCAAGGTTGCCTCTCACTAGACCGAGTTGCATCCTGGAATGTGAGAGTCATAGAAAGGATGTGACTGCTCTGAGGCAAGGCACCTCTACTGATCGCCATGTAGCCCACATACCTTCTGGGTGTGGTGTACTATAGCTCAGCAAGAATCATTTCCTTCCAGGACACCTCAGTCCTTCCTGAAATAGCTTACACGATAATTTAGGGTTGCCAGATGGTTTCAGCAAAAATACCGGACACACTTGACATTACATCACAATCTACATTATATCTTATTTAGAACATACCAGACATTTATATTTTCTCAGTTTGTTTCCTGAACAGAGAGCTCAAATATTGGACTATCCGGTTCAAAACCGGACACCTGGCAACCCTAAGGATCTTGCCCGACCAATACTACTTAGTTCAGATGGTAAGCTTCATCTGCAGTATGCCCATAAAGGCCTGTGCTAGAACTTCTCAATCCTGACCTGAAATGTGTCCTGGTAGGCCCATTCTGGGCCTCTCCTGAACACCGACTATCCCTCATATGAGATGATGTATTGGCTTTGTGATGAAAAAACCCACTGAGGCGAAGATCTCGAGAAAGTTGTTTTGTGGATCCATGTCACTGGAGGTGATGGAGTTGGATCATATTTCCAAGGGAGGCAGCAGTCTATGGTGGCACTGTGGTTGCAGGCCTCTTTGTTGTGAGGAGAATGCACTGCCCTCTCAAAGGTGTCTCCCGGGAGGAGTTGAAGAACTCTGCAAAAACAACACATGCTCCCGACTGTAATCATTTGACGTAGTGAACTCCAGGTCAAAAATCTTCTTTCCTGGAGACGGATGACCTTCCTTTAGGAAACAATGAAGAAACTTAAAGTGAAAGTTATTTTTCCACAGGGGATATGAAATAGCAGGAAATAAATCCAGATTCATGACAATCCTGTCTGCTGAGACTGAATGAACTCACATGATTGTAAAAGTGTACAATCCAGGGAGCTAGGGTCAATCCAATAGTCATTTTCAAGGACAGTCCCATCTTTTCACTTAATTTGTAATAGCTGTGTGGGTTGGAACTAGGGTAACTGGTTAACCAGGACCCAACCCATCTAGAGCACACACACCCCGAACTGTGGCCTGTGGTGCGGTGTGGTGGGCCCTGCCCCCTGCGGCTGGCGCTGGCAGTCAAGCCCCATGGTTAACCGTGTAACTGATAGAATTTTTATCGGTTACACAGTTAATATTTATATATATTTTTTTACATCCCTATCTGGAACCTGTTCTTTTTAATATGAAAAATCTACTCTTATTGTTTTTAAGGTGACACAGCCAAAGAATGCCATTTGTTTTATGTTTCTAAAAAAAAGAGGCATTAAAATACACCTAAAACCACAAAATTGCTCCAGACTGTGTGCATAAATATACACAACCAGATTTTCAAGCACAGATTTTTGTTTCTGTGCCCTTAACTTTGGAGCATAATTCTGTTTGTGCAGTTCCTTGGAAGAGTATGGTAATGTCACTTTGCTGCATCTGATTGGCACTTACTCCCACAACACTGGTATTAAACAAATAATAACCTACATTGCTACCACAATGCAAGAGCTCTTAGGGTATGTCTACACAGCAAAGTTATTTTGAAATAACTTTAGTAGCGTCTACACAGCCAAACCACTATTTCAAAATTAAATCGAAATAGCAGAGGGCTTATTTCGAATTTGGTAAACCTCATTCCACGAGGAATAACGCCACATTCGAAATAGCTATTTCAAAATAAGTGCTGTGTAGACACTTATATCGAAATAGGGGGCTTCCAGCCTTCCCAGGGTGCCCTGGTGCCCACTCCAGCCTCAGCCAAGAACACTCCTGTCCCTCCCCCTCCCTGGAGCCCTTAAAGGGGTTGACTCTGGCCACAGTGTCTGTGCCAGCTCCAAGCCTGCCAGCCCAGAGCCAGCAGTCACTGCCCCTGACCCAGTGGCCCCAAAACATGAGCCAGCAAGCCACTGGCAGCCAGCCCTCCACCGCTCCCCAGGAGCAGTCTGCCAGCTCCCAGGAGCCTGACGGCCCGGAGAAGGCAGGCATCTTCCTGGTCCAGGGTGAAGATCATGGACCTCATTCAGGTTTGGGAGGGATGCCCCCAACGTCCATGATCTCCGCACTAGATGGAGGAACGCAGCCGTCTATGGCAGGCCACCAAAGGCCACATGTGAACCCAGGAGCAGGTTTGCATGAAAATCAAGTTGGTCCAGCAAGACCCCCAACCCTGATCCCTGAGCTTCCCCTCCCCCTTCTTCCCCTTGCTTCCCCCTTCCAGCTCCCTCCTCCCAGGTTTCCCCCTCCCCTTTCCCACCCTCTCTTCTCCCCTCTCCTGCCTCCTTTCCCCAGTCTCACCAGAGTTTCATTCCCCGCACCCCCACCCAGAGTTTTGTTAAAAAAAGAGAGTTTGTGTTCATGAAAACACATGCATTTTATTTGAAATCAGGAAGGGGGGCTAGGGAGGGGTGAGGAAGGAATGAGGCACAAGCCCCCAGTGGGGCAGACCAGCAAGGCTCTTAGTGCTCCTCAGGGTGGAAGCTCTCCCACAGGGCCTCCTGGATACTGACAGCCCCCCAGTGGACCTTCCAGATGGCAGCCTGGAGAAAGTGCAGCCAGGCTCGCAGCAACACAGCCACGAGAAGCACCAGAGTGCCCAGGGGCAGCTCTGGCTCCATGTTGCAGAGTGCTGTGGTGTCCCGAGTGCAGGCAACCAGAGCACATAGAGACAAAATGCTTTGCTGTCCCTCAGTGAGGTAGGCAAGCAAGCAGGGAAAGCTGAGAACTGGCTGTCCGGGGGGGTCCCTTTAAGCACAGGCCTCAGATATCCTCAGGCAGCAGCCACACAAAGTAACTCCTGACCTGATGCCCTGCCGGACCTGGTTCCGGCCAGCCTTCAATGTGATTCAGCGTCCACTCAGTGTGGGTGCGCTATTTTGACGTGCATTTTGTGTGTAGACGCGTTATTTCGAAATAACTTATTTCAAATCAACTATTTCGAAATAAGAGATTTTGAAACAATGCTGTCGTGTAGACAAGTTGTGTGGAGTCGGTTTCTCCCTCTGTGTTTGAGCCCCCTGACATGGTCAGATGTTCCTCTCACTTACAAATGTGAAATCCCACTGCAGTCGGTCAATGCCATCAGCTCTGTGCCAGCGTAAAGAATTTGGCTCATATTAGTTAAAGGCTTGGGTAAGAAATGCATGAAACTTCAAAGGGCTTGGAACCAAATTAAAATCCAGGTGTTTATTTAATTTCATTTTAGATACTTATGTATTTTGATAGATGAAAAATAGGCTCTTCCATTTCTCTGGACAACCCTGACATCAGATGGCAGGACGCTTGTCTACATTTTATCCAGACCTTTTGGCCATGTCTACAATAGAAAATGATTTTGAAATTAGTAAATTCGACTTGACTCCTGAACTAGCATGTCCGCACTACGGGAAAGCCTCAAAATTAGTCTGAGGCAGGCTCCGTTAATGTGGAGACACAGCACTGGAGAGTAATTAGTTCAAATTACTTGGGGGAGTACTTTATTTTGAAATAGTGGAACCGGAGCGCCCATGCTACCTCTATTTCAAAATGACAACTTCAGATTTGGTGTTACTCCTGCTGAAAAGCAGAAGTACAGATTTTAAATTCCATGGCCCATTATTTTGAAATGATGGGTTGGTAGTGTGGACGCTCCACTTATAAATTCAACCCGGAGGGGGGGCGTTAGTTTGAAATAAATTCTTAGCGTAGACCAGGGCCTTGGGTCTGCAAAATGGAGTTGGATTTGTCATACAAACAGTAATCATCCACCAGGAGCTGGGTGGGAATCCTATGTGTATAAGTGCACAGATACAACATTTCCATCCTAGTTCAATTCCTCACCTCCTAGAGCAGATGTGAAGAAATTGGAGAGGGTCCAGAGAAGAGCAACAAGAATGATTAAAGGTCTAGAGAACATGACCTATGAAGGAAGACTGAAAGAATTGGGCTTGTTTAGTTTGGAAAAGAGACGATTGAGAGGGGGTATCTAAAAGGGTGTGTCAAGGAAGAGGGAGAAAAAATGTTCTTCTTGGCCTCTGAGGATAGAACAAGAAGCAATGGGCTTAAACTGCAGCAAGGGAGGTTTAGGTTGGACATTAGCAGGGCCGGCTTTAGGAAGTGCGGGGCCCGATTCGCGGCAGCGGTGCCACGCATGCGCCACGCACCTGGGGCGTCACCGTGCATGCGCCGCATGCCCGGGAGTGGGGGCCTCTTAGGCGCAGGGCCCCCCTCTTAGGCACGGGGCCCGATTCAGGAGAATCAGGGGAATCGGCCTAAAGCCGGCCCTGGACAGTAGGAAAAAGTTCCTAACTGTCAGGGTGGTTAAACACTGGAATAAATTGCCTAGGGAGGTTGTGGAATCTCCATCTCTGGAGATATTTAAGAGTAGGTTAGATAAATATCTATCAGGGATGGTCTAGACAGTATTTGGTCCTGCCGTGAGGGCAGGGGACTGGACTTGATGACCTCTCAAGGTCCCTTCCAGTCCTAGTATTCTCTGATTCCTAACAGGAAAGCTGCTTTTGAGGGAGGCATTTGCAATGTGGATATTTGCTGACTTGTAAGAACTGGACTAAGACTTTTCCCAAAGCCCAACCAACAATAAGCATCTACTAAAATCACATAAACCAGCTACCAGTGGCAGTGACACTGATATTGGACTTAACAATAGGAACAATGCAGGTAAAATTTCCAAAATCACACAAGTCCCAATTTCAAATGCTTCTAAGGCACTTAGGCCCTGATTTTTAAAGGTGGCTTCGCTCAGCATTGCAAGACCTAAGTGACTTAGGCTCTTCAGAATCACCATCGCTTTTGAAAATGAAACTTGGGTCCCTCTTGGCATTCAGTGACAGCTAAACTCCTAAATCACTTAGGCCTGGCACCATTGAGTGAAGTGATGCTTACATAGCTTTAAAAATCTGGATCTTAAGTTTCTGAAAATGGGACTTTGGCTCCTAAGTCACTTAGTGAAGTTTTGTTTTAAAACCTCACTCCCGTCTCCTTCAGCGAGCCAAACGGTCCCAGGTATTTATTTTACTTTTAGTAGAAGCAGCAGATGAGCACCCAGGCATCACGGTGATTTCTAGCCCTAATTACACCATCTTACTCTTTCCTTCTTATTATTCCTATGAAAAATAGAACTACTGTGGAGTTTAGAATCAATATTCCTCCCACACACGTTCAGTTCCCTTCCTCGCAGGCACATTCATTCTCTCTCTTTCCCTCCCTCCCTCCCTCCTTCCCTCTCCCTGCTTTGCTAGTAGCTCTTGTTTAGACATTTTTTTTTCAGCCAATACTAAAGGAATGATTGTGCCTTTGATGTCCAGCAGTGACTCCAGGTTTCCATCAGCACCAACAGAGCATTTGGGGGAGAGAGGCCTGAGGGACGCACTCCAGGGAGATGAGAAAATAATTAGTGCTTGTTCTACAAAGGAGGGGATTTTCTGAAACAGCAGCGCATGCGAGCGCTTTCTCCTTGCGTGGGTGTGGAGGTGGGCGTGAAGGAGCATGCATGTGAGAGAGACAGAAAGGAGAGGAAGGTGGGTGGGTGTGTGCGTTCAGGAGGGATACTGCTCTTAACTAGGACTCAAGGGGAGCCTGGGATGAGTGCCAGCCCCATGCACAGGTGTGAATTTTTCCCTCTTTGGACAACCTATCAACAGCTGACGTGCTGTTGACCCCTGCTTTTGATGCTGTTAGTCATCAATGCATTAGTTCCTGGGGCATGCTCTGGGCTTAGCCTCTGCCCCACCAAGTTCCCAATCTATCTCTTTGTTGTGTGTCTTCCCGGTGCCAAGCGCAATGGGGTCTTGAAGAACGTTCCCTCGAATTTTTTCCATCCAAGTGTGGGATAAATTTTGTTATACACACCAAGGCAGGGGCAGGTGTGCACCACCAGTAGAAATACATGCTGCTGGCTGTGCTAATCAGCTGGGCGGCAACTGAATCTCTCCTAGTTGACTGCCCAGCCACTCGTCTGACAGGAATTACTGGTGTTGAACACTGGCTGGGGCTCATAGGAATGACTGCAAAGGAAATAAGACACCATTATAACAATTTCACCCAATAGGAAGAGATCAGAGGTGACCTTTCTGGAAGAGGGACTCTGATGAAACCCCTCAACCACAGAAATGGACCTTAGGGGATTGTTGCAAAATGTCAAGGCGCCAATTCCTCTGTTTTAGTCACAGTGACAAGGTATTGCAAACTTGCAGACATTTTAAAGGGATACAGCCAACATTTGGAAACCCAGCTTTTAACCATACTGGATGTTGCAATAACAAAAGACCCAGGCTCAGAACCTCAAAGATATTAAAGTATTTCTGCTGATTAAAATGGAAGCTAAGAGTCAAAATATGTTTGAGGACGTGGGTCCCTGTTCCTTCTCTAAATCCCCTCAAAACTGTTAAGGAAATCAGTGTCCAGTTAGTATTTCTCGTGAGCATGTACTTTCCTTTCCCCCTACGCTTACTCCTCCCCACAAAAAAAGTAAATAAAACATGAAAAAGTAGGTGGGAACAAGTGTCCATTTCTATTGTAGCCGAGTGGGAGTTGGAAGAGGGAAATATCCGACATTCGTAGACAAACTTCTGACCATCCAGCCTTAAAAAATACACTTTGTTATTATTAATTTGGCTGTTATCCTGATTCGCTAAATGAATCTTCAGATAATAATGTGTGTACTCTGCTTCTTTGATGTTTCGAAGCACTCAAGTGTTTAGGAACTGTCAAACAATATACTGTTATTCAAAGGAATATATTCATTGAGAGGTTAAATTAGATATTGCAGCAACAATCCCTTTTGGAGTGGAGAGGCATTTCATGCTAACAAATAACTACAACATAATTATAACAAGGCTAAGTGGCACATGATTTCAGATGACTGCATGGGCAGTGGGAAGAGCATAAAGGAATGGTAAGGAATGGAGTTGATCTATTAAATAGTTTTGAAAAGATTTGCAAAGTTTTCAAAGAGCAAATTCATAGCAACAGTCACCCAGACACAGAGCTGTTGCATTTGTTCTGTCTATTCCTGTTGAAGCCCAGAAAAGTTATGCTTGTCTGTATTAAAAATACGCAGTATTGTTGGGACTGTGTTGATCCAAAGATATTGGAGAGGCAAGGTGGGTGAGGTAATACTTTTTATTGAACCCAGGGGTGGCGGGTGAAGGCCCAGCTAGGGAAGGTAAGCCCCGCCCCCGCCCCTTCCGCATGAGGCCCCACCCTTTCAGCAACCTCCTCCCGCAATGGAGCCATGCTCTATCCATCCTGGCCACCTGGAGGGTTGGGGCTGCTGCATTGCCGCCTGAGTCTTCCTTGGCAACCACTGAGCCGGGCTGCCATGTCGGAGCCCCGGTGCTCCCTGGCACCCAGAAATTGTAGGCAGTTTGGGGAAGGCAATACCTTCCCTTGTCTACATGACCTACCGCCCATCATTGGACTGACTCCTGTTGGAGAGGGAGGCAAGCTTTTGAGCTTACACAGAGTTCTTCATGTCTGGGATGAAGATGTTAGTCCCTGAGACTCTTCACTTGTCAGACTATAGTACCGGACATTAACATCATAATCATTGCCAAGAACATTTGCCACTGGGACTGGCGTGGAGATAGGCACCCAGCAAAGCCCCAGCTACTCCCTGCTGAGTGTTTGGGCCCAGTGTGTGTTGCATGCCTTCATGAAAGCAGCTTAGTGGTGAGGGAACTCATAAGTTCCTAAGGACAGTGACTGTACAGTGGCTTCTCAAGGGGTGGCATTTTCTCCACATTTCCTTGAAGCTTACGCAATTTGGAGTTGAATGCCACTATGCACAATCCGGTTAGTACTCCAAAGACCATCCATTTGCATATCGTTGCTCCTTTGGCCTCAGCAGCATGATGCAGGGTTGTGTGGGTTACAATGAGAAACCAATCATATGATTCAGGTATATTCTTTGGTATGACTTCTTAACTTGCAATGAATGGACGCAGAGTTCCAAGCAGGCGTTTGCCTTGTGGAGAGATCTGAAGTCTGCCACTCCAGCGAGCTCTGTGCACAAGCAGCTCTGTTCCTTGGCTTCCTTTCAGGCATGCTCACAAATGCGTCTCCAAACTTTCTCTGCCTTCCACACACACAGGTCTCCCAGCTCCTGCTAGGAAATCAGCTTAGCTCTGACCTCCCTTCAGCCTTGGGCATTCCTTCAGTTGCTCTTTTCTATCTAAAGGAGCTAAATTGCTCCTTCCATTGTGTGTTGGCAGAATGGGGGCCTTATTGAGTTGATTCTTCCAGGCTATAAAACAAGCAAAATTGAGTCAATAACAAGAAAAGTGGAAGAAACACAGGTGATGTGCAGAGTCTCATCCAGTTCCAATTGTGTCTTTGTGGGTATGAATAGTGTGAACCGTTTTGCGCATGTTGCTGAATATGAGAAATGTGAACAAGGTCCCTGGGAACAGGGCCAGTAAAGGCTGGCCACAGAGCAAGGGGGATCCCAAATACGTCTGAGATGGCAACAGGAGAAACAGAGTCAGGACAGTCAGTGGCATAGCACTTGTCCTCTGACTCATCCCGTGAGGGTTACGCTAATATTAATGCAGGATGTAAAATCTCCCCACCATTGTGTTGCAAGCAGGTTGCTGTTCCAAAACCAGTGCCGATGGCTTCAAAGAAAATATCAATGTCTCTTTAGGGTACCAGCCCCCATTGAAATGATTCTTCGCCCAGTTGGAGTCTCATTCAGGTAAAGGTGGGTCGAATACAAGCCACAGAAAGAGTTATTTAAGAAATTGACACATTTTTCCCCACACAAAAATATATTTGGCAGATCATTTACTATTTTTTAGTCTGCCTCGACAATTTAGTAAAGAGCCAGGGATGGGATTTTGAGTTTTAGTTACAATAGAACCTTCCCAGGGTTTTTTCCCCTCAGGCCTGCCAAAACGGGGGGGCAAATAGGGCAGTTTCCCCAGGGCCCAGCAATTCTAAGGTGCTTGGGGTTACCAGCCACTGCCACTGATACTGTGGTAGTGGTGGCTGCCAGAGTCCTGTGCCTTGGAAATTGCCATAAGAGGGCTTTGGTGGTGGGGGGGGGGGGTACAACACTCTCCAGGTGGTGCAGAGGGCAGTCCTGGCCCTGCCCCTTCTGCATGAGGCCCCACCCCTTACGCCTGCGGCCCCGCCTCTTCGAGGAGCATGAGCTGGCCTCTTACACCTTGCTGACAGCTTCCTGGTCTCTCTGCCATGGCCTCCAAACTTCTCAGTAGAGAAAACAGGATTGAGATTCCATGAAGCCCGCCACTGCCTTTTTATTGGGTCACTGGAGTGGGGGTGATGCCTTTCCTCCAGGGGCTGGGTGTCAAACCTGAAGCTCATGTGTAGCTACGTGGGGTTGTTCCCTGAAACTTTGCCATGGGTTCCATCGGCTGGATTCGTTTGCCAAGCTACTCCGCTGGAGAGAACCTCTCCACACACCCCTCCCGCTGCCCCGCTCTGCATGTCTGCCGTGTCACAAGATTCGTCCTGCCTTGGGCAGGGGGCTGAACTTGATGACCTCTTGAGGTCTCTTCCAGCTCTATGATTCTATGACTCTTGCAGCAATACGGAAACGAATCAATAATAAGTGGCCAGAACCCACCGCCCTCAGAGTGTCAGCCATTGATGGTGGCGAGCAGCGTTCTCGATCGTGGCCTGCACACCTCCCCCCGAGTATCGCTGTGAGGGCAGCACATGTAGCAGAGTTTTCCCACTCTCGGCTGCTGCTCAGATGTACAATGCACTGCCCTGCACCCACACACCCTTTTCTTTGTTTAGTTGCCTCTGGATGGCGTTGCCTTGGCAACGGGAATCAGTAGCTGTATTAGACAAAAGCGATGATTTCAGGCACGCCGATGTGTTAATGGGATGATGGACAGGAGGACAGGTCAGATTTCATGCATTTAAGGGGAAAAGGCAGCAAACCTGAACACAAAGGCAGCGGAGGCATTTTGCAGAGTTTGTGTGAATGGTGGGGGGGGGGGTGAATGATACGGCGAAGATATTCAGTGATATCCTTGACCGGTTGCCATTTCTGCATTCCCCGGAGATTTCAGGAATATTCTGACACTGGTATTTGGTGCTGGTTAGTAAAACGGTTTATCTATGGAATGCAAGCCACAGATCCAAACACACATGCCTTTGCAACATGTGGCCATTAAAACCGGCGGCACAGAGCTTTCTTAAGGTGGTACATCAGGGTGAATGTCTAGCTCCATGGGTAGAAGTCGGGCTGTGCAGTCCAAGAAGCCCTGAGCACGTTTGTGCTGGGTTGCAGCATGCTTGGTCCATGCTATGCTGAAGGGAGCTGATTGAATACTTTCGACGTGTTTGTGAGCATTCCTCCAAATTCCAAACTGCTCTTTGCATCCTCCATGTTTGGGCCCCTTTTTGTTCACCATGTATGGCCATTCATCGGCGGCATTGGTGCTTGTGCAGAAGGTTGGGGGAACAGCTAGTTTTCATGCAAATGTCCATATTTGCCTGTAAAGCCGGCTGTTTGAAAGAGGACTTGCTCGCCTCTGTGCTGGTGGCCAGTGCATCAGCAGCAGGTGGATTTCAGTCCCCTTTCTTCAGGACCGAGATTTATTTCTCTGAATCAAACTGTTCAACATAAAGCCAATGCACAAACCAGGTCCTTTCCAATGTTCCTGCTAATCTTTTCCACCCATGTGCAGAATAAATTTATACGTGCACCAAGGATGTGCACCACCAGTCAAAACAAAACACCTCGTTGTGGGCGCTCTGCTAATCAGCAGGGTGGCATTTGAATTTCTCCTGAGTGGTGGCGAAAGTGGCCAGCTTACAGGGAGAATTGGTCCTTTCCCCCGACTTAGGGTCTCCTATGTACTCCAAGCATGTATCACTTCCCACTGAGCTGCTTTGTTTGCTCTTTATCTGAAGACCAGGTGGTCTGCAAGCTTCCTAGCACCTGATTTCTATCCTCAGACCCATCATCTAGTAGGCAGATCAGCCAAACTCTCCTACTCGGATGCAAATGTTGCATCTGAAGTAGCTGTGAGGAGTCTGCTCTCTGCTCTGGTGGTGTCTGCATTTAAGAATGGTTTGCTACAGTTGGGTTTTGCAGTTAGTCTGTAAGCAGCTGGGCTGGGGGTCATTTTTCTCTGGTCCAGCTGTAGGGAACCAGCGCCTTCCATGTACGTGTAACTACAGGCGGAATTGAACCTGGGACCTCTGGGCATGAGCCTCTACAGCTTGAGCTAAAAGTCAGCTGGCTCTCAGCTAAGGCTGTAGAGCAAACTCATTCTCTCTCTCTCTGTACGTGGTCTCAGTGCCACTTGATGGGACAGTGGGCCATACCCAGCAGGTCTGGGGGTAACATATGTTTGTGTCAGTACCCAGAAAAGAATTTGGACCCATTACCCAAGAGGCAGCTAATTGGTCACAGGTTACAAAGGTCCATCCCACCCTGTGTCATATCCACAATTTGGTTCTTTATGATGGTCCTTTCTAGAAAGCTTCAGCTACCCAATCAGGGTGCAGAAATAAAGCCATGTGACTTGGGTGATCTGTAATATAACGATAACACACGACAAATGCCTCTGTCTACAGGATAAATAACAGGCATTCGGTTAAGACAACAAAGGCACAATCGGAACGTTTACTCCACACATTTACCTAGTTTTAATGAATGTGGTTCTTACATTTAAAAAAAATATTTTGGATGGACCGTTATTTGTTTTCTTCTATTGCTGTCTCTCGTATTTGTCATGTGACTCTTATCAGGTGTGATGCCCAGGGTAATGAGGTGAGACTGACACAGGGAGAAAGTGGCCAGAAAGGATTTAATCTAGGCTGGGGATAGCATTTTAATGAATGAAGGGACGCTGCAATTTATTTCTCTGCTCTCTTCAGAAATTGATTAAAACTAAGGATGGCTGGGGCAAGAATCAGAAACCTGACCCTGAAGCATCATCTTTCTAATCTTTTCCACCCTGGGCGGATTTTTTCTATCCATGTGTGGAATAAATGTTTTATGTGCACCAAGGCTTGTGCCAATGTGTAGAAACAAAAAACCTAGCTGTAGATGCATTGCTAATCAGGTGGGTGGCATTTGAATCTGTCCTGAGTGGCTGTACAAGCCGCTTCTTTTGTCAGAAGCTGGGACTGGGTGACAAGGGATGAATCACTTCAAAATTCTGCACTGGAATGGGTTTGCTGGGGCAGGGGTGGAATCTCCATCCCTTGAGGTTTTTAAGACCCAGCTTGGCAAAGCCCTAGCTGGGATTGGTTACTCCTGAGGTCTCTTCCAACCCTAGGATTCTATGATAATTCCCTGTTCTGCTCGTTTCTTCTGGGGAAACCTGGGATTGGCCACTATCGGCAGACAGGATACCGGGCTAGATGGACCTTTGGTCTCGCTCAGTATGGCCATTCTTATGTTTATTATGTTTTTATAGAAGTAAAATCTAAATTTTCAAGCGTTTGAGTACAATCCTTTTTACTTCCTGTATCTCACTTGAAACTTCTGTTTGTAGTATCTTATGAGAAACGCTGTGATTTCTAGGCCAAGATTGGACAGTCCAGAAGAAGCTCTGGATCCTTATTGGCTACCAGATCTGCTGGTTTCGATCAGGTCACATTTCAGACATGATGAGCAGATCCCTGAGGAGAGGAAGGACTCAGCCAGGAGGAGTACAGATGTGAGCTGCATACACAGCGACCTAACCTAACCAACTCCATCTTTTGCCAGGCCTTGGGGCACTGTAGAGAGAATAGTATGGAACCAGACTTCACTAATTATCTACCTCTGAAAGACGGTGTACGTGGCTAGCTGTAGTTGACTGCGTGAGGGATACTGAGTCCGGTGGTTGTAGGCCGCACCAGTGAGAGAAGGCAAAAGCAAAATTATCATCATGAATGGATGCAGATAATTATTTGCGCTCAGCTGGAACCCCAATGCCGGCGTGAGAAACCGAGTTGACTGTATAAACAGCACTACAGGTAGCAGAGCGTCAAGTAAACATTGCTCATCCTTCCGTAGGAGGGAGAGCAAGCCACTTGGGATTTGGAGGAAAGGAAACCACTATTTGCTTTCCTCCCGATGCTGATACAGTGAATATCCGATTATTGCCTTCAATCTTCCTTCATTTTTCTCCTGCGCGGACCCCCAGCCAATGAAGTCCGTGCCTGAGACAAATCCAAGACAAGCGCTATCATTTGGTAAAGCTGTACGCCGTGAGCCGGGGCATTTGTATTGTAATTATTAGCACTGAATGGACTTTGCAATCTGCAGGGAAGCTTTCCTTAATGACAAGTATTAGTTACAGAGGTAGGATGGTCCTATCAGCACAGACCTTTATGGCTGTGCAGTTCATCTCTGTTGATCGCTGACCTCCCACAACACCTTGGCAGGATGTCTCTGTGCTGGAGGTAATATATAAATATAAGTTTTAGGTTTGGAATGGAAGCCTTAAACACCGATTACATGCTGCTAAGCATCATGGAGACGATTTTAAAGGTTAGCCAGGGCACCAGCCACAAGCAGCTCCCAGGTAGGGGGTTCATTTCCTTGATGCCTGCAATCTATAGCTGCAATCAGGCAATGGACCGCCAGAGAAGGGAAGGTATTTTGCATAGCTCAACCTCCACGGACAGGGAACTTTTTTTCATTAAGCCGTTAAAACCGTGGCAACACGCTGGAGTGATGGGATATGAAATAGCATGTTAGATGATTTAAAGGATTTTCCAGTAATACTCTATGGTTCTGAGGTTTGGAGATTTGGATGTGAAAGGAAAAGGAGAGGAAGGGTAAATTTGAAACCAAGAAGCTCCGGCAAGGCTGAAAATCAAAGGCTGGGATCCTAGGAGAGTCAGTAGGCTATTGGAATGAAATCTTGAAGTAAAAGGGATGAGTTTTAACTAAGATCAGGTCCATTCAGCTGTGACTAAAGTCCTGGATCTCTGGGACTAAATCTGTTTGTTTTTTAAAATCTGCTTCCAAGCACAGCTTCTATTCGGTAAGGAATCTATTCCTCAGTGAAGCTACTTCTCACTTGCAGTGTAAGTTACAATAATAGTCTAGGAGGGAAAAAAATGCATTTTTTTTCGTTTGCACCTTGTGCTTAACCTACTTGGAAATCAACTCCTCCAGTTTTATAGGCAGAGCAAACTTTTTCTTCCAACTAGAAGAGTTCAGAAGCAACTGCCATATAATTAGGCTTGGCAGAATTTGATTTTTTTAAAGTAATTTTGACAGATGACATCAACGCTTTTAAACATCTGTATAGATTTTTATCCATTTCAATTGTCATTAGTGCTGGAAAGTATGGAGGAACGGGGTTTGGACAATCCTTTACTGACAGTCAATGTCAAGATTCAAAAAGTGAAAGCTAAATGGAGCTAGTTTCAGAGGAGTAGCCCTGTTTGGGCACGTTTACACTGCAGGGCAAAAGTTGGATTAAGATACGCAACTTCAGCTACATCAATTGTGTAGCGGAAGTTGAAAGAGCTTATTTCAGCTTTTGGCGCTGTCTGCATGGCAGGAAGCTGAAGGATGAACACTCTTTCTTTGACTACCCTTACTCCCTGTGAAATGAGGGTTACAGACATCAGAGTAAGAAGTCTGCCATCTTGAAATGATTTCATAGTAATGGCTTGCTCTGCAGACACACACTTCGTTATTTTGAAACAACATCAGTTATTCTGAAATAACTCTGCGGCGTAAACATACCCTTAGTCTGTTTCAGCAAAAATAACAAGGAGTCCAATGGCACTTTAAAGAACCTAATACCCTGATACACTTGTTAGTCTTTAAAGTGCACTGGATTCTTTGTTGTTTTTGCTCAATGAAACCCCACTAATGCTGGCATTACAACATTTTTTACACCTTAATGTGGGAATTCGTGCAGCAGTTTCCTTTCTTGGCTTGTCTGGACATTTTGATGATTATCACTGGAGATACTTTTTGTTGGGTTGTGTGAAATTGTGGCTGACATTGTGAAATTGACATTTGCTGATAAAAATCAAATCCTTCCAAGCCTAAATATAATAAGTGGGGTAACAGGTTAAATGCACTGTGGACCTTCGGTTTGTACGTTGTCCTTATTAAAGCTGAAGTGTAATTGAAGTCAATTGGATTGCTGCCCTGTGTGAATAAAGGCTCTAGGACTTGTCCATATATTCTAGCAAATCCGGGTTACAAAGGAAATGAAGCCAAAGGGAACAATAAAAGTTGATTGTTAAATATAACTGATTTATTGGCACAATGTAATGGTTTTGCTCTTGCTTGCTTCGGTGCGTATAATCTGTGAGCAGTTGCTCTGAACCTCAGAAACACATTCCTCTCAAAGCACCATTTACAAAACGAACTGTGCCACAACTAACAATAAGCCAATTTCCAAGATTTAGCTGCCGAAACCAACAGAATTTGCAAGACTATTTATAATAGTGCCATCTGGTGACTCTCCATAATGCTACAGTGAAGATTAATTTAGAGCACTCAACCTGAACTGAAAAGAAAGAAAACACAGTTAATACAAAATATGCTCATTAAAACACTCCTCCGAGAAGTTTAATCAAGGGACCAAATATAGGGTGTTGATTTGTATTCCCTGGAAACCCGTGACCTTACTGGAGTTGGGCAAAGACAAATGTGAACAGAGGTTGGTTCCATATGTAATTGTAATTCTATGGTGTTATGAGTTCCCCTTGTGGGGTTCGCGTCTTCCCCACTCCCCTCTGTTTACCAAGTACCAGTTTAAGCCGCTGTGCACAGTAGCGGTTTCTCGGTTTGTTTTATTCCTATATTACGCAGGACACACCATATGGTCGCTTACCTGTACAGCACAGGGTTCGCATCCAGGGTACAGGGGAAGGGGGTTCGGGCCCTCCCTCTCTCCAAACCCCGGCCCAGGGCCCTAAGGCAGGGACTTAGGTCCCTGCTCAGTGGAGGGGGCTGTGGCCCCTAAACTCCCCCACTCACGGGGTCCACGACCCTGCCCTGGGCCACATCTTCCCCAGTTCCACATTCATGTCTGACCAGCGGAGGCCGGGTTAAAGCTCACCCTGGTCGTTCATTCTCCTGGGTCCTCCCGTTATACGCTCTGGCGTCCTCCTTCTTTGTTCTCCGGTCGCTGTCTCCCCTCTCCTCCGATTCCTCCTCCCCTCGGGCTTCCCTACCCCCTTTTAAATTGCCCGCCGTGGCTTCCCCCAGGGTCCCCAACCCCCCTTTCCTGGCTCATTTGGTGATGTCCCAAGTGACGTCATCCACCTGCGCCCCTGGCGGCTGACGGGTCGCACCTCCGGCTCTGCCGCCCACGCTCTCTCCGGCCATTCCCCCCTCTGAAGCAGGGCTTTCCCGCGGGTGCCTATCCCTGCTCTGCACCTCCCTGGACTCCCCGATTCAGAGTTCGGAGGGGGGGGGTTCCAGTGCGGGGCGGAGGCGCCCCGTCACATATGGCTACACTTTTCATCGGAAACTCTAAACCCCCTTTACAAATATTAAAAAGAGATTGGTTTTCCCAAGATCATACAGAGACATTGTGACCGAACCAGGGACAAAACCAAAGTGCAGTGCCTTTAACTACAAGCCATCTTCCCTGTGCTGTCAAGTTAACTTACTCCTATGAATAGGAGAAGATGCAGATAGAACCAGGAGGGTCCTCTGATTCTTCATGAGCAGGAGGAGGGACCATCTAACATTGACCACCGGGTCTCCACGCAGTTGGAAAACCGAATAAATAGGATTCATCTGAAGGGGTCAGTTGGAGTCCAAGTTGTCTCATGATCATTTTCTCAGTCATCATTGTCACTGGTGATCTCTCAAAGGCAAGGAGGATTCTTTCATAGATTGCCCATTTCAAGTGATCTGTCAATGGCGGTAGGTGAGTGGTTGGCTTGGTGAGGCACGCCCCCACAGCCCCATCCCTTCTGCCAAAGGGGCACTCATTTCATGCCCAGCAGAGCCCACACAGGCCCCATTGTAGCCATTGGCCTGTGCCCTGTGCCTTCAGTCTTCTTGACCATGGGGGGGCCGGGAAGCACAGGTCACATTGCTATACCCAACCCCTAGCTGCCCCTGCCCCTCCCCCTCCAGCGGCCAGCCCTAGCACCGGGCCAAGAGCAGCCTGCTGCACGCAGCTAGGAGGGCACATGACCTGTGGCCAAGCATGGGTGGGGCCATCCATGTCTGTTTGGGAAGGCGATGCCTTGCCTTCATTATCCATCGCCCATGGTGGGACCACTGACGGCCAATGAGGCATATTGTACCAGGACTACCTGCCGCATTGCAGACACATATTTGCGAGCAGGGAGGGTGAGCCTGGGTTGTTGGTATGAGCCATGATACACTCTTTGTGTCGCTCCCACTTTTCTGTTACATGTACATGATTCCCCTGTCCTTGAAGAGTGGGTTAAAGGAAGGTAACTGTTACTAAGCGTATCAGGGTCAAGGGACGGGGACTTGTAAGATGAAATGGTCACCAAGTCAGATATCAGAAATGGTAAGACAGAAAAACCCACAGGAGCACATTTTAACCTGCCTGGGCACTTGTTAATGGATGGAAAAGTAGCCGTTCTTCTTCAAAGGAATTTCAAAAACCAACTACAGAGAGAACCTGCAGAACTGAACTTCATATGCAAACTTGACACACTCTCTCACGGCCTGAACAAAGACATGAACTGGATGGGCCATTATATTCAACACCTAACTGACAACAAAAGCTAGTATGGGACACTTAGAGCCCACTCAATTAGCCTCATTAGCACTGACACTACAATACACAAGTGGGTTTTTTTCTTTCTTTTCTCCCCCACTTCCTTCTTTTTCTGTTATAAATTGGGAGGGTTTTCCCCTTTTTTTCCTCTGAGGAAGTGGGTTTTGCCCACCGAAAGTTCATGATGCTATGTATTTTTTTCATTAGTCTCTAAGGGTGTGTGTACACTGCACCATAACTCAAAATAAGATATGCAATTTGCGTAGCTCAATTTCAAAATAGACCGCTATTCTGACAATTCCCTTAATCCTCATGGACTGAGGTTTACCAGGACATCGGAATAGCAAGCCTATTGTTTCGATTGCATTTTGAAATAACAGGTGTGCTGTTAAGACACAGAAACTCCTGTTTCAGGATACCGGACATGGCCTGAAATAATGCTGCTGTCTAGACATACCCAAAGGTGCTATGCAGGACTACTCATTGTTTTTGTTCTGGGTCTGTGAGACTTGGCCAGGTTTAAGTCAGTGGCCTTTTCAGTGAAAATGGGCCATATTTGTGATTCATAGTAAAATCTGGAACTGGGTGAGTTATGGCCTGGAGGGTTTGGTTTCATTCTAAAAGTCGTGCACAGCTCTTGTGCATGCTCACTTCTTTCTCAGCTTTTCACGTTTTTTCACATATTCTGTGTTGCCACAATCGTTGCTCTTAAGCACTTTTTCTATTACATTTTGTTTTACCGACGAATTCAGAAAAGCAAAGATCTTGACAATTGACAATGACACATTCTGTCCCAAGGCCAATGTTGGGAGACAATATCTACTGCTTCAGGCAGGACTGCTGTACCATTTACTTTTTATCCCATAAAGAAAAATAAACGTACAGAGCACAGATAGAATTCCGACCCTTATATTAGTCTGTCTCTTGATCAGGAAGCTTTGAGAAGAGTAAATCATTTATCATTGAACAGGTACTGGTTGGTTCTGATAACCTTTAACACCACCTTCTGTCTGATTAAAAATCCCCGGTCCCTGCCAGCTTTCTAACTTTTTCAATACATTTTTATTATTTTCCCCCTAACTAGAACAAATAGCAGATTCACTGCAATACACAAAATCAGTAAAGAAGGTTAGGATGAAGAGAGAGGAGGGTAAACGGCAGGTCTATCTTCAGGATCCCCATTCATCATAGCCCTCTTAAAAAGTCAGCCCAAGCCTTCTAAAATATATGCAGCAGACCTTGCCAAGGCAATGCAGCTTAAACGAATATATTTGTAAATCACAAAAGCAAATGCCCTTCTCTCCCATCCTTAAAATCTTTTGCCACACAAAAAACAAACTTATTTTTCTAACCCATCTTGCATTTTTTAAATTTTTTTTTCTTTTAGGAGCTGGGCTGTATTCCAGGAAAAGATTTCTCTTTAATAAAAAAAAATCCAGGTCTTTTTGTCACTTAGGATGACAGACGGAGCAGACTTGAGCTCCTCTTGGATAAAGTGTTTGGAAGACTAATGGGAGCCACATCTTACGTTTTTTCTGTTACTTTAATTACATGCAAATCAGGATTTCTTTTTTAGACATGTGGAAATGTCTTCCACCTACCCCCTGAGTTAAGTATAACAGGCGCATGCAACTCTTAATGAGGGGATAGACTACAACCCCATCATATATTGAGGAAACGGGTTGCTACCGAAACAGGAATTACACTTTTTATAATTACTTTTTATTTGTTGAAATGTGTCATTCCAGAGCTTTGGATGCATCAATACTTGTTACTAAAAACCAGCATCCTTATGGGCAGGAGAATTAATCGTGAGATGTGTTTCAGACATTGTAAAAAGTGTAATGTCTTCGCCAAAAAAAGAAATTCTAAAGGTTTTTTTAATAATGTTAAAAAAAGCTATTCATCATGTAATAAAATATGTTCTCTCCCTAAGATCTATAATTTTGTTTGTGGAAAGCACACACAGACAGACACAGGCACACACCCTTTAAAAAAAAAAACTGTCAAGAATACTTCCCTGCCCATCCACAAAATTTGTTCAGCTACTTTACCAGGAGGATGATGATCCTCATGGGGGCAAAAAAAATGTCTTACTAACCTGTCAAAAAGAGTTCTTACCCTGGGGAAGCAGGCAAGTGGCACTTCATAAGGCTGATATAATCAGACATTGCCAGCCCCTGTGGGTGAACTGTCTGTGTTGGATCGCACGGCAAAACATTTTAACCTCAGCGTTTCTTTTTCTTCAAGGTCACCTGTCCCATTCTCTGGCTACGTCTACAATGCCAGTTTTTGCAGCAGAATATATGCTAATGAGGGGCTCATTTGCATATTTTCTACCGATCCATTTTTTGCACTGGGGTTTTTTGTGCAAAAACAAGCAGTGTGGACGTTTCCTTTTTGCGCAAAAAAACCCTTTTCCGCAAGATCCGTATGCCTCAAAAAAGGAGGTATTACCAATCTTGCAGAAAAAGGGGTTTTTTTTTGCCCAAAAAGGAAACGTCCACACTGCTTGTTTTTCGCAAAAAGCCTTAGCGCAAAAACAGTAGAAAATATGCAAATGAGATCATGACTCATGCAAATGAGTCCCTCATTAGCATATTTTCTGCCTCAAACAGTGGCAGTGTAGACACAGCCTCTGTGTCCCCACGCTTCCATCTCACTGCAGAGATGGGAGATCTTGAAGCTGCATGAGATCTGTTTTGCCCTGATGTCAAGGTCTTAAATGCTTTTTTTGCTGTTGGCTTTTCTGTCCAGTCCACCTCCCCCGCCCACGTCCCTCTCTTGTACCCGTGCAAAACATTCTTTTTCTCCCGATTTGTGTGGTTGCTTTGTGCTGCGAACAAGTGTTCACTCCTGCAGTCCCAATGATCCTGTAACTAATGAAATGAATTTGACGTAAGTATGGCCGGGACACCCAACGGCAAGAGCAGTAGGGTTGGTACGAGAGAGCAACTTAAGCAGGAGTCATCCCTCAGCAATCTCAGCTCGTGGGAAAATGCGTTTTAAATGTCATGGGATATGACAGCTTCTCCCGTCTGGAATGCATAGCAAATACGAGATTTGTCCAAGATTTCAGGAAAATAAGTAGCTGTATGGGAAGCAGGTAGAATTATCATTTATGTGGCCCCCATCACAATAAGACCTGGGCACCTAACCATCTTTGATGTATTTATTCTCATGTGTCCTTGTGAGGTAGGGCAGTACTTTTATCCCCATTTTACACAGATACAACTCTGCATGTAGCACCAAGCCCCGGTCTACGCTAGGGCTTTATTTCAAAATAACCCCCTTAGGTCAAATAAATAAGTGAACATCCACATGACCAAGCCCGTTATTTCAAAATAACAGGCCGCTAATTTCAAAATCTGTGCTCCTGCTTCTCTTGGGGAATAATGCTAATTTTGAAACAGTTATTTCAAAATAGGGGTGGTGTGGATGCTCCGGTGTTCTATTTCGAAATAACTACTCCCCAAAGTCATTCAAAGTAATTACTCCCCAGTGCTTTCTGGGGCTCTAAGTGCGAGGTAGCATGTTCACATTAATGGAGCCTGCCTCGGACTAATCTCTATGCTTCCCTGTAGTGAGGACCTGCTCTTTCGATTTTGTTAAATTGGGAGTTAAGTTGATGTAAGTAATTTTGAAATAGTTTCCTAGTGTAGACATGCCCTAAGAGGCTTGCCGAAGGCCATAGAGGAACCTGCTGAGGAGCTCAAAACTGAATATTTGTACTTCGCTAACCACTGGCCCCTCCAGCCTCTTGGAATTAGGGTGATTATAAGTAAGCAAATCAACTTAAAATCGATATACTAACAGATCTGAACCAAGCATCTCCTGAACCTCGGGGAGATTCAATGCCAGATCAGTACTTGGTTGCTGGTCCCCGTAGAAATGGAGGGACGGCATTAAATGAGGATCAGTAACAAAGCAGACTTCCCTTTTCAGAAATGCTGGGACATCCAGAGAGAAACATGGAGGCGCAGCCCCCACTCTGAAAGTCATTAGGCAGGAAAGTGAGTGACTATTACATTCTTGCCGCAGTCGTGTCCAGGTGAAGGTCTACGTTTAAAAAAGCAAGTAGCGATTTCAATTACCTCCATTTTTTCTCCGTGCCCAAAATGAGAGCTGAGGAGCCACCCTGTGAAAAATCAGGCCCCTGTAAGGGACTGGAGAATGGGCATCTACCCATCAGTATTCGCTTATGCAAATGTAGATCAAGACTTGGTGTGTCCCCACTGGGAAATCGAGCCTACATCCCTGCATGTGCTGGACACCTCAGTCGATGGGTTGGAAGAAAGTTCCTTGGCCCATTCTCACCATCTGACTCTGTGAATCCGGGATTCGGTTCTCCAGGAAACCTGCGGACAGGCTGTTCCAGCCGATTCTATTGCTTTCAAAGGCCAGCATGGTTGACAAGGAAATTATTGTGATTAGGGCTGACAAATGGCTGACTGGTGCTGCCTTGCAAGAGTGGCAGATAACATTTAACCACATCTGTCTGTGCAGAGGAATGACCTCTTCTTTCCCTCTCCAGCAGGAGTAATTGTCAGGCGCCACGCCACAAGTTCAATTTCCATCAAGCATGCGTTTCTTTTCCCTTCACAGTGAAAGGATGGTGGGGGGGTGGGGGAGGCGACCCTGGTTCATTTCATGAGCCAGAAACCTCCACACAAGTGAACTGTGTCATGGAGAAGAAACAATTCTGCACACTCCACCTCTCTGTGCACATGTACATACACCCCCTTACTAGCTCTGTGTGACCCTGCTCCGTCATTCGAATGACAGATCTCATTAGGTGTTCCCCCTTGTGTTGTGCTGACTCTCTTTAACTCCCACGAAAGTCCTGGAGGCCTGTTTCTACTGTCCATCACACCAGAGTAGGTCAAGAGAAACTCCATGGAAACCACCAGTGTCCCTCACTGTGACATCAGCAGAATCTCCCACACTCAATTCTGCAGCATCAGGGGCCAATTTTAAGTGTTCTCCAGTTGTCTCACCTACCAGAGTGCCTGCAAAGTCTCCCTCTCTAGACCATATATCATCATAAAGCTTCTCTAAATAATAGATCTTTCCATTTTTGCATGCAGACGGGGTACAGGATTTGGTCAGTTCAATAGCATATATAGGTATTTTGTGATCTGTAATTGATAGGCGATTGTCAGTAATCCGAGAGAATATCCCTCCCTTTAAAAATTGCTCTGTTAATTATAACATTAGCTGATGTGTCGCAGGGAGCTGACCCTGTTCTAACACTTTCTTCAGGTGCCCCGGATGGTGGGTTACCCCTCCTGTCTCCAGCATGAGGGTGTCCATATTGTGGTTAGTTCCTGAATAGCACCCCATCCTTCAACTACTCTCACGTTGTTCTGAAGGCTCTGCCACTCCAATTTTGCTTTGCAGGGTAACATTAGGTGAACCTCAATACCTGAATGCTCTTTGAAGAGCATCCTCCTGTAGCATTCAGCCCTGGTCACTGGACATTCAGGGTGCGTCTACACTGCACCATAACTCAAAATAAGATTCACAGTTTGAGTATCTTATTTCGAAGTAGCATCAAAAGAGCTTATTTCATCATTTGGTGCTGTCTACACAGTGCCTAATTTTGAAATAAAGCACTATTCCAAAACATCCCTCACTGCTTGGAGAATGAGATTTACAGGGATATCGGAATAGCAAGCCCGAAATAACGGGCTTGCTGTGAAGACGTGGGTTAGCTATTTCAGGATACTCCAGTATCCCAAAACAGCATTGCAGTGTAGACTTAGCCTCACAGACATGATCAGGTAAGCTGTCTCCCAAAGGAGACACAACGCGCACACATCTGGCAGATGACAACGCAGGTTTCATGCTTTGCATAATACCACAGCACTGAGCTGTATTTCTCATAAAAGGAGGGTAAGTTTATTTACGAGAGATTTATGGGATACAGAGCAAGGATAAGGGAAACAATGGGTTGCAAATAAAGAAAAGTAGAACACACTTTCTCTAGAGTAAAACTGATGCTAACAGAATGCAACCCTTGTGTCACGGGGTCGACTCACCGCACCAGCGCCACCAGCCGGCTGCCCGGGGAATTGGCTCTTCTCTGCCTTGCTGGGTGCCTTTCTCTATGGTGTCTCCCCGCATTTCTCCTGGAACACGGAGTCCTCTTGCAGACGCTGCCCTCCGGCAGTGCCTACACCAGTGTCCAAGCCCCCCTTCTGGGGGAGGTTGTTACTCCACGGGCCGTGTTTCAGGCCCAGCAGCCGGGGAGCTTACTCGGCCTGAGCCCTCCTCTCCCCGCCTTGCCTCCCCAGTGCTGCTTTCACCCCAGGTAGCCTCCTGCTCCCCTAGCAGCTAAGCCTTCCCTGCTCTCTTCCCAGAACAGCCCAGTCCTTCCCCTCCCTCCAGGGGTCCTTTCTTTTATAGGCCCCAGCTGGGCCCTGATTAATGAGGCCTGCCTCAGCTGGGGCGTTACTCCCAACCCTTGCTCCGGGCTGGGGTTTGCCCTTAAAGGGCCAGTGCGGGACAAGCGCCCTGTCATACCTTGTTTAATGTAGTTGCTTACCTCAAAGTCTTTCTGCAGAGCATGCTGGTTTTCAATCAATCCAGTATCTGTTCCTTCACGAATCATTCACCTCTGCCAAGGTTATTCCTCAGGGAATTGGCTCATGGGTTCTTGTCCTTGCATGTCCAGGTGTAATCCAGTAACCCTTTGATATGCATTCCTGCACCCCCATGTTCATCCCCACGTGAACATGTTCCACTTGAAAATGTACTTCTCATTTTATTAGGCTCAGGATGCTTAATTTACGCATGACCAAAAGATAACTACCTTCCCTCTGGGTCTGGGAGAACCTAGTTTCTTTCTCTGGCCACATCTAGACTTACTGCACCGGAGACTCTTTTTTCTGACATTCGTTTTAGCGGGTCTAGTAAGGACCCACTAAATCAAATGCTGAGGGTGCCCCTTGTTGATGCCAACACTCCTTGACTCGTGAGGAGTAAGGGAAGCCAATGGGAGAGTTTGCTTCCATCACCCTCCCACTATGGAGACGACGCCAAGCTCACTTTAAGGTCCGTTGACTCCAGCTATGTTATTTATGTAGCTGGAGTTGTGTATTTTAAGCTGACCTTCCGGGTCTAGTGGAGAGCTGGCTTTTGTTTGGTTACAGCTAGTAAAATGAAACATCAGTAGGTCTCTGTCTGCATTAACATCACTTAAGGGATTATATTTTGCAAAGGTATTAATGACCCATGTGTCACTGCCTTCCATCCAATACCTTATGAGGCACTTTTTTTTTTTAAGAATACAATGAAAACAGTGTTAGTTGTAGAGAGTTTGTCAGTCCTGTTAGGAGTAGTGACCCTTTGCCAGTTGTCCCCAGTGGGTCTCTGTGTCACACTGGGAATAGTGCAGGGTCCCTGCAAGGGCTTGTATAAATGCTACTCAGGGACTGAATGGGTTAAAGAGCAGCTGTGGGTCGAGGTGACTCCACCTCTGTGGCCTAGCAGAGCTTGCCCCAGCTAAAGGACGAACTTAAAAGGGAGCCAGACAACTCAGAAGGGGGCAGACGGTGGAGGGAGAGAGACCTATTCTGAGAGCGCCAGTGGAAGCGTGTTGCAGAAGCCTTTGGCTGGGAGGAAAACACTGCCCCCTGAACCTCACAGGGCTAAGACGCAGTCATTCTATTCCCCTTTGCTACCCCAATTCAGACTTTACGACTTTGGTGGGGGGCAGGTGCATGGTAGGAAGTGGCCCAGAAAAGCAGCCTCAAGGCAATTGTTGTCTCTTATAGGATTTGCGCTGGAGCCCAGTGCAGTAGGAGGTCCCGGGCTGCCCTACCCACCACCCTTGTCATGGACAGGAAGGAGAGGGCTGAGATGCTGAAAACTTTGCGGCTGGGACGGGCCACTCAAAGGTAGCAGTAGATAGACTGAAAGCCCTTTTCAAAGGGGAGGGCCTAGAATGCTATGTATTCATTGAGACTCTGTTAATCTGGAGAGGGGTTGGATTAAACTGGTGATCTGACTGGAGAACCAAGACCCCACCCACCGGAGGTGGACTGTAATGGGAGTAGTTATTGCCAGTGAGAAACACCAGAGGAGGGGCAAGTGGAGAAACAAGTGACCTAACCACTAGGCAATGCTGCCAGTAAGTCCAACCCCATCACAGTTGTATTAATTACTCCCTTGTATGACAAAACAGAAACTCCAGTCTGGACAGAAACTTTCTCCGAACCCAACAGTGAACATTTCCACTGGGACATAACTAAACCAAGTGGGAAACCTTGGTAGTGATATAGCTACACCCTGTACAATCTTCACTGCTTTCACATAACAGAAGCCTGTGGAAGCTAAACAGCTGAAGGCTGGGGAAACTCATTTGCATTTTAAATGAACCTGCTGCTGCCTTTGGGCAATCTTGATGGTTAATAGCTGTGAAACATACCGTTCTTCCCCCCCCCCAAAACATACAAACAAATATGTCTCAGACATCAAAAGCCTCTGTTCTCTGCACATATGCTAGAACTGTAATATGAAGCCACTGTTTCAAGAAGGTGTTAGACAAGTTATACAAAAACATCACCTCATTATTTACACAGCAGCATGGGGATTCTCCCTGGCTCTCATGTAAACAACAATAAGTGTGTGTGCGCGCGCACACACATCCACACACACAGAGTTTCCCTTGTCCTAAATTCCACAGCAAACAACTAGACACTGGCTCTTTCTGGGAGAGAAATACAATTTAACCACACAATATTTTCCTTAATGCCTCAAAAATGTCCAGAGCCCATTTAGGGGAGCAAATTCCACCATTGTCAAGGAGAGGAGCTCATAATATATCCAGCCTGTTGGACTAATAAGCATTTTTTGTTCGGTGCAGTCAGGTCTTTATACAGGATGGGACAGTTGTATCACCTGGGACAATCGTGGGGAGTCTTACGGTGTTAAGCTCTGAAAGACGCTTCAGTGAGTTTACTGTGACCGAATGGGTTTCTCTAAGGTGGTCTGGGTTGCTGTTTATCCTTCAGATGAAACATCACATTTTGTGACGTCTCAGTGAAGAGGAATTAGATATCTCAGAGGAAAGGAGGATATGGAGACTTTCACATCTCTGGCTTCAGTTTTATTTGGCTCAGGTTGGCAGCTTCTTCTCTGCTATCTTGTGAAATAAGCTGATGGTCTTAGTGCAATTTCTGAGGGAAATTTTCTCACCCACCAATAATCTTATCCCATCCCGCATTCTCTACCTCAAACCCACCACACTTAGCACCAGTGGGACTCTGCCTTGGAAGTTTAATCCGAGGCCATAGGTCAAATGGTCATGGAGTTTGAGTTATGTTCTCATGCTTAGATACAGTCCATCTGGATTAGAGATGACTCACTGACAAGTCAGCAAGGGGGATAGACTACGTTGTTACTGCCTGGAGAAAAATAGAAGATTTCACTTTCAAATATCATCAGTCCAGTACCTACAAATAGCCCAGCGTTTCTCAAACTGTGGGTCCCAGGGGGATCACAAGCAACTTGGGGGGGCGGGTGTCGCAGGACAGTCCATTTTTGGGGGGTTTTGGAACAGTCCAGTAAAAAAAATTGAGAAAATACTGGACATGTGCAATGTCTGGTATTTTCTAGTTTTCCAGCTGGGTGCCTGATGGAAGCCTGGTGGGGGGAGTGGCTGGGAGGCAGGGCACAATCAGCACTGAGAGCCTCTGGTTGCGTGTGATGCCTTGGGGAGGAGGGGAAGCCCTGGTCAAGCGTGTGATGGAGCCGCAGCCAAAATCACATGAGCTTCGCCGGGACTGTGCATGGGACGGGCAGCGCCCTGGGATCTGCACGTGCCCGGGTCAGTCCCGCCCCCCCATCAGCTGATTCACGCGCCCCCTGACCCCTTCCCGGCCGGCCAGTTCTCCACCACTTCTCCTCCCGATCTTCCACGGCCAGCCCTGCTGCCCCACCAGCCCTGCTTCTGGTGGTCAGTTCTCCCCTCCTCCTCCCGATGTCCCCCGGCCAGCCCCCTACTCCCAAACGCCCCTCCCGCCAGCCTTGCTTCCCGACAGTTTGTTCCCCCGCCTGATCTCCCCCAGCCAGCCCCACTGCCCCTGACAACCCCCCAACTTCCATGGCCAGCCCTGCTGCCCCACCAGCCCTGCTTCCGGTGGCCAGTTCTCCCCTCCTCCCCCCGATGTCCCCCGGCCAGCCCCCTACTCCCAAACGCCCCCCCCCCCCGCCAGCCTTGCTTCCCGACGGCTTGTTCCCCCACCTGATCTCCCCCAGCCAGCCCCACTGCCCCTGACAACCCCCCAACTTCCCCGGCCAGCCCTGCTGCCCCACCAGCCCTGCTTCCGGTGGCCAGTTCTCCCCTCCTCCTCCCGATGTCCCCCGGCCAGCCCCCTACTCCCAAACGCCCCCCCCACCAGCCTTGCTTCCCGACGGCTTGTTCCCCCGCCTGATCTCCCCCAGCCAGCCCTACTGCCCCTGACAACCCCCCAGCTTCCCCGGCCAGCCCTGCTGCCCCTGCCAGCCCTTCTTCCAGCGGCCAGTTCTCCCCTCCTCTCCCGATGTCCCCTGACCAGCCCCGCTGCCCCCAACTGCCCATTTTCTCGTGGAGCAGTGAGGGTGGGGGGGTCATACAAATTCATTTAGAATTTTAGGGTGTCGCGGGGTATGACAAAGTTTGAGAACCCCTGCACTAGCCCAAAAATGGTTTTTGTATGTGCCTTCATGAAGATTCAGGAAATAAAAAAAAGAAAGGGATATACTCAGGAAAACTAATGTTGTGCCATGGTAATTGTAGATTTTTCCGTCGGACATTAATTCTGGGCAAGATGATGGAATGGCTGATAAAGAATTAAGGGTTGGTAATATTAGTGATAACGATCAACATGAGTTTATGGAAAGTACTTAGATATATGGAATATTGCTAACTGGATATATTTTTGGTTGGTTGACCAAGGAGAAGTATTGATGTAACATACTTAGGGCTCATCTCCACTTACTGAGAGATCGACACTGGAGATTGATCTCCCAGGGTTTTAATAAGGACCTGCTAAATCGACTGCTGGTCATGCTCCCATAAAGGAAGTCCATGGGAGAGTTTCTCCCATCGATCTCCCGCAGTGGGGAAGTTGCAGGAAGTCAAACTAAGGCAAGTATTCATGTAGCTGGAATTGCATATCTTAGTTTGACTTTCTCCCTTAGACTTCTGTAAGATATATGACTTGGTACATTTAAAATAGAACAATGTAAAATTAACACTGCACACTTTACACGAATTAAAAACTGGTTAACGGTTAGGTCTCTAAATATTGTAAAAGGGAACCATTAAGCGGGTTTCAAGTGGAGGCCCAAGGGGATCAATTCTTGGATCTACAGTGATTAGCACTTCTGTTGATGACCTTGAAGAAAACATATCATCACTGAGGAAGTTTGCAAATGACACAAAAATAGGAGGAGTGGTAAATAATGAACAGGATGGGTCCCTGATACCGATCAATCTGGGATGTATGGTCAGCCGGGTGCAAGCAAACACTCTGTGATCTAATACTGCTATATATAAAGACATTTGGCTAGAAACAACAAATGTAGGCTGGACGGATTCTGTGCTGGGAAGCAGGGATTCTGAAAAAAGCTTTTGGGCTCATGGTGGCTAATCAGCCAAACAGGAGCTCCCAATACAACAATCTGGTCAGAATGGGATCGTTGGATGCTTTAGCAAAGATACATCAAGGAGGAGCAAAGAGGTTATTTTACATCTGTATTTGGCACAAGTGCAACTGCTGCTGGAATCCTGTGTGCAGTTCTTGATGGCCACAGTTCAAAAAGGATGTTAATAAATTGGTTCAGAGGTGATGCACAAGTATCATTAAAAGACGAGAAAATCTGCCTTACCATGACAGACTCAAGGATCTCAATATATTTAGCTTAACAAAGAGAAGGTGAAAGGGATGACCTGATCACAGTCTGTGAGGGCACATCTACACAGCAGGGCAAAAGTCGAATTAAGCGACGCAACTTTAGCTATGTCGATTGCGTAGCTGAAGTTGAAATAACTTAATTTGGCTTTTGGTGCTTGTCTACACAGCAGGAAGTCAAAGGAAGAGAGTTCTTCCTTCAATTATCCCTACTTCTTGTGAAATGAGGGTTATAGGAGTCGGAGTAAGAAGTCCTCCAGCTCAACGTTATTTCAAAATAATGGCTTGCTGTGAAGATTCGCTCTTTGTTATTTCAGAATAACATCAGTTATTCCAAAATAACGCTGCTGTGTAGACGTACCCTCAGTAGCTATTTTGGAGAATAAATATTTGATATTGGGCTCTTCGATTTAACAGAGAAAGGTCAAAGGTGATCCAATGGCAGGAAGTTAAAGTGAGACAAATTCAGACTGAACATACAACGTAAATGGTTAACCCCAAGAGTTAAGAGTTTTAACCAGCCACCGGATCAACTTACCAAAACTCATGGTGGAATCTCCATCACTGGCCATTTTAAAATCAAGATTGGATGGTTTTCTAAAAGGTCTGCTCTGGGAATTATTTTGGGGAAGCTGTCTGGCCCATGTTCTTCAGGAAACCAGATAAGATAATCATAATAGTCCCTTCTGGCCTTGGAATCCATTAAACTTGTAGAAGCTAGATGTGCCTTTTCCTCACCTGTAGAGGGGAGAATAGAAGCAGTAGCTTTGGAGGATATTATTGGTGGGAAATTTGGAACTTTTTTTTTTTTTTTAGAAATAATGTCTGCAACAGACAACACTTCTGGAGAGGCTGCTTTTATGGAAGTGGTCATTTTGGAAAGCACATCCCATTTGGTATGAATCTTCAAACTCTGTCAATGTCACAATGATGTTGCATTGTGTTAACCCAGCAGTGGGCAATAACTGCCCATGGGCTGGACATGGTTCACCAAGCTTAGCCACAGGCAGGCTGCTGCTGCGTTATTTACCTGTGCCGCTGCAGATATAGTCACTTGAAACTCTTGTTTGCCACGGATCACCATTCCCAGCCCATGGGAACTGCAAGAAGCAGTGCAGACCATAACGCCACTTCCCACTGCTGCCATTGGCTGGGAATGGCGATCTGCAGCCAATGGGAGCTTCCAGCAGCCCTACCTGCAGGTAAATAAAACACTGGTGGCCTGCCGGGGGTAACCCTGGTGTGCCGCGTCATGCTTATTGCCTGCCCCTGTGTTAACCGGACTCCTAAGTAAATCTCTACCATGAACGGCTCCAGCACGACATCTCAGTAATCACCCAACAACTGGCAGGAGAGACAGGCAATGCCATAGACAGGCTGAGAGAGTAAAAGGCAGCAACGGTGATGCCTGAAGGCAGAGGAGAAGTGCAGGAGGTCAAAGCTAAACAGAGCCAATCACACCATTATCCAGAGATTCCTCATTGACCAATAGGAGATATGAGTGCCAGGCATTGTCACCTGCACGGGTGTCTGTTGTATCACACCCAGCTTTCTGATGGGTTGGGGTGAGTCAGTGGCACCACGCCAGTGGTTGGGGTTGTCATTGTATCGCTCATGAGTTCCAACCTTTTGAAACTTAGTTGTTTAAGCCTTGTTCATCTCTGGTCCCACACCTGCTGTCTGAGGGAGCACTCCAATTCTGAGCTTTGTCTTCACTGTCTGACTCTCAAGCTGTCAGGGCAAAGGACTTGTCTGCTATTCATTACCTGTACAGCACCCAGAACCTTTGGTTTTTTTGGACATTCGGAGATTAGCAGCAGCAATGGTGAAGAGAACTCTTGTCTTGCTCCATAATGGACCTCAGATTCAAACATCAGAGATGGCTGGATGAGGTCCCGATTCTGGAACCAATGACACAGTTCCACCTCCAATCGCCACTTAAAGCGATAGACCCTTCCCTCTCCCGGCCTCCAGCCACCTCATTCTTACACAGCTTCGGGCTTCCTGTCTCTGACCTCAGAGCGTTCTGCATCCCCATTCGCTAGGCGCTTCCTGCACTGAGTCAGCCTGGATGGGTCCCCTGGGGGATCCAAAAGGCCATGCCCACCGACTCTGTGGTCATCCGGGACACTCAGCCAGTGTTCTAAAGCAGAAACCTTCTTATTTAACAGATACACAGCATCAATGTAGCATAGAAATCAATGACTTTCAGCCAAGTCCATCTTGGGGGAACCCCAGGACAGACATTCTGGACTCTCCCCTCTTCCAGTCCTCCACAACAGACTGGACCCTGCTGCCTGGCCTTCAACATACCTGTGGCTGCTCCACAGGGCTTTTTCCTGCATCCTCGATGTCACCTGGTTGCTCTCATTCCCCTCCCAGGGCTCAGGTTACAAAGGGGATTGTCCATCACTTAGGGCAGCTGGGCAGCCTCACCTGCCCCAAGGGCCTCAGCAAAAGTCACATGCCCAACTCCCTAGGCAGTGGTACAGTACATAGGGAAACTGAGGCACCCACTGTATTAATACAGGACAGTAAGATTCACCTGCAACATAGCAAGGAGAAACACCCCCTTCGTCACACACACTGCAATGCAGAAATGGCAGCACACAGGAGGGAATGAGCACCTCCTTTCACCCCCCAAACTCCTCATACACTCATGAGAAATTGAGGCATTTCCTGAAGGCTAATTTGTACTGCATTTCCTGGTAATGCAAAACCTCACCTTCTCCAAGACCAAACTTCTCCATCAGCAGTCTACAAAAGTTTAACCCTTTCCACCACTGAAATTTAGATCCACAGATTGACTAGCTCATAGTTCAATTATTCAGAAGCTTCACAACTCCCTCTTATCTTTACAGGCAATTCCAGGTCATATTGCTCATCCAAAGCCCTTGATGTCAGTGGAAAGACACCCAAAGCCTTTTAAAGTGCCTTGAATTAGCCCCTCTATCATCCAGGTCTAGCTTCTTCCCTGTTATCCTGCAGCAATGCCACTGAAATCCAGTGGATCAAATTCTACTGTTGCCAGGGAAATGGAGAACAAAATCTGGCTCTTTAAAGCAGCTTTCTCTTGTCGTGGGCAAACCGTTTAAGTTCTGTTGCTGAGATGTTCATTCAAAGAAGCTACATTTGTTTACTCCCCTGTGAGACCCTGGTTTTTGTGTCATGATTATTGCTAAATAATCTATTCATACCATTTGCCTCTTCCACATATAAAGAGCCTGATTCTAATTGCATTTATTCTGTGTTGCTCTAACTTTGGTGAAATCAAAGGATGTCCACCAAGGTCAGAATCAGTTGTAAGTTTCAGTTCCTCTGGGGGTGGAATTCTGTGGCCCCAGAGACACCTAGTGAATTGGTCCATTTGTTTTAAAATCTAAATGGAAGATGCTTCTGTGATCCTCTAGTTTGGGTTGGCTTTATTTTTCTAACTCATGAGCAACATTGGCCCAATTTTATTTTGTCTTCCAACCCCTGGCAACTTAACTGAAATCATTCAGTTTGGCCCGGGGTTGTAAGTCGCTTTGCAGAATTCAGCCTCATGATACTTGCAAAGGATGCCAGATAGATCAAAAGATTATTTTTTTAAAAAAACAACATCTGCGCAATTTTTGCTCACATCTTAAATGATATTTATAGAGATCACTGAGATTCAGAGAATTTTAGTCTTCAAATCAGCAAGGCTCTGAATTGTATGGAAATGGCAGGAGACGAGAATAGCACATGCAGGTGCACTGTAATTTTCTCCCATATGACTTTGCTCCTGTTGAGTGACAGCTGGTGTTCCAGCTCTGGATTCCAAGTATGCACAGTGTCATCTAGAGGAGAATCCATGGAAATGCAGGTTGAGAGAACCCACAACTAATGTTTTTTCCCCCTTTTACATTTTTAAAAGGGGTAAATTGTTGTGCTGAGAAAAGCAGTGGCTGGCAGTGTTGCAAATTGCAGTTTTCATATTACATTCTACCTGTGAATATGAGAAAACGAGGGGGTGGGAAGGCATGTCATGGTTTTCAATGAAACCCTTCTAACTGAACTGGGCCGCTTTCTTTCTTTATATTATCTCCTGCGCATTGCACTTCAGAAATATGTTCGGCTCCAAATAACCTCTCCTCTTTCAGGGCCCTGTTTGGCAGGTGGTATAAATACCTCAGCTCATGAATTATCCCTTTGTAAGTGGAGATGCGAGACAGCAGGAGTCAAAATGAAGATGACTGGCATTCATTCAGGTTCTCCTGAAAGCTCAGCGCATTTCTTTTCACTAGCACTGTGCAGGAAATATACAAGCTATTATTTCTTGTTGTTGAGAACAATAGGCCATGCAAGATCTAGGTAAGGATTATAATAGCCCCCAGTACTAAAACTCCTGACAGCGATTTCCTCATCCTTGCAAGGTGCAGTAGATAAACACAGTACCAAGTGGTTTGCTGTGTGGGAGGCTTCTCAGTCAGACATTAGACCCAGATCATATCTGTTCTACACAGGCATTTAAAGATTCCATGGCCCATTTCACGTCTCCTCAGCCAGAATTTCCCCTTCCCTCTCATTGTGGCACAGCAAGCTATGCGCTACTTAGCAGATACCACCTACCCCAAAGATGGCTGCATATCATTCGTGTAGCACAGTCTCCTTTTTGTAGAGCCCACGATCCCTGTGAGATGCCAGGTGTTAGAAAAGCACTAAACGGTCCAAGAATTCCATGCCTATTAGGCAGGTAGAGGTGGGAAGGAGGGCACTCTAAAACTGTTTGCAAATGTGTGTTCTGGCTGCAGGAACCCGAGAGAATTTTCAGACACTGGACACAGTGATTACCTTTCCTCTCCTGTGAACAATACTCTGTGCCCAGCCGAGTCAGGTTGGTCCGTGTCTTGACAGATCAACATCCGTAAAAGCAGCAATCATTTTACATGGGTGACGTTTTTCCCCTGTGTGCCGCACGCATGGCTGTCAAACTCATTCTGAAAGTATTTCTTCGGAGGCAACCAGCAGCCTCTGCGATTTGGGAACAATATACATCATCTGGACTCGGAAAGCTAGAAGAATAGTTTTTAAAAGTCCTAATTTAAGGAACAGAGATGATCTTGCTAACGCCGTCACCAACAATGAAAGCCAAAGCAGTCCTGGAAAATCCTACATGAGAACATAAGAGCAGCCATACTGGGTCAGACCAAAAGTCCATCTAGCCCAATATCCTGTCTTCTAACAGTGGCCAATGCCAGATGCCCCAGGGGGGAGTGAACAAAACAGGGAATCACCAAGTGATCCCTCTCCTGTCACCCATTTCTAGCCTCTGACAAACAGAGGCTAGGGCCACCATCCTGGCTAATAGCCATTGATGGACCTAATCTCCATGAATTTATCTAGTTCTTGTTTTGAAGTCTATTAACAACCTGGTTCTTCACAACATCCTCTGGCAAGGAGTTTCACAGGTTGATTGTGTGCTGTGTGAAAAAAACCTTCCTTTTGTTTGTATTAAACCTACTACCTATTTCATTTTGGGACCCCTAGCTCTTAAACAAGTAAATAATGTTTCCTTATTCACTTTCTCCATACCTGTCATGATTTTATAGACCTCTCTCCTGACATTTATTGGCCTACCGAAAGAGGATATCTTTGTTTGATGGTGGTGATCAAGAATTTAGCCTTATCAGTAGATATGAAAGTGGCTCAAAATGGGCAAAAATGATGGATACAGAACCCTGAAGGCAGTTTTCAAACGCATCTGGGAGATGCTGTTTCCATTAGCTGAAAAGGCCTTTCTTTATTCTGAGGGCAGAAGCATAGAGGGGAGGCAGCTGTCTGGGAAAGGGACAGTGCACTGTAACAGCGACAGGATGGTATCCCGGTTCCTGCTTCTCGCAGGTTCTATCCCACTACCTGCTTGGAACCCACCCCTGCCAATGTGGGGGATGGATCACCTGTATCTAATGAACCAGCTGATTCTGTGTTAGTGAGCATAGCAGAAGCACCACCTCTGCACCTACTTAAAGGATGCCTCCTAAGACTCAGCTGCCCTATCAACAGCATAGCATTGCAGGCAGCAAAACACCAGCGGACCGGCAATCTGAAGATTAGAAGGTCTCCAAAGCCAGCCTGACTTCAGTACTTCCTCCCCACAGGAGTACACAGATTGCACCCTAGTGTGGGACTTACCCACTGAGTCCGCAGGTGCCCTGGCCACCAAGTGCCCAATAGTGACAACTGGAAAGGGGAGCAGGGTCAGATCTCATGAGAAATCCTCCCTTTGTCCACAACTCATTTTCACCTGCCTCTGCAATTCCTGGTTGGAGGCATGAGATGCATTGCGCGGGCAGGGCTTCAGGCAGCTCGACTGGAAGCAGGGGCTTACCAGAAACCTCACGGCCCTGCTGGGTCTCGTGAGATCTCCAGCCAAAGTAAGACAAGCAGGCTTAGCAACTGCAGAAAGGTGCAAAAAGGGAAGGTTCATGAAGTTCTTCCACCATTAACAGGTACAAGACTCACCCCTAAGTCCATTTATGGGAACTGAAGATAAAAATTAAGGAGTTTCCCTTCAAAAAATTGCTGGTAATAGTGCTGTGAATTTGATTGTCTGAGAAGGCTGTTGGGGTTTGTAAGAGTTAAATAAGGGGCCTGGGTAATCACCATCAGGGCTGGCTTGCATTGGGAGAAATGCAGGTGGGACTTGAACTTACAAACAACAGACTCTGGTGACTGATGCTTCATCCATTAAGCCATTGGGACCCCCTTTGTGTTGCTACCTTCAGCTGATGCCTAAGTCTCGGCTTGACACAGCTCTGACTGGGTTGATTTAGTTGGGATTGGTCCTGCTTTGAGCAGAGGGCTGGACTTGATGACCTTCTGAGGTCTCTTCCAGTCCTAGGATTCTATGATCCTTCCTACCTTGAGCAGACACCAGCACAGGAGAAGTTGGTGGTAGCTGCCTGACTTCTCCCAGGGTAGGCACAGCATGGGGTACAGCATGGGCAGACGCTGTCCGTATTGAGTTGTAGACCTCCTTTCCTGTTTGCTCAGGATAGATAAGCATGCAGCTGTACCAGGGCTGTAGCTTTTAATGTATGCTCTATGTGTTAAACAAATCATATCTCCCTACCCCCTTATCCATTCTCATTTGCGCTGAAATATACATTCCAGGTCACATCTCCTTCTCCCCCTTGTAAGTTGCTGATTTCAGGAGTTTGTGGTGTGAGACCAGCCTACATCAACTAAAAAGCTATAAATGTCAAACAGGGGCAGGGATGATTATATTCATCCCGTGGGTGTGATTATGCATTATACGGGCGACCACTTTACTACATTATGGTTTAAGGGGCAATGTAATTGATAAGTGTATTTATATACTAACTAAGAGAAAAAGGTGAACCTGTGGTTAATTTGCTACTCGCTCGGATCCTGAGATTGAGGGGAGAGGTCCGAGGAGAAACGATAAAGAAGCCTTCTACCCCATTTACTGCCGCATCACCTGTTCTCTTCTAACAAAGACCACGTGCAGAGACTGCAATGTGTTAAGCAACTGCTAAGCCCCTTCAGGATCCACTGACATCAAGGGAACTTTCAGAGGCTCCATTCTTCTCAGGATCTGGCCAATCGCAGATGAACGAATCAGGGTTTGCCTGACCTGCAGACAAAATGGTTTGATGAATCACAATACACCCCGTCTCTGCTCTTGGCCTTTGTAGTCAATGGATCCGATCTCCCCAGTCCATAATATTTAGAGGCCGGAAAGAGAAGAATTGTATGCACATTCCACATGTCAGTCCATTTTCTCCTTTCAGCATTACCCACCCATGTCCTGAACATGGCATCGCTGCTGAGATGGACTGGAAGACGCAGTCTAGGATGCACACCAGTTCTGAGGTCTGAAGCCCCAGCAGGCACCTTTGCAAGTGAGGGTGGACTTTGGTGCAAGAGCAGTTTGAATGAATGGGTTCTGAGAAGGGAGATGGGAGAGATTGCTGAGGGGTGTGTCCATGTTCTGAGACTCCATAGAGGGATGAAGAGGACCTGTGCAGTACCATGTAATTCATCTACATCTCCCTTCCTACCAAGTTTCTCCGATTGAAAGAGAGTCTGTCACAAGCTAAAGAGGAAATCCACTTTTTCAGATGAACTGTCTTAGTGGCTTGGACACGCCACATGTCTCCCATCAATGAGGGAGCAAAAGTAAGAAAGTGGATCTCAGCTGCAGAATGTCACGCAAGAGGCCAAGACTGGAAGAATAAAGTGAGCAGGCCAGGGGTGGAGGGCGATGAGGTCACACAAGGTGGGAAAGGACTCAGGCCATGATCAAGAGGGGCATGTCTACACCAGGAAACCATTTCGAAATAACTAAAATCAATGTAATGACTCCCAAAATAACAAAATCGAAATAGTGTCCTCATGACGGGGAAGCCTTGAAATGAGTCCAAGGCAGGCTCTCTTATTCTGGATGCGCTACCTCGACTTAAAGCCCCAGGAAGGATCGGGGAGTAATTACTTCAAATTACTCTGGAGAGTCATTATTTCGAAATAGCGGGACCGGAGCATCCTCACTACCCCTATTTCGAAATAACTATTTGGAAATAAGTGTTATTCCTCGAGGAAAGCAGGCATACAGATTTTGAAATAAGCAGCAGGTTATTTCAAAATAACGGGCTTGGACGTGTGGATGTTCTGCTTATGAATTCGACCTAAGGGGGGTTATTTCGAAATAAAACCCTTGTGTAGAGCAGGGCAAGAGGAGCAAACAGACAGATGGGGTGGGAGGGCAAAGTAATGTAGATGGGTCTGTTTGTATAAGGTAGAGGTTACAGTGGATTTTGTAGCATCATGATGTCACCCACCTAACCAATACCATATAGGTTTCTAGGCAACGAGATGAGACGTCATTTTCAATGACTTTGTGGTATGGGCCTAAATCCATTAGCAATAGAACAGAGAGAGACCCCAATTCACTTCACAGGGGAGGGATCACTTGCTGATGACCTGTTCTCTGGGGCACCTGGCATTGGACACTGTCAGACAACAGGATACTTAGCTAGATAGATCTTTGGTCTGACCCCGTACAGCCATTCTTACAATGTAGGGGCAGGGAAAGAAGGGTGAGGAATCCCTTCAGACCTTGTCCCCGTGGTTATAAAGACCACCAGAGAGTGTCACCGTGATAAATGCCACTCATCCCCATAGCTTCTGAGTGCCTTTTATTTAATTCAGTTCGATAATAAGACGGTTAAACCAATATGCATGTGAAGGGGGGTTTTGTGCTGTATAAGTATGTAGACACATCCGATTACATGGATGGCCAAGTGCTTGCATACATTTCCTTAACTTGCCTCTTGCCTTGTTAAAGATCTAAGCAAACTCTTTCTGGGAGCAGACCCAATCAGCATTTCAATGACAGCTGGACATGAATAGTTCAGTCATGTATTTAAGAGTGCAGGCCTGGAGTTACAGATTAATGGAGGTTGCCACATTATAATCATCAATAAATATACATGAGATAAGATTAAAGTTGCATAAGTTGGTCATACCTATTATACCCAGCAAATAGGGGTGTAATATGCATTTTGGACTGCTATCAACCTTAGTAGGATTTTAAATGCTTCATCCCAGTGTCAACCCCCTCCCCGCCCCTGCCCAACTCCCAGGCCACCCAAATCCTGCATAATCCTCAGTACCACTGTGATTACACAGCACAGGATAAAGCTGCAAATTCATTTCTTTTCAAGAAAGATGTGGAGAAATTGGAGAGCGTCCAGAGAAGAGCAACACAAATAGCTAAAGGGCTAGAAAACATGACCTAAGAAGGGAAGATTGAAATAATTAGGTTTGTTTAGTTTAAAAAAGAGAAGACTGAGAGAGGACATGATAGCAGCTTTCAAGTATCTAAGAGGGTGCTATAAGGAGGAAGGAGAAAAATTGTTCTCCTTGACCTCTGATGATAGGACAAGAAGCAATGGGCTTAAACTGCAGCAAGGCGGGTTTAGGTTGGAGATTAGGAAAAAAATTCTGTCAGCGTGGTTAAACACTGGAATAAATTGTCTAGGGAGATTGTGGAATCTCCATGATAGGAGCTGCTTAAGAACAGGTTAGATAGATATCTGTCAGGGATGATCTAGATGGTGTTACATCCTGCCGGGGACTGGACTTGATGACCTCTCGAGGTCCCTTCCAGTTCTAGCATTCTATGATTTGGATCTCAGAGGTCTGTTGTGTTCAGAATACCTTTTCCATCTAAGCTATTTGTGTAGCTAATATGTGTAACAGTGGCTATTTAAAGTGCTGATCCCGCAGAAATCCCACGAACCTCTGTGGAAGGTGGCAGATGTTCAGCACATTTGAAAATCAAGTCAGGGATGTCTGGTGCTTCCTTTCTTTGACTTCACACTCCACAGTGATTACTGTCAGGCTTACTTAACGCTTTCACACTCTACGTTCGGCTCTGTCTGAGAGGAACTCGATGGAGGAAGCTATCTAAAGGGGCATTTTCTTCCTGCACGGGTGTGTGCGGTGATAAAGCAATTTGATACGCTGGGCCTGAGGTCAGGGCAGTAACCTGCAATTGCTATCCAGCTGTGTCAGCCTGAGCAATGACTTGTCAGTAGGGTGTCAACATTTGTTTCATACACCGACGTGGTGCTTCATAAGCGAGAAGGTTACAAAGTCCAGCTCCCAGGGGAAGAAACAGACTGTGATGAAAGGGCCAGGAGAGAGAGCTTATTGGGATGCTCAGAAAGCAATGAGGAACAGGAAGGAGTGGCAAGACATCTTCATTTATTTCTCACCCTTGAGAAAATTCAGCTATCATCTGTTCTATCAGTGCTAGGCAGACAAACGCCCTCGTATTCAACAGGCCTAAGTACTATCACCTTTTTTCACCCTTCGAAGACAATAGCATTGCATCTATTCAAATCTCTGGCTTTGTCCAGGCCAGTTGTTAAGCTGCTTTATCACTAGCCCAAGTAGTAATACTTTCACGGGCTAAGGTAATCAAAAATTGATCTACAATCAGAGCTTAGCTAACCGGTTATTATCAGAGTCTCAGTTGCTTGGAGACAGAAAGGTCACCTCTCTCTCTCTCTCCCCTCCTCCCTTCCCTCTGAATGCTGGTATGGGACACAGAAGTAACCCCTAAACTATACATAATTGAATCACTGCTCACAGCAAAAAAGAACCTGCATAAGCACATATGACTCAGGATATGAAAAATACTGATTTATCTCCACAGGGTTTTCCTTTCTTCGAATTCCTGTTTACCAATGCTTGCTGACAGACTGACAGGGCATCCATCAACAGCTTATAGGAACTAACAAGGGCTGACAATGAGGCCTCCTGAAAGAATGAAGTCTCATTGCGCCATTAAGGGAGGTTTAAATATGCCACAGGGCTCAAATAATTCTTGGGTTCAGTTCAGCACCTTGGACAGCTCAGTTCATTCAGCCATGGTGAGGTGGGTTATCTATAGGAAGGTACTTTCCCAGCTTGGAGAGTAACAAAATACTTCTGATTTTGTTCTTGTTTTTTTAAAGGCGTGGCTACAGTTTTGAATTGCATCTTTTTCCCTGCAGGGTCACTCCGGCAACTGAAGTTCAGGGGAGAGAAAAAAGATAGGAACCATTACAACTCTGAGGGTACTTCTACACTACAAGGCTATTTTGAAATAAGCTATTCCAGAATAGGTTTTCCGAAATAGCTTATTTTGAAATAGCACATCTGCATTAGGGAGACTAATTCTGAGGCTTCCCTGTAGTGTAGACGTGCTATCTCAATTTAGAGTCCCAGGAGGCACTGGGGAGGAATAACTTAGAATGGCCCTGGTGAGGGGCTATTTCAAAATTGCAGCAGTGGAGCGTCTACACACGCCTTGTTTCAAAATAGCTATTTCGGAACAGGTGTTATTCCTTGTAGAATGAGGTTTACAGATTTTGAAATTATTTCGAAATAACAGAATGGCAGTGTAGATGCTTGCATTGTTATTTCAAAATAACACTAGTTATCTTGGAATAATGGTGCAGTGTAGACACACCGTGAGAGAGGCAGGCATTGCTCTGTTTGAGCCAAGGGAGGTTTGGATTCCAGGGCACATTACTGGTTTCTGTTAGTTTACCCGTACAGCCATGAAACTGTTTCGCCTGCTCAGAGGTCAGAACAACACACTGGGGCAGATTCTCTCTTGCACTTGCATGCCACAGACAGAGAGTGAACGATTCCTGGTTTTTATGGCTGTCCGGAGTCCCGATAATGCTGGCAGCTGTTCTTGGGAAGCTCTAAGGTCTTTATTATTGCACTGGATCCTTAGTAGACCAGCTGTCCTCTGAGGTAGCCCCAGTGTAATGGAATATCACCTTATTCCTTCCCTGCCCCCAATATACTCACCACTGTAGCAATCAATCCACCAGCGGTCGATTTATCGTGTCTGCTTAGACATGATAAATCAATCCCCGAGTGGTCTCCCGTTGACTCCAGTACTCCGCCCGGATGAGAAGAGTAGCTGGAGTCAATGGGAGAGCTGCCTCTCTGACCTCACCACACAGAGGACACTGCGGTAAGTATGTCAGCTTCAGCTACTCTATCTGCATAGCTGAAGTTGCATAGGTTAGATCGACGGGGTGAGGTGGGTGTTAGTATAGACAAGGCCTCTGCAGGGAAAAGGGATAGAAGGGGCAGAAGTTCAGGCAGGGAATCCTCCTCTGTCAGAGGAATTTTCTGCTTCTTGTTTGCAACTGGATAATGAAACCCTTTGCATCACTTGAGTGGGCTATTAACCTATTGTGAAAGTCTAGTCCACTCCAAGTTGATGGGATTTGTAGCATACTCCAAACACAGGATAGAGTCCAAACTTAAAATTCCTGAGGTTCCCTTTATTGTTAACTTAAACAGCACCGAGAGCAAAGCTCCAGATGGTGTTTGCTCCTGGCTTTGGCTGATTCTCGGATTGCTCCTTGCTGGACTCCTGTGTTATTCCACTTACAAGCTCTCAAGTCAATTTCTATCTTGTGTGGGCTCTAACAAACCCATCTAGTCTGGTTTCCAGGATGAGTCAGTAGAATTTACTCCTTGTTTCTATGCTGTGTCCTAGAACGCGACCCCTCTGTTAAATGTAAATTGTCACCTGATTCGATTGTTACCAGAAGAATGGGGAAAAGGAGCAACCCAAAAAACAATGTGTGCTGATTAGATTAGCCATCATTTGGCAGCCATCAAGACTGCTCCTTGCTAACACTTTCGTTGACAGATGAAATAATAAATTTGCACCTCATTCTGCTCTGAAAATCTCCAGAAGATTTGTGTCTGGTTAAATTAGTCATAGCGAGCTCTCAGAGCAGCAGCAAAACACAGTTGTCTGTAGCTCTTAGGGGAAATGTGTGACTAGACTGTAAAGCCTGCCAGAGATGAAAGGCAGCCTGATATGACTGAAGATACTCATAGAATCCTAGGATTGGAAGAGATCTCAGAAGGTCATAGAGTCCAACCCCTGCCCAAAGCAGGACCAATCCCAACTCAATCATCCCAGCCAGGGCTTCGTCAAGTTGGGACATCAAAACCTCTAGGGATGGAGATTCCACCACTTCCCTAGGGAATCCATTCCAGTGCTTCACCATCCTCCTATGGAAATAGTTTGTCCTAATATCCAAACTAGACCTCCCCCTCTGCAACTTGAGCCCATTTTTCCTCGTTCTGTCTTCTGCCACCATATAGAACAGCCTCTCTCCATCCTCTTTGGAACCCCCCTTCAGGTAATTGAAGGCTGCTTTCAAATCCCCCCTCACTCTTCTCTTCTGCAGACTAAACAAGCCCAAATCCCTTAGCCTCGCCTCAGAAGTCATGTACTCCAGCCCCCTAATCATTGTTGTTGCCCTCCGCTGGACTCTCTCCAATGTGACTACATCCTTTCTCTAATGGGGGCCCCAGAATATTGTTTCAATGTTCTTCCAATATTGTTCCAATCTGCACTCCTGTTTTAGCAAACTCCCCATTTCTCCATACAAACCAGGCCATCCTGAGCGGTTCAGATTTTTTTTTTCAAAAAGGGAGGTGAAGCTGAAACCTCCTGGCTAATCTAGTGGTCTGGTCCGATCTTACACCTTGTAAACTTATGCAATGGGAAGTTCTTTTTAAGACAGGATGTGTGGGAATAGGCCAGATTAAAGCCCTGTATCAAAGTTCCCTCAGGTCAAGATTTTCATACGTTATTAATGACTTTTAGGGACCTCATTTTCTTGATGTTTAATGTGAGACTCCTTCAAGGGGCTGTCATTTGCTGGGGACGGGGTTTGGCACTTCTGAACACCTTGCCCCTCCTCGGTGTCTCAAGCTGGCAAGATCCAAAATTAAAACTGGGGAGCTGACAGCATCACCAGGCCCCTGGGCAATGTGTGGGGAGGGGCTGTAAAGGATCCCAGAAGGGGCGGAGCCTTGGCCAGAAGGCGTGGGGCTGTGCCATTCAGATGGCACAAACCACCAGCCCTCAGAGCCTTCCAGAGCATGACACACAGGGCTCTGGCATGCAGCAGGTCGTTCCCATGCCGATTCTAAAGGGCCCGGGACTCAGCAGCAGCGACCAGGAGCCCCAGGCCCTTGAGAATCACTGGGCCTTGGGGTAATTTTCCCCTGTGGGCCCCCTTTAGCAGGCCAAATCAGGGCACTTGACCTCCCTACCCACAAACTTTGGGGCTGTTTGAAGCCAAACTTCATCAACTGCAGGGAAGCCTCAAAATTAGTCTGAGGCAGGCTTCCCTAATGTAGATGTGCTATCTCGATTTAGAGTCCCAGGAGGCACTGGGGAGGAATAACTTAGAATGGCCCTGGGGAGGAGCTATTTCAAAATTGCGGCAGTGGAGCGTCTACACACGCCTTATTTCAAAATAGCTATTTCGGAATAGGTGTTATTCCTCGTAGAATGAGGTTTACAGATTTCGGAATAAGCCGTCTTATTTTGAAATTATTTTGCAATAATGGAATGGCTGTGTAGACACTCCCATTGTTATTTTGAAATAATGCTAGTTATCTTGAAATAACAGTGCAGTATAGACACACCCTAAGAGAGGTATGATATATCTTGAATATACCTAATATATCTTCTTCGGGGCTACAAAATAAAGAGGGTTTATAGCTTCTAGTGGCACTGCAAAGATTTCTTTCCTTCATGTTTCCTATTTTTGAACCTGGAATCAACAATAATGCCTACATTAAATAGATGTATGTGAGAGAGATGTACAATTTCACAAGGACCTGTGAACTGTTGGGGTACGTCTAGACTACAGGCTTTTGTCGACAGAGGCTTTGTCGACAGATACTGTCAACAAAAAGCATCTAGACTACATCTCGGTCTGTCGACAAAGCAAGCCGCTTTGTCAACATGAGAGTGTAGACGCAAAGGACAGTGTAGATACAATAATGCTTTCTGCAGACAGAACTCTGTCAACAAAAGGCGTTATTCCTCGTAGAATGAGGTTTACTGCCATCAACAAAACTGCCGAGTTCTGTCAACGTTATGTTGACAGAACTCGGCAGTAGTGTAGATGCAGGTATAGTTTTGTCGACAAAAGTCCACTTTTGTTGACAAAACCCTGTAGTCTAGACACACCCTTGTACTAAAAAGAATGCAAGTAAGTGGTGGATAACATTTTGGCTGACATCAGAAATTGAACAGGGGGATTCTGGAGCTAAGCATGAGTCTCAACAACACGCATTAAAGAGCTTCATGTATTAACTAGCACCTGTAACAGACTTACAATGTTGCAAATCAGATACAAAGGTGGATTGGTAACACACACTGGCCAATGAGTTACACAAGCCTTCCCGCTAACCCAGGGCAATACCTATACATCAGCTACATGATCATTCTAACACACATGGCCTGATTTACATCTCACACCAGTTTTAATAAGCCCAGGCCTACACAATAGGGGAAAGTCGAATTAAGATACGCAACTCCAGCTACGTTACTTCAAATTTCCCCACCATCCCCATTGCAGGACGTCAATGGGAGCAAACATTCCTGTCAGCTTCCCTTACTCCTCACAGGAGCAGGAGTACCAGTGCCAATGGGAAGCACCCTCTGAGTTCAATGTAGCAGGTCTTTACTAGACCCACTAAATTGAACTCCAGAAGACCGATCATGGTTGCGTCAATCTTCCCCATAGTGAAGACAAGCCCTTACAGTCTCTTCTTCCTTGTCTGTCTTACGATCTAAACAGGCAAGACAAAGGGTGGGTAAAAGGATAAATTGTTTTCTCTGTTATTCCCAGGTTCAGCCTGATTCATAGAAATGTCCTTCACTGAGCAGATGTGATGTGAGACCTCCAAAGGGAACTAAATATAGAACCCTATGCTGTTGTTTTTTGTGTGCTAGGAATGAATCCATTCCATAATTTGAGGGGAGGTGTAGCAATCTCTAGTGGTAAACAGAGTGATTTAGGAGCAGGGAAGAAAAATGGTGGCTATAGAAAAGTGAAAAAAGAGGAAAGAGAAAATAACTCCCAGAGTATATTGCCTGGGTGTCACCTCATCAGCCTATTTTCCTGCAGCATGGATTCCATTGTAGAACACTACCTTCCTGTAGACCAGGAGAAATATTAAGCAACCAGGGCTGTAATAAAACTCTGCCAGGCACTTGAAGAAAGGCTAATTAGGGCACCGTTCTCAGTTCGTTTCCCAGATATCTAACGAAAAAAGATTGCACGCAGAATTCCTCCCAGTTGGTATCCATCAGCACCACTGGCCCCCTCACACCAAGATGAAATCTGTCCAGCTTAGCTATATTGAGAAGGCAGTCTGAGGGCAGATCAATGTGAACTTGTCACAGAATTGTATGTCCTCTGCTTAGACGTGAAGCCCTAAGTGACCCAGATTTTAAAGTTTCAGAGACCTTTACAAGCTGTTCAGTAAATTGAAACTGTGGCAAAAACTGAAAGGGAGGATCTGAAATGAAAGTTTTGCACAGTTCAAGGTGTCAGTGAAAGTTAAGTTAGGAAAGGATAAAATCTGAAGAAGCTAAGAGCCACTTTTTATCCAAAATGACTAGAAAGTAGTACTGGTTGAATCGTTCTTTGTAATTAATATTTGTTCCAAACTGAACCCCATCTGAAGAAGTGGGTTGTGCCCACAAAAGCTCATGATACTATTTATATATTTGTTAGTCTCTAAGGGTATGTCTACACAGCAGGGCAAAAGTCGAATTAAGATATGCAACTTCAGCTATGTCAGGTGCGTAGCAGAAGTTGAAATAGCGCCAAAAGCCAAATTAAGCTGTCTCGACAGCAGGAACTTGAAGGAAGAGCACTCTTCCTTTGATTTCCCTTATGTCTCGTGAAATGAGGGTTAGAGTAAGAAGTCCTCCAGCTCGACATTATTTCGAAATAATGGCTTGCTGTGTAGACGCGCATTTTGTTATTTCAGAATAACGTCAGTTATTCCAAAATTACGCTATTGTATAAACATTCCCTAAGGAGATGTCTACAGTAGGGAGTTATTTCGAAATAACTTATTTCAAATAATAACTCACGAAATAACTATTTTGAAATAAGCTATTCCTCTTCACCAGCAGGAGTTATTTCAAAATAACAAGTCCTTTATTTCGAAATAATGGGCTTGGTAATGTGAACACTCACTTTATTTTGAAATAACTCCCCAGTGTAGACATTCCCTCAGGTGCTACAGGGCCATTGTTGTTTAAGGTTTTTTTCTTCCTTTGAAATAGCCCCTCACCAGGGCCATTCTAAGTTATTCCTCCCCAGTGCCTCCTGGGATTTAGAACTCTAAATCGAGATAGCACGTCTACATTAGGGAAGCCTGCCTCTGACTAATTTTGAGGCTTCCCTGCAGTTGAAGAGTTAATCTAGTTTTCACTGTGTATATTCACCCTGGTATTTGACACACTGGGTGTGCAATTTTCAGGCTATGCATTCTTCACAAACTTCATTCAGTTTCTGTTTGCTATTCATTAGGGCTGATTAGAAAATGGTCCCCAAAAGCCCCTGCTTCTATATGAGAACTCTGATTTTTTACTTTTCTAAATGTTCACAGAAGTGTTGCTTTTCCCATTGAAAAGGTCAAGATTTTGTTGAAAAATTTTTCATCAGAAAGTCAAAATTTTCAGCAGGGCAAAATCCTCCTGAAAAGCTGATCAGCTATTCATTATTTCCATTAGTCACATGGCTTTGTTTCTGCTCCCTAATTGGATAGCTGAAAGTTTGCTAATAGATGACAAACAATGCCTAACAAATAAGTGGCTTCCTGTATATTGGGGTTGCGGGGGAGGGGAGAGGGAAAACAAATAATTCTCGCTAAAATTTGTGGCAATTTCAGGATTGCCTGAATATCTGGTGGTTTTCTACATACTTGTAAATAATAATTATGACTAGAAACAACAGTTAACTGAATTTAGGCTCCAAGTTGCAAATGAATTCCCAAATTAGGTTTTTTTGTCCAGTCCTATTACTTATGCAAGAAGTGGGAAGACAAATAGAGAAAATAGATAATCGGAATAGTGTTTAATGGAGCAAAATCAGCTTCCCGGGGTGGAATACCAATGGATACAGAAGTAATGTTTTGCAAAATGTTGTATAAGGCATCCGTACATGTTTAATTTAACTATGTGCCATTTTCACATTGAATCTAGTTTATTAGAGCACTAATTAACCATAGAGGGTGCTCTATAACTTCATTACCACAATAAATTACCATTTGCAACTTTAATTTACAGACAAATCATTAATTGTTGGTACACACAGTTTTCCGGAAGTTCAGAAAAAGCGACTGGGAATTCAGTTCAGCTGAGTGCAGTAGGGTTGCACAGGATGGTGCTGTGTTTGCTGTGACATTCAATGTAAGAACACAGTCTTCTTTGTGCAGTAACAAGGGCCGTCCCTACCCATATGCAAAACATGCAGCCTCATAGGACACTACAAAATCTGGGGCACCAAATTGCACTAAATTTCATGGTACCCTATGGAGCTGTGCGCTGTCTATGGGCTCTGGCAGCTCTTGCGGCCCCCCCCCCCCATCCTTCCCCCTTTCTTCTGTAGGCTTAGTGCCCAGGCTCCTGCGGCCGATCCCCCCACCGCCCCAGAGGTTTCAGCGGCACCCAAACACGTACCCTTAAAAGCGTTGCTTCTTTCTGGCCAGCTGTGCAACCACCCACTGCTCCCCCAGCCCGCACCTCCCTGCCAACCCTGCTCCTGCAATGCCAGCTCTCCCAGACAGACAGACGGACTCCAATGGCACCTGGTCCATCTAGTCTGAGAGAGCTGGCAACTTCTTTCCCCACAGCTTCAGCCCCCACTGTGTGGAGCGGCCGCTTGGGGAAAGAAAGGGGGAGAAGTGCAAGTGCAGTAAATCCTAGAGCGTAACTGAATATAGCGCACAATTCTGTCGGGTTCCCTATGGCCCCAACACAACCTCTCTACTGTAGGCTGAGAGGCGATGATAGGCAGTTTCCGCTGCAGCTGTGCATCACTTAGCAATTCTCTCACCCTCAACTTTTCAGCCCCTTTGCAACATTCTAGCAAGCACTAGTGGGCTATCACAGGGAACCAACACGTGGCCCTAGATATTTAAGCAAAACAGGATTTAAATCCAGACTTGGTGCATGTGATCCCATACCAGTGGTCTATGAGAGAGCCAATTGTCTCTCATCTTAACAACTTTCTGTGTAGACTTCACTTTTCTGTCTTCAATATATACTCTAATGTTTATATCAGGCAGGGGTAGGGAGCTTTTTTTGGGTCGGGGCCACTGACCCACAGAAAAATTCATCAGGGGCCACACACACAAGTGTGAATAAAGAAAAAAAAAACAACCAATCAAAGAGACCTTCAGTGACGTGGCCCCCAACTGAGAAGGAGAAAGACTCTCTCTACATTCCCCTCTCACGCCAGAGCCTAGTGGGACCCAGGCTAGTAGACTTTGTGTGCTCCAGCCCCATAGTGGGGCAGCAGGAAAGTGGGCTGGAGCACCAGCCTGGGCTCCCCAATGCTGGGGGTGGAGCCCTGAGCCTCAGGAGCCAAATCCAGGCAAGCTGGGGGCTGCATCCAGCCCCTGGGCCTTAGGTTCCCCACCCTGATATAAGGTATCCCAACAAAGCTAAAATGTAGGGCCAGGTCCCTGTCAATGGAGCTGTTGATGAATTTCCACAGAAAACAGTTTCTGCAAAATTGAAATTTTCTATGGGACATTTCAGTTTTGCAAAAAATAATACTAGTATAGATATCCCAGTGGGGAAGTTGAAATAAAATGGTTTTCAGTAGGTTTGATCCAAATTAGTACATTATATTTTGTTAAACTGACCCAAAATGTTTTGTTGACCTGCTTAAAAATTAACTATATTTCCCTAGTGGTGCATTGCCTCATGGGAATTGTAGTAAAAGGCTCCCTTTTCTCCTATTGGACAGCTCCCATAAAGTAATGTGCACTTTCCTTTGACCCAAAGCACAGTGCACCATGGGAGAGCCAATCCGCTCTCCAGCCTGGTCCTTGGACCAAATGAGAACTCTCACGCAGCAATATGCCAGAATGGGAAAACGCAGTTTAAAGTGGAACCAATGTGATACAAAACATTTTGGATCAGTCCAACAACATGAAATAAAACACTTTGACTTTGGATAGGGCTGTCAAACAATTAAAAAAAATTAATTGCTATGAAGCCTGAGATTTAAATAAAAACATGATTAATTACAGTTTTAATTGCACTGGTGAACAATAATAGAATACCATTTAATTTTTTTGATGTTTTTCTACATTTCTGAATATAGTGATTTCAACAGGAGTGTTTGCTTCTGTTGGCCTCTCTCTATGAAGACGGCACCAAGTTTGGTTTAAGATAAGCTGACTCCAGCAATGTATTTTATGTAGCTGGAGTTGCATACCTTAACCTGACTTAGTGTAAACCTGGCCTTAGAGTCATGACTGAGAAGTTGATATATCAGAAGCAACTTTGGCAAGAGGTGTCCACTGTCAAAGGAGTCTTGTGACTCAAGAACCCAAACATGCATGTTGCCCATGTCGGTAAGATAAAAACACTACATTTCAATCAAATAACTTTTCATGTTCCACAAAGTGAAAGCAAAAGAGGAGAAAAATAATGAAACAGAAAGTACAGGTTGCACCTCCCTAAACTGGGATTCTCTTGTTGGACAACATCCATGGTCTGATGGCCAGCTGTTGAGAGCCCCACACATGGTGAGGCTGGTGGTAGTGGGGCTAGAGCCTCAGCAACCCGGCAGTGGTAGTGGGGTAGCTGAGACTGGGGCAGCCTGTTTGTGCCGGCCCGGCAGCGGGGTTGTGCCATGGTAGCCTGGGGGGAGGCTGCGTGCTGGCCAGGAAGTGGGACAGAGCAAGGCCAAGCCACAGCAGCCCAGCAAGGGAAGCCCGTCTGCGGCAACCCAGCTGATGCTGCGACAACCCAGTGGGACTGGTGCTGTGGCAGCGGGACCAGGGATGCATGCTGCTGTGCTGGCAGTGGGGCTGGAGCAGCAGCTATAGAAGAGGGGCCAGGAAGTCCTGTTGCCCAGACTATAGCGGGGTCCAAAGGAGCCAGCATCAGGGAGAGGTGGCAGGCTGAGGGGGCCAGAGGCAGGGGACTTCCCTTGTCCGGCAAATTTCCTCATCCGGGACCACACAGGTCCCAAAGGTGCCGGACCAGCGAGGCCCAACCTGTAATACTAAAAAGCTGAGAGAATCAGCATTGGTCAGCTAGATGCAGATGCAGGAAAATACAGAAAGCAAGTGCTTAAGTGCTTTGTTGAATCCGGGCTCTACCCACGGACAAGCAGGGTGCTTTGCTGGTTCATTCAGGACTCATCCATGGCTCTTCCCCGAGCCTCAGGCAAAGGGCAGCATATTAGTGTGCTTGCCCTCAGTGCAGACCACGATTTTGAGAGCCACCATATGCCCTTGGTTCCCCCCTAAGGCCTGCACCTAGCAGAGCAGACTTCTCCAGGCATGTTGGCAGAGCTGGACTAGCTGGTACATTGGGAGATGCAGCCACATAAAGCCCTGTTCAGCCCCCTTGCGCAGTGGATGGAGACAGCGATCCCATGGGAGCACCACACCTCTCCAGCCTGCTGTTGGTGGTACAGGTAGCCGGCACAAGGAAGTGTCTGGCCTTACTGCACAGCAATCTGGTCCTGAGTGAAGTGACATTCAATGCTGGGTACTGTCCATCACACAGAACCCTTATATCCTATTTTAACTTCGAGGTGGCATGGAATTCTTGAAGAGCTGCCGCAACAGATCATGCTGTAGCTATTCATCACCCTCTTGGATTTCACTGGGGCATTTCCTGCTGCGAGGTGTCTGCCTTCGTTACCCTTTTTCTAGCTTTATGGAAAACCAGTGCGTGCAAGGATAATTGTGCATGCTAATGCATGGATCATCTGCAATTTTTTGACCACATTACACCCACACACAATGGAATCGTTAACAGCCATTATTAACACTTGGGAGTAGATACACAACAAGGAGAAATGACATTTCCATTAAACTGTTGGCAACTAAAAACAACAAAAAAAAGTTGGTCGACAGCATGTGCCAATCGCCCCAAAAAGAGCGTAACGAAAACAGAATTAACACTGAAAAGCAGAGCCCTGCCGTGCTAGGCTGTGTCACATTATGTCAGCTGCATGATTTGCCTCTAATACAGTAATGCCAGTGAAATTGTCACCGACTGATAGAGGACGGTTTATTCTTTTCAGAGCTGGTGGAGCATTTACTCTGGGCTTGCATTACAAAGGAAAATACTAGACAAGAAGCCAGACACCTGAAACAGATTCATTCACTAGAATGAACATGGATTTCCTCTTTCATTTCTGAACCATTAATCAATTTTTGGAATTCTAAGGAAGCAATTGTCTCCTTCCAGTCTATCACACGCTGCCTTACCTCTCTATTTGGAGAAAATTCATTACCGGCTGTAATACAAGCCATCTCTTTATCCTTTTATTAAAATCCAGATTTGCCATGATCTAAAACTCATTCATGGTTAATTTCGGTGCCACTGGCGACATGCATATGCTAATTTCTTGGCAGCCTCAAACTGCTTGTTCGTAATCTGGCAACAAGACAGATCCTGACCCTTCCATATGTCAGTCTTCTCCCCCAAGGAAATAGTTGTGTGGAGTTACTATCAGGGAGCATAAATCTTTTTCTCCTGTTTTTATGCATTGCCCATTTGTACCCAGGGCTTGATGCTTGTGTAACTAAAACTAGCTAGAAAGGAGTTAGGTGTCATCGGGACCTAGGCCGCTTTGTGCATGTTCTCTGACAACATAGGTGGCTAGGGACTTTAGGCACTTGTATGGTTCTATGGCAGTGGAGTGGGACTTTTGCAAATGACAGTGATGACTAAATGTTAGACTAAAGCCAGGCCTACCCTATGGGAGAAAGTCTAACTAAGATACATGATAGCATAGCTGAAGTTGATGTACCTTAACCTGACTTACTGCAGCGTCCCCACTCAGGAGTTACTCCAGTACTCCACCAGTTTGCAAGGAGTCGGGGGGGGGGGGTGTCACGATCAGCAGTTGATTTAGTGGGTCCTTACTAGACCCACTAAATCGAACCCCGGGAGATTGATCCCTGCAGCACCGATCTTCCAGTAACCCGAGACAAACCCTTAGGGTATGTCTCCACTACTGGCCAGAACAACAGAGGAGTGATTTATCTATCTGGGGTTGATTTATCGAGTCTAGTACCTCTAGTAAGTTGAGAGTCAGTAACATGGAATCAGCAGGCCTAAACAGAGGCCTGTAACATGAAAACAGCAACAGGCCTGCAGTCTACTGAGCAAGACTTTGGTTCAGTAACAGGAGCCAAGAAAGAGGGCCTACTGATAACTGTGTAATTGTGTAAGTTAGGTCGAGCATGGAATGACACAGGGAGGCACTGGGTACAAGCTGTAAGCCAAAGGGGTGTAACAGAACATCTTAATAAGAAATGTCTTGGTACAAAGACTCCCTAAAAACTAATGCATATACCGACCTAGGTTCAGGACCGGGTCGAGATTGACAGCATGAAGGATAGTAAGTAAGCCCCCTTTCCGTAAGGTGAGGGGCGGTAACTAGGCAACAGAGGGTGGCAACCTGGTACGTAAAGAAATTATGTAAGTTGTTTGTACTTGTCTATAAAAGGACACCGCAAAGGGTGCTCTCCGACCGACCTGGGCGGAGGGGGGCGCACTAGGCGTCTGAACGGCAGGTGTCATTGCCTAAACTTACAGAATGCACAGTAGCTTAACTTGGACTAACTGCTGTTAATATCTGATATATGTCAGTAGGCCTGCCCGGTGTTGGTACCTTGTCAACGCAGGCCATAGTGCCCAGTGGTGTAACATTGTACTGATCTCTGTTACCAACTGGTAGAGCTTTGCATTTGACAATAAACCTGCTTGATTGATTTCAAACCTTGCCTGCATCTGTTGTTTCCGGGACCTCTCAGAGATCTCCTGTGTTGACCCAAGTGCACGGGGTCTAACACTCTAGATAAAGGGAGTACCGATTGTTACACATGCAGCCAAAAGTTTATCATCACTGACGGAGTAGAGGTCCTGTCAGGAGCGCGCCAGGATGATCCGAACCAGACGACGCTGACACTGACAGTTCAGACCACCGAAGGTACCGAGGTACAGAACACCGAGGTACGACAGTACCATCTTGATAAATTGACCCCCCCCCCCCATTGCTCTCACGTCGACTCTGGTACTCCACTGGGCTGAGAAGCACTGCAGCTTCTCACTGCAGCTCGCATTGACACACTGTAAGTAGCTCTAAGTACGTTGACCTCAGCTGCGTTAGTCATGTAGCTGAAGCTGCATAACTCAGATCAATCTCTGCCCGTAGTGTAGACCAGGCCTAAGCCCCCTTGTGAATCCAGCCCTTAGTCTTCTTCTGCCTCAGCTTCTTTCTGTAAGATGTGGATAACAGCACTTTCTTACCTCACAGAGGTGTGGAGGTGATAAGTTTACGTAAGCGATTGTGAGGTGGTATGTAACTGGGGGCCATGCCAGTACCTAAGGCAGAGAGAACACTGCAAAGCTCTTCATGTGACTGAACAAAGAAAGTACGAGAAATCTTTACTATAGTAGTTCTCAGGGATCATTATGGGAGGCACGGTGCACACACAGAGGTGGACCTGATGGCTGCCCATTGCCTCCATTCGTAGGCCCTGTTGCAAAGTGAACTGAAGTCAATGACCATCTTTCCCTTGACTTCCAGGGGGTTCATATCACATCCTGAGAATTTGGAAGGTGTTTTCCCGAGACATTTTGGGGACCTAATGAGAAAGAATCGCTGAATATTTTGAAATCTGTTCACCACTAGTCATGCATCCCAGTCATGGTGAATCAAACATGCCCGGAGGGGATGTCTTCTCTACAGAGTGAAGCTCTGACTTGGATTTTACCCAGATCCTCTTACATCCACATAGACAAGCCTTTGCCCGTGTTTATACCTGCTTTGTGTGCCCAAAGGGGGTACAGGTGAGAGCCCAGGTTTCACATGAACACCTCCTTTGCAGTGTGGATGGGGGGCTGTCAACTGCTGACCGCTGTCCGGTGCTTTCCCACAATCCTTTGGGGGGGGACCCTCTATTCTTGACTTCCTACCAAGTACAGTGCTAGGAACCATGAGAAATCCTAGCACCTAATGTGGGTTTGACTTGAGCATCACATGGCAGTGTGGATGCTTGCACCCAGCCTTGGCTAACCTGGGTAAATTCTGCAGTGAAGATAAAGACCTGCCCTGAGAGCAGGTGGTTGCCAATGATCTAAAAATAGCTCTGTTTGAATGCCCTGTTTTGCATTTCATGTGATTACCCTGGAGGCACTATGGCCCTAAATTTAATTGCTTATCTGAACCTTTTACCTTTAATCCCATCTCATCAGTAAGCTCTTCCAGACCTGTTACATAACATGTTGACAGGTTACTACTCTGGTATAGTGAAATGCTTTGCAACCAGAGTGCATATATTGGAAATTTTTCTGATGCCAAAGAAATAAATTTACCCTAAACTTATTCATTAGCCACCTTTCTTTGGGATTTCTGAGGGCATTGAATTATCCTGAAGCACAGACCAGACCAAAAGCTGAGGTCACTCAAGGAAGGAATCATCATGACACCCAATGAGGGACTTTCCCCTTGAGAATTTGGTGGGAATAAACCCAAGGAAAATAGCTGATGAAAATACTGAGCCTCAAGACTGAGAACCGTGTTCATTAAAAGACACTTCTTTGGCACTTCTTCCTGCCTAGAAGGAGATAGCAAGCTCTAGCTCAGCGTTTCCCAAAGTGTGGTCCGCGGCCCAGTACCAGTCCTTAGAAAAATTATCGCGCATGAGCCTATTAATTTGTGTGACAGGGTAGTGGCAGCGCTGCCCTCTTGGGAGAGAGCCTGGTGCTGCAACGACTCTGCCGGGTATGTTCCTGGGCAGCGAGGCTAGATCCGGCAGGCAGTAGGACCCAGGGAGAAGGCTAGGCTCTGTGTGCACCCACGAAGAATGCCTGGCACTGGACGCAGCTGGGGGAGCTGGTGCCAGCCAATAAAGTGGCCAGGATTGGGGCCAGGAGGGGGGTGGAACAACCCACTGGGTGCTGTGCGCACTGATGCAGAACGCGCAGTGCCAGCCGATAAAGCGGCCGGGATTGGGGCCAGGAAGGAGGATGGAACCACCCGCTGGACAGGTAGGGCCAGCAACACATTTTATTTGCATATCCATCATTTGCTTAATGAATATGCAAATAAATGTTACCAGTTCTCCAAAAGCTTGTGAATGGGTTTACTGGTCCCCAGTATCAAAAAGATTGGGAACCACTGCTCTAGCTCATTCTAGGATTCCCTTGCTCCATACAGAAGTTTTAATTTTGCAACAACCTGTTTAGATTTGCAAAGAAGAAATCCCTAGAAGGAGATAGCAACAATCCATCCCCTCTCCACTCTCACCACCAACCTTTCACTACCATTAGTGCACAAGTCCGAATCCTTCACTGGTGTAAATTTCCATCAGACCACTGACCTCAACAGATTGGCCCTGATTTACACCAGCTCCGGAATGGGGCCCACAGTTTCCATCTCCTGCCATTATGTCTCAATGGAATCTACCACAGCCTTGTTATGCACTGGGTTAGAAGGGCCAAATAGCATGAAAAATGACGTGATGTGGGAATGAAAATTAATAAAGTCTGGAGTGAGCAGGAAATCAATGAGCTAACATTGACAGATTTCTTTGTCTCGGGCAAGGCTATAACAAGCATGTACCTGCATTTCCCTCTGTTAAAAATTAATTGAACTACTTTATCATATCAGATACAAGCACACCCTTTGTGCCAGTCAAGTGATATAATTACGACACAGTAATTACAGTCCAGAGCCTGCATGATATTGGGAATGAATAAGCAGAGAAAATCAGTTTGTGGCAACAGTTTTATCGCAGGCAGAGAGGGAATTACTAAACAGCCTAGCCATATATTTCCCCCCACCCACATGTCCCTTACACACACACACACACACACACACACACACCCCTAGAGAAAACATTGATTTCTGCTTTTTGGAGGAACCATTCTGCCCTCAATTGAAAGGGTTTCAGAGATCAGGGAAAGAAAGATGCTAATGATCTTATACATATTAATTGCTTTGGATTCTCACTTCTAGCAGTGAAAGTCATGGGCTTAGAGAATCTGTCTCTCACACAGCAGGAGAAATCATCCATGGGGTGCTTAGAAACGAAAGGCCACATCTTCATCTGGTGTACCTCCCAATCTCTCCACTGAGATCTGTCTGTGTTAGAGTTTACTGTTGCATCCATCACTGCAGAATCCATCTAACAATTATACGATACCCGGGATTTCTTTGAAGAGCAGAAAAAAAAAAAATCACCAGGCAGCAGATGGCTAGTGGATCTGGCTGCCTAAGGGTTATAATCCCCGTCCTCCTCCACTAGTTCAGTGACTTCTACGTCCAACTTAGTCTGGGCTAAGGTTGGCTGGAAAACAAGAATTCAATTTTGTAAAAAGAAATGGAGGTTTTGGTAATTCTTTGAATTTGGTAGAAATAAACTGTGTGTGTGTGTGTGTGTGTGTGTGTGAGAGTGAGAGAGAGAGAGAGAGAGAGAGAGCACACCTTCCTTATGACAGGCTCTTCTTCCTGGTACCCACTTGTGCTTGCTCCTCCTAGATCCTCCACAGCTCCTTCTGTCACTAACCTAACTACAGAGAAGCTCTTTTTAACTAGTCTCAATGGGTTCTTAATTGGCCCCAGGTGTTCCAGCTAGCCTGGCTCACTTGACTCTGGAAGTCCTCTTATTTGGCTCCAAGTGCTTAAATGCTCTGATTGATAACACTGGTCTACAATTTTTTAGAAGTCGTCTGCTTCAGAGATAAAATGTGCTATTTATTATGTATTTTGATGTGCTGAATTCAAATATGACAATTAAAACGACTGATTGGCTACTGTTTCCAAGATATTTAAGTTTTTACATTTTACGTCTATGTATATTGTGTAGATAGTAGAGTTTTAATCATAAATTGTAAACCTAGGTCTTTTCATGTGTTTATGGTTGCTTTACATGATAATATTTCACCTGTCCTGTTTATGTAACACTTTAAAAATCAGCAAAAGGGTTATATAAATACAATTTATTATGAAACAAAAGGCAAAAAACTATTATGTACATAGTTTAGTCCTATTCAGTGTCTACTCTGTGCTTCTTGGCTTGTCTCTTGTATTCATTAAATAGAGCATCTCTTGTCACTGTCCAGCAATAGTCTGCAAGCATTGATGGGCTCCATTTGCCCTGATAGTGTTTCTCCATTGTTGCAATGTCCTGGTGAAATAGCTCGCCGTGCTCGTCGCTCACTGCTCCACAGTTTGGTGGAAAAAAATCTAGATGAGAGTGCAAAAAATGTATCTTTCGTGACATGTTGCAACCAAGGCTTTTGTATGCCTTGAGGAGGTTTTCCACCAACAACCTGTAGTTGTCTGCTTTGTTGTTTCCGAGAAAATTTATTGCCACTAACTGGAAGGCTTTCCATGCCGGCTTTTCCTTGCCACGCAGTGCATGGTCAAATGCATCATCTCGAAGAAGTTCATGAATCTGAGGACCAACAAAGACACCTTCCTTTATCTTAGCTTCACTTAACCTTGGAAATTTTCCACGGAGGTACTTGAAAGCTACTTGTGTTTTGTCCATGGCCTTGACAAAGTTCTTCATCAGACCCAGCTTGATGTGTAAGGGTGGTAACAAAATCTTCCTTGATTCAACAAGTGATGGATGCTGAACACTTTTCCTCCCAGGCTCCAATGACTGTCGGAGTGGCCAATCTATCTTGATGTAGTGGGAATCTCTTGCACGACTATCCCATTCGCAGAGAAAACAGCAGTACTTTGTGTATCCAGTCTGCAGACCAAGCAAGAGAGCAACAACCTTCAAATCGCCACAAAGCTGCCACTGATGTTGGTCATAGTTTATGCACCTCAAAAGTTGTTTCATGTTATCATAGGTTTCCTTCATATGGACTGCATGATCAACTGGAATTGATGGCAAAACATTGCCATTGTGCAGCAAAACAGCTTTAAGACTCGTCTTCGATGAATCAATGAACAGTCTCCACTCATCTGGATCGTGAACGATGTTGAGGGTTGCCATCACACCATCGATGTTGTTGCAGGCTACAAGATCACCTTCCATGAAGAAGAATGGGACAAGATCCTTTTGACGGTCACGGAACATGGAAACCCTAACATCACCTGCCAGGAGATTCCACTGCTGTAGTCTGGAGCCCAACAGCTCTGCCTTACTCTTGGGTAGTTCCAAATCCCTGACAAGGTCATTCAGTTCACCTTGTGTTATGAGGTGTGGTTCAGAGGAGGAGGATGGGAGAAAATGTGGGTCCTGTGACATTGATGGTTCAGGACCAGAAGTTTCATCCTCTTCCTCTTCCTCGTCTGACTCAAGTGAGAATGATTCTGATGCATCAGGAACCGGCAGTCCTTCTCCGTGGGGTACTGGGCGTATAGCTGATGGAATGTTTGGATAATGCACAGTCCACTTTTTCTTCTTTGACACACCTTTCCCAACTGGAGGCACCATGCAGAAGTAACAATTGCTGGTATGATCTGTTGGCTCTCTCCAAATCATTGGCACTGCAAAAGGCATAGATTTCCTTTTCCTGTTCAACCACTGGCGAAGATTTGTTGCACAAGTGTTGCAGCATATGTGTGGGGCCCACCTCTTGTCCTGATCTCCAATTTTGCAGCCAAAATAAAGGTGATAGGCTTTCTTAACCATAGTGGTTATACTGCGCTTTTGTGATGCAAAAGGCACTTCACCACAAACATAGCAGAAGTTATCTGCACTGTTCACACAAGTACGAGGCATCTCTGCTCACTTTGGCTAAACAGAAATGTGTCCCTTTGCAAAATCAAACACTGACAAATAAGAGAGCACAACACTGTATGATTTCTAGAGCTGATATAGGGCAATTTGTTCAGCAGAGTGATATAAGCTTCGTTATGATTGCATCATCCATGACTTCTAGGAATAACATGATGCAATTCATATCATGTATGACGCAATACCAGCTTCAGATTGCATCATTCATAGTTTTGCCTAAAAAGCAAGTACTGTCCAAACACAGTCATAGATTTATTCATAGATCCAGTCAAAGATGTATTTTAGTCATTTCTGGTTTAAATTTAGACCCCTTCCCTTTATAACTCACTTATCCTCCGCCATTCCCAAGTCAAGGTCGTATATACTGACCCAATAGCATATTTTGAAAACTAGAGCCAATCAACAATTTTAAGCATCATTTTCGTTCTCAGTGACCCAGAATTAGTAAAGTTTGACTACATTTATTTCAGAAGCATTTTGGCTGCAGAGCAGTGTAATGGCAAGTTCCAGCTGGTTCTGGACTAGCCCTTGTTAGTTTACCTTGGGAACAGAAACTTACTCAGTTTAAGGCTAATATACTTCCCTTCATCCACTCTATTGTTCCATCTGGCCTGACCCTGTCACACCTATTAAAACTTGTGCCCCTTTGTGACTACAGCAGATATGTCTGACAGAATGGCTAGTGCCCATCTAAGATGGTAACGGTTCCTCATGAGATGTTTGCAGAATTAATAGAGGGGGTCATAAGTATGACCCTTGTGGATTGACCACGGCAGCTCCAGGCATTTTGTTGTATCCGGGAGAGTAGCTATAAGCAGGGATTATAGTTTTCTGTGATTAAGAAAGAACAAAACAAAATTCCTTGATTTAAAGTATAAAATCCACATTTTCCCAAGATTTAAAATGAAAGGCAGAACTTCAGTTTCCCTACATCAGTTGAACACAATGCTTTATTGAAATTCAGTAGAACCTCATTTCTCTGAGCCTCTATTATTTGGACCACCAGCCACTCAGGATGGACAGCCAAAGACCTACCGCCCAGCACTGAGGGCACGGCTACACTATGGAGAAGATAGACCGGTGTTTCTTAAAAAGGTCGGGGGGAAAGTTTATTGAGGGGGAAAAAATAGTTGCCCCTTTAAGGGTGGCCATTTTGAATTCTGTTCTCCACGGCACACCGGTGTGCCCCGGAACACAGTTTAAGAAACACTGAGATAGCTGCTGCTGCTGCTGCAGTTGATCTTCCGGGGTCTGATTTAGCAGGTTGATTTAGACCTGCTAAATCAAACTTAGAGGGTGTCTCCATAAACACCAGTATTCTTCCTCCTCATGAAGAAGTAAGGGAAGCCTATGGGAATGTTTGCTCCCATCAGCCTCTGGCTGTGTGGATGGTGCAGGAACGTGATGTAAGGTATGTCGACTCCAGCTACGTAATTTACATAGCTGGAGTTGTGTACCTTATTTCAACCTTCTATGTAGTGTTGACGAGGCTTGAGAGCTTGGTCCCCATTAGGTTGGATAAATGGGGTTCCACTATAAAGTTAAACCACAATAAAAAATCAACCCCAAGAGGGGGAGCCTATGTGAATTGAATAAGTGACTCTGATATTTCCAGTAACATTTAGTTAATAGTTCACTTCGTAATGAGACTGCATCAGATAACTATGTTCTTTCCCTCTCTCTTATCCAGGATCCCAGAAATCCACTTGCCCCAGAAAATGTGGAAAAGTGCAGAATGTGTGTTTTTATGGAGATTATTTAGTTTTGGAGCCTCCAGTCGGGGGTTGTCCTGGGCCCCATGCCTGGGACACTGCGGAGGAGGGGGGGCATTATGTCATTGGAGAGGGAGTGCGGGAGGAGGGCAACAAACTAAGCTTGGCTGGGAAAAATATGATAGGGTGAGGGTAATATAATGGATTGTAAATTGGGACCAGACTGGAGCATCTCTCACACGTGCCATAAACAATGTTGGGTTGAATGGTGAGCGTAGACTAGAAACAGATTTGCCATCAGTGAATTCAGGCACAATCTTCCATCCCACCCCCCAATATGATGATTTTCTGGAATGGTCCAAAGTCAGGCTCTAAGATAATGAGCTTGCAATAAGAAAAGGCACTGGGGAGTATTTTGGGGCCAGTGCTCCTGGCCGTGAGGCAGACATGATCCGACATGACAGCTGGGCAGGCCTAAAACGATAATCCTCTGCTCATTTGCATAATTGGGTCTGAACAACCATAACAAATGCCCTGTTACCTGACATCCCGCTTGCTAACAGGTTTCAACCCAAGTGAAAGAATCAGAACTAATGTCGGAAAAATCCCTTAGAAAACCCCTAAAGAGCTTATACAAATGGTGCAAATTAACACAGAGAGGGAAGCCCGGGTCAAGTTAAAACAAGCCTGACAAAGGAGAGGTGCTCAGGAATTTCTATGTAGCATGTGAATATCTTATGCAATGCGACTGGTGTGTATGTTACTGGAGAAACCATTTATTGGGAGCAGAAATTGGAGGACCATAATCCTCAGCACTAGTGTGAATGGAAATAGGGCGCCCACTATAGAAAGGATGTAGATGCATTGGAGAGGGTCCAGCGGAGGACGACCAAAATGATTAGGGGGCTGGAGTGCATGACCTATGAGGAGAGGCTGAGGGAGTTGGGTCTGTTTAGTCTGCAGAAGAGAAGGGGGGGTGGGATTCAATAGCAGCCTTCAACTTCCTGAAGGGGGGTTTCAAAGAGGATGGAGAAAGGCTGTTCTCAGTAGTGATGGATGGCAGAACGAGGAGCAATGGTCTCAAGTTACAGTGGGGGAGGTCGAGGTTGGATATTAGGAAAAACGACTTCCTTAGGAGGGCGGGGAAGCACTGGGATGGGTTCCCTAGGGAGGGGGTGGAATCTCCATCCCTAGAGGTGTTTAAGTCTCGGCTTGACAAAGCCCTGGCTGGGTTGATTGAGTTGGGATTGGTCCTGCCTTGGGCAGGGGGCTGGACTCGATGACTCCTGAGGTCTCTTCCAGCTCTATGGTTCTATGAGATCTTTACCATGCTTGCTCTGGCCCCTTCATGCCAGCTGAAAGGTTGCACAGGCTTCCAGGGTTGTCCTCATTCTTGGAGGTGCCCAGGGCAGGAAGAGCACAAGGACAGCTTACAGCTGCTGTTGTTTCCTTCCTTGTGGTGCACCCAGCATAGAATTTCACCCTTTATGGACAGAGCCGTAGAAGGGGGTGCAAATGAAACAGCGATGATGCAGGGCCGTTGCCTTCAGATACTTGGTTGTTGGGCCAACTGAAAACAAGGGGAGTTGCGTTTGTGTGATCTGAATAGGGATGTAAGTGTTTAACCGGTTAACCAATAAGCGTCAGCTTGCTGGTTTTCATTGCGGCTGAGCACCCGCCGTGTAACTGGCTCCCAGTGCGAACCGGCTCCCTGCTGTTGGCCCCGCCCAACCGTAGCAAGAATGCAGCCACCAGAGGTCATTGTTGGCCAAGTTATTAAGGGCCCAATATTCACAGTAGGGATGCAAAAAAGGTTTTTAAATATTAACCATGTAATGGTTAAAAACCCTGGTGGTTACATAGTTAACACTTTCTGGGGATCTACGGCTGGCTCCTTGCTTGAAGAGGGGTCAGTGCAGTGGGCTCTACCAGTCCCCCTCCTCTGGCTGCCAGCCCAGGTCCCCGGGGAGCTGGCTGCTACCCCATGCTGTGGCAGCTCTGCAATATACGACTTATGCTGCAGAATCTGCAATGCAGGGCGGCAGCCATCTCTCCAGCAGCCGCGGGGGCGCCCCTCCGCATCCTAGTCCCACCTCGCCGGAGAGCCCCAGCAATGGCTGACCATGCAACCGCTAGTATATTTAACAGCGACACGGTTACTGTTTTTAAACATTTGACAGCCCTCGTTTGTATATCAGGAAAGACTTCCTGCCTGGACTCGATGACCTCTCGAGGTCCCTTCCAGTTCTAGTGTGCTATGATTCTATGATTCAGTGAATATTGGGCGCTTAGTAACTTAGCCTACAGTGACATCTGGTGGCTACATCCTTACTACTGCTCAGCTATTGCACGGGTACCCTTCATTTACAACCAATGTCCCCTCAGGGGCTCTGACTTTATCAAGCACCTGCCTCAAAGACTCACTGCAAGTCTCCTTGGTGTTGGGATGAAGTAGCTGATGCCAAGGGACACAAATGTCCCCCTCCCTTGCTCCTAGCCCTGGGGCCCTGAAGCACACGGGACACATGCTGAGTGGGAGAGCAGGCTCCAGAGCTGGCATTACCTCCCCTGGGGTTGAACATCCCATCCAGAGGCCCTGCTTTGTGCTCCTCTGCCCTGCAAATGGGGAGGTGTGTTAGACTCAGCGATGGGCTTGGGTGCTCATTGTTCAGACTCTATTGCCTGCCCATAGGGTTCCAAAGTATGCCCCAGAGGGTGGCCATCTGCCAGAGAAAATGTGCTTTTGAGAACGAGGGGTCCCCAAAGGAAATTAATGGGTAGCAGGTTTTAAACAAACAAAAGGAAGTTTTTTCTTCACACAAAGCACAGTCAACCTGTGGAACTCCTTGCTAGAGGAGGTTGCAAGGAGTAAGGGAAGTTGGAGGAAGAGTGTTCTTCCTTTGACTTCCTGCTGTGTAGACAGTGCCAAAAGCTGAAATAAGCTATTTCAGCTTAAGCTACGCAATTGACTTTAGCCCTGCTTAACCCTGCTGTGTAGATGTGCCCTGAGAGCCAGGAATTGGCGGGTGTAAACAAACTTTATGGGACCATGGGATACTCAGCCACACCCATGATAAGTGGACATCTAGCTAACTAAACTCATGCAGGACCATGGATGTTGTCAGTCCAGAGAGTGCAAGACTGGAGAGTTTCAACCTATATACCTATGTGAGACTGGCAGCTAATGTGTAGTTATAGTTTTTGCCCCCTTTATTTGAACTGGATAGAAGCTATCTAATACACAAATAATTTGAAATAAACATTTTTAATCATGTTAAATGTTATGTCCATTGATTGCAGAATTCTTTCTGTGATGCCTTTAATCATTTAACATCCTGCTGTTTTTTGCATTGAGAATTGTGAACTGCCTTGGAATTCTGGTAAAATTCTGCCCTGCCTACTCTCCCTTCTAGCCTCAGCAGGACAAGTGGACAAGAAGGAAGTACTCAATCACAAAGAAAGAAAAAGAACTGTGGAGCAGGAGAGGGAAATATCTGTTGAATGTACAGTAATCCCTATAATTTATTTGGGGATCTATTTTAAAGGTAAATCATCCTTTGAACTAGGGGTCAGCAAATGAAATTAATAGGTAACAGGTTTAAAACAAACAAAAGGAAGTTTTTCCTCACACAGTGCACTGTAGACCTGTGGAACTCCTTGCCAGAGGATGTTGTGAAGACCAGGACTTTAAAAGGGTTCAAAAAAGAACTAGATTGATTCATGGAGGTTAGGTCCATCAATGGCTATTAGCCAGGATAGGTAGGGATGGCGTCCCTAGTCTGTTTGTCAGAGTCTGGGAAGGGGTGACAGGAGAGGGATTACTTGATAAATCCATGTTGTGTTCACTCCCTCTGGGGCATCTGGCATTGGCCGTTGTGGGCAGACAGGACACTGGGCTAGATGGACCTTTGGTCTGACCCAGTATGGCCGCTCTTATGTTCTTATGAGAAGGAACTGAAGCTGATTAGCCTCTTGGGATTGGCCGGCCCATCATTCCTGTCTACTGCTGCTCTTGAGCCGCTCTGGCAGGACCCCAGCAAGACGCTCAACAGCTGCTCTTCCTCCTGCTGAGCAGCACCCCCCTTGGCTAACTGCTGCCTTGTAGTGGACAAAGCCACACCCGCTCCTCAGCTGTCTGCTTGCCCGCCAGGTTGTGGGAGCTGAGGTGAGGTAATAGCCGTTATTGCACCAGCTTCTGCATTGTCACAGGAATCCTGTGGAGTGCAAAGTAGCAGTTCGACTGACTATGCCCGAGCCTCAGTGACAGCCTAGTAAAAGATGCTTCTCTGTTCCCTGGGTCCTTCCCCCAAATATCCACCCAGGGTAGCTCCAAGGACTAGGAAGAGCTGAGATCAACCATCTGAGTCTCTAGCCCAGCAATGGGGGCTGCTCTAACTTGTGCTCTCCAGTTGTCATTCCCAAGGAACTGTGTACCCGCTGGGGACGGCCCCAGCAAATAGTGCACCTATCACTCCTGCCTCCCCACCACTGAGGTGTTTGTCCCTGAGTCTGGGAAGATTGGGCACCAGTACTTCAAAAACAATGAGGAGTCCTGTGGCACCTTAGAGACTAATAGATGTAGTAGGGCATAAGCTTTGGTGGGTAAAATCTACTTCATCAGATGCATTGGAGTGGAAGTTACAGAGGCAGGGGTGTATACATTGTGTTAAAGAGGCTACTCAAGCCAGGATAGAAGTGGCTCATGCACAGCATTTGGTGTGAGGATGTGAATATCAAAAGAGGGGAAATTGCCTTTGTAGTGAGTTAACCAGTTAAGATCTTTATTCAATCCCAGGTTGATTGTATTGAATCTGCAACTGAACTCCAGTTCAGCTGTCTCCCTTTTTAATCAGGTTTTGAAGTTCTTTTGTAGCAGGATGGCTAATTTCAAATCCATTACTGAATATTCCCCTACAGGTTTATTTGTGTTACCATTTCTGATGTCTGGTTTGGCCGATATACATGGCAGAGGAGCACTGCTGGCACTTAATGCCATATATCACATTAGTGGGTGAGCCCGTGATGGTGTAGCTTAGGTGGTTAGGTCTACAAAGGCAATTTCCTCTCTCTTAATAGTCACATCTCCACACCAAATGCTGTGACTGAGCCATTTCCACCCTGACTTGATTCGCCCCATCAACACACATATATATATACACACACACACACACCCCTGCCTCTGTAACTTCCACTCCAACTCATCCAATGAAGTGGGTTTTACCCACCAAAGCTTAGACCCTAATAAATCTGTTAGTCTCTAAGGTGCCATAGGATTCCTCATTGTTTTTGCAGATATGGACTAGGGATGCTTCTGCACAGCACTCTAAATTCGAAATAAGATACGCAATTTGGCAAAATAACACACTATTTTGAGACATCCTTTAACCCTCATGGAACAAGGCTTACAGGGATACTGAAATAGCGTACCCATTATTTTGAAAAATATTTTGAAATAACAGGCAGCCTCTTAAGATGCGGGATAGCTATTTTGGGATAGCTCTGGTATCCAGAAACAGCCACTGAGTAGACGTACCCCAAGAGGGCGGCCCCTCTCAGACTGTGCTCAAAAAGTTATCGCAAGTTTTCTTCTTTCCACCAGGTGGAGCCCAAAACATTAGCTGCCTTCTGAAGGGCCCTTTGGCAAGATACTGCAAGTGACTCGTAAATTGAATACAAGAAAACCTTGAACAGGGAAGCAATAACTCTTGTTGCTTTGCAGTGTGTGTCACACTCTCAGCTCTGCTTTCCCATTAGGCGTGAGCTGGGTAACTGAAGCCCTTTTACACACTTGTGGCTTGTGGAAACATGAGTGATTTTTGCCGCACGAGGATCGCTCTCTCCCCAGCAAGTGGAAATTTTCACTGAACAGAGGGAAAAAAAATGTTTGCCCAAGACTGCAAAATCCGGACTTTAAGATTATTCAGCGAGAACTGTAATATGTGAGAGATGTGATGGGTATCCCATTTACACGAGTTTTCCAGGAGCGTAACTGACTTCAGGGGACTTCACCCAATGCAGTGAGGTCAGAAGAAGGATCTAGCACCCTGGCAGCTATTCTGACTAAAGACAGTGCGTCGCCCCCTACTGGAAATAGGAGATCCTGGAAAATGCCAGTGAATGGTTTGTGTGTATGAGGGCCCACTGGCAAACTCAGGCTCCCGCTCCAGTTGGGGTGGGTTACTTGCCCAGGAGGAAGTCTTGTTTCCATTATATTCCTGAATTTTAATCCAAAGCTATTTCTACACTGACGTCCCATTTTCCCCTCATCAGTTCTTGGGCTTGTCTTTTTGGCATCTAAGGATAGAGCCCCCAGCATCCACAGTCAGCATCTTCTCTCACCTCCCATGAAATATACAAAACCTTTCCAGGTGTCCCTCTAGCTGTCAAGGAAACCAAATGTCCGTATAGCCAATTGCACTATCACTCTATACACAGCAATTCTATATAGAAGACTGCCTGTTGGATATTTTTAGTGTTAGTCCCATTTTAAGGCAAGCAAAACTATTGCTCTGTTTATACTAGAGGTGTTTCTTCCTTGAGCATTTATTTCCCTCTTGAGCTTTTGAAGCTGGGACGTTATGATATTGCTATCTTTGTAAAATCTTTCAAGTCCAGCATGCTCTCCAGGGAGCTGACCTGAAGTTGATGGCCCATCTCATGCATGGAAACAATGCTTGTTCTTCTGAAGGACAAACTTCTGTATTCCCTAATTTTTCAACGTGAGAAGTCATCCAAGCAGACAAGACCAATAAGATGTAGTGGGAACAGATCTCTCATGGGATTCAGACCCAGATCAGTAACATGAGAAAACTGTGTAGCATAAGATTTGCAAAAAGGTACAAGAGAGCTTCTGTATAGAAGCCACTGATTTGATCTGGATAGTCAAACCCTTCTATTCTCCCATTCTGCCTCTGCTTCCCTCCTTCCTGCCCTATATTTAATCAAAGAATCATAGAACACTAGAACTGGAAGGGACCTCGAGAGGTCAGTGAGTCCAGTCTCCTGCCCTCATGTCAGGACCCAGTACTGTCTAGACCATCCCTGATAGACATTTATCTAATCTGCTCTTAAATATCTCCAGAGATGGCAGCTTATTCCAGTGTTTAACCACCCTGACTGGTAGGAAGTTTTTCCTAATTTCCAATCTAAACCTCCTATGCTGCAGTTTAAGCCCATTGCTTCTTGTCCTATCCTCAGAGGCCAAGGAGAACAATTTTTCTCCCTCCCCCTTGTGACACCCTTTTAGATACCTGAAAACTGCTATCATGTCCCTTCTCGGTCTTCTCCTTTCGAAACTGAACAAGCCCAATTCTTTCAGTCTTGCCTCATAGCTCATGTTTTCTAGACTTTTAATCATTTTTGTTGCTCTTCTCTGGACCTTCTCCAATTTCTCCACATCTTTCTTGAAATGTGGTGCCCAGAACTGGACACAATACTCCAAATGAGTCCTAAACAACGCAGAGTAGAGCAGAAGAATGACTTCTTGTGTCTTGCTCACAACACTCCTGTTAATGCCTCCCAGAATCATTTAGCTGGGGTTGGTCCTGCTTTGTGCAGGGGTTGGACGCAATGACCTAAAGTCTCTGCCAGCCCTAGGATTCTATGATCCTATTATTCCTGCCCCCAGCTCTGGAAAGTGGATGGGTATGGGGTGAGGATTACTGGCTTTCAGCACCCCCACTGAACATCTAAATGTATATGTATTGCAAAATGTTAGGGCATTACAATTGGTACTTCAGACACCTCCACATTAACTGAGCAATCTTGTATATTTTCTTGTACGTAATAAATCACAAAAACAGAGACAGGTAAATGATGGCATTTTAAAAGAAAGAAAGGTCAGAACAGTACTGCCAGTGAGCAACGTAGCCCCATGAAGGTTGTACTCATGGATAATGCTTGATTTTCTCAAATGAACTTTCATTTGATGGAAGTATGGGAATGATGTTATGTCACTCCTGAGGACTGAACTCTCCTTAAGATATTCTGAATACTTTTAAGCATGTCTGGATCCTTGGCTGGAGTTTGAAGCTAGACAAAGTCAGACAGGAAATTAGGCATAAATATTTGACGGTGAGGGTAATTAATCAGTGGAACAATTTACCTAAGGTCATCGTGGATTTTCCATCACCAGTGATTTTAAAATTGAGATTGGATATTTTTTTCTAAAAGATCAGCTCTAGGATTTGTTTGGGGGAAATTCTACAGTCTACGTTCTATGAGGCGGTCAGACAAGAGGATCATAATTGTTCCTTCTGGCATAGAAATTGCAGTTTATGTAGAAAGGTTTTTTGAGATTCTCTCTTGCCTGCCAATATGAAATGAATGAAGTGTAAAGACAGGTAAAGTTTCCCGATTTCAAGTTTGCAGATGCCAGTCAGCCCAGAGATGCCTCTTAAAAGTGCACTCTTAAAGTTGAAATTTTCTCCTGTGCAGAGAGCAAACACAAAGCACACAAGTTTAAATCAAAATTGTCTTGGCCCTCTGCAAATGCAGTTGAATTTCTCCCAAAAGGAAATAATCCTGCTGGCTGCATAGGGAAGCAAAAGGCCAAAGAAACCCAGCTCAGTGAAACCCCTTCTCCTCTTCCTGGTTCAACAGATGTCTTTGGAAAAATACATCAAGTGTCCTATTTTTATACGCCTGTATTATTGCAATGGGTTTGAAATGACAGACTGCGCAGTAATTCATGCTTAGGCCCAGTGAGTGCAGGCAATCTGCTTTCTGACGATTTAATATTGCATAGCACGGTATGATAAACAACCAGCACAACCGCCACAAAAAATGAAATCCAACAAGCGCTAATTACCGATGGCCTGAGTCTGAATCATAAGATGGGAAATGTATACACCATCAGTCTGCCTTGTGTGTTAGTAAACTATGACTCACTCTGCTTTTCTCTGAGGGTATGTCTAGACTACATCCCTCTGTCTCCAGAGGGATGTAAATTAGACATACCGAAATTGCTAATGAAGCGGGGATTTAAATCTCCCATGCTTCATTAGCATAAAAATGGCCGCCGCTTTTTGTTGCCACGGAGCTTTGGCGATGAAAAGCGGCAGTCTAGCCGCAGTTCTATCGTTCACTAAAGCCTTTGGTGACCGATCCTGTATACCTCGTTTTATGAGGTATAAGGGATCTGTCACTAAAGGCTTTAGTAAGCGATAGAACTGCGGCTAGACTGCCGCTTTTCGTCGCCAAAACTCTGGCGACAAAAAGCAGTGGCCATTTTTATGCTAATGAAGCATGGGAGATTTAAATCCCCGCTTCATTAGCAATTTTGGTATGTCTAATTTACATCCCTCTGGCGACAGAGGGATGTAGTCTAGACATACCCTGATATTTCAGCAACCTCTGACAATTAGGGCATAAGTTAGTTAGCCATTCTTATAACATAACCCACACTAGGAGATGGTTGATGCCTCTTTAATGACTGGTCCACATAAAAGGATAACAGTCCACTATAGCAGTCAGCTAGAGGGGCTGCTTCATTAGCTCAAAGTAATATTGGCGTAAGACGTTAAGATTAAAGGTACAAACCCAAGAAGGACCACTGATTTGCTTTGTAATAAATGTAACATGATAACTCAGACTAAAACGAGGTGTTCTCATTCCAGATACCGTGCCTGACATTCTTAAGTGAAAGGGCACTTGGTGAAATGAGGTAGTGGCACCTCTCAGAAGCTGCGGTCTTGATCTTCGATCGATGAGCTTTAATATAACCAAAGAGAGAAGCACCAGTTGTCATGTATGTGAAGAAAACCTGAGAAATGCAACCTGAGGTGTCAACAAGAGCCTGCCCAGCTGTGAGGGGTGAAAACTGCTTGTTTCCGCTCAGATACTGGACAATGCCGAGGATTTCAACACTCTTACTATTTCATTCAGAAGAGAGGGCGGTTCATGGATCTACGTCATTTAGGCTATGTCTAGCCTACAAGCCTCTTTTCGAAAGAGCGTCTATACTACAAGCAGATTTTTCAAAACAGCAAGCCGCTTTTTCAAAAGAGAGTCTAGATGCTCTCTTTTGAAAAAGCACAGTTTGCATTCAATAGCGCCTTTTTTCGAAAGAGTACTTTCGAAAAAAGGTGTTATTCCTCGTAAAATGAGGTTTACCGCGATCGAAAAAACTGCCGCGTTCTTTCGATTTACTTTCGAAAGAATGCAGCTGCAGTCTAGACGCAGGTGAAGTTTTTTCGAAAAAAGGCTACTTTTTTCAAAAAAACCCTGTAGTCTAGACACACCCTTCCCGTGAGTGACAGCCCCACAAGTAGATGATGGTTTGGTGATAATGCCTCTTTATATCTCTGACTAAGGAGCTTAACCAAGTCCTGGACATATTCAAGCCACACTGAGATGAGTACTGGGGAGCCAAATGGCTTCCATGATTATACAGGTGGAACCTCTCTAGTCCGGCACCCTCGGGATCTAACTGGTTCTCAACCAAAGAATTTTCCGGACCATGGGAGGTCAATATTGTCTAGTAGCATTACCCACACTTCCGCTGCTTACTGGGCTCTTAGAAAACATGGAGGGGTAAATTAGAGCTAAATAACAGCACAAAGCATGAGAGCCAGGACTGGGGTCTGTAGACAAACTTTATGGGACTGCGGGAAACTTGGCTACACCCATGAAAAGTGGACACCTGGCTCACTCACAGCATGCCGGAATATGGATGTTTCTGGACCAGAGAGTTCTGGACTAGAAAGGTTCAACCAGCATTTGGAATATATTTGTGGCCTATGGTGAATAGTGCCTCATTTTGGTGACTTGTGTAGGTGGGGCTTATTTTGTGGGTGACACTTGGAAGAGTGACTCCAGTGAGAGGCCCAAGAGTGAGGAGGACACAGAGCTTATTTCAGGAGCATCCTGGCTTTAAGGAGGCAATGCCAGCACCACCCCCTTGCACCCTGTAAGGCTACATGTGCTTGCCTCAGTCTCCTTATTCAGAAGGTGAGGGAGGTTATCTAGGCTGCATCTCTATAGTTGTGAGCCGCTCTAGGCAGGCTAAAATTCTCCAAAGCCAACAATACAGACCTAGCCAGGAGGGCTATAACAGCATTGTCAGTCCCAAAGGTTCAAAAATCCTGTGCCTCAGCAGTTCTTTCCCAAAACTTTAAAAATCAGAAGATTTAAGAATAAGAACAACTGCCATGTTTATTTTATTTGCCTTTTAGTTTCTGAGCCTTACGGTGCTCTTGGCTCCTGTTTCAAAGCTTGCATCTGAGCCACGAAGGGTAGAAACTTGCTTTTAGAAAAACAGAAAGAAAATTGCTGCGATTCTCAAATCATCACTTGACTCTAGGAGCAGGGGCTTTGAATACACCAATAGTGACAGATTTCTATAAAACCATGACACCTGGTGACATTGCAGCGATCAACAGCGCGTCTCCACTTCCCGGGAAGGTTTGGGGATGGATATATTCAACTCTGAGATCTTGGATACCTTGGCAATGGGGGCCAGATAAGTAGCTAGGATACATGAAGTCCACCCATGGACATAGATGTGGAGCACTAGCAAGATGGATATTGGGCAGAACTATCTCTCTCTTTTCCCGGAACACATTGTTCACTTCTGCTCCAGCCAGGGATCAAGGATCAGCCAGAACCAGGCCCCCAGCCCAGGCTACCAGTCCACAGAGCGCATCCTCTAGCTGATGGCAGGAAGCCACTAGATTCCCTTTCCAGTCCTGAGCAGAGAGCAGCCAGCAAATCAAACACAATGCTCTACCCAACCCAGAAAAGGAGACTGAAGGAGCCTTTATAGTAACCAGTCATACGACAGACAGCATTTTCTACATTTTCCAGTCGGGGAAGGAGAAGTTTAAAAAAAGAAAAAATTGGGGAGAAATCCTGTTTTTTTCTCAGCTATATCCTTATATTTAACACACGCGCGCACACACACACACACACACACACCCCTTATCAAGGGGCAAGGCCTGGGGAGAAAAAAATACAGATTTTGAAAGCAGATTTTTTTTCCCCCCTCAGGTTTTGAAAGCAAGGAACATTCCAAACTTGAATGGAATTTTTTTTGGTTCATTTCAAATATTGGCAAAAAATATTGAAGTACTTTATCCAACTGTTTCCAAAGTATTAAAAAAAAAAACTAAAGAGAAACTCTAGAGGAAAAGGTGAGGCCAGTGTGTGGAAGACGAGGAAGACAGAGAAAGATGCGGCAGGGACTGGAGGGTTTTGTAGGATGCAAGAGTTGCAGTTCTCCTGGAGTGTAGAAACTTTCAAAGAAAGCAGCTCCTTTCCCATCTTTGCTTCTCATTGGCACTCTAGCTTATTTCGTCTGGTATTGCCGATGTTCAGTGATGCATTCTAAATAAATGTCCTTTGACAATAGGCCTAAACACTTCCACCGTGAGATTCTGGTGCTTGTATCACAGAGGTTCGCTACCCAACAGTGCACCACTTGATTGTGGTAGAACTCACTAGTTTGTTGTAGCTGGCAATCCTCTTCCTGTTGTCACAGACTGCCTGCCCCTGCACAGGTGGTCCCACCTGGTACCAAGCCAAGAAGAAATAGCAAAGAGAGATGGCTCTTCCCCTCATCACTGATGCTGTTAATCCCCAGGAACCGTCCTCACTTGCAGGAGGTATCAGAAGCTTTATCAGATACATTCTGAACCATACTTCTGGACTATCTTGGCTACATCAGCTCTCTCCGGGTTACACAATTCCCCACCATCAAAGCTGACCTGTCAAGGTTACAAGTCATATCATGAATGCATTCTGCTACTGCCTGTTGAATGGGGCACGTGCCGGCAGCCCCCTGTTGTACCCCATCAGCATTTGGTTGCAATTCTTGCCTCTGATCTTGCTGATGTTGCCCTTGGCTAGGAGATGATGGTGGAAAGATGAGTTGTTCAAGTCCAGCACTTCCAACTCCTTGGGGATGTTGTCATGACTGAGTGCCTCATTACGATGCTGAGGCTGGAACTTCATCGGCACTTGCAACACCGACAACTGTTGACCAGGATCAAACCTGGGACCTCTGGAGTGTAATGCAAGAGCCTCTGCTGCATGAGCGAAAAACCACAGCTCTTTCAGCCACAACAGTAGCAGACTCATAAATTTCTAATCTAAACTGGACAGTCTCTGTGACTAGGGATAAATGGACACAAATCGGACATCAGAAATGGTAACACACAGAAACCTGTGGGGTAGGGGTGGGGAACCTAAGGCCTGGGGGCCGGATGTAGCAGCTGGCTTGCCTGAATCTGGCCCCTGGGGCTGGGGCTCCCCCTGGCACTGGGGATCCCTCGTTGGTGCAGGGTGGGGTTTTTTTGTTTCTTACTTGTGTGCAGCCCCTGACTAATTTTTCTGTGGGTCAGTGGGCGGGACCCAAAAAAGGTTCCCCACCCTTGCTGAGGGGGAACATTTGAACCTGCGTGGCTACTCAATTATGAATTTAAATATAGCTATTTTTCTACAAAGGAATTTCAATACCCAATTACAGAGAGAGTCTGCAGCACTGGAATTTATCTACAGATTTGACACCCTTACCCTGGGCCTAAACAAACACATTAACTGGTTGGCGCGTTACAAAGCCAACTTCTCCTGCCATTAATATCTGCATTTCCACATCAAAAGCTATGTATGGGACACAGCCAGGCCCTTAATTAGCCTCATTAACACATGTCCTTCATCTGGTGTCTGTCTATCTATCTAGCTAGCTATCTATATCTTAGTTTCTGTTATTTCCACTCCAATTTATCTGATAAAATTGGTTTTCCACGAAAACTCATGATTCTATATATTTTTGGAAGCTTCAGGGGGTAGCTGAGTTAGTCTGTTACAGAAAAAAAAACAAGACCATTTGTTCTTTTTTTTTCCTGTAACAGAACAATTTGTTGTTTTATATATTTTTGGTTAGTCTCAGAGGGTACGTCTACACAGCAGGGCAAAAGTCAAGTTAAGATGCAACTTGAGCTAAGTCAATTGCGTAGCTTAAATAAAAATAGCTTAATTTGGCTTTTGGTGCTGTCTACACAGTGGGAAGTGGAAGGAAGAACACTCTTCTTTTGACTTCCCTTACTCCTCGTCAAATGAGGTTAGAGGAGTCGGAGTAAGAAGTCCTCCAGCTCGCCGTTATTTCGAAATAACGGCTTGTAGTGTAGACACGCTTTTTGTTATTTCGGAGTAACATCAGTTATTCCGAAATGATGCTGCTGTGTAGACATATCCTAAGGAAACACAGGACTGCTCATTGTTTTTAAAGTTACAGACTAATATGGTCCCCACTGTGAGATTTTCATAAATCTCTAGTTTGTCTGGCTGCCATTAGAGGGGGACAGAGTTCCACAGCCAAGTAGGCCTGGGTTACATACATTTGAAATGGCTGAATAGTGAAAGGTAATCAGGGTTTACAATTCTAATACTACCTGGTTAATTAAAATGTTCTACATGATATCCTGCCAACTAAAAGCATCACAAAATTGCATAGCTTTTTGTTTAAGTGGCCTGCATAGCTTAGTTGGTAATATGCCATTTATTGTAACTTACACAACATAGTTAGAAAAAGCAAAGCAATCTGGCTTCCACTGATGTGGTCACTACAAAAGAGAAAGGGAAATGATCATCACTTTGGAACAGAGCAATTAAAACCTATCTAGAAGAGACTAATTGCTGCATTTGAAGCGGGGCTAGCACAAGAGAATCCACTTACAATGAACTGAAACTTACCCAAAGTGAAAGGCCATTGAAATGCACTGATGCAATTTTCCAAAATTCACTCCACTTCACAGCCCTTGTGTTCTGGGGCATGCTGGATCTGAATTCAGGGTCAAGACCCCTGGTTTCTGTAGCAGCGCAGCCTGATTGCCAAGTGGTCTGTTATTTGTGCAACCAGCCACGTTTCACAAATAATTCTAGAAGCACACACTGCACACGAATGTGAAAGAACTTTCATACTAAGTCTCTAGTGTGCTTAATTCTAGAAGAACCCAGCCTGTCATTTCCTAATGCTGTGAAGGCTCATTGTATATATCCACATAGCCACATACAGATACACACGTACACCTTTTTCATGCACCAGCCCCCAAATTTTCCCCTTTATCTCAATGACTACAACTTAATATTTGCTTCTAGTAAAATTTGCAGAAGTTTTGACAGCCAGTTCTGTGGTCTTAAAACTGAGGAGCCCTGATTGCCAACAGAGTTGTTACTCCGCGTTTTAGATAGCTTCAGTAATTGCTCTAAAACAGCATTGCTGTACACCGAAATATCACCATTTTCAAGGCACATCCAGTGGGTTCCCTTGGGGATAAAAGCAGTATCCACCACGGGAATGTAGGACATTCATTCTTTGCTAATGTCATCAAACATCTGCTGTTGTTATAGCTGGGTAATTTTTTTTTCCAGACAAGGAGTTTATTCATAGCTTTGGGGCAACTGAAGTAATTCCTGAAGTTATTCGATCAAATAGTGCTGCCTCTCCTTCCCCGCAAAAAAAAAAAAAAAAAAAAAATGAAAAACAATAATTGAAAAAAAAAATCTAAAAACTTTCAAAGTCTGGTTCTTGATCCCTCCTTTTCCAATGGTTACAGATGTTGCGTGTGCGTAAATAGCTGCTTGAATGAGGAAGCCAGCCCTGCAAATCATCCCAGTGCGTCTCGCATGATGACAGAATTCTTAATAACCAGCCCATAGAAAAGCCAGCAGAATTGCCAAGGAGCCTTTTGGGATCAAAATAAGTAGCTAAATGGGTTTTCCTTGCTAGCAACCGCATTGATGATTACGCGGTGTAACAATGAATCAGTTTTAATCAAACCTCGGACAAGGTAGTTTAAAGTCCTGCGTTCTGCCTGAATGCTTCACAAATGGCTTTTTGGCATCTCACAGAATTATAGGACTCAGCGTGATCTCTGAAGCAGCAGAATTGTTCTGGGGTCTATTTAAAAAAAATCCAAAAGTATCCCCATGACCCCCACTACAGGTTTTCAAACATTACAGGCCTGAGGGTTGGCTCCATTAATTCCCCTCTATGCCCTCCCAGTGGCACAAAATGCACTTAATGCTTCCTTAAAGGGATGCCTGGAGAATCCCCCAGCATGGGCAACATCCTGATTAGGGTAGAGTGCATATGTTAGCTCTATGATAGCTCTCTTTTATCCCTCATCAGTGTTTCTTAAACTTTTTAAGACTGAGGAACACCAAACAATATTTTTTTTTTATGAGGAACACCAAGAATTTTTTGTTGGGGGGGGAAGGGTCAGGAGGAAAGTTATTGAGGGGGGAAAAAGGGGTTGGGGGAAAGTTATTGAGGAGAAAAAAAAAGTCACCCCTTTAAGGGTGGGCATTTTGAATTCAGTTGTTCTCTGCAGCACACCTCCAACTGCCTTGCAGCACACCTGTGTGCCCCAGAACACAGTTTAAGAAACACTGGTGTAGGGGGTGTTGAGCACACGGTGGGGAGTGACCACAGTGTGCTATGCTCAAAAAACCTCGTCCGGTGGGTCTTGGAGACAAGGATCTGCCTTTTCCCTACTTTACTTACCCACATGGGGGATACACAGCAGAGCCAACAGCCTCCATGGGCCCCTGGGCAAGGTGAAGGAATGGCCTGGCTCTGAGATTCCAGACAGGGGGGCTGAGAGTGGAAGGGGAGGGGCCATAGGCGGAAGGGTGGGGCCAATGGCAGAAGGGGCGGGGCTGAGAGCAGCTGCCCTCAGCACTGGCAGGAGAATGGCGTGGCCCCAGCCCAGTCCTTAGCGCTGCCCAGAACATGCTGTGTGGCACTTCAGCAGCAATTTAAAGGGCCCAGGGCTCTGGCTACTGCTGCTGCTACTTCGCTAGGCCCCAGGACAACAGCCCCCGTTGCCCCCCTCCCATTGGCAGGCCTGGGGATGTATTAAGCGAGCAGCCCAGAGTTGCATTCTGAGGCAGTGGCATGAGTGGGATGCACACTGCCCTCAAACCCCCTGCAAGGGGCTGACATCTAACCCCTGCCTGTGGATGCAAATGCCTCCAGTGCAGGGGGTTTCCACTCGGCTGTGGGAGTAGAAGAGGGCGAGCGTCTCAGGAGCGCTGGGCATTTCCAGGTACATATTGGCTTTCAATAAACAAATTCATGAATAATTCAACAGCTTCAATCCTGCTGCTGTCCGGGGAGCCCAACTTGCAAAATCCTCCCTGCGCTGATAAATGACTCAGACCTGCTCAGCAGCCGAGTGATAGTCAATTGAAAAAAGACATGGGGGCAAGGGAGATTAGCACCAGCCAAATCAATACTGTCGTCCTCGAACAGCCGCAGAAGATATTGTTTGATGGAGCCAGGGTACCGGTCTGGGAGAATGATCCCTTTTTGTCCCTTGTTGGTGGTCCAGCCTGTATAGACGAGCAAAGGGAAAATATGCCACAGTGTGCTATGCTCTAAAAACCTCGTCCGGTGCAACAGACTCTTGGGAATGGCTTCCAGTCAGCAGAGTCTGAGTAGCTCTGGGCCTGCTCTAAATTGCAGTGAGTGGGCACCAAGAAGGGCAATGCAGGCAGATAATCCAGTGCTCTTGAATATCTTGCCTCAGGGGGATGTGGTTACTAAAACCGATGTCTAAAAGATTCTTTATTCACTTTTTTTCCGATGAAAACAGAATGATAAACAGGTTTAGGACTGTTTGGGAAATGGTGGGTCACAAGGAGAATGAATAGAGGGCAACTAAAGCCATGTCTCGCTACAGGTTTGAAGAGGTAAGCCCCTGGAATGCAGCAAGGATCAAACCAAGGTTCCCGCTAAGCTGCGCGGCAGCCCGGCCCCGCAGCTGCTTAAGGAACCCTGCCCAGGGGCTCGGGGCTGCAGTGCACCAAGCTGCCTGGCTGGGGGAGGGACACTTCTCCCTCAGCTACAGCGGCAGCTCCCCCCACCAGGCAGCCCTGAACCCCTGACTGGGCAGGGCTCATTAAGCAGCTGGGGAGCCCTGCTGCCATGCAGCTTAGAGGGAACCTTAGCTCAAGCCTGTAACCAGGGAGGCTGACAGACAGGCAAAGGGGGGAGGCTCCCAGAAAGGGCAGGACCTCAGGTGTAGGGGGCAGGGCTCGGACACCCAGCCCTCAGAGCTGCCCACAGCGTGCTGTGCTGTGCTGTAGCCCCTGACGGCCCAACAGGCAGCCCTCACAGACACCCAGAGTGCGTCATGTGGCACTTCACAGGCAATTTAAAGGACCCGGGGCTCTGACTGCTGCCGTATTAGTAGCATCTGTGGCCAGCAGCCCTGGGCCCTTTTGATTCGCCAGGCCCCATGTCAGTTGTCCCTTTTTGTCCCTTGTTGGTGGTCCAGCCTGTATAGACGAGCAAAGGGAAAATATGGGGTGGTGTCTGCATGGATTTGCCCCGGTGCTGCTCTGCATGCTACGTACAAGCTTTCCAGATGAATGAGAAATTCATAACACAGGCCTACCAGTTCCCATCCATGCAAACAATCCACGCCTGGTATGCTGACCACTGTGAGCCGGTCCAGCAAAGCCAGTATGCCAAAACCAAGCATCTTACTCAGACTGAGGATCACCGTACTCCATTAGTTAGGGCTTGTTTGGGTGAGAAACTGACCAGAAAACCTATGGCAGAATAGCTCCTTGGGTGGACGCTCAGGGCAGGTCTACACGAGGAAATAAATTTTGAAATAACTACATTCGAAATAATAACTCCTGAAATAACATCGAACTAGCGTGTCCCCGCACGGGGGAGTCTCGAAATCAGTCTGAGGCAGGCTCCATGAATGTGGACGCGCTACCTTGACTTCGAGCCCCAGGAAGCATTGGGGAGTAATTACTTTGACGTTGGGGAATTGTTATTTTGAAATAACAGCATCGGAACGTCCACACTGCCGCTCTTTCAAAATACCTATTTGAGAATTAACGTTACTCCCCCAGGAAAGCAGGAGCACAGATTCCAAAATAACCAGCCTGTTATTTTGAAATAACTGGTTTGGTCGTGTGGATGCTCCACTTATTATTTTGAAATAACAATTATTTTGAAACACCCTAGTGTAGACCAGGGCTAATCCTGGAAGAGCTATTGCTTTAGACTCTCATGCTCCCTTTCTCCAGAATAACTTCCCATTGTAGACAGATGGATGATAATTAGATTTACATGGGACTAGCCACTGAGTGTGAGGTGAGAGCTTTGTAACCTGCCCTGAGCAAGGGCTCCTAGATAGCTGCATCACCCAGAAGGTGACCCAGACACAACCTGTCCATCCCATTCCCAGTATCTCCTTGCTCTGTGTAGACGGAGGTTGGGGAGGGGGGAAGAGATAAATCATGTCACTCCTTTTCAGAGAAAGGATTCCACCCCTCATCATGCCTAGTTAGTGGATTTGAGTGGGTGGGTCTTGGAGACAAGGATCTGCCTTTTCCCTACTTTACTTACCCACATGGGGGATACACAGCAGAGCCAACAGCCTCCATGGGCCCCTGGGCAAGGTGAAGGAATGGCCTGGCTCTGAGATTCCAGAAGAGGCAGGGCTGAGAGTGGAAGGGGAGGGGCCATGGGCGGAAGGGTGGGGCCAATGGCAGAAGGGGCGGGGCTGAGAGCAGCCTGCCCTCAGCACTGGCAGGAGAATGGCGTGGCCTCCAGCCCAGTCCTTAGCGCTGCCCAGAACATGCTGTGTGGCACTTCAGCAGCAATTTAAAGGGCCCAGGGCTCTGGCTACTGCTGCTGCTACTTCGCCAGGCCCCAGGACAACAGCCCCCGTTGCCCCCCTCCCATTGGCAGGCCTGGGGATGTATTAAGCGAGCAGCCCAGAGTTGCATTCTGAGGCAGTGGCATGAGTGGGATGCACACTGCCCTCAAACCCCCTGCAAGGGGGCTGACATCTAACCCCTGCCTGTGGATGCAAATGCCTCCAGTGCAGGGGGGTTTCACTCGGCTGTGGGAGTAGAAGAGGGCGAGCGTCTCAGGAGCGCTGGGCATTTCCAGGTACATGTTGGCTTTCAATAAACAAATTCATGAATAATTCAACAGCTTCAATCCTGCTGCTGTCCGGGGAGCCATTACTTGCAAAATCCTCCCTCGCTGATAAATGACTCAGACCTGCTCAGCAGCCGAGTGATAGTCAATTGAAAAAAGACATGGGGGCAGGGGGAGATTAGCACCAGCCAAATCAATACTGTCGTCCTCGAACAGCCGCAGAAGATATTGTTTGATGGAGCCAGGGTACCGGTCTGGGAGAAATGACCCGCCTGTTAAAGTCTGGCCTGTGTCTCCATTCCAGCGGATGATGTTTCCCCCTGCTCTGTCCCTCCGTGGAAAGGAACTGCTAGATGTTCTGGAAGCGTGGATGGCGCTTTGCACAGCACTGAGTGCACCAGGCTGAAGCTGGTTACTTGAAATGTCAAGGAAGTTTTGGGTGTCGGTTTCTGAGGCAAGATGTGGGAAGGGCTCCAACAGGGCTAAGAGATTCGTGACTGTGGGCGCCCTCTTCTGGATCCCCCCCACCCTCTTCAGAGTCTCTAGAAGAGTGAGGGGCAAGCTAGCCTAGTGAGTGGGCCACGTGACTGGCCTCCTTCATCTCAGTGGGCCGCAAGATTGTCAGAACCAAGATGGTCTCCTGGGCTAGGTCAGTTCTGCTCCCTGTGCTCATGTCCCTAGAATTTGTGAGATGGGCCGACTGAACCAAAGCGGTGCTGTGATGGGACGCAGAGGGAACGCCTGGCTCTCTCAGTCAGCGTTGTGCACAACCAGCATGTACCTCACGTCACGTGTGTGTCACTTTAGTAATACCAGTGAGAAAACCCCCCAATGCGGAGAATCCAGTAACCCTGGATATGGGCAACCGCAAACAAAATGTCTCGCAGGCCCCCCAATGGGCTGCCGGTTGCTCACCACTGCTCTAGAAGATTAGTCTTCTCACAGTGCCCCCGTTCTTCCTTCTTTTCTTCACTTCAACCCCCCTCGGGAACCTGAGCGATGGGAACACACCCTGAGGTGGGAGGAAGGCTGGATGTGAGGTCCTCCATACCCGGTCAGTTGGCTACAAGGGGTCAGCACATACATCAGTTAGAGGGGCCATATCTTGGCTCCTCCATACACCCTGCAGGGGTGCCAAGGGGATGAGCCACTACTCAAGTAAGGTGGCTGGAGATTCCACGTGGAGTGAGTCTAGTTACCCAAGCTTCATCACAGCAGAAGGAGAAATGGGCTAGAGATGGAAAACAACAACAATGGTTTGAGGCATGAAAAAGACATCGTCATAAAGAGGTGAAAAGATTGGGGCTGCCTGGAGCAGGGGCGGGGAATCTTTTTTGGGACGGGGGCCATTGACCCCCACACAGAAAAATCAGTTGGGAGCTGCACGCAAGGGAGAAGCAAAAAAAAACCCCTCCTAAAACCCCAAAAGAAATAAAACACCTCACTGACATGGCCCACGACTGAGGAGAACCCATCCCCCCCACACACACGTTCCCCTCACACATCAGAGCCTCTGGGGGCCCAGGCTAGTAGATTTTGTGTGCTCCAACCTGGCAGCCTGGTGGGGGAGGGAGGCTGGAACACCTGCCCAGGCTCCCAATACTGGGGGAGCTCTGAGCCATGGGGGCCAGATCAGGGCCTTCGGTTACCGACCCCTGGCCTAGAGGGAAGATGAATGAGGGAGAGATGAGAGAAGGCTACTCAACAATGAATGGGTCTGAGAAGATAAATGAAGCATTCCTACGTAGCTGGGACAGGTAGCCATTCAGTGAACCCTGCAAAAACTATTTACTTTTTTACTTCTTTATGGGGGAGGATAGATTTGTTGCAGTTTCTGGTGGGTTGGCTGTAATTTGAGTTTTGATTACTGATTTTGCTTAACTGGTGTTTTAGTTGAATGCCTTTTATTTACTTATGTTGGTATAGATGATGAGCAGTCTAAATACGTAAAAAATAAATATTTAAGAGGGGAAAAAAAGACCCAAATGCCCATTAGAAATATTATCAGAGAACAGCAGGCCCTGATGTTAGAAATCAGAAGACACAAACTTAGGTACTTTGGTCACATTAGTTACAAACAGGGCAATAATCTTGGGAGAGCTATTAAGCAAGCAGTGATAGAGAGTCATTGCAGTAGAGGAGAGCCAGCAAGGAGATGAATGGATAGAAGGTCAGCTGTTAAGTGCTAGAAATTAGGGCATGTCTACCCTGGGGGTTATTTTGAAATAACAAGGCGAACGTCCACACTACCAAGCCTGCTATTTCAAAATAATGGGCTTGTTATTTTGAAATAATAACTCCTGCTTGTGAAGAGGAGTACGCTTATTTTGAAATAGCTATTTTGGGAGTTATTATTTCGAAATAACCTGGTAGCGCAGACATAGCCCTAGGAATGGATCGTGAAGGCTTCCAGAAATCCTGTTGGGATGCCATCCATATTCAGACATGAATGAATGGATTTGCTTATTTTTATAATAACAGCACGAGAAGAAATGTAATGAAACAGAAACATAAAATGGACAAAAAGAAACGGTGTTTTACAAAATGCATGTTAACCTGTGGAACATGTTGCCGCAATGACACTCACTAAGATTAAAAATTAGTTTTCTGACTTATAAAAATCTCCATAGTTATTGGAATACATTTTTATGTGAAATATATAACTCCTCATTGTGCTGGGAATAAATCAGTCTTTAGGGAGGTTAGAAAATAACTTCTTTATAGGTAGGTTATTTTATAATTGCCCACACTGGGATTTCTTGCACATGCTTTTGAAACATCTAAACAGGTTGAACCTCTCTAGTCCAGAAGTCTCTGCTCCGGCAACATCCGTGATCCAGCATGATTTTGGTTAACCAGATGGACACTAATCATGGGTGTGACCAAGCTTCCCACGGTCACATAAAGTTTGTTTGCAGCCACCAGTCCTGGTTCTGTGTTCTGTGCTGTTATTTAGCTCTAATTTACCCCAAATGTCTCCTAAGAGCCCAGTAAGCAGTGGAAGTGTTGGTAATGCTGCTAGATCATACTGACTCCCGTGGTTTGGCAAATTCTCTGGTTCGCCACCAGTCAGGTTCCAGACTAGAGAAGTTCAACGTATATTGGCAACTGGACTCCATGGACTTCTGCTGTATGTATGTTATCCCTCTGCCCCAGCGTGTCCTATCACTTCAGGGTCGATCCAGATGTGCCAAGAACACTGAAGAGCGAAAAGTTCTGATCGCAATGTGCTGCTTTCTGGTACGCTTCACTGGAAACTCGTCAGAGCTCAAGAAATAATCCCTTTTCCCGAATTGTCCTTGCCACAAACTGTTATATTCTTATTGCACCTAAAAATGTGCCAAAGATGGCTGGGGAATTTGTAATGAAACAGCCGTGTGTCCCTAAAGGTGGCTCTTTTACAGAGGCCATGAGCCATCTCTTCTGATGCCTTCATACAGTCAAGCTACCAACAAAAGCAGCTGGACAGATAGAGAGACAGCTCTGCCTTGGGACCCTGTGTGCTGTGGTTTGTTTCTGCATGTGGGAAGATATAATGAGACAGGATTGGGGTTTGTTTAGTCTGCAGAAGAGAAGAGTGAGGGGGGATTTGATAGCAGCCTTCAACTTCCTGAAGGGGGGGTTCCAAAGAGGATGGAGAGATGCTGTTCACAGTAGTGACGAATGGCAGAACAAAGAGCAATGGTCTCAAGTTACAGTGGAGGAGGTCTAGGTTGGACATTAGGAAAAACTATTTCACTGGGAGGGTGGGGAAGCACTGGGATGGGTTCTCTAGGGAGGTGGTAGAATCTCCATCCCTAGAGATTTTTAAGTCTCAGCTTGACAAAGCCCTGGCTGGGTTGATTTAGTTGGGATTGGTCCTGCCTTGGGCAGGGGGCTGGACTTGATGACCTTCTGAGGTCTCTTCCAGCTCTATGATTCTAGGATTATGGATTAGTAATGAAAAGATAAGACAGAGCCACTGTGACATAAGCCACATTTGAAAAGAGTGGCCCCAATACTGTTATAGGACTGTCTTTGTGTAATCATAGAAAGGAAGGAAACTCAAGAGGTCCCCAAATCCAGTCTTCTGCACTTATTGCAGGACCAAGCACCATCTAGATCATCCCTGATAGATCTATCCAACCTGCTCTTGCATATCTCCAGTGATGGAGATTCCACCACCTCCCTGGGCAATGTATTGCAGTGCTTTAGTCACCTTGCTTCCAGACAGCATAGTTTAAGAACAGCCCTGGGGCTGCTCTAAGTTGCAGTGGGAGGATGGAACAACTCCGGGCATTCCCAGGGATGGGGGCTCAGGAAGGCAAATTTAGGCCGCTGCTCCAAGGCTCTGAAAAATATTTTTCTCAGAAGGCTCATTCTGATGGTTCACTTAACACACTCGCTCAATAAAACCCTCTCCAAAGAGTAATGAGGCATTAGTGCAATTACTGTGCCACCCAGACAGATGTAACTGAAATCATCTAGTTTAAAAAGAACAGAGAGCAAGAAAGTTGTTCTCATGGGAATGGCCTCCTCCAGAGTCCACCCTCCAGCTCCTCGAGCCTTTCCTTTCTGCACCTGCTGTGTGACTTATGGGCCAACCTGATTCTTAAGATCACCCCATTCTGCTGCAATTTGGGAGTCCTATATATAATGAATGGATTTTGTTTCATATTAAGAATGCTGTATATTTATGCCTTGTGGGTGTATTTTGCTGCAGTCTTTTATCATTCTTCTTGTGTCAAAGAAAGGATGTTGGGGCCGGCCTCTTGAATGAAGTGCTCATTAAGGACCATCAACAACTGAGTGGGCGTTGCCCTCGTAGAGGAATCGGATGGCTGCAATCTAGATAACACCCAACTTTCAAGTCTAGATTCCAGCAGAGTGGTAACCAAGCAGCAGGTTCTTGATCACTCTGTGTGTGTGTGTGTGCGCGTGGCAGCAGGTTCTTGAGCTGTGTGTGTTGTGTGTGTGTGTGTGTGTGTGTGTGTAAGAAAGGAACTTTGATGCTGACCAGGAAGGTCTCATGGCAAAGGAGCTAGGAAGTTATAAAAGAACCAGGTCTGCTTGGAGTCACTTCCTCATTCACTGACCTGAAGAGAAAGGTTAACGGTGGTGTAGAGAATCCACCACTTTGTTAGTGTTGTAAGGGGCAAACTGGCCTGAGTTCAAGCAGCTAGGTGATAGAACAGCTTGTATGACAACCTACCTTCCTTTGCTATTTGCATTGCATGATGCGGGTTGAAGATATGCATCTAGATGCTACACAGGGCCAGATTAAGGTCTTTGTAGGCCCTAGGCACTCTCATAATCGTAGGCCTTTAAATTAGATTATATAAAAATATATAAAGGAGAAATGCCTTATCGCCTGTATGTCTAATATTGAATTGTATGTTATATCTGTATGTTGTTTGTTGACTAAAGATAGCAAATTACTAAGTTTGATTTAGCAGCTTTCTTATTTTCTAGTCAAATGTGAATTTTTCTTAAGCTGTAAATTTTTGTCGTCCCTAAACTTTTTTAATAGGCCCTGGGCACTGTGACTTTTGTGCCTCATGGATAATCTGGCCCTGGAGCCACATTATTTCCACTTATAATAAATAACATTGGTTAAACCGAAAGATGTTAAATAATGTTGATAATATTAGCTGAAGGCGATTAATGTATTTATTAGGAATTTTATTTTAAAAGAAAGCCTGTCCCCAGTAAATAATTTAGTCAGGGCAAATTTCTTCAGCTCGTCAGAAAAAACCCCTAATGTTTGCAGGGTTGTAGCTTGTACTCAGCTTCATTTTTCCCAGTGGCTAATTCTCCCAACACTCCACTCTGAGAAGGTGTGAGTTCTCCTTTTTGACTATAGATAGATAGATAGATGAGGACCCTCTGAAAGCTTACACGTGGTAGCTGCACACTGTGCTTGTACACGGCAAAGCAGTATCCACTTCATGTTCTCGAACGTGTTCTTTCATTATCCAGGTTGAACCTCTAAAAAGTGGGACTCTCTGTTCCAGCAACATCTGTGCTTTGGCAGGATGTTGGATGATCCTGGGCCAGAGAATCCTAGTGGCCAGAAGTAGGACAACAGGAGGCCCTGTGGCAGGGAATCCTGACAGGATGGCGGCAGCACCAAGGCCAGGAGTCTGGCCAGGGATGGCAGCCCCATGGGGCTGGTGGCATTGGGGCCGGGAGTCCAGCTGGGAGCAGTAGCAGCCCTGATGGGGACAGCAGCAGCCACAGGGCAGTAGAGCCAGCAGTCTGAGTGGGATCAGTGGCCGGTAGCCCAGCCAGGGTTAGCGGCCTGAGACAACCCGGCCGACGCCAGCAGCAGTGGAGCCAGCAGTGTCCAGCAGCCTAAGTGGGGCAAGTGGCAGTGGCCAGTCAGGGAGTGGTGGGGCAGAGGCTGAGGGGGGCTGCCTCTGGGATTGGGAGGAAGGGCTGGAACTGACCTCCCCTGGTTCAGCAAACTCCCTCATTCAGGAGGGTTCTGGACCAGGGAGATCCAACCTGTACATACATAATAACAGAGTTAATATAACCCAGGAGAGCACAGGCAGATTTTATTAAGCACAAAACTTTTCTTCTTCTTCTTCTCTCTCTTTTTTTTTTCTCTTTTTTGGAATGGGATACGGACAGGCAGAAGAAATAAAATTCATTAAAATTCTAGTGCTGGACAATGTAGGTCTCATGCTATTGCCCTTCAGTAGAACTGGGAGACATAACTCAGTGGTATGTTATGCTGAAGGATTCCAGGGCAGCATTCCATTTCCAATTTAAAGAAGCTGCTATTATTGTTTGGTGTCCAGGAAGAAATGGAAACTAGCGTAGGATTTATGAGTTCAAGTCCCTGAACTACCACAAACTTCCTTTGTGGCCTTGAACACGACACTTGGATTCTCAGTGCCTGCGTTTTCCTCCCTGTACAATGGAGATAATAATGCTGCCTCACAGAGGTATTGGAGATAAATGCATTAAGGATTGTGAGGACCTCAAATGCTATAAAAGGTGGACAGGAAGGGGCGAGGCCTTTGGAGGATTGAATTTTCTTTTGGGTGGGTTGAAATTTTTTATGTGCACCACCAATATTGAGGTTGTGTGTGTGTGTGTGTGTGTGTGTGTGTGTGTGTGTGGATATGCACCACCAATACAGACAAAATGCGCACACACATAATTTTAAGCAGTCCATATGTGTGGAAGAAAATATATTAAAACAAGGGATATTTAACATGGAGCAATGCATGATATTTCATATGAAATTAGATAAAAAAGAAAACTAACACTACCCTTGGAGTACATGTATCAACCTTTCTAACAGCTCTAGTACTTGCTACTTCTGACTCATAAGAGCCAGAACTCTACCAAATAGCAAAGATCTGGCCCTAATGCAATATAATATACCATGTATTAATTAGTAACCGATTTTTAAAAAAATCATTAAGTTCACAGTTTTAGATATCTGCAGCACTCCAAAAACATTGTTAAAAGAATCTTTTTCTTTCTTATCTTAAGCCATTAACACCTATGCAAACTTTGTTTGAAACACAGTCATGCAAATATCCTGGCTCACACACTTCCCTTGCAGCCTGCTCTCCCCCCTGACCCAGTCGGACAGAGAAGACTGCAGCTAGTGAGACAGCCCCAACAAACTGCCCCCTGCCTCTACCTGACTGCACAGATGCCAGCACCCGTCCACCCTCTCTTTTCCCCACCTAGCCCATGCAGTCAGCCCCTTACCTCCCCCTTCCCAGGAGGCTTGACAGTGAGAGCCAATTACTTACTTAATTACCAACCCACTCACTCTCCACCCCCCCAGCCACTAAGGGTATGTCTACACAGCAAAGTTATTTCGAAACAGCAGCCGTTATTTCGAAATAACTTTCCTAGAGTCTACACAAGCCAACTGCTATTTTGAAATTAATTTGAAATAGTGGAGGGCTTATTTCGAAATTGGTAAACCTCATTCCACGAGGAATAGCTGTGTAGATGCTTATTTCAAAATAGGGGGCCTCCAGCCCTTTCCAGGGTGCCCTGCTGGCTGCCCTGGTCACAAGGTAACTTCTGACCTGATGCCCTGCCGGAACCAGTTCTTGCTGGCCTTAAATGCAGTTCAGCGTCCAATCGGTGTGGAAGCACTATTTCAAAATAGCAAAAAGCTATTTCGAAATGCATTTTGTGCATAGACGCGTTATTTTGAAATAAGATATTTTGAAATAATTATTTCGAAATTAGATATTTTGAAATAATGCTGTAGTGTAGACATACCCTAAGACTGCATCTAGACTACATCTCTCTATCAACAGAGAGATGTAGATTAGGCACGTCAAAATTGCTAATGAAGCGGGGATTTAAATATCCCATGCTTCATTAGCATAAACCTGGCCGCCGCTTTTTTTTTTAAATGGAGCTTTTTCGAAAAAAAAAACAGCAGTCTAGATGTGGATCTTTCAAAAAATAAACCCTTTTTCGAAAGATACCGTAAACCTCATTTTATGAGGGATAAGGGATCTTTCAAAAAAGGGTTTATTTTTTGAAAGATCCACATCTAGACTGCCGGGGTTTTTTCGAAAAAGCTCCATTTCGAGAAAAAGCAGTGGCCATGTTTCTGCTGATGAAGCATGGGATATTTAAATCCCCGCTTCCTTAGCAATTTCAACATGCCTAATCTACATCTCTCTGTCGACAGAGACATGTAGTCTAGACACAGCCTAATTGTCTCCTTATCTCCCTTTTTACCCGTTCTCAGAGCTCCTCAATTGAAGCAGGCAGCTAGTTCCCTTTAGCGGCTTGCTCAGTGAGATTCCCTCCCCCCACAAATCTGCTGTGCTTCCTCCCTGCAGAGCTCAGAAAACTGCTCCATGAGCGCGCAGGCGCACAACTTACAGGAAACCTTGCTGGGGGCAGCCAGCCCTCCAAGCCACCTGGGATCCAGCGCCAATTGAAAAGGCCATTTAAAATTGCCGAGCACTGGGGCAACTTCCCTCATTGACCCTCCATCCCTGCCCTAGTTGGAGGCCATGTAATAGTGTCAGATCCTTGGCCTGAGCTGAAAATCATTTGTTGTATCTCGTGCCTTCATTAATCTCCCAATCCAGCTCCCAATGAAATCCAGGGGAGTCTTTCTTCTGACTTTAATGGGTACTGGACCAGGCCCTTGCAGAGTGGAACAAAAACATGTGGGTCCAAAGGTTAGCTCTCACTCAGTATTTTAGAGAGAGAGTGTCTCTCACGCCAGTGCATGTAATGGTTAATTTTAATCGGCACACACACTGTGCTACAGAACCACGACCAATGGGGAAAGTAATGGATGTTTGATTTAGCCAGATCTACAGGGATTAATTACTTCCATTTCTCCAGGAGCTTTAATAAGTTGTTTTCTCTTCCATCTACCTTCGGCCTGGCTTTTTAATAATCACACTGTTGCCCTTTTTAGAATGCTGCCTTCTGGCTTTCAGCGAGTAAACAAGTTGCTTCCATTCAAGGTATATTGATCTGTATTCTCCCACAGTAAGGACAACCATTATAGATAATGTTCTTATAAGTTAAACCCTGATAGAAAAGTGCACAAAATGAACGGGTGGCAGACTTCTGTTTGGGAGGATGAGAAGGAGGGAAAGTTCCGGACCTAAATTTTTGGCAGGTCTATGAATTATCGGTGAGTTTGAGTTTTCTTCCCTAGGGCTTCTTTTACAAAAAATGTCAAAGGGAAAGAATTGACGTAAAGGGCTAGGGACAGTTCTAATCCCCTCTTCCTTGCAGCAGGATGCTTATTAAAGTCTAAGCACAATCACAGATGCACTTTGGTGGCCGAGCGTGAGACCAAGCGAATAGACCTCCACTCCATACCTGGCTTTGCTAGTGATGATGGGCAAATTACCTCCTTGCTCTGTGCCTCTGCAGCCCCAGACTGGGACAACACTCCTGGTGTGCTTTGTAAAGCTCGTTGAGTTCTACTGATGAATGATGCGATAGAAGAGTTGGTGACGCAGCAGGTGAAGGTCGCATCGTTTCCTGTGTTGGTGAGAGAGATGAGCTTTTGGAGCTTTCATGGAGCTCCTCTTTGGGTCTAGCAAAGCTAGGTATTACTGATATCCGTTTACAGTGGAAAGACCTGGTAATCACTAAAAAGGCATTGCAGATGTCTGCTGCGTATCCTCCCTCTGCTGCTCCCACAGGATTTATGGAACCCTATGCAGCACAATTAAACTGATGCCCCTATGCCTGACGGCAGCTAGAGGGGGCGATAGATTTTTAGAGACGTGACTTTACAAGCTTTAGCAGCACCCCAATGCCATATTTTTAAATTCAATTTTAAAGGAAGATCCTGTTGACTCACATGGTAAATTCAGAAACTGGCAGAACAGGCCTGGGGTTGGCAAAGGCCAGTTAAATGGCTTCGTTACCACTCGAATGGCTCTTTCGCAGGTTTGATGTGCTGCTCTTGGTTGGTCAGGCTTTTTAAGTTCACTAGCTCCTCTCTGGAAGAAGCAGAGCCATGGAACAGGGATAGAAAGAGGTGGGTGGGTGGACATCGAGACCCAGGGGTGCTCACATTTTTGCGCTCCCTATGTAACTGTGTACTCTGAATATGCGTAAGGATGGCTCTGTGCCCCTGAACAACCACACTCTTCTTCAGTGTCTCTGCTGGGCTTGCAAAGAACTTGCAAGAGTTAGTTGCAACCTCACTGACTGGAGATACCACTGCAACTTCAGGAATTAGGTCCTACACCAGGTTCCTTCACACGTCGTGGGTTGCCGTGCACTTATACAGTCATTTCCGTCTGTGCAAAGTGGGTGTCAGCAGCTATGCGCTGATGAAGCTGTGTGTTATACCTCCTCATGGCTGGCGTCAATGGTCCAATAAGGTGCGGAGAAGCCAGCCCAAGATTTTCTATATAGTGTCCCCTGGGTTTCTCTGGAGGGTGTCCTTCAGGGGGCTGCTTATTTGTAAGCTGTCGGGATCATTTCTCTCTATATCCTGAGGTTCAATACATCGGGGAAGGAAGTCCTTCTGGGTCTATTTTCTCCCTTCTTATCCCCAGTTCTCACTGCGTGAGTCAGGCCCACAAATGAAAGGAGGCATCTTTTCTACCAGCTAACACAAAAGGTGACTCAGTCCCATAACTGGAATCAAATCTTGTCAGTCAAACAAAGCTTGGCATTGCTTTGGGGGCGGGGCGGGGGGGAGTGGTCACGTTCCACAGAGATAAACTGTCCTCTTTAAGTACAGGCACTCTGAGGGCTGGAGTTCCCAGCAGGAGCATGTGACTCGACCTGAGAGCAAGGCCTCATGGGAATGTGGCTGATAAAAGGCAGGTCTTTTTCTGCAGTAAAGAAAAAGCTACAGCAGTTACTTGTCTGGTTAGAGACATGGGAGGCAGGTGCTGTAGGCAAGGGAAGGTACTGCCTTCCCAAAACTGTCTACGTTCCCCAGCCACTGAGGAAGGCTAACGCTGTGGCATGGCACCCCCGGCCCTCCAGGTGGCCAGGAAGGATCAGGCTGGGGTTGGGCGGGGCTTGGCTCCACGGGGGAGGGAGGGGAAATTGTTGAAGGGGCGGGGCCTCTGGCAGAAGGGGCGGGGCTGGGGACTTGCCTTCCCCAGCTGGGCCTTCACCCGCTGCCCATGGTTACAGGAATAAAAACTGTGATTAGATTCTCACTGGCGAGCAAACTAGGGAGAGGACCTGGCAGGGGCTGCTCTAAAGTAGCATGGTGCATGGAGTGAGCAAGATGTCAAAGGGGAACCATACAAATGTAAAACCATGGCCAAAAAAACAGAGGTGGTGCAGTGTGCAGAGGACATTCATGTCATTGTTTTGGATCCCAAGACCACACCTGTGGTAAAAAAACAGCCATGGGCCCCTTATACTGCTGCCTAGAGGTGGTCTGTGGATATTTCTGCAGCCCAAAAAGAGCCCCTTGCACCTTGTCAACCTACAGACTCCAAGGGCATCTCCACGCTGCAGTAAAAGCCCCTGACCTGGCCTGGAGACTGTACCAAGAGGTGGACATTTGGACTTGAGTTCTGTGAGGAGGACTTCCATGTACCTCAGAAGAGTTTTTAGTTCAGGATAAGGAACAAATAAAACAACGCTGCTAACAAAGGGAAACTGAGGCTCGGGCAAGGGAAATGGAGGCAACAGCTTCTCTTGGATGACTCGAGGTGGGGGGGCACCCACTAAAAATAAAAAGGAGAAGAGGAAACCATTCTCTTTGTGGGAAACTTCATTGGAAATTAGAAATCACTTCCATTTTCCGGGATTACAAGCCGCTACACGAGACCACTAAAAAGACACAGTGCCCTGTCCACTTCAGTGCATGCATTTTCCCTGTATTTTACTGGTTGCCTTCATTTCAATGCTTCTTGTCAGAGCACTTTGCAGCCAGATAGCATAGCTTAGAAAATCAACATTATCTATTTCAACTGGCGCAACATTCTTATTTTAATCTTTCTACGTGATTTCAGCTCCCTCCTTTTTCAGGAGACATTAGACTCTGAGGCCTGTGGTGGGTTACTTTTGCAGAAGGCATTTTTCAAACCATGGTCGTTATGTCTTCCTTTCATAGTTCACTTTGTGCTTCCTTTTTCGTTGCCCTTGAGTGCATGCAGCAGCGAATGTATTAATTGCCTGTGCAGTACTCTTGAAATACTGCAGTTAATATTTTAAGGCTCCAATTAATTATGCTTTTTTTTTATTTGGCAGTAAACACAGAGAAAAGCTTACATGCAAACCTGGTTTTTTTTCCTTATGCCTAAGCAATGCAGATGCTAGCGTTCACTCACAGCAATAAAATATTTGTCATAGGGTAGGGTGGTAAAATAGGAGTAATTGTAGTGTTCCTTGTAAGCTGATCATTTGGGCAGCTACCCCGGAGAGATTGAAATGCTGACCAGCCAATTAGCAGAGCTCCCACAGCTGGCCACATGTGTTTCTACCGGTGGCGCACACCCGCACATGCGGTGGTGTGCCTAACAACATTTATTCCACACATGGGTGAAAAAAATCAGAAGGAACATTGGTAATTGATAGTGACTTAGTGCACAAACAAGCCTTTGCTAGTTTTATAAAAACATTTGGCAGTTTTGTTTTTCTGCAAGGAACTCCCTATGTATTGGTATCCTGGCTTCTCCTCCTCCACAAATACTTGGATTCCACACACATCAGGGCAAAAACAAAAAACAAAACCCTATTTCTTTTTGCCCTGATTAGTCTGGGGTACCAGCCTCCTGATCCAGCAAAGTGTGGGGCTCACTGGATGGGCATTTTACTCTGTTTGCTTTCACTCCCACATACTGACAGTGGCCATTTTTCAAAGAGAGTGTATCACACAAGATACTGTGGCAATAGGGGATTTGAAAGTACCGAGAGGAGGATAACTGGATCTCAGGCATTAGGCCAATGCTGAGACCGCTGGGCCATGACTATATTGTAAACCCAAACTCTTTCCAGTTAAAATACAATTTTAGATCCAACAAATACATCTTTACAATACAAATCTTTATCATTGTTACATCATTGAAAGTTCAGGCGAAAACGAGCTGACGCCGCTTGTACTGGAGCTTGTCAAACGCTTCTCTCCTCTGTCACTGACATTTTCCTTGTTGCACAGCAGTCATTTTAGCTATTAAGGTTGTATCTTTGTCTTATTACAGGGGAGCAATAAAATCAGGAGATAATTTTATTTGTGGCTCACTTACTCATCCCAGAGTTATATCAAGCAAGCCTCTTGTTGCTGTTATATAAGCGCACATGCCTCTTAAATGTTACCCCTTTGTATTGTTTAAATGGTTGGAGGAGAGCAAGGAAAGCAACAAAATAATTCAATGACCTGGGAACAAGACTGGAAGGTATGAAGGCCCTATTCCATATCCCAGGTAAATTATTAACCCATTTTCCAGCCCTAGGAGAGTTACGGAAAGTTTAACAGTTGTAGAGACTGCCGTAACCATTTTATATTTAGCTAGAAGCCATCTTGTATAACAGAAACCATTTCAGCTTTTCTCTCAAGCACGTAGACCAGAGTGAACTCTCTGTCACCCCGTGAGAAGAGGCCTACAGGATGGGCTATTGGTATGTGTTAATTGGGCTGGTTGGAACAGGAGGTGTACTCCCTCGTACCTGTCCGCCATCTTGTTGATAAGGCTTTGCTTTTCCAAGTTTAATTGATGATTTTTGTAATTGGATGCCCTGACGTTAGACTGTTTGGTTAAGGGTATAAAGATACGAGGATTGATTGTATTAGGCAGCCTTACTGGGCCTGACTTTGCTGGGTCCACGTTTGGCTCACTTTGCTTTTATTGGCCAATAAAACCATATATTTTAGCCGCGTAAACAGAGTGAAGTTTTTACTTCGACACATTGTATCCATCATTATTAATGGCATTTTTTGCCATATAGAGGGGAGGAAAAGGAGATGATTTTTTTCTCTCTGACTGCATCTACACTGCCATTTTTTTCGGCAGAAAATATGCTAATGAGAGACTCATTAGCGTAAGTCATGATCTCATTAGCATACTTTCTGCCGTTTCTTTTTGCTCAAGGGGTTTTTGCGCAAAAAGAAGCAGTGTGGATGTGGGGGGTTTTTTGCGCAAACCCCCTGTTATGTGTAAGATCCTTATGCCTCTCCGGGACAGGCATAAGGATCTTATGCAAAATGGTTTTTTTGTGCAAAAAAAAGTCCACACTGCTTCTTTTTGCACAAATACCCCTTGCACAAAAAGAAACGGCAGAAAATATGCTAATGAGATCGTGACTTATGCTAATGAGTCCATCATTAGCATATTTTCTGCTGAAAAATCTGGCAGTGTAGACGAATCCTCTCTGTATATAAAAACATTTTTCCTGTGGGACCACAGAGTGATGTCATCATGTCACTCTGTGTCCCGCCTCCCTCCTCAATCCCTTCCCCCTCTCCTTTTCCCAGTGCTCGGGATCTCAGAGCTGCTGCGCTCCGGTCTCCCCCCTCCCCAGTACTTGGTGGGGGAGCTGGGTCTGCTGCTCTGTGGCCTTGCCCCCTGCCCGGCTGTCAGCAGGAGAGAGCTGGGGCTGGCGTAGCCTCAGGGTGGCTGGTGGGAAGGGGGCAAGCCAGGGCTGCCACACCCTGGCCTGGCCCTCCCTGGAGCCCGGGGGGAGATCCGGGGCTGCCTACCCCCAGAAAGAGGGGAGTTAGGGAGCATAGCGAGCAGGGGCCACAGCCCCCTAGTGCTACGTAAATTCTAAAATATTCTAAGAAATCTCAGATTTGTATTTACAGAGGAGCTTGTTGAGTTCAGTGCAACTCAACAAGCTCCTATAACAAGCTCATCAATAGCCTAGGCCTAATACACTAACGTCAGAGCCTGCGCTATATGGCCACAAAACGTTATCTATACAGTAATACACAAGCATCCCCAATCATCATCCAGGAGATAATTGGGCTACAAACTGTGCAGCAATGAGACTGGGACTTGAGTTGTATCTTGTAATGGGAGTTCAGTGGGTTGGTGATAGAAGTGGATTCCCATTCCTTGGGAAATAAAGGTTGAACCTCTCTAGTCTGGCAACGTTGGGTCCTGACCGGTTCTGGATGAGAGAATTTTCCGGACCTGGGGAAGTCAATATTGTCTAGCAGCATTGCCAACACTTCCACTGCTTACTGGGCTGTTAGAAGACATTTAGGCTACGTCTAGACTACATGTCTCCGTTGATGGAGCCATGTAAAATAGTTTATTTGGCATAGTCAAAGAAGCAGGGATTTAAATAATCCCCGCTTCATTAAAATAAAAATGGCCACCACGCTGTGCCGACGATCAGCTGATCCGTGGCAGCCTAGACGCGGTGCGGTCGACAAAGGCATATCGGAGTAGTTGACAAAGGCTTCCTTTGTCGACCGCACCGTGTCTTGTCTGCCGCGCTGTGCCGGATCAGCTGATCATCGGCACAGCATGGCGCCATTTTTATTTTAATGAAGCGGGGATTATTAGGGGTAAATTAGAGCTAAATAACAGCACAGAACACTGAGAGCCAGGACTGGTGGCTGTAAACAAACTTTATGGGACCACGAGAAACTTGACCACACCCATGCTAAGTGGACATCTGGCTAAGTAAAATCATGCCGGACCACGGATGTGTCCAGACAAGAGAGTTCTGGGCTAGAGAGGGTCAACCTGTAGTGAAATTTTGACCTTTCCTTTCAAACAGAATTGGAAAAATAATGTCCTAAGGAACGTAAATTCTGAGAATTCTGAGAATTCTGTTTTGATAATGTCAAATTGTTTCATCTTCATGTTGCCAAACTATCATAATATTAAATTGGCTATATGCTGTATGTAGGCTGTTCAAAATAACTTCACACAAATAATATGTTGATCTAATATCGAAGTACACAAAACGCATCAAAGTTGTAACATTGAAACGAAACCTTGCAACCTCCTTGAAATGAGCCATTTTGAGACAATCAGCAAGAGTGGGGACCGTGATGTATCCTGGGAGGTGTAGTCCAACCATGGAGCCTGGTCAACAAAGGAGAAGTTTAGTAAGAGGCACCTGAACTATAATTCTCACGCAGTGCTTCCGTGCTATTTCCAGTTTTCAATTTTTTGCTTAAAAAATTTCCAGCAGGCTCTACTCATGCTTCATCCCACAAGGAATGGCAGTTTTAGTGCACAAAACGTTGCTTCCAAAAAAAGGCAGGTGCCAGTCATTAGCAAGGACAAGAGAAGAGAGAAGCACAGTGCTTTCCAACATTCAGCGTGCTCTGCCTCATTCCAACCCAAATAATGTCTGCTCAGTCTCCAGCTGTGAGAAAAGGTGGAGAATCCCACCATGAGGAGTTGGCTCTGGAGGGTTGGAGAGGCGTGGTGTGACGGGACAGCAAGCACCCAGCTCACTCCCAAAACACTTTGGCTACATCTAGACTGCAGTGCTTTTCCGGGGTATCCTGGAAAAACAATGCCGAGTCCAAAGAACGCGTTTGCTTTTTCGGAAAAAAATTTGAAAAAGTGGATGCACTCTTTCACCATCCCTATAAACCTCGTTTTACAAGGAAGAAGGGATATGTCAAAAGAGGGCTTTTTTTCCGAAATTTGGTGCCCTGTGGACGGGGCAAATTTCGGAAAAGCCTCTTTTGACAGTAAAGTGGAAAAAGATATGCAATTTGCATACCGCAAACTGCGTTTCTTTTCCCAACTTACTTCTGCAGTGTAGACCTAGCCTTTGGAAAGCGGTACCAGCTCCAGCACTCCCATGATTTGGATCAAGGACTTGACATTTGGCAGGGCTTGCTGCCTCCATGAAAATCTGCCCAGGAAAAGTTATAAACCTTTGGAAAATTGCAGTTTGCACATGTTCCATAGAAGTATCTTAGAATTTAACAGCTCAAATCTCCAAAAATTCCAGCCTCCCTGAATATGCTCCATCTGCTCATGGGTCCTAAGGGTCCCCACTCACGCTTTGCATGAGCTCCATATGGGCATGTCCTTGAAGAACAACTCTTGCATACAAAATTCTTTGTTCTGAGGTGTTCTATATAAGTATTGAGAATGGAAGATACAAGCTGCCTTAAATGTTTCCGTATGTTGAAGTTTAACGAACCAGCCTCGGAGCATCTGGAAACTGGGTATGGGAGCAGCAAACAGAATATTAGTCTCTAGAAATAAATTTGTTAGGCTAATCCAGAGCTCTCCTGGGTAGAGACACACACTTTCACAGCTAGACACACACACAAAATGTGCCTTCCCTAGGAAAAAACGGTGTGTGGTTACTTAGCATGAGCTCAAATGAGTTAACCTGAGGTAAAAATCCCACAGGGTGTGCCCCCAAAAGTTTTAAGTCTTCATCCAAGTGAGTACTACACCAGTATTGGCACAGTAACTTGACAATGGCTTTGCAATACAGCCACTCACACCAGGGCTACAGCTACACTGCGGGTTTTTTTGCGGAACAGGATATGCAAATCGTGCTCTCATTTGCATATCTTCTTCCGACTGTTTTTGCGGAAGCGGTTTTGCTGCTAAAAAGCCCCATGTAGAGGGGGCCATTTGTCAGGAAAAAACCCTTTTTTGCAAGATCCTGTAAACCTCAATTTTTGAGGAATAAGGGATCTTGCAAAAAAGTTTTTTTTCTGACAAATGGCCACGTCTACATGGGGCTTTTTAGCCACAAAACCTCTTCTGCAAAAACAATCAGAAGAAGATATGCAAATGAGAGCATGATTTGCATATCCTCTTCCGCAAAAAAAACCGCTGTGTAGACATAGCCTCCATCATCTCTAATGCTGATCACTGAAGTGTGCTATGCTGTGGAAACACCACAGGCTGTAGTTTTAACATGTGTTTGCAGGCCAAGGTCAGCCCTAGGCTCCTTGGGTATGTCTACACTAGCCCCCTAGTTTGAACGAGGGAGGCTAATGTAGACATTCAAAATTGCAAATCAAGCTCGGGATTTAAATATCCTGCACTTGATTCGCATCTTCCCAGCCGGTCACCATTTTTGAAATTTACAAGTCCGGATTAATTGCCCGTGTCTGCACGGTAATTCGAAATAAAGCCCTAGTTCGAACTACCTGTTAAATCTCATTCCAGGAGGAATAACAGGTAGTTTGAACTAGGGCTTTATTTCGAACTACCGGGTCCCTGCCACGTGTAGACACGGGCAGTTAGTCTGGACTCGTAAATTTCAAAAACGTCGACTGGCCGGGAAGATGCAAATCAAGTGTGGGATATTTAAATCCTGGGCTTGATTTGCAATTTCAAATGCCTACATTACCCTCCCTAGTTCGAACTAGGGGGCTAGTGTAGACATACCCCTTCTTAGTCAAGTTAGAGTGCTTTGTCTTCGCTAGGATTTTACCTCCAGAACATACCTAACATAAGGCACTATAAAGCCAATTTCCCCTGCCTTTGATATTCACATTTTCACATCAAAAGTTATGAATGGGACACATCCAGCCCATTTAATTAGCTTCATTAACCGGGGTCCTACAATTGACAGGTAACTGCTTTTGCTGTTATGTATACCTTGGACTCTGTTATTTCCACTCCAGCTCATCTGATTAAGTGGGTTTTACTCACGAAAACTCATGATCCTATGTATTTGTTAGTCTCTAAGATGCCACAGGACTTCTCATTCTTTTTATCCAAGTGAAGACAAGGCCACAGAGCCCGCTGAGACACTTTCCATCCTAGGATTTTAAGGGTTTCAGTCTCTGTGGTACTTATTCTATGCCATTATGCAGCATAACACCAAGCCATAAAGATGAGCTGCAGAGATTGCCAGTTTGGCCTATTGAGTGCCAATAAATGTTGAGGTTCCGACGTTAATAGCAGACAGTCTGTTTGAAACCCCTTTCCCTGCATACTCATCAAATCCATTTTGTGGACAAATTTCACCATAGGTGTTCTGCTTTTAATTGTTTTATCCTCATCCTCTAGCAATTACTGTGTTGAAATATTCAGATTTCTTAAAATCACTTCCTTTAGCATCTGTCTTTCCCTGGACTTGCATAATTGGTTTTCATACGATGAACTATCACCTGATATTAAATTATTTGCTTTCCAAATTACCCGTTTTTAATAATAAATCATGGGGACAAGGTACATAATCAAACTAACATCCCTGTATATATTTCTATGAAACAAGAAACATCTGGTAGCACAGGAATGAATCATCAAATGCCAAGAAAAAAGAGAAATTCATTGCAATTAAATATTCACTAGGAAAATTTTGTTTGGTGCACTAAAACAATTTTAAATACTTAACTCTTATATAGGGATTTATATCTTCATAACCTCCTTTTCCAGCTCTTTCCAATACAAATGCAGGTTTTTTTCACTGTCCATACAAAAACCCAAAGTACATTGAAAATTTAGAACCACCATAAAATAAATTAGTTTCTGAAAATAAGCACAAGGGTACTGTAATATTAATTTTCATATTTAATTTACTCAGCCTTTTTTTTAATGTCCCCGCATTGGAATGCTGCAGACACCAGCTTGTCAATCGTAGGTTAACTTTATCCCGGAAGACATGGGGGCTTTCCATGTAGGAAGCTCAGGAATTGAGCTCTGGACCCAAAGAAAAGATTCACAGGACAGTGAAATCTATGGCTGATTGTAGATCCAAGTAAAGTCCCACTGTGTTCCCCTTAAAAGTTCAAGAAAGAAAATGTTATGCAGCTAAGTAGCTTTCAAGCTTGCATGACACTCTTCTTCAAGTCTGCGTTAGCTTGAAAACTTCCGCCAAGCCCTGGTCTACACTAGGACTTTATTCAAAATAACTCCCTTTAGGTTGAATTTATAAGCAGAGCAACTATACTACCAAGCTCATTATTTCAAAATAATGGGCCACTTAATTTGAAATCTGTACTCCTGCTTTTCATCAGGAATAACGCTAATTCCGAAATAGTTATTTCAAAATAGGAGTAGTGTGGACATGCCAGTGCTGCTATTTCGAAATAAGTGTTCCCTAGAGTCATTGGAACTAATTACTCCCCAGTGCTTCCCGGGGCTCTAAGTCCGAGGTAGCACTTCCCCACCTTAACGGAGCCTGCCTCGTTCTAATTTTGAGGTTTCCCTGTAGTGTGGACACGCTACTTCACATTTGTTAAATTGGGAGTTGAGTTGAATTTACTAATTTTGAAATAGTTTCCTAAGTGTAGCCATGGCCCAACAGAAGTTGGTCTAATTACAGATACTTATCCCTCCACACACACCCATCTCTGTGGTATCCTGGGACCAACACAGCAATAGCAACACTGCAAACATCCTCCATTTAAGGTCATGTGGTAGTCTGCTCCCATAGCAAACCATACCAAAAATCTTCACAACTGTACTAGGTCTCCTTCTTGTTTATCCCAGGGCAGAACTGAAGCTAATCCTGAATTTATACCCTTTATTAAGTAAGTTACATTAATAAATAAGGACTTACTTATAAAGCCAGATGGTTTATATATAATGGTCATAAAGAGAAACTTATGAAGTTAGCATGGAATATTTAAAGATTTATCAAGTGATAATCAAACCTCATGAATCCATTACAAATTCTTATCACAAACTGATAGTTTTTGCAAAATTGTCTTCTCAGGATAGATTAAAATGATCTACCAGTTCTATTAGCATTATTACAATATTACTATTTAATACTTAATAGCTTCTACAATTATTACACCTTAAAAAGCTCAGTAAGGTTTAAGGCAGGGTCTCAAACCCATGGCTTGCAGGCCATTGCTGGCTGGAGCCATTACACAATCCAGCCTGAGAGCACTTGCTCTGTTTCCCTGGATCTTCTGCTGCCATGGCTCCTGGGGGGGACCTGATGGCTGTTGTCGCCCTGTGCCATGCCTCCCTGGTGATCCCCAAGGCCTTGTCTCTTTGGGGGTGGGGTGTCATGAGGAGAAAGGGAGGGGCAATGGTGGGAAGGGGAGGAGGCTGGGCAACAGGAACAGAGAGTCCCCACACACACCAACCCACCAGGACTCCCGGGCCTGGTTTAAGGGATCTCTAAAGCTCTCAGGCTTAAAGATGTTTAACAGTGTGTTTGCCAAAGTACTAAGCAGCCTGAGATCCCTGTATAAACCTTCCCGAACCTTGTTTAAAGCTGGCTAATGTTGGGTGGTTGAGGACATGTTAACACTTTTGTGGTTTTGAACTTATACATGTTAATGAAATTAAAACAAGTGTGAGTAAGAAAATGATATTTATCAAGAATAGGGAGTTATAGTCCTACAGTGCTGTGTTTGTACTAAGGATTCCCAAACATTCCTCAGTACTGAGCGAGAAACGTATTAATAAAACCAGATCTCCATATTATATAGCTGGTCACCTGATCCTATAAGTCACATATATTCAGGGACATGTTTTCGAAGAAAAGATTAAATGCTTTAGCTAAAACCAGGTAGTCAGGTTAGTAAACAGATATTTGAAATATTTTGTTATTTACCACAATTGAATCAACTTTTGATGTAAATTCTCCAGATCTACTAACAGTTTCCAACTGGTCAACATATTGGAATGGGTAGAAAAATAGCTCATCTCCACATAACATTATAGCTATGACGCTGTTCTGATATCTCACTCTTATGGAGTGTGAGATATGGGTTAATCACATGCCTATTAGCAATAGGGTTTTCAATGTCCTCTATCGGTCGGCAACTCTGCAAATCAGTTCTTTCTTATGTCAAAGCTAAATGATACTTCCCCAGTGCTCCCTGTAACCTGCATGCTTGTGCAGCTGCTCAGGAGAAATTCACATGCCACCCAGAATATAAAAACATAAGAACGGCCAGACTGGGTCAGAACAAACATCCATCCAGCCCAATGTCCTTTCTTCCAACAGTGGCCAATGCCAGGTGCCCCAGAGGGAGTGAAGGGAACAGGGAATCATCAAGTGATCCCTTCCCTATCACCCATTCCCAGGTTCTGACAAACAGAAGCTATGGACACCATTCCTACCCATCCTGGCTAATAATCATTGATGCACCTATCCTCCATGAATTTATCTAGTTCTTTTTTAAACCCTGTTGAAATCCTGGTCTTCACAACATCCTGTGGCAAGGAGTTCCACAGGTTGACTGCATGCTGTGTGAAGAAATACTGCCTTTTGTTTGTTTTAAACCTGCTACCTATTAATTTATTTGCTGGACCCTAGTTTTTACATTATGGGAACAAGTAAATAACTTTTCCTTATTCACTTCCCCTCACCTTTCAGGATTTTATAGACCTCTATCATATTCTCCCTTATCATATCCATAGCACCTGGAGCTAAAATCTGCATTTATTTCAGAGGTGCACACTTGTACATGCCCTAGTGCACATAAAAAACTTATTCTGCACATAGATGGCAAAGATTAGAATGAACATTGTTCTTCACCTTTGAACAACCACACTTAGGAGTGGTAAAATGGATACTTGCTCAACATAATGAAGCCCAAATCCCCAAGCACTGGCATCAATGTGACTCAAGAAAGCATGATAAAAATTTAGTTTAACAAATTAAACTGAAAAGATGCCTTGCTTCTCCAGCAGAAGGTGAACATATGACACAGAAATGGCACACGTTTTTTGAGATCAGTAGCAAAAAGGATCTTTTCTTGAAAGTCCATATGTGCTTATTGGGTAACAAGCCATATCTGGGTTCTCTCACATAGCAAAGGCAGTTAGAGAAACTGTGAAAGGTTGCAGCAGCAAATGGATCTCTAGTCATCAGACAGTGTTGAGGCTAATCAACCATTTTTATGTTCATGCGTGACACATAACTGAGCTTCAGAATTTGAGAGCCTACAGCATTTGATAGATGACACCTACCGGTTACTTTGTCTAATTTAGCCTTCCAGTGCATCTAAATGCCACAGTGCTGCACCTGGTATAAACCTCAAAAGAACTACACACATACACAAAGTTATTTAAATATGATACTTTTTTACACAGCACATGAGGAATGCTTAATATGGCTTTAGGAAATCTATCAATGTGCCATGTTGTTAGTTTTATTTTCATTGACTGTGTGAAGTAATTGGATAAGAATATAAGAACGTCCATACTGGATCAGACCAAAGGTATAGCTAGCCCAGGATCCTGTCTTCCAACAGTGGCCAATGCCCCAGAGGGAGTGAACAGAATAGGTAATTATCAAAATTCCTCTCCTGTCATCCATTTCCAGCCTCTGACAAACAGAGGCTAAGGACACCATTTCTACCCATCCTGACTAATAGCCACTGATGGACCTAACCTCCATGAATGTATCTAGTTCTTTTTTGAACCCTGTTAAAGTCCTGGTCTTTGCAACATCCTCTGGCAAGGAGTTCCACAGGTTGACTGTGTGCTGAGTGAAGAAAAACTTCCTTTTGTTTGTTTTACACTTGCTGCCTATTCATTTCATTTGCTGACCCCTAGTTCAAAGGATGATTTACCTTTAAAATAGATCCCCAAATACATTAGAGCAGGGGCTCTCAAACTTTGTGACACCACGACCCCTTAAAATACTAAATGAATTTGTGTGACCCCCCCCCACCCTCACTGCCCTGGGTCACTTCCTCCCCCCCTTCTCACTAGACTCCTTGCCCTCTTGGGGTTCCTTCAAGGCGTTTGCGGTCCTCAATGCTCTTCCCCCCTGCAGGCTCCTTCTCCCCGTCTCTTTTTTCTCTGTGCCTCTTTTCCATTCCGCATCCCTGTGGTTCCTTCTCTCTCTCCTCTCCTCCGTCCTCCACTCTTCTCCTGTGTCTCCTCTGCCTCCTCCTCTGACCCCCATGTGCCTTTGTTTACCTCCGGGTCCTCTGCCCCGACCCAATCCCCCAGCCCGCCGCCCTCCCCCAGCTGGGGAAGCATTCAGTAGCCTGGCAACCATGCCCCGGCCGGCCCCTTGCGCATCTGCTCCTGCGCTGGCCTCACTCTCCCGCCGCCTTGCCTCCTCCTGCAGCTGAGCTGTGCTCCTGAAGTCCCGCGGCCCCGGCCACACTGCGTGGCTTGCCAGCGACTGCCTTCCGCCGCCCTGCTGTTCCTTGAGGCCCAGGGGATTGGGGTCACAAGTGAAAAACCGAATCCAGCTGCGACCCCCCTGTAAGTTGCTCATGACCGCCCCGGGGGTCGCGACCCACAGTTTGAGAAACACTGCATTATAGGGATTACTGTGCATTCAACAGATATTTCCCTCTCCTGCTCTACAGTTGTTTTTCTTTCTTTGTGATTGGATGCTTCCTTCTTGTCCACTTGTCCTGGTGAGGCTGGAAGGGAGAGTGGGCAGGGCAGAATTTTAGCAGAATTCCAAGGCAGTTCGCAGTTCTCAGTGCAAAAAACAGCATGTTAAATGATTAAAGGAATCACGGAAAGAATTCTGCAATCAATGGACAGAACGCTTAACATGATTAAAAATGTTTATTTCAAATTATTTGTGTATTAGATTCTATTTACTTCAAGTAAATGGGGCAAACCCCATAACTATAGAATTGTTGTCAGTCTCACATGGGTTTATAGGTTGAAACTCTCTAGTCTGGCACTTCTCGGTCCAACAACATCCATGGTCCTGCATGATTTTCGTTAGCTAGATGTCCACTTATCATGTGTGTAGCTGAGTAGTGCACAGACCCATAAAGTTAGTTTACGGCCACCAGTCCTGGTTCTCAGGGCACATCTAAACAGCAGGGTTAAGGAGAGCTAAAGTCAATTGCGTAGCTTAAGTCGAAATAGCTTATTTCAGCTTTTGGCGCTGTCTACACAGCAGGAAGTCAAAGGAAGAGCACTCTTCCTCTGACTTCCCTTACTCCTCGTAAATTGAGTGTTACAGAAGTCAGAGTAAAAAGTCCTCCAGCTCGACATTATTTTGACATTATGTCAAAATAACTGCTTGTAGTATAGACACAAACTGTTATTTCGGAGTAACACCCATTATTCCAAAATAACACTGCTATGTAGACGTACCCTCAGTGTTCTGTGCTGTTATTTAGCTCTAATTTAGAAGACATTTAGGGGGAAGAGCCCAGTTAGCAGTGGAGGTGGTGGTAATGTTGCTAGACAATACTGACCTCCCATGGTCCAGCAAATTCTCTGGTTCGGCACCAGTCAGGTCCTGAGGGTGCCGGATTAGAGAGGTTCAGCCTGTATTTGGCCAGGATAGTACTGTTCCCATATCCTTCAGTGGGACTTTCACTTGTCCCAAGCCTCACTCGTGTTCCAAGACCATCAAATAAATTCTCTTCCTACCCCAAATCCTGGTTTTCCCATGACAGCCATTACACAGAGCAGTTTACATTTCTGAATATGAAACCAGCAGGGGTTAAGCAAGACAATGAGAAATTAATTGAATCTCTATTCAAAGTCAATGAAAAAAAAGGAACAAATTACTGATCAACTCACTCCAAAATTGCCATAGAAACCTCTCTGTTTGAACGAGCTAGAAACTGCTGCAGAATCTCTTGTCTGGAATTCTGCAGCCAGGCCTTATGATTTGACAGAGCATGAGGGACCAGGACTCTTCAGAGGTTCTTGAGGGCACCATAAATAGTGACCAATGGGACCTGCACCTCACAGAATGCTCCTTCTGACCATCTGGCTAAAGTAACATGCCAAGGGAATCGAGGGTTGGGTTGATTACAAGGAGGTGAGGAGGCTTAAAGTAGCCCAGTGCTGAGAGCTAACGGGCAAAAATTCAGACCCTGATCACTCGGATGAGTCACTGCCCAAAACTACTACTAGGGCCCCAATCCACCACTATCGAGGAGAAAGGCAACCGATACCCAAATTAAAGACTTGCCAGCTAAAGGAGCGTGATGCTAAGAGAGATGAACCTGAGTTACAAGGTCACAAAGGGCTTGGTGCCTCCTGTCAGAAAGGCTTGTGAGATGTACCCCAATTTCAGGGTTGTCACGTTGACTAGTCTGCCAACGGAGCATAATGCCAGGAGAGGCGGAGGGCAAAGACCTGACCCATCCAGTAATATCAGCTATGCCATCAAATGCCAGCAATGCCCCTCTGCTATATATATTGGACAAAATGGACAGCCTCCGTGGGAAAGAATCAATGGACACAAATCAGATATACATAAAGGAAACATACAGAAACCTGTTGGGGAACACTTTAATCTTCCTAATCACGGTTTAAAAGATCTTCAAGTGGCTGTCTTGTCACAAACCAGTTCTACTAGCCAGATCCACAGAGAAGCATTGGAATTAGAGTTCATCCGCAAATTCAATTCGCATGCTCACGCGTGATGAAGGACGGTTGAGACACTATCAACCTAACAGTCAATGGAGGTGCAAACAGCTCTTTGTGTAGATTCCTATGTCAGGAAGGATACTATCAATTGACTTTGATTCTTATCTGCTTTGTTTTAACTACCCAGTCTTCAGATACTTACTGATTCCCTCTACCTTCCTGATTTTCTATACCCTCTGTTCCCTATCTCCCCCCCCAACACACACACACACTTCTCTCCTATTTATTTTGGGTCTGCACATCCTAAACTCAAAACTCTGGTCATCTGAAGAAGTGGGCTGTGCCCACAAAAGCTCATGATAGCATCCACATGTTTTGTTAGTCTATAAAGTGCCACCAGACCATTTGTTCTTTTTTTCTGTACAGACTAACTCGGCTACCCGCAGAAGGTCCTGAAGAGTAGAGAGGTCACACTGCTGAGGGGGATGCAAAGAGCTCAGCGAGAACAGGAAAGTCACTGGCGCCTTAATTACAGGACTGTCACTGGCCTGTGAACGCAGAGCAATGCCAAGAAAGTAAACGAGCAGCCACCTGAACCTCGTTAGCGGGAGGCGACACTGCTTAGGGCTCCAGGCCCCTCAGAAGCATCAGGGAGGTGTCACGCACCCAGCTGACAGAGTCACCGCTCTCAGGAGCCAGCTGAAGGAGCGGAAAGTGAAAAGGGCAGAGACTTGTGCCAAGGTTATAGGGAGGCCACGCTGCCCAAGGTGTTAAAAGGCCCAGTATCCCCATGTCGTGCAGACACACGACCTGAGCCCATAAGAGAGCCCTGGCTGGCCTAGAGTCCCCCTTGTTCTTCTCCGTCCTCAGGAACATGTTTTCCTTTGGTGTCAGAGAGCAAGAGAGTGGGGGTGCATGCACCTCCCTGTGGGGACGCAACAGTGGCTCCCCATTGCTGAGGAGATCTGGTGCCTGGGCTGTGAGGGGCAGAATTCCCCCCCCATTTTCTGCGGACCAGGCCATCTGCCACTGAAATCCTGTCGTGAAGCGGGGCCAGGCCCTTGCACTCCTCAGTTACCTCAGTGGTAGTGTGGCGGCCACCGGCTCTTTCTCCCCCACAGTCCCACACCATGCCCTGTTTCCTGCCACCCACACCCACCCTGACCTGTTCTTCAAGAGAGCCAGACCGTCTCTTGTGGCCATCTCGGTACCAGGGCAGAACCTACAGGTTGGACCTCCTTGGTCAGGTATCCTTGGGACCTAACCGGTCCTGGATGAGGGATTTTGCTAGACCAGGGGAGGTCATTTCTGGCTTCCCCACTGCCAGCTCCTGCTACTCTATGGGCAGTCCCACCACCTCCACTCACCAGACTGGGAAGCCCTGCCACCTCCGTGTTGCCTACCGGGCAGCCCCACTACTGTGCATTGTGCTCACCCTGCCCTGCCAGCTTGCAGGGCTCAGGCACCCGCCCCACACTGGGACGCTCTGGTCCTGTTGCTAAACCAGAGAGCCCCGGTTTGGAGAGTTTCAACCTGCACCTCATCTCCCTCTCCGGCAATGCTTAGCCATGCCCTGATGCTCATGTTTCGGCGCCAAGCTTCCTCTTCCCCAGCAAGGCCAACCCATCCTGCACACCCTGACTGAAGTTGCCATAAGGTCAGGGGGAAATCTGGCCTTTCGGGTTGCTGGGGAATGAATCATTAGTGATGACACCAGTTAGTGATACTCCCAATAGGTAGCTTTGGAAAAAGTGTTTACAGAGGACATGCAGGGTCTTTTTTATATTAAAACAAAATCACATTGAAGTTGATTTGCAACCTCTGACTTTTTTACTGCAATCGTAATTCAATCATCAGCCCTGCTTGGAGGCGAGTGGAAAAACAGGGTCGAACGTAGCAGCTGAATAGACTCCGAAGCATGGCTTGAATTCCTTTAGTTTGCTGCAGAGAGCCTGTCAGAGCTGCCTCACCCCACGCTCCAGTTATTTACCAGCCAAAATTCGCCTGAAGTGTAACTACGAATTGATGGTGTCTTGTCTGTGTCAGGCTAGTAGATAATTGTGGCTTTGAGGAGTGAGTTATGCTCAGCTGCAATATTCCAACTGCAGGAGATTAGAAGGACTTGTTTTCTTATTTCTGCCCAAATAGCAATCGCCTGAATCCCCTTCTCCCCCCTTTCCGCCTGACTTCAGGGTTCACTTCCGCAGCCCTGATTTGCTTTTCCACTTTTCCTAGATATGCTGATTAAGGCCACAGCCTGACAAAGGAGCAAATAAAGACACTTAATCATAGAATCCTAGCACACTAGAACTGGAAGGGACCTTGAGAGTTCATCAAGTCCAGTCCCCGCTCTCATGGCAGGACCAAGCATCATCTACAGCATCCCTGACAGGTGTCTGTCTAACCTGCTCTTCAATATCTCCAGTGATGGAGATTCCACAACCTCCCTAGGCAATTTACTCCAGTGTTTAACCACCCTGTCAGTTAAGAAGATTTTCCTAATCTCTAACCACAATCTCCCTTGCTGCAATTTAAGCCCATTGCTTCCTGTCCTATCATCAGAGGTCAAGGAGAATAATTTTTCTTCTCCTTGTAACACACTTTTAGGCACTTGAAAACTGCTGTCATGTCCCTTCTCTTTCTAAACTAAAGAAACCCAGTTCTTTCAGTCTTCCCTCACAGGTCATGTTTTCTAGATCTTTAATCATTTTTGTTGCTCTTCTCTGGACCCTCTCCAATTTCTCCACATCCTTCTTGAAATGCGGTGCCCAGAACTGGACACAACACTCCATCTGAGGCCTAATCAGTGCAGAGTAGAGCAGAAGAATCACTCTCATGTCTTGCTCACAGCACTCCTGCTAATGCATCCCAGAATCATGGTTGCTTTTTTTTTTTTTTTTTTGCAATAGTGTCACACTGTTGACACTTATCATGGGACATACTATGTGTTGCACTCTAAGCCAGGTAAAGGCTTCAATGGCATAATTATTGGTTGGTTGGTTGGTTTTTAGATCCAAGGTAAGTAACAGCCACATACATTTGTATTGCCACCAGTCGTGAATATGTACCCTTTTATCCCTTAAATTAAAAAAAATCAAAATGTTAAGGCTACCTTTCCGAAACGAGTTAGAAGGTCCTAATCCAGTTCCCATAGGGCACGTGTCCAGAAGCCATAGTCAAACGTGGTGTTGCTTAGAATTCTTGTTGGTAATTCCTAAAATGCAGCCACCTCTGAGTTGAAATATGGCAGCCAATTAACATCAGAGAGCTCAGTGACACAATGGTTTTAATCAGGAAGTCCATCATAAACAAATCAAACTGAGGGGAAGAGAGCCTTTAGGCAAGCAGAAAGCATGCAGCCCCATCAGCAGAAAGGGAGCCTGCCCCAACAGATGCTTTGAGTTGTTTAGCTGGCTTAAAAGCAGGTTCACGAGCAGCAATCTATATATCTTGCATATGCTGCCTTTGGCAGATTTTTTGCTTAAACACTGAAAACCCTTCTTTTTCCAGGTACACGAAATGGCTTTGGCCGAGGAATCCAAAATGGAACTTTGTGGAATGGGAGAACTAGTCATCCCACCAAATGTCAGGTCTTTCTGTCACATGGAATTAAGAGGCCAAATCACACTTGTCTTTCTCAGATGGACAGTCCCCTGGGGCCCCAATTTCGCTTTAACTTATACCAGCGTAAAATCTTGAGTAAACCTATGGAAATCCATGGAGCTACTCTAAGGTTATGTTATGATAATCAAAAGTAGCATAGAATCATAAGACTGGAAGTAACCTTGAAAGGACGTCAAGTCCAGTTCCCTGCACTCATGGTACTTGAAAACGGTTATCATGTCCCCTCTCAGTTTTCTCTTTTCCAGACTTAAAAAACCCAGTTCTTTCAATCTTTCTTCATACATCATGTTCTTTAGTCATTTTTATTGCTCTTCTCTGGACTTTTTCCAATTTTTCCACATCTTTCCTGAAATGTGGCACCCCGAACTGGACACAATACTCCAGCTGAAGCCCAATCAGTGCAGAGTAGAGTGGAAGAATTATTTCTTGTGTCTTGCTTACAACACTTCTGCTTGCTTACATCATCCCAGAATCATGGAGCTGGAAGAGACCTCAGGAGGTCATCAAATCCAGCCCCCTGCCCAAGGCAGGACCGTCTTTTCATGCAAACAGTGTTACACTGTTGACTCAGATTTAACTTGTAGTCCACTATGACCACTAAATCCCTTTCTGCAGTACTCCTTTTTCCTAGGCAGTCATTTTCCAGTTTGTATGTGTGCAGCTGATTGTTCCTTCCTAAGTGGAGTCTTTTGCATTTGGCTTTATTGAATTTCATCCTATTTACCTCTGACCATTTCTCCCGTTTGTCCAGATCATTTTGAATTATAAATCTATCCTCTAAAGCACTTGCAACCCCTCCCAGCTTGGTATCATCCATACACTTTATAAGTATACTTTTTATGCCAATATCTAAAACATCAGTGAATATATTAAACAGAACCAGACCCCAAACTGATCCCCACAGAACTCCACTCTTTATGGCCTTCCAGAATGACTGTGAACCATTGCTAACTACTCTCTGGGAATGATTATCCAACCAGTTATGCACCCACCTATAGTAGCTCCATCTAGGTTGCATTTCCCTAGTTTGTTAATGAGAAGGTCATGTGGGACTATATCAAAAGTCTTACTAAATTCTAGATATACTACATCTACTACTTCCCCCTTTCTAGAAGGCTTGTTAATCTGTCAAAGAAAGTGATCAGGTTCATTTGTCACAATTTGTTCTTGACAAATCCATGCTATTACTTATTTCCTTATGATCTTCTAGCAAGATGTTTGCAAATTGATCCCTTCATTATTTGTTCCAGTATCTTTCCTAGTAGAGAAGTTGAGCTGACTGGTTGGTAATTCCATGTCCTTCCCATGTGTCATCCTGAGGATTCCTTGTCAACATGAGTCCCATGGTTTCCCAGGGAAAAGGGCACAGCACAATTTGGCGTGATTGAGTGACGGTGAGGGTGGTTCTGAGATACAACTCCACTGCATTATTGTACGAGTTAAAAAACTCAGGTGCCACTTGGCTGCCTCAGAGACAGCCTGCTCATTTCTCTTTATACGATGTTCTCAAAAGCCTCGTGTTAGTGTAACTAGCAGTACTGTATAAGAGTGAATCCTTACAGCCTGGTTAAATCAGAGCAAGGTTCACTGCCTGTGGAGTGATCAGCTAGACAATTTCTTGAGGCCCTTCAGGTCTAACTAACTTCTTTGATGAAATGAAATGGGCTGATTTACAGTTAGCTTTGGGGGGTCCCCCTCTGCTAGAGCTCTTCCATCTCCTTTTCCACCCTTCACTCCCCTTGCACCCTTAGTTTTCTCTCCCTACCTCTACTCTTTACTTCCCATAGGCCATTGACAGGTTTTTGCCCTTCTTCACTTACTCAGGACATACCTCAAAATGTGTTTCCTTCATTTTCTCCAGAATATCCCCATATGACCCTCTTGCCTCTTCACTTTCCCCTAGATATACCCCATCTCTTTCACCTATCCTCTAAATCATTCTCAGAGAGTAGTTAGTATGGTTCACAGTCATGCTGGAAGGGCATAAAGAGTGGAGTTCTGTGGGGATCAATTCTGGGTCTGGTTCTGTTCAATATATTCACCGATGGTTTAGATATTGGCATAGAGAATACACTTATTTTCCACCTCCCCTGCACAGATCATTGAGAGAAGGGGAGGTGGAGAATATAGGATAACTTTAGGTCTGTTGTCAACCTTGGTGGTGGAGAGTTATCTTGGAATTCTCCGTATAGCCTTTGGTATCTGCCTGGATATTTTCTCTGGAGGTGGGAGACAGGGGAGGGATCACATGAGGATTACCTGTTGTGATCCCTCCCTCGGGGCTGGATGGACCTTTGGTCTGACCCAGTATGGTCGTTCTTATGTTTTTATTCAGCAAAGTAGCTGTACTCAACCCTGCTGCCAGTAGAGAGCTCAGAGATATTACTATAAGCCATGATTTGCATTGGGAGCATTTTACTCCTGCTTGAAACTCGGGTTACCCGCATTTGGTAAGACCGTTGCTTATGGCAGCTTTGCCTATGTACCCCAGGGAGTTTTATGCAGACTCAGCTACTAGTAACAACCAAGTGACAACCATGATGGGGGTGAATCCCCAATGTAGAGAAGCCCTCAGACATGACTCATCAGAGTTCATCCAGAAAAATGTACTGTTCACAAACAGAATCCATTCTAATTCCAGCTGAAATGACAGATTTTAGGTACATTCTGCTCCGGTCCTTTGTCATATTACTGTCAAAGAAAACATCGTCCCATGGCAGCCATTGAGAAGCACCGGCAAGAACGGAGCCCTACCAGGCATATGAAATAATTTGAGGGCAAGGTGAGTCAACTGAGAAATGAGAAAAGGAAGATCACAACTAAACCGGAAAACTGCTTCAGGATTCACTCTAAAGTGAGTGATGTGTTGCGTCTGAGAATCAAGTCCTTCTGGAAATCACATTGCTGATAGTAAGCAGTGGAGGGTGTGTGTGTGTGTGTGTGTGTGTGTGTGTGTTTGGGAGATAGTAATGGATTTTGTGCAGAGATGGATGAGGTATGTAAGGCAGTAGAAAATGCAGCTTTATTAATGTGAAGGGGAATAATAAAAGACAGAGAAATTTTTGAATTCAGTTGTGAAGTGGAAAAAATGTGAAACTCTCTTAAATTAAATGATGCTGTACCAAATACGAGCGCAGGTGAAGATAAATAATATGTTCATGAACTCTTGAAAGAACTGATAAAATGAGAAGGCCTGGGGGTTATTTATATCAGGTATTTAACTGGGTCTTTTGTCATTGCTCACTGTTTACATTTTCACTGTGCAAGCAAGAGCTGTCTGAGCCAGTGGAGGTTAATAAAGTGATACGGGATAAGAAATTATTCTGTTGGAATATTTTAGAAGGTTGGCATCTATGAAGATATCATCACAAGAATTTTGACACTCCAAGATTTCATTCAGAGTAGCTAAAGAACAGAAGTCTTTGAAACTGAATTCCATAAATTGTAGGAGTTCCTCAACATTAAAAAAATTTTTTTTGCTCTGCCTGTTCCAAAGTAGACTCACTCATCCTTTGTCCTCATGAAACTGCTTGTGTTGGCCATGCTCAGAGACAAGTTACAGCAGTGTTTCTCAACCAGTGGTACGAGTACCCTTAGGGGTACTTGAGAGAAGTCTGGGGAGTACGTCAACACAACTGAAACTTGGAGAAAACTGAATTTTTGTTTTAAGTTTTACAGCGTTTTATTATTTTTGTACTTTTTACACCCAAAAATTTAATCGCCCGCCAGGCTACGATTAAGTTGTTTAAACAAATGTGTTGCAATAGTAGAAAAAAATTGTGCGTGTCTGAAAACTGTAGGTACTGCGGGTACTTATAATTTTTTTTTTTTTGAAAAAGGGGTATTTTATTAAAAAAAGGTTGAGAAACACCAGGTTACAGGATGCAGAGTCTGTTTTTTGGCCATTTCTGCCTGAGACAGCGCACCTCCACTGGCTATTGTCCTTGTGTGTATCTCTGCATACGCTTAGCCTTGGCCACCTAACCCAGGAGAGGGGGGGGTTGGGGGAGAGGATCTGGACAAGGGATTTCCCAGTTTATAGCTTAGTATGGAAATCGTCACATCTGGAAATCCCACCTGCATTGAGGGTTTACATCACTACAGACCCAAAATGCCTAATTCCTTGTTCTTGCACCTCACCACAACTGAATGCAAAGTGGGCATAAAATATTACCAGACCAGAATAGTAGCACTTCACATCTATTTTGCCTGGGTGTAAATGGCACCCCACGGTGCATGGCAATGGAGAATCGGACCCAGGGTAGGCACACTGTGTCCTGAAGCTGTTGATCCTAACGAAGCCCATCAGAGTCAATGGAGTCAGTGATGTAAGACACATACAAGTGAGAGGACGATCGGACACAGATTTTCACATAGCTCTATGCATAAGGAAATTCTGTCATTGAGCTAATCTCCTAGGGTATGTCTACACAGCAAAGTTATTTCAAAATAACAGCAGTTATTTTGAAATAACTTTCCTAGTGTCTACACAGCTATTCCGTTATTTTGAAATTAATTCGAAATAGTGGAGGGCTTATTTCAAAATTGGTAAACCTCATTCCACGAGGAATAGTGCCAATTTCGAAACTGGTATTTCAAAATAAGCGCTGTGTAGACACTTATTTCGAAATAGGGGGCCTCCAGCCCTTCCCAGGGTGCCCTGCTGGCCACCCTGGCCACAAGGTAACTTTTGACCTGATGCCCTGCTGGAACTGGTTCTAACCAGCCTTAAATGCAATTCAACATCCACTCAGTGTGGACACGCTGTTTCAAATAGAAAAATGCTATTTCAAAATGCATTTTGTGCGCAGGTGCGTTATTTCGAAATAAGCTATTTTGAATTAACTATTTCAAAATTAGATATTTCGAAATAATGCTGTAGCGTAGACATACCCCTAGGGACTTCATTTAATTCTTTGTGCCTCACTGCCTTCACCTTACCCCAGTCCATTTGTTCATCTCATCTATGTCTTTATATCTGGTCAGTTACATTGTAGGATCTTTTGGGTAGGGACTGACTATTATGTTTGTACAGCACCGAGCACAATGGAGCCCAACCTGAGTGTGGCCTTTAAGCACTACCACAATATCAATGTATAATAATAAAAACAGGAGAGACATTGAAGAAATTCCTGCCAGTTTCATATTACTTTTTGCCTATGTAGAATAGCCTGTACACGTGTCACTTTTTTTGGAAAATTCCATCTGGGCGCCTAGAGTCAGAACTTCATCCATTGTCAACCTGTGTTTTACTTCTCTTTTCTTCTTGGGGTGGGAGAAGAGGGCTTGTAAGCGCACTGCTAGTTCTGCTAGACCTCACTGATGGATTCACACCCCACATTTTGAAACTCACTCTGCTCTTCTAGAGGCTTTCATTGACGTGACCTGCACGCCCAATAAGAGTTTTTAAGACCTGTTGAAAAAGAACCATCTTCAGCAACCACCTTGAACTAACTGAATACCATCTGGAAAGCAAAATAAGAAGTGTGGGCTCATCTCATATCTGCAGGCTTTTTACATTCAGATCACCCAAGGAAAACGATGAAAAGAACATACCTGGAGCCTGGCTATGCGTATCACTTATTTCCCCTTTCCTTAATTGCCTTTCTTTTCCTGCTTGGTATTTTTTGGGTTTTTTTGACCAGCCTTTTCTATTCAGATTTTCAGAACCTTTGTTCTCACTTTTGTAAGTCTTTTGTTCTTCTTTCCCTTGGGGCTTTTTAATTACTCTTTGCTTTTTTGTCTTTTGCCATATTTCTCTTTCTATCTTTGTCTTTGCATCTCTTCTTCATCTCGTGTTACTGTCCTGCTGCTTTTTTTTATTGTTCTTTCTTTCCTATTAAGTCCCAGATTCTCCTTGATTAGATTTCCATTATTTTATTTGTGTTGAGAGTTTTATTCTTTGTCTGTTTTACTTTCCTCTCTCCTCCATTGTTTGCATTTTCTTTTTAGTGACATTTTCTCCAATATGAGGCCTGGAAGCAAAGTTTTCTTTTTCTCTGTGTTCTTTGCGTTGTCTTTTTCTGCGGTGATTTCAGACTCACTGTCCTAGGGCATGTCTATACTTGCCACAAGATCAACGCTCCGGAAGTCGATCTTCTGCCATTCAATTTAGTGGGTCTAGGATAGACCCGTAAGTGGAATGCTCAGGGCGGCTCCCACCGGTGTCCTCCTTTTGCAAGGAGTAAGAAAAGCCAACAGGAATATTTGCTCCCGTCAGCCTCCTGCAGTGTGGACGCCGCCAGAGCTCAGCTTAAGATAAGCCGGCTCCAGGTACACATTTTGCGTAGCTGGAGTTGCAGACCTTAAGCCAACCTTCCGGGTCCAGTGTAGACTTGGCAATAGACTCATAGTCACAGAGTTGTAGGCCAGAAGCAATCACAGGACCATCTCATCTCACCTCCAGTATATCACAGGCCACCAGCACCCAGACACGAAACCCAACAACTGGAAGGTGTTACTATTACCACAGTTCGAATCCCATAGAGTTAGAATTAACCAAGATCATTCTCAGGCCCTCAAGCAGCCCTGCTGGCTAGCATTTCTTGCCATTCTGTTACAATTCGATCCTTCCTCTACCCCCATTCCCTGGGCGATCCATAGCTTTCTTCTCTCTTGCTCAAGCCGAATTGGTGCAAGGCGAGCCTTCAACTACAGGACCCTATGTTAGACACAAGGCCTTATGGCAGTGGGGGGGGGGGGACCGGTGGCCTGAGGGCCAGATGCAGCCCATCAGGGCTCTATGTGCTGCCCATGAGACATTTTGTTCATCATTGTCCACACGCAGGGTTGCCACATTCCGCTGGCTTCCATCCACGTATTTATTTTTTTCCTGCCGGTGTTACTACAGTGACACACATGTAAAGCCAGGGTACGGGACATGAGGTGGGTGCTGATGTCTCACAACACTGACAGCGAGAGCCGGGTGCTCCCTCTGCATCCCATCAAAGCGCTGAGATGGTCCAATCAGCACCCTCCCCCCCCTCCAATTCTAGCTACCCGAGCGCTATTAGCAAAACCACCCTGTCCCGGGAGACCATCTTTGTCATGACAATCTTGCAGCTGGCTGAGATGAAGGAGGGCCCCTCATGCGGCCCGCTCACTCACCTAGCTTGCCCAGAATTTCTTTACGGGGAATCAGCATGTCGTTTTAGATCTAACTATATCTGAAGAGCAGGGCAACAGAATCAACCAAGTCTCTATCACTTCAGCCTGTTTTTAGGACAGGCTAGATGAAGGTTTCATCGTAGGTCTTGCAGGGAGCCCAATAGAATTGCTGGGCCCTGGGCAAGGAGGGAGGAGATAGCGCTGTGCTCCTGGAAAGGGTGGGGCCTCAGGCAGAAGGGGCGGGGCTGAGGGTTAATCTCTTTCCACCAGCCCTTTAGCACCACCTTGACTGTGTGGCCAGGGGTCCAGAGTTGATAAAAAAGGCTGGGGGCTCCAGCTTCTACTGTTATTGCACTAAGAGCCCCGGACACTTTTGAATCACTGGGCCTCGGGGCAGTTGTCCCCTTTGCTCCCCATCAGCAGGTTTGCGTTCTTGGGACATTTCTAGGGTTAAAGGGTCATAACCTTATCCTCTGCAGCAAGCACAGCTCTCTGTGGGAGGGATTAAACCCCAAAGAGTTTATTGAGACATTTTTCTACCCATGGAGAGGGACATCATATCTGATAGACCTGAAATAAAGGCAGAGAGCACATTTGCATTGTGTCAGACTATGAGGAAATGTTCTACTAACATTAAGGTAGCCGCACTAAGCAGCTAGCAGTCCTCTCCAGTGACTAATGTTAATTTCTAATAGTTGTATACCCTATACAAGTACTGTTTGGCTTCCCCCCAGGATCTCCCAGAGTTCCACAGACCAGAGAGGCTGGGAGCGTAGAGATTATTTTCAGTTCTTCTTCAAAGGGATCGTTCCTCTCCTGAGATGGTTGGAAGCTACACAGGAGTTTTGAGGATGGGCATAGAATTTGGAAGTGGGTTTTGTAATTAGTCGTTGCCAAGCATGGTTTGCAAATTGGGGGTTCATGTAGCCCTTTGGAACAGACAGTAAATAATCCCTCGGTTTTAGATTTTCCCCTCATTGCTGCAGGCAGAATAATTGTTGTTGAGTGATTTGTATTAAAAAAAACAAACCCAAACCCTCTTAGCAGGAGTTATTTCAGAGAACGTCAATCTACTTGACTGCGTTTATCTGAACAAAAATACAGTCCAGAGTCGAATGCAGAATGGGGAAATGAGCAAGCAAAGGAAAGCATCTCATGGCAGTCCATTAGTTCCTGAAGTTACATCTTTACTAAAGCAGACCTCATTAGTTACATGTCAAACTGCTTTGATTTTAGAGGCAAGGAGTGCTTGGCTCTGTAATCCATTACAAACTCAAGCAGCAAACCAAAGGAAGACTGATGAAAGATCCAGACAAGTATTTTTGTAGACTTGTCATTCTGAAGAGCCATAGACCAACAGTTTGGTTGGAATCAAGCTAATTAAATGTTCTATATATAGATCCTTCAAAAACAAACCTTTTTAAAAACTGTACACAGAGAGAGAGAGAAATTTGAATAAGTCACATTTCTGTTCATTGCTTGGAAATTTCTGAACATTAGCTAACAGTTCTAGAATTCATCACAGGGTCTTAGCTGTTTAGGAGAAAACAATACATGTATGGTCCCATTAAAAATCCATTTTGTTTAAAAAAAACTAAGCTTGCTGAAGGGTGTGACAAAGTGGGGATTGTATTTGCCTTATTAGGTTGCATGTGAGTTCCATTGTCTTGTAGTAACCCTGTGGGTGTGCCTCAGTTTTCCTGCACCAATACCTAGATGGTGGTGGGAATTCCGATGTGATAGCCTCCCCCACGTACATAATGGCCAATGTCTTTTGTTACCTGAGCCCAGGAGGGGGTGTGACACCTCTTGTCTGGGAAGCAGGGGCCTGGCAGGGGGAGTTGGGATCTGGCTGCTGGGTGTGAGAGTTAGTCTTGGTTGGTTGGGGGGCACAAAAACCGGTGTCACTCAATGAAATCAGCATCATCAGCATATAAATCTCTTGGACATTGAGGTACTATGTGACACGCCCTTTCTCCCCTGCCATGGAGAAGTATATTTGCTCATATCAAAAATAGATCCACTACCGGAGGCCAGGACAGTCCTGGTGATAGTGTGGTGGTGAAGAATTCAGGCAGGAAGAAAGAATACAAAACTCATTAGACTCCTGGAGGCCAGATGATCCTCATAAACTGACCTCTCCAGAGACGCGTGCATTGCTCCTGCAAGAGAGGCAATTGGAGTCACGTGTCCAGACTGTAACAAAACGGAGATTTGGGTGGGCTCTGAGTAATCTGATTTGGTTTGCATAACAGATCATGGTTAGGCTCTGAGGGGGGTTTGCACCAGGGTCCCCGGCTCCAGGATGCTACATCACTCTTTTTGTACGTCCCATTTCAACACACTCCCTGCTGTGTCCACACTGTGGTTTTTCTGCTGGCAAATCAGAGTGATTTCATTTGGATGGAATTAATGGACAGCTGGTGTTTTGTACGGGGTCTTTCTTTACCACAGGGGCCCACGGCGGCTCTGAAGTGATTGTGTGTCTTGCTGCCATCCGACTGTTCCTCCTTAAAATACAAACGAAGAGTGTTTGCTAAAAGGGGGCTAAGTGCCTCTGCTGTTATTTACAGTGGTTACCATCAGGAAGCTTGCAGTCACTACCAGGCAGGGTCTAAGAGGCCCTGGTTTTTCCTCCTCCTGAGAATAAATATACAGATGTTGCGGCATTGAGCATGGTCCATGTTGCTTAGTAGATGGATGGCTGAGTGCATGCAGCCGGGAGGGGTGATCACTGTTGATGCCATGCCGTGCTCTCCAGAGGTCCCTGATGGTGGCTATCCCGAGACTCCTCAGATAATCAGCCTCACTTGTTCTTGTGTGGATGACGTTTCACAGATGGCCTCTGTCAAGGCTGTTCCCCACTTGGGCATGACGAATGCAGAAGTTGGGGGTACACAAGAGCACTCCAAAACCTTGCCTCTACAGGCTCTGGTACAAAACATTCTCTCCAAAATCCCAATACCCAGATTTTGGGGAATCCGCTGCCCCATCAAGTGTTTTGAACCCACAAACAGGGGTAGATGCTTGAAACCAACGCTCAGGGTACCCCAAGCTCTTTTTCCCCAAAAGAGCTTGAAAAAGAAAAAAGAAAAACAAGCTGCAGTCTCTGGTAGCTGACCCCTCAATCAGAGGCATGCAGATACACACAAATTGACCTTCCAGGACACAAAGATCAACCAATACCAGTTAATTAGAACAAAAAAACCCAATATTTTATTATCAAAACAAAACTACGGTTGCAAGCAGAGAAAATTGGCTAGATGGAAAGAGCCACCGTTGATATAGATACTCAGGGAAAGTCCCTGGGCTGAAGGCTTAGTTACAAAAGAGGAAAAAAACCACTTAGCAAGCTCAGACATTATTTCCAAATCCCCAGACAAGGAAAACGATAAACCCTGATGGACTATCTAAACTTTTCCCTACTTACACATTTTACAAAGTCTGTTCTTGGAGAGAAAAGCCTATCCCATCTCCCTTAATAGCTGGGAAAAACTGCTCTGCCTCTCAAAAAATGGAGAAAAAGGGAAAAAACCCTCTTTTCCAGTTTTAAATTCCTACCTGCACTGTTATTGGCTGACCACTTGAGACCTTGGGTTAGTCACCAGGTGCTGGTCAGCACTCCTGATTACGACAGCCTCCGAGCCTTCCTGTCCATAGGATGGTTGTGGGCAGCCTGCCCCAGTCCCGTGGTTTGGGGGTCCCGTGGTGGCCAGCCCAACCATCCTATGGACAGTGCCCCATGTTGATGGTAGTCCACAGGGCAGAGGGCAGCTCGGGGAATTACCAGGGGGCCTGGCATGGGGAGAAAGGAGAGGTCAGACCCCTGCATACTCACCATGGTGGTGGGAACCACGGGAAGTGGGGTGACAAACACAGCAGCTTGCGCTTCTCCTCTGCCCTCTCCCAGCCAAGTCGCTCTGCTTCATCGCCACTGTGACCTGGCTGGTAGATGGACGGCAGAGGTGGAACAGGTTGCAGGGTCAGTCTGCTTCCCACAGCTCATGCTGACATGATAAGTGTGGGGGGAACCCCTGCTGCTATCCCATGCCAGGCTGCCCGGTAATGTCCTGGGTAAAGTTGCTTGGGGGAGGGGGCCTCAGGGAAGGGGTGCAGTGGGTGTGTGAGGGGGCAGAGCTGGAGCAAGAAGTGGTCTGCCAGGGTGGATCAGGGGTGGGGCTTGGAGAAGGGGTGGAGTTGGGGGCAGGGTCTGGGATGGGAGTTGTCCTGGGCACCATGCCCCCCTAGGGATGGCTCTGGACAGCAGATATGGTAGAATTGTTCATGTAGCCCAGTTGCAGGGGTTTTCAACACGGCATTTTGGAACCCTGCGGTGGCCATGCCTTTGTGGGGCACGACTGTGAATATCAAATTCAGGACTAACTGCTGAGAAAAAGGGCTGACAATCCCTCAAAATGCTGTTGAGGTATAACAAACTGGCACAAAAGTAAATTTCTGTCTCACCACGCTGGCTAATGAGAAGTCATAAAAGCAGTTTCCTGAGGCATTCCAGTCTTGTAATACCGCTGAAAACATTGGATTCAGATCTGAGTGGTTCTCTGCAACATGCCTCATCGAATACAAGTTTCTTCTGATCCGAATAAACCAGCCACACACAGGTAAACATATGACTTGTATCTTACCCAAAAATCACACTGTTGCCAATCCCTCATTATCTAAAATTTAAGGTTGAAAGAAAGAAAGAAAGAAATGGAATGGCTACTTTTAAATCTGTTAGGCCATGTCTACACTAGGAGACTATTTCAAAATTAGTAAATTCGACTTACTAACTCCTAATCTAACAAAATTGAACTAGCGTTTCCACATTATGGATGCCTCGAAATTAGACCAAAGCAGGCTCCATTAATGTGGACGTGCTACCTTGGACTTAGAGCCGCAGGAAGCACTGGGGAGGAATTAGTTTGAATTACTCTGGTGAGTAGCTATTTAGAAATAGCGGCACTGGTGTGTCCACGCTACTGCTGTTTTGAAATAACCATTTCAGAATTAGCATTACTCCTGATGAAAAGCAGGAGTACAGATTTTGAATTAAACCATCTGTTATTTTGTAATAACAGACTTAGTAGTGTGGATGCTCCGCTTATAAATTCGACCCTAGGGGGGTTATTTTGAAATAAATTCCTAGTGTACACCAGGGCTTACTGAGTGTCTAGGGAGGTTAAAGTGTCCTCCGACAGGTCTATAGGAAAGAATTAATGGACACAAATCAGATATCCGAAAAGGCAACACACAAAAATCTGTTAGAGAACACTTTAACCTGCCTGGGGCCTCATTAATGGATCTCAAAGTCAGTGTGTTGTTTCAGGCCAATTCCACAGGCCAACTACACAGGGAAGCGTTGGAACTTCATTTACAAGTCTGGAACCCATCATAAAGGTATAAATAAAGACATCACCTGGCTCGCACACTACCTTCTACATCCTAATGACTTAACCAACTAAACAGTGGGTACTTAAGAACAATTTGCACCTTCTCTATCAGCTTCATGTAACATGAACATTCTAATTTACCATTATTTTTTCCCCTTCCTTTTCCCACCCCTCATCCCCTATTTATTTTGGAACTGGACTTTTAATACTCCAGTCATCTGAAGAAGTGCACTGTGGCCACAAAAGCTCATGATACCATCTACATGTTTTGTTAGTCTGTAAGGTGCTGCAAGACTATTAGTTGTTTTTTAAGTTTTTCCAGTTACAGACTAACTTGGCTCCCCCTCTGGAGGTTTTTGTATGTTACCTTCCTTGATGTCTGATTTGTGTCCGTTTATCCTTTGTCGCAGAGACTGTCCAGTTTGGCCAATACACAGGGCAGAGGGGCATTGCTGGCACCCAATGGCATATGCCACATTAGTAGAAGTGCAGGTGGATGAGCCCCCCGAGGTGTGGCTGATGAGGTTAGGTTCTGTGATTGTGTCGCTTGTAATGATGGTGTCGCTTCATGGTGTCACTGCTGCTGAGTGAAAAAGCAAGACCTAAATAGGGAACCAATGGAGTTAGAATGAGTCCGAACTAGCAGCTGAACTTGTGGACCTCCAACTGTATAATTTCTCTGGTTTTCATTAATTTTCCCCTTCTGATGTGTCCTACTAAAGGAGGTAATACACAATGGATTAGCGCTGCCCTTTCTCCGTTTTGAGTCTTCTCTTCTTCACTCCCACAGAGAGAAGTTAATTGCAGCAGACTCTTTAATCTAACAAAGGCATAATGACATCCAAAAGCTCGAAGTTGAAGTTAGAATAATTCAAATTGGAAATGCAATTCTTTTTTTAAACAGTAAAGATAATTAATTATAACTAATTATTGGCACAGCTAATTAAAGGATACAATAAATCATCATCTCTTGGAGTCTTTAAATCAAGATTGGGTAGCTTTCTAAAAGGTCATTTATTGGGTATCACTGGGTGGAACTGTGTAGCATGTGTTATGTACAGCTTGTAAGTAAAAGATTTTTATTGGTAAATATCAGCAATTATTCATTTAATCAAATCCACTCAAACCAACAGACAAATATTTCTGTTGATAATGACCAAAATGTCCAGGTAGGCCAAGTTAAAGAATGCTGCTCGAGAATGTACTAGGCTGTCATTTAAGGCTATTTACCTCGTATGGTTTGACATGTCGTTGAAAATTTGTGACTATTGCAAAGCTTTAACTTTTTGAATCTCAAGTGTCCACTGCCCTTCAGTAATAAATTGTTTGACTCACTCCCTGTAGTTTTCCTGGGACTGGGAAAACGTAATTAGATACAAATGGGGAGGGGGAGGGGGGAATTCTTAAAACAAAACATCAATGTTTCCTGCCAAACATCCTTCAAAATAATGAATTCTGCCAAGCCTAGCTATGCAAGAGGTTGGATTAAATGATTCCAATTTTCCCCTCTAGCCTTAAAATGTATAACTCTATAGTCCACCTCCACAAATGGTGTAAATCAGAATCACTCCGTTTGCTGATTTACATCAGCTGAACATCTGGCCCTGTAAATCTCTGTTTCCAGTTTCTGATAGAAGTCAAAGTTGTGTGTCGTTTAATTACTTAACAAGCACTTAGTGGTGTGGGTCCCCTGGAAATAACCCGAAATGTATCCAGGCTCCCTGACAAGGTGGGTGACAAAGGGGGGAGTTGCCCTGGGGCTCCCAGACACTCCGGGCCCTTTAAATTGCTATCAGAGCCCCGGGCAGGATGCTCCAGGTGGCACTGAGGGCTGTCGGAGGAGGGGGAAGGCAGGGATCCAGGTAATGCTGAGGAGCCGGCTGCCCCAACTCCGCCCTTTCTGGCTGAGGCCCTGCCCCTTCTGGGAGCACGGCACTCCCCTGACCTTGCCTGAAGCCCAGCAATTCTGTCAACCCTCTTGAATGTGTCATATTAGGTAATGAGTCAGGTAAGATCAGGATGAGCCAGCTGAGGGGAACTAGGTTTAGGCAGTTATGGGCTGGCCTTCATTCTGGTCCTGTTCCCAGCCTCAGTGACCTTGGGAACTTTAACAACTGGCCTTCAGGACTGACAGTTCTGTTGTTGAATGCCAAGTTGGTATCCCATAAGACAGCTAACAACCAGGATTTAATCCTGGATGAAGAGGCCAACCTGGCCTGTATCACTGAGACCTAGCTGGGAGTGGAGGGAGTTGTTGACCTCTCCCAATTGTTCCTGGATGGGTTCTCAGTCCAGCACTAGCCTCGACTTGATGGTTGTGGAGGGGGGATGGCAACTGTCTATTGGGATTCCACCTCACTGGCCAGGGTCCTGGTCCAAAAAAGTGTTAGATTTGAGTGTTTGTATCTGGTGTTGGGTGTCTGGGATAGGTTGGGTGTTTGCTTGCATACTGCCCACCTCACTGCACGGTAGCAAGCCGGCTGAGGTGGTCTTGGACATGGCGTTGAGGACCTCAAGGTTGAAACCGCTCCAAGAGGTTGTAAGGAGATTTAGAGGACGGTGCCATCAATATGCAGATGACACCTAACTCTGTGACATTGGATCCAGGTGTGGCAGCGACCAACCTGAACCGGTTTCTGGAGGCAGTGATAGACTGGATGAGGTTTAATAAGCTGAATCCAGATAAGACTGAGGTCCTGTGGATCAGGAAGCCATCTGTCTGGGAATGTGGCACGTTACCTGTTCTGGATGGGGTCAGACTTCCCCTGAAAGAACAGGTACGCAGCTTGGGAGTCCTCCTGGACCCTTTTTTAACATTTGAGAACCAGATCTCCTCGGTGGCCAACAGCGCTTTTGGGCAGCTTCGGCTGATCTGCCAGCTGCGACCTTCCCTGAATAAGAGCGACCTGGCTATGGTCACCCATGCTCTTGTCACATCCCGGCTGGACTGCTGCAATGCAGTCTGCTTGGGGCTGCCTTCGAAGAGTCTTTGGAAGTGTCAACTGGTCCAGAATGCGGCTGCTCGAGTTTTAACGATCACTCGTTCTACGGAGAACATTATGCCGGTGGTCCAGGAGCCGCACTGGCTTCCACTATGTTTCCAGGCACAATTCAAGGTCAAGGTTATAAAGCCCTAACTGGGTTGGGACAGGGTATCTGAAGGACCATCTCCTCCCATACGAACCCACCTGGGGATTGAGGTCAGCAGGAGAGGCTCTGCTCCATGTTCCACCACTTACGGAGATACGGCTGACATCTACTCAGGGCATGGTCTGTCTCAGCCCTTGCCCCCCAGCTATGGAATTCTCTCCCCCAGGGACATTCGCCTGGTGCCAACGCTGGTGCTGTTTTAGCGCCAGGCTAAAGCCACCCTTTTTACCCGAGCTTTTATTGGTGTTTGAGTTTGAGTGTGTGTGTGTGTGTGTGTGTGTGTGTGTGTGTGTGTGTGTCTCCCTCCTCCAGAGGTGTCCTAGCAGGTTTTATGTCCCCCCTTTGAGGTCTTGTATTTTATTCTTTTATACATGTACATATATTTATTGTGTGTTAAACATTTTGTAAGCCGCCTCAAATATTTTAAATAGAGAGGCGAGGTAAATACATTTTAAATAAATAAATACTAAATAAATTTACTAGACATGGATGGTCCATTACACATTGCTGCCCTTGATAGTTCTATCATTCCAGCTGACGAAGAACTTCTATTAGTTGATGAATCCTAGAATCGTAGAACTGGAGGTCATCAAGTCCAGTCCCCTGACCTTACAGCAGGGCTGTGTCTAGACTGGCCAGTTTTTCCGGAAAATCAGCCGATTTTCCAGAAAAACTTGCCAGCTGTCTACACTGGCCACTTGAATTTGCGCAAGAACACTGACGATCTAATGTATGATCATCAGTGTTCTTGCGCAAATACTATGATGCTCCCGTTCGGGCAAAAGCCCTCTTGCGCAAATGCTTTTGCGCAAGAGGGCCAGTGTAGACAACCCAGAATTGTTTTGCGCAAAAAAGCCCCGATGGCTAAAATGGCGATCGGGGCTTTCTTGCGCAAAAGCATGTCTAGATTGGCCAGGGATGCTTTTCTGCAAAAAGTGCTTTTGCAGAAAAGCATCCGTGCCAATCTAGACGCTCTTTTCCGCAAATGCTTTTAACGGAAAACTTTTCCGTTAAAAGCATTTGTGGAAAATTATGCCAGTCTAGACGCAACCCAGGACTAATATCCTCCTATAAGCTCAGAGTCAGTGAAAAGCACAGCTGTGCTAACTGGGAGCAGGACTTTTCCACAGCAAACCCTTCTCAGCTGGGTTTAATGTTACTAAACCTATCACTCATTCTTTTGTATGAAACAAAACTCCTCTCCGGCCAGCATGCCACCCAAAATCTCATCATAACTATATGACCACAAGCATTCATTTCTAAATGTCAGTTGGAGCCTGGATTGTGGACCACAGTGAAAAATATCAAGTGTATTAAAAATAGGTTTTTGAAAGAAATAGTTGTTTTTGTTTCTTCTTTCGTCGGTCATTTAAGAAAATGCCTAACTAGAAGTTCGGCTTCTGAATGCATTACTCTGCCCATGCTGTTTATTGCAAGTTTAATTGTAGACACCACCCCGGGGAAAGCTTTTAGAAGTGAATTGCAGTGCGTTTTCCTCGTTCTTGCCTTTAATGTTCAAACTGATGGCAAGAGTGAATCAAAACGTGCCAATGTTTTGTCAAGAGATGACACGATTAACTAAGGAAGAAAAACTTTGCCTTTCTTATGTAACCCTTCTGCCAGGCAGGCCTGGCAGCAATCAGGGCTGGGTTCAAATCTTGGGGTTCATCTCACACAGAACCGGCTCGAGCCCCCACCCAGTAATCTGGGAAATTCACACACCCCTGGGTGCCTCTGAGAGGCAATGCTTCCCCACTCACAAGCACAGAGTCTGAGTATAGGAAAGAAACAGTTAATGAAACAGAGAGAGAAGTCATACGGCATTAGCTTGGGGAAAATACCACAAACAGAGTTCATAACCCAAACATGAGCTAAGCCTCCCCCCCCCCCCCAGCCAAGAATCACCCAAAGTCCAAAGAGTCCGACACCCCAAAGGTGTCCTTGGTCAGTGCCACCCAGAGTCTAAAAGTTCACCCACAGGGTTTTACCTTCCAACCTCGGTAGAAATGGGGGTGGGGGGATAGATACGGGGCACCTTACGACACTCTGCCATGCTCCACCAGCTGTCTCGTCCCACGCCACCGGACGCTCCTCTGGTCGCCTGCCGCTGCTCCTCGCCTGCCGCCACTCCGCACCACGCCACGCTGCTGGTCACTACTCCTCTCCTGCTGCTGCTCCACGCCACGCCGCTGGTTGCCACTCCACGCCACGCCGCTGGTCGCCACTCCTCGCCGGTCGCCACTCCGCACCTGCCGCCGCTGGTCGCCGGCTGCAATGGGTCTGGCTCTCAGCCAAACCAGTGATTTCAGCTCTCAGTGATTTCAACTCTTTAGCCACCAGCTGGACTAGCAAAGGAATCCAGCTTCCACTGGACTAGCAAAAAGACTCCTCATGGAGTCTGCTTTAGGTCTGTCCTTAAAACAAAGGGGGAAAGGGGCAGGTTGGGCCAGTCTTACAGCTCACACCTGGCAGGTATGAAGCAGGCTGACTCCAGCCCTTTAACCCTTCCCCCAGCTCAGTTCACTCAACTCTGGAAGGGGGGAGGCTTGTTCCTCAGAGACCTCTTACCATGGTGGTGGTGTCTCTCCTGCAAGCACTGGTGCATGTTTTACAGTTCCCACATTTAGGGGTAGCATGATTAGTGACCCCCAAAACAGCCCCAAATTATTTACAGTTCTCCACATTCCATTCCAACACTGACCCTCCATCAGCCCTGGCTGAATGGGATTTACATAGGCACACCTCATATTCTCTCCCCATCCTGGCATGAGCTGTATTTACATATCAACAGTTAACCGTTAATTACCTTGCAGAGCTAAGCAATTGTAGTGGGCACACCCACCCCTCCTTTTAGCTGGCTGATAGCAAGCAGCAGCTCAGCCCCTGCTTACATTTATTATTTCATGTTGGGAGGACAGTTCTTGGTGTTCTGCCCTGTGGCATCACCTGTCCAGATGTATTTAATGGATGGCTTGTCATAATCTGAGCCCAGCGCAGGCTGAAAAGATTACACGGGGGAGAGACTGACTGGCAAGAGACACAGAAAAGTGAGCACAGAGACAGAAAGTCAGATGTGCGAGGCTTGGCTAAGGTTGGCACCCGGCACTTCAAGTACCTTTGTTGTGAGGGATAGCGCACTAGCTTTTCCCTCAAAAGTGTAATTACCAGGGTCACTGCCTAAATGGCCTGGGTGTATTGTATGCAAGCTGTGGGAGGTAATTATCTCAGGGTATGTCTACACCGCATCCCTAGTTTGAACTAGGGATGCAAATGGAGACGACCGAAGTAGTTAATGAAGCGGGGATTTAAATATCAGGAAGCGCGTGCCGGGACGCATTAGTTCGGACTTAAATGGGGCTGTGCATTGTGCAGTTTTGCCTTAAGTCAGTTCTGCTGATATTAATAAAATGCAATTTCAGTTTTTAAGGACTAACGTTAGTTCGGACTAAGGGCTTTAGTCCGAACTAACGCGTCCCGGCGCGCACTTCCTGGTTCGAATCAGCTGTGATTCGAACTAGCGAGCCGGCGAGATCATGTTAATGAAGCGCGGGATATTTAAATCCCCGCTTCATTAACTACTTCGGTCGTCTCCATTTGCATCCCTAGTTCGAACTAGGGATGCAGTGTAGACGTACCCCCACTCTATTCAGAACATGTGAGGCTTCACCTGGAGGACAGCATCTAATTCGGAGTGCCGCACTTTTGGGAAGATGTGGGCAAACGGCAGAGAGCCCAGAGGAGAGCAACAAAACTGATAAGACGGTTAGAAAATCTGACCTCTGAGGAAAGGTTAAAAAATCCTCTGGGTATGTTTAGTCTTGACAAAAGAGCGAGTGGAAAGACCTGGTAACAGTCTCCTAATGTGCTGAACCAATGAGAAGTCCTGTGGCACCTTAAAGACATACAGATTTATTTGGGCACCCACTTTCATGGGTCAAACCCGCTTTGTCAGCCTAGGCCGGCATGAGGCGTGTGCACGTGGCCCTGTGCTTTATTCGTGGTCCCACCTGCCCAGGCAGTGTATCCTAGATGGGGCACATCCCGAAGCTGTAGATTGCTCAGGGCAGCAGGGGCCCCGCGACCTGGCAGGGCCCCCAGCCCCTGGGAGAAGTGGAGAAGGCTGTTGTGGGTGCTGGTGGTGAGGGTGCCCCAGGATGCCTGGCCCATGCACTGCTGTCCTGGGAGGTCTTTGTGCTGCTGGGGGAGTAGCCACCATAACCCCACGCAGGTAGAGCTGGAGCCCTGGGCCTGGTAGGATAAGATGTAATGGGCTTAATCTTCAGCAAGGGAAATGGAAATTAGCAATTAGGCAAAACTTTCTAACACTAAAGAGATTTAAGGTGTAGACTAGGCTTCCCAGGGGGGCCGTGGAATTCCCATTATTTGAAATTGTTAATAATGGGTGGGACCAACCCCTACCAGGGATGGCCTACATTTACCTCACAGCTGGTGTGTTTCATGACTTCCTGAGGTGCTGCCCCGCGTAACGTTTCCACGATTCCTCTTTTTTTCTTTTGCATAACAGCGAGTGGAAGCTGAGTTTTCTTCTCAATATCTTGATAGAAATATGCAGATTCTGTTTGACAATAAAAGTGCAAAATAAACGAGGGGTAGCCGTGTTAGTCTGTAACTGGAAAAGCTTAAAAAACAATGAATAGTCTTTTAGCACCTTCGAGACTAACAAAACATGTAGATGGTATAATGAGCTTTGGTGGGTACAGCCCACTTCTTCAGATGACTGGATTTATTAAAGGTCCAGTTTCTAAATAAATAGTGGATTAGGGGGGAGAAGGAAAGAGAAGGGAAAAAAGAGGGAAAAGAATAGTTAGAGTGTCCATGCTATATGAAGCTGATAGAGAAGGTACTAAGTGTTCTTAAGTACCCATTGTTTGTTTTTTTATGTCATTAGGATGTGGAATGTAGTGAGCCATCCACCCAATGTCTTTGTTCATACATCTGTGGAAGGAATCAAACTTAGAATCATAGAATACTAGGACTGGAAGGGACCTCGAGATGTCATTGAGTCCAGTCCCCTGCCCACATGGCAGGACCAAGTACTGACTAGACCATCTCTGATAGACATTTATCTAACCTACTCTTAAATATCTCCAGAGATGGAGATTCCACAACCTCCCTAGGCAATTTATTCCAGTGTTTGACTACCCTGACAGTTAGGAACTTTCTCCTAATGTCCAACCTAAACCTCCTTTGCTGCAGTTTAAGCCCACTGCTTCTTGTTCTATCCTCAGAGGCCAAGATGAACACGTTTTCTCCCTCCTCCTTATGACACCCTTTTAGATACCTGAAAACTGCTATCATGTCCTCCCTCAATCTTCTCTTTTCTGAACTAAACAAACCCAATTCTTTCAGCCTTCCTTCATAGGTCATGTTCTCTAGACCTTTCATCATTCTTGTTGCTCTTCTCTGGACCCTCTCCAATTTCTCCACATCTTTCTTGAAATGCTGTGCCCAGAACTGGACACAATGCTCCAAATGAGGCCTAACCAGCACAGAGTAGAGCGGAAGAATGACTTCTCGTGTCTTGCTCACAACACACCTGTTAATGCATCTCAGAATCATGTTTGCTTTTTTTGCAACAACATCACACTGCTGACTCATATTCAGCTTGTGGTCCACTATAACCCCTAGATCCCTTTCTGCCGTACTCCTTCCTAGACAGTCGCTTCCCCTTCTGTATGTGTGAAACTGATTGTTCTTTCCTAGTGGAGCACTTTGCATTTGTCTTTATTAAACTTTATCCTGTTTACCTCAGACCATTTCTCCAATTTGTTCAGATCATTTTGAATTATGATCCTATCCTCCAGAGCAGTCGCAACCCCTCCCAGCTTGGTACCATCTGCAAACTTAATAAGTGTACTTTCTATGCCAATATCTAAATCGTTGATGAAGTAGAGCTCTGAGGCCTCCCTGTGCAGTTGGCTTGTGGAATTGGCCTGAAACAACACAGAGACTTTGAGATCCATTAATGCAGGGCTACTCAACATGTGGCCTGCAGGTGAGATCCTTTGAACATGGCCTCCACTGGGAACGCACACCACAACAGCGAGTCAATATAATGGTCTTCTGTTGAGATACTTTTTAGTAGTTACATTCCTGGACTGTCATTGATCATTAAAAGTGCTGTCACATGGGTGGAAATCGGGTAAATATTGCATTTTATTAATATCAGCAGAACTGACTTAAATGGGGCTGTGCATTGTGTAGTCTTGCCTTAATCTTTGTATTCATGCTTGTCTGTGTGAAAGAAACTATTTGCATATATTTTTGCATGTATATGGACCCACATTTAAGTTGCAGCCCTCACCGTGTGCTGTGAGTATCATTGTGGCCCCCGGGGCTCCCAAAGTTGAGTAGCTCTGCATTCATGAGTGCCTGGGCAAGTAAAAATGTTCCTCAAAAGGTTTATTGACTTTTCGGCTATCTGATCTGCGTCCATTAATTCTTTCTTGGAGAGACTATCCAGTTTGGCCAATGTACGTGGCAGAGAAGCATTGCAATAAAAGTGCAAAAAGCCTCAGTGGATACTTTTTTAACCATCTAGCAATAATCCCAAGTCTCGGTCAAAGGGGGGGGTCTCCAAATTTTCCAGGATCATGCAAGCCCCACACCCTGCACCGAAGCGGCGCTTGGCCCCAGCACCACAGGACGCAAGTGGCTGTGCCGGGAGTGCTAGGCAGCCGTGGCGCGCGCATGCATGGGGATCCCCTGGTCCGGCATGCCGGGCGAGAGGACAGCGCATGAGCCGGCATCCCAAGGGAGGGTGCCGGCTTTGAAAAGAGTCAGACGAGCCCCGAGAGAAGGGGAGCGCAAGCGTGAGGACATGGCCAAAGGAGCGGCAGAGGAGCAGCCAGGGAGCGCGACCAACAGGGAGAGCAGAGTCCCGCTGGAGAGAGGACTGGCCACCCAGAGGGAAGGAAGCAGCCCAGGATGGGGCAGACATGCCCATGGGCCCATGGGTTGCGGCACGGTCAGGTTGCCTGAATACCTGTTCTCAGGGTCCTGGGCTGAGACCTGGAGTGAGGGAGGGCCCAGGTCTCCCTTCCCTCTTGGCGTTCGAGGGACCTTGATTTAAAAGAACTCGAAAGGACTGATGGCAAGTACCAGGAAGTAGGGGTGCACGGCATGGACAGGGACTCCTGGGGTGGGGGATAATTCCCCAAAGTGTGGTACAGACCCGAACTCTAACAGCCCCATTTGCATCCATCATCATCTTATTTCACATTGATGCCACATAGGTAAATGGGGGCTGGCAGGGCCCTGTTTAGAAAGGAAGGGGAGGTGGAAAGAAGTAAGAAACGAGGAACGGTTAATGAAAAGGAGTGTCTGTTAAGAGGGAGGTTAAAGGGCTTGATTGCAAGAGGCATGACTGCGAGTCTTTCATTGAATATCCTCTTGCACTTGCTCTGAAGAATCTGGTAATTGGCAGAGGCATGATTTCGCATTATAAGGTCAGTCTCTAACGGGGTCAGCACTCACCTCACACAAGCGCCTCCAACTGGCCGAGTGCGGGTTCCTGCACTGCCTCAGTGTGTTAGCTGAATGTGTCTTCGGCAACTCAGCCCTCTGGTCAAGTCACACCCCATATATCCCAAACTCTTTCCGGGGTAACCTCTAACAGGGGTCCATCCTGGTGCCTTCTGTAGAGTGTCTCTCTATCGCTCAGTCTGTTGCCCCACTCCAGATGAGAGCGGTGTCTCCAGGGCTTCCCCTCCTGGAGACAACTCCTTTGGCCTTACCTCAGGGGATTTATCTTCCAGTCCAACATATAATCCACCTTTGTCCATACTAGCTCACCACACAAAGCTTCCAGTGGTGCTGCTGCTCCCGTAGCCATCCAGTCTTCACTGGTTCAGGGTTCCAGAGACACTGCACTCCTGCTGAGCTTTGCTGCTCCATTTGTAGGCCTCCCTGGTCCCTGATTGGCCAGTTTCTTCTATCTCCGCTCTAGCCTCCTGGAGGACTTCTCTATGGCCCTTTCTGGGCTCAGGGCTTGGTCTGTCCCATTACATAGTCCTTCTGCTCCTTCCTACCTGAAGTGCAGGTATTCAAGAGCAGTTTAAACTACTTTAAAAGTAGATTTGGAATTTGTTAATATCAGTAAAGCCTTTTGAAAGAAATCTCTTTGAAACCAAAAGGAAGAGGGCAAAAGGACACAGCCTCCTTGGGCCAAATGTCACAATTCTACGTAACATTCCACATAACTAAATTAAGATGTTTCTTCTTCTCATGCTGAAATATACTGTGCAAATCAGAGCAGTAATTGCAAACGGAGGAGGAAAACATATTAGGCAAGTGATAGGCATGATGCAATTACTAAGTATAGAGCCTATGTTTGTTTTCATTCTGTTATCTACAACTATATACACAGTAAAAAGACAAAAGCCTTTCTAGGTGCCTCCGGTTGAACCCTCTTTGGGCTTGTTCTAGACCTGGGAGTGGAGTTCAGTCTTGGTGGAGGTTCCATCCCTGGTCTGCTAGCTGTTGCTGATATTTGAGGTGCTAAATGGAGCATGTTGCAGTGGTTTATATCATATGGATAATGTCTGCTATCAGTTGAACTGAGGTCCTGTACTGTGGTGACCAGACATCCCAATATGAGGGGATTTGTCTTACATAGTCAAACCACCCCCTCAAAATTAGTGGCCTGAATTTTCACACTTGGTATCCAGTCCCATTAGCCTTTGCTGTCAAATAGCCAGCATAAGATACATAAGAACATACATAAGAACGGCCATACTGGGTGAGTCCAAAGGTCCATCTAGCTCAGTATCCTGTCTTCCAACAGTGACCAATGCTAGGGCCCCCGAGAGGGAATGAACAGAACAGATAATCATCAAGTGATCCTACCCCATCATCCATTCCCAGCCTCTGAGAAACAGAGGCTAAGGACACCGTTCCTACTCATCCTAGCTAATAGCCATTCATGGTCCTATTCTCCATTAATTTATAAGAACATATAAAAATGCCCAGACTGGGTTAGACCAAAGGTCCATCCAGCCCAGTATCCCATCTTCTGACAGTGGCCAATGCCAGGTGCCCCAGAGGCAGTGAGCAGAGCAGGGAATCATCAAATGATCCCTCCCCTGTCATCCATTCCCAGCCTCTGACAAATAGAGGCTAGGGACACCATTTCCATCCATTCTGGCTAATAAGCTTTGATGGACCTAACCTCCATGCATTTATCTAGTTCTTTTTTGAACCCTGCTAAAGTCCTGGTCTTCACAACATCCTCTGGCAAGGAGTTCCACAGGTTGATTGTGCACTGGAAGGCACCTAACCCACTGAGTAAAGCAGCTTAGGAAAAAGCTCCCCCTGTGACCATGTTTATTTCATAACCACTGACTGCAGAGTTTCTTGCATCTTTCTTAGAAACATCTGGGGCTGGCCCCTGTCTGGCCACTGAATGAGAGAGCTCACAGTGGGCCAGCAGTTCCTATGGTCCTCAGTGGGAAAGATGTGTTTCCATCTTTAGTCTAGGTCTACTATTTGGATGTTACACCAATGTCTCTTTGTCCCACTAGAACCGCACAAAAGGGACTTTCAGCCAGGCTCAAGACACCGCTGAGGATTCCTGAGCATGGAGGACCTTTTACCTTGTGTGTACACAGCATAGCCAGATTTATGCCAACTGCTTTCTGATCCTCTGGCATAGAGGGCACAGACATGTGGGGAGATGATGTGCCAAGGTCTGCCGATGGAGTGCCACCATGGCTGCATTCTTCTTAGGTGGAGGCTGGGGGAGCAGGTTGCCTTCTGAAGCACAGAGGGTCCACAACCACTGTCCTGAAAGGACCTTTGCACCTTGGTCCTCATCCCAGCCACACACCTGACCCCGGTGCAGAGCTTAACTGATGCAGATGGCTTTGCCCTGGCCTCCCAAACCATAGGTATGTTTCACTCATATTCTTTTTTGGTGGGTCACATGAAAATGGCGGCTTTAAGTGGTTTTAAAATGTACAATCTAGAAAACAGTCCTTAGCTGCAGGTTGAACCTTTCTAGCCCATCACTCTCGGGACGTGACTGGTGCCGAACCAGTTTGCTGAACCACGATAGGTTAGTATTGTCTAGCAGCATTACCAACACTTCCACTGCTTACTGGACTCTTAGCAGACATTTAGGGGTAAATTAGAGCAAAATAACAGCACAGAACACTGAGAGCCAGGACTGGTGGCTGTAAACAAACTTATGGGGCCACGGGAAACTTGGCAACACCTATGTTAAGTAGACATCCAGCTAACAAAAATCATGCCGAACCACGGATGTTGCTGGACCAGAGAGTGCTGGCTGAGAAAGGTTCAACCTGCACTCACAAAGATCTGAGAAAAATTTGTTATTGGCAGGCAAGGTCACATATTGGATCACAACAACTCATCAGTTTCCACCTAGCCTTTTACTGCTCTCTGGTTCCAGCCAATGAAACGCAACTTAACAGGAAGATCATTCTACCGGCTATGTTTACTGTTTGTTTTGAAGTAAAGTTTGTGTTATGCTAATTCAGAAAAAGATCTGCACATTAATAAAGAGATAATTGAGCTTTGTGTGATACAGTCATGCACTCCAGAAGGTGTGTTTCACACATAGGAAGGAGGCTTGTTGCTGTGGAGGAATCAAGAGGTGCCGTGAATTGACACAGATAAAGCGTGAACTGATTAGAATCATCCAACAAAAGCCAGACAAGGCAGTGCCAAAAATCTTCCCTGAAAGAAACTTTTTTTCTCGAGATCAGTAGTCTGAAGAGGTTCGGAGAAGACAGAAATAGCATCCAAACCATGCTCCGAGAAATTAAAAGCTGTCTCAAAAGGTTAGCACCAAAAATACCTGTAATTACAAACAAGTATGCATAAAATCCTTTGCTGGATACCAAGCAAAACAATTTCATTGCTTTAAAAATACGTGCAAACATTAAAAAAAAGAAGCTTGACTCATTCTAGCGATTGAACAACTGAAGTTGTCTGTTTGCTAATGCTTGTTGCCATAAAAAGCAGATTACTAAAATCAATAGTGACTTAGAAATCTGCCCCTGGAAAAACAGTCATTTTTCTCTGTGGCTTCCAGCTGGAGGTAGCTTTCATCGAACTTTGAAAAGCATTAGGCTAAGCCTGCAATGGCTGGTCTCTCCTCCTGTGACAAGAACCAGCTTCTGGCAGAAGGTCTCGCATCCGATATTTCAGATGCACACCACATTTCTAATTCAGCAAATGCATCAGCCAGGGCAGCTGATATGAGTAGCCAGGACTTCCTTTATTAGCACTGAATCCGATACACGTAGCTGGCCAATGACTATGTGTGAAAGGCGGGGCTTTCGGTCTAAGGGACGCTGCACCAGAGAACAGCAGTTAGAACAGCAAAAACCTCAACTGAATCCAGCCGTACTCATTCACTTAACTCTCTCGGTGTCTTTGTGCTGTCAGGTCAGGCAGGGCATAGTGTGTAAGTCTCTCTCCTCTTTTCACTGGCTCTTGAAGTGAGCAAATTAGCGAGCCCTAGAAAAACTGGGTGTGAGTAGAGAGCTCTCTCAACAGAACCAGCAATGAACTGGGTCGCTAACAGCTCTGATCACCTCGCTGTGAAGGAGGACGTTTTCAGGAGATACTTAAACAGCACGGAGGACTACCTAGCCTTTTTATATGGACCGAAGCGGAGCCATCTGTTTTTGCCCATGACTTTGGTGTATGCCTTGATTTTTGTGGTTGGGGTGATGGGCAACCTTTTAGTGTGCCTGGTGATCCTTACGCACCGGAACATGAAAACACCGACCAACTACTATCTCTTCAGCCTGGCCGTGTCTGACCTGCTGGTGCTGCTCTTCGGGATGCCCCTGGAGGTCTACGAGATGTGGAGCAACTACCCTTTCCTGTTCGGCCCGGTGGGGTGCTACTTCAGGACAGCTCTCTTCGAGACCGTGTGCTTTGCCGCAGTTCTGAACATGGCCACCCTCAGCGTGGAGCGGTACAGAGCCATCCTCCATCCTTTCCGTGCCAAGCTGGAGAGCACCCGGAAACGTGCCCGGAGGATAATCACTGTGCTCTGGATCCTCTCCGTTCTCTTCTCGCTGCCCAACACTGGCACCCACGGCATCGTGCTGCAACACTTCCCCAATGGCACTCTGGTCCCCGGCTCCGCTACCTGCACTGTGGTCGTGCCCATGTGGATCTACAACTGCATCATCCAGGTCACTTCCTTCCTCTTTTATGTGTTGCCCATGGCTGTCATTAGTGTGCTGTACTACCTGATGGGGCTGAAAGTAAGTCCAAATTCAACTGTGTTCCTTCCTTGTTTAAAAGTGCCCGCCTCTGCTGGCTTTCCACAAGGGAAGCAATGTGCCAAATTCATCCCTGGGGTAACACCACTGCAGAGTTAAAACAGCTACCCAGGGAATAAATTTGGCCCAATCTATTTTAAGTGCTGTGGTTTTAGAGCTCAGTCACAGGTACTATCTATTAAGTCTCTTCCTCCCCCCACCCCGTTTCCACATTTTTTGTCAAAGGCAAGATGCAGACTACGAGAAAAATGTAAAAAGGAGGGTGTTCGTAGTGAGGGAATCCCTTGCGTTATTTGCCTCTCCCCTTTGTGTGGCTTTAGAATTTCCTCTACATCTTTTCTTTCCTATATGGGCAGAAATAGGTGCGGAAAGAAAGGGATGGCACCCGATATGCATCTATTAAAAATTCACACACACGCTGCCGTAAACTGATATGCTGCTTGGGCTCCTGCAGACAGCACATCCAGCAAATGATTTCTTTTCAATGAACGAGTTTCGAGAGAGACTCACCTTAGTCTGGTATTTGATTTCTGTTCTCCCTCCAGACACGAGAGCTGCTTGTGAATGAACATCATTGTATGAAGGGGAAGGGGGCAAAATACATTTTACTGTACTAACTGCGCCTTTACTCATGGCGCAACTATGAGATAAGCTACTATTAATACTGGGGGGGCTGTATTCTGATTTTCTGTTGTTTTTCAAATATAACTAGTAAAGCTGAATTTAACCTTAGCCATAAGGTGGGGGGTGGGAAGAGGACAGCTTTGTTGACTTGCACAGGAAATATGTAGAGGTGCACGGATGTATGGACCAGGATACCCATCATCCTAAGAACAAGAATCAGTAGTTGAATGTATGTTGCCATGTTAATGTAGTAAAAGCTCTGTTATCTGGCATGTATCTGTTAATCGACTAGTCTGGTTAACTGAGTGTTATACTTTACCAATGGAATACCAATTTTCAAGGCATTAGAATCCAATACGATGAATAAAGTATACAATAGTATACAGCAGTGTTTCTCAACCAGTGGTACGAATACCCTTAGGAGTACTCGAGAGAAGTCTGCGGGGTACATCAACACAACTGAAATTTGGAGAAAACTGAATTTTTTGTTTTAAGTTTTACAGCACTTGATTATTTTTGTACTTTTTACACCCAAAAATGTAATCGCCTGCCCACCTATAATTAAGTTGTTTAAACAAACGTGTTGCAATGGTAGAAAAAAAATGTGTGTGTCTGAAAACTGTAGGTACTGGGGGGGTACTTATAATTTTTTTTAAAAAGGGATATTTAAAAAAAATGTTGAGAAACACTAGTATACTGGTACTCTCCCATCCAGTAGTAGTGCAGCACTGCAGAGGGGGTGCTTTCTTGAAGCACTTAAGTATATACAGGGAAAGTTTTCTATAGAGTAAGTTATCTTATCACACTCCATATCACTATGGGCAGCGCATGGTGTTTACCCAGATCTCTAACAATCTCCTTAACCCTAAAACAACACAGAACATAATTTAATCTTTCTTTCCTGTTTCAGAAGGCACTTCAGGATCTTACAGTGTGTATCAACATCAATTATCTTTGTAGAAGTAGAAGGTGTAGGAAACTAGGCTGAATCTGTAATCCCCCAACATACCCTGGAAACTGCTTTTTTAAATAAATCCCTGATATCAGCTGGTTTACCTGTCCTTTGCCTCTTTTCCATCAAAACAAAGCACCGAATGTGCAATTGCATAGTGCACTGGGCAGTATACCAGTCCAGATTGGTAGACGGATGTTTTGTATTAGGAGATAACAGAAATGTTGGTTAATTGAGCTTTCTGGTTAATTGAGTGTCAGATAACAGAGCTTTTACTGTGCATTGCCTCAGCTATCCTGCTTAGCGTCACTTAAAGCGGGGGAGAAAAAGTCCCTTATAATACCAATGTTCATCTATGAGGCTAAATAGCCTCAAAGTTATAGCAGCCAGCATCTCTTTGCAGGAGAGAAAGGGTTAAGCTTCTGCAAAGCTGCACTTTGTGATGATTGTGGGGGTCTTTGCACAGTTTCACTCCGTATCTTTTCCTTGCATTTCAGGGCACACGGAGCCCTGCTTTGTGTTCTCCATAGGGTAATAGCTGAAAATCTCAAAGCTCAGAATGAAAAGCCTTTGCTTCATGTAAAGAACCAGAGTGCCTCATTGCCGCAGGCATTTCAATAAAATAAGTCAGTGCCAAAGCCCAGCTCACACAAGCAGATTTATGAATGCTCCCAATGCTCTCTTCTGTTCAGTCTCTCCATCATCAGGGTTGGATGTCCATTCAATTAGGCCTATTCTCTCTGCTTTATGCTCCTAATACACCGCTCCGTTTTCCGCCACGTCCATCCCTGGCACAGCTCAAACAGCTTTAACACTCAGGGCAGGGTGTTTCATTTTTAAATGGAGGGGACTGACAAATGGTACAGTTAAGTTTCTTTCAGACAGAGACGTTTTATGTCCTGCCAGGGATGAGCATGAAATCAGTCAATAAATCCGAATGCCTGCCTCCTTCTGAGCAACGTGGTAATGCTGAGGTGAAATTTCAGAATTGACCCTGCAACTGGAGAATAGTTCAGTCAATAACAAGTAGGGAGGTTTACTTTCAGTTCAGAGGTTCCCGAACTGGACGAGGGAGGCCTGGGGAGTCCAGTTAAGAACATAAGAACGGCCGTACTGGGTCAGACCAAAGGTCCATCTAGCCCAGTAGCCTGTCTGCCAACAGTGGCCAGCACCAGGTGCCCCAGAGGGGGTGGACCGAAGACAATGATCAAGCGATTTGTCTCTTGCCATCCTTCTCCAGCCTCTGACAAACAGAGGCCAGGGACACCATTTCTATCCCCTGGCTAATAGCCTTTTATGGACCTAACCTCCATGAAATTGTCTAGCTTCTCTTTAAACTCTCTTATAGTCCTAGCCTCCTCTGGCAAGGAGTTCCACAGTTGGTTCTCTCAGCCCTGCCAACCCCCTAAATGTTGAGGAAATAGCGTGTGCTATTGAATTGCAGGGAGAAACAATGACCCATGAAGAAGCAACTCGGTAAATCCACGGCAGGGTCTCAAACTGGCAAGTGTCCTGCGAAGTTGACAACCGTATTTAAAGTAAAAAAAAAACCCACAAAAAATCTTTCTTTCCTTATAATTCTTCCACTCTGCTCTGCGCTGATTAGGCCTCAGTTGGAGTATTGTGTCCAGTTGCGGACACCACATTTCAGGAAAAATGTGGAGAAGGTCCAGAGAAGATCAACAAAAATGATTAAAGGTCTAGAAAGCCTATGAGGAAAGACTGAAAGAATTGGGTTGGTTTAGTTTGGAAAAGAGAAGACTGAGAGGGGACATGATAGGGTGTTACAAGGAGGAGGGAGAAAAATTGTTCTCCTGGACTTCTAATTATAAGACAAGAAGCAACCAGCTTAAATTGCAGCAGGGGAGGTTTAGGTTGGACACTAGGCAAAACTTCCTAACTTTCAGGGTGGTGAAGCACTGGAATAAATTGCCTAGGGAGGTCATGCAATCTCCATCACTGGAGATATTTAAGAACAGTTTAGATAAACATCTATTAGGGATGCTCTAGATAGTGCTTGGTCCTGCTATGGGGTCAGGGGACTGGACTTGATGACCACTTTAGGTCCTGTTCAGTTCTAGTATTCTATGATTCCCTGTGAAATTCCTGTCCCATAGAACTCCTCCTGCCCCATCAGACTGGTTCCCGACCCTGCTTGTGTTTGTTTTCTACTCTCAGTGTCTTTGTGCCTGGGTTGCTAATGTGTGTACTACAGAGGGCTCAGTCCCTGGAGGGGAAAGAAAATGCAATCATCACCGAGGCAATGTCTTCAATAGATGGAAGACCAACACTGTTGTGATCAGTCTTCCGGAGTTTGATTTAGCGAGTCTGGTTAAGACTCACTAAATCGAACTCAAAGGGCACCCCCCTAGGCGGCCGTATTCCTGCTCATGCAAGGAGTAAGGGAAGCCAATGGGAGCATTTGCTGCCTTTGGCTCCCACTGTGGGAACAGCGGGGAAATGCAAAACAAGATATGTTGATTTCAGCTACCTAATTAACATAGCTCGATTTTCCTGTCTTCATTCAAGTGAAGCCCGGGCCATGATCCAATCTTGCAAGGTACTGAGTATCTCCATCACAATCAGCCACCTGCAGAATCGAGGCCTTGATGTGTAGTACTGTATCTCAGTCTGGGACCTGCCCAAGTGGCTCTAGTCAGACAGCTCTTGAGTGCAAGAGGGATCTGGAAAGATGGGGAGGAGAGAATGTATCACAGTGGCAGGTAAGATAGGAGCATCCATGAAGAACTGACACAAACAGAGCGGGGGCCACTTGAAAAGAAAAATCCCTGCTATACAAGGCATTCACTCGAGGTCCCTGCCTTGCAAATTAATGGAACACAAACGGCGTAGCCAGTGTGAACTTCTGAGTTAGCAGCATGCTGGACCTTCCAATTTTGTGGCATTATTAACAGTACTCAGCCCGTGTTGAATTATTTATTTTCAAGTAAAAATCTCCATTGATATCAGGGAGAATTTCTGCTTATAAATCGATGGCGAACTTCGCTGAAGAGAAATACGCACACAAGGGCACTTCTGGGTGTTCTCAGTGGTCTGGCCATTGGTAAGGGCATCTACTTTGCCAGCTCAAATTCTGCACAGGTCAGTGGCAGCTGAAAGTTATTGCCGTCCAATGGCTGTTTGGTGTAATTGAAACTATTTTAAAAGCCTCAAAAATTCTCATTTGTCAGTGAAGCTGTTTCCCGCCAGCCCTTCTCAGGTACTCTTTCTGCTCCATGGCAACCAGTCCTCTGCCACCTTCAATCCCTGGACTGAGAAGCAGTATTCCCCTGTATGCTGTGCCCTTGTGCAGCTGCTCAGGAGAGAATAAACTGCCACCTTAATGATTAGCACAGTGCCCACAGCTAGGTTTTTGTTTCTCCTGATGGTGCACATTTCAACATGACTTGGTGTGCATACAGAAAATTATTCCGCACATAGATGGAAAAGATTGGAGGGAGCAGATCTCCCAGATCCTGTCTCTCCCCATGATGGTAAATATAAACTCTCAAGAGAACTAGCCAGGGGGAGGGGTAGTGCTCCATGAGACGATCTGTTTTTATAAAGTGACCCATAGAACAAAAAATTTGGAGAGTTACTGTTACAAATCTCCCTGACGTGGAGAAATCATCACTAGAGGGAGATGATAGCTCTGTTTCCCAGCCTACCCATTCTCTGCTCCTTCCCTTGATACTACCAGTTGCTGTTGTAAGAGACGAGGTGGGTGAGGGAATAGCTTTAACTGGACCAATCTCCATGGAAGCATGGAAGGTACGTGCTTTCGAGTGCCACAGAGCTCCTCTTCCTTCCCCATCTCTCTAGGATCCTGAGATCGCTATGGCTACAACGGTGCCAATTGCTGTGGTGACGTCTGTGCTCTGGAAATGAAACAAAGGCCACCCGGTTCCCATCTCACTGGTGCTCCGAGGGGCCATGTTGACTGAATGGTATAGACAGGCAGGCCAGGCTATCTCACTTTTCAGCAGATGACAGCAACTTTTGGTTACTACTAATTTGAGTGAAAACTGGAGCCAGTGGCCAACAGCAGAATGGTCCCAGTGCTTTCCGTGGGCTTGGAACAGACTGGAACACCACACTATAATATTTGATGCCTGGTAGAACATGCTCCGATATATAAATATGTGACTAACCCCAACTCCCCCATTTCCGGCTCATTGCCCCACACATCTTTTATTTTCTCAGAGCGCATCTGCCAATTCCATTTTCAGACGGCTGTGATAATCTCCCACATGGTTCATTGCACGTAATGTTAGCATTGACATGAGGATGACAAGGATGTATTCAGAAGCCCCTATTCTATCCAGTCATTTCTAAGGAATCCCTCTCTGCATTTTCTCCCTCTCGGTGGCTCAGTTTTGCCTTCTCTTTGATCCTCCCACCACACTGCAGTGTCACTGGAGAGTCTGAAAATCAGGCATCACAGTACTATCAAAATCCCTGCATAGAAGAAAAAAAATCTACATTTCTATGGTTTATTACTCTGTCCTAGCAATATATATTCACTTTTGCTTTTGAGCACTTTTAGAATAAATGGCTGTTGAGACTGAAAAACCACGAAAGGGGATCTAAAGCTTTTAATCAATCTGAGCAAAGATTTATTAATTTGCATGTTACATATCAGCTAACTTTATTCCTTAAACAACGTTGACTCTGAGTAAAAATTGCAAAGGAAATAAGGAAAAATATGGGAACATGAAATTACCTTGTAGTTGCATATAATTGTATATACTTTCTTCTAAAGTGTGATTTCCACCTTATAAATTGATCGGAATAAAAGCATGACTGACATTTATCACTCTTAAAGCCCTCTTGAAAATGTATAAGATGCAATTAATCATAAACTATTAAACAGAAAACTAAAATGTAACATGTCAGGTAAAAAGATGGAATAGCTTCCACTCATAGGAATATTTTATTAGTTTGCTTATTTTTGGCTTCTCTGTCAATGTATATATTTTCCCATATAATAAACACTTAACGGCCATTCTGTAGGTGTTGAAAAATCTTCATTAAACAAAGTTAGATGACTAGTCAAAAATTAAAATCAAAATGCCTGTGCTCCAATTAAATGGTCTCTGCAGATAATTTCAACTATACCTAGTTGAAAGTTTTTTGACTAAATAGTTTTCTGTCAGAAGATGCTGCTTATCCAGAATCAAAACATTTCATGGAAACATGTCAGCTTCAAATAAACCTTCGATGGAAAGTATTGACATGGATTATTTTAACTTTCTTTTTTATAGTTTGTGTTTCATTTTGTTTCAAGTGTTCTATTTTATATATATTAGCAACATAAATATATATTTATAGTGTAGTGTTTTGATGTTAGTAAAATGACTCATTTAACTTTATTGAAAGGAAATATTTTGACATTGGCAAAAGAGTCAGCATTTTCAGACCAAAAGTTCTGATATTTCTGAATTGAAATGATTTGGAATTCCTATTCTAGGAGAAATTTAGAAATTGATACTTTTTCCTTCTAATTTGGAAAGAAACCAAATTTTAAAATTTTGGAAATGCCCATAGTGAAGGAGCCATTTTCCAACTAGTTTTAGTTTCAGATAAAATCACATCAGAAGTGTTTTTCCTTCTGATTGACTAGTTAATGGCCCATTCATCGTTAAACCACGAGCTCTCAAATCTAGCTCATCAGAAAAGCACTCCAGTAAATAATGGATTATCAAGAGTTAATTGGGATTCATTTTAATTGTATTAGTCATTTTAGGCTGTAATAGGCAGAGACAAAAATGTTCCCTGTGTGTTCTATCACCCTGTTTTTGTTGTTTAAAGGCCAAGGGAAATCTACTGAGAAAATATTAACCTTTTTTGTTGTAACTGATTGGCGTGTGTTTGAATATGAGCATGTGCCCCACTAATCTTCTCTGCTTGATGGAATACAAGGATTCTACTCGTCAAATTCATTCCAGGCAAATTATCCTAAGCAGTTAGGGCTTGATTCAAATCCCACTGAAGACCATAAGTATCTTTTCAATGATCCCTTTCAATCAAGCCCCTCGTCAGTATTTTTGGGTCATGGGGATTTTGGATGATTGCATAGAACCTAGGAATAAAATAATAGTGGATATTTTGCAGCAAGACAATATAATGCTGAATTTTAATAGACTTTATAGCCCAAATCCTGCTCTACTCAAGTTAATGAGAGGGTTGTTGTTGTTGTTGTTCTTTTGCAGACTGACTTAGCTTGGATGCACATTATGTGAAATCCAGAAAATCTGTTTTCTGTCTTCAACCTACATCTTCACTATTTTACCAGATTAAAAGTGCAACAAACCCCAAACTTTTTATCTGAACTCCCACACACATCAGGTTTAAATGGAACTTGGAGCTGACCTACCCCAAAATTCGGTTTTGCAAAATCAAAATGAAACCAGCATATTTTTGCAAAGCCCAATACCTTGATTTGCCCATTCTAGTGATGGAACACAGCAAAATCCATTTATCGTACTGGTCACATCCTAAAGCTGAACTTTTCTTAGCCAGGGTCAGAAACAACCTGAATTCAAGCTACCCTTGGTTTAAGGCTGATACTAGCAACATCCAAACCAAACTGGCGATACTTTGTAAAAGCAAAGCATTGCTCATGCATTCAGTTAAAATAATTGTTGTCCAAGATCCATGTTCACTATATACATGCCTGGAATAATCACTAAGACCCTTCCTTCAAAGGACAGTTGAACTCAGTTAACGTCCTTTTGATATCACCAATAGGTGGCGCTGTGGAGCAGGATCGTTTACAACAGAATTGCATGCAGAATTATTAGTGCGGCCAGTTGGACTCCATTATGTTTCAGAGGAAATCACATTGTTGCTTTCCCTCTTTTCCCCCAACCAGCTGAGAGGAGAGAAAACTTTGGAAGCAGATGAAATGTCTGTGGCTATTCAGAGACCCTCCAGAAAATCAGTCACCAAGATGCTGTGTACGTAATTGGTTCTTTTTTCAGATGTATTATTTAACATGGGCAAGAAGGTGCAGAAAAGGAAGATGCAGAAAAAAATCTAGAGAAGTTGAAGTCTGGGTTTAATTCACAGGTGGGATATATCTGATGAGCAATTCAAGTTAACGACAAACAACCCTTTCCCTAATTATGCCCATTGGATATCTCTGATACAGAAAGGTGTAGCTTGGGACTTACAGACTGCTGTTCATTGGGATGTATGTCTGGGGTTCAATGCCTGGATGAATAGGGAGCTTTTCCCATCAATGTTAAGATGGATTAGCAGCCATGTTTTTAAAAAACGTACATGCCAGCCCCTTATGTTATTTTCATCTCTAATCTGTGCTATCAGCCAAGGGTGGCCAATCCTTCATTGTTCCGATGAGTGCTAAAATGCACTCTTTCCCCTCTTCAAACAACTGCAAACTTCTGAAGCAAGCAAGTAACTATGTGTTGCCTATATATAATCTTCCACTGACCCCTTCAGATGCCGGTTGGTACAGATTTTGAAATAAGCGGCCTGTTGTTTTGAAATAACGGGTGTGGTAGGCTACCTAGACTCATAGACTCATAGACTTTAAGGTCAGAAGGGACCATTTTGATCATCTAGTCTGACCCCCTGCACAATGCAGGCCACAGAATCTCACCCACCCACTGCTAGAATAATCCTCTCACCGATATCTCAGATATTGAAGTCCTTGAAACGATGGTTCAAAGACCCCAAGATGCAGAGAATCTTCCCGCTAGTGACCCGTGCCCCACGCTACAGAGGAAGGCGAAAAACCTCCAGGGCCTTTGCCAATCTACCCTGGAGGAAAACTCCTTCCCGACCCCAAATATGGTGATCAGCTGAACCCTGAGCATGTGGGCAAGACTCACGAGCCAGACACCCAGAAAAAAAAAGTTCTCTATAGCAACATCTAGAGAAGTTGAAGTCTACACTACATCTACACTGCAGCGCTATTTTGGGATACTGGAGGTATTCTGAAATAGCTATCCCACGTCTTAACAATGTCTTTTGCACAAACATCATGTTCCCTGGCATCTGTATCCTTTCCAAAGACTGCCCTGCCAATCTACATCCATCATTTACCCTTGATTTTTACTTATCCCCACTTATCAAGGCCCACGATGGCTCGTGGCAAGATACAGAGCCCCTCCACAAGCCCACCATTTGCGTATCTGTGCTGCAACAGCCTTGAAAACACAAACATAGGGGCTGTCTTGAAAATATACACAGCCACCCACCATGACCAGCCAGACCCTGCAGTTGGAACAGGTATCCAAGAAACAAAACCCACTCAACACATTTCAGGAAATAGTGTCTCCCTGGAAGAGAGCTTTGAGACAACTTTAACTCAGCCTTTAAAACTGGCACTGTGTATTCTGAATGCGGCTGGCATTTCTTTCTGATCCTGTGCAACGCCAGTTAGTCTGGGAGAGTAGACTCAATTGATTGTGTGATGGAGCTGGTGGGGAGGGAATCTGAAAGGATCTCACCCAGTGCGAAAATCGTAGGATGTGGGGGTCTGCCTCACCACCCTGCAAGTTACAAGCAGTACTCCCTGGAAATTAGTCCGGAGCCAGGAGCTTGGCTTTTCCAGTGAGAGAAGCTGACCGCTCCAAAAGCCACCAGGTCCAAAGCTCCACTGATAGCATGAATCCTGCTGGTTCTGCCAAAGTTTGCTTAGGGTGAAGTGCCGTAGAAGCTAAATCACCAGCTCCCCTAGAAACTCACCTGAGTATTTTAAAACAATGAGGAATATGGGTTCTTTTGAAAAAGCAATCAGAAGCAAGTATGCAAATGAAGCACGGGATATTTAAATCTCCACTTCATTGGCACTTTCGATTGGGCTCATTTACATTCCTTTTTTGACAGAGGAATGTAGTCTAGACGAGCCCTCAGTGTTTGCTCAAAATGCAAACCAGAGAGAAATGGTCAAGGGGGAGATTTCTAATTCAGTTTGCAGTTTGTTTGGCAGACAGTGGAGGGAAACGCAAAGCTGATAATGAACCACGTTACAAAATAAGGGAGCTGTGGGTTCCCATGGGATAAATGCTTGTAACCACCTCAGACTTTTCATCCAGCTTATGTACCACTGAGGTCATGTCTACACTAGGAAACTATTTCAAAATAACTAAAATTGAATTAATAACTCCCGAAATAACCAAAACGAAATAGCGTGTCCTCACTATGGAGAGGCCTTGAAATTAGTCCAAGGCAGGATCTACTATTGTGGACACGCTACCACAATTTAAAGCCCCAGGACACACAGTTTGAATTACTCTGGGGAGTAGTTATTTTGCAATAGCGGCACTGGAGTGTCCACACTACCCCTATTTCGAAATAACTATTTCATAATTAGCATTATTCCTCGAGGAAAGCAGGAGTACAGATTTTGAAATAAGCAGCCTGTTACTTCAAAATAACGGGCTTTGACACTCCACTTATTAATTCAATCAAAGGGGAGTTATTTCAAAATAAGGTTGTAGTGTAGACCAGGGCTGACAAGTGGAATCGAACCAGGGACCTGTGAAGTTAGCATAAGCTAAGGCTGTAGAGCGGACTCATTATTCTCTCCGTAAGTGGTCTTGGTGCCAACAGAGTACCACACCCAGCAGACATTGTGGGTTACACTTACTGAACCCGATTCAATCAATGCAAGGTAACAGGACATATACTTGTATAATGCTCTTCCTCTTCTCCTTCCCCCACATCAGTCGTTCTGGTGATGGTATTCGCCATATGCTGGGCCCCCTTTCATATCGATCGACTCTTCTTCAGCTTTGTCGTGGACTGGACTGAGCCACTGGCTAATGTGTTCAACCTCATCCACGTGGTGTCAGGTAATGGTCTTTGTTAGGGCTTGGGAAGCAATATCGCTGGGGGAAATAATATTTGCAAATGGGGAGAGAGGGGTTTCAAGGCAACTAGGGAGTAAATTATTTATAAATATATTGATGTTCCAATGTTAGTCCTTGGTTATTAGAGAGAGAAGGTGGGTGAAGTAATATATTTTACTGGATTGTGAAAGAGATAAAACTTCCAGATTTGTTTTTTTCCCCCCCTTTAGACCTAAAGAGGAGCTCTATGATCAAAAGCTTGTTTCTTTCACCAACAGAAACCGATCCAATAAAATATATTATCCCACTCACCTTGTCTCCCTAATAGCCTGGGATCAAAATGGCTAGAACTCCATCAGGGCTGCCAATGGCGGGGGGATAGGGACAGGGCTCCGGCCTGCCACCGCTGCTACCATGGGAACAGTGATGGCTGCAACCTGAGCGCCTTTAAATTACTGCTGGAGCCACATGCGGGGCTGTCCGGCTGGTGCTGAGGGCTGGCTCTGCAAACATTCCTCAATTATATTATTCTGAGTTCTTTCCAGTCCCTCTGTTAAATAGATTATTACACTTGATTATGTTTGGGCACTCAAACAGATGCTAGGTGGCTCACAGAAACAAGGCAAGAAGCCGTCTTTGTCTCCCCAGCCCCCCCTCAAAAAAAAAGGCTTATCATAAAAAGTCAGACGTGATGTAATGTGTGGGGATAACAGACACATAACATTGGGGAAGGGAACAGGAAGGACAAATGCATGGTTGTTTTCTTGAAGCAAGTCTGCATCCAGATGCTTCTATTAAATATGTTTTTCCTTGCATTAAAGGTACCGAATTAGTCCACTTTATGTAGCCAGTATTGAAAAGGAGAGATGAATATCACGGCCCATATTAGGCTGTCAGTTAACTGGTGTAAAACTGGAATAATGCGATTTATGCTGGTATAGCAGAGCAGAATTTGGATCCCTATATTACAAGATATCATAGACCACTGTGCCCTGTCAGCTGGGCACTTGTGCAGGCCAGGCAGAAGAGATTCCAATGCTGCCCAGCGGATCAGCAGAGCGCCTACTGCTAGGTCTTTTGTTCTACTGGTGGTGCACATCCACACTGCCTGGGTGCACATAACAATTATTCCACACATAGGTGGAAAAAATCCACACATGGATGGAAAAGATTAGAGGGAACGTTGTCATAGAGTCATGGAATTTAAGATCATAAGGGCACACCAGATCATCCAGTCTGGCCTCCCGTGCAGCACAGGCCACCAACACTAGCCAGCACCCGCACACTAAACCTGACAACTACGACACCAATGTATTACAGCTCACCGGAAGCTAGGCTATTACATGCCACAGGAAGGACCATGGTGGACCGGTGACCGAGGCCTGCACAATGACAGGGAAATGATTAAGTGAGAGAGATCCAAACATTCCTGGCAAATGACAACCACCCGCATGCTGCAGAAGAAGTCAAAAGAACTCTGCGCCTATGAAGAACTAGATACATTCATGGAGGTTAGGCCTATCAATACTTATTAGCCAGGATGGGTAGGGATGGTGTCCCAGGCTCTGTTTCTCAGAGGCTGGGAATGGGTGACAGGGGAGGGATCACTGGATGATTCCCTGTTCTGTTCACTCCCTCTGGGGCACCTGGTATTGGCCACTGTTGGCAGACAGGACACTGGGCGAGATGGACCTTTGGCCTGACCCTGTATGGCCATTCTGATGTTCGCCCTGCCAGGTCACTGCCAGTCTGAGCTGAGGGGAAATTCTTCCCAGCTCTACTGATTCCATAAGTAAGAATCAGCCAGCCAAGCTCCTGAGGGGGAGGGAATGCTCGGTGCTAACTCAGGGCTCTGGGCTTCGCCATCCAATGTGTCATCTTCAGCCAGGGCCAGCCTAGTGCTTCAGTGGAAGTACATAAAACCCCTCCCAGGCATGTGGGTCGAAAGCCACTGTGGGCCCTGAGGCTAGCTATGGGGGGGCCAGCTCTGCACCTCATGTGGAAGGGGCAGGGCTGAGGGCAGTCAGCCCTTAGCGCCATCCAGACCACAGCACACACCCCCTAATCTTCAGAGACATGTGGAGTGGTGTTCCAGGCCCCTTTAAATCTCTGGGTCTGAGGCAATTGCTCCCTTTACCCCACCCCCTCACCCCCTGTTGGTGGGTTTGCTACCAGAATACATTGGTGGAATACAATATTAGTACAACCAGACCCAAATGCTTGATTTTGCCCATGTGTTGCTTCTCAGAAAGATATAGAGCGACACTTCCTAAATGTGAGGAAGGGTTGTACCATTGGGCTCACAAAGAGCAGCACCGTGAGCCAATAGTATATCTGCGGAAGACCATGCTGTCCCCTGGGATTTACACTAGTGAAACAGAAGGCAGAATCTGGCTCCATCCATGGTTTGTTGCCTCGTGATCTTCTCATTGAAAGAGACTTCTTAAAAGTAGGTGCTGTCAATGGGCCAAATCATCCCAACCCTGTGTGCCAAGTGGTACTCCACTAACACACCCAAGTTACACCTTCACGAAGATGGTACTCCACTAACACACCCAAGTTACACCTTCACCAAGAGGCACAGTGTGTACACCATTGGAAAACAGAGTGGAACATACTACCGGGAGACTGGGGCTGAAGAACTTATGAGTGTGGCACGATCCACTTAGCTCTGCATCTGCCAGCATCGCAGCGGAGGGACAACACAAGACAACAAAACTGCAGCCATCAAATATCCTACCTGACAGACATTCATTTCCAGAGCATGCAGTACAAAACAATACAGCACAATCCACCTCCCCTGGCAGCCGGGCTTCTTCCTAAATTTCAGCGCAGCATTTATTGCAAAGTGTCTCGAGGCCTCGTTGGGGATTATGCTTCCTCTAAAATTCCCGAAACATCCAGGATGCTGCTGGTGGTGTGAATACTCACCACTAGTGAGAACCAAGACGCCACAAATCAGGGTAAGCCGAAGTCAGTATTTTGACTTCATTAACGTATTCGCCAACCAATGCTGCTCAACCAGCTCCGATGTCTACATGGGCACAAACATGTTCTCCTGGAGGATTTTTCAGCCAAGCCATGAATCTGATCAAAAGGCCACACTTTATATTCCCTCCCACAGCTGAGGCTGACAATTAAGGATTTACATGGCTGCCAGCAATAACAGGAAAAGAACTAGTTTCTTCCATGGAGGAATGATCTTAGCCTGCCATGGGAAAATGTGGGATGTGGTTCCAAAGTGGTAGTTAGATGGGCAATGTACATTCAGCATTGATGTAGGTGTTTCAAGAGACTTCCTTCATTGTTCAGACTTTCCTTACTCCATTCTTCTGATTTTATTTTTTTCCAGCACCTTTGAAGTCATGTACCTCATGGTTACATTAAGAAGCAGAGACTCTCTTTTCTGACCATACTCCATCTGCTAATTAGCCGTCTCTCACATTTTGTTTTTCTCTTGTAGGCGTTTTCTTCTATCTGAGCTCCGCTGTGAATCCCATCATTTACAACCTGCTTTCCTGTCGCTTCAGAACGGCTTTCCTCAACGTGATCTCTCCTCCGTGCGGGCACTGGCACACCAAACAGCCTACCAGTGAGATTCCAGCCCAGCGAAGCATCTTCCTGGTGGGGGACCGCACTCTGAGGAACTGTGCTGAGGAAGCAAGCTCGCTGTGCGTGCGCAGAACTTCTGTCTGTAGCTCTCATCTTTCTACTGGCCTATGACTTTATTTTGTGCTGTGAATGGGACAAAAGTCAATGAAAATAACTTTTTTTTCTTTTAAAAAAACATAGGCAGGGCTTGGGGGTGCAATCTACCCCACTAAGAGGTTGGGTCACTTCTTCCCCGATAATTCTGGGGACCTCATTCTGCTTTGCGGCTGTAGCTCCCAAGTAAGGCTACTCGCAACAAGCCTTTACCAGCATGCAAGTTGCCCCTTATGTGCTAGAGACAGCCCTGGGTCAGCATTTCTGACCCTGATAGCCTGTTTACAGCCCCACAGCCTCATGCTGGCTTCCACCAACCTGGGTTCCAAACAGCAAGATGACCCCAGCATACTACCTATCCTAAATTTTACCAAAGCCGTGTGATCTGCAATGTCCAGCCTTCCCCTGGAGAGTTTGGAGACATGATGAGTTTCATTTCTCCTTTAAAGAGACAAAATGCATGTTACAACATATTAATGTAACTAGGGTAAACGCACTGTTCTCTTCAGACACAGAGGTGAGTTGTCTGATCGTAAAAATAAAACAAATTTATTAACAATAGGACATAGGTTAAGTTAAAGGTAAAGATGGTTACAAGCAAGTAAAAGTGAAAAAACTAGTCTAAAAGTCTAAAACTTAATCCAGCTACATATAGGCTTTGTTCAAGGTGGTTTCTCTCATGGGTTATTCTTCTTCCCAGTTCAGGCTGACTTTCCCTCCATAAGGACCTTCCACTGAAATACAAAAGGCTGGTTCCGTTGTCTTCCTAGGTGAAAGAACTTTGCTTAAGTAGGTTTCTTACCGGTTTCCAGAGACTTCAACCCCACCTTGGGTTGAAGGACCCATCTTTCTCAGCTCTTAAGAGCTCTGTTTCCTTGTGTCTGCTGGTGGTGGATATGAAAGATGGCTTTTGTGTATATGCACCTATGCCTAAGAGGCAATGACTTTATGTCAAGAGGCAGGATGACTGCATGCCTTTCTTCCCGTCCTGACTTTCCATCCCCCTTATGCAAATGGGGCTTTGATTGTCTTGACTCCACCATGTTTAATTTGCATAGGAGACAGGTAGGCAACTGCCATTTCTCTTGTCTGGGAGGGAACCTGTTTCATCTTGTTTGGCCTTTCAAGCATAATATCAGTAATTAATGATATTTTCTCATGTGTTAATACAAACAAATCTATCACCCGGGTGCCATTGGCTTTCAGAAAAAGACTCATTCTATACACTTTTATAAGACAGTAATATTGTACACAATTGGTTAATTCAATTGCTTATCACTTGAGATTCAGTGCCACTTTTTATAGACCAGTAAACCTTTCCAATGGATTCAGGTCACCTAACAAAAATATATTCAAAAGCATATTCAAGCTTTGAGAAAGGCGAATTAAAGTTTGGTGGCAAAAGAAGCACTATTCTCTGTTTTCCCTTACTGGTGTTTGCTGAATCCTGTATCATTCTGTATCCTTCAATCTTTCCCCACTCCCCAGCTCATGTTAATTTGATGGCCCTGTTTGCTTCTTTGATCAGCCTGGTCATCAGAGAGAGACAATGAAGGTACATTGACATATATGCAGCAAACACATTCCATTGTCCAGCACCCTTGGTTTAAATACATTTTAGACATAACCACAGTGTATAGCTGTAACTCTTCATACACACTGCATACATACATCATGCAAGAAGATTAATGATCAGTGAGAGATTAGTTTCCCAATGACATATTACATGATACCTTTTAGATACAGATGATAACCAGAGAAGACACATTGACTTGATCAGGCCAGCTGAAATCCATTACCTGATGCCACTAACCCCCTTTCCCTCTTGCACTGAGATGCTCATAGAGTCACAAACACCCCTTACAAAGCTATAGGAAGGTTTGACCTACTCCTTCATATCAGCTAATGGCTTAGCCCTCTTTCCTGGACAGAGCATCCACATATAGAAGAAACCTGTTTTGTCCCCCTTGTCCATTTACAGTCTCTGGGTCCAAGTATCAGCAAGTATCCATATTTTCCCCTACCAAGTCGTTACAAACATTTCATGGTGACAGAAATGACCAATGTGGTGTTAGATTCCATATAATATATCAGATGGCACCTTTTAAATATATAGCATGACACCAGCGTCTACGATGTAATGAGCATGCCAGTCCCACTGGGAATTCCAGTCAGAAAAGCAGAAAACCACAAATGGATCTGACGGTCACACCAGGTCAGCAGAAACTTCAGTGAGATGGGCAGTGGCCTGATGGGTGATTGACAAGGCTGCATGTCATAGGTGATTGACAATCATTGTCTCTGACAATGAGGAAGGAGGAGGAGTGTAACTCATTGACTGTGAACTCTTGCAGTAATGTTTTATTTTATAGGATGTGTCTTCCCAGTCCACTTCTTTTTTTAATTCAAGGTATCATTATGGTTCTTGCTCACCATGGTGAATGCAATTACGGATGGGGGTAGCATTGGAATGGCAACTGCAGTTTTAATTTCATATCCTGCTGTCTATTTTACATTCACAGTCCCGCTGGGGTTGGGAAGTACTAGCCAGTGCTGATCCAGCTCAATGGTTTTTATGAAAAATGGGTTATTTTATGAAATAGACATGTTTATGCAAAATGTCCATTTATGTTCTAAATGTTCACATAGAAAAGTTGTGGGTGTTGACAATTGAAATTAACACATTTGATTTGAGGATTTTTGACAAAACCTGGGGAAAAATCAATTTACATGGTTCCATTAAAAAAAATAATTTTCATTATATTTATTTTGTATTCTGACAAAGTTGGCTATATTTAGCTATTTGGTCTCTCGGACATTTTAACAGTGAACTGCAAGTGTCATTAAAACATTTGCTACACTTTTATTTTCTAAAGACAAAACAGCACAATATGAAAAGGGGACATGCAGAACATTTAGATCTCCATTTCTGATAGTACTATTTAAAGAATGATTTGACAAGTTACAAAACTCTGAAATTTTAAGGTAACCTCCAGTTTGCGCCAGCTTTGTCCTTGGTACCATGCTATACTTTCCCATATCTTAGGGTATGTCTAGACTGCATCCTTCTGTCAGCAGAGGGATGCAGATTAGGCAGGTCAACATTGCAAATGAGGCAGGGATTTAAATATCCCATGTCTAATTTGCATAAAAATGGCTGCTGCGTTTTGCCGACTCAGCACTTTGTCAGCAAAAAGCGGCAGTCTAGAGGGGGATCTGTCGAGAAAGAAAGCCTTTTTTGACAGATCCCTTATGCCTCCTGCAAGGAGGTTTACAGGCTGATCCCTTATGCCTCCTGCAAGGAGGTTTACAACCTCTCTAGTCTGGCACTCTCTGGTCCGGCAACATCCATGGTCTGGCATGATTATAGTTAGCTGGATGTCCACTTATCAAGGGTGTGGCCAAGTTTCCCGTGGTCCAATAAAGTTTGTTTACAGCCGCCAGTCCTGGCTCTCAGTGCTCTGTGATGTTATTTAGCTCTAATAAACCACTAAATGTCATCTAAAAGCCCAGCAAGCTGTGGAAGTGTCAGTAATGCTGCTAAGCATAAGCCTGGTTTTTGCTTTATCTACTTATTTCCTTGTGCCAATACAGTAAAATTGTGTAACAATAGCAAGACTTTGTTATGAAGAAAGCTAGGCGTAGGCTTATATAGAGTACGTCAGTACAGTCAAATACATTATTAAGCAGCATTGCAAGCTTTGTTCCATTTATTCACTCAACAAAATACAAATAAAAAGAGACCCACTAGCTACCATATTGAATTCCTGTGGTTCAGCAAATTCTTGGGTTCGGCACCCATCTTGTCTCAAAGGTGCCAGACTAGAGAGGTTCAACTTCTCCAAATTAGTCATGCATCTTTGCTTTGACAAGTTTCCTATTTTCTAATGCCAAAACTGACTGCAGCTTTGCTAAGTATTGTGGGATCCTTGACACGGGTGATAAAAACGGGCACTTCCTATAAGCAGTTTCTCTTTCATTGAATACAAGTGTTGCTGGGAAGCACGGCAAGAAATGAGAGGAATTTGTATGGGCCTTGAGCTCTGCAAATGGATCAGCACCATTTAAGTCAACAGGGCTCAGTATTAGCACAAGGGTCCCCTACACACATCTGATTGTAGGATCAAGTCATACTGTGTTTCACAAGGGGAATCAAAGTTAATCAAGGAGAACCCTTTAAACCAGGGGTGGGAAACCTTTTTTGAGTCGGAGGCCACTGACACACAGTCGGAGGCCACTGACACACAGAAAATCAATGGGGGGGCCACACACAAGTGAGAAGCAACTCTCCCCAAAACAAATAAACAGACGAACTAGCCCTCACTGACCTGGTCCCCAAGTGAGAAAGAGAAAAAAACAGATGAGGATTAGGGCATAGCCCCAGGGCTGGATTAATTCTTCTGGGGTCCAGAGCTGGTTGATTTGGGGGTGGGGCTAGTCTCTGGGGTGGAGCCAGAAATGAAGGGTTCAGTGTGTGGGATGGGTCTGTTGCTGGGGAGTGGGCTGAGGGTGCAGGATCTCAGCGGGGGGGTTGCAGGAGTAGGCTGGGGGTGCACAGTCTGGGTGGGACAGAGGCAGGGGATTGGGGTATCTACCTGGTGCAGCTTCCTGGGGGAGCACAGGTAACTCCACGCCATCTTACCCTTTCAGGCACTGCCCCCTGCGCTCCCATTGGCTGCGATTCCTAGCCCATGGAACAGCCGGCTACGCAGGGGCTTTAGCACCTGACTGCTTTCCCAACGTCCCCCGCATTCCTGCTGCAAGGGGTGCAGCCCCAAGCCTCGTGGGCCTGATTTGGCCCATGGGCCATCAGTTCCCTATCCCTGATTTAAGTGAAGAAATGGCCTTGAGTGACTCCAAATGTTGACGCTTCTAACCTTGCTTGCGCATTATTACACATGTGCTAGACCTGGGTCAAAGCCATGCGATTGGCACTTGCTGCCACCGGAAGTCACTGAAGACAAGCATTTAGCAAGAGGTATAAAGGAACTGCACCATGGCATGGTGCTGAAGACTACCAGAGGTGATTTTGGAAGGCTTAAGCACAGTCTGGTGCTTCAGGGCTCAAACCCAGGTCTATGTATGGGCACATCTACACTGAAAAAGAAAACCCCACTCCGAGGGTTGCCAGATACTTTCACAAAAAATCCTGAACATGGCAGGAAAAAAAAACCCAAGGAGCTAAAGTTGTTGAGCAAAAAAAAAAAAAAAGTTACTGCACCTTTAAATATCCCCCCACACCCCACCCTTGTCAGATGCAGCAGGGGAAGAATGTCCCCACTGGCCATCCATCTGAAGGTATTACACGTCCGGTATTTTCTAGGTTTTTTTACCAGACAGGGGCCAGAAATAATGGACTGTCCGTGAAAACCGGACACCTGGCAACCCTACCCACTCCAGCTCAGAGGACAGATCAACTGACTTGTGCTAATGGGGCTCATGCTGCAGGACAGAAAATGGCCTGCTCTCAAGATCTTCCCCCTTGCTGGATTTCAGAGTCCAGGCTCCTGCCTGAGCCCAAATGTCTATGCTGCTATTTTTAGCCCGGAAGCTCAGTTGACCGGGCTCTCAGGCTCATTGGTATGTTTTCTTACTGCTTTCTGCAGTGTAGAGAAATGAGAACTAGATGCTAAGGTCCCATCTGCTGCTAGAGGGTTCTTAGCTCTCCTGAAGCATCTAGGTCTAGCCACTGGGAAAGGCGCAAACCTGGAGTATCTGGGCTTTGTGTCTGATCCAGTCTGGCAATTTCCATGTCCCTAAGATCCATCTGCCTCCAGAGCTCCAGGAGAACTGGATCTGGTGTTCTGCTTCACACCCATTTCTAATCAGCGTGCTCTGTATCAAACCAGCAGTCGAGGTGACTCTATGGGTACGTCTAGACGACAGGCTTTTGTCAACAGAGGCTATGTCAACAGATACTGTTGACAAAGCTTCTGTCGACAAAGAGCGTCTAGACTACATCCGGTTCTGTTGACAAAGCAAGCCACTTTGTCGACATGAGAGTGTAGACTCAAAGGACGGTGTAGATGTAATAATGCCTTCTGTTGGCAGACCTCTGTCGACAAAAGGCGTTATTCCTTGTAGAATGAGGTTTACCGCCGTCGACAAAACTGCCAAGTGCTGTCGACGTTATGTCAACAGAACTCAGTGGCAGTGTAGACGCAGGTATAGTTTTGTCAACAAAAGTCCACTTTTGTCGACAAAACCCTGTAATCTAGACACACCCCATAGGACTTGATTTGCTGGGCAAAGAAAACGTTTGCAACTCCCTGAAGGATCAGTCAAGATACTTTACTACCCCCAAGTGGGTAGCTGAGTACTTCTAATGAATTACCATTTTAGCCCTTTTGGCATGTCTACTCCCCCAGTCAATCGTTACAGCTAATTTGCACGCCAGATGCTAAGCAGATATTGTGCCTCATTGAGCCTCCATCCTCAGGATGCTGTGTCACTGACACTGGTGTGCAATCACAGCTGATTGGGACCGGCAACGTAATGAGAAATGCCTGGGTATTTGCTTACTGGTTCATGGTATTTACTAACAGGCTGCATTGTTCCTGAAATTTCCCCTGTTCCCTCTCACCACAATGGAAGCGGGGAGAGGGATGGTGATTTAGAAGGGCCCAAGGCTCCTGGCCATCACCACCACTGCTACAACAGAAACGACAGCGGCCGGACAACACGTCGGCATCCTGCACGACATCCACGACACCCTGTCGCGCAGGTTCAATGCTGATCAGGAATGGTGGGAGCATGCATGGGCCGAAACGATGGTGCGGTGTGACACCGTGTGCGGCATCATGTCCTGCATGGGGGGAACACCCACCTGATGCTGCTGCTCCTGCCTTCCACCCGCCTGCCCTCCCTCCTATGGCCATTGCCCATCCATCTGCCCACTCTGCTATGCCTCTGCTCCCTCCCCATGCCATGCCTCTGCTCCCTCCCTTACCAATGCCCATGCCGCCTCCCCAAGTGATACCTTTGGCCCCTCCTCCTGCCCACCCTGCCAACCCTGACCATGTTCTAGCCGCCCCTTCTGCCCACCCCTTTCTGGTCCGCAGACTCGCCCAACCCCGAAGAGGTCCCCACATCTGAGGTGGCACAGCAAGCCACCCCACTACGCCTCCCAGTACTGATCCCCCCTCCCAGTCCAGACATCCCCCGTCCCAATTTAGACATCCCCCTTCCTCCTGCCCATCTTCTCCTCATAGTCAATAAAGAGACACTCCTTTTTTTTTCCAAACCAAACAGGTGTGTTTATTAGGAGGTCAGGGAAGGGGAAAGGGGAGGGGATGAGAGGGGGAAGGAAGAGAGCAGAAAGGCAGAAGCCCCTTTTGGGGAGGCCCTGGGGAGAGTTACTGGGGGGCTGAGAGAACCTCTCTCTCAGGGCTTCCTGGATGTGCATCCCCAACTAATGGGGCTGGTGGGTGGCAGCTGTCCGGGGCTGCTCAAATGCATGGCCCTCGTGGCCGGCATCTGCCCCCCACCCTGAGAGGAAGGCCTCCCGCTTGCGCTCCATAAGATTGTGGAGCACACAGCACGCTGCCACCACCTTGGGGATATTGTGTCCCCCGACATCCAGGCAGGTGAGGAGGCAGCGGAAGCGTCCCTTGAGGTGCCCGAAGACACACTCCACGTGCATCCTCGCTCTGTTGAGGCAGGCATTGAGAAGGTTCTTGCTGGGATCCAGGTGGCCCTTGTATGGCTTCTTCAGCCAGGGCATGAGTGGGTATGCCGCATCCCCCACCATGCACACTGGCATGTTCTGGCCACCCACTGCAAACTCCCAGCGGGGGTAAAGGTACCCGCCTCCAGCTTGGCACACGGGCAGGAATTCCTAAAAACTCAGGCATCATGTGCCCTGCCTGACCATCCCACATAAATGTTTGAAAAGTGGCCCTGGTGGTCCACCAGGGCCTCCAGGACGACAGAAAAGTAGCCCTTTCGGTTGATGAACTGGGCCACGTGATGGTCCGGGGCCTGGATGGGGAAGGGGTTGTGTATGCCATTGATGGCTCTCCCACAGTTCGGGAACCTCAGGGCAGCAAATCCAGCGATGGTAGCATCCAGGTCCTCAAGACAGATGACTCTACACAGCAGCAGGGAGTTGATGGCCCTGACGACCTGCAGAGGGAGACAAAGAAACACAACAAAATAGGGAATGAGCCCTTGGGAGGAGCCTGTCCCCCTCCCAATCCCCCAGGAGCCACCCCCTAATAACCCATATCCCCCCACCCCCCAGCAGCAGGGCTGTGTGAGGGTGGGACGGCACAAGCCCCCGGGAACAGGGCTTCCCCCCACCACCAGTCCACCCCCTACAGATCCCAGCCCCCCTCTCCTGAGGGTCCCCCTTATCCAACACCCTTCTCCCCCTTCCCCCCGGGCAGGGACTGCAGCCTGTGAGCTCCTTATCTGCATAAGCAGGGCCCTGACGGTGGACTTCCCTACCCCAAACTTGTTGGCCACCAATCGGTAGCTGTCTGGGGTAGCTTCTTCCAGAGGGTGACTGTGACCCACTTCTGCAGGAGGGTGGCGGGCCGCAGGTGGGTGTTGTGTCTCTGGAGGGCGGGTGGCCTTGCGCATGCGAAAGTTCTGCAGCCACTGCTGGTTGTCCCACCGCTCCGTGACCAGCCGGTCCCACCATTCCAAACTTGTCTCCAGCCTCCAGAATCTTCTGTGGGGTGCGGCAGCCCGACTGCAGCAGCCGCAGCTATGCAGAGGCTGACAAGGAGGAGTTCCGAGTCCACGTCCAGCATGAACATGTAGGCAGCTGGAAGGAAAGGCTGCAGGCACTGCAGCATGGCCCTGTCGGGCAGTTCTGGCTCCATAGCACACACCAAGGAGAAAAGCTGTGGCATCCCCAGAAAGAACAGGGCAATCACAGCAGGCACTCGTGAAGCTTTGCTGTCCCTCAACGGAGTCTGCAAGCAGGCAGCAGAAACAGATAAATAGCTGTCCAGGGGGGTCCCTTTAAGCACGGATCTCTGCAGGGCTCCGGCAACAGCACTCGAGAGCAACTGGTGACCTAAAGCCCAGCTAGAATTGGTTCCAGGTGGTTTTATATGCGAGAGAGCATCCAATGAGTATGAACGCTCTCTAGCGCAAAAAGTTTTCGCGGAAGATCTCTTCCGCAAAAAGCTTCTTGCGCAAGAAGCCTGCAGTGTAGACGTAGCCTGAGTGTGAAAATCCACTTGTAAACGAGGAGTCAGCAGGCAATGGCACTTGGAATCTACATGCTTGGAATTTTTATGCATAGTTTTGAGCTGCGGACTGAGGACAGTCGTTGGAATCACAGAAGTTTTCTCCCAGAATTTGTGCTCATAGGCCAAAATATTCATTAAAATGAAAACAATGCCACAGCTGTGAGATCAATGGCATTATGCCAGCATTAGAGTGGACTAATCTGATGGTAAAACAGGCCCCACTTCGACCCATGAGGCTACATTTACCATTTCATATGCTAAATTCTTGTTTTCTCTTATGACTAGACCTACTACTACAAATTATCACTTGCAGAACAAGGGGAAGGGGAGTTAAACATTTTTCATTCTCCCTTCACATTTTCAGACAAAATAAAAATGGGCTGTTGTTTTGGCTTGGGTTTCTTTTTTCAGGCAGTTTTTCACCCCAAATGTACTGTGTTTGCAAAGGAAAGTCTCTTCGGGTACGTCTATACAGCAACATCATTTCGAAATAGCTAGCGTTATTTTGAAATAATATCAAAATACTGTCAAGCTGAAGGACTTACTGCAACTCCTGTAACCCTCATTGTCTGAAGAGTAAGCGAAGTTGGAGGACGAGTGCTCTATTTTGAAAAAGTGCTGTGTACATGCTCCCAATTTCGAAATAAGCTACGCACTTCACATGTTCAATTTGCGTAGCTAATTTCATAGTAAGCCCTGCTGTGTAGACACACCCTTAGCTTTGTACAGCTCTGCCTGTGATGTTTCTTCTGTCATAGGCACGATACATTATCCCTCGGAATTCGTATTTTTCTGCGATCTAGGAGAGGGAAAGGCCTCTTAGAACTAAATCTCGAGCAAAAGCATGTTCCAAACTGCTAAGCAAAGTGCTAAGGGTATATCTACACTAGCCGCCTAGACTGATCTAGGCTAGTGAGGGTGACCGGAATTGCAAATCAAGCCCGGGATTTAAATATCCCGTGCTTGATTTGCATGTTCCCGGCCGGTCGCCATTTTAGAAATTGACTAGCCCGAAGTAACTGCCCGCGTCTACACACGGCAGTGAAACGGGATTCCGATTTAAAGCACCTAATTAGAATTAGCTGGTAAACCTCATTGCAGGAGGAATACCAGCTAATTCAAGTTAGGGCTTTAAATCGGAATCCCGTTTCACTGCCGTGTGTAGACGCGGGCAGTTACTTCGGCTAGTCAATTTCTAAAAATGGCGACCGGCCGGGAACATGCAAATCAAGCCCGGGATATTTAAATCCCGGGCTTGATTTGCAATTCCGGTGGCCCTCATTAGCCTCCCTAGATTGATCTAGGGGGCTCATGTAGACGTATCCTAACAAAACAACTTAAAACATTAGTAAAAAGGGACTGATCCTGAGCTGCCTGGGAGATGACATGCAGGCACAGTTCTTTTCTATCTGGAAGGTCAATAACTCCATGAATCAAAGTGGTTTTTTAAAAAAATAAAAAATCAATTCTAGTAAACAACAAAGAAACCGTGAGCCGGGTCATACAAACCTCTAGTGCTGCTGCTCCAAGTTGTTTGTTCTTGTGATAATAAGAGTCTCTGAATGGTGCGAGATGCTTGAGGAAACAATCCTTCAGGCTGGCTGTGAACATCAGCTGGGACATGAATTGGAGTGATATTTACAGCCAGTGTAAACAGAGAAAGGTAGTGTTTTCAAGGCATTAGCAGCAATAGGGCTTTTGTACATACATCAAGAGAAAAATACTCCTCTTTGGCTGCAACAAGCCAAGGTCAAAGGCATCTTCAACTCTTAATCTTTCCTTTGTGTCTGAGTTAAAAGGAAAACAGACCCTTTCCTTCTTGACGCTCTACCTGCTGCTCATGCCTTTGTGGATGGTGAGTGGATGGAGGGTTGGGGGATATGGTAATACCACATGTCACATTATTATTGTTTATCATGGGCTAATTATGTACCTGGTGCTCTGCAAACAAGTACGAAGCCAAAATTCCTGGGGAACAGCTTGTGGCCACCTGAAATGGACAGCAGTTTGGCCTCCAAATCCACACTTCCCCAGACATTTACTCGTCCTGCTGCCTCGCAACTTTCCCATCCATTCCTCCTCCCATAAAGGATTGGCCCATTTATACGTGCAGCCAGCCTATTTTCATTCCTGGCTGTGGGGGAGGGGGTGGTCAAGTGGGAACCATGGTAGAAACCTGCTCTCAGAACAGGACCACCTTCCTAGCTTACACAGGGCCTTTGGGTGAGATGGTCATCGTGTTTCTTCCACAAAGGATGGTTTCTGGTTACAGCATTGGACTGGGATTCAGGAGATCAATGGTCAGTCCTGGCCCTACCACAGAATCCCTCTTTGAGACCCCGGATGAGTCCCTTAGGGGTATGTCTGCCCTTCCCTGGATGCTTTAGTTGGTCCTTAAAGAAAAGGGGATCAGGCAGGCTGGAAAACCTGAGCTTTGGCAGGAGCCAGAATGTCCACACTGCCATTGAGAGCAGCCCTGCTAGGGTGTGTCTGTCTGTCTGGGCTGGGAGACTCACCCACAGCTGCAGCAGATTTTCAAGGGAACAAAGGGCAGTTTGACACTCCACTCCTATTGTCTTTCAATGGCAGGTAGTCATGTAACAACTGCTCATGTTTGGGAAATTTCTCCCTCAGTCTCTCTGGGACTCTATTCCCAAGCTTCCGCTTGAGTGTTTTGTCCCTGTCTCACCCCCTTTGGCTGTTGTGTCTATTTGAAATTGCCAGCTTTGTGACACATGGGACTATGTAGCACCTTTGGAGTCTGGATTTCAGCTGTGCTCTCCTGACACTCCTGTAACACAAATCGATTTATGTATGAATTACTAGCGGATTTACCCCGCGTTTCTCCAGTCCTTAACTCAATGAATTTTTTTTAATAAAAAGAAAATGTGTTTTATTGACATTGTATTTTTCAAAAGTACAGCGTTATTTTTATGAAGTTAATTTTAGTAATTTTTTAAAATGGGGATTCCATCAACTGTATTTTTTTCTTCATCCCTATAAACTCTTATCAGTTGCTGTGTTTTAATAAAAAAGGCTGCAGACAATTGTTTTCCAATAACATTGTCTTCTAGTTTTCAAAGCTTAAGCATTGATGTAGCTGTGCCAACACAGAGCATTACTCCACATTTCTTGTTTTATCCCTTTTGTGTAAGGTTTATTGAGAAGCAATCCAATTCCAGGTTCATCCTATGTTTCTGGCTCCTCTTGGTTCGGTCTCTTTCAACATTCACTCAGCTATGTCAATGTTGAGGACTGTACTTGATTGGTGATTCTGTCTCTTTTCTGTTTAGTTTTATGAGAAGCAATCCCATTCCAGGCACGTCCCATTTTCCTGGCGTATTTTTCCATTTTATCCCTTTTCAGTAAGGTTTATTGAGAACCAGTCCCCAGGTTCAACCTATTTTTCTAGCTCATCTCATTCGCTCGGTTATGTCACTTTTGAGGACTACTTGCTGTGGGGATTCTGTCTCATCTGTTTGGTTTTCTGAGAAGCAATCCCATTCCAGGCACATTCTGTTTTCCTGGCCCAACCAAACCCTTATACTGCTTTCAGTTATGATAAGAGGAAGCTGTATCCCAAATTTGGTGGTCCTAGCTCTTATAGTTTAGAAGAAGTTCTTGATGAAACAGACAGACAAACTCTCTAAAATACATAGTAGATTGCTACTATTTACATGCTGTAAAGGTTTAATGTCGCCACCATATGTTTTATTGGCCCCCTTGACTGAAATTTTACAGTTTATCAGCTTTTTGGCGCTGTCTTGTTTAATATACCAAAAGAATCCCTCCACAGAGATTCTGTCAACACAGCCTTTACCTGGCGGTGGGGAGAGGGGGCTCCGGGCCCGCCCTCACTCACGGACCCCAGCCCAGGGCCCTAAGGATGTAGATCTGTCCAGGTCTTGTCCGGCTGACGGGGCTTTCCACCGAAATGCACCAGCCCGCGGGCTCCTTGCCCTGCCCTGGGCTGCTTCCTCTCCCCTGATGTGGTTTCCCTTACCCGTCCGTCACTCACCCTGGATGTCTCCCAGGTCCCCGCTGGGGTAGCGGCCTAGCTATCCCTCGCCCCCCCCCCCAGCCTTCTTCTTTTAAATCTTGGCGCCCTGGCGTTACGTCATGCCGGGGCACCCCCCTCGTCAGCAGCCGAGCCGCCTGGCGTTCCTCCACACCTGTGCCCCACCTCCCATTCCCTCTGGAGCCAGCTGCCTCTCCCACTTCCCCCCCACCTCCGCTGTTGTGCGGCAGCCGAGCACGCCCCACATGTGTGCACCTCCGCCCATCTTCCTCCCTGCTGCGCCAGAGCCCGGGCCTCGGAAGTGTGGGACTATGGCGCCCCGTCACACATGCAATATAATTTAACTTTTTTAAGACAAAAATATTTAAATTCTCCCATTGTTTTGAAATCCCTTCCCAAGGCATGAAATTTATTCTGAAAACATCCACTGGATCAACACAAAGCCTTCTCGCTCCCAGTAGAATGTACCCAATTCCTTTCAGGCTTTGTATCAGCTTTCTTGCCCTGTCTTTAAGACAATAATATGCTTCTAGTGGCAGAGTGGTTAGTGGGAACTGTACAGCGTATCACAGGAAGAATCTAGCCAGCACTTTCAGCAGTATTGCTATATTCCATAGAAACAAGTATCGAGTTTGTAGAAATATCTTTGACAGCATCAGGCTGGGGTGGAGCTGAAGGTAAAAAATGCAATGAGCTGGGAGTAATCTTTTCCCCGATCAGTATCCTGGGTGCTTTTCCTATACAGAACATACTCCCTAGCTTGATTTCTTGCTCCCAAACTAATTAGTCTGCTTTGAACTATATTTGCTAACGGTGGGCTCAGTCTCCTAAACAACCCAAATCTTTATGAACTGGATTGCACGGCTTCTTGTGATTTGTTTGGCTTTTTATGTCCTTTTCCTTCTGTCAAATTCCCCTCCCCTTCTTCAGCTGGTGTAACTTGGTGCACGCTGAAGCAAGGAGGTTATGAGGAAGGGCTGCTCTCTCCCTGGCGTGCCTGCAGTGAGCAGAAGAGTAGAAAGTGCTTTGTTCTCTGCATTAATTTCAGTCCATTACCTTGTTCATCCTGAGCTGCGAGTAGCTTCATAACAATAAACGATCCCCTGATGAAACTGCCCACTAGGAAAGCCAGCTCTCCAGTGAAGGTAGAATGTGGGAGCTCTTTCTTGTGGAACTAAGTTAGAACAAGGAGAACCACTAGGAGTCCATATGGCTTCAGTGGCACACTGTCTACAGTCTTACAACCATCTCATTTCCTGAGGGCTTGTCTACACTACGGACCAATGCTGCTACAGTCGATCTTCTGGGGTTCAAATTAGAGGGTCTAGTGAAGACCCACTAATTCAGACTGAAAGGGTACTTCTGTCAGCACTGATTCTCCTGCTCCTCATGAGGAGAAAGAGAAGTTGACGGGAACATGTGCTCCCGTCAAAACCTCCTGCTATGTGGATGGTGCCAAAACACAATGTAAGATACTTCAACTCCAGCTATGTAAGTAATGTAGCTGGAGTTGCATATCTTAAGTCAACTTTCCCCGTTAGTATATACCAGGCTTGAGAGACCACATAACCCTGGAAAACTCTGCCAGGAAAACCTATCTTAGCAAGCACTTTGTAAATCAAATGTGTTTTGTCTGTTTACCTCCCTGGATTATTACACATCAGCTACAGTGTACAAAATGAGGGTTAAACAACACCAACTTGTCAGTAGAGACATCGCTGGTGTATGGAGTTTTGTGGTAGCTGTGCTGGAGCCAGGATATTAGAAACACAAGGTGAGTAAGGTAGTATCTTGTTTTGGACCAATTTCTGTTGGTGAGAGAGATGAGCTTTCGAGCCACACGGAGAAACTGATAACCTCATCTCTCTGGCCAGCAGAAGTTGGTCCAATGAAAAATAGTATTTCACCCAAATTGTCACTTTAGAGACACAACAGCCTTGCTGTATGTGTGAGAGAGATAATCCAGTTCATTTTTGTGTGTGTTAATTTAGACTCCTAGAAATTGGGCAGGTGCCTTTTTTGGCTCTGAGTGAGATTTCTAAAAATGATCTTGTTGCCTTACATTAAAGAACAGCTTCTCAGTTCTCTTCTCTGGGGGACATTTCCTGTCACACGGCCAGTGCACTCTGTGATGCTACCCTGGAAAATACCAGGCCTGCATTAGAAATCTAGGAATTTCTAAGGCTACCATTAGGTAGCTATTGATTACACAACCATGTAATCGGCAAGGGACTCAAGAGATGATAGATGTTGCTGCCCCGTAGGCTGTCAGAAATTGGGAGTGCTGTCAAGCAAGGTTCCCTCTAATCTTTTCCATCCATGTGCACATTTTTTCTATCCATGTGCAGAATAAATTTGTATGTGCACCAAGGCATGTGTGAATGTGCACCATCAGTAGAAAAAAAACAGAACTGTGGGAACTCTGCTAATCATCTGGATGTCATTCGAATCTCTACAGAGCTGCTGCACAAATACACAGCTTACAGGGAACACTACTGTCAAGCTGGGTTTTTTTCTTTCTTTCTCCTCCCAAAGCCTTGTGCAGAGAGAGTCCACCAATTTCTACCATTTATTTCAGTCTTGTGCTGCTGTGTTCAGGCTTCTCAGTGTTATGCTGATGGATTTGAATTCTTTCTCCATTGTTCTGTTTAATGTTTCTCTTTTTCACTTTCCAGAGGTTGATGTCCATATTATCACTTGATATTAAAGCGGTATTGGTGGCATCCTCAAAGCATGTCCTAACTATTTCCCAGGGTTTCTTTTACTATGGTTGAGGTTGAAGATTGGTTTTCTCGACTTAGAATAGCTGGTATTGCATGAAACGCATTCCAAAGTAAATACCTGAAGATCATTGGAGTCGATAGGAAAGTGTTGTTCTTCATCATTTCTTGTTGTAGACTTCCAAGGTTCTGTTCCATCAAGGAGGACAGACATAGGTGGTGTCCAGAACTTTTAGTTTAGTATCAGTGCTCATCCTGCTACTTTTCCAGAGCGTTTGCAAGTTTAGGACTGTGGTTTGCTGCTTTTGATAGTCATTGTTGGACATCTCGCATAGTGTCATTATCATTGTACCGCTGATACCCTCGATAGGTAAAATGACTTCCTTCTTTTAGTGGTTTTCTGTCTGCTCTGGTGGTTGCTTTTGAGACACTTGTTTGCCCCTGTATTACTAGTACTAGCGGAGGCTTCATCCCATAGCCAACGAAGCCAGTTTAGAGGGCCTCCTCTCTCATGCTATGATCAAAGACGTAGCCCTATTGGCAGCCCCCGAGCAAGTGCCCTGCCATGATGCTGACAGTACAAGAGTGACACCGAAGCCTTGCAGAGAGGCAGCGATGAAGGTGGACCATACTCTGCAGAAGACTCCAATTCAGTTCCAAAGTCTGGTGTTGCCTTCCCCCATTTGGTGAGGGCTATAGAGTTGGCACACTCTGCACTGACCCCTCTAAAGCTTGGTCTATCCTAGACCAGGAAAGTAGGCATAAGGTATGCAACTCTAGCTATGTAAAATACGTAGCTAGAGTTAGCTTACCTTAAGCCGAGCCTGGGCGGCATCCACACTAAGGGAGGCCGATGGAAGCAAACGCTCCCATCAGCTTCCGTTACTCCTCACAAAAGGAGGAGTACCGGACATCAGCAGAAGCTGCCCTCAGAATTCGATTTAGCAGGTCTCTACCAGACCCACTGAATCGAATGCCAGAAGATCAACTTCTGGAGCGTCGATCTTCCCTGTCCTCAATGTCTAATAAACAAGGCTGGAGGGCTCTAAAAAGAAGCACTCTCAAATCTTTCTTGACTGACCTGCAAGTGGGCATGACACAGAGCATTGAGTGAAGGCAGTGTGATGAACTGGAAAGGAACTACCGAAGGATCTTCAGAAGTCTACTGGGGATGGACAAACCCCCTCACTCAGCTTAGTAGGATACAAAGTCCCAGCAAGGACAGCTCCATATGTCTGTATTAGTCTGGCCAGCATACAGTCCAAAGTTTTTGTGTCTCAGCAGGTCTGCAGCTAGGAATGTATTTTAGTCAGAAGAGACTTAGCTTTGGGGTGAATGCCGTGGTGTTAATCATAATGCAATTTGTTCCTTTTGTGTATTCAGGCCTGGGGTATCGCTGGTAAAGTTTGCTCACCTAATTTCCGATATATTCAATGAACAGTACGTATTAGTACAGGGACTTATTCTTTGTATTATGGTAGCCCCCAGAGGTCCCAACCAAGATAAGGACCCAGTTGTGCTAGACATTGTGCAGAGCAAGAGACTAAGTAATATTATGCCTGAGTAATATTGCCATCTGGTGACGCCCAACAATATTACAAAGTTGTTCAAAGAGGCAACACTGATTAACTAATTTAGAATCATAGAATACTAGGGCTGGAAGAGACCTCAGGAGGTTATCAAGTCCAGCCTCCTGCCCAAAGCAGGACCAATCTCAACTAAATCGTAATCAGCTTCAATGCCTTTGAAATAATCTCTAAGCTGCCTTTTCTTATAGCAACTAGCCAATAGCCCGTCATAAAACGGGATTTTTGGGATCTCTCCTCCATGTCCGTCTCTCTCTCTCTCTCCTTTTCCTCCTCCTGCCTCCCCCCCCTCTCTGAGCTCTCCTCAGCCTCCTGCCTCTCTCTCCATCTCTCTCTTTCTCTTCTCCCCCTCCTGCCTCTCACTCTCTCTCCGCTCTCCTCTGTCTCTGTCGGGGATGCACGCTCGTCCAGGCCCCGCCCCCTGGCTGTGTACGTCAGCGCCCCGCCCCCCCTTCCCCTCCCGCTGTGGTGCTCGGCTGACTTCTGCGCCGCACAACCGGGCCGCCACGGGGAAGCAAGTGGCGCAAGCGGCCGTTTGGGCCCCACACTCCCCATGCAGCACGGGGTTGCTGCATGGGGATCATGCTTGCGCCACTGGCTCCCCCGCGGCAGCCCAGCTGAGCGGCACGCAAGTCAGCCGAACGCCACGGCGGGAGGCAAAGGACGTGACTCAGGCAACAGTGCCACCCAGAGGGAACAGCCAGCATTTCAGTGTTACAGAATCACAGACATTGGGCTACTATATATATGACTAGCCAATAGCCTGTCATAAGACAGGATTTTCGGGTCTCTCCTCCACGTCCGTCTTTCTCTCTCTCCTTCTCCTACTGCCTCCCCCTCTCTCTCTCAGCTCTCCTCCACCTCCTGCCTCTCTCTCCATCTCTCTCTTTCTCTTCTCCTCCCCCTCCTGCCTCTCATTTGGGGGACCACAGAGCCCAAATGGCCGTTTGGGCTCCACGCTCCCCATGCAGGAGCAAGCAGCGCAAGCAGCCATTTGGGCTCCGTGTTCCCCATGCTGCATGGGGAGCACAGAGCCCAAATGGCTGCTTGTGCCTCTTGCTCCCATGCTGCAGACCGGTTGAGCAGCGCAGAAGTCAGCCGAGCACCACGGCGGGAGGCAAAGGGGGGCGAGGCAGTGATGTTCATGGCCAGGGGGTGGGGCCTGAAGTCGCTGTCACACCGCACGTCACTGCCCCGCCCCCCTTCGCCTCCCGCCGTGGTGCTCGGCTGACTTCTGCGCCACTCAGCCGGGCCACCGTGGGGGAGCAAGCACCGGAAGCAGCCATTTGGGCTCCCCTGCAGCGGCCTGGCTGAGCAGCGCAGAAGTTAGCTGAACGCCACGGCGGGAGGTGAAGGGGGGCAGGGCGGTGATGTACATGGCCAGGCCCCACCCCCTGGCCGTGTACGTCACCGCCCCACTCTCCTTCCCCTCCCGCCGTGGCTCTCGGCTGACTTGTGCGCCGCTCAGCTGGGCCACCGTGGGGGAGCAAGCGGCGCAAGCGGCCATTTGGTCCCCGCACTCCCATGGAGCATGAGCCACCCAGAGGGAACAGCCAGCATTTCAGGAAACAGTGCCGCCCAGTGGGAACAGCCAGCATTTCAGGAAACAGTGCCGCCCAGTGGGAACAGCCAGCATTTCAGGAAACAGTGCCGCTTAGAGGGAACAGCCAGCATTTCAGGAAACAGTGCCGCCCAGAAGGAACAGCCAGCATTTCAGGCAACAGCGCCGCCCAGAGGGAACAGCCAGCATTTCAGGCAACAGTGCCGCCCAGAGGGAACAGCCAGCATTTCAGGAAACAGTGCCGCCCAGAAGGAACAGCCAGCATTTCAGGCAACAGCGCCGCCCAGAGGGAACAGCCAGCATTTCAGGCAACAGTGCCGCCCAGAGGGAACAGCCAGCATTTCAGGCAACAGTGCCGCCCAGTGGGAACAGCCAGCATTTCAGGAAACAGTGCCGCTTAGAGGGAATAGCCAGCATTTCAGGAAACAGTGCCGCCCAGAGGGAACAGCCAGCATTTCAGGCAACAGTGCCGCCCAGAAGGAACAGCCAGCATTTCAGGCAACAGTGCCGCCCAGAAGGAACAGCCAGCATTTCAGGCAACAGTGCCGCCTAGAGGGAATAGCCAGCATTTCAGGAAACAGTGCCGCCCAGTGGGAACAGCCAGCATTTCAGGCAACAGTGCCGCCCAGAGGGAACAGCCAGCATTTCAGGCAACAGTGCCGCCCAGAGGGAACAGCCAGCATTTCAGGCAACAGTGCCGCCCAGAAGGAACAGCCAGCATTTCAGGCAACAGTGCCGCCCAGAAGGAACAGCCAGCATTTCAGGCAACAGTGCCGCCTAGAGGGAATAGCCAGCATTTCAGGAAACAGTGCCGCCCAGTGGGAACAGCCAGCATTTCAGGCAACAGCGCTGCCCAGAGGGAACAGCCAGCATTTCAGGCAACAGCGCTGCCCACAGGGAACAGCCAGCATTTCAGGCAACAGTGCCGCGCGGAGGGAACAGCCAGCATTTCAGGAAACAGTGCCGCGCGGAGGGAACAGCCAGCATTTCAGGAAACAGTGCCGCCCAGAGGGAACAGCCAGCATTTCAGGCAACAGTGCCGCCCAGAAGGAACAGCCAGCATTTCAGGCAACAGTGCCGCCCAGAAGGAACAGCCAGCATTTCAGGAAACAGTGCCGCCCAGTGGGAATAGCCAGCATTTCAGGAAACAGTGCCGCCCAGTGGGAATAGCCAGCATTTCAGGCAACAGCGCTGCCCAGAGGGAACAGCCAGCATTTCAGGAAACAGTGCCGCCCAGTGGGAACAGCCAGCATTTCAGGAAACAGTGCCGCCCAGTGGGAACAGCCAGCATTTCAGGAAACAGTGCCGCCCAGTGGGAACAGCCAGCATTTCAGGAAACAGTGCCGCCCAGTGGGAACAGCCAGCATTTCAGGCAACAGCGCTGCCCAGAGGGAACAGCCAGCATTTCAGGCAACAGCGCCGCCCAGAGGGAACAGCCAGCATTTCAGCGTTACAGAGTCACAGACATTGGGCTACTATGTATATGATGACTGGAGACACCAATATTATTATTGTGTCCATTTTTGGTCTCCCGTCACATCAGGTTCTTTTCCCTAATCTGACCAGTGAGGAGGAAATCTCCCATTCTTTGCATTCCACATGGAATTCCACTGGGATTTCTTTTTCATCCTGCAACTACATTTACCGAGCGTAGGCTTCTCACACTATATTTGTATTCCAGTGCTGATTTCAATTACCTGGGCAGCCTTTTCCATTTTAGCTGAACGAGAGGATAAGAAAACATCAAGTTTCTTATTAAAACACCTGCCGGTGGAGAACGTGTCACCCCAATATTTGTAGGAAAGCTCTGTCACTTCAAACAAGCTCAGCAATAATAGCTCTTGTATTTACTTAAGGCTTTTCATTGCTGGGCACTCTGGTTTCTTTTCAATTCCTTTTCTTCCCTCCCCTTAGCTCAGCGGTGAAGTTTTGCAAGTTAATTCCCAGAATAAAGGCACACTGCCCTGTCGGATCTCCATGCGAAGCTCCCAAAGGGAAGAAAAATAAAGGGGAAGATAATTCTGTGGGTCCGAGAGCTGATTTTTGCCTTTATTTGGAAAGCAATGATAATGTTTCATTCTCATCTGCGGCTTTTCTATCCGTATCTTACGGACTGAGCAAGTCAACCTGCTGCTCTATGCCTCAGTTTCCCCAAAGCACACATTAGTTAAGTTGCAATGGTAGCCATAGAAACCAGGTCTTCTTTCTCTGAGGCCATGCACTGGCCCTTGCACCCTACTGGCTCCTGCCTATCAAAAATGGTCCTTCTTTACCCTTCTTTTTTTCTGTAGTTTTCCAGAAGTCCTCTCCTCCACTTAGCTCCTTCATTACTCTGCGGTCCTTCTCTATAGCAATCTCATTTCCAGGCCAGCTGTAACGTGTGCCCCGTCGTTCAGCCATCCAGCTCTTAAAAATGATTTCTTTGTTTTTTCTGGATGCAATAAATGGGTCTGTTTCTTAGCAACCCCCTTCCTCCTCTCCCTTTGTTATTTCCAACTCATTATCTTTGTCCATGTTCAACTGCGCATTAACTTAATTGCAGACAGATTTCAGATCTCTCGGAACCAGAAGGGGCACTTGTAAAACATTCTTCCAGTCAACAGAAAATGAGGGCCTTGGCCTATGCTAACTAAGCTTGGTGAAAGCCAATTCAACTTAGTCTGCCTCTGCTCCAGGTTGCGACAGCACCCCAAACACTTGCATTTCTCTCCTTTCTTTGGAGCCACTTGGAAGCCATGTTCCCTGTAAACTGAACACTTGGGCAGCCGCCCTGGCGAGATTCTGGTGCCGCTCAGCTGATTGGCACGGTGCCCACAGCCAGCAACATGAGTTCCTGAACATGCCTCAGTGCACACAATAAAATGTATTCCACACACGAGTGGCAAAAATTTGAGGAGACATTGCTTGAAAGCCATGCACTTCATAAGACACATGCTGGCCCTTTTGCAGCTCACCCACTTCAAATCATAACCAGTGGGCTCCACTATGCTCATTTCTAGTAATTCTCCTTGGAGCGCTTCTCTCTTCAAGATGCCAAGGGCAGACTTTGCCCCTCCCCCTACCACTTCTTTTTAGCCTGTTTAACTAAATGCAGAGGGCCAAATTCTGATTTCTAAATCAAGGCTAACTTGGCCCTGTGTAAAAAGAACTGAACCAGGGCCAGCATAAGTCACCTATAAATTACTGTAATATAGTACCACCTGGGTTGGGGGTGGGGGAATCTTGCCTCTCTTAGGGTATGTCTACACTGGGGAATTATTTTGAAATAACTCCCCTTATTTTGAAATAACAAGGCGAGCGTCCACCCTACCAAGCCTGTTATTTCAAAATCAGGGGCTTGTTATTTCGAAATAACAACTCCTGCTTGTGAAGAGGAATACGCTTATTTCAGAATAGTTATTTTGGGAGTTATTACTTTGAAATAACGTATTTTGAAATAGGCCTGGGAAAGAAATTACACGCCATCTGAGGCTATGTCTACACTGCCAGGTTGTCCTCTCCACACTGCAGGAAGGAGGACGCATGGAAGTTCTGCTCCTGCATCAAGTGGGGAGCTATACCCAAAGTCACCTGCTGAATGGTGAAAATGTCGGTACAGCTCCTGATGCCTCCAGCTTCAGTGGGAGCTTCACCACTAACTTCAGTGGCTTCCCGTAGGTAGATCTTCAGTACTGGCCTGCGGAGAATGGCGCATTGCAGGGGTCTGTTCACTGGAGCGTCCCCTAGAAGGACGGCATTGCCTATGACCGTTCCTGAGCTGGGACAGGAGGCAGCAGACAGCCGCAGATTGCTGCTGTTAGGTGGGGAAAGAGGGCTAGTAGCCTCCACTTGGAGATTGTCCTGCTCTATGGGAAGGTGTTCACCTCCTGCCAGACCAGGGAGGTTATGTGATTTGATTGCAGGGATGGTAGGAGACAGGGTTTGTTGCGCCTGTCACTGGAAAGAGAGAAAAATGTGGGTGTAAAGAACATAAGAACAGCCATATTGGGTTAGACCAAAGGTCCATCTAGCCCAGGCAATTCTGTCTTCTAACAGTGGCCAATGCCAGGGGCCCCAGAGGGAATGAACAGAAAAGGGAATCATCACATGATCCATTCCCTGTTGCCCATTCCCAGATTCTGACAAACAGAGGCTAGGTACATCATCCCTGCCCATCCTGGCTAATAGCTATTGATGGACCTAACCTCCATGAATGTATCTAGCTCTTTTTGAACCCTGTTACAGTCCTGGCCTTCACAACATCCTCTGGCAAGGAGTTCCACAGAGTGACTGTGCGTTGCATGAAGAAATGCTTCCTTTTGTTTGTTCTAAACATGCTACCTGTTCATTTCATTTGGCGACCCTGTATTCTTGTGTTATGGGAAGGAGTAAATAACTCTTCTTTATTCACTTTCTCCACACCTATTATGATTTTATAGACCTCTATCCTATCCCCCCTTCGTAGCCTCTCTTCCAAGCTGAAAAGTCCCAGTCTTATTTATCTCTCCTCATATGGCAGCTGTTCCTTACCCCTAATCATTGTTGTTGCCCTTTTCTGAACTTGTCCCAGTGCCAAGATATCACACTCTAAGCATTCCCAGGGCTCGCCGACCGCGCACTGCGCATGCGCTAACTGCGCTGCAAGGCCGTGCCGGACTAAAATCTACTTGCCACGGGCGAGTAGATGACGTTAATTGTCGAGCCCTGAGCATTCCGATCATCTTCATCCAAACAGTGGAGACCTTCTGCCCAATTCCATGCACCATTTTCTTATACATCGTTCTCTCTCGATCTATGCCTGTTCTTCCTCTGCTCAGCTGTCCTCTCTCCTCTGCTGAGAGCCAGGCTGGAGGTTGGCTTCAACACTAATTTTCATGAGGGTTGGGTTCCTTTTTAAAGGTGAAACAGTTTTTGGCCATATAGTTTCAGAGTCCCTCCTGTCTCTGCTGTCACTCCACAGAGAGCTGGCTTCTTGTTCCTTCCCTTTTCTCTTCCTTCTCCCAGCAACCTCTCCCCTGGATACTTCTCCACTGTTACCCTCTGGGGTGCACAGCTCCTACGCTCTTTCTCCATATGCCCTTTTCTGTTTGCAGAATTGGGCTACTGTAATGTAACTACAGTGGGATTATAACACATCAAGCTTCTGGTGCCAGCTTCTTCTGCAGACTAGAGGGGTACCAACAAGTCTGGTTTTAGCTACCTCATCTGAAACCAGCCTACAGCTGCTCTAGTGGGGAGAAGGGGAAGTTGCATGCACTATACATGCCAATGAAATACCTTGTAGGGGTAGCAGTGTAATTTTAAAAATGAGTAGTCCTGTGGCACATTAGAGACTAACCAAAATATATAGCATCATGAGCTTTCTAAACCCACTTCATCAGATGTGTTGCAGTGGAAATACAGAAACCAAGATATATATCAGCAGAAGTAGTATCTGTCAGTTGTAGGACCTGTGTTAATGAGGCTAATTAAGTGGGCTGGATGTGTCCCATACATAGCTTTTGCTGTGGGAATGCCGATGTTAAAAGGAGGAAAACCACTGGAGGTCACTCTTGTGCCATGGAAAGCTACACCGAGATCTACCTCCCCATCCTTTAGGCTGCTGATCTTTTTACCTGCCTAAGTTGCTTGCCCTGTGTTAGGATAGTACCCAGCAAAAGACACTGATCCATTCCTGCCCTTGGAATAAAAATCATCTTCCAAATATGGATCCAGTCCCCTCCTCCCTCAGCAGACTGTTACTGCAGGAAAATAACCGATGGGGAGTGGTGCGGACTGTACACCCGGGCAGGAAGCCGAAACTTTGAATGGTACGGTAGCTCTGCAGGGGTGTAAATTTGAACCTTTACACCTGCACTAAAGTTGGGATTGACACAGGGAAGTTAGTGACATGACTTCTACAGGACTACTCATATTCAGAATGATGCCCCGATTAAGCAAAGTAGTTAAGGATATGCCAATAGGTGGGGAGAGAACCAATTCAATAGACCAGCATCCATCTAATCCCTCTAAATAGTGCAGCTGATGGAAAGAGACCTAAGAGCCACTGAACAGTGTGTTATTCTGTTCGGTGGTGAAGCTGAGATAACAAAACTTGAACTAGGAGAAATGTGCCACCATCCAATCTGGGTTACAGCAGTGTATAAACTGGGGGGAAGGAGATCACAATTAGTGCTTCATGCTGTCAAAAGAAAGGCTCAGATTGTGCTATTTGATAAGCAAAATCTGAGATCTTTTGTCTAGACTCCCACTTCTGGTCTTGCATATTTTAATGCAAGTCATCTGAGTTAGAAAGACTACCATCTGTATCTCGGGATCTGTGTGCACTGACACCTGTAATTTCTCATAACATACACTTGCCCCCAGAGGTACAGTGCCTTCCTTCCTTTAGTCTACTGAAGAGAAGAGTGAGGGGGGATTTGATAGCAGCCTTCAACTCCATGAAGGGGGGTTTTAAAGAGGATGGAGAGAGACTGTTGTCATTAGCGGCAGATGACAGAACGAGGAGCAATGGTCTCAAGTTGCAGTGGGGAAGGTCTAGGTTGGATATTAGGAAAAACTCTTTCCCTAGAGGGTGGGGAAGCACTGGAATGGGGTTCCCTAGAGAGGTGGTAGAATCTCCATCCTCAGAGGTTTGTAAGTCCCTGGCTGGGTTGATTTAGTTGGGGTTGGTCCTGCTTTGGGCAGGGGGCTGGACTCAATGACCTCCTGAGGTCTTTTCCAACCCTAGGATTCTATGATTCCTTTTTAACTTGTGTTACGTGAGCTTGATTTCAAACATTAGGTTTAATAAAATTTTTATATCTGTTCTTATCGGTTTTATATTAGTCTTAGAGTGTGTTTTTGTTTATTTGCTAAGTAAACTACTTTGTTCTGTTTCTATCACTTAAAATCTATTGGTAGTTAAATTTGTTTTATGTTTCATCCTGGCCAGTGTTGTTTTGAGTGAAGTGTTTACATGGCAGACCAGGACACATTTCAGAAGAGGAGGAATATTAATACCAGCATCTAGCATAGCTACATTCAGTTTACCTAAATTCCTCCCGCGTTTTCAATAGGATGGGATGGTTTTGTCCTGTCTGGTTAAAAAATTGCCCTATTTCACACTAGAAATGGCTGCATTTCATGGGTGGAGAAAGATATTCCTGTGAATGGTTTTGTATCAGTTTCAGGTTTTTAAGTACTTTAGGATTCAGTCACAGATTATTAAGGCCTGTCTCTCTGTACTTTGGTAAACATTTGTCAAAGGTGATCTAGATGGTGCTTGGTCCTGCCATGAGGGCAGGGGACTGGACTTGATAACCTCACAATGTCCCTTCCAGTTCTAGTGTTCTAGGATTCTGTGACACGAGCTGCTGTGTTTTGGACCTGTGGAGACCACACAATAAAAACAATCTGAGGCTCTGTGTTGTAACTGTATGTTGGTTACTGATCCATTTACCACACTGGGTTTGGGCCCCAACCTCTCACCATTTCAGCTTCATGTCAGGCTCGCCTCTGGCCTAGCTTTGCCTCTCAGAAGAATGATAATTGAGGGGCCATATGTCCCACCTCCAGCCAGGGCCGGATTAAGGGGGGGGCTAGCCCGGCAGCTGCCCGGGGCACCAACCTATGGGGGGGGCACCTGATTGAAGTGGTAAGGGGTGCCGCACACCCAGGGGAGGGGCTGCACACATGCCCCTCGCCCAGGGGCGCGGCACCCCTTATCATGTCAATCAGGCGCTGCACGCCCAGGGGCGGGGCCATGCATGCGCCGCGCACACTCTGCCCAGGGTAGAAGTATGGCTCAGTCTGGCACTGCCTCCAGCCACTGGCCCTAGACCACATCCACAGGTGAAGGGCGTGAAGGCTCCATGTGCCTGACTACAGCTCCAAGCTGAGATACATTGAGGTCTGGGGCCCCCCAACTTTGGCTCTGGCAAGCATATATACAAGGAGCTCCACAGAAATTTGCTGTGTGCTGCTCATGGCCTTGTTTTTCCCAGTGCTTGGAATATTCTTCCCCTGCTGCTGGTTTCCTTTACCAGGTGGAGTAAAGTCTCCTTCAGCGCTAATGATATGCCACTGATAAAAGTCTAATCAGCAGGAGAATTAGGTGGGTCCAGATATCTGTGGGAAAGGGAAACAGGAGACAAAGCTAACTGGATAACAAAGCTTCAGCAGGTAGCCGAGTTAGTCTGTACAGGATAAACTTAAAAAACAACAAATAGTCTGGTAGCACTTTATAGACTCACAAAACATGTAGATGGTATCATGAGCTTTCGTGGGCACAGCCCACTTCTCCAGATGACTGGAGTTTGACTCCAGTCATCTGAAGAACTGGGCTGTGCCCACGAAAGCTCATGATACCATCTACGTGCTGGATAACAAAGATAACTGTATGCCCATGTCCCACCTGTATGCTACACCGTCCCCGAGAGTGAAAGAGAGGCTCTTTCATGCCTCCAACAGCCAAACTCTTTCCAAACCCCAAAGTTTGGGCTTGTACGTCACTGATGTCACATCTGTTAGCATGTTGCCAACCGTGATAGCCCACGGCAATACACACCCTTGTGATCCCAGCTTAATGTGAACTGCTTGAGGCTGCAGTTGGGGGGGGACACATTTGGGGGACAAGAGGAGGAAGGGATAAAGTGCCCTTTTCTTATTATTAATGGAGATGCTTTTGTTCTTACACGTAGGAACTATGGACCTGCACTTGGCATGGGCATTGTTTTGGGGTCAGTCGGCCATTTCCCCCCAAGCTGCAAGCCTCCACAGGCACGGAATTTGCTCCCCTCAGCGCAGCCTCATGTGCCTGACAGGAGTTGCCCAACCCCCAATAGTGAAGTCAAACTACAGGCAGCCCCCGACTTGTGACGTAATTGGTTCCTGGGAAAGCATCGCAAGTCGGGGGCTGTAAGGTAAATTGAGGCAGCCCATGGCGTATTGCTGAGAACTGACAAATTCAAATCTCAAATCATTAGGCCAGTCCTGGGAAGCACCCAGACAGCAGTTAACTTGTTAACTTGACCCTGGTCATCCTGGCAACTACATTCCAAAAGGGCCTCACTTTGATAAGGCCGGTACCAAACAACCAAACAACTGCGCGGGATTGTTCTTCATTGTCTGCTTTGTTCCTAGAAAATAAGCTTGAATCCCAAAGATCGTGCCAAGGCAATACCACCCCCGCAGGGGACGCATTATATTTCCGGCTGACAAAATGACCATCAACATGCCTTTGTTTATGTTGGCTTATTTAGCTTGTTAGGAATAATTATTTGTATTAGTGATAACATGTTTAATTGGCAATGGGCGGAGAAGTTGTGTAACTGTCGTAGACCATTGGCTTATGTGCATATCTCACTTCCGCTGCTAGACCTATCAAATCACTTCCCCTCCGTCCATCTGCTACCTGTATAATCTAATGTATGTTTTGGTTAAGTCAGTGCTCTCCGGGCTAACCCCCTGGTCCGCACTCCACCAGCGCTGTGTGTTCAATAAATCCTCTGCTTGTTTTCACCTGCACCCAGTGTGTCCAAGAATTATTCCCTACAGGGGCGTCATAACTCAAACCCTCATTTACAATAGGCGTTGTGTGCTGTCGTAAATGCAGGCCGAGGATGCAAGTCGGGGGTTTTAGGCCCCTTCCTCACTTACAACAATGGTTGTAAGTGCAGGGGGTCACACCTCAGACAGTCGCATCTCAGGGTTTCCTCTACTTCTGGTGCTGGGGCCTTGTTTAATCGCGCTGGGTGCTGCTGCATGGGGCGGCCACTGGGCCAGGAATGGAAAGAAAGGCCCATAATTTCTACTTATACCCCCCCCCCCCATTTTGGGTCTCACCACAAAAACCAGATACCTTTGGCCCTCGATTTCTTTCCCATAGAAATTAAGAACAGAGCCCTTCATGGCAGCTTCTGTGTTTGCTGCACTACAGCAGTAGAAGATAGAGGCAGGTTGTCTAAGCCATCCCCTGGAAGGAAAGGGGGTGAGTGAAGAATCTCTATAATTAATGGGAAAGTAGCATTCTCTTAGTGCAGGGGCAGGGAACCTTTTCAGTGTCGGGAGCCACTGACCCACAGAAAAATCAATCAGAGCCACACACAAGTGAGAAGCAAAAAAACAAACCACAAAATGACTGAGAAGCAGAAAGAGACACTCCATATTCCCCTCATACACCAGAGCCGGGGGGGCGGGGCAGACTAGTAGATTGTATGTGCTCCAGCCATACGGTGGAGTGGCAGGAGTGCTGGAGGGGGGAGCCCTGAGCCTGGGGAGTCAGATCCAGGTAAGCTGGGGGCTACATCCAGCCCCACGGCCTTAGGTTCCCCACCCCTGTCTTAGTGGTTATTTGCACACACCCCTTCCGCACCCCTTTTTCATTCTGTACCTCCAGGGGTTGGAGTGGATTGTTTAACTCCATTAATGCACTGTGAAATCAGTAGGTGGAGCTGTGGACCATGAATGCATTGGGCCAAATTCTTTCCTGGTGTGACACTCCTGATGTCAATTTTTGCACCACCCATGGATTTGGCTCCAGCCATTTGGAGAAAGAGAAAAGAAAGAGCAAGTTAAAAAAGGAGCTGAAAAGAAAAGCTACGTGACTCCTAGGTTGCTGCTTTCTGGGCTGTGCTGCAAACTCTGTATCCGACATCCAGACAGCTTTGAAAGTCAGAACTCATTTGCTCAATCGAGTAGCCGGCTGCATTTCAATGTGTCTGTTGTGGTTTAGCCCTCCTAGGGTTGTAATATTAATTATCTCCCAGCATTGTCAACTTTTACAATCCTCCTAGTATGTTACCCCCAGGAGCAGGGATTGTGAGAATCTGAACTGGTGAGGATCTCCGCTTTCATTTAACAATGAAACACTTCATACAACATGCAGTTAACCTGTGGAACTCCTTGCCAGAGGCTAGCGTGAAGGCCAGGACTTTAACAGGGTCCAAAAAAGAACAAGATACATTCATGGAGGTTAGGTCCATCAATGGCTATTAGCCAGGATGTGCAGGGATGGTGACTCTAGCCTCTGTTTGTCAGAATATGGGAAGGGGTGGCAGGGTATAAGCCCAGCAGCTTAGTCCCAGGCCCCAGACCTGTGCTCAGGCCCGTAAATAAACAGTTAGAAATCCCCTTTAAGCCCAGGCCCAGAATACAGGGTGGGGCAGGCACCCAAAAGCAGGCTTTACATTGGCCCAAGCCCTGGTGCAGGGCAGATGAACAACGAGTCGGGGCTCAAGCCTGGTTGCAGGCCGAGCAGCAGTTTATAAGGCAGCCCTTGGTCAAGGCAGGGCAACAGCCAAACAGGACAAAGAGTTAAACAGTTTAACACTCAGGCCTGTCTGCAGGCTGAGTCGGGGGGTAGGTCTCCTCATTGGCAGGGAGCCGACAAGCGCAGGGGGAACCTGCCATCCCAGGGGAGGGCTGGCAGGGGGGACACAGGCCCACCAGCTCCACTGCATCCCAGCCCAGGGCCCTACCAGTGGCAGTGCAGATCCTGGCTGCAACACGCCACCCAGTTGACCTCCATCTCCTCAGCTGGCCCCAGGCTGGATACTCCTGGGCTGCTTCCCAGGTTCCCCTGGGGGCTGGCTCCACGGCTGTTCTGTGGGGCCCACTGGGGATGAAGGTGCTGGCAGCATGCCCATGGCTCCAGGTCTGGTTCAGGCAAGGGTCCCAGTGGACCAGCCCAGTCTTCATTGCCCAGCAAAGGTCCTGGGGGACCTGGTAAATCTTCAGGCGCTGGCAACAGTTTCAGCAGCCCTGGCCAATCCCCTGGGCCTAGCAGCGGCCCAACCTAGTCCTCCCTTTGAGGGCAGTCTGGCTGGGCCTTTCTCCTCCAGAGCCTAGGCAGAGCATCTCGCCTTCTCTGCAGCCAGGGCCAAACTGAGCTCTGAGCCCTGGTTCTTATACTTCTGGCCCCGCCTTCCTGCTTCCTGTGGGTGGGGCTGGGTGAGTCTGGCCCCGCCCACCAAGAGGTCTTAGGGGCTCCTTCCTCTTCTGGGTCAGAGGGAGGCCATGCTGATGTCCTAGCCTCATGACACAGGGGAGGGATCATTTGATGATTGCTTGTTCATTCCCTCTGGGGTGCCTGGCATTGGCCACTGTCAGAAGGCAGGACACTGAGCTAGATGGATCTTTGGTCTGATCCACTATGGTGGTTCTTATATAAGTTTTCAGTCCTGGGGGGGGGGGGGAAAGTCCTGAAAATGTGACCCAAGTGCATCTAAGGGCTTGGAAAATAGATATTTTCAAGAACAAAACCTCATGATTTTAAGCCAATCTCGAGAGTTTTGGCAGACTTGGCTCATCATTTTTAAGCCTCGGTAGTCAGCAGAATCGGTGTCCCCAGCCCAGTTCTGATTGGGGTGATGCCATGTGGGTCTCAGCACCCCCCATTTCCCTCCCATGGGACAACTGTACCTGCTGCAGGAGCAGCTCTTCTTTGCTCTCACTGGCTGCATTTCTGTGGCAGGGGTGAACTGCTGCAGCTGAGGAAAAGGTCATCAAATGTGTTCCCAAATTCTGTGCACCTGTGCTGGAGGCTGCAGAGCTCTCTAGGGTGAGAGACCGAGGAATATGGTGTTTGCGGTGCAGGAAATTGTAAACCGTTTTTCAGCCAGAAGACTGCGTTCCTCACAGAGACTTCAGGGAAGCTAGACGGGCTTTCAATCCATTTATCAAGCTGCCTGCAGTTCCCATTCCAAGGCTGGGGAAGCAATAATAAGCACTGAGCAAAAAACTAAACCAAAACCAACCCAGGGGTGTGTATGTGTATTGCGTCCCTCCTCTCTGTGCCCCTTCCTTTTGTGTTCCGCTGCCTCCTCCCTTTCCACATTATTGAAAACAGTCCCATTCCTGTCACGTCCCATTTTCCAGGCACAAGCAGCCCCTGACTTTGGTTTAAGTTATGATAAGAGGAGGCTGCCTACCAAATTTGGTGGTCCTAGCTCTTACAGTTTAGGAGGAGTTCTTGAACAAACGGACTCACAGACACACACACACAGAGGGTATGTCTAGACTGCATCCCTCTGTCAGCAGAGGGATGCAGATTAGGCAGGTCGACATTGCAAATGAGGCAGGGATTTAAATATCCTGCGCCTAATTTGCATAAAAATGGCCACCACGTTTTGCCAACTCAGCACTTTGTTGGCAAAAAAGCGGCAGTCTAGAGGGGGATCTGTGGAGAAAGAATGCCTTTTTTGACAGATCCCTTATGCCTCCTGCAAGGGATCAAATAAAACATGCAACATGCCCTGTCCTCCCACCCCCAAGTCCCCGCATATTCAAAAGTCCCTTGGGGTACCCTCCAAAATACCCAACACTTGGTGCATTCAGAGTTATGGGCATCCCCAGCAGTCCCTACCAGTGCCTTCAGCTTCACCCATGAGCTCCAGAGATACATAGAAAAATACATGTGTGCCTGATGTATGGGGAGCTCTGTATAGAAACTCTACTGCGTGGCAATGGATTGACCCAACAAACGTCAACACAGTTGAGCATTCCCATGCCACTAAAGCTAGGTCTGCGGCTAAGGAAAAGGCGGGAGAGCATCCGAAACACAAATCTCTCCCCAATGGCACGGGAGCATTTTAAAGAGTGAGGGTCCTGACATTTGCCTCTTATCCAGTCCTGCTCCCCCCCCCCCCCCCCGGTGAGGCTGGGAGCCAAGGCCTGGCACGTGGGGCAGTTGGGGCATGGGACTGCCCACAGAGCCCCGCCATGTGCAGGGCCAGAGCAGAGCCCTCCAGTGCACAGGGCCAGCAGCCAGGACCCCAGGCCCAGAGCCCCCATTGCGCAGGGCTGGCAGCAGCTGGGACTCAGTGAGCAGGGCCGGTAGCAGAGTTTGTGGCGAGCAGGGCCCTGAGTGCGAGGCAGGGAGCCCTTTGTTCCCACTAGGGTTGCCAGATGGTTTAACAAAAAATACCCAACCCCCCCCCCCATCCCCAGCAAAAAAAAACCCGGAAAATATTCTGTTGAGGAAAAAAAAAAAGGGGAGAGACCAAAGTTGCTAAGCAAAAGGTGGTGGTGGGGGGGGGAGGGGGAATCCAAAGTTAAGCAAAAGTTGCACCACACCCTCCAGTTTGGGACCACACACTACCCCACAATGCACCCACCCCTCCCCCGTGCCAGGCCCCCAGCAGCATCCCCCATCCCAATGCACTCATCCCTGCCTCAGACCCAGTCCCCCCATTCCAGTGCACGCCTCCTCCCCCTGAGGCAGGCATCCCCAGCATTGGGAGCCCCCCGTCCCACCCAAATCTTCCCCCTCCCCCCCCACAGAGCCAGGCACCGGAGGATGGGAGGGCTGGGAAAGTTCATCTGACTTTTAAAGTGGCTGCTCCTGCCGCCCAGCCCAGCTGCCTCGGCTCACAGCTTGTAGGGGAGGCATCACGTGACCAGCTCTGGGTCTCTGCTGGTCACATGGGCCACAGCAGCGCACGCTCCATTCCCACCCCAGCCCGGCGCCCCCCCTAGCAAGTACCCCTCTTCTGCCCCCCTTCGCTATGACTCTGCCGCGCTCCTCACTCCCCCACCCCCTCTAGAGGAAAACTGTCCCCGCCGGGCTTCCATCCCAGGGAAACCGGAAATACTGGACATTGCACATGTCCGGTATTTCCTGGGTTTTTTTATCGGACGGAGCCCGTAAATACCGGACTGTCCGGGTGAAAACCGGACACCTGGCAACCCGCGCTTATGTCTCTCCCCACTTCCTTTCTGCTCCCTCAAGGAGCCCTGCACCCTTTGATCTCCCACTGTGATAACACTTGCTCGGTGTCCCAGGTCTGAGGGTGAAACAGAGGGAAATGAGGCCTGGGGTCTGGGCCTTCCTGTGCTAGCTGACAGCCATGTTCCTGGTTCCTGTGAGCCCCATTGGTTCCTACATGGATTTCCTGCCAGCTGCCATTTCCCCCCCTTCCACGCTCCATGCAGGGGGTGTGATGCAGGCTGAGTAGCGCTCAGAGCCCCGTGCTGCAGTTGCATTTTGCTGCAGCTCTCTGGGGAGCAACCATGCACGGGTTTGCATTAACTCCTTCTAGTGCAACTTTGGTGGGCAGGATACTAATCACACCTGTCTGCAGGAGAAGATGAGGGTTTAGTATTGTCTTCCTGAGCCTACCCTTTCCAGGTCTCAGTAAAGCACAGAAATTCGTCTTCCAGCCCGATTCTTTCCCCAGCTGATAGGGGTCACTGATTTATCCCAGTCCCATGGGCGCTGGGAGCCCCGAGAAAGGAGAGAGGTAGGACAGGGTAGTGGGATAGAGGAAAAGAAAGCAAGAGCGAAAAGGATGCGGGGAGGCTGAAAAGAAGCAGAGAGAAAAAGAACAGAGTACGAGAAGGAAAGCAGGGAAGACACACAAGACAGAAAAAGGAAGGCGGGAGAGATTCAGATTGGTTTACGCTGCCTTGTCCTTCATCAGACTTCAGTGACATCCACAATCATAAAACTCAGCTCCTCTGTGGTGGGTGAAATATTTCAAGGGCTGCTCTCAGCTTAAAAGAGCAACATGAGGTGTTTGATTTGTATTTTTGCGGTGATTAAATATAGAATAACAGACTGAGTAAGGCAGGAGGGAAAGGGAGAGCAGGAAAGAAATCAAAGACTGACACCTCCCTTGAGTGTAGACAGGAAATAAATCAGAGACCTCTGCACTTTCTCCTTGCTGCAGCTGAGTCCTGGCTCTCTATGGGTTGTTGGGGTTTTTTTTTTGTTTTTGTCATTGTGCCCCACAACACAATCCCATATGATGTAAGGTTACGAAGCTGGCTGTGAATAAATCATGAGGCAGTTATAAAATGTTTATGCCATGCCATTATCGGCTAGCAACTAAACTACAACAGTTGTTGTTGACAAACCAGATGTGATTGGGTGTTGTTTTGTTGTTGTTGTTGTGGCTCAGGACTGGATTGGACTCATCTTCAGGTCTCCTTGCTGCCCCAGAAAATACCCCTCCCCCCGTACACACACACTGAAGGGATGCAGTGAGACACACACATGCGAGGAAGGGACATGGTGACAAATAGACCCCCAGGCTAAGTGGATGGGCTCTCTCTCTCTCTCACACACACACACTTGCTGAATGATGCACATACCTTGTGAAGGGATGTGGTGACACACCCCACAGAGGGGATGCAGCGACACCTACACACCGGAGGAATGCGGTGGCATACCCACACACCCCCACACACTGGTAGGACACAACATACTTCTTTCTCTCCTCACCCTGTGGACACATGAGATTTCGCCCCTCCTCCCCAATAGACCCCCGAGGTCAGATTCTATTCTCCAGGACTCCCCAGGGTACCTCCTCTGAATGTAATGGACTTTACTTCAGATTTACACTGGTGTCACTGAGAGCAGGATTTGGCCTTTGGTTTTCCTCTGTCAGACCCAGGCCCTTGAGGCCACCTGGGACAATCTTGTTCTAGAGCAGCGTCGTACTGCTCTGGCAGTGCAAAGCTGCCCACAGAACCAGCTTCGCTGAGGTCTGGAGGAGCCCCTCAGTGCAGAGGAACCCCTGGGTCTAGAACAGCTGAAGCAGCTGCTTTGCCACTCTTCATCTGGACTAATAAAGCAGGTGCTGACCACAGGCATGGGAAGTAAGGGTGCGGAGGGTGCTGCCGCACCCCCAGGGTTTGCACCCTGCTTCCCCGCGCTCAGGGGACAGCCCTGTTGCTGACCTGCCACCAGCTTTGCCAGCCCCAGATCCCGGCCTCCAGACAGGTCCTGCCAGCCTCACAGGTTCCACCCACCTTTTGAGGCCCGTTGACCACGAGCCCTGCCCCCATGGAGTCCTGCCGGCACTCAGGGTTCCATCGCTCATCAGACCTGCCCCTGCAGGCTCCACAGCCTGTTGGCCCTGCTAATCCTGGAGTCCAGGTTACTGGCCCTGGAGACTCCATGGCCATCTGGGATCCCGCCACTGGGCCGGGGCTCTGCTCCTGGCCTCAGCCCAGGACTCAGCAGTTGCCCCCAGCCTGGGGATTGCCAGAGGCTAGGATTGCCATCTTTCCTAAGCCACAATGTCTCAGACACCCCTGCTGTAGATATGGCAGCAAATGGGGTTCGGTCATTCCAGTCCAGGAGAGTTGGCAACCGTCAGAGGGACACGGACCAGGTCTGGGGGAGAGGGGTTACTCAGCACTCCCACCCAAAAATTGTTCCAGTGCCACTGGCAGTGTGGATGAGGCAAGCGGGGGGAGGGTGACCTGAATTTCCTTACTCACCTCATTGCTGGAATGGTCGCAGGGGGCTGTTGGTAGCTGGTGCAGATAAGGTCAACCTGCAGGTTGCTCCAGTGTAAGCCAGCCTGGCTCCCAGGCTGACTGTCTGCCTTTGACCATCTCAGGACTCCGGGTCGACGCAGGGAAGTAGAGCATCCTGTAGGATGTGATAACCAGGAGAAGAAGGAATCTCTGGGCTAGCAAAGCAGCTATGAGCCTCCCATTCTAGGATGGAGTTGCTCAGCCATGAGAGTGGATACTTACCCTCTCCTTGTCCATGTGGGGACAATCTCACGCTGCACTCTAACTTGTTTCCTCTGATTGCTCGGCTGCTGTATACACACGATAAACCAGCTGTGTTTCTGTACACAGGTACATTTGCCCCAAAACATTACCCTTATCCCTTCTCTTGTGCACCAAAGAAAGAAAGACCAAGGTCTCATCATCCACCCAGGGGCAATAACAGCCTGCATTAGGCAATGCTCCATTACACTGGACTCCAGCCATTGCCTCTCCTAGAGACAGGAGGCATGCTGCACATTCTGAGCAGGTCAGTCTGTCACTGGGAGTTCTGGCACTAAACTCCTGTGAAACAAAGCAGTCTGGAGAGCCTGCGGCCATGCAGTTTGATTAACCACGCCGCACACCTTTGTAGAAAGATTAGGAAGACTCTATTGTTGTGATGTTTGAATCTTAATTGAAATCCACAACTCTAAGGCTCTGCTCACTGCTTGGTGTGCTGGAGGGCTGGGAGAGCAGCGTGCCTGATTCTGGTCTGTTACTATGGGAAGCGGTGCAGGTCTGAATCCGCAAGTGTTTTTTCACCTCAACATCTTCTGCCACACATCTGTGCAGAAACATGACAAGGGATTCTCCGGGCCCCCAGGACATCACCGTGTTTGGACTCAGGATTTCAAGTGCATTTTCAGAACCCAGCTGGAATCTGTCCATGGTTTGGAAGCATCAATAAAACAACTGTGTAATTTCAATAAGAAGAAAACGCATAGCAAATGGCCCCCATGCCATAGAACTGCAAATAGATGCTCTCGGCGGTAGTACAAGCTGAATATGAGTCAATGGTGTGATACCATTGCAAAACAAGCAAACATCATTCTGGGCTGCATTAACAGGAGTGTTGTGAGCAAGACATGAGAAGTCATTCTTCCTCTCTATTCTGATTAGGCCTCAGTTGGAGTATTGGGTCAAGTTCTGGGCACCACATTTCAAGAAAGATGTGGAGAAACTGGAGAAAGTCCAGAGAAGAGCAGGTCTAGAAAACATGACTTATGAGGGAAGACTGAAAGAATCAAGTTTGCTGAGTTTGGAAAAGAGAAGACTGAGAGGGGACATGATAACAGCTTTCAAGTACCTTAAAGGATGTTACATGGAGGAGGGAGAAAGTTAGTCTCAATGTCTGATGACAGGACAAGAAGCAATGATCTTAAATTGCAGCAAGGGGGGAGGGGTTAGGTTGGACATTGGGAAAAACTTCCTAACTATCAGGGTGATTAAACACTGGAATAAATTGCCTAGGGAGGTTGTGGAATCTCCATCATCATATTTAGCCGTATGGAGTGGAAATCCATCAACCTCATGAGATTGGAACTCTTTTGTTATGCCTGTATATTTATACCCGCCTCTGGAATTTCCGCTACATGCATCTGATGAAGTGGGTCTTTGCCCACGAAAGCTTATGCTCCAATAAATCTGTTAGGGTATGTCTACACTACCACCCTAGTTCGAACTAGGGTGGTTAATGTAGGCATTCGAAGTTGCAAATGAAGACCAGGATTTAAATATCCCGGGCTTCATTTGCATCTTGCCGGGCGGGCGCCATTTTTAAATGCCCTTAGTTCGAACTCCGTGCCCGTGGCTACACGCGGCACGGAGTAGGTAGTTCGAATTAGGTTCTCTAATTCGAACTACCGGTACACCTCGTTCCATGAGATCCTAATTCGAACTACCTACTCCGTGCCGCGTGTAGCCGCGGGCACGGAGTTCGAACTAAGGGCATTTAAAAATGGCGCCCGCCCGGCAAGATGCAAATGAAGCCCGGGATATTTAAATCCCGGGCTTCATTTGCAACTTCGAATGCCTACATTAACCACCCTAGTTCGAACTAGGGTGGTAGTGTAGACATACCCTCCGTCTATAAGGTGCCACAGGACTTCTCGTTGTTCCATCATTGGAGATATTTAATTAGATAAACATCTGTCAGGGATGATCTAGATGGTGCTTGGTCCTGCCATGAGGGCAGGGAACTGGATTATCTCAAGGTCCTTTCCAGTTTTATGGTTCTAGGATTCTATGAGTCTATCATGCCATTTGCTGGGTGAGTCTGCAATGACCTGAGTTTACTAAGAGTTAGTATTAAGACTAACACCAGTCTAGTAGTAGGATGAGTTGTATCATTGGGTCTGGCTATAGCCCCTAACTAAACCGTGCACAGACTCAAGGGTCCCATGCAGGTCCTTGGGATCACTCTCAAGGCTAACACTGCAGTGTGGTACTGGGAGGGCATTGGCATGGTGAATGGAACTGAGTTTTGAATGAGAATCTCAGCTGAGACACCTTGTCTGGTGTGTGAAGGGTAAAGTCCCAAATGGTGGTGTTTCAAAAAGAAATGGGAGTGGGGCAGGTGGGTGCAGAAATTATCCCTGGAATCAAAACCAAGGCAGATCCTGTACAACCAGTGTCTAAGGCAGGGGTGGAGACCTAAGGCCTGGAGGCCGGATGTGGCCCCCCAGCTTGCCTGGATCCAGGCCCCAAGGCTCAGAGCCCCCCCAGCATTGGGGAGCCCATGCTGGTGCTCCAGCCCCTTCCACCTACACACTGTCCCCCCATGGAGCTGGACTACACAAAATCTACTAGTCTGGGCCCCCCCAGGCTCTGGTGTGTGAGGGGAATGTAGGGAGTGTCTTTCTCCTTCTCAGTCAAGTGCCACATCAGTGAGGTGGGTTTTGTTTGTTTTTGGGGGTTTTTTTGCTACTCACTTGTGTGCCACCCCGACTGATTTTTCTGTGGGTCAGTGGCTCCCAACCCAAAAAAGGTTCCCTATTCCTGGTCTAAGGCCTTGTCTACATTTAAAATTTAGGTTGACATAAGCATGACACTCTGAGTTATGAAAAATTCATACCCTGAACATCATAGCTAACACTTCATGGAACTACAGCTAGGTTGATGGAAGAATGCTTCTTTTGACCTAGCTACCATTGCTTGGTGTTCCTACCCCTTCCATTAGTGTAGACTGTTTACACAACAGTCTTTTGCCAACATAGCTACAGTGCTTCTGCTATAGTCCTTGTCATCTAGACATAGCCTTTCATTACTTTGTGAAGTGCTTTGAGATCCCTTTGAAATCTTTGACTGCAAAAGGTTCAATATGAAAACAACCAAAGACTGCAGATTTCTGTCCCAATGTAAGGCAAGAGGGAAGCAATTAATTACGAACGCTTCTTCTTCGAATCCGGATTAACCTCCAATGACATCACCCACGCTGGCGCCAGCATTTATTGAAAATTACCCCGAACCATAAAGACGGATTTCTGTGCTCAGCACTTATATCTGCAGCATCCTGCTCTTCCTAGAGCAGTGAACGGAGAGAGACGGTTCAGAGTTGACTGCAATTTAGCATTCATTTGCATTTTTAAATTAGCTAAGCTGTGGACCATTGCAAAGCGATGGCAGGGAATTTTTATAAAACATAGTCTTGTAGGAGAGTAAAAACGATGGGATGGGAGGATGGCATTGAAAGGAAAAGCAGTTTCCTATACCTCAGATCTCCACCACCAGCTCTCTATTAGCACAGGGAGATCCGCATGCTGTAATGTTTAACTCTCCCACCCACAAAATCCTAACCCTTCCCATCCCCTTCCCCCTCAGCTCAATCAGAATTTTTTCCTCTTTTATTAATTCATCTGCACCCAGGACCACCAAAGAGAGGGGCAATTGCCTTGGGGGCCAGCAATTTAAAAGGGCTTAGGGCTCCTGGCTGCTGTTACTGCAGCAACAGTAGTGGCTGGAACCCTGGACCCTTTAAATTGCTGCCAAAGCCATGCGTGGTGCTGTCTGGGCAACAGAGAGGGCTGGCTGAGGGAGGTGGGGTCTGGTCTCTGAGCAATGCAGAAGCCTGGTTGAAGGAGACAGGGTGTGGTCTCCAGGCAACACAGAGGACTGGCTGAGGGTGGCAGGGTGTGGTCTCCAAGCAATGCAGAAGCCTGGTTGAAGGAGACAGGGTGTGGTCTCCGGTCAACACAGAGGACTGGCTGAGGGTAGCGGGGTGTGATCTCCAGGCAACACAGAGGGCTGGCTGAGGGAGGTGGGGTGTGGTCTCCAAGCAATGCAGAGGAGGACTGGCTGAAGGAGATGGGGTGTGGTCTCCAGTCAACACAGAGGGCTGGCTGAGGGTGGCGGGGTGTGGTCTCCAGGCAACGCAGAGGCCTGGTAGTCTCTGGGCAGGCTGCCACTAACCCCGCTCTTTTCTCCACGAGGCCCAAGAAGCGCAGAGCCAGGTCCCCACACACAGTGCACAGGGCCTGGCAACATCTGTCACCAGCCCTGCCTGCACCACTTTGTGTTTGGCCCCTTAGGGTATGTCTACACTGCGTGGAGAAGCAAACCTCTAATCTCAGGTCCACAGACATGTGCTAGCGGGGTTCTCGCCAGTGTGCTAAGACAGCTGTTGCTTTGACAGTGTGGCTTGGCCTAGAGAGCTTGCATTGTCAAACTCCTGCACAAGCTATCGGTAGTGTGCCAGCACAAGTCTATAGACCTTGGAGGCTCGCTGTTCTGTGCAGTGTGAACATGCCCTTTTTGCCTGAATGGAACCCTCCTTCTAGTCTTCACTGTGAAAATTGACACACCATCACCCTACTTACGTACTAGTAGAGTCCTCCTTTCACCCTGAAAGCAGGAAAATGGCAGATAGTGTGGAAATGAAGTAAATTACCCCTATGTTTGGCACCCTGAGCTACTGACCCATTAGCCCGACTGAGTCTTTGCCCATGTAGGCACACTAGCATTTTACCAGTGGCAGTAATGATGCACTGTACATTTTGACAAACGGAGATGATATTTTTCTGAGATTTCACATGCATCATCCTCTAGCATCAGGTGAATGTCCCCCAATTTTTCTCCCCTCTACTCTTCTTTCTGGCAGAGCAATCCAACTGATGTCCCAAAGATCACTCAATTTGATGTATTCCATCCCCCATCAGCTGAGCACATTCCAAAGGGAGACACTAAATTCCAAGCCTGGAAAGAGAGTTTACCTACTACGTCTTTCAGAAATGTGTGTGTGTGTCTGCCTGTCTGTTCATCTGTGAGTACGTTGGTTCAAGAACTCCTCCTAAATAGTAAGAGATAGGGCCACCAAATTGGGTAGGCAGCTTCCTCTTATCGTAACTTACAGCAAGGTCAGAATTTGGTTGTGCCAGGACAATGGGATGTTCCTGGAATTTGATTGTTTCTCATAAAATGGAAAGGGAGGGACCTGGTAGGAGGGACAGTTATATTGCAGAATGAGCACATGAGGGCAGTAATGGACCAGAGATGGGGACTGGGACAGCTATAACCCCATTGGACCACCAGCTGGCAGGGGTGGAGAAAGGGACAGTTATCTTCTATATATTTCAGAGAGTTTGTCTGTTTGTATGTCTATCTGTCCCGCAGCCGGGGGATATGCACCCTCCATGCTGCAGTGACCATGGAGAGGTGCTTCTCACCTGGCCCCAAGAAGCTGAGGTGAGCGAGGGCTGGGGTAGTCCTCTCTCCTCAGGGCAGCCTGAATACTGAACCCCTCATCTCCAGCTGCACCACAGAACAATGATTTAAATGAAGAAAAATGAAACTTACTTAAGGATCTGAACAATGCTGGGTAAATCTTCTAGTCATAAATAAACACTATTTTTAGAGAGGTGGACCATTTTCCATCATGGGGAGCCACTGCTCTGCCCTCATTACATGCTTTTGGCTACCCCCAGCTCAGTTTATTTTCCTTGGATAGCCCAAAGCCAGAAAGATGGGAGCAAATAAGTCAATAATGAATAGGATGTGGATACAACGGAAGTCCACTGAGTTCCATCCCTGTGGACAAGCAAACCTGCTTCTGGGACTTTATTGGAATGACCTGTAGCTGCCTCTCTTTGTAGTCATCACTGATGATCTCTACACCAGAAGTCTGAATTCCTGCTACCTGAATTGGTTCTTGCTAAGGAAAGCAGTTATCCACAAATTTGCAAGATTCTAAATACAAAATGTATGTGCGTGGGTATCTGAATCTGTGGATATCAATGAGGATATCCGTGGCTTATTTTTGCAGATGCAGATACAAATTTTGCATCCGTTCAGGGCTCTAGAAATATGATCATATGCACCAACCTATTGCATGATGTCTACATTGAATAAAATGGTGTGTAACATCAAGGGTAATTCTCAGATATTGTAAAGGGACTAGCAGATGACCTTTACATGGAATAGTAGAATATTTACTCTGTAGGCACCAGGGAAATCATAGTGTGTCATTAGTTTCTGGATAATTGAGATATTAAGTAATAAACATGTGTCCTCTTAGTAAACGCACATGGGCCATTTGACTTCGGGAGAAAAAGCAGGAAAACTTTTCAAGCATCCTTCCAACAGGTGGCTACAACTTGTTAATCATTCTGCCTGCATCCTATGCATTAACTCCATGACCGCACGGAGAGGCCTCATTATTCCAACAGCAGCGTGAGCTCAGCTGCCATTCCCTGGAGATCCCCCCAAACCTTCATTGTTTTATTACCGTGTCACTCCTTGTTTTAACACATATTAATCACAACATTCCGTTTTTTTGTTTTTTTTTATTTCACCCTTTGGAACAGAATGGCCTGTTCTGAGCTCTCCGTTTGAAGGGCAGAAAGAACGGATTAAATAAACCTGAGGAATATGAAAGCCAACGAAAAGTGCACTGGGGATGGAATGTCAAGCTGGGTCCTCTCGCATGTGCTGTCACTAGACTTACACGTTATGTGGATTTTTTTCAAGGTGACTTGAGCATTGATGAGCCAGGATTGGACACTGGTGTTGCTCCTTGATACACTGTAACCATTCCGTGGACAAATGTTCTTCAGAGATGCCTGTTTAGCTCAAACACATACCAATGGGTCTCTTGTGTAGGCCACTAGAGACCAAACTTAATCATCTCACTACTATCATATTATTTATTATTGTTTTATATTATTATCATGTGACCATTATTAGACTGTCTGAGGACTGTTCCCCACTCTGGCACTCCAAGTGCAGAAGGTGAGGGCCCACAAGAGAGCTTCAAAACCTTGCCTCTATAGGCACTGGTTACAAAAACTTCTCCCCAGAATCCTAATACACAGATTTTGGGGAATTTGCAGCCACCATCAAGTGCTTTGATCCTCTAAAAAAACAGGGGTGAACACTTGAAATCACGTCCAGGGGTACCCCAAGCTCTTTTGCCCCAGAGAGCTTGATAAAGAAAAGAGAAAAACAAGCTACCATCTCTGGTAGCTGACCCCTCAGTCAGAGGCATGCAGATACACACAGACAGACCTTCCAGGGCACATGAATCAAATCATCACCTTAAAAGAAGTGATTTTTATTACAAAACAAAAGATAAACTTGATAAAGCAGACTTAGTTGCTAGATGTTACAGAGCAACTGAAGAAACCGAATTAAAACAGAAAAAAAAAACCTTCTGGTGGCACAATGCTTAGATGGTAAAGGGGGAGGAAAGGCATAAAATCACACAGAATAGTTCAAACCAAACCACAAAATAAAGAACAATTACCCTGAAAGCAACTGGATTCATATTTCCCTGGTACTCACTTCTAATTTTCTCTTTGTTCAGTCCACTCCCATGCCCTGAATTCTGTGGGGGCCTGGTGGTCCTGCCTGGGTTTAAATCATTCTGTGTCTCTCAACTCCTGGTTTAATTCTACCCCACAAAGAAAGCAGGCAGGGAACCCATATCCAATTCAAATTTCTACCCTCTGTTTGGATTGCTTCTCCCGACTCCCTGGCCTACACCTTTACTAGGTACCTGAGTTAACCCCTTAGTCACCGGGTGCTGGTCAGCACTCCTCCTGTTCATGACAGGATGGAAGATCAATGCATTATGAAGCACATTCACGAAGGAATGCCACTACACAGTCCGTTACTAAAAGCTTGGTTGGTGTGAGAAGATCACCAATGATGGACATATACTGCATATCCTGCCAGACTGTCTTAGGGTATGTCTACACTGTCAGCCTAGTTCGAACTAGGGTGGCTAATGTAGGCATTCGAACTTGCAAATGAAGCCTGGGATTTAAATATCCTGGGCTTTATTTGCATGTTCCTGGGCGCCACCATTTTTAAATTCCCCGTAGTTTGAACTCCCTGCCCATGGCTACACGTGGCACGGACGAGGTAGAATTAGGAGCTTTAATTTGAACTAACTACTGTTACTCCTCGTTGCAGGAGGAGTTGCAGGAGGAGTAATGGTAGTTCGAATTAGGAGCTTTAATTTGAACTACCTAGTCCATGCCGCGTGTAGCCGCGGGCAGGGAGTTCGAACTATGGGGCAATTAAAAATGGCAGTGCCCGGGAACATGCAAATAAAGCCCGGGATATTTAAATCCCTGGTTTCATTTGCAAGTTCAAATGCCTACATTAGCCACCCTAGTTCAAACTAGGGTGGCAGTGTAGACATACCCTTAGGGGCACAGCTGGGGCCTGATGTACAAGGAAATTTTTCCCTTTAGGATTTACCTTGATGGCAAGGAGGAACCCTACCGATCACAAGTTTCTTGCATCAACAACAAGGAGTCACCTTAGAGAGACGAAGGTGGGTAAAACCCGCTTCATCAGATGAATTGGAGTGGGTTTTAAGGAGGCAGGAGTATATATATATATATAAGGACAACTTGTTTCTGTAAAGTCCAGCCAATGTGGAAGTTTGTGGAGAAGCTTGGTTTATTATGAGAGTCTCCAGTTTTGAGAGATCATTATTGATCTACTCCTGTTTGCTGTATAGGAAATGCTGATGAGGTGGTTCCTCAGCTTTGTGGAGAGTGTGTGGCACAATCTCTCACTGCAGTTTGTGGAGTGTGGTGATCGTCATGGATTTTTCACTTCTAGTCCACTGGGGATGATGTCCATCTGTTTGCACTTGGCGGGGAAGATGATGTTTCTCTATATCTGTGCAAGTTTCTTCGTGAAGTGGATGGATTTCCACTTCAGACAGCTCAGAACAGTGAAAAGTCTCAGAGGGGTAGCTGTGTAACACAGCTACCCCTCTGAGAGACCCTTCTTGCATGTTCACTCATCTTCCTGATAATCACCATTCATTCATGGTGACATGGACACATGTCCAAACATAGGGCTGCCATGACGGAACTAATTCATGTCATGCAACCTCCCCCCCACTGCTAACTGATGGTACAGCTTTCAGGCAAAACCCAAATGTGAACCAGAGTCCTAGCATCCGTGTCCATACCAATGCTTTGTCCCATTCGGTCCCCTTCCTGTGATAATCCCCTTCCCTGCAGAGGCCAATCAGTGAGACGGATGCTGCATGGTAAGCAAAACAGTGGGAAGGAGTCAGAAATTGTGCATGGAAAAGGTTGTTTCTCCTTTTGCCGACTCCCTGGCTAGGAATGTATTATAGACTCCTTTTCCAAAAGATTGAATTTTAGATGAGAGGCATTTGATTGAAATGGCGATAATCGCCCAAAGGCGGCCAGTGTAGTTAAATGCAATATTTCTGTGACAAGATTCTCCTTTCAATTGCATTGCTGACACTGCAGTGCAGTAGAGGGGTGAGTACGGCACTATCAGAGGTGCCGTCCTTTGCAGAAGACATCACCCCAAGCACCCCTCTGCACAGCTCTAGAGGGGGTCCAGCTGCCGCATGAGTTAAATCGCAGCTTGGAAAGGGGGGGGCAAGAGCGGGTGTCAATTCACATCAGCATCCCCACTCCTAATGAAGCAACTTCTAATATCCAGTGGCACGCATCAGCACGTTTGTCGATGCAGTCACTGTACTGCAAAATAATTCAAGATCCCGTGCTAAATCTGCTGTGACAGGGTCAGGCCAGAGGGCTATAGGAGAGTGCTAGAAGGGAGGTATGTGAGCCTTAGATTAGGTAGGTCACTGTTCCCTGGGCAAACGGGCCGGGGGCTGGCCTGGAACCGGCAGGAACCTTCCAGAAGCAATCTGGACAGTCAGGCCGGTTGGGAAGCCTGGAGCCAATTAGGAGCCTTCCAGAGCCAAGGGAGTCCGGCTAATCAGAACACCTGGATCCAATCAAGAACCAGTCGAGTCGTTTAAAAGGGGTCCTCCTCCGTTAATTCAGAGGTGTGCAAGGAGGAGGGAAGGAGCCAGTGATGTGAGAATGAGAAGTGTCTTGAGCGAGAGCTGGGGTCTGTGAGTCAGGAAGAGTGGTGGGGAGGAGCAGGATAGGCTACTCAGATACCAGAGGAAAGGTACTGGGAGGGATCGTTTGGGGAAGTGGCCCATGGAAATAGTTGCCAGACTGGGAGTAGAACAAGCCCTGTTTGTTGCTGCTGGCTTAGGGTCCCTGGTCCAGAATTTGGAGTCGGGGATGGACCCAAGTTCCCCCCTACCCTTCCCGCACCACTGCAGGGCCTGTCTCTGAAAAGGGAGACTAGGACTATAGAGGGGTTTCACCCGCACTAAGGACTGGCCTGTGATGAGTATGGCTCAGCAGGCTGGAGCCCTGGCCTTTAGAAAAAGAAGAGGCAGGGTGGAAGATCACAGTGAGCTTCTGAAGCTAAACACTGTCTGCCAGTAGTGCTGGCCCCAGAGGCACAGCCAGAACTCTGCCACACTACCAAGGACTCCCAACTGTCCCCCATTAAATTGTCTATTTTCTGAGTAGGTTGCAAGTCAAACTTGCAAATGAATAGCCAGAAATTCTCCCTGCCCCCATCCTTATTCATATACCGTGCCTAATAAGATACCAGGGGAGGTAGAACCAAGTGGTTAAAGCAGCAGGCAACCCAGATCCGAGTTCTAACCCCAATTATAAGACCGACTTCCTGTGTGATCTTGGGGGAGTTGCTTACTCGCGACTCAGTTTCCCCATTTACAATAGTTCCCTATCTCCTGGGGGGATGAAGTAGTATCTGCAGACATCTACTGTGCCCTGTTAACTGCTGAGCCTGTTTACCAGGCTCGCAAGCGCTTGGCAGACATTTCATGCTGACGAAACATTTATTATAATAATCAGCAGCAGTTGGGCAGATGATTTAGAACATGATACAGCAGAATGACAAAGCGAGCGTGTAAGTTAGAATAATGAGGCTGCAGTCAGCAAACAATCTTTAGAGGTACATGGAAAAGAACCTTCGTGCTTCCTTCTCAAGTCACTTATTTGTGAGCAACCATGAAATGTCCAAACAGGAGATTTGGAATTAAATATTGGTGCTTCAAAGGAACATAAGAACTTAAGAACAGCCATACTGTGTCAGACCAAACGTCCATCTAGCCCAGTATCCTGGCTTCTGACAGTGGCCAATCCTAGGTGCCCCAGAGGGAATGAACAGAACAACAAATCATCAAGTAATCCCTCCACTGTTACCCATTCCCAGCTTCTGATAGAGGCTAGGGACACCATCCTTGCCCATCCTGGCTAATAACTGTTGATGGACCTATCCTCTTTGAATTTATGTAGCTCTTTTTTGACCCCTGTTACAGTCCTGGTTCACATGAGAATGATGCATTTTAATTGTCTTCATAAATTATGGGGAAAGCACATCTGGGCAGGGCTGTGCATGAGGAACAATACAGTCACAGCCTCGCTGCTTTGCAATCCCTTTTGACCTCCATTTGCCTCCCTCCACAGTGGGCAAATGCATCTCTTGGCGTAACAGTGCCCAGCCTGCAAGAGCAGGAAGCCCGTGGCAGAGAATTCAGTGCCATCTTTGACAAGAAAGCATGAATTACCTGGGCATACCATCAAAAATGTTGAAAATGTGACATTTTCTGTAGTAAGTTCCATTTTGACAAAAAAGCCATTTTTGTCCAAACAGAAAATATTCCAGATGAAACTTTTTGATGAGATCTACTTCCTAGAGTAAGCTAACGTTAGCCTTTTTTTTTTTTTCTGAAGAGGATTACAAAGGGGGGCGGGGGGGAATGAAACCTAAAACTTGGGAATGATTTAGTCCTCATTGAGTTTTGCTTGATTGGAGGGTACGGATTGAATCTCTATAGTGCAGTGCAGAACCAGAGAATTTGCTGAACCACAGGAGGTCAATATTGTCTAGCAGCATTACCAACGTATCCAGTGCTCACTGGGGTCTCAGAAGTGTCTTAGGAGTAAATTAGTGCTAAATAACAGCACAGAACACTTACAGTCACCAGTCCTGGCTCTTAAACTCTATGGCACTACAGAAACTTGGCCACACCCATGATAAGTGACTAGCTAAAATAATGCCAGACCTCAGATGTTGCCAGACCAGAGAGTGCCAGACTAGAGAGGTTCAACCTGTAGAAAGTAAAAAGCAAGTTTTTCTTTCCGTTGTAAAATGTTCCCTATAGAACCTGCTGAAAAAGCAACTGCACTGTGTTAACCTATTGGAATCTTCATTTTTGCATTTCCCAATTTTACTGTTGCTATTTCACCTTTTCTGTCCCCTCTTTGACCCAGGTTTTCAGGCTCACTGGTACACCGCCCAAGTGCAAAAAAAGAGCATGTATTATTTGTGCACCATGGTGGTAACGGGACTTGCAGATTGTACAAGCCCGCAATGCTTGAAAACCTGGCCCTATGCTCATTGGGATGTGACATAGCAATTGTAGGATTTACAGTTGCTATGATGCATGGCCAGTTTGGCAGCTGTTTTATGATGTTTTGAGCACCAGAGGGCACTGGGCTTTACAGCAGAATTTATTAATTGGTAGAGCTAATGTTCCAAGCCTAGTACAGGTTGGATCTCCCTGATGCGGCAGTCTCGGGACCTGAGAGATTTTTCCAGACCAGGAGAGGTCATTTCTGTTCCCCCTGCAGCCGCCCCCTCCCTGCCTTGCCCCCGAGGCTTCCTGGTTCCCCCTGCAGCCCAGCTGAGCTGCGTGCTGGGCTTCCCAGCTCCTGCCACCTACCCCCCCACAAACCAGCTGGGCCATGCATCACTCCCCTTCCCCCGCGTAGCACCAGGCTCCCAGTCCCCCATCCTTCCAGACCATGGATGTTGTCGGACCAGGGATTTCTGGTTTATAGAGGTGCAGCCTGTACCATGTTCTCTTCTTGGGGGCCATAACCTGCATAGGGATGCAGAAACTTCTCAAGTTCTGCCTTTGTGGAGTTCCCCTAAATTCTTCTGCTGGGACAGGAGGAAGGGGGAATATTTTTCCATCAGTGCAAGCAGCTAAGGCTTTCTTAGCTGAAAACAGAAAAATCTGAAATTTTATGCAACTCATAAAGTTTGGACTGAACAAAAGATTTAGTTTTGACAAAAGTCCAAGTCCTTCATTTCGGGTTTGACCATTCTTAAACGTTTTTGGACTTGCTGGAAACTTAAAATTAAAGGCCATTTTGAAATTAATTAAAAGTCGTTTTTCACTAAAATCAAAAGCAAAACATTTCATTTAAAAATAGGAGAATTCAATGTTTCCAGGGGGAGGGGGCTTGCCAGATTTTTATGATGGTTTGTTTTCTAAATGAACATCCCCATCAAAATCAACACAAATTTGTGAAATGTTTGGTTTCACCAAATCTGCCTTTTTTGACTAAAAAGGGGGTGGATGAAAAATGTTGCCCATCTCCATCAACAAGGAATAATTTGATCTAATGATAAGGTAAAATTCACTGCCAAGGAGCCTACAAGAAGTTCCAAAACCACAGAAGACAGGAGACCCTTCCCTGCCCTGCTATTTTAAGCAAGAGATCATCACACAGGTAGCGGAGCTATTTTGGGATATTGGAAGTATCCCGAAATAGCCATTCCACATCTTTTGAGCACGTCCGTTATTTCAAAATATCGGGTGCGCTATTCCAGCATCCCTGTAAACCTCGTTCTTGGAGGATTAAGGGACTTGGCAGAATAGCGCTTTATTTCAAAATTGACTTAAAATAAGCTACGCAATTTGCATAGCACAAATTGCATAGCTTATTTTGAGGTAAGGGTGCAGTGTAGCACCTACAGTGTGCACAAAGTCCATTGACTCTATCTGACACCCCATTGTGGATGGTGACAACTGCTGCAAGCTATTCATGCATGAAGTCCATGCATCTGACCAAGTGGTTTTCACCCACGAAAGCTGATGCCCAAATAAATCTATTAGGGTATGTCTACACTTGCCCCCTAGTTTGAACTAGGGAGGCAAATGAAACATACTGAAGTTGCTAATGAAGCGCGGGATTTAAATATCCCGCACTTGATTGGTATATTCGCAGCCGGTCGCCATTTTAAAAAGCTGGTCACCCAATTTAACTCGCCAAGTGTAGACGTGGTAGTCCGATCCAAAACCGTTCCCTTGAATTAACTGTTACTCCTCATTGCACGAGGAGTAACAGTTAATTTGAGGGAAGGGTTTTGGATCGGACTACTGCGTCTACACGCGGCGAGTTAAATCAGGCTACCGGCTTTTTAAAATGGCAACCGGCTGCGAATATGCTAATCAAGTGAGGGATATTTAAATCCCGCGCTTCATTAGCAACTTTGGTATACTTCATTTGCCTCCTTAGTTCGAACTAGGGGGCAAGTGTAGACATACCCTTAGTCTTTAAGGTGCCACAAGACTCGACGTTGTTTTAGTTAACCCAGTTAACCCACTAGACAGAACTAGGATGCATCCTGCAGGAGAAAAATACATAATTGACCTGTTATCTATCAGCTGGTAAAAGAGGAGCAAATTCTCTATGTAACCGGCTTATAAATCATTCCAGGAGTGAGTAATGATACGAGGACAAGCAATTTATTTTAAGCACTTGAGAGTTTATTTACAGGCAGCACCCCAGTTTAGCTATATTTAAACTCCTTTGCTGGTCTTGCCAGGGTTAGGTTGACAACAGTATCCAGTGATTTAGTCCTCCTTTCACTTCTTAAATTTTTCAAGAAAGTGGCAGCTTCGAAAAAAAGAGCTTATTCCGAGACAGAGAGAGAGAGAGAGAGCGTGTGCTGGCAAGCCTGGCCATCGGGCAAGGTGAGCAAAGCGGTTGCCTTGGGCCTCATGACTTCAGGGCTCCGCACTAGCAGTGACTGGCCCTGGCCACTCCCACACTCAGTGGCGGATATAGGGCAGGGCGAGCAGGGTGGCTGCCTGGGCCCCGCGCTTCAATAGGCCCCGTGCATGCGCTACTTCCTGTCGGCTGTGGCTGTGGTGCATGCGTGAAATTGTGCTGCCCCGGGGCCCACGCTTCAATAGGCCCCACACCCTGGGCCCCGCAAAACTCTCATCCGCCCCTGCCCACACTGCCCAGTGGGGGCCAGGGCCTGGGGATAAATCCCTGCCAGAGCCCACTTTCCCTATGCCCCCTCCTGCCTACCTCTGCACCATGGGGCACTCTGCACTCCACCTGCTGCTCCTGACTCTTGCCGCCAGCTGCTGCCGCTTGCTGCCCGGCCCAGGAGAGCAGGGCTGGGTTGGCTTCTATGGCCTGAGCAAAGCTTACCCGGGGCTGTGGGCAGATGTGGCTGGCAGGGGAGCTCCTGGGTCTGGCCCCCACAGCAGCCTGGAAGAGTGGGGGGGTTCCTTCCCTGGCCCCACTCCTCAGTGCGCTGCCTGCACTGCGGCATCCACCGGTGGTCCCCACTGTCAGCGTGCCACCTTGGGCCCCACAAACTCTTTGGCCGGGCCTGTGTGCTAGTCCCTAACCCTCCGCTCTGTGAAGGAAGGGGAAAAGTTTTAAGCGAACTCTATCCTCCCCAGGACTGGGGCTGGCTGGGCAGGGAATGGGGGAGAAGTTTAATTCCTGGCATAACATGCTGGCTCGTATTGGGTCCTCGGGGGTCATAGCACACACATACTCTGTGTACATGCTGGATCGGTAGGCAACGCAATGCAGCAGTGGAAATAATGCCAAGCATTATATAGCACTTTATATTTCCAAAGGGTTACATGAATATTAGCTACTGAGACCTTGTCCATATTAACCCCACCATCGATCTAATCACCTCTGGTATCCCGAAATAGTGCTGCAGTGTAGATGTAGCTTAAATGATGATGCACTGAATTAAGGAGACTGGAGACCGCTGAACAATTGATTTGATTAATGTTGAGTGTTTTTTCTCCCATTCCCCCCTTTCTCTCTCCCCTAGCTTACCTGTGGGGCGAAGGAGCAGCTTCTTAGCCCTCACCCTGGAGTAGGCTAACGGTCTTAGGGGAGCAGCTTGTGCTGAGAAATCCTTTTCAGTAGCAGCCTTCATGGGCGTGTGAGGGGAAGCAAGGGGGTTAGGTGGGAAATTTGCTTCTGGGTCCCTACAGCTGAAATAGCCTCTGAAGTAGGGGGCAGATTCAGGAGCCAGGGAATTGTAAGGGCTTTCTTTGGAATCATCCTCGGTGCGGGAGCAGAAGCTCGGGAAAGGGAAGTTTGAGGATGATGCACACTCAGCAGAGGCAGGCGAGCTGCTCTGTGGCAATTCCCTGCACTCAAAGTGATGGCAGGTGGCCAAGGAAGAACATCCTCCCATGTGTGCTGTGCTTAGATGAGCCACGGAGCGATCTATTTCTGTTTACGTGACTTGGTTTTAATACGTGAGGATTTCGGAAAGCGACTAACGAAGTTTCAGAGAATGACATACAGGACTCTTGGCAGCCACTGACTTTTATCCTGACGAGAGACACTCCTGGCATGCTCTGAAGGATTGGAAAGTGAGCCAGATGGAAATGGAGACCGCTGCCTGCCGCAGCACTCTTCAAAGATATCAAAGGAGATCTAGACACACTGAGCTCTGCTCTGTGAATTTTATCACGGGGATGTGAAACGAGGAAAATGAGAAACCAGAAATATTAGGGATTTTGCTCCTTGCTTCCCGAGAGGACAAGGTATCCAGGCAGAAAGAGAGACAAATTATCAGCAGCACTAACGTCTCTTCTCCATAATTTAATACTCTATAGTGTGTGTGTGTGTGTGTGTGTGTGTGTGCGTGTGCACATGCATTTGAATGTGCGAGTGGGTGGGTGTTTGGTGCCTTCCCAAAGTCCTTTTTCAGATGAAATTTCCACTGAACAGCAGTTTTGCCCAGGGAAGATATACAGGCACACACGCATTAATTCCAGAGAGCTGTTCATTTATTTCTAGCACTGCAGACATAAAACAGTAATATCTACCTCGGTACCACTCCATCAGATTGCATTACCAAACATGTCCTTTGCTCAGCCACCAAGAGCAACCACGTTCAGATTCTGAAGAGTGGGTATCTTTTTCTCTCTTTTAAAGCCTCTGGCGTGGTCTGGTTTGGTTTTCAGTCAAGCAGTTATGGATTAACAACACAGGAAACTGCGATCGGCTATAGACTCATGGGACAAGTTCCACGTGCCGTAAATACCACACTGTGTATCATCACCCCTTGGTGAAATGCAGGTCTCACTCAGATAGGCTGCCCTGCATTTCTACTCGCTGCAGTAGACAATGGTGAGGCGGTGGGGGCGTCCGGGCAGGGCATAGATCAACATTCACAAAGCGCTCCCCATCAGTGCCCATCCCAGGCTGGGGCAGCTAATAATCCCACGAGAGGACCAAATTGGGTAATGAAACCTGCCACCTGAGGTGCATTGCACATACACAAAGAAGTAGCGGGTGGGCGGCGCTGTATCTCCAGGTGATTGCAGTGTCCTCTGTGATACATTTACACTTGGAAGACTAGACAGAAGTGTCAGCTAGTGGCCAGCAGGCCTCTTTGGGCCCTGCTTCACGCCCCCGGAAGGGGCGGGGCTAGGGCTAGGCACCGCCCCTCCCCCAGGCAGCCCTCAGTGCTGCCCAGTGCGCACCGGATGGCACTCTAGCAGTGATTTAAAAGGCCTCGAGCTCTGGCCATGCTCGGGGCTCTTTTATACCGCCAGGCCCTCGGGCAGTTGCCCTGTTTGCCCGCCTCCTCCCATTGGCAGGCCTGCTCATGGCTTGCTGGGCGAAGATAGGTGGTGTGAGCACATTACAGCCAGCATCATGCATTGCCCTGCCATGCTTCAGGCTCTGACGCAAGGAGTTGGTTTCATTCTCAGATGTCCCTCTCTGAGGCCCAGTCTACACTAGGAAATTATTTCGCATCTACTCAATTCGACTTATGGACTCTCGATTTAACAAATTCAAAGTTCCGTGTCCTCACTACGGGGAAGCATCGAAATTAGTCTGAGGCAGGGTCAGTAGACAGGCTATCTGGGACCCAGAGCCCAAGAAAGCACTCTGGGGAACTGCAGGAGCCCTCCTGGAGGCTAATTAGTGCGAATTAGCGGCACCTGAGCATCCACACTGACGTTATTTTGGACTTACCAGTTCAGAATTAGCGTTATTCCTCATGCAAAGGAGGAATCATAGAATCCTAGAGCTGGAAGAGACCTCAGGAGGTCATCAAGTGTAGCTCCTTGCCCAAGGCAGGACCAATCCCAACTAAATCAGCCCAGCCAGGGCTTTGTCAAGCTGAGACTTAAAAACGTCTCGGGATGGAGATTCCACCCCCTCCTTAGTGAACCCATCCCAGTGCTTCCCCACCCTCCTAGGGAAATAGTTTTTCCTAATATCCAACCTAGACCTCCCCCACTGTAACTTGAGACCATTGCTTCTCGTTCTGCCATCTGTCACTACTGTGAACAGCCTCTCTCTATCCTCTTTGGAACCTCCCTTCAGGAAGTTGAAGGCTGCTATCAAATCCCCCCTCCCTCTTTGCTTCTGGAGACTAAACAAACCCAAATCCCTCAGTCTCTCTTCAGAGGTGATGTGCTCCAGCCCCTGAATCATTTTGGTCACCTTCTGCTGGACCCTCTCCAATGCATCCACATCCTTTCTGTAGTGGGGGGCCCAGAACTGGACACAATACTCCAGATGTGGCCTCATCAGAGCTGAATAAAGAGGAATACTCACTTCTCTAGATCTGCTGGCAATGCTCCTCCTAATGCAACCTACTATGCCATTAGCCTTCCTGCACACTGTTGACTCATATCCAGTTTCTAATCCACTGTCATCCCCAGGTCCTTTTCTGCAGAACTGCTACTTAGCCAGTTGGTCCCCAGCCTGTAACAATGCTTGGGATTCTTCCATCCCAAGTGCAGGACTCTACACTTGTCTTTGTTGAACCTCATCAGATTTCTTTTGGCCCAATCCTCTAATCTGTCTAGGTCACTCTGGAACCTATCCCTGCCCTCCAATGTATCTACCTCTCCCCCTAGCTTAGTGTCATTTGCAAACTTGCTGAGGGTGCAATCCATCCCCTCATCCAGGTCATTAATAAAGATGTTGAACAAAACCAGCCATAGAACCGATCCTTGGGGCACTCCGCTAGAAACCGACCGCCAACCTGACATTGAGCCGTTGATCACTACCCATTGGGCCTGACAGTCTAGCCAGTTTTCTATCCATCTTACAGTCCATTTATCCAATCCATATTCCCTTAACTTGCTGGCAAGGATATTGCGGGAGACCGTATCAAAAGCTTTGCTAAAGTCAAGGTATATCACATCCACTGACTTTCCCACATCCACAGAGCCAGCTAGTGGCCACAGGAGAACAGAGTTCGAATTTCGTGGCCCCATTACTAGGCTCGGGTAGCGTGGGTGCATTGCTTACAAAATCGAGCTGGGGGGGGTTATTTCAGACTAAGGTCCTAGCATAGACCAAGCCCAAGAGACCACAAACAGGTCCCTCCAACCATTGTGCTACCTCAAGCGATAGCAGCTCAAGACTTTCCCTGCCCGCCGAGAACTCTAAGTGAAGGCAGGAGGGTGTTGGTGGCATGTTCTCAAGTATGGAATTTGGTTCTCTGGGGTCTAGCCTGGGTTTGTTCACCTTCCAAGTCTGGTGCAGGGGTCATCTTGTCAGCCTAGCCTATCATGTGGCATGGGTGATGGCTAACGGTGTTGCCCACTCTGGTTAGCACAAGTTAGTGTTTATTTTAAAGCAGATAATAATCTTGATCCAATACTCCTTTCATGAGCCAATAGTCCTGTTATCATGCATGGGCAGCCTGCAAGAATAAGGGCTACAGGTTGTGCCCCCAAGTGCCATGGCTGCAGCATAAAATGTTCTAAATATGTAATTTACCCATGTGAAACCACCATGGCAACTTAGCATATCAGACCGGGAGACCTAGACAAGCCCCATTCTGTCTAGTATCCCTTATTGCAACGCCTACGAAATAATGGCTCATTTAAAATACAAAAGCGCTTTTATCGTTACAAATAAAAACGCGGGACTCACAATACCCATGACCCTGTTTGCAGCTGAAGTTGAGATTTGGTTGCAATAGGGATGTCGCGCCAGGTTTTTTCCCTGAGGCAGCAGCTGCTTTTTCAAGTGTCACTAAATGACAGCACAGGAAGACTCACTTAAAACCAATAAAAGGGAAGCAATTAAATGAAGCCATAAGCAAATATCCTTTGATGGTCAGTAACAGCATGAATCTGCATTGCCAGTTCACGGGTTTCATAGATAAGCTGCTAGTAGCAGATGGGTATTCGCCATGAGATAAATGACTTGTACAAGGATATGACATGAGGCGAGGGAGATTTCTCTTCCGCCAGAATTAAGGTAGCAAAATCCTTCCCTTTAATAATTTACAGCGACTGAAGAATCTGCTGTTTGGAACATGTTCTATCCATTGTAAAGCCCGTGTTTTGCCAAGTGTTTCCCATAAGCCAATTGGCAGCAGACAGTTTAGGACAACAGTTTAAGTGATGTGTGGCCATGGTAGCAAATGGGGTAAGGGGAAGCGTTCGCCCTTGGAATTGCTTTGACTGCTTTGCTCAGGAACAGCCCTGGAGTGGTATTTACTGTGGGGCTGAATCGTAAATGGCATAGCTTGGCTTGGTACTCATAAGAGTCAGTCTGTGGAACAAGCTCATGGCAACCTGCCGTCTGACAGCAATGGAGGAATGGTTGAAGGCCCGCCCTTATAATTTCCACCGGGAGCAAAGTCAGGCCAAGAAATGAAGTGCTGGGAGGGGAATCTGGCTCAACCTTCATCACTTCAGCGTGGGATATGCTGCAAAACTTTCCCCATTCCCTGGCATATTTTGGTTGCTATAAAACAAAATACCTTACTTATTGAATACCATGGGGATTAGCAGGTTTGATTTTTGCCTTGTAGTGTCTTTTTACATTGACGCATTGCACACTCATACATATTTTCCACACACTGTGGACTTGTCTACATGTGGAGTAATTTTAAGATTGACTGGAAAAATCAGAAATAAATAACACCTCTTGGGTTTGCCCTTGTACATTTTGAGCCTTTAGGACATACCAGGGTCACATTTTCATACTTTCTGCTGCATCTAAGAGGGCTACAAAAAACTTTTAAAGAAATAAACACATGCTGATATTCTCAGATGATCACGTGACTTCAGGAGCACAGACTTTTTAAGAGAAACATCCTCTTATTGTGAGCCTCACGATACCGTCACAAGGGTTGGTAACACTGTTACACAAATGTGCAAAAAAATTAAATTTTACACATCTCTGCTATTCTAAATGGAGAAAATGCAATGGCATGGCCTGACATATTCTACTCTAGCTGGAATGAGTTAGCACGGACTTGATTTCGTAAGCACTTCTCATTTATACAGAGGAACAGAAGAACATAAAAGTGGCCATACTGGATCAGATCAAAAATCCATCTAGCCCAGTGTCCTGTCTTCTGACAGTGGCCAATGCCTGGTGCCCCAGAGGGAATGAACAAAAAGAGGTGATTCATCCCTTGTCATCCTTTTCCAGCATCTGACAAACAGAGGCTAGGGACACCATTCCTGCCCATCCTGACTAATAGCCATTGATGGACCTATCCTACCAGAATTTATCTAGCTCTTTTGTGAAACCTGTTAATCTTAGCCTTCACAACATCCTCTGGCAAGGAGTTCCCCAGGTTTACTGTGAGTTGTGTGAAGAAATTTTGTTTGTTTTAATCCTGCTACCTATTAACTTCATTTGGTGAGTCTTAGTTCTTGTATTATGGGAAAGAGTAAATAACTCTTTTTTATTTACTTTCTCCATACCTGTCATGATTTTATAGACCTCTATCACATCCCTCTTTAGTCATCTCTTTTACAAGCTGAAAAGGCCCAGTCTTATTAATTTCTCCTCACATGGCAGCCATTCCATGCCCCTAATCATTTTTGTTGCTCTTTTCTGGCCCTTTTTCAATTCTAATATTTTTTGAGATGCGGTGACCACACCTGCACGCAGTGTTCAAGATGTGGGCAAAACATGGATTTATTCAGAGGCGATATGAGAAAAGAGAAAAAGAAATAATAGCCCATGGGAAATCAGTGGATTTTCCAGTTAAAAGGAAATTCTGACATTTCAAAAATTTCTTTCAGCTTGAATCAGAGTGAAAGATTTTGGAAACCCACCGAAAATGAAAATTCAGAAAAAGATAGTTTTGGATCAAGCTGCCCTATATTAAAATGCTTCCATTGACTTGTATTATTTTAACATGCATAATATCCTACATATTCATTTTTAATATCAAAGTCAAAACAAAGTGGTCTGACCTTATGAAAGCACAAGGCCACAATACAGTTTTCATCTTATATTTTCATGAAATTAACACTTTTCCAGCAAATATTTCCATTTAATCGGGTCAGCGCTTCCAACAGAGAAGCGTTCCATCTGAACATTTATAGCCAACTCCCGAGACCGGCCTAGCATGGGGCAAAGTGACTGGTTGAGTCTTGAACCTGAAGCCAAAACTGACCCTTTGTCAGGTGAGAAAGCTGCCTGGTTAAGCTGGCAGCTTAACGATACCCCCGTGACCAAACCTACCTTTGCTGAAATTGACCTTATGGTCATTCTCCAGACTGGCAAACTTTCCTGGGTTTGCTGTGGTCTTCAAAGCTCATGAGCTCTGGAGCTTCCCAGCGGCAAGTGGAGTAAATCGAAAAAGGATGGGAGGGCTGGCTGCACAGCTGAAGGAGAATGGGGGAGTCGTGAGATGGAGTTGTCACTGTTTTTAGCAGAGGGCCGTGCTCTCCCTCCCACATGCACACCCAGCACCCACCCTTGTTTTGCCTAATTGCAACTCTTGCTTCCTGGACTTCCAAGAGGAGGAAAAGCATGTCCTAAGAGTCTCCTTTCCTAGGGATGTCCTGGAGCTTGCAGACTTTGAATAGGGTGGCAGCTGACCAGTGCCCCACAGACCTGAGAGTCATTTGCACAGTGATCATCAGCAATTGTCCCAGTAGAGGTGGAGGCAAAGAGGATCAAGAGCTTACACAATGTTTCCTTCTCTCTTACTAGCATGAAGGCATGCTCCCAACGCTGCATGGGAGTGGTCCATTTCATTTCCACCACTGCAGATCCCATAATCCCTCCCACCCCTGCAGGGCCTCCTCTGCAAACACAGCAAGGGCCAGAGCAAAGGATCTGAAGCAAATCTTCTGAGAGATGGTGGCCAGTCACTCCTGAGTCACAAGAGGTGAAAGATGGAGACTGTGTCCCTACTTTCGCGCAGCCTAGTGGGAGGGTGGGGTGGTAGAAAAACCAAGATGTTTCACCTGATTTGTTTAGATAGATAGATAATACAGCTTGGGGCAGGAGAGAAAGTTGTGGAGGGTATCCAAAGGACGGCTGGGGGAATGGTTTAGGGGGTGGTAGGTGCACACAGTGGAAGGTTTGGAGCAGCACTGCAAGACAAGGGACTTAACCAAACCTTCATGTTCATGAGGTTCTTCCATTACCACATCACGGGGAGAGAGGAAAGGCAGAACAATAGGGATGTATTGTTTTTGCACTCACCTGCGGTGCCCATTGACATGGGTTCAATGCCTATGAGATTGTTTCTGTGTCCTGCAGTTCAAAGACGTCCAACAAGTCTTCCGCCCGGGATGACATTTCATGCAAATTTGCATAAGAGCCAGGAAAAGCCTTGCTTGTGATATGACCTTGCGGTGTCACACAGCATACACGATATGCCCTGTGTTTATGGCAGTCTGGTATGGAAGAGGGCCAAGAGCCGGGAGTGCTCCTGAAAAGTTCACATATTTCAGCACGGGGAGCTCTAAAGGGAGAAGAAACTGCCAGTTGTTTTTTGCATTGATTCTTTTCACACTCGCCAGTCACCCTCTCTCTCGCCCAACAGAGAGTGGCATAAACATCTCGAGGGTGCAAATACTGTCCTAGCACTGTCCTAACTGACAACGCCAATGTTCAGAACTTTGGTCTGAAAAAAACCTGCCCCGGGTACAATGTTTTGCTCATTCACTCTTCTTCCACCTCCGAGCAAAATCTGCCAGAACGGGCTGTAGTTTCGATTTGATTCTTTTTCTTCTTTTTTTTTTATTTTGTGTTTTGTTTTGTGCCGGCCTCTCATCGCTGAGGTGCATCCCTGGGGAAATACATGTCCCTTGTATTTTTTACTGCGTGCGCATAATGGAACATTATCTGCATAATTTATCTTTCACAACATATTCTTTTCCCTCGGGCTAAGTGTTTTACTAAAATAAACAGATACACACATGGGCTGCGTCTAGACTGGCATGAATTTGTGCAAATGCTTTTAACGGAAAAGTTTTCCGTTAAAAGTATTTGCGCAAGAGAGCATCTAGATGGGCACGGACGCTTTTGCGCAAAAGCACTTTTTGTGCAAAAGCGTCCGTGGCCAATCTAGAAGCACTTTTGCGCAAGAAAGCCCCGATCGCCATTTTAGCCATCGGGGCTTTTTTGCGCAAAACAAAACTGAGCTGTCTACACTGGCTCTTTTGCCCGAACGGGAGCGTCAAAGTATTTGCGCAAGAAGCACTGATTTCTTACATTAGAACATCAGTGCTCTTGCGCAAATTCAAGCAGCCAGTGTAGACAGCTGGAAAGTTTTTGTGCAAAGCGGCTGCTTTTGCGGAAAAAGTGGCCAGTCTAGACACAGCCATGGGGTATGCTGAGAAATAGAGCCAGCTAGCAAGCCTACCCCGTGTGAAAGTCTTAGAGCCTCCAAAATCTGCATTGCAATGCTCCATCCTCTATGACAAATATGACTGCATAGCTGCTGTATCTTATGCCTCTTTTTTTTTTATATTCTACTGTTCCATTCTCTCCAGACATCTAATTAAACCCTAGAAGATTGTCTCCCTTTAAGATCTAGAATATAAAAGCAACCTACAAAGCAAGGGAATTCGGGCATGTCTACACTAGGAAACTATTTCGAAATAACAAAAATCGATTTAATAACTCCCAAAATAACAACATCGAAATAGCGTGTCCACACTATGAGGAAGCCTCGAAATTAGTCCGCATCAGGTTCCATGAATGTGGACACGCTACCTTGACTTAGAGCCCCAAACTGTTCAGCATCATGCCCCCTTTTTGATTTTTGAGAAATCCTCATGCCCCCACCTCCCCCCCCCACCAGCAGCAAAACTTGTTGGGCAAAAAAAAAAAAAGGAACTGACTGGGGCTGAAAAACAAAAATAGCAGCAAAACTTAGGGGAGGGGAATTTAAGGGGGGCGGATCTGGGTCACCTCGTGCCCCCCCTGGAATTTCTGCATGCCCCCCCCCAGGGGGCACACCCTCAAGTTTGGGAACCCATGCACTGGGGAGTAATTAGTTCAAATGACTCTGGAGAGTCGTTATTTTGAAATAGCGGCACGGGTCATGTGGGCGCTCCACTTATGAATTCGACCTAAGGGGGTTATTTTGAAATAAAGCCATAGTGTGGTCCAGGGCTCAGCGATCAAAGACTTAAATGCCAATCTGTAGCTCACCCACTTTCACCTAAGGACGGCGCTATAGAACATAGGGGCAAAATTCTCTCTCTTTGCTGGCAGTGGCTGCAGTGGGGGTGAGGTGTGGAGCTGATCAAGCCCTGGTGCAGCAGACGCTGTTACCTCTGTGCCTGGGAGCGTGTGCTAATGTATTATAGATGACAACATACCTCAGTGGTGAACATCCTGCAACCCGTGGGCCTACTGCGGCCCATCAGGGTTCTCTGGGAGACCTGTGAGACGTTTGGTTCACTGTTGTCCACCTGCAGGATTGCCAGATTCTGCTGGTTTCCACCCAGATAGGTTTTTTTCGTTTTATCTACCAGCGTTGTGGACATGACACACACGCAAAGCCAGGAAGGGAGGTGGGTGCCCATGGCATGCAACACTAAGGCTACGTCTAGACTGCAGGCTTCTTGTGCAAGAAACTTTTGAGGAAGAGATCTTCCACAAAAACTTCTACTGCAAGAGGACATCCGAACTGCAAAAGTGCATTGGAAAAGCAATGCGTTTTTGCACAAGAGAGCGTCCAGACTGCATGTATGCTCTCTCGCAAGAAAGCTCTGATTGCCATGAACAGAATGGCCACCAGGGCACCTGTTCTTCTTCCGATAGGCTGTTTTTGTGGAAAAACATCCTGTTTCCCGTCCACACGCACCTTTTTGTGCAAAAGCTCTTGTGCAAAAAGGAGTTATTCCTCGTAGAAAGAGGAATACCTACACCGCAAAACCCCCTCTGTTCTGTTGATTCACTATAAATTTTCTTGAGCAAAAACGCACTTGAGGCGTGGACGCTCTGCGGGTTTTTGCGCAAAACCGTCCGTTTTTGCACAAAACCCCTGTCGTGTAGACGTAGTGTGACTGTAAGAGCCGTGCACTCCCTCTGCATCCAATCCCAGCGCTGCTACGGTTCAATCGGCCCACCCCGCACATTGTAGGCACACTGGCACAGTGAGCAAACTGCCCTATGCTTGGAGACTGGCTTGGTTACGACAATCTTGCGGCCCACTGACATGAAGGAGAGTTACTTATGTGGCCACTCACTAGCCTAGGTTGCCCTTCACTGATGAGCATGCTAGCCACTGGGGGAGTTAGCCAAAATCCATGGCTTACATCCTGCTTTGCTGCTACAGAAAGAGTAGCACTATCCCAGGAAGTGCAGCAGACAGCTGAGTTTGAAATCACATTTTGGGACTGGCAAATGGAGAGCACAATGTCAGCTGTCTCAGCATCCCTCAAGGGAGTGGCATGTCCCCAACCCACCCCTGAGATCTCTGGGAGTGTCTACACTGCAGTTAAAAACCCACAGCTGGCCCATGCCTGCTGACTTATACACACCGGGCTTTGGCTGCTGGACTGTTGAACTGCTTGAAGACGCAGAGGTGAAAGTGTCCCAGAGTTTGAGTCGTATCCAAAACCTGGAAGCCTAACACTGCAATTAAATGCCTGGCCGCCCAAGTCAGCTGGCCTGCACCAGGAGCAGGAGCGGACTGGCAATCAAAATAAGCCTGGGAATGGCCCTCCCCATGATGTCACCCCTGCGTGCCCCTCAAGCCCCGCCCCCTTCCCTGAATCACGTCTGGCACGCAGCACAAGCAGCGGGCCAGGCTCCGTGCACCGCATACAGCGCGGACGCAGAGCCGCTCGGAGTGCGGGGCAAGGGTGGCCCATCACAGGTGGATACGACAGCCCGTCACGGGTGGATATGATGGCCCACCGGGAAATTCCCCGTATCTCGCCGGGCCAGTTTGCCCCGACCAGGAGCAATGTTTCCTTGAATTTTTTTCCATCCAGGTGCAGAATACGTTTTGTGATGTGCACCAGGGCATGAGCAGATGTGCACCACCCATGCAAACACACACTGCTGGCTGTGGGCACTGTGCTAATCAGCTGGGTGGCATTTGGATTTCTCCCAAGAGCTCAGCTTACAGGGAACACTGACTAGCTGACGGCTTTTAATTGCAGTGTGGACACACCCTAATTGTTTTTGGCAGTGTCTGCGAGCCTGGGTAACCCAAACCACATTGAGCCCTGGGTATTGACAACAGTTCCAAGGGTACAATTATCAGCATCCAACTTAAACGCTGACGTGCAAGGAAAGAACAAATGTGAGCACCAGACACTTTATCAGCTTTAACCATCCTGGGGACTTAATGAGTTGAAGACAGAACTGGAGCAGTAATCAAACTTCATGCCATCCTCTCAGGAGGATCCGATAACAGGAATTACTTTTCTGCCATTTTCTGCTTTCGTGACAGTCTTTGCCACAAGAGGCTGGAAACACGCCAGGCTGGGGAATTCATGGCCTGCGACAAAGTTGGGACAAAGACAGGGCCGGCCCTCTTGAAAATCTCAAAGACCTTATCAAATGGAGGGTTTTGGAGAGTCAGAATGAAGCTGGATGCAGAGGGCAATTAAAATCAGAAGCAGCATCCAATTTGTGGGTGAGCACCAGTGGCATTGAGACAGCTTCACAGAACGAGAGCTGTCGTATTTGGCACCCAGGGTAAGAAGGGGTAAGCAAGGGGACGAGTGGTTTTGCTAAATAGACCTTCCCTTATGGCCCTCATTCATCGGGGTATTGACCCCTGTTCCCATAACCAAGCAATATGAGTAGTCCCAATGGACCCACTTCCGGGCTTAAGTTTAGCATAGGTCGCCAGATGTCCAGTTTTCACCTGGACAGTCCGGTATTTCTGGCCCCTGTCCAGTAAAAAAACCCAGAAAGTATTTTCTCTTTTTCTTGGATGGAAGCCCAGCGGGGACATTCTTCCCCTGCTATGTCTGGTGGGGGCAGGGGGAGCAAGGAGCATGGGTATTTTTAAAGGCGCAGTGACCTCTTTTTTTTTTTGCTCAACAACTTTGGATCTCTGTTTTTTGTTTTTTTGTTTTTGCTCGACCAATTTTTTTCCTTCCATGTTCGGGATTTTTTGCGAAAATGTCTGGCAACCCTAAGTTTAGGCACGTGCATCCATAGATTGCCATGTCAGCACCTACACCATTTCTTTTGGAGGCGCCCTGCCCTCCCCCAAATGAAACGGGTTCTGCTTCCAGAGGCAAGGAAGAGAAAACTTGTCAATGAGAAAACTTTCCTACACCCATGCTGCTGAGCCGGTTCACAATCGAACGTGCGCTGTCATGATCAGATAATGGGCTCTAGATGAAGGAGGCAGTGGTCCAATGCCCGACGCCTGCAGCCTTTTGATTATTGCTGTATAAATATATCCTTGTTTGGGAAACTGACCTCTAAGCAGTCTGCTTCCTGCTATCAGCGGTGAAGATAGTAAATCTCCGGGGTGCGAGAAAAGTAATTACTTTCCTTTCTGCATTGCGCAGAGATTTCCTTTCATTCCACGCAGCTCTTGTCTGCGGCTTCCATTTAGTCCCTTTTATCTGTATTAAAACAAATGGGGCTCGCACGATGAGCACACCCGGGTCCCAAACTTCTGCGGGAGTCGGGCGGCCTCCACCGAAACAGGAGAGGCAAGCAGCTTCTTGGCATCTTGCCACCAGAATGGAGGCATCCCTGTGGAGTTCACACCTCAGGTTACTTCAACCAGCCACTTGGTGTCACTCTTGTTTGCCCAAATAAAAAGGAGCAAGCGGTTCTCTTACCTCACAGCAGGGGTGGGGGTCCTAAGGCCCGAGGGCTGGATCTGACCCTTGATCCAGCCCTTGAGTCTTACTCCCCCTGCCCACCCCCGCCCAGCATTGGAGAGCCAGTGCTGGCAGAGCTGGAGTTGGTGGGGGAGGAGCCCTGAGCCTCGCGGGCTGGAGTCAGGCAAGCCCAGAGCTGGATCTGAACCATGGATTCTGCCTGGAAGGGAGAGGAAGCAGCTCCGTGCACTGCCGCTCCTCTTCCCTCCGCTGGGGAAATGGCAGAGCAGACCCCCATACCCTCAGTCCCCAGCCTGCTCCTGCACCCCCCCTCACACCCAGACCCCACATCCCCACCCTGCTCCTGCACCCTACCTCCCAGCCAGCCCTCCCGCCCTCAGCCTGCTCCTCAACTCTACCACCCTCACCAAGCCCCTACCCCCTCCTGCACCCTCCCACCCAGACTTCACACCCCAAGCCCGCTTCCCTCCCACACACTGAACCCCTCATTTTTGGCCCCAACCCAGATCCCGGGGGGCACAAAATCTACTAGCCTGGGTCCTTCTAGGCGCTGGTATGAGAAGAGAATATGGAGAGAGTCTTTCTGCTTCTCAGTCAGGGGTCACATCAGTGAGGTGGGTGGGGGTTTTCCCCCCCACTTTTTTGTGGCCCCCGGATCATTTTTCAGTGGGCCCTTGACCCGAAAAAGGTTCCCCACCTCTGCCACACTTTGGCTTCCAAAGCAAATCACCGAGAGGCGGACCTTGCCACTTGACGGTGAGCTGGAGGAATTGAAGCATGAGGGGTTTTAAACCCTGGGAAACCCGGAGTTCCCAGGGAAAAAATATCCCTGGATTCTTCAATGACTCCAGCTGGACGGGAAGCTGAATCACTTTGGCATTCTCCACCATTCTTGACCGGAAGATACCACGAGCTACAGAATAGGTTTCCGTGGGAGTTAATCCGAGAACGTTCCAGGTGTGCCTCCTTTGATAATGCCCACCTGTTCTCTGAAGAACATGGGTTGTGAAAACTCTGCCTGGTGCATGTGCACTAGGAAATACCTCGTGAAGGCCCAGGTGCATTACTCCGTGCCCAAGACAGGGGATCTTTGAAGAACGTGTCACAGTTCAGGCCTCAGTACCTGTGTTTCCACTCCAGGTTCCCAGCTCCCCAGCCATCACTTCTTGAGGATGGAGAACTGTGACAGACCCCCGCCCTCCATGCTTTATGAACTAGACTCATGGACATGAATATACACATCTCAAAAGTGTTTTGAGCGAATCATTTTGTGTAACCCATCAATCTTCATGTCACGAGCCACTGGTTCTCTTTATCTTACTCTGTTGTATGTATTATTTGTGTGCATAAAATTAGACACAGGGAGTGGGGAATAATCTGTGAGTTTCAAATGTATGAATGAGAGACATGGAGGGTGTTACCCTCAACTGTTAAATTATCTCTTTTGTCCTTCAGCCTGAGCAGTGGTTGGTAGGGAGGGGCCTCAATCCTTTAACAAAAAGAACAGGAGAGGAGAGGCCTGGGTCTTTTGGCTGGGCTGCACCTGAAGGAAGGGGCCAGGGACCCCAGGGCGTGGAAGACAGCCCTGGTTTAGAGTGGCAGCTGGAAAAGAGGTTTTCGGGTGAGTTTAAGTTTGCACTGAGGTTTCAGTGGAGAATTAGCCAAGCGGTTTTGTTTCTTTTGATTTGTAGCCTACTTTGCTCTGCCTACTTTCACTTATTACCAGGGCTCGACAATCTATGTAAACTACTCGCCCATGGTGAGTAGATTACAACCCGGAAGAGCCGGGTTCGGGCGATCTGCGCATGCACAGATCGCGGGGCAGCGCGGCTGGCGAGCGGGGCTCACTGCGGCTCGGTGAGCCCTGCTTATTACTACTTAAATCCTACGGCTTCAACTTAATAAAACCATTTTTATTTTCTATCAAACCCAGTGTAAGCGATTGTTACCTGGGGGGGGCAACCAGTGTGCACATTCCCCCTTTCATTGCTAAAGGGGGCTCACCTAATTCTTTGGGGTTTGATCCCATCTGGGGAGTGCTCTCTCAGGAGGCTGGGCCCTAAACTGCACTCTCCTTGGACCCTGAAATGGTTCAGTGTCTGTACTGCTTCTCGGTGGGGGCAGGGACCTCAGCTCGGGGCCTTGGCTGCGGGAGACCAGCAGAGCTGGCCCAGCAGGACCAGGCAGTGAGGAGCCCTGGAGATCAGGAAGGCAAGTGGCAGTGGCCGTGTCAGCACCCCAGGAGGCACCCCCGAGGGGTCGTCTGTGACCGCACCCGGTCACAAGAGCCACATCTATTGCTCTCCTGGCCGGGGGTTTTCCAAGCTGTGCAGTTCCCTGCCTCTGCTGTGAGTTCCCCAGCAATTAAGCAGGCCTGCTTTGCTGTCTCCTTGGATGATATAACCAGAGTAATTGTCCAGAGTTAGAAGTAACCACTCAGCGCTTTCTAAGCAAGTACATTTATTCTCCGGGTAAAAGCATCACAGAGAAAATATTTAAAACAACAAAAGAACTACACACGTGGTAATAAGCAAACCCGGTATCGCCCCACTCCAATTCCAGAATAGGGTCTGGTAGGATTCAGTCCTTCAAGCTCCACCAATATTTTTTTCCCTGGGGATCGCAAGATTATTGCAGCTCTTTCTCAGCACAAGAACACCCATGGATATGCGAGTCTCCTTTCTGCAGCTCAGTGCTTAGATCTTCAAGTTCTGGGAGCAGGTAACCAGCGGAAAACAGCTTTCCTCCTTAAGGCAACATCTTAAAAGGTTGGGTCCCAAGATGAAAATGTGCATTTATTTCCCCCAAGGTATTTCTGTGTTTGTATTTCAAACCATTTGTGTTTGTCCCAAAATTACCATTTTGCCTGGAGCATTGTTTCAAATAATCCATTGAAGCTCATACCACTGCCCAGGGTTTACACTGGCCACAGGTCCCCTCAAAAGGAGTCACGTATAATCCCATAACAATATTCCAGTTTCGCATTAATAATATAATGGGCTCCAATGTGACTGAAGCTTAATGAGATCCCCTGAAGATATGGCAGGAAATTGACATGTCTGCTACGGACAGTAAGAGGCAACTAATGGTTTGGGGAGCAATGCAGCTGGGCTGATAGAATTGCTGAGTAAGGTGAGGGAGGAGGCCTGGCTCCGCGCTCCCAGAAGGGGCAGGGCCTCAAGAGGAAGGGGCGTGGCCAGGACAGCCTGCCCTCAGCATCACCCAGAATGCACTGCCCTGTCCCTCCCAGACAGCCTTCGGCGCTGCCCCATGCTCCGGCAATGGTTTAAAGGGCCCAGGACTCCAGCTGTTGCCACTGCTGCATGAGGAACCATGGGCCCTTTTGAATCGCTGGGTCCCATGCAACACACTCACTTTGCGCCCCCTGTTGGCAAGCCTTGTGCAATGCTTCTGTCATTTTAATAAGGGCCGGTTTGAGTCATGTTCATCTGCACCCAAGCAAATCGATGTAAATCCACTGACATTAAAAGAATTTCACCAGTGCTCTTTGAATAATGACCTCCCCACGATACCTCCTTTTCTGGAGGAGGAGGAGGAGGAGGCTGTGCCTGATGGTAACGATGATAATGGCTTTTTATGTGTTACGGTTGCTCTCAGAAGTAGCAATTCAAGACAGGAGGTTCATTGTGTTGAGCCTCATGCAAACGAATGCCAAAGAGGAAAGTGGTAACCAATTAAAATGGGTGGGGAGAATCGCCATCCTGCCAGTTAGCATTTTGGGATTGGTCCTGCCTTGGGCAGGGGGCTGGACTTATGACCTCCTGAGGTCTCTTCCAGCTCTATGATTCTATGATTTTTTACTGGTGCCCAGCTCCGGAAGCCTAGACTTCAATAACGAAGACACAATACTGTGCACTTTTAAAGCAGGAGGAGTAGATCTTTGGGGGGAGGGGATCTGCTAGCTTACCAGCCAGAGAAGAACATATTGTGGGAGAAACGCACTGACCCACAACAGCAGGCTTTTCTAAAAGGAACTTAATTAGGTTAGCGCGACCTCTGCGAAGTGCCAGGCTTTTAAAAGCGAAATTATAATGGAAAGGGATTATGGATATTTCTATGTAAATTACCCTTGTTTTACATAGACCATTTTGCTCAGCACAATGTTAATTTTGTAGCTCTGCCGGCACGGAGCCTGCACAGAGATAAACAGAAAATGATGCCGTGGCTACTGACGGAGACCTTTGCCAAAGAGGTTGATAAACTTGTTTACATAGAAGTACTGGCATCCACAGCTAATTTTCCCCATTCATGTGCGGAATAAATTTTGCTATGTGCACTGAAGCATGTGGGGATGTGCACCACCAGTAGAAACACATGCTGCTAATAAGCTGGGAGGCATTTGAATTTCCCTGGGTAGCTGCCCAAGCACTCCATTTATAGGGAACACTATCTCTAGCATGGGCATGCCCACGTTTCTGATGGTGTTGCCCCAAGGTTCGGGGGGTCCCTTTTTAACTTTGCACAAGTTCCAGGAGCCCCACGTGTTACACAGCTGTAAGTGAGAGCAGAACGCTTGTCCTGGCTTCTGTCAACACCATTTCTCTCCCTTTCGTCACCTTTCTAAGGGCTCCTCTAGCTTCCCCTTTCTGAGGGGTTCTGCACACAAAACTGAGTGAATTGTCTGAGAAGCAGCAAGTGTCCCTTTAAGAGAAAAGCACCATCAAAAGCCTTGCCAAGGTACAAAACTTAGGAGCTGCACAATCTTCCCTCTAATTTTTGCCATCCATGTGTGGATTACATTTTGTTATGTGCAACAATGCATGTGCACCACCAATAGAAACACATGCTGCCGGCAGTAGGCACACTGCTAATAAGCTGGGCAGCATTTGAATCTCTCCTGGGGCGGCCGCCCAAGCATTCAGATTACAGGGAACACTGGTGGCAGGGTGCAGAGGGGAATATCAGCGCCCTACAGCCGAGTTTAGTTTAGTTTGGTTAGCACACACCATCCAATACTGGCTATACTGGGGGTGGATGCATGGCTAAGTGCAGATCCTTAGCCCACATTGCTGCTTTGTCTTCAATGGAGTAAGGGTCCCTGACATTAAATGAGACTCTGTCCCCTTGATCCACATATTTTATGCTAAGAAGTCTGGGATGCGTCCAGCCTTGCTGCTTCCCTCCCTGTGGCCTCCTTCCCACTGCAGCTCCAGTGAAGAGGTGCGTGTGATGTGGGTTGTTTTAGTGCTGTGGTTCTCAACTGGTGGTCCATGGCGACTTTTTCGGTGGTCCACAGGAACATTGTCCAAAGTCACACGGTATAGGCAGGCACCAAAAATCTGTTAGTAAGAAATAAATTTCAAACCAATATGTTCATAGTCTGCTCTTTTTTTATCATGTCTCAAAAAGGAGGTGGTCCACGAAAATTTGATTGGCCTGGTGGTCCGTGGACTGAAACGAGTTGAGAGCCATCGTCTAGTGTCATTCCTATTTAAGTGAGAGCAGCACGCCGACATCAACCATCTCAGCCTGCATTGGACGTGGATCTTCAGTGTGAGAAATGAGGAATTAGACCACAAATACCATCTGGTTACAGGACAGAGGGCGTGGGCAGGGGAGGGGAGAACACACAGAACAAAGACTCCCTCTTAGAACTTCAGTCGCCATCCATGCACTTCACAGGAGAAGGTGAGGTGAGGTGTATACAACAGCGAGTCAGGCAGTGCTACAGCAATGACACAGTGGAAGCCTTTTCCGAAAGGATTTTTTTTTATTACTTTGGAACAAAATCTCCAAAGAAATATTGGGTTCAGCTCTGCAACAGTGGTTCTCAACCCACAGCGCATAGGCCATTTGTGGTCCAATCAGCACACAGCTGCAGCCCATGTGACATCGACAGGGTCATACGGGGATCTGGCTGCGGCCCACATAACATTCAGGCTACGTCTAGACTGCAGGCTTCTTGCGCAAGAAGTTTTTTGTGGACGAGATCTTCTGCAAAAACGTCTTGCGTGAGAGCATGTCCGCACTGCAAAAGCTCATCGGAAAAGTGACGTGCTTTTGCGCAAGAGAACGTCCGTACTTCATGGACGCTCTCTCACAAGAAAGCTCTGGTTGCCATTAACAGAATGGCCACCAGGGCACCTGTGCTTCTTTTGATAGGCTGTTTTTGCGAAAAAAAAACCCTGTTTCCCGTCCACACACACCTTTTTGCACAAGAGCTCTTGCGCAAAAAGGCTTATTCCTCATAGAAAGAGGAATAACTCTTGCATAAAAACTCCTCTCTTCTTCTGATTTACTGTAAATTTACTTGTGCAAAAACACGCTTGCAGTGTGAACGCTCTGCGCGTTTTTGCGCAAAAATTCTGCAGTCTAGACATAGCCACAGAGAGCTGCATGTGTGGCCCACAATGGTAAATAGGTTGACAACCACCGAGGGACCATCTTGCCTGCGGTGTCCTTCAGCTGAGCAGACTGGGACTTTGACTGAGGTGACTGAATGTCCTGGCTTATTTTAGTGACAAAATCCCAAAACACTTTTTTAGTTCTGAGCTCACAGCAAAGCAAAGGTTTCCAGCGTACACAAAAAAACACCTTGGGCAAGAGCTCTCTCTTATCTGCCTCTAACTCTTCCCACTAGGGGTGTATCTAGACTACAGGGAACGGTCGAAAGAAGATATGCAAATTCCACAGAATTTGCATATTTTCTTCTGATCGCACTTTCGAAAGCACAGCTTTCAAAAGTGAAAGTAATTAAGATGCGGCTTTTTCGGCGAACGCCCCCCTTCCCATCGAAAAGCCGCTCTTCCTCAAAAACTGAGGTTTACGTGGCTTTTCAACAAAGGGGGGGGGCTGCTGAAAAAGCCGGGTCTTAATTACTTTCACTCCACTTTCGAAAGTGTGATTGGAGGAAGGGAATTTGCATATCTTCTTTCGACCGTTCCCTGTAGTCTAGATGAGCCCATGCAGTGGTGTTGAGTCTGCTGCATCAATGAAGCATCCACCTTCTTCCTCTGGCCTGCGGTCCCCGGGGAGTCAAGGGTAATGCCAGCGAGCGTTCATGCGCAGCTGCAAGAGCTTCAACACGTCTGTTTGAACCAGGCATAAGCCATAGACTCTGCCCTGGGCTGAACCACGAGGGAACAGAGGCCCCTTCACTGAGCTAAGCCCATATTTAGAGGCTCCTTTGGCGGCCATGGCCAGATGGAGAGGGAGGCTGCTAACTCTCATTGGGTATTTGACAGATGGAACAAACAAGAGGTGCCTCAAAAGAGGAAGTCAAAAAAGTAAGGCTTTGGTGGGCTAAAGGAGAGGTGCTCCTGGTAAGCACACGCAGACTTGAGCCAATGAAAGGTTGAAGAAGAGAAGAGCAACAAAATCGATTAAAGGCCTAGAAAACATGAGCTCTGAGGGAAGACTGAAAGAATTGGGTTTGTTTAGTCTGGAAAAGAGAAGACTGAGCGGGGACATGGTATCAGCTTTTAAGTGCCTAAAGGGTGTTGTTAGGAGGAGAAAAAAAAATTATTCTCCATAACCTCTGAGGGTAAGGCAAGAAGCAATGGGCTTAAATTGCAAGGGAGGTCTAGGCTGGACATTAGGAAAAACGTCCTGTCAGGGTGGTTAAACACTGGAATAAATTGCCTAGGAAGGTTGTAGAATCTCCATCATTGGAGATATTTAAGAGCAGGTTAGATAGGCATCTATCAGCAGTGATCTAGAGTTGGACGGTGCTTGGTCCTGCCATGAGGTCACGGGACTTGATAACCTCTCGAGGCCCCTTCCAGTTCTGGTATTCTATGATTCTATTATACCAAATCTCCCTTCTTTATCCCCCTTCTCCCAGCTGTGGGGCTGGAATGGGGCCAAGCAACTACCCAGCTGTGAAAGGGCCCTTTCTTGTTTAGTTTAGTTAGTCCACCCTGTTCAAAAGGAAGTTGGGGGACAAGGAGTTAACCACCCTGACAGGATGTTTTTCCTAATGTCCAGCCTAGACCTCCCTTGCAATTTAAGCCCATTGCTTCTTGCCTTACCCTCAGAGGTTATGGAGAATAATTTTTTTTCCTCCTCCTAACAACACCCTTTAGGCACTTAAAAGCTGATACCAGGAGGACAAGGACCCTGGACTTCTGGTTCTTAGGGAGGTTAGTTTGCTTTTCTACCTCACTTTAAGAGTGTTGGTGACCCCCACACCAAGGGGTAGGACAGTCTCCCTTTTGCAATGCCAAACATTTGACCGTCTGTGTTGACAGTTTCCTGAGTGACTCGTAGTATTACCCTCTCCCTGGTGGAGTTCTGCATTTAAATATGGCGGAAGTGACACAGGTAATGAGGTGGCCACTTTTGGCCTGCCCCACCCCAGTGCATGTTGGGTATCTGTCCCTATCCAGCTCAGAGCTGATGGCCTAGGACTGGGAAAGCAGAGTCTGGTAATATAAACCAGAATCCAGGTGCATTGGCAGAGGAATATGGGGCACAGGAGGAAGAGCTCCTTGGGTAAAGTGAGGCGCATTGTCAGAATTGTTTGTGGAAAACTGCAGGGCTTGGTTCGGCCTGTCTCCTTCAGGGCCGACTTCAGAAGCATCAGTCAAGCATGGCACAAGACGCTTCCAACTCTGGCTCCGCTGAGGAAAATACGTCTGGCAAGCATAGCTCAAAAGTAACTGCCTCTGCCCAGGGAGGCATTGGTACGACCTGTCCTCATGGCTGGGCCTCAATGTGAGGCTGCCTGCAGTTACAGCTGCCCTTTCGCCTCAGACCTGGCCCAGCCCTTGTCATGGAGTTCCTGCTCCCCTGTTGCTTGCTGACCAGATAGAATCCACCAGTGCTCCGGGCTGTAGTAGTCAGGGTTCACTGGTGTGGTACCTGCTCCGTCGGTGATGATAACCATTTGGCTGTGTGCGTGTGTGCTCAATACTGTGTGTTGTGTTGGCTTTGTACAAGTAGCCACCACAGCAGACACTAAGAGAGCCCCCAAAGACCACACAATCAGATAAGGATCAAAGGCACCCGGCCAGGTTTATTGTCAAACGAAGTACAATAATTGTTGTCGGTGGACTGTGCTGAACCACTATGCGTACGTGCCCCCTAACAATGGACTTGGCTCAGTCAGTGGGAGGTCCCACTGCTCCCTAGGCCGGACAAAGACCGCCCCTCCAAGACACCACTTTATATACAAGTGCAAACAAGTTGCCACCCTCTGACATTATTTAGATATCACCCATCACCCTGCACCCCGTGGTTCAATTAGAACATTTCTATCCAGCACGCTGTCATTTTAGACCTGGGGTGTCCAACCAATTCTGAAGCAGTAGCCACTATGATGACTACTTCTACAGCCAACTAGTCCCTCTCAACTGGCCAAATAGCCACAGGTGGCTAGTACGTTGGGGTATGTCTACACTACAGTGCTATTTCGAATTAACTTAATTCAAAATAGTTAATTTGAATTAAGCTAATTCGAAATAACGCATCTATACACAAAAACTATTTCGAAATAGCACGTCCACACTGAGTGGACCCTAAACCGAAGTTAAGGCTGGCCGGAACCAGTGCCGGCAGGGCATCAGGTTAGGACTTAGTGTGTGGGGCTGCTGCCTGAGACTATCTGAACTCCATGCTTAAAGGGATCCTACCCCCACCCCGGACAGACAGTTCTCAGGGTTCCCCGCTTGCTTGTCTACCTCGATGAGGGACAGCAAAGCAGTCCTGTCTTGGAGTGCCCTGAGTGCCCACACTCGGGACCCCACAGCACTCGGCCACATGGAGCCAGAGCTGCCCCTGGGCACACCGGTGCGTCTCATGGGGTCATTGCCATCAGCCTGGCTGCACTTGCTGCAGGCTGCCATCTGGGGGGTCTATCGGGGGGCTGTCAGGATCCAGGAGGCCCTGCGGGAGAGCGTCCACCCCGAGGAGCCCTCAGAGCCTTCCCAATCCTCCCCACCGGGGCTCATGCCCCATTCCTCCCTCACCTCCTTCTACTTACCCCTCCCTAGCCCCCCTACCTGTTGTCAAATAAAAGACACGTATGTTCAAAAATAGAAACTGGGTTTATTGAACAAAACTGGGGGGAGATGAACCTCTGGGGAGACTGGGGAAAGGAGGTGGGAGAGGGGAAGAGAGAGGGTGGGAGAGGGGAGGAGGAAACCTGGGAGGAGGGAGCTGGAAAGGGGAAGCAAGTGGAAGAAGGGGGAGAGGAAGCTCAGGGCCCTGGGTTGGGGGTCTCGCCAGACCAACTTGACTTTCATGCAAACCTGCTCCTGGGTTCACATGTGGCCTTTGGTGGCCAGGCTGGCAGCTATCCTGCCATAGACGGCTGCGTTCCTCCATCTAGTGCGGAGATCATGGACATTGGGGGCATCCTCCCAAACCTGAATAAGGTCCATGATCTCCACCCTGGACCAGGAAGGTGTCCGCCTTCTCCAGCCCCTGTCAGGCTCCTGGGAGCTGGCAGACTGCTCCTGGGGAGCGGTGGAGGGCTGGCTGCCAGTGGCTTGCTGACTCATGTTTTGGGGCCACTGGGTCAGGGACCCCGGTGGCCACTGCTGGCTCTGGGCTGGCAGGCTTGGAGCTGGCACAGGCACTGTGGCCAGGGTCTACCCCTTGAATGGCTCTGGGGCTGGGGGAAAGGAGAGTAAGTTTACCTGGTTGTGCCCAGAGTGGCCACCAGGGCTCCCTGGGAAGGGCTGGAGGCCCCCTATTTCGAATTAAGTGTCTTAATTCGAAATAGCTATTTCCAATTTGGCATTAATCCTTGTAGAATGAGGTTTACCAAATTCGAATTAAGCATGTATAGACGCTATTTAAGTTGATTCGAAATAACAGCTGTTATTTCGAATTAACTTTGCAGTGTAGACATACCCTTGGACACCACAGTTTTAGACCCTTTCATGGACCTGTGTCAGTATCTGTGGGGCGTGTGGGTACTGAAGTCCTTTTTAATGAGGTGTTGGTACCATCCTTCTGGAATGTGCTTTCAGCTTATGCCCAGTACCAAAGACTGTTTTACAGCCGGTGCCTAGTACCAGTTACTGTTCTACACCTGGGCCTATGACACTCTCAGCCCTGTTCGTGCCAAGTTCTGTGAGAAAGGGCCTGCCTCTTGATCATGGCTTAGCTTCGCTTTACATTAGCCAAGTTTTGTCCGCTGTTAGCTAGGCTTCAGGCCTCACACCAGGCCTGTGCTACCTGGGCTTTTGTCTCAGGCCCTCATCTTACTACACGTGCTAGCACAATAGCAGGCGTAAGGCCCACACTGGGGAACGCACAGATGCCGGAGGCACTCCAGGAAGTGGATGGGATGAATGGAAACAAGAGGGATAGGAGGCAGTGTGGCTGGAGCAGTCCCGGGTCCTGCCGACAGCACAGGTTTGTTAGTAACCATCAAGCATGAGACAGCACGTGGATGCTGGAAGATGGGGGAGCATGAGGAAGCCAGGAGATCACGGTGGTCATCGCGACAGGCTATGGGCGCAGCACGGGAGGTACCTCACCACGGTCGAGTTTCAAGCTACTGAATTCAGACAATAGCCTCTGCCCTGCATTTGCCTGGTTCCTGGGGGTGCTCTCCGTCCCTCGCTGACACCATCACTAAGGTCCTTGCGTCCATTTAAAGAAAGGACATTAGGAGAACCTCCCCACTGTGTGTGCACTGCCTGCCTTGCTCGCTAGTTTGCCTACAAGGGTGGGGAACCTTTTTTAGGTCAGGGGCTGCTGACCCACAGAAAAGTCAATCGGAGGCTGCACACCAGTGAGAAGTGGGGGGAAAAAAAACCCTCATGGATGTGGCCCTGACTGAGAAGGAGAAAGACACTCCCCACATTCCCCTCCCACACCAGAGCCTAGGGGGGGACCAGGCTGGTAGATTTCCTGTGCTCCAGCACTTTGTGTGCCCTGCAATCCGGTGGCGGGCGTGAGGGCTGGATACTAGCGCAGGTTTCCCACTGCTGGGGAGAGGAGCCCTGAGCCTTGGGGACCAGATCCAGACAAGCTGGGGGGGCCTTAGGTTCCCCACCCTTGACCTAAACCAAGGTGTTGAAAACCTTTGAATTTTAATAGAAAGTGATGAAAAATGGTATTTTCTATTTCATTTCATTTATTCTCCGTAAAGCGGTCACGTCTTAAAACTACGAAAGGAGCGACTAAAATCCGTCTCAATTAAAAATAAACCATTCTTCTTGCAAAGCAAGATAGTGCGACAGCGGCTGCCTCAGCTGAATAAGGCCAAGAGATTTGCCTGCCCGAAACACTGCGGCTGGCCGTGAGGTATTATTAACCCAGGCACAATTCCTCAGAACTCCACCTGGCCGCAGTCATCCATTCCTGTCTCCATTACAGCTCTGCCAATGCCATTTCCATGCTGGCTGCACACAAGCTTTATTGCCGGCTGATGTGTATTTCAAAAAGCACGCAGGCGGGAGTGACAGAATGGGGCTGGGACGTGGGGAAAGCCACCTTATTATTTCATCCTGAGCTGCAAAAGGAGGTGAGGCAGAGGAGGATCAGAAAGGGAGGACAGCAAGAGCTGTCTCCACAAAGGTGCAGAGAACTTTCCTGGCAGGTCCTGTCTGGAAGCAAAGCTCTTTAAAAATTCCCCCATCTTTTCTGAGACTGACTCCGCTTCCCGGAGGTTAGGAGTCTTCATGTAGAGAAGGGTCCAGCAATTCCCATCGTCTTAACTACAGTGAGTCTTAGGCCACCTCTTCACTCCACAGACAATGACTGTTGCCTCGACTGATCTTCCAGAGTTCGATTTAGCCAGTCTAGTTAAGACTCGCTAAATCAAACTCAGAGGGCACCTCCGCCGGTGTCCGGTACTTCTGCTCTTGCCAGGAGGAAGGAAAGCTGACAGAAGCATTTGCTCCCGTCGGTTTCCCACTGTGGGGATGCCGCCAAGCTTGGTTTCAGGTAAGCAGAGTCCAGCTAGGTACTCTGTGTAGCTGGAGTTGCGCACCTTAAGCCAAGCTGTTGAGTCTAGTGCAGACCTGAACTTAGACCTGCTCCAAGCTGGTCTAATCCACCCTGCTTAGGTACACTGGTGCCAACTAGAGATTCACCTTCAGTAGGGTTCCCAAGGTGCTGAAGTGAGGTCAGCAATGTCTGGGGAATTCAGAAACATGTCTGTAGCATAGACAAGGTGTTGAGAGGTCATAAAAGAAATCAATAGGTGTGTCAAGGCAAAGGAACCGAGCACACGTTGCTGCTGGGCATGGCATGGCGTTCAGATGTCTCGGGGACACGGAGCTGCCACCCGCTGGTGAAACGCCAGATCAGTGTCTGTTCCTCAACACTCCTGGGATAAGTCGCTCAGCTGCCTCCCGGTTGCACAGCTGGAGAACTCTTCACCAAGCCCAGGCTGCTGCTTCCCCTCGCCCCTGCTCATTCGTTAGCAGCCCCTCACAAAGATATCAATGCGCCCTCATTCGAGCAGGGTTTGTGGCCGCCCGTCGCAGCTCTCCAGCACGCCCGGGGTGCCTGGCTTTGCCGGCGATGCAGCACAGCTGGGCAGATTAGGGGAGAGGACCCCACAAGGATGGACTGTTGCAGAGGTCCCCAAAGTGTGGGGCACACTGCCCAAGGGGGGCCTGGAGGAACATTTGGGAGATGCAGAGGGGCCTGGGCCAGCCTCCAGGGGGCTGAGGAGGGAGTTCCACCCAGTCCCGCTCCACTCCCAGCTCTGTTCCAACCTCAGCCATAGCCCTGGCTCACAGCCTCAGCACCCTGACTGAGGCCCAGTGCTGCTCTGCACCCGGCCCCACCTCCAGCCTCTTTCCACTGCTCCATTCCCCGCCCTGGCCCCAGACCTGCCCCAAGCTGCAGCCCCAACCATGTCCCCTTATCTCTTTTGTGCGCGCGCGCACACAGACACACACAGACACACACATACACACAGAGCCTGCCCCACGGGATTAGGCTGAAATGGAAACTCAGGCCAGAATATCAGAATTTCAATGCCCAGGCCAGTGTCTGCAGTTCCTTGGAAGCTAGTAGAGACACTGGCCTTAGAGCTCAGACAGCCTGGACAGCTCTCTGGTTTCAGGTATACCCACCCCCCACCCCGGAGTTAGGTCTGTGACACTGGACACCTGCCTGCTTCCACTGAGCACCTTTTCTCTGGGTACTTCAGCCCCGACCCTTGAAAGGCAGTTAGATTTTTAATTCCTGTTGGAGTCTGACACCTACGTACATCCAAGGAGCTGGGTCGTCTTCCTAAGCCTTTCTGCACAAAACCTGCCATTGCATCTTGACCATCTCAGCACCTCCGTGCTTGTGTCACAGCAAGTTTATTTTGTCCTCTGTGCTGTCCATAATAGTCTGTCTTTTGCCCAAAAGTTTGCTTTAACCCAATATGTTCCCAAACCACAACTCTTCAATGTCCATTCTCATGGCTACCATCGTCCCTTCCCCAAGAAATGTTTGACGTTCTGCTAAGTCCTCCTTTCTCCTCTGGCTCTGGTTGTATTTCCACTTGGTTTCCTCATGACTGCCTCAGGAAGTGGAGTGTGAAAACTCAAAGACGGTGCAGTTCTTCTGGGCTGATGGAAGAAGCCCTTAAGCAAGACTTGCCAGCTGCGGCATGTAGCGCATAAGCATCGTTGCGTTGACTTTCAGATATTGATCTAACCGTGGCCATGGTGAATACATGGCTGATAAGCTTTCATGGACTTTGCTCTTCTACAGACATCTCAGCAAGACGTCATTCATGAAAATTAGCAGGGAAAAAAGGGTGCAAATGCGCTTAGCATTGACAGCCTTAACCCTACCGTGAAAAAGACTTCTCCATTGTGAAGGCTCTGTCCTTGCAGTCTTCTGTCCCACCACGCATCTGTTTGTCTGGGGAGTTCTCCGGGATCTCTCCGTAGTCACAGTGCCAGGCTACAATGAGGTTATCCACTGATTATTCCCTGCTCTCTCATCTGTGTGGCTGGAATCTTGCCTGTGCTGGCGGAGCGTGAAGACTCTACCTGCTTCATCCTCAACGGTGTCAAACGCTCGTGCTTTGGCAGCAGTGAGGTTTGTGAAGTGTATAACGGCCGTGCCAACCAGGCACATTCTTTATGGAGCAAGGTGTTGATTTATTTCCTCTCTGGTTGTTGATGCAAGCCAGACATCTGTTGAAAACTATGGGAACTGCTCGTCTTACAGAGTCATTTTTCAGGCCACGGAGAAATGAATTGCGTCAGTGCTGGTGCTGGTGGAAAAAATGGGGGCTAGTGCAGCTAGTTTATATCTGGTCTCCAGCCAAGTGGCAAAGCCAGAGGAGCATGTGAAAGTATCTTTCCTTCTTCCCCACCTTGGCTTGTTGGGGCCTCGGATGTTCTGTGTGATTCAAGAGTGCCAAAGGACTGCCCCTTTAAGAAGGACACGGTGTTGTCCCGGGTGACTCTTCACGGATCAAAGGAAACAAAAGACTTAGTCCTGAGGGACAGCATCTGGCACCCTTTGTCCTAGGTCAGATTTTGTACAAGGAATGAAAGTCATTCATTATCCGTTATCACAGTGTATGTGTACCAACACCTCCAGTCAGGCAGCCTACAGGGATTCGGCCTGGGACCTCTACTGCCTGCGTGAAAGGATTAAGGGTAGGAGGCTTTGTTTTGTTTCCAGGGATACAGAATTCCCTGTCCCAGGATGCTCAAGGGGCCTGAGAGTAGCATTGTCTCTTCTGATACACAATACCGCCCTCCCCAGGACGTGGGGATGATCCTCAGCTCACGGCACTGGATAGCCGGCAGCATGGCCTGAGCGTCCTTACAGATTTCCCAGGACAGCCACCTCCGAAAAGGGCTGACCCTGGCGAAACCTGGCCAGTGAGTAAGTTCACACTGGAGGACTCCTTACATTACAATAAACTGTTCCCAGCTGCCTACAGGCGGAAGTCCTGCCTAGAAGGTTGGGACCCCAGAGAGTCACCTCCAACTCTGACATGCCTGGGCCTCCTAGGGCAATATAAACTGCCTCCACGGCACCTCACACCAGAACTCTTCTCAGGCCAGGTTCAGGGCTCCAACTGTTCTTTTTACGATGCAGAAGCAGCATAAAATGGAGATAGTAAACAGGAGAATCCCACCCGAGGTCCACTAGCTTTAAGGCAGTAGTAGGCACAGAGACCTCTAGCCACTAGGGGGTGACAAAGAGCCATGCTCTGTTCGGCCAGGTCGCATACGGTCAACCTTCAACGTGACCGTTAACAGCACTCAGTGACCTGTAGCTATTGACTATATTTATTAGCTGTCTGGGTGATGGAGTGAGATGGTGAAATCTGCAAAGGACACAAGATAAGTTTGGCACCACAAGAAAGGGCACGTGAAGAACTGTAGAGGCAACTATCGGAGCCAAGCAACTGAGCAGCCTGACAAACGATGCAATTCAAAGTAGACAATGGAAAGGTGGTATGCAAAGTGGAAGTAACAATTTGCAGTGCTGACTGCCCACTTATTAGTGTCTAAATTTACTGCAACCGGGGGGAAGAAAAACACCTGGGCTTCACCTTGAACAGCTCAGTGCTGACATCGGCTCAGCTGGCACTGGAGGGTCCGGTCCCCACACCTCTAAAAGGATGCAGCAGACATGAAAATGGCTCCTTGAAGGACAAAATGTTACTATAGGTTGAAACTCTCTAAACCAGGACTCTTTAGTCTGACAACAGATGATCTCCTGAGGTCTCTTCCAGCCCTAGGATTCTATGATATAATATATGGAGATATACCATCTCATAGAGCTGGAAGGGACCTTGAGAGATCATTGAATCCACTCCCCCTACCCTCACAGTGGGACCAAGTACCATCCCTGCCCCACATCCCTAAATGGCCCCCTCAAGGGCTGAGCTCACAATGCTGAGTTTAGCAGACCAATGCTCAAACCACTGAGCTATCACTCCTGTATGTTGCTGGACCACAGAGGGCTGGAGGCAGGAGCTCTGTGGGCCGGCTGCAGGGAGGCCGATGGCTGGGAATCCTACTGTGGGAGTCTGGTTGAGCCACGGTGGGGCTGGGAACCCTAGTGGTGGGACTGCAAGCTGCCATGGCAGGGCAGATGGAGCTGGAAGCCCGGCATTGCAGTGGGCTGCCAGTGGGACAAGGGGAGCCAGCAGGGAGGCCGGTGACTGGACCAGGAGGAGCCAAGATGGGGGGCCAGAAATGACCTCCACTCATCTGGCAAAATCCTTTGTTTGAGACCAGTTAAGCCCTCAGGGTACTGGACCAGGGAGGGCCAAGCTGTAGAAGCTGGGAAAGGTTTCTATATGAGGAGAAACTGGAGAGATTGGAACATAATTAAATTGAGAGCAAGTGAATACGTTGTGACATTGCAGAAGGGGACAGATGTTATATAAGAAAGATCATTTGCACACCTCTGTTTCCATTCTGTCCTTCTCATGACCTAGGGAACCACTAATGAAATTAAAACTGATAAAAGGAGCCACCATTTTACTTGAAGTACACTTTGACTCAGTTATATAGTGCAGCTGGCAGTTCCACAGGTAAACAGCTTGCTTGGATTTTCAAAAAAAAAGGATTAGATATTTTCAATAGGTGCCATGCAATGTGATTTCTGTAGCTAAGGTTACCTAAGTATGTCTATTGGATAGGCTCAGCTTCAGTTTCTCATAACTTTTGCCAATTCTTTCCCCCATTCCGATGAAATGTAGCTGGCCAACGCTTAGCCAAGTAGCCGATCTGGTTTGGAAAGTTCAGTTTAAAACAGCGGAACCCTTTTCAAGAATGAATAGATGTGTGAATTGTGGACAGTTGCAAATTTCTGTTGGAACGGGATAAGTTGTGTGGGTACAAAGAGTGCCAAGAGGAATGTGGGCGTGTGAAGAAAGATAGTGTGGGTTTGGTCCGGCTGCTAAGCTTCCCTTAACTATCGATTACTTTGATCTTTAGTCATTTGTGATATGAAATGCAACTGAGAAACTTTAAATTCATACAGTTCTGTGGAAATTGATCTTTAACCTGCACAGAGCATGAAATGAGCAGTCAAGGATAGTCTTGGCATTCCATTTCTCTCTCTCTAGCTGTCTGTTGGCATTTCTAAAGTGTCCATCACGGTAGAATCTAAGCACTTCTGAAAGCCAGAAATACTTTAGCAGCTCAATAGAGCCAGACATTCATTGCATCCATGCTGGACGGGACATGTGTGTGTTAGACGCATCGCTGATCTTAATAATGTCCTTAGGTATTAGTGTGGGGTTCATGTGCTTTTCCAGTTGATGTTCAAGCATAAATCAGCATTCAGAAAATACAACTGAAAATCATTGCAGACTCTAGCCCTGTTTAAACAGTCGGGATGGAGGGACTCTGTTAAACCCCTCTGGAATACGCTGATCTGAATGGGCTGATACAGATCTATACATCACAGGCATGGGGCCAGTTGCAAAGTGGTAACTTCTCTGTTATTATGGGCAATCAGTCCTTGAAAGAATAACAAATGTATGTGGGAATGGGGAGCTGCACCTGTTTGATTTTTGCCTGGCAGAGGCCTGGGGGTTCGCCTTCCAGCCTGAATGGAAAATGTGTTTTTATGGAAAGCCACTTCATTACTATTGTCTTTTCATACAATCATAGAACACTAGAACTGGAAGAGACCTCAAGAGGTCGAGTCCAGTCCCCTGCCCTCACGGCAGGACCCAGCACTAGATCATCCCTGATAGATACCTATCCAACCTATTCTTAAATATCTCCAGTAATGGAGATTCTGCAGCCTCCCTCGGCAATTGATTCCAGTGTTTAACCACCCTGACTAGTAGGAAGATTTTCCTTATCTCCAACCTAAACCTCCCTGGCTACAATTTAAGCCCATTGCTTCTTGTCCTACCCTCAGAGGCCAAAGAGAACAATTTTTCTCCCTCTTTCCTGTAACACCCTTTTAGATTATAAAACCACTATCATGTCCCCTCTCATTCTTCCCTTTTCTAAACTAAACAAGCCTAATTCTTTCAGTCTTCTCTCAGAGATCATGTTTTCTAGACCTTTAATCATTTTTCTTGCTCTTCTCTGGACCTTTTCCCAATTTCTCCACATCTTTCTTGAAATGTGGTGCCTAGAACTTGACACAATACTCCAGCTGAGGTCTAATCAGTGCAGAGTAGAGCAGAAGAATGACTTCTTGTGTCTTGCTCACAACACTCCTGTTAGTGCATCCCAGAATCATGTCTGATTTTTTTGCAACACTGTTGACTCAGATTTAGCTTGAGATACACTATGACCCCTAGCTCCCTTTCTGAAGGACTCCTTCCTAGACAGTTGCTTCCCATTCTGTGTGTGAAACGGACTGTTCCTTCCTAAGTGGAGTCCTTTGCATTTGTCCTTATTAAACTTCATCTTATTTACCTCAGACCATTTCTCCAGTTTGTCCAGATCATTTTGAATTATGACTCTATCCTCCAAAGCACTTGGGACCCCTCCCCACTTGGTATCATCTGCACATTTAATAAGCATACTCTCTATGCCAATATGTAAATCGTTTGTGAAGATATTGAACAGAACCGGTCCCAAAACAGACCCCTGTGGAACCCCACTTGTTATGCCCTTCCAGCATAACTGTGAACCGTTAATAACTACTCTCTGAGAACTGTTATCCAGCCAGTTATGCACCCACCTTATAGTAGCCCCATCTAGGTTGCATTTCCCTAGTTTATTGATAAGAAGGTCGTGCAAGACCTTTCATTTGTATTATTGCAAGGAAATGTGATAGCCAGGAACAAGAGGGGCAGGAGGTGCTCAGACTACCTCCAGAATGATCTGCAACAGCTCTCTTTGTTCCATCCATATCCAACCTCTGCCTTCAGCCCCTGATCAGATCTGTGCAATCACCGTGCACCCCAGTCCTGACCTGCAGCCCCCCCGCTCTTCCAGTCTGGGACCCTCCAAAACCACTGCCAATGAGCCCCAAACTTTGTCCCACCCTGTGATGGGGGCTCTTCGCTAAAAGATATCCACGATACATTTGAGAGTCTGTGAGCAAGTGAGCGAGTGAGTCTGTCTGTGTTCAAGATCTCCTCCTAACTAGTAAGAGCTAGGACCACCAAGGGCACGTCTAAACTACATTCCTCTTCCAAAAGAGGAATGTAAATGAGCCCTGTCGAAAATGCAAATGAAGCATGGATTGACAAATCTCGCGCTTCATTGGCATAATCGTGTGAGAGCACTTTTTCGAAAAAGGGTTTTTCGAAAAAGAAACCCCAGTCTAGACAGAGTTCTTTCGGAAAAAAAACCCTTTTTTGAAAGAATCCTTACACCTCCTTTTTTCAGGAGTACGGGTTCTTTCTAAAAGGGGTGTTTTTTTTCCGAAAGAACCCCGTCTAGACTGCGGTTTCTTTTTCGAAAAACCCTTTGCGCTCTCATGCGACTATGCAAATGAAACACAAGATTTGTCAATCCGCGCTTCGTTTGCATTTTCGATCGGGCTCATTTACATTCCTCTTTCGGAAGAGGAATGTCGTTTAGACGTAGCCCAAATACGATAGGCAGCTTCCGCATCTCACAACTTAAAGCAAGGTCAGGGTTTGGTTGTGCAGGTGGGGGAGGGGGACTGAAGTTCCTCCCCACCCCACCCCTGATTTGTTCTGGGATGCATAAAATTATCCAGAAAAGAGACAGAATCACCAGCCAGGTGAAAGGGGCTGGCTGAGAGCCCCTCGCTCCCCATCTGGGAGTGCCCCAGCCCTGAGCTTCCCACCCACCAGGTTCCCTTAAGGGAGAGCAACAGGGTTGCAGCTTCCTGCCCCCCCCTACACACACACTCATATCATGGGAACACTGCTGGCTGTTCCCCTTCATCAGGGAGTGAGGGGAAAGTGCACAGCTCGCTGCATTCCTCCTTCTGGCCGGGGCACACGGGAGGAAGGGGGGGCAGATGAACCTGGCTGGACCTACCCCCATCAGGGAACGTGTACCCCTCCCGCTCTGTGCCCGCTGGAGCTGAAGCTGCTATGGAGAGCAATGGCTGAAAGTAAAGAAAAATGAAAAATAATTGAGATAAGGACTCGAGCAAGGCCGGGTAAATCTCGTATACAAATAAATGAATTACGTTGGCCTATAAGGTCAAAGTTCAGTCTGCTCTCCCAGGTATGCAACCCCCTAGATCGGGGGTGGGGAATCTAAGGCCCCGGGGCCAGATGTGGTCCCCGGCTTGCCTGGATCTGCCCCTTGGGGCTCAGGGAGCATTCCTGCCCCCCAGCATTGTGGAGTTGGGGGCTGGCACTCCAACCCCATTGCCCCCTACGTGACTGATTTTTCTGTGGATCAGCGACCCCTGACCCAAAAAAGTTTCCTCACTCCTGTCCTAGACACACAATTGCAGCCACTGCAAGAAAGACACTTGAGCAAAGCAGTAGGTTCTTAGCTCTTCCTGGCCACCTTGCTGCATAAGCAAGCACACAATTCTCTGTACACCCCACAGCTCGAGGTATCTTTGACCAAACCATTCACTGGAGAGCCAGCTTCTTTCCATTGGCTACTCTGCTCCAGAGAAACCAACTCATTGCTCCCCCTAATTCAAAATATTTTTCCCTTTTATCAGAATATTTCCAACCACAGGGTGAGACTTGAATATCTCAACGTTAATCTAGAGTTTACTTTAAATAATTCCAATATAACCACTAATCAGCTGACTCCAGTTTATTCACTTAAGCCCAGCCAACCCCAGATCTGTGTTTCCTGTCACCTCTATGGCTCTCTCTCCCTGCCCAGGTGCTGTATTTCAAGGAATCTCTTAGACCACAAACAAGAAATACCAAAGTATGAGCCTGATCCCACCCTCCCATGCCCTGTTGCGTCTTACTCCCTTGACAAGTCACTGACAACTTTACAATGCAAATGGAAACCGGTCTGATTTGGGAGGGATTCGGAACTCGTCCCCTGCGATGGTCCGTCTAGGCACTGCCCACATCTGGTGTGTTGTACAGAGGCAGTCTAGCCCTGAGCAAGGTACAAGGCAGTGGAGAAGCAGACCCACTACCTGGAAGAGGCCATTAGAGGGCCTTGTGTAACCCATTATAAATGGGCTGCTCAGATAGGATAGACATCACTGCCCATCACTGTGGTATCTTGAGCTTTCCCTGCTCGCTCACAAACCCACCTGACTCATGCGCCTCCCAGCCGGGCGCCCCTTGGAAGCCAGCGGCTGTAGCTCAGCCGTGAGCAGTGTCTGCGCATTCTGGGGTGGGGAGGGGAGGAAATGGCTCGGGAGCTCATTCAGTGCATGAAGTCTTCTCATTGTGAGAATCTGGGTTGATGCAGCTTCCTTCCAAGTCAGCCAATGGCAGCAAAGCTCTTTTAGGATGCTGGGTGAATGCTGAACCTTCAGGTGGTGCAGGGGATGACGGGCCGCAAGGTGGCCATGTGAGGTCCCAGGTTCCTGCTGGGCTTAGGGGCTGAACTCCCCGCCACACTCACTGGAAGGAGAAACTCCCTAACCTCTGTGTGGGAAGTACTTGTGTCGGGTTCTGGGTTTGGCGGAGAAGAGCATTTGTGGCACCTCCAGCCTTGTCCCTAAAACGGGACAGCATGTGAGAGGTCATTTACGCCCCAGGAAGTTCCTGAGGTGATCTTTTCTTTAGACGTCTCCTTTCTTCGCTCAATTGTCCCAGGCATGTTTACACGGGGCCTCTTCATGTACATGACAGGGCTGAACACCCCCATGGGCCTTCTCTTTCAGTGTAATAATGAACCAACCTCCTGAGCAACGTTCCCTCCAGTCTTTTCCATTGGGGCACAGAATAGTTTTTTATGTGTACCATGGCATGTGCTAATGTGCATCACCAATAGAGACCCAAAACCAAGTGGGTGGCATTTGAGTTTCTCCTGAATGGCCACACAAGCACACAGCTTACTGGGAACTCCGCCACTGAACCTAACTGATAGACTCCCCGTCTCAGAACTCTACTTAGGCACATGAAAACATGGCTTCTTCTCTCTCTCTCTCTCTCTCTCTCTCTCTCTCTCTCTCTGAAAAGGAAAGAAGAGAGAGGGAAAAACATGAGAGAGGTCTGTCATTCTTGCAAAAAGCCTTTCCAATCTCCCCTCCCTCCCCCCCACACACAGAGGCACATACACTTGGAGGGGTCTCTGCTCTCCTGTTTGCCGGAGTGGACTGACAGACCCTGCTGCTCCCTTCGCACTGAGATTAATTCATCGACAGTGACGTGCCAACCCATTAATCACACTGAAGAGCTGTGTCAGCAAGAAGCTGGCAAGGTGACTGCTGGAAATGGTGGGGCGAGAAAACCAATTGCAGCCTTTGCTGCCCTGCTGCCCGTCAGGCTGCTGTAAAACAAGCAGATAAAACCCTGCGTGGACGCGGAGTAGATTGTAATGCTGAGCCGTGGTGAAAATGAAGGGCCAGAGGAGGAGGAATTAGGAACCTCTTTCAGTGCAGCGACAGGTTAGAGCTGCTTCCGGTTCGAGGCCCCCATGCCAGGATTGTTCCTGACTCGTTCCATTAGCATGAGGAGGGGGTGGGCCTGGTTCCAAAACACTTCACCTCGCGGGCTGTCCAGCAAGGAAAGCTTAGGCACCGTGGGGCCACGCTCCCCCAGTCTGCAGCAATAAGAGGTAGGCAGCATGGTCCCAGAGGCTTAGCACCCCCAGTGCTGTGCCTGGAGCGGTTCTGTTCCATGTGGCTCACCCCCCCAGTCTGGCCTTCTGAAAGGCCCAGACGAATGGTGAGATTTCACAAGAGCGCACTCGGCTCCTCTTCGGAGAGCTGTCCCGTGAAAACCTCACCGCCATGCCAGGCATCCCCCCGGCCAGGGGGCCGCTGTCCCCTGCATGCTGCCTCAGGCCTGCGTGGGAGACGTTGTCATTACCCGAAGCTGCTTCCTTTGGGGATGAGCCATGCCCCGGGAAAGAACGCAGGGGGCATAGGTCAGCGGCAGGCATGGCTAGGCTTAAGAGACTGAGAAATAGGTGATTTCACTACCCCCTCTCTAGAGAGGGCGGAAGGGCAGGCTTCCCTTTCATAACTCGCAGCTGGCAGCTAGGTCTGGTGCTAGCCTTAGCCAAAAGGCCAGGGAGAAAGACTTGAGCGTCAGGAAACCTCCACTTCCCTGGGCTAACATGATCCATTCCAGGGGACGAACTAGCTCCGGCACAAAGAGGAGCATGGTAGGGAAGCGAGACAGACCACCCAGGCCCAATTCTCTCTACCACAATTGCTTGTCTGCCACGCTAGCTGGGGGAAGAGAGAAGCAATGACACCGTGAGACAGGGGCGGTGGGTATCATAGGCAGGGGAAGGCTTTGCCTTCTTAAACCGCCAGCCTGGCCCTGCTCACACTCCGGCCCAGAACACCTACTGTAGGCGTAGTGGGGACGGGGTGTTGCTGCCCCCGAGGGCCCGCCCTCCTCGTGCTCTGGGGCCAGGGAGGCTGGGGCTGCCTGCCCCCATCTCCCCCCATGGTGCTGTGGGGGGAGGGGGCTTGGTTCCCATGGGGAACGGGACCTAGGCAGAAGGGGTGGAGCTGTGGTAGGCCTGGGGCTTGCCTCCGCCACCCCCACCTTCATCCTCAGCCCATGCCCTGAGAACAGTGCCTGTTCAGAGGCCTCCACAGCTGCTGTGGAGCTGAGGGAAGGGCTCTTCTCCAGTCCTAGACCCGGCACTTTGTGTAAGGGGGGCATGTGAGGGGCTGTGGCACAGTGCCTTGCACTAAAACTGGTCTCCGCTTCCCCCGGCCCCAGGGGAACTAAGGCGCAGAGTGCAAGCGAGAGCATCCCCAGGGTTGCTATACTGCACACCAAGGACTAATCAGGGCTCTGAACAGCATCAGAATATGTGAAAGCATAAAGATAGCCTAACCCGCCGTCCATCTTATCACTGTCTCTCAATTACTGAGAACTGGGCCCAAACCGCTGCAAGAGTGACGACGGTTAAACACCCCACAGCTACGGCAACAGGTCCGAACCATCGTCTACCCACCACCCTTTCGAGCCCTCAAGCCTCGGCACACAAGGTGACCTTGCCTTTTCCACCAGAGCTACCGCTCCGGCCCTTTTGTTTTTCAGATCGAATTTTTTCTCCCTCTCTCTCTCCTGCCTTTGCTGATCTCGCTGCAGACCTCGGGGCGGGGAGACGTTATTTTTAACATGTGATATAAAAGGGATCTGACAGCACCGTGATGTAAAATGCCAAGCGCCAGACCAGACGGAATTCTGTAAATAATATTTCCGAGGTCCACACGGCAAAGCGGAAACCCCGACGGTGCCCGAGTGCATTTCTAACCTCGGGCTTGTTGCACCCAGAGAGGCACGTTCGCTTTGCATAATTCTGCATGGGGAGGGTCGGTTTTCAGGGGGTTACAAGAGACACCGTTGTGCTGTAAGCCATTGGCTGGGTGACAGACAACTGGAGCTAAGGCAGGAGCCGTGTTTTCATATCAGACTCTGTCAGGCGGGCTTCTTAAAGGGAACCATTGCCTAAATGCTGCGGTGCGAGGCGTGTCAGGCAGATCGAGTGGTTGCCTTAAAAAAGTCACCATTTGCCAGCCATTACCTCACTGTGGTATCCGCAGTTTCCCTGGGGGATGAGAGAACAGTCATAATGGAGAGACCTGAGAGAAAACTTTCGGGAGTGAGGGGCACGCAGCTATGCTGGCGAATTGGGAATGGCTCAGGCAAACACAGGGAAGCTGGGGGATGGGTGACAGAACAAGGGGAGGGAAGAAGCAGAAGAGTAGAGCCGCTAACTCCTATGGGCAGATTGGCGGGCTGGCAGATGAGAGTGACAGGAGGGGCGGGGGAGGAGACAGATGTGGGGAAAGGCAGAACAGGAGCGGGGATTATAATAATAAGGGATTAGACTGGCAGAGAGTCAGCTGCGGGAGGAGTAAGAGATGTGATTAAAAAGATCATGGGGTCAATAGGTAGAGAGGAGCTGTTCAGTGTTCCAGGGAGATGAGAAAGGATGAGGTGAGTATGTCTGCCCTGAATGCTTCAGAAGACATCTAGGAAGACCTGGAAACTTATGTGGGTACCAAGGTAAAGGGCCCTAGCTACTAGCGGCCAGTGTTCCCTGTAAACAGCCACCCAGGAGAAATTCAGGTGCCACCCAGCTGATTGGCAGAGCACCCACAAATGTCCACACCTGGCAGTGTATGTTTCTATTGGCGGTGCACATTTGCACATGCCTCAGTGCACAAAACAAAATTTATTCTGCCCACAGATGGAAAACATTAGAGGGGACATTGCTAGTGACTCTTGGACAGTCCCCTAGAGAAACTGAGAAAGCAGCCCACTGGCACAGAATTGTTTGGAGAGCGTTTGGGTAGTTTCCTTAGCTATTTCTATTGGACTGGTGATCAATTGACACTGACTGCATAACAGTGCATTTGCCACCTCCGACCTACCCTTTATATTCTCGTGTGTAGATTGCAGAGCGTTTGCTGCAGTAGGTTCCCCCACTACGAATGTGTGGAATAACTGACCCGACCCTGCCAGCCTTACTCAGTGGGACTCACCCCAGACATGTGGGTGGCAGAATTTGTGTCTCTCGCTGTGGTTACTCACACCATCAAAAAACACAGGCCTCTTTGCCTTCTCCTTCTCTCTGTGTTGGTTACATTATCTTCAAGCTTCCGGGTATGGTTATGACCACAGCTCATCCTGTTTGTTCCTCTACATTCTAAGGCCTTTGGGGCAGAGGCTATGTTATTTGCCTGGCCTCTTTTTTAATAAATCATAATCCTGCCTCACTCTGACATTTACTGATGAAAGCAGCTGTAATAAGCGCTTTACACAGGAATGCATGGTTGTCCCTCTTTTATAGATGGGGAAACTGAGGCCCGGGGAGGCAAAGTCATTGGCCCAAAGCCACCCAGCAGGAGAACCTGGATGAGAGCCCGTCTTTCTTGAGTTCCCTCAATTCAATATGTGATCCAATAGGCCACACCCCCACCCTTTATCGCTCAGTTCTTTGCATGCACACTTACAGAGCCCTATAAAGAAATAAAGGATCATATATAATGGGATACATCACATTGGACAATTGCCCACTTCCCGCACGAGAAGAGCATGGCGCCTGCCCATTCCCAGCCAAGCACAACCTCCTTCCGTCATCCTGATCAGCTCGACTCACAGACACCGGAAAAAGAAGAGAAAAGAGGAACCACTACTTTGAGCCACTGGGGTTAATCCGACTCAAAGCCTAAATCCATGTCAACAGCTAATCCAGTTAGTATGGCTTTCATTGGGTGCTTTGATAAATCCTTTCACCTCTTGCTGGGAACGAGGAGCAGCTTAACAGCTCAGTGTGCATGGGGAAAGCCCGTCAATAATGTGGCTAAGCAGGCATTTAGCAGGATTTAGGAAATGAGCATGTAACACCTTCTCTTTAATGAAGCGATCGCCCGTCTCGCCCTCAAAGGAACAGAAGTTAGTGCTGCCTGGAGGTTCGCCTCTGGTCAGTTTTAGAAAACTCCCATACTGTCAGCATCCCTACTTGGTGTTCTCTAGCTAGCAACATGCTCTTCTCTGGTGACAGTTTGTCCAAGGGGAAAGAATAGCACAAAGTGTTGGCTGGGTTCAGAATTGAGTTGGACTAGTGGTTTGCTGAAGCCACATTTTTAAGTCCAAATCGAACCCATGCCCGAGAGGGCTAAGCTGCTTTTCCTTTGTTGAGTAGGGGACAGCCAATGAAATTAATAGGCAGTAGGTTTAAAACAAACAAAAGGAAGCATTTTGTCACATAACACACAGTCCACCTGTGGAACTCCTCGCCAGAGGATGCTGTGAAGGCCAGGACTATAACAGGGTTCAAAATGGAGCTTGATAAATGAATGAAGGCTGGGTCCATCAATGGCTATTAGCCAGGATGGGCAGTGATGGTGTCCCTAGCCTCTGTCTGTCAGAAGCTGGGAATGGGTGACAGTGGATGATTCCCTGTTCTGTTCACTCCCTCTGGGGCATCCGGCAGTGGCCACTGTCAGAAACCAGGATACTGGGCTCAGTGGACCTTTGGTCTGACCCAGTGAGGCCATTCTGATGTTCAGTCCAACTCTGCCCTCCAAAACTGACAGGATGCGGCAGCCAGCTCCTGCCCATGGTGTCATCACGGCGATGGCCCCACATGCCAGCAGCTGCATACCAGGCTCCTGCTGCCCACCGCACCCACCCGCACACTGCATGTGCTATGGAACAAGGCGCTGCACGTCTTCGGCACGTTCTCGCCACAGCGCCTGCAGCGCCTTGAGGCGGTAGCGGTCAGCAGGAGCCGAGCATGCAGCTGCTGCTGCGGTGACACGTCTCAGAGGGGTGGCTGTGTCAGCCTGTTCCCACAAAAACAACGAGGAGTCCTGTGGCACCTTCAAGACTCGCACGTTTGTTTGGGCATCAGCTTCCGTGGGTTGAAGCCCACTTCTTCAGATACAGCTTTCACTGCTGCCGTGTTGACCAGGGGCACCAAAAGCCTCCAGGGGCCCCTGGGTGGGGAGGGGGCCCAGCTCCGTGCTCCAGTGACTCTGCGCACCTAGAAGGGGTGGGGCCTCTGGCAGGAGGCTCCGCCCCTTCCTGGAGCATGGAGCCAGTAAAGCGTGGAGCCAGCTCCCTCCACACATCTTGCCCAGGCACCTGAGAAGGTCTTGTGCACACGCACGCATACGCTCACACACCCACACAAACACACCAGTCCTCAGGGATACCCAAAGCACCGAGTTAAAGGGCTTAGTAACAGCAACAGCAGAGTCTGGGCCCCTTTAAATTGCCTGGCCCTGGGGCAACTTCCCCCTCCCTTACCCTGCCCATCAGCAGGCCTGGTGTTGACCCTATGGGCAAGGGAAGGGGAGCAGACACAAGCCCAATAAGGCCCATATTTTACAGCCAAATATGAAACGAACACTCTTAGGCCTGCTCTGCACTCGGGGTCTGTCTAGACTACAGGGTTTTGTCGACAAAAGTGGACTTTTGTCAACAAAACTATACCTGCATCTATACTGCCACTGAGTTCTGTCGACATAATGTCAACAGAACTCAGCAGTTTTGTCAATGGCTGTAAACCTCATTCTATGAGGAATAATGCCTTTTGTCGACAGAGTTCTGTCAACAGAAGGCGTTATTTCATCTACACTGTCCTTTGCGTCTACACTGTCATGTCAACAAAGCGGCTTGGTTTGTCGACAGAACTGACTGTAGTCTAGACACTCTTTGTCGACAGAAGCTTTGTCGACAGTATCTGCCGACAAAACTTCTGTCGACAAAAGCCTATAGTCTAGACGTACCGTAGGGGATAAGTTTGAATAAAGCTACACAATTAACGTCGCTGAAGTGGCGTGAGTCAAAGTAGCTTAACTTGAATGTTGGCACCGTCCACGCTGCCGGAAGCCAACGGGAGCACGCTCTCCCTTGGACTTCCCTTTCTCCTCCTAGAAGCAGGACTATCTGCATTGACAGGACTATCCCCTCTCCGTTTGAGTTGGCGGGTCTTCACTAGACCTGCTCATTCGAACCCCAGAAGATCGACAGCGGCAGCTTCGATCTTCTCTGTAGCGTAGACATGGCCTTAGGCAGGGCTCGACAATTAGGGCAATCTACTTGCCCGTGGTGAGTAGATTTTAGCCCAGCACAGCGCCACAGCATAATCAGCACATGTGCAACGCGGTCTATGCATGTGCAGCGTGCCAAACCGTGCGGCTGGTGAGTGGGGCTCACTGCCGCTTGTCAAGCCCTGGCCTTAGGGCCTGTTGAGTTCGGATCGCAGCACAGGGCTGTAATCTTGATCTGTCTTCTTCGGAGCGATCACCAACACTTGGAAAATTGAATGACTTATTCTACGTCCCCGCCATTTTTTTTTTATTAAGGGAATGTATATCATACTGATGGAGGATGCCACATTGACAGTGCTGGGGACTGGAGTCATCTATTTACTCACGGACGGCATACAGTGAGGGCAGCAGCTGAGAAAGCTTCGTTACCAATGCTCTGCAAAGATGCTCCAGCCCTGACCGGGGGGATGGCCTCTAGCGGTCAGAGAATAGTTCATTGTCCAAGCTCTCTGGGTGCCAATGGTTGTGGAGGGCCTGTGGTAGGAACATGTTTTCTAGAAACAGGGCTGGGACCCTCACTTCATTTCAGATGGGCCACGGAAAAATCATTGGAGGATAAATAACTTTCCGGGAAAACAGTGCCAGCCTCTATTGAAATCCATGATCTGAAAGATGAAAAGCTGCGTGTTTTATTAAAAATTAACTGGGCTCTCCTGACTATCACATAACATGGGGCTCTCTGGAGTGCCCACGAGTAGGAGACCTTTTCAGGGTACCCAATATGCTCTGTGTAGACACAGGCCTGTGTAACTTCAGTTACAGTACATTGTACCTAGCAGAGTATCTTCCAAGTTCTCCAGCTTTGGGTACAACTCCTAAAAGAGGAACATGGGAAGCAGGTTTATATAATTTTAATGGTGCCCAAAACAGGTTCAGTCAAAGCTGTCTTGTCCATAGGATAGACTGGGACAACCACTCCAGGCCTCATGCTTTGGGGGGCTCCATGCTTTGGGGTTCAAGGTGGCCTGGGTGCCGGAAGCATAGAGCAAGCTGGTGCCAGCCTACCCCACTCTGTTCCATCGCACCTCTTCCTGCCCCAGCTCCATTCCTGCCCCACCCCTACTCTGCCCCTTCCTCCAAGCCCCCCTCTGCTGTGCCGCCACTCCACACATGTCCAGTTTCTTCCTGCCCCTTTCTTCCTCCAAAACGTTTTTCAGCCTTCTGCCTCCTCCCCTGAGCGATGCCAAAATGCCTCTCAGGGAGGTGGAGTTAGTCAGTGTAGTGGGTGCGTTACATAGGTGGGATTTACCTTTTAGTGTAGATGCTTACAGAGTTAGTTGTCTTCCGTCAACTTAACTATAGTGTAGACCAGTATTTCTCAACCTTTTTTTAATTAAAGTACCCCTTTAAAAAAATTATAAGTACCCCCAGTACCTACCATTTTCAGACACACAATTTTTTTTCCACCATTGCAACACATTCGTTTAAGCAACATAATCGTAGCCGGGTGGGTGATGACATTTTTAGGTGTAAAAAATACAAAAATAATAAAGCACTGTAAAACTTAAAACAAAAATTCAGTTTTCTCCAAACTTCAACTGTGTTGATGGACCTCCCCAGACTTCTCCCAAGTACCCCTAAGGGTACTCATACAACTGGTTGAGAAACACTGGTGTAGACCAGGGCTGAAATGATGAAGATCAGAGGATGAGGCCTTTTCTCATGTCTACGCTAAATGGAAGATCACCACTGCTACGATCAATTTTCTGGAGTTTGATTTAGTGAGTCTAGTTAAGGCTCACTAAATTGAACTCAGAACGTGCCCCTGTCCACTGCTGGTACTCCAGCTTGTGTGAGGAAAGGCAAGCCAACGGGAGCTCCCATCAGCCTCCCACTGTGGGGACAGCAGCGAAACGTGAAACAAGATACGTCAACTCCAGCTACATAGTTAACGTAGCTGGAGTTGTGTATCTTCATTCATTCGATGTTCCCTATGAGGATAGACCTAGCCTCAGACTTCCACTGCCAATTTAGCCCTGGGAGAGATCTGGTCAATGATAGAGGTGCAATGGGCTTCCTTGGATTGTTGCATTCGAGACACACACATGTTATTCATTTCCATTCACTTTCATGGAGGAAAGGTCATTTTTGTGCTTTTTTTTTCAGCCGAGGAAGAACATTACATTACCTTTTCTATGTACTGTGTTCAACCACCGTAGGAATAAGAGGCCCACGGAACATTAAATCAACTTTACCATCGGCAGAATGTACCACTCGGTGTTGCACAAAGGAAGGCAAACCACAGCCTCTCTGGATAGTGTTGTGACTTGTGCAAAAATAACTACAAATGAAAACACTACACATTGCTCCAACCTGAGCTCAAGCTGTCCCAAAGAAGGCAGGGGTAGTTAAAGTAAAGCCAAGGGGAGAATGGTGCAAGATAAAAATAATCCCACTGAAATCTAAGCAATATGCATACCGCTTTGCTAAAGGCAAAGATTATGTGCCACCTAGGAATATTCCCATACTACTTCCAAGCAGAATTTTTGTCCATAGGACAGACCAACCATTTTCCTAATGACGTTACACGTATCAGGCATTTACAGCCCACTCGATTAGTTTCCTTTAGCACGGACACTGTGACAATTTTTTTCCCTTCCCTTCCCCTCCCCATCCCCTCTAAATGCCCATTTTTTCTCTTTTCTTTCCCTCCCATCCCTTCTTTTTTTGCTATTTATTTGCAACTCTGGACCCCTTGCTCCATTCATCTGAAGAAGTGGGTTTTGCTCACAAAAGCTCATGGTACCAGCTACATTTTTCTTAGTCTCTAAGGTGCCGCAGGATCATTCGTTGTTTTTAAAGCATCTTCCACAAGTGTACTGAGAAGGTAAGCTTTCTGGGGCAGGGATATCTTTTTGGATTGTGCTTGTGCAGTGCCTAATCCAATAAGGCAGGGGTGGGGAACCTTTTTTTGGGTCAGGGGCCGCTGACTCACAGAAAAATCAGTTGGGGGCCACACACAAGTGAGAAGCCCCTGACTGAGAAGGAGAAAGACGCTCCCCACACTCCCCTCACACACCAGAGCCTAGGGGGGCCCAGGCTGGTAGACTTTGTATGTTCCAGCCCTGCGGGTGGGTAGCAGGGGGGCTGGATCATGAGCGCGGGCTCCCCTATGTGATGTGGGATCCCTGAGCCTTGGGGCCCAGATCCAGGCAAGCCGGGGATCACATCTGGCCCCCGGGCCTGAGGTTCCCCACCCCTGCAATAAGGCCTTGATCCAAGATCACCCCAGGAGCACACTGCTTATGCACTACGGCAGTACAAATAATAATGAATGAAGTCAGAAGCCACCTTGCTCATTTCTAACCTCATTCGATATTGAATGTCATTACATAATGAATTCCATGAGTTCACATGGTGATTACGGAGACAGTTTTAACTTTTGTATGATCAGGAAAGCCTGGGTTATAATTTCAGACACAAACCCCCCCTTCCAAACCCTGCACCCTCCCAAACCCCAACTTCCTGCTTGGAGCCCCCCACATCCCCAAGCCCCTTCCCTGACTCCTACAACCCCCACACACTCAGCTCCCTCCCCTGAAGGACCCGAGCAATGCTGGGTAAGTCTTCTAGGAATAACTATGTATCCTGCCAGTCCTCTGTGGAGGCAGGGAAAAAGGAATAAGGGAATTTGTGTGCAGCCATCTTGGTCTTGTTAGCAAGAGAGCAAGAGTCAGGCTAAGTTTGTGGCCTGACGACGCGAGAGCTGTAATAAGACGCTGCCTTCGCCTCTGGCCTCCATACTGAGATAAGGATAGAATGCTGACTCTGGCAGGGACCTTGAGATAAGGAGCAGCTGGGTGGAACTAAAATAACTGTTAGCCGTTGGTGTTTGTAATGGGAAGGAGACTAACTGTTTAATGTTATTATATCTAATGGATAGTATATAAACTGCTTCATTATTGCCTGTATTTGACGATCTGCCTAGCAGCAGCTTCTTCCCTTGCAATATTGCTCAAATAAACTGTCTCTGATTACTCGTTGCTCACAAACGCAGAGTGAAGGCTTGTTTTCTTCCACACCTCCAATCAGCAGACAGAAAGACCATCACATATTTCCCTTCCTTTCAGGAGTCCCTCAGTTCCCAGTGTGAAGAGCATCACAGTTTCCAGGCCATACATCATTTCAGCTAGGACATGCTAAGCCCTGTCAGACGGCTTGGTACTAAGGACTCTGGCCCTTTGGTGAACACGCACCACTGGGGAGGCTGCTGTGAGGAGCACACAAGAGGAAATGGTCTGAGGCAGTGTTTCCCAATTTTTTTTGGCCACGGAACCCTTTTAAAATTTTGAGAAACTCCAGCCAGGAAAATTGGTCGAGCAAAAAAAAAAAAAGGAGAGCTGTCTCTTTAAGGGGGGGGAGGGGATTTCTGAGTTCTCACGGAACCCTTACTTTTGCTTTGCAGGGTTCTGCGGAGCATCATTTGGGAAACACTGGTCTGAGGTGTCCAGACGGGTAACTCGTAACAGAGCAGTCTGTGAGGAGTAAGTCTCGTTGGGGGCTCCAATCCTCCCTACTTCTATGCTACTCTCTTCTCTCGTCCGCAGAACCAAGCCAGGCTGGAGATTCCCCAGGCTGCTTTCACCCTTCAGTGAGCACGGCCTGAGGGATTACCCATAAGCCATCTGTCCAACACTTCATCTGACTAGACCTTCTGCCAAGCCGGCCTCCTGAGAAGTTGGACCGATGTTCCTGGCTCCAGAAAATAAAGCCTCGTGAAAAGGAGACTCTGTGCTGCTGTTCTGACCCGGCCCAGCGGAGTCTTGAGTGACACGCTTTGTGAAAAACGCACAGGCGATGCCGGTGCCCATAAGATATGAGCAAGCCCTCACTGCCACACACTTGCGCCGAACACCTATAAGCAGGCAGGTGGAGTCTGTCTGAGATTCTATCCACCCCAGGGTGCCAGCCTGCTCCAGCTGGCGGAGAATGACTTTGAAAACAGTAGCAAAATGTAAATGTGTGGGGATGTATTTGGATGGATATCAGGAGACACTGGAAACCACCTTCCACTAGCTAAAAAATCTTGCTCCCCTTCTCCATAGGGATGCTTCTACTTTGTGAGTGCCAGATCCAGGGACTTATGCCAGTCCACACTGGCTGAAGGTCTGGGCCCGAGCCTGCTTAGCTGAGAGGCAGTGGTACTATTGTGACACATAGAATGTCACACAGAATGTGACACAAGGCTCTGTTTTCATGGACCAGATGAGCTCAGCCCAAAAGTAACATTTTCTAAAGTGCCTAAGACCAGTGTTCCCTGCAAGCTGAGTGCTTATACGGCCACTCAGGAGAGATTTAAATGCTGCCCAGCTGGTTAGCAAAGCACCCACAGTTAGGGTTTTGTTTCTACTGATGGTGAACATGCATACGTGCCTCGGTGCACATAAACATTATTCCGCACGTGGCTAGAAAAGATCCACACACGGATGGAAGAGATTAGAGGGAACACTGCCTAATCACACTGCCGTCAAGTCCGGAGTCTGCTTTTTTGGAAGGACATTGAAAAAAACCTGATTGTGTGCAAACAAGAGACACAAATGGCTGAAGAGGTAGGTAGCTGGTTAGATTATAACCCAGGGGAGCAGAGACCAGAACACACTGCTGGGTGTTCCGTTGCCTGGGGGAAATCACTCAGGAACAGACCCTCACGTTAGAAGAAAATGCGACCACAGCTGGTAAAAAAAAGTAGGAGTCCTGTGGCACCTTAAAGACGAGCAGATGTATTTGGGCATCAGAGATGCCACAGGATTCCTCGCTGGTTTTGTGGATACAGCCGAATGTCGCTACCCCTCTGGTATGTTCCACAGCTGGTATTAATGAGCATTGCAGCTGGTCATCTCAGAAAGGCCAAGACCTGCATTGTCAGTGAAAATGAACCACCTTCATTCTCCTCCAGAAAAGGGTCACCGATCGCATGTATTATAATTTGTTATTTGCATCACAACAGCTCCCAGGAGCCCACGTCATGGACCACGGCTCCATTGCATCAGGCGCTGTACCAACACAACACAAAGGTGGCCCTCGGGCCAAAGAACTGACATAGCCCAGTGGGTGTCAGTCGATGCCTACACAGTCACTGACCAGGATGGACACACCCTTGGGAAAACAAAAGACCTCACTGTCCAAGCCTGTCACCTTCCATGAGCACTAAATTCCCACCACACTCCAAGTCCACCAGGGCTCCTAAAAGCTTGTTTGTCATAACTGATTTGTCAGCACTGCATTGCTTCTGGGTTTTTGCTTCCAGACCAGTGAGACTATGGTTGGGAATGAAAATAGCATTTAAAGAACAATATTTTCAAAGTAGAAAACATGAAAAGACAGTTTGTTTCGCCCCTTGGGGCCGGCTTGGCATCCCAGCCTCTGACTTTAGGACACACAGAAGTCCGCCTCTGCAAAAGTGAGCTCATGGCCGGTTGGACGCTCAGGCACCTGGCTACCTAATTTACACATTCAAATGGCTCTTTGCTCACACAAAATGCAAACAGGGAAACCTATGGCTTGAGCAGTCGTAAACAGCCGTGCAAAACGAGAGGCTGCTGTTGGAATGGTCATAGCATCAGGGAATCACAGGGTTGGAAGAGACCTCAGGTGGTTGCTTGAACGATTGTTTTACCAGTACAGAGGGGTATCGTTTCATACAAGACGATTGAGTGGAGGTTGGGCTGAGCCTGAGAAGTAATCAAGTTACCTGAGTCGCACAAAGATGCCGGTACTGTAGGTTTAAATCTATAGCAGAGAGCCAGGCAGAGTTCAGGGGGCGGAGATAGGTCTCAGGAGAAATTATACTGGGAGGCAGGCAGAGTCAAATAGCTTTCAGAACTTTTCAGTAGTCTAATGAAGTTCCTTGTTCCTTGCCTAAAGAATCTGACTCTGATTCTTCACCACTGTCTCCCTGTAAAAGACAGCGCTGGATGAAATTGGAGACAGAACTAGGCAGTCTTTCTATTTGTGTCACACGCTCAGTCAGCGCTCCATTGTCCTAATCAGACACACTCCGTCTACGGGCAACCTGAAGCTTCATCTTGGCTGCGTAGCGAAAAGTCGGACACGGTGCCACATGCGCTCAGCCTCACGGTAAGTAATCAGGGCAAACGGCAACAGAGTGAATGAATCAGAGGGCAGGCCCAGGTAATGCCAGACCTCTGAGTTCTCCACCACAGGCTTCCTGCCCTCCAAGGCAAGGCACCACCACGCCAACAGATGCGGTCGCCCAGCGTGGAGGGCTGCAAATAGAGGTCAAAAGGGATTATACAGCAGCGAGGCTGTGGGTGTCTTGTTCCTCATGTGCCCAGATGTTCTTCCCCCATAATTTATGAAGACAATTAAAATGCATCATTCTTGTGCACACACATACACATACACACACAACTGCACTCACTTATCTGGAAAAGAAAATCCCAGGAGCCATTTCTTTCACTACCCCGGCAGCAGCTCCCTGGCTCTCAACCTGGGGGAAAGTGGCTGGAGGCAATACATTAAAATATGAATAGTCACAGAGCCACTGTTGTGCTTGGGGCATGGGGTGGCGGGACGTGTGAAGCTACTGCCCAGAGCCAGGGTGTGTGTGACCTAGCGTGTGTTGGCACATGCAGAGGTGCTGCGTGTTAGTGCTTCTGGAAATGAAGAGCGAACAGAGCCAGGGACAGGAGGGCAGCTTTGGCCTCCCTCTCTCTACCAGACATCCTGACATGGTTCCATGCACCGCAGCTGCAGTATTACCTGCTGTCCAAACTGGGGAGACAGATGCATGTCGGGCCAGCTTTCATCTGAGCATGCAAGAAGGCACTTCACCCCAAGGGTTTCTTCCTGCCCTCCCGTCCAGGAAAACTCAGCTCTGTGACTATTAAATGACAAACCCCTGGATTGGTTCAGTGCTGTTCTGTGCCACCGTCGCCTATCCATCGCTCCAGGTGTCTGGCTGAGCTATGCCAAAGTGACGCCAAAGCCTCTGAGAGCCGGCGCGTTGTCCGCACGATTACTGCAGAGGCCTGAGGTTTCACGGAAAGTCAGCCTTCCCCCCTCCTCTAACATTCTGAGTCACAGGGGAGGGTGTTGTTATTAGCAGTACAGTAGCACCCACAGACGTCACCTGGGCTCGGAGCCCAGTTGTGCTAGGCACTGTACAAACTACAGGTACTTTACAGTCTACAGTCTACAGTCTACAGTCCCAAGGGAGTGGCCAGGAGGGCTGGGCTCTGCTGTCTTGCCTGTCATCAGACATGGTAAGTAGCCCCTCACCCCCAGCCACAGCCCGGGAAGAGACTCCTGGCAGCTGGGGGCCTGTGGGGGGAGAGAGCCCCTGCTGGCCAGGGGAGTCTTGGTGCTCCACCGGCCAGGAGGGAGAGAAAGCCGCACCAGATGGGACCCTCCTCCTTCCTGAGCCCCTCCACACCTCCCACTCTCACACCCGCATGCCCCCAGCCTCCTGCCCTGCCATCCTCTTGCTATAAAGGGGATTCTTTACTCATATGAGGCCACCAGATACAAGCCAACCCAAATTCCTGTTGCCAGACTAACTACACATAGCCACCCTCCAGGGCATGTCTACACAAGGAAACTATTTTGAAGTAACTAAAAATCGATTTAATAACTCCCGAAGTAACAAAATCGAAATAGCGTGTCCACACGACGGGCAAGGCTCAAAATTAGTGCAAGGCAGGCTCCATTACCGTGGACGTTCTACCTCGACTTAGAGTCCCAGGAAGCACTGGGGAGTAATTAGTTCAAATTACTCTGAGGCGTCGTTATGTTGAAATAGCGGCACCGGAGCGTTCATGCTGCCGCTATTTCGAAATAACTATTTCGGAATGAGTGTTATTCCTCAAGGAAAGCAGAAGTACAGGTTTCAAAATAAGCAGCCCATTATTTCGAAATAATGGGCTTGGTATTTCGAAATAAAGCCCTAGTGTAAACCAGGGCACAGGGTCCGCATCCAGACTGCAGAGTTCAGGGCTAGATATGGGGACCAACATCTAACCCTGCTCTCAGACTACAGTAAAGTTCGGCTTCCTCTTAATCTAGTGTAAAGTGGTGTAGGGTTACAGTTTAAGATCTGTCCTCAAGCAAAGTTACTAATTTGAACCTATTTTAGTGCTGTACCTATCTTGAGGGTGTGTCTAGACTACAGGGTTTTTTCGGAAAAAAGTGGCCCTTTTTCGAAAAAACTATACCTGCGTCTAGACTACCGCCACGTTCTGTCAACAGTAAATCGACAGAATGCGGCGATTTTGTCAACGGTGGTAAACCTCATTCTACGAGGAATAATGCCTTTTTTCGAAAGTCATCTTTCGAAAAACGGCGCTATTGCATGAAAACAGGGCTTTTTTGAAAGAGAGCATCTAGACTCTCTTTCGAAAAAGCGAGCTGCTTTTTCAAAAAATCTTCTTGTTGTCTAGACGCTCTTTTTCGACAGAGGCCTTTTCGAAAGATTCTGTCGAAAAAGCCTCTGTCAAAAAAGGCGTGCAGTCTAGACGTAGCCTTACTGTTGCAGTGGTAGGCACAATACAGATCAATAAAGTAAAGAAATGAGGAGAGAAATCAGCTTTGCCTCATTTCAGAAGTGACAGGCTCCGAACAGACCCAGGGTTGTTTCTTCTTTCTGCCTTTGATGGTGTCCCAAATGCTTTCGCGCTTAGAAAAAAGAGACTGACCTTCAAAATGTCAGTACTTGGATATCACAGCTCCCCCCGAACACTATGGCATGGGTTTGACACGCCAGAAACACCCCTTTTCAGATTTAAACCTGATGGAGAAAACTTACCACGGTCATTCATTCATCAGTCGTTCCAGGGGGATTTCCTCGGTGCCGAAGGCTAATGCCACTCAAAGTTTCCTGCAGGGAGGCAAGCAAAAGGCTGTGAAATTTCTATTCTGCTGGCTAGAGGGAGCTCTTTCCTCCAGGAATCTTCAGACATAATCTGGCCTGAAAACTCACTGTATTCTTAGTGTTTGGACTCGGGTTGCCAGATGGTTTCACCAAAAATACTGGATGCCCCCCCAAAAAGGAGCGCCGGGAACATTTTGTTGAGCAAAAAAAAAAAAGCACCAGGCCACTCTCCTGCCACTCCCCCCACCGCCACCACATGTCCATTGGGTGCTGAGCCCAGAAGAGCAGAAAATATCAGACACCTGGCAACCCTACTTTGGACACCTTGTGCTTTCACTCCAGCAGAGCCTCCGTGCTGTACTTTCTTGCTGGCTGTAACATTCCTTGTGTTCCTAACTTCTGGGAAATCCCTCGGCATTTCCATGGCACAAAGACTCAGCCATAGCTCCTGCAGCAGAGTTAACAGGGCCCACGCTTACTATGGGTCTAGCTCAAAGGCAGCGCCGGTGCCCTGCTGCTGCCATCTCTGGAGGGCAATGGGGACTAAGGTAGGAGATTTGAGTATGAACAGAGCAGGGGTGGGCAGTAATTTTTGAAGGGGGGCCACTTTGTGAATTTCAGAAGTGGCTGCAGGCCACCCCAGAAGGGGTGTGGCCTCGGGAAGGAGGGGCGTGGCCTCTGGCAGAAGGGGTGGGCCTTAGGCTGTTTGGGCGGGGCCAGGAGACTTCACATGCACCCCCACTCTAAGATCCTGATTGGGCTGGGGGCAGGGGAGTGCATGAAGTCTTTGTCCTCCAACCCCTGCCCTGCCAGGGGCATGTGGCTCTTTGAGACAACCACCAGCTGTTTTGAACAGCTGGCGAGGCCCTCTAGGTGCCGGGCACCCCTGGCATGGGGAGGAGACTTTGTCCGCTCCCCTGTTCCCAAGTCTCTATTGGTCTGAGGGGCAAGGGGGCAGCAGGGTGGCTGTGGGCCAGATCAATCAGTTTGGCAGGCTGGATCAGGCCTGGGTAGACTGTCTGCCCAACCCTGCATCGGAGTGTAGCCTCGGTAGTATGGAAGAGTTAATAAAAGAAAGAAAAAAATCCCTGTCCTTGTTTGCTATGTCTTTCCCTTCCTCCCGTCTCTCACTCCTTATTACCTGCAACAGCTCTTCTTGGGTCTCAGCTCATGGGCCCGAATCCCTGTGTAAATGAGAACAGACCCTGACTTCCCTTGGGCCTGTACCTTTTCTACTGCTCGTAGGGTCACTCCCCCACCGAATCAGGACATGCTGGACGATGCCGTGTGCCCTGGCAGCTGGACCCGGCAGCCCCAGCAGAGTATTTATACAGCAGCAAGAACCAAAAATAAAGTCCCACCCCAGCAGTGCTCTTCCATTTAGAAAAGCAAATAACCCACAACAACGACCAGGGAGCTTTTTGCCTTAAGACAGCTCCCCTGGGGATGCCCCAGACAAGCACATGTTATGGGCTCTGCAGCAGGAGCCAGAAGCAAAGTGACTGAGGGATGAGCTCGAACTTGGAAGTTTCAGCAGTGAGGGGCACTTCGGCCGGCTAGAAAAGGCTACCACAAAAGGGCCGTGTGCTCATCCTAAAAGGGCTCAGGCAGGGCCGGCCCACAACATTTTGGCACCTGAGGCGGGGAGCTCAAATGACGCCCCCCGTGTCGCCTCGCTTGGGCCAACACTTTGAAAGGTCTCAATTTTCTGGGTCCTAGTGGTGCCCCCCCCCCCACAGCCTGGCACCTGAGGCGGCTGCCTGAGTTCGCCTCATAGTAAGGCCAGCCTTGGGCTCAGGGATACAAGCAGCCCGATTGTAGGCAATTCAGCTGAACTGCTTCTCCAGAGCAATCACCCTGCTGCTCAATCCAGAACTGAAATGCCTCGGGGGCTCCCCGGCCCTCTGAGTCTGCAATTCCTTTCCAGCGGTTTTATTTCGCCTCAGGGAAGCATCACCCGTGGGCGAGAGGGCATGGGGGAAATACAAAGCAGCTCAGATTCCCTCCCACCATCTTGCCAGAGAGAAAATAAATACAAAATAATAAGGGGGCCGCTGACAAGCTCTCGGCTCATGCTGTGCGCAGGAGGTTCGCCTGAATGAAAAGCATTGGTGGGAACACAGAGAGCAGCCGGGATGCAGTGACAGAAAGGACCAATCACCTCAGCCTCTGAAGGGTCAGGGCGAAGCCAGCAGGCGACTTGCAGAGCATCTCCTATTGCAATGTAGGGCAAGTCACTTGGGGGCTGTTGTTTGTTGCTCTGCAATTGCTCCTCCCCGTGTTCCACAGCACGGATGTGCGTGCGCCCTGCTTTCAACGCCTCCTGGGCTATTGGGCAAATTGATCGCCAGAAATACTGTCAGCCTGAGCGGCTGTAAGGTACCCCAGATGTTTACTTGCATGGCCGGTCCCTTCAAATTGAGAGTGCTACTTTTCGCTTGATTTGGGTATAGACTCCTATTGTGCAGTAATTTAAACAATAATAATAAAGAGGGAGCGTTGGCTCTTACCCTGCAAAGGGCCATGCAAGCGTGGAACCCGACTGCCAGCAAAGCTCTCAGACGTCAGTAGAATAGTGGTCCACATAGTGGCTCCTTCTGTAAATTTGGGTTCATAGAAGAATTTTTCCTTTACTTTAAGGGGAGTTGGATCAGGCCCCACTTCTTGCATATGCTTTTCACGACTTTCCTCTACCCTGTCAGGGGAATAAAGGAAAAATATCACTCCATTGCCACTTCTAGGTCATCAAACATAAGAACGGCCATACTAGGTCAGACCAAAGGTCCATCTAGCCCAGTGTCCTGTCTGCCAACAGTGGCCAATGCCAGATGCCCTAGAAGGAGGGAACACAACAGGTAATCCTCACGTGATCCCTCTCCTGTCATCCATTTCCAGACAAACAGAAGCTAGGGACAAACAAGCTAATGGCCATTGATGGACCGAACCTCCATGAATTTATCTAGCTCTTTTTTGAACCCTGTTAAAGTCCTAGTCTTTACAATATCCTCTGGCAAGGAGTTCCACAGGTTGACTGTGTGCTGCATGAAGAAAATCTTCCTTTTGTTTTAAACTGTCTACATATTAATTTCATTTGGTGACCCTTAATTCTTACACTGGGGGTATGTCTAGACTACATGCCTCTGGCGACAGAGGCATGTAGATTAGGCCTCCTAGCATAGGAAAATGAAATGATTTAAATGATCGCCGCTTCATTTAAATTAAAATGGCTGCTGTGCTGAGCCGATCAGCTGTTTGTCGGCTCAGCGCGCTAGTCTGGACGCTCTGCGGTCGACATCAAAGGCATTTGTCAACCTCCCCGGTAAACTTCATCCCAAGAGGCGTACCGGGGCGGTCAACAAATACCTTTGATGTCAACCGCGGAGCGTCCAGACTAGTGCGCTGAGCTGACAAACAGCTGATTGGCACAGCGCGGCAGCCATTTTAATTTAAATGAAGCGGCGATCATTTAAATCGCCTCTTCATTTTCCTATGCCGGGTAGCCTAATCTACATGCCTCTGTTGCCAGAGGCATGTAGTCTAGACATACTCTATGTGAACAAGTAAATAACTTTTTCTTATTCACTTTTTTCACACTAGTAATGATTTTATAGACCTCTATCATATCCCCCCTTAGTCTCCTCTTTTCTAAGATGAAAAGTCCAAGTTTTTTTAAAATTCTCTTCACAGGGGACCCGTTCCAAACCTGTAATCGTTTTTGTTGCCCTTTTCTGAATCTTTTCCAACGCCAAGATATCTTTTTTGAGATGAGGCGACCACAGCTTTACACAGTATTCAAGATGTGGGCGTACCATGGATTTATATAGAGGCAATAAGATATTCTCTATCTTATTCTCTATCCCTTTTTTAATGATTCCTAATATTCAGTTTGCTTTTATGCCTGCTGCTGCACACGGAGTGGATGTTTTCAGAGAACTATCCACAATGACTTCAAGATTTCTTTCTTGAGTAGTTGTAGCTAAATTAGTCCCCATCGTATTGTGTGTGTAGTTGGGATTATTTTCTCCAATGTGCATTACTTTACATCAATCAACATTAAATTTCATTTGCCATTTTGTTGCCCAATCACTTAGTTTGGTCAGATCTTTTTGAAACGCTTCACAGTCTGCTTTGGTCTTAACGATCTTTAAACACTGGAATAAATTGCCCAGGGAGGTTGTGGAATCCCCATCTCTGGAGATATTTAAGAGTAGGTTAGATAAATGTCTAGCAGGGATGCTCTAGACAGTATTTGGTCCTGCCATGAGGGCAGGGGACTGGACTCGATGACCTCTCGAGGTCCCTTCCAGTCCTAGTATTCTATGATTCTATGATCTTGAGCAGTTTGACTTTCATCATCAAAAGGAAAAGTGGTTATAATTAATTGGATCAGGATTGGAGGTTCTACATGACATGTGAGGAGAGGGCTTGTTTGAAATAGCTGACAACCCACCTTCGGGGTGCTGGTATAATAGAAATAACTGTATCTAAAGCCACACTGATAACAGCGTAGAATCCTTACTCTGACTTCTAGCTGGTATCAGTCCAGAAGTCCTGCCGTGAGGGCAGGGGACTGGACTCGATGACCTCTCGAGGTCCCTTCCAGTTCTATGAGATAGGCATATCTCCATATATTATTATTATTTTTTATTATTCAGTCCATGGAGTTGCACCAGTGTAACAACTAAAAGCAGGATCAAATCCATGGCATGTACAACCCTGGTATGAATCCAGAGTCACTCTGCAAGCACCACAGAATTGATTCTGTGGCTGTCTGGGTGTGCGTGGGGGAGTGACGCAAGAAATCCCAATCGCAAAGCCCCGTAAAGGCCTCTTTGACTTGTTCGTGGCAGGTGTCTCAGCCGCGCAGCCCCAATGCGTGCTAACTAACGACCTCATCAGCCGCCTCAGCCGAGAGGCCAACTGCTGAGCCAACCATGGAGACTGAAGCTCCCCCTCACATCTAGAGGTGGCTTCTGCAGGTCACGTGTGAGGCCGACCAGTAAGGAGGGGCCTAGGATTACCTCGCACTGTGGCAGCTGACGTAATGCCCAGAGGATCTCAGACCTGAGAGCCCTCAGACAAGCACTTTCCACCACCACTAAATGAATTTAACTGAGCAAACCCTGGGAGACATCAGCCAGGGGTGGTGGAGGTGGGCAACGCTCACCGGCAGGCCCTGAGGTGGCATGCTGTTCCGCTGGGATCTGCTCACTGCCACAGACTTAGAAACCGGCGATAAGGCAGCGACAAGGAGGAATGATATAAATTTTTTCCTCCTGCAGAGACAGGCAAAGGAAATAGGGAGGGAGAGTAAAGTAAAGTGAGGGGGCTTCTGCCGGGGCAACAGTAAAGTGAGAGGAGCCAGGACTCTTCTATTACATCTTCTTCTAATCACTTCACCTCCGATTCAGAGACGGCCTCCTCCTGAGACACACCTAGTGAATGCTTTGGCGACAGGTCAACATGGAACCTCCCTTCCCTGGAATGAAAAACGAGAGCATCCCACCAGCAAATGCAGCTCATAAAGGAGCGCTTGTAATATCCTCCGACAGAGCACAACCAGTCACAACCCATCTCCCTTCTTTTGCTGCGTTACACACAGGTCAGACACGTTCTGACAAAGTGGCCCTGCGCATCCCTCCCTCCCGCCCGCTGAGACGTTATCACACAGGAGAAGTGGCTGGCAAGGGAGCCCGGCACCCAAGCCGCAAGCAAGACCGTTGCAACGGGGGGCCCGCCTCCTGGAAAGGCTATTTACATGCGTTGAATGCCACTGACCTCTTTTGCACCATTGTAATGGAGAATTATATTCTTCATCACATTTGTAATTGGGGCAGACCAGATGGCGAAGGCTTTGTTTAATGAAATATGTCCGTTCAATTAACCCACGCCACTGGTGAATCAGCACTTCCAAAGGAATCAGTGTCAAGTCACTGTATCAGGGCGCTCCTATAGACATCCCAGCAACTGTGAGGAAGGCCGGGGCATTAGGGACAGGGCGTGGCAACACAGGCCTGGGCCTTTGTATTTATGTTTCTAGCTCTCTCTCCATTTTTGTGGGTGTTTTCTTTTGTGCTGGGTGCCTGTGTAGCGTGACAGAAAACACAGGGAGCAGCCAGGCAGCCACCACCAGTTTCCCCAGGGCTGGAGTGGGAATCAGGTGAAGATAGGGAGGATAAGGCAGTAGCTGAAGTCAGGGTAGCAGGGTAGGCACCATGGCCTAATGGATGAGGCATCAGCCTCTGACACATAGGACTGTGGGTTCAAGATCTATCTTAGGGGCAGGCAGGCAGTCACCACCAGCTCCCTAGGGCAAGGACTGGCATCAACTTACAGTAGAAAGATGTGTCCCTGCCCTATGGGCAGCTATCACCTCATCCTCTCCTTCAAATCTAGGCCAGGGCAGCATGGAGCCAAGCTGTGACCTTGGCTCATACACCCAGCCCCTCCTCCTTCCTGCACTAGGAAGAACCAGGGCCAGGATGGGGTCCAACATGACCTAGCCACATTGGAGGATTAGGCCAAAAGAAATCTGATGTTGTTCAACAAGGATGAGTGGAGAGAGCTGTTGCAACCAGGAAAGAGGAGGTTGTGGTAGCTCCATGCACAGTAGACCTGAGCCCCTATGTGAAGCTTGCTTAGCAGCTCAGAGGGAACAGTGCTTGAGAGCCTGGCTTAGCCAAGACCAGATAAAAAGGGGCCCAGGCAGGGAAGGCAGGCTCAGTGGTATCATAAGTATCCAAGTGCACCTCGTCTATTTCTTAGCAAACCAGTTGTCTTTGCAGTCACAGAACACGTCCTTGCTTAGCCACATTTGATGTTCAGTGGCATTTGAGTTTTCTTCCCTGGGGACAACTCAAAAACAGTGGATGGGAGGCAGTAAAGCCCAGTGGACATAGCAGGGTAGTCAGGAGACCTGGGCTGAATGCCTGCCTCTGCCCCTGGTCTGCTGGCAAATCATGCCCCTTCTCTGGGAGTCAGTTTCCCCATCTGTAAAATGGGCATAGCCATACTGACCTGCTGTGTGCAGTATGGAGGGAAAGCACTAACTAACCATGAGGTGACATACTGTGGTTTCCATCAGTCTCCCCACAGGCTTACCACAGACTGAGACCAAGCATGGAAAGTTTGAGCCCCAAAGGAGAATTTGTTTAGAAACTTAAGCAATAAAAGCAAGAGGCAGAAAACAAGATACCTTGCAACCGTGCCAAAAGCCAGTCCTCCTGAGAAAGTCTAAGCTAATAAACTGCCAGCGCAGTTCTCAAGAACAATCCGATATCATCAAAACAACTATAAAATAAGCAGACGGATCCAAGTTTTCAATTTTGGGGTTTTCATGACATGCAACCAGATAGAACAAAAAGCTGGAGATGGGTGGGTGGATTTGGAACAGCCGCAGTCCAGTGAGTGGAGGTGATGTAACCAAGTTAATCAAAAGCTGGGGCAACCTATCAAGTTATTTATTCTCCTCCCCAGCCGGCTGTAATATATTATGGACCTCAGGAATACAGCAGGGTTGGAGGAAGCACGGCAATTATGAAAAGCTCCCTGGAGACTATTCTCTATTGCACAGTGTTTCTACATTCCTCCGGATGTTATTTCATTGCAACAGAAGGGCCCGGCTTCTTTGATGCTGCTTCATTTGGAATCAGATTTACAAAGACAGGCCAGACGCATGGCCCGGGAAATGCCAAATAAGCCCAGGTCACACATGCTCACATACGACACATGCGTGCCGGGACACGGAACGCAAAGCGAGTTCCCCTCAGAAGCGTGCCAGTCACTCAGTGGATGCATGGGGATGCATCAGACAGGCTCCCTGACATTTCGACGAGACCCAAACCAGCCCTGCTGCATGCCAGCCCAACCCTGGAACGCCGCTGAATCCGCCACAGCCGCTGGGGGAGCGTCAAGGCCGACAGCTTTAAAAAAAAAAACCGCGGCTGACACATCTTGGAAAGCTCTGGAAAATATTCGTCAGCACGCAGCCTCGCTTGTCTCCTGTCCTGTCACACTCGCATGGCCCACTGGTGTCCTCGGGACTTCTGATGTGAAAACGGGGAGGGGGGTTGGATTTTGTTTGCTTCTTTGGGTTCCTCTGCCTCCTGCCAGTTCTTATCCCTCTGGAAGCCCTGGCTCCGTCCTTCCAAAAGGGAGTGATTGTGATATCACAAACAGAGGATGATGGGCCCAGAGGATGGATAGGGAGGTAAAAACCTGCCCCCAACTTGAGACAGTGTTGCTGGGTTACAGTTGCTAGAATAATCCGCACATGGGGTCTTCGGATCACTGCATCCATCAACAAGAATCTTGTTTCCCTTCCCACACAGACCAGCCTGTTGGCTGATCCACATACCAAGCCCTGTAGCACCCAAGGCAGGCCTGGGCAAAATATGACCTGCCAAGCCACCAGATCCGGTCTGCAGACGCAACAGGGAGCCCCGGGCAGGCTCCCAGCTTGCCTCGCCCCACTCGCACACAGCTTAGAAACACGGCTGCCGGGAGGTTTTGCATTAAAACCTGTGAGCCCAGAAGGGAGGGGGGGAAAAGCTTTAGGAGCCGCTCCTGCCCCCAACACAATCCCATTGGCTGGTTTTTGGCCAGAAACTGGCCAATGGGAGCTGCCAGTTCTCTTCAGTACTAGGTTAGCAGAGTGGCGATGGTTGAGTGTCAGAATATTTGGAGAAGCATGCCAACATTTAGGATTTTCTCTGCACTGTCTAAACCCAAGGTGGCCCAAATCAAGTGCCAGTGTTTGACCACACCTGTTTCAGCGTTTGTAAATCTGGGTACATCTAGACCTCTTTCGAAAGAGGCTTTTTCAAAAGTATCTTTCGAGAAAGACTCTTTTGAAAAAGAGCGTCTAGACAACAAGAAGATTTTTTGAGAAAGAGAGTCTAGACACTCTCTTTCGAAAAAGCCCTGTTTTCTTGCAATAGCGCCTTTTTTCGAAAGATGACTTTCGGAAAAAGGCGTTATTCCTCGTAGAACGAGGCTTGCCGCCGTCGACAAAACCGCTGCGTTCTGTTGATTTACTGTCGACAGAACGCGGCGGTGGTCTGGATGCAGGTAAAGTTTTTTCGAAAAAAGGCCACTTTTTTCCGAAAAAACCCTGTAGTCTAGACACACCCTCTCATTCCACGGGGAATAACGCCTCTTCCAAAATAGCCATTTCAGAATAGCAGTCGTGTAGATGCTCTGCTGCTGCTATTTCAAAATAGCTCTTCCCCCAGGCCATTCAAAGTAACTACTCCCCACTGCTTGCTGGGGTCCTAAATCGGGATGCTTCTGAGCCGAGGCCAGCAGGGCGAGCTCCCAGGGAATGAGCTCCCACTAGTACACGACTGACTCCTGACCCATTGCCAGAGCTGTCCCATCCTTAGGCAGCCTGGAGAATTGGAGCAGCAGGCAGGGAGAGAGAGGCAGGGCAGGGTGGAGCACAGAAAACTGCTGGGTCAAGCCAGCTCCTGCCACCGCGGTGAGTCCTGCACCAAGCTCCCAGGAAATCCCACCTTGCATTGCTCAGGAGAGGGGACCTTGGCAGGGGGTGGGGTAGAGCAGGGGCGGGGCTTAGGGAAGGATGGAGCAGGGGCGGGGCCTGTGAAAGGGAGGTGTTGACCAAGGCCCCTCATCCCTCTAGGGATGGCCCTGCCCATTTCGGCAGGATTTAGAGGCCCCATTGGTTTAACTGTGTTCATTTCCCGACAAAGGGGTGCCATCTCTTCCTTTTCTCTGGCTTTTCTAGTACCCCCCGGAATGTTTTCCCCTCCCCACACACATTGCTTTTTTCCTATCACATTAGTTATAGCACATGCCGACCACTTTTTTCCCCTTCCCCTTTCTTAGCCCTTGGCTGAGGGAGTGGCCCTCAAGGGTGATCTCACTGTTCCATACTCATCTTCCAAAGAGACCTCGAGCAAGAACCTTGAGCAAAGAAGAACAGACCGAAGATCGCTGATGCAATCTGTACACATCACAAAGGTGTTCAAAGGGCCTTCCGGGAGACACCATCCCAATGCTCAGCTGAGTTTCATTTTGCAGGTGAAACCCCTGGGCTGTGAGCAGTTAGTTTTCTATCCCTGTCCCACCACGTAGGCACCAGCTGAGTGCTCCACTAGAACCAAGAGACCCGGATGGATTTGGGCTCGTTACCTGGTGATCATGCGCCATGCAGCTCAACCCACCCTTGCACCAGTTGAAGCACATGTGAGAATTGAGCCATTTCCTCTGAAGAATTTGACTAGTCCTCATGACTGACAAGAAAGCAATGAGGAGCCAGGAGTGGGAAAGCTGCGAGCAGTAACCTTTCCCTTTGTCAGAACTGTCAGACCCATTCCTAACAGCTCACTTTAAAACGAATTCTGCAGCTCCCCTCGGACATCTTTCCCACCTTCCCAGCACCGGCAAAAGAGACATATCCTAACTGACAGTGGTGGGGAGAGCAGGGCAGAAAACAAAACTTTCAAACCCGCCCAGAGGGCAACCAGAGTTAGCACAATGCGTCTGTCAACAAATGAAGCATCAATTACACGTCCACAAAAAAACAGATTAGTGAGGAATGAGGTTGCTCACCCGGGCAAGGCCCAGCAATTTGAAGGTTATTCTTCCCCTGCTAAAAGTCAACAGTACAGTTTAATGTAAAGAACATCAGATTCATGGCACTAGCCGTGTGTTTATGGTGTGTTTTCTGCCCTCCTTTGCTCTGCCCTGTCACGTTAGATTATAGAATCCCAACTTTCTATGCTGGGGAGACTTCCTAGCATTTCTAATGGATGCTAAATGGCAATGCACATCGTCAAGGGATGGGGAGGGAGACAATAAAGAGAAACGGAAAAGGTTTTCTGGAAAAAAACATGTATCTGCACTTCGGCTGTCAGGAAGCTCTACAGGATAACAACAGAATCATGAATTTAGGGCACCTTACGTACACTAGTAGTGCAGACAGTTTAACCCTATTTGGCTGTAAGATACTCATAGACCCATAGAACACTAGAACTGGAAGGGACCTTGAGAGGTTCTCAAGTCCAGTCCCCTGCCCTCACAGAAGGACCAAGCATGGTCTAGATCATCCCTGACAGGTATTTGTCTAACCTGCTCTTAAATATCTCCAGTGATGGAGATTCCACAACCTCCCTAGGCAATTGATTCCAGTGTTTAACCACCCTGACAGGCACAACAATTTTCCTGGTGTCCCACCTAAACCTCCCTTTCTGCAGTTTAAGCCCATTGCTTCTTGTCCTATCCTCAGAGGCCAAGGAGAACAATTTTTCTCCGTCCTCCTTGTAACACCCTTGATACTTGAAAACTGCTCTCATGTCCCCTTTCAGTCTTCTTCTTTCCAAACTAAACAAGCCTAATTCCTTCAGTCTTCCCTCATAGCTCATGTTCACTAGAACTTTAATCATTCTTGTTGCTCTTCTGTGGACCTTCTCCAATTTCTCCACATCTTTCTTGAAATGTGGTACCCAAAACTGGACACAACACCCCAACTGAGGCCTAATCAGCACAGGGTAGAGCAGAAGAATCACTTCTTGTGTCTTTCTCACAACACTCCTGTGAATGCAACCCAAGATCATGTTTGCTTTTTTTGTAACAGTGTCACATTTTTTACTCAAATTTAGCTTGTGGTCCACCATGATCTCTAGATCCCTTTCTGCAGTATCCTTCCTAGACAGTCACTATTGCAAAGTACCATAGAATCAAGATTGGCACCCAGTTGCACTAGGTGCTGCAGAAACTCATGAGAAGAGCTAGATCTTGCCCCAAAGAGCTTACAGTCCATGGCTACGTCTACACTACACACCACTTTCAGCAGCAGGTAAAGTCCGTGTAGCTGCAGTGAAAAGCGGGCTGTGACCCACACATGCTAGTGAAAGGGTCTGGCACTGAGGAGAGCGCTTTTCTCCACAGTTCTCCCTGCAGTGGAGAGTTGGAGGGACACTACCGTGCTAAATGTAAACAGGGAAGCACAATTTGGGCGAGTAGAGTGCATAACGTTCAGAAAAGGGAAACAAAAATGATGAGGGGTTTGGAACAGCTGCCGTATGAAGAGATTAAAAAGAGTGGGACTTTTCATCTTAGAAAAGAGGAGTCTAAAGGAGGATGTGATAGAGACCTATAAAATCATAACTGTTGAGGAGAAAGGGAATATGGAAAAGTGATTTACTTATTCCCATACAGGGTCAGCCCACAACATTTTGGCACCTGAGGTGGGGAGCTCAAATAAAGCCCCCACGCCACCTTTTCTCCTGCCTGCCTGTTATGTCTCTTGTGCCCTCCTTCTCCAGCACAGCACTCCCCCATCTCTGTGCATCTAGAGCAGAGAGAACACATGTGAACCAGCAGCAGACACAATTTTCTACACTCTGGGTGTGTCTAAACTACACCCCTCTGCCGACAGAGGGATGTAGGGTTAGGCACATTGAATGAAGCAGGGATTTAAATATCCCATGCTTCATTTGAATAGAAATGGCCGTTGCTTTTTGCCAATGCAGCACTTTGCCGGCAAAAAGCGGCAGTCTAGATGGGGATCGGTTGACAAGGAAAGCCTTTTTCGACCGATCCCTTATGCCTTGTGTGACGAGGTTTACAGAATCAGTCGGAAAAGGCTTTCCTTGTCGACCAATCCCTGTCTAGACTGCTGCTTTTTGCCGGTAAAGTGCCGCGTCGACAAAAAGCAGCGGCCATTTCTATTCAAATGAAGCGCGGGATATTTAAATCCCCGCATCATTTGCAATAGCGATGTGCCTAACCTACATCCCTCTGTCGGCAGAGGGTGTAGTTTACACACACCCTCTGGGTCCTAGTGGCAACCCCCCACAGTCTGGCACCTGAGGCGGTCACCTCAGTTCACCTCATGGTAAGGCCAGCCCTGTTCCCATAACAGAAGAACTGGGGGAGGGGGTCACCAAATGAAATTAAAAGGCATCAGGTTTAAAACAAACAAAGGGAAGTATTTCTTCATGCAGAGCACAGTCAACCTGTGGAACTCCTCCCAGAGGATGTTATGAAGGCCGGGACTTTAACATGGTTCAAAAAAAAAAAAAAACCTAGATAAGTTCATGGAGGATAGATCCCTCAATGGCTTTTAGCCAGGATGGGCAGGGATGGTGTTCTTAGCCATAGTGTGTCAGAAGCTGGGGATGGATCACTTGAGGATTTTCTGGTCTTTTCATTCCCTCTGGGGGCACCTGGCATTTGCCGCTGTTGGAAGACAGGAGACTGGTCTAGATGGACCTTTGGTCTGACCCAGTATGGCCATTCTTATGTTTTTATGTGGGGTATGTACTCACATAGGGTATGTCTACACTGCCACCCTAGTTCGAACTAGGGTGGTTAATGCAGGCATTCGAAGTTGCAAATGAAGCCCGGGATTTAAATATCCCGGGCTTCATTTGCATCTTGCTGGGCGGGCGCCATTTTTAAATTCCCTTAGGTCGAACTCCGTGCCCACGGCTACACGCGGCACGGAGTAGGTAGTTCGAATTAGGATCTCTAATTCGAACTACCGTTACTCCTCGTGGAATGTAGACATACCCATACACTCCCACACCCTGGAGATGTGTGTTTACCCACTTACACAGTGCCTCACTGGCTATCCTGTTTAGACTGGGGCTGGCGGGGCTATGTAGGTACGTCTGCTGCAGCCCATGAATGTGGTGAGAGTTGTCGATCTGGTCTAAATAGATGTCAGACAAAGCCTGGGAAGGGAAACATCATAGAGAAGAGAAGTGACTTGTCCTCGCTCCCAATGGCAGAGCCAGGAGGACAAGCCTGGTCTCTGAAGTCCCAGGCCAGGGCCCACCCCAAAATATATTTCTTTACTATTTAATGCTGCTTACAGGCACTTGCCCTCTGCCTGAGCTTCTGCACAGCTTTTCATTAATAGAACACAATTTCCTGGCTCCCCCAGCATTAAGAAATACCTGAGTACAGGCATAGCCATGGGAACTAACAGTGTGGGGGAATGCTGCTGTACCCCCAGGCTCTCAGCCTAGTGCCCAGGGTCCCCGATGCTGGCCCCATGCACCAGAGGTGCTGCTGTCAACCCTGCATACTGGGGCCCCGCCCCTGTTCGAGCCCCACATGCCAGGAGCCTCTGTTGCCAGCCCTGTATGCTGGAGGTCTCGGTTTGAGGCCCAGGGCCCCGGCTGCTGGCCCTGCATGCTGGGATCCTGCTTTGGGCCCCTGCTACCAGCCCATGCCTAGGGTCCCATCTGCTTGCTCTCTGGGCAGGAGCTTTGCTTCTAGCCTCAACTGGGGGTGGATAGGGGTAAGGGGGCTCAGGACCCCCATTTTAAAAATGTTCCCATGCCACTAGGCACAGGGGAACAGGAGAGCACTCTCAACCCTCTTACCTGAGCAACCCTAAAACCCAGCAACACCTCAGTGTTAAATAGGCCCTGGACCTACCGGGCAGGAGGTGCTGCCGCACCTCTACCTTGAAGCGGTTTCCATTCTATGAACATAAGAACATAAGAATGGCCAGACTGGGTCAGACCAAAGGTCCATCCAGCCCAGTGTCCTGTCTGCCGACCAGTGGCCAATGCCAGGAGCCCCAGAGGGAGTGAACCAAACAGGTGATGATCAAGCGATCTCTCTCCTGCCATCCAACTCCACCCTCTGACAAAAGGAGACTAGGGATACCATTCCTTACCCATCCTGGCCAATAGCCATTAATGGACTTAACCTCTATGAACTGATCTAGTTCTCTTTTAAACCCTGTTATAGTTCTAGTCTTCACAACCACCTCAGGCAAGGAGTTCCACAGGTTGACTGTACGCTGTGTGAAGAAGAACTTCCTTTTATTTGTTTTAAAACCTAGGCAGGGTTTGCAGTGTGGTCCAATGGCACTCCGCCCCCTGCTATCAAACTTGTTCCAGTGCCCAGGCCTGAGGGAACAGGACTTTACCCTGAGCCGTGAATAGGAACAAATCCCAGCTCTGTCGAAGCAAGGGGGAATTCCCCAGGGAAACCAAGACCACCCAGCCCTTCCCCTAGGGATTGCCCGCTGAGCTGAGCGGCAGGGGCTGTGCATGGGGAGTGGGCGGGTCGCTCCACACCAGGCTCCGTGTGTGACGCCAACACGGTTTTGAAAGCATGGTCAAGGTGGCTGCCACTGTAAATGCTACTTCAAATGCCCACGGCCTCTTCAGAGGGAGCCACGCTGTCACGAGCTGGAGGGATCCAGGATGTGGGAATTTCTGCCTCTCCAGAGAAAAGGACCCAATTATCCCCTGAGTTCCTCAGAGGGCAATTGTATCGGCAGCCTCCCAGGGTGTCTGGCCAGGAAAATCTGAAGGAAAGGGCGCAGCTCTGCCCGGGAGTCTGCCAGCCTTGTCAAGCTCTGCAGCTTGTTCCCCAAACCAACCAGCGTCGCCTCTTGTCTGACTGTCACACAGGGTCTGGAGGGCAGCGAGCAGGACAAAGCAAATTCCCTCAGACAGCAAGGAAGGGAAGCCACTGCACCGCATCTGGCCTCCAATGGGATGAACATGTCTCTCAATTTCCATGCCTATGGTATTCAGCACAGCACGTGTGTAAAGTTAAGCCCGTTGTTAAATGTTTAGCTTAAGTGTTTAGTTCTTTTCAGCTCTCCTTTCAAAGAACAGTGCCTTGATAAATCCACAGATGCCTGGCACTACAAAACAGTAGCTCCGCTCTCTACCATCTAATCACACAACAGGCCACAGCTGAGAATTGTGGAAGCCAATCCCCAGGGATGACTGTTTTGAAGAGCAGGTGACAGCTCCTGGCAAACTTTGAAAACAAGCTGTCCAAAATCAGCTCTCCCACCATGTGAGGGATATTTTCAGTGTTTCGGCTACTGTCATTTTTTATGGCTTCTTTTTAGGGAGAGATTATCTGCTGACTTTTGGCTAAGCTGTACTTTAAAAAAAGAAATGAACTGTTATTAAACCTCAAACCGACAGAAATACTTCAGGGTTGTTTTCTTTTTAAAAATCAACCTCTGTTAAAAACAACAAAGCTACTTTCTGCAGTCTCTGAAAGGGACTATAAATAAAAGTTAGACAGACATCGCCTCTTAGCTCAGAGAAATGCAAATTTCAAACACCATAAAGAATGAAAATTAAGAACGAGTAGTCCTGTAGCACCCAGACTAACAAAAATATATATACTATCATGAGCCTTCATAAGTAAAACCCACTTCATCAGATGGGCTGGAGTGGAAATAACAGAACCAAGATATTTATAATAGGGGGGAAAAAGGCACCTATCAGTTGTAGGACTGGTGCTAATGAGGCTAATTAAGTGGGCTGGAAGTGTCCCATTCTTAGCTTTTGATATAAATAGGAAGTTGTTAGAGGCAAGGGAAACTGGATTTATACTACGACATCCAGTTAATGTCTTTGTTCAAGCCCAGGGAAACGGTGTCAAATTTGTAGATGAATGTCATTTCCGCCCTCTCCCTCTGTCATTGGTCATGAAAATTAAGTACTTTGTGACATAGAAACAAGAACATTTTGCATAGCTGGAGGCATTTCACGAACAACCCCTGTAATTGTTATCATCCTCATCATCAGTGCTAACAATTAAATTATTTATTATTATTATTATTATTATTATTTTATTTCAGTGAGTGGGGTCCCATTGTGCTAAGCACTGCACAGACACAGAAAACAATTTAACTTGGAACTAAGCTGCAACTCTTTTAGCAGTGAGGGTAATTAACCCACAATGCCTGCTCTAATGGTTCTGCTCAGTGTTTTGTGATCTCTGCTGCCCTGCAGGCATTCACCACTCCCCTTTCAAAGCTTGGGGAAGTGGCTGACAGCTGAGTGAGCTGCTCCATTTGGGGAAAAAACAAAGAACAAATCATTGGAGTGCTCCTGTTCTGCCCTGCTAGGAACACAGTGGCAGGCAGGCTGCTGTGGCAGGGGGAGGGCTGGGGAGACAGCTGTGCTGCTTTGTCATTCCTCAGCACAGAGAGCTCACAGAGCTAGAATGGAATCCCAAGAAGTACAGGGATCAGCTTTGCCTTCCCACAACACTACACTATAGGGTGCTTACCCACAATGCTTTGCTCTGTCAACAGGGTGCTAGCCATGCGGTCATGAAATGTCGGCAACGGGAGGCAGAAAAACTGGTTTGACCAGTTTTCAATTTTTGGTGACTTTTGCATGTTGACAGCATGTTCATCACCAAGCCTCCCCAGCATAGACATAGCCCTCAGCCTTGGAAAGAAAATCTGAAGAGGCATTCCCGTTTTATGTGCAGCAACTCCTTTTTTTGCAAGCAGCAAAAAACCTTAACCTCTTCCTTTTCTCTTCCAGACTGTTTTCTAGTTACTCACCTAAGCTGGCTGCTCTGATTGCCTGTTTGTGTGTAACACAGTGTGAAGGGAAAGGGGGCAGGAAGAAGAAGAAGATTATCACAGAAAGATAATCAATATTACCGCACCGTATTGTGCCTTTGCCAGACCAGGAAAAACTCCATGGCTACTGCTTGCTTAGTTAAGACCTGATCACTCTCCCAAGAGATCTGTAGCAGAGTGACATTCCCCTGTCCCTACTCCATCCCAAACCCAAGGAATTAACTTCTACTCCAACTGATAAATTACACCTCGGGGTTATTATGAACCATATTCACTAGTGTCTCCCTGATTGTTTTCTCAGAGGATACATCTATACTGCACCCCTAGCTCAAAGTAGCTTATTTCATAATTTGGTGCTTTCAACACAGTGCCAAATTTCAAAATAATGCGCTATTCCAAAATGCCCCTTAGCCCCTGTGGAATGAGGGTTACCAGATATCAGAATAAGCTACCTTTATTTCAAAATCTATTTAGAAATAATGGGCTGCTTCACTAGACACAGAGTAGTTATTTTGGGATACTTCTGGTATCCCGAAATAACTCCGCAGTGTAGACATACCCATAACGTGCAACATTGATTTTTTGATACAATCAAAATCTAGAAAAAATAGTCACAAAAATGAGTAGGCCGGATTCTTACCTGGTCTAAGGGATTTGCACCACTGAAACCGGTTCACATCAGCTGAGAATCTGAGCTGCCGTTTAAAGAGGGTAGGAACTGAATTGAGCCGGAACTTCCATGCTGTGTCCAGCCAGTGGAAATGGGATCAAACTGTACCAGACAAACGTGTCCTTATCTAGGAAAAGACTTTGTCTCAAATATAGTTTTTTACCACAGCTCTTACGTGACTTGGCTCCGCTCAGTAGATTCCTGACCCATGAAAAATCATAAAGAAATAATGAAGTGACTCGAAATAACTCTACCCTGCCATGAATTTCCACTGTCACCTCTTCCAGTTCATGAGAGCTCAGAAATCCAGAGGGAGTCTGATTTATTTTCGCGGGGCCCCAAAAAGGCTTAGACTACAGTGAACTAAACCGCAGTCAAGACGTGTCCACATCAATGTCGTCAGGGAAGCGCTGTGCTATTTGGTCTCCTCTGCAGAGGCTGCACGGCTGGAAACGTGCCATCAGCAAAGCTGTGTAAGACTCTAGAACTGAAAGAGCAAGTGAGCTAACTGGCTGTTGCAAAGGATGACTGAGAGAACCCAGTGTGCATCCAGGAAGCCCCAGGGAGAATTGTGAGCTCAGCACTAGTGTTCCCTGTAAACTGAGCGCTTGGGTGGCTGCCCAGAAGAGATTCAAATGCCACCCAGCTGATTAGCAGAGCACCCACAGCCAGCAGTATGAGTACCTATTGGTGGTGCACCTCTGCACATGCCTCAGTGAATGTAACAAAATTTAATCTGCACCCAGGTAGAAAACTCAGTGGGACCATCAGTGAGCTTTATGTGTGGACACTAGCGTGACACTTGCCAACAGGACACTGGAGCCACTAGAACTGTACTGTCATGAGCACTGAAAGGCAGCTGAGCCATATTACAAAAAGAATCAGACGCAAAGCAGAATGCTCTATAACTCCATGCATGCTCGTGAATCCATAACCTCCAACCAAGGCTGTGAGCATCACGCTCTGTAGTTCTCTTCCATGCCCCCCTCACTGTAACTGAATCACACTTGCTTATCACTGCTTTCAACTCTCCTTTGCAATCCATTGTCCACATTGTTGGGATATGTAAAAATTAATAGGGGTCTGACATGGCTCTACATTAGCGGTTAAGGGGTCAGCCACAGCATTACCCTTTAAACTTGCTTTTTTCCCTTTGTTTTTGCAGTTTGGAAAGATAGATTAAGAGTCTCACCAAAACCGGTATTATCCTTCCTGATGTATAAGCATGCTCTTTCCCTTCATCCTTGTGGCCTAGGAAAATCAGATAAGTATGTAGCTGCTTTACTTTGTTGTCTCTTTTGCTTGTCCTCTTTGGCTCTATATAAAATATCTTCAGGGTTAAATTTCTTGTAATCTCTGTAACCTGCTGATCTAGAAAGTTTGTAGTGTAGAAAAGTGTTGATTGAATTAGAAATTCTGTAAATAGTAATTAGGGGCGGGTATGATTGTTTTCATTATTTGCTTATTAATATTCATTGTATGGGAATTAATATACCGAATAAGGTTTTAGGGAAAGTACTGATAGATGTGTGAATTAACATATTAAAATAGATAAAAGGGTGTAATTGGTACCACGTTGTTGCCACTTGATCATTGTGTTGAATGTCTGAGGTAAACATGCATGGGCAATAAAGCAGTTCCGTTTACCGCATCCGCTCCTGGGTCGCCTGTTTCTTCTCTAGCACATGTGTTTCCGGGGGAGGAAGGGATTCTAGAGCAAAACCAAAGCGCACACACAGAGCACAGGTCCCCCAAAGCAATTTCAAGTTAGCCTCCTTCCATCCCGCAACCGGGGTGGTGTGCCCGATGAGACAACAAAGCTAAGGAACGGACGCCAGGCAAAAGTCACAAGCAGCGCTCCATTACGGCTTTCTCCAGCCGTGGGAAGCAAAATGTGCTCTGCAGATCTCAATGGGACTTTCCCGGCATGTCGCTCTGTCAGTTTGAATTAGCGGCCTTCAGCAATATGGATCTAGCCAATTTGGAGACAGCAGTAACCCTGTGCAGACAGTGCTAAGGAATGGAGTTCAGACATCAAGGGTGTAATTCACTGCGGCATGCAAAGCCGATTCATGGCCTACGTAGCTAGGCCATACACTAAGGTGAATTTCACCCTGAAAGAAGAGTTCCTATCATGCTTTTTTAAAAATGTAATGCAGCTGTTGCATAATAGTCCCATGCTCCCTTCCCCTCTCTCCGCCTGTCATTGCTGAGTCACTACCAGCGTCTCTGTGTGTGACTGGAAGCTTGCTTCAATGGAGAGCACAGTCAGTGTGTTTTGACATCCCAGCTAGAAGTGTGAACACTTGAGGACAACAGCCGGGGGCCACGGAGGGTCTGTGCCTCCTCTTTTTAGTCTCTGTATGGCCTCTAGCCTACCATGCAAGTTACCAGACCTACAGTAAAAACCACAACTGCCAGCATGCAGAGATGAGCTAAAGTTGTTCAAGGAGACATTGATTAGACAGCAGAAAGCTGCTTGAAACACTGTGGATGCTTGAAACACATCTGGTGAGGTCACATCTGGAGTATGGCATCCAATAAGGACACACACACACACACCCAATAGAAAGGAGGTAGACGCATTGGAGAAAGTCCAGTGAAGAGCAATGAAAATGAGGAGGAGGCTGGAGCTGTTGACTTATGAGGAGAGGCTGAGGGATTTGGGCTTGTTCAGTCTTCAGAAAAGAGTGAGGGGGGATTTGGTAGCAGCTTTTAACTCCCTGCAGGGAGATTCCAAAGAGGATGGAGAGAAGCTGTTCTCAGTGGCGACAGATGGCAGAACGAGGAGCAACGGTCTCAAGTTGCAGTGGGGGAGGTCTAGGTTGGATATTAGGAAAAACCATTTCATTAGGAGGGTGGTGAAGCACTGGAATAGGTTGCCTAGGAAGGTGGAGGAATCGTCCCAGCTTGACGAAAGTCCTGGCTGGGATGATTTAGTTGGGGTTGGTTCTGCTTTGGGGGTTGGATTCGATGACCTCCTGAGGGCTCTTCCAACCCCATGAGTCTATGATTCTATGAATAAGAAAGGGAGAGGGGGATATGCCCACGCCTACAACCCCCCTCCCATTAAAACCAGCCACAAGGCTGTGAGCGAGTACTGGTACCTAGGGTGACATTCCAACAAGGCAAAGTGTTCTGCACTGATCCCTGTTAGTGACTGCACTATGTCCGTCCAGTTCATTGCTTTGCAACAGGCTTTGCCTACCCAGAGGGTGGTATGGGCCATAGAATTCCATTATGGTCTACGTATGGTCCATTATGGTCCACTACTCCTCTTCCAAAGCTGGGGAGATCAAATTGAACTGCAGACCTTTTAGTGCGCAGCTGCAGGGCCACACAGACGTTCAGTTCAAGATGGACTAGTGCAGGGTAGGGTACCACCATGGCTTGCCAGGAACTAGATGAGACGAGGTGGAGGAGGTAAAATCTTTTACTGGAAAAACTTCCATTGGCAAGATTTAGCCAAGCCACACAATTCAAGATGGTGGTGCTGGCTTGGTAGTAACCAAGCACTGGGAAGCTGCCATCCTGGTGCAAACCTCTCTGCTCATGGTCTGTCATGGGCCAGCTGTGAATCCCGTGCAGCAGGCTTTGCAAGACGAGACAAAAAAGCACAACTGCCACGTTTGGAAGCTTCTCTTCCTCCCCATCCCAGAAGCCCCACCTGGCTCGGCACAGTGCATTCACAATCAAGAGCAGCACAGTGGGAAAGATCAAATAGAGGAAGCCTTTGCGTGTTTGCCTTTTATGAATGATTTTCTGCTGATCTCTCTCATGGGCATAATCTAGGTTTCCTGGCGGGCAGCAGGGAAGTATGAATAATGGATTCCGAAGTCTGGATAATTAGCAGATCAAATAACCACAAGAAGTGGGTAATATTTTTTTATCATCTGAGGATATTTTCCTATCCCCATTTTGCTGACTATATGATGGGTACCCTCAGGGTACATTTCTCCTACTACTGCATGTACTAAAAATGGAGGAGCCCAGTGTGTTTCTATTTTAACGGAGTGCTCATGAAAGTGAGACATTGAGGTCTTTGGTTGGAGTCAGGAATCGTGTGGGCAGATTTTGTATGAACTTCCTGACACAAACCCTGCTGTCCTGATCGGCATCGTGCCCCCCCATTTGCTCCCACGCTGTGTATCGTCTCGTAACCAGAGTTCCTGCTAAGGTGCGCGCCTGCACGACCGCACATAAAGAATTCTTCCCCTGCCCACCTCCTGTGGAGAGCCGCACAGCAGCACTCACGTGGCAGGTGGCTTCTCTGATGGACGCGGCCAGCTGAGATGGTGTGGTGAGGGAGCCACTGGGACCTGCTGTGGCCACGTGGCAGGGGGGAGGCCTGCTCCGGTGGCTGGGGCTGCCATGTAGCGGGGGGGAATGGGGCCTGTTTTGGTGGCTGGGGCTGGGAATGGGATCTGCCACATGGTGGGGGGTGTCTGCTCCAGCAGCCGTGAATGGGACATGACACGTGGCGGGGGGGGTGTCTGCTTTGGTGGCCGTGAACGGGACATGCCACGTGGTGGGGGGGGGAGCATGTCTGCTCCAGCAGCCATGAATGGGACATGCCACATGGCCAGAGGGGGGGGACCCATTCCTGCCCATTCTGCCACACCTAATAGCAATTATCCTTGAGAAAAACCTAGCACAGGAACATCTGTTTTGAGAGAACACAGGAAGAATGATGTGAACCTTTTAATTCTTAAACATTCATCCCACAGAGTGTTGCAAATCTTGGCACGCCTGGACCTTGTTTTACTTACTGCAGCTGTTTTGTCAGCCAGCCCAGATAAAACTCTGCCCGCAGTGACACACAAAGGGAACATCACTACGCAGATACTGATTCGGTCCATAGCCACATCAGCATTGTGCTTTTTTGCATTCTTCCATTGCACCCATCACCATGGTGTCTGGGTGGAACGCACTGGTGAATTTGTGGTCCAGGTGCCCCTCCTGTGCCCAGCCACAGAGGATGTGAGTTGCTACAGCCTGAGCGGCAGAGCCTTAGCTCTTTAGCTCAAGCGGTAGCAGCTCATGGTTTTAGCTAAAGAACCTCCTGTTGGACATGATGCCAGCCACCATACAAGCACCTATGCATAGAGCCCCACAAATCCACAGATAACCGCTTTCTATCCATGTATCTGCAGATATGGATGTTCATATCCTTGGCTCATTTTTGTGGCTACACATGCAGATACAAAAGTTGGTATCCACGCAGAGCTCTACTGATATAGTCCTCGACAATAATGGCTCGCCGCTAAATAAATCATGGATGATCCAAATGATTACAGGATCTTCCAGCAATGATGAAGTTGATTTTTCTTCTGCCCAAACACATCTGGTTAAAGAGCACCATGGATTAAAGACCTACCTGTCCCCAAATCAGTCTGTGGACATTTGCATTGGTGGGTAATATGCCGGGATAGGCATACGGATCTTGTGCAAAAAGGGGGTTTTGCGCAAAAAGGAAACGTCCACACTGTTTGGTTTTGCGCGAAAACCCCTTGTGAAAAAACGGAATGGAAGAGAGTATGCAAATGAAGCGCGAGAAAATGCTAATCCATGCTTCATTTGCATTGCCTTTTTCGGCAAAGCATGTAGTGTAGCCGTAGCCCTAATGTGCAACCTAAACCTCCCTTGCTACAATTTAAACCCATTGCTTCTTGTCCCATCCTCAGAGGCCAAGGAGAACAATTTTTCTTCCTCCTCCTTGTCACACCCTTTTAGGTGCTTGAAAACTGCTATCGTGTCCCCTCTCAGTCTTTTCTTTTCTAAACTAAACAAGCCCAGTTCTTTCAGTCTTCCCTCATAGGTCATGTGTTCTAGTCCTTTCAGCATTTTTTACGCTCTTCTCTGGGCCTGCTCCGATTTTGCCACGTCTTTCCTGAAATGTGGTGCCCAGAACTGGACACACTACTCCAACTGAGGCCTAATCAGCGCAGAGTAGAGTGGAAGAATGACTTCATGTGTCTTGCTCACAACACACCTGTTAATGAATCCCAGAATCACGTTTGCTTGTTTTGCAACAGTATCATTGTGGCTGCCTCTATGGATTCTTGCTGTCGCACCCATTTAGAAGGCTCAGTGCCCAGCAACACCTTCACATGAGATCGCTGGGCATCTAAACACTGCACCTGCAGGTGCCCACACATCCCATGTTTGTGCAGCCATTTATGTCCATGCACAACATTGCACTTGTGGGAGTAGGCTCAACTACCCCACGAGGCCTGGTCTGCTGCAGCCGGAAGACGTCCGTCAATAGCAAGACCAGATCGAGGGAGCGGCCCTCAGGGAGGTGTCAGTTCCAGCAGCCCCCTTGAAAAACCAACTGATGTCCTTCATTATCCATTGCAATTAACCTATGCAAATGAGTGCTAATGGCCACTTCCCCAGCAATTCACTTTCCTCGCTCATCCAGAGCCCGATGCGGAGGCATAAACAACGCCACTGAAAATAGCATGTATCTGGCAGGCAGAAGGCACCTGCACTGCGAAGGGGGTGGGGGAAGATATAGAGAAAGGAAAGCAATTAAACTGCCAGCTTTGGTACCGCTTCTTTCTGACAGAGCCTGAAAGGTGATCTCGGCTATTTATGGATGCCACACGCCCAGAAAAAGTGCGGACAGCCCCCAATTTAACCCGGCCACGGCTGCTGTTAAACACTCCTTTATTACTCTAATCTGTTCATTTTCATGCGAGGGAACGGGGCGGGGAGGTTGATCGCTGACCTGCCAGTGAGCCCCTCTGATGAAACCAGAGGATGCCTTTGGCCTGCAAACTTGGCCAGGGGATCCGGTTTGTTAGCAGAAGCCAAGAGCAAATAGGGAGAGAGAAAGAGGAGGTAGCAGCAAAACGGGCTGGGCACTCCAGCAGATTCGCAGCAAACCAGACAGAATGCCAGCTGGAACTCCTGGAGATGGGGAGCCCCAAAGGTTTGCCTTCATTTAGCCTCTTATCGTTCTGCAGATCCATTGGCGCCTCCGTTTGCTTCCACCGGGTGTAGGGAGTACGTCTCCTGACTCCTGCACCTCTTGGGACATGAACTGATCTGTGTCAGGTCTCAGCTATACAGTTTGGGGAGGCCAAGTGGCTTTAGCCTTCCACCCCTAGAGATTTGTGGGTTCTTCCAAGTTTGCATAGGGCATGTAACATTCCCCCCCCCATGCTTTATGAGATTGTCTTATGGACACAAATATGCACAACTCGAAGATGCCTGGACAAACTACCTCATGTAACCTACCAATTTTAAAGTCACAATCTGCTGGGTGTGTACATCATATTTTGGTGTATGTATCATTCTTGTGTGTGGAGTTAAACATATGGGGCATGGAATGGTTTATGGTGGGGAGCTTAAGGCACCTGCAGGAGAGCCATGGGGTCAGGCTGACAGAAACCCAGCTGGGGGCTGTGGATTTGGGGGAGCTCTGGCCTTGATTTGCGTGGGCTTGTATACTAACTGGGTGGGTCACGGCCCACTCAGGCCCACCTACAGCTACACCCCTGGCACTGGCTTGTCCCCTGTGCCCCCTTCCAGCTGCCATCCAGTAGCATCTCAGGCAGCTGCGATTCATCTCTTTCTCTGGGGCTTCCTTGGCTGCTAAGTGGAGAATTTGCAAAATTTCACAGGATGCTGGAAAACCTGTGGAAAATCAGACAAGCCCACATGGATCTCATCATTCGATCTTCCTTGTGCTCACAGGGCTCTCCGCTGCACGCCTCTCCTTCCAGCACAGCCTGGCCTGGCTTTCTTCTTCAGTGCAGAGTGAGGAGGGTGTGAGGGTTTGGAGAACTTTGTGAATGCCCCACTGAAAACACAGTGTTCCTCCTGCCTGCAAACTCCCCTGGCACCCCGCCTGGGCAGGATTCAAGCCAGTCTGGCCAGGCCAGGCTCTGGAAGAAGCTGTCACCGCATTGGGCCATCTTTAAACTCTGCTTTTAAAGTTTTCGGTTTTGACACATCAATGACACAACACTGAGTTGAAAAATTCCTGACCAGTGCTGGTGTTTGTCCTGTTTATGGAATCCCACATTTCTCCTTTCACAGGCAGGCTGCAGAGTCGGCAAGACACATTGGGCTGCCAAGGTGACGTGCGGCTAGAAAAGAAACGTCATCATTTTACCTCAGTTCTTTCAACGTTTGGAACTTAAAAACAGGCATGAAAAGCCAGCTCTGCAGGGAACTGGATGAGATGGCGTCTTGAGGGCCCTTCGTCCCCTCCTTTCCTTTCCCAAGTCAGGCACATAGAAACGAACTGGTGTCCATGCGTACATCGATTCACAAAGACATTTTCCTATTAGGAATGTAAAACAGGCAAGCATGCTCCTTACTGGCATGCTTAACTGGTTAACTGGTGGGGGAGTGCTCTGGCTGGGCCCAGCCTGGCTAGAGCAGCCCCTGCTCATGGTACAGTGTGGCAGCTTTGGCCTAGCCTGGCCACAGGCAGGGGGCTCACCGCAGGCAGGGGGCGCTCCAGCCCCACCAGACCAACCACACCGCAGGCAGGGGGCGCTCCAGCCCCACCAGACCAACCACACCGCAGGCAGGGGGCGCTCCAGCCCCACCGGACCAACCACACCACACCACAGGCAGGGGGCACTCCAGCCCCACCAGACCAACCACACTGCACCGCAGGCAGGGGGCGCTCCAGCCCCACCGGACCAACCATACCACACCGCAGGCAGGGGGCACTCCAGCCCCACCAGACCAACCACACCGCAGGCAGGGGGCGCTCCAGCCCCGCTGGACCAACCACACCACACCGCAGGCAGGGGGCGCTCCAGCCCCACCAGACCAACCACACCGCAGGCAGGGGGCGCTCCAGCCCCGCTGGACCAACCACACCACACCGCAGGCAGGGGGCGCTCCAGCCCCACCGGACCAACCACACTGCACCGCAGGCAGGGGGCACTCCAGCCCCACCGGACCAACCACACCACACCGCAGGCAGGGGGCGCTCCAGCCCCGCTGGACCAACCACACCACACCACAGGCAGGGGGCACTACAGCCCCACCAGACCAACCACACTGCACCGCAGGCAGGGGGCGCTCCAGCCCCGCTGGACCAACCACACCACACCGCACGCAGGGGGCGCTCCAGCCCCGCTGGACCAACCACACCACACCACAGGCAGGGGGCACTACAGCCCCACCAGACCAACCACACCGCAGGCAGGGGGTGCTCCAGCCCCGCCAGACGAACTACACTGCAGGCAGGGGGTGCTACAGCCCCACCGGACCAACCATGCCACACCGCAGGCAGAGGGTGCTCCAGCCCCGCCAGACCAACCACACCGCAGGCAGGGGGCGCTCCAGCCCCACCAGACCAACCACACCGCAGGCAGGGGGCACTCCAGCCCCACCGGACCAACCACACCACACCGCAGGCAGGGGGCGCTCCAGCCCCACCAGACCACACCGCAGGCAGGGGGCGCTCCAGCCCCACCAGACCAACCACACCACAGGCAGGGGGCGCTCCAGCCCCGCTGGACCAACCACACCACACCGCAGGCAGGGGGCGCTCCAGCCCCACCAGACCACACTGCAGGCAGGGGGCGCTCCAGCCCCACCGGACCAACCACACCACAGGCAGGGGGCGCTCCAGCCCCGCTGGACCAACCACACCACACCGCAGGCAGGGGGCGCTCCAGCCCCACCGGACCAACCACACCACACCGCAGGCAGGGGGCGCTCCAGCCCCGCTGGACCAACCACACCACACCGCAGGCAGGGGGCGCTCCAGCCCCACCAGACCAACCACACCGCAGGCAGGGGGCGCTCCAGCCCCACCAGACCAACCACACCGCAGGCAGGGGGCGCTCCAGCCCCACCAGACCAACCATACCACACCGCAGGCAGGGGGCGCTCCAGCCCCACCGGACCAACCACACCACACCGCAGGCAGGGGGCGCTCCAGCCCCGCCGGACCAACCACACCACACCGCAGGCAGGGGGCACTCAAGCCCTGCTGTACCCACCACACCACACCACAGGCAGGGGATGCTCCAGCCCCACCACACCACACCGCAGGCAGGGGGCGCTCCAGCCCCACCAGACCACACCGCAGGCAGGGGGCGCTCCAGCCCCACCGGACCAACCACACCACACCGCAGGCAGGGGGCGCTCCAGCCCCGCTGGACCAACCACACCACACCGCAGGCAGGGGGCGCTCCAGCCCCACCAGACCACACCGCAGGCAGGGGGCGCTCCAGCCCCACCGGACCAACCACACCACACCACAGGCAGGGGGCGCTCCAGCCCCGCTGGACCAACCACACCACACCGCAGGCAGGGGGCGCTCCAGCCCCACCGGACCAACCACACCACACCGCAGGCAGGGGGCGCTCCAGCCCCACCGGACCAACCACACCACACCGCAGGCAGGGGGCGCTCCAGCCCCACCAGACCACACTGCAGGCAGGGGGCACTCCAGCCCCACCAGACCAACCACACCACACCACAGGCAGGGGGCGCTCCAGCCCCGCTGGACCAACCACACCACACCGCAGGCAGGGGGCGCTCCAGCCCCACCAGACCACACCGCAGGCAGGGGGCGCTCCAGCCCCACCAGACCAACCACACCACAGGCAGGGGGCGCTCCAGCCCCGCTGGACCAACCACACCACACCGCAGGCAGGGGGCGCTCCAGCCCCACCAGACCACACCGCAGGCAGGGGGCGCTCCAGCCCCACCGGACCAACCACACCACACCACAGGCAGGGGGCGCTCCAGCCCCGCTGGACCAACCACACCACACCGCAGGCAGGGGGCGCTCCAGCCCCACCGGACCAACCACACCACACCGCAGGCAGGGGGCGCTCCAGCCCCACCAGACCACACTGCAGGCAGGGGGCACTCCAGCCCCACCAGACCAACCACACCACACCACAGGCAGGGGGCGCTCCAGCCCCGCTGGACCAACCACACCACACCGCAGGCAGGGGGCGCTCCAGCCCCACCAGACCAACCACACCGCAGGCAGGGGGCGCTCCAGCCCCACCGGACCAACCACACCACACCGCAGGCAGGGGGCGCTCCAGCCCCGCTGGACCAACCACACCACACCGCAGGCAGGGGGCGCTCCAGCCCCACCAGACCACACCGCAGGCAGGGGGCGCTCCAGCCCCACCGGACCAACCATACCACACCGCAGGCAGGGGGCGCTCCAGCCCCACCGGACCAACCACACCACACCGCAGGCAGGGGGCGCTCCAGCCCCGCTGGACCAACCACACCACACCGCAGGCAGGGGGCGCTCCAGCCCCACCAGACCACACCGCAGGCAGGGGGCGCTCCAGCCCCACCGGACCAACCATACCACACCGCAGGCAGGGGGCGCTCCAGCCCCACCGGACCAACCACACAACACCGCAGGCAAGGGGCGCTCCAGCCCCACCGGACCAACCACACCACACCACAGGCAGGGGGCGCTCCAGCCCCACCAGACCAACCACACCACACCGCAGGCAGGGGGCGCTCCAGCCCCGCCGGACCAACCACACCACACCGCAGGCATGGGGCACTCCAGCCCTGCTGTACCCACCACACCACACCGCAGGCAGGGGGCGCTCCAGCCCCGCCGGACCAACCACACCGCAGGCAGGGGGCGCTCCAGCCCCGCCGGACCAACCACACCACACCGCAGGCAGGGGGCGCTCCAGCCCCACCGGACCAACCACACCACACCGCAGGCAGGGGGCGCTCCAGCCCCGCCGGACCAACCACACCACACCGCAGACAGGGGGTGCTCCAGCCCCACCGGACCAACCACACCACACCGCAGGCAGGGGGCGCTCCAGCCCCGCCGGACCAACCACACCACACCGCAGGCAGGGGGCGCTCCAGCCCCACCAGACCACACCGCAGGCAGGGGGCGCTCCAGCCCCGCCGGACCAACCACACCACACCGCAGGCAGGGGGCGCTCCAGCCCCACCAGACCAACCACACCGCAGGCAGGGGGTGCTCCAGCCCCACCAGACCAACCACACCACACCGCAGGCAGGGGGCGCTCCAGCCCCACCGGACCAACCATACCACACCGCAGGCAGGGGGCGCTCCAGCCCCGCCGGACCAACCACACCACACCGCAGGCAGGGGGCGCTCCAGCCCCACCAGACCACACCGCAGGCAGGGGGCGCTCCAGCCCCACCAGACCAACCACACCACACCGCAGGCAGGGGGCGCTCCAGCCCCGCCGGACCAACCACACCACACCGCAGGCAGGGGGCGCTCCAGCCCCGCCGGACCAACCACACCACACCGCAGGCAGGGGGCGCTCCAGCCCCACCGGACCAACCACACCACACCGCAGGCAGGGGGCGCTCCAGCCCCACCAGACCACACCGCAGGCAGGGGGCGCTCCAGCCCCACCAGACCAACCACACCACACCGCAGGCAGGGGGCGCTCCAGCCCCGCCGGACCAACCACACCACACCGCAGGCAGGGGGCGCTCCAGCCCCACCAGACCACACCGCAGGCAGGGGGTGCTCCAGCCCCGCCGGACCAACCACACCACACCGCAGGCAGGGGGCGCTCCAGCCGCACCAGACCAACCACACCGCAGGCAGGGGGTGCTCCAGCCCCACCGGACCAACCACACCGCAGGCAGGGGGCGCTCCAGCCGCACCAGACCAACCACACCGCAGGCAGGGGGCGCTCCAGCCCCACCGGACCAACCATACCACACCGCAGGCAGGGGGCGCTCCAGCCCCGCCGGACCAACCACACCACACCGCAGGCAGGGGGCGCTCCAGCCCCACCAGACCACACCGCAGGCAGGGGGCGCTCCAGCCCCACCAGACCAACCACACCACACCGCAGGCAGGGGGCGCTCCAGCCCCGCCGGACCAACCACACCACACCGCAGGCATGGGGCACTCCAGCCCTGCTGTACCCACCACACCACACCGCAGGCAGGGGGCGCTCCAGCCCCGCCGGACCAACCACACCACACCGCAGGCAGGGGGCGCTCCAGCCCCGCCGGACCAACCACACCACACCGCAGGCAGGGGGCGCTCCAGCCCCGCCGGACCAACCACACCACACCGCAGGCAGGGGGCGCTCCAGCCCCGCCGGACCAACCACACCACACCGCAGGCAGGGGGCGTTCCAGCCCCGCCGGACCATCCACACCACACCGCAGGCAGGGGGCGCTCCAGCCCCACCAGACCAACCACACCACACCGCAGGCAGGGGGCGCTCCAGCCCCGCCGGACCAACCACACCACACCGCAGGCAGGGGGCGCTCCAGCCCCACCAGACCACACCGCAGGCAGGGGGCGCTCCAGCCCCGCCGGACCAACCACACCACACCGCAGGCAGGGGGCGCTCCAGCCCCACCAGACCAACCACACCGCAGGCAGGGGGTGCTCCAGCCCCACCGGACCAACCACACCACACCGCAGGCAGGGGGCGCTCCAGCCCCACCGGACCAACCATACCACACCGCAGGCAGGGGGCGCTCCAGCCCCGCCGGACCAACCACACCACACCGCAGGCAGGGGGCGCTCCAGCCCCACCAGACCACACCGCAGGCAGGGGGCGCTCCAGCCCCACCAGACCAACCACACCACACCGCAGGCAGGGGGCGCTCCAGCCCCGCCGGACCAACCACACCACACCGCAGGCAGGGGGCGCTCCAGCCCCGCCGGACCAACCACACCACACCGCAGGCAGGGGGCGCTCCAGCCCCGCCGGACCAACCACACCACACCGCAGGCAGGGGGCGCTCCAGCCCCGCCGGACCAACCACACCACACCGCAGGCAGGGGGCGCTCCAGCCCCACCAGACCACACCGCAGGCAGGGGGCGCTCCAGCCCCACCAGACCAACCACACCACACCGCAGGCAGGGGGCGCTCCAGCCCCGCCGGACCAACCACACCACACCGCAGGCAGGGGGTGCTCCAGCCCCGCCGGACCAACCACACCACACCGCAGGCAGGGGGCGCTCCAGCCGCACCAGACCAACCACACCGCAGGCAGGGGCTGCTCCAGCCCCACCGGACCAACCACACCACACCGCAGGCAGGGGGGCGCTCCAGCCCCACCGGACCAACCATACCACACCGCAGGCAGGGGGCGCTCCAGCCCCGCCGGACCAACCACACCACACCGCAGGCAGGGGGCGCTCCAGCCCCACCGGACCAACCATGCCACACCGCAGGCAGAGGGTGCTCCAGCCCCGCCAGACCAACCACACCGCAGGCAGGGGGTGCTACAGCCCCACTGGACCAACCACACCACAGGCAGGGAGTGCTATAGCCCCACCGGACTAACCATGCCATGCCACAGGCAGGGGGCACTCCAGCCCCGCTGGACCAACCACACCACACTGCAGGCAGGGGGCGCTACAGCCCCACTGGACCAACCATGCCATACCACAGGCAGGGGGCACACCAGCCCTGCCTGACCAACCATGCCACATTGCAGGCAGGAGGTGCTCCAGCTCCGCTGGACCAACCACAATGCACCGTGGGTGGAGGCAGCTCCAACCCGGTTGTGCCCACCATGCCACGGGTAGGGGGCTACTCTAACCTGAGTAGACTGGAACATCCCCACCCCTCCCCACTCCACTCCAGCCGTGATTAACTGATCAAACACTTTCTTTAACTGGTTAACCACATAACCGGGATTTTACAGCCCTCTTTCATATCCCTTAAGATCCCACAATTTCAGCTTTGTCTCGTTCTATCCGTAATTTCTCCTGCAGCTTGGACTGGCTGGCAAAGCCCAAAGCTGCAACTGCTGGTACTTGGGAGCATGTGAGACATAGTTTATTTCTATTCCACGGACAAAAGCATGTCTGGATCCCAACAGAGGGGAGCTCAGGCACCCTCACCGGACAACTGTCCCCAGGCACACTCGATAATGTCAGGGGGACCCAGGGCAAATACTATCCCCAGGGAAGTGAATGCAGGTTAATTAAACCCAGCGTCTCAGCAGGGGTGTGGCAAATGCAGAAGGGATGCTTCTGCAGGCTGCCCCGTGAGCTAATCCCTGTCACAGCGCACTCATGAATGGTTCTCGTATAAGCCGGAGGGCTCATTTGCTTGACAAGAGCAAAGCGGGTAATTTTACTGTAGAACACTTGCAAAAGCAATGCCCTGACTGTTATCAGACCTGACAGGCAAGCTATGGGAGCAGTTAACTGAAGGTTACTTTTTAGGGCAGAATCATTGAGGAGATCAGACATCAATTAGTTCATGCATGAGAAGATGAGGGGGAAGGGAAGGAGGGAGGGAGAGAGGAAGGAAGGAAGGAAAAGAAAACGCAGCAGAGAAATGGATGTAATCAGTTTACTTGAATCTCTGCTTTCAGGTGTAGCAGAGGAAGGACCTTGTGCTTCACAGCTGCCCACCTGTTCTTACCAGGGAGTCTTGCCCACTGTAGCTAGTTGGCCGGCACTTTGATTCAGGCAGCCCAGCTGGGACAACCACCATGTGGTGTTACAATGTAAAAAGCAAAGGCACAGCCCAAATTCTGTCCTCCATCAGATCTTTTTCCTTCCTACAGTTCCTCCAAACTGAGCCCTCAAGAGGAAACTTCCAATGCACGAGAAGCCACAAAGCTGCGGCGACCAGCACTTGGAGAAGAACAAGATCTGTGGAGCTATAGGATCCGTTCGGAGACCTACGAAGAATGAGAGGAATGCACTGGTGACATCAGACAGGGAAATGCCCGTTGGATTTCAGCTCAGGAGAGGAGGGCGTCCTCCGGGCCATCCTCCAGTCTGGGAAAATGCAGAGAAACGGACCCCAGCTTTCTACCTGGGCCAAATGTTTATGAGGTACCAAGGTATTTGGGGTCCCATTTGGTGAGATAGAGGCAGTTACCATTGTTATTATGACTGCTGTTAGGAGACATTTCTCAGCTTCTTGCTCATGTTTCAGACCCATGCGATGGGTGGCTCATCACCGCTGGGAAAAGTTTCCCTTGGGAAGTTTGTGGGGTAAGGTGGGGTAGTCAGTTCTATGGAAAGGACAGGACCTCATATAGGCAGGATGCTAAACTCAACCATGGTGGTTTGCAATCAATACATTGCAGCTGCTTACATGCAGCCACGATTTGGCCCACAGAGTTCAAAGCATTTCTTGCAGCAGCGGAGGAAGACCTGGAAGGAGGAGGATACAGCTGAGATATGCATCCAGAAACTCGGGAGGGCTGAATTCAAGACCCATCTGTACACGGGAACCATAGCTAAATCACTGTGTCTCTCTGTAGTTCATCTGGCCATAAAGCGAGGTTCATAGTTCTCTACATTCTTTGGCAATGGGAACCGCAGCTAGAATATTATTACAGGTTTAAACTCTCTAATCCGGCACCCTCGGGATCTGACCGGTGCCGAACCAGAGAATTTGCAGGAACATGGGAGGTCAATATTGTCCAGCAGCATCACCAACACGTCCACTGCTAACTGGGCTTTTAATTAGAAGACATTTTGCGGTAAATTAGAACTAACAGCACAGAACACAGAGCCAGGACTGGTGTCTGCAAACAAACTTTATGGGACTGAGGGAAACCTGGTTACACCCATGAAAGGTAGACATCTGGCTAACTAAAAGCATGACGGACCATGAGAGTCCTGGACTAGAGAGGTTCAACCTGACCTGCTATTTATTAAGCAGCACAGCAGTAGCCGGCCCTTGACAAGGACAGAGAAGAACAAGGTGCCTAATCTGAGTTTACACTTTATATTACCAGGGTGTAACACAAAGCCACAGGGGCTGGAACACTGGGACTGCCCATGCGGGAAGTTGTAAGGAGGCAGCAGAAAAGGAGCTTTTTGGACACAAAGGAGGTGGGAGGCCATGCCAAGTGAAAGAAGTACACAAATAAAAGTTGTGAATGGGAGGAGAGATAAAGGGAGGCCTGAGGATCAAGGGCCAGGCAGTGACCAGGTCATGAGGGCAGACGCAGGAGACACTGAGAGCTGAAATGTGCCTGGGCAGAGCTGTGCGGAGAAGATGCTGGGAGGAGATGCATCCATCAGTGGAAAACCCTTCAGGCTGTGTGGTGATAAAGTACCCAGAAAGAGAGAGCCGAAGGCTTTAGGGACAGGGCAGCACGCTCCAGTAAGGGGGCGGAAAAGTAAGTTTTGCTGTATTACTTTGGATAGTTTATACTGTCTCCAGCCTTGATGGTTCACCGAGTCACATCGCTCCCTCTCCCAGGGGACTTGGCCTTCCGTGTGCAAACGGCCATCATTTCCCTACATCCTTTGCAGCTAAAGGAGAGCTGCCACTAATGGAAATAGCCACCTTCTTGCAGGGTTTCCGATGGGACAGTAGTCAGGTTGCCCTCAGTGGAGAGGGCTGGTCTCAATTAAACACTCCCAATGAGCTCTGGATTGGGACCCAGGTGGGAGACCAGGGGAGGGTGGGTGCATGGGGAAATACAAGTGGGGGATGGAGGGTGGAGAATATAAGGGGATATGGGATGCAGAAGGGAAACTAAAGGTGGTGCAGAGAAATATGGGGCCAGAGAATAGTGGACCAGGAGAATAGTGGACCAAGGCCTGCTGGAATGTGCACGGAGGAGACTGTGAGAGTGAAGGGTGGGAAAATACATGGTAGGGAACACAGAGGAGCAGGTGTCTGACATGAGACAAGGGAGATGCCTGGAGGGGCGGGGCGGGACAGCTGGGAAGGAAGCCCCAGAACAATAAGGGCGGGGGCTGGATTGCCAGCTCCCTACGCCCCTGCCGTTAGGGCAGCAAAGGAGAAGCCTGCTCCTCGCAGCATACAAAGCCCCGCACCTCGTTCTGAGTCTGCATCTCAGGCTGAATCCGGCCCCTGGCCGGACTTTGTGCAGCATGGTGGTAGCGGAGTTCCTCAAAGGGGAGGCTGCGAAGGGCCAGCATTGCGTTCGTAACCATTCCCTCTCATGCTCCCTAAGGCCGTCTCATGGTTCCTAGGGATGGGACTTCTGCTTTAACCACACATGCCACGTTGCATCGTGCGCACGTCCCACCCCTACACCGCAGAGAGCTCAGTCTCACAGCAAGGTGCAGGCTCTGACATCGGGGCGCTCTTTGTTCCTGTAGCTGGCATGTTCCTCCCCAGACAGGGCTGCCCTGTGCACCTTCTTCCTGCACAGAGCTCTCTGTTTGCACAAAATGGCCACTCTCTGAGACAGGGAATGTTTCCCAGTGCAGGGCACTCCCTCCCTCCTTCCCTCCTTTCCCCTCCCAGACACTACAGGTTGAACCTCTCTAGTCCGGCACCCACAGGACCTGACCAGAGTAGAACCAGAGAACTTGCCAGACCACGGGAGGTTAATATTGTCTAACAGCATCACCAACACTTCCACTGCTTGCGGGGCTCTGAGAAGACGTGGAGGGGTAAATTAGAGCTAAATAACAGCACAGAACATTGAGAGCCAGGACTGGTGGCTGTAAACAAACCTTATGGGACCGGGGGAAACTTGGCCACACTCATGATAAATGGACATACAGCTCACTAAAATCATGCTGGGTCATGGATGTTGCCAGACTAGAGAGTGCCAGACCAGGGAGAGCCAGATTAGAGAGTGCCAGATTAGAGAATGCTGGATTAGAGAGTGCCGGATTAGAGAGTGCCAGATTAGAGAGGTTTAGCCTGTACCCAGCTGCCCAGACCGAGAGTCCTAGCAACAGTCAAAGGCTGACCCTGTTGTTGTGGCTGTGTCGGCACCAGTAGTGAAACTATAGTAGTGAGCGGCAGGACAGCCTGTCTTAGATTGCATCACCACCAGCAGCAACACTGGGAGGGCTTCCTGTGACCCTGAACATCAGTGGAAGCAGACCTCCGAGGCTGTCTCCTGTCCCTGGCCGGCAGGAATCCAGGGAACTTCTCTCCTGGCCCTAACCTCAGCCAAATGCTAGAACACCCTACACTCCTTGGCTTTGCTGGTGCCCAGATCCAAGAGAGCTTCCATTCTGCTACCACCCCGCCGAAGGCAACCACCTGATCCCCCGCCCCTTGAAGGAGAAAATCCAGCCAGGTCTCCTCTAGGACCACATCCCCAGCAACTGCAAAGCCAGGCTAGCTTCTCAGAGACCTGATTCCTCTCGGCAGTGGGAATGCAGCTGGCTAGCAAGGGTGGCATCTCAGCAGGCATGTGGCTATTGACCGTTCCAGGGCAGATGCACAGCGGGAAGCAAACCCACAACCCTAGCTTTGCTGTGGGCCAGGAGCCCACCTGCAAAGAGAGATTTTGTCCTGTCAGCTCTGCAGCTGGGCTCATGGCTGGGAGGTGTGAGGTGCCCAGAGAGCTTGTCGCCGAGGGGGGTGGGGTGATTTAAATGCTCAGTTCTTTATTTTCAGATAGGGTCAATTCTGGCTTGTCAGCCTTGGCACATGTCCCCGCCACAAGCAGAATAAATTCTTGTTGGGCTGGCCTGCGGTGGAAGAGGTACCTTGGGTTTTAGATGGTGAAGGGTGGTGGCTTTTCTTTTTCTTTTTTTTTTTTTTGCCTCCTCTCCTATTGCCCTTTTTTCAGCTTCCCTGGCGAGAAGGTCACCGCATCCTGCTCTCTCCGTTCGCTCACTGGGCGCACCCTAGCTTGGCTGATCTGAGGAGACGTGATGCAAGCAAGCACTCAGCTTTCAAGAGAACCCCCATTGGTTTTCTAATCACAGTCAGGGCAGGTTGTCAGGCTCGGAGGGCTCTGGGATTTATTGCTCTGGCGCGGAGCAGCAGCACAAAGCCGTGAGGAGCCCTGCGGAGCGGCGCACGCCAAAATAAACATGCAAGGCCACTCGGAGGTTGGAACTTGTTCTTAGCATTTCCGGCGGCGTGAAAACGGCACGTCATTAAGACTCTCAATGGCAGCACTGTGCCATTAACGCTGGCTCCCACGCTGCTTCTCGTAAAGGTCTAAAAGGCGGCTCCATCCAGGGAGGTGCTGCTCCTGGAGGACGCTGGAACTGGGACGACAGCAACCTGCATCAGCACAAGCTCATTTACCTCACACTGAAACGCATGAAAATTTCCTCTGCCGAAGGGGCCTCCGTAAAAGCTTCCAAGAAGGAACATTTGCATAATTATTGTTGAAAAAAGAGTCGGGCAGGCACCTTCGATTGATTTGCCAGTGACCTTTCCAGGCAATACTTTGTGAGGCTGGGTCCACTGGTCAGTAACTTTCGCTGCATGGCTTGTAATTCCCAAGGAGTACAAGGATGCGATCACCCCACCCCCAGGGTCAATCTCTTTCCTCGACTCTTCACAGAACCACAGAACACTAGAACTGGATGGGACCTCAAGAGGGCATCAAGTCCAGTCTCCTGCCCGCATGGCAGGACCCAGCACCATCTAGACCCTCTCTCTCTCCGTCTCTATGTCACCAACAAACATGGCAGCAGCTAGACAACCTCCTGCCAGGATGTTTTGCTTTGCTTAATGCTTTCTTATGAGACTTACAGTTGACAAGTAAAGCATGAACTCCTGCATCCCTTGCATTCACGTTCTTCTCAGGTCCTTACCCCAAGCATCTCTGCTCAGCTGGAAAACCCCTGGGGGTGAGGGGAACAGGGCGGGCTGAAATCGACATGATCAGAGTCACCCCCCCTCCTTATTCCAGGTACAAACAGCCTCTGAAAGCTGTATCCAGACACCTACTTTCCAGCAGTCCTATGGGCCGCACCTAATTCACATACCAATTTGCGCAATCATTTCGCGCCCAAGGGAATGCAACCTGGCCCTTTGCTTCTGCATGATACTTAAAGAGCAGAAACCGTGTAGCCAGTAATAACCCTCTCCCCCTAGCTCATTGCCAACCTTCATTCTGCGCATCCGTGGCCAATCCCTTGAGTCCCAGATTAGTCTGAATGTGTTGGTTGCCTTCATGGTACCCTGCGCCATTGGCAGCTCCTTAAATCCAAGCCCTGAGCTTTGCTAGTGAGGTTAGTAGGAATGATGAGCGGGAGTCAACGCTCACTGAGGTCGAGAGTAGGTGTTCCGTTCACGTAACGGGTTTTGCGCTGGGCTTTGTGAGTGGTGCCAAACAGATACTCCTCCCCCCGGTATACAGGACAGCTGCATGGGGCAAGTTGTCGCACAGCTGTTATTGCCTCCCACGGGCCTGGCCCAGCATGTCCTCGGCTCACCGTAGAACAAGGACATTTTCTTTCTGGGTTGTTCCAAAAGCCAGGTCAGGGCTGTAGAGAGGATGTCCCTAGAACATTGCAGTGACATTCACCAGGGCCGGATTAAGGTCTTCATAGGCCCTAGGCACGCTCATAATTGTGGGCCTTTAAATTAGATTATATATAAGGGAGAAATGCGCTCTGGCCTATACGCCTAGTAGTTAATTGTATGTTATAGCTGCATGTTCTTTGTTGACTGAAGATAGCAAACTATTAAGTTTGATTTAGCAGTTTTCTTATTTTCAAATAATTATGAATTGTTTTTAGGACCGAGATTTTTTGCAGGCCCTAAACCAGGGGTGGGGAACCTCACACCCGGGAGCCAGATGCGGCTCTTGGCTTGCCTGGATCCAGGCCCCAAGACTCAGGGCCCTCCCTCCAGCATTGGGGAGCCCATGCTGGGGCTCCAGCTCCCCTGCTGCCCCACTGGGGACTGGAGCACACAAAATCTACTAGGCTCTGGTGTGTGAGGGGAACGTGGGGAGGGTCTTTCTCCTCGGTCAGGGGCCACAGTGAGGGGTTTTTTTTCCGCTTCTCACTTCTGTGCCACCCCCAACTGATTTTTCTGTGGGTCCATGGCCCCTGACCCAAAAAAGGTTCCCTGCCCCCGCCCTAAACTTTTTCGTAGGCCCTAGGCACTGTGCCTAATGGATAATCTGGCCCTGACATTCACTCACTGCACCCTCCTGGTAAGTCTATGGCCGGCTGTTGGAACACACTCCCCTTGGTGAGGTCAGAGCCATGAAACTAACCTGGCAGGGTCCGATCTAGAGAGGGCTATACTTTGTGCAAGTGCATTTATGACACTAAGCTAGGAGGAGAGGTAGACATGCTGGAGGGAAGGGATAGAGTCCAGAGTGACTTAGACAAATTGGAGGATTGGGCCACAAGAAATCTGATGAGGTTCAACAAGGAGAAGTGTGGAGTCCTGCACTTGGGACGGAAGAATCCCAAGCACTGTTACAAGCTGGGGACCAACTGGCTAAGTAGCAGTTCTGTAGAAAAGGACCTGGGGTTACAGTGGATGAGAAGCTGTATATGAGTCAACAGTGTGCGCTTGTAGCCAAGAAGGTTAATGGCATACTAGGTTGCATTAAGAGGAGCATTGCCAGTCGATCCAGAAATGTGATTATTCCTCTTCACTCGGGTCTGGTGAGGCCACATCTGGAGTATTTAGTCCAGTTCTGGGCCCCCCAATTACAGAAAGGATGTGGACGCATTGGAGAGGGTCCAGTGGAGGGCAACCAAAATGATTAGGGGGCTGGAGCGTATGACCTACGAGGAGAGGCTGAGGGAGTTGGGTCTATTTAGTCTGCAAAAGAGAAGAGTGAGGGGGGATTTGATAGCAGCCTTCAACTTCCTGAAGGGAGGTTCCAAAGAGGCTGGAGAGAGGCTGTTCTCAGTAGTGACAGATGGCAGAACAAGTAACAATGGTCTCAAGTTGCGGTGGGAGAGGTCTAGGTTGGATATTAGGAAAAACTATTTCACTAAGAGAGTGGTGAAGCACTGGAATGGGTTACCTAGGGAAGTAGTGGAATCTCCATCCCTAGAGGTGTTTAAGTCTTGGCTTGACAAAGCCCTGGCTGGGTTGATTTAATTGGGATTGGTCCTGCCTTGGGCAGGGGCCTGGACTTGATGGCCTTCTAAGGTCTCTTCCAGCTCTATGATTCTATGATGCTAAGAGATGGATTATTTTTCTTCTGGTTGCCTTCCTGTGCCTTGTCCTTCCACTGAATGGGCCATTCTGAAAACTAGCAGACATGCAAAAATTCCATCCCTTCTGTCCCCCCCCCCCCCCCCCGAGTTTCCAAGAAATGCCTCTAGCCAAGTAATAAATCCTTGGACAATTGCCTGAGACCTGTACGGTGTGCACCTCCAGGACAGACAGATGGCGCAGTTCCTAGGACTCGCTTTCCCATTAATAAACCTTGTCTTCGAACGTACGGGGGGTTAGTAGCTGGGCAGATGGAAAAGAGAAAAGTGCTTGCACCAGCACTGACCAATGACTATGACAGGTCATTTCTTCGATGTTTTCTAGGTTAAACTCATTCGTGTCTTGTTACATTATATTATAGAGCACGATTTGCTGATATAGCTTGATGCACTGAACCCAAGAGCACAGTGAGTCATGTAAGAAATTGGAAGCCCCCTTCACCTCTGATACCGCATCTCCAGAAGTTAGGGTGAATCGTTTTGATTGTATTTATTTTTTAATCAAATACCTAGTGCTAATGAAACTCATAGGGAAAGGGGAGCTGGGTATTTACTTAATAGACTCCCTAAAACACTCCGGCTGTGTCCAGACTGGCAAGTTTTTCCGCAAAAGCAGTCGCTTTTGAGGAAAAACTTGCCAGCTGTCTAGACTGGCCGCTTGAATTTGCACAAGAACACTGATGATCTAATGCATGATCGTCAGTGTTCTTGCGCAAATACAATGACGCTCCCGTTCGGGAAAAAGCCCTCTTGCGCAAATGCTTTTGCGCAAGAGGGCCAGTGTAGACAGCTGAGAACCGTTTCACGCAAAAAAGCCCCGATGGCAAAAATGGCGATTGGTGCTTTTTTGCGCAAAACCGCGTCTAGAGTGGCATGGATGCTTTTCCGCAAAAAGTGCTTTTGCACAAAAGCGTCCGTGCCAATCTAGACGCTCTTTTCCGCAAATGCTTTTAACGGAAAAACTTTTCCGTTAAAAGCATTTGCGGAAAATCATGCTAGTCTAGACGCAGCCTCCATGTATTTAATTATTACTTCAAATTAACATGTAACGGTTACCTAGACTAGGTGTCAAGACGTCTGGATTCACTTCCTTCAGACGGTCCTTGCCACCATATATGGCCATTAACAATTCCAGTGAGGCCAGATTTTATAAAAAACCCTCAACCCCACTGCCCCACGTTAGTAGCCATGTGTCCAGGTAAACTCTGTGCATTTGATACTGAACACTTTGGAAAATGTAGTCCCTAACAGCTGTGTGCCTCAGTTTACCCAAGGGTAAACTACACTACCTATAGACATAATGAATGCTCACAAATTTCAGATAAAATTACTATTTATATGCAGAGTATTAATATTAGGTATTGCAGCTGGGAGGCATAGTGCCGTTAAACATGGCTGCACGAAAGTATAAGAAATATATGGGTCCCAGTCCTGATATTGATTTGGTAGGTCCAAAACAACCTAGGACTCACGAATGATACTTATATAATAAATGATCATGAGAAAGGTGGAGAAATAAATGGGAAAAGGGGCCTGGAAAGGTGGCCAGAGAAGCACTTTTCATAGAATCATAGAATACTAGGACTGGAAGGGACCTTGAGAGGTCATCCAGTCTAGTCTCCTGCCCTCATGGTAGGACCCAGTATTGTCTAGACCATCCCTGATAGACATTTATCTAACCTACTCTTAAATATCTCCAGAGATGGAGATTCCACAACCTCCCTAGGCAATTTATTCCAGTGTTTGACCACCCTGACAGGTAGGAAGTTTTTCCTAATGTCCAACCTAAGCCTCCCTTGCTGCAGTTTAAGCCCATTGCTTCTTGTTCTATCTTCAGAAGCCAAGAAGAACAAGTTTTCTCCCTCCTCCTTGTGACACCCTTTTAGATACCTGAAAACCGCTATCATGTCCCCTCTCAATCTTCTCTTTTCCAAACTAAACAAGCCCTATTCTTCCTTCATAGGTCATGTTCTCTAGACCTTTCATCATTTTTGTTGCTCTTCTCTGGACCTTCTCCAGTTTCTCCACATCTTTCTTGAAATGTGGCACCCAGAACTGGACACAATACTCCAACTGAGGCCTAATCAGCGCAGAGTAGAGCGGAAGAATGACTTCTCATGTCTTGCTCACAACACACCTGTTAATGCATCCTAGAATCATGTTGGCTTTTTTTGCAACAGCGTCACACTGTTGACTCAGATTTAGCTTGTGGTCCACTATAACCCCTAGGTCCCTTTCTGCAGTACTCCTTCCTAGACAGTCGCTTCCCATTATGTATATGTGAAACTGATTGTTCCTTCCTAAGTGGAGCACTTTGCATTTGTCCTTATTAAACTTCATCCTGTTTACCTCAGACCATTTCTCCAATTTGTCCAGATCATTTTGAATTATGATCCTATCCTCCAAAGCAGTTGCAACCCCTCCAAGATTAATATCATCTGCAAACTTAATAAGCGTACTCTGTATGCCGATATCTAAATCGTTGATGAAGATATTGAACAGAACCAGTCCCAAAACAGACTCCTGCGGAACCCCACTTGTTATGCTTTTCCAGCAGGATTGTGAACCGTTAATAACTACTCTCTGGGAATGGTTATCCAGCCAGTTATGCACCCATAGTAGTCCCATCTAAGTTGTATTTGCTCAATTTACTGATAAGAATATCATGTGAGAACATATCAAATGCCTTACTAAAGTCTAAGTATACCACTTCTCCCTTATCCACAAGACTTGTTATCCTATCAAAGAAAGGTATCAGATTGGTTTGACATGATTTGTTCTTTACAGATCCATGCTGGCTGTTCCCTATCACCTTATTATCTTCCAAGTGTTTGCAGATGATTTCCTGAATTACTTGCTCCATTATCTTTCCTGGCACAGAAGTTAAACTGACTGTCCTATAGTTTCCTGGGTTGTTTTTATTTCACTTTTTATAGATGTGCACTATATTTCCCCTTTTCCAATCTTCTGGAATCTCTCCTGTCTTCCGTGATTTTCCAAAGATGATAGCTAAAGGCTCAGATACCTCCTCTATCAGCTCCTTAAGTATTCTAGGATGCATTTCATCAGGCCCTGGTGACTTGCAGACATCTAACTTTTCTAAGTGATTTTTAACTTGTTCTTTTTTTATTTTATCTTCTAAACCTACCCCCTTCCCACTAGCATTCAACGTCAGGCATTCCTTCATCAGACTTCTCGGTGAAGACCAAAACAAAGAAGTCATTAAGCATCTCTGCCATTTCCAAGTTTCCTGTTACTGTTTCCCCCTCCTCACTGATCAACGGGCCTACCCTGTCCTTGGTCTTCCTCTTGCTTCTAATATATTTATAGAATGTCTTCTTGTTTCCTTTTATGCCTGTAACTAGTCTGAGCTCATTTTGTGCCATTGCCTTTCTAATCTTGCCCCTGCATTCCTGTATTGTTTGCCTATATTCATCCTTTGTAATTTGTCCTAGTTTCCATTTTTTATATGACTCCTTTTTTATTTTTAGATCATACAAGATCTCCTGGTTGATCCAAGGTGGTCTTTTGCCATATTTTCTATCTTTTCTATGCAGCAGAATAGCTTGCTTTTGAGCCCTTAACAATGTCCCTTTGAAAAACTGCCAACTCTCTTCAGTTGTTTTTCCCCTCAGTCTTGCTTCCCATGAGACCTTACTTGCCAGCTGTCTGAGCTTACCAAAATCTGCCTTCCTGAAATCCATTTTCTCTAATTTGCTGTTCTCCCTTCTACCATACCTTAGAATCATGAACTCTATGATTTCATGATCACTTTCACCCAAGCTGCCTTCTACTTTCAAATTCTCAACCAGTTCCTCCCTATTTGTTAAAATCAAGTCTAGAACAGCTTCCCCACCCCCCCCACCCCCAGCTTTTTCAACCTTCTGAAATAAAAAGTTGTCTTCAATGCAGTCCAAGAACTTATTGGATAGTCTGTGCCCCACTGTGTTAGTTTCCCAACATATATCTAGATAGTTGAGTCCCCCATCACCACCAAATCCTGTGCTTTAGATGATTTTACTAGCTTTTCAAAAAAGCTTCATCCACCTCTTCTGCCTGGGTAGGTGGCCTGTAGTAGACCCCTAGCATGACATCACCCTTGTTTTTTACCCCTTTTAGCCTAACCCAGAGACTCTCAACATGCACGTCTCCTATGTCCATCTTCACCTCAGTCCAAGTGTGTACATTTGTAATATATAAGGCAACACCTCCTCCCTTTTTTCCCCACCTGTCCTTCCTGAGTAAGCTGTACCCTTCTATACCAATATTCTAATTGTGTGTATTATCCCACCAAGTCTCTGTGACGCCAACGATGTCATAGTTGTATTTATTTATTAGCACTTCCAGTTCTTCCTGATTATTACCCATACTTCTTGCATTTGTGTATAGGCATCTAAGATACTGACTTGATCTTGCCTCCCAGTTTTACCTTGTCCCTCCTTTCTCTCTGCTATTATAGCCCACACTCCCTCCCATTTCCGACCCATCTCCCAGGTCTCCATGTTCTTCACTTACCCGTGGTCACCTGTCCCTGTCGAACCTAGTTTGAAGCCCTCCTCACTAGGTTAGCCAGTCTGTATTTAAATACGGTCTTCCCCTTCCTCAAAAGGTGAACACCATCCCTACTTAGCAGTCCTTCCTGGAATAGCATCCCATGGTTGAGGAAGCCAAAGCCCTTTTTTAAAAACTCTTTTATTGTAACTCTTATTTGCCTTTGTTGGTTCAGCTTGCTAGCTGCTTTTGGAGAGGGTGAGGATGGCTCACATGCACACGGCTACAATTGTCCATTTGCAGAAAATAAGAGCGCTGGGTTTTAAAACCTTTTTTAATATTCTCCCAGAAAGAACAGCCACCAATGCAAAAGGGAACACGGGAGAAAAGAAGCTGTAACTTACATGATACCATGGTTCCATGGAAGAATTGGACCCACCTGCCTTCTGGACAGGAAAAACTTAAGCTCCCATTAGCCCAAGCTACAGGAATGAGCAGGTTTCTTTATTCTTGGATGTGTAGAAACTCTCCATTGAATGAAGGAGGGTGGGGGAGGGAGACAGATTTAAACATCCTTATTAAGGAGTTGTTTTTAAATGGAATCCGAGAAGAGTGATTATTCTGGAGAAGCCTAAGTAGTCAGAGCTTCTGTAGGCAAGAGAGGCAAGATCTCTCTGAAAGAAGTCGGGCCAATGAAAGAGATTACCTCACCCACCTTGTCTCACTAATACCCTGTGACTAACAGGGCTACAATAACACTGCAAACAAATATAGGGTAAAGTACCTATGAATTAGGCCACATCCTCCCTGGTTTCCCTGATCTCTGTGGCCACACCCCCTAACCAACAGGCAAGGTGAGGGAGCCTGCTCCGTTTCCTGGAATGGGTGGGGCCTCAGATATAAGGGGCATGGCCAGGGACAGCCATCCTTCAGCGCCACCCAGAGCATGGCACGTTCCCTCCACCAACCCTCAGAACCACACGGAATGCCCAGGAAAGCTGATGCCCAAATAAAATTATTAGTCTTTCAGGTGCCACCGGACTCTTTTTTGGGGGGGTATGGTCGTGTATTCTCAGCAACTGAAAAGAAATGGATCAGCGGGGAGTGTAGTGAGTTAATACCATTAATTTTCCTATTGCAGGGGGAGGGATGCTGCTTATTGTGCTTTAACAACTAATCTTCAGGAACACATCATCACTGAGTAATTATGGGTCATTTTCAAAGCTAAAGCTGGTAATTTCCTAAGGCACCGCCATTATTCAGCTAGTGGATGCGCTGCTCCTGGGAGCCGTCCTCTTCAACACACGAGGAATGCTTGCCTGAGTAGGGGCTGCAGGGTCAGCCCCTGGAAACAGTTCAGGGCTCTCAGCTGTGCCGGAGAGCAGGGCTACCAACAAAATCATAACCCAGGGGTGAAATTCTGGACCTGCCGAAGTCAACGGGAGTTTTGCCAATGAGGTCGGTGCAGCCAGGATTCTGTCCCTACTGCCTGAGGCTGAGAGATGTGGCGCATCTCCAAGGATTTCATGGGAGCTGAAGAAAGCACAGATCTACCGGTAGATCTTGGAGCCTCTGACAGGTGATTCTGACTGGTTTGGCCAAGAGTATCAAGTGCCAGCACTTCAGCGAACCCTAGCCCCCCTCTCCCCTCCCAACTGCTGTGCAGCTCCTGCCTTTTGCCTTGGAGCTGTCAACATAAGAACATAAGAACATAAGAACGGCCGTACCGGGTCAGACCAAAGGTCCATCTAGCCCAGTATCCTGTCTGCCGACAGTGGCCAGCACCAGGTGCCCCAGAGGGGGTGGACCGAAGACAATGATCAAGCGCTTTGTCTCCTGCCATCCCTCTCCAGCCTCTGTCAAACAGAGGCCAAGGACACCATTTTATCCCCTGGCTAATAGCCTTTTATGGACCTAACCTCCATGAAATTATCTAGCTTCTCTTTAAACTCTGTTATAGTCCTAGCCTTCACAGCCTCCTCTGGCAAGGAGTTCCACATGCTGACTACACGCTGTGTGAAGAAGAACTTTCTTTTATTAGTTTTAAACCTGCTACCCATTAATTTCATTTGGTGTCCTCTAGTTCTTCTATTTAGGGAACTAATAAATAACTTTTCTTTATCGGCCCTCTCCATACCACTCATGATTTTATACACCTCTATCATATCCCCCCTCAGTCTCCTCTTTTCTAAACTGAAAAGTCCCAGTCGCTTTAACCTCTCCTCATATGGGACCCGTTCCAAACCCCTAATCAATTTAGTTGCCCTTTTCTGAACCCTTTCCAAGGCCAAAATATCTTTTTTGAGGTGAGGAGACCACATCTGTACACAGTATTCAAGATGTGGGCGTACCATAGTTTTATACAGGGGCAGTAAGATATTCCGGGTCTTATTTTCTATCCCTTTCTTAATAATACCTAGCATCCTATTTGCCTTTTTGACCGCCGCTGCACACTGTGTGGAAGTTTTCAGAGAACTGTCCACGATAACTCCAAGATCTCTTTCCTGATTTGTCGTAGCCAAATTAGCCCCCATCATACTGTACGTATAGTTGGGGTTATTTTTCCCAATGTGCATTACTTTACACTTATCCACATTAAATTTCATTTGCCATTTTGTTGCCCAATCACTCAGTTTGGTGAGATCTTCTTGGAGTCCCTTACAGTCTGCTTCTGTCTTGACTATCCTAAACAGTTTGGTATCATCCGCAAACTTTACCACCTCACTGCTTACCCCTTTCTCCAGATCATTTATGAATAAGTTGAACAGGATTGGTCCTAGGACTGACCCTTGGGGGACACCACTAGTTACCCCTCTCCACTCTGAAAATTTACCATTTATTCCTACCCTTTGTTTCCTGTCTTTTAACCAGTTCTCAATCCAAGAAAGGACCTTCCCTCTTATCCCATGGCCATGTAATTTACACAAGAGCCTTTGGTGAGGGACCTTGTCAAAGGCTTTCTGGAAATCTAAGTATACTATATCTACTGGATCCCCCTTGTCCGCATGTTTGTTAACCCCTTCAAAGAACTCTAATAGATTAGTAAGACAGGATTTCCCTTTACAAAACCCATGTTGACTTTTGTCCAACAAATTATGTTCTTCTACATGCTTCACAATTTTATTCTTTACTATTGTTTCGACTAATTTGCCCGGTACTGAAGTTAGACTTACCGGTCTGTAATTGCCCGGATCGCCTCTAGAGCCCTTTTTAAATATTGGTGTCACGTTGGCTACCTTCCAGTCATTAGGTACGGAAGCCGATTTAAGGGATAGGTTACAAACCACAGATAATAGTTCAGCAATTTCCCATTTGAGTTCTTTTAGAACCCTTGGATGAATGCCATCCGGTCCCGGAGATTTGTTAACATTAAGTTTTTCTATTTGTTCCAAAACCTCCTCTAATGACACTTCAATCCGGGACAGTTCCTCAGATTCATTACCCACAAAGGACGGTGCAGATTTGGGAATCTCCCCAAAATGTCCCCTCGGGAGCCTCCCGCTTGCTGAGCAGAGCAGGGAAGGGAGAAGAAGGGTGCTGATGTCAAGGTGCCCCTTCCCACCCTGTATCCTATCTCCACAGAGCAGAGAGGGGGCACAACAGGAATTGGGATGGCGTTTGCTGGCTGCTTTAGGGAGTGGTGCAGGGCCAGGGCAAGGGTGAGATCACCACCCAGGAGCCACCTGAGGCAAGCAGTTCCCAGCTGGTGCCCACATCCCAAAACCCTACCCCAGTTCATTACTGAACTCTACTCCTCCTGCACTCCAAGCCCCTGCCCTAGCCCCGAGCACCCCTGCCTCCAAACACCCTCACAGAGCCTGTACTTAGCACCTCCTCTGGCACCCCCGGCCTGTCCCAAGCTCAGCTCAGAGCCCCTCTCACACTCCAAATCCCTTAATCCAAGACCAGAGCCTGCACCCCAACCCTCTGCCCCAGCCTGGTGAAAGTGAGAGAGAGAGAGTGGGTGAGGGAGGGAGGATGGAGTGAGCAGGGCGGGCCTTAAAGAAGAGGCACAAAGGAGGCGGGGCCAGGGTATTTGGGTTTGAGGTAGATCTTGGATTTCACTTAAATTCAAATAGTGATCTTGTGCTTAAAATGGTTGGAGACCCTGCTGTAAGAGATGTTTAGCACAGGTTGAACCTCTCATGACCTGACTGGTTTTGAACCACAGAATTTTTCAGACTATGAGAGGTCAATATTGTCCAGCAGCATTACCAACACTGCCAGTGCTTACTGGGCTCTGAGGAGACATTGAGGGGTAATTAGAGCTAAATAACAGCACGGAACACTAAGTGCCAGGACTGGTGACTGTAAACAAACTTTATGGGACCGTGTGATGGGCCGCCGATGGCCTGCATGCCGGCCGGCTGGAAGCGGGGTGCGGGGAGCCGTGCAGGAAGCGGTGAGCCCGAGGGTCGAGGCGTCGCCACTGAGCCGAGGCGCAGTGAAGACCCTTCTTCCCGCCGGGGCAGTGCTGCTGCCATGAGCCCGGCCCCTGGCTTACTGCCGGACCAAGTGGAGGCGACGGGCAGATGCCCGGAAGTGATGGAGGAAGGCCCCGCGTCACGGAGCGGGCGGGGCTGCTAATCAGCGTCATGGCCGGCAGGCTGTTTCAAAAGGGCCTGCCGGCGTCGGGGGGGGGATGGGTGGGCGTCCACAGAGGGAGGGCGGTGAAGCCCGAGCAAGGGACGCCGCCTGCAAGCGAGGCCCCGGGCGAGGCGCTGGAGGACAGACTGAGGCACCGGCACCAGGAACTGCGGTAGGCACTGGGGAGCCGGAGGCTACCCCCCAGGGACCAGTGGGGGGAAGGAAGCAGCCCGGGGCAGGGTCCTTGTGGTGCCCGTGGGCTGACGCATTTCGGGAACACACCCCGTCAGCCGTGCAGGGAAGTGTCGACCCTGCACTCAGGGCCTCGGGCTGGGACCCGGTGGAGAGGGAGGGCCCGGGTCCCCCTTCACCCCCACCCCTGTGAGGAGGAGACAAGGCGGAACCTGGGAGTGAGCACAAAGGTCTTGAGTCACCGGGGGACGGAACCCCAGAACGGACTACCGTAAGGGGAACGTGGGAAACAGTTGGCAGTTGGGCTCAGAGGGCCCTCGTCCCAGACTCGGGCGGGGTGCTCACACCCAGGGAACTGCCATAGACTGTAGGAAAGTTGGCCACACCCATGAAAAGTAGACATCCAACTCACTAAAATCACGCCGGACGACAGATGTTTCCAGACCAAAAAGTGCCGAACTAGAGAGGTTCAACCTATATTTTATAATACCAGCCCCTGCTGGAGTCAGTAGGCGTTTGCCCAAACATTTCATTGGTGGAAAGCTCTATTTTATTTCTAGAATTTGTTTTTCTTCATCTAATAAATTATCCTAAATCTGGCTGCTTACCTTAGAATAGTAATTCCACATTGGTCTTTTTCACATGTGCCAAGTGGCAGGAAAGAAAAAGAAACATGAGCCCTCAAGGGTAAATGTTTAAAGAAGCTGGCAATGATTTCAATGGACACAAGCAGAGACTATTCAAAATATCAATAAAGGAAACTAGAACCAGCATTTGTTCACTTGGGCTTCAGTTCCTCTCTCTGGCCTTGATTTTTGCTAACCGGAATCCCAGTAACGAGTGGTTTTGCATATCCAAATACTATATGTATAGTCCTTTAAATGACTCCGTAACTGAGAAGGATTTGCTTGGTAAATATCCTGTCGCTACTTAATACAGTAATTACATATTCTGCATACAGGTGGTAATTACATTGACTGTAGATTGCCTAGTGATTACAGCTAGCAGGTTCAGAAGTAATTACTTTGTCACCTGCACACTCCGGGTTGCAAAGCTGAAATAATGCTATATACTTTTGGGGGGGGGGCAGGATTCCGCCTCACAAATGCAGACAGGGCCATCCACAAGGCAGGGGCACTCCAGGGGACACTGGACTGGGGAGAAAGGAAATTCAGCCACCTATTCTACAGAGAGCATGCAGGGCTGTAAGGTAGCAGCCACCTTCTGAGCCTATTGTCATCGGAGGGCTGGTGAGATACCAGACTGAGGTACGCTTAGAAACAGGAGTAGTGGGACCAATTCTGCCCCTCCCATGTAAACTCACACACCTTGCCTCTCTTCCTCTTCCCCCACCCCCATTTGCAGGGAGCTTCTGCCTCTCCAGACATAGGAATTTGTATGATGTCTGAAGAAACTCATATACATGGACGGTTTTATCACCTGGCAGATCTGACTGTTTCAGGCACCTGAATTTCCTCCCTCCAGAAGTCTGTGACCTGTTATATATTCACAGAGCTTATCTAGGAACTTATCTAGGCTGCTCCCCTCTGTGGACTTTGGCGTGAAAATCTTTCTCCTTTCAAAGAGTCCCAGGCTGGAAACCCCTTAAACAAGAATAGAGAAACCAAAAAAAACCCACCCCTACATAAATCAGTGCTTTTTTTGAAATGCAAATCAATACATACTCAGAGGTTATTTAAAAAACCCCTCCCCTCCTGTTCTGTTGCTTGCACTCAATATTTCTGATCCTGACTTCTTTCTTTTTGCTGAAGGACTTTGGCTGTTGCATCCGAGCTGCAGATCTTCCTGTCCTAAACCGAGCTGGAGGGAGGATGGGGAATTGGAGGCTCTCATCCTGCAATGGGATCCACATGGGCAGGCCCTTCCACTTGCATGAAGTCTTGTCAACTTCAGCAGGAGTTCAAACTTGAATCCAAAGGCAGGACCTGGGTGGTAGAGAGGGCAGATTTCAACCGAGTGTGATGTCACTGTTGAGGTTTGCCAACGACCCTCTAACAAAAGGAAAGCAAACAGGACTTACCGGTCAAGCAGCAGATTTTCCTTTCAAATAAAACTTTGAGTTCAATTTGACTCTATCAGAAAGGAACAACAAAGAGCATTTGCTTTGGCTTTGCACCTCTTCAATCTAACAGCACCAGGAAGTGAACCCTAGTAATATCCCTGCCACACATTGAAGATGAAAATCAGCTGCTTCGATGGGTTGGTAAAGAGAGGCTGGGAAGGCAAGAGCAAGTCCTAGGTGATAAACAGCTATGACAAATCAATTGAAAAAGGCTCTATTTGGTGCACAATATTTCACTCTTTGTCTGGGATGCATTTGCCCCTAGGCACATTCTATAGCTATGTCTACACTGCACGCTTATTTCAAAAGAACAGGGTGCGTGTCTACACAGCACGCCCGTTATTTCAAAATAATTTTGAAATAGCAGGCTTCTTACTCCAACTCCTGTAACCCTTGTTTCACAAGGAGTAAGGGAAGTTGGAGGGAAGAGTGTTCTTCCTTCCACTTCCTGCTGTGTAGACAGCACCAAAGCCTGAGTTAAGATACACAACTTCAGCTACATTAATTGCGACGTTGAAGTACCTTAACTCAACTTTAGCCTGCCGGGTAGACATACCCTATGTGTCCCTGAGAGAGAACATGGAGACCTGGCAAATGGTGAGGAATCTACCTCGGGAATAAGCTTCCCTGACATGCAGCATCCTGCCACTGAAATAGCACAAGACCAGTGATAAACTCTGAAAGAGTTGTGGGGAAAAAATGGCTGAAGATGGGAGGTGTTGGGGGCTGAAGGGGTTGACCTGAGGATGAGGGGGAGAAGAGAATAGGCCCTGAGTGGGCTAAAGGGGTGGCCTGAGGGGGAGGAGAATACAGCTCTGGCCCCCAGCCTCCTACACCCCCCTGTCACATCCACAAGTCCCCACCCTGAAGGACCCAGGCAACACGGAGTAGAAGACCAGGCACACCCCATAACGGGGGTATCTTGGTGAATCGGGGATGGGAAGAAGGGTCACACAATACATTCCATGCAAGAATGCTGCCGCCTCAGCTTAAACCATCCCTTTGTGCTCAGGGCCACAGCCAGACTCCTTAATGCTGCATTCTGAATGGGGACGGTTCCCCCCTCCCCGCCATGCTTTATGAAATTGGCTTATGGATACCAATATGCGTAACTCGACGATGCCCTGGACAAAACACCTCTTGTAACCTATCACTCTTCATGCCACAGTCTGCTGGAGCTGTGTATCTGATTTTGGTGCGTGCTTCCCTCATGCATGTAAAGTTAGAGATATGGAGTATGGGATGGTTTATGGTTTTAAATGTGCAAAGGAAAGCCTCCATGTCTGGGTAACCACCTGTAAAGAGCCTCTTTTGTCCTTGAAGTCTTAGCAGTGGGTGGAGCTTAGGAAGACATGTGACCCTCCTTAACTGATAGGTCATTTCCCATTGAATAGGAGAATGTGAAACAAAGAATTCCTGCCTAAAAGGGAGGCTGTTTCAGATACAAAGTTTTCAGGATCTTGGTCTGTGGCTGGCATGGCTCTCCAGGAGAAGGAAGGGGTGGGGTCTCATGTGGCATAGCGGCTAAGGCATTGACTTGGAAACCCTAGGATTGTGGGGTCAAACCCAGCCCACTCACATTAAAAGGGGGAGGGATAGCTCAGTGATTTGAGCATTGGCTTGCTAAACCCAGGAGTGTGAGTTCAATCCTTCAGGCACCCATTTAGGGATCTGGGGCAAATCTGTCAGGGATGGTACTTGGTCCTGCTATGAGGACAGGAGAGTGAACTTGATGACCTTTCAAGGTCCCTTCTAGCTCAATGAGCTAAGTATAACTCCATATAAGTCCCTGTCAGGGTAGCTGAGTGGTCAAAGGTGCCAGACTCAAGAGTTTGTCTTTCCCCTGAAGTGGGGGTTCTGGTTTCCTGAAGGAGTCAAGGGTTCAAATCCACCCCTCTGAGGAGAAGGAACTAGAGGCCCCAGGGGAAAAAAAATCTTCCCTGGCTTGGAAGTTTAGCTGAAATAAGAGCAGAGTTAAGGTAAGTTTGCTATGAGCTTTAGGGTGCTAGAACTAGCCATGCATTTGCTGTTACTTTAAATTTGTAATCTACTTTGTCCTGCCTGTTTTCACTTGCAACCATTTAAATCCTGCTTGGACTTAATCACTTTTATTTGCTATCATGCCCAGTGTAAATAATTGTTACCTGGGGGAGCAATCAGTGTGAACATCCTCCTTTTCGTGTTAAAGGGGGCTTGCCTGAATAATTTATTTGGGGTTCTGATCCCATTTGGGGAGTGGATTTCCTGAGAGCTGGGCCCTAAACTGCATCCTCCTCAGACCTGGAGAGGTTTGGGGTCTGCATTGCTCTTGTATGGGTGGTGATCTCAGCTCTGAGCCTTGGCTGGGGGAGACCAAGGATCTGGCCCAGCAGGACAGGGTGGTGAGAAGCCCCAGAGATCAGGGAAGCAAGTGTCAGTGGCGTCATCAGCACTCCGGGAAGCACCCCCAGGGGTCTTCTGTGACTGACCCCCAACACAGACCCCCCCCATCAATGCACCCATGCAGAAAGGACAAGTGTAATTTATCCCGGTGGGTGTAGCATATTGTACACCTGCCGTATCCAGCTACCTGTACCAACTTACATTAAAAGCTATGTAAAAACAGATAACTGGGCAGGGGGGTTACTTACTGATTCACACACCCCCAGGCATATTGGGACCCACACTAGCCACCTCTTCTCTCCACGCGCCGTTCGAATCCCACTGCACAGCTGCAGCAAACTCTCCCTGTCACAGCCGATGGAGCGTGCGCCCCGTCACACTTGCCTTCCCTGGATGTGAAAGGCTCATTGCTCAGGCATGAATCACTCGAGTCAGGGCAGTTTTGCTCCCAGGACCCTCCTCAGCCTGGAGCCGCCAGGCTCTGCTGACACGGGCTGGGGGGCGGAGGCAGCCGCCACGTGCTGCTTTTTGGAAGCCCTGCAGGCAGCCGGGTTGGCAGCGTCGTCGCTCCTCCCAGCCCTGGGCAGCTGGACCGGGCCCAAGGACAGCCTGGCAGCTGCCTGGTGTGTCAAGAGGAAAACAATGTGAAGCGGAACAATGTGACCACAGCCGAGAGACGGGCATTAGAATAAAACAGCCCTGATGAAGACCATCCTACCCCAGACCGTGGCAACGCGGCTCCCAACGCGCAGGTGGTCTCACCCAGCCAGAGTGACGCCTGGCAGAGCCCAGAGGCCTGCTCTTGTGCATTTAGTGTACAGAGCCCCTCCGGCATGGGCGGCCAATGAACAGAGCTATCGGAAAGCACCCTTCCCTTTTCAAAGCCCTTACAAAGCAGGTGCACAGTGGTAATGCCCTCTCTGAGGGACCCTTGCTTGTCGTGAGTCCCACCTGCCATCCCAGAACGGGTTCTAAGCCAGTGGGTTTCAAACGACGGGGCGCGACCCAGCGCTGGGGGGTGGGATGTCGGGAGCTGTTTCTCGCTGCTGCAGGGGGATCAGGTGAGCAGTGGGGGGGCTAAGGCAGCTCCCTGCCTGGCCTGGCACCGCAGACTGGGCTGCGCCCCAGAAGTGGCTGGCAGCAGGTCCGGCTCCTAGGTGTGTGCGTGCAGGGGCGGCCCTAGACTAGCTGCCAGGAACTGGCGCCCTAGGCGAACCGTGCCATCAGGCGCCCCCCCACCTCCAAACCCCTCAATGATATTGTGCCACCATTTGGCGCCCCATTTAACTTGGCACCCTAGGCGACCGCCTAGTTCACCTATATGGACAGGCCGCCCCTCTGTGTGTGTGGGAGAGCACATAGGGTTCCCTGCACTGCCCCTGCCCTGAGCATTCGCTCCACCCTCCCACTGGCTGGGAACCTGCTGCTGGCTGCTTCTGGGGGCAGCCTGGTCTGCGGTGCCAGGAGAGGCAGGAAGCTGCCTTAGCTCCCCGGCTGCACCGCTGACCAGAAGCTGCTCAAGGTAAGCCCCTCCTGCCCCAGCCCTGATCCTCCCCCAAAGCTAGAGCCCCCTGCTGCACCCCAATGCCCCCACCCTCAGCCACATTAAAAGGCGCCATTTTGGGAGGGTAGGGAGGGCAGCCGCCGTGCGCTCCAGGATGCAGCTAGCTTTTCCGCCTGTTTCCAGGATGCTAAATGAGTGAGGGGAAAGTGTCTGCATTCCATGCATGCCTCTCACACCCTTCCCCAACCAGGCTTAGACATGCTGAGGGCCTGGAAACCAACCCCTACTCCACAGGGCTGATGCTGAACCCTGAGGGCTTTAACTCCGGGCAGCGATGCTGTTTACAGGCCCCCCGACTGGGTCTCAAGTCCGTGGGCTTTGGCTTTGCCCCTGCCCAGAGCAGCAGCGCCTGGAGCGGCTCAGGCTTCAGTCCTTGCTCCTGGCGATGAAGTTTGAGAGTCCCTGACGCAGGAGGTTGAATTTAGCTTGGGAACAAGGGTTCTTTCTCTGCTGGCTGATATCTCTCTCCCCTCCCCCCCAATAAATCCTCCATCTGCTGCATGCTGCTTATGGGCATGCCCGTGGCCCATTACTAATTTGGGTTCATCTCTCTGGGTCACGTCACTCATTTGTTGTGAGGGAGGGAACAGCTAAGAAAAAGAAACCAAAAAGGGAAAACCTTTTTTGCTTGGTGTTTGGGGGGATGAAGGGGGCCTGGTTGCTAGGAGGTCAGAAGTCAGATAAGCCCCAGTAGCTGATGTTGCCCGTGTGGAAGACACCCCCAAACCCGAGTTGATCTTTATCCCCAACCATGGCCACAAATCTCCTCCTTACACCTGGCAGCAACAGGACTTTTCCTCGTTCCTCATGCTAACCAGGAGGTTGGACACCGTTTCTGCTTTGGGCCACTGTCACCATGGTAACTTCTTCTGGTGTTGATTCAAAGCTGGAGGGGTGGGCCCTGCGTCTCACGACCTTCCCCTCTCTAGATTTGTTGTTTTTAAGCAAGGATGTGACACCACCTGCCATACAGCTTTTGATGTCGTTTCCTGACCCCCCCAAATGCCCTTCACGGAGGGGGCTTGGAAAGGCACACAGGCAGGAGGGATGGTTTTGTGGGTGAAGCACCAGGGTGGGAGTCAAGTGATGGGGACTGGAGTCCCAGCTCAGCTTCAGACTTCCTCTGTGACATTGAACAAGTTGGTCGATGCCGGGCCCCTTCTGGAGTATGAAGTGTACCTCATGGGGGCATCAAGGAAAAACCCACTAAATGCTTCTAGCCATCTTATCTAGCCACCGTTACCATGGTAACTGTGCACCTCATAGGTTACCTCTTCACTGCCATTAAAACCCTGCAACTGGACAGCTGACCCAGGCTAAGGGGTTTGGGCGAAGCAGCTGCTGTGTAGATGTTTGGGCTCGGGCTTTAGGACCTTGGGAAGGGGGGCTGCAAACATCTCTGCTGTGACAAATGCCGTCGATCGCATCGGCAGAAGGACAATGTAGTGTCTTCTCTCTTTTTCCAAGGAAAACACGTTTCCTTTATCCATTTAGAAAACGATTCGTCCATTTTTAGAAATGTTGTATATGGATGGATCAATGACTCATCTTTGCCCACAGGTGATCGATGGATCACCACCTGGGTGAAATAAAAGTTTCCTTGCCCTGATCTCCCTTGGCCGGAGTCATGAAAAATCTTCACACGGACCCAGCTGTGATACCCTTGGGGGCCTTTTGGTCTTCAGGTAATGGCAGTGGTGGTGAAGTCTGTCTGGCAGTCACACCTCTACATACTTTGTGGTGGAAAGGTCCAGCAGACCCTCTCACAACCACATCCTAGGGAGTGCCCAGTTGGTAATGTTGAAGGTTTTGGTCAAAGTTTATGTGAATCTGTCCTACATGACCATGGCATACTCTTGTAGAAAACATGTTATTGTGAAAAGTTCTTGTCTGGATTGTAGGCCTGAGAGGAAAGGGGATGGATATTAAGTGAGAGCTGACCTCTTCTTACTTGAGGCTATGAGGATTAGTAGACGGCATATCTTGTGGTGGTTTCATGGTGAGGCCAACCTGACCAACACCAATGGAGGAGTAGAGAGGAAATGTGGTAGAGAAGCACAAGCAAGTAGGCAGTCACCAGGACAGGAGTGGTTGAGGTGGCCAACGAGAGCAGAGGCAAATCGCTATAGCTATGAGAGGCAGCGCAAGAAGCACAAATAGTTTGTGATGTCACACAAAGCCAACTTGTATGTAATCTACAGTGTGATGTACTTTTCCCCTCAGCTGGAGATGACTAAGTGTATGTTTTTTCTCCAGAATACAACACGAAGAACAGGCTGAACCTCTCTAGTCTGACACCCTTGGGACCTGACCAGTGCTGAACCAGAGAATTTTCCAGACCCTGGGAGGTCAAGCAGCATCAACAATACTGCCACTGCTTACTGGATTCTTAGAAGACATTTAGGGGTAAAACAGTGCTAAATAACAGCACAGAACATTGTTATTCTGGTGGCTGTAAACAAACTTTATAGGACCACAGGAAACTTGGCCACACCCATGTTAAGTGGACATCTGGCTAACTAAAATCATGTCAGACCACGTATGTTGCTGGACCAGAGAATGCCAGACTAGAGAGGTCCAACCTGTATAGTCAAGAAAAGCGTGCCCTATCTCTCCAATATAGTGCCATATTGACACTTCTATTGTTCTTAAAATTTTCCATCACGGCTCCAGTTCTCCCTCGGGTAGTAAAGCTGGATGAACTGGAATAAACTGACCACCTGTATTTTAGTCACATCCTCTTAGAGGAGTTCTGGGAAGAGATAGATGGTGCCGTGGCTAACCAACTGAAAGCCGATCTGCACCAGCTCTCTTTGCTCTTGCTACCAGAAGGAATACCCCCTGCTGATGATGCAACCGTGGACATTTTTAAGAAAGACGCAAGCGTGCACCGAACCTTCACTTCCTTGTGCCAGTCCAAATGGTCTTTGCCTGCACATGAGGCTGAAGTGTGTGAATCCAGACCTACTCTCTCACTCTCAAAATACTGGACGGGGCAGCAAATCTTGATAGAGCCCGATAGTAGAAGATGCAGCCACCTTAGAACCTACCAATGCAAAATTCACAGCTGGAGGCAATGAGCGAGAACAAGCTAAAGCAGTAAGGCTATGTCAGGGCCAGCAGCCAGGCCTTGAGGTTATCTTATAAACCTAGTAAAGTGGACAGTTATTGCTTACGGTGTCAGACAAAGACAGCAGGTAACATTGAGTTTAAATGTAAGGCTCAGAGTTATTTTAACATAAATACAAAATTCTACATTCACCAGATGACTTAGGTATACGATAGGCCAAAGAACTGACTGCATATATACAAACAAAAACAAGGACTTGAGTTTTCATCCTTTATGTTTAAGATGCCATCCTACTTTCACTGACGTGTATATGTTATTAATAATAATTATGCATTATTACACAGTAATAATGTGTAATAATTAGGTTAATAAACCTATCATCTACTACAGGTTGAACCGCAGCACCCTCAGGACCAGAGCAGTCCCAAACAAAGGAATTTGCCAGACCAGGGGAGGTCAGGAATCTGGGATCTCTTGGGGCTCCCCTCCTGGCTGCTGCCCCTCGGGACTCTGCTCCCTGCCCCCAGCCTTGCTCGGCAGCAGCTTCTCCCAGGGTTCCCCAGCCCTGTGCATGCATGGCGGAGACAACACCTGCTCCAAAGGTTCCCTGGTCCACGCAGCAGCAGCAGCTGCTGTTCCCAGGATGCCCTGGTCCTGGCCCTCATGGTGGCAGCAGCAGGTAACTGGCCCTGCAGGCTGTAGCCAACCAGACTGGCTCCACTCCCAGCCACTCTCCACCTCTGGGGTTGGGGTTCTCTGGTCTAGCCACATCTGTGGTCTTGCCAGGTCAGGGATGTTGCCAGACTAGAGAATCCCAGATGAGAGAGGTTCCATGTGTGCATCCATCTGTCTATGAGTCTGTGTGTTCAAGAACTCCTCCTAAATGGTAAGAGCTAGAGCCACCAAATGTGGAAGGCAATTTCCCCTCTTATCACAACTTAAAGCAAGGTCAGGGTTTGGCTGTGCCAGGACAATGGGATGTGCCTGGAAGGCGACTGTCCTTTCTATCACACCCCTCTCTTTCCATTTGATGAGGAGCAGTTATAGTCCTGAATGACCACAGGAGGGCAACAAGCATGGGGGACAGCAATCACGGGGGACAGTTGTACTCCAGAATAACCTAGGAAGGGGGCACAGCCAGCCCCAGGGAGCAGATGCTGGCCAGCAGCACCATCCCTGCCACTCTGGTCTGCCCCATGGAGCGCCCCCACTGCCCTGGGCAGGCCCTAGGGAGCAGCCGGTGGCTGTCCCTACCCATTGTCCTGATTCCCCCACCTCTTGCCCTGAGACCCTACCCCTCAACCCTGACTCCTGTACCCCCCACACCCACAGCCTCCTGCCCTGAGCCGCCCACACTCCCTGCCCCCTGCCCTGAAGGACCAGCACAACACCGGGTAAGTCTTCTAGTATAATATATAATATAAACAATAACAAAATTATGACATTTTTATTTGATAGTGATTTGGGGGGATTATGATAGTTGATAGATCACTATGACATTTGGTTTGTATTTAAGATAGGTAAAGCTAGGGACATTTTAAACACTGAACAGGATATTTGTTTGGATTTTTCGGTGTTATTTAAAGCTTTCATCCACCACAATAAATTAAACTAACATTCTTACTGTGTATTTAATATTTATATATTACTATTTATTAAATAGGGTTTATGTTTTTATTATTTTACATGAGGTAACTTTATTTAATTCCAGTTTTACTTTTTATATTTTTATTTGAGATTTTGTTCACTTGGAAGGGACCAGAGCTTTGATTTTGTGTGGCTGACTTTAACTGGCAGTTCCTGAATTGGAATTTTCCTTTGGCAATAGCCTGTTAATAATGCTACCACCATTAGAAGCAGAAGCACTATCTGAACTTATACAAGCCCATGGATGTGCTCCTACATCGATAAAAGTATTTGCAGTTTGGCCGCAGTGGTTAGTTGCATTGAAATCCTCTGTTTTGTTTTGCTCCCTTACTGCCCTTCCACAAGTTCCAGAGGGGTAGCCGTGTTAGTCAGTCACTAAAAAAAAAAACCTTAAAAAACAACAGCGGTCCCGTAACACCTTAGGGACTAACACAAATATATCAATAGTATTATGAGCTTTCTTGGGCACAACCCACTTCCTCAGATGACAAATATGGAGCAAAGGACACGGAGCGTGAAATATAAAGCAGAAAAAGAAGGGGGGGGTTACACTTTATTTTATTTATTTATTTTGAAATACCGCTGTTTGTTTAAGGCTTAAATGAGGAATAGGCACCATAAATCATGGGTGAATATTATTTTACAATATGGTGTGATGTTTCATGAAGAAACATCTCCTTACAAAATTTTAAGAGGAAATCCCTTACCTTCTACAGACAAGAAAAGGAAACAGAAGATGGAAAAAGGGCGGCACTTATGATTTCCCCTTCTTTCTTTAATCTCATAACCTATGGTCCGGGGCACAAGGACTTTGTTTGCTTTTCAGTGTAGCACCTTCGCTAGGTGTGGGTGCCTACCTCTCGGCTAGGTTCAGCGGGTGCCCATCAAGGGCAATGCTCTAACCTGGATGAAAATAAGTTTGATGAGTCCTTCCTCTCAGACTCGGCTGGGCATCTGGCTGTATCCCATACTCGCTGCACAAAGAGGTGCATTCAACATCTCTGGATAAACTAAAGGAGTCTGGGAAGAGGCTTTTTTGTTTCTTTGGGGGCTTGACAATGTGATGAGAGAACATAAGAACATAATAACATAAGAATGGCCATACTGGATCAGACCAAAGGTCCATTCAGCCCAGTACCCTGTCTGCTGACAGTGGCCAATGCCAGGTGTCCCAGAGGGAGTGAATCCAACAGGTAATTATCAAGCGATCTCACTCCTGCCATCCATCTGCACCATCTGACAAACAGAGGCTAAGGACACCATTCCTTACCCATACTGGCTAATAGCCATTTATGGACTTAACCTCCATGAATTTATCTAGTTCTCTTTTAAACCCTGTCATAGTCCTAGCCTTCACAACCTCCTCAGGCAAGGAGTTCCACAGATTGACTATGCGCTGTGTGAAGAAGAACTTCCTTTTATTTGTTTTAAATCTGCTGCCCATTAGTTTCATTTGGTGGCTCTGAGTTCTTATATTATGGGAATAAGTAAATAACTTTTCCTTATTCACTTTCTCCACACCACTCATGATTTTATATACTTCTATCATATCCCCCCTTAGTCTCCTCTTTTCCAACCTGAAAAGTCCCAGTCTCTTTAATCTCTCCTCATATGGGACCCGTTCCAAACCCCTAATCATTTTAGTTGCCCTTCTCTGAACCTTTTCTAATGCCAGTATATCTTTTTTGAGATGAGGAGACCACATCTGTACACAGTATTCAAGATGTGGGCATACCATGGATTTATATAAGGGCAATAAGATATTCTCCATCTTATTCTCTATCTCTTTTTTAATGATTCCTAACATCCTGTTTGCTTTTTTGACTGCCGCTGCACACTGCGTGGACGTCTTCAGAGAACTATCCACGATGACTCCAAGATCTCTTTCCTGATTAGTTGTAGCTAAATTAGCCCCCATCGTATTATATGTATAGTTGGGGTTATTTTTTCCAATGTGCATTACTTTACATTTATCCACATTAAATTTCATTTGCCATTTTTGTTGCCCAGTTTGGTGAGATTTTTTGAAGTTCTTCACAGTCTGCTTTGGTCTTAACTACCTTGAGCAATTTAGTATCATCTGCAAACGTTGCTACCTTACTGTTTACCCCTTTCTCCAGATCATTTATGAATAAGTTGAATAGGATTGGTCCTAGGACTGACCCTTGGGGAACACCACTAGTTACCTCTCTGCATTCTGAAAATTTACCATTTATTCCTACCCTTTGTTTCCTGTCTTTTAACCAGTTCTCAGTCCATGAAAGGATCTTCCCTCTTATCCCATGACAACTTAATTTGCTGGGCAAAAGTCAACATGGTTTCTGTAAAGGGAAATCATGTCTTACTAAACTATTACAGTTCTATGAAGGGTTCAACAAACACGTGGACAAGGGGGATCCAGTAGATATAGTGTACTTAGATTTCCAGAAAGCCTTTGACAAGGTCCCTCACCAAAGGCTCTTACGTAAATTATGTTCTTCTTTGTGTCTGACAATTTTATTCTTTACTATTGTTTCAACTAATTTGCCCGGTACTGACGTTAGACTTACCGGTCTGTAATTGCCGGGATCGCCTCTAGAGTTCTTTTTAAATATTGGTGTTATATTAGCTATCTTCCAGTCACTGGGTACAGAAGTTGATTTAAAGGATAGGTTACAAATCATAGTTAATAGTTCCGCACTTTCACATTTGAGTTCTTTCAGAACTCTTGGGTGAATGCCATCTGGTCCCGGTGACTTGTTACTGTTAAGTTTATCAATTAATTCCAAAACCTCCTCTAATGACACTTCAATCTGTGACAAGTCCTCAGATTTGTCACCTACAAAGGACGGGTCAGGTTTGGGAATCTCCCTAACATCCTCAGCCATGAAGACTGAAGCAAAGAATTCATTTAGTTTCTCCGCAATGATGTTATCGTCTTTAGGTGCTCCTTTTGTATCTTGATCGTCCAGGGGCCCCACTGGTTGTTTAGCAGGCTTCCTGCTTCTGATGTACTTAATTTGGCAGCGTTTATGTGACTTTCTAAGTGTAAAAATGTAATAAGAAAAGCCAAAAAGGAGTTTGAAGAACAGCTAGCCAAAAACTCAAAAGGTAATAACAAAATGTTTCTATTTACCTCACTAGGATTTGACTTCCACTTTTTAAAAGATGTCTTTTTATCTCTCACTGCTTCTTTTACATGGTTGCTAAGCCACGGTGGCTCTTTTTTAGTTCTTCTACTATATTTTTTAATTTGGGATATACATTTAAGTTGGGCCTCTATTATGGTGTCTTTGAAAAGTGTCCATACAGCTTGCAGGGATTTTACTTTAGTCACTGTACCTTGTAATTTCTGTTTAACTAACCTCCTCATTTTTGCATAGTTCCCCTTTTTGAAATTAAATGCCACAGTGTTGGGCTGCTGAGGTGTTCTTCCCGCCACAGGAATGTTAAATGCTATTATATTATAGTCACTATTTCCAAGCGGTCCTGTTATAGTTACCTCTTGGACCAGATCCTGCATGCCACTCAGGACTAAATTGAGAATTGCCTCGCCCCTTGTGGGTTCCTGTACCAGCTGCTCCAAGAAGCAGTCGTTTAAGGTATCAAGAAATTTTGTCTCTGCATCTTGTCCTGAGGTGACATGTACCCAGTCAAAACGGGGATAGTTGAAATCCCCCACTATTATTGAATTCTTTATTTTGATAGCCTCTTTAATCTCTCTTAGCATTTCATAGTCACTATTACTGTCCTGGTCAGGTTGTTGATAATAGATCCCTACTGTTATATTCTTATCAGAGCAGGGAATTACTATCCATAGCGATTCTATGGAACATGTTGATTCATTTAAGATTTTCACTTCATTTGATTCTAAATTTTCTTTCACATATACTGCCACTCCCCCCTCCCCCCCCGCACAACCTGTTCTGTCCTTCCGATATATTTTGTATATTTTGTGCAGCCATCAGGGGAATTGGAATTAGAATTCAAATTGGTGGGGGGGGGGGCAAATATGAGGCAGAGTCTTTTACGAACGGGACAGGCACTAAAGAGGCTAACTTCCCCTTTCTCTCTCCCTTGGAGAGGAAGAGGGACCGTGCTGGACAAACAGAGAGTGCTGCAGAGCAGGAGTAAGATGCAGCCACAGAGCTGTGACTGACTGTCAGGACCTAAGTACCAGGGGACCTGAGGTTGCTCAGCAGAGCGGTGTGTGAAAAACCAGGGCTGGACTAGTAAAGGGGGTTGTCATTCCTAACTGGAGTGCTTGACAGAGCGGTGCCGGAAAAGCCCTGTGTCGCATTCCTCCCCACTCTGGTTGTCTCGAACTCCTCCTCTCCTCCTCTCGCGTTCCCACCCCCAGCCTCGCGCATGCGGCTGCTTTGATGCAGAGGTGAGCTGGTGGGTCTCTCCATGCCGCTGCAGAATTCCCCCGGAGCAAAATGGAGGGGCCTCATGGCTGCCTGGTGAAAGCCTCTGTAAGGAGGAAGAAGAAGATTCGCTTCACGGCGTCCCCAGGGGTCAGCGCTCCCTTGTCGTGGTGATGCCTCCCCTCTAGAAAAATCTCGCCCCTCGCTTTACCCTTCCCCTGCCTTGCACCACTGGAAATTGTGGCTACTACACCATAAATAAAAGCAAGAGAGGGAGAAGAGAAACATGTCACCCACTGCCCAACCCACCCTGTTCGCCTGAGTCTGACACTCTGCAGTAGGAACCCAGGACGGGAGGGCAGAGCTGCCATTGTCATTGTTCAATCTCATCTCTCACTTGAACATTAAAAAAACAACAACAACAACCCAACCCAGGACCCTGCACTGAAGTGGTTTCTCCGGCACAGTGCAGGCTGCAGCACAGCACTCAATCAGGAGCCGACAGCCGCCGCCTGGCCAAGCATGACAGCATTGCTCGTTTTTCACTCTGACACCACCCGGCAAGCTCCGCGCGCCGTTGACTTGCAAGGTGCTTGGAATATTGAGCACAATACCGCAGTAGAAGCCCAGCCCCCTCGCACGACAGCCCCCCCCCTTCCCTCACACACACCAGGAAGGATGAGAAACAAGAGGAATTCAAAGTGCCCCCTGCCCCCCGTAGGTCTTCAGAGGCGACCTTCGGGTCATTGTTTCCAGCGCCTCAACTCATAAGGCAAGGAGGTGTCGCCCCCCCCCCTTATTAACATGCATGCTTCTGCGAAAGAAATGTAACCCTGGTAGTACGTTGCAAAGATGGCCATGCTGCAGGGCCACTGCAGTCCTTCTCCATCCCATTACTATGCAAATAAAGATCCTGGAGACATCACTACCTTATCATATTCCCCCATGTTACCGAACAGCGCATGGGAAAGCATCCCGGGGTTCAGCACGTTCCACGGAACCACCCCCCCAGCTATCGGGGCAGCACATTCCTTTCTCCATCAACCCCCACCTCCCCTATGGGGCCCCACGGACGATACCTCAAATACAATGTTTAATAGAAAGCCACTCCGAGCTGCCATTAAAAGGCATGCACGGATGTTGGCTTTGGGTCAATAAAGTAGTGCTGGGCTTGAGGATCTGAGAGTGTAATTTAATTAGGGATTACTAATTACATTGCAAGCTTGTCATTTCCTCAGGCACTGCGGGCATGTCTGCTCGCCCCCCTCCCTCTCAAAAAAACCCCCAAATGCATCAGAATTGGAAAAAGGAGAGAGAAAGGCAGCAAAATTGATTGGGCGTGTGGAACATATGAGGAGAGATTTAAAGGACCGTTCAGCATAGAAAAGGGACAACTAATGGGAGACATGCTAGAGAGCTATCAAACCGCGAGTGGAGTGAGGGAAGCGAATAAGGATGTGTTATTTATCCCTTCAAATAACACGTGACCCAGGGGTCACCCAATTAAATTAATAAGAGGTAGGTTTGAAACAAAAATAAGGATGTAAGACTACACAATACACATGTAACCTGTGGAACTCCTTGCTAGGGATGTTGTCAAGGCCAAAAGTATAAGTAGCTTCAAAAAAGAATTAGATCAGTCCACAGAGGATAGGGCCATCAATAGCTATTAGTCAAGATGATCAGGGATACAGCCACATGCTCTGAGGGTACTTCTACACACCAATGTTATTTTGGAATAACTAACGTTATTCCAGACTAACATAGCCCATGTCTACACTACGAGCATTTATTTCAACATAATGGCAAAATAATGGCAAGCTGCAGGTCTTCTTACTCCAACTCCTATAACCCTCATTGTAGGAGGACTAAGGGAAGTCGGAGGAAGAGTGCTCTTTCTTGGACTTCCTGCTGCGTAGACAGTTCCTAAAGCTGAGTTAAGCTATTTCGACTTCAGCTACGCAATTGACGTAGCTGAAGTAGCGTCGCTTAATTCAGCTTTAGCCCTGCTGTGGAGCTGTGCCCTGAGTGTCCCTAAACCTCTGACTGCCAGAAACTGGGACTGGATGATGGGGGAGGGGGTCCCTTAATGAACTGGACTTTTCTGTTCCTTCCCTCAAATGGCACCAGACACTGTGGGACCGTAGACTTGAGCCACTTGGATGAATCTTACGGTCTTATGTCAAGATGCTTGCTGCCCGTACCACCCACCTGTCTCACCTGTGGTAAAAGCAGCCTTTCATCCTAATGGCCCCCATGGCCACCTCTTCTGTTAGACCCAATTCCTGCTCACCCGCTGTTCTACTGCACTCAGCAGTCTCCTGTCTTCTTCCCGTGTCCTGCTTGCACCACCCCTGAACAACAATCAGCCTTTCTGCCTGCAGCCTGCCTGCAATGAAGGGTGAGTCACCAAAAAGACCTTCATAAATCCAGCTGTCCCTGTTCTGGACGGGGTGAAGCACTATCACAGGACTGGCTTTTTACTTCCACGGCAACATTCTGGGCAAGTCCCACGTTGTACTTCCACGAGGGGCCGGGGGGGGGGGGGCATACCATTCAGCCCCTCAATGGTGAAAGGGTTAGAGCAGCGAGTTGCAACCGAGGCTAAGGAGCGGGCTGCATGAATGACCTCCTTCATCTCAGCAGGCCACGCAATTGTCAGCACCGCGCTGGTCTCCTGAGATAGGGCAGTATTGCTCACCTAGTATTTGCGGGGGGTGCGGCTTGAACCGTAGCGGTGCCGCGATGGACCTCAGAGGCAGCATGGGGTGCTTGCAAGGTTGTGTGCAAGCAGCAGCCCACCTCCCTTCCCATGCCCTGGCTTTAGGTGTGTGCTGCTGTAGTAACGTTGGTAAGAAAAAAAACCAATGCGGACGGAAACCAGTGGAAGTTGGCAGCCAGGTGTGAGGTGTGTAAACATGTCTCATGGGCCACACATAGAACTCCAATGGGCTGCATGTGGCCCTGGGTGGCAGGTTGGCTCCCCATCCCAGTCTAGATCCACCCATCTGCCTCTGAGGACAGGGCAAGAACGCAATAGGGTTAAATTGTGGCAAGGGAGGTTTAGGTTGGACATTAGGAAAACCTTCCTGCCTGTCAGGGTGGTTAAACACTGGAGTCAATTGCCTAGGGAGGTTGTGGAATCTCCATCACTGGAGATATTGATGAGTAGGTTAGACTGACATCTCTCAGGGATGATCTGGATGGTGCTTGGTCCTGCCGTGAGGGCAGGGGACTGGACTTGATAACCTCACAATGTCCCTTCCAGTTCTCTGATTCTATTATACATTCTACTTGCATTACTGAGGCTACTTCTGCACTTGGATCTGGGGCATGTTTCTCAGCTCTAGGAGACATTCTCATGCTAAAACCCATAGTGTCGCAGCAGTAACACAGGCAGCGGCTCAGACTAGCTGGCTCGTCATGGATTTGTACTCAAGGTAAGTAGCACCTCCTATCACTTATCATTTCCCATGCTACTGTGGCTATACCCCTCCTTGTAGCCCGCTGGCTTGGAGAGCTAGAATGAGTATATCTACTCAAGCTGGGGATCCTGCCTGCAGTTCAAAGTGTAGACAAACCCTGTGGCATTGTAACATCCCACATGGCAGCTAATACCCTCTCATGGAACTTGGGAAAAAAAACCCTTTATTAATTTAGTGATCAATTTTTTTCTAATGTATGTGGTTTTCTTTTTTTTAAAATAGGGCACTTTCAATATGCATTTTTGAAAACTAATATAAAAGACTTTTTTTGGAGCAGGACTAGGGCCAAGTCTACACTACGAGATAAGGTCGAATCTATTATGATCGATTTCTGGTCACCCAAAAGTTGGTCATCTGAACTTGACCAATCGTACGTTACACAATGGCAAAACAAAAGCTATGGAAGGGATGGTTTCCCTACCCTTTTGACTGGTCACCCTGGTCCCAGAGTTGAATTTTTCATTTCAAACTTTTTTTAAAAAGTCATTTTTGAAAATTTCCTGTTTTAGGAAAGTTGTCAAAATCCATACAGTTTTCATGTCAAGCGAGGCTTTTTCCCTGGACCACAAGTGCACAAAACGGATACATTCACCACTCCTTTTAGCCGCAGATGGTTCGCCCCCCCCCCCCACCCTCGCCAAGTGCCTTTTATAACATACAACTCTAACGACCTTCACATCAGGATCTTCTGGAGCAATGTGGACTCTCGGCTCACATTTGCATAATTGCTAGTGCCATATTTGTTCCCCCCTCCTCCACCACCATGCTATATCTTCTCCAGCTCTCCCTGGAGAAAGGCATGTCCGTAACAGCCAACAGTTCCTCCTGCTCTAATCCCTGGCACTCTTTCTGAATTAGTCCAGAAAGCTCATTGCTGCCTGTGGTGCATTGAAATATGTTATCATTAGGCTCAACATGTTATTTAGTTAATTAAATGTCACACGTTTGATAACATTAATTAGAATCATTTCAGACGCCGCTAAAGACACACGCACTCTCCAAACCCAGAGAGATACAAGTCGGGCGTTTTTATTGGCGGCGCTTTTGTGCCTGGCAATCCATGACCTGTCTGGTCCTCTACCCACATTGTATTAAACCATGTGTATTGCAGGGAACTGTATCCCTCTAATGCAGGGGTGGGCAATAATTTCTGCAAAGGGGAGACTTAATGAATGTTGGTATGTTGCCATAGGCCGGCTCCACCCCCAGAAGGGGTGGGGTCTGGGGTGGAAGGGGCGGGGCTGGAGACAAGCCTTCCCCCCAGAGTTGTCTGGGACTGGAGGCTTTGAAGTAAAAACACAGCAAAGGACTCGCGGTTCATGGCCACACCACTACTGCGTTGTCCGGCAGACGCCTCGGGTTGCTGTGGCTAGTTAAAGGGCTCGCGGCTCTGGCCCCTCCCGGGATAGTGCCATTACCAGGAGCCATTTAAATAGGATTCTGCTGCCTGAGCCACCACCTGAGAATTCGGTGGCACGGGCGGCAGGCTATACATAGAAAGCAGCCAGATGCAGCCCGTGGGCTGGATCAAAGTGTTAGGGGGCTGGATCCAGCTCCTGGGCCGCATCTTGCCCAGCCCTGCTCTAATGTTTCCTTTCTGAAGAGTGAGTTGTAAGAGGTGCCCCTCTTCTTTCCCACAGGGACCTGCGCATGCTTCACTCAGCAGGCTAGTGGGAGCAGGATCTGCAATCCAGGGCTCATGCAGCGTATTCAGTCTGAGCACCACCATGCATCAGACCAAGAATGAAGCAGAGAAGCATCTCTGAGACGGCAGCGAGGGCCAGAAGTAGACCGATTTGGATTTGGTCCACGGCATGCCCTGTCGCCTCCCTTCGCTATCCCACCTCACAACTGAGCAAGCTCCCCAAACAAAGCAAATCACAGCTCAAACCATAGCTCTTTTCTTATGGCCTATGGATGCCATGAGACACTACATCCCACACGGCTCCCATCCCAACCCCTCATAGGGTGGCGAACAACCTGCTGGGTTGTATGGTGTAGGTTCTGTTGCATACATTATATCTCTTGTCCTTCACCCCCTATAATTTATAGAACACTAGAACTGGAAGGGACCTCGAGAGGTCATCCAGTCCAGTCCCCTGCCCTCACGGAAAGACCCAATACCATCTAGACCATTGTCTAGACCATCTTCTCTATACCCATTAGTCAAACCCTGTTTTATTTCCCACACTGCAGGTTGTCTCTAGCCAGTTGGGAGATCACCTCTTTCATGGACCTCTGTATGAGTCACCCAGGACAAAACTGGTTTTTGAAGAAGGTTTTATGCTTGGTATGAACCTTTCTGTGTGCACCACAGGATCTGATCCTTTGCCTCATTACTGCTTGGAAATATATCTTGCATCCAATCAAATTCCTTAACGTGGTTCCCTATTGGCTATGGGTCATTAGGCACCAAATCAGAGCCATCCTTCAAAGCATCAGCCGGTGGTCACCCGACTTGCTAGCAACCAGTCAGATTCATTTGTTCCTAATAGTAATTTGTGGCTGTTGAAGAGATTCTCAGTATAATCTACTTTATGTATTGGAGAGAGACTTGTCTGTTTGTGTGTCTGTCTGTGTGTCTCTCTGTTGCTTCAAGAATTCCTCCTAAGCAGTGAGAGCTAGGGCCACCAAATTTGGCAGGCAGCTTCCTCTTATCATAACGTAAAGCAAGGTCAGGGTTTGGTTGGGCCGGGACAATGGGATGTGCCTAGAATGGGATTGCTGCTCAGAAAACCATCCAAAAAAGAGATAACATCACCAAGCAGGTGAAAACCCTTTCCCCGCATCCAGGAGGGTTCCCCCCCGAGCTTCCCACCCTACAGGCACTCTTAAGGGAGGATGGGGGGCGCTGCAGCTCACTCCCCAATTTGTAATAGCTGTTTCCCTTGGTCAGGGAGTGAGGGGAAGGTGCACAGTTTGCTCCATTCCTCACTCTGGCAGGGGAGCGCAGGGGGCAGACGAACCTGGACCTGTCCTCGCCGGGGGAGGTGCACCCCTCCCCCAGCTGTTCCCCGCTGGAAATGCAGCAGCAGTGGAAAGGTGCTTCTCACCTGGCTGCAAGCTGCTATAGTGAGAGAGGGCTGGGTTGTCCTCACTCCCCAAGGAAGCCTGCACATTGAACCCCTCCTCCCCAACCCCACCCCAGAGCAATGATTTAAATGAAAAAAAAACAAAAATGAATTGCGATAAGGACCCGAGCAACGCCCATTCGGCCTGGAGGTCTTGTAAAGGCCTGCACACATCTTAATTTGCTGCTCTCCATCTCTGGAGACGAAACAAGGCTGCAAATTCCAAGCAGTCTGTTTCATGAGAGCTGATCATCTTCGGTTGCCTCATTGCTGTGACATTGTTAGGTTGCTGTGGTCCCATTGCATATTGCTTTGTTGTCTTGCTGCACAATGCCACGCAATGTGGCCGACGCATGTGTTGTCCCAGCTCATAAATCATCAGACATGACCTTGACCTTGAAAAGATAGGGGAGGGGGGGGAAAGGAACTGTTTCTGAAAGCTGCGGCCGAGGGGGAGGGGGAGATGGATAATGGGAGGAAAACTTTATCTGACAGCTATGCAAAGCACTCTATTTGTTATTACAGTGATGAAGTTGAGCAGATTCCAGAGATCAAGACAAAGAAAAGAGCCTCGTGTTAAGTGTTAAAGCATCAATCTTAGCCATGGTAGCTCAGATCAAATGTAGCTGCAATGAGAGGATGGGCACAAGTAAATGTTCACTCTACTTGTTACAAATGTGACTCGAGTGACAGAACAAAACATACCAATGTTTGCAGACTCCTTACCATGGTGTTCAACACACTAGCCACATGTGGCTATTTGGCCAGTTGAGTGTGGCTAGATCACTACAGCAGTAGCCACTAGAGCTAGTTGGACACTACAATTTTTAAGTAAGCCAATTTGCAGAATAATAGCTGATATGAACAGGAAAAGGAGAAGCGTTTCATCATTTGACTCTTTAAAAGCATAGACATATGCACTAACATAGCATGGTAATAATGGATGAACCATAAAAGCATCTATTCAGTCCAGATCAGCATCCACATGTTTGACAGTGGGAATTTCCAAAGTACCCAAGGGCTTGTCCATATGAGGAGTTATTCTGGAATAGCTATTCCTAATTAACTATTCCTGCGTTGACACACTGATTCTGCAGTAAAAGTGCCATATTCAGAATCAGGCACTCTTATTCCTAAATAAGTGTCCACACGTAGGCCAGGTCTACACTAAAGGGGAAAGTTGACTTAAGATATGCAACTCCAGCTATGTTAATTATGTAGCTGGAGTCGACATATCTTAAGTTGCGTGTTTGCGCCATCCACACAGCAGGAGTTCAACAGGAGCAAACCCTCCCTTCAGCTTCCCTTACTCCTCGTGGTGAGCAGGACTACCGGTGATGACAGGGATGCCTTCTCAGTTCGAATTAGAGGTTCTCCACTAGACTTGCTTAATCAAACCCTGGAAGATCGACTGCAGCAACGTTGATCTTCCGCATAATCTAGACATGGCCATAGTAAACTAGCTATTCCACTCTATCTAAATTCACATCCTATATGAATCTGAATTAAGTTCCTGGTGTAGATAAAGCCCTAAGTGGAGGAAGCCCTAAACTATGGAGGAAGATGGAAATAAGTATGAGGAACCCATACACTTTTCTAAACTCTAAGCCTCTATTTCTTCCACAATGGAAAAAACTGTAAAAACTACAAGTATTTTTTAAAAGGCAATTTTGTATATTTTTCATTTTAAAAATGTAAACTGTCATGGAACATTTTGAACAAAACACAAGAAATTTGCATTTCTTTCAAAATACTTTCATGAAATACACGTACTTGTTTTTTCTAACCAGCTCTCCAGGTCTCCAAGACCAGCTTATGTGAGGGCAGGTAAAATATATCTCATGGAAAACCTGTCTCATGGCATTTTGACATATACCATTTTTGACTCTTACTGAAGTGTGCAGTAATGGAAGGAGGGAAAATCAACTTTTTCCAGATCCGAAGAAAGTTTAGACTGGGCAAACATTCTTGCCGGCTCTTATTTTAATTAAAATCTATTCACCCATTCCAATCATTCTAAATTTTGGATTCTTATGGAACAACAATAACAACAACGAACACCAAGTGGAAAGCTCAACTCTGGTGGAAGGAGGAGTAGCTCCATTCTGTCCATCTTTCCAAAACTTCCTTCTGTGTAGACATAAAAAGACAAGCTGGTCTTCAAGAAGACACTACTAGCTTTTGGTAAGTGAAATAAGTATTGCTAGAAGAGTGTCATTTCTCCCACAATCAGATCCCATAAAGAAAAATGTCATTCTTTTATTTTTATTTCAAGTCACTCTGTTCAATAAAATGTCCCTCATCACCAAAGCATTGGTTAACTCCGTTTGGCAGGCTTGCATAAAGGACTGGAATGTTAGTGGTAAAGAAATCATCGAATCCTAGAACACTAGAACTGGAAGGGACATTGTGAGGTCATCGAGTCCAGTCCCCTGCCCTCACGGCAGGACCAAGCACCACCTAGCTCATCCCTGACAGGTGTCTGTCTAACCTGCTCTTAAATATCTCCAATGATGGAGATTCCAGAACCTTCCGAGGCAATTTATTCCAGTGTTTAACCACCCTGACAGGTAGGAAGATTTTCCTTGTGTTCAACCCACACCTCCCTTGCTGCAATTTTTCTCCCTCCTCCTTTTGGGTATTTGAAAATTGCTATCATGTCCCCTCTCAGTCTTCTCTTTTTCAAACTAAACAAACCCAGTTCTTTCAGTCTTCCCTGATAGGTCACGTCTTCTAGACCTTTCAGCATTTTTGTTGCTCTTCTCTGGACCCTCTCCAATTTCGCCACATCTTCCTTGAAATGTGGTGTCCAGAACTGGACATAAGACTCCAGCTGAGGCCTAATCAGTGCAGAGTAGAGCGGAAGAATGACTTCTCGTGTCTTACTCACAACACTTCTATTAATGCCTCCCAAATGATGTTTGCTTTTTTTGCAAGAGTGTTACACTGTTGACTCATATTTAGCTTGCGGTCCACTATGACCCCTAGATCCCTTTCTGCAGTACTCCTCCCTAGACAGTCACTTCCCATTCTGTATGTGCGCACATGTGCTCTGCCAAAGACAAGCCCACCCAGAACAAATATTGTACCCATGAGATTAATTCACCCTGTCTTCATATAGGTCAATTCCTGAGTATATTTTTCTATCAAGCTTGACCTTCTTAGCAGTTAGGCATTCCCCACAAGAAGATCTCAGATCTGGGACACGTGCCTTATAGTGAGAACCTTACAAAGCCCAATCAAGAGAAGGTTAAGGAGTGATTGGTGATGGTCTACCAGTACCTACATAGCGAAGAGATTTCTGATGGTAGAGAGCTCTCTAAAATAGCAGAAAAAGGACTGGAAACTGAAACTTGGCTAATTCAGCCTATACATAAAGAAGTTTGTTGTTTGTTCTAATGTTGAAATAATCTCACTGTTACAACAACTTACTGATCCATATGTAGGAGTCTCCATTGCTTGAAGTCTTTAAATAAAGACCAGATATCAGTTCTCTAGATATGCTGCTGGTCATACAAACATTGTGGTCTTGATACAGAGATGCTTGGGTGTGGTTCTTCAGCCTGCGTGATGCAGGAGCTCACACTAAATTATCACAATGGTCCTTTCTGGCCATAAAGATCTATGAGTCTTTGACTGTCTCCCCGTACTCTTCAAGTCACTGGTTCCAGAACTAGATTTTTCTAGTCCTGTAAAAAGAGGCAGCTGATTCACAGACAGTCAATCATCAGAGGGCAGCTCCTCCAAAAGCCATCCTAAGGATGATTTCATTCTGGTTTCTTCCAGATGTGCAAGTAAACAGAAGTTCTTACCAGTACAGAATGGGGAGGGCACACTAGCTGGGGGGGGCATGTGACCTCCGCACATGATGCCTTCCCCAGCCCAGAACCCCTGTACTCTCCCCCACACACACACACACCCATCCCATATTACCTGAGGGATGGGGGAAGGCTGGGGGTGGTACGGCAGCTAGAGGGGCTGGTCCTTTCCCCGCTGCCATACCACCTGCCTCTTCGCAGAGCTTCAGCTTTTCTTTGTACAGGACTTGGGGAGGGGGAGGAGGATCTGGCAGTTGTGCTCCTTTCCCCACTGGGAGAGGCAGCAGAGAAAGGAACAAAATGGCAGCAGCTCCTTCAATTGCTGTAGCGCTCCCAGCCTCACCCCTCAGACCCAGCCCTATACACAGAGATGCAGCAGTCAATGGAAGGGCTAGGGATGGCCAGTAGGAAGTGTTTCCAGTACATCATACTGGATAAAAATAACTTGCCGGTGCAGTGTACTCTGCCGGCCCACTTGTGCCATGGTTTTTCTCCTTCTTTTGCCAATTGCTCTGGGGACCAAACCATCATGGACATTCCCTTGAATGCCGTCTCATGATGTTCAGATGTGATTGGGAAAGGGTGGAATACGCAAATCATGGTCACGGTCTTGCCATTCCTTTCTGCTGTTCCTTGAGTGGGCTTGTTCCTGCCACAGTGAGCGGCATATGTGAAAAAAACTGAAACGCAATTTTTGGCTTATGCAAAAATATTGCATGAGAAAATAAGCGACCATTGAAAATATTTAATTTAATAATTGAATAGGTAGCAGGTTTAAAACAAACAAAGGAAGTATTTCTTCACACCGCGCACAGTCAATCTGTGGAACTCCTTGCCACAGGATGTTGTGAAGGCCAGGAATTTAGCAGGGTTCAAAGAAGAACTAGATTAATTCATGGAGGTTAGGTCCCTCAATGGCCAAGCTGGGTTAGGTCCACCTATTAGCCAAGATGGGCAGGAATGGTGTCCATAGCCCTGGTCAGGAGCTGGGAATAGGTGACAGGGGAGGAATCACTTGATTATTCCCTGTTCTGTTCTTTCCCTCTGGGGGCACCTGGCATTGGCCACTGTCAGAAGGCAGGACACTGGGTTAGATGGACCTTTGGTTTGAACTAGTATGGTCAGTCTTACGTTCTTATGTTCTTAATATATGCTGCTGGTTCACAGTGATTTCACCTATGTTTAGGCATAAGATCATAGAATCATTGAACACTAGAACTGGAAGGGACCTCAGAAGGTCATCAAGTCCAGTCCCCTGCCCTTATGGCAGGACCCAGTACCATCTAGACCATCCCTGATAGGTGTCTATCTAACCTGCTCTTAAATATCTCCAGAGATGGCGATTCCACAAGTTCCCTAGGCAATTTATTCCAGTGTTTAACCACCCTGACAGTTAGGAAGTTTTTCCTAATATCCAACCTAATCCTCCCTTGTTGTAGTTTAAGCCCATTGCTTCTTGTTCCTCAGAGGCTAAGGAGAACAATTCTTCTCCTTCTTCCTTGTAACATGCTTTTAGATACCTGAAAACCACTATCATGTCCCCTCTCAGTCTTCTCCTTTCCAAACTAAACAAGCCCAGTTCTTTCAGTCTTCCTTCATAGGTCGTGTTCTCTAGACCTCTAATCATTCTTGTTGCTCTTCTCTGGACGTTCTCCACATCTTTCTTGACATGTGGTGCCCAGAACTGGACACAATACTCCAACTGAGGCCTAACCAGAACAAAGTAGAGCGGAGGAATGACTTCTTGTGTCTTGCTCACAACACTCCTGTTAATGTTAATCAAAAACAGGCATGCAGTGTCTTGTCTTGTTTTGTGTGTGCGGTCATTGTAATTGTGCGTGCACATCAGGAAATCCTGCACTTCATGATTTACTGTTGTGTGTGTACCACATGGGCTTGCACAGCTGTCATAACGGCATTCTAACAGAGCATCTATTTGTCCATGGATTTTGTGCAGGACATCCCATGCCCTTTTTTTTTAAAAATATAGACCTTCGATGAGCCAGCTGACCACTTCCTTCAAAATGTAGCTTTAGATGAGAAAGGGGAGATGTTACAGCCTCAGGCTGTGTCCTCCTTTCTGAGCGCTCTTTAAAAACCAGACATCCTCTTCTTTTTTTTTTTCCAGCATGATTTCCTAACTCTTCAGGCCACAGCTGACTTCTAGGGCACATCTTCCAGACCTGGAGAGAGAACCTTGTCTCCAGCTGTGTCCTAGGAATTGGAGCAATGTTAAGGGCTTTAAGTAAAAGGGAAGCACTGGAGTCATAAACAAAGAGCTCAAGAACAGCAACCTAACAAAGAGGCCAGAGGGAAGGAGTGATTGCATCCCAGTTAACCCATTCAGCACTGCAGGGTACATACCCCTTCCTTAAGGCTCCTAATGGGGCTGGAGACACAAGACAACGGGGCATCCCTGCCATCTCATGCATGTACATAATCATTCTATTAAAGGATTACCCCACCCTCCACTTTCCACTGTGATGCACAGTAGGCAGAAAACTAGCAACACTCTTTCAAAACCAAGTGTTTGCTTATGGCAGGAAACCTGAGGTCTGGGGGTCAGCTGCAGCCCTCAGCTTGCCTGGATTCCGCCCCTGACGCTTAGGGCTCCCCCCCCGCAACATTCGGGAGCACTCCAGCCCTGCGCCTCCCACCACCCCCCTCCCCCCGGCCTCTCACCCCCACTTCGCTCCTGTGTCTTACCACCCTCCCAGGCCCATCAACTCCCAACCCACTCCTGCACCTTCCCTCCTGCCCAGACCCCATGCCCCAAGCCTACTTCCCAGCAGCCCCCTCCTACACACTGAACCCCCTCATTTCTGGCCCCACCCCAGAGCCTAGGGGGGCCCACTACTACCAGCCCGGCCCCCACCATGCACTGGTGTGTGAGGGGAACATGGGGAGCATCTTTCTGCTTCTCAGTTGGGGGCCACATCAGTGAGGTGTTGGGTTTTGTTTAGTGGCTTCTCACCCTTGTGCGGCCTGCAACTGATTTTTCTGTGGGTCAGCGGCCCCCCCTGGACCCAAAAAAGGTTCCTCATGCCCGCCTTACGGGACCTGCTGAGAGAGCACACCGGACAGCTATTGGTGCACTAGATGAAGACAACTGCAACACCACCTAAATCTCTGCAGAATATGGCAGCAGTAGGGAAAATGTCTATGGACGCCACCATAGGAAATATCTCCATCAAACCTTCAACCCTCTTGGGTTCGGAATGGACGTTCTCCACAAAGCCCAAAGATGCTTGGACCCAAGTTGTTCCTTGCAGTACAGAAGCAAGAAGACCTCCCTCCAGCCACGCGTGAAGGAGGGTCTAGTTCTAGGAGCTGCAAGAAATGGATTGGGGTGGTGGATAAGGCAGGCCGTAGGGACTCCCCTTCTGTGCTCAGTGCAGGGAGCAAATCTGCAAGGTAATCGCCAGCATCTGCAAACTACATTGCAACATTCGGGATGGAAACCTACTAGGAAAGTGGATCCTATAGGATTCCCAGAGCCTCAAAAGAACATAGATGCATAGAACACTGGAAGGGACCTCGAGAGGGCATCAAGTCCAGTCCCCTGCCCTCACGGCAGGACCAAGCACCATCCAGATCATCCCTGAGAGATGTCTGTCTAACCTGATCTTATATATCTCCACTGAGGTAGATCCCACAACCTCCCTAGGCAATTTATTCCAGTTCTTAACCACCTTGAAAGTTAGGAAGTTTTTCTTAATGTCCAACCTAAATCTCCATTGCTGCAATTTAAGCCCATTGCTTCTTGTCCTATCCTCAGATGTTAAGGAGAATAATTTGTCTTGTAATATCCTTCTAGGTACTTGAAAGCTGTTATCATGTCCCCTCTTAAGGCACATCTACACAGCAGGACAAAATTCGAATTAAGTTACGCAATTGACATAGCGCCAAAAGCCAAATTAAGCTATTTCAACTTCAGCGACGCAATTTGAGCTGTCTACACAGCAGGAAGTGGAAGGAAGAACACTCTTCCTTCAACGTCCCTTACTGCTCATGAAATGAGGGTTACAGGAGTCGGAGCAAGAAGTCCTCCAGGTCGCCATTATTTCGAAATAACGGCTTGCTGTGTGGACGCGCTCTTTGCGATTCCAGAAGAACGCTGCTCTGTGGACATCCCCGCAGTCTTTTCTTTTCCAAATCAAACAAACCCGATTCTTTCAGGGGTCATGTTTCCTAGACCTTTCATCATTAATCATTTTTGTTGCTGTGTTTTCACTCAGCTCCGCAATAGGGGAAAATCTTTCAGGCTAATAGCTTAATTGACAAAAAATGTCGTTTTCAGTCAACCGGAAGCTATTTGCAAATGTGCTATGAATCATTTTGTCCAGTCACAAAACAGAGAGGAGATGGTGTTGACAGCCCTTCCAAGACTTAGACCAGTGACTAAGGCACTCATCAGGGATTTGGAAGAACCAGGTTTGCATCCCCATTCTGGAACAGCCTTGCAATGCACCTTTTCAATTCATTGAAAACTCCAAAACAACTGACATTCGGTTTCACCTGATCAGAGGATTTTTCTGCCACCCAAGTGAAAAATCAGTTATTCAGCCAGCTCTGCCTGTCTTTGCAAATAGCCAGGAGTCCACTTAGAATCATAGAATCACAGAGCTGGAAGAAACCTCAGGAGGTCATCAAGTCCAGCCCCCTGGTAGGACCAAGCCCAACTAAATCAACCCAGCCAGGGCTTTGTCAAGCCAAAACTTAAAAACCTCTAGGGATGGAGATTCCACCACCTCCTTAGGTAACTTCTTGACTCACCTCTAGGTAATGGTCAATTCCATAACGTTTTTGTACCAGTGACTAAGGAAAGGGCACTGTTTAGTAGACAGTGCTACTGGAAGTGGTGGCTTTTGGTTGATGGGTGGGAGAGGAGACATTTATGAAAGTGGCCAAAACTGCTACCTTTTAAATGATACAATTTAATATTTAAATGGCAAGAAATAAAAAGCACAGTGCATTAGCTCTCTACAGCAGTTGGAATGAGATCAGTGAGCTAACGTTCTGATCCAGGGTTTGCCTGCTCTTCCCGTCAGATCTCCTTACAAGAGCTGTGCAAAATTCAGCTATTTCAGTTCCAAGGAGGCTTACACAAAACATAATCCTGGCTTCAGTTCACCTGACTTTGCAGCACCCTGGGGCTTAGTTTCTGGGTCATGTTCAAAGCCAGTGCAGAACTGTCAAGTCTCATTTCATTTGGAGTTTATAAAAAAAATAACAAACATATCCTACCATGCGAGAAGCCAAAGTTTTATCTGGCTTCAACACGAATCTGGAACACGACCCAGATTTTCTCAGAACTGGGCCAAGGTTCACTTGAAAGTTCGTGAACCTTTCAGTAAGTCTGGGATGAAACCTGACAACGCTCCATCTAGGTTTGACTTCCACTGCAAATATTCCCACAGCCCTCCGCTGAGGTCTCATTCAAACATTAGCTGATGTTCCACTCAGTCAAGGGGAATGTGAACAACAAACATGGTGAACAACAAATAAGACCAGGAAGGGAAAACCCTACCCTCTCCCATTTGAAACAAGGGCAGGAGGAATCCCAACCATAACGAGCTCAAACCCTGAAGCCTTTACATAATGCCTGTAGGTGGAACCAAACCTGGGATCTCTGGAGATTAGTGCATGAGCGAACAGCCAGCTGGCGCTTAGCAAAGGCTGTAGAGCAGACTCATTCATTCTCTTCATAAGTGATCTTGGTGCCTGTAAGTGGGACAGTGCACCACACCTAGCAGGGGCGTGGATTACACTTACAACAGGCATAATTCCTCATGAACCCAGTGGGAACAGATGGAGCCCAGCACCTTTCAAAGTTAAATGACTTCTTAGGTACCTGACTTGAGAAACCCAAGGCTGAGCATGTCATAGAATCATAGAGCACTAGAACTGGAAGGGACCTTGAGAAGTCATTGAGTCCAGTCCCCTGCCCTCATGGCAGGAGCGAGCACCATCTAGACCATCCCTGAGAGATGACTGTCTAACCTGCTCTTGAATATCTCCAGTGATGGAGATTCCACAACCTCCCTAGGCAATTTATTCCTATGTTTAAATGTCATCCTGTGTGTTCTCCATCATGGTACTCCTTCCTGGCACATTCCATCTCTCTCTTGGCATCTGGCATTGGCCGCCATGGGAAGACCGGACACTGGGCTAGATGGACCTTTGGTCTGACCCAGTGTGGCCCTTCTGATGTTCTCTCAAACAAACAATACCAAGTACAAAGCTATCAAGATAAAAGAAAAACCCAACAAGAGAAGTGAATGTAAAAAGAAGCAGTTCCTTTTGCACTTAGTTCAGTGTTTATACTGGAGAATGAACTACTAATGATGGGTGAATCACAGGGCATTTGGAATTGGGGTTTGTTTCAATATGTACCTATGTATTTGACGCTTAGGAGATCTAATGAAGTCTGCAACATTTGGCTGGAAAGCTCATTAAATCAAGCTCTTTTTGTATCCCTGGTGCTTTCTCTATCAGATCCCAGATGATGTCAGGACATGTGGAGTCACCGCAAACTACAGACACAAACAGATTCAAATACAGCGTGAGGTCCGGCTCTCTCTCCTGTGATTAGCAGGGCCCCAACACCATGTCTGGTACTCTATGCAGCCAGCTGACATCTCTTGCAGGTGGACAACATGTTACAAGTGAGCCATGAGTGATGGGTGAAGGGAGTCCCCAGTCCCCTGACCCCGCCCCTTCTACCCAGGCCCCGCCCCTGCTACGCCACAGGAGGGGCAGCATCCCCAGCCTTCTTGCACTGGAGCAGGTGGGTGCTGGGGACGACAGCAACACTCCGCCACCAGTACACCAGTAGGTGTTCTGGGGGGCGGAGTGTGGGCGGGGCCATGCCTGGCTGTTTGGGAAGGCAATGCCTTTCTCGCCTAGCATACCCGCCACCCTTGAAATAAACGTATCATTGCAGACACAGCACAAATGACTGCAAAAATGATAGGAGAGACTTGGGGAACATGCTAAGACCCAACTTTCAAGTGTCTCATAATTGTGAGTATCTCAGGGCGGGAATCCAAAAAGTCAGACACCCCAGATTAATGGCCAAGCATTTCAGGGTTTTCTTAAAGGCTCCACTTTAGAAATGGGCAGAATCAGAGGCCAGGATGTTGTTTGTTTTGCCTGGACAAATTTGCCCCCCTCCAAGGGTCTCTCTACTAGGTCCAAGTTAGCAGAAGCCCTCCCCTGAGCAATGTGGCCTTGGATGAAGTTGTATAGCAGGATCGCAATGCTCAGCGGTTCTGTCCGGACGGCAGGTCTTTGAACTCTCTCATCCCAATTGGGTGGAGCCTTTACGCTATTTAAAAATTGTGCCATGAAAATCCTTAGAAATCATCTTTCTGGAATGGCAATGTAATGTAATGGAGAAGACAACCCCAGGCATTTCATTTCCTCCTCCCCTGCGGTGATGATAACACTACGCCATGCAAGACACATGGCATTGGAGAAGTCCAAGCTGTGAAGGCAGGTCTTCAGGATTCTGGGGAGATACGACTGGAATGCGGGCTGGTGCAGTGAGAACAGCCTCTGACATTGACTGATAAAGGCCAGGCTAGAGTCCAGCCTGTGAGATCCTCACTCCCCTAAGGCTATCCTAGAGAGCAGTGGTTTTCACACTATGGGTCGCAACCAAGCACTGGGGTGCACAATGCCAGACCCTGGGTCACCTTGTTTTAGGGAGACCCGGTGACTAGTCGGAGTGCTAAGGCCGGCCTCCCACCTGTCCTGGCCCTGTGGACCACGCTGCATCCCAGAAGCGGCTAGCAGCTGGTCTGGCTCCTAGGCAGAGGGGGCTCCATGCACTGGCCCCACCTTGAGCATTGGCTCCGCACTCCCATTGGTCAATTCCTGGCCAATGGGAGCTGGGTCTGTGTGGGTGAAAGCAGCATGCAGAGCTACTTGTCTGCCTCCGCCTAGGAGCCAGACCTGCTGCCGGCTGCTTCTGGGGCACATTGTGGTCCGCGGTGCCAGGAGAGGCCGGAAGCTGCCTTAGCACCCTGCTGTGCCACTGACCAGGAGCCGCTGGAGGTAAGCCCATGCCCAACCATGAGCACCAACCCCTTGGACCCACACTGAGGCCTCTTCCCCCACCCAGAGCCCCCTCCTGCACCCAGATCCTCATGCCTGTCCCCGCAGAACCTGCACTGTAGTCAAAAGAAATAATCATGTTGGGTCATGAGCACCAACAATTTTCTTCAACTGAGTCATGAGAAAAAAGTTTGCTCTAGAGGGAGGGTTCCCCGCTGTGGGCACGGCCAAGGACAGGTATAGGGCTGCCTCCCTTGCAAGCCATAGCACACCGAGTATGCTGAGGGTAGGAGTGGGAGGAAACAGTGCTGGGTATATTCCAGACAAAGCTGCAACCAAGAGGGCATCCCAGGGAGCCTTAACAGGCCTCATGGTCAGGAGGACACAAAGTTCTCACAGCCTCCTCCTGGTACAGCACATAATCTCGCCTCACTGTCTTTTGCTAGGGGCTAGTCTACACTGGAAGCGCTACCCTGGTGCAGGGCTGGTGAAGACCTCCAGGAGCAGTGGTAGCTATGTCACTGGGAGATGCTCTCACACCGGCATAGCGCCGTCCACACCAGGGCTTAGGTTGGTGTAACTTAACGTCACTGGGGAGGGACTTAGTCACACTCCTGACACCGTATCTTCACTTGCTGTGATGGAGATCAATCTTCAGGCATTTGATTTAGCAGGTCTGGTTAAGACCTGCTAAATCAAACACTGAGGGTGGCTCCAGTCGGCGCCAGTACTCCTTGCAGTCATGAGGAGTCAGGGAAGCTGATGGGAGTGTTTGCTCCCATCATCCTCCCTCTGTGAAGATGGCACCAAGTTCAGCTTAAGGTAACTTGACTCCAGCTATGTATTTTATGTAGCTAGAGTTGCGTACCTTAACCCGACCTTCCAGGTCTAGTGTAGACCTGGCCTGAGTAACATAAGTTATGGTAGTGTGCACACACCTTAAGTTACCGAGGGAGAGCATTGTGCAATGTGGTGTATTCCTTTCACAAAGGTTCCGACAAAACTGTTTGTTTGGGTTCAGTTTTGTCGGTACAAAACTCCTGAATTTTGCTCTGACTTTTGATTTTAAAGGAATCCAAAACTGAGTCAAAAGTCACCAGAAGTCACTGGTTTGTGGCCACCAAACACAGGAATTTTCCATATTTGCTTGACTCATCTTGGTTTGTTTGAAACTGGGCCCATATTTTTTTTTTTCAAATGCTGCTGAAACTGAGCCAGCCTCTTCATCTGTCAGCAGGGTGAATGGAGAGAGGTACCAGAAAGTCTCTTCCTCCCCTCACAGCTTGAGCACATGAACAATTGCACCTGCAAAAGAGGAGTTTTTCTCTTGAAAAATTGACTTCTGAGTTCTCAAGCACCTGCATGTATTTAATTGCTTTCCAGAACAGCGAGTGACTTAAGCCCCCGCTCAAATGTTTTCCTGAACCCGGGTCTCACAACCGCATTTAAGCACAATAAGTATGTGTGTGGACCTTTCTCCTGCACAAGTCAGTCAGTCTAGAAAACACACTCCTATTTCTCTGCACGTTCATGAATAAGCTACTTTCTCCTTTGTTTACTCTTGCCTTTTGTAACTTTTTACCACAGAATAGCTGTTAAATCATCCCTGTTTCATATTTCTGTCAGGCCCTGGAAGCCAGTAAATGATCTACAAAGAACCCAGCAGGTGACTGTCAGGAATTTCATTTGGCATTACAGAAACGACAGTTTGACATTCTTTTGTCTTGACTGCTGGTAAACATAGACATCAGTCTACTTCCTACTTTACCAAAGAGGTGCATATTTTCCTATCCCCTCTGCCTACTGCCACATTTTCCATTTGACAAAATTATTCCCCTCTCAGTTGGACTTGCAGGTTGCTGCATATACGAGTTTCCTATAAAATTCTCTCTTCCTCCAGCTTTGACTAAACCACGTACAGCTTTCACACTTAGACTTATCTCGCCTTCGCTGAAATATCGCACGCTGAAAAATAGTGAAGCTGCCATAAAGTGGGAGTGATAAACCTTGCTCCGAATTAGAAAATGTAATACACAATTACAAAGCGCCAAAGCAATTTCATTCTGATTTCTGTGGGCACTAGAGGAAAATTTACTCCAGCGAATCAGTATGCCCAACACCGGCCAGATTAAGGATGTTCTGTCACACTCAAAGGCCACAGTATAACCTTCTTGCTCTTCTAAAGCACTCTGGACTAGATTATGTTTTCCTTATTCATGCTGAGCAGAACCGCACGCCTCGAGTAATCACACGGAAATCAATGAGACTTTTTGAGGAGTTCAGGTCTTTCTACAGCTATATCTTGCCAGAAGCTGAGAATGAGTGACAGGGGAGGGATCACGCGATGATCCCCTGTTCTGTTACCTCCCTCAGGGGTACGTGGCTTTGGCCACTGATGGCAGACAGGATACAGAGCTAGATAGAACACAGAGTGGTCATTCTTCTGTTCTTCTGTGCATGAATAAGTGTGGCGCAGTCTGGCCTTAAGCAATGCTCATTCAATCAGTCACAGGAGCACTGAAGGGCTTTGTCTACCCTGCAGGGTTTTTGTGCAAGAAGCTTTTTGCAGCGGAGATCTTCCGCAAAAACTGCTTGTGCAAAAGTGCATCCACACCTCAAAAGTGCATCACAAAAGCGATGTGCTTTTGCGCAAGAGACCATCCACACTGCATGGACGCTCTTGCGCGAGAAAGTGCTGATTGCCATTCACAGAGGGTATGTCTACACTTGTACCCTCTTTTGAGAGAGGGATGCAAATGCAGACATTCAAAATTGCAAATGAAGCCAGGATTTAAATATCCCACGCTTCATTTGCATATTCGCATTATGGCGCTATTTCGAAATAGTGCTATTTTGAAATAACAGACGCTGTTAAGATGCGGTTATTTTGAGAGAAAACCCTTCTCTCGAAATAACTGGTAAACCCCATTGTATGAGGAATAAGGGTGGTAAAGTTTGCAGATGATACCAAACTGTTTAGGATAGTCAAGACAGAAGCAGACTGTGAGGGACTCCAAGAAGATCTCACCAAACTGAGTGATTGGGCAACAAAATGGCAAATGAAATTTAATGTGGATAAGTGTAAAGTAATGCACATCGGGAAAAATAACCCCAACTATACGTACAGTATGATGGGGGCTAATTTGGCTACGACAAATCAGGAAAGAGAACTTGGAGTTATCGTGGACAGTTCTCTGAAAACTTCCACACAGTGTGCAGCGGCGGTCAAAAAGGCAAATAGGATGCTAGGAATTATTAAGAAAGGGATAGAAAATAAGACCCAGAATATCTTCCTGCCCCTGTATAAAACTATGGTACACCCACATCTTGAATACTGTGTACAGATGTGGTCTCCTCACCTCAAAAAAGATATTTTGGCCTTGGAAAGGGTTCAGAAAAGGGCAACTAAAATGATTAGGGGTTTGGAACGGGTCCCAGATGAGGAGAGGTTAAAGCAACTGGGACTTTTCAGTTTAGAAAAGAGGAGACTGAGGGGGGATATGATAGAGGTATTTAAAATCATGAGTGGTGTGGAGAGGGCCGATAAAGAGAAGTTATTTATTAGTTCCCTAAATAGAAGAACTAGAGGACACCAAATGAAATTAATGGGTAGCAGGTTTCAAACTAATAAAAGAAAGTTCTTCTTCACACAGCGTGTAGTCAGCATGTGGAACTCCTTGCCAGAGGAGGCTGTGAAGGCTAGGATTATAATAGAGTTTAAAGAGAAGCTAGATAATTTCATGGAGGTTAGGTCCATAAAAGGCTATTAGCCAGGAGATAAAATGGTGTCCTTGGCCTCTGTTTGTCAGAGGCTGGAGAGGGATGGCAGGAGACAAATCGCTTGATCATTGTCTTCGGTCCACCCTCTCTGGGGCACCTGGTGCTGGCCACTGTCTGCAGACAGGATACTGGGCTGGATGGACCTTTGGTCTGACCCAGTACGGCCATTCTTATGTTCTTATGTTCTGTGCACCTACTGCATGGAGCCATGGCAGGTCTTAGAATGGGGAAGCTGTCCAGTTCTTTTTTGCTGCTGAAGGGAGCCTTTGACATCCTTAATAAAAGTGTTATTTCTTTCTGCCTCTTCTAATCATCATGTAAGGTGCTGGTTCTCCTCGGTGAGCCTTGCCTTGCACAGGAGTTGAGGACACCCACTACTTTGCAGAGCCAAGCCCATATCCGTGTTTTGTTGGACCTGGCACTAAATGCAATTCCACCCACATCTACCCAGGGACTGCTCATAATCGAGGAGGCTAGAGGATGTATTTAAACATCGCCGTAGTATAAACAGAGCTGTGCAGCTCTTCACTGTCAGAGATTTGCTTTCTGGAATCTTAAGCTCTTGCAAGAATTTGTTAATTTCCGGGTAAAAGTCCCTCCCCAAATACCATCTTTCCCTGGCAAATCTAGCAGCACTGCAGAAAAAGGGAAATGAAGATGCATGCAAATAAATGTCTCTGTTTTCTACAGATTTTTTTTTAACAGAAAAATATTTTTTCAGGGGTAAGGGCCTGGAAAACTCCCTTTGGTTTCTGCAAAACCCATCAAAAGCTGGGACAGCAAGGCTAAGAACATGGGCGTGTAAGGGGTCTAGATCCATGGATGATGTAAATTCATTTGGTTTGTGAGCTCTACCCTATGAATGAGATGTGCTAGTCCTGTTGCTTGGTTGAGCTCTCTTCTGTCCTGGAGTAGGAAGCAGTGATCAGACCTGCTGATGGGGGGGACAAAGGGGGCAACTGCTCTGGGGCCCAGCTAATGCATAGGCCCTGGACTCTTCAAATCCCTGCCGGAGCTCTGCACAGTGGGCTCCAGGTGGCTCTGAGTGCAGCCTGGTGCGGAGGGCAGGGTGCGCAGAGTGGCGCACTCCGGGCAGTGCTGAAGGCTGGTTGCCCCTGACCTCGCCCCTTCTGCCTGAGGCCCCGCCCCTTCCCGGAGTGCAGGCTGTCCCCTCCTCCCCCCGCTTTTGGCGGGGGCCTGGCGAGTCCTGGCAGTGATGAACTGAACCAGGTGGGATCCTGAGATGGCAGGCAGAGGTGCTGGCTGAAAGCCCAAGGGAAGACAGAAATACAATCCATATTGTGCAGTGCACTGGCTGTATATCAGTCAATCTAGTGTCCTTCTAATCCAAAGACCTTGGCAGTGTATAAGTAACATACGGAGACTGTTCCATGCGTCATCAGCAAACGGCGGATGCTATTCTGCATTCTGTTTGTTAGTGTCTGTCACCAAAAAAGCACCCCCACCCGAACATAAAATCCTTAATTTTTGGACATTAAGACTGATGAAAGATGCCAGCTGAACTGCTCTGAAGACTGAAGTCCCATACAATATTTATCCAGAGACGACGTGTGTAGCATGAGCAGAAACAGCAGTAGAAAGCTGCTTCTGGATCCGGCCACTAGCATATCCTTAATGCTGCAAAAAAAAAGTTCATGTTTCTTATCAACTCATTCATTTTGGACTCTTTTCATCAGCTCCCAAACTGGGGGGCGCGCCCCCTTGGGGGGGCATGAAGAAATTCCGGGGGGGGGAAGCGAGGCAACCCAGCTCCCCCCTTCCATCATCACTGCCCCCCCCCACCCCGTCAGAACACGCACAGCTCGGGCTGGCTGGGGCAGGAGGGAGGATGGAGTGTCCTGAGCAGACTTCAAAATGGCCACCTTAAAAGGGCAATGCTTACTCTGATCTTAAAAGGACAACCTCTTTTTTTTTTTTTTTGCTCAACAAGTGTTGCTTCAAATTTTTTGTGGGGGAGGGCGTGAGGGTTTCTCAAAAATCAAAAAGGGGGCATGATGCCGAAAAGCTTGGGAACCACTGGTCTAGACAAAGTTTACAGGCAGAAATGTTTGCAGGAGCAGCAAATGTTAAGCCAATATCGGGGACTAGTCACAAGTAGCAAAAATTCAGAAGGTGTAAGCACAGGTGTTTGTAATGGAAACTTTACTCCAAGAATTAAATTCATGCAGTCAGGGCAGAGTGATGACATGTGATCTCGCTGTTCAATCAAAACTAGCTAACAACTCAAATTCTGAGTATCAAATGCCCTACACTGGTGGTGAGACTCTGACAGGCCGAGAGTTGTTCACAGAACAGAGCTAGTGAATGACATCAGGCAGCTAATACATTCAAGGATATTGCATTCTGCTCATCGACATTTATGATACAGAAAGGAAGGCAGAATTCATTGACTAAATTATTCACCCTCATGGATTATTTAGCAAGTCCGAACCTCATCCCTGATTTGAAGAGATCACCTCTGAGAACGTCTGAGAGGACAGGACACCATAAGAATGGAAATACTGGGTCAGACCAAAGGTCCATCTAGCCCAGTCTCCGGTCTGCCAACAGTGGCTAATACCAGGGGCCCCAGAGGGAGTGAACAGAACAGGGAATCACAGAAGTGAAAGTGAGGTGGTAAGAGCTGGCTGGGGTGCTCTGCTGCTGGGGGAGGTGGGATACGCTCCCCTCGGGGCTCCCAGGGCTGTCTTGCAGGCGGCTGTGCTAAGCGCAGTCTAATTCAGCCCTAGACCCCTCCCCAGGGCTCCCTTTCAGGAGGGCAGAGGGGGCTGAAGCTCCCTCGTTCCAGCCGGCGCTGCTTGTTGCTGGCTCATCCCCTTCCGTCACTGCCAGGGAACAAGAAGGCAGCCCACAGCGTCCCTGCCTTCCTCTCCATCCTGGCTGTGCGGGGAGGGGGCAGAGGACTCCTTGCTCAAGTGCTCTGTTAGACCGGGGTTAGACTGCTCCTCAGCGCCTTGCAGGACAGAACCCTACATGAGCTTTTACACCATGCCAGTGTTAGTCGAAGGAGACATTTTGCAGCAGTGGTGGAGCCAGCCTTTCATTGGCTTCTTCCAATAGAGAGCATCTCCTCTCCAGTCTCCAGTATTGACTCTCAAACCTCTCCCTTGGGAGACAAAATCACTCCCACCTTCGCATTATTGTCCCCTAGTCTATTCAGGCACCAATCCAGCAATAGACATTTAAGCCATAGAATCATAGGGCTGGGAGAGACCTCAAGAGGTCATCAAGTCCAGCCCCCTGCCCAAAGCAGGACCAATCCCAACTAAATCAACCCAGCCAGGGCTTTGTCAAGCCAGGACTTAAAAACTTCTAGGGATAGAGATTCCAACCCCTCCCTAGGGAACCCATCCCAGTGCTTCCCCACCCTCCTAGGGAAATTGTTTTTCCTCATATCCAACCTAGACCTCCCCCACTGCAACTTGAGACCATTGCTCCTTGTTCTGCCATCCATCACTACTGAGAACAGCCTCTCTCCATCCTCTTTGGAACTTCCCGTAAGGTGGTTAAAGGCTGCTACCAACCCAGCCCCACCCCCCTTCTCTTCTGTAGACTAAATAAGCCCAAAAATGTGTTTCTGTAACATAATTACAAAGTCAAAGCTATTCAGCCAGAGACTAGCAGAAGAAAAGGGTTTCTCTGAGCCTGCCCTTGTTTCTCCATTCACACCAGGGACTGCAGAACGCCAGGACAGGACTTTGCATGGAACGAAAGGAGAAAAAAAGGAGCAGAGCCATTGTGGAGTTTGCCAGCAAACCTTCATGTCAGGGAAGCCAAGGAGACGAAAGATGAAAAGAGGAAATTGTAAGAGACAAAAGGCATTGTGATCTTAATAGCTAAAATTCATAATCCAGCTGCTCTTTTGTTCTGATTTGGAAAGACATTTTCCCAAGGGGGTCAGGGGGAGGGAAAACAAGAGCTAAAGGAAAAGAAGCAGAAAAGGAAGGAAAATTAGCTGCTTGACGGAACTGATGAAAACAGAAATTCCCTGTGGCTTGCAACCTGTTGTGGAGCCATCTCCACATGCGTGCCCCAGAAGTTGTTTTCATCGTACCGCTGAGTCATGGTTTGACAACCTTCCCTGGCAAAACGTTAGCAGATCCTCTGCCAAATCTACGGCCAGTACTGTCTGTTCTGCAGCACCCAGTGTGCCAGGAACTCCCCAGCACCCTGTAGCCTGAGATCTCTAGCCCCAGACGGGAGGATTCTGCCAAACCTCCGTCGGCTTTGTGGTAAATCGCCAGCAAATGTCACCCGCATGCAAGCGGTAGTCCTGCTTCAATGACTTACATCTGGGGACTTTCATCTGGCAAAGTGGTGGTGATGTGGTACCTGCTGATACCACTGGCAACTTCCTGCTGGGGAGAATCACACGCGAATTGGCAGTGACAAGGTGCTGCGAGTTAAAAAAAAAATGTCATAAATCACACATCACCTTTGCCCCAGACGGCTTTTTTTTAACCCTTTTCAGTGCACCTTCCAATGGACTCAACCCAACCGTCAGGTCATCTCAACGGCGGTCTCCCGATGGTGGTTTGTTAACAATCGCTGGTGCACTTCAGCAGGTTCTCGGAAGGTTTGTCCCGTGCGGGCTGAACGCCTGTAATTTCACCGTGATTGAAGTGGATCACGTGGGTGAAAGTCAACTGAGCAATGGCAGGTACTGAGTCTGTCCTCTGGGAGTGTTTAGAAGGCCGAGAATGCCACTAGAAAAGCCCATGTTATTGGCCAGTCAACAGGGAACTGCAGCAGATCCCCGCAGTCTAGAGAGACGAGCCAGAGAAGACTACACAGGAGTGATGGGTAGGAAGTAACCCGGGGTGGGGAGCTAAACCCCGGGAGCTCAGTGCGTTTCAGTGGGATTCCCTGCTGAGCTAGAGGCGGACCACTCCACTGCTGACAGGGCCCTGAGCTGGGACGCAGTGGAAAGGTGGGGCTTGGGACCCCTACCCCCTCCTCAGCCACCCCACGTGGGGATCTACACTCCGTTGCTATTAGCCCTGGCCATTAGGCCTCACTGCCTGCAGGAAGTGGGCATTGCTATGGACTCTGGCCACTAGGCCACATGGCCCTGTGAAAAGAGGCTGTTGTTACCACGTCGAGACACCAGACCATACAGCCTAGGACACATTATGGGTATAGTCAGGAGGGACAGCATAGCCCGCCCCCTTTTCCAAACTGGTACGCACATGAGGTTCAGCACCATTTGAGGGACCTCACACCCCTGAGGGGGACAGGCGGGTTCACCTGCCACACCCATGAAAAGTAGAGATGGAAAAGCCAAAGGCGGGGGGGGATTTCAGATGATACCTGCATTGGAATTACTCTGGACTGGCACTGGTGTAATAGAGACCAGGATCTGGCCCCAAATTGGATCGCTTCCTTTTCAAGTCTACCTTAAAAACGATCCGGGGGGGGGAGATCCTTTTGCTAAATGTCAAAAAACTGGCAGGGTTTTGTGTGACAAGCCCCTAGAGCTTAGGAACGCCTCAGGGCCTGGTCTGGCGAGCGACGAACACCCTCCGGACCCATTGGGCCATGCACATGAGGAAGCCCTGTGTGAACAAGGCCCTTGGTGTGGCGTGGGGAACTTGCAGGGTTGTTGTAGCTCTGTGAGTCCCCAGGGTATCAGGGAGAGAAAGTGGGTGAGGTCAGAGGCACTGACTTTATGGTTTGATGGGGGGCTGCTCAGCCCCTGCTCTGCCCCACACCCCACCCACACGCCGCCCTTCCCCCCAAGCGCCTCCTTCCCTGCCCCCACCACACCCTTGGCCCATCCTGCCCCCGCGTGCCGCCGAGAAGCTGATCACGGCAGGTGGGAAGTGCTAGGAGGGCAGGAGCAGGGCTGATCACTGGAGCTGCTGGGGGCGCTGAGCCCCCACTTTTTCCCCATGGGTGCTCCAGTCCCAGAGCCCCCATGGAGTCAGCACCTATGGGTGAGCTGGCATCTTCTCATGAAAGATGAGAGCTATTCCCTCCCCCGCCTGGCCATCAGTTGGCTATCGGTCTGCTTAGCGATTCTCATAGGCACAGTGCATGTGGCCACACAGTAAACTCCAGAGTCCCTCTGCAGTTAGGACTAAGGCATCCCAGAGGGGGTGATCTCAGCGAACAGGAAAGCTTTCTGGACTGGTACTTGCCTCGTGTTCTCAGGGTGTTGTCGTGGGGGCAGTGCGAAGGTCTCTCTCTCTCTCAAGCAAAGGACCATTCCGCCCCTCCATAATGGCCCCCACCGAGCACAGATCATGATGAGGTCTCACAGTTGCATTGTACATTAGTGACTGCTGCTCTCATCCCCTGACTTCAGCCCCCTACCCCAGGACCATGCACTGGTCCAGTGCCCACATTAAGCCGGGCTGTGTTCAAGTGTAGCTTCCCCTCTCCTTCCCCCGGGACCACTTCTTCTCAGCTTCCCGTCCCCTTGGGGAGACACTCAGCTCCCTGGGCATAAAGAGAAGACCTTGTCTTGGATGAATGGTTCAGGGGACGCCCGCCCGCCAGCAGAACACGCCTGCCAGGCGTAAATGGGCTGGGTAGGGATCTTAGTAAGTCCTTACCCTACCTGTTCTTCTAAATGAGCCGCTGGACCTGATCCAAAGATGCTTCACAGGGGTTGTTCTCCATTCTTCAGGCAGCTGGCCCGGACAGCGACTCACCAGTTTCCAATTAGGTTTTGCGGGAAGTGTCGGCAGTTGAGTCTTTCAAAGACAAGCTGAGTGCAGCACAAAAACAAAAGAAAAATCAGGAAGGATGCCCCAGTTTCTGGGCTGGACCATCCCTTTCTGATACAGGAGTGAATGAGATCTTTTCAGCGCTCGGTCTGAGAGAGGGCGAGCATTGATATAACCCACACACCTTCCTGGGTGTGGGTCTCTGTCCCATGCAGTGGAACTTGGACCACTTAGAGAGAATGAGTCTGCCCTACAGGTGGCGTTATCCCAGAAGAGGCTCATGCACTAAGCTCCACGTTTGGTTCTGTTTGTCAGTACAAGTGGAGGCTTGTCCAGGATTTCAGCTGGGTCTGTGAAGCTGCTCTGCTGCTGGGGAAGGCGGGATACACTCCCCCTGGGGCTCCCAGGGCTGTCTTGCAGGTGGCTGTGCTAAGCGCAGTCTAATTCAGCCCTAGACCCCTCCCCAGGACACGTTTCCTCAGGTCTACACTAGACCTGGAAGGTTGGCGTAAGGTACGCAACTCCATCTACGTAGAATATGTAGTTGGAGTCAATGTACCTTACCCTGAGCTTTGCGGTGTCCCCACAGTGGGAGGCAGATGGAAGTAAACACGTCTGTTGGCTTCCCTTACCCCTCACAACAGCAGGAGTACCAGCTGCTGGCAGGGGCATCCTCTTAACTAGACTCACTAAATCAAACTCCGGAAGATCGACTGCGGCAGTGTCAATCTTCCACAGAGTGAAGACGTGGCCTCAGCTAGGGGAAGTATGTAACCCACCCACCTGCTGTGTGTGGCGCACTGTCCCACAGAGTGCCAATGAGACCATGTAGGGAGGCTGTGGAATCTCCATCTCTGGAGATATTTAAGAGTAGGTTAGATAAATATCTAGCAGGGATGGTCTAGACAGTATTTGGTCCTGCCATGAGGGCAGGGGACTGGACTCGATGACCTCTCGAGGTCCCTTCCAGTCCTAGTATTCTATGATTGATTCTATGTACAGAGAGAGAATGAGTTTGCTCTACAGCCTTAGCTGAGAGGCAGCTGGCTTTTAGCTCAAGCTGTAGAGGCGCCTGCACTAAGCTCCGGAAGTCCCAGATTCGGTTCAGCCTGCCGGTGTTACACTGACTCATCCGGGAGGGAGCAGACCACACAGTTCTGCAAATGCCTTCACCATGCCTTCTGTTAATCCACAGCTTAGCTCTCGCACAGATCTGCCAAAACTCCTTACGCCTGACCTGGGAGCAGCTCATCTTTATATTCTATCCCAGCCTGGTCTGAGCAGACACTTACACCACAAGGCACTGTGTAAATTTCGCTCCCATAAATCTGCCAAGATTAGTTTCAGATAATTGCCCACATGACCTAATAGCACTTGTAAAACACGAAGAGTATCTTTTATGGGACAATGTCATTACTGAGAGGCACAAGAAGTGACCTGCAGTTCTTTACAGTCACAAAGTCTCTGAAATTTCAGACACGGTATTCTTTCCCAGAACAAGAGCATCAGAGGTCTTTTAAAAATAAACTTAATTCCCAAACACGACTGGCCGAGATTTACCCGGCGTTGCTGGGGTCCTTAGTTGATTTTTTGTTTTTCTTTGTTTATATCATTGTTCTGGGGTAGGGCTGCGGGGCAGGACTTCAGTTGCAGGCTGTTCTGGGGGAGCCCTGGCCCTCTCTATGGCTGCTGCAGCTGCAGTGGGGACAGCCAGGGGAGGGGTGCATGTCCCCCAGCCAGAGTGAGGAATGGAGCAAAAAAAAAAAAACAACCCCAACTCGGCACTTTCTCCTCGCTCCCTGATAAAGAACAGCCAGCCATGTCCCCATATAGATCGGGGACAGCATCATCTCCTTTCACCTCCCTAAAGGGTGCTGATGGGGGCGGGGAGGAGACTCAGGGCTGGGCTAGTCCTGGAGGAGGGGCATGCCTCCAACCAGCCCCTTTCACCTGCCTGGTGTTTCTGTCTCTTTTCTGTGTGGTATTCTGAGAAGTAATCCCATTCCAGGCACATCCCATTTTCCGGGCACAGCCAAACCCTGACCTTGCCTTAAGTTATGATAAGAGCAAGCTGCCTACCACATTTGGCGGTCCTAGTTCTTAGCATTTAGGAGGAGTTCTTGAATTGACCAAGACACACAGACAGACTCACAAACTCTCTCAAATATAGAGTAGACAGATCTTCAAAGAACAGCCACTAAGAAGTAGGAAGCAAATAGGTACAATCATAGTTGAGTGTGTGCACAATTTAGCCCCTGTTTGTCTGGAAATGGATGACAGGGGAGAGATCATGTGAGGATTACCTGTTGTGTTCCCTCCTTCTAGGGCATCTGGCATTGGCCACTGTTGGAAGACAGGACACTGGGCTAGATGGACCGTTGGTCTGACCCAGTCTGGCCGTTCTTATGTTCACAAAATACCTGTTTGCCCATACAAAATAAATAAAGGTGCATCCAAATTGGTATTTTTTCCACGTTTATGCATAGCCATCCATTTTGCAAGCCCAGTTTTACCCATTTGGGATGAAATTCACTGCTGTGTAGAGACCAGCATGAGGGCTACCACGACGGGTCCGTGGAGACCCTCACTGAGACCGGCATACCCCCAGCCGCTTCCCTAAAAGGCGGGGGAAGCCAGGCCGGGGAAGAAGTGGCTTGCAGGTGGCAGATGAAAGGCTGCTGGCGGGCGGCCACTGTGGGCAGGGGCAGGCCAAGGCAGGGAGAGCACGGCATGACGTGACGTTGGGACGCCGCCGCAGCGTTGCCTCGAGCCATCCCTGACGCCGGTGGGCGCATTCAAAAAGGCGCCTGGCCATGGCAGCAGGGGGGAGACCTGGAGCAGAGCACCGCCCAGGAGAACCAGTCATTACAGCAACCATAAGGCCCAGGGGAGCTGCGGGACCCCGGGAAGGACCACACCAGGACACCAGAGGAAGGGACTACGGAGAACTCGGTAGGACCTCCAGTTGGGGCACGGGGAACCAGAGACGGAGAAGGGGGGAGGAAGCAGCCCAGGACAGGGTGATATTGGCGCCCGTGGGCTGACGAGTTTCGGGGAGACACCCCGTCAGCTGTGTAGGGGAAGACACTCCCCTACATTTTAGTGTCCTGGGCTGGGACCTGGTGGAGAGGGAGGGCCTGGGTCCCCATCAACCCCCCTCCCTGGACCAGAAGGGAGAGCGAGCTAGCACCGAACACCCCGTAAGCAGCAAAACAGCCTCTCGTTCAGGGCACTAGAGACTCAGACTCAATGGACTCCCGGGACATTGGGGGACAATAAGGCGGTGGGGATACGCAGGGCCACCTCTCCAGACTTGGGGGGAGGGAACCCCGACCTGGACAAACCCGCCACAGCTACGTACCACGTAAGTCCTACTAAAGCCCTCAAAGTAGGATACGGGGTATGCTATGCGTGCTCAGCTGTGTGGATTGCCTTGCTGGTGGTGGTCTGCTCCTCAGGGCTGGATTTCTTTCAAGGGTTTTATGATGTTGTTCTTATTTTAAGAGACACGAAGCTTATTTAAAAAGGCTCCCTAAAAGAACCAAGTGTTGGTTGCAAACAGAGAAGCAAAAAGTAGATGCAAAGTCGATTTCATCAAAATGGAAAAGTTTCATGGCCATTTATGTTTCTTCGAAAAAAAAGGGAGCGACTCAATAGCCAGGTGGTTCGCAGTGTTCCCTGTAAGATGGGCGCTTGTGCGGCCACCCAGGAGAAATTCAAATGCTGTCCCGCTGATTAGAAGAGCAGCCACAGCTCGTTTTTTTGTTTCTATGGGTGGTGCCTCAGTGCACATTACAAAAAAATTATTCTGCACATGCATGGAAAAAATCTGCATATGTAGGGAAAAGATTAGAGGGAACAATGGTGGCCTGGGATGTGGAAGACCAAGGATGCATATCCTGTCCTACTTGACAGAATGATCTGGGATAAAAAAAATACACCACAGGTTGGACCTCCCTGGCCCAGCACCATCGGGACCTTACTGGTCCTGAATAAGAGAATTTGCTGGACCAGGGGAGGTCCCCTGTCAGCAGCCCTCAAGCCCATCGCCTGCTGCTGGCTGGCTGCTGCAGCAGGCACCCTGCCTTGCCCCTCCCCGCAAAAAAAACCTGGCTGGGATGCTCACCCAGCTGCTGCCAGATACCTGGGTAGCCCAAGCTCTGACTCCTGGAGCAGGCCCCTGGCCCTGCTTGTTGTGGGCTGCCACCGGGCTCAGGCCCTGGCCCTGTGCTCCACAGGACTGGGGCTCCGGCCCCGTGCTCCATGGGGTTGCTGCAGGTCTACAGCTCCAGCCTCAGCCCCATGCTCCATGAGACCATGGCCCCGTGCTGCTGGAGGACTCCAGCCCCAGTCCCACGCAGCCCCTGGGCTGCCGACCCTCTTGCCTCCTGGCCCCAGCTGCCCCTCCAGCTCTTAGGCTCCCTGCCGGACCCTGGATGTTGCGGGATCAGAGTGTGCTGGTTTTCAGAGGTGCAAATCTGTCCTGTGAATTAGGCCGAGTAGGGATCTGAACTCGAGTCCTCCACATCCCAGAGCCCTACCTGCCTGGAAACAAAGCTTCTCTTGGCAAATGAGCGGGCTCAGGTTTCGATCCGAAAACATCGACACAAGTCCCTTTCCGGGAAAATGGTTGGAAACCTGCTTTCATTTCGGCAAATGTTGAAACGCCAGAGACGCACCAGAACAGACCCACCGGCCAGTGGTGAGCGAGGAACAGCTTCGCTGGCACAGGTTTGTCTGCGCTGCACCAAGCCGAAGAAGCAAAGCGGTCATCCTGCCAGCCTGCTAAACAAGCTTTATGACTCCTCTGCATCATCCGTTTGGCACAAAGCTGCCAGAGCTGCAGTGGTGAGTCTGGTCCATAATTTACATTTTCGCCTTGACAAGTTGTTTTACTGTTTCTCGGTCTTAAAACTGGTGCAGCCGACTGACTACAATATGGGTGATGCAGCAATATTTCTGGAATATATAGATTAATATTAAAGACTGCAATGTTCTGACAGCTTGCTCTGGACTTTGCCTTCTGCTGGCTGAGAATTTCAGTTCTTCTTAAACATAACTTGCATATCAGGGTAAACTTTTCTGCTTTTTGACAGGGTGCCCTTGTAGATGATAATTTCCGAGCGAGGGGGATGGGAAAAGGACTCACAATTCATCTCGGCTGGCATGTCCTACGGGAAGAGAGTTCCTATGGAATATAAATATCCATCTATTGAGATCTAAAGTTAGATAGAGATGCAGGGCATGATTCGGATATCACATCGGTGGCACAACTGAGGAAGTTACACCGAGGAGAAATTGGTACGAGTGAGATCAGAGTCAAGCACATCCAGAGATAGACACTTAAATCATTATTATTAAGACTGGGCGACAAGGAGATGGTGCTGAAGAAGAATCTGTTCCCATGCAGTATAACCAGCGCTTTCCCGTCCGAGTACACAGAACAGGTGTAATAGCCCAGGCCAGCCACAGAGCAAGCCCAAAGCTAATATGAAACAATGCAGCATTCAGTGGGGCAGGCACAGTTGATACAGCGGGGGGTGCAGAGAGCCAGTGAATAAAATGGTAAACCCTGAATCTGATGGAAACCATTGAAGCAACGGGGTAGGGAAGGCACTGCTGTGCCCCCAGCACCTCTGGTTCCAGCTCTGATATTTGACTGCATAGTATAATGTGTTGTGCTTCCATAGCATCTTCCGTGTATGCACCTGGAGGTAATTTACAAACCTTGATTTACTCCCTTTGGGTAAGAGTTTTGTAGGGGGGGCAGAGGAAGGTCAAGCCAAGGTCACCAAGCGAGTCTGAGGCACAGCGGGGAAGAGGCTGGGAGAGCAGGGCTGGAAAAAGCTCTAGTCTTGGTCCCATGCTCTAATCCCCAAGCCTCAGAAGATTAATAATGTGAATGAGTCTCATTAATTGTTGGGAGTGACACCTCTGCAGGGAAGGGAGTGGCTCAGTGGTTTGACCACTGGCCTGCTAAACCCACGGTTGTGAATTCAATCCTTGAGGGACCATTTAGGGTAAATCCATCAGGGATGGTGCTTGGTCCTGCTGTGAGGGCAGGGGACTGGACTCAATGACCTCTCAAGGTCCCTTCCAGCTCTATGAGATGGTATATCTCCATGTATTATCATAAGGCCAAGCAGGCTTCCATTCATCATCTCTGGCTCTCCCTAGGGCATGGCTTTTGCAGGTTGCAGCCCCTCTCAAACCCTGGGGGGATTTCCACTCTGGACTCTCCCCAGCCTCTCTGCAGTCCGGACAGAAAGCTAAAATATTCACTGCACGGTCTGAGTTCCAGTTCTGGCTAACCCAGGTGCTCTCTCTGGTTTTTGGCTGTTTCTTCTTGTTCCCAAATAGAGAGACACACGGACTCCTGCGGGCAAGTGGCAAGCAAAGGGGAGCTGCACTATAATGGGATGGGACAATATCAAGCAACAAAGGCTACAAGCAAGTGTCTCTGCTCCACGGGCCATTAGCAGTGTCCCAGCTATTAGTTCATGGAATCATAGAACATTAGAACTAGAAGGGAGCTCAAGAGGTCAACAAGTCCAGTCCCTTGCCCTCATGGACCAAACGCCCTCTAGATCATCCCTGAGGGGCATCTATCTAACCAACTCTTAAATAGCTCCAGTGACAGAGATTCCACAACCACCCTAGGCAATTTATTCCAGTGTTTAACCACCCTGTTTTTTCCTAATGTCCAACCTAACCCTCCCTTGCTGCAATTTAAGCCCATTGCTTCTTCTCCTATCCTCAGAGGCCAAGGAGAACAATTTTTCTCCCTCCTCTCTGTAACACCCTTTTAGGTGCTTGAAAGCTACTATCATGTCACCTCTCAGTCTTCTCTTTTCCAAAGTAAAGAAACCCAGTTCTTTCAGTCTTCCCTCATAGGACATGTTTTCTAAACCTTTCATCATTTTTGTTGTTCTTCTCTGGACCCTCTTCAATTTCTCCACATCTTTCTTGAAATGCAGTGCCCAAAACTTGACACAATACTCCAGTTGAGGCCTAATTAGTGCAGAGTAGAGTGGAAGAATCAATCCTTGTGTCTTGCTCACAACACTGCTGTTAATGCATCCCAGAATCATGTTTGCTTTTTTTGCAACAGTGTCACACTGTTGACTCAGATTTAGCTTGTGGTCCACTATGAACCCTAGGTCCCTTTCTGCAGTATCCCTCCTAGACAGTCGCTTCCCATTCCATGTGTGTGAAATGGACTGTTCCTTCCTAAGTGGAGCGCTTTGCATTTGTCCTTATTAAACTTCATCTTATTGACCTCAGACCATTCCCATGGGAGTCGTCAGCCTCATGGCTTGTTGTCCAAACCTCTGTGTGTCTCCTGCTTGCAGGAAGGGCTGAATGAGCGATTTGTTTGAGAGAGGAACTGCTAGCAGGGAGTTAAAACTGTAAAGTTGGATGGAGGGAGGATTTCAAAGATTCCAAAGCTAGCAAGGTGTCCAAAGCCTATAGGAATCCAATGAGATTGGTGCGTCTAACTCCAGAGGCTCACTCGAAAAGCCTAAATCTGAAAACTTTCATCATTTCTTTCACTACTTCACTGCTGCTTTTTTTAAATTTTGCAAGGTAGGGTGCAGCGGGGAATGGACAGCAGCTGGGAGACTGGTGGCGAAGGGGGGGAGCTCGGATGGGAACAGGCAGCAGGGAGGGGTATGGTGATGGAAGACAGGGGGCAAAGCAGAAGGCAGAGAACTGGCGAGGCATGGGAAGGGGTGGGCTAAGTAATACCTAGCCAAAGAGCCAGTGGGGCAGGAACAAGAGAGGCAGCCGGGCCAAGCGGAGAGCAGGAAATCAGCTAAGCAGGGCAAGGAGCGGGGGAGGCAGTTGGCCAGAAGGGCCAGCTGGGTGCGGGGGCAGCAGGGAGTTGGGACAGGGCATACAGAGCAGGCTACTGGGGAGCAGCTGATCCCCCCGCCAGCACGTGGCAGGGTGCAAATGGCGACCAGTGTGCGAGGAGCGGTGTGCTGGGGGGAGAAGAGCTGCTTCCTGGCTGACTCTGGGGGAGCAAATGGGGGCGCTGCAGGATTTTGACAGTGCCGAGGAAAGGTCCAGCGCAGCTTTGTCATTGGACAGCTGACGCTTTGCTGGGGGTGGGTCTGCTACCCCAATGGGAGATGGGTATGATCAGCGTCACAGCGACAGCGGGGAGCTTCAGTGCGCAGGGGAGATTGCCGTTCCTTGTGGTTCCCGACTCTTTGCAATGCTGCTACCCCAGCGCGCTCTTTGGGCCGAGTCGCCAGCGGTCCCCAAAAGCCGAGCGCAGCAGGTAGTTGCAAACATGGAGTCTCGCCTGCCTGCAGAAGCTCAGCCATGCAAGAGCACGTCTTAGTTGCACTTTCTTTGCAATGGCAAGGGTACGAATCAGGGGTGGGGAACCTAAGGCCCAGAGCCGGATGCAGCCTCCAGCTTGGCCCCCGAGCCTTGGGCTCCCCCTAGCATTGGGGAGCCCACGCTGGTGCTCTGGTCCCCTCCCCAGACATCCCCCCTCAAGGCTGGATCACACAAAATCTATTAGCCTGGACCCCTCCCCAAAGACTCTGGTGTGCAAGGTGAACATGCGGAATGTCCTTCTGCTTCTCGGTGGGGGGGCCACGTCAGTGAGGGGTTTGTTGGGGGGGGGGTTTCTTCTCACTTGTTGTGCAACCCCCGACTAATTTTTCTGTGGGTCAGTGGCCCCCAACCCAGAAGTCTCCCCGTCCAAATCAGCCCTCAGATCTGTATCCTGGCTCATGAGCTAGTCAGTGACTCTGGTCGGAGTGTAACAAAACCACAATCAGGTCAAAAACCAGATGCCTGGTCAGCTTACTAGAATGTTGTGAGGGCACTACAGCTTTTCTCAAAGACCAGCCCTGCATTCAAGAACATCAGCGCAGCCACACTGGGTCAGACCAAAGGTCCATCTAGCCCAGTGTCCTGTCTTCCGACAGTGGCCAATGCCAGGTGCCCCAGAGGGAGTGAACAGAACAGGGAGTCAGAAAGGGCAAGTCTACACAACAGAGTTAAACTCAAAATAAGCTACACAACTTGAACTATGCTAATTGTGTAGCTTTAGTCAAAATAGCTTATTCTGAATTTGGGCACGTCTACACCGCACTTATTTCAAAATGGAGCACTCTTCCCCCAACTTCCCTTACCCCTCTTACAACGAGTACAGAAGTCAGAGTGAGAAGCCTGTTATTTTGAATTTATTTTAAAATAATGGGCTTGCTTTGTAGCTGTGGAATAAGTTATTTCAGAATAACCAACGTTATTCTGAAACAATGCTGCTGTGTAGACGTATCCCAAGTGATCATTCTCCTGTCATCCATTTCCAGCCTCTGACAAACAGAGTCTAGGGACACCATCCTGTCTAATAGTCATTGATGGACCTAACTTCCATGAATTTATCTAGTTCTTTTTAAAATCCTGTTAAAGTCCTGGTCTTCACAACATCATGTGGCAAGGATTTCCACAGGTTGACTGTGCACTGTGTGAAGAAAAATATCCTTTTGTTTGTTTTAAACCTGCTACCTATTAATTTCATTTGGTGACCCCTAGTTCTTATGTTATGTGAACAAGTAAATAACTTTTTCCATACCAGTCATGATTTTATAGACCTCTATCATATCCCCCCTTAGTCTCCTCAAGGTAAAGAGGGCATTGCCCTGATTCCATAGTTAAGGTCAAGTTCTATTTTGCTCTTGAAGCCAGATTTCAAACGGCTCGTTATAAATGGAAAATGCCTTTGATCATCCCCTGGCTAATCGCAGTCACTCTCTGAGGGCAGAGTAGGTTGAAATGAATTAAGAACTGGGTCCTTTAAGAAGCGTAGAATCTGTGGGTCTCTTTGTGTTATTTTGTTAGGGAGCTCATTTGGGATAGACTCTTCAGACTTCCCCCTAATTGAAACTAATGGAAACCTTGTGCATTAAACTATAATTGAAGAAATTAGGTTGTAATTAAATCAGGTTATTAATGATTGTTATAGATAATTATTATGATTAGACAGGCTACAGAGAGGCTTAGATACATTTCAGTGGGACTATTGTGACATCGAAGATAACTCATCCAATCACCTCTACCCCTAACTTGCAACAATTCTGTTCATTGCAATGATTAAGTGTTATGAGGGGAAATGGACATTTGTCAAGAGTTCTCATTGGCGAATTACTTGGCCCACTTGTTGCGTGGTGACATGCGAGCTTGGCCATCAGTGCTTGAAAGGCTTCCTGTGACATTGCTACGGAGGCTTCACTGCACAATAAGGGAGCGTGTTGTGGGGAAACTGAAGCATAAGATTCCTTAAAGCTCTGAGACATTGGGACTTAGGGACACCCCTCCTCCGCTCTCCCTTCGCATACTGTCTGGTTGCAAATTAAGCGAGTGATTCACCACTCTACTTCAGGTATTTTTTGATGAGGTAAATCAGCTCTACTTCAACTTCAGTGACCAATGCATGCTGGCAGGCTTGGGCTCCTCTGGTTCATCAGTGATTCTGCCTCAGAAGTTAAAAAATAAAGTACATTGCCTTCCCATTATACATACCACCACCCAGTCACATTCTTGCTGGGTTTCTTATAAATTTCACCATCAAAAGGTTAATGCTGTTGGCTTTGGTTGGAGCCGGTTCTCTTTTGATTGATAGTGGTGTCAATCAGTGTTCCCTCTCATTTTTCCATCCATGTGCGGATTACATTTTGTTATGCACACCAGGGCATGTGCAGATGTGCACCACCAGTAGAAACACATGCTGCCGGCTGTAAGCACTCTGCTAATCAGCTAGGCAGCATTTAAATCTCTCCTGGGAGGCCTCCCAAGCGCTCAGCTTAGAAGGAACATGAGGTTTATAAAAGGAAGCAAATTCACAGACAACTTTAACTCCACTTGAATGTAGTCTTTTAAGAGTACATATGCGTAATTTAAGGGTAGAAGAAGGGCGAGGGATCACCTTGTGAAAAGAAGTGTTATAAACCAGGAAATTCAGAGGCAAGGTAACACTGAAAAGGACTCCGTGTATGTTAAGGTATGGAATTGGATAGTTAAGTCAACCAACCTTAATCCTTTTTATTGCTGATGGCAGGAAAGGGAAAATAAGACCAAAAAACCCCACCCTATAAGGTAATTTTACTTCACACTGATTTCTAATCTGGAAGCACAAACAATAAAATGCCTTAGTAGTCCTGCACGGGCATTACCTGGGGTCGCCACAGATCAGAGGAAAAGCTGTTCATTCCCACGCGTGGGTGGTTTGGGAACTCGACTTTCCCATTTCAGTACAAGTAATAGGAATCCCTCTGGCTGCTGTTCTTTGCAAAGATCTGAGCTCACAGTCATCTGGCTCTTTTCACCAACCTCTATGGGAGCTATTACCCTGCTTCTGCTCATCTAGGTACAAAAGGGCAACACACACTCCCTTGCACTGCACACCAACATTGTAACAATCCAGCTTGCTCGAGCCGCTGGAAATGAATGCAAATGTTATGAGCCAGATTGACCTTTCAAATAAATTTTTAGACTTGCATGGTCTTGTGCACTTCCATAGAGTTATAGACACCAGTGTTCCTTTTAAGCTGAGGGCTTAGGCAGCCACGCAGGAGAGATTTAAATGCCCCCCAGCTGATTAGCAGAGGCTCAGAGCCAGCAGCATGTGATCTATTGGTGGTGCACATCTGCACATGCCATGGTGCACATCACAAAATTTAATCCACACGTAGATGGAAAAAATAAGAGGGAACTATTTTTGTGACACCACTATCAATCAAAAGAGAACCAGCTCCAGCTAAAGCCAACAGCATTAACCCTTTGAGGGTGGAACTGAAACAAGAATGTACCTGGCAGTGTGTGCAGCTAAAGGGTTTTTAACCTTTTTTACCAATAAGAGGTTACTCACAGGACTCCCATCCCAGGCCTGGGGAGTTGCTCCTCCAACCAAGTGGGAAAAGGAGGCTCAGAGAACATAACTGGATCCCTTTGCTCACCGTCTGCAGTACTGCCTCAATCTTCGGTAGGGCTCATTCTATTAAAGAGCAGGAAGTGGCTGCAGGAAGAGGGGACATTCAGGAGGCTGTATTGAGATGACAGAGAGCTAGGGAGGCAGCTGGAGGGAAGTCCATGACACCTGGGGAATTGCTCCCGCTCAGAGGAGCTGGGAGAAGCCTGACAGGACAGGAAGGACTCTGACCAGGCCAAGAGAGTTTGGACTCCACCCAGCTGAAGGTTTTGAATTTAGAGTTGAGCATTCCATTAATAAACTGGGCCCTAAGCAGGGTGGTTGTGACTGGAAACCCCGGCATGGAGTTTATTAGCGACTGCAAGGGGAGAAACTGAGCATGAACAACAGCCCAGAGGCCAGCAGGGGGTGCCACAAGGGAGACCATTCATGTACCGTCCTCCTTGCAGCATAGGGAGAGAAACGCTGTTCTGAATGGGAGGTGAAGCCCCGCTTCTTTCCAGCAGAGACTATTCAGCCGCATGCCTGTTAGGAACAGAGCAGCTGGGTGCAACCTCATGGCTACAGGGGAATACGGAGGAAGTGAGCAAGACAACAAACAAAGATTCAAGAGTCAACATGGGAAGAAAAGAGGAACCCAGATGAGACCCCTAGAACACAGACAAGGAATGTCCTGTCCTGCACAACTGGGATTGACTTCTCAGCTGTGCCTAGCTGCGTGATCAGGAGAACTAGATTGGGGACATTCCTAGATCAGCAGGATTATGAAGACTATGATGTCGTAAAAAGTCTCTGAGGGGTCGCTGTGTTAGTCTGTAACTTTAAAAACAACAAGCCGACCGGTGGCACCTTAGAGACTAACAGACATATCATGAGCTTTCGTGGGTAAAACCCACTTCATCAGATATTCTGGAGTGGAAAGTACAGAATCCAGAGTATCTATAACAGCAAAAGCAGTTATGTGTCCATTGTAGGACCACTATTAATTATGCTAATTGAGTCAGGCTGGATGTGTCCCAGTCATAGCTTTTGAGATGTAAATGCAAATATCAAAAGCAGGACAAATTGCCTTTGTAGTGCGTTAACCAGTTAATATCTTTATTCAAGCCCAGGTTGATTGTGCTTAACTTGTAAATGAACTCTAGTTCAGCAGTCTCCCTCTGTAATTGAGTGATAAAATTCCTTTGTAGAAGAATGACTACTTTTAAATCCTTCTTTTTCCTCCTCTTCCTCCCCCTCCCCCTTCATCCTCTCTCTGTGCTATTTATTTTACAGCTGGACCCCTTAAACTCCATTCATCTAAAGAAGTGCCCACGAAAGCTCATGATACCATCTACATTTTTTGTTGGTCTCTAAGGTGATGCAAGGCTATTTATTGTTTTTTAAGTTTTTCCAGTTACAAACTAACACGGCTACCCCCCTGATACTTTTAAATCCATGACTGAATGTCCAGGAGGTTCAAATGTTCTCTTACAGATTTTTGTGTGTTCCCATTTCCGATGTCTGATTTGTGCCCATTAATCCTTTGTCACAGAGACTGTCTGGTTTGGCCAATATACATGGCAGAGGGGCATTGCTGGTATTTGGTTTTACCCACTGAAGCTCATGATATAATGTATTTGTTCGTCTTGTGGAAGGCTGAAGGCAGTGGGCTGCAGGGGTTTGGTGGGGGCAGGTACATGGGTAGGGTTGCCAGGTGTCCGGTTTTGAACTGGACAGTCCAGTATTTGAGCTTTCTGTCTGGGAAACAAATTGAGAAAATATCAATGAGAAAATAGAAATGTCCAGTATTTTCTAAATCAGATGTAATGTAGATTGTGATGGAATGTCAAGTGTGTCCAGTATTTTTGTTGAAACCATCTGGTAACCCTATCCATGGGGAGTTAGGTGTGTGGGTTTATGTTCCCTGCATAGGCTGCCAGAGACTGCTGCTCAGCCATCACCTGAAACTCATTAGGAGCCAGCCTGTAGGGCAGCCTAATAGAACACCTGCCGCCAGTGAAGGCCTGCGGGCCCACTATAAAAGCCTTCCCCACAGGCAAGGTGGGGGAAGAAGAAGGGGGGCAGACTAGGGAAGAGGAAACACCAAGTGGAGGCAAAAACTACAGGCCCCAAGCAGGAAGGTTTTTCTCCAAGACGCCAGCGAGGAGTTACCGAGGGAGCGGCTGGGGAACTGGCCCAGGGAGGGGCCACTATTCAGTGGGGAGAAGGGCAAGAGCCCCACTTGTGGCTGCCACATAAAGTCCTGGGCCAGAACCCGGAGCAAGTGAGTGGGACTGGGTTCCCTCCAACTCTCCCCCTGGCCGGTGGGCCACCATCTGGGGAAAAGGACCTTTGGCCTGCGGAGGAGTTTTCCCTCCAAACTAGTGACTGGGCGATGATGAAAATGGCTCATGAAGCGGGGTACCCTGACTTATGAGAAAAGCAAGAGGCAGTGGTAGGGTCACCGCGAGCCTTTGAGGCACACAAAAACCTGCCAGGAAGCGCAGCCCCAAGCTCTGCCACAGTCTGTACAGTGCCACAGGACTGCTCGGTTGTTTTTATGATCTGGGGGGGGAGGGGGGAATCCTGATGGATACCAGGATCATTTTTGGAAAGGGCAGATCCTGCAGAACTCTCAAATCTTCACCCCATGGACCTCCACCTCACCCAGAACTGAACAATAATGAAAGACCTCGGAGGAGAATGAGCTAACCACTGGGAAAAGATGAGAAATCCCTGCCAGTCCTCAACCCAGACCTCCTCATTAGCAGGTCTCTTCCCCAGTGACATGTGGAAAACGAAGAGCCACAAATCGAATGCATTTTAAAAACTCCTTAATTATAATCTGACGGTTATTGAGTGGGGTCATTACGCAGCTGAGTGACAACTGATTTGGTGCCCTAGCAATGCATCTGGCAATGCACAAGCAGAGTGGATCCAGCCATGTGTTAAAGGGAGACTAGAAAGCAGGTTCAGGGGTACCTCTAGAGTCCACTTCAGTGTGTAAGAACCCCCTCTCTTTCTGATTCTTTCTATCCATTTTGCAAAGAGGTAATGCCCTGAGGAGTTGTTTGCTACTGTACATGAAACCGATGGGAGAAACATTGAACAACACCATTAAAGTGATCAAAACTCCCACTTACACTGAGGTCGTCCATGGCTTGTCGCTTTGTGTTTTCCAGGGTAGTTGCTGTTGAATCACCTTGTTTTGCAAACTTGTCTGACATTTTTCCAAAGGGCTGGGGTCCCGCATTTATACTCCGGAAAAATCAGAGGTGATGACGGGTCACAGGGTTGGTCCTTGAGGAAATAAGAAAGAGAAATCAGACACTGGATTGACTGGATGAGACTTAGCAGTGAAATGCAGGGCTAGAACAGGGCATCCCTCCCATGCAACCACTCCCAGGGGAACTTATGCCCATTGCTTCCCATTGCAGTGGGAAGCAGATTTGCTACCAGAGCTGTGCGTGAAATCCAGAACTCGGGATTTAGAATCAGATGAGTTTTTCTTTCCTTGCAGAACTTCCACGTTTTATACTTTAGGGGGAAGAGAGCTTTTTGCCTTTGAAAAGAGAGGGAAGGCTTATTCATTTTAAAGGAATGTTCAAAAATTCAGCAATAGCCTTCAAGCTCTTAAAAACCTTATGACGGAGTCGCCAATTCCAAAAATCTCGGTTTTCCTTTCTCTCTCCCCTCCATGAAGCCCTCTTGAAAGAACAGAAAAATCCAAATCCTGTCCACTGAAAAATAGTATTGGCAAATGCCAGGAATCAAGGGTCACATTTGCTGGGCATGAGAGGGAGTAGATCTACATTACAGCAAGTCTGGAGTTAGATCAGGGCAGAGTTTAGCTAACTCTTGGCTAGGGTTTTCTCGGGCTCTGAGCTGGCTTGTAATTAAATGTGACATACTGGCACCAGTGTTCCCTGCAAGATGGACACTTGTGTGAAGAAATTTAAATGTCACTGAGCTGATCAGCAGCGTGCCCACAGCTAGGTTTCTTGTTTCTACTGATGGTGCACATTTGCATGTGCGTCAGTGTACATAAAATTATTCCACATATAGATGGGAAAAGTCCACACGTGGATGGAAAAGATTAGAGGGAACATTGATTGGTACCTGTGATGTCTGTGGACTGAGTTAAGGGTAGCTGTGAAACACCAGCTAGTTACTTTCAGCCTATGGGCTTCCTTTCGCTACGCACAGTATGCAACCAGTAGCCAGGTTTTTTTTGTTTTTTGGGTTTTTTTGCAAATGCACCTTGAAGCAAATTCCCATTTCCTCCTCCTCTGACAATCACCAGATGTCGTGTTTCAGTGCCACGGCACACTGCACCGCTTTAGTTTTACAGACAAATCGCATGTAAAACGCCTCCCTTTCAGATTCCACTGGGAAATGTCACCACAAAAGTGATTGTGTGTTTCCTCTTTCTGTAATTACATTATTTTCTCCTTTCCAATACACGAGGAATGTTTGGTTTGGAGAAGGCAACGAATCCCCAGCAAGCCAGTGTCTTCAAAAGGAAAGGGAGTGTCTTGGGATGGACTGACCTCTGGGCAGTTGAGTCAAGCGAACTTTATGCTGGTAAAGCACCCTCAGGAAAAAAAAACAGCCATTTCTCAGGCTCTGGGGTGTTTCAATGGGGAGTCTGGTGCTCATGGAGGACTGATGTTACTGACTCAAGGTAGTCAAAAGAACAACATAACTCCCTGCACTGCTTTCTCTCTTGCCCTCTTGGGCTACGTCTACACTCGCGGCTTCTTGCGTGAGAAATATGCAAATGAGGCTAAGCGTGGAATATCGCTGAGCCTCATTTGCATACCTAATGAGCTGCCATTTTTGCAGAAGAGGCTCTTGCACCAGAAGGAGCTGTCTACACTGCCCCTTCTTGCGCAACAAAAACCCTCTTGCGCAATGCCGCTAAGCCAATTATTTTCAGGAATAACAGCATTGCGCAAGAGGGGGTTTCTTGCGCAAGAAGGGGCAGTGTAGACAGCTCCTTCTGGTGCAAGAGCCTCTTCTGCAAAAATGGCAGCTCATTAGGTATGCAAATGAGGCTCAGCGATATTCCACGCTTAGCCTCATTTGCATATTTCTCACGCAAGAAGCTGCAAGTGTAGACATAGCCTTGTAGATCCGCCAGGCATCTGATCCAGGCTTGCAAACACCCTTGTGACATTGGTAATGTGAACTCACACACTCAGGGCAGTCCTTAGGACTGTATGGGGCCCTATGCAGTACTGTTAAATGGGTGCTCCTATGCCTGTTGGCAGCCGGAGGTGGGGCAGGAGGGCCGATGATTTTTTTCAAGCTGTGACTTTTATAACCGTCAGCAGCACACTCATGCAATATTTCAACCAAGGTCTTATCAACTAACAAGCGATTCAGAAACTGGCAGGATTAAACCGGAGGTTGGCCTGTTAAATGGCTTCATCACCACTCGAATGGCTCTTTTCCAGGTTCATGTTCTACCAATACGTCTGGCAGACTTTCCCTTTTAAGTTACCAAGCTCCTCTCTAGAGACGGCAGAGCCACAGAACAGAGAAGAGGAAGAGGCGTGTGGGTGAACATTAAGACCTAGCTGTGCCCCAAATTTCAGGAGCCCTATGCAGCTGCGTAAGCATGGCCCTGCACACACACGCCTCTGTCAATGCTCCTTAATCCTAATCTGTAGCATCCCTGCTCTTCCAGAATAGGAGTGGATTTTACGCAACACTATTATTGCACAAGCCAGCCTGGAGAGTTTTTAAAAAGGGAAGCCACGCATCTGCTCCTGGCAGGACAGCATCTGTGTAAACAGCTGCAGCCACTGTTATGGGCTCCTCAGTAGCGCACGCCGCCGTGGGTACAACTCTGTTTCAATGGAGAGGGACACCGTTGGCTGGGGCTCTGAGTGAATTTTTATTCTCCTGCGCCCCAGCAGATTTAGGGGCCCATCGGAAGGATGGTTCCCCTCCCAGTGCAGCACTGCATTAGGTACAAAGCCAAGCCTTGGGATGGGTCTTGAAGTCTGAGCCAAAAGAGGCCAGTATCGCCATGGGAAGGCTCACGTTCATACTGACACCACAGAAGGATGTAAGATGTTAGTAACAAGAAGTTCATTAGCAAGATACCTGTCCTCTTGGGGATCTTAGGGTCCCATGTTCCAAACCTGTCTGGCCCTGTTAATGAGTGACCACAGACATACATGGCTAGCTTCCTATACAGCCTACTTTGATAACAGGGCCCCTTTGCAAAGCTTGGACTTATTCTGAATTCGTTGCTCACCCCTGGTGCAGGATGGAAACCTACGCACGGGTGACAGGCCAGCCCTCGCTTACAGACACCTGAAACACATAAGCTATGTCTACACTGCGCATAGTTGCGCAATAATATATGCAAATGCGGTGTGGGGATGAATATCACGGTGCCTCATTTGCATACCTAATGAGCTGCCATTTTGCGGCACAGGCTTTTGCGCAAGAAGGAGCTGTCTACACTGCTCCTTCCTGAGCAAAAAAACCCCTCTTGAGCAGAGCCGTTCTGCCGCTTATTTTCAGGAAGAACAGCTCCGCACAAGAGGGGTTTTTTTGCACAAGAAGGAGCAGTGTAGACAGCTCCTTCTTGCGCAAAAGCCCATGCCGCAAAATGGCAGCTCATTAGGTGTGCAAATGAGGTGCGGTGATATTAATTCCCGCACTTCATTTGCATATCTTATTGCGCAACAATGAGCAGTGTAGACGTAGCCATATTTACCAACTCCACGCCCCACAACAGAAACACTAACCCAGGAACCAAACCCTGCCACAAACCCCGTTGCCAACTCTGTCCACACATCTACCCTAGTGACATCAACATCAGACCTAACCCCATCAGCTATACAACCAAAGGTTCATTCACATGCACCTCTACTAACATAATATCTGCCCACATGTGCCAGCAATGCCCCTCTGCCATGTGCTTTGGACAAACCAGACTGTCCCTGCACAAAAGAATAAATGGACACAAATCAGACCTCAAGAACAGGAACATACAAACCATTGGGGGAGCACTTTAACCTCCCTGGACACACAGTCACTGAGTTGCAAGTTACCACAGTCAGGCAAAAAAAAAAAACCTTCAAAAGCAGACAGCCACAAAGAAACTGCTGAGCTGGAATTCATATGCTAATTTGACCCCATCAGAAAAGGTCTGAACAGAGACATGGAATGGCTCTCCTTAGCATAAGGCATTTCCCCTTCAGGTACTCTCACCTTCGCATCACTGTTGGAGGTGAGCCACATCCACTCTGATTTAATGAGCGCTGATGTCACACTCCTATCTCTGTACCCCTGCCTTTTTTTTCTCTTCCAGCATCTGAGGAAGTGAGTTGTATCTCACATTTATTAGGGCATAAGTTTTTGTGACTCTTTAAGGTGCCACCTGACTCGTTGTTTTTGCTGAAACAGACTAACATGGCTACCCCTCTGAAACCACAGCTAGTGAATGGGCTGCATAAGTGGCCCTCCTTCAGCTCCAGGGGCCACAAGATTGTCAGACCCAAGACCGTCTCCCGGAGTAAAGCAGTTTTCTAACTGCACTGGAGTACCTAGAATTGGCGGGATGGGCTGATGGAACCGTAGCAGCGCTTTGATGGGATGCAGAGGGAGTGCCTGGCTTTCACAATGTTGTGTGCAAGCAGCACACACCTCACGTCCTGTGCCCTGGCTCTATGTGCGTGTCACTAAATATTGGCAGGGAAAAAACGACACAGACAGAAAGCAGCAGAATCTGGCAACCTTGCGCGTGGGCAACGGTAACAAAATGTGTCTCAGACCACAGATAGAACCCTGAGAGGCTGCATGTGGCCGAGTAGGTTGCCCCACACCGTCCTATACCAATATACACCTGGAGGGGAAAAACTCACTTCAACAGTATAAATGCTTATAGAGTCACCAAAGAATTTCCCTCTTTCTCCTCTGCTTTGGCTGGGACTCCCTTTAAGCTTAACACACTGGGAAAGGAGGAGTTTTTCATTTCCATCTGCAAACCCTTCTCATCTCCTAGTTTTAACCTCTCTGTGCTCCTGCTCTGCACGGTCCATAGGGTAAGATTTTTTTTTTTCAAAAGCCTCTGTGTTCTGCAATACATAGAAATACTGGGCCTGCAAAGGCAGGAAATCCGGGACAGGCATGAGCTTGTGTTTTATATCATCGTGTTCCTAAAAGCTGTGCATTAGACACATCCAATAGTCTGCCTATGACACATGCTGCCAGCTTTCGACTTGGTAGGTCAAAAGGAAGTAGCTGATGCCATGCAGCGACCTGACATAAACCAGGCAGTTGGGAGGACTCAGCCTTGAAATCATTAAGCTAAAAGGATGGACGGCTGTGACGAACCCAGGAAAGATATTGTGCGCCTGGGCTAAGTCCCCATCAGGTCACAAGTGCAGCAAGTCTAATGAATTTCCCACGCGTTCATCCTCAGTGTACAGTGCAGGACGATGTTCAGCCTTTGCAGAGGACAGCAGGAGTGGTTAGGAGGGCCAAGGACGGGGTCAGTGGCAGGGCGGCTGGTCCAGATTGTAGAGCATCCATTGTTTGTAGGGATGGGAGCTGATACAGCCCCCACCTGGGGCTAGGCCTCACTATGCTCACAACAGTCAGCCCCTCATTTTCACATCCATATAGTAGGAATGGTGAAAAACTAACGCCTGCTTTCCCGAGCTCCCAAATCCCTTTACCCTGCTGCGCGAAGATTCTTCAGCTGATGCATCAGGTGAGATTATGCTTGCTTCCTTTAAATGATTTTGTCCATTTTGCTCCACTTGGACACCAGGGAGTGCAGCCTGCCTCCTGGGACTCATTAAAAGATAGTGGTGGGGGAAGCGAAAGAGCCCATCTGAAATCACAGGCCATGCACGCCTGGCTCTGGCGGAGAAGTCATCAATTATATGGCTTTTTGAATATGTTACGCACCCCACTGCTGTGCGATGACAGGGCGGTACGATTTATGACAGCAGCCAAGATTCCATTATGGATTTCCCATAAATTATCCGTATAGGTTCTTCATCTCGTGCCAGGTTCCATGGAGATCTGCCGCACGAGGACAGGGGCTTATCTGAGCATGGCATAAACTGGAATATTCAAAAAGAAACAGGGAAAAAAAACAAACTGAAGTTAGCACCAAAGGGATGCGCTGGGATTCCTGAAAGGAGACTGCCATGGGCAGGCCAGAAGGGAGAAGATGCAAGAGAGGAGGAGCAGAAATAATTGTCTCTCCATTCTCCTTAGCATATGTTTCATGAGGTCCCCACCAGGGTCTGGGTAAGAAGAGATGGTCCTTTTCGTAGAGTCTTCTCTGCCTGTAAATGGTGTCGACAGAGAAACTTTAAATCTTTCCTGAACCTTAATAGACATTTCCAATGACTTCAGGGGGGATTTGACATGAGTAGAGAGTGCAGCAATAGGCCCTTAAGAATAATAATAGCAGCCGATAGCAGCTGCAATTACAGTAGCTAAGTTTAAAATGATCACCAGTCACAATTCATGGCAAAAGTGACCACGAAATATGAGAAGACTCTGCTTCTGAAAGCACAGGAGAATCCAGTGAGACTGAAAGAGCTGCGGTTTGTTTAGTCTGGAAAGGAGAAGGCTGAGAGGGGACATGGTAGCAGCTTTCAAGTGCCTAAATGGGTGTCACAGGGAGGAGGGAGAAAAATTGTTCTCCTTGGTCTCTGAGGATAGCACAAGAAGCAATGGGCTTAAACTGCAGCAAAGGAGGTTTAAGTTGGACATTAGGAAAAATTTCATAACTGTCAGGGTAGTTAAACACTGGAATAAATTGCCTAGGGAGGTTATGAAACCTCCATCACTGGATATATATAATAGCAGGTTAGACACACGTCTATCGGGATGATCTAGACCAGTGTTTCTTAAACTTTTTAAGACCGAGGAACACCAAACAATAATTTTTTTTTATGAGGAACACGAAGGATTTTTTGTTGAGCAAAAAAAAAGGTCGGGGGAGAAAATTATTGAGGAAAAAAAGGCGGCCATTTTGAATTCTGTTCTCCACAGCACACCTCCGACTGCCTCACGGCACACCAACGTGCCGCGGAACCCAGTTTAAGAAACACTGATCTAGACAATGCTTGGTCCTGCTGGGAGGGCAGGGGACTGGACTTGAAGACCCTCAAGTATTCAATGGCTCTAGTATTCTAGGATTTAATAAGGAGAGTATGAACCAAGAGGCAAGGAAATTCAGTGTGTAGCCTGCTGTTCTTGTCCCATCATGTCAAAGTCTTTGCGCAAGACTTTGCCCTGCTTGACCCGTCAAGTAAGGACATGTGGTGCTCCAGCCATATGAGGTAAGGAACAGGTCTAGAAATCGGAAAATCTAGGTTCTAGTCCTCTCTTTGTTCCATCTTTGGATCTTCTTCCATGCCACTCCTGTCTCTGTGTCTGGAACACCCTCCCTTCACCGGATATGATGTGACCCCACATGTTCCTCCTCAAGAAGTCTCACCTAAGACACACTTCTTCAAAGAGGTCTAAAAGTCTTACTCCTCCCCTCCAATGAACATTCCTGAGTCAGGCATCTGTAGGCACCACAAATTCCTCTGTCTTTGTGGATTTTGTGGTATTTAAGGGCACACAGCAGCCCATGGGAGCAGGCCCACAAGAGAGAACCTCTGAAAAAATGATGGCCACCATTCCTGCACTCAGCATGGGAACAGAGTGGGTGGGAAAAAGGTCTATTATACTCAATGCAGTCTAGGTTTGTGCAGGGGCCTTTCCAGCCTGTGGGGCAAGTTAGAGCAGCCTTGGGGCCACTCTGTCTCCTGCTTTGCTTCCCAAGACCCTTGTGGGTCGTGGGACACTGAAAATAGCTGAAGAGCCATGCACTCTAGCCATGCCTCTATCTCTTCTACTGAATCAGACACTCCCATTACCTGTCTGTCTCCAGCCTGCAGATGATAAGCAGCCTGTAGAGCTATACAGCCAGATAAGCAATGTCCCCTTTGCTAGTGTTTGTGCACAAACAATGTGAATTCTGAGAACTCATTTGATCCCCACATTTTTTATTGTTTTATTTATTTTTTTTCCTTGCCTGCGAGCTCAAGAGGGGGAAGCAGTCAAATTTCTCTTCATGGGCACAATAATTTGCCCAGAGAAATGTCGCACTTATCTTTTGAGTGACAATCTGTGTGCACAGACCACGTCGGAAGTCAAAATGGAGCGGTTCTATGGCATGTCCACACTTATTTTCTACTTAGCTGCTCGGTTCCATGGGTGAAAATCAAAGCTGAATTGTCATGATTATTTGTGATCTCTGGAGCGATGTGGGCGTGATAGACCTCCAAGTTGATCTAGTGTGGCAAATTCCGCATCCCTGTTAAAAGAATTACATACATGCCATCTGCTTTCATTTACATTACTCAGGGTTTCAGGAGCTGACTTCAGATCAACCTTTTCTTAGTGTCTAATGTGGGGAACGTTTTCTTCAAGAAGTAACTTGAACAAAATGCGGGGCCTTGAGTATGCTCCTGACAACGCATATTCTCCCTAGGGATTACAGCAAGGACGGAGCCAGGTTCTGGTAAGTTTTGTTTTGTTCTGTTAACTTAGCTCATGAAGCAGATTGTGTTAAAATAAACAAAGCAAGTCTGGGATTTGTTCTCCACTGTGGGGCATTTTATGACCAGATGTTTTTATTTCATTTATTTGAGGAGGAAAGACCTTGCCAAAATTTCCTGGAGCCCTGGGGTTCAGTGGTTAAGCCCCACAAGAAGCACTGTGGTTTGGGGCTTCTGCCTCGTGAGTTTGAAAATATTTATCAGAGTTCTGCTCTGGACAGCGCCGGCCCAATTTAATGTTTGCTTTTCAAACCATAACTAGTATCATTCTCCATACTGCGCTGATGTGTGCCTTATGCATATCTTGCATAGATTAATTAGCTACAAGAGCAGACCACTGATCAGTCTAGTCTGGTATCCTGCCCCTGGTATCAGCCAGTGCAAAAGTTTTCATATGAAGCTATAAAATCTCACATAATTATTTCATTGTACAGGTTGAACCTCACAAATCTGGGCCTCTCTAGCCTGGCAACATCCATGGTCCAGCAGGAACAAGGATGTTACTGAACCAAATAGCCCCGGAGGCCAAGAGTGGGAGCCAGCCAGGAGAATGCAGGGATAGGAGCCCCGGATGGGCCAGCACTGTCTGGGGAGCCCCGGCCAAGGAACCCCCAGTGTCAACAGGGCCAGGAGGGGTTGGGGAACCCCTGGGTTCAGTGCACCATCCAGGAAACTTTCAGCAGCAGAGGGACCAGGTGGTGGCCAAGGAGCATGGCCAGCAAACCCCAAGGAAACCCCGGCAGCAGCGGGGTCAGTGGCAGCCGGGCGTGCCCAGCCGGGGAACTCTGGGGAACCCACAGAGGTAGTGGGGCTGGCAGCAGCCAGACGGTCCTGGCTAAGAACCCTGGGGAACTTTGGCAGCAGTGGGCAGGCAGCAGGGCAGAGAGCCCTGGCCGGGCAAGCGTTAACAGGGCCAGCGTCAGGGCAGGGAACCTTAGGGAGAGGAACCAGGGAGCAGGGCAGCCAACAAGGGAGCATTAACCTCTCCTGTTCCAGCAAAATTCCTCGTTCAGGACCACTCAGGTCCTGAGGGTGCCAGACCAGGGAGGTTCACCCGATTCAATGTTCTATCATGGGGCAACATGTGTTCTTGACCTAACCAGTTTGTCCTCCTAGATACAAGTGAGAGCCCTTGTTAATGGCAGGTGCCACCCTTACTCAGATCCAATTCTTGTTGTGAAGCTTAGTAAATTATTTCTATGAATGGGGGTGGGGAAGGTGCTCAGAGTAGAGCCCTGGATATCCGCTTTATAGTCCCGTGTACCCGCATCTGCGCATGGAAACGCGGATACTCACGGCTCATTTTGCAGCTCTGGATGTGTGTTTTGTATGCAGAACCCTGCAAATCTGCAGATATCTGCCTTACATCTGCCGGTGTCCATATCTGCGGATGTGAATGCGGATCTCCACGGATCAGCTTTGTGGCTGTGGATACAAATTCTGTATCCGTGCAGAGCTTCAGCCCAGAGGCGTTGGAAGAGACCCTGTAGCTCCTTCAACTTTCCATGGTGTCCAAAGCCATACGTTGGTTTCTGTTGCTTCTCTCCGCCTTTTCCTCCCCTCCTTCACTCTTGTTGCTTGGCTCTGTCCAGGGCGGAGATATTTAATCGGCTGTGCAGTGACTGGACGCTGCATGCGTTCTGAGCGCAACCGAAATCCATCAGGCAGCCTTGCAGGAGGGGAATTCAATGCGTCGCACCGATCCACCATTTGGGGGATTCGAAACTCTGCGGAACATTAAATATTAATGGGGAAGAGCTCAACACTTATTTTCATTTCTCCACGACCTGTCCAGCAGCTGACAATTTGCCTTCCTCATCAGAGATGTGGCGAATATTTGCACCAAGAGCCAATTGCCAATGAGCATATGGTTAACCAATGTGCTGCAGGGAGGATGGAAGGTATTCTACTACTCAGCCGTTTACTTACTAACAGCCTGATCCAACAGCAGTTAACGTTAATGGCAGGGCTCCCGTTGATTTAATGGGACTTTGGATTGGCTCCCAAGAGAGATGGGAAACTGGGAGGGGATGCTGACCATCAGTCTCCGATAGGCAAAGATCCTCCATGTTATGTGCATTGTTATCAAGCAGTTCGTCAGTCGGTAACTGTGGAAGGGTTGGCACTCACCTCATGCGAGCGCCCCCTTGTGGCCGAGTGCAGGTTCCTGCATGGCCTCAGTCTTTTTAAATACTCAGGACTCCGGCCGAGTCACACAGACTCATGTGCGGTCTCAACCCCTTCCGGGGTAACCTCTGACAGTGGTCCATCCCGGTGCCTGCTGTAGAGTGTCTCTCTGAGTCCCATCTCTCCGTCTGTTTCCCCCACTCACTAGCAGAGTGGTGCCTCCAGAGCTTCTCCTGGAGACAGTTTCCTTAACAGCTCTCCATTCTGAGCTGTCCTTGGCTCTGCCAGCCAGCCCCCTCGACCTTCTCCTTTCCAGGCCCGCGCTACAACTGGGCTGCCTCTAGTCCTGGAACTCCTTTTGTAGTCCCTCCTGGCTCCTGATTGGCTGGTTTCTCCATAGCCACTCTAGCGTCTGAGAGGACTTCTCTATGGCCTTTAGGGCCTAGCGCTGTTACAGTTACCTGTCATGATATAGCACAAAAAGAACAGGGTGTAATGGCCTTATAGGAAAGGCCTGTGGCATTCCATATGGATGACACCAGTGGAATTTTGTGGACATCTAAACTCCAATTGTGTAGACGTGGGCAGTTTGCTCCGAGTCCTCCAAAAGGTCCATGCAATTGGATCCAATTGCAGGATCAGGCTTTTGACAGAGTTCCATACAAATTATTCTAAAAACCTTTATAGAATTCTGTTTTCAGGGGTTTTGTAGCCACGTTGACTCCAGGATTTTAGAGACACAAGGTTGGGGAGAGAATTTGTCCAATTGGACCAGGGCTTCTGTTTTTTACGACTGAGATGAAATTAACATGGCTCCTAGTTTTTGCAGCCGTAGCACAGTGAAAATCATCAATAATATCGACATAGCTCGGGGAGTAGGTTTTATTAGCCCAGTTTCTTCTCCCTGGCTGGTTAGTATTATTTATTAATCCCTCTAATTGTGCTAATGGATTGATAAATAATAGATATCATTGTGACTGATGGGTTCTTACATGTTAAACACCTAATGCATGTTGTCTTTTCTCACCTGATGCCAGTGGGTTTTCTTGGGAAAAGTACGTGTTAGCGTTAGCCCCTGCATTTAGATACAGCACAACAGGAGACACTAGCAACAGATCCTAGATTATTATTTGTATTGCAGAAGTGCCTTCAGGCTCCAGCTGAGACCAGAGCCCCATCAGGCTAGACAGCTAACTCACCAGAGGAAGAGGAAAAATCCTGCCCCAAAGAGGGATATTATAAGACTGGGAAATAAAGGAGGGAAAGTGACTCTTTAGGAAAAAAATCCAGGTCCTTGAAGTCTCCATTCAGTACTGTAGCCGCTAGATGACACTACCTCTCAGAGGGCACATCTACACAGCAGGGCTAAACTGGAAATAAGCTACGCAACTTGAACTACGCTAATTGCATAGCTTAAATCAAAATAGCTTATTTCGACATTAGGCGCTGTCTACACAGCAGTTATTTCGAAATAGAGCACTCTTCCCCGACTTCCCGTACTCCTCTTATAACGAGGGTTACAGGAGTCAAAGTAAGAAGCCCGCTATTTCAAATTTATTTCAAAATAATGAGCTTGCTGTGTAGACACGCACTACCTTATTTTGGAATAAATGATGTCATTCTGAAACAGCTCTGCTGTGTAGACATAGCCAGACAGAGCTAACTTGAGTCTGACCCTAGGATTATTGCTGAGCTCCTATTGTCAGACAAACAGACAATTTCAGTGTTGTCTGAACCATGGCTTCAGGACTTTGATTCTACAGAAGCAGTTGTTGTTCTGTCGTTAATTAATTTTTAAATCCATCGCCCTCTCATTAGTTGCCACAACCAGGTGTTTAGATCCAGGAAAGTCTTTTGCCACCTGATTGTAATGGCTTCAAAAGGTGCGGTGGGTCCAATATTTCACCTGGCACCCCTCCCTTTAAGAGATGGGACAGCACATTCCATGCCCTTGGAGTTTCTTCGTCTTCCCTCTTCCCCATCCTCTTGTTTCCTTCCTGAAAATGGCTGAAGTTATTAATTTAAGGCTTAAAAACCTAAGTTACTGAAGTGTGCCTGAAGAAATGAATGTCTCAGAATTTCAATTAAACAAAATGGGGAGGCATCGGATCTCTGTTCTGTATCTAATGAGTCACAGAGAACTATTATCCCGCTATCCGTTAAATACAACAAGGTCAGCATATTCCCCTGCATAGCTTCACGACTGCACAATGAACTAGTACAGACTAGTACCACAGGGAGAGAGCCTGGCTCACCTGCCCATGCGCCCCGTACTCTGAGGTTTTGGGTGTTCGATCTTTTCAGACCACCAAAGGCATCTTGGCTGCGTCTAGACTGGCAAGTTTTTCTGCAAAAGCAGCGGAAAAACTTGCCAGCTGTCTACACTGGCCACTTGAATTTGCACAAGAACACTGACGATCTAACGTATGATCGTCAGTGTTCTTGCGCAAATACAATGACTCTCCCGTTCGGGAAAAAGCCCTCTTGCGCAAATGCTTTTGCACAAGAGGGCCAGTGTAGACAACTGAGAACCGTTTTGCGCAAAAAAGCCCCGATGGCGAAAATGACGATCGGGGTTTTCTTGCGCAAAACCACGTCTAGACTGGCACGGACGCTTTTCCGCAAAAAGTGCTTTTGCGCAAAAGCATCCGTGCCAATCTAGACGCTCTTTTCCGCAAATGCTTTTAACGGAAAAACTTTTCCATTAAAAGCATTTGCGGAAAATCATGCCAGTCTAGACGTAGCCCTTCAGTGACAGGCTCTTGGGGTAGGGGGCAGGATTTTAATCAATTCGGGACAAGTTGGGGCATGGCAGGAAGGGTATAAATAGGGGCCTGAATTTGGACCTAACTAAGGAAAGATAATAGGACCTATTGCTAGCACAGACATTGGGGTCCACATCATAAATGTTACTATTATAACTCCTCATTTTTGGCCGTGGCAGCCGATGCAGAAGTCTGAATCTCCATGGAGACCAACGTGCCTCTCAGCTCTACAGACAGTTCTCCTCAACACATCAGCTTTGGCCATGTGGGAGAAGCGTGTGTTGCTGTGTCCGCGCTGGGAACAACTTCGGAGCCCCGTGTCATTCTCGACAGAGGAAATGAAAACTAAAAGGAAAATAAAGAAATCCTTCAGCTGTCTGATGTCTGTCACCCGGCTGCATGCCCTTGTGACCAAGAGACAGCAGATCACTGCTGCTCCCCCACCCGCTTATCAGGGCTTCTCCGGCAATCGCAGCTTGCTCAGAACTCAGCCACAGCTGTGCTCATAGGTTTGGGCTGCCGTGATTCGTATTCAGATTCAAGCTAGAATTGGTGAGGGGGAGGGGGCCAGCCAACTCCACTTCTATAACTCAACTAGATTAGCTTTAGCCCAGACTTACCAGCTTGGTTCCTCTCCACCTCAGAAAATTTACATGAGTTTAATCCTGCAAGGCAACTTCTCAGTCCAGGACTCAGGCCTGAAACCTTACCCACCAGAGCAAACCAAGACTCCAAGGCCTTGTCTTCACTCTATGGAAGATTATCGCTCTTGCTATCGATCGTCCAGGATATGTCTACACTGCAGGTTCTTGCGCAAGAACTGCTTTGCACAAGAGTTCTTGCACAAAAGTTCTTGCGCAAGAGCGTGTCCACACTGCCATGTGCTTTTGTACAAGAGCGTCCATGGCAGTGCGGACGCTCTCTTGTGCAAGACAGCTCTGCTGGCCATTTTAGCCACAGGAGTTTCTTGCGCAATAAACCCCTGTTGCCCGTCCGCACTGCCCTCTTGAACAAGAGGGCTTATTCCTCGTGGGGAGAGGAATACCTCTTGCAAAAGAAGCCCTCTCTGCTGATGCTTTACTGTAAATTTACTTGCGCAAGAACGTGCTTGCAGTGTAGACGCTCCTCAAGTTTTTGCGCAAGAACGGCCATTCTTGCACAAGAAGCCTGCAGTGTAGACGTAGCCCCAGAGTTTAATTTCAGAAGTCTAGTTAAGACTTGCTGAAATTAAATGCAGAGGGCACCCCTGCCAGCAGCTGGTAGTCCTGCTCTTGTGAGAAGGGAAACCAAGGTCATCTTCAGGTAACCCAACTCCAGCTACATATTCTACATAGTGGGAGTTGCATGCCTTAAGACAAGTGTCTCGGTCTAGAGTAGACTTGGCCTGAGAATGGATCCCTGCTCTAAGTCTGTCCACCATGGGCTTTGCTACCAAGTCTGAGCCCATTGACTATCAGATCACAATGACCCACTTTCCCCAGAGTATAACCTTCCTAAATGGATACACTCATATGCTTGTCCTCATAATACCCAGTTACATAACCCATTTAACACCATTTCTAAGAAAAGAACAAAGAAACTCCAAATAATACAACAGTAAGCAGTTTAACTCAAGCATATGCAAATTAAATCTGGCAGCAGGTAGGAACTCTCTCATTTCCACCTTTTAATTTATGGGGAAAGCAGGGGAATTAAATCTGCAAATCAAACCTGGAAACAGGTAGCAACACTTCCTCCATTTTCCCATTTCACCTGTAGACTGATCTAGGAAGTTTCTATTCCCAAAATGTCACGGGTCTTATAGCTACATAGCCAACTTGCCAGCAAAGCAAGACACAAGTTTTATGTTATATCAGGTTAACTAGTCTCTGCCCAAAAATCTTAAACCATCCCCTTCAAACTAGTGAAACCTTGGAAGACTCCTATTAGAATAGGTCCCTAGGCCTGCTCCAGTGGGTGTTATTTTTATGCCCATACAGTGAGGTTAGGTATGGGTTTTTTTAATGGAATTAATTGGTTTAATAGACAGGAGAAATCCCTAAATCAAGGGAAAGAAAGCAAAGAAAGTTGCCATCTTCTGAACTGTCTCTCCTTTGAACCATGCTGGGAAGTAAAGAAGCCAGGGGCAAAAGGAGATGAGATTGTGTTTGCTTTGTTTTCTCTGTTAGAGGGAAGAGCCGCAAAGAGGAAAAGAGGGGTGGGCTAGGGAGGTTTTTTCCTGGAGCTTTGCAGACGGTTTTAGCATCTTGTTGCCTAATGACTCTTACGTGCAGCAGACGGGCCATGTAAATAAACACAGGCTGGGGAAAGCAAGCATCGATAACACAGACACAACCATAGGGGCAGCCGTTTAACAAATGTTAGTTGGCTGACACCCTAGTGGGCTTCTGTCCTACAGCCTTACCCCATGGGGGTTTATTCTCTCATTCCCTTCTTGCATATTATTGTTCTGTTCTCACCATTGTCTCAGGCGTAGACCTTGTCTACACTGGCACATTTTGTCACCAAAAACTGTCTTTTGGTGACAAACTAGTGAGAGTGTTTATACTGCAGTGCAACTTTTGTTGGGAAAAGCACCCAGTCTTGTTGACAAAAAACTTCCAGCCCTGTGAGAGACTTTTGTCTTTTTCCCTCTTTTTATTGTCGACAAAGAACCAGTGTGGACTCTGCTGTTTGTTTTGTTGAGAGAACTGGCTTCCACCAGTATCCCACAATGCCTGCCCTGACGGCTGTGCTCAGGGTTTTGTGATCTCTGCTGCCCTGCAGGCATGTGCCCCTCCCCATTCAAAGCTCCAGGAAGTATCTGACAGCTGAGTGAGCTGCTGCCTTTGGGGAACAAACAAAGAACAAATCATTGGAGTGCTCCTGTTCTGCCCTGCTAGGAACATAGTGGCAGGCAGACGGCTGTGGCAGCGGGAGGGCTGGAGAGACGGCCGTGCTGCTTCAACATTCCTCAGCATGGAGAGCTCCCAGAGCTATGAGGGAATCCCAAGAAGTGCAGGGATCAGCTCTGCCTTCCCACCACACTGCACTGTGGGATGCTTACCCACAATGCTTTGCTCTGTCTGTCAACAGGGGAGCTAGCAAAGTGGCCATGAAATGTCGACAATGGGAGACAGAAAAAACAGTTTGACTGGTTTTCACTTTCGCCGACTTTTGCATGTTGACAGCACGTTTGTCACCAAACCTTCCCAGTGCAGATCTCACTTTAGAGGCTGCTGGAGGAGGGAAGCAGAGAGGAACATTCCAGACTGAAGAGGCTCCTGGCAAGAATTTCCCAAATGCTAACGTCTCCCCTCTGCAGCGTGCCAGCAAGATACCTTGTCCCTGACAGGGGGGTGGAGCTGATACAGGCTCAGGGCTTGGGCAGTCTGTGATGGGGTCACAGATCAATAGGTTATTTGACTTTTCCTTAGTATTTCATGGGTGCATTTTAGTGCTCTTGAGAGCCCGGAAGGGCTCACAGCATCATTTACCTCAAGGGATGCTACAGGAGCGTTCTGTGCAAGATCCTTCCTCGACAGCTTTGCCAAGGCCTCTCTGTATAATCAAAATCAGGCCTGTTGTTCCCAGACCAGTCACCCTTGGAACTCGAGGCCTCAGTGCATACACTGGAATACAATAGAGAATTTCACCTAGAAAGAACTGCCCGGGGGAAATTTGGGACAGGACTCGGCCCTGCCTGGACCTTCAGGCAGCTCATACTGTAGTCCCTGGGGTTGTGCGGAGACACGAATCAGAGCATGGAGCGCTGCTGTTGCATAGGGCTGTTCTCATGGAATCTTTCCCGACTGCTACAGCAGGAGGAGGGGTTCGAAAGTGAGCAATTTGTGGCTTGGTCACCCCCATAGCTATGCATGGAGAAGGGGCCCTCCACGTATGATCTCCCACATGGACAAGCTGGGGTCAGTTGCCCCAGAAAGTACCATCCCAGCCTCCTCCAGTGGGTACTTTACAGGCCCAAGTTCTGAGGAGGGAGATGGGGCAATGACAGGCAGGATGAGACTCCACGTATCATCCCTCCTCCCGCCCCATGAAGCTTACACAGAACGGATAATACCCCTGCCCCCAAGGAGTTCACACTCCACAGCACAGGACTCGAGGCGGGTGTAAGACACCTCCTTCGGGGTCCTTTGCAGAGTTCTTCCCTGGAGCCTTGTTGCTGCTCTATGCTGCTAGAGGGGATGGGTGAGGCTGGCACTAAGCAGCTCTCAGCGCTGTCTGGAGAGCGCTGTGCCTCCCCGTCAGCCCAGACTGCGGCCTGGAGCACACTGCCTGGCAGTGTTTTAAAGGGCCCGAGGCTCCGGCGACTGCCGCTGGGCCTGGCTTGGGTCCTACACTCAACCCCAGGTTTGAGCCACGTTGCCAGGGACCAGAGATGGGGAGTAGATTGGTCTGCTAGGTTGAGGGGCAGACCCCACAAGCAGTTTTGGTTGGAGGCCACGCTCATCCCAGACAGAGCAACCAGGGAAGAACTCTCCAAAGGCCCCCAAAGAAGATGGGTTACACCCCCCCTCGAGCCTCATGTGGACTCTTTGGGCAGGCGTGTGGACTCTTTGGGGCAGGGGTTTTCTGCCCATCGAGGGCCCAACCCAGGCCCATGGCAGGTGAGTGGCATGAAGGTCTGGGAGTTCATTAAACCTGAGAAACTGGACACAGGGAAAGAAGACCTGAGCTTCCTAGGACACATGCCCTGTGTAACTCCATTGATGTCAAGGGCAAACCCCTGGAATAACACTGAGGCGAGTGAGATGCAAATCACACACCGAGACCACAGCACTTAAATGGACACAGCAGGCACTCGTTACAGTTTTATGATAATAGATTTCCTTTGAGACACAGGAGGAATATTACATATTCTCTTTCTCTTCCCCTTCCCCTCCTCCTCCCACGACTCCACTTCCTTCCTCTGTCTTTCCATTCCTCCCTCTCTCTCTCTCTCTCTCTCTTTCCCTTCCTTCTTCCTATCCCTGCTTCCCCCTGTTTTTTCACCTGCTGCTCTGGAGCCTGCCTATGAGGTTTTCATTCCTCTGGCTGGATCATTTGAAGCTATGGCTGCACAGGGCGAACAGTATTTCTGTAATATAGTTACAGCCACATTCCATTTGTGTCATTTCCAGCCGCCGAATTGAATTGTCAGCTAATAAATGGTAGTGGGGTCCCCTCAGGCAAGCTAAAATGAGAGCGCAAGAGGGGTGGGAGGGACTCTACCAGCAAAGATGGAGAAATGATAAATGTCTTCTCAGAAGAAGCGAAAGCACCTGCTTCATTAGATGAAATATGAGTTATGGGTGCGTGGGAAGACAGGTGGAAGGAGGCTTATTTCTGTGCCAAACAAGTTTGTTCCCAAAGGGTCGCTCTAACTCGGGAGATCACCTGCTTCCTGTCTCAGCTGTAAGCGAGGGAGAAATGTCTGGCCTTACTGAATGGTGAATGGGATGCTAACAACAGCCTATTATTACTGGTAGGGAACAGAAGATTATTAACAACTGCCAGTGGCCACTTCACCCTCATGACTTGGCTCCCTCGTTGGGAGCTTGAGCAGAGAGGCCAAGGATCGAAAGGGCCAGTTCTGCCCTCGTGCTCAGAAATCACAGGCCAGGCTCCCAAAGAGTGTGAGCTATCTCTTTTTTCTTTCTAAATGATGAATGTTGGCGTCCTTTCTATGTGCCCTCTGGGTTCTGAGCCTTTCGATCACACAGGCCTCATCTTTTTAAGCTCCTCCCCGCCCCCACTGGGGTTAGAAACTCACTTCTTTTGCATGGGAAGCTGGGATCCGTGCGCCATCCGGCGGTGAAGAAATACACCACCCCCCATGGCAGGAATTGCGATAACATTTCAAGGGCTGGTCACAGGGCAGTGGTCTGAAGGCGCAAGTCAGGCACACTCCGCTGGCTGCTGCAAGCTGTTATTCCGTAGCACAAGCAGAGCGAATGCAGCCCAAGCCGGGCTGGCTTCTTTCCCACAAGAGTGCCCCAGAGGAGCCATTGCGAAGGAGGAGAGAACTAGCCCTTTCGATTCTTGGCCTATCTGCTCAAGCTCCTAACGAGGGAGCCAGTCGTGAGGGCGAAGTGGCCACCGCCAGTCGTTAATCATCTTCAGTCCCCACTGCCAGCCGTCCACTGGCATATTCGAGCCAGTAACTTCCCGGCTGCACCAATGGCCTAATTCAAAGCCCAACGGAGCTATGAAAAGGCTCCCCCTGGATCCCATGGGCTTCAGATTAGGGTGTAAATGACTCACACTTCTTGTCACTGGTTGGTTTTCATGCACAGAGAAAGCAAAGGCTGAGGGAGTTTGGCACGTTCCATTGGACAGGCCTACAAAGAGCAAAACCGACCCAGAGGTCAGGCTGGGAGTGTTGCTCTCCATGAGGCTCTGTTTAACAGGAATCATTGCAAATGTAATAACGATAAACAGAAGCGCCCTAAAAGGAGGGGAGCCTACACGTGCCCAAACTGTAGCCCCACCACCTGTGCCACGCCACCACAAGGCCTTCTCCTTTCTCCCCAAGGCCCCACCCCTGTGCCGCCCCTTCCCCCAAAGCCCCACCCCTATACTGCTCCTTCACCCTGAAACCCCACCCTCACACCGCCCCTTCTTTCCTATGCCCCGCCCTCGCACCGCTCCTTCTCCCCAAAGCCCCACCCTCACACTGCCCCTTCTCCCCAGAGCTCCGCCCTCACACTGCCCCTTTTCACCAAGGCCCCATTCTGGTGCTTCCCCTTCTTCCCCAAAGTCCCACCTTTACACTGCCCCTTCTCCCTAAAACCCCGCTCTCGCACTGCCCTTTCTCCCCAAGGCCCTGCCCCCACTTGCTCCTCTCTGCCCCTCCCACCCATCACTCACCCTGACAGCCAGCAACAAGTTGGACAGCATAACCCTTCCACTTCTAAATTGAAGGGCCATGGGCCACTGGCCCCTCCTGTTCCACAGCCCCTGATCCTCTTTCATTTCCTTTCCAATCAAAAACACCATTTCCCCCTCAGATGCTGCATGTTCATAGAATACCCAAAAGATAACTGGGCATCTACTGATTTCAGCTCACAGGACTGGACTACACTGGGGGAGGGACGTCTTACATTGAGACCTAGCTGGAATGTACTACCTTCCAAAACCCACAAGTGAGTGCACAAGGTGCCCTATACTTGCCTTCCGTTATCCATCCCTTATCACCCATCAATAGGGGAACGTGTTCCGATTCACGTAGGTCACAATCCACAGAGCTGCTGCTTGCCACTTACTCTCTTCACCTTTTGTGTTGCTTTTCTGCTGCTGTTTAGTCCCCCCTGGCAGCCAGCAACCCCCCCTCTCCCCCCACTCCCATGCCTCCCATCTGTCAGGAGGCAGGAGGAGGACTGCGGGCTACTGACGGATGAGAGGGACAGGATGAAATACCTGATGGATGAAACACCCCAACATCTGTTCAGCACTGTGGAGGGCACTGGGAAGGAGGGGGAGAAGCGGGAATGGGGTGGGATTGGAGGAGGGGGGCAGAACTGGGCAGGAACTAGAAGGATAGGGAGGAGGGGGATGGAAGAGGCAGGGTAGGCCATTATTTCTTATGGGGGAAAATTCCACGGTATCCGTCATTGCAGTATCCATCACCCTTTTCAAGAACGCAACCCCAGTCTACAGTGGGGACTCCCTGTAAGCACTGCAATCCACCCAGGCCAATTCTTAGGTTATGAATGCAGTTCTGTTTCAAACCAGTGAGGTTTTCCAAGTAAATTTTAACTAGACCTCAGTCTAACAAAGCAAGGGAGCAGCAACTCAGTATTACCATGTTGAGTAGAAAGCATGGGGGGAGAATTATCCTCTGTCCACAGCGGGCCCCTGCAGGGCTGGAGCAGTCCCCTGCCCGGCGCAGATGGGGAGCTGCTCCCGCCCTCACTGGTTACCAGCGAATCTTTCACATTCCATCCCATTTGTAACCTAGAACCTCTAGGCTACACGTGTATGTTTTCGTAAGTTGGTGTAGGTGAGAAGAATCATAGAATCCTAGGGTTGGAAGAGCCCTCAGGAGGCCATCAAGTCCAGCCCCCTACCCAAAGCAGGACCAACCCCAACTAAATCATCCCAGCCAAGGCTTTGTCAAGCCGGGACTTAAAACCCTCTAGGGATGGAGATTCCACCACCTCCCTAGGGAACCCATCCCAGTGCTTCCCCACCATCCTAGGGAAGTCGTGTTTCCTAATATCCAACCTAGACCTCCCTTACTGCAACTTGAGACCATTGTTCCTCGTTCTGTCATCTGTCACCACGGAGGCTATGTCTACACTGTGGGGGGTTTCCGGTATCCCGAAAAAACTGCAGCATCCAGGGAATGCGTTTGCACTTCTGCTTTTTTTTTTGTGCTCTTTCGGAAGCCCCTGTATTTCTCCTTCCATGAGGAAGAAGGGGGCTTCCAAAAGAGGGTTTTTTTTCTGACATTTGGCCCAGTGTAGACAGTCCAAATGTCAGAAAAGCCTCTTCCAACAAAAGAATCGGAAAAAGTTACGCAAAATGTGGAGTGCATTTTGCGTAGCTTTTTCCGACAAAAACTTGTGGTCTAGACCTAGCCTGAGAACAGCCTCTCTCCATCCTCTTTGGAACTCTCTTTCAGGTAGTTGAAGGCTGCTATCAAATCCCCCCTCACCCTTCTCTTCTGTAGACTAAAAGACTCTTCTAGGCTGGCTTGTCAGCCTCCAAAGCGTATGGGAAGGAGCAATGGCCCTACATGGAAGGGCAATTCAGTTGAAATTCATCCATTGTACATATTGGACTCCAGCCTGCTGTCACAGCATAAGTCTCCTTGCTATAAATAGATACTGGAAATGGTCCACGAATAGAAAGACCAAAGGTTACACATGCTCTGGGAGCATCACTGACAATATTATTCTGGGAGATGGTGAAGGTGTCTTAACGAGGTTCCGTATAACCTCTCGCATATCCCGCTGTAATAAGGGGTGACACCTCAGAACATTTGAATTCTTTCACCCCCAAATGTGGGCAGGTTAGCAGAGCTACAAAGATAGGCAAAGCCACTCGAAATGTCCTTCAACTTTGTGTTCTTAGTATTTCATTGGCTGCTAAACACCCAAAGAATAATTATGACTGAGCTGCACAAAACTTGAAGAGAAAAAAAACATTCCTGTGAGAGGAACAAATGCTGAGTTTAGAACCAATTTAAGCCTTTGGTTTCTTTAGGTTTCACTATTAGATCTGGGTAGACGTTTTCCCACCAAAATGTTTTGTGCCACAGGGGAGAAGGTGGTTTCTGCACAACTGATCTTTCCCAAAGGAAAGCAGAGATGTGTTAAAATGTTTCAATCTGCCATGGAACCAAATATTTTGTCAGACGGAGTCATCCTGAGGCCAAACATTCTGGTTTCTCGAACTGCATCAATGCTTTTGGTTTCACACCAATTTTGTGTTAATCTGGGTGTCACGTGTGCCACATGGAGCCTCATGGAAGCTGTAGTCTGGGTGACTTGTGCCCCCATTCACCTCAGTGGTCTGAGCCCCATGATGGGACTACATCTTCCAGGATGCACCACAGTCTCCTTACCTGAACCACCATAAAGCATCATGGGAGTCCAATAATTGCAGTGCATTTTGCTAGATCAGAGGCGGCCAATAATTTTTGATGGGGAGGGCACACCAAGATTTTGGTAAGTGGTCAAGGGCCACACTTTTCTATGGAGATGCGGGGTCTGGTGGAGGTTGGGTGCAGAAGGGAGCTTGGGGGAAGGGACTGGGGTGCACGAGAGAGTGTGGGATCTGAGAGGGAGTTCGGGTGAAGAAGGGGGTTGTGATCTGGGGCAGGAGCTTGGATGCATCCAAAGCAGGGAAACAGGGAGGGGAAATGCCCATCACCAGCCTGCAGCTCGCAGGCTCCGAGCAATGGCTAAAAGATTCTGTGAAGCCACTTCTGGAAAGAGGTTCGACTCCAGTCAGCAGACTAAAAAGGTCTAGATGCACACAGTGCAGCAGAGAAGCAAGGAGGCTGGCTCACAGAGTCACCACCATTACCACCGCAGACTTGAGAAAGGGAGCTGGCCTCCTTGAAAACAGAACAATTCAGAGGTGACCTGACTGAGGAATGCACAGCGCTGGAGAGCCTCAAGAGGAAAAAAAGATGCGGCAAAGGTCCTTAAGGCTGTGTCACATACAAGAACCTGGGGGGCGTGAACTTAAACCTTGGAACCACTGAGCCATAAAGACACTGAGGAGGAAATGAAGTGGAGCTAAAATAGGTTCCTCAGAGGCAGCCACAGAAGCAAGCCGTGTGGAAACAGAGAGAGGTAAGAATTCTGACAAGTCAAAAGATTGTCCCAGGGCTGCAGATGGGAGTGGGAGGGCAAAAGGGGCAGTTGCCCCGGAGCTACGGGCAACTCCTGCCACAACTGCAACAGCCACAGTGTGGCTGGAGCCCCGGTCCTTTAAATTGCCCGCTGGAGCCCTGTGCAGCCCAGTCCTGGTGGAGCTGAGGGCTGGCTCCTCCTAGCCCCGCCCTTTCACCCAAGGCCTCCCTCCCCCCCCCCTATTTCCCAGGGCCTGGGGAAGTTTCACCAGCCCTGGATTGTCCCTAGGCAACCTAGGCCAGCTGAGGCTGGAAGCAATTCAGTGATGAGGCCCTGGGAGGAAGACAGCACCCCACCCCGGCTTTCTTGTGCCCCCTTTTAGCTGGAGCCAGGAGTGGCATTAACCCTGGCCTTTCTGCTATGCATGGGTCCCAAACTGGGGGTGTGTGCCCCCCTAGGGGGGGCATGAAGAAATTCCAGGGGGGCGCGAGGTGACCCAGCCTCCCCCCCCATCAAGTTTTGCTGCCCTGTTCAGTTCCTTTTCTCTCTCTCTCTCTTTTTTTTTTTTTTTTTTTCAACAAGTTTTGCTGCTGCTATGGGAGGGGGGAGCGTGATGCCAAAAAGTTTGGGAACCACCGTGCTATGGGAAAGGGCTCAATGGCAATGGCTCTCGGAAGATGTGGTGTGCCAAGGCATGAACAGGGGAGTTTTGAGAGCTACACCCACACCAGGACACGTCAAGTAGCAACTGACTTTTGAGAGCCCCGGGAAGCAAGCGTCCCTGCACCTGGCAGAGCGATGAGTTGAGTGCAGAGCGTGAAGTAACTGTACCGGGCCGATGGAGAAGGCACCATTGCTCCGTAACAGCTGACACACAAGAAGCCCAATTCTCCCCTTCTTTTCCAGGAGAAGGAATATTGAGCATCCTCGCAAGGCGACTCTCTCCATGCTCTGAAAAGTGCAATGAGATCTCTGATTCTCACCCCCTTCAGAGACCGCTGTAAAAGGCTTAGAAGTAGCCCCGGTTTGATATCTCATTCCAGGGACAACTCCTTGCTCCCCAGACATTACACCAATAGGTGGGGGTATCGGAGGGAAGCGAGGTGATGGGTGTCCCACAGGATCTTCTGAACCAGGACAGCCCTGTATCAGGAGAAGGATATACACCCCATGCCGCTGCTTCACCCTGTACCTTTCATTCAGCCTAACTCACCCCTCCCTGGACCTGCTGTTAGCTGCACTTGAAAGCAAACTGACAAAGAACTTCTTCAGCTTCTCCAGCTGCCAGTAGACAGGGACACCGTCCAGAACCTGGTTTGATTTCTCTGAAATTATTTGTTAATAAAACACACAAGAGAGGGGAAAGCAGTGAACAAATGAGCAAATATTTTGAAGTCTGAATTATCAGCAGGACTCGATCATGACATAGATTCATTCATTAGCCTTCAAGCCCGGATTCCATTTTTAGGTGGGCCACTCAAGGCCCCAGTAAGCTGAGTGGCGGCTGACTAAGAGGATATTAGCACAGGAGAAGCATACAAGCATGCCTGAGTTTTCATCCGGCCTCTGATCTTGACAGTTCACATGGCCTTGGGCAAATGCTCTAATTGCAAATGGTGGCAACATGGTAAATGGAGGGACAGGGGGAGAAGTAATTAGTTAATGATGGATCAGCACTTTAAAAGGTGGATGGCTCTGGACAAGCATTATTCATCATCAGTACAAAATTGCAACCTAATTTGGTTCAATCATCTCCTCCGAGAACAGGACCAGGACTGACATAGCAGGACCAGTGGCTGTCATGATGGAGGAGCATTTGCAAGACGTGGATACGCTCGGAACACTGCTATAGGTGAGAACCGAGAGGCATCAGTAGAACCAGCATGGGAGCACAGGCGGTCTGTGCCAAGACCAGAATACCAGAGGAGCTGCATACTGGGACCAACACGCACTAGCCATTACGATGGCCAGGGGGCTGAACACTGGAATAGCAGAGTATGCCAACAGTCAAAACTCCAGTGGAATATCAAAGCAGCAAAGCCGTCTCCCCAGCCCTCCCCCTACAGCAGCAGTCTGCCTGCCACCGTGTTTCTAGCAGGGCAGAACAGGAGCACTCCAATGATTTGCTCTTAGTTTGTTCCCCAAACGAAGCAGCTCACTCAGCTGTGAATGGGGAGGGGGGTGCATGCCTGCAGGACAGCAGAGATTACAAAACACTGAGCAGAGCCATCAGGGCAGGCATTGTGGGATACTGGCGGAATCTACGTCTCGTGACAAAACAAACAGCAGAGTCCACACTGGCTCTTTGTCGACAGTAAAGGGAGGGGAGACGACAAAAATCTCTTGCAGGGCTGGAAGTGTTGTGTTGCCAAAACTGGGTGCTTTTCCCAACAAAAGTCACGCTGTCGTGTGAACACTCTCGCTGGTTTGTTGCCAAAAGGCAGGTTTTGACAACAAAATGTGCCCGTGTAGACAAGTCCTTAGAGACACTGAAGGTGCAACTGACCTAACAGCATTCTTAAAGCCCCCTGATTATGCTGCTCATTAGCCTTCAAGAACGTCAGTTGCATTCACGCTTCCTGGTCAACCTCCGCCCACCCTTCCAGCTTCCCTCATGTTTATATATGTCACATTTACCCAATGCACATGTCATCCCGACTAGAACACGTGCAAACAGGCAGAGTGCAGGATGCCTGCTGCTGGGCTTGTGCAGTATGATGAGAGAGCATCACAGCAAGAGAGGCACGACCCAGGCATCAATTACACTGGCACCCACTCTGGGAACACACGGGAGGGCAATATAGCAGGAGGCACAGCAAAGCGACTCTCTCGACCCAGCCTCTGCATTCGGGTGACAATCGCCTGGTAATGAAGTCATTTAGGGCTGCTAGGCTAACCAGCAGATGGGCCATTATTCCGGGGAGACAGAACCCACGCTCCGTTCTTTGGGGTCTGAACCGATTAAGGTCGGTGGTTTACAAAAGCAATCACAGAAAGACGCCGGAAAGATATTCTGGCAGCTTCCGAGAGCACCCTGCTTCATCAGCGCTTTCGAAAAATTAGCTTCCGACCACCTCTGCGGGGAACAGCTACAGCGAGTTTAGCTCTGCTAAACGCAGAGGGGGGGAAACAGATTACGTAGAATGTTTCCAAATAAGATGCAAACCACTCTGGCACGGCTAGTGGATCTGTATCACTCGCGTCCCTACGGGTCCCTGCTGTATGCCACACGTTTCTGCTATAAATCAGGGCAGCCTGCAAGCCAGCATACCGGCCGTGTCATTGCCTACCGCATCCTACGCTTTTGTGCTACAAATGAGTGTAATCTGCATACCTCTACATTTTCCCATTGCAGTCACTTTCCTTATGCTGCCCTGTGCTGCTGCAAACCAGTATCTCCTGGAACAGAGCTTCAACCATGCAGCACTGTGCCTTCCTCTGTATTAGCACAGCCACACAACTGTTTATCCTCTTCCTCTATTATGGAGGGTTCTCCGCCCCATGCTAATGAAAATCAATTTCCATTATAACTCCCGTGCTCCAACCGAGAATGCTATTTCACTCAGGCACCTTTGGGGCATAATCTGAATCTCAGTCCATATTTGGAGAAAGCAAAATTGTTTCAGATGGCTTGGAGTTTGGGGTAAGGAGGGGAGAGTGGAGGTGAGGAGAATGGCCCTTTTTCCCATTGCAAGAGGTATTTTAAGCACTTTTTTTTTTTTAATTACAGCCTACAAGATTAAGGCTTAGAACTGGGCATCAATACAGTCCAAGGTCATTTGCTTAGTTGGGAAGAGGAATTAAAGCAAAATAGTTATCATTCATAATACATATCTTCCATGCATGATCAGTAGGCACCTATTAAGGGTTTCAGGGTTTTTTAATCAACCTAATGAAGCCTCGGCCCCATCATGAAGTTACTACACATTCTTGTAAACTCACAGGCTGCTGTTTCAAAGATGGTACTAGGACATTTTGCATAAGGAAGACTATGTCATACTAAAAGGAACACAGCAAAATTCTCCTAAAGGAAATAATACCAGCAAGCAGTGAAAATAACGGGTGTAAAACAACTGTGGATCTTGTCATTAGGGGTGGGGAGTTTGCAATTTTTGTTGCATTCTAAATATTTTGTGAACTCTAGGCTTTTCTTTAACAAACTTATTTCCCTATTTTTACCCCACAGTCCATTTCCAACTTCACAATGTACAGAGATGTCCTTTTGCCCTGATCACACAGCCTTGCAGAATGCTTTCTCTCGCTTGACTAAACGCACCACCGAAGGTGGCAACCCTGCCTTACCACATCCCATTTGCCTTCACTGAAAGTGAATTTCAAAGCCTACCTCGTCCATTTAAGCATGAGCTCTACAGCCGGTTGGTGAATGGGAACAAAAACAGTGTCCACTTTTGAAAATATTTGTTTCTATTTTTCACCAGTTTTATTTTCATGAACATTTTCCGGTGAACTGTAACCAGCATGGATGACAGGTATTGCAACCCCACACATTGTACTAAATTGAGAAATGGGCTATGTGTGACTGTGTTCTACCCCAAGGGAGAGTTACCACAGCTCCTCCAGAACTAACAACCATGTGTGTGGATATGCAGGGGGAGGGGAGAGGAAGTAAATAAGGAGAGTCCTTAAAACTGTAAACAATTCCAGAGAAATGCTACAGGTTGAACCTCTCTGATCCGTACTCTGGTCCAGAAACATCAAATGTGGCATGATTTTAGTTAGCTGGATGTCCACTTATCATGGGTGTGGCCAAGTTTCTCTGGGTCCCATAAAGTTTGTTTGCAGCCACCAGTGCTGGTTCTCTGTGTCCTATGCTGTTATTTTGCACTAATTTACCCCTGTGAGTGCATCTACGTTATTTTGGAATAACATCAATTATTGCAAAATAATTAAGTGATCAGCTACACAGCTAACCCATTATTTCTAAATAATTTAAAAATAACGGGTGGTGTATTTCGGCGTTTGTAAACCTCATTCCCTGAGTAATAACGCCTCTTCCAAAATATGTATTTCGGAATAGCTGTAATGGGGACACTCCACTGATGCTATTTTTGAAATAGCTCCTCCCCCAGGGCCATTCAAAATAATTACTCCCCAGTGCTGCCTGGGGCTCTAAATCAAGGTAGCGCGTCCACATTAGGGGAGCCTGCCTCCGATTCATTTCCAGGCTTGTAGTGTAGACACAGTATTTCGAAATAAGCTATTTCGGAGTATTTTTCCGGAATAGCTTATTCTGAAATAATCGTGCAGTGTAGACGTAGCCTCAATGTCTTCTCAGAGCCCAGTAAGCAGCAGAAGTGTTGGTAATGCTGCTAGCATTATTGACCTCCCATGTTTTGGCAAATTCTCTGATTTGAAACCGGTCAGGTCCTGAGGGTCCCGGACTTGAGAGGTGCCACCTGTAATTCCTAGCATGGTGTCATATTTTGGTGCAAATTGGGTTTGCCAGAGACCAAAAGACAAAGACTGAGTTTAAACAAACTCAGGGTCTTCCTTTTGATTCAGCAAATAGACAAGATCTTTGAACCCAACCCTCGAGAGAAGGGATGAAAAAGGTTAACCTACCAGACTCCCCCCTCCATCTGGAAAATGGGCATTCCTGGGGTAATTACTGAGCATTTAAAACCTTTTTATTATTTTTACATATAAAGTTTCCTCTGTCATGCTTTTCCCTAAGAATAAAGGTACTTTGCTGAGAGAGAGCTGTGTGGTAGCTGTGTGTCTATTTCAACTTAAAAATATATGCCTTATTTCCAGACTGAATTTGTCTAACAGCAAATGCAATTATCTAGAACCATTTACAAGGGTTGTGGTGGATTTTCCAACACTGACCATTTTTCAGTTAAGATTGTGTATTTTTTCTAAAAGTGTTGCCCTCTAGGAGTTATTTTGGGGAAGCTATCTGATACATAAGAAGACAGACTAAATAACCCCAATGGTCCCTTCTGGCCATGGAATCTATGAAGTTATGAACCTGAAATTGCTGGCAGGCACTTACTGGTCCTCAAAAGCAAAGCAAAGCACAAAGGCAAACTGGCTTGTTGGGGATATTAATGTATAGCAGGGTCTGTGCGGCCTTAACATCTTAACAACAGGAGCGTTGTGAGCAAGACATGAGAAGTCACTTTTCCTCTCTGCTCTGCGCAGATCGTCTCCAGCTCTGAGCGCCACATTTCAGGAAAGATGTGGAAAAACTGGAGAGGGTCCAGAGAAGAGCAACAAAAATGATGAAATGTCTAGAGAACATGAGCTGTGAGGGAAGACTGAAAGAACTGGGCTTGTTTAGTCTGGAAAAGAGAAGACTGAGAGGGGACATGAGAGCAGCTTTCAAGTACCCAAAAGGGTGTTACAAAGAAGAGTGAGAAAAATGTCTGAGGATAGGACAAGAAGTAATGAGGTTAAATTGCAGCAAGGGAGGTATAATTTGGACATTAGGGAAAAACAGGGTGGTTAAGCACTGGAATAAATTGCCTTGGGAGGTTGTAGAATCTCCATCACTGGAGATATTGGAGAGCCGGTTGGATAGACATCTGTTAGGGATGATGTACATGGTGCTTGGTCCTGCCGTGAGGGCAGGGGACTGGACTTGATGCCCTATCGAGGTCACTTCCAGTTCTAGAGTTCTATGATTCTAATCAGGAAGAAGTGACAGGTGCTGGCTGAAGGCCTGGAACCTGACTGGGCACTTCCAGAAAACACTACGCAGGTGTGCTTCCTGGGAACTGTGACAGCGTGATTAAGCACAGGCCAGTAGTAGTCTTTCCATAGCTCTCCCTTGCTCACTCTCTAATAAAAGATTGTTTTCAGTGAAGTTAATGTAATTTTAATATTGCTGAATTAAAATCACACAATGACATAGTACCGGAGGCCCCCGCTTTACGACCACCCGATTTACAACTGCCCGCGCTTACGACCTTGTCTGTTAGTGCAGAAGGGGCCAAAATCCCCCGACTTATGTCCTCGGTCCCGCACTTACGACGGCGTACAATGCCTGTTGTAAATGCGGGCTTGAGTTACGACGCCCCCAACTTGCGACACTATCCCAGGAACCGATCACGTCACAAGTCGGGGGCAGCTTGTATTCTAGTTCCTAAGTCCCAGGAACCACATTCATTGAGACGTACCGTGCTTTTTTTGTGATGGTACGCACCGGTATGGCATACCGGCACTTTTTTTGGGGAGCACTCACGCCACACCACTTTCCCCTGCCACAGCCCCCAGCCTGACTGACTCCTTCTGCGGGAACAAGAAGATGAAAAATTTGCTTTTTGCTTATGCACCTGCGTGTGTTGACATGATATAGGAAGAAGGGTGGGAGAGGCAATTTTCAAATTTACTTTCCTCAAGAAATGAAGACCAGCACCTTTTTTTACAAATAAAGCACTGCAGACGTATGACTACAATAATGCTCTCTGGTTGTGATTATTTTTTTCTTGTTGAGCTTACAGATGTAATGGACAAATGTTGTCCTCACTCACATGGGTGCCTCTCTGGTTTGTCATAAACTTTCCTTTCAAGAAGCCTTTCCCACCATGCTCTCGTCCCTGGTAATTTCTCTGATCCCAGACTTACTTGCATTGTCATCTTGGCTCATGTTAGCTGTCTTGCGTGTGCACAGGGGAGACAACTCCCTTGCCGGGCCACTGAGCAAGGAAGTGGGGGACTCCATGCACCCGTAAGAGGTGGGGCCTTGGGCAGAAGGGGAGGAGCTGGAACAGCCAATCCTCAGCGCCGCCTGGACCACAGCATGCCCCTCCCCCAGCCTGTGGTGCTCTGGTGGCGATTTAAAGGGCCTGAGGTTCCTGCCGCTGCCGCCACCACAGAAGCAGCGGCCGAGAACCCCAGGCTCTTTTGAATTGCCAGGCCCTGGGATAGTTGCCCTCTTTGCCCGTCCCTTGTCAGTGGGCCTGCCTGATGCTGCAACATCCTCGGGCAGCGAATGTGTCTAAGGCCCAGTCCAGCAAAGTGATTAAGGCACATAATTAACTTCAAAGCACCTGCTATAATGCTATTCTGAACTGCGAGCTTGCTCAGTTTACAAAGTTCAATGTAAATCTGCTGCATTGTGTACATTATCTATGACATATTTTAGAGAGTTTGTCTCTCTTTGTCTGTTTGATCGAGAACTCCTCCTAAATTATAAGAGCTAGGACTTCCAAATTTGGTACACAGCTTCCTGTTTTCATAACTTAAAGCAGCATATGGGTCTGGTTGCACCAGGAAAACGGGATGTGCCTGGAATGGGATTGTTTCTCATAAAGCCAAACAGAAATGAGACAGAATCACCAACGCAAGTACAGACCTCAAATGTGACATAACTGAGTGAATGAGATGACCCAGAAAAATAGGTTGAACCTGGGGACTGGTTCTCAATAAACCTTACTGAAAAGAAATAAAATGGAGAAATACACCAGGAAAATGGGATGTGCCTGGAATGGGATTGCTTCTCAAAAAAAACAAACAGAAAAGAGACAGAATCACCAATCAAGTACAGTCCTCAACACTGACATAGCTGAGTGAATGTTGAAAGAGTCTGAACCAAGAGGAGCCAGAAACATATGGAATTGGATTGTGTCTCAATAAACCTTACACAAAAGGGATAAACCAGAGAAATGTGGAGTCGTGCTCTGTGTTGACACAGCTACATCAATGCTTAAGGTTTAAAAACTAGACGAAAATGATACTGGAAACCAAACTTTATAGGGATGAAAAAAAATACATTTGATGGAATGCCCATTTTAAAAAATTACTAAAAAAATGTAATGGAAAAATTTTAACAAGTCCTTTTAAAAAATCCAAAATAAAAATTAACTTCATAAAATAACACTGTATTTTTTAAATGCAATCATTTAAATAAAGCATGTACATTTTCCTTTTATTTTCAAAAAAACCCCTGCCATAATTGAGTTATGGACCCAAGAAATGCCAGGTAATTCAAAATAATACCAGCACCACATACCAAAATATATAAAAAAAAATGTATATGTCTGTTCAGTGAAACCCCCTTAATGCCAGCTGCTTTCCTCGCAGTATTATTTTTATCTTGATGCCCATATTCAAATATATTCTTAAGGGATTTTATTCATTGGAAACGGTTGTGCTTTTATCAAATGACATTGGAATATTTTAGCAAAGTAGTTATAACTCCACATGACAGGGTGCACAGCTAACCCTCCCTTCCCCGCCTCTCCCCCACACTTCTTAGCGCTGGTTGCTCTCCTAAATCAGGCTCGGAGAGACCTCAGGGTTGTACAACACTCGAGTCTTCATTCCCCTCAGCTTGTCCCAGCACTACTATACACGGTCTTTACAGGGGTTTCTCTCTGACAGGCAGAGTCAGTCTTCTCTCGGAGGCCTCCAGTTCCCCCTCTGAGGCTACGTCTAACCCTAACCCTCCGGTATCCCAATATAGCTATTCCGCGTCTTAAAAGCAAGCCTGTTATATCGAAATACAACGGGCTCGCTATTCCGATGGCCCTGTAAACCTCATGGCACGAGGGTGAAGGGACGTTTTGGAATAGCGCCTTATTTTGAAATTTGGCACGCTATAAACAGCGCCAATTTCAAAATAAGCTATATTGACCTAACATCGAAATAAGCTACGCAATTTGCATAGCGCAAAATTGCGTAGCTTATTTCAAGGGAAGGGTGCTGTGTAGATGCACCCTGACTGACCTCTCCCTCACTGCCTGCCCCCGCCTCTGGCTCCTTCCCAGCCTTTGTAGCCCTTGGCTCTTCAGGTAGGCAGGTGCTGCCAATCCTCAGGCTGGCGTCCAACTTTTTCACCATCCCCAATCTGTTCCCCTTGATTGGAGCTGACAGTCCTGGAGCTCGTTAGGTGCCAGTGCACCAGCACCCCGCTACAGAGCTGCTTATAGAGACTAATACACCACACGTAGGTTAGTAGAGCTACCTCATTATCAGTGTACACGTGCACTTGCATTTGAGGCTAACACGGCGGGGCCATTTTGAAGTCTTGTAATGGCGTTTTAATCAAATCTCTCCAACTTCTTACAATTCTTGCTCTTTCTCCAAGAGAATTAGCCCTAAAAATGTAAAAACCACCCGGATCTTTTCTTTAGCTAAAATGAGGATGGAATTGGGGCCAGCCACCTCCTGCAGACCCTCCCCCCCCACACACAGGGCTGGCTCTGTGGTGCCCTGCCTCGGCTTCTTTCTTCTGCTTGGGGCTGCTTGAAAGCTCTCCCCGGCCCAAAAGCTGCAAGACAAAAGTCCCTGACAGGGTTCTGCTTTATCTATGCCCAAATGAACTCATAAATAAAAGCTGCTCTGCCCAGACTCCAGCTGGGTCCAGCCCCTCCTCCCTCAGGGACTGGCCTTCCTGCTCTCCGAGCAGCTGGGGAAGATGCAAGGCCTGGCCTGCCACCGCCGCCTGCTCCCTTCTCTCTGCTCCAGCCTCTGGCTCCCACTCAAGTTCCTCAGTGTCTCCCTCCCTCGCTCCCACCCGAGCTGAGTTCAGCTCAGTTCAAACAGTCACTTTGCTCCCTGAATCATCCTCCTGCAGTTGCTTTTCTCCAGCCAGCCGCTGCGCCCCAGGTTTCTGGCATGCCCCTCTCTCCCAGCTGGGTAACAGGCTACCTTTCAAGCGCCCTTCCCCCAGGACCAGCTGCAGGAGTCTGTCCCTTCCTCCTTTATCACCCCAGGCCTGGCCTGAGTAATCACCTGACCCCGTTACCTCAGCCATAATTCCCCCTCCCTCCCAGCCTTCTGGAGTGCTGCAGACAGCGGATTTACAGCGTTCAAGCTCTGGGAGGGAGGGGGAGCGTAGGGATGGGGAACGCTTGGGGGAAGAGGTGGGGAAGAGGTGTGGTGGGGGTTGGGAAGATGCAGGGTGGGGACTTGGGGCAAGGGGTGGGGCGGGGGCCATGACCTGAAGCAGTGGGGGAAGGGGTGTTGAGCACCCCCCGGCAAAATGAGAAGCTGGCGCCTATGGCCCCAGGTCCTGAGCAGTGCAGGCAGGGCATTGCTGAAGGGCTGGCAAGGTGAGGCTGGCCCCCCTGCCCCGCCCCTTTGGCCTAAGGCCCTGCCCCTTCTGGGGGCCCGGAGCCGGGCCCCCATACCAGTAAGACTTTTAAGTTACTTTCACCCCTGTCTGGGTGCCTCTCAATTATTTCCCAGCCATTGCAGGATCCATCAGCACTGGTGGGTCTCGGTCCATCCTGTTCTCTGCTGGTGGTATACAACAGCCTAGTCTCCTGCCGGTTGTACCACTTTGGTCTCATGGTGGTGGCTGGGTTTAGTGTGCATGTGCTGGATGGTGTGGATGTCCTGGGCTATCCAGGAGGTCAGACTAGATGATCTGCTGGGCTGTTCTGGCCTTAATCCTTTGCAATGTAGACTGGGTTTGGTCCTCTGTTGTCACAGAGTTTATCACTTCTTCACAAGGAGCCTTTGAAGCCAAATGGCACCATCCTCTCCTCATTCTCTGGACATACGCCCTCCCTGGAGACCAAAGAGCCGCCTCAGACTTCAAACCAGCAGCCTCCTGACTCCCCTGGATGCTCCCAGCTACATCCTGGCTCTTCCTATGCAGTGGCACTACCAAGATGAAAGAAGCTGCTGCCCCATTTCTCCCCCACAGAGAGTCATTTGGCCCTGACATTGTGGCAATCAAGGACTAAGCTTTGGCTCATCCAGACCCATTCCCCAACTCAGCCCTTCCGCTAAGGGAAATGACTTATACTCTTTAGGCGAGAGGAGACTGAGGGATAGCACAATTGTGAAGCGAGCAGAGAGACGCTACCAGAGTATTTAACGCTGCGTCAACTGCAGGAACCAGGTGGCATGAACTAAAAGCCCTGGAGGAACTGAGTCAGAATCTCTTCATGCAGAAAGGAGTTAATATCTGGTACAGCCTCTTACCAGAGGCCCCAATGGGAGAAACTTGTACATAAAGCTTGGGAAAGGCTGGGAGATAGGATAATGGAGGTGGGTATAAAGCCAGTCTAGTGTGTAAGGAAGAGTTTAGAGGGGCTTTGGGAGGGCCTGCAATTTCCTTCCTCTCCTCTCAGCTTGCACGCTCCAGCCTGGTCTCTCTAGCTTTCAATCCTGAACTAAATGCAACTGGGAAGCGGCAGGTAAAAGAGCTCCTCTTAGGTTTGCCTTAGCCACCAGTTAGCATGTGTACCACCACCTCCTGGGTTCTCGAGAAGACCACTAGCATCCTGGTGGTACTAATGAATACTGACTTGATGTCACTGGAGTCTGGCGTTTGGTAAAAGGGAGAGTCAGTGGGTGATAGATTTTCTTGGAATGGTACCTCATATACAGGCCATGAGGCTATATCTGTGCAGCCTCAGGCCACCTTTAGCTAACTATTAAAAACTTTTGAGTAAAAACAAAAACAAGATGGACTTTGCTAACCTTTAAATCTTTGTGGGTTTTTTAATTAAAAAAAATCAAGGAAGGATGATGAAAGTTAATGCAAAAACCCATGAAAATATATTACCTTCGATTGCTCTTTGCTCGGATCCATAGCTATTTCAGAAAGAAATGATTAGGTGGCATGATAAATTTCATTTTGTTCTGATAAAAGAACAACGGGTCCATCTTTGACAAGCAACTGCTCAATATGCCACTTGGGGTATTTTAATAGTCGACAATAAAAATGAAAGATAATAGAATTACTGAGATGGCCTACGCCATTAGAAGAGGGGAAAGCGTTGTAGCTCTTCCGTGGGAGGTTAAATGTCTCTCTCAGCTGTACAGGACACTTAACGTCTTTAGAGAAGGAGAACTGGAGGTGGATGGGATGGGTCTGAGCCAAAATGGCAAATCCTATGGGTCAAATGCCAATCTGAGTTACAGGGATGTAAATTCAGAGTGACACCACTGACACCCCTGTGAATTCGGACTAAAATCCATCCCTGTGATCCCCCAGTTCTGGGAATGCAGCACTCTGTGGCACTGGTATGGGGCCTGTCCAGGAATTAACAGTCATTACGATGACCCTCTGTGTCAGGAATCGCATGAAAACAAGGAACAGCTCATTACATGGCAGCTCATGCCACAGAGCTCAGTATGCAGGGCTATCCCAAGGGGGGGAGGGGTGCAGGGCCTGGGGAAACCCCCCTTCCCAGTGCCCCAGATGTGGGGCCTGGGGCAACCCCCCACCACAGGCTCCGCCCCTTCCCCACCCCCATTCCACCCCTTCACCAAGCCCTGCTGCTGAGAGGCCGTGTGCAGCCGGCCAGGAGATGGCCATGGGGCGAGGTGGAGCAGGCTACCAGGCCACTCCAGCTCCCGCCACCCACGTGGTGGGGGAGACCCTGCTGCCGCCATACCAGCCCCCCATAATCCTCTGGGTCTTCCTGTCTATAGGCCAGATGGGGCAGCTGCCACGGAACCCCCAAAAGCGCGGGGCCTGGGGCAGCCGCCCCGATTCATCCTATGGACGGAATGTCTGTCAGGGTATGTCTACACTACCACCCTAGTTCGAACTAGGGTGGTTAATGTAGGCATTCGAAGTTGCAAATGAAGCCCAGGATTTAAATATCCCGGGCTTCATTTGCATCTTGCCGGGCGGGCGCCATTTTTAAATGCCCTTAGTTCGAACTCCATGCCCGTGGCTACACGCGGCATGGAGTAGGTAGTTCGAATTAGCTTCTCTAATTCGAACTACCGGTACACCTTGTTCCACGAACGGTTCCATGGAGTTCGAACTAAGGGCATTTAAAAATGGCGCCCGCCCGGCAAGATGCAAATGAAGCCCGGGATATTTAAATCCCGGGCTTCATTTGCAACTTCGAATGCCTACATTAACCACCCTAGTTCAAACTAGGGTGGTAGTGTAGACATACCCTCAGTCTGTCCCAGTCCAGACATGGGAAGGGAGAACTGGAGCACATCTGATTCTTATTCCAAGCAGATTCTTTCATCTTGACTTGTATTGAAGGCTGAACCCCGGGATCAAATCTGTGAGCCATTTGTCTTTGACTGGCACCAGTTCAAGCCAGGGGGGCGGGGGCAGCAACCACGCTGCTTTTCAGTGGCCTCCGTTCCCTCTGTCAACACGTCTCAGCGATCCCAGCCTAGCCCCATCTCCCTCCAAACCAGAGCCACAAGCTGCGTTGATTTCCTAGTGCCGTGCAGAAGCAGTTCAGAAGCTCGCAGGAGCTTCGCCTTGCCGTGCGCTGCCCGCAGAATACAAAAGCCACGGAAAGCAGCCAGGATTATGCGCCAGATAAATCAGAGGAGAAATGTGTTCTCTTTCCTCTGCACTGAGTTCCCATACATCACCATGACTCAGGACAGCTCCCCTGGCAGGGACAAATTCCGGCTCCAAATGCACTTTCCATCCAATTCCTCCATGAGGATAGATCAGTTGCCGTGTTGAGCTATTGCTTGTCAATGGCACTGCTTGAATGTATTAAAGCCCCTTTTTCTGGCTCATAAAAATTAGGTTTGGGACCCAGTAGTTAATCCAATTTCTCTGGTCCAATTTGGGCTTCGTGCCACTGAGGAGAGAAAATCCCCTACAGGCTCATTGCCTTCCGTTCTTTCCCCACTTTTCCTTTTGGGTTGATTTTCCTCTTGTGACCCGAATCGATGTGATAAATCATGGAAATTTAATTTAGAAATCAGATCCTTGGCTGCAAGAACAGACAAGGTGAGCCCTGTGCTTGTACCCCGACCCCCGCTAATCTTGTAAAAGTCCTGCATTCGGACTTGGCTGGGACTTTTGCAGCCTTGGGGATGCCAATTTCACTTCTGTGAAGTGTTTGGGTCTTTTCTTGGACACTTACAGAAGGCACGCTGGCCACTAGCCAGACCTCTCTCATTGCTGTGCAAGGACAAATGCCATTCAGCAGTCTCTGGATTGCAAACTTGCCTTTATCTCTATAGAATGGGGATGGGCTATCACTTCGTGCCAGTTTCAAGGTCTTCCTTCGCATTACAACGTTCTCTCAGCTACACCACTCTCCCCCAGACACTAAATGAGTGCTCATTAGTGACGCTCAGCTCCAGGATACAACCTTCATGTGCAAGCTTATCTCTGGGTGCTTCTGCTTCCTTCTCTGGCTAATGGCACCCAGCCACTGTTGTAAAGCACTTTGAAATCTGTGTGGGAAGTGAATTAAGCCCGATCATTCCAACCAACCTCACTAGAATGGTGCATCTTTCTTCTGATGCGGTACCTCCGTTACTGGAGGTTTGCAACCACGGTGGCCCGTTATGTGTGGTTGTCTGCTAATCAGTTTGAAAGTGAACACAGGTTGAACCTCTCCAGCCTAACACCCTCAGGACCTGACCAGTGTGAAACCAGAGAATTGCTGGACCATGGGAGGTCAATATTATTTAGCAGCATCACCAACACTTCCACTGCTTGCTGGACTCTTAAAAGACATTTAGGGATACATTTAAGCTAAATTACAGCACAGAGCACTCAGAGCCAGGACTGGTGGCTGTAAACAAACTTTATGGGACCGCAGAAAACTTGGCCACACCCATGATAAGTGGACATGCAGGTAACTAAAAACATGCTAGACCAGGGATGTTGCCGGACCAGAGTGCCGGACTAGAGAACTGTTGATCACATACGATAGCACATCATCCATCCAAAAATCTTCTTCCTGTCTTGTGTTCTACAGTCCTCAACTTGTCTTTCTAGTGCCTGTAAACATGCATCATCTCTTGAACCTCTTAAAATGGGCCCTGCAACTCAAATCATTCTTTTCACAAAATCTCTCACTCAGGTGTGCTAAGTTCCAATCATCTCCAATACTTTTTCATTGGCTACGCCATCATATTTTTCAGAATAATTCTTCTACACCACCATACTTCAAAGGATTGTCATTTCTTTATTACCAACTCTCTGAATGCCCCCGTTTCACAGCCATAATTACACAAATGTATGTTTAAGAGTCAGAATTTGGTCTTTACTGTGCTCAAGAGATGTGGCTCCCTGAGACAGTGATACAAACAGTGACAACACATTTTGGTGACATGGGGCCATGCAATTGTTCATTCAGCTATAACTGGCTTGTCTCCAAAGAGCAGCCAAAATTCTGTGGGAGTGACCAGAGCATGTGTTGTAAAAATGGGCAAGTCGGTTGGGTATCTTTCCTCAAAATTCATTGCTATGCCTATTCTCTTTAGGTTTGGGTAACTTCTTATCACATCTCTCATTGCATTTTTGCACTCCACATAAGTTCTAGGGTTTGGTCAGGAACCAAAAGAAATCTAGATTTCCAACTCAAGGTCAGGAACAAAGAGATACAGATTTCCTAAATCAAAGTACATTCACTCATTACATTAAAGAAATAAGTTTATTCTCTCAACATGAATCCCTCTGCCACTGAAATCTGAAGGCTGGAAATTTCATGACAAAACTTCCTTCTCTTGAGATTGCTAGACCATGGTGATTCAGAAGTACTCAAATGAATTTGCACAATTCTCAGAGCAATTGAGAGGTAGCTTACTAATAGCCCAAGGTTCTTCAGTTTTGCAGCATGAAATGGGTCTCAGAGGTGCACTAGCAAGCTTGTATGAACTACAGAGTACTGCTGGTCTATATTAATGGCTCCTTTCTAGCTTTACCCTTAAATATGATAGCAGTTTTTAAGTACCTAAATGGGTGTTACAAGCAGGAGGGAGAAAAATTATTCTCCTTGACCTCTGATGATAGGACAAGAGTCAATGGGCCTAAACTGTACCAAGGGAGGTTTAGGTTGGACATTAAGAAAAGCTTCCTAACTGTCAGGGTGGTTAAACACTGGAATAAATTGCCTAGGGAGGTTGTGGAATCTCCATCACTGGAGATATTTAAGAGCGGGTTGGATAGACACCTGTCAGGGAGGATGTTGATGCTGCTTGGTCCTGCCATGAGGGCAGGGGACTAGACTTGATGATCTCTTGAGGTCCCTTCCAGTTCTAGTGTTCTATTATTCTATGATCCTGTCCTTACGTATCCAGATCATGAGATATTAAACATACTACATAGTAGGGTCTTTGTCTTCTGAGAGCATTTAGAGGGCACCTAGGTCACATTTCCCAGCATTTGCCTGCAACCAAGAGAGGTTTTTAAATGACAACCGATTCTTATCATGTAATCACAGGACTCCAAAAACCCCAAATACCATAGAACTCATGATAAAACTGCAGGAGCCGGCAAATGCTGCCTTTGTGTCCACCTTACAGCAAGGTCTGCATCAGAATGCAAAACTACTGTATCTACCCCTCCAGCAAGAGATCTAGTTAGCCACAGAGGAGACAACACACCACTTGCTCTTAAGAAGCAACCAAGTAGCCAGATGCTGCCCTGGCTCACTGGGAAGCTCAGAGAGGCATCCCACGTTCTCTGTGGAGTTCCCACTGGGACTGGCTGGTTCTGTACCACCTCCAGAATGACCCACTCATGTGAATTTGGTGCTGGTGAAAGGTTCTGCTTTAACGCCTATGAGAACATATGGTCTCAATTATCACAGGACAGCTATAAAATGAGCAGCACCAAGACAAGCTCCCCCACACTGTCTGCCAACGTGCCTGGGATGATGACCTCAAGAGAAAAGTGGAAAAATCAGGCTCTTGGAAGAAAAGTCTGAATTAAAAGAGATTCCCTTGAGGAATGGCCAAAAATGAGTGAGGTTCCTCACAAAACAAGCCAAGACATGGCCTCTGCACTGAATGGTATGTCACAGTATAGCACAGTGTTTCTTAAACTGTGTTCCATGGCACACCGGTGTGCCACGAGGCAGTCAGAGGGATGCCATGGAGAACAACAGAATTCAAAATGGCTACCCTTAAAGGGGCAGGTGACTTTTTTTTTCTCAATAACTTCCCCCAACCCTTTTTTTCCCCCCTCAATAATTTCCCCTCTCCCCAACCCTTTTTCACCCCAACCTTTTTTTTTTTAACCCTCCTCAACAAAAAATCCTTGGTGTTCCTCATAAAAAAAAAAATTATTGTTTGGTGTCCTCGGTCTCAAAAAATTTAAGAAACACTGTTCTAGCACAACCAGGGAGGGTGATAAATATGAAGTGGAGAGGAAAGAGGAAGGTAAAGAAAAGGAATAAGAACATCACATGATCACTCATAAAGGCATGACACATTTGGAGGGGCAGGGGTTTCACTATTATTATTAGTAATAAAGAAAAATACAATTTTGAAAGATACAAATATATTTGTGGGGAAACAACGTTCTGCCCAGTCACCATTTTCTGCTTTGTTTATTGGAATACAAAATTATTCCATTTTTCTATTTTGGGAGGAAGGTTGCTATTTTTATCTCCTTCCCCCTCCCCCATGCCTTATTTTTCATAGAAAGAAACTAGGGGCAGAAGAAAGGGTAGTGGGATTTAAAAATGAAAACCAATCATACATTTCAATTCCAATCAAATCGGAACTTTTTTTTCGGAGCAAATGAAAAAAAAATAGAAAATTTTGGTGAAAATATTTGAAGAAAGACCAACAATGGGGAGTTGAGTGTCTTGTTCCTGACTCATCCTTTCTCTGGTTATGTAAATGGTCAGCACCATTCTCAAGGCTTCCAGAAATGAACTGGGTTTGTTTCAGGGGATTATCCCAGGTTTAGGGAATGAAGGGGAATGGAGAAGATAACCAAAAAAAAAAAAAAGCCAGTAAACTCTGAGCGGACAAAAAGCATTACTATCTAGCCTACCTCATTTGTAAGAAAAACTTATAGAATGGTAATTTACCACAGTAGCGTTCCAAAGAGTTACATGAGGGGAGATACAGGGGTCTGCTGGTAAAGTCTACTCAGAGAACCAGAAGAGTGTCACGTGGTTAGAATGAAGTCAGTTTTATTGCAGATTATTTCTCAAGGTTCATTTGAAAATGGCCGTCTTTTTCTCTTTTTTTTTCTCCTCCAAGCATCTGGCATCTCATGGAAACCTTTGCAAAACATTCTGATGAGAGTCAATTCTGCAGATATTGTCACAGCTTTGCCATTTCCCTTGCTCTATATTAGCAAGGACATGTGCATAAAAATCAGTCATGTTTTTTATTTCCCAGGTGAAATCATAAACTTCTCTCTCTGACATCAGACACATTTCCAGAGCCACCAGCTGGCCATGTCACAAATGAAGTGTGATGATAATCCAAGCAAAGTCTTATGGATTCAGGTGAAAAAGTAGCAGCAGGAGCAAAAGAACATTCAGAGAAGCAAAGACCCTGAGTGGAACCCTTACCCCACTGAAATCAATGAAGTTTTGTCATTGACTTAAAATAGGGAGCAAAATCCTGGCCCAATTAAAGTTGAATGTTGTCACCAGTAAAGACTCTCAGAAGAGAAATATAGAGCAGAAATAACCCCACCTGTACTTCAGGAGCACGGCTCAAGATTTTAGACAGTGATTGTCCTTTTCAACAGTTAGGTGTGAAGACTGTTTTCTGTTACACTGCCTCAATCAATCTTCTGGAGTTTGATTTAGTGAGTCTAGTTAAGACTTGCTAAATCATACTCAGAGGGTGCCCCCACTGGCATCTGGTATGCCTGCTCTTGCCAGAAGTAAGGAAAGCCAAAGGGAGCATTTGCTCCCATTGGCCTCCCACTGTGGGGAAACCGCCAAGCTCGGCTTAAGGTTAGCCGACTCCAACTACGTATTCTACATAGCTGGAGTTGCATACATTAAGCCGAGCTGCTGGATCTAGTGTAGACTAGGCCTTAATGTTTCCTTGTACTCATCCATCCATCTGTCTGTATCTATCTGTTGTCTCATCTTATACTGAGATAGTGAGCTCTTTGGTTCAGGGGCCATCTTGAGGCTGTGTTTGTACAGTGCCTACCACTCTGGGTTGCTGGTCCATGACAAGTCTTTCTAGGCACTTTGGGTAATATTACTGCTAAACAATGGTAATAACAACACCCATGCTATACAATGTTCTGGAGATTTAATGGAGAATAAATGTCAAATCTGCAAGAAGTGCCTAATCGCAGCCCTGTTCTCCATCGTTTGGTACTACTGCAAAGATTTGTAAATCATAACCAATACACAACAGGGTGTTTGTCCTGGTGTCCCCAGCAATGGGCATTGGCTGTGCTGTGTGTGATGCCTGAGAATGGTTTAACTGGAGAAAAGGCAGGTTTTGGATATTCTGATTAAGTGAGGTCAATACCTACAGGCTTAAAGTTAGGCATGTGCTCAAGCACCTAGTTAAAACAAGACCTAGAACACTGTCCTGCTCTCAGGATATGACCAATCCAAGACAAGTTTGGTTCAGATGAACTAGATGTCTCTAATCTGGTATCTCATTGGTTAAAAGTGTTGTCATTACATGGATCTTGCTGGAAAGTTTGGGAGCAGATTTCTATGGAAGCCCATATTCTAGTTCATGCAATTCATTTAAGTTCTTGTTTAACACGGTTATTCTTTTCCTAACTCATCTTGAATCTGGTAGCTGCTTCTCCTCAGGAGGTCTGCAGATCAGGAGCAGCAGAATGAAGGAAAAACAGATGAGTAAAGGATATGGGATTATTTTCCCATTACATAGCTTGAAATAGATCTCTGGGAAAGTTTGGCAGTGACTGGTGAGCTTGGGGCATTACTAAAAGGGGGTGGTAGGCCTCAAATGTAGGGAAACAATATTCTTTGATCTAGCAAACTTTGCATTTTTGTTGATCACATTTTCCACATTTGATAGCCACATGGAGATTCCAGGAATATAATTGAAACAGCACCTCCGAGAAATGCTAACGCTATTGACTTTTTTGTGGTCAGAGGCACAGATTACACTGCAAGCAAAGGAAAGGAAAATCCAAGCTACATACCAGGACAAAGGCCAGGTCTACACTGGCAGAGAAAATCGATGCAAGATACAAAACTCCAGCTATGAGAATTGAGTAGCTGGAGTCGATGTATCTTGCATCAATTTTCCAGGGCAGCCCCACAGCAGGAGGTCAATAGGAGAAGCACCCCTGTTGACTTCCCTTACTCCTCATGAAAGTACCACAGTTGATGGGGACACCCTCAGCCTTTGATTTAGCAGGTCTTTACTAGACCCTCTAAATCGAACCCCGGAAAATCAATTGCTGGAGCATTGATCCTGTGGTAAGTGGAGACAAGGCTAAAGTCAGGATAGCAGGGTCTTGCAAACACTGCAACTGACCTTTAGAGTCTCCCCAGAGAAAGTGTCACTACCTAAAATCATCGATGATTCTGTGCCAGTTTGGACAGGAGAATGAAGCGAGTGACAATTGTTCCACCTTAGAATTTAGGACTGCACAACCCAAGAAGGGTGACATAGAAGAGGTGAAGCACAGATATCAAAGTGTGCTGCCCCCACCAAAGAAAGCATTTCACTCCTCAAAATGCACAACTTGAAATTAACTAATATTAATCTTTAAATTCACATTTTACATTCATCTGCAGCTTAAAAAAAAATCTGGCACATGGCTTGTTTTGCTAGTCAGTGGTCAGCACCTTTTCTGTATGAGGAAAAAACTTACAGAAAGTCATAGGCCTGAAACCAACAGAAATTGAATAGGGATATAGAGAAAATTATCTAAAAAGCTAGTGAATATAATGAATGAAATCCTCTCACAGAGTACTTTTAATCACCCCTAGAATTCTATAGAAAGGATATAATTCTCTCTTGCATTTTATAGGAAGGGTGTTTTAAAGGTGGTCGTTTTCTATTAAATTCTTTTTTTTTTTTTGGAACAGTGACGTGGTTCTGGGTCCAGCGCCTGCCATCAGTTTCCCTGCTGCCATGTTTCCATCAGCTGCAAAAGCTGTATCGCAAGCACAACAGTGTATTTTACAGCCTGGAAGGCTGCAGAGTGGAACGCCTTCCATAGAATGAGTGACCTACAGGGCTTTACAAAGCAATACAGGCTGTACAGAGGCTGTAAATAAACAGGCCAGCTATCAGGCATGCGGTAATCACTCAGGGTATGTTTACACTACAGCGTTATTTCGAAATATCTAATTTTGAAATAGTTATTTTGAAATATCTTATTTCAAAATAACGCGTCTACACACAAAATGCATTTCAAAATAATTTTTGCTATATCGAAATAGCGCATCCACACTGACTGGATGCTGAATCACATTTAAGGCCAGCCAGAACTGGTTCCGGCCGGGCATCAGGTCAGAAGTTACCGTGTGGCCAGGGCGGCCAGCAGGGCATCATGGGAAGGGCTGGAGGCCCCCTATTTCAAAATAAGCGTCTACGCAGAGCTTATTTCAAAACAGCCATTTCGAAATTGGCACTATTCCTCATGGAATGAGGTTTACCAATTTCGAAATAAGCCCGCTGCTATTTTGAATTAATTTCGAAATAGCAGTTGGCTTGTGTAGATGCAAGGAAAGTTATTTCCAAGTAATGGCTGTTATTTTGAAATAACTTTGCTGTGTAGACATACTCTCACCAACTAAATACATCCATAGGGATTCGAACTGATGTTAGGGGATGTTCCTAAGAGGTGTTGTTCAGCAGGCCCTCAATTCCCACTGAACCCAATGGAAATTGAAGCCATTGGGCATGACTCAGAATCAGGCCAGGACAGCAAGTTTATCCCATTACCACTCTTTCTTTCAAAGAACCCCATGTGCAGCGTTCCCTATAAGCTGAGCATTTGGACGGCCACCCGGGAGAGACACAGGTGCTACCCAGCTGAATAGCAGATCACCCACTGCTGGCAGCGTGCATTGCTATTGGTGGTACACATCCGCACATGCCTTGGTGCACATAACAAAATGTATTCCACACATGGATGGAAAAAAAATTAGAGGAAACACTGCCCAGGTGGTTTTAACATCCCTCAGAGGAAGCCTCAGAGACCTCATTGTAGTAAAGAACAAACAAATGGCACTTCCAACAGTGCAGCCGTTTCAGTGCAGCTGTACACCTAGCGGGACTAGCGTGTGTGTCTGTCAGCCCCAGCGGCAAGGATGGTACAAACTGAGTCACACTGACACTTGACAGAACAGCAGCTACCAGAAGGCAGGTACGTGATGGTAAGATGGCTTTGTGTCAGCTAGAGCGCACCTTCTTTTTTTATGGCTATGTGCTGAGAAGCAAATTATTTGTCATCGCACAGTGGGGGACGCCTTGGTAACGGCTAGCATTCCAAAGAAGGCCTCGGGCTGGCTCTGCGGAGCTGAGATAGGAGAGTCCGTCTGTCCATTTTATTTATTTAGACTTACAAAGCAATAAAAAACAACCATAAAAAAATCTGTAGGTGCCTTCAGAATTACAAGACTTGTAATCAAAAGAGACCATCATCCGGCAACCATCTGCAGGTGATTCAAACAGACCGCCAATAAATGCAAGGAGCAGAACAACCCTCCAGCAGCAAACCTTCCACCTTCCTCATCAAAGCTCTGTTAAATAAACAGCTTCTGCAGTATCCCTATGTGCCTAATGGCACAAGACGGGGTGGGGTGGAGAGTAATTCAGGGAAGGTGATAAAAACAAGTGAATATGAATAATTCCCACCTCTACTGCAAACATTAATTAATTTAGTCTCCCAGAACCCCTTGGAAGGAAGCAAGTGCTGTTATTCCCATTTTACAGAGGCCCAGTTAAGTGACTTGCCAAAGGTCATGTAAAAAGTCTGTGGAAGAAAATTCAGGTCTCCTCTCCAGCTGTCCGTGCATGAACTGTGACCTCACCTTTCTTTCCTTTCCTTTCCATTAGAGCAGGGTTTCCCAACGTGTGCTCTGTGGAGCCCTGGGGCTCCATGCGAAGGGTTCACGAGAAAATATTAACGACAGTTGTTTGACTCTGTAGATTTTGTTACTAATTTGCTGATCATTTTCTTTTAAAAAAAAGACCATTTATAAGGAATACATAAGAAATCAAAATAGAATTACAACATTTTGTCTGTTTATTTGGGTACCAATTGAATTAAAAATCATGATATTTTATGGGTTCTGTCAAATTTTCAGGACCTTGTAGGGACTTTGCAGCCAAAAAAGTTTGGGAAACCCTGCATTAGGGTTTAGAGAGGATGCTGAAAAAAATTCTCCCCCACTGGCTGCGCCCCTGCATCCACGAGGAATCACTGAGGCGGACATTATGCACTGAGCAAACTGAGCATCCCTTGGGATCATAGAGGATTGCTCTTGAAGAAGAGGCCGCCACAGCTGACAGGAAAGGGAGCGAAAAAATCCCACAGGCCAATCAACATGCTCAGGTCATCACATTGAAACACCCCAGAGATCCGATGGCTCTGAAGTGGGAGAACCTCAATTCCTTAGCTTCCACTTTACCCATCAGTTGTGTGCAGCTTCCTGCCACGAAATTAATTTGGGCATTTAATTATAGGGTGTGTGCCCCCCATGCACCACTGAAATCAGTGGGTGAGATTCATCCTTCAGAATATGCAGCCCTTACCCCTCCCCCCCAGGGTCAGAAACCAAGAGAGAATTTTTGCAACCATTTCCATGAAAACGTCTTGGGCTTTTGTTTTATTTTTTAAAATGGACATTTCAATAAAACCTTTCACAGGCTTTCGTGGGACTCCAATGGTGCAGAACTCTGGTCCTGGCTCTTGGCACGGTAGTGACGTGAATCTAATGGGAGCAGAATCCAGGCTCTGGTTGATATTAATTAGAAGCAGGGTGCTGTTAACATGCTGAGCATTAATCAAAAGGCAGGTAGATAGGTGGTGCTGGGGGAGGGGGAGAAAAAAGGACCCTGGTGGCTGGGGAAAACCTGGGGGGGAGGGGAGGCAGCAAGAAAAAAGGCCCTTGGAGGCTGTGGGGGCTGTGGGAAGAGAAAACCCTCACTCTTGCACCTCCCCGCCCCCAGCCTCTTGCACTGCCCCCCACACCCCCAGCTCCCTGCCCTGAAGGACTCAGGCAATGCCAGACAAGTCTTCTAGTTCAGGGGTTTGCAAGCTTTTTTCCTCAGGACCCGGTTGAAGAAAATTGTTGATGCCGCGACCCAACATCATTTGATGAGATTGTGGGCTGCGGGTGGGGCTGAGGAGGAGTTTTGGGGTGCAGCAAGGGGCTCCAGCTTTGGGGGGGGTCAGGGCTGGGGAAGGAAGAGCTCACCTTGAGTGGCTCCTAGTCAGCGGTGCAGCGGGGGGGGGGGGCTAAGGCAGCTTCCTGCCTCTCCTGGCACCACAGGCCAGGTTGCACCTGGAAGCAGCCAGCAGCAGGTTCCCAGCCAATGTGAGTGCGGAGCTAGTGCTCTGAGTAGGGGCAGTGCGGTGAGCTCTGTGCGCTCTCCCACACACACACCTAGGAGCTGGGCCTGCTGCCGGCCACTTCTGGGGCGCAGCACAGTCTGCGGTGCCAGGCCAGGCAGGGAGCTGCCTTAGCCCCCTGCTGCTCACCTGATCCCCCTGCAGCAAGGAGACCCAGGGCCCGCCATTCTACCACCCAGCCCTGGGTCGCGCCCCGTCATTGGAAACCCCCTGCTCTAGTATAGCATAGATGAGAGTTCCTACCCCATAGCCTGTTTCAGTTTCCACTGCACCCTCTGCCTAGGCAGCGTTTTTACCCAGAGCACAGAAAAAAGACTCTGCGGAAGCAACTTTGCAGGCAGGCCAACCCTAGTTCTGACCTTAAATGTTCTTTTTCCACAGGCTCAACCCCTACAGCCAGGGAAATGGCCTCCCCAGTTCGGAGTGACGAAGGGACACACTCCGACTGCCCTGAAAACACCTTTCAAGAGCCTTGCCCTGCTGCTGCGTAAACAACCCCCACCCCCTTCCCAGTCAATAGAATTATGGAGGGTTATTTGGTAGCCAGTACATGTATTGGCAGTTGCCAAGTCAGGTAAAGGTTGCTACAGAAGCGGATTTTTTTTTTCCCAGAGGAGCACGCAGCATGAGGGAGCTGGGGAATCCAGGGGGAGAGTCCGGAGGTGGGTGGAGAGCTCCGATCTCCCTTTTACACCTATGCATACCCTAGCTTGGAGGCCTGGGGTTGGCCAATGCGCAGAAACTCAGTTACACTCAGCCAGCAAGGAAGGAGGAAGGCAAAGCCATTGCTGGCAGAATGGCGCCGGGCCTTTGGCTTACGCCCTGATTTGTGCTCAGAAAGCTTTCCTTTCTCTTCTATCACAGACCCTCCCACTCAAGATGTGACATGCCCTAGATGCCACCTCACGCGTAATTAACACCGAGGGCTCCCTAAATACAAGCCAATCACACACTTCCATGAAAGTACTCGTCAAAGGCAGCCAGGTCGATGCAATTTTTGCTCCTGTGCGCCGAGGGTCTTCGCTGTTTGCCGTCCCTGAATGCCACGGTTCTTATTATTGAGGGTGGACAGGCTTAAATACCACGGACTTGCAGCAAAAGCTGCCTTTAAATCCAATTCTCCTGTCGGCTAGGCTTTCATTATTGCTAGGGATTTTGGCAGCTTCTCCCGGCAGTTACACAATCTTCTGATTAAACTCTGGAAACGAGGACTGCTTCCCTTGCAGAAAGTAAATAAATAAACCGCCACTCACACAAAACAGGAACATTGGGGGGGGGGGCAAGAGAAAGGGTGAGGTGGGGAAACTGAGCAGTTCCAGCGCCCTCCCTGCCCCCAACTTTGCCCCTTATCTTTGATTTTCCTTCTTCCCAGCTAAATTCCAAGGAGAGGTCACCGTCTTCTCTTTGCCTCTCAAAGAGCACAGGAGGCCTGTTTGAAAAAACAATTCCCTTCAGAAACAATTCGCTACAGCGCCCAGATTCTCAGGCTGGGGCAAGAGCGTCGCCCTTTGTTCTTTATAGCTGGGGACATTTGCATGAGAAGAGCCCTACTCTTTATTCCTCAGTGTGGTCCAAGCCATCCATTAGCGATTTGCCAACCCAAGAATTACAAGAGAATCCCATTCACACTTTGCTGAGCAAGACACCTGGGTTGAAGCGCCTGATGCATGGGGCCATCTGAAATGACCCCTACCGACCTTCACTGTCATCAGCTGGCTTTGAACCTTGGAGCGACAGTCCCAGACCACCAACCTCTTAGCACTTGAGCTATTGGAATAGCGCTGTTAACAGATAGCCCGTAATAGACTGCAGTGTCTAGTGCAGGGGTTCCCAACCTGGGGTACATGTACCCCGAGGGGGTATGAGAAGCTTGTCATATTTGGGGAATATTTGGTAAATAACTAGATTATCCTAATTGAAATATTCCAAAAGTAGTAGTGTTAGTGAAAAAAGTTGTGGATTCTAGAGTCTAGAATTTATTTCCTTTCAAATTGAATAGGGGTACGGGAGGGTTTACTAAAATCCAAGAGGGTACGGGGACCAAAAAAGGTTGGGAACCCCTGGTCTAGTGGCTGATCCAAACACACCCTTTGCCACAGAGCGTGCTGGAAGCAGCATGCTAAGCCCCTGAGCTGAAGAAACGCCATGTGTCATATTCTGTGTAACGCCACAATGGTCCACAAAGCACAATATTGACTAGAGAGATCCAAATTGCATCTCAGCCTGCTCTCCTTAATCCATGAGGGTTGCAACAGCACAGGCCCCATAAGGATCGAGGAGAGAGGATTTGAAAATTAAAAATAAGCCAGAAGACTGAAAGCCATTTTCTCCTCTTACACTTACTGGTGTGATCTAGGAGTGACTCCAAGAACTAGGCCCTATGAATTAAGATGGGAATCCATCAGAAGAATAATAAAGATTCTTTTTTTTTTCATGCAAATGATCGATCCCCAGCTGTAGATTAGCTGGGGGAAGTCCAAAGCAGAATTGGCTCTACATGCTTCTTCAGTTGAAAACTGATTCCTTGGCTCTTAAGCTAACCATCATATTGAACTTCCTAGCTCAGTCACCAGGCGGGAGCTGTGTTAGTTTCCTAGTGTGGACATGCCCGAAGGTGCCGCAGGACTCCTTGTTGTTTTTGCAGATACAGACTATTTCAAAATAACTAAAATCGACTTAACTCCCAAAATAACAAAATCAGGCAGGTTCTCACTACGGGGAATCCTTGAAATTAGTTTGAGGCAGGATCCATTAATGTGGATGCGCTACCTACACTTCGAGGGCCAGAAAGCACTGGAGAGTCATCAGTTTGAATTAATCAGGGGAGCAGTTATTTTGAAATAGCGGCACCGGAGCGTCCACGCTACTGCTATTTCGAAATAACTATTTCGGAATGAGCGTTATTCCTCAAGGAAAGCAGGAGTACAGATTTTGGAATAAGCGACCCGTTATTTCAAAATAACGGGCTTGGTAGTGTGGACGCTCCACTTATTAATTCGACCTACGGGGGGTTATTTTGAAATGCAGTCCTAATGCAGACCAGGGTTTAGAGACTAACAGATTTATTAGGTCATGAGCGTTGGTGGGGAAAAAAATGGGTTTTGCCCATGAAATTTCATGCCCTAATAAATCTGTTAGTCTCTAAGGGCATGTCTACACTAGGGCTTTATTTCAAAATAACTTATTTCAAAATAATAACTCCTGAAATAATACTTTCAAAATTGTGCGTCCACATTATGAGGATTCCTCAAAATTAGTCCGAGCCCCAAAATTAGTCCACTTAGAGCCCCAGGAAGCAATGGTGAGTAATTAGTTCAAATGACTCTAGGGAGTCGTTATTTCCAAACAGCAGCACTGGAGCATCCACACTACCGCTATTTCAGAATAACTATTTCAAAATTGGCGTTATTCTTCATGGAAAGCAGGAGTTATTATTTTGAAATAACCAGCCCGTTATTTCAAAATAACGGGCGTGATAGTGTGGACACTCCGCTTATTATTTTGAAATAACTCCCTAGTACAGACCACGGCTAAGGTGCCACATGATTTCTTGTTATTTTTCCTAGCTCAGCTAAACTGTAGTTCTTGTTGAGCGGCTGCAAAGTCGTCCATCAACACAGAACAATCGAAAAAATGGCAGGAATTTCTAAACTCCATTTAAAATATTTAGCAGATCTGTGCTTCGTTATTTCAGATATTAAAACTAATAACTGCAAGTTTTTCTTTAATATACAGTGGGTCCCATTCAACCCTTGAGGGAACAGATGAAAAGCCATTAGAGTTATAGTAGCATGAATTTGGTCTGCTAGTTAGAATTTCATACACTGTGTTAAATTTATGACTAATTACAAGTGAATTCAATAAGTGATTATTCAAAATAGTGTAACAGATACATATTATAAGAGCTTCTATATTAATTATATGATTGCTAATCTTCAGTAAATAGAAATTTTTGTGCAAAAAATTATATCAAAATAGATTTTTAAAAGATTTTGCAAGGAACTATGTTTTAGGGAAAAAATTGTTTTCTATCAAATTTTCTGCATTTTTTTTACTCAAATTCTGAGAAAATCATATTCAGAATTGGTACTGAATTGTTTTCATTTACATAAAACTATATTCTCTTATCAAAGTTGTTCTGGAAGGGTTTTCGCTTCCCTGAATGCTGATCTGTAATAAGTCTTTTGCAGAAAATATCACACAAAATTTCACACAGAAACCAGAAATACGGAAAATAGCTCTGGTTTGAACCCTGCATGAAATCAACATCCCTTTTTTTAGCCCACTCTAAGCATCTAATGTCTCCTTTTTGGGTACAGGATTAAGATGGAGTTTGAACCACCTGTGGTAAGGAGGGCAAAGGTATCCCTCAGTGTCGACCCTAAGCATCCACCACAATGCTATTTGATATGATAGCTTCCTTGGGAAGATTATTAAGTGATAGCAACAGTTGGAGTCATTGGGGCATAAAATATCACGCCCCCGGGCATCCTGACTCCCTGTGACGAATTCTGCAGCAGAATGGGAGGAAAAAGCTCAGATGATGCAGAAAAGAGGCTCCAGTAGAAACAGTCACACAACAGGCAGATGTAGTCAGGGGAAAATGAGCATGTGGTGATTATGAAGTCACAACAGGCTGAAAAACCCCAGCACAACTTACCTTCTTGCAGAGGAGCTGTATCGCTGATTCAAAATGCACCAACATGGAACACACGTCAAGCTGTCCAGGTATGCCCTAGATCAGGGCCACACCAAAATTTTAGTAAGTGGTCAAAGGCCGCACTTTCTTACGGAAGAGGTGCGGGGTCTGGGATGGACGTTGTGTGCAGAAGGGAGCTCAGGTAGAGGACTGGGGTGCAGGACAGGGTGAGGGGGTCTAAGTGGTAGTTTGGATGAAAGAGGGGGATTGTGACCTGGGACAGGGACTTAGGTGCAGGGTCTGGGATGGGGTATGGGTGCAGGAGAGGATTCTGGCCTGGGGCAGGAGATCCCGGGTCTGGAAGGGAGTTGTCACCAAGGGAAGGGGGAAAGAGAGTGCAGAGGGTCTGGATGGTGACCTGGGGCAAAGGGCTGCACAAACTTGTTCCAAAGACAGCTCAGTACACGGGTTCTGACTTGCAGTCCTGGGCCGGTTGAAAATTAGCCAATCACGATGAGTTGCAAGACCGTTCTGTGATGTGGAGAATTGTCCATTTGATCTTCTGGAGCCAATCAAACTCATTTTACTCATGACCGATGTCAGAGTGGGACCTGGATTTTCACAGTTTGAAAGCAAGAACATTAATTTCCTGCATGAGATCACTTTGATGGAGGAGTACATTTGAATCAAATAAAACCAAAAGATTTGGACACTACCTTATAATGGCCTTCTTGAGTAGATAGGATGAAAAAAATTGTAGTGGAAATAAAGAAGGAAGCATATTTTAGCAGGCAATGCTAGCTAAGACTAGATTGCATCTTAGTGTGTTCATATAGTCAGAGTCAAACATGAGGCAGAAAACACTCAAAGCAAAGTGTTGTATAAGTGGGGGTAAGGGAGATTTTGATTTTACTGTTGGTCCTGATGTTACTGGGCAGGTCAGCTAAATTCCGATTACAGAATTTGCAGAGCTGATGAGAAAATCAAACAAGAAGACTGCAGCTTGGTTTTCATACACCAGGTCCACCGGGCAGTGCCAGTAGCCAGGAAAGTGTGTTTGGACTTGTACTCAAGAGATAGTGAAATAGGATACACCAAGGTGTCATTTTTGCTGCCTCTGTGAAACGGCTACAAAGATGATTCAAGTGTTTGACGTAGTGATGGGCCACATTCTGAACTGATAGGAATCAGAGCAGCTCCACTGATAACATTTGACTTGGATGAAGCCTATACTGATTTACAGCATCAGCACATCTAACCCAATGAACCTCCGAGTACTGCATAACTCCATAACTTAGCTCTTTATATTCCCTTGTGGGCACCTGCTTGCCCCATATTTTCCTGCCAGCCCTAGATCTTTGCTTACCCACCACACCTTCCTGAGCAGGAACTCAGCCCAAGTTGCCAAGACATAAAACATTTTTGTTGCCATGTTGCTTTCTTTGTTGTCGCTCTAAATCATGGGCGAGAGATACCCACCCCCTCCTGGAAAAATCAACTTCAGAACCATGGACAGCACATGCCAAGTCTAATTAGCTGATGGCTCCCTGAGAAATGCTTTGATCGGTGCAACTAAGACTTTATGAATTCATATGTTGAAGTCTTCAGAGTCTTGGAAAGAGTGATAAATATATTGGGTGTTTATGGGTGTTTAGAGAGAAAGCGTAAGAGCCAAGAAGAACATGATGGCAGACAAAGCTGAATAGGAGGCAGCTTCCTCTCTATCACGCAGGTAGAGTAACTGAAAATACACACATAGTCCATCAAGATGATGCCAGTATTCAGCATGCTGCTCCTCTGTTGATGAATATCAAATATTTATTGTCCTGGCCACCATAACACGCCAGGGAGGGAACTGATCATAATGAATCATAAGGAAAGAGAATTTTTTAAACCCAGATCGTGGCAGGCCGTGGTTTATAGAATGTGTATATTGTATATTGTATATGAAATAATGCTTTTGTCTTATACAGCACCTTCCATACAAAGGGATCCCAAAGAACACTATAAATTTTAAGAAGAGATTTTATATTCTGGTAATTTTACAGATGTGTACAATAGATTGGACATATTCTTGAAAAATGTAACATTGATTCCCCAAGATCTACAATTAATATAAAGTGTAGATTAGGGACAGAATCAAGCACAGTGGTTGGATTCTAGCTTCATAAGTACTTACTGTATGTGTAGAAGGTATAATGAGGCAAAGTTTAAATGACACCAAGCAGTGCACATGGATCTATGACACTGTGATATTGTTGCACAAAAAACAAACATAATTCTGGGCTGCATTAACAGGAGTGTTGTGAGCAAGACACGAGAAGTCATTCTTCCGCTCTACTCTGCACTGATTAGGCCTCAGTTGGAGTATTGTGTCCAGTTCTGGGCACCAGATTTTAAGAAAGATGTGGAGAAATTGGAGAAGGTCCAGAGAAGAGCAACAAAAATGATGAAAGTTCTAGACGACATGACCTATGAGGGAAGACTGAAAGAAATGCGTTTGTTTAGTTTAGAAAAGAGAAGACTGAGAGGGGGCATGATAGCAGCTTTCAAGTACAAGGAGAGGGGAGAAAAATTGTTCTCCTTGGCCTCTGAGGGTAGGACAAGAAGCAATGGGCTTAAATTGTAGCAAGGGAGGTTTAGGTTGGACCTTAAGAAAAACTTCCTGTCAGGGTGGTTAAACGCTGGAATAAATTGCCGAGGGAGGTTGTGGAATTTCCATCAATGGAGATATTTAAGACATCTATCAGGGATGATCTAGATGGTGCTTGGTCCTGCTGCAAGCGCAGGGGACTGGACTTGATGACCTCTCAAGGTCTCTTGCAGTTCTAGTGTTCTATGATTCCATGATACATGCATCAACAAGATAAGATCTACCAATGATTGTGTTTTCATGGCTTCAGCTAGGAAAGAACTTCCAAACATGCTTACTGGGTAAGTTTATAAGGATCCTTTAAAAAATAACAGCGTGGCTACTGGGACAGATGTTAAATTGTGTTTGCTTGCACATACACACACACACAGGAACAGCACAGATTGGAGGAATCCCCACTGCCAACCTGCAGACTGATTTGTTATGGCAAATTTTCCCCTCTCCCTTGCCCAGTGCAGAGGGTGAGCTCAAAGTCTATTCATCACTGATGTGAGATTTACACTGGCCCCCCCGTACAGGAAGGCATTTCACCCTTTGCTCCCACTGCCCTTCAGGACGGATATAGCCATTCTCTTCTCTACCCTCACTGCCACATTAACACAAGAAATATTTGCACCATAAGGTACTGTGGACACCATGGTGGCAGCACATGGGAGGCTGGGAGCACTCACAAGAGGCCTGACATTCACCGCACTAGTGGAAGGCAGCAAGCAGGCCATGACAGGAAACACAAAGCACTTCGTAGTCATGAGAGTTGGAACAACACCTCAAAGTCTGAGTCAGCAATTTGGGGCACTCAGGCTGGACTTGGGGTGCAACCGTTCAGAGGCATGGTATTGTGTTCTCAGTGATGCTGATGGCAAGCTGGGAGCTCACACTTACTTGTGCAAAAGCACTTGTGCGAAGGTTCACACTGGACGTGTTTCAGAAGCAGGTTAGTAATCACTTCCATTTCCCTCCCCTGTTTCAACCAGCACATATGCTAGGGTAGTGTGGGACATTTGGGGGGTTGGGGCCTATCCCTGCCCCGTCTCTATTCCCCGTCACATACTGGTCCCTCTTGGATCTTTAATGGCTCTCAGCACAGCAGGCTACTGCTACTGTCAACGAAAAGGTCAAACCAGAGGATTTAACTCAAGCCTGCCAGGGAAGTTTGTGGCGCAGGAATGACACCAGCAGTGAGTGAGTTACAGCAAGCATGCAGCTCCTATGTTAGGCCCAACAATACATGAGAAACGAGACAGCCCCTTAAGTGAGCCTCTCTTCCCCAAACATACACAGACTGTGCCTGTACTGGCCCCACACCAGGCCTGCCTGGCACACGGGGAAGGTGGCTACCAATCTACCGACGGCTCCTTTTCTCCTCATCAGCTCCCCTCTGATGTGGTCTGGTCCCCCCAAGGCAAAGCCTTGTTTGCCTGGAAAGCCCTCTGGTTCACAGTCCCATGATCCACACAGCGGGCGCGTCATTGGCTTCTTCAGGGGCCCGAATTAATCCCCCCTACCACGTAAGCTAATTCATTTGGTTCTCTAGTCCGATATAACCTTTCTCCCAAAGGAGCCTCAAAAGCCTGCCCCAGGGGCACACTGTTACTAATTTTTACCTAATTCGTATTTTTGGAAGGAGTGAAGAGGAGTCGTACCCAAACTCACCTTACAGCCATGTGTACATCAAGCACTCACTCCGACTTTTGCATGACAAGCCTGATGTGAGGGTACAGTGACCAGCAGAGGAGCCAACAGCCCTGCCGGGCCCCTGGGCAAGGTGGGGGAGCAACTCTGTGCTCCCAGAAGAGGCAGGGATGAGGGCAGAAAGGGCGAGGCTGAGGGCAGCCAGCCCTCAGTGGTCCCCGGACCGTGGTGCCCCGCCCCGCCCGGCACTGCCTGGAGTGCATCCCTCCCTTCCCAACCACCCCTAAGAGCCCCGGGAGCACATTGTGTGGCACTCTAGCAGCAATTTAAAGGGCTCCAGCCTCCCCGTTGAATTGCTGGACCCCAAAGCAGTCGCCCCCTTTGTCTGCCCCCTCCCCGTCAGCAGGCCTGGTGAGTGGTCAGGATGGGCTCCATGATAGAACCTTCCTCGTATGACTCAGGTTGAAGCTCTCTGGTCCAACACCCTAAGACCTGACCGGTGCCGAACCAGAGAATTTGCCAGACCAAGGGAGGTCAGTATTGTCTAGCAGCATCACCAACACTTCCACTGCTTACTGGGCTCTCCAAAGACATTGAGGGGTACATCAGAGCTAAATAACAGTGCAGAACACTGAGAGCCAGGACTGGGGGCTGTAAACCAACTTTATTGAACTGCAAGAAACTTGGCCACACTCATGATAATTGGACATCCGGCTCACTAAAATCATGCTGGACCAGGGATGTTGCCGGACCACAGAGTGCTGGACTAGAGAGGTTCCACCTGTATGTACTTTTGCATGGTCCCATAATTACTGACCCATAGGTCCAGTCTTGATTGTATGTGCAGTCCGGTTCACAGTCCTTGTCTGTGCGACTCCTCAAGTTTACTTCAGTTCACTTCTGCTCAGAGAGGCCCCTGTTATTTGGCCATGTTTAAGTCACGTCACGCCACATTCGCACCTGTTCAGTGGAATCACACCTATTTGGCACCGTCCCCACAGGTAGCAGCCCCCCACAGGAGAGTGACTATGTTCCTATGTGTCTTAAAAAGAAATCACAAGTCAAAAAAGGCAGATGTCATTGTATGAGCTGCCGGGACTGTAGGAGAGCCCACGGCTGCTCCCATTTTGAGAGCAGGCTGCATGGGGCCTCTTAGGAAAGTTCCCTCCCTTCTCCCTGCCAGACAGAGATGTAAATGGAGCTTTTGCTGTCTTCATCCCTGGGAACGGCAGTTGCCTGGCTTTGTTTTTATTGTGCTAGCCTCCTGTTTGAAAGTGAAAGTTCAGAGGCTGAGCGCCCCCATCCATCCAACAGGACAGTAAATCTTGCTTTCACAGAGCTGACGCACCAAAGCTAATTGGGATGTTTCCCCTGCCCCTGTCCTCAGAGATGAATTTAAAAAGCTCATGCACAATGGGAAGGGGACCAAGTGCGGGAGCAAACGGCACAGGCCGTAAAAACCACATCGCCTTCCCCACAGAAAGAAAAAGTCATTGCTGTCATAAAGCATGCTGGCTCTGTGACCAAACGCTGGAAAGACACTTGCAGAAGTCAAATGTAATGAATATTCAGCAATCTCTGGGCATTGTGGCAGAGCAAAACTCCTCCATCAAAGGACTCATTCCTATGGATGAGGAGAGAAGATAATAGGTCCCCATTTGACAGAAGTAGCCACCAGTATGTTAACTCAGAGAAGACCAGTTTCTCTGGGAGATGGGCAGTGTGGATATTATGACTCCAATAACATGAGATCATTTGGGGAGCGAGATATCAATGCCTGTGTTGCAAAAACCCTGTTGTGAAAGGTGTACCTCTAAAGCCACAAACAGAAATAAAAAAAAAATCCATGACCATTCGTCTCCCTTCCAACAATTAGTTTGTCTCACCAGAATTCACAGCCCTATTTGTTCCCAGCACACCTTCATCAGAAGGTGACGAAGTGATGTTCCTGGAGAGTAAGGCGCTCACAAATATTTGTGCAAAAGCACTCGTGTGAAGGTTCACGCCAGAAGTGTGTGGGGAATAAACTTGAAATCACTTTCATTTCCCTCCCCTAGTTCTCAGTGGATCAGCCATCTACTCAGGAGTAAGAGCAGTAGTATATCGCTCGAGCAACCAATCAAACAAACCCCAAGAATAACGGCGATATGGTCAAAATGAATAGATCAAATCAATCTTTGGATTGAAATCTGTCGGTAGAGCATATTTGAAACACTGCAAATTTCATTGCTAACTGTGAACACACACAAAAAAGGATTATCTACATGGTATAAATCATATGCCAGGCCAGGAGTTGTCCCACGTGACTTGTCTTACACTGATTATATACGCTCCCCAAAAAAACCCAGCAATCTGGTAATAAGGTGTGTGCTCAGAGCTGTTTAATTTACAGAGACACAGGGCAGTGGAGGAGGGGTTGATGAGCCCTGGGGAAAAGTTGCACTGATTTAACTAATATTTCTTTGCAGAGTGTAGGGAGCTGTAGTTATTAATAATTGTGTTAACACTCCTAGATCTTTTTACATGCGTCCCCACTGATTAATAAATGCACACAGCACCTTATGCGGTGGGCAAGTCAGTAGCTGTCTCCCCGTTTCATAGACGGACAGATAGACACAGACTGATTATAACTAACAATTTTTAAAGTTCCCAATGCTTTGTGTGACCCTGCGGGGCAAAACAATTCACAGCTCCCACTGACTTTATAATGGGCCTGCCTGGAAACCACTGCCCTGGTGACTCCAAATCATGGCTGCTAAATGGTTTGTCCGAGGTCACCCAGCGAGTCAGTGGCAGAGGCTGGGTTGGAAGGCAGGAGTTCCCAGCTCCCACATTGTGTCCATCCTCAGGAGTGGGGAACCTATGGTCCAGGGGCCGGATCCAGCCCCTGGCTTCCCTGGATCTGGTCCCTGGGGCTCGGGGCTCCCCTGCAGCACTGGGGAGCTGGTTTTCCAGCCCTGCGGCCCCCTCCCATCCAGACTCTGCACCCCTGCACCCTCCCTCCCACCCAAACCCCCCACCCAAAGCCCGCTTCCCAACAGCTCCCTCCCACACACCAAACTCCTCATTTTTGGCCCCACCCCATAGTGTAGGGGAGTAAAAGCTCCCACAAAATCTACTCTTCTGGACCCCCTAAGCTCTGGTGTGTGAGGGGAATGTGGCCGCTGACTGTGTTTTTCTGTGGGTCAGCAGCCCCAGAACCACACCAAATGCTCCTCTAGCCCACTCTTTGCCAAGAGTTCTCGTTTTACATTTCCACAGGGTTGGAGGAGGTAACTAGAATGAAAGTCCTGGCTCCAGACAGCAGCTGAGGTTAAAGCCTAAGTTATATAAACCCTAAACATACCCCAACACCCTCCAAGGACATTCACACACTTTAATGCTCTGATCCTGCTCTCCTCAAGGTCAATGGCAAATCTCTGATTGATTTGAGTGGGTGCCAGATCCGGCCCCACATCCCATCTACTCAGGGTAGACTGTGAGGCTGCCCAGTGCCTAGCATGGCCCTGAGCAGGTCTCTGGTAGCTCTTAGCAAGTCCAGAAGTAAGAGCCTCCTGTGTAGAGTTGACTGTGCTCTGTGGTGGCTCTGGTCACATGCATGATTTCGCTTCACTGACCTGGCTTTCTGGCTCACAGACTTCCTGCCTTGATCCCTAAGGGTGTGTCTAGACTACATGGCTCCATTGACGGAGCCATGTAAAGTAGTTTACCCGACATAGTTAATGAAGCGGGGATTTAAATAATCCCCGCTCCATTAAAATAAAAATGGCTACTGCGCTGTGTGAACAATCAGCTGATCCGGCACAGCACAGCAGTCTAGACGCGGATCGGTCAACAAGAAGCCTTTGTCGACCGTTCCCTTATGCCTCAAGAAACAAGGTTTACAGGAGCGGTCGACAAAGGCTTCCCTTGTCGACCGATCCGCGTCTAGACTGCCGCGCTGTGCCGGATCAGCTGATTGTCAGCATAGCGCGGTGGCCATTTTTATTTTAATGAAGCTGGGGATATTTAAATCCTCGTTTCACTGACTATGTCGGGAAACTACTTTACATGGCTCCGTCGATGGAGCCATGTAGTCTAGACACACCCAAAAGTGATGTCCTCCAAGGTGACATCTAGGCTATGGTCTGAACGGTCGGCCCAGCCATGCAAGAGTAAAAATCACAATGGCATTCCAGACCTTTGATAGAGCTGTCAATAGCCCACTTCATTTTTCCCTCAGGGTGTGTCTAGACTACAGGGTTTTTTCAAAAAAAGTGGCCTTTTTTTGAAAAAACTTCCCCTGCGCCTAGACTGCTGCCACGTTCTTTCGAAAGCAAATCAAAAGAACATGGCAGTTTTTTCGATCGCGGAAAACTTCATTTTACGAGGAAGAACGCCTTCTTTCGAAAGTGCTCTTTCAAAAAAAGACACTGTGTAATGCAAACTCTGCTTTTTCGAAAGAGAGCATCCAGACTGCCTGGGTGCTCTCTTTCGAAAAAGCGGCTCGCTTTTTCGAAAGTACTGGCTGTAGTCTAGATGCTCCCTTTCGAAAGAGGCTTGTAATCTAGACGTACCCTCCGCTTCTGCGGCTTGCATTACAGCCTCATCACCCAAGGACTTTGTCTTCATCGATACTGCCTCTCTCTGTCTTTTCTCCTCTCCCTCCTCCTCCTTTCTCTTAGCATAAAATTGGCTCTTAGCTCCCTCCTCCCATGAAGGAAGCATAACACCATGCAGTGGAATGCGCTCTGCTTCCATCTGGAGGGGCGACTGTTGCGTTACTACACTGCGGATCTGCCCAGGAGTTGCGTGGGAGCTGGGCCAGTGGAACACTGCTTCCCCCATCACGCCCACAACTCTGCCATGAAGCTGGGGCCATTTCGAGTGGAAAGACGGCAGTGAGCAGAGAGAGGTTTGTCTCCCTCCCCTCTTCCTGGACTCTCAAGGCATGGCTGGAAACAGGCTCAGTGCCGCAAACCAGGCATAACTTAGGACAGAAAATTGATTAGGCAGATACGGGCTTTTGTAGGAAATGAGAGAAAGGGGAGGAGGGGCAAGGAGAGGCTGGGGGGGATGTGGGCAGCGATCTGATAGAATTAGGATTGCTGGATGGGGGTGAGGCTACTTCTGGGTTTGGTTTTCTGCAGCACCCCAATTCTGCCGCTGTGTCGGTGCTTTAGACAGAGCTCCCCGTGAGTCGGACAGAGCATTAACCCGCCCTGACGAAGTGCCAGCCCAAAACCCTCATTACAGCATGTAGTACTGCCCCTCCTCCCAGCAGAAATACAGGGCCCTGGCAGTGGCTGGTACAAACTAGACTGTGCCGGGTCCTCTTAACGGAAGAGACTGAAGGGCAACACCTACAGAAGAACATTGTGCACTGCACAACAGTCGCACTGTTCCCGTGGACACTCACCCACCGATATCATGGTGCCCTCAGTTACAAAAAGTACAGCAATGGCTGAAGGCACTGGAATAATGTTTAAGTTTGCTTGTGTCTTTTGGCCCATATCTAGAGAATGCCAGCATGCCTTGGAAAGGCACCCAGAGAGCTGTGTGTTCCAGGTCGGCGTGTCCCTGGCAGCTCTAAGGAGGCACAAGGCAAGCGGGACAGGCGACTCCTTCCTCTTGCTCCAGCACTGCCGGCCAAAATGGATTTCTCAGCGTCCTCAGATAGGCCCGGCCCCAAAGCTGGGAGGGGCAAAGCAGAACCACCATTCCAAGTCCCCTCTCTGCACCATCTTGCAGAGCTGGCCTAGCCAAGCAAAGAGAGGTGGTGCAGAGAGGGCGGGACATATCCTGCAGTCTGCACAAGTATAGCTGGAAGCGTACTGCTCCTGTGTCCTGGGGTAAAATGCTGCCCTAGGCAGGGCTGTGCCTAGAAGGCATAATAGACACACACACACACACACACTCACACACTCTCGCACACACAGAATGGCTGATAGGCGGGTGGCCAGGTGTGGGATTGTGCATTCTGCACACTGCCTCTGATTTATCTACCGCCTGGCGGTGCCTTTATTGATTTCGGGCTGCCGAGCAGATGGCCTTTGTGAGAACATGTCCCGGCTGCAAGCGGAACGCGAGGACCAAGAGGAGAGCTTTGCAGCCAGCACTGGTTTGCGCGTGCCCATGTGTGCGGAGCGGTGACACAGCTGCTGACAAAAGGAGCCACTCTGGACAGATGGCTCGGCAGAGGCACCGTCGGTTCCCACTCTTGGTGATCTGAAGCCTGGTTAGCAAGAGGGCGTTTGCTGCCTGCTGTAGGCATCTGGTCCATGTCCTGCAAAGCAGATCAGACCAGAGTCTGCTCCAAACACACAAGTGTGGACCCCAGAATTGTTCCAAGGTAGAGCACATACCCAAAGGGATAACAGTACGAATAAGCCACACCAAAGCCCCTTTCATTCTCCTTGCTATGACTATGCTCTCGAAGTCACATGGCTCCAGAGCAGATCTGGGACGGGGCAGAACAGGACACCTACCGGGGGGATTTCATGAGTCGTGCATGTCACTGCCGTGGCCAGAGGGGTGGAGAGCTTGTGGAGTCAAGCAAGAGGTCATGGAAAGCAGCAGCGTTAGGCTCCACAGAACCTTCATCCCCTCCTCCCAGGACCCACCAGGACTTCAGCAACCCAGATCCACAACAGCGGGAGAAGGTGGGGAGGGGAGGTTGCTACATACCCCACACACACACACACACACACACTCAGCCCATCAATCCCTTAGAGAGTCCAACCCTACAGCCCAGCTACATGGGAACTCTGCCGTGCTGGGGGCAAGGACCGTGCCACAGGGCAGGCCCAGAACTGCTGGGGCTGACAGAAAGAAACCCGTCCTCCTCTTCTGGGCCACCACCTGAAAGAATAAGCAGCGTCCTGCACAAGCCATTGCCCACTGCCCAGGGAAGGGAAGTGAGAGCCGGCAGCCACGATGGGGCAAGACGGTTGGCAAGTCACTGGTAGATGCTGGTCAAGAACAATCTCTTCCGTGGGTTTACCTGGCGCGCTGCGTCTTGACTCGCAATTGCCCGACAAGCACTCTAGCTCAGAGCATCTCGTCACACCTTGGGAGAATGTGGGTTTGAGCAATTCCCGTGGGGGAGGCGGGCTGCTGGGGTGATACTCAGGTGGATGCAGGGAGTGTAGCGTGACAGACAGGCAGAAAGCAAAGAGCCAGCAGCTAGTGTCTTTCTCTCTGTCCCCTCACTCAATGTGCCATGAAGAGCGCACCTACTACGCTCCCAGGCATCAGGGCATCCCTCAGTTAGGGTATAGGCCCTTGGTGGGAGAGGCAGTGCTGTTTTGCGGGCTCATGCTGGATTCATAGAATCATAGATACTAGAACTGGAAGGGACCTCGAGAGGTCATCAAGTCCAGTCCCTGCCCTCGTGGCAGGACCAAGCACCATCTAGATCAGGGGTGGCCAACCCGTTCCAGACAAAGAGCGAAGATAGTGGATCTAGCGCGAAGAGCCAGGGCAAAGTTGTAGAACAACAACAACAAAAAAAGGCCTGCCCCTTTAAGAAGAGCCGCCATATTGGAAGCGCCATGTTGGACGCACCGGACGGCTCTCCTGCCCTGGTGAGTCGGGAGGCGGAGGCCATTCTCAGTGGCACAGGGGCAGCTTCGCAAGCCACACTGCCAGGGGTAAGAGCCACATGTGGCTCACAAGCTGCAGGTTGGCCACTCCTGATCTAGATCATCCCTGACAGGTGTCTGTCTAACCTGCTCTTAAATATCTCCAGTGACAGAGATTCCACAACCTCCCTAGGCAATTTATTAGTGTTTAACCACCCTGACAGTTAGGAAGTTTTTCCTAATGTCCAACCTAAACCTCCCTTGCTGCAATTTAAGCCCCTTGTTTCTTGTCCTATCCTCAGAGGCCAAGGAGAACAATTTTTTTCTCTCCTCCTTGTCAAAACTTTTTAGGTACTTGAAAACTGCTCTCATGTCCCCTCTCAGTCTTCTCTTTTCCAAACTAAACAAGCCCGGTTCTTTCAGTCTTCCCTCATAGCTCATGTTTTCTAGAACTTTAATCATTCTTGTTGCTCTTCTCTGGACCTGCTCCAATTTCTCCACATCTTTCCTGAAATGCGGCACAAAACTCGACACAATTCTCCAACAGAAGCCTAATCAGTGCAGAGTAGAGCGGAAGAATGACTTCTCGTGTCTTGCTCACAACACTCCTGTGAATGCAAGCCAGACCGGGGGGCAGTCCATTGCAGTGCATACCCAACCGCATTCAGGAGTAACAAAGGCTTGTGAATCTAAATAGGAAGAGGGAATTCACCTCATGGAAAGCCTCTCGGAGACCTTGGGCAAGTCACTTATCCTCTCTGTGCCTCAATTCCCGAGCTGTAAAATGGGGACAAGAGTGCTGCCCTGTCTCTCTGGGAGCTGTGAGGAGAAGAGTGTTAAAAACAGTGGAACTCTCTGGTAGTACAGCAATGGGGGCTGTAGAACAAGGGTGGGTGATCCTTTTTGATGGGGGAAGCACTCCAAGATTTTCATAAGTGCTCCAGGTCTGCATGTGGATCTGGATTGCAGATGTACTGGTGGGTCCAGGGCTGCATTTTCCTATAGGAAGGGTGTGAGCTCTGGGACAGACGTTGGGTGCGGAAGGGAGCTCAGGGTAGGAGACGTGGGTGCAGGAGAGAATGTGAGGTCTGAGAGGTGGAGAAGGGGGTTGTGATCTGGGGCAGGAGTTTGGCGTGCAGCGTCCAGGAGGGGGTATGAGTGCAGGAGAGGATTCTGGCATGGGGGAGGAGGGGAGGGGAGTGCAGAGGGTGACCTGGAGCAGGAGGGCGTGGTGACCTGGGACAGAGATTTAGGAGGAGGGAGGGACTAGGGTGCCAGATGCAGTCTCTGGCCGGGCGACACTTACCGAGGCACCAGCCCTACACGACCCTGAGACAGGCTCCCTGCCCAGGCTGCTCAAAATGGCTGGCTGCTCCCTGTGGCTCTCTGCTCCAGACGCTGGGGGCAGGAAGAGGTTTTGTGCACTGTCCCCGCCCCCAACAAAATCTCTCAGCTCCCATTGGCCGGTTTCCATGAAGCTTCCCCCTCCTGCCTGTGCCTGGAGCAGAGAGCCACAGGGAGCAGCCAGCCACTGGAAGCCACGTGGGACTGCTCTGAAGCAGCTGGTTGCTCTGTGCCTGAGGGTCCTGGTAGCGTGGCCCATGGGACAGATCTGGCAGCCCACGGGCCGGATCCAGCGGCTTGGGGGGCCAGTTTGGAACTTCTGCAGCAGGGGTAGGATAGATCCGGCTCCCATGATAGACTATTTGTGTAGGTCTATGCTTATGTCAGTAAACAATAAAGGCCACAATACAGTTAGTACGTTAACAATAAACGCCAACAAACTGCCATAGGGAGCAATTTTGGACATGACCCTTGCGCATGTGCATGTGTTGTATTGGGTGGGGGGGGGGGAGATTTTTGCTCATTCCTAAGACTACATCTACACAGCAACATTATTTCAAAATAACTTAGTCCGCGTTGACACAGCGGGCAGTTATTTTGAAATAATGTCGAAATATTGTCAGGCTGGAGGACCTTTTACTCTGAGGGTACGTCTACAGGGCAACACTATTTTGAAATAACTAGCACTGTTCCGAAAGAACTTAGTCTGTGTCGACACAGCAGGCAGTTATTTCGAAATAGTGTCAAAAAACTGTCAAGCTGGACGACTTCTTATTCTGACTCCTGTAACCCTCATTGTACGAGGAATAAGGGAAGTCGGAGGAAGAGTGCTCTATTTCGAAATAAGTGCTATGTAGATGCTCTGTTTTGAAATAAGCTACTTCTAAATAAGCTATGCAATTGCCGTAGCTCAATTTGCGTAGCTTATTTCGAGTTAAGCCCTGCTGTGTAGACTCACCCTAAGGGCACGTCTAGACTACGGTCTTTTTTTTTCAGAACGGAGATAGGCAAATTCGGCGCTAATTTGCATAACTTCTTCCGATCGCATTTTCGAAAGTGGGTCTTTCGAAAGTGAAAGTAGTCTGGATGTGGTTTTTTCAGGAAAAAAAAAAACCCTTTTTCGAAAAACTGCATAAACCTCCTTTTTTTTAGGAAGAGTAGTTTTTTCAAAAAAGGTTTTTTCCAAAGAAACCGCGCCCAGACTACTTTCACTTTAGAAAGACCCGCTTTTGAAAATGCGATCGGAAGACGATATACAAATTAGTGCGATATCTCCTTTCAAAAAAAAGAACGTCGTCTAGACGCGCCTTAAGAGAATAACAGAAAAGTGAGTGTGCATGTGTGCGTCTGTCTGTCTTGCTGGGGAAAACAGAGCTTTAATAAGTTGAGAAAAGTCTGTTCTTTTTGCTGTAAAAAGGCATTTCCTTCCTCCCCGAGGTAAAGATCAATGCGACATCTGTGTGGAAATGACTCCGATCCCTTCTGACTACTCCATCAGAGCCTGTTACTCCGAAATGGTCTGTCTGGGACTGACACAGCAGCTGCATCTCACTGAGGGGACCCCAGAAGAGAAGATGCACGTGGCAGCGGGAGCACCACACATTGCATTATGGTGAAGAGTCTCCACTAGGCCCGGATGGTACTGCCATGGTGGCAGACCTGATTTACATAGCACTTCCCATAATGCTCTGCAAGGGGGACGGATGAGGTTTTCATTTAAATTCACAGCTTAAGGTACGCCTTAAGTTCTGGGCCCCCCACTACAAAAAGGATGTGGACACATTGGAGAGGGTCCAGCTGAGGGCAACCAAAATGATTAGGGGGCTGGAGCATACGACCTACGAGGAGAGGCTGAGGGAGTTGGGTCTGTTTAGTCTGCAGAAGCGAAGAGTGAGGGGGGATTTGATAGCAGCCTTCAACTTCCTGAAGGGGGGTTTCAAAGAGGATGGAGAAAGGCTGTTCTCAGTAGTGACGGATGGCAGAACAAGGAGCAATGGTCTCAAGTTGTGGTGGGAGAGGTCCAGGTTGGATATTAGGAAAAACTATTTCACTAGGAGGGTGGCAAAGCGCTGGGATGGGTTCCCAAGGGAAGTAGTGGAATCTCCATCCCTAGAGGTGTTTAAGTCTCGGCTTGACAAAGCCCTGGCTGGGTTGATTTAGTTGGGATTGATCCTGCCTAGAGCAGGGGGCTGGACTTGATGGCCTTTTGAAGTCTCCTCCAGCTCTATGGTTCTATGATACGCCCCCACCCCCACCTTCCCATGCAAATTCTTAGCATACACAAGCCCCTTAGGATTCCCTTTGAAACATCCATCCCCGGCTGGATCCAACGCTCCCCGTCCCTCACAAACAGATTCTGCTCAGCCCTGGCCTGCTGACAGGAGAAAGCCCTGTCTGGGGAAACAGAGGAAAGCTCTCGAAAATGTGTCTCGGGTCATTCTTCACAGGCCACCCCATAGCAACATTCCCAGGGAAATGCACCGCCCTCTCCCCCTTCTGCCCAGGGGGTAGTTGTGCTGGTCGGACAGCTCGGGTGCAGCTTTCCTCAGAAACAACCAAGGAAGCGGGCGTGCCTCCACCCCAGCCCGCACTGTGCTCACGGCCGGTTGTTGAAGAAGAACAGCTCTTCCGGGGTCTATCCCAGGGAGCCGCTCCTCTGCCCCAGGGGGTGTAGGACACCACCCAGCCAAAGAAACAGCCTGACTTCAGGGCACAGTTGCAGCGGAGGACTGAGAAGTCCTCGCACTGGGGTGCTCATTGGAGAGTTACAATGTTTCTTATGCCTGGGAGCCGGTGGGAAAACGGGGAGGGGAAGGGGGAACTTCATGAAAAATGCCGACTTTTTCTCCTGTCAAAACTGGGAAATTCAGCAAAAATTTAAAAATTTGGGAAAATTTCCAGTTTGCAGCCTCAACTAGAAACGCTCAGGGAGGTGACTCTTTTGCACAGCCTATGGGCTTGTCTACATACAAAACACGCACCACTGCCTCTACCCTAGTATTTAACCAGGACAGCTCCCATGTAGCTCAGTATAAAAGTGCTCAGACCAGGGTAGCTTATTACTGCGCAGGAAGGGGAATAAGCCACACTACTGGACCAAACATTTTTGTACTGGTATGACTGCAGCCATCTGGTCCTGCCGTGAGGGCAGGGGACTGGACTCGATGTCCTCTCGTGGTCCCTTCCAATTCTAGTGTTCTAGGATTCTATGATCGAAGGTCAGATGGGTGCAACTATTCACTAAAAAATCATCCATGCAATTGAAATGGTTATTATAGCAGTATCAAAATGACATGCAATTGAAATAGTTGAACCTCTCTAGTCCGGCACCCTCAGGACCTGATCGTTGACGAACCAGAGAATTTGCCAAACCATGGGAGGTCAGTATTGTCCAGCAGCATTACCAACACGTCCACTGCTCACTGGGCTCTGAGAAGACATTTAGGGGTAAATTAGAGCTAAATAACAGCACAGAACACTGAGAGCCAGGACTGGTGGCTGGAAACAAACTTTCTGGGACTGCGGGAAACTTGGCCACACCCATGATCAGTGGACATCCGGCTAACTCAAATCATGGGTGTTTCTGGACCAGAGGGTGACAGACTAGAGAGGTTCAACCTGCACCAGTTTAAAAAAAGAGAGCAAGTCCTCCCCCCCACCCCCTCCCTCTCCCTCCACCCACACACACACACTTATAGTCATCTTAACTTTCCCTCGGCTTAATTTTATCTTATGATTTGTCTTTATTCCCTAGCTACAGAGGATCACACATCCAGCAAAAGGCAGCTTTCCCTGGCTGTAGAGGCGAGCGCGTTGGGTTCTGCTTTCCTCAGCATGAATTAGCTCATTAACAGAGAGCTGCTTTTGGTTTCCCTTGATCTTTGTGCGAGTAATGAGCATTTTCACATACTTCCCTGTCTTCTGCTCTCAGCTCTCAGCAGATGCTTCTGCCCCACGACCCACACAACCCCCACACCCCTTTCCTCGCTTCCAAAGGAAATGAAAACGCAGCGAGGTCCCTCCCCAGCCTTCCCCTCCTATCGGCAGAGCCAGGAAGTGTGTGTGATGAATAACCACCCGGCGACCAGCTTGCAAAACACAGGCAAGATTGATAATCAAGCCGAGCGAGCGGCAGACGGAAATGTCATGAGTACTGAGCCGTTGCCATTCCACCACGGGGAACGTGGCTCCCTTCGCAGGAGAACCCACCCCTCCCCGCCCTCGCCGCATTGCCAGGCAGTGTGGCGCTTCCAGGCAATTACTGTTTCCCTGCGCTCCGGCCATACGTACAGCTGCCACGACTGATAGAATCAGCTGGGAGCCCGCGGGAGTCCAGGCCTTTCCTTTCAGGGTGCCTCATGCCCACATACTCACCAGAGCACTGGGAACGAAGGGAGCAAAGATGCTTCTTGGGCCCATGGCTGGGCATGGAGGGTGACCACTCAGGGTGATGTCATCAGGGGCCCAGGCTGCCCCATTGGGGGTGAACATGGGCGATCCCTTGGCCAGCCCATTGGGAGATGAGCAATGCTGCCCTGACCTGCCAGCTGGCAGGGAGGTGCTGGCAACAGGGCTCAGCTCTGCAGAGCCAGCAGACCAGCCCTCGGGTCCCCCTTTCTTGCAGGCTCTCCTGGGGCTTGGTGGTCAGGGGGCATGTGGCCAGGGCTCAGAAACTCCTCCCTCCACGCAGCCCAGCCAAGCACCAAGGCCAAGAGCTGGTCCTCGTGCCCTGGGCCCCATGCTGCTGCTCTCAAATACAAAGAAAAGGCACCAAAATACAAGTTCTGCCAGGACACCATGTTCCCTAAGGCCAGCCCTGCAGGTGCCCTCTCTGCACACGCTGCGCCTGTATGGACCCCATAAAGCAGCCAAGTGCAGGTTGCATGGGGATGCTTAGAAACAGAGATGCTTACAGAGCCCTCCCCTCCCCCACCCCCAGGCTGCGTAAAAGTGACTCACACACCAAACAGGGTTGCCAGATGGTTGAAACAAAAATACTGAACCCCCCCCCCCCCAAAAAATATACCGGGAAAAAATTCTGTTGAAGGAAAAAAAAGGGGGGGGGGGGGAGGAGACCAAGGTTGTTGAGCAAAAAAAAAAAAATTTTTTTTTAAATAAAACAGCATGTCCCCTTTAAGAGTGAGTGCAGGGATCGGAATAGGGGAGCGGTTGGGTTGAGCACTAAGACCCAGGGGAAGCATTGCTTCCCCTAGGTCTTTTGGCCGGCAGCCATTTTGTGCCGGCAGCCTTGGGGAACCAGGTAATCATGGGGGCTGGGGTTGGGGGGCTGCGGGCTTGGGGGCCAGAAGAGGGCTCAGGGGTGGGGGAGGCCGGGCGCTGAGTGTTTGTAGGGTTGCCAGGTGCCCAGCATTTTCGCCTGCTGGCTGGGGAAAAAATCAGAAGATACCGAACATCTCAGGTGTCCGGTATTCTCTGAATTTTTTTACTGGACAGGAAGCGAAAATACCGGACGGTCAGGGTGAATACCAGATACCTGGCAACCCTAACACCGAAGTGAGGCAAGCTCCAGACCTTGCCTGCTGGAACAAAGAGCTGTCTCCTTCTTAGCTTGCGCCGTTTGGATGGAAACCATTTGGCTGAACATCATTCCAGCTCCAAGCACAGAGTGCCCAGCAGAAGAAAATGCAGGACTCACTATTGCTTTGTTTGCCTGTGCACCACGCCAGCATTACGCCAAAACTACCATTTACTGGAAGACCACCCCTGGGGAGAACAGTCACTCCAAGGGGTGAGCCCGTCCAGGGCAATTGTACTACATCAGCTGATGGAACAAGCAGATTGCAGGAGACAAAGAGTAGAAAACCGTGCGGTGCTGCTGTTAAGTGGATGTTAGGCGAGATAACCCCAGTAACAGATCTGCCTGTGGATAAGCAGGCAGGTTCTTCTACATTCACATTCTTCTCCAGGGTTCTTAGCTGGGATTGTTTTAAAGTTATTTAGGTTCTTTTGAAATACAAAATACAAACTGCTGCAGGATCAGTTAGAAGAAATGCTCAGCTGGACTACATGAGCATGTATAGCCCTCAAGAGTAAAGATTTAGACTTTCAAACTAATATTTAAATCTGATCAAACTCAGCAATGAAAATGAAGCCTGGGGAGCTCTCCTGATACAAAGAACAAGAAACAAACAGCCAGGAACCTTCTGCTCCTGCATTAGTCCTTCTCTGGTAGCATCTCTCCACCTCTGTCCTGCCATTCTCACCTCTCCTTGGAACTGTCCTCCAAATCAGCATCCAGACCATCTGCTTGTCTTCCCAAATCTCCCGCATGGATTTCCCACATGCTCCCTGGAGGGCTTTGTAACTAGGTGTCCGGTGGTAGGACCTTATGGTGGGGCAAGAAATTGTTCTGCAGACTCACCCTATTTGCCAGATAATGTGGGTCTCATTAGCACCACTCAGAGACAAAAGAGAGAGGCTAGAGAGCTAGGCTAGAGAGAGGAAGGCTGCAGATAGAAACCCTAAACAGCCCTCTCAGGAGAGAGCTTAAGGCATATGTTCAGGATTTTAGGATTCTGTAATTTTACCCTACTATATATTTGAGAGAGTTTGTCTGTCTGTCCAAGAACTCCTCCTAAACAGTATGAGCGAGGACCACCAAATTCGGTGGGCAGCTTCCTCTTATCATAACTTACAGCAACGTAAGAGCCTGTCTGTGCCAGGACAATGGCATGTGCCTGGAATGGGATTGCTACTCTGAAAACCAAACAGAAAAGAAACAGAATCACCAAAGCAAATCTAGGCCACAAAATTGACCTGAGTGGGGCCAGGTGTGGGGGAAGAGAAGATGACAATGCTGCTACCTTCATGCTCTCTAGTTTTACCTGTTCATCGACCTATTTTCTCATATCTCCCCGCAGCCCCTCTCTTTTTCCCTCTCTCATTAAACCTTTCCTCCCAGAGGAACATCTGTGATTTGTCATTAAATTAAGGGATGAAGTGGGTCTTAAAAAAATGTAAAGGTGATGAACTTCCATCCAGAGGAATCTTCTCCATTGTAAATCTCTATCTTCCCACTACCTGCCCGAGACGGTTGTTTAATGTGGCTCTGGGATAAGTTCGGGTGGGAGAGGGAGAATTGGGTGAACAAACTTCTGCTAGATAATTACATGAATCCACCAAAAAGATTAAAATGAAGGGAGAAGAAAACACTATAAACCTGTTGCTGTCCAGAACTCCACACTGTGATTTACCTCAGAAATACAATCAAATAACAATGGCTTCTAGATCTATAGACACACACAGGGGAGCCGACAGGATCGCCGGGCCTCTCAGCAATGTAGGGGGGCAAGCTCTGTGCTCCCGGAGGGGGCGGGGCCTCAGGTGGAAGGGGCGGAGCTGGGGCAGCCAGACCTCAGCGAGGCCCAGACGGCATGGCGCCCCTGCCCCCTACTGGCCCTCAGAGCCAGCTGGAGCGCACAGTGCAGCACTCCTGAGGTGATTCTTAAGGGCCTGGGGCAGCAGCTTTGTTTGCTCCTCCCCCTGTAGGCAGGGCCTGCACACACACACACACACACACACACACACCAGCCTGAATTATACAGGCAGGCTAGGTGCTACTTACACAACAAAGGCTCAATTGGAGGCAGCAGCCAGATAACACACACAAAGATATTGCTCCGGGAACCCCTTCACTGGCTTGCCAGCAATGAGCATTCTCTTTGCACCACCGTGTGTCACATGAGTGTTGTGTCACAACACAGGCCACAAAATGCTAATGCCGGCATGACCCTGGGCAGGAAAGATGGCCCTGTGGTTGCTGCATGCGGCTGCGAGTCAGGATTCTTGGGCCCTCTTCCTGGCTATGCCAGATGGATCTACCTTGCAGGGTTGTCCCTTCGTCTCTGTGCCATGCTTTCTCCACCAGTATATAGGGTTGCCAGATGGTTTAACTAAAAATACCGAACACCCCCCCCAAAAAAAAACACCGGGGAAAAAATTCTGTTGAGGAAAAAAAGGGAGCGAGACCAAAGTTGTTGAGAAAAAAAGGACCCCGAGAGTTATTAAGCAAAAAAATTACAAAATAAAAAACAGCATGGCCCCTTTAAGAAAAGCCTTTGATACTTTTTGCTGGCAGCCATCTTGTTTTCCTGATCTAGCCAGAAGACAGCTTCCCTGAAGAACCAGATAAGCGGGGCAGGTCTGGGGGGCTTGGAGGGGCCAGGGGGGTTAGCGGGCTGGGCCCAGTTGCTGAGTGTGTCGTAGGGTGCCAGGTGTCTGGTATTTTCGCCTCCTAACAGGGAAAACAAATCAGAAAATACCAGACATTTTAGGTGTCTGGTATTTTCCGAATTTTTTTTACCAGACAGGAGGCAAACATACTGGACTGTCCGGGTCAATACCGGACACCTGGCAACCCTATGGGGGCGACACTTAGCCAGGCAGCTGCTGCTTTGTCCTGTATTTTCTTTGCTGCAGCTGGGGCATTCCCTGGCGTGCTGCCATCTGCTGACGTCAGCCTGGGACATCAGTAGCCAGACGATGGTGTAGCTCCTTTTCCCCATGTACTAGGCATAACCAAAACCCAAACCTCCCTAAAGTCTGGGGGTTGGAGTCAAGCTCGTCTCTTCTTTAAGCAGTTCAAGCCGCTGAGACTCCTTCTATTGGACCGATCCCGCTGGGAAGTCACTGCATGTCAGTGAGGCTTTAAGGACCTTCCTGGGCTGGGGGAAGGAAGAAATCTGCCTAGCTAAGGAAAAGCTTCAGGTCTGCCTGAGCACCCATTACTATAGCACCTAAGCATCTCACCATCTTCAGCTTATCTGCCCTGTGAGGCAGGGTGGTGCTATTATCCCCATTGTATGGAGGGGAAAACTGATACATACAGACTAAGTGACTTGCCCAAGGTCACGGATGAAGCTGTGGCAGAGCCCCAAATTGAACCTGGAACTCCTAATCCCTGGACTCTGCTTCCTGCCTTTCAGAGCTGCAGAGGGGACATCCGATGGCAGAGTCAGTGGCAAGGTTCAGAGAGCGTACAGAGAGCAAGGGCTTGTTTCTCCTCTCACTGATGTTGGTGTAAATCAGGACTCATGACTGTAGTCAGCTGACTTACAAGGGGGTTGAACTGGTATAAATGACAGATGGGAGTAAATGAGGAAAATGAGCCGGGGACCAGAGGGGCTAACCCTCCTATTTATCTGCATGCTGCTTCCTCATAGCTGCTGTTGCTGCTTCAGGAACAAACTCTGTTCAGGGTATACAAAAGACCCATGTCACATTCCTGCAAGGAGGGAATCTATTAATTCCAAGGAAGGTTCATTTTCCAAAGAGCTGCTGATAAACCAAGGCCAGTAAGATGAAGGTAACGGAAAGGTCAAACGAAATCCGGCACATCCCCGTCTTCCTTTACAATGTAACATTTCCAAGAGGCTTCATCCGCAAAAGGGAGTTTATATAGATTGTATTTTAAGAGAAATTTCTTATCGGCAGAGGAGATACCGAATGTCTGATATGAAACTTCCTGCATTCATCGAGCGAGCAACTGGCATCTTGCTATCTGACCGTGTGTCCCATTTTAGAAACGAAATCGCCTGTCACTTTTTTAATCACCGTTGGGAGGGGAAAAGAAATTTGAATTCAATTCAGTGCTCATGGGAGGAAGGGAACCAGGGGACAAAATAGAGCACTGGCTTGATCTAAACCATGGGTTCCCAAACTGGGGGGCGTGCCCCCCTGGGGGGGAGACATGAAGAAATTCCAGGGGAGGCGCAAGGCAACCCAGCCTCCCCCCTCCCATCAAGTTTTACTGCCCTGTTCAGTTTCTTTTTTTTTTTTTTTTTTGGCTCAACAAGTTTTGCTGCTATTGGGGGGTGGGGGCATGAGGGTTTTTCAAAAATCAAAAAGGGGGGCGTGATGCCAAAAAGTTTGGGAACCACTGATCTAAAGCTTTTGCAGGCAGACTTCCCTTTCTCTAGTGCAATGGTAGTGCACTTCACGTCTACACTTGCATCGCCCTATCGCTATTCCAATCTGGAGTCAGGCCCCCACTCACCAGCTCCCATCCTCCTGCTGTTTGAGTCTTAGCCTTCATGCCACATTTAGGACTTCTCTGCACTGAGGATGTTTGCACTGACGCAGCTGGATCTGTGCACAGCCCTCATGCAGCGGGATTGCATCAGTGTAAAAAAGTGGTTTGCCTCGGTTTGAGGCTGGGATAAACCCACCCCTCTGCAAGGGCACTTTTTACATGAGTGTAGCAAACCCACACCACAGGTGCATAAATCCGCAGCACAGACTAGCCCAGAGGGAGGACAGGTGGATGTGAATTGAAACTGCAACTTCCAACTCTGACATTCGTGACCTCAGAAGGAATTTGAACTCTGCCATCCAAGAATATCCTATCTATTCTGCCACGGAGAAATTGCCTGCCTTGGTTCAGACCCATCTGAAAGAGAGTTCACTTCCTTTCCCATTAAAAGATACAAGAACATAAGAACGGTCAGATTGGATCAGACCAAAGCTCCATCTAGCCCCGTATCCTGTCTGCCCATAATGGCCAATTCCCAGTGCCCCAGAAGGAGTGAACAGAACAGGGAATCAAGTGATCCCTCCCCTGTAAACCATTCCCAGCCTTTGACAAACAGAGGCTAAGGACACTATTCCTACCCATCCTGGTTAATAGCCATTGATGGGCCTATCCTCCATGAATTTATCTAGCTCTTTTTTGAACCCTTTGGCAAGGAGTTCCACAGGTTGACTGTGCACTGTGTGAAGAAATACTTCCTTTTGTTTTAAACCTGCTACCTATTAATTTCATTTGGTGACCCCTAGTTCTTGTGTCATGAGAACAAGCAAATAACTTTTCCTTATTCGCTTTCTTCACACCAGTCAGGATTTTACAGACCTCTATCATATCCCTTCTTAGTCGTCTCTTTTCCAAGCTGAAAAGTCCCATCCTTATTAATTTCTCCTCATATGGCAGCCATTCCAAACCCCTCATCATTTTTGTTGCCCTCTTCTGAACTTTTCCCAATTCCAAGAGATCTTTTTTGAGAGGAAGCCACCACATCTGCAGCCACTTCTGGGCAGAATGCTGATGTTATGTCATTGCATGTGGCCCATGCTTTGGGGCAGGAAATGCTGAAGAAGAATGTGTCATTCACTTGGAAGCACATGGAAATGTAAGGCATTTTGCCCCAGGCCTTCAAAGGTATTTTTGTCTCCAAACTTTCACTGAAATTAATGGGAGGTGGGTTCCTAAATGCCTTACAGCAGTGTTTCTTAAACTGTGCTCCATGGCAGTCAGAAGTGTGCCGTGGAGAACAGAGTTCAAAATGGCTGCCATTAAAGGGACAGGCAACTTTTTTTTTTCCTCAATAACTTCTCCCCCAACCTTTTTTTTTTTTTTTCTTTCACTCAATAACTTTCCTGCTAACCCTTTTTTTTTTCCCTCACCAAAAAATCCTTAGTGTTCCTCATAAAAAAAATGATTGTTTGGTGTTCCTCGGTCTTAAAAAGTTTAAGAAACACTGCCTTAGAAGATCTGGCTCATCATGCTTTGAGCCTGGAAGTCAGTGCTTCTCCTACCTTCCTTCAGAAAGTGAGTGCCTCTGCCATCCTCATCTGCAGCCCAGTCAGGTTTCCTTACCCTCACCCCGGCCCAAGTGCGCGGTAATTGAATGTCACCTGTTGAGCATAATCTGAGAAAATCCTTAGCTGTCGTGCTAAGGCCTGCATGGCTGATGATAATTAAATCCACTCTGGGGCGTGGGCGGGAACGCCGCCTAAATGTAATTAGGATCCTTTCATGCTTGCAGCCAGCCGCGAGAGGGGCAGAAATAAACAGAGCCCAGAAGACGAGAAGCCGCAGCAGCGTTGTAATGCCTCCCCCTTCAGAATCCCCAGGGGCAAAGGAAAAGCAGGGCTCCTTGGTTGGATGTCTCCCAGGGAAGCCAAAACAGTTCATGTCTCTCTAAATATGGCGATCTCTGGCCCATCGGTGTTGTGGCTTAAACTACGTTTTAACAGAACTTCAGGTTTGTAGGTGGGGAATAACAGCAAATCCCCCATCACACAGCAGTTTGGAAGTGGAGTGGTAAGCGGAGGAGTTTCTATGATCTTTTATTGCCCTAAGAAGCCATTTATTTAGGGCAACCTTTTCACAATCTCTCCCTAACACTAGATTCTTAGTGTCAGATCACATAGGCCAACTCACTGGAATGCAGCTACCCCTAATTAACACCAGCTTTGGACTTGATCACTGACATTAATGGTGCTGCATCAGTTTATACCAGGGTTGGATCTGGCCCCATAAAGAGCTCTTTTCCAAATCTTGTCTCTCATCATAAATCCACACACACACACACACACACGCACACACACACGTCACTGATTATAAACTGGTAACCTCACACACACACATCCTTCACTGATTATAAACTGGTAACCAGCACAGCTCTCGTCTCTCATGGGCTAGCCATGAGACAGAATGGATGCTCAAACATTCGAGGGGACTGGGACTGAATCGATATTGGGATGTGCTAGAATCATAGAATCCTAGAACACTAGAACTAGAAGGGACCTCGAGAACTCATTGAGTCCAGGCCCCTGTGAGAGGACAAGCCAACCACCGACATTTTCAGACCTCTGCTATTTTCACAAAGTTGAACATTGAACTTTCACCTCAGCCAATGGGGCATGGATCAGCATTCATATTGTGATCTCCATTAGTACCACGCCAGGTCTAGGGCAGCTAATGATCCAACTAGTGGACCAAATTCTGTGATGACTCCTAACCATATGCCAGGTGCTGCACGTACACTAAGACAGGGGTGGGCAATAAAATGACAATGGTTCACCAGGGTTAGCCCTTGGTGGGCCGCTGCAGCTATATTTACCTGCACCTTCCAGGTACAGGCGATTACAGCTCCCATTCACCATGAATGGCGATCCCCGGCCAATGGGAGCAGCGATCCCCCCTACCAGTGGAAGCGCAAGTAAATACAGCAGTGTGGGGGCGTACTGGGGCTAACCCTCAGATCCAGCCCACAGGCTGTTTTTTGCCCACTCTGCACTAAGAAAAAGTTCAACCAACCTCCCAGTTCTCTTTACACTAGCTCCTTGAAAAATAAATAACGTGTAAACCACAAAGTATTATTGGAGGGGTTTTTTTAACTGAAATGACAAATAATATGTTAGCTCTTCCTGTCAGATTCCTATATTTAACTCGGTGCATCCCAACCAAGTATGATGCTCTATAATTTCACTACAGATTGAACCTCTCTAGTCCGGCACTCTCTGGTCTGGCAACTTCCGAGGTCTGGCATGATTTTAATTAGCCAGATGTCCATTTATCATGGGTGTGGCCAAGTTTTCCGCAGTCCTAGAAAGTTTGTTTCCAGCCATCAGTCCTGGCTCTCAGGTTCTGTGCTTTTATTTAGCTCTAATTCACCCCTCAATGACTTCTAAGAGCTCAGCAAGCAGTGGAAGTGTCGATAATGCTGCTGGACAATATTGATTCCCATGGTCCAGAAAATTCTGTGGTTTGGCACCGGTCAGGTCCCGAGGGTGCCAGACTAGAGAGCTTCAACCTGCAGAGGTTCAACCTGCAGAAGCATTACAATAGAACCACTTTGCAGGTGTCACACCTGGGACACAGGATAATAATGGATAAATTGATATGCTGAAGGAGGTATCGCCCAGTGGTCAGCTTGTGTTACATGTCCTCTTCCTTTGCCAGGCCCACAGAGACTGTGGAGTCTGTCAACACTCCAGATTTCTGCTCTGAAGGGTCCCAGATGGGGGCATCTTTCTCAGCTACCAAGATGGCGACCGCCACAGAATTGTGAGGAAGACACGATCACCAGCCTCTCTGTGGCTGGCATCAACCACACACGCTCCAATGGCTGCTTCTCCCGATTGGTTCCAAAGGCGACAAGCAGAACTAGTTGTCCTGACCACTTTCCTCTGGGAAGACCATACCTCTTCAGATACCTTCTGGTGACACGCAAGGTCCTACCACTATCTCTGTGGGTGTAGTTTGCTTCCAGGAAATCGACACCTCATTTTTGCAACATAGAGATGGTCGATTATCCTGGAGAGACCAAGCCACACTTGAATCCATCAGGGTTTGGGAAGTACTTGGAGTCCCTCTGCTGAAAGGGGCTTAGAAATGCATGTGTGCCGTTACTTCTGGACATGATGGCATTGGTACCAGTGACTTCTACTGTTTTGGCCAATTACTCAGCCTTCCCAGATTGCCTCCAGTTGGGCTGGCACTGACTTCAAAAAACTAAGTCATAGTTCAGGAAATCACATTTCCCAAAGGGAAAATGGGTCACCACAGGGGGCTGGCCTGAGGGACACCCCAAAGGGAACTAACCTAAGTCATGCACCCAAGCCCCCCTCCAGTATTCCCTCTAATGTTTTCCATTCCTGTGCAGAATAAATTTTGTTATGTACACTGAGGCATGTGTGCACCACCAACAGCTACACACTGCCAGCTGTGGGTGCTCTGCTAATCAGCTGGGCAGCATTTGAATCTCTCTTGGGTGGCCATTCAAGTGTTCAGCTTACAGGGAGCCCTGCTCCCCTCCCCATGCAAGGATCCCTGTAGAAGCAAGGATCAGGCAGGGCTTGGGCAAACAGTGATGCACATATTAGATGGCGTGACCATATGTCCTAAAGGATGGGGCTGGTCATCGCTGCTTGCTGAAGCCCTGCCTCCCTCATCACTGCTGCCCCTTCCTAGCATGCTCCTCTGCACCTCCGCTATTTTTAACAAAAGCAGACCTTTGCCCCATTTGCTCTCACTGACTGATCAAGAGCAAACGGGATCAGTGCCCACTTTCCACCAAAAAGTTGGGACCGCCAGGAAAGAGCTTAAAAAAGGGACCGTTCCAGCCAAAACAGGACACATGGTCCCCCAAGTCCCACTGCAAAGTGCACCCACGTGGGCAGCCCCTTACTTTCAGTAGAACCCCAAGGATTCCTACCGGGCACCCTGCCGACTCAAGGCACTGGCCACTGGATCAGGGCCATCACCCTTGCAGCTTTAGTTCACCATCACCATCCAGCTCTCGCGCTCTCTAAAATGTTCTCAGGCATTTATTTACATTCAGTCCTGGGACTCCTGTCATTTTCCGCTCTCAGTGCTTTCTCCCCTCCCCCGATATTTTCTTGCTTCCAAAACTTGGCAATTCTTGACACCCCCATCAGGAAGAGAGCCAAGATACTCCAGAGTTATCCACTCTGCTTTATTTCCTAGCCCTGGTCTACACTAGGACTTTATTTTGAAATACCCCCTCCCCCCGGTCAAATTTATAAGCAGAGCGAACACTCTACCACGCCCGTCATTTCGAAATAACAGGCCGCTTATTTCAAAATCTGTACTCTGCTTTCATCAGGAGTAATGCTAATTCCAAACCAGTTATTTCAAAATAGGGGCAGTGTGGGTGCACCGGCGCTGCTATTTCAAGATAATGACTCCCCAGAGTCATTTGAACTAATCACTCCCCAGTGCTTCCTGGGGCTCTAAGTCCAAGGTAGCGCGTCCACATTAACGGAGCCTGCCTCAGACTCATTTTGAGGCTTTCCCATAGCGTGGACACGCTAGCTTGAATTTGTGAAATTGGGAGTTGTTAAGTCACATTTACTAATTTCAGAATAGTTTCCTAGTGCAGACAGGGCCTTACTGCAATAAAAGAGAGTGTTGCAATCATATCCCTGGCTCCTTTTATCCTGTTTTTGTCTCTGCCCTTTCCCCATCCCTCCCCCAGACCCTACAATTAGCATTCAATACTGTAGCTTTGTCCTATTAACACAAATTGCCCTTTCTAGAGACAGATTAAAGGGTTTCCACTGGGGACGCTGCCTTTCCTTTACCGTTTTGCTCCTATGATCAGCGCTGTGCATGTCTTTCCCTAGCTCCTTGGGGGAAAGCATGGGAGGGAAAGAAAAGACAAACACTTATTAGCAACTCCTTTGTAGGCCAGAAGGATTGTGAATTAAACTGGTGATTAACACCCTTTCTTAGGAAACGGCTGATTCTCCTTTTCCGCCCCCTCTCCTCTCCCTGGGGAGGGGAATTACGTACCCAAGCCAGGTGCATGAGGTTCCACCTAAGTAATTTATGGAGCATTTTTAACCGACAGGTTAGCTCGTTTTTCTTTCTTTCTTTCTTTCTTTCTCTCCTAAATAGGAAATAAATGCATGTAACGTGGCAAGTAGGCCCTGACGTGTGTGTGTGTGCACACATGCGTTTGCTTCTGCCCTTTCCACATCAGGACTGCTACGGAGCATCCTGAGAAGTGGGGGAGAACAGACATTAACCCTGAGGCAACTAGAAATTCCCTTTCAGGTACTCGGTGGCTCTCCAGTGACGCAGTGGCTCCACCCCTATCTCTGCCCAGCACCCATCCTGGCAAGGCCTCTTACTCCAGGGACATGGTCTGGGGGAAGGAGGAGAGGAGCTCCACTTCTTTATGGCCCTTTTGCAAGGTGGGGACTTAGAGCCACTGAGAAACGGGCTCAAGGTGCATGTGGCAAGGAGTCAGCATCTGCCAGCCAAGGAGAGGTTCTGTTGCTGAGTCATGCACCTCTCTGTACGCGTCCACCCACAGCACGTGGTCCAGCTGCCCACACCTCACCAAGTGCCTTCACCCCCCTGCCATGAGGAAGTGGGAGCTTTGTGGAGTGCTGTGGTCCCTAAAAAACCTGGATTTAGGTGCCTAAATACCTTTAAGAATTCCCCCCTCCCTCCCCCCGCAACAGTCTCTGGCCAGTAGGGATAACAGCACTTGTCTACCTGACAAGGGTGTTGTGAGGAAAAATCGGTTAAAGATTGTGAGGCGCTCAGACATGGTCAACATGGGACCATAGTATGTAGAGTGACAGCCACACAGGTGTGCAGGAGGTTTGCGTCTAACACGGTATTTCTGTTTTGGCATCCGCCGGTCCAGAAGTCGAGCTCATTGGCACCTCAGAGGGAGTCAAGTGCTTCCTAGTGAGTCCGTGACAGTCAAGAACAGAACCCAGACATCTTGGGTCTCACAATGTGCTAAACACATCCTCTGCATTATCTGGCCATCCAGGAACATCATGGTTGTTCACCATACTGCATCCCGAGGCCACTCAGAGCTTAACAGAGACAATTGGGATGGAACTCAGATCCTCCTGCTCCAAAAGCATAGAGCAACCCCAGCTCCCTTCAGCAGAAGGAGAATCTCATCAGCTATGTGCAATATGGGGCTTATGAGACAAAGTTCAGACATTCTCATTTTGCCCAGCAGAGGGACACCTACATTAGCCAGTTGAATACAATCCACTCTGTGTACGTTATGAGACTATGATAAAATAATGCCTATGATTTTAATGGCTATAGACATTGGCGTGATAGCAAGAAAATCCAGCCAACCAATCAAAATTTACTATGACAGTTCCTCATGCTAATGAAATACTGATTGATTTTGTTGAGGTTTATCATCTATGGAAGAAGGAGTGTGCTTACTCTACAATGAATAGCCTCTTTGTAATCAATGTATTTATTTAGTGCATAATGAATACCCTATTACATGTAGAGTTCTCTGGAGTTAAAACACTTAACATTTTAGCAATGATTATAAACAGTTTGGGAAACCCAGCACTTGATGTAGTGGCATCCCTCAGCCAAATGAAACAAATCAGTCCCAAGGGCTTTATTTTCCTCCGCAAGCACAAAGAAAGTGAGGCTGTATTGATTTCTAGCCTGTTTGTTAGAAGATGTGAATGGGTGATGGGAGGCAGATCATGTTCTGTTCATTCCCTCTAGGGCACCTGGCATTGGCCACTGTCGGAGGAGAGGATACTGAGCTAGATGGACCTTTGGTCTGATCCAGGATGGCCGTTCTTATGTGATCATTTTTCCCGGACACCAAAGGGTTTAGACAAAATCTAGTGGGCTCAAATTTTACTAGGAATGTAGAAATTACCCTTTACAGAAAGCCATTCTGCTATCTATTGGAATTTACAAAACTATCTCATATTAGTTGGCACTGCTAGCAACGCCTACAATTAGGGCTGCTTGAGGCCAGGTCTACACTAAATCCAGCAGCTTGGCTTAAGGTACCTAACTCCAGCTATGGAGAATCCATAGCTGGAGTTGGCTTACCTCGAGCCAAGCTTGGTGGTGTCCTCACAGTGGGATGCCAATGGGCACAAACACTCCTGTCAGTATCCCTTACTCCTCACAAAAGGAGGAGTACAGGAGGCTGGCAGGGGATGCCCTCTGAGTTTGATTTAGTGAGTCTTAACTAGACTTGCTAAATTGAATTCTGGAAGATCAATCACAGCAGCAGTGACCTTTCTTTCACTGTAGACAGGACCTCAGACTTCCCCTCATAAGACACTTTTTTCAATTGCTTGTAACTTTGTCAACCATTTGGGGTGGAATTTTCCATGCTGAGGGCTGATTTAGTCTGGAGTTTTGTTGGCTGTCTGGTTGGTTGGTTGGTTGGTTGGTGGGTGGGTTTGGTTTATGTATGTGGTGGGATTTTTGGTTTTGGTTTGTTTACAATTTCAGATTTTTTAAGAACATCTGAAAATCTGTTTTACATTTCAGATGTTAAGAACAAAATCAGTTTTGCCCCTGCTAATGGGCAAATTGCTGCAACCGTTTCACCGAGACGCTTGAGCCTCTCTGTGCTTCAGAGCAAGGACTTGAAATTTGGCAGGGGAGACACCCTGGTATCAGAGACGTGCCTTGTGCTGTGCTTAGGGGGAAATGCCCAAACGTAGCCATCTAAGAAGACAGAAACAGCTCCGTTTGCACAGGCTCGGCAGAGACCTGTTAGAGTTTGCCAGCTAAAGTATCCGAAGATTCTTTCCACAATGTGCTCTCTCCATCACTTGCCAGTTCCTGCTTGCCGTTGGACTGCACATGCACCCTCTCCACAGGAGTGTGCTCCATGCTGGGGTGGCAAGGAGATGGCTTTGCATTTGCAGGGGGAGCTGCTTTGACTTGGGGTGCTGGAGATGAGAGCAGGAAACCGGTCTCTTCTGGGTTCTCAGTGCCCTCTCTCTCCACAGTAAGGAAGGGAAGAGGAAGCTAGCTGACTCAAAGGCAGAGAGATGAGGGACAGGAAGAGGGGAGAAATTCGGGACAGGAGCCAGGAGGGAGGGTGGTCATGAGCAGGAACGGGTGACAGCAGCATGAGGAAAAGGTAGAAGGGGGATGGTGAACTGGAGCGAATGGGCTAGGAAGGGAAAGGGACAGGGAGAGGCTGGGAGCAGGGGAGGAAAACAGCAAGAAGCTGTAACCACTAGGGAACATATCCCTACTGCACCAGGAAGTGATCTTGGGGACCCTGTGTGCCAACTGTAACAGGGGGGCAATCATGGAAGACTTCCCAGGGTGCGTTCACTTCCCAGGGTGCTGACAAAGCCATTGACACTGGCCTCCTTGCCCTCTGGGGCGTCTCACCACCCTGTCCTGCTGGGCCAGATCCTTGGTCTCCCCCAGACAAGGCACAGGGATCCCCCAACCCCCACCCCAAGGAGCAGTACAGACATTGAACCTCTTTAAGTCTGAGGAAAATGCAGTTTAGGGCCCAGCTATCAGGAAACCCACTCACCAAATGGGATCAGAACCCCAAATAAATCATTCTGGCAAACCCTCTTTAACACTGAAAGCAGGATGTGCACACTGATTGCTCCCCCAGGTAACAATTATTTACACTGGGCGTGATAGCAAATAAAAGTGATTGTATTAAGTCCAAGCAGTAGGATTTAAGTGGCTGCAAGTGAAAACAGGCAGGGCAAAGTAGATTACAAATTTAAAATAACAGAAAGTGCATGGCTAGTGTTAATGCTTAAACTTACCCTAAAACTGTTCTTGTTCCAGCCAAGGAAGTGCTTTTTCCTTGGGATCTTTGGTTCATTCTCTTGGGAGTGCCATGCCAGCCAAAGACAAAGAGACTGAAAACTTTGCATCTCAAATAGCCTCCTTTTGGGGTGGGAATTCTCTGTTTTACATTCTCCCCTTCCATGGAAAATTACCTGGCCAGCCCCTACCAGTTGGGAAGGGGGGTCACATGTCTTCCTAAGACCAACCACATCTAAGACTTAAAGGACAGAAGAGGCCGTTTATGGGTGATCACCCAGACAGTGAGGGAAACACCTGTGATGGCCTTCATTGGCACATTTAAAACCACAAACCATCCCATATTCCATATCTCTAACTCCACACACAAGAATGATACACACACCAAAATCAGATACGCAGATCCAGCAGACAGAGACATGAAGATTGATAGGTTACATGAGGTATTTTGTCCAGGCCATCTTCAGGTTATACATATTGGTATCCACAAGTCAATTCCATAAGGCATAGGGAAGGGGGGAACAGTCACACCCACATGCCTCTGCCAACTAGCAAACAGCTGTGAAACCCATCAGCAAAGTACCCCTCCATCCTTTCTAGTGGCAGGACCACAGGGGAGACAAAAGCCTTCTACTGCTACTGGTTTTTCCACTCCCTCAAGTGGAAGAGGTCTGCACTGTGCATTCTAGAGACCCTACCCTCACTGATGACCCACAAGTGGGGGAATGTCTGGGTGAATCTATCTGATGAAACTGGCCTTGGGCAAATCTCTTTGGGCCTCACTCCTGCACCGCCTTCCTCTTGTGAACTGACCCAGGCCACACAACAAGTCTCATGGGCTTGTTTGAATGAAGACGGCTGGCAGGAATGAAGCTTTGCAGGGTGAGACCCTTGACATATAAAGGCCCAGTGGCTCTTACATAACAGTCTGTTCACAGCCTCCCGGGGTAAAAGCGCTGTAAAGGGGAAGGAACTGTGAGTGGTGTAATGGGATGCCCTGGTGGCCAAGAGCCAAAGTAAGAACTGTATGCCTGCCCATTCAGTGGGTATGAAAGGGAAAGGAGCACTGCTGTATACTGCCCATTCTCAGCTGTCCATGTGCTTCTCGGGAGTTGTTCCAGCTGCGCCTAGGTTAGAACAGCCCTGGGCTGCTCTAACTTATGCAAGAGGCTACTCCTAGAATAGGGAAGTGCAGTACTGGTTTAAACCATCTGTTCCTTCCCCTTTTCCTGCAGCTCTCTTGGCTGAGCCAGAAAAAGGAACCCAGCCTTGCCTGCCTCAGTTTCCCCTCCCTGTAAAATGGGGATGTCATGGTCATGAGCAGCTTGGGGATTAAGGGGTTAACTTTGTCCCCTCCTGTACCTACCCTGGTAGCAGTCAGCCAATAGAAATGCAGCTAGGGATTTCAAACTGAGACAAAGGAATTTTGGGGGTTTCCCTCTGTCATGATCATGAGGGTTAGCCAGCAGCCTGGGAACTAAGGGGTTAACCTTACCTAAGGCAGGTAGATTCAGCCAATAGGAATGTAGGTAGGAATTTCAAACTAGGACAAAGGAATGTTTGGTTTCTTTCTTCTTTGTCTCTGGGCAGTTTCTCTCCATCTACTGAGGGGGACAGACAGAATGTCTCCCTCCAAGAGTAGACTCCTCACTCTTCTGTAAGTAGGTTAAAGTTTAGATAAATCCGTTCTATTGTTTTATGGTTTGGGGAATGGGATCTGATGTCTGTGAATTTAAAAATGCTTTTTGCTCTCTTTTGTAACTAAGCTCCTGGCCCATGGTGGGTTTTCCCTCCATGAGTATATTACTTTGTGACTTTTCCATCTAGTCATTATGCTTGCAACAGGAATATTGTACTGATAATAAAAGTTCTTTCTCTTTTCTTTTCTTAACCTGGCATTGGTTAATTTGTGTGTCCTGGTTTGTACTTTAGGGGCGAGATTTCCCAAGTGATCTCTCCCCTGATTTTTCTTATCAATACTTGGGTGGTGGCAGCGGGATTTTATCCCCAAAATCTAGGTTGTTAAGATTTTGGGGGGAAGTTTTATACCAAAGCCTGGTAGATAAGGTTTTGGGGTACTTTTGCTGGCCCCCACTCCTGCATTTATCATGCCAGAGTGGGGAAGGAGCCATGACACCCTCCTTTGTCTCTGAGCCAGTCTGCCCTCTAGATACTGAGGGAGACAGAAGACATGATTCTCTCCAAGAAAAAGACTCCTCATAAAGTGTAAATAGGATAAAGTCTAGATAAATCCATCAGGTTTTATTGTTTTCTGGTTTGGGAATTTGGATCTGATGTCTGAGCTATTAGAAATGGTTTTTCCTCTCTTTTGCAACTAAGTTTTGGCCCATGGGGGAATCCTCCATGAGTGTATTAATTGGTGGCTCTTATCATCTAGCCATTCCAACTATGCTTGTAACTGGGGTATTGTTTTTAATAACAAAAGATCTTTCTTTGTTTTTAATTAATCTGGTATTAGTTCATTTCTGTGTCCTGGAAAATCTATCTGTTGGAACTGCATGCCTCTGACGAGGGGACAGCAACCACAGACTGCAGCTTGTATTTTCTCTTCAAGCTCTTTGGAGAAAAGAGCGTGGGGTGCCCTCGGGTTGGTTTCAAGTGTCCACCCCTGTTTGTGGGTTCAAAAGCACTTGATGATAGCAGCAGATTCCCCAAAATCCAGGTATTAGGATTTTGGGGGGAGTTTTTGTATCAAAGCCTGTAGAGATCAGGTTTTGGGTTGGTTTTGCAGGCCCCCCACTTCTGCATTCATCGTGCCAGACTGGGGAATACCCTTGACAGGGGATAATGGTGTTTATTTATCAGCCTGTGAGAACTAGTCAGTCAGTACTCCATCCAGTGTTTGGAAGATGGAAAGCACTGCACAAGCACGGAGCTTTCTAGCCCCAAATTTGCCACTTCTAACAAAATAAACTCCAGCCAGAGCTTTAATGCCAAACTTTTCTTGCCAGTGATGGAGTTTTCTCTAACTGCTGCTTTGGGAGCATGGGAATAATTAACAAAGAAGAGTCAGCCAGTCAGAATTAATCCCCTCCTCCTCCTTTGAACGGGCCTATTTGAAGAATGCCATTGCTAATGAAGGTAAAAGGCATTTCTCGTAATTAGTGGAGAGAAGGATTTTCTAGAGAGAGTTTTGCGGAAGGTGAGGTAATTAATCAAGTGGGAAGGGCTGGGGGTGAAATGACATTTCAGATTGTTTTCATGCGGCTGTTGTTGTTTTCTTAAATCTAGATTCAGCTTTTACCAGCCCTAGGCCCTAGGCAGCACCCCATGGACCGCAGCCACCGGGAGCAGAATGGAGTCACCCCATCTCAGCCCCATGTGGGTATCGTATCTCATGTGCAATCACGGTCCACATAGTGGGAAGTCGATGGGAGCAAGCGCTCCATTGGCTTCCCTTACTCCTCATGAGGATCAGGAGTACTGGCAGGGGCGTAGTGAGGGGGGCGGGGGAGGGGCAGTTGCCCCCAGGTGCCATGCTAGGGGGACACCAATTTAGTCCCCCTCAGCTCCCCCTGTCATCCCTTGGCTCGCCTGCTCCTCCTCTGCCCGCCACTGCCAGCTGGAACCTCCTTCCCCCCGACCATCCTCCATCTCTGCCGGTGGCTTAATCCATGTGGGGGCCCAGCCCCAAACTCGAGGAGGTGGGTGAAGACATGGTAGAAGCTCCCCCTCCCTCCTCCCAGGGTCGGGCTCAGCCGTGCGCCAGGTTCAGGGCCCTGCCACATGGCAACGGGGGGAGGAGGGGATTTTGCCTTGTCCCCGGGTGAATAACACCCTCACTACACCTCTGAGTACTGGCACTGACTGGGGCATCCTCTGAGTTAGATTTAGCGGGTCTTCACTAGACCCACTAAATCGAACCCCCGAAGATCAACCACGGCACAGTGAACCTTCCACATAGTGTAGACACGGCCTCTGAGCCAGACAAACAGCTATCCCCAATAGCCCTTTGGGCCAGCAAGGCTGGGTCAAGAGAGTTGTAGGACGGGCCCAAGACTCCCACCATCTCAAGAACATCCCCTGATCCAGGAGGCCTCTTTGCCCTTCTCCAATAGCCCGAGTGAAGAGTTTCTATTGGGGTAATCAAGGATAACACAGGTCAGAAGAGGGAAGGTATGGATTGGGATGGAAGGAAGTAGGGTGATTCTGCATCCCAGCAATTCCTCGTCGGCTCTATGGTCATGAGGAACGTATAATGCTGAGAGGTGGAACCAAACCTGGGACCTCTGGAACTTAGTGCATAAGCCTCTACCAATTGAGCTAAAAGCCAGCAGGCTCTCAGCTAAGACTGTGGCGCAAACTCATTCTTTCTTTCTGTGTAAGAGACCTAACCACATCAGTTACAAGATCAAGAACACATATTCCTGTACATCCAGAAATATAATTTATGCCATCATGTGCCTAAAGTGTCCGTCTGCAATGTATATTGGACAAACTTCTCAGACACTTCGCCAAAGAATCAATGCACACAAATCAGACATCAGGCAGTTTCACAAAGAAAAAACAGTTTCTTGTCATTTCAACCAGACTGGGCATTGTCTCAACAACCTAACTACATGTATCCTGCTTCAAAGAGACTTTAACACCAGACTACAAAGGGAAACCTCAGAACTGTCATTCATGCTTAAATTTGACACTTTACGAATGGGCCTTAACAAAGATGCTAACTACCTTACCCATTACACAGAAAACTTCCCCAATTATCACCCCTAATATCATTATCTCATAGACACTAACCTTCCCCCTCACCTTCCCCCCATTCTAAAATCTGATTTGTCAATTTTATATGTGTTCACTTTTTTTTTTAATTGTATCCCTTTGCTATATATGGTCGTGCCAATTTTCTTCCACAGTTTGATCTGAGGAAGTGGGTCTGGCCCACGAAAGCTCATCACCTAATAAACCATCTTGTTAGTCTTTAAAGTGCTGCATAGTCCTGTCTTTTGTTTCTGTGTAAGTGGTCTCAGTGCCACTACATGGGACAGTGAAGTACACCCAGCAAGTGTTTCTGCAGGTGACGCACATCAGCACATGCCTTTGTGCACATAACAAAATGTATTCTGCACATGGCTGGAAAAAGGAGAGGGAACATTGGTGGCTGGTAAATTCACCCCTAGCAGAATAAAGGCTTTTCCCCTACAGAATGCTTTAGTTCAATGTCTATATAAGCTAACAGCACTCAGACTCCTTTGGAGGTAAACAATACATATGCTTTGCCACTCCCGCACATGCACACTTACAGTGATATCCACCCAGGACCCGATTCCCCATTGCATAGCACCTTGTTCCATGAGGGCATAAAATGCTGCCAACCAGGGTCTGAGAGCAGTGAATCCTGACATGGTTGAATTTTCCAGTTGTCATATGCACAGGTGTCTACGACAACTCAAGATGCAGGGAGGCAAGGAATTAAGCCCCAAAACACCATTTGGACAGTTTTGTAACTTGTAAGAGAGAAAAAAATCAATGATTATGTTGAGGCTGAAGACTGATGAAACAAAAGGATGTTTGCAAAGCTGCAAAGGGGAGCGTATTGGGATTTGATACCTTTCTCTTAGATGGGAAAGTTATATCAGTATAAGCTAAGAGATGTAATTCAGCTGCTATCAATTTACTAGTATAACTCCCCATGTGGACCCTCTTACTCTGGAACAAGAGAGCTTTTTTCCATTTTAAAAACAATGAGTAGTCCTGTGGCAGCTCGGTTTAAGGGACGCAACTCCAGCTACGTAGAATACATACTTGGAGTTAGCTTACCTTAAGATGAGCTTAAGCAAACACTCCCGTGGGCTTCCCTTACTTCTGGCAAGAGCAGGAGTACCAGACACTGGCCAGGATACCCTCTGAGTTCGATTTAGTGAGTCTTAACTAGACTCACTAAATCAAACCCCGGAAGATGGATTGTGGCAGTAGCACTCTTCCACAGAGTGAAGGTATGTCCTTAGAGGCTAACAAAAGTATATAGGCTCATGAGCTTTCATGGGTAAAACCCACTTCCTCATATATTTTTTTTCATTTTACTTTATGTCACTTTGGAAGTAGTTCAAAAAACAGCCACTCTTATTCTGGAATAAGAAGCACCACCGGGGGAATTATCTAATTATATGGTGTAACATTTTAACACTTTCCTATGTAAACAAGCCCAAACCTCCTTAATCTTTTGCTTCCTCCCAGCAGCTTCATAGCTTAAGTAAGCAAGCAGCAAAAGCAACGACGGGCCGCGTCTAATCATATGCATGGAGATGTAATGAGAGGCTTGAATGGGATTTCTCTACATTTCAGCCAAGCTGTTTTCCAGTCTCAGGAATCCCAAATCTTCCCTGTAACCTAACAAAAGCCTTTAGACCACACACAGCCGAAATAAATCCTCTTTGCCTAATTCAATCTGCTTAGCAATTAATTGTTTCCTTGGTTGGGGAAAACGATGTAAAAGAAAAACATTGCCACTGTACAGCGACAAGCAGAGGCTGCATTTTCTTCTGCCTAAGGGACATGCACTACAACGCTCCACGTTTTGCCCAGAAAAGTTGTATTTGTGCTTGGAAAATCAGAGCATGTCTGTTTCCACTAGTCCATTGTATTGTGAATACACAGCACAAGCAATCCAGTTTCATCCCATTTTCACCCCTTCCTTCCCTTCCCACAAAATGTGGGCCTCTGGCGCTGAATAGCAATTCTATGGGCTTTGCAAACTCTGTGCTTCGCAAGGAGTAGAGCAGGAATAAACGGTTACAAAACAATCCTGCAAACTTGTAGCCAATGACTGCTGTGCTACTTTGGCCTTAGAACAACTGTAGAAGTGGGTTCATTAGAACCAACCATTATTTGTGAAAAGTGGTGTTACTGCTTCTGGGAAGAAGAGTGATCTGGTAGCTAAGACACAGAACAAAGTCTGAGGCCAGGTCTACACTTAGACCTGGAAGGTCGGGTTAAGGTACACAACTCCAGCTATATAAAATACGTAGCTGGAGTCAGCTTACCTTCACAGAGGGAGGCCAACGGGAGCAAACATTCCCATAAGCTTCCCTTACTCCTCACAGCTGCCAGGAGTACCAACACAGACCGGGGCCACCCTCAGCATTTGATTTAGAGAGTCTCAACTAGACCCACTAGGTCAAACGCCAGAAGAGTGATCTCCAGCACGGCTAGTGAAGATGTGGCCTGAGACTTGGAAAACCTGGCAGCCATTTCCACCTCTGTGCACACTTCCCCCATCGAACAGGGAGGACAAAGAGTGTTCATCCTTGGGATGGTCTGAGATTCCATACCATGGCGATGAGCCTTCCCAAATACTTCTATCAAGATATAAGTGGACATGCGTTTCATTTAAAACAGGGGCAGGCAAAAATTTTTAATGGGGGGCCACTACAAGATTTTGGCAAGTGGTCAAGGGCTGCATTTCTATCGGGCGGGTGGGGTCTGGGACAGAGGTTGGATGCAGAAGGGAGCTTGGGGGAAGGGGACAGGGGTGCAGGAGGGAGTGTGGCATCTGAGAGAGAGTTTGGGTGAAGGAGAGGGTTGTGATCTGGGGCAGTGGATTGGGGTGCAGAGTCCAGAAGGGGGTATGGGTGCAGGAAAGGATTCTGGCCTGAGGGAGGGGCTCTAGACAGGGGTACAGTTTCTGGGAAGAAGTTGTGACCCGGGTGAAAGGGGTGCAGAGGGTTTGGGTGGTGACCTGGGGCAGGAGAATGGGGTGCAGGGTTAGGGAGGGGTACGGGTGCAGGAAAGGATTTTAGCCTGGCGGGAGGGGTGTAAGAGGGGTTCAGGGTTTGAGAGGGAGTTTTGACCTGGGGGAAAGGGGTACAGAGGGTTTGGGTGGTGGCCTGGGGCAGGCAGTTGGGGGGGAAAGGAGAGGGGGTGCGAGAGGCAGGCTTTGGCCGGGAGGTGCTTACCTAGGTGGCTCCCAGCCAGCAGCCCTGCAGGAACCTGAGCTGCAGTGGCAAGCTGCTCCACATGGCTCTGCTCCAGGTGGGGGTGGCGGGCAGGCAGGGGAGGAGGCAGGAGGCTTCATTGGCTGCCCCAGCCTCCAACAAAATTTCTCAGCTCCTATTGGCCAGAAACTGGCCAATGGAAGCTGAGAGATTTTTCTGGGGGGGAGGGACAGAGCACAAAGCCTCCCTCCTCCTTCCCCAACATACAGCAGCCACATTTAAGGCAGCTGCGCTGTGCTTAAGGGTCCTAGCGAGGCAGCCTCAGGCCAGATCTGGTAGCTTGGCAGGCCAGATGTGGCCCGCTGGCAGCCTCTTGCCCATCCCTGATTTAAAATGTACATTCTGCCATTTCAGGTTCCAATGGGAGCAAGTGGACAAAGGCATCTCCACACAGGAGCCGCTGATATTGAATCAGAAATTCTCACCCCTTAGCAAAGGTGCTGTGGTGAGCTACCCCCTCTGGAGATGCTGATAGATCAATGGAAGAACTCTTCCATTGACCTAGATATCCTCACACAGGGAAGCGGCCTACCTACATCAATGGAAGAAAACTCCTGGTGTTTCAAAGGCTCACAACAAGTGTAACACAACTCTTCTTTCTCATTATCTCACCCTTTTTGGTCACATGCACTGGGCCTCTTTCTCATGCTAATATCCCAACTCAATTTAAAACTAGAGTTCTCCCAAATCTAACATGGGCCTCTATTCCTACACCCCTTTAGAATTGCATTAACAGCATTTGGCAGAGCTAGTATGAAGTTTTGTGTGTCTTAAATCACGTTTTCATGAAAATTGCCATCTGTGTCAAAATTGACGTTTAAAAAATGTGTTGGTTTTTTGACAAATTTTAGTTTAGTAGAAAGTAAAAATGAGGCATTTTGAGAACATCAAAACATCTCACTTGATGTCAGAATGGATTTTTTTCTATTTTTCTTTCCAAGCCGATTTTTGTAATACATAAATAACACGTTGAAAAGCTCCACAAAAGAATGATTTGATTTTTATCAAAATGAAAAGTTTTGGTTGTCCCCAATGACTACTTTTTTTTTTTTTTTTTTTAAAGAATTTCATTTCACAGGCTCTGTGTTACACAGCCAAAAATGTTTTGCTTTTGTTCCATTTCAGAGCAGAAAAATGTTCGAAGTCACAGACATTCCCCTGACACAGTAAATCCAGTTCCTGCCCTGCTCTATGATTTGGTGTAAGTCCTAGAGTCATTACAGTGCTTGCATCCTTACCACCCTGGTCCAGATGCAAGAAGGCTACAAACTAACCTAGGTAGGATACAGTGAGATATAGCTAGATATTTTTACTGCACACGCGGTATCGGAAGCAAAGAGGTTTTATTTGGCCAAGACCCTGGAAATAAACAGTAATTCAAGGTTCCTGCAGATTGCTGAGTAATTACACTTGCAGGTTTGAAAGTAATTAGCTTGTGACCTGCCCCTCTGGTTTCTAACAGAAATAACTGTATGCTTTCGTTCTAGCTACATGGTCTATGCTGAGGTTTTTCCACTAGCTACCCTTCCATCACTCCATAAATTATACCAGTGACAAGTATATAATGCCACAGGACTATTCACAGTGCAAGTCAAGAGTCATTACATGAAATATGAGGTGTGGAAAAAATATTAATAAATCAACGCTGGGGGTGGGGGGAGGAATTAGCATACATTCCATTGTTTCTCCAGGGTCTAGTGCACTGAATGGATTCTATGTAACCAGCACTACAAGAACCCAGAGATCTGCATTGACCTATTCACCTTGCCATCAGCAAACAGATAGGTATTCAGTCCTGAGCTTCTCCAGGGCACTAGGTTTCTCATCACATGTAAAAGGATTAACTACTAAGGAATGATTATAACTGTAATCAGTTGGGCTGTGTATGTGTCTGAAAGTACAGGCTGAACCTCTCTAGCTCGGCACCCTCGGGACTTGACCGATGCTGAACCAGAGAATTTGCCAGACCCTGGGAGGTCAATACTGCCTAGCAGCATTACCAACGTTTCCATGCTTCCTGGGCTCTGAGAAGACATTTAGGGGTAAATTAGAGCTAAATAACAGCACAGAACATTGAGAGGCAAGACTGATGGCTGTAAACAAACTTTATAGGACCACGGCCACACCCATGATAAGCAGACATCTGGCTAACTAAAAGCATGCCGGACCACAGAGGTTGCCGGACCAGAGAGTGCCAGACTAGAGAGGGTCAACCTGTAGTTTATCACAGAAAGAGATAAATTAGATAGAAATTTACTTTAGAGAACCCTTTGGAAGGTTCCCAACTTGACTTAATTTAAAAGCTTTATGTATTCCATACATTATCTAAAAGGCTAGAATTGCTGCACTCGCTATTTGAATCTCTACCTCAGGAAACACAGTCAGAGTTCTTTGAGCACTGGTTCCTCATTAACACGTCTCTAAACAACAAAATGACAATAATGGATTTAGTATTCCCAGGACACCAAATATACTTTGCTGCTACCACTAACTCTCCTTTGAAAACTCTACAGTTCATTTGGGGAGGGCGGATTATTTTAAACTCAAGAGATTGTTTCCTTTTTTACAGTAATTTAATTTCAGGATTTTAATTTGGTGAGACAAATCTGGATATGGCCCTCTTGGGTATAAAATCTAGATGAAAAATATATTAGAAATGGAATCCAACTTCAGCTGTGATTGCAGGCTTTGGGAAATTACACACGGTGGTTCTGCATTTAGGGACTGAGGGTGTGTCTAGACTACAGGGTTTTGTCGACAAAAGGGGCCCTTTTGTCGACAAAACTATACCTGCATCTACACTACTGCCGAGTTCTGTGGACATAACGTCGACAGAACTCGGCAGTTTTGTCGATGACAGTAAACCTCATTCTACGAGGAATAACGCCTTTTGTCAACAGAGTTCTGTCTACAGAAGGTGTTATTGCATCTACGCTGTCCTTTGCGTCTACACTCTCATGTCGACAAAGCGGCTTGCTTTGTCGACAGAACTGGATGTAGTCTAGACACGCTTTGTCAACAAAGCCTCTGTTGACAAAAGCCTGTAGCCTAGATGTACCCTGAGTGTCACTGGGGGCCTTAAGGTTTCCCCTATTGTGAGGAGAATTTGGAGACCAACTATCAAAGTAAAAATGAATGTAAGGTTTCCAGGAACTTGAGAAACTAATTTTATTCACAGAGGTTAGAGGGGATATGTCTGTGTGCTTTAGAAGAAAAGAGGATCAGAAGGCAATTCATGGAGGTAAAGAAAATGTGAGAAGGAATTAAGGACATGGGGAAGTCTCAAGATGAAGAAGCAAAAGGCCTGAACGTTGAAGGGATTTAACTAGAATTTCATGATGCAGGTTCACACACGGGGGTTTTATGCTGGCTTTCCATGCAGAGGTGAATTTCACCCAGAGGGGACACGATATACCTGGGATAACCTACTAACCCTGGATCCATGAGCAAATAGTGAAAGAGCTGGCAAGACATGTAAGGGAGGAAAACATCTGGTTAGGTACAACTGCCAGCTCGTTAAGAGGGAAATGACTCTGTTACTGAAAGCAGGAGGGTGGGTTGCGAAGCCAATACAAATGGAAATTTGGGGAGAGAAAAGGATAATTGTCAAAGCAATGTGTGCATAACCCTCCCCGCCCTCCCCATTTGTGAACCAATCTGAGAGCTGGCCAGAATGTTTTGGATTTTAACATTTCTAAATTTAGAGCTGAGAGGAATCCAGGGGCAGGAAGGGAATATCATTGCAATATTCATAATTTTCTTAACCTGACTGGGGAAAGGTAAAGCATTGGCAACATGTAAGTCAGTATTTGTCCGGTATTTCCAGCACGGGACACAAGTTCTACCTGCCAAAGGGCTATGCCCACAAAAGCAAGAAAAGCAGCAATGAAACCAGGCTTGCGAGAACAACGGTAAGAAAACAGGCAAGAGAACAAACATTCCGAGGACACCAGGCAACACCAGGGAGATTAGGCTGGGATTGTAAATAAACCCTGGACCAACTCTGCTCTCACTCAAGCCAGCACAAACCCAGATCACTCACGCCTGCACGAACCCAGATTAATCCCTGCAGTCAACGGGGTTTCACTGGTATACGCAGAGTCCAAATCGGGCCCCCCCATCCCTTCTCTAAAACAGAGGGGTAGCCGAGTTAGTCTGTAACAGGAAAAACTTAAAAAACAACAAATAGTCTGGTAGCACTTTAAAAATTAACAAAACATGTAGAGGGTATCATGAGCTTTCGTGGGCACAGCCCACTTCTTCAAATGACAGGAGTGTTAGAAGTCCAGATCCAAAAATAAATAAGGGAAGGGGGGGAATTGGAGAAGGGGGAAGAGGACATTGGGTAGATAAGTTACAAAGGGTTAGCCAAGCCAGTCTGAAATGGGAAAAACTTAAAAAACAACAAATAATCTATTAGCACCCTAAGGACTAAATAGTTTCAAGAGGCTGATAAGAACCATTAGTTTGCATTAGGAAAGGAAGAGTACTAACACCAGATTCTACACAGACATCAAGACCCATTGGCACCTTCATTGTTTAGTTGGTTGATAATGTGCGAGCTATCTGATATCGCAATTTAGATCATTTGCATGAGAGTTAAACTTGAGAATGAAGTGAAGTTCCAATTCTTCTCTGTATTTGGCTTGTGGAATTGGTCTGAAACAAAACAGCAACTTGGAGATCCTTTAATGAATGTCTACCCAATGTCCTCTTCCCTCCCCCCTCCAATTTTTTTCCTTCCGCCCCTCTCCCTCCTTCCCTTATTTATTCTTGGTTCTGGACTTTCAACATTCCGGTCATCTGAAGAAGTAGGCTGTTCCCACAAAAGCTCATGATACCATCTACCTGTTTTGTTAGTCTTTAAAGTGCTACCAGACTATTTATTGTTTTTAAGGGTTTTGGGGGGGGAGGGGCTTCTCTGACTGCTGGCTTCTGACTCAAGAATTTGAGATGATATTTCACAGGGTCTTAGCAATCTAACCTCCCCCCCTCCATCCCCTGATCTAGATCTACTACCAGGATGGAATTCACTTTCCCATCAAATCATACGCATTTCTGCTACATGGCGGGGGCTCATCCACTGGAAGCAAGAGATGAGAAAGACCTGGGTGAATTGGTGGATCACAGGACATCTCTGAGACACCAGTGGGACACAGAGACAAAAAATGCCAATTCAGTCCTAGGATCAGACTGCCCAAATCTCTTAGTATGCCAAGAGAGACACTCTCGCTGGCCACGAAAACACGCCCCACTCCCGATTTCGTAGCATTATCTCCTGCACTATAGTGCCCAGAATGTATGTAGCCACCCATGGGCCTCTGCCCTTCTAGTTCTCTCCCTCTGAGTCAGTGAGCAAAGCCGATCCCTATGCACAGCAGATGCACAAGATCCTGGGTAACACAGATGTTTGCACCAACAGGAATGCAGGAGGGGTGGGGTCAGTGACAGATGGCAAGAGATGGGAGGGAGGTTTGAAGTGTCAGGTTGCAATGGGGGGTACGGAGCAGGTACTGCAGGAGGGGCAGGGAGTTGTCTGCTGGTCAGTCTATCCGGGAGAGGGTATGCTCCATTCACCCCCAGGCATTGCCCACAACAGGGACCATTCAGATGGAAGGTTTAGCAGCTGCTCTTATCCTGGAAATCTACGGTCCATTGCTCCTTATGCGTGTTTGGAAGGGTTTAAAAAGAAACCAACACGCACGGCAGGGTCAGTAGTGATGAAGACCATCAACATCCAACGCTTGACGTGAGTCCTGATCCTCCTTTCGTTACCCCAGAGGAGATCTGTTGGGACCAGGCTGCTGAACCGGTGGCTGACTGTTACTCCACAATAAGTTTGTTGTTGTCCTTAAGAAAAGAGTTGTTTCTCCAGACACAGCCAGGGCAGGCAGTTTTGCAAGGCAGCATGCGTATGCACAACCTGCTTCCTGATTGCCTGCTCCACGCACGTGGAGGCAAAGGGAGGGGAATCTCAGTAATGGAGTCAGTGGGCATCACTCTGACTAGAGCCAGTAGGAGCTTCCTTTGCATGAAGTTAACCCAATTCGCCCATTCTCTTAGCTATTCAGAATGCTACACAGCAAGCCATTGTCCTTGCTGGACTGCCCTCCGTCCGCTGCAATGATTATGTCCACACCCGTCCTTGGGTGCTTCACCAAGGAAGTCACTGCAATAGGACACTACAGCTTGAACCTCTCTAATCTGGCACCCTTGGGACCTGACCACAGGAGGTTAGTATCGTCCAGCAGCTTCACCAACACTTCCACTGCTTGCTGGGCTGTTAGAGGACATGTAGGGGTAAATTAGAGCTAAATAACAGCACCTAATCCTGAAAGCCAGGACTGGGGGCTGCAAACAAACTTCATGGGACCGCGGGAAACTTGGCCACACCCATGGAAAGTGGACATCTGGCTAATTAACATCCTGCCGGACCACAGAAGTTGCCAGACCAGAGAGTGCCGGACTAGGGAGGTTCCACCTGTAGTCACAAGATCCTTGATATTTCCTTTCAAAGTGAATGCCTCAGCCTTCCTGCAGTGCCAGGAGCCCCTTCTCCAGTGACCATGGGCTCTTCCCTTGATGTGACTGCCAATAGGACTCATTTCTGCTCATTCAGCTGGAGTATGAACAGATCTCCCCAGGCCAAGAGAGGTTTTGCAAAATGATCCCACCTACCTGGACTCACCAAACCATTGTGGCTTTTGAAATGTAAGCTCCAGGTATCCGTGTAAGTGGAGAGAGGGTGGGACAGAGGAAAAAGGATAATTTCAAAAGACTTTGTGGTTCTAAGAATTCACATGACCCGCATCTCCTTAATCGCTCCCTCATAGGCTTGTTACCCCAACTCCCCATCAGCTACTGTTCTTTAAATGCTGTTCGGAGCGTACAGCAGAAACTGAATCCACAACCTCTATTGCATCACAATGCAGGTGCACAGCTGGTACGTTCTCTGCACCTCAGAAGCTCTTGAGATGAAGTTACTAACCCAAGACTCAGAGGATCAGTCTTCAAGTCCTATCTGTGCCAAAGACTCCTCGTGCAAGACTGGGGAAAAACACTAAATTCGTCCATACGGATAATAATCCTTCCTTTGACACTCGGGTTTAGTTAGAGTGTGAGCTCTTTGAGGCAGGGACGGTGTCTTGCTAGGAGCTTGTACACCATCTAGCATCACACAGCCCTGCTCTTGGCTGGGACTCCCCAGTGCACTTGTGCGGCCACTCAGGGGAGATTCAAACACCACCCAGCTGATTAGCCGAGTGCCCACCGTTTTGTTTCTGTTGCTGGTGCACGTTTGCATAAGTCTTGCTGCACAAAAATTTATTCTGAGCATGGATAGAAAAAATCGGCACCTCTACTGGTGGTGCACATGCACGTATGTCTTGGTGCACATTAACATTATCCCGCACATGGATGGAAAAGATTATACTGCTATGTGCTACTGAGTTATTCCAGACAAGGCTGGTGGCATTACTGACCATTATTAAAGCTGCCATTATAAGAACCCGTTTTCAATTGCTCATCACTTTGCCAAAGTGTAACCTTGCCATGAAATCTTCCATGCCAGTGTTTGCCTCAGACTGAGTATTTAAAAAAAAATAAGCCAAATTTAGTCAGTCAGTTCCAGGAATGAAGCTAGGGGGAAATACATTGTTTTGCTCACATTCATATATTCTGATGACCTTTTCCTTTTAACCTTATGGGGAACCTTCTCTACACACCTTCCAACCACTGCAACAAATGAACAGGGATCCAGCAGACAACACTCTACAACACCAGGCACCCCAAATGGTCCCAGAGTAGGTCCATCCTGTGCCCTGAATGAGGGACCTGGGGAAAAAAACAGCATGTGATCATGTAATTAAAGACTATCAAACTGCACAGGCATAAGGGGGCTAAATTAAGGTTGCACAGGCAACCTTAATTCTGGAACTTCCTAATGTGTGTGTTTGATTTGACTTGGCTTCTAACATGGGTTTGTTTTAGGGTCGCCAGGTGTCCAGTATTGACCTGGACAGTCCAGTATTTTCACCTTTCCGGTAAAAAAATGTAGAAAATACTGGACACCTAAAATGTCCGGTATTTTCTGATTTTTTTTCCCAGCCAGGAGGCGAAAATACTGGGTGCCTACCTGGTTCTGCAGGGGAGCTGTCTGGCCCGGAGCAGGAAGATAAGATGGCAGACGGCTGGCAGCCTATTAGGACCAAAAAGCCTCAAAAGCATTACTTAAAGGGGCCATGCTTTTTTTTTTTTTTTTGCTTAATAACTCTCAGGGTCCTTTTTTTTTCCTCAACAGAATTTTTTCCCCATAAGTTTCTTTTTTCCTTTTTTTTTGTGCTGGGGGGGGGGGCGGTTGTGTTCAGATTTTTGGTTAAACCATCTGGCAACCCTAGTTTGTTTGGGGTTTTTTGTTGAAATAAACAATAATGAGCCTAATAAAGCATCAACACCCCCACCCACCCCCCCCCCGGGCTTCTGCTACAATGCTGCATATCCACACTATCTCATACTCATTTGTTCATTCATTTGTGCAGGGCATAATTAAGCCCCCAACCAGTACTTCTAGCTTTTCTAGAAATTCTGCAGTAATGAGGCATGTATTTTGGTTTGTGGGTAGTTCCATGGCATAATTAAAATATCTGTGCTGAGAGCAACCCTTTGGAATGCCTGCAGGCTGCTGGATTTGCTAAACGAGAAGATATGACTAAAATGCCCTATTCCAGTGTCCTTGACTGTGTGTATGCCATAGGGAAAGCATATGGTCTGGTAGAGGCAATGAGGTATTGCAAAAATGGAATGGCATCGTTAGTGGGCACTTCAACCCACCTCCCTAGCCAGTGGTTCTAAACTGGTCTGTGGATCAACCATACACAGGGCCGGATGATCCATTAGGCACAACTGGCACAGGGTCCAGAGCCTACGAAAATGTTTAAGCCTAAAAAAAAAAAAAAATCATAATTAACACAAAAATAAGAAAAGAAAACTGTTAAAGCCACTTTCAAGAGTGAAAGTTAAAGTGGGCGATATTATGGCGTCGAGACGATGGATTTATATATTCATATATAAGGGGGAAATGCCCTCATTTAAAAGCCTACGATTATGAGAACACCGAGGGCCTACAAAGACCTTAATCCGGCCCTGACCATCCAGCCTAGCCCTTTGTGTCACCCCTTGTAGTGGCCCTGTGACAACCAAGGGGCTGGGGATTGGGAGAGAAGATGATCTCTCTTACACCATTTTCAGAAGTAAGGCCACCCTTGTGATTTATGGGGCCCTCGGAATTATTATTAAACTGGAGCCCCTATGCTCCACTGAAAGCAGTCCCCAGCCGGCGCTGCTGATCCCAGTGTGTCAAGGGGGCACAGCCACCACTCCCACCCATGGACCCCCCCAGAACCCGCCCCTCCACATTGCTGACACACAAAGAGCTTTGTACGCAGCAGATGCTGTGGTAATGGCTCAAGGCGGGTTTTGCCTTCACAGAATCATAGAATCCTAGGGCTGGAAGAGACCTCAGTTCAGCCCCCTGCAAATCATCCCGGCCAGGGCTTTGTCAAGCTGGGACTTAAACACCTCTAGGAATGGAGATTCCCTGTCATATAGGAACTGCACCTTGCCAGAGCCCATGGCCCTCCTGCAGACCCGAGCCCCTCTGGGCTCGCCACAATCATTTCGACAGGAAGTAGCAAGCAGGAATAACATGAACACGTGTGTGTGTGTGTGTGTGTGTGTGTGTGTGTGTGTGTGTGTGTGCGCGCGCGTGTGTGTGTGCATGACAGTGTGTGGGTGTATGTTGGCGTGAGAGAAAGATCCATTGAGTATGTGTGATTACGTGTGAACAGAGTACGAGTGTGTGTGTGACAATCTGTGTTGGGGGACAGCGAATGTGACTCATGAGAGGCAGAGTGTATGCAGGTATGTGAGAGAGAGAGAGAGTGGGTATGTGGGATTTTGTGTGTGTGTGTGTGTGTGTTAGGGAAGTGTGAGAGGCGATGAGTGCACTGTCACTTTAAGTTCCTCCCCCACCCTCCCATGCTCCCACACATGAAGGATTTGCTCCTGTCCTAGCCCCAGCCTGGTGCCCAGCCAAGATCAAGGCAGGTAGGTAGGATCCAGGGAGGGACCCCATTCTGGGCAGCAGAGAGCCAGGCCGGTGCACTCCAAAGCTACAATAAAATTGTTAGACTTGAAGGTGCCACTGGACTCCTAGTAACTATAGGGGGAAAGCAGTATTGGAACATCTCTGCAGAATAGATTTTATCCTCACAATATCCCAGTGAGGTACAGAACTAGCATTATCCCCATTTTACCAGTGCAGAATGGAAGCAGAAGAACAATTAGGAGACATATCCCAAGTGTGACAGACCCCCTACCCTTGCTTTAGAACATGGACTTGTGGACACAAATATGCATAATTCAAAGACACTTTGGACAAGCTGCCTCATGTAACCTATCAAACTTAATGTCATAATCCACTGGATCTGTTTATCTTATTTTGGTGTATGTATCATTCTTGTGTGTAAAGTTAGACATCTGGGCTGCGTCTAGACTGGCATGAATTTGCGCAAATGCTTTTAACGGAAAAGTTTTCCGTTAAAAGTATTTGCGCAAGAGAGCGTCTAGATTGGCATGGACGCTTTTGCGCAAAAGCACTTTTTGCGCAAAAGCGTCCGTGGCCAATCTAGACACGCTTTTGCGCAAGAAAGCCCCGATCACCATCGGAGCTTTTTTGTGCAAAACAAAACTGAGCTGTCTACACTGGCCCTTTTGCCCGAACGGGAGCGTCAAATATTTGCGCAAGAAGCACTGATTTCTTACATTAGAACATCAGTGCTCTTGCGCAAATTCAAGCGGCCAGTGTAGACAGCTGGCAAGTTTTTGCGCAAGCGGCTGCTTTTGCAGAAAAACTGGCCAGTCTAGACACAGCCCTGGAGTATGGAATGCTGCATGATTTTAAATGTGTAAATGGAAAGCCATCAAGGGTGTTTCCCATGTCTGGGCTATCATATGCAAATAGCCTTTTGTCTTTAGGTTTTAGCAGTGGTTGGGCTGAGGAAGTCACTTGTCCACCCCAACTGGAAGGGTGGAATGTTAGAAACAGAATTCCTGCCCAAAAGGAATCTTTAAAAACAATAGGGAGCTAGCAGGTTTTGTCTTCGGGCTGGCTGAATGCACCCAGAGGGAAGGAACCAAAGACCCCAGGTTGAGGAACAGCCCTGGTTTGGAAGGCTTAGCTGGAAAAGAAACAGTTTTAGGGTGAGTTTGTAATGAGTTTGTACTGAGGTATTAGTGTAGAAGTAGCTGAGCATTTTCTGTTATTTTGAGTTTGTAATTGACTTTGCTCTGCCTGTTCTCACTTATTACCTACTGCTTAGACTTAATAAAATCACTTTTATTTACTATCAAGCCCAGTGTAAATAATTGTTACCTGGGGAAGCAATCAGTGTATACATTCCTCCTTTCAATGCTAAAGGGGGCTTACCCAATAATTCATTTGGCGTTCTGATCCCATTTGGGGAGTGGTATCCCAGGAAACTGGGCCTTAAACTGCACTCTTCTTGGACCTGAAGAGGTTCAGTGTCTGTACTGCGTCTCTGGAGGGCAGTGATCCTCAGCTCTGTGCCTTGGCTGGGGGGACCAGGGAGCGGGCCGTGAGGCGTCCCAGAGAGCAAGAAGAAGTGTCAGTGGCCATGACAGCACCCTGGGAATCACCGCCAAGGGATCTTTTGTCACCACCCCCCGTCACACCAAGGTCACATCGGGCTCAGACCATGTTTGAATGCAGTTCTCTGAAATCACAACCAGTGCCCTATCAGCAGTCTCTTTCCTAGTCCTATCCCAATGGGCTTTGCACCAGGCCCTTAATTCTGCATGGCTGAGATTGTTAACATGGGAACAAGCGTGGGTGTTTTCCGGAGGCAGAGAGGGAATGCGCAAGACAACTATGAGCTGATTTTCCATTGTTTGGAAATAAAGTCAGTCTTGGCTGTAAAATAGTGATGGGCAGCCTAGGCTAGTGAGTGGCCTCCTTCATCACAGCGGGCCGCAGGTTTGTCACAATCCAGACGTTCTCCCGAGAGAGGGTCGTTTTGCTCACTGCGCTTGCATCCCTAGAATTGAGGGGGGGAAGGGAATTGAACTGTAGCAGCGCTTTGATGGGATGCAGAGGGCGTGCCTGGCTCTCACAATGTTGTGTGCAACCAACACGCACCTCACTTCATGTACCCTGGTTTTACGTGCGGGTCACTTCAGTAACACCGGCGGGAAAAAACTATGTGGATGGAAACCAGCAGAATCTGGCAAGCTTGCACCTGGGCAACAGTGAACAAAATGTCTCGTGGGCCACACATAGAACCCCAATGGGCTGCAGGTTGCCCACCCTGGCTTGTAAAGGGAAATTGAAGAAAGAAATCTGAAGTCCTACCCACCCAGACAACATGACACAACACCCCTTCCAATCCTGTTCATAATTTCACCTCTTCTGCTAATCTTTAAACTACCGAATGTGCAAATCCTGCCCAAACTCCATACAGCTTACCCCTGCCAGGCCACCTCACACCTCCTCCTCTGTGCACTATTAGGTGGCGTCGCAAAGTGACAAATACCTTTGACAAAGCAAGGAAGCCACCCTCATACTATGAGAAAGCCCAGGCTGATCTCCCACCGCAGCACCGCAGAGGTGCCCTAAGGTGAGCCTCTGATACCTTCAAACCAATCAAAACGCTTCATAACAACTGGGCTGGTCACACCATCCCTCCAAGGATGCTCCCGATGTCCATCTCTCTCTACAAAGAATCACTGAAGTCTGCCAAATCACTGCCTAGGTACCAGGCACTCCTCTCTCCCCCTCTGAACGTCATCATGAGAAGTGGCTTAACACTGGAATGGCGCCACACACGAAACCAGGTCATAGATAATCACTTGCTGCGGTCCTCCCCTCCACTCCCTTCCTTCCTCATCCTCTCATGTTGTCTCTCTTCCTTCATTATAATCACTTCTCTTTGTTCTCCTGCTTCCTCCCAGCGCCGCTCGCTCCTCCTGTAGAATCACAGACATGTCGGGCTGGAAGGAACCTGGAGACACTGATCCAACGTCCAACCTGATCTAAAAATCCTCCAGTGAGGGGGGCTTCGTAACCTCCCTAGGAAGCCTATTCCAGTGCCAGTTCGTCTTTTCCTAATATCTAACCTAAATTTTCCTTGCTGGAGATTCATCCCATTACTGCTTGTCCTACCTGCCGAATAGGGGCTATGTCTAGACTGCAGGCCTCTTTTGAAAGAGGCTTTTTCGAAAGATACTTTCAAAAAAGCCTCTTTCAAAAAAGAGAGCCTAGACTACAGACGGTACTTTCGAAAAAGCAAGCCGCTTTCTCAAAAGAGAGCACCCAAGCAGTTTGGATGCTCCCTTTCGAAAAAGCACAGTTTGCATTACATATCACCTTTTTTCGAAAGAGCACTTTCAAAAAAAGGCATTCTTCCTCGTAAAACAAGGTCTTCCGTGGTCGAAAAAACTGCCACATTCTTTCGATTTACTTTCAAAAGAATGCGGCAGCAGTCTAGACCCAGGGGAAGTTTTTTCGAAAAAAGGCCACTTTTTTTTAAAAAACCCTGTAGTCTAGACACACCCAGGGAGAACAACAGATCACCACCCTCTTTGTAACAGCACTTAACACACTTGAAGACAATTCCAAGTCTTCTTTTCTCAAGACTAAATGTGGCAATTCTTCCACCCTCTCCTCAACTGTCGGGTTTCCTAAAGCTTGTATCATTTGTATTGCTCTCCTCTTCTCCGCTCTGCCATTTTCTCCAATGTGCCTTTCACTTCACCTTTATTCTGTAGGAAGGGTAGGTTCCTGGTTGAGTAGGTGTAACCCACATGCCTGCTGGGCATGGTGCCCTGGCCCAGCTCATGGCACTGAAACCGCTCACAGAGAAAATAACGAGTCTGTGCTACAGTTTCAGCTAATAGCCAACTGGCTTTTAGCACATGTAGGAGAGCCTTGTGTTCTAAGCCCCAGAGGTTCCAGGTTCAATTCTAGCAGCAGACGCTGGAGTCTGCTAATGAGAACGAGCTCAATCAGAGCTTTCCTGGTTCTTCGGCAGATTCATTCTGTGATTTTAGACAGATCACTTTGCTTTCCATTTTGCTCCCCCCATGATATGGGAATAATAGTACTAAGCTCAAGGGATTGGTAAAACTCTTTGAAATTCTTCCATGAAAGACCCTAGATAAGTGTAATCCCTTCATCCAAAATCATATTTATTTTTATTCCCAAAGGGTGAAAAAATTTCCCCTACAAATAGCCAAAGTGCAAAGCATCGGTACCGTTTAAAACAATAAGACAGAAAATATCATATTGCCTCTGTATAAATCCATGGTACACCCACATCTTGAATACCATGTGCAGATGGGGTCACCTCATCTCAAAAAAATATTAGAATTGGAAAAGGTCAGAGAAGGCCAAAAATGGTTAGGGTTATGGAATGACTGCCACACGAGGAAAGATTAATAAGACTGGGACTTTTCAGCTTGGAAAAGAGATGGTTAAGAGTTATGATAGAGGTCTATAAAAATCATGACATATGTGTCATTTCTTTTGCCTTTGATGTGAACTTTTCAGTTTTCACATACTTAAAACGTGCACATGGAAGTACTTCTTCGCACAATGTGCAGTCAACCTGTGGAACTCCTTGCCAGGGGATGTTGTGAAGGTCAAAAGTATAACGGCGTTCAAAATAGAATTAGATAAGTTTATAGAAAATAGATCCACCAACGGCTACTAGCCAAGCTTGTCAGGGAGGTAATACTGTGAGCTGGGTGTCCCTAAACCTTCAGCTACCAGAAGCTGAGACTGGAAAACACTTGATAAATCACTTGAAAATGCCCTGTTCTGTTCATTCCCTCTGAAGTATCTGGCATTGGCCAGTGTCAGAAGACAGAACGCTGAGCTAAATGGACCATTAACTTGACTGAGTGTGGCAGTTTTTAAGTTCTTATGTATATTTCTTGCCCTTTACAGCTTCTCTGGGTTTTATAAAATGTCTTTCAAAAACATTCTGAGCAACTGCATTTACTAGAAAAATATGACAACTGAATCTCTCCAAATGGTGAAATGATCACACACAAATGGGGCATCCTTCTAACCACATTTTGAGGCGTAACAAAGGGCAAGATTCCTGCCAGAACGGCAAAGGTAACTTACTCTAAGGTTAGAAGAACTGGCGTGCAGTCAGGATTCGATTTTCTCCCAACCGTTGTTCTGAAGATGGTCTTCCGTCTCCCTGCTCTCCCCTTCCAGGAGAGAACAACAAAAACAAAACACAGTGTCCAAAGACCATTGGGATAATTGCATTATGAGCGCTTCCCTTTTCCCCCTGAAGCTCTTTTCAGAATCACTGGAGATGTGTCTGTGTTAAAGCGCAGGACTGGAAGTCACGAGGCCTGGGGCCAAATTCACCCATGTCTAAACAAGTTTATACGGAGAAAAGTCTGGCAGAGGGCCCTGAAATGGAAAGCCATCGAGTGGAGGATGGAGAAGGCTGCAGTGATATGAAGAGGCAGAAATTTCCCTTGAAACAAGGAAGATAAACAGTCCAAAAAGTGGGCAGCTCTGGCCAATTAAGGGCAAGCAAAGGAAACACTGATAAAGGGCAACCTGTCAACAACCGTCACCAGCTGGGCTCCTATGGAGCCTAAACTGAAGCCACCTTCCCTCCTCAGCCACCCAAGGTGGGACACCTCAGGATGGACAGTGGTGGCCCTTGCCACCAGCACTTTCTTGGGGTGAAGGCCCTTCCTTTCTGGGTTGCTGAGGGCCTTGTTACTGAACAGAGGGGCCCTTGACACCAGTCTGAGACCACACTAGCGAATGTGTCCCCCTGATTCTACTCCCAACACCACCCCGGATTTACAGCTTGGCCTGGATCTTCCATTTTCAATCACAATCAGGGTTGTTGTTGTTGTTTTTTCCAAGTTCAAAGGGGAATTAATTCACTCATGTTTTAGGACCTGCCTTAGGCAGGAGGTCAGATCCTCGCTTATGAGGCTAGGGAGGATCCCTGTGGGTCCAAGGACACTGAGAGAAATCCCAAGAGAAACGCCGTCCTACTCGGGAGGCAGATCTCTGCGAGCATCATGGGGATTCGCTGGTCCTTGGATCTGCCCCATACATCCAAAGCCACCATTTTCCCCTCTGCCTTTGTTGCTCCTTTGCCATCACCAAAACACAGCATCAATATGATTTAACTGCTCACAGGTGATTTATTAACATTCACTGCCTGGGGCACCACCCAATAAATCATATTGATGCTGGTGTTTCGTGACTACAAAGGAGAAACAAAGGCAGAGCGGAAAATGGTGGCTTTGGATGCATGGGACAGATCCAAGGGCCTTCCGATTACTCTGGGATAAAAGGGGAAAGTTTGCTTCCTCACACTGGCAAGCCCACCCCAGAAGGAGCAAAGGCACATTCATGAGTCAGCAAGCAGCATGCCCTATGCTCCTGTGCAAAGTTACGCCCCCAGGAGTCACTGCCAGTTCAAATCAGGGCAGGTTATTAATGAAGGCCAGAAACTGAAAGCCAATAGCCAGAGTCAATCAGACCAACCACCTTCCCCCCTACAGCTACTAGAATCCCTACCAGCGTTTACTATTTTGAATGCCATGCGCAACGCGGTGTTTGGCCCCTGGCCTAGTCTAAATAAGCACATCCCTCTTTGAAAACCTGAGCGGAATGCTTCCAGGGCAGGTCATTTTGGAAATGATGCCTCCAGAGAGAGAGAGAGAGCACCCTATAAAGGGATCTTCCCCACTGAGAGAGAGGAAGGGGCTTGCTTATTTCATCGACTGGAAAGACAGTTTAGCCGAGTCTTTCGTCCTCATTTCTGTGGACAACAGCAGGGGCTAGCCACTCCAAAGGGAGGACGGCACTACCAGGAGAAACCTGACCAGCTCGGGGGTTGGAAATTGGGGGCAAGTATCTGCCTTTGCCACTGTACGTAGCAGAGGGGAGGAAGAGAAGGCACACCCTGAGCACGTGTGTTACACTAGACAGGTGGGTCTCCAAGTACAGTCTGTGGACCACTAGTCGTCTACAACTGTCTTGCACGTGGACCGTGGGACCAGAGATCCTGCCCCCAGCTCCCCCCCCCCCCCACACACACACTGCAGCATGGAGCCTGTGCTGCTGTTCCAGTTGGTTGGAGCATCAGCTCTGGCTTCCTGCTGTGCGGGGGAGGAGGAAGAGTCTTGTGGGCCGGGGCCAGCTTGTGGGGGGAGAAAGTGGCTCCGAGCGCTGCCATTCTCCCTCCCCCCAGTTGTGGAAATGCAGAACAGGAAACAGCTCACCTGGAGGCTTTCCCCACTGCTCCCATTGGCCGGAATCATGACCAATGGGAGCAGTGGGGGTCAGTGCCTGGGAGTGGCAAGACACAGAGAGCCAGGTTAGCACCCCCCATTTCCCTCATGCCCAGACCCTGGATGCACCCCATGTTCCTCCAGCATCCCTGTCCTGCCAAGACACTGCACCCCTAACATGCTCCTGCACCCTTCCCTTCTCCCTGATCCCATCCCACCACCCCATTCCTGCACCCTCTCTCCCACCCAGAATGCTCCACCCTCCCGCCCACTCCTGCACCCTGCTTCCTGGCCAGACCCTCATGCCCAGCCTGCTCCTGCCCCCTACCTCTGGGCCAGACTCCCATCCCCTACCTCTGGGCCAGACTCCCACCCCAGCCCTCTCCTCCCCCTACCTCCTGGCTAGACTCCCACCCCCTACTTCCCGGCCAGACTCCCACCCCCAGCGTGCTCCTGCCCCTACCTCCCGGCCAGACTCCCACCCCCAGCGCGCTCCTGCCCCTACCTCCTGGCCAGACTCCCACCCCCAGCACGCTCCTGCCCCTACCTCCCGGCCAGATTCCCACCCCCAGCGCGCTCCTGCCCCTACCTGCCCGCCAGACTCCCACCCCCAGAGCGCTCCTGCCCCTACCTCCCGGCCAGATTCCCACCCCCAGCGCGCTCCTGCCCCTACCTCCCGGCCAGACTCCCACCCCCGTGCTCCCCCACCCGCCACTCCCCCCAGCCCTCTCCTCCCCCTACGTCCCCACCAGATTCCCACCCCCAGCGCGCTCCTCCCCCTACCTCCCCGCCAGACTCCCACCCCGAGCGCGCTCCTGCACCTATTGTGGGCGGCTGGGGGCCCGGGGAAAGGTTTGTGTTGACGGGGAGGGCCGCAGGTCAGAGAGGTCGAGACCCCTGCCCTGGCGCAGAGCTCCCTGGCCATGCACCGGTTCCCGTTCACTCCGCCGGGCTGGAGGTTTCCCTCCCCAGAGAGCCGAGCCGCGCAGCCTCGAGCGCAACCCCCCAACTCTCCGCCGCCGGCCCGGCGCGCTGCGCGCAACCGGGCTGAGAATTGACACTGACCTGCCTGCGGCCCGACCCGGGAGCATCTCCGTAGGCGCCTTTCCCGGGCGGTACAACCTCCCCACGCCCGTCCGGCGCCCCACGGGTTAACCCCCTCCGCTGAACAACAGACGTCGGAGCCAACCACGGCCCCGCAGGCCGGCCAATGGGCGCAGCCAGTGGGCGGGGTTGGGGAGGCTGGGTTCCCCCCCGTTTCTCCCCCTCCCCGGGGTTTGTTTGTTTTGTTTAGTAAATTAATGCAGCAAGAAAGTCCCGAGACCTGGCGAGCTCTGCCCGGCGGCGATCGGGCCGGGAGGACCATGCGATGGCTTAGGCGGCCAGGGAAGGACTTCTCTTTCTCCCTGAGCCCCGGGGGGGTCTCGGAGCCCTGAAACTTACCCCCCGCTTCCTCGCCGCGGGAGCCGCACGCAATGGGACACCTTCCCCGCAGCAGCCACAACTCGCGCGGGGGCCACTGTCCCGGCAAGCAGGAGTCTACGGCAGCCACGCGTGGGGCAGGCGAGGCAGATCGCCCGGCCAGTACCGCCAATGCCCAGCACTGATCCATCCGGGTGGATGTAACTAGCGAAGACTCGGCAGCGAGCGGAGGAAATTAGAGCGGGGGGGGGGCTGGTGGGGTGTTTTTGGGGGGGTTGGGGTTTTTTGGGGGTTCCCCCCCTTTTCCTCCCGCCCCCATGGCAAATATACTCTCCTCGCATCTTGCCTGCTCCAGCAAGCCGGGCTCCCACTGAACGGACAGGCGATTTCTGGGCTCCACGCTGCTGGTCCAAACCCCAAGCCACACAGCAGCGTGGAGGGGGTGAGAAACCGCGGTGGAGTTTAAACAGCGAGTCTCTCTCCAAGGTGCTGCCACCGGGGTCTCCGTCCAGGGTCCTGAATTCCCCGCCTTCCTAACCCGCTTCCCCCACGCAACGATCTGCTGGCAGGAGTGGGTGAAATTTACAAAGCAGGAAGTTCCAGCACTTTACTCCGGCTGCTTTGGCATTTGGGTTGGATCGCTGCTGCTGCTGCTATTTGTAAGTGGGGATTTACTCATTGCCTGGATTTAAAACCAAACCTCGTGGACTACAAATCACCCGATCTGGAACCATGTGTAACGTCAATGCATTTGGAGTCTACGTCTGGGAAACTCTAGTATTCTTCAGGTAGGTTGTTTTCTACTCCCACTTAGCTCGGATGGGTGCTTCGGAGTTGGTATGGATGGGGGGGGGGCTTATGGTTCCTGGGGGGGGGGTAAATCGCCAGCGGGCAGTTGCCCCCTCCCCTCCCTTTTCCTTTCTGATTATTCCCTGGGTCTAACTATTTAACATTCCCAAAGCTGCTCACTTTAGGGAGCTGTGTGAGTGACTCCGTTTTATGAGCACTGCATTCGCTCGCTCTCCAACCGCAGTGCTGAAAACCCCCAATGCCCAGACTGGTAGGAAAGCGACAACTAGTGGCGGCGGGGCGACTTGCAGTTGGACCCAATAGTTCATTTTCTTCCTCAAATTGCAGGTTTGCCTGAGATCTGTGGCAATGTTCGATTGTCATGTTAGCTTTAGCAGTGGTCGAGTTATTAAATGAATTCTTTCCTCCCCTCCCCCTCCCCCCGGAATTCATACACCCCTTCAACACGCTGGAGTACCATCATTTCTTTTCCTACACTTTCTGCTAAGCACTTTGTTTAAAAATCCTAACAGACAGAAAAAACAACCCCCACCAAGCGCTGGCTGAGGTCATTTTGCAATAGGATGCACTTGAAATCTTGATTTTGACCAGTTATGTTTTGAATGTATTTCTTGTTTAAAGAATAAGGTAGGAGAATGAACTCCTTAGCTATCTGAAAAGACTGACCCTATCTATTACAAATTTGTTATTTAACACATCAGGGGAAATATTGGCACAGAACAGCCCTCCTGGATAAGGCAATGGGTTGTGCCGGGAAGGATAGATGTCACATACATGCATCTGGAAAATCACTCTTCTTTTATAACCTGCAGGAGTCATCCGTCTTAACACTTCATTTGAATTGCATGACTCTCATGTGGCAACCTCTCTGTGTTTTATGCATACTCAGGCCCAGTCTTGTATTGTCATAAAGAACAGTGATTAGGATTTCTCTACAGGTATAATGTGTATTGCCAGAGGCATTGTTAATTATGTTACTGACAGTAGCAGTGGGATAATTATTAGCTACCAGATTTTGCTAGCTAGCTGTGAATCCCTACCAATGGGTTCCCAAACCTAAAACTTGCACCCTTTCTCAATGCCTCCACAATCAAGAATGAAAGAGAAGGAACCACAGCTCACCTGCTGATATGATGCAGAAAATGGACAGCAGTTTTGCAGCCTATGGGCAGAGTGCTTAACAAGGGGGTGCTTAGTACACAGATCAAGGGGAAAGGACTTGGGAAACAACTTCTCAGGCACTCCAAAGCAGCCCACCCTTCCGTATTTTAAGATGCGGCTCTGCAGCTAGCATGTGGCAGCACTGCAAAGCATGAGCAACTAGGTAGCATTTGTGGGCCAATTAAATCCTTCATTGTGGAAGCAAGAGGCAACATTGGAGCAGAAGGATGAAAGAGGAGATTACGTAAACATCAACCCATCTTCCTACTTTGCCCTCAACTTTCTGGAATGCTGGGTCCTCTTGTCTTGGGGGTGGTGGGGGGAGACTAGGCAGCAAGAACAGGAGAAAACACCAAAACTAAAGTTTGATATGGTCCTAACATCATGGACAATGACAGCTTCTTCTCTAAGCCACCTGAAGTTCAGAAGAGACATATTTGTATCCTCTTGCCTATCTTATTCTAAAACAAATTCTGCGCATGGGTCACACAATGTGTCGGGGGGATCTAGTCGGACGTACTGAATATCTGCATATCCTGTTGACCACAGCTGGACTTCTGGGTATGCAGTACCTCTTAAAACCAGGCTCCTGGTGTTAATATATATTAATATATAATGCTGTGCATTATGTACCTAATTGTGCCTGCATCACTCATACAGAAAGGGTACTTTAGTTTTTAAGGGTAATATAAAATATTTTAAAATATTCCTGACAATTATCCTTAACACAGAAAGTATTTGAATTGAACTAAACTATCACTTGCAATTATTTTGCAAAGAAGCAAAACAACAGTCCCTGTACAGACTAAGTGCTGCATTTATTTTTCATTTTTCCCCCCACTTTATTACAGGCTAATATCCACTACCTCTTGAAGGCAAGAATAGCTTTGCTATTTCCGCTTTAATGAGAGAACTTAAGATGAATAGGTTTCATAAGACAACTTCCATTAACCGCCATTTACAAAGTTAATATGCCAACTTCCCACCCAGAAGTCATGCATAGTGTAATCCAACAAAAAGCAATTTGGTAATCCAATCATTCCAAACAGAAGTATGCATTACAAAAAAATTATATGGTGTGCCCACCTTCAGTGTCAGCCTGTCAAAAATATCTTTGATGCGTCAGCACAGCCACCGCAAAATAACAATAACGAAAAAACCAATAAAGGCAGATGCGGGGAATCAACACTGCAGATACAGAAAATAAAATTAAATCGGCTGTTTAGCCATAAGGCCGCTGCCAGTCTTACAAAAAAAAAAATTCTGCGAGGAAAAGTAACATCTGGTGTCTGATTGCAAACATTAAGATATTGCCAATATAATATTTGTTTCGGTTACAATTGGGGTGTTTTAGTAAGATTTGCCATCAGAAGCTTAATCCGAGGTAGCTTTTTATGGAAGAGGATGTTTTATTTTTCTACCTGCCTTTACAGCCTGTAGTCACTTTACTGTGACTAAGACAATTACAGCGTCTCTAGGGAAGAGAGAACAGAGTGGTGTTTGTATTTGACAAATTGTTGGGATTCTTTTCTAACATTTCTCTAAACTGAATTCCGTCAGGGGAAATAATATTTCTTGAGCGGATAATAGATAGGGCCACATTATCAAACACACCCTCTACATCGGTGCATTCCTTTATGCGGCCATATTAAAATAATATGTTTGGGCACCAAACTGTCTAATCTGCATGCACACATCCTGCAAATTCCAGCATACAAATGTAGAGGCTATAGTTTCAAATTTGACCCATCATGGTCATGCCTGAATTTCCTGCCTAATGTACCACTGCACTGAACCTAGTGATGCAGAAAGATCACTCTAGATGTTAATAAAGAGTGTTCATGCACCTCGTCTACATTAAGATGGGAGAGAAAATAAGGGTAACTTGGGATATATTTTTACAGAGATGGACACTGCTCTGAAATGATCCACTAAAGTAACATGAGCCGCCGATTCTTATCTCACTGAGGCCTGGTCTACACTACAGCAGGAGGTCGAATTAAGAGACGCAACTACATTACCTATGTAGCTGGAATTGAAGTATCTTAAATCAAGTTTCCATGCTGTCCACACAGCAAGAGGCTGACAGGAGCAAATGCTCCTGTCGGCTTCCTTTACTCCTCATGCGGCGCCCTCTGACAGGGGTGCCCTCTGAGTTTGATTTAGTGGGTCTTCGCTAGACCCGCTAAATCAAACCCCGGGTGATTGACCACAGCCGTGTCGATCTTCCACGTAGTACAGACATGGCCTTATACTGCTGTACATCAGGATTAACTCCAGCAAAGTCCACAGAATTACACTAGTGTATACAAGATCTGATTTAGGCCCTGTTGACTATAACAGGACTTCTGGGTGTGCAGTACCTCTGAAAACCAGGCTCCAGGTGTTAATATACATTAGTATATAATGCTGTGCACTATGTACTGAGTGACTGTGTCACTCAGACCGAAAGGGTATTCTAGTTTTAGGGATAATATATTTGTAAATATTCCTGACCATTATCCTTAAGAGGATAGTTCTTAGATGGCCTGAACAGAGAGTCCTTTGCGCTAACAGGAATAAGATGAGATTACTGTTCTGAGTGAGATACATGCTGAAAATTGCTGCCCATGTGAAAAAATTGCTGGACAGCCTTATCCAATATTTCCCTATCTGCACATCCTACTCATCTGAAAGTATCAAATTCCTTTAATCCAGGGATGAGGAACCTAAGGTCTGGGGGCTGGATGTGACCCCCCAGCTTGCCTGGATCTGGCCCCCGGGGCTCAGGGCTCCCCCCCAGAATTGGGGAGCGTGTGCTGGTGCTCCACTCCCCTGCCATCTCCCCATGGGGCTGGAACACACAAAATCTACTAGTCTGGGCCTGGTGTGCAAAGGGAATGTGGGGAGCACCTTTCTCAGTAAGGGGCCACATCAGTGTGGGATGTTTTTCTTTTCACTTGTGTGCAGCCCCCGCCTGATTTTTCTGTGAGTCAGCGGCCCCGACCCCAAAAAGGTTCCTCACCCCAGCTTTAAACAATGTCTTTTTAAACAGTGAGACATCGTCGTATTGAATCTGAAATCCCCATTCGCCTCACAGGGACCACAGCACCCAACATTTCCTCCCATCTCTGTCTCTATGGACTTCAAAGATCAATATGCCTTTTGAGCCGCTCCCTTCTGTTTCATGAAAACAGCTGGAGTGGGTTTACGTCCAAACTTCCACCGCACCTCCGCAATGCCGGGTAGCATTGCAGTGAAAGCTGCGATCGGGGCATGCAGCAAGGTTTCCAGAGGCATAGCCGGACCAGAGTAGCTGCTGCTTCCTTTAGTTAAGAAGCAATTTCCACACACTAAAAAAAAAAAAAACCCTACCCCAATATACTGAGAATTTTGCATCAAGACCTGTTATGCCCCTCTTCTGAGATTATCTATTTTATCACTGATGAAGAATATTTAACAAAGCTGTAAAATAACTGGTTGTAAAGAGGCTCTTTAACAGACTTAGTCTAGGACCTATAATAGCCCTGTTAAGGACCTTTAAAAGGCTTACATCTTCAGAGCTTAAAAATGTGCTCGGGTGCACATTTCTTCCACAAAAACCTTTACAAATCATTCCACTAGAACAGACCGAGTTGGAGTTGTCCCGGTTAGAAGCCATGAGGCACTTTTGCCGGTGGTCCCATTGAGATTTTTGTAATTAAATGTATAATATTCATATTGATGAGGGAAAGGAAATGTCATTTAAAAAAACCCACACAGAACGCTTTATAATATAGACCAGGCTATGTCGCGATGCCTCTCAGCTAATCGCCAGCATCACTTCCGGACGGTGGCAACTGTTTGGGTGATTGGTTGTCTCCTTGATTAGCTGGGACATCCCGAGGAAGACACATGATAAAGAAGACAACAATCACCAGATCCAAACAAAAACCAGGTTTTCTTAACAGTCTAAATGGGAGAGGCAGAAGATGGAACTGAGCTAGTTGAGACAAATGCTGCAGAAAAGCCACTTCCCCTCCCTACACCCCAAAAAAGCTGTGTTTGTATAGTGAGGTCCACTAAGGGGCAGATTTTGCCACCATTGTTTTCCTTTCAGCAAGCAGGCCAGCTGGCATCAATGCACCACTAAGTTCAGATGCCTCAACGGGGCTACGTGCAAAATAAAGCAGTGCTCATCATGAGTCCCGGTGGCAGAATCCGGCCCTTACGTGTGATAAGCATGTGCGATCTTTTGTGGCCCCACAGTCTGCGTTGCCAGGATGTTCCCAATTCCACTCCCAAAGGTGTCTATACCAGAGAAGGTCTTGCATTTGAGTTAATGTTGCAGCTAAGACATAAGAGGAGAACAGCCCTTCGGTTCATTTTTAAAAGCGCACAGGATTTGAACAGCCCCTCCGGAGACTAAGGGGGGAGTTGTTACTTTATCCACAAAGCGACTCAATTCCTTAATGGAAGTGTTTGTAAGAAGCAGCATGCTGCAGTTCCCTGCGTTGTCTTAGGAAATTCATATTGCCAGACTCATAGGGTTCCTTTGGTCGAATAAAATGAATATCCGCAGCAACTGAACTAGATGTTAGTCAATGTCCAGATTGAAATTACTTTATTATGCTAACACTGACTGAGGGTCGTTAATCTGAAATGTAAAACTAGCCTAGAAGTTGGACCTCATTTCTACCTGGGGTGCTGGTTAACAGGGCTCTGCAAACTCCATTGTTAACAGTCACATAATACAGGTTGAACCTCTCTAGTCCAGCACCCTCAGGACCTGAGTGGTGCCACACCAGAGACTTTGCTGAACCAAGAGAGGTCAATATTGTCTAGCAGCATCACCTGCATTTCCATTGCTTGCTGGGCTGTTAGGAGATACTGAGGGGTTAATTAGAGCTAAATAACAGCACAGAATACTGAGCGCCAGGACTAGTGGCTGCAAACAAACTTCATGAGGCCGTGGGAAACTTGGACATCTGGTTAAGTAAAATCAGGCCAGACCACATATGTTGCCAGACCAGAGAGGTTCAACCTGTACCAAACCTTCTAATTAAGACACCTCTTATTTAAATGCATACAAAAATCACCCTGTAGCTATATCTGACCATGTCAGAACATGTCCGCACACCAGGTCTCAGTTATTCATGAACATTTTTAAACGTACTTTAAAGACCCCATGTAACTAATACGAAAAGGACAGATAGGTCGCTAAGGGGTTTGATCTTTAGCTATGTGTTTGCGGCAGCTCTCATAGATTGCGGAGTGGCAGACTAAATTACCTTTGGCGTTATTTGCAGTAGTTACCCTTTTAATTTGCTGTTCGTACCTTAGCCAGTTTGACTTTCATACCTTCTACTGAGGGAGAACCTTTGGCTGTGGGCATAACATGTCTATTCTGTACCTAGATATTCAGGTTACATGGGCTCTCATCCAAATCCAAGAAAGCACGGCTTTTCTCTTCTCGTTTTTAATGTGTCTAAGCCACTCTCCTATCCTCACAATGACTTCCCTCACCAGCCATGACTGTACTAACTCACCTCAAGTGATGAGGGGAAATCAGCTTTGTGAAAAGCTGCTCACGCCATCATTCTGTGGCAGCGTAGCAAAAAGCGCGAGGTATCGGAAGAGGCGATTCTGCCAGAGACAAATGGCCAGCTGCGCCCTGCTAGACACGACAGAAACTGCTACCTAGCGTGTTTGCAGAGACCCCATCGCCATATTTGCTAAGACCCAGCCTCCCGTGCCTGCTATACTTGCCTTCAGAGACAGAAAAGCAACTCTTCCATCAAACCTTGCGTGGGAAAATATTGCATTGCCAAGCTCAATGGTTCCTTCCCCCCTAGCAAATACAGCCTTAAAAAACACTCTGGCATCTACGTCCCTTTAGAGCAAAAAGGTCATTTTCAGGATGGAGAAAGGCTTGCAAAGATTTACACCAGTATTTTATTCTGAGACCTCGTGGACCAGCTCCTCAGGTGATGCAAAGCAGCTTAGCTCTGTGGAGCTCTGCTGGTTGACACAAGCTGATGTGCCGCTCCCATAGATCCACCCTCTCCAGATTACACACACATACAGACAGCTCCTCCACCTCTCCCAGTGCCCCAATGGCCCGACGCACAGCTCCTGAGGAATCGGGGAAGCAAAAGCGCACACAAAAATACCCTGCAGAGAACAGAGGCAGCTCTCGCAGACACACGCTTCAGTTATACGTACTGAGCAAACTCTCCCTCCCCCCCATAATGCAGACAATTAGTCATTCCATACATTGCGCCATGGGTAGCGATCAATTTCACGGCTGCACCACATCTGATTGGTCCATAGACACAGCCAGCATCATATAAACGTCTCTATCAGAGCCACCTCCAGTTGCAAAATGCCTGAGAAACCTTAATTTACCAATAAGGAATTTTGATTTAAAAGCCAAAGCAAACAACCTGGCGACCCTCCTATATTCGTGCACCTTTTTTCTCCCCCATCCCTATACCCCAACCAATTCCCTCCCTGGCTCATTGCTCGCTAGGAAAAGGAGAGCCCATCAATAAAACGCCTGATCGGACAGCTTGCAATGGGCTCTCTTGTATTTATCAGTGCCTCATTGTGGGCAGGGGGGAAAAATAACCCAGGGGTTGCCAAGACGAAGAATGACATGGGTGGAACAGCGGTTCTTGCAGGGCAATCAATCACTGTGCATGTTGCCTTCAGACAGAAGCTGGCAGCAGCCGCCCGAGAGACACCAGCATGAAAGATCTTTTTTCTCCCTAGACAATGGCCCCCAGGACTTGTTCTCATTAACAATGCAGATCCGAAAATACCGAGCCCAGCTGGAGCAAAAATCAATGGCCGTCTGGGTGCCTAGGACATTGGCCCATTTCAGCAAAGAAGCGCAGCACAGCGAGAAATCTACAAACAGAGAGAAAATGCCTTCCGTTGCCTCCCCCTCTTTTTTATTTTTCTGGCTGCTGCCTTAAGTAAGAAGGTACTGGGTAAACCCCTGAAAAGTGCCTATTCTACAGATTCCATCACGGTGGGGGGAAAAAACTAGACCCTTGGAGACATAAAAAGGGACAGGCACTGGCAGCTGGCTGCAGTGCAGCAGCGTGCTCTGTTCCTCATGGGATCAGGCCTTGTAAGTACAAAAGAAAAAGTGTAAGATGTATAAAAGCCCATGCCAAAGAAGCACCCACAAAAGAAACGTATGACCGAGGCAGAGGGACTTAAAAAACAACAATGGTCATATAAATATAGAAAGAGTGTCATGAGCTTTTGTGGGCACAACCCACTTCTTTAGATGACAAACATGGAGCAAGAGGCACAGAGGTTCAAATGTAAAGCAGAAAAAGAGGGAAAAGAGGGAGGGAACTGCCAATTAAAGTGTCCGGGAGACTAATAGAGTGGGCTGTAAGGGTATGTCTAGACTGCATCCTTCTGTCGGCAGAGGGATGCAGATTAGGCAGGTTGACATTGCAAATGAGGCAGGGATTTAAATATCCCATGCCTAATTTGCATAAAAATGGCCGCCACATTTTGCCGACTCAGCACTTTGTCAGCAAAAAGCAGCAGTCTAGAGGGGGGACTGTTGAGAAAGAAAGCCTTTTTCGACAGATCATGTAAACCTCCTTGCAGGAGGCATAAGGGATCTGTCAAAAAAGACTTTCTTTCTCGACAGATCCCTCTCTAGACTGCCTCTTTTTGCTGACAAAGTGCTGAGTCGGCAAAACACGGTGGCCATTTTTATGCAAATTAGGCACAGGATATTTAAATCCCTGCCTCATTTGCAATGTTGACCTGACTAATCTGCATCCCTCTGCCAACAGAGGGATGCAGTCTAGACATACCCTAAGTGCCCCATACTTTACTTTTGATGTCCTTTGAGTGTTGAATATAACGGCCCATCCAGTTCATGTCTTTGTTCAAGCTGTGAGAGATAGTGTCAGATTTGTAGATGAAGGCCAGTTCCGCAGACGCTCTCTCTCTAGTTGATTCCTGAGATTACTTTGTAAGAGAATCGCCACCTTTAAATCTATTAATGAGGGCTCGGGCAGGTGAAAATGTTCCCCAACAGGTTTCTGTGTGTTACCACTTTGAATATCTGATTTATGTCTGTTAATCCTGCAAAGGGAGTGGGACACAAATGTCAGATGCCTGGTACGAGGTTCCTTTCCTGTAATATACAGTCTACTTGGCAAGGCCGTGGCCAGGATCGTGACTCTGCAAATGACACCATGCACACGCTTCAAATCAATTCCACCACTTCTACACAAGGGCACCTGCCAACAGTAGTGCAATCACTCTTGATTGGCTCCACTAAAGCAAGCCCATCGTCTCAATCAATACATCAAAACAAGGCCTCTTTCCCCCGAGTCATCAGTCCCACCAGCTTAGCCTGCCTTCCAAAATTCAAAGCCGCTCCTATGCTTTCTGCTCAGCCCATCGCCCCCGCCCATTACAACTGTGGGATTAGAAATTAGCCAGCAATTGCCCTGTCTAGACATGAAGCTGAGTCCAATACAGCTTGTCCGTGCACAGCAGCATTGGCCCTTCAGCGCTGGCAGGCATGAAAACATGATTTGGGGGCAGGAAAGTGCATAGATCTAAGTTGAAGTGCACGTAGGGAACCGGTATGGGGAGCAGGAGAGTTCTCCCGGAGGTGCCCCAAAGCCTCACCATTCATTTGAAAGTTACATTGCGCTGGAGAGCGTGACTGACCTGGTTAACTACACCAGGAGTCAGAAACAGCCGAGGAAACATTTACCTTCGGTTCCCCTTTTTAGAGCAGGTATTTGCTCTCATCTAGCTTTCCAAACCCGCGCTCATTCACCTGGGCTTCCTAGGGCTCTAAATGACTAGGGCTATTTTTGAGAGAATTGAATGTATTTCTCGGTCAACTCATTTTGCCCCATGTCCGATGTCATTTTCAGCGGGTGTGCCAGCATTACAGTACTGATTGCGTAATTTCACAGATCGTGGCTGGTATCAGGGTGTCTTTTCAAAATACTCCTGATGCCATTTCCCAGAATAAAAGACAAGAACAGATTTTTTTTGGTGTTGGGTGCTGCATCTCTGTAAAAGGAGCACTATTTATTTAATCTGTGATTGATCATGCACAGCGCTTGTAATAGCCTCATCCAGTCTTAACAAATGTTAAACCATCCCTAAACAGAAAGCGGTTTTTAATTTTTTAATAGCATCTGTTGTGAACTCTCTGTGTGTGTTGTTCCGGTGGACATGCAAATGAGACTAGAACTGTAGAAATACAAACAGGATAGCAAATGAGGACTGTTAGAAATCAAGGGTCTGACCCAAAGTCCACTAAAGTCAAAAGAAAGGCCCCACATTCCCTATTTGTGAGACAAATGGATTCTGTGGATTCATAAATTTCAAGCACAGAAAGCACACAAATGATAAGAATATACTGACCTACAGTCTGAGGCCCTGTCTTGCAAAGTCTTGTGCATATTCTTAAGTATATTCACTGTAGCCCTGATTGGGTAAGATGTTTAAGCATATGCCTAACTTTAAGCATGTGAATAGTTCTGTTGATTTTTAGTGTGTACTCTGAAGGCTTTGCTAGGAAGTGATCATAAACCTTTTCAAAATCTGTGTGTGTGTACACACGTGTATTTATTGGCTAATTCACAGCCAAATAAACACAGACTATATGAAGTTCTAAATTATTATTCGTTTTTTGAAAGAGAGGGATTTTCCGAAAATGCCCAGGCACGTTTGGATTGTAAATCCCACTGAAAGTCAACAGCAGTATCTCGGGGTCTAAACAAGGCACAGCCAAAAGACTTTTCTCCCTGTCCTGATAAACTGACAATAGAGATGTGTGCATGTGATCCGTCAGGCTGTAAGAGAGTTTGTAGCTTTTCGACTGTATATTGAAAAGCATCTCAAATAGAAAGAATAACCCTAAACCTAGCACTATCGATACAAGGGCAACACTTACAAAGGTATATCTGTAATACACATAGTTAGGAACAGAGAGGTACTTCCTGGTTTATTGTGGTGTGTCTGGAACTGCCCCAGGAAGGCTGCACTATTCTGCCACGTGTTCAGTAGTGAAAGAAAAAGAATGAATGAAAATGGTAAATATAAAGCGGCTTGGACAACGTCATTAATCATGGGAATAGGGATTGTGGTAGCAACAGCGCACCTGTCCCGTCCAGTCTGTCTGCCTCTTTGGTTGTAAAGTTGCCTAGAGCCCATGGATTTCTTTTTGCCTCTTTCGTACGGCTCTCACCAGCTGGACCTTGCTCTCAAGTTGCTCTGTCACATTGCTCTGATTGTTCCAGCCACAGGCTCGCTTTGGTTTTCAATCAGCTTTGTGGGGGTACTTTATAGGTCTGGGCGAGGCCCTTTGCAGGAAGAAATAAGAGATGTGGCTGCAAGAACTTGCTCCTGAAGCACAGAGACGCCTGCCTGCTGCAGCCTGAAAACAATTTTCTCTGCCTGTTGTAGAAGGTTCTTGGTTGTTCGGGGGAAATCAACATTCCAGGGAGGGTTAACTGCCTGGTGACAACTGGCAAAGTGTCTCCATACAAATGTGCAGTAACACATTTATACATCGCTTTGCCTCTTGGAGAATCCCAATGTGATTTAAAAATTCTGCCACACAGGGCAATGCAACCACTTCTGGGGTGAAACGTTGAAGCTCCTTACACAGCTCACAGCAACACTGCCCAACAGCTTAGGACAGAGTTGAGACTGCGTGACATTGTTTGGATGACTAAGAGATGCCTGCCGAACCCCCAGCAGCCTCTGCTGCAGTCCTTACTGCCTCCAACATCCTCCTGGGTTTCTCTGCCTGATTATCCTCCCTTCCGATCTCAAGACCCAATGCCTGTGATTCCTACTCAGCTCTTAAATGAAATTATTAAATCCAGAAGCTCCTCGAAACTTGGCTTTGCAGGTCCATTCCCCGACCCCATCACCTCCACAGCTGCTACTGGCATGATACAGTATAACCAACACCTCCCAACTGCACGGTATGGGCCACAGTCAGCTGAGAAGCGTTCCATGACGCTGCATGACGTGCGAGAGACAGACGCGCTTTGATGCTCCCACTCAACATCAGAGTCCCCGACTCCTGCAAGGCGAGTCGCAGGGCCAGGCTGCCGAAAGCGAGCGTGGCTCTTTTTGAGTGAGTGGCGTATAAATATTGACTGCGCGCTTCCTGTAAATATTTCATCTAATAAAGCACCTCCACCTGGGAGGGCTTTTCCCGGCCGTGGTCTGTCCGACGGTTTGCCACAGCATCCAATGCTGATGTGCTGTGAAAATCAGGGAAGACCTGATGCAGCATTTAAGATCCCTCAGCCACCTTCAGACTCTAGGCCTCCCTCTTTCTGGATGCTAAGGAGAAGGACGGCAGATGCAGCAGACGTTCTTGGTGCTAAGGAGAAGGACGGCAGACGCAGCGGACGTCCTGGGTGTTGAGGAGAAGGATGGCAGATTCAGCGGACGTCCTGGGTGCTAAGGAGAAGAACGGCAGACACAGCAGACATCCTGGGTGCTCAGGAGAAAGGCGGCAGATGCAGCGGACGTCCTTGGTGCTAAGGAGAAGGACAGCAGACGCAGCGGACATCCTTGGTGCTAAGGAGAAGGGCGGCAGACACAGCGGACGTCCTGGGTGCTCAGGAGAAGGGCGGCAGACGCAGCGGACGTCCTGCGTGCTAAGGAGAAGGGCGGCAAGCGCAGTGGACGTCCTGGGTGCTAAGGAGAAGGACGGCAGATGCAGCGGATGTCCTGGGTGCTAAGGAGAAGGATGGCAGACGCAGCGGACGTCCTGGGTGCTAAGGAGAAGGACGGCAGATGCAGCGGACGTCCTGGGTGCTAAGGAGAAGGGCGGCAGACGCAGCAGACATCCTGGGTGCTAAGGAGAAGGACGGCAGATGCAGCGGACGTCCTGGGTGCTAAGGAGAAGGACGGCAGACGCAGCGGACGTCCTGGGTGCTAAGGAGAAGGACGGCAGATGCAGCGGACGTCCTGGGTGCTAAGGAGAAGGGCGGCAGACGCAGCAGACATCCTGGGTGCTAAGGAGAAGGACGGCAGATGCAGCGGACGTCCTGGGTGCTAAGGAGAAGGACAGCAGACGCAGCGGACGTCCTTGGTGCTAAGGAGAAGGGCGGCAGACACAGCGGACGTCCTGGGTGCTCAGGAGAAGGGCGGCAGACACAGCGGACGTCCTGGGTGCTAAGGAGAAGGATGGCAGACGCAGCGGACATCCTGCGTGCTAAGGAGAAGGGCGGCAAGCGCAGCGGACGTCCTGGGTGCTAAGGAGAAGGACAGCAGATGCAGCGGACGTCCTGGGTGCTAAGGAGAAGGACGGCAGATGCAGCGGACATCCTGGGTGCTAAGGAGAAGGGCGGCAGACGCAGCGGACGTCCTGGGTGCTAAGGAGAAGGGCGGCAGACGCAGCGGACGTCCTGGGTGCTAAGGAGAAGGACGGCAGACGCAGCAGACGTCCTGGGTGCTAAGGAGAAGGACGGCAGACGCAGCGGACATCCTGGGTGTTGAGGAGAAGGATGGCAGATGCAGCGGACGTCCTGGGTGCTAAGGAGAAGGGCGGCAGATGCAGCAGACATCCTGGGTGCTAAGGAGAAGGGCGGCAGAAGCAGCAGACATTCTTGGTGTTGAGGAGAAGGATGGCAGATGCAGCGGACGTCCTGGGTGCTAAGGAGAAGGACGGCAGATGCAGCAGACATTCTTGGAGTTGAGGAGAAGGATGGCAGATGCAGCAGACGTCCTGGGTGCTAAGGAGAAGGACAGCAGATGCAGCGGATGTCCTGGGTGCTGAGGGGAAGGACGGCAGATGCAGCGGATGTCCTCGGTGCTAAGGAGAAGGACAGCAGATGCAGCAGACGTCCTGGGTGCTAAGGAGAAGGACGGCAGATGCAGCGGATGTCCTGGGTGCTGAGGGGAAGGACGGCAGACGCAGCAGACATCCTGGGTGCTAAGGAGAAGGACAGCAGACGCAGCGGACGTCCTGGGTGCTAAGGACAAGGACGGCAGACGCAGCAGATGTCCTCGGTGCTAAGGAGAAGGACAGCAGATGCAGCAGACGTCCTGGGTGCTAAGGAGAAGGACGGCAGATGCAGCGGATGTCCTGGGTGCTGAGGGGAAGGACGGCAGACGCAGCGGATGTCCTGGGTGCTAAGGAGAAGGACGGCAGATGCAGCGGATGTCCTTGGTGCTAAGGAGAAGGACAGCAGATGCAGCAGACGTCCTGGGTGCTAAGGAGAAGGACGGCAGATGCAGCGGATGTCCTGGGTGCTGAGGGGAAGGACGGCAGACGCAGCAGACATCCTGGGTGCTAAGGAGAAGGACAGCAGACGCAGCGGACGTCCTGGGTGCTAAGGACAAGGCCGGCAGACGCAGCGGACGTCCTGGGTGCTAAGGAGAAGGACGGCAGACGCAGCAGACGTCCTGGGTGCTACAGAGGAGGACGGCAGATGCAGCAGACGTCCTGGGTGCTAAGGAGGAGGGCGGCAGACGCGGCAGACATCCTGGGTGCTAAGGAGAAGGGCGGCAGACGCAGCAGACGTCTTTGGTGCTAAGAAGGACGGCAGACGCAGCAGACGTCTTTGGTGCTAAGAAGAAGGACGGCAGACGCAGCGGACGTCCTGGTTGCTAAGGAGAAGGACGGCAGACGCAGCGGACGTCCTGGGTGCTAAGGAGAAGGGCGGCAGACGCAGCAGACATCCTGGGTGCTAAGGAGAAGGGCGGAAGATGCAGCGGACGTCCTGGGTGCTAAGGAGAAGGGCGGCAGATGCAGCAGACGTCCTGGGTGCTAAGGAGAAGGACGGCAGACGCAGCGGACGTGAGGGAAGAAGATGAGAAATTACCTGGGGACAGAAGGTTGAGAAAGTAGGGGAGAAAATGTGACCAGACTGCTGGGGTAGAGGAGGGAGATAAGGTCTGGGGAGCAGTTGAGACGGCAGAAGTGGGAGAAGAAACCAGGTATTTCATGGAAGGGTTGGGTCAGGGATTGGCAGCAGGAGGGGAGGGGACCAGGAAGAAAAGATGTGGGGAGCAGGAGGGAAGGCAGGCAGCGCTGAAAGGGAAGGGAACTGGACATGCAGAACTGCTGAGGAAGGCTCCAAGGAGATGGTTAACAACTCTTGGCTGACAGCTCTTTATCCGGAGGGGAAGGGTATGCCAGCCTGCCAGGGTCAAGTCCCTAGTGAGACGCGGAGGTCCCTGAAGAGTGCCATTCCAGGAGCACGATGGCCTCTTTTAGAAATAATTCGATGCCCTCTGGGTGGGGAAGGGCCAGGCAGGCAGGAGCACAAAATGGAGGCCCACGGGAAGGCCTGGGGGCCTTTCCTGTTGGTCACGTCTTGGTGCCGCTTTTGCGGTGGGTGCCTCTGGTGGGACTAATTGGTATTGCTCAGTGGTTTGCAAACTAGGGGGCGTGACCCAAGGCTGGGGGGTGGGATGTCGGGTGCTGGGGCTCGTGGCTGCAGGGGGATCAGGTGAGCAGCGGGGGGGCTAAGGCAGCTCCCTGCCTGGCTTGATACCGCAGACTGCGCCGTGCCCCAGAAGCGGCCGGCAGCAGGCCCGGCTCCTAGCTGTGTGGGAGAGCGCACCGGGCTCCCCGCACTGCCCCTGCCCTGAGTGCTAGCTCCGCGCTCCTGTTGGCTGGGAACCTGCTGCTGGCTGCTTCTGGGGACAGCCTGGTCTGCGGTGCCAGGACAGGCAGGAAGCTGCCTTAGCCCCCTGGCTGCACTGCTGACCAGGAGCGGCTCAAGGTGAGCCCCTCCTGCCCCAGCCCTGACCCCCCCCAAAGCCGGAGCCCCCTCTTACATCCCAAAGCTCCTCCTCAGCCCCACCCCGGAGCCCGCACTCCAGTCAAATGACGTTGGGTTGCGGCATCAACAATTTTCTTCAATTGGGTCATGAGAAAAAAAGTTTGAAAACCGCTGGCCTAGGTAATATCAGGCCCCGAGGACGTTATGCCAGACACCAATGCTCTGTTTAGATTTACACCTCCTAGAAGGGTCCAGCGCAATAAGGGGGTGACACCTCGGGGTGCTGTAAGAAACTGCCATTTATTTCTTGACCCAGTGGCCTTGTTACTTAACAGGGCTCAGTGATTCTTATCTTGCAGTGCTCCAGGAAACAGCCTTGAACCCTCAAAGGGCCCTTCCACATCTGAGTAAAGAAACACCAACCTGCACCCTCATAAACCCAGCACGCCATTTCCTGTGCTGCTTTTCCCATCAAGAGGGTTTACACAGATGCCCCCTCCTTCAGAAACTGCCTGCGCCCTGCCTGGAATCCTTCAGAGGGGCCACCAGGACATCAGTGGTTCACACTGTCATGGGCAGTGTCCTGCATAGGTGTGAAGGAAGCAGGTTGAATTTCTTTTCCTGCTGGCTGAATAAGGGTTCAAGTCACTCAGGTAAGTGAGATGTTCTACAGTGGCTGAATAATCAGGTATATTTTTCTTGGCTAACATCTCTAGGCTGAATGGGGAACCTACCCAGGCCTTTTGGAGCATTAATCTGGGGTTGATTATTCAAGATCAACCAGAGTTTGCCTCCATCGTCCAAACACGTACACACAAGCATATTAGAGAAACACTTAGACGGATCTCCCTGCCTCATCTTTCTCCTTTAACTGGCAGATGTTTTCTTTCTCTCCAAGATTGCTGATTGTCATATTATTTGTGACTTAAAGCTAATCAGCCTGTGCTGACTACCAAATTTATTTGGAAATGTCATAACAACCCCATGGTGTAACTAAGGGCATGTTTAGACTACATGCCTCTTTCAAAAGAGGGATGTAAATAGGCAGATCGAAAGTGCAAATGAAGCAGGGGTTTAAATATCTTGTGCTTCATTTGCATAATCGCGTCACAGCAGTTTTTAGAAAAGGGGTATTTCGAAAGTGAAACCGCAGTCTAGACGCGGTTCTTTTGGGGAAAGATCCCGTACTTGAGGGAAAAATGAGGAGTACAGGATCTTTTGAAAAAGCATTTTTTTTTTCCCCAAAAGAACCATGTCTAGACTGCGGTTTCACTTTCGAAATACCCTTTTTCAAAAGACCGCTGTGACACGATTATGCAAATGAAGCGCAGGATATTTAAATCCCCGCTTCATTTGCACTTTTGATCTGCCTAATTTACATCCCTCTTTCAAAAGAGGGATGTAGTCTAGACATGCCCTAAGACTTCACACGCTATGTATTGCTCTGTTCTGGGACAGTGTGTGTGTATATGGGCGGAGAAGTTTGCTCAGATTTCCCCATTTCCTTCACCTTATTCCTCCTTCAGCATTCTTCAATGCCCCATGTCATGGTGATCCTTCCTGGGCCCCCAAGAAAGCTGAGCAAGGAAGACATCTGTGCTTTTTTGGACCATCAGCCAGGGGATGGGTTACTCAAGATAGGCTTCAGCTTGTCTCCGGTGTTCTTGGGGACGCTCAGAAGAAGCCTCTGAAATGGCGTTGTTGCCTCCGTTGTGAAAGATACAGGAGCGGGACGTAAAGCGAGAGACGGCACAGCACTCATTCGCCCAGCCGGGGCCTGGCACACCGGGGAGAGCTGCTGTCTGTGGAGCGGGCTCCTGTTCCGTCACGTGATGGGCACACGCGTGGTGAACCTAATCATGGGACTGGGAGCGGGTAGCGCAGTTAATTGGGTCTGTCGGCTCTCGTGGTCAGACACCACAGGGAGGAACATCCTGGGTCTTCCTGGCTAATGGGCTCATGTATTATTCATCACACCTACCATAGCAAATGCAGCTCTTTGGAGAGCTGTGTACAGCTCGCTGCACGGAGACTACTGCAAGAGGGTAGCGAGGTGCTAGTCAAGGACTCAAGGGCTGTGTAGTAGGCTAAAACGTCTTGCAGCACTGGGTCATAGGTTGGCATCCTGCTGAGGCCGGTGGTGCCTGGAAGTTCTTTCCATAACTATTCACCGGCCTGCATGAAACAAGTGTAGAATCTTGGTCCCTTTCCCAGTCTCCCCGGTCAAAAGCAGCATCAGGAAGAACAAAGATTCCCTTCTCCCCACTGCACATCTCTAAGCCAGCCAGAGCGGGGGACGGTGGAGAGGATAACAAACCAACTCAGCCTTCGCACTCTCGCTTCAGAAAATTAGCAGCCAGCCAGCTCTGGATTGCAGCAAGCAGCAAAATAAACTGCCCCTGGGACTAAGCCTCCAGCATTGTATGTGCAGTCAGCTTGGGATGAAATTGCATTTACAAAAAATTAGACATTAATTAAGGCCAGGTTCCAATGAAACCCTTCTATAGCCTGTGCTTTCACACCAGGAGAGTATGGGATGTCTTCTGAATAGTGCCATGAGAGCAGTACTAGTATTCTGATACCAAAGAATTCCTCCTGATTTCTCTAGATACTTCCCCATCACTTGCACTCTCCTGTCTCCCTCACTTTACAATGGGTGGCAGCCTGAGCTGGGTGTTTTATATCGGAATTCTGTTCATTTTCTCACAGATAATTGGCCAAATTCTGCTCTTGGTTAATACTTGTCCATTGCAGAACTGAGGTTGCACATGTGTGACTGAGAGCAGGAATTTGCGGTTTCCTCTCCCTGTGAATCATAAACAGGCTTGGCAGAATTTGATTTTTGTGGCTTAGTAATTTTGACAGATAATATTGAAGTCTTTTTTTTTTCTATTTGTATCCATTTTACATTTTCTCAAGTGCAGGAAATTATAGAGACTTCAGCCAACAATTACGTAATGAAAATGGCCATTGAGCTTCAACGCATTAAAGCTTTAGAACCACGGATGCACAAAGTGACAACATGACACGTAAAAACCACACCGAGTAACTATCCTCAAATCAAATGCCAATAAGATCTCAAGCAACATGTTTCTCACTGTGCCCATCCTTGCATTCTGATGATCATGGATGGAAATAGTTTTTCATCTGTGTGTGTGTGTGTGTGTGTGTGTGCGCGCACACGCACCTAACGATATTGCCACAAACTCTTTTTTTAATCACACCATGTAATACCATTGCTTCAGGTAACTCAGTACAATGACCGTGCACCTCAGGACAGAGGGTAATGTTACAAAAAGCCCCTGAGCTCCTTGGGCCCAGCCTGGTTTTGCTGTGTTCCAGGCCCCCTGTTTGCATGGATGCAAAAGGAACAAGCTTTGCTTCCTAGTGCAGCTTTGATTGCAAATAAATATTGGGACACAAAGCCCTGCTCCCTTTATGTCTGTTTTGTGCTGCTCCTGGGGCACGTATCAGAGTCAGAGTCTAGCCTAGATAGCTATGGATGTGCTTTGTGAAGGGGAATCCTCTGGTAGGATAGGGCTGGTTTAGTTCTGCATCACTTCCCCTCCCAGAGACCCTGGGGAGGAGGTAGGACTGGGGTGACCTCCTGCTCCAATGTGCTGCAGTTGCTAGGATGCTGCATGAGCCGGGCCGTTTGTATGACTTTGGGTGCCCTACACAGCCCAAGTGCCTGTGGGAATGGGCAGCAACTCTGCAGGGGGGGGCAGGGAGCATGGGCGGCCGGTAGCCTAGACTGGGGAAGGCTTTGCCTTCCCAAACCAACAGCCTGGCCCCACCCACACTCCGCCCCCAGGACACCTACTACAGGTGAACTGGGGCAGGGTGTTGTTGCCCGAGTGCCTGCCCTCCCCATGCAATGGACCCAGGGAGTCTGGAGCCGCACACTGCCCACCCTCTCCGTAGTGGGCGGGATGGGGAGGTGGCTTGGCTCTGGGGGGGGGGGGAGGGGGCGGGGCCTCAGTAGAAGGGGCGGGGTTGGGGGTGGGGTTGGGAGCTTGCCTCCCCCAGCCCTACCTTCAGCCACCGCCCATGGCAGGGAGGCTGGTGGGGGAACAGGTGATGAGGAGCTGTGTAGCCTATCAGAGCTGCTGGCCGGGAGGCCGAGCAGGGGGTGGGGGTCAGGGCTTGCTGGTAGGGGCCAGGGGATTGGAGCACCTGAACTGGGCAGTGGGGCACTGGGGGATTTAGGCACTGGAGCCAGGAGATGGAACAGGGGACTGGTGGGATCAGAGTTTGGGGCCAAGAGGGTAGAGCAGGTGCCAAGAAGCTGGGAGATTGGGCCACTGGGGCCGGGAGGTGGAGTGGGGGCCAAGGGATTGGGCTGCCTGGGCCAAGAGGCTGGAGCTCAGGCTGGGGTTGTGGGGAACAGGGCTGCTTGAGCCGGCCCTGTCCTTGGCCGGCACATTTAGGCGCGCACAGCTTAGGGCACTGCTTAATCTGGGGCACAGCGGTGTCCCACATTTAGCAGCGCCCTACTCCGCTGCATCTTTTGTGCATGCCTAAGCACAGGCCAGCGCATGACGCAGACGGTTTCCCTCTGCTGTCAACACAGCCTAAAGACAAGGGGGAATGTGAGTTGCCTCCACTGAAAGGAGCCCCCAAGTGTGTGTGTCTCTATCTCAAACAGACACACCCTTCCGCATGTCTGTGTAACAAAACTGAAGTCGTTGTTCCCATGCAGCACTGACGTGTGGGAAATGATCGTCTTGCATGCATTGGATGCACGTTTCACTATGTGTCTGAACTGCCCAGATACCTTGGGGGAAAGCTCCAGCTGGTGTAAATCAAAGGTCGCACTAGCGAAGTGAGGGGAGCGACGCTGATTTATTCCTGAGAAGGATCCTGGCCCCTTTCGTCGCATGTGTCCTACCTGAGCTGTGCCTGTCCCTCCCCAAAACTGAATGTGTGCTGCTGCTGTCACCAACAACTGGTGCTCTTGGTGGGAAGGATTACCAGTGACCTCTCTGCTATGGAGTGGGGGTGGGGGGGATAGGCGGGCCAGCTGGCTAACTGCATGCCTAGGTTTTTCTTCCTGGTGAGAAGAGAATTGAGTGTTCTCTGCCCAAGCTGTCCACCGGGGCTGACGATTTTGGGTGGTCGGATGTAAACGGGTGGACAGCCCCAGCCACGACCACAAACAAGCCTCACAATACGTCACTGGGGCCAAATAAATGAAAAGGACAGAAAGCAGCTGGACGGGGGCCGTCTAGAAGGAGAACTTCCTAAGCCACATATCCTGCTGTCAAAATCTTCCCTCTGCTAGCTAGCGACACAATCCAGGAACACAGCGAGCTGGGCATTGTTGCCAGCCTGGGCCAAGGGGTTCCACAAACCGGTGCTGCCGAAAGCCTGGAGAGTCCATCCTAGGAAATCACACGGACTATCATCAAATTCCCCACCAGCCCAGTTCATCTTCCAGCGATTTTTGCCTTCAAATGAATTGTGCTGATTGGACCTCGGATGGCTCAGAGCCTGTGTCCTCCCTGTGGGCTGGCGTTTAATCTCACCAGGGATAGTGCTGGCTCACTGACCCTCCGTGTGCCCCCTTTTGGTTGTTAGGGTCATTTGACAACTATTCTGGGCCTGATTGACCTGGGCTTGTAGCAGTGTCAATAAAAGGAGAATTTCTTTCTCCCCTTGAGCCTGGTACTAAACCACAGCAGGATTTTATCTTCCTACAAACCCATCTGTGATTACGCATACTGCATTCCAGCATGAGGAACAAGGAGCAATGGTCTCAAGTTGCAGTGGGGGAAGTCTTGGTTGGATATTAGGAAAAACTTCTTTACTAGGAGGGTAGGGAAGCACTGGGATGGGTTCCCTAGGGTAGGGGTGGAATCTCCATCCCTAGAGATGTTTAAGTCCCAGCTTGACAGAGCCCTGGCTGGGATGATTGAGTTGGGGTTGGTCCTGCTTTGGGCAGGGGGTTGGACTCGATGACTCCTGAGGTTTCATTCCAGCCTTAGGATTCAATGATTCTGTATTCTTTCTCTCAGCTCCTGTGCCTGTCTGGAGTGTAAACTCTTTGGGATCATGCCAGTCTTACTAGGGGTTCTGAAACACAATGTAAGCCTAATGTTAGCAGGGCCTCTGGTCATTAGTTTAATTTATTAAAATAATATGAATAGATTGTGTGTGATGGTGCCAACGAAACTGAAGCAGTGTCATAGTTCTGTTTGTGAGGGGTAAGCTGAGTTGGTTTGGACACCCCAACAACCCACCCGGGCCCTGAAATTCACTCTCTTCATTTTCAATAAGTTTAGATTAACTGGACAGTTTTCTCTGACTTGTATTTGTAGGTCCCAGGGCTGTCCAAGTGGAGATTCCAGAACATACGAAAGAGTCACTTAGGGTAGCATGTCCAAGACCAAAGGGAAGGCAGGAGTCCCAGATATCGCTCAAGAAAGTCTCTCCTCAAGCCTATGGAATTCATCCCCAAATTTGACACCGTTACCCTGGGCTTGAATAAAGACATTAACTGTTTAACGCACTACAAAGACAATTTCCCCTGCCTTTGACATCCGCATGTTCACATCAACAGCTATGAAAGGGACACATCCAGCCCACTTAATTAGCTTCATTAACACAAGTCCTACAATTGACACATACTTCTGCTATTATATATATCTTGCATTCTGTTATTTCCACTCCAACTCATCTGATGAAGTGGGTCTTACCCACGAAAGCGCATGAGACTATATATATTTTTGTTGTCCTCTACGGTGCCACAGGATCACTCATTGTTTTTAAAGTTACAGACTGACATAGCGACCCCTCAGGTGTCTCAAGAGGTTGCCAGATGTAGCCACAAGAGGCTCAGGCAGAGTTCAGAAAAGACAAAGACAACCACCCACAAGCCCAATTGGTTATCTGAGTCCCCAACACAGCATTTGACCATGGCAACCCTATATGTAGCAGCTGTTGGCATAGCGTGTGGTGTGTACAGTAGCCCACTGGTTACATGACAACACTCAGTAGCCTGCTCAAGTGCTCCTGAACCTCCTGAATATCACATGCAGCAAACACAGAGAGGCTTAGGAAACAGCTAAAGGGCTCTCTCTCTCACACTCACACACACACACTGCCTTCTCTCTCTTGCCAACCTGCCTTCCAGGCATAGCAAGCTTTAAAAATACTGGGCCAGAACCACAACTGAAGTCAATGCCTCCCTCCCAATTTACAGCAGCTGAAAATCTGCCCCCTTACCCTTTCTCTCCACTCTTATGTTCTCAGGATGCATGGTTAGATGTGTAGAAGCTCTCTCACTGAGATGCCCCTGCCTCCATCTACCTGATTGCTCCAGACTTGTCTAGCTACACTCCAGCTCACATCGTTGTGTCTACTGTTCAGGTAGCTGGAAGCCAAGCAAGATTTATCCTCCGTTGCTTGGGCCCAGGATCTTATCAAGACTCCTTTCTTGATCCTCTTTACCACAAAGCACCATCAGTAGTTACAACACAGAAGGCCATTATGTCATTTTCATCCTTATGCCTCTTTCTTCTGCAGAAGCAAATCATTTTGGTTCCTGACATGGATCTGTACAGGCATTTCAAATCCATCAGGCCACGGTGTATATTTTAGATCTTATGCAAAGTCATCCGTTTCAACATGTGTTAAACAAGAAAGCCCATTTCCCAGTGGCTAGATCAAGGGACTGAGAAAGGTTTCTGGGTTCTCTTCCCACCTCTGCCAGTGACTCACTCTTTGACCTCAGTCAAACCATTAGAGTGCCCTCTGCTTCAATTTCCTTATCTTGAGAGGCTGGGGGTGGTTTAAAAGGAAGCTAGATGTCCAAATCCCATTGAAATTCAATGGACTTAACATCCTTAAATTCCCTTTCAAATACCAGTCGGGATATTGCTTGCAAAGGAAGAAGGCATAGAAAGGCTCTGCGTAGCTCAAAAGCTTGTCTCTTTCACCAGCAGAAATTGGTCCAGTAAAGATATTACCTCCCCCATGTTATCTCATCCGTAACGGGTCTATTTGCACATCCCCTCCCTGCCCGCCGTGTGAATTAATGTTTGCAAAGTGCGCCAGGAAGAAGGTGCTCAGATACTTGGGGAATCAGGGCCAGCGAGGTATCTAGCCAAAGTAAGTGATTTCTCAGAATTCTTATTAGATTCAGCAAACTGTCATTAGATTTTGAACATGAATGATTACAATGAGCGGTAGAAAAGATATTTTGCATTGTGAGCTGAGACCAGACAACTTGTTTCATTTGTGGCTTACAGCGAACGGATCTGAATAACTGCAACACTTAAAAGCTAGGGCAGTCATTCTTTTGCAAGAGATTAAAGCCTCCTTCTGTACATATACACAACCAAGGCTGTTTTAGAAGCACTGGGTTTTCCTGTATGTTCAATCTCTCTGCTCCAGCCTCTCATTTTTCAAGTAAATTCCAATGGAACTAGAAGGGGTTTTTTTTTTAATAATCTTTTTATACTTAAAAAAACCTATTAGATTTGTATTGCATTTTTCTCACTGTATTCTCCCCAAAGCCCACAGTTAATGAGAAGAAATCAGTTTATTGCACTAGCTGGCACCTCTGTGCTGAAATAGCAGGATTCTTTCGTTACCAAGCCATTTGCTGCTTAATTGAAATTTTTTTTCTCCACACTAATTTCCATAGAGAGGCTCTCTTTGAATGCAGATGTATTAGCCCAGAATTGATCACCCGCTCCAAACACACATTTTCTACTGAGTTTGCAAATCAAGGGTCCAGGGTTTTTTAAAGCCAACCATCCCATTATCCAGTCTTATCGTACACGTTGGTCTGGGGTCGGACAATTTTCTAGATCAAACATGGGAACCCGAATCAGACAATTTAGTCTGAAATATATAAAAACTAGACAGTCTATTGTAAAATGTGTGGGTGCAGATTAGCCCGGGTTAGATTTAGATTGAGAGAGGATTAATATATAGAAGCTGTAAAGGAACACAATGGGTAAACAACTCCTAATTTCATATTCCAGATCATTTCTGGTCATAAATCCTCTCCCACATCGGCAAACTAGCATATTTTCTGCTGAAATAGAACAAAAACAAATTTAAGGGGAAAAAAAAACCGTCATTGCAATTTGCAGAAAATTATTCCATTCATAATCTTATGGAGATCAAACATCGTGTTTATGAAGGTTAAGGGCCTGGAAACTGAAACACTGCTCTTAATTATTTGCCAGCTATTAGAGACGTTAATCTTTGCTATGCTATCTCCCCCTATACACAGACATATGACATGCATCTTAAATCACCAGAGACCTCTGACCCATCAGGAGCTATATCACATTGTTTTAGATGCTAGTAAACCTCATTTTTTCTGGGTAATCATATATATAGTAGCCCAATGACTGTGACTCTGTAACACTGAAATGCTGGCTGTTCCCTCTGGGCAGCGCTGTTGCCTCCTGCTGTGGCACTCGGCTGACTTCTGCACCACTCAGCCGAGCCACCACATGGGAGCAAGTGGCACAAGCGGCTGTTTGGGGTCCATGCTCCCCATGCAGCACGGGGGTGTGGGGCAGTGAAGTGCGGCATGACAGCGGCTCCAGGACCCACCCCCTGGCCGTGAATGTCGCAGCTCTGCCCCCCTTTGCCTCCCGCCGTGGTGCTTGGCTGACTTCTGCACCGCTCAGCCGGGCCGCCTCGTGGGAACAAGCGGCCGTTTGGGCTCCGTAGTCCCCCGAGTGAGAGGCAGGAGCAGGAGAAGAAGAGAAAGAGAGAGAGGCAGGAGGCGGAGGAGGAGGAAAGAGAGAGAGAGAGACGGACGTGGAGGAGAGACCCGAAAATCCTGTCTTATGACGGGCTGTTGGCTAGTGATAGTATATTAACCTGGTACCATGCCAGTCTAAGCATTTCTGTTTTGGAGCTAACGGTCCACAGCTTGTGTTTGTGGTAACCATTTCACCACTGCTCCTCAGAGGAGCTGAGTCTATGACAGCCCATATCAACAGCACCTGGCTCATTAGTTCAAGCTGCAGCATCTGAGACTTAACTCTGGAGGCCCTGGGTCTAATCCCCAGTGTAAGACCAAAGACGGCAGCCACATACCATCAGTATTAGCATCTGATAATGTCAATGACCAAGCAGGAGGAAATGGGAGACTTGATGTCCACTGAATCACCTAGGCACCATTCCAAGTGGCAATCAGAGATCAGAATAAGAGCCCCGTCTAGTACTTCGGAGAGTCTAGGGCCAGCAGGGACCATTGTGATCTTCTAGAGCAGTGGTCACCAACCAGTCGATCGGGATCTACTGGTAGATCTTGGAGCCTCTGACAGGTGATCCTGACGGGTTTGGCCATGAGACTGGCAGGTGCCAGCACTTCAGCTGCCCCTCCCCCTACTGCTGTGCGTCTCCTGCCCTTTGCCTTAGCGCTTCCCCTCCCCAGGAGCCTCCTGCTTTCCGTGCAGGGCAGGGGAAGAAGAGGAGGGCGCTGATGTCAGGGTGCTCCCTCTCCAACCCTGTAGCCTATCTCCACAGAACAGAGTGGGGGGAGCACAACAGGGCTTGGGATGGAGGGAGTTTGCTGGCTGCTTTTGGGAGTGGTGCAAGGCCAGGGCAGGGGGGAGCCTGCCTTAGCCCCACTGCTCCACCACCCAGGAGCCACCTGAGGTAAGCAGTGTCCAGCTGGAGCCAGCTCCGAACCCCCGCCCCAGTCATGAACCCCCTCCTGCACCCCAAGCCCCTGCCCCAGGCTCAGCTCAGAGCCCCTCTCACACTCCAAATCCCTTGGCCCAAGACCAGAGCCTGCACCCCAACCCTCAGCCTCTGCGTGGTGAAAGGCAGGGAGAATGGGGGAGGGAGGGAGGATGGAGTGAGCAGGGCAGGGCCTCGGAGAGGGGGCACGCAGGAGGCGGGGCAAGGGGATTTGGGTTTGAGGTAGATCCTGGATTGCACTTAAATTCAAAAAGCGATCTTGTGCTTCAAAAGGTTGGGGACCCCTGCTCTAGTGTGACCTCCTGCAAGGACATGGGTGTTAGCACATCCCCGATTTAATTCTGTTTGAACTACAGCAGACCTTTCCGAAAAACGTCCCAACTTGACTTCAAAATTGCCTGTGATGGGGAACCCACCGTGACCCATGGTCAGTTGTTTCCAAGGAGTTTCGGAAGGGTGGGGGGGAAGGGCACCAGCCACGCCCACCGGGCCACGGCTAGCTTTTCATCCCTTTCCCCGGACGATCAGGGAGCGAGGGGAAAGTACTTGCATTCTGTGCATGCCTCTCACACCTGGCTGGTGAAGGGAGGGGGCAGAGGAGTAAAGCACAGAATGCAAGTACTTTCTCCTCACTGCCTAATAGTCCAGAGAATGGGGTGAAAAGCAAACCACGGCCCAGCCCACATGGCTGCTGCCCCCTGCCCTCCTGAAACTCCGCCCTTGACAGTTTCATGGGTGAATTACCCTCACTCCATTTGAGTAAATGTGGAGGAGACCTCCTGAGTAGAGAAAAAAATCATGCTCCTCCTATAAACAAAATAATAAACTAAAAAATGACAGCACCTCCCAACGCCTGTCTATGGCCCGTCCTTGGAAAAAAGACAGATTAGCACAGGACACTGCTACTAGCCCAATCTTTTACCTCCATCAGACCAGTAGCAATGGCCTCCCACTCAGGGCACCTCTCTCTGGAACAATCCAGTTGGTGGGAAGTGCCTTACCTCCCCATTTATCTTACTAAGGGGCAGTGCTTTTTTTTTTTTTTTTTAAGTGCCGGTACTCATTTCTTGAGGAAAGTAAATTTGAAAAATGCCTCTCCTACCCTTCTTCTTACTGAGTCTCCTAAACCCTTTTCTATTGAATTTGTGATAAACTTTTATAATCATGTTGAAATAAATAAAAATTGTTGAAATAAAAAATCAAAATAAGACATTTGTATACGCTGTTTATTACTTTGATTTTAAAGAATTAATATATGAAAACATACTAAGCTGAGTTTCATCTTGCTGTTCCCACAGAAGGAGTCAGTCAGGCTGGGGGCTGTGCCGGGGGAAAGTGGTGCAGCGCAAGCGTTCCCAAAAAATGGTGCCGGTACGCCATACTGGTGTGTACTGTCACAAAAAAAGCACTGCTAAGGGATCCCGTTCAGCTCTTGGCAAAGGGTCAGCACAAAAAACAGATCCAGAGCTGTACTTGGGTGCATTTCAGTTGCATGTTGGTACAACATGGAGTCCTGTGGCATCTTAAAGATGGACAGATTGATCTGGGCACAAGCTTTTGTGAAACCACTGTCAGAGTGGGTTTTTTTACCCATATACACTGATGTCCAAGTAAATCTGCTAGTCTCTAAGGTGCCACAGGACAATGTGTCATTTTTGCAGATGCAGACTAACACGGCTCCTGCTCTGAGTCTTGTCTCCTTTGGAAAGCAATAGGTTTCCACAAGCTAGGGAAGCAGGATTCTCTGATGTACTTGCAGCACTTCCCACATCAGGACCAGCCGGGTGCACTGCATTCCCTCCTACTGCCATGAAAACAGGCATCAAAAGGCAGAACTCAAAGCTGTACTGTGCATGGGAATGCAGGACCCATTATGGCAGCAACTAGGATGAAATATTAGCTCATTTCTGGCTTGGAAATTACATCTTATTGCAAAACTGAAAATGGAGATTCAAAGGTTTAGTCTCGCTAGGTGAAATTCGTCCCTGCATGGATGGCAATAACCAGGCCTAGGCCCCATGTAAGCCCTACTCTGTATCAGTGAGATTTCAGTGGTTTACAGCTCTTGAAGGCTGAAGTGGAGTTAGCTGGTGCCTAGGCCTGGATGATCTTTTCAGGGGTAAATTTCACACCTTATGGGACAACCGATCACTTCGCTTACTCCACCCAGGAAGTCACCAAGGTGTCTGTAAGTGGCCTCACCCAAGTTCTACACACCAGATAACTCTACTTAAGCCTTCAAGCCACTTGGGCCTTGTCTATTCTTACCTGGAGATTGATGCTCTGGAGTTCAGTCTTCTGGGGTTTGATTTAGCAGGTTTAGTAAGGACCCAGTCAATCAACTGCTGATGGTGCCCCCGTCAACTCCAGTACTCCACAAAGGTGCAAGGAGTAAGGGAAGACAACAAAAGAGTTTCTCCCATCAACTTCCCACAATGGAAATTCAACATAAGGAACATCAACTCCAGCTACACTATTCTTGTAGCTGGCGTTGCGTGTCTTAAGTCGACTGTCTCCTTAAATATAGACCTGGCCTTAGATGCCAAGATGACTGTGATCCTTGCGTCCCCCACCCTCAGAGCCAGCCCTATCTTGTGAGGAGTATCATTCTAGGGTTGCACTCTGCTGTGCTCCCAGCCACAAAGACCCTGAGGCTGTCTCCCAACTCAGATCCCTGCATTGCGGATAACTTCATCTGCATTGGCCAGAAAGTATGGAAGAAAACACAATGCCTTCCCCCGGAGTGCTGCATGAACTATGAAGCCATGTGACACCATTAGAGCCAATGAGACTTGTGCGGCTCCAATCTCCCCCCCCCCTTTGAAAAGGAGAAAGTCAGAGCTCTGTACATGCTCCTTTGCTATTTGCGATGTACGTACATGGTAATTGGTGGCCTGTAATAAATCTAGGCTAATCTCCGAGTGTGTTTTCCCACTGGGGTTTGGTGCTGCAGTTCACACTTCTGATTTAGTCAGATGCCAGGGGTCTGTGCCGATATTAGCAAATGGATTTAGTTCATTCGTCATCTCGCTGGTACTTGGGATTCTATATTCTGAGATGTTTGGGCTTGGCAAACAAATTAGCAGAGACCAGTCTCATTAAGAATCCACAGAGCTACCTAGGCCCTATGGCAATGGGAACAAGGTGCTGACTGCTCTGCCTACAGATCACCAGTGCTGCACAGCATGGGATACAGTCTCTACAACAGCTACAAATTAAACCTTTCCTTTCTTTTCAATCACGCAGCCTGGCGGCATCCAAAGAAGCTGAAGCGGCAGCTCGGTCTGCTCCGAAGCCCATGTCCCCATCGGATTTCCTGGATAAGTTGATGGGCAGAACCTCAGGCTACGATGCCAGAATCAGACCAAATTTTAAAGGTAGGCACCAGCCAGCTATTTTATTTTGTTTGCTTCAGGACACTGTTTACATGCCACCCTGTGAATGTCTTCCTGGTTGGAAATGAACTACATGGACTTCATATGTATCGTGACAAAGGTCTGACTCAAACTTGGTGGGTTCTGCACTTTCAGGCGGATTGCTTGCCTCAGAGGCTCACAACAGCCCTCAATTTAGGTACCACACCTAGGGCAACAGCTTGCTATTTGTTGAACTGCTCTCATCATTGGGCAGCATGAGGTACAGAGGGAAACCAAACTCCACAGTCCTAGTGGACCCCCCTCCCAGATGACACAGCACTGAATAAACCCCTTTCTTTTCCCCAGAGAGTCTTTTCCCTGAGTGGAAAATGGGGAGCATCTGGGAGGGGCCCATCTACTCTGGGTTCTAGTTCAGAGTCCTGTAAAAGCAGTTATCAGTAAATGTCTCCAACACCAGTTGTGAGACAGCTACAAAAACCATGGGCTACTTCCCCACACCTTCCCCAGCACCTTCTTAACCTCTGGCTCTTCCTCCTGGTACCCACTTGTACTTGCTCCTCCTAGGTCCTCTTCAGAGCTCCCTCTGTCCTCTCAGCTCCCCAAGTGTTAACTAACTACAGGGAAGCTCTTTTTAACCAGTCTCAACTGGTTCTTTAATTGGCCCCAGTTGTTCCAACTAGCCTTAGCTCACTTGACTCTGGAAGCCCACTTAATTAGCTCCAGGTACTTAATTGCCCTGATTGATTCCAGCAAGTTCCCACTAGTTCTGGACTAGTCCCTGCCCATTTATACTGGGAACAGAAATTTACTCAATCTAAGGCTAACATAGCTCCCTTCTCACTCTCTTGGACCCCTCTGGAACTGACCCTGTCACAGTGTACAACATCTTCCATCCTTTGGGATCTTCCAAACACTCTTTACACATTTGTTATCACACTGTTATATTGGAATCAGTTCATTTGCAACTGAAATGCAACTGTCTCTGGGGTGGAATATAATGACTGTAGAGCTGTATACCCAGAAACACAGTAAAGGTAGCACAAAAAGGTGAAAATAACATCCCATTGAAATTGCAAAGATGGTCTCGGTGAGCAAAATATAAATGCCTTGGCTCGTGGGATTATAACCAAACTGCCCATCCCCATATTATGAAACAAGAAAGGGGAGCTGTCTGGATGCCAAATTGATGGAAGCAGGGGATCCTGGAACAGAACAGTGTCTCTTTATACAGAGGTTGTAAACTGTGGTGTTGGAATATATATGGTGAATGGGGATGAAATGACCATAGTATTTCATAGACGGTGGTGAAGCCATAAGAGAGTGACATTGGTTGTCCCAAATAAGTGCTGACAGAAGTCTTTAGTCCCCACTTCTCCCTTATTTCCAGCATCACACATGTCAGAACTGTCATGTTACAGAAATATTATAGATCTTTAAAAAAATTCACTGGGATTATTTTTTTCACATTCCACCTCTTGTAAAGCCAGGGACCTTGGTTACAGAGGACAGGACCAGGCTCCAGAAATACCTCCCCGTCGCGAATCTCAGAGCTCAGGTCAACTGACTCAGGCTCATGAAGCTTGCAGGGTTGACATTCGGGCTTGGTGCAGAGCCCAGGTGCTGAAATCCAGCAAGACGGGTGGGTGTCTGTCCAGCCTGAACAGGAATGTCTATGCTACAGTTTTAGCCCCGTTGCACATGCTCCTCCAGACTGAGTTAATTGACCTAAGCTCTGAGACGCGGCGCTGCTGTGGGTGTTTTTTGTGGTGCAGACATGCCCAGAGCATCTGTCTGAACAAGGCTCAGAGGGAGCCCTAAATATGTCTAAAAAGGACTTCAAATCATTTTCTACACATGACAATGTGGCAGCTTGAAAACCCAACAGCCTGGGGTTTTCTAGGGCAAGGAGTGACAGCTGGGTCCATAGGGAAGCTCCCTTTCCAAGGGGATAAAGTCAATGTTTCTAGCTCTGTAGCAAATACAATTGCAGCCACTAAAGTCACAATGTTTTTATAAAGAGAAAAGACAGCAGTGACATAAAGTTTCATCTCTCCTCTCCTAGGCTTCAGCCACCTGGGGTGAGGCACTTATTGTTTTAGTGAGGAAGGGAGAAATTCCACATCAGGGAAATAAGAATAGCTCCCTCTGGGTTTGTCTCCATTACACCGAGGATCAACACTGCAGTAATCGATCCACCAGCGGTCCATTTATCGTGTTTGCTTAGACATGATAAATCAATCCCTGAGCACTCTCCCATTAATGCCGGTACTCCACCAGGACAAGGAGAGTAGTCGGCACTGATGAAAGAGCAGTCCCCACTGACCTTACCACATGCAAGACACCCCAGTAAGTATGTCAACTTCTGCTACATTATTTACATAGCTGAAGTGATGTCGATTACATCGACAGATGATATTTTTTTAAAGGAGCTTTTGGAAGATGGAGAGGGGCTTGGCAAATTACACTAAAATTGTCCGGGATGGTCTAAATGGTGCTTGGCCCTGCCGTGAGGGCAGAGGACTCGAATTGATGACCTCTCGAGGTTCCTTCCAGTCCTATAATTCTATGAAACCCCAGCGCAAATGGGTTAGTGGGCAGAGAAGTAGGGCAGCGAAAGGAGCAGGACAATATAGATTGACCACAGGGCTCTCATTGTTTATCACATGGGTGGCCATATTAGCTCCCCATGTGCACTGTGGGGCTAAGAGACAGGTTCAATGGGGGAGAGAGGCATTACAAAGGCATTGTGAAGTGTGCACATGCTTCTGTGAATGGTGCCATGGACTTCCCCAATGGCGCAGAGTGGTCAGGACCTTCGTCACTCAGCTTATCTAAAAGATGGCACCAGCAGTGTAGCCGCCCCTTCCTCATAAGCCCCCAGTCCAGGCCTGCTGACAGGGAGCAAAAGGGGCAATTGCTGCATGGCCCAGTGATTCAAAATGGCCAGAGCCATCCTGACGTGTCTGCAGAATACAGAGCTGCGTAGGACACCTGAAAATGTGGGGGACCCCGGGTCTTAATGCCCCCCCATCCACCTCTTCCTATCCCTGCTCTGGGGCTCAGCTTTCTCCAGAGAGAATCTAGTTAACTCAAAAGTGACAACACTGGCCAGAGCTCTTCGCAGGCACCGAACCTGGGAAAGAGCCATTCGAGTGGTGAGGAAGCCACTTAACAGGCAGTTGCCAACCCCACGTCTATCCTGCCACTTGCTGAATTTACTCTCTGAGTTAACGCGACCTTGGCTTAATATTTGCTTTAAAATATTTCATCAGTGTGTGGCTGAAGATTATAACATCACGTCGCTAAAACGTCGCCTCCCCCGCCAGCTGCCATCGGGCATAGGGGCACTGGTTTAATAGTACCGTGTAGGGCCCCATAAATTCTAAGGATGGTCCTGAAAAGGGCCCAGTGCTCCTGGTCACGACTGCTACTGTGGCAGTAGTAGTGGCCAGAGCCTCAGGCCCTTTAAATGCCCACCGGAGCGCCACCTAGCACACTCCAGGCAGCGCTGAGGGCTGCCTAGGGTAGGCGCGATGTGCTCCGGAGAGCACTGAGGCTGCCTCAGGGAGGTGAACCCCAGCCCCGCCCATTCTGCCTGAGGCCCCACCCCTTCTGGGGCTCAGAGCCAGGCCACCTCCCACTTTTTGCTAGGCCTGGTGAGGCTGTTGGGTCCAGTGCACCAGTGTATACCCAGCTATCGGTTCAGTACTAAATCACAGGGAGGGGCACCACTTACTGCAGGGGTTCCCAACCACTGGTTCGCGGACCAGTGGTGGGCCATGAACCCCTGCCTGCTGGGCTGCGGCACTCTGGCCCTGCCACGCCCCCCGCTGCTAATTAACCCCGCCCACTGAGGAGCGCCATTCCCTATAAGGTGTGCACCTGCGCACACACTAAAAATTCTCCTCCCACTCGCCCATGGTGAGTGGCGCTGCAGGCTGCCCTAATGGGACAGCCTCACTCCACTGGTGGCCATGTGGCCCGGCCGGTGGGGCTGCGTGGCGGGCAGCTGCCCCGTGTCCTTTCTGTTACGGGTAGTGTGTCCAGGACCATGGAGTGAAGCCTTCGTGGCTACGAGCGTCCCGGCATTTATCGGTATTACTGAAGATCAGGTTAGAGGCTCCGGGGAACCGCACTGGGTGTCCATGATTTTCGTCCCTCCTCCAGCCTTAGAGCAGCCGTGACCGGAGCAGATGTGCTCAGCTGGTGGCTGGGAGGCAGCGCAGGGCTAGGTGAGGGGGTGGGGCAGACACTGGATGCTCTGGGGAAAGGGCTAGGGCTGGGGGGGCTCTGAGGGAGGAAGGCTGGCACTGGGAGGGTTGGGTGCAGAGGACTCTGGGATCAGTGGCTGGCACTGGGGGGGGTAGTGGAAGAGTGCGGGGCTCTAGGGGTTAGGGCTGGCACTGGGGGACTCTGGAGGCTGGAGCTTTTGGCAGACCGGTAACATTTTATTTCAATACACAGTATTTGCATAATGAATATGCAAATGTGCAAATAAACTGTTACCAGTCCACCAAAAGTTTCTGAATGGGTTTGCCAGTCCCTGGTATCAAAACAGTTGGGAACCACTGCCCTACTCTTGGGATAATCACTGAGGGTGTGTCTACACTAGCCCCCTAGCTCGAACTAGGGAGGCTAATGTAGGCATTCGAAGTTGCAAATCAAGCCTGGGATTTAAATATCCCGCGCTTGATTTGCATCTTCCCGGCCGGTCGCCATTTTTGAAATGTACAAGTTCGGACTAACTGCCCGCGTCTACACGCGGCAGGGACCCGGTAGTTTGAAATAAAGCCCTAGTTCGAACTACCTGTTAAACCTCATTCCAGGAGGAATAACAGGTAGTTCGAACTAGGGCTTTATTTTGAACTACCTGGTCCCTGCCACGTGTAGACGCGGGCAGTTAGTCCAGACTTGTAAATTTCAAAAATGGCGACCGGCCGGGAAGATGCAAATCAAGCGCGGGATATTTAAATCCCAGGCTTGATTTGCAACTTCGAATGCCTACATTAGCCTCCCTAGTTCGAACTAGGGGGCTAGTGTAGATATACCCTGAGATTCACAGCTGGTAAATGCAGGACAGGGATTCCCTCCGAGAAGCTGAAGCAATCACATGGGCGTGCTGCATTTGACTTAATATCACGTCTGCCTGTGTGCTTCGTTTTATGTGCTCTCTTCCTCCCAGCTCACCTGGACTCACACTGCTCTGGCTGAGACATTATGGCTGTGGCAATGCATTGCCATGGCGTGGGCAGAGCACTGTGATGTCAAGTGGAGAAGCAGCAGCTGGAGTAAATTAAGGGCTTGATTCTCATTTCAACAAAGGCCCGTTTACTCTGCTCTGGCAGTGCAAACGTAAATGCAATTTACACTGTGCAACCAGTGTAAAGGGACCTTCATGCAAATCAGAATCAGGCCTGAACTGTTAAACAGAGAAGATCTTGTTTCCACATAACCTCACAACCTTATCGAGGGGGATCGGTGGTATATTGCACCCTGATCCCCAGGGCCGGACCGAGCCATTCCGGCTCCCCGGACAGGCAGTTTAATTGCGCCCCGGGTTGGGGGAGGGTGCATGCCCGGCCCCGGCCCCGCCCCCGCATGGGTGCGTGGGGGAGGGCGCATGCCCGGCTCCGCCCCCGTGCTGGCACGTGGGGGAGGGAGCGCAGAGTTGGCGGTGACAGGATGCACATGCCCAGCCCGGCCCAACCCGGGTACCACCACTGGCACGCAGCCCGGGGCCACCCAGGGCGGGCAGAGCCTGGCTGTGCAGGGCCCCACGGTTGCGGGGGGGAAGGGCGCTGCTGGCCGGCACTGCGGGGTTAACGCGGCCCCCGCCCCGAGCGGCTGCTGCAGGGTGGCCGCTGGGAGCTGCTGCAGCCCGCGATCTGGGAGCACCATCACGCGCCCCCCATAGGTTGGCGCCCCAGGCAGCTGCCCGGCTAGCGCATGCCTTAATCCGGCCCTGCTGATCCCTTAAACTTTTTGTGCATCAAGCCACACAAATTATGGCTCTCCAGATGCCAGCTGAGTTGTGCTGTCAAAAAGTGTTACTGCCAACTCAAGGGAATTCTTTATAAGGGCTTGTCCCACCACAACAAACCTGATAGAACTCAAATTAACGGTAGCTTAGCTACAAGTGAACATGACTTGATCACATGTATAATGTGCAAGCAGAATTAAGTGCAGACCAATAATATATATGCACTAGGGTCTTTAATAGGGCCAATTTCACAAAGCCAATTATGAATCAAATGAGCTGTGAAGAAGAATTTAATCAGAAAAAGAAAGAATGATAATTGGGAAACATTTAAGAACATACCTTGCAAGATGCCCAAAAAAGCCACAATTGAGGGAAAAGGCCTTACAGATTTAAAAAACAATCTGGTTTAGTAGATGCACACCTTATAGGGAACGGCGCTTAGAAGGAAAACGAAGGCACCTGTAAAAAAATAATATTTTACAATCTATAATTAGTCTGGAAAAGAGGAGACATGATAACAGCTTTCAAGTACCTAAAAGGGTGTTACAAGGAGGGGAAAACTTGTTCTCTTTAATTTCTGAGGATAGGACAAGAAGCAATGGGCTTAAATTGCAGCCAGGGAGGTTTAGGTTGGAAATTAGGCAAAACTTCCCAACTGTCAGGGTGGTGAAGCACTGGAATGAATTGCCTAGGGAGATGGCAGAATCTCCATCTCTGGAGATATTGAAGAGCAGGTTGGACAGACATCTATCATGCATGATCTAGATGGTGCTTGGTCCTGCTGTGAGGGCAGGAGATTGGACTCGATGACCTTGCAAGGTCCCTTCCAGTTTTAGGATTCTATGATTCCTAGACAGTCACTTCCCATTCTGTATGTGTGAAACTGATTGCTCCTTCCTAAGTGGGGTACTTTGCATTTTTCCTATCTACCTCAGACCATTTCTGTAGTTAGTCCAGATCATTCTGAAGTATGACCCTATCCTCCAAAGCACTTGCAACCCCTCTCTGCTTGGCATCGTCCACAAACTTTATACATGTACTCTTCGGGCCATTTTCCATTAATGCCACGGGCCCTATTCAATCTGTAAGGTGTGGGAAAGGGGCACTGCCATTTCTATTCAGCTGTGCTCCTTGGGTTTTGTCTCCCCTTCGTGGCATGCACAGTCGGTTCTGCAAATCTTCATTATTATTACAAGGGACTCCCAGGGACAACTCAGCTGAGCTACTTCTCAAGTCAAGTGCTAGGACACAAAGGTGGGGAATGGGGGGGGGGGTAAATGGCTAGAAATATGGATGCCCCCAGCCCAGCGTGTGAGAGCCTGGAACTGAAACCTCCTGGATGATAAAAACAGAGTCATTCAGCTGACTTCCTGGTTCCAAATCTTTCCTTCAGGCTACTGGCTACATTTTCATACCCTGAAGGAGAGTCACTTTCCTGCCCTTATTGAAGTCAATGGGAGCTTTGCTCATAGACATAAGGGCTGCGTCTAGACTGGCATGATTTTGCACAAAAGCAGCCGCTTTTGCGCAAAAACTTGCCAGCTGTCTACACTGGCTGCTTGAATTTGCACAAGAGCACTGACGTTCTTATGTAAGAAATCAGTGCTCCTTGCGCAAATACTTTGACGCTCCCGTTCGTACAAAAGTCCTTTTGCGCAAAAGGGCCAGTGTAGACAGCTCAGATTTGTTTTGCGCAAAAAAGCCCCGATCGCGAAAATGGCGATCGGGGCTTTCTTGCGCAAAACCGCGTCTAGGTTGGCACGGACGCTTTTGTGCAAAAAGTGCTTTTGCACAAAAGCGTCCGTGCCAATCTAGACGCGCTTTTGCGCAAATACTTTTAACGGAAAAACTTTTCCGTTAAAAGTATTTGCACAAAATCAGGCCAGTCTAGACGTAGCCAAGGAGAAACAGTGTTAAATATCAAGGGGGTACTTCACCGCTACCCTGGGCATTGTGTAGTCATCCATACCAGAGCAAAATGCCTCCAGTTCCAAATGATTTTACACTGATTTTGCACTGGTACTGCAAAATGGTGAACTGGTCTACAAATTATGGGAGTTGTTGGATAGGGTATTTTTTTCTAAACATGTCCTCTAGGGATTTGTCTACATGTGAAAGTTAGTTTGGCTTACAGTAGGGTGCAAACTTAAAGCAGAATAACTATTCCTACTTAACTCCCTGTGGCTACGTCTAGACTACATCCCTCTGTCGACAGAGGGATGCAAATCAAGTACGTCGAAATTGCTAATGAAGCGGGGATTTAAATATCCCGTGCTTCATTAGCATAAACATAGCCGCCACTTTTTTTCAAAACAGAGCTTTTTCAAAAAACAGCAGTCTAGACGCGGATCTTTTGAAAAATAAAGCTTTTTTCGAAAGATCCTGTAAACCTCATTTTTTGAGGTTTGTTTCAATGAAGGTTTACAGGATCTTTCGAAAAAGGCTTTATTTTTTGAAAGATCCGCATCTAGACTGCCGGGTTTCTTTTTTTGAAAAAGCTCCATTTCGGAAAAAAGCGGCAGCCATGTTTATGCTAATGAAGCGCTGGATATTTAAATCCCGCTTCATTAGCAATTTCGACATGCCTAATCTACATCTCTCTGTCGACAGAGAGGTATAGTCTAGACACAGTTTGTGTGGATGCTCCCATTCCAAAACAAGAGTGAATTATGAAACAGTTTACATCATTTATAAACTAACCCAGAGTAGGGCAGTCTTAGAGATGTGGAAAATTCTCAGCCAATGGTTGACATTTCATTTCAAAAGGTATTCCAGAATGGGGAGGGTTAAATGACTCAAAGAAATCACATAAAAAAGGGAAAGAAAACCACAAAAACTAATTGGGAAAAAAGTCATTTCACATAAAAAAAAATCCCACCTTTGTTTTGCATTGACCACAATTTTTCCGCCAGCCCAAAATGAAACGTGTGATTTTTTTTTTCAAGTTGGTTTGGGAGGGAAACAAAAAAATCAGTTTGTTTCAATGAATCCAAAGATTTTTCGTGATATTTTGATTTGGTCCTCAAACCAAAACAAAAATTAGTTACTGGCTGATCCTCTCTAGTTGGGCTCCCTCGGGACCTGACAGATGCTGAACCAGAGAATTTGCCAAACCATGGGAAGTCAGTATTGTAATGTGTGGAACCTCTTTTTAGTTTTACTTCGCTGAGGTGAATAAATGGAACAAAGCTTGCAATGCTGCCCAATAATGTATGACTGTCCTGATATGCTCTCTATGGGTATGTCTAGACTACATGGCTCCATCGACTGAGTCATGTAAATTAGTTTATTTGGCATAGTCGAAGAAGCAGGGATTTAAATAATCCCCGCTTCATTAAAATAAACATGGCCGCTGCGCTGTGCCGATGATCAGCTGATCCGACACAGCGTGGCAGTCTAAATGCGGATCTGTCGGCTGGGGAAGCCTTTGCCGACCGATCCTGTAAACCTCGTTTCACAAGGCATAAGGGATCGGTCAGCAAAGGCTTCCCCAGCCAACCGATCCGCATCTAGACTGCCGCGCTGTGCCGGATCAGCTGATCGTCGGTACAGCGCGGCGGCCATGTTTATTTTAATGAAGCAGGGATTATTTAAATCCCCGCTTCTTTGACTATGCCGGGTAAACTAGTTTACATGGCTCCGTTGACGGAGCCATGTAGTCTAGACATACCCTATATGCCTACGCCTAGTCAAGGCTTATTGACTCTCTTCATAGCAAAGTGGTGGTGTTGTTACAGGATTTTACTGTATTGGCACAAGGAAATAAGTAGAGAAAGCATCAAAACCATGCTTAAGCTTAGCAACATCACCAGCACTTCCACTGCTTGCTGGACTCTTAGAAGATATTTAGGGGGTAAATCAGAGCTAAATAACAGCACAGAACAATGAGGCTATGTCTACACTAGGGAGTTATTTCGAAATAAGTTATTTGGAAATAATAACTCCCAAAATAACTATTTTGAAATAAGCTATTCCTCTTCACCAGCAGGAGTTATTTCAAAACAACAAGCCCTTTATTTCAAAACAACAGGCTTGGTAGTGTGGACACTCGCCCTGTTATTTCAAAATAAGGGGAGTTGTTTCAAAATTACTCCCCAGTGTAGACATGTCCTGAGAGCCAGGACTGGTGGCTCTAAACAAACTTTCCAGGACCACGCGAAACTTGGCCACACCCATGATAAATGGACATCCAGCTAACTAAAATCATGCCAGACCACTGATGTTGCCGGACTAGAGAGTGGCCAGACCAGAGAGGTTCAACCTGTATTTGCTCATCACAATGAATATTCCTGAATAGCTCCCCATGTAGCTCGGACAGGGGCTATTTTTCATTCCTAAACTCTCCTTTCCAAGCGCTTTGTCCTTGACTGCGCCCCGAGATAAACCAGGACCCACAATCACAAAGCCGCTGTTGTGAGATTCTAATTTCTGCGGCTTGTTTTTGTTCCTTACTGTCAGGTATTTGTTCCCTCTCCAGGAATAATTGGTCTATGATCATGCAAAACACCTACAAGCCATTAATCAATGCATTAACACCTGCAGTCCAGATGCAAGGACTAGGCTCTGTCCCAGGTTTTCCCATGCAGACACTCACATTAAGAGCATCCCTGGGGAGACCAGCGAAAGGCAACCTCCTGTAATGCCAGTGCAGCAACGCAGGGTTAAAAAATGCATCACTGGCACTTTTTACCCCCATGGTGCACACGCACACACACAAAAGAAATTAAACTTTAATATTTAATGAAATGTATGCATTATCCTGCTGCTGATGGCCGCTGTATTATAATTTTATTCAGGATAATTTAATTTTAGATTTATTTCAATGAACTTCCCGTTCCCCATGGGGGCAGTTGACTAGCTTAGTCTCCCACACATAAATCAGCATCCAATTTATATGGGAGTCACGGCTGCAGCTTTGCAGAGCATGGGGTTGTCGCTCTCAGAGCACGTCACTTAAATTAACTGGCAACAATTCATAAAGGCACTTTAATGGCTTTGATTGAAAATAAGGCCAAGATTGTGCCAGATCGATTTTGGGGGAGGCTAAGATTAAAAGGGAGGGAGATTATGGAAGAGCTACATAAAGCTTGGACTGTTCCTTGAAGTCACACGTCCTTCTATTCTCAAAAATAGGAAATAGCATCTGAGTTTTGTTTGAGTTTGGGGAGCACATTTAGTACCCAGGAAGGTTCGAATCTGACAGACCTAGTTAGATCCTGCGAGGAGCTGTGGACGTTTCCATACCCCCCACACCCTTCCTCACAGCCTTGACTCTGTCATGAACTGCAGTACTTTTCCTTGCTGTTCCAGGTCTGGACTCCTGCACAGCTGTGTTCCACCCCAGAGGTGGCTGCATTTTAGTGGCGAGTGAAGCAGTCCCCAGGTATCCATATAGGTCTTGGTTGTCAGAGGTGCTGTGTACTCATAGTTCCCATTCATTCCAGCTGGAGTGGCAGGTGCTTAGCACCTCTAACAATCAAACCCACAGAAAGCAAAAGTCTTCTCTCAGATCCATGGGGTAGACGTTGCCTGGTATTTGGCTGCACTAACATAGATGGCAGCGAGGAGTTCCACATGGCTTGGCGAGGATAAAAGAGCACAGCAGAAATCCTTCATGTACAGCAGAAGAGAATGTTGCCCACACAATAGTTTATCGTGTTAGTTTAACATTTTGTGCATGGTCCATTGGGATGAAAGGCTTCTTGCACAGACAAAATACTATGTACACGCACACACACACTTTGTTCTTGTACAGTTGCCCTTGAGTTTGATTCAGGGAAACTAATAATAGAATCATAGGGTTGGAAGAGACCTCAGGACGTCATTGAGTCCAGCCCTCTGCCCAAAACCGGACCAATCCCAAATAAATCATCCCAGCCAGGGCTTTGTCAAGCCAGGATTTAAAAACCCCTAGGGATGGAGATTTTCCTGACAGTAATAGTTTTTCCTAACATCCAACCTAGACCTCCCCCACTATAACTTGAGAACATCGCTCCTCATTCTGCCATCTGTCACCACTGAGAACAGCCTGGCTCCATCCTCTTTGGAACCCCCTTTCAGGTAGTTGAAATCCCTCCTCACTCTTACTTCTGCAGATGAAATAAGCCCAAATCCCTCAGCTTCTCCTCATAGGTCATGTGCTCCGAACCCCTCATCATTTTTATTGCCCTCCGCTGGACTCTCGCCAATGCCTCCACATCCTTTCTGTAAGAGGGGGCCCAGAGTGCACCCTAATATGCCGTTAACTTTCTTGGCTACAAGGGCACACTGTTGACTCATATCCAGCTTCTCACCCACTGTAATCCCTTGGTCTTTTTCTGCTGAACTGCTGCTTAGCCCGTTGGTCCCCAGCCTATAACAGTGCTTGGGACTGTTCTGTCCCAAGTGCAGGACTCTGCTCTCGTCCTTGTTGAACCTCATCAGATTTCTTTTGGCCCAATCCTCCAATTTGTCCAAGTCACTCTGGATCCTATCCCCACCCTCCAGCATGTCTACCTCTCCCCCTAGCTTAGTGTCATCTCCCAAGTTGCTGAGGGTGCAATCCATCCCCTCATCCAAGTCATTAATAAAGATGTTGAACAAAACCGGCCCTAGAACCAATACTTGGGACACTCCACTTGAAACTGACCACCTGCCAGACATCAAGCTGTTGATCACTACCCATTGATCCTGACAATCTAGCCAGCTTTCTGTCCACCTGACAGTTCATTTATCCAACCCATACGTCCTTAACTTGCTGGCAAGAATACTGTGGGAGACCGTATCAAAAGCTTTGCTAATGTCAAGATATTTCATTCACTTCCCAACCAAACAGAGCATTACAGAAGAAACAAGCAGCAAGAGGAATATCCTAAAACTGCGCTTTGCATTCGTGAGTTCACCCAACCTCTACAGTCCACAATGTTGATTTGCTCCAGGTCGATTTCACATGGGCTCATTCAAACCCTGGGATGCCAGCTGTGTTTCTATTGGTTAGGAGGGGCAATAACCAGAAAAAGATACATTTTTGCAGGTGATAGTCTAGCCTGTACTTGAATTAACCAGTCTGGACAGGGAGCTGTGCAGAGTGAGAAGTGCTGTGGCGTTGACAGGGAGCTGTTGGGAAGCTGGCAAGCCAACCATTCAGGTTTCTGGGAATTTGTACAAAGAAACTCCACCCGATGCTGTACCACACCAGTGCACAGGAAGGTTGCCATGTCTCTGCAAAACTGTCTTCGCTCAGTAACAGGTACGGAGCTTACAAAGGGGACAGGACAGAAAGCAAAGGCTCAGTGATCAGGAAATGCCATTAATTTCTGCACAGAAGGAAGCTGACATTGATTACAGACCACAAACATCTTGTTAAAATCAGTGGGCCAAAAAGAAGCATTTCATCTTTTTAGAGGCTATTTAGATTGCAGATGTGGCTTCTGATGCTTCACGTCTCCTTGCCTTATCATCAAGTATAAACAGTCAGATACCATCTGCAATGCTGATACATGAGCTGGGTAACCAAAAGGGATATTTTAAAAATCCAGAACCACCATATGTCATTTTCTTTCTTCTTTTCTGTTGTTTTGGTTTGTTTTTGAAGACTGTCTCCCATGAAGCAGTTACAGAGGAGAATGAAAATAAGCCCAACTTAAACCACAAATGCATCTGTACGATGTCTGTGAATGATTTATTTTAAGTGCTGTCAGGGCACAGAGAAGTGATTTAACTCTTGCTCCAAATCATAGAATCATAGAATACTAGGACTGGAAGGGCCCTCGAGAGGTCATCGAGTCCAGCCCCCTGCCCTCATGGCAGGACCAAATACTGTCTAGACCATTCCTGATAGACATTTATCTAACCTACTCTTAAATATCTCCAGAGATGGGGATTCCACAACCTCCCTGGGCAATTTATTCCAGTGTTTCACCACCCTGACAGTTAGGAACTTTTTCCTAATGTCCAACCTAAACCTCCCTTGCTGCAGTTTAAGCCCATTGCTTCTTGTTCTATCCTCAGAGGCCAAGATGAACAAGTTTTCTCCCTCCTCCTTATGACACCCTTTTAGATACCTGAAAACTGCTATCATGTCCCCCCTCAATCTTCTCTTTTCTAAACTAAACAAATCCAATTCTTTCAGCCTTCCTTCATGGGTCATGTTCTCTAGACCTTTAATCATTCTTGTTGCTCTTCTCTGGACCCTCTCCAATTTCTCCACATCTTTCTTGAAATGCAGTGCCCAGAACTGGACACAATACTCCAACTGAGGCTTAACCAGTGCAGAGTAGAGCGGAAGAATGACTTCTTGTGTCTTGCTCACAACACACGTCTTTGCTCACAAAGATGGGGGTGTTTGGGATGATGGGGGACAGGCCTCAACAGCGCTGGGCTCACTCCCAGTTTGTCTAATGGTACTAAAAGCACATGCTTCAGGGTGTTCTCTGGTCAACCTGCAGGGGTCAGGAAGGGATTTGTCCCCCTCAGTGTATTATGGGAGGGTAGAGAGTTGGCTGATGCATACCAACAAGACCTGACAGGTCGGTCACTGCAGGCAGAGTTCAGGGCAGAGAACCAGAGACTTAACAGGAACGTAGGACCAGTTCCGTGGAGGACACGAAAACATTCTTTATACTATCTAGAGTTGGTCTGGAATTTTTTTCACCAAGAAAATGTAATTTTGTCAAAATCGAAATGGCTCACATAACCCGGCAGCGCCAATGAATTTCCCAAGCTCCAACAAGTACAGCTGGCCAGATGTTGTCCCCAGCCCAATGCTCAGTGAACGGAGCTCTAGCAGACTTTTCTGGCTGTCCCCTGCGCAGGGCAGTACTAGAGGAAGAACTCTCATCCTCTCCAGTCTTCAAACACATGCTGCTTCAGCCATAGCTTGGTCCTGGATATATCTGATCCCTATTTGCAATTGCCAGGCACAGAAACATATTTGAAATTAGTTGGCTGATTTATTTAATCTCGCAAAGGTAAAACAAAGAGGAAATGTGCTTTGCATGGCAAATTCCGGCCAACTTCAGTGGCACATTCGATATTCTGGGTTCCACCTCTAATCCCTCTCTCCCGTTTGACAACGCCTTCCCCTGCCCCCTGCAAAGTGGCCAGTCCCATTTATTTTAAAGGGGGAGGCTCAGCTGTCCAGCCTGCAATTCCGAGGCTCTTACCCAAAGGCTGTGAGGGTCAAAGCCTCGAGCTGGAAAGGGATGGGGTTCAGTTAGGCTGCACTAGGTGAGGGTCCATGCTCTGCTCCATTATCAAGAGTCTGGCCAAAGACAGATGACAGATGCTGACCAGAAGTGGGATTTGGAGTGGTCAGTGGATTTTTTGTGAACAAATGGTGGGTTTTGCTGAAACTAGGGATGTAAAAAACACCCAAAAGAGTTAACCAGTTAAACACGGGGGAGGGCTGGTTCTGCTGGCCAGACCCTCTGATTAACTGGTTACCCGTGAAGCATGCTGGTAAGGCACATGCTTACCAGTAATGGGTTAACCATTTAATCTTTAACATCCCTGGCTGAAATCAAAAGTTTTGGTGGGAACATTCCCATTCCAGTGAAACTGCTACCAGAGAGGTTTCTTGGGTCCGGAATGGAAGGTCCAGTCAAAATAAGAGTGAGGGGGAGGGGAGAGGCCAATAAACCCAGAGATTATGGCTATAAGGTACATCTCCCTCTGTGCCCCAATGAATATTTAATTATTTATACGCAGTGGAACAGCTTAAATAAGCAAGAGATTGAGACTAGCCAACAGTCCTGGGGCTAGGGATTCATACGCAGACTAAAGAGCCTGTGAGACACATTCTGCTCCCAGCATCATCTCCATGACTGGGGTGGGTCTCTTGTCTTTTTTTTGGTGGAAAAACTCTGAAAGGTCCCAGGCCTGTCCCAACCCAGAATGGGGAAAGGTTTCCTGTTGCACAAAGCTTTTCGCGATTCCAAAAATATTTCCCACCCAGCCCTATTCACCCTCCAGCACGTGCAAGGGTGAAGAACCAAAACACAGTTAACCCCCCTGAACTCACTCAAAGGCTGGGAATTTCCATGTGGCGGTAAAAACAGAAGGCTCAAGAAAAATCAAGTCTTAAATGTGTAGCCCTCAAACTCTGCTCCTACTCGTGGTTTGTACTTAATATTTATTTTACCTGATGTCAATCTGCAGGTTTCAACAACTCCCAAATTCCAAACACATCCCTCACACAGTGTCAGATTGATCAGTGCAGAATTTTGATTCCCATTTCCTGTTGTGGTTTGTAGCGCATGCCACATAAAAATCCCCAAAGGCCTCATGAGACTATCAGTTCAGCCTTTATTTCCAGTCTCCTCCACTTCCTTCCTTCCAACCTCCCGCCCACTTGCAAGTAAAGATACACCTCACAGCCTGCGCGGAAGGTTAACAGATACATGCTCTGTGGATCAAACAGAAAAACATTCCAGAATTCAGGACCATTCAGAGGCCACCCCTGCCAAATGCTTACACTCATGCATGTCTCCACTACGGCAATGTGACTAGCTTCTATGAGACTGTCCCTCACAGATCCAAGGCTCATGCTATTTAGATCTTTGCTGTTTAAAACCAGCATATTGGATAAGGCACATTCCAGCCAGCACCAAGTAGAGTTTTCCTGAGTATTGACAGAATAAAATACAAAGGAGGACTATAGGATTTGGCCCTGCACAACATGGAAGTGTGTGGAATATGACTAAGGGGCTACATGTATGACCCACTTAGATTTTCGAACGTAAAGGTTATGGTGCCATGTAGAATGCTAAACTGCCATGCCAATAGGATTTAGCCCAACAGTGTGGAAATATGTTTGCCAGTGAGCTCACGGTAGTTTACTGATCTGCTCTTAATTTGTTGCACAGGCCCTGCAGTAAACGTCAGCTGCAACATTTTCATCAACAGCTTTGGTTCTATTGCAGAAACAACAATGGTAAGTAACATTAAGGCTAGCTATTCAACTTTTTCGGTCACATTCCACTTCCAGTGCATGTGGCAAGTTTCCAATGGGATGTTTGCTGCTCTTCTGCTCAAGGAAACTGTTGCTGCTGGGTTATATTTGAGGGGTGGCTAAATTAATGGCTTGAGTGTACAAAACTTGTAGCATTTCACTGTCCAAAGATCTTGTGCCGCTTGTGTGTATCTGCACATAAATATAGACATGTAATGGGTGAGAGAGGGTAAGAAATACCTCTTGCAAAAGGCTTGACTAAGCCACAAAGTTTTAAGAAGCTTCAGAGGGTAACCGAGTTGGTCTATTACAGAAAAAAACAACAAATGGTCTGGTAGCATTTTATAGACTAACAAAACATGTAGATGGTATCATGAGCTTTTGTGGGCACAGCCTACTTCTCCAGATGACCAGAGTTTTAAGAGACACTCAACATTTCCCAAAGTTCAAGAGCATTTAGATCTGGGATTTTGAATTAGCCCAGTATAAAGTTAAGGGGCAGCAACTCAATCTAGATCCAGTCTGCCTCAGATTCTCCAGAATTGGAGAGAGTTTTCACTGCTTTAGAGCCAGTGTCTGCATTTTAAAAAAACAAAACAAAACAAAAAAACCCACAGCCTTAAAATTCATTTAATCAAAAACTAACATTAGCAAGATTTTGCAAGCTCAGACCATCTTCAGGGGGAATTAACGAACATTGCTAATAGCGGTATCCAATTTGTAAGGTGCTAGAAGGAGACAATCATGAGGAAAGGAGATAATGGTCTTCAGATGGAGCAATTAAAGTTCAGCTGCGACATAATCAGTGAACAGTGAACCAAAGCTCTGGAGGTACAATGCCGTCCTCCCGTATTAATTAAAGATAATTCAGAAATATGATGTTCAATTACTTTTTGTAAGTCTCTCTTTGTAGAAGGATGTTGATTGAAGTATGTAAAACTCCCCCCTTCCAATTGTCCTAAGCATTTAGAACAGGATGTTCTGGGTTTTACACATAGCATTTTACACGGGTGTGATTTCCATTGCTTTCTGTGGGAGTTACTCTAGATTTACACCAGAAATTGGAGGCAAATCAGGTGCTATCTCTATGCTTAGTTACAATACAGCAGAAAGCTCAGTATTCTTTTAATGCAATGCATATTTAACTCTGTTAACAGGCACACATTGGCATTGAGTATATTTGGACTAAATTCTTAAGGAAATAAAATCCTTAGATGAAGGGCAGCACTTGTCAATAATATTTCAACCCCATGACAGTGCAGTGGGTCTAAACTCACCACCTTTGTTTGCAGATTAATTTGCATAAATAAATTACAAATACCGAGAATCTTCAATTTGTTCATGACTTGGAGAATGGAACTGTGACTAGTGTTGCCATTTTATTGGACAACTTCATTGGGTGGGATGGGCAATAAGCAAATCAGGATGGACCGTTCCTCCATAAAATTCAATGGAGCCAAACCATTGACTGGCATGGGAGATGTGGCAAGCTTCCGGTGTACTTCTCTGTGCAATACACAGGAAGACATCAGGCAGTACAGCCAGCTCTCATCAAATACCTGTTATTTATTGCTCCCCAAGGATGTGCTGTAAAATGAGTGCGTCATAAGCCTAGCCTGACAAAGAGAAACACATTGCAGATCTCGTGAATACACTGCAGGGATCTGCTCTGTTCTGTCATGTTCACCATTTTGGAATCCATTCCTCTGAAGAAAAAAATAATTGCTTGGAAAGCATAGGTTTGCTGATTCTTCTCAAGCAGGCATCATGAAACAGAATTGTAGCCCGGGAAATCAGCCATTAGAACTCCCCCCTCTACCCCCACTCCTACAGCTATTTTATTTTAATGTCGCAGAGATTAGCGAGGTTGCACGAATGGCATTGTCTCCAAACCAGAGCGGTGAGGATGGAAGCTCCCTTTCACAAAGGATTTTGAGATGTCAAAAAGCAGCTTCATTCGGAATCAGAACAAAAGCAGAACAGTCCAAAGGTCGCCGCAAAGGAAAACGCCACTCAAACTTTCGCTTCTGGACAGCCGGCGTGTTTCATTTCACACCACCAAAATGCATTATTTCAGCCCTCTGTGTAATATAATCCAAAACATCAAAATAACCCTTTGGAAAGCAAAGTGGCTTCAAAACACAAAAATCAAAATGTTTTGGTCTGAAAATGTTGAAACGGGACATTTTGGACACTAGCTCTAGTTTTTGCTTCCTAATTTTCTTCTTAAACTAAATTCTGGCAAAATGAACCCGATGGTGAAGCCTTTAAGTTCTGACAGACTGCATATTCCAGCAGAGTGTGGTTTCAACCAAATTTCTCCAGCCAGCCCTACTCAAAACAACTACAGAGACCTGCTTGTCACTGGGGTAACTCTAAGATGGCTGCCCCATGAGTGTGGGAGAGCTTTGCCCAGACTTGCAACTCAAGTCCCAGCACCCTTTTAAAGGGATGATGTAAATGACTCAAGGAGAGCATGGCTACGGTGGATTAGCATTTTTTCCATGAAAAAGTGCCAAAGAAAATCATTTTCATTTCATTCAAAATTGTTCATTTTTTTCCCTACTGAAAGAGAAAATTGAAAATTTCTTCCCATTTCTTTTTACTCCCTTTTTCACACGAGAAACGTGTGCAGATAAGCAAAGATGCTGGGGGAGAGGGGAGTTCAAAAATGGAAGTATCTATTATGAGGGGTTTTTTTTAAACTTTTCCAGAAGGGAAAAAATACATAAACAAGAATTCCCTCCACTGTGTTGAAACAAAATATATATTTTAAAAATTCAACATTTTTCATGTTGATTTTTTTTTCAAACCCCCAAAATTTGGTATGTTTTTTCATGGAAAAAAATATTCTGTTTTTGATTCCACCCCATTTTTTCAATGAAAATGAGTTGACCAGCTCTGGATCCAGCTCCCAGGTAAGGGACTCAATTCTTTTGCTGGAGGAGTGGAGATTCAAGCTTTTAGACCTGAAGATCACAGGTTCAAATCTCACTGTTAACTCAACCTGGCCTGGTTACGAGCAACATTGCAGAATCACTGCCCAAATGAAGCAAGAAATTCAGTGCTCAAGAGACATTCTCGCTCATGTCTCCTGGATGGCTGGATGACTATAGCATGCTGTAAGAAGTAACCACATCACTGGTACCCGGGGAGGCACAACCACAGAGATTTATCAGTTCATTTAATTACAGAGATCTTTAAAACATGTTTTGGGACTTTTCGTTCACACATAAGCCATTGCTGTTGACATTTAAAGACGTTAGCGACAAGCTCCGTAGCACACAAATCTGTGGAGATTATTATTGTCAATATGCATGTGGCTAATGAGATCACAAGTTTACCATTTAGGGCACCAAAGCAGGAGGAGCAAAGTAAGGAGAAGAAGAGATACATGGAAACGGGTAACAAGAAAGAGAAGAGGGCACGTCTACACAGCAGGGCTAAAGCCAGAATAAGCTACAGAACTTCAGCTATGTCAATTGCATAGCTGAAGTCAAAATATTATTTCAGCTTTTGGCTCTATCTACACAACAGGAAGTCCAAGAAAGAGCATTCTCCCTCTGACTTTCCTTACTCCTCATAAAATGAGCGTTCCAGAAGTTGGAATAAGAAGTCCTCCAGCTCACCATTATTTTGACATTATGTCGAAATAACTGCTTGTAGCGTAGACGCAGACTGACATTATTCCGAAATAACAGTAGACGTGCCCACATGAAGAAGTTCTCAAACCCAAGTTTCCGTTTATTAGAAAAGTGGGTGGCAAAAAGGAAGGTAATAAAGATACAGAGCATTTCAACAGTCATCAACTGTCTATGAACTATCTTAACAGGGACTCAAAGAATGCGAAAGGCAAGAAGTGGAGAGGTGAAATGTTCAGGGAGGTTAGAAGAAAGTGTAGAAGGAAATTAACATGTGGAATGGACTCCCAAAGGCAGATCCAAGATTAAGGGTATGATCCTTCAAGGTCAGTAGTCGATGAGGGCTCTCAGGACCATGCAGAATAGTCCCCAGTTAAATACAGACACAGGAAGACTAAGTAACCATATGCAATGGCCTGTGACTGATGGGACACGGTCATAGCGTGCAGCTTGGCCTTTGGATCACAGCTCCATCAAGATCCAGACCAAGGATAAGACAAGCAGAATTGGGAACACTGAGAACTAAGCAAGCACTTTGAGGAGTAGAAGCATGGCAGGGCACAGGAGCCAGACAAAGAAGAATGGATGGGTCTAGATGGCCTCCTTCTGCTCTGGAACACTGCCGTAGAGTTCTGCGTTGAACAAACAAGGAGATGCATCCTTTCCTCCAGCTCATTTTTATTCCTGAATGTGGTGTTGCGGGTTTTTGCCACATTTGCAAGGAATCTAAATACAAGAGAAAATATCTCATTCAAAACAAGTAACCAAACTCCTCATGAACTGAGTCTTCCAGTGAAGTGGGCCAAGTTTAGCAGTGAGTTGTAAATGAGAGTTCGAGGGAAAGATCATGCTCTGACATTTGGGATTCTTAATCTCAGCAGCGCCCTTTGCATATATATTTTTTCCAGTTGTTTAAAGGAATTGCACACCCCATTTGAAAAGGGCAAACTAAATGGAACCTCATAGCCAGTCACAGCACCACGACATCCACTAAACAAGTAGCTAATAAGGGCACAAGACACTGCAGGCTACAACCATCCAATTGTAATACAGTCGTTTGGAGTCATCTGTACAAGAACTTAGCCAATCAGATAATGAATCATTTCCGTACATGGGTTTAAATAAGCCTCTACAACTTCACCAGCCTCAATGCAGCACACACTGTTGAAACACAGGAAGAAACTACCAACCCAGGGGCCATGCTCTGAGCTCAGCTCTCTAGTCTTGGAGATCATAGAATCATAGAATCCTAGGGCTGGAAGAGACCTCAGAAGGTCATCAAGTCCAGCCCCCTGCTCTAGGCAGGACCAATCCCAACTAAATCAACCCAGCCAGGGCTTGGTCAAGCTGAGACTTAAACACCTCTAGGGATGGAGACTCCACTACTTCCCTAGGTAACCCATTCCAGTGCTTCACTACCCTCCTAGTGAAATAGTTTTTCCTAATATCCAACCTGGACCTCTCCCACCACAACTTGAGACCATTGCTCCTTGTTCTGCCATCTGTCACTACTGAGAACAGCCTCTCTCCATCCTCTTTGGAACCTCCCTTCAGGAAGTTGAAGGCTGCTATCAAATCCCCCCTCACTCTTCACTTCTGCAGACTAAACAGACCCAACTCCCTCAGCCTCTCCTCATAAGTCATATGCTCCAGCCCCCTAATCATTTTGGTTGCCCTCCGCTGGACCCTCTCCAATGCGTCCACATCCTTTTTGTAGTGGGGGGCCCAGAACTGGACACAATACTCCAGATGTGGCCTCACCAGAGCCGAATAAAGGGGAATAATGACATCTCTGGATCTGCTGGCAGTGCTCCTCTTAATGCAACCTAATATGCCATTAGCCTTCTTGGCTACAAGGGCACACTGTTGACTCATATCCAGTTTCTCATCCACTGTAACCCCAAGGTCCTTTTCTGCAGAACTACTACTTAACTGGTTGGTCCCCAGCTTGTAACTATGCTTGGGATTCTTCCGTCCCAAGTGCAGGACTTGTCCTTGTTGAACTTCATCAGATTTCTTGTGGACCAATCCTCCAATTTGTCTAAGTCACTCTGGACCCTATCTCTGCCCTCAAGCGTATCTACCTCTCCCCCTAGCTTAGTGTCATCCGCAAACTTGCTGAGGGTGCAATCCATCCCCTCATCCAGGTCATTAATAAAGATATTGAACAAAAACGGTCCTAGAACCGAACCTTGGGGCACTCCGCTAGAAACCGACTGCCATCCTGACATCGAGCCGTTGATCACTACCCGCTGGGCCCGGCCTTCTAGCCATCTTTCTATTCATCTTACTGTCCATTTATCCAATCCACATTCCCTTAACTTGCTGGCAAGAATATTGTGGGAGACCGTATCAAAAGCCTTGCTAAAGTCAAGAGATCAGCAAGAGTTATGAATATCTACAGAGAGAACGGGACTCAGCGGCAAACAACGGTGAAGATCATTTGGGGACATTTCTCGGTTTCATGTGGGCAACATTTTTATTTTTCAAAACATCTCCGAAAATGGAACTTTTTACTCAAAACATGTGGCCATTCAAAAACTGCAAAAGCGTTAGGCCCTCCCAAAACAAGATTTCTAATGCTGACGCTCAAAAGGTCAAAAACTGCCAAGGGGGTTCATTTGAAAATAGGATCATTTCTGACAAACCAGGGTGTGAATGGTGAAATCTCAAAAGGGTTTTTTCAGTAAACCAGTTTATTTATATGAAAATCACAAACAAATGCAAAAGCCACCATTGAAGTTTTGTTTGAATACTTTTCACTCTGAGATTAATAGTTTGGAGTCACAGTGAAGTACCAGTGCACAGAAGTCTTTCAAATAAAGCCTCTGCATTTTACACCAAGCCAGGTCTATATTCTGCAGAAGATAGATGCTGGTGCGAACTATCTTCTGGGGTTCGATTTAGCGGGTCTAGTGAAGACCTGCTAAATCAAACTCAGAAGGTGACCCAGCTGGCACCAGTACTCCTCCTCCTCACAGAGAGTAAGGGAAGCCAACAGGAGTGTTTATTCCTGTCGACCTCTTGCTGCGTGGATGGCACAGAAATGCAATTTAAGATATGTTGACTCCAGCTATATAATTAACGTAGCTGGAGTTGCATATAAGAAGTCAAACTTCCACTATAGTGTAGACCAGGCCAAAGACAGTTCCAGTTACATAAGAACAGCCATACTGGGTCCATCTAGCCCAGTCTCCTGCATTCCAACAGTGGCCAATGCCAGGTGCCCCAAACAGAGTGAACAGAACAAGGAATCATCAAGTGATCCCTCCCCTGTCGCCCAGTCCCAGCTTCTGGCAAACAGAAACTAGGTTCACCCTCCCTGCCCAACCTGGCTAATAGCCATTGATGGACCTAACCTCCATGAATCTATCTAGCTCTTCTTTGAACTCTGTTAAAGTCCTGGTCTTACCAACATCTCCTGGCAAGTTATTTTTTCGTAACAGTAACATTTCTTCAGCTCTGTATTTATAGTTTCTTTACAGCAATATATTATTCTGATTTGCACCTGGGATTTTACTATAAAACATATGTAAGAGCTGAGGTTAGGAGTGAGACGCGTGCTTTAAGGTATACACCATGCCCCTACCTCCTAGCCTGAGTGACTGGGAGAGAAATCCATGCAGGGCCACTCTCACATGCCCGTTTTACATAAAGAGTAGCCTGTAGACCTTCACCTAGAGGTGAATGCACTAACTCCAGTGTTCACCCCACTTCTGCATTACCACAGAGTGAGACCGGTCAGAACTAGACTTTCCTTTTGTCTGCTGCAGACATATCCCCTCCACCCTTTTTCCTCTCATGCAGGTCTTTTCATACCCATTCCACCACAGGCACAGACTTCTCCATGCCCACAGGAAGAAGGGGTTGGGTTTGCCACGGTGAGAGCACCTGTTTGGCTCAATATCTGGCTAATCCAGATATTGAGAAAAGAAACACTGCAGGGCCTACAACAATAGAGGACAACAATAGCTTACAGTAGGGACGCTGAGGTGGTTGATGGAGAACAATGCAGTGCTAATAGGTTCAGGGTAGTGTTAAGAGGGGTCACATTTCTTGACAGTCAAAGGAAAGGGATCCAAAGCCAATATTAGAGAACCTGGTGAATCTAGATACAGTAATACTCTCTTTGCAGCCAGATTATCATGAAAGCCCTGAGCTGCTTCAGTGGAAAGTGCCATTCCAATTAGAGGCCACATCTACACTTGCGGGAAGATTGGCTCCTCAGAGATCGACCTTCTGGCATTTGATTTAGCGGGTCTACTAAGGACCTGCTAAATGAATTGCTGAGGGCACCCCCATCGATTCCAGAACACCTCACAATCATGAGGAGTAAGAGAAGTCAATGGGCAAGTTCCTCCCGTCAACCTCCCACAGTGGAGCTACCTCAGAAAATCAATGCAAAGGACGTCAATGCCAGCTATGCAATCCTTGCAGCTGTAGTTGCGTATCTTGCATCAATTTTCTCCACCAATGTAGACCTGTCTGGAAACAGGCAAGGTGGGTGAGGTAATATCTTTTACTGGACCAACTTCTGTCGGTGAGAGACAAGCTATTGAGCATGCACAGAGCTCTTCTTCACGTCTGTGGAGAGCGTGGTGTATGGGCAAAAAGCTTGTCTCTCTAATATGTGGGGATGGACGCAGCTACATCACCACTGTATTCCAAGTATAAGCAGCCTTGTCTCATATAGTGAAGCAGATTTGCGGGTTTCTGTAGATTACTTCACTCTAATAGGTCCCACTGTACTTGAAGTCAGACAAATGTGTCATTACTGCTCTTTTATGAGATCCAAATAGCAGCCAACTTGGCATTTTATTTTTCCTTCAGCTTCTACAGGAAATGGCTGGTGCAATGCAGGCTTCTCACTTGCCTTTGCACCTTTTTGAGGGGAGGGAGGCTACGGTTGCATGCAGGTGTGGTCTCCCCATCTCAAAAAAGATACCTTGGCATTGGGAAAAGTTCAGAAAAGGGCAACAGAATGATGAAGGGTTTGGAAACACTGCCATATGAGGAGAGATTAATAAAACTCAGACTTTTCAGCTTAGAAAAGAGGAGACTAAGGGGGGGGGGATATGATAGAGGTCTATAAAATCATGACTGGTGTGGAGAAAGTAAATTAGCAAAAGTTATTTACTTGTCATTTACTTCTTCCCCTAACAGAATAAGAACTGGGGGTCACCAAATGAAATTAATAGGTAGCAGGTTTAAAACAAACAAAAGAAAGGATTTCTTCATGCAAAACACAGTCAACTGTGGAACTCCTTGCCAGAGGATGTTGTGAAGGCCAGGACTTTAACAGGGTTCCAAAAAGAACTAGATAAATTAATGAAGGCAAGGTCCAATGATAGCTATTATCCAGGATGGGTAGGGATGGTGTCCCTAGCCTCTGTTTGCCAGAAGCTGAGAGTGAGTGACAGGGGAGGGATCACTTGATGATTCCCTGTTCTGTTCATTCCCTCTGGGGCACCTGGCATTGGCCACTGTCAGCAGACAGGAACTGGGCTAGATGGACCTTTGGTCTGACCCAGTCTGGCCGTTCTTTTGTTCTGTTGCTCTCTGTGGAATCTCCATCACCAGAGGTTTTTAAGAACAGGTTAGACAATCCCTGCCAGGAACAGTCTACTTCCTGTTTAGTCCTGGATGACTTATTGTGATCCCTTCCAGTCTGGATATCTATGAGTCTATTTGATGGAATTAGTAGCTGAAAACAATTGTGACACAGAACAGGCATTTAGAGCAAGAGACCAAAGTCATAGGGTTACTGTGTTACACACACACACATTGGTTTGCATGGGGTTATATGCGTGATGCACCCAGCTTTTTGTGCATGCAGCTGATGCTGTTGTTCATCTGAAGATCCGTACGCTGGTTGCCAATATTGAACCTCAGATGAGCGCTGGGAGGAAGGGACTGGTTAGCCATGTTACAGATAGGAAAGTGCACATAGAAAGTTGTGTGAGGTGTCCACACTCAGCCAGCCAATGAGCAGCAGACGTGGGTAGAGAGTAAAACTGGTGGGAGGTGGGGAAATCAACATGTTTTCCCTGAAAAATGCTGTTTTGTCAAAACCGAACAGGTTTGTGGCTGGCGATGGACCAGCTTCAATACAAAATGCTCCTCTAAAAGGTTTAGGGGTAAGCAAGACAACAGGAGCAAACCTGGGATGTAGGAGACCTAGCTGTGTCGGATTCCTAGGCAAGCATGCTCACAACTGGGCCATAAGGTGTCTGTCTGTGTGTGTGTGTGTGTCTCTCTCACACTCACACACACACACACACACATACACACACTCTCCCCTGCTGGAGCGGTTCCGTGTTATATAACTCTGACTCTATAGCCTGGGGGCAGGGCACTCCCTTTCAAGCAGGAACTTGAACTTGGGTCTCTACGTTCCAGGTGAAGCCCTCACCCTTGGCTATTTCTGAGGTCTGGATCCGCCTCTCTCCCCCCTCTCCAGGCTTGGGATGGAATGTCCTGAATCCCCAGCCTCAGACGCTAGGCTCTGGAAAACAGTGTTTCCACTTAGCAGTAAGGAGGTGGGGTTGAGAGACTAAAACCACATGCCTCCACCCCAGCAAAAATCAACTAAATTTACAAGCTAATGTCTAATATGTTGGCTTAAACATGCCTGATATTTGGGTGTAACTGGAGCTCAGTATCTTTCTCTGGTTACTGTTCCTTTCTAGCCTTCATAATTTTATAAACTCTATAGGGTTGCCAGGACAGTCTGGTATTTGCGGCCTCTGTCCAGTAAAAAAAAAACAGAAAATATTTTACATGTCCGGTATTTTCTGTTTTTCTCAGACGGAAGGCTGCTCGGTACATTCTTCCCCTGCCGCGTCTGGCGGGGGAAGCAGGGAATTTAAAGGCGTAGCAACACTTTTATTTTTTTTTTGGTCTGGTTGTTGGGTTTGTTTTTTTTTTTTTGCTCAACCAATTTTTTCCCTGCCATGTACTGTATTTTTGGTGAAAGTATCTGGCAACCCTACCTGTTGACCATTCCTTAACCACTGGCTTCCATCACTTCCTTGGACTGAATTTTGCAGCCTCGAATGAATGTGCAGAATTAAAAAGAAACCCTCCCCAGTCACAATACCTAGTAAGAGATGTGGGTAATGCATGGCCTTTGGAGCAATCTGAGCACTGCAACCCCTGTCTAGTGGTGCAAAGAGCCCATTCCCAAACCAGAAGCAGCTCTGGCACCTTCCCTTGGGGAGAGGGGATATAAGCATGGCCCAAAATAAATTACCCTCCCTCCTCTGCAGTCCAAGCAGGACAGCAACACGTCTCCCTGAGTTGAGTCCAGCCTTCCATGCTGGCTACTCCTTTCCTTTCTCTCCATTGATCCATGTCAGCAGGGCTAAATAGTTGAATGAGCCCCCACTGAGCCTTCTCGTCAGTTCTGGACCACTTTTCTGTCTGGTTCCAAACTCCGGCAGGTCCCTGGAATCCAGAAGCGACCACAGAGCCAGTCACATGGCACATGTCTCATTGAGGACAGACCGTTGTATTTAAATAAGGCTGCCTGCATCTGTAGAGCCACAGTCATTGGTTGGAAGCTTTAGCCAGCTGGTTGCTAGTGGTTATTTTCCACTCTGGATACATCAGTTCCAGCCAACTAGCACCCAGTGTCAAACCTCCAGCTAGCCAAAGGCCCACTACAAGTTTAATTTAAGCCAGGCCCTAGACTCATCATAATCTGGTTTAAGGCCAGGACACGGGAAGGTTACAGCTTTTGTGGCACTGATATGTGATCTCCTGCTGTCAATAGATGGGGGCAAATATCCTCTCATATCCCCCTGGACATCTCTGCAGCATTCCACACTGCTGAAATGAGAGAGGTGGCGTGGAACCATGACAGAAAACTGTGTCTTTCCTGGATGGGTGCTGCCAATGAGAAGTGACAGGAAACAGATGTCAGCCAGGTCACTTAATGCACTACACAACGTACGGTGATGAGCGTGGCATAAGAACCCATTCAGAAGAGAACTAGGGCATCATGGAATGTTTCGTTCTCTGCTGAGGTTTCTCCATCCCACTGCCAAGTCCTGTCATATCCAGACTATGCTCCATGAAAGGAAATGCATTTTCATTTGGCTCACGGACGAGTTTGCCTACAACATGCTCTCCCTGTCATCTGGAGAATAACAAGTAGTCCTGTGGCACCTTAGAGACTAACAAAAATGTTAAGGCTATGTCTAAACTACATCCCTCTTTCGAAAGAGGGATGTAAATTAGGCGGATCGAAAGTGCAAATGAAGCGGGGATTTAAATATCCTGCGTTTCATTTGCATAATCACGTCACAGTGTTCTTTCGAAAAAGGGTATTTCAAAAGCGAAACCTCTGTCTAGACGCGGTTCTTTCGGGGAAAAAAAACTTTTTTTGAAAGATCCTGTACTCCTCAAAAAAATGTAAATCCCCGCTTCATTTGCAATTTCGATCTGCCTAATTTACATCCCTATTTCAAAAGAGGGATGTAGTTTAGACATGCCCATATATAGTATCATGAGCTTTTGTGGGCAAAACCCACTTCCTCAGATGTGCTGGAAAGGGATAACAGGAACCCAGAATTTATAACAAAAAAAAAAAGTACCTGTGAATTGTAGGACTGGTGCTAATGAGGCTAACGAAGTCAGCTGGAAGTGTCCCGTATTTGGCTTTTGATGTAAAAATGAGGCGTTACATCCAGGAAAGGCGGGCTTTCTAATGCAACATCCAGTTAATGTCTTTGTTCATGCCCAGGGAAACAATATCAAATTTGCAGATGAATTAAATCCATCCACTTCCAGCCTTCTCCCATCCTGTAGCATCCACTGGGCAGTCCGTGTGAAGCCGTTCTTTGTTTAGCTTCCTTTCTTCCTGGCGACTTTTGCAGCAGCAGCTATGAATTTAGCCCAATAGTACTAACGCTGAGTAACACAAGGCCTTGTGGTGGGGTTTGGGTCATTTTCCACATGGCTGAGCACACTCCGGGCAGCTGCTGCTGACATTCCTTCCAAACATGGATTTGATTCATGTTGTACATGAAATAGATGCCGAGATGGAGCTGACCTGCTAGCATTCCGCTGGTTTGCAGCTGAATAAGCAAAACAGCCTTTTGCTTTCTGCCTATTAGACCAATTACATTGATTTTCCCCTGACTGCAACCACCGCTGATCTTTACAAACAGAAAGGGGGAAATCAATGTATGCAACTTGTTCAGGTAACTGCTGTGTGCAATGAATTCAGAGCTCTTTTCTACCTGTTTCTCCTTTTCCTCTCTCTTTCCTTTCTTTGGATTTACATGATTGTTAGTTCTATACAAGGCACTTTACTATTAGCTGACCACAGCTATTCACCATTTTTCTAGAGAAACATTATCTTGGGGAGAAGGAACTGGATAATTAAGTGAGAAAGACCCACCAGACTTTGTAAAGCTGACATCCTTACTCTCAGCAAAAGGGCAAAGAATTGAACTGTATTCATGTTCAGAAATGTATTTCCTGTAACTTAATCAAGACATTGGCATAGGTGCAGTTGGTAAAATCATAAGGTCATTAGTAGTTTCTGTGCTCCATGGATGTTTATCGAGCAAGGTCTTAAAAATGATTTTTAGAAGAGTTTTCATAATTGACTATCCTAATCAAACCTGTAAGACGCACCCACTACGTCATCTTCTAATCTTGCCCCAGTGTAACCAGACTGCAAGTCATGTTTACACAATAATAGGAGCTGATCAACGTTCCCTCTAATCTTTTCCATCCATGTGCAGATTTTTTCCCCACCCATGTGCAGAATAAATTTTGTTATGTGTGCTGAGGCATGTGCAAATGTGGATCACCAATAGAAACACAAGCCTAGCTGTGATGCTTTTCTAATCAGCTGGGTGGCATTGGAATCTCCACACAAGCACATGGCTTATAGGGAGTATTGGAGCTGATTCATTATGCTGAGTCAGCTCCTTTGGTAACATTCTTATTCCTGGGGGAAGAGATTATATCGGTTCAAATTTCTGATCTGTTCTCTGCCTTGGGCATAACATTGCCAGTTGGGCTAAAGCATTGTCAGGGATCAGCTCGTCCAGATGCGATCTTTAACTGAAGATCCCTGAGTTCTTCACAGTAACCCCACAGCCCTGGCAAACACTGCCTTACAATAAAAAAATTGGTTCAAATATTCAAGATTTGCATTAAACACTCATCTGCCCATACTGGTTTAAGGAAAAACACAGTCACTTCATTGCTAGCCTCTGACTCCCAGCTTTGTAAAATGCCTCCGGCTACTTCAAGTAAAAAAGTCATTAAATAAACCTGGATACTAACAATTAGTTTGGCCAGGAGCAGTGAAATTGGTCTGTGTCATGCCACTCCTCCAGCTCCGACTGCCAAGATACTTGAAGCATTTATGGCCCACCTGAGAGTCTGTTTTCTCTCTCTCCTTTTAATCTGTCTGCTTCCTTTCCCATGTGAAAGTCAGGGAAAGGGACAGATGGGCACCAAGAAGCCATTGGGAGAACAAAAGTTGCCCCATTACTGTCCAGGAGAACAGGTCATGATGAATGTGAACTGGAAATCAACACCCAGTTTGGTCTGGGGAGAGCTGTAAGACATGAGGCTAATGACACAAATGACATTTTCTATAGTGCTGGTGGGACGCAGCACAATGAAATTGCAGACCAAGCCTATAAAATCAACACTCTTTGTCATGAGGGATGATTGGAAAAGAGACCCAAACAGAAGGGAGAGACGGGTCGCTAATGACATCATCCCATACTGCCCCTCCACCCACCCAACTGGAGAAAGTTTCAGAGCAAAAGGTTTGGAAGGAGATCAGCTGAGACTGGCTGGTGCCAGAGGTATTAATATTTATGAATATGTAAATATGGACCAGTCCCTTTCATCCTCATTCATTCTCGCTAGCATCTTGGTTCATTTTTTTCTTCTTTTAATTGTCCTTTGGGAGATGAAATTTGCTGCCTCTGTGATCCCATGGCCAACCGCAACAGACAGCCCCTCCTTACCACCACCTGCCTATTTCGATTGAATGCCCCGCCCTGAAGAGCGATTTCTTACTATGCGTGTGGTGCCTGGCACAGGGGGTGTTCCAGTCACAATTAGTGCTGCCTCAGCACAAATCACTTGATACAGCCACAGAGCTGAACTTCTCCAGGCCCTGGATAGTGTTGGGAGGGTTCGGCACTGGGAAGGGGTGGACCCTTGGGTTGAAGGGGCAGACCTAGGGGCAGACAGTTCTCAATGCCTCCCAGACCTCCCCCATTCAGCCTCAGCACCGCCTGGACAGCACCACGCAGGGCTCCGGCAGAATTTAAAGGACCTGGCACTCCGGTTGCCATGGTAATGGTGTCCCAACATCCCAGGTCCTTTTAAATCACTGGGCCTCGGGGCAACTGCTCCCTTAGATAGCTGCAGCGGCACAGGAGCCAGCAAACAGAGCTGTAAACAGGGGAGTTTGAGTGGGAGTTTGTAAAGGGAGTTTGGAAATTGGGACTTGTCTGGGGTTTGTTTTTGCTGTGGAGGGGGTGTTTTGGTTTGTTTTTGTGTTCACCGGACTAATAGGATTTTGGTGAGAAAGTAGATAAAACAGAGGCAGTAGTGGCCATGGCCCGAGTAGTAGAGAACACAAGGAGGATGACTGGATGTGGTAGCTGCGGTATGTACATGATTCTGGAGGGGGTACCTGAAAGGAGTTTTGTTTGCATGAAGTGCCGCCTGATAGAGCTGATGGAAGAAAAGATCCGAGGACTGGAGATGCAGGTGGAAACTCTGGTCGAGTTTAGAAGGGGGTTTGAGCAGGTGATGGAGCAAAGGCATGATGTGGTTGAAGGGGAAAGCTTAGATATGCAGATGGAAGTAGGATCAAGGGCCTTAGAGGGGGAACTGCTGGGCGAAGAAAATGGACAGTGGAAGCATGTGACTAAGAGAACCAGGCAGAGGAAAAGATGGGTCAGTGAAGGAAAAATAGAGCTCAAGAACAGGTATGTGGATCTGGAGAATGAAGAAGGGGTACAGCAGGTAGATAATGAAGATGGAAGGGTAAGGAAGAAGAGAAGAGTGGCTAGTCCCATAGATAAAGGGGATGAGTTAATGGAGACAACACCAATAATGAGCATTAGGATGATACAGGATGGGTTAAAGAGGATTACAAGGGAAAACAGGAATGGCAAGGACTTGCAGCCAGAGGAAGCAAGAGATAGACCAGAGGATCACACTGTCACTACGAAAAGGCAGGTCTATGTGATTGGGGACTCCTTATTGAGAAGAATAGATAGGCCTGTAACCAGAGCTGATCCAGAGAATAGAAGGGTGTGCTGTCTGCCAGGTGCTAAGATACGGGATGTGGAACTGAGGTTGAAGAGGATTATTAAGGGAGCAGGAAGGAATCCATTGATCATCCTTCATGTAGGAACAAATGATATGGCTAGATTCTCACTGGAACGAATTAAGGGAAACTATGCTAGGCTGGGGAGGACGCTCAAGGAAATTGAGGCTCAGGTGATTTTTAGTGGGATTCTGCCTGTTCCTAGAGAAGGGCAACTAAGATGTGACAGGATTATGATGATCAATGGATGGCTTAGGCAGTGGTGCTATAAGGAGGGCTTTGGGATGTATGGTCACTGGGAGGCATTTATGGACAGAGGACTGTTCTCTCGGGATGGACTTCACCTAAGTAGGGAGGGAAATAGACTTCTAGGATGGAGGCTGGCTCAACTGATTAAGAGAGCTTTAAACTAGGAATTTGGGGGAGACGGTTGGGAGATGTCCAGGTAATCTCTACGCTGGATTTTAACACTGAGAGGGAGGGAAACGAAGTAAGAGAGGATATAGTTGGGGGTAGGAGAATGTACATGAGGAAGGGTAGAGTGGATACTAGTCTAATAGGTCATATTGGAGGTACAACGTCCATGCCAAATGGGGTAAAGAATGTGAGTGAGGCCAAACAGCAAAAATTAAGATGTTTGTACACCAATGCGAGGAGCCTAGGTAACAAAATGGAGGAACTAGAGCTATTGGTCCAGGAAGTGAAACCAGATATTATAGGAATAACAGAAACATGGTGGAATACTAGGCATGACTGGAGTACAGGTATTGAAGGGTATGTGCTATTTAGGAAAGACAGAAATAAGGGTAAAGGTGGTGGAGTCGCATTGTATATCAAAGATGAGGTAGATTGTAAAGAAATAAAAAGTGATGGAATGGAGAAGACAGAGTCTGTTTGGGCAAAAATCACATTGGGAAAGAAAACTATCAGATCCTCCCCTGGGATAGTGCTTGGGGTGTGTTATAGACCACCAGGGTCCAATTTGGATATGGATAGAGACCTCTTCAATGTTTTTAATGAAGTAAATACTCATGGAAACTGCATAATCATGGGAGATTTCAACTTTCCAGATATAGACTGGAGAACAAGTGCTAGTAATAATAATAGGGCTCAGATTTTCCTAGATGTGATAGCTGATGAATTCCTTCATCAAGTAGTTGCTGAACCAACAAGGGGGGATGCTATTTTAGATTTGGTTTTGGTGAGTAGCGAGGACCTTATAGATGAAATGGTTGTAGGGGACAACCTTGGCTCGAGAGATCATGAGCTAATTCAGTTCAAATTAAATGGAAGGATAAACAAAAATAAATCTGAGACTAGGGTTTTTGATTTCAAAAGGGCTAACTTTAATAAATTAAGGAAATTTGTTAGGGAAGTTGATTGGACTAAAGAAATTATGGATCTTGAGGTGGAGGAGGCCTGGAATTATTTTAAGTTAAAGTTGCAGAAGCTGTCAGAAGCCTGTATCCCAAGAAAAGGGAAAAAAATTATAGGCAGGTGTGTTAGACCAAGCTGGATGAGCAAGCATCTCAGAGAGGTGATTAAGAAAAAGCAGAAAGCATATAAGGAGTGGAAAATGGGAGGGATCAGTAAAGAAAGCTACCTTATTGAGGTTAGAGCATGTAGGGACAAAGTGAGACAGGCTAAAAGTCAGGTAGAGTTGGACCTTGCAAAGGGAATTAAAACCAATAGTAAAAGGTTTTATAGCCATATAAATAGGGAAAAAAACAAAAAAAGAAGAAGTAGGACTGCTAATTACTAAGGATGGAGTGGAGGTTAAGGATAATCTAGGAATGGCCCAATATCTAAACAAATACTTTGCTTCAGTCTTTAATGAGGCTAATGAATTGCTTAGGGATAATGGCAACATAACAAATGGGACTAAGGATATGGAGGACGATATTACCATATCCGAGGTAAAAGCCAAACTTGAACAGCTTAATGGGAGTAAATCGGGGGGGCCAGATAATCTTCATCCGAGAATATTAAAGGAACTGGCACATGAAATTGCAAGTCCATTAGCAAAAATTTTTAATAAATCTCTAAACTCAGGGGTTGTACCATTTGACTGGAGAATTGCTAATATAGTTCCTATTTTTAAGAAAGGGAAAAAAAGTGACCCGGGTAACTATAGGCCTGTTAGTTTGACATCTGTAGTATGCAAGATCTTGGAAAAAATTTTGAAGGAGAAAGTAGTTAGAGACATTGAGGCTAATGGCAATTGGGACAAATTACAACATGGTTTTACAAAAGGTAGATCGTGCCAAACCAACTTGATCTCCTTTTTTGAGAAAGTAACAGATTTTTTAGATAAAGGAAATGCAGTGGATCTAATCTACCTCGACTTTAGTAAGGCATTTGATACAGTACCACATGAGGAATTATTGGTTACATTGGAAAAGATAGGGATTAATATGAAAGTTGAGAGGTGGATAAGCAACTGGTTAAAGGGGAGACTACAGAGGGTCATATTGAAAGGTGAACTGTCAGGTTGGAGGAAGGTTACTAGCGGAGTTCCTCAGGGATCAGTTTTGGGGCCAATTTTATTTAATCTTTTTATCGCTGACCTTGGCACCAAAAGTGGAAGTGTCCTGATAAAATTTGCGGATGACACAAAGTTGGGAGGTATTGCCAGTTCAGAAAGGGATCGGGATATCATACAGGAAGATCTGGATGACCTTGTAAATCGGAGTGATAGCAATAGGATGAAATTTAATAGCAAGAAGTGTAAGGTTATGCATTTAGGGATTAATAACAAGAATTTTAGTTATAAGCTGGGGACACATCAGTTGGAAGTAACGGAGGAGGAGAAGGACCTTGGAGTCCTGATTGATTATAGGATGACTATGAGCCGCCATTGTGACATAGCCGTGAAAAAGGCTAATACGGTCTTGGGATGTATTAGGCGAGGTATTTCCAGTAGGGATAAGGAGGTGTTAGTGCCATTATACAAGGCATTGGTGAGACCCCATTTGGAATACTGTGTGCAGTTCTGGTCTCCCATGTTTAAGAAGGATGAATTCAAACTGGAACATGTACAAAGAAGGGCTACTAGGATGATCCGAGGAATGGAAAACCTGTCTTATGAAAGGAGACTCAAGGAGCTTGGCTTGTTTACCTTAACCAAAAGGAGGCTGAGGGGGGGGACATGATTGCACTCTTTAAATATATTAGAGGGATAAATACCAGGGAGGGAGAGGAATTATTTAAGCTTAATACCAGTGTGGACACAAGAACAAATGGATATAAGCTGGCTAGTAGGAAGTTTAGACTTGAGATTAGAAGAAGGTTTCTAACCATTAGAGGAGTGAGGTTCTGGAATGGCCTTCCAAGGGAAGTAGTGGGGGCAAAAGACCTATCTGGCTTCAAGATTAAACTAGATGGGTTTATGAAGGGGATGGTGTGATGAGATAACAGGATCTTGGTAACTAATTGACCATTCATTATCAGTGGTAAATAGGTCAATGGAGGGATGATAGGAGTTACTATAGAGAACTTTCTGGGTGTCTGGCTGGTGAGTCTTGCCCACATGCTCAGGGTTTAGCTGATTGCCATATTTGGGGTCGGGAAGGAATTTTCCTCCAGGGTAGATTGGCAGAGGCCCTGGAGGTTTTTCGCCTTCCTCTGTAGCATGGGGTACAGATCACAGCTGGAGGATTCTCTGCATCTTGGGGTCTTCAAAGTTTTTGAAGGCTTCAATATCTGAGATATAGGTGAGAGGATTATTCTGGGAGGGGGTGTGTGAGATTCTGTGGCCTGCATTGTGCAGGGGGTCAGACTAGATGATCATAATGGTCCCTTCTGACCTTAAAGTCTATGAGTCTATGAGTCTTTGCCCCCACACCCATCAGCAAGCCTATATATAGCCATGTTAATTCATTATATAATGAGTAATATCGACAAAGAACTTATGTAAAAATGGGACGGTAAATAGACTCTCAGCCCTACAGATGGGGTGGACACCCAGTGTTCTTACATGATCCTTTCCTCCATTCACAAGCAATGCTGAGTGGTGGTAAACTCTGGTCAAAGGAAGGGATGCCATGGAACAGGAACTACAAGGATGGTGATGTTGAAGTAAAAAGGGGAAAAATGTGGGATGAATTTGAGGTAGCATGTCTACAGATTACCAGGAGGTAGAAGATTGAATACGGTTGCTTTCTGTCCCCTTAATTTCAACCCTTCACACACTAAGGCCATGTCTTCACTAAACAGAAGATGGATGCTGCCATGATCGATCTTCCGGAGTTTGATTTAGCGAGTCTAGTTAAGACTCACTAACTCAAACTCAGAGGGCACCCCTACCAGCAGCTGATACTCCTGTTTCTGTGAGGAGTAAGGGAAGCCAACAGGAGTGTTTGCTCCCGTTGGCCTCCAACTGTGGGGATGGAGGAGAAACTTGAAACTAGGTACGTTGACTCCAGCTACATAATTCATGTAGCTGGAGCTGCGTATCTTGATTCGACCTTCCCTTTTAGTGTAGACCTGGCCTCTCAGTTAATGAACACTATTTTATCAGACCTAGAGACTTGGTATGAGTGTAGGCTCAGTAGCAGATATTTGAACGGATTTTTTTTCTTTTCAAGCTAAATGCACAATAGCAGAACTTTTCAACCTGTGGTCCACAGACACCTGGGGTTGCACAGACTAGGTATAAGATTTCCAAAGGGCTCTGCACCTCTATTTGAAAAATGTTAGGGGTCTGCAAAGGAAAAAAAGGGTTGAAAACTATAGCACTGGGAAGTCTGACATGCTCTGGATTTGGGGATTGCTGAAACAGAGCAGGTATCATTGACAGCAGCTGTTTGCCATCAATGTGTCTCTTGGCTACAGAGCTAAAAATAAAAGGCTGTTGTTCCTCGAGAAGTCATGCCAGTAGGGAATGTCATAGATTAAGAGCGTGAGCTCAGTCATGCCAAACACATTGTTTGCTTGTTTCAACCCAGCCAGCTTCAGTGTCGCTTTCTTCTGCACTGAGCACTTGAGGGGTGCGTCTAGACTGGCAAAATTTTGTGCAAAAGCAGCCGCTTTTGCGCAAAAACTTGCCGCCTGTCTACACTGGCCGCGAGAATTTGCACAAGAACACTGACTTTGTAATGTACAAAATCAGTGCGTCTTGCGCAAATACTTTGATGCTCCCGCTCAGGCATAAGCTCTCTTGCGCACGAATACTTGCGCAAGAGGGCCAGTGTAGACAGGAACGTTAATTTCTTGCACAAGAAAGCCCAATGGATAAAATGGCCATCGGGGCTTTCTTGTGCAAGGGAGCGTCTATACTGGGCATGGATGCTCTTGCGCAAAAGCAAATCTTTTGCACAAAGGCACATGCCAGTATAGACGCTCTCTTGCGCAAATACTTTTAACAGAAAAACTTTTCTGTTAAAAGTATTTGCGCAAAATCATGCCAGTCTAGACGCAGCCCTAGTGTCTTTTGGGCACTGTTAACTTTGTTCCCACCACTAACTCTTGTGCCCTCCCTGCAGGACTATCGGGTGAACATCTTCTTGCGGCAGCAGTGGAATGACCCTCGGCTGGCATACAACGAGTACCCTGATGACTCTCTGGATTTGGACCCCTCTATGTTGGACTCCATCTGGAAGCCTGACTTGTTCTTTGCCAATGAGAAGGGAGCCCATTTTCACGAGATCACCACAGACAACAAACTTTTGCGTATTTCCAGAAATGGCAACGTCCTCTACAGTATTAGGTGAGGTGGCTAAAGAGAATGGTCGGGGGAGAGGGGAACCAGTGGGATTAAGGGCCTGAGCATGCAGGAGGCTGAGCTGAGAAGCTAGCAAATAAACAGAGCATTAGGTGGTGGGCTTGAAACCACTGAGCACCATGGGTTTTAACCCCAGCCTACTGAGTTGATTCCATGTCACAATTCTGAGGTAAAATCCAAGATGGCAGCCCTGCAATGGCACGGGAGCAGCAGCAAACACGGGTGTTTCACTCTTTACCACAGATAGTATAGTCAAGATTCAGTTTACAATCACGTGGCACTAGCAAAATTGCTAGGACAGGCCTTCTACTGGAGAACATAAAATGTGCTCAACTGTGTGCCATAGGCCTTCCATCCCTAACAGAAAAAGGAGATTCTCCATTAGGCCAATAAATGTGTTTTTTTGGAGTAGGGAGATGGTTTAATCCTCACTGCTGCTGCTGTAAACCAAGCGGACATGATCTACAGTGGTGATGCTCCTAAAAAAGCCACAGATTTCACTATACACGGAAAATGGTTTTGAATGTCAAAGAAACCTCAGAAACCCCAGCTATGTGGGTGTGAAAAAAAGAAGAAATTAAAAGGCCACAATGAAGGAATCTGACAAGAATTTGGACAGACGCAGTGAATAAAACTGTTTTCCTCTGCACTCCCTGCTCCTGCTTGCACTGACATCTCCCAGGGTGGGCAGAGGTCTGCCCTCTTGGAGGGAAGCTCTGGTCACAAACCATGTGAAAGGCACAGACCTTTCCCATATAGGCGTGCAAATGAATTGTGTGTATACATTGACTGGGAGAGCCGTGCACTCGCTCTGCACCCAGCCAAAGTGCTGCTACGGTCCAATCAGCACCCCCCCCCAAATTCTAGGCACGCACGCGCAGTCAACAAAATGACCCTGTCCCAGGAGACCATCGTGGTTACGACAATCTTGCCGCCCCTGGAGGTGAAGGAGAGACACTCAGGCAGCCTACTCAGAGATGTTCTGTCTGTGGGATGGTTTGGGGTGGCCGCCTCAGGCCCCGCACTTTGGGGGGCCCCGGGACAGCCACCTCAATCATCATATGGACAGGGCTCTGAGTGGCCTCGGAAATTACGTGGGGGGCCTGGTGCATGGCACCAGCTGAGGTTGAACCCCCCCACCAACCCACCTGGACTCATCACAGTGGCAGGAGCCAGAGCAAGCTGGCAGCCTGCTCTGCTCCCCGCGCCGCCCTCTCCCAGTCTGCTGCGATCCACGGCAACAAGAAGCAGAACGCCCTGGGCAACCCACTTCCCGCCACCACCGGGAAGCGAGGCACAGCGGGCTGGGAGCGAGTGGCAGGATGGAGCGGAGGAGGTGGCCAATCCAGCTCCCCACTGCTGCACTTAGTATGGGGGGACACTCGTGCCAGTTCCCTGCTAATCCCCCAGTTCGCATTGCTCAGAGGAAAGGGCTTTGGGCAACGGGGCAGAGCAGGGGTGGGAAGGGGTGGGATTTGGGGCAGAGCAGGGGTAGGGCTTGAGGAAGGGATAGAGCATTGGTGGTTGGGGTGGAGCTGAGGTGGGATGGACGTGGAACCTGTGACGGGGGGGGAGAGGTTGCCCTAGGCCCCATGTTCCCTTCAGGACGGCCCTAGCCCCACTCACTACTCTAGTTTGCCCATCACTGATCTAAATGCTTACGCACATATCCAGTGAGCCATGACATTTAAAGAGGTATTCCCAAGATTGTTCAATCACAGCTTAAGTGAAGACAATATTTGTCTCATTAAGTGGACTCTAACTTAAGGATTACACTAACCATCGTTTGGGGAGGGGGCGGTTAATGGTTCCATCCTTTCTCCCACTACGATCAGCCTCGTTTTCAAACAGCACTGCCCTAAGCTGAGTGCGCAGATCCAGCATTCCCACGTGCACAGAGACTTTTAGGTGCGCAACTATCCTGTTTGCACCTCTCACACTTTGCCGGCGCACAGGCCTTGCATACTTAAAGAATGCTCCAGGGACCCATGAACAAACCAGCATGTGCATGGGCGGCGGGTGAGGCAAGCCCCCCCAGCCCCGCCGCTTCTGCTGAGGCCCCATCCCCATGTGAGCCAAGCCGCCAAGCCCCCATCAGCACAGGGAAGGGGGGAGGGCGGGCAGGCACATGGCCCCACCTTCCCCGGCCCGGAGCACAGGGAGGGCAGGCACTGAGGGGCAGCTCCACCCTGGCCCAGTACACCGACAGCAGGTGTTGAGGGGGTGGAGTGTAGGCGGGGCCAGGCAGGCGGTTTGGGAAGGCAAAGCCTTCCCCTGCCTATGATACCCACTGCCCATGAGCGCGTGAACAGCCTGTTCCAGCACAGGAGAACTGCGCACACACATGTGCTGGAGCAGTATTCATCTTAATACTAACAGAGGAACGCAATTCGTAAGGTGAATGTCACCAAACAGGGCAAACTAACAGGACACATGTCTGAGAGGGGCAGCCGTGTCAGTCTGTATCCATGAAAATAACAAGGAGTCCTGCGACACCTTAAAGACTAACAGATTGATTATGGTATAAGCTTTCCTGGGCAAAAACCCACTTCAGAGGCAGGGACAAAGCGGATTTTGCCCACGAAAGTTTATGCTTCGATAAATCTGTTTGCCTTTAAGGGGCCACGGGACTCACGGTTTTATCAGAACACACTAGCTTCAAGTCTGTGTCATATTAATGTGGTCCCTTTTTTAAAAAGCAAACAAATAAAATCATGTTCCTTTAGAGGTACAGAGTCAGATATCTATCCAAATACTCTAGGCATGCTGACCATTAAAATTACCACAGAATAATACTCCTTGCAGCATTAAAAGAGAAAGCCAGTCAAGCAGGAATAACTAATAATTCTGGGTTTCAGAGGGGTAGCTGTGTTAGTCTGTGTTAATCAACAAGAAGCCCGGTGACACCTTAAAGACGAACAATTTTACTATGGAATAATAATAATAAGTGATTCTGCATTAAATAGACCCTATTCCTACTGAGGTATGACACACAATTTGGAAGCTCAGCCCCGGGTAGGGTTGCCAGATGGTTTCACCAAAATACCAGACGCACACGAGATGACATCATAATCTACATTACATCTTATTTAGAAAATACCAGACAGTTCTATTTTCTCTTTTATATTTTCTCAATCTGTTTCCCGATCAGAAAGCTCAAATACTGGACTGTCCAGTTCAAAACCGGACACCTGGCAACCCTAGACCTGGGCAATGGGTTTGAAATGGAGGGGGACGTTCCACATCCACAGGGCAGTCGCAGTGGCAGGCAGGGAAAGCACTTCTGTTTGGTGTGGTATGGTCCCGCCATAATTCCAGATGGCTCAGTCGCCCTGGCTTACATCGAAGGTGCTGTAGCGGGGATTCGTGCTTTATGAAACAAGGCTGTGTTTGGGGCGAAGAGGGAAATCCCATTAACACAAGGGAGGTGGAGGAAAGCCACTCACTCAGTACTTGAACTGAAGTGAGCAGAGGATTGGAAGGGTTTCTGCTACGTGGTCCCTACCTATTGTTAAAGCTGCACTTTGGGACAGAGGAGGGTGTGGAGAGGGCTGGGAAGGGAAAGCCAGGAAAAAGGCCCGAAACCCCCTGCTGGAGGCTTGTGACCTTGCCACACCCCACCACGGGGAAAAGAGCAGAAGAGAAATCCTCCAAGCATGCTAGAGCGGCTGCTGCTGCTGCTGCAGCAGCCAATCAGGGCCCAGCAAGCCTGTATAAAGAAGCTGCTGAGCCAGAGCCTGGCAGTTCCTCTTTGGAGCTCAAGCTGGGCAGACCCAGGGATTGCCTGACTGGGAAGGCAGCAGTATATTGGACAGGCCAGAGTGTAAGGTGGATTGTGGACCCAGCTGAAGCCCAGGTCAGGTGGCTGAAGACTGGACATGGTGTGTAGGGAGAATTTCAGAGCCCTGGACAGGGTGCTGTGGGGACTTTAAGGTAAAGCCCTGGGAGAGGGCAAGGATGTAGTAGATCCATGAGAAAGTGGCCCAGGGAGTGAGTAGCAGTGCAACTGACAATTGCTATTTACAGAGTCTCTGGGCCAGGGCCCAGAGGAGTAGGTGGGCCGGGGTCCCCCGCAACCTCCAGTAGCTACTCAAAGGGGCAAGAAAGAAGCCTGGTTCTGGGCAACCCGGAAGAAAGGGCATCTGGGGTATCCTCTACTCCCAGAGCCAGTGGACATATGCCCTTAGCGAAAAAGGGGCACTTAAGAGAGGGTGAGCCCTTTACAAGGACATGTCTAGACAACCCCTTTCTTTCCCGATTCAAGCACTCCACTTATCCTAAATTAAATAAGAACCAGATCCTGCAATTTTCAAATATAAGCTACTTTTCCTGATGTCAATGGGAGTGTTACATGAACAAGACCTACAATATCCAGCCCTCATTTCCTTGTCTCCACTAGGGGTTTGCTACCTTTGTGGATGACCACTGACTGCTGAATAAAGGCCAACTCCTGATACAGATAAACCTGTGGGGACCATTTCCCTCTGCCGTTGCCCTGAAACCAAGCAAAGGTGCAAATTTCCAGGGTGTGGAAGCTCAGAACCATTCAGCTGCCCAGATATTGCTCCAACCCAGGCACAAATCATCCACACAACTTTGGGGCACTGCAGCAAGAAACCCAGTGCAAGTTAAGAGTTTATACTGAAACCCCTCAACTCACATTACTTTGGGTATCACCTTGTTTCCTAACCTCTTTGTTTCATTCCCTTGTGCGGTTTTCACTCGGGAGAGCTGGGAGGACAAGTCAGAGGTGATTTTCCTACCATAGAGTCTCCCCCAGAATTCCTCCTCAAGCTCCCTCATTTGCTGTAGGAGTCCAGGACACTTCTGTAGAACTGTATGACTTGCACTAATTGGTCTTTAGAAAACCTCCATTCCCCCACTCTCCCTTTTTATAAAAAAGCAATACATTTAAGAAGAACAAGCAGTTTTATTAAAAAGGCTAGTGGGGAAAGGAGCCAAAAAGACATCCCATTTTGCCTCCTTCATACTGTGGATTTGTATTCCACTGCCCACACAGGATCACTCAACCTCACAATGGGTGACAGAGGATGGATCATTTGACGCTTCCCTGTTCTGTTCACTCCTTCTGGGGCGCCTGCCATTGGCCACTGTCAGAAGACAGGAGACTGGGCTAGATGGACCTTTGGACTCATACTGGGTCCATTCTTATGAGCATGGAGCATAATGCAGAGAAACACAGCATAGCATCACAGGAATCTGGAGAGAATGAGACACAGGGGACCTGGAACTACAACTCCCATGAGGCACGGCAGAGGCTCAGGTAGACACAAAGGGTATGTCTAGACTGCATCCCTCTGTCGGCAGAGGGATGCAGATTAGGCAGGTCGACATTGCAACTGAAGTGGGGATTTAAATATCCCGTGCTTAATTTGCATAAAAAATGGCCGCTGTTTTTGCCGACTCAGTACTTTGTCAGCAAAAAGCAGCAGTCTAGAGGGGGATTTGTGGAGAAAGAAAGCCTTTTTCGACAGATCCTGTAAACCTCCTTGCAGGAGGCATAAGGGATCTGTCGAAAAAGGCTTTCTTTCTCCACAGATCCCCCTCTAGACTGCTGCTTTTTGCTGACAAAGTGCTGAGTCGGCAAAAACAGCAGCCATTTTTAATGCAAATTAAGCATGGGATATTTAAATCCCCGCTTCATTTTCAATGTCGACCTGCCTAATCTGCATCCCTCTGCCGACAGAGGGATGCAGTCTAGACATACCCAAAGATTGACACTGCCCTTACCAACCCATAATCTTTTGTTTCAATTTTCCCCAACAGAAAATGTGGCTGAGACCTATCTGTTTCCCTCCAGAAAATTACAATATGGACAAAGCCTCACTTTCCAACAGGAAAATGTTTTGTTTGAAGCATCTCAACCGGTGCTAGCCTTTAGAAATAGCCTTTGTTTTCCTGGTATTGTTTTCCTTCTGGGTGGATCTCTTGAATCAGCCTGGTCCAGATGGTTACAAGCCTGGGGCATGACAAAGAGAGAAGCAGCAGGACAGTTTGGTGTTGGATTCTTATGTCCTACCCCACTCAAGAAGTATTGTCACAATGTGTTGCCTGCAAAAGGCAGCTGGGAATTGCATCACAGTATATCAAGCACTTGGTGTTTCTGACCCACTGCTATGTCACACTTGAAACTACATTCATGGGGATGCAAATAATCCAGGCAATGCCCCCCAAGAGGTTAAGAGGCGCACTGCGCAGGTACCCAACTAGCCTCTTTGTATGCAACAGCAGGCACCCAGATGTAATGTAACTACTCAACAATGTTCAAAAGGAGTCTGGAGTCCCCCTGTCTGTCTTCTCCTCCCAGGATTACACTCACGCTGGCTTGTCCCATGGATCTGAAGAATTTCCCCATGGATGTGCAGACGTGCATCATGCAGCTGGAGAGCTGTGAGTACCTGGGGGGGTTTCCCTCTAAAGATAACCACTGAATTTCCTCTGTCCCTTTCCAACTCCCAGCTGGTTCTGATTATGACTAAGGGGGATAAAAGCCAGGCTGCCTGGCATGTGCATGTCTCCCTGCCCCCCGCTCACATAGGTCTGCCCAGTGCTAGGTTCTCCAGCAGCTGTGTCTTGTGCCTGTGGCAGAGGAATGAAGCCCATGGCAAAGGGCATTTGGAGCTGCTCTTAAAACAGGGATCAGAGGCCAAAGTAGGGGTCCACACTTGCATCCTTCACCCAAGAGCCACTGACACGAGCCGGTTGGTCACTGTGGTCCCTGTAATCCTGTTTGTTGGGCTGGTTTCATTTTCCTTCCTGTGGCCAGCACTCACTCAGGCTACGTCTAGACTGCATCCCTCTGCTGACAGAGAGATGTAGATCAGGCACGTCGAAATTGCTAATGAAGCAGGGATTTAAATATCCTGCACTTCATTAGCATAAACATGACCTCCATTTTTTTTCGACACAGAGCTTTTTCGAAAAAAACCCCAGCAGTCTAGACGTGGATCTGTCAAAAATAAACCCTTTTTCGACAGATCCTGTATTCCTCAAAAAATGAGTCTTACAGGATCTGTCAAAAAAGGGTTTATTTTTGACAGATCCACGTCTAGACTGCCTTTTTTTTTTTTTTTTTTTTTTTCGAAAAAGCTCCGTGTCGAAAAAAAGCGATGGCCATGTTTATGCTAATGAAGCGCGGGATATTTAAATCCCTGCTTCATTAGCAATATCAACATGCTTAATCTACATCTGTCTGTCAACAGAGAGGTGTAGTCTAGACACACTCTCAGGGAGCAGCTCTTGATTTCCCTTGGAACTACCTGACATCTCTTAGCTAGAGCCAGGTTCACACAGTTGCTATATAGTCGCTCCCCCCCTTAACATTGGAGCTGTGGCCCGAAAAATCCAGTGAAGTGATGTTAAGCGGATCGATTTCCCCATAAGATTCATGTAAATGGGAGGGGAGAGGTGCCAGAGAATTCTTTTGCCAGACAAAAGACAGTATATACCCGTCTCAGAAGGGTCGCTGGGTTGGTCTGTATCTACAGAAACAACAAAGAGTCCTGCGGTACCTTTAAAGATGAACAGATTTATTTGGGCATGAACTTGTGGTAAAAAGCGTTTTGCCAGAGGCAACTGACAAAGTGGATTTTATCTATGAAAGCTGATGCCCAAATAAATCTGCTAGTCTGTAAGGTGCCACAGGACACCTCGTAGTTTCTGCAGCATACACAGGGACAGTATATGTTTTAAATAACTTTAAACAAAAAACTGACCACTGTGCTCACCCACGATCATTTTGAATCTTGGTCAAGGCCAGGACGTAGTGGGGTCGAGTCGTAGGGGCTCGTCCTGCTTTGGGAGTAGGTTCAGGGGCTGGCCTGTTCCTCATCTGGAATGCCAGATGGGCAGAGTGGGGTAAGCCCTGGTACCCCAACTCCGCTCCCTGGCTGGAGTGCTGGGCAAGCCAAGCAACCTTATAATGGAACATTGCACAATGTTAGAGTACGTTCTCTGAGACCAGCAACCCAAGAACGACACAATGTTACCTGGGATGACTAAGTGAGGCATTACTGTTTTCCTGCAGGAGGCGCTCTAGGTTATCTGCATTTGCATTGGCCTCTTGCTTTGAGGGTTCTCCAAACTGCAAGTGGGGTTCCTCCCCCCATGCTTGCACCTCCAGGGTTCCCTATGTGCTTCCTTAATTAAAAGGAAAGAACACCCATCATTAATGTAGGGATGTCACCGATTAACTGGAGGCCCAGGGGAAAAGGGCTGCTCCAGCCCCTCCCGTTTAAGCGATTAACTGTGTAAACGTAACATTTCACCGGTTGACTGATTTAACAGGATTTTACATCCCTAGATTAACTTAATGCAGAGGAAGAGGCTGGGGCTGGAAAGCTAAGCCCAGCTAAAAGGGTAAAAGAATAGCCCAGGTCAGCAGAAAATCTGCTGTATTGTACTGCAATCCACTGGGACCGATAAGGTGCAACTCTCTAACCATCACTGCCTCTGCCCCCATACCATTGATAGAAGTTTTCAGCACCAGATATGCCTCAGAAAACTTGCTGTGCAATCCAATGGAGAGCCACAAAACCCACCTAGCGTGGGAGAGTCAGGCCAACTTCCTGCCTCCTCTCCTTTCTCCGTAACATCACCCCAGGGGGCTTCCCTCTCAGGCCGTTTGCTTTCTGGCTCACGTGGCCTATTTGTTCCCTGTTCTCCACAGTTGGCTACACAATGAACGACCTGATATTTGAATGGCAAGAGAAAGGAGCTGTGCAGGTGGCTGACGGGCTAACCTTGCCTCAGTTTATCCTGAAGGAAGAAAAAGATTTGCGATACTGCACCAAGCATTACAACACAGGTCAGTGACAGGGCATAAGCGCCCGTCTCCCAGCCTCAGGGCCCTTTGCCTTCCGTCTCCTTGCAGCAGGGATTTGGCCCTGTGTGTTTGCCACACACCATCTGTTGCATGCGCATGGCATTATCCAACAACTGGACGCCAGAGAGCGAGGTACTCTTCACACAAATGTATTGCCAGTAAGAAACGAAGGCACCCAAAACAACCATCCCCTGTGTACCCCTGTGCCCGTCAGAGGTCTCTGCATCTGCTGGGGTGTTTAATGTGGGCCCTCTCCCCAAGCTCCATTCCATGCTGTGTATTCTAGACCCCGATGGGGACCTACCAGGCAGCTCCTCTGGCACCTCTCGTTAGCACACACTCACTTTCATTTAGTTGAGAAAAACGGTGAGGGGGGACCTCAAGGATGTTGTCATGCGGATGTTACGAATGCATGTGCTAGCACTAGCCAGCCTGCTGATGGAGGGGAAAGGGAACACCTGCCCTGAGGCCCGGAGAGTCAGTCGCCGCTGCTGCTATTGCCCCTGGCCCTTTAAATCACCCCCAGAGCCCTGTGCTGCACTGAAGGGGTGGCATGGAGAGGTTAGCCTCCAGCCCCGCCCCTTCCATCTGAGGCCCCGCCCCTTCCATCTGAGGCCCCGCCGCTTCCAGGAGCATTGCCAGAGGCCTGGGCTGCACTGAAGGGCTGGGATGGGGAGGCGAGTCCCCAGCCCCGCCCCTTCCATCTGAAGCTCCCCCACCTTGCAGCGAGGCCCGTCGTTCTATCAGCCCCCCTGAGCACCAGTGATACTCAGCCATCCCCTATCCCAGTGTTTCTTAATCTTTTTAAAACCGAGGAACACCAAACAATTTTTTTTAATGGGGAACACCAAGGATTTTTGATAAGCAAAAAAAAAAAAAAAAGGAAGCTTGCCCCTTTTAAGGATGGCCATTTGAACTCTGTTTGCTTCACGTATGGTGACCATATTTTCTGAACCAAAATTAGGGACACATTACCTACACCCTCTGACCTCTGTTTGCTATGCCCCTGACTCGCCAGGTCAAGATGGACACATGACCAGAAGTAAAAGTAACCCCCTCTAAGAACTTTTCCCATCATCCTCCTACCCATAGGGGATGAGTTTGGCCCCCACCGAACCCTCTCTCCTCTGGTGCTGGTCTCTCCCCTGCAGGTGTCTGCCCTTCTGCTTCACTCCCAGAATCCCCTTGCACCTGCACCCTGCTGGTGCTTCCTCCTTCCCTCACTGCCCCTGCCCTCTTTCTCCCTGATGCCCATCCCCTCACCACCCTCTGCTCCAGTTCCTCTTATGCCTCTCTGTGCCCTCGCACATGACTTGCTCCATCCCTGCCTTCCTCATGCCCACCCCTCCTTTCAATCCTTCTACCAGCACCTCCCCCTCCCCTTGCTTCCTCTTGCCCCCAGTGCCCTTCCCCTCTCCTCTCCCAGCATCACCCTGTCCTCTCCACCCTCCCACCCCCACTGACACCTCCCCTCCTCCTGCCCTTTTCCTCATTGTCTCCACTTGGCCCCCTGGCATTTGTCTCTCCTCCACCCTGTCCCTTGGTGCCTTCCCCTTTCTTCTCCTGCCCTGCCCCCCCTCCCCTCAGCACAAGCCCCTTCCTCTCCCACCCTCCTTCCCCCTAGTTCTCTCCAAGCCCCTCCCCCACCTTTTGCCTTCCAGTTTGCGGGGCTGGAGTCTGTGGTCAGGCCCCAGAAGTCCCTGAAGCTCTGGCCCCAGCTGCTTCCAAGGAAAGACCACTTGCCGGGCCTGGAGCTGGGCCGCCCGCGGTGCTAAAGTTAGTGCCGCATTCCAGTCCCCGCACCAGCTTTGAGTGTGGGGGGGAGGGAGAAAGCCCCCACCCTCCCAGATCTGGCTTGCGGAGCGCGGCTGTGCGAGTGGGTCTGTGCACTGTCGCTCCCCCAGCGGAGTGGAAAGAGGCGGGGGGAGAAAGGGCCGTGCACAGAGCGCACCGGCAGAGCCCAAACGTTGCCTGCTCTGCAGCGATCCAGCCGGGCTCTGCGCGGTCTCTGCCGGGACTCTGGTGGCAGCTCCTAGGAGAGGCTCACCAGCTCCAACCAGCGCCCCTCCCTCTCCCGCAGCGGTGGTGGCTGCCTGTGGATGGAGGAGGCCGGGCTGGCAGCTCACGGCGGAGGCAGTCCCGCAGTGGGAGGGAAGGGCCATGTGATGGGGGGAGGGGCTTGCTGGACAGCGGCGCGTGCTGCATGGGAGCTTGGAGCTCTGGATACTGCGCGGCACCGGCAGCGGCCCTGGCTGCCCGTGCAAAGCACCAAGGGAGCCGCTTATGTGCTGGGTGGAGGCAGGAAGTTGCTGCTGCCCCGCGTTAGTGCTGGGTGTCTTTAAATCCGGGACTGTCCCGGAAAAAAAGGGACGTACGGTCACCATATCTCCGCGGCACACCTGCGACTGCCTCGCAGCACACCGGTGTGCCACAGAACACAGTTTAAGAAACACTGCCCTATCCCATTCCCCCCTGACTGACTGACTCTGAGCCAGGGAGTGGAAGCTGCCGGCAGCCATTGTTCATGGAGGCTGGATGCCAGAAGATGCTCACACCCCTGCCAATAACCGTCTCCTTTAACCCCGGTCATTTGCAGGCAAGTTCACCTGCATAGAAGCGCGTTTCCACCTGGAGCGACAGATGGGCTACTACCTGATCCAGATGTACATCCCCAGCCTTCTGATCGTCATCCTCTCTTGGATCTCCTTCTGGATCAACATGGACGCTGCGCCCGCCCGGGTTGGCCTGGGCATCACCACGGTGCTCACTATGACCACCCAGAGCTCTGGCTCCCGAGCGTCACTGCCCAAGGTACGGAGCACCCCCGACACTTGGGAGAAATTCCTTCACGCCCATGTATCGAACAGGGCCAGAGCTTCAAACGTGTCCAGAATTCCAGCCCACAAACTTGCACAAGGGCTTCCCGCTACCTTAGGAGGCTCCCAGTTCAGTGGGCAGCCCCGGGGCAGCCCTGCTTTCACTGTTAGCTGAGCTGCACTAAGTTTCACTAGCAGTAACTACGCCCGAGAGGACAGCATTGGAAGCGAGAGAGCAGGGCTCTCCGGTCATGCTCCACATGCCTATGCAGTCTTAGCATGCCTGTTATACAGGTTGAACCTCTCTAGTCCGGCACTCTCTGGTCCGACAACATCCGTGGTCCGGCAGGATTTTAGTGAGCCGGATGCCCACTTCTCATGGGTGTGACCAAGTTTCCCACAGTTCCATAAAGTTTGTTTACAGCCACCAGTCCTGGCTCTCAGTGTTTTGTGCTATAATTTCATGCTAATTTATCCCTAAGGGTACATCTAGACTACAAGCCTCTTTTGAAAGAGATCGTCTAGACAGCCACAAGGCTTTCAAAAAAGCAATCCACTTTTTCGAAAGAGTGCACCCAGGCAATTTCTCTCTCTTTCGAAAAAATCCTGTTTGCATTCAAGAACGCCTTTTTTCGAAAGAGCTCTTTCAAAAAAAGGTGTTCTTCCTTGTAAAAGTAGGTTTACCTATATGGAAAAAGCCTCTGCATTCTTTCGATTTAATTTTGAAAGAACACAACGGCAGTCTAGATGCAGGTGACTTTTTTTCGAAAAAAGGCCACTTTTTTTTAAAAAAATCTCTAATCTAGACACACCCTAAGGGTATGTCTAGACTACATGCCTCTGGCAACAGAGGCATGTAGATTAGGCTACCTGGCATAGGAAAATGAAGCGGTGATTTAAATAATGCCTTTGATGTCAACCGCGGAGCATCCGGACTAGCGCGCTGAGCCGCCAAACAGCTGATCGGCACAGCGCGGCAGCCATTTTAATTTAAATGAAGCGGCGATTATTTAAATCGCCGCTTCATTTTCCTATGCCGGGTAGCCTAATCTACATGCCTCTGTTGCCAGAGGCATGTAGTCTAGACATACCCTAAATGTCCTGTAATAGCCCAGTGAGCTGGGGCCATGTTGATAATGCTGCTAGACAATATTGACCTCCCATGGTTCAGCAAATTCTCTGCTTTGGCACTTGTCAGGTCCTGAGGGTGCCGGACTAGAGAGCTTCACCCTATATTAGTTCATAGACTCACTGTATCTCCTACAAGGGAGCCAGCAGCCATGCGGGGGCTCTGGACAACATGGGGGGCAGTCTGGCTCCGTGCTCCTGGAAGGGGCAGGGCCCCGGTGGAAGAGGCAGGGCTGGGACAGCAAACACATCACATCAGCCCCTCCCCCCCAGCGCTCAATGCCAATGGGAGCACAACGCACCTCCCTCCCCCTGCCCTCAGAGTGGCCCAGAGCGTGTGGTGTGGTGCTCTGGTGGTGATTTAAAGGACCTGGGGTGCCGGGCACTACCCCTACTACAACAGTAGTAGCAGCAACTGGGAGCCCTAGGCCCTTTAGAATTGCCAGGCCCCAAGGCAACTGCCCCCTTCCCTGCCTCCCCTCCCTGTTGGCAGGCCTGACCTGGACAGTCAATATTAATACTAAGTCTGGCCCATAAGATACAGTCACAGAATTGCAGAAATGTAGGACTGGAAGGTACCTCAGAGGTCATCTGTTCTGGCCCCCCCATGCTGAGGCAGGACCAAGTACGCTTAGACCATCCCTGACAGGGTTTTGTCCAACCTGTTCTTAAGAACCTCCAGTGATGGAATTTCCCGGCCTCCCCTGGAAACCTATTCCAGAGTCTAATGCACCGTATCATTAGAAAGTTTTTCGGGGTAGCTCACCTGAATCTCCCTTGCTGGTGATCACACCCATTCCTCCTTATCCTACGTTCCGTGGACATAGGGAACACGTCCTATTCTGTATGTGCTGTCTTTCCCCCGTAAAACCCATCGTTTTCTATGCTGGAGAACGTCTCATGCAGGGTTGCTTTTCAAGGAGAACAAGGATTGACATCCGGGCTGAGGACCCATCCCCTCACTCGGTAAGACGGGATTTAATGTCTCTGACCTCTTGCTGAGCACATCAGGGCTGCCTCATTTGTTTCCTCATCACTTTCCCCAGAGTTTGGGGGAACGGCGAGAAGGAAGGCAAGCGCAGGAGCAAGGTCTCACAGTTGCCCTCTCTGCCCCACAGGTGTCCTACGTTAAGGCCATAGACATCTGGATGGCGGTGTGCTTGCTCTTCGTGTTCTCGGCTCTTCTGGAGTACGCTGCTGTCAACTTCGTGTCCCGGCAGCACAAGGAGCTGCTCAGATTCAGAAGGAGGAGGAGGCACCACAAGGTAATACACCAACCATGCAGAGCACAGCCAGACCCATGTCTCCGCCCCCCTAGAACTCCAGAGGGTCACCCGCGTGGCCAGCTGGAGCTAGCAAGTGGGGCTCCATGAAGTCCTTTACGTGCCTTGAGATGGCACGGAGGGGCAAGTATCAGAACACATGGACACCTCAACTGCTTCTGATTTCTCCTCCCATATTTGGCTTGCTCCCTGGGGGGGACCAAAGTCCTACTTTTTATTATGCTTGTTCAGGGATGGATGGCCAAAATCTACAATTCTCCCAACAGGGACTGCTTGTTTCCAATGCTTGGGGGGTGAGGGGAGGGTCTATCCTGGAAAGGCATAACCGAGTGAGACAGCTGACCCTAACCTGGAGGTAAGTGACACGTTTTTGTACCTGCCACCTTGCCAAATACTGCTACGTTCAGAAGCATCTGCTGCTCGCATTTACTGTGATGTGCCCCTCTAAAATCCTCTTTTAATAACACCTTACAATGGCCCTAGCCAAGCTCCATGCATGTTCCCCAGGACTGAAATCAACCAGAGCATGCATGTGTGGGGTAGAAATCTGCACACTGCACGCTGGTAGCTTTGGATCCTTTTGCAATGTGCCCACAGCAGAGATGCTACACCACAGAGGGCACTAGGCAGAGAACTATAAGGGTACGTCTACACTGCACACTTATTTTGAAATAAGCTATTCCCGAAGAAATACTCTGAAATAGCTTATTTCGAAATAGTGCATCTACACTGTAGGGAAGCCTCAAAATGAGTCTGAGGCCGGCTCCCCTACTGTGGACGCGCTACCTCGATTTAGCGCCCCAGGAAGCACCGGGGAGCAATTACTCTGAATGGCCCTGGGGAGGAGCTATTTCAAAATAGCAGCCATGGAGCGTCCACACTACAGCTATTTCAAAATAGCTATTTCAGAAGAGGCGTTATTCCTCGGGGAATGAGGTCTACAGAAGTCGGAATAAGCCACCCGTTATTTCAGATTTATTTTGAAATAATGGAATTGCTGTGTTGACGCTCGCATTGTTATTTCGAAATAACATCAGTTACACTGTGCTGTGTAGACACACCTTAAGAGCAATACAATTGGAGGCAGAGGAATATAAATAGTTATCTCGGGCTGGCCCTAGATGCAGAGATGAATAGGTACAAGAGAAGTTGAGCTCCATAAGCAGATTAAAGTCATCTCCATGGCCTGGCCATTCTTGAGAGCAACTCAAGAGTAGGCGATAAGGACCTAGAGAGGACGTGAGTATTTCTGGAGGCAATCCAGCCTTGATTGCAGGTGTGCAAATAGAAGAGTCAAAAATCCAACTAGATCTCACCTCTGATTCAACCAACTCAGTCAGTGTTGGGAACAGCAGTTCCGCTGATGGAACAGTATGGACTCTAATAATGGGTTGGTTGACTCGCTTTGGTCACTAATAAGCAAGCAGTGTCCACCGGGTTAGCACCACTCCCTGTCCGGACCCACGCATTCATGTAACTTGTAGTATTTCACGGCGATGAACTTTGCAAGTGCACGAGAAGTGAACAGGAACCGTTCTGCTCTTGGTGCTGCATCTCATGCAGGAAATAAATCAGGGAACTTTACCTACCTCCCCATTCCCTGCATCGCCCCTCGCAATTAGCACAACAGCATTCCCCTTCTGTTTGCAACAGGAGCATTCGGGGCAGGGCAGATGTTTCTGCTCTCAGGGTGGGTGGCTAGTGGCTTGCTATGGGTGTGTAACTGCAATACAGCTGTTACATTTCACAGGCACGAATTCCTAGTCTAGAACCAGCTGGGATTTTGCACAGCTGCTAGGAAGGAACAAGGCAAAGCTGCCTTTCCACCGCTTTCCATCTCCCCTGTGCTGGGGGCTGCTTTGGCTTGGGGCTGCTTTGGTTTGGTTTGCCTGAGACAAGCTCCCTGGAGGCCATTCAGCCTACCCAAGCTCTGCAAAGGCAGCATCCTCTGCACTCACGGTATAGCTCGGGGCAGGGCGCAGGGCAGCGCAGCCTGCAGCTGGCTATGTGGGGCTGACATCACCCAGGGGTTCCCCTCTAAAAAGGGAATTCCCACCTGCCCCCAGGACATTCCCACTGTGCAAAGCGGAAAGCACAGAGACCGGAGATCTGACCCGAAGTTGAGGGCCGCGCACAAGTGAGAAGCCCCTGACTGAGAAGGAGAAAGACGCTCCCCACATTCTCCTCATACCCCAGAGCCTAGGGAGGGCCCAGGCTAGTAGATTCTGTGTGCTCCAGCCTTACAGGTGGCTGGCAGGAGCACCAGAGCAGGGTCCCCAATGCCCAAAGCCTGAGGTTCCCCCCCCGCCCTAAGGGCATGGGATCGATTTGTTTTCTGCGTTATCAGCCTGGCTTGCTAGTGGGCCTGACTGCTGCTTCAGACTGGGGTGCCAGCCAGCTCAGGGGCTCCCTGGTTTCTGCCCAGGGGACTTGCTATGTCTACATGGGAATATTTAGCACTTGGCTAAAGCACTCCTCTCCCAGGCTCTTCTCTCCAGGAGGTTATCTTACAGCCCCTCGCCAGCTGGCCTGTCCCTTACAGCAGAGGGAGACGGGCTATTAGATGAGCGGCCGTGTGATGCTCTCAAGAACTGTAAACACATTTAAAAGACACAGACAAGAATGTAGGGACCATCCAGTGACACTGAGCCATGTGCATTTCCGTCAGGGGCTCCACGGACCGGTGACATGAATGTAATGGGTGCCACAACATCAGGACAGAGCCCAGTACTGGACTAAGAGACTGTGGTAAAAGCATCCTCACTGACCTAGAGAGACCAGCTGGGTGAAGTCATAGCTTTTATTGGAGCCGTGTCTATTGGCGTGGGGGCAAACTTCTGAGATACACAGAGCTCAGCTTCAGGTCTGGCTCTGAGTAGTTTGTCCTCGGTCTAATAAAAGCTAGGATCTCACTTATTTTGTCTCTCTCGGGCTCTGGGACCACGATGGCTACAGCCATACTGCAAACTTAATTAACGAAGGTCCTCAACTAAGAAGCAGCAGATTTTCAGCACCATACCGAAAAATCACTGGCTCAGAGCCAAGCGAGTTGGTTTGTTACAAAGAATCATCCCCGAACTCTAGAAAAGGCGATCAACCCACGAGAAACCAGACTGCAAGAGGCACAAGGGTTCCACACAGGCCAGAGAGATTGTCAGTTTCAAGAGGCAGCATGAATTAGGGCAGCGGCTGGCAGCCTGCAGGCCACATGCAGCCCGTCAGGTTGCCCGCAAGACGGTTTGTTTACCATAGCCCAGGCACAGGGGTGCCAGATTCCCCTGGTTTCCATCTGCGTAATTTTTTTCCTTCCAGTGTTACTCGAGTGACACAAATGTAAAGAAGGACATGTGACGTGAGGTGGGTGCTGGTTGCACACAACACTGACTGGGAGAGCCGGGTGCTCCCTCTGCATCCCATCAAAGTGCGGCTACGGTTCAGTCTGCACCCCTGCACATTCTAGGGACATGTGCAGGGAGCAAATCTGCCCCATCCTGTGAGTTCATCTTGGCTACGACAATCTTGCAGCCCACTGAGATGAAGGAGGCCACTCATGTGGCCCACTCACTAGCCTCGGATGCCCATTGCTGAGCTAGTAGACAAGATGTCAGGAAACCAGAGTTTTGTTCACAGCTCAGTAACATCTAGACAAGCCACTTCCCTCCATGTCCTTCAGTTTCCCCATCTGCAAAATGGGTGATAATACTTGCCCGCTTTTGCAGGGCGCTTTCAGATCTCTGGAGGAAGAACAGTGTATAAATGCTCAAAGACAAGAGCCATGGAAACCACCCGCAATGCTCCCGCTAGCTTTGTGCACAATCTGGCCATGTCATTTAGACACAACTAGCACCTTCTGGTTCAGAGGGAATGGGAACTGTTTGTACGGTTGACAAACTTCTTATAAAAACTCTAGTGAGATCATTGTAACAGATCCGTTTGCCAGGGATAGTCAACCCAACACAAGACTGCTCTTGCAATCCCCTGCATAATCTCCCAGCAACTTTAATTGGCACAAAAGAAAAATAAAAACACTCCCAGCAAGCGAGGGTTGCATGCTCATCAAACCCTCACCATTCGTGGTGGATGCATTCCCGCATCCATTGCAAATGGCAAAATTCATAAATCCTGGTGGCTCCAGAACCCACCGTGATGGCTGGGAGCCACAAGAACTTGCCATGGGGAACTCACTGCAACTCCAGGCAGGCATGGGAAACTCACCACAGAGACCAGGAGCCACAATGAGTTCCTCGTGGCTCCCAGCCCCTGCCTTCCCCCTCCAGGCTGGGGTAGGAGACCTCCACAAAACCACTAACAGCGATTCCGCAAATCACAAGGGTGTCCTGTACTCAAATCACATTGTACAGAGGCTGGAGAACATGATTGCTGTATCCCGGTACCTTGAAATGTTCTGATCTCTCTGTTCTAAGCACTGACACATCAGACTGAAGGAAATAATGTGTTAAAATGGGCAACACTGAAGGAGCAATCAGATTGGCCAATGGGGACTGCAGCCCACTACGGCTGTACCTGTCAAAATTTGCTATCTCCTTGCCTCCCCTCTATCTCCTTACGCCCATCACAATGTGACAACATGCTCCGAGGTGCTTCAGTGATGCATTATCATAGGTGAATCTAGATACACAGGCCATATTCTACTCATTTTGATTTTCATTTTACTTAGCCGCAGAGGAAAGTTGGCTAGACTTTCCCATCTACACTGGCACTTGCCCATAAAAAAAATTCTTTCCAGATTTTGTTTGCAGCCCTAAATTCATAACACGTGTACATGCATTTACAAGTATGAGAGGCTCAATTTGTCCCGTAAAGCTGCTTGAAGGTTTTTACCTCCCTTATACCTTACATGTCAGAGTCCTGGTGGGGGAACCAAAAGGTACAATTGACCTCATAATGGGTCAGATAAAATATACATGTAATGAATAAATGGCCCAAGTTTTCAGTTTGGACATTAAGTCATGAAAAATGCCTTGTCCATTGTTATGAACCTGCAAAAAACATCTTGGCATGCCAATCAGGTTGTCGAGCACCGCACTCCCCCAAGAACCTGTGCAGATTGGCTAGAGGCATGTTTCCAACAGCGTAAGCAATGGCAGGTGTAAATCACAGCCAACAGCAGACAGAGAAGGTGGCTCAATCAGTGTAAAAAGGACAGGTTCCATGTGCAATTTCACAGTTTATAGAGGGAGGCACTTTGTGAAATTCAGTGTGAGAGAGAGAGAGGGAGACAGGATGCACACACTAGCACTGGTCAAATCCAGAGAAAACAAAGCAACAGATAGAATGGTGAATTAACAGGCTGCCACTGCTCTCCTCCAGGGATCCATAGTACCCTTTGCTCAAGACTGCAGGTGACAATTGGTTCTTCATCTGGGAATTCACAATGTTTCTTATTCACTATTTGCTATTTCGGATACTGTTTTTTTAAATGGTCAACCAGGGAGCGGAAGCAATATCACACTGCAAATAATGAGCAGCAGCCAGCCAAAGGCAACAACTCGGAAACACCCTATTGGCCAGAGTTCCCCAAATTGGGAGGATGGGGGGAACATTTGGGCAACTAACCCAGCAGGCCCCAGGCAAACCCCCATAGGAGACCAAGAGGGAGCTCTACCCAGCTCCAGTCTGCTCCCAGCTCTGCTCCAGTCCTGCCCCGAGCCAATGTTTCCTCTAATCTTTTCCATCCATGTGTGGAATAAATTTTATGTGCACCCAGGCATGTGTGAATGTGCACCACCAATAGAAACAAAAAAACCCATCTGGGGGCACTCTGCTAATCAGCTGGGTGGCATATGAATCTCTCCTGAGTGGCTGCACAAGCACCCAGCTTATGGGCAACACTGCCCTGAGCCCTTGGGTCCGCCGGCGGTCCAACAGCCACTCTGTACCTGGCCCTGGTCCCAGCACTGCCCTCAGCTTCAACCCCATCCTCACCACAGGCTCTGGCTACAGCTCCATTCCTGGCCCCAGACCCACCCCCATTTGCGGCCCCTTATCTCTGTTCCCGCTCCCAGCCCTGGCTCTGAGGGGGAAAACCGGGGAGGGGGGGATGCGGGTGCAGCATGAGCCTGAAAATGTTGGGGCCACTGCCATAGACTGATCGTGCAAGCCCCCTTTGATAAATACACACTGCGGCATGCGCAGCTTTAAACACGGTGATGACCATGCGTGGTTCCTGTCCCGTCAAGGTCTAGAACATTCCGGTCTCAAGGAGCAGCTCCTTTGCCTTTGGAGCTGGGCTGGAGACAGAGCTGGCTAATGCAATGCCCCTTGGTCCCTGGGTGGGATCTACTCTCCCTGTTGCCATTCTCACTCAGGTACAGTCATTTTAGCGCGTTCAAAAGGCACGATTGGTTGAGTTGGACCGAGAGGCAAGGCCCTCACGCATAAAGACTAAACTCACAACCAAGACTGGCCTGTGAAAGATTCATAAAGAGAAAAAAAGCGTGTTAAATTTGTAGTGAATAGTTAATGTGTGTGTGTGTGTGTGTGTGTGTGTGTGTGTGTGTGAGAGAGAGAGAGAGAGAAAAAGGGTGTTAAATTTGTAGTGAATAGCATGTATATATGTGTGAGAGAGAGAAAAGGGGTGTTAAATTTGTAGTGAATAGTTAGTGTGTGTGTGTGTGTGTGTGTGTGTGAGTGAGAGAGAGAGAGAGAAAAAGGGTGTTAAATTTGTAGTGAATAGTTAGTGTGTGTGTGTGTGAGAGAGAAAAAGGGTGTTAAATTTGCAGTGAATAGTTAGTGTGTGTGTGTGTGAGAGAGAAAAAGGGTGTTAAATTTGTAGTGAATAGTGTCTGCGTGTGTGTGTGAGAGAGAGAAAAAGGGTGTTAAATTTGTAGTGAATAGTGTCTGCATGTGTGTGAGAAAAAGGGTGTTAAATTTGTAGTGAATAGCATGTATATATGTGTGAGAGAGAGAAAAGGGGTGTTAAATTTGTAGTGAATAGTTAGTGTGTGTGTGTGTGTGTGTGTGTGTGTGTGTGTGTGTGTGTGTGTGAGAGAGAGAGAGAAAAAGGGTGTTAAATTTGTAGTGAATAGTTAGTGTGTGTGTGTGTGAGAGAGAAAAAGGGTGTTAAATTTGCAGTGAATAGTTAGTGTGTGTGTGTGTGAGAGAGAAAAAGGGTGTTAAATTTGTAGTGAATAGTGTCTGCGTGTGTGTGTGAGAGAGAGAAAAAGGGTGTTAAATTTGTAGTGAATAGTGTCTGCATGTGTGTGAGAAAAAGGGTGTTAAATTTGTAGTGAATAGTGTGTGTGTGTGTGTGTGTGTGTTTGTACTCCATAGTGTATTGAGCTTTCCACTTCATGATGCAGGGGGAGGCCTACACACCCATTGCTCACCTGCACTTCTAGCCCATCCCGAGATGTGCCAACGGGCAGCCCTGGTTTCTTGCTTTGGTTCCCTGACACCTGCTGGCAGCAGTAGGAATGAGTTGCCCGTCTGCTGCAAAGGAGAACACTCAACGAAGCTCTGAGATGTCAGAGGTGCTTGGTGATGGAGAGGTTAAAAGTGGCCCCCGCATGTCCGAAGTCAGTCATTCCTGTTTCTGCTCAATGCCACTTGCTGCTGCCTCGTATCCCACGTAGATTAAAATACCAGAATCCACTTACTTGCTGATAATCCACATTTCCCTGTGTCCCCGTAATCAAAATCTGCCTAGTACACAAATTGAATTTTTTTTTCTGGTACTAAAATGGTAGAAATAATAATTGTAGGAACTATTAACTTCCTTTTCTCTAATGAAGACCAGTGCTACGCAGGCATGGCAAAGCCCGAGAGGGGTGGCAGACAGAGATTTTAAAGGGCTCTGCAGATAGTGGGGACTCTGTTTCACGAAGGATTATCCATGCAAGAGCTCTGCCTCAGGCAGGCTTGTGCGGCTCCCTGTCTCCCAGGTTCATTCATTCCTCATGTTTCTGCTTTGCATATTATGCTGATTCTGCTCTTCACTTCCTCTCGCCATCTCTCCCTGCACCTCATGGAGGGACAGATGGGGGCCACTACAGGACACCTCGCTGATTCAGGAATCCCTTTCTTTGAAAGTGTCATCATAACTTCACAAAGCAAACACGGAGCATGCTTGATCTTAGGAAAGAATATTTCACAGTGGGCTAGGGTTGCCAGATGGTTTAACAAAAAATACCGTACACCTCCCCTCCCCTCCCTCCGAAAAAAAACCACCGGGAAAAAATTCTGTTGAGAAAAAACAAAAAAGGGGAAGACCAAAGTTGTTAAGCAAAAAAAAAAAAGGGGGGGGGGGGTGCTACGCCTTTAAATGTCCCTAAACTCCTCACTCTACGAGGCTTCCGTCCAAGGGAAACAGGAAATACCGGACATTACACATTACACATGTCCGATATTTTCTTTTTTTTTTACCAGATGGGGGACCGGGATAACGGACAGTCCGGGCGAAAACCAGACACCTGGCAACCCTACAGTGGGCATGTACAGCACCTGGCATGATGCTGCTTTGATATCAGCTAGGGCCTCTAGGTATTAATACAAACAAAAAGGATCCAGATACTGCTGTTCTTACTCAACACCCAATTCAGATCTTGCTCCAGCGTCACAGTTGTGTACCTCTACCCGCTCCGGTGTGGCTTCTCTTGATTTACACTGGGCTAAGTGGAAGGAGAATTTGGCCTGTGGTGTTTCCACAAGCAAAAGTCCCAGCGCTCAAGCAAACCCTCCCAACTGAAATCGAAGGCTGAGTTTAAACAGAGCCGTTGGGTTCATTATTTGGTTGACCGTTGTGCATACCTGAGCTGATTTGCACTAAGGTCAATCCTTATTCAGTCCCTTGAGGAAGATGTTTGACCCATTGGAACCTAAGGGCTTAGTTAGATTACAGGGAACAGTTGAAATATTTGCATATCTGCTTTCGAAAGTGAAAGTACTTTAGACGCAGCTTTTTTGGCGAACCTCCCCCCCCCTTTGTTGAAAAGCCACGTAAACTTCAAAAAATGAGGCCCTGAAACCCGGCTGCATTCTTAGACCTCTGCCAAGCACGCCTGTTCACGCCCATGGATTTCAGCATCAGCTGCCAAGGGTTTACTCTGCAGCAAGGGAGACTGGATAAAATACGTAGCTGGAGTCGGCTTATCTTAAGCCGAGCTTGGCGCCATCTTCACAGAGGGAGGCCCTCCCGTCGGCTTCCCTTACTCCTCGCAACTGCAAGGAGTACCGGCGCCTACCGGAGCCCTCAGCATTCGATTTAGTGGGTCTTAACTAGACCCACTAACTTTCCAGCCTCTGACAAACGGAGGCTAGGGACACCATTCCTGCCCATCCTGGCTTGTAGCCATTGATGGACCTATCCTCCATGAATTTATCTTGTTCTTTTTTGAACCCTGTTAAAGTCCTAGCCTTCATAACATCCTCTGGCAAGGAGTTCCACAGGTTGACTGTGTTTTGCATGAAGAAATCCTTTCTTTTGTTTGTTTTAAACCTGCTATCTATTAAGGGTGCATAAGAATGTGCTGCATAAGGTGGCCTAAAGAGTTGTTAAGCTCTGGAGCAGGCTTCCAAGGGAGACTGTGAAATCCCCATCATTGGTGGTTTTTAAGAACAGGCAGGACAAACACCTGTCAGAGGTGGTCTAAATTTACTTGTTCGTGCCTTGGTGCCAGAGGCTGAACTAGACAACCTCTCGGGACCTTCCAGCCCAATATTTCTCTGATTCTAGATGCTTGCCCTATGCTGTTCTTCCAGGACCCTTCTCCCACTTCTGAGCAATGTGAATGCAGGCTCCGTTGAATTAACATCAGGGAGAAGGCATTGGGAAAGTTTCCTCCATCTCATTCCTCAGCCTGGGAACAATGGCCATGGACGGAGGGGGTTTCTTAGCTCCTCTCAGTGCTGGACATTCAAGAGCTTTGGGATCTATGGGAGATATCTATTACCATGGCAGAAAGCAGTACAGAGACGGAGAGGGGCCCATTGGGATGGCATGTCATAGACCAGGGGTAGGGAACCTAAGGCCTGGGGAGCCAGATACGGCCCCCAGCTTGCCTGGATCCGGCCTCCGAGGCTTGGGGAACGTGGGGAGAGTCGTTCTCCTTCTCAGTCAGCAGCCACATGAGTGAGGGTGGTTTGTTGGTTCGTTGCTTGGCTGGTTTTTTTGCTTCTCACTTGTGTACGGCCCCCGACTGATTTCTCAGTGGGTCAGCAGCCCCCAACCCAAAAAAGCTTCCCCACTCCGACGCAGAGTATCAAGGCCTCTTGATGTTGAGTATCAAAGGGTGCTGCAGAGAACACGGCCCTGGCAGAGAAGAGGAAGGATGGGCCAGTGGTTACAGTGCTGGCCTTGGATTAATTCCCAGCGTGGGGCAAGCTACCGTGTGTCTCAGTTTCCCATCTGTAAAAGATGGGTGGTAACGAGACGTGAGACAGTCAGATACTACCACAATGGGAGCCCTCTATAGTAACGCACCTGGGAAGGGAGGAAGAGCTGTTGGCGAGGGCCTACAGAAGTAACTCTGCTCGGGACAGAGAATCGGTACATCACGTCCGTAAGTCGGACACCTCCCCCGCGTGCTAAGCGTGTCTGAAACACAAGAGCAAGGTTTTGTTTCTTTTTTTTTTTTTTTGCTCAGATTTGCTGATGTGCTCTTGGCTCTACTTTGTAGTTACCCTGCTGGGAGAGCGTAATTCACCCCTGCCATGCAGCTACACGCTAAGTGAGGGGCCATCCATAAAAGACTCTGCAAAAAAAAATTAAAAAGAGGCCTGATGGGACGGGAAGGGGAAACCATTTTAGAAAGGCCAGGGGGGAGTTAGTGCCACATCATGGCCCTTTTATAGATGAAACCCCCCCAAAAACGCCACCGGGAGTGGCTGCGTTTGATCAGAGATGTGCATGGACTTGCAGGCGGACTGCTGGATTTTGCGCATCATTGCTCTGCATGAGCAGTATGGCTTAGTGGTTAGTACACATAACTAGGAGTCAAGAGGCCTGGATTTTTTATTCTGACTCAGCGACCTATTCGCTGTATCACTTTAGGCAAGTCACGGCGCTTCTCTGTGCCTCAGTTTCTCTAACTGTGAAATGGGGCCAACACCTTCCTATGTAAAGCACTCAGAGATGCTCAGATTGAAGGGCTGACACATAAGGACACAGTCCTATTATTTAGGTATTGGACTGTGCAGCCGGACTCATGGGTGCGCAAATCCTTTAGCACTACATATCAGTGCACTACTGAATGGCAGGCAGGAACCAGGCAGAAGCAGGTGGGGTGCCTATTGCCTTTAGTGGGGAGGAGATGAAACCATGTTGTCGTGTTTCCCAAAAAAGGGGGGGGGGGGAATCAGGGCCACAATGAGGCTTCTGTGACCAGATCAAGAAGGGGAAGGTGGGTCCTTGCTCACTCCGCCACACCTGCAGAGATCTTTTCATGGGCGGCCCGTGACACTGTCAAGAAGTCCATGTAACTCCCTAGGAATTTTCATGCAGTGGCTTTTGCCAAACGAGTTACATGGAGCCCGCTCCTTCTGGGCAAGCTGAAAAAGAAGGTATGGATGGGGAGGGGGGCAGAAGCAAAACAGGGGATGTGGCGAGGGGGGGAAGGCACATGGCAAAACCAATGTCTAGCCATAAGGAAAGAGAAGTCAATCCCGCTTTCCAACGGCAGCAGGATCCCCTGATTTGCCTCTGTGCTTGATACGGCTAGCACCCCTCTATAAGGCTGTTCTTGTTAGGCACAGGGTTTGTCCAATACCAAGGGAGCAGTGTCCACCAGTGGAGTAGAAGACCACCCATGGAAAGCCTTATAGCAAGGGTGCATTGTCTCTATCTTATTTTAAGTAGACCCCTATGATCAATCTGTTTCAGGAGGACGAAGCCGGAGAAGGCCGGTTCAACTTCTCTGCCTATGGGATGGGCCCTGCCTGCCTGCAAGCCAAGGATGGCCTCTCGGTCAAAGGAGCCAACAACAACAACACAGCGAATCCGGTACCAGTCCCGTGCAGGTCTCCCGATGAGATGCGCAAGCTCTTCATCCAGCGTGCCAAGAAGATCGACAAGATCTCCCGTATCGGCTTCCCCATGGCTTTCCTCATCTTCAACATTTTCTACTGGATTATCTACAAGATTGTCCGCAGGGAGGACGTGCACAATAAGTGAGCGGGGCTGTGCGGCGAGGAGAGCCATACGGGAGGAGAGGGGAGAAAGCAATCCTCTATACACATGTGCAATAGCAATGCAGCGATGCATGAATTTAAGAATGTGGCAATATCTACTTTAAAATAAACAGGGGGTGGGGGAGGGACTTTTAAATATACAAACTGAGGATTACCAGGGGCGGGGGAAGGAAGTTTTCCAAAACTTGAATTGGGGGATTGCAGGGAGCTCGGTGTTTTACAGCATAGGAAGGTCGGATTGCTACTGCAGCAGTCCAAGCAGTGTAATATATTAAATATATATTCATGCTTAATTATAATGCAAAAAAAAAATCCTTTTTTTAGCCTATTAACAGCTTAAATTCTAAAGCCACTGGAATGATTCATGATTCCATGTGCAGAAGAGATTGCAATTATGCTTAAATCTGACTTTTGCTATAAAAAAGGCCATACCAGTGTCCAGCCAAGCACGCAAAAAATCCTCCCCCCCATATACATACAAAAGTTATTCATGCTTCTCTAGGTTTGGTCCCTGTGTTTTCAAGTCGGGATGGATTGGGGCCACTTTAAGAGGTGGTGGGTCAATCTTTTGGCCAAGGATTTGAAACGCAAATATGTTGTGTCTCTTAGTTCAAGCCAATGGAGTTCCCATCCCCTTCCAAGGCTGGCCCAATGAGAAATTTGAAAACATGAGGTGTACGTAAACACTGCCCTTTTAGGCAAACTAAAAGGACCAATCTCAAGAGGCAAGATATGGCCCATTGCACTAGGAACACAGCATTTGTGTTTCAACTCTTTTGTGCCCTATTTGTTTGAAATGGGAGTGGGGGGGATATCGGGAAAAACAAAGAGCAATTGTGTCTCAGTCAAGCTTTACAAGAGCAGCAATGCACTCTAATGCTGCACAGCTCGCAGGGAGGAAGAAGATAGAGAAATAAGTGCAATCAACTTGTATTGGTAAAGGCTGGGGTGGGGGTGGGAGTAATGTGGTCACTGTACAGAGAGTATGGTCGTTATTTTCTGGCATTGCATAGCGGTAATAATATTGAAGCTGGGGTAATGGCCCCGCTATATTTTTGTATCTTTTTTTTAGTGCTGCATTTCGCTTTGGCGGCTCGCGTTCTTTTCCCTATCTCGTTTGGCAGCTGGTGGGAGGAGCCAGTCCCTGCCCCGAGGAAGCCAAGCAGATGAGGAGAAAGGCACATTAACGTTTACATGGGGAGGGGAGGGTACTTGTGGGAGGCGGGGAAGGGCAGAGGGGCGATCCTTCAGGCAAGCAGGCATGAGGTCAGGCAGGGGGTAGGCATTTTATACTGCTCTGTTGCTGGCATCTCAAAGATAGGTTCTAGGAGGTGCTGTCTTCCCCACTTCTTCAGGGCTCTTTGATCTAGGAGCCAGGCCACTGATCGGCCATGGCTGGATTTTTTGGTGGTTATTTTTTGCGCACTTTAGTGAGGCAGGGGCCAAGAGATGCAGCAAAGGAAGAGACAATCGGTTGGCACGGAAGCACACGGCCTGGCTCTGCCTCGCGTCGTGCAGACCGGGACGCCGCCCGAAGGGAGCCCCAGCCAAGGCACCTCGGGAGGCGTCTGACGTGCACGCTCAGGATTTGCCTTTCAGCTGCTGGACGCAACTGGCCTGGGGCAGGACGGAGCCTCCTCGATGCACGGTGGAGGTAGGCATTCGCTCTCAGGGCTTGCGTCTCTGCCACGTGATACAAGGCCCCTCAGAGCAAAACGCCCACTCCTCTCATCCAGGTTGGAGGGGGCTGGAATAGAGAGCCTGTCTCCTCAGACGTCAGCTCCGCTCGGACCCAGGTCAGTCGCATCCGGCCATCTGAGGGCAGAGGGGTGAAAGGGAAGGGTGGCGTCTGTTCACCCCGTCATGGCTGCCAGCTTTAGAGCAGAGAGTCAACGATGGAGACAACACCTCACTGGCCATAGGCCAGGCGCACATTGGCAGGGGGAGGAGAGGTATGACGGTGGGGAAAGCTGCCCCAGGCTGCCTGTTCTGTGGACAGACATCTGTCCGCAGGGCCGCCAGGCCGGCCCCTTTCACCAGCACTAAATGCACTTTATTGAAAAGGAGGAGGCCGAAAAGTGAGCCTCTGTTGCACAGACCCGGGCCAAAGGCAGTACTTTCTAACTTCGCTTCAGGACCGCGGTGTCACTTCTGGGGTGGGCAGGGGGAGCAACAGACCCACAGTGCAGCTCCCTTCCAGTCTCCTCCCTTGTCTGGGGAGCATTTCGGTCTTCTGTTGCCGGGTAACCGAGCGTTCCCAGGAAGGGAGACGCCACTGAATTACAAAGCCGTCGGGCAGAGCCGATGGTTTACGTGGAAGATGACTTTGAGTCTTGGCTGGGGCCCCAGCCTGCTGTTTGTTTGCTTGTGGAATGATTGAACCCGCTGCAAGGCGAGTAGTCTGTGTTGGGGAATTGCTCTCCACAGCTTGTCAGGAGTGGACCTGAAGCGAAGGAGCCGATTGAGGGGATTTCCTACCTGTTTGACACCAGGGCAGGCTCTGTAGCTCACTCCCGCCCTGTCCCCACTTCCTCCCTTTGAGGGACTTGGGGGAAACAGATCCTGGCCATGAAATAATACCTGCCCGTTCAAATTCCAGTCACATCCCTCATCTGGGCTAGGTTCATCTCAGCTGCAACTCTCCACTGGCTTCAAGGGAACTACAGCAGTGGGGATGTATTATCCTCCCACAGGCAGATTTCTTTCTCCTGACCCATTGGGACAGCTGAGCTGTTATGAGTAGTGGCCAAGATAATTAACCAACACTAAGGAATCCTGAGCCTACTTTGCTACACCTTTGGTTACATCCCACTTTGCTTTTTTTCACTTCATCCCCTTCACAGGGCATGATTGGGGTGGGGGCGGGGGGGAACCCAGGTCTGACAAGAGCCAGGAAAACAGATTTCTGAATAATTGCATCTTGATCTAGTTTAGAGAGGGGCCCTGAGCTCAAACAAGCCTGAAACTTTTGGGAAGTTCTGCTCCAGAGCTGAACCCCGTGGCCAGATAGATGTCATCTCCAGTCTGGTCTAGTTGGGGATGTTGCAAGAGAATAGGAGACATGTGTCCTGATCCTGAAACATCCTGCAGGCAGGCAGATGGCCACACCTGCATGGAGCTCCATCAACTGCAACAGGTCTCCATGTCAATGTTCCCACTAATTGTTTCCATCTATGTGCAGAATACATTTTGTTACATGCACCAAGGCAAGTGCAGGTGTGCACCACCAGTAGAAACACATGCTACCAGCTGCAGGCAGTTGAGGGTGCTCTAATAATTATCTGGGTGACACCTGAATCTCCCCTGAGTGGCCACCCAAGTGGTCAGTTTACAGGGAATACTGATCCATATAGATCTGCTCTCATTGAGCACCTTGTAGGGCCAGAGCCAAAGTGGGGGAGATTGGCAACCCAATGCTGTAGCACTACAGTCAAATAGCCAGTTAATATTTAGGTGATATCTTAGTCTAAGGGCATGTTTATCTACATGAGAAACTGACCAGCAGAAATACAGCAATATAATCATACCACTGAATATATTTCTGCAAGCCACATCCCCCATAGAGAAAACCCCTTAGTTTCTTTTCTACAGTACTCATCTTTGTAGCATCTAAACACTGGCAACCACAGAAGGTTTCACAGGAAGTTTCTCCCTATTATCCCGTATAAACTAAAAGAAAACTACATTTACAATCTGCCTGCTCTCCAAAGCATACAGCTTTATTATTGCCAGCAATAAATATTTATTAGCAACAACCTACCGGTTTTTCGATCCGCACTGTTGGCTCCTGCCATAACTTAATTATATCATCTCTGTAGCAGTTAGCCCTTTATGGAAAATGGGCACAGAAGGTGTTTTTAAGGGCAAATCACAACATTTAATGGCAAGGAAAACAAATAGGGAATGGGGTAAAATTCCCAGATGAGACGTAGGCACCTAAATCCCTTTTGAAAATGGAACTTAGACCACTAAATCACTAAAGCACGCCTGAAATTTTTTACTCCTTCTTGTCACCCATTGATGCTTCCCAATATGTGGCCAAAACCGTATAATCATATGACCAGGAATTTCTCACATGTAAATATGACCATGGAAGGGCAAAAATACTAGAAATACAAAATAGTGGTAGTAATATAGACTTCCATTTGCCCTTACTAGTTTTTTTTTTTAAGTGGTCATTCACAATCAAAGTCAGTTTCGGGGCTTGACCCCGCAGCCCTGAAAATCAGCAAGCCTCAGAACTGTCATTCATGCTTAAATTTGACACTTTGCCTACGAGTCTTAAAGATGCTAATTATCTCACCCATTACAAAGATAGCTTCCCCAATTATCACCCCTAATGCATTACCCCACAGACACTAACCTTCCCCCCTCACCCGTCCTCTGTTCTTAAACCTGATTCGTCATTTTATGTGTGTTCACTTTTTTTTGATTGCATCACTTTGGTATATATGGTCGTGCCAATCTTCTTCCACATATTGATCTGAGGAAGTGGGTCTGGCCCACGAAAGCTCATCACCTAATAAACCATCTTGTTAGTCTTTAAAGTGCTGCATAGTCCTGTCTTTTGTTGCTGCTGTAAGATGCTGAGTGATTCAGTCAAAGCGCTTAATCCTGCCAGATGCAGATCCATTGAGCTCAACAGCAGGACTCCTATGCTTTAAGTGTTCGAATGCTTTACTGAATCAGGGCCAGCATGTCCAGCTCCCTGCAGGATTGAAGCCCGAGTCCACTGAGAGCTTTGAAAGTTCTTCTGCCAGCAGAAAGCAAGCAATTTACCTTTCAAACAACCGTCCCCCACCGCCCCACCTCCCCGCCCCGCCCCTCTGCAAAGGGCAAGGCTGTGGCCTGTGCTGCTTAAGCTTTGTCAATTTCAAAGTAAAACCAGGGTGATTCAAATCCGAATGGTCATTGTGCTGTGTCTTGTTTAGAGCCCCCAGGAGCCTGCAGGGTCTTAAAGTTGGTGGCAAAAATGTCAAGTGCTTCAACATTTTTTTTTAAAAAGAACGGTTAGGAGAAAAGGATTCACCAGGTTAAAAACCTGGCGCTTTTTCCTCATTTTATAAAACTGTATTTCTGCCCTTCCTGAATCGGCTTGACTAAAATGTCGGGATTGCCCCACGAGGATCAACCCAGTGGTCTATCAAGTGCTGTATGCTGAACCTGCCAGCGGCCAGGGCCAATGGCTTCAGAAGAAGGTGCAAAAAGCCCCGCAGGAGGCAATAATGGGACATGATCTGTCCATCTGCAGAATAGCACCTATTCGCAGGAAACGCCGGTTAACGGCCACAGAGACACTTCCGAAAGCGCTCCTAGTTCGTTGGGAGTTTTGTGTTTCCAACGGGCCTTTAGGAAAGCCAACCCTTTCTCCATGTTTTGTTAGCCTATAAAGAGCTACAAGACCATTTGTTGTTCCTTTCCTTTTTGAGGGCCCAGTCCTGCTCCCATTACAGCCCACTGCAGAACACCCACGCAGTTCACTGGGAGAATGATTCGACTCTTGTGCCTTACAGGGAGCATTAAACAGTCGCTGAAAGGAAGCTTGTTGGTGAAAAAAAGCTCGAACGCTGCTCTTCTTTCTGAATAGATTTTTGTATAGAGCCACTTCATTAGCTAAAGAGATAATTAAGGTGCTTGATCATTCTTGAGGGTATTAAGATTAGAGCCAAAGAGGAAATTAGCATGCAATAATTTTAGGATCATTAAAGCTTCCCCTAATCCCAAGCAAGGCCATTACCTCTCTCTCTTTCCCTCCCATTTCACTAATGATCAGTACCACCTTCATTTCTCAGTTTTATGCATCTCATTTTCTCACACTCATCCATTCCAGGAGGCTGCGACTTATTCCTGGGGGAGCTGCAAAGGGCCGTATCACAGCTGCAATTTTCCCATATTCTCGTTCACCCACCCTCCCTCCAATCTGAAATTCTCTCAGCACAACCAGGTCCCAAAGTCAGCAATAACGACAAAGCCCAGCCAAAAATATATAGATATACATTGCTCGTAAGAAATAACAACTTCTGAAGGAAATTATATTCGGCAGAATCCCATTAGACAGCTTCAGATCAGCCCCGGATAACTAATGTGGGGATGAAAAGCATTTGCCTGGTGCATACAGATTCAGAGCATAATGGTTTGGCTTTATTTGAGAGAGAGACGAGAGAGAGCCCTTTTTATGGCATGGCTTTTATTGCCCCTTCTCTCTCCCTACTGAACTGGCTTCGTGCGTGTCTGTAAATCACAGGGCTCGAGCGCGACGTGTCAGAATGCAATGAAACAAGACAGCGGAGAAAATGGAAATCGGCCGCACCCAGAATTGCCTCTCCCCGCCTCAGTCTCTTGTGGTGCTACCATCACACGGTTAGCTCCTAGGAATCATCTCCTCTCGCCCTCCCCCACACCTGCCTCCATCCCCAGATGCACAAAGGGTCAGGCCCAGGCAATCACTAACAAATCACCCAACACCCCCTCTCCCCACCTCCCCCCCCCCCAGTCTACTCACACACACTGTCCGTGCCAGTGGCAAAGGCCTGGAGATAGAGGATTCACCTCAGCCCACCAAGAGGGCCCCTTTCGTGGGGACCCAAACCCTTCACCTCAGAAGGGCTCTCCCAGCTCCTAGGAGCCCAGGACATAAGTGTAGGCCCCAAGGTCGGACTCTAGCAGCCAACTCACTGATTTGTCCCGCTGTCCAGCACTATACCACCTCACAGACACTCCGCTCGGAAGACAAACAGCCTCCCCGCAAGAAAGGCTCTGCCCCAGGGCCCTGCACAGGAACATGACAATACAACGTGCCCTCACCCCCCACCCCTCCCCAAGCTCCTGATGGAAGAGAATAGTTCTCCCAGATGGAGGAGCGTGTGGGGGCCAGGCAGAGGCTGGTGTCGTCCCTTTTAGTTAGGGAACCTCATGGAAGCTAAGGCGAGTGACTGTGTCCCACCGAAACACTGGACCTCCAGCTGCCACTGTCTCTGGAGGCTCTGTCATGGGATGGGCCTGGGGACGATGCATGGAGGAGGGGGGCATGCATGGGATGCCAGGGACAGGAGGGGCAAGGGACCGGCCAGCAGGGCCAGAGACTCTGGGCAGCCCAGGGGTGGGGGGGGGGGCTGGTGACTGCAGCAGGGGGCTAGCCCCCCACATTGGCCAGCAGTGATGGGGGAAGCGGAGCAAAGAGGCCCCAGCTCACTCTACTCCCGGCACGTCGGGGAGACAGCAGGGCTGACCCCTGCACTCACCCGGCCAGGGGAGCAGAGCGAGCTGGGACCATGTCACTTTGCTTCCCCTGCCGCTGCTGGGGACTGTGGGGGGCCAGATCTCTACTGCCAGTGCTGGTCCTGCTAGTCCCCTGGGCTGCATAGGTTGGGGGAAGCAAGGGGGTGCAGACGGAGCAAGGGCAGGGAGAGACAGGGCCTAGGGCAGAAGGGGGGGTGCCCCGGCCCTTCCCCGGGCCGCAGGGGGGGTCATATGGCTGGTAGGTCCCCGGATTCCCCCTCCCCAGTTGCCCCTGGTTATGCCCTCACTGACCCTGCAGGGTTACACTGCAGCTTGGCCTGAGTGCCGCCCCGGGAAGACAGCTGCACCCCCCCCCCCAAACCATCTCCATTAAGGCCACTCCCACGCCACGAGGAAGAGCCCTCGGCCAGGGCATCACTTTCCACTGTTCAAATCTACTCAGCCGCTGAAAATGCCCATCCCCCCCTTCCCATTCCTACCCCCCCAAAACGCCCAGCCACCCTTCCCATTCCCCTCAAAACACCCAGCCTCCCTTCCCATTCCCCCTGAAACATGCCCAGCCTCCCTTCCAATTGCCCCCCCAAACGCCCGGCCTCCCTTCCCATTCCCCCCTGAAATGCCCAGCCCCCCTTCCCATTGCCCACCCCCCAAACACCCAGCCCCCCTTCCCATTCCCCACCCCAAACACCCAGCCCCCCTTCCCATTCCCCACCCCAAAACACCCAGCCCCCCTTCCCGTTCCCCCCCAAAACGCCCAGCCCCCCTTCCCATTCCCCCCTGAAACACCCAGCCCCCCTTCCCATTCCCCACCCCTGGCAGAGACGGACCAAGTCGCCCATCTAGCCACCAAGTCCAGGGAGGGCCTCCTCCCAGTTAGGGTTGCCAGAGGGTTTCAACAAAAATACCAGACACACTTGACACATGACATCACAATCTACATTACATCTTATTTAGAAAATACTGGACATTTCTATTTTCTCAATTTGTTCCCCAGACAGAAAGCTCAAATACTGGACTGTCCAGTTCAAAACCGGACACCTGGCACCCTACTCCCAGTTAGAAAATACCTTTGCATCGGGGAACCTGCAGAGGAATTTCCCTTTCTCCTGCTGCTGTTTCTCTCTCCTTTGGTGCGGCCAACCAGCAGCTAGAAGAGCAACAGCAGGCTCTGAAAACCACCCCCTTAGGCCTGCAGCTGCATGGCTCTGCCCAATTTAAAGGGCCAGCCCAGACGGCATGCTGGGTAAAAAGCTCCTGCACGCAGGTGGCGCTGCAGTGGGCACGGGTCAAGCACAGCAGGGAAGGAGCCTGAAACTGATCCTGCGCCTTGCCTGCTGAGACAGGTAAGGCCAAACTTCTCTCTGCCTTCAACGTCTGGCTCCCGGGGTGAATGTAGCCTTCTCCCTTCTGGCTCTCACTGATAATTAGCCATTCATCAATACCACCCTAATATTTCACCTACATAACACCCGTCCAGGGACATCTAACTGAATAGGCTTCCTTCAGCCTGCTGCAAGGTTGAGGAACACTTTCCCTCTAATTGGTTGACTAAAGATTCCTTCCTGAATGTGCATTGCTATGATGCCTTCGATTAAAGCGTGACAGGCTGGAGGAGACACATCTATGCCCAAGCGCCCGTGTTTCCTGTAAGCTGTGCGCTCACGAGAGATTCCAACACTGCCCAGCTGATCAGCAGAGCACCCACAGCTAGGTTTTTTGTTTCTATGGGTGGTGTACATTCGCATGTGTGTCGGTGCACATAAAATTATTCTGCACATGGGTGGGGAAAAAAAATCAATCCATGGATGGAAAAGATTAGAGGGAACATTCTCAAGTGCTCCTTCACACATGCTCTGGGCCTCTGGGTCTGTGAAATGCCTGGTGCTGTTTGCTCTCCTCTTGCTAGGGAGATGCCAGTTACAAAGAGCACAACTCTCTCGGGACCTAATACAGCGGGGCTTTCAATCCTACCACCCACTGGGATGGGTAGGACAGGACGGAGGTCAGGGGCTGTTGGCATTTCCATTGTAAAACTGGCTCCCAGGGACTTTGGCTCAGCCCTGGAAAAAGCCACGCTGGGCTGACCATTTGCCATTCAGGTGTAGCTACACTATCAGCATGTGTGTGCGCGTCTGTGTGTATTTTATACACACACATGCGTTTGAGTCTTCCGACTGTAAGAGTGACTTCTTTTGTTTGACATGGTAATGACATCTGGCAGGGCATAGGGCGGGGGTGTCGATTGGGTTCTTTGCGTACGGTCCCAAAAGCACCAAACAGCTCACCTAGCGTAGGCTTTTGCCATGACCACAGCCAGTGCTTGTGCATTTCTCCTCGGCTTGTTCCTTACCTCCACGCTCATCGCTGTGGGTCGGTACATCACCAATATCATCTGTCGCCTACATGGGGTCTGTTGGTTGTGACCAGGGGTCATCTAGGAATGGGGGATCAGCTCTTAACATGAGGTAAAAGGAGATGTGTGCTACATGAGGCTCCCAAAATGCACCACTGGATTTGGACCATGAATACTATCTGGAATGCTAACTCTGACTAAATCTATCAACCCCGCCTGGTACATCGAAGTATTTTAAACTCCCCCCCCCCACCCCTTTTAGTTAAGGAACATTTGTAGTTGTTTCTGGAGCTGGGAGGGGAGCCCATAATGGGCTGCTCGGGCACCATTGTGCAAGTAAAGACAAAATTTTGGCCTTTAGTGTGTGAAATGTCCAGAGTTGCGGAGAGCTTTTTGTTCTCTCAGTGCAGTTTCGTTCTGGTTTCTTGACACCTCTGTCTCTCTCTCGGTAACGTGGGGGCAAACAAGCCTGTCTGTAAAAACAATGCAGAGTTCTGTGGCATCTTAGAAACTAACCCATTTATTAGGGCAGAAGCTTTCGGGGGTAAAACCCGCTTCGTTGGATGAATTGGAGTGGAAATTACAGAGGCAGGGGTGTATGTATATATATATATATAAGTACAATAAAAGAAAGAAGTAACTTATCAAGTGTAGGACCAGTGTTAATGAGGCTAATCAAGCCAGGGTGGATGTGGCTCATTCACAGCACCTGATGGGCGGATGTGACTATCAAGAGATGGGAAAGTGCCTTTGTAGTGGGTTAACCAGTTTAAACCTTTATTCCGGCCTTAGGCAAATACATCAGTTAGGTGCCACAGGACTTCTCATTTTTTTGCAGCTACAGACTAACATGGTTCCTTCTCTGAGCCTGTCTGTGCACATGGGGGTGGGGGGATTGTGGGAAGACAGTGGAGGACTATCAGCACATGAGTGGTGTAGCCTGCATCCTCACTGCAAAGTAGGCAAGTTACCAGCCCGGATGCAAGTAGCTCTCAGATTTTAGCCACCCGCCCCAGAAGAGCCAGCTTGGTGGGGCTGAAAGCACCAACCTCAGGTGTGTGATTTTAGTGAAGGGCATCATTTACTATAGGGAAAAGGGGGCAGTTCACCCCCCCCAAAAAAAAATTTGGTCCACCTCTCCCCCATTTCATAGGTCCCTGTGAGCCGTTGTTTGTACTCCTGTGCCCCAAATTGGCAGGTACAATGCAGTCATATATAAAACATTCTGGGGGCTGAAAACTTTGCTCCCCATCCTCGGAATTTTTCCCTGATTTTATTGTGTGGGCTGGAACCAGAATAAGGGCCCCGCCCTGGTAAAAGCATCACTTAATTCTGCAGTGAAGACAGACCCTGCCACCGCCCGCCTGGGGGAAGCTGGTTCTGATCTCGTTTGCGCCCGTTGTGCAGTTCTCTAATTCCATCGAGTGCCGTAGGGGTTACGGCGGACTAATATAAAGAGGCCGGCGCCATGCTACATCCATTATCAGGCAGGCAGAGCCTCACTGCCCTAAAGCTATGCAAGAGCAGAGGGTTTGGCAAGGGGGATATATTGGACCCCCAGCTACGCACTTAATTCATTTTAAAAGGTCCTATCCCTCCTGGCATACCTGCAGTTGGGGGGGGGGGGGGGGAAGAGGGGAGAACCACCAAAGGATCAGCCCTGGGGTGTGGAGGCTGATCCCACATTTGGCAACCAGCCCCCACCACACATGGGTGTGTTATTGATCATTCCTGCTAGACCAGTGCCCTGCAGTCAACTCTGCATGGCAGAGTAGACTGGAGGATGCCCCTCTGTTTTAGTTCCCTGCCACGGCAGCAGACAGGGACTAGCAGAAAGGAGCAGCAGGAAGATGCACTAGCCCTAAGCCAGTCTGCTATGGCCACAATCAACCAAGCCCAGGCCTGAAACACTGGCGTGGTCTCCCTGGGGAGACAGACGATAGGGCTTCATTCTTCCCTTACCGGAGAGGCTGCAGGACAGTGAAGTAGGAAATGCGAGCAGAAGGGAAGGGAAAGCTTTGAGACCCAGGGCAGCATCTCAGCTCCCCACTCTTGCGGCGCCTGCATGCACTGATGAAAGGCAATAACCATAGAGCAGGAAAGCAAGCCTGTCAGCATGACTGCTGGAGAGATACGGGCAAGAATGAACATCTCCCCCTTTACGTGGTGGGGAAGATGGGCAACCAGCCTTCCCCGTAGAGGTTCCACAGCTGTGCCTGGCAAGGACAGTTACTGGGGAACACAATTCTTCAGTGCCTCCAGGACTGGAGACAAAGGAAAAGCCAGTAAAGCTGCTAACCCTTTCCCTTCCCGCTACATATCAATGTATTATATAATCGACCAGCCCAGCAGGACCTTCCCCCCCCCCCGCCACCTCACCTTCATTCGGCTTCTGCCCCGGCAGGAGTAGCAGCATCAAACCACGTGGTGTTTCTTGCCTACGAGGAAGCAGGTTAACTTTCTTTTTCAAATTCCCCCCACTGACCTCAGCAGGGCATGGAGGAACAGAGCCCTTGCCAGTTCTGGGAAAGCTCTTCACACCCACTGCTCAGGCTGCTTAACTCCCCATGCACCAAATGCTGCCCTGCTTGAAGTGCACCTGAACTCGTTCCCAGGGCGGGAGCTGGGCCTGTTTAAACCAGAGTGGAGTTTGACCTGCTGATTTCAAGGGGGGTACTTGTAAAAACATAAGAATGGCCACGCTGGGTCAGACCAAAGGTCCTTCTAGCCCTGTCCTCTTGCCTGACCCCTGCCAGGTGCTCCAGAGGGAATGAACAGAACAAGGAATCCTCCCCAGTTTTGGATGGAAAAAAAACAAGCTACCCAGAATATGCGCCTTGAGATTCAGTGCCCTCTGCTGTAGCCAGGCAGCTTCACTTAGTTTCCTTTTATGGGTTAAGATTCCCCCATAAGTGTCTGGGTTTGAATGTGAAGCGGTTGTACTGTTCAGCTACAGGGATGCCATAGGAGTTAGTAGGCAGGTTAACGAGGACACCCCTCAGGCTGACAAGCACCTCAATGAGTCTACGCTAGAAAAATAATTTGAAACGAACAGTCACCTACTGAAAACATCATTGCACTCTGCCCCCAGCAGGCCGGTCTTGCTTTTAAAAGCTGCCACCCCTAAGCTATGGCAGGTGTTAGGGCCACTGGAAGAGGACTCTTCTGGCTTTCTCCCATTGAGCTCCAGCTGGCTACCAGCCCCAGCCAAGTTGCTGCCTAGTAAATCTCAACTCCCTACTAGCTGAATTGAAGGCAGGTTTATCAGGGGGCCCGGCCGGTTTGGAAACATCCTCAGAATTTCAGGCCTCAGGAGCAATTTCAGGGCAGGTGGGTAGCAGGGATGAATGAGCGGGCAAGGTGTATCTAGCAGCAGCGCCGTCGTGCTGCTTGCTGAAGCATCTACCAGCCTCATCACAGGCCAGCGTTACAGGACCCGGTGCACAAGCAGTAAGACATGAACCACAGGCCAATTGTGGGAACTTGGAGCAGGCCGGAAACATTGGCAGAGGGCACAAAGTGGAAGGTCAAATGGCTTTACTCACATGCATTCCCGGCTCGTCAGTGCACTGCTCCCAAGCCAGGAGCCTCCCATTCTGTGAAACTGGGCAGGTACTGGGCCGGGTTGTGAGATTCCTGACCGCTCCCACTAGGGCCAGAACTCTCCCCCTCTTTCATGAACTCATTGGGCCACCAGGCAAAACACAAGCGGGCCTCACAGTGGAACTGAATTTGCAGGCACTCATGAAATGCAGTCCACATGTGGGTTTGAAATGCAGGAACACCGCAGCGAAGTGAGAGAGCTTGAAAGGACGAAGCACCGGGCCAGGGCCTGGAAGGACGAACATGCACAAAGGGCACAGGTTCTGTTCCGCCGCAGTGTATCATCTACCTACTGGCAGCCAGTACCATGCTGGAAGTAGACTGACTCCTGCCACCGGAGAAACAGGTGGTATTTGCCTAAGCAGCTGCTTGTAGTCCTCCACCTTAGACCAAACAACCGCCAGACAGAGGAACAGTATTGTTGTGGAGGGTGACATTTCCTGGGCAGTGCTTGTCTCCTCACTTTCCACCACAAGGTATCACATTTAACGTGTTCAAACGGGAGTATTGCAAAGTGTATTACACAAGCGGCCAAACAAACCAGAGACTTCTCCCCTCTAACTAAACACACATGAACTCAAAGGAATAGGCCTATCTTTAGGCACAAAAACTCTTCAAGTTACTTAGGATTTCTGTTGAGCACAAATAAGGTATGTGTGGTTTTACTCTGAAGGGGAGAAGCCACACACAGTAGGAATGAATATAGTAGAGAAGTGAATTGCTTAGTGCAGAGTACTGGTTTCTCAGAATATCTTTGGAATAGGACAACTCAGAGTTCCCCAGAAACATCAACTGTATGTTAAACTTTGACGTACTGGTATTTAAAGATTTTGTGCCTGTGAAAAATGCCTCCCTGAAAAGTTAGAATTAATGCTATTCACTTGTATTTTCTGTCTCTCTCCTTCTGTAAGTTGCATGAAAAGACGAATCTTCATTTTAAAAGTGTATTTGGCCTATCAATGCTCAGTAGTAGATCTTATTAGTACTGTTTATACACAGCAGAAGAGGTGCCGCTTCCTCATTTGGTCTTCCTCCACCATCTTTACATTCTCTTATTTTAAGCTTTGTGGCAGATTATTCTAGGCAGCTTGTAAACTTTCACCTACTGCTTTTGCAAGCTTCTTCAGCTTGGGCCAACACATTGCCACCAGAAAAGGGAAAGGAAACTAGAATCTATGAGGAAGTCAAGTCATTTGCTTTCATTCTTAATGAGTGGAGCATTGAAACAAGCAATAGCAGAGACGAAGTACCTAAGATTTTTAAAACCTTTTCCCTTCTAATGGACTCAGATGTTACTGTAAGACAGAAAAATGATTGATTTTAAGTACAGGGATTTTAATCAGATAAGTCTCAATTTAATTCAAACAACCTTTTCTTTAAAAAGAAAAATACAAAAGTTGTTCGCATTCAACCTGGCAAGATTCGGGCCGCTATCTGTGTTGATGCAACATGGGTGAGAAAATACAGTCAGCCTCTTGCAAGGCATTTGGGGACGGAGTTTAGAGGAAGAATTTTCTCTCTTCCCAACTACGGGTTTACACTGAAGGGAAGATTGAATTAAGGTAAGTAACATAGCTAGAGTCGACGTACCTTGTTTCCAGTTTCCCCACAATGGGAGGCCAACAGGAGCAAACCCTCCCATCAGCTTCCCTTACTCCTTGAAGGAGCACTGGCTGCCAACAGGGATGCCCTCCAAGTTCGATTTAGCGAGTCTTTATTAGACCTGCTAAATCAAACTCAGGAAGATCAATCACAGCAGCGATGATCTTCCCTGGAGTGAAGACATCCGATAAGCAGGAAAAGAAAACTGGGCAGCCACCAATTGTTCTCCAGTTACTCCCAGCACTAGACAGGAAGTTCAGGTTTGTTCTTGAACATCCTGCTTCAATAGAGCTTAGCAGCACCACATGCTCATGTCACTCCATCCTTGGAAGAAGCCATCCTCTCAGCTGTCGCAGCAACGTGGTCACAACCCAGCTGTCCAACAGTGGGAGGTCAGGTAGGAAGCACGCAGCAAGAGCAGAAACTAATTTTCACACTACTCTCCCCCAGAGCAAAACCAGGACCAGAGAGAAACAGAAAATATGGACCGTAAAAAGTAAAAACTATTGACAATGAAAGGGAGTGCATTTTCCAAGAAGTGCAAACTAGTTTAGACAGAACCCGCCCCCCCAAACACACACTTTCGTAAGTTTCTGTTCTCCCCTATCCACCTTCCCTGTCTTTTCTATGTGAATTTATTTATTTGTATATATCTATACAATTGGTATGGCCTTAATGCTCTATTTAAGGACGTGTTTTGCTATATGGGGCACAGACAGCAAAGCAACTGCTTCCTTAAGAGTAACATTTTTACATCATGGAAACAAATCTGTAACTTATACAAGTACAATTTGCATGAACACAGAAGCAATGGCAGTTTATTTTTTTGGCTTGTAAAAACAAAATTTAAGAAAAAGTTCTATTTCAGCAGTTTGAAGATGGAATGTAAGACTTCCGTTGTAAGTGTATATAAAAATATATATATTTATTGAACCATACATTCATGCCAATTCCAATTAAAAACAAAAAAAAACCCCACAAAATAAACGTTTTCTGAAATTTGCTTTCTGTGGATTTTTAGTACACAAAATGTCATTTTACAGCCAATGCTAACAGCTGGGAAGTGCTATCCTACAGATATTTAGATGTAGGATCATTGTATTGTCACACTAGTTTGGAGGGGGGTGGGAGAGAAAGATCCTCTCTCCATTCCCCTCTGAGCTCCAGTCCACACTGCAATCCCCAGTGGTTGGTTCTATCTGTATAAGAAGAGCAAATTAGCCAGATCCCCACATCTTTTTTGCTGGTATGCACTTTTGGAACAGCTGGAGATCGGGAATATAGTTTCATCTTTTACACTACACAGACTGAGCCTAGCAGGAGTTAGGACAAGATGCGTTCGTAGGTCCCTTACTGAAGGAGCAGCTTTTTACTCTACTGAAGATAGGTGGGAGTGCCCTATATCCATGACTATCAAAATGGCATTGCTTTTTCAAATAGCACCAACTTGTGTCCAAATGGCATTTTGGTCACCTTTTTCTTGCCAATAGGTTGGATCCTAAAAACAGCATTTTAGGAGTGATTTACTAGCAACTCTGGTATTTCTTTTGTGCTGCTCTACTCAAGTGAGTGGGTGGAGATATGGTTCCTTGCATTGAGGCATGCTACTTACTTCATAGAACACTAGAACTGGAAGGGACCTCAAGAGGTCATCAAGTCCAGTCCCCTGCCCTCACAGCAGGACCAAGCATGGTCTAGATCAGGGGTTCCCAACCTTTTTCTGTTCCCGTACCCCCTTGGCTTTTAGTAAACCTTCCCAACCTTCCCATTCAATATGAAAAGAAATAAATTCTAGACTCTAGAATCCACAACTTTTTTCACTAACATGACTACTTTTGGAATATTTCCATTAGGATAATCTAGTTATTTACCAAATATTCCCCATACCCCAGGTTGGGAACCCCTGGTCTAGATCATCCCTGATAGATGCCTGTCTAACCTGCTCTTGAATATCTCCAGTGATGGAGATTCCACAACCCCCAGGCAATTTGCTCCAGTGTGTAACCACCCTGACAGTTAGAAAGTTTTTCCTAATGTCCAATCTAAACCTCCCTTGCTGCAGTTTAAGCCCATTGCTTCTTGTCCTATCATCAGAGGCCAAGGAGAACAATTTTTCTCCCTCCTCCTTGTAACACCCTTTTAGGTACTTGAAAACTGCTATCATGTCCCCCCTCAGTCTTTTTTCCAAACCGAACAAGCCCAGTTCTTTCAGCCTTCCCTCATGGGTCATGTTTTCTAGACCTTTAATCGTTTTTGTTGCTCTTCTCTGAACCTACTCCAATTTCTCCTCATCTTTCTTGAAAAGTGGTGCCCAGAACTGGACACAATCCTCCAATTGAGGCCTAATTAGCCAAAAGAATGACTTCTCGGGTCTTGCTCACAACACTCCTGTTAATGCATCCCAGAATTATGTTTGCTTTTTTTTGCTTGTTCTAGGGAACTATGTTTATGCAGGGACATAAACTGTCCTAGTAGAAAACCCACTAGTTAGTTCTCAGATGGGCAGCTGTTACATTGCTTGTACATAGCACTGCCTTTCAGTCTTGGATGAAGTGATCCTGGGTTTAAGGCCCCCCCCCTTTTTTTTTTTTAATGACTTTATTCAAACAATTTCCTCCAACTGAAGACTGGGAGACTGGAGGAGGGACAAAATATTTTACCTTTACTACCTGCCAAGACAACTAAGTACTGAATTTCTATTCATCACACAATACCTACCGTGCTTAAGCCAAGACTGGAAGGGAATGGTGGAAAAAGAGGGTTGCAGCCAGCTATTTATACTGTGATGATGCACTGTTGCTTCCCCAATGCAGGCCATTTAAAGTCTCCTGCCAAAGCCTATTTACATTAAAGAAACACCAGAGCATGCCATTTCATAAAACATTTCTGATTAAGCATTTCAAAAAGTCCATTATTAAATCCATTATGATGTAGCCAGCCTTAACGAGAGAACATGCAAATAAGTTTCCCAAAGGGCCTGCACTGGTAATTTCTCAGTTACCAGCCAAGCTGAGAAAGAGACACAGGCATAAGCTATAAATGCTTTAGCAAGAAGTGATTAGGCAAATTGCTCGTATTCTCAGCCATGGGCAGCAGCAGGCAGGCAGGGAGAAGCAACAAAATATCAGGTCTTTACCTTGAACATTTCTGGCTCTCTTCGAAAGGTGGGGAAGAAATGAATGCCTAGATATTGTAACGTTTCCACTGCCCAGTCCAGGAAGAGGAATATCAAGGGCCAGCTATTTCTTTCCAGTTCAATACTGAAGTTGTGGTCCCTCCCACCCCACATGAAGCATAACAGGGACTGCTGGCTGTTTACTCTGTGCCAACATAGGTTGCCTCTCTTCAGGACAACCACTCTTCATTCAAGGCCCTGCACCTTCTACAAGCAGAGGTAGAACTGCCAACATCAGTAGGGATCTCAGGGACAGCATTTCATGCATGGAAATCCAGCTTATCACTCAAGGGACCAACAAAAATCTGTGCCATACAAGAGGTGGTTAAAAATGGCAAAGACCAAGACATTGTAATGAGTGTTTAGAGTGGACTGAAAACCTGTCTTCTCCATAGGAGTTATTGTCCCACTCCTTATACTTATTGAAAGTTGATTCAGGTAAGTCGATAAACACAGCTGAGAACATAGGGTCATGCTCTCCATTCCTTACAAAGTAGACTTGATACTGCAGTGTTCACGAACTAGACCAGCAGGTAGAAGGCAAAATAGGTATGTTCTTGGTATCCCGGTTAATTCTAGTAATACCGCACACGTGCCCGCACCTTGGGGAAGCGACTATGCGCTTGTTCCGGCTGGCCTGGAGAAAGGAAGGCTCACGTTTTAACACTCCACTGCTTTTTTGTAGACGTCCGAACTGTTCAGAGCAGGACTTCTGAAGGCCTGTTGCTGCCTTGCTACCCAACAGGGCCTCTTCACTTAGGACCTCCCTCTGCTCTTCCAGAAAGGAAGGGTCTTTCCAAAATTGAGCTCTTGGATGGCTGAACAGAGCTCTTGAGGCTACTAAAATGAAGCTTTTGTGCTGCCACACTTAAAATCTCCAGTGAGGTTACAAACAGTACCTCCAGGCCCTTCAGAGCTCTCCATGCTCCACCACTGCTCTTAGTGCAGAAGGAGCATGACTGGGTTGCCCATTTCAATGCATTTAGCTGGAGCAGCTCCGCCAACTCAGTAAGGCTTTGGCTCAAGTCTGACAGACTGACCGAGCCAACATGCCAGCTGTAGAATGCTCTTCTTGTCCTGAAGGGCTTGATCTTAAATTAGCCTAGTTGAAGCTTCTCTAAGCATCCACCATAGAGACAAGACATTGTTTTCCATCAATAATGCATAGGCTGGGATTTCAGCAGGGTGGTTTTTAGTGCGTTTCACAGCAGAGGGAAAAGGGGTGTTGGAGAGTAGGCATACCCCGGACTCACCTCACAGTGGTGGCTCCTGTCCTACGGGACTGGGCCCAGCTCTCTGCTCCTGGCATTGTCAGCAGGCAGCGTACACTCAGGCTTGGCACACCCATCCCGCCACAGAGTAGACATGCCAAAACTGGGCAGCACTGCAACCACATCGCAACACCTCCAGGGAGGAGCCAGGCCCACCCCCGGGACAGAAGCCACCACTGTGAGGTGCACTGAGGTAGGCTCATCACAGACTTGATTCAAATCCTGTGAACACTGTGACCTCTGTGCCAAAACCATAGCCTTGACCACAAATTCGTTTAGTTTGAGATGCTGTCAACACCAATGTCTTGTTTCTCCTGTAACAAAACACACGTTAGAAGTCTCACATCTTTTTAATGTTTGCATTACATTCACCTTTGCCTAAGAAGAGAGTCTAATCAGTTTGGCCTTCTGGCAATAGAACGACGACGCTACATTTGCATCAGAGAAGTCTAGCTGTCTAAACGGGAGTGTTCAACCACAAAACCCATTTAGGTTTTGTGAATCTTCTCCACTGCCCTCCCAAAATTAGATTTTCAGCCAAAAACAATGACAAAATCCCTCTAAGCAAATGCTCCTTTAACAAGTTGAGAAGCGTTGCCAGCTCTGGTATGTGCCAGGCATAGGTGCTATTTATTCCAGCCTCTCCAGAGTGCTTTGACAATCTGAAGTGAAGTATCTATTGCCAGTCTGATTTCTCCCCAGTCCGAATGGGAGCCTATCCAACATGTATAGCATTATGGAGGGGTAAGCGTGAAAAGCAATGGAAGAATGCCAGCTGGGAAACCAAAGAGAAACACTTGCACTTAAGCCCTTGGCTGTGGTATGCACTAGGTTTTCCTGATCAGAGGTTAGGTAAAGCATTTAGAACAGACACTACCAGTTATTGCAAGGGCAAAGGATGTACATTTCCCAGACACCCATGCACTAAGAAGGTACACTGTGAGAACAGCCACTGGCATTGTATTTTTTAACCTTTACCCCAAAGTAATCAAGTCCGTCTGTAAAATGTTGGAGAGGCGAGTTGAACAACAGGTTTTAAAACAAACCTTGATGTCTCTGACAAAAGCTTCCACTGACCTGCATGAAGCACAGACTAACTACACCAACTCACAGCAAACTTTTCCGGAATGGTTTATAGTGACCTCCCCCTGGCCACAGGCAGTTCTGTTTCAGTTTGTAGAGCTGAACGCAGAGGCCGCAAGATGCGTCTATGCCAGTCCCATCTGCACAGATCCTGCATGAGAAAACTCAGCACTTCGATGCACCGAATCCTGGCTCTCAGGAATGAGAATTGCTAATAAGCTCTCTGGGGTCTCCGTGTGATGCAGATACTGCAAGGGACATTTGAACTTAAATGTATCATCCAGTCACTTATTAGTGTGAGAAGGCGGTGCATGGAGCCACCACTCAAATCTAAGATCAGAAGCCTTTGGGATCAATTTAGAAGCAAGACTGCAATTGAGACATAATCCGTACACCTCTAGCGTGACGTCAAACACTGCAACTAATGTAAGCAGTATTACCTCTGGCAGAGGGCAGTTTCTAAACTGATGCATAACTTGCAAACATGCCCCCATAATCAAGAACAGAGTAAGCACACAGGATCCTACCAAGCACTTTTACATTTCAACTATTTTTTTTAAAAAATAGACATTTACAACCAAAGTTTCCTAGTCACAATGGGAATCGTTACAAAAAAAAAAGTGCACATTACTTTTTAGTCCACGGAATAAAGCAAGCATTCAGTCAACAACAATCCACGTGTTTTATACTACTAGACAGCTCTACCTACTATGCACAGCAAAGTTTGGTTCAGTTTCCAAAGTAGTTTTTGTCATGATCGTAGACTAAGGCAGTGATGGGAAGAATGGAGGGGAAACACACCTCTTCGCAAGAATTACAACATACTCCACTTGATAAAGCAAATCTAGACTTTTTTTATTTTTTTAACAATTTGCCAAGACTGGAATGAGAGATAAATAGAAGGCACAACAATTTTGCTTTTTTTTTTATACAAATACAAACTAAAACATGAAAAAAACTCCCTATTTCAATAAAAAATTTCACAAGTTCAGGAAAAGTGTTTTAAGAGTCAAGTTCTAGACATTTAAAACCTACCCCACAATCCAAAATTTGCAAGTGGTAAAACAGTAGTTAGAATTCCTTTTCGTGATCATGTATCAAAAGAAAAAAGATTCTATGGATAGCTTTTATTCCACTTTTACAGCGCCACAGAGAGAAGAGCGAATGTCAATTTTTCAAGTGGCAACATGGCCAGACCAGAGGATGTTCACGTGACCCGCAAGGGATAGACAATAGTTTCTCCTGCTTTGAAATGCTTGCCAAGTGCTAGGTTTTCCTACAGGCTCTTGAACACATGCAGGTGAAAGATTATTCCACTGACTGAATAGAGCAAAAACCCACATTCCTTTAGGACAGACCACTCGTACAAAAAAAAAAAAAAAAAAAATCCAGTCCATAAGCTTGCAGTGAGCAAGGAACTTCAGTTCGTTTCTTTTTAAAATCCACTTTTCCTAAAATATTGTTCCACAAAGCTGGAATATGGGACAAGGACTAGGAAAAAAAAATCACAAAACCATAACAAAACAAAAAAGGGGCCAAAATAGTATCAAACGTAGCAGTCTATAACTGGCTAGGGCCACATTCCAAGATACCCAAGGCTGAAATTCACAAATCTGCAGGAACAAGGGTTTGTGCCACCCTGCCAACATCCTTGATTCATTCACTGGCGTTGCCCGATGCCCCTTCCAGCGCCAAATCCTGGTTTCTGAGACATCCCTCCACGTGGAGGCCCTCGAATCCCACCTCCCAACCCTCCCCGAGTGCCTCCAGGTCCACGGGGTCGGTTGTCTCTGCGGTCGCCCTCCCTGGCGGCTCGTGTTTTTTTCTCCTCCACGTTCAAACGCACCTCGCCCCTGAACATGATGGGCTGGCAAGAGAAAGAAAAAAAAGGATTTACCAGCATTAACCATGCAGCTGTCACTCTCCAACAAAGCCTTTCACAGGGGGGAAGGTTATGCAGTTCCTGTCAGCGAGATTATTATTAGGAATGGAAATAAAACAAGGAAGAAAGAAATAAAGCTCATGACAGCCACCTATTCACAGGGACGGGGGCAGGGGGTTAACCTCTCAGTTGTGTACTCAGCCAGACAGTTTGTTGAGGGTGGCAGGAGGCTATAAAAAAAAAAATTCATTCTTCCAATTGTCTGAACCATGACTTTAGGCAACTGAACACTCCACATGCTCCACCTTTCCTAGCAAGAGATTAGATAACAGCTAGCGAGACAAGCTCATCTTACTCCAATGCACAAGGCATTCGATAACGGCTACGGAGACTCAGTTGACTTTTCACAGAATCACAGGACTGGAAGGATCTTTGAGAGATCATCTAGCCCAGCCCCTGCACTCACGGCAGGGCTAAGTATAAGCAAGACAAGTGTTGGTCTTTCTTCGGCTCTGAAGCAGCTCAGAGGCCTGTACCGCAGGCTACATGCGCTCTAGCGGAATCCGCTGCTTTCACGAAAGGGGCGTTTTGTACTGCTGTGATGAGGAGTTCCTGAGGGCCTGTCTAGACGGCAGCTATTGTAGTCAAGATGAGGGCCTGAAACAAGAGTCTAGGTAGCACAGACCTGGTCTGAGGCCTAACAATGGACACAACTTGGCTAATGTAAAGCAAAGCTAAGCCGTGTGCAAGAGGCAGGCCCTTTCTCACAGAACTTGGCATGAACAGGGCTGAATGCGCAAACACTAACTGGCAACAGGGCCAGGTGTAGAACAGTAACTGGTACTAGGTACCGGCTGTAAAACAGTCGTTGGTACTGGGCATAAGTTGAAAGCACATTCCAAGAGGATGGTAACATCTATTTAAAAAAAGGCCACATGCCCCACAGATATCGACCCAGGTTCAGGAAAGGGTCTAGAACACCTCTATCCATCATGCTGTCATTTCAATCAAACCACAAGGTGCAGGGTGATGGGTGGTATCTAAGTAGCTTCAGAGGGTGGCAACCTGACGTGCCAGGAGTGATGAGTAACTTGTTTGTACCTGTATGTAAAGTGGTGTCTTGGAGGGGCGGTCTTTGCCTGGCCTACAGGGCAGCGGGACCTCCCACTGACTGAGTCAGTCCATTGTTCCGGGGTACATGTGCATACTGGTTCGGTACAGTCTACTGACAACTATTACTGTTCTTTGCTTAACAATAAACCTGGCCGGGCGCCTTTGATCCTTATCTGATTTGTGGTCTTTAGGGGCTCTCGCGGTGGCTGCTGTGCTCTCTCCTGGTGCAAGTCAACACGGCACATGTGACTTGAGCACACACACACACAGCCAACTGGTCATCACCAGCAGAGCAGGAGACCTGTCAGGACACCACACCAGTAATCCCCGACGACTACAGCAACCACCACAGTACCCAGAGCCACCCTGTGGGACTTCCGATGAGCAGCAGCAGGGTCCACGTGGCAAGTTAGCGCATAATACACTGCAGATTCACTCTCTGGCTTGCCATGTAGCAGCTCATGATTTGTCCACACAGCTAGTTGGTAAATTGCACTAACGCAGAGAAGAGGCCAATGGCAAGACTCAGCAGCCAGCATACATGCCCCTTTAGCATTAAAAGCCAAAATTAACCTACAGCCACATAAGGCTGAGGAACTGAGTCTACAAAAAGCTAAGAAATTCAAGCATGAAGGTTCCTTCATATCTCATTAGAGACCATGGGGTATTTGAGATGCTGTAACATCTAAACAAGGGCTTGGAAATCCCCCTTCCCAGTGACAGACAAAGTTTTTGGGAATCTTGGCTCCCAGTTCCCCCTGAGCTGCCCCAGCAATACCCTGACACGCCTCCCAACAATCAAGTACTGGAATTGGGTTTAAGGATCTCACGGTCATGTTGCCCCTAGCCTACTGGCATGGCCTCCCTTTACCCAAACTACTAGCGAGCAGGTTTAGCTCTCTGGTTGACAGTTCACTAGTAATCTTAAGCCCTGATAGGCAGTATTTGCAATCTAGCAGAGATGTTATTCTTGCAAGAACTGGTCAGAACTGTGTCCAGCATACTGCGCATGATCCCTGAAGATCGATACAGATAACTAAAGTTAATTACAGCTTGAAATAAAGTGTTCTGAACTATTAGAAGATATTTGAACTGATCAGCCCTGGGTTAAATCTACACAAAAATCCCATTAGTGTCTTATATTAGCAAGGGGGAGCACATCATGGTTAATTATACTTTTTAAGTCTGACACAAACATTCCCTCGAGCCTGCAGATGTGAGACTTGCAGGAAGAGGGCACAAAAGGATATAAACCGAATACCTATAGGTAGGGGCAAGGACTGGCCACTCCTCTCCAAGAGCACAGAGAGTGAGGGAGGAAGAGATGCCCCAATGGCTGCATACTGCAACTCTCTGAATGGTTGGCTGTGCAGATACAGGTGTGCTAGAGCCTTTCACATTCATAGTGGCTGTGGCCAGGTTGAGAGCTGACAGCACTCAGCCTGCTTAGAGTGCAAATTCCTTCAAGTCAAATACTAACACGATTCCCCTCCACACGCAAACACTTAAGTCAATGCTTTTCACCTGGGGTCTGGGCAGGGAAGAAAGGCTGTTCTTCGATTCGGAATCCAGAGCCCACCCCCCAAGCTGTGTACATATCGCTTCTCTCACACACACAAGTGGACATGCAAACCTTGAAAACACTGAAAAGCCTACGACTGTGGTCACCAAACCAGTCATTCAGGATCTACTGGCAGATCTTGGAGCCTCTGACAGGGGATCCTGACAGGTTTGGCTGGGAAGCTATCAAGCGCTGGCACTTCAGCTACTCTCAGCACTACCATGCTGCCCCTGCCCTCGAACTGCCCCCCCATCCCTGGGAGCCTCCTGCTTGCTGTGCAGGGCACAGGAATAGGAGGGGGGTGCTGAGGTCAGGGTGCCCCTCCCCCCACCCTGTACCCCATCTCCACAGAGTGAAAGGGGAGGCAGGGCTGGAGGGAGTTTGCTGGCTGCTCTTGGGAGTGGTGTGGGCCCAGGGCAGGGGCCGCCTTAGCCACTTGCACCACCACCCAGAAGCCCCCCCATGGTAAGCAGTGCTCAGCTGGAGCCCGCATTCTGAACCCTGGCCCCAGACCTGAACCCCCAGCCCCAGCCCTAACCCTGAGTCCCTCTACCCCCAAACTCCCTTCCAGAGCCTGCACCCTGAACCCCTCCTGCACATCAACTCCCTGCCCCAGGCTCAGCTCAGAGCCCCTCCTACACTCCAAATCCTTCAAGTCCAAGATCAGAGCCTGCATCCCCCTTCCCCTGGACACCAATCCTCTGCCCCCAGCCTGATAAAAGTGAGTGAGGATGGGGGGAAGGAGGGAGAATAGAGCAGGGGTGGGAGGAGGCCGGGTAAAGGTGTCTGGGTTTGTGGTAGATCCTGGATTACACTTACATTCAAAAAGGAGATCTCATGCTTAAAAAAAAAAAAAAAAAAAAAAGGTTGGAGACCACTGGCCTACGATGACAAGATTAATTTGTTTCAAAGAGCCATGAGTTTCCCATATGGCAGCTGCTGGCAAAGGGCGTTTGCCTATGGGAGTGTTGATTGGAGCTTTGATGATACAATCTGTTACCTCTTGCAATTGGCTAGTTCCATTTTCCATGGCAGCCTTCTCTCTTTGGGTTTGCTTCAGTGCTAAATTTGGCCAATGGTAGGTGTTAATTTCCTAACAGCATGAATATGTTAAAAAAAAAAATCACATTTACTCAGAGTGGTTCATATATGGATATAAACTGCAGGCAGAGGAAGACAGGTTGGTAAAATCAATTGGCTAGAAAAATATCCTTTTCCTTATGGGTCAGACAGATCTCACCCACCATTAACAGTGAGGAACAGATACAAACCCCTGCAGGGCCAAACCCCACCACCTTACCCTGTTGCTAAGAATCTTCTGAACAGGTTCGGGATCATCGAACACCACAAACCCAAAGTTCGGGAGCTTCCCACCGCTGTTGATGCGGAGTTCTACAACGTTCCCATAATCTGCAAGAGAGGAGCCAAGTTCTTTGGTCACACATTAGAATGCTCTGCAGAAACAGACACGGGCTTAAGGATGCAACCCCCAAACCCTGTGGTGAACGCAGCGAAGTAAGGCACTAACTTACTTTGGAAGAAATCCTTCAGTTCAGTTTTATCCACATCATGGGGAAGGTTCCCAACAAACAGCTGGTGACTGTCTGGATACCTAACAATCCGTCTTGTTTCCATGTCACCCTGCTCACCTTCACGGACTTAAAACAAAAAACATACTTACTTAAGATCAAACCTCCTGCATAATACCTGAACAAGTCCAACCTGCAGGGTTAACTAGTATGCAATAAGATTCAGTCTCTCCAGTTCCAGTGAAAGTTACTGAAAATCCACAACAGACATGCATTAGAAAGTCTCTCAAATACAAAAAGTTTGCTCAGCGTATGTTCATTTCTCCGAAATAGAGCAGTGTTCCCTGTAAAATGAGTGCTTGGACAGACACACGGAGAGATTAAAATGCTGCTCAGCTGATTAGCAGAGTGCCCACAGCCAGCAGTGTGTGTGTTTCTAGTGGTGCACATCTGCACATGCCTCAGTGCAAATAAAATTTGTTCTGCACATGGATGGAATAAATTGAGGGAACACTGGCACAGAGGTTCATGTATAGATCAGCTGAAATAGCAACAGTAGCAAGAGTAATCATCATTAAGACCTGAAAAAACACATGGCACGCACACTTCACTCCTGCTCCGCTCTCCGAGTTCTTACTTGGTCTAGGCCCTCTCTGTGGCGGGATGCTTGTTCGCTGCTCCCTCACCCTCTGATCCCTCTGAGGCCTCTGTGGTGGAGTCTGGGATTCAGGTTTAGACTCAGGACGGGGCTGTAGAAAAAAACAAGCAATAAAGTGATGTGTAAAAACAGGCAAGTCTAGCAGCAATGTTCTTTTCTCAGACCTTACTATCAAATTAAAGATTATCCTGAGAATTTGCAAAAGATTTCTGGCTCCTACAGGATGCATTTCAGCTCAAGTTATACTTCTAAATTCAAAATGCTAGGCTATTCTGTTTGTACTGTGTAGTGCTAGATTTTCAACAGCCATCCCTCATTCAATAAAATGTACCTTGGGTTAGATGATCTTGATTAACAATGGCTGAAAGATTTTACTTCCTCTCACTTGGCAAGTTTGTCCAAGATCTACCCTAGGATCTGCCCTCACTTGATAAACCTGCAACAATCTAGGCAAATACACTCTACAACACACACTAAAATGAGGAGTTCTGTGATACCTTAAAAATTAAACAAATGATATGAACATAAGCTTTCATGTGCAAATACTCGCTTTGCCAGACACTGCTCAACACACACTGTGAACCCATCTGGCCCCACATTGATGAAGGTTTTCTTCACAGCTACAAGGGTTACAAATGTGATTTTTGTTTAAACAGTTATTTACAAAGCCCTTGGCAATTCCACCACCCCAGGAAGAGTTCTAAAAATCCAGGCATGACGCTGGAAATTTCTACTCCATATTTTTCCCCCCAAGTCACCAAATAATGTGTGATTAGTGCAGAATTCCTACCTGCGAAGCTGGTACTTTCACAACATGAGGGGGTATTCCTGATACTGGAACAGCTCCACTGGGCGGGAGATTCTTGCTGGTTACGGACGCCCATGAAAATGTCTGAAGGAATGAACAATGTTACCTCACTAATTCAAGGTCAGCAGCTTGACTTCTGAGCAACAGGCCCAGATCCTGTTTAAAGCCACATTTAAGCCTTCTATAGTCTGAATCCAGCCCTCAGCAGTTTCCCCACAGCTGCCTCTGAACCATCCCAATGCAGAAAAGCCAGGATGCAGAGCATTCCAGCCACACAGTGCCTCATTCCCACACACTTCTATGCAGCAGGAGAGAAATATGGCATAGCAGTAGTGTTGGGCCATTATACTACATCTAACACCCCAGTGAAATGGGGGAAGCTGCTTTTAACCCCTTAACAATGCATAGACAGACAAGGATGTAGCAGAGTGATGGATCATGACAATGGTTACACTACCCACATCTGGAAAAATAACTTCACTACCATAAGCTGTGGGCTTGACAGACTTTGAGTGGGTTTTTTTTAAAACATTTCAATGGATATTGATGCTTATTGATTAAATTCTCAACTTTTCTCTTTGGATTTGCGCAAAGTCCTCTTTGAATCCATTTAAATTTTCAGTTGTGGTAAATTAGTGGGGGCAGACACTCAGATACAAAGAGTTAAAACTTAACTATTAACACACAATGGTGAACATCACCTGCCAAAATAGAAAATTATGCTAAAAAACAAACAAAAACTCAAATTCTCAAGCAATATTTTTCTTTCTTAGCCTAAATTTTGATTATTAACCAAAGAAATCTAATCCTTCCAAACCTCACCATAAGCATTCAATTTATCATAAAAAGCTCCAGGACAAATTTAAGCCAGTTTCTGGAGCAAACTGAACAGGTACAAAATACAGAGAGGTCCAAATTATGTGTTGTCATATTGAAATTAGCCAATCAGTTTTCTGTGGATAAGATCAATTTTGAGGCAAAAAGGACAAATCGGGAGCAGGAGAGAAGTCTTATGCAAAACAACTGGATACCCCTTATCCAGCTACCCCCATCTTGACAGAGCAAAGCTCATGATGGATGCTGTGATACACCATCCATCAAGAGAAGAAGAAAGGTGAAAGTATGTTGAAAGTCACTCAATTCGTTACCCTGGAGTCCTCTTGCACTGCTGGAGCAGGGTCTGCCGGGACTGGAGAAGGACTCTTTTCCACCGTCTCCTCGGGAACAGTTTCCTCTAATACTGGCTCAGATTTTTCTTCCTGCACTTCTGGTTCTGGCTCCTGCTCAGGTTCTGGTTCCGGCTCAGGTTCTGGTTCTGCTACCGGTTCCTCCAGCTGTTCTTCCAAGTCATTGCTGTTAGAGAACATCACAAATGTTCTGATGAAGGGCATACTGAAGGCCTCCTTTTAACCCAGCTATGCAAAGTGCAATGCAAGCCAGATAAGCAGCACCATCAAATTTACTCCAGTAGGCACCGAATTCCGGGGGGGGGGGGCGTGAGTTATAGGTTATTCTGTGGAACATCAGCTGAAAAATTTCTCCACCTCACAGCTAATAGGGCATCGTTTAGCCATTTTTATGCCACAGATCCTGCAGTAGAAGCCAAGCTTCTAGAGAGAATCCATTTCATTCTGGATCTCTCTTTGCAACTGATTCCAGATCCTAAGATGCAAGGTTTGACTTCCCTGTAGTCAGAGCACAGTCTTTTTACCTGACAGACTGCTCATAGTAAGTGCCAGGGTCATCGGCAACTGTCTCAGGGGTCTGCTGTCTTTCCTCAGGTTCCTCCACCTCCTCCTCAGATTCTAGAACGGATTAGGGAAAGAGGAGAACTCACGTTACACCTTGCACGCTGTCCAAGCTCAGCAAAGGAATTCTCTCACAAAATACACATTTTGGAAGTTTTATTTATTTTAATATCACTGCAGAAAGGAGGACCATGCCAGCAGCTACAAGAGTTTGTATTCCACCAGCCCATGCTGAAGTGCCAGCAGCAGAGAAGAGACAGGAAAAAAAATTACGAGAGACCATTTGAACTTACTGAAAATGCACCTTCTTAATTCTCAGAGTGAGGAGATTGTTAGGAGAATTGCTAATTATGCCCACTAATGCCACAAAAGCTGTCAGGAGCAGAATTATCCAGGCTCCTGGTATGGCATTACAGTCCATATTCTTCAGAAAGATATGGTTTTGGTATGAATATGGCACAGCTAAGATGTGACTTATCTTGCATAAAATACATCAGCTATCACTGGAAATATTATGGTTTACTGACTGTGGTTATCCTATGTGTATGCATGTATCATTTCTGTGCCTGAAGTTAGGAATACCAACTACATACCGATTACAAAAGCGTTTACACACCAGGAAGGCCCACTGAAGGAAATGCGGTCAGCCTGGCTGGTTAGTCAATGAGCCATTGGGGAACAACAGTACTTAAGATGCTAATCTTCTGCCTGCTTCAAAAAGTTTCCTGAGACGCTGCTAGCTGACACACAGGACTGCTTTGACACTGCAGGACCATGTGATCATGTCACCAGCTACTGGACTATCTTGGACTGCAAGTCATTTTCCACGGTTTCGCAGGTGTTGGGGATCAAGTGGGAAACAAACCATTCCTGCCATATGTAAATCCCACTTAAGGCTGTAGAGTGAGATAATCAGAGACGGTTCTTGTCTTCACATTAAACCCCCAGCCAAGATGACTGCAATACGCAGGGCCATCCCTAGAGGGGTGCAGGGCCTGGGGGGGCACACAGCCTGCTCAGGCCATACTCTCAGTCCTCCTCACCTCTTCCCTGCTATGCTCCACTCCTTCCCCTAAGCCCCTCCACGCAATGCAGCCCAGGGGACAAGCGGGGTGAGGAGTCTGGCACTGGCAGCAGGGTTGGGCCTGCCCTCACCAGTAGTGGCAGAGGGAAGCGGAGTGAACCAGCCCCAGCCACTTCATTCTCCTTCCTAGCACAGGTGAGTGCGGGGGGGAGGAGGTCATAAGAACATAAGAGCAGCTATACTGGGTCAGACCAAAGGTCCATCTAGCCCAGTATCCTGTTTGCCGACAGTGGCGAATGCCAGATGCCCCAGAAGGCGGGAACACAACAGGGAATCATCAACTGATCCTTCCCCTGTCGCTCATTTCCAGACAAACAGAAGCTAGGGACGCCATTCCTACCCATCTTGGCTAATAGCCATTGACGGACCTAACCTCCATGAATTATCTAGTTCTTTTTTGAACCCTGTTTAAGTCTTGACCTTCACATCCTTTGGCAAGGAGTTCCACAGGCTGTGTGAAGAAAGACTTCCTTTTGTTTGTTTTAAACCTGATACCTATTAATTTCATATGGTGACCCCTAGTTCTTATGTGATGGGAATAAGTAAATAACTTTTCCTTATTCATTTTTTCCACACCTGTCATGATTTTAGAAACCTCTATCACATCCCCACTTAGTCTTCCTCTTTTCTAAGCTGAAAAGTCCCAGTCTTTTTTCTCTCTCTGCATATGGGACCAGTTCCAAATCTCTAATAATTTTTGTTGACGTTTTCTGAACCTTTTCCAATGCCAAGATATTTTTTTATTAAGATGAGGCAGCCACATCTGTATGCAGTATTCAACATGTGGGCATACCATGGATTTATATAGAGGCAATAAAATATCCTCTGTCTTATTCTCAATCCCATTTTTAATGAATGCTTTTTTGACTGCCGCTGCACATTGAGTGGACGTTTTCAGAGAACTATCCACAATGACTTCAAGATCTCTCTCTTGAGTAGTTAGAGCTAAATTAGTCCCCATCATATTGTACATATAGTTGGGATTTTTTTTCCCCAATGTACATTACTTTACACTGATCAACATTAAATTTCATTTGCCATTGTGTTGCCCAATCACTTGGTTTTGAGAGATCTTTTTGAAGCTCTTCACAGTCTGCTTTGGTCTTAACTACCTTGAGCAGTTTGGTATCATCCGCGAATTTTGCCACCTCACTGTTTGCACCTTTCTCCAGATTGGGGGACAACACTAGTTACCTCTCTCCATTCTGAAAATTGAGCATTTATTCCTACCCTTTGCTGTCCACCTCTTCCCCCAAACACAGCTGAGAGCCAGCACAGCATGCTGGTAATGGGTCACTCTACTTCCCACTGCTGCCTGTGAGCATCGGGTCAATCCCGACCCCTGCTGCCTGTGTCTGGACCCTGTGGCGACCCCAAAGCATGGGGCCTGGAGCAGCTGCCCTAAACCATTCAACAGACTGGATGCTTCTGGCTGTAAATAACTAATATAGTGAACTGGGGAGGAAAGGACTGAATCCAGGCTGGAAAAGGTGTCTGGCCTGTGAAAGCAATGCTCAATACAACATTTAGGGTGAGAAATTACCAGATTCTTTAAGCTTAGTTGTATGTTTGTTTTATTTGCTCAGTGATCTGCTTTGCTATGTGTTTGCTATCCCTTATCACTTAAAATCCATCTTTTGCAGTTATAAAATTGTTCTCTTTAAACCCAGTCTATGGAATTCATAATGGGGTGGAGGGTAGGCAAGCAGCTGTTGGCATCTTCCTCCACATTGAGGGCGCAAGGAGGGGAATTTCAAGGAGCTTGGATAGCTCAAGATAATACAATTTTGGATTTGTGCTCCCGAGGGAAAACGCACTCGAGTGCTGAGCAATTCCTTAGCTGAAAGCCTTCCCATGCAGTGCTGATCTCAATGTCTGTGTCATTCTGCAGCTGGATGTGTCCCAACCCGTGTGTGTGTTAGAGGAGGCTTGAGGACCTGCCTCAGCAGGAGAGCGCGAGGGAGCCCAGGCTGGTGGAATGGGTGTGCCCAGTAGGGATGTAAAATCCTATTTAATCAGTAACTAGTTAAACCTTGTTTAACTAGTTAACCACTTGCACAGAGGTGGGGGGGCGCTGCTAGTTAATCATAGCTGATAAGCATCATGCGGTAAGGCTGATGCTTTCCAGTTAACCATTCACCTCCCTAAACCCTAGTGTATCAGGTAGCATCCTAAAGTGGTCACACCTGGTACATACTTACCCTCTGGAGGCTCAGTGTCCGAATCACCAAAAACCTCATCTTGATAGCGGAAGATGTCATTATGGACATAAAACTTGTTAGCAACAGAACCCTAGAGGCAAACAGGAATAAAAAGTTCTATTTTATTCAGTCCCAGGATGAAACATTACATGATTGTGAAGAGTTTACAGCCATAGCATCTGATCCTGGTCACAGCTCTGCCCCTCTTAGGACACTGGCAGTGTGCAAGTAGCAACTACCCCAACAAAGCAAACCAGCAAAGTTGCCTCTACACTTAGGGTGTGTCTACATAGCAGCATAACTCAAAATAAGATATGCAATTTGAGCTACACAAATTGCATATCTTATTTCGATGTTAATTCGAATTAGCTCCAAATGTCAAAATAAGGGGTCTCTACACAGCACAAAAATTTCGGAATAAAGCGCTCTTCTGAAACATCCCTTACTCCTCGTAGGATGAGGTTTACAGGGATGTTGGAATAGCGAGGCTGAAATAACAGGCTTGCTGTGAAGACGCGAGATGGCTGTTTCAGAATACTCCAGTATCCCAAAATAGCACTGCCGTGTAGACTAGACGTAGCCATAGTTCCCAAGCATAAGGGACATTCTTGTACAAGCCATGAGAGAACACTGGTCTGTGCTGCACTCCAAAGGACCACCACACTAGGTGATTAAGAGCAAATTTGTAGTTGAGGCTGCCCTAAGCTATGATAGAGCTGGTCTGGCTTCCAATCAAGCAGAGAATCAAGGGAGTTGAGAGGTTGCTCTGTACCACTTTCTGCCCTCCATTCCATGTACTGCACTAAGCAACTTGGCCAAACCTAGGGATTTGGGCCACAGCAATTAGGGAATATTGCCATTTTATGAGGAAAAAAGCCTATAAAACTCATTGTCAATATGAAAAATTCATGATTTGACATATACAATTTTTTTTTAAAAAAAACCAAAGGTTTGACACACCTGTCAAAATGAAAATACTGTTTGTATTATGGTGGAGAGGCTGGTGTGATGGCAAGCACACAGCAAGCACACAGCTGTAGGAGACAGAGGACTATGCCATACACATAAAACTCTGCAGAAAGCAATAAGACACTGGATAGCTTTTAAAATGGTTCTTGAAGCAGAAAGGAAAAATGCTATCAGTCCAAGCAAGCATATACCTTGCTTCATTATGGCTGATAGATCAATAAGGCCAAATTAAAGCCAAACAAAAGGTCAGCACCTGCATCTACCTATGGATTTACAGAATAGTGTTTTGGAGGCACTCCCAGTAACAAAATTGCAAATAGATCACAACTAAGACAGATTTGGAGCTGCTCTAGGATAATTCACAAATATTGTACATTAACCTGATAAATTAGGATGTTTACTGTGTTAATATAGAAGGAGAAAAGCAGGAATGAAACAGAATGGCTCAAAATAAACCACTCCTGATAAACAAAAGGGATATTAAGAGACAATGCTAGAATGTTACAAGCCTGAGAATCAAGTTGAAGACTACAGAAGTTTAAAATGGGACTCAAGAGGGGCAAATCAGTTCAAGAAAAGCAGATCCAACCCAGGACCTGCTTTGGCGTTGGAGGATAGACCTGCCTTCACTACCACCAGGATGAGAAGTGTATAGGTAATAGACATATGTAACTATTTTACTGCGTTTCCTCAGTTTTATTTTCTACTTTTAGACACAAATAAGTTCTATTTCAAACTGAAAAGTGTCAGAAGACATTCATTCCAGTCTATAAAAGCAGTTCATGCTTGGTAATCTGTATCTGGCTAGCACACCACAGCTCATGTGTCTATGACTGGACTTCAGAGAAAAAGCTGATCAAACACAGCAGAGGTTCTCAAACTCTGAGTCAGAACCCCAAAGTGGATTATAACCCCATTTTAATGGGGTTCCCAAAGCCAGCATTAAACTTGCTGGGACCAGGGCTGAAGCCCAAACTCCACTCAACCTGTGGTAGTAGGGCTCAGGCTGCAGCCCGCCCCCCCTTTCTTCTTTCCCGGGGGGATAACTGTTGTCAGAAAGGGATGGGGGGGGAGAGTCACAGTGCAATAAAGTTTCAGAATCCCTAAAATTCAAGAACAGCCAGCTCTTGATGAATACCAAGAGATTAATGAGTAACTTAAATGACATCCTCAAAAGCATCCTAACTTTCTGTATAAGTCTAGCGCCCCAATGCTTGCAGAGACAGAAGTCTTAGCAGAGATGCTGCATAGTAGTAGTTTCTCTAATGGTGCTCATTTAAGAAGTAGTATTTAAACTTTTTATGTTTGGAATTTTTTAACAGAGCACAAATGCAAAAGTGGGATTTTAGGTCATAAGTCCAATTAGGAAAGGCTGGAGACATGGAGATCAGGAGCTATGCCCAGCTACATGGCCAATTCCCTGGAAGTGGCATATGGGCTAAACTCCACACAATGCAGAAATAAAAGCATGCCCTCCACACAGCAAGACAAGTGGTCTGCAATTCAGGTCATCATTGTGATTAACACAAGGAAAGAGACAGCAACGACTCAGAAAAGGTAACACATTGTTACGAATTACTAAAACTGAAAAGAGATGGGAGCTACAGCTTCCCAAATGTAAATTGGAAATTGCCAAGTTAAAAATGCCACTCAATTACCATCACTCTTTCTTTACTCCCACTTTCAACTGTCACACAGATTTTGAAAACTGCTCTTTTTTGAAAGTATCTGCAATGGTAAGTCAATAACATCAGAAAGCTTGGAATGCAAGTCTTCATAGAGGTCTGAGATATTAGTTGTGAGATACAACTGTTAAGTTGGGATCTGCAATATTTTCAGAATACCTACCTAGGCAACATTTTAATGACACTTACTGACCACAACTCAAAACGTTACATCCCTTCCTAATGCTGTTGGAGGTTAGCATAAACAGTTTAAAGTAATGTAACTTCTTAAAGCATTTGCAACAAACCATTGGTGGATTCTTGTGCAAGAAGAGTCTTCAGATTCCGAAGTACGTACAACTATTTTCATATCAGTGGTACCACAAGGTAAAAGCAACAGCTGCGCTCTCTAAATCATACCTCAGGAGCAAGTACAAACGTCTGCATGAATCTGCGCACTGGCTGCATGTTATTGGAGAGTTCTCCCATCACCTGGACTACAACACCATCATTAAGAGTAGCATGGGCATCCACATGACGGATCTTTGTGTGGCAGTCTTTAAAGTTCAGTGACAGCACCTTCTTGTGGATGTCCTGCAAAAGGCAGAAAGATTCAGTTACCCATTTTCTAAGTAAATACAGGTCATGAGAAGGGCCTCTATAGTGTAGATGGGGGGAGGGGGGGGGGAGGGAGGGGTTGAGAGGTTATCAAGTTCAGTATGAGGCTTAAGAACCTAAGAATGGCCATACTGGATCAGACCAAGGTCCATCTAGCCCAGTATCCCGTCTTCTGATAGCGGCCAATCCCAAGAAGGAACGAACAGAACAGGTAATCATCAAGTGATCCTTTCCCTGTCACTTATTCCCAGCTCCGGGCATAGCTAGGGGCACCATACCTACCCATCCCGGCTAGTAGCCATTGATGGACATAAGAACAGCCATACTGGGTCAGGCCAAAGATCCATCTAGCCCAGTATCCTGTCTGCCGACAGGGGCCAATGCCAGATGCCCCAGAGGGAGGGAACAGAACAGGCAATCATCAAGTGATCCTGTCACCCATTTCCAGACAAACAAACAGAGGCTAGGGACACCATTCCTATCCAACCTGGCTAACAGCCATTGATGGAGCTATCATCCATGAATTTATCTAGCTTTTTTTTAACCCTGTAAAGGCCAGGACTTTAACATCATCCTTTGGGCAAGGAGTTCCACAGGTTGACTGTGCAGTGCATGAAGACAGACTTCCCTTTGTTTGTTTTAAACCTGCTACCTACTAATTTTATTCGGTGACCCCTAGTTCTTATATTATGGGAACAGGTAAATAGTTTTTCCTTATTTACTTTCTCCAAACCAGTCATGATTTTATAGACCTTTATCATAGACTCCTCTTTTCTAAGTTTTAAAGTCCTAGTCTTTTTAAACCTCTCCTCATACCCCACACTTTCCCTCAAAGCCCTAGAAGGCCATAGTCCAGAAGCCACATACCCTTGGTGCAGTTCTTTAAATTTTCCTCAATACCTTCACCCGTCACTGTTTTGATCTCTCCAGGACAGCCTGCTGTTTGGCTTTTTTCCTCCTCCCTCCCCCAATTTTGATGCCACTTGCAAAATTGATCATAAATGAACTTACATATAGGCAGCAACCAGACAGAGAAACAAAAGCCCAGGAAACCATGCTATGAGCTTGTTCTTCTGAGTGTAGACAAGAGTCAAAGAGGACACTTGAATTTTGCTTTAGTTTGCAGATGGCATCCCTGTTTGAATACCATTAAATGCTTCACCACTGTGACAGCATGGCCCAGGGCACTCTGCTTCATGTGGCATTACTGTCAGTATTTCATATCTATCTACAAATTCTGTAGCAGTTCACAGTTTTAAGAACATGTGACCAGTTTGCCTTCCAAGCCCAACAGAATGGCTTTTATTTCAAATTAAATTCTGAAGTCTGAAACTAGGCTTGTCCAAGATGATCATATTGCACCAATTAAAACTACAGCCACCCCAAAGAGTATGCGCGCGCACACATCCTCAGTATCATCTAATACAGTGGTTTCCAACCTTTTATATACTGCAGGAGTGGCAAACCCAGTCACAAACTTTTGGTGGAACTGTAACATTTTGTTTGAATATTTGCATAAAATCAAAGCCCCAGCCCCCAGAGCCGCCATGAATAGCTGACTTCAACTGTGGCAGCCGCCCGCCACGTGACAGCAGCTGGAACTGAAGCCAGCTGTTGTGCAACGGCTCTGAGGGCCGGGACTGGGATACAGACCGGCCCCCTGAGCTGCCACACAGCAGCCGGCTTCAGCTTTGGCAGCCACCAGCTACATGCCTGGGGTATACCCCAGCCCCGGTGCCAAAGCAGACAGTATGGACATGGCCTGGCAGTGTGTCGCAGCCCGGCGGCCAGCAGTTTGCGGCCCAGCACCGGTCCACAGACCAGCAGTTGGGAACCACTGATCTAACAGACGGTTCTGCTTCAAACACTAAACAAGCCAGATGATTTTAGATCAGAAAAATCATTTACATTTAAATATTTAATTCCTTGCAAAAGCATTTCACTCTGTTTTACAAATGCTTACAGATTGCCCATAGACAGCATCAGCTGGTTTTCCATTAGAATCCAAGCCACCATGGACATAAGAAGAATTCTTTCCATAAAACCTGTAAAAGAGGGAACCATTTATACGTTAAGCCTTGTTGCATTAAAAATTGAATCACATTACTGGTCTTCAGCAGACAGTATTTTACAGTAAAAATACCATACCTGAACTAAGACTTATTAAAGGCATACAGTCAAGATTGCTCAGTCCAAAATGTCACTTGCATGCAAATCCAAATTCCTATTTGCAGGGTTCTGAAAATCTGTGGCTATCCGCAGGTATCACATCCATGAACGTGGATGCTCATCCACAGCTCACTTTTGCAGATATGGATGCGGATACAAATTTTGTATCTAGAGTTCTGCCTATTTGCATATGTCTGCTTTATATCCACAGGTACCCACATCCACGGCTTGTTTTTGCAGATACAAAATTTGTATCCCCATCCCCATCTGTATCTGCAAAAACAAGCCATTAATATTCACTGAACAGGCCATGGAGTTTTCTGATCCCCTAAAATAATTTAAAGGGTGTTTGAAAGCACCTAGCCAGTTCCAGATTCTCTGGATTCATTTTAGAAAGAGTACTCTGTAATTTTTTCCATACTCCCAATGGAGTCGAACTAAAAAACTCAAGCCACTGGTAAAGTCGCAAGACATCAGTTTTGACATACAACAATACTCTGGAAAGCGGCCTCAGTAACAGCAGTGCTCATGTTTATTGCTTCAGTAATTTCTAGATCAAAATTTGCTCAGTTAAAACTCTTTTTACCCCAATTAACTGCTAACCCTGTAAAATTACCTCTGTTGACAATGTTGGAGCCAAAAAGAATGCAACTTGACTTTTACATGCTAAGAATTACTAAGTGGAACGTGGTTCAGTTGACTGCCAATTTTACAGACCTTTTCTGACCATAATTACTCTAGATTGGTTTTATAGGAGGAAGAAATAAAATTTATCTTAAACAAAAAACTGAGCAAGCCATGCCAGCCCCAAAACCACGATTCACCTAAGAATAGCCCCAATGATCCTACAGAAGACCAGATGATTGTAGAAAGACCATTTTTAAAAAGGTATTCAGTATGCCAATGTGTTTAAATCTCATCCAAGGCCAAGTACTTATGCTGGCTGGAGAAACTTTAACAGGACCATATTCTGCTGGAATATGCAGTTTCCTCGAAATTTAAATCCTGAGAGACATTTGGTTGGTTTTGACAGAACTTTGTTTTGGACGAAAAAAGTTCTGACAATACCCATTTTGCTATGATCAGCACATAAAGCTGTTTGAAAACAAAATGTTGTTTTGAATTTTTTATAAATACAAGTAAAAAAAAAAAATCAAACAAAATGCTTTAAATCAACCCAAACTATTTCTTTACTTTTTTTGAGAATTTAGGAATTGCCAGGAACCCTGCTCAGGGTCAGGAGCAGCCCCTGCCCACGGCAGCAGGAGGGGCCTCTCCCACCTCTATTTATTCAGTTAACCAGGTAAACTTAACCCTTACCCAGTTTAGAGATGAAAATACAATTTCATTAGTTGTCTCCGCTGCTGCTGTTTTGGAAAACTGAGCAGCAGCACAGATAGGCAACTGAAGTGTTCAGGAAAGACAGCCAAAAAGCAGGCCAAGTAGCAGGAAACACCCCCCTTAACCATTAGAACCATCAGGTGATTTGGGGAGCAAAAGAAGAGAGTTCTTTCTTCTACCCAAGCGACAGAACCACCAGTATGGTCCACCACAGCTCCCTATCAAGAATCTTGTCACCCTTTCCCAGCAGCTGGGATTGGTGCTAAGCTTTGCAGCATCTTCATGTGTTTTTCTCCCACACCACCATGCTCTAGGTCAATCTAGTCCTTGGGCTAGCAAGTGCCTTCAGGCAATATTTAGTCAAATTCTGATTATAATTCATAACCAGAATATTTTATTAACCTAGAGACTTTAAAAGCTACTACTGTGAAGAACTACAGACAAAGCTTCCATTTTATAGCTCCTTCTGCAATTTGCTAAAATAGCAGTAGCACTACAGGGCAGAGAATTTTGCCAACAGGTAAGAAAAGAACAAAATAAAAAAAACTGTGAGCATATGCAGCAAACTGCCTGGGCTAAATGAGGGGGTTAGCTGTTCTACACACTTGTAAACAATTATAAATCATTTTCACTGGATACCTAGTGACATTTATGAATTAAAAGGGATTTCAAGATTGAGAGTGTTCTTAGCTTATCTAGTGTGGCGAAGCATTACCCCAAACAAGAATAAGTCTGCCAATAAATGATGTATTTATTATCAGGGTAGATCTATTTAAGTCAGTACCTAGTTTAAATAATTGACTTTAACCTTATTTAGCATTTATTCTTGTTTTTCTAAACAATGGTCGGTTTTCACTGAATGCAAATCAGCATGTTTATACCAATGAAATACATCTTTTATACTAAACTTGGCCTTTACATGAGCAAAAAGTCGGTTATGGGGGGACTCTCACAGTTCATTACCAACTACATGGTAAACAAATGTGATTGAAAACAGGCTCTTCAATTTTAGCAGCCAAAGGTGTAACACGATCCAATGGCTGGACGGGGAACGTAGACAAATTCAGACAAGAAATAAAGCATGGGTTCTATCCACTAGGACAGGGTTTACCAAAGTGTACTCCGCGGAGCCCTGGGGCTCACACAGTGGGTCCAAGGGCTCCACAAGAAAATATTAATGACAGTTGTATGACCCTGTTATTGTGTTATTCATTTTCTGGTTCATTTTGTAATGAAACTATTTATAAAAGAAATACACAAGAAATAAAAATAGAATTCCAAAACTGTGTCTATTTGGGTTCCTACAGAATTAAAAATGATATTTTAAGGGCTCCACCAAGTTTTCAGGACCCAGTAGGCACTCCACGGCCAAAAGAGTTTGGGAAATCCTGAGTTAGGGTAATTAACCACTGGAACAATTTACCAAAGATTGTGGTGGACTCTCCATTACTGGTAATAATCTAGATTAAATGTATCTTTTAGACAGACATCCAAACAGGACTTAATTCAGGAAAATTCTATGACTTGCATTAGGCAGGAGGTCAGACTACAGGTTGAACCTCTCTAGCCTGGCACCCTCAGGACATGACTGGTGCCAAATCAGAGAATTTGCCGAACCACAAGAAGTCAATATTGTCTAGCAGCATTATCAGCACTTCCACAGCTTACTGAACTGCTAGGGGTAAATTAGAGCTAAACAACAGCACAGAACACAGAGTCAGGACTAGTGGCTGTAAACAAACTTTGTGGGATGGAGGAAAACCACACACATAGGAAAACATCTGGCAAATAAAATCATGGCAGACCTGGGGATGTATGCAACTAGTTGACTATCCGATAAGCGTATCAAAGGCAAGGGGGGGGGGGGGGGGAGAAAGGAAGCCGGTGCTGGAGGGAGCCAGCTTAAAAGCCCATTCCGCCCAGTACCATCTCTGCGGGGGGCAGGGAAGGCAGAAGCATAGCAAGGGACTGGGCGTGAGCCAGGAATCAGCTGATTCCCAGCCTGCGCCTGGTTTCCCCCCCCCCCCCCTCCACCACTGCACTTCAGCCGGATACCTCTTAATACATTTAAAAGGCAGAGCTGCAGCAGAGTTAGCTCCTGGGGCCAGGAGCTAACCCCTCTATGGCTCTGCAGTTTCCCCCCTTATTGACTAGTCAATTAAATTGCATTTAATCAACTAACATCCCTAGCCAGACCACAGACTGCCTAGAGAGGTTCAACCTGCAGATGATCATACAGCTGACTCTTCTGGCCTCATAATCTAGGAGTATCCAGGATGATACGCAATACAATTGCTTAAATAAAGTGTGCATAGGTATACTAGAACATACACCAATGGAAGTTTTTAAATTTTTACTCCTTTATTATGTTTAAGAAACACATTCCTCAGTTTCTTATTTACTAGATGTTTCCTGAGGACGTGTATCAAGCTGCATTTGGACAGAACTGGAATTCTGTTACAAGCATTCAAAATGCAAAAGAGTTCATCTTTTAGGATGAATGAACTTATCCAAATTAAAATATTCTCTCTACACTAACTAACCTATAACCCAAAACTGATCAAAGACAACGGCTTTTCTGCACAACAGAAGCCAGAAGTAGACATTTTCCTAAATATAAATATTCACTTTATAGTAAAGACTGAAAATAGAGATACTTAAGGTAGTATGAGACACTGACAGTTATAATGCTTGAGTTGATCATTAGAGTTAAAGATGTTTTCCCTCTGAGTCTGCATACAATATAGAATTCCAGAATGCTCTACTTCCTTACACTTCTTGGGACAGCTCAATGACATAATGTGCCTTTTAAAAATAATTTAGTAGATTAAATTAATTTTAGACCTTAAAATAGGTTGCCATAATTTCAAATTTAATTATATCAATTAAAAACTTTAATCAACCATGGTTTTGAAACTAAGTCTTAAGAATGAGACCTGAATTTAGTAAAGAAGCTGCAGGCTAACACCAAACAGAACAGTTCTCAAAATTTAAGCACTATCCATTAGAAATACCTTAGATTAAAAAAAACCTCTATGCTGTAATATTTTATTTTTGGTCCATTTGGTCACATCTATGAGAGAATTAATTTAAATGTAAGATTAGAGTCCATCCAGCAAAAAAATAGCACATTAAAAAGTATCCAAATCTTGCATCTGGTGAGCCAAAAGGAGGGTTTTGTTACAGTTTATAAACACAAAAGTATTGTTAAATACATGCAAAGAAAAACCAAGTGAAACATTAAGTAGCATTACCTGTGCAGATAGTCAGGTGCCTGATTGAGCAGAGTATAATACTGCCTCACAAATTCCCGCCCGACCAGCAGGGGACTTGGCTTCTCCATCACCATTTCTTTGGTCAACTGAAAACTGAAAAACAAAAGCTTCATGAAAATTAGCTCACTATTTCATTGTACATATTTACTGAGCCATGAGACAAGAGGAAAGTATAGAATTACAATGAAAAACAAACAAACACTGACATCTGTCGTTAATTTTAACACAATGTAATCCACTTTAATCGATAAGGTTGTACTATCATCAACTTTCTTTAAGGGGGGAAAACAATGGTGTGAACTTCATTTGAACAATAGGATTTCTGTCCATTTCTTTTTAATGAGAAAGAATCTAAGTGTCCTAAATTCCCAAATACCCTGGTAGAAAGCATACAAGTAAGGTTCTTCAAGAGGATTTCTTAAGTGGTTAAGTCATTCACAGCAGATCCAAGCTTTATTTACCTTACCTGACTTCACAATAAGAAAAATGTTTAACGGGACACTTTATGCTACTGTATTAAGTCCATTTTTGTCAACAGAACAAAACTCCTGCTGGGTTGTAATGCAATTCTGAACTCTCTCAAATTTAAACAGGAATACTGGATGATATTAATGCTGCCTAACAAAAGCGAACTCCTTCCCACGCATCTCCCCCACTTAGTTGATCATGTGTCAGCTAAATCCAACAGATAAGTCAAATGAGTTACAGCATATCCAGCCTAGGACACAGACAAGTCTATTTACCTTACTGGATCAGTAATTAAAAAAAGAAAATCTTTGCTGCTCAGAGAGATTCACAAAACATCTAACCTCTTTAAGAGAACATGTGACGCCTATATGCTTCCCCTCATTTATTCATATAAAATTGGTGCAGGTTACAAACCAATGCCAAAATTTTCTTGCTACCAGTACTGAGAGCAAGTCGACATTGAAACAAAGCTGGGTGATTTTTGGGTCACACATTACCATTACAGAGAATGGTACCAGGATCTGCGCTTAGTTCTGTTGTTGATGTATGGCAGAATACATGACAGCTGGCTCTCCTGCCACTATATTAGCTCTGCAGTGCTGGCAGTAACAACAAACTTGGCTGGCTTTTTATAAACAGTTACCCAAAAGTCACATAAGGAGCAGCGCGACATCTGAAAGACACTTTTCCAATGTACAATAACCTAAACCCTTCTCCCTGCCCCCACTCAGTGCTTTAGGAAGGGGATATGCCTGCCCCCCAACATCCTTCACTCTACTAGAGCCTTACAACCAAGTTGATCAACAGTGAATTTTAGACCAATTTCATTCTTTTAAATTTGCACTACTAAAAATAGATTCAGGGTTGGAATCTGGTCTCCCCCAACAGCTCCAAGGGGCCATAACTTCCTGGGGAATGTCTCCAGCACAGAAGCAGCATAGAACCTACATAGGCAGCCCTATTCTGCCCTCTGACAGAATGCCAGCATGGAGGTATATAGAGAAAATAGCTCCTCTGAACATTATGTGCTACAACGCAGCCTATAGATGGTCAAGGACAGCTACACTAAATCGGAAGGGCCTCTAGAGCTGCTTTAACTTATTCTGGAGACTACATCAGCCCAAGAGGTAGCCCAGATACACAGTGACTTGGCCCTCTACCTGGACTACACTTTTGTGCTACACCTCTGAAGAAGTACAACATAGGATCTCAACCCCCCCCCCAAAATTAACATTAAAACAACAGCCATTTGGTATGCATCATAAACCAATTCAACGAAGAGTCTGAAAGCAAGAGTCAATAGTTCTCGTATTTGACTTTAGAGACAGACAAACAAAATTTGGGGATCAGAATGGTCCTATTCTCAGGGATGAGATATCAAGATGTCCTGATATTATTCAAGCATAAGTTATGCATGTCATCTCTCTCCCCCTCTCTCTCTCTCTATATATATATTTTTAAGACATTTGTGTGTCTGTCTGCAAGCCCATCCACAAGCCTGTTTGTTCAGGGAACACCTCCTAAACAGTAGGAGCTAGGACCACCAAATTCGGTATACAACTTCCTAGTTCTTAGGATAAAAAGAGTCACCAAAAGAAATTAATAGATAGCAGGTTTAAAAACAAACAAAAGGAAGTTCTTCTTCACACAGCTAGGTCAACCCCCAGGACTTTAATAGGGTTCAAAAAAGAACTAGATAAATTCATGGAGATTATTAGCCAGAATAGGTAGGAATGGTGTCCCGAACCTCTGTCAAGAGGCTAGAAATGGGCGACAGGAGAGGGATCACTTGATGATTCCCTGTTCTGTTCACTCCCTCTGGGGCATCTGGCATTGGCCACTGTTGGAAGACAGGACACTGGGCTAGATGGACCTTTGGTCTGACCCAGTTTGGCCGTTCTTATGTCCTAAGGTGAGGGTTCGGTTGTGCCAGAAACACACTACAGTGCAGAGTGGCCACTGGGGGGCAGCCACACAAGGAAGACAGTCACCATGGCCAGCAAGATGGCATGCTCTGGTCCCAGCTGGTAAGTGGCCCTCTCCCCCCCCCCCAAATTCAAGAGTTAAATAAATAAAGTTAATGACCTCTGCCCAGATGCATTATGCCCAGTTCCAGCATACTTAGGGTCTAAATCCTATACTGCCAGAAACCACAAGTGTGTTTTAGGCCAGGGTATAGACAAGAAACCTCATCACGCTTACACTGTATGAAAGCCTGGTGGTCTATAACTAAGACAATACCAGAATCATTTAGTAAGAGACAAATATTGATGGTTTCCATAGGCATGCAGAGGGAATTATGGGCAAAGTTGAGGATGCAGCAGATACACAAACAGTAATTTCAAACTCCAAAAAGGGAAGTCATGAATATCACAAATTCTTAAGTCTTATTAGACTCTAAATATATTTCAGCTTTGTTCATCTGATAGCCCACAAGATGCCTCCTTCACTGCGGTAACCAAACCGTGCAGACAAGGCTTATTTTACGTTTGGCAGGATTTATGAATAATATATGTAAGTATTATGGCAGTCTCCAAAAACTCAGCTGTGACTAGGGAACGACTGAGCTGTGTAGTATGAAAATGAAGAAGATAATCCTTGCCCTGGAAGACAGTCTAAAAGACTGAAAAACCAAAGGCTAGGGACAGGGATACAACACAGAAAAATAATATGGAGATTCTTGATATATATTTGTAAGTTAAACATTCAGTTGTTTAAACTGAGATGGGGACAGATGAACAATGACAACGATTGCAGCAGCATGAGGGAGTAGGAAAAGGCAAGCAGGAGAATAGCAATGCCTAGCCATGACAGGCAACGAGGGATTTCTAGACACCACATTTAAGATTTATCTTCCAGTTTCTTAAGATTCAATAGTGGCTGAAAAGCTTACATCAGGAATTTTGCCTATGCATAAAGCAGTGGTGCGGGAGAGACTTAAAAAAAAAAAATGGGGTTTAAAGTAGGGTTGTCCATCAGTTAATGATATAACTTTAAAAAAAAAAATCAATCTTGATTTAAAAAAAAAAAAACTAAAACGCAATTAATTACACCACTAACCAATAGAATACCAACTGAAGTTACATTGAAAAAGAAAAACATCTAAATATATTGATTTCTATTACACAGAATACAGAGTACAGTGCTCATTTTAGATATTACAAATATTTGCACTACAAAATAATCGTATTTTTCAATTCACTTCAAATTACTGTAGTGCAATCTCTATCATGAAAGCATAACTTACAAGTGTAGTGTTTTCTGTAATATAACTGAACTCAAAACCAAACCAATGTCAAACTTATAGTCTTTAAAATCCACTCAGTCCTACTTCCTATTCAGTCAATCGCTAAGACAAAGAAGTTTATTTATATATATATATGGGACACACTGCTGCCTGCTTATTTTCATTGTCACCTGAAAGTCAGAACAGCTGCTTATGTGGCATTTTTGTAGCTGGTGTTGCAAGGTATTTGTGTGACACATGAATGTTTAGCATATAATACTTTGGTCACCATTCCAGAGAACATGGTTTCATGCTGATGATGTTTAATAAAAAAAAAAAATTAAAAAAAAAAAAACCATGAAAATTTGATTTGAACTCCTTTGGGGGAGAATTTGTGTTTCCTGCTGTTTTACACACATTCTGCCATATATTTCATGATATGACTCTCTTATGACGACCCAGCAAAACATTTGTTTTAAGAGCATGTTCACAGAAGATTTGACAAAACACAAAGAAGATACCAATGTAAAATTTATAAAAATAGCTATAGCACTTGACCTATAGTTTAAGGCATGAATTGCTGTCCAAAACCCAACAGGGATGAGGTGTGGAGCATGCTTTCAGAAGTCTTTAAAGAGCAACATGCTGGTAGGGAAACTACAGAACCCGAATCCCAAAAAAGGAGGAACATAGGTCAACACTGTGGTATTACTAGATCAGCTAGGTAAAGCAGGGTTAAGTTGTAAAGGGCTATTTAAAGATGATCTACAGGAATTAAAAGAAGATTTATACTCTTTCCCCCACCCACCTCCAAATGTATATAAAGAGTTCTAATTTGAGACTTAAGAAACCTATTCTTATTTTACCGTAGCAATATCACAAATTAAGGATGTTAAGAGGCAGATAAATTGGCTAATCACATAGTTGATACAATTTTAATCGAGTAGTCGATACATCGATAGGGGAAGGCACTCTGTTCCGGCTCGCACCAGGTGCAGGAGCTACCCTGATGCAGCTTTGCAGTTTAAAAGTAGTAGGAGCCAGGTGCACAAATTTCGCAGATGCTTCGTGGACAGGGACTGCTTCGCAGGTCCAAGACTGCTGCGGCTCTGCATTATAAATGTAGTAAGAGCCACCCAGCTATTACTACATTTGAAATGCAGAGTTGCAGCTAGGGTAGGTCCTAAACCCAGCACAAGCCGGGAACGAGCAAGCCCAGGCTGGCCATGAACACAGGCTGCTCTGGCCGCAGCCTCTCTCGGTGGTGGCTGGCCATGAACAGAGGCCACTCCATGGAATGCGGAGCAGCCTCTGCTTGCAGTGAGCCTGGATGTGCCGCAGGCAGAGCCTGCTTCAAGGCAGCCTCCCCAGCGCCCCCCTCCTCACCACGCTGCTGCCTCTAATAGACGCAGCAGCGCAAGGGGAGGAGGGCAAGCGGCACTGCAGAGACTGCTAGGGAGAACCAGCTTTTAACGGATGGCTGCAAAAAGGGGCTTAGGGATCAACGCTCTCAGCCTTGCCTATCAGACTACTAGTAGGGATATAATAGCGTAGTTGATTATCCGATTAACTAATAAGCAAAAGCTTATAGGTTAATGCTATAGACTACATGCATTTCCCACCCCCAACCCTCGCCAGTAAATTTTTTTAGCAGGCTGGCCAGCAGTCCAGCTCAGTCCTGGCTCACCCTGGGTCCAGGACTTACCCCTGCTGTGGCTCTGCATTTAAAGTGTATTAGGACCCCGGCGGGCAGGCAGCTTGGCTCAATTCCAGCTCACACCGGGTCCAGGAGCTCAGACTCCCTCCTTCTCCCCTCCACCTGCCCAAGACAGGGGTTGCTGTCTCTTCATCAGAGGTAGCAGCACAGGGTGACAGGCAGCCAGTCTGCGAGGGGAGCTGATTTTTAAACTGGCTCCCCTCACAGACCAGCTCCCACCTGGCACCCGGCGCTGCTGCCTCTGATACAGAGGCGGCAGCAGTGCAGAGTGGCAGTGGACTCCTTGGGAGTGAGGCTAGAGTGCCCTGGCTGCTGGGCCCACCCCCGGGGACTATAGAATAGTCGACTAACCAATAATTTATGAGGTTACTTGACTATTCAATTAACTGATATTTAACATCCCTAGCCACTAGGCTCAGCACACGGCCCCCCAAACAGACCACAGGGTATATTTCATTTAAGCAGCAAACACACCAGACAAACTTACACCAAGGGCCATGCAATCGCTCCTCCTTCACTTGGAGAAGTCCCTCCAAAAACTCCCATTAGCTGCTCCTGTTGGCTAGTTCCAGATGAGGTGTGGGGTTGACTGGCCAGTTCGTAACTCTGGTGTTTGTAACTGAGATTCTACTGTACTTGCAAAGATATGGGGAGGGTTTTTTTTAAACTTAAACTGAACCATTTAGGCATTACATTTCAAAGGCCAAAAACCCTAAATGAAAAGAAAAGCTTTTATATAAAGGCAGATGGAAAGCAGAAAGCATTATAGGAAGTTACCTGTCTATAGACAATAGCACTGCTCTGTACTTTGACAGACCCCATGGGAGAATGTACTGTCTGCCTGTGAGAAAGTCTTACATGCTGGCCTTCCAAGCATAGCTAGTTTACAGTGAAGTCAACAGACTGCAGCAGCTGAATGGGCACAAACTGCTCTATTGTATCTAAAGATACAATAAATCAAAAACCTCATCTCTTTGCAAGTAGGTGCACAAAGCTAAGTGATGGAATGTTTGACGCAAAGTCTTTTATCCATGAATAATGGAATTTGTAATGAGCTACAGTGACTGGTATGTTAACTATTGCATTACTTTCTCCTGTGAAATACTAATGCAACATGTAAGTGACTGCCCACTGAAAACAGCAGCAGGTGAACCACAGTCAACCAGCCCTAGGAGTAACTAAAAAGTACACAGTGTACGCTAATACAGTTAAGTGGAATACGATTACTAAACATTTTAACTCAAAATGTAGTTGTACCTAAAATAGTTTACCTGGAGAATCAGTATACACTCATTTTAGCCATCCATCCACCAGGATTTCACTAAACTCTAGCCACGGTTGTAGAAGGAAGGCCATATAACTTGTAGAGGAATGGCAGCAAAGCCTAGTGGGCAGAGCAATCAACTGCAATTCAGGAGATTCAAGACCTATTCCATGCTTTGACACTGCTAGGTGATTCTGGGCAAATCTCTTCACTGCTCCTGTTTCTCCATCTGTAAAATGGGGATAACTTACCTCACTGGCATTGAAAACCCAATGAAAAACATTATGAATTACTTTCTAGAGTAGCTGGAGAGGGGACAGAGGGATGAGTTGTGAACCAGAGGCATATGTTCTCATTCAAGTAATATATGCAAGCCATCACAAGAAGAAAACAATTAAAACGTGTCCTTAAATTCTTCTTTGTAACACACAAAAAACTTAGAGATGCAATTTTTTTGTTCAATGACACATAAAACAGCTCAAAATTAAGTCTGAAGTCAGCACTGTGCAGACCAACACATGAAAAAAAAAAATGTACTCCACCACTTCCCAATGGCACATGGGAAACCTTCCCAGACAGGTCTCTGCACAATATTAATCACTAAACCACAAACTTCCTAAATGACTTGTATTCTGCAGAATACACTTCTAGTTGTTGTTGCTAATACACCTTTCCAAACCTGAACCAAGAGTAAATCTGGCACTGTCTGACCGCTTGTACACAAAATACAAGCTTCCGCTGTTCACAGTTTTGCCAAGCAGCAAGAGCAGAGGACTTGAGGACTTTGCCAAGCAGCAAGAGCTCACAGCCCACCTACAGCCTGAGCAGTTCCACAATCCAGCCTGCATGCCTGTCCTCATGCAAGCCTTGGAGACTAGCGGGAGGGTGTCCATACACTTCCCCCAAGTCCAGTACCTGCTCCGCCCCACCTCTTTCTGTCCCTGCTCCACCCTCTCCCCCTCATTGCACTCCTTCCCCCAAACCTCCTGTCACGGAGTGTCGGGGGGTCCTCGACCCTGCACCCCCATCTGCAGCCAGATGTGACTCTCAGCCGGCAGGTAGAACAGAAGGTTTATTGGTTCAGAGACACAGCATAGCTTGGAATCAATGTTACCATAGGAGCCAGGGCAGACCGCATTATTCCTCTGGGGGGGGGGGGCGCCTCCCAGGCCCCACATCCCCTTTTCCTGCTCCAAGCCTCCTCTCTCCTGCTAGCCCAGGAGACTGACTCCTCTCTCTGGCCCTACCCCGCAGCCTGGGGCAGCTCCACCTATCCTGTCTCCCTTCTCCTGTGTCTGGCCCTCAGGTGTCTGGGCCCAATACCCATCTGCAGTGAGTCATCAGGAATTACACATAACACAAGGCAGCACAGAGTGAACACAGGATTAGAAGTAGACAGCACCCCCACTACGTTACACCTCCTACCACGAGGGACATGGCCTTGGAATTACCGGGGAAGGGGAGTGTAGTCCTGGTGCAGGATGGCAACAGGGGTCAGGCTCCCCTGCCATCACGGAAGCAGACAGATGTTTTGCTTCCCCTGCGTGGAACCCAGAAAGCCACCCCAAACTGTTCTGTGGATGGGATGGCTCTGCACACACCTCCCCTAGACCACAGGGACATTCCAGCAGGGGAGTCACTCTAGCCCCACTGTGCTGCCCGTGGTGGTGGCTGGGGTCCCAGGATACTTTAAAATTGCATGGAGATGGCAGGCAGGACAGGGCCACATGCAGGAGGGCAGAGACAGGGGATGCATGGAGACCCTTGCCCTCCAGCATCACTGCCAGAGGGGGGTGCCTGCTGGCCCACTAGGAGGATTGAGGACTAGCACTGACCATAAAGTAAACTGAGTTTGAGGCTCCAGAGCAAGAGCTAAAATAGCTAGTGATTTTCACTGCTATTTAGAATCTGAGAACAGTAGTGGATCAACTATGTTAATTTCATGCTACAGAGGCAGCACAGGAACATGTTCATGAGGAAAGAAACCAATAATGTAAAGAAGGATAAGGCAGAGTAGTGGAGACCTGCTCCTCTCAGAGAAGCTGGGAAGCAGTGATTTGCAGGTATTTGCATGCACAGATGCAGGTATCTGCAGCTCATTTTTGTTGAGATGGATGTGGATTAGGGATGTGGAAGTGTAACTGTGTACAGGGTTTACTGATGAGCCTGGGCTCATCAGTTGAGGCTGCACGTAAGCATGCAGGTTAAGGTACACACCGGGAACTGGCGACTCCTGCCCCACATGTAACCACTGAAATTTTCAGCAGTTACACGGTTTCCTAATTAAACACATTTTAACATCCCTAATGCAGATATCTGTGGATCATTTCTGCAGAGGAGACTGCAGATACCAAGTCTGTATCCACGCAGGGCTCTACTGAGAAGATCCTGGCAGGGAAAAAAATTAAACAAAAAAAATCTCTTCCCCTACGTGCAGGTAGGGATATGGGAAGGTACCTACTAGAAGAACTAGATAAAGACAGATATTAAAGACGCAGTCCCAAACAAGTAGGTCTCAGGGAGAACAACCTGGTGAGACTCCCAACTTTCTCTCATTATCAGCAGCTGATGATAGCAGGGTTCAAGGTTTCTCATTAAGAAGCTGCCCTTGGAGCTCACTGAGTGAGCTCCCTCATGACATTTCATACTGGATGCCTATTAGGCAGAGAGAGAAGTTTTTTATACCCTGGCCCAAACACCACATTGCTATACACTAGCGGTATCGGGGCTTACAATATTTCAGTGAAAGAACAAGGACTAACCTATACAAAGTTCTTCATATTTTCAAAGCTATATACAACAGGTTAGAACAGGGGTGGGCAATCATTTTTAACGGCGGGGGCGGGGGGGGGGGGCGGGCGGGCAGCATTCCAAGATTTTGGAAAGTGGTCAAGGGCCACATTCTTGCATGATATGAATGGAGATGCGGGGTCTGGGATGGAGGTTGGGTGCAGAAGGGAGCTTGGGGAAAGGGACTGGGGTGCAGGAGGGAGACGAGTTGGGATGAGGTAGGCGGTTGTGACCTAGGGCAGGGGACTGGAGTGCAGGCGTTTGGGATGTGACCTAGGGTAGAAGGGGACTATGATCTGGGGCAGGAGACTGGGGTGCCAGATCTGGGAGGGGGTATGGGTGTAAGAGAGGAACAGAGAGTTTGGGTATGTTGAGTGGAGGGGGGGGCAGAGGGTTGGGGCAGGAAAGGGCTGGAGTGCCAGAAGCAGGCTGTGGCCAAGAGACTTACTTGCCAGCTGCCAAACTAGCCTGCCTGCCTGCAGAGCTTAAAATGTTTCCCAGCCAGCCTGCCATGTGCTTCATGAATACCTGAGCCCAGAAGAGGGGGCAGGATTCTTCTTAGCTGCCTGTTATTCTAACAAGCAGCTCCCATTGGCTGGTTTCTGCCAGAAACCAGCCAATGGGAATGTGCTAGGGACAGGGTGGCTCCTAAAACTTCCCCCCCTCCCCTCCAGTTTTAAAACAGAAATGGAGCCCTGCAGCCACATTACTGCATGGTGCACGGGGCTGCAGGGCAAGCTGGGGAGCCCCCCTGGGGCTCCCTGCTGCCTCCGCAGGCTGGATACAGTGGCTTGGCGGGCCGCATCTGGCCCACCGGCCGTATTTTGCCCAGGCCTGAGTTAGACGTTAGTTTATTACACTCAACAGACTCTTCCCTATATTGCTGGAATCAAGATGAATGAGTAAGCAAGTAAACACAAGAACCGGTCAGAAAAAAAGACTAATATATTTAGTGCTATTTTCACCTGAAGATAAGAAGTTTCAAAATTTCCCTAGCAGATATTGATACAAGAGGGTCAAAGGAACATCAAAGTTAAAAATTAAGTGTGTAGAATAGAGTTTGTTTTGGTTTTACTTACATTCTAAACAAAAAAATTCACAAATCCAGTTTTATTTCATCATTTATTTTTCTGACTCCCGCTGAAACTATGCACCACTACACAATGCATAAATTGCACCAAATTTGATTTCCCCCCCGCACTCCTTCCGCTGGGCTGACAGCAGTAGTCCCATTATTCTATGGGATTTTGACAAAAAATATTCAGAATTTTAAAATATTGCACAGAATTTAAAATGTTTTGGCAAATTTCTCCAGAATTGTGTCCAAAATTAGATGCACCAAGGACTAAGCAGTTTCACTTTCAGCTTTTCCTGCTCCTAGCACTAGGTTGCACCATGTGTTACAAACATTTCTGAGTAATGTTTAGGGTTTTTTGTTTGTTTTACAGGCCCATCTGCCTATAAGTTGAACATGAAAACAGCTCTCCAACTTCACTTACCCTCCAAATACCCAGACACAATAAAAGCTTCAGAAAATTAATAGAAATGTCAATCATTAGGATTTGTAAAATCTTAGGACACAACTCCCTGCTACCCTCCCCCAAAAAACGCTGATCCGAGTGCAGGTATAGGAAACCTTGGTCTGAGGTACTGGACCAGTGCCTGCAGAAATTTACTGATCCTAAAACCATTTGTACTGATTCTCTGGTGTCTCCAGTTCTGACAGCCTACAAAATATTTGAACCTAGAAGCATGTGGTGTCACTTTATTGAGAAAAATCAAATTTCTACATACCGTGTGCTAATTTAAGTAGTTCAATACTCCTACAAGTCAGCTTTTTCCAGTATTTGCATCTTTTCTGCAGTTCCCTCAAAGCCAAAGAGAGTGGCTGTTGCTATATTATTGCCATAATAATCAGTTATTTTGACAGCAGCAGCAGCTACAATAGCTCAATGGAGAAAATTCATATTTATTATTAGGTCCACAGTTTTTCCATTGGATTCATTGGGCCATTGCAGCTTCTTCTAAATACAGATGCAGGTCCTGCGTTAATAGGACTAAAAATACCTCATAGTTTAAGAGGGAACTAAGTGGCAATACAAACAGTCTAGTAGCACCTTAAAGGCTAACAAAGCCTCCAGTCATCTGAAGAAGTGGGTTGTGCCCACAGAAGCTCATGATACCATGTACATGTTTTGTTAGTCTCTAAGGTGCTACTACACTATGCTGTTTTTTTAAGTTTTTCCTGTTACTGACAAACTCGGCTACCCCTCTGAAGCTTTTTAATACAAATATAGTTATGTACAAATGCTGTAACATATTGGGGGGCAGGCACCTCCACAGGAGCTGGCTCACACAGGGAGTCAGCTCTGTGGAAGGCAGCTGCAAGGGAAAGTGGCTCAGCAGGAGACAGCACAAAGCTGCCACACCCCCACACCACACTGCCTCTGTATTAAGGGGGGGGGGGCGCGCAGAGGCAGCTCCATGGGAGCTGGTAAGTATGGGAGCCAACTTAAAAGCTGGCTCCCCACTCACATTGGCTCCCACTCCTGTACTGGCTCTCCACACGCACCAGCTCTGTGGGACGGTTAAGCAATACCAGCTCCCACTGCCTCTCCTCCCCCCCCCCCCCCGCTGCCTATGATACATAGACAGCAGTGGGGGGCTTCATGTAAGGTTTAGGCTTTAGGTTTATGGCTCATTGGTTGATTGTGTGAACAGCTACATGTTCACATCCCTACTTTAGACATCAGAAAAAATGCTTTTGCCATTATAACAGGATTCCAGAAGCTTTGAAATTGGTGAGAGAGACAGTCTGTACCCCATATTCACTCCTTTGACAAGAAGTTTTGTGCAGGTGTGCCTTGTGAGATAATTTGAGAGCTTCGGGCAGGGAGGTGCTCCAGCCCCCACCAGTTAATGGGTGAGGCTTACCGGTTCAGGTTAAGTGAGGCTCACTGGTTATCCTGTCAAAACTTCATCTCGCTAGTTGAGTGGCTATTTTCTGGCAGGAAAGAAGGTGCAGAGTAGGGAAAAACCCTGACATTTTGACAAAAACAGACTGGGATTCCCATCCTCACAGACTGTCTTTTGAAGCTCGGATGGGGAGAATTCTCTAAAATGAGAAAAGAACTGTAACAAGGGAGCGCAGATGTCCAAAATTCTCTTTCCCTCTTTCTATAAAAGGGGCAGGCTAATCCGGCCCACTAAGCTTTTTAATCTAGCCCATGGCCTACCCTGCCAGGACCCTTGGGCACAGAGCAGCTCCAAGTGGCTCTCTGTACTTTGGGGGGTAGGGGGGAAGCAGCCAATGGGAGCAAAGAGATTGTGTCGGGGCAGTGTGCAAAGCCACGCACACAGAGCGCAGAGAGCCACACGGAGCAGCCAGCAGCCAGGTTCCCACTGGGCTGCTGGCTGGGACCCACCTAGGTAAATTCCTCATGGCCAGAGCCTGCCTCTGGCACTCTCCCCCAGGTAACAACTCCCTCCCAGACTTTGCATCCTCTCCTACATCTGGCCCCGGCCAGGCCAGAATCCTCTTCTGTGCCCATATCCTCTCCCAGACCCTGCATCCAAATCCTCTGTGGCAAGTCACAACCCCCCTCTCTCACCCAAACTCTCTGACCTCACACCCTCGCCTGCACCCCAGAAACCTACCCCAAGCTCCCTTCCGCATCCCATCCATCCATAGAGAAGTGTGGCCCTTGGCTACTTTGTCTAGATATGGCTGACAGGAGAGGGATCATGTGAGGATTACCTGTTGCGTTCCCTCCCTCAGGGGCAGCTAGTATTGGCCACTGTTAGAAGACAGGATACTGGGCTACATGGACTTGTGCTCTGACCCAATATGGCCGTTCTTATGTAAATTTTGGAGTGCCTGCCCCCTTTATTATTGCCTACCTCTGCTCTATACCCATGGCATCAACAAGACCTGAGGAACAAGGAAGCAGAACTGGACTGGGAAAGGGATTCAGACTGAAACATTCAGTCAGCAGAACTGCTAACCATGTAAGGAGAGAGATCAATGCTTGGAATCAGGCATTAATAGCATTTGACTTTTTTTCTTGTAACCAATTCTGACTCTTAGTAGGGATGTGAGCAACTAGTTGACTAGCTGATCAGCAAATGCTTACTGGACAGTCAACACGCTCGTCAACTAGCCGCTTCCCCCCTTGCTGCCTATCAGAAAGAGGCACCAAGGGGAGGGGGTGCTTCAAAGTGGCAGTGCCACATAGAGCCCGGGGTCCGGCACTTTGAAACACTGTGTACAGCCCGGGGTCACCTGGAGATTCGTTGTGGGGACCACGGGAACTCAAGCAGTCCCCAGCTGGCCCTGTGCTCCCCACAGAACTTTCGCCTTTGAAGTGTAACAGCCCTGGGGCTATTGCTACACTTCAAAGGCAGAGTCACCCTTATTGACTAGTCGATGCAAATTCCACCAACTATTCAATTAGCCACTTAATTGAAATTTTACATCTCTAACTTACACCTCCTCACTTGTAGTCACTTAAAGTCTAGCCTTCTGTAATTATTAAACTTGTTTTATCTAAAACCATGTGTTTGAGAAGCTCCATATTGGATAATTGGATTTGTGATATTTTCTAATAAAATGACAAATTTTGTATGTGCATACATTATCCAGAATAGAGCTGGGCCATATAAGAGACATTTCTGGGGAAAGTCTGGGGCTTGGAATTTCCTAATGGAGTTCTGCAGTGTAATTCACAAGTGGATGGCTACAGCCCTCGTACAATAGAACTCAGGACAACATGCTGGAGGTTGTGTGAGAGCAGACCATTGCTTGCATGGCAATGCAATGTAAAAGGCATCCCAGGTTGAAGAACTGAGGGAGACAACTGTTCACCAGTTCAGACTTCACCTTGGGTAACGTCACAGTGTATAGCACTTTTTCCCTCTCAAAGAGTTAGCACAACATTACTAATTAAATTAGAACAAAAGTGAGGTGGGATAGGATAGAAGATGCAAGGTAGTGATCAAAATTAAGAGGATGATTTTCAAGGGTAATATTAAGCATATCTTTCCAAATGTATGGACTATTGGGGGTGGGGGCAGAAATTTTAAAAAGTCAGGGAGCATGATTCAAAGGAGCTTGAGAACCTCTGCCGTAGTATCAGATGCATTTAATATTTTGTGCTTAATACTGGACCTCTCTTTTTGCCTAGTCAAGGCAGCTGGAGACATTTCCAACACACCAGCTACAGTTGAACCAATTCCGACTGATATTTTCAACCAATGCTAAAGACTTTCAATACTAGTCAGTTGATTAAAATGCTTGTACACATGCCCATGTGATGGAAAAAAAAGGTTCTTTACATAAATGAAACCAAAGATGAAGTACAACAAACTCAATAGCTGACATGCAAGTGCAAAGGATAGCATCACTTGTCATAAGATCTGAAACCTGCCCCATTTTAATCCACCTTCCAACTTCTCTTGAACGTCCCACCTGCCATGTCACTTAAAATACTCAGCAAAAGAGGCTTGGGTTATGCCACTGGAAAGCTGCAGCAGTTAGTTTACAAGTGTTTTGTAACTGACTCAACAGAGTCTGTCATGTGTCAATTTCAACAACGCTCTCAAAGTCATTAAGGTTACAGGTCAAAAACTAAACTCTCCATAGAGTTTGTGAAACTAGCCCTGAGGCTGTTGGGGTTTTCAAAAACTCTACTTTCTTTAACCAGTGTTCCTCTGTGTAGGATTTAGTATACACAATGTGCAAGGGGAAAGCAAGACTTCCTTAAGCATGTGTTTTCAGTGGAGGTATCAACATCTTCAGCAGGTGACATGTGCTAAAGCCATCCTTGGAGGCGATTTCTAGCAGCATGAACTGAAATGTTAATATGAAAAACATTGGTCTAAATTTCAGCCCTAAAAATGCCATTGGAAAACACTGAGCTAAAGAAGGTAAATAAATTAGTATTTAAAGTAGGTCACACTATTTCTAACAACCTCTTTGGAAATTGTTTGATAAAGTGAATGTAGCTATTTCCTGAAGACAGCTGGTAGCTTGGTGTGGTGCTTCAAGAATATCATGATTACAGCTCCTAGGCAATTAATGGACTTTAAAAATTATTTTTCAGAAATTTTAATAGATTTTCAGAACAGATAAAAAGTTAAAGTGTGTGTCATTACCATCCTTGATCGTCTCTCTCAAGTGATACCATGGTTACAGCAGAATGGACAAATACCCAACTAAGGACTAGAAAACTATTGTACATAAAAAGTCTCAGAGATGTAGCCATGTTAGTCTTTAACTTTAAAAACGAGTGACAATATATAGATATGTCTATATATCATATGGATATATCGTATCTATATATTTTGGTTAGTTTCTAAAGTGCCACAGGACTGCTCATTTTAACTGTACAAAAATTCATCTTGTCACTACTGGACATAAGACACTATTTTTATACCTTTCTTAGTTATGTAAGTTTGCCAAGTCAGACTCTGAAGCTGTCCCATCTTCCTACTGAGACCTTATGATAACTAATACATTGCATTCAAAATAACTAATTTCTAACACAAGAAAATGGGGACTTTGTTGCTGTTTTTTCAAAGGCGAGCTTCAGTTGATCACTTTCAATGTGACTTTTCTATCTGAAAGGGTATATTTTGCATGCTTACATTTTCATAAGATACCACCACATTTACCCAACGTTGCTCAAATCCTTAAGGAGGAACTCAGGACAGAATATGAGGGGTGCAGGAATCAGGAATGGGAGAGAGGAGGGGCTCTGGGCAGGGGACTGTGTGGAGGGTGAGCGGGGGAGGGAGGGGAGGGAAGGCTACCCTCTACCCCCCCATTCATCAGATTCACACCAGGGCTGCTTGCTCTTCCCCTTCCTGTCCCTGTTAGGGAGCAAGAGCTAAGTGCACAACTCATCTGCCCCCTGCACTCCCCAGCCAGAGTGAGGAATGCAGCAAACTGCATTTTCCCCTCGCTCCCTAAGGGAAGGGGAACAGCTAACAATGTCCCCGTAGGAATCTTCAGCCCCCTTCCTTCCCCTCCCCCCCACACCCCAAGAGTGCCTATGGAGTGGAAGGCTGGGATACTCCAGGACAGGGGGGGCAGCAGCAAGCCCCTTTCACCTACCTGGCGATTGTCTCTTTTCTGTATGGTTTTATGAAAAGCAATCCCATACAAGGAAAATCCCATTTTCATGGCACAACCAAACCCTTATGTTGCTTTCAGTTATGATAAGAGAAAGCTGCATACTGAACTTGGTGGTCCTAGCTCTTTCTGTTTAAGGAAGAGTTCTTGAATAAACAAACAAGTATATACTAGATTTAGCAATTGTTCTTAAGGCATATTAATGTTAAAGCACACTGAGAAAGGAACACAGATGCACAAATCTCTCTCACACAATAGTATTACTGTTTCACACAACTCTTTACCTATTCAACTACTTAAACTTCCAGTTTAATGTGACATTCTACCCAGTTACATCTGAACAAGCAGCTGCAATTTAGACATTTTGTTGCAAGTCATGACTGGATTTAACTTCAAGTCAGCAGAGAAACGTATAGTATCTTTCGAAAGACTTGGAGAGTGCCCATTCTACCACTATCAATAACACTGCTGAATACATCCGAGAATCTAAGTTAATTAGCAAAAATGCAGTTTACTCTCAATTTTCCCTAAGATCCTATTTGAGAACTTGGCATGTTTTCTTAACCCCTTTTAAGTGAAGTGACTGATCTAGTGAACAGAAGATGCTGTTTTCAGAAGAACCTAAACCTCAGTAGCAAGAAACACTGTTGGCAAGAACGACATAATGGCTTAAGATACATCACAAGTTATTTTATTTATACTAACTGGAAGTTAATGTTCAGGAGTTGGTAGCCTTTCTACATTTCCTAATGCTGTCATTTGTTTCTGAGAGGGTAGGCCTGACAAAAATAGCTGACTGGAAACATGGCTGTTTGCTGCCAACACTTTTCAGATCTAAATAGGAAGGTGCCACTTAACATGGAATACATTATATTCACAATGCTTAATGTAAGCGTCTAGCCAATGGATAATAACCACAAAGCAATTCCAAATACAACCTTATAAACTAACTCTATGCAAGACATCCACATTGAGTAACAATGATACAGGTAGGGCTTTCCCAAGCTAGTAGACCTGGGGCCTTCCTTCCAAGTTACTGGGAGCTCTTCTTACACTATCTTATATGCAGTTCTAGGTTTAAAATCCCAGATGCCACCATTGTCTTGCTGTGTGACCTTGGACAAATCATTTAATACCACGGAGAGGACAATATTACCTGACCTGTAAAACCGGGGTGAAACTTACCCTCCTTTGTACAATGCAGAGATTTACAGAGGACTACAAATGTCTCAAGGGGTGGGTATTTTTCTATGCCACGTTAATCCATGAACAAGCTGTGCAGCCTAGCTACTACTACTACGTGTAGGCATTTTAGGTTTTTGTTTGATAGAACACACCGGCTATGTAAAACACAGAACAAAGGTTGCCGCTTTGTATCTAGCCTAACACAACCAAGTTTTCGTTCCCTCCGGTTTGTGTCCCTCCTCTAACGCTCCCCCCCCCCCCTTAAAATATTTGCTTTCAGAAGGATCCCTATTGTCCACAGCCCCAGCAACGTTTACTCTTTTCCACAGCGTCACTCCTTTCTGTGCGGCCAGAGGAATGTTCTTCTCACACGGATGGTGCCAAACACACAGGGGCTTTCAGAGCACAGGAACCGCTCCATGAAATGGCTTGTTTTCGTAGCCCACACTGCTCGCTGTTTCTCAACCCCCCGCACCACCCGAGAGAGCAGGCAGCCCCCCCTACTTCGGCCTGCACGCACGATGATCCTTGCAGAGAGGCTGCGGGAGGCCTGGGCCACCCCCCCATTCCCACCCTATCCCCAGTGAATTACACCCCTAGATACCCCCCCCCCCATTCCCGAGCGGATTGCTGCCCCATTCTCACCACGTGCCCATGAATTACAGCCCCAGGCACCCCCACTCCCAGCCCCCCCCCCGGGAACAGCAGGCCCTGGACACCCCCTCTCGCCAGTGAATTAGACCCCCAGCCACCCCACTGGTCCCCCACACACGCCGGTCCGCCCCCACCATTCCCACCCCCCAGCCCTACAGGCAGCGCGGTGCCGCAGACCCACCCCGCCCCCGCGCAGCTGCCCACGAGGGACACCCCCCCACACGCCCTGCCACCAACCGGGCCTGGCCGGGGGGGGGGGGTCCCAGCTTCCTTCCCCCCCCCCCGTTGCTCGCCCGTCCCGCCGAGAGGCTCCGAGCCCGCGGCGCAGCCCGGCCCGCGCGTGCCCGTGACGCCGGCGGTAGTGGCCCTCTCCGGGGGCGCGAGGAGAAGCCGCGGCCGGGCCCCTCCCCCGTTACCTGCGGACGGAGCGGGACTGGAGCAGGAGGTTTCGCTACAGGCCGGCCGGGCAATGGCAAAACCTCACGCAACGGCGTGCTCACCCGCCGGCTGCATATATCCGGCGCGCAGCCTAACCCCGCCGCACCCCGCCAGCCAATCACCGAGCGCCGCACTTCTCAGCTCGGACGCTGTTTGGCCAGGGCCGCGAAACGAGGGCGGGGCTTGTTGAGTGGCATCGAACTCACCCTATGGCGCTGCCGTGAGGCTGGGCACCGATACCGTGAGCGACGTAGGAACCAGCCAACGGACGTTGAAATGGCAGCCCCAGGGGTGGGATAAAGCGCGACTGACTTCCCCGGTGACCAATAAGGCGACGCAACTTTCGCTAATAGGTGAAAGTTAGACGAGGCGGGGGTAAGCTGCCCGCGTAGGGTGGTTACGCCGCACAGCGGCGCCCTTGAGATCAGGCTAGGTAAACCCCGTTTTAGACAGGGCCGGCACTCATTTCGGAGGTCAACGCCGCAACCAATTAGGAAGCACGGCTGGTCCTGACTGACAGGCCGCACGCTACAGGCTCTTAAAGGGAAAGGCGGCCCTGAAAAGGGTCAGCCCTCGCCCAGCCGGCAGCCGGGGCCCCGCCCCACGGAGGGAAGGGCCGCCCGCGCCTCACCTGCCCCTGCTGCGAGCCCCTCCCCCCACCTGTTGCACCAGGCCACGTGCTGCTCCCCCCAGTCGCTCTGGCCCCGCCTCCTGGCCCCTACAGAGCCAGGGGTCTGCACCCCCCCCAGCCACCGCCGTACGGCTCCAGAACCCCCCCAGCCTCCCCAGCACCGTACGGCTCCAGAACCCCCCCCCCAGCCTCCCCAGCACCGTACGGCTCCAGAACCCCCCCCCCAGCCTCCCCAGCACCATACGGCTCCAGAACCCCCCCAGCCTCCCCAGCACCGTACGGCTCCAGAACCCCCCCCAGCCTCCCCAGCACCGTACGGCTCCAGAACCCCCCCCCCCCAGCCTCCCCAGCACCGTACGGCTCCAGAACCCCCCCCCAGCCTCCCCAGCACCGTACGGCCGCCACCCCGAACCCGCCACCGCCGACCCCCCCAGCCTCCCCACCGCCGTACAGCTCCAGAACCCCCCCCAGCCACCACCGTACGGCTCCAGAACCCCCCCAGCCACCACCGTACGGCTCCAGAACCCCCCCCCCAGCCTCCCCACCACCGTACGGCTCCAGAACCCCCCCAGCCTCCCCAGCACCGTACGGCCGCCACCCCGAACCCGCCACCGCCGACCCCCCCAGCCTCCCCACCGCCGTACGGTCCCACCACCCCGAACCCGCCACCGCCGACCCCCCCCAGCCTCCCCACCGCCGTACGGCCCCACCACCCCGAACCCGCCACCGCCGACCCCCCCAGCCTCCCCACCGCCGTACGGCCCCACCACCCCGAACCCGCCACCGCCGACCCCCCCCAGCCTCCCCACCGCCGTACGGCCGCCACCCCGAACCTGCCACCGCCGACCCCCCCCAGCCTCCCCAGCACCGTACGGCCCCACCACCCCGAACCCGCCACCGCCGACGCCCCCAGCCCCGTACGGCCCCACCACCCCGAACCCGCCACCGCCGACCCCCCCCAGCCTCCCCGCCACCCCCGCCCGCCCCCCCCAGCCTCCCTACCACCGTACGGCCGCCACCCCGAACCCGCCACCGCCGACCCCCCCCAGCCTCCCCACCACTGTACGGCCGCCACCCCGAACCCACCACCGCCGACCCCCCCAGCCTCCCCAGCACCGTACGGCCCCACCACCCCGAACCCGCCACCGCCGACCCCCCCAGCCTCCCCAGCACCGTACGGCGCCACCACCCCGAACCCGCCACCGCCGACCCCCCCAGCCTCCCCACCACCGTACGGCTCCACCACCCCGAACCCGCCACCGCCGACCCCCCCCAGCCTCTCCACCACCGTACGGCCACCACCCCGAACCCACCACCGCCGACCCCCCCCCAGCCTCCCCACCACCGTACGGCCACCACCCCGAACCCACCACTGCCGACCCCCCCCAGCCTCCCCACCACCGTACGGCGCCACCACCCCGAACCCGCCACCGCCGACCCCCTCAGCCTCCCCACCACCGTACGGCTCCACCACCCCGAACCCGCCACCGCCGACCCCCCCCAGCCTCCCCACCACCGTACGGCCACCACCCCGAACCCACCACCGCCGACCCCCCCCAGCCTCCCCACCACCGTACGGCCGCCACCCCAAACCCGCCACCGCCGACCCCCCCAGCCTCCCCAGCACCGTACGGCCCCACCACCCCGAACCCACCACCGCCGACCCCCCAGCCTCCCCAGCACCGTACGGCCGCCACCCCGAACCCGCCACCGCCGACCCCCCCCAGCCTCCCCACCACCGTACGGCCACCACCCCGAACCCACCACCGCCGACCCCCCCCAGCCTCCCCACCACCGTACGGCCGCCACCCCAAACCCGCCACCGCCGACCCCCCCAGCCTCCCCAGCACCGTACGGCCCCACCACCCCGAACCCACCACCGCCGACCCCCCAGCCTCCCCAGCACCGTACGGCCGCCACCCCGAACCCGCCACCGCCGACCCCCCCAGCCTCCCCACCACCGTACGGCCGCCACCCCCAAACCCGCCACCGCCAACCCCCCCCAGCCTCCCCACCACCCCGAACCCGCCACCCCGAACCCGCCACTGCCGACCCCCCCAGCCTCCCCAGCACCGTACGGCCCCACCACCCCGAACCCGCCACCGCCGACCCCCCCAGCCTCCCTACCACCATACGGCCACCACCCCGAACCCGCCACCGCCGACCCCCCCAGCCTCCCTACCACCATACGGCCGCCACCCCGAACCCGCCACCACCGACCCCCCCCAACCTCCCTACCACCGTACAGCCCCGCCGCCCCCGAACCCGCCACCGCCGTGTAGCCCCACCACAGCCAGCCTCCCCACCACCCCCGAACCTGCCACTGTATGGCCTCCCCACTGCCACCCCGTAAACCCACCATAGCCGGTCCCAGCCTTCGTACGGCCCCGCCACAGCCAGCTTCCCCCAGCCTCCGTACCGCTGAACCCGCCACAGCCAGCCTCGCCCAGCCTCCGTAACACTGTATGGCCCCGCCACCTGCTGAACCCCTCAGGCTCCACACCACTGTACAGCCCCACCATCCTCCAAAGCTGCCACAGCCGGCCTTCCTGGGGCCCAGCCTCAGTACCACTGTATGGCCCAATCACCTGCTGAATTCGCCACAGCCAGCCTCCCCGGGGCCCAGCCTCCATAGCATTGTACAGCCTGGTCACCCACAGAACCCACCACAGGCAGCCTCACCCCGCCTCTACACCACTGTACAGCCCAGTCACCCACTGAACCTGCCACAGCCGGTCTCCCCGGGGCCTAGCCTTTCCCTGCCTCCATACCACTGTATGTCTCTGCCACCTGCCAAACCCACCACAGCCGGCCTCGCCCAGCCTGCCTTCCACAGAGCCAAGGCCTCATCCAGCCTCTCTCCCACAGTACGGCCCAGTCAGCCACTCTGACCCAGGGTGTCCATCCTCAATACTAGGCCAAGGCCTCACCCAGCCTCCAGACCACAAGCTGGCTGGTCACCCATTCTGACACAGCACATCCAGGCCATGGTTTCCCCAACCTTCAAAACCCAGCCCAGTCCAGCCACCCCTTCCTCCCTGGCACATCCTGACTCTGTAGCACCATATGGCGCAGACAGGTATCGTCACCTGTCTTCACCTGGGCATTTGTGCGGCTCAGATCATCCTGGTATCTCTGCTTTCTCCCACCATCCCAGTCTTCCTGGAAGATTCCTCCACACTGTGCAAAGCACTAAACTGTCTCCATTCCCATTATTTCCTTGGGACAGCCACATTGGGTAGTGCAATATCAAAGTTCAGTAGCACCAAGTATGAACCTTTGGGGCGGATACTGCATCCTCTAAAAGGTTCTCTTTTCACCTAGGGCTCCTTGGGCATACAGCCCTACCAGCTTGTGAAGCAGGAGTGCTTGATCGTCACGGCTCCCGTAACCTACTGGGAAAATGATCAACCTTCTCTTAAGAGGTTTCAGCATAGGAATATGATCAAATCCATTCCCACTGGACACAAAACTCCATCCTGAGCCAACATCCCAAGTAACAAGTCCACTTGGAAATCAGATCACCCACTACACTCAGACTGGGTATCTGGGCCTGCAGGAGCATCTGGATGAGAAGACAAATAGCTCAGTTCACCTGTCTGTGCAGTGGCAGTCCTCTTTTGCAATTTCTTACTGAAACAGAGAAATCAAGCCAACTGAAACTTGTTCTGAGAGCTTTGATAAGGCAGAGGTTCAGGTTTTTGCATTGCCTCATCAGTGTTCTACCCTAAAAATACCACTCTCCAAGTGGAAAGAGATGCCCTATTACTGATCCATCCCATAAAATCCGTGTGGCATTGCATGTCATCACCTGAAAGGATAAAAGAGCCCCAGAAGGCACAGCAACTTTCGTACCACATCCTTGCTTCCGCAAAGTAAAAGCCATCAGGGCTTGAAGTCAGTTTCCTAAGGCACATGTTTGGTTTTGTTGTGGAGGTGGTGGACACTTGCTTGGACCAAACTGTCTGCCAAAGGGCCAAAATTTCCCTTCACCTACATCCTGTGCAAACCCCACTAAATCAGTGATGTTGCTTGGGAGTGGGAGCAAGGCTAACACCTGACCCTATAGCCAGGACTTAATGCCTCTTGTTCCCCTAGCAGACAGCCACTGTATGAACCTCCTTCCCTAACCTTTTGCAGGGAGATTTACAGGCACTAGGCTGGCATTATGCCATCCTCAGCATTAATATTCCCCCCCCCCCTTTTTTTTTTTTTTTTTTTTTTACTATTTATATCCTGAGCCACATTGCAAGCTGCCAGCTCATAAATCAGTAGCAAGGCCTTTGCAGAGTTCAGTACAAGCCAAGGGGCAGCCGTGTAAAATAACCCTGCCCCACAGCTGGGAGGACACAGATTCAGACAAACAGCAGAGAGGCCCACAGCAGCAGGGTCTCTCAGATAACCCCCACCCTTCCGGAAAGGGTCACATCAGCACCTACTTTTACAGCACTGAAACAAGATGCCATTTCTGCGTGCAGCGAAATGGCATCGGCCCTGACCCCTCTGCTACTGCGCCTCAAGGCGGGTATCATCTTCCACCAGGCCTCCCCAGAGGTGGGCCCATGCCCAGCTACCTCAGCGAAAGGAAACATCAGGACTGGCAACTGGAACCTGCTGCTCAGTGTGATGCAAAGTCCAACTGCGTTAAGAAGCCATTTCGCTTGCTCTGGCCAAGGCCTGCATGGAACACTCGCTATTTCAGGTTATTTACCAAACTGAAACTTGGTGCGCTTCCCAGGGAGGGGTGGGAGACAGGCATACAGTGGTGAGTCGCTGTCCATAACTCCCTCCCGCTACCCGATTGTTGTCTTGTCCCACACAAGACACCTCATTGCAGACCTGCCGCAGGCCAGTTACTCCAGTCCTCAACTCCCCGAGCAAGCCAGTTCATCTATTCTGACCTGCTGTGCCCCCTTCCTATTCCAGTTCTGGGCTGCTCAGACAGTTCTACTGATGCCTGTCAATCCTGGTACATCCCCCCTACTTCTACACCAGTCCTGGGGTGACTACACAACAGCCCGTACCTGTGGGTCCCATGTGCAGCGCCTCATCCCCAACACACCCTACTCTCTACTTTGATTTACAAAGCAGGTTGCTTCCACTCTATTACTTCAAAAGATTAGTTCACTACTGTGTAGTGGGATGGAGTGTGGGGTGGGGAGCAGGAGAGGCATCACCACCTCGCTACCAGAACTTGGAAAACACTTGCAGTTCCACAGGGGCTCGAAGGTAGACAAACCTCCTGCCGGGAAGTCACTTTCACCTGACAGATTCTAGAGCCAAAAAAACCAGACCACATGTTAGGCTCACACAGTGCTTTACCCCACATTGGTCAGGATTCTCCTGCTCCTCTGCACTTCATAACTTCTTACAATTTATAATCTGAAGGGGGATTTCCTGATGCAACCAAGTGAAATCAGCTCCCTCCAGCCTAGTAGGCTTCTAATCTTCATTGTTATCTCCCCCTCATTGCTCCCAGCCACCAGCAGACTTTTTATTCCAGAGCTAAGTACTACCCCTTAATCTCCAACATGTGCATCCTTTTGTGCCCTGGATGGTAGAATTCAACAGCTGTTAAGTATCCAGCCATTGATTCAGAACTTTCCCAATTGTTTCACCAACTCTTTCACACCTCCCTCCCCCACACACACACACCCACACCCACACCCACACCCACACACAACCCCCTTTTAAATCTCTTTTCTGCAGACTACAGCAGGTACTTCTGTTGCTCCCTCACACACATTCTTCAGCTGGGAGAAAGTCTCCTTTCCACACACTCAACCAGATTCTCAGAATCTGCACAGCTGACATCAGCTTTCACCCATTTCCTAATTAGGAGTGAAGAAAATCTGTCACGATTGAAAAGATTTCATCCTAACTTGTGCATTCCCTGATTTTCTGTCCTATTGCAACTCTGTAGAAAAGGGAAAAGTAAATGGGTGGGGTTCCCTTTAGATTTCACCTACACTAAAGAAATTTACCAGCCTAAAAGTCATTTGGTTGCCCCTCAACACACTAATGAAACATTGGGTCCCCTCCCCGGGAAAGTGCTCCAAATAGGGTACATGCATCATGCCAAATAGAGATCAGATTAAACTAGCTTTCAGGAGGTCTAAATGCAGGGCAGCTTCCTCTAAACCAGTGTAATCCCAGCATGACCTGAGGGCTCAGAAACTCCAGTCCTTCCACTGTTACCTTTTGTCTCCCAGTAGCAAGTAACTTTTGTTCTCAGTCTTTGCCTTGCAATTTTTGATTTGTCCTCCCCATTCAGTTGATCTCCACTAGGGCTTCTGGCTACTGCCCTCTGGTGGCATTTCAAAATAGCCCAGAACCCACTGCTTCTGGAAGAGGAACTTGCAAATGACAATGGTGCTTAGGGGAGCTCCAGCTGTAGCCTCAAGAAGCAGCGGTTCTCAACCAGGGAGCTCCTAGGGGGCTGTAAGCAGGTTTTGGGGTGGGGTCCACCAAGCAGGGCTAGTGTTAGATTTTCTGGGGCCCAGGACAGAGGGCTGAAGCCATACTGCATGGGGTGGACGCCTCAGCCCCGCCACCTGGACTGAAGCCAAAGCCTGAGCAACGTAGCTTCAAAGGGGCCCCATCCAATTGCCCTCTGCCCCAGCCCGAAGCCGCCCTTACCCCAAACACCCTGAGCCTGCATGCCTTGCCTGCACCCCACTGCTCTGCCCCAGCATGGAGCCCCATCCCGCCCCCAAACTCCTTCCCAGGGCCCACATGCCTCACCTACACTCCACTAGGGATGTAACATTTTGATTAATAGGCTAATCAAATAGTCAATGCAATTTGCATCGACTATTCGATTAGTCGGTAAGGGCGCCTCCGCCTCTGAAGCAGGGCCGGCCCAAGCCATTTTGGCGCCGCCCCCAGGCACACGGCACATGCGTGGGCCCGCCCCCGGGGCACGGGCCCCCCCAGGAGCATGGTGCATGTGCTGCCCAGCCCGGCCCGGCCACCACTGCTGGCGCGCAGCGCCTGGCTGTGCAGGGCCACCTGGCCGTGGGAGCAAGGGCGCTGCTGGCCAGCGCTGCGGGAGCCTGGCGCGCGGCGCCTGATGGCAGCTATAAGGGACGCCACGCGCCCCTTACAGCTGCCATCAGGCGCTCCCCATGGGTTGGCGCCCCGGGCCGGTGCCCAACACGCCCACCCCTTAGTCCGGCCCTGCTCTGAAGTGTAGTAACAGCCCCACGCCTACACTTCGAAGGCGAAAGCCCTGTGGGGGACACAGGGCCAGTGGGGGACTCAAGCAGTCCCCGGCTGGCCCTGCGCTCGCCGCGGAGTTTCAAAGTGGCAGCGCCACATGGATCCCAGGGCCAGCGGGGAGTCCCCAAGAAGCACCCCCTCGCCACCTCTTTCTGATAGAGGCAACAACGGGGGGGCACGACGACGAGTCGTTCACATCCCTACACCCCACCCCTCTGCCCCAGCCCGGAGCCCCCCGGCTGCCTCCCAGGGCCCGCACGCCTCGCCTGCCCCCCCAGCCCGGAGCCCCCCGCACCCTCCCAGGGCCCGCACGCCTCGCCTGCCCCCCCAGCCCGGAGCCCCCCGCCTGCCTCCCAGGGCCCGCACGCCTCGCCTGCCCCCCCCCAGCCCGGAGCCCCCGCACCCTCCCAGGGCCCGCACGCCTCGCCTGCCCCCCCAGCCCGGAGCCCCGCACCCTCCCAGGGCCCGCACGCCTCGCCTGCCCCCCCAGCCCGGAGCCCCCCGCACCCTCCCAGGGCCCGCACGCCTCGCCTGCCCCCCCAGCCCGGAGCCCCCCGCACCCTCCCAGGGCCCGCACGCCTCGCCTGCCCCCCCAGCCCGGAGCCCCCCGCACCCTCCCAGGGCCCGCACGCCTCGCCTGCCCCCCCCAGCCCGGAGCCCCCCGCACCCTCCCAGGGCCCGCACGCCTCGCCTGCCCCCCCAGCCCGGAGCCCCCCGCACCCTCCCAGGGCCCGCACGCCTCGCCTGCCCCCCCCAGCCCGGAGCCCCCCGCACCCTCCCAGGGCCCGCACGCCTCGCCTGCCCCCCCCAGCCCGGAGCCCCCCGCACCCTCCCAGGGCCCGCACGCCTCGCCTGCCCCCCCCAGCCCGGAGCCCCCCGCACCCTCCCAGGGCCCGCACGCCTCGCCTGCCCCCCCCAGCCCGGAGCCCCCCGCACCCTCCCAGGGCCCGCACGCCTCGCCTGCCCCCCCAGCCCGGAGCCCCCCGCACCCTCCCAGGGCCCGCACGCCTCGCCTGCCCCCCCAGCCCGGAGCCCCCCGCACCCTCCCAGGGCCCGCACGCCTCGCCTGCCCCCCCCAGCCCGGAGCCCCCCGCACCCTCCCAGGGCCCGCACGCCTCGCCTGCCCCCCCAGCCCGGAGCCCCCCGCCTGCCTCCCAGGGCCCGCACGCCTCGCCTGCCCCCCCCCAGCCCGGAGCCCCCGCACCCTCCCAGGGCCCGCACGCCTCGCCTGCCCCCCCAGCCCGGAGCCCCCCGCACCCTCCCAGGGCCCGCACGCCTCGCCTGCCCCCCCAGCCCGGAGCCCCCCGCACTCTCCCAGGGCCCGCACGCCTCGCCTGCCCCCCCCAGCCCGGAGCCCCCCGCACCCTCCCAGGGCCCGCACGCCTCGCCTGCCCCCCCAGCCCGGAGCCCCCCGCACCCTCCCAGAAGAGGCGCCCTCGGAGGGGGCTGGGCTCCCCGCTGCGTGTGCTGGGGCCGGCACGGAAGGGCGCTTCTGCGGCTCGCAAGGCCCGTTCAGCGCGGCGCCGGCTGCCCCCGCCCGGCTCCCAGCGAAGCCGGCCCGGCCTCGGCGGCGGGGCTCCGGGCGCGGCGAGCCGAGCCCCAGGGCGCCCTCCCGCGGCACGCCGCGCTCGCCGGCCGGCCGGGCGGGCAGGAGGGGGCGGGCGGCGGGCAGGGCACGTCCGGGGGGCGGCGCCGGCCTCTTTGTGCGCGGAGCCGGGAGAGGAGCCGCGTCGCCCGCCGCGCCGAAGAGCCGCCCGCTGCCATGCCGGTGGGTGGCGCCGCCCGGCCGTGCCCGGCGGGCGCTTTCGGGGGTGGGGAGCAGCGGGGCGGCGCCATCCCTGGGGACCGTCTCCGCCCGCATTCCCACGGGCTGATCCGAAGCCCGCCCGGCTCGGCCCAGGTCCAAAGTCCAGCCGCCGAGCCAGGCTCCCGCCCACCCCCGGCTGGGCCTGGGTCTGGGTCAGCGGTCCCGGGGCAGCCCCTCCCTGAGCGCAAACCGGTGAATGCTGGCTCCCCCCCGGGGCGCAAGGGAACGTGCTGGGCTGGTTCCGGTTGGGCGTGTGCCTGGAGAGACCAGGGAACTCGTTCCTAGCAGCCACAGCGAGAACAGGCTGGTCCTTGGGGTAGGGGGCCTATGGGAGAGGGAGGATTAATGGCACCTGCTTTTCCTTACCTGGGGGCCATCCTGACCTTCAGGCTTGGGAGAAGCCAGCCAGCTGAAAACTAGCCCCCTGGTTCTCCTCCAAATCCCCCCCCCCCCTTTAAAAATTCTCGTTTGTTGTAGCGCCTACGAAGTGCTTGTATCTTGCTGGTGTATTGACACCGCAGCTTCTCAGGCTGGCCAGTGATTGCTTCTGCTGGCCTGAGGGTCTGTGTCCTGTGTGGTCTCTTTAGATTGGAAGTTCCTTGCGGAAGGTTGGTTCACTTGGGGAAGGTTGGTTCACGGTGCCCCTTATTTATACCTCTTGCTGCTCGCTGGGTGCTGTATATGTTTGCCTCCAGTTTACCATGAGGGGAGGGGTTCCCATCCACTAATGTTATGGGCAAATAGGTCTTTCATTTGGGGATATTCTTTCCAAACCAGACAACCACCCACACCATGGTGAAGTTTTAAAATGGCAATGAAAACGAAAATTGTTGTCTTTCTGGATGAAAATCTTCCCTTGGAGCCTGGGGAACTCAAACACAAAGGGACAGAAAGTGACTAAGGGTTTGTCTGTACGTAAAACGCTCTAGCAATGCAGCCATAGTGTAGATGCTACTACGCAGCCAGGAGCAAGTCTCCTGTCAGGGTAACTAATTCACCTTGTCCAGAGGTGTGGATTTTTCACACCCCTGAATGATGTAATGGGGTTGATGTAATTTTCTAGGGCCAACCAGGCCATAGCATTGACAAAGCAGTGAAATGAAGCCAATTGGTTTTATCATCTGAATAGCATCTAGATCATGTTAGAATGAACAAGAAAATTAGGGTTGTTTTCGTTGTAATAATGGCATGTGTTCATTAACAATATAGGGAAATAGATATTTTATGTTACTGGGAGAGTATCTCTTAGTAGCAGCTAGAGTCCAAATGGAGGAGTTTTTTTAACTCTGTCTATGCCAGTCCGGTCCCCTTAATCATGTTTTTAAAAGTCTCGCAGTATTATGGAGAAGGATCCAGTTACATTAGACGAGTAAGAAAAAGACCATCCCCGCCTCAGAGAGCTAATGATCTAAGACAACACAGCAGGCGGATGCAGGTGGATTGTGGAGCCCAAGGAAACAATCAGCTAATGTTGTAACTAGATATGCCGGAGTTTGCAGAAAACTTGGTTTTATGCCAAGCGTAGGCTTGCAGGGTTTGGATTGTGATCAGAGCCAGGTAGCATTGGGGAGAGACCACCTGGTCTCCAGGGGTTCCAGGCCCGTGTATTGGGGTCACTGATGACAAAGCAAAAAGGGGTCCGTGGTTGTCTCCAATCTGTTCTCTCCTCTTCATTGCAGAAACACGAGTTCTCTGTGGACATGACCTGCGAAGGGTGCTCCAACGCTGTCACACGCGTGCTTAACAAGCTGGGAGGTAGGTGACACCGCTCTGAGTGTGGGGTCGAATGACAAGCGGATGACCGTGACATGGGCTCCATGCCCACGACTGCCCCCTTTTCACAGAGCAGTGGAAAGGCTGCTCCTTTTGTTTTACTTGCCACGCCAGAAGCCAGGTGTAGGACTGCAGGGGGATTGGCAAATGGCTCTCCTGTAGATGGGAGTTTCCATACGAGCCTTAAGGTACCATCGGCTGCTGTGGCAATGTAATGGAAACTTTAATCAAAGTCCGCTCGTGCTTGCCCCTGCCTTAAGCTAAAGATTGCACACAGTAGCCCTTGTGTCAGAAGAACCATTCTGGCTCAAACGCTGACTGCTCGTGGTGCTGTAATAATTGTATCTGGGACAGTCACAGGCCCGTTGCGATGCCACGTAAATGTGGACAGTGGCTGCTGTTCGCAGAGGCACCTTTGCTTCCCCGCGTCTCTGTGGCTGCCACTGTTGCTTGCCAAGCACTGAGTGTGCTGGGTGTGGAATCAACTAGCATCCCCAGGGTCACAGCAAAATCAGCTGTGGCAGGGGCCATTTGTCAGGGTTTTGCTGGAGGCTCCATCGTGCTGGATGATGCCATCTACAAAGAGGGGGCTCTGTTGGCAGGTGACACAGCCAGCCTAAGCCCCTGCCAAGGCACAGTGTGTGTGGGGGGGGGGGGGGCTGGATAGCGTGGCCTGGAAGAAATGGGAGATTTCTACAGAGCCAGAACGTCACCCCACATATTACAGGTTGGACCTCCCTGGTCCGGCACTCTTGGGACCTGAGTGGTCCTGAAGGAGGGATTTTGCCGGACTGGGGAGGTCATTTTGGACCCCCAGCCTGGCTCCGTTCCTGGCCTGGCCTCCCGGCAGGCTTCCCACATGCGAGCATCCCTGCTGCCCTGCCACAGCAGCCCACGGTCCTGCCGCTGGGGCTCTCAGCTTTGCCGCAGCAGACTACTGCCCCGCCGCCGGTGCGCTCAGCCCTGCCCTGGCAGCACCAGTCCCGCCAGCCTGCAGTCCCGGTGCCGGGACTCCTCCTGCCCCTTCCTTTTCCCCTCCCCCACCCATGGCAGACTGCCCTGCCAGCCCTACCCAAGCCACTCCTGGCCCCACCGCAGCAGACCACTGTCCTGCCAGAGCCTGCTGGCATTCCAGCCACCCTGCCACTGGGTCAGCCAGACTCCCATAGCAGGGCTCCCAGCTGCTGTCTTCCCTGCAGCCAGCCTGGCTGGGTCCCTGACCCCCACAGGGCTCCTGCCTCTGGCCCTCTCTAGTCCGGCAACAGCCAGGGTCCTGCCAGACCAGGGAGTTCAACCTATATAAATGACTTCCCTGAAGAACTGGGTCCTCACTTGGAGCCTTCACCTGTTCCTCTCGCTGCCAGACCCGCCACCCACTCTTGTTCCTAGCGCTCGGTTTGCTCGTCACCATGTGGTGCTATTTCAGGGCTGATTCTGGGCACCTCTTGCTGCTGCCCACCCAGACCTCTCAGGGCTGGCACCTCTGGCCCAGCGGGGGCCCCTCTGATCGGCCTGCCAGCTGATCTTCCAGAGAGAAACTCGCCTGAGCAAAGCAGCTGCTCCAGACAGCAAGGAGAAGGGGCCTCAGGCATGGTCACAGAGTGGCATGAACGCTTTGGCTGAGAGGTGGTGACATTTAAAACACAGGCCCATTCTGCTATAAAATGCACTCTGCTCTGCCCCTTCTGGCCGTTTCCGAGCCCCTTTGGAGCCTCCTGGGCGCTCTCCATGCCTGGCCTCGGGGCATTTGCCTCCCCCCGAGATATCCCTACGCCTGTCTCGAGGGTCTCACCCCAGATATCCCTACGCCTATGCCGACGGTCTCACCCCAGATATCCCTACGCCTATCTCTGCGGTCTCACCCCAGAAATCCCTACGCCTGTCTCGAGGGTCTCACCCCAGATATCCCTACACCTATTCCGACGGTCTCACCCCAGATATCCCTACACCTAAAGGTTCCTGGCAAAGAGAAGCATCAGCAGGGACTTTGGCTGACCCTGCAGATTCCCCCAGCCAGCTTAGCTCTGCGTTGCTCAACCATGCTGCAGAGCAGCAGCTGGGGGCTGGTGAGTTGTCTGTTCCAAACTTAGTCCTGCCCTCCTCCTGCTGGTGAGCTGGGGGGGGTCAAGCCATTCCTTGAAAGCCACGCACCCTGCCCCTGTCGGATCCCCTACTGCAGCTAGTTAGTCAGTAACTGATTATTGATCTGCAGCGGCAAGATGTCTAATTGGGATCTGTGACCTTTGCTGGGGGGTGGGGAACGTGCTCGGAGCGATCTTGTGACTACAGGAAATTCTGTCACCAGACGGCAGCAGTTCCTGTTCTCCTTTCACTGCAAGGCCTCCTCCAAATCCCACTGACATCACTGGGAGCCTTTCTACTGGCTCCGCTGGACTTTGGGAGCAGAAGGTGCAGAGGGCCTGGTGCATGTAGCATACTTCTCCCTGTGAACTGCTGCTATGGGAGGTGTAGGGGTATTTGGGGTGAGACTGTTGGGATAGACGTAGTGGTATCTAGGGTGAGACTGTTGGGATAGGCGTAGTGGTATCTAGGGTGAGACTGCAGGATAGGTGTAGGGATATATTGAGATGAGACTGTGGGGTAGGTGTAGAGATATATTGGGGTGAGACTGTGGGGTAGGCGTAGGGATATATTGGTGTGAGACCATTGGGATATCTGTGGTAGGAGCATCGGGATAGTCGTAGGGATATCTGGAGTGAGACCCTTGGGAGGGATATTGCCAGCTTCAGAACAGCGGCCCTACCAAGCACAGCGAGCCAGTCACTGCAATGGCTACGGAGAAACAGGCTACCCTTCCCAACCACTGATCAAGGCGTCTGCACTTTCCTGTCCCTGTGCTTTTACCACCTTTTCCAAACAATAAAGCCCAGGCCGGTGCGTGTTATAAAGGAGCGGGGTTGGTCTGGCGTGGCGAAGTTGTCAGGCTGAATAGGGGGTCTCGGCTCATTAGAGGAATGACTCTCGAGGGAAAGCCCAGTTTTGTTCAGCTTGGCTTCGAGGGGGCCAGCCTGGGCATTAGCTGAAAAGCTAAGACCCCCAGGGAAATGCCCGGCACGCCAATTGGCAAGCTGGGACCGAACTTTTATTTATTAGAGACATTAAAAATGAAATCCAATACTGAAGCTGCTGTATTTACCAAGAAAGCCGGGCCGGGGTTCCCAGCTGGCCAGATGGCTGCTCCCTAGCAACATGGCAGGGGGAACAATAACTGGCAGAGCAAAGAAACCCCAGCGCACTCCGAATGAATGCAAATGCACCCAGAGCCGGTGGCTCGCGCCAGTTCTGGTTTCACGTGGATGCCTCTCCCTCCCTCGCTCTGCTGCTTCAGGCAAAGAGCAGGGATAAAACATTTACCAGCCAGCTGGCAGTGATCAGTCCAACCTGCTGAGTAGCCTCTTGCTGGAGTCACTGGGTGCAGCTTTGGAGTCCGGGGGCAGTGCTGCTCTTTGGAGGGAAGGGCCGGAAGGGAGGCAGCGGGTGAGCTGGGAAGTGGATAGGTCACTGTGATATCTTTGCCTGGTGGTGGTAATGCACTGCCACGCCAGCAGGAGGCGCACAAAGCACGTGTTCACAGAATAGCCTTTGACCACCCTCTCTGCACGCGCTCCATGTATCCGGGGGGGGGCAGTTTGTAAGAGTTACCTGTGTGCCCTGAGACCCTGTTTTAAGACCCCACCAGACAAAGAGGAACTTTGCTCTGGGGGCCACTGGAAACTAAATTTCTGTCTCTCAGCTCAATCTGGAATCCCTGCACCCTTCACTGGCTTCTCAGCACTCTCCTTGCCCGTCGCACTTTTAAGAAATGCCTCTTTAAACCAAGGGGGTGAGGCCGTCTGGGCTGAGAAGCTCTTGACCTACTGTTTGACCCTGGAGGTCCCTGGGCCTCCGTTCCCCTCAGCTGTGGAAGAGGGATAATAAGAGCAGCTGTACCTTCCTCCCATGGGGTGGGGTTGTGGGGAAGGAGCCCCACAAAGCACTCTGAGGAAAGGTGCTAAAGAAATGCAGTCGAAGGCTGCAGGACTCTCTCCTGACGTTGCCGTGAGGTCCAAAGGGCAAGTTAGCAGCATGAGAAGCTGCATGAGGAGGCAGACTCGGGTGGTGGTGGGTACTCTGGTTGGAGGCTGCCTGGTTCCTCTCTCACGGGAGGGGTATCCTTTCCCCTCCCCCAGGTGTCCAGTTTGAGATCGACCTGCCCAACAAGAAGGTATGCATCGACTCGGAGCACAGCGTCGACACCTTGCTGGCAACGCTGAAGAAAACCGGGAAGAGCACCTCCTACCTGGGGGAGAAATAACCCCAGAGCCAACGGGCTCATGGCTCAGGCTTTCTCCACACCGCAGAGGAGGTTAGTCAGCTGCCAAGGGCTCTCCTTACTCAGCCGCTCTGCCCAGGGTCCCACGTGAAGGGATGGTGGGGGAGGGCAGCGTCCACAGAGCAGTGGCAGCTGAGTTGGGGCACCTTCCAGTGTGAGGAGATGGGCAGGGATACCGGGGAGGTGGGGCGACCCTGCCAGTGCCGAGATGGGGACGTGAGAAAGGTTTAGACTGTGCTGTATTGGGGCATGGGTGCTAAACCCACCGTCACATCCTGCTCCCCTGCCCTCCTTGTCATGGGGCAGCTGCACTAAGAATTCTCCTGAGCCAAAGGCTGCAGTCCCTTGCCCCATCTAGGACATGGTCTGTACTCTAGCTGAGGAGGAGGCATTGCTGGAAGCCTGCCGCTGGCCCCTCTGAATGCAGAGCCGATGTGCCTACCACAGTGTGTTTGTGAGGCTGAGGTCAGGGATGTCACAGGGTTGTTGCTGCTTCCTGGGGGAACCTGGCACAGATTTTGCATTTGGAAACATGTCTGCTTCCCTTCACCATGTTCATAGAATCTTAGAACACTAGAACTGGAAGGGACCTCGATAGGGCATCAAGGCCAGTCCCCTGCCCTCACGGCAGGACCAAGCACTGTCTAGAAAGACCATCCATGATAGATGTCTGTCCAACCCGCTCTTACATATCTCCTGTGATGGAGATTCCACAACCTCCATAGGCAATTTATTCCGGTGTTTAACCACCCTGACAGCTAGGATGTTTTTCCTAATGTCCAACCTAACCTCCCTTGCTGCAATTTAAGCCCATTACTTCTTGTCCTATCCTCAGAGGTCAAGGAGAATAATTTTTCTCCCTCCTCCTAGTAACACCCTTTTAGGTACTTGAAAGCGGTTGTCATGTCCCCTCTCAGTCTTCCCTTTTCTAAACTAAATGTTGACCACCTGCAAACATGAGCCTTGGCTCTAGCAATTGCCCCATTGTGGTTGCATCGCAATTGCTTCTTCAGAAGCCACATGTGATCTCTCAGCAGACGAGTTTGATGGGGGAAGGGGATCGTGTGTGCCTGGGCTCTGCTCCAGCAGGGTGTTCAGTAGGAGCCAAGGTGGCCAGTGTGTGTATAGGGGGCAGGGATGAGGCTAAGAGGGGTTCTCTCCCCATGATGGGTCTTTCTGCCCCACTGTTAGACATGGCTTCTCATTCTGAAAGACACCCTCCTCCAGACCAGCATGTGAGATGGGATGGGGAGTGGCAGGGGAGTCTGGCTTTCTCCTGGGCTGATACTTCTCACAGGTTAGATTTTTCTCCCACTGGTAGAGGCTGGCTTTGGCAGCCAACTTTTCTGCCTCTGGAGCAGGGACTGGGCACACCTGACTAGGCCTAGTCCTTCTCCTTTGGGCCCCGACTCAGAAAGAGAAGAAATGCCTTGCTCTCACAGAGCACTTCTCACCTGTCGCTCTCAGGGCACTTGACAAAAGAGGCAAGTTTCACTGTCCCCATTTTACAGATGGAGAGTCTGAGGCATAGGGTGGGAATGTGATTTGTCCGAGGTCACCCACCAGGCCTATGGCAGAACTGCGCATAGACACCAGGTCTCCTGATTCTTAGCCCAGTGCCCTATCCAGCAGGAAAGAGGGAACGCTGACTGACTGGGCTCAGGAAACCCTGTCTTTGCTTCCAGAACTTGGAGACATGACCACCTCCTGCTTTTAGTGCTGTAAAAGGGCCACCCCTTTTCCCTACAGGATCCCTGGGCCTTATTTCCTACTAAGTTCGTGTAACGCTGATCACTACTTCAGTGAGGACAAGGAAATAGTTTGAATTTCCTGGGACTTTTACGTGGTGGGACTACTTTTTCTGGGGAGGAGGAGGAGGAAGAACCGCAGGCTAGCACCAGTCCCATGAATCTATGCTCTGCCGGAAAGTACCACTGATGAACACAAACCCTGAACCATGCAAAACAACCTGGCCAACAGGCGTCCCAGAGTCTCTGGGGTGCTAACAGGGAGCAGAACACAGACCCAGAGAGAGGATGGCTCAAGGGATTGCTCATTAACTAATGAGGCTACAACTTCAAATCAGTTTTTTAATCTAATTGAGAGCTTGAATATGCGAGAGTGCAGATAAGGATTGGATGGACACTGGGAAGGAAAATTGTGGGTTTCAATCTGGTCCCAGGTGGGTGTCAGTCCAGTTCCTAGTGGGCAAATATCCAAGAAGCCATCACTGCCTCTCAAATGCTCTCCAAGGCTTTTAACGGAGAGAAAACCAACTGAACTAGCAGATATAAGATCTATTTAGTTCAGGCAGTGCAGCTCCCTAAAGTAGACACATTTAAACCAGTTTGTGTCTGTAAATTCCTGAATTAAGAGAAAGCAATTGAAGTGAGGATTAAGCAGGTTTAAATGACTACATTAGGGATTTGCACCATTTGAACTTGATTTAAATCAGTGCAACTTTGCTAATATAGACAAGCCCTGGATTCTTCTAAAATGTTTGAAGAAAGATCCTACTTTTAAAAAATGACAGAAGTGTAAAAAAATATATGAAATCTCAGATTGTTTTTAAACCTAAAACACTGAAGAAATATTCTACAAGCAGGACTGAGTGTAAAACCAATGACTCCTGAGTTTACTGCTCCATAGGTGAGTCTCACTGTATGATCTTGGGCAAGTTGCTGAGTCTCTGTGACTCAGTTTCCCTTTCATACTACTATTTAGCAGCTTCTCTCTACTTGAGCTCTGATTCATAATTTGAAAAATTAGCCAAGATTTACAACTCTGCCTGCCATTCTCCATTTTCTAACATGCTAAAAATGTAAACTAATAAGAATCTGAAAATGTATATAATTGTATCATGTCCTCCTAGGTTATCTATTGTAAAGGCTCTATGTAGTTGTAAATCAACATGTATTAGTGGTTATATCACCCAATGACAATGCACCTGACATACAAATGGAGAAGTTGATTAAAACTGATTATTTACATTGAGGCTTTCTAGTTGGTGACTTAAACTGTGATTTAAATTGCCTCAGTTTAAATCAGTCCACCCTGGAGGATGCTTTGCTTAGAGTTAAATTTTCAGGATTGCCGAGCACTGACCCGTCCTATTTAAGTCAGTGCCCTTCCCCTCTGAAAATCTGACCCTTATCTTTAGTGTAGCGTTCTGAGAATTGAAGGCACAGGGTAGAGAATAGTGTTGGATCGTGCACCTTCTACTTGTTGCTGTTTTAATGGACACTGTCGACTTGAACATCACTCTTAGAAAATCCTTTGTCTTCTCTTGTTACAAGTCTGTTACAAGTCTCAGGGAACCTTGTAGATAAGAGTAGCTGGTGATTTAGAGGACAGTAAATATTTTCCTCTACTTTCAGGCAGTTCACTTTACATCTGACACAATGCTGCTTATACAGCCAGTCACTCCTTGGAGATATTACACACAGCAACAAGGCAGAAGTCTTTAAAAGGAAGATACTAGTTGTGAAACCATATGCACTGACCCGGGGGAGGGGAGAGAGAGTTTCTTTTCTGTTCCTATTTTGACATTGACTAGCAGTGTTTCTCAACCTTTTTTTATAAAGTACCCCTTTAAAAAAAATTATAAGTACCCTCAGGACCTACAGTTTTCAGACACAATTTTTTTTTCTACCATTGCAACACATTTAATTAAACAACTTAATTGTAGCTGGGCGGGTGATGAAATTTTTGGGTGTAAAAAGTTAAAAAATAATAAAGCGTGGTAAAACTTAAAACAAATTCCATTTTCTCCAAATTTCAGTTGTGTTGACGTACCCCCCAGACTTCTCTCGAGTACTCCGAAGGGTACTCGTACCACTGGTTGAGAAACACTGGACTAGATGTGTGGTTGCTAGCTTTACTTTAAGGTCTAGCCAGCAGAGGGCAGCCCTGTATAACTCTTTCCCCTTTCCATGGTCTGTGTTGGCAGGAGCGCTAACATGGCTTCGCTGAGAAGATGGCCTGTATACACATCTGCTGATATCCTTTGTCATTTGACCCCAGTTACCCTACCAGATGTTGGAAAGGAGGCGGCTGGAAGGAGGAAGGACCCTTGGTGTAAAGGACCATGATGTACTTGAACCATAGTTTGTAAAACTCTCCGAATGTACAGTTTGGATGTGTGACCTTGCAGTAAATGAAGGATCTGCTTCTGTTTTCAAATATGTGTTCTGGTGCCTGATGTTTTCTTCAGCTGTGAGAGGTGGCTGATGTACAAGTAGGACTCTTCGGCTATGTCTACACAGCAGTGTTATTTCAGGATAACTGTCGTTATTCCGAAATAGCATAGTCCGCGTCTACACTACAAGGAATTATTTCGACATAATGGCGAGCTGGAGGGCTCCTTATGCCAACTCCTGTAACCCTCATTGTACGAGGATAAAGGGAAGTCGGAGGAAGAGTGCTCTTCCTCAGACTTCCTGCTGCATAGACAGCGCCAAAAGCCAAAATAAGCTATTTCGACTTCAGCTACGCAATTAACGAAGCTCAAGTTGCATCGCTTATCTTGGCGTTAGCCCTGCTGTGTCGACGTGCCCTCCGAAATAAGCACATCGCTTGTTACGAACTCGTTCTCCAGGGAACTTGCATTGAGCATTGTGAGCTGGCTACAGAGTCGACTTGCGCTATCGTCTCTGGAGAGCTGCATTCGAATGCTGATTAGGTTATCAGTCACAGGGCTTGGGGGCTCGGTGGAAGTTTGTGTGCCTAATGGAATACTCCGACATTGCAGGAAAAAACTCCATGCGCGGGAAAAGAACAGGGTTTGCTGAGTGGACCTTTGGGCAGAGAACTCAGGCCCTTCCCTTTAATAGTCTCGTTTTCCCCCTTTCCCAAGCAAACAGTTATTTTACGGTGGAGCTGGGATATTTAGGCACAGCTGTGCTCAGTGCTGAGCACAGAGATACAACCTGTGCTCAAGGTCATAGTGTCAGTCAATGGCTGAGACTGAGGGGCTGCGTCTACACTGGGACGATCTTGCACCAGAGCTATGCAAATGAGGCTCAGTGTGGAATATCGCGGAGCCTCATTTGCATAACTAATGAGCCGCCATTTTTGCGGAAGCGGCTCTTGCGCAAGACGGAGCTGTCTACGCTGCCCCTTCTTGCGCAGGAAAAACCCTCTTGCGCAAAGCCGTTATGCCTGAAAATAATCAGCATAACGGCTTTGCGCAAGAGGGTTTTTCTTGCACAAGAAGGGGCAGTGTAGACAGCTCCATCTTGCGCAAGTGCCTCTTCCGCAAAAATGGCGGCTCATTACTTGTGCAAATGAGGCTCGGCGATATTCCACGCTGAGCCTCATTTGCATAGCTCTGGCGCAAGATCGCGCCAGTATAGACACAGCCAAATAGAACCTAGGTCTCCTGCCGGTTAGTCCAGCATCCCGTTTACTAGCCCACGCTGCTGCTTAACTCACATCAGCATCCATCTGCAGTTTAAATGAGATTTCCTTGGTGTTTCCAGTTCCAGCACCACCTGTTGGCCCCCTCCCCATATCTGCGACCTGGTGGCTTCGTTTAGCATCACTGGCAATTAGTACCTCCCTTGTGCACATCCTACCAGGCACAATGGCTGAGTTCTTGACGTCAGCCCCCATTAGAAAGTTTAGTTACCATGTGACTAGGATTGCTGCCTGGGCATGTCATCCTTTGGCATGACAGATGGCATGTCAATGGCATGACTAGATGACACCTACACAGTGTCCCCTGTCAGCTGGGTGCTTGGGTAGCCACACAAAAGAGATCAGCGGAGTGCCCACAACTAGCTTTTTTTGTTTCAACTGGTGGTGCACCTACCTTGGTGCACACAAATTTATTCCGCACATGGATAGAAAAGATGAGAAGGAACCTTGCTCCTGCACTCAGTCGCTGGGTGGGGCTGTCTCCTTTGGGGCCAGGGGTAGCCTAGGTAATTTAGAGCTGTCCCCTGCATTTCCCTGTTTCTGGATGAGTTAAAGCCACTTTTGCCTTCCTAACTTCCGCCTCCTGCTCTGCTACCGCGGAGGGTATGTCTGTCTACACAGCAAAACAAACCCAGACGACAGCAAGTCTCAGCCTGTACAGCGGACTTGGGCTCATGCGCCAGGGTTGAAAACAGCCGTGTAGCTATTCCCATGCCGGTAGGCACCTGGGCTCTGAATCCCAGTGACAGGGGAAGGTCTCAGCCCAGGACTGTGCCTGACCATCTACACTGCTATTTCTAGTCCTGAGAGCTTGGCTCTGAGACTTGTTTTTCTGCTGTGTAGATGTACCCTGAGCCACCAGCCTTCCTGTTCCATGCAGAAGGTTACCTTGGCTGCACCGCCTGTATTTTTATTTACTAACCAATTCCCCTCCTCTCTCTCTTTCTCCCCCCAAATGCAATCGCTGCTGGTATTTACAGACTCTTTACTGAGAACTAACCGGTGTGGGGGGGAGTGCAAAGGAGCCGTGTTAACGGAGCGGGTAAAACCCAGCCGTCTGGAATTTCCTTCCCGTTATGTGCCCAGTTTCTTCACCTAACTGTTGGGTTCACACCAGCTAGCCTTAATTGTTGACTGGACATGCCTCACTTTGGATTTCCTTCCTGCTGAGGTAGGGCAGACACGGGCAGGGCAGGCACTCGTGCGTGGGTGAGCTTTTTTTTTTTTTTTTTGGCGGGGGCGGGGAGGTCTGGCGTTCGCTTGGCAAGGAGGGAAGGGGAGTGGTGTGGCCCAGAAACACAGCCACCAGCTCTGTCTCGGTGAAGTGGAAACGGCAGTCTTTAAGGAGTTTGCCCTCTCTGCCAAACCTGCAGGCGCTGTGGCCTAGCTGCTCCCAGAGAGGAAAATCACAGACAGTCTCAGCAGAAAGCGGAGAATTTTCCCTGCCCCCGAGTTCGGTTGAGGCCATCACTGGACAAGGCTGCTATGCCACGATGGCTGGTCGCTCCGCACAGCACCCACGTCCCCTGTGTACCTGCAGGGAGCTAGGCAGCCCCCTGGGCGCTCTCCTTGGCTTGCCCATTTGCAGACTCACAGAAGTCGGGCACAGAAGGCCTCTGGTTCATTGGAAATGAAGTGGGAGCCTGCCACTGAGTAAAACAGGTTCAGCAGAACAAGGGAGGGGATGAGTGGTGAGTGACCATGAGCCAGCCCAAGTATCCACCTGTCGTACAAAGCCCTCTGGAGCAATGCTGCCTCTGATTTTTTTTCATCCGTGTGCAGAATAAATTTTATGTGCACCAACTCATGTGCGGATGTGCACCACCAGGAGAAACACATCCTGTGGGTGCTGTGCTAATCAGCTGGGCCGCATTTCTCTCCTTACAGGGAACACTGCTCTGGGGCACCCTACATGCAAAGGGCTCGCACTACCCTGTTTTCTGCAGCACTTCGCAACCCCACCGCCACCTTTAGGCCTGCCTGTCCTTTGCGGAAGACACAGGCAAGCAGAAGCTGGTTTGTTCCTACGTCTCTGCTAGCCCTGTCTGGGGCGGGAGATCAGACCTGGGTTGCGATCAGGCCGCGTTATGGGGCGAAGCGGGGACCAACTTGACTCTCCCAGCCGGGGCAAGCATTTTGCTATTGGCTCGGGAGAACGGCTAGTGCTCTATTGGGCCAGCGTCTGCAGGGAGGGGCAGGAGCCCGCTGGACTCATCCTCGGTGCATGGATGCAGCTGGCATAAATTCACGGCAGCCAGCCGATGTGTTGGGGCAAATGCCCATTCCTCAGCCTGTCTGCTTTGGGTCTTGGGAAATGCCTCTGAGTGTGTCTAGCAGCAGGCAGGCGTTGTCCTAGGAGGCGGCTCTGTTCCCCCTGCCATGGTCTCTTAATGAGAACTCAACCCTGTCATTACAGCCTCTCTGATTTCCCTACTGTGCTCAGCGGCGCGGGGGAGAGGGATTCCAGCAGCAGCCTGTGCGTCCAGGGCAGATGCCAGTAGCGGCAGCTTGCTGCGGAGACAAACCCACCAAGGCCAGGGGGAAGGATCACGTTTGCCAGCAGCAGGCTTGTGGGCTTTCACTGTTAAGCTTGGCTGGCCCCGGAGGTTAGCGTCGTCTTGTTGCTGGATAGGTGCAGCATGAGCAGCAACAGTGCCCCCCTCTGCCCTGCTGGAGGGCCCAAGAGGGAAGAAGGGGGGGCCCATGCCCACCGCGCTCCTGCTGTCTGGTCATCATCACTCATGGGATTGGTCACCATCACTCATTTCCCAGAGCCCGCAGGGAGCCGGGGTCTTTCCCTGGCCCTGCATGCAGCCTGAGCCAATGGCCTGTGTGAAGAGAGGGTCAGGCAGGGCTTAACCTGCTCCTTGCCTAGCTGGGGAGCGGGGTTGATCACCCCTGCCAGTCCCATAGCTGGTGCAGGAACATAGCCACCCACAGTTCCATTGCTTGCCACCTCCTGTCCCCAGAGCAGCAGGGAGCAGAACTCGGAGGGCTGTTCCATACCCCGTTCTGCTCTGGGGGGGCAGCTGCCAGCACAATTTCCCTGGTGTTCGTTCATGGTGCAGCCCGGCGGCATTCCGAGCACGTTCACGTAAATCCCCAGAGAATTCCGCAGGGCTCATGCGCCGGGAGGGCCGAATGCCTGGAGCAAACCCAATCCCCAGCAGAGCCATGGCCTTGTGGGACAGTGGCCCGGCTCCCCGGTCTTATCAACGGAACAGAGCATTGCAGCCAGTGCACGCAGCAAGCACAAGGACACCCGCTCTGATAAAATAATAAGCACTTGTGGGAACAGGGGTGGCTTGAGGCGGGCTGCGGCAGCTGGCGCCCCAGGCAGAACGCGCGATCGGCGCCCCTGCCTGCATGGCCGTCAATGGCGTGACGTCATCATTGGGCGCCCCGGGCTCCCCGTTGAAGACGACACCCTAGGCGACGGCCGAGTCAGCCTATACTCATGGGCCGCCCCTGTGTGGGAACCTACTTTTCTTGCTGTCTCCATTACCAGCAGGCCACTGTATTTTATAAACCACGACACTTGGGATTCCCGGTGCAACACACCACCCCTCCTGTTCCGAAAGCATAGTCCAAAGATACACTCTGATCATCCTGGCATTAGTGGGTGGATAACCTTTTACCCTTCAGTCGTCAAACAAAAATGTCTTTGTTTGCTGGAAAGGTGTAAACTTTTCCAAGACTGGAAACCCGTCTTGTACATGTTGCACTTCTCTAATCCAGAACTCTCTGGTCCAGAAACATCCGCCGTCCAGTATGATTTTAGTGAGCCAGATGTTCACTTTTAATGGGTGTGGCCAAGTTTCCCGCGGTCCCATAAAGTTTGTTTACAGCCACCAGTCCTGGCTGTCAGTGTTCTGTGCTGTTATTTAGCCCTAATTTACCCCAAATGTCTTCTAAGAGCCCAGTAAGCAGTGGAAGTGCTGGTAATGCTGCTAGACAATATTGACCTTCTGTGGGCCGGAAAATTCTCTCATTCGGAATCAGTCAGGTTCCAAGGGTGCCGGATTAGAGAGGTTCAACCTGTATTGGCAAAAGGCAGCCTCACTGGCTATTCTGCACCTGTTTAAGAATAACTGGGTTTTCCAATTTTTTTTTTTCAATTAACAAGGGACATTGTGGGTCTTATGTAGGGCAAGGGAGCCATGAGATCACATGGAACAGCCAGGAAGTGAGCGAATTCCCAGCCTAACACTGTCCACAGTGTAGAAAGCAAAGGAAGGGTGGCACATAGACAAACGATCCTTCTGCTAGGTCTGGAAGTGAAAAAATTGGGCAAACTATAAACTCTTCATCATGCATTTGAAAGGGGAGCGCTGGTTGGGCTTATGGGACTCTCAGGCTTTCTTCCTTTGGTACCAATCCAGCTGGCACGGGGTGTGAAGTGCACTGAGCGTGAGCCTTTTACAATGGGGGATTCATTCAACCAAGACAGGGCTTTTCTGCCGTTGGCCCGTTCGAGTTCCCTTTTAAATTTATTCTGTAAAAATCCACGCTCAGTGCAACACACGGGCCGGCTCTCCCATTCCAGTTTGTCCTCGTGGCTCCGCCCCCCCACACTGGGACGGAGCCAGCCGGAGCTAGAAAAGCACCCTGGGTGAAGCTTGACATGCAGGGTAACCCACACCCTTCCCCACTTGGCTTCAGCATTGCCATGTACAGCTGTACTCTGGCCAGCTGCCCTTGGAACCGGAGCCGTGTTCGTCCAGGCCAGATGTGCAGCCGGAGGCGCAGGTTTCAGCCTGCAAGCTATCGTCATCATTTATAAACACCAGGCCAGCTTGCTCTGCAGCTCTCTGCTGAGGAGGCCAAACATGGCGAAACATACGTGTCCAGGTTCCTCGGAGGTAGACCCAAGCAGAGGGGTTCAAACAAGGAAACTGGCTAGAGAATTTTTGGGCACCTCCCAGAACTGGAGCTGCACAGCCTGCCGGTGCACCCCTTCCTACAGGGGGGTACCCAGGGTCTATGAGAAGGACGCGGACAAAGATCCAAGGTCAGGACCAGGCTCAGAATAGTCCCTCCCTGCCTTGATGCTGACCCGGTCTGTGACCTCTCTGCACCTGATGGCCACGCAAATCCCAGATGCAATTGCTGGCATCGCAAGACACGAAGACAAGCAATGTCTTCTGACCATTCCGGGCAGCTCGCAGTGCTGCAAATTGTAGCACAAGAGGGGAAAGAGGGACACAGCTTTGCAAACAGATGCTGAAATCAGTACAAGAACATCTCTGAAACGAGCTTAATTCACGGTGGCAGGGTATGGAAATACATACTCGTGAAGCCAGGCCGCAAATATTTTATTTCAGAGCGACTCTATAAGAGGCACAGGAAAGGTGGTTAGGACCCAGTTAAAAATAAAGAGCAGAAATCCCATCTCCCGGCTGCCATGGAATGTAAAAGAACCATGAGGCGCTGTTGTTTTGTGTCTCGTTTCTCTGGCACCTCGTCTAGCTCAGGGTCTGGCTTCAGGTTCCCCCTGTGGAAACTGGCGCTATTTAACCATTTTGCTGAGAGCCGACGGGGACGGGAAGACAACAAAGTCGCACGAGATGCAGAAGTGTCCTTTTTGGGGCAGCAGACGTTCGTCAAAGCTCCATGCTTTGGTCCTGGGTCTGCCGGAGCTTGTCTCTGACTTTGGAGGCTGCTTTCACTGCCCAGCAGCTGCTGCAGGAAGTGCCATTCAGGGGGACCGGGGGGGGGGGGGGGGGGAGCAGGTTGGGAGATGTCTCTCATGAAAGGTCAATACAGATGAATAGCATGAAAGTCTTGGAGCCTTCACTAAGACATTGTGCCAAGCAGCCAGCTCTTCCTGACTCACAGGGGTCAGCTCTCTGGGAGGCTTCCCAGGATGTGAGAAACGTGCTGGGCCCTGGCTACTCTGCTAGGAGGGCAGTTTGCCACTGCAGCCAATACACTACGTTGACTGACTATGTGTCAGGGCACAAGACTGGCACTATCGCATGTGATTTAGGAAGAAACTTTCTCTGGGAATAGATTGAAGGTCTCTAACACCTTTCTCTACCGTGGTCTTTTCTTGAAGACAGGAATGGATCATAAGCCTGAATGGATTATAAGTCTGAGCCTCTCTGGCAATTTCTGTATCTCCACCTAGCTGCATACACATTGAACTCATTACTGGAGCAGTAAGCTGAGCACTTGGGCGGCCACCCAGGAAAGATTCAAATGCCACCCAGTTGCTTAGCAGAGCACCCACAGTCGGCAGTGTGTGTTTCTCCTGGTGGTGTACATCCATGCATGCCTCAGTGCACGTAGCAAAATTTATTCCACGCCCAGATGGGAAAAAATAGAGGGAACAATGTAATATGATGGTACCTTCCTGGGGAAGGGGGAAGATGCTCCTCCTTCTGCTCCCCTTGCCACCTGGCAGAGGAAACCAGGAGCAGCAGAGCTCTGCCTGGAGGCTTTTTCCCCACTGCTCCAATTGGCTGTAATCGCAGCCAATAGGAGCAGCAGGGAGCAGTGCCTGGGATCAAGCAGTGGATATAGAGCCATGTGTGTCCCTGGGGAGCTGCACAAGCTAAGCACCCCCAGCCCACGCCTGCACCCTACCGCTCTCCCGGCCCCCCAGCCCACGCCTGCACCCTACCACCCTCCTAGCCCCCCAGCCCACTCCTGCACCCTACCACCTTCCCGGTCCCCCAGCCCACGCCTGCACCCTACCACCCTCCCGGCCCCCCAGCCCACGCCTGCACCCTACCACCCTCCCGACCCCCCAGCCTATTCCTGCACCCTCCCTCCCACCCATACCCCAGACTCCAAGTCTGCTTCCCAGCTGCGCCCTTCCACACACTGAAGCCCTCATTTCTGGCCCCACCCCAGAGCCCAGAGAAGGCACAAAATCTACTAGCCCTGGCCTCCCTAGGCTCTGGTGTGTTAGGAGAACGTGGGGAGTGTTTTTCCGCTTCTCAGTGAGGTGGGGTTTTTTGCTTCTTACTTTTGTGCAGCCCCCAACTGATTTGTCTGTGGGTCAGTGGCCTCCGACCCAAAAAGGCTCCCCACCCCCGCTTTAGAACAATCTCTGACATTACTGATAAGCAGGGCAAACTTTTGCCCTGACTTCCACCCATGCCGGCCTATTAGACGTCAGCAAAGCTGCAGGCGGTAGCTCAGGGCAACATGTAGCCGACAGTAATCAGGATGTTGCAATGCAATGCTCAGAACAGTCCCAAGCCATCCCGCGTCTCTGCTGTTAGAAAATCCCCGGAGCAATGCAGTCTGTGCCACCCAGGCTCAGAGTTCGAGATTCAATCACATATTTTAAACAGACACGCAGTAGGGCCAACAACTACCGCGGGCCCGGGGCAAGATGGGAGGGGGCACTGGGGCAAGGTGGGAGGGGGGCCCAGCTTTGTGCCCCTAGAAAAGGTGGGACCAAGAGCAGAAGGGGTAGGGCCTAGGGCAGAGGTGGGAATTTTTTTTGAGTCAGGGACCGAAAAATCAGCCGGGGGCTGCACAAAAGTGAGAAATGCAAAAAAAAAAAAAAAATCCTCCCTGTGTCCCCCGAATGTAGAGAATGACACTCCCCTCGCACACCAGAGCCTAGGAGTGGCCCAGCCTAGTAGATTTTGTGTGCTCCGGCCCCACGGGGGAGCAGCGGGGGGGACTGGAGCGTCAGCACAGCCTCACCAATCTTGGAGGGGGCTCTGAGCCTTGGGGGCCAGATCCGGGCAAACCGAGGGCCGCATCTGGCCCGCAGGTCTGAGGTTTCCCTCCCCTGGCCTAGGGCAATTGGCCCTTAGTGCCGCCTGGACCACAGCACTGCCTCCCTCCAGCCCTTCAAGCCGTATGGAGTGGCACTCCTGCAGCAGTTCAAAGGGGCCCGGGCTCTGGCCACTGCTGCTACCCAAGGGGAAGCTGGGAGCAATGCCAGGTCCCTGAGCAGTTGCCCCCTTTGCCTCTTCCTGTCAGCAGGCCTGCAGACAATAAGCAGGCAGCTGGCAATTACATGGGACAGAAAGTTTGTTCCCTTCCAGAAGACGGGAGGAATACGGGGAGAAATCCCTTGTATCTAACTAGGTGCCCTCCCTTTTAGATCCAGGCTAAATTCCTGGCTCGGCTGCCCTGGCGTGGCTCTTACTGAAGTCCTGTTTTGTCTCCACAGGCCTCTGAGGCCAGAGTTTGGCCCAGAGAGCACAGAGCCAGTCTCACGCAGGCTGGGATTAGGTGCACAATGCCCGGTAATCCAAGCAGGAGGCGCTCGTTCAGTCCGTCACATCCAGCACTAACAAAGCATACAGCCATTGCCAGAATAACGCCACTGATGGGGCCAGGAATGGGGTTAAAAGCCTGGGGCATCTGAGCACAGCCTGAACACGGACAGTGGCTAGCAGACGATAGCAGCCTGGGTTGTTCAGGATGGGGCTGTGCTGAGCAACTCTAAGAGCCTTGAACATGATGGGAGACGCCTGAGATGTGGATTTCCCGCTGTCTGAGTGAAAGGAGACCTTTGTTATCACAATTCTCCTCACAGGGACAGATAGCTTGGAGACCCAGCACAGCGAGTTATTGTTGTGGCTAATATGAAGGGTGACTCCAGAGACTAGCCAGAAATAAACACATAAATCCGCCTGGCTTCTAGATAGGGCCTTGTATTGTTCTCCCTTTCCATATTTTGCATGAACAAATAAGGAGATAATATTAATAGACTTTGCCAAACCATAGAGTCTGGACGAGACCAGCATGCAGAGTAGATGTCTAAAGCTAAATTTAGTCAAAGGAGGCATGGGGGAAAATTGCTAGAAACCCCGCCACCCATCTGAGATCTCCCTCCACAGAGGGCATCCAGTTTGACTATCAGAATGAATAGTCACTCTGGGGTCCTTCAGGACCTGTCGTTGCTAGTGGTTACTCAAAGAGCTACCCATGGCTGCTAAAAAGTCCTTCTTCAGTCTAGAGCGGGTCAGGAGACTGACCATGCAGACCTGGCCATGGAGATGTTGCTGTCTGAGATCTCCAAGCTTCTGTGTTGCAGTGGGTGGTTAGGACTTTGACAAAAGCGCGGCTTGGTTCTGAATATGTCCGCCCCCCTTTGTAAATGATGCACACCACACAGAGCTCCTCCCCCTCGCTACCCTGCGTCAAATTCAAGGTCATGGTGCTACCCTCAAAATCCTCAAAGGGGCTAGCACGGCGCACCTAAAAGACCCCTTCTGTTTCTACCACCAGGATAGCTGTGTCTCGCAGGAGAAATGGTGCTGTCAGCACCAAGAGCAGGAGGCAGGAATCCGAGCGCTTTTGGTAGCTGGTCATGGCCGTGGAACTCACTTCCACATGAGATTAGCATGACCACAAATCTTGCCTCATGCCAAACAAAATACAGAACCCACTTTGTCTTTGGTATAGTAAATAATTAACAAAAACAGCCAAGTGTCTAGTGGCACCTGAAAGACTAACAGATTGATTTGGGCATGAGCTTTTGTGAGCAAAGACCCACTCTGAGTTTAATTCCTCATTCTTTGCTGGGTGGCCTGGGTGATTTCCCTCCTATGCCCCACTTTCCATAGGTGTGGGTGGGGATAAATATATTAAATGCTACAGTAATGGGGGCCATATACATTGTTTTTGACAGCTGTCTTCTTTTTCTATCAAGGGCATCCAGTTTGTAAACTGCAGGGTCACCGCATTTCAGATTCTTCTCTGCAGGTCTCCTTCTCTGCAGGATTTTCTTAAAGAACATTTGTTATCAGCTAAAAAGGCTTCTTGAGGACTTTAAATCAGCCAAGGGAGTTTCTCTAGGAGTGAGAGCCAACTGAGGACCAGGATTTCTGTGTCTTCCCAGTTCTTTAACTTCATCTGTGACTTTGTAAGTCCAGTGCACTCTGGGTACATCTAGACTGTGGTGCTATATTGGATACTAGAGGTATCCTAAAATCAGGGCCGGATTAAGGGGGGGCTAGCTAGGCAGCTGCCCGGGGCCAACCTATGGAGGGCACCTGATGGCAGCTGTAAGGGGTCCGCACGCCCGGGGCCGGGGGGCCGGGCCGCACATGAGCCGTGCGCCTGGGGGCGGAGCCACACATGCATCGCACGCCCGCTGCCCGGGGCACAGGAATGGCCCTGCCTGAAATAGATATTTTGTGTCTTTTGAACCAGCCCGTTATTTTGAAATAGATTTCAAAATAACGGGCTCGCTATTCCAGCATCCCTGTAACCCTTGTTCCATGAGGCCTAAGGGACATTTTGGAATAGCAGTTTATTTCGAAATTAGATCGAAATAAGAAACACGAATTGCATAGCTCAAATTGCGTATCTTATTTCGACCTACGGGTGCAGTGTAGATGTACCCTCTCTGGGCCTGACTTTCTCAGTATGAAAAACTAGGATTTTAACATTCGTCTTTCAGGGGGCAGAATAAATCAGTGTTTGCGAAGAGATGGAAAAGTGAGTGCACAGAGACCACTCCATTGTGTGGCTATTCGCCTGATCCAGACAGAGGAGAATGAAAACAATTCTCTGAGCTGAGCAGTTCTTATCTTCTGTTTGTTTTCAAAGGACACCAATGGACTCCTCCTGCCTGCATTCCAGCCTGGCCTGCTTTCAGCTGTGAAACAAAAACAAGAGTGTGGGCCCTGCAGTCTCTACAGGTCAGTAAGCGCTGGCATGAGAATAAAAGTCTCAGAGGGATAGCTGTGTTAGTCTGTCACTTAAAAAAACAACAAGGAGTCCTGTAGCACCTTAGGCCATGTCTACACTAGGAAACTATTTCAAAGTTAGTACATTCGACTTACTAACTCCTGATTTAACAAAAATCAAACTAGCGTGTCCAGACTATGGGGGAGCCTCGAAATTAGTCCAAGGCAGGCTCCATTAATGTAGATGTGCTACCTCAGACTCAGAACCCCAGGAAGCACTGGGGAGTACATAGTTCGAATTACTCTGGGGAGTAGTTATTTCTAAACAGCGGCACCAGAGCACCCACACCACCGCTATTTCGAAATAACTATTTTGGAATTAGCGTTACTCCTGACGAAAAGCAGCAGTGTAGATTTCGAATTAAGCGGCCTGTTATTTCGAAATAATGGGCTTGGTTGTGTGGATGCTTCGCTTACACATTCTACCTAAGGGGGGGGGGCAGTATTTCAAAATAAAGTCCTAGTGTAGACCAGGGCTAAGAGACTAACAAACATATATATCTAGCATCATGAGCTTTTGTGGGCAAAACCTACTTCCTCAGATGAGCAGAGTAGAGAAAAAAGGGGGGAACCTCACAATATATAATAGAAAAATAAGGGGGAGGGGAAACCCTGACAATTGTAGTGCCAGTGCTAATAAGGCTAATTGAATGGGCTGGAAAGGTCCCATTCTTTGCATTTGATGTCAGCTGGGTGTTGAGTATAATGGTCCATCCAGTTCTTGTCTTTGTTCAGGGTAGGGATAGTGACATCTTACGTTTCACGTCATCCGCTGGTTGTCCAGGGAGCAGGGGAGGTATTTACCCCTCATGTGCCTCATTGCAGTACAGTACTGACCAGTGACTGGCCAGGCACTGCTGCTTACAAGCACTTACCCACACGCAGAATATGCAGCTGTGTAGGGCACCCAAAAATCTGGGGTACCCCTGGGTCTTAATGTCCCCCCACCTGCCTCTTCTGAGCCCAGATCTATCCCATCAGTTTCTGAATTGACTATGTGAGTCGACAGGGCCTTAGTTTAAAATTTGCTTTAAAATATTTCAGTAGTGTGCTGCTGAAGACTTCTCTAAAAAAAAAAAATCACCATTCCCTCTCTCCCAGATTGCCGTTGGGCATAGGGGTACCAATTTAATAGTACCGGTGGAACCTCTCAAGTCTGGCACCCTCTGGATGTGACCGGTGCTGAACCAGAGAATTTTCTGAACCACGGGAGGCCAATATTACTAGCAGCATGACCAACACTGCCCCTACTTGCTGGGCTCTGAGAAGACATGGAGGGGTAAGTTAGAGCTAAACCACAGCACAGAACACTGAGAGCCAGGACTGGGGGCTGCAAACAAACTTTATGGGATCCCAGAAAACTTGGGCAAACCCATGCTAAGTGGACATGCTGGCTCCTGGATGTTGCCAGACTAGAGAGTGCTGGACTAGAGAGGTTCAACCTGTACTGTGGAGAGCCCCATAAATCCTAAGGATGGCTCTGAATGTAGTGGGATCTTTTTAAGTCATTTTTAAAATTCCGCTGAAAATCTGTAAGATGCATATGGGACTAAGCCCGTCCTTCATGCCAACCCTCTCCTGCCATGAACGAGGCTGCTTTCCTATCCTCTAGGATGGTGGAGCTCTCTAGCACCTCTCCAAAGTAAGTTGCCGTTTTGTGCATCAGGATCTCACCTTTCACTGGGCACAACCACGTCAGTCTCTGCGGGTTGTCATGACTGCAGAGAGAAACTTGAAAATGTGAACAGACAGCCTGAAACAAGGGCCCCACTCTGAGAGGTAGGAACAGCCCCATTCATCTCAGTGGGTGTTAACTCCCCAGGCCAGCCCGCTGGGGGAGCTGAACGCCTGGTACCAAGGGTGGGAAATTTTAGGCCAAAAAATGCTTATTTTAGCTAGTATAGACAGTATCTTTGCAGCCTGCTGATCCATTGACCTGTCTCCCAAGAAATGAGGCCTCGTGACTCATGTCAAGGCAGGCCTACATAGGCAAGCCCTAATCGACTGATGTCATGTGCTAGCTGTAAGCCTTCTTGCCTTTCTGCCTTGGGGGAGGGGGATTCTGTTCTTTCTGCCTTTGGGGGATCCTGCTTTTGGTATACTTGTGTCTCTTCCAGGACTGAGATTGTCCTTGGTCAGGGAACAGGTGCAGGCAGATTTAGGAACCCTTCTCCCTCGTGTTTCTCATTGGAATTCATTTGTGGGGGGAGGGGGGTATAGACATTGGGAAAGTGCAGAACAGGCAAAGCCAACTATGTATCATTCATATGTGTTGCAGGAGCACCTAAGAGCACTCGGACCCTGTTGCGCTCGGCGCTGTACAAAGCCAAACCAAAAAGACAGCCTCTGCCCCAAAGAGCTTGCAAGCTGCAATCTCTCCTTGCAGGATAATAATAACACTTGGCCTGTGACTCCAAAGGGGGGTACCTTATCCACTGCACCACTGGAGGAGCCCCCCAACCTCCCTATGTTCTGGGTCCCCCTTATCTGTCCTACATCCCAAGAGTGCCAGGTCCAGGATGGTTGAGGGCTGCCATTCGATGCCTACAAGGATCTTGGCAGCGATCTCCCCTCCACAACCTCTCTGTGGAATGAAGGAAGTGGGATATGGTAGGGGCAGGCCAGCGGGGGCCCCTTTGAAAAGAGATTTTTCAACAGAGCCCACATTTGGCTCGGCCCGAATCTCAACCAGCTCAGATGAGACTCCTGCAGCAAAAGCATCATGCTCTTTCTTACCCCAACACCCATCTGGGCCGGGGGAGGTTGAGCAGGCTCTCCCTGCTTTATGGCAGCCAAGGAACATGCTGGGGGCATAATGAGATGCCCATTTAGTCCAGGATCCAGCCCCAAAGTCCTTCTCTGAGCCATTCAGAGCAGCTGGGCTCATTAACATGGGGTCCATTGTTTTAAAAGACCCCGCCCCCCAAGTCTTAATTGGCCTTGTCCGCTGTAGCTGGAGGGGCTGCAAAACAGTGCTCTGCAGGGAGTGGTCTCTCTTTTCCCTGGCATCTGGGAAATAGCTGCGGGGCCGGGCCATGGTACCAATGGACAGAGGGAGAGTACGGCCATTTGGCTGGGTCACGGCATGATTAAAGACTCGTAAGCAGGCTAGGGAGGGTTAGTCTGGTCTCCCAGGGCACTGCCCCACCCCGCCGCGCTGAACACCACCCCACGAGGCATGTCGCATAGAAAGAGGTGGACGTCTGACGCAGAAAATGCCCGGACGTTGGTTGGAACGAACATTTCTCCTTCTCGACCTTGCCCCTGAGTCTGGGGTTAAAGTGCCTGTGCCCCTCTGGCTGCTGCTGAAAGACAGCGAAGCGGGCAGCCCGGAGGGAAAGAGCTAATTTCCAGGGCCGTCTCCAGTGGGCTGACTGCTTGTGCCAGGCCCGCCCCAGACAATCTGGGGCTCATTTCACAGCGCCACTGCTATTACTTCACGGTTTCCTCTCCATTTGGTTTCTTCATTCAGCCGCTCCCTGCCAGGGGAGAAGCCAAGGAAAACAGACCCACGGCATCGCCTGCTGGTGGTGTTTTTAGGAGGCGAGGGTGGGGGTTCTGGGGGGAGGGGGGATTGCTTTGGAAGGGGCGTTGGTAGGAACCCTCCTGGGTTGTGCGCTGTGAGGAGAGGAGAGGTGATAGACTGAAGGTCTTGGAGAGTGAAGCTGGGCACAGGGCAGGTTCAGCCATATCCGTGGCTCCAGCCCAAGCTGCCCCGTCCTGCCAACAGGCCTCAGTCCTGGCCAGAAGAGAGCCGGTCAGACTCCATGACCAGTATGCTCTGTAAGCTGTGCCCTTGTGCGGCTGCTTGGGAGAGATTCAAATGCCTCCAGCTGATTAGCAGAGCACCCACAACTGGGTTCTATGCTTCTACAGGTGGTGCACACTGGCACATCCCTCGGTGCACATAAAATTTATTCCACACATGGATGGAAAAGATTAAAGGGAGCCTTGGCCATGGCCCATTGAATCTTTGGCCTCCAGGAGATGTCCCTGTTGTCCTGCATTAGGTACTGCCCCCTCCCACTCTGCCTGGCTTCGCCAATCCCTGGCACCAAGTCCTGCCAACTTCTCCTACCCCATCGCTGCGCCCCTTCTCTGCCCTCCTGCACAACAAGGGGTCAGCACGACATTTACAAAGGCAGGTCTACACTGGGGCGCAACGTGCCAATGGGACAGCCGGGGGCTCAACCCCTCTGTGAAGCAAGCCCTTATTGCATAGTAGGAGAGGGTGGCGTCCGAAAGAGCCGGGCAAACAGCAGCAGCAGAGACGCCTGGCTACAAGCCACATTGGTAAATGGAGGAACTGTGCTAAAGGATCTAATGCAGAGAAACTTTCATTTCCATGGATGGAAAAGAACGAGGGATCATCGGGGTGTGATTTTAAAACATGTCTCTAGAGGGAGTTACTGCAAAAAAAAAACCCTCCCTCTCTTCTTCCCAGGCCTAAGAGGCCAACAAGCTAGGAGCTGCTGCTGAATAGAAAAATCAAGGCCAGAAAAAAAATCCGCTCAGCCCACTGCATCGCCCTGCAGAAAGGCCAGGAGCCTTGGAGCCTGGGACACGCAGGGACCTCCTGGCTGGCTCCTCGTTATCACTGCCATGTTGTCAGAAAGTTTGCAGGGCAGAACTTGCCTTTGGGAGAGGAAGGAGGCTGGGAGCCAATCCCCTGCCACGTCAGCGTGGGATCGTAGGGACCTGCTTCCAATCCACATGCACGTTATCACTAGGCACACGCAGAGAGATGAAAGGGCTCTCGCCCACCCCCTCTCCCAGGCATGCCAGGACTGTAACATTAGGAACTGGGAGAGCTGGGAGGGAGTGGAAATGGGGAGGCACTTTGTAACTCCACCGCGCTAGGGGGGATGTGAGGCAGGGAAGAGCAGAAAAGGGGGTAATCTCTCTCTAGCTTGCCCCACGCAGACAAACTCACTCCTTCCCGGATTCATCATTACACCCCTCGATTATTAAGCCCCATGAAAGGGGACACATTGCAACAGACCCCTGGAGATTAGTAATGGCGCAGTGAAGACAGACACGTAGCGGAGAGCTGGCTAGCTGGGATCTTCTCTCTGCGCAGTTTACTTGGAATAGGGTGGCATGGGCAAGGGAGTTTGTGGCTTAGCAGAGGCAGTCACCACCAATCTGCAACCCTCAGCTCGCTTGGGAGGCGAAGAGACGCCTCGCTAGTCTATGGATTGTGTGTGTGTGTGTGTGTGAGAGAGACTTCATAATAGAAGCGGGTCCCAAGAGTTGAGCACATGCCTGCTGTAGAGCTAGGGCCTGATTCTGATCTTACATTGGGTGTGATCCAGCAGATTAGGACTCTACCATCCAGCCTCTGAGCTGCTATTTTACCACTTCTCTAGCTATCTGCCTTCTCTCCAGTGACACCCCGGCTGAGTGAACTGGGATGCTAATCCCGGTTATCTGTTCCCTCTGGTGTGCTCAGAGCATGGCGCAGGCAGGCAGGTTAGTTTATAAGGGAGAGGATCAGGCAGGTTTCATGGGGCTGGGCTGGACCAGAGGAGCAGCAGAAGGGCTGGAGTTGGAGTCGAGGGTGGGGGAGAGAACATCACCAAGGTGCTTTCCCCACCCTCATCCCCTTCCAAAATTTTCCACCTCTAAAGTCAAGAAAACCAAGTCTTCAGCTGATGACAAGTTGACGCAAATGGACAGGAAGAGTCAGCCGGAAGGGCCGATTCTGACTGGCTAGTGAAGACACCCGCTGTCTAGATGAGGCTTTATGACAAAACGAAACGTTAAAACCGTATTTCTAAAACTCCACTTGGATCTGATTTTAAACAAAAAGAAAAAAAACAACTTGCTAGCAGCCTCTTCCCCCCTCCCCTCACCCCAATGTGTGCTGCGCTCCCACCCAGCAGCTCCTTATTGTGTGGGGCCAAGGGGCGGACAGTCCACACTTGTACTCAAAGCATTTACATTTGCCAGGATGAATTGCACGGCAAGGGCAATCCTCCCTGCAGGGCCAGGAAGAGAGCTCTCAATGGGGAATCTTTGTCCCATGACTTGTGATCTGGATCCAGGCCACAAAGTTTGGATTTAGCTCCAAACTCCCCCAAAGCTCCAGACTCTTTGGATGTGGGGCAGGTGGAGACCAACCCACCACTAATCTTTCCACACTGGACCCACAGATGGTGATGGGGAAAGACACAGCCACAGTCCCTCCTCTGCTGTTAATCTTTGGGCATTGCCTTCTGCTGGTAATTCACCAGTCTCCTGGAATCTGCGCTAATGACTCACTCCAGCTTCACCGTGCCCGCTGCTTTCCCAGCTGATCAATCAATGGAAGCAGAATGTTTGCAGGTCTCAGAGTGGATTTTCTCCCCCCACACACATTTTATTTAAACAGCTGCAGTTCTCCAGCTGTGATGGGTTCAGGGAGGGTGACAGCAGGGGGCACGAGTTGCAGGTTATTGTAGTGAGGCTCCAAGCAGACAGTGCCCACGGCACAGGACTAATTTCAGGGAAATCTGGTTAATTTTAGCAAACCTAAAAGTGAAGGATAACGGAGATGCACAAGATGGACCATCATCATGCAAACTTCTACCAGGCACAGATGAGAAATCTCTCCTTCACCAGGCACTGGGGCCATCTGCATGTGTGGGTGTGTGCATGGGCGGGCGGTGAAGGTAGAGTTGGGGGAGGCAAGCCCCCGTCACCCCAACTTCACCCCTTCTGCCGAGACCTGCACCCCACAGGAGCCAAGGCGCCTCCTCCCCACATAGGGAGGGAAGGTGGGCGTGTGCATCCCAGCCTCCCCGGCCGGGACACAGGAAGGGCGGGTACTGGGGGCAGCAACACTCCGGCCCCCGAATGCCTACAGCAGGTGCCCTGAGGGCAGAGGGTGGGCTGGTGGTTTGGGAAGGCGAAGCCTTCCCCCCGCCTAGCAAGCCGCCCTCCCATGGGCGTGTGTCCGTTCACTCTCTGTCCACGGTTCCAGGCTCCCTTTCCGTGGATTCCCTTCACTGGCTTAGCGCCCAGCTCTATGGCTCTCAAGGCGTTGTCCAAGTGCCAGTAAAACTGCGGAAAACCCACGAGGATCCGGCAGCCTCTTGCTCTTCCTGCTCCCCTCCCCCAGGGCAGTTCAGCTGAGCTGCGACCCTGCCCCCTCGCCCACCGCCCAGTTGACCTTCCAGTGGGTCCCTGGGTTCCCCCAGTAACCAGGCAGCACCGGCCTGCAGGGGCCCAGCTGTAGCTGTGGCCTGTCCTGCTCCTGCCAACCTGCTGGAGAGGGAGGATGCTGCGCCTGGGGTGTAACTGAGCTTCGGGGCAGTGTGGGCAGACAGCAATGGGTGTGACGTAGGTCAGCGAGCCCACCGGCCCCAGGGCTTGCTTGGGGGAATGGTGGGGTACAGGGGGAGCGGCAGATGGAAGCGAGAACGGCTGGGCAACGCAGGGTGTGTGCGTCACACGAGCGTGAAAGCAGGGCCGGCCTTATCACGAGGCGAACTGAGACGGCCGCCTCAGGTGCCAGACTGTGGGGGGGGGGGGGGGGTCCACCACTAGGACCCAGAGAATTGAGACCTTTCCAAGTTTTGGCCCAAGCGAGGGAGCCTGGGGGCATCATTTGAGCTCCCCGCCTCAGGTGGCAAAATGTTGTGGGCCGGCCCTGCATGAAAGCTGGGCCAAAGAAAGGTTGCCGTGCTGCAGGGGGCTGTCGAGAGGAGCAGGCCAGGCCTAGCGCCCCCAGAAGAAAGCGGCAGGCATGGTGCACTGTGTCGTAGTGGCCTTTCTTCCCTAGGGTCTCTTCTCCCCCAACATTGCACCTCCCTAGATGAGTCTAGCTAGCTCAGTTGGTCGCACCTCTAACTTTCATTCTGAGCCTCCAGGGTTCAAATCCCTGATCAGACAGATGAGCCTTTCTCCCTGTATCACAACTGCAGCAGCCAGGGCATTATGCAAGACATTCCCTCCTTCTTTGTCAAGTTACTTTTCCTCTTCAGGACCCAGCCTTCCCTACCAAGGGCCATTTCCTGCCTGCTACTCAGCAGGCTACTTCCTGATGTGCCCGCTGGCCTCCTGCTCTGCAGGCACAAAGGGGGAGGGGGAATGTTGATGTCGTTTGGCTCTTTGGTTTGGAAAGATGGCCGACCCCCGAAATAACTCTTGGTGGATTATTCCGCACGTGGAATGAAATGCTTGGGCATGGTCCTACCTTTCTGACTGCTCAAAGACGAGGAGGGCGAGGTAGCAAGCTTGTCTCTCTCACCAACAGTAACTGGTCCAATAAAAGATGCTACCTCTGCCTTGTCTTTCAAATATCCTCGGACCGGCGCAGCGACCACTTCACTGCATACAGCAATGGCTTGCCAAAGGCATAGGAACTCTTATGTACACCAGATTCTTCACCCTTTTCTCTCCCTGCTCTGAAATCATCATTAAGGTTGGACATTAGGAAAAAGTTCCTAACTGTCAGGGTAGTCAAACACTGGAATAAATTGCCCAGGGAGGTTGTGGAATCTCCATCTTTGGAGATATTTAAGAGTAGGTTAGATAAATGTCTATCAGGGACGGTCTAGACAGTATTTGGTCCTGCCATGAGGGCAGGGGACTGGACTCAATGACCTCTCGAGGTCCCTTCCTGTCCTAGTATTCTATGATTAAGCACCAGAGGATTTTATAATGGCTCGTAACAGTTTTAAGAAGAGTCCAAGAGAGCTTGATGAGCTGTCTGACAGGGATGGTGGAGCTTTCCTGATTGCGCTATTGTTTTGGGGTCTGTTCCTGAGAGATACTCCTCTCTCACAATTCAATAGCAGGAATGAACACGCAACAGCTGTCTGCATCAGCCCTGTTGCCTTCGGCCTCAAACACTCAGCCAGGGCCTGATGACTTTCCAAGGATGCTTGGATTCCTTTTTAACCATTCCCTGGGACTGCTCTGGTTTCAGTGTACACCCTCTTCCTTCTAAACAGGGGTGTGGGGCCCAAACAGAGATGCTGAGTTTGTTTGAGCCAAATCATCCAATCTCTGTCCACCTGTGGAACCTTTTCCATTTGGAAGCAGGATATTTTGCTCTGTACGTCTCAGATGATAGGTAATTTTTTAAGTACTTTTAACTGGCTGAAGATATTGGCATAAAGCCCTTGAGATGGAAATTCTGCTTCGCTGCAGAGAGGGTTAAGTGCATACTGGCACAACCTGTTAACACAAGGAACACAAATGCCACTCGCATAACACACAGATATAAACACACTGTCTGCCAGTCTGCCTGTGGTATGTCTGGTGTACAAACACACAAACACACCCCAATCTGTGTGCCACAGAGCCTGTATCTGGGGAAGAGCCAGTGTTACTGCTCGTGCACAGACGGCTTACCCTTACACGCACACTAAAAACAGCTTGGCTCTGAGGGACGCGAGTGGGGACGTGGCCTCCTGGGATCCTTTAAACCGTAGCTCCCAACTTGCACAACCACATCTGCAGAACCACACCTCTGGGCAGGACATACATGGACACGTACTGTCCACAGCTGCTGGGCAGCCATTTTGTACAAGTGACCACAACACAGGAAGGAGGGAGGGTGAGGGAACATTACACAGGAGACAGTGCAATCCAGTCACAAAAGTACTTGCAGGCTGAGATGGGGGCTGGGGGGAGCAGTTCACAAGCATACACGGAAGTCGACTGTTAGTAAAAGAACAGTAAAATCCCATCTTCCAGGCATCACAGGGAATTGTTACATTTTCCATGCTTCTGTTTCATTTTCATGTAAAATCACGCTCCCATCACCCTCCAAAGAGTCTCCTCTAGCTCCTTTTTCTTCACCAGCGCTCAGGCCCGAACCCAGGTTTTTTTTTAAACTGTTCCACTTCAGAGCAGCAAATGTTTCCATTGGCACCAGGGGCATAGCCACGGGTGGGCCTGAGTGGGCCGTGGAGGGCAACAAAATGATGAGGGGGCTGGAGCACATGACCTACGAGGGGAGGCTGAGGAATTTGGGCTTATTTAGTCTGCAGAAGAGAAGAACGGGGGCGGAGGGGGGATTTGCTAGCAGCCTTCAACTCCCTGAAAGGGGGTTTCAAAGAGGATGGACAGAGGTTGTCCTCAGTGGTGGCAGATGACAGAACGAGGAGCAATGGTCTCAAGCTGCAGTGGGGGAGGTCTAGGTTGGATAGTAGGAAAAGCTATTTCCCTAGGAGGGTGGGGAAGCACTGGGATGGGTTCCCTAGGGAGGTGTTGGAATCTCCATCCCTAGAGGTTTTTAAGTCCCAGCTTGACAAAGCCCTGGCTGGGATGATTGAGTTGGGATTGGGCCTGCTTTGGGCAGGGGGCTGGACTCGATGACCTCCTGAGGTCTCTTCCAACCCTATGGATCTATGATTCTATGATTTACTTTACTTCCAGGTCCACCCACCCCACACCCACCAGCTGGCTCGGCACTCCAGCGGGACCAGGAACTCCCCCTCTCCCACCCCACCCCCACGGTGTATCTCCTCCTCGTCATGGCTTTCAAATGCTGGCCGTACGGCATGTGTGTCCACAGAAGAGTCTGGAAGGGCTCTCGGGCCTATCGTGGCCTCATGAGGGGGCTGGGCTGCCCAGGAGTTGCTCTGTTTGTTGTGTCCTTCTCTCAGAACTTTCGCCACCCGTTTTTAAGGCCAGCGGCTTGGCGGGGAGAGAGCGGTGCTAGCCCAGCACCTGGCGAGGGTTTGGCTCTTAGCAAGGGGTAGTGCCTGGTTGCACTGCCCTGGGAATGGGCTGGGAAGCAGACTGTGATGCCCAATTCCCCTCTCTGCTGAGATACACCCTCCCCTCACCCTGTGCCTGCCTCAGCACATATCTGTTGGCGTATCAGCACAGTTGCGCTGGAGAGTACATTGGGGAGGGGGTGGAAACAAGACTTCGATCATCCCCTGCCCAAAGCACAGTGGGGGGAGAGGGAGATGTTAAATCTCCCAGAGATTCTCTCCACACCCCACACAAGTGTCGGCAGTTGGGTTAGCCTGGGCAGAGGAATCAGGGAGCAACTCCCATCTATGGTCCGTAGCCTGCTCAGGAGCAGGCCCCATGAGGCCTACAGGCCTGGTTGTCCTGGGAGACATCAGTGGACTTATGTCAGCAGACAACTAGGTCTGCAAATGCCTGAGAAGAGAGACTGATCCTCCATCTCGACCCCACAGCAGGGAGGGGCTTATGGCTGGATGCTGGCGATATCTGAGACCCAGCTGCGGATGAAGCTGAGGGGAAGTTGGAGCAGAACCACACGGGCAAGGAGGGAGGCTTATGCGGGCGTTGCTCTGAGAGCTGCTGTGTTCCAGAGGACAGACTGGGTCCAACTTCTCCCCAAGCCACGGCTCCACACCTCTCCTGGCTCAGAGAGGAGGGGCAGTGGAAGGAGATGGTGGAGAAGTGGGGATGTGTGTGTGAAAGAGACAGAGAGAGAGAGGGGACAGCCTGGCCCTTATTCAGACATGGACACGTCTCCTGAAGGTGAGGAGAGGATGGGAAAGTGAGATCTGCTCTGTCACATGGTGGAATTCAGAGTGCAGGACGTGGGCTATGACTCTGGTGTCTTGGAAACAGTGAACAATTCCGCAGCCATGCGGAGCCGGGTCTGAGCTGCAGAAACAAGTCTCTCCAGAGATGGTGATTCACCCCACAGGCATGCGCCACTGGATTCCTCCCTCCCATCTCCCAAGCCCCTGGCCTGCTGCTGGAAAGCAAAGGCAGGGCCGTAACAGCTGCTCCTCTTTCTGCATGGCTCTCTACCCGATCAGCAGCTCCACTCGCTAGCCACGTGCTGAGTAGACTTTTGAACTCTGACGCTCATGCGTGCCACCCCACAGCTATTCGCAGAGCAATGGGTTCCCTTCCCCCCCGCTCTCACTAGCCTGCACCGAGCACTAGAAAATACCTTGCTGGGGCAGATGGATGGGCTAAGCAGGCTGGTAACTCCCTTCCACCTCTTACTGTCATTGCTGTGATTATGCTACAGCAGGGGTGGCCATCTCGTTACAGCTGAAGAGCCAAAATAGTAGTCGATACAGCGCAAAGACCCGAGGGGAAAAAGTTGTTGAGAAAAAAAAAAGGGGGGGGGGAGCAGAGCATGCATTGCCCTTTTAACGGTGGCCATTTTGAGCAGCCATTTTGAAGGATGCACAGGGCACCGCGGCTCTGTCTCTTTCACACTGCTGCCCCTTGAAGAGGCGCATGCGGCTCGCGAGCCGCGGGTTGGCCACCCCTGTGCTCCAGAGCTTAAATGGCAGGTCCCCTGGTAGCTGCCATATGAGGAGCCTCCTGATTGGCTAGCGTGGATGTATCTGTCCCCATGGCGCCAGCTCATGCCATCCTATGATTGGGCAGCTGTCTGCTTTAGCACAAGTCTAGCCAATCTCCTTGCCAGCCACAATGCTTCTTATAAACGAGGGGAAGGAGGAAACAACCGGCAGCCGGGAGCTGGTGGCACGCCCTTGGTATGCAAAGACGCCTGGGCTGTGCAAACACTGCTCAGGATAAACAAGAGTCCTGTCTGTTCTGCGTGGACCATTTCTATTCTCTTTCTTACCATCAAAGCTGTGGGTCCTCACGGGACAAGCACAAACCATTCCAAGCAGTGATGACTTTACTCTGGGGTGGGGCATGCACGGCAATCCGTGTGCCAGGCTCCTATTAGTCAGAGGCCGGTCTAGCCAGTGGCCTTCCTAAAGTGGTCCCTACATGTTGTATTGATTTCTGTAGGCTCTGTTTGATACACTGCCCACTCATGCGCTGCTGATTGAAGCCGTAAGTCCATTTGCTCTAGAACTCAGTCGCTAGGGAAACTCTTCCAAAGCTGGAGGAAGGAAGCGCTCCTTGGACTGCTGGATTTGTGACGGGCGAGTCCGTCCCTTCCCACCATCGCGTCACGCATACGACGAGGAGACATCGCTGCTTCTCTGAAGAACTGCAGTGGGGCTGTGATGGAAAGGCACACGACTCACGTGCACTGGATCTCTTAATGGAGAATTGCGTCCCTTTCAGAGAGCAGCAGATTCTTTGGGAGGGGAAGCAGAGCCGTTTCTTCCATCCTGCTCGGCAGAGCCCACAAGTCAGATCCAGGCAAGCCACGGGCTGGATCCAGGGAAGCCGCAAGCTGGATCTAGCCTGCGTTTGTCAGTTCCCCATCCCAGCTTTAAACCTTGTACATGATGAAAACCACTTCAAACCCGGGGAGCGGGGGGCTGCCACACACACCCAGCACCCCGAGTTCCAGCACCTTTGGTAGCCCTCTCAGGGGACTTACTAAGGCTTTGCTTGTGAGCTGGGTCACTCAATACAGCTTCATTGCTCACTAAGGAGATAGACCAGTATACACCAGCTGAAAATCCACTCCAATAGGTTCCTCTGCACACAGGGAATCAATGGAAAGGGGCTAAAGCAAAACCATTTGTGGTAAAACCACAGCCTGTTTCGCATGCTACAGAGGGTGATTTATTGCCAGGGTTGCACAGCCTCCCGGGGGGCTCTGAGCCAACCCCTCTGACTGGAAGGCTCACAGCCTGACAGAGCATGTTCAGAACAACAGAAGCCTTGAAAAGTCAAGGGCTGGCAGCATATTTCAGGCTTGTATCCGGATGGAAGAGGGATGGGGGGGGAAGTGAAGTCAGCCGTAGTGAGTGGTGCTACCACTCGCTCAGGACTTATCCTCACCCGCCATGTCAAGAGAAAGCCACGTGGTGCTACAGAGCTGGGGGTGTGACGGTGCTGTGGGTTACTGTCAGCTCTGGCGCCTCAGTGCAAATCCTGACTTGGGTAATGAGTGAAAATGTGCTTAGATCAGGGGTTCTCAACCCTTTTGGCCCACTCCGCTTAAAGCAGACTTTTTCAGGGACCACCAGCCAGCCACCCATGATGACAAAATGGGTGCAGGAGAGGGAGGGAGTGCGAGGTCTGGCCAGGGGATACAGGAGCGGGCTAGGGAGGGAAGAGAGGGTGCAGGAGTGGGGTGGAGGTGTAGGGTCTCGGCAGGAGCGGTGTGTGTGAGGGGTGTGAGGGTGTGAGGTCTGGGCATGAGGGCATGGGGGGCATTTAACTGGCTCCGTGTCTCCCGCTGCTCCCAGGCACCACTCCCCGCTGCTCCTATTGGCCATAATTCCAGCCAATGGGAGCAGCAGGGAAAAGCCTCCAGGCAAGCAGTTTCCTGTGCTGCCATTCCCCCAGCCGGGAGGAGGAGGTGTGGCAGTGCACAGAGCCACTTCCTCCTCCACCAAGCCGGATCCGCCCCGTGACACTTGGGGCTCCCTCCCAGTGGGAAGCTGGCACTCACATTCCAACATTGCAGGGGTGAAGCACTAACGTAGACTCCCCACTGGAGGCGGGGGGCAAGCCCCAAGCCCACAGCCCACCTGCAAGACAGCCATGGACCACTAGTGGTTTGCAGACCACACTTTGAAAACCCCTGGTTTAGACAAATCTTTCGTCTTAGTCCCTAGTGGCTCTGTGGCCCTATCATGAATCTCCCCCAAATGATTGACAACCTCTGGTTCAAAGACGCTTGGGGCTATGACAGCGTGAGGCAAGCCAGGGCTGAGGGGACCCAGGAACAACAGGGCACGCTGCAGGTTACAAGTGAAATGCATTGACAGTGCAGTTGGTAGGGACTCACGCCTGGAGCAGCAGGGGGTACTACACAGCAGAATGAATTGCACTGGCAAAGCTATCGGAAGTCCGAGGATTAATATAATCCCTTCCTTTCTTCCTGTGCCATTGAAGAAGGCTTCCCAGCTTCCTCCATCTTGTTCTGTGAGAAAGTTCAATCACTTTCTCATGCCGTGCAACTTCTCCTAATCTAACTTTTCTCCAGTGTGCCAGAGACGGTCTTCCAGCATCTAAAATATTACTTGGTGGCCGTAGGAAGCTTTGCATGAGAAGTTTCCATAAGAACCCTTTGCTGCTTCTGAGTTGGGTCTTCATAAAGCTGGTTAGGGTGGAAGCTTTAGCCAGTTCTGCCAGCTTTTCCCTTCCTGGGCGATGTACTTCCCTCCCCGCATACCCAATGAAATAAAATACATCCAAGGCTAGCAGCGTGTCTGTCAAACAGTATATCTGCTGGATAGCCTGGACTCTGCTCCTCCAGTTTACCCAAAGAACAGGGCTTCTTTCCTGCATCAGACAACCCCACTTGGATGGTAAGGGGGCAGGTGTGCTAGGATTCCAAGACTGCAAACACTGACATTACAGCCATGAGCTCAGGCCATACTTTCTGACGTAACAGCCCAGTCAGAGCAAGTTGGTTTTTGCTTTTGTGCATGATCAGCACTTATCTGCCACGTAGACGAAGAAATCCCTGTTATAATTATCTCACTGCCTCTGTCATTTGGTTCTCCTTACAGGAGGATTTAGCTTGAGGCCAGAGCAAAGAGCACAGAGCGGTTGCCACGTTGTCAGTACGAAGCGAGGGGAGGTTCCTTTCTTCTCTTTTTTCTTGGGTACATTTTTTTCCAGATGTTTTTGATCAGAACAGGACAAGTACAAACAGCTGCCTGATTTCAACCCTGAGAGGCATGACCAATCTGCTGCAGAGAAGATTCAACTCGGCAAGGGCAACGCTCATGAAATTCAGGCTCAGGAAAAAAATGACTTCTAGAGCCAACATGAGATCTCCTCATGGTATCACACCCAGCTCCCCTTGCGAGTTGTCCGCCTTAATGGCTGAGGCAAAAGACATTCAACGCTCTGGGGAAGGTTGGCCACGTCCGGCTGCTTCTCACTCTGGATCATAGTAAATATCTGGACATTCCCGCCTCACAAACCCTAAAATGGCTGTCTGGTTTGCTCTCCAGTGGGGCTGCATGTCAGTTAGCTATTCAAGGTACTTATATGTGGTGCCTAATGCGGGTTCCAATGAGCATTAGACACTGCAGAGCTTGAAAAATTTGACTAGGCCCTTCTCTGCATCTTTAGGCACCTAAATACCTTTGAAAATCTGCCCCTCTGTTCCTAATATCCACCTCTTCAAGGAGAGCCCATAGTTGAATCTCACCCCCATCTGACTGTCCTGTTGTTTCACATGAAGTCCTTAGGGCTCAGAATCCCACCCTCCATGATGGATTCCAATATTAGACCCTCAGGCGTGGCCTTCTGCCACAGTTGAGTTCTTGCCTTGCTCATCACAGGAAGTTCAACTCTCTGATTTTGAGATGTCTCAGAGGGGTTGCCGGGTTAGTCTGTATCTGCAAAAACCATGAGGAGTCCTGTGGCGCCTTTGGGTACGTCTATACAGCAGCGTTATTTCAGAATAACTGACATTATTCTGAAATAACAAAATGCGTGTCTACACATCAAGCCATTATTTTGAAATAATGTCGCGCTGGAGGACTTCTAACTCCGACTCCTGTAACTGTCATTTCATGAGAAGTAAGGGAAGTTGGAGGAAGAGTGTTCTTCCTTCCACTTCCTGCTGTGTAGACAGTGCTGAAAGCCGAATTGCGCTATTTCAACTTCAGCTACACAATTGACGTAGCAGAAGTTGCATATCTTAATTCAACTTTTGCCCTGCAATGTAGACGTACCCTTTGAGACTAATAGATTTATTAGGATATAAGCTTTCGTGGGTAAAACCCACTTCATCAGATGAATTGGAGTGGCATTTACACTCCAATTGGATATATACAAGGACAACAAAAGAAAGAGGGTACCCATGCCTCTGTAAATGCCACTCCAATTCATCTGATGAAGTGGGTTTTACCTTCCAAAGCTTATGCCCTAATGTATCTCTGAGTCTCTAAGTGCCACAGAACTCCTCATTGATTTTGAGATGTTCTTGAAGCTCTGTTGTGACCTATCACACCATTCACCTCTCCCTCCGCTTGCATAGTTAATGCTTATTCATCTGTCTGTGCCTTTTATTTGTTGCAAAGGACGTCTGACCTGGGCTAATATAAGATTATAGATCACAGATTCCTGGGCACCATAGATAGAAAAGGACTGCTAGAGTCCACTGAGTCATGGTGTCCATCCCACCCAAGTGGAGCGTATAAACCCCCATTAAGTATGACATTGATACTACATCTGGCCAGGGAGATACATACCGTTGTACTGTATTGTCCAGATAAGGTTCCTGGTACCCACCAAGCCTCTTAATTCCCATTTTTCTGGTGAGCTACCTCTACCAAATCCAACCCTAGCCCCCAGAGTAGATCATATGACCATGTTGATTCGAAAAGCTTCCTTGAAGAGCAGTTGGTTCTTTCTCTGGCTGAGTGTTTTACCCATAAGCGACGGAAGGCCATTCGGAGTCATTGCATGGCTGTTTGGTGTTATGAAGATATAGCACTTTACGTTCTAGTTGGTGTTATGGAGGGGTGTTAAATGAGTTGTACTGTGTTGTAATGGGCTTCGTCAGCCATTAGTATTTATAGATCCCTGGGCCTCCTGTCAGTTGGAACTCTGAAGGTTAATTGGCTGCTTCCGAGCCCCACATCTGTCCATCCTGGACCTCTGGCCTAACACTCTCAGGAAGGCCTTAATGTCCTCATAGCACCATTAGGGTCCAGTCCAATTCCACTGAGCTCTGTTATCTGAACACCAAAGAGTTGGCCACAGTGCCCCTTGACTGTTACCTTTGCCTTGTGGTGGGGCAGAGCAGCCCAATGAGGCTGTGTTGTCCTAGTCTGCCATAAGCAGTGTTGAATCAACACGTGGCCAAAGAGGAGCTGAACTAATGAGTCTGCCCATTCCATCCCAGGAGAAGTGCCAGCAGCCTGACATTGGGAAGGAGAAGCCACTCTATGCTGGGCATGAAGGAGTCTTCCTTGGTCAGCTTACCCTTGCTTGTGAGTTTACTGCTGGTGCTGAGTTATAATATGAAGGGTCAAAATGCTGACCTGAGCGTCGAGCAGTGTTCCCGGTAAGCTGTGCACTTGGGCAGCTACGCAGGAGAGATTCAGATGTCGCCCAGCTGATTAGCAGAGCCGCGTCCACGTCTGGCCCCGCCCACCTCGCCGCGGGGCCGTGCGCGTTCCTCCGCGCTGGGTCTCAGCCCGGCCGAGGTTACCCCCGCCGCTCGCGCTCACGCCCTGCGCCTCCCGAGCCTGGGGGGGGGATTTCTCCCCCCGGTTCAGTGCGGACCCTGCTGGGTCCGTCACAGGGTCCTATAGAACATGTCCAAGGAAGATGTAGATGAAGTCAGCACTGATTTGTTAGAGGGTATGGTTCCATACTAAGTATTGATCTATTGGTACAAAGTGTATGAGAAGTGCATATTGCTTTGGGTTAAGGGGTATTACTCCTTCTCCACATCCTGATTGACCCTGGCCAGTACTGATAACAGCAGAGTTACTAAGAATAGCCCAGTGTCCTGTCTTCCAACAATGGCCAGTGCCAGATGCTTCTGGCAGAGGAAACAGAACAGGGCACATTTATAAAGTAATCCATTCCCTGTTGTCCAGTCTGTCTAATAGTCAGATGTTTAGGGACATGCAGAGAGTGTGGCTATCTCTCTGACCATCTTGGCTAATAGCCATTGATGGACCTATCCTCCAGAACCTATCTAGTTCTTTTTTTGAAGCCAGTTATACTTATGGCCTTCACAACATCCCCCAGCAAGGAGTTCCACAAGTCTGAGTGTTGTGTGAAGAACTACTTCCTCAGGTTTGTTTTAAACCTGCTATTAATTTCATTGGGTAACCCCCTGGTTCATGTGTTACATGAAGGGGTAAATAACATTCCACTTTCTCCACACTCTTATAGACGTCTATCATATCCCCCCTCAGGAGTCTCTTTTCCAAGCTGAACAGTCCGTTTTTTTAATCCCTCCTCATATGGAGGCTGTTCCATCGCACTAATGTTGCCATTCTCTGTATTTTTTTCCAGTTCTAATATAGCATTTTTGAGATGGGGTGACCAGAACTGCATGTAGTATTCCAGAGGTCAGTGTACCAGGGATGTATATAAAACATAAGAACATAAGAATGGCCAGACTGGGTCAGACTAAAGGTCCATCTAGCCCAGTGTCCTGTCTGCCCACAGTGGCCAATTCCAGGTGCCCCCGGAAGGAATTAACTAAACAGGGAATTATCAAGTGATCTTACCGCTGTTACCCATTCCCAGCCTCTGACAAACAGGCCAGGGACACCATTCCTGCCCATCCTGGCTAAGAGCCATTGATGGGCCTAATCTCCATGAATTTATCTAGCTCTTTTTTGAACCCTGTTAAAGTCCTGGCCTTCACCACATCCTCTGGCAAGGAGTTCCCCAGATTGATTGTGCACTGGGTGAAGAAATGCTTTTTGTTTGCTTTAAACCTGCTTCCTATTAATTTTATTTGGGTGCCCCTAGTTCTTATGTTATGATTATGACATTTTCGGTCTTCCTATCTCTCCCTTTCCTGGTGGTTCCTAACATAGTTAGCATTTCTGAAATGAGCAGATGTTTTCAGAGCACTGTCCACAACGACAGAAGGGATTGTCTGAGCATGCTGAACCCTTATGTTCTAGTCCATTAGGTATCCCAAAAAATGGACTAAGCCATCAAACTGACCCAAACTGGGCTCATTCTACTAACAGTATTTCATAATATTTGTATGGCGGGAGAATGTAGGTGTTGCTAGGGACATAAGAGCCCCATTGTCTATGCACTACACAACCACAGGAATCAACACAATGCTTGACCCAGAGAACTGGCACACTCATTGCAGCACCACAGGCAATCGGAGCTGAAAATGGGGCAAAATGGGCATCCCTGGAAATCCTCTAACAGCCCCATTTTCATCTGATTGCTCTGATCTTATCATTTGAATTTAGGCTGGGGCCTCCAAAGACATTTTGGAAGGACTCAGGAGAGAGGGAGAGTTAGGCCAGCCCACTAGAGAGAAAGTGAGGCAGAGCAAAGAGGCAGATTTGGAAAACACAGAGGAGGAGGAGAAAGGGAGACAGAAACCCAGCCCAGTGCACCGAACGGTTTCCTGTTGCCTGGCTGTAAAACCTTCAGATTCCTTCAGACTTTCAGAGAGCCTGAAGTTTTCTCATCTCTCCTGCCCTGTCTGCGAGGTATGGCACAAAACCATTCTCCCTTTCCTTTCCATTTCAATGATTTCTCATTACTTAATTATTACTAATCAGATCAAGTCCTGCAAAGCATCTAATGCCTGAATCTGAACTGTTAGCTATACCAAAAAGTTCTGCTTATTCTTCCTAAATAGAGAGGTCGTGCTTGGTTTTGCTGACAAACCAATGCTCACTCTATCTATCTATCTATCTATCTATCTATCATCATCTAAAACTCGGTAAATTCTTTCTCCTCCAGAACTGAAAACCGTATTACTGTACAGTTGCAGATTAACAATGTTAGCTGTTCTGTGATCAGAAATAATACTGTATATGATTTTGCAGTCTTTTCTAAGCTGGTTTAGTTTATCCTTGTTTTTTTCTTTTGTTTTCAAGTTGCTACACATTGGTATCTGTATATTTATTTCTTTAGAGATAAGTGGAGTATCGGTTTATGGGCATCTCACATTTACCTCACCATGAATCAGATTTAGCTATAAATCTGCCTTGATTAATTAACTCCCCAGGGAGCATACTGTCATTTGATAGGTTAGTGTCTGATGCTTTTGGAGCAACACAGTTTTGCGGATTTTGTTCCCCTGAACTCTTCCCTCCCCCCTTTCTTCTTCATGCAAAGAAAGGTATTTTATTCATACTTTTTCCTCCAGACAGGTTTTAGAATGGTGTCAGGTTCTTCTAATCCCTCTAATTGTTTTGTTTAATTCCAGCTAAGGGGCAGGGATTGCAGGAGAGAAAACACAATTTTGTGGTTGATTTTTTTTTAAAAGCCCAGTTGAGAGGCATTCAAAATAAGGATCTGATAGTCCCGTTATTGATGTTTGTCCAAAAGAACAAACCACTTGTTAAATGCAGCAGCTGCCTTAGCAGTCCTACTCCTTCCACCCCAGAAAAACTTTGTTTCAGAAGTATAGACACATTATTACCACAAAGAAAAGAAAACCCAGCTGAATGGTGGCGAAAGTCACATTCAGGCAGAAGGGCAGGATCTTCAAGTGAATTTGAGTAGGAGTGTTTTATGATCAAGTTAAAATACTCGAAACAAACAAACAAAAAAACCGACCCTAAAGGAACAAACTGGAAACTGCAACAGATTGTTCGCCTGAAAGGCTGGAACGGGGATGGGAGAGTGGGGGTGAGAAATAGCTTTACATGGACATAAATGGCTGCAGTGTTCTGCGAAACAGTTAAAACAAAGCATTGTCTGCCACATAGGCAGAGGCAGAAGATGGGGGAGGAAGGGGGGAGAAGAGGAGGACCAACTTTTCAAACTTTTTTTCCAAGCCCCACCTCCTGCAAAAACCTCTCCTCTGACATGACTCACCCCCAATGGAATGCTGGCTCCATGGAAACTTTTGCAGGGTCCTCTACTGGAGCCAGGATGCAGAAGCCGCTGAGGGCAGGGAGGGGATGATCCGAAGAAACTTGGGGGGATGTTCTGAGCCTTTGCCACCTGTCTCAAAGTGCCACAACCCAAGGGGCAGGTGGGGGCGGGGGAGGGACTCTGTGCAGCATCCAAAAGGCTTGAACAGGCTGTCTCGTCTCTCCCTTTTTAGTCTTCTCCTCGCTTTCCCCTGTACAGCGTGCACACGGTGGTTCAGAGGCGACATCCCCTTCTCACGCCTAAGGCGCGGGTATGTTGGGAACAGGCCCTGAAACAGCCTTAGGCTGAAGGGAATGATGCCACCGAGTAATGCGGCATTGGGTATGAATGAGGGCAAGAGTCCGGCCCAGGCGAATGAGCGTATTTTCAGCCGTATCCAGGGACCATGTCCCAGGCAGAGGGCAGTAATTCCCTGGAAAGGGTTTAGCTTTACTTTTTTTCTGTATACCACATAGCTTAGTCCAAGAAATGGATCCAAAAATACAGAGCCAGGCTCTGCCCCGTTCCACAGGGCATCCTGCTGAAATAAGCACAGTACGGCTCACAGGCCTGGTGAGCAGGGCTGGAGGAACCCAGCCCGTAGACATGTATTTGTGAGAAATATTTGGAATTCAACCTTCCCCATTTCTTTCCCCTTTGAAGTCGGCTCTGCCTCTCCCAGGTGAAGCCCCTTCCTCTAGCCCTAGAAATGTCCTGGCTCGATAGACCATCCCTGAAACTGCCACGTCAGAGAGGTTGCTCACCATGCTGTGAGCCTCCTGAGGGCCCTCCACTGTCTGGCCGCCCAAGCCCAGAAAGTCCTCTCTGACCTGCACTGCTTTTAAACCGTTTTCTCAGGCTCATTTCAAGAGAAATTAGCAAGTTGCTGTGACATGGGGCAGCAATGCCATTGGACCAGATATCACGTCAGCAAAGCTCCATGGCTGAACCAAGTGGGTATTAATTCAGCCTGACTGATAGCCTAGGCCTGGTCCGTACAGTTTGGGGATCAATTTAACTGTTCTCACGAGAGGGTGCAATTTTCTACTAACCTAGTTCAATCGATACAACCTCTAGTGTGGACAAAGTAATATTGGGATAAAAGTGCTTATACTGTTATACATGAGACCCTCGCGATTCACGGAATCGCTATTCACAGTTCCACGTATTCATAGGTCTCCTGTCCCATCTGGGGTGTGGCCACAGGGGCCAGGAGCTGTGAGGGACTCACCACAGCTCCTGGCCCCCCCAACTCCTGGAAGCTGCAGGGAGTTCCCCATGGCTCCTGGCCCCTGCAGTGAGTTTGGGAACTGTGGGGAGCTCACCGTGGGGGCTGGGAGCCAGGGTTCTCAGGATTTGCAAATGTGGCTATTTGCAATGGATGCAGGAATGCATGCACTGTGAATGACGAGGGTTTCCTGTGCCTTATTCCTGCAAGGAAAGACAAAGAAGCATTGCCTTTTAAACACTATGGCTATGTCTACACAACTGCGTTATTTTGGAATAACGTTAGTTATTCCAAAATAACGTGCGTGCCTACACAGCAAGCCTGTTATTTCGAAATAAATTCCAAATAACGGGCTTCTTACTCCAACTCCTGTAACCCTCATTGTAGGAGGAGTAAGGGAAGTCGGGGGAAGACTGCTCTATTCTGAAATCACTGCTGTGTAGACAGCGCCAAAAGTTGAAATAATCTATTTCGAATTAAGCTACGCAAGCAGCGTAACTCAAGTTGCGTCGCTTATTTCAAGTTTAGCCCTGCTGTGTAGATGTGCCCTATTATCCCAGTATTCCTGCAGCCACACTTGAGTATCACTTTAATTATTCTCGTACTGCTGTAGCAGTACAGGTTTTGTGCACGGGCAAGCCCTTAGTCCGTTATTATCTAAAGAGGTGGCTGCTGTCTTTTCCCCTGGCTCAAAGGTGTAGCACATGTGTGGGTGTGTTGGCTGAAGGGAGCTTCTGCAGGTGTTGGGAACCAACCAAAGTGCCATTCAATTCCCAACTTCCTGCTTCTTCTCTTTTGAGATTTGGTGCTGAGTGTTGACAGTCCCCCTCCTTCCCCCACTTAGAACAGCTGGGTCAACAGCTGGCAGAGATGTCACGGAATCACTAAGGGACCGGACCAAAAATACTATCCAAACAAAAACAGTTCAACATGGAACCCATTTACTAAAGCAAACAACTTAGTCTAAAACCCTCTTTCATCCCAGGACCGATTTGCTAAAACAAACTGGAAAGAGCCGTCTTTGTATGGCTCCGGCCACGGTGGGTTCACAGTGCTTCTATTATGATTATGTAATAGCTGTTTTCCTCCTGTATCCTGAAGTGTTCGGTATACGGCTGTATTTCTATAGACTGGCCTTTTTCACTGGCCTCTTCATTCCCATTTATTTGATCGGAGGAGCTGCACTTTATTAGAGCCGTTGATCACTAATAAATACTCATGCAATAGTAGCAATCCATCATTAATGACACCTTGCACCTTTTGTGTGTTGACCCTAATGGGCATGAGAAAAGGAGGTGTTGTTATCACCCACTGCCAGAGGGGAAACTGAGGCAGAGACTGGGGTGATTTTGCCCAAAGTCACAACATTAATCTGGAGCAGTCAGAAATGAAGCCCCTGTCACTCGATGAACCTACTTGGCTCTAACCACTGGACCCCACTCTCCTCTCTCAGCAACGGCAGTATGTGCTATAATGGCAAAAGTTTCTGGCTAGACTTATTAAGAACATCACTAGCAGACAGTGGAGATGTATATTTTTACCTCCCTCAGTTTCTTAGCTGGTTGAGTGGGTGGAACTGAGCTGTAGTTACTTCTAAAATGTATTATCATCCAGTTAGAAAAAAAATTGTGCCATCAAATCATACACTAACCAACAACTTCCCTAGTCTATAGAAGCTTTATCTGAGTGGTTGACAGGCAGAATTGAACTGGGGATCTCTGGAGATTAGTGCACAAGCCTCTACCATAAGGATGAGCAAATACCAGCCCTCAGGCTGGAGCCAGTCTACCATAGCACCCCCATAGCCCTGTATTTACATGCATCTCTGCAGCTCCGGGGCTCATAGCTCCCATTGGCTGTGGATCGCCGTTTGCAGCCAACGGGCAGCTGCGATTGCCTGTACCCGCGGAGGTGCAGGTAAATATAGTAGCCGGGGCCCCCCCCAGGGACTAACCCAGGTGATTCTGCACTGTGTTATTGCCCACCCACGCGCTGCTGCATGAGCTAAAAGTAGAGCAGGTTCATTGTTCTCTCTGTAAGTGGGCTCAGTGACACTAGATGGGCCAGAGCCCCATCCCCAGCAGGTGTGTGGGTCACACTGCCAGCCGGTCACTGCTGCCCTCAGATGGCAAGTGTGTTCTTGTCACACCAGCCTGTTTTATGGGAGGGGGAGCGGGTGCCCCAGGGCTTGCTAATTAGATTCAAAAGGAAAAGTAACAAAGGATCGTTTCTTTAAAAAAATATATTTTGTCAAGGACGCCGGCCAGATGATCCTTTCCAGACCCACCCAGTGCCAGTTCCGTGGCAAAAATCCCTGGGACTGTAAATGGAGCAGGCGCGGGCCCGGAGAGATTGCATTCAATGCACTGAACTGGTGTATCACAGAGAGGAGCTGATTCAGCCTAGGGGAGGGTGGGATTGTCTGTCCTGTCTGCATATCTTGGACTGGACTCCAGGGGGAGTCCTCTCCTAGGCGGAACACCGGCTCCTCCCCGCACCCAGAACGAAACGTGGCATCCTATGGGACTTACGTAACCTTGGCCTCTAGAGCATCTGTCACGTGCATCATAGCTTCCAAATGACTCCAGCTGTCCCAGACCCCGATGTTCCCGCTCGTCCTTCAGGGGAACATCCAGGGAGAGGGGAAGAAGCGGGGCGAGGGAGACTTGGGATCTGTCTCCTCAGAGTCACTCGCTTCCGAAGAGAACTCGGTGCAAAGTTAGTTTGTCCTAAAAAAATAAAACCACATACCATAGACACAGCGCCGAATCGACCCAGGCTTTCAGGTTATTATGAAGGGGAGGGAAACTTTGGATTATCTTAAAATCAAGAACCCCAAGAAACTAAATCATAAAGTAGAACTTTAAAAAACGGAGCGGCTTCAAAGCAGGAAAGGATTTGCCGTTTCCAGCCTAATTTGAGGAGTTATGACCATGAGCCCCTCTACTCTTCCAGCACCAAATCTCTTTTGCTGGCTCCAGGCCTACAGAGTGGACAGGATGTCCGAGGCCTCCCGTTTCAGGGCCTGTTCAGTGGAACAGATGATAAAGAGTGTGGCAACTTCTCCTCTAGTGTCTGCTGTGAGCTAACAGAGCTGCCCCCCCCCGGGCAGAGCCAGCCTATGACGAGTTGTTGGGGAATTCTGTGACCTCGCACCAAGGCAAGGCTGCCTTATTTGAAGTCTTGTCCAGCTAAACTCTTGTGCTCTGGTACGTCTATGTGCAGGACGTGTATATTTCAGACAGTGGCAACAGCCAGGTGAAAGGTGATTGGCTCAAGAAGGAGCTAAGATAATGAAGATCGTGCCTTTACATGGCGACTCCTGTCCAAAGAGAGATTCTCAAAGGGGCTTTTAAGTAGGACCCAGGTGGTGTGTAGGCCTGCTGCTAGCGCTCCACAGAGAGGGGCACTTTTGGCCCAAAGTGCTTTTATTTAACCTCCTGACTTTATGCAGTGCCTCTACTGAAATCACTCAAAGTGCAGCCACCTCTAGGGTGGAACGTGGCAGCTGGGTTTAACAGCCCATGTGAGATTGAGTGTTAGGAAAGAAGGCAAGGACATAGGCTCATGAGTCAGAGGTTTGGTTGAGCAGATGCAGAGCAGTCAGCATTGCTTGCATTTAGCTGGGCGAGTCCTGATGTCCTTCTGTTCCTAAAGTAACATCACCAGGGAAGAACATAGGGGTGTCTTTGTAGATGAACATGTGGGGGCCTAATTGCTCACTAGTATAAGGTGTCCAAGGGCAGTAGCTAGGGTGTAAGAGTGTTATTAGTTCGCTCGCAAAATCCTGGTGTATGCACAACTCTTCCTGGTAAAATAAAAGCCTCGTGATAAAATAAAAATCCAGTGTCAATGGCACAATTATATTATCCTTTACAATATGATAATCAAGGCTCCAATGTTACTAGTCATGGTGCAGACACAGAATAAAAACAGTCTGCCTCACAGAGTGTAGGGTGGGAGGGGAAACTGAGGCACAGAGGTGCAGTTGACTTGCCCAAGGTCACACAGTAGGTAAGTGGCAGGGCTAGGAATAGCAGGCAGATCTCTTAGGTCCTAGCCCCAGGACCACTCTGCCTTTCTGTATATAAAGACAGGGAAGTGTCTGAAATGTGTAGCCCCCAGGACCCAGATGGTGGCAGATTGGATGGGTGAGGTTGAAATAGGTAGAAAAATAAAGTCCAGTGAGCAGCGGCTGGGTGGTGCTGAGAGTTAGGACAACAGCGGGATCTGTTGGAGATGAGGATGCGGGGAGGCCAAGTGGAAAGACAGATTATGGGGAGCCAGGGGCCTCATTTTCTGCCACCTTGTGGAGTACAGGAGTCTTGTGCTATAGGGTAGTTCTCCCAGCCCAGGGCAGCATAAGGCCAACAGTAGTGTCCCTGCTGTGCAGCTCCCCTAGGGGCTTGGCAGGGGCACAGCCAGGAATTAGAGGAAGCGTGTCGTGGAAAATGGGAGCCTGTTCAAAGCGAGGCTATTCTGAGCAGCTGAGCAGATTCTAGGCAGCCACGCACAGCGGCTGGGCCGTAGAACCGCCCTGGCTGGGTCCAGGAACAGCCCAGCACGAGGGAGCTGCAAACGGGGCGTTTGGGCCATCTCCTGCCCCGCCGCTCGGCCGCACCTCCTGAGAGACAGAACACGGCGTCGGGTGCCTGGGATCGCAGCTGTGCTGGGTCTGAACTGTGCCCAGCACAGCAGGTCTTGGTTCACCGCCATCACGAACAGTCACAACAGAATGCAGGCTTGGGAGATGATTCGGGGGATAAATGAGTGCGGGGGCTCTTGCTCCTCTTGGCGTTGGCTGCCCCAGCCCCTTGCCAGGTAGCCACAGAGAGCGGCGGGCTGGTTTGTCCCCAGACCTCAGTGCCGTTGAAACGCAGCCGGGCTGGTTCACTAGGAAAGCGGCAGGTCACGAACATGGAATGCACACACAAGCGCAGGAGCCCTCAGGAGGTACCAAGTCCAAAGCAGGACCAACCCCAACTAAATATCCCACCCAGGACTTCGTCAAGCCGGGACTTAGAAACCTCTGGGGATGGAGATTCCACCCTCTCCCTGGGCAACTCCTTGTAGTACGTCCCTAGTTTTTCCTAATATCCAGCCTACACCGCCCCCACTGCAATCTCAGACCATTATTCCTGGTTCTGCCATCCGCCACCACTGAGAACAGCCTCTCTCCAGCCTCTTTGGAACCCCACTGCAGGTAGTCAAAGGCTGCCCTCAGATCCCCCCTCACTCTTCCACAGCTCCCAGGAAGTTAGCCTTGGTCATGAGGAGCAGAGGCCTGGAGACCCTGGATAAGCACCGTGTGTGGGTCAGCCACTGAAATCTGTGGCCGATGCTCCAGGACCCAGCCCTGTCTGGAGGCCAGTGGCCATGCTGGGGGGAGAGAAGCAGGGGTCCCCAACGCTGTCAGCGTTCTCCCCTGAAGCTCTGGTGTGGGACCCTGTCGGAGAGGACGCTGGGCTAGGCGGTCTGAGCCCGGCTGTTCCTGTGTGTGATGCCACTGGGCCAGCGTCATTTTCTTCGCTTGCTGCTTGTGGGCTGGGGCGGGGGCAGCGCCTTCTACATGCTGATCTCGGCCCCGGCCCCATTTTATCCCCTCCAGAGTGTCCCTATGCGGCATCCCTACACCTCTGCCTCTAATGCCTGGGCCTAACGGCTGAGGAGAGCCCAGGGCACTAGTGGAGTCCAGCAATGCCGATCCCAAATACTTCAGAGAGGCGACTGCTGAGCGCTGCGAAGCTCTCGCTTCCTCTGCGGGTGCAAGGCACGTCCGACCTTGGCCAGCTCAGAGCAAGGCATTCTGTGTAGGGTTCTCATCACAGCCCTGAGCTCCCGGGATGTCCCAGGGGCTTTCTCAGAAGATCCGCTCTCATCTCATGAGGGCTCTTAGGTCTTCGTCACCTCACCCTGCCCTCAGAGTCTGTCCACAATCTCTGTCCATTGCGCCAACTTGCAAGATATAGGGTTGGGCGGGCAACTGGAACAAACCACTCCCGCTCCTCAAGCATGGCCCAAGAATGTACAGGAGACAGGGACAAGCATTGGAGGGGAGGGGAGGAGGAGATACCTTGAGAGCGAGCAAAGAAAGTTGTGTGGCTCCTAGCCTCTGCTTGCCTGGTACAGAAACCGGAAAAGTATTCTCCGTGTCTCACACCAGGGCAGAAAACCTTCTGCGGCGGCAGCAGCAGCAGATCCAGTGACCTCTTGCTGAGGGCTCTCTTGCCTCATAAGAACAGCTGCACTGGGTCAAATGGTCCATCTAGCCCAGTCCCCTGTCTTCCGACAGTGGCTAACGCCAGGTGGCCCCAAGGGAATGAACAGACCAGGGAATCAGCAAGTGATCCCATTTTGTAAGGGCTGGTTTTCCAGGGCTTGGAAAGCTCTCCATGCCAAGTCTCAGTGCACACCCTTTGGAAGGCTTTATCGGAGTTTGTTTTAATTCTGCTTTTTAAATAAACTTGTTTTCCTGTCTCTGACGCGAGACATCTGTGCAGAGCTTGTTTGCCTGGAGACTTTAGTCAAGTCCGCTCCCTCCCCCTTCCTCCAAACCCAACAGTGAGACCTCAGAGCTTCTCCTGGCTTCGAGTGAGTATCCGATGCTGAGACCCCAGCCCCAGACAATCCCTTGCTGTTTTGTGGCATGAGAGACGGGGATGTGATCAGCACGCAATGCAGCTTGGTTTGGGGGCTCCGATTTTTAAATCAAGCCCCTTCTCCTCACTCAGCTCCCCCTTCCCCTTTGCTTCACACGGTGACGTTTCTGTGCCTCAGGCAGAAATGGCACAAAGGGCAACTTCCAAGCCAAACAACCCCCGTCAGGAGATGCAGAGGAGAAACCCCCACAAGACAGGGGCCTGCGGCGAGGGAGGGAACAGCTGGCGTCGGCTGTACTTTTCCACCCAAAATGCCCATCAGAGGGGGAAGAGCCAGTGACCTCAGCTTCGGGTCTTGGCAGCGCTGGGAGACGCTTTCAGCCGCCTCCAGAGCAAATAAAGGCGAGAGGAAGGGACTTGGTGTACGGAACAGGAGGATGGGGGTGGAGGGAGGACCCTGGTTGCACTAAGCAGCAGCCAAGTCACAGGAAACCGATTTCCCCCTCCTCCCTATCCACTGCTCGGGAGCCTCTGGTACTGAATACCAGCGACTGCTTGTACCTATGGGCTGCCAGGCAGAGAACCTTCCAGACCCACCAAAATCCCCAGTACGGCTGTGCTCTGGGGAGCCCCGGGAGGGAGTAGATACCTACGTCTGTGTAACATACCTCCCAGGCTGTGAGCCCTGGCACGGTCAGACACGCGTCCCACTTTCCTTACCGGCCCAGTGCTCTCTTACATAGATTTCAACAACCCTGTGGCGAAAACGGGCTGCGTTCTGAAGAGCCTGAGGACGGGCTTGTCCGGGGACCGGCGAGAGAGAACGTTGTGCGCTGGGACTGCGTGAGGCCTCCCTTGGCCAGTGCGCTAGGCAGGTGATCCTGGCTGGAATGAGGCACCGGTGAATTAAATCATGTGGAGCAACGAGCCAGCCCAGGCACTGCCTTGGTGGGCCATGAAGGCACCGTTCCGTGTCATTCTTGGGAGCTCCCGTCTCTTTTCCCTGAGGAACAGCAGGCGCTCCAACTTGGTTGGGGGCAGGAATAGAGCAACAGCGTCTGTCCAGGTTAAGCCAGCCTGGCGTAGGTGGATCTGCGGCTGTTAGCTTTTCGGCAGGACAGTGCTGGGCAGGAGCTATCATCCCTGAGCTGCTCAAAAGACAGACCCTAGAACACTGGAACTGGAAGGGACCTGGAGAGGTCATCGAGTCCAGTCCCCTGCCCTCACGGCAGGACCCAGTACTGTCTAGCCCATGGGTTCCCAAACTGGGGGGCGTGAAGAAATTCCAGGAGGGGCGTGAGGCGACCCAGCCACACACACACACACTCCCATCAATCCCACCCCAAGTTTTGCTGCTACTTTTTTGGGAGGAGGAGCATGAGGGTTTCTCAAAAATCAAAAAGGGGGGCGTGATGCCGAAAAGTTTGGGAACCACTGGGCTAGACCATCCCTGAGAGACGTTTATCTAACCTGCCCTTAAAGAGATTGAGAAGGAACCCTCCTAAAACACAGGGCTTGTTCGCCGCTCCCTTAGCCTGGGGATTAGCTCCAGTTACCCGTTGGGGAGGGATTCGGCCCCCTGACGAGGGTGGGAGGGGGGGTCTCTTACAGATCATCACAGCCCACGTGTGCGGAGGGAGCCAGGTGGATGGGAGAGCCAGGAGGAAAGAGAGTGGGAGTCCAGCAACCCCTTTGGGGTATGTCTACACTAGCCCCTTAGTTCGAACTAGGGGGCTAGTGTAGACACACCCTCAGACAAGACTCAAGAGGGCTGAAGGGCCTGACTGATTTCACCAGCCGCCTCTCTCACTGTGGGTGGATTTAAAACAGGTCTCCCTGCAGCTGGCATGAACTGGCCCCACTTTGGCAGGCCCCCCAGAGAAGCCAAGGGATGAGACCCTGATCTCCCCTCTCAGCCCTAGGGACAAGGGTGAGGATTCGGCGCCCCCCCCCCCCCACTCCCGCCCCTGCGTGCCGTTCCGGAGGTGGATAGGTGCTGTAAAGCACGTGCAAGCAGCGTGGGGAGACTTCCCCCGGGTGCAAGCATTGCGTAGGGTCGCAATCGGCAACCTAACGTTGTCCCCAGTGCAAGAAGTGGGCTGGGGTTTGGGGGGCAGGTGGAGGAGGGGGAAAGCCATAGCATGGAGCACTATGGACATTCTGGGCTGCAGGAAGCCTCCTCAACAAGGTTCCCTCTAAATTTTTTCCACCCATGTGTGGAATAATGTTTTATGTGCACCGAGGCATGTGCAGATGTGCACCACCAGTGAAAACAAAACCTAGCTGTGGGTGCTCTGGTAATCAGCCAGGTGGCATTGGACTCTCTCCTGAGCAGCCGTACAAGCACCCAGCATACAGGGAACACTGCCCTCGGCAGGCCAGGCTGCTCCCACTGACATCACTTGGTCCCTGGAGCTACTCAGCATGTGTCAAGCCGCCCCCCACCCGGGACACAACACAGAGCTCTCTCGGGGGCTCTCCCAGTCAGTTTTGGGGCCTGTTGGCAGGGCAGCCCGGGGGCAGGCTGCGCGGCTGCAGTCCGGGGGCTACCAGAGAGCCCTCAGTCCCTGGGTTTCCCTCCGTTTGTTTGTCTAAGGCCTGGGACAAGTGCTCAGCAGGGTGAGGCCAGGCAGGTGGCAGGTCTGAGGGCAACAGCGGGGGATAAAAAGTGATGAACGGCCACAGAGACCTCAGCCCTCCGGGAATGCAGAGAATGGGCGAGCTGCCCCCGCTCACACCTGGCAGCCGCAAACCCCAAGGCCCTGTGTACAAAAGGAAAATGATCCGGGCAATGCCACTCCTCCTAGCGTGCAGGGAGAGTGCCCACACTGGCACGCACCAAACTCACTCTGGCTCACTCAGCACTAGTGTCACTGTGGAGACAAGCCCTAAAGAGCGAGCAATGGAGGGTCTCTGGAAAATAAGTGGGAGCCTTATCTGAGCTACAAGCACAAAGGCCAAGTCCCGAGTCCCAAACTGAAGCCCTAGGAGCCACCTTAGAAAAGAGACACAGATACTGTAGGTCCCCCAGTATGTTTTTATAGGAGCTAGGGGCAGACGTTGATTTGCCTACTTTGCCTCATGCCTGGTTAAGGTTGCTGGCAGGCCGGGGACTTTTAGCGGCATAATGACTTGAAGAGAGAGAAAAACTTCACGAATTAAAAAGTTCTTGAAACTTCTAAAACTTCTGGAAAAGTTATTTAGGAACCACGCAACTGGTTAGGGCTTCCTTCCTTCTGACGTGTTCTCTTTCCCCTTCTCTCATTCTGTCTCCCTTTCCTCTTTGTTCCCCAATTTCTCGTCTCTGAATGGAGCATGTGAAGCGTGATGAAGTTTTACATGCAGTCCCTAGATGCTATCCCTAATCTTTTCCAATGAACAATGGCTTTTTCCCCTATGTAAACATTTTTGCAGAAGATTTTCATTCTCATTGCAATTTTCTGATGTTTCAAGGAAAAAATAGAAACCAGAAACCCAATGTTTTATTCCATAAAATGTTCAATTGTCAAAAACCATTTTTTTCCCCACTGAAGACAGCTTTTGATTTCAGTTTTTTACCCAAAAGCCAACTTCTTTTTTTTGCATGTTTGTTTTTTATTTCCTCCCTCCTCCCCCATGACTGTACGGGTGCATCTACACTGCACCATTATTTCGAGATAACGAGCGTTATTTCGAGATAACAATGCGAGTGTCTACACAGCCGTTCTGTTATTTTGAAATAATTCCAGAATAACGGGCAGCTTATACCAAAATCTCTAAACCTCATTCTACGAGCAATAATGCCTCTTCCAAAATAGCTATTTCGAAATAAGGCGTGTGTAGACGTTCCACTGCTGCTATTTCGAAATAGCCCCTCCCCAGGGCCATTCTAAGTTATTCCTCCTCAGTGCCTCCTAGGGCACAAAATCAAGATAGCACGTCTACATTAGGCAAGCCGGCCTCGGACTAATTTTGAGGCTTCCCGGCAGTGTAGACGTGCTATTTTGAAATAAGCTATTTCGGAGTATTTCGCAATAAGCGTGCAGTGTAGACGTACCCATTGGCCAGTGTGTTGTTCTAAAGAGCTTTGAGACCAGCAGATGAACACCACTGCAGACAGGAGAACAGAGTTTTGAGCTGGATTCTTGGTTCAGGACCTTGAAGGCCTTTCCCACCCCCTATCCAAGCTCTCTCTAGATCTAGCCTGGACACGCAAGTCACCCTGAGACCTTCCTGCAGCGAATTCTGCGGGTGATGCCGCTTTGCTCGGTGATGCTAAGGTCCAACCCTTGCTCCTTTTCTCTCCGGTTTCTCCAGGTTTTCTTGAAAGATGCGGGCCTGGATCTTCTTCCTCATCTGCCTGGCTGGCAAGGCACTGGCAGCCCCTGTAAGTATTGTGCCTGACCCTCATCTTCCCGCCATCCCTTTGCACAGCGGGCAGTCCCTGCTCCAGGGCTCTTGCGGGGGGCATGGCCGCAGGGACCGGCTGATAACTTACAGCTCCCCAGTAAATGCCAAGCTGCACCCTGTCATGGGCGGGGGTTTTTACGGAACTCCCCTTCAGACTGCTGCACGTAGCCCTGAATTAACCCCCACTCTAATTGCCCCACTGGGCAGTGGGTGAACTCAGGGCTGGGGGAGGCAAGCCCCCAGATCCCGCCCCTTCCACCCAAGCCCCCACCCATGCTGCCCATGGCCCCCTGGGGGAGCCAAGCCCCCCACAGTAGGGACGGTCGCAGCCCCTCCCCCTCGAGAAAGGGCAGCCCGTGGCCCAGCTCCCACCCCACACTGGAGCACAGGCACCTCCCCACCACTCCCCCATGGCCCCAAGCTTCCTGGAGAGGGCAGGCAGCGTGCGGTCTCGGCCCTCCAGGAGTGTGGGCGGGCAGGCAGGATGGCACCCCCTTCCCCAGCCCCAGAACATGGGCAGTGCAGGGTTAAAGCCCAGGCCGCCCCAGAAGACTGGGGGAGTGGTGCTGAATGGGGGCAGGGTGTGCGCGGGGCCAGCCAGGCATCTTGGAAAGGCATTGCCTTCCCCTGCCCCTGAGACCCGCCGCCCGTGCCCACCGTGACTACCTTATCCACAGCTGGCGGAGCTGCTGTGCCTCTGGCAGCCCACTTCCCATTGGTTTGGGATCCTCACTCATCTTTACCATCGCCCACCCCCTCGTGGTGCCAGGGTCACGGCCTGGTCCTCGTCTCCTGGTTCCGATTAAACGCCTCTCTGTCTCCCAGGAAACCCTTGCAGGGGGAGGAAGCCAGGCAGCTATGTTGCAAGAGGGCTAGGGGAAAGCCGGGAGCAAAGGCCCGTCAGAGGACAGAACAGAATCCCTTGGGAATGGCACACTTACTATGTATGTGCCTTCTGAGCCCCGGCACCAACTCACACCCCATGGCAGGAAGAGTTCATGGGGGGAGGCAGCCAGTGTTCCCTCTAAACTTTTCCACTCATGTGCGGAATAATTTTTGTGCATGCACCGAGGCAGGTGTGAATGTGCACCACCGGTAGAAACTAACTGTGGGAGCGCGGCTGGTCAGTGGGGTGGCATTTGAATCTCTCCCGAGTGGCCACACAAGCGCCCAGCTTACAGGGAACACAGGGTGCACCCAAAGCAGTGCCTAAACTAAAAAAGTAGGAATGCATGAACATTGATTCCTTGAATGCAGAATGAAATAACCCAGCGTAGCTGGGTACGGGGAGAAAACGCTCCTCTTGGGGAGGGAGCCAGGCATGGTGCAATGGAACCGCTTTGGATTCCAGTAGCCACCTGGGAGGAGGGGAGTTCAGCCGGCAGATTCCTGGTGCCTGACATTCCACTACAGCCAGGCCTCTGACCACTGAACCACACTCCCTCCCGTGCAGCTCCTGGGAGCGAGCTAAGGCTGCGTCCCATGCCAATGGTGTGGGAATGGCTGCTGCCCTTCATCAGGAGAGGTGCCGTGTGGTGCTGGTGCCGCTGGGTGTTGAGGAAGCAAACGAGGGCCGTGCCAAGCGTGTGAAAGTGCAGAGCGTGGAAAAGTGCAAAGGTGCAGGGAATAGAGGCCCCACTCCATATTTTCCCAGCCAGAAGGGCCCCCCTTCCCGAGAATGCCACTCGGGCCCCATGTGGATCTGGGCTGGGCGGTGCCAAGGTGGATGTGGAGCAGGAGACGTTTCTGAAGCACTTTCCCCCGTCTCCCTCCCTTCCAGCAGGATGCCCTTCCCGACGAGACTGAAGTAGTGGAGGACCCTACAACCACGGTATGGAAGCCCATGGCGTTCTCTCTTGCTCCCGTAACCTGCGCCGCTCTCCTGCCCACGCACCCCTGCTCCCGCTGCCCTGTGGGGAACGGGAGGGGAGACGGGGCAGGGTCTCCCACCAGACACATGCTCGAGCCAGACGGTCACCTCTTCCCAGGGCCACGTTCAAGGTGGGCCGGTTTTCTGAAGGCAGGGACTTGGTCCTTCCCACCCAGGCCTGTGCTGAGAGCTGTCGACTGGATGGGCTTATCCATTCCAGACCTGGCACCGACCTTCCAGCTTCACTTGTGCTGGGCCCCGGCTCTGCCCCTCTTTTGCTGTGACCAGCCCGGAGTGTCCGTGGCTGGGTGCACAGCACACCAAGAGCACCCCCTGTGGCTCATTGACCCCTAGACTTCACGGCCAGAAGGGACCATCGCAATTATCTAGGCCTCTGCACCTCAGCCAGCCCCTCTGCTCGTAGTCCCCTAAGCCTGGCTGAGCTAGAGAAGTTACAGAGACTCCACCGCCTACACGAGTGTAACCCTGCAAGCGCCCTGTGTCCCATGCTGCAGAGGAAGGCGAAAAACCCGCGGGGTCTCCTCCCATCTGACCAAGGGGAAAATTCCTTCTTGACCCCAAATCTGGCAATCAGATAATCGGGGGCGGGGAACCTTTTTTGGGTTGGGAGCCACTGAGCCACAGAAACATCAGTCGGGAGCCGCACACAAGTGAGACGCCCCTGAGAGACTGAGAAGGAGAAAGACGCTCCCCACATTCCCCTCGCACCCCAGAGCTGGGGCGGGGAGGGCAGCCTGGTAGATTTTGTGTGGTCTAGCCCCATGGTAGGGTAGCAGAGGGGCTGGAGCGCCAGTGCGGGCTTCCCAATGCCTTGAGTCTCAGGATCCGGATCCAGGCAAGCCGGGGGCCACATCTGGCCCTTGGGCCTTAGGTTCCCTACCCTTTAGATCCCAAGCATGTGGGTAAGACCCACCGACCAGACCCCTGGGAAAGAATTCGCTGTTGACTCAGAGCCCTCCCCATGGTGTGTCCCACCTCGGGTCATGCATCCCCTGCCCACGCTTCAGCCTCCGTGTGGAACTCCACCCCCTTTCCGTGGTACCTGCTATCCCCTTGGCCAATCAGAATGGCTCAGCTGGTGTCCTGCCTTCCAGGAACCTGTCGGCATCAATCCCGTCCAGGTGGAGGTCGGGGAGTTCGAGGAGCCCACCGAGGATGTGGAGGAGATTGTAGCTGAAAGTAAGTGACGCCCCGCCTCCCCGCTCCCCGCCCTGCTCCACAGCCTCCCCGCCATGGGGCCAGAGAGAGCTGTCCGCTGGAGCTCCCATCCCGCGGGCGCCCTGGCAGCGGGCGATCCCTTCAGGAAGGGCTACAGGGCGCAGGGGGAGGACAACGCTGAGTTAGTGGGTCCCACTGCAACCCTTGGGTTTAACGGCTTGCGATGACAAGGGCTGGACTCCCGAGCAGCTGCCTGAGCTGATGAAATGTCCATCCCATGGGGCCGAAGCAAAGGTGCTGTCCCAGCTGAAGGGCTGAGGAGCAGCTGAGAGGGGACTAGGAATTTTCTTGCATCTCCAGTGTGTCTAGCTGGCTCAGCATCCCCCCTTTCCTTTCCGAGACCTGCCCCCCCGGGTTTCTCTTTAACACACGTGTATCCCACGAGCGCAGCACCCAACGCGCTGGCTGCCCAGGGGATGAGGCTCCAACTTCGCTTTCCCGCCCTCTTTCAGATCCCTGCCAGAACCACCACTGCAAGCATGGCAAAATCTGCGAGGTGGACGACAACAACACCCCCATGTGCGTGTGCCAAGACCCCTCCACCTGCCCCCCCAGCGGGAGCGTGTACGAGAAGGTGAGCAGGGCAACGAAGCGCCGTTAAGGAGGATACGGCTGGGAGCAGCTGAAGGGTTTAGCAGACCGAGTGGAGGGAAGGGAGTCTTTCCACTGGGTCCCAGGTTTGAATCTGGCCCAGGACAATAATCCCCAATCTGGTGGCCAGATAAGATACATTAGTTGCCTCGCCCTGGTCCCTGTAGGGAAGTCATCAGAGCCAAGTGTTCCCCAGGCTGATGCCCAGTGAGTCTCTCTAACATTCGGTCCCCTTCCCCACAGGTGTGTGGCACTGACAACAAGACCTACGACTCCTCCTGCCACTTCTTTGCCACCAAGTGCACCCTGGAGGGCACCAAGAAGGGACACAAGCTCCACCTGGACTACATTGGCCCCTGCAAATGTGAGTTTGCACCTGCATGGAGTCCAGGACGCGAACCAGCCCACACATAGCTCCTGGCAAGTGCCTATGGCACATTCAGTGGCCAGCTAGTCCCAGTGCCTGGCTTGCAACCCTACTGCTGGTGCTGGAGTGCAGACCTCCAGGGACGTGCCGGGCACACACAGCCAGGGGTCTGCTGCTGCCTTCAAATCAAATCCCGAAAGCACAAAGGTGCAGTGGGAAGCACCTGCCCCTTCCCCCCACTAGGGTGCAGAAGGGGGGGGGAGGTAACCATTTCAGGGGCATGGTCCCACAGCCGGGGGCCAACCACCTGTTTGTGCCAGGGGTTACTGACACGGCCAGATTACAGTCTTTGCAGGCCTCAGACTCTCTCAATCACTGGCCTTTAAATTCGACGGTATGTAAATATATCAGGGAGAAACGCCCTCGCGCCTGTACGCCGAATAGGTAAATATTTGCTGACTAAAGATAGCAAACTATTAAGTTTGATTTACCAGTTTTCTTATTTTAAGTCAATTATGAATTGTTTTAAGCCCTACATTTTTTGTAGGCCCAGAGCTTTTTCGTAGGCCCTAGGCACGGTGCCTATTGTGCCTAATGAATAATCAAGCCCTGGTTACTGAGCCTGCATTTTAATAAGCTAGCACATTCCCTGCCCCATAGCCCAAGGGGGCTTGCCCCACAGAATGGGCTGTAGTCAGGATTCCCCCACCCCACCCCGGTTCTCTCAGTGTCAAGGCAGCTCAGCACTGCAGGAGAGCAATGTCCCTGCAACATTCCCTGGTGCTGAATGGGGACTTGAGGCCACGTCCAGCAGTGTGACACCCTAGCCATCAGCCCCCACCCTGCGCCTTCTGGCCGCTCCTGCGTGGCAGCTGAGAGAGCATGCTGGCACCCTTTACCCCTCAGCCCCTCCTGGACCCTGGTGGAATGCTGCCAGGCTGGGGCTCTCCCTGGCCTCTTGGGGACATGACCAAGGCTCTGCTACTGATGTCTGAAGCAGCAGTGCGTGCCATTGCACTGGTGCCCCTGAGCTAGCTGCCTGCCTCTGCCCAGTGCAGGTACAAGAGGTCAAGGTGCTTGGTGTGGCCACTACAGCCTGGTGCTAGGTTTCCCGGGGACAGGGCTGGACTTTGGCCTTAAGGGCCGTGTGTTTTCCCCCGGATTCTAACCTTGGAAAGGCCGCTGGGATCAAGGGCAGCAGTGTTTCCCCTCAGCCTCTAAACTCTTCACACCGTGCCCCAAGCACTGGTGCTTTCCATTTGGCTCCACTGTCCAAGCCCGGCCCGGGTTCCCAACCCTCCAGCCCGCCGTGCTTCGTAACGCCAAGGGAAGGTGGCCTGCCTATTCCTTGGAGCTGCCTGGGTGGGGGAGCTGCCATAACTAGCCCAGCCCAGCTGCGAAGCCTTTTGCTGGCTCAGCTCTCCTGAATCACAGGGAGGCCTGAAAGGAACAGACTGTTTCCTCCTGGAAGGCCCATTTCAGATGCAAAGCCAGGCTCTGCCCAGACCTGCCCGCCCCCCTGGCACAATAGCCCTGTTGTGGCCAGGGGGCAGACAGCCCCTGGCAGAGGGCAGTGGGTTGCTTGGGGGTATGAGTCAGCAGAGAACTCCAGGTGACAATGAGGCCTCTGTAACTTTGCCAGCACTTCTCTCCTGAGCCAGAGGCTGCTGGATTTCTTGCAGCTGGCGTTAAGTCGGCAGTGTGCAGACAGCAGCTCTTCCGACCCCTGCCTGCACAGGGCTGTGTAGGGAAGCAGCTGGATGTGCTGGGGTCCCAAGCACAGCACCAGCCACCTGCTGAGAGTGGGCGTTTCAAAATGATCCTGTAGCACCCAGAGAACCAGCAGCCCTGCACGCAGGGACCTGCCACTGGGCACAGGAGCCGGGGGCGAAACTCACAGGCGTTAGAGAACATTGTAAACCAGCTAGGGCTGTTGACGCCAGGTGCAGGGGTGTTGACTCTCTTTAGGAACAAACTCAGGTGCCCGACGATCAATTCTCTCGGCGTGTATCGGCATGTTCACTAGCACAAGGGGCCATGGCAGGACACCAGAATGGGTGTAACATCTGATTTTCATCTGCTCCTGATGCTTATTCCCTCCTCGAGCATCCTTAACTCCTGCGGGCGACAGAGTCACTCCCACAACAGTCAGTTGGCAGGGAACAGACCCAGGGGTTGGACTCTGGGGGGAGAAATAAGTGGCAGGAGCTGGCAAGCAGGAGACATTCGGGAAGGCATCCCCGGTAGCGGGGGCTGGGCGGGATGAGTCTGCTCAAGGAGAACGGTGGGATTGTTTCCGTTTTCCTCCTGCCTGCCCCATCCCCCAGGCGTCCGCAGCCTGCCAGTAAATGGGGGGTTGGCGCTTTCCAAAACAAGCCCGGTCAGCACAGCGGCTGGCGTGCCGTGCTCCCCGCAGCATCCCCCTCACTCCGCAGCAGCGTGGCAGCAGCAGACAGCTCAAAGGAATAAGCCAAAGCCCCAGACAAGTCTTCTGGTGGCAGGGCAGGAACCTGGTGGGGGCAGGGTTGGGGTTTAGCCGGGCGGCAGCGAACAGAGTGCAGGATCATGCTGGCTTGGCTGTGGGAGGCAACAGCACAGGGCCACCGGGTGTGGGGATTGCATTGGGATTTCCCACCAAGGGGTTTTGCCCAGAGTCTTGTGGTGGAATTAGGGGAGACTTTCCCTTCCACCCCCACCACGGCTGGATCATGTGGTCCCAGCAGCTCCAAGGGAGGGAGTTGTGTCCCTAGGACACTGTGTGCTGCTCCAGGGGGAAGAAATTCAACCACAAACCCAACAGAAAAATGCCTGGATCCATAAGCTGGAACAAGCTACAGCAGGGGTGGGGAACCTAAGGCCCAGGGGCCGCATCTGGCCCCCAGCATGCCTGGATCCAGCCCCCGGAAGCTCCCCCCAGCATCAGGGAGCCACTGGTGGCACTGCAGCCCTGCAGCATCCCCACAGCTGCTCCCCACAGGGCTAGATCGCCAGCAGCAGTGAAGCCCCGAGCCCCGCGAGCCGGAGTCGGGCAAGCCCAGCAGCTGCCTCCCACATGCCGAACCCCTTGTTTTTGGCCCCACCCCAGAGCTTAGCAGGGGCCCACAAAATCTACTAGCCTGGGCCCCCCCCCCTCCCCCCAGGATCTGGTGTGAGGAGACTGTGGGGAGGGTCTTTCTGCTTCTCAGACAGGGCCACGTCAGCGAGGTGGGGGGGGGGGTTGGTTTTTTGCTTCTCACTTGTTTGTGGCCCCAACTGATTTTTCTGTGGGTCAGCGGCCCCCGGCCCAAACAAGGATCCCCGCCCCCTGGCTACAGCAAGCAGCAGAGTGGAGGCAGAGCCCTCAGGCCGCTCCGCCTGAGCCTTGCAGGGCACAGGAGGCGGCGTGCTGTCTTGGATGGGCTTCCTGCTCCCGGGGCAGGGTGGGAGCGGCCGCTGCCGGGGAACGGTTCCGGAGCTGGGCAGGGCTCCCCGGGGAGAGGCCCAGGCCGGGCACCGTGCTGACGGTTCTCTGTCGGCGTTTCAGACATCCCCCCCTGCCTGGATACCGAGCTGACCGAGTTCCCCCTCCGCATGCGCGACTGGCTCAAGAACGTGCTGGTCACCCTGTACGAGCGCGATGAGGACAACAACCTGCTGACGGAGAAGCAGAAGCTCAAGGTGAGTGGATGCCCCGGCTGTGCGCGTGCCCCGGCGACCGCAGGGGCCCGACCCCACCCGGCACATGCCGCCCAGCTCTGCACATGCTAGTGCCAATGTGAATTTTAGCCTGCACACGCTAGTGCACCCCTGAATCCCAGCGTAGCTGCAGGCGACTGTATGCACACCCAGACCACCCGAGTGAGCAACCTAACCCCACCACTGTACAGCAGACACACACACACACACACACACACACACAGAGTAATAATCTTCCTCATCAGCTCTCCATCTTCCTAAAACAGCGATGGGCAACCTAGGCTAGTGAGTCGGCTGCATGACAGGCCTTCCTCCATCTCAGCAAGATTGTCCCACCCAAGATGCTATCCCAGAATAAGACAGTTTTGCTCACTGCGCTGGCGTACCTAGAATTTACGGGATGGGCCAATGGAACCGTAGCTGCACTTCGATTGGCTGCAGAGGGAGCGCACGACTCTCACACTCAGGGTACGGCTAAACTGCGGGGGCAGGGGTATCCGCTGTGTCCAAGGAACGCATTTGCTCTTCCGCTTTTTTTTGCAGAAGAGCAAACGTGCTCTTTCAGAAGCCCCTGTATTCCTCCTTCCACAAGGAAGAAGGGGACTTTTGAAAGAGGGTTTTTTTCTGAAATTTGGCCTAGTCTAGATGGGCCAAATTTTGGAAAAGCCTCTTCTGACAAAAGTATCAGAAAAAGATACGCAAAATGCAGAGCATATCTTTTTCCGATAGATCCTCGCAGTCTAGACGTACCCTCAGTGCTGTGTGCAGCCAGCACCCGCCTCACGTCACGCGCCCTTTGCTTTACATGGGGGTCACTTTCGTGACACGGGTAGGAAAAAATGACACGGACGGAAACCAGCGGAATCCGGCAGCCCCGTGGGTGGGCAACGGTCACAAAGTGTCTCACAGGCCACACACAGAACCCCATGGGCTGCATTCAGCTGTAGGTTGCCTACCTCTGACCTAGAGCATCCTCCCACCCAGCCAGCCCCTTTGCCCTGCTCTGACAGTGACTGGATAGGAGGGTGGCTCCCAGTCACCCAGCAGCTGACCGAGTCTCTGGCTTCCCAGGTGAAAAAGATCCACGAGAACGAGAAGCGCTTGGAAGCCGGCAACCACCCTATGGAGCTGCTGGCCCGCGACTTCGAGAAGAACTACAACATGTACATCTTCCCTGTGCACTGGCAGTTTGGACAGCTGGACCAGCACCCCATTGATGGGTATGGAACCCCCTTTCCTGCTGGTCCGAGGGGCTAAGTCTCTGCTCATGCCTGGCTGGCTTGCTGGGCTCACACCCAGGTCAGTCACAAGTGCTCCGAACCACGGCACACAGCTGCAGGGGGGCCTGTGCTCTGAACCACAGCCCCAGGTCTGTGCTCTGAACCGCAGCCCGTGGCTGCAGGAGTCTGTGCTCCCAAACATGGCCCGTGGCTGCAAGGGTCTGTGCTCCAAACCACGGCCCATGGATACAGGGGGTCTGTGCTCCAAACCACGGCCCGTGGCTACAGGGGGTCTGTGCTCCAAACCACGGCCCATGGCTACAGGGGGTCTGTGCTCCAAACCACGGCCCGTGGCTACAGGGGGTCTGTGCTCCAAACCACGGCCCATGGCTACAGGGGGTCTGTGCTCCAAACCACGGCCCGTGGCTACAGGGGGCCTGTGCTCCAAACCACGGCCCGTGGCTACAGGGGGCCTGTGCTCCAAACCACGGCCCGTGGCTGCAAGGGTCCGTGCTCCAAACCACGGCCCGTGGCTACAGGGGGTCTGTGCTCCAAACCACGGCCCGTGGCTGCAAGGGTCTGTGCTCCAAACCACGGCCCGTGGCTACAGGGGGTCTGTGCTCCAAACCACGGCCCGTGGCTGCAGGGGGTCTGTGCTCCAAACCACGGCCCGTGGCTGCAGGGGGTCTGTGCTCCAGAGGATAAGGAGGGCAGGGGTAGGTTTGCGGTGAAGTCACCAAGCAGCATCGTGGGGGTCAGCAACAGCCTGGCAGGGGGTGATGCAGGTGACGACTGCAGTGAACCAGTCAACCAGGGCGTGGGGCTCCAGGCTACAGGGGTGGAGGTATCCAAGGCACAGTGGGCAGAGCACTCTGCCTGGCTCGGCTCCAGACTGGGGTGGATCACAGCAGGGGCAGGGAGCAGGAAGGAACAGGCTGGGCCTGGAAGAGGATGCCCATCCCTGCTGTGAAGATACGAGTGACAAGACTCTATAAATACATGGAGCAGAGGGGGAGCTCCATTTGCCTGCATTAACCCTCAGCGCGCTGCTCCGGGCCTGCCTTCTCTGGAGCCACGACGGGCCCCAGCATGAGGGGCCACGACAGGCTAATCGCCCTGTGGGTCTTGCTGTTGGATTAGCCCTGGCTGGCTCCGGTGGGCAGGGAACACCCGAGCCTCATGGGACACAGGTTTCCAAGGGAAGGTTTTGCTCTGAGCCAGACCCCAAGGAGGAGACAGGGGAGGGAGGGTGTCAGCCACACGACCTGCTGTCAGGCCTGATCCAGCACAGACCGAAGCCAATGGAAGGACTCTCATTAGCTCAGGGGGGCCCTGGAGCAGGCCCAAAGAGGGTTCCTGGGTGGGACGATGTGAGGACAGGATGAGGGGAGAGGCAGAAGCAGGAGAAGGGCATGGCAGCCCCGGGGGATGGCCCCTGGGAAGACTGCTTGCCCCCTTCCGCTAGCCCCGCCTCACAGCCCTACTGTACCACAAGTCACACCCAGCCAGAGGGGGTGAAGGAGGGCCCATGGTGCTCCCTGCCCCAGCCGCAGAGAGCGGCCATGTTGGGGGGCCTCCGGCCCGGCTCAGAGCCACTCGCTCTCCTGGCAGGTACCTGTCCCACACCGAGCTGGCCCCGCTCCGAGCCCCTCTCATCCCCATGGAGCACTGCACCACCCGCTTCTTCGAGGAGTGCGACCTGGACAACGACAAGTACATCGCCCTGGAGGAATGGGCCAGCTGCTTCGGCATCCAGGAGAGTAAGTTGCTGCCCTCCCCGGCCCAGCGGGCACTGCGGGCAGGGCGGGAAGGGGCAGGAAGGGTGGGACCATGCCAAAGACAAGCACTCAGGGGTCCCTGTGGAAGAGGAGGAGGTGGCAGCAGCCAAGGCAGATCAAGGCCAGGGGCCAGCAGAGGGCAGTTTGGGCACCACTTACAAAGTCTGGTCCTGATCTGTGCCCGGAAAGCGCCTGGCCCACTTTGGACACTCCATAAGCCACACCAAGAAGCGCATGAATGCCTTTGCTTGCCCAAACCCCTCTCCCACCGAAGGTGACTTCTGCCCCGGCCACACACAGGGCTGATCAAATCCTAGGAGCTCAGGCAACAGGGACAGGAAGAAAATATCATTCGGTTCCTCCGTGGTGGGAGTGTCACGAGTGCTCAGCGGGAGCTCAGCTCCACCCCTTCTGGAGTGAGCGTTACGGCGTTTTGCCTGCGTGGCCCCGCCGTTCCGAGGACCAGGGTGGGAGTTGCAGCAGGGGGCAGCACGCTGCCCTGTAACTGCCCGGGGTAGGCCTGAACTGAAGGGGATCTAGCACACGTTAATGCTAGTCCCGTTTGACGAGGACGTGGAACTCCTGAGCCACAGAGCATATCGCACGGGCTTAATTGAAAGCCACTTGAGCTCCCTTCTCCCCCGAGCGGCGAGTTCTGTGCGGCACGAGGCTCTCAGGATGGGCACTTTCGCTCACGTGGCAGACACTGCCCCTTTAGACCCCAATTCCCAGGGATTCCAGAACTTGCATGAGGTGTCCTGTACAGTGCCTGCACTGGGGGAATCTTCTTCCTCCTTTTGAGCCCCTTTATGCCTTTCCAGCCTTTGTATTCCACATGAACGGAGTCAGAACAGGGATGGCAGTGGTAGTCATGAACTATGTTCCCCTAATTTTTTTCTCCCCCCTTTTGTGTGGAATACATTTTGTTCTGTGCACCAAGGTATGTGCAGATGTGCACCACCAATGGAAACATGCTGGGCAGCATTTGAATCTCTCCTGGGCAGTTGCCCAAGCACTCAGCTTACAGGGAACACTGGTCATGAACGTCTCTGTGGGGGGACAAACATCACCAGAGGGGGACAAAGACCCACACAGCATTAGCCTGGGTTACATGTAGCACATTCCAAATGTCAGCGATGACTTTTTAAATTCTTCTCTCTCTCTCCTTTTGCAGAGGACATTGACAAGGACCTCGTGATCTAAGCCAGCAGCTTCCTTCTCTGTTGCCTCCTTTTTTTTTTTACCTCCTCTTTCCTTTTATTTTTAAACCTTTTTTTGTTTTGTTTTTTCCCCTGGGGACAAGGTGCTAATATAGATCTACACGTATATTAACGGTGCTAAAAGAAACAACAACTTATTGTTAGTAGCCTAATGAAATACCACTAGAATAATCTGCTAACTTGTCAATTTCAGAGTGTTCTTCTCTGCTTTCCGATTGGACAACGTTACACTAACCAACTCAGTTCCTGTGCTAAGTAGCTACTCCCTCTTCTTATCCTCGCTTGGATTTTCTTCTCAAACTCCATACTAACATGTTCTTCAGATCTTACCTTGTAGAGCAAAGCCATCCCAGAGGATTAATTCCCTGATTTCCCAAAGGCAAGTGAGGGAAGGTATATCCAGAGGATGTTAGAAGATTGGGCTTTCCGAAGTTTACCGGAGCAATTGGTGGTGAAATTTGGGGTGCTGGATTTTAGTTCCTGTTAGGGAGGATAGAGAATGGAATGGGATAGAAACTGAGGTTTCAGAATGGCAACATTTAAATTCCCAGGGCTTGAATTTAAAAATAATTGGGCACAAATAGCTTTTTGGGGAAAAAAAACGCACAAATTAAAAAAGACTCATCATGTAAAATCCCCTCTAAAATAAAGGTTTGAAAATGCTACCTGCTTTATTATTCCTCAGTGATTGTATTGGTCTTGTGTTTTCCATGCTTTAAAGTTAGATTTTGGTGGTGGTGTGTTTGGTCGCGGCATTTCTATCTGACCTTGCTGTTGTGATGCCGCTGTCGTTGAAACATCACTCTCTGTGGCTTTTGCAAAGTTGCACGTTCCCCCGCCACATCGGTTCCCGTCACCGCCTCTGTCACGCTTACATTCCACATCTTTTGAGTGCACCCATTATTTCGAAATATCACGGGCGCACTATTCTGACGTCCCTGTAAACCTCATTCCACGAGGCTGAAGGGACGTTTCGGAAGAGCGATTTATTTAGAAAGAAGTGCTGGGTAGACAGTGCCAAATTTCCAAATAAGATTGAAATAAGAGACGCGTAGTTCAAATTGGGTCTCTTATTTCGACCTACAGCGCAGTGTAGAAGCACCCCCAGGGAAGATGGGGAGGTGCAGCACCGGCTCGGCGAGATGTGTGTGGCATAGACAAGCAAGCCTTTGCTTTGGCTTGGCAGCTGCTGTGGTGCTTGCATTTTGCTGCGTTTGAGTGGGGGTTGTTCGGGCGCGGGTCCCCAAAGACTCACAAGAGAGGGCTAGATCTCGCAGGGTGAGACCTAAATGCCTCTAAATGTTCCCCTGTGCCTTTTATTATTAAATTCTTCCCACGGTCTGAGCAATCTGACGAGCCTCTTGTAATAAAAGATAATTATTTGACACCAACCAAGCTGACACCATCTTTCCAGTCTCTCTGTCTGTTTCTTGTCATCCTCATGAGGGAAGGGGGAGGTCAAAGCTGAACCCCAGGTCAAGTTCTAGGAGTTGAAGGTTGGGCCAGGTGCCACGTGAAAGCCAGTTCCCCCAGGAATTGCAGCTGCAGTCTTTGGACCTTAACGTTCCCGCTGTGTGGTGAATCTCACTGAATAACCACAACGTTCTCCAGAACAGGCAGCATTTTAAAGAGCCCAGAATGGGGATTGTTTCTTTGGCTGGGCCCGAATCACAGTGCCGGGAGTCAAGCGGGTCTGTTCACCTGTTTAAAGCACTTTGCTTACCACCTGCCAGGATCGGTCCCTTTCCTTTGAGATGGACCTTCCGGACACAAGAGTACGCTAATGTGGTCTCCCCGGACCTCTTGGCTGTTGGGAGGTTGTGCTGCTCTTTGTTATTCACAGGTTGTTTCCCATAGCTTGGGAATCAGGTCTTGGTTTAGACATCGGGGAACCGGTGTCACAAAGTGTTCATGATCTCCATTAGCACTATGGCTCCACGGGGGGTTGCTATGACAGTAGTGTACAATGATCCCCACATTGTTATCTGCAGGGAGGTGTTAATATTAGCATACAGGCACATTTGTTAGGCTTCTATGAAGGTACAAGGCTAAACCCAGTTGACTGAATGAATTAATTTCTAAATTGTAAACACAATTTATTCCAACCTCTCCCCTCCCCGCCCATTTTTCCTCCTTGGGAGTCAGGCTCTTCTGCGCTCCTTTCTTTTGCATACCCCTCTTGCCCACGCTGTCCTGAGTCAACTCTGCCACATCTTTTATCTGAAGCGGGGACCAGCTGATGTTGGGGGAATAAACTGGTTCTCTCTCACCCCCAAAAAACCACACATAGGTTTCATGAAACCCATCATCCAAATGCATGTATTATTCTGTTCTGTACTTTGCATCCAGAACACACACACACATCCCTAGTTCCTGTTGTTGGCCTTGGGTGTGCACACCCTCCTCCTCCTAGTTCCTGTTGTTGGCCTGGACACACACACACACACACCCTTAGCTCCTGTTGTTGGTCTTGGGCACTTTTGTCATTGGAGGGCTTATTTTGAGGGGAGATCTGGCATTGGCTGGGTTTCCCCACCCCCTGGCCCTTGATAAATTACTTTTAGGACAAAAGAACAACGAAGGCTTTGAGGTGAAATGTTTTACTTAAGAGTAACCTGTGCCAAGTTCCTCTCAAGAGGCCTGTGACTCTGGGTGTCTTTCTCTAGCTTCACGCTGTGGCAGGGGGCACAGTGATTTTCAGGGGAAGGGCACACAGGAGTCAAAGTCACTCACCTCTCTTGGAAATCTTGGACACGGATTTTGCCAATCAACATAAGAAAGAAAAAAAAACCCAGGGGAGGTCAAATTCTGGGCCCCAGCAAACATGTGGGTTGGATGGGTCGCGATGGAAGTCGGCGAGAAGTGGTGCCATGGTTTGGTCTAGTGTGGTGTGTGTTGTCTACCGAGGGTATGTCTCGACTGCATCCCTCCGTCGGCAGAGGGATGCAGATTAGGCAGGTCGACATTGCAAATGAGGCAGGGATTTAAAGATCCCACGCCTAATTTGCATAAAAATGGCCGCCATTTTTGCCGACTCAGCACATTGTCGGCAAAAAGCGGCAGTCTAGAGGGGGATCTGTGGAGAAAGAAAGCCTTTTTCGACAGATCCTGTAAACCCCCTTGCAGGAGGCATAAGGGATCTGTCGAAAAAGGCTTTCTTTACCCACAGATCCCCCTCTAGACTGCTGCTTTTTGCCAACAAAGTGCTGAGTCGGCAAAACGCAGCGGCCATTTTGATGCAAATTAGGCGCGGGCTATTTAAATCCCTGCCTCATTTGCAACGTCGACCTGCCTGATCTGCATCCCTCTGCCGACGGAGGGATGCAGTCGAGACACACCCCGAGAGGCTGTGTCTGCAGAGCACTGAAAGGAACGAGGAAATCCCCGACGCTGTTTACCAGCGAAGGCTCATTCAGTTAGCGCTCAGCGTGTCGATGCAAAATAAATAGAACTACAGGAAAGTGACAAGGTAGTTTCTACTGTGCTACCGGGGCAGCCGCCGAGTGAACCAGCAAGAGCTGTCCCATGGGAATGAAGCGAGGCTGCAGCGGTATTAAAGACAAGGTTTGCACTTGTGCCATGCTGTTTGCGCTGCATCTAGCAGCAGGAAGATCTAGCTAATCCTCCCTAGCCCAGCTTTGCCATTGGCACACCCACAGCATATTTGACCATTTTCATGATCCCAGGGCCAGAGGCACATGTGCACGGATCTGAACATACGTGGGGCACCAGGCTTTTGTATAAGGCCACAGGAAGGAGAGAAACCTATTGGCGTGCCCTTCCTTTTGACACCAGGAAGCTGGCCTGAAAGGTCCCGCCCACGTGGCGGGTATGCTCGGGGGTGTCTGGCGGGGCGGGCAGTGTTCGGTAGGGCTGTGCCTTCGAAGCCAGGCCATTCACTGAGCCTGGAGCACCCACAGGATTTGTTTTACAAAGGAACCGGTGGCTCAAAGCTTGGAGAGATCTCCAATCCCAGCCATGGGCTGGGGGCAGAAGGCCCCCTGCAAAGGAGGGACAGGGGGAAAGGAGCCATTACCGTGGGCTAATGTTTTCAGCATTGGATGGCAGTGGTAGTCCATTCCCTTGCAGGGCAGCAAGGCCTTCAAGCAATAGCCAGAATCCATCGGAGCGGGATGTGGAAAAATCAACCTTTGGGGGAAGGGAAAGAAAAAGAATTGGGGGAGGAGGGCACAGAGCCTCCCACAGTCAGGTGGGAACAGCTACACTCAACTCCATGTTGGGGGGGGCGACCCTCAAAACCTGCGCTGAATGAAACAGCGCAGGGTTCGTTAGAACCGACCTGCCCCTTGATCGGGGTTGGGACTGGCCCCCGCATCCCCCACCAGTGGGGGATTCCTGTTAACAGGGAGGGCTTCTCAGTGCAAGGAATCCAAAGGACTACTCACACTGGCCTTACTTCTCCCATTGCCCTCGCACGAAGTGCCCAGCAGCACACAAGCCTCGTGCCGCAGTGTTACAGCAGGAAATGAATCTTGCTCATTTGAACGCGCGTGAGGGTGGGGGGGGGGGGAGGAAACACATTCTCAGCAGGCAGAATGGAGGAACTCATCACTGGGGAACGGGGCCAGGTTGGCAGGCAAAGAGCCTTCCCCTTGTGAAAAGCACCGGGGGATTTCACGGATCGCGGATGGTCAAGACGCTCGTTTTCCAACTAATCTGAGTGACAGCACCTCCCGAAACAGGCTGCCTCCTCGCACCAGGCCACTGCTGATTCATACCACCAAGCATGCAACGAGTTCCTGGTTCTCATGCTCAGAACACCCCACAGCCTTTCCGTCTTTGGCAATGACCCACTGGGAGCTGTGGGAAGTGAGGAGCAGTTGAGTTAGTTTCTGAGAACCTTGGGGACCCATTGGTCTGTCTGCTTGTCCCCTGGTATTTTACAGGTATTCTGAGGACACCAGTGGCAAGTTCCTGGATTGCTGTCAGTCCTGAACCAAGAAAGAACCCCCCGACACTTCTTTAGGCAGGCTGCCTGGATGATGCTACAGGAAGTGCCCAAGGCAACTGGCAACACCTGGTATCCTTGGTGGTGCCAAGGGTGACTACAAAAACTACAATACCCACTCATTCAAAGACAAGGGTGCATGATTGGGCAGGGGGAGTCCGGGGTAGGGTCTACACTGGTCATTCAAAGGGGCAAAAATAGTTGATCTATGAGTGTAAGCATCATCTCTAGCTCTTATAGTGTGCGTCTCAGCAGCCGATCTCCCAGCGAGCAGCGCAGTGTCACAGAAAGGAAACTGAGGCACGGAGCAACCCAGCCGAGCTCCTGAGTGCCGTTCCAGTGCTATAGCCCCTAAGGCACACTGACTCCCAGGGCAGCTGTGTGTGGCTGGTTTCCCCATAGGTAAGAGCTGCCCTTGCCCTGCTCCACTACAGCTTGTCATTCTCATTCGCCGTCTGTGGACAAACCACCTTTCCCATCCTGGCAAACTGAGATGGCACGGCTGGTCCAAGAGTCCTCTGGGAAAACAGCCTCCACCTCCTTCCCCCCTGGGACTCGATGTTGTGAAGGCCAGGACTTAACACATTTCAAAAAAGAGCTAGATACATTCATGGATGATAGATCCATCAATGGCTATTAGCCAGGCTGGGCAGGGAGGGTGTCCCTAGCCTCTGTTTGTCAGAGGCTGGGAATGGGCGACGGGAGGGAATCGCTGGATGACTCCCTGTTCTGTTCACTCCCTCTGGGGCATCTGGCATTGGCCACTGTGGGCAGACAGGACACTGGGCTAGATGGACCTTTGGTCTGACCCAGTCTGGCCACTCTTCTGGGCTAAGCCAGTGGATGGAGTTTCCAAGAAGCCCAGGCTGTTCCAACTCCCCGCCAAGGTGTACAAACCCAGCAGGGGTGACAACGCTCCAGGCCCCCGCCCTCCCCCCCGTCGGTGGGACACCGGGCTGCACCCTCAGGCACTAGTCCAGAGCAACGCCTGGGGGAAGGACAAGCCGAGAGATGGCCGGATGACACCGCAGCGGCATGGCTTGGAGGACCTGCTTCCCAGGCGCTCCCTCGCAGCCCAAAAAGCCAGGCTGGGAGCATCAGCCAAAACAAGGGGAGCATTCCTTCCAAGGGAGGGCTGTTTGCTCTCTCCCGCCCAGCCAGGCAGCCTGCAGCCACAGGCAGGCTGCTCTGGGCTTGGAGTCTGCCCGCTTGCTCTGACCCAAGGGACGTGCTGGGAAGCTAGAGATCGCCACCATGTGGGATTTCTGAGAACTGCCTAGCTTCCCATTGCCAGGGGAAGGGCTGACCTGGCTGGGCCTGTAGGCAGAGACGGGGTAGCCGTGTTGGCCAGGGCTGTGCATTTTGTTCTGCACGTCTGTCTTGGGGACCAGCCCTTCTCCGACACAAGCACTGGCGGTAATATGACACAACGGGCCAAATTCAGAACAGGGTGTAAGTAGGGTTGCCAGATGGTTTCAACAAAAATACCGACACACTTGACATTACATCACAATCTACATGACATCTTATTGAGAAAATACCGGACAGTTCTATTTTCTCATTGATATTTTCTCAATTTGTTTCCCAAACAGAAAGCTCAAATACTGGACTGTCTGGTTCAAAACTGGACACCTGGCAATCCTAGGTGTAAGCCGGTACAGCTGCACGGGTTCACACAGTGTTGTAACTGCTTCAGCGCTGTGTTCACCGGCCACCGGGCTCGAGACCAGGTTCCGAAAACTGTTTCAGGCCCAGGACATGACAAATATCCCTCAGGAGACAGGCCTAAAGCAGGTCACAGAGCAGCCCCACAATGCTCCGAAGGGCAAAGCTTGCCATTCGTAGGGTTGCCAGATACTTTCACAAATAATCCCAAACATGGCAGGAAAAAAAAAGTGGTTGAGCAAAAAAAAAGGTCACTGTGCCTTTAAATATCCCCATGCTTCTCACTCCCCCATCCTCACCAGATGCGGCAGGAATGGGAAATACCAGACATTTTACATGTCTGGTATTTTCTGGGTTTTTTTTTTACTGGACAGGGCCAGAAATAACGGACTGTCTGGGTGAAAACTGGACACCTGGCAACCCTAGCCATTCTCTGTCGCTCAGGCCCACTGGGCTAGGTTCTGTACGGACATAGAACAAAAGGCTGATGTCTGCCCCTAAAAGTAAACACGTCTTCCTGTGGTGGTCCGTACCTGACAGCGCTTTGCATGCTATGTAGCACCTTCGGATCTAAGGGTATGTCTAGACTGGGTTAGGGTTAGGGTTAGGGTTAGGGTTAGTGATGCCGACAGAGGGATGCAGATTACGCAGGTCAACATTGCAAATGAGGCAGGGATTTAAATATCCCATGCCTAATTTGCACAAAAATGGCCGCCGTGTTTTGCCAACTCAGCACTTTGTCAGCAAAAAGTGGCAGTCTAGAGGGGGATCTGTCGAGAAAAAAAGCCTTTTTCGACAGATCCCTTATGCCTCCTGCAAAGAGGTTTACAGGATCTGTTGAAAAAGGCTTTCTTTCTTGACAGATCCCCCTCTAGACTGCCACTTTTTGTCGACAAAGTGCTGAGTCTGCAAAAATGGCGGCCATTTTTATGCAAATTAGGCACGGGATATTTAAATCCCTGCCTCATTTGCAATGTCGACCTGCCTAATCTGCATCCCTCTGCCGACAGAGGGATGCAGTCTAGACATACCCTAAGGATCGCAAAGAGTGTCACATGTAGCCTTTGCCAGACTTCTGCTATGTGTGACATTGCTGGTTGGCCGTACTGCTCAAGGGAGCAATAACACACCCCTCTCACAGATACTTGGCTCTAAGATAACCCCACAAATGCAACACCGGGTAACCTTAACAAAAACAAGGAGTCCGGTAGCACCTTCAAGACTAACAATTGTATTAGGGCATAAGCTTTCATGAGTTGTAACTCACATCATTGGGTGCATGAAGGGAAAGAAAAAGAAACAGATAGGAGGGATACAGAGACGGGAGTGTTTCCTCACAGCTCATTCAGTCAGGGTGGAGGTGGATAATAGGGATGTAAAATCTTGTGCCATTGGGTTTAGCTCTGAGAAAGAGAACTCCATTCCTGTAGGCATCAGCAGAACAGAATCTCAAATCCAGGCACAAGAAAAAAATGGTCGAGTGTGGGAAAATCTGGACAAGAAATATCAAGAGACCCATGAGCTCTCCAGAGTCCAAGTGAAACATCAGTTAGGGAGACTATGCAATAAGAAAACACATGGCGAATTCACATAAATAATGTCATCTAAGGCTATGCTGTTTCCAAGAGTCACTTAACGTCTTTGCCTTTCAGCTCTGCATCTCCCTTGGGGTGAGGGCCCTGGGGTAAGTGCAGGCTCTGGAAGTCACAGATTTACTCAAATGTGTGCTAGCCAACCTCAGCATCCTGCCTCCACGCTGGCCTCCCAACACACGGTGGTACAAACCGAGCCTCCCGAAGTGTGAACAACACTGTCAGGGGAGGAGAAACCGCGTTCCTCCCCTCAGCTGCTTTTCTGCCTGAGCACAGACAGGTCCTGTATCTGACATTCCATAGTTAGCTCATGAGCAAGAGTAAAATAGCTGGACCCGCACCACGCCCCAGCACAGATGAGTGACCACGGAAGCAGCTACTCATTCTCCATAAAATGCAGGTACAAAGCCCAACTTGGGTGCCTGTGTAATCCACACACTCAGAGGGATCCCACTGCTGACACCACACTTGTAATCGCCACCAGGCGGATTTGAACGTGGGACCTCTGGAACTTAGTATAGGAGCCTTTACAGACTCAAATCTGCCTGGTGACAGTTACATCTGCTGTAGGAGTGGGTTCACCCAGTACATCCTCTCTTGCATATCAGACTTCATTGCTGCTTCTCCCACTCCGCCATTTCCTCAGCTTTTCAGGCCTACCTGGGAGCCTGGGAATTGCTGAGTCTTTCTTCCTTTGTTTGAGCATCCAGCACGTTAACAACCCCTTTGCATGCAAAAGGAGAAGCTACTGCACCGGGGCCACAATCCTTCGCAAAATGAAACGTGCTGCTACGGTTGCACTATCGGCCTGAACAACGTCTGCTCCAGTTTGAACAGCTAGGTGATGTGGGCACTGGGCCAGCACAGCAAAGTGTACTCCCTGGGGGACACATAGAATCACAGAACACTAGAACTGGAAGGGACCTCACAGGTCATCGAGTCCAGTCCCCCGCCCGCACGGCAGGACCAAGCACCATCTAGACCAGGGGTTCCCAACCTTTTTCGGTCCCCGTACCCGCTTGGCTTTTAGTAAACCTTCCTGTACCCCCTATTCAATATGAAAGGAAATAAATTCTAGACTCTAGAATCCACAGCTTTTTTCACTAACACTACTACTTTTGGAATATTTCAGTTAGGATTATCTAGTTATTTACCAAATATTCCCCGTACCCCCTTGACAAGCTTCTCGTACCCCCTGGGGATACGCATACCCCAGACTGGGAAACCCTGATCTAGATCATCCCTGATAGATGTCTGTCCAATCTGCTCTTAAGTATCTCCAGTGATGGAGATTCCACAACCTCCCTAGGCATGTTATTCCAGTGTTTAGGAAAAACTTCCTACCTGTCAGGGTGGTGAATGTCCAACCTAAACTGCCCTTGCTGCAATTTATGTCCATTGCTTCTTGTCCTAGCATCAGAAGCCAAGGAGAACAATTTTTCTCCCTCCTCTTTGTAACACCCTTTTAGATACTTGAAAGCTGCTCTCATGTCCCCTCTCAGTCTTCTCATTTCTAAACTAAACAAGCCCAATTCTTTCTGTCTTCCCTCATATGACATGTTTTCTAGACCTTTAATCATTTTGGTTGCTCTTCTCTGGACCTTCTCCAGTTTCTCCACATCTTTCTTGAAACGTGGTGCCCAGAACTGGACACAATACTCCAGCTGAGGACCAATCAGCACAGAGTAGAGTGGAAGAATGACTTCTCGTGTCTTGCTCACAACACTCCTGTTAATGCATCCCAGAATCATATTGGCTTTTTTTGCAACAGAACCCAGAATATGCTGCCAGATGAGACCTATATAATACAGCTGGAATCTGCGCTCTAAGCTAGGGCCGTGCTTCGGGTTGTACGGGGTCCTTTTCTGTGTGATGAGCAAGCAAGAACTGTGGCTGACACTCCTGCTTTTAGCTTCTGGCCATGCCTTTAACATGTGGGCAAATGCTGGCTGTTCAGTGCCATTCGGTTGCAGGCAACGGAGATGGGGAGATGGGGCATTTTCCGTCTGGGACTGAAGGCGCAGATGAACTACACAATAAGGTCTTGGGGAGGGTGTGGGAACTGGGTGGGACACAACCTTTTGACCTAGCCCCCATCTCATAAATATTCATAACAGAAAATCTGGGAGGAGCCAATAGTGCAGAGTGAGAGAGAGAGCGAGAGAAAGAGAAAGTGTGTGTGTGTGTGTGCATACACACTCCCTATGAGGGAGGACACAACCAAACCAAAATGGAAACCTTTTAGGCCACCTCAGCAATACCTCCCCTGTCAGGCCTGCTGCCCATTGCTCCTCACACACTGCTGCCCAGCAGGTAACCAGGGCACTGTCCCCTGCTTGGTTATTCCTGAATTCACCTGAGTTCACTGCCCTGTAGCGCCTCACTTCCCTCCCACTTCCCTGGACGCCCTTGTATTTCAGCCTTCTTCATTATCTGCGCTGGCTCCCTTCCCCATGGAGGCCTTTCTGTATCCTCTCATGGCCTCTGGATGGCAGGCTCTCTAATGTCTGCGTGGGAAGTGTCAATACAGCTTTAAAGGATCTCAGCTTCTCCGTCAAGTCCGGGCACAAGTGGGCTCCTTTAGGTCAGGTTTGGGATTAGCTGAGGGATTAGCACTTTCATCCAGGGGGATCCTGAAGTGCGAGGCTGGGCTTTGAGAAAAAAGTGGCGGGATTCCTTGCAAAGAACTCACAGGGATCGGAGACAGGTGGGCACCGGGACTAGAACGTGGAACCCGGATCCAAACCACAGCAAAATACTAATCTGATTGATGGCGACCGGCAGAAATCAAAATCTCCCTCTGGTGTTGGCTCATTTCCAGTTGCTTGACATGCTCCTGGCCTCGGGGAAGAAAGCTGCCCACGCACCCTCGTGTCGCCATTTCCCTACCCACCCAGCCGTGGAGACACACAGCCAGACTGAGCACTGATAAGGGGCAAATTAGAGTCTGGAAAATATCTGCCCCTCGGCATTCATGGGAAACCATGAGTAGCAATAATCAGCACAGATGTCCTCCGTGAGACGGGACTGCATGTAGCAGGGAGCGCTGTGTGATTGGGGGAGCTCCAATAAATGAGCTCATGAAGTAAGGAAGCCAGAAAGCAGCACGTTTCTTTGTTGGACCATGGAATCCACAGGCCTTGCCAGGCACACTGACAGCTCCATATCAGCTCCAGGGGACGGCACTGGTAGCTGTCCAGCCTAGGTACTTTTATGTCCCCCATTACCTCAGTATTGGACCATCTCACAATCTTTAATGTATTCATCCTTGCGCATCCATATCAGGCAAGGCAGTGCTGTTATCCCCACAGCACTGAAGGAAACTGAGGCACAGAGACATGGGCGGTGGGTGTGCTAGGCAGGGGAAGCCATTGCCTTCCCAAACCACCAGCCTGGCCCTGCCCACACTCCACCCAGGATGCCTGCTGTAGGTGTACAGGGGATGGAGCGTTGCTGCGCCTGAGCGCCTGCCCCCCCGCCTTGCTCCAGGGTGGGGGGGGCTGGAACCGTGCACCCTCCTCTCTTCTAAGATGCGAGGTTCCAGCCCCCCCGGGAGCCTGGAGCTGCGCGCCCGCCTGCCTTGTGCTGGGGAGAGGGGGACGACACGCTTCTCTGCCTCCCCATGGTGCGGGGGATGGGGTGCGGAGGCGACTTGGCCTCAGTAGAAGGGGCAGGGCTGGGGTGCGGCTAGGGGGACAGTGTCTCCGTAGAAGGGGCAGGGCTGGGGGTGAAGTGGGGGGCTTGCTTCCCCCAGCCCTACCTTCACCCACCCCCAATGCCCAGAGACACTACGTGACTTGCCCAAGGTATCGCAGGGCGTCTGGAACTGAGCATGGGGCTGAACCCACATGTCGCAGACCCGACGCTGGTTCCCTCAACGCCGCGCCAGCCGCCTCAAGCTGCAATTCCTCTGCCGTCCTGGCTCAGCAGCATCCCAGCCTTTGCATTCGGGAGGCCTGATTTCTTCCTAGGTGGGTTCCGGGACGTTCTTGTGTATGTTCCCTGCTACCGGCATCACCGTTCTTCTGCCAGCAGGGCCGGCCTAAGGCATGCCAAATCCCTAGGCTATGTCAAAGTTTCAGAGGCCCCACAGCCTTACCAAAAAATGTGCATTGTTCTAACAGAAAGGACAATGAAAATAGAAATAATAAGGTGTTATATTTCCATATGTCCTGGGACCTAGGCAAGGAGGCAACTAAACACTAGACTTTTCTTTTTTTGTATCGGGAGGCTAGGGTTGCCAGATGGTTTCGACAAAAATACCGGACACACTTGATCTCAGATGGGGCGGAGGGGAACCGGCCACGGGGGGAGTGGGGCTGGCGGGGGAGATCGGGGGGGAACCGGCCGGTGGGGAGCAGGGTGTGAGCATGTCTACCAGCCAGGCAGTACGCAACTACGTACTGATACTCATGATAATAATAAAACTTATTCAATTAGAAAATACCGGACGTTTCTATGTCTGGTATTTTCTCAATTTGTTCCCCAGACAGAGAGCTCAAATACCGGACTGTCCGGTTCAAAACCGGCCACCTGGTACCCTACTGGAGACCCCTCGCAATCTGAGGCCCGAAGCTGTAGTTTCTTCAGTTTGTGCATGAAGCCAGCCCTGGCAGCCAGGTTTGTGAAGCCGCCGCCTTCCCTACAAGGATGCATCTTACAACCATGGGGCTAGCACGTCCCCTGAGCTGACTCGATGCAGGCTTGTGAAGCGAAGACTCGTAGTCCTTGGCTGGGGGAGGGTCTGTGCCACGCAGCCGATGAGGCTGGAGGATTACGACGATCCCTTCCCCCCTTCTACGCGCAAGGGTTGCTGCTTCTTGCCCAGACGCCAGCTCCGGAAAGACGCAGGCCGAACCAGTGCTAATTTCTCTTGTTAATTCCTTTCTACTGGCTTCACTTGGCTCTTGCAGGGCGGGAGCCAGCAATGCAACATCTGGCTCTTTGCATCAGTAGCCATTTACACCCCCTTTTACTTTTCCCCACCATACGAAAAGCCAAGCTCCATCCTGTCCCCACACCTGGCCTTGCTGCCCCATGGGTCTGGCCTACCAAACCCACTATTCAGTGTGAAATGTAGAATCCACTGAGGGCTTGATAGAGCAACTCAGCCTCCGTCTCACTGCAGCTGTGTCTCCTGCAGCTTGGGTTCATCTCTCAGCCACCGGTTTGGCCACCTGGCCCGCTCTCCTAAGCCCCGAGCTCCTACGCCAGCCTACTGAAGAGACAGCATCAGAGCACGCCAGCAGGGTCATGTGCAGGTTAGAGAATACAGGTGTCTCCTGCGTTTCCGCACAGGCTGTGTTACTGACAGGAGTTGCTTAGCAGGCAGGAACTTGGGGTGGGGGGAGCTCTCTAACACAAGCTCCCCCGGTCTTGAAATGATGGTTGAACAGCATGCAGGGCGATCTCCGTCCAATCGCAGTGCCCAAATCCCAGGGATTCACTCCGCCTCACAAACTGACACCAACTGGAGCCCACGGCAGAGAGCAAACTCTACTGCGACTCCCTCTCTCCTGAAGCTGCCCCCGCATCACAACCTTACACAGCCCTCTAACGTCGCCAAAGCATGTCTTCCTAAGGGTGAAAACTTGCTCGCATGCAAAGGAAAAGAACACAGGCGGCTGTGTCACAGCACCACCTGGTGGTACTGTGACACATTATTTTTCTGTAATAGTGCCTTGCATAAACATGCAGGAGAAACAAGCCATTTGAGGTGTGAACATTTGAGTATGTAAATGCACACTGGTGCCCATGGGATCTTTGTCAGTCACACTGGCACGCTTGCATGCTCACCATCTGTCTGTACTCTGAGCGACATGAGTATGCCCAACCTGGGACTGTACGTGTGAGAAGGAGCCGTGTGGTTCTCTGTACATTCGGTTGTTTATGCGTTCCTTACAAGACCTCGGTGGTGAACAAGAAGATAAATACCTTGGGATTTGCAACCACAAAGGTAATACAGAGGGCCCTTTCACTCCTGCCAGCAATCAGATAAGAGGCTTTTTCCATCTCTTGTGTGATCTGAGGCATTCAGACAGCTGCGATAAATTAGATGTGTCGGAGCTGGCTAAAATATCCATATTCCCCCATTCTGCCAAAAAATAAAAAGGAATCAGAATTGCAAAACCTCGACACCCCAGCTGTATGGCAAATACTTCAGCCCTGCGCGCTGGGAGTTTTGTGGGAGTGAGCTGGCAGATGTATGTACTCGGGTCCAACAAAAAATGAACAATCTCAGATACAATCTGAGTATTTACCCTCATTTTTGGTGCAAGGTAGCCAGCCGGCATGGTAACTGCTGCAAAGGCCTTTGTGTAATGTATGTGGCCCCATTTGACCTGGTCGTTCCATTAATGACACAGACGCTGTCTCTATGTATGTGCATTCACGTAGGAGCGGGGGCCTGACTCTGACCTCCTCCTGTCCTTGCAGCAGTGACGGTGGGAGGAAGTTGACTTTAAATCACCTTTGTGCTCCCGGTATTCTAGACCCATGCCACTGACATAAATCAGAGAAGCCTTGGGGCTGCTCTAATTCTGCTCCCCATGATTTCTAATTCTGCTCCCCTGACGGTACAGGGTCCTGCCATGAGGGCAGGGGACTGGACTCGATGACCTCTCGAGACCCCTTTCAATTGTAGTGTTCTGTGATTCCTTATGGGGAATCATAAAGTGTATCCTGTACCCAGAGGTCACTGCGTATAAAGCGCAGCGGGGGGGGGGGGAAATCTAACTCCTATTATAATTTAGGCCCACCTGTCAGATGGCATTTCTGTCATAAAGCTGCATTCTCTCCTGCTCCCTTTATAATTTGTCCCATTAACATATAGCTGTGTTCTTGCAGAAGACAACCCGTAGAACAGCTGATGATCTGCAGCCTTATGCCTGGTACTTTTCTGCTTGGTCAAGGATACTGTACATTGTTAAACCTGTTACTTTATTGTGTACCAGGGGACAGCTGGATGGGCATACAGTAGTGTCTAAAGTGGATTATATTACTTATTGCTAGAGCAATACGAGAGATATTAGCAGTGATAGCATGGCGCATAGGCCTGTGTAAGGACCCACTAGGACTTGACCGACACGGAAAGCCAGATGCAATACGCTGAGCAGAAGGTTCCAAACCATAGGGCTTACTATTACAGTTTTATACAATAAGATCATAAAAGACAGGATATGGTAGGGCCTGGGACCCAGATCCGGCCACGCCGTGCTCACGGCAGGATCCCAAGGTGGAGGCGTGCGGTGGGAAGTGGTTCTTAGGCATGTCTGAGCTCCCCCACGCATGGGGCCAGCAAGGGGACAAACCGGTTCTCAGCATATCAGAGAAGCCACGGGGTGGTTTGAAATTATGCTGGCCAGATGGCTCCTTTAAGAACCATTTGACCAGCTGGGGAGTTCATGAGTGCAGTGTGCCACGGAGATGCCCTCTCCTGCCTCATGTCCACCCTCAAGTGCTCCCTGGAGTCAGGAGGAAAAGGGAGCAGGTGGGATATCGGCAGCTACACCATCTTTCGCCCAGCCAGGGCTTCCCCTGTGAGGGCAGCTCTCTGTCCCCTTTTTGCCATCAAAGCATGAAGAGGATGGGGCCCGAAGTCTGTCCCCTGATGCCTGGAAGCCAAGAACATGAACTGGAAATGGGAACTTCTGATCCAAGCGGGGCTCGCTCTGGGGTGTGTCCCGCCAATGTGGGCCGGAGTGGGATCCTCTCAGGCAATCACAGTAGGGCCGCGAAGGGCAGCCTAGGCTAGTGAGGGCGCCGCCCGAGCGGCCCTGCTTCATCTCAATGGGCCACAAGGTCGTCAGAACCAAGATGGATCCATCTTGCCAGCATAATTTCAAGTGAGTCCCCACATGGGGCAGAGGGAAGCTGCTGTCAGCGCCCTGGGTTTGCAGGGAGTGAGGTGCTGGGGGTGGGGCAGTGACATGTGGGGAGCAGCGGGGGCAGAGGGTTGGAGGGGCAGGGTGCTCTGAGGGGCAGAAGAGAGTTGTGGGAGGGGGGAAGAGAAATGGGGGGGGAACAGAGGGGCAGGGGGCCCCAGCCACAGGAGCAGCTGCTCCACAGCCCGACTCCAGCTTTGGGCATCTGCCACGCAGCCCACCCAGGAAGCAGTCGGGAGGCCACTATGTGGCCCTGGCCACAGCTCCAGCCCCGGGGAAGGACTGGACCTGGCCCCGGGAAGAGTCCCGACCACTGGAGCAGCCCCCCCACCACACAGCCCGGGCCGCCGGAGCAGCCCCAGTCCTCCACCACATGGCCAGAGCAGACGGCCCCCCCCCCGGGCCCACCCCCGCCACGCAGCTGTGGCCGTCCCTGGCTGCCAGAGCAGGCCCCAGACCCCAGAGCAAGCCCTGGCCCCTCGCCACGTGGCAGTTCCTGGCCCCACACCAGAGCAGGCCCCAGACCCCAGAGCAAGCCCTGGCCCCTCGCCACGTGGCAGTTCCTGGCCCCACACCAGAGCAGGCCCCAGACCCCAGAGCAAGCCCTGGCCCCTCGCCACGTGGCAGTTCCTGGCCCCACACCAGAGCAGGCCCCAGACCCCAGAGCAAGCCCTGGCCCCTCGCCACGTGGCAGTTCCTGGCCCCACACCAGAGCAGGCCCCAGCTTCCCACCACACAGCCTCAGCCGGCCGCCGGAGCACCCCCACCCTCCCAAGGCCTCAGTCAGCTCCCCGCCACACACATGCCACCTCAGCCGGCCCCGGCCCAGAGCAGCCGCCTGCTGCGCCACGCACCTTCCAGCAGGAAAGTGAGTGCTGCCCCGCAGCTCTGCAAAGGACATTTTTTTGTGCGCGGCTGCGCAGGCGTGCACCTTCCAGGGAACTATGAATGGGGCCCCAGCATTGTTCAAACACAGAGATGGGGCAACGGGGGACTTCACCATTGTACAGAAAGCCTCAGACAGGCCATTAGCATCTGAGAAACAAGGCACGGCACTTTGGGGGGACAGCCACCTGAGGGACCTCCCCCGGCAGCCTTCCTACACAGGAATGTATCCATCAGCATGCAGTGGTAGTGAGTGCCCTGAGGTTCTTTTAACACCCCGTCCCCCAACTTGCACTGGTACAGGTTGAACCTCTCTGGTCCAGCACCCTGGGGACCCGACTGAAGCTGAACCAGACAATTTGCCAAACCACGGGAGGTCAATATTGTCCAGCAGCATTACCAGCACTTCCACTGCTCACTGGGCTCTGAGTGGTGTGGAGAAAGTGAATAAGGAAAAGTTATTTACTTGTTCCCATAATATAAGAACTAGGGGCTACCAAATGAAACTAATGGGCAGCAGGTTTAAAACAAATAAAAAAAGGAAGCTCTTCTTCACACAACGCATAGTCAATCTGTGGAACTCCTTGCCTGAGGAGGTTGTGAAGGCTAGGACTTAACAGGGTTTAAAAGAGAACTAGATACATTCATGGAGGTTAAGTCCATAAATGGCTATTATTAGCCAGGATGGGGAAGGAATGGTGTCCCTGGCCTCTGTTTGCCAGAGGGTGGAGACGGATGGCAGCAGAGAGATCGCTTGATCATTACCTGTTCAATTCACTCCCTCTGGGACACCTGGCATTGGCCACTGTCGGCAGACAGGGTACTGGGCTGGATGGACCTTTGGTCTGACCCAGTCTGGCTGTTCTTATGTTCTTATGTTAAGACATTGAGGGGTACATTAGAGCTAAATCACAGCACAGAACACTGAGACCCAGGACGGGGGTCTGTAAACCAATTTTATGGGATCACAGGAAACTTGGCCACCCCCATGCTAAGTGGACATGCAGCTCACTAACATCATGCCGGACCATGGATGTTGTCGGACCAGAGAGTGCTGGACTAGGGAGGTTCAACTTGTATTAAAGAAAAAATCATCTGACAACAGATTCCTGTGTTCCTGGTCACCATTAGAGGGAGATGGGATGGGGGGTGGGGAGCAACAGGCCCTGCCTGCCCACATTGGCCCAACCAGTCACTCCACGCAGCCCTCACCCCTCTCTCACGTCCTGGCATTTCCGGCTTCCTGGACGAGTCCCGGTTTGTCCTGAGGTTTGCTCTCCGTCTCGTTTTGCAAGCGTTCCTTCTGTATGCACTCAGGGCAGAACTGTAGCAACACGCCCAGGCTCCCCACCCCAGCAAGAAACATGCGGCCGGGCTGGGCTACAGAGCAGCAGCCCCCACGCTGAATGCTGGGACTTTCGTTCCGCGGCGCTTTCGCGGTAGGGCGGGTCAGGGAATCTGGAGCTCTCCTCCAGAGCAAGGACCGAGAGCCTGACTCAGAGCAGATCAGTGCCAGATAGGCACTCAAACCCAGCTCGAGTGACACACCCCGATTCTAACAGGCCGCCCCTCACTGCAACATGGCACCTAAGGCCCTGGCGACCAGCAGGTTCACCTTGCTGGTACCTGAGGCAGTGCTTTTTCCGCCCAGTGCTCCCACAGCGCGAGGGCATTGCGTGGACCCAACCCATTTCTTCCTCCCCCGCCCCCAGCGAGACTTTTCTTTCCACCTCTTCCTAATTAATGAGCAAGATCCAGCTCAAGCCAGAAGACACGGTTAAAGGTCCTGTTTGGAAATCAGCCCTTTTCATCAAATTATACCCTCTCAGAACTGCAAAAACAACAAGGAGTCCTGTGGCACCTTAACGACTTACTGATGTATTTGGGCATCAGCTTTTGTGGGTGAAAACTACTTTGTCAGATGCATGGAGTGGAAATCACAGAGATAGATGGATAGATAGATAGAATGGGGATGGATGGATAGAGAGACAGACAGACGGACAGGGTGTATGGGGATGGATGGATAGAGAGACAGACAGACGGACAGGGTGTATGGGGATGGATGGATAGAGAGACAGACAGACACACTAGCGTATCAAAAGAAGGGAGTTATTTATCAAGTGTAGACCCGATGTTAATGAGGTCCATTCTCTCAGATATGTTGGTTTCCATGCCATGGGATTTTAAGTTTACATCAGCAGCATTTTTATGAGGAATCCTGAATCTCTTGTACCAAAAATACCCTCCCCAGATAAACTGCATATCTCTGCCTTAACCCCAGAGATCATGATTTTAGAACCGATCCTGCATCTCCGCCTCTTGTGCCAGCCCTTGAATGCCAGTGGGCCCGGCTGTCAAATGTGGATGGCACATCTTAGCCTCAGTGCTGATGCTGGGGTCCAGCTGAGAGCTCTGAGATAGCATTTGGGGGCTCACCTTAGAGCCTCAGCCAATTTCCAAGGCAATGTCGATGGGTGCAACGCACGGCCGGGTTTAGAGCAGAATACCTGCTCCTGGCCTCTCGCTTGTGATTGCTCTTGCATTCTGACCTCCAGCGCTGCTAGTCCTGCCCGCGGAGTCTCATGGGGGGATACCCCGCCCCCGTGCAAAGAGGTGCCAGCAAATTAAGTGAGAACGCCTCACCTCTCAGAAGAGAAGAGTGGGGAACAACAGATGCCCTCTGCTTGTTCTTCACAGGCTAAACCAAACGTCTAGTAACACACCACAGAAAAATGAAGAAAAGCCCCAGGTGGGTTCCAGGTGGTGGTAGCAGTGCTGGTCCCGGGACGGGAGAGAGACAAGGCGGGTGAGGTCATATCTTTTAGAAGCTGGTCCAATAAAAGAGATGACCTCACTCCCCTTACCTCTCAAATGCAGGCTCCTGCAGCTGCATGGCTCTGCCTCCAGCCCCAACCTCAAGTATCCTTCAGACTCAATGGCAGCCTATCAAGGTTGCTACATTTACTCATTGGCCTCCTTGACCCTTGTCCTGGATGTAACCCTTAAAAGTTCCAATTGTGCCTTTTTTCCTTTAGCGGGGATATGATCACTACAACAGGTACAGGATGAACCTCTCTGAACCGGGACTCTCTGGTCCAGCAATATATCGAGCTGCCGCCGGGGCCAGGAGTTGCTGGGCTGCTCGGTGGGGCTGGGAACCCCAGTGGGGCCATGGCCATAGGGCTGGCAGTGAGGCAAACCAGCTGGGAAGCCAGTGGCCAGGCCAGGGTTAGGGGGGCCAGTGGCAGGGCAGCCAGAAATGACCTCCCCTGGCCTGGCAAAATCTGAGGACGCCAGACCAGGGAGGTCCAACCTGTAGTTATTATAGAGGTTCAAAAAACAGTCACCCCTTCCAGGCCCGTTTACAGGAAATGACAACCCACCCCACGTTCGAGCACACGCCACTGAAAGCTGGCTTAGAATGGAACCACCCATGCCAAGAATCCATAGAAACCAACCTACGAGGAAGCAGCCTGTGGCATTAGATAAGACCATACTGCGAGACCTGAGATCCACAAACTCCGGTTCTGTCAGGCAGGCCAAGCAGATAAATTCTACAGCAGACCTGTGAAAACGTCAGGCCTCTAGTGGTGTTCAGTCCGGGAGAGCATCCCAGCTGCCCGGGTGGAGCACAGAGAGAGGGTCTTGTGGAGCGAGAGGGTCCAAACTACACAGAGCTTTGCACAGAGCAAAACAGATACCTGGAGACCAACTCAGAGCCAGTGCAGTCTGGTGAGCACAGAGGCTAACAGGAAAGGGGGCTGAGATTGCCAAGGCATCTATAGGAAACAGCCCCCTGCAGATCTTTACTGCTTGTTTTAAATAAGCAAATGCCTGGATTATTGTGCTGTTGTAAAATGAACCAGTGCCTTAGCATCAGGGGAAGGGCCTGCCCCCTGCCCCCATCATTGTGGACGGGACTTTCCACCCCAGCATCGATTCTCACCCAGCATCGAATTCCTTTTCTTCTCGCCCCCTGCACCCATCCTGCTTGCATCAGGCAGGAACGGTTGAGCCACTCCTGAGTGATTCACTCCCCACTGGGCAGAAATGCCTTCTGGGATACTTGTGGCTGGGCACAAGAACGCGTCGGACGGCCTGTGCTCTGGCATGACTCACGGAGCCCCAGAAGAGCGGCTGCGTGTAGGGACGCAGCTCAGACGGAGGTCACGGCAAGGCTAACACCGCCACAAAGCGCGGTGTGCTGCACAACCAGGGGCAGGCATGAGACTTCACAGGAGGAGCCGGTGCGCGAATGAACCGAGGATAAAACTGACCTGCAAGGACAGAGAGTGGTGACACAAGACACATAAGGACCAGGGTGTATGTGCACTGCAGCCCACTACAGGCTGGGATCAGAGCTGGCAAGGTGTGTGTCATAGGCACTATAGTGCTCAAACCAATTAGAGATTTTCCTTTTATTCAAACAGCAGACACCTGTGCTGTGAGGAGCAGGAAGATATTGGTTCTAGCTAAGTGATCAGGGTGAAGCTCCAAGGTGGCTGTGGAGTTGTGAACATATTTTGAGTACAGGGAAAGCCTAGAGGTGGTGGGGCAGGCTGTTTGCCAAGCTCCCTTGCAACTAGGCATGGAGGAGCTAGCTTAGATGAAAGGCCAGATCCTGTGGCCAACCTGTGCATGGACCTCCCATGCGGGAGGATAGCTCCAAGGCAGCATGACTAATGGTGCCAAGTTCCCAAGAGAGGGCGGGCATGCAGTGAGTGCACCCAGATGGATGGCGGTGGCGTTCTTTAGATAAAAAACTAGGAGTTCTGTGGCACCTTATGAACCAACTGATTTATTTGGGCATAAGAGTTTGTGGGTAAAAAAGGTGGCAACGTAATCATATCATTGTCCAACGTTAAACAGTGTAAAACAAGCTCAGAGGGGTGGCCGTGTTAGTTTGTGACTTTAAAAACAACAAATGGTCCTGTGGCATAGAATCATAGAGCTGGAAGAGACCTCAGGAGGTCATCAAGTCCAGCCCCCTGCCCAAGTCCAGCCTCCTGCCCAAAGTCCAGTCCCTGCCCCCTGGCATCTTGGAGATTAACCAAAATATATGGAACCATGAGCTTTGGTGGGCAAAACCCACTTCATCAGATGAACTGGAGTGGAAATAACAGAAACCAAGAGAGAGAGATAATAGCAGAAGTACCTGACAACTGAAGGACCCATGTGAATAAGGCTATTTAAGTGGGCTGGATGTGTCCCATACATGGCTTTTGCTGTGGAAATGCAGATGGTAATGGCAGGAGAAATTGGTGTTGTAAAGCGCCAACCAGTCAATGTCTTTGTTGAGGCCTAGAGTAACGGTGTCAAATCTGTAGATAAATTCCTTCTACAAAGGAATTTCCCTCCCCAATTCCAGAGAGAGTCTGCAGAACTGGATGTGACAGACAAAAAGGTAATAGCAAGCGAGATGCTGCCAGGAGGGGCCGCTCTGAGGCTGGACTGAGCTAATTCCCGGAGGGACCAGCAGGAGGCAGTGCGTCACAAACTGCTACACGGTGGGGGGCAACTGGGGACAATTCCATCCCAGGGGCTGTGACTCCAGGGAGGGCACAGCCCCTGCATTTATAAAGCAAGTGGCACCGGGGGGCCTTGGTCCTTCAAAGGCTGGGAGGGGGGTTGCTTTGATCTCTTCTTTGGCTCCATCCCGTTGGCATTAAAACCATCACGCCCCAGGGGCTGGCAGAAGCAGTATTACATAAACTCCCTTCCCTGTTTTAATCACTGCCATCAGATGACACTAGGAGACAGGAATTAAAGCCCAGGCATTGCCAACAAAGAATGAAAGAGCAGACCGCAGCCCTCCCCATTCTGTCCTTTGGTGTGTTGGGTGGGAAATGGCTGATGGTGCCTAATTAAAGATAGAGAGGCCCAAGGCTCACTGGGAGTGTGGATGAGCACACGTGAGAAGAGTGGAAATGAGTGACTGCACCCACCATTTCTCACGTGTGAGCTAGTTTTTTAAAAAGGGGACTCTTCCCAACAACTCTGATCCCTCTCCAGTGCCCACTCAACTACAGTGGGTCTCTTTCAGTCTTCCCATTCTGATCTTGTCCATAAAGAGGGGGTTGGGAGCAATGTTCCCTCTAATGTTTTCCATCTATGTGCAGAATAAATTTTATGTGCACCAAAACATGTGTGGATGTGCACCACCAGTACAAACACACGCTGCCGGCTGTGGGCGCTCTGCTAATCAGGTGGGCAGCATCTGAATCTCTCCTGGGGGGCCATCAAGTGCACAGTTTACACTGGTCAGGAGGGGAAAGGAATGTATCCCAGGAGAAAGGACTCTCCCCTCATTCTTCCTTCTTCCCCCATTCCCATGCACACTTTGCTAATCTCTGGGCATTTCAGGGGATTCTGGAGACCACAGGGCGGAGATATAAAGCAGCTCTAACACAAAAGCCATTTTATATCATACTACCACATAGCATATTCTCCAGGGGAACCCTGGGCCGCTGTTAGAAAGATCTCTGTTGTATTGAGAAGCTCACAATTAGAGCACAAGTTGTTACTGGAAAACAAAATTCTCGGGCATGCTGCAAACAAATCAGAATCCCCGAGGCCGGTACACAGACAAGAAAAGTAAATAACTCCAGCACCCCGAGACCCACCAGAAACAGGGAATAACCCTGGGCAGGGGGAGGGAGATTACGTTGGCGAGATAAAGCAATTCCAAAAGGACTGACAATTACATTGAAACAACAGAAGCTTTTCAGCAATGAAAAAATGTGAGTGGTTGACTGAGAATCCCTGAGGCTGAAGCTTTCTACAGAGCCACTGTGCTATGGGAATTGGGGTCCACACTGCAGCACCCCGAGGACATTTTCCATGCCCTAGCAGGGACAGGACTTTTCAACCTCAACACCCCTCCAATCCACCTGGGCGCTGAGACGGCCAGCCATGCTAATAACTGGGAGGGTGTTTGCCATGACCAGGCAATGCGACGGAGCCAACTGGTCTATTTCACATACTTCCTATTGTTGGTTCTAAGTTGTGATCATTCTTTCAGCGGGCTAGATATGAACTAGCCATCTTTAAGGAAAAGGATCTATAATGAGCTATCAGTCCGTGTCAGCCCAAATGACACACAGCTAGGAAGCCAAATATAATCAGTCGCTCAGTGTGTATTAGATATCCTCTGCCCAATGCCCATTCTAGAGTGAACTTGAGTCTACTTTAGAGCCTGCTTTAACTTCAAGAGGTAGGACCAATGGTCTGAGCTTGGCACATCTGTGTTTCAATCCCCAATGTCAGCTGAGAGCAGGGGTGGGCAATAATTTTCGATGAGGGGGCACTCCAAGATTTTGGTAAGTGGTCAAGGGCCTCACTTTTCTATGGAGGGAGCGTGGCGTCTGGGGCAGTAGTTGGGTGCAGAAGGGAGCTCAGGGTAGGGGACTGGGTTGCAGGAGAGGGTGTGGGGTCCGAGAGGGAGTTTGTGTGAAGGAGGGGATTCGCAGTGTGCAAAGTTTCCTCCTCTTCCCCCTCCCTCCCGCACAGAGAGGCAGATGGAGCACCCAGTTGCTCTGAGCCCTTGGGCTGCTCCCTGTGGGTCCAGTGGGGTGGGCCGCAGGCCAGATTGAAAGGCCTGGTGGGCCGGATCCAGCCCTCGGGCCAGATCTTACCCACCCCTGGCCAAGAGGGTGGCCACCACACAAAGCAAGTGAGCCAGCCCTTTTAAAAGCTCCGTCTTCCCCTGGCAGACACTGGTTGCACTCCCGAGATTTCTTTTTGAAGAACAGCAATGTCCTGTCAGAGCAGAGGGGTATAGGCCTGTGTCGCTCACCTCGGGATTCTGAGCTAAGCCCTGAGGGTGTCTCGGTCTGGGACAAGAGAGGCTTCATATCACCAGATAGCACGGAGATAGAGTCGAGGGTCTTCAGTAAAAAGAATCTTGATGATTCCTGCCAGGAATCTGAGTGGATTATCTGAACAGAAGCTTTGCCTCAAGCAGGATGTGCTATTCCCTGATTCTGGGACTTAATCGGGCCTTTTCCGGTGGGATCTGTTCCAACCCTTGCTTCAGTCAGTCAGAAAGACATTAACATAATACACGGGGGCCGAATAAACATGGGCTGGTTTTCAGAGGTGCGTTGCTTCCGTCTGAGCAGAGGAAGCTTGGTACCAATGTTCCCTTTAATTTTTTCCACCCATGTGCAGAATAAATTTTGTTGCGTGTACTGAGGCATGTGCGGATGAGCACCACCAGGAGAAACACATGCTGCCCGCTGTGGGCACTTTGCTGATCAGCTGGGCAGCACCTGACCCTCTCCTGGGCAGCCACCCAAGTGCTCAGCTCACAGGGGACACTGCCTGGTACCTGATGCCTGTGCGGATTCATGTGCCTAGCATTCCACACCCTAGGGCCAGTCCGGCTACAGATGTCAGAGGAGGACTGCCATTGAAGTCAGTGGGAGACGCTGAGCTCCTATTGGAAGCCACCAGATGAGGCCTGACTCCACTGGGGTGTTTCATACCCCAGGAATTCCACGAAAGGACTCTATGCATGTGAAACTAACCTGGCCCTTCATTCAGGGAATTTAGCCACAGAGAAACACCTGAGGCATTCAAGCCACCTGGGTACAAGTCCCTCATCCCTCCTCCAAATTATTCCTCCTGCAACCTGTGTTCCTCCTCCCCAGTTCCTACAAGGTACTTTGGCAAATCCCTCCCTTAGCATTGCAGGGACCGGCTTACAATAGATCCCTTCTGCCCCAGGGACCTATTGGTCCATTGCCCCAGAGATCTATTGGTTTGGTCTTGTGGCAGACCGGCCCATGTCCCACAAGCCCTGTGGTCATTCTGACCCCAGATTCTGCTACAGTCTCAGACTTAGCTGCTGGATTTGGGCAGCTGGCCTATTCCTGACTGCAACGCAAGCCCAAGCAATCTTGTAAGGCTGTCAGACCATCAGTTGGAAAGTGGCTTCCACACCAAGGGCAGTTTTGCCTTGGGGAAAGAGCCCAAGCCCTCCCAAAGCGTTAGAGTGACCAATGCTTCTATAAACATCAGGGGGCAAGATGAAAGGAGGTTAAGGGCTAGGTCCTTAATTTTCAAAGGCCATGTGGCGGGGAGGGGGTTAAAGAGCTATAAAATTCACACACCCTTCCCCCCAGCAGTCACAGACTTACTGTATGGACACAGCCTCCCTTTCTGCATGTCTGCCCACTCCATTACTGAAACAAAAAACAGGACTATGTAGCACTTTAAAGACTAACAAGATGGTTTATTAGGTGATGAGCTTTCATGGTCTGGCCACGAAAATTATAATTATAAACTCTAATTATCTTACCCATTACAAAGGTAGCTTCCCCAGTTATCACCTCTAATATCATTAGCTCACAGACATTTACCTCCCCCCCCCCCAATCCCCCTTCTGTTCTGAAATTTGATTTGTCCTTTTCATATGTGTTCATTTTTTTAAATTGTATCCTTTGGTATATATGGTTGTGACAATTTTCTTCCGCTATTTGATCTGAGGAAGTGGGTCTGGCCCACGAAAGCTCATCACCTAATGAACCATCTTGTTAGTCTTTAAAGTGCTGCATAGTCCTGTTTTTTGTTTCAGCTACACCAGACTAACACAGCTGCATCTCTGTCACTCCATTACTGTAGTTATAAAATGCAAATGTAACCACCACCAGGCAGATTTGAACCAGGACCTCACTATAGGAGCCACTACAGCTTACAGAGCTCCCTTGTTCTTATCTCTGGCTGTAAGTGGTCTAAATGCCACTACCTGGGCTAGCAAGCCACACAAGGTGTGTGGGTTACATAAAGGCCTAAGGGCATTTATACCCACACACACTCCGATTGCCAAGCTTGGATTTGGACATTGAGACTAGCTGATAATTCTCAGGACAGAGTTTCTTTGCCATGCAATTAGATCCCCATTTCCTCTCATTCAGGGAACCATTAGCACTTGTATATATCATTGCAGGGAGCCAGCTTCTTCATTGAGAGGGTCCCTGTATGTAACTTCTCACCCCCATTTCAAAGTTGATCCCCCTACACCTGATTCATTAGCACACAAAATGCATCCAACAAAAATATGCAGGGATTCTCCTACCTAAATTCTCATCCCTGGCTTAGCACTAGTCAAGGCTCCTTTCTTTAAACCTGATCTACCCCCAACCCACCTCCTTGCTCCTAGGCTCCCTTATATCAGGCTGTTAACGACCCAGCTGCAACAGTGATTGATACCACTTCCCAGATCTCTTTCTCAGCCAGTTCTCATTATCAGCTAACAGGGCAGGCATGCTAGGCAACCAGGCCTGAACCTACTTACATGAAACTTGCCTCCCAGACTTTGGGGCTGCATCTAGACTGGCATGAATTTGCGCAAATGCTTTTAACGGAAAAGTTTTCTGTTAAAAGTATTTGCACAAGAGAGCGTCTAGATTGGCACGGACAGTTTTGCGCAAAAGCACTTTTTGCGCAAAAGCGTCCGTGGCCAATCTAGACGCGCTTTTGCGCAAGAAAGCCCCGATCGCCATTTTAGCCATCGGGGCTTTTTTGCACAAAACAAAACTGAGCTGTCTACACTGGCCCTTTTGCACAAAAGGACTTTTGCCTGAACGGGAGCGTCAAAGTATTTGCGCAAGAAGCACTGATTTCTTACATTAGAACGTCAGTGCTCTTGCGCAAATTCAAGCGGCCAGTGTAGACAGCTGGCAAGTTTTTGCGCAAAAGCGACTGCTTTTGCGGAAAAACTGGCCAGTCTAGACACAGCCTGGGTGCCCAGATGAAAACAGGTCTGTGATCCCAAACGAGCCGCCCCCAGGTTTGCTTTGACCAAATCCAAACCAATCAACTCCAGATCCACCCTGGGCACTTTGGAGAATCCAACCCAGCCCTTGTATTTCATCTCTGTTTGTTCCCTGGCTTTGCAGAACATCTTAAACACAGGTCCATTAGGCAAGAATCTGCTAGGAAGATTGGGCACCCCTTATCCACCAAAGCAAGACATGTATGGAAACCAAGGCAGGGGTTGCTGCAGCTTAAGCCAGTGATGGGCAACCAAGATTAGTAAGTGGGCTACATGAGTGGCCCGCCTTCATCTCAGTGGGCTACATGAGTGGCCTGCCTTCATCTCAGTGGGTATGTGGCCACCTGTAACCACTGCCCTCCTTCCCCCTCTCCCTCTCATGAACTTGGGCACTAGAGCCCCACACTTACCTGCTCCTCCCCCACCCTCCCAGCACTTTCGGAGAGCCCTGAATCAGCTGATTCGTGGGGTTCCAGCTCTGGGAGGGAGGGAAAAGAGCAGGGATGGAACCCGAATCAGCAGGTTCATGATGCTCGCAAAGTGCCGGGAGGGTGGGAGAGGAGGAGGGTGCATGGGGCTCACGTGTCCCAGTGTGTGAGAGGCCTGTGAAGGAAGGAGGCAGACAGGGGGCGCACGGGAACCCCAGAGGGGCAGCAGGTTGCCCACCATTGGTCTAAGCAGCTTGGGCAAAACTGTAAAGAGCTGCCACGCCGGAGCTCAAAGTTGAGCAGCATTTGCAAAGCGAAGGGAGCGAGCCTGCGTGGGCCCAGCCTGCACTACTGGCCGGTGCTGGGAGCTGCCCCAGCCCCAGAATTCACGCACTCCAGCCGTACGAAAGCGCGCCACAGAACACAGAGCGGGGACCACGTCCATGGTCGGCACCACATGACCGCTGACGGGCTGGAGGAGAACGAGGCGGCTGCTCCCTGCCGGAGCCACCCTCATTATGTCGTCTTTCCTTCAGACTTAGCAATAATCCTTTAATGGAGCAATTACGCAGGATTTTTTAGAAGTGAGCTGGCGTGAAAATGGAGGCCGACATTTTTGCCACTCCAGCACCTAGTACCATGGGCGGTGGGTGAACCTAGGCCTGGGGGAGGCAATTCCCCAGCCCCGCCTTTTCCACCCAAGGGCCCACCCCTTCCACTCAGAAACCCTCCACCCCCCCACTGCAGAGACAGGTCTCCAGCTTCCCCCTTCACCCCATCCCATGTGACCCTCCCCTGCCTCGGAGCATGGGGAGAACAGGGGGCAGGCAATCCCAGCCTCAGTGTGGCTGATGCCCAGGGGCAGCCCAGAAGCCACGCTGAAGCAGGGTGCGGCGTGTGAGTGGGGCCATGCTCAGCAGTTTGGGAAGGCAACGCCTTCCCCTGCCTCTTATACCCGCTGTCTATGCCTAGTATAATAATTCACACAGACCCCCTAAGCTTTCGCCATTCACACCACTCCCCTGCATCCCTTTGTTAACTTCCTTGCTGTCTGTCCCCTGTGTTTATTTTATGAGCACGGGTCGTTTGCTCCCTCCCGAGACACGGACACATGCATCTAGGCGCAGGAAGCACTGCCTTGGAAGACCAGCTTGACAGCTTCCTCCGCCCTGATTGGTCAAGGCCCCCTATTTAAGGCCAGGAGGCCTTCCAGGAAGTGTCTGTGCAATGACGTAGAGGCATCTCTCAGCAGGAGTGATAAACCTGCGTCTTGCCTCGCTTTTGCGTGCATGGCTCCTACTCCTACCCGCTAGGCCAGGCTGCCCACATCCTGGTTGTGACAGAAAGTGCCACCACTGGCGGCCGGCAAGAGGTCTGCTCCAAAGCCACTGAAGTGCGCGAAACGACTCCCACTTGACTTCACTGGGCTCTGATTCGGGTTCTAAGACAGCGCCTAGGCCAGGGGCTGCCCTCACGGAGCATAGGGCACTCACACCAGAGCCATTGTGTTTCGTGTCATTAAGAACCCCACACATCCGGGTCCATTACCCAGCTCTGCTTGTTACGAAAGGGCTGAACGTTTTAGTCCTAGTGCCGGGACAAGGCTGGAGAGAGGCTCACAGCAAACCCGTAGGAGGGGGGCATGGTCTCTCCACGAACCAGGCACTTTATTACACTGACAGATTTGTCAGCCTCACCCCGCCCCACACTGACACTGCCTCATGAGCTCCAGCCCCTCACCTTAGCTCCCTATGTGTACCCCTGCACCAGTCTTCCCTCCCTCTGCCCCCTTCTGTGCCCACCCACTTTCCTTTCCCCACCTTTGGCTTTCAATAGCGCATACTTTATAGGAATCGCTCCATGCCTCAGTTTTGCCATCTATGAAAGGGGGTTATTCTTCCCTACTTCAAAGGGAGCCGTGAGGATAAACCCACTAAGGCATGTGAGATGCTCAGCTACTATCACGCGGGGACCTATCGATGTGTGGATAAGCACCACGCTGCCCGCTCCTGTGCGTGGGACAAACGCGTGGGCTGCACTGTTCTGCATCACGCTCAATGCACGGTGAAGCCTAGTAAAGTCCACAGTGGTGCCTGGGATGCACAGAGCCCTGCACTGCCAGAATCCAGCACAATAAGCACAAAATGAAACCAAAGGCAGGGTTGGCCCGGGGGGAGGGGCAGGGTCCAGGACAACCCTCACCTCCACCCCAGGCTCTTCCTGCCCCTGCTCTGCCCTCGTCCTGCCTCCATTCCACCAAGCCCCTGTCCTTGTCCTGCCTCTTTCCGGCTTCCTTACTCTTCCCCGAGAGGTGCTGGGAGCCTTTGCAGCAGAGCGGAGCAGGACAGGCTGGGCTAGGTTGCAGGTGCCAGGTCTCCCTTTCACCCTCCAGGTGCCCCGGACCCCACATACCCCTGAAGCGCAGCCTGCCCCCCCCCGATGCCTGGGACCCAGGGCAGTTGCCCTGATCCATCCCAGGGACAGAGGCTCCGACCAGAGGGATTGTTCACTGAAAGAGCTGAAGAGAAATCAGGTGTTTCAGGGGGTGTGACAGAGTTAAAGTCTCCAGCCCTGCTCTACAGTTAATTAGCAGCTAGAGCACATGTGCTCACAGCCAGTGGATACGAGTAATGGAGCCGGCCATTGGAACCCAGCCAGTCCCTGTAACAGTGCACAAGGAATGCAGGGCCGCTAGCAGTCACCAAACAACAATTTTGCACCCAAGAAGGAGGCAGAGGAACTGTTCCTTACCAGCAAGTTGGGTGACGTTTCCCTTTGGGTGGTTGTGCAAGAATCTTCAGAATGGGAACACCGCCCCACCAGCCTGGGACCAGCATTGTCAGTGCCAGCAGAGCAAGGATCCCTCTAGTTTTTTCCATCCAACTGCAGAATAAATTTTATGGAGTGCACCAAGGCATGTGCAAATGTGCACCACCACTAGACACACATGCTGCTGGTTGCAGGCCCTCTGCTAATCAGCTGGGCGGCATTTGACTCTCTCCTAGGGGGCTGCCCCAGTGCTCAGCTTACAGGAAGCACTGCTGCAGAGAATCATCTACAGGGAGACCACAGCGAGATACCCTGCCATGTGGAATTCCTATAAACACGCTCTGTTTATTTCTGAATGTTACTTTTGACTCAAGCATCCCTTATTGTTACTTTCCCCTGCTCAGCCACAATGACTTCAGGCTAACCATCCTGGTTATTGTGTTCCTTGGCCTTGTGCTTGGTGCACATTGGAATCTATTTATAATCCCACTGGAGCAAGGGCCTTCTCCGTCGTCTCTAACCGGCTCAGGTGTGACTGCTTCTGGCTACCGAATGGGCTCCGTGCCGAAAGAGACGAGACAAAGAAGAAGGAATTGAGAGGAGAGCAAGAAACGTGGATGTTGGAGGGTCTGAGTCATGGGGGTAGATGGAAAGCACTAACTAGGAGTGACATGGCTAAGCAAGAATTATAGATGAATGTCACGGAGGGGCAGATGTATTTAGTGTGGCAGCGGAGGGGAGCACTGAGAGTAACAAAATGAAGTCTCTGAGGAAAATATGTCCTGTCAGAGAGGCATGCTTGGCCAGTGGGTCTCAGCCTGTCTCGATGGCCGTACGCTGTCCAAAGTCTGATTTGCCTTGTGCACCCCCGAGTTACACCTTACTTAAAAACAACTTGCTTAGAAAAGCAGCCATAAAAATACAACAGGGTCACTGCACCCTAGTACCGAAAAGTTGCTGACTTTCTCATTTCTCTGTATGCAATTTGGCTAGTGTTTTTCATGAAGCCAGTTGTAAATCGAGGCAAGGAGCGGGGCCGAGGTAGCCAGTCCTCATGGAGGTTAGGTCCATAAATGGCTATTAGCCAGGATGGGTAAGGAATGGTGTCCCTGGCCTCTGTTTGTCAGAGGGTGGAGATGGATGGCAGAAGAGAGATCGCTTGATCATTACCTGTTCAATTCACTCCCTCTGGGACACCTGTCATTGGCCACTGTCGGCAGACAGGGTACTGGGCTCGATGGACCTTTGGTCTGACCCAGTATGGCCATTCTTATGTTCTTATGTTCTTACCTGCTGGCAGATCTCTGGGTACCCCCAGGGGCACATGTACTCCTGGTTGAGAACCACTGTGTTAGGTTCCCGGGGATAGTCCCTCGAGGGGAAAAGTCTGACATGCCGTTGCTCAGGATTTTTAAAGCTAGACTGAAGAGAAGGCTACAAAGTGTCCAGTAGGAAACTCAAGGTAGGCCTTGACTGCGGTTACAGGTGTGGCTACCATGTGAGTAGACATACCTGAGCTGGCTTTAATTTTGGTAGTTTGGGTCCCAGAGCCATGAAGCTGCAGCAGCATCTACCTCAGTGTGGACTAGCCCAGGAGTAAATAACCAAATGGGCTTGTGTAATCCACACTCAGGGGAGCCAACAATCTTGCTGGACCTCTGAACAATGTGACAGGGGTTGGCTCTGTGCTCCCAGAAGGGGCGGGAACTGGGCCAGAAGGGGCGGGGCCGAGGCAGCCAGTCCTCAGTGCCACCTGGAGCACGTGACGAAAGGCTCCAGCGGCGATTTAAAGGGCCTGGGGCTCTGGCTGCTGCTGTTGCCGTAGTAACAGTGGCGGAAGCCAGAAGCCATAGGCCCATTTGAATCGCTGGGCTCCGGAGCAGTTGCCCCCTTTGCCCCACCCCCATCGGCAGGCCTGCCCATATTGACGTCCATGTTCCCCCTGCCGCAGGAGCCATGCTAGCTAGAGGAAAGCTAACTCGGGCTGCTGTCGTTGAGACACACCCCTAGTGGCCAGGGCGGAGGGGACGCCACAGAACCACGGAGCATTCACTCCTTCCTGGGAATGCCCTGAGCACAGCAGCGGAGGGTACCCAGGAAGAACGGACCATCGCATGGCCCCGCCCCCGCCCGATCCCACATCAGCTTGGGCATCCCTCCGGGTGCTGGGGAGCGGGAAATGACACCCTGGAGACAGCCCCCCCCCTCCACAGCTCCTGCCAAGAGTCCCCTCTGAGCCGTGTCTGGGCCCAGCTGTGGCACTGACCTTCCGCTCCGGTGAACTCGGCTTTCTCCAGTGGAAGGGAAGAAATCGCTTCCCCTGAGCCACAGGGGCGCATCCATGGGCACAAGTGGGAGGATGCTGTGTTCTCGGGATGGGAAGGGTTAACCAGTTAACCGGTTAGCTTCGCCCGTGACGGGTCAGGCTGACCAGTTAAGGTTAACCGATGGGGCTGGAGCAGCTCCCCGCCTGCCAGGGGCAGAGGGCTGCATCAGCCCCGCAGGGGGCCTGCCATGGACAGGGGCTGCTCCAGTGTCTCAGCCGGAGCAGCCTCTGCCCACAGCAAGCCAGGGCGCCCCACAAGCAGGGGCTGCTCTGATCGGGATGCAGCCCCTGCCTCGGGGGTGTCCTGGCTGGTGCAGCCCCTGCCGGGCGGGGGTGGAGGCGTTCCAGTCTAGTGGCGATTGGGGGTAGGGGGCTGCTGCTACAGACAGGCTGGAGCGCCGCCCCCTCCCCCCGGCTTGCCCCACCTTTAATCATTAACTGGTTAAACATAGTGTGAGCCAGTTAAATGGGATTTTACATCCCTACTTTGTTCTGGCTTGAATTAGCCACGGGAGAACTGTGTCTCCTGGGGGTGGAGGGAAGCTTGCAAAAGGGGCAGCGGTGGTGGAGAGGAAGTTGCATATAACACCTCATCCAGCCCTATACACCAAGAGAGGCTGTGGCATGGGGCACCCTCCGATCAGGAAGCCCGCTCCATCCAGGGTTGCCAGGTGTCCGGTATTCAACTGGACAGTCCAGGTTTTGGCCCCCCCGTCCGGTAAAAAAATTCAGAAAATACCGGACATGTGCAATGTCCAGTATTTCCTGGTTTTCCGGCTGGGCGCCCGACGGAAGCCTGACGGGGGTGGGGGGGAGTGGCTGGGAGGTGGGGCACAATTGGAGCTGGGAGCCTCTGGTTGCACCTGACGTAGGAGTGACGCCTTGGGGAGGAGGAGAAGCCCTGTCCGTGCTCCTGAGCGCGGTTCAAGCGCGTTGTGGAGTGCTAGCCGGACTCCTCGTGCTTCACCGGGACTGTACACGGGACGGGCAGCACCCTGGGATCTGCATGTGCCCGGTCAGTCCCGCTCCCTGCCAGCTGATTCTCTCCCACTCGCTCCCCCCCGCCCGGCCAGCCCCGCCCCCTCCCGGCCAGCACCGCTTCCTGCCAGCCAGTTCTCCTCCTCCCGACCTCCCCGGGCCAGCCCCGCTCCCCCCGACCCTCCCCCCGATCTCCCCCAGCCAGCCCCGCTGCCCCCGACCCCCCCCCCTCCTCCCGGCCAGCCCCGCTCCCCTCCTGGCCGGTCCCCCCCCCCAATCAAGTGTGTCCGATATTTTTTCTGAAGCTACCTGGTAACCTTAGCTACATCCGAGTCAGTGAAACACACCTTGCTGTGTTCAGTCTCTGCCATTTCCACTGCTCCCTCTGGACATGACAGCTGAGCTCACGCCTGTGGAAAGTGCCTGGATCTGCCTCTCACCTGAGTGGGCACAGGGCTCCCGGCTGGGCAGGAAGAGATTAGTAACGAATAAGCGCAGCTAGGTCTTGCCAGGTGGAGGAAAGACAGCCGCTCTTGTCTCCAAGGCACCAGGTCTCCCTGAATCGCATTAAAAAGTGACATCTTTATAGAGCCACATGGAGAAGTCGGGTTCTGGGGCTGCTGAAGACCTGATCCAGACAAACATCAAATGCATGCCCACTGAAGCCATTTCCACTACAAATCCAGAGTCCCTCCTCCGATCAGTTTCGTGCTGCAAGTAGAACTGGGTAAAACCTTTTCTTATGAATAGCGCTTTTTTCCTCTGGAAAAAAAATTGCAGATTTGGGTCAATCCAAACTACTTGCAACTGCAGCTCCTAGTTGTAGTAAGATGAAGGCCTAAAACATAAGCCCATGCAGCACAGGCCTGGTCTGAGGCCTGAGGCCTCACGAACAATGGGCAAAACATGGCTAATATAAAGCAAAGCTAAGCTGTGAGCAAGAGGCAGGCCCCAGCTCACAAGATAGGGTTGCCAGGTGTCCCGTTTTCACCCGGACTGTCCATTATTCAGGTCCCCTGTCCAGTAAAAAAAAAAAACAGAAAAATACCAGACATGTGAAATGTCCGGTATTTCCTGTTTCCCTCAGACAGAACAATTTTCCCCTGCCGCGTCTGGCGGTGGAGTGAGGAGCGCAGGGCCATTTAAAGGCGCAGCGCCTTTTTTTTTTTAATAACTTTGGTCTCCCCCTCTTTTCTTTTTCCCCTCAACAGAATTTTTTTTGGGGGGGGGCAGTGTTCAGTATTTTTTGTTAAACCATCTGGCAACCCTACTCACAGAACTTGGCACGAACAGGGCTGAGAGCGCAAAACACTAATCAGTGCTCGGTACCGACTGCAGAACAATAAGTGGTACTGGTCATAAACTGAAATCACGTGGTACCACCAGCTCATTAAAAAAGGCCATGGTACCCACTCCTCACAGATACAGATTCAGGTTCAAGAAAGGGTCTAAAATGACATAATGATGGATAGAGATGATCTAATCAAACAACAAAGTACAGGGTAATGGGTGGTATCTAAGTAGCCTGAGAGGGTGGTAACCTGACAACATCAGAGGGTAACCTGACAAATCACTGAGCACACACACAAGCAGTCTTCTGGTTATGATCGTCAATGGAGCCAGAGACCTGTGAAGATACTTCGGCAGTAAATCTTGACCATCCACCTCCCTGAAGAACTACATTAGTCAGCAAATAGTGCTGTCAAAAAACAAATAAACAAAAAATCTGGTGTGTAAACATTCTGGTATGTTTCGGATGTCACCTACATTAAAATAAAAATATTTTTAAACCTGAAAATGAAAAAAAAAACCCAAAGCCCTATTTCAGATTGAGTGACATAGTATCTGATCTGAAACAAAACCAAAAATAGGGTTTTTGTTTCAGCAAGATAAAACCCCAATATTGTTTCGGTTTGAGTCTGGTTCTTAAGTTTGGGGCATGGCCCCAAGAGTCCCATTTCCCCCTTCTCAGTGAGGGTCCCTTGTAGGTTCTCCCCCTTTGCACCAGAGGGAGGGGTTGGAAGCTTATGTGCGCCAGTGGCTGACCTAGTAGATGGCGATGGCTCAGGTCCTGCCAGCAGCAGAACTAGCCCCTGTCTCTTCACTGGTCAGCCCCTAACTGAGCCAGGCTCCTCTCTTTTATCCTCCCTCCAGGCCTGGCATTGGCTGCAGTTAAAACAGGGCGGGGCTAGTTGGGCAAAAAGGCTTTGTTTAGCCCCTGCACTGCCAGGCCCTCCTCTCACTCCCTCACAGATTTTCTCAGCCCTAGAGGGCCCTAGAGGGCTGACAGGCAAATCCCCTTCGAGACCCGCTTTGGCAATTTCTCAAGACCATGCCTCTTCAGACCTTTAAAAGGTCATTAGGGTCACAGGACTGACAGGGAGGCCTGATCCTCAGAGATGTAGTGCCTTTCCAAAGGGAGGGCTGCCGCCTGGCCAGTCCCTGCTGCGGGAGCTGCCAACACCTAACAATCCAGGGCTCCAGGTTTCTTCAGGAGCAGGTACAAACATGCATTTCACACCTTCCTTCAGCTCAGCTTGCCTCTGCTGAACAGGGAAAGCCCCGGCCAATCACTTCTCTGGCTCTGTTTGAGACTTGGCCTCTGCAATCGAGGGGCTGTCTCTCTTCACTTCTTCATATAAATGTTTCCTTCTTAAGGGACCTGTTGTCTGAAAATGGTGCAGCCCTCGTAGTTCTTTATTACCAAGCTTTCTGATGCCTAGGCTTGCCAGATGCTTTCAGCAAAAATCCCGAACATAGCAATATATTTGGTCGAGCAAAAAAAAAACGGGAGACCAAAGTTGTTGAGAAAAAAAAAAACGCCTTTAAATGGCCCCGCACTCCTCACTCCCCCACCCCTGCCAGACGCAGCAGGGGAAAACTGTCCCTCCGGGCTTCCAACCGAGGGAAACAGGAAATGCCGGACATTTTACATGTCCGGTATTTTCTGGGGTTTTTTACCGGACGTGGGACCCGAATCCCGAACTGTCCGGGCAAAAACCGGACACCTAGCAACCCTACTGATGCCTGCAAAAAGTCTGAGCTAGCAGTACGCTTGGAGAAGAACCAGTTCCAGTTGCTATCCCCTTTGATGGTATTGGTCTGGATGTTGTCAATCAGTTTTACTGCATTGGCTCCACTGTTACCAGCAGCGTAGATCCGGATGCGAGCGGAGCAGTCGAATCGGCAAAGCAGCCAGGAACCTCAGTCATTTGCAAGACTGAGCTGGGAACAATAACAAATTGCCAGCTAAAGCGAAAATCCACATTGATGAGACGTGTGTTTCATCCAGTCTTCTCTATGGCTCAGAAACATGGACAACTTGCAGCAAACATGCCAAATGACTGGACGGGTTTCATATCAGATGGTGCTTGGGTGGTAAGTTATTCATGGGAATGTAGCTTATTCATGGGAATGTAGCTTAGCAAGAAAAGACTCAAGTGGGCTGGACACAGGTGCCAACTTTCAAAAGTGCTGGTGGGGGGGACTCGACACCTGGCTCTGCCACAGGCCCCACCCCCACTCCACCCCTTCCACCAAAACCCCACTCATGCCCCACCTCTTCCCACGCAGTTCTGCCCCCTCCCCCAAGCAGGCTGCATCCTCACTCATCCCCCCCCAGCCTCCAGAATGTCACCAAACAGCTGATCGTGGTAGGCGGGAAGCGTGGGGAGCGGGGAGCGCCAATCTGTGGGGCCCACCAGTGGGCAGGCGGCTGGGTTGGGCGGGGGAAAGTTAACAGTGGGGCTGCCCAGTGGGTGCTCAGCACTCACCAGGTTTTCCCAGTTGGTGCTCCAGCCCCAGAGCACCCACAGAGTTGGCGTCTCAGCTTGGACATGCCAGCAAATGCCGGATTACAGGATCCCAAAGAGTATGCTGCACCCTGAAACGTGCGAAGGGTCCAGAAAGAGAGGCAGGCGGCTGCGCAGCTGTCAGGCTGTTTGCACAGATGATTCGGTATCCTTTGGAATCGCTGCAGATGATTGGCAAAGGCTGGCAGAGTCGGTGTGTAGCTGGAGCGTCAGAGGAGGAAAGAGTCTGCGGCTAGTGCATGGGGTTGCCCTCCCTGCGGGCCGGACTGTCGCTCGTGCCTCGGACCCAGCGGCCATCAAAGAACTCACCGGCCTATGCACCATACTCTGCAGAGAGTGGCGGTGCCAATATATTTATATTTGTAAAAACAACGAGGAGTCCTGTGGCACCATCAGCTCTCATAGATAAAAACCAGTTTGTCAGTGCATCTGAGGAAACGGTTTTGACCCGTGAAAGTTTAAGACCTAATAAATCTGTTAGTCTCTAAGGGTATGTCTACACTTGCACCCTAGTTCGGACTAGGCATTCAAAATTGCTAATGAAGCGGGGATTTAAATATCCCGTGCTTCATTAGCATGATCTCGCCAGTGCGCTAGTTCAAATCACAGCTGATTCGAACCAGGAAGTGTGCGCCAGGATGCATTAGTTCAAACCAAAGCCCTTGGTTCCAACTAACGTTACTCCTCATTTTATTTGAGTTACAACGTAGAATACAAAGTGTACAGTGTTCATATTACCTATTGCGAATGTTTGTACTGTAAAAAGTTATTTTTCAATTCACTTCATACAAGCACAGTAGTGCAATCTCTTTGGTGAACGTGCCATTTATAAATGTAGAATTTTTTTAACATAACTGCACTCAAACAAAATGTAAAACTTGAGAGCCCACATTTTGAGGAGTAACGTTAGTTCGAACCAAGGGCTTTGGTTCGAAATAACGCATCCCGGTGCGCACTTCCTGGTTCGAATCAGCTGTGATCATGCTAATGAAGCATGGGATATTTAAATCCCTGCTTCATTAGCAATTTTGAATGCCTGCATTTGCATCCCTAGTCCGAACTAGGGTACAAGTGTAGACATACCCTAAGGTGGCACAGGGCTCCTCGTTGTTTTTGCGGATACAGACTAACACGGCTCCCCCTCTGAGATATATATTTGTAAATATTTCCTCACCCCCAGCCCTCACCCATTAGATTTCTCACCCTTTGCTTCCCCCTTTTCTAGTTTAATTAACCCTGAACAATGAACCTATCCTTTCTGCCAGCCTCCCTCCTCTACACTGTCCATCAGCAGACCCCTTTCCACCACAGTGCCCAAGCGTCTTTCTTCAGCATAGATCACTGAAGCCTGGTTCCTCTGACCCCGGTGGGTATCTGGTGCGGTGAGGGTACAAATATTTGTTTATGTTCCTCCTCCAAGCTCCTCCCAGGGCAACCAAGCCGCTCCATCGGTGGCCCCGCAAAAGTTGGAGATGGGACTTGTGGAGGGTTGGGGGCAACCAGTGTTGTGGTCTGCAGTGGGTGGCGGAGGACAGCTGGCTGACTGATCCTGCCTGCATCAGCGCTCCAGTGCAGGGGTGATGTGCGATTTGTACATTAGCAATAGCCCTTGTACAGGGAGTGCCACGGATCATCTCACCAAAGGTTCAGCCCCTTGTGGTTCGGTCTGCAAACTGGCTGGTGTGAGCGAACGTCTGGACTGGCGCCGTTACCAGGTAAACTGCCACCAAAGGGGAGGGAGGGATTTGAATGAGCAGCACCGGCAACATGGGCACTAGCAGGGTCTGGGGAGGGGATGAGAAATCTACCAACAAACTCCGTCAAACTTATTGCAAAATGTGGCATTAGCAGAGAAGCTTCTCCAGAATGAGTGGGAAAGGTCTTTTCCCCTTCCTCTGGAGCAGGCAGGTGAGATCAGCACTAGGAGCAGGTGGGCTTCTTACCTGTCACCATTTCCCTGAGACTCCCAGGTACCAGTGATCCTGTGTCCTTCCCACCCGTCTCTCCTGCGCTCCCAGGAACACCTGCAGAAGCCACCGCAATAGAACACGCTGTTTCAATGACGGGAGCCAAAGCTGACATCAGTGTTCTGGCAGCGCATGGAGACCGACTGGCTGGAAGTGAGGTCATGGCTTCTGGAGGAAGACTGAGGGAGGAGAAAACTGCTGACTAGCCAAACCATCCCACAGGGATGTCCACGGTCAGGCTGAGTCCGACCGGCTCCTGCCTGGGGGGCATCGTCTCTGCTTTGAGTGGAAGCCGAGAGTGAGACCGCGATGCGCCAGCAGGTCTGCTGTGCGTTTGATTGCATGCCCCACTGAGGATCTCCTGCTCCTGGGCCAACTTGTGGCATCATGCTCTCTCTCCTCGGGTCCCATCTGTTTGCAGGAATGACGACAGCCCCCGCAGCCTGCTGACATCCCAACCTGTACTAAACCTTCTGTTTCGCCGCGTTCCTGAAGCCGTCATGGTGCCAGATGGCTTTGTCTGAAGATGACTTCATCGCCTCGAAAGGCACAGCGCTCTCTGCTGCCGTGCATTGTGGGACATACTAAGAACCTTGGGCTGGATTGAAACTCCTTGCTCATTGGCCTGGCAAAGGAGAAGTGGGGCTAGTGAAGCACGGCCTAGTAGTTAGGACATTGCACTGGGACTAAGAAGGGATGGGATTTATCCCCAGCTCTGCCAATGGCCTGCTGTGTGTTTTTAGACAAGTCACGTCCCCTGCCCTGTCTATTTAAGTTGTAAACTCTTTGGAGCAGGGGCTGTCTCTTGTTATGCATTTTTATAGCGCCTCATCCCAGCTGGGCCATCTTGGTGCTTCTGCAATATAAATAATAAAAATAAGACAAGGGAAGATCAACACCCCGAGTTCAGCTACAGGGGCCGAATCCATCTCAGTGGAACCTGGATTGGCCAGGGGGCAATTTGGGAGGGGTTGATTTGCCTCCGGTCTCTTTCCTTTTCCTTAGTTACGTGGCTGCATTTAATTTGCATCCGACACCTAACCAGATGTTTCCCAAAATTGAGCAACTGCTTCCAGAAATCAATTAGCACCAATTAAGCCCCTCCCCATCCATCCATCAGATCATTCCTGCTGGGTCTCAGCCCGCAGTAAGAAAGGCTTAAACGAACACACGAGTCTTGCGCTGCCTCCTAAGGAATCCCCACACCAGATGTCAACTGAAGGGAAATTCCAGGGAAGGAATCTCAGAGCCTGCCCCCAGGAATTCGATAGCAAAAGTTTTGCATGGGCCCTATGAATAATCAAGAGGTCATCTTTCCAGGGAAAAAATGCATTCATGCCCATGTTTGCTTCTTCATAATGAATAAGGAGGCACCAACATTTTTCATTTCCTGCTAGCCTTTTACATTAGGAATGTAGGTCTTATTGGCCCTGCTTTTCCTGGAAGACTCTATGGAGCACAGGACCACCGGTCAATGCATAGTTTCAGAGACACTGTCGTGGCATATGCACACCCCATCCTTTGAGGTGCGGGTACCCAGGGGTGTGGATGCTGCCTAGTTGGCTGTCAGATCGTCAGCAACCTCTGTCAGTCTGTAACAACAGCCCTCCATCTGGGACAGCACAGCCTATGGGCTAGAGTCAGTAGGGATAGTCCTCAGTTCAGGACAGCATAGCCTAATAGTTAGAGTCAATAGTTTGGGGGAATAGCCCCAGTAGGGGGTCCCAGGGCCCACCTTACTCCACCGGGCCCCAACCCAGGGGCCTATAAGTGGCAGAGTGCTCCACCACTCGTTCAGTGAGGAATCCAACCGCAACACGCCGAGCTCACTTGAGAGGGAGATACCACTCCAGCACTCCCCCAGGGTCACTTCCTACCAGAGTCAGCATGGGAATGTTCCAGGTGGTCTCTGGGTCCTCCAGCTTTACCGCACCAGCCTCTCCCTGGGGCTCCTCCGGCGCTGGAAGCTCAAGACGGTCTCCCAGGTTTCTGGCTCCCGACATCTGGTTCTCTGGCTCAGGTATCTCTGGCACTCCAGCAACAGGTCCTTCTCCTCCAGTGTCCATCCCAGACTGGGCTGAGCTACTCCCTTTTATACTGCTCCAGCCCTTGGAGCATGCCCAGTCTGGGTAGAGGGGCGGGACTTCCTCTGCACACAGGGTTTTAACCCCGGCTGTCTCAGCTTGCGGGATGTACGCCCTGTCACAGCCAGCCATACAAGTGAAACCCGATTGACTGAGAAGGGAATTAAGCATCAATGACCCTCTGCTTTTTGTCTGGCTTTTTGCTCAGCACTTAGTAGAATCAGGCCCGTGGGCAATTGAAACCGCTCTGCATCAAATCTATGGGGAGAAGTTTCCACCAGAGACTGCTCCCCCAGGCCCCGGGACAGACGCACCACGAGGAGTGAGCGAGACAAAGCTGGGCCCAGGCCTACTCCTCTGCACCTAAGGAGGTAAGCGACAATGTTAGCCTGGGGATGAGAGCAGGCAGTCATGTTCCCCGATGTGATGATGCAGGAAAGGGTGAATACCCCAGCAACAGAAACCAGCTGAGACTGAACATCACAGCTAACAACTTCTGCGCAGTGACCAGCCCCCACCACATTTTTGCCTGTTTGCTTGTGTATTCTGGGAATGGGGGGGAGTTTCACACCTTACTCTAGACCGGGGTGGGGAACCTTGCTTAGGTCGGGGGCTGCTGGCCCACAGAAAAATCACCCAGGGGCCACACACAAGTGAGAAGCCAAAAAACAAAACAAACAACAACAACAACAACAAAGATATTTAAATAATAAATAAACCCCCTCACTGACGTGGCCCCCGACTGAGGAGAAAGACCCTCCCCACACCCCCCTTGCACACCAGAGCTTAGTGGGACCAAGGCTAGTAGATTTTGTGTGCTCCAGCCCAGGGAGGGGGCAGCGGGGGGGGGGGAGCGGGGAGGGGGAAAGGGAGGCTGGAGCGCCAGCATGGGCTCCCCAATGCTGGGGGGGAGCCCTGAGTCTCGAGGGCCAGATCCAGGCAAGTTGGGGGCTGCATCCAACCCCCAGGCCTTAGGTTCCCCACCCCTGCTTTAGACCTTAGGCTATCCTGTGCTTTCCAGCACATGGGGCTACCCACATCCTCTGTGCTTGTGTAACCTGCCCACCTGCTGGGTGTAGTGCGCTGTCCCACAGATGGGCTGTGGGACTGGGGCTCGCCCTGTCCCCGCAGGGGGGCGCTGCACTCTAGCCCCTCCCATCCCACACGGCGGGAGCACCAGCACCAGCTTCCCACTGCAGGGTGCGGGGAGCCTTGCGGGCCGGATCCACCCGTAGGGGCAGGAAGCGGCTCCATGCACTGCCTTTCCCCTTCCCGCCAGCTGGGGGAACAGCCACACAGGAAAACTGCTCCCCTGGAGGCTTTCCCTGCTGCTCCCATTGGCCAGAGTCATGGCAGGAGTCATGGAGCCAGGTAAGCACCCCCCCATCCCTCTCCTGCCAAGACCTCGCACCCCCACCTGCACCCTTCCTCCCTCCCAGACCCCTCCAATTCCCCAGCCTATTCCTGCACCCGTTGTGTCATCATGGGTGGTGGGCCATGGAAAGGTCTGCATTGAGCGGGGTGGGCCATGGGCCAAGACGTTTGAGAACCCCTGATCTACAGTCTTAGCTGGGATCCAGCTGGCTTTTAGTGCAGGCTGTAGAGGCTCAGGCACTAAGCTCCAGAGGGAGAGTGACAATCTAGGGTAGCAAATATACTGTTGGAGCTAGGGGATCTCACGGACGGGGCTGTTTTGTCCAGAAGGGTGTTTCCCAGCTGTTCTCCTTGAGAACATATCATGTGCTACACTAGAGCAGATTAATTTCCCCATTAGTTCTAGTTTCCTGTCTCTGCAGTGCTATCCGGATGCTTCAAAGGACGGTGAAATAAAACAATGCCACTTGGCCAATTGTGCAAGGCTTTACATGCCAGGAAGTTACTTCTCAACTCTTGTGGCAAGCAGCTGATGCCCTGAGGCCAGAAATTCGATCACTCGTACTTTAGCCAGTGGAAATACAATGCCAGCATTGTTCAGAAAGTTCCCTGTCCTCACTGAAATCTAGTCACCAACACCCCAATCTCTCACCTTACCTGGCTAAAACAAAAGGAAAAACTATGTAGCACTTTAAAGACTAACAAGATGGTTTAATAGGTGATGAGCTTTCGTGGGCCAGACCCACTTCCTCAGATCATATTCTGGAAGAGAATTGGCATGACCATATATACCAAAGGAATACAATGAAAAAAGTGAACACATTATTAAACTGACAAATCAGATTTAGTACAGCAGGTGGGTGAGGGAGAGGGAGGGAAGGAATAGCTATTTATGAGTCAATGAATGGCTAAACAGGGGTGATAAGTGGGGAAGCTATCTTTGTAATGGGAAAGGTCTTTGTTAAGGCCCATTCATAAAGTGTCAAATTTAAGCATGAAAGAAAGTTCTGAAGTTTCCCTCTGTAATCTGGTGTTAAAGTCTCTTTGAAGTAAGATGCATGTAGTAAGGCAAGGTCGTTAAGATTATATCCAGGTAGGCTGAAATGAAAAGCAACTGGTTTTTCCTTGTGAAGATGGCTGATGTCTGATTTGTGGGCATTAATTCTTTGGAGAAGTGTCTGAGAAGTCTGTCCGATATACATAGCAGAAGGACACTGTGGGCACATGATGGCATAAATTATATTTCTGGATGAACAGGAATATGTGTTCTTGATCATATAACTGATATGGTTAGGTCCAGTAATGGTGTCACCAGAGTAAATATGTGGACAAAGTTGGCAACGGGGTTTGTTGGAAGGGAAAGTTACCTGGCTGTGAGGGTCACAGCTGCGTGAGGTAGCAAGGCCTTCAGTTTGGTTTAAGACATTTACCCTTAATGTTATTGGGTGAGCACTTGTTTTTCTCTTGTGAGCCACCCTAAAAATACCACCTTCAGGATCCTAAATAATCCTATTGTCTGTACGTGTAAACCCAGCCATGTCTGTTACCCTTCTTGGGACTTTCTCAGTCCAGGTCATTTCTTAAAGGTCACGATCAACTTGAAATCCAAGTTTCAAAACCTGAGCCAGATAAGTCAGGTGCAGGCCGTAGCAGCCTCTGCCATTGTGTGTGGCTGTCCGCTCACATTTTCCTATTCCATGGTGCTGTGAGCAGCCTCCACACAAACAGCAAAGGCAAAGGTCAAGTGGCGCTCTGGGACCGCGAGTTCACTTCTCAGCTCTGACACTCTCCTGTTATGACCTTGGGCAAGTTACTCAATCTCACTGTGTCTCAAGATCACATGGGGATAATAGTACGTCCCTGCCTCACTGGGGTGTTGTGAGGGCGGGGCCTAAACAGGAAGGGGTGGGGCTACCCCACCCCCAGACCATAACTGGTCTGGGGGTGAGGGAGCCCCTTTGCCCCCGCCTTCCCACTAGGCACCCATGCCGTGGAAGAGGCTTGCCATGCTCCCCCACTCTCAGGCCAATTAGGGTCTGGAGGCGGGGGAGCGTGGGAAGCCTCCTCCTGCCTTGAGAGGAGCACGTGGCACATTGAAGTGCCGTGGGCTCCTCACAGGGCCAGGGCAGGGCGAAGGAAGCTTCACGCAGCTCCCCCTCCTCCCCCCCAGACCCTGATTGGCCTGGGGGTGGGGGAGTGCGCGAAGCCTCCTCTGCTCCCCCCCCCTCCCCCCCCCCGCCCTGTGAGCAGCACGCGGCACTTCAAAGCACCACATGCTCCCAGCAGGGCGGGAGGAGGCTTCACGCGCTCCTTCACCCCCAGGCCCTAATTGGCCTGGGGGTAGGGGGACAGCAGGGCCTCCACGGGCTGGATCCCCCCGCTTGGCAGGCTGCATCCGACCCACGGAGGCCCTTTTGCCCACCCCTGCCCTAGTTTGACTTTCTCCCGTAGCGTAGACCTGGCTTTATGGCTTTGTGGAGTCTCTTTGACTTCCTTGGGACTCTGTGTGCTGATAAGAGCCTGCACCTGAAGGACAGGCCCTTATCTGGTTGTACAGGGGAGACAGGGAAACGGGCGCTACCCAGATGTACAGAAATCATGAGTCAGACTCTCCAAACCATGAGACTGGCTTTAAAGCCTTGGGATTAAAACAAACGTTGACGTTCTTTTTATTTCACTCCTGGCGTTGGCTCATTTTCAAGCTTTGCTTCACATCCGCGAAGGCCAGCCGTTCCTTTTTGTTTGAAAGGAAAGCTCAGATTCTCAGGCAAGCATTGGATTCCGGCCTCGGCGGCTTGAAGAAAAACACTGGGCATGGGATTTGTGCGAAAACACAAGCACTGGTGACGTAAGGGGAGGCAAAGGCCCTTCCTTAGCCCTGGTCGAGCTGTGCTCCCCCAGAAGTCAGCGCGAGCTTTCGGGCTGACTTCAATCGGAGCAGAAAGGCACCAGTGCTGACTGAGGGCCTTGGCACATCCCATCCAACGTGATGAGACAAGAGAGAACTGGTTTTTTTCTCTCTAATCTAATTAATTTGTAATGATGTTCATCCAGGAGAAGGGAAAAATATCTTTAGCCAGGTTTTAACCTCAGCTGCTGGAATGTTGTGGGATGGGGGCATTCCTTATCCCTTATGGGAATATGCTTATAAATATGAATACGGCATAATTGGACTATGCTTTATGGGAGATACTTCATGTGAGATATCATTGGAAAGGTCGCAATCTACAGAATATGAGTAGCCCATTTGTATGCATGTATCCTTCCTGTGTTTGAAACTAGAAATATGAAGTATAAACCTTTCTTATTAATGTAGTCATGCTAAGTGAGGGCCATTAGTAACACTCAAGGAACTTAATGGCTCAATACTCAGGATAATGGTCTGTGAATAGATTTGTTTTTTCCTATAAACCTGGGAGGAGGGGCTATGCTGGGTCCTTGCACAACGACTCACCGCCACAGCACCTCCCGCTGGTCACTCAAGAATTAGTTCCACCAAGCTCTGGAGCGCCCTCTTCTGGCTGGTGTCCTACGTACTATTAGCTATTCATGTGTTAATGGTTCTGCCACTTTACATTAGGACCCGCACCCCTTCTAGACCATGGTGCCCTCCCCTCTGGGTACTGCCCTGCTGCAATGCCCCCACACTCTGGGGCCATGTCTACACTCACAGCTTCTTGCGCGAGAAATATGCAAATGAGGCTAAGCGTGGAATATCGCCAAGCCTCATTTGCATACCTAATGAGCTGCCATTTTTGCAGAAAAGGCTCTTGCGCCAGGAGGAGCTGTCTACACTGCCCCTTCTTGCACAATGCTATTAGTCCTGAAAATAATCGGCCTAGTGGCATTGCACAAGAGGATTTTTGTTGCGCAAGAAGGGGCAGCGTAGACAGCTCCTTCTGGCGCAAGAGCCTCTTCTGCAAAAATGGTGGCTCATTAGGTATGCAAATGAGGCTCAATGATATTTCACACTTAGCCTCATTTGCATATTTCTCACGCAAGAAACCACGAGTGTAGACATAGCCTGGGGGGTCCTCTCCTTCAGGGAACCCTCAGCCCTACCTTGCCTCAGCGACTCACTGCCAGTTGTCATCTCACCCCTGTACTCCAGGAAAACTGCAGTCTAAAATGGCCACTCGTCATTGGCAAGAGGTGTGGACCTGCTGCCTTTTGCTGCCCTGACTGCCTCCCTGCAGCTGTAGTCCCCTCAGGCCTTTAGAGCAAGGCCTTAACCTGGGAGTTTGCCTGACCAGCTCCCCAGCTCTGCCTGCCCTTCCCCAGCCCTGCTCTGTGTCAGGTACCCTCTGTAGCTTCCCTGGCAGCCAGCTCCCTCCTCCCAGGTGGAGTGAGAGCGTGAGAGTGTTTGTTCTCCTCTCAGGACCCCTTATTTATACTGCCTGCAGTTGGGCCCTCATTGGCTGCTATCTGCCCCAGCTCTCCCCCAGGACTGGATTTAACCCTTCTTAGGCCAGGGCAGAGCAGATGCCCTGTCACAGTTCTATCAATACATGTGGCCATGTCACCTAATGCTGGGATCCATCTTGGATGCTGTATTTTTCCACAAGAGCTGAGGGAAAGTTTAGACTGAACACAAAAGATTCCTGCCTTTTACAAAACCTATTTAAGGGTGGGGAGTGAGGTAATCCAGGTCATCACTTCTCCCTGGCTACCTCACCCAACATGACTGCTGGAAACAACTAAGACTGAACTGGGGGAAGAAACTGGGCCCAGGCCATGATGATTATTAGAACAACTTTGAGGGTGAGATGTTACATGTAACTAGCTTCTTTAGTGCATTAAGTGTATTAGCTGGCGTTTCTGTTTTATTTTGCTTCATAACCTACTTTGTTCTGTGTGCTATCTCTTATGACCATTTAAGTCCTACCTTTTATACTTAATAAAATCATTTTGGCTTATTAATAAATCCAGTGTAGATCATTGTGACCTGGGAGAGGGGAGCAAGTAGTCTGTGTGTAACCCACACACCTACTGGATGTGGCTCACTGTCCAATGAAATGGCACTTAGACCACATACATAAGAGTTTGGCTGCAGCAGAACAATGGGATGTGCCTGGAATGGGATTGCTTCTCACCAACCATGCAGAAAAGAGACAGAATCACCAGAATCACCTCTGTCTAGGACTGCCCCAAACCCGAGCCTCCCAGGCATCCTTCAGGGAGTTTCAGGGAGTGGAAGCTCCCCTCCCCCCATTCATATGGGAACATTGCTGGCTGTTCCCCTTCATCAGGGAGCGAGGGGAAAGTGCACAGCTTGCTGAATTCCTCACTCTGGCTAGGGAGTGCAGGGGGCAGATGAACCTGGACCTGCCCCAGCTGGGGGACATACACCCCTCCTCTGGCTGTGCCCCCTGGAGCTGTAGCAGCCATGAAGAGGCACTTCTCACCTGGCCCCACACTGCTGCAGTGAGCGAAGGCGGGGGTAGTCCTCTCTCCCCAGGGCGGCCTGCATAATGAACCCCTCATCTCCAGCCCCACCCCAAAGCAATGATATAAAGAAGCGTGGACATTTTCCTTTTTTTTTCTTTCCAAAAACAAAAATTGAGTTAAGGACCCAAACAACACCAGGCAAAATCTTCTAGTCTCACATAAATGCAAGTATCAAATATTGTGCTTATTAAACTGTGTATCAGTGCCAGGGTCAGAAGTTGAGTTATATTATTGATTTCATTGTGGCGCGCAGCTGTGTATGTAAATACAGTAAAAATGTGTCACGGCCGAGCTTCAAAAGAGCGCGGCCTGGGGGCGGGGTCTGGCAGGTCAGTCAGTCTCAGTAGCCCAGTGTTGGCCAATCACACAGCTGAGTCAGTGTTGGTAGTTGCTTAGTGAAGGCCCATCAGCATCCTGCAACAGCTGTTCTGCCGTGTTACAAGCCGTGATCCCGAAGACGCTATGCACACAAAGAATTGGTATTGGGTTGGACTTTATCTGGTAAGAGGTTTTAACAACAGCGTAAAAGGAGAATCACCAGTCCTTGTGAGATTAAGACTGTGTATTTACTGTAGTCCGTTACCGGTAAAGTAAAAGTGAAGCCCTGATTTTCGAGTACCTACTGCTAATGTTAACAAACACCACTTTACACACACATACCTTTCTGTTCTAGTTGCAAGAATGTGCGATAATAATAGAAATTCTGGCCTGTTTATTTGGTCATTTTGAATGCCAAGTAAATGAAGGTAAGATTTCAGTCTAGATTTTTCATTTTTCCCTAGACTGAATGTGGGAGGAGAGGCAAAGTCATAGTTTGCCTCGGTTGCCAGAAACGGTGGGGCCAGCCCGGGCCGACCCCATGCTTATGAATTTTCTTGGGCCTGCTGTGATCAAAAGGTGTCTCCTCCTGCTGTGCCAGACACGCCAGACCAAGGGCTTGGCTTAAAAAGAAAAATGAACTGAAAATCTTGGGGCTGTCTGGGGATGAAGGAGACAGAGAGCTAGAAAGCTTTGGCCTGGCTAGTTAGCGTCTGCACAGCGAAGACTCATTAGAAGTTTTTGTGTCACTCTTCCCTTGTACTCCTCCGGCTGCCTGTTGCATCCAGGCCCGGCCTCAAGGCAAGGCGAGCAATGGGGTTGCCTTGGGCCCCACCCCATGCCTTCAGGGACCTACGCTGCCCGGTGCCCATCTGCCCTGCTGCTCACTCACTGCCTGGCTGGGAGCCGCCTGGCCATGCAGTGCAGCCAACTGCCTGGGGCCCTGCAAACTCTGCCCAGGCCTGGTTGTATCCCTTGTCTTACACAGGTTGCACCTCTCTAAACTGGGACTCTTTGATGTGGCAACATCCGGATGTTCCGGTGGAGGGCTGGTGGCTGGGAGCCCTATGGCCTGCAGGGCATGGACTGAGGCTGAGAGCCTAGGGCACAGCCCAGCGAGGCTGCCCGGGGGGGGGTCCAGGAAGCCCGACATGTGGCCCTGTGGGGCTGCCCGGGGGGAACAGGTAGCAGAGGAGGAGCAGGCCAGAAAGCTGGGGGCTGGAGGGGCCAGTGGCAGGGAGTCCAGAAACGATCTCCCCATGTCCAGCAAAACCTCTCATCTGGTCCTGAGGGTGCTCCCAGGGAGGTCCAAGCTGCACGTAGACTGGAAGCTCCTTGGGGCAGAAGCAATCTCTTTGTTCTGCATCTGTCCAGTGCCTGGCACAATGGGGCTCTGGTTCATGCCTGGGCTCCTCGGGGGTACCCCAATACACAGCCTCAATACCAGTAACATCCCAGGCACCTTTTCACCTTTCAGCTCCCCCGGGGTCAGAAGAACATTCTCTCCCCTTTCCCTCCCTGCCCCCCACCCCCTCCCTGGCTCCTAATTAAAAACAACCACGGGACTTTTCAGCAGCATTGTAGGGGCTTCACTGACATATTCCCCCCCCCCTTGTTGTCGACATCCCATATTCCGTGGCAATGCCAGCTCACCTAACAGTAAAACGCTCTGCCCATTATTTGGCTTGGAGGCTTGGGAGTCTGCCCAGCTCGCTCCCTCTCTCCAGAGCGAGAGCAATGCCTCTCCTCCTCCCCTAGTCGGCCGGGAGGGCTGGATCTGCGAGTTACACCTCCTGCAACCTTCTCGCTCACTGCTCGCAACCTGTGCTGCAGGGATTTCAGCCAGCACAAAAATCTCTTCTTGCCGGAACTTCTCGATGCGTCTCCCCTTTGCCAGCACCATGGATCTGCAACGTGTGGGGCACTGCGCAGGGACCGAGGGCTCGGCGGAGAGAGCAGCAAGAGGATAAGTTTCCAGAGCCGTCGCTCCTGCTGCAACAGGTAAGGACAGGCGGCGCGCTGCTTGTGCAAAGTGAAAATGACTCGGGGCGTCCCCAGGCCGCATGGTGATCGGGGACGACCTCCTGAAACTCTGCGTGCATGTGAGTCAATCAATGTAGCCTCCCATTCAAAACCAGCCCCCCATGCCTCACAATTTACGCTCTAACGATTTATGCTCTTAGCAAAAACCAAACAAAAAACCCGACTCAACCAGCAACTTTTGTCATGCTGCCATCCCTCGCTCCCTCACTCCTGTCAGTCCCACGAGGAGGAATTGTGAACTGGGCTAAGGAAAGCCGGGGGACAATGCTTGCATTTGCTGCCCCTGGCTCTGGCAAGGCCGTAGGCTTTTCCGTTCACTCCCGTAAACTTTATCAAAAGTGAGGGGCAGCCCGGCACACCTGGCCAATGAACGGTGCACAGCGGCTCAGAACGAGCCCCCTCGGGAATGCAAGGTAAAGAAAATTATTTTAACGACACATTTTGTGCAGGCTGTACCTACTCCCAGCTTTTCCTTGCTGCGTCCCTGTTATGCGACCACCACCTCTGTTGGACCCTGTCCAGTACAGGCAAAGCACTGGCCTTGTTGCTCCCTTGGCAGCTAATGTCACTTAGGGTCATCAGGGTGGTGAAAATGCCAGATCCCCTGACACTGTACCTACTCCGGGGCGCCTCCTCCTACTGACAGGAGGGCTTCAAAGGTGGGAAATCAAGGAAAAAGCTAAGCAGAAATGAGGCCTCGGTGTTTGCTCTGCATTCACGTAGGGTGGGCATCTACACTGTGTGTTTGTCTCAATGCGTGTTCGATTCTCGGTGCCTTGATGGAGGCCGGAGAGAGCACACTACTCCTAACTCCCTTAGTGACTGCAGATCAATGGGCGTGCAGCTGTTCTTTCCCCGGCACGCACGTGGCACTGCAGAGAAGGGAGAAAAGAGAGAAAGGGACGCCCAGCCTGGAGATAATATGGGGAAACCTTTAGCAGAGGCAGCGATTGGGTAATTAACCTCCCAAGGGAATTAAAAGCGGACCAGGGGGAGTGAAGAATCCATAAGGGCAAAGACGACATCTCCGACAACATTGGTTGCTCGAGATAGTTAGAAAACACCTGGCTCCCGGGAGCTTGCTTTTAACAAATGCCCTAGAGATTACAAAAGTTGGAACAACTTTTTATTCTACCAATGCACAGGCAGATGGACACTGGCACACACCGTGCACCAAACTCTGGGGCGTCTGCCAAGGCGGTAGGATAGCTCGTAGTTATCGCGGAGTGTAAAATGGTGGGAAACGGCATTGTGTCCCAGTTGGGGGAGGGAGGAAGCTGCCTGCACAGGTAGCTCCCTGGTCCCAGCTGCATCACTTAATGGGTAGCAGGTTTAAAACTAATAAAAGAAAGTTCTTCTTCACATAATGCATTGTCAACCTGTGGAACTCCTTGCCAGAGGAGGCTGTGAAGGCTAGGACTATAACAGAGTTTAAAGAGAAGCTAGATAATTTCATGGAGGTTAGGACCATAAAAGGCTATTAGCCAGGGGATAGAAATGGTGTCCCTGGCCTCTGTTTGTCAGAGGCTGGAGAAGGATGGCAGGAGACAAATCGCTTGATCATTGTCTTCGGTCCACCCCCTCTGGGGCACCTGGTGCTGGCCACTATCGGCAGACAGGCTACTGGGCTAGATGGACCTTTGGTCTGACCCAGTACGGCCATTCTTATGTTCTTATTTGCTGTTGAGAAGCTTCATTTCTCCCTGCCAAGCATAGATCCAGGAACCGTCCATGCTGCACAGGGGAAGATGTCGGGTTGCCTGGGCTTTCCTGCTGGCTAGTTGGTGAGGCCAGTCTGGCTGGAAAGTTACTAGCTCTTGAGACTGGCCCTTTGCTCCCCACGTCTGTGGAAGGCTGGGCAGTACTGGCATTTAGGGGTGCTGAGCTCATTGGCCTTTTTGTGGTGCTACCTTAATCCCCAACACTTCCTGGCCTATCTGAAAGAGTTCAGGGCACATGGGACTTTGAGATAAACGAACCTTGGGGGAGTTATTGTGTAAGAGAACTCATTTCGGATTTTATCCTGGAGTTACACGCTTGCTTCGTAGGCTGTCCCTTGTTTGCATCACACACACACACTCTCTCTCTCTCTCCCCCTCTTTTCATCCAGAACATTTTTAAAAACAAACCCAACCTGCCCTCTCCACAGCATTTCTCACATGCGAATGGTTCAACTCTGAATGAACGTCAAATAGGAAGTTTTTGCAGCAGCGGCTGTGTCTCCTGGCCCTTTAAATAAACAAGCATCACTTTTATGGGGGGAAATGAATAACTAACTCATCCTGGGAATTAGACATCGATTAGAAGCCAATTCATTTTGTATTATGCTCGGGGAAGGTCGGTCTTGGTCCAGTGCAAATCACACAGGAGCCTCACGCCAGCCCGGTGCAACCGAAATGGTAGTTTTGTTGTGTGCATGTGTTTATTTATGCCTGCCCCTGTGCATATGCGGTGTGTGTCTGTGCATATATCAGGGAGCATCCTTAATTCTCCTCCAGTGCAAGTGCATAACAAGATTAGGAAGCACCAGAACTTTTTTGGAAATGCCAGTGCCGCATTGTCCTGTTAGAAATCTGATTCGCTGAACAAGCAGTTTGTCCTCTCTGCTGCGGTTTTCCTTGGCAGGCAGGCAGGTTTGTGGCAAAGCAACTTTCCTTCCTGGTTCTTGGAAGAAAGAGCCATGCGGTGTTTGAAGAGGGCAGAGCAGATTGTGGGGTAACTGAGGAGGCAGAAAGGTTTGTAGCTAGGAAATATTATGGCCTGATCATACTTCAGGTAGAAACTGCAAATATATTCTTCAGCTAGATCCTGCCGATATAGTGTGTATGTCATATTTACCAGGCAGGCAGAGAGAGACTGCATTACAGCTATATTGAGAAAGATACTTACATCTATTACTAAGCAATAGGTAGATGCAGCCAGCGTGTGAATAGCTAGTAGTCCATAGCAATCTGCTCTAGATAAATATTATAGGTAGATGTAGAGGTGGGGGACTTTTTTTAACCACCAAAAAAACAGTCGGGGACCGCACAAAAGTGAAAAGCAAACAAACAAACAAGACAAAACCTGCCCACATTCCCCTCGCAACATCAGAGCCTGGGGGGGGGAGGGGGAGGCTAGTGGATTTTGTAGCCCCCCCCACGCTCTGGGGTGGGGCCAGAAATGAGGAGTTAAATGTGTGGGAAGAGGCTGCTGGGAAGCAGGCTTGGGGTCTGGGCAGGAGGGTCTGGGAGAGTGCAGGAGTGGGATGGGAGGGCTGAGCAGGAGGTAGGATGCAGGAGCGGAGGGGGGTGTGGGGTTGAAGCACCAGCGCTGGCTCCCCAGTGCTGAAGGGGAACCCCAGATCCAGGCAAACTGGGGGCCAAATTTGCAGACCCCAGTCATTTGCAGGCAGAATCAAACCTGGGACCTCTGGAGCTTAGTGCATGAGCTTTTACCACGTGAGCTAAAAGCCAGCTGGCTCACTGCTAAGGCTGCAGAGCAGATTCATCATTCTCTCCATAGGTGGTCTCGGTGCCACAAGGCGGGACAGTACACCAAAGCCAGAAGGGTTCATAGAGATATCTTGATATCGTAAATAGAGCTGATACAATTTCTCTAAGCCAGCATGTGACTGTGACAAGCAGCCCATGGTGACTATCTCCAAACACACCAGTCTCTACAGTAAGCATCTCCTCCCCTCATATTTGTCACCCAGCCACATGGTGGGTTCTCTAGGAGCAGGGACTGTGTGTGTCATTTGCTTGCCCCGTATCTAGAAATAACTAGTGAGACCAATTGTATTATAGCCCTGCTCAGGGAGCGGATCTTCCTGTATCTACTAATGGCTCGCAGGACTGGTATTTGTATAGGCTGTCTGGGGAGCCATCCCACTGACTGAAACATCCGCCCCGTGGAATTTTCCACGCACATTTCTGTACTGCGGCTCCCCTGAGACCCACAGTGTGCAGCTGAACTGGTTGACTCGAGTATCTAAAAGGATGTTACAAGGAGGGAGAAACATTATTCTCCTTAACCCCTTAGGACAGGACAAGAAGCAACATGCTCAAATTGCAGCAAGGGAGGTTTAGGCTGGACATTAGGAAAAACCTCCTAATTGTCAGGGTGGTTAAGCACTGGAATAAATTGCCCAGGGAGGTTGTGGAATCTCCATCACTAGAGATATTTAAGAGCAGGTTAGACACACACCCACGAGGGATGATCTAGACCAGCAGTTCCAAACCTTTTCCAGATGGGGACCCATTTTGACAATTCAGGAAGATTTGGTGACCCAAGGCAATTCAAAAATGGGGGGACGAGAGGGGGCAGAGCCACCTGAGGAGACACTCAGTGACCCTTTTGAAATGTAATGGTGACCCGTATTTGGGTCCTAACCCATAGGTTGGGAAACCCTGATCTAGACGGTGCTTGGTCCTGCCATGTGGGTGGGGGACTGGACTTGATTACCGCGCGAGTTCTGTGATTCTCTGATTCTATGACATCCTACTTTACACTCTGATGATGAGGAAGCACCTGGAAGAACCAGTGCAGAGCAGAGAGAGGTGGAGTCAAAGCTGCTGTAGACAGAGCAGAAAATTGGCTTGATGGGGCACATGTGCCCTGGGACCAGAAGTAAAAACCAGCGAGTGGACTGGGTTGCTAAGAAAGAATATTGGCAGTAGAGAGGGGGCATACAAATGAAATGATAGCCCTGGGAGAGAATCAGAGTTTTCCTGGAAGTCGGTTTGGGATAGAGAGGCTAGGAAGGAAGCGTAACTGCTAGCAGTATGTCTACAAGGCAAGCGGGAGGTAGTGCAAATACCACACATGCTACGTCTACCGGAGCTAGCTGCGATTAGCTAGCAGTGGAGCAGTGGTGGACACTTGGGGTGGGAACTGTACTCTGATCACTTTCCATGCTGACCCCTGCCCTGCTGCCACGACTCACCTGCTCGGTCAAAGCTGTCTCAGGTATGTCCGCACGTTCACCTCCCAGCTGCAGTGTAGACACCCCCAGGGTTACAGAGCCCTATTCCAAGGCCAGTCCCACAGGCAGAAGCAAACACTGTGCCTAGAGGGTTGGCAGGAAGGATTCCCGAGATGCTCCGCCGTTCCGGACAGGCAGTGTCTCGATACAAATGAATATGGGCTAGCGGCCGGAGCACAGTGTGATGATGATGGACACAAAAGGGCGGGGTTACCTCCCGGCCGTGGGACTTGCAGGGGCTCCTTCGCTCCTCCTCCAGCTTTGGATTGGCTTGTTTTGAATGTAAGGCACTTTGAGGCTGAGGTGCAGGCAGTGCCTAGTGAATTGCCAGGGATGGCCAGGCACAAGCTTACCCACATCAAAAGCCCTCCCCCTCTCCGCTTAAGGGGAGGAGCCACTGGGCCCAGGCGTCAAAAGAGTTTGAGGCCAGCAAATGATAAAGGAGGAATAGGCGTGAGGTCGTAGGGTCAAAAGCAGGGATCCAGAAGGGGAACAGTGAGCAGCGGACGCAGGACAATTCCCACTGCTCCTTGAAGGCATCCAAGGAGCCAGTAGACGTGGCTCAGAGGAACTCTGCCTGGAGACATGATCTAAGGGAGGATCAGAAGTAGGCCCATCAGTTGGAGAGCACCTCCCTGTCCAGCTTCCTCCTCCAGGTAAGGCACACGGCCACCTTCGGGGGGGCTCATGACTTCATGGGGCCACAGATCGAATGTGCAAGGGGCACGAGGAGTGGGGAGATCAGCCACCAGAACCAGAACAGAAGGAGAAGCTGGACAAGGGGCCACATGCGAGATAGACACGAGTCAGGATCTTCTTCACAGCACAAGAGGGTCCAGTGTCAGGGAGCGGGGCGGGAAGTGAGAGGTGCGGGCAGCATTTGCTGGAGGAGAGTGGATGCGGTGGATGAACTTGTCCTGCACGTCAGAAATGCAGAAGCCTAGAAATCAGACCTTTCCAGCTGCTGGCAAAACTAGGAGGATCATCAGTGTCCCAGCGCAATCTCCACCACTTCCGGTTACAGGCTATTCCACCGCCACACATCTCTAATCAAGTCAGGGTGAAAATGGGCCATTCACACCATTGGGTGTGGAGATGTGAATATCCAGAGAGGGCAAATTGCCTTTGTAGTGTGTTAACCAGTTGAGATCCCTATTCAATCCTAAATGAATAGTGTTGAATTTACAAATGAACTCCAGTTCTGCTGTCTCCCTTTGTAATCGGGGCTTTGAAATTCTTTTGTGGGAGGATGGTGCCTTTTGAATCCATTTCTGACTGGCCAGGGAGGTTAAAAAGGTCCCCTACAGGTTGGTGTGTGTGACCATTCCTGATGTCTGATTTGTGTCCATTTGTCCTTTGGTGCAGAGACTGTCCAGCATGGCCACTGGACATGGCAGCAGGGCATTGCTGGCACTTGATGGCATATAACACATTAGGGAGTGTACAGGTGACTGATGTGGGTAGGTACTGTGATGGTGTCACTTGTGTAGATATGTGGGCAGAGTTGGCAAGGGGGCTTGTTGCAGGGGCAGGTTCCTGGGGGAGTGTACCTGAGGTGCACTGTGTGGCTGCTGGTGAGTCTTTGCTGCAGGTTGGGGGGCTGTCTGTCGGCAAGGATCGCAGAAAGGACCAGTGAGGAGGAGGAGCTGGGAGATGACGGAGGGAGGGAGAGGGCAGGAAAGGGTTCGATGAACCCCCCTGCCCACCTACGGATGTGGCACAGACTCAGTGCCTGCTGGTTGCAGTCACACGGCTAGCCACCCACTCAAAACCAGATGGACTCCCTGGGCGTAAGACCACGCCGAGCGGCAGCTGATGCTGGCCAGTGCTCTGCAGCCTGGCCACAGAGTCTGTATCACATGGGGAGGTGCCCACCCTGCTTACCTGGTGTGATGAGATGATCAATGTCAGGACTGGCCGGCTAACCCTAGGCCAGCTGGTCTGTGGGGTTGGAGTCGCTCCCTCTTGCTGTCTGGGCTTGAAGAAGCTGGAAGAGCTACAGAGAGGCCAGGGCACTTAATTGCTTGATGTGCCTGTGAAATGGGGACAAAGGCATTGTGAGACGTTATCTGATCTCGTGTATGAAGCGCTCTGACAGCCTCATGAGACTGGAACCACGTCAGAGCCGCGCTGCCTTGCAAGTACAGGCTGAGCCTCTCTAGACCGGCACCCTCAGGACCTGACCAGTGCCGAACCATGGGAGGTCTCTATTGTCTAACAGCATTACCAACGCTGCCACTGCTTCCTGGGCTCTGAGAAGACATTGAGGGGTAAATTAGAGCTAAACAACAGGACAGAACCCTGAGAGCTAGGACTGGTGGCTGTAAACAAACTTTTTGGGACCGTGGGAAACATGACCATGCCCGCGATAAGTGGACATCTAGCCAACAAAAATCATGCCAGACCACGGATGTTGCCAGACCAGAGAGTGCCGGACTAGAGAGGTTGAGCCTAGAGTCATAGAATCCAGGGGTGGAAGAGACCTCAGGACGTCATCGAGTCCAGCCTCCTGCTCAAAGCAGGACCAAGGCAGCATCTGGGCTGCATGAACCTGGGCTGGATGTTGCTGTGCCAATGCAGGTCGGGTTCACTGACCCTCCCAGCAATACTCCAACCTGAGCCCTGCTGACTTTCTCCTAAGCATCACAGCCATCCCACACAGGGGACGGTGATCTCTCTGCAGGCGGTCATCGCTTGTCTAATCGAGGCATCGATACTGCCGTGACACTGCCCTGTGGCTGGTGATTTGGTCGGTCTTTTTCGTGGACGGCTGCAGGACCATGCACTCTTCCAAGCAGCGTTACACACTGGTAGTGCTGGTGGCACACTGGCACTAGAAACCCTCCTGCCTGGCGCATGCGTTATTCACAGAGAAAGGAGCAACGTGAAACTGAAGAGAAGTAGCTTGTGTTCGAGAAGGGGAACCAGTAGCTGGTTGCAAACAGAGGGGAGATATCATCCAAGTGGTGCCTTTGCAGCAGCGATTTGTGTGGATATGAGTGGAGTGAGATTGCGTTTGCTAAGGCCAGAGGATGCCGCAGCAAGGGAGACACGAGAGCCTGGCTGAGCGATTTTGGGGTGTGGACAGCTCAGAAAGACTATATCTTAGAGCCGTGGCGCAGGAAGAATCAGCAAGTGTTAGCCACGCCCTGGATGTGTGGCTCTAACCAGGGGTGGGCTATCTCCCCAATTAATTCTTCCAGCACTGAGAAAGGACCTCTGGAGAGGAAGAGGACTATTGCTTAAACACCTCCCGACCCAGTATTACATCCGTTACTCTGCCTAATCATACCACTCCGTTTTGCAGTCCCTGTGGAATTGCCTCCTTTTCTGGGTGCTTAATTCCTGTCTCAGGCCCTCACCCAGCAATGCCACTAGAGACCCCCAGAACTACTGGAGCATAATGTTGTTACCATCCAGGGTCAGTTACCCACCTGCAGCATGGCCAGCATAGCAAAGAACAGCATTTAATGGGTCATTCCAAGCTGACAGGCAGACCTCTGGCATAAAATGCACACACAGCACCGGGTTTTAAATGGTCAGCCATGCAGTCCATGGCTGGTTAGCACTCAGGAAATGATTTTCAGTTCTGTCTAAGCCATTTAAAAACCACTGCCTGAGAGTGGGAGGCAGTAGGGGTTAACAGTATCTCATTGTGCAATCAGCTATGCTTTTACTTTACAGAGGTGCTATCCAGTCAAACCTGGCCCCCAACAAGTTTGCAGACCACATGCAGATCACCAAACCCAGCTGGTCAAAAGTCATGAGGCAGGCCCTGAAAAAAAAATCACAAGACTGGCTTCACAAATCATGAGATTTTTAAAATAATAAAATGGATTCTGTTTAGTTGTCTTGTGGTGGGGCAGTGTTGCGGGTTGGCATTTTCAAGTTTTACTTGACAACTGTGAGGGCTAGAAACTTCCTTTCCTTTTAAAAATTGAAACAGAGATTCTCATATCAAACACATGATTCCAGGAGGTGGTGCTTTAAGAAAAGTCCCAAATATGATGAGACAACAATCACCACAAAATCATGGAAGTTGGCAACACAGCTCAGACCCACACAAATGGTTCCATCACATTGTTTTTATGTTTTAAAGTCCGGTGGCATCATTTATTAAACAGCAACAACATGCCTCTTTAGCCCTGGTGACTCAAAGATTGCACGATTCTGAGCAGTGTACCTGACAGAAAACCCAAGAGCTGCAAGATAAAACTGACGAGCCTTTTTAATACTGACCAAGCTGAGAAAATGGCAAATTGCATATAACTGTGAAAAGCAAATACAGTTTTTCTAACAAGGCTTTAGTGCTAGTTAAAGGGGTTTTTAGAGACCTGGATAAATGTCCTCTTGGTGCAGAGATTCTTTTTAAGACGACATTTTCTATATTCAACAACATTCATTATTGTTTTATTTTGCAACCTTTGGCCCTACATGAATTTCTCATGCAGCGTCCCTCCTGTTTGTATACATCCTGAACCAGAAGGTGTATTCCTGGATTCCTTCTCCCCTCGGGCTTTGCTCCCACCCTGCTAAATAATTTGCTCCCTTCGCTCCGTCCCACTTCCTTTGTGACCTTTGCACTTTAGAAGCACAATAAAATGGACCCAGTCATTTGTCATTTGAGCAGCTACAGGGCTTTTTGCCCCTTTTACAGCCTACAAAGAGGTAGGCGTACGTCTGCATGTTCCTCCCGTGAGAGCTAGTCTGGCAGGGCTCTGGGCAAAGTTTTAAACAGGTGAGTGGGAAACGCAGGGGAGGAGCAGGCCAGAGGATATATGGCACCGCGGGGTAGGTCTCCTGCAAGAAATCCAAGGAGAATGGGAATCCCAAACCCAGTCTTTCCTCCAGGCTTTGTGGGGAAGGTGCAGAGGGAAGATTGCAGGCAGGTTGTATTCTAGGGGCAGAGTGCAGACCAGGCCCTCTGGCAAAGGAGGCAAACAGCTGGCTTGAGCAAACTCTGTGATTTCCAGGAGGAGCAAACAGTCACTTCTACCTCTGGGGACTACAATGGAAACCATCTTCCCCCCAATGACAGCTGTGTGCCACGAAGTGCTACACAGAGAAGGCGCCTCCTTTCTGGGGGTGCGCCATTTGAGACACCTTGCTCTAGAACAGGGGTGGGCGATAATTTTCTTAGGGGGGCCACTAAATGAATTTTGCGATGAGGTCACAGGCTGGCTCCGCCCCCAGAAGGGGTGGGGCTGGGGTGGAAGGGGCAGGGCTGGGGACTAGCTCCTCCCCGCACAGCAAAGGACTCACGGTTCCCAGCCCTGCTGCTACCACATTGCCTGGCAGCCGCCCGGGGTTGCTGCAGCTATTTAAAGGGCTCGTGGCTCCAGCCCCTGCTGGGGTAGCACTGCGAATGAGAGCCACGAACCATTTAAATAGGATCCTGCTGCCTGAGCCACTGTCTGGAAATTCGGTGGCACAGGCAACAGGCTATAAATAGAAAGTGGCCAGAAGCAATCCAGGGGCCAGATCAAAGTGTTAGGTGGGCCGGATCCTGCCCCCAAGCTGCATGTTGCCCAGCCCTGCCCTAGCTCCTTCATGGTATTGAGGTGCCTAACTCCCATGGGCCTGAGTTTACGAAGGTTCTGAGCTTCCCCCAATCCCAGTGACTCCTGTCAGATCTGTAGGGGGTTGGCACATCCAGAGCACAGAAGGGTCTCAAGGAGGGTCCAAAATCTAGGCACTGAAAGGAGCGAGGCCCGTGGCATGTGTGTCATCCAGAGGCAAGAGGCGGAAAAATGCGCTTTACCACATGGCATCAGGGATGCCTTGTGAATGTTGTGGGCCTGCCCGGAGGCCCCATGACGCTGCATTGCACCGGTACCACAGCATGGCTTTATTTTCAGTCTAAGAAGAGAGCCTGCTGGGGACTAGAGCTAGTAAAAGAACCACCGGGGGGCAGGATCCACAGAAAATTGCCCCCTTTTCTCTCACACCACAATTTTCCAGCCAGGCAGTGGAAACGATGGTTCAGTTTACCCCCGAGAGTTGCCCAAGGGATGAATTCAACAGCTATGTCCACTATTAACTTGCTTGGGTTTGTTTAATTTTGGGGTGCTTCTCTTGGAGGGGCTAGAACTCAGGGTGTTCACTGTTGCTGGTCCCCCACCCCCTTTCTGCAACGCTCTCCCTGCTTTTCTGAGGCGCACCCCCAAAGCATGCAAGCTCCAAACACTGCATCATGCCTTGCCCTGCTACTGCAGAATCAAAAAGTGGCATCACTGGGAAATGGCAAGAGACAGCTCACAACTTTTAGGTCACATGCTCAGTGGAAGCCATGCAGGGTAACTGGGCCTGGCCTTTATCCTGCAGTTCCTGGCAATGTTCCCTCTCTAATCTTTTCCCATCCATGTGCAGAATAAATTTTGTCATGTGCACCAAGGCATGTGTGGATGTGCACCACCAATAGAAACACATGCTGCTGGCTGGGAGGTGCTGTGAGCGCTCTGGTAATCAGCTGGGTGGCATTTGAATCTCTCCTGCCTGGCTGCCCAAGCACTCAGCTTAAGGGAACAAGGCCCAGCTGGGGAAGGCAAGCCCCAGCCCCACCCTTTCCACCCTAGGCCCCGCCCCTGGATCCAAGCCCTGCCCACCCCCAGGCAGAACCTTTATGGCCACCTGGGGCTGCCATGCTGCAGCCCCAGTCCTCCCCCGGCGGCCAGGGATCAGGGCTGCCGCACCATTGCCCCATTCCTCCCTGGTGGCTGGGGAGCCAGGCTGCTGTGCCGTGGCCCCAGCCTTCCCTGGCGGCCAGGGAGTGCAGGCAATTTTGGCCTCGCCCTTGCCTACCCTACCCACCCCCGCCACCCCCCCTTGGGGAAAACTGCTGTTGGTAATCGTTTAGTTTCCACCTATCTAAAGGATTTCCCCCTCTGAGCCTCATCGCCATGCCTGTCTCTTCATTCCAGTTCCCCCGACTTCTTGGACACGCTTTTAACGTCCAGTCTCCCCGGGGATATTTAATTCAGAGTTTCCAAGGCAGTTTCTCAGTTAAAACGCAGCCGGATTAAAAGCACAACAAACGGATTTACTCGGGACCTGAGTCTGCAGGACTCTGCCCCCCAAGGAACGCGGGTCCCTCTTGGGCTCCTGCACGGAGGGATGATCTCCTGGTATGTACCTGCTGGCATTGAGACAGGGAGCAACGTGTAGAACCACAGAATCCCTGCCAATGCATGTGCCAGGAGGACGGTGGCAGGCCCCAAGGAGCAGAGCGCTGCAGGGAAGGGTGTAGCAGGCTCAGGGCTTCCCCAGCCAGAGAGCAGAAGCACAGCCCCCTCCCAGGTGTGCCCCGGTACCAGCAGGGAAAGGCCCAGGAGGGGAACGGCTCCTGGAAAGGGCAGTAGATGAAGGAGAGAGGGTGTGAGGTCTGTCAATAAACAGCTGCCCTGGGACCGGGAAGTGTCCTCTGTGTGCTTAGGGCTGCAACGCAAGGTATAGAGGACATGGACTTAACCCCCACAGCAGACCTACCGACAGGGGGACCCACGGGGCAATTGCCCCGGGGCCCAGTGATCCAAAGGGGCCTGTAGCTCCCGGCTGCCACAGCTACAGCAGCAGCAGCGGTGGCGGATGGAGCTCCAGGCCCCTTGAATTGCCACCAGAGCATTGTGCAGGGTGTTCTGCTTAGCTCCAAGGGGCTGCAGTGAGCGCCGTGGTCTGGGTCCCCCCCACTTCCGCCTGAGGACTGACCCCTTCTGGGGGGGTGCAGAGCTGGCGCCCACACATACCTTGCCCCAGGGCCCGTGGTGGCTGTCGGCCCCGCTGCCTCACAGACAGCTTTTGCCAGCGACCCCTGTCCAGCCCAGGTCACGGCGTTCTCGTGTCATCCCTGGAGCCGCTGCTCCGAAAGACGTGGATTTTAAAAAACAAGTGGTCCTACAGCATTAGAGACTAACCAGAAAATACAGAGAGCGTCATGAGCTTTCGTGGGCACAGCCCACTTCTACAGATGACAGAGGCACAGAGGGAGAAATATAAAGCAGAAAAACAGGGAAGAGGGGAGGAGGGAAAAAAAGAAAAAAAAACAGTCAATTAAAGTGTCCCTGCTAAATGAGGCTAATAGGGTAGGCTGTAAGTGTCTGATACTTCGCTTTTGATATCGGGATTTGTTTTTCTTGCTTCCTCTAGAAAATAACCTGCTGAAAAGCATGACCATTTTGATTATTAACATTTAATAGAGAATAATATCACTCCTCTAGAATCCTACAGGGTAATTTAATCCCAGAAAGGGCTGCATTCTCTATTTAGTGATAGGCCAAACCCAGCCCCTATGAGCATGCTACACCTAACCCATGAATCAGGGATCCCTGAACTAAGCACCAAGAATCCCAGAATTACTTACTTCCCGGGCTCACCCTAAAGTTCTTTCTCCCTTAGGCCTGGCCTGTCTACACTACAGCGGAAGGTCAAATTGATTTTGTTCATTATGTAGCTGGAGTCGATGTATCTTAAATTGAGTTTCTGCACCATCCACACAGCGGCTTTGCTTACTCCTCATGAGGAGCAGGAGCAGGGGTTATTGTCCACTCCCCAAAGGAAAAGAGAGAGGAATTTCTGGGAGAGACAGAAGTGAAGGGAACGGGCTTGGCGAGGTGCAAAATTCTGCTGCCATGCTTGCCAACACAGCTCCTATTGACGTTAATGGGACTCGCACAAAGGCCCCCAGACAGAGGGTAGAATTCAGCCATCGTTATGTATGTAAAATAGTGTCAGTCATTGCAAACGCTGAGAATAAGGGCAATTAAACTGAACTCTTTCGAGCACACGTTAGCGACAGCAGCGGCTGGAGGAATGTTTTGCTTTATGCTCAAGCTTTCGGCATTGGCCCTGCTAGAGAAAAGGTACCAGATGTGACCATTAAGGCTCTGCTACCATTTGGAAAATCCACCCTTCTTAAGTGCTGTCTGTCTCTTTCACTTTTCCTTTTTCAAACCCTGGCTCCCTCTGCTCACGTGGACTGTAGGAGACAAGAAACTCTTCCTGCTCTGCAGTCCGGCAGGACACCCCCCCCACATCTTCTTTCTAGGTTCAGCCACTAAAAGGAGCCGCTTCCGACAAGTCCCGACATGCTGCCAGAGTCTTCAGCCCTCTTAAGAAAGAAGCAGATCTTTTAAGAGCACAGCTCGCTCGCTCTCATACACACAGCTCTCTCTTTTTTACGCAAACGTGTTGCATTGCTGGCTCAGGACTCCGTGAGTGTCGAGATTTTGGGAAGGGAAATAGTACAGTAGCAAAATGCTCTGGACTTGGCCAGCTCTATACTAGATCCCCAGGACATTGGATTTTGGTTCGGATATTTGATCGTCCGCGTGGCCCAAGCCACATGTGCTATGGCTGCACATCAGCTGTCTTGTTCCAGGAGCACCAGTCAGCTAGACTGCTGGTTGAGAGGCCTTTACTTATTAATGAAGGCTGGCTGTGAATGACAGGGTCTTGTGTACAGCCCTTTATTCATCAGTCATTAGCCATCACCACAAGAGAAGCTGATGCCCATGCGCACACGCCTGGGTGCGGATAATTTTTTCCCAGTGTTTGGTGTAAGTACGAAATTGAACCAGTCCTGGCTTTTAAAGAGATAAATCTTGAGAGAGAAAAAAGCACCTGGAAAAACAAGTCCTGCTCATTTAAATTAGTAAGGTGCCAAACAACTGGCAGGTACTTGATATGCAATTTGAATTTAAAAGAGGAAGGAACAGCCTCAGATAGCGATCTCCTGGAAGATCCAAAGGAAATATAGGCACCTATAAATAGCTTGAATTACTAGTGAGTAGCCTTGGTTTCATCCTTTACCATAAAGAGGGATAGCTGTAATACAGGTTACACCTCTAAAATTTAGGACTCTCTGGTCCAGCAATATCCACAGTCCAGCAGGCACTTCATCAGATGTGTTGGAGTGGAAATTACAAAATCCACAGTATATACAACAGCAAAAGCAGTTACCTGTCAATTGTAAGGCCAGTATTAATTATGCTCATTAAGTCAGGTTGGTCATAGCTTTTGATGTGTAAAAGCGAATATCAAAGGCAGGGGAAATTGGCTTTGTAGTGCATTACCCAGTTAATATCTTTATTCAAGCCCAAATTGATTGTGTCAAATTTGTAAATGAATTCCATTTCAGTTATTTCCCTCTGTAATCGAGTGATAAAATTCCTTTGTAGAAGAATGGCTACTTTTAAATCCATGATTGAATGCTCAGGGAGGTTAACATGTTCCCCTACAGGTTCGTGTGTGTTACCATTTCTCATGTCTGATTTGTGTCCATTAATCCTGGGGTGCAGAGACTGTCCAGTTTGGCCTATATACACGGCAAAGGGGGCATTGCTGGCGCTTGATGGCATATATCACATTAGAGGATGAGCAGTTGTAGAAGCCCCTGATGCTGTCTCTCACGTGGTTTCATTGTTTTTAAACTTTTCAACGTTACAGACTAACACGTTCATTCTTTGCCTTCCTTCAGGACCCAAGGAGACTACCCACCTCGCACACCATGGGAATTGCTACAACGAGGCGTGTTCTGAGCTCTGCTTTATTTCTGATGCATTGTCTGGCCTGTGGGGGGCACTCTGAGAAAGGCAGCTCCTCCCCCTTGCACTTTACTCACCCTTTTTATAATGCCACAATCTATGAGAATTCTGCCCCCAAGACCTACGTCGAGAGCTATGTCAAAATGGGCATTCACGTGACAGACCCAGCGTGGGCCATCAGATACCAAATCGCTTCTGGGGACAGCGACGGCCTCTTTAAAGCTGAGGAGCACACGGTTGGGGATTTCTGCTTCTTGAGGATCAGAATGAGGAGTGGGAACACGGCGCTTTTAAACAGGGAGGTCCAAGACTGTTACCTGTTAATAATTCAAGCGACAGAGAAAGCTTTTGCCTATGATGGGTGGGCCAAAGTGCTGATCCGCATTCTGGACAGGAATGACTTGAAACCTCTCTTCTCACCCCCCTCGTACAAAGTCATCGTCGGAGAAGACACGCCCCCGAAAACCGCCATCAGCGTGGTCAGCGCCACAGATGCCGACGTGGGTCAGAATGCAGAGTTTTATTACACTCTCCACACCCGCTCACACTTGTTCACCGTGCACCCTACCAGTGGTGTAGTGATGACAGCCGGCAGGCTGAACGGCACCCACCGAGGGAAACACCAGCTGCAGGTTCTGGCTGTGGACAGAATGAGGAAAATCTCAGAGGGCAATGGATTTGGAAACCTGGCTAGTCTGGTGGTCCAAGTGGAGCCATCTGCCCGGAAGCCCCCAGCTATTACTTCAGTGACGGTGACACCACCTGACTCTGATGAGGACCTCCTGTATGCTACATTGTTTGTGGACGCGAATGGTTCAGAAGCCGGGATCGATTCAGTTGATATTGTGGCCGGAGATCCAGGAAGACACTTCAAAACAATCAAATCCTTTGTTGGGAGCAATGAGTTCATGATCGTGTCCACCAAAGGGATCGACTGGCTGGCTAACCCCTGGGGTTTCAATCTCAGTCTGCAGGCCACGGACAAGAGCAAACCACCCCTGACCTCTCAGATTCGAGTTATCCACATCCCTCCTTCCAAGTACGTCTCTGCCAGATTTGAGCAGGAAGTGTACAGGGCCCGGCTCAGTGAATTTTCCCCACCTGGGAGCCAAGTTACTATGGTTAAAGTCACTCCAGTCTTCCCACATCTGAAGTATATTTTGAGACCCACTCCCGACAGCACAGGGTTTAAAATCAACCCTCAAACTGGGCTGATCACGACCGTCAGAAGGATGGACTTCCAAGACCAGTCTCACTTTGAACTTGAAGTTACAACAGCCAACAGTCAGGCCTATGTGGCTGTGATCATCGACGTCACTGATTGCAACAACCATGCTCCAAGTTTTACTCAGTCTTCATACCGCGGCAGCTTCGACGAAAACCTTCCGCCTGGCACCAGCATCTTAACAGTGAAGGCTACCGATCTTGACCAGGGGGAGAATGGGATTGTCACCTACACCATAGCCAACAAGAGAGCAGTTCCATTTGTTATTGATCCATTTTCAGGTGTCATCTCCACCTCCAAACCAATGGACTATGAACTGATGCAGAGATGGTACCATCTGCGTGTCTGGGCATCAGACTGGGGCTCCCCCTTCCGCCATGAGACCGAAGTTTATGTTTCCCTCATCTTGAGCAACCTTAATGACAATGCCCCGGTATTTGAGAAAGCCAACTGCAATGGAAGCATCCCCCAGAACTTATCGATCGGGCATCCTGTGGTCACCGTATCCGCCATCGATGTAGATGAGCTGCAGCATGTCAAATACAAAATCCTTTCAGGCAATGAACTGCAGCATTTTGACCTGAATCCCATCTCTGGAGTCCTCTCCCTTAGAACCTCGCTCAGAGATCTACCTGCTGGGCAACCGCTCTTCTATTCTCTGAAAATAACCGCAATGGACGGAGAGAACGATGCTTTGCCTACATCCGTGAACATCACTGTGGTTGGCCCAGACTTCCCAGTCCACATGCAGTGCGAGGAGACAGGGGTACTGCAACAGCTAACGGAGAATATAATCCACTCCATTGAATCTCTGTCTCAGGACCAAGGACTGGAGGAGGAAACCGCTGTGAACCTGTATCACATGAATCATCATGCACCCCGGTTTGAGGACAACTTTCCAAGGTCTATCGATGTCCTGGAGACAGTCCCAGTCAACTCAACCATTGTTGACCTGGCAGCAGTTGACCCCGATCCTGGCTTTCATGGCAAACTGGTGTATGTGATCGCTGATGGGAATGAGGACAGTTGCTTTACAATTGACATAGAAAGGGGTCTCCTCCATGTTCTCTCCCCTTTAGACCATGAACAAACAAGCTTCTACATCCTTAACATTACTGTGTATGACCTTGGCACGCCTCAGAAATCATCGTGGAAACTCTTGGCAGTCAACGTGTTGGACGCCAACGACAATGCTCCTAAATTCTCACAAGGGGCATACTGGGCGGCGATACCAGAAGATGTCACAAAAGGGACCACTGTCACACAGGTGAGAGCAGAAGATGCTGATACAGATGACAACGGGAAGGTGAAATATTCCCTCCTAACCCCCACTGATAAATTTGCCATTAACAGTGTCACTGGGGAGGTGATAGTAACGGGCTCCCTGGACAGAGAATTGTGGCCTCACTATATGCTAAAAATAGAAGCCAGGGACCAGCCTAGAATGGGCCACCAGCTGTTTTCAGTCACTGATCTGGTTGTGACTTTGGAAGATGTAAATGACAATCCCCCACGCTGCCTCCCAGCCCAGAACCATGTGAAGGTCCCTGAAGACCTGCCCCTAGGGACCATTCTTCTCTTCCTAGAAGCCTTTGATCCTGACACTGGCTCTGGGGGAGAGGTAAAATACAGTCTTATCAACAATGAGGAGAGGACATTCCACATGGATAGGCTGACGGGAGCTCTCCGGGTGGAGAAAGAGCTGGATTATGAGACGCGGGATTTCTACAATCTGACCGTGCACGTCAGCGATGGCGGGAGGCCCGTCTCTCGCTCTTCATTCTGCCACGTGGTGCTTGATGTCCTGGATGTCAATGAGAACCTGCATCCGCCTCACTTTACCTCCTTTGTGTTCAGTGGCTGGGTGCAGGAGAACAGCCCAGAGGGCACATCGGTGATGACAGTAACAGCTCAGGATGGCGATAAGGGGAAGGATGGAGAACTCCAATATTCCATCAGAGAGGGCACTGGCCTAGCTGTCTTCCACATTGAAGAGGACACAGGTAATGAGGGTCCACTCTAGGGGCATATGGGGGGTGGGGGGTGCTGTGAAGACTATTTTAAACGATGTCCTCTGGCTGGTCTGAATTTTGACCCATCAGAATTTTTCTGTGTTTTGTTTGCAAAGCCCATGGTCTCAGATCATCCATGGGGAGGGCAATGTGCATCCTCATGCACTAGCTGAAATCATCCATGGGGTAGCTGCTCCTAATGGGAATTCTTGCGAGTGGGGAGCAGGCTGTGTGCACCTCCTGCCTATTGAGGAAGGTGGGCAAGGAGAAGACAGCTTGAAAGAGCAGCCAAAGCCCCATAACAGCCCCACTATCTGCTCAGGGGAACTTGGGACTGGGACATGGCCCAGACACATTTTCCATGTCCTCTTCCTGGTTTTCACTGCAGACATCTGGGATTTCCTTGGCCAGCTGTAACTCCCATAGCAGTGAGGTCTGCATGCCCCTTCCTCAGTTGGACCAAGAGGGTATGAAATTCCCTTCAGTCATCAGGATCTCCTGCTGCAGTATTTCAAATCCCTTTCTCTCCCTCCACCATCTAACAACCCCAAGGCATGCAGCTGCATCTCTAGGATAATGCCGACCCCATGCACGACCCCATGCACCAGACTCAGATCTCACACATGGTAACACAGGAATGCTAGTGGACCACACACAAATCCCAACCCAGAGTTTTTAAAGGGAATTGTTGTTCATAGTTTTTGGAGTTCTTGGAATCCACTGAAAGAACTTGTTGTAACTCTCCTAGGTACAATTCAGACGGTGGGACCACTGGACCGAGAATCCACATCTCATTACTGGCTGACCGTGTTAGCTGTTGACCGAGGTTCCGTTCCTCTGTCCTCTGTGGCCGAGGTTTATATTGAAGTCACCGACATCAATGACAACCCGCCCCAGATGTCGAGACCCATCTTTTATGCCTCTGTCATGGAGAACTCCCCAGTGAATACTTCTGTCCTTCAGCTTGATGCCAGGGACCCTGATGCCAGCTCCACAGGGAAGCTGACTTTCCGCATCCTAAATGGAAACGCTCATGCGTTCTTCACCATTAACCCTGTCACAGGTAAGGCCTAAACAGGCTCTGTCTCCCTAGACCGCATGGAGTGTTGCAGAGAGCTTACTCAGCACCGCAACGTGCATAGCTGCTAAATTACAGCTGGCCTTGAATGAAATGGATCAGTTTAAGGGTGACTCTTTCAAAACATCCAAATCCCCAGCGACAATCTCTGCTAAGAGCATGCCTGCCGACAGGGGCAGCAAAGGGGGCAACTGCCCTTGGGCTGAGTGGGGCCTGGAGCCTCAAGCCCTTTAAATTGCCACTGGCGCATCATACGGCCACGTTCTTAGGGCTGCTTGAGGAGGTGGAGGTGCCCCGCCCCTTCCACGAGGCCCCTCTCCTTCCAGGAGTGCAGAGCTGGCCCACCCTCACCTTGCTCTGGGGCCTAGCATGGCTGTCGGCTCCCCTAGCTAAGAGGCAGATTGTCACTGGCACTCCCACCAACTGTATCAGCCTTTATTTGCAGCCAAGAGGTGCTCAGAAGGAAACGAGATTGTTTTACCTCTTTGGGAGCATCCATAAGAATAAAAAAAATTGTTTTTAATATTGTTCCTTACAATCAGTTGCCCCACCGGGCAGTGGGAGCAAGAGGCAAGTGCACCCGCACCAAGAGATAGCATTGGCGATATTTAAGAGTGGGTTGGATAGACATCTATCAGGAATGGTCTTTCTAGACGGTGCTTGGTGACTGGACTCGATGACCTTCCGGTTCTAGGATTCTAAAAAGAAATGTCCTTTTGGACGACCCTCTTTAGTCATTGAATGGCATGATCACTGTATGACGTGCTCCCAGCACTTTCTGAGCACGCTAATCACCTGATTCGCGCTCCCATCCCTGCTCCTCCCTCTCCCTCCCCGAGCTGGAACACTGAGAACAGCTGATTTATGGCATTCCAGCTCTGGGAGGGAGGGAGGAAGGGGGAGGAGTCGAAAGTGTGGGGTTCCAGTGCCCAGTGCGCGAGAGGCACATGGGGAAAGGGGCAGCCAGGGAGTCTGGAGGCCACAGGTGACAGGTTGCCCACCATTGATCTAGAGCTTTTAATACACTCGAAAGAGGTTTTTCCAATATTTTACCTTTTTATGCTGAATGCTTTTTCAAAGCAAAACACGCCGCTCTCTCTTTTTTTCCTACATGGAGGGAAGAACATGATAGGTTCTAGAAGGGTTTGGATTCCAGAACCAGCAAGGCTCTAGAAAAGACTATAAATGGTCACTTCCGAATTCTACCAACCTCACTCAGAGATGAACCCTCCGTCCTAAGACAGGAGACTATTTTGAGTAATTGAATTTGTTGGAGCAGAAGTGTCTGTTACCAGGCATGACTGGGAGTCTTACTTTCTGGATGTTCCTCAGTAATGAGCGATGAGTAATTTCACGCGGAAACCACAAAGCCCATTGTTGTTAGTCATTGGATTTTAGCAAATACTGAAGAGGTGAGAATTGGCACAAAGGTTTTAGAGTCATAACCCCCCAGCCCACTCAGAAGGAAACTTCTAAATGTGGAGAACACCCCAGTATAGTTCTCCAGAAATATCGCCCTTGATAAAATGCTTTTGCTTAGTGGGCAAGTAAGAGTTTATGTCCAGGGGCAGCCCTAGACTAGCTGCCAGCAACTGGCACCCTAGGCGAACCATGCCATCGGCATCCCCACCCCAATCCCAAGGGCAGATACAGACTGAGGTGTTTGGTTCTGTGGCTGGGGGCGGGAGGCTGGGGATGGAGATCTGTGGCTGGGGACAGGGGAGTGGGGAGACGGGAGAGGGAAGAGGGTGCCAGTGGGGGGAGAGAGTCCCCTGCACCTGCCTCCTCCCAGGATTTCCCCCACCCAGAGGGAAGCCGGCACGGGCCTCTCCTAGGGCGACCCCCCCCCACCCCACCCCCGTGGCAGGGGAAGCTGACGCGTGGCTTCTCTGGGGCCGGACCTCCCCCTCCCGTGGCAGGGGAAGCTGACGCGTGGCTTCTCTGGGGCCGGACCCCCCCCCTCCCGTGGCAGGGGAAGCTGACGCGTGGCTTCTCCGGGGCCGACCCCCCCCCACTCCCGCGGCAGGGGAAGCCGGCGCGTGGCTTCTCCAGGGCCGACCACCCGTGGGGTGCGGGGAAACCCCCCGCGCGCTGCCTCTCCTAGGACTTACCCCCCTCCTGCGCCGCAGGGAAGCCGTGCTCCAAGTAAGGCACCGGAAGGGGAAGGGGAAATGGAAGTGGCAGGGAATTTGGCGCCCCATGTAACCTGGCGCCCTAGGCGGCTGCCTAGTTTGCCTGTAGGCATGGGCCGCCCCTGCTTATGTCACCGTGGCACTGGAAACAAATCAGAAAGATTCAGACCCAAGGATCAGCTGTGCAGAAATGCCCCCGCATCTCATGGAGAAGGCAGGACTAACCACATGCAAGAATGCACCTTAAAGATCCCTCCCCACATGGGTCCAGAACCATAATTTACCCTCTCCCCATTTCTGCTTAAGACTCCTCCCACAGCTGCACTCAGGCACTAGCCAGCATAAGGTGCACACTCAGGTTGCTCTAAAAATCCACCCGACAGAAGGGCCGGTAGAGACAGTCCCCATCCACACAGCCCTCGCCCAGTGAGCCCAGCTGGACCTTACCAGCAATGCACATGCATTCCGAAAGCTAGAGAGAGAGCGCTAAGCTTGCTGGGGCTTTGGCTTGCACTGGGAGCTTAGTGCTGGTGACAGGTCAGACTGACAGCTCTGTGGGCTGAAGGCATCTCCTGAGCCACGCAAGAGGCAGTGGCCTCTCCTTACCCACAATGCACTCGCAAACCTCCATGGTACCTCCCCCAGCCATGAGGTCCCCCTCCTCCAAAGGTGAGGCCGTGTTCCAGTCTCCACACCCATTCAATTCTTGCCCTGTCTGCTGGGACTGCCGGGCACCAGGTTAGCCCACCCCAACCCGCCCTTTCTTGCTAGTGTATCAGGCCTAGCCCCGGAAAGATTTTGTGACCCTCTGGCATTTAAATTCCCTCACCTTTACCAATAATGTCGCCTATAAAGAAAGGTTAATTTACTCCCTGCCCACAGCAAGAACCCTGCCCCCTGTAACAACCAGTCGGCTTCTACCCCTCACCCCACATGACGACGAGATGTAGCAGCAGGAAATAAACATGTCCAAGCAGGCCCTCCTGCCACCGAGCACTGCCAATCTTACAGTACCTTGCCTGGGGAAGAGAATTGCTCCTGGCACTTACTATTTTCTTACAGGCGCTTTTTTTGTTAAGTTTTCCAGTGCCCTCCTGAGCTGAGATGGTCTCAGGGTAGATCGGAGGCCAACAGCACAAAGCCCCCCCCCAGGTGTCATTTAGTGGGCGATCTCCGAGAACCTAAGAATGGAAGGGCCCACAGTGGCTAACCTCCCCCTCTCAGTCCTAGGGGAGCTTCCTCTTGTTTGCAGATGAGACACACTGGCAGATACGACCCACAGTGGAGCTGTTCTGTGGATGGATAGGAAGCGGGTCCCCTTTAAGACATTCTCTCAGCAGCAGAAGGCTTTAAAGGGAGCAGAAAGGACCCTTAACAAGGGGCTTCCTCAGAGAGCACAGAGCGAGCATAAAGGACTCAACCCTGTTGCCTCTCTCAGCTACCTGGGAGAGGGCGGCGAGGAAAAGGAGAAATACATGAAAAGCTAATAAGGGGAAGGAATAAGCACAATGAAGACAATAGCCTCCCACCGCTGGCAATGGACTATTCCCAGTCCAGCCCAGCTGTGGTTTCGTGGGATAGAATATTAGCCGGAAACGTTTGCATTTTGGACGTGGAAGTCAATCTTTGATGTAAGTTGTGTCACAGTACACGGGGAGTTTGCGGGTGAGGAGAGGATGCTGTGGAGGGAATGAGGACTTTGGGGTTACAGGGTGGTCAGGGTCATTTGTCTTCAAAGCAAGGAGATGCAGAACATCCACTTTGCCTCATCAAACTGGTCTCTTCTTCTCTTCACTCACTCAGCCAGTATCTCTTCCACTGGGACACCCTCCATCTCCGCCCTCTCTGCTCTTTCGAGGTTCCAGAATCCGGGTGGCAGCTGCTTCTTCCAGAAACCGATTTCTTTCTGTGTGTGCTTCTCTGCAGGGAGGCAAGCAGACAGACCGGTAAACAATGCTCCCCTCTCTCCTTAAACCCGAGCGCCTCCTTTCAGGAGACCTGGGAAACATGCCCCATTCTGAATGCATTCTCCTTGTCCACGCTTGACTCCCAGCCTGTTTCCGATGTTCAGCTCCATGAGTGCATGGAGACATACACAGGCACTTTACTCTTTGGAGCTGTGGGTTCCAATGCTCTGCAGCACTGTACATTTTTCCTGAGCGGCTGCACAAGCACACCGCTTATAGGGAACCACTGGTCTTTACCCTTTGATATGGGGCATTGTTTTAAGCCAGACCTGTTCTGTTCTGTCCCATTGAGCACACAGTGTCCACCGGACTATCCCAGGCATAGGGGGCTGCAGACGCCGTAACATCAGGTGTGCAGTGTTGTTACATGCTGCTGGCAACCAGTGGGTTAGACGTATGGGGTAGGTTTTTCATTGTCATCTCTAAACAGAGGCCTGCATACAGCACTGACTTGCCAGTGAGATGGAATTTAAAGTCCTTGCATAAACTAAAGCCAGAATAAGTCTTGCGTTTCTACCTTCATGCTCCTGCAACAAGCCTTTACATGCTTGGGTTTGTTCCAATTGCAAATCCTCCGGCTTTTATTACCAAATCCCACATTCCTTGGTTTGACTCTTGGAATAAGGAACTGGAGACACAAGCCAAAGAAACCGCCCCTAGCTCGGATCACCTTGCAATGACCCCCATTGACCCAAGCGCAGCAGATGCCTCTCTTCGAAGAGACGCCGGGGCTCTGAAGAACCCTGAGAAACGTTTGCTGCTTTTCAAATGAATGACAGCCGTCAGTCACCAGCCAGCGGCGACACCACCCCAAACCTTGCTGCTGCTTCCTTGAATCTTTTCCTACTCCACCCCTATCGGGCTTCTGCTCCCCCTCCCTTCTAGGTAGACCCTGCCTCCAGAGCCAGGATCCCAGGGCCTCTCCTCTCTCCCTGGGTCTCCTCTTTCCCTCTCTAAGCCCAAAGAGGCTTCTACACTGCAGCCCCTTCCTGCTGCAAACTCCGGGCTTTATTCTAGTCCACGGGCTGCAGCCTTTGGCATGTGGTCCAACAGGGTAATATGCTGGGGGTGGGGGGGGCACAAGGCATTTTATTTGCATTGACCGGCCACAGGCACTCCCCATGGCTGCAGTTCTTCATTCCCGGCCAATGGGAGCTGTGGGAAGTGGCAAGGGCCACAGAGATGTGCTGGCTGCCACTTCCCACCAGTTCCGGCAGCCAGGAATGGTGAACCACAGCCAGCTGGAGCTGGGGGCAGGGCTGTGCCAGCGGACAGTCAACAGAAACAAAATACATCGCAGCCCACCAGCTGATAACCCTGCTGCCTGCATGCCCTGCACCAGTGCCACCTTCGACTCAGCTGGGCTCCATCCTTAATGAGGGCTATTCAGCCAGCCTACTTTTCCTAAGAGGAAAAGAGGTGGCCTATCAGATTGCTGAATTACTCCTGGGCCACATTAACCCTTTCTGGTCTAGTGTGGGGTGAACACCGCATCACAGGGAGATAGAAGGGAACAGGGGGCCATTGGATCATACAGTTGGACCTTCTGTATGTCACAGGCCATTAGCTTTACCCAGTTGTCCCTTTAATGATCTCCATCACTTGTGTTTGGCGAAGGCAGATCTTTGAGAAAAACATTGAGGATGGAACTGAAGACCTTACCAGATGAAGAATCCCCCACTGCCGAGGGTTGTGTGTTTCAATGGTTATTTGCCATCTCTGTTAACAATTTGTGCCAAGAGAAAGCAAGAGGGAGAGGGATCTGTTGGGGGGGGGGCGGGGCGGGGAATGGGAAAACAGAGGAAAGAGGGTGAAGTAGAGTAAGAGAGCACATGAGTGGGGGAGAAATGAACGAGGCAAGGGGACCACAGAAGGGAGATTTCAGGCAAAATGCCTCCTCCTTTCTCAGGATCTTGTGGTGAAAAGCTCTGACCATAGCGCTTCCTGTTTTAACTCTTCGGTTTCTGCTCTTGCCCGGGCTGGGCGTGAGGTCAGCCCCCCATCCCCAGCTCTGCCAGCAGAAGCTGTTCTTTTCTCTTGGCTGGTGCCAAGGTGCTGCCTTTTGCTGCTCCTGTTCCAACACGACGGGTTTTTCTTTTCCCTTATTCTGACAACGAGCAGGAGGCATTCTGTTGCTGCAGGCAGAAACGATCTGTTCCCATTGCTCGGCACGTGGGATCGGACAGGCTGCAAGCGCAGGACTCGAGCACACTTGGCCTTCCAAACTTTTCTTCCAGCTGGGGAAGAACTTTACAAAAGAACTTTTTAAAGCCGGTGCCAGGCATCCGTTTAGTTCACAAGCAGGGATCAGATGTATTCTGCAGAGCAGGCGATCCAGTAGAAAATATGCTTGTGTTGGTTCTTGTCTGGGATTTTGCAAAAAGGCCTCCGCACTCAATGATTAACCAAGGCCGTAAGAGCTGGAGGAAGTTAACAGCTTCAGTGGCTTCTAACGTCCACGGTGTATTTAGGGGCTGAGCTAGCTTCTGTAGCTCCAGCCTCCAGGCTAGCCGGCATGCCTTTCCAAACAGCGACAAGGTACCTTCCCCCCCATGCCTGTGGCCTGGGACCCAGACATGGAAATCAGCCAAATAACCCAGAGTGGATTTCAAACACCATTAGAAAGCCTGCTTGGTATTTGCCAAAGGAAAAAAAAGGAAAACAATGAATAAAGGGGGGAAATGTGGTTTCCCAACTCCTTGGAGGAGGTGGGTTCAAATAAACACCTCTTCAGGGCACAAAAACGGTTGGACGTTTCCCTTCAATAACGGTTTTTCCTTCTACTCTAGCTCTCTGGTTTCAGAGTAGGGATGCGAATGGTTAACCGGCGAACTGGTAAGCATCACCCTTATTGATTATGGTTAACCGACGGGGGGCTGGAACTGTCCCCAGTCCATTGCAGACAGGGGGCTGTTTCAGCCTTGCTGGGCTTGCTGCAAGCGGGGGGACACTCCAGCCTGGCCAGAGCACCCCTACCTGTGGGGAGAGGGGTGTTTCCGCCCAGCTGGACTGCAGCGCCACTCCACCCCCCCACCAATTGGTTAATCGGTTAAACATAACCTCAGATGATGCCAGACCAGATAGTCCTGGATTTAGGACTGACACACCAACTAGAACCCAGTTGGTTTCCAGTTCCACCATCCACCCAGCCCAGAGAAGGATCTGTTTGACCCCCTTTTGGGGACTAACTTCCTACCAGCGTGACAAGGGAGGTGAGGTAATATCTTTTATTGAGCCACCGTCTGCTGGAGAAAGAGAGGAGGGTTTGAGCCACACAGAGCCTTTCCTCAGATCTCCCTCACCCACCTTCTCTCTCTAATGCACTCCGACCTCTTTAATCCGGCCACCCTGGGAGACAGGCCCACATCAGAGGTCCTGGCTTGATAGCCACACAAATGCCCATTGACTTCAGCTGGCGTTTGTGTGAGCAAAGGGCCCTCAGGGTTTGGTCCGTAATATATGGATTATAAACCACACGGCGAGGGCTGGCGGTGGCAGACGCAGGGCCGTGACACAGAGTGCTCACAGGCCTGAGGCTCTCCATTGTCAGAAAGTCATGCATTATGTATAACATGTCCATCAGCAGGAACAGATGGGCTTGAAAACAATGCAGGGCTGGTTTTACCAAAGCTGAGGCCTCCGCCTTTCTGGACAGGAGCACCGGTAAGACAGGCGAGGAGTCCCCACCAGGATCCAAACCTCCGCGGGGAGCAATTTTTGAAACAGTTCACTTGAAAGGCCATGAGGGCCAGAGAATGTCACCTGCTAACAGGGCCGCCCTTATGAATTCTGGTGCCTTACGCAGCCCAAGCAGCCCGCATCCCCCACTGGGCTATTGGGGTGGCAGCTCCATGGGGCAAGGGGGCTGTGGAGGCAGGAGCTGGGGGGGGGGGTGAGGGAGGAACAAGACAGGGAGGCTGGCGCGGGAGCAGGTGGAATGGGGAGCAGTGCAGCCTGCCAGAGCTGCAGGCCGGGAGGTAGAGCAGGAGCTGTGGGATTGGCAAAGCAGGGCCCCACACTAGACATATGCAGCATAGGTAGGGTTGACAGGTGTCCGGTATTCACCCGGACAGTCTGGTATTTTCGCCCCCTGTCCGGTAAAAAATTCAGAGAATACCAGACACCTAAAATGTCCAGTATTTTCTGATTTTTTCCCCAGCCAGGAGGCGAAAATGCCAGGCACCTGGCAACCCTACAAACACTCAGGACCCAGGCTCCCCCTGGCTCCCAACACCCCCAGCCCCCATGCTTACCTGGTTCCGCAAGGCTGCCAGCACAAAATGGCTGCCGACCAAGGGGAAGCGGGTCTTAGTGCGCAACCGCTCCCCTGTTCCTATCCCCGCACTCACCCTTAAAGGGGACATGCTGTTTTAATACTGTTTTATTTTAATTTTTTTTTTTTGCTCAACAGCTTTGGTCTCCTCCCCCTCCTTTTTTTTTTTCTTCAACAGAATTTTTTCCCGGTGTTTTTTTTTTTTGGGGGGGGGGTGTTCGGTATTTTTGTTTCAACCATCTGGCAACCCTAAGCATAGGGCACTACTAAATTTGGGGCACAGTGGTGCCCTATGCAGCTGTGCATTGTGCGGATGCCTAAGGATGGCCCTGCCCACTAACCCTGCAACAAGCCCAGGCTAGCGCATATTTTCAGGAAGCCCTGAAAAGAGCTCTAAAGACTTCACCCGATGGAGAATCCACTCTACCCCTTGCAAAGCTTATCCAGTGGTTAATCACTGTTAAAAAGGTCCGTCTTATAGCCTGGATTTAACTAGCCTCAGCTGCTGGCTGAGAGAGTCTTCCCTTCCATAAGAAGGAACTTCAAACTTTTGCCCAAAATATTGTGACATTTAGGGTATGTCTACACAGCAACATTATTTCGAAATAATTAGCGTTATTTTGAAATTGCTTAGTCTGCGTCTACACAGCAGGCAGTTATTTCGAAATAATGTTGACATGCTGTCAAGCTGGAGGGCTTCTTACTCCAACTCCTGTATCCCTCATTGTACCGGGAGTAAGGGAAGCCCGAGGAAGAGTTCTGTATTTCGAAGTAAGTGCTGTGGAGATGCTCCCAATTTCAAAATAAGCTCTTGCAAAATAAGCTATGCAATTGACGCAATTCAATTTGTGTAGCTTATTTCCAGTGAAGCCCTGCTGTGTAGACACACAGAGAGGAGAGAAATAAGAAAGAAGAGGCAACATTTCCCCATTGTAAAACCACTTCTACTTGCAAGCATGGGGATTTGGGGCTAGGAAATGTTGCCTTCCCACAGCCCTCTTGCATGTTCATCAATTTGCTTATGGGGGAATGTCAGTCTTTGAATCTGGCCCCAGCTGACAAGTCAGAAGAACAATTTGTGCCATCCCCTCCTGGGAGGCTTGGAACTCAAAAGGTTATTTCTCTCTTGGCAGGCCTGATTTCCACCGGTTCTCAGCAGCTGGATCGAGAACACAAGGCTGAGCATATCCTGGAGGTAGGCAGCGCCGAAGCTGTAATTAGTGGTATTTACCTGCAAGTGTTTCACATCCTCAGCAAGCTCTGCCTTGCAAGTTGGTGCACAGCGAAAGAGGCTCACACCATCCGCTCCCGAGTGCTGGGAAAGATAATTAAATGTTCTATGGGGCTTTTTTTTTTCTGTTGCCCCAAGTGCCAGCTGCGCCATGCTTTTGAAAAGCGTCTCAAGATTTCCTAACGGAAGAGCGGAGAAGCAAGAGGCCCATTGCCAAGATCTGGGGAACGAAGGGTGGGAATTGCCATTCTAGTCTCTAACCAGGTGGACAATGATTCATTTGTCAGAGGCCAAGCCAGAGAAATTCAGTGTACGGCATTATCTGGGCCTAGTCCTCAGCTTCCCCAAGCTCATGTTGGATGCTTCTGGACAGGAGGGAAGGGAAGGGTGCCTCCTTCATCCTGGAATGCAGCAGGGGCCAAACTAACCCCCAGTGCAAGTTAGGGAAAGCACAGAAACACCATGAGCCATTCTACTAGCCCAGGATTGCCAAAGCACTAATCCAGCCCTTACCCCAGCTATGCAGCCTTTACGTCACCAGGGGATCCCCCTACAATAGGGCTATTCATAGAAAACTGAAGGAATCCCCAGTTGCTCTGAGTAACTGACCTTCTGCTCCTTATTCATAATGCTTAGTCATTCTAGAACATTTTACACACTTTTTCATTCTCACAGCATTCCCGAGAGATCGGGTTATCCCCATTTTACAGATGGATAAACCGAGGCACAGCCATGTTAAGTCTGGGGCAGGTCAGGTGTAGAACTCCAACGCTCTTCTCTCCAGAGTCAGTGCTCAGTCACGTCAGTACATTTGTCAGTGCCTTCCTTCTTCCGACGTACTCAGCAGTTCCTGCCTCTGTTCTATATTTTTGTAGATTTCATGACCATTGGCAGGTATTTTGGCACACTGCTTATTCTGCAATGTCAGGACCTTTGTGTTCCTTTTCTCCCACCCTCCAAGAAGTTCACAAACATATCAGTGAAAACACTCAAATCCTAAAGATGAAAAAGTTCCATCTCCATTTGTTGCAGTCCCTGCACAAAAATCATTATCGATAATTTGTCACACAAAGATGACAGGCCATATCTGAGACCTTGTTCATAGTCTAAGTCATCAGAACATAAGAACGGCCATACTGGATTAGACCAAAGGTCCACCTAGCCCAGTATCTTCTGACAGTGGCCAATGCCAGGTGCCTCAGAAGGAATGAACAGAACAGGAAATCATCAAGTGATCCATCCCCCGACACCCAAAGAAATCCCCTGAAAACAGAGGCTAGGGATACCATTCCTGTCCATGCCGGCTAATAGCCATTCATGGACCTAATTTCCATGAATTTATCTAGCTGTTTTTTGAACCCTGGTTTAGTCTTGTACTTCAAAACATCCCCTGGCAAGGAGTTCCACAGTTTGACTGTCTGTTGCATGAAGAAATACTTCCTTTCATTTGTTTTACACCTGCTATCTATTAATTCATTGGGTGAGCCCCTAATTCTTGTAGTAGGGTTAGGACAAGTTACCTTTATAATGACTTTTGGCACAGAGTTCATGGGGAAGGCATGATTGCCTGTTCATGCATCCAGAACCCTGCAATAATATAGATATTTCTGTAGCAATATTAGGACTTGATTCAACCATACCTACGTTCCTCTACCAACTTCAGTGGAATTACTTCTAATTTATACCAGTGTATATGAGAGGAGAATCAGCTTGTTAGCGTTTGTATCTATAATGCCCCGTGGCCTGGGCTCTTAGTGGAATTTGAATCTGGGTTCATCAACAGTAAAAGTAGGTATCCCTAAGCACTTCAGCAGTAGTAAATGCATCTTCTCATCTGTGGGCCAGCCCTAGACAACATCATGTAGTGTGACTGACACAACTTCCGCAAGTGGCAGATGCCAGCAATTGACTTGGTCAGATGCACTTGGGTAGGTCTGAAATTTCATTCAGTAGGGGCAAGTGACATTCAAATCGTGCTGGAAGAGAAATACACATACACCCAACAAACCACAGAATAATTTTACACCTGCCCTTCCTGCTGAGGGTTGGCTGTTGTGCAGCAGCTCATGAGTCCCCTGGTTTGCTTTCAGGTTGCTGTTTCAGACAATGGAGACCCGACCTTGAAGTCCACTGCCAAAGTTGTGGTCCAGGTCCTGGATGCCAATGACAACCCTCCCAGCTTCCCCCACAAACTCTTCATGGTTCAGCTCCCAGAGAGAGCTGCGTCTGAGTCTCCACTGCCAGTCTGCAGGGTGATCGCCTCCGACCGTGATGTGGGGCAGAATGGACGGGTCACCTATAGCATTGAGGAGAATGAGGAAGGGATATTCACCATCAGCCCTGGGACAGGCGTGCTGTTCTCCAGAAAGGCTTTCCTGGCCTCGGAATACAACATCCTAACGGTGAGAGGGGCCCAGAGAGAGAACGCCCATGAAGGGAGATGGGGAGGGGAAAAGAAATAAGAGAGAGGGAGAAAATGAGAGAGGAAAGATGGAGAGGGAGCAGATGAGAAGGATCTGTGGACGGGAGAGTCGGAAGGGAGAGATGGGCACAGCTGAAGGGACAAGGAGAACCAATGAAAGAGAGATGAAGATATGAGAAATGGAGGGAAAGTCTGAGGTGCAGTGCACCATATTATTTCAGGGATCCACCTGATCCCTGGATCATCCCCATGATCTCCCCTGGGTTTGGAACTGAATCTGAGATTTCCCATACTTTTAAAGGTCTTAGATTTGGAGTTCTGCTTCTGACTCATTGCAAAGAGAAGTACGGACCCAGCTTACAAAGTATGGATCCAGGTTCAAACTTCTGACAAGTTCAGGGGCCTTTGGATCCAGAGTCCTGGCCGGGCCCCCTTTCTGCTTCAATACAAGCATGGGTCTGATTTGGAGTGAGCCTGGGGATTTACTCTGTGACCCAGAGGAATCTGGTTTGCATGACTTCACTGTGAAAGCAGGTGAAACTCAGCCCCTCTGAGTGAAATTTGCTTTGCGGGTTTTTGGGTGCGTTCAGGCTTGAAACTCAAAGAGAAACTACAGGGAAGTATCATGCAGGGCTCTGGTAACCGGATGAGAGGGAGGGACTGCTAACCCAGCACTTCTCCCTGAAACATGACCCATGTGTTCCTTGACAGGTCAAGGCGACAGACAACGGCAGCCCTCCACTTTCTGCCAGTGTGCGGCTTCACATCAGTTGGGTCACCCCCCCGGGCCCTTCCTCAGAGCCACTCGCTTTCGACGAGCCCCATTTTAACTTTGCAGTGATGGAAACAGACCCTGTGAACCACATGGTGGGAGTGATCAGCGTTGAGATTGGACCAAGCCCGCTCTGGTTTACCATCACAGGTGAGGCACCAGTGGGAAACGGGACACTCAGGCGTCTAAGAGCTGGAAGAATTTTGCCCCATTCCCCTTGGCATTCAGCATGTACATGCCCTGAGCTAACAAAGGTGTTTACTTAAGATTAAGAGAGAAGCCTCTATGTAGGCATCACATGGCATCCTGCCTGACTATAGAGAAAACACAGAGACTCCACTCAAAGAGCTAGTGCACAAGAACAATTATCCATCATCTTTTACCATGACGTTCCTGGCACTTGCCCATCACTAATAAAATCTCTTGCCCTGGAAGACGCTGGGGGTGAGAGACTCACATGGCTCATAGGAAATATGTAGCAGTCATGCCCCCTGAAGTGTTCCCTGTAAGCTGAGCTAAGCTGATTAGCAGAGCACCCATATCTAGGTGTTTTGTTTCTGCTGGTGGTGCACATTTGCACATGCCTCGGTGCACATAACACATTATTCCTCACGTGGATGGAAAAGATTTGAGGGAACACTGCCCTGCACTGCAGCCTGGTAAAACATCTTGGAGAGTCCCTGATTGGCTGACCTGGTTACCACGCTTGCTTTGCTCAGGGCACTTTATGATTCTGCTGGTAAAACCATTCCTTTGGGACTCCTCTTCTTCCTCTGCCAGTCTGCTCTGAGACACCCTGTGATTTCCATCAGCTCAGGTTTGCTGTAGCTAGTGTGTCCTTCCCTTGCTGCTGACAGAGATGCTTGCCCATGACAGTTCTCCAGGTGCGACAGCTTTAGGCCTCCCCTCTAGGGCTGCTTTGTGGCAAGGCACACCGTGGAGTTGGAGCGGCTTTGCCCATGGATTGCACCGAGCAGAGATAGTGGTTCAGAACTGGGCTGCTGATCAGAGCTCCGGGTGCTCCTCCTCCTAGTTTGGGGCCTCCTTGTGAAGCCGTGTCGTAGCCAGAAGGGCCAACTGGGGGCGGGGGGAGACTGATTTGGGTGTATGGGCCATTCTGGGGGGTGGGGTTAAGCCCTAGCAGCCTGGCTGTGCTCTCCAGTGCTTGGCAAAGTGGGCCAGGGTAAGCCCTGGGGACCTACCCCCGCTCCCTGGCTGTAGCACAAGGCGGAGCCGGGTAAGCCCTGCCCCTGCTCCTGGGCTGGAGCTCCAGGTGAAGCAGGGGAAGCCCTGGCACCCCAGCCCTGCTCTTGAAATGTCCGGTATTTTCTGAATTTTTCCCCGGCCAGGAGGTGAAAATGCCGGGCACCTGGCAACCCTACAAACACCCAGCACCTGGCCTCCCTCCCCCAGCCCCCAAGCTTACCTGGTTTGCAAGGCTGCCTGCACAAAATGGCTGCCAGCCAAAAGACCTAGGGGAAGCAATGCTTCCCCTGGGTCTTAGTGTTCAACCCAACCGCTCCCCTGTTCCTATCCATGTTATTTTAATGCTCTTTTATCTTAAATTTTTTTTGGGGGGGGGCTTAATAAGTCCTTGGGAGTCTTTTTTTGCTCAACAACTTTGGTCCTCCCCCTTTTTTTTCCCCTTCAACAGAATTTTTTCCCTTTGGTTTTTTTTTTGGGGGGGGGAGGGTGTTCGGTATTTTTGTTTCAATCATCTGGCAACCCTAGCGGCAGCTAAAGAAAGGGAAGGAATTTCATATTTTTCTTAGCGGTCTGGGAGCATTTTCTTTCCTCTCCTGTTTGGTGTTTGTCCTTGCCTAGTTTTCTCCTCTCCTCTGACCCCACTGCTCCAAGCAAGCGAGGTTAGCAGACTGATCTCCTCTGCTAGTGGAAAGGAATCCACTTGTCTCTTTCTTTTCCTCAGACTCAGCATCTTTTGTGTCTCTCGCACTGTATCAGTCCAGATTTCCCCACACCCTCTGATAGCGGCACCATTAGATGCTCATGGGAAAATTAGCTTGCTTCAGAATATGGGGAAATCTGGCAGAGGCATTGAGACACACGATAAATGGCCCGAACAGTCTCTAACTGTCTCGAAACCAGACTGTTCCAATGGCGTTTTGCATGTCACAAGCAAACAAAGTGAGAAACACAAGGAAGGGGCTGTCATCCTTGGGCTGCCTGGCAAGAGCAGGAGGGATGACTCTTCCACTGAGTTCCTCAAGTCTACGTGATGCAGCCATCTGGGCTGGAGCAACGGCCCTTGCTCATACTGGGAGCGCCGTCTGCTTCTGCAGCTGCTCAGCGTTGGGCTTCTCCAGAGCTCTCAGGCTCCCTGCCACGGTGAGGAAGGACACCGCTAACGTACTGTCAGAGCAACCTTGAGTTTGAAAGCCACTGCGGCTTTCCCTGGTTCAAAGTCACCCCCATGCCTATCGGCAATAAGCCTGTAGAGCCAGAAATCTGGAGAGCTGATGCAAATGAGGTAATGCCCTCATTTTCAAATTGGAATAGCCATGGTCTCATTTGCATAACGTCAGTCCTCTTCCCCTCACCCCTTTCTGCTTTGTCTCCCATCTGAGATTTCTCTTGCAACCCTTTTGTTTTTGCGTGGCTCCCTATTTCACCACTAGCGTGTCCCCTGGCCAGCCCTCTGCCCTAGCTTCCCCCAGCTCTTTTCCGGTTCCCCTCTTTGTCCCTCGGGTTTCCCGCTGCTCGCCAACAATAGGATGGCCTGGCCATAGAAACCCTGCCTAGAGTGTAGCCCCCACCTGCCCATGGCCCCAGAAGTACAGCTAGAGCAACTGCCTACCCAGCACCATTCTACCCACAGCCAGTGGCAGCCTGTCAATACAGGCGAACTAGGTGGTTGCCTAGGGCGCCAAGATAAATGGCCATTGAGGGCTTTGGAGGCGGGGGCACCAATCACGCGTTTCGCCTAGGGCGCCAGTTGCCAGCAGCTCGTCTAGGGCCTCTCCTGCCCACAGCCAGTCCTCACCCATCTGCCTGGCTGTGCATGAGCTGAGGGCTAGGGTCTCTATGGTTACCATTCTCAAGGGCTCCTAGGAGTCTGTATGGTTTAGATCCTTAATGCTTCCATCCAGGGCTCCTACCACAGAGATGTGGACCAGTGCTCCTTCCTCCAAGCCACTCTCCTGTTCTCCCAAGGAGCACAAGAAATAAAAAGCTGGTGCTCAAGGACAGGGGCCCAAACTTGGGAATCTCTGGCCAATCTGCAAGATTAACCGCTCGGCCTTCCCCCGCCCAGCTCTCGCCGTGACTACAGTGAGGCCTGGAGGCATGCCAGAAGTCAGGGCTCTCCTCAGGGACTAGGACCAGGGGTAAAGGGAGGAAAATTCCCACCCGGGATGAAACCAGCACACTCTGTCTCCCCTGACAGTTCTAGGCCTGCGACACCTTCCTCATCCTTTCCTTCAGCTGGAGATACCCCGGTCTTCCCTCGGCCTCTGGTCAGGCCTTTTAGAATTTACGCCAAGCAACAGGAAAAAGACGTTCACTGGGGCATCCTCCCTCCTGTCCTAGCTGCGTACTTCCCACCAGGTCCGAGTGGTGGGATGTTAGAACACCTGCCAGCTGCCAAGAGTCCTTCCACAGCTACGCCCCTTGCAAAGCTTCAGTTCACACACACCCAGCTCCCTCAGCGCAAGATCCTTTTTTAATATTTATTATTAATTATTCTTACACCGTCGCCTTCCCCTCCCACCCTTTATTTCTCTGCCCCATCCCAGGTGGCGACGATGACATGGATTTTGATATTGAAAAGAGCACCGGCAGCATGGTCATTGCGAGAGCCCTCGAGGCAAAGAAGAAGCCAAGCTATAACCTTACAGTGGAAGTCACTGATGGGTCAAGTTTCATCAGGACCCAGGTACATTCCCACAATTCCTAAAGGCTGGTAGAGCCCCTCATCTTTCCATTGTCTTCCACAGGCTATGGATTGGGGCCTAAGCATGCATGTCTCCTTGCACTGCACCCCTTGGGCTGAGCTATCAGCCCCTCTGAGTCCCCAGGCTAAGGGTTTATCTATTGCCATAGAGTCACACGAGGCGGGAAGATGAGGCCAGCACCCTAAGGACCGTACATGCTAATTTAAACTCGTGACATACATGACTAAGGGAGCGAGCACAAGAGTAGAAGCAGACAAGTCCCACAGGAAATCAACCTAAGTGAAGGGAGGGGTGGATGAGTAAGAAGGAGCCTATTTAATCCTTTTATCGGGGCCTTTCACTCAGCTCCGCCTGTTGGTGGAGTGTAAGTGAGACAGGCCGAGAGGACAGGTCGCACTGGAGGATCAGTATGTGGCCCTGAGCACCAAAGGGGTGGCTGTGACCAATTTAGGGGAGGAGACACCCATTACAATGTTATTCCCATTTCTCCCCTGTTTGGCCCTGCAGTTCTCTCTCTCATTCCCAGTGCAGAAGGTACTGCCCTCAGATGGGTGATGTGGCAAGAAGGCTGGGGAACACACAGGGCTCTCTGCTTCTACCCCTCACTCACTTCTGTGTCCAACGGCACAGCTCCACACCACTTGTGTGGGTCGAGGACATCCCACCTTTCACTGTCCCTGAGAGGGATATTCAGGGATTGCTCACTCTCTGTCAGAGCTGTTCCCCATTCTGGCACTCCAAGTGCAGAAGGTGGGGGCCTGCAAAGACCTTAAATACTTCGCCTCTATAGGCTCTGCTTACAAAAAACTCCCCAGAGTCATAGATGCACTGGCTCTGAGGGAAAAAATGCTGCCACCATCAAGTGATTTCACCCTAGAAAACATGAAGGAACACTGAAATTCCTTCCCCCAGGGTACCCCAAGATCTTTTGCCCCAAAAGGCATGGAAAAAAGAAGCAAGAGAAACAAGCTACCGTCTCTGGTTGCTGACCCCCCAGTCTAGGCAGGCAAATACACACACAGAGCCCCCTTTTACTTGCAAGGACACAAGAATCAAATCACCACCTTAAAAAAAGTGATTTTTATTAACAAACAAGAGATCTACTTGAAAAAACATACTTGGTCGCTAGGTGTACAGAGCAACTAAGTAAAACAAATTAAAACACAGAGAAAATCTCTGAGAACAACTCTTAGTGAATGGGGGAGGGAATGCATGCTCTAACTTCACACAGAGAAGTTTAAACCAAACAACCAAAACAAAGAAAAATACCCTGATCACGACTAGATACACTTTTTCCCTTTATTTGCTCACGATCCCTTCCTGGTTGAGTCCACTTCCATGCCCCATATTCCTTGGAGACATGGTAGTCCTGCCTGGGTTTAAATCATTCTGTCTCTCTCAACTCCGGGCTTACCTTCTCCACACAAAGAAAGCAGGCAGGGTATCTTATGCAATTCAGATTTCAGCACTGTATCCCCATTGGTTCTTCTGGCCCCCTGCCAACACCCTTGGTAACTACCTGAGTTTAACCCCTTAGTCACCGGGTGCTGGCCAGCACTCCTCCTATCCATCACACTCTCTCTGACCAAATCAACTAGAGGGCTCTGACCTTGAGTCACCCAGTAGTTCTCCTTAGGGTGACACATTATGGGGAGTGATCACCAGGTTGATCTGCAGGGGGAGGCTAACAAGGATGTCAGACAGGCAAAGACCGCCATTCCACCATCATTCCCTGGGGACCATCTGCTACCTTCAATGGCACGAACTTTTGTTCCATCACACACTGCCTTGATTGATGCGCATTTCCTGCCTCCCGGAATCTCACCACTGGTTTCTTTTGGCACTGGTGGTCACGGCCAGATGTCAGCGAGTTTGCTGTTGTAAAACACAGAAGCATGTTTGATTTTGTTCAAAGGAAGCAAATCATTAGAGGGGACTAGATAAAGTGTGGTGTAGAGGTAGGGTTGCCAGGTGTCCGGTATTGACCTGAAATGTCCGGTATTTTCTGTTTTTTTCCCGGCCAGGAGGCAAAAATACCAGATACCTGGCAACCCTACGACACACTCAGCAACTGGGCCCAGCCCCCAGACACCCCCCGGGCCCCAGCCCTCCCCCCCCCCGCTTACCTGGTTCCACAGGGAAGCTCCCTTCTGGCTTGACCAAAAAAACAAGATGGCCGCTGGCAAAAAATGTCAAGACCTGAGCAAGGGGAACCAATGCCTTCAATGGGTCTTAGTGCTCAACCTCTCCTCTTCCTATCCCTATTCTGACTCTGCACTCAATTAAAGGGGCCATACTGTTTTAATGCTGTTTTTAATTTTTTTTTATTTTTTTTGCTCAACAACTTTGGCCTCCCCTCCCCTTTTCCCCCCCTCAACAGATTTTTTTCCCCTGGTGTTTTTTTTGGGGGGGGGAAGTGTTCAGTATTTTTGTTGAAACCATCTGGGAACCCTATCTAGAGGTGCAGAGATGGGGGTGGTAGGAGTTCAGTGAAGATGAGATGGGAAGGATTCAGGGGTATTGGACAATGGAAGGAACCAACCAATCTCCCTAGCCAAAATAGGGTTTGCAGTGTGCAAAGAGGTTATTGTCTTTTTAGTAAGTGTAAACTCCAACACTTGCTTTTGCCACCTTATTTTCACGCTGCTCCTGATATGGACATGCTCCTCCCATTCATCCTTTGTGCTCCCTCCATTTCCCTATGTGAACACAATGAGAAGCAGCAGGACGTCAGCCAGCAAGGCCCCAAACCAGCGGCTGCATGAGTGTTTTCAGGGCCAGCCCTATGCTCCAACAGCAGACCAATGTTCAGGCTAAATGGCCTTTTAGAGTGAGACCAACCAACCAAAACAAGCACCAGCCAAGATAGAATCTCAATGAAAAGAGCACAGAGGACAGATTCTTGGACAGCCTCTGCGGCTCCACAGGGCTGCTGCCTATCTGTGCAGAGGGATTTCAAGGTGTGGCATTCAGGAAACTGAGGCACGAGTGTGACACACTTAAGGGCATGTCCAAACTACATCCCTCTTTCAAAAGAGGAATATAAATTAGACAGATCGAAATTGCAAATGAAGCCGAGATTTAAATTTCCCATGATTCATTTGCATAATGGCGGCTGCGCGTTCTTTCGAAAAAAGGGCTTTTTGTAAGTAAAACCGCCATCTACACTGGGTTCTTTCAAAAAAAAAAAAAACCAACCCTTTTTCGAAAGATCCTCTACTCCTCATTTTTTTGCTCCTAACTGTAGCACACAAACCAATATTTACTGCTCACGCTGTGTTTTTCATTTTTCCTGCAACCCTGCGATTCGTAAATAGAATTCCCCCCCACCCCAATGGGATTCCCCCACATAATACACTGTCTCCCCCACAGGCCTACATCCATGTGATTGACATTAACCAGCACCGCCCCCAGTTCCTGGAGAGCCATTATGAGGTGACAATTCCCGAGGACACGCCCCCCGGCACAGAATTCCTTCGGGTCAGCGCCACAGACGAGGACAAAGGGAAGGGCTTGATCTACACCCTCCATGGCAGCGTGGACCCCAGAAGCACCCGGCTCTTCCAGCTGGAGCCGAGCAGTGGAGCCCTCCGGACTGTGGAGGGGCTCAGTTCTCAATCCATGCTGCGGCACATCTTAACCGTGATGGTATGAGAGCCCCAGAGCCCCAGCCTGCTGAGCTGGAACGGGCGATGGGGAATTAGGCGGGGTGCCTTGACACATTCCAACCGGGGCCAACCATTTTAGAGGGGAGGGAAAGATGGGGCCTTTAGCTTTCACCTTGTAGCGCACCCATAGACATGCTGATGGCTTATCTTCACAGGTAGGGCCCTACCAAATTCGCCATCCTTGATGGCCAATTTCACAGCCATAGGATTTGAAAACTGGTCAATTGCACAGTCAGCTGTTTAAACCTGACATTTCATGGTGGTGTAAGCATGGGGTCCCCACCCAAAAGGAGATGGGGGAGGGGTCACAAACCTGTTGTAGGGGGGCCATGGGATTGTTACCCTCACTTCTGTGCTGCCTGCAGAGCTGGGCCTCTGAAGGCAACAACTGGACCGCTCCCTGAAGCTGCAGGAGGCTCCAGGAGGTAAAGGTGGGTTTGGCCTGGTCACCACCTCCCTCTGCCAGAGCAGTTTGCAGGGGACTGTTAGGGTTGGTCCTGTCCTTCCCCTGCCTAGTCAAAGGTAGGAAGCCCCCTTTGATGGGGCCCTCCCAGCAGCACAGGGAAGACTGGACACAACTCCACAAGTCTCCTCCAGCTGCAGGAACCTTAGGATGCTGCCCAGTCCCAGACAGCGTCCTGCAGCTGGGGAGCCACCCAGAGGTGGGTCTGGTCTGGTTTCTCCTCCCACCGCAATAGCAGTTTGCAAAGGAGGGACAGGTCCTGTCCTTTCCCTACCCCATCGGAGGTAGGAAACCCCCTTTGATGGGGCGCCCCTAGGAACAAGGAGGCAGCCAATTTTATGGGGAAGGGCTTATTTCGTGGTCCGTGACACGTTTTTCATTGCCTCCTGTTGCTGCTGCCAGCTAACAAAGTGACTCCTTCAACTCAACTGGTAGAGGCCTGTGCTTTGGCTTTGCCCTGTGATCTCCCTCGGTAATCCCGGTAACCTGCTCTTCCTCTCTGCCCCCCAGGTGCGGGACCAGGAAGTGCCCATCAAGCGGAACTTTGCCAGGGTTGTCATCCACGTGGAGAACTGCAACGTTCACCCTCCCCAGTTCACCCGCCACCACTATGAAGCAGAGGCCCTCGACTCGGCAACCGTAGGCACCGAGGTGGTTCAAGTCCGAGCCCTGGACCAGGATCAAGGGGTGAACGCTGAAATCCGCTACTCTCTGCAGGCAGGTGAGGGACATGAGGCAGGGCAGAGTTAGCTAAGAACCTGCCTGCCTCAGAGATCCAGCCCCTGGGCCACTCTCGTCCAATTAGTGGGATCCGCCATTCGGCGGCTGGACTGGTTTTCTGAGTCCCCTCAGTCCTACAGCTGCTGAGCTCTGGTGATCTGCAGCGCTGGGAACGAGGCAGCAGGATCTGTGCTGAGCTTCTTTCATTGGGAAGCGGCTTTTGCATCCCCTCTTGTGGGGACGGGCCTATTTCTCTCTCCTGATGTGCACAGCCTCAGCCTCACCCCATGCAGAAAGTATCCTCATAAGTACATAAGAGCAGCCATACTGGGTCAGACCAAAGGTCCATCTAGCCCAGTGTCCTGTCTGCCAACAGTGGCCAATGCCAGAAGCCCCAGAGGGAATGAACAGACTGAGAGGGGACATGAGAGCAGATTTCAAAGACCTGAAAGGGTGTTACAAGGAGGAGAGAGAAAATTAGTTTTCCTTGGCCTCTGAGGTAGGACAAGCAGCAATGGGTTTAAACTGCAGCAAGGGAGGTTTAGGCTGGACAGCAGGAAAAACTTCCTACCTGTCAGGGTGGTTAAACACTGGAATCAATTGCCTAGCAAGGTTGTGGAATCTCCATCAGTGGAGATATGTAAGAGCAGGTTAGACAAACATCTATCAGGGATGATCTAGATGGTGCTTGGTCCTGCCGTGAGGGCACGTGACTGAATTTGATGACCTCTCGAGGTCCCTTCCAGTTCTAATATTCTGTGGTTAGGATCCTGGGCCATGACTGCCGTTCATAAGTTCTACTGAAATACACGTATTGTATTAATAACAGTAAAGGCAGGATAGGGTGGGGGACATGGCACAGCCCACACTGTATCTATTCAATATTTGAATAGAAAACTTGAAATGCATTGTTCAACCAGCATTAAATTCACTCCCATTAAAGAATAATTTTTCTAATAACCCTTATCTTTTATTTACACATTTGCCCAACGTTTACAGCGGGATCATTATGGTTAGAGTAAGGGCAGACCATAGGTGCTGAAAGTCGGGGTGTCTGGGGGAGCTGCCGCACCCCCAGCTTGACGTGGTTTTTGTTCTATAGGCTTATAGTTTAGTTCAGCTCCTCTGCTGTACAAATTGTTCCAGCGCCTCTACACCAGCCTAAACATTCGTAGAGATTATCATTTCCCAATGAAAGAAGCCGACAATGGTTAGCACAAGTCATCTGAGACGAGACCAGGAATGACCCTGGAAACACTCTGAGGGTGCGTCTACACTGCACTGTAGCTTGAAATGAGATACACAATTTGCGTAGCTCAAATTGCATATCTTATTTCGATTTTATTTTGAAATATCTTATTTCGTAATTTGGCACTGTCTACACAGCGCCAAATTTCGAAATAAGGCGCCATTCCAAAACGTCCCTGATGCCTCATGGAATGAGGTTCACAGGGACGTCGGAATAGCGAGCCTGTGATATTTCGAAATAACGGGCTTGCTGTGAAGATGCTAGCTCTTTTGGGACACTCCAGTATCCCGAAACAGTGTTGCAGTGTAGACGTAGCCCAAGAGAACACAGCCAAAGAGCATAGTCATCTCTTAATTTTGCCATTTCCTTTATTTCAGGTAACAGTGAGGGGTTCTTCAGCATTGACTCCCTCTCCGGAATTATTACAGTTTCCCAGAAACTGGACCAGTTCAAGGCAGAGCGGTTAACGCTCATTGTCGCGGCAGAAGATCAAGGGTTCCCCCCACTTACGGACTCCACAACTGTCCATGTTCACATTAAACCCTCTGACTGCACTCCTCCTAAATTCTCAGAGGGGGAATACATTGCGGAGATCAGTGAATCTACTGCACCTGGCTCACCTCTTCTCCTGGTTTCAGCCACAAGCGTGTCCCCGGTCAGCTATGAAATAAAAGAAGGAAATGAGGGTGGCATGTTCTCCGTGAACTATCAATCAGGCCTTATTTCCACTCAGAAGAACTTAGATTTTGAGCAAGTCTCATCTTACCAGCTGAAAGTCCGAGGCACCAACATGGGAGGAGCATTTACGGATGTGGCCGTATTTGTCTACATCATAGACGAGAATGACAATGCGCCTGCTTTTGTGAAGCCTTCCTTCATTGGCTGGATCAGTGAGAACGCCCCACCTCAAAGCATGGTTATGGATGAAAACAACGCTCCGCTGGTCACACAAGCAACGGATGCTGACCAAGATTCCAATGCCTTGCTGGTCTATGAAATTTTGGAACCGGAAGCACTGAAATATTTCAATATAGATCCGAGCATGGGAACGCTTACCACTCGCACCAATCTCGATTATGAACTCATCCCGGTTTTCCACTTCAGCATACGTGTCCAGGACAGGGGCAATCCCTGTTTATTTGCATCCACACCTGCTACGGTCATCATCCACGTCCAAGATGTGAATGACGCGCCTCCAGTTTTTTTAAAAGACACGTACAAACTTTCTGTCTCGCTGCCTGCCCATCCTGGCATGGAGCTTTTGGCAGTGCATGCGGAAGATGCAGATTCGGAGGTGACGTACAGCCTAGCAGAAGGCAATCTGAACCAGGCTTTCTGCATTCACCCACTCACGGGTCTCATCTCGGTGGTTAATGCCACCCTCCTGGGAAATTATCGTGAGCTCACAGTCAGAGCTAGCGATGGCTTGTATAAAAGTACTGCTCTGGTCAGGGTAAATTTCACTGAAGCACAAGTTACTGCCTTAACATTCGATCAGGACTTGTACACAGCAACGGTGCAGGAGAACACTACAGATCAGCAGACTCTGATTGTGCTTGGAGTCAGGGGAAATCAGCTAAATGAGCCTCTCTTTTATTCCCTCTTAAATGGCAAGGAGAGGTTCAAAATGATCCCGGCTTCAGGAGTGCTGCAGACCAACTGTGTGGAGTTTGACCGTGAAACACAGGACACGTACGAGGTTGCTGTGGAAGTGAAGGACACTAGAAACCCACCAAGGGTGTCTCAGGCAACAGTCCAGGTTTACGTAGAGGATGCCAATGACAATCCACCACAGTTTGAGAATGTGCCGTATTATACCTCAGTTCAGGATGGTATGGAACCAGGCGATGTCCTTTTCCAGGTATTTGCCACTGACAGGGACATAGGAGATAATGGAGCCATTACTTACTCATTAGCAGAGTTCTATGAGTACTTCTGGATTGACCCCTACCTGGGGGACGTCTCGCTCAAGAAACCCCTTGATTATCAGGCTTTAAATAAATACACCCTTAAAGTTATCGCGAAAGATGGCGGCGAGCCACCCTTGCAAGCTCAAGAAGAGGTTTTAATCACTGTGAGGAACAAATCCAACCCTTTGTTCCAAAGTCTTTACTATACCGTGAAAGTGCCAGAAAACATTCCCTTCTACACACCTATTCTCCACACACAAGCTCGTAGTCCAGAAGGTTTACGCCTCATCTACAACATCCTGGAGGAAGAGCCCCTTAAACTGTTCAACACTGACTTCAAGACCGGTGTCCTTACTGTCACTGGCCAGCTGGACTACGAATCAGAAACAAAACATACCTTTACGGTGAGAGCCACGGACACAGTGTTGGGGTCCTTCTCGGAAGCCCAGGTGGAAGTGGAAGTGGAGGATATTAACGATAACCCACCTGTATTTTCTCAGACGCTTTACATTGCATCTGTCACAGAAGGCTTGCCCCTTCAGACCCCCGTTGTCCAGCTCTTTGCTTCTGATAAGGATTCAGGACGAAACAAACTAATTTCCTATCAGATCTTGGATGACAATTCAGATGCTACCAAGTTCTTCAATATTGACCCTAATACAGGAGAAATAGCAACAGCCCAAGTGCTTGATCATGAAACAAACCATCAGTTTCACATGAAAATAAGAGCTACAGATCACGGCATGCCCCCTCTGAGCAGCGAAGCCTTGGTGGTCATCGATGTGGCAGACGTAAATGACAATCCCCCTGAATTCAGCCAACCACAATATGAAGCCAAGGTGAGTGAAATGGCCACCTGTGGCCATACCGTGGTAAAGGTCCAGGCCCTGGACCCTGACAGTGGAGATACCACCAGACTGGAGTATGTGATCCTCTCGGGCAATGACAAAAGACATTTCACCATCAACAGCACATCTGGAGTAATTTCCATGCTCAACCGGTGTCGAAAGGACCTGGAGTCATCTTACAACCTTAGAGTCTCTGCTTCAGATGGGGTTTTCAAGACCACTGTGCCCGTGTTCATCAATACCACCAATACCAATAAATACAGCCCGTCTTTTTGGCAGAATGTGTATGAAGCAGAGCTGGCTGAAAATGCTGAGGTAGGAACCAAGGTGATTGAGCTTGTGGCTATTGACCCAGACGATGGCCCATATGGCACCATCGATTATACTATCATCAACAAACTCGCCCATGAGAAGTTCACCATAGACCACAAAGGCCACATTGCTACACTCCAGAAGCTGGATCGGGAAAATTCCACCGAGAGGGTCATTGCTATCAAAGTTATGGCCAAGGACGGGGGTGGGAAGGTGGCTTTCTGCACAGTCAAGATCATCCTTACAGACGAGAATGACAACCCGCCTCAGTTCAAAGCCTCCGAGTACACCTTATCTATCCAGTCCAATGTCAGCAAAGGCTCCCCAGTCATTCAGGTCCTGGCCTACGATGCCGATGAAGGCGTGAATGCAGACGTCACCTACTCGGTCGATTCGGTGGATGGCATTGCAGAGGACATCGTGGAGATCAATGCTGCCTCTGGGGTGGTTAAAGTCAAAGAGAGCCTCGTTGGGTTAGAAAATAGAGCCTTTAACTTCAAAGTCAAAGCTGAAGACAGCAGACCACCTCACTGGAACTCTCATGTCCCCGTCAGTCTTCAGATTGTCCCCAGAGAGGTGTCCTTGCCCAGATTTTCTGAGCCACTGTACACATTCTCCGCATCTGAGGACCTTCCAGAAGGATCAGAAATAGGCTCTGTGAAAGCTGTGTCAGAGGAGCCTGTCATATACAGTCTGGTGAAGGGAACCACAGCAGAAAGCAATAAGGAGGAGGTATTCACATTGGACAAGCAAACGGGCACTTTGAAAGTCAACAAGGCCGTGGATCACGAGAAGACCAAGTGGTACCAGATTGACGTCATGGCTCACTGCTCACACCAGGAGACTGAGCTGGTCTCGTTGGTCTCAGTAAGTATCCAAGTGAAAGATGTCAACGATAACAAACCAGTGTTTGAGGCGGATCCCTACCGGGCTTTTGTCACAGAGAACATGCCATCGGGAACTACAGTAATTCAAGTTACCGCTAATGACCAGGACACAGGGAGCGACGGCCAGGTGACCTACAGCTTGGAAGCTGAACCTGGCAACATCAGAGGACTCTTCACCATCGATGGCGAGACAGGGTGGATCACGACACTGAAGGAGCTGGATTGTGAAGCCCAGGAGACTTATCGTTTTTATGTGGTAGCCACAGACCACGGCGGGAAAATCCAGCTATCTTCCCACACTTTGGTGGAGGTCACTGTCTCCGACGAAAACGATAATGCTCCCCAGTTCACCTCAGAGGCTTACAAAGGTTCAGTGACTGAGAACGCCGAGCCTGGCCAGATCATTGCCACACTCAGAACCACAGATGCAGATCTCTCCGAGCAGAACAGACGGGTCACATGTTACATCACTGGTGAGTTGCTCCTAAATTTAAACCATGAGCTGGCAAGAATAATTAGAATATAATCTTAGGGCCAGATTCTGCTACCTTTATTCTGCAGCCCACAATTCCACTGCATGTGCTGTATCAAGTGCCTTCAAACAGGGGTGTTCCAGATCTCAGAGTGAGTCATAATACTGCATTTCTCATGGAGACTGTGATCTGTATTTAATTTCTTTAATCCAGCTTTCCTCTTATAATCCAATCTCACCAACCCACACACATCTACGTATATACACATACTATCAATGTATATGTAAAGACACACACAGGCACACACACAGTTGGGACTGGCCCTGCCTTGGGCAGGGTGCTGGACTTGATGACCTCCTGAGGTCTCTTCCAGATCTATGATTCTATGTCTACACTATGTTTTTTTTACAGAAGAGGCAATGTGAATGAAGCGCTCATTAGCATTTTCTCGTGCTTCATTTGCATAGTCTCTTCCTGTCCTTTTTGCGCAAGAGGTTTTTGCACAAAAACAAGCAGTGGGGACGTGTCCGTTTTGCACAAAAAACCCTTTTTGCGCAAGATCCTTATGCCTCTAAAATAGGGGTTTTGCACAAAACGGACACATCCACACTGCTTGTTTTTGTGCAAAAACCTCTTGCACAAAAAGGATCAGAAGAGACTATGCACATGAAGCGCGAGAAAATGCTAATGAGCACTTCATTCGCATTGCCTCTTCTGCAAAAAGTTCATAGTGTAGACAAAGCCACAGAGTATGTGCTTGATTTTCTGGTACTGAACGTGTTCCAGATAAAATCAATGAGATCTAGGGGCACTCTGCGATTCTGAGAATCAGTGCTTATATGTCTGTAATTACACACGTTTACCCAGTGGTGTAGTTAGCCCATTGTCTGTATCAAATAATGAACAATATTATAGTTTCAAACACAGTATGTTTCCCACTACTGAGAAACAATAAGGAGGTTATTGCACATCCAGAATGGAAGTCAAAATTAACCAAAGCCTTAAAAAAAAAGTCAAAAGAGGGTTAAAAACTGAAACATCCATACTTTATTTTGATAAGGATTTTGTTGCATGCTTTAAGTGAAACGAATGCTTAAAATTAAAATGCTTGTCCCAGCTCAGATGAAGACCTTTCAGGATCAAAACAATGTAGCACCTTAGGCTATGTCTACACTGAACGCTTATTTTGAAATAACTCGCATCATTTCAAAATAACAGAGTGCGCGTCTACACAGCAAGCCTGTTATTTTGAAATAATTTTAAAGTAGCAGGCTTCTTATTCCAACTTCTGTAACCCTCATTTCATGAGGAGTAGGGGAAGTTGAAAGAAGAGTGTTCTGATAGAGGCAGCAAGTGGGGGGAAGCAACTAGTCAACTAGTGTATCAACTATTCAATAAGCATTTGCTTATCGGGTAGTCGACTAGTCGTTCACATCCCTAGTGTAGACAGCACCTAAAGCCAAGTTAAGCTACTTCGACTTCTAGCTTAACTCAACTTGAGCCTGCAATGTAGACATACCCTTAGAGACTAACAGATTTATTATGGCATAAACTTTGGTGGGTAAAACCCACTTCATCACATTCATCTGATGAAGTGGGTTTTACCCACAAAAGCTCACGCCCTAATAAATCTGTGCCACAGGACTCCTCTTTGGTTTTGCAGATACAGATTAACACGGAGACCCCTCTGAGACTCTTCAGGGGCAAAGCTTTTAGCCAGATCATGTTGTAACCTGAGATCTGTTACAATCTTTTAAAACAGAAGGAAAATGTCTGTGCTTTCTATCGCTTCTTAGCCTGTTTTGTGAATACCTGATTATTTTTAACTCATCAGGCTGAGTGTGCTAGGCTGATTTTGTTTGAACATTTCTGGTTTCTTTTAAGATCTGGTTTCAGATTACTTTAGGCCCTGGAAAATGCACTTTGATGTTGTTTGGGCTTTATTTATGTTTTCTGCATTTTGGGTGGGGTGGTTCCATAGGTAGTTAAAATTCTAAACAATAAACACATGGCCCCAAGCCCTACAAACTGTAGCAAAAGAACACAGAAGGCGATCAAGCAGTGCTTCTTTTTTAGGGTTCATCAAAGAGAAACCATTTAGATAATTATTTTAGGTGAAGTTCCCTGATGCCCTCTCTCCCCCTCCCCCCTGTGCCTCAGAAAAAAAGAGTGGTGTCAAGAGGAGGCAGGTTGTAAGCTGATGCCCATCAAATACTGATCGACTGTATTGTGACATACAGGACACGCTATTTTGAAATAAACTATAGAAGAGGTTCATCATAAATATCTGGGCCAGGCTAGGTCTTTGTGTGTGGCGGGGGGCAGCGGGGGGGTCACTTTTCTGTACACCAAAGCCACATAGAACTTCTTTGGATCAGTGGCAATAGAACTCCCGTTCCAAAACACAAGTCTCTGTACTTCCGGAGCTAATGGTGAGTCTCACATTGCGAGGCCTGCGGTTTGTGTAACAGGAGGATCTGAGCTCTATTCCCACTGCTGCCATGAAGGTCTCTGTGGCACAGTGACAGCTGTGGAGGCCGATTCGGCCACTGACTTGTCGCTTGGTGCTTTAAAACACAGAGCACGTTAAAAATGAAAATGCTAGGGCTTGAGTCCCCTGGAGTGCAGTGGAGAGACCAACTGTGGCTCCCTGATTCTCAGTCACCCAGCCCCACTGTAAATGAAAGGTGCAAGGAGGCAACTCTAACTTACGCCATTGGCATACAGACCTTCATAGACCTAATGTAACTAGGAAACCGGGTATAAGTGTGCAACCCATACACCTGGTGGGCGTGGTGCACTGGCCCAGCTAATGGCACTGAGACCACTTAGAGAGAGAGAAATTAGTCTGCTCTACACAGGGATGGCCTGTGCCTATAGGCCGACTCAGCCGTCGCCTAGGGTGCCGCGTTAAATGGGGCACCCGATGATGGCGTCACGCCATTGAGGGCTGTGGTGGCGGGGGCACCGATCGCGCATTCCACCTGGGGCACCAGCTGCCGGCAGCCCACCTTGAGCTGCCCCTGGCTCTACAGCCTTCGCCGAGAGCCAGCTGGATTTTAGAGCATGCAGCGGAGGCTCATGCACTAAGCTCCAAGGGTCCCTGATTCGGTTCCGCCTGCTGGCGTTACAGTAGTACTTCCCTCCCATTGCCCAATTCATCGTCTCCTTTGCTTATACTGACAGTTCCAGTACAGGCCATCAGCTCTTTGCGACAGGAAATTCCCACACTATGGGCAAATTCTCCAGGAGTAGAGAATTCTCCTCTGGGACAGGTGCTAGAACTAGTGGCTTGAAGGGGTTTCTCACAGGCTGGGTTCACCCTGCTATTCACCTAGTTCTGCTCCGCTCGGCGTATTTCTGGCCATTTTCACGTTCATTTTCTGTCCTGTTAGCAGCAGCACAAAGTGAACTTGGCAGACTGGAGAATCTGGCCTGGTAGCGTTTATGTAAGCGCCTCAAGATTCCCTCATTACCTAATTACAAGGTGCTAAAGGAGATCCATTGCAACAGTGCCTTTAAAAAAAACAAACCTTTTCTTGCCCTGCAATAATGAATAGTCAGTGTTTACATTTCAGTGTCTGTGTAGCTTCCGGATCTCTTTATAACCTATTGTGTTTGGAGGGGAGAGAGAGGGAGAGACAGACGGATGTAAGGAAATGGGATACACCATGTGCTTTTATACTGGTTCACAGACATGTCACCGGGACCTTTCAAAGTTGTCGGACCCTTTTGAAAACAACTTGTTCTCCCCCTAAGTAGCACAAGTAATATGGAAGCCCACTAACTGAGGGAGAAGTGGCATTTCCTGGGGGATAAAATGCACTGGGGAGGAGTCAAAGGCCGGAGTTGAAGCCAACGGGACATGCCGGCCGGTTTCTCCTCACCGCTGCTTCTAACGCCTGCAAGTGCTGCAGCTCTCATAAGCAGGTTGCATGGAGAGGGTGAGATGGTACAGGAGAGAAATACCCCAGTAGCCTTCCCAGGAATTGAAATTGGGGGGAGGGGGGGGTTCGAATTTACAGGCAAGGGTGTCAGGCCAATGAGGGGTGAGACCGTGCGGGTGAAGGTGGGCTATATGGCACTATAGTTCACAAAACTGGGGGGGTGTTGTGGAAATTCGGGGGGGGGTATACACCCCCATGGGGGGGTGTAGGGAAATCCCTGAACTACCCTCTCCCCAGCACCTAGCCCTTCACGCTTTCGGGGCTCACTGTGTTTCCTCACTCTGCCTTCTACGCCTTTCCAGAAGGGGACATGCTAGGGCAGTTCAGTGTGAAACAGGCAGAGGACGAGTGGAGAATCGTTTCCAAGAAGCCTCTCGACAGGGAAGAGACAGAGAAATATCTCCTCAAGGTCACGGCGTCTGATGGGAAATTTCAAGCCGTCACAGAAGTGGAGATTTTTGTCCTCGATATCAATGACAACAGCCCTGAATGCAAGCAGGTAAGGAGCAGGGGGAAGGCAACGGAAGCAGCGGTGATGTCATAGCTAGCACAAGTTACGGTGGCTCCGCCTTGTGGTAATTCTTGTATAGAGCTGTCTTTTTTTTACTTGGAGTGTACTCACCGCCTTCTAATTAAGCAACCAGATAACTAGAGGGTCAAACCCAGACTCCAGATGTGTAAGGCGTCCCTGGCTTACAACAGAAGCAGTACGATGGAGAACATATGGAGGCAAAGAGTGGGTGGAGCTTTTTGGGTAGGAACATGAAAATAAACAAGCCATGCACCCTGGTAGGCTACACGATTTCCATACCAAGAGGTTTGGTTATAGGATAAAGAGCTTTTCACCTCCACATCACTGGTATAAATCATAAGAACAGCCATACTGGGTCAGATCAATAGTTCATCTAGCCCAGTGTCCCGTCTTCCAACAGTGGCCAATGCCAGGTGCCCCAGAGGGAATGAACAGAACAGGGAATCAACACATGATCCCTCCCCTGTCGCCCATTCCCAGCTTCAGACAAACAGAGGCTAGGGACACCATCCCTACCCATGCTGGCTAATAGCCATTGATGGATCTATCCTCCATGAATTTATCTAGCTCTTTTTTGAACCCTGTTATAGTCTTGGCCTTCACAACATCCTTTGGCACGGAGTTCCACAGGTTGACTGTGCATTACGTGACAAAATACTACCTTTTGTTTGTTTTAAACCTGCTACCTATTAATTTCATTGGGCGACCTATACTGTTAATGACCAAAAGTTGTTAATCTCCAAGGGATGTTGAAGGGTCTATATGAAACGCGTTTGCCGACCTCTGCCCAGTTTTTGATGGACAGGTTTCCTCCTCACAAAAGATACCCATGCTAACTAGCAACCTGGGGTATTCTCCTCAAAAAGACCAAGGAGCAGACCTTGAATTATCCTCTCCCGCCAAAGGTGAAGCCATGCATCCAAGCAAACACGGAGGCACACTCTCCCGTGCATGGTAGATTGAGTCCCTAGACCTATCCTCCGAACACTGGTTATCAGCATTGTCTCTCTCTCTCTCTCTCTCTCTCTCTCTCTCTCTCTCTCACACACACACACACACACACACACACACAAAAAAAACATTCCCTTTGTATCAAATGGAAGCAGCTATGGCATCTGAAGGGGCCTGCTTGAAGCTGCACAGCCCAATGCACCGGCAATCCCAGTAGCCTCATGCCTCAGAAAATTCTGCTGAAGGCCCGGAGAGACAGCAATAACCCACTAGCATCACCGCAGCCATGGCTCCCCCGTTCCCATCTGCTCGGAGAAGAGGTGGGAGCCTGGACAATGCAGCCTTCTTACCAGCTCCCCCCTCCTCCATGGTACAAAATCCCCACATGTAGCAGTAAGCTTTTGTTACAGAGGCATGAGCACGCACGGCCTGCACCCAGCCCCGCCCCACTGACGGTGGAAACGTCTCTCCTTTCCAGATTCTCTACACTGGGAATGTCTCTGAAGCTGCGCTCCCCGGGGTTTTCATTTTGAAAGTATCAGCCACCGACCCTGATGTTGGCAGCAACGCACAGATAACGTACAGTCTCCATGGTCCTGGAGCCGAGGAGTTCAGACTGGATCCACACACAGGTAAGACCTGCCCCAACCATGTGACAGTTTGCAGAGAACTGCAGGTTTATGATCTCTTCCTCCCCCCACACCCTTTGGAGATCAGTTTGCAATTGCAGAGGAGGCTCCTGGGGGCTGCCTGCCCCTTATCTCATGCTGAATAAACACAGGAGCTTTTCAGTCCAGCTCTGTCAAGGTAGCAGCAAGGGCAAACAGGGAACCTCCTTCATTTATTGCAGTATCTTTACAACACTGATTCTGTGTGCGTGTAGCAGAGTGCCTTCTCCACTAGCTTCCTTTAAAATGTTTGATTTGCCCTGGTGGGTTTTTATATTGTGGAAGGAGGAGGCTGGATATTACTGCGGAAGGAGGAGGCCAGATATTACTGTCTACAGCAGGGCATAAGAGAAGAAAGTAGATCTTAGGAGGCAGGGCAAAGTCAAGAGACCTGGGTTCCATTCTAAGCTCTAGCAAGGTCTTTCTGCGTGACCTTAGGCAAAATTTCATCTCCCCGTGTTGGCTTCCCCATTGCAGAAAGAGGGAGATAATACTTATCTACCTGCGGGGGTAATTCATTCTCAGGATGTTAAACTCAGTGTTTGCTAAGCTGTCTGAGATCCCCCTATCGAAGTGCAATTTATTGCAGCACAAATACGTCCTGTGCAAACTTTCCTTGCCTAGTGTTCGGCCTGTTCCCGGCCACTCCTCTACAAAGGCTGGCCAAGATGTCGGACTACCTTGTCACACTGATACATGGACATTTTCCTACTACTTATTGGGCCGCAGCTAGTTTTTTACCACAAATCTGCTGTCTCCCCAGGCTGGTGAATTATCGTTGTATGTCATGTAGCCCTCGTTATCAAAAATCTCTCTGATTGCCACCGTGACCGTCTCTTCTTATTTCACTAGGGGAGCTGACGGTCTCTGCACCTCTAGACCGGGAGCAGAAACCGACGTACCATCTTGTCGCCAAGGCAACAGATGGTGGAGGCCGCTCCTGCCAGGCAGATATAACCCTAGTCATAGAGGATGCGAACGACAATGCCCCACGGTTCTTTCCCAGTCATTGTGCGGTCGCTGTCTTCGATAACACCACCGTGAAGACACCCATTGCAGTGGTCTCAGCCAGAGATCTCGACGAAGGTGAGTCCAAACGGGATTTCTAGCCTGAGTCCTTTTACATCATGGACAGAAATGCTCCAAATACTGGGATGGAATGCAGCCCAAGGTATAAACGGCTGTAGCTTGTGGCAAAGCATCAGAACCTTTGAGCCAATCTGCTCAATGCTTACACATTGTGGAAGACCTGGACGACCCTGTAGGCAATGTGATGCCCATGGATATTTCAGAAGGTATCAGCTGAGGGCACCTGAGTAGCTTAGAAGCAGCATTGTGCACGACCAAGCAGAAGACAAACTAGAGGGTCTGAAATTCCAGTCTCGCCTGGTCTCTTTCTTATTGGACTAGCTGATGCGTGATGCAAATATCACCACCGATGGAGAATGGGAGCCAATGGCAGTAGTGATGAAGGCTTATAAATGGGGTGGAAGGAAGACAGGGCGATGGAAGAGAGATGAAAATGGTCCTTGTGAAGTTGCTTGGATTTTTCTTGTGACTCCGGGTTGCCTGAATAAGGCTCCTGGAAGAGCTTCTTCCTAGAGTTTCAGAGGGGTAACCATGTTAGTCTGTAACTTTACAAATAACAAGCAGTCCTGAGACACCTTACATTTATTAGGTCATGAGCTTTCGTAGGTAAAACCCCCTGGTACATATTTGAGTCCGTGATATCTGTTTTTGGGGGAGGGTGGAAGTAAAATAATGAATTCAAGAAAATTGGGAGCAACAGCGGATCAGAGACAAATCTCTGTTGGATGGCTGCAGGGATGGATAAAAGGTCGGGTCTGTATTGAATGGGTGCGCACTTGAACTGGGACTGAAAGGCAACCGAAAGACTTAGTCTCTGTTTGGTTTATTTTCATTTGGCTACACAGAGTTCTGCTGATTCTAAAACAGGAACCTATGTCGGTCTTGCCGTGTGATTAATCCAGCCCCGTTATCCTTACAGGCTGCAATGCAGAGGTGATTTATTCTCTCACTGACTCAGCCGATGGATTCTTTTCAGTCGAGGAAGCTACTGGGGTGATCCGGCTCGAAAAGCCCCTAAAGGATACTCCAATTCTAGCGTTTGAGCTGACGGTTTGTGCAACAGACCGGGGTTCCCCGCACCCCCTCTCTGCTCTCACCACCGTCACTGTCTCTGTGGTGGATCTGACTGAATACCTGCCAGTTTTCCTGAGCACTGAATATGTGGCCACGGTAGCAGAAGATGTGGCCGTAGGCACTGAGGTGCTCGACCTGTCCACGCTGACCAGGGATGGCACTGAGAGTATGGAGATCAAATACGAAATCGTGAATGGGAACGACCAGGGGAAATTCCAGATCAACTCAAACACAGGTAGGTCTTGTCCACTCTACGTCCCAGCTAGGCTGGCACAATGACACTGTCCTAATCAGTGCCCGTTTTCCTGTTTTCTCTCTGTCTGCCTCATGCTAGTTTTCCTTTCACCTCCAGACTATCATTCATGCCATTTGTTTGCATTTCATTTGCTCTTTACCTGACTTCCCTCTTTTATTCTAGCCCCTCCTCATCCTCCCTTCTGCACTCCACCTCCCCCACACACATACACACCTTATCTTTCTCTGGAGGTCTTTTTTTATCTTCTTTCATTCCCATCTGTTTCCCCTTTCTCTCCTTTGATCTCTCTCTCTCTCTCTCCTCTCTTATCTTCCCTGCCTTTGTTTAACTTTTCCCCTCCCTCCCTCTCTCTCTCTCCCCAAGTGATTTTTTTAAATCATGTTTCATATTTTAAAAACTTCTCGCTTCTGTCCCAGCTCAATAGCTCCCCACCCCTGTTCCCCATCCCTTACCCTCAGCCCTGTGCTCTCTCTTGCCCAGATATGCAATGTAATTTGTGAGGAGGGAGGGGTTTGTAATTCTCTGCTACCATACATTGAGACACCAGAGTCTCTGGGGGAGCAATCCAAAGTCCACTGAAGTCAGCAGAGAAACTCCAGTTGATTTCAGCGGGGCTTTGGGTCCAATGCACAAGCAAAGAACAGAGTGCGGAGATTTTTCCATTCTGAAGGTTTTGTTCCCTTCTTTGATACTGGAGGAAAAACTCTCCACCCTGAGCCCATAAGGAATCTGACAGGGCCTAGAGTTCTACGCTCGGTGGTTTTAGGAGGTAGCTATTCAACAAACATGGCTAAAACGGGAGCTATTACTCATGCGGTAGGTGCTGACTCAGCCCTGACAAGCTAGCAACATGAGCCATGTTGCTTATCCCAAGAAAGGACAAAGGCTGCCGACTGCAAGACCAACATCAGATTCCCCGGGATAACCCCTTTGATGAGACAAGGGAGGCTCATCATCCCCGTCCAAGATGTTATCCTCATCCCTCTCATCCCAGCCCCAACGCTCTTGCTAACTCTTCTGCAGGGCTCATGTCTTTAGAACATCCATTCTTGGAGCAGAATCGTTCCCAGGGAAAGGTTCATACGGGGCGTGGGAAATAATTGCAGGATGACTTGATTGCAGCGTTCTGTCTCCATCTTTGCTTCCATGTAGACTTCAGTTTCTCACCAATACACTGAGATACACCGTCCCCATCTGCTTACATACCCATGAGCAAAGCCAGACTCCCATGCCACCACTTTCAAAGAAGACAGCTAGCGCTATTCAGCTGATACCGATCTGTCGATCGTCTCTCCTACGTCCACATCAGCTTCGACCAGAGTTGTTGATTCGAGTCCCACGACTTGAACTCGAGTCCGACTTAAGTCGCCTAGGTGACTCGACTTGAGACTCAACTCGCGTTCATTGTTTGTGACTTGAGACTTGAACTGTAGTGACTTGAGACTCGACTTGAAGACAACACTGGCTTTGACAAGCCCCTTTTCTTTACTGCACGTGGCACTTTGGAAGGAATACCTATCTTGCTCTGGTTTCCTCATAACCTGCCTCATCACCTTAGGTACCTTTCCTGTGTACTGCAAGATGTTCTGGGTTTATATTGTCCCAGATGCAGCCTATTCCACATATGAATCCCGTAGCTGCTATGCCGCAAAAAAATATTTTGCTTCAAGCGTCTGACAGCAGAGTTGGGCTAGTTATGAAAAGAGTCTGTCCCGGGATGTGAAGTCACAAATTTAGTGACCTGGTTTGATGGGCTAGAACTGTAGTCGCAATGGCTTTGCCTCCTGGTGGTTGACCAGTCATCTCTTGCTGTGTGACGTTCCACGCCCTGTGTTCAAGGCAACTCCTGACCTTACTCTCTGCACACGTCTACAGGTCGCTTGTCCGTTAGCGGGAGCCTGGATTTTGAAGGGAGCCACGAGTATTACTTATCTGTGGAGGGCACCAGGAAGGGCTCTGCCTCTCTCAGTGACGTCATCATGGTGGTGATTAACGTCACTGATGTCAATGATCACGGGCCAAAGTTCACCCAGGATCCTTACATCACCAAAGTCCGTGAAGATGTCGCTGTTGGGGAAACCATCCTTACGGTAAGACGGCTCTGGTGAGGCCACATCTGGAGTATTGTGTCCAGTTCTGGGCCCTCCACTATAGAAAGGATGTGGACGCATTGGAGAGGGTCCAGCGGAGGGCGACCAAATGAGTAGGGGGCTGGAGCACATGACCTATGAGGAGAGACTGAGGGAGTTGGGTTTGTTTAGTCTGCAGAAGAGAAGAGTGAGGGAGGATTTGCTAGCAGCCTTCAACTTCCTGAAGGAGGGTTCCAAAGAGGATGGAGAGAGGCTGTTCTCAGTGTTGACAGATGACAGAAGAAGGAGCAATGGTCTCAAGTTGCAGTGGGGGAGGTCTAGGTTGGATATTAGGAAAAACTATTTCACTAGGAGGGTGGTGAAGCACTGGGATGTTTCCCTAGGGAGGTGGTGGAATCTCCATCCCTAGAGGTTTTTAAGTCCCGGCTTGACAAAGCCCTGACTGTGTTGATTTAGTTGGGATTGGTCCTGCCTTGGGCAGGGGGCAGGACTTGATGACCTCCTGAGGTCTCTTCCAGCCCTAGGATTCTATGATTCTATGACCACTCTCGCTGAGCAGCCTACAGGAAGGCTCACAGCTGCACCCACATTCTGGATTTGCCTTGTGGTAAATACCTAGAGGCCTCACTCAGGGGTTGATGCTGCTCACGCGAAATGATTAGAGGATCTCTGCCCCACAGAGCTTATGGGCTCTGTACGACCGGAGGCAAGAGGTGGACCGAGAATATGGATGGTTGGGGCCGGGGGAGAACATAAGGCAGCAGTGAATCTGTTACAACAAGGTGGAAAGCGGAGGTCCTGGCACTTCCGGGCTGTCGTGGTGTGTTTTGTAGGCATTGTGACAGAGGGGAGTTTTAAGGAGGGATTTGAAGGACAGCAGAGTGGCGTGGCAGGCTTCAGCAATTCGGTATTCTTAAGCCTTGGACCAAAAGCCAACCATCCATCTTCCCCGCTCATGCCGTAGCCAGAACCTCCCACCCTCAAACAACCAGCGAGACTTCGCCCCCAGGAAAGGAGACATTTGATCAGAACCCCTTCTTCACTCGCCCCATAGGTGTCAGCCGATGACCTGGATGGGGCGATGAACAATCAGCTCACCTATGCCATTGTGGGCGGGAACCCACTGGAACACTTTGCCATCGACCCCAAGAGTGGACAGATCCATACCGCCACGCACCTGGACCGGGAGGAGGTGAGTCGCAGTCCTGACACAAGGGCCACCGCTGGCTGGATGCTGCTAATGGGCATGTTAGAAAGGAACGTGACATCACAGCTCCAGGAGGCAGCTGGAAAAGACTGGGGAAGTGCCCAAGGAAGGGAACGTGTACTGGGCACAGTGCCCGTCTGCCTGCCAGGCTTGGAACGATCCATTGTAAAACATTGCCCTCGCCAGGCCAGGGAAACTAACTGTCATGTGCATTGAGCCTTTGGACCCACCGATATTGCACATGCTTGGGGTGGGGGAGGGAGGGGGGGCGCTAGAGCAGAGATAGTGCAGTGTAGTGGTTAAAGCACCAGCATTCAGGAGAGCTGGGCTTTCTTCCTAGCTAGGCCCCAGGCTTCCTATGTGATCCTTGGCCGCCAGTTCCCGTCTCGGTGACTCTGTTTGTCCACTCGCTAACAGAGGAGGATGATATTTCCTTTCTTGGGGACATACTGTGAGAGATATGGATGGAAAGTTCTGGAGAAGGGCTATGTACGATCATCATTCAAGCAGCCGCCAGGGGGGAAGCAAAGGGGGTATTTGTCCCGGGGCCCAGAGATTCAAAAGAGCCCAGGGTGGTGCTGGCTCCTGGAACGCCAAGTTGCTTAAATTGCCACCGGAGCACTGCACGCACTGGGTGGCTCCGAGGCTGGCTGCCCACCCCCGCCCCTTTTGCCAGAGACCCCGCCCCTTCTGGGAGAACAGAACCAGGCCCCACCCCCACACTCCTTGCACAGGGGCCCAGCGAGGCTGTCGGCTCCCCGGTTATTATCCCGCCCACTTCCTTGTGCTCTTTAATAAGCCTGCATGTGGGGAGAATAAAACGCCCAGCCACCGCTTCTCCCACTCACCCTCCTGCGCTCTGCACCTTCCAGATTCCCAGCTACTCCCTGACGGTCCGCGCCACAGACAACGGGCAGCCTGCGCGGTTCGGCGATGCTGCGGTGTGCATCCGGGTGACGGACGTCAATGACAACCCGCCCAGGTTCTTCCAGCTCAATTACAGCATGGTGGTGCAGGTAAGGTAGCCTGTGCTCAGCAGGGATAGTTCATTTCCGGGTGCCTAAGCGACCCTCTGTGAATTAGCCCCGGGCAGTTGGTTAGCTGTGAAGGGGGTTCTGCTTTGTGTTTGTGACAAGCGATGAACTGACCAGTCCCTGCACTTCTTCCTGGTTCTCCGGGCTGTGCCCTGATGCCCCACCACACCCACAGTCTGGGCACATGTCATAACCCAGGCAGCTTCTTGCCACCCAGATTCCCTGCTTAAAAGCTATCTGGGGTTTTGGATGACTGGGGACATTTGGTGGCGGGGATAGTAACAACAATTTAAGAGCTGCAAGAATGATTTGTAGTCTGGTGACCCAGCGTTACAGTAAGGAACTTAAAGACACTCAGTCAAGGAGAGAGAGTTGACACAATTTATTCATGGTTTATCCATCCCTGCACAGGTAGAAGACATCTGGAAGTAGAGGGCTTTTTAATCTGGCTGACAGCAGCACAGCAAAAGCCAAGGGCTGGAAGTTGTACCTCTTGATTATGTATTGTCTTGATTACTTCAGAATTCCCAGTTCTCACTCTGAAGGTTGACAGGTTGTTGTCCCAAGATCAGGCCCAGTATTATTCAAATTTTGATATAGTTGGGAACCCCGATGTGCACATGTAATGCCGACAGCCACCGGTCTTCTATGGGCAAAATCGAACCTGGAACCTCAGGATCTTAGTGTTTGAGCCTCTGCCACGTGGGCTAAAAGCCAGCTGGCTGTGAGCTAGGGCTGTAGAGCAGACTCATTATTCTCTCTGGCTACATCTACACTACGAGTGTTCTCAGCAAAAAATATGCTAATGAGGGACTCATTTGCATGAGTCGTGATCTCATTTGCATATATTCTGCCGATCCGTTTTTGCGCTGGGGTTTTTCCTGGATCTTCCGGAAAAAGGGGGTTTTTGCGCAAAAAGTCCATGCTGCTTGTTTTTGCACAAAAACCCCAGCGCAAAAACGGATCGGCTGAAAATATGCAAATGAGATCGCAACTAATGCAAATGAGTCCCTCGTTAGCATATTTTTTGCCAAGAAAACTCATTGTGTAGACGTAGCCTCTGTCAATGGTCTTGGTGCCACTAGATGGTCCAGTACACAACCCCCTGGAGATGTGTGGGTCACACACAGCTGCTCCACTCGCACCAGAGGAACTCCTCTATATCCATAAATAGCTAATAACAGCAGTCACACCCCAACAGTACACTAGAGAGAGATACTCCACAGTTGAAGCCAGCAAAGTTTAAACAGGAAATACGATGCCCGTTTTTAAGCAAGAGTCATGAACCATGGGCACCATTCAAAATAATATGCTTATTTTGCGACATCCTTTAGCCCTCGTGGAACAAGGATTACTGGGTTGCCGAAATAGCGTTCCCGTTATTTACAAAAATATTTTGAAATAATGGGTGGCTTGTGTAGATGCAGGGTATCCCAAATTAGCCGTGCAGTGTAGACATAAGAGAGAGCCAACACTGAGCGACAGCCCAGCATACACACAACGGGCCAAAAGAGTGAAAGCCCAAGGAGAATTTTAATTCCCCAGGGGGAAGGGGGGCTTTCCACCTCCTCCCAAAGTTACAAGGAACAACAGCAAGTCAGAGAGTTCACTGAATTTTCAGCAGTTAGCTGCGGCATGGCATCCCACTCTGCTCACTGGTCTGCCCGTAACTAGCACACGCAGCATTGTAGTTACAGGATTTGCCGTAACAAAACCAGGCCTGGGCTGTTGGCTGTTTCCAGAGATGTCTGTGCTCATGGCCACCCTGTGCCTTTTCAGTGCCACGATCCAACGGCGTCCCTGGGGAACTCAGAGCAGTTCCGCCCTTATCTGGACTGTCTCCCCTCAACCCCTTTTCTCCCATATTTCAGGAGACTGCTCAGGTTGGCACCAGTGTCCTGCAACTGATCATGAGCGACAGAGACTCCCCAGAGAACGGGCCACCGTACACGTTCCAGATCACCGAGGGAAACGACGGGAAAGTCTTTGATGTCACGCAGGACGGCCTGCTGGTGACATCCTCCCTTCTAAACAGAAGAACAAAAGAGCAGTATCTCCTCCAGGTCCAGGTAGATCCTGCCTTACCCCTTTGGGATACAAATTCACCACGGCCAGTGCAGTAACAATGGAGGCAAGAGAAATTACAACCAAAAGCCCAGCTTAGAAGAACCTCCCATCTTTGGGGACGTTTGGAATCGGATTCAAATTCTGAAACGTGGCCTCCCCCCATGGGCGGTTGGTGCAGCTGAGACTGGGGTAGGCAGTCCCCCAGCCCCACCTACAGCCCCATCCCCGTCGCTGAGGCCCCGCCCCCAGGGAGGGGAGGAGGCGGGGCAGCATGCTGCACACTCCCCAGTCTCTCTGGAGCACGGGGGAGAGGAAGAGAGAGAAGGGGAGGGAGGGGGCTGGGCAGCGCGGCTCCCAGAGCACTAGGGAGGAGAGGAGGCAGTTCCAGGCTCCCCAGCCAGGAGCACAGGGAGGCTGGGCGCTGGGGGCAGCAACACTCGGCTCCCAGAATGCCTACAGCAGGCATCCTGGGGGCGGAGTGTGGGCAGGGCCAGACGGGCGGTATGGGACGGCAAAGCCTCACCTTGCCTAAGCCACCGGACGCCCATGGCCCCACCTCTAGAGCTCATAGTTACACAAATCTGGGAGCCAGCTTTTCCAGCAATACAACTTGCTGGTCGTCATGGGGACCCCTGCGGGGCAATTGACCCTGTAGGATGCTTTTCTCGATGTAATTCTCATGACCGTCCATTTCCAGAGAGACTCGCGTCTGTTCCTGAAAGCTTCTCCTAAGTACGCCAGCAAGCAACTCTTCCCTTTTATGCATACTCTCCTCCTGTAAACAAATTAGGGGGGGATCACTTGCTTCCAGCCTAACCTGGTTTTCCTGAGGGAACAAATCAATGGGGTCAGGGAATTATTTTTTATCTGTGAGTTAAAATGCCTGAGCAGGCCTCACCCAACAGTTCTGCCAGTGCACCTCAGCCAAATGCTTTTCTACCCTGGGGCTCCTCCCACAGTGCCCCTGCTGTTCTACTTCTGGAGCTATGCTGAGCCCAAACGGACCATTTTTCCAGGCACCATCGAGGTGTTATGAGGCGCACAAATGTAGGGATTCAGATGAGATCCGGCAAAATCACATTGCCTGGTAAATAATGAAGACTATAAGCCACTCTCTCCAGAGACACACTGATGCACTAAGCCACTGTGTCACCTGTAGCATGAGAAGAGGTAAAAAGATTAGAGCTCGTGATCAGATTCCCACTGAAATCAATTGCAAAGGGGTGCAGAAGCAGAGCCTGCGACTATCGATAGCCCGAAGAAAGGAGGATTAAGAGGTGACATGAGAAAGAAATATGAAGGGCTGTAGCCGCGTTGGTCCCAGTCCTGACAGATGAGCTTGGTGTTCATAAGCCTGTGTCTTTCACCAACAGAAGCTAGTCCAATATCAGAGGTTACCTCACCCACCTTCTCTCTCTAAGCCAGGAGCGGGGGACCAAAGACCCGGGGGGCCAGATGCAGCCCCCGGCTTGCCTGGATCCGGCCCCTGAGTCTCAGGGCTCCCCCACAGCATTAGGGAGCCCACGCTGATGTTCCAGCCCCTGCCACCCTCTCCCTGTGGGGCTGGAGCACACAAAATCTACTAGCCTTCCTGGGCCCCATTAGGCTCTGGTGTGCGAGGGGAATGTGGGGAGAGTCTGTCTCCTTCTCAGTTGGGGGCCACGTCAGCGAGGGTTTAGGGTGTTTGGTTTGGGTTTTTTGTTTCTCACTTGTGTGAGGCCCCCAACTGATTTTTCTGTGGCTCAGCGGCCCCCAACCCAAAAAAGGTCCCCCACGCCTGTCCTAAAGAAATATGACATAAAGGATGCTACCGAGACAGTAACTCAGACCCTCCTGTTTACGAATGCTAAGTTTAGGGATCACCCAAAGCAACGAAAAGAAGTGAAATTTAATACGGATCAAAGAAATTACTGAGGTTTTTTACACAATGAACCATTAACTGCTAGAACTTCAGATAGCGCTGAGGCAAAACAAAGATACGATTCAGGGAAGGATTAGACATTGATATGACCAAAGGCCATCCACAGGTATAGTCGATTGGCTAAAATATACAAGGAATCTAAATCTTCAGTAGTAAGGGACACCCAAAGAGCTAAGTATTATGACTATTAGTAACACAAGCCCCAAACGCTCACTGCCTGAGCTTAGAAAGAAATGTCTCCCCGGTTTGATTGTTCCATCTTCATCCATTATGAGGCTTCTTGCCTCTTGTCCTATCAAGCCAATGCTCGAGACAGGGTCCTCGCCTCGAGGGATCACCCCTCGGCTATGGAATGGCAGTTCCCATACTGCAGGGGTATGTCTAGACTACATGCCTCTGCCAACAGGGGCATGTAAAATAGGCTACCTGACATAGTCAATGAAGCGGGGATTTAAATATCCCCTGATTCATTAAAATAAAAATGGCCACCGGCGCTGTGCCGACTCAGCTGATTGTCAGCACAGAGCGGCAGTCAAGACGCGGATTGGTTGACAAGGGAAGCCTTTGTCAACCATTCCCTTATGCCTCGTGAAACGAGGTTTACAGGAGCAGTCGACAAAGGCTTCCCCTGTCAACCAATCCGCGCCTTGACTGTCGCGCTGTGCCAACAATCAGCTGAGCCGACACAGCGCGGCGTACATTTTTATTTTAATGAAGCCGGGGATATTTAAATCCCCGCTTCATTGACTATGTCGGGTAGCCTATTTACATGCCTCTGCCGACAGAGGCATGTAAGTCTAGATATACTCCAGGTGTGGATGGTCAGAACTGGGGTTGTGTGTGCCACTGCACCGTCCAGTTGTGCTTTACTGGGCCGTGCAAGTGCTGCAGCCATGCACACAACTGCAGTAATTTTGCCCACAACGGAGGGTTTTTGCACGCCCTGTTCTCAAACTCTGGACGCGCATTTTGAGCCGTTGGGAGACCAGCTGCCGTCCCGGTGTTAGTCGCTGCTGGCCTGGTGCACTCCAAACCTGGCACATGACTACCCAGGAAGAAGGGTTGAGACAGGAGAGCCTATGAGATTGGTGCAGGGTTTCCTCTGTGAAAACTGAGCAGCTGCCTGCCAGCCTCTGGGGTGCTGCATTCCCCCACGTTCCATAGGCCTGACTGCAGCAGCCCCATTAAGCGGGGACGGGCGGTCAGTGCTCCTGCGGGGCTTTTTTTTTTGGTCTTGGCCTTGGAAAGTCAGGCTGCTGCACCATCCCCTTCTCACAGGACTGTCACTGAAGAGCCAGTGAACCCCAAAATCGCTGGCAACAGAGTGCCCCCAGAATGCAGACGCAAGCCCCTCGCTAGCTCTGTCAGCCGGACGGACACCCTGGGTCAGGCCAAAGGTCCACCTCGCCCAGTGGCCGACAGCGGCCAAGGCCAGGTGCCGCAGGGGGAAGGAACAGAACAGGGAATCATCCAGCGAGCCACCCCCTGGCACCAGGCCTGCCAGCCCAGCCCGGAGAGCTGCCATCACCAAGGCCCTCGCCAGGCTCCGCCCTGCCATCGCTGCCCCGTCCTTCCTCTTCCACCCACAGCCCCAGCCCCTGCTCTCCTGCTGGTGCTGGAACTATTCTGAGGGTGGGGGTGCTGCCTCCCCCACAACCTTCTCGCACCCAGGCTGGGGCCACACCTCTCCCGGACCGGGCACCGTTAGCAGCAACAGCCTTCGGTCTGGGAGAGTTGGCAGCAGCGGCAGAGCCCCGGGCCAGTGGCAGGACCCGGAGCAGCAGTGCAGCCACCAGGGCTGGTGGCCTGGGCCCCACGGGAAGCAGGCTGCAGAGCCGACGGGGACGGCGGGTGGCAGGACCCCATGGGATGCTGAAGCTGGCGCGGCCAGTGGGACCCCGGAGGAGCCCCCTGGAGGCCGAGACATGGGGCTGGTGCAGCAGATCTGCAGCAGGGCCAGCCCCGGGGCAAGGGGAAGCAAGGTGGAAAACCTGGGGGCCTGCACCCCTACTTCCCACGCCTGTGTGCTCTCCCAGCTCCTGCATGTAGGAAGTGAGAGGTACTTTACCCCAATGTGCCCTTCTTCACCCTTCTGAAGGGGCGTGGGGATGTGATGCTCTTCTCACGCGTACCCTCTTCATCTCCAGTAGGCATGGAAAGGGTTAACCACTTAACTGGTTACCTGGTAAGCAGGATGATGCTTGCCAGGTAACCGGGTAACCACCGGCCAGTCTGCTCCAGCCGAGCACCACACCACACCTGCTCCAGCCGACCTCTAGATCCCAGTTAACTGGTGAAACATAACATCTAACCAACTAATTTTTTAAATGGGATTTGACATCCCTAGTCTCCAGGGACTTTTGCTTCAGCCACAGAGACTGGGAGGGACAGGGGAGGGGAGGGCGGGACACAGGAAACCGGGTAGATCAGAGTTGTGCGGCGCGGAAAGCTGGCCTAGCCCTCAAACACAAGCAGTGAGACCCTTCTCTTGATGCCCTGCCTCGGAGCCGAGGTCCAGGTCCGTGTCACTCAGCGCAGGGCGGTAATGGGTCCTTTTGTTTACCTTGACAGGTCTCAGACAGCGGGATCCCTCCTCTTTCGTCCTCTGCCTTTGTAAACATCCAGGTGAGCGAGCAGAGCCTCTATGCGCCCTCAGCGCTGCCCCTGGAGATATTTGTCACTACCAACGAGAGCGCCTTCCGAGGCGGCGTGCTCGGCAAGATCCATGCCACCGACCGCGACCCCCATGACACCCTGGTGTACACCTTGGCGGCTGAAGTGCCCCGCAAGGGGCATTTCTCCGTGGGGGCTACCGACGGCAAGATCATCGCCGGCAAGAAGCTTCCTCACGGCCACTACGCCCTGAATGTGACGGTCAGTGACGGCACCTTCCAAACCACCGCCACCGTCAGTGTCCACGTGTGGTGCTTCACCCAGGAGGCCCTGGACAAGGCCGTGGTGCTGCACTTCCGGCACCTCTCCCCCGAGGAGTTTGTGGGGGACCATTGGCGCAACTTGCAAAGGTTCCTGGGAAACACCCTGCTCACGAGACGGCAGAACATCCACATGGCCAGCCTGCAGCCCGCGGCGGCCTCTGATGGCGTGGAGCTCCTCTTGGCCGTCGGAGAGCCCCACGACGCCTTCTATGAGCCCCGCGCCCTAGCAAGCAAGATTTCTCTCTTGGCTGGGGAGATGGACCAGCTGGTGGGGCTGCAGCTGAGGAAGGCCATTCACGTGCCGTGTCATGGGCCAGATTGTGCCCGGCGAGTCTGCAAGGAGACAATCCGGCTGGATCCGGGCACGGTGTCCACCTACAGCACCGCCCGACTCAGCGTTCTCACACCCCGGCACAGCGTGGAGCAAATTTGTTCGTGCAATGGTGAGAAATCCTCCACCTTGCTCTTGGCATCTCCCCTTTGGAAAGCGATGCCTGTCTCTAGCATGTGGGATTATCCCCCGGCACATTGCAAAGTTCAGGGACTTCTGCGGTGCCGCTGTCCCATTAACTGGCCATTCTGGCTTTGCCTCCAGGGCTAGACCTAACATCCTTGAGCTTCAAATTTCATTGGCCCCTAGGAAGAATTCCACTGGCCAATGGTCAGCTCCTGTCATATGGCATTAAATACTAATTGGCTCTGTGTAGCCCCTGAAGGGAGTAAAGTCACTCATAGGTAGGGCCTATGAACCTGCTGTCTGCCTGTGAAATCTGCCTTTTGTACAGTGTTTCTTAAAAAGTGAGGCAGTCGGAGGTGTGCCGCTGCAGAGAGAACAGAATTCAAAATGGCCACCGTTAAAGAGACAAGCCTCTTTTTTTTTTGCTTCAACAGCTTTTCCCTGGGGGCTTTTTTTTTCCTCAACAAAAAAATCCTTGGTGTTCCCTATAAAAAAAATTATTGTTTGGTATTCCTCGGTCTTAAAAAGTTTAAGAAACACTGCTTTTGTGGGGTTTTCCCTTACATTATACAAGTTTCATGGCGGGAGGAGACCAACATTTCTCAAATTGGGGGTCTTGACCCAAAGGGAGTTGCAGGAGGGTCAGAAGGTTATTTTAGGAGTCATGGTATTGTCACCCTTACTTCAGCACTACCTTCAGAGCTAGGCAACTAGGAAGCAGTGGTTGTAACGTTGGCTGAGTGCCCAGCTCTGAGGGCAGCACCCTGCCAGCAGCAGCACAGGAGTAAGGGTGGCAATACCATACTCACGTCGCCCTTTCTTCTGCACTGATGCTTTCAGAGCTGGGCGGCCAGAGAGTGTTGGCTACTGACTAAGGACCCAGCTCTGCAGGCAGCATCGCAGATGTAAGGCTGGCAACACCGTACTGTGCCATCTTCCTTCTGCACTGCTGCTGGTAGTAGCTCTGCCTTCAGAACTCAACTCCTGGCCAGCAGCCGCCACTCACCAGCTGCCCAGCTCGGAAGGGTAGCAATGCTGCAGCCCCCCCAACAATAACGTTGTGACCCCCCCACAGCTCCTTTTTGGGTCAGGACCCTGCAATTACAATACCATGAAAGTTCAGATTTTAATATCTGAAATCATGAAGTTTGCCATTTTAAAAATCCTATGCCCGTGAAATTGACCAAAATGGATCATGGATTTGGTAGGGCCCCACTCATAGGGAGAGCAAAAGGGTCTGGGCTCTCCGGGTAGAACTCTGATCTTTGGGTTCCCGTGCTTTGGTCCTGTGTTTGGTCAGCCAAACACAGAGGAGTTAAAAGCAGCAGGTTCCAATCAGGGCAAAGGATTTGGATTCATATTTTCGTTACAGTAGATGCCGCTCAACAGCAACCTGGTGACTGACAACTTCCAGTGAACAGCAACATTGTGCCAGGCACCAGTTCTGTCTCATTGACATTAATGTTCATGAGATTCGGGTACTGGCAATGACCTGCCGTTTATTACCAGCGTTTTGGAAAGAATGGCCCCAGCTGCCGGCAGGTTTGGGAGGCTGCAGCTGGGGGAAGGAAGGATTGAGACAAGGCAGCCCTGCAAACCTGCCTGCAGCTGGTGCTTAGCCCATCCCAGAAGCCCAGCAAACCTGCCTGCCCAGGGACGCCCAGAACATAAGGGACTTTGAGCTGGGAGGGGAGGCAGAGTTCCCTCCCTCTTCCTCTCTCTGGGCGGTGCCCTGCTAGGGAGCTACACACCTGCAAAGAAGCGCTGGGGCGTGTCGAGCCCCAAGCCCTGGAGTGCGGGCAGAAGTTGCCCCTGCTCCCTGTAGAAAGTCCCCGCATCTGGGCTGCAGCCAGGGTGCTTCCTGTTCTAGCTGCAGCCCTGCAAACCTGCCTGCTGCCTACTAACACCTGCTGGGTAATAGCAACTTTTTGCTGGTGACTAAAGGGTTACTAATAAGTGGGGTCTGGTGTTATTTCCTTGCTGCCCCAGGAACAGCAGGGGTTGGCAGGTCTGCCGGCAAAGCTGTTGGCAGCCCCCTCACGGGAACGTCAGGGGACGCTGCAGGGCAGGATGGACGTATAGGCAAAGCCACATGTCTGGCATCTCAAGAGATGCTCAGGGCTGACATGCATGGCGAGAGGTAGGGAGCACACAGGACAGATCAGGACGGGGTGGCAGGTCACTAGGGTGGAAGAGCTGTTGGGGGTGGATATAAATAGCAGGGGCATTGCAGGTCATCACAAGCTTCACTGGCAGACCTGTGTAGAGGCTGGGGGCAGCCAGGCTGGAGTCCCGGGGGCTGAAATGTGGGGAAGCACAGGGCTGGGGAAAGCACTGGAGACTGACCCCAATCCAGAATCTCAGCCTGCTTCCAGCTGACCCGGTTGTATTTCCAGGCACAGCCGTGAGGTTCAGCGGACACAGCTACATACGGTACCAGCTCCAGGAGAGAGGGGACTGGCAGATGCAGTTCCGCTTGAAAACCCGCCAGCTTCATGGTGTTCTGCTCCTCCTCAACGGGACCAGGACTGCCGTTCTGGAGGTAGGATGTGCAATGCCCGAGGGGTATTTCTGCATGAATGGGCTATTCCAGTGCATGAGCGCTGGGGAATATAACCGAAGGAAGGAACCCACAGGGCAGTGTGGTGGGAAGGCAGAGCTGATCCCTGCACTTCTTGGCATTCCCTCCTACCTCTATGAGCTCTCCGTGCTGAGGAATGTCAAAGCAGCACAGCCGTCTCCCCAGCCCTCCCCCTGCCACAGCAGCCTGCCTGCCACTGTGTTCCTAGCAGGGCTGAACAGGAGATTCCAAAGATTTGTTCTTTGTGTGTTCCCCAAACGGAGCAGCTCACTCAGCTGTCACACTTCCCGAAGCTTTGAATGGGGAGGGGTGCATGCCTGCAGGGCAGCAGAGATGACAAAACACTGAGCACAGCCATCAGGGCAGGAATTGTGGGATACTGGCAGTGGGATACTGGCAGTTCTCTTGACAAAATAAACAGAGTCCACCCTGGCTCTTTGTTGACAATAATGGGAGGGGAAAAGACAAACGCGGTGGAAGATTTTTATCGCCAAAACTGGATGTTTTTCCCGACAAAATTTGCATTGTAGTGTATACACTCTCACTATTTTGTCGACAAAAGACTGTTTTTGGCACAAAACATGCAACTGTAGACAAGGCCTGAGGCTGAGCTCCCCTGGAAATGTCGTCGGAGATGTTCGTACAGCTCCAGGTGCAACGCGGCCACAACCTCCAGGGGGAGAAGCCTGCAGGTGCCACTGCACCAAGTAAGAATAGCACCAGCAGCACAGGAGACAATCCAGGGACACCAGAACGTGCAATTCCCATATGTAGGAGTCACCCAAGGAGCATGAGGAACCAAATTCTCAGCTGGTGCACAATGACATCACTCCGCTGACTTGGACTCACGCCCGTGGAGGACTTGGCCCGCTGTACCTACAGACTCACAAACGTACCATGCAAGGGCCTGGGAATAGAGACCCACAAGCTTGTTAAAAAGGACCCCAACCCCATTCATCCACCAGGGAACCAGTCAGCAGCCCCTAAACATGGTGTTTCCCATTAATTTACTAAGGGGAACAGCTGCTGCTGCTAGTTTCCTCAGTGGCTGGGCATGGATCCAGCAGCCACCCAAGAAGATGCACAGAAGGTGTCCAGATGGCCACCGGTGGATTAAATACCTTGGTTTTAATGGCGGTCAGGGGGCAGGTGGGGACAGAACTCTTATAAAATGTCATTGCACATCACGATCCAGGCACTTTTAGCCATTGCAAGGGGAGAAACCAATTCAAGCTTAAACTTGCAAGCCCTTGGGCTCATGCTTCCTGCCACAGGTTTCATCATTCAGGACAGCTGCCAGATTCGGGAACATCATAATCTGATCTCTCCCCTTTCTTTGGCTGCACTTGGTGACTCTTTAGAGAATTCAAAGGAGCATGTGTCTGCTCCCTTCCACCTTGGCAGCAGAGGGAAAGCCAGAGCCCTTCAGAAAAGGGGTTGTGTTTTGTGAGTTTTTTGTCTAATCCTCATTAAGTATAATGGCCCTAATTGAAGTTTGAGATCTTATCCCTCACTTATTGACTTACTTTTTTTCCTGAGTCCATCTCTGTGTAATCGAGACTTCTGGCATAAATTAACTACAGCGTCATGCTAATTTCAAGGGATCAATTTTTAAAATAGAGTTTGAAGATTCTTCCGGACTGCGATTGTACCTGCCTGTTGCACAGGGGCAGAGAAGCTGTGCATGTTGCTTGTGCCCTCTTCTATAGCTTGCCCAGCCTCGGGTGCCAGCTACAAGCTGACCATTTCTACTGCCCCAACCAGGCCCAATAAACCATCCCAGGAGGGGCCATAGGCAAGCCCACCTCTGCCCTAAAAGAGGAGCCTAAGACCAATGGAGTCTGGTTCCAGCAAGCCCTTGGAGCAAGAAAGTTACGTAACGAGGGGTGTTCCATGGGAGGCTCTTGCCTCCTGGTCTCTAAGCATCTCAGCTGATCTCAACCCTCAAGGGGTGCACAGGGAAAGAGAAGAAGGAGCGCAAGGCACCCAAGGAGACAACTAATTAGCCAGTCATAGAATCCTAGAACACTAGAACTGGAAGGGACCTTGTGAGGTTATCAAGTCCAGTCCCCTGCCCTCATGGCAGGACCAAGCCCCCTCTAGACCAATCTTGGCACACCAGCCCCGGGGACAAAAGGCTCCTTAGTGATGAGTGCAAAGACACCCACCTACCAAAGCCCCAGGCATCTTTGGCTAGCAATAGCCAGATGTGCCTAACCAGTGGGTAAATTAGTAGATGCTCTGCTATACAGCTGCAGGGGGGCAGTAGTGCCTGTGGACCACAACATCATCAGGACATGGTCCCTGATAAGCTCTGGGTGCCCTTAAGTGCTGGGTGTTGCAAAAATAGGCAAATCAGTCAAAGCCAGTGGCATCTGTTATTTATGGTCTGATTGCCTAGGGTGTGTAGTAACAATGGTTTGAACAAGTTCCTCCTTGCAGGGGGAACACACTGCCTCATCCAAGCCGTCCTTTGGTGCTGAAACAGCATTTTACACCAGGAGGAGGAAAAAGACAGGCTAGCTGGAAACTCTTAAGTGAGTTTCAAAAGGATCTCACAAAACTAGGTGACTGGGCAACAAAAAGCTGGATGAATTTTAATGTTGATAAATGCAAAGTAATGCCTGTTGGAAAACATCATCCCAACTGTATGCATAAAATGATGGGGTCTAAATTAGCTGTTACCACTCAAGAGAGAGATCTTGGGGTATGTCTACACTACCACCCTAGTTCGAACTAGGGTGGTTAATGTAGGCATTCGAAGTTGCAAATGAAGCCTGGGATTTAAATATCCCGGGCTTCATTTGCATCTTGCCGGGCGGGCGCCATTTTTAAATCCCCTTAGGTCGAACTCCGTGCCCGCGGCTACACGCGGCACGGAGTAGGTAGTTCGAATTAGGATCTCTAATTCAAACTACCGTTACTCCTCGTGGAAGGAGGTGCGTATGGGGGCAGGGGCAGGAGTAGGGCAGCCAGTCCTCAGCACTGCCCAGACCACACTGCTCCTCCCCCAGTCAACCCTCAATGCTTCCCGCAGCGTAAGGTTCTGGCAACAACTTAATAGGCCCGAAGCGCTGAGTCCCAGAGCAACTGCTCCCTTTGCCCCTCCTGTCGGTAGCCCTGATCCGAACCTGGCCCCAGACTCCGAACAATCCACGTCCACCCTGAATGAATTGACCTTGCTAGCCCTGGTCCTCCACAGAGCAATGCAACACTCCCAGCTTCGCTTGTGCTCCTGCCAGATGGAAGTTTTCACTTCAGGCACCTGATGAAGTGGGCTCCAGCCCACCAAAGCTGATGCCCTAATTTGCTGGTCTCTAGGGTGCCACTGGACTCCTCGCTGTTCTTGCTGATCAGACTGACACCCTTCTTCCTCCTCCTCCTCCCACCCCCCCCCCCAAAACTTGAACAAGCCAATGATTGATGCTCAGCTGTGAGCCTGACTTGTGCTTAAAACAGAAAGGAAACTACACAACACTGTGTGGAGATTTATATATACAGCTCCCCCATGGGACACCCAGTGGAAACCGTCTGCCAGCTTCTACGAGTCCTTCCCAAACAGATTTCCACTTGTCATTGGGCTGTCTCCTCTGCCCAGCATGGGTTTATCCAGGTGCATTCCCTGCTGCGAGTCTTCCTGAAGAGATGTATTCTTCCGGGTTCCTCCAGAACAACCCAACCTTATTGGTGAGGCAGCCCAGGCAGAGTGGATGCCACCCCTAACCTGCCTTCCGTGCAGCACCATGAGCTAAGACTTGCCTTACGGAGAATTCCTTTGCTCAGCATGAATCTCTCTGAACTATATGGAATTAACCGACACGTTCCAGAAGAGTACCTTGCACAAAGGACAAATGGACACCAATCAGACATCAGGGATAGCCACACATACAAACCTGTAAAGAAATACGTTTACTTCCCTGGCCATTCAGCAATGGATTTGAAAGGAGCCGTCTGCCTACAAAAGAATTTCCAAAACCAGTTACAAAAGGAGACAACTGAACTGGAATTCTAACACTATCAGTTTAGGATTGTATAAAGATCTCATCTGGTTAACGCACTACAAAGGCAATTTGCCCTCTCTGGATATTCACATCTCCAGACCAAGGGTACGTCTACATTGCACAGCTGTTTCGGTATCCCGAAATAGCTACCCTGTGTCTACACAAGCCTCCTGTTATTTCGAAATATTTTTCGAAATAACGGGTGCACTATTTCGCCATCCCAGTAAACCTGGTTGCACGAGGGATAAGGAATGGCTCGAAATAGCTTGTTATTTTGAAATTTGGCACTGTGTAGACGTGCCAAATTTCAAAATAAGCGATTTTGAAATAAGATATGCGTATCTTATTTCAAGTTTAGGGTGCTATGTAGATGCATCCCAAATACTGTGCATGATCCACTTCCACCCTGACTTCATTCGCTTCATTAACACAGGCAACATCTTCCTTAGGTATATACCCTCTTCTGTCACTTCCACTCCAGTCCATCTGACGAAGTGGGTTTTACCCACCAAAGCTTATGCCCTAATAACTCTGTTCGTCTCTCAGGTGCCACTGGATGCCTCCTCCTTTTTTTTTTTTTTTTTGCAGATACAGACTAACACGGCCACAACTGTGGAGAATTTTCAATGAGGCTACGGCTACACTATGAGTTTTGCTGCAAGAGCCAATGCAAATGAAGCGCGGATTAGCATTTTCTCGTGCTTCATTTGCATACTCTCTTTCATTCTGTTTTTGCGCTAGGGAATTTTGTGCAAAAACGGTCAGTGTGGCCATGGCTGTTTTGCGCAAAAACCCCTTTTCCCACAAGATCCTTATGCCTCTCTGGGACAGGCCTGTTTTTGCACAAAAACCCCTAGCACAAAAACGGAACAAAAGAGATTATGCAAATGAAGCGTGAGAAAATGCTAATCCGTACTTCATTTGCATTGGTTCTTGCGGCAAAACTCATAGTGTAGCCACAGCCTAAGTATTTGTCATTCTACCCACAGCTTCTCCCTATCTGTGGCCCCCTGGGTTCTATGAAGATGCTCCCTTATGTATCATTGGAGTAGGGGGACAAAGGGGTTTTCACCTGAATTCACCCCGAAACCACATTTACATGCTTCTTTCGCTCTCTGCTGTCCCACCATGCTCACGGGCAATGGACAGCATTGTGAGGGCAGCTATTAGAGGTTCAACGATCTGATTGTTCAGGGCTGGGGAGGGAGTTCTGGATTCCAGAGGGAATTAATAGCTTTGGCCCTGGTTTCCAATGTGCTGCTAAAACGTGGGGCACTACAGCAGGGCTCTTTCTTTCTTTTTTCTTCACCCCCTTCACCTGCCCCTCCCAGGGAGCACTGCCAGCTGCTCTGGCTTGCCTAGATTCTTTCAGCGCTTCTTGTGGACGCCAATAAGGGGCACTGCTCCAGCATGGGCAGCGGCCACTGCAGTAACAAGATGCCAAGAACTCACTTGACTGGTGGAGTTCACCTGTATTGGGGGGCAGAGGCGCAGGCGTCCTGAGCGCCAGCCCCACCATGACCCACATGAAACCCTGGTGCAGCCGAGGGGGCTGCAGGCCTCTGGGAAGTCAAGCCATGTGACTTCTGTGTGCTGCCACGTGGCGTGGTGCTGTGTGGAGAGAAGGGAGGAGTGGTCTGGGGCACGGAGCACAGACCTGGGAGACCAAAGGCCGTTTGGATTGTTCGTTCCTCAGGGTGGCGCCTCTCCCCACTGGGCCTATGTACAACACCCAGCTCCGTGGGGCCCCGATCCCTGCCGTGGCTTGTGGGTGCAGCCGGAACCCAAACCCTAACCCTCTCCCCACTGGGCCTACGTACAACACCCAGCTCCGTGGGGCCCCGATCCCTGCCGTGGCTTGTGGGTGCAGCCGGAACCCGAACCCTAACCCTCTCCCCACTGGGCCTACGTACAACACCCAGCTCCGTGGGGCCCCGATCCCTGCCGTGGCTTGTGGGTGCAGCCGGAACCCAAACCCTAACCCTCTCCCCACTGGGCCTACGTACAACACCCAGCTCCGTGGGGCCCCGATCCCTGCCGTGGCTTGTGGGTGCAGCCGGAACCCGAACCGCAGCCTGATGAATCACAGCACAGAGATGATTCCGCCCCCCCTCGGGGCTCTGTCCAAAGGGAGGCAGGAGGGATGAAATCCCACCTGCCCTGACGTGCACCATGACCAATGGGGTGAAGCATGCGGGACACTAGAGCGAAATTTGGCCTTACATCTTAAGGAGCTTTGGCTGCTTTAGAAAGTGACAGGAGCTGGGTTTGGGTTCAGAGGCATTTCTAGGGAGAACAAACAGCACAGGAAATAATAAAAATGCAGTTTGGCTTGTTCACAGTAAGTATAGTTTTCACTGGCTCAGCCCTCTTCCTGTCCCTTGGAACTGGACTAGGATGGTCCTGCAGACTAGACTTGTGTGACCCCCTAGACTAGAGCATGGCCCAGTCCTCTAGTGACCTCCCACATTGCAGACCACAGCCTTCCCGGGTGGCCCCGCATGGTCATAGGCCCACGTGGCATGAGCCGTCGAGCTGCTGGGGAGGGCACCGAGTCTGTCTGTGCACTGCCCCAGCTGTGCCGATTGCTGCATCTGCTTTCAACCCCTGCTCAAAACAAGGCAGAGCAGCTTCTGGCTTGACAGGCCATGAGCTGTGAGCCGCGGAGAGCCCCTCCCCACCTACCCGTCAAGAGCCGCATGAGAAGACGGGGACTGAGCTGCATGAGCGAGATGAGGATTGGAACCACAGAATCCCAGGGCTGGCAGGGATCTCAGGAGGTCATCGAGTCCAGCCCCCTTCCCAAAGGAGGACCAAACTCAGCTAAATCAACCCAGCCAGGGCTTTGTCACGCTGGGCCTTAAAAACCCCTAGCGATGGAGAGTCCACCCCCTCCCTCGCTTTTCCAAACCAGTAATCGGGTTAAAATAGATTTGAATTCTTGGGTATGAAGTGGAGCGCTGGCGAAAGGGGCTGCCTTCTCCAGATCAGCATCTACCTGCCCTAACTTTCCTGAGCCCACCCTGCCAAGAAGGCAACATCCGGTGGGTGCAGGGGACCAGAGGAGACTGTCCACCGGACTGCAGGGAGACAGGCTGACATTTCAAAGATACCCACAGTCGCCCCCCGGTCAGCCCCTCGGGCATTTCATTTCTAGCACGAGGCAACACCTCAGGTTGTCTGGCCAGTGGCAAAAGCCCCTTGGCTGAACCTTTCTGAGTCCTGGCAATCGGGGTGGATCTCTGGCCTGGCGCAGGAGGGGAGCAGGGAGTGTGGAAAGCTGAGGGGTCCTGGCTGCTAACACTGGCGTTTGGGTGTGTTTTGCAGCTCGTGAACGGAGTGCCTCATCTCAGACACCGCTGCCATGGCAATATCACTGGGAACCTCTCCTCCCTGGTGTCTGTGAGTGATGGAGAGTGGCACTCGGTCCTCCTGGAAGTGAAACGCGCGTCCCTCCGCTTGCTCGTCGACAGCTTGGGAAATGCGTCTCTCCAGCTGCCGGCGGCCTGCAGCGTCTCCCCTGACAGGAGGGATCTGCTCCTCGGGGGCATTGTCCAATCCCACCAGCCCTTGTGGGTCACTCGGGGGTTTAGAGGCTGCCTGGATGCGGTCAGAATCAACCGCGAAGACGTGATGCTCCTGCCGGGGGAGTGGCAGGCGAAGGGGATTGTGGACGAGGTGGGAACAGAGCCATGCTGCTCGCACTCGGGCGCCTGCAGCAGCAGCCCCTGCCTCAACGATGGGATGTGCACCCAGACCCCCGGAGGAGGTACGTGAGTATCCAGCCCTTACCATCAGGGCAATAGGGAATCAATAGTCTGGAGGCCAGCGTAGAAAGCAGCCGGGCTTACTGGTGAGTTGTAGGGGGCTGACCAAGTGGAGGGGAATTCTGGGCTTTCACAGCATGGCTGTCAGGTGGCAATGCCCTCACGCAGTGAACAGCACGTTGGAAGCACCACTGTGCAGAGCAGACCGGGTGCACCACTGTTTCTGGGAGGAATGAGCACAGGGCCTGGTGTCTGTGCATGACGTGCAGGGTTAGGATCAGTGCTCCCTGTGAGCCGAGCACTTGGGTGGCCACTCGGGAGAGATTTAGGTGCTGCCCAGCTGATTAGCAGAGCACCCACAGCCACCCATCACTGGCAGCAATTGTTTATACGGGTGGTGCACATCTGCACATGCCTTAGTGCACACAACAAAATTTATTCTGCACACAGATGGGGAAAAAGTTTGAGGAAATGCTGGTTTGGATTCGGGTGTATTTTCATTCTGGCTTTTACAAAGCCTTGAGGAGCCATTCGTGGGGATGGAATAATGTGAGGTCTGGCCATCCTGTGATGTTCCACTGTCTGGGAGCTGAAAACACTGCATCAAGACGTGATGAGGATTTAGTCCCATCCTATAAGTGATGCCGAGGGACGGGTGTGGGAAGCTGGGAAAGGTGTTAACACACACTCATGCCTGCAGCTCTCAGGTTCATCTGCACCGGGTTGCCCAGCAGCTCTTTGTAACAGGATTTCCTCAGTGCCCCACACAGAGCTGTATCTACCTATGCACCTCAACAACCTCACAACTCCCCTGGGAGGCAGGGCAGAGCTATCATCCCCATTTCACAGACGCGGGCACAGAGCCAGAGAGAGACTAAGTGACTTCACCAGGGCCTCACGGGAAGTCTGTAGCAGAGCTGGGAAGTGGAGCCAAGTCTCCTAAGTCCCAGGCTAGCATCCTAATCCCTGCACCGCCCTTCCTCACCAGAACGTCTTGCTCTGATGTCTGCGGGCGTGAGGGATTCATGCAGTAGTGTAACACTGCAGCACAGAGCCTTCTGAGCCAGCCACCCTTGCTGTGACTTCCATTTCCCTTGCTTGGAGGCATCTGGAGGTGGCTTTGCTACTGGTGGGAGACACACACAGAGAACCCTTTGAACCTTTCTCTGTGCGTAATGATTCCTTTGGTTTTTCTGCCTGAGGCCCGCTGCAGAATCCCACGCCTAGCTGGGTTAGCAGCCATCAAAAGGCTGAACGCACACTTCTCCCTGCCTCCCTGCCAGCACCCTCGAGTAACAAGATTTAGATTCCTATCAGCGATGCGGCCGTTTAGCTCTGGTGAACCTGTTGGTGGTAAAGTGCACAGACATGGGATGCGTGAGTGTGCAAACCTGCATGTGCACACAGGCGGGCATGTGTGCATGCAAATGCACTTGTGCAAGTGTATGTATATGCGTGATGGCAGGGCATGTGTACGTGCAAGAAAGCGTGTTTGTGCCAATATGCTTGGCTCTCATGCAAATGTCCCAGCGAGACCAGCCAACCCGGGACAGGAGAAAGGTGAGGGGTATAGGGGGTGAGAGCAGGACTGAACGTACATGTCTGTGTTTGCACACCTGGCTGTTTGGGCCTGCCATGTGGCTTCACATCTCTTTCCCAGTGACACAGACATGAGCCTAAGCCAGAGGATGGGTCATACCCAGGGACTTTTCTAGGCTGCTCCAAGGTGGACTGGCGGCACGCCCCCTGTGCTGCTCGGAGCAATTCAAAGTCCCGTGCTCAGAGTTCAGTTTGGACAGCTAGCAGGAAAACAAAACCCTAAGCTCACTGGCTTTTCCCTCCTGCCCTGGACATGGCCACTGCTAAGGGGAAATGGAGCAAAGCATGTCAGGACAGGAGCTGCCTGGCACTTGGCCTTTTGCTGGGCTGCTTGGCAGGCTGAAACTGGCGAGGATGGAAAACAGCGGGTTCCGTGGCACTGTGCCTAGAAAGAGTTGTAGAAATCTGCAGCCAGTGGGTCGGCTTTGCCCTCTCGGGTGGGACGTGGCCGCCCATTGCATTTAAGGACCTCACTTGAGCCTCATTTCGGTTGCCCCACAGTTCCAGGACAACCCCTCTTTACATGGCACATTCCAGCTGTGCTGCGTCTTACACTTCCTCAAACCCATGCTCTCCCCCACTGCTCTTTCAAGGGGTCGGATTGTCCGGGCACTCTGGGCCAGAAACGAGTGCCCACCCTCCTCGTGGGGGCAGCCTCACCGCGCTCTCTCTCGCCCACTCTAGGTTACACTTGCATCTGCCCGGGACAGTTTTCCGGCAACCGCTGTGAGCTCAGGGACAGCCCGTGTGAATCCACGCCCTGCTTGCACGGTGGGACCTGCCTCCTCTCCGAAACAGGCTTCACCTGCCTCTGCCCACAGTGGTATCTCGGGGAAAGGTAAGACGGAGGAGCGGCTTTCGGCTGTGTTCCCCGGGGCACAGCCCTCGGCTTCCGAAACACCTTTAACCTTGGGTGCTGATTCTCCTGGCTGAGGGGAACGCCTAGGAACAGCCATGTCCCTGGTCACGAACTTGATACCCCATCCAGCCATGGCCAGGCTCACTGCCCCACCCCTGGCTCTTTTTGGATTGCGGTCTCAGACTCCCAAAGGCAGACGGAGGCATACAGTGAACCAGTCCCCGAGCGATTGCACTGTCACTAGCTGAGCTGGGTGCACACGCTTACTGGAGCCTGAGAAAACAATCTCGTTCAGCCAGCACTTCCCTCAGGGGCTGTGAATGTTTTATTTGGTGCCCATTCAAAGTGTCTTCTGGGGACGGGGCTGTTCCCAGAACTGCTCTTTTAACAAGTACACACTTAACTCTGCCAAACTACCTGTGACGTGCCTAGACTCCTTCGGGGAACTGCAAGGGGGAGCTCAGAGGACGTATTGTTCAGGGGGAGATCGAGGACAGCACTGGGTCTGATTCATAGTAGAGCAGTGTGGGGGGAAGAATAATTGTTGATGGGGGGGGCCACTCCAAAATTTTGGGGCTGCACTTTTCTATGGAGGGGGTGATTGGGCTGGGGGTGGGGGCAGCATGCGAAGTCTCCCCCCTCTCCCTCGCCAGGGGCACATGGCACCTAGAGGGAGTCGCCGGCTGTTTGCTTGCTGCAACCCAAGGCTGCTCAAGACAGTCTGCTTCCGGTTCTCAGCAGGGCGGTCTGTGGGCCGGATATGGCCCACGGGCCGGAACGTGCCCACCCCCACTGTAAGAGTTTTACAGCTGAAAAGCAAGTTGGTTAATATCAGCCAAGAGTCAGCCCCTTATAGTTACTAGGTGGGGGTATCCGTCCTGACCCTCCAGGAATCACCTCTGCAGCACCAATAGGAATGTCTACACCGGGTCCGACCCCTGCTCCATCCAGCCCAGCACCCAGTCTCCGAGAGTGGCCAGCCGCAGACCCTTCAGGGGAAGGCGAAAGAACCCTGCGGCAGGCAGAAATAGGATCATCTACCCCACAGAGGCGTTCCCCTGGTTTCTAACAAGGAGAGACTGGCTTACGCCCTGGAACGCAAAGCTTAGTGTCTCTTCCCACAGTAGTGTGGTCATTCATTTTGATAATTCTGGATAATCTTCACAGCCACACGAGTGCAGCGTCAGCAGACACGCTGAGCACTGACAGCACCGAAAGAGCTAACACGGCTCCCATAGTCGATTCCATCCTCCGCATCCCCTGGGCAGATCAGCAGTGAGACAGTTATGCCTGCTGTAACCCCTCGTCCCGCACTGGGCCCTGGGCTCTGGTCTGCCTCACCACACGGCCAGAAAGAGCCCAGCACAAATGGACTGGGAAGCAGAGCTAGCACCGCTCTGCTGCCTTTGAAACCAGCCCAGCGGGTAGAGGGGCCTGGTGGGTGAATACTAAACTAGCCACTCTGTTTGGGGGGGGGGGGGAATATGCAACTGATCACCAGGGGGCACTGCTGTACCTGAAACAACCAGCCTGTCTAGTCAGGCAAGGCGGGGGAGGTAATATCTTACTAACAAAACATGTCGATGGTATCATGGGCTTTCGTGGGCACAGCCCACGTCTTCAGATGACCAGAGTGTTGGATGTCTAGGACCAAAATAAATAGATAAATTTTGGTCCTAGACATCCAACACTCTGGTCATCTGAAGAAGAGGGCTGTGCCCACCAAAGCTCATGATACCATCTACATGTTTTGTTAGTCTATAAAGTGCTACCAGATTATTTGTTGTTTTTTCAGTTTCTCTTTTCTGGGGTATCTGCTGGTGAGAGGCGCATGTTTTTGAGCTACACCATGCGCTTCGGCAGGTCTGGGGAAGGTCCCCTGAGTGTCAGAGTAACAGACAAGATGGAACAGATTAGTTTAGCATAAGCAGGTGACCTTAAAGGGTGTGTGAGTGTCTCCCTTAGATAAATCTTTACACACAGGAAGGCTGGGAGAGGAAGCTGGAAAAGAAAAGTAAGGTGACAAGAAAAGGTGGCAGGGTGTTTGCTACTGGATGGGACCCCTAATCCAACGTTAGGGGCCCTGAAGGCATTCTGAGTTCTAGAATCATTTCAAAGGTTCTGGGATTCCTGGTCTAGTCAGCAAGAGGAGAGCTTCAGGGCTTTCCATGGGGGTGGAAAAGCAAAATCAGTAGTTCGGTCTTGATTCCTTGGACTCTTCATCAAATCTCTACGTGCCAAAGGGCTGGTCTTTACGAGAGCATCTAGAAACCCATCCTTGTGTGAAAGCTACTCCGGATGCTCCCCAGATGTTTGCTTCCCCTGGGGAGTCAGCCACATCGGAGGCGGTTTCTCAGAGGTGAATGCAGTTCAACATGGCCCTGGATTCCCTCGCCTGACACAGCAAAGACTTCAAGAGTAGAGAGAGGTTCCAAGCACCCAGTTTCCCCCAGCAAGTGAGGGGCGTACTGGAGAATCTTCCTCTGCCTTTGGAAAGAGGAGTTTTCTCTCTTGGCCTCTGGCATGAGAGGGATCTGGTTTCTGTCTCTGTGGTGCGGTGAAATGTACCGAATGGCTGAGGGAGGCGGAGGCATTCTCAGGGTTGCCTGGGTGACATGACAGGGATAAAGCACATCACCCCGCAGAAAACCAGGGAGAAGGGACCACATGGGAGTCAGTGCTACCATGAAAGGACTAACAATAGGGATAAAGCGGCTGCTCCAGACCATAAGTACAAACTGAACCTCTCTAGTCCAGAACTCTCTAGTCTGTCAAGATGTTAGTGAGCTGCATGTCCACTTATCATAGGGGTGGCCAAGTTTCCCACGGTCCCATAAAGTTTGTTTCCAGCCCCCAGTCCTGGCTCTCAGGGTTCCTTGCTGCTATTTAACTCTAATTTACCCTTACATGTCCTCTAAGAGCCCAGCAAGCCGTGGAAGTCTGGGTCATGCTGCTAGAAAATATTGAGTTCCCATGCTTCAGCAAATTCTCTGCTTAAGCCCCGGTCAGGTCTCAAGGGCACCGGACTAGAGAGATTCAACCTGTAGCACAAATGTGGGTATAAAATAAGCAGGAGTGGCTTGGCTCTGAGTTTGCCTTTACAAGCTGGCCTGCCCCACCCCACAACCCTCCCGCTAGCTGGAGGGACAGGAGAAGAGGCAGCTCTGCTTCTAGTCCCTGAAAACTCCCTTAATTTATTGCCACAGATGCATCCCTGTGGGCCCCTCCTCACTTTCCCTACACCACGACGGGGAAAGGCTCATTCAGAAATAAAGCTCCCAGCCACTCTAGAGAACTTGGGAGCACAATGGACAGAAATCCCCTGCTGATCGCATCTCTTGAAGGGAAGGGCTGGTTCCTGGCTAGCAAGCAACCGAGGCTGGGCAGAATTTGGTGCTAGCAGGCACTGGGGCTCGGAGAACGGAGTTGTGTGGAGGGATGGGGTTGGAAAGCTAGGACACCCCCCAGCCCCGGCATACAAGGGACTCCCCTTGAGTAGGAACACGGGTAGCTTGGCTTTCCAGGGGAGCCGCCTCCCTGCTTTGGCGGGGAAGAGCTTCGTGAGGTGTCCCCAGTCGTGACGGCGTCTCCCTTCCCCACCTGCAGGTGCGAGAAGGTGGCTGAGGAGTGCCAGGACAACCCCTGCCGGAACGCGGGGCGCTGCGTGCAGGCCGGCGGCTCTATCCACTGCATCTGCACGGGGGACTACCAGGGGGCCTTCTGCACGCAGCGGCTCGTGACCCCCGACATAGCACCCGCCAAGTGGGGGATGGGCCCCGCGGAGATCGGTGAGATTGTCGCCGGGGTGCTGGGCCTGGCCATCCTGGTGGCGGCCTTCGCCTTCATCCGCAAGCGCTACTGCCGCCCGGCCAAGGCTCACAAGCCAGTGGCCAGCGAGGACCCGGACCTGCTCTCCAAGAGCGAGTTCTCCAAGAGCGTGGGCGTGGCCACGCATGCCCCGCCCCCCATCGAGCTCAACGTCCTCAGCAACGGCCCGCACGGCCACCCGGCCCGGGGCACGCCAGAGCTGCACAAGCCCGTGCCCGCCGCCGAGTTTGTCACCTTCAGCACGGGCCACGCCCAGAAACCGCGGGGCACCATCGTGTGCAGCGTGGCCCCCCACCTCCCGGCCGCCCCACCCTCCATCAACGCCGACGAGTCATTCCTCAAGAGCTCCTGGGCCAGGGAGCAGATGGGTCAGTGCTCCCCCTTCGCGCGCCTCTCCTTCCTGCCAGGGATGGCTCCCCAAGGCCGCCAGGCTTGGGAAAGGCCATTGGCACTGGCAAGAGCCGGCGTAGTGCGGGCAGGTGCTGTCCAAGCCGGTGCCACACCCCTACCCACACAGTTCAGTGCCTCCTGCTACACCCAGCTATCCCCCACCCGCAACCCTGCCAGCACCCCTCAGGCCTAACCTGCTGCACCTTTCACACCTCACCACCAGATACACCTGGCTATTCCCTACACACACAACCCTGTCAACACCCCCTCAGTCCTAACCTGCAACACCTTTCACCCCTCACCACCAGCTACACCTGGCTATTCCCCACAAACATAACGCTACCAACACCCCTCACACCTGACCAGATATACCCCACTACCTCCCCATTGTCCTGCCAACACTTCTCACTCCCAACCTGCTACACCCTCACAGCTCACCTCACCATCTACCCCCCCACACGCACACTGCCCTGCCAATCCCCCTCACTCCTGACCTGCTACACCCCTCTTTTCTACTTGTTCTCTCTTCCTTTCTCTGCTCTATACCCAGGTTTGGATGGCTGGCGAGGGAGGGCGACGGGTAGGGAGGAAGAGCTCTTGGGTGGCTAGGTGTACACGTAGTATACTTGATTCTGCCTCTGGCCAGGGATCAGCGAGATGTCCTCTTGAGGCCCCTTCCTGCCCTGCTTACTCTGGCTCTAGGGAAGCCTGGCTATAGACAGCTGTTAACCTGGTTCTGATTTCATTCCAGTCTACCCAGCAGAAACCACCTACTGGCCGCCCAGGTACCGACCATCGGATGTGCAGGACCATCCCCACTACGACATCATTCAAGGCCTTCCTCCCCTGCCTCCTCCTCCCCATGTAGACCCCGAACCAGCTGGGCTTTACGGTGGCTTTCCCTTCCCGCTAGACCAAAGCAACAAACGGGCCCCCATCCCTCCACGCTACAGCAACCAGAACTTGGAGGATTTCCTGCCAGCCGGCCCCGTGGACCTGCCGGCCTCTCAGTGCCAGAATGAATACACCGCCATCAGCTACTACCCTGCCCAGCTGCTGCAGAGCGAGGGGACCCACTGCCCCCCGGACGCCGGCTGCAAACGGGTAAGCATGCGTCTCAGCGTGGCCCAGCCGTCCTACGCGGACTGCGAGCCTGGCCTCAGGGCCCAGCCCGCCCCACCCCCAAACTATGAGGGCTCGGACATGGTGGAAAGTGACTATGGGAGCTGCGAGGAGGTGATGTTTTAATGGGGGCGCGTACTTGAAACAAGAAGGCAGCCGCTTGAGCTGTGACTGGAACGTGTCCAGAGGGAGACGTAACCGTGGTTTGCTCCCCTCCCTGCTGGGACGGACAACTCTCCCCGGCTCCCATGAACAGCTTTCCCGCGCACAGCCGGGCTGTAATACAGCACGGACTCTTCTCCCGATGTCCTGTACAGCGCCCCTGCTGTGCTCCAGGGAATGGCTCTCCACTGGGCACGAACCACAAAGGCAAGTGCCACAAAAGGGAGTTCCCCAGGCTCCAGCAGTCAGACACGAAGGCACCACGTCACCCTGCCCTGGGCCCGGAGCCTGGCATGGGGAGAGAGGACCACAGAACTTTGGGACAGTCCGTTGCCAGGGTAGCAGAAGGCGGGCCTGGATTGGTTACCCACTGTAACCCAGGGAGACGAGAGCCATGTCGCTGATGGGTGGCAGCGAGGACTCTCTTGCACCTGGCTCCAAGGGCTAATGGTGGGCTAATCCTTCTCCAAGCAGAATTTTGATGACAGCCCGCCCCACCGTGCCGTCCATCCTCCGGGCTGGCGCCCCTTGTGGCCGTGAGCAAGACGAGGAAATTTAACTGTTACCTTAGTTCATGCCTGGGCCAGTCTCCCTGCAGCTGTAAAGAGCCCAGATAAAGGTTCCTTTCTAGAGGAGAAATGGAGCAAAGAATTCTGCTTCTCTCACCTACCTCAGAGGCTGGAACAGTTCTTATAATGGGGGTGCTGAGAGCTGCTGAATCCAGCTGGAAAGCCTGTATATCTTGGAAACCACCTCAAGCAAGGGAGTTCTGCAGCACACCCCTAGTTCTACCAGCTATGCACAGGTAGCTGGCAGGAGAAGGCACAAGATACCCAGACAGGCCCAGAATTCAGAGCAGGTGTTTGACTGGACAGTCACTTCCGTCCCTTCCCATCCGGAAATCTGCCAGGCTCCATGTGCACCGCAAGTATTACCCGTTGTCCACCCACATCTACAGCAGCCCTCCTGCTGGGGGACACGGCTCCGCTGTCATCAAATAAGGGCTTGTGGGTAGAGATGGGACCCTGGGGTTCTCTCTGGCTCTTGCATGCCCAGACTCAACACAGCCTCCTGCTGAGAACCCCACCCAGGGTCTGCCCAAGCCCTGGCCCAGGGACTCATGTCTCCGAAAGGCCTGCTGACAGCAGCTCCCGATGTGCAATGAACCACAGACATGTGAATGCAAGTCCTGTGCGTGTGTGTGTGTCCGTATGTATTTGTGCAGCTGTGAATATACACACCACAGCCGGGGAGGAGACTGTGCACTCGTTCCTCCCAGGTCCCCTCCCAGAGAGACACGGTGATGGAAAGAGGATTTCCGAGGGGGTTCGCTTGGCTCGTGGAACGGATGGTTTCTCTGGGAGCTTTTCATCTTTGGTTGTGTGCTTGGTTTCTGAACGCAATTAAAAAGAAAGGAGGGTTTTATTATTATTATTTTAGTGGAAAATGAACTGGGGCTCCTTTATCAATGTCAGGCAGCTGCACGGCTCTGCGGAGAGAGAGCCGTGGGGTGCAAAATTCGGAGCTGGACTCCCTACATTCCAGGTGCCGTCAGCATCTGTCTCTTGATTCACCCCCTTCTAAAAGACAAGAGGCCCCCTGCAAATGTTGGCGCGGGCACTGTTTCAGATTCAAACACCCTCCAAGTCTGGAGGTCTTTGGATCCATGGATTTGGGCCCCAGCTTTAGATCCGAGACAATGAGTGCAGGGGAGATGGGAGCAGCCTGCCCTAGCCTCAGGAACAAAACTCCAGCTTCCCTGCATGTCTTCCTAGAGATGGGCCGGAGAGGCCCCAGTTGTACGAGGGGAGTGGCCAGGACTCACGCCCTTGGCAAACCCCCACTTCAGAGGAGAGCGATTTTCCAGGAAATGGGAAGTTTCAGACAAGACTCCCCTTTCATTTCACTCACCCAAAGCTGTCCATCAGGCTTATGGGGCCCTAGACAGTACTAGTAAACTGGCACCTCTATGCCCGATGGCAGCCTGGGATGGGGGAATGACTATTTTTGTTAGAGGTGCGATTTTATTATCTTCAGCAACACACTAATGAAATAGTTGAAAGCAAATTGGGAGCCAAGATCCTGTCAACTCCCCCAGTAAAATCAGAAACTGATGGGATAGACTTGGAGCTGGCAAATACCTGTGAAATGGCTCCATTCCCAGGTCAGTGTCTGCGAATCGCTCTGGCCGGCTTTTTCCCTTCTACGTGAACTAGCTCCTCTCCGGAGGAAGCAGAGCCACACACCAGAGGTAGGAAGAGCCAGGTGGGTGGACATTAAGACCCAGGGGTGCCCCAAATTTTCAGGTGCCCTATGCAGCTGCGTATTCCGCGTATGGGTAAGGATGGCCCTGCACTCATCAGTCACCTTGAAGCCCTTGCACTTTGGAGTGGGGTCATGATGCAAGCAATAGGACCCCCCAGGAGCACCCAAAGGCTGGTACCACTAGACATTAGGTCACAAACCTGAGACGCACCCAGGCTAAGGAGATCCACCAGGCAGGACAGGCATAGCCCCTCAAGCGAGGAAACATTTGCCCTCTGCCATTGAGCAACCAGATACCTGGGCCAGGGGAGTGGCAGGCTGTCTGTGGCACTCGCTGACTGGCATTACTAGAACCCATCAAGCCCTGAATTGATACATAAATGGTTTCATCCATGCTCACAGACTCACATAGGGTCAGGACTGCCCTTACGGGAACCATCTGACCCAACGGGCACAAGGGATGGAGAAGAGAGATACTCAAAGAAGATACACAAACATCATTCTGTGGTCCGATGGCCTTGCCCACTGGAGAGCTGAGCCATCCAGGGCTAACAATATTCTAGGGGCACATCAGGCCCACACAAGGACACAGGGAGGTGGAATTGTAGCTGCAAACATAGCACCATCCTGGAAAGAGAAGGCCAGGGCAGGACCAAGGAGTGGAGCCATAGATAAGGGGCCCAGAGGGATCCTTTGCCCCACAGGTATTAGGGCAGGCCTGAGGTCAGGAGAAAGCCCATCCTGGGAATGCAGGAGAGGCAGCCAGAGGACACAGTGCTGCACCAGCCTTTGCTTGCAATCCTGGGGCACACTGCAAAATAACACAGGCTCGCCCCCCACACCAGTGGGCATTGGGTCGCGGGCAGCGGCACTGCGGGCTCAGCCACAAGCCCCTAGAAAAGGAAACATGGGACGTGTCCCAGCGTGGTCCAACCCCCCCGTTTCCAGTGGTCAGTGTTGTGCCCCGGGGGCGTGTCGCCAGCAGGTGCATTGTTCGCTGCGGGAGGATATGCACGGCGACTGTCCAAGAGCAGCAGTCACGAGTACCCGGCCCACTAGCGCTGTCCACGTGCCAAACACCCCCACATGGACACATCCAGGGGGAGCCCTGGCCCGGCTGAACAGAGCAGATTTGCATTTGTATTGGAACCAATAGTGGTGGATACTGACTAGCACTAGTCAGCCTTCTCCTCTGGATGCTGCGGGGGGTGAGCCAGGAACTCCCCCTCCCCCAGCCCTGCAACCTGTTGGAGCTGCAGAGACAGCACAAGGACCCCGTCTTCCCTGCTGAACAAAAGGGGGCTTCCAGCCCGGACGGCTCTGCGCCCTGCACGCTGGACGCAAATGAGCATCCCAGGATACAGCGGTGAGGATGAGAAGTCCTGAGCAGCAGCTGGGTGCTGGAAGGTTTCACACAGAGATGGGGGTCAAAAGCAAAACCATCTATCAAACCCCTCCCCCGCACTGCTCCCCAACAGCTGTACTCTCCGGGGCCCGGGCTCCACTCCCCCTCCACATCCCCTGTTGGAAATAGCCCCCCTGGAGTGCATGGAAACCGCACTGTGTGCGTGATGAATTGTCTGGGTCTGGGGTTCAGACTGCACCCCCTTCTATTCTAGGCAGGTTCTTGTCCTGCCCTGGTCACCAGGCAAACTGGGCCCATGCCGTAGACAGAGGATGAGGGGCAACTGGGCCTGGGTGCTGCTGGACAAAGGGGGTGGTGGGTACTGGGCAGAGGGGCGGGGCAGGCTGGAAGCTCAGGGCTGGGGGGCGCAGGTGATAGGAAAGTGCAGGGGTCAGGATGAAGGGGGCACTGTGCCGAGGGTGGGGGCAAAGAAGGCACAAGGCAGGGTTAGTGGTAAAAGGGGCACAGGATGGAGGTGCAGGGGTTGGGGAGCCCCTGGGTGCTAGAGGAAATGGGGGGTGCTGTGCCCACAAGGCTCAGGGGCACCAAAACAGAAGTTTGCCCGGGGCACCATTTTCCCTCCAGCTGGCCCTGCTCGTCAGCGTAGTATCTGAGCCTCCACCAGAGACGCGTTAAGCGACAAGACTTGCGTGTCCCACGTGGCTGGTTCCTCTCCCACCAGCTCTGTGTTCCCAGGGAGCGGCCCCATGCAATAAATCCCCATTACAGCAGGGGTGGGTGACCCGTGGCCCAGCGGCGTTCTGTGCCTGGCTCCTGAGGCGTTTTGTGACCATTTCGCAGGGCTGCCAGATTCCTCCGCTCTCCGCCCGGGTCGGGTTTTTCCTACCATGGTTAATACCATGACCTGCCCGCAAAGCCAGGGCATATGACGTGAGAGCCGGGCCCGCCCTGTGCGACCCATCCCAGCTCTGCTGTGGCGCCATCAGCCATCCCGCACATTGTAGGGACGTCAGCACAGGGAGCAAAACTGCCCCGTCCCGGGAGACCGGCTTGGCTCTGACAATCTTGCGGCCTGCTGAGATGAAGGAGGGACACTCGTGCAGCCCCTCACTAGCCTAGGTGGCCCCTCCCGGCCTTACATCCTATCAGTGACCATTTGTCACCAGCGAGGTGTGTTATTCCCTCTTTATCGCAACGGCGTCCAAAGGGTTGGACTGGAAACATCCACGCGGCGCGTTGGGGCAGGAAGGTCGGGGGGGGGGGGGTCCCTCGAGCCAGCCAGGAAGTGTGTGCAGAGACGTGCACCGAAGCCCCGGCAGACTGCAAGGACGGGAAGGTGAGCTCCCACCCCAGGCTCCAGTGGGGTCCCCTGCGGAGTTAGTGGGTGCCAGGCCCGGCCGGGGCAGGTCTGAATGGACGGAGACCATCTGGGCCCACACTGCAGCAAGAGTAAGGTCTCTGGGGCCGTGCAAACCAAACCCACCTGATGTGCTTCCCGGATTCCCGAAAATGGCTGGGTTTTTTGGGGCTTCCCTCTCCAGAATGCCTGGCTCAGATGTGGGTCACCACAAAGCAGTCAGGCCAGCAGGACGAGGGGGGGAAGGGCTTCTCTCTACACCCCTAGGCAGCACAAGAGGTTTGGGGTGGCGTGAGCCAGCCCTTCAGCTGCAGGAGAACACCCCAGGGGGAGGCGACCGCTGGGAACAGCAAAGCTGAGACTTACAAACAGCTCCGCTCAGGACCCCTCCCCCTCCAGAGCGCTCTAGAGCCTGTGGCATGGCTGAGGCGTGCCAGTTCTCAGCTCCCCACCCAAAGGGGCAGGACTTCCCTGAGCCTGGGTCACATGAGGGGGGCAGGGTGGGGGCCTCAGCCCTCCCCGAAAAGGAGAAGTGTCCCCAGACCCTGACTCACAGGTAGGCAGTGGGAGCAGTTCCCCCCCAACCCAGAACACACCTGGGGGCAGCAAGATGGGCTCTGACAGCCCCAGCAGGGTCCGGGCCCATGTCCCAGCCTATGTCAGCTCAGAATTGCCACCAGGGGGAACAGTCCCCCCCCCCCCGCGTGTGGGCACACGCACAGGAGGGCAGAGTGTGGGGCTGGGTGGTGCCCCTGCCTCTACTCCTCCCCCAGGTACTCAGCCAACCACCCATTCCCTGTGCCCCTTCCCTCCACTCCCTCACCTCAGCCCCCACTCCCTTCCTTTGCTACTTCTCCTCATGTATCCCCCTTCCCATAACCCTGTCCCCGCCCTGCAGCCTTCACCCCCAACCCCTATTGTCCCCCAATACCTCTGCCTCCTCTGATCCCTCTGCCCCACCAGGAAGAAGCCACGTGTCTAAATTTTCCACCCAAAACCACAGATTACATTCCCCCCCCGAAATAAAATGACCAATGGCAGCATTCCCCAGCTGCTCCCTCCCAAACGTGGTTTGTCTTGGATGGGGAGGGGGGTTGGGATCAATGTACCCGTAGCTACGTTAACGGAAGGGTGAATTCACAGCCAGCCATGTCAAGGCGGTTTGGGTCTCATCCACTCACCGGTGCCTCACTGTACCAGTACAAGGCAGCAGAAGGAAAGCAGTCATGGGGGGGGACTGTAACTTGGGAACCCCTCAGTCAAATGAGCCCCAAATTGGTAAGCCAACCCTACGGTACATCCCCATGAAGCACAGCAAATTCCAAAGCCGTCTGCCTCCCGATTCCGATGGTAGAGAAGCCCTGACAAGAGTCAAGTTGTAAAGCAGAAGGCGTGCCGGGAATTGACGTTCTCGGGCTAGGTTCCTCTGTTTACACATCTGTGCAGGAAGGAGGGGACATTTTCTCAAGTACTCTTCTCACTTTGGGTCCTCCAAAGATTTAGGGGATCTACTCACACCCCACTGGCAAAATGCAACAGCTTGAGACCTTTTGGACCCGCATCATATCAATAGTTTGATCTCTCGCTCTGTGCAAACAAAACCCAAAAAAACCCACCAACCTAGACATTTTTTGCAAAATTGCTTTTTCCCCCCAAGGCTTATCTCTCTGCAGCCCCTAGCTCAAATGACCCCCCATTTGAGACACAAACCGGACCCTGCCCCCGTCTGAGTGGCACGCCAGACCTTGTCAGCCTCTGGCTGAGCATGTCAATTTCAGAGGCTTTAGAAATGGCCCCCCTTTAACAGAAGTGGTGATGTAACCACAGCATTGCCAGTCGATCCAGAGATGTGATTATTCCTCTTTACTCGGCTCTGGTGAGGCCACATCAGGAGTATTGTGTCCAGTTCTGAACCCCCAGTTACAGGAAGGATGTGGACGCATTGGTGAGGGTCCAGTGGAGGGCAACCAAAATGATTAGGGGGCTGGAGCACATGACCTACGAGGAGAGGCTGAGGGAATTGGGTCTATTTAGTCTGCAGAAGAGAAGAGTGAGGGGGGATTTGAGAGCAGCCTTCAACTTCCTGAAGGGAGGTTCCAAAGAGGATGGAGAGAGGCTGTTCTCAATAGTGACAGATGGCAGAACAAGGAGCAATGGTCTCAAGTTGTGGTGGGAGAGGTCCAGGTTGGATATTAGGAAAAACTATTTCACTAGGAGGGTAGTGAAGCACTGGAATGGGTTACCTAGGGAAGTAGTGGAGTCTCCATCTCTAGAGGTGTTTAAGTCTCAGCTTGACAAAGCCCTGACTGGGTTGATTTAATTGGGACTGGTCCTACCTTGGGCAGGGGGCTGGACTTGATGACCTTCTAAAGTCTCTTCCAGCTCTATGGTTCTATGATTCATAGACACTTCCATGTAGCCAGCGCTTCCCGTTACGGAGGGGAGACACTGAATTGTACCAGAGTCAGGTCTGAATGAGTCACACAGGGCAGGGGGAGAGGGGGCTAAAGGAGATGGTCTTGCTAGGAAAAAAATCAAAGTACCACCCCCCTTTCCGTCCTCCCAGTGTGTTGAAAATGGGCTTGGGGTGGGGGTGGACAGGCTTACTCCCCAAAGGAGTCTTTGTTAAAGAGCAACTGCAGTTTATTACTGTCCACCCCCCCCCCACCCAACAGTCTTTTGAACCTAGAGAAAATAAATTGGCCTTTAACAGCCAAGAAGCACCATGTGTGTCTGCGATCCCTGCCCCTCCCCCCTCCTGACCTACTCTCATGTAAAAAATGGGGCTGATGGGGGGGGAGGGGAGGGCTTTCGCAGCTCAGTGTTCGGAAATCTTGCTTTGTGCCAAGATCATGAAAGTTGGGAGCCCAATCAGAACCTCTGGCTGGCGGCTCTTCGGGATGAGGGTGACAGATGCGGCAGCCGGGCCTGAAATGGTCCCCTTGGCTGGGAACTAAAGAGAGGATGCACCGAAGTGCATGCGGGAGACAGCCACTTTCGTTCCTCCCTTTCTGAAAGGCCAGGCATTAGAGGCCAGCCTGCCCCTTCTGGAGGGAAGGACTCTTGAAGTGGGCGGGGGGGGGGGGGTCCTATCTCCAGCCCTTCCACCACACAGAACTTCTGCCTAACAAAGGCCACTTGGCAGGGATCCGGAAGAGGGGACCCTATTTCCCAGAAGTGGCCGACCCCAAAGCCAGAGGGCAGCCAAGCAGGCAGGGTCCTTTCTTCACATTGATCCTGCTTTGGGATTGTTCCCTCTGCCTGTGAGCCAGAGGGCCAAACTCCACCCTGGTGGAAGGACCTGCAGCTCCATCACCTTCAGCGAGGGTCTGCAGAGGGTGGCCACTGTGGCGGTACCCCCAAAATGCAGGAGAAATGGTTCAATGCTGGACATTCAGAAAGGGAGGGGGGGGCTCCTAGTGGATCAAAAGCTAAGTATGAGTCACAGTGTGACACTGTTGGGGGGGGCGGGGGGAAGCAAACATCATTCCAGGTGGCATTCACAGGAATGTTGTGAGCAGGACACGAGAGGTGATTCTTCCGCTCTATGCTGCGCTGATTAGGCTTCAACTGGAGTAGTGTGTCCAGTTCTGGGCACCACATTTCAGGAAAGAGAAGTTGGAGAAAGTCCAGAGAAAAGCAACTAAATTGATGAAGGTCTAGAAAACCTGGCGGAAGGAGACACTGGCACAGTGCTGGGGGGAAGGAGCTGCTTTGGCAGTGTGGTGTGGGAGTTGGCCCTGGCTAAAAGAGCAGAGAGAGAGAGAGAGAGAGAGAGAGAGAGAAACTGGCGAAGAGAACATAAGAGCAGCCATATTGAGTCAGACCAAAGATCCATCTAGCCCAGTCTCCTGTCTGCCGACAGTGGCCAATGCCAGGTGCCCCAGAGGGAGTGAATTGAACAGGTAATGATCAAGCGATCTCTCTCCTGCCATCCATCTCCACCCTCTGACAAACAGAGGCCAGGGACACCGTTCCTTACCCATCCTGGCTAATAGCCATTTATGGACCTAACCTCCATGAATTTGTCTAGTTCAAAAAAGACCCTGTTAATGTCCTAGTCCTCACAACATCCTCTGGCAAGGAGTTCCACAGGTTGACTGTGCCCACATTTAGAAAAACTTCCTTGTGTTTGTTTTAAACCTGCTACCCATTAATTTCATTTGGTGGCCCCTAGTTTTTATGTTATGGGAACAAATACACATCTTTTCCTTATTCACTTTCTCCATACCTGTCATGCTTTTATAGACCTCTACCATATGCTCCCTAGTCTCCTCTTTTCTAAGCGGAAAAGTTCCCAGTCTTTTTAATCTCTTTTCGCATGGCACCCAGTCCAAAGCCCTTATCATTTTTGTGGTCCTTTTCTGAACTTTTTCCAATGCCAAGAGATCTTTTTTTGAGATGAGGAGACCACATCCGCACACAGTATTCAAGATGTGGGCGTCCCATGGTTTTATATAGAGGCGATCAGATATTCCCTGTCCCTTTTCTAAGGATTCCTAACATTCGGTTAGGTTTTTTTGACAGCTGCTGGGCACGGAGTGGATGTTTTCAGAGAACTCTCCACAAGGACTCCAAGAGCAAACTGAGGATCCTGGGGCGGGGTTTCTCTGACCAAGCCGCCAGCCTGGCACGGACAGGGTCGAGGTAAAGTGGAGGCCCCACCCTGGCTCCTTGTCAAGGTGCCAGAGCCAGGTAGCCTGCCTGGGAGGGCAGAGCGCTGGGACAAGCTGGTCCCAGGGCTCCTTCCTCCCCCCGCAGCCTGCGCGCCCCCCGCGCTTGGGGATGCGTGGCTTGTCTGGCAGCGCCGCGGGGCTGCGATGAGCAGCTGCTCCCGGCCCCGGGCAGGGAGGAGTTAACAGCCCCTCGCCGGAGCGAGAGGCGCTCGGAGAAGGGCAGGTTAGCCTATAAATGCGCCAAGGAGCCGAGGCGGCAGCGGAGGCTGCTTCGGAGAGACTGGGGGACTCGGGGCTCCGCTGGCCCGGCCGGAGCGGCAGGTCTGGGCTCTCCCCCTGCGGCTGGGAGAGCGGATGGAGGGGCCGAGGCCGAAGAGCGGACAGTGACCAAGCGCCGCTGCGAGCGAGAAGGGGACGCGGAGGCGCAAGGCAGCGCTCAGGCGCGGGAAGCGCAGCGCAGCGCAGCGCAGCGCACGGGCAGCCTGCCGCACGGCTCGGGGCGCAGGGGGTGGCCGGTCCTGCCGCGGGCTGCAAAGTTTCTCCCCGCCCCGGGAAGGGGAGCGCGAGCCCCGGCAGCCCAGGGACGAAGCTGAATGGAGCCCCGGGGATGAACGCGCCGGGAAGCGCATCTCAGAGGCTGGAGCGGCGCCCGGGGTCCCCCGGGGCCGGGCGCTTGGCACCCAGAGCGCGCCGCTGGGAAGGAGGCGCCCCCGAGCGCTGCCCAGGGGGGCTCCCCAGCCAGCGTCACAGAGACCCCTCGACGTGGGTGGAGAGAGGGGGACACGCGTGTGCGCCATTCGCAGCTCCCCTCCCCAGTGCGCGAAGCGGCGCTCGGCCGGGGAATGCCCTCCCCGCCGGGCCTGCGGGCAGCAGGGTGCGGTAGAAGAACCCCGGGAGGAAGGCGAGAGAGAAGTGACCCTGTTCCCTCGCAGGAGGGAGAGAGCCAAACTTCTGAGAACCCGCCCCTGGAAGAGCCCATTCGCCATGTCTGGTGCTTTGAGGGGGCCACACACCCCTTGGCTTCCTTGAGCTCTGACTTCTTGCCCTCTGGCGGATTTGAACCCGGGATCTCTGGTGCTAGGAGCCTCTGCCATTGAGCCAAAAGCCAGCTAGCTACCCATCAGCCCGGGCTGTAGAGGTCTCTTGTTCTTAGCTAAGTGCCACTGTACCGGACGGTGAACCACACGAGGTGTGTGGGTTCCATAAGCTGCTCGCCCTGCGGCTGAGGTCTGCTCTGCCCTGCCCTGCCTGCCCTGCAGAGTAGATGCCAGAGGATGGAGGAGGAAGGGCCGCTGCTGAAGAACTTGTCTGCTGGCTCGGGAAGGCAGGACAGGCTCTACCCCTCCGGGGTGGTGACCACGCTGGCTGTCATCCTCATCGTCACCATCGCGGTGGACATCCTGGGCAACCTCCTGGTGATCCTCTCTGTCTTCAAGAACAAGAACCTGAGAAAAGCAGGTAATGGCCTTGCTGGGACACGGGGGACCTGGCAGGAGCAGTTCCCTTAGCTCTCCGCAGGGCTGAGGGCCAGCGGCACCCCAGAGCTAGCAGGATCCACTTGTGTGTGGGGCTGTCTAGTTCGAGGGGCGAGGGGGGTAAAGTTCTCCCGTCCCACCCAGCTGGGGTTCCAGGCATGTTTCTGGTAGTGGCTGCAAACCTGGCGCTAGAAAGACGAGTCCCACAGGAGCCTGGCACTGGCCATGCCTCTTAGAGCAGGCTGCCTTTTCCCCACCCCCAGAATGGAGTGACCCCAGGGCAGCCCACTTTCGAAAGCTCGGGTCTGCAAGACAAAAGTCAGGAATGCAGCCCAGGCACCCAGGTGCCCAGTCCTGTTCTAGGACGGCTGGCCATGCCTCCATTTCTAGGTGTCACCCCCAGGTCACTCCCTCGCTGTGCAGGAACAACGGGGCCCTTTGGACCTCCCGGTCTTTGCATTGGGATGCTCTGCTCCAGGGCGACGGAACTGCATCGGCATGACCAATCCCACAAGGGCGGAGAGCCTGCCCAAGATAAGTCCGCTATGCCAGGGCTGGGGCACAGGCTGTGTCCGGGGATAGATCCCCAGCATCCTGGCATTCGGACTTCACTGCAGGGAAAAGCCGAAAGGGAGGAAGGGCTGGGAGAGCAGACAAAGGACTCCGATAGACTCCTGGGCCCCTGCCCGGCCCTTCCTGGGGAAGCACCTAGGTGCTACTTCGCATCTGCTGCTTGTACAGTCGTGGCCTAGCTGCTAAGCCCATAGCCGGACCTGAGCAGTGCAATCGAGAACCAGCTTTGATCTGGACCTGCAGAGCCAAGAAACCTCAAAAGGAAGCGGAGAAGCACAAAGCCAGAACCAAATCTGTCAGCACAGGAGGACGGACTTCAACCTGCTCAAAATCTAGAGCCCATCCAAGCAGATGAGTGTAACCAACCCCCCGCCCCAGGCATGGAGCGGCCAGTTCCACAGCCCTGCTGGAGCAGAGCCAGGCTAGGGCAACGGAGCGCAGACAGCTCAAACGGAGCCAGTGCATTAAACGCAGCGGCTCCCATCTGCGTCGGCCTCAGCTACATTTGCTGTCCCCGGAGACGTGGTTTAAATCCCTTGCCTGCGCTCTCTGTCGCAAGCAGGGCAGGGGCCAGGTGGAGAACAGGATGAGGGAAGGAGGGGACAAATCTGTGCCATTCCCCCCTAGCCAGCGTTGGAAGGTCTCTGCCTCTTCCCTCCCGCAGTTCCATGGCCCTTTCTCTGCCTTTCACCCAAGGCCAAATTCCGGCACCGCCCATTACAGCCCCGTTCCCCCAGAGCTGCTCCAAAGAGAGGGAAAAATCCTCCCTCTCCCTTCACGGGGAGGAGGAAAAAGCCCCTTCGTGAAAAGACACTGTGAGGCGCTAGGACAGGGGGGGCAGTCATTTTTTACCGGGGGCCACTTCAGACATTTTTTAAGTGGCCCCGGGCTGCTCTGGAAGGGGCGGGGCCTCAGGTGGAAGGGGCGGGGCCAGGATACTTTCCTGCTTCCCCACCCACAGACCACGATTGGTCTGGTTGTGGGGGAGTGCGTGAAGTCTTTGCCCCCCTTCTTTGCCTCCCTCCCCCAAGGTTCCCCCTAGGTGCCCATGCCCCTGGGGGTGGGAGACTTTGTGCACTCCTCCTTCTGCTCCCAGGACAATGAGGTCTGGGGGAGCGAGCAAAGTCTCCTCCCACACTGCCAGGAGGGTGTGCGCTTGTAAGCGCTTCTAAGCATGGCATACTCCTGGCAGGGCGGGGGCAGGGCAGAGGAAACTTCCTGTGCTTCCCCCCACCCCCAGACCCAGATTGGCCAGGCGGCGGGGGAGTGGCAGGGCCTCTGCAGGCCAGCTCAGCCCACTTGGTGGGCCGGATCCTTTTGCCCACCCCTGAGCTAAGCAGTCCTCTTTCTTGTGGAGGAGGAAGCCCACTCCTCTTTGGGGGTGTGAATTCCCATCAGCACTGCAGAGAGCACTTTCCTGCAGGCCAAAGAGCTGCAACACAGCCCTCCGGCTTCCCTTCCCCCGGGACAGCAGCGCAGCGCCGCTCGGCAGAAGTGGCAGCCGGGGGATTTCATGAATCCAGGTGGAGGTACAACCCAAAATGTTGCCCACAAAGGCAGTCTGGCACTGGGTGTGTTGCAGCTCATGGCGATGGAGATTCTGCATCTCAAATTTGGTTCACAGTTCTCTTATTTCAGTGGAAATGAGCGAGTCACGATTACTCACAAGAGTCCATACCCAGGGAGGCCCAGGGTAGATGCCCAGCTCTCCCACTGATGTTCTGTGCAACTTTGGGCAAATCACTCACCGCCCAATTTTCAAAAGTGGGTTTCACTTTTGAAACAAAAAATGTAGCCACTAGCTCATCTGGACCTCTGCCTCTATCTGTACTAATAGCACTGCCCTGCCTCCTAAGGGTGGGGAAGGAGAAATATATTAGATAGATACTCAATTATTATTTAAATAGTGGTAGGCTCCAGTTAGGGAGTCAAAGATCCATTGTGCTAGAGGTGGTACAAAAAGAATAAGATGGTTTCTGCCCCAGAGAGCCACACATTTAAGATATGGCATCTTCTTGTCACTAAGAACTAGGGGTCGCCAAATGAAATTAATAGGTAGCAGGTTTAAAACAAACACAAGGAAATTTTCTTCATGCAGCGCACAGTCAACCTGTGGAACTCCTTGCCAGAGGATGTTGTGAAGACCAGGACTTTAACAGGATTCAAAAAAAGAGTTAGATTAATTAATGGAGGATAGGTCCATCAATGGCTACGAGCCAGGATAGGTAGGAATGGTGTCCCTAGCCTCTGTCAGAAGCTGGAAATGGATGACAGGGGAAGGATTACATGATGATTGCCTGTTCTGTTCACTCCCTCCAGGGCATCTGGCATTGGCCACTGTCGGAAGACAGGACACTGGGCTAGATGGACCTTTGGTCTGACCCAGTCTGGCCATTCTTATGTTCTTAAGGGGATAAACAGACGAATAGGGATGGGGGCACAAGGCAGCGGTGAAATGAAGTGGTCGTGATAGTTAAAGTGGTCCTAGAGTGATGCATGAGCCAGAAGAAAATCCAGCTCCCTCCCCCAGAGCCATCCCTGCCATGCAAAGAGAAGTAACAAGACCGTAAAGCAAGCGGAGGCCTGTGGAACAGGCACAGGAAGCTGATCTATTTAGCAAGGAGGTCTTGGTTTCCTGGACATTGTTGCATTCCCATCCTGGGTTCTTCTAACGAGTTTTTTTGTGTGTGTGTTACCCTCCCCAGGCAATGCCTTTGTGGTGAGCTTGGCCGTTGCAGACTTGCTCGTGGCTTTTTACCCCTACCCCCTGGTCCTGATGGCGATTTTCCACGACGGCTGGGTGATGGGGAACCTTCACTGCCAGCTCAGCGGCTTCCTGATGGGCATCAGCGTGATCGGCTCCATCTTCAACATCACGGGCATCGCCATCAACCGCTACTGCTACATCTGCCACAGCCTGAAGTACCACAAGCTGTTCTCGGGCACCAACACCGTGTGGTACGTGGGGCTGGTCTGGGCGCTCACCTTGCTGGCCATCATGCCCAACCTCTTTGTGGAGTCTCTGCAGTACGACCCGCGGGTGTACTCCTGCACTTTCGCCCAGTCCGTCAGCACGCTCTACACCATTGCCGTGGTGGTGATCCACTTCTTCCTGCCCATCACCATCGTCAGCTACTGCTACCTAAAGATCTGGGTGCTGGTCCTCCAGGTGCGGCGGAGGGTCAAGCCGGACCTGCAGCCAAGAATCAAGTCTCATGATTTCTGGAACTTCCTGACCATGTTCATGGTCTTCGTGCTTTTTGCTGTGTGCTGGGCACCGTTAAACTTCATCGGCTTCGCCGTGGCGCTCAAGCCCACACTGGGATCTTCCATACCCGAATGGCTCTTCACTGCCAGCTACTTCATGGCCTATTTCAACAGCTGTCTGAACGCCATGGTGTATGGGGCCATGAACCACAACTTCAGGAAAGAGTACAAGAGAATCATCCTGACTGTGTTGAAACTGGCTTACCGGAGTGAGGGCGACTAAAATGAAAGCGCTGAGCTGGGAGGAACGAGGCGGTCAGATTTTACAGCATTTACACTCAGCCCCTGCTGCCCTTTTCGGAACAGTGACGCTCCATGGAGGACACAGCTCCATACATAAGCTGTCAGTAACAAGAACACAGCTCACCTTGCAACCGGCTATCCTCTTAGACTGGCAGGAGGTTCGAAAAACAGCCCCTCCTCCCATGGCGTGGCCTCCCCAGCGTCAGTCGGTAGCTGTGCTGGAAACGCCCAGGGCCACGTGATTCACAGTGAATCATTTATTCAGCGAACTGTCCACGAGCGTCTCCCAATGTTCTCTAATTTGCCTGTTATTCGCCAACTAATTCTCTGTATCTCCAGAATGTTTGCGAGCAGCTGGCTGAGCGTTGGATGCCCAAAATTCAGCTGGTTTTGTCTGGACCCATGGAATAGCTGCTGTTCTGTGATCGGATGATGTTTCCTGTGTGAACCCTCACCTCTGTCATTTAGGATCCGTCTTCCCTAAATCGTCTCCAATAGCCACTCTTTGCTGTTGCAGCAAACTTGTGTTGGTGATAAGGTTACCCCAAAAGGAAAGCAGAAGGGGGTGCCAACTTAGCCAAAAGGAATTCAGTGTGTTTGTGGTGTGGCCGAGGGGTGGGGAGTCAGATGGGACTGTCAGCCAGCAGGGAGAACAGAAGGTTTATTAATTGACAGGGACACGGCATAGAACAGACTTGTCAGCGCAAAAACCAGAAGCAATCAGCACCGTCCGTCTTGGGGAGGGGAGGGTCAGAGCCAAGGGCCCCGACTCACCATCCTGCATCCTAAGCCAGCAAGACTCACTCTCACACACCTAGCAGCCCGGTTCCCTCGGTAGCCAGCCCCGCCTCTGGCCTTCATCCAGCTTCCTGGGTAAAAGATGTCACCTGGTTACACCTCCCTCCCAGGTTCAGCTTACACAAAGCACCTTTGTGTACAGGCAGGAGGCAGTCACACGGAAATTCCCATCCCCATCTAGCTATTGGTGCAGTGCCCAGAGAAACTGAGGCACACACGCAGGGTTACTATACGTCAGCAGAAATCCCATGTAACCCAACAAAGAGAACAGAGCAAATCCAATCCCCACTTCTTCACGTAAGGTGGGATTTTCCAGAAGCTCTCGAAGGAGACAGGCACCTCCGAAAATCCCAGCTTCTGTGAACATACACAAAAATGGTGGCATGTTGTAAGTGCCGCAATTCCCTTGAATGAGCTGAGGTGGCGAAAGGAAAACCCGTCACCAGAAGCCTTAAATCCACGTCCGAAGACGACAATCGTCAGCCGGACATGGCTGCTTCTCCGCTGAAAAAATGCCGCAGTGGGAAGGTGAAACTGCCAAAATGAGGCTGCATCTCAGCATCTGAAGATAAATCCACAAGGACAAGTCCTGTGCAAATGCCAGCGGCTCAAAGGGAGAGTTACCCCAGAAAGACATTGCACCTCGAATGAGACCAAGCCTGCAGGCTCCTGACAAGCTATTTAGAGCACACGTGTGAGGATTGTTCCCATGCGGAGAGGAAGCCAATTTCTCTCATTTGGTATTTAATTCAAGAGATAATTTGGCCTAGAGCAGCGGTTTGCAAACTAGGGGTTGTGACCCCGCACTGGGTGGTGGAAGGTCGGGCCCTGGGTCTAGTTGCTGCAGGGGGAGCAGGTGAGCAGCGGGGGGGGGCTAAGACACCTCCCTGCCTGGCCTGGCACCGCAGACTGAGCTGCGCCCCAGAAGCAGCCGGCAGCAGGCCCCCTCCTAGGTGTGTGCGTGGGAGAGCGCACAGGGCTCCATTCACTGCCCCTGCCCTGAGCACTCCCACTGGCTGGGAACCTGCTGCTGGCTGCTTCTGGGGGCAGCCTGGTCTGCGGTGCCAGGAGAGGCAGGAAGCTGCCGTAGCCCCCCCGGCTGCACCGCTAACCGGGAGCTGCTTGAGGTGAGCCCCTCCTGCCCCTGCTCTGCCCCACCCAATGCCAGAGCCCCCTCCGACACCCCAAAGTTCCTCCTCAGCCCCACCCCGGAGCCTGCATTCCCGTCAAATGATGTTGGGTCGCAGCATCGATAATTTTCTTCAACTGGGTCATGAGAAAAAAAAACGTTTAAAAACCGCTGGCCTAGAGGAAAGAGAATTGGGCCCAGACCCTTAAGGTATTTAGGATTCTAACTTCCATTCATTTCAGAAGAGGACTTGGGCCCTGTCAGTGGCCCTGATTGGCAGTGGTTCTGTGGACGTGCATTGAACAGATTTTGGGACACAGCTAAGAATAAGGAGGGATAGCTCAGTGGTTTGAGCAGCGGCTTGCTACATGTAGGGTTGTGAGTTCAATCCCAGAAGGGGCCATTTAGGGGTCTGGGGCAAATCTGTCAGGGATGAAACTTGGCCCTGGTCTGAGGGCAGGGGACTGGACTTGACGTCTGGACAAGGTCTCTTCCAGCACCATGAGATAGTGTATATCTCCATATATTTAAGGAAGATGGAGCCACCACTTAGATTTTCAGCAAGTCAAACCAGCCATAAGAAAATCATTCCCTGGTCTTCCTTACATATGCAACACCTAAGGCATGGGGCAGGCTATTTTCCTTTGATCCCTGGAGATGTTCTGGCCTGGTAACCCCAGCATGTAAAGTATAAATTGGCTTTTGTGTATGGCCATTAAGGAAGACATGAAAATATGTTTTAAATCAGTGATACTTAGACTGAGCCTCAAAGGACTCTTTCATGGATGGCCGATGGCTCTTTGCAGCACATGATATCATAGAATACTAGGACTGGAAGGGCCCTCGAGAGGTCATTGAGTCCAGTCCCCTGCCCACATGGCAGGATCAAGTACTGTCTAGACCATCCCTGATAGACATTTGTCTAACCTGCTCTTAAATATCTCCAGAGATGGAGGTTCCACAACCTCCCTGGGCAATTTATTCCATTGTTTGACCACCCTGACAGTTAGGAAGTTTTTCCTAACGTCCAACCTAAACTTCCCTTGCTGCAGTTTAAGCCCATTGCTTCTTGTTCTATCCTCAGAGGCCAAGATGAACACGTTTTCTCCCTCCTCTTTGTGACACCCTTTTAGATACCTGAAAACTGCTATCATGTCCCCCCTCAATCTTCTCTTTTCTAAACTAAACAAACCCAATTCTTTCAGCCTTCCTTCATGGGTCATGTTCTCTAGACCTTTAATCATTCTTGTTGCTCTTCTCTGGACCCTCTCCAATTTCTCCATTTTATATTAAAGCACCGTGTGATTTAATTATTACTCAAAGTTATTAACCAATCTGGATGCTTTTAACCAACTGTAGTTTATAAAATACTACTAGCTGGTCAGTAATTTTGCTGTGAGAATGATACACACACACACACACACACACACACACACACCCATACTCACATATAGCCCCTCATACACACACACACACACACACACACACACACACACACACTGACTCTTGTCCCTGTCACACTGTTTAAATATGAATCGATAGTAAATGAAACAATGAATTCACACGGCAGTAGCCCCTTTGGGTAATGTTGATTGCTAATTTGGCTCCTGAACCACTGTGGTCTGAGTATAACTGTTTTAAAGGAAGGTTTCTAAGGATACATCGATAATGTAATATGGGTGGGATTTTCAAATGAGCCTAAATGACTTATGTTTCTAAATCTTATGGACTTTCAATGCAACTTAAGAGTGGATTTTTCTAAAGCACCTGTCTATATAATGTATACACAGAGAGAGAGAGAGAGATTGATTAAGAGCATTCTGTCTCCCTTGATAGACATGAAAGAGAAAAAGAATCAATGTCTTTTCCTCCCAACATGCAGTCATTTGTTTAATGAGGTTCTTTTCACCTAGGTGCAAAAGCCAATACAATACCCACATGAAAAGCTTTGCCATGGATTCAGTCCGATCTGATTCACTTGCCCGTCCTTCGTTGCTCAGAAAGAGCAAAAAGATCACTAGTCTCACAATGGGCGGGGAATCTCCCATATGCTCTCCCTGCCCCTAAATAAAAATGATGTTTCCTGAATGGTTTGGCTACGGAATTTTTGTGGCAACAGCACCGACAAGGCAACAACCACCAAAAAAATTTTTTTTTAAACGTTTTAAGTCGTAGCACATGATATTAAAGCATTGTGTGATTTAATTATTACTCAAAGTTATTAACCAGTCCAGATGCCGGAAACCCATTGTAGTTTCTAAAATAATACGACTTGGTCAGTAATTTTGCAGTGAGAATTATGTATGCACACACATGCGCGCGCGCGCACACACACACACACACACTCTAAATAATTTAAGTCGCAGCACATGCCATTAAAGCAAAATTACTCTATTCCATCGTTGCATTATGACGAACTGGAAAGGAATGTCTTTGGGATCCTAAAAATCCACTATCCCATTCCCCAAAATAAGTAAATCCCTACCACCCCCAAGCCACTGTCGTAGGACATGCCAGCAAAAACCTCACGGTGCAACAATTCCCCCGTTTGATTACAAAAGGCAAAAGTGATGGTCTCTGATCCAGGACTGGCCAAGCAGTTTCCAGCCAAGCTGTTTTGACAGACCACTGGGGCATGGACAGAACATTCGCGTTTTCACAGACATGTCTGTCTGCTTTCCAGAGAAAAATTCTGTCAAATCCAACATGCAAAAAGATTTTGATTGAAAACCAAAACTTTACAGTTTTGAGTCTTTTAACCAAAGAGGCGGGATTCAATTTTCCCACAATACCCTCCCTAAAAATGCCTTTTCTCTGAGTAGCTCTAATTGTTTCCATTTAAAACACTAGCCCAGACTTAATTACTACAGAAATGTTACCTTGTAAGACAGATTCCCAGAGAAGCTGTGAGCTCACATGGACACAGCTGTTTGCTTTTTTGTCAGGACCCGAGTTTGACAGACCTCGGGGAGGTTACTGTGTGTTCCATTTAGTACAGAAACCTCTAATTTGTGCTAAAAATAACGGCCTTCACGTGCCTTATTTCATCTGGCTTTGAATATTTTATGCCGCCATTTCTCAGACCCGGAGGGGAAGGCTCACCCGTGCCAAAGGGGAATGAACAATGCGAATCTTTTATTCAGACCCACCCTTTCACCTGGGAGGATTAGGCTTACCAGATGCTTTCACCAAAAATCCTGAACATGGCAGGAAAAAAAAACCCAAGGAGACAAAAGTTGTTGAGCAAAAAAAAAAAAAAGGCAGGAGAACAAAGGTCGCTGTGCCTTTAAAAACCCCCACGCTTCCCCTCTCCCCGCCAGCCTTCTGAAAATACCGGACATTTTACATGTCTGGTATTTTCCGGTTTTTTTACTGAACAGGGGACAGAAAAAACGGACTGTCCAGGCGAAAACCAGACACCTGGCAACCCTAAGGAGGATCCCAAAACACTTTAAAAATAGATGCATGAAAGATGCATAGGGGTCACTTCTCCAGTCACAGAAATGCCACCGCCCGTAACCCTGCACTGCTCCACTACTCGAAGATGTGGGGCACGAGATAAGACTGAGGACTGTGGCCAAGGAATCTGCAGCCAAAATATAATTCCAGAGATTGTGCTGGCAAGGACACTCCAAAGGCACTAAGGGGTCTCTAATGATTCCCAGTCATGCAGGCCATCAGGTTTGCATCTCATCCCCGTCCACAGAAATATCTGCGTCCGTGGTGTTACACCAGGGTTAAGTTTTCCCCGATTGCCAGTAACTTTTAATTTTCACTTACCCCAGCACTGAAGAGACAGTTTCCAAGGGGCTCCATCCAAAGTGTAAAACTCCCATCAACAACAGAGCAAGGAACCCTGTTCCTCACATTTACCATACACATGCCCAATCACCACATCAGTGCTTTGCTCTAGGAAAGGCCCCAGAAAGGCTTCCACAGAGCCCAGAAATGTGTCTAAAACCAACTGTGCACATTCGACAAGGCCACTGGACCTTGGGCGCAGCAAAGAAAGCTTGCGGCATGTGCTCCGCTGCTTTGGATTGTTGGATCAGCAGCTGCTGAAACCTGCTGTAAATCCGCCACTGAAGCCACATTTGTGAACGAGTTTGCAGCAGGACAACCCAAGACACCACAGGGCATTGCTGATTTGGGCTGGTTACCAGATACTGGAGGTGCTGACATATAGTGCACCTCCTGCTGGTCAGAACAGATATACAACATTGAATTGGTGAACTGGGGGGAGGTGGGGGGCAGCAGTTTGGAACAATTTGTACAGCGGGCAGGTGAGGAGCAAAGCTCCCTATAATTTTTTCATCCGTGTGGGGAATAAATTTTGTTATGCGCACCAAGGCACGTGTGGAGGTGCACCATCAGGAGGAACATGCTGCTGCCTGTAGGCACTGTGCTAATGAGCTGGGCAGCACTTGAATCTCTCCTGGGTGGCTGCCCAAGTGCTCAGTTTACAGGGAACACTGGTGCAGAGAGCCATGGAACCAAACTGTAAGTCCAGCAAACCACTTCAAGTAGGCAGTTCGGCACCGACGGGTAAGCTAATGTTACAGGCAGCGACAGGATCCAAGCACGGCTAGTGACACGTATTCAGAAAAGCACTTTACTGAGGATCGGGTTAGCTGTCCAGAATCCCAGTCACTGCCCTGGAGCTGGGTTGGTATTTGAGCTCTTTGTGTAACTCAAAGAGGCATTTATGCTAGAAAATCAATTGGAGTCACCTTCACATCTCAATGTGAGAGCCTCCCAGGTGACTCCATCTGGTGTTGCTGAGCTCAGATACCAAAGTGCATTATCACCAGAGAAGAAACGGACAGTCCCACCGGCCCGTCCTCCGCTCTGCCTCTCACGCTATTCGCAAGTTGAGAACCCAACCTCGTGCACATTTATTCCTGCTGTGCGGAGACCAGCGGCCTCAAAAACTTTGCAAGTCACACATCACCCACTTAGCACGTTGCTCCCCGGGGTGGCTGGAGTCCAAAGCAAGCAGCAGGGATGGGCTGGGAGTTGCATCCCACGGAGACAGAACCCTTGGATGCTGGGAAGGTGCTCAGATGCGGTCGCGGGCTCAACACGCAGTTACAAAGCAAGCAAACAGACTCGCTTCATTGGTTTTATTTTTACCCAGTGTTTTATTGTGCAGGTCATATTAGTGCCCAGAGTCACTCCCTGTCAGAGAGAAGGAACCGGGACCCCACACTCAGGCATAAAACCAGCTCCAACTCCACTGAACGACATCCTTTTGGACCAACTCAACAGACCATCTTGGGTAACCCCACAATGAATCGGCAAATTCAAAACCGGTTTGACCCCTCCCAAACAATCATTTCATCCCTCCTGCCCCCCAAGCCATCCAGACACAACCTCCCCCACCAAAGCGCTGCAGACACCATCGCACCGACACTCCGCCACATAAACTCCTCTCATCACAAATCACTTTACACTCCCCGACACACACATGAAACCACGTCTGAGCAACGGCCTTAATGGCTGACCAGCCAACAGCTGCACCTCCAGCAGCCCTCAAGCAAAATCCCATCTGATCCTCCCCCCCCCCCCAAAAAAAAACCAATCGACAACCAGCATAAAACGGTTCCTTCTGACCATGCAAACTCAGCTGCAATTCCGCCCCCTTCCCGCCCAACCACACATGTCAACTCACTTCTGGCCCACCCCAGGAAAGCTGCACTTCCCCCAAACAGCAAACACGATCCTGTCTGAGCCAACGGCCATCGCAGCTCCCCGCCTGCCCCCCGAGGCTGCTTTCTCAGCCCCAAGCAGCATTTTTTTCAGGCCCAGGACAAACTGGTAACACGGCCCCCCCCCCACACGTGTCACAATTTGCAGCCTGGGCCAGCCCCCCTGCTCCCCACCAGGGCCTCCAGTACCCTTTTTCCCACCCATGTGGGGGCCTTGCTCCCCCTCCCAGAGAAAAGACTATTCAATCCCCTTGTTCAACCCCTGAACACCAAGTCCTCCCCTGAGCCAAAGGACTCTGGGTGGATTATAACCCCCCTCTCCTCCCCTGGCCCCTGCTGGACAGCAAAGCCCTCCCTTGCTGGCTAAAACCAGCCCTTCCCCAGGCCACTCTTCCTACCTGGTTCACTTGCTGCCTGGGATCTTCCAACACAAAGGGCTGGTGCTTCTAATGCAAAGGACTCCTCCAGCTACTGCTCTCCCCTGCAGCTCAGGCCAGGGGCAAACTGGAGCTCTCTGCCCCGACGCTGCTCAGACACCTGGCTGCAAACCCTTTGCCCCAGAGGGGTGGAGGGAGGCAGGCAGGGGGCCTGCTTTGCCCTCAGGTCTGCTCCACGTTCTCAGTGGAGGGAGGAGCTCTCTGAGGCCCCAGCCAGAATGAGCTCCACAGGGCTACCTCTTGGCAGCTCCTCCCTCCTGGGCCTGCATGCAGGGGAGAACACCTGTCCCTCACTCCTCCATCACCCAGCATGCCCTTGGGGAAGGGCCCTTAGCAGAAAATGTGCTTGTGAAGCAAAGCGGGGGGCAAACAGAAGGCTACCCAAGCAGCCTGAATAAGGGCATTTCCTAGCTTTGCAGCACGCGGCCTGGCAACCTGCACATTCTTTCCTTGAGGTTTTTTTGGATGTAACTTCCTAGTTTTTTAAATAAGACTTAACATGGAAAAACCCAGAACGATCACCCCGTGGGACCCTACTGGGCCCACACACGGCCTCATTTGCAGGTGTGGGCTTGTTAGCATCACCGCATAGACCTCTGCCACCCCTTGAACAAACAGAGTAATCGGTAGCAGTAGAAGGTTGTCATCTTCTATCTGGACCTGTTACTGGAGGGGGATGGAGAAACACACTTTGCCCAGGGCAAGGGGGGCACTCACAGATGTTGAGTAGATAGCAACATGATGCAGCCACTTAGGAATAATGGGCTCATTCCCAGGCTGAGTGGTGTGTTCTCTAGTCTTTATAAATTACTCTGCCCTCTCCCCTTATGCTCATCTCCTTCTTCCTCTCCTCTCTCTAGAGTTTTCCCTGTCTGCCTCCTCCTCAGTCTCCTGCCCACGTTTCACCCTCTTCTCATACTATCCCACCATCCTCAGCTTCTGTCCCCATCTCTTTCCTACCCTGTCTTCTGCCTCCCTCTGCTCCCCCGTTTATGTCCCTCCCTGCATTTGAGTCAGCCTCCTCTTCTCCCTCTACCTGCCTGTGTGTCAGCACAGAGAGGTACCTAGTAACAAAGAGCCCAGGAGGAGGAATTGCAAGGAAACCTGCAACCTGGGGGGCAGCATGTCAGTTGCTCTGGGAGGAGGGCAGCCTATAAGGAGCGTGGAGGGGATGGAGCATGCCCAATGTAGTTGGAAACACTGGAGATTTTAGCTGAGACACTTTAAGAAGTTTTCATAGTGCAGGCATGAGCAGGTTCTCCAAAGGCTCCTGACTTGGCCAAAGTGGGTCAACTTTCTTTTTAATGGGAACAGTAAAAGGCACCTTCCTAACTGTGGCGATGGACCTGACCATTTTCAATCCCTGATCTTGAGCACAGCAGCTTCTCAACATGGCAGCCCAGATTTTATTTTTATTTAAATTAGCAGAACATCCCCCCTCTGCCCCCGCCCCCCTCCCCATCTCATTCTTGGAAATAGCACAGCTGGTTGGGCTGTTCAGAGCACTTCACCCCACGTGGAAAATTTCAACTTCATTGGGTAAAACCGGACAAAGTTATAAACCAGCGGAAAACAAGGGCGTGTGATGGAGAGTGTCAGGGTATGTCTACACTGCAACACTATTCTGAAATAACTTTGTCCATGTCTACACAGCAGGCAGTTATTTCAAAATAGTGTCAAGCTGGAGGGCTTCTTACTCCGACTCCTGTAACCCTCATTGTACAAGGAGTAAGGGAAGTCAGAGGACGAGCGCTCGATTTTGAAATAAGTGCTGTGTAGCTCTATTTGGAAATAAGCTACACATGTGACATAGCTCAATTTGCATAGCTTATTTCGAGTTAAGCCCTGCAGCGTAGACGCACCCACAGGGAGTGAGCTCTCATTTACAGAGAACGCCTGATCTTGGCTGATCTCTTTAAAAAATACTCCATCATTGCTAATGTGTTAATACCCATCCCCACTCCAGAAATAGGTTTCTAAGTAGTTTTATTGCCATTTATCAGCTTCCCACAGCAGTGGCTGGCCACCCTGTGGATTCCAAATGGCAAATAATAATGAATCAAACGCGAGGCTTGATTTCCAGCCTATTATGGTAGTCCACGCTCAGGAGTGCCTGACGCGCTTCGGAAAACTCAGACATGCCCCCTGCACTAGGGGAAGGCGACGCAAAGGGGCTCGCTCATAACTTGACGTCGTCAGGTGTAGTGTCACAAACCCAGAGAGGTGATGTCACAATCCAGACTCTGACCGTTGTAAGCATTAAAAGCCAAGCTGTGACAAAACTCCACTTTACAGCCCTCAACGGGCTGACCCTAGAACAGACTTGGAGTCTGTTTGACGTCAGATGCTTAGAAAGAGACTAGAGCCTGTAATGTTTTTGGCTGATTACTGTACAACAGCATTTAAAAAACCCTCTTCCTTAGTCCCCACACTCTAGCAGTGATGGGCACTGGTGCCTGAGTGTATTCTGTGGGTTGTTGTAAAAACCTTATTAAAGCTCGTAACAAAAGAGACATACAAGTCCATGGAACAGTTTGGGGAAGAGTGAGACTGGTAACAACTGTGATCCATGATGAAACGCAGGGAGATGCAGCAACATAGAATGCAGGAATGCTTCCCTCTTTGGCAGGGCTGGGCGATAATTTTTGGCCGGGGGCTACTTGGGAAATTTTTGAAGTGGCCATGGGCTGCACAGGAAGGGGCAGGGCATCAAGCGGAAGGGGCGTGGCCATATTTCCAGGTTCCCCACCCCCAGACAATGATTGGTCTGGGGATGAGGGAGTGCCTTTGCCCCTCCCACCCCCCATTCCCACTAGGGGCCCATGCCCCTGGCATGGGAGGAGACTTCCCACACTCCCCCTACCCCTAGGCCAAATAGGGACTGGAGGCAAGGGAACACACAGAGCCTCCTCCCCTCTCCTGCTGCCCTGTGAGCAGTGCCTACCACTTCAAAGTGCCACGTGCTCCCAGCAGGGTGGGAGGAGGTTTCGGGCACTCCCCAACCCCCTAATTGGCCCGGGGGTGGGGGAGCAGTAGGGCCTCTGTGAGCCCACGTGGCAGGCTGGATCTGGCCCACCCCTGCTCTTTGTAGAGGCTCTGGTTTGAGCTAATGAAGCCTTTGGAGTTATCTTGGGACAATGCAAGTGTGGAGTTTCCTTTGGAGCTGGGAGAGATCCCGGTGTCTACAGCTGCCTCCGACATTCCATTTTCGGTCCATGCCGAGGGGGCCGACTGGTTGAAACAGCGATGGGCAACCTAAGCTAGGGAGTGGGCTGCATGGGTGGCCCTCCATCATCTCAGTAGGCCGCAAGATTGTCGTACCTAATACCGTCTCCCAGGTTAGGGCAGTTTTGCTCACTGCACTCGCGTCCCTAGAATTTGCGGAACTGAACCCATCGCAGCACTTCAATTGGAGGCAGAGGGAGCACACAGCTCTCTCAGTCACTGTTGTGTGCAACCAGCACGTACCTCACGTCACGTACCCTGGCTTTACAGTGTCGCTTCAATACCACCAGTAGGAAAAAAAGCCACTTGGTCAGAAACCAGTAGAATCTGGACAACTCTGTGCATGGGCAACTGCTAAACAAAACGTCTCGTGGGACATAGAGAAACCCACTGGGCTGCCTGTGGCTCTTGGCTCATAGGTTGCTCACCACCAGACTAAAAATCTATTAATCAGCACTCGAGCCTTGAAGACTCAGTGCAGCACGGGAGCTAAGTTTCATCCGCCATCTATTCCATCCCTTCAGCATGACTGGGAACTTCCTGCAGCCTGGCACGGGGCACAGCAATTCAGGACTTTGCTCCATTTCTGGGAGCCCCCCAGAAGCTTAATTGGGGTTAGGAGCTCAGCCTAAGGCAGAGAGCCACTAGATTTTAGCTGAGGGCTTCAATTAAAAGCCTTTTCACCTTAAGGCAGGGGGATATATTGCTTAAGAACTAGATAAATTTGTGGAGGGTAGGTCTATCAATAGCTACCAGCCAGGATGGGCAGGGATGGTGTCCCTAGCCTCTGTTTGTCAGAGGCTGGGAAAGAGAATGGAACGGATCACCTGGTGATTCCCTCTTCTGTTCTTTCCCAGATTTTGTGAGCTCTTCCATTAGAAATTCTTTATTTTCTAATGGATTCCTGGCTTTTCCCCTTGATCCACAGCATATATGCCATGACTGTGGTAACCAGAATACCCACATGCATTTAACCCAAACTACAGTACATGGGGTGGGGGGGGGGGGGGGGGAGAGAGAGAAAAAAAAGCAGTTCTCTCCTTAAACTGCATTACTTCTCTGTGCTTTAGTCAAACAATGAAACAAGCTCAACTGATTAAGTTCAGAGTACATGCAGAGGACACCCAGCACTTCAAACAAATGGGCTGCAAATGAGTAAGATCAGATACAATTAGAAGTGGGGTACAATTAGAAGTGGGGTACAACCTCCCTACCAGCTGGGACAAACTCGCTGCTCTATCCTCAGCAGGGAGCTGCTGCTATCGCTGAGGGAGAGGTGCCCTCCTCCTGCCAGGCTGGCCAGGGTTCATTAAACAGCTGCAAGGCAGCACTGCTGCACAGCTTAGAGGGAATCTCTACCCCGCCCCATTCTACATTAACCTCTAAGCTCAGTCACCTACCTCCTGGTCTTGACAGGCATTTCATCATTTACCTTTGAGGGCTGGGACCCTTGACTTCCCGGTCACTGATAAGGCACCTTGCCCATTTGGAGTGCCAAACAATATTGAACAGTGTTCAGTAAGAACTACTTACTTGTCAAATATAAAATGATCATAGCTGGTTAAGTAAACGATGGCCATTTAACCAAAAAGATAACTGCTAACCAACATCTAAAAAATAAAGTTAGTATAAAAAAAATCACGGACACCTGTAATAAAATAAAAATATAGACCTTATTTATTGAATAAAACAAAAAGTGCATGATCCAGGTACCACACCAAATACACATACGTTTTTCACTGGGCAGATATACATACTGTGTACTGGCAATATACATATATGCAGGCACAAAAAATGTCCACGTGATTAGATTCGATTTATTTACACACGCGCTTTTCCTGGTCCCTGACCCTGCTGAAATCAAACGACAGGTCTTACGGGTCATCCAGTCCAAAGCAACTGGTCAGCCCTTCCACAGATGAGTAACCCCAGGTAAATGCACCTTGTTCCCCACCCCGTTATTTTCGTTTACATGCAGAGGGAAAGGCCCAAAATGTAAGCTATTCCAAAAAATGTGAATAATGTTCTGATCATAAGAATCTACAAGCACCTCAAACATGAGGGCTTCAGCATGAATTAGAGTCTAAATTCACAGTTACGTGAACTGCCAGGTCAGCCGTTCATTCTAAACCCCAGGGACCAAATGCTGTTTTCATCAGGGGTAAATCCAGGGAAGCTCCTTTGACTTTGAACGGAGTTTCTACCCTGTGTAACAAGAGCGGATTGAAAGCAAATTTTGTCCTGGGTTTCACCAGGGTTGATGGGCACATCATAGGCTCTTCCCCTCTGCTCTGCCATCAAAGAGCCTTTTCCTTCCGTTGACAGGAGATGTGGTACCACACCAGAAACAGAGCCCCAATGGCAGCGAAGAGGGACAGCATGAGACGCATGTAAAATGAGACCAGTGGCTCCCAAAGCTGAGGTGACCACTTCTGTAATATCCGTTAAACACCATCAGATGGATTGGGCAGTACCAACAAAACCGTTTCCCCCTCTTCCGAGCCAGCCGCAAGCTGCCAAGTTTCAGCGAGCTGTAATTCCGCACTGGCCAAGTGCACTGCTCACAGCACCGTGAACGGCACCGCCGGGTCGTACCAGCGCCGGGCTATCGACAGCGGCAGCTTTTAAATGGCGGGGGGGGGGGGGGGCGCGAAGAGGATGCAAGCTATCAGTGATCCCCCCCCCCACACACACACACAGAGTGCACTGATACGAGACGGAGGGAGGGAGGGGAGGTCAATGCAGCCCTGGGATTAACGTGAACTGCCACTTCCACGGGTGGGGGGAGGAAGGGGGAGGATAGAGACGAGACACCATCTGAGCAGCCAAACAGGACTGCCTAGAGGCCAAGAGCAGCATGTGGGGGTGGGTGGAGGTGGCAGGAGGAGCAACACGCCCATTAGTGTTCCACTTCTGCCGGTCAGCTAACAGGAGGCAGAGGCCGTCACCCTCTTGCACTAACCAGCGGGAAAAGATTTTTAGGTCAAACTCTGCATCCGTGCTCCGGATGGCGGACACGCATCGTCTGGTCACTGATGAACGGTGACAAGCCGCATGAACGGGACATGCAGTGAGATGCCGAGCCAGGCCGTACCAAAGCAGGACGCCGACAAAGCTTTCAGTGACTTATCGCTATGAGATCCAGAGCAAAGACAGGGTAAACGAAAGAGAGGGGAATGAGAGAGAGAGAGAGCTGCCTTCCCTCACGGACCAAGGGAGATCACCCTTCTTCCTGCTTAGCAGCTAGCCCGGTCGCTGCTTAATGCCCTGAAGAACAAGGGGTAGATCCCAGCTGGGGAGAAGAGGAATGCAGGGTCACTAACGAAGGGGGTCACCGACCCAATTCAGCAGTAGTGCTATAAGTGACTTACCGCAGGGCGGTAGCACGGGAGCAGGGGCGCTCGCTGCGGTGGGTGTAAACACAAGCCATCCCTTACAGGCAGGGTGGCGAAGAGGAAGAGGGGAGGGGTGAGCTTGAAGTACCACCGCCAAGGGAGCACCCCATCCCAGGCACTATTGTGAAAATCCAGGTGAAAAGGAGCGTTGGCTCCTAGTCCAGGAGCACAATAAACTGCCTCAGGAGTTAAGTACTTTGAAGCCCCTAGACACCAGCACAACCTGCTCTGTGTGCTCTTTGTTCCTAATGCTTCTGAGAAACCGCACCTCCCGCAGTTAAAAACAAACACACCACAACTAAACGGCGTCAGGGATTTAGCACAATCCCCCCCGCCTCCAAACCCCAACCCACCTGCCTCCTCCCCCACTCAACTTCTACAACTTTGCTCCGCAGAAAGCCCACGAGCCTCTCACCTAGGGGGGACGGAGCCAGAGATGGAGTGCGGCGAGGATCTAGGCTGAAAAACACCCAGACAGAACGGCTTCCCATCCACAATGCCGCCTGATGCTCCCAGGTGCCGCTCCCCAACCTAGAGCGCTCGCTGCACTGAGGCCCTGCTTCCACGGTGTCTGACAGGTTGCGACTGGCAGCCTGCCGGGGCAGCGCACACAAGAGATTCTCTCGTTGTGCAGTTTCCTGCTGGTGGCCTCTGTAATGTCCAGGTGACACAGCTCTTAGGGACCAGGGTGCTAATGGGTCGCTCACCGGCTGGAGTTTCTCTGTGGCCATGATAAAGTGCCGGAGGAAAAGAAAAAAGTTGGCACAAAATGCCTGGGGAGGTTGGGGAGAGGCTCAGGGTGGTTGTGAAGCTGTCCTCCGGAGCCCTGCAAGAGCCCAGGGGTTTATTCCCTCCCCTGGGTACTCTAGAAATGTGCCCTCTTAAAATTGGAGGACCTTGGCGCCTGGGCACCATCTTAGCCTGCAGCAAACGAAAGCCCTGCACCCGGCCAGGGGCCACCAGGCACCACTGCAGGCCGCCTGGAGCCCGACAGAGGAACTGCACACTAAGAGGAGAGGGAGCCAGGGTGCACCCTCACACTTTTCACCAGGACAAATGCGTTTGAAGAGGAGAGGGGAAGAGTGGCCGCGACTGAGGAAAACCCAAAGGAGCTGTACGGCTGGGTGGGGCGGAGCAAGGTGTCACGGTCCCGAGGCATTGGTGGCGTTGGAGACTGGGGACGTGGCCAGTGCCCAGAGGGACTCGTAGGTCCCCACCACGAAGCCCGCGAAGCCCAGGATGCTGATCAGGAGATCTTTGGCCACGGTGACGGGATGGATGCCTTCGGAGGAATAGGTGGCGATCTCCAGCAGGGGCGGGATGATGAGGGCCAGCGCGCTGCTGCTCACGGAGCCCACCAGCGAGATGACGATGTCCAGGCGGGGGATCAGGATCGCCAGAAGGCCTGGGGGGGGAACGGAGAGAAGCACAGGGCAGTTAGTGCTGGCACCAGGACTGCTGCCCTCCGAGCGGGGGGGAGGGGCAGGCCATTTCACCGCAAGGCCAACGAGGCAGCTGGGCTCTGCGTTCGGCCCCGCAGGGGAATCTCTCTGCCCCCTGCCCACTAATCACAGTGAGCTTTGCTGGAAGGCAGTTGCCGGGGTGTCTTCTCCCCTCTCTGCCCGGTACTGGGACAGCACACAGCGTGGGGACAGCCCAACCACATCCCGCCACAGCCTCTCCCACCCCGGAGGTGGCACAGGCCACGGCACTCTGGGCTTTCCACCCACCTCTGCCAAACGACTCACTGCACCGTGGGCACGTGAGAGTCTCTGGGCTGCTTCGGGGAACAGCATGGCTATGTCTACACTCGCGGCTTCATGCGCAAGAAATATGCAAATGAGGCTAAGCGTAGAATATCGCCGAGCCTCATTTACATACCTAATGAGCCGCCATTTTTGCAGAAGAGGCTCTTGCGCAAGACAGAGCTGTCTACACTGCCCCTTCTTGCGCAAGAAAAACCCTCTTGTGCAATGCCGTTAGTCCTGAAAACAATCAGCATTGTGGCATTGCGCAAGAGGGTTTTCTTGCGCAAGAAGGGGCAGTGTAGACAGCTCCTTCTGGTGCAAGAGCCTTTTCTGCAAAAAGGGCGGTTCATTAGGTATGCAAATGAGGCTCAGCGATATTCCACGCTTAGCCTCATTTGCATATTTCTCGTGCAAGAAGCCGCGAGTGTAGACATGGCTTTCTAGAGGCGGACACGTAGGCTGAGAGGGCACTAGTGCTGTGAACCAAAGCAAGCAGTCGCTTTCCAGCGGCTGCTCTCCCTGCACGGCCCCGTGGCACTCTGTAGTTAGAAGCCATTTGGAGCACCACCGTGCCCCCGTGCGCGCATCAGATTGGTGAGAGAGACAGTGGAGGGGGGGGGGAACTTTTCCTGCAGGGAGGGCACGAGGATGCCACCAGGAGCCATCATGCACAGGGACTCGGCCCCGTCGTTCCTGGACACACGTAACATGTCAAATGGTGAGAAACGTCTGGGGTAGCGCCCAGAAACCCCCAGTGTGGCAGCTTCACGCTGGGAATCCGTCCGGTTCCCGGCCCCCAGACCCGTGGCCATTACCTTGTCGCAGAAGAACACCAGCCCACGGCTGTGCCCTCTGCCCCTCCCACTTCAGTTTGGGGAGCCGGGGGGGTCGCCCTGGCCACTAGGCCGAGGTGTCTTGGTGAAGCGGGAGTCAGAGGCATCTCATGCTCTCCAGTGGCTCGGCCAGGGAATGGCCTCGCCTTGCAATGGGGAATGCCGCTCTGCACAGGCCAGGCCCCTTCACAGCCACCGGACCCGTCAGCCAGTGGAATAAGCCATGGACATCCCCCCAAGCTGCTGCCTCAGTGGCTGGATTCCCTGGAGTGAGCACACGGGCAAGGTAACACTTGAACTCAGGCCCCTCGACTGCCAACTTCGCCCTCGGCGCCCCACATGGGTGGTGCAGCGTCTGCGGCAACGTGGCGGGAAGGCAGGGGCTGGACCGTTGGCACAGCCAGCAGCTGGGGAGGGAGGCGGGGAGGGCTGCTCCGGCAGGCTCACCGACAAACGTTTATTACACTCAAGGGTAGGGGACGCGAGGCCTTGATGCGGGAAGCAGAAGGAGCAGCCCACTTGACAGGAGCTCGGCTAGCTGGGCAGGGAAAGCCCTTAAGGGCCCCATGGCAAATGGGCTGAGGTAACTGAGCGATAGGGCCCGTGGCGGCAGCGGCAAGACACCCACAGACACACAGAAGGTGCATCCCCTGAGAACAAGAGCAAACCCCCAGCCAACCAAGCCCAGGCCTTTTGCACCCTGCCCCGCACTGGCTCCAACAGGCTACAAAGGGGAGGGAGCGCTCGGCTGGGAAAGCCAGGCTGCCTGCCGCGGGGCGTGCACGCTAGCGTCCCACAGCCAAGGGGCCCAGCAGATCTTAAGAGCAGGGACAGAACGCAGAGCGAGGCTCGAATAGACAGACAGGCCGGGGGCCAATCTGGGCCTTTAGAGGCCTGCCAAGGGGCTAGGGGAGGGACGCTAGTGCAGAGACCAGGAGCAGGGTGGGGATGTGAAGCTGCGATCTGTGCCTGCTACAGCTTCTGCGCTGGACACCCGGGCCTTTATCCTTTGCCCCAACGCAGCTTGGCAAGTAATCTGGAGTCATCCCCCCCCCCGCGCCAATTAAGGATCCAGTTTTCAGAATTGGGGGTTGAATGCAGACCTCGGGAACACAAGCTGGACAGCAGAGCTCATGCCACTGGCGTTGGCAGAATAACAAGTGCTCAGATACTATGGAAGTGGGGACCTTAAGAGCAATGAAGAGGACAGAGAGATACTGATCCCTGAGGGCAGAGGGGTGGTTAAGTAGACATGACCAGATATGCGCCAGGAGCACCACAAAATCCCTTGATCCGTGGTTACTACAGTAGCACTCGAAGAGCCAACCAAAGCGAGGGCTCCGGTGTGCTAGGCCCTACACAAACACCACTATGGGGGAAAGAGTCGCTCATCTGCCTTCTAAAACCCCTGGAACGACAAGAGACCAACTTCCTGTAGGACACAAAGCTACCCTGGCTCCCGAGTGCAGCTCCGTATTCCCAGCACCAGAGCTGCCTGGTTGGCACCAACAAGTCCGCAGGCACGTGGTCCAGGATACAATCCTACCGGCAGCCGTGGCACGATCCTGCCCTGGGACTTCAGAAACCTGAGTTACGAACCAATCTCTGCCTGGAAAACATCCACATTCGGGAAGGGGGTTTTGTCATCCCCTCCCCCACCCAGTTTATCCCTGAAGCAGCCTGGGAAGATCAAGCTGAGCCAGGTTCAGAGAAGGGCTGTAAAAAGGCATTGACAAATGTCACCGTGTAACCGCTAAGAATGCTCACACTTACACACACTGTGGGCTCTGTGGGGAGAGCAGCCCCTACCAGTTAACCGGAACCGGCAAGCCTCACCCGTCACGGATGAGGCTTACCAGTTAACCCAATTGCATCCCTAGTTCAGAGCCTTGTACGTTTTGAGCCAGCTGTTGGGCATTGACATACGGGCATGGCTTTGTCCGACATGGCCACATGTGCAGGTGTGTCGGCTTGAGCTCGGTGCAATGCCAAGGGCTCTGCCCATTCTGGAAAAGCAGTCATCAGGCCAATCCTGCAGGGGCGAGACGTCCTACCATGGCTAGAGGATGCCAATGACGTTGCAGCGAGGGGGCGCCAGCATCAAATTAACTCGGCACCTAACCGCTCAACACGCTGAGGAGCAAACACCCCTGCTGGCCTGCTTAAACATCCATCTCAACCACCCATCACAGAACGTTGCGGTTGCAGCGTCCTTCTCCTTGAGCGTGGACGTGGCCTCGCGGGAGTGGGCTGGGCGGAGAGAAAAGCTGCGTATTCCGTCACCGACAAGGGTGTGCCCAGGAATAAAAACGTGACGGCTTCTGGAGGGGCATAATCTGTGCCGCACAGTGTTTCCACCACTGGCTCGCCCCACCATGGCTCCCGGGCTGGAGGAGTTCTTTGCCTCCGCCAATTATTGGGAAGGCATGGCTTCTGCTCCCCCACCCTGCCCCCATGCACGCACCAGGGCACAGAATCAGACAGCAAAGACTATTGCTGTGAAAAGTAATTCCCACCGGCTTCCGCGTGATCTCACATTTCCCAGCAAAGACTTTCAGTGCATTTACGGAATGAATCACACTCGGCGAGGGGGCGGGAGATTGCGAGTGGCGGAGAAAGGGCCTTTGAGCTTCGAGAGCCGTCTGCAGCTTTGAGGAGAGGGTTGAAGCAATAGGCACACAGAGAGGAAACAGGCCCAGTAGCGCCGTTTGATCAGAGGGGTGGTTTTTGCTACAGTGTCTCTCGGGGGTGGCTGGGAAAGCTGCATTCGAAATGAAAATCAACTCACCAAAGCAAGGCGGGGGGGGGGGGGGGCGGAGTCTGTGGATTTGCCCGGGGTAGTTAACTGGCTGCAACATGCACACTTGAAAGTTTCCTTCTTGCAATGGTGTGGGGCTAAAACGAGCCCTGGTGGGAGGGCAGATTAAAAGGCACTTGGGCTTCCCATTTCCCAGCCTGATTTCTGTCCCCCTTTCCGCGCCAGAGTTGGAAAATAAAACCCAGAATCAGGGGTGGGAAAAGGGGCCTTCGCAGACCGGATTCTGCCTGCCAAGCAGGTGGATCCGGCCCACGGACACCCTGCCACTCCCTCGCCCCCAGGCCAATCAGGACCTGGGGGCGGAAGGGGTGCACGAAGTCTCTCGCTCCTTGCAGGGCAGGGAGACACAGACACTTGGCCCCTGATTGACCTGGGGGCAGGGGAACGCATGAAGTCTCCTCCTGCCCTGCAAAGGGGCGGGCGCCTAGAGGGAACCGCCAACTGTTCAGAACAGCTGGCAGTTTTCTCTAGGCAGGGGGAGGGCGGGGCAAAGACTTCATGTGCTCCCCACCCTCAGGCCAATCAGGGTCTGTGGGAGAGGGAACATGGAGGTGTCCTGGCCCCGCCCCTTCCGCCAATGAGCCCGCCCCTAGCGGGGGAGCACGGCGCCACTTCAAAAATTAGTGAAGTGCCCCCCTCCCATCTAAAATTATTGCCCACCCCTACCGTAAAGTCTGGGGGCAAGAGGGAGCGATTTGGAGCATCCAGGAGACCGAGTTACCCAACTGCTGCTAGAAAACAGTGGAAAAAGCCAGCTGTCTAGGCCAGTCGTAATGGGGCAGTTGGGTCCAGGGGAAGGGACGGTCTCACAGTGACGCTCCAACTCAGTGCCTGCAGCGCCCCGAAGGAGAAGAGGCGGTCGCGGTGATGGAAGGCTTGAAGGACAGTAGTCAAACTAGAAGGAATCTGGTGGAAGGAAGTGAGGATCCCTCTGGTCGCCCTGTCTCCCCAACAAGACGGCACAAAACAAGCACGCAGGGCTGGCAGCGCACACAGCGCCTGGCTGCTTGGCCCTGGGCGTGGGCCATACAGCCTTCGGCGCTCCCCGAGGGGAGACACGTCGCGCGGAACAAAGCGCCACAGTGCGGCCAAGACAACCGCGCGGCAGCTGCCCCATCTGGGCGGTGGGATCAGTCAGCCGTCTCCCCCGGGGAGGTTCAGCCCTGCACAGGGCAGCGCCGAGAGGCCACAGCTGCCGACAGCAGGTTCGGAGCAAGCGGAGGCGAGAAGCAAAGAGAAGAAGTCAGCGGGAGAAATGGGCAGCTCACCCCCCAACAGCCAAGCCCTACGGCGATAGGGGAGAACATCCAGCATTTTGCAGAATGTGTCTGAGGACTGTTAAGATGGGGGGGGGGGAGAAGGCCAGTCGGGGGGTGTCTGCAATGAAACATTAAATAGCACCATTGTTCTAAGGGAAACACAAGGAAAGGCCCAAGGTGGGGCGGTGACTACAGATAGATATGGAGGGTTTGAAGACCTCTTTGGCCTTTCTGGGCAGCCAGAATTGGCTTCCTCTTGGTTGGCGGATCTCTGGGGTAGAAAGGAGGAGAGTTTGAGCCTTTCGAAGAAAGGAAAAGAAGATCCGATGACGGCTGTGATTCTGCTCGAAGTACAAGGCAAGGGAGATCCCAGGGGCTCCCAAGGACCGTGACAGCAAAGGGAATAGGACTGATGGAAGTGGGCGGGAGCTACTGAATCCAGTCTGGGTGAACAACCAACCGGGCCCTTCACCCACACAGAGGACTTGGGGGCCACACCCCTGCGCTGCCGTGACATTCCCAGGGAAGCCAGGTAAACTCACCCCAGCTGGGTCAATCCTTTTGATCACACCCTCTCCCCCGTGGCGACTTACTCAACACAGCGGGAGGACATTTCTCAGCAGCTTCTTCCCGCAGGGCAGGGGAGGGGACGTCACCCACAGCTCACTTCAGGCCGCATTGCCATCCTGCAACAGGGCCTGGGCAGGGATGTGTGTTCGTGCCGAGATCAAACAGGGAAAAAAGCCCCCCCGAAAAAAGGTAAGGAAAAGCAGCATTGAAATCTCCAGTTAAGGGCGTATCAGACCGCAGCAGAACTGAACTGAGGCCGTGGTTGTAAAGCCACTTCCTTTCTGCAGCTGAGTTACTGGTGTGCTCGTTCTTTTCACCGAGCCCACCGACTGGCGGGGAGGAAAAATGGCCCAGGGCCCGGCAATTCTAAAGGGCCCAGAGCTCCCGGCTGCTAGACCAGTAGCTGGAGCTCCCTGGCCTTTTAGAATCGCCACTGGAGTTTTGCTCGTACTTCACAATTGGTCACGCTTCTCCTCTTACTTTCTAGGGCAGGGATGGCCAACCCGCTACAGACAAAGTCAAAATAGTGGTGGATACACAAAGAGCCAAGGGGAAAAAAGTGAGGGGAAAAAAAAAAAAGCAGCCCCAGCCGCTGCCCTTTTAAAAGCAGAGCAGGCATTGCCTTTTGAAGGCGGCCATTTTGAAGTCTGCACGGGACACCATGACCCCAGCTCCGTCTCTTTCAGACAGAAACACGCTGCCCCTTTCAGAGGTGCAGGTGCGGGAGCCACAACTTTTTCTTTGAAGAGCCGTATGTGGCTCGCGGGGGATTTATTTATTTATTTGTTCGAGGGATATATTAAGTGTTACCGTTACAACTCGGAATGGCTCCCTAAACACAGCTGGCTAAAGGGCTGTGGGTCGGTATGGCAAAAAGACAGGGTTCAAGTGGGAAGCCCTCAAGAACAGCCTAGCAAAGAGCTTGCTGGGGAACTCTCAGAAGTTGAGTGGGAAAGAGAGGGGCTGGATGATTTTGGCCTGGGAGATGCACAAGAAGAAAAAATGAATAAATGACTGTCAAAAGCCAGCCCAGGGCTAGTGAAAATGGGCATAATTTATAGTAGTTGTGAACCACAGTGCTGCTTGAAGTAGCAGTAACACCAGATACATGGTTTCCATCTATAAAAACTGTGCTGGCCACGCTGGCTGTGAATACAGCCCACAATAGGTTGAGTAAATGAAATGTGTAAAACCAGACACAGGAGCAAGACGGTGTCCAGTTTGGCTCGATTCACGGTGAGTGGTGTTTTCGCACTGCTCAACCACAAGCTATTCCTGACCTCGGTAATGCACCCTCCCTCCCAATTTCACAACTAGGTTCCCTTAACTCCACACCGCCTGGAACACAAGGGAGATACGGGGACAGCGTTAAAGGCACCTACCATTTCAGTTTTCAGCTTTGAATAGTGACCAACGCGCTGCTCAAGCAACTGGTGCAAGCTAGCCCGCATTTTTAATAAGTTTGCCATTCAGACCAATGCAGGAGGAATTATTTTGTGGAAACAGAGCCGGAGACGCTTGGGGCAGCTTTCAAGTCATGAGAGGTAGAATGCTCCGTCTTTTTAGCCTCTCAATATGATGGGTTACGTGAGCCAATTATAACAGATTTGCATGGGAGCAAGCCGCATGGAAGGGGCTCTAATCACCAGCACTCAGACGCATTTGCCTGCCCATTAGCTAAAGCTGCTCACTCATTCTCCTCACCCCAAGGGCCTGCCTCCCCATAAAAGGGACTTCAAGGAATAAATAAACTCACTAGGATTCCCAGCAGGGTACAGAGCGAGTCTCTTGAAAGCTGGCAGCTGGCAAGACTTGCGAATGCTCAGGGCTAGTTTACACCATGGTTTTGCCTACAATTGCACTTGTCAGTCGAGGTGTGAAAAAAAACACAACTGACTAATTTCACTAACAAAAGTGCCGGTGTGGCCAGTGCTATATCGACAGGAGATGCTCTCCTGGGCGTGGTACAATGATGCTGCTGGGATAATGGGCCTTACACAGGAGACCTTCCACTGGGCGCAACTGCCGGAGTACAGCCCTGCCGCTGTAAGGCCCATAGTGTAGACATAGCCTTAGGAGCACTACATCAGCACAGCTGTGCCGTCAGGTGGAGATGCTCTATGCCGGGGTGGGCAAGATACCTCTCACGGGCCGGATCCGGCCCACCAAGGTACCGGATCCAGCCTGCGGACCCCCCTGCCAGGACCCTCAGGCATGCAGAAGCGCTGTTTTAAGCACATGGCTGCGCCGTGTGATCTCCCTGTCCCCAGCCCAATCCTTAGCTCCTATTGGCCAGAAACAAACAGCCAATAGGAATTGACCCCAGCCAGTCTCTCAGCTCCGGTTGGCCAGCAACAACCAGCCAATGGGAGCTGAGAGATTGGCCTGGAGGACAGGCGCAGCGCAAACCTCTCCCAGAGCTGAAAGCCACATGGAGGGAGTAGCCTGCAGTTTTAAGCATCTGGGGCTGCAGCAGGTAGGGAGCCCAGCTTGCCTTGGGGGTGCTGCAGGGCTGCTGGCCGGGAGATGCTTAGGTAAGCCCTGTCCCTGCCCTCTGGCACCCCTGCCCTTCCTGCACCCCAACCACCTCCCCCAGGTCACCATCCAAACTCTCTGCACCCCCCTGCCCCAGGTGACAACTCCCTCCCAGACCCTGTACCTCCTCCTACACCCCTCCCCCAGACCAGAATCCTCTCCTCCACCCACACCCCCTCCCTGACCCTACACCCCAAACCCCTGCCCCAGATCACAACCCCCTCCTTCATCCAAACACCCTCAAGACCTCATACAGTTTCCTGCACTCCCGTCCTTTACCCCGTGCGCCCTTCTGCACCCAGCCTCCATCCTAGACCCCACACCTCCTTCACAGAAAAGTGCAGCCCTTGACCACTTTCCAAAATCTTGGAGTGGCCCCCCCCACCAAAAATTATTGCTCATCCCTGCTCTATGCCGAGAGGAGACCACCTCCTGCTGACGTATCACTGGTGTGGAGTCACTGTAACTTGCATCCCTCAGTGAAGGGGGGGAGTTCACATCCTTGAGCGACACAAGTTAAATCGACGTAAGCGGGAGCATAGACCTGCCCTAAGAAATTACTACTACCTCGGTAGACTGCCTTTAAGATTACTGTGGTCCAGTTACGTTGCCAACAAGGCTCATTCAAGAGGCAGGCAAGAGCAACCACTATCGCCACCTACATGACAAGTGAACGCTCATTTCACGACTCCCCGTTTCTCTCCTCTCTGAAGAGCAGCTGGGAGCGGTAATGGATTGACCGCGCGATGCAGAGGGGAAGCCCACTGATCCACAGGATGGACACAGGACAGCTAGCAGTGCCTCTGCACCGATACTCAATGACCACTTATAACAGGGAGATTAATTTTCCATGCCCAGCTGAAAGGGAGCAAGTTAGAGAGAAGAAACCGTTCTGGGGCAACTGCTGGCTTCTGCTGGTAAATTCATGAACACAGAGGTGATCGGCCAAAGAGGAGTTCTTCTGGGCCAGCCCTCGGACGTGACAGCACAAGGGAATTTCTCATGCATCTTTCCCATGCAGCTGGGGTCTACTTAAATGGATTAACAAAGCTCTGAATAAACACGTACAAATACAACTTGTCTTTTGGGAGGCTGCTGAACTGGAAGGGTCTGCTCAGGAAAAACAGCCTCAGGAAAAGACTCTGCTTCCTCCCCCAGCCCAGGGCAGGCAGCGAGACTCGGAAAGGCAGACAGATATCCTGAGCCCTAGGTTTGCATTTTGCAGGCTGATGAAAGGAAAACTGCCCAGCAGTTACATGAATCTGAATTTAGAGGACTGCAAAAAAGCCGCTGGTGCCGGACTGAAAAAAGAAAGAACGTATACACCCTTCAAAGCAACTGCATTGTAAGAGTGGCAGGAAAAAGTACTTCAAACCTCAATTGCTAATTAGCCACAGCAAATTACTGAACAGGACTTGGTGGCTCTGGAGAATCAGCTGTTTCCAAATGCTTGCCCTGAATTCAAAGGCACAGCAGCAAGAAACCAGCCTTTTCACCAAGGACAGCACTTAACCCGGGGACATATGGATGAAGTTTGTTTATATATCTAGCCTCATATCATAAGTAACTTCCTGTCAGGAACCTGCCTTGCTGAACCAGTGTGCAATGGTGGTTTGGCAGCTCGCGGTGTGATTAGCAGAGTTACTCTGTCACACTGGAGAACTAACACTGCCAGACTGAACATTCTCGGCAATCCCATCGACCGTTCCTGGGCCTACTTGCTCTTGTGTATTGCCTCCACGTGGCAACTTTCACTTCCGTGGCACTCTAGTGACACACCAATAAAGCAACAGGTGGGAAGAGTGTGCTAATAATTATACTTAGCTGGCTGAAAGGCTGTAGCCAAGAGCAGTCTCAAAGCACTTTTCATTGATAAACAGCCATCAGCTTCAACATCCCTGCTAAATATGATTGCCCCCATCATGGAAGCAAAGGGACATTAAGTGACTTTCCCAAGGTCACAAAGTGAGTTGTTAGCAGAGTCTCTAGCAGGATTTAGAGCATGGGTTCCCAAACTGGGGGGCGTGAAGAAATTCATGGGGGGGACCCAGACCCCCCCCCCCCAATCAAATTTTGCTGCTCTGGTCAGTTCCTTTTTTTTTTTTGTTGCTCAACAAGTTTTGCTGCTATTTGGGGCGGGGGGCGGAGGGGGAGAGGGTTTCTCAAAAATCAAAAAAGGGGGCGTGATGCCAAAAAGTTTGGGAACCACTGATTTAGAGAATACCACTTCCCTATCTCATGGGACTGTCCTAAAGATTAATGCATTAAAAACTCCAACACTACAGTAGTGGAGCTGGTAAGCACCATAGACAGAAGTTCAATAAAATTAATTAATTTTTTAAAAAAAGGTTGTAAAGGTCAAAGCCCCAGAGAGCCAACTTACTAGGAAAGGAAAAGATGAGGTGGGGAGTTCTCCAGCCCCTTTCATCTCTGGTGCGCACTGGCATTATTAAGGCTTTTCAGTTACAGAAAATCCTAAGGAGGAAGAAAACTGGATTCTGCAGAACAAAAGATTCTCCGCAGTGAAAGTAGGGCATTTCAAAGAGCAATCACCATGACCACTGAGAAAAGGAAATTGGTTGATTGCTGTGAAAACATGGCCTGTCAAAAATATACCGTCTGTCTGCTACACAGTTATAGAGGGTCAGGGAGGCTCCAACTCCTGAGCCCAAGATACAGAAAGCACAAAATTGAAAGTCGTTAAACATTGCATTTTTGCATCCAGGACTTGTTTGTTTAAATATGGGTCACCAGAAAAGAGATCTCTTGCGCAACGGGACAAGCAACATGCTTGGAATGAAACGTGGCTCTTTAGCCTGTGTCCCAGCCCCCGACACCCAGGTTTTCAGTCCAGGGGTCATTCTGCCAATACAACAGCAGCAGGAGGACTGGGGCAGCCAGGAAACGCAGCCACCTTGCACCTCTGACGAGACACCAATTCAACTCTATGACAGCCACTGGCTCGGAAGGGGCCAACACCTTGTCCCACCCACGTGTGAGACTGGGAAAGAGGCTGCAGCCGCCCAGCCTGGGAGTCTACACTGGGTTCGGTTGCTAAGCTGCCCTGTGACACTAGAAAGCAAAGTACAGATCCTCTGCTGTAAGCAGCTCGCATCAGTACACTCCTCTGACAGTTTTCCAATGATGCGGCAAGCTCTGGGCCTTGGAAGCAGGAGCCATCTACTGCCACGGCATGGCAAGCCTGACGGGTTAGCTAAAGACTGGCCACGGTGGCTGGGAGGGCAGAGGGCTTAGCTCAGAAATCTGTTCTCTAGGGAGGTCTGCTGGAATGGAACACCCAGTGTCACCACACAGGCAGCAGCTCCCGAGTTCAGACCAACTTGTCCCCGCGCGGTGCTCACACCGTCCACGTGTGCTGCAGTTCGTCTCTTAGTAAGGCCACGGCAGTGAGAGGCCAACTGGGTGCAGAGTACGTGCCAGCCCTCGATAGTGGGACCGTGACCCTGGGAGCAAACAAATCCAGTGGGTGCTCTTACCTATACTTGGGGAGCATATGGAAAAAGGGGCGGGGAAAGTAGCCTTCAGGTTTGTCAACCCTTACCACAGCTGAGCTGCTGTGGTGCATAGTGAATCTGCTACCTATCCCAATGGGAGAGCTTCTCCCACCACTGTAAATACTCCACACACACCCCCCAGAGGCAGTAGCTGTGTTTGGCCCACAGGCAGTAGCTGTGTTTGGCAGTAGCTGTGTTTGTGAACTGGTTAACTGGTAAACTTCACCCTTAATGGGTGATGCTTAATGGTTATGGTGGGGGCTGGAGCAACGTCCCCCCCCCCCGCTGCTGTGGGCAGGGGACTGCTCCAGTCTAGCCAGAGCAGCTAGTCCGCAGTAGGGCAGGCCCCCTTGTTCACCCCTTTAATTAGTTAACCAGTTAAACATATGTTTAACTGATTAAGGATTTAAATGGGATTTTACATCCCTAGTTTGGCAGGAGAAGCCCTCCCAGCGACACCGCACTGTCTGCACCAGGAATTTGGTCGGCACAAGCGCAGTGGATTTTCCACACGCCCGAGCCATGCAATTATACCAACGTACATTTGTAGTTTAGACCAGGGCTTGGTGTCCAGTCTGGTCTCCCCTGTCCTGCTGCAAGTCTCCCTGGGAAGGCCAGGCGCACGGGAGCCGAAAACAGGGTTACTTACCTGTAACTGTTGTTCTTTGAGATGTGTTGCTCATGTCCATTCGAAGTAGGTGCATGCACGCCGTGTGCACGGTTCCCCGGAGCATTTTTTCCCCAGCGGTACCCGTCGGGCCAGCAGGTCGCGCCCTGGAATGGCGCCGCTATAGCGGAGCATAAGTACCCTGCCGGCCCTCCCGCTCCTCAGTTCCTTCTTGCCGGAACTCCGACGCAGGGGAGGTAGGGGGGGAATCGAATGGACATGAGCAACACATCTCGAAGAACAACAGTTACAGGTAAGTAACCCTGTTTTCTTCTTCGAGTGATTGCTCATGTCCATTCCAAGTAGGTGACTGCCCAGCTACCCCCACCCCGGAGGCGGGGTCAGAGTCAACCAACAGAACGTCACATCAAAATTAAACGCAACAAGAACTTTAATGCATAACTGAAACAGAACCACACAGAACAATTTACATATATATACACCACAGGCACGGCACACTGCATGTCACCCGACCATTTCCCCTTATGTGTTCACAGGAGGGAACCCAGCACGCCCTCCCCCACACCAGAGTCCTCCCGTGCCTGCTGGGTGAGAGCATAAGTGCTCTGTAAATGTATGGGCGGAGGACCACGTGGCTGCCCGACAGATCTCAAGTATCGGGACATCGGCCCCAAAGGCAACGGACGAAGCGTGGGCCCTGGTGGAGTGAGAGCATAGCACTCCCAGATGCAGGATGATATCCACCTCGACAGCCTCTGGGCTGAAACTGGCATCCCTTTCATCCGGTCCACATACGCAGTAAACAGTTGAGAAGTCTAGCGAAAAGGCTTGGTTCTATCAATATAAAATGCTAGCGCCCTTTTCGCATCAAGGGAGTGCAGAGCTCGCTCCTTGGGGGAGCTGTGTGGCTTAGGAAAGAGAACCGGCAGGTATATGTCCTGCGACATATGGAAAGTAGACACAACCTTAGGGAGGGACACAGGGTGCGGACGCAGACGAACCCTGTCTGCCGAGAACTCTAAGTATGGGGGCTCCACCGTTAGGGCACGCAGTTCAGACACTCGACGTGCTGATGTAATGGCGACTATAAAGGCCACCTTAAGGGACAAGAATTTCAGAGGACAGGACGCTAGCGGCTCGAAGGGTGGATCCAAGAGCTTATTCAGCACCAGGTTAAGGTCCCATTGCGGCACCGGGGCCCTTACATGTGGAAACAGTTTATCTAGGCCCTTCAGGAACCTCTTCACCAGGGGGTCCGAGAATAGGGATCTGCCCCCCCGAACCCTCATGAAACGCCGTCAGGGATGCCAGGTGCACCCGTAACGACGGAGTGGACAGGCCCGCCTGTCGCAACCCCAGCAGGTAGTCCAATACCATTGGGACAGAAGCCCGGGAGGGGCACACACCCCTACTCTGAGCCCACACAGAGAAATGTTTCCATTTGGCGGCATACAGCCGCCTGGTGGCTGGCTTGCGGCTGCCCAGGAGAATCTCCTGTACCCCCGTGGAGCACGCCCTCTCGAGGGCTTCAGCCATGGATAAGCCACGCCGTCAGGTGGAGGGACTGTACATCCGGGTGATATAGGACGCCCCCTCCCCTGTCCTGGGTGACTAGGTCCGGGGTCAGCGGCAGGCGATAGGGGTAGGCCACCAGCATCTCCCGCAGAATGGGGTACCAAAACTGCCTGGGCTAATCCGGGGCTATAAGGAGAACCCGCGACCTGAACAGCCTGGTCCTGGTCAGCACCTTGGGAACCAGTGGGAATGGGGGAAAAGCATAGAGCAAGCCTTGGGGCCACGCCAAGGTCAGGGCGTCCCCTCTCAAGTCCACACCCAGACCCAATAGGGAGAAGTACTGGGAACATTGCTTGTTTCCCCACGTGGCAAAGAGGTCCACTAGGGGATGACCCCACATCCGGAAGAGTTGTTCCACCACCTCCCTCTTCAGGCGCCACTCGTGGACTCTAAATGACCTGCTCAGTGAGTCCACTAATGTATTCGCGCACCCCGGCAAGTATGCCGCCTGTAATTGTATGCCGTGGGCTATACAGAACTCCCACAGGAGAGCTGCCTCCTGACACAGCGGTGACGACCGTGCCCCACCCTGCTTGTTTATGTAAAAGACTGCCACGGTGTTGTCCAGCAGCACTGACACCATGGTCCCCTCGAGCATGGCCAGGAAGACTTCGCAGGCCCTCCTGACTGCCCTTAGTTCTCGGACATTTATATGCAACCCCTGTTCCTGCGGGGTCCATAGCCCCTGCATCCTGCGGTCCTGCAGGTGCGTCCCCCAACCATCGTCGGAGGCGTCTGTGACGAGTTGCGCCAACGGCAGTTCTGTACGATAGGAGTCTCCCGAGCGCACCTCGTGCTCCGATGTCCACCATTGGAGCGAGGCAAGGACTCCCTGTGGCACAGTAAGGACCCGGTCCCAGCTGTCCCTGGCTTCGTTGAATGCCCCCGCTAGCCACGCCTGTAGCGGCCTGAGCCTGGCGTGTTTGACCACGTATGTGCAGGCTGCCATATGTCCCAGCAATTTCATGCACAACTGTGCCGTCAACAGGGGAGACAGCCGCAGGGCAGACACTAGGGTTTGTATAGCCTGGAACCCGGGAGGTATGCGCACGCCATCCTGGTGCACAGGGTCGCCCCCACAAACTCTATGTTCTGAGTGGGGGTAAGGGTTGACTTTTCCTCGTTGATCATGAGGCCCAGCATATTGAACAGGGACCATGCTATTCCTATGTGCGCGAGCACCTGGTCTCTCGAGCGACCTCTGACCAGCCAGTCGTCCAAATACGGGAAGACTTGGATCCCCATAAGCCTGAGGTAGGCCACTACCACCGCCATACACTTCGTAAACACCCTGGGTGCCATAGACAGCCCAAAGGGGAGGACCGTAAACTGGAAGTGGCGGTGGGATACAACAAACTGGAGAAACCGTCTGTGGTTCTTCCGGATCGCCACGTGAAAATAGGCGTCCTTCAAATCGAGGGCCGCATACCAATCACCCTTGTCCAGAACTGGAATGATTGAGGCCAGCGTTACCATCTGAAACTTTTCCCTTTTCACGTGCCTGTTCAAGGCCCTGAGATCTAAAATGGGCCGCAGGCCCCCCGTCAGTTTTGGGATAATAAAGTAGCGGGAGTAGAAACCCTTGCCCTCCTGATGAGGAGGGACCACTTCCACTGCACCCTTTTCTAGGAGCGCGAGGACCTCCTGTTCGAGGAGGGCCTTGTGAGAGGGGTCCCTGAAAAGGGACGAGGAAGGGGGAAGGGACAGGAAGGGGACAGAATACCCCCTGGACACTATGTCCAGCACCCACTTGTCCGAGGTGACGTGCGACCAGGCCTGGGCAAAGTGAGACAGTCTGTCTCCAAACGGGGGGGAGATGATAGGCAACGGTATGCGGTCCCCGAGCGCACCTTCAAAATTGCTGCTTGGACGGGGGCGGAGGCGGCTGAGTGGAGCCCCTGCCAACTTCCTGCCGCGGTCGGCGGCGCCTATTGTGGGACCCCAGGCCCTGCCCATGGGAAAGGGCCCCAGATGGATCACGCAGCCTTCGCCGCCAATAGTCAGGGCGAGCAGCCTGTGGTTGGCTCCTGAAGGGCTGCCTATTTGGCAACTGTCTGTGTTGCAGGGCCGGCATGTGGATCCCCAGCGACCTCAGGGTTGAACGGGTGTCCTTCAGGCTGAGGAGTCTAGAGTCAGTATTCTCCGCAAACAGGGCCTTCCCATCGAATGGCAGGTCCCGGATTGTGGCCTGTAGATCTAGCGGGATCCCCGAGACCTGGAGCCATGCGTTAAGTCGCATCACCACGCCCGACGCCATTGTCCGCGCCGCAGAGTCCACTGCGTCCAGGGACGCCTGCAGGGTGGTGCGTGCGATCGTCTTGCCCTCCGTGGCCAACGCGGAGAACTCCTGCCTGTCCTCCAGGGGCAACCTGTAGCGGAAACGGTCCATCGCCTGCCAGGTGTTGCAGGCGTAGCGGCTGAGCATGGCCTGCCGGTTGGCAATCCGCAGCTGTAGCCCCCTGTTGCATAGACCTTACGCCCCATCAGGTCCATCTGCTTAGGGTCTTTTGCTTTAGGGAATGGGCCTGGTTGCCCCGCCACTCTTTTTGTGCGGCTGCCTGGACCACCACAGACCCCAGTACGGGGTGTGAGTGAAGATGCTCATGCCCCGTCTGTGGGACATAGTACCCTCCTCACCACCCCCTTGAGGATTGGGGAGATGGAGGCTGGTGTTTGCCACAGTGCATTGGTGATTTTGGCCACCGTCTTATTTAGTGGCAGAGCCAACTTCGCTGGGGCACCCTCTGTAAGAATGTCCACCATTGGGTCTGATTCCTCAGATACCGGCTCCACTGGCACCCCCAGTTTAGCGGTCAGCCGGCGCAGCAGTTCCTGGTGAGACCTGGCGTCCATAGCTGGCATGGCCGGGGCCGGGGCCGGGTCAGCCAGGGCCTCGTCTGGGGACGAAGAGGCTGTCGACTCACAGCTCAGGACCGGTTGTTCCGCTCCCTCCTGAGCAGGAGCTGTTTGCTGCGGTCTCGCAGGTTGCTGCTGCTGGGCCACCATTACCCGGTCCCCCGGGTCCAAGTGGCCTTTGGGGCTAGCTCCCCTAGGCGAAGGAGGGGCTCTGGATAGGGAGGCCGAGGGGGTGGATCTCCGCTGCAAGCCGCTCACCGACCCGACAGGTGGGAGTGACCCCTGCCATTGGTGGTAGGCCCAGGGCGTCCAAAAGGGCCAAGGTTGCGGGGCCTGCGGTGGCCACGTCTGTTCGAACCCCACCGGTGCCGCCCGGTTCCGGGAACGAGAATGGTACCGAGACGACAACTGCGAGGACCCCCTGGATCTCAGCAACTCTGCCTCCGACTCCGAGGACAGTTCAGAAGCTGACCATGGAGGCGCCGAAGAGGGCTGACTCTGCACCGCCCGAGGGCGGAATTGCTCCATCGACTCTGGCTTCCCGGCGTGGCGGTATGGTTGCAGGCGTGGAGGCTGCGGTGCCGTCTGCGGTGCCGGCAGGAATCAGCATCTGCGGTGCCGGTAGCTACAGTACCGGCGGCGCCTGCATCGGCGGGAGGGCGGCCGGTACCGGTGCAGGCACGGGTTGCTGGGTCACCGAGGCCGGTTGTGACAACCACAGCACCGAGGCCCTGACCTGGAGTGGCTGGGCAGGAGACGGAGCCCGTGGTACCACTTGCACCGGTACCGGAGCAGTCTGTCCACGCACTACCACGGCCAGCAACAACGGACGGTCCCTTGACTCTACCCGTGCCGGCCGGGGCTCCGGTGCCCGGGAGACCACAGGTACCCCCAAGGCTTCCGGAGCCGACGACCCCTCCGAGGAGGGGGGGGGAGGGAGGTGAGGCCGTAAGTTCAATGGGGTCCTGAGCGGCCTCGAAAACCTCCGGCATAGACGGACGCCGTGACATGGCGGGCCCGGGGCTCTCCTTTTGGCACATGGCCTGCCTCTTCTTATGCCTAACTGGCGAGCCCGGTACCGGGGTAGGCTCCGACGGCAGCCTTCCCGGTGGGGCCGGTGCTCGGGCGATCTCCCCCTGAAGTCCTTCACCCGCTTTGGCACCGGGGATTGGGACCGGTGCCGCTGTGCCGTCTTCTTCCGCGCTTCGGTACGGGGAAGGTCCAAACGCGAGTCCTGCACCGACGCCGGTGCGCTGCACACCGAAGCCTCTCCGGAAGACACGGGCTGCAGCGCCGACTCCATCAGGAGCAACTTAAGGCGAGAGTCTCTTTCCCGCTTGGTTCGTGGCTTGAACCCCTTGCAAATCTTGCAGGCAGCGGTCAGGTGAGCTTCCCCCAGACACTTCAGACACTGTTCATGGGGGTCACCCTTGGGCATGGGTTTAGCACACTCCGTGCAAGGTTTGAAGCCCTGGGGGCCTGGCATCACCAACTCCTTGCAGGGTTCAAGCACCAACACACTAACCACTTAACAACTACTTAAGCTAACTACACTAAGAACAGCCAATGGGCGAAGAAAACACGCTGGGATCAGCAGAAGAGAGCAGCTCCAACGACCACCGTCACGGGCGGTAAGAAGGAACTGAGGAGGGGGAGGGCCAGCAGGGTACTTATGCTCCGCTATAGTGGCGCCACTCCAGGGGGCGACCTGCCGGCCCGACGGGTAAATGCTCCGGGGAACCATGCACGCGGCGCGCATGCACCTACTTCGAATGGACATGAGCAATCACTCGAAGAAGAACGTGGTCTCAGACTGATCCGAGGCACAGAGGACTACAGCTCTTGTGGGTGAAGCAAGTAGCCACAACCCACTCCACCTGCTAGAAGAAACTGGTGCTAGAGTACGCACCGGAGTTCTGGCCAATACAGGGCTTTCCTCAATGAGGAGACACGTCTTTCGTAGGCCAGGTAGCAGGAGCCGGCCCCCTAGAAGGCACGCTGCAGCTAGCGAAGGGGACCACACGTACACTGAGCAAGAAGCACAGAGAACAGGAGAAATTATCACAGCCAAGCCAGCAAGCAGCTCACTCTACTAGCGCTGGAGTGAGCGATTCCTTCTCCGAGCTCATAATGCAGCATCCTCTAGCGCCAACAGGGGGCGCCTTGGAGCAATTTATGACCTTGTGGCTTTTCCTGGAACTTTTCCAATATTCCTACCCCAGCTCCGTTTGCCTGGAGTTCAGTGGTTGGCGCTAGAGAAACATCCGCGCACTGGACTTTTAGTGGGACCTGCTCATCTAAAGCTAGTCAATTAGCCTCTGCAAATAGGTTGCCGCTGGCACAAGACATGCACACACGCTGGAAAGTTATGCCTCTGAACAGCAGATCGGGATGACTGGCGGGCAACCTGCGGCCCATCGGGGTTCTCTGTGTGGCCCACGAGATAGGGTGGTGACCGCTGCCCACCTGCAGGGGTGCCAGATTCCGCTGGTTTCCATCCACGTAGGGTTTTTCCGACTGTTGTTACTGCAGTGACACACAGGTAAAGAAAGGGACAGGAAGGGAGGTGCATGCTGATTGCACACAACGCTGAGTGCCATGCGCTCCCTCTGCATCCAATCGCAGCGCTGCTACGGTTCAGTCGGGGGCCCCTGCAAATTCTAGGCACACAAGTGCAGTAAGCACAACTACCCTATCCCAGGAGAACGTCTTGGTTACAACAGGCTTGTGGCCCCTGAGAGGAAGGCCACTCATGTGGCCCGCTCCCTAGGCTAGCTTGCCCATCGCTGATCACGATGCTCGCTGGAGTAGCACAAGGGGCAGTCTGCAAACACAGAAGTGGCACTAAGCAGAGAGGGCCCAATGTAATAACCTTGCCAGGCTCATAATGGCCCCTCTCCTCTTCTCTCCTGTGGCCACAATGGGTAAAAAGCAATAGCTGGGAGAGACAGCTGCAGGGTATGGAAGGCTCTTTATGAAGAGATCTCCTCAGCTGAGGGCACTTTTGGAATTATGCTCCTTACATCATCACCAGATCTTCTTTTCCAAGAGAGACTGCCCACCCACAGGGAACATGCTAGAACTGGCTTTCAATCTAAGGAACTGTGTGCCTAGACCATGAAGTCGCAGATCACACATCCTGACTTGGGTAACAAGCCAAGTCACAAACCCTAATGGGCCTACAACTGAGCAAGGGAAAAAGGAGGAATCTTGTTTTCCCTCTGACAGTTTTGCACCCAAATAATATTGGCAGGGGCTAAAGAGAAAACCCTCGGAGCCTGAATGTTTCTGTAGGGGGGAAATACGGTTGTAGATCTTAAAATTTAAAGTGTTCTGACCACACTGGGGCCCAACTCTGCCCTCACAGGGTACAACTCCCACTGAACTCAACAGGAATCATAGCTACACGGCAGAAGCAGCCTCTTAATTTGCGCAGCCCTTACACCTCAAGGCAAATCACCTCATCAGGAAAGTTGGTTAGCATCAAAGGCAAGATTAGAACACGGGTCTTTGGCTCCCAGGCCTCAGAAGCAGGCTGAGCCCGTGGCCCAAACACCACATTGGCCATATTGCGCTACAGGCGGCTATGTACAAGCACAGACCTCACCAGCACCACGAGCTACCTGCAGGGTCTGTCAGCCATCAGGCGAGGGAGCAAAGGAAGCCTGGATCGCACCCAAAGCTCCATAAGGAAAGAGGTTTCCGCTCTTGACTGAAGTCACCAACTCCAATGCTGCAGTTTGAAGGGGCTGCCTTGTCCCATTGCTTAAGCCAAGTCTGGTGCTTGCTGAGATCTGGCTCAGGCTAAGGGTGTGAACTTAAGGATGGGAGGGAGGGGTACTGAGGGGTGACAGGAGCCAGACCTGCTGTTTTTGCACCTCATTTTCTTTTCGCCTCTTCCTCCCCCTTTGCTGCCCCCATCCCAACCACCCCTACCTCCGCTTCCAAAGGCACAGCCCTACAGAGACCATGGCAGGACAGGCGGAGGAACAGGCTGCTGAATAAGCCATCGCAAACCCCCTACCACTCCTTGAATCGTGGCAGCTCAAAGCAAACGAAATTAAAACAAGCAGCAAAACTAAAACCACCAGCTGCAGCTCCGCCGCCTCAGGGGGGGTCTGTGGAGTTTTCCACAGATATTCATGCAAAGGGCTTCCAGCTGAGTAGGTTTTGAAGTGCCAAGCTAAAAAAAAACCCCAAACAGCACCCTCGCTTTGGGCACTGAGGCTGTGACACAGGCTTGTGCCCAGGCCATTAGCGCGTTACAATTAATATTCATGCAAACCACTTAATTGCTTTGATCCTCTCAGAGCCTGCGCTCTTACGCTCACGCCCCTCCCAATGCACAAACCCGTCAGGGGTACGCACTCCTGACCGTCCCCTTAGCACCTCTGTGGCATCGCCTGCCAAAACCCACCTGCTTTAACCTGTTGTTCTTTCCCAGCCTCATCAGAGCCGCTCAGTTCCAGCTCTGGATTCACTCCAGCCTAGTTCACGTAGCTGCTTGAAACAGTCAGCTCTGGCTCTTGGAATCTCTCAGACCCAGACAGGCTGCACCGGGAAAGTGAAGGTTTTGAAGTGCTCCCCAGGGCTCTGGGAATGCTCTGTTCTAGCAGTCTCCTGTAGTAAGGAGACCGCATGCCCTATTTCATCTACACTATCCCATGCTAGCCCTCCAAATGCTGGTAACTTCCTGTCTTCTTATTTAGGACTGTTCTTCAGAGGGTAAGTATGATCTTTCCGGTACTGCCCTGCATCCAAAGGAGAGCAGAGAAGATGAGCACCATGCTGCCTTGCTCTCCTTTTAATTCCTCTTTTCAAACTCAGGGAGGAAAGAATAAGTCAGTAGAGCAGGGGTGGCCAATCCATTACAGACAAGGAGCCAAAACAGTGGTGGATACAGCACAAAGAGCCGATGGAAAAAAGTTATTGGGGGGGGGGGGGCGCAGACACAACCAAACCTGGCCACTGCCGTTTTAAGAGCAAAGCAGGCATTGCCTTTTAAGGCAGCCATTTTGAAGTCTGCACGGGATGCCACAATTCTGGCTCTGTCTCTTTCAAACAGAAATGCAATGCCCCTTTCAGAGGCGTGGGTATGGGAGCCAGAATTTTTTCTTTGAAGAGCCGCATGGGTTGGCTACCCCTGCAGTAAAGAATTAAAAGCCCACACTTATTACCAGGGCTCGCCAGCCCCGCACCGCGCATGCACCAGACCAGCACTGCGCATGCACGCAGCGCCGGTGAATTGGGTGCACAGAGCGACCCGCTGAAATCTACTCGCCACAGGCGAGTAGAAACAGCGGTTCATTGAGCCCTGCTTATTACACCATTGGACAGTAGATCTAAGGAGTGGGGTGGGAGGAGATAAAATGTCAGATGGAAACTCCTCTTGCCTCTCAAGTTTCAGAGGGGTAGCTGTGTTAGTCTAACCGGAAAAACTTAAAAAACAATGAAAAGTCCTGCAGCACCATAGAGACTAACAAAACAAGTAGATGGTGGCATGAGCTCTTGTGGGGACCACCCAGTTCTTTAGCTCCAAGCTGGACCTGCTCTGAAAAGCAGCAACCAGAGCAGCAGGGTTTGTGCATGTGCACATATAGGGGTTTTTTTGGGGGGGGAGGGAGGGTTTATCAACCTGGCTGAACCAGCAGAAGCCAGAGTCAACCCCTCCCCAGAGCCAGTGGGGGTGGGGAAGTCAGCTTCTAGCAGCAAATACTGCTGTTGGGACAAACGGGATGCAGGAAAACAAGCTGAACTCAAGTAGAGATTTCCCTGTAGGACTTACTGGCTGTAAGTGGTTTGGAAAGAGGGTGGCAGCAATGGTCCCCTCCGCCCCCACAGCACCTAGCCCCCTCCACATCTTTTGGCTCACCAGGTCCAAAGAGAAGGGTTCAGAGGAAAGCTCTGGCATCTGCCCACCTAGGGACCCACTACACAGTGATTCTCACTGAATTCACGAACTCAGTTTGAGCCCATCCACCCTGGCTCCCTTACATACCCAGCCTGGTGAGAACTGCTGGCTGCCCATGGCCTTAGCTTGCTGCAGAACTGGTGAACTGTTAATGCTCACCGCCGTGGTACCGAAGGGGACATCAGAGGCCAGCGCAAGAGCAGCCGTGGTTCTGCACCCCCGACGGGGAAGGCTAGCTGGCTGCTTGCACTCTTCCAGAGAAGACCCGCCCACAGATGCACGACCTGCTTTGTCCGCTGGCAAGCACCAAGCCTCTGGCAAAGCGCCTCTTAGGCAAAGGCCTGCCACCCAGAGCTCCTCCGTCCACCGCTGGCTCTGGGTCCCACCAGACGCCGCATCTCGGCTGCCTTGTAGCCCGGAGGTGACCGGCGCCCTGAAAGCTCCGAGGAGGGCCAAGATGTTGAAGAGGATGCGAGATGGGGTGGGCAGTATCAGTAGAACAAGCTTTTAGTCTGTCCTAGGAGACGGGCTACTGCCTGGGGGCTCAAAGTGCCATGCGGTGACAACACAGAGGTGAGACAGCACATTGCCCTGGCGAGGGCTGCACGGGAGGGCCGGGAGCACAGTCTTCTCACTAGCCAGACATGGAACGCAGCATCGCCGGCTGCTGTTCCTGGGCAGCCAGGCACAGCGACAGACCCAGACCGGCCCCTGCCCGATAGAGGATGCAATCCTCATCTCAGCCAACTCCTTGGTACACGGGCAGTCCACACAGCTTGCAGGCAAGACCGACTCCAACCACCTGCCGGTGGCACCCAATCTCTCAGCCTTCAAAGTCCCTTGGGGTGAGGGCTTTTCTTGGGGGGAGGGGGAGGACGACTTATTGGAGCTGCACCCCCTGCTCCGAGGGGTGGCCCGTTTCATTAGCCAGCTCTCTGTTAACACACCGATTTGGGCCCAGCCACTCAGCTGTTGGACAAGGAACAGAGCCAGGACAGACGGGAGGAATGGTTCATCCACTCTAGACTAAGGGGGGGGGGGTACTTCCCCGGAGTGGAAGCATAGGGGTCGGGTTGAGGAAAGCCAACATTGCCACTGGCGAAGCTGCACCAGGGCATCACCCTCCTGGCCTACGACGTTGGAACATTCCCTCTAGGCAAGGGCAATTTCAGATGTGCTGTGCCCCTCTGGCAGCGCAACCTTGGGGCGGGAAACACCCCCTGCTGTGCTGCTGGCAGGAGGGCCGAGGCTCACGCCACCGCTTTGATTAGAAGCTACCGACGCATCATCTCCAGAGATTCCCTTCTGCCTTCCTGCCCGCTGCAGTTAAATGCCGGCTAAGAGTGGTCCTGGGGTGGGGACGAGGGAGGTGGAGATTCCCTGCAGCAGCCAGAGATTTGCTTTCAAAACAGACTCCCCAGGAGGGGAAAGGAAGAGGCCTGGAGAAGCAGGTCAGCTCTAGCTGAAAGCGAGCCTGGTCGATTGGACACTCCCCACGCCCTGCCTTGCCCCCTCCCCTCCAGCTACCATCTTCACCAACAACTTCTGGTCACCGGAAGAAGTTTCCTCTCTGAAGGCTTGTGAGCCGCTTACAAGCAAGGGAGAGCAGCTAGCAGCTGTCAGGAGCATGCACGAGCCTGACAAGGCAGTGCACACTGCAGACAGGGCGGTACTGGCCTGCGTTTTCAGCGCTCCAAGGGGCCTGCCCCATGCTTTGCTTTCTGACAGGGCCTGATCACCGGCACTTCAGTAACGCCTCTCCAGTACGCGACCCAACGTGGGCCAGGCCCGTGCAAGCTTCCTGTGAGCTCCACCACACGGCTCCTGGGTTCACACAGAGCCAAGCAGGGCAGCCACTGATTAGAGCCAGGGCAAGGAAGGGACAGATGCTTGGCAAGTCCTAACCAGCAATACCACTGATCCCAGGCCTCAGGCTGGCCTGGGCAGAGCCTCCCCATTGTGCCAAGGGGCGCCGGACCGCCCGGAGGTTTGGTAACGCAGACCTGCGGCCAGTAAGCGCTGGGGGAGATTCTAGGATAAGGTGCCAATGCTTTCCCATGGGTTCCCACCCCGCTCCCTCCCCTGCCACGAATTCTGCGTCCCAAGACTGTACGCAGACTGGCCAGCGTTTAAAAACGCAGAAAAGAGGAATAGATTCTGCAGGGTCTCCAAGCACAGCCAAGAGGGCAGAGACGACGCGCAGCTGGAGATCACGGGGGGGATGGTGAAGACCTGAGAGGGGGCATAGCCCTGCCTGCCACCCTGGGGTGGGTTACAGAGATTCGAGAGGGGGAAACCCCACCCGCTTGTACCCGCCACACGCAGACCTGGCTTCTCAAGTTCCTGAGCGCCCCCTTGCCCCTCCAAGCACCCCCAAGGGGGCTGGCGCCTACTCACATGTCACGCAGACGAGGCACGTCCGGAGGAGGAGGTTGAGCCACAGGGCCCAGCGCTCCGGCACCTGGGAGATGGCCGCGGGCAGGATGATCTCAGCCGGGACGTAGAACTGCAGCGCGAAGGTGAAGAAGATCCCAATGGAGTAGAGCAGCTTGACAGACTGGTACAGCCTGCAAAGGGAACAGGGGACGCCCGTCACCTCCACTCAGGCCCAGGCCCCTCCGAGGCGGATCGAAGACAAAACCAGAACACGGCCACAGGAGCGGCTTCCGCCGGGAGAGCTGGGCTTCGACCCCTGCCTGGGAAGCAGCGCGAGAGGCATTCCGCCTGCCCGGCGGTCCCGGCACGCCGTCCTGAGCCCACTGCTAAAAGCCCTAAGCCGGGGTGGGGAACCTACGGCCCGAGGGCTGCTTCCAGCACCTGGCTTGCCTGGATCTGGTCCCTTGGGGCTTCCCAATGCCGGGCTAGTGCTCCAGCCCTGCAAGCCCCCTCCCTCCCAGCCCCAGCCCCCTCACTCCGCTCCTGCGCCCTCCCTCCCAGCCCCAGCCCACTCCTGCGCCCTTCCCTTCCTCCCTCCCTCCCCCTAACCTGCTCCTGCGCCCTTCCCTTCCTCCCTCCCCCTAACCTGCTCCTGCGCCCTTCCCTTCCTCCCTCCCCCTAACCTGCTCCTGCGCCTTCCCTCCCAGCCCCAGCCTGCTCCTGCACCCTCCTTCCCAGCAGTCCCCTCCCACACACTGAATGCCTCATTTCCGGCCCCACCCCAGAGCTGGAGGCAGGGGGCATAAAATCTACTAGCCTGCCCCCCCCCCCCCCCGCACAGGCACTGGTGTGTGAGTGGAATGTAGGGAGTGTCTTTTTCCTTCTCAATCATTTTGTTCTTCTCACTTGTGTGTGGCCCCCAATTGATTTTTCTGTGGGTCAGCGGCCCCCAACCCAAGAAGAGCTCCCCACCCCTGCCCATAGCCCACAGCTGAAAGGCACTTGCCCTGGCCAGAGGGCTCTGCAGCCACCAGGAGAGTGATCCCAGCGTGGGCTGGTGCCCTATGAGCCGACAGGACTGGAGCGGTCGACGACGAGTGTTTCAAGAGCTCTGACCCACCCCGACCGCCAGGAAGGTACAAAGGGCCACAGTGACACAGGTATGCAGGTGCTAAGATGCACCGGGTGCCTGGAGGGATTTGCAAAACTGTCTAAGGTAAGTACCTGCCCTTGAACACAATGGGAGTCAGGTGCCTAATCTACCTGGCACGTTTGGGAAGTCCCACTAGATGCCGTGTTGCATGTCTGGGCACCTAAATACCTTTGGCTTCGGGGGAAGCTCTACAGGCTGCACGTTCAGCCCCTGGCTGAAAACAAGCTGCTGCCGTCTTCTCCCACTGCTCAGCAAGGGAGACGTTTCGTACCCTCGGCGGGGCGGGTGGCAGGGACCAGGGATCTGAACTTGTGAGCACACCCCCACACAGAACACCATTGGCTACCACGCTCCTGCTGACTGGAGCCCAACGGCCTCTGCGCACAGCCCCGGCTGGGTTAGCTGCCTGACCACAGCTGCACCTGCAGGCCCCACCTGCCAGGCCACCCGCTCACCAGGCCAGCCTACCGCCTGGCCACCCGCTCACCAGGAAACAGGCAGAGGCACCTTATGGAGGAGCCGGCTGATCTGACATCAGTTCCCACCCGCCACCCACGCCGGCTCCCAGCCAAGGGGCTCCAGTTACAGAAGCTGACTCTCTTATTACCTGTTCCCTGGGCTCTCATCCCTGCCTTTGCTAACCAAATCTGGGTTCTTGGTGGGAGGAAGAAAAAAAACCCGCTCCTTTTCTCCTCGTCCTGCAGCACACTCGAGTCTACTCTGCCTTCAAATGAAAAAGATCAAGGGGGCCTTCAAAGCGGTTTAATCGGCTTTAGACACAAGTATTTCACAGCTTTTGATGCCTGTCTTTCCCCCCAGTGTGGGGGAAAGGGCTGCACTGCCAGGATTAGCACAGGCTTAGGAAGTTCAACGCGACGCCGACGTCACCACCGCCTGCACTTTCACCTGCTCGACTAAAAAAAAAAAAAAACCAAACAGGCTATTTTTGGAGCTCGGCGTGGAGCGTTTGGGGGAAGGGACTCGTCAAATGGCAGCGCCGGGCAGGGGTGGGACCTTCGCTCACACGCCAGTGCCCAAGTCCGCCGCGGTCACGCCAGGCGCCCTCCTCCAGTGAGACACACCAGTGACACAAAGGGAAGGAGTTTTCTTCTCCGCTTGAGAATGGCCCCGGTCTCAGACCAGGGATGGCTGGGGGCTACCGCACCCTGGGCCATGTCAAAGGAATTACGGGCAAGAGAACCAACGTTTTAGGAGTTGTACAACCAGGACCGCCAACGGGGGGTAGGAGAGGGGGACAACTGCCCTGGGGCCTGGTGATTCTAAAGGGCCCGGGGCTCATGGTGGTGCCCCGGCCAGCCCCCTCCGCCCCTAGCCCCGGGGACAAGCAAGAAGGGAGGGGGTACAGCCCTCCCTTGCACCTGAGACAAGCCAACGGGCTTGGATGCACAGCCCCCACTGCCTCAGGCTGTCCCCGGAGAGAAGCCAACGGCCACCCATACCACCTGCCCTGAGCCCCCCCTTCTCCCAACCCCCTACCCTGATCCCTGCTCCCCCACCCCCTCCTCGCTTCAATCCCCATCCCTAGCCTCCTGAGCCCCTCCACAGCTCTCCCCCTGACTCCCACACCGCCAGCCCCCTTCCCTGAAAGGCCCACGCGGGGAAGGTAAGTCTTCTAAGCTTTTTTTATAAATGCCTAGGTAATGTGTGCCATTTTCAGACAGCGAGTAACTCGAGCATTCAAACCCCATTGCCCACTGGGGCTTCAAGGCACATACTCGCTACTGAAGATGCCCACACGTACCCAGGCAGCCTAATGCCCAAAAAGCTACGGCCACGTTTTCACGCTGGTGAGAGTCCAGTTTCGGGAGGCAATACCCTGATGCCTGTGAATGTTGGGACTGGGATCATAAGCCGACATCCAAGTATGGGGGGGGGGGAGGGGAGAGGAGGGAGGGCCTGTGTTTGAACATCTGCCCCTAGGTCCCTGGGTTTGGTGATTACGGGCAAGAGAACCAACGTTTTAGGAGTTGTACAACCAGGACCGCCAACGGGGGGCAGGAGAGGGGGACAACTGCCCTGGGGCCTGGTGATTCTAAAGGGCCCGGGGCTCGTGGCCCTTTAGAATCACACCAGGTCTCACAGCAGGTGACCACCAAAGATGGGAAAAGGCTACCAGGCAATCGCTCTTAAAGCAAGAGGTCTGTACTAAGGAAATGCATTTCTAAGATGCAGGGCAGAGTTGCCCCCAACCCCAGACTCCTTGCAGGTCACAGAGTCAACGACTTCATCCTTGTTTCTCTAGGTGGGGGCCAAGCACAGCAGCAGCCTGGGTGCAGAGAGCCAGGAGGGGCTAGCCACAGCTCAGTCCTGCGCCCCCCCTCGCCCCCAGCAAAGATAGCCCCCCCTCAGAGGAGAGACGGGGGAGTCCTGCAGACTCCGAGTGGTACGGTCGCTACATTCTGAGGAGCTGATACGTCCACCATAAAGGCCCTCAGCATTCCTCCAACGCCGCGGTCAAACCGACTTGCATGACCTGTGTGGCTCACGAGCGTATGGGGAATTCTGCTGGCTGACGGCAGGCTGGGACCCACTCTAGGGACAGACATCCATCAGCCGCCTTGACTCAGCCCGTCTACATTTAACAGAAAGGTGTTTTACACCCTCACTGAGGATCTGGAATTGGGGGGGGGGGCAGGGAAGAGAGGAGAGATGCTTCCAAATTAGAGACTTAATTACAACTGGATCCAAGTGTTCTGCCTGGAAATCAATGAATGTCAGCGTGGCGCTTGGAAAACAATAAGTGCTTCGTATCATTAGCTCTGCTCGCAAAGGGTAGAGGATTCCATCTCCCCAGACTGCACTGTCCACCTCTTTCCTTCCATGGTAGCGTGCTTTTGTGGAGGTGACGGGGAAATTCCCCTTGAAGGGGGCAATGTTCCTTTAAGAATGAGGCATGCTGAGAGTTATCTGCAGAGTATAAAGCAGGGGTGGGCAATAATCTGACGGGTGGCCGCTCCAAAATTTTGGAAAGTGGTCGAGGGCCGCACTCTTCCAGGATATGGGATGGAGGTTGGGTGCAGAAGGCAGCTTGGGGTAACGGACTGGGGTGCATGAGGGAGACTAGAGTCTGGGCGGGAGTTGGGATGAGGTAGGCGGTTGTGACCTAGGGCAGGGGACTGGAGTGCAGGGGGTCTGGGATGTGACCTAGCGTAGGAGGGGACTGTGATCTGGGGCAGGAGATTGGGGTGCCAGATCTGGGAGGGGGTATGGGTGTAAGAGGGGGACAGAGGGTTTGGGTACGTTGAGTCGGGGGGGGGGGCAGAGAGTTGAGGCAGGAAAGGGCTGGGGTGCCAGAAGCAGGCTGTGGCCAAGAGACTTACCTGCCAGCTGCCAAACTAGCCTGCCTGCCTGCAGAGCTTAAAATGTTTCCCAGCCAGCCTGCCTGCCTGACTGACATGTGCTTCATGAATAATTGAGCCCAGGAGAGGGGGCGTGATTCTTCTTAGCTGCCTGTTATTCTAACAAGCAGCTCCCATTGGCCAGTTTCTGCCAGAAACCGGCCAATGGGAATGTGCTGGGGGTGGGATGGCTCCTAAAACTTCCCCTCTCCCCTCTGGTTTTATAACAGAAACGGAGCCCTGCAGTCGCATTTCTGCACAGTGTGCGGGGCTGCTGAGGAGGCTGCCTCCGCGAGCCAGATTCGGTGGCCTGGCGAGCTAGATTTGGCCCACGGGCCATATTTTACCCAGGCCTGGTATAAAGCCCAGTCTTTCAGGAGTGCTGAGTCTGATGCAGACTCCACGGACGTGCAGGGTGTTACAAGGGAACCGGAGCATCATTCAGCAGCTGGATTCTCCTGCCCAACAGTTTGGTCTATAATAAAAACCCAAGTTTATTCCAAGCTGCAAACAGCCTGAAGCAGGTCCAGAAGGCTCAGTGCCCCAGTCTCACTTCCTGTTCTACTGGCTGCTGGAGCAGGTCAGAGCAATCTCCTTAAGTTCTCCACCCCAGCGTTTGGAAAAAGCCACCAGCAGCTTAGAAAGAGGCAGGCAAAGAGGAAGGATGGTCTTGTGGTTGAAGCGCTACAGAGAGCCGTGTTAAAATTCAGACAGCTCTGTGACTCTGGGAGTGCTAATGTATTTCTCTGCCCTTTAGTTAACTGCCTGTAAAATGGGGAGAGTAGTCATTCCTCCCCTTTAAGCTGTAAACTCTTGGGGTGGGTGGGGAGATCGTCTTACTGTGTTTCTGCTGCACCTAGCAGGGGGGTTCTGATGTCAGCTGGCACCTCTAGAGGCAGTTTTTGGACGTCTCTCTCGAGCCTCTCCGATTGTGATGCCAATTTAGAAACTGCCGCTCACGTGGACAAGAGTCTCATGCTGTAGTCCTCTCAGCCATGCCTCAAAGTTGTGTTCTTATTAAAGTAAAAGCAAAGCAATAAAAAACGTCCTTTAGGGAGGGCAAGGTCTAGAAAGCAAAAGCAGGCTCTGCAGACAGTTATTTGAGAGCCCTGCTGTGTTCTCTCTGTGTACGGCCCTTACACATTATGGGTAAATATCCGGGAAGCCGAATGCTCAGGATGTACACGTTTTATTCACTCCTGGGCAAGGAACAGAAAGGTCACATGACAAGGCAAGCCACTTTCCTCTACAGGGAAAGGGAGGGACTAAGAGTCAGCGTGGTCATCTGGTCCCTAAACCACATCGCTTCCCCTTGGAACACGCAAGGTTCCAGGCCAACGAAGGCAAAGAAACGGCACACTTTGAAACTGAATGGCTTCCCATTGGGAGCAGCACCCTGGCCCATCCCCTTGGGCAAACATTCCCTCTCCATCAACAACAAAATATCCCGGAGACCACAAAGCAGCCGAGACAGCTCCTGGGCATAGCCATTCCACTATCCAGCAGCGCTCAAGAGCAGCAGAATGACTGCTGCGATACGAGCCACACCTATTCTCACCCACAGAGGGCAAATAAAGATGGCAAAGAGGCCGCCACTAGAGAGGGCTTCCTCCTGAGCTGGTGTTCCCATGGTTCCCCCTTTCGTCAGGCATGGGGGGGGAGGTGAGACCCGGTGAGACCCAGTGCTTAGAGTGCTGGCATAGGAGATCCAGCTTCCAATCCCTGCTCTGCCAGACTCCCTGCGTGCTATGGGGGCGTGTGTTGTGGGTGGGGGAGCGGCAAACCTGTGCCTCAGTTTCCCCCCCACAGGCTGAGGATGACAGGCCTGTCCTATGTCCCAGGAAGCTGTGAGGTGCTCAGATACCATGGCAACGGAGGCCACAGAAGTACTAAGACTGGAGAAATGCCCTCCATTATCCGTGACCCAACACCCCCTCCAAGACGAAACAGGTCTGGAACTTAAAACGCTTTGGTAAGGAAAGAGGCGGCAAATCAGATTCTTCTAGGTTACGTCCACCCATGGCGCGAAGCACCAGACCTGAGCTAAGCCAGCCCCTTCCATTCAGAGGCCTTCCAGGGAGCTGCTACAAAGCACGGTCACCCCGAGGGAGGAAGGAACTAATGATCTGTCCCCTATTCTGAGGTGCTCGTGGCCTTCCCAACACCTAAACCGGAGCAGGCTGGAGCAACTGAGCGTGCTGGGCAAGTCCTGCATCTAAGCATTCCCTGCCACAGAGCATAAGAGCATACGGTTTGCCACCATTTCTTGCCGTGATGGCGGGGGAGCGGGGAAGGAGCTGGGCTGACAAGGAGAGGAGAGAGGGTTCACTTTGAGGCCAGGAGCTGGAGAGTCACTCAGCATGCCAGTCCAAGGTCATCCTCCCAGGAAGGGGAGCCCACGTCGATCCCCCCCTACGATCACCTTCCTCCATCGTGGAGGTAGACACCAATCCCGGGAAGTCGAGACCAAAAGGGCACATGACACAACCTGCCTTCTCCTGGACTTAGGCTGGCAAATGTTACACTTCCAACGACCGTTGTCGAACGCCTCACATTTGTGCACCTCGTTAATCAATCCTCACTGCTTTCACAGGCCAAGCCACAGCCCCTGGCTGCTCCAAGACAGCAGTGGGCTTTTCACTAGATCTGCGCTTGCCTTCCCACTGCCTTAGTCTCTCAGGGTGTGTCTACACTGCATTCCTCTTTTGAGAGAGGAATGCAAATGCAGGCGAGCGAAATTGCAAATGAAGTGCGGATTTGAATTTCCCATGCTTCATTTGCATAACTGCGTCCAGACGCTTTTTCGAAATAGCATTTTTTAAATCTCAAAATAGGGTGTTTAGACACGGTTATTTCGAGAAAAAGCCCTTCTTTCGAAATCACCCTTAAACCTCATTTTTTAAGGAGTAAGGGTTATTTCGAAAGAAGGGTTTTTTCTCGAAATAACCGTGTCTAAACAGCATTTTTTAAATCTCGAAATAGGGTATTTCAAAAAAGCGGCAGGCAGCGATTACGCAAATGAAGCGCGGGAAATTCAAATCCACACTTCATTTGCAATTTCGCTCACCTGCATTTGCATTCCTCTGTCGAAACAGGAATGCAGTGTGGACACACCCTCAGAGGCCTTTGAAACCTGCGTCTTACAAAAAGAAGGCCGCTCTGTAGCTGGAGGGTTTAGATGAGAGCACTTGGCAGCATCTTTGTCTGGACCCCTGGAGGCCAAGCAATCTTTTTAAATCTCGTTCATGGTGACAAGGCTCAGCTGTGAAACATTGACAGGAGAGGGGCATAGTAACAAGTGCCTATATAAGACAAAGCCTCAACATCTGGCCATCTTAGACAAGATGGTCCCCTATACCTGACTATTAACCAGCTTCTACTTAGATTAAATTCCTATTTGGTGACTTGTGAGGCAGCAGCCGGCAGCCTGGGCTGCCTCCTGACACACATCCGTCAAAAGGCCACAAGCAAGCCATTCCTGCAAACACCCTGTAGCTATGTGCTGCCTTTGATGAATAAGCCAAGAGTGTTGGACTGAAACGCACAACGCAAATCCAATAAACACAGCTGGCACTTAACTTCAAAGAGCTTTTAAACCCATGACTTCTCACAGCCCTATCACTTCAGTTTTAATTTTGCTGCCTTCATTCCCCTATCTTTGAAACTGTATCGATTCCACAATGAGTCCATTACACACCTCTTAACAACCTTACTGCAAACGTGGGACAGGGCAAAGGCAATGCAACCTCTGCGCACACAGAACCTAAGAGCAGTCACACTGGTCCATCTAGCTCCGTGTCCTCTCTTCAGACAGCAGCCAGTGCCAGGTGCTTCAGAGGCCATCAATAGAAAAGGGCAATTTATTGAGTGATCCAGCCCATTGTCCAGTCCCTGCTGGAAGTTTAGGGACACCCAGAATATGGGGTTACATCCCTGACCATCAGGGCTAATAGCCATTGATGAGACCCACCTCCATGGACTTAACTAGCTGGGGTTTGTAAACACAGTTATATTTTGACCTTCACAACATCCCCTGGCAGTGAGTTCCACAGGTTGTCTGTGCATTGTGTGAATTACTCCCTTAGGTTAGTTTTAAGTCTGCTGCCTATTAATGTCACCAGACGATCCCGGTTCTTGGGTGACAGGAAGGGGTAAGTAACATTGACTGGAGACTCACCAGCAGTTGGGCAGGTTGAGAGTAATGCTGGCCTGGATGTCAGCTCCGAATCGCAGGTACCCCAGAACCCCCAGGCTGATGTACAAGACGGTGACGAGGGCCATTCCCACATACAGGATCGTAGGGAACTGCCGGGGATTCTTCATTTTGTTTTCGAGGGGCAGCACCTTGGAGGCGGAAGCAAAAGAAAGTGAACTGGTGTTCCTACCCTTCACCACCGCAGGTTCCAAGCCTAGCGCGCCACCTTGGAGCAAGCCTCTTCCTGCATGGGGCTAGCTCAGGAAGACTCTGTGGGTCGTGCCCCAGGGCCAGAGAAGACCCTAAGGAGCAGCAAGCATGACCCGCGGCTGACTGGGGCTGTTTAGCCATTTGCCAACAGGGCGGCCACCAGCTAGGACGAGACGCTCCCTGGATTGGGGTGACCTCCCCTACCTCCGCCGCGTGGCCACAAGACCCAAGGAAACGAGGCAGGGCATCACAGGATGGCAGAGACGGACCCCGTCACTGCACTGCAGAAGAGCTAAGGAGGTGGGATGACCATAGGAGGAAGGAAGCAGGCCACAGGGTGGAGTGCATGGTTTGTGTCTGGCATGGGGTAGCTAGGCTCCCAGGAATCATGCTGTCAGATCCTAATGGGGTCAGCCCATCTTATCACACAACGTAACAGCACCAATACCCCTGCCGTGATCGCCTCTGTGTGGTTAAAGATGCAGGCCATTTTTCTCTTACATCCGGTAGGGCCGGATTTCTCCTATTGCTGGCTGCATTAGCTGGTCACCACTGTCTACTTTGGGGGGGGGGGGGTAGCACTATCATCCCCCTTTCCAACCCAGTCTCCCTGCACCGCTGGCTGGGAATCCTGGGGCTGACGGAGATTCTCTTATCCCATGGTGGGGGACTTGTTCATACCAGGATGGTGAAGTTAGACTTGTTTGTTCTACCCCTCTGTGTGAACCCTGTAGGTTTCCATTCCCACTGTCATTATAAAGCAGAGGTGGGCAATAATTTTCGCAGTGGGGCCTCTTGATAAATTTTGCCATGTGGTCACAGGCCAGCTCCACCTCCAGAAGGGGTGGGGCCTGGGGACTAGCCTCTTCCCAGAGTTGTCTGGGGCCAGAGGCTTTGAATTAAAACACAGAAGAGGGCTCGTGGCTACTGGCCCCGCTGCTACCATGTTGCCTGGCCACCGCCCCGGTTGCTGTGGCTATTTAAAGCGCTTGCAACTCCAGCCCCTGTCAAGATAGCAGGGCAGCACCATGTCCAGGTAGCACCGTGACCCGGACCGATGAGCCATTTAAATAGAATGGTGCTGCCCGAGCCACCGCCTGGAAATTCAGTGGTACGGGCAGTAGGATATAAATACAAAGCGGACAGATGCAGTCCATGGGCCAGCTCAAAAAGCGTTAGGCAGGCCGGGTGTAGCACCAGGGCCGCATCTTGCTCAGCCCAGATATAAAGGGTTTTCAAGAGATCGGCTTCTACCCTTAAAAGATAAAAGGATCCCCTGACACACACACTCAATTCTTCCTCATTCCTTAAGACTGATTGGCTTTACCAATTCGTCTCCTGCTGAAAGCATCAGCCCAGTCTCCCTCTAATGCCACTCAGGATGTACCAGAATGCCTTTACTCATGTACTTCCCTTCGTACAGCTTCTGCTATTCTCATGCTTGGTGCAAAGGTAATGTAGCACTAAAGGAGTTGCACTGTGTACAGAAACCTGCTATGCCTTCCCTGCTTTCACAGCATTCTCCCACCATTTCAACCAGAAGGTGACAAACTAGCAAAAGCACAATTTAAGATCATTTCAATTTTTCCACGAAATACTGAAAAACAATGATGCAACGGTGCCTTATGGGAGTTGTAGTCTGAGTGCCTTAGGCTCCCATTCTCCTCACAGATTTGGGCTTGCTGTCCGGACTACATCTCCCATGATGCTTCCTCCCTGTTTGGAGAGGGCAAATTCATTATAGGAGCCACAGGCCGCAGCATCATGGGAAGCCAAGTCCAGACAGTAATCCCATCCTCTACAAGAGAATGGGAGCAGACGGCCTGCAAATTGCATCCTCCAGGTAGCACCACCATGCCATCTTGAATCAAAATATTTCAGATGTTGGGCATTCAGTTTTTCAAAATTTTCCATGGAAAACAAACACCTCACGAAAAATTCCACTGAAACCCAATTTTCTGTCTGAACTTCTGAGACAATTTTCAACCAGTCCTAGTAATCAAGAGTCACCAGAGGAAAGGCAAAAGATGACACTTTTGTGGAGGGTATTGTAGGAGTGCACTGTTAAATTTGCAGCATGTCGGTTTATTCTACTCAAGATTTTAGTCTGGTGTTAAGAACAGCCAGACTGGGTCAGACCAATGACCCATCTAGCCCAGTAGCCTATCCGTGATAGTGGCCAATGCCAGATGGTTCTGGCAGTTGCTTAATGGGAACCCAGAACATGGTGTTGCATCTTTGCTAACAGTCACTACACTTAGCTACCCTATCCTCCATGAACTTACCCATTTCTTTTTTGCACTCTTTATGCTTTTGGCCTTCACAACATCCCCCAGCAAAGAGTTCCACAGGTTTACTGTGCATTAGCTTCTTTTTAAACCTGTTTATAAATTTCATCGGGTGACCTTAGTTCTTGTGTTCTAGGAAGGGTCAAATAACCCTTCATATTCAAAAGTCTCAGAAGGGTTGTCGTGTTAGTCTGTGACTAAAAAACGAGTAGTCCTATGGGCCTCAGGTTGATAAAAATATATATAGGATCATGAGCTTTCATGGACAAAACCCACTTGCTCATTTTGCCCACGGAAGCTCATACCACCATATATATATTTGTTAGTCTCCAAGGTGCTACTGGATCACTTGTCATCCTTCATATTCACTTTCTCTACACCAGTCATGATTTCATCCTTAGGTCATATTCCCCCCGTGTCTATTTTCTTCACTGTAGAGTGTCAGTCTTTTCAATTCAGGTGGAAACACCCCCCTCATCATTTTTATTGCCCTTCTCTGCACTAGGGATGTAAACTCCCATTTAATCAGTTAACCCGTTAAAAACTGCTTAAACAGGGCCAGGCTGGAGCAACCCCCTCACCCCCATGGCCAAGAGTTGAAGCGCCCCTGCCCGAGGCGCACTGGGCCTGCTGCAGGCAGGGGCTGCTCTGGCTGGGCTGGAGCTCTCCCACCCACAGGGGACCCTGCTGGGCTGAAGCAACCCCCTGCCTGCAGGTGTCGGGGAACTGCTCCAGCCCCCGACAGTTAATCATCACCGGTAAGCATCACCCAGCAAGGGCGATGCTTATTGCTTAACCATTCACATACCTACTTTGCAGCCTTTCCAACGTAGCTTTTCTGAGATGGGACAACCTTAACCACACACAGCCTTCAAAGCGCAGGCATACCATGAGTTATGTAGTGGCACTTGGTCTGTTTTGCTGCCCAGCCCTTTCCTGATGGCTCCCAAGAGTGTTAGACATTTAAACCGCTGCTGCACGTTGAACGGCTCCTTTCAGAGAATGGCTAACTGATGCTTTCTTGAGCATTAGGCAGCTTACACCAGATAATTTTATATGTATCGTTGGGGCGATGTTTTCCAATGCACTTGCTATGTGAGTATCAACCCTGAATTTCATCGCCATTTTGTTCCCTAGTTTTGAAAGAGCCCTTCATAATGCTTCATGGCTGGTAATGGACGTAACTCTCAAGTAATTTTGTATCACCTGCACGTTTTGCCACCTCGCTGGTCACCCCCTTTTCCAGATTATTTATAAATATGTTGAACACCACTCATCTCAGCACAGATCTTTAGGGGACCCACTATTTACCTCTCTTCATTGTGTAAACCAGTGTCAACTTTTTTTTTATAAAGTACCCCTTTTTTAAAAAAAATTATAAGTACCCCAGTACCTACAGTTTTCAGACTTTTTTTTTCTACTATTGCAATACATTTGTTTAGACAACTTAATCATAGCCAGGCAGGCGATGAAATTTTTGGGTGTAAAAAGTACAAAAATAATAAAGCACTGTAAAACTTAAAACAAAAATTCAGTTTTCTTCAAACTTCAGTTGTGTTGATGTACCCCCCAGCTTTTTCTTGAGTACCCGCTAAGGGTACTCATACCACTGGTTGAGAAACACTGGTGTAAACCAACAATTTATTCCTAACCTTAGTTTATCTTTCAGCCAGATACTAATCCATAGGGATCTTCCCACTTAACCCACGACTGCTCACTTTGCTGAACAGCCTTTGCTAAGGGAAAGGCTCTTCAAGTCTAATTTCCTCTCCCCACTGAATCACCCTTGTGTATAAGCTTGTGACGCCCTCAGAGAATAGGAATAGATTTGTAAAGTGAAATCTTGCTTCACCAAAGCTGCGTTGCCTGTTCCCCAACAAATCAGGTTAATTTGCCAGTCTGATAGTTCTATGCTTTACTATAGTTCCAACCAGTTTGCCGAAGTTCAGTTTTCTGGCCGGTCATTGCCTGGATTGCTTCTGGAAGGGTGTCCTTTTCAAACACAGGCAGGCCATCAGCTATCAGCCAGACAGCTAGCACAGCGGCTGCTTTAAGTGACAGGCTACATGTTACCTTTCTGAGTGTTTTGCAATTTCATATCCGAGTTCCCGCCGACCTCTTGGGTGAATGCCATGTGGGCTTGGGGACTTGCTGCTGTTTAACTGAGCAATTTGTTCCAAAGCCACCACCACTCAGAGCTGTCCCATCTATAGGAAAATTTGTGGCAGCTTCCCCAGACCCTGCACTTTGGGGGCCATGCGGCAGCTGCCTCAACCGTCCTATGGATGGGAGGGACCCAGGGGATTATGGGGGCCTAATGCAGGATGGCAATAGGGGTTACCTTTCCACACCCACCATGGTGGCAGGATCTGTTGCGGCCTGGCAGCCTGCTCCACTCTGTTATGCTGCCCTCTCTGGCCAGCCGCACTCTGGTTCTCTGCAGCAGCGGGGAAGTAGAGCACCTTAGCCGTAGGGCATTCCACTTCCCACCACCACGGAGAAGCAGGGCTCAGCAGGCTAGGAGAGGGCAATAGAGTGGAGCAGGCCAAGCTGCCCTGGCTCCCGCCACCACAGTGAGTGTGGGAGAGTGGTGACCCCACTGCTGCACTGCGCCAGGCTCCACAGTCCCCCAGACTGTGTTGCTTTGGGAAAGGAGGGCGGTGCAGGGGCGGGACTTGAGGAACGGGTGGGGCCTACACCAGGGGGTTTTGCCCTGGGCACTGCACATGGGGCACTGGTGAGAGCTGCCCCAAGCCTTGCCTCCTCTCCCCACCCCCCCATGGCCAGACCTGCCTCTACTGACACCTCAGTCTGGAATAGTTCAAGTCTGTCACCTAAAAGGACAGGCTCGGGTGTGGGCCGCTACACAGACCGATGCAAAGAATTAGCTTCTCCACCGTAGCCTGTTTTTCCCCAAGAGCTCCGTTAGCACCTCAGTCGTCCAGTGGCCCCACAGACCATTTGACAGGTTTCCTGCTTCTGACGTACTTTAACTTTCGCTGTTAGCTCTTGCATCCTGAGAGCTGCTCTATTGCTTTAGACTGAGCCTGTTTTTAAAGTGGGCTCTCGAACAGGTCACCAAAGCACAGCTGTTGGAGAGGGAGCGTGAGAGGCGCAAAATAAGCCAAAGACAAAGCTTTTATTTCCCTGCCCCATGGGTGCTTTGTGAACACTGCTGGGGTTGGAGAACTTGTATACAGTCCTGTGCAGTGCATTTTGTCAATACTTTGGTGTCTTTGCTTAGAACTGGATTAATTTATCTTGGCTAGGAGCCAACATAACCAGAGATTCAACCCCATGCTTTGCCCGAAGCTAGGAATGGGTGACAGGGGAGGGATCACTTGAAGACTCCCTGTTCTTTTCATTCCCTTTGAAGCATCTGGCATTGGCCACTGGCAAACAGGATACTGGGTTAGATGGACCTTTGGTCTGACCCCGTGTGGCTGTTTTTAGGTTCTTGATGGACTTGCTGCTTCCACCTCATCTGTTTATGCTGCCAGGTTGCCAAGAAATGACAACAGCTGTCCTCTTAGTATGGGAGGCTCGTGGAAGTAATCTGTGCTGTTTAATCAAGATAATAAGCAGAGCTCCACCCACCCATCTCCTCCTCCATATTAGCCTGCTGCTCTAGTGACAGCACCTCCTAGGAAGAAGACTTATGTAATTAACACCAGAGGAAACTGAACCACAACTGCTGCAAGCTAACAGGCCACTCAAGAGGCTACACAGGTAGCCTCCCCGAAAGCTGTTCAGTCAGAAAACCGAACTGGAAAGCTTTGGATCCAAAGAGGAAGCAATTGAACAATTTCTGCTTTAGTATAAAGGTTTTCAAGATTTCTTAAAAGGGCCTGATTCCCTCCCTCCCCCCTAGCAGCAGCGAGATTTGACAGAGGGAAGCTCTGTATACACAGTGAATGCCAGTCACCCCGGCCAAAAGTTCAGCTCACAGAGAGGTTTACCTGCACATATAGCTCCTCTACAGAAGAGAGCAGAAGAGCATGGCAGATTCTGGCACTACCCACAAGCCAACACTCACCACTCCGATCCCTTCGAAAGCAAAGATAGCCGTGCCAAAAAACAGCGGGTAGGTCTTCCAGCCCGCGACAAGAGGTAGGTGGCTGGGGTCCGGAATGCCCTAGAAAAGAGATGTTTGGATTGAAGTGCGAGAGGGGAACCAAGGCCCATTTCAAAGGTTTCTTTTCAGCAGCGTTTGCTCAGCGTTTCAAGTGACCAAAACCACTCTGCCAAGGGACGGGCTAGAATGCTCCTGAGAGGGGACGGAAGGCCAACACTACCAGGGCGGTGTGAGTTCTCGCAGTGCTGGGCATCTAATGTGACCTACCGTACTCCTACTACTCTAGTGCAGTTGTTTACAAACAACGGGTCCTGACCCAGCACTGGGGCATAGGGCTGCCAGATGGTTTAACCAAAAATACCGAACAGCCCCCCCCGCCACCCTCCCCCAAAAAAAAGCACTGGGGAAAAAATTCTGTTGAGGGTGGAAAAAGGGGAAGACCAAAGTTGTTGAGAAAAAAAAAGGACCCTGAGAGTTAAGCAAATAAATTAAAATAAAATAAAACAGCATGTCCCCTTTTAAGTGCATGCAGTCAGAATAGGGATAGGAAGCGGTTGAGCACTAAGACCCAGGGAAGGCATTGCGTCCCCTTGCTTCAGGTCTTTAGCGTTTTTGCCAGCGGCCATCTTGTTTTCTTCATCGAGCTCCCCCCCGCCCCGCCTCAGTAAGCGGGGGGAGGCCAGGGGCTGGGCCCAGTTGCCGAGTGTGTTGTAGGGTTGCCAGGTGTCCAGTATTTTCGCCTCCTGGCCAGGCAAAAAGTCAGAAAATACCGGACTGTCCAGATCAATACCGGAGACCTGGCAACCCGACGTGGAACGTCAGGCGCTCAGTCTCGTGGCTGCAGGGTGAGCAGCGGGGGGGGCTAAGGCAGCTCCCTGCCTGGCCTGGCACCGCAGACTGCGCTGTGCCCCAGAAGCGGCCGGCAGCAGGCCCAGCTCCAAGGTGATGGAGGGGGACACACAGGGCTCCCCGCACTGCCCCTGCCCTGAGCACTAGATCCACCCTCCCATTGGCTGGGAACCTGCTGCTGGCTGCTTCTGGGGGCAGCCTGGTCTGCAGTGCCAGGAGAGGCAGGAAGCTGCTTTAGCCCCCCGGCTGCACTGCTGACCAGGAGCTGCTCAAGGTGAGCCCCTCCTGCCCCAGCCCTGCCCCCCCACAAAGCTCCCACCTACGCCCCAAAGCTCCTCCTCAGCCCCACCCCGGAGCCCGCACTCCAGTCACATGACATTGGGTTGTGGCATCGACAATTTTCTTCAACTGGGTCACGAGGAGAAAAAAAGTTTGCACACTCCTGGTCTGAGTGGACATGCTCCCCTCACCTCACATCCACGCCTCTAGCAGGCTTGGCCTGCAGCAGCCCCTAAGAGCAGGGGTAACCAAGCTGCAGTTCCTTCACAGTTTAAGTGCAGCTCCTGGAGCTCTCCGTGCCTCCCCCACCATGCTCCACCTCCCAGACTTGGGGTGGGGGGGGGGGAGCTCTGGGTTTCTGCCCTGCAGCAGGGTGCTGGACCTCAGGTTTTGTGACCAGCAGAAGGGAGGCTCTGAGGGCTACAGCCCCACTCCTGCAGAAGCGCTGATGTCAGAGACACCCCCTGTAGCCATGCATGAACTCCAAGACGCCCTCCTTCCCTGCCAGGCTAAAGCCCTGAGCCCCAGCAAGTGCGCCCGGCTCTCAAACTTCTGAAGACCACCCTACACGGTGCCAGAGCGAGGTGTGGAAGCCATCAAGAAGATCTCTAGACCGCACAGGCAGGTGGCTTTAGGTTACTGCACATACCGTAAAGATATACCAGTTTATCATGACGAGACTGCACAGCATGACAAGGTTGGCCACCATGGAAAAGATGGACAGGAACTTGAGATTCTGGATGTAGACGAGCAGCACCAGGAACGGCAGCAAGGAGAGGATGAACAGGCGGGAGTCCATGGTGGGAGCCAGCCCGATGGTTTTGTTGGAGTAGCAGTCACTGGTGGTACTATTTGCTGCAGAGATGACCTGGAGAGAAGAGCCAAGACACCCTGGATCCTGAATTGTTCCCTGTCACAACAGGAACTTGGCAACCGATTTCGCACGGCTGATGGTGAGTCCTAGCCACATAATTATGGTCTCCCTTTAAGAGCCACAGAGCTGCTCTCTTTTGCAGTTAGCAAGCATTAGCAAAAAACTTAAATGTTGCAACTTCTTTTAATAACCCGACACCACTCTAGGACAGGGAGGGAGGGGGACAGAGCTCCCCTACGAAAACACTTTGCACTTCTATAGCGGCTTTCATAAGAATTTGAGAGTGCTTTGTAAATACCAAATGAAACTCAGCCCCTCAAGTGAGAAACATCATCATTCCTAGATAGGGAACGCGAAGCACAAGGACGCAGAGACTCGCATCGAGTCCAGACTGGGCGCACAGTGAAAAGCTGGGAACAGAGCCCAGTTCTGCGCTTTACACACAAGAGAATCTCCCCTTGCCCGGGCCAGAGATCCTGGGTTTTGAAAGACACTTGAGATAAGCTGTCAGATTGCTGGACAGCCGAGTTAGGATTTCCAAACAAGTGACAAATAACCTTCTTTAGCCAATCTAACTACAGGCTGAACCGCTCTAGTCCAGCACCCTCTGGACCTGACCAGTGCCAAACCAAAGAATATGCCAAACCAGGGGAGGTCAATATTGTCTAGCAGCACTGACAACACTTCCACGACTTGCTAGGCCCTTAGCAGACATTTACGGGTGAATTAGAGCTAAATAACAGCACAGAACATTGAGAGCCAGGGCTGGTGATTGTACGTAAACTGTATGGGGACCATGGGAAACTTGGCCACACTTACAAGTGGATCCGGCTCGCTAAAATCATGGGCAAACCACGGATGTTGATGGACCAGAGAGGTTCAACCTGTAGTCTATTAAAAAAAAACCAGCACAGTAGGTTTACCAAGAACTCAACGCGCACACACACTCTCCCTGCATGAAGTAGAAACATCCTGACTCCTTTTTGGCCACACCACGATTGGATTAAAGGCACTTTGCTGTTGGCACACAATGTGTTACCTAAGCCATAACCATCCCCGGGACGGCTAAGCACAGCACAAAATAGAAACAGACACTCTGCGAGGAATGAATGCTCAGGGTCTGAGGGGAAAATTTACTTTATGATCACGTAAAATAAATGCCCCCAAAATATTGGTTTCTGAAACCCCACCCTCAGCCAGCAAACATGCAAACTTCTAATCTCCATTTCTAACCATCTGCTTCTTTGTCCATCAGCCAGCTCCCCGAGTGCTCCATTATGAAAGGCATGTGACGGGGTCCCCTGGAAGGACGCCTGCGTGGAAATAGCGTCAGCCAGCCAATGGGGTCAGGGAACTAACAGCAGCTACATGTGCGCACCTGCCCCCTATTCCTGACTGAGTGACAGGGCCTGGGAGGGGCAGGGAAACCAGCGCATCACACAGAGAGCACAGACACAGATCGGCCCCCTCACATATTAATACACTGCCCTCTGGAAGCAGGTCTCCCCTGAAAGAGGGAAACAATGCGAGGAACGTGACAGCCAGGCTGGGTCAGACCAAAGGTCCATCTAGGTCTTCTGACAGATTAACGCCAGGTGCCCCAGAGGGAGTGAACAGAACAGGGAACCAACAAGCGATTCCTACTCTGCCACCCACTCCCAGCCTCTGACAGAGGCGAGGGACACCATTCCTACCCATCCTGGCTAATAGCCATTGGTGGGCCTACTCTCCATGAATGTATATAGCTCTTTTTTAAACCCTGTTAAAGTCCTGGTCTTCACAACATCCTCTGGCAAGGAGTTCCACAGGTTGACTGTGCGCTGCATGAAGAAAAACTTCCTTATGTTTGGAGGACACACATGAAACCCCTGGGAATTCATTCAGGTGTATTCCCAAACCCAGGGACTGGAAGATCCTCTCCCTCCATCTCCTGAGGCTATTGGTTTTCAAGACATTACGGCCCAATGTTCATACCAGCCCCACACATACACACACTTCTCCCCCCGCTCCCGCCTTTCCTAGACCAGAAATCATTTACAGTGATCTGAATAAAACATGTTTCTAGAGTTCTTGCACTCCCACCCGCATCTGACACATCACACGCACACCCCCGGGGATTTCTTGCAGCGGCTAATCTCACTGCCGAGTGTGTATTAAGTAGTGTATTAATGCAGCCTCCTTTCCAGATACATCACAGCATCAAGGGGGCTCCCACAGAAAGCTCCCCTCATGCTGGGGAAGCAGGTGGGCAGTTTTCCACCAACACTTTGGGGGACATTTTGCAGCTCCCCCAGGATCCTGCCTGGCTCAGGGCGAAGGACGTGTCAGTGCTCAGCATGTACTTATCACTCCAGCCCTCAAGAGGCATGAAGGGAATCTCCTTGGTCATTATTTATTTGAAAGCGAGAGCGCTTCCGTTTCATGCCCTGCCTGCCGGATTCCAGCCATTTACAGGGAAAGGAGAGGCCGGCATGCGGAGGCAGGCAGGGGGCTCCCAGCTTGCTCTCAAGTTTCACATCTCTCGTCTCCAGACTGTCATGTTTTGATCTAATGGCAGTTCCCGGGTTTAGGGGCTGGGTGGTGGCGGCACATCACGTCATCTGCAGACCAGCCTGGAGGATGTGATGGTCCCTTCTGGCCTTAAACACTTCCCTGCTCTGGAAGTTTGCAGTCCAGAGGGGACAGACCTAGTTTGTTTTTCTTGAAAAGGGCTCTTTTTCCTGACTTCCTCCTACAAGAGGAACCCCCTTTAAATTGTCTCAATAGGAGTTTCTTGGTGCTACAGTCCTACCCAGTCCAACGTGCCATCTGATCATGGCTGCTACCAACGGCTTTACAGGAAGGTGCAAAATTCCCACAATAGTTCCATGCGGGATGATCCCCTTCCTCTCTGAACCCCTGAACCCAAGGGATGTGGCAGGCAAGTTTTATCTACCGCCGATTTTTTTCTCGGGTCCTTGCTTAGTTCCCTCTGCATATGCGGAAGACATGAAATCTAGCCAGGTTGAGCCTCGCTAGACCAGCATTCTCGGGACCCGACCGGTGCCAAACCAGAGAATTTGCTGAACCACAGGAGGTCAATATTGCTGGCAGCAATACCAACACTGCCACTGCTTATTGGGCTCTGAGAAGACATTTAGGGGTAAATAAGAGTGAAATAACAGCACAGAACCCTGAGAGCCAGGACTGGTGGCTGTAAACAAACTTTATGGGACCATGGGAAACTTGAACACAAGTGGACATTGGCCTAAATTCATGCCGGATCACAGATGTTGCCGGACCAGAGAGTTTCAGCCTGTAGTAGCCTTTTACCTGTGACAAACACGCAGTAGAGGGGAGGTTGGATCTGTCACTTTCCCACTTTGCACAAGTGCAGCAGGGATACTGAGCTTTGCCTTTTGGCTGAAGGGTTTCCGTTTCCCTGTGCTGCTCTAGTTATGGAAGCAAGACGCTTCTCCCTGGGTTTTGGTTTAGTTGTAGGAGGGACAACCTGGGCACCTCCCTCTCCCCAAACCTGGGGGAGAATTTTTAAATGAGCACTCCCCACCCCCTTATCACCAACAAAAGCCAAAATCTTACCTGCTTCAGATTGTCAGCCAGAAATACGAAATACACACAGCAGAACCCCAGCTGGGTGAGAATCAAGAAAAATCCCACTACATACCTGTGGGGGGGAAAGCATGTAAAAGTGAATCACTAATATAAGCCCCCAGCAGCCTACAAGACACTGACTCATGTAGGGATGTAAGTGACTAATCGACTAGTCGATTATCCGATAAGCAAAAGCTTATCAGTCAACACACGAGTCAACTAGTCGCTCCCCCGCCTTGCTGCTTCTATCAAGAGGCAGCAAGTGGGGGGGGGGGGAGGAGGAGAAGAGGAGTGGGTGCTGAGGGGAGCCATTGGAGGGGGCAGGGGCGTAGTGGCAGCGTTCCAACTTTGAAATGTTTCAAAGCAGTAGCACCCGCATGGAGCCCAGGGTCAGCGGGGGGATTCCCCGCTTCCACGCAGAGTTTCAATCTTTGAAATGCACAAGAGCCCAGCGGGAACTCTTGTACATTTCAAAGGCGGAATGTGGCGCTAGTCCTCATCAACTAATCAAATAGTCAATGGAAATCCCACCAACTATTCGATTAGTTAATTCATTGAAATCTATCCCTAGACTCATGCTAGAGGTGCAGCCTTTGATCCCAATGTTACAACAACAGGGCTATTGATTCTTCAGCCAGGCTGAGAGACAGAGCTGGAGATGAAAGAGTGATCTGGATTGCTTGCTTTGGCTGAGGGTAGGAGGGAGTGTTGCAAGAGGTAGGAGCTCCCTTCTCCCTCTGCTTCACCAGGAAGCTCAGACAGCAGCAGGCCCTTCGTGTGCTCTCACCTTTCTGAGGCTGTGCCAGCAGCTGTCAAACTAAAATGTTCCGGGAAGCTACAAGGTGGAATCTCCCAACTCAGAGACAGGCCAGTCCCTAGAACAGGCCTGTCGGACGCAGCAGCGAAAGGTGTGTGAACAGATCTGTTTCACAAGAGTGGTTTCCAATTGCTGTCGTAGCATAGAAATAAGATAGGAGCCTGCATCTTAAAAATGCATAATTCTCTGCTCTCTCTCCCATTTTAGAAGTGGTTTAAATTTCCTGTGCTAAATATGGGTAAGTCTGACATTGTAGCCTCTAAAGATTGAGCCCAAGAGACCAGTAAAAGCATCTAAAAAATTGTGGCCATGGAGGGGACATGGTTGCAGCATGGAGAGGTGCAGAAGCACAGAGTTCACACTGGGTGGGGATGAAGATCTGGGCCTCCATAGATTTACAAACCAGAAGGGACCGGTGTGCTCATGTATCTGATCTCCTATAGAGCACGGACCAGAGAACTGCCCGTAATAATTCCCCAACAGATCTGCTGGGAAAACAACCAGCCTCGATTCCAAAGTCACCCGGAGTGAAGAACCCATCACAACCTGGAGTGAATTGTTTCAATGGTTCATTACCGTTACTGTTCATTAGGAGGGTCCCGCCCGCCCCGCCCCTACGAGTTTGGATTGCCCTTTCCTGGGGAAGGGATCAGGGCCACACGGGGACGGCCTGTGTGCAGCAGGCACGCTGCTAATGTACTGCAAACCTGCAAGACCGTGGAGTTCTGAAATGGACGAGAAGTCTGAACGGGCTAAGGTTTGTCAGTGTCCAGCGGGGGACAGGAAGCCGTGCCAGCATGCAAGAAGGTCGTCAGCGTTATTTGCCCTTTACTTGCGAGGCTGCAGAGCAAAGAGTTTACTTTTCCCACCTGGTTGCATGCCCTAAAATACCCATTTCCACTACATCACTGCTGAGCGCACGGGGAAAGAAGGCTTCCCGCATTTCCAGGCAGTACAAGCAATTCCAGCGAGACAAAGTCCAGCATCCATTCTAAGGTGTGTACGATCAACAAGGGAGCACACAACTGTTGTGTTTGGCTGGAGCCTAACGCTTTGCTTTGCACGGCCCCTCAGGGTCAGACAGGTGCTACGCGCAAAGCCAGGCTCCTGCAGATGGGACAAGGCCAAGAACAGGGATGTTGTGTTTCCTTGAACTGAAGGTACTGGTGAAGTCTTTCATTCTACTCGTGATTTGATTAGCACGTCTTAGAGTCCAGCCAGCTCGCCCTCTCCCAGACCAAACCAAAGGCACGCAGAGAACATGGTACCTTCCCCAGATGGCATGGGACCGAAGCCAGGCGCTGGGGCTGGCTTCCAGCCCGTACATCACAGCATCCCCATAGTCCACAAATGGCCTTTGATACCTGAAGGGAGAGAGGAAGGTGACAATTACTTCTAGTTTCAGGGACACCTACAGTGGGAATAACATGAGATTGCTGCTATTAGATGCCAGTCTGAAGAGGTTTCGGACTGGCAATTGCCAGGCCAGTGGTCCCCAATCTTTTGATAGTGCCCCTCGCAACCCCAGAGGGACCGCAGTTGGAAGCAGGGCCACAAACAAGAGCGTAACAGCGGCCAGGCTGCGAACGGGAGCAGAGCCATGGTTGGGACCCACAGCATGGGCCAAGTGCTGGGGCCAGGGCTACAAGTGGAGATGAGGCCAGGAGTTGGGGCCGTAGCCAGTGTTCCCTCTACATTTTTTTTTCCTCCATTTGTGCGTGGAATAAATTTTGTTCTATGCACCAATGCATGTGTGGATGTGCACCACTAATAGAAACACAGGCTGCTGGCTATGGACACTGTGAATGCTCTGCTAATCAGCTGGGCAGCATTTGAATCTTCCCTGGGTGGCTGCCATGGTTACAGGGGCACTGTGCCAGGCCACTAAATATCTCCATCATGCTCCTCTGTTGACCCCAGGTACTATACAATGGAGATGGAAGTTTCAGAAGCTTGCATAACGACAAGCATTAGCTCCACAGTATCTGCTCAGCGGAAGGTGGGACTCAAGACGACAGACAAGAAGGGTTCCTGCCCACACCTCACGGGACAAGCAGGGAGACAACCCCCAAATCAATCAGGCGACATGACGTTCAAGGGGCATCCTCCGTTTTCTGGTTCATCCTTTAATACTTTACCCTGCTAGAGCTCTTCCCAACCAGCGAGCTCAAGGCGTATCACTGGGGTTTGGGACGTGCACCTCTTGAGGCCCCTGGGAGGGAGGGAGGGAGGCATCACCACCTCCATTTTACAGGGGGGAAGCAAAGGTGGAGAGAGATTACAACTCACAAAGGAGCAGCAGAGCCCAGAGAGCACTATGGAGGCAGTTTGAGAGATCGAGGACTGCCAGGTTCTACACTGGAGAAAGGGGCGCAGTGCGAAGCCGGGCCAGAGGAGCACAACCGGAGCGCACAGTGCGAGTGACTCTGAGGGCCAGGCATGGCACAATGACACGCTGTACACCTCTGTAACAGTCAAACGTAACCCCTCTCTCCTTACTCACGGTGTAACCAGTCCTCCTCCCCAGCTCCCGGCGTCTATGGGAAACGGACCGAGCCCTGGCAAAGCCTGGGCAACTTATCTAACCTGGGAGCTTGCAGAGAGCCTCTTCCCAATAGGAGGCACTTGATGCAACGTGCTGCAAAAAGCTAGCTACAATATTACGAAGGGATCATCCTCTCCAGCCCTCTCCGCCCACCACGCACCCCACCCAGGGAGTCAGGAAGGAGAGCTTCCTGCCCACCGCTTGTGCAAGGGCTTTTAACACTTTGGCTCACTTCCACAGACAGGCTGCTGGCAGAGGAACGGAAAGGAGCCCCATTTCTAACAGGGATCAATACAACTAGGGCGGGGCGGGGGACCTGGAGAGGGAGTTGCAGGCCAACACTTCAGACACGATGGCAGCGGGAGCGTCTCTTACTTGTTGCAGAAGTGGTGAGCGCATTTCACCAGGAGGCTCATACAGTGCACAGCAGCAATCCCCATCACCAGCAAACTGAGCGGGCCCAGCTAGACAGCAAGAGGGGAGAGCAAGAGAAGAGATGGTTACAACTAGACCAGCAAGGCTGGGTTTACATTTCACAACAAAGGGTGGAGAACCCAGAACACAAGCAGAACCTGCCTGCATTACAGAGCAGACCAAGGATCCCTTGAAACACTACTGACCCAGCGGGATGCTACTCTGATGGTGGAATCAGAGCTGAGAGGCGGGGAAAGCCCCGTAGGGCTCTTTGCAAACACTGGATGTTTCCTGTAGTACAGCACGGTCGCAGGTGGGGGGCAACCTTGTGACTCGGGACAGGTGGAGAGCAGCAGAGCGAGTCCTGCTGGCACCAGCTGATGCCAAAGTGCCTCAAGGAGCTTTACAGAAGGTCGATGCTACTTAAACCCTGCACGGACCAGCTCAGTAAGGAAGTCCAGGGGGAATCGGAACCGGCGGGGTTTGACTGTAAGTATCCCCAGCCTCCCCGGGCAGGGAGCCCCAAGGAGACAGGGGAGAATGCCAGCCTGCTCCCTCCAGAGACGCTGACTGTACGGCCTGTTATAGATACTGGTGAGACCCATATGTCTGGAGCAGGGCCTGAGGAGAATTTTAACCAGCAGGAAGGCTCAGCGGCCCCTGAAAGACACCAGAACACCACGCTGCCGAGGAATGCAGCTCAGAGCTGGGTGCTTCTGGGCCAGCGTTCGCTCCGGCAGTAGGACGTGGATGTGAGGAGGACACAAGGTTTGGTCTTAGGTCTCGACTCTCAGGCAGACGTAAAGCTGAGGAGCGGAGAGGAAACCGCCCAGCCTTACGCAATGTGTTTTCTCAGTCCAAGTAAGGGAGCGGCAGCTGTGCCTTTACCATCACTGGTCTGACGGCTGCAGCAGGGAGAGGAGAGCTGCATGAGGCTAAGGGTCGCTGTACGATCAGCGAGAAGGGTCCATCCAACAGCTCTGGAGTCTGGTGCCCTCCCCTTGTCTACAGCACGGTGACCTCAGCACACGGGCAGCCTGCCCCAACGCGCTGCTCAAGCCAGGGCTGAGGAAATGGCACCAAGAGGGAGCCAGTAGCGAAGCCCTGTGAGGCCCTCCCCCCAGTAGCCAACCTGACCCGGCAGCTCTTCACTCGGGCTTCTGGACAGCCAACCAGCAGACATGCAGTCACTAGCTGGGCATGGACCTGGGACCTCAACTGTGGCCAACCCCAGGAGCCAGCTAAGCAGGTGGGGTCGGACAGAAGGCCTGAGTCCAAGTCAGCAATACGCCACTGTGTAGGAACCGAGCCCTGCCCGCCACCCAGCCTTTGGAGAGGGGGAGATGCCATCTTACCACGATGCCAGCATTTTTCACAGCCAGGGGCAGGCCCAGCAGGCCCGTGCCGATATTCCCCTTCACCAGGTGGATCAAGGTTTGAAACCATCTGCAGATGAGGGGAGAGAGAGAGAGAACTGCCAGACGTGCCACCGGACAGCCTGGCCCCAGCCCGAGCCCACTGGTGGGCTTCAATCCGGCCTCCCCGCCACACAACCGTTCTGTCCCGTGCTGCTCTTGGGCACACATTGCCGGGGCCGAGAACAGAAAACACCCCGGGATGGATCTCCCAGCTGCCAATACATTTACTAGCTCAGCAGGCAGAGCCCAGCCCCTCACTAGGGTCTCACTAGGGATGCTGACAGTCCCCTAATAGGACGGCATTGCTGAGGGCTGCCAAAAGCAGCAAGAAATACCCCTGGCAAAGGCAGGTGAAACTGGCTTGTTATTAATGACTAGGGGGCTATTCCCCCTGCTTGCTGAGCTCACCAACCCCCCACCCCCCGGCTCATCTCTGGGGGCGGGCAGGCCCAGCTCTCCCCACAACCGCCAGGGAGAGGAGGGCCAGGGCCTCTCCCCATGCAGCCAGCCCAGGTGGGGCCCCTGGGGACCTCCCCACACACCAGGCCTCTGGGGGACCCCCATACACCCTTCCCTCCTCAGCCAGCCTGGGCCTCTGGGGCTCCCCTGCACCTTCCCCCACAGCCAGCCGGGACCTCTTGGCCCCCTCCAGCCGGCAGAGAAGGGCCGGGCGGCGCAGGCCGCATTCTGAGGTAATGGGGTAGGGAGGAAGCCAGGTGGCTGAGGGGAGAGGGGCTGCAGGATGCCGAGTGACATGACGACATCACTCTGTCGTCCCGCAGCAAACATTTTTTAAATATATTGAATGATGATGATGATATTAGGAAGAGGGGTGGGGTGGGGGTGCAGAGAAGAGAGTGCCCTACTTTTGGAATACAAGGTTGGCAATGCTGAGTAAGCCCAGCTGGATGCAGCTGATACTGAATAGGTCCATGAACTAAAGCCTCCTGCACAGCCCAGAGAGCGCCCGTTTGCTCCAACTGGGGGCAAGGAAATCCGGACGCATCACGGCCAGCATGCCACGGACTGGCTCTGAACTCAGGCGAGACATTTGCCTTCCACAAGGGAAAAACGTGCTGGGGGCTGAATCCTAAATTGCTTTTAAAAAATAAGACTCTGTGTCTGAGTCAGGGTTCACAGGAGAAATAAACTCCCCCCCCCCCTCCCCAAATTCTGCTGAGACCCAGCATCCATGCAATGTACCAATCTATGTACACACACTGAGCTGACAGCAACCCTAGCGGGTGGAGTGCTCGCGCCCAGAGACCTGTACGGACTGGCACGGAAGAGCGTGCAAAGCCAGCCGCCTTCCCCCACGAAAGGGAATCGTTCCCTCCCCATTACGTGGCACGGTCCATGCCCAAAGGATCCCTGTGCGCCCTCCGAGCAGAGAGGGCGTGATCGTGGGCGCTGCCTTCAGGTGCTGGCTGTCAGTAACGCCCAGGCAGCCCATCACTTACGTCGTCCCGTTGCTCTCCCCAAACCGCTGGTAGGACGCGGGAGAGGCAAAGCCGTTTGCACCTTCGGGGGGGCTCCCTTCCGGCGTCGCCTCCGTGGAGCTGTAGTCGTTGTAGTCCTCGCTGCGCAGCCTCCTGGTGGACATAGTGGCTGTGGAAACAGCCACATCAGGCCCCGCGGCGGCAGCTGACGCTGGGCTCCCTGCTGGAATTGCTTTGGTGTGCCCTCCCTGAGGTTTCTTTGGCTCTACCATCGTCCCAGGACCAGCTCTCTGTGCTACTGCCAGAGCAGGCCCTCCCTGGGAGGCTGTTATAGGGAGCCGTCCCGCCCAGGCAGTCTCTGCATCGGCATGCCTAATGGAGCCTCCCAACCAGCCCGAGCGCACCAGTGGAGGGGTCAGCGGAAGTCCTGGCTCCTCCCTGAAACTAGACACACCCACCCTGGAAGTACCCAGCCATTGCTGCGGGGACAGATCACCCGGGTGACCTGCACAGATACCGAACACCAGAGGACACTGACGTTTGTCCCACTTGCCCCGAACAGGCAGGGTACGCAGAGCTACCAGCATCCTGCTAGTTGGCAGCAGGCAGCCCCGGAACATGCCATCTACTTGCAGGTCACCTTCCCGGAAGGCTGTTGACAGGCGCTCAAAAAGGAGGGTCCTGTACAGGCAGACAGAGGCTGTACTCCAGGCCTACCAGTGAGCGGATACGCTCAGGATTTGCGAGCGCCCAAAGGACTCCCAGGGAACAGACACTTTGCTTGTCTAAGTGACTTTAGCTCAGCGATGGGCAACCGAGGCCAGTGAATGGGCTGCATGAGGGGCCTCCTCCATCTCAGTGGGCTGCAAGACTGTCGTCACCAAGACGGTCTCCGGGGTTAGGGTAGTTTTGTTAATTGCGCTTGGCCCATCTAGAATTTGTGGGGCGCCGACTGAACCCCGTTGCAGCGTTTTGATTGGACGCAGAGGGAGCGCCTGGCTCTCCCAGTCAGTGCTGTGCGCCATCAGCCCCCACCTCACTTCACGTGCGGGTCACTCCAGTAACACCAGTAGGAAAAAAATCGACATGGACGGAAACCAGCAGAATCTGGCACCCCTGCACATGGGCCACACCTGGAACCCTGATGGACCGCAGGCAGCCCACTGCTGCTTTAGCTGCAGGTGAGCTACTACCCCCCACCCCCTGCCAACGGAGCTCCCGATCGTCTTGCACCTAGTTCATCTTGGTATTTTGAGATCTGTTTACACAACAAGCAGGTCCTGACCCCCACTGCCAGGGCCAGCTCCGGGAATCTTTACCCAGGGTTCAGAACTCCCCCCACCCCCAAATTAGATTGATTAGGAGTTTAAATTGCTTCTTGGATAAGATCTGGTGAGAGAAAACATGGGCGAGGCTTTCAGGAGCCTTTCTACTCTGTCGGTGCTCGAGCAACCGGGTGCCCAACAGAACCAATAGGGTATCCACTGAAAGGAAGGCCTTTTTCTCCCGTGGGAGGCCAAGACGCAGCCAGAAACTTCATTCTCCAGATGCCTTTGCACCGTGCACGCTGACTCCTCCCCAGCTGCTGTTCCTAGCAAGTGGGATGTCGAGGTGTCTTAGGACGGCACACATTCAAAGCCTGCAAACGGAGCAGAGGCTTTGGAGGTTTGCAGAAGACTTCGGAGGAAAGATGTGGAAATCCACCCAGCATCTAGTTTCACTGTAACTGGCCCAGCCACAGCCTCAGAGCAGCCGTCCCCCTGGGGCTGAACACATCTGGCAAACCAAGAGACAAGTCTGCAGCTGGGCTGTAAAATCCCATTAAATCAGTTAACTGGTTAAATGTTATGGTTAACTGGTTAACCGCTCAGGCTTGCTCCGGCCAGGCCGCCGGTTAACTGGTTACCAATAAGCACCACCCCACCGGTTACATCCCTAGTGTGCTGCTGGGGTGTCGGATGGCTGCAGCCTCACAGGCGGTACTAGCCACTGGCTGGAAGCCTGTAATTAATTACTGCTGAGCTGGGTCCAGGCTCGGCCTCCATTCCTACCACAGGGGTGTCGTAATGCACCTTTACGTAACACACCACAAGCATCACAGCCCAGATGTGCAATGCACGGATGCGGGCCACCCTGCCGCTCTGCGTCACTCCTGTCGACGCAATCGCCAGACTGCAATGAAAGCGGGACTGGGCCCAGAGCAAACAGCCACGCCCTCTGGACAACAGACCCCCCAATATTTCCTACAGCTTGTGGGCTGGCTGGGGAGACACGGCGTCAGAGACGGAGAGGACAGACTATGGGAGGAGTGGTGGAGGTGGAGGAGGGGATCCATAAAGAGAAGCAGCAAGGAGTGAACACAGAAAGCAAGGCCAGGCGAGAAGGAGGACACAGAACAAGGGATGGACAGATGGATGCCCAGCCCTGGCTTACACCCCTGGACAGGGAACCCAAGGAGCTCTGGGCTCATATTCCTGGCTCTGTGGCACAGTCTCATGTGACCGTCCAAAACCCGCGGCTCGGTTCCCTAGCTGGAAAGCAGAGCTCTCACCCTCCTCTGACCCATCTGTTCAGACTGGGAACTCCCTGGAGCAGGGACAGCACCTGACTCCACTTTGGCTCTCTAGTCTCAGCATCCCTCGAATGCAAATAATAAAAGGACAGAGGGAGAACAACAAAAGCCAGCCGAGTCATGGCAACAGGGTCAGACACAACCCAAGGGGGCGGGGCAGGGCAGGCCAGGTACCACCTAGCCCAGACAGGAGGAAGATGTGATAAGGGTGGAACGTGTCCTGAAGAAGCCAGGGAATTCCCAGCAAGGGTAGCTCCCCTGGGATTCCAGGGCACCAAGCTCTTCCAGCTCCCCTCCAACCTGTCCAGCCACTTCTAGCATTCCCTCCAGCAGACGGGCATGTTCGGCTCCCGGCCACGCCTCCTCTTCAATACCCCTTCCTAAGTTAACCTCGTCCTGGCTCTAGCTAGGGGCGTAAAATCCCGTTTAATTGGTTAAATGTAGCGGTGTTTAACCGGTTAACCTTGTAAGGGGGACAGGCGGGGGGGGGGGGTGCTCCAGCGCCATAGCCAGAGTGGAGCATTCCCCCCGCATGTGGTGTGACAGGTGGGGAGCTACTCCAGCCCCCACGGGTTCACTGGAACGGGTAAGCCTAACATAGTAAGGGTGATGCTTACCAGTTAACCAGTCACATCCCTAGCTCCAACCGTGTCTCCTCTCCCCAGCCTGGGGTCCGTCTTTCCAACACGCTGGATTCACCCTGGTGAACATGTGACCACAGAGCAATTTAGCTCCTGGCAGTCACCCTGCCCTAAAGCATTACTTTGCTAGCATGATGAGCCCGCTGTCCTCCCTCTGGGTTAGTCTCAGATGCCCCATGATAGCCAACCCTTCTTTTTCCTTCTGATCACCCCAGCCGCTACCAAGAGCCACTGCAGCACAGAAACCAAAGGTTCTCTGGAGACATGCCGCATTTGCTAATAGGGGGACGAGGGCTATGGTGATAGGAAAGAGAAGAGAGGGATAGAAACAATCTTTCCTAGCGAGCCCGGTGCAGCATGTCTGAAAAGACCCGCACGTCAAAAACACCAAGATACAGGGACAGCAGAGTGGCATCTTCCACCCCTGCCACTATCAGAGATCTTTGACATCAAGTTTAAGATCCCCCATTGCAAGAAATCCAGTAAGCAGTGTCCTCAGTTTAGTAACCGCTCAGGTGGCTCAAACCTATTCTCTGAAGTTTAGCAACTTAGTTGACCATCGAACTGTTGCTCTGGCTGGAGCCCAACACAGCACAGAGAGAAGTCACACAAGCTTTCCCCCATATAGCCTTGCCCACTGCCATTAAATCTTACCTTAAAAGTACAAGCGCTAGTGTCATAAGAACATAAGAATGGCCATACTGGGTCAGACCAAAGGTCCATCTAGCCCAGTAGCCTGTCTGCCGACAGTGGCCAGCACCAGGTGCCCCAGAGAGGGTGGACCGAAGACAATGATCAAGCGATTTGTCTCCTGCCATCCCTCTCCAGCCTCTGACAAACAGAGGCCAAGGACACCATTTTATCCCCTCGCTAATAGCCTTTTATGGACCTAACCCCCATGAAATTATCTAGCTTCTCTTTAAACTCTGTTATAGTCCTAGCCTTCACAGCCTCCTCTGGCAAGGAGTTCCACAGGCTGACTACATGCTGTGTGTCCCCCTCCCAGCTCCCCATACCCAAATCCCAGCCTACGCCCCCTGCTAGCCTGGTATACGTTGGCCCATAAACACTCTTTCCAAATGCTCTCAGCAAGCGATAGACATTAGTTAGAACTGTAGCTGGAAGAAAGCAAGGCCCTGCATACAGACAGACTATTTGGATAGAGCATATGTATTAACCTGGTCCTCCACTCCCGGAGCCAGCTATCACTCGAGAGGTTCATTTCAACACAGAAACCTTTGCTCCCAGCATCCCATCAGGCTCCCTCGTCAGGCAAGAAGTCTCGGAGGGGTCGCCAGGTTAGTCTGTAACTTTAAAAACAACGCAAAGTTCTGTGGCACCTTAGAGACTAACAAATACAGACAGACAGACAGTATCATGAACTTTCGTAGGCAAAACCCACTTCTTCAGCAGAACTAGAAGCTGGACACACTTCCAGCTCATCTGAGGAAGTGGGTTTTGCCCACGAAAGCTCAGGGTACCATCTATATTTTGGAAAAACTTAAAAAACAATGAATAGTCTAGCAGCATCTTAAAGATTAACAAAACACGTAGACGGTATCATGAGCTTTCATGGGTGAAGAAGTGGGTTGTTCCCATGAAAACTCATGATACCATCTACGTGTTTTGTTAGTCTTTAAGGTGCTACTAGACTATTGTTGTTTTTTAAGTTTTTCCAGTTACAGACTAACTTGGCTACCCCTCTGAAGCATGTATATTTTGTTAAGTCTCTAAGGTGCCACAGGACTACTCGTCAATCAAGTTCACACTCCCCATGCTGTTGGAAGTTTTAATTTACAGCCAGGGAAAGCACATGCGAGCAGGATGAGGCAGCTCTGCCCTCAGAACTGGGGTACTCAGCTCCTGGCTTTGCAGCCCCTTTCCACTCTCAAGTTCCAGCTGTCCTGGAAGCTACTTTTCTCCTCTCATCAGCTGAGCACCAATTCCTGGCTCACCTGCAGTTACTTTACACCAGTCCCTTCTGTCCTGAAGCCTCAAGTGGTTTCTCTTCTCCTTGGAGAGGCTCCCCTCAGAGAGGGGTGTTCTGGGAAAGAAACAGGCAACTCAGCACCCGCCACACCGTGTCCTGTCTCTGTACCGCTCTTATTGCGGAGCGAGCTTTGACAATAAAGCAGCTGACGCAACACGCCTTGTGGGTCACCCCAGCCACCTACAGAAAATCCACTATTGCAAGCAGCAGGGTGAGCAGGTTCAAACTGAGGACAGACAGTCATGCAAGGCCAGCACCGTGCTGCAAAAGGGGCTTCTAGTTTCCACGGTTAAGGCATGATCTACTGCTCCCTCCAGCTTTGTCAAATGCTGCTCTGATCCCCCTCTCAAAAGGGAGGGGAGTTTCGCTGAAAAGAGGTTTGAGCCAGGTTATCAGGATGGGGCAAGGGCTGTTCCTAGAGGTTAGAGAAGAGGTGCAAGTTTTCATTTGAAACTTTAACATCATAGTTTAAACAGGCCAAAATCCACTGAAGGTCAGGATGAATTTTTCCTCCCAAGTGTTTAAGCTTCTGGCATTAGGTGAATGAAGGAGACAGACTTACATAGAAAAGAAAGGCTTTGGAAGGGAGTAGGGACAGCATGAGGCAAGATAACTGAAGAGAGAAAGGGAAATCTTCAGAAAGGTTCAGGTTCACACTAGACCCCACTATCCCTAGCCCAAATAATGCCCTCCCCATGCAGAAAGAATGAAGTGAGAAAAAAAAAAATCACAGGTGTCCAATACAGGAGTAACCAGCAATCTCCTTCATGTGTAGCTGGGCATCACCCAAGCCATTAAAATGGGGTCCTGGCCAAGAGACAATTAGCATCATTTCAAATCTGTTCAGTAAGGCAGACCAATTCCCCCCAGTTCTCTGGCAGATTGACTCTCCAATTCTACCCAGGTCCCTAAAACAATTGGAGATGTTTTTATAACCAACACAGTATTGATTCTCAGAAGACGAAGATGTAAATGCCAGTGGAGAGTGAATTATGGGTGTATCTACTGTGTCTGAAGTGAACAGTAATAATTGTCAGCCCGGTGATCAAAGAGAAACTCTTCCAACAAAGCAATCTGGCAGTAATTACACAGCAACAGCTGCACCACCTACTCCACATGGTACATCTAGAAACAACCCATTAGTGGGGTGGTGGGGGGCCCTGACATGCTATTTGAGGCTCAGGTCAGCGATGTTCTCTGTACAGAAAACAGCATCATTCTGCTACACGCCTCTCCAGTCAGCACTCAATTCCTCCCTCTAATTTTCCCAGCACAGACCTAGCTGCTCTTCTCCTTTGAAACCCACACAGACATGCAACATTGTAATTTGACATCTTCATTTCTGGATTAAAGATTGCACAGTAGCAGGAAGCACAAGTGGTCAATTTCCACACAATCAGCAAGAAGGCGAACCACTAAGACAGGGTTTGGAAAAGTACTCAGGAGAGAAGGAGCATTTGAGTCTCCTCCGTGCATAGAACGTTCTCAGCTAAAAGCAAACCCAACCATTTCCTCACCACTTAAAGAGAGCGGAGACAAGATCATACAGTCCCTGCTCTGACCATTCATTCAGGCAAGTTTACACAAGAACAGCCCCACGGAAGTCACTGTGGCTACCAAGCGCCTGAAGAGAAGCGTGTGCGTAAGCATTTGCAGATTCTACCTCCAGAACTGAAGTGGAGGAGCCATTTCTGGCATTATTAGAGTCTCCTCCTCCTTTGGTTTGGACATGAAAGGTTGGGGGGGCTCCTATTCCTTTTAGAATTAAGGTGGATGCTCAGATCTCTAGAATAACCTTCATTGAGTTTTCGGTCAGATGAGTGGGCTCTTTTCTGTCAGTACGGGTTACTCTCACTTTCCAATGTCTGGAGATATGATGAGTAGCACCAGTGCTCTGAAAGCTCCTGCACTTTACCTGTCCCCCCCGCACCCCAGGCAACCTGTATTTAGCAAACTGCCCTCTTGACTCCAGCTTGCCACTCCATGTAGGTGGCACTGGCAAACACTTCCCTGGAGCTGCTCGGACCACTAGAGTTTGCTCTGCCCGCCTGAAAAAAACAGGACCCTCTTCTCATTGCACCAGATCTCCAGTACAGCTGATATTTAGTGCAACTCTGGCTCACAAACACAGCCCACTACTTACCCACGGCCCCCCATCATCATATACACGGATCACTTAGGTATAGGCTCAGCTTGAAATGAACTGGCACTACCAGGGCATAAGCTCCATGCTGGGCACATGCCACCTGGTACGCACTTCTCCCAACATAACCCTCCCTTTGCACAGTACAAGTGCCCCTCCCTCCCCATCCCACAGCTCCAGTGTTATGCTGCCCGCGCCTGCAGCCCCAGCTTCACGCACACAGACCCCAGAGGTGGCCATCCCTGGACTCTACACCCTGTCCTGGGCAGCAGCTGCCTTCATGCCCTCTCCATACACTAACACTGAGGGGGGGGGGGCGTCCCCAGGGGGCTCTTCCCCCTTGCAGCCCCGACTTCCCCAATGCCTGCATGCACAACCCCCCCCCCCCAAATAGCTTCCCTCTACCCCCTGGACACAACCGCCCTCCAGGCTTCCTCCTACCCCCCTTCCTGGCTCCCCCCTCTTGCCAGACACGGCTCCCCCCGTGCACTGCCCCCCCCCGACGCGGCTCCCCCCCCATCCACTGCCCCCCCGACGACGGCTCCCCCCCATGCCACTGCCCCCCCCGACACGGCTCCCCCCCATGCACTGCCCCCCCCGACACGGCTCCCCCCCATGCACTGCCCCCCCATGCACTGCCCCCCCCCGACACGGCTCCCCCCCATGCACTGCCCCCCCCGACACGGCTCCCCCCCATGCACTGCCCCCCCCGGGCACGCGCCCCCAGCTCAGCACTCACCGGCCGCTGCCCCGCGCTCACCGGCCCCGCCTCTCCATCTTGGTTTTCCGGGAGCCGGTCACCCCAGTCACGTGACGCGCGGCTCAGCTGACTCCCGCTCCCGCAGCGCCTCTGCCTCCCCCGCCCCGCCCGGCGCCTCCAGCCTGCGCGTGCGCACTAGGGGGCAGTGAGCGTCGCTTTGGGACGGAGCCTGCAGTGCGGGCTGCTGCGCGGTGCTGGGCCCGGCAGGGCGCCCTCTGGTGGCTCCCCTGCGGGGCTGTCCTTACCCATGCGCAGCGTGCACGGAAAACTTGGGGCGCCCCTGGGTCTTAACGTCCGCCCTCCCGCATCTTCCGAGCCCTGCCGGGAGAAGCGCTTGTTCCCTGACAAGCCACCAAGGCTGCAGGGCTATTGGCAGACAGTGACCTGGGGAAGAGCCATGCGAGAGGGAACGGAGCCATTTCACAGGCACTTGCCCAGCCCAGGTCCACCCTGCCAGTTTCTGCATTGACCCTGGGAGCCGACAGGACCTTCCTTTGCAAAGTCTTTAAAATATTATAAAGATTATAAAATCCCATCGCTAAACAATCAGAGCCCCGGCCCCGCACCCCGGCTGCCAGTGGGCATCGGGGTGCCAGTCTAGTAGTACTGCGTAGGGCCCCATAAACCCTAGGGATGAGCTGCTCCCCTGGCACGGCCTGTAGCCCAACCCTGTCTGCAGTCAGCAGCAAAGGCCCATGCGCCCAGCTCGCTAGCACCCACTGGGCTCCCCACACAGAGCAGACAGGCAGGGCTCATTGCTTGGCCGCTCTGGGTCTTTGCCCCCTGGCATTCGCTAGCCAGTTCCAAGCTTTTCCCCACATCTGGCGGGGGGGGGGGGAATGGGGTGCATGTGAGAGACAAGCACTCCGTTTGGCAGGGATAGTTGAGATCCCACTGGGCATTTGCATGACTTCAGGAGCAGGAGTTGACAATGCTCCCCCCGCTCCACCCTCTTTGGGAGCCAGACCAAAGAAACGCCCACTGACAACAGCAGGGGTATCAGTTTCCAGGGATGGCAGGTTTCCATACTGGCCTTAGCGTCTGACAAGTGAAGGCAAACTGATGCTCTCTTGCCCCAGTGCTCACGTGAATGTCACAAAAGCCACCGCCTCATGTGGCATGTTTCACTAAGGAGAAAGATGCATGCACCACCAAAGAAGCCAGAACGGGAATCATACACCAGGGACACAAGAACCCAGACTGGGGCCCTTGTCAGGCAATACCCATGCGGACTACACTTGCACCCAGCGACTCAGATCTATGGTGGAATATGGGGAGGAAAGCATGTACAGGGCTCTCTGGGGAATTGTATGTTCTGGAGACCCTGGGGTGCATGACATGACACCTGAATCTGGGGTCTGCAGAGCCAGAATCCCGGGGACACGTGTCAGGGCAGGGGCACAATGATGGGGGATTTTGCAGCAGCTCCTGAAGGAGGCTTAGAGCTGGGCAAGTGCCCAGGCGGAGAGTGAGGAACACCGCAGGTTGTGAGTGAGATCCACTGACAGGCGCTTGGATCAGCCCAGGGATTCGCTATCACTCGCTCCAGCTGGGGCTCTCAGACGCTCTGAGGCCTCAAACCAACTCTCCAGATTTACATTTAAAATAAAACAACAAATGTATCGCAGGTCCAAGAACCACCGCCAAGGACTCAGCCCTTCAGTTACAAAAGTTTATTAAGTATTTGTTGTGGCACCAGCACCAGGGGCCGCTGCCTTCCAAAAAAAAAAAATTAGCAGGTTTCAGCCAAGCAGGAAGGATGTCAGTATTGCCAGGAGAACTTCTCCACACAGAACAAACCAGAGCAACCCCCCCCCCCCCCCGCTCTGATAGGACGTCAGTCTGGGAAGGAGCAAGTTTAGGAAGCAGAAAGGTGACCAGGCCTTTGTCTGTTACACCTGTCATGGACATGGACATGGACACAGACATGGACACACACACACACACACACACGGTGCAAAACATCCCCCATTAGGCTAAAGCTAATCACTCTCACACCAGCCCACGGGCTACAGGCATTCAGTAGTTAAGGCTTATAAAGTGCCTCATAGCTCAGCCCTCCCCCAGCGCTAAGTAGCAGCATTAGGGTGTCACACACATGCCTTGCAGAGGCAGTGAGCCTGAGCCGGGTGAGTGGTGGCTGTTGCATGTGCATGCTTAAAGTGCAGCAGCAGAAGACCAAGCACGTGGTGATGTACCACGGCAGCACATGACAGGTGTGCAATGATGTCGTTATCTGCACCTGCCTTGCATGGACTAATACAGGAGAGGGTGTGCAGTGACAGCCTTAGCACACAAATTGAGTGCACTCATGTGGGTATAAGGGGGGTGGCATGGCACACACATGCCACTCGGCTGCAGTAGCATGTGTGCAGCAGTGGTGTCATCTACTCTAACCCAGTGAGGGTCATAACACACCCAGCTCCAGCAATAACATGGGAGAAGGTGTGCAGGGATTGGGTTGTGTATGCCACACACACCTGAGGGTCAGCTGCTTTGAACTGGGTCTTCAGGTGCACTGTCAGCCCTGCATGAGAATTGGGAGGCTGCAACAGACAGTGCTGAAAAACCAGCACCCAAGCAATTGGATCCTCACCCCACTGCAATCAACGGCAAAGCTCCCACTGACTTACCAGCACAGAATTGCACCCAACATGAACAAATCACCTGCATTAAGGTGCAGACTCCCTCAACCTCCTGCGCAACAACAACGTTTGCCAGAGTGCGCCTCCGCTCCCTCAAGCCTGTCAGGGCCAACGAACCTCCCCATTCCACCTCCCCTAGAAAATGTCTGATCAGCCCGTTTACAGGTGCCCTGTTCGTTTGCTGCCGCTACTAAAGATACTGGCTGCGAAGTTACTAGATTCTAAAGTTGTGCCTGCCTCACCAGGCCTCGGCACCTTTATGGAATGGTCAACCTAGCACAGCAGGAGAGAAGTTCAGAGCCAGCTGTTTTCAGTTTCGTAATTCCACAGCCAATCAGATTGTTCCCTTGGGGCTAGCTGTCCCAACCACACCCTTGTTAGAGTAAAAGAAGCCCCATGCAGAATGAGGCATTTGGTCCCCTGTGAGCAAGAATATTAGGACACTGCTTTCCTGTAGTGTCCTGCTTTTCTTTTTTAAAGGCAGAGAGATAACGTCCAGGCTGGTGAAGATCTGCCTTTTCAGCGGGCGATGCCCAGCCCTCCTGCTCTGTCTACGTTACTATAAGCAATGACATCTCCGGAATGGATCTGGCCTGGTCTGGTCTGATTTCAGAAGGTAAGAGAGCTCAGCGCTCGCTGTAGGACTCTTTGGGTACATCTAGATTACATGCCTCTGCCGACAGAGGCATGTAAAATAGGCCACCCGACAGTCAATGAAGCGGGGATTTAAATATCCCCGGCTTCATTAAAATAAAAATGGCCGCCATGCTGTGCCAGTTCAGCTGATCGTCAGCACAGCGCGCGAGTCAAGACACGGATCGGTCGACAGGGAACACCTTTGTCGGCTGCTCCTGTAAACCTCGTTTCACACAGCATAAGGGAGGGTCGACAAAGGCGTTCCCTGTTGACCGAACTGCATCTTGACTCACGCGCTGTGCGACGATCAGCTGAGCCGGCAGAGTGCGGTGGCCATTTTTATTTTAATGAAGCCGGGGACATTTAAATCTCCGTTTCATTGACTATGTTGGGTAGCCTATTTTACATGCCTCTGTCGGCAGAGGCATGTAATCTATACGTACCCTTTGTGTCGACAACTGGCCTGCTGCTGCTGCCACAGGTTGGCTTGGAAACGTAAGTGCCAGCCCAGAGAGCGCAACGATCCATCTAGCCCAAGAGCCTGTGGCCAGTTAGAAGGAACGTGTCCGTTTGCCTGAGTCTCTCCGGGCAAGAGTGCGGGAGCACGTTCCTGGAGGTTTACTGAGTGACCCTCTTCCTTCCAAGTGAAAGTCTAAAAAAATTGTTTTCTCCCCTGAGTTTTATGTTCTAAAATGCCCCGTGCGGGATTAAAAACACCCAACAGAAACAGCCCCACACTGCACCCCTCAGAGGGCAAAGACACCTGGTAGAGTCTGGGTCTGCTCCATGGGTAGAGTACTGCAGCACTCCATTTTGTTTTACACCAGTTAGCCGGGGGGCTAATGGGCCCTCCCATGGTTACTGACTGCAGGGGGGGTGAGAAGGGCGTGTTAAGCAGTATGAAGGATGCGATTTCATTATGTATGCGGGAAAAGAACCAACCGAGACACCCCCACCCCGCTTAAGACTGGTGGGTAGTACGGGGATACAACTCCAGGCTAGCGTGGACACACGGTTAGGGTCCCGTTGACATCTGCCAACTTTGCCCACCTCTAAGTCCACCCGGCACTGAAGACAAAGGCCTGTGCCCCGCTCTCCTTCCATGGGCCTTTTCTTGAGAGGGAGAAGGGGGAACAGAGGTGGGATAGAGGAAGCAGTGGCACAGCAGAAAACAGCAGGAGGCAGCAGCAGGAGGGGAAGAGCTGCTCCCAACTCTCTCTACCCGCAGGCAAGAGAAAGGAAACGTGGCGGTCCGTAGCGCGGGGGTGGACCTGTGGTCAGGCAGGCTGGCCAGCCTCAGTCGGAGTGGAGGGACAAGGCCACTTTGACACAGGAGAGCTGCTGGGCCCCGTTGCTCATGACCCCCTCGATACGGTAGTCACCGTTTGTCAGCCAGGAAGGCAACTCGATGACGGGCAAGTAGAACTCACTGGGTGGCAGGGAGTAGGATCCCTGTGGAGGGAAACAAACACCGATCCGTTAGCACACGGCAGCTCCCGCCTCTCCCCAGCATGGCACCTGGGTTTAGCCAGCTGCCCCTGCCCCCAAGGACAGGCCCAGGGAGGGGTGAGCCCACCTAGCTTTCGGATACTACCCCCGTCTGCTCCATGCCCTGCACCTCTCATTCAACCTCCCCATAAGCAAAGAGGAACAAATCAAGCAGGTGTGAATATCCCTAATTACTGATCACGCATTACTTCCCCACTGGGGTGCTTGGCTGCCCACCCATCCCTAGGGGAACCCTGCAGCCACCATCCACTGATTTCCAGATCATCCTCTCTGCTTCTCAGCCACCTGCCTGGTGCAGGGACTTAATAGAATCCTAGGGCTGGAAGAGACCTCAGGCGTCATTGAGTCCAGCCCCCTGCCCAAGGCAGGACCAACCCCAACTAAATCAACCCAGCCAGGGCTTTGTCAAGCCGAGACTTAAACACCTCTAGGGATGGAGATTCCACCACCTCCCTAGGGAACCCATTCGAGTACTTCACACCCTCCTCGTGAAATAGTTCTCCCTAATGTCCAACCTAGACCTCCCCCACTGTAACTTCAGCCCCTGTGGGTTTCTGTCTGCATCCCTCTGCATTCCTGGGCCCCATTTCCACTGTCAGGGCCAGCTCAGTACAACCGGACGGTGACTTTCTCCACTCCCCTCCACCCCTGCAGGCAAGTTCCTCCCTGCCCCAGGTCTGGGAGAGTCCAGCTGCCCTGGGGGTAACGTGTCCCAGCAATGTTACAAGCAGCCCCCAGGTGGCAGCAGAGATCAAAGCGAGCTGGCACCCAATCACATCAGTCCAGCCCAGGCGGAGCTAGCGTTGCCAACTTTCTAATGGCACAAAACCAAACACTCCGGCTCCGCCCTTCCCCAAGGCCACACCCCTGCCCTGAGGCCCCGCCCCCTGCTCACTACATTTCCCCCTGCCTCGGTGGCTCACTCTCCCTCACTGACTGTCTTTCACTGGGCTGGGGCAGGAAGTCAGAATGCAGGAGGGGGTGAGGGCTCTTGTGTGGGGTGGGGGGGGGGGGAATGCAGGCTCTGGAGGGGTCTGGGAGGGGGCTCTGGGCTGAGGCAAGGGCTTGGGATGCAGAAGAGGGTGAGAGCTCTGGCTGGGGGACACAGGCTTTGTGGTGGGGATGAAGGGTTTGGGGTGCAGGCGGGGGCTCAGGGCTGGGACATGGGCTTACCTCACGTGGCTCATCAGTCAGCAGCACCATGGAGCTAAGGCAGGATCCCTGCCTGTCCTGGCCTGCACTGCATCTCGGAAGAGGCCGGCAGGTCCAGCACCCCGGGGAACCAACAGACTTGCTAGGCCTCTGGGCAAGGTGTAGGGGAGGACTAGCTCTATGCTCTTGGGAGGGGAGGGGCAGGGCTGGGGGCTCTTAGCACTCCCTGGAGCAGCAATTTAAAGGGCCTGTGGGCTCTGGTTGCCACAGTAGTGGTAGGAGCCATGGGCCAGCTGCCCCCTTTGCCCCACCCACAGCGGGCCTGCCAACACCTAGGCTGTGGAGTGGGGCGGGGAGCCAGGAGGTTCCACATGCTGCTCTTCCCTGCAGGCACCACCCCTGCAGCTCCCACCAGCTGTGGTTCCCAGCCGGTAGGAGCCCAGAGCCAGTGCTTGGGGCGGAGGCAGCGTATTGAGCCCACTGGTCCTCCCCCGTCCTCATCTAGGAGCCGGACCTGCTGGGCACAGCGCAGAACCAGGACAGGAAGGGATTCTGGGTGTGACGATCCTAAAGGAATGGTGAGCATGATTTAAACATGGCTGAATAGCTGCAGGGGTGCTTTGGAGCAAGGTCCCTTTAAGCAGAAGGTGATGGAGAGCTGGGCACGGACCGTATGGTCAATACAGGGCCCATCTGTCAGCAAACATGGGGCCATGCACAAGTAATGGTCAGAGGTATAAAGTGCTTGCCCAGAGCCCCAACTGACTTGGTCATCAGCACCGGACAGCCGGCACATCATGCGGAGAGCCAGGGCAAACGATGAATAAGTAAATGTGGGGTGATTTGAGGTGCCTCCCCTTCTAGTCACCACATGCCCCCGGGGCAGGCTTTTCAGACATGGGACTCCTTGGGGGAAGGAGGGTATAAGACTCAAGCAAAGTAAATCCCTGTGGGTTGGGATTCCTTCACTGTGACACCTGAAGAAGCTGGTGACACTCTGCTCAAGTAAAACTGTAAACCAGCAGCCCTCCACGCATCCCCGGTGTCACATAAAAAGCCATATGTGGGCCTGCAGGGGTTAAATTTGTATTCCTCTAGGCCAGCCATGAGCCCTGCTGGTGAAAATGCCAGGTGTTCTATATCAGACGGCCTTCATCAGCCGCAACTCGCTATGCTTGCTAGCTGAGAGCCAAGTATGGGATAAATAACATGACCTCGGTTCTCAGCCCCGTGGGAACGTTGTGAGTGGCATTGGGCCAACTCGCACACGCTCAGTAAACTGCTAAAGTATAAGATCACTGGGAGTCTAACCCCTCTGTGAGTCTCACCAGGGACCTAGACCTCGAAGGATGTCCTGGATCCCCCCCAGCTGGAGCCACGTCCACTGTGGCCGGGTGCGAGGTGACCGGAATGGGACCCCCCCACGGACTGAAGGGACGTAAGCATTTCCCCATGCCTGTTACTCTTTTATGCATTGCACTGCCTGTGCTTATTGGCGTATTACTTTGCAGTAGCTGTGTAACCATCTGGCAGTATTAAGTCTGTAATAGTAGTGAGATTAATAAAAGCAACCATCCCTAATCAACTTTGTCTCAAAGCGAATCCACAACCCTGTTGGGCCCTGCCCTTGTGAGTTGATACCCAGGGGCAGACCTGAGTGCTAAGGACAGACATGGAGAAGAGAAGCCATCTGTAAATTGGAAACCACCGTCCCTGGTTACCAGGCAGAACCTGCGTGTGGCACGGCGGGAACCCTGCTTGTGTGTGTGTGAAACAGAGACTCACTGAGGGGAAGTAGCATTCTTACTGTACTGCTGTGTGTGAGGAACTTTCTCGGTGATTAAGCTCACCCTTTACCACTGCTGGAATCCCTTCTCAAGAAACTACAAAGGCCTGTGTGAAATTCTGGTGTTTGGGCCTTTTCCCACTGACAGTAACGGTAATCCGGGAGCCCCAAACAGGACCCCTAGTGTCCAACAGGGACTAGCCTGCCTTAGCCCCGCAGCACCACCTACCAGACTTTCAAAGGTCCGGTTGGCAGTGCTGACCGGAGCCAAAGGGGCTCCATTTGACCAGACCTTCTGGTAAAAAACCAGGCAGCTGGCAACCTGCGGGGGAGGCCAAGAAAGTACAGTGATCACACAGCAGCAGAGACTGCTCTCAGGGACTCCCTCCCCCGTTGCACAGCCCAGAGGGCCTTCCCGTACAGCTGACCCATAGCAGCCGCAGAATGCCACGAGGCGTTGGGAGGCAAAGCCCCTGATCTCCCTGGGGTGGGCCTGCTGGACCTACACTCTGCCGGCCTGACTCCCCATTGCTTGCAAAGTGGGTGCTTTGGATGGGGTCAGAGCAGAGGAGAATGGGCCCGTCTAGTTCAGGCCCCCATCTCCGACAACTGCCAGAACCTGACCTGCCCCCGGGCTGCCCCACTGACACACACATTGCCACCTCACCACCCCTTCTCCGGGCTGCCTGGATTTCTATTTTCTCTCCTCCAAGGGCTGGCAAAGCCCCTGGCCCAGCACACAGCCACCTGATGGAGAGGGTGCGGTGGGGGGGGAGGATGCCCTGCTGAGCTAGGGTCTGGACGTAGGGGCTGTGACCCTCCTGCCCGTCCCATGTCACAAGCCAGGGGGGAGGGCAGGGTCCTGGCACGGCACAGGCGGAGAACGCTGGTTCAGCGCTTACCTGTTTGAAGGGGCAGTGACAGGGGATGCCGTAGCTGAGGAGCGGCTCAGGGCATGGCGTTCCTGGGGGGACGGCGTCGTCCAAGATGTTGCAAACGTCCTCGTACGTGCAGCTCCCGATCTGGTCCAGGCAGGGGACCTTTATCCACATGTCGGCTATCTTCTTCTCCACCGTGAGTACCGCCTGGACAAAGGGTCGCACCGCCGGTTACGCACCAGCTGGGACAATCTCCCCTTCTCCCAAAAGCCTCCATAACCCTGCCCCACACCAGCTGCTCCATGCCCTGTCTTGGTTCCTCGGGCTGGCCTTAGATCAACCATGAGCCGCTGAGGCAAGGGAGCGGGCCGCCTGGGTGGCCTCCTCCATCTCAGCGGGCCGCAAGAGTCTCGAAACCAAGACGGTCTCCTGACAGGGGAGTTTTGCTCACTGTGTCTGTGTACCTAGACGTTGCAGGGGGCGCCGATAGGAGGTGCACACGGCTCTCACAGGCAGTGCCGTGTGCAGCCAGCACCCACCTCACGTCACCGACCCCGGCTTCACGTCCAGGAAAAAAAAACGACGCAGACAGAAACCAGGGGGATCTGGGACAGGTCACAAAATGGCTCACAGGCCACCCGCAGACCCCGCCACGGGGCAGATGCACTGTCTTACATGGTATGCTCCTCCAGGCAGGGAAAGCATCATCCCAAACTGAAGACACCGGAGCTTCTCCAGACTGCTCCCAGCCTGGCCGAAATCAGAAACCAACCTCTGTCTGCACGCAGAGCCAGGCCACAATGCAAGAGATGTTAGGAACAATCCCCCCGGGAACGCCATGGCCGGGCTGTTGGTCTCCCATTCAGAACAACTCAATGCAGAACCCCCCTTCCTCTTTAATTCCGGGCTTGAAAAAAAAACCTTGGCCTGGCTGAGCTTGTAAAGCGCCCCTCCCACTCGGCCGACCCCCCAGCACAGCGGGGCTTTGATCTCATCCAAGCATTCCCGCCACACAAGCCCAAACGAACAGTGATGGGAGCGGCAATAAAGGCTGCAAAGTCTTGCCTTTGGCACGCCGCTCCCGCCCAACTCCCGGGCAGAATTTGGCCCGGGCTGATTCTTTGGCGCAGCTGCATGAGAAAGCACCACAGGGAGCAGGAGAAAGTGATCCCAGGCCCCCTTCCCTTCGCTAACGAGGCGGAACAGAGATGCTCCATCCCGGGCAGCAATTCTCAGTGCTTGTTATGGTCGCAACTGCCTAGGACAGGAGGCACGTGGGAGGCAGGGGTGAAGGGCTGGCTACTTTCTCTGTAACTTCTGCAGTCGCAGCGGTGGCCTTGCGGCTGCCCCGTTTTTTTCCTCCCCCGGTGAATCCCAGCAGCCATCTCTCTGTCGGCTGCAGCCAGGACAGGGCCGCAGCAGCGTCCGCGTTCACGCTGGGCGGGCCTTGCTAGCAAAGGGGAATTCCCCCTGGCTCAGCCCGCCGCCGGGTGCCAGCTTACGCGGTGTGAAGGGCAGGGGAGAGCCAGGCCAGCCAGCACTTGCTGCGCACACTGCTGGGGGATAAGGACAGCGCTGGCTCTGCGGCGGAGCTGCTGGTTGCCTAACGCCGTGCATCAGAGACCGCAGCGGAGAGTCCTGAACCGGCAGATCTGGGCACAGCTGGTGTAACTGCCCCAGCTAGCACACTCAGGAAGGGCGGGACGGAGTTCACAGTGTCCCCCACAGGGCAGGGAGGCCCCCCTCCACCCCCGCCAGCCCATAACCCAGCTCTCACGGCTGGGAAACTCAGCGAACCAGGGCCCGCTTCTGCTTTCAGCCACCACTGAGCTGGCTGCTGCACCCTTCATCTAGCGCTCCTTCCCCCCACCCCATGGGGCAGATGCCCTGCAAAGCCTAGCCCTCCGCCGGGTGTGCAACCTGGGTGGTGTGTGCCACTAATCTCTAAGGGCCAGACCCTCTGCTGGGCGTCCCCAGGAAGGCCCCACCTGCAGCAGGGGCTGTGCACAGGCAGGGGAGTTTCAAGGAAGTGGTCACATGCGTTATCAGCGTCTCCACAATCAGGAACCGAGTCTGGCTTTGAGGTTGGGCAGCAGGTCGGCTCCGCGTGGCCAGTCAGGCACCTCCGGCCTGCCTCTCTGCACACCCTGGACTCTCACCCCCCACTTCCTCTTCTCTTGCCTCATCTTCCAATGAAGGACTCCCCTTGTCTCTTCCCCTCCTCCTGATCTTAATGGGACCCCCCCAACTCTGTCCCCCCAGCATTCCTTTCTCCCTGCTTCCGTGTTCCCTCCCCCCCCCCCCCGCTTTCCTATTCCCTCCTTTCTCTGAATCCCCTGGTGCCTTTAGCTGACTGATTTCACTCCCCACTTCGAGCTCGCCGCATCTAACACCCAGGGCCAGGCTTCTCGGGCGGACGGGCTCCCCAGCTGTCCTCTAGCCCCTTCTCCGCAAAGGCGCTGAGCTCCCAGCGGCGCCCACTGGCTTCGCTGGGACCCGCGGGTGCCCGGGCTTTGCCAAGGGGGCCGCAGCCGTTTCGACACCCACCCTTCTACGACTTGGCTACGCTCCCGCAGGGGTGAGTCCGAGCCTCGCTCGTCAGCCCAGCCTCACGCAGACGCTGCCAGGCTGCTCCAGGGAGTGGGAGCTGGGAGCGCCTTGGATCTCACCCAGCTCCACTGCACAGGCCGTGGGCTGTGGCGAGGGGGCGGGAAGTCACAAGGGAATGACTGGGCTGCTTTAGAGGACCCGCCCGCCTTTCTGCCAGTGGCGCTGCATCCCTCCGAGGGGCTGCACCAGAGCCGGCCTGCCCAGAGGACGGTTCAGGGGGCCGCCGTGGCAGCCCCCCCAACTGTCCTATGGATGGCACCAGCCCCCATTTTGATGGGAGCCTGTGGGGTGGCCTAGGGGATTACCAGGGGGCTGGCACAGTGAAGTGGAGCCCAGCAGGCTGGGAGATGGCGGCAGAGCGGAGCAGGCTGCTGCACTGCTCCGGTTCCCGCCACCATGGTGGGGGGGGGGGGAACCCTGCCGCCGCCCCACATCAACCCCTCCTCCCCCCCAGGTAATCCTCCCCAAGGAGGGGGCTTTGGGGAAGAGAAGACAGTGGAGCAGGGACAGGAAGAGGCAGGGATGGGTGGAGGTGAGGCAGGAACAGTGGGTTGCCTGGTCCCACTGTTGCCCCAAGCCCAGCGCACCCTGGGGCAACCCCGCCCCCAAAACCCATCCCACCTCCCTAACTTCAGCAGGTCCCCTATCCTGCCTTCCTAATGCAGGATCCAGCTGCATCCCTGGGGCAGCCTGCATTGACTGTCCATCTGCTCCCAGGGTGGGCGGGGCAGTCCTTGAACCTACAACCCTGAACTCCCCAGGCAAATACCCTATCCCCTAGACCACTCAAGAACCCTGGGCTATGCCGATCCATTTCAGGGAAAAGTTCCCACCCAGCAGGCAGACCAGGCCCAGACCAAGCCAGCCTGGAGTTCCCCAGCCCCAAACACAGGTATTCACAAGACATCAGAGTTCTCAGGGTCTGGGCCCTGGAAACCAGCAGCAGCAGTGGAAGGGTTGGGACCGTGGGGTTGGAAACGTGTCCCAGGCCTTGCAATTCCTGCCGGGGCCAGGGACTGCGGTGGCTTTTGGCGCGTCCTTTAGGGTTGCCAGATAGTTTAAAAAAAAATACCGAATACACCCCACCCAAAAAAACACCGGGGAAAAAATTCTGTTGGGGGGGGGGCTCAAAGTTTTTTTTGGGGGGGGGGGGAAAAATGACCCCAAGAGTTATTAAGCAAAAAACAAACCCGGGGAGGCATTGCTTCCCATTGCTCCGGTCTTGAGGTTTTTTTGTTGGTGGCCAACTTTTTCTTTTGGTCAAGACACAAGGAAGCTTCCCTGCGGAACCAGGTGAGCAGGGGGGCCAGGGCCCGGGGGCTGGGCCCAGTTGCCAAGTGTTTGTAGGGTTGCCAGGTGTCCGGGATTTTCTGAATTTTTTTAGCGGACAGGAGGCGAAAATCCCGGACTGTCCGGGTGAATACCGGACACCTGGCAACCCTAACGTCCTTTCCCAGCGCTCCACAGCACCGCAGTAGCTTCTCCGGCAGGCTTGCCCTTTGTCATCTACCTTCAGAGGTGAGGTGAGGTCCACTTTACTGGAAACCGCCAGGTTGACTTTCAGGTCCCCGGGGATGCAGATTGGGTCTGGGGCCAAGGAGAGACTCTGGACCACAACGGGATCGGTCCCGTTGTCACAGTTCTTCCATGAGAAGCCATCAACCTACAGGATTCAGCGAAGGAAAGGGTTAAACAGCCCCTGTGCTCAGCTGGGCTTGCTGGCACGGGAGAGAGAGTTCTCATGCTCCTTGGAGTCATGCTCCAGTGGGTTCGCAAGGGGACCTGCAAGGGGTCCCCTGCAGTCCACCACAGTAGGGAAGACGGCAGCTGCACTGCGGAGTTCTGGAGCGTGAAGGCCCCTCATAATTCCATTGTAGGGGGCAGAGATCCCCATGTAACACCTCCCCCCTCACACACACACACACTTACTGATGACATTGAGAAAACAGGTGGAAACGAGCTTTTAAAGCGTGCTGTCAAATTCTGAAAAAACGGTAACACTGTACTAACATTGCAGGAGGAGAGTTTCAGAAGTGCCCAAGGGATTTAGGATCCCACATGCCAGTGCCTCTGGGATCCTAAATCCATCAGGCATTTTAGAAATTCTCCTCCTCGGACTGTAATTATAAAGCCTTTTAATACATTTGAAACCAACCCATGCACCTCCCTCTGGCATTTCCAAACTGCCTACTGAGTAATGCTCATCTAAACTTGCCAGCTATAACGTGGGCATTGAAATAGCACATTCGCCGCTGATGTCACCAACAAACACACGAGTCTGAAACGGAGGGTTTGTTTTATTAGCTGAACTGAGTATGGATGGCCTAGTCTACTCAGTAACATCAGCGTAAACTGAAGGTGCGACTTTAACTGGTTCAGTTAAACCAGTGCAGCTTTGTGTGTGGACAGTCTTAAACTGATTTAAATTTGATTCATACTGGCATCAGTACATCAACAAGTGAAAGCTAAAGCATCAGAAGGGCATCTACAGTGCTTTGCCCTTGGGCTTGTCTGCACCAGTTTCACTTTCATCAGTTTAATTAAATCAATGCACCAACTTTTGTGCACTGACTCTTATACTAGTTTAATCAGTTCAGCTCGTACCCATATGGACACGATTACACCAAAACAAGCCAGGTTTAAGCTGGTATAAAAGCAGTTACACACAAAGCTGCACTGGTTTAACTGAACTTCTATAAAGTCAAACCTCCAGTTGAAACCAAAGCAGCTTTGTGTGCAAGACTGGGGCTAAATCATTTTCAAACCAGGGCGACTTCTACATGTAGACAAACCTTTCAAACCCAAAGTCAATTTCTCCACAGGACAGGTAAAGCTGAGCCTACAACAGCTGCCCTGGGCTTCCCCTCCCATGGACGCCCCAGCATAACTGGATCCTGTATTAGGACAGGCTGGTTCTGTGAGTGCAGCCCTTCTGACTTACAGTCGGTACCCGCCCACTAATGTCAGTGCAACTGCCAACACGTCACCGAGGGAACTTGTCCCAACAGCCCACCTCTCTCTGCTCCTAGTAAATTTCAGCACATGGCGTTCTGCTGGAGTGGGTGGGTAGCTATGGATTCACACCGCCATAAGAACACCCACACTGGGTCAAACCACAGGTCTGCTAGGGCAGTCGCCTGTCTTCTGACTGTGGCTGGTGCCAGATGCATCAGAGGGAATGCACGGTTATTATCGAGTGGCCAATCTGGCAGCCAGAGGTTGGGTCCCCCCCAGATCATGAGCTGCTTCACATTTCCATGGAACACTTGGCGTGCCCACGTGTGAGTCATGAATAAATCTGCCATGTCTCCAGCCCCATCACAGGCACATGTCCCAGGCAGGGACAAAAGCCCCGGTCAAGTCTGAAGCTTGATCATTAACGCGTCCAAACAAGCAGGGGACAAGGTTTTGTCCTCTTGGGTAACCAAAAAAAACCCAGCTGCCTGGGATGTGACTGAGCTGGCCGGTGTGAATGCCCCTTTGGGCTCAGAAGGAGCAGGGAGTAATGGTTCTGGTAGGGGGAAGCTGTACAGGAAAGCGGGGAAACGCTGCTTCCACTCGAGTTATAAAGGGGGCACTAAAATACCCGCCACTTACTCCCCTTGATTGCTCCTTTTCACTGCCACAGCGCCGAAAAAGTGGCTTTAGTGTGACTTGGGCCTGTGGTATTGATTCAGTGTTTGCTTGACCTCTTGTGGAAAGGTCTGGCACATGCTGAAACCCCCCTCCTGTGCTTGCACATGGCCCAGAACCCCCGTGGGCATGCGCCAAACGGCACCAGCTTTTACTCTTGCTGCAATTGGCCTAGCTCATGTGCTGGCAGTGGCGTTCCAGACACCCCAGAGGAGATGACGGTCTCCCCCTTTTCAGCAGAGGCGCCTGGTGCCCCGTGTTCTCTGGAACAAGTCAATAGCAAAATGCACTCGCCTGACTCCAAATGACCGATGCCCCGCGCCAGCCACCTCCCTTTCTACAGTCCACATTTTCCCCTCTATCTGAAGAAACAGTGAGTAGTCCTGTGGCACGTTAGAGCTAATAAATTATAAATATGTATCTCCTGGGCAAAACCCACTTCCTCTCTCTGCCACAGCTTGCAAGTACCTCTGGCTGCTTGCGGCAAGCAGATCGGAGGGACAGAAAGCAGCGGTGAAATCGAGAGCCCGGCTCAGGGATGGGTGGCGGGGATAGAGCCGTTCACCTCCGAGTGCTTAGCTCAAAGGCTGGGGATCCCAGTGGCTCGGGAGACAGGAGCGGGAACGGGAGCCACATGCCGCTACGCCTCTGGGTTGAATCCGGCCCGAAGTGTTCAGGTGGAAAGTTGTCAACCCACATTCCGCCCTGCCCCCGGGGCACTTGGCACCACGCTGGCAGCACAGAGCGGCTCTAGCCCTGGCATTGCCAGCCTTGAGGGTTCACCCCAAAGTAGGGGTGTGAGGCCAGCCTAGCAGCTTCTACTCCCCCTACAGCTGGTCAATGGGAGATGGCTGGGGGGCTGAGGGTTGGAGCTGAGCTGAGGCGTCTCTGTGACCTGGAAGCGTCCTTCTGGGCTCTTCAGGGCCTCTAGTAACCAGAGTGATTTAGAACAGGCTTCAAGCCTCTTAACTTAGAGCAGAGATGAATCCAGCGCACAGCCCCATGAGGAGAGCACGTCAGCGGGTCAGAGACATCTCTGCACCTCCCTTCCCAAGGCTCTGGGCCATGCTCCATATCCATTCTGCAGCCCCTATGTGGCAACTCAAGGAAGACTCCAATGCCGCCCTGCTAATCAGCAGAGCCTGCACAGCTGGGTTTTGTTTTTACGGGTGGTGCACATCTGCACATGCCTTGGTGCACATAACAATTTTATTCTGCACATGGATGGGGAAAAATTCCACACCCAGATGGAAAAGATGAGCGGGAACCTTGCTCTGCACAAGTAGTAACACGTTTCTCTGCCCCTCCTTGGGGGTTTGGCCAGAGCCTCCAGCTCTCCAGAGATCTCTCACACCCATAGAACTTATCTCCTGGCCTTGGCTGGTGAGGTGATTGCAGCAAAAGAGGAACTGACATCGAACAAAAGAAAACAGGAACTGAGTTGGGGCAGGCTCAGAGAAAGCCGCTCGCGAGCCCAGCCCCTGCTGGGGTGGCTATAGAGACGCAGTAGCCATGCAGTCTAGTTCATGTCTGAGTTGCGGTCCAGATGGCCATGGGCCGTTAGGGACAGCTCAGGCCACAGTTACCCATCACACGCCAAGAGCGTGGAGCACGGCACCATCAGGACAGCAGCGAGGTGCAGCGTCGCGGGGAATCTGAGATCACTGCTAGCAGTGCTGGGCTACCGGCTAGCAAGCAGCCCGGCTCCCAATGCGGGCGGACAAGCAAGCAGGGTGCTATTCCCCCTAGGAATCCAGGCCAGCGCTCACCTCTGCTCTTCTTGGGACAGAAGTGGGGGCCTAGCCCCATGCTCCAAAGGATGACAGGCAGTGGTCCCTCTCATTTTTTTCCATCCATGTGCAGAATAAATTTTGTTACGTGCACCATTGCATGAATGGATATGCGCCACCTGTAGAAACACACTCTGCTCATCAGCTGGGTGGCACCTGAATCTCTCCTGGGCGGCCACCTAAGCGCTCAGCTTCCAGGGAATATTGGTGACAGGTGGGTATGCAGTCACCATCCCAGTGCTAAGAAGCCCTGCTCCCCCATGTGCAGAACACACATGCATTGGATACCAGGCAGCCCCACTTCCAGGCTTTCCCCTCTCCCTGGGGTAAGGCTTTGGCTGCACCTTTGCCTGGCACGGGGTTCTTCCAAACCACCAACCTTCAGAAATCACGATACAGACCCGACTCCTACAAAACCACATCCAAGGTCAATACTGAAACACGTATCCAAACACAACGTCTCCACCGACTGGATCGGAATTCCCCTTGGACTGTCGGTTTGTGAAACCGGTGGAGAGTCGGCTCCTTGTCCCCATGCAGATGAGGACCCTTTTTAGGAGCCTGGAAAATTCTGGCTAGGCAGGAAAACCATTTCCCACCCAGCTCTCCCCGCCTGGCTGCTGCCCGGGGCTGGAACCTCTCTCCCCACCCTGGCTCTTCCTCCACACAGGCCAGCCCACCCCAGGCAGCCAGGAAAAAAAGAAGACTGAGAGGGGACATGCTAGCAGATATCAAGCATTGTTACAAAGAGGAGGAAGAAAAATTATCCTCCTCAACCTCTGAGGGTAGGACAAGAAGCAATGGGCTTAAATTGCAGCAAGGGAGGGTTAGGTTGGACATTAGGAAAAGCTTCCCAGCAGGGTGGTTAAACACTGGAATAAATTGCCCAGAGAGTTTGTGGAATCTCCATCATGGGAGGTTTTTAAGAGCAGGTTAGACAGGCATCTGTCAGAAATGATCTAGACGGTGCTTGGTCCTACCGTGAGGACAGGGGGACTGGACGTGATGACTTCCCGAGGTCCCTTCCAGTTCTATGAGTCTGCGACCCCAACACGTTCCCACACCTCCCCACTGGATATCCCAACACCCCTCGGGTAGATAAGCCGCTTCCTTTTTCTGTACACCACGCGCGGTTGAGCTGCGGAACTCCCCGTCGCTGTAAGTCACGGACCCCAACGGAGCAGGGTGCCCAGCAGCATGAGGCATTTCTATGACTGCTAACCTGCAGCACTGAGGGCCACTGTAAAAGATAAAGCCGGGGCCGGAGCCTGCCTCTGCCCCACTCCACAGACCCTTCCCCGTGCCCGGGAGGGGGGCAGCCCCCTTACCTTGCTCAGCCTCCGGGGCTGCGGCCTCTCCACCAGCCAGGGCCGCTGCCCCCGGCCGCCCGGCACCACTGGGCTCAGCTGCAGCAGGGCACCGAGCACCAGAGCCAGCGCCGCCATCGCTCCCGCGGCTGCGGGCCAAGCGGCGGCCGGGCAGGGAGCGGCGCAGGGCGACTCGGCAGCGACTGCGCCTGGAGGTGCCCAGGGCGCGTTCGCCCTCCCCCCGCGGCTTCCGGGGCTCGCCTAGCCCGGGCGGGCGGGGAGGCAGGGAAAGGCGCCCTGCCCTGCCCTCTGCTGGCGTGAAAGGGCTGAGCCCAGGCAGCTCCGCCAGCGGCCCGGCCTCCCCCGCATCGCATCCCGGCTCGGCATCTCTAGCAGCCCCCGCGGAGCCCGGCGCGCAACAACCGGGCAGCCCCACGGGGTCTGCAAGATAAGGCGAGAGGCCAGGTGAGGGCAGACACATAAACACACAGCAGACACAGTGGGCACAGACACACAATAGACACAGATGGGTACAGACACAGACACAGACACACCACAGACACAGGTGGGCACAGACACACAATAGACACAGATGGGTACAGACACAGACACAGACACACCACAGACACAGGTGGGCACAGACACACATTAGACACAGGTGGATACAGACACAAACACACAGTGGGCACAGACACACAATAGACACAGATGGGTACAGACACAGACACACAACAGACACAGGTGGGCACAGACACACAATAGACACAGATGGGTACAGACACAGACACACAACAGACACAGGTGGGCACAGACACACATTAGACACAGGTGGATACAGACACAAACACACAGTGGGCACAGACACACAATAGACACAGGTGGGTACAGACACAGACACACAACAGACACAGTGGGCACAGACACACAATAGACACAGGTGGGATACAGACACAAACACACAGTGGGCACAGACACACATAGACACAGTGGGCACAGACACACAACAGACACAGGTGGGCATAGAAACACCAACACACAACAGACACACGTGGGCACAGACACACATTAGACACAGGTGGATACAGACACAAACACACAGTGGGCACAGACACACAATAGACACAGGTGGGTACAGACACAAACACACCACAGACACAGTGGGCACAGACACACAACAGACACAGGTGGGCATAGAAACACAAACACACGTGGGCACAGACACACAATAGACACAGCTGGATACAGACACAAACACACCACAGACACAGTGGGCACAGACACACATTAGACACAGGTGGATACAGACACAAACACACAACAGACACAGTGGGCACAGACACACAATAGACACAGGTGGGCATACAACACACAAACACAGTGGGCACAGACACACAATAGACACAGGTGGGATACAGACACAACACACAACAGACACAGTGGGCACAGACACACATTAGACAGGTGGATACAGACACAAACACACAACAGACACAGTGGGCACAGACACACAATAGACACAGATGGGTACAGACACAAACACACAACAGACACAGGTGGGCACAGAAACACAAACACACAACAGACACAGGTGGGCACAGACACACAACAGACACAGTGGGCACAGACACACAATAGACACAGGTGGGTACAGACACAAACACACCACAGACACAGTGGGCACAGACACACAACAGACACAGGTGGGCACAGAAACACAAACACACAACAGACACACGTGGGCACAGACACACAATAGACACAGGTGGATACAGACACAAACACACAACAGACACATAAATAGTGACACAGGGCTGGCAGCTGGTTCCCCAGCACCCAGCCAGTGGCACTGCTGACATTCTGCCACCTGACGATCCAGGACTATCCCACTAGCCCTACTAAAAGAGACCAAGGGCCCCTCTGACCCAGAGTCTTGTCTCTAACATGGACCAGATGCGCCTGAGCAGTGGTGGGCAACCTGCTGCCCGAGGGTCGCATGCGGCCCATGGGGGTTCTGTGTGTGGCTTGTGAGACATTTTGCCCACGCGCAGGGTTGCCAGATTCCGCTGGTTTCCATCCGCGTAGGTTTTTTCCTACCAATGTTACTAAAGTGACACGCACATAAAGTCAGGGCATGGAAAGTGAGGTGTGTGCTGCTTGCACACAACATTGTGAGAGCCGTGTGCTCCCTCTGCATCCCGTCAAAGCGCTGCTACGGTTCAATCATCACTTCCCACAAATTCTAGGGACGCCAGCACAGTGAGCAAAACTATCCTATCCTAGGACACCATCTTGGTTCTGACAATCTTGCAGCCCACTGAGATGAAGGAGGGACACTCATGCAGCCACTCACTAGCCTAGGCTGCCCCTCACTACTCCAGAAGAACATGCATCAAGGACTTGTATGGACTAATCTGTCCATACAAACATTTTTTACTAGCCCCAGTCAATCAGCGGTTGCTTTATCCTATACCAGTGGTTCCCAAACTTTTTGGCATCACGCCTCCCTTTTGATTTTTGAGAAACCCTCATGCCCCCCCTCCCAAAAAATAGCAGCAAAACTTGGGGTGGGATTGACGGGTATGTGTGTGGCTGGGTCGCCTCGCGTCCCCCCCTGGAATTTCTTCACGCCCCCCCAGGGGGGCATGCTCCCCAGTTTGGGAACCCATGTCCTATATAATATCACTAGGGGTGTTATGAGTCATATATATGAAAATGTCTAATGCTATTTTAAACCCTGTTAAATGTTTGATGTCAATGATATACAGTGACAGTGAGTTCCACAGGTGAACTGCATGTCATGTATAAAAGTAATCAGTTTACCTACCTGAGGAGTGTCAGTACCTCCAGGCCTGAGACTTAGAGCCCTCAGCCAACCCCTCCAGATCAGGACCAAAGTGCCACAGAACTTTTTCCAATGCTGTGGATTTGTTCCATGCAGACAGAGGCAAGGTGTCTGGGCTGCAATATGACAGTTAGGAAAAATGTGGAGGAAAGGAGGGGCAGGTGGTGATCCATTCAAAAGGCAGGTTTCCTAGAGTCTGGGTGAACCATGAGAGGATTCAAGCAGGGAGAGAACAGTCCAGGTCTTTGCTGAAGAGTTTGGACTTTTTAAAATTTTTTTTAACTTCTCAGTGAGGTACGTACAGCAAAATGCATGCCCAGAACTCCGGCAGGCCCATCACCACTGTGGTGGCATAGCCGGCACTCAAAAGCTATCTCATTGTGAGGCAGAGGGAAGGGGGGGTCCAGCAGCCAGGAGGTTAAAATTGGCAGCGTAAGGCAGTGGTTTTCAAACTTTTTTTCTCATGATCCATAATTTGACTAGAATGCGGGCTCTGGGGTGCAGCTGAGGAGCAGAGCTTTGGGGTATAAGAGGGGGCTTTTTTGGGGGAGCCAGGGCTGGGCAGGAGGGACTTGCCTTGCACGGCTCCCGGTCAGTGGTGCAGGGGTGTGGTTTGAAAACCACTGGCATAAGGTACTTAGTGAACGTCGAGCAATTGGCACAGGCTCTGCCTAGCCACACCTCCATGCCTTTATATAAGAGAGATGGGCCAGGATCTGACCACCCACGAAGTTATTTAACCCAAACTCAATTGCCTTTGCCTTAAATATCCGGCCATGCCAACCCCCCCCCAGGATCCAAACAACCCCCCAACTTTGGGGGGGGTTCATTATGGAACCCCCCATTTTGCAGCTCGGGCCCATCTTTTTCCCATAAAGGCAAGAAGCAAGTGCTCTGTGTGGGATGCAACACCTTTTCTTGCCACACCCCAGTGAGGTAGCTGCAATACAACTGTGCAGGAACGGGTGGAAAGGACGAGAGAGTCTGAGTGGGGGAGTGTAGATTGGGACACACACAGCACCTAATCGTGGCTTAGTGAGACATGCCCAGGACATTGGTGCGATGTTTTCCCTGAGGGTACCTTAGCCAGCCGATGAGTGTGGTGCAATGTTGCAGTGCTCGTCATGTGGTACCTTTCCTGGCATCTGTATGGGCGGAGGGCTCTGCAGAACCAGCCCAGCCGCATCTCTCAGAGGTGGGGAACGCCCTCACTCTAGTGCCTGCTCACCCAGCTGAATGACTCTCTCAGTGCTCACGTAGAGGCTGCCCTCTCCATGGGCTCTGCACTGTTCTTCTGGAGACAGCGCAGGGACGCTGGCATCCCACAGTGCGGGCGGGCCCCCAGGTAGACAAGCTGTAGTGCAAAGGCCGGGGTGGCCACATGGTGTTTAAGGCTACAGCTTCCAGCTGCAGAACCCAGTTTGGCAATTGGGAAGCGGGGGCGGGGGGAAGGAGCAATGGAAAGTAAGCCCACCCCACACTTACCCAGTGGCAGTGTCTCTGGGTGTTGTGACCTGACCCAGACTCTCAGCCAGAGGAGCTGGGCCAAATAGTGGTGCTGTGACAGGGTGCCCGGGGCGGCAGCGCCACGCGACTCCGTGCACCATCTCACAACCCCTGGAGCAGGGAGCTGGGCCCAGCCCAATGGAACCTGAGCTGCTGCTGCCAGATGAGTGCAGCATGGGCTCACTCCGCAGCTCCCCCCACACCTCCTTTGTCAATGGCATAATGTGCTTGAAAAGGCACCGCACATACAACTAAAGCATCCCCCATTCAACGCTCCTCTAATCGTTTCCATCCACGTGCGGAATAAATTGTTATATGCACCGAGGCATGTGTGAATGTGCACCACCAACAGAAACACAAAACCTAGCAGTGGGCACTTTACTAATCAGCATTCAAATGGTGGCATTTGAATTTCTTCTGAGCGGCCACACTCAGTGCGGCCTGTACAGAGTGCGGTCTAGCAGCACATCTGGGCTGGCTCACCTTATGGAATGCCCCTAGAGGTGCTACGAGTACTCACATCTGTGTACAGCAGGGGGGGGAGCGGGGGAGCAAACGGGCCTCGGCGGGCCGGATCCAGCCTGCCAAGCAGGTTGATCCAACCTGCGGAGGCCCTGCTGCTCCCGCACCCCCAGGCCAATGAGGGTCTGGGGGCAGGGGAGAGCACGAAACTTCCTCCCACCCCAGCAGGACAACGCAGTGCTTTGAAACGCCATGCGCTCCTCGCAGGGCGGGAGGAGATGTGACACGCTCCCCCGCCCCCAAGCCCAGATTGGCCTGGGGGTGGGAGGAGCACACGAAGTTTCCTCCACCCTTCCCCCCCCCCACACCCACCCTGCGAGGAGCGCGCGGTACTTCAAAGTGCCACATGCTTCTCGCAGGGCAGAAGGAGGCGTCACGCACTGTCCCGCCCCCAGGCCCTGATTGGCCTGGGGATGGGGGAGCGTGTGAAGCCTCTTCCCACCCTGCCAGGGGCATGGGTGCCTAGTGGGAAGGGGGGGACAAAGGGGTTCCCCCACCCCCAGACCAATCATGGTCTGGGGGTGGGGCAGCCCAGAAGCATCATGGCCCTGCCCCTTCTAGTTTAGGCCCCGCCCCTTCTGGGGTGGCCCCTGGCCAAAAATTATTGCCCACCCCTGGTATACAGCATAAGTCATTCTAGTCACCTGTCCCCTGCTGCATACAATTCTGTGCTTCACCATCACTGGCCAATTACAGCAGTGCACCCAGGGGATGCTTTTCCCTGCAGCCTGATGGGTCCAGGAAGATCCCTGACAGGCGCGGTTCCTTTGCTGATACACTGTATAGTGAGATCCTCCATCCGAAATGCAAGATTTCTGAAGGTGTTTTAAGGATTGTGGTTGGGGGCAGGGTGTGCACATGTGCACACATGAGCATGCATATCCAGTAGTTCAGTGTCCACAGTCTAAATAAAGTTTCTTATTCCATGTTAGAAGATAGTGACTTTCAATGATTCTTTACTGTTTAAATGGCTCCAGATGTCAAACATCTCTGAGTGTCCGGGTGCTTGGATTTGGGGCTGTGAATTGGGCCTATCTCAAACAGCAAAACATTTCACAGAACAAGTAACAAGGTTACAAAAAAAAAAAAAAAAAAGAAGTCCCTGAGGGTATGTCTACACTACAAAGTTAATTCGAACTAACAGCTGTTAGTTCGAATTGACTTTCATAGGCGCTACACATGCAAACCGCTAGTTCGAACTTAATTCGAACTAGCGGAGCGCTTAATTCGAACTAGGTAAACCTCATTCTACGAGGACTAACGCCTAGTTCGAATTAAGTAGTTCGAATTAAGGGCTGTGTAGCCACTTAATTCGAACTAGTTGGAGGCTAGCTCTTCCCAGCTTGCCCTGGTGGGCACTCTGGGCCAAGCCAGGGAAACTCTTCTGCCCCCCTCCCGGCCCTGGAGCCCTTAAAGGGGCACGGTCTGGCTACGGTGCCCGTGCCAGGTGCAAGCCTGCCAGCACCCAGCCAGCAGACCCTGCACCTGGCACGGCATGAGCCAGCCACCCGCTGCCACCCAGCCCTCCGCCTCTTCCCAGGACCAGGCTGGCGGCTCCCAGGAGCCTGCCCGGGGCCGCAAGAGGCGGGCGCCTGCCTGGTCTAGTGCGGAGATCGTGGACCTCATCGAGGTTTGGGGGGAGACCTCCAGCATCCACAACCTCCGCACTAGGCACAGGAATGAGGCCGTCTAGGGCAGGATAGCTGCCAGCCTGGCCACCAAAGGCCACATGCGAACCCAGGAGCAGGTTTGCATGAAAATCAAGTTGGTCCAGTGAGACCCCCGACCCTGAGCCCTGAGCTTAGAACATAAGAACGGCCGTACTGGGTCAGACCAAAGGTCCATCTAGCCCAGTAGCCTGTCTGCTGACAGCAGCCAACACCAGGTACCCCGGAGGGGATGGACCGAAGACAATGACCAAGCCATTTGTCTCGTGCCATCCATCTCCAGCCTTCCACAAACAGAGGCCAGGGACACCATTCCTACCCCCTGGCTAATAGCACTCCATGGACCCAACCTCCATGACTTTATCTAACTTCTCTTTAAACTCTGTTCTAGTTCTAGCCTTCACAGCCTCCTGTGGCAAGGAGTTCTACAGGCTGACTATTTGCTTTGTGAAGAAGAACTTTCTTTTATTAGTTTGAAGCCTGCTACCCATTCATTTCATTTGGTGTCCTCTAGTCCTTATATTATGGGAACTAATGAAGAACTTTTCTTTATGCACCCTCTCCACACCACTCATGATTTTATATACCTCTATCATTTCCCCCCTCAGTCTCCTCTTTTCTAAGCTGAAAAGTCCCAGTCTCTTTAGCCTCTCTTCATATGGGACCTGTTCCAAACCCCTAATCATTGTAGTTGCCCTTTTCTGAACCCTTTCCAAGGCCAAAATATCTTTTTTGAGGTGAGGAGACCCCATCTCTACACAATACTGAAGATATGGCATACCATAGTTTTATACTTTCCCTCCTCCTTCTTCCCCTGGCTTCCCACTTCCAGCTCCCTCCTCCCAGGTTTCCACCTCCCCTCTCCCACCCTCTCTCTTCCCCTCTCCCACCTCCTTTTCCCAGTCTCCCCAGAGGTTAACCCTCCCACCCCCAGTTTTGTTAAATAAAGAGAGTTTCTATTTTTGAACACGTGTGCTTTATTTTTTACATCAGGAAGGGGGGCTAGGGAGGGGTAAGTGGAAGGAGGTGAGGGAGGAATGGGGCACGAGCCCCTGATGGGGAGGACTGGGGTGGCTCTGCGGGCTCCTCGGGGTGGAAGCTCTCCTGCAGGGCCTCCTGGATCCTGACAGCCCCCCGATTGACACCCCCGATGGCAGCCTGCGGCAAGTGCAGCCGGGCTGATGGCTGAGTGCTGTGATGTGCCGAGTGTGGGCACTGAGGGCACTCCAAGACAGGACTGCTTTGCTGTCCCTCATCGAGGTAGACAAGCAAGCAGGGAACCCTGAGAACTGTCTGTCCGGGGTGGGGGTCGGGTCCCTTTAAGCACAGCCTTCGGCTAGCCTGAGGCAGCAGCTCCACACTCTAAGTCCTGGTTCCGGCCAGCCTTAACTTCGGTTCAGGGTCCACTCAATGTGGACATGCTAGTTCGAATTAGCAAAAAGCTAATTTGAATTAGTTTTTAGGTCTAGATGCACTAGTTCGAATTAGCTTAGTTCGAATTAACTAATTCGAATTAAATTAGTTCGAATTAGTGCTGTAGTGTAGACATACCCTGAAGTATCCTAAAGAGCATATTTATATCTGGAGAAAACATTGAGCTGTGCAAATAATAAAGCAAACTTTGAATGTGATTTTGGGCCAATGGCGTCTACGTTTTTCCTCACATCCATATCATGGGAATTACAAAGACTTTCAGAGAGAGAGGGCAAGAGACAGACCGACCCAGGAACAGGAGCAGAAAGTTTTCAGGAAGAAAAGAGAAAATTCAGCAAAGAAATCAACATAATCCACATTTGTTCATTTGCATTAAAAGTTTTTTGGGGCAGGGACCACGTTTTCCTACGTTCCCGTGAGCTGCCATGCCAAGCAAAGGCCTTGTATAAATACAGTACTTTAGACGGATACTTCTTCCAGGCATCGGAGGGCTGCTCTTCTCCTGATCCTGCCCAAATTGTCCTTCCTCACGAGAATGGCCACATCCAGGTTGGAGCTGAGGCCCAATCCGGTTCTTACAAATGCTGCCAGTGCAGCTGTGAGAAAGGCCCTGGGAGGTGCTCACAGTAAGTGGAAAGGGTCATATGGTCTGCACAGCACGGTAAATGGACAGTAAGAGTGCTGGCAGAGGAACTGGCTGTTTGCCAGGCCTGGCTAACTCCCTCGCTCCTTGCAGCTGCCTACGAGAGCTGATGGAGAAAAGGCAGTTCCTTGAATGATCTCTGCCTCCCTCTCACTTTCTGCTCCAGACCCACCCCAGCTGGGCCCTGTGGTGCATTTCTAGGCCTACTCTGGAGAGATCTGGAAAGAACCTCAAAAGGATGGGCCATGCACGCACTTACACAGGGGCTCTTCCTTCTTCCAAGGTGACTTGGATGCAAGCTCACTGTGCTCCGCCCTGCTAATGGTGGGGTTTATTTCTCCTCTCTAGGGGGATTCCTTCCAGTATACGCCCCATCCCCAGTAAACAGAATGATGCACAATGTTCCCTCTAATCTTTTCCATCTGTGTGCGGAATAAATTTTATGTGTCCCAAGGCATGTGCGGATGTGCACCACCAGGAGAAACAAAACCCCTAGCTGTGGGCACTCTGCTAATCAGCGGGGCAGCACTGGACTCTCTCCTGAGCAGCCGCACCAGCTCCCAGCGCACAGGGAACACGGCATAAAGACATCAACACTAGCAGCGTTCAGCCCATAATGATCAGTGACAAACGTGCTTCCTGCCAGAGTCCACAGATCTGCAAGAATCAATCCCCGCAAGGCAGAGGAGCCTCCCTCCCCTCCCCCCCGCCAGGAGCTGCTAGAGATGTAGGTGCAGCAGCTCTCGGAAGAGGGACCGTGGGCCTGGAGACTGGGCAGGGGGGAGAGGCGGTTTTTCTCCGTGGCCCCCCACCTCCCTTGGCAGATCAGACCCGGTGCGACCTGCTGCCCTGCGCTGGCTGAGGGGGTGGAGCGATGGGGGGTGGAGCGATGAGCGGGCGGGCCCCAGCTCAAACACCCCAGTGCTGACTCCAGTCGGGGAAGGGTCCCACGGGTCAGCAGAGCCCTTGGCAGAAGCTCTATTTTTAGCCGCCCGGCGTTAGCAGCTCGTCCTTATTTAGTCATCCGCCACACAGGAGTGTGCGTGTGGGCGCACGGGGGGATGTGGCGGGGGCTGACCTGGGAGGGGGGCCTGGAACGTGTTCCCTCGCCTTACACCCGCCAGGCAACGACAACTGCTTCACTTATCATCCTGCGGAGGCTTAGGGCTGAGGCATAAATAGCAGCACGCCATGGACTCTTCCTCCCGCCCAGCTCTTCAGGCAGCCAGGGCCAGAAAGTGTAAGTTACGCACCATGGATCGGTTTCACTCCCAGGGCCCCAGAGCTACCAGGGAAGCCCCTGTGTGTGCAGAGAGGAGGGCAGCACCGTGCATGGGCCGGTCACACCCAGCAACCGCCTTATACAGAGGCAGAAGCCAACACAGGACCGGATAGTCAGCCACTTCAGTGTCAAAACAGCATCCCCACACAGCTCTGCCAGGCCTGGCCGGAGCCTCCACCCAGCTCTGCCATGGCCCCAATCCTGAGCTGTAGCCCCTGCCTTCCTCTCCTTCTAGACCTCTCTTGAGCAGAGATGGATGGTGCATGGTAGCCCCAGGCTGGGCACAACTCTGTCCGGATGACTAGGCTGAGAACAACATACTCGTTTCACCCACAAGGAAGGCCAACATTTGAAACTAGATCCCTGCCCCCAGGCTCGAGAAGGCTGGATTTTGCCCTAAGCAGCAGTCAAAAAAGCAAATAGAATGTTGGGAATGATGTAAAAAGGGATAGCGAACAAGACAGAGAATAACTTACCGCCTCCGTATCGATCCATGGTACGCCACATCTTGAATACTCTGTACAAATGTGGACACCTTATCTCAGAAAAGATCTCTTAGCATTGGAAAAGGTTCAGGAAAGGGCAACAAAAATGATTAGGGGTTTGGAATGGCTGCCATATGAAGAGAGATTAAAAAGACTAGAGAAATATCTAAAAGGGTGTTACAAGAAGGAGGGAGAAACATTGTTCTTCTTGGCCTCTGAGGATAGGATGAGAAGCAATGGGCTTAAAGTGCAGTAAGGGAGGTTTAGGTTGGACATTAGGAAAAACTTCTTAACTGTCAGGGTGGTTAAATACTGGCATAAATTGCTTAGGGAGGTTGTGGAATCTCCATCACTGGAGATATTGAAGAGCAGGTTGGATAAACAACTATCAGGGATGATCTAGACCGTACTTGGTCCTGCTGTGAGGGCAGGGGACTGGACTTGATGATCTCTCGAGGTCCCATCCAGTTTTTGCATTCTATGATTCTAAGACTGGAACTTTCCAGCGTAGAAAAGAGGAGACTAAGGGGAGGGGGCATGACAGAAGTCATTACAATCATGACAGATATGGAGAAAGTGAACAAGAAAAAGTTACTTACTTGTTCCCATAACTTAAGAGCAAGACGTCACCAAATGTAATTAATAGGTATCAGGTTTAAAACAAACACAAGGAAGTTTTTCTTCACGCAGTGCGCGGTTAGCCTGTGGAACTCCTTGCCAGAGGATGTTGTGAAGGCCAGGACTTTAACAGGGTTCAAAAAAGAATTAGATAAATTCATGGAGGTTAGATCCATCAATGGCTATTAGCCAGGATGGATAGGGATGGTGTCCCTAGCCTCTGTCAGAGGCTAGAAATGGGTGACAGGGGAGGGATCACTTGTTGATTCCCTGTTCTGTTCACTCTCTCTGGGGCATCTGGCATTGGCCACTGTTGGAAGACGGGACACTGGGCTAGATGGACCTTTGGTCTGACCCAGTCTGGCCGTTCTAACGTAAGCCTTTTGATCTCACCCATCTGCAAGCCTAGATTATTGCCCTGTGTGGACAATGTGAATTTCATCCCCCCCTCCCCCCGCAATTTAATTATTTTTTCTGTTTTGCCATTAAGAAAGAGAGACCTAAAAAGGAACACAGCTGGCTGGCTTTGGCTTTCTCCTCTCCCCCCTTTTTGCAAACCCACAGATGATTCCCCCAGAACGACAGGAACGCTCTGCAATCTCTGTCCCAGCCCAAAGCCATCTGAAGGAGGCTGAGTCCAAAGGCCCTGAGCTCTTACTCTGAGTGACCTGAAAGCTCAGTCAAACTTGCAGCTGGCTGGACAAACCCCATAACCATGTGCTGGCTCAGGAAGCAGCCAGCTGAGACGAGTAATGGCGTTGAGATCTTGTTTATTTATAGTCTATCACCAAAGAAGTCCTCAGCCAGTCTGCATGCCCAAGGACCCCTGCTGTGAGTCTATGCACCCTTCCTCCCATTGTCTGGTGGCTTTAGTCTAGTTCGGGTCCCAAACCAGCGAAGCTGTAGCAGTGCAGCTATTATGCAGAGTTCCGGGCACTTGTGCACAGGGCTGATCTAGAACCCTTGTGCCAGCTCTGGAAAGTCCTTTGTGCAGAGGGTGGGGACATCCTCCAGGGGCCACTTGAAGGTCCCTTTGCTCTGTGCAAATCCCTGCAGCTCATTTTGAATAACAGAAGTGTGAAACCCCCCACTCCTCCCCACCGCTTTCCTACCGAGAGTGTCGTGTAACTTCCTGGCCACAGCCTGGAATCAGCCCATTGTGAAATACAGCCATTTCTCAGACAGCCACAATCAAAATAAGCAAGTGCCACCTTGTGTCCTGGGGATCTACATGTGGGGAGAACCCTCAGCAACACAGATCTCCCATCTCCCAGAAAGGGCTGTGCGGTGTCTCCAAGAAACAGTCCCACCAACAGCTCTCTAGCTCGGGGGTAAGCCAGGATAGGAAGGTGTTAGAAAGTGCTTCATGCTTCTGAGCTTCTGTCAATTTCCAGCTGTTAGAGACCAGTACAAGGCCTACCGTGGGCAGGAGTTTATCCTCCCACATCTGCTACCTTCAGGTTCTCACACTGCCCCCTGCAGCAGCTGGCTCTGACCCGCCTCAGAGACAGGATACACAGGACCGGATTCACCTCTCTGGCAATTCTTATGGTCCTAAAGTGGCTGCTTCCCTGCTCCCAAAGGCATGTACAAAGAGACACGGAATCCCCTTTAAATGGCAGTGCGGAAGGAGCGAACTCCCAGTGCATCGGGGCAGGGGAGAGCGACATAGGAAACAGGCCTGAAAAGCGAAACCTGGCCAGTGAGGGCACATTCTGTGTAGCCCGCACAGAAGGAGTTTGCTAATCATTTCCTGCCAATGAAATGCAGCGATTTTCAGTGCAGCCAAGTTTGACGTGAGCCAAATCACCACCAGGCACCGGGGCAGAGCAGCCGCCTTGTCGAGGGGCGGGCCCTCGGGGCGTAACCTAATCCGGCCCACGGCCTCTGATTGAAATGGCAGCATTTTAAAAACAAACAGGGGTTGTAACTGCACTCGGTAACCACAACACTGCCTGCCATGCCGCTGCCCAGCGCACAGGAAGCCTGGCCCATCAGCACATCCCACACAGTTATCGTATTACAACGAGTAGCGCGCCGAGCAGCAGCCCACAGCCAGACGGGGCCGTGGGGAGCCAATGCCACATGGGCCGCAGCACTCTCGCTGGGCTGCCGTGAACCCCGAGAGACGGGGCGAGGCCAGCCCGCCAGCGCCGAGAGCGGGAGCAGACGCGCCGGGGAGTTGGGAAGGGACCGGCGATTGGCCCTGAGCAGCAGATGGCATCGGCCCACGGGTCCCAACAAGCCTGCGGGCAAAGCGGGTGGGGCCTTAATTGAGTCCGAGGAGTTGGAGACCGTCAGTTAGAGCAGGGGGTTTCGAACGACGGAGCGCAGCCCAGCGCTGGGTCGGGCGCTGGGTCTCGTGGCTGCAGGGGGATCAGGTGAGCGGTGGGGATGTTAAGGCAGCTCCCTGCCTGGCCTGGCACCGCAGACCCTAACCCACTACCGAGGAGCCCCTTGACTCTCTGCACTGCTACCTCTGATACAGAGGCAGCACCACAGGGTGCCAGGCAGGGAGCTGGTCCACAAGGAGAGCCAGTTTAAAAGCCAGTTCCCCCCGCGGACCGGCTGCCTGTCACCCAGTGCTGCCGCCTCTGATACAGAGACAGCAGCGTGGACTGGCAGCAGCCCCTGTCCGGGGGGAGGAGGGGGAGTCTGAACTCCAGACCTGGTGTGTTCCAGAACTGAGCCGGGCTGCCTGCCTGCCTGGCTCCTAATATATTTTTAATGCAGAATCGCAGTGGGGGTAGGTCCTGGACCCGGTGCAAACTGGGACTGAGCCGGACTGCTGGCCAGTCTGCTAAAAATGTACTGGCAAGGGGGTTGGGGGGAAATGCATGTAGTCTACAGTTTTTGCTTATCGGCTAATCGACTACACTATTACATCCCTACTGTGCACTGCCCCTGCCCTGAGCACTAGCTCCGCACTCCCATTGGCTGGGAACCTATTGCCAGCTGCTTCTGGGGGGCAGCATGGTCTGTGGTGCCAGGAGAGGCAGGAAGCTGCCTTAGCCCCCCCTTTCCCCCTGCTGCACCGCTGACCAGGTGCCACTCAAGGTAAATCCCTCCTGCCCCAGCCCTGACCCCCCTCCTACACCCCAAAGCTCCTCCTCAGCCCCACCCCGGAGCCCACACTCTAGTCCCGTGGTGTCCAACGTGCTAGCCACTAGCCACGTGTGGCTATTTGGCCGGTTGAGCGTGGCTAGTTCGCTATAGCAGTTCAGAACTGGTTGGATGCCACGGCTCTAGTCACATGACGTTGGGTCGTGGCATCAACAATTTTCTTCAATGGGGCCATGAGAAAAAAAGTTGGAAAAGTGCTGCTGTCGGGTGCTCCCCTGCCAAGGTTGAGGTGTTCCCTACGGTACAGATCCTACTCAACATCCAGGTAGTGACCTTCCATGAGACAGTCACTCCCAAAGACCTCTTGGGTATAGCCGAATTCATGAAAGCAGCAGGACCTCCTCCTCCTGGGACCAACCACCCTACCCATTCTCCACTCTGTCCTGTAATGCCCTACTGCACTTCCCCCTTCCCCCGATCCTCAAACAGCTCTTGCAATACATTATCCCATCCCTTCCCATAATCCACACAGCCTGCACCTGGACCTCCATTCGGCAGCTGGTCCTTGAATCCAGGCATGCCTGAATTTGGAGGAAGTTCAATCTGGGTCTAAGGCACTGGTGGGTGACCTGTGGCCCATGGAGTTCTGTAGGTTGCCCACGAGACATTTCGTTTACCGTTGCCCATGTGCAGGGTTGCCAGATTCTGCGGTTTCCGTCCGGGTAGTGTTTTCCCTACTAGTGTTACTAAAGTGACCCGCACGTAAAGCCAAGGCATGGGAAGCGAGGTGGGTGCTGATTACACACAACACTGACTGAGAGCTGGGCGCTCCCTCTGCATCCAACCAAAGTGCAGCTACGGTTCAATTGCCCCCTGCCCACCCTCTGCAAATTCTAGCTGCACAAGCGATGTTGGCAAGACTGCCCTACCCTGGGAGACCGTCTTGCAGACCACTGAGATGGAGGAGGACCACTCATGTGGCCCACTCACTAGCCTAGGTTGCCCATCGCTGGTCTAAAGTGTGTGGTTTAGTTGAGGGTTATGTCTAGTACAGACTACCGCCCCGCCCCACTCTGCTAAAATCAGAGGCATAAAGAGAATGAGTCCCCCAGCAGGGGGATAATGTCTCAAACACCCACCACAGCTGTTGACGTCACATGGCCCGTGACCACTCGTTTAAAAGGTGACCTGCAAAGCCCTACAGAATTTTAAAAACTTCAAGAGAAAACGTTCTCAAAGGCCACAGAAGCTGTAAGATTTTTTTAAAAAAAACTTCTTACAGAATGATCTAGCCAGAAATTATTTTCTACTAGAAGACTTACAGGGCACTCCCTGGGCCTAGCCCAGGGCCTGAGTCAGGAGGCCTCGAGCAGGGGCTGGCCCAGGCCTGGGGGGCAGCCTATGAGCGGGGTTGGGGGAGCCACGCATCGGTGTTCCTTGGGCCTGACCCAGGGTGGGGAGGGGGCTGTGGAAGGCTCCTGCTTGGCACTCCTTGGACTCTGCCTGGGGGCAGAAAGGAGGAGCCATGAAGGCCGGACAGGCTGCAGCTGTGCTGGGGGACCCAGTGGCGCTGGGGGGCAAGTTGTTGCTGCTGTGCTGCCCAGCCCCACCAGACCTCCCAGATGGGGGCTGAGCCAATGGGAATGGCGGGGCTTCACACACACACACACACACACACACACACACACACACACACCACTGCTCCCGCGAGCCACTTACCTGAGCCAGTGGCAGGCCAGATGGTGAGCCCTGTCCCCAACTGTCTACTGCCTTGGTGGTGTGGCTGCCCCCAGTGGTCACTGCAGTGTGGCTGTCCCCTAGCTTGCTGCCCCCAGTGGTGACTGTGAGCATAGTGCCCCTCCACTCAGCCCTCCTCCCTTTCCGTGTTATGGAAAACAATCGAGCCCCAGCCACATCCCGCTTTCCTGGCACAACCAAACCCTGACCTTGCTTTACGTTATGATAAGAGAAGGCTGCCTGCCGAATTGGCTGGTCCTAGCTCTCACCATTCAGGAGGCTTTCTTGAACAAACGGACTCACAGAGGTTGCATTTAGGAACATTTGGAAGATCTTCTGAAGCTCCCATCGAGAATGGGAGTTGTTGGGTGCTAAACACTTTTGAAAATCTGGCCCCATTGGTGCTGGAACAAGTGGTGTGGGGGGGTGCTGCAGTACCCCCCCGACTTGAGGTAGTTTCCATTATACAGGGTTTATAGTATGGTTCAGTGGCTGTCAGCACCCCACTATAAAAATTGCTCCAGCACCCCTATCTAGCCCACCAGATCTTGTTTTTCTGGGGACCGTCTTGCCTGCAATGTTCACTCCCACATCCCTTTTCATGTCATATTTAAAAGGCAATAAGACTAGAACTGTGCCTGGGATTTCTTCTTTTTTTAATACATAAGTTAAAGATACCTGTGCATACCATGGCCCACCAGTGTGACCTTACCCTGGTAGCTTGAGAATCGGCCTCTCAAAAAAAGTACATGCAGAAACTTGTGTGTAGACTTGGGCACTCAGTTTGTACACACAATTACCAGCAATGTACATGTAATTGCTATAATTTCAAGTGCAAGTGACCAATTTTTAGACACATATCTGGTCAGTTGCACATTGCAACTAATTCCCAAGCTTCTGTGCACAATCACAGCAACATTGTGTGCAGATTAGACACAGAAATGTGTATGTATTTTTGCACTTCCATTTTGCATGCATTCAATTTTAACTCTTAGTCAGCATCAATGTTCCCTCTAATCTTTTCCATCCATATGCGGATCTTTTATAGCCAGGTGTGGAATAATTTTTTGATGTGAGCCAAGGCTTGGAATAGAAACCCAAAAGCTAGCTGTGGGCATTCTGCTAATCAGCTGGGCGGCACTTGAATCTCTCCTGAGCAGTCACACAAGGGCACAGCTTATAGGGAACACTGGCTGAGGTTGGTCCCTTGTGCTGATTGACTCTTTCCCCACCAAATGGTATATTAGGCACATCTAGCAAATCCCCTTGCTGATGAACCAGGCTTGTCCAGTGTATTTAATGGTCCACAGGAAAGCGCTGCTGGGCGATGCTTCCTGTATGGCAGCTAGAGAAGGGTTAAGAACACTGGTCTTATCTGTGGCTCCCACATCACCTTTGCCAAGGAGAAGCTGGTGACTCCTGAAAGCTGGGAGGCAAAAGTGACTCACAAAGCGGAGCTCAGAGCTAATTTGCAACAGATGGTAGAGATGATGCCGTATCTGACCCAAGAGAGACTAGGCAAAGCTGGAGAAGATGTCTCTGATTTACAGAGCTGCAGATTGTTGCAGTGTGTCTACCCCCACCCCATTATCAAACCACCATTCCACAATTCGCTGGGCTTTTCCTGCTGTGACAAAGCCAGCTCTGGCATGTGCCAGCCACGGACACCACCCATAAGCCCTGCTGCTCTTACTACTGACACTTCTTGGCTCTCTCCAGTCACACCAGGACCAGGAAAAAATTAGTCTGGTACCTTCCCAAAGGCCTTGTCTACATGAGAATAGGTTTTCCAGTCTAGATAGCCATTCCAGTAAAGCCTTGTAGGGTTATGGAGCTAAATTCCTAGGAGCCAGCAGGTCACAGTGGGAGAGAGAGAGCATGGGCTCTGGTGGGTGGGGCTACGAGGGGTCTTGCCTCCCCAACCCATGGGGTCACCCACCCCCTATGATGCAGGGATCACTGGGAAGGTGTTGTCTGGCCTGTCTGGAAGAGGATAGATTGGGCCAGCAAATGATCCCCTCTGGCCTTAAAATCGAGTAACCCTTCCTCTCTCCCCCAGCGCAGAGACAGAGGGCAGGAGCCCCGGGTTTGATCAGGGAAAGTGGGGGAGCACACACGGCCCTTCAACAGAGAAACTGAGATGCGGGAGCTGCCCAGCGCTACATCAGGGGGACTAGCTGTACTCTGGGCTCCCAGCGAGTGTTCCCTGTAAGCGGGGTGCTTGTGCGGCTGCTCAGGAGAGATTCCAACGCTGATCAGCAGAGCGCCCGCCGCTGGGTGTTTTGCTTCTCCTGGTGGTGCACACCCCCACATGCCTGGGTGCTTTGCTTCTCCTGGTGGTGCACACCCCCACATGCCTGGGTGCTTTGCTTCTCCTGGTGGTGCACACCCCCACATGCCTGGGTGCACACAGGAAAAATATTCTGCACGTGGAGGGGAACGATTAGAGGGAACACTGGTTGCAGGCTGAGACCCGGGCTGTTTCCCCAGCTGATAAATGTCCCTTTGGTCCGCGCTGGGCCCCGGAGCGGGGCGGCCGCTCCCCCCCCCCCCCCGGGCCTGCCAACACGTGTTCTCCAGCAGGCGCTTGGTCTGCCGCCAGGCTGAGCTCGGCCAGCGCGGTAGGGCTGTTTTGCAGGGGGGCTTCTGCTCGGGTATTTACGGCGCGCGGCGGTCCCAGCTGAAGTTCACGCGGCGGGCGGCTGGCAGGGGTGCTCTCGGCTCGCCGCGGCCGTGCAGCGCCGGGCACGGAGCGCTCGGGGCCCCGCTGCCGGCCAGCCCCGCCCGGCCATGGGCTGCACCTGCAGCACGAGCGGCCGCTGCCCGGCCCGGAGCAAGGTAACAGCGAGCGAGCCCCCGTCCGCCTGGGATCTGGGCGGGTTCCCCTTGGACAGCGCCCGGGGAAGGGGGGGGCAGCCCCCCCCGAGCCTGCCCTTTCTGGGTCCCCCTACCAGCGAGCTGGGGGGGAGCTGCAGGGCTGCACAGAGCGCCCCGAGGACCATCGCCCCCCGCCATGAGCCCCGGTTAGTGTCCTCGGGTGCGGGGGGGGAGCTGGAGCTGGAGCTGGATGGCTCCCCCAGTTTAGACAAAGCCCCTTCCCCAAAACCACGAGCAGGGGAAAAGGGGCTGGCGGGCTTCTAGGGAGAGTCACTGCCTGGAAGCCCTGACACCTTGTTCCTGAAAACCGTAGCTGTTGATTGTAGATAGGGGGTGGGTCTAGGGGTTCTTTGCCTAGGAATGTGTGTCTTGGAGAGGGTGTAGGAGCAAATGTGGGTATGTAAGGAGGGGGAGGTCTAGGGGTTCCTTCCACAGTCCTGCATCCAGGGAGTCTCAGAGGGGAAGCCGTGTGTGTCTGCATCTTTAGAAACAACTTTTGTCATGTGGCCTCTCAGAGACTAACAGAACTGTTTGGATGGTATCATGAGCTCTCCCGGGCAAGCTATTCCCAGCATTCGGGTGAATCCCCAAGGCAGAACAAACAGCCTCAGATAGCAAAACCTCCCTGACAGGAGAGAATTAGCAGCCATGCCTGGAGAAGGGGTGAATTCCCCCCACGCAGCAACATCTGGCCCAGTCTCGGCTCAATTTAAGTTCTGTCCAAGCCACTGGCCCATCACTGGTTTCCTGGGGGGCAGGTGGGCAGCAAGAAAGATGCTTTTGGCTGAGGAAAGGAACTGTGCTACAGCAAACGGGAGAAGGGGTCTGAGACCTACCATGTGGAGCAGCACCAAAGCAGCACCAAAGCGGTGTATGGTCTGCACACCTCACCCTGAAGCATTGACACTTAGATTCCCCCTGTGCTACCTGCACTGCTGAGCAGGAAGTGCAATCGCTGTTATTCTCAGGGTGCTGACTGTTTACCAGCCAAGTTCTCTCCCTGAGCTATTTATTCTGTGGGTTTAGCCTTTCTCCAGTTCCGGGATGAGCTGCAAGCAGACTGATCTGACCAGTGTGTCCATTATTTGACTGAAAGCAACTTCAGTGCCAGTTTCTGAGTTGCATGTGAACGGATTGGTTCCCCCTTGTGCTTACAGTTATTCACTATTTGTTACTCAGGGCCTGTGATTGGTCACCTGAGCCAGGCGGGGCACACTGCAGGGAGGATTTTAAAAGGCGGAGGGAAATCACCCAGGTTGCAAGATGGCTGCACAAAGCTTTGCGAACGTTACTGTTTGCACCAGGGTGTAGTTCTGAGCCTTCCAGGAACTTTCAGACAGAAAACCCCCAACTTGTACAGCTACTCAGAAAACAGATACAAAGGGACACATGTGCGGTCCAAGAGAACTCGCAGGGGAGTTGCAGAGAAATGCCCGTGAATATTTTTGTAGCTCAGGGCGCTCCCTGGGTGAGAAATGCAGCATACAAGGGGCTCCAGGAAGTGAGACTAGGGCGTTTCGTTGACATGAGATGAAGTTATCTGGAGATACCTCCCTTTGATTCTGATGTGTCCAGTAAATACCATGAGCTAAGTTAGGGCACAGAGGGGATATAGGCCTTTCTGACCACATCATTAAGTCAAGATTGGTTGCCTTTTAGCTCAGCCAGAGTTTATGGGCTTTCTGCGTAAGGCACTGGGTGGAATGCTATGGTTTGCTTTAAGGAGTAGTTGTCCCTTCTGGTTTAAAGTCTCTGACACCAGAATAGATTAGAGAGCCTGCAAGGGGGAGTGTAAAAGGGACTGAAGGTGAGGAAAATTCAGACACATGTAGAAGAGGAATTTTCAGTGCTAGGCTTGGAGAAGAATAAAGAGATGCGCGAGGCCTGATTCTGTTCACGTTCAGCAACTTCTCAGGCTGGCAAAAGAAAGAGACATCTATCCGGCATGATCTAGATCAGTGATCACCAACCAGTCGATCGGGATCTACCGGTAGATCTTGGAGCCTCTGACAGGTGATCCTGACTGGTTTGGCCAAGAGGCTATCAAGTGCCTACACTTCAGCTGCCCCTCCCCCCCACTGCTGTGCATCTCCTGCCCTTTGCCTTGGAGCTGCCTCTCCCCTTGGGAGTCTCCTGCTTTCTGTGCAGGGCAGGGGAGGGGAAAGAGGGGTGCTGATGTCAGGTTGGCCCCTCTCCATTCTGTATCCTTTTTCCACAGAGCAGAGAGGGGGCACAACAGGACCAGGGATGGAGTTTGCTGGCTGCTTTAGGGAGTGGTTCAGGGCCAGGGCACGGGTGAGCCTGCCGTAGCCTCACTGCCCCACCACCCAGGAGCTAGCACCAGTGCCCAGATGGAGCCCACATCCCAAACTCCTACCCCAGTCGTGAACCCCCCTCATGCACCCCAAACCCTTATCCTAGCTCTGAGCACCCCTGCATCCAAACACCCTCCCAGAGCCTGCACCTAGAACCCCCTCCTACATCCAACTGCCTGCCCCAAGAGCAGCTCAGAGCCCCTCTCACACTCCAAATCCCTTCATCCAAGACCAGAGCCTGCACCCCAACCCTCTGCCCCAGCCTGGTGAAAGTGAGTGAGGATGGGCAAGAGAGGGAGGATGGAGTGAGCAGGGGCAGGGCCTTGGAGAAGGGGTAGGAAGGAGGTGGGGCAAGGGTATTTATATCTGAGGTAGATCTTGGATTGCACTTAAATTCAAAAAGTGATCTTGTGCTTAAAAAGGTTGGAGACCACTGATCTAGATCAGTGTTTCTCAACCAGTGGTGCGAGTACCCGTAGGGGTACTCGAGAGAAGTCTGGGGGGCACGTCAACACAACTGAAATTTGGAGACAACTGAATTTTTGTTTTAAGTTTTACAGCGTTTTATTATTTTTGTACTTTTTACACCCCAAAATGTCATCGCCTGCCTGGCTACCATTAAATTGTTTAAACAAATGTGTTGCAATGGTAGAAAAAAAAATTGTGTGTCTGAAAACTGTATGTAGTGGGGTACTTATATTTTTTTAAAAAGGGGGTACTTTATAAAAAAGGTTGAGAAACACTGATCTAGATGGTGCTTGGCCCTGCCATGAGGGCAGGGGACTGGACTCAATGACCTTGCTAGGTCCCTTCTAGTTCTAGGATTCTATGAAAAATCCTTTGGATGCCAGTGGTTCTTATGTTCTAAATGGGAGTGGATATTTAAACTGCTGAGATTCTTTCACCATTGCATGGGGTTAAACCTGCTTGCTAGAACAGGGGATAGAAAGGATTTTTTTCACCAGGACCCATGTTGGAAATGACCTTGGGGAATCATCACCTTCCCAGTCTAGGCTATTAACCAGGGATCATGTGTTCACATCAAGTGGGTGTACGACTTCTGAGTGCAGGGGGAAGGGCATTGGCAGGCCTCTGTCCAGCTATTTCTGTCTCCTAGAAGAGCAAAAAGATAAGCAAGAGGTTGTGCAGGGGCCGTGTGCAAGAACCCACCAGGGGATCTTGTAGTCGTAAGACCACTGAAGTGTGTGATCAGCTCTGTAATTCAGCTGCTTGAAGTTGCAGGACGCAACCTGCTTTTCCTCTGACCCCCAGTCGTAAGCGGTGCTAAGAGGCCTTGTTGGAATGACACTGGGCCCAAGCCCGGATGTTTCAACAGTGGATTACGCACGTTACAATTAAATGCTACCTCTGTATAAGTACACATGTCCAATAGAACCTCAGAGTTACAAACCCCAGAGCTACAAACTGACCAATCAATCACAACCGGAAGCGCACAATCAGGCAGCCACAGAGACAAAAAAACCAAATGCGGTGCAGTACCGGGTTAAATGTAAATTACTAAAAAAAAACCCAGGAAATGTTTTTAAAAGATTTGGCAAGATAAGGAAACAACTTCTGTGCTTGTTTCATTTAAAGGAAGATGCTGAAAAGCAGCATTTTTCTTATGCATAGTACAGTTCCAGCACTGTTACAGTCAAGGTTTTTAAGTCTTGGCTTGACAAAGCCCTGGCTGGGTTGATTTAATTGGAATTGGTCCTGCCTTGGGCAGGCAGCTGGACTTGATGAGCTCCTGAGGTCTCTTCCAGCTCTATGATTCTAAGGTTCTGTTGTAACAGTTTTTGAAAGAACCATCACAGCGTTTTGTTCGGCGTTAGGAATATTTCAGAGTTCCGAATAACCTCTGTTCCCGACAGGTTCGTAACGCTAAGGTTCTACTGTCTTAAAATCTGAAAGGGTCAGAAATGATGATGCTAGCAAGAGGGTTAACTCCGCTACAACGCTGAGTTGCAGGTGTAGGTGTAATTGCACACGCGATAGTATGTTAAAAGCCAGGAATAGGCAATGGTGCGTAAGTGCACCCATAGGTGTGTGCAGCAGATTTCTTTAGGGTGTGCACCCAGGGAATTTTATTTTTTATTTTTTTTAAAGGAGAACATTTATTGAATACTCAATCATAAAGGACATGCTGCAAGGGAACGTGGGCTTTCTATACACTTCTACATCTATATTACGTAATTCGGCGCTTATTGCATAATACAACAATCCATACTTTAAAACTAAAAGAGCGTATCATGCGATTAAATTAAAACGCAAAGCCACTTTTTTTTTGAGACATTAGGGTGTGCCTGGGCACACCCGGCACACCCCCTGCGCACGCCTATGAGTGCACCATGCCTCGATCAACACTCCTGCTCTCCTTGAAGCTGTTGGCCTAACCTTCCTTCCATTGATGTCAGTATTAGTCACAAAGAAGAGTTCCTGGTGACTTTAGAAGGAGAAGCATCACACATTTCCTGTGTTCTGGTGATTTCATTCTGCAACGTTACTTTTGCAGTAGGCATTACAAATGCAATTTTAGAAAAAATCTTGCACTAAAATAGGCCTCATTGATTGCTAATGGGGACATCTCTCTACCCACACCCAGACCCATTGACTTCACAGGGCAGCATGTGTAATGCCGACAGATGGAACCAAACCCGGGACTCTGGACCTTAGTGCATGAGCCTGTACCGCTTGAGCTAAAAGCGAGCTGGCTCTCACCTAAGCTGTTTGGAGCAGACTCCTTCTTTCTCTCTGTAAGGAGTCTCGGTGCCACTCCAGGGGACAGTGCACCACCCCCAGCAGGTGTGTGGGTTACACACACACAAATAGCTAATTGCCAGGCTGCAAGAGTCATTCAGTCAAAGGCTGACTGGTGCCCCTTCAGTTCCTTAGGAGTTGTGTAGTATATCAAGGGGATACAGCAGATACACACTGGTCAGTGCACATGGCCCAAGGTATCTCTGCAAAGGCACCGGTGCTCTCCAGGTACATCCCAAACGTGCTTAATTTTCAGCCATGTTTTGCTTTGATGCTTGGCTGCGATTTGAACTTTCTTCCCAGTGACGTTGAACTGACCTCTAAGAATCAAGTTTCCAAGCTTTAGATGTTTTGCAGTTACCTCTAGAGCAGGAGTGGGGAATAATTTTTACAGGGGGGCTACTTAATAAATTTTGGTATGTGGTCATGGCCCAGCTCCACCCTCCAGAAGGGGCGGGGCCTGGTGTAGAAGGGCAGGGTTGGGGACTAGCCTCCCTCCAGAATTATCTGGGTGCAGAGGCTTTGAATTAGAAACACAACAAAGGGCTCGCAGCTACCGGCCCCTGCTGGGGTAGCACCGCAGTTGGGAGCTATTAGCCATTTAACTAAGATCCTCCTGCCTGAGCCACCTCCTGGAAATTTAGGGGCACAGGCAGCAGAATAGAAATAGAGAGCAGCGAGATGCAATCTGCAGGCCAGCCCAAAGTGCTAGGTGGGCCGGATTCAGCCCCCGGGCCGCATCTTGCCCAACCCTGCGCTAGAGGGTGGAGAAAAGTGGTTTGATTTTCTTCTGCCCTTGCTCTGCATCCAAAAACTAGGGGAAAGGATTTGGATCCAGCTCTGCAAAATAATTCACCCACTTTAAGGCCCCTTTCCACTGCCAAAGCAGTGAGCTCTTGCAACAACCTTCCCACATTGCTGGCATCCTGCTGTTCTGTTTATTTCGACCATCCTTCCCCCAGAAACTGCAGCCAGGGACATATGCTCATTCTGGCACCTGTAAAGCGGTTAACGGTCTCTCTGGGATACTCCTAGAGAGACTGTCACGGAAACAGAGAGCGATTGTTAGCACATGTGGAATGCTCATACTTTCCTTCCCGTTGTCAGCTTCAGGCCCTATTCTCCCCTTGCCGGGTGTGAACAGCATAAGTGGTTTGTTATTGGACACACCACAGACCGAGGCAGGAGCTTCCAGCAAACGGCCCCATAGTGCAGCTTGCTCTGAGATGGTCCCTGCACCTCCTGGGGTGCGCCCTGGGACTGTCAAAGGCACCGTCGGCGCCAAACAACCCCCGTTAAGTTCCATGGACATTGCTCATCTCCAGGATGTCGTGGGGAGAACAGACCCCTGTGAGCTGTGTGCAGCCTCGCTGATGAGAGAGGCGGCCGACCAAGAGGTGGTGGGCACGAGAAGCGCAGAAAAAACGCACGGAAAGAGCGGAAAGGAATCAGTCAGACCAGCATTTCTTTCCTTTCGCAGGTTCCCCTTTCCTTTGGCCAGGGAGGGGAATCCAACTGGCAATAGGGCGTCCGTCTCAGTATTAGGCTTGCCTGAGGAAAGGCCTTTAGGCCCTGCCTGTCACTGCCTGCTCTAGCTAACCAGTCCTACATCCTCTCCGGGCTCTGAGTGTGTGTGCGTGGGGGGGGGGGGGTCTGAGAGACTCAATCCATGAATCCCCAACTACAGCCCGTTATCCTGCTAGGAAGGGGAGCAGCAGCTGGCAGGCGTTGTGCCAGGGAGCAGCTGTTCCCTGTGAGGAAGCGGCCTTGTTTGCCACACACCCCACAGCCTCTGCAGGCCCCCTCCGGCTTCTAGGCTGGGGTCAGGTCCCTGTTGGCCTGCCCAGTGCTGAGGAAGCGAGGTAGCTCTCCGAAGCCCGAGAGGGCTCTAGGAGCTCACGCAAATGCCCCCTCCACCATGCCTCGGCAGAGCCTAACCTCTCTGTCTCCCTCAGGCAGAAGGCTGCTGCTGCCCGAGGGCCGAAGTGGGCCCCTGGGAGCCATCTCTCAAGCTGGGAAGCGGGCAGCTGGGATTCAGGCGAGTTTAGTGCTAACCCACCAAGAATTTTGGGGAGAGTGGGGTGGTCCTGGGAGCTGAGCCTGCAGGGTGGCCTCTGCGTGCTTTCAAGTTTGTGATGAAATCCTTTCCCGTGAGGGTCAGAGGGACCTGATCCGATCCCTTCCTGTCTGTGCCACCCCGTCCAGTCCTCACATGGGGCCCCCACTCCGCACTGTGGTGCCCCAGCCCAGGGGGACGCCGTTTCAGTGTTCCAGGGAAGGTGCGAGCTGCAGAGGGCAGGCGGCGCGGCGGAGAAGGGTCCTTCCCCTGGTGAGGTTTCCATAGGGGCCTCTTTCTGATCTGACCCCTGCTGCGCACTTCCCCCTGGGGAGTGGCTGCAAGAGCATCGCTCCCCTGACTGCTCCTTTGGGGGATGGGCTGGGAACTGCGTGCTGCACATCTGGCTCCCAGCTGTGATCAGGGAAGTTGGATGGGAGTCAGGGGCCAGATGCGAGGCTTGCCCATCATTTGTTCCTGCCCCAGATTACTCTCTTGGCAGCTCCAGGCCCAGCCAGAAGGGGGTGCTGTGCTGTGTGCCAGGGGAACCTGGAGGGCTCTGGCCTGGGTTCAGGTTCCCGTGTGTTGGCCTCTGTGTGCTTTCAAGTGTGGGATTAAATCAGCCAAGCTTTCATGCAGCTTCACGAATCTGGGAGAGACCGAGGCCCCTGGGAACACGCCGGCTTTTACAGCACACAGCCCGTACGAAGCAGCAGGTGGGACAATTTGCCTCCCAAACACAGGGGCCCAGACCCACCAGTACACATGTGACATTGTAATGCCTCTCAAAGCTGGAGGTACCACTTCTCCTGCCAGCCCTGCTGCACACAGACCAAGGAGCTCACCGGTTTGCCTCTGAAAGAATTCTGTGCAGGTTCTTGGTGCCTCTCGCCTCCCCCAGCCCCCACCCCCGACCATCACCATAGTATCTGAGCTGCTTCCAACAGCGCACTAAGTGACAAGGCTAACATTTGTCGGGGTGGCCCGTTCTCTGTGTCGTGCTCCATGCAAGCGGAGATGCATGGGCAGAGGCAAGGTTAGGGGTTTTGTCTAAGCGTAAGTGCAGCTTTGTGTTTATTTTAGAGGAGGCCACTTGACGGAATGGGACTTGGTGCTTGGACCTGAAGGCAGGAAGGGCCTTTGTTCCTGGGTGAATTTGTTCCACTGCCTCAGAGCGGCTCTGCCTCCTGCATGGACAAGCTCTACTCTGGCAAGAGAAGGCTCCGTTGCCCTTGAGGTGCTTAGGTGATCAGTTGCTCCCGACGTGGTAGGAGCGTCTGATCCCGCTGTAAAAAGCAGCCCCTGTGCCTAAGAGGATCAGTCCTTTCTGGATAATGTACTGCTCGGACAAGAGATGGACTCTGCAGTATATTTCAGACTTTCTGCTGTCTCCTTGTCTGTCACTCTCTTCCGACCCCTGGGGACTCTGGGATGTACTAAGAGCTTGCATGGCCTTGATCTTTTCCTGGGAAATCAGGCACAAAACCCCACTGCCTTTATACCACTCTCTAAATGGGCCTGTCACACTTCAGAGGTTGGAAAGTAGCAGCCAGCCCCTGCAACGGTTCAAAGTTTCTGGACCCCTCTCAGTCTCTCGCTTGCACGTGCGGTGGCTTGGAGGTCCGGAGCTTTCCAGCCCACATTCAGAATTCAGGGAGGTCCCACAGGCACCCCCCCTAAGGTCTGTTTGCAGCAATAGGCACCCCCCATAAGTTTTCAGTCTCTTTCCAGCCTACATCTTCATAATGCATCCCTCTAAGAGAGACAGGGCAGCAGGCAGCAGACAATTCTCCTTGCCTCCTCTCTCTCCGCATGGTGGTTGCTGTGTCATAAAAACGGTCCTTGCAAAGACCTTCTAGGGGTATTCTGGGAGGATGCAGGCACCAGCTTGGGCTTGGGACAGGCTTTATTAGTTTTGTGCTGTTGCTTCAGATGAAACTTGGCTCCTCCTTGCATTCTGTATGTTTTGGTGGCATGGAGCCTGCTGGCCCATGCGAATGAACCATGTGCTTCCAGCCTGTAAACGCGGAGAGCCCAGGACCAAAATCCTCCTACCCAGGGTAAGCCGGAGCAGGAGAGGCCTCGTAAAATGTAGGGACTGTCACCACTCTTGACGCGTTTCCAGATCTCTGACTCTTAAACCCGTTTCTCCTCCCTCTCATGGCATAGAGTCACTATTAGTACAATGCTGACTATTTTCAGGGCTTTGTTTTCCTGGCTTTCCGGTTCCTAGCGCAAGCAGGAGTTCTGGGTCAGTTAAAGGACCCGTTTTCATAGAATCACAGAACACTAGAACTGGAAGGGACCTCGAGAGGTCATCGAGTCCAGTCCCCTGTCCTCAGAGCAGGACCCAGTACTGTCTACCATCCCTGACAGATGTCTCTCTAACCTGCTCTTAAATATCTCCGGAGATGGAGATTCCACAACCTCCCTAGGCAACTTATTCTGCTGTTTAACCACCCTGACAGTTAGGAAGCTTTTCCTAATGTCCAACCTAAACCTCCCTTGCTGCAGTTTAAGCCCATTGCTTCTTGTTCTATCCTCAGAGGCCAAGGAGAACAATTTTTCTTCCTCCTTCTTGTGACACCCTTTTAGATACCTGAAAACCGCTATCCTGTCCCTTCTCGGTCTTCTCCTTTCCAAACTAAACCAGCCCAATTCTTTCAGTCTTTCTTCATAGGTCGTGTTCTCTAGACCTTTAATCATTCTTGTTGCTCTTCTCTGGACCCTCTCCAATTTCTCCACATCTTTCTTGAAATGCGGTACCCAGAACTGGACACAATACTCCAACTGAGGCCTAATCAGCACAGAGTAGAGCAGAAGAATGACTTCTCGTGTCTTGCCCAGTCTTGGGTCCTGAGTAGCTATCGGTTACCATTCAGTAACTGGCGTCTGTCTGCATGGGACAAGCTTGGCACGGATCATCCCAGAGGTGTTTACCTGTGTGACTGACTGTTGACCTGTTTCTGCGTGCTGCACCTTTCAGGCTGTAGGACCCCTCTGTCTGTGAGGAGAGGCAGGCAGACAGTTTGTGTTCAGTTCTCCGCAGTTTCTTTCCTTTCCAGGGCAGAGCTCAGTAGGGCAAGGACAGGCCCGCTCGCACAATGGAAGTGGGTCACAGATCCCAGTGAATCAAACAATCACCAGGGACCAAGAATGAAAACACAGGGACGGGGGGGCAGGGCACAAGGTCAAAACAAAGGATGCAGAGAAGGATTGGAAGCAGAGATCCCCACGCCCCACCCATGTACCGTGGAAGGCAGCCTAGCATAGACTGATGGGATCACTTAGTGACATTCTCTGGTCAGTTTTATGAAGTCAGACTGGATGATCACTAGGGTTTTTCTGGCCTGGATATGTATGATATAAGCTCTCTTTAGAGTTCCCCTCCAACCACAGCAGGCCATTCAGTTCATGGATCTACATCTGCATGCATTGCACATGTCTGCACCTGCCCTGTTCTGGGAACTTTTTCCTGCCTACAGTAGCAGGTCGGGAATGTTTTATTTCTGGTTTTGCACACGCTACTGTCTTGGGAATCTTTTATTTCCAGATATGCATCTCCACCGTGCAAGAGGTGTAGATAAGCCACGGAATTTTAATTAAGGGTTGCCAGGTGTCCGGTTTTGAACCGGACAGTCCAGTATTTGAGCTTTCTGTTCGGGAAACAAATTGAGAAAACATCAATGAGAAAATAGAAATATCCGGTATTTTCTGAATAAGATGTAAGTAGATTGTGATGTCATGGCAAGTGTGTCCGGTATTTTTGTTGAAACCATCTGGCAACCCTAATTTTAATGCACCGGGTGGGCGGCTGATTGTTTGTTTGTGATATATAGTTCACTGAGGTTTTACTTAATTCACAGCTTTAAAAACCAGGCTGGGTGATTTACACAACAGATTGCTCACCTATCGCTTTTCTGACATATATTGTTTTTGCCCTTGCTATAAATGGAGTTAGTCTGAAGCTACTGGGACATAAAACAATAGAAATACTCAGCGCACAGCAAATTTGAGGTCAGTCAGGAACAGAACCCAAATGGCTGGACTCTGCTCAGATGGGGCACATCTACACAGCAGGGCTAAACTTGAAATTAGCTACGCAACTCGATACACAATAGCTTATTTCAAAATTGGGCACGTCTACACCGCACTTATTTCAAAATAGAGCGCTCTTCCCCCGACTTCCCTCACTCCTCCTACAATGAGGTTTACAGAAGTCGGAGTAAGAAGCCCGTTATTTCACATTTATTTTGAAATAACGGGCTTGCTGTGTTGACGCGCATGCTGTTATTTCGGAATAATGTCCGTTATTCCGAAATAATGCTGCTGTGTAGACGTACCCTTAGAGACAGGGCCACATACTGAGCTGACTCCAGGAAAGCAGTCCAAGTGACTCTAAGATCGTCTGTACGTATAAGAAAGTGCCCGCTGCTGTAACTCCATCAGGATAGCTACGTGGGGGCGAATTTCCTGAATGTGGATAGAGCCTCACCCCCCTGCGTCTTGCACCTCCTTCAGTCCCCTTGGGCGTCGGCAGTAAGTGACATCTCCCCTCCCCCCCCCCCCCCCCCCCGTGCCCGCATGCTGCCCTCCACTCAGCCAGGCTCAGCGGCCCAGTTCAGCGTGGTTGGCGAAGGGTATGAGTCGCACATTGGGCACCGGGTGTTTGTTATGCGTTAGGTAGTATGTGTGTGTTACACTGTAGGCAGTAAGTATTGTTACCCGTGGGACAGTGGTTGTGTGTTACACGTTGGGCAGTGAGCCTGTGTTACCTGTGGCTTGGTATTACATGTTGGACGGTGTTTGTGAGTTACATGTTGGGCAGCGTGTGCGCGTGTGTGTCACATGTGGGGCAGTGCATGTGAATTTTCAAGAAGCCGACTGAGACTGAGAGGCACAGTCAGTGGGGAGAAACCGTGAGTGACACCAACTGGATTCCTTCATGTTCCTTGACACTAGGTCTTTGCTACAGAGTTAGGCTGACCCTGCTTCATCGTAGCAAGGTGTGAAAAATCCACCTCCCCATAGCGACATAGTTCAAGTGACTTGGCCCCTAGTGTAGGTAGCACCAGGCCAGTGGAAGAATTCGCCTCTCGACCCAGCTGCTGCCTCCCAGGGAGGTGGATTAACGCCAGCGGCAGGAGAACCCCTCCTGTCGCAGCTGTGTAGCTACACTGAAGCGTCCAGCTGGGTTGCAGCAGCGTTTTTAGTGAATTCAGCGCCTCAGAGCACAGAGGTTGTTTCTCTTCGTGCCATTTCTCATAGGTGTAATGCCCCTGGTGTCAGTGGAGCTGTTCCTGATTGACACCACGTCAGATCTGCCATGGCTGAAGAGTTTGGCGGCAGGGGGTTGGGGAGAGAGCAGGGCTGCTCTTCGGCAGTTTGACATGTTGGAAGCTACTCCAGGGCTGGAACGGGACTTGCTGCGATTATCCCCTAAGCAAGCTCCCAAATCTGAGTTCTGCGCACGCCGTGCAACAAGGCGGCTCAGATGGAAACTGTGACAAGACCCCAGCGCTCGCGCATGGGGCTGGCAGCAGGAGCTGATGCGCTAACAAAGCATTCCTCCGATGAGGATGTCATTGTCTGAACTGGAGCGAGACCCAGAGCTCTGCCGGTGCCAGATACTCGGAGGCCTTGTTTCTGGCCTTTCTCCCTGTCAGTGCCTTTGATTTAGGGTTGTTTTTTCATGTCACATTCCTGCACAGGCTCCGTGGCCTAGCCCAAGCTATTTCTAAGCTCTGCGCCTGGCTATAAAAAGCGACAGGTCTGTGGGCACTGCTAACAGACCTGCCTCCCACTCTCGGACCTGGGGCTCATAAGCTGTCCAGCGACCCAGGTGTGCAAAGGTGGCGTGAAGATGGGCTTAAGGGACGGGCACAGCAAGAGCACTGGGAAATGTTTCCAGCCCTCTAGCACCAGAGGGTTTGGCACTAAACCCCTATCTCACACCGACGGCTTCTTTGTACGGGTGCTTCATATTGTCCAGTCCCCCATCCCAGAAGCCATTGGAGGGAGAGTGGGGCTGATCACGACACTACATAAGAACGGCCAGACTGTGTCAGACCAAAGGTCCATCTAGCCCAGTGTCCTGTCTTCCGACAGTGGCCAATGCCAGATGCCCCAGAGGGAGGGAACACAACAGGTAATCCTCACATAATTCTTCTCCTGTCACCCATTTCCAGACAAACAGAGGCTAGGGACACCATTCCTACCCATCCTGGCTAATAGCTATTGATGGACCTAACCTCCATGAATTTATCTAGCTCTTTTTTTGACCCTGTTAAAGTCCTAACCTTCACAACATCCTCTGGCAAGGAGTTCCACAGGTTGACTGTGTGCTGAGGGAAGAAAAACTTCCTTTTGTTTGTTTTAAACATGCTGCCTATTAATTTCATTTGGTGACCCCTAGTTCTTATATTGTGGGAATAAGTAAATAACTTTTTCTTGTTAATTTTTTACACACCAGTCATGAGTTTATAGACCTCTATCATATCTCCTCTTAGATTCCTCTTTTCTAAGGAAAGTCAGATTTGTACCTCGAGCCGGGAGGGTCCCAATTGGCAGCTGGCTTGCTGGTGAGGCTGATAGGGGGGTGGGGTGTGTGCAAAAGGTGGAAAGGCAATACATCTTCTACCCTGTCCTTGTGGCTGGGGGCTGCGTAAGAGAGGGTGTATATCTGTGTGTGGCAGGGAGGGTGAAGGGATGGGTAGGGGTGTCTCCTCCCTTTGCTGGGTCATGCCTTCTCCTCAGAGCACTTCTGCAAACAGTAAAACAGGGCCAAGTGGGAAAGTGAGTAACCTGAGTGAGGAGGGAGAGAAAACAAGCAGGCCCATGTAAGCCACTTTCGTGTCCCTCTGCTGGGATTTCTTGATGGGTGGCTCTCTATATGCTGCAGACTCTCTCCCCACAGGTCTCTCTGCGCGAGAGCTCCCCGGTTGCACATACCATGCTAGCACAAGCAGCGGGTAAGGAAGGCAAAGGAAGGCATTGCCTACCCAAAAAGACAGGGGTGGCCCCACCCACGCGCCGCACCAAGCCCTCTCCCCCCCTGCGTGAAGAAGGCTGCCGCTGCTCTTGGTCCGGCCCTGGGGCTGAAGGCTGGAGAGGGTCAGGCGACTGGGGGTTGGGTCTGGCCATGCCGCCGTGGCCTCCTGGCGCTCCAAGGCTGGGGACATGCTGCAGCCTGGTCCCCCTGTGCTGGGGCCGGAAAGGCTGAGGCTGCGTGGTTGCCCGGCCAACCAGCGCTCCAGTAGGCTGAGACGGCAGGGGCCTTGTGGCTGCCGAGCTAGCCAGGAAGGCTGGGGCTGCACGAGAATGGACTGGGGGCACTAGCTTGGCGGGGGAGGCTGGTCACTGTGGTGGGGGTTTGGTTTGGCTCCATGGGAGGGCATGGGGGTGCAGGAGGGGTGGGGCTTTGGGGAGAAGGGCTGGGGGTGGGAGTTTGCCTTCCCCGGCTGGGAGTTCACCCACCGTCAGGCCTGCTAGCGTGTCGCGTCCCATCACACCCAGAGGAGAGAGACGGCAGAAGGGCGGAGTGGGCTCAGTCAGAGGCCGGCTACAGTCAGAGGCCGATGGGGGAGCTAGCAGAGATGCTGCGCTCCCTAGGGAGAGAACTAGCACGGGATGGGGTATGACAGAGACTTGGCAGTCGCCGGCTGGAGCAGTAGCCTGAGCTGCCCATGAACAAACGCAAGGGGCTGGGGACGTTTCAGCGGCAGCTTCTGGCGCTGGAGAGCAGCACTCCAGGTGCAGTGGGTCCTCGCTGGGCTCTTAATGCGGCTGCAGCTCCTTCACGGAGAGGGACTGCTAAACAACTCCGCAGCCAGGGGGACCCTTTACCACGTCCTTTTCTTAGGGGGACTGATTTCAGGGTCTTCTACCCGTGGCACAATTCCCTTCCGGTCCCAGCTGTGCCCCAAAGCAGCGTGGTTTTCCATTCCACCCCCCCCCCCTGCATTTCGTGACTCCCTTTCTCTTATTTTCCCCACAGAAACGCCTAAGAGCCCAGCAACCAAGGGGGCAGCAGGTTTCCCAAGAGCTGACGGCCGGGAAGAGAGCAAATGGTGAGATGCTGGATCTGACCCACAGGCTGTGCCTGGCGGGGAGAGGAAGCCCCTGCACCTCCTCTGCTCCTGCACCCTACCTCCCACCCAGACTCCTCATCCCACTCCTGCACCCCCCCTTCCCGCCCAGACCCTGCACCCCCACTCCACTCCTGCATCCTCCCAGCTCCACCAACCCCTGACCCGCTCCTGCATCCTCCTGCCCAGACCCAACCCCCCAGATTCGCTTCCCAGCAGCCCCCCACACACTGAACCCCTTGTTGTTGGCCCCACCCCAAAACCTAGAGGGGCCCACAAACTTTACTAATTTACTAGCCCCACCACCACCACGAGGCTCTGGTGTGTGAGGGGAATGCAGGCAGTGCCTTTCTGCTTCTGATTTGCGGGCCATGTCAGTGAGGTGGGGTTTTTTTTTCTTCCGACTGATTTTTCTCTGGGTCAGTGGCCCCCGACCCAAAAAAGATTCTTCACTGACTTGAGTTAAATCAGAGTGGATTCTCTCACTCCAGTTTCGCAGGGGATCTTGGCTTTAGTCCCGCCTGAGATGGTGTCCCAGTGCCCCATATCTGGTGCTACCCACCAGCTTTTAAACAGCCCCTTGGAGGACCCGCTTCTATGTGGCAGACCCCCACGGGGACCCACTATTTCCTTAAGGCCCCATAGCCTCGCCTCGGTGCCTCCAAAACAGAGCCATGAGCTCTGCCCAATGAGTCCAGCGGAGACTTGGACACAGTGCAGAGACCAGTGGTCCCCAGCAAGTATTATCAGTGACTTCAGGCAGGCTTTTTGCAGACCTACGCTGAGTTCTCACACTCTGCCTGCCGGAGTTTCCCAGAGATCCCAATGTCCTTGAAACATCCATTGTCTATGCAGACCCTCCATTGTTACGGGTCATTTTCAGCCAATACTTGACCAACCCATTCATGGTACCCCCAACAGGCTCATGACACAACACACCTCTGTCTTTTTTGCTGCCCCCGATACAGCCCTTTGGCATCCTCCAGGAGCTGGGCAAAGTACATAAGAAAACAAAGGCACATTACAAGCGATTTCCACTTTGTCCCGGACAGCGCCTTAGAAATTGACAGAGTATTTGGCGTGCGTTCCTGGAAAGGCATCCTTGTCCAAGTGGAAATGTTGTAAAGTTTGCATGAGGCAAACTGCACAGTGCAGAGCCAGGCTAGAAATAACAATCTATAGCCTCATCTGGCGTAAATTAGCTCCGCTTCATTGACTCCGTGGAGCAATGTTGATTTACACCCGCCGGGGAACTATGCGGAAAGCCCCTCTAATGCTAATGAACGCTGTCATGCTGCTACCACAGAAGTCTGTCTATCCACAGAGCAGACTGGTGTTGGCAGGGGCTGCAGTGTAAACTTTTCCCCGTGCTGTCCAGGAACGAGACTCAAAGAGATTCACAGTGAGCAGCAAATTCCACACGTTGCTGTTCCTGGATTGACCCTGCTAGTGACTCTCGAATGCCTGGGTGACACCAGTGCTCATGAAAATGCGAGCAGGTTCTGAAAATGCCATGAAGTCAGAGGGAAGCGAGTGAAAACCTAAGCTGCTTGCCCCAGGGAAGAGGGCAAATAGGATTCTGGGAAGCTGCTTAGTGTTTGTTTATGGACAGAGAAATCAATGACTGATGTCTAGTCCTATGTGTGAGCAGACTAATACCACAAATGGCAAGCTCAAAACACTGCAAGAGCTGGCCAAGCCGTCCCACCCAACAAACAGTCCCGCCCAGCGGTGAAAATAACTTAACATCTCTGACAGGTACTGTCCTATTGCAGCCTGGGTCCCTGCCAGCCCTTTAAATAGCTCCCTGCTGGCTTTTGCGCAGCTCAGCCAGCTCTTGCCGGAGCGACGCACCAGTGTGCACCCGCTTCCTTTCACCTCTGGTCCTGTCCCTAAAGATGCAGAGATCCAGTAATGGGAGGGAAATTGCTGGAGGGGCTGGTGTCTGTACACCAGTGGGATGAATTGGCCTACGGAGAGGCATATTGTTGCTCTGTTTAGAGTTCATGCCCTGTGTGTGAATGGCTGGCTCAGGCAGAGAACTACAGTCTAGTGCTTGCTACCCACGGAGTTATTCAGCAACAGTGTCTGCCATTGGTTAAAGTCCTGTTTAAATAGCTGCAGTCACTCAATCAGGAAGTGGACACTGTAGCTAGTGACCACTCACATGCAGCAGTCAGCTGTAGCAGACTGTTCACAAGGCACCCAGTGGCTGGAAATGATTTGCTCCAACCTCAGGTTGAACCTCCTAAATCCAGGACTCTCTGGTCCAGCAACATCCGTGATCCAGCAGGTTCACGGATGTTGCTAGACCAGAGAGCCCCAGCACCTGGAAGTGAGAGTTGGTCAGGAGTCCAGCAGACAGGAGTCCCACCATCGGGACCGGCGATTCCCGTCCCCGGGAAGCCCCAGCTGGGTGCAGCAGGAGCAGGATAGAAGCAGGGCCGCAGTGGCTAGGGAGCTCTGTCCCCGGAGAGCCCCCGCTGGCTGGCAGCAGTGAACCAGAGCCAAGCCCAAGCCCCATAGCAGCAGGGCTGGAGCGGAGCTAGCTGGAAGGAGTGGCAGTGTCTTGGTAGGTTGGTGTCAGGGGACCTCCCCTGATCCGGCAAATTCCCTCATTCCGGACTAGGGAGGTCCAACCTGCTTGCAGAAACTGGGAACGATTGGCAGGAAGCAAGACCTAAATGAGACATGCTTGTGCAGTGAGAAACAGCGGGCCACACCCCTCAGCCCTGGGCTTGACTGAGAGGCCCAGAGAGTCCCTTCAAAACTTGTCCCCTTTGCGGAGCACACACTGCCAGTGGGTGCTAGCTAATTAGTACCAGCTGTAGCGTGGGTAGTCGTCCCATAGGAACTAGACTGAGATCATATTTTATGCAGACCACCAAACCGCCACCAAGCACTGATGACTGGACCCAGGCTGGTGACTGCGTGGAGAGCAGCCCCGGATTCCTGTCCACAACACCAGCCAGCCACGGTCTAGCCATTTATGTTTCATTTGCACCCCCTGCAGCCCCCTTGCCCGAGGACGAGGAGAGGAAGAAGGCGATGCTGGTGGAGGAGCAGAAGAGTGAGATTGCGCGGCTGCTACAAGGACATCAGGAGGAAAAGGAGAGGCTGACGGAAGCCCACCAGACAGAGACCCAGAGACTGACTGAAGACATTAAAATTCAGGTTGGATCAAAGAGGCTTCCCCATTCCAAGGACATCTGTCTTGGGTTGTGGCACAGTCACCCCAAGTCCTTGGCATCCATGCTTCTGCTTCCTGGCATTCCCACTGCAGCACGATCACAAGTTCCCAGCTGTGGAGTAGGCTACGGCAGGACTTTGGTTACCTGGGAGTCTCCAAAGACACCAGTCGGCACTGCTTTGACATTTTCCCCCTCCTGGCCCTGATCTCGCAATCACAGCCAGCTGGCCTGTGTGCCTTCCCTAGGCATGGTGGGCTCAGCAGGAGGTCTCAGCAGCTGCACTCATGAGAGTTCTTGCACTGCCTAGTTCCAGTGGGGTCAGGAGTGTCAGCTGCTCCTCTGTGCCTGCTTGGCCCTGCTCTGTACAGAGTGCTAGCTTCCCTCCACCTGCAAGGCACCCACTCCCAGTTCTCCCTCCTTGTGCTCCAGGGAGTCACCAACCCTGCTCCATCTTACAGCTCTTTTTATATAGGCCTGCTGGGCCCCGATTGGCTGTTCCTCCTCCCTCTTGTGAGTTTCAGCCCATTTGCTTCTGATCTTGCCTGTCAACAGGGGGAAGGAAAGGAGAGAAATGTCAGCAAATGGGTTGGTTGTGATGCAGTTTGTGTTGGCAGCAGAGATCCAAGTCAAGTCCTCCACCATCAAAGCCAGCTCCTCTCCCCCAGCTAGTGACGCTCTCTCATCTGTTTCCGTTGCGCCTTCTACTTGAAATATTGCCCCTCCCAATGTGTAGCCTCCCCTGAGCCACTAGGTCACCACCAGCACAAATCCCAGATCCTTGTGATAACGAAGGACCAGGCAGCGACAGAGGAATGGGGCTCTTGGGGCAGGCTCTTTAAATCCATCAGTTCTGGGCAGGGTTCCTCATAAAGATGTTTTGGGCCTGCTCACAATTCAGATTTGTTCTTACCCAGGCGATGAATGATGAGTCCTATAGAAACTTCCAACTTGTCACTACAGGACAGAATATACCAATGCTGACAGAGCAGTAAACATGCTGTTTGCCTTGTTTAGTTTTCTTAACCTCCAAAGTCCCTGGGGGTTTGTCTACACTGCACAGTTATGTCAGAATAAGCTATTCCGGAATAGTTATTTCAAAATAGCTTATTTCAAAATAGCACGTCAACACTGCAGGGAAGCCTCAATTAGTCCGAGGCCGGCTTCACTAATGTAGATGTGTTATCTCAATTTAGAGCCCCAGGAGGAATAACTCAGAATGGCCCTGGTGAGGGGCTATTTCGAAATAGCAGCAGTGGAGCATCTATACACACCTTGTTTCGAAATAGCTATTTCGGAATAGGCATTATTCGTCGTAGAATGAGGTTTACAGGTTTAGGAATAAGCCGCCCGTTGTTTCGAAATGATTTCAAAATAACGGAATTGCTGTGTAGATGCTTGCATAGTTATTTCGGAATAACCCCCTGGAGCAGGGGTGAGCAAAAGGGCCTCCGCAGGCTGGATCTAGCCCACCAAGTGGGTTGATCTGGCCCGCAGAGGCCCTGCTGCTCCCCCGCCCCCAGTCCAATTAGGGCTTGGGGGCAGGGGAGTGTGCGAAGCTTCCTCCTGCCCTGCGAGCAGCGCGCAGCGCTTTGAAGCACCCCACACTGCTCACAGGGTGGGAGGAGACATCATGCGTTCCCTTGCCCACAAGCCCTGATTGGCCTGGGGGCAGGAGGAGCGTGCAAAGTTTCCTCCTCCCTCCCTCCCACCCTGTGAGGAACGCACGGCACTTCAAAGTGCCACATGCTTGAGCAGGGCGAGGGAAGCTTTGCACAACTTCCCCGCCCCCGGGCCAATCAGGACTTGGGGGCAGGGGAGCGCGTGACGTCTTCCACCCTGCGAGCAGAGTGTGGCAGTTTGAAGTGCCATGTGCCCTTCGCAGGGTGAGGGTAGGGCGGGAAGGAGGCTTCACGCAGCTCTCCCTGCCCAGGGGCATGGGTGCCTAGTGGGAAGCATTCTGGCCCTGCCCCTTCCGGCCCAGCCTAGGGCCACGTCAAAAATTTTTGACGTGGCCCCCAGCCAAAAATTATTGCCCACCTCTTCCCTGGAGGCTTTGCCACATCATGGAGACTGTGTGCCAGGAAGGGTCAGGGTCCCTGACGCGCATCTCTAACCTGCTTGCACCACAAAAACGAGTGGTCTGTGGCACCTTAGGAACTCACCAAAATGTGTAGAATCATGAGCTTTCGTGGGTAGAACCCACTTCCTCAGATGAATTGGAGTGGAAATAACAAAAACCAAGGGGTGTATATAACAGGGTAATACATGATATTTAAGGATTACAAGTGAGCAGGGGTCTGGTTAAGATTAGCACCCTCAGTTGTCACTGTTAGACCACAAAGTCCCCAAGTTTGTTATGGACATCACAGAAATCATGACATTGAAATTCCAAAATCTCAGAAATGGCTGTAAAAAAACCCATTGATCCGGCCCCTAAGCTGAGGGCTGGCACTGCAAGCTGGTGCCCAGGGGGTCGGTGCACTGTTCGGATTTGGCCCTTCCAAGCTAAGAGGTGCTAAGTTAGGCCTGGCGAAATACAGCCCGTGGGCCGGATCTGGCCCACCAGGCCACCGGATCCAGCCCGCGGAGGCAGCGGGGAGCCCCAGGCAGGCTCCCCAGCTTGCCCCGCGCGTGCAGAAATGTGGCTGCAGGTCTCCGTTTCTGTTTTAAAACTGGAGGGAGAGGAGACATTTTAGGACCTGCTCCACCCCAGCACATTCCCATTGGCCGGTTTCTGGCAGAAACCAGCCAATGGGAGCTGCTTGTTAGAATAACAGGCAGCTAAGAAGAATCACGCCCCCTCTCCTGGGCTCAGGTATTCATGAAGCACATGGCAGGCTGGCTGGGAAACATTTTAAGCTCGGCAGGCAGGCAGGCTAGTTTGGCAGCTGGCAAGTAAGTCTCTTGGCCACAGCCTGCTGCTGCCCCCCCCCCCCCCCGCACTCAACATACCCAAACCCTCTGTCCCCCTCTTACACCCATACCCCCTCCCAGATCTGGCACCCCAATCTCCTGCCCCAGATCACAGTCCCCTCCTACCCTAGGTCACATCTCAAACGCCTACACTCCAGTCCCCTGCCCTAGGTCACAACTGCCTACCTCATCCCAACTCCCGCCCAGACTCTAGTCTCCCTCGTGCACCCCAGTCCGTTACCCCAAGCTGCCTTCTGCACCCAACCTCCATCCCAGACCCCGCATCTCCATTCATATCATGCAAGAGTGCGGCCCTCGACCACTTTCCAAAATCTTGGAGTGGCCTTATTGCCCATCCCTGTGCTAAGAGGGGCTGCAACCCATTCACCAGCTCGCAACACCCAGAGCAGGAAGCTGCACCTCGCCCCACCATACAAGAACTGCTGTTGCAAGGTGAGCTCGCTCGCCAACCTTCCCTCACTTGCTGGGTTTCCCCCCTGAACTTCTGTTGTGAATTGGGCCAAAAATTTCCCTGCCTAACTCAGCCTCAGCTGAGGAAAATGGAGCTTGGCCATTCACTCCCCCTTTTACTGATATCACCTGCTTAGGCAACAAGTCCAGGGCCCTGCAGGTCAGCTGTCCTAGCCCAGCTGTGTGTGACACTCCTCCTCCCCTCCTATAGCTGCGGTGATATTAACCCCTTCCTGTCATAAGCACCAAAAGGAAATTCATTAAAATAGCAACAGTAGCCGCTGCCCAGGAGATGAATAAGAGACTGCACAGAGGGACACTTTGATGTCTCTGAAATCCCCGGCCACTCAGGCCTTGTTGTTCACTTTGTTTCTAGGTGGAAAAGGAAAGAGACTTAGTGCTTAAAAAGCAGCTCTCGGAGCAGTTCAACACACTGAAGAGAGAGCATGAAGAGAACCTCCGAGGTAAGGCCAGAGGCTCTCCTTAGCTGGGCGCTGGCTTCCCTCTGCACCAGCGTTCGCTGTAAACTGAGTGCTTGGGCAGCCACCCAAGAGAGATTCAGATGGTACCCAAATGATTAGAAGCACTCACACAGCCAGCAGCATGTATCTCTCTATTGGTGGTGCACATCCACTCATGCCTCGGTGCACATAACAAAACTTATTCTGCACATGGACGGAAAAAATTAGAGGGAACGTTGCTGTATGCCACTGCTGCTACAGTTAAAACTTCTCACCGGGCTTTTCTTGCATCTCTTCTCCTCTCCAACCTCCTCAGCTCTCTTGAGCAAGGGCCAATCACTCCTGTAAATATTCATTGTTGTGATTGGATGCTACATGTCCAAGACTTCTCCCTACTCTCTCTTTGACTCGCCAGTTGACAGTCACCTCCCATGCCCTCTTAATTTCCCATACTGCTCCTATTATGTTCTTGGTGCCCTGAGGGTGCTTACTTAGTGGCATGTTGGTATCACCTCATCAAGCCAGAGGGGAAAATGCCCTGGAGAGATGCCAGCAGGAGAGATTACTCTGCATTGCATTACTGATCATGGCGTGTTTGTAGAAACCCAACCCAATGTTTGGAAAATTGAGATATTGCTCTTGCAATGCCAATGCCCTGAAATTAACCTAAAATTCTTCAAAAAGGAAACTCCTTCCATTGGAGCTAGAGCCGGGGTGGGCAGTACTTTTTGATGGGGGGCCACTCCAAGATTTTGGAAAGTGGTCAAGGGCCGCACTCTTCCAGGATATTAATGGAGGGCATGTGGGGTCTGGGATGGAGGTTGGGTGCAGAAGGGAGCTTGGGGGAAGGGATTGCGGTGCAGGAGGGAGAATGGAGTCTGGGAGGGAGTTTGGGTGAAGGAGGTGGTTGTGACCTAGGGAAGGGGACAGGGATGCAAGATTTTGGGATGTGACCTAGGGTAGGAGGGGCTTGTGATCTGGGGCAGGGGATCGGGGTGCCAGATCTGGGAGGGGATATGGGTGCACGAGGGGGCAGAAGGTTTGGGTTTGTGGGGGGAGGGGGCAGAGGGTTGGGGAAGGGAGGGACTGGGGTGCCAGAGGCAGGCTCTGGGTGAAGGTGGCTTGCTGCTCGGGTATGAGAGAGAGGGGGAAGGGGAGGGGGGGACGAGGAGGGAGGGAGAAGGCTTCCTACACTGTCCTTGTGCCCAGCAAAAATTCTTGGCTTCTATTGGCCAGAAACTGAGAGATTGGCCAATGGCAGCTAAGAGATTTTGCTGGGGGGGGGGGGCGGGAACAGCATGAGAAGTCTCCCTCCTCCCTCCCCAGCCGTGGGGAGCAGAGAACAGCTGGCTTTCTAAAACCTGAACTGATCTCTGCCCAAGGGTTCCAGCGAGGGGGCCCTGGGCCCGATCTGGTGGCTTGGTAGGCTGGATCTGGCCCCCTGGCAGCCGCTTGAGCTAGAGGCTTTCCAGAGAGCTCCTGGGCTGGCAGCGTTTACACTGCAGCCCACAATGTGTGATCTGGTCTCTCAGTCTCAGCAGTAAAATAGTGATAGAGATGCAGCCGTGTTAGTCTGGTCTTGCTGAAACACAAGATAGGACTATGCAGCACTTTAAAGACTAACAAGATGGTTCATTAGGTGATGAGCTTTCGTGGGCCAGACCCACTTCCTCAGATCAATTTGTGAACTTTCCATTGCAACAAACCCCAGTGCCAGCTTTGTCTGCATATTTACTCTGCTGACACCATTATTGGACCTAACCATGCCAGTTACAAGATCAAGAACACATATTCCTGTTCATCCAGAAATATAATTTATGCCATCATGTGCCTAAAGTGTCCGTCTGCAATGTATATTGGACAAACTTCTCAGACACTTCGCCAAAGAATCAATGCACATAAAACAGACATCAGGCTCTTTCACAGAGAGGAAACTGTTGCGTGCCATTTTAACCAGACTGACCATTCTCTCAATGACCTTAAAACATGCATATTGCTTCAAAGAGATTTTTAACTCCAGACTTCAAAGAGAAGCCTCAGAACTGTCATTCATGCTTAAATTTGACACTTTACATATGGGCCTTCACAAAGATGCTAATTATCTCACCCATTACACAGATAGCTTCCCCAATTATCACCCCTAATATCATTACCTCACAGACACTAACCTTCCCCCCTCGTCCCCTCTCTGTTCTAAAATCTGATGTGTCAATTTTATATGTGTTCATTTTTTTTTTTATTGTATCACTTTGGTATATATGGTCATACCAATTTTCTTCCACAGTTTGATCTGAGGAAGTGGGTCTGGCCCATGAAAGCTCATCACCTAATAAACTATGTTGTTAGTCTTTAAAGTGCTGCATAGTCCTGTCTTTTGTCTCAGCAGTAAGGCTGTGAATGGGTCATTCCCTCTGCTTCTCCTTTCGATATGGGCAGCATATTGCCTCTCTCCTTAGCATAGCAATCACTCACCTAGGAGCTCTGTGACTGTAGCTGAGGGAATCCTCCAGGGAGCTCCTGACTCCAAGGCTGCTCCAGGAAACTGCATTTCCACTGCTGTCAGTGGAAAACTCTTTGTGCTAGTGCCGCTTACCACCATGCTGTGTGGGAACAGGGATCAGTCAGGGCTTGCTTTCCTATCGCCCGCTTCTGACATTGCCTGCATGGTTCCCCTGCAGAACTCCAGAGGGCCCACGACCAGGAGACACTGCTCTTGAGGGAATCCTACCAGAGGTCCCAGTCTTCCTTCCAGGTATTGCCCCCTTTGCTTTAGCTTGCTGAGAAGGTTCTGTGGAGCAGAGCTCTCTAGATTCAGTGCAGAGGTCTGAGGACTCAGGGGAAAGCTTGCGAGGCACCTGCCTGACCTGTCCCTGTGGCAAAATAGCACTGTCTGCCCCTCACTTTCACAAGAGCCAAAGTGAGAGAACAAAGGTTATTTGAGCTGCCCAGAGTCCAGCAACCTTGGCTGGCCGCCTGTGAAAATGACCACATGAGTCCAGGGGCGTGTCTCAAAGTGAGCTTGCCTTAATTTTGCAGCAGATGTTTAAATCAAGATGGCCACCAAGGCTTTACATTCCAAACCATAAAGCAACCCTTCACTGGCTCAATAGGAAAAGTGCCATATGGCCCCAGCACCTTCTTCACCCTTGCCTCAGCATACCAGTCCTAGCAGCCAGCCATCCCGGAGTTCCACGGGCTCCCCTATTCCCGCTTGGCAATGCTCTGTCACTTACAACACACCCAGTTCTCCCTCCTTGTGCTCCAGGGAGTCATGGACTCTGCTCCATCCTACAACTCTTTATATAGGCTTGCTGGCTGCTCCTCATAGTCCCTCTCATATTGGCTGCTTCCTGCACAGGAAGGGCTCTATTACCCCCCTGTATGCCAATGTGAGGCTGCACCCCATCACACCATTATTGACATAGGGGACAGATGCAAACTGGCTTCAGAAGAGGGGCTGTGGTTGGAATGCCTCCGTGCTATTCATGGTGCTCAGAGCTGAGGTTTTGGCTGGCACATCTCTACCGGCAGGCAAGTCGGTAACTTGAACACTCCCTACGTGAAAGGTTGGTGCGAGTGAGTTACCGAACTGCCATACTTGTAGCAGAATTGGCAGCAGCAGGGAGTCTGTTCTTCTACAACTGACCCAGGAAGTGCTGATCACAAATTGATCTCTCTTGTGGTTACCGACGAACCCATTGTAACCAAGGCAGCCATGATGGCAGAAGGCGTTACCATGGGAACTGCTCCTTGCTGCCATTAAGTACTGTATTATGGGATGGCCCCCTGGGGCTTCATTATTGATGGTGAAATGTCTTGCAGATTGACTCATGCCACCTCTGTCCATTGCAATCTTATCTGAACAGTGCCCCTGCTAGGCGGGAGCTCATACAACAGGACTCATCATCACGCCCCTCTTCCTTTCTCTTCTGCCCCAGGAGACGATCGACAGGTTGAATTCCCAGCTGAAATCCTTCCAGGAGAAAATGAAACGGGTGGAGGAATCGATCTTGAGCAGAGACTATAAGAAACATATTCAGGTGCAGAAAAACAAGCAAACTCTGGCCTCTTGGGAGGGTGTTTCTTTAATCCATCATCTGCCAGGGTCTCGGAGCAAGACTGTTGGATTCGCAGAGTCCTAGAAGCGTGTGTGCTCTAAATTGTCACCAAAAGAAAAGGCAAGGCCTCCATCGAAGACTCCCCATCACCGGATCTGGAGAGGGCTGTGTTCTTAGTGCCTGGTAAATCTGTAGTGGGTTGGAGCAAGCAAAGGGGTAGAACGTAGACTGTAAGAAAGTTAAGGGTCCTAGTATATGCATTATGTTGAAGCTCCTTGCACATAGGTGGTGCAAACACCATAAAGTTGTGCAGGTAGGTCTGAATGAAATGTGTAAGCACATTTTATGGGGTAAGAATCCTATCAGTCCAGGACTGAGAACACTGGACAGTTGTGCCTGCTAATTGTTGTCACGTTTGGCTCCCCTTTGTTCAGGAACAAAGCCCCTCCAGCCTCTCCAGTCAGCGGGGACTCATCCGTTTTCTTTCTCCTCTCCTAGGATTATGGGAGCCCCAGCCGGTTCTGGGAGCAAGAACTGGAGAGCCTTCATTTTGTCATCGAGATGAAGAACGAACGCATTCATGACCTGGACAAGAAGCTGCTGACCTTAGAAATGGTGGTGGGTTGGGTGTTTTTTTCCCCGCTGCTTTCCAGGGGCAGCGAGAGCAGAGGTGGAAAAGCAAAGCACAGCCTCCGGGAGCGCGCGCCGCCTGCCTGAATGCAAACCGCACTCTCCAGGCGCATTCCCCTCTGGCTTACCTGCTGCCTGTGGGCAGCCATGTCCTGGCTGGCCTCTCTGCCGAGCAAACGTGCCCGGCACAGACAGGGTGAGCGCAGCCAGCCTCCATGAGTTGGCAAGGCTGCTGCTGTTGATTCACTAAATGCGCCCAGCGGCGGAATTTGTTAGGAATCCTCCATGTTTTTACGTTGGCGTTTGGGCAGCGTGTCGTTAACCAGCGAAGGGCATGATCTGGCAACAGACAATGCCCTATGTCCCTTTTGACCCTTGACCTCTCCTTTGATTCCTCCCTTCCCAAACCCTCCTGGGACCGCACAGGTGGAGAGGAACCTGCTTCTGGAGGAGAAAGTGAAAACCCTTCAGCAAGAGAACGAGGACCTGCATGTTCAGACGCAGAACCACTTGAAAGTGACCAGGTAACCGCTGCAGCCTGGTACAGTCCAGCATACCTGCTGGAGCTCACAAGCTGAGATCTGGGCTGGGGTGAAGAGAACTGGGTGCTGTGACAGAGCACACAGCAGGGGTGATGGCATCAAAGCGCCTAGCACGGAAGCGGCAGACCAGAGGGAGGTACCTGAACAGAGCTGTTATGGGGGTGCTGCAGTAGGGGGCCGAGGTGCACCAGCCCCGTGTGGGTGCGTGACTTCGCACAGCACTGGCGCAGCTCTGGTGAATGTATGGGTGTATATTAAGCAGGTAAAAGGTTAACTGGTTAACCACCAAGCATTCTGCGTAATGCTTATGGGTAACCGGTTAACCGGCCGCTCGGCAAGGCTGGAGCAACTCCCCACCTGCAGCATGGTCGAGCAGCCTCCGACGTGATACAGCAGCCTGGCCAGAGCAGCCTGTGATGTGGGGGACCCAGTGAGGCTGGAGTTGCCCCCGGCCACGTTGCACCACAGGTGGGGCTGCTCCAGCCTGGCTGGGCCTGCCACGCTGCCCGGCACTGCCGGCCGGAGGCTGCTCCAAGGTTAACCGGTTAACCCTGGCGTGTAACCGGTTCACCTCCTAAACGAGCGTGAGCATCCCTCGTGTGTCTGTGTGTGCGTGAACTTGGGTGTGCACAGCCCATCTGGCCCTGAGCTTGGCCCCGGGCGTGAATATAACCCCTCGCAGCCCTTTGCAAGACCATTTCGTGCCCGCCACCCTGGCCTCCTTGGGCAGCAGAGAGAACGGCTCAGCAGTCTCCGATTCCCCATCTCCCTCTCACTCGGGGGGGGTGGGGGGGATCTTGTTCCACCAGCTCAGCTGCATCGCCTGCCATTTCTTTGCAGGCAACTGTCTGATGAGCTGCTGGTGGTCCGGAAGGCCCTGGACAAGGAGTCCCAGCTGCGGGAGCAGGCTCACCGGGAGAAGGAAGAGCTGCTGTACCGGGTCCTGAACGGCGTCTCCTCCCCCGCCTTCCCCGTCCCCTCCAGCGAGGTGCCCCTTATCGCCACGTAGCGCTCCGGGAAGCGGCGAGGGAGGCTGCTGGGATGAGGAAGCAAGCGAGGGGCACCAGTGACTCTGCCACCCTCGTGTTTGCCCTTCCTTTCTTACGCAAGTTCAGAGCTGCTGCTGCCGTGGGGACTCTGGTAGAGGGGAGTCCCAGAGGACTCCCAGCCCCTGGGGACGTCCTCCCTCCAAGGGGACAGTGCCATGTTTCCTGGGACCTTTTCAAGGTGCTTTTATTCCTCCTGTGTGTCCCCCGGTCTGACTCTAAACGTGGGGGAGTGGAGAGACACCCCCGCCCCAAAAGCTAGACACGAGCGGCGTGAGGTGTCTGGGCTGCACCCGGCTTCACATCTCAGGCAGTAGCTGAGGTTACATGGGGCCCAAGCTAGGAAAGCCAAGGGGTTCTCCGGAGCGTTCAGGAGGGGGAAGGACTGGCTTGCCCCGGTGACTGGAGCCCTGCATCTGAACAGCCTCCGCCCTGGGGGATGTTTAGCTCAGGCTCCAGGGCTGACAGTCGCAGCTTGGGTTGGTCTCTGACCAGCCCCACAGTGAAGGATGCTCATCTCAGCTGGGGCTGTTTAAAACAGGGCCGAGCTGAACCCAGCCTCGGTCCTGGGCAGCTTCGTGGTGCCCACGGGCAGGCAGTTAGAGAGGCGCCTCCTGGGCCATTCTCTCTGGTGTTCGGGCATCCCCACAAGGAAAGAGCGAGAGCATGAGAGGTGGAACGTGCTAGGTATGGGCCAGGCTCAGGGCTGACACGAGGAGGAAGCAGCGCTCTCTGCTGGCCAAGCAGCAACAGCAGCTGCAGGCAAAGCAGCTCTCCGGCTGCTCCCAGAAACGGCGCCGCTGGCAGGTAGCAGCCGGCCGGAGTGATGAGCCATGCGGCCAACAGGGGGGGACTGCCTCCTGGGCCGGGGGAGGATGGGGAAGGGCGATGTGGCGAGCGAGAGGTGGACAGCGCTTGTCACTGCCCAGGCTTTCTGGGGGCAGAGGGTTCTAGCTCCGTAGGGTTGCCTACATCCCGACCCTGGGAACTGCCTGGCGGTAGCACCCGACACTGAACCAGTGAGGGCCTGGGGCAGAAGAGGGGAGGATGGACAGCTGCATTGTGAGGAGCGGGCCCCTCTCTCAGCCATCCCACGGCTGCAGGCGGGTGGCTCAGGCAGGAGAGGAGCTGGGCTGCACGTGGCCAGGGTCTGGCCTGGAGCCCCTGGTGCCCAGCGACTGAGTTACATGAGACTATGGGGGGAGGCTGGGAAGTTTGTTCTTGTGAGCAGAGCTGTTTTTCTAGCCCCATTCAGTTCCCCTGCATCACCGAACTCTGGGCTGGGCTGACCCGGCCATGACCGTGTTGCCGTGCTGGTCCCTTTTGGCGCCCAGCTCTATATTAAACCTTCCTGGGGGGCCTGCTGCTGTAGAATCACCGTTGCCTGGAGCCTTTGCCTGTGAGTCTCCACTGCCAGAGTTTTCCCTGCCTCCCGTGGCCTTCCCCGGCAGCCTCCGTTTCCCTGCTCCAGCGCATGTCCTCCTTCCTGTTGGCGTCTTACTGGGGCTCAGCCCACGGCTCACCATGTTCTCTTTTGCTCTCGTGTCCCAGTGCCGCCTCCCAGGGCTTCCTCCCTGGAATCTCCCCTCCGTGGGGGCTGTTGCAGGTACCTGTCCCTCGCTCTAGCTCCTCTCAGCTGAGCACTTGGGCAGCCACCCAGGAGAGATTCCAGTGCTGCTTAGCTAATTAGCAGAGCGCCCACAGACTCCCACAGCTGGCAGCATGGGTTTCTATTGGTGGTGCACCTCTGCACATGCCTGGGTGCGCATAACAAAAATTATTCTGCACATGGATGGACAATCCTTCTCCTTTCTTACACTGACGTGAGCAGCTGCCCTAATGCCAGCAGAGTGTTGCACCAGCAGAAGGGAGAGCCAAAGCTACACCAGTCTAGGAGTTTGGACAAGACCTCCCCAGTCATCTCCTCTGGCCTTAAAATCCACGAATCTGGGCTGGGAGAAGCATGATGGTCACAGGATGCGTCACAACAATGTAGCCTGAAGTATGTGCTCCATTTCCCTCGCAGAGGGCTCAGAGACTGTCCCAATGCCCATCTTAGACGAGGAACCTCTGTTAACAAAGCCGGCACTGGTGGCAGATGGTTAATCCACCCTCAGCTGAGTCAGAACCTGAGCCATGTTTGGGTGCCACCATACAGCTGGCTCAGAGCACAGAGCCTGGGAGGAGAACCCCGGGGTCTGCACTTTGCCCAATGCACTTCAGGTCAGTGGTGGACAACCTGCGGGCACAGGACAGGGCATCTCTTGGGTCTCGGCTGGTGTCCTTTTGTCACTGCTCCAGCTTCCACTATGGAAACCAAACAGAGGTTGCTAACTATGTGGTGTCTGTCACTCCTCTGTGTGTGCCTTCTTTCTAAGTCCCCATGGTGTGTGTCCTGGTATCTGTAAAGTGAGCCTGGCCATTGGCTGCCACCTTGTTCCTTCCCCCTCCTCCGTGCCCCTCAGGGTTGCAGGAGATGGCGGCCCAGAGCAGTACGGCTGGGGAGCTGACAGAACTGCTTGGATGCACACAAGTGCTTTCCACTGGGCATGCAAATGCTTTTGGAAGAGACCAAGTGGAGTGTTAGCTAGTGCCACCGACTGCCCTTAGTGTGTGTCTCTCTTTAGCAGGCCCATGTGCTAAAGGGGGGTGTGTGTCTATGGTAGACCTACGTGGTAAAGGGGAGCGTGTGTGTCTACATTAGGCCTATGTGGTAAAGGTGGCTGTGAGTGTCTATAGTCGGCCCGTGTGTTAAAAGTGTGTGTGTGTTTGTGTATGTGTGCCCACCGTAGGCCCATGTGGTAAATAGGGTTGCCAGATGGTTTCAACAAAAATACCGAACACACTTGACATTACATCACAATCTACATTACATCTTATTTAGAAAATACCGAACATTTCTATTTTCTCATTGATATTTTCTCAATTTGTTTCCCAGACAGAAAGCTCAAATACTGGACTATCCAGTTCAAAACCAGCCACCTGGAAACCCTGGTGGTAAAGGTGTGCACGTAGGTGTCTATAGCAGGCCCATGTGCTAAAAGGGCATGTCTAGACTATATAGCTCCATCGACGGAGCCATGTAGATGAGTTTACTAGACATAGGGAAATGAAGCGGCAATTTAAATAATCACTGCTTCATTTACATCAAAATAGGCACCGCACTGTGCTGATCAGCTGTTTGGTGGCACAGCGCGGTAGTCTAGACGCGCCGCAGTCGACAAGGGAAGCCTTTGTGCATACGAGGGTGGTCAACAAAGACTTCCCTTGTCGACTGCGGTGCGTCCAGACTACTGCGCTGTGCCGCCAAACAGCTGATCGGCACAGTGCGGCAGCCATTTTGATGTAAATGAAGCGGCGATTATTTAGATTGCCGCTTCATTTCCCTATGTCTAGTAAACTCATCTACATGGCTCCGTCGACGGAGCCATGTAGTCTAGACATACCCTAAGTGTGTGGGTGTATGTGTCCACAGTAGGCCTATGTGGTAAAGGGAGGTGTGTGTCTGTCTGTCTGTCTGTCTGTCCACAGTAGGCCTATGTGGTAAAGGCTGTAACAGTACAATTATGTAAGGAAGAGGCACAAAGAATGACGCTGGTATTTGCCACGTGGAGGCCTGTGTGTGGGATTTATTTGGCTTGAGTCATACATTGCTTCTGCAGCTCCCAGGTGCCTGCTGTGGGCTGATGTCAACGGCCGTGTCTGGAGGTTGCCCCTCCTTGGTGTGAGGCAGGTGGTTACTTACCTCACAGATCATTCCCTGGCCAGCAGCAGCCCTATGGGCTGGCCTGGAGGTCTAGGCTAGAGCCCTCTGGCTGCAGCCCTGATGAGTTCGCCCTCTTCCGAGGGCATGATACAGTCCAGACAAAAAGGAAAGTAGCTACAGGACCCAAGAGGGGCCAGGCCCTTCCCTCCCCCCCACAAAGGAGGGAAGCCATCTCTCCACCCCCTCAGGAAGTCTGGGCTCCCACCCAGCCTGTGGCTGAAGGCCAAGAGGTCATCTGGAACCGGCCTGTCTTCTCAGGCTGGCAGTGCTCCCAAGATGAGAGCCAGGTCCGTGGGGTGGGAGCTCTAGCTGGGCCAGGTCTCTCCCGTGGAAGGGTCTCAGTGTCAGAGCTGACACAAGCCACACAGCTGTGGCAGGACGGGACGGTTCTTTAGCCTCTTCTTCACCGGTGGGAGGGTTCTAGATCATCTGCCCCAGCACGGATGGGAGGCCAAGAACCTGCCCCGTGAGTGGAAGGGAGGGGGATAAACTCTAGTCCTGGCACACAGGAGAAGCTCAGGAACCAGAATGGGACCCATCTGGAATGGTCCTGGAGCTCAGCCCGGAGTCAGCCTGCAGCACTAAGAGAAAGGGGAAGATGTTGGCTACCGCGACCTTCGGTCTATGGAGACGGGCTGTCAGGACTCCTTTGCCGGGTTGTGTACAAGCACAGTCGGTGATACACCCTTTCCTCTGTGAGGGGCTGTGACCGGACCTCAGGATCTTGCTGTGGGTCGCCCTCGCCATACTCTTGTGAAGCCCACGGTGCTAACAGGGGCCCTTGGGCAGCAGAGGGTGTTTCCCTCTTCAGCTGCCCCAGTGGTCCCATGGGGGCTGACTGACATCTTTCCGATGGGAGGGGAAGGCAGAAAGCCCTTGCAATGATTTCCTGACTCTCCCCCCGCCCTTGTTTTTTGACAAGATGATCCTTGCTGGGATTAGCCCAACTGACTCAATGGGGAGCACATGTTCCTAATGCGTTTAGCACTGGGAATTCCCACCCTACGTCAGCATGCTGTGTGGAATTCCCACCCTACGTCAGCATGCTGTGTGGAATTCCCACCCTACGTCAGCATGCTGTGTGGGCTCAGAGGGCCTCCAGGGCTACCTCCCAGCACAGAGGAGCTGGGGCTAGCACATAGCTCTCCCTAGGACTCATCCCCGTGATTTGCCTTCTTCATCAGCCCTCTTTGTGGAGAAGTCAAAGATGGACTGGGCTATTGTCTCACCAACCTCTTGCCCTGCCCCATCAGGCAGTGCAGCCTGGGGGAGAGAAGGGAGGGTGGACCGATCGTTTTCTAGCTCTAGATCTGGTTCCCCTGCTGATAGCATCGGAGCCCTTCAAGAGCACTAGTGAATTGGGAACTGAGCCCCGATCACCTAGCTGCCTATGCCAGTGTCCTAACCCAGAATCCACCCCCAGTCTGCAGAGACAGTGAGTTGATGGCTCTCCAGCCCTGTGAGTCAGGCCGTTGTCACCAGCACTAAACTGGTTGTTAAGAAGAAAGAGCTGTCAGAGAGCTATGGCTCAGCGCCTTGTGTACAGGAGACGGGAATGGACGGGCGGGGGCCGAGATGAGCTTGAGGACTGCTGCAACTGGGCCTCCAAACTGACCGTCTCACATGGCAACGCTGGGAGCCCAGCCCAGGAGAGCTGGCTGGAAGAGCAAACCTGCTGGTCTCTGACGGAGAGGCTCTCTGGGGTCTGTCATGCCTCCGGTGCCTGGGACCAATTAGGCTGCGGGACGCACTGTACAGCTTGCTTTCTCTCTCCCAAATTGGTATTTTGCTAATTGCTTTTCAGCCTGCTAGGTCAGGAAAGAGTCAGGGGCAGTACGGGGAGAAGAGGCCTCCAGACATCCGTCATTTCTCTGGCCTGCTCCATTAGGGGGGATTTGTCAGCTCCCCGCAGGACAATCCTTACCCAGGTCACGGCACTGCTGGCTTCAACAGGAGCCTTGTCTGCATAAGGATGGCAGGCAGTGACCCTACAGAGTGATGTGTCTGCCCCGTCAGCCAGACAACCACTGTGAAATCCTGACCAGGTGTATTTCTCCATCATGGCTATATTGGGCTTTCCCTGTGAAAATAAAGTTCATGGCTGCTAGAAAAAACATATGCTGGTCCCTGTGCAGGCCTGTGTGCATGTGGGAAAGCATGCGCCTGCGAAGATGTGCGACTACCCTTGTGCACTGCGCAAATACATGCATGCACAGCGTGGGTACACGCATATGCCTATACAAATTCATGCACAAACACATATACCGCTATATAGGGAGACACATCCTCTCTCTCTCTGTGACCCCAGGAGCGTGCACAGATGCATGTGCGGGTTCCCAGACGCTGTACACCCACTCGCATGTGATCACACGCAGCATACTGGTGACAATGTGTGCTATTTCAGAAGCACCTCCTCCCTAGGGTTACTATGGCCAGGTCTATACTAGACCCGGAAGGTTGAGTTAAGGTATGCAACTTCAGCTACATAATATACATAGCTGGAGTCATTTTACCTTAAGCCGAGCTTGGCACCATTTTCACAGAGGGAGGCCGATAGGAGCAAACGCTCCCATTGGCTTCCTTGGAGTACCGGCACTGACCGGGGGGCCCCTTCTGCATTCCACTGAGCAGGTCTTTACGAGACCCACTAAATCAAACACCAGATGATTGATCTCCAGCGCCGCGAGTGGAGACAATAGGAACACCTGCCAGCCTGAACTAGGCCCCAGCCCCAAATCCTGGAACCGACTCCACCTCAACTTTGGGATACATTGGGCCCTCAGTTCTGGACATTGTGGTTGACCACTCTCTGTCCATTGAGTCCTGGGTAGACCCAAGTGGCCCTAAACTTAGCAGAAACTCAGACCCTGCTCTAGATCAGACTGCAAGAGCTTAAACCTTCCAGCTCTCTCTTCACCTCGGACAGCTTTGCCTAGCTCTATTTTCTTTCCCAGCAGCTGTGAGCCAACTGATGTGCTCCAGAAGCAGTGAGAGAACCCACCAGACAGCCATGTGCCCCTCTAGGGGTATGGGGGACAGAGGAACTGGTTTTCCCTCCCCTCTGGGCTCCTGTTGGAATGCTCTGCTTGCTCAGGGCTGACCCAGATGCACCTGCCCTCCCCTCAGTACACCGTGTGGACAAAACAAAGTCTCCCCTCTTTGAAGAAGCTGGTCTGTTTAATGAGTACATAGATGACATGATGGTGAGGAGGGGGAATGGCAGCACGTTTGGTCCCTGTGTCACAGAGATCTCTGGCCCTTTTATTACTTAGTGCACCCGGGGATGCATTGACCTGTCTGTTGCCCAGGCTGGCTAGCCAGACCAGGCCCCACTTGGGGTTGGGGTGGCTGGGAGTACCTGTACATGGGTGGACACAGCAGTGGTGCCCTGCAGGTTGGTGGCACTGCAGGTGTACAGCCCCTCGTCTATGGCCCGCGCCTCATCCACATATAGGATGCTCTCAGATTCCTGCTGCACCTGCCCGCCTCGGCGCGCCAGGTCGGCACGTTCACGGACGTAGGGTGGCCGGCCAATCTGAAAAACAAGCCAGGGACAGGGTCTTGGAGAGCAGTGCTCCGTTCCCAGGCAGCCCACAGTACCACAGAGGAGCTAGGGACTGGGAAGTGCAGGCTCATCTGATGCTCAACAGCCCTCACACATGGCCCTGGCCACTGGATTTTGCTGTAGCGCAAGGGGCAGCTTAGCCAACCCCCGGGACATCCTCTGTTCCATGCGCAGAGCATTACAGGCTCTTTGCAGTTCCCCTGAAGTGTCACCAGAGATGGGCAGAAGAAACCTCAGCTTCACACCTGGTCTGCATAGTGGCCCTGCCAACTGCACCGACCCTGCCCATATCACCCTGTGGTGACAACAGCGGGCTGCCATGCCAGCTCTGGACGCCTCCCACTTCCAGCGCAACAACAGGCCAGCCACCAGCTGGGCTGCACGGACCTGCGTTATGCCAGCTGGCCAGCCAGACCGAAGCAGCCGGCAGGGCCCAGCAGTACGAAGGAAGGACGGTCGTGGTGAAGACGGCAGCCAGGCGGGGATGTGCGTTCATACGTTCCTCCCAAGCCACCTCTGGGTAGCATACGGTGTTCTTGTGAGAGAGCAAGTCCCTCAGGGACAATGAATTTTCCCCATCCCTTTGCATCCCTCCAACCCCATTCATTCGTTTCAGTGGAACCATCCGTTGGTTGGTCCGCCTCAGCCCGTGTCCACTTCTGGCTTCTTGTCCCTTGTGGGCTGAATTAACAGTGCTACTGCCAAGGCCCCGGCAGCCCTTTGTGCTGTCACCCCTGGCCAGCAGCAGAGAAGCCCTTGAAAGGAAGGTTCTGGGCACCAGTGTCTCGGAGGCAGGAGAACTGGGTTCTCTTTCTGGTTCTGACCTGCTGACTCATTCCCCCTCTCTGGGCTTTATTCTACCCTTTCCCCCCCCCCCCGCCTTTCTCTGTCTAGTAGGGAGACAGGGACTTTCTCCTACTCCTTGTAGGTACAGCACCTGACACAATGGGACCCTGATCTTGGCTGGAGCCTTCAGACCCTGCTGTAATACCGAGACTTTGGGCTCACAACACCCACCCCACCCACCTCACTTCCCTACCTGCTGCCCTGGATACTCCCAGGTGAAAGCGACTGCGACTTCTGGCTCCCCAAAGACTGTGCAGGTCACGTTGAAGTTTTCCCCAGCCTGCACGGTGGCTGCGGAGGTGCTGACCGTGGGCTTGGGAGCAGAGGAAGGGTCTGCGAGGGCGAGAGTGAAATGGTGAGAAACAGGGTTAGGAAGGGCTGCAAAATCCCCATGTGCTGGCCACTGTCCCTTTCTGAGACGTTCCAGTCAACCAATGGCAGTTCATGGAGCCATGGGGCTGAGAGTCCATCAGCCCACAACCTCCCAGCCAACCCTTCTGGGCTTTCAGGCTGGGTTTGGGGAGGGACAGGCCTGCTAGCAGGTATCTCAGCTAACAGGGCCACTGTTTCTGCTTACCAGAGACCTGTCTATATAGTAACCTACCGTCTCCATGTGCTGCATGGTGCATGTTCCTCTGGCTGGCAGATGAATGCCAGGGTGGCGTGTGTGTGGCCCTTGATAATTACAGACTGGTGCAGGTGACAAAGGGCAGACACATGGTTAACATGCCCAGGTAGCCTAGAGGAACTGCTCAGCACGGGCAGGTTGCCCATCGAGGCTAGTGGCAGCGAGGAGAGAGCCACAATTCATGCCCTTGTGGGCTAATTCCTCCTGCTCTGTCTTAGGAAAACAGGTGGGATTCTGTGTCGTCCCCCCCTCCACCATTCCTGGCCCCACTCCTGGGGTAGCAGAGTGTTTCTGGCTAGCTATCCTGGGCTGATGGTGGTGGAGGTGGCTGGGTTAAAGGCAAGCTGGCAGGCGGAGGTCTCAAAAGGTGAGGGGCTGCCCAACCAGCTCCCGTGGCTGGATCTCACGCCCCTGCCGGGTCACTCACAGTTGATGTAGATGAGCATGTACTTGGTGGAGATCTGCCGCATGCCGTCCAGGCTGGCCATGCAGAAGAGCGACCCTGCATACGAGGGCCGTGGGCGGTGGATCACGAAGCCCCTCTTCACATCATACGAGATGTCCATCCCGTCCACGGCCACCTCCTCGGGGGGGAATTCACGGTGCAGCGTCACCTGGGCCAGGGGGCTGGTCACCTGGCAGGGCAGGAGCGTGGGGTGGTTCGTGCGCAGCTGGACCACTTCGTAGTAATCTTCTGTCGGCACAAACAGCTCCTGGGGGTCTGGGGAGGGAGGAGGGCAGTGGGGTTACGTACTGCAGGCAGGGAGGCACTGCCTGGCTCTCCTGCTGCACTGGCCTCCCATGTAATGTGGCCTACCATGCAGCAGGCCTCCCTTGTACTCCCCTGCCCACTGGACAGCAAGAGCAGATGCCGATTCTCTCCAGCATCAGTCCCCTGCCCACCCCGAACCGCGCTACACCTGACCTGTGAAGAAGATGAAAGCCTTGCCCATCCTGTCTTCTCCGGCCTGGCACTTGCTGTCCTGGCACTGGAAGGACCAGCAGCTGTACTCGCCTGTGTCTGCAGCGACAGCGTTCACCACCAGCAGCTGGCTGTACCTGTCAAAGTGCTTGATTCTGAAAAAGAGAGGAGAGGGCCCCGCTCAGCCTCCAGGAGAGAGTCACGCTGGGGCCCTGCGTTGTACTGAACAGCCACACAGGGGCTACGTCTAGATTGCTGTAATACCGAGACTTTGGGCTCACAACATCCACCCCCACCCACCTCACTTTCCTACCTGCTGCCCTGGATAATCCCAGGTGAAATTGACTGCGACTTCTGGCTCCCCAAAATCGACTGCTGAAATATCTACGTCTAGACTGTTGACAGAGGGGTGCAAATCAAGCACGTCAAAATTGCTAATGAAGCTGGGATTTAAATATCCTGCACTACATTAGCATAAACATGGCCACCACTTTTTTTTCGAAACGGAGCTTTTTCGAAAAAAAAAAACGGCAGTCTAGACGCAGATCTGTCAACAATAAAGCCTTTTTCGACAGATCCTTGTAAACCTCATTTTTTGAGGAATACGGGATCTGTCGAAAAAGGCTTTATTGTCGACAGATCCACGTCTAGACTGCCGTTTTTTTTTTTTAAAAAGCTCCATTTAGAAAAAAGTGGCGACCATGTTTATGCTAATGAACCTCCTTGCCGGGGTGCAGGGGCAGGCTGTGAAGGCCAAAACTGCAACCGGGTTCAAAGCAGATGTCCCTAGCCAGTGTTGGCCAGAAGCTGGGAGTGGGCGACAGGAGATGGGTCACTTAAGAACTGCCTTGTTCTAGTCCTTCCCTCTGAAGCCCTGGGCTTTGGCCACTGTGGGAAAAGAGGACCCCAGGCAAGATGGACCACAGGTGTGACCCTGGGTGGCCGTTCCTATGTTGTGAGTCTGAGCACACCCATGCTGCTCCCTGGCGGGTCTCACTGAGCGAGCAGAGTGTGTCTGTGTATTTGTGCCCGTTAAACCAGCTCCCATTGTCCGTGCTTGGGTAACATGTCTGCTGCTTCCCCCCCCCCGCCAGCCCCAGTGCTTGGTTTCCAGCAGCCCCCCCCAGAACAAGGGTCTGCCCGGCATCTTCAAATCCAGGCCTCCTGCGTGGCGTTTGGTGAAGCCATTTGACACTGTTGGGCATCGTGGGGGAAGGGACCCCACGCAGGCCCTGCTCCATGCACGTCCACGACGGGCCTGTGGCCAACCCCACAGGCCTCCCAGCGCCCGTCGCACACCACGGACACACACCTGAGCCGCCCCTCATCCTCGTCCTGCAGGTAGGCAGGGAACCTCCACCTGACGGACCGCCCTCGGCAGCGCAGCTCCAGGGTGTCGCCCGCCGCCAGCGTCAGAGCGTCAGGCACCTTCTGGAACTGCCCCCTGGCCACCACCCGAATCAAGGTGGAAGCCGGCGGGTGCACCGGGCTGGGAGGGGCCGTGGGTTTCACTCGGGCTTTGGCCTTCAGGGCTTTGGCTGCTGCCTGTTGGCGCTTCTGACCTGTTGCTTTGGGAGGTTTGAGCTCGTTAGCCTTGGGCTCTTTCGTGGCCTTCTTCTCGGTGGCTTTGTGGGGCTTTTCCTTCTCCTGGCACTCGGCTGAGGAGAAAAGACGAGGTTGACAGCAGAGCTGCAGCAGGCATGCACCCACGGGGAGAGAGCTCGGAGGCTTTGCAGGGCCTTGCACCGACCTTTCCTTACAAAGGCTGCTCAGCCGCCAGACCAGGCCAGGCCGAAGGCCTGCACGCTTATTCTCCCTCCTAACCCACGGCACGGGCTTCATGGGCACACCAAGGGGCTGGTTAGGAGATGCCCCATTTCTGTGCATGCTGCTAAACTTGAGCCCGCAAAATGGGGACCAGTTTGCCACAGCGGATGGACTGGGATGGGGCCCAGCGCCTCAGCGGATTCCTTTGATCCTGGTGAAGATACCCCCAGTGAGCATATGGCCTGCGAAAGGCTGTTTGCAGGTCAAAGCCGGGGGGGGGGGGAGAAGGGGGGGGGGTGTGTGCCTGATCATGGCCACAGTCAGTGTAGCATGTGCAAACTCGGAGAGGCCAGGTCTGCAATTCTGGGCCTACATGTCATCGGAGCCGTAGGACAGTTCGGGGTGGCCACCTCAGACCCCGCGCTTAGGGGGTCCCACAGCGACCGCCTCAACCATCCTATAGACGGGACCCAGATTCCCTGGGGGCCGGGTGTGGGGCAGCAGCAGGGGTCGCTATGGCGACGGGAGCTGGAGCCGCCTGGCAGCCTGCCCTCTCCCGGCCCGCTGCAGCAGGAGGCAGAATGCCCCCGTCCAAGGGCGCTCTGCTTCCCACCGGCGCAGAGAAGTGGGGCGCAGCGGGCTGGGAGAGGGCGGCATGGCAGGGTGGAGCAGGCTACCAGGCTGCTCCAGTGCTCGCCAGTGTGGTGAGTGTGTGGGGGGGGGACAACCCCTGCTGCAGCCCCATGCCAGGCCTCCAAGTAATCCCTGGGCTTGCATTGTGCTGGGGAGAGGGGGAAGGGGATAGAGCAGGACATGGTGGGGGTGAGACAGGGTCGTGGTTCGGGGGAAGGGGTGGAGCAGGTACAGGTTTCCCGGGGCCCACGTCTGGGGTGCTGTGGGGGGTTGTGCACCCCACTAGGGATGGCCCTGCGTGTTATATCCCCTAAGGGGCAGAACTCTGCAATTCTTGCAGGGTAACGTTATTTACCAAGGAAAGTCTTACCTGCTCACCGTACAAAGGGCAGGATCTCTGTGCTGTGCAAGGCTGGGCCTACACTTACACTTGTTGCATCACATTTGTCGTTCATGGGGGCTTAAACCGCCCCCGTCTCCCGTGAACAACAAAGTTTTGCCACAGCAAGTGCATGTGGGAACGCTGCTTTGTCGGCAGGAGCGCTCTGCTGCCAACGGCACGTAAGCCGCTCGCCGGGGGTACAGGTGCCGGCAAACAGCGTGCACACGCGTTGACTTTAGTGACAGGGCTGTGTCAACACAGCCTTCTCGCTACAAGCTGAGTAGTGTAGACATACCCTAAGCCAGTGCTTTTCAGACTAGGGGGCGTGACCCAGGGCTGGAGGGTTGGGATGTCGGGAGCTGGGTCTTGTGGCTGCAGGGGGATCAGGTGAGCAGCAGGGGGAGCTAAGGCAGCTCCCTGCCTGGCCTGGCACCGCAGACTGCGCCGTGCCCCAGAAGCAGCCGGCAGCAGGCCCGGCTCCTAGGTGTGTGTGTGGGAGAGCGCACAGGGCTCCGTGCACTGCCCCTGCCCTGAGCGCTAGCTCCGCACTCCCACTGGCTGGGAACCTGCTGCTGGCTGCTTCTGGGGGCAGCCTGGTCTGCAGTGCCAGGAGAGGCAGGAAGCTGCCTTAGCCCCCTGGCTGCACTGCTGACCGGGAGCCCTCAAGGTGAGCCCCTCCTGCCCCAGCCCTGCCCCTCTCCCCCAAGCCGGAGCCCCCTCTTACATCCCAAAGCTCCTCCTCAGCCCCACCCTGGAGCCCACAGTCTAGTTAAATGATGTTGGGTTGTGGGCATCAGTGATTTTCTTCAACTGGGTTATGAGCAAAAAAGTTTGAAAAGCATTGCCCTAGGACAAGGCTTTGCCTAGTACGGTTAGTTGTCTTCCTGCTCTAAGCTCCTTCTTGGCAAAGGCAGGTGCTGAGGAAGTTTCATAGCCAAGCAGACAAGGAGTCTCTCTGTTCACTCATTGTTTTGCCTGCTCTGAGTCTATTGATTGCTGAGAGGCATTTTGTAGCAATTGGCTTTTGCCTCCTGCCTGCCAACCCCTCAGGCATGCAGGCACAGGATTTCTGGGTTACACCTGGCAGAGATCAAGAGCTCAGGTATCTTAACTTAGTGGCAGATCTCTCAAATCTGCCAAGCCATCCGACTGACTCTCAGTCCTCAAATCCTCGCCAGGGAACGGCTGGCTCCTGTATGCAGTGCACATCTGAAAGGGAATGCATCAGGCTTCCTTTAGCGCTGACCCTCAAAGCCAGCAAAACCTGGGATCCTTCCCTTGAGGACACTCAAGTCGAAATAATTGGGTCTGTGGCCCATTGGCAAAGTTGTTTTCGAGCCTCAAGGCCAAAGCTGCAGACGCCAGCCCCTGCACAGTCCCCGTCCCTGAGTTCTTGCTGGTACTGCAGGCGGTAAGTGAACGTCCTCATGCCATGCCCTTTCAACATGCTGCCCTCCAGCAAGGCATCCTTGTGTAGGCCACTGAGGAATGCAAGGAGCAGCATGCTAGGGAAGGGGAGGGAACTGTATGCGCTTGGGAAATGAGCAGGAGGAAGGGAAAGAGTCATAAAAGCAAGACTCACCCAGGACGAGGAGGAGGAGGATGCAGCCCAGGACAGCCAGTGCCTTGCCGTTCATGCTGGGGCAAGCCAGGCACAGAGCACAGAGCTGTGCTGCCAGCTGAGGCTGGAGCGCGGGAGAGGTGGCTGCAAGGTTCACAACACGGCGGCAATTCCACCCGCACGTTCTCTCCGAGAGGGAGGAAGGAGCAGGCGAGGGGACAGCGTCCGGGGGGCTCGGAGATGAAGGGGAGAGATTTCAAAGCAAATCAAAGGCTTGACTCTTCGCCGCGTTAAACAAAATTCCTTTCACCCCCGCGTGCCATGAAGGCATTCAGGTTCCTTCGGAGGAGGTGAATGGAGCTATTCAGAGCCGGGCCCCAGCAGTCACACGCCGGGCTGAAAAAGAAAACAGTTTCCACTTACTCCATTTCCAGGCTGGGCCTGGTCCAGTTATCATGGGGTAGGTGGGGGGGAGGGGGTTAGACTTTGCGCATTGGAGAAGGGGCCAGCTCTACCCCAGTGTTTGTACAAACTTCTAGGGCAACGGGGTGCAAATCCAAGAGCCTGCCATGGTGACTGTGATAACAGTGAGGTGAAGGGGAGCGTCTTGTTTGCAGCTTGTGGTTGGCGTCCCCTTCCAGCTCGTACCTGTGACACGCAGCGTGGAAGGGCAAACGTTGCAGTTTAGCACAATGCGGGCCGGCCCAGCAGCCTGCTCCTGCACAGCACTGTTCATCCTCTGACCTCAAAGCACAGCAGGGGGAGCCGAGGTACTAAGATATGAATTCACTAAGGATGTTCAGGACGAGTCGACTATCCCAGAAGCAAATACTTATCGGATAGTCAGTCGACTAGTTGACTAGTCGGTCCCTCCCCCCTTGCTGCTTCTATCAGATAGAAGCAGCAAAGCGGGGGGGGGGGGAGGGGAGGGGGCGAGAAGGAAAACTTCAAAGTGGCAGCGCCACACAGCTGAGCTGGGGATCAGCTGTGTGGCGCTGCCGCTTTGAAACCCCAAGGCGGCATTTTAAACACCAAAGCACTGTGGAGCCCGGGGTCAGCTGGGGACTCCACAGCTAACCCCAGGTTCCAAGTGGCATTTCCCCAAAACCCGGGGTCAGCTGGGGACTCCCCAGCTGATCCCGGGTTCCCTTGAAATGCGTGGAGCTCGGGATCAGCTGGGGAGTCCCCAGTTGACCCAGGGCTCCATGGCACTGCCCCTTTGAAATGCCGAGGCAGCATTTCAAAGGGATAGCGGCCACACAGCTGATCCCCAGCTCAGCTGTGCGGCACTGCCCCTTTAAAACACAGCCTCAGTGTTTCACCACACACCACACAGCTGATCCCTGGCTCCATGGCTTTGAAATGCACAAGAGCCCCCGCTGGAGACTCTTGTACATTTCAAAGCAGGCACACCTGATGCAGCCTGGAGTCAGCAGGACTTCCCGCTGGCCCCAGACTGCACACGGTGTTCCGCATTCCTCCTCTGAAATGTACAAGAGCCCCAGCGGGCGTGCCTATTGACTAGTCAGTTAACCGCAATTTAACATCCTTAGTCTGTACTGAATTTCCCCTTGCTGAATAGTTCAATGGTGCTGCTAGGCATCTCGGCTGTTCTCCCTCACCAGGACCAAGTGTGAACTAAGCGGGTATTGAAATGCTCCCCTCCTCATCTTTCCTCCAAGTGCCAGTCCAGTCTCCCTTTCTGCCTGACTCTAGCTGGGCACATGAGGCAGACATCTTCCACCAGAGCCAATGCCAAAGCTGCCTGTGGTGGGGCTGGTGAAAGTTCTCTGTCTGACTTAGCTGGCACCTCCCATCAGCATCCGACCCCCCCCCCCCATTCTCCATAATGCTCCTGGCCTCTTGGGGCAGGAAGGCAGTGAGTAGCAACGCCAAACACCCTGACCTCAGCCATTCAATCCTGCTGCACCAGTCCCCTCTCTCCAGCCAGGGGCGTGTTCACCATACGTGATCCCAAAGCACTGCTACTGTAGCACTACACCTAGGGACACCTAACCCCGCAATGCGTCCGTGTCAGAACCCAGCGTCCCTAGCAACTCTTCCCATTGTGCTAGTGTTGGAGAGGGACAGAGCTGCCTCCTCCCACATCATGGCCTGACTCACTGGTCACACGGTTCAAAGCCCCAGGTCAGCTCAGAAGTTACTATTCGATCCACCTGTCTGTTTCCTCCTCTGAATGGTTTTGACGTAATAGAACATGACATGAGTCCTGACACCGCCAGATTGCCGCATTCCAAGGTACGTTTATCAGTCCCTTTGCTCAAGATGGACTTTTTCTCCCTGTCCCTCTCTCTCACCTTTGTGGTCCTGTGGAAACACTACCCTCATTCACAAACCCTCAGTGCCTGCCCTCTGGCCAGGGCCCGCTGTTACATCCCAGGATCGGGGATATCTGTCCCTCTTTTGCAAAACTCTCCAACCACTTTGCATTGCAACCTCTGGCCTGATTTTTCCCTCTACAAAATAAGCTCCTTACTTCTCCACTCCGCCAGCTCCAACCTGAGAGAGGGAGAGATGGAGAAAGAGAGACCCCACCCCACCAGGAACGTTTGCCCCGTCCACATTTAAATCTACCAACGCCTACCCCTCTGCCCAGCTGCCCACCTATCCTTGACCTCCTCTAGCCTCTACATTTGGCTACACCGTGGGAAATCTGTGCAGGACGATTTTTCCCATGACTGTTTCCAAATCATACACACAGCCTACTATGCAAATGGGCTCAGGCGCATTACTGAGGAATTGTAATTACCATTTGAAAATTGCCTGCACTGGCCGAATAAAAGAACCACTTTCTGATTTCTTTCCTCCCTTTTCTCCTTCTTCTCCACGCCTCTCGCTTTCAGTCTCTCCCCCCGACTGCCCGTGGGAGGGATTTAAAAAGGAAGGCGAGAGCCTTAAGCAGAAAGGGCAAATGTAGGTTACCAATTTGGAATGTGAGCAGACAATGCATCAGGGAATGGAAGAACAGAAAGGTGAGTCTGAAATGTGACCAGATACCTCGGGCAAAGCAGGGGCACTGTTACACAGGACTGGAGGGGGGGGAGGATTTCAGTGAGTATGTCCCTGGTGTAACTTGCCTTAGTACTAGGGCTGTTAATTAACGCATGTTAACGCCTGTGATTAATGCAGAGCAGAATTAACGCGTTAATTTTTTTAACGTGCATTAATTGAAGGCGTTTCCACGTGGCACTGCCCCTTTGAAACATCACCACAGCATTTCAAAGGGGCAGTGCAACACAGAGCCTGTGGTCAGCTGGAGTCTTATTATTGTTTAACAGCGTGATTAATCGGACAATTAATCACGATTAATTTTTTTAATCGCTTGACAGCCCTACTTAGTGCCTACAGTCTGCTGGAAAAGGGACTCAGGAAAGTACTTAGCAGGCAATGTCGCAGACAAAAGGTGTGTGGAGTGTATGTAGTGATTTGCACTCCACAAGTGTCTGGCATCCAAGAATAATGGAGCCTCATAACATGTGTGCATGTGTCTGTGTGTGTATGAAGATTTTTGTCACTCAGCGCACAGTCAACCTTTGGAACTCCTTGCCAGAGGATGTGGTGAAGGCTAGAATTTTAACAAGGTTCAAAAAAAAGCTAGATAGATTCATAGAGGTTAGGTCCATCAATGGCTATTAGCCAGGATGGGTAGGAATGGTGTCCCTAGGCTCTGTTTGTCTGGAAATGGATGACAGGATAGGATCATGTGAGGATTACCTGTTGTGTTCCTTCCCTCTGGGGCATCTGGTATTGACCACTGTTGGCAGACAGGATACTGGGCTAGATGGACCGTTGGTCTGACCCAGTCTGGCTGTGCTTATGTTCTATCTCTGGTTTCTAGGTGGAAGATCTGAGGTAGGAGACACGAGATGAGGGGGGAACCTGATAACAGTCTTCAAATCTGTTAAGGGCTCTTCCAAAAAGGGTTGTTTGCCCTGTACACCATGGGTAGGGCAAGTAATAGGTTTATAATCTGCAGCAAGGGAGTGTAAGGGGAATATTAGGAAAACCTGTATAAGGATCAGGATAGTTAAGGATTGGACTAGGTTAGCAAGGGAAGTTGTGAGATCCCAATCAGTGGAGTTCCTAAAAATCTCAGAGAGGGAGCCAGGTTAGTCTGTAACTGGAAACACTTAAAAAACAACCAATGGTCTTGCTGCACCTTAGAGACCATCTCCATGCTTTGTGAGTCTCTAAGGTGCTGCACGACTATTTGTGGTTTTTTACGTTGTTCCTAAGAACCTGTCAGAGATAATCAAGCTGCAATTGGGCCTGCTTTCTCATGGAGTGGGGGGGGGGGGGGCTGGACTAGATGACCACTCAGGGCCTTTCCAGCCCAACATTTCTATGATTTGCCCAAGGTCACGACATGTCTGGGCTAGAGTAGGGAACAAAATCCCATTGGTCTCCAAGGTCTGTGTTGTATGAACAAGACGTTGCATCCACACACACACACCCCCATGAGCTTTGGAAATGGAAATCCTATTTCTTTAACGCCCTCATAATAAACCATTATGTTACTCACAGAAGCCACCATATCCAGGAGGGCTTTTGGGGAGGAGGAAGAAGCAGGTCAGGAGGCTGACAGGGCTGCCATCTGGCATTCACAATTATGTTTGCGTGTGCATTACACCAGGCTTGGAAGGGGCTTTCAATCCGTAAAGGTCGATATCACTATAAACAAGCCCACCCTGATGAAAAAAAAATTCCCTTGGTAACAATAAAAACGTACAACTGGGCAAATACTTGAGAACTTTTATTAGAATTGGGGGTGAGGATACTGACTTGGTGTAGTTTGATGTGTGGTGTTGACCTCTCCCGTAATTTGGCACAACTGTAAAAATTTAACTCTGCGAAAAGAGAAAAATGAATTAAAATAAAGATCAGTGTTGTCTTTTGAAGCTATAAACAAATACACATTGAATTCTGCCAAACCTAAATCCAACAATGCTGAAAAATCGGTACAGAAATACCACGGCCAGGCCAATGGGAGCTGGGCAGACAGTGGCTGCACAGTTGCATCTCCTAAGCATTGCTGGTTGACCGTAAGTCGCTGGCTTCCAGCGTGCCACTTTGATTGTGTAGTGAAAAACCATGCTCGCCGGTGGTGAGAGTTCCCGGTGAAATTGTTGTGTCCAAGCTGCGCTGGAGCGGTGCACTAGTTGGAAAAAGGGCAGAGAGTGGAGACAAATGTTGTTTTCCATCTCGCAGCCTGACAGTTGTTAACAAAGCATGTACAGTGTTATCTCCTGCAACCATCTCCGGGAAGCAGCTGCTCCTAATGCACCTGATCGCATCAACACGCATGACTGTCACCCCAGCCAACTGGAGTATACAAAACACATGGATCCGTGTTACCCACACAGCCAGGTTTGGGTGACAGCCCAGGGAGTTGTTGGAATGACTAGTGGGCAGCAACCAAACTTAAGGAAACTTGTGCTCTCTATAAACATCCACAGAATCCTTCCTTGCCCTTCAGATTCCCTCCCCCACCTCACATACACACTCGCCCCTCAGCCGTGATCCCTACAAAAGCCACAGTGGGAAGGCAGTTGGGCTGTGTGCTGAGACCATTACCCACCCTTCTGGCCAGTGTTGTCCCACTGGGCTCCTGTCTGTATCCATCTGTTGTGTCTCTTGTCCTGTATGTAGATTGCTAGCTCTTTATGGCATGGCCGGTTGCTGTGTATGCGCAGTGCCTAGCGCAGTGGGATTCCCAGCCCATGCCTGGAGCGGCTCAGTGCTACCACCATACACATGATGAACGACAATGCTAGCTAAGTGTCCGGTCCGTGGCCAGGTAGCACTGCCAAACTGCCAGCACGAGTGTGTGCCTAGTTAGCTCCTAGGTGCGGGATGGGGGTGTGGAGGGATTCAGTTCGGTTTTCAATACGAGAGAAAGCCCTGCTTTTTCCCAGCAGCTGGACATGGCCCTCAGGCTGAGCCAGCCTCTGCCCTGCCGCCTTCTCTGCCCCTTTCTCACTGGGCCCCACAGCCTGGTGGGGGAGGGGAAATGGGCTCCAGGAAGCAGCTGGGGATTATAATAATTCTGCTGATGGCCAGCAATGTTCCTGCTAATTTTTTCTATCTATGTGCGGAATACATTTTGTTATGTGCACCAAGGCACATGCAGATGTGCACCACCAGTAGAAACGCAGGCTGCCGGCTGTGAGCGCTCTGCTAACCAGCTGGGCAGCATTTCAATCTCTCCGGGGTGGCCGCCCAAGCGATCAGCTTCCGGGGGACACTGATGGCCAGGATGCCACTCTAATTGCAGACAGCAGGAAGTTGGAGGGGGAGTGTTCACCTCTGCTCCCGCAGCCCTCATCCTCTGCCAGGATCCTCTGTCCCCTCAACCTGAACTGCTTTGGTGCCCCTGTGGGAGAGTCTCTGGGGAACATGGTGCTGATGCCTTCTGTTGCTGCCAGGCACGGCTGGGCCAGCAGGTGGCAGTGTAGCCTCACACACAGGCCTGAGGCCGGGCTGCAGGGCTGGCTGTTGTGTCCAGGCTGGAGAAGATGGTTCTCTGCCTAGGAATGCAGGAGGCAGAAGCAGCTCCTTGGTGCCTTGACCCTAAAGCTCCCATTAGGAGAACGCTCTGTGACCGGGGCAGCTAAGGAGCCCAGGGCTAGTGTCAGGCACTGTCAGATCTCGTGGGAAAAATCAGGACACGTTTAGGGAGGAGGGGGCAGGATGATATAATTGCACATAAGTAGGGTTACCAGATGGGTTTCAAAAAATACCGGACACACGTGATCTCAGATCGGGATGGGGGGGACCGACCTGGAGGGGAGCAGAGGGAGCGGGTCTGGCTGGGGGAGATGGGGGAGAACCGGCTGGCGGGAAGCAGGGCTGACCGGGACAGGGTTGGGGGGAGCGGAGCTGGCCGGGGGGGGAACCGGCCGGCGGGGAGCGGGGCTGGCCCGGATGCATGCAGATCCCAGGGTGCTGCCCGTCCCGCGCACAGTCCCAGCGGGGCGCATGGGCGAGTCCGGCCCCAAGGATTCCATCCCACCCCAGCCCTGCCCCCCTCCTCTCTACTGTGTAGTTGCATACTGCCTGGCTGATAGACAAGCTCACATGGTGTGAGCATATCTACCAGCCAGGCAGTATGCAACTATATACTGATACTCATGATAATAATAAAACTTACTTAATTAGAAAATACCGGACATTTATATGTCCGGTATTTTCTCAATTTGTTTCCCAGACAGAAAGCTCAAATACCAGATTGTCCGGTTCAAAACCAGACAAGACAAAGCTCTGAACCTCAGGGCATTTCCCTAATCAGACCTGCCAGCGTGTGGAAGCTGTGGACAGGCTGCAGAAAAGAAAACTCAGTGATACATTGTGGCTTGAGTGAGTGATGGAGTGGGGTAGATACATGCTCCTAAATGTGCCCTTCTAGCCCCCCGATGACTCCCAGCCTACCCCCCAACAGGCAGCATACCCCACACTCATAATATCTGGTGTTTCTCTTGAACCTCCCTTGCCTCCCCGTGTGGGAATCAGGGGCTTGTGGGAGAATCTCCACTGTTCTCTGAAAAAACAGAGGGAAGTAACTTTCCAGTCGCTGTGGTTGCAGAGGAAAGCTTGAAAACACGCAGCGGGTGCAGCCGAAAAGCTCAGACACCAGATGGCAAAGAAGAGGATCCCAAGCTTGACTATTGAAACAAATCTCCTGGGTTTTAAGCAAAGCTCTTAATTCCAGGAAGGACTTGTATTCTGTGTTGGGGAGTGGTCCTTCAGTGTCTATTAGACAAGATGCAGCCCCCCTGCTTTGGGCACCCTTAGACTTCCAACTGCTAGAAGCTGGGACTGACAAGGGCTTGGATCCCTCCAAAGTGCTCTGTTTGGTTCATTCCCTCTTGACTCCTTTTCTGGAGGGGAGGAGAACAGAGCTCTTCGTGAGGAGCTGTTAGGAATCTTTCCCCAAGAGGCCCTACTGCTGCGCTTTCCAGCCAGGGGCGGCTTAAGCCCTAAATCCATGCCTGAGTAGAGTGGAAAAACACAAGACATTTTGCCAACAAAGATAGGGCCCACCCCTGCCAAAGGCCCTGCCGCCGTATGCGCGGCACTGCCGTCGATGGCCATTGCTCTGCTCTTTCACTGAAAACAGGAAAAACATCGAGGAGTCCTGTGGCTACTTTTAAATCCATTGCTGAATATCCAGGGAGGATAAAGTGGTTCCCTAGACCTGCTTCTCCAAAAGAATTTCAAAGCCCCATTCCAAAGGGAGACAGCCGACCTGGAGTTCATTTGCAAGTTCAGTACTTTCCGTTTAGGACTAAATAAGGATTTTAACTGGATAACGCATTACAAAGGCAATTTCCCTTCTCTGGATAGCCACATTTCCACATCAACGGCTGTGAATGAACCCTTTCCACCCTGACTTGATTAGCCTCATTTACACAAGTACCCTCTTTCTTTTGTGGTCCTTATATATATATCTATACACCCCTGCCCCTGTAAACCTCATTCCAGCCCATCTGACGGAGTGGGTTTTACCCTCCAAAGCTTCTGCCCTAATAAATCTGTTTGTCACAGCACACCTCATTGTTTTTGCAGATGGAGACTAACACGGCCACCCCTCTGAGACTGAAAACAGGGGTGCTGATCTGGATTTGGAGTTGTTCCTTCTGGCAACATCGTCCCACGTGCAGGGCTGGCTGGCAAGAGCAGGCAGGGTGCTCCCCCTGCAAACAAGACCTGCCCACATCCTCTTAGTCACCGAAAGTAAAACCCTGGCTTCACTGATGTCAGTGTGAATTCTGCCTTCAGTGACGATCCTTGTCATCATCCCCAGCTCTCCAAGTGCTTTACAGAGGAGGTTGGTATCAGATGGGGGAAACTGAGGCATGGAGCCCACCGTGACTGCCTCATGGTCACCCAGCAACGCAGTGGCAGTGCTGCAAATAGAATCACAGTCTCTTGTGCACCGGCCCACTGCTCAATCCACTAGCACAGTGGACCAGGACCAGTGGACCGGGCAAGTGATGGGGCGTGCCTACACTGCACTGGGCTGGAAGGGGTTAATACCTTGTGGCTGGAAGAAGTCCTGCCCCATACTGGGGGATGCTGGGCATGCCCCATACTGGAGCATACTGGGCATGCTCCAAGCTCTGGGCTAGTATAAAAGGGAGCAGCTCAGCTCAGTTTGGGGGTGGATACAGGAGGGGAAGGACTGTAGTACGAAGGCCAGCTACAGAGTCTCACAGTGGGAGCTGTAGACCCAGGAGGTTAGAATGAGCCTCCGAGCTGGTGGAGCGACGTGTGCTGGGGAGCCGGGGAGCCAGAGAACCCTGGGGCCTCTTGGATTGCCCGCTGCTGGGGATGATAGAAAGTGGCCAAGGGAGCGTGAGGGAGTGGTAGCTGCCACCTGAGTGAGCTCAGTGTGTTTTGGAGGGATTCCCTGCCGGGCCCTGGGTTGGGCCTGATGGAGTTGGGTGGGCCTGGGCCCCCTTACTGGGGCTGCTGTCCCAACTCCTTAGACTTTGGCCATTAGGGTGTGCTGCCCTGCAACCAAGGGGCTGCTCTATAGACTCTGGCTGTTAGGCCATGCTGCCTGGCAAGCAAGGGCTGCACCATAGATTCTAGCCATTAGACTGTGCTACCTGTGCTGATGGTCTGGCTTAGGCCTCTGACAGACTGGTAGTGGTGTCCACACCCCTCTGGCTCCCTCTTCCCCCCCAGGATGTGTGCATATGCTTTTGCAAGGGCTCTTGGTACAATAAAGGGCAGCAGGCCCGGAACACCCTTCTCTGAAAGAAATATAGGGCCTGATTCTCATTGCCACGATGGCTGTGGAGAGGCCTGAGAGCCACCCTCACACCAGCCTCCCCTACCTTGCACAGCAAAACAGGAGTCTCCTAGGAGAAAGTGCCAAGGCAGAGGGCAGGAGAAGCATGGGGGGGGGTGGGGGGGGAGCGCTGATGGCAGCTGATGTGCTGGCACTGGAGAGCCTCCCAGCCAAATTGGTCAGGCTCAGCTCTTGGAGGCTCCAGGATCTACCAATAGATCCCAACCTACTGGTTGGTGACCACGGAGCTACAGGAAGATCCATTTATCAGCTGCACTCACCTGCTCCCTGAAATGTCCCCGTGGGGCTGGTTTGAGTCCCAGCCATGGGATGTATGATCATTTCCTGAATAGTGGGCTGTCACTGATCTTTCCAGCTACAAAGAGCAAGGCCTGCACTTTGAATCTGCAGCAACCTTTACCTTAGCTCGGCAAGCCACCGAGAGAGAGCACAGTGTACACATCTCCTCCCGCTGTGGCAGCCCGAGATGGACTTGGCGGCCGAAAACAGCACCCGGGCGGAGGGCTTAGACATGTCAAGGAGCAAAGCACTGACAACGAGAGGCCCCAGGTGCACCCCCAGAGCTAGGCCCACACTAACATTAAGACTTAGTATTTCTGTTCTCGTACCCAATGTTCTGGTGCTTGCAAATGGCTGTCAGCCCTCCTGGGTGATATCGGATCTGAGACTGCTTCTCAGGCAATGGAGAAGAAACTGAAACTTGCTTCCTTCTGTGGTGGGTCAGAGCTCAGCTTCCTTAATTAATTTTCCTGCGGCCAGCGATTTCCCGAGTCAGGGTCGGGGATGAGCTAATGGGCAGAGTGGATCATTGTATTAGTCATTGGTGGTTGTAACTTAGTGGCAATTTGATCTATATATTAAGAGCTTAACTGTGCCCAATGCTCTTGTGTTAGTTGGCGTACAGTGCTGCTGAGGGCACAAGAGTCATGCTATCCAGTGCATGTAAGTGTTATCACCAGTGTGTGCCCTATAATGCACATCCCAAGGCTGACAGCGGTGATATATGGCCACTGGGAAAACCACAACAGGTTTTCCACCCAGGACCAATTGGAGGGGGAGCGGTGGGGATGGACCTTTGGCCGAGGCCTCAAATGTAGACACTTGTTAGGGTTTTTTTTGGCATTTGATAAGTTTCCCAACTTGTTCTTACATGTATCCCTTTCAGAACAAAATGTGACGGACTCTTTCAGGCTAAGAAAGCATTTCAATAAAAAGTATTATGTCTCGCTCTTTTTTGGTGCCTTGTTTTGTGTCCATGGGTCACCTTTTATTTTTATTATAGCTAGGAGCCTCAAAACCTGAAAGTGGCCTGGGCCTCTCTGGATCTCAGAGGGCCTGCCCACCATGCTGTGTCCCACATGGGGACTGGCGTCCCACCTCTGCAGCATGGAGAGGCACCAGATTATCCCTCTTGTTCCAGATGTCACCGGGGAGCTGCGTTGCCAAGCTCCGCTCCCACTGGTGTGGCAAGACATTAAATCAGCTTCGGGCAGGAGCCGGATTTTCTCTGCCCCGTTGTCTTTTCTCATATGTCAGCTTGTTGGTGCATGTTCTGTAAGGGCCATGGGTGAGGTGGGCAGCTGAGTCCCACCAGTGGTTCTCCTGGTGGCCTCTGCCAGGGGCTTGCTGGGATTGGAAGGCTCTGGAGCATGTGACATTGTCGGAGGAAACAGCTGCATTGCAACTAGAGCAGGCAGCTCAGTGCCATACCGAGCGCTGCTCTGCACAGCACCAGGCTGTTGCACTGCCGGCTGAGAAGGGCTGCTCTTGGGGAAGAGGCCTTGGCAGGACATGTAAGTCTGGAGCCGTGTCCGGGCGTTGATCCTTAGTTGGAGGGGCAGCTGGAGAGTGTAAGGGCTGACAGCGGGGATGGGGGGTCTGATGGGCAACTGGACTGAAGGCAATTCACTAGCCTGTGTGCATTGCAATGTGTTTGGCTTGCTGGGCAGTTTCTGGGTTGTTTTCTCTTTAGCACAACTTATTTATTCATGAAAATCTCGGTAAGTCTGACTGGCACTCTCCAAACGGAGCAAGCCCCATTCCACCTCCCCTCCCCTGAGCTCTCTGAGAGAGATTTCGGGTAGCGTTTCTGTAACCAGAGATGGCTGGGAGCTGGTGGGTGTATCCTGGGTCCTTTCCCCAGGGTGGGGGTGGGGGAACCCAGCCTCAGGGATGAGCCTCGCTTGATTTTTGCTCATTCCTGTATTGGCCAAAGATAGAAAAAAGATTTCCCTGTGACCTACCGCTTAGAGATAGGGGTTAAATCCATGAGTTTGGTCTGGAGAGAGCAGACTCTCCCACAAGGAATTTTGCTCTCTTGGTTCATAAAATGTCCCATGCAATAGTTATTTTATAATGTATATTTGAATGATTCGTGACCGGTGGGGGAGGGAATGCTTGAGCTGTGGGCTGGTTCTTGGGGGAGCTGGGTTCACATGTTCTAAGGCTTAGGGCTGAATTGTAAAACCAGATTGTGTTAGATTTGTAATGTCCTGTGTCTCTGCCTTCTGAGGCCACTTGTGCATCTTTTTTTAACCCTCCCGATGTTTCCTTTGCTACCCTACAAGGCGCTTGTTTTAATGTGAAAAGCCCCAAAAGGCTGGTGGTGCGGGAGGTCCTTGAGCCAACGCCCTGATTCTAGGGGTCGGGGTGGGGCCTGTAGCTTCGCTTTTGCTCTGGGAGTGACTTTCTGAAACCCCCCTCCTGTCTAAAGCAGAAGTAAACCCCTCCTGTTCTGCAGCCTGGCAGGAGATGTTCTCAGAGTACCGCGGCCAGCTGTAAAAATTCCCCGCAGCCCCTTGTCTCTCTGGCCACGCAGCACCCTGGAATGAGTTGGCAGGGCTGGGAACACTAGAAAACCAAAGTCCTGCTGCTCCGAGCAGCCGTGCCAAAGTGGCCCAGCCTGGCCGGGGAAGCAAAAGGCAGGGGCTGTGGCTGGCCCATGTACTGTGGCTTTCACTGGCCCTTTTTTAGGGAAGGGGAGCTCAGGCCAATTATCCTGCCACTTTACCAAAGAGTGTGGGGAGGGGTGGAGTCCCCAGAGATCCCGGCTGCAACAGCGGAGCATTCTCTGCTCCGGTAAATTATTTATTAGGTGCAGTGAGGGAAAATCCCTAGAAGGCCTTGTAAAGCATACTGAGCAGTGAATCCTTTTGTTTGCCCAAGACCCAGCAAACATGGATGCCCCGCCTCATTCCAGCCCGCCCCACCCTAGGCAGCGCTGCCTGGTGGTCGGCAATCCGGGAACGAGCGGCGCTTCTCAGGAGAGGCGGCAGCCTGAATTGTCCTGTGGGGCCAGCCCCCAAGTAGGGGCCCGTCTGTCCCTCCTCAGGTCACATCATGCTGCAGGCGTGAGGCTGTGGGGCACAATGGCATGTGGAATATTTCATCGCCCATCTGTGTCGGCCTGTCAAAGTGGCACAAGGGGCGATGGGCTGTTTGTCTTTTCATGGCTGGACCTGGCCTAGGCAGTTGTCATGGGAGACGAGCTCCCCTGGGTCAGGGACAGCAGCGGTGTGTTAAAGCAGTGCTGGCTGGAGCGGCAGATGGCTCCAGCATGGGCCTGGAGTAGTGGTTCTCAAACTTTTTGGCCTGCGGCCTACCCCGCTCAAAGCAGACCTTTTCGCAGCCGGCCCTCCAGCCAGCCACCCATGATGACACCATGGGTGCGGGAACGGGCTGGAGGGGAGCGAATTTGGCCTGAATTCCGGCCAATGGGAGCAGCGGGAAAAGCCTCCAGGTGAGCGGTTTCCCGTGCTGCTGTTCCCCTAGCTGGGAGGAAGGGGACTGGCAGTGCACTGAGCTGCATCCTGCCCCCACAAGCTGGATCGAGCCCATGAGGCTTGGGGATCCCCCCCCCTCCCGAAGTGGGAAGCCAACCTGGGGGGGGAGGGAAGGAAGCTGAAGCACCAGTGCAGGCTCCCTGCTGAGGGGGTGGGCGGGCAGCGGACCCTGCGGCCCATCTGCAAGAGGGCCATGGACCACGAGTGGTCTGTGGACCATACTGTGAGAACCACTGGCCTGAACCATCCCGGAGCAAAGAGAATGCAGAAGGGCAGCTGCTTGCTCCAAGGACTCATCTGTTCACTGAGATGAGTTTGGCTAGCTGGCTGTCTCTGGGAAGGGGGGGCCAGGCTGGGGTAGGTGATCTGTACCAGAGGAAGTAAGGCAGGAAGTTTGCACTGCCTACAAGTCCCCTCATTTCCTGGCTGCCATATTTACAAAGAGCACCATCCCCCACCCAGTGCCCCATCTACACACAACGCCCCCTTCCAAGGCTCTCGGCCTTGTGGCGCTCCGGCCGGGGCTGGCCACCCTTCGCGAGGCCTGTCACACCAGCTGCTCTCAGCCCTCAACCCTGCCCCTTGCTGGTATTTTACTCCCCGGGCTTGCTGTCCTCAGCATTTGTGTCAAGCCCAGAGTTTGGAGCTGGCCCTGAAGGAAAATATGGCAGGCGAGGAGGTTTTAGCCTCCAAGAGCACACGTCTGCTCCCCACTGGGCTGGGCCAGGCTCTGTGCCTCCTGCCTGGTTTGCAGTCCGACAGCGCAGCCTGTGCTGCCTGAGGCTGAGGGCTGACTCTGGCTGGTTTTTGGATCCCTGCCCTGCAGCCAGACTGCAATGCAGGGATATGCTGTCAGCCAGGAGCCAGCCTGGCCTCTTACTGCCAGCTAGAGATGGGAGCTGCATGCTCTCCGCCCCCACCAGACATTGCTCTCCCGCCCTCTCTGGGCAAAGCAGCAGGCTAGAGGACGAGGGCGGCTGACACGTGGCCTTCGGGAGCAGAAAAGGAAGCAAAGGGGGCTGAAGAGGCCACTGCGTTTTCCAGCAGGTACAAGTACCTCTCCTCCCCATGCCCGCTGGTCTGAAATCCTGCCCTTTCACGCGTGTTTAGAAACTCTGTGAATCATAAGTAAAACAGTGACGATGCGTCTGTAGCATCAGAAAGCACTTAATTCGTGTTTGGAGAGCATGGCAATACGGGGGGAAACTGAGGCACAGAGGGGGTTCAGTGACTTGCCTGGGGTCACCAGGAAGTTTGTGGCCATCAAGAAGGGGACCCAGAATTTGTCCCTGACGAGGTGAGGAGTCAAACGTGGCAAGCCCATCCTTCCTGCTGCGCCGGGAGATGATTTTGGTGTCAGAAATCCAATGGGACGACCTCCCCGTAGGCTCCTCTGGGGCTGAATGGGAGAACAGCCTGCTGTTTGAATGCAGTTAGCTTTGGCAGTTTGCAAACACAACCGGGTTTAGTGGAAGTGGACTAGGGAGAGTAGGGATGTGAAAGGTTAGCTGGTGGAGGCTGGAGCAGCTCCCTACCGGAGGATTTGGCCACTGTGGAATTTTCCTGCACTGTGGAGCGCTGACTCCAGGAAGCTGCGGGGATATGAGTTGCGCTGAGACCCGATAGGTGTCAGATAACACAATAGACCCGTTCATTTCCAGGCTCCGTTAGCCAGCTGCTGCTTCTTTTTCTCTGTCATCCTTTGCATCTCCCTAGTCCTGCTGAAAACGAAAACGGCTCCCCCTTTTCTGCAAATCTCTTCCCTTGGAGGGGCGGGGGGGTGCGCTGCACAGTGACTTCCAGCAGCAGTGACTTCAGTGGGGAGGGCTGGTTTCCGCTGGTATCAAATCTTTTAGAGTACAGCACACTGCCATGGAAACTGAGCGGTATTTCCTGGAGTCGGATCGCTACCTCTCTGGCAGCCATCTTGCTTTCTCGCCTCGACAGAGGGAGGAGCCCCCCGAGGGGGATCTGCACAGCAGCCGCCAGCCTTGAAACATGGCAGTGGGTTCTAGCACTGGGTTCTTTCTCCAGAGAAATAAGGGACTGGGTGAAGCTGAGGGGGGATTCTGTCTCTCCAGGGTCTGGGGGTGAAATGGTGCACAGGGAGCAAACCAGCCGTGCTCTAGAACACGGCCCTGCCCTGCCACGTCACTGAACACAGCCCCCTCCTCCCCCAATTGTGGGGTTATCACTTGTAGCAGGGGCTTTCCCAGTCAGCCATTGTCAGCCTTCTGCTGCTGCCTCAGTTTCCCTTCATGCCCTGGTAAGTGTCCCCTGCAGGTGTTGTCACACTAACCCTCCCTTCTGGGTTTAACAGCGTTCAACACACAAGCTGCCTGCTGCATCCCAACCTTCGGGGCAAGGCCCTGAGCTCCTTGGGCTTGCTCTGCCCTAAGCCCTCCTCCCCAGCTCCTGCTCCCTGGAGGGCCTGTGTTCACGAAGACCTCGGCCTGGGGACTCTGGCAAGCCTCCAGCCTGCTCTCTCTCATAGGCCCCCTGGACACTGTCACCCTGGACTCACTCCCTCATCTCTGCCACGCCAGGCAAGGTGGAGCCCAACTCCCTTGTGCCCTGAATGGGCCAGCAGTGGACCTGGTGCTCTGGGACGTCCCTGTACCCAGGGATGGCTGCCCTGTGGCACCAGCCGTCCCGGTTTCCCCACCTGCCTGGCAGGGCTGCCCCAAGATTTTGTAAGATGCACCTGGATGGCTTGCCATGTCCCTGCTGCAGCACCTCACCAGATAGAGCCCCAGTTCCTGACTATGCCATCTGGAGGCTATCTCCGTAGAGAGGAGGATGGTACAAGTTGGACCTCCCTGGTCCGGCACTCTCGGGATCTGACTGGTCCTGAACAAGGGAGTTTGCTGGACCAGGGGAGGTGAATTCAGGCCACCCCCACCCCCCGTCACTGCCCCTTCCCTGCCCAGTCTGCCACTGCTCCTGGCCCTGGCTGGGCTCCTGGCCCCTGGCCCTCCTGCTGCCGGCCCTCTCAGGTGCCCGGCCCTAGCAGGGCTCCCAGCCGCTAGCCCCCCTGCCGCTGGACTTCCAGCCACTGAGGCTATCTGGTCCAGGAATGTCTGTGGTCCTGCTGGACCATGGATGTGGCCAGACCAGACAGTTTGGGTTTAGAGATGCGCTGTGAGCTCACTGCGGGGTGACGCCAAGCAAAGAGGACGTGACGCTGCTCCACGCTCAAGGAAAATGTCTCCAAGACAGTTATCGCTCGGCAGCCTCCTAATATCAAGCGCTGTCACTATGGAGCTCACTTCTGAGGTCCTTGCTCAGGCCAACTCTGGCTGATTTTCAGGACTTCGTAAAAATGGCTGAGCCTGCCAAGATCTGGCCTTTGGCGTCCGCTCCTGAGGGCCCTGGGCGTGAATGGGGCTTAGATTACAAATGAAACCTGTTTGCTGCTTGCAGCCAAGTCTGGGTGGCTGTTGAGATCATGACCCAGTTGGCCCCACTTAACATGGTGGGTGGCTTCCTTGGGAGAAGCCAAGGTCTGGAAGAAGAGGGGGTGCCACGGCCAGGCCTGTGGTGTGTTGGCAGAATCCTGGCTCTGCCTGCTCTGCACCTGTCCAGAGCAATTGGACCCTGCCCGATTGGAGTTCTCCAGTAAATGACCCATGCGAGATGGAAACACGCAGGGCCTAATCCTGAGTTCATTGGGAGACTTTCCGTTGACTTCAGTGGGGTTTGGGTTGGGCCCGTCACCTCTGTAAATTAGTCCCAGCGGGAGGAGGTGTTAAAAACTGAACTGAGCCAGGACAACAATTTGTCACCATCAAAACTATGGAGGCTGAGCCTCTGATGAGAGACAGAACACCCCGAAGCCATCAGCCAGGCGCTAACGGGGACAAAGAAGCCCTGGCATTATGGGATGCTCCCCAGACCTGGGCTCCGGCAAGGGATCATCTCCCACCCGCCATGGAGAACTCAATCCTAAGAAGCAACAGCAAGAGCATCCCAACCACTCAGGATGCAGGGAGAGGGAGGTGGTCTCCTTGGCAACCAGGTCCATTCTGCGCTAGACTTTGGCACTCTGTGCTGAAAAGCCAGCTGCTCTCGCAGGTGATCCACCAGGGAGGGGCTGTTGGTGGCACCCCGGGAAGCAGCTGTTCCCCAGGGACCACGTGCTGCTCCTTCCTGACACGGTGCAACTGACTTTGTGTTTCTTCCCTCCTGCCCCCATTCCTGCATCTGTCTATGCCAGGCTGCCTGGCATGGAGCAGAAAGTGCAGGACCGAGAGCGAAGCAAAACTGGCCTGTGCCGCTCTCACTGGTGAATGCTGGCGGTTTCTTGGAACGATGCTCCATGTGTCCGTGCGTGGCAGCCAGATTTCCACCCTCCCAGTCTATCAGTACATGCAGAATGGGCCTAGGGAAGAGAAGGGGTGAAGGGCAGAGCAAACCTGGGCAGCATGTCTATATCAGTGCCCTGCTGTGGTGTATGGATGGGAGAGCCTGGCCAAGTCTTGGGTGGGGGCCAATAAAGGACACAATGGGCCAAACATCTTGGTTATGATGGTGGAAATCTGGAGTGGATCCATTGACTTCAGTGGCATCACTCTGGCTTTACGTGGCTGTGGCTGAAAGCACAGTGTCCACCCCCCCAGTTAACATGTCTGTTGGGTGAAAGGACATTTTGGCTGATTGTTTCTTTTTCCTTTTTTCTGCAGCGTCCTCTTCCTCCTCCGCTGATTCCGACCCTGAAGCCATGGCGCCCTCCGGAAAGGTACGGCACTAGCTCTAGGGGCCATGTCCTCACCCTGAGTACTTCCCGCTGGCTCCTCTCCAGTGACCTGCTGGCTCCTCTGCAGAAATGGAGACGCTCGGGGTGCCCCTGTGCACCATTTTGTGCTTGGCACAGATTCCCTGGTGCACTCCGGTTGCTTTGTATCTCGCTGGCACTGCAAAGTGGGCAGAGTCCTGGCTTAAGGATTGGCTACCAAGAATCCATGCCTTGTTTCACCAGGGATCCATGTCAGTCCCAGCCAGTGAGCTTCACTATCTAGGGACCCGGTTTATCCCTCTTGCCATAGAGATTCTGGGTAACTCTGCCTTTCGGCTCAGCATACGGAGAGTCTTTGTTTCATGCAGCTTCAAGAGTCTGAGAAGCAGGGAAGCAGCCCCGGGCTTGGCAGCTGCCATTGCTTTTCTTCCAAGAGGGACGTGTACAAGGCTTGAGATCTTGCTGACAGACACTGTTTACAGTCTTCGGCTAGCGCTCTGCTTAAACACGAAGCAGATGTGCAGTAAAATCCCAGTGACTGTGAGCTGAGCAGGGCTGGGAAGGAAGACAGAGGGGAACAGAGAGGGGGGAAGAACTAGTAGAAAAAAGGGAAAGTGGAAATAGAAACAGAGGGAGGAGAGCTGGGAGTCTCAGTAGGGACAAAAGAAGTGGTGTGTACAACAAACCTCTCATTCGCCCCAGGGAAGTGATAGTTCAGGCCAGTTCACAGCCCTCAGCCCAGACTGTGGTCTCCCCGCTACCCCTGAGTAAATCGAGAGCCGTTCCACACAAGCCGAAGGACTGAGTCTAGATTTACACTGGCCTACAGCCTGGCCTTGCTTCCCCGGTTTTCCAAGCAAGAGTGTCCCTCTCCGCCCCATTTTTAAAATGCCTGGGGTGCCAATGGTGGCTGGGTGCCAGTCGGGTGCTGGAAGCTCTGTTCGAGAGCTTTGAGCCAAGCGGCTTGTTGTAGTCTAGCTGGGGGAGAAGGGTCACCCCAGCTCCACAAGCCTGGAGCAGGGACAATCCGGCCACAGGGGGCTGCTGTGTGCTGTACTTATCAGATGGGGGGGGGAAGGGGCCTTCTCCCAGCTCAGCCCTGTCGTTAGTGGGCACTTCAGCCATCCCGCTGCGCCCCAGCCTGGCCATCCCCTGCAGGAGACCGACCCTCATCTGCTAAGAGCATGGGTGGCCGGGAGCCTAGGAGGGAGAGGGCATTGCCTTCCCAAACCGCCAGGCATGGCCCCGCCCTCACTCCGCCCCCAGGACACCTGCTGTAGGCATCCTGGGGGCAGAGTGTTGCTGCCCCCCAGCGCCTGCCCTCCGTGTGCTCTGGGGCCCAGGAGACTCGGGCCACTTGGCCTCCTCCTTCCCTGTGCTCTGGGGCCGGGGAGCCTGGGGCGTGCTCGGCCCCTCCTGTCTCTTTTCCTACCTGAGGGGGTGAGGGTGCGCACGCTCGGTGCGCTGCCCCGCCTCCTCCCCTCCCCGTGGTGGGGGACAGGACCTCAGCAGAAGGGCAGGGCTGTAGGTGGGGCTGGGAGCCTGCCTCCCCCAGCTCCAGCTGCACCGACTGCTCATGGCTAAGAGCAGGTCCCTTCGCCCTCTGGCAGCTCCATTAGCAAATACCCACTCGCTGCCAATCCTGGGGGCGGGAAATCCCATCCCATCTGTGGTGCCAATGAAGTCTGCAGCCTGTCACTGCTCCTGCCACCTGATCCCTGCCCCCCGCCGCATGTGTGGCCAGCGCTGCTTCCCGCCGCCAGGAGCCAGTGGCCACTGGTCAGTGTGTGTTGTCTCCCTGCTGTGTCCGGGACACACAGGGGGTGGGTCTGCTGGAACCCCTTGCCAGACAGCCTGAGCTCAGGCTGCAGAGCCTTGGGCAGCTGGATCTCGAGGGCTCGTGGTCAATCCGGGGCTGTCCCATGGGCCAGGGATCAGCACCACTCAACTGGGGTCCAGGTGTCCCCGCAGGACAGTTAGGAAGGAGAGGTGGGGGGAGCTGGTGTTTATCCACTGGAGAAGTCCTGTCCCAGAACAAGGGAACTCCCGTCAGTGACCACCTTCTGTCCACACCCTGCGAGGGGCATGTGGCCAGGGCATAGGGTGCTGGGCAGGGGAGCACCCGGGGAGCTCTGGGCCTGGGGCAGATGCTGAGGTGCCCAAACAGACTCCTGAGGCTGCGTGAGAAGAAGCGAGTGAAGCTGTGCAGGGAATGCGGCTTCCACCCAGCACAGAGCAGCCTGCTATTTATAATGTCAAGGGCTCCAGCTGTCCGGAGGCTGGCGTGACTCAGAAGTGGGGGATGGGAGCAGGAGGGAATCGTACAGCCTACACACTAACTGAAACAGCAGATGAAATGGGGGAGGGGGCAGGAAGGCTGCCCCCCCCCCTCCATCCACACCCCTAGGCTCATTTCCAGCATCTCGCTCTGCTGCTGCAAGACAGGTATTGCGGAGGGTTATTGCCCCAGGAAAGCTTATTCCTAGCATGGAGCAGCTCTGCTTCCTCTCCCCCCATTCTGTGCACCCCGTTCCTGCTAAGTGGGTAAACAAGAGTTTTATGCTCCCGTGTTCTGTTCCCAGCTCTGCTACCGACGCGCTGTGCAGCCTTGCTCATGGCACTCAGGCTCTCTGCCTCATTTTCCAACTGGACTCAGAGCGGTGTAGCAGTGAAAGGTGAACAAAGAGACATTTGTAGAGATAAGGAAGTGCTTTGCCAGTGCTGGGGGCTATGAAAGCCTCTGCCCGAGTGGTGAGAGCTGATGGCTCCCCTGCCGTCTATACCACCTTGCTCCCAGGCAGAAAGACGTTAGACCTCATCTGCTGGTAACTGATTAGCCACCCTCAGGGCCCCTGCTCTGCGCTTCCCCCTTAGATGAGAACCCACCCTCCCCCCATGCACACACACACGCGCTGCAGGAGCGTGTGACAAATGATTCCTTTGCCAGCGACTTGGCCTCGTAACTTTTATTCATGGCTCTCGAAGGCATTTGTGTGGGAAGCGAGTAGACGGGATCTCAGGAGCATCATTATGGGAAAGCAGGGATCGAACTGGGCCCTCCCAATGCGTCACCTGCAACATGACCCTGCCCTAGCAGCAGGGAGAGGGGTGGCATCTCCAGGCGCCAGGCTCTGCGCACAGCCAGCTGGTCCGCTCTGGGAGGGGTAGTGGCCGGAGCTGAGGTGCCCGCACACGTCAGGTTTGCAGCACCTTCCCCATGCCCAGGGAGAGTGTCACAGCCACCTCGCCCCTCCACCCCAGGGAGGGCTGAGAGACGAGACTACTGGTTGGACTGCAGTGTGGTCTGGCATCATGAGGACCTGACCCATCTTGGATGAGGAATTTTGCTGGACCAGGGGAGGTCATATCTGGCCTTCCTGCTACCGGGCCCCCTAACCCTGCACTGGCCACCAGCTCCCCAGCCAACTCCCCTCTCTCCCCGCTGCCAACCCCACAGCCCTTCCCTCCCCCTCTTCCTGCTAAGTGGGGCAGCCCAGCTCCCAGCATGCTGGGCTGCTGGTCCTGCCAGGCTGCCCAGCTGGGTTGCACCTAGCAGCCCAGCTGGGTTGCACCTAGCAGCCCAGCTGGGGGGAGCCCAGCTGCCAGCCCTTCTCCAGGATTCTCTGGTCCTGGAACATCCGTGGTCCTTCCAGACCACGGCTATTGCCAGACCAGTGAATCCCGGTTTACAGAGGTTCAACCTGTAGTTCCTAGCACTGAGAGAGCTTGGCATCTCTCCAGCGACCTGCATGTAACCAAGCAAATCCTCACCCACTGAGCTCCAGGACAAAACTTCCGAGGATCTGTAGGGCAGCAGATTTACAAGGGACAGAGCCAACCTGTTTGCATCAGTTCCAGCTGGTAGGGAAGCATAAGGCTGCACTGCAGGACTGCAGACTCTCTGGGGGACCATTTGGCTGTTCTTATGGGAGGCAGAAGGGCTCAGGGGACTGGGTCCAGGGAGCCCTGAGTTCTGTTCCTCGCCCTGCCCAGGGGGATAGTCAGCAAGTCACATCCCTCAGCTTTTCCCTCTGTAAAATGGGCATAATGATACTGCCTCCTTTGGCAAGTGCTGGAGATCTGCTGAGGAGAAGAGCTCAGGGTTAGCACCACTCTGTATGAGCAGGCAGGGCAATTAATAGAGCGTGGTTCAGTCCAAAGCATCACCTGCTGCTGGTCAGTAACACGGCGTTTGGCAGGAGATGTTCAGTTACCACCTCTCCTGCTTCAGCATCTCGTCCAGTTCACCGACTCTAGTTCTGCACATTGTCGGGGCAGGGCTGAGCCCACCTTGGCAGATCTCCTTGCCCTCCAGCCGTATTCCTGGCTGGCTTCTGGCAGCCATAAGAACACCTCTTCCCTGGCACAGCGCACCGGCCAGTGCATCCCCCTGTCTGGGACTCACTGGAGGGCGAGCGCCCATGCCTCGTGCCGCTGACGGTGCTACTATGATGGCAGGCCGATACTCCCCCGACCCACATGCTCTTCTGCAATAGATCTAGCATAATTCAAACAGCCGCATAAGCCACGCCGCTGTGTATTTCCCTAGCTCCCGGGCTTCCTCAAGCCCCTTGCAAATATGAACCAAGGAAGCCTCACAGCAGCCCTGGGAGGCTGCATCATACCCATTTTGCAGACAGTAAACTGAGGGCAGCACAGGGTGGGTCAATGACTCTCCTCCACAGCAATTCAGGGGCAGAACCATAACTAGAATCATAGAATCCTAGGGCTGGAAGAGGCCTTCGGAGTCATCGAGTCCAGCCCCCTGCCCAAAGCAGGACCAACCCCAACTCAATCATCCCAGCCAGGGCTTTGTCAAGCCAGGACTTAAAAACCTCTAGGGATGGAGATTCCACCCCCTCCCTAGGGAACCCATCCCAGTGCTTCCCCACCCTCCTAGGGAAATAGTTTTTCCGAATATCCAGCCTAGACCTCCCCCGCTGCAACTTGAGACCATTGCTCCTTGTTCTGCCATCTGCCACCACTGAGAACAGCATCTCTCCATCCTCTTTGGAACCCCCCTTCAGGTGGTTGAAGGCTGCTAGCAAATCCCCCCTCACTCTTCTCGTCTGCAGACTAAACAAACCCAACTCCCTCAGCCTCTCCTCGTAGGTCATGTGCTCCAGCCCCCTTGTCATTTTGGTTGCCCTCCGCTGGACCCTCTCCAATGCGTCCACATCCTTTTTATAGTGGGGGGCCCAGAACTGGACACAACACTCCAGATGTGGCCTCACCAGAGCCGAATAAAGGGGAAACTAGAACCTAGGAGTCCTGGCTTGAGACACTAGACCCTCCTGCCTCCTGCCCCCCTTCCCCCGCCCCGCTAGCAAAAGCAACTCTCCTGCTTGTGTCATGCAAATCTTCTACTTCCCGCTGTGGTCTCTGCATTTCCTGGAATGGCGCCGTCGTGGTGGTTGAGGGTGGCTGGCTGATGGGATTTCATATTTGCCCTGCAGTAGCTCTCCAAAGCTGTGCTGCACAAGCTCTATCTCTGTGAGGGCTGATTTCAGCACCCGGCTGGGAGGGCAGTGGCTGAAAGTTAGCCAGGGACCGCGAGGGAAATCCACTGTGACTTGACTTCTTCATTCTGAGACTCACTTCCTGGGCCATCGCTGTGCATGGTGACTTGCTGGAGATGCGGGTGCAGAGAAATGGCCATGGTGGGTTGGACCATCGGGTCTGCCTACACTGGGGTCCCACCTCTGACCTCCACTGACACTCGATGCTTGACAGGAAGGGGTGTGGAACCCCAAAGGAGATGGTGGTGGGATAAGCCACCCATCAGGAAGTCTCCTCCCAGCCCCCCCATGGCTGGAGGCCGGCTCATGCCATGAAGCCGGAAGGTGTGTGCATCTCTCCTCAGCGTGCTGGTTTTTGAGTGTTCTCTAGAACACCTCTGGCTGGGCCCGTCCTCCGCAGTGATGGCCAGGCCCGCTGGTAGGGTTACCAGGTAGACCCCCCCCCAAAAAAAATGGACACACTTGATCGTGGGTGGGGGGGGAACCGGTTGGGAGGGGGGCGGGGCTGGCTCGGAGGAAGGGGGGGCTGGGAGGAAGGGGGGGCAGGAAGCACAGCAGGGGGGGTCATGGGTCGCAGGGCTGGCTGGGAGGAAGGGGGGGCGGAGGAAGGGGGCGGGAAGCAGAGCTGGCGGGGGGGAGGGGTGCAGCGGCGCTGGCTGGGGGAGATCAGGAAGAGGAACGGGCTGGCGGGAAGCAGAGCTGGGGGGCGGTGCAGGGGGGCTGGCCGGGGAAGATCAGGAGGGGAAGTGGGGGGAAACAGCCGGCCAGGAAGGGGGGGGTGAGCAAATCGGCCGGCGCGGAGTGAGACTGACCCAGGGACTTGCAGATCCCGGGGCGCTGCCTGTCCCGCGCAGGCTCCCAGCGATGCACGAGCGAGGAGAAGCCTTCCCCTCCTCCTCACACTCAACTGAGGGCTCCCAGCGGCAATTGTGGCCCCGCCTCCCAGCTGGGACTCCCAGCTGGTCCCCCCGCCCATGCCAGGCTTCCGTCCGGTGCGCAGCCGGAAAAATCAGAAAATACCGGACATAGCACGTGTCCGGTATCGTCTGATTTTTTTTACCAGACAGAGAGCGCAAATACCGGACTGTCCAGTACAATACCGGACACCTGGCAACCCTACCCGCTGGGATCGGTTCGTTGCGCAGCTGGGACAGCCAAGACTAAGGGCTAAGGGAGGCTCCTGGTGCTTCAGCAAGCCAGGCAGAGGGCTGGAGCACAGATTGCTGCACCATTACTGTCCGGCTGGCGGGGCTGAGCTGCCTCGCTCCGGAGGAGGGTGATGCTGGAGTGGAAACAAAGCCCGGGGAGGTAACTCCCCCACGAGCCCCCCAGCTCTTGGTGAATCTGTTCCTTGTTCATGTGGTGGGGGAGACTAGCCTCACCCTGCCCCTTCCGCTCAAGGCTCTGGCCTTTCCGTGCTCCCTGACAGAGGCCCCCCTGCCTTGCTCCCCAGAGCACTGGGAAGCCGGGTGCCACAGCCCCCTCAGAGCACTGGGAGGGCAGGCGGTGCAGTCTGAATCAAGGCCACCCCACAGGGAGACTGGAGCCGCAGCGGGGAGAGGGGGATCTGGGGACAGAGTGTGGGCGGAGCCATGCCTAGCTGTTTGGGAAGGCCCAACCTATGGTACCCGCTGCCCATGGCCCTGTTTCACCGAGTCCCCCTGTGGAGGCTGGTTGACAAGCCCAAAGGTGGAATTCAGCTGCGGCTGGGTGGCACAGATGCTGAGTTTGCTCCCCACATTTACATTGCTGCCCTCATGCCAGCTCTGGCTGGGCCATGGAGAGGGTCCTCCACCTGGTGTAACCCACCCCCCTGCTGGGCGTGGTGCCCTCTCCCACTGACTGGCACTGAGACCACCCTCAGAGTGAGAATGAGTTTGCCCTACACACCTCATGGGCTTTTAGCCCATGCAGTAGACTGAGGCTCGCGCATGGAGCTCCAGAGGTCCCAGGTTCAGTTCTGCCTATCAGCAAGACACGGCCTCTGCCTCATTTACTTTCTTCTTCCCCCTCTCTAGGCTGGCCGGTACCGGGGCTCTGTGAAGGAGTTCCCCAACTTCAACGCGAGTGAGGACGCAGAGGCGCTGTACAACGCTATGAAGGGCTTTGGTGCGTACGCTCCACCGCTGCTGCGCTACCGGCCCCTCTGATGGCCGCTGAGTCTTGACGTCGGTGGCTTTGGAGCCGGCCTTGTCCTAGCAGCTTGCTAACAGCTGCTGGGCGGGTGTGAGCGGAATGGAGGGGTGACTCTGGATGTTGGGGTGGCCCTTTGCTGAAGGGAATGGAGGATGTTAGGGGGTGAAGGCCACAAATGCACCTCCCAGCCCTTTAGCGTCACCCCCTCCGGTGCTGGCAGGCAGTGCTTGGCATTGGAAAAGGTTCAGAAAAGGGCAGCAAAAATGAGGAGGGGTTTGGAGCGGCTGCCATATAAGGAGAGATTAATAAGACTGGGACTTTCCAGCTTAGAAAAGAGGAGACTAAGGGGGGATATGATAGAGCTCTATGAGATCATGACAGACGGGGAGAAAGTGACTAAGGAAAAGTTATTTACTTGTTCCCATCACACAAGAACTAGGGATTGCCAGATGAAATTAATGGACAGCAGGTTTAAAAAAAACAAAAGGAAGGTTTTTTTCATGCAGCACACAGTCAACCTGTGGAACTCCTTGCCAGAGGATGTTGTAAAGGCCAGGACTTTAACGGGGTTCAAAAAAGAACTAGATAGATTCATGGAGGACAGGTCCATCAATACTTATTAGTCAGGCTGGGTAGGAATGGGGCCCCTAGCCTCTGTTTGTCAGAGGCTGGAAATGGGCGACAGAAGAGGGATCACTTGACGATTTCCTGTTCTGTTCACTCCCTCTGAGGCATCTGGCATTGGCCACCATTGGAAGACAGGAGACTGGGCTAGACGGACTTTTGGTCTGACCCAGTATGGCCGCTCTTATGTTCATTGCTTCCGTGCAAGTGGTAAGCGAGGGTGCACGGTGCATGTTTTCAGGGCCTATTTCTATAGAGAGGCTTCCTGATGCACAAACTCCCTTCCTATGGGAAATGCCCAGTGGCTTGCCTTGGGGGCGGGGAAGAAGGGAGTTTTGTCAGGGGCGGGCCGAAGGCAGAGAGCTTCAGTCTGAATCTGACCTGGGACAGTCTCTGGTGCCCAAAAGCGGGATCCCAATGGGGGAGCGCATGAACAGGGCACTCCATGATATGCCCCCTGCTCTTTCCCTTTCCCCAGTGATGCCCCAGAGCCCGGTCAGTCCCTTGCCCTGTTCCTGGGCAGGCCAGGCTCGGAGGGGTCGCAGCTCTCTGTCCTGCCATCTCCAGCACAGAGCTGGAATCCGCTCCCGGCCCAGGGAAAGCGGGATCTTGCCGATCTCAGCTGTGGGAGGAGGGTGACTGACCATGTCTCCCTGCAGGCAGCGACAAGGAGGCCATCCTGGACCTGATAACATCCCGGAACAACAAGCAGCGATTCGAGATCAGCCAGGCCTACAAATCGCTCTATGGAAAGGTAACCCCGGTGCATGGGATGGCCCCACATCCTGCTCTGAGAGCCACCGGAGCCTTTGCTGCCTCCTCCAAAGCACAGCATGCCGGGTGCACACCCCGGCTCTGCTGTCCCTGCCACACCGGCCGGGGCTCCGCACACAGCAAAGCAAAATCATTCACTTGGGAAAATTCACTAGCTATCGACTAGGGTGGGTCAATCACATCCCAGCCGCCTGGCACCCGTGGCCGGCCTGCACTCTGCCAACAGCCCTGCTGAGGTCCGGACCGCCCCCCAAACAGCTAAGGCGGCTACCTTGATAAGTCCTTTCTCCCCACAAGTTTGCCACTCACTCCTCCTCCTCTCTCTCTCTCCTTCTTGCACCCTCTTCCATGCCCGGTGGCCAGGACCTGATCGCAGACCTGAAACGGGAGCTGACGGGGAAATTTGAGAGGCTGATTGTGGGTCTGATGCGGCCCCTGGCGTACTTTGATGCTAAGGAGATTAAAGACGCGCTGCAGGTAAGGGGCAGGGAAAGGCTCTCTGAGCAGAGCTCTGGGCACTCCCTCTACAGGCGTGTGTACTTAGCCCAGCTCCTCCAGGCGGTGTCCAGAGGCTGCCCTCCTCAGGGGGCTACGCACCTGGCATCAGCGCAGAGCATCTCACGTGGCGGTTGTTTTTCCTGCCTGCAGGGCATCGGCACTGACGAGAAGTGCCTGATTGAGATCCTGGCATCCCGGACCAACCAGCAGATACACAATTTGGTGGAAGCCTACAGGGATGGTGAGAGTGGGAGACAAGGGAATCCCAGCTTCTCTGGGGCTAGCAGTGCAGCCAGCAGCCAGTGCCCTGCGGGCAGGGGAGTATTAAAGTCCAATGGGACAGCGGTTCACCATAAATTAGAGCAACTCCCAAATAGCCTCTTCCTCTGGGCTCCCTCCCACCCCTCCTCCACTCGGAACCCTGTGCATGGGGCAAGGGACTGCATCTGGCACTGGGTTGGGAGCACATTTCCCCAAACATTACTGGGCCTTTGTGTCCAGCTTTCTGATTGGTGCTGGGCAGCTGGAGTTAAAGAGAGCTGAGTGCAGATTGGTTCACAGGGAGCTAGACTTGTGTTTCTAAACAGAATGGCTACATCTACAGTGGCAGCTTCTTGCGCAAGAACTCTTTTGCGGAAGAGTTCTTGCGCAAAAAGTCTTCCACAAGAGCACGTCTACACTGGCATGTGCTTTTGCGCAAGAGATGTGCTTTTGCACAGGAGTGTCCATGGCAGTGTGGACGCTCTCTTGCGCAAGAAAGCTCTGATGGCCATTTTAGCCACAGGGGTTTCTTGCGCAAGAAATTCATGTTGCCTGTCTACACTGCCCTCTTGCTCAAGAGCTCTTGCACTAGAAGGCTTATTCCTCCTGGGGAGAGGAATAACTCTTCCGCAAGAAGCCCTGGTTTCTGACGCTGTACTGTACATTTACTTGCTCAAGAACGCGCGTGGAGCGTAGACACCTGGCAAGTTTTTGCGCAAGAACAGCTGTTCTTGTGCAAGAAGCTGCCAGTGTAGACGTAGCCTTCAATTAAGACCAGAAATATCTGCTAGGATGTTTCCTTAAGTCAAATGATCTGTTCCAAGGGTGGTGAACTAAGTAGCCTAAAACGACAGAACATAATGGAAGAATTTTTTTTACCATTGTTTCAGTTGTTGGATTGATGATAACAAAGTTAATAATACCTTTCTTTGAGAAGAAACAGGATGAACCTCTCTAGTCCGGCACTCTCTGGTCCAGCAACATCCATAGTCCAGCATGATTTTAGTGAGCCAGATGTCCACTTAACATTGGTGTGGCCAAGTTTCCCGCCGTCCCATAAAGTTTGTTTGCAGCCACCAGTCCTGGCTCAGGCCCGGCTACGTCTACACTGGCAGCTTCTCCCGGAAGAACAGCTGTTCTTCCGCAAAAATTTGCTGGCTGTCTACACTGCACGAGCGTTCTTCCAGAAGTAAATTTACAGTATAGCGTTGTAAAACAGGGCTTCTTCCGGAAGAGTTATTCCTCTCCCCATGAGGAATAAGCCCTCTTGCGCAAGAGTTCTTCCAGAAGAGGCCAGTGTAGACAGGCAACATGAATTTCTTGCACAAGAAGCCCCAATGGTTAAAATGGCCATCAGAGCTTTCTTGCGGAAGAGAGCGTCTACACTGGCACGGATGCTCTTGCGCAAAAGCACATCTCTTGCACAAAAGCACATGCCAGTGTAGATGCGCTCTTGTGGAAGAGTTTTTGCGCAAGAAGCTGCCAATGTAGACGTAGCCTCAGTGTTCTGTGCTGTTGTTGAGCTCTAATTTACCTGTCAATGTCTTCTCAGAGCCCAGCAAGCAGTGGAAGTGTTGGTGATGCTGCTAGATAATATTGACCTCCTGTGGTTTGGCAAAGCTCGGGTCCCGAGAGTGCCGGACTAGAGAGGTTCCACCTGTAACGGATTTTTTTACCAAAGGAAATGTAGTAGATCTAATGTAGCTGGATATCAGTCAGGCATTCAGTTAAGTGCCACATGGGAAATTCTTAGTTAAATTGGGGAAGACGGGGATTAAAAATATGAGAAGTGAAACATGGAGAAGGAACTGGATGAAGAGGAGACTGCAGAGGAGGAGAAAGAGCTGTATTTGTCAATCGCAGGAGAATGACTGAGCCATCAATGTGATGCGGCCACAAAACAGGCTGACAGTCCTGGCATGCATCAGGCGAGGTATTCCCAGTGGAGACAGAGGAGTGTTAGTACCATTATACAAGGCACCGCTGAGACCTCAGCTGGAGCACGGTGTGCAGTTCTGGTCTCCCATGTGTGGGAAAGGTGAATTCAGACTGGGATAGGTGCAGAGAAGGACTCCTGGGATGATCTGAGGAAAGGAAAACCTGCCTCCTGAGAGCAGGCTCAAAGAGCTTGACTTGTCCAGGGGGTCTCAAGCTGTGGGTCAGGTCGTGACCCAATTTTGATGGGGTTACCAGCAGTGTTCCCTGTAAGCTGTGCCCTTGCCTGGCTGCCCAGGAGAGATTCAAACACCACCCAGCTGATAAGCAGAGCACCACAGCTGGGCTTCTGTTTCTACTGGTGGTGCACATCTGCACATGCCTCAGCGCACATAAAAAACTTTATTCCGCACATGGATGGAAAAGATTAGAGAACATTGGTCCAGGGCTGAATTAGACTTGCTGGGGACTGGGGCCAAAGCCTGAGCCCTACCACGCAGGGTAGAGGCTGAAGCCTGAGAGGTTTTCAGCCCTGGGCAGTGGGACTTAAGGTACAGGCCCCCTGCTTGAAGCTGAAGCCCTTGGACTTTGCTCCCCCGGTGGGGTGCAGGCTTTGGCTTTAGCCCCCTCCCCTCCAACATGGGGTGATGGGCTTCAGGTGGGCTTGGGCCATCACCCGTCCGAGGGTCCCCCTCCGAGGGTCGTGCAGTAATTTGCTGGCAGGGGGTCGCGGTGCAGGGATGTTTGCAAACCCCTTTAGTCTAACCAGAAGCAGGCTGAGGGGAGATGTACGTGCGTTCCCTGCAGTGTGGGGTCGCCTGCAAGTTTAAATTAATGTCGCTGGTGGATTCTGTGTCACTTGACATCTTTGAGCTGTGATTTGAGGGCGTCAGAAACTCAGCTAGAGGCTAGGGGTCTGTGAGAGGAGTGGATGGGTGGGGTGCAGTGGCCTGCGAAGGGCAGGGGGGTCTGGACAGATGACCATGATAGCCCTTTCTGGCATTAGTAAGAGTAGCTGAGTAAGAACAGAAATTGCGATTTTAAACATAGCTGGTGTCCCTTTAAGCGACTTGCCACGAGCTGTTGGAACACATTTGTATTCGAGCGGAGTGGGGCTTATATTTATTTGATTTTCTTTCTTGATCTAGTACCAGATCATTTCTAAGTCATCTGCAAAAATAATTCGAGTTTTCAGTGCCTAAGTAGCCCCTGGAACCATGGTTAAAGTTGCCTCCCCCATCCCTGATCTCCCCCATGTGCAGCCCCATTGGCTTGACAAGAGCTGCCCCCCAAATACAGATGTGGGACTATGTCTATGGTGTAGGGTTGCCAGAAAATTTTTGCAAAAAATCCCAAACGTGGTAGGGAAAAAAATTGGTTGAGCAAAAAAAAAAAAAATTGCTGCGCCTTTAAATTTTACGTGTCTGGTATTTTTTCAGATTTTTTTTTAACAGACACGAGATGCAATTACCGAACTGTCTGGGCAAAAACAGGACACTTGGCAACCCTGCTATCGTGATGGGGCTGGGGCAGGGGTTGCTGGCAGGGACCATGCCTCTGAAATGGGCGTGGCTTGTTTGGGGCGTGCTGCGGAGGGCAGTGCAGCATTGCTGGCTTCTCAGAGAGGGATGCCAGGCTTGGCGCCCAGTGCCATGTACCCCCCTTGAACCCAGGGTCTGGATCCTGGGACCTAAGGACGCTCCCTTGTGTTGGGCTCCGGCCTCCCCTGAACGTGGAGCTGAAGCGCGTCCCATTTTTCTCTCCTGCTCCAGCCTACGAGAGGGAGCTGGAGGCAGACGTCCTGGAAGACACCTCGGGCCATTTCAGGAAGATGCTTATCGTTTTGCTTCAGGTACATTCCCGGGCAGTGGATGAACTGGCAGCTAGGAGAGGCTAGCCCTGTCCCCTCTCCTCTGGCCCCTTCCCTCCCCTCCCGTCCCCCTCTGCTACCGGCCCCTACCCAGGGCAGCGCCACCCCCCTGATCCCAGCCCCCAAGAAGGCACTGCCACAGCTCACCCGAGCCAGCTCCAGAGCACAGACTGGGCAGTGTAGGAACAACACCCTGACCCTGGAACCTGAGGTGGGCAGCGCCGCGGTGGCTCCCTAGCCCCAAAATGACACTACTGACAGAGCACCAGGCAGGGCACCCACCCGAGCCTCCCCAAGTCCTAGTGGCAGGCCACTCAGCCCACGCCTGCCCTGCTGGGCCACGGAAGACAAGGAACTCAGGTAGGGTACTCCTGGGAGCAGGACGTGGGCAGGGCCACACCAGGCTGCGTGGGGAGGCGCAGCCTCTCCCTGCCCATGATACCCGCTGCCCACGGGTACATTGGTCTGCCCACCTCTCCCCATTCCCTTCTGCCTGTCCTCGCTCCTCCGACTGTACCGCCGGCCTCTTGTCTCTGATGCAGGGCACCCGGGAGGAGGACGACGTTGTGAGCGAGGACCTGGTGGAGCAGGATGCCAAGGTAGGTGGGGCGGAATGGAGCCTGGCTCACTTCCCTGGTGCTCACTGCAGCCCAGCCAGCGACTGGGAGGAAGAATCCATGGATCTCCGCGGGTATCCGCATCCACAGGGGTGTAGGCAGGCGTCCGGGCTCATTTCTGCCGATACAATATTTGGTATCTGCTCAGGGCTCTAATGAGGGGCAAAGAATGAGTCTCTCGGGGCCCCTGCCGGACCACCAGCCGGTTCAAATCAGAGCGATGCGGATTTACACCAGCCAAGAATCTGGCCCCTGTGACTCTGGTTTGAGACACAGTTTTTGTCATTTGTTCATTGCGCTGCTTTGCGTCTGGCCAGCTAGGAAGGGGCCCAAAGCCCTGGCTGCTGACGCCCCGTACTGGGAAAGTTCGGCGCTGACTTCTGCAGCCCAGGCACCCGTTTCTCTCCCTTTCACAGCATTTGAGAGGCTGTGTGGACAAGAGCCACCCAGGGCCACTTTGTAACTGAGTAGAAAGCTCCACAGACACACATGGCTGTGGCTACACACAGTACAAACCCCGGTGTGCAACAACAAAAGGCCAGCGAAGCTAATTCACTGAGGGTATGTCTACACTACAGCACTAATTCAAACTAACTTAGTTCAAATTAGTTAATTCGAACTAAGCTAATTCGAATTAGTGCATCTAGACCTAAAAAATAATTCGCAGTAGCGTTTTGCTAATTCGAACTAGCATGTCCACACTGAGTGGATCCTGAACCGAAGTTAAGGCTGGCCGGAACCAGTGCCAGTAGGGCATCAGGTTAAGACTTAGAGAGTGGAGCTGCTGTCTCAGGCTAGCCGAGGGCTGTGCTTAAAGGGACCTGACCCCCACCCCGGACAGACAGTTCTCAGGGTTCCCCGCTTGCTTGTCTGCCTCGATGAGGGACAGCAAAGCAGTCCTGTCTTGGAGTGCCCGGAGTGCCCGCACTTGGCACATCACAGCACTCGGACATCAGCCCAGCTGCACTTGCCGCAGGCTGCCATCCGGGGGTGTCAATCGGGGGGCTGTCAGGATCCAGGAGGCCCTGCAGGAGAGCTTCCACCCCGAGGAGCCCACAGAGCCACCCCAGTCCTCCCCATTGGGGGCTCGTGCCCCATTCCTCCCTCACCTCCTTCCACTTACCCCTCCCTAGCCCCCCTTCCTGATGTAAAAAATAAAGCACACGTGTTCAAAAATAGAAACTCTCTTTATTTAACAAAACTGGGGGGAGGGGGGGAATAACCTCTGGGGAGACTGGGAAAAGGAGAAGAGAAAGGGTGGGAGAAGGGAGGTGGAAACCTGGGAAGAGGGAACTGGAAGGGGGAAGCCAGGGGAAGAAGGAGGAGGGGAAGTCTAAAACTATGGTACGCCATATCTTCAGTACTGTGTACAGATGTGGTCTCCTCACCTCAAAAAAGATATTTGGGCCTTGGAAAGGGTTCAGAAAAGGGCAACTACAATGATTAGGGGTTTGGAACAGGTCCCATATGAAGAGAGGCTAAAGAGACTGGGACTTTTCAGCTTAGAAAAGAGGAGACTGAGGGGGGATATGATAGAGGTCTATAAAAGCATGAGTGGTGTGGAGAGGGTGAATAAAGAAAAGTTCTTCATTAGTTCCCATAATATAAGGACTAGAGGACACCAAATGAAATGAATGGACAGCAGGTTTTAAACTAATAAGCGAAAGTTCTTCTTCACACAGCACATAGTCGACCTGTGGAACTCCTTGCCACAGGAGGCTGTGAAGGCTAGAACTATAACAGAGCTTCAAGAGAAGTTAGATAAAGTCATGGAGGTTGGGTCCATGGAGTGCTATTAGCCAGGGGGTAGGAACGGTGTTCCTGGCCTCTGCTTGTGGAAGGCTGGAGTTGGATGGCATGTGACAAATCTCTTGGTCATTGTCTTCGGTCCATCCCCTCCGGGGTTCATGGTGCTGGCTACTGGGCTAGATGGACCTTTGGTCTGACCCAGTACGGCCGTTCTTATGTTCTTATGTTCTAAGCTCAGGGCTCAGAGTCGGGGGTCTCACTGGACCCAACTTGATTTTCATGCAAACCTGCTCCTGGGTTCGCATGTGGCCTTTGGTGGCCAGGCTGGCAGCTATCCTGCCCTAGACGGCCGCATTCCTGTGCCTAGTATGGAGGTTGTGGACGTTGGAGGCCTCCCCCCAAACCTCGATGAGGTCCACGATCTCCGCACTAGACCAGGCGGGCACCCGCCTCTTGCAGCCCCGGGCAGGCTCCTGGGAGCCGCCAGCCTGGTCCTGGGAAGAGGCGGAGGGCTGGGTGGCAGCGGGTGGCTGGCTCATGCCGTGCCAGGTGCAGGGTCTGCTGGCTGGGTGCTGGCTGGCTTGCAACTGGCACGAGCACTATAGCCAGACCATGCCCCTTTAAGGGCTCTGGGGCCGGGAGGGGGGCAGAAGAGTTTCCCTGGTTTGGCCCAGAGTGGCCACCAGGGCAAGCTGGGAAGGGCTAGCCTCCAACTAGTTCTAATTAAGTGGCTACACAGCCCTTAATTCGAACTACTTAATTCGAACTAGGCGTTAGTCCTCATAGAATGAGGTTTACCTAGTTCGAATTAAGCGCTCCGCTAGTTCGAATTAAGTTCAAACTAGCGGTTTGTATGTATAGACGCTATGAAAGTTAATTCGAATTAACGGCTGTTAGTTAGAATTAACTTTGTAGTGTAGACATACCCTGAGATCCCCGAGCCGTCTGCAGCCACCACTTCCAGCGATGTGATCTTACAGGAGTTGTAAGTGGCTTATGCATACGCCCCCGCTTGCACCAGGCTGTCGTTCGGAAGTGACCACTTCCAGCCATGTGATCTTGTGCACACACTGACGCCAAGCTATCCCCCGGCACCCTGAGCAACCCCCGCCCCCCCTGCAGCCACTACTTCCAGCCATGTGATCTTGCGGGGGTTGTAAGCAGTTTACATACACACATGCACACAGAGCTGTGGTCCTGCTGTGCCCCGTTGAACCTTCCCCCAACCCCGCAGCTACTAGTTCCAGCCATGTGATCTTGCTGTGGTTGTAACTGGTTTTTATGCACACACACTGCAACCTGTAGCCAGAGCATGGGGGGGGGGGAGGCTGGGGCAATGCGCCACCCCTGTCTTCCCTAGGTCAGCCAGAGTCGGCCCCATGAAGGACCATGAAGGACCGTGGAGGGTGCGTTCGCATCCTTCACACACCCCCTGCATATGGGCCGGTGTAGTAACTAGTTTTACAAACACACACACACTTCTACTTCCAGCCATGTGATCTTGCGGAGTCGCAACTGTTTTTCTTGCACACAGAGTTAGCTATAGCCTAGGGGAAAGAAGACAAGACTGATCAGATTGTGAATTGACAACCTCCGTATAGATGAAGTCAATTAAGAACATAAGAGCAGCCAAAGGTCCATTCAGCCCGGTCTCCTGTCTTCCGACAGTGGCCAATACCAGATGCCCCAGAGGGAGGGAACACAACAGGGAATCCTCACGTGGTCCCTCCCTGTCACCCATTTCCAGACAAACAGAGGCTAGGGATGCCATTCCTACCCATCCTGGCTAATAGCCATTGATGGACCTAACCTCCATGAATATCTAGCTCTTTTCTGAACCGTGTTAAAGTTTTAGTCCTTACCACATCCTCTGGCAAGGAGTTCCACAGGTTGACTGCACCGAGTGAAGAAAAACTCCCTTTGGTTTGTTTTAACCTGCTGCCTATTAAAACTTAAGTTAAACAAAAGATTCCAGGCTGCTGAGTGAGACAGGGAAGGAGCCTTGCCTTTTGTAAGCAGCAGCATTAGGGTTTGCAGCTGGTCCTGACAGCAGGGGTTGAGCATGTTCATTCTGGGCTGCTTGGTCAGGGTTTTCGCATTCTCTGACTCTGTTTCCACCTTTCTGCCAGGATCTGTTGGAAGCCGGCGAGTTGAAATGGGGCACAGACGAGGCCCAGTTCATCTACATCCTGGGAAATCGAAGCAAACAGCATCTCCGACTGGGTGAGCCACTTTCATCTCCAAAGCACAACGCCTCCTCCTTCCTTCCAGAGCTGCTAGCTGGGTCTTGCAGAGTGTGTGTGGATTGGAGGTCGGCCAGTCTGGGCGCTCGCCATCTGGTGGTCATGGTTGGGGAGGACAATTAAGAGGTTTTTTTCCATGAGAGCTAATGAATTTTGAAGGGGGAGACCCCGGTGCCCAGTGTCCATCTCTGGCAAAATCTTCTGGGCTGTTGCTGAGGGAGCCAGGAATGTTCCTTTTCATCCTCTCAGGCCTCGTGCTACAATGACTTGTTCACCCCCCGGGGCTTTGTTTCTGTGGACGAGCTTCGTGACGTTCATTATTGTCACGGGTGCCTCCACGGGTTAAAACCCATCAGGGAGGCGGCTGCTGGGTAGCTGCCCGAAAGGCAGACTTGCTGTCGGGGGTGACGTGAAAGGGGGCATGAGGGGGCACGTGTACCCCCCAATGGGCCTGGGGGACTAGCAGAGGGGCCTGATGCTGGCAGCCGGGGTTGGGTTGCCTCCCCGCCCTCGCTCCCCTGGCAGCGGTGGGGGAAAGAGGAGCGACTGGCCCTAGGTTGTTCTGCCCCCCAGCTCCTGGCGTGTCGCTTGGGGGAGGGAAGCGGAGCGACAGGGTCGGAGGAGCAGAGCGAGGGCTGCGTTGCTCCGCTTCCTCCCACCACTGTTGGTGGGTGCTGGACTACCCTGGGCCTGGTAGTCCTCTAGGCCGCATCGTTCAGGGGAGAGGGTTTGGGGGAAAAGGCAGGGCAGTAGCAGAGCAAGGGTGGGGGAGAGGCAGGGTCTGGGACGGAGAGGGGTTCTCCTGGCTCTCCTCAGGGCTAGCGGTGGCACAGGGTTGAGTCATGGTGGGGGGGCTCGCCAGTTGCCCCTGCTGGCTGTGAAAGCACAAGAGTTACCAAGCTACTGGCCGGCTGCCTTCCTGCAGTCATGTCTGAATGACTCACCGTCTGGCTAAGGCACAAAGGATGGGCGTGCGCCTGGCCAGCACACTGGTGAGTGAACGTGTGTTCCAGGCAGGGGCATTGGAACACTGGTACAGTGGGCGTGCTGAGCCATTGAACCAAACGGTACCGCTGGTATAGGATGGAAACCATTCCAGGCCAGCCAGGGGCTCCAGGGGCCCTCTCTGCTGGGACACAGAGGAGATGAGTTGTCACAGCCCCAAGCATGAGGAGTTTGGGGGGTTCTAACACCAGCTGTTGGAGCCCCTTTTGGTTCTGAAGGCCCCCGGTTCATTCCCCAGCGTGTCTGCCAAAGATTTAGGATGGCCAGCACACACTCGGCCATCCTCACAGCAGCCCATTGGAGACCACCGCCGGGACAGCTGCAACTCGGCGTAAACACAATGGCTTAGCTCTTCCTCCCACCTTCCCACGCAGCCATGGGCCAGCCTCCTGAGAACAGCTGGACGCTCTGCCGCTTCTGCCAGCCAAACACGTCAGAGGCAATAATCGCTGTCTCTGAGAGCCCCTCAAACATGCAGATGGGTGACTGCTCCCTGCCAAAGAGGCTGGCCTCCATTTCCCCCAACACTGGCTTGTGACGGAGCCTCTCTCTTGTTTTCATCCCACAGTCTTTGATGAGTTTCTGAAGATTTCCGGGAAGCCCATTGAGCAGACCATCCGGGGCGAGCTGTCCGGGGACTTTGAGAAGCTGATGCTGGCCGTGGGTGAGTGGTGCTGTCTGGTGGAGGGGCAGGGTTAGGGTTAGGGTTAGGGAACCCAAAGGATCACACATGGGGACTTTAAGTGAAGGGCGGGGGGGCTGCTCCAGCCAGGCCATGCTCCAGTTAACTGATTATCCCAATAAGCATGCCAGTAAGGCAATGCTTACCGGGTAAATGGTTAATTGGTTACCTCTTTACATCCCTAGTTACAGTACATCTTAGAGGAAGATCATTGTTCTGCGGGAGAGTTACAGTGCGCCTTAGAGGGAGACCACTGTCCTGTGGGCAGGTTACAATGCGCCTTAGAGGGAGACCACTGTCCTGCGGGTGGGTTACAGTGCGCCTTAGAGGGAGACCACTGTCCTGTGGGCGGGTTACAATGCGCCTTAAAGGGAGACCACCGTCCTGTGGGTGGGTTACAGTGCACCTTAGAGGGAGACCACCGTCCTGTGGGCAGGTTACAATGCGCCTTAGAGAGAGACCACTGTCCTGCAGGAGAGTTACAATGCACCTTAGAGGGAGACCACTGTCCTGCAGGTGGGTTACAATGCGCCTTAGAGGGAGACCACTATCCTGCAGGAGAGTTACAGTGCACCTTAGAGGGAGACCACTGTCCTGCGGGAGAGTTACAATGCGCCTCAGAGGGAGACCGCTGTCCTGCAGGAGAGTTACAGTGCACCTTAGAGGGAGACCACTGTCCTGTGGGCAGGTTACAATGCGCCTTAGAGGGAGACAACTGTCCTGCGGGTGGGTTACAGTGTACCTTAGAGGGAGACCACTGTCCTGTGGGCGGGTTACAGTGCACCTTAGAGGGAGACCGCTGTCCTGTGGGTGGGTTACAGTGCACCTTAGAGGGAGACCACTGTCCTGTGGGCAGGTTACAATGCGCCTTAGAGGGAGACAACTGTCCTGCGGGAGAGTTACAATGCGCCTTAGAGGGAGACCACTATCCTGTGGGTGGGTTACAGTGCACCTTAGAGGGAGACCACTGTCTTGTGGGTGGGTTACAGTGTACCTTAGAGGGAAGACCACTGTCCTGTGGGCGGGTTACAGTGCACCTTAGAGGGAGACCGCTGTCCTGTGGGTGGGTTACAGTGCACCTTAGAGGGAGACCACTGTCCTGTGGGCAGGTTACAATGCGCCTTAGAGGGAGACAACTGTCCTGCGGGAGAGTTACAATGCGCCTTAGAGGGAGACCACTATCCTGTGGGTGGGTTACAGTGCACCTTAGAGGGAGACCGCTGTCCTGTGGGTGGGTTACAGTGTACCTTAGAGGGAGACCACTGTCCTGTGGGTGGGTTACAGTGCACCTTAGAGGGAGACCACTGTCCTGTGGGCGGGTTACAGTGCACCTTAGAGGGAGACCGCTGTCCTGTGGGTGGGTTACAGTGTACCTTAGAGGGAGACCACTGTCCTGCGGGAGAATTACAGTGCGCCTTAGAGGGAGACCACTGTCCTGTGGGCGGGTTACAGTGTACCTTAGAGGGAGACCGCTGTCCTGTGGGTGGGTTACAGTGTACCTTAGAGGGAGACCACTGTCCTGCGGGAGAATTACAGTGCGCCTTAGAGGGAGACCACTGTCCTGTGGGTGGGTTACAGTGCACCTTAGAGGGAGACCGCTGTCCTGTGGGTGGGTTACAATGCATCTTGGAGGGAGCCTTTGGAATTGTGCTGAGCCAGGAGAAGGTACAGGGAGAGTGACTGAAGCTGGGGAAGCCAGAAGTGCAGCTCAGGAAGCAGCATCTAACAGGGTGTTGGAGGTGAGAGAGAAGAGACCGGGAGCCTGAGGTGTTTGAAGGGGTCAGTGGTGCCCTGAGCTGGGGCGCTGTGGTTCGAAGGGCTAAGGAAGCGGCTCTGCTGGGCAATGGGGAGCCCTGTCTGACAGGGTGACTGGACTCTCCAGGTGACTCTTCTTGTTTTTTCCTCTTCATTGTTTCTCCTGCAGTGCAGTGCATCCGGAGCACCCCCGAGTATTTTGCTGAAAGGCTCTACAAGGCCATGAAGGTGAGTGGGGCAGGCAGGAGGCCGCCAGGGAAACCCCACTAGCCAGGAATGAGCCCAGTCTCCCTTAGTCTGTGAGAGGCACAGGAGCTCTCTTCTGGGCCCAGGCCTGGCAGGGTTCTGGCACCAGGACAGGTGCAGGTCGAGTTCAGAGCACGGGGCAGAGGTCAGGGCAGATACGTTTTGTGATGCACAGGCTGGAAATCTGAGCCCACGCCGATGCAATCGCACGGGGCCCATGGATCTCCACTGAAACTGAGCCCTAGGAGAAAGCCCCACCGTTCCTGCTCCAGGAGAACTAACCATCCCGGGGCCAGGGGACTAGCAGTGTGAAGGAGCCATGATTCTGACAGCAGGCCCTGGAAACACTGCCTGTCTGGCACTCGGCTGGGATAGCGAGGTCCTGGGGGTTGCTCCTGCAGAGAGAACCCACCGTCCAGGGTTTCCTATTTCTCGGTGGGGGTGCTGTCTGGAAAAGAGCTGTGCCTTTCTGGCATGGTGGTGTGGCTAATCCGGGGCCTGGGGGGCCCGTTGCAGGGTCTGGGAACCAAGGACAACACGCTGATCCGCATCATGGTATCCCGCAGCGAGATTGACATGCTGGACATCCGGGAAGTGTTCAGGACCAAATACGAGAAGTCCCTGCACAGCATGATCAAGGTAAAGGGGGGGGGGGCGTTGCCAGAACAGCCAGTAATTCCACTTCGCCTCCATCTCCACACATGCAAGGGAGACACGGCAGGCCAGAAGCCCATCCTCCTCCTCCCCCATCTTTGGATGGGGTGGGGAGGGGCAGCGAGCAGGTGGGCTTGGAAGACTCTCAAGAGAACATTGGGCAGCTGCAGGGGTGACTGGTGAGGGTGACACAGGGGCCACCAGTCACATGACCCCCCCCAGCCTAGGGAAGGGACGGGACAACCCCTACTCCACTTCCTACCATCTTCCTCCCCGACCCCGCTCTGCCCCACCTCTTTCCCCAAGTGATGCGGCCCGAGGGACTAGCAGGGCTAAGGGGCCAATGCTAGCAGCCAGGGTCCAGCCTCCCGCTCTCAGCAGTAGCAGCAGCAGGGGAAGTGGAGTAACACAGCCCCAGCTCACTCGGCTCCTCCACCTGTACCCCTCCGCCTCCTGCCAGTGAGTGCAGGAGTGGGCCTGCTTCTCCCCTGAGCGACACAGCCGGGGGAGCAGAGCGAGCTGGAGCAGCGTTGCTTTGCTTTCCCTGCTGTGCTGGTGAGTGGGGGGCCCCCTGCTGCAAGTGGCAGCCCCCTCCCCGCTGGTGCCCCTGGACACCCAGGGACTCTGGCCCTACCGGCTGGCCCTTTGCCCTTCCCGCTCACAGCATGGGGGGGGTGGAGCAGGTGCTCCCTGGGCGCTGTTCTTGGGAAGCTGTTGGGGTTGAATTTTGCTTTGTGAATAGCTCTTGTCAGTGCCTGCCCCCACCCAGCCCTGACACGCAGAACCCCTGGATCCCCATCCCATGCTGAGGCAGCAGGAGGGAGAGATTCTCCGTCTGACTCTCCCTGGAATTTCCCCAAAGGCATGTGTGGAAGGCGCTTATTCATTTTCCCCCTCCAGCAAGCTCTGGGGTTCCTCCGCCCAGGGCTGGCTAAAGCTCCTTCTACTGTGTTACTATTTGGTCCTGAATCCACAGCGGGTTGGAGGGTGGTGCTGTGCCCCGCCAAGCCCTCTGTGACTCTTTTGGAGGGGCTCCCAGAAAGCCCCTCCCGCTCATGGGCAGCTTCATGAGACCCACGGTCGTGCCCCTCTCTCCCCTGGGATGGACGAGCTCTGGCCTCGAGGTCTGCCCCGCACACGCGGGTGCCTCTAGCGTCTCCCTCTGCCGCTTGCATTGCAGGACGACACGTCCGGCGAGTACAAGAAGGCCCTGCTGAAGCTGTGTGGGGGGGATGACGAGTAAGTATGCCGGCCGTGCCCGCCGCCTGCCTTGTACCGTCCCACCGGCTTCCCTCGGGGCGAAGCCAGGCACTGGGCTCTGCAGCCTCCTGGACTGCAGCTCCCTCTGGGGCCCGATGGAGGGTTTCCACAGCAGTCCAGGAAAGGCACTCAGCCCTGGTCTGGTGCCAAGTGGAGCCTGTCATTGACCTCATCATGGAGCCTGTCATTGACCTCAGTAAGTGTTTGCCATTGTGCACAGAGGGGCAGGAGCAGGCCCTGTAGTCTGCATGGACAGCACAGCCAGCGGGGTTATAGTCCTGCCCCACCTAACTCACCCCTCCCCTTCCCCATCATTGCCTGTAGAGGCAAACTTTGACTCCACCTGGCAGGGGATGGGCCCACGTCCAACCGCATGCCAGTCCCAGTGCCAGATGACACCTTCTGATGAGAAACCAATCTGGCTCACAGCCCTGCGGTCCCCTGCAGTGGCATCCTAATGCTGCCAGCCAGGGGAAGGCCAGGATGCAGCAGGGGGAACGCAGCAGATGCAGGATATGGACTGGAGAGCGAGTGCCCTGCTGTGGGGGATGGTGGGGGAGAACGCTTTGTGCCCCCTAAGTGCTGGATACAAAGAGCAGAGACTCCTCCTTGCCCTGTTTCCAGCCCACCACCCACTCAGCTTATAGAACCAACCCCTCCCAGTGTCCCCGAGTCCCGGCAGTACTAGCGTGACATAGCTCCACCCCCCCGGGCACCACTCACCCCCGCCTCGCGTTACTTGGTCCTGACAATGCACAGAAGCCCCTCTATCTCAGAAGCTCTGTGTCACTTTAAGATTCATGCTAGGGGTTGGGAGCCTTAGGGATTAGGTTGACATGTTGGCTGACTTATCCTGAGGGGCGTCTGATTTGATTTGGGGGCATTAGAAATTGGGTGATAGTATGGGTTGATTTGGTGTGGAGGCTTAGAGATCCAGCCATGGTGTGGGGGCATAGAGTTTGGGCCATGGTGCGAGTTGATTAGATTTGGGGGCATAGAGATCGGGTCGTGGTGTGGGTTGGGTTGGTGCGGGGGCACAGAGATCCAGCCGTGGTGTAGGTTGGGTTGGTGTGGTGGCACAGAGATCCGGCCGTGTTGTGGGTTGGGTTGGTGTGGGGGCACAGAGATCCGGCCGTGGTGTGGGTTGGGTTGGTGTGGGGGCACAGAGATCCGGCCGTGGTGTGGGTTGGGTTGGTGTGGGGCTGTAGAGATCTGGCCGTGGTGTGGGTTGGGTTGGTGTGGGGGCACAGAGATCCGGCCGTGGTGTGGGTTGGGTTGGTGTGGGGGCACAGAGATCCAGCCGTGGTGTGGGTTGGGTTGGTGTGGGGGCCCAGAGGTCTGGCCGTGGTGTGGGTTGGGTTGGTGTGGGGGCCCAGAGGTCTGGCCGTGGTGTGGTTTGGGTTGGTGTGGGGCTGTAGAGATCTGGCTGTGGTGTGGGTTGGGTTGATGTGGGGGCCCAGAGATCCAGCCGTGGTGTGGGTTGGGTTGGTGTGGGGGCCCAGAGATCCGGCCGTGGTGTGGGTTGGGTTGGTGTGGGGACACAGAGATCTGGCCGTGGTGTGGGTTGGGTTGGTGTGGGAGCCCAGAGATCTGGCCGTGGTGTGGTTTGGGTTGGTGTGGGGCTGTAGAGATCTGGCTGTGGTGTGGGTTGGGTTGGTGTGGGGGCCCAGAGATCCGGCCGTGGTGTGGGTTGGGTTGGTGTGGGGGCCCAGAGATCCGGCCGTGGTGTGGGTTGGGTTGGTGTGGGGCTGTAGAGGTCTGGCCGTGGTGTGGGTTGGGTTGATATGGGGGCCCAGAGATCTGGCCGTGGTGTGGGTTGGGTTGGTGTGGGGGCACAGAGATCTGGCCGTGGTGTGGGTTGGGTTGGTGTGGGGGCACAGAGATCTGGCCGTGGTGTGGGTTGGGTTGGTGTGGGGGCCCGGAGATCCGGCCGTGGTGTGGGTTGGGTTGGTGTGGGGCTGTAGAGGTCTGGCCGTGGTGTGGGTTGGGTTGATGTGGGGGCCCAGAGATCTGGCCGTGGTGTGGGTTGGGTTGGTGTGGGGGCCCAGAGGTCTGGCCGTGGTGTGGTTTGGGTTGGTGTGGGGCTGTAGCGATCCGGCCGTGGTGTGGGTTGGGTTGGTGTGGGGCTGTAGAGGTCTGGCCGTGGTGTGGGTTGGGTTGATGTGGGGGCCCAGAGATCTGGCCGTGGTGTGGGTTGGGTTGGTGTGGGGGCACAGAGATCTGGCCGTGGTGTGGGTTGGGTTGGTGTGGGGGCACAGAGATCTGGCCGTGGTGTGGGTTGGGTTGGTGTGGGGGCCCAGAGATCCGGCCGTGGTGTGGGTTGGGTTGGTGTGGGGCTGTAGAGGTCTGGCCGTGGTGTGGGTTGGGTTGATGTGGGGGCCCAGAGATCTGGCCGTGGTGTGGGTTGGGTTGGTGTGGGGGCACAGAGATCTGGCCGTGGTGTGGGTTGGGTTGGTGTGGGGGCCCAGAGATCCGGCCGTGGTGTGGGTTGGGTTGGTGTGGGGCTGTAGAGGTCTGGCCGTGGTGTGGGTTGGGTTGATGTGGGGGCCCAGAGATCTGGCCGTGGTGTGGGTTGGGTTGGTGTGGGGGCCCAGAAGTCTGGCCGTGGTGTGGTTTGGGTTGGTGTGGGGCTGTAGAGATCCGGCCGTGGTGTGGGTTGGGTTGGTGTGGGGCTGTAGAGGTCTGGCCGTGGTGTGGGTTGGGTTGATGTGGGGGCCCAGAGATCTGGCCGTGGTGTGGGTTGGGTTGGTGTGGGGGCACAGAGATCTGGCCGTGGTGTGGGTTGGGTTGGTGTGGGGGCACAGAGATCTGGCCGTGGTGTGGGTTGGGTTGGTGTGGGGGCCCAGAGATCCGGCCTTGGTGTGGGTTGGGTTGGTGTGGGGGCCCAGAGATCCGGCCTTGGTGTGGGTTGGGTTGATGTGGGGGCCCAGAGATCTGGCCGTGGTGTGGGTTGGGTTGGTGTGGGGGCCCAGAGGTCTGGCCGTGGTGTGGTTTGGGTTGGTGTGGGGCTGTAGAGATCCGGCCGTGGTGTGGGTTGGGTTGGTGTGGGGGCCCAGAGGTCTGGCCGTGGTGTGGGTTGGGTTGGTGTGGGGGCCCAGAGATCTGGCCGTGGTGTGGGTTGGGTTGATGTGGGGGCCCAAAGGTCTGGCCGTGGTGTGGGTTGGGTTGGTGTGGGGGCACAGAGATCTGGCCGTGGTGTGGGTTGGGTTGGTGTGGGGGCCCAGAGATCCGGCCTTGGTGTGGGTTGGGTTGGTGTGGGGGCCCAGAGATCCGGCCTTGGTGTGGGTTGGGTTGATGTGGGGGCCCAGAGATCTGGCCGTGGTGTGGGTTGGATTGGTGTGGGGGCCCAGAGATCCGGCCGTGGTGTGGGTTGGGTTGGTGTGGGGGCCCAGAGGTCTGGCCGTGGTGTGGGTTGGGTTGGTGTGGGGGCCCAGAGATCTGGCCGTGGTGTGGGTTGGGTTGATGTGGGGGCCCAGAGATCCGGCCGTGGTGTGGGCTGACCTGGCGTAGAATTCTTCGGGAGTTGGGTCATGGTGCCGCCTATGCTGCCCCCTGTTGGTGAGTTCCCCAGTTGCTCACTATCCTTGTGTCCTATCCCCTCCCATTGCAGCGCCGCAGGTGAGTTCTTCCCCGAAGCTGCGCAGGTGGCCTATCGGATGTGGGAGCTTAGTGCTGTGGCTAAAGTAGAGGTCAGAACCCCCTCCAGTCCCTTCCCCTCTGCTCTCTGCTGGCTTGGAATTCACAGCTTCCTCCCGCTACGCGCTGACTCCTTCCGATTGGCTGCTGCCCTGGCCAATCAGACGTCTTTACCCTGCATATTAACCCCTGGCTTCCCTTGAGGTTTGGATTTCTGCCCTGATGATGAGTGATGGGTCAGCCCGAGTTAACCCCTGAGGCGCTGGACGCTCCCCCGTGCCCGGTGGGAGCAAGTGTGTCTACTAACACGTGTTGCTAACACCGACATGCAGGTTGGGTTGAGCCTGCTGGTGCAGCCCAGTGCCGTGTGAGCACAGTACACTGGGTGCAGCCTGGGGCTGGCTTCAGTGACTCGCGGAGGGCCCGTGCGCATGCAGCAGTGTGGCTTGCGGGGGCCCTCCCGTGCAGCTCATTAATGGTGCTGCACTGACGAGGCGTCCCAGGGCTCTGCGGGCTGGTGCGGCGGGTAGATATGCCTTCAAGCCCCCAAGGAACGGCAGTGCGGCCTGTCATCTAGGAACCTTTTCCAGGCCTTGTGTGTCTGGCCTGAGGGCTGTGTCCCCAGCAGAGAGGTTGTCAAAGAAGCCCTGCAAGCATTGCCTGGCATGTATTAGATGAAGAGCAGAGCTGGGTTGTTTGGCAAGGACCTTCCCTGCCCAGCCAGCCCGTGGAGAGGCCCGGAGGGCGCTGATCCCTTTGGCGGGAGCTGCATGAGGACACCCGGGGACAGAATTTGGCCGAACACGGGAGGGGAGACACTTTCATCTCCTTTGTGCTGCTGACTCCCACAGCTCAGCTCTGTCCCTTTGCCTGGCGCGGGAGGGGGTGAAGCCCACACCGGCTGTTATGCGGCATGACACAATGACAGTACTTATACAAGCAACAGCACCTCTTCTTTTGAGGCTTTTGGGCTATTTCCTTCTTTAGGCCGGGATCTGGACACTTTGTTGGCTTGGCACCTACACACAGACTCTCCCCCCCCGCAACTGCTTTCTAATCCCACTAGCTGCTTTGCCTTTGGCTTGCTGGTTAACCTGCCTTTTCCCTCTATTCCCTCTCCTGGCCCACTGGGCTTCTGGATTTAATCTAAAACCTCTTCACATTTCTGTAGCTGAGAGGAACTGTGCGCCCGGCTTCAGTCTTCAATGTGGATGATGATGCGAAGGTGCTGAGGAAGGCCATGAAGGGACTTGGTAAGTAGGGCACCAGGACTGGTGGAAAGTGGGGAGGCCCTATCTCCTCTGTCTGCTGGGGAAACATTCCACTCCCTCGTGGAGTCAAGAGCAGAAAACTGGCAAAGCACTGAGACCATCTGAATAAAGATCTAGAAACACAGTTCTGCAGATCAACTAGAATAAAGAACTGTCTGCATGAGGCCGAGGCCGCTGGAGTGGGAGCTACAGTAGAGTGGAAAGTGTATAATGAAGGGTTTACTCAGAGTTTGGCTTATTTCCATATCATGGATGGTCCCTCAACTGATGGGTTTTGTTCTGCACGTTTTCTGCAAACATATTTCAGCCTTGAAGGCAGGGGGCTGCAACCTATAGCTCTCGAGCCAAATAAGGCTTAGTATGGAACCAAATATGGCTCTTTTGTCATTCCCAAAATACATGCAATTTTTTAAATTAAAATGAAAAATTCAAAATTTTAAAAATGCATAATTATTCATGTAGCTTGATTGAGCACATGAACCTGAATTTGACCAGTTATGATGTAAATGTCAAAGCAATGTCAAAAAGATGCAGCAGCAGAAATCCCATTCGATAAAATCTGCAAGTACAATGTTTCATTCATTCTACTATTAATCAGCATGTCAATTATCAATAATATTAGGTTGTATATTTTCAGTCGTGCAAATGGGCATTCTTATGCTGGCTCTTTGTGGATCACTTGTTCTGGATTTTGCAGTAGATTGGCTCTTTGGTTTGAAAAGGTTGCTGACCCCTGCTCTAAGGCATCTCCAAGCTCTTCACAACAGCGACTAGAGATTTACAACAGTGTCAGAGATTTGCGCTTGTGTGAGAGGGCACGAGAGTCATGTGATTTGTTTTTTTCTGTCCCCCAATTGGATGGCTTGACTTTTAGAAATTACTTCCACCTCACATGAATTTTATTTAGTTAGGGAACAAACTTTGATTCCTGAGATGATTCTGGCCCAGTTCACTGTTCTGGTCGATGCCACTTCCCACTGCTCCCGTTGGCCGTGGTTCACCGTTCCTGGCCAACGGGAGCTGTGGGTGGCTGTACCTGCAGATGCAAGGTAAATCACCTGTCTGGTGGTCATCCTGACAAGCCAGGTACAGCCCGCAGGTTGCCCACCGCTGCCCTTATGCAAGGCCCCCTGGTCTTCATGTGGCCTGGTTTCTGTGCCATTGCAGGCACGGATGAAGGCGCCATCATCAATGTGGTCACACAGAGGAGCAACGCTCAGAGACAGGAGATCCTGAAAACCTACAAGTCTCACTTTGGCAGGGTAATGAGGCTGTTTTCTTCCCCCGACGCTTCCTGCCACGTTCTCTCCCTTTCTGCTCTTTCCCTTCTCTCTGGTTGCTCGCGTTCACCTTCTGGTTCCCAGCGACCATCCTCTCTCTCTCTCTCCCCCAGGCCTGGCCAAGCTGTGAGGGGAAAAGAGATTCTCGGTTGGAGTTCACCTCTTAGTATCTCTCTCTTTCCTGTGGGAGAAATCCCGGTCAGGAAGGAGTCTGGTCTTCAGTGACAGCCCTTCTGCCCGTTTGTGCCCAAATGGCCCTGCCAATAAGGGCTGTGGTTTCAAAATGGATGCCTTGAGTTTTGAGTATCTAGCTTTAGACAACCTGGGGCAGAACCGTCCCATCCATAGGATGGTTCAGGGTGGGGGCCCTGGACCTTGCACTTTGGGTGGCCCTGCGGCTGCTGCCCCAACCATTCTATGGATGGGATAGTCCCCCGTATTGAGGTTAGCCAAGACCTAGGGGGCCTGGGACCAGCAGCAGGGGTCAGGCCCCCCCACCTGCAATCACCGTGGCAATGGGCTGTGGAGCAACCCAGCTGGGAGATGGGCCGGGGAGCAGAGCAGCTTCCTGGGTCACTCTACTTCCCACGGCTCCCAACGCCTCGGTGAGTAGCGGGGCTCTGACCCTTGCTGCCACCCCCCACCAGACCCCCTGGTAATCCCTGGGTCGTGTCACTTGAGAGGGAGCGGGCTTGGGAGAAGGGGTGGGAGCAGAGCGGAGGCAGGGCCTGGAGCAGATCTTCCAAGTGCTGAGCTCCTGCCTGTGACATGGGGTCTCAGGCAGGGCACCCCAGAACTGAGACATCCATAATTAGAGACAGCTCTTGAGAATTTGGGCCCAAATGCACAATTTCCATATCTCTCCGTCTCCACCGTACCTGCGCTTCACCCTCCCTTGTCTCCTCATGCCACCCAAAGGGCAGAAGTATTGAATCCTTTTTTTACAGAGGGGAAACTGAGGCACTGGGTAGCCTAAATATTTGCCCAGGGTATTTCTTCTTTGCTCCCCGCTCTTACTCCTCTGTTCTGCGCCTTTCCCCTGGCTGGCCAGCAGGGAGCAATGTAGTCATGGCTCCTCCATCCCTGGCTGCTCTGAGCTTTGAGGGTGGGAGGAGAACAGAGTTAAATCTGGTGACACCCATCCCTTTTGCAGGATCTAATGGCCGATCTGAAATCCGAGCTCTCGGGAAGCTTGGCGAAGCTGGTCCTGGGACTGATGATGACCCCGGCACAGTTTGATGCCAAGCAGCTGAAAAAGGCCATGGAGGTAAATGGTTCACTTGAAAAAATCTCCAGAGTGGTGTCTGAGAGTCAGGCATGGTGCACTGGCTGTACTAGGCAGGCACCCTGCATGGCCCAGTGCACAGGAGCCATGCAATAGGGTGGCATCTTTCACCCAGCTGGTGGCTTCCGTTTGCTTCTCTGCTGCAACAAACTAATGGGGGGGAGAGGCAGGGGACGGGCCAAGACCCAAAGCGGAAACAATGAAAATCTGAACACCCAGCTCTCAGACAGCTCTTGCCACCAGCAGAACTTTAAAGCACTTTGCAAAGGAGGTCAGTAGCATTACAGGTGGGGAAACTGAGTCACGTGGAGGTGACGCAACTTCTGGGGTCATTCAGCAGGCTGGGCTGGCAATAGGGCACAGGGCCACTGAGGTCCTGTGCAGTGCTCTCTCTCCAATAGGCCAGGGGTGGGGAACATCCAACGGGCCAGGTGAGTCAGCCACTGGCAGGTTGCCAGACAGTTTGTCTACCTGAATGTCCACAGGTACAATGGCTGGCAGTGGCTGCGGCTTGCTGTTCCTGGCCAGTGGGAGTTATGGGCTCCGTGCTTGTGGACACTTGGGTAAACAGACTGTCTAGCAGCCCGCCAGCAGCTTAACCTGACAAGCTGCATGCAGATGGTGCGCTGGAGGTTCCTCACCCCTGCACATGCATGGTGGGGAACACCATGGCTTGGGGAAGCAAGCCCCCCCAGACCCGTGCACCAGAGCACAGGCCTACCCCCCCACTGTGGCAGCTGCTGGCCCCTGCCCAGCCTGACCCCCTGCAATGTGACTTCTGTCCCTTGTCCCCTCCCTGCCCCAGGATAGTGTCCCCAGCCTGCCCCGGCTCCAGAGCTCCAGAGAGCTGGTGGGAGGTACGGCCGCAGCCATCCCTGGCCCCAGAACGCTAGCAGGCCATGCGGTGTCAGTCTGCCCCAGCTCTGATGGTCTGGAGAGCCGGCCAGCAGGCACGGCACAAGGTTGGGGCCGCGCTGCCCACACCCCTGACCAGCAAGGCCCTCCCCACAGCCGAGCTGCCAGCCCCAGTGCTGGATGGCCAGAGTGGTCCCTGCCCCTGTAGGACAGGTGGCCCAGCCCCCAGCCTGCCTGCCCCAGCCTCTGGCATCACAACAGCAGGCTGGGGGAGTGGGTCTGGAGGCCTCCAGCGGAGCATGGGGGAGGCAGTTTGGGAAGGCAATGCTTTCCATACCCACCATCCATGCCCTTGCACTAGGCCATGCCAGCAGGAGTTTGGGACAGGAGCTAGAGATGGGCAGGAGAGCAAAACGCGATCACCCTGGCAAAGCACCGTTTGTCGGCAAGGAGAGAGAGCAGTAGCTCTGCGGCCGATGCAGCCGGGAGACTTCACGTGCTTCCCATGTGCTGGAAACCTCCCCACCCCAACAAGAAAATATTATAATGCTAGAGAAATGCCTTGCTGTGACTCCCATTTTCTCCAGAGCCGGGGGGCCTCTACAGGCAGGACGTCCCCTTCAAAACCCAGTGAGCACTGGCAAGATTTTCAGGGGAAACGAGATTTTTTCTTGCGTCCTTGAATCCTGGGAGTTCTTGAAGGGCCCGAACCACAAGCAGCCAGTAGATTACTGAGGGCGTACTGAGACTCCCCTGATAAGTAGGTCAGAGAGGAGTCAAGCCAGCAATCCAAGGAGAAGAGCGTCTGTTTGCAGTGCTGTGAATTAGTCGTGGCTTGAGGCCTTGTGTGTCACTGCTTTGGGGGTTGTCCAGTCTCCACAAATGCAGGGTAAATAAACAGGCATGATGACAGACTGGCAGGGTATTGACCCCGGAGTGACCGTGTGCTTGCGGATTTTGGCTCCTGACGTTGCTGTGATTCAAAGAGATCTTCTGTACCGTGCAACCGGGAGGAGTGGAAATACCCAGTTGGTATTCATCCTAACTACCCCAGCAGCTCCCCTCCAGAAGGCCCCTCCTGTCCCATGGGGTGCCTTGCGGTGCTAATGTAGGGATGTGCTGTTCTGTTGGGCTTGCAGGGAGCCGGCACGGATGAGAGTATTCTCATTGAAATTTTGACCACTCGAAACAATCGGGAGATCCAGGCAATTAACGAGGCATATAGAGCAGGTAAGGCAGCTGGAGGAGAGACCTTAGAGAAATGTACCACTGCTGTTCTGGGCTTAGGTTCCCCACACTGCTTTATGAAGGCACCTTGAGCCTTCTAGGCATGGCCAGTACCTCCCAAGAGGCCCTTGCCTCCATTCAGGAGTGATAGAAACATATGCGGGGCTTGGCACGCGTCCTACATTTCCTGCTTGTCCATCTTCAGAAAACAGGCTCCCTGCCTGCCTACCCAGGCTCTTGTCTCTTGTCCCATCATGACTGCTTCTCCCTGAGGGTCTGTGGATAGAAAACGAGAGAATGGCCGTTCAAGCCCTTGCTCCCTCCCCCAAACACCCACTGCTTTAAAGACCCAAGGCAGCTCCCTCCAGGGTAACTAGTAGTACATGCCCCGCCCAGCACCTCACTATGGCCCGGTTCCATGACTCATGTCCGACCCCTGCCCTCTCCTCTGCCCATGCTCCTCAGCCCGTCCCCTTCATCGTGGAATCAGTGGAACAAAGGGCTTGTCCCGTACCAGGTGGGATCCAGCAAAGGCTTTTCAGCCAGCCTCCAATTCCGAGTCCCCATTTTGCTCTGTTCAAAACTGGGCCTCCAAAAGCTGTTGTGCACATGCCCCGTTTCATCCCCAGGGCCTGTGTGGCAAGCGCAATCCGCTGCCTGAGCAAAAACGGATGTGTGAGCAGAAGGCAGGGGCTGACTCTTTGGGAGGGATTGCACATTTATATTATGTTCACCTTTGCGGTCCTTTCTCCTCAGCCTATCACAAATCTCTGGAGGATGCGCTGAGCTCCGACACATCAGGACATTTCAAGAGGATCCTTGTCTCCCTGGCTCTGGTAGGGTCACTTTTTGTCCCGAGTATGTTGCTTGTGCGTCTCTGGTTTTCCATCTAACCCCTCACAAAACTCCAGTTTCCTCAACATCCCCCTTCTCCCCGAGAGCTGACAGGGATATGGGTATGTTTCTTTAGGCAGAATATAAGGCCAGGTCTACATGACACGAGAAAGTTGACCTAAGATATGCAACTCTAGCTACGAGAATAGCATAGCTGGAGTCAAAGTATCTTAGGTCAAAATTCTGCAACTCGACCTCCACTGTGGGAGCTTGATGGAAGAAACTTGCTCGTTAACTTCCTCAGTCCTCACGACCCTGCAGAGTACTGGGGTCAATGGGGGTGCCATCAGCGGTTGATTTAGTGGGTCCTTTCTAGACCCTCTAAATCGAACCCTGAAAGATCGATCTCCGGAGCATCGATCTCAGGGGTAAATGCAGACCTGGCCTAAGCTGTCTCTGTGTTTGCCCTGCGGTTGGCTGCACCCATTCAAATCTTTCACTTCCCGCTCCTGTGGCCTATAGGCAAGCAATCAGCCAAATGGCCATCCAGGCAAAGTGCAGACTGTGAAAAAGGCCAAGTTCTAGGGCATGGGGGAAATGGAGCTCTAAACGCAGACAAAAATGTCTCTAGAGTCCCTGGGCTGGATCCTCATGCGCTCTGCCAAAGCCAACCTCCTGCCCTAAGGTCCATGCTGCTGTGCTGATTGACCCCGACTGAGGATCTTATTTCTTAGAAAGCAATTGAGGGGTGGACAGGAGATGCTCAGGGCTCTCAGGCAGCCTGGAACAGGACACGGTGATGCTCTGTCCCAGCCGGTCAAGCAATGTTGGAGGAAATGCACTTGGTGCCCACATGCTGGGGTGGGCCTGGAGATCTGACTGTGTCTGGTTCAGTGGGATGGTCCTGCCCTGGCGTTTTTGTGCCCCAGGCAAAGTGCTGATAAATAGACGGACCCTGCAGAGATCAGGGAAGCTACAGAGAGCCAGGTGGTTTGAAGAGACATTGCTCCACAGACGGACGCCAGTCGTCTAATTCTACACCGAACAGGCAGCAGCAGCTCAGTCTTCTTCTGGCGAGACCCCTTGGAGGAGTGACAAGGGAGTGCAGGCCCCCGGGGTGCCCCTTAGTGCCTCTGGGATGTAGACATGTGTCCATTAGGAACAGGGCAGAGGTCACCACGCAGTTGTCAGCAGACCAGGGCTTTGGTTACCAACCACGCGACTTAGTTGTGAAAGTCTCTTCCACCATGAGCAGCAGCAGGGCCATGGACCTTCCTGCTCTGAGCAGACATTTCTTCCAAGACCCTTTCTCCATGTCTGTCATGTTTAAACCCAGGGCAACCGTGACGAAGGAGAAGAAGACCTCACGCAAGCTCACGAAGATGCCAAGGTGAGAATGGCACGTGCACGTGTGTGATATTGTGTGAGCATACACATGTGCAAACAGACGCGGGAGTGGGAGGGCGTGTTCTTTACCAACCTCTGCTCAGCCCACCCTGAGTGAGGCTGCTTCCTTTCTCCATCCCCGGGGGGTTCCCTCCACCTGGTCTTCAAACCGATCGCACTGCTTAGCTGCTCGTTTCCCAAGCGAAAAGGAAAATCTCAGTGACATGTTCCATGACGATAGTCTGGCTGGGGCTTGCAGAAATCTCACTGGGCTGCTAGGAGAACTGGAGCTGTCAAGGAGGGGGAGTGTTCTTCCTTTTAGATTTTAAATTGTTTTATTAGTTAAAAAGATGCAGAATTAGGTGTATGTTTACACTACAGAGTTTTTCCGAAAAAACTTCACTTACATCCACACTGCAATCTCATTCTGCCAAAAGAAAATCGAAAGAACCGAGGGGTTTTTATGACATTGGTAATCCTCATTCTACGAGGAAAAAGCCTTTTTCTGAAAGAGCTCTTTCGCAAAAAGGCGTGTGTGGATGGGGAAGAGGGAGTTCTTTCAAAAGAAGAGGAAAAAGCACAGATGCCCTGGTGGCTATTCCGCCCATAGCAATCACAGCTGAAATGTGAGAGAGCGTCCATTCAGTGTGGATGCTATCTTTCGAAAAAGCAGGTTGCTTTTTTCGATGCGCTTTTGCAGTATGGATGCTCTCTTCCGGAAAAGCTTCTTCTGAAAGAAACCTGCAGTCTGGACATAGCCTTAGCAAAGTGGCTGGTGAATGAAGTGCTGGAATATGTGTCAGTCTGCCAAGAGGTCACTTTGGCATTGAACTGGATAGAATTTGCAGTGGATTCCAGAGGGATTTCCTTCCTGGGTATCATGACAATTTCAGGCTGGTTTGTGTGTTCGCCGACTCTTGTCCTGCTTGTCTCCTGTCTTGGCTGTGCTCGTTCCGGCTGCCTGGAACGACACCAGCTGCAGCACTTGGAAACTCGTCAGAGCCAAAATGTTCAAACGGAGAGCCCCATATCCAGCACCTTAGCAAGGAGCTCACTCTCAGAGGTGCTCCAGTGGGAGCTGCCAGCACTCAGCACCTCTGCAAATCAAACCATGGCGTCCTGTGTCCAATTTTGGGTCCCCCTGTTTGGAAAGACAGGCCTTGATGACTCGGATGTTCCTGCACATAAGCCCACTCCCATGTCCATACGCGTGTGCATGTACACCCAGTAACTGAACCATTTCTGGGACAAGGCAATGTGTGTCTGGGTGAAACTGCCCCCCTTGATTTCTGCAAGCCCTAGTTCTAACATCATGGAGCCAGGCCTGTCGACGGCGGGGCTTGCAGGGGAGGAAATAATTGCCTCAGGACCCGGCGTTTCAAAGGGGTCTGGAGCTCCCAGCTGCTGCTGCTACTACTGGTGGCAGCCGGAGGCCGGGACTCCTTTGAATTGCTGCAGGAGATCTGCTCTGCCACTCTGCACGGCTCTGAGGGCTGGGGGCGGGGCTGACTGCACTTAACCCTGCCCCTTTCACCTGAGGCTCCGCCCCTTCTGGGGATGAAAAGCTGGGTTTCCTCACACCTGGCCCCCGGGCCCACAGTGGCTGTCAGCCCCACTGGCCATTATTGACAGAGCTCTATAAATGTATGGGGTGGCTACAACCCAGGAGAGAAGACAAGGTCCCTCTCCGGAGCAGCTCCCAGTCCTGCCCTGGGTTTGAAATGGAAGCACCCCCGCCCCCCGCTCCACTTGCAAACTAGCCACCATTGGCATGGGCCACACAAGTAAAAGTGGGATCCCAGCAGGCCCACCAATGGGGAGGACGAAGGGCAACTGTTCTGGGGCCTGGCCATTCAAAAAGGCCTGGGGCTCCCAGCTGCCCCGGCCCCTTTAAATCATGGCTGGAGCCTCTGGCCACGTGGCCCAGGCGGCGCTAAGGGATGACTGGATGGGGGCGCAGCATGGTCTGGGCAGTGCTGAGACCTGGCTGCCCCCAGCGCCCCCCTTCCACCTGAGGCTCTGCCCCTTCTGAGAGAAGGGAACCTGCCTCCTCCGCCTTGCCCAGGGGCCTGGCAATTCTGTTGGCTCCCCACTGCCCGTCCTGCAGCTTAGGAAGGCTGCCCCCTCGGAGAAACTCAGTGCTTTTGCTTTGGTTTCAAGCCCGATCCCTCGTGATTTGCTGGCAGTGACGCAGAATCTCAGCATGAAATGCAGCTGAAATGGCTGAGCGCCACCTGGTTCCTAATCAGAACGAACAAGGAACCGCTGAATTCATGATTTCAGCACAAACCCCGGAACCATCCCGGGCTTTCTTGAAAGATCTCTGGCCCCAGTGAGCACAGCTTGAGTGCCAGCTTGGTTACGCACCTGGAACCAGGCAAGGTCAGCCTGGTGGGGTCAAGCAGCGAGCCCCGTTGGCCCAGCTCTGACCTCCCCAAGGCATACATTTCAACCCCTTGACAGCAATCTCACCCCTCTCCCCGCACTGCACCACCTGCGCTGGAGGTTGCACCGTGCTTCATGGTGATTGAGAAAGGCGCCTCAGCAGCAACGTTCAGACCAGAACCCAAGTCTGGCTGCAGGTTGATTCCAGGCTGATCCTGCTTGGGGCGTTCCCCAAAGCCTCGCTGGCCTTTCCTCTCTCAGGTGGCTTCCAGGGGCTGTTTGCGGATTCTGCGGCTGCAGCACCTGCTCTGTGACCCCGCCCTTGGCTGCTCTCTTTGCTTGGCGGGTGTTGGCATGTGCCCTTCGTTAGCACTGCTGCCGCTGCTCTCCTGGAGCATTGCTACCAGCAGGGGGGGCGAGCGTCCCTGCTGCATGCTGCTGCGCCTTTCCACGCCTGGCCTGTGCAGCCGCTGGTTGTACCAGAGAAAGAGAGAGGCAGCGATCAGTGGCTAAAAGGACCTGTGCTGCGCAGAGCAACTCAAAACCCAACACCCCTCGTCAGGCCCATCCAACCAAATTACCCCGGGTCAGCCTGGGAGGAAGGCACTGGCATAAGCTCACATTTTATCAGATACCAAAACCGACACCCTCCCCGCCCAGTACCTAACCTCCCCCGGGCTGGAACAGTTTGTACCAAGGGGGTGCTGAGCACAGCTGACCCAAACTGTAAGCCCTGTCAATAATGGGACCCCCTTCAGGTCTGGGGGTGCAGCAGCCCCTCTCATTCCAGCATCTCTGGGGCAGAGCAGGCTTTTGAGGCTGGCAGAAGAGAACCGCTGTCCCTGGGAATTTTTGTGGGCTACTTTCTGCATGTGGAAACGCCCCGCCCCAGGCAACCCCCTGACCTTCAGTTCCTTTGGCTCGGCCTTGCACCCCCAGCTCCTCTCTAGCATGTGCACAGGTGGCCCTACCCGCCTCTCGGGGTGACTGCAGCTGATGGGGATGGACCCCGGCTAGCTGTAATCCAGCCAGCTCAGGTACCAGAGTGCTGAAGCTGTGGCAGCCGCGCGGCCAGCCCCGTAATCACCCCGGCTCCAGCCCAGCTCGGAGAGCCTGTCCTGAAACGCGCCGCCGCGGCTTCCCTGCTGCTGAACCCGAGCTAGCGAGATGCAAGCTGTAACCGCCCCTGGGCCTGCAGTCAGACCTACCCTGAGCCTGCAAATGCTTCAGAGCAGGGGCCTTGTCTTCCAGCCTGTTTGCAACACTCCAGGGGCATTGAGGGCACTCTGTGAATAGCAGTGATGTTGCCCCGTTGAGGAATCCCCCCATTGTGCTCCCCATTCTCTGACCCACAGGAGGGTCCTCTGACTCCTCTCTCTCAGGGACCCTTTGCAGCGAGGGGCCATGGGGCTACCAGCCGGATCACCAGCCCTGGCCACGGCTGCATTTTCAGCTTGTCTGCAGCCACAGCAGCAAAGGGCAGGGCCCAGCCTTTCAAGGCTCAGTGGCCAGCAAGGTGGGCGCCGCCCCCCCCGGGGAACTGGAGTCCTCTTCTGCCGCCCTCACCTGCCTCTCTGTCGGTGGGGGGGACTGATCCAGGGGTGCGGCGTGCAGATCTCTGACCCTGTTGCCTTCCTCTCTCCCCTCCCCCTCTCTCGTTCTCTGTCAGGTGGTTGCTGAGAGTCTGGTGAGTCCCTGCGCTTTTATTCTTTGCCCCCCCCCCCCCCGCCTGCATGGTTAACAGGAGACGCCCTAGTTTGCCTGAGGGCGGAGAGGCCGGGGGCCGGAACAGCCAGCCCACTGCACACCCAGGCTGCAGGCTCCTCCTAGGGGCGCCCTGCGCTGTGAGCTCCAGGGGTCCCGCCCGCCAAATCCCGAATCCTTCCCCGGTCACGGCGCTCCCTGGAGGTCAGCTGGGCTCTGGGTCTGAGCCTGGGTGCGCCGTGTCCTGGGCAGCAGCCTAGGCTCTGGTCCAACCCCTCCATGTCTCGCCCTCCCCCACCCCCCTGCAGGGCCCATGGGAACCCGAGTGACAAGACCGGTGATGGGGGCCCTCAGGGCCGTCCCTGCCAATGCTGCTGCCCTACACAGTCCAAGCAGCTGCCCGCCCTGCCCGGGGGTGGCCGCTCAGTGTGTGTGGGGGGGGGGGGGGAACTGCGGGGGGCATAAATTGTGGGGGGCAGGCCCAGAGCTGCAGATGGCAGGCGCAGGGCAGGGGAGGAGGCCCGCCTGGCAGCCTCAGGGGAGCAGGTGGGGGGTACAGGCTGTGGTGAGCGGCACACACGTAGGCCGGAGGAGCAGTGGGCGGCCACGCAGCCAAACAGAGAAAAGCGGCAGTTTCCCTGGTGGAAGGGGAAACAGCTGCTTCTCTCTGGCCCACTGCACAGCCGCCCCCTGCTCCTCACAAGTCCGCTGGCCTGCGCTCCCCACCACCTGGGGCACAGCAGTGGGGCACAGCCCACCAGAGGATCGGCCAGGGGAGAGGGTGGCTGCCGGAGCTGGCATTGAGCCCACGGGGGGCTGGCCAGGGGAGGGGGTGGCCAGCCAGGGGAGGGGGGGACTGCCGGAGCTGGCACTGAGCCCATGGGGGGCTGGCCAGGGGAGGGGGTGGCTGGCCAGGGGAGGGGGTGGCTGCCGGAACTGGCATTGAGCCCACGGGGGGCTGGCCACGGGAGGGGGGTGGCCGGCCAAGGGAGGGGGTGGCCGCTGGAGCCAGCACTGATATGCAGCTGCCCTAGGGCACCCCGAACTCTGGGACAGTTGGTGCCCCAGATGTCATGGTGCTCCCAGGCAGCTGTCTGTTCTAGGGTCAACCCAGAGCGCCTGGGAAATGTGAGTGAAGGCCGGGTCCCTCCCAGGGCAGTCCCAGGTCACATCAAAGGGAGCAGCACTGTGGGCCCACGCAGGGGCGACTTGCCCCACACCATGATTTGTCTTCCCCTACCCCGCCCCCCAGCTTTCCACAGGTCTGCCTGCTCCGTTATGTCTTCCACCTTTGCCCCCGCCTGCCTCAGCGTTGCAGGCTAGAACAGTCACAGATAATGCCGTGTCCAGCTTTCCCCTCCCCCACACTCTTCCGACAGGATGCCCGGGGGCCCCTTTAGTGATATGCCACGTAGCCACGTTGCCTGTTGGGGGGTTACTCCTGATGTACAGCAGCGTGGGCTTTAGAGCTGCATGCCCAGTAAACAACGAAGGCGTCTGCAGCCCCCAGACCAGCACTGGGCAAGTTGCGGCCCAGGGGGGTTCTGTGTGCAGCCTGTGAGACGTTTTGTGACCCTGGCCCACGTGCAGGGCTGCCAGATTCCACTGGTTTCTGTCTGCGTCGATTTGTTCCTACCAGTGTTACTGACGTGACACGCACGTAAAGCCAGGGCACGTGATGTGAGGCGGGGGCTGGTTGCACACAGCACTGACTGTGAGAACTATGGGCTCCCTCTGCTTCCGATCCCAGCGCTGCCACGGTTCAGTCAGCACCCCCCCCCCGCCAATTCTAGGGGTGCAAGTGCAGTGAGCCCCTGAGATGGAGAAGGACCCCTCGTGCGGCCACTCACTAGCCTAGGTGAGCAGCCTCTCCGAGCCTCAGGCGGCTTCACTGGACGTGCGCTGGCATTGCCACAAGAGGGTCTGGCCAGGCCTCATGGGGAGCTTGAATGGAAGCTGCTTAACTGAGGTGCACACTAACTGGGAAGATGCCGCGCTAGGAAGGGCAGGCCAGGGTGAGGAGAAGGGAGCCGGGACCATTTCCAGCCCCTGCAGACGAGGAACAGCTGGGAGCCACTCCTGCTCCCGTTGACGTCAAGGACAGAACTCCACGGAGTCCAGTAGCCTCGGCTCAGGCCCCCGTGCTGAGGGGCACCGGTGCGGTAGAGCTGGAACAGCGTGCCAGCCATCCTCTGCACAGCATGACCTCGTGCACAACGTGCCAGTGGGGGTGTTCCGGGTGTGTACAGTCCAGCCAGCACCCCGCCACTGTTCGCAGGCTGCTCCTGGAGAGGGGTGACGCTGGCTTTAGACGGAAGCCTGTGCCGTTTTTAGACCGGTTGAACTATGTCTGTTTGGGGGGTGACTTTCTACTGGAATAATTCAATCGGTGCAGCCCTAGGGGGCACTCGGTTCTATCGGGATAAAGGTGCTTTACCTCAGTATCACCTAGCCCTCTTTCCTGTAGGAACAAAGCCCCCCACTCAGGGGGGCCAACTACACCGGGATCGTAAAAGCGCTACAGCTTTTGTGTGGAGGCAAGGCCTGAGTTAAACCTGGCATCCCAGCAATTCTGGAAGGGACCTTAGGAAGTTGTCAAGTCCGGCCCCCTGGACCAGACTCAAAGCTAGGGAGCCAAGCTGGTTGGGAAATCATCAACTTTCCCTGTCAAATGTTTTTGACAAGAACTGAACAGAAAATCCTTGGTGTTGCAATTTTTCAGGTTTTCACTGGAAACCACAATGTTTCGGTTACTAGGTTTCCCTGGGTTTCAGTTTTCATCCCACTATTTTCAAGAGAAATGGAAGTTTATTTTGGAGAAAATCCTCCGATTTGTCAAAGAAACTGTTTTTCTGCTGAAAAGCTTCTTGGACTGAAATTCTGCAGGTGACGCCCCCGGGGAGAAAGGATGTGTAGCACACCCCCATCTCCTCTCCCCCCTTCATTCTCGCTTGGTTTTGCAGAAACTCTCTGATGTTTCCAGCGGCGACTCCACATCTCTGGAAACCCGTTTCTTGAGCATTTTGTGCACCCGGAGCTTCCCCCATCTCCGGAGAGGTAGGAGTGTGTTCTCCACCAGCTTCTTGCCCTGTGACCAGGGGCAAATGCTTTGCTCTGAGCTGTGATTCTCCCCCCCTCCCCCCCACTGTTTCCTGGAAGCATGAGCCTGTGTCGGCCCCCCCTTCCCCCAAGTCGGGTGATGCAAGAGGGTGATACGAAGATGGAAGTTTTTCTTTAGTCCGAGGGGAAGTGTGGCAGGCCTGCCAGTGGAGGTCTCTGGGTTCTGGTTGCCAACTACTTCTGCCTTAGGAAATACAACCCCGCGCATGGCTAACAGTCCCTTCTGGCACCGCCTTAGCCTTTCCCCACACAGCCCAAAGGGCTTGATCTTTGGGTCTGGAAGGGTGGGGGGTGGGGTAGGACCCAAAGGAGGAGCGTCGGTGGCTTTGTGCCCTGCTCCCCTCCCAGTCTTGGGGTCAGCGTGAGGCTGGTTTGCCCCGCCGCAGAGCTTAGAGCAGCCTTGGGACAGGGGGAGTGGGATTTGGTACGCTCTGGCTGGTGACTTGCTCTCTTCTCCTTCGGTCCTTAGTGTTCCAAGAGTTCATTAAAATGACCAACCATGACGTGGCACACACCATCCGGAAGCACATGTCTGGAGACGTGCGGGATGCCTTCGTGGCCATCGGTCGGTTCCCTGCGGGGTGCTCAGTGGCTAATGGGGCCTGCTGTGTCTATGCCGGAGATTCCTTGACTGGGTCATGCAGCTCACAATCCACTGTAGCCAGCGGCCCCATGTACCACACCTCCCTGGGGCTGGCTCGGAGGTTCCGCTTCTCTCCCCGAATCTAATCCAACGGGATCGTACCACTGCACTGGTTTTCCCAATAGTGGGCGTAAATATTCTCCCCCCATGCGAAATGTAGGCAAGGAACATCCTGTCGGTATCTCTGGAGCTGCTCACATGCTCCCACGATCCATGTTCTGCTGGATCAGGGCCAGAGTGAGTCCACCGTGCTATATTGTAGACTCCAGACCGGCGGTATTGAAGTTTTGCAAGTGAGCGCAATAAGAAATGGGGCAGGGCCCGGGGATAGGCAGCGATTCTATAAGGGTACGTCTACACTAGCCCCCTAGATCAATCTAGGGAGGCTAATGAGGGCAACTGGAATTGCAAATCAAGCCCAGGATTTAAATATCCCGCGCTTGATTTGCATGTTCCCGGCCGGTTGCCATTTTAGAAATTGACTAGCCCAAAGTAACTGCCCGCATCTCCACGCGGCAGTGAAACGGGATTCCAGAATAAAGCCCTAAATCGAATTAGGTGGTATTCCTCGTTAGCCTCCCAAGATCGATCTAGGGGGCTAGTGTAGACGTACCCTTACTTACATAATGAGATGGTCTTGGGAAAGCTTTCAGTCTCATTTTCTGTGTGCAAACCATGACCAAAATAATACTAGGGAAAACAAAGCCAATCGGTGTCTGGTTCTTTCCCATTTTCTCCCTTCAGTGGAGGTGAGGCAGCTGGATAATTCAGATCCTGCCTGGATTGGGGGGGAGGGAGGTGTCCTTCATGAGTGTGAAGTTGAGATCTAGCAGAAATTCTGGTCCCACTGAAGTCAGTGGGAGTTTTCCCATTGATTTGAGTGGGATCAGGTTTCCCTTTGCGTTCTTGTCCCAGCCCCGCTTAATATTCAGGGGGGGTGGTTGCTCCCTTGGAAATACCCGCTCCCCAGGCAAAAGCTGTTTGAGGAGCTGTCCCCTGTGGGAAATGATTCCCCCATGCCAGCCCCACGGGGGTGCCCTGGAGCCATAGCGCTCTTGCTGTTGTGTGGGGCAGGGCTGGTTACTGACGGTCCTTGGTGAGGTTTCCAGACGGGGTCTCTCCTCTCTCTGCTTGCAGTTCGCAGTGTCAAGGACAAGCCGGCTTTCTTTGCTGACAAGCTCTACGACTCAATGAAGGTGAAGACGAGTGCCGTTTGCGGTTCCCATGGCAACCGGGTTTCCATTTTGCAGGCGGACTGCCGCTGGGGCAGCCCTGTAGCGGCGGCTGGTATTTTCGGTTGTGTGGGCTCTGGGGAAGCACCCGTCCAGGTGCGATGGCCCTGTCACGCATTGTGCCAGATACAGTGTCACTGCTGCCTCGCTTCCCTGGGCAGACCGATTTGGGCATCCCGTGCGCTGTCTCGGCTGGAGGAACGGTGGAAGGGGATCCCTCTCCCTGCGCCCCTGCCCTGCCCGTTTTGCTCATTGTGTTTTCTCCCCGCGTTGCCAGGGCCTTGGCACCGATGAAAGAACCCTCACCAGGATCATGGTTTCCAGGAGCGAGATCGACCTGCTGAACATCAGGCGCGTTTTCAAGGAGATGCACGAGAAGTCCCTCCACCACATGATTGAGGTGAGGGGGGGGGGGCTTCCCCGTCACGCTCCCCCGGGAGCAGTGTCCTGACCATTGACCAAGACTAGGCCGTGCTTTCAAGACATGCCTCCTAGCTGGGCCTTTGCCCTTCACCTTGGCTGCAGGGACATGTCCTGGGCTCTCCTGAACCCCTGGCCTTTAGTGTTGCCATGGGGACTGCTGGGTGCTTTAGAAAGGCTGGCAGTGTGTAGCCCCCTCCTCTATCTGCCAGCGGGGGCAGGACTGTGCCCTGCTGGGTGGTAACCAGCACTTTGTGCTACCACGCTTTAAACGTACCAGATTTGAACTCCGTGGGGAGACATTTTCAGGGTGTGGCTGAAGAAGCCCGCGGGGAAGGGAAACCAGGGGGATATATATTGCAAGTGCCCAGAAGAAAGGGAGCCATGTGAGGCGCAGCCAAGGAGGCGGTCCTTCGTTGCACGCACAGCCCGCGATTGGGCACGGAGTGTGTGAAAGGTGCTGCCTCGGAAAGGCAGATCCTGCTGGCTGAGCCGGGGAGCTGCTGCTAGCCGCCCGGAGACGGCGGTGTTTATTGAGCTCACCGGCACCCCCAGGCAGCCCAAACCAGGAACGCCTGACACTGAGACGCTGGGGTTCCCTCGGCCTGTTGCCATGGTGAGGTTGCCTGAGATGGAGGGCTGTGGTGTTTAACTCCTTGGTTGGTAGATCCTGCTGGGGTGGCCCGAGCACAGAGAGACGCGTCCCCTGAACATCTGGGCACCGTAGTGTCGATCACTCCTCTAGTGCCTTCGGCTGGAGGAGAGCAAAATGCATGAAGGGCCAGATTGGGATCCCCTCCTCACGTTGACACAAGAGTCTCCGCCCTCCCGACGGGTGGATGGGCGTCAGATAGCCAAGACGGGGGAAGGCTTTGCCCCCCCCAACCACCAGGCATGGCCCCGCCCACACTCCGCCCCCAGAACACCTGCTGTAGGTATTCTGGGAGCGGAGTGATGCTGCCCCCCAGCGCCTGCCCTCCTGATGCTCCGAGGCTGGGGCCACGCCGTGCGCCCTCCTTCCTCCTCCGGTGGTCCAGGGCTGGAGAGGCTGGGCCGCATGGCATGCCCTTCTCCCTCCCCCAGTGCTGGGGAGGCTGGGGTGAGCGCCTGCCCACCCACTCCCTTCCTCTCCCTGGGGGGTGCACATGCGGCATGTTGCCCTGCCTCCCCGGGAGGGCAAGGAAGGGGTGGGGCCTCAGCAGAAGGGGTGGGGCTGGGGCTCGTCACTCCCTGCCCTACTGTCACCAACCTCCCTTGAGGATGAGACTGATTTGCGGAGGCAGAGCTCACAGATGGAGTCTGGCTTTTCATTTCCCTCAGGTGTCTGTTTCCTTCTTGCAGAAGGACACCTCCGGCGATTACTGCAAAGCGCTGCTGGCCATCTGCGGAGGGGACGACTAAGTTGCCCTGGAAGCCCTGTGGAAGCCCGTCCCTGTGTCTGAGCTGTCACGCGCACACAGCCTAGATGTCACTGTAGCTTTTAGGGGCTTCGGAAGACGTTCGGTTCCACTTGGAAGAAGATTCACCTTGTGCTAGAAAAACTCGCCACAGAAGAGCATATAACATCACAAGCAGTGGAGACCAGCCGGGGTGGGGGGTTTATGGGAGGGAGTGGGGAGGGGCATTACACTCTGAAGTGGTGCAAGATGACTCGTGTCCAAATGTGCCACTAACCCAGGAAGTTACTATGAGATAAGAAATGTTTTAAGCCACAGAAATAAAAACTTAATGATGCTGACTATGGAGCGACTCCAGATTGCTTATTGCAAGAGCTTCATATGAGAGAGAGCCCATCTTCTCAGCTACCTTGGGTAAGGCTGAGTTGTCTCCTAGTTCTGTCATCTGTCAACTGGCTACGTAGCAGTTCTGCAGAAAAGGACCTGGGGATGACAGTGGATGAGAAGCTGGATCTGAGTCAACAGGGTGCCCTTGTAGCCAAGACGGCTAACGGCATATTAGGGTGCATTAAGAGGAGCATTGCCAGCAGATCTAGAGAAGTGATTATTCCCCTCTATTCGGCTCTGGTGAGGCCACATCTGGAGTATTATGTCCAGTTCTGGGCTCCCCACTATAAAAAGGATGTGGACGCATTGGAGAGGGTCCAGTGGAGGGCGGCCAAAATGATTAGGGGGATGGAGCTCATGACCTATGAGGAGAGATTGAGGGATTTGGGTTTGTTTAGTCTGCAGAAGAGAAGAGTGAAGGGGGATTTGATAGCAGCCTTCAACTTCCAAAGAGGATGGAGAGAAGCTGTTCTCAGTGGTGGCAGATGGCAGAACAAGGAGCAATGGGCTCAAGTTACAGTGGGGGAGGTCTAGGTTGGATATTAAGAAAAACTATTTCCCTAGGAGGGTGATGAAGTACTGGAATGGGTTACCTAGGGAGGTGGTGGAATCTCCATCCCTAGAGGTTAAGTCTTGGCTTGACAAAGCCCTGGCTGGGTTGATTTAGTTGGGACTGGTCCTGCTTTGGGCAGGGGCCTGGACTTGATGACCTCCTGAGGTATCTTCCAGCCCTAGGAGTCTATGATTCTATGATCATATTGGCTGCCTCATGCTTGGCCCATAGGTATTTTCTGTGGGAAATCTATGGAGTGGGGAACGGAATACCCAGGGGAAACAGAATCATAGAACAGGGGTGGGGAACCTAAGGCTCAGGGGCCAGATGCGGCCCTCGGCTTGCCTGGATCTGGCTCTTGAGGCTCAGGGCTCCCCCCCCCCAGCATTGGGGTGCCCACACTGATGCTCCAGCCCCCCCTCCCCTGCTGCCCACCTGTAGGGCTGGAGCACACAAAATCTACTAGCTTCCCCCGCCCCCCAAGGCTCTGGTGTGCAAGAAGAATGTGGGGAGTGTCTTTCTCGTCAGGGGCCACGGCGATGAGGATTTGTGAGTTCCCCACCCCCTGATCTAGACCATCCCTGACAGATGTCGGTCTAAGCTGCTCTTAAATATCTCCAGTGACAGAGATTTCACGTAGTGGGAAGGGCACATGCAAAACCATCCAGAAACATTGTGGCTTAATGCCAAGATACAGAACTGTCAGGAGTACTCCAAGTGCTGTGACCCAGAGTCCACTCCAAGTGGAAACTGAAATCTAGTCCAGGATCTGTCTGAACTGGGAAGCCCTTGGTTGATAAAACCCATCTTTCATTCCCTGGCAGTAGCCTATATAAGCTTCCCTTTTGCTCTGTGGAAAACCTGGACTGGATTCCTCTACCCTTATGGAATGGACTGCAGATATTTGAGTGGCTATTGGTATAGTAAAGCTGCAGTAAAAATCTGACCTTCCTGCCCTCACCTCTGATCCCCTTCATGGTTTGATGTGCTTTGTAAGCTGCTAACAGGGCATCGAAGTTCATGGGTCAAAGATGATGTATGCGCTTAACAATTACTTTAAAATTGCCCTTGGGTAAGCGTTGCTGGTTGGAAACTGCGATATCTGTTCTGCAGGAAATTCCAACATTTTGGAAACTTTTCATTCTGAATCGGGGGGGGGGGGGTGGAGGGGGCTCCACAGAGCCGGCTCGAGCCCCCACCCAGTAACCCGGGAAATTCACACGCCACCCCCGGGCACCTCTGAGAGGCAATGCTCCCCCACTCGCCAGCACACAGTCCAAACATAGAAAGAAACTTTTATTAAAAGGTGGGAAGTAACGTGGCATTAATATGAGAAAACACTGCCCCGTTCATAAGCAAAAACTAGAAGTCCACCCCAAGTAGGTTGGGCCGTATCCTTTTCCTCTCAGTTCTTAAGTCCCATTCACATGCCCCACCCTTCTCTGCATCCCACTCGCAATGGCTGCCCTTGGTCAGGGCAGACCCAGAGTTCAGAGGTACATCTGCAGCGTTCACCCCCCACCCTGAGGGGGTGGAGAGTGGGGGGAAAGAGGCATCTTACTGGTTCTGCTGGCTGCTCGTGGGGCCTGCCTGCCACTGCTCTGCTGGCTGTGAGTCACCATCTGCAGCCATTCGCCTCTCATCTGTGATCTCTGCACATCAGGCTCTTAATCATGTTCAGCTCGCTCCCAGGCTGGACAGGAACACAGCCCCCTCTCACATGCTTCCAGCTTCCTCAGCAGGCAGAAACACAGCTCTGCCACCATTCAAATCACAAAGAGGCCCCCATTTGACTCTATTCTTTAGTAGAGAGAACAGGTCAAATTGGTCTGGGAAGGAGAGAATGTGCAGCCTCCTAACCGAAACACCTGCCCCCCCTTGTCACCCTTGGGGCGTGTCTACACGACGAAATTATTTTGAAATAGCTACACTGGAAATAATAACTCCCGAAATAACTATTTCGAAATAAGCATTATTCCCCGAGGAAAGCAAGAGCACGGATTTTGAAATAACGGGCTTGGTAGCACAGACACTCCACTTAAAGTTTCAAAATAAGGGGGGGTTATTGCGAAACGACTCCCGTGGAAACCAGGGTTCAGAGGGCTCCGACAGTCAAGCCTCTACTCAGCAAGTTGAGTCCCTTACAGACTAAGCACACTCCTGCTTTTCTCTGCTCCCCCAATACTTACACATTGGCAACCGGCTTTTACTACCCCTGCATTCACTAGCAACATCATATGTAGGACCCTGCACCAGCTAAGTGGATTACAGTGAGCAAAACGTGGCTTCCTCTGCTGAATAGCTAGCAAACCTAAGCAAGGCAGGAGCAAACTGTATTTATATGAATACACCCAGGGTCTCTTTCCTCCGCTCAGCCAGCTGTCAGGGAAGCATTCATTCAGACCCTGCTTGCAAATATAATAAACATGGGCAGTGGGTAAGTAGCTGGCTTGGGGATACTAGCGCTAACAGCCCCGCCCCTTCTGCCTAAGGCTCCGCCCCTTCCGTGTCTAGCAGAGCCCAGTCTCCACTGTGGCCACTGGCCCCTGCCCTGTGCCTCCAGCCTCCTCCTCCATTGTGGCTGCTGGCCCTTGCCTCAGGCTAGCACCCTCCTGCCCCAGAGCAGCAGTGGGGCCGGGCAGTGTGGGCTGAGCCTTCCCAGTCCAGAGCACCTGTGTGATGGCAAAAAGAGCAGCTGGCAAATTTTCCTGCCCCCACCAGTCCACAGCCAGGAGGGCTGGAGCCCCCGGGGGGGAGAGGGGGGAAGAAAAATAGCTTGCTGCAGTTTTTGCCAGTACATTGGGCAGCATAGCCCCAGCCCTCCCAGCCCCATAGTACAGGGAGGCTGGCAAGCATGGCCCCAGACCCGCCCCCTCACGCAGTCCCAGAGTGCCAGGAGGCCAGACACGGCGGAAGAGCCAGCCACCTGTAGAGTAAGAAGCAGGAGAGGCAGTGGGGGCAGAATGTGGGGGGGGCTGTTTGAGTCTCCCCCTACCTCTGATACCTGCTGCTCACGATAATAAAATAATGAAAACAGAAACACTGAAATGAAATAATAATGCGGAAACTCTGCTTGGAAGTGATCAAAACAAGAACGTCAACATGACTTGTTTGGACAGTGCCACCGAAACTTTCTTCGCAACTGATGTGTTCCTGTGACACATTATAAGTTGGACAAAAGGGCATTTTCCAATGCAAAACTGTTCCATCGAAACCAAATTTGACCTGCTTTCCTAATAACTTACCATACCCTGCCGCCACATGGACAGCCAACAGGCAACCCAAGCGGAGAGACAATTTTGCTATGCAAGCCCCTAATCCCCGAAACACTGCTGGTCTGAGGATGGCCCACCTGACCTAGCAGCTAGCATTTAACCCATGTTGCTGCCCAGGAGCGGCCCGAAGCCGGCTGCAGCAGCTGGCGCCCTAGGTGGAAGGCACGATCAGCGCCCCCGCCTGCAACTGCCTAGTTTGCTTAAGCTCATGGGCCGCCCCTGTTGCTGCCATCACATCAACAGCTAAGAGCATTTTGCAGAAGGATGTTTTCAAAGGGACTAAAGTGATGAGGAGCAACCTAGGCTAGTGAGGGCTCGTCTACACTGCAGCGTTATTTTGAAATAACAAAGTGCACGTCTACACAGCAAGCTCGTTATTTTGAAATAATTTCAAAATAGCAGGCTTCTTACTCAGACTTCTGTGACCCTCATTTCACGAGGAGCAAGGGATGTCAACGGAAGAGTGCTCTTCCTTCGACTGCCTGCTGTGCAGACAGTGCCAAAAGCCGAATTAAGCTATTTCGACTTCAGCGACGCAATTAACGTAGCTGAAGTTGTGCATCTTAATTCGACTTTTGCCCGCGGTGTAGACGTACCCTGAGTGGGCCATGTGAGGGGCCTCTCTCATCTCCATGGGCCGCAAGATTGCCGCGACCAAGATGGTCTCCTGGGGTAAGGCCGTTGTGCTCTCTGCTCTTGCGTATCTAGAATTTGTGGAATGGGCCGATGGAACCGTCGCAGCGCTTTGGTGAGACACAGAGGGCGCGCACGGCTCTCACAGTCACTGTTGTGTGCCATCAACACCCGCCTCACTTCACAAGTTCTTGTTTTATGTGCCTGTCACTTTAAGTGATACCGGTAGGAAAAAAACGATGCGGACGGAAACCAGCGGAATCTGGCAACCCTGCGCATGGGCAACAGTGGACAAATGTCTTGTGGGCCACACACAGAACCCCAATGGGCTGCATGGGACCCAGGGGTGCAGGTTGCCTACCACTGGGCTAAAGCTCCTGTATGAAGGACCATTCAGTGCTGGGCCTGTCAGCCTTGAGGGCGTGAGCAGGTTAGACTCATGAATGAAGCATGTTAATGGTTGCCCTACCCCACTCACTCCTCCCCTCTGCTTTTCGAGAATGTTCTAACTAGGCAACTCTTTGTGGAAGCTGCAAGCCGGTTACTGCTTTAGTCCCCCGGGGTGAATTCAGAGCCATTCCATTGACTTACAGGAGACATGACATCACTGCTGGAAGAGGAATTCAAAGCAGCACGTCAAGTGTCTCCGGGTGTTTGGAGACAGGACTGTTGACAGCGACGCACAACTCAACAGCTGGCAACTGAGATGGTGAGCTACCACTGCCCTCTTGGGTGTAACTCTGAGTCCAGAGGGTGGGGCCTGCTGGGGGTCACCCCAAACCGCACACCGGGACCAGCCACTTCCATTCACTGGCAAGCCAGGGCCAGAGAGGTGACCCCGACGGTCCAGGAAGTCTGTTTTGTCCCCATGCTCAGAGAAGCCTGTCCTACTTAAACTCACTCTCCGCCGCCTGCCAGAAATTCCAGTTGAACCTGACGCACCGAGTCCAGCATCTTTTCACGTGCAAGGAATTTCCCTTGGAGGGCGGGGCTGTGAATTCAAGTCCTGGCTGCTTCCCGTTGAGCGGATGAGGACACCAAAGTCACGTGACGATAGGAGGGAGAAATCTTTCTCCAAGGGGCTCCCTCTGCAACACCAATTCTCTGTCGTTCCCCAGGGATGGCTTAGCCCCAGGGCATCTATCCAGCTAGGTTCTTATCTAGCCCTTACTGCTTTGGTAACAGAGCTCCATTGCTCATAGCTCCAGCAAAAACAAGCCAGTATCCTTGTAGATCCGTGTGGTCTAACCCCGAACCCCGATCTCCATGTCTGCTCCCGCGGTTGCCAGTGCTGGCGGGGCTGCCCCGGTTCCCCCTGGTGGGAGAATTTCAGAAGATCCTCAGTGCAGACCTAGACCAAGCGATCCATGTCCCATCACTGTGGGAAACTCAGCAGCCGCTAACAGCATCCCAAGCCAGGACAGAGCAATCCCTGTCGGAGGTGGGGTTCCCCTTTATCCTTCTCCCCGGAAGAGTGGGAGAGCTGTAGTGGTGTGGGGAACTCCAGCTCACTCTACGGGGATCATTCTGCATTTGGAATATATTCCCTCTTCATCCCCTGCCAACCCCCATCATGCTTTGGGGAAATAATCCAACCCCACCTTCTTGTCTACGTCCCCGACAGTCCCCCTGGACATTGCCCTTGTTAGGCATTGTGGATGAGTGGGGAAGATGCCCTCAGCAATGCAAGAGGGACCCAAGGGACCCTGCTCCCCACCCTCTCCTGCTGACTGGAGTGACAGGCCCAGGAGAGAGCGGCTATTTCTGCAGCCAGGGGTGTACCCACCACCAAAAGTGCCCCAGCACCCCCGGATGAGGAAATGAGGGAATAATGACATCTGGGCTGCCAGGTAAGCTACTGGCACCGTCTGTGATGCAGGAAGGTGGTGGGGACCAAGGGGGGCGGGGGGAAGGATCTTATTTAACCTGGGATCTGACCGCTTTCTTGGTGCTGTGCAGGCCCCAGGGAAGGCTGCATGGCGCTCGCAAGAGGAAGCGGGATGGGGTTGGGAGGGCAAGTCACGTCTTCGGGTTAACGGAAGCAGCAAAAGCCACGCACCCCTTCCGGCAGCGTCTCTTGCCACGCTTGTTCCCGGTCCCTGTCTAGCAGCCCCAGCTATCCCAGTCCTGGGAGGCTCCAACCCGAGTCTGCAGGCGGGGGAGTGTGTGAGACCTTTGTAGACGGAGGTGTTGGAAGCTGAGAGGTTTGCATTTAGGCCATCTCCACCCATGCAAGCTGTTCGCCCTTGGTCTCCAGAGCTGGAACTATGCCTCCCGGACACCTCTCTCCCACACCTCTTCCTCTTGTCGTGGGTGGGAGCTGAGCCTGCGCTGAGCTCTGACGCCAGGGGCTGAACCTTTCCAGCCTTGAAATCTCTCTCAGGACCTCCCCTGAGTAGGCTACGTGGTTCTGAAGGCAAACACCAACCTCTGGGAATTCAAGGGACACCTGTCCCCAGGAAAGTGCCATTGGTCCCTAGAGGGTGTTTTCTCTCTCACCTGTCACACCCCAAATATCCCCCCCGGCCTCGCTTCCAGTGGGTATATGGAAAGGGCCATGTCCCACACAGAGATACATGCTATTTGTTCTAATAGATTAAGAGCCACCGAGCGCTAGAAGGAAGTGAGGAGGCGTACAATAAAAAAAGGGAAGCGCCCAAAAGCTGACTCGTGGGTGAGATTTGAATGCAGGGCTGAGTCTGCCCCCCTTCCTGGAAAACGAGGCCTTTGGTTTTCCCACAGGAGACCATCCGCCAGGGCCGGACGTTCACGTACCGGCAGGAGAAGAGAGAGGGCCCCACACACACACAGCAGCTTAGCATTCTGCTACAGCATCGCTGGCAAGGTGGGGTCGTTACCAGGCAAAGCAAAATTGCCTTTCATTCGTTGTACCACATGAAAAACATCCCAAACCCAGTGATTTGGGCCCCAAATGGAGGAGCTTTCCCTCTGAGCCAGCTCGCAGGCCCATCTCAGGCATGAGACAGACTCTGGGCGACCTGGCAAGTGTATTCAGCGGGAGGAGGATGGCTTTCTTGTGTGGCTCTCCCGTCTCCCCTCCATTCCACACCGTGGCCTCAGGAAGCCACTAGCCAAAATGGTCTGGGAGCCGTAGTTTCAGTGTGTTTCTCTGTATGTGGTGGGGAGTGAGTAGGTTACTTTTGTTTGTTTTTCTCTGGCTTTTCAGCCCTCCAAACTAGACAAAGAGGAAACAACAGTCTTGATTCTAGAGTGCCAGTTTTGGTCAGACGTGTTCCTGCAGGTTTCATCCTATGGCATAATCTTTGATTAAAGTTTAAACTTTAATTCCTTGGGAACCCCAGGACAATCCTGGTAGGTTGGCAACCCTTCTTGACTCCTCTGTTCAAGGGGATGTGATAGTGTCCACATTTAAATGGTTAACGGGTGAGCCTGGGCTCATTGGTTAACCTTCACAGTTACACATAAGGCCCCTCCCCCGTGCTGCTGCCTCTGTGTCAGAGGCAGCAGTTGGGGTGGGGAGCGGAAACCAATGCTGGCAGGGAGCTGACTTTAGCCAGCTGCATACCCATACTGGGTCCCACGGAGCCATCTCCCTACCTCCATGTGACTGCCTCTATCAGAGGCAGCAAGGGAGGGGGAAGCAGGAGCTGGTGCAGGGGTGAACCAGCTTAAAAGCCGGCTCCTCCCAGCACCACCTCTATAGGAGGGCAGGGGAGGCAGGGACACAGCGGGGGAACTGGCCGCAAGCCACGAATCAGCTGATTCCCAGCTTGCGGCCAGTTCCCCGCTGCGTCTCTGCCTTTTAAACGTAGTAAGAACCAGGTCGCTCTTACTACATTTAAAAGGCAGAGCCCCAGCGGGGTTAGTTCTTGGGGTGGTGTGAGCGGGGATTGCTTAGTCCCGGCTTGCGCCACCCCAAGGAGCTAACCCCACTGCATCTCTAGTTTAAATGTAGTAGGAGCCAGGTGGTAGCCCAGGTCCTACTAGATTTAAACTGCAGAGCTGCGGTGCAGGTAGCAAGCACCCCTCTTATCAACTAATCGATGGAAATTCCATCCACATTTTAACATCCTTCCTGCTTAATTTGCTCAGTGCCTGGGACAAACCCCCTCCCCGCCCACACAGGGCTGTCCGAGGAACCTGCTCATCTCTGAGGGGCCAGCATTCCAGCACATGGCCGTTTCCTGTCTTGGTGTCCAGTTAATGGCAATGTGATGGCAAAGAGCCCTGAGCCCCCGGGGCCAGAGAAACCCCTGCTTGCTCCCAACCTTGCCAAGTCAGGCTTGCAATGATGAGGTGCTAAAGCAAAGCAAAAAACGATCGGAGCTCGCTGTTCACCACATTGGTGCAGTTCCACTGCCATCGCTGGAGCTGCGCCAACTCACACCAGAATGTGGCCCATAGATTTTGCGGGGCCCTGTGTTTCATCTTGATTTCACCGTTCTTGTTAGTCACTAGAGGGGTGAGACCCATCCCCCTCTCGAGTACTGACAGTAATGGGAAGGGGGGGGAATCATCACGGCAGAGGTGAAAGCAACTTAAATTTCTTACAGGTACTGTCCTATCTCACCCCCTCAGGGTAGGAGGGCTGCAATACAACAGTACCTGTAAGAAATTTAAGTGTGGGATGGAGTGTGGGAGGCTCACGGCAGAGGATTGGGGTGTGGGAGAAGGTGCAGGAGTCAGGGCAGGGTGTGTTAGGGGCTCAGAGCAGAGGTTTGGGGTGTATGGGGGTGCAGGAATTAGGGCAGAGAATATGGGGGGAGGTGTATGAGTCAGGGCAGGGGTGGGGGTGAGGGGCTCAGGGCAGGGGCTTGGGGTATATGGGGGTGCAGAAATCAAGGCACAGGGCTGGAGGGAGGTGCAGGAGTCAGGGCAGGGGGCTGGGGGTATAGGGGGAGGTGTAGGAGTCAGGGCAGGGTGTGCGAAGGGCTCAGGGCAGGGGGTTGGGGTGCGGGGGGTGTAAGAGGCTGGGCAGGGGGCTGGCGGTGGTTGGTAGAATATGGCGGGGGGGGGGGAAACTGAGGTTGGGTTACCTTACCTGGCTGGTGGACAGCTCCCTGCCACTGCCACAAGGAAGCTGGGGGCGGGGGGAAGGCCTGGCACTGCAGCAGAGAGACCAGCAGCGATGCAAGAGACTCCCTGATCTGCTGCTCCCTTCCCCTGGCTTCTTCCCAGAGGCTGCTGGCAACAGTGCATGCCCCAGACGGCATGTGCAGTGCGCTGCCCTGCATCCACTGGGGGGGGGCGGGGGTAAGGACAGGGGCAGATGTACCAGCAACCTGGCTGGGAACACACCTCTCCCCCTGAGACAGGGCCTCTGCCCCACACTGCCCCTAGCAAGGGTTAAATCCAGCCCTGGGAGAGGGCTGGGGCTGTGCAGCCAGCAGCTGGGGCAGGGAGCAGCCAATTAGGGCCCAGCTGGGGCTGTATAAACAAGGGCTGGAGAGGATGGAGGAGTGCCTGTGCTTGCTCTAGCTATGAGGTAGGAGGATTTGGCTGCTGGCAAGTTAGAGAGGGTGCCTGATGCAGAGCAGAGCAGAACTGGGGAGGAGTGCCTGTGCTTGCTCCGGCTGTGAGGCAGGAGGACCTGGCTGCTGGTAAGCTAAAGAGGGTGCCTCATGCAGAGCAGGGCTGGGGAGCTGGTCAGGCAAACTCCCAGGCTGAGGCCTTGCTCTCAAGGCCTGAGGGAACTAGGGCTGTGGGGAGGCGGGCAGGGCTGCAGCCCTTGCTAATGCTGAGTGGCCATTTCAGATGGCAGTTTGCCTGAAGCAGGGGGTAGGTGACCACTGGCTGTGGGTCACTGAGGCAAGGTGGGGATCCCTGGGAAAGGAGGACCCCTGAGTGTGGGGGTGCTGTGCTGGGCAGTACTGTGAGGAGAGGGCACTGTGGGCAGGGAGGGACACAGCACTGCAACCAGTGCAGAAGACAGAAAATGGAGGGTGAGACACTGGTCACCAAGGGACACCCTGAGGCTGAGCTAATTCCCAAGGAGACCAGCAGGCAGTGCTGTGACAGTGGATGGCTACAGGCCCCCTCCCTAGCTTGTTTAACCTATCTGGCTCCTCGGGCCGGGTCACCAGTGCCAGCCTGCAGCAGGAGCTCGGCTGGGAGAGCGCACTGCAAGCCACGCTGCCAGCCAGCTCTCAGTACAGCGCCCCAGCTGGCTGTTGCTGGATCCATGCACTGGGGTGATCTGCCTTGCTTTCCCAAAGGGGCTGAGCCTCTTTGATGAGGTGCCACCCAGAGCCATCTCTGCCCACCCTAACCTTATCCTCAGCTTTGTTCTCACAGCCATGTTGCCTTCCTCTCCTCTTTTCCCTTCCCATTGCTCCTCCCCCCACTTCCTCAATGGTCCCGCTTCCCCTCTCCTGTCACCATCCTATTTGATCCTCCCTTGCCCTTGTGCTCTGTCCCTGAGCTCTCTGCTCCTGCCAGGGTAATCTGAGTGCATGATTTACATAGTCAGAGCTTGATGTTCTGGAAATCCCCTTCTGTGGCCAAAAGCTTCCTCCCTGAGCTCAGAAGGCGTCATCCTCGCACTTCTTCTGCTTTCCTTTGTCAACCAAAGCAACAAAACAGACCAGCCCGGGCTGGTAAATACTGCAGCCACAGGAGCAGCGAAACCCCACTTCTGATGTCAATAGACACCAAGATGTCAGAAAAGTGGTGTCCTGTGCTGATTCATGTACAAAAATGGCCTAGAAAAGCAGTAAGCTGCTGATCGTGGGCCATTCCCCCCCATCCTTTCTGTTGGGTGACCTCTGTCTGGTATCTGCTTCCTCACCTTTGTGGCCAAGCCACCTCACCCTCCTCCTGTACAAAGTTGTAGGGAGAGGGCTTTGATAATAAAATTCATTTGTGCAAGCAAACAGGGAGCACCAGGATGTGTAATTACTCAGGGCTCATCTGCATGCAGAGTTGCATCAGTTTCACAAAAGGTATTTCTGCAAAAGGCAGAGTGGGGGACTCTGGTTTATACCAGGTCTGGTTTGGTTTAGCAGGAGTTGAGTAGGAACAAGTTTAAGCTGAACTGTGATCAGCCACTCCTGGACTGAGCTAAGTGTGTGCAGCTGGAGGGTTGCACCAGCTGACCTAAACTGGTAAAACTTAAACCAGGGCAAGTTTGTGCCTCAGTTTCCTGTTCCAAGTGCCGAAGCTAGGTACAGTAATGCCAAGAGAGGAAGCAAGCTGGATTCCAATCTGCCTTATGCAGCACCAGTCAAGTTGTAGGAAGGTGATATAGTGGGCTGGGAGAACACAACCTGCATTTCTGATGCCAGGTAGAAAATGCAGGGCTGGCAGCTAGAAAAATGGAGCTAGATGGTCCAATAAAAGATTAGCTCACCCACCTTGTCTCTCTGCTGTCAGTTACATTGGTGCACCCAGAACAGACTCACAGTAGAGCAGAAGCTGGCAATGGTACAGCTGCTGGGTGCTAAATGGCTCTACATGCTATGAGTCCCTTACCAGAGCAGTTACACTGTCAAACTTGTCCTCCAGTGTACATGGGGCACTGATGTTTCAGGACATTCAGAGCATGTTTGCAGGATACCATGGGAAGAGCACTGCCTACATGAGTGCTTACAACAGTGCAATAGCTGTTATACTCCTACAGCCCCACTCATTCCAGCAGCCTGGTCTATTACTACTTGACTATGTCTACACTCGTGGCTTCTTGTGAGAAATAAGCAAATGAGGCTAAGCGTGGAATATTGCCAAACCTCATTTGCGTACCTAATGAGCTGCCTTTTTTGCAGAAGAAGCTCTTGCGCCAGAAGGAGCTGTCTATACTGCCCCTTGCGCAAGAAAACCCCTCTTGCGCAATGCCGTATTCCTGAAAATAATCAGCGTAGTAGCAATGCGCAAGAAGGGGCAGTGTAGACAGCTCCTTCTGGCACACGAGCCTTTTCTGCAAAAATGGCAGCTCATTAGCTATGCAAATGAGGCTTGGCAAGATTCCATGCTTAGCCTCATTTGCATATTTCTCACGCAAGAAGCTGTGCGTGTAGACATAGCCCTTGTGTATCCGGCAGCAGAACTGAATTCTCCCATCATCCTTTTCCTGGCAGAGTGGGGACATGGCAGTAATACAAAGCCCAGGCTGATCCAGCAGTGCTTAATGGTACTATCCCTGATACAATGTTGTGGCCTCTGTCAAAGACCCCCCTGAAGAGTTGGGATCAAACTCTTTAAAACTGAAAGGACTTTGAATCTTGCGTGTGTATTCCAGCACCAAGCAGTTCAGCCATTGACAGTGTCAAAGAACTTGGTAGCCCCTCCACCGTGGCTTATCTGGGACGACACAGCAGGGCCGGCCCACAACATTCTGGCACCTGAGGCAGGGAGCTCAAATGATGCCCCTTTGCTGGGGCCAAAACTTTGACAGGTCTCTTGTGCCCTCCTTCCTCCAGCACAGCACTCCCCCATCTCTGTGCATCTAGAGCAGAGAGAATACATCTGCACCAGCAGCAGACACCATTTTCTACACTCTGGGTCCTAGTGGAGCCCCACACCTTCTCCCCCCCCCCCCCATCTGGCACCTGAGGCGGCTGCCTCAGTTCGCCTCATGGTAGGGTGGGCATCAGAATTCGATCCCTGGTGCACTTGATCTCATAGCAGCTGAGGCTGGTGGGATAGCAGTGCTAATGGGCTGTGCTGATCACTGGCTAGGGAGTACAGGGCTGGCCAGGAAGAGGTATTTCTGTGCAACAGCAAACAGGCTTCCAAGGGAAGCCATTAAACACATGGGAATGTAGGAAAGAGAACAATATTCCAGGAGCCAGGCAGGAACTGGATGATCTCATCAGCCTTTCTAGGATTCCATAACTGAATCACTAGGCTGTGGCTCTTGGTTGCACTTACTAAGAAGTGACATACAGCTCTCTCTTTGCGGGGATGGACCCAGGAGAGCCCTTCTTGCTGTGTGTGGCTCCATATCAAAACCACTCCAGCTGTCTGAGGCCCCATCACAGGGAATTCCCCTTCTCCTGCCTAAAAGTAAACTCGGCCGGGCTCCCCTTCCTGTGTTCGCTGAACAGCTGTGGAGCCTGGATCGAAGGCTGTCTCTTGCCAGCTCCCCGTGGCCCTACCTGGGTGAGTAACAGAGGGTTTTTACCTGGAGCATGTGCTAGATAAAAGGAAGGGGAGATGAGTGAGTTATGTTGTGAATCAAGATTCTGGAACTATGGTGATAGTGAGACACTGCTCCTCTTCGACAGGAATAGATTGGAGTTTTTACAGTCTGTCAGGCTACTTAATTTGCAGGCTTGGCTGAGACGCTGTCTTCAAAATAAGCCCCTTTGTGGCTCAATATGGCTGTATTTAGATTTGCCTCCATGCTTTCTGCTGGCTCGCAGGCTGCAGAAAAATAGACCGAAAACTCTAGTTGGTCTAGGAGAAGTGGAGATAATTTGACTGGCTTTTTTTTTTTTTTTTTCAGTCCCATAGATTCCAGGGTGCACATAGGTGGTATAGTCAACTATAGAACATAAGCGTTTTTGTTTCCTGTACTGGTTTAAAATGCAGGACATGAGCTCTCAAAACCAGTCTTAGAACACGGTGAGCTCTGAAATTAAACCCCATTGTAAGGCATTGTTCTATTTGGAGCAGAGAGGGACAGAGCAGAGTTTACCTCTTGTAACATACTTTAGTGAGTGTTCTCTGATGTTTCCTGAGGCCTCCAGTGTCAAGTGACTGTGGTGCATGGGAAGCAGGCTTGCAGGAACCCAAGCCTGGAATGGCTGACCAGGCTGTAGGGCAGGATCGAAATGTACAGGCAGACATCTGAGCCCACTGTGGCTAGCAGGAGTTGCGACAGGTGATCATGGAGGTGCAGAGGCTGAAAGCTGGGGTGGGAGGAATAGTTAAACTTCTCTGCTTGCAGTATGGAGCCTCTGCTTGTTCCACAGCCTGCTGGGCATATTCCCTAGCATTAGCTATTTTTTTGGCCAGGAAGATAAGTCAATGGAACACCAGGTAAAGTGCATGTGAAACACTATGCTAAATTGAGCAAAAATGGGGACAATTCCCACAGGTGTCATTGGCTCTTTTCCCTTCCATTATCCACCGTCATTGCTCATGAACAACTGTACAGAAGCCATGGAGTTGGGCGGGGGGTGGGGGGGAATGTGATAATGGAAACCTGAAATTGAAATCTGTTTCCTTATGAGAAAGCAAACAGCTCAGAAGGCCTATTCCCCTAGGCAGTAAATGGCAGGGGAATTCTCACAATCTGAGCTCCTCATGATGCTGTATCTCTGCAGCAGCTCTTTGCACTACCTAGGTGTGCCCCACCAGCATTCTTACAGCCACACTACTCTTGACCTTCAGACACAGTTCCCCTTGATATCCAGGGGAGCCAGCCATAGTGACACAGTGAGGTAACTGTGTGGTCACTGTGAAACAAAGCAGGGGGTCTCTGAGGCTGGAAGGAAACACAATGGCTATCCTCCAGCCAGCAGAAGGCAGCTGACCACTCAGTCCTTCAGGAAGCAGAAGTTACATGTGAAAACTTTAAGGAACAATGGATTTTGCACCCTCTTTGCTCCACATGCCCTGCCCTCACCTCCCCAGTCTGGCAGGATGTTCTGCCTCTGGGTCTCTGATGTCCTGAGGTCCAAACTTGGGACATTCCCTGGCATAAGAACATCCACATAAAGGCCCAAGGTTTTCTGTTCTGATTCTCCCATCCCTAGAGCCAAGGGGCCCTTGCTGACAGCTACACTGACTCCCCTTCTATCCCCAGTAGAAATGCAGCAATAATGCCAGGTGCTTCAGAGGGAATGAACAGAACCGGCAGTCACCAAGTGAGCCACCCTGGCATCAGGTGTCCGCTTCGGACAGTCAGAGGCTAGGGACACCATAATGAGGTTGTTGGCTAATACTCATTGATGGACCTAGTCTCTGAACTTAGCTAATCTTTTAAACCCCATTATAAACTCAGCCTTCACCACCTCCCTTGGCCACAGGTTCATTGTGAGTGCTGTGAAGTGTGTCCTGCTGGTTTTAAACTTGCTGCCTATTAATGTCTCTGGGTGACCCCTGATTCTTGTGTTATGGGAAGGGGTCACTGACACATCCTTATTCACTTTCTCTGTAATCATGATTTTATAGCCCTCTATCATATCTCCCCCCCACCCCTTAGTTGCCTCTTTGCTAAGCTGAAAATCTCGTTCTAAATCTCTCCTTCTATGGAAACTGTCCAGAGAAGGGCAACAAAAATGATTAAGGATATGGGACAGTTTCCAGTTCTAATCTTTTCTCAGCTGGAGCAACTAGAACTGCATGCAGCATTGCAGGGGTGGGCGCACATGGATTTATATAGTGGCATTATGATGCGCTCTGATTATCTAGCTCTTTCCAAATGGTTCCTAACATTTGGTTAGTTTTTTGACTATTGCTGCATATTGAGCAGAAGGAAACAGATGGCAGAATCCCACAGCTATATCATCAGCATGGCACCTGCTCTCCCAGCAAATCACAAAGCCCACCATAAGCGTCTCAATGACTACTGATCCTGTCAGATGTAAGCAGACAGCCTGTGTGCATCTAACATATGGGACAAAGACCATCTTTTTGTTCTGTGTTCATACAATAGTGGCTGTCTGGGGATGCTGCTGTTTCCTATGGCAATATAAATAGTAATAATATAATTAGATGCAGGCTTAAAGGGTTTTTTTCTGAATAGCTCTGTGGGTAGGAGAAAGGAAGTGACAGATTGTAAGCAGACCAACATTCACTGCAGGCACAAGAGTGGCATTACACACTTCCATCCAGGAGTGGAAATCCCCCTCCACATACATAACCGTTTGAGAGAGACAATCAGCCTTCTGCTGCCAAGGTGGATCAGTGACTTGAAGACTCCAAAACAGCTGTGCACTAAAATTGGGAAGGGAAATTTAGGGAGACAAAGACATTGCCTCGTCCTGCTCTTTGTGTTACGTTAAGAAGTATTCTGTAGCAATGATCCGGCATGCTACAGCTCAGACGAGCGATTCCCATATGGCATGGGGCTGTCTGTCCAGAATGCTCCAGAACAACAGTGTACAACACTGATTTTTGCAGGGCACAGAACCATCAGCCCAGAATGCTCCAAGTGTCAGTGTACAACCCCCCTGTCACAGGTAGGGGGTCTGTCTGTCTAGCACTGTGGGGTTGTACCCCACAGTGTACAACTCCAGTGCTGCTGGCTATAGGGTGGGCAGTCCAGAGCACTAGTGTAATCTTCTGATGGTCCCTCCTAGCCAGAGACAAAAGTAAGTAGTGGGAGGAGTTGGTGGCAGTGGCCCCCAGCTGGGGAAGGCAGTAAGAGTTTTAACGGGTTAGCCAATAAGCTGCTACTCATCAGTTCCTATTACGGGTTAAAGTGCGGTGGAACTGGCAGGTTAAAAATACCAGTGTTTAACCATGTCCCCTATTAAATTGTAACTGTTTACACCGTTAGGATTTTTTAATCCCTTTTTACATCTGTACTCCTGGGGCAGGCCCCAGCTGCAGCTGTGGTGGCAGAATCAGCCCCCATGATCTGTCCCTGGCTGCCCCGCTCCTGAGGCAGGCCTGGCTTTTGCCCTGGCTCCAGCCCCGATGACGGCAGCGGTGGCCCGGCCCTGGATGCCATCCAGCTAACATGGCTCAGATCAGGGCCCAGCCCCCATCTGGCTGCTGCAGCCTGTCCCCAGCCCCCATCCTAGGGCCAGCCCTGTGTCCAGCCTCCATCTAGTCCTGAGAGGGGCTGGTGGTGGCCCTGCTCCTGCTGCCGTGGGAGTAGGAGGGGAGCCAGAAGCCGACCCCACCTAGCCACGGCAATCCTGGTTTGGCCGGGGTTGCAGTGGCCTGGCTTCAACCCCCTCTGCCCCACATCCTAACCCTACCCAACCCCCCTGCCCTGCGTTCCTCCGGCACCCCAACCCTGACTCCTGCGCCCCCACACTCCTACCCTGAGCCCCCCACACCCCAACCCTGACTCCTGTGCCCCCACACTCCTACCCTGAGCCCCCCACGCCCCAACCCTGACTCCTGAGCCCCTCACACACTCCAACCCTGACTCCTGCACCCCCACACTCCTACCCTGAGCCCCCCACGCCCCAACCCTGACTCCTGAGCCCCCCACACCCCAACCCTGACTCCTGCACCCCCACACTCCTACCCTGAGCCCCCCACACCCCAACCCTGACTCCTGCACCCCCACACTCCTACCCTGAGCCCCCCACGCCCCAACCCTGACTCCTGCACCCCCACACGCCTGTCCTGCACCCCCCAGCCCCCTACCCTGAGCGGCCCCCCTACGCCCCACATTTAAATGCCGGAGAGGTGCTGTGGTATCATAATACCCCCTCCCCGGGGGCGGGCCGTGACGGGCCGGAGCCTGTAAGAAACGGAGGCTCTTCTCAGCCCCCCTCTGCCTTGCAGCCTCCTGCACGCCCCCCTCCCATGCCCATCTCTGCGGGCGGGGGGCGGAGCACCGGGGGGGGGGGCGGTTCGCTCGCGGCCCGTCACTCACCGCCGGGAATTTCCAGAGGAGGCGGCGCCGCCGCGCGCTTCCTGCTGCGGCTGCCGGAGCCCGACGTCCCTGCTGCGGGGCCAGGTAGGGCCGGGGCAGCGCTGCAGCCAGCGCGTCGCGGGGGGGGGTCTCGCTGGCTCCGGGGGCTGCTGTCTGCGTCCCGCTGCTGGCTGGGGGGCTGGGCTGGGTGTTGGGGGGGGGGGGATCGGGGGGCTGGTTGCTGGAGAGGGGGGCTGGGCTGGCTGGGGGGGGGCTCCTGGAAGGGGGCTGGGCTGGCTGCGTGGGGGGCTGGGCTGGCTGGGGGGCTCCTGGAAGGGGGCTGGGCTGGCTGCGTGGGGGGCTGGGCTCCTGGAGGGGGGGGCTGGGCTGGCTGGGGGGGGGCTCCTGGAAGGGGGCTGGGCTGGCTGCTGGGGAGGGAGGCTGGCTTTTGAGCGGGGGCTGGCTCCTAGGGGAAGCCTGGCCTGGCTGCTGGGGGTGGGGGGCTAGGCTAGCTGAGTGTTTGTAAAGCAAACGTGGGCTTGAGCTATGGGGCTTCTCTTCCAGCTCTCCCCCCCCCCCCCCCCCCCAGCAGCTTATCTGTCTTTAGGAGCTTCCTGCTTTCCCCTGTGCTGGTCCCCCGCCCCCCCCCTCCCCTCCTGGGCTCCTGGGAAGGAAGCAGCGTAGGTGTGGGAATTGGGGGGGGTGAGGTGCACACACACCAGGCAAGCTCTTATTGCAGGGAGGGGGTGTGTGTTAATGGAAGTGACACACACACACACGCATACCATGGGTAAGCTCTTATTGCGGTTGGGGGGGGGGGTGTCAATGGCAGTGACACACACACACACACACCCCACCATGGGCAAGCTCTTATTGCAGGGGGCGTTTCATGGAAGTAACACACTATTCTGTTTCCCTGGAACTGTGGGGCCTCTGGGGTTTTGTTCCTCCTCAGCCTGCCCATGCAGGATCTGTTAGTACAGTTGTTTCAGGGCTGATAATAGGTTCAGTATCATGGAAGCTGGGTTGTGGGCGAAGGAGGGGGAGTAAAGTCACCCTCTTGGTGACTCTACAGACCTCTCATGTGTTCCTCCCCCCTCCCTCCCCCCGAACCAAGTGACTAACTCTTTCTGAGCCTGACTTGAGGATTCATGGACTTACTGAGGAATGGCTGAGATGCTGTATCCACCAGACAAATCATGAGACCTCGCACTGCAAGCCCGTTCACCCCTGAGATCCCTGACAGTGCTGTGCTCCCCTGGAGGAGTCAACCTGTGGAACTCCTTGCCAGAAGATGCAATGGAGGCTAGAACTTTAACAGGGTTCAAAAAAGAGCTAGATTATTTCATGGAATTTAGGTCCATCAGTGGTTTAGTCAGGATGGGTCGGAATCGTATCCCTAGCCTCTGTTTCTCTAGAGGTGGGTGACAGGGGAGGGATCATGTGAGGATTACCTGTTGTGATCCCTCCCTCTGGGGCATCTGGTATTGGCCACTGTCGGCAGACAGGATACTGGGCAAGGTGGATCTTTGGTCTAACTCAGTATGGCTGTTCTTATGTGGAGGGCCCTTCGGGTGCTGTGTGTGTGTGTGTGTGTGTGTGTGTGTGTGTGTGTGTGTGTGTGTGTGTGTGTGTGTGTGTGTGTGTGTGTGTGGTAAGGCATGGGGGATGTTACTTGCTGTCCATGCACACTGTGTCTCTTGGGATGTCCTGGGAGATGGGGGTGCTGCTGCTTGTAAGTGCCACTTACAGCACTGTCTTGAGGGCATTGTGTGTCATAATAGTACCCCTTAAAACAGCAGCCTCCAGAAGAAAATCTGGCCCATTCATAGGAGCCATTTGAGGCTCCCTGCAGTCTGTGCTGCTTCCCATTTGGATGCCCTGCTCTTATACAGTCTTTTTAATCCAAGGGTCTCTGTGGATTTCATGAGCATGCATTTATTAAACCTTGGAACCCCTCTGGGATAATGATGCATAGGATTATCTCTGCTGTACTAATGGGAGACGTTGATCCTCAAAGAAACTTGCCTAGCTCACATCACTAATGTGTGGAACTCAGGATGCCTGACTACCCGTCCTCTGATCTGATTGCTAGACACAGCCTTCCCAGCTGCTAGCCTTGTTGCAGATTGACCAAATCAGGCCGGGAGTGTCGTGCATGGAAGGCCTCAGAACTGGCCTTTGAAGAGTGTCTGGTGGGCACCTGGTTTTGTGTGCTGCCAGTCAAAGAATTTGATGGTGGTATGAGAAGGAAAACACTTCTCAATAGTGAAACCAGTTGTGATTTCAAAGAATGCCATCCTCGCTGATTTTTGCAAGAGAGATGCATGTTCTCCCTGCAGTTTCTTTCCAGATTTTCATTTACCTGGCTTTGATGGAGAGGCAAAGATGAGACCATGGAAAATATAACTTGCTTTTTGTGTTTCGGTTATACCAAGGGTTACTGATCTGTGTAGTCCACAGACCATCAGTGGTCCATAGAGAACTAGCTAGATGTATGGGGCTGGCGTTTCTCTTTGCTTCTAGCTCCTGTGTCACACAGACAACTGAAAATAAGACCTAATAGTAATTAGAGATGTGATAGTGTACACATCTAAATGGTTAACCGATGAGCCTAAGACAGAGGCAGGAGCGGGAGGGGCAGGTGGCTCTGTGGAAGCCGGTGCATGCAGGCTTTTAAGCCAGCTTCCTGGAGATGGGCGAACACAGTACCTATTTGTTTTTAAAAAAAAAAAAAAAAAAAAAAAAGGAGCCTAACTTTAATATATATCAGTCAGCCTAACTTTGATACCTGCAAAGATACTGGAACAAATTATTAAGCAATCCATTTGTAAGCACCTAAAGAATAATCAGGTTATAAGGAATAGACAACGTGGATTTGTAAAGAAGAAATCATGGCCTCCCCACCTAATTTCCTTATTTGATAAGGTTATTGGCCTGGTGGATGGGGGAAGCAGTAGACATGATGTACCTTGATGTTAACAAGGTGTTTGCCGCAGACCCTCATAACATTCTCATATGCAAACTAGGAAATTATGGTTCAGATGAAATAACTGCAAGATTGTTGCATAACTGGTTGGGAGACCATACTCAGACAGTAAGATCTTAATGGTTCTCTGGAACTCGGGGGGGATATCTACTGGGGCTCTGCATTGGGTCTGCCCTACATCTGGTACTAGTTAATATTTTATTAATGACTTTGGAATAGAGAGTATGCTTATAAAATCTGCAGATGACACCAAGATGGGAGGGGTGGAAGCACTTGGGACCACAAGATTAGAGTTCAAAATGACCTTGGTAAATTGGAGAATTGATCTGAAATGAACAAGAGGAAATTCATTAAAGACAAGTGCAAAATACTGCACTTTGGAAGGAAAATCAAATGCACGAGTCCAAAATGGGGACTAGCTGGCTAGACAGCAGTAATAAAGAAAAGGATCTGGGAGTTATAGAGGGTGACAAATTGAATGTGACAACAATGTAATAAACTTGTGCAAAAGCTAATTATTATTCTGGAGGGATTTGCAGAAGTGTAGTATGTAAAATATGAAATAATTTTTCTGCTTTGCTTACGCACTGGCAGGGCCTCAGCTGGAGTACTGTATCCAGTTCTGGGCACTGCACTTTCAGAAAGATGTGGACACCTTTGAGAGAATTCAAAGGAGAGCAATACATGATAAAAGATTTAGAACAGCTGACCTATGAGGAATTCTTAAACAAAAACTGGTCATGCTTAGTCCTGAGGGAAAGAAGACTGGGGGGGGGGGGCTCCTGATAATAGTCTTCACATATGTTAAGGGCTGTTATAAAGAGGACAATCAGTCATTCCCCTTGTCCACTGAAGGTAGGACAAGAAGTAATAGACTTAATCTGAAGCAAGGAAGATTTGAGTTAGGTATTAGGAAAAACTTCCTAATTAAGGCGAGGCCCAATCTATGGGGGAAGGTCGGCTGACGATACACAATTCCAGCTACGTAAAAAGCATAGCTGAGTCGACGTACCTTAAGCCAAGCTTCAGTGCCTCCTTCACGAGGAGTAAGAGTATCGGGGGAGGGAGGAGTGCCCTCAGCATTTGTTTTAGCAGGTCTTTACTAGACTCGCTAAATGAAATGCCAGATCAACTGCTGCAGCATTCATCTTCCTGCAAGTGGAGAAGTGACTAAAGACTGGTTAAGTATTGCAACAAGCTTCCAAGAGAGGTTGTGGAATGCCCATCATAGGAGGCAAGTTAGACAAACACTTATCAGGGATGGTCTAGTTATACTTGGTCTGCGTAAACATAGGGGGCTAAACTCGACATCTTCTTGAATCCCTTCCAGCCCCCTACATGGTTCTCTGAAATTCTTGCCGTCATTGCAGTGTTAATTTTCTGTGTAAGCAATTGTTGTTGTAATGACTCCAGGGATGTTGTGTGGTCCCAAGTTGGAGAGGAGGTGTCTGGGAGCCAGTCTCTCAGTTAAGATGTGCGCTGTACTATGGGAGTAGATTGGGAGCCTGGATTTTGGGTTGCAGCTTGTGGGTAACTTGCTGTTGACTGATTTCAGAGGGGTAGCCGTGTTAGTCTATTTCAGCAAAAACAAGGAGTCTGGTGGCACCTTAAAGACTAGCTTGTTAAAGACTAAATTTTTAATCTTTAAGGTGCCACCGGACTCCTTCTTGTTTTTATTGTTGATTGAGTTTTGCTTTCTCGCTCTCTTCCCCTTTCTGAACCCCATGCACTAGCTAGCAAAGCTGTCCCTGGAGTGGACCCAGTCACAGGCTTGTCAGCTGTCTCAGTTGCAAGCTGTGGTGAATTTCTCCCCAGCTGTAGCACTCCTGGAAGTGGTACCCTCTTGCCTGTGCGCAACTCAGTGCTGCCTCCAGATCCACCGCCCAGGCATGGGGAGAAGAGGTAGCCCAGCTACAGCCTGTGCCACACCTGGGCGGCAGTTTCTGGATCCTTATTACCACTGAGTAGATACCAGGCTCTATGCCGTGATTGCTGCTGATATATCTGGGTGTATGCTGTGATTTTTTTTTTTTTTTTTTTAATTTTTTTTGCTACAGCTGCAGCTTAGGAGATGGCATTGAGAGCCAGGCAGCTGGTTTAAATTTGTGTGGCTCTTCCCCATCTCCTGTCCTCCCCTTTTATTAGCGATGATTTGGAAGTTCCTTGCAAGCCCTATAACAAGCTCCGCCTGCTGCCTGCCATAACCAGCTCTCCTTCAGGGGAGCTGGCTGTCACTTTCTGTTATAACATGTTCTAAAATCTAGACTAGGGTACCACATGAGGATTAGCTTGACTGGCTCACTCATGCAGAGGCTAAACTGTTTGTTTGACCTCAGTTATTTCACTTGAGTTGAGAACATCCTTCCCCCCCCCCCCCCCCCCCCGTAAAGACAAGGCCTGGCTGTCCTGTCTCTGAATGCAGCTGAGGTGAAATCTGAAGAGAAGGCAGCATCACACCAGCCTTTAGAAGGATTGTGGGTGGGCAGTTACTGTTCAAGTCCATGGCTGACCAGTGGTTAGGAGACTAAACTGGGTCACTCAGGAGACCTGGATTCAACTTACTTTGCTCTGCCACAGACTCCCTGTGTGACTTTGGGCAAGTCCCTCCATGTCTCAAGATCTCCATCTGTACTAAGGGGATAATAGCAATGCCCTGCTTCCCATGGGAGGATAAATATGTTAACCGATCACAGAATCTGAGCATCTTTAAGAGGACTTTTCTCGGGCTAGCTTGCTGATCAGGGAAGCCCACTTCGACTTAATCCCCATCTCACTGTAGTCAGTGAAATTATCCAGTGTTGCAAGCTCCCATCATTTTATATTGTCATGATATTTACTGTTTTCCCTAAATCCCCAGCTTCTGGTGTCAAGTTATTTCACAAGAAACTCGGCTTTCATGTAGTGACCAAATAAATGAATTCCCAGTGCTTGTAGTTCTGGAGAAAAGCTTGAAAACCTGAATCCCTCCATACAGGTTCAGAAACAGGCAAATAAATCCAAAACTCCTGATTTTTTAAAACACAATATGATTTTTGAACACTTGCTTTAACAGTACTCTTCTCATACTGTTTCATTGTATTGCCTCCATCAGAAATGTAGGGTTAGATCTGGCCTCATTTGTGCCCTTTACTGCCAGAGTTAAATGTAACCTTTCCCCTTAAGGTTGTTGCTGGGTTTGTAACTTTCATTCAACCGGGGGTGCTGCGTGTATCCCAGGTTTGCCTGGGCATCCATTGTTGTTGAATATTTGTATTATCATAGGGCAGGGCTACTCAACTTTGGAAGCCCCAGGGGCCACAATGATACCCACAGCCCATGTCAAGGGCCACAACTTAAGTGTGGTTACATGTACATGCAAATAGCTTCTTTCACATGGACGGGCATGAATACAAAGATTAAGGCAAGACTACACAACACGCAGGCCCCATTTAAGTCAGTTCAGCTGATATTAATAAAATTCAAGATTTACCCGATTTCCACCCCTGTGACAGCACTTTTAATGAGCAATGACAGTCCAGGAATTTAACTCTTAAAAAGCATCTCAACAGAAGACCATTATATTGACTCCTCATTGTGGAGCATGTTCCCAGTGGAGGCCATGTTCAAAGGATCCCACCCGTGGGCCGCGTGTTGAGCCCTGCATAAACCCAAACTGCACTGTGGGCCACAAACAAATAGGCCGTGGGCCTCATGCAGCCCGCAAGCCGTGTGTTGAGTAGCCCTGTCATAGGGCTTAGCAGCCTCAGTCATAGACCAGAACCCTTGGGTACCAGGTGCTGTACAAGCACACAACAAAAAAACAATTCCCATCTCAAAGAGCTTACAATGAACATGGCAAATTGTCAGTCATTTTTCTTGTCTCATGTGCAGGAAACCTAGTACAGGACCAGATAGGAGTGCGACCAGATTGCCGGTTCCTAGTAATACTCATTTACATAATTACTAATAACACACACATGCAATTTGGCCTAGCACCCCATCTCCTTCCCACTGTGCTTCCTGGATTATAAAGATGCTTTCTCGGAGGCAGTGTGGAAAGGACAGGGCCAGAATGGCATGAGCTCCAGGTATCATAAGCTTTGATATCCCAGAAATGTGCCTCTCTACATGTATAAAGAGCCATGTAAATTTCCAGCACGGCATACGTGTTTTGTAATAATAATATTAGGTGTGAATGAATGAACACCTGGTAAGGGCTGAGGTAAGGAGGTCTGTTTCCCTGCTGTCCCCAGAAAGCTTTTCAGTTATTACCCTAACATGCTGTTTCCTGCCATTTAGAAACCACAACTCTAAATATAGGTACTAACAACGTCTACGGGCATTCTGATCTGTTTATTTACGTGCCTCGGACCACACCTGAAAAGCTGGAGTTGTTGTCATGGTACAGCAATGTCACGTGGTGACCTCAGCAGTGTAAGGGCAGAATAACTCCCCAAACACGTGTCGTGTTGGGTAGTCAGATGTGCTGAACAAGTTGGTCTAGATCAGCAGTGCTCCGACTCCATTGCACTGTGAGCCAATTTGGACACCGTATGTTACTATGTGATCCCAGGAAGGGGGAGGGACCAAAGACCAAGCTTGCCTGAGCCATGTTACTGTGGGTGGGTGGAGGATTGGAGAGTCAGAAGGGATTCTTCCCTGGGCTGGAGGCATGAAACCTTAGCCTGGGGTAGTGGGGCTTTGGCTTCAGACTTGCTGGGGCCCAGGGTCAACACCAGCCCTGGCGACCCCATTAACATGAGGTCGCGTGACCCACTTTGGGGCCCTGACCCACAATTTGAGAACCCCTGGTCTAAATGCATCTGAGGTCACTGTTGAGGTCTCAAGGTAGAGAGCGATTTGGATGACTCCTTGAGCATGTGTTGGAGAGGGAAGTGAGAGCCATCTGCAGTTCTGGAGTGTGTTATTGACAGCATTAGCAGCAATGTGAAGGTGGAAGGGAATGCACAAGTCCTTCTCCTTATCTTATTTCTGTGCTTCTATGGTTTTGGGTAGCGGAGATGCATCACGCTGCAGCTTCTGCTGTCGCTAAATGTCGGTATTGTCTCCCACAAAAACAGTGATAGGAGACCGCAAACAATAATGGGCATTGAGGCGTGTGCATCACAGGTAGCCAGACTCATGGTGTTTATTCTGGGAACACTGGAAACAGCAACACTCAAACAAGATTTTTTTTTTTTTTTTGTAAAGCATTCGTAAGTATTTCAAAAGGCAAAATAAGCAATAGGAAGAGAAGTGAGTCTTTGACAGCCTTTTTTTGTAGGGCTAGAGCAGCGGTTCCCAACCTTTGCCAGATGGGGACCCACAAATCAGGAAGGCTTGGTGACCCAGGGCAATTCAAACAATGTGTGAATGGCTCCTTAAGAGCCACCTGGGGAGACACCTGGCAACCCTTTTGAAATGTAATGGCGACCCATATTTGGGTCCCGACCCATAGGCTTGTAATACCCATTCGACCTGACCCACAGAAAACAAGACAGCTGTTTTGCACAGGACTTGTAGTTTCACTTGCCAGTGGTGGGTACAAAACATAGCTCAGGGAGCCAAGAGGAGCTGCTGCACCATCGGTTCCTGCAGAATTTCAGCTTTTATTTAAAATAAGAATTCCAGCTATTATGGTTATGAAGATAACTTTGAAAATGGGGCACAGTGGCTTCCCGAGTCTGCTGGCAGCTTTCACTGTCACTGGTGCTGCTCAGTTTCCTCAAGCAGCAGCAAAGTCCACAAAATGTATTTTGCTTCATTTTAAATGCTGCTGTTTGGAGTTTTGAAGGCTGCAAAGAAAGCATGTCAGTTTTACTCTGATGCTTTGGAAAGCTGTGATCAGCAGGTGAAGCAGGTACTGATGCTAGATGGGAGGAGAAATTAGAATACTGGGGGCTTGGGTAAGGGTAGATTAAAATAGAGCTCTTAGCTTCCCAAAAGAGGATGGAGTAAATAAGCAGCATCCATGGCCAACATCCTGCAAAAAAGACCATCTCACACCTTTGTGGTAGGAGGGGTTTAGCTTCTCATCAGGGTACTGCTGCTAAAATCTCACTACTGGGGTCCTTTTACATTGGTCTCTGTCTGATAGATTTAGTCCTCTGATAAGTGGCTTGTAATTGCTTCCAGTAGGAAGCTGAGACAAATGGTTTTCCTGTTTGCTAACAAACCTGCCCCTCTGCAGGGCACCGTCCCTGGGCAGTTACAAGAGGAGCTGGGAAAAGAAATTGACAAACCATTTTTTCAGTGACAAATGTTGTTTCATCAAAACCAAAATGTTATGAGAGCATCTATCTGGACAGCAATTTTATCAGGAGTGGTTTTTTTTTTTGGTCTGGGATGGAATTTGTAGACAGAGGGTATGCTTGCATTGGAGCTGGGCAGTGTAATTTCCAGCTGGAATAGACATACTCCTGCCATATGTTTTGAGCTGGCGCGCAAAACCCGCAAGTGTCTCCATGGTCAGTGGGACAGTCTAGCTGCCCCAAGTACAATCCTGTAAGAGACTTTAGGTACGTACGCGGGGTGACTAGTCTGTCTTGCAGCTCACTCCACCAGGGCTGCTTTTCTATTTTGTTTCATGCTTGCATGATCAGAACTTGTCTGGAAATTCCACCTTCTTCAGCTCCAATGTAGAGAAAACCCAGAGACAGAGATGAACATCGGTGATAGTCTAGTAGTTAAGGCGCTCACCTGGGGAGGTAGGAGACCCTACTGTGAAGCAGATAGAGCAACTCAACCCGTGGCCTGTTTGTTTGCAGCCTGCGGTGTGGTTTGGATTTACGTGGGGCTCAACACGTGGCCTGTAGGTGGAGCCAAAACAAAAAAGTAGTCAATAGAATGGTCTTCTGTTGAGATGCGTTTCAGTAGTTAAATTCCTGGATTGTCATTGCTCATTAAAAGTGCTGTCATGTGGGTGGAAATTGGGTAACTATTGCATTTTATTAATATCAGCAGAACTGACTTACATGGAGCCTGCATGTTGCGTAGTCTTGCCTTAAACTTTGTATTCATGTCTGTCAGTGTGAAAGAAGCTATTTGCATATCTATTTGCATGTATATGCAGCCACCCTTAAGTGGCGGCTCTCGGCATGTGCTGTGAATATCATTGTGGCCCTGGGGCTTCCAAAGTTGAGTAGCCGTGGTCTACACGATTGGCTATTCTGAGATGTCTCTCCCGCTTTTAAAAAAAAATAATAATAATATTCCCCAAATAAAAAATGTCCAAAGGTCTCTGTTTCATGTGGGATCAGAATGAAAACAAATTTTGAAACCTTGTTTTTTTGAAACCTCAAAATAGTTGTTTTCCAGCCAGCCCTCATTGTAAATCTAACTCTGGCATGGTCTCTGCAGGCAGCGGGCTGGGAGTTACCCACACTCTAGGCTGAATTCACTGTAGCACTGTTCGGATTTTGTTCTCCATGTTAAGCTCCTCATTCTGGAAAGTCCCTTCCCACAAACAGCTCCCTACCCTGCAAGTTTTCTGGCACACGCTTCCCCCTCAGGCTCCACCTCCAAGGGTGTGTGTGCATGGTAGCTGGGAGTGCGCTTCCCAGCGTGGGAAAAGAGACGTGCGCTGGAGCTTCTTGAGCACTAGTGTGGCTGTGGTAGCCAGCTACGTACGGCCCGAGGGGTTAGGTGGGTGTGTGGGAGAGCTATTTGTAGAATACTTGTATCTGGACTGAGAAACTACTGGAGTTCTCACTAAGATGTAAAGCAGTGGTAGCCCCCGTGGTATCTACCTTCCTGGTCACAGACATCCGTGTTATTGCTGCTTTCCAGTAAATAAAGGCTGAAGCACTTTTGCTTTCATTCTGAGGAGAGAGTTACTGTCCTCAGCAGGAGCCCTTTGGAAAGCCAAGCGTTCTGCTGGAGGAGTTGGAATGAGATTCCTGGTCTGCCTTGGGCTGTCTTGTGTTGCAAGAAGGAAATCCCCTGTGTACAGATTGGCTGATGCTGAGTACCATTTCTCCTGTGTGCTGTGCCGGTGACTCCTGATGCTCGGCACGCCTGTGTCCTCGCTCTGCTAGTGGAGAGGAGCTTCTGTTCCAATTTCCTGTGAGTGCCAGGGGTTTTGCTGCATGGTTTGGTGGTGTCTGAGGGGTGTGCGGGACAGAGCTGCAGGCTGAGAGAGGAAAGGGGAGCTCTGAGAGAGGTTCGCTAACTGGCGAGGTGATTCTGGGCCTCCCAATACGGTTTGTTGGGGGGACGGGACGGGACATCTGAATCAGCGCAGAGCTGGGCGAGTTCATGAGTGGGATTGTGATGAGGCCGCTTGTGCGGGGGGGGGCAAAGCTCAGCAGCTGTGGGGCTCACTGCTAGCACCTTCCTAAAAGCCCAGGCTTCAGATCTTCACCTTTGGGGGCAGATGGGACTTGGACTCACCCATGGACTCTGCGGTGGTGCTAGACATTCTGTTACTCCAGTGCTGGCTGGTTCTTGCTCATGTGCTCAGGGTCTAACTCAGAGGTGGGGAACCTTTTTTGGGTCAGGAGCCATAGGAAAAAAAGAAGAGACAACCCCTCACTGGCATGGCCCCTAACTGAGAAGGAGAAAGACACTCCCCACATTTCCCCCTCGCACATCAGAACCTAGTGGGGTCCAGGCTAGTAGATTTTGTGTGCTCCAGTCCTGCAATAGGCTCGGGCTCCCCAGTGCTGGGGTGGGGAGAGCCCTGAGCCTCTGGGGGCAGATCCAGACAAGCCGAGGGCCTCATCCGAGGTTCCCCACCTCTGGTCTAACTGATTGTCACATGGGGGTCGGGAAGGAATTCTCCCCGGTCTGACTGGCAGTGGTCTTGGGGACTTTTCACCTTCCTCTGCGGTGGGTGGGTTGCTTGCCAGAGTTATCTGGGTGTATCTCACTTAATCATTTCACTGCCGTTGCAGGGCCTCGGGGTGTGCCTGGGTCCTGCCTGTTCTCTTTGTGTGACACATAATAGCCTGCTCTCCTGCGGGCGGGTCTAATTTCGGTTGCGGGGTTGAGGTGCGGGGGCGGGGTGGTGCTGGTGGCCTATGATGTACAGGAGGTCAGATGAGAGGATCTGGTGGGTCTTAAACTCTGACTCGTCAGGTCCCCCCTGTACACACTGAAAATGCCTGGTTAGAGTCAATCAGGATCGGCACAGAATCCCCGCATCTCCCCTCGCTGCTGTCAAAGGTCCACATGCAGGCCTGCAGCCCGGTGGTCCAGAGTCCCAACTTTATTATGGGTTTCACAATATTTGGTGGGGATTTTTTCCTTAAAATCCCAGCTCCTGGCATGATGGGAGCCCTTGAGAATCTCCACTTTCATTTGAAATAGCTGTGGCTACTCCTCTTCTCTGCTTTTCTTCCTACTTCCTCCCCTCTGTACCGTCTTCTTTAAAAAAACAGAAGAAGCCTACAGTCCACGTAGCTAATAAAGCTGGGTCAATTCTTCACCTTCCCCACCTGATTGTATGTTGTATTACTGTCTTCTATCCATTTGTGTTTAGATCGGGGTGGGGAACGTTTTTTGGGGTTGGGGCCACTGACTCTCAGAAAAATCATTTGGGGGCCGCCCAGAATTGAGCCCGTGACTGAGAAGCAGAAGGACTCTCCCCATATTTCCTTCACCCCGGAGCCTAGAGGGGCCTGGGCTAGTAGATTTTGTGGGCCCTCTAGGGTGGGGCCAAAAATGAGGGATTCTGTGTGTGGCTGCCAGGAAGCAGGCTTTGGTGTGAGGTATGGGCAGGAGGGAAGATGCAGGCTTGGGTCTGGGGGGGGGGGGGGAGGTCTGGGTAGGAGGTGGGAGCTTAGTAAGGGTGCAGTGGTTGGGCAGGACAGGGGTACAGGAGCCACTTCCTTCCCCCCCCCCCCCCCCGTATGCGGATTGGATCCAGACCTGGCTTGCCTGACTTTGACCCACGAGGCTTGGGACTTCCTCCCCCACAATGGGGTGCCAACACTGGCGCTCCAGCCCTGTGGGGGGAGGATTCAGGGGGGCTGGAGCGCCAGCACCAGCTCCCCAATGCTGGGGAGAGCCCATAGCCTCAGGGGCTGGATCCAGCCCCCCCAGGCCTTAGGTTCCCCATCCCTGCTTTAGATCATAAACCCTCTACAGCAGGGCTACTCAGCACGTGGACCGTTTGTTTGCGGCCCGCAGTGCGGTTTGGGTTTATGGGGGCTCAACACATGGCGCACACGTGGGATCCTTTGAACATGGCCTCCAATGGGAACACGCTCCACAACGGCGAGGTGTCTCCCAGGTGGGGTGACCACTGAAAGACGTAAGTAGACGGGCTGGCTGGAACAGACGGGTAGAGGGTGTCGGCGTTTCTAGCCCCCAAGGAGAAGGTGCAGGGAGCGCCGGGACATTGTGGGAAGTGCTTTGTATACATGCCTGTCAGTGTGAAAGAAACCTATTTGCATATATATTTGCATGTATATGCAACCACACTTAAGTTGCGGCCCTCGGCGTGTGCTGTGAGTATCATTGTGGCCCCCGGGCTTCCAAAGTTGAGTAGCCCTGCTTTACAGATGGATTGTCTCTTCCATACTTGTACAGCCCCGGACACAACCGGACCCCAATCTGTACTAAAACTGTAGCCCGCTGCTGTCAGTATCAGTATTTGTTACTAAAGTATGTGTCTAGCTTCATGGTTGTGAAGAAAAGTTAGAAAATGTGGGGCCTCTTCCCCCCTCCCCCCCCCCCCCAAGGAAATAAAGCCAATCTCATGTTGGTTTTGAGCCAGTCTCGTGATTTCTGGAGATTTGGTCCATGCGTTTTTGGGGTTGTCCTCCTGTGTATGTACCGGTGCCTAGGTTTGGCAATGTATGTAGTGGGATGGATGCACTGTGCCTTCTACTCTAAAATTCCTGGGTGTGCCATGGTTTTTCAGTGCAGGGCTGATGGAAGGAAAAGATACCAACAACTGTGGTTTAAAGCTAAGGCATCTGTGATCCTGTGGTTCTAAGCAATTGGCTCTGCTATTGTTCGTATGATACCAGTTGCTGTTCTGTTGCCAGAAGAAAATAGTTTTTTCTTTTCCATTTGTCTGTTTGCTGCTGCTCTAAAAGAAGTGGTATGTTTCGAACATAGCCTAAACCAGTGTGGCTTCTAATTGCTTCCTCATCTGTACATAGGCCTTGCCAAGAAGAGGAATGTTCTGGAAGCAGCATTTTGTTGCTAGTGAGTGGATTGGTGTAAAACCTATAGAGGCAGCTTTTGGTGGGTCACACGAAAAAGGCTGCTGCCGAGTATTCAATTTCTCAGGGGTGGTGAGTGCTCGCTGCTTTAGCAGGAGCTCAAGTTCCAAAGGGTCATTATTCATTAGCTCATAATTAGTTTCACGCTGTCACCTCATGAGTTTTTAAATATGCGTAGGTGGGGGAGCTGGTCATGGCCGCTGAGATCCAAAAATAAGCAGTTAGAGATACATTTGCAGGGCAGCTGGAAGTATCTGAGAATTTAGTGCCCATTTTAGCAAAGGGACCATGGCATTAGTTGGAGCACTGTGTATTTTCTCCCCACCCAGCTCTGCTAATGCAACTCTGTCCTGAGCAAGGCCAGATTTTGGGGGGGCAGGTCTCTGCCAAGGACTGGCTGTATTTCACTAGTGATTTTGGGGGAGGTCACCAAAGTTCTCATGACGTCGGGTCTCCAGAAGTGAAAGGCTAGCACCTGGATCTGTTGTCCTCGCTTCTGCTGTACACTCTGACAATGCCCAGGGGAATTCAAAGGAAGCGGTGTTATGTAATTTGCTTCTGCTCACTGTACTGTATTGTAGAGTGCAAGTGGGAAGGGAAGGAAACTGTTCTTCCTGGCACGAACCTGGCTGTGAGTGTGTGACGTTCCAGCCTTGGACTTCATGGGTGCTCCTACATCATCCACTGTGGCTGCTCACAGCTGGGTAATAGCGGCAGGAGTAGAACTGAGGCCATCCTGCTCCTGATGCTCAAGTCCCCACTGCCTGAGCTAAGGCAGGATCTCTGCTAGTTCTGAATGGAATAGGCTCCAGTGTTCCCAGCAGAGCGGCCCTGGTTCCGTCAGAGGGCTACCGCAAAGCCCCCTCCTGGTGTGAAGGGAAGTTCAAAAGCACAAATCTGAATAAGCTCCAGGGATTGTTTCTGGTGCACTTCAGGCTGCTTGAAGGTCTTTACTTGTAGTCGAAGAGAGTTCCTGTATCTGCTGGGGATGTCAGCGTGTAGTCGACTACATGATTAACCAATAAGCCTGGGTTTATCAGTTAATTCTTTTGACTGTATGCATTCCCCCCCCCCCCCCCACTGCCTTTGTATCCATGGAACCACTGAGGCAGTGGTGGGGAGAGGGGCAGGCAGAAGCCGGCACACATGGGGAGCCAACTTTTAAACGAGCCCTCTATGCATGCCGGCTTCTGCGGAGCCACCTGCCCTCCCTCCTTCCCTCCCCCACTGCTGCCTCTGATAGAGAGGCAGCAGCATGGGGGGTGGAGGGACAGGCGGAAGCCAGTAAACGCGGGAAGCAGATTTCAAGCCAGCTCCCCATGCGTATCCGTTCCTGCGGAGCTGCTTGACCCCCACATTGCTGCCTCTTTATCAGAGGATGGGGGTGGGAGAGGTGGGAGCAGGTGTCCGCCTGCCCCCCTCCCTGCATGTGAAGATGTAGCTGCTAAAATTTCAAGCGGTTACATGTTTACACAAATACCTGATAGTTAACATACCTAATACCTGTCTGATTCCAGGAGAGACTTTGCTTGGGAACGCTCCCCACTTGACAGTGGCAGTTCTGGATAAATCCCTGGAATTTTTCTGGTGGTGTTATTGAAGTATAGAGTGCAGTGTAGGGTTGGACTCTATCGAACACTGCCGAGAGAGAGACCTTGTCTTAAAGACCCGTGCTCCAACACCCTTGCTTTTATACTTTCCAGAGGGCTCAGTGACCACTAAACAAAGATCCTGTCTCACCTGAATGGTGCTAAGCCAGTATGCTCCCCAATTTGCAGGAGGGACCTCACATTGAGTCAGTACTGCTAGGGTGAGAACCCAGGAGTCCTGCCTTGCCGCCAAGATCTCTCTGCCTCTCCTTTTTCAATCCACTTTTGATGATGCCACTGAGACGAGAGAGGGGCTGTAGGCAAGGGTTGGCCCCGAACCCATTTTACTGTCCCACGAAAATATTCAAGAGGTTGGAAAAAATGACCAGCCTCAAAGAGAGTTGAAAAGTCAATACCGTGACAACTTTCACAAGCTGGAAAATAATAATAATAATAATAAAAATCCATGCGGGTCAATTTTGACCAATTTGTATTGGTGGTTTGTTTGGTTTTTTTTTAAACTATAACTAGGATAATTTTGAAACAAAATTGTCAAACTGGAATGTCAAAATGAAACGTTTCTTTTGAAAAACCGACCCTTTCCCAGAGTGGTTTCAGCTTCAGCAAGTCTGCATTTTCTGATGAAAAACAGTTGTCAACATACCAGGTATGGGGGAGAGATCTGAACTAGGAAGAGAAGTTCCCTTGTACTCTTCACAAAAGAACAAGAACTGTTTTCCCCTTTACTAATTTCCAGTGCTGCTGACTTGGCACGAAAGGTGCATTGGGCTGTATTTTTCTCCCAGACGCTGCCATGTGGCTAGTTAGACATGTGACATTCTTGATCTTTAATCTGAATTCTCCCCCACCCACTCTCGTCTTCTCATTTCTCCTTGTGCTGAGTAGTTATAAAAGCCCTCCTTTAAAAGGTCTCTGTATCCTCCTCTCCCCCCTCCACTCCAGCAGGCTGAGAACAGAGCTGGTAGGCAGGTAAACCGCAGTCTGCCTTGCATGACCCTGTCCTCTCCCTCCAGCTCTCGCTGGAGGATGCTGTGCTCCCCCTCAGGTAGTCTCATGACTCTGGAGGAGTCGTTGCTTGTTGAAAAGACTGGGACCGCCTGAACCCTTCCTCCGCCCACGTCTTTTCAGTTGAGGGCTGAGGAGCAGCGAAGTTCATGGCTCCAACTCAATGTGAACAAAACTTCTAGTGGTCTCGATTGAAAAAGGAGTCTTGCACAGCAGTACAGGTTGGACCTCCCTGGTCCGGCACCCTCTGGACCTGACTGGTCCTGGATGAGGGATTTCTTCGAGTCAGAGGAGGTCATTTCAGGGCCCCCCGGCTGCCTCTTTCCCTGTTTTCTGGCTCCTCCTGCAGCCCAGCTGAGCCACACGCCAGCTCCTGGTCCCTTCCCAGCCCAACTGAGCCATGCGCTGGCTCCCGGGACCCCATACTCCTGCAGTGCACCAGGACTCTCTGGTCCTGGAACATCCGAGGTCATGCTGGACCACAGATGTTGCCAGATCAGAGAATCCTGGATTTTAGAGGTGCAACCTGTAGTAACCTGGGGAGGGAGTGAATGTCACAGAGCCTTGAATCGGACCCTACAATTGTGTGTATCCCAATGAGCTGTGGTGGTCCTAAATCCCACTGCTAATTGGTGGGGAAACACTTAACAACATTGATATTGGAATCACCTTCATTAGGCTTCAGAGCTGACCGAGGTTGATGGCTCAGAGATTGTTCCAGGCCATCAACTGAGTCAGGCAGGCAACGGCTGCCATCCGTATGAGGCTGCAGGGAGCTCAAGTCTTTCTAGCCAACCACGTGCCAGCTATTGGACAGTGGTTCTCTGTGGCTCATTCTGTTCAGAGAGATCTGGGCATTAACCCACCTGTCCTCCCATCAGCCCGTCCCATGAGGCGGAGTGACCAAGAGTTGGATGACAAAGGAGAGCTGCTAGGACAACTGGTGGGGAATGCCCCACAGTCCTTATGAGATGGTCCCACTTCCCCAGTGTGTCTAAGGCAGCCTGACCCCTAGGCCCTTCCTGCTGGCTTGCATTCTTTTTAGGGGTTTCTTTAGCTTTTGGTGCATCTCTTCTACGGGACTGTCTAATCTGACAGTGCTGAGCGCTGCCCATCTCATCCTTTGTGGGAGATCAGCAGGTACTGAAACCACTCCAGTGTTCAGTCAGCTTCCTGGCAGCTACTCCAACCCACTCCAGAATATGGATGTAAAATTTCAATTAATTGGCTAATTGAATAGTGGATGCAATATGCATCGACTATTTGATTAGTCAATAAGGGCGCTTCTGCCTTTGAAGTGTAGTAACAGTCCCAGGGCTGTTGCTACACTTCAAAGGCAAAAGCGCTGCGGAGAGCACAGGGCCAGTGGGGGATTCAAGCAGTCCCCCGCTGGTCCCGTGCTCCCCGCGGTGTTTCAAAGCAGCAGAGCTGCATGGAGCCCGGAGTCAGTGGGGGAATCTCCAGCTGATCCCAGGCTCCACACAGCACTACTGCTTTGAAATGCCACATGCAGGCCAGGCCAGCTAGGGACTTCCAGCTGGCCCCAGGCTGCTGCTTTGAAGCACCCTTTTTTTTTCCCCCCTCCCTTGCTGCCTCTTTCTGATAGACAGAGCAAGGGAAGGGAGAAGGTTGAGTCGATTAGTCGTCCACATTCCTACTCCAGAAAGGCAGCACCTGGGAAGTGACTGCTTGGCACCACCTTGAAATACCTCCTGAGCGTCCGCCTTGTCTGAGTCTCCAGCCCCATGTGGGTTGCTCCCTGAGGTAGGAAACTGAAAAATAGACCTAGGGAGGGCGGATCGGTATTCTACTAAGTGCTGACACGTCTCGGCAGGTCAGAGTGCACCTGTCTCTCCCCTTTGGAGACGCTGATGTTGTAACTCCCTCAGGGCACAGAAAGCATCACTCTTTAACATCTAGGTGGCGTGCCTTGCTGTGGGCGTCTGTGCGTCTTCTGCAAGCTACCTGCAAGCCAAAGCTCTCCTCAGCGTGGGCATGAGTAAATTCTGCCCAGGGAGGCCAAGGAACAGAACAGCAGAAGGTGCTGCTGGCGAGGCTGGGGGTCCCATCGGCAGAGCTCTGGGCTTTCAGCGGGCCCAAGAGCTCGCTCAGGCTCTGTCCATCACTGCTCTCTCTCCTTATAGTTTCGTCGGTTCCTTCTGGTCCTGGAATCTTAGTGATCAGCTAGTCCAGTGGTTTTCACGCGAGGGCTCACAACCCAGCACCGGGCCATGGAATGTCGGGCCCTGGGTCTCGGGGCTGCAGGGGGAGCAAGTGAGCAGTGGGGGGGGGCTAAAGCCGCTCCGTGCCTGGCCTGGCACCGCAGACTGCGCTGTGCCCCAGAAGTGGCCAGCAGCAGGCCCGGCTACTCGGTGGGGCGGGAGGGAGAGCACAGGGCTCCGTGCACTGCCCCCGCCCTGAGTGCTAGCTCCGCACTCCCACTGGCTGGGAACCTGCTGCTGGCTGCTTCTGGGGGCAGCCTGGTCTGCGGTGCCAGGAGAGGCAGGAAGCTGCCTTAGCTCCCCCCTGCTGCACTGCTGACCAGGAGCTGCTCAAGGTAAGCCCCTCCTGCCCCAGCCCTGACCCCCTTCCCCCCCCCCCCCAACCCGGAACCACCTCCTGCACCCCAAAGCTCCTCCTCAGCCCCACCCCGGAGCCCACACTAGTCAAATTATGTTGGGTCGCAGCATCAACAATTTTCAACTGGGTCATGAGGAAAAAAAGTTTGAAAACCACAGAAGTAGTCTGACCCCCTGTATAACTTTGGCCATAGAACTTACGCAGTATAATTCCTGGAAGCGAGCTTTGTCAATAGCATCCCATCTTGACTTAAAAATGGTCAGTGCGGGAGAATGCACCCCAACCCTTGGTAAGTTGTCCCAGGGTTAATCACGCTCACCGTTAAAAATGCCTTCTTCCCTGTCTGACTGTGTCTCGCTTCAGCCTCCAGCCGTGGGATTGTGAGACCTGCTAGATTGAAGAGCCATTGTTAAATGTTTGTTCCCCATAGACTGGGAACTGATACTTTCTCTTTCCTGAGTGCTGCCAGTTGGGGAAATGAATGTGGGATTTGCCCTGTGTTAATTGCTGCTCACTGGAAGTCTCTGCAAGGTGCATGTGGTAAGATCACTCACTTGCAGCGCTCCCAAGGTGTCAGCAGAGAGATCGAGGGATCAAACCTGCAAACCTTCGCCTGGGCCTCTAACCCAGGACACCAGTTGTATGGTAATGGTGAATCCAGTCCTTGATAGTGAAATAAATCAACTGAGAGAAGAGAAGGGGCAGAACTTTGCCTTCTTGGTGACCCAGTGTATTCTAACTAGCAGTTTGAACCTTTGCTCTGGAGGAAAAGTCCCTTGCTCGATCATGTTAATTATCTTCGGACAATCAGTGAATTCATTGCTATTCTGGGTGCAGATCCTGTCAGGTGACAATTTTATCTGGAAAGTCCCTGATCCCCCTGACAGACAGGTTATGTCAACTAGGAAGTACCCCCATTGTGTTGTAGCTATGTGCCCCGGGCCAGGGGCCTCATGTTTTCCGAGGATGGACCAGAGCCGTGGTGTTCAACACGCTAGCCATATGTGGCTGGTTGAGTGTGGTTAGTTGGCTACTGCTTCAGAACTGGTTGGGCACCATGGGACTAGCACTTTCCTGTCCTGCAAAAAATTTGAGAAATATTGAGAAAATTCCCTGGACATTTCTTGCCAGTGAAAATTCAGGAAAAAAAAAATGTGGTTCAGGTCACTCAAAAGATCTTTGATCTTTGTGCGTTTAGTGGCTCTCCTTCCTTTTTCTAATGCAAAGGTACTGAAATTTCAAAACAAAAAGCCATTTTGATTAAAGCACCAGAAACTCTGTATAGAAAATGGTAAAAACATCCATTTTTTAGACCGTCTGGAAACTTCTCTTTTCCAAGTTTTTTGAGTAGGGAGATTTGTGGAATCTAGCCCCAGTTTTGTGAACAGATTTTGTCTTGATGAATTGGCGTTTTGGGGGTTAAAAAAAAAAATCCGTCAGTGTTCCTGCTGTATTGTGAAACTTGTGATAATACATTTATTCTCATGTAGCTGATTCTCTTTCACCCCATTTGCAATTTCATAACATCCCGGTGGTGACTACAGCCATTGCTTATATAGAGAAGTAATTAGAGAAGAATTGAATGTAACTTTGACTGCCACGTAGCAGCTTGCAAACGAGTTCCTAGAGCTTGAAAAAGGAATATTTCTCTTTACTGCAGCAGAAAGCCAGCCAGTGGTGTGATTTTTTTGGGGGGGGGGGGACCACAAAATTGGTGGCTTAATAAATACATTTCCTGGTGACAGCTATTTGTATTTTCTCTCTTCTTCTCCTTGCCCACCACTACTGATTCTCTGCACATGGCTAAACCAGCTGCAGGTGTTTGGGTCCAGCAAATAACTTAGTGGTTCCTTTTGTTCTTTTACAACTGGCTAACTTAACGCTGACTGTTTCTTCACCTGGGAATATGTCGGAGTTGGGCCGTGGAATGTATCCAGGAGGCACCTGAGGCCAAAAATGCTATTTAACTATCTCTTGGGTTTACTTAAGCCCGCTCTGTTGACATGGTCATCATGTAGTGAATTGCAGAGGACGCTTCTAACATGGTAGAGCCCAGCACAGTTTGATTTTTGCAACACAGACAGGAAAGATGTGTGTTTGAGAGGTGGTTGAAAGGGTTTTGGTTTACGTTTAATTTAAAAAGTCTCCCATCTTCTGGCAACAGAAATATTCCTGTGAACATTTTGTTCTTTCCCAGTCTTTTACAAATTTTTCATGGAGACTTTTTCCCCCTTTTGGTTTGTGAGGTTTGCATTTTTTTTTTTTTTTTTTTTTTTTGGCTCCCGTGGGGCAATTTTCTCTCTCTCTTCTGTTTGCACTGACAAATTTACTGGATCTATTTCAGTCCTGTGGCAGGAATCAGGTCAAAATGGGGGGGGGGGGGGAGGGGCCAAAATCACTTTAGAAAATGCCATTTAAAAAAAAAAAAAAGTCCGTGGAACATTTCTTAAAAAAAAAAAAATCTTGATTGGTCAACTTCCACAGGTTTTATGATCTTTTTTTCCCCAAAAAGATCCAGTGGCCAAAGAGCAGGAGAGCCCAGCAGTTCAAGTGGCATGAGACTGCAGTGAAATGAGTTTGCGGGAGGTGGTGAAGGAGATGGGAACCGATGGGCAATCAGCACTAGGGAAAGGATGGTTTGCATGCAGCACATTAAGGACTAATGTGCATCCCTCATAAGCTTCAAAAGATAATTCAATGCACCATCTTAGGGCTGGCCTACTCCTGAGTGTCCTGACTGATGTAATGAGATTGGTTTGCAAAAAGCCCTTCTGTGGCTATGTCCCCATTCTGCAGATATTCTCTGCGAGCGAAAGGTGTGCAAACCCCACACCTTTCCCAGGTGTGCCGGGGATTCAGAATAACCAGAATCTTATAATGTGAATAAACGCAACGGAGAAGACATAACTTGATCTCCTCTCTCCGGACACCCTCCACTGGCTGTAGTGTGTGTGATGTTAATGGATGAGAAATGATAGGGGACAGGAGAAGAGTCTGTTGTGGTGTCAGTGATGCTGCCGGGTTGCTTTGAACACCAGTGGCTCACTTGTGCATGCTAGGGAGAGGGCGAAAGGAAGTGGCGAGAGAGGCTTTGTCCGCGAGCAAGGGCTGCCAGTCGGTGTCCAGTCTTGTGGCTAAACCGTACCTTGCAACGGAGGCCAGCACGTTCATTGTTGTAGCTTCAAACGTGAGTCTGCTGCGAGGCCAGGGGAGTACATTAACCCACTGTCACACATGCAGCCAGCCACCCACCTCTTGTGACATTTACATGTCGCTGTGGTGAGCCATTCTGGTTGCTGTGTCTGGCAGCGGCTGGCACCCAAGTGCTGGTGAGCCCTGTGCAAGGGGGTGAGGTGCCCAAGGACCATTCTCATGTTTCCGGGGAGGGGGGTGTCACGTCAGGAAGGGTGACTGTCTGATTTGTTGCCTTTCAGGGATGACTGGTTGGGAGGTAGATGAGTAAGCTGCAGACATGGAAGGGAAAGGACCCTACCGCATCTACGACCCTGGTGGGGGGACGCAGGAAGAAGCAGCAGCAGCCTTTGAGCGGCTGGTGGAGGAGAACACCCGGCTGAAGGAGAAGATGCAGGGGATAAAGTCTCTAGGTAATTTCTGCGGTGCTGGACACGTGGGCAGGAGTCTTTTCTTTTATCCTCCCCCTTCCTGGAGGGATAGGAGGGAGGCAGCGGACGGACCTTGCAGCCACGATGCCACTTGCTTCATCCTCTAGCAGGGGTGCTGCAGGGAGATGCCCTTCTCTTTCTCCACCCCAGCGTTGGCTTGCTGGCTCTGCAACACACCCTAGCTGCCCCAGGGCATGGGAAACTGGGTCTGTACGTGCAGTATGTCGTCCCTCTCCACCTTTCCTGAACATGCCCAAGGCAGTGTTCCCTGTAAGCTGAGCGCTTGGCCGGCCACCCAGGAGGGATTCAGGAGTTGCTCCGTTGATTAGCAGAGCGCTCACAGCCGGCAGCATGTGTTTCTGCTGGTGGCGCACATAACAACATTTATTCCACACATGGATGAAAAAAAATGAGTGGGAACTTTGGCCCAAGGGCTGATTCCCTGCATGGGAAACCGCTCCTAGGACTGAACGGTGCTATTCTGTAGAGAGTGGCACAGCTGTGCATACTGGGAGCAGGCGCCAGCTTGGCATGAAGGTCGCAATGCTGAGCTCTCTATAAAACCTGTTGTGCTGGCAGCTGATCTCTTGGCTTGCGCGCCAGGAGGTGCAGATGGGCTGAGACACTTGCCGTGTGGGTAGCCTACGGAAAGGCCTGTGGTCTGCACTAACTGGATGGGCCGCTGTGGCGGTGGTGCTGAATGCATGGCTGAGAATTGAGAAATATGCTCCTCTAGCATCCTTAGCCCAGCTAGCTTTTAAAGAAGGCTGTGCACTTGCTCGGCTGCCACCTTAAACTCCCACCTCTTCTACCTCCATTGGACGGCTTTTCCCCTCTTGCTGGCGTGAGACCTGATTACACGGTGTCTGTCTCTCTGCTGGCCCTTGCAGTGTAATGTAGGGGAATTTCTTGGCCACGTGGCCCCAGCTCATGCAGTCTAAGGCCTGGTCTGCACTTAAAAATTAGATTGACCAAGCTGTCGCTTGGAGATGTGAAAAATCCCACATCCTGGATGCTGGGGTTAGGTCGACCTAACCTCTGGGGTAGACACGGCTAAGCTGACGGAAGAATTCTTCCATCGACGTAGGAAGTGACTACAGTGCAGTGGGACCATAGCTGTGCCGCTGTAGCGCAGGCATACCAGTAACATCTTAGAGTTCAGAGACAGTGGAGGTCCTCATGGGACTATAATGCACCGTTCTGAGATGCCTTACAAGATGCTTGCGTGTGGAAAAAGATTCGACCTTGTACTAGCCAGTGGAGAGGAAAGGCCTTGGAAAAGGGACCCTCCTGGCCCGAGGTGAGATTCTCTGGCTGAAGATCAGAGTGTAAAACTGGGGAGCCCATATGAAATCTGCCCTGTAGAATGTGCTGTCATTGGTGTTTCCATGCTAGAGTGCCTCTGTGGCAAAGAAGCAACAACTGACCTTCCAGTGTGGGGGGGTTATTTGCTTGGGCAGAATTATTGCTGGGGGAAGAAGGCCCATGTGGGATGTTTCCATTTCTTCTGTTGCTGGTGGTTGTGAAATGCAAGTGGAGGAGGGGATTGGTGCAGGCTGGTGTGGGGAACTGGCCTTGGGGGTGTGGTAGCTACGGTGCTGTGTAACAACCAGGAAATGCAAACTCCTCTGTTTGTTGTAAACACCAGGAGAACTGCTGGAAGAGTCCCAGATGGAAGCATCGAAACTGCGGCAGAAGGTGGAGGACCTCGTGAAGGACAATGAGATGCTGAGGTCTTCCTCCTTCGACAAACTGGCTGAAATAACAGGTACGAAGGTGGGAGGCTCCCCCAGGGAGACCCTTCCAGTCCAGAGTCAGCAAGAGGGCATGGCTATTCGCCACTGAGTCAGGGCAGTCACGCTCATCGGGGCACAGCATGTCCGCGGCCGACCTTGTGAGACGGGGGGCAAGACAGGTTGTTCTGGTTTTCCCTACACGGACAGGCTTTGCTCTTTCGGTATGGGAATGGCCGGGTAGGTGACTGATCAGGGCAGTAGCTAAGGCTAGAGGGCAGATTCCCAGTTTGTCTAGGTGAGTAGCAAGGCCAGAGAAGCAGCCAGCCAATTCTCCCCACTTCCCTGTCGCATCTCCCCATTTCAGTCCCTGGCGTGATGCGGGGGAGCTGTGGTGCGCACACAGGACCTACCGCACGATTGCTTCCCTTGGCCCATTTCCCAGGACACGGTTGGAAAGATCGGAAGGGAAAGGCTGCAGAAGGGCCTTCTCGCTCACTCATGCAGTTTCACACTTGGCTGGGGTTTAGAACGGCTCCTGTCTTCTACAGAATTTAACTCCCCTGGAGTCTGTTTCTTGCACAGTAAATGAAAGAAAACACTCACGCACACACATACCCCGTTTGACCTTTTGAGGTCAGTGCAGGGTTTGGCAAGCCGCATCTGGCCTGCCCGTTAACATTCCCTGGTGTGCCCATGCTAACGTAAGTGCCCGTGGCAGTATTTTAAAAGGAGTATGCAGACAGTTGGCAGACCCGAGAGTCCTGTGTGCAAAAAGGCTGCACCCTGCCCTTTGTATATTGAGATCTGCCTGCAGCTAGTCTGCCTTCTTGGGGACGGCCACGCTCAGCCTAGCCAAAGGGGATAGATTGATGGTGTTTTATGCTTCGGTTTGGAAATGCCAAGACTCACCCGAGCGCTTCACCCTTCTGCGGACAGGACGTTGAATACCGATGTAATCCATGCATGGTTCAGATAAGCCATGAAAACCTGACGTCCTGTCTGATTTCTGTGGACATCAAACCTCCCTGGTGTGCTTAATAAGAGTGGGGCTTACTCTTGTTGGCCAAAATTTCCTTCCTTGAAGAACCAGTAAGTACCCTCATGTAGAGAAACCTCCTGCAGGCAAGCCCGTTTCTAGAACCATTTTAGTTGAAGCTGCTTAAAGCAAATGCAATTGAAGGAACAGTTTGAAATGGCTGTAGCTGCCAGAGACTTACCTATACCAGGACTCCCGCAAATTCTGCTGAACTGATGTTAGAACCAATAGGAATCTTTATGAAATTCCTCAGAGGCATAGTTTTACTTTGGAGCTCTCTCGCCCACCCCGCTCCCGCACTATCAATCAGGACAGTGGGGTTGCGTGGGCTGGGGGGCAGTTTCTACACCTGCCTGAGGCTTGCAGTTTTGGGAGGCGGGGTAATTCTGCCCTGTCCCCTGCAGACTGTGTGCATGAATGTCTGCCTTGAAGGCAAGGCATGTGTGACGGCTGTTATTGTTGTCTGCTGCTGGGGGCCAGCGGAAGAGACTTAATGGGCTGCAAAGAAAGCATCTGAGCCCTGAATCGCATCTTTCAGAATAGCCGTGACACGCATCCGAACAGGAAAGTTCCAGCTGCTTTACCTGGCAAAACTGACTGACCAAAGGCAAACGCCTGGGAGTTAATACACAGTCTGCATTTGCACGGCATGCAGGGCATTACCCAGGCCTCTTACTCACACAGCAGCCACTGGCCAGTGTAACGAGAAAGGAGAATGATGTACAAGTATGGTGCTTGGCCCGGAAGCTGTTCCTGTTACTCTGTGGCCGAAGGTTAGATCAAAGGGAACAAGTCCGCACTCTGACTGCTTCTGCAGCCTATTGATATTACAAGATGTTGGAGATCATTGTTCTCTCTAGACTTCTTTGTGTGTCTGGTCTCTGCCTCTTCACTGCTGTCCCATTTGCCATGCCAGGCTCTGAAACGCTCACAGCTGTGGCCTCTCCCTGTTACAGGAGGTGATGCAGAGCCCAACCTGTCCCCCACGGGTCCAGGCAAAGCTGAGAAACAGCAGGGTACCCAAGCTCAGAAGCCTCCATCCGCTGTAAGTCTGATGAAAGGGGCCTTAGCTGCCCAGGCCATGAAATTAGCAGGCAATTTAAAAAAAAAAAACTAAGGGTTAAGGAAACAGACTTGCCGGAAGGGCTGTATTGTCTCCCACATCAGTGACAGGATGGACTGTGAGTCTGTGTCTTTTGCAACTACAGGCTTGTCCACAGCTGCTGGGTTTGGCAGAATTGGAATGTAGTGCCGGCTAGTTATCTACACCCATTAGCTTGCCCTTCAGGAGCTTCCATTCCACCTCTCTCCCCTGTGGACGCAGGACTTGCTTTCTGTGAGGAAACCCATCTGCCCTAGGAGCCCCTGTCCCTGGATTCTAGTCCCCAAACTGGGAGGATCATCTTTACAGCGCATAAAGCGGCTTCAAGAGCTGAGCGTGTGGCCCAAACTATCCCAGTTTTGTACGACACGTTGAACCTCTCCAGTCCGGCAACATCTGTGGTCCGGCATGATTTTAGTGAGCTGGATGTCCACCTTTCATGGGTGTGGCCAAGTTTCTCTCAGTTCCATACAGTTTGTTTACAGCCCCCAGTCCTGGCTCTCAGTGTTCTGTGCTGTTGTTTAGCTCTAATTTACTCCTACATGTCTTCTCAGAGCCCAGCAAGCCGTGGGAGTGTTGGTGATGCTGCTAGAGAATATTGACCTCTCTTGGTTCAGCACATTCTCTGGTTCAGCCCCAGTCAGGTCCCGAGGGCGCTGGACTAGAGCGGTTCAACCTGCAGTGCAAATGGCATTAAGCTAGCTGATGAAATGGGGAAATCTCTCCCTCTCTGCCCTCCCTTTGCCATGACGGAGCACAGCGGGATTGGCTGTCTCTGCATGAGGGCCTGACTCCCTTGTCTCCCTTTGCAGGGTTCCTCGTCAGAGTTCGAAATTGTATCCAGTGAGGACAAGAGGTTTTCCCAGGAGAGCGGGAAGTCGGTGAGTTATCCTGCCAGCTCGGTGCCCTGAGTGGAAGCTCATTTGGGCTAACTCTAATGGGGCACAGCATGTCCGTGGCCCGGCCTCGTGAGAGGGGGCAAGGCAGGTGGTTCTGGTTTCCCCCACGCTGACGGGCTTTGCTCTCTCTGTATGGGAATGGAGGTCAGGTAGGCGGCGTATGATCAGGGGCTTGTCTAAGTGAGTAGCAAGGCCAGAGGAGCAGCCAGCCAACTGTCCCCACTTCCCTGTCGCCTCACCCCATTTCAGTCCCTGGCATGATGCACGAGAGCTGTAGTGAGCTACACAAGACCTACCGCACGATTGCTTCTCTTGGCCTGTTTCCCAGGACACGGTTGGAAAGCTCAGATGGGGAAAGCGTGCAGCGGCTGCAGAAGGGCCTTCTCGCTCACTTATGCAAACAGGCTGGTGCTGGCAACTTCCCTCTGGGCAGGCGCCGTGCGCTCCCTGCAGCTGGGCATTCAGCCAGGAGGGCAGGCTGTTGGCCTGGGAAACTGAGAGCCTCGAGGTTGAAGAAAGGGGCTGTAAAGTCCTGAGTGAGGCAATCGTTGGAGCAATCCGGTGCCGCACGTTTCGTAACCCGTTTGGTCTGTGTGCAACTCAACAGTCACTGGGTTATTTTACCCACTCATCCCCCACTGCCACGAACAGTCGATGGGATTTTTGCACCCACCCTGACCTATTTACGATCCTCTTGAATAATGTCCCCTCTAATCTGTTCCATCCATGTGCAGAATCATTTTTATATGCACCAAGGCACGCGTGAATGTGCACCACCAGTAGAAACACACAACCTAGCTGTGGGCGCTCTGCTGATCCGTTGGGTGGCGTGTGACTCTCTCCGGGTGGGCCACGCAAGCCCTCCGCTTACAGGGGACGCTGCTCTTGATCACCTAGTAACAGCCCCCGTAAGAACCACCCTCGGGCTCAATGGGCATGGCGAGCAGGCTGCTCGGCATGCACCCGCCCGGTCCTGGCTGCGGCCCTTCGGGGCGCACGCACTCAGCCTGCCTGTAGTAAGCTTGGCTGTATCCCTGACAGGAGCGCCCCCTGCCCCTCTCAGGAGCCCTAGAACAAATCTGCAGGTGTAGGGAGAGCATTGCCGGGTGCTGCCTCCTCCCCCCATGCCCTGCTTTGAGCTGGCTGGCTTTGCTTTGGGGGAGGCTGTGGTAACCAGGAGTGCTGGGCAGCATCCAGGCTGATTCAGACTGAGCTGAGAGCGCCAGGAGGAGCAGAGCCACGGAGGAAGGAGGCATGTGCCCCCTAGTGCCCACTGACTGCCTCTGCCCGGCCCTTGGGTGTCAGCCTGTGGTTTGGTTCCCCGAGGCCTGGCCTTGCCTGGCGGCAGGTAGGCAGGGAGCATGCCTGAAGGGGGGGCTCTTTCCCTTCCTGATGGCACTGTGCCGGCACTGCGGTGGAACAAGTTGCTGCTCGCTTTGCTCTGGGCCCAGACAGCCCCTGGGGGAGAGGAGCGTAAAGAGACTGGCTTATTGGATAAACACAGCGCCAAGTCCCAGAAACACACTGCTCCCTCGGGACAGGTCCCTGGGTTTGTGCTCCCTAGCGGAGGCTGAGAACGAGACCCAGCCCCACGCGCGCCTTTCTCGATAACCGTGTAGTCAATCCAGTGCAGTTTTGGGTGTGGATGCTCAGTCCGCTTGCCCGGTGAGAGGTGCCAGCTCAGCTGATTTACACCGCACCGGGACAACTGCCCCGGTTCTAAGAGAGCGCCGCCGCCTGTGTGCGGAGAGAGAAACCAGGAGCTGGCGAGTGTGCGTGTGGCAGAGCAGACACACACGAGGCAGGGTGATGCAAAGTCAGAAGCGTGTTGCGTTGTCACTCCCTTGTCTAGTTGGAGCTGGAATGGCAAGGACTATGCTCCCCCCCGCACACGCACACACTCAAACCATCCCTGCTCCATCCTGTCGATAGCAGCTCCTGCTGGCAGAGGGTGGGAATGGAGTATGCGCCAGTAACTTTACTGCTTGGCGTTACTCTTAGCCAGTTTTCTCTTTGCTCTTCTCATTGGCAGGGGGGCTGTACAGATGGCAGCCCAAGGAGCAATGTAACAGTGGGGGAAGTCTCGGATGGATATTAGGAAAAGCTCTTTTACTGGAGGGTGGGGAAGCACTGGGATGGGTTCCCTAGGGAGGGGATGGAATCTCCATCCCTAGAGGTTTTTAAGCCCTGGCTGGGATGATTTAGTTGGGCTTGGCTCTGCTTTGGGCAGGGGGCTGGACTTGATGACTCCTGAGGTCTCTGCCAGTCTTCTATGATTCTGCAGCTGACTCGTGTCAGCTGGGTGCATGTTGAGGCCACCAGAGCTGAGTGCGAGCCAGGTGCTGCGTGCCCGGACAAGGTGCCCTTCTCAGCAGCATTGCAAACAGGGCTGGAAAGCCATGGGGCTGGGTACAGCTTGTGCTTTGGGATGTTCCAGGTTCGCGTTCCCCTTTCTGAGTCAGCAGCGGCACGCACGAGAGGTGGACACTGACTCTTGCAACTCTGGCTTTTCCCTGCTGCACGGGGGCAAAAGGGCAAAGTCTGGGGAGTGAGTCAGGCAGCCCGGGGAGCGGGGGCAGGCTGCCGGCAGGTGAAAGGCTCACAAGACATGGTGCGGGAAGAGCCGGCGGTGCCGTTCTTGGTGGGCCGGCCCACAGGGTGATGCCTCCACCCTCTTAGGAGTCATAACTCCAGCAGGTGTCTTTGGTCTCCTAGGTTACCAGGCAGTTAAACAAGCACAATAACATAGGGCAAGTCAGGGCTCAATCACTGAACGGTGCAACCAAGAGCTCTGTCAACATGTGCGTAAGTGGGCGTGTGGGGTGACGCACGCCGGTAGGTGTGCCCAGCCACGCTAAATACAGCCCGGTTCAATCTCAGCCAGCCTCTGTCGTGGGACCTGGATTCTCACATGCCTTGGGCCTCCTGGGGCAGAGACAAACTCCAGCAGAAGAGAGGACTGATGTGGTAGAGGCAAGAGAGGGAGCCGACCCCAGCTGAGCTTGGAGAAGCAGAGGAGGGCTGTGGGAACACCGGCCCGCACACCGAGAGCTGCAGAGGGGAAAGGCCTGGTGCTGAAGGACAGAGAAAACTGATGAGAAAAGTTCTGGGTGAGGCTGGGATGGATCCATGGGGTCCGGCTCCCATTCGGCAGCAGGTAGCATGAACTGAACTTGTTCCTGCGTAACTCAGACACGGCACCTCCTGGCACTTCCCAGTGAGATGGAGGGAGAGGGGCCCGTTTGCTTACCAGTCCTTCAAGGTGGTGGGCAGTGGTGAAGAAGTGAGAACAAGAAGCAATGGACTTGAACTGCAGCAAGGGAGGTTTAGGTTGGACATTAGGAAACACTTCCTACCAGTCAGGGTGGTTAAACACTGGAGTGAATTGCCTAGAGAGGTTGTGGAATCTCCGTCTCTGGAGATATTTAAGAGCAGGTTGGACAGACATCTGTCAGGATTGGTCTAGATGGTGCTTGGTCCTGCCGTGAGGGCCAGGGACTGGACTCGATGCCCTCTCGAGGCCCCTTCCAGTTCTAGTGTTCTAGGATTCTGTGAATCCAGGCACAGTCGTCTCACTGGACTCTGGCATTCGATTGCCAGCCACAGCAGGATCATCTGGATGAGCTCTCCTACCCGCCAAGGTTCCTCCATTATCCCAGTGCTACCCACAGTACGTCTCCTGGCCCTGGGGGGGACCTGTCCTGGAATGGAGACACCATCCCCCCCCGGTGAGGAAAACCCAATGCCGGACTGGTTCAGACCAGAGTGTCTGGAGGTTCTGGGCTCCAGCTGACCATTGAGGGCAGGATGGGACTGGTGCTTGCCCTCATGGCCTGCGTGGGAATGGCAATCGAGAGAGAAGCGGGAGATCCTAGAACTCTGGTAGCCACTTGGGTTTCATTGTGTCCTTTGGGCTGAAGAAGGGCACAGTTATCCATAGACAAGAGCCACTAGGGGCACTGGAGGCTCGGAGTCCTGCGTGGAGGGAGGCATGAGAGCTAGGTCTAGGAAGGACTCGGGGGTGCACCCTCATAAACAGCCTGCTCAGGTTCTCTTTAGGGGGTGTGATTTGGCCGCACGTTCATTCTCCGCTCAGCATCTCAGCGGGAGGATGAACACCCAGTCTCAGAGGCTTCTAGGTTGGCTGCCAGCTTCCTGCTGGGGGCTGCAAAGTGCTTGCAAAGCTGCCTGGGCTCCCCTCTAACCAAGCGTTTTATTAGGGACCATGCACTGGGCAGCAGCGAGCTGGGACCTGCTGGCAGATGCTGCTGGCAGGTGCTGCTGGCCAAGAGGTTGAACTGTGTGGCGCTGCCCAAGTGCCTGGCCGCCTCCTGCCCTGCCCAGACGCTCCACAGGTGCGAGGCTGCCAGGCTGGCCTCTCTGACCGACTGCAATTTCCCTCCCAGGAGGTGGAGCTGCAGAACGAGGACACTAACCTGATGCTGCACCTGCAGCGGCTGGAGAGCACCCTGAGCATCTTCGCCGAGGAGCCGGACAAGAACCAGGTCTTGGCTCACCTGGGACGCATGGCCCTGGAGTTTAACCGTCTGGCCTCCAAAGTGCACAAGAACGAGCAGAGGACGTCCATTCTGCAGGTAGGGGACGTCTGTTCCACTCCTAGCGGAGAGGCCTGTGGTGTCTGTCCCCTGTGGGCACAGGTAGGAAACTTGCTCTGGGCTTTGATGGTTTGACTTTTCTCAACTCCTTTCCAAAGTCCTATGTTTTTATATATATAGAAACACCCCCACCCTTGTGTAATTTCTCATTCTTGGACATAGAATAACTTGCCTCTTCCTCCAAAGCACTGGTGACTAATGCTACTGACAGATGGCTGCCGTGTTAGCTGGGCCATTGGTTCGGTTCCTACATTCCCTAGCGGGGGTGGCTGCCTTAGGACCACCCTTGGAAGCACTGAGGTCACATGCTGCCTGTGAACAATGTGTGAAATGGCCCAAGCCCTGAGCCAAACTGATAGGTGCCCATTTGCTTCCCCCTCCAGTAGCATTAATGGAGGAGAGACCTAGTCACCGGGCCCCCGGGGCCATCAGGGTGTTGGGTGGGGAAGCTCCACCCTGGTTGTTCTACCAAGGGGGTTCCATCGCTGGACTGCCTGCGGTGCTGTAATCAAGGGGGCTGTGTGAAGCGTGAGCCTAAAGCCACTGGCGTTCCTCTGGTAGACGCTGTGTGAGCAGCTGCGCAATGAGAACGAGGACCTGCGGGCAAAGCTGGAGAAGGATTTGGAGCAGAGGAACCAGGCTATGGAGAAACTTAGGTGAGAGCAGGAGGGGTGTTGGTTGGGCAAGGCACGCAGGGCTGTACAGGGGGGATTCGGGTTCTGTCCTGCCCTGATTTTTTTAACTTCAAATGCCGGTTTGTGTACGAATCTCAGTCTGCGTGTCTGTTGTGCTTTTCCCTCCGTGAAGGTGCGAGAACCTGGAGCTGCGGAAGATGGTGATGAGCAGCAAGGTGGGCATGAAAGGGGAAGGTGTGGAGAGCGCCGGGCAGCAGCAGGTAGGAGTAGCCAAGACTCTTCCTTTTCCCCCTGACTCCTCTTCCCTGTGCCCTCCCTGGACGGCGCCCTCGCCACCCTGTAGCGGAACCCTGATCCCGCCTTGGAATAGAGCCCAAGACCGAAGCTGCGTGTGATTCTGGAAGGTGTCTGGAAACCCTCTTGGGAACCCCCTCCCCCCCACTTCCCTTTGAAGCATCCCTTAGCCCAGGGGTAGGCAATAATTTTTTGCCGGGGGGCCACTTCAGACATCTTGGCTGCTCCAGAAGGGGCGGGGCCTCAAGCGGAAGGGGCAGGGGCAGGATACTTCCCTGCTTCCCCACCCATAGACCATGATTAGTCTGGGGGTGGGGGAGCGCCTTTACCCCCACCCCCAGATTCCCTCTAGGCGCCCATGCCTCTGGCGGTGGGAGACTTCACGCACTCCCCCTTCTGCCCCCAGGCTAATTGGGGCTTGGGAGCAGGGGAGTGTGCAAAGTCTCCTCCTGGCAGGGTGGAGGAAACTTTGTGCACTTCCCCCTGCCCCCAGATCCACCCGCTTGGTGGGAATTTGGCCCGCGGAGGCCCTTTTGCCCACCTCTGCCTTAGCCCTTTGTAAACTGTTATTTTTAAACTTTCAGGGCCTGATTCTCCCTCTTTGCCCTGTGTTACTGGTTGGTGCCCCTGACTCCAGCAGTCACCCCTCTGTAGCAGGAGGGCTGCAGGGTGGGGAAACAGGCCCTAAGCTTGGAATAGGGGCAAATATTTCTGTCTTTAAGAGGCTTGTTTTGGAGGGAGGGGCATGCAGCTGCAGCAGAACCAGGAGTGATTCTGCCATGCTCCCTGCAGCCTTGCTAAATGGTCAGTGCCAACTCCTGGCAAACCCTGCTGCGGTGGGGAAGTCCAGAGTGGCGCAGCCCGGCTCCCCCCTCTCTCCCCCCCCCCTCCCCGCGGAGGGTTGGGTACCTGCTGGAAAGGAGCACGTCACTGCCAGGGGAGGGATGGTCTTGGGCTAAAGCACAGAAATGGCAGCTAGTGCTTTACTGCCAGCTTTGCCACGGAGCTGGGGTGGGGACCCCTCTCTCCACTCTGAGGATATTGCTACCCCTGCTGCAGGGAGTGGGGATCCCAGATGAGCGCAGGTGCGGGCCATGCTGGTAGCTACTGGCTGGGAGGAACTGGGAACGCGGGCGAGCGTGCCATCAAACCAACAGGAGCGAGTGGAGGATCCCATGCGGGTGGGGAGGGGGGGAAGCAGCGGGAGCCGACAGCTAATCTCCCATGGACTAGAAGACATCCCCTGCCTTTCTAGGCAAGTGGCATCCCCAGAGGGGGGGTGTCCTTCCCCAGAAGGGGTGTGGGCAGGATGGAAGCAGGCACCCGATGGCGCCGTGCAGATCCATGCCTCCCGGGGGCCGAAAAGCAATTCCCACCACCCCAACGTCGAAATCCCTCTCTCTATCCACACTCTGTGCAGGCGCACTAGGGTGTCGGAGACAGCTGGGGCAGGTGGGGGAGGCAGCTCTGGGACACAGGCCTCTTCTCCCCCCTTCCCGCTGTGCGGTGTGTCCGTCCCGGCTGCCTGAGGGTTTCTGTTCTCTCTGTCTTCAGAGTGGGGCGCCGGCAGAGAAAGCAGCGGGCAAGGGCATGGCAGGGGCCAGTGAGAAGAAGGTGAAGGTCCTTGAGCATCAGCGCAACGAGGTGAGCTGGGCCGGACGGGGGCTGCTGTCTGAGTGCGTTCGCCTTCCCCCGAGGGTGCGCCGGGCCCGGGTCTCACGGAAAGAGGCGGGTGGTCGAGTGCTAATGGCGCCCCTTTCAGAGCGGTCCCACTCCATGGCAGGCAGTCTGCTCAGGACAGGCCCAGACTAGGAGAGGAACAGAGGCTGTGGGTCAGACTGAAGTCCATGGGCAGAGCTGGGGGTCAGACTGAGGGGTGCTGATGGAGCGGGGGTGGGGGAGCTGTGGCTCAGACTGAGGGGTGCTGACAGAGCGGGGGTCATGGGGGCTGTGGGTCAGACTGAGGCGCGCTGACAGAGCTGGCCTGCTCCCTCTTGTCTGCGACGTTCCTGCTCTCCTGCTGGAGCTGTGTTGCTCAGTAAAATGCCATCTACGCAGGAAGATTTTACAGAAGATGGTTCAGCTCCGCTTCTGAGGGGCAGGAGACCGGCTGGTGGGGGAGACCTGGGCACCAAGCTCCAGACAGAGAGAGAGAGAGAGGATGCCTGGGGGTAGGAGACTGGTGAGCGGCAGACGTTGGGTGGGCGTCTGTGCCCCGGTTAACTCTCTTTCTCTCCCAGCTGCTGGAGGTGAACAAGCAGTGGGATCAGCACTTCAGGACCATGAAGCAGCAGTACGAGCAGAAGGTACGTCCTCAGCGTCTGTGCCCACCATGCGGTTTGCTGGTGGGCAGGAGCTGTGCGCGCACTACACCCGCACTCGTCTGGGCAAACTGGTCCCCTGCTAGCGTGGACTGTGTAGCTCTCTGGGACGTCTCAGAAGGGATTGGGGGTGTGGGGCTGCATGGTATCCCCAGCCCCTTCAGTGCATCTCCTTTCCCAGCCAGAAACTCTCCCGTCTCTCCCCGCACCCTGGGAGCCGTCCGTTTCCCCCCCCAGCCAGGGCAGCCTAGGCCTCTGCCGTTCTCATCCCCATGGTATCGGAGCCCTTCTCTCTCCCTAGTAACCTCCCATTTCCAGCAGGGCGGGGGCTGGGGGAAGTTTTCAGCTAAAATGCCGGTGGGCATGCGTGGGCAAATCGGGCTGGGGGTGGCACAGCTGGTGGGCACAGCTGTCTGTGGGTGGCGCTGCCTTCCAGACAGTCACGTGGCCGCCCTGTGCCCGGCAGATCACAGATCTGCGCCAGAAGCTGGCGGACTCGCAGCGGGCGCTAAGTGAGCTGGAGGCGGAACGGGAGCAGAAGCAAAGGGACTTTGATCGCAAGCTGCTCCTGGCAAAATCCAAGATCGAAGTGGAGGAGGTGAGTGTGTGTGGGGAGGGCGGGGGGGGGGGCATGCCTGTATCCTTCCCCTCCCCCCGTCCAGGAGCTGGGCGAAAACCCGAGGTACTTGTGCAGTGGCTTCCTCTGGTGGCAGTAACCCTGGCTCTTCCCAGCACTTTGTCTCTGTCTGGCTCCATGCCAGGCATCTTTGGCTGAGCCAGAGCCCCTGTATTAGCAGTGACTGAACACGCCCCGGCCAGGCGGGAGGGGGAGGTGGGGCCAGGGGGCATGTAGTTCTCCCCGCTCTGTGATCACACAGCAACCCTTCTGGGTGCCTTGCCTCGGAGCAGCAAGTGGGGCCCCATGCAGGCTCCTGAGGGGCTCCTGCCTCCAGCCTTGTAGAATCCCCCGGCTGGCAGCGGAGGAGGCTGCGTCCTGTCAGGCCCTAGGAAGAGGCTGGTGCTGCAGGGTGAGCGGCAGAACCAGGGCCCGCGACGGGGCCTGGAAAACCAGGAGCAGGCCCATCTGGCTGCTTTCAGACTAGGGGTGGGTGGGAAGGTGAGGCTCAGGGAGGAATGTGGAGGGGAGCAGGCTCACTAATCTGCTGAGCCCTCCTTGGGGGACCAGTGCTAGCTGGGGGAGGACACAGAGATCTGCCTGGACTCCCTGCCGCCGAGCCACGACCGTGTGCTCCCGGGCGAGAGGCACCTCGCCCGCAAGGCCCTTCCCAATCAGAGCACAGATGCTGCTCTCTGCTCCCCAGCGCCTCCGGTGAGGGACAAGCCTTTCCCCTCTCACACCCCGCTCTGCCTCCTGGCTTCTCCCCCTGTCACGCCCAGGGAGGAGCCACAGGCTGGGAGGGAGGGCAGTGGGTAACATCGGGCTGTGCCCTCCGCTGACCACCCTGTCTCTTGCGCTTTCAGGCAGACAAGGAGAGGCTGGCCGGGGAGCTCCAGGAGTTGAAGCAGAGGGTCAGGTTCCTGCAGGAGCAGCTGGCACCAGTCACCAAGCAAAGGGAGTACCAGGAGAGGGAGATCCAGAGGCTGAACAAGGTGGGCAGCCTGGCAGCATCCACCCCCGATAAACCAAGGGCCTGTTCAGACCGGTGTTCCTGGACCAAAGCAAACCGCAGTCCCCCAGGCTCTCGAGCGCTGCAGGAGAGGCCGGGCTTTCTGGGCATCCTGTCTGAACAAGGCAGCAGCGTCACCTTTTCCCAGCCGCATGATAAACCCAGAGCAGCTGCTGCCTGTCCTGCCTTACTGGCCAAAATCTGTCATGACCCGCCCCCGGTGCCAGAGAGCAGTGGCCCTGGGAGCCCCAGGGTGCCCAGAGTGGGGGACGTGCGAATGTTCTAGGAATTCACTGAGCTGAAGGAAGAAACGTCGTGTCTGCCCGCCCCCCTTCCCCCCCCCCCCCCCCCCGCCCGTGGGAAGAGTCTGATGGAATCTGCCTCCCTCACCCCACTCGGGCATTGCACACACCCTGCAGGGGATTGTGTCCCGGCCTCTGCTCGTGGCCCCGACGGAGCCTGACCCTGCCTGTCCAGAGCAGTGCTGGCTCCCCCACCTCTCACAGCGCCCGTGTCCGACTCCTGGAGGGGCCCAGCTGTGCTCTGAGTGGTGATGGTGGGAGAGGGCTGGAGGCAGGACCAGCGGTAACTTTCCAGGAGGCTAACAATGGGGTGGGGAAGGTTTCTCTTAACCGGCAGTCCGAGCAGGAGGGGAGAAAGGGGCTGGGTAGCGGCTGTTCTCATCGCCGGGGACGTGTGTCACTTGGCTGGTCTGCACTGACTCCGGTGGTTCTGCTAGGAGACCGGCGGGCTCAGCCCTTTCCTGCGGGGCATGTGCCCCATGCTGCAGACTGCTGTCCGGGGGGCTCCAGTGCACACTAATGGCTCTCTCTGTCCCTCTCCATCCTCAGGCCCTGGAGGAAGCTCTGACAGTCCAGGCCCCTGCTCCTTCTCCTTCTGCTCTCACTAATGCTGGGGAACTGGGTGGGAGCCCAAGCCCGCACGAGCTGCTGACCCAGAACGAGCTCCTGAAGCAGCAGGTAAAGAGGGTTTTGTGGCTCTTTCCCTCTCTCTGCAGCCTGTGCTAGCCCAGGGCAGTGGAGAGAGCGTCAGCTCGGATGCTGGGCAGGGTCTCTGAGCAGATCGCCCCTCTGCTTAAAGGCCCCAACGCTGCTGGGACTCCCACCAGCACACTTAGCTGGGGTGCGGCTGTAAGGAATGCCATTGCTGGTGTCTGTCCCTACCCCCAGCCAGGCCTTAGTGGGGGAGTCTAGTGTCTGAGACGCTCCAGGACACACAGTGGGGTCCCAGGTCTCACACGGGCTAGTGCTGCTTGGGGCGGAGGGGCTCGTCTCTCTATGTCTGGGTGTCAATTCGTTGGTTAGCGTGGCACGGAGAATCTCCGCGTGTGCTCGCAGGGAGGGCCCGGCCCGGCCCTGCCCTGCCGCGCCGTGCTCCGGACCCTGTGGGAGGCGTCCAACGACCTCCAGCCTCTCCTCTCTGCCAGGTGACCATCTTCGAAGAAGACTTTCAGCGGGAGCGGCGGGACAGGGAGCGCATGAACGAAGAGAAGGAAGAGCTGAAGCAGCAGCTGGAGAAGCTGAAGAAGCAGCTGACGGTCTCCAACAACCAGGTAGGGCAGCGGGGTAGGGGGAGTCATGCGCAGGGTCCAGAGGCGTTTTGGGGACGGGGGAGAGGAACCCACCCCGCCCCCGAACCTGCAGACCCGTGTCATGAAGGCATCTGCAGCGTGCGGCGACACAGCCAGCGCTGGGCGAGCTGACTGGGTACAGGCAGGGTTCCCTCCTGGCTCCCCCCGCCCCCCCAGCGAAATGGATTTGCTGATGTGCGCCAACGTGGAGGTGCTGTGCGACCGGCCGCCTTCGCATTGGTGCTCATAACAAAATGCATGTGGCGGGGTGGGACCGAGGGGGCTCAGGGCAGAGGCAGAGGGCTGGGGTGCAGGAGAACGAGGGCTCTGTCTGGGGTCGAGGGCTCTGGGGAGCTCTGTGCTGAGGTAGACAGACACTGGGGGACCCTCTGCCAGTGGGATTTTGAAAGCTCTCCTCTCATGGGAGTAGCTGAGAGGTCTGAGCGGAGGAAGCGGCTCCGGGCAGCAGCTGCTCAGACTCGTGCAGAAATGGCCCCTCGGGGCGATTGGGGGCTGTCCCCCACTTTTCCCCTCACCCCAGCTCACGGCCCAGCCAGTGAGTCATGGGGGATGGGGACTCCATCCGCCAGCCACGCCCGAGACCCACGGGGGCGCCAGGCAGGGTTTCGGTCAGTGCTGGTGAGTGGCTTAACTCCTCCCCTTCATGGGTATGTCTACACTACAAAGTTAATTCGAACTAACAGCTGTTAGTTCGAATTAACTTTCATAGGCGCTACACATGCAAACCGCTAGTTGGAACTTAATTCGAACTAGCGGAGCGCTTAATTCGAACTAGGTAAACCTCATTCTACGAGGACTAACGCCTAGTTCGAATTAAGGGCTGTGTAGCCACTTAATTCGAACTAGTGGGAGGCTAGCCCTTCCCAGGTTGCCCTGGTGGCCACTCTGGGCCAAGCCAGGGAAACTCGTCTGCCCCCCTCCCGGCCCCGGAGCCCTTAAAGGGCCACGGTCTGGCTACGGTGCCCGTGCCAGGTGCAAGCCTGCCAGCACCCAGCCAGCAGACCCTGCACCTGGCACTGCACGAGCCAGCCACCCGCTGCCACCCAGCCCTCCCCCTCTTCCCAGGACCAGGCTGGCAGCTCCCAGGAGCCTGCCCGGGGCCGCAAGAGGCGGACGCCCGCCTGGTCTAGTGCGGAGATCGTGGACCTCATCCAGGTTTGGGGGGAGGCCTCCAACGTCCACAATCTCCGCACTAGGCACAGGAAAGTGGCCGTCTAGGGCAGGATAGCTGCCAGCCTGGCCACCAAAGGCCACGTGAACCCAGGAGCAGGGTTGCATGAAAATCAAGTTGGTCCAGTGAGACCCCCAACCCTGAGCTTAGAACATAAGAACATAAGAACGGCCGTACTGGGTCAGACCAAAGGTCCATCTCGCCCAGTAGCCTGTCTGCCAACAGCAGCCAACACCAGGTATCCCGGAGGGGATGGACCAAAGACAATGGCCAAGCCATTTGTCTCGTGCCATCCATCTCCAGCCTTCCACAAACAGAGGCCAGGGACACCATTCCTACCCCCTGGCTAATAGCACTCCATGGACCCAACCTCCATGACTTTATCTAACTTCTCTTTAAACTCTGTTCTAGTTCTCACCTTCACAGCCTCTTGTGGCAAGGAGTTCCATAGGTTGACTATTTGCTTTGTGAAGAAGAACTTTCTTTTATTAGTTTGAAGCCTGCTACCCATTCATTTCATTTGGTGTTCTCTAGTCCTTCTGTTATGGGAACTAATGAAGAACTTTTCTTTATGCACCCTCTCCACACCACTCATGATTTTATAGACCTCTATCATATCCCCCCTCAGTCTCCTTTTTTCTAAGCTGAAAAGTCCCAGTCTCTTTAGCCTCTCTTCATATGGGACCAGTTTCAAACCCCTAATCATTTTAGTTGCCCTTTTCTGAACCCTTTCCAAGGCCCAAATATCTTTTTTGAGGTGAGGAGACCACATCTGTACACAATACTGAAGATATGGCGTGCCATAGTTTTAGACTTCCCTTCCTCCTCCTTCCCCTGGCTTCCCCCTTCCAGCTCCCTCCTCCCAGGTTTCCACCTCCCCTCTCCCACCCTCTCTCTTCCCCTCTCCCACCTCCTTTTCCCAGTTTCCCCAGAGGTTAATCCCCCCCCCCCCCCTCAGTTTTGTTAAATAAAGAGAGTTTCTATTTTTGAACACTTGTCCTTTATTTTTTACCTCAGGAAGGGGGGCTAGGGAGGGGTAAGTGGAAGGAGGTGAGGGAGGAATGGGGCACGAGCCCCCGATGGGGAGGACTGGGGTGGCTCTGCGGGCTCCTCGGGGTGGAGGCTCTCCTGCAGGGCCTCCTGGATCCTGACAGCCCCCCAAATGACCCCCCCCTGGATGGCAGCCTGCGGCAAGTGCAGCCGGGCTGATGTCCGAGTGCTGTGATGTGCCAAGTGTGGGCACTCAGGGCACTCCAAGACAGGACTGCTTTGCTGTCCCTCATCGAGGTAGACAAGCAAGTGGGGAACCCTGAGAACTGTCTGTCCGGGGTGGCGGTCGGGTCCCTTTAAGCACAGCCCTCGGCTAGCCTGAGGCAGCAGCTCCACGCTCTAAGTCCTAACCTGATGCCCTGCCAGCACTGGTTCCGGCCAGCCTTAATTTCGGTTCAGGGTCCACTCAATGTGGACATGCTAGTTCGAATTAGCAAAACGCTAATTCGAACTAGTTTTTAGGTCTAGATGCGCAAATTCGAATTAGCTTAGTTCGAATTAGTTAATTCGAACTAAGTTAGTTCGAATTAGTGCTGTAGTGTAGACATACCCCGTGTGAGTGGGAGCTGTCCAAACTCCCTGGCCTTTGGGGCCATAACCTGCCCCCCCAGGAAACGAACAGCCCCCTTTGGCTAGTGCCCAGCCCCAGGCTGGCCTGCGGGTTTGTCTGAAAGCCCCTCTGGGACCGTGCTAAGCACAGGCCAGCAGCTGCTCCATCTGCCCAGCCAGGGTGGGGGTGGCGGGTGCTTTCGGTGCTCAGGCCCCAGCGTGGCTGCCAGTTGCTGCTCCCAGGCTGCGGGGCAGGTAAATTCTACCCAGTGCCTGCAAGGGAGCTCAGGTGCTGCAGCGAGTTCCCTGTCCACTCTGACCCTGGCCTTTCTCTCCTCCAGCTGCGGGTTTTTAAGGATGACTATCAGAAAGAGAAGGAGGAGAAGGAGAAACTGAAGAAGCTGCTGAAGCAGCACAAGCAGGTAGGGAGGGTGGTGGGCAGAAGCAGCTCTCCCCTCTTGGGGATGGGGGTGTTGGTCAGAGCAATGTGAGCCCCATGCACAAGTGCAGAGGCTGGGAGGGGGCAGCATAAGCCAGGTCCGCCCTGGGGTCCAGATGCCCTGGCTGGTGTGCACTGTTAGGGAGGCCTCCCAGTTAACAGTGCGCCCTCTGCCTGCTGCCCCCTGCACAGAAGGGGTGTTGGGAGTGCGGGGGGACTGGCCACAGCACTGAGGTTGTTGGAGGGGATCAGGGATTGAACCTGCCGTTGGCTGGTTTGGGGATCAGAGGACATGAAGGCATCTGACAGGCTCCTTTGCCTCAGTCTAGGATCTTGTGCCAAGTGCCTCTTGGCCAGAGCCCATGATCAGGGCTGGTGGTGCCCAGGTGCTACAGTGACTTGCACAGCTGGGTGGAAGGGGACCAGCGTAAGCTGAACTGTCTTGGCCTGGCTCCTGAATCTGCCCCTCTTGCAGGTTTCTGGAGAGAGGTTGCACCCAGAGCCGCTCCAGGGGCCTCTCGGCCCTGCCTGCCCCGTGTACCAGTTCCAGTACAGCCCGCCCGGGCCCCACCACGTCTACCGCGGCTATGAGGACTGGCAACAAATCCGGTACCCACCGTCCGCCATGCCAGGCGAGCACCCACCAGTGCAAAACTTCCATCACTTCCCTCCTGTGAGTACACCCTTGGGAAGGCATAAGGCTGGGCCGGGGGGAGGGGAGTCCAGTACCCATCCCTACTCCATGCATGCACCTCCCAGCCCCTCCTGCTACATCCTTGTGTGTGCCTGTCACACCATCCCCAGATGCCAGCCTGGCCACCCCATGCCCTGCAAGCTAAGTGTAGGCAGCTGCCTGCCCATCGTGATACACCTCTTTGCTTATCCCGGAGGGAGCGCAGCTGTGCACACAGTACGCATGCAGTCACTGTGGCTGCACGCTCAAGTCGGGGGCTGCATGTGCAATGACTGCACACGCTGCTGGCGATCCGCAGATGGGAGGTGACTTTGTGGCAGAGCCAGGGGGAGCCATCAGGAGTGGGGACTTGCTCCACTGAAGAACTAAACTGTCAGTGGCTGTGTCTTACCTCGCTGAGATTTCCCTCTCCCTCATCTAGCTGTGCAGGTGCTTATCTGGCCCCCCCGTGCGAGAGTATCGAGGTTCTCGCGTTCTTGAATGCATTCATCCCGGGGAGGCAAGGAGATTCTATTACCCCATTGTACAGGGGGAAACTGAGGCACAGAGCGACTGCGTGACTTGCCCGAGGTTGCGCAGGAAGTCTAATGGAGCAGGGAACTGAACCTGGGTCCCTTGTCTTGGGCTAGGATCCTACCCACTGGCCTATCCACACTGGAGGCAGGAAAAAGGGGATAAGGGAATTTGCAGCAGAGTGAGGACAATGTTTTCTTCCACACCTCTTTCCGCCCCCTTCTTCGCTCCTGCCAAGTCGTTCTGCACAGAACCTGAACCCTCCTGTTTCACGCCCCCCCCCCTCACACGGTCCTGTTCCTCCCTCTCTCTCTCAGCCAGAATATGCCTGGCGCCCACCTTGTGCTGTGTCAAGAACCCAGAACTCCCAAGCAGTGGAGGGAGTGAAACCATTGCCCAAGGAACCCGGTAAGGAGGCACCGCTTACCCACACCCGGGGTTACTTCCTTCTGCTGGCCTGGGCGCTGTGTTCGCGCTGCAGCCTCGAAGGGCCCCGAGGCAGTGCGCTTGCACTTTCGCATCCCATCTGTGGGTGCAGGCGAGACTAGCTTGGCACTGGTATGTCCTTAGCGCAGGCCCACTGCATGATGGGTAGCATGTGTTCGGGGGCTGTAACGGAGCAGACTGAGACACTCCGAGAGAGCGGGATGTGGGGGAGCTTGCAGGCCTCGCCTCTGCCCCTCAGGAACGCGAAAGTGCCTCTCTCAGGGCTGACGAATGCTTGCTGAGAGGCCCCCGGCAGCCTTGTGTCCCCACACGGGGAATAACAGGGGATGCTGCTGTGGAATGTTTGACTGGCACTAAAGTGTGCCAGGAGCCGGGAGCGACACTTACACAGTGTGGGTGTGTTTTCTGTCTTTCAGAGCCTGCAGGGCCTGGGTTACCGAAACCCCAAAGGCCGGTTTAGCTGTGGGCTAATGTCAGCAGAAGAGCAGGGTGGGAGGGAGGTGCCCGTGTATGTAGAGAGCCTGCCTCCTGCTACTCATCCGTGTTCACACCCTTGACGGTCTGGAATGTCTCCCTCGGGAGCCACTGAAGAGAGACCTCCCCATGCCCTTGGGAGCTGTGGAGGAGCAACTAGCAAGGAAGCAATTCCTGGGTGCTTCCCGGAGTCCCGGCTGGGAGCCCTGCCTCCAGGGGTTACACAAGCACGGCCCCGTGCAGTTACCTTGTTCCTAGTCGCGTTGCTTTGGTTTTAATCGACTCCCAGCCTTTTTTCGGCTAAGAGGAGCTTGCGTTTGCCAGCAGCACCTGCTGGGAGCCTCCTGTTTCCTATGTTCCGACAGAGCCTTCAGTGGAGGCGTTTGTAGTTGAATGTGTGTTTGGTGGCTGACCCCAGAGACTTTTCCTGTCGAATAGTGTAGGGGAGAGCTGCCCCTATACGATCCCATAACTAGCAGAGCTCTTCACAGGGATGCCCGCTAAACCCATGTCTAATTCCCTGGATAGATGGGTGGGGAGAGGGTTTAACTGCGTGTTTTCATTGTTCAAAGGAAGCCGTTTGTGTATCACTTAGTGGGGAAAGCTCTCTGGAACGGAGAATGAGCGCACTAGCTTGAATGGCTTTTCAACACCCGAGTCCAGGGGCCAAATGTAAATGGGTCTGGGCTCTCCATAGACCCTCTGGCATGTAGCGTGTGCACCATGTAGATACTGCCCAGCCCTCTGTACATACCTATAGATACACGCTTGCTGTCTATACACCGTATGGCAACCCTCAGTCTCTTCAGACTGATCTCACCGGCGAGTCTCGGCGCGATCCGGGAGCCAGGGCTGCGATGTGCAATTACCCTGCTTTTATTGCTCCCAGGGAGCAGGTCTACCCTCTTCTCCCGCATCCCCAACAGAGCTAGGAGCCGCGTTTTAGCAGAGTTAATATTTTAGGGCCCCATTCAGCCAGGTACTTACGCACGTGTCCAACATTGGGTGCGCTTTGAAGTCTGTGGGACTTCTCACCTGCTCCAAGGCAAGCGTGCGCTAGACGACCTTTCTGGACTGGGGCCGCCAGGGAGAGAAGGAAACCGGAGGGGAGCAGCAAACCATAGACATGAGTTTGTGGGCCCAGCCAGGCTGGTTCTACGCCATCTTGTTTATCCCACTGGGCCTGTGCCCCTAGTTTGCCTTGCTCTGCAGGCTCCCCGGGGTAGCTGTTGCAAGCCCAGATTGCAGGCCTCATGCTGGCGTATGCCGAACTGGAGGCTGGGAGAACTTGCTGTTTTGTACTGGCAGGGGCTTTGAAGGAGTGATGGGGCCTTCCAAAGAAAACAGTGGCAATGAAACCAGGTCTGAGGACAGGGAAGGAATGAGCAGGGTTCTGGTCCCTCGGGTGCTGGGGAGGTCCCCTGTGCTCTTCCAGAGGAGGCTGGAGTGTCTTTTCTTGTGTACATGTGTCGCGGATTGTCGCTGTCGGTAATAAATCTGGTGTGTGTTCATGCTGACGCATAAATAGTAACGTGTGCTTTGGGGGGGGCTCTCGCCTCTCCTTTCCTTGTGGACGTCACCTCCTCGGTTCCTCCAGTTCCCTCTTAGCAGTGTGGGCTATTTCTGGGGAGCAGCCGGCAGGTCTCTGCAGTTCTCACTCCTGTTTAACACCTCGAGGGGAAGAAGAGGAGCAGCTCTTCAGCCAGCCGGCCCTGCGGAGAAAACACCCATCTCATGTGTGCCCCCACCCTTGTTCCATCTGCTTGGGTTTCTGTTCTGAGATGTGACTGGATCCCTCCCTCCCAAGATGCAGTCAGTCCTTGGAAAGGCACTAACCCCATCAAAGGGGGGTACTGGACAGTGACAGAGTATGAGGTAGCACCCCCAGCTCCCTAAATCGCTCCTGCTTCATTAGTCCAAAGCTGGAGCGAAGGCTGGACCTGCATTCTAAGTAGTTGGGTTGTGTATTGTTTGTACAGAAGTGTGCCTGTCCGTACTGATGGCTGTTTTAACACACCACCTGTCTGCGTGTGCACGCTCTCCCCAGGATTTCCATTTAAATCTGCTGCATAAACCAGAGGGTGTGAATTTAAACCCTGGCGGAGTTTGCGGTAGGGGAGGCCCGCTGATTTGTGTCTGCTTGTTGGCTCTGTGCCTGTTCCAATCCATGGGATGCATTCACTGGATTGTTGTCCGTGATATCGAGGCACCGGTGTCCCCAAACACCTGCCTCTGGAGCCAGTGGCAGGCGGCCGAGGGGTTCAGGCTATTGACTGAACAGCGCTGTTTACAGAGCTGGTCTCTGGTTCATGTGAGCGGCCCCTTGTGAGTGATTTAGGGAGCTGGAGGTGCTCCGTCATGCTGCTGCCTTTGTGGGAGGGATTTGGGCAAGGCTGCCAATGTGACCCAGGCTACCACAGTGGGTTTGCCCATCTGTAGAGCCTAGTCCATAGATAGAGGGTTGTGCCTGAACTAATGGGCTTGTTCCTTTGGCTCAAATCTGACCTACCTGCCCCACCCCAACAACAAAAGCCCAGCTCTAGGAACAGGCTGGGCATGGCTGTACTGTCACCGTGAATGTGTCTCTTGCAGACAAGACACCAGCTGTAAGGTGACATGCACGTGTGTAAAACACCCTGTGGTTTGATCTGCCCCGATTCACTCACTCCGCTCTGTGGGCCCCTCGGGTCCCGCTGGCTTCTTGTGACTGTCCAGTTCTGCACCCTCCTCCTCGTGTGTAGCTTTTTCCAGTGTGGCTCTGAAACGCAGCCTTTGCTCTGTGCACGGGGGCTACATCCCACCTCCAGAGCAAGGCCTGGATCTGTGGAACTCTTGGCTGGGTTCTTGTATGTGAAACACCAGCCTGGCTCCAGATGGAAGCCAGTCCGAAGAATGACATCTACCCAGTTTGTGCGTTTGGATTCAACATGAAACGCCTCTCTCTAGCTCGGGGCTTCCTTTCTCTAGCCCGTGGCTCTGTTTACTATGTGCAGAACCGCACTGTTATTGCAGCTGAAAAGAGATGAAGGGGGCTGTCTTCTCCATGTGGGGAATCCATGTGGGGTAAGAAGACCATTTCCATGTATCTGGGATGTTTCACAATCCTTTTTGCCCACACAGCTAACACATGCTAATATTTTAAACTGGTACAAATCCAGCCACTCAGCCTAGGTTTTGAAATGTACCCTAAATAGCAAATATCCTGGCAAATGATGCCCCCCCCCCCCAGCCCTCCTACGTGGCAGATGTATACACGCATTTCTGGGGTATCTTTTGTAGAAATCTATGAAACAGGTTGGTTGGTTTCTGTGCAGAAAATGACTTTGAATTGTAATGATAATTATTCCTTTGCAAGAATCCTTAATAAATGATCTGGAGATTATCCAGCTGAGATGTTACCTGCTGCGGGTTTGCTTTGTCTCGTTGTGTTCTCGCAGGGTGGAGTTGCCCGGCAAAGCGTTTCTGGCGTGGAGGGATGGTGTTAGGGTGGGGTCTAAACTGATGGCAGTTGATAATAAACTTGATAATAGTGCTTCTTACCTGGCATTTGCCAAGCTTCCCTGGCCAGAAACTATTCCCCACCTCCACCCTGTGTGCATGTCATCTGCTACTGGGGGGGGGGCTCTCGGACCACTGTCTCCCTCTCCCCTGCAGATGGTGTGTGAGCCCATGCCACACACTGGAACCGAGCAGCAGGGAGGGGCTGGGATAATAGCTGGTGGGGTGGGAGCAGACAGGGGCTTCCTTTCATGGGAGCAGAGCTTTCCCTGTTTTGAGCCAGGCCCATCTCCCTCAAGCCTGCCCCTCATGGTACAGGGGCACTCTCACCCCCTCAGCCAGGATGGGTCCCACCCCACCCCACTCGGCTAGTAGAGACACCGGAGCGCATCCGACTCAGAGAAGAGGGGAGCTGTTCTGCTCCCTGCCGGTGAGCTCTGAGCCATCTGACTAGTGCGTCTCGGCCCAGTGTGGGGCCTGCCCCCATCTGCTCGGCCTGCCGGTGTGGGACAGGGCTGGGGTCGCTCAGAGGAAGGGGAGTCCTTTGATGCTGTGCGATGGAGGGTTCGTGCTGAACAGGAAGCAGTCGGGAGGGCATCTGTTGGGGTGGGATGGACACACCTTCCCTTCCTCGCAGGCTGAGAGCTCAAGCCATAGTCCCCCGTTGCTGTCACAGGGCCCAGGCCATTGCACTGTCTGAAGGGCCCCTGTCACAGGGCTTGTCTATGTGGTGTCTGATGCCTGGGAGGACACGAGCTGGTGCTGAAGCGCAGGGGAGGAGGGACGGCCTGGGAGCCAGGGGCTGGGCTGTGAAGGATCAAGTGCCAGCTGAACTCCCTGGCTCCTGCCTGAAAGGAACCCCCCCCAAACCACTGCAAAAAAACAGATGCCCCCAGCACGTTTGCACAGGTGTTTATTTTGCATGACTACAGCTCTACACAGGCTGTGGGCGGGCATGGGAGGAGAAGCTGGGCTCCCTGGGAGGGGGGAAGGAGAGCGCATCCCTGCTGAGGAAACAGCAGAGCGGCTGAATGCACTGGAAGGGCCGCTCTGCACCCACGCAGGCTTGGGACAAGTCCACCCTTTGGGGGCTTTCAGACCTGGCCTTCACGGTGATGCCTTCTCCTAGCACCCAGAACCCCGGCCCTGCTCTCACGCACGTGCGCCCGAGCATACACGCTAAACCACAGGAGCCCTTGCCCTCTGAAGGGCTGCAGGAGGAGAGGTTCCCCAGGGCACGATCCCGGGGTGGACAGCTTGGTGGGGAGGGGTGGGACAATGCACATTATCCAAGCCCATCTGTCACAGAAGGCTCTCCGGCTGGGTCGGGGGCAAGAGCCGGAGCAGCCCAACCTATAGGGACGGCAGAGGCAAATGTACAGCGAGGTCGGCTCCAAGGGCAGACAGTGAAAGGGGGGGGACTGCTAAATAAATAGGTGAGGCTTTCAGCAGGAGTCTGTTCCTGAGGGAGCAACGGGAGGGCCGGTCTCTATGCTTGCACATGGGATGCAAGGGGTCTTTTCCCCTCCCACGTATTTCTCCAGGGAGTGGGGGGGGGGGGCTAGGCTAATGAGGTGGCAGGGGAGAAGAGCCGGTTAAGACTGGCAGGCAGGGCTGAATCCTGGGGACGGGACACCCCATGGAGACAGATGACTGGCAGAAATCCAATGTTTTTGCCTGCCTGTGTTCCCCAGGACCAGTCTATAGGAAGGCCCTGTCTCTGCAGAGGAGCCCATGTGCTAATTAGTCTGTAGAGACTGGTGCCCTTCCAGATAGATTCCACCCCTATTGACAGCACAGAAGGGATCTTGCATTGGGGGGTGGGCGCTTTGCAGGGAGATCTTTGGCTATGGATAAAGCATTGAGTCCCACCTCACCTCACCTCACCGCTCCCATCTCTCCATTAGCGTTCTCTGCCCTGCTGCTGCCTCCCCAGGAGGAAGGCCTGTCGCCTCATGTAATCCACGATGTCGTTCTTCACCATGGCCATGTTCGTCCGGGGACCCCACCTCATCACAGGCTGCCCCGTGGGGCCAACCAGGAACTTCTCAAAGTTCCACTTGATGTCATGGACCTTCAGGGGCTCCCAGAAGAGCCTTTTGGGGTCGCCGAAGCTTTCCACCACGGGCGGGCAGGAGTTCTGTGAGGAGAGTGAGGGATAAGCATCTGTTATGCCTCACCTTGCTCCCCCAGCCCTGAGGGTGTGCCTGGGGGCAGGGGGTTGGCAGGCACGCACCTTCAGGAAGGTGTAGAACTTCTGCTCCTTCTCCCCATTCACATCCCCTTTCTGAAAGAGTTGGAAGTTTGGGACAAAGCCACCCCCGGGCCGGACGTATCTGAAATCGAAGGGAGGGAAGAGGTGGGTTGTGGTCTGCAGGAACCTCCAGAGCCTGTCTTGCCCTTGCACGGAGACTGATGACGCCGCTGCTCCTGCCCAGACACGCCGCCTGGCGGGAGGAAGCCTGGCAGAACCATGTTCATTGAGACATGGCAGGGAGCTGACCCACCATCAGGCTTGTGACCTCTCCGCAGTGGTTACTGGTCTCTGTGCCCAGGCAGGCAGCATGGGCTGGAACCAATTTTCACTCGTTCCCATGCTTCTTGTGCTGGGCCCTCAGCCTCACTTCCTGCTGGAGCCACAGCCTGCACAGTCAGCAGGCAGAGATCCCAGTGCAGCCACTGCAGCTAAAGGACGGGAGCCCAAACCGTCTGCTTAACAGCTGGGATCAAGCAGGAGGAGGTCCGCTTGCACTCCTGCCAGGCACTAACTGCGCCGGGCTTGGCTCGGCAGGGTTAATGTGGCGCCATGCTTCAGTAGTCTTGTCGGATACCGCACGGAACGGCTGGCTGATTACCCTTGGGCCTGGCTGGGTTCAGAGAAGCTGTAGGGCAGGGGTGGGGAACCTAAGGCTCGGGGGCAAGATGTGGCCCCCAGCTTGCCCGAATCCCACCCCCGAGGCTTGGAGCTGCTCCCCCCCACCCCACCCCACCCCCCAGCACTGGGGAACCAGGCTGGGGCTTCTTACTTGTGTACATCCCCAAATGATTTTTTGTGGGTCAGGAGCCCCAGCCCCTAAAAAGGTTCCCCACCCCTGCAGTAGGGAGTCGGTGCTGCTTCCCCAGTCTCCACTCTCTTCCTGCTCAGGGCATTTAGAGGCGGGATCCCCGTCAGCCACCCTGTGTCACACGGCCGCCGACTCACTTCAGTGCGGGGAGGATTTCGTCGTTCTCGCCAGGCTCTTGTTTGCCAAACTGGTTGCTCGGGAAGCCCAGGACGGTGAGTCCGTACGGCGCCAGCTCCGTGTGTAGTGCATTCAGTTCTGCGCACAAGAAAACCCAGCCCCAGGGGCCAGTGACGGCAGGAGATGGGAGCTGCTCCCCAGTGCCTGAGCAGCGCCCACGGTCACCCGGCAGCCAGGGGGAGCGCCAGCCGGCCCCCATTTGGGAGGGAGCCATGCCTGGCTGGGCATGCGGAGGGAGGGCTCCGGTTCTGTGCGGCTCCCAGGACGCGGAGGCCAGGATTGGTCTGCATCTCTCAGAGGTGGGGGCAGAAAGCCTGGTGTTCTCCATCGGCCCTCGTGAGCGCTACGTCATCACCTCAGCCCTCCTAGCACCAGCTCACCTTGCATGGCTCTCTAAGGCCACAAGCGAGCCGGGCCCTGGCTCTGCTCGGGCTGTCCTCTCCCCGCCAGCCTCTATTGTGGCCAAGGAGACTTGCTGGAGCCCAGGCGGGCCCTGCCCAAGCCTCCCTGGCTACATCTGCCTCGATGTGACCCCTGTACCGGCATCGCTTTGCCTTAGCAAGATCCCTGCTCAGTGACGATCCTCCCACCCGCCTGTAACCACTTCCCCTTTCCCCTCACAACCTTCCTTCTCTCTGTGGCCTTCGCCAGGCCCCACAGGGCCAGCACAGGGGTGGGCAGTAATTTTTGATGGGGGGAGGGGGCCACTCCAAGAATTTGGAAAGTGGCCGAGGGCCGCACTCTTCCATGGTATTAATGGAGGAGGGGCGGGGCCTGGGATGGAGGTGGGGTGCAGAAGGGAGCTCGGCATCAGGGAAAGAATTTGGGTGAAGGAGGTGGCTGTGACCTGGGGCACTGGACTGGGGTGTAGGGGGTTGGGTTGTGACCTAGGGCAGGGAATTGGGGTACAGGAGGGGGTGCAGGGGGTTGGGCTGTGACCTAGGGCACAAGGGGACTGGGATGTGGGGCAGGGGATTGGGGTGCCCGATCTGGGAGGGGTTATGGGTGCAGGAGCGGGGCAGAGGATTTGGGTATGTGGAACAGGGGGCAAGAGTGGGGGGCAGACGGTTGGGGGAGGGAGAGGCTGGGGTGCCAGAGGCAGGCTCTGGCCAGGAGATTTACCAGCCAGCAGCCCAGCACTTTCCTGAAGCAGCCTCCCTGCCATGTCCCAGCACAGGCTGCAGCCATATGCTCTGTGAATAACTTCTAGCCCCAAGGGGAAGGGGCGTGGTGCTTCATGGCTGCCTGTTATTGAAACAGGCAGCTCCTATTGGCCAAAAACCAGCCAATGGGATTGTGCTGGGGGCAGGCGCAGCTCCTAAAGCCTCCCTCCCTCCCCCTTTCCGGGCTCACAGCGTTTAAAGCAAAACCGCCCAGCTGCCGCGTTTCTGAGCAGTGTGTGGGTGGGCTGAGGCAAGCTGGGCCTGTAGCCTGTATTTCGCCCAGGCCTGCTGCAGAGCAATGCGCTGTAAAGAATACCCCCCTCTCCTCCCCGGGCAGGGGGTCTTACCCAGGTACTGCAGGGTGAGTCCTCAGTAGGTGGCCACGTTCACGAAGAGGATCATCTTCCCTTTGTACTTCCTGAAGGGGACGTACTCCCGCCCGTCTATGGTGACGGCCCCATAGTTGTAGACTGTTCCCTCCACGGAGTTGTAACAGTCCACCTGGAAAACAGCCGGGCAGGTCGCATGGGAAGGGGCAGGGCTGGAAGAGGGGCAAGGAACCGGGCCTGAGGGCCAGCCACGTACTAGCAGCCTCAGGCTTCGCTCTGTTTCCTGGGGAACTGCACCTGCCAGTTTCTCTCCTGGATTCCTCTTCCCCTGCCCGGGGGGCCCAGGCCCACTGCTGGGCTCTGGGTTTGCAAATCCTCCGGTGGGGCCACAGTTGGTTTGGCACGGCGAGGGAGGAGACAGCCGTGAGCCCGATCTGCTTCTGGAGTCGGATGCCAGCCCCCCACGGGGAGATTTGGATCCAGGGACTGTCAACTTCAGTCCTTCCCATCTCCTCCTCAGCCCGACGTCCTGCACCCTGCCTTCACTTCCCTCCCTTCATCTCCCCCACCTCCTCCCTGCTCCTCCAGTCTTTCATTCCCCCCACTTCCCCTCCCCTTAGCCCTGCTCCTCAGCCTCCTTTCCCCCGCCCTCCCTCCCTCCCAGAGCTTGAACAGCCTTGAATCAGCGGATTCAAGGTTCTCTGAAAGTGCTGGGACGGAGGGGAGGAGGAGGTAAATGGGGGGCTCCAGTATGAAAGAGGCTTGGGGGGAGGGCCGAGGGGGGGAGTGCGGGCCACAGGTGCAATCCCAGTGGGCCATGGGATGCAGGTTGCCCACCACTGGATTTCCATCTTGCAGCCCCCTGAGACAGACTGCGGGAAGGGGTAGGAGTCAGAGGGGCTGGAAGCAGGGGTGCTGCCGCACCCCCCGGCCCGTATCCCCTGTAAGCAGAGCGCTTGGGCACCTGCCCAGGAGCGATCCCAGTGCCGCCCAGCTGAGTAGCAGAGCATGCAGGGCCAGCAGCATGTGTGTCTATTGGGGGTGCCCATCCCCACATGTCTCGGTGCACAGAACAAAATGTATTCCGCACATGGGTGGAAAAAGACAGAATGCTAGCCCTGGCTTGAAGTGGTTTCCATCATTCCAGTTGGGTTCCGTGGCTCTCAGTGCCCCCCTCTACGCATGCGCCCCTGCTAGGGTTACTCTGGCAGCCGTGGGGGCTCAGCGGATAGCCTGCTCCGGGTGCCTCGTGCCTAGACTCTTCTCAGACCGAACAGCAACCAGGAGCCAATGCTGTGCCGTGCTCCCCCATCCGGAGTCTCGTCAGTATTGGCTGACACGCACCAGCCTCCCACCCAGCGCGTCGGATTTTCCAGGCTGCAGCTGCTTGGATGTTTACTTCAACCAAGCAGCAGCCACAGAACCAGGGGCGGGGAGGGAAAAGATCAGAAATAGCCACAGCGTGTCAACAGTGGAAAAGAAACCCTGCGCCTCTTTCTCCAGCTGCTCCCTCCTGTGCTAGGAGAGGTGCTGGCCCCTCGGGTGGGGGCACCGGCTGCCCCTTCCTGGCTGAGAGGGGCCCGGGGAGATTGCTATTTAGAGGGGCCACAGTCCGAGGCATTGACAGTCACTTGCTGCTCCTCACTGCCGGGCTCTTGACTGCGTGTCTGTCACCTAGACACAGGCTGTTTCTAGGATCCCACTCAGCTGGGCACATCAAGCCACTGGCTCAGGGAGCAGGGGCCAAACTGTGCTCCGAGGTGGCACCGGCTTCCTGCTCCCCAGAACAGCTGGAGAAGAGACACAGAGAGAGGAAAGAGACTGTTCCAGTCAGGACAAAAAACAAAGCAAGAATAGCTGCTCATCAGGCAGGAGAGGGGTCCTGGCAAGAGATTCCCTGCCCCTCAGAGGGTCTCAAGAAGGGAAATTTGTTCCTGCTGCCTCTAGGATAGAAATGCCAAGCACACAGCCTCTGGATCAGGCCTATAGGATGGGTTCCGATTATTCCTGTGTAAGCACTGAGTGCTGACGGCTGTAAGGAAACCTTCCTGCAGTGACCTGAGTGTAACCAATTCAGACCAGAGTCTCTGAGTCTAAAACAGCAACGTGCTGGCAGGCATGAACTCCCACTCACGCCAATTGGGTGTTAACTCTGAAGCCTAATGATGATTCTCCAAGACGCTTGCAAATGTGTGTCTACTTTATGCAATCGCCGCAACCCATACCAATGGCCACGCCAACAAAGCGCTCACAGAGAGATTCCAAGGCAAGAAGGAACCACTGTGCTTATCTAGTCTGCTCCTCTGCGTAACAGAACTGCCACAAAATAATTCCTAGACCAGAGCATTGAAAAAAAAATCCAATTTTGATTGATAAATTGTCGGTGATGGAGAATCCACTAGCAGCCTCGGTCAGTGGCTCCAATGCTGAATTACTCTGGCTGTTTAAAATGAGCGCCTTGTTTCCAGTCTTAATTAGGGGGTAGTGCTACACCTCTCTCTGCTGGACCAAAGATTCCATGATTACATATGTGTAGGTTGCGATCAAGTCACTTCTTGCTGAGCTAAATAGACAGAGCCCCGTGAGTCCTTTGCTGCGAGGCAGGTTTCCTAATTATTTCGTCATTTTCATGGCTCTTCTTTGACCCCTCTCTGATTTATCAGCATCCTCCTTGAATTGTGGCACCGGGACTGATATGGGATTCTAGCAGCAATCGCACCAGTGCCAAACACCGAGGTAAAACCACCTCACGTCTCCTACTCAAGATTCCCCTTTTGATGCATCCCAGGACTGAATTGGCTCTTTTGCCCACAGCTCATGTTTAGCTGATTCTTCACCCACAGCTCCAAATCTTTACAGACTCACTGCTTCCTGGGGTAGAGTCCCCCATGCTGTACAATATTCTTTGGTCCTAGAGGGATACATTTACGTTTTGCCGTATTAAAACGCATATTGTTGTTTGCGTCCCATTCACCAAACAATCCAGATCGCTCTGGGTCTGTGACCTGTCCTCGTCCCCATTTACCACGCCTGCATTTTTCTGTCCTCTGCAAACTTTAGAGGTGATGATTTTATGTTTTCTTCCAGGCTTTGATGGAAATGTTAAATAGTGCAGGGCCAAGAATGGGTCCCTGTGTGGGACAGCACTAGAAACACACCTCTATGTCCAGTTTCATTTTGAGATCTGTTAGCCAGTTTTTAATTGATTTCATGCATGCCAGGTTAATTTTATATCTTGTTTTTAATCAAAATATCATGTGGCACCAACGCCAATGGCTTACAGAAGTCTAAGTATATTACATCAGCATGGCTACCTTTACCAAACAAAATTGTAATCAAATTTTAAAAATTAAGTTAGTTTTACAGGATCTGTTCTCCATAAACCCCATGCTGAGTTGCATTAATTACATTTTGCCCTCCTTTAATTCTTTATTAATTGAAGCTTTTATCTTGCCTAGACTCTCCTTCAGACTCACAAGCCTATAATTATCCAGGTCATCTCATTTACCCTTTTTAAATGTTGGCACATTAACTTTCTTCCAATATTCTGGAACCTTTCCAATGTTCCAAATCTTGCTAAAAGTTAGCTTTACTAGTCCAGCAAGCTTCTCTCAGCCAGCTCTTTTAAAACTCTTGCGTGAAAGTTCTCTGGATGTGCTGATTTTAAAATGTCTAACTTTAGTAGCTGCTGTTTAACATCCTCCTGAGATACCAGTATTAGACAGAAAGTGTTATAATAAAATGACTGCAATATTTGTTTTTTTGCTAAACACAGAAGAGAAATATTTATTGAAAATGTTTCCCTTTTCTGAGTAATTATTGATAATTCTACCATTTCCATTTAGTAAGGGATGAATACAGTTGTTGGGAATTTTTGTTGTTGTTGTTCCTAATGTACTTTAAAAATTCCTTACTGTCCTTAACTCTGCTGGCTGTAAATTTCTTCTTGTTTCTCTTTGCTTCCCTTATCAATGTTCTACAATTCCTAGCTTCTGATTTATATTCCTTACTATCCATTTCCCCTTTCTTCCATTTGTTCATATTTTATTAATTTTTTAGAACTGCCGTTACTTCCCCCTCTACATCAGAAAAGAAGTGAAGCAATAGCCATGGGTCTAAGCCGTTCCAAGGTTTGGGGGGTTTTGTGCATGTAACACCAACTCTGAACATCCCTGGGTTTCTAAATTGTTTGCTTGGTCAGCATTCTGTTTCACTTTGGTATTCTCCAAGGGCAAGATGCACTCAAAGCGCTGACATATGTCAGCTTAATTTAATTAAACACAGCTCATATAACTGTAATGTGACTGCTACTTGCTCTGTTCCTCACAACCATCTGACTGTTGCAGCTCCTGCCTGTCAGATCCAGCTGTTGCCTCTTACCATTGTCTTTGAATGTGAGTTCTTTTGTGTGTGTGGGGAGGGAAGGGGGATGAAGCACCTTTTCATTTTGTATCTGTAGAACTCCTAGCACAATGGGGGGCCCTGATCCCTGACAGGGTTCAACACCCACCAGAAAGCATAGGGAGTGTCTAATTATTGCATGCAGACTGGCATGCATTTGCCCCATGTCAGCGCGCCTGTGCCTCTCACTTCACTGCCCTGTGGCCCTTGCTTCTGGCTTCCTGGGGCATCTAGAAGGATCTCCCCCTGCCATTTGCCAGCAGGAAGGCAAGGCAGCCTCCACCCACAAGCGTGCCTGCGTGTGAGCCACATACCTGCTGGGTGTGGTGCACTGTCCCATGGAGTAGCACTGAGACCACTTACAAAGAGAGAGCAAGACTGAGTCTGCTCTGTAGCCTTAGCTGAGAGCCAGCTGGCTTTTAGCTCCTGCAATAGAGGCTCACACACTAAGCTCCAGAGGTCCCAGGTTCGGGTCCTCCTGTCGGCCTTACACACGGACAAAACCGGGTAACAGACAGGGAGGTTAGTGGCTTTCTCTGTTTCCACCCAGTTCCCCTGATTCAGGGCAGGATGCCAGCCTCTCCCGCCCCCCAGCTTGTGCCGTCGCAGTGACTCCCTGCTGATGGACAGGTGAAGCAGGGGGCCAGGCCAGGAATTACGCAGCACTCAGCTCTTCCTTATGCCTTGCTTCAGGAGCAGCTGGCTCTGCCAGAGACAAGCATCCAGCCCACCTTCCCCGCGGAGCCCTGGCAATGCACCGTAAGTCCTAGACTAGCACCCGAATCGCTGCACCTTCCTGCCTCTCCGGGCCTCCCCAGCTCCGCCTCGCTCTCGCCAGACTAGTCTCTGTGCCCTGGGCAGAGCTGGCCAGTCACACAATCTGCGTGGCAGCTGCAATGCTGGCCTGTTAGAGACCAAACTGAGAGCCACCAAACTGACATGAGGCCGGGGCTCGAACCGTGTTTCTAAGCAAGACTCCTTGCTCGCTAAAGCAATGGAGACAGTGACACTGAATCGCTGTCTTCCCCTTCGGGCCCCAGGGCCCCAGGCAGCCCGGCTCCTTCCCAGGGGCTCGCAAGAAGCCATGCACCTCCCAGAAGGAAGCCTGGCCCAGGGAGCTGAAATGGAGAGCTGCCCCAACCAGAGGTGGGGTGCAGGGAGAAGGAAAGGCAGAGTCTGTGCCCCCCGCATGCACACCATGTCTTTAAATAAGTGAACCCCCGTTAGGCAGAAGGGGGAGAGGGAATCAGCCAGAAGAGGGAAGAAGGGACCCCTTTCTCCCCCCAGCAAATCAATGCCTTCTCCTTGTTCGCCTGCTGAGAACGAGGCTCTGGCCCGGACTGAGCCCCGAGAGCCAAACCCCCATTCCAACGGAGACTCTGATCCATATTCTGCAAGCAGCCCCATCTTGGGGGGAGGCGGTTCACCCCAAGCCCTTTTCCCTCTGCCCACAGGCCAGAACTCTGGGGTGTTGAAATCCAGATCCAATGTGAGCCCCTCTCTGCCAATAAGAGTACGGGAGAGACCCCCTGAAAGGGGGATAAAGGAAGCCCTCCCGACCCCAGGATGCCCCATGGCTGTTCCATGGGGCATGACCCCTTCCGGGGCCCCAAAGCACCAATCCTGCGTGCACACCACACCAATCTCTGGCGGGGTGGGATTTCCCCCTTACCTTCTGTTTCTCCTGTCCCTGGTTAGGCTGAATTAACCCAGCCAAGACGAAGGGGAAAATCCACGAGGCCCTGAATCTGCCCCCCATGGCAGCAGCAGGGCGCACGCCCCCTCGTCTTGGTCCCCCGACACACAGTAGTTGAAGGCCCTGGCTGGCTGTTCCCCACACTACCACCTTCCAGCACAACAGCAGAGAGAAATAAAAGGCAGAGCCTGAGGCTGCCTAACCAATCACAGGGAGGCAGGACTGCTCCCCGAGCTATTAACCATGTGGGGCCTGGCTCTAACCTGCTCCAGAGGGGTTTGGGGAAGGGACATGGGACTGATTGATTGACTGCTATGGTGTATGGAGAATCAGGCCTTAGATCTGACTTCTCCACAGACCCATGGCTGGAGAGGGCTGGTTGCAGGGCCCCTGTGTGCAATTCTGGCTGGGCTCTGTGTGCAGACAACAATCCACCCACCCCCAAAACGGAGGGCAGCGTGACACCAAGGGGCATGGCACGGAGGGGAAGGGGGATTAACCACGTACCTGGCTGTCATGCAACTCACTGCGCCTGGCTGTAGTGCGGCAGGGCCGGAGATCCTGGACATTAAGGGGCCAAACAATGGAGACATTCATGGTTGTTATCTTGGTCCTGCCCATGAGTCTCCCCGGGTGATGCTGCAGGGTGGAAGCAGTTGTCGGGAGCAACCAAGGATAGGAATGAGGGTATAAAATAAAAGCAAAGAATCCTGGGAATGGGTAGAGAACAGCTGGTACCTTGTAGACACCGGGGGGGGGGGAACCTGCTGGGTTCAGGTCACAGGTTCAAACATAGGCCCTAAGTTTGCCCCTGTAATTTTACATGTGCACTTAAAACCTTGGATTTGCGCACACAAATTACCCACATGCACGGTGCTATACACGTGCCAATGCAAAGGTTGGCCATGCAAGGTGGCGAGTGCGAATTTCTAGGCTGAGTCGAAATTCTGGCCCAGCCTGTTTAAAGCTTTCTGGGCTGGCCTCCTTTCTGCCTTTCCCCTTCCCTTGATCTTTGTGACTGGGCCCTGAGCACGGAAGCTGGGCCTGCCCGTTGTGGTGGCGTGCTAGTGCTGGTGAAACAGGGCAGCCTCGTGGCCAGGGGCGTGGCCGGCCTCTGAACAGGTCCCGGGCCCTGCAAGCGTCCTCATGCCGCCCTGGCACTGAGAGAGCAGGTTAGTCTCTGTGCCCGATCAGCCTGGGCCATCTCTGGCGGACGGGGCAGCAGTGTTTTCCTGCGGCACGGACAATGCGCCTGAGACGGGCGGCATGAACTAGACAGACACCATCACCCTTTCTGCAGACCCCTCCCCACTGACAGCGCCAGCTTCCTCTCAGGCCGGATAACCGCGGCCCCGTGCTTGTCCTCTGCACTGCTGAATGGAGGGTGAAGAGGGCTCTAAGCCAGTGGTCCCCAACGCGGTGCCTGCGGGTGCCATGGTGCCCACCGGGGCATTTATGTGCGCCCACCGAGTGACCAGGGCCGGCCCAAGCCATTCTTGCACCCCAGGCCCCGGGCACACGCCGCATGAGCAGCCCCGCCCCCGGGCGCATGAGCAGCCCCAAAAGGTTGGGGACCACTGTGTCTAAGCTGTCCTTTGGCATGCTTCAATCCCAGGACGAGATGGGGGCCAAACCAACCTCCTCACCCACCCCCAATAAGCCAGACCAGCCGCAGGGCTAAGGATGGGTGTGCCCGCTGGGGAGAATGAGAAACACCAGGAAACACTCCCCCAGGTTTTTCTGTTGCCCCAAAAAGATGCCTTAGAAGTGGAAAAGGTGCAGAGAAGGGCAACGAGAATGCTGAGGGGCATGGGAGAGCGTCCGTACAAGGAGAGATTAACGAGGCTGGGACTTACAAATGAGACACCAGGCCTATGAACTCAGGACTGGCGGAAGAAAGCGAAGAAGGACGTAAATGTACCCCTTCCTGTGACCCGAGAGCCGGAATGACTAGGCAGCGGCAGAAGGAAGTGCTGCTTCACACAGCTCACGGTCGGCCTGTGGAACTCCTTGCCAGAGGAAGCTGTGAAGGCCGAAAGTATGACTGGATTCAAAAGAGGATTAGAGAAGTTCACGGAGGATGGATCCATCCATGGCTAATGGCCAATGTGGCCAGGGAGGCAGCCCCAGACTCTGGGGTTCCTCACCGGGGTGCATCATTTGGTAACTGTCCTGTTCTGTCCATTCCCTCAGCGCCTGGCACTGGCCACAGTCGAGACAGGACACTGCTAGGTGGACCGTGGGCCTGACCCAGTCTGGCTGTCTGCACGTACAACAGCCTGGGAAAAGCAAGACCGCCTGGCTCCTGTGGCCTGGGATGTGGGTGCCTGGTTAATTGTAGGACAAGCTAATGCTGGCTTGGGGATCGGGACTTCCTTGATGCTGGGCTGAGCAAGGGTTGTGCTGTGAACCACCGTGCAAGAGGAGTCAGGGCTGGCCTTACCATGAGGCGAACTGAGGCGGCCACCTCAGGTACCAGACTGTGGGGGGGGGGGGACGCCACTAGGACCCAGAGTGTAGAAAATTGTGTCTGCTGCTCTTAATTCTCCTTTATTGGGGTAGGTAGCAGAGCAGTCCCATGAGAGGAGCAGAACAGGAAGACGGCAGAATTGAGACCTTCCAAAGTTTTGGCCCAAGTGAGGGGCCATGGGGATGTCATTTGAGCTCCCCGCCTTAGATGCCAAAATGTTGGGGGCCGGCCCTGAGAGGAGTTGGTCTCTAGGGAGCTTTGGAAACCGCATGCAAGCCTTGGATTGGAGTGGTGTTGGGGGAGAACCTCCCATCCCCCCACCAATTCGCCCCTTCATCTCCTCCACCCACGCCTCAGGGAGAGAGGCAGAGAGGAGCCACGTGGCTGGAGGGGCTCTGAATGGGAGGACAAGGAGTTTGATGTGGCGGAAGAGGGGGAGTCAGCCCCGTGCAGATCTCAGAGCCCAGGCGGTTTTGCAATCAAGAGACAAGGTCATCATGACCTCTGGCCAAGCACAGAATCCAGAACGTGACATCTGGCCTCTGCCGCTCCCTGGCCAGCCCCAAGCTGCCAAGGACCCAACACCACCCCTAGTTGGGGAACAGGAGAAATCACAATATTTACCTTGCCTTGGCCAAAGTTCAGTATCATTAGTACTGGCTCCGATTCCCTCCCCATGTCCCTGAAGGGGATTGGTGGACAGTGGGGCGCTGACCATGAGGACATTCAGGGAACATCCCAGGGACTGGCCAGTGACACGGGACAAAGGTGCCTGGGAGGAGGGGGAATAGACAGCAAACACTGGGGAGAAGCAGGATGTAAATGTGAATCCCTGAACTCACCAAAAAAAACGGTAGCTCCGGGGTGGTGGATGACGATTCTCTAGAGTCTAGTGGGACCCGTGTAGTCTAGGAAGGGGGGTGAAACTGCCGGAGAGTGGGGTGGGGATCTGGGTGTATCAGAAAAGGGAAATAAGAGTTTCCAAGGTGCTCAGCTTTGGCCTATCTGCTGCCATCGCAGTCAAGGGTAAAACTCCCTTGGGAGCAGAGTTAGGCAAACGATTACTGATTATTTCTGTTGCCATAGCACTTAAGGGCCAGGGCCTGTATGTAAGGGCCTAGGTGCTGTACACTGAAAACGCCACCCCAAATGTTCGGTGCCAGCTGACGGCCCTCCCAGGGAGCTTACCATGGCCCCGCAGGCCCCCGCTATGATCAGCTGGCATGCACAAGTCTCGGTGGGGGGGGGGGGGGTGTTAGTCTGTGTCTGCAAAGACGAGGAGGAGTCCTGTGGCCTGAGAGATGAACCGATGTATTTGGGCATCAGCTTTGGGTAGAAGCCTAGGGTTGCCAGGTGTCCGGTTTTGAACCGGACAGTCCGGTATTTGAGCTTTCTGTCCAGGAAACAAATTGAGAAAATACTGGACATATAAATGTCCGGTATTTTCTAATTAAGTAAGTTTTATTATTATCAGGAGTATCAGTACGTAGTTGCGTACTGCCTGGCTAGTAGACGTGCTCACACTGCATGAGTCACACTGCGTGAGCATGTCTACCAGCCAGGCAGTACGTAACTACACAGGACAGAGGAGGGGGCCAGGGCCGGGGCGGGATGGAATCCTTGGGGCCGGACTCACCCGTGCGCCCCGCCGGGACCATGCGTGGGACGGGCAGCACCCCGGGATCTGCGTACACCTGGGCCAGCCCCGCTCCCCACCAGCCGGTTCCTCCCCCCCCCCCCCCGCTCCTCCCCTGGCCAGCCCCGCTCCCCATGCCCCCCTTCTGGCCAGCCCTGCTTCCTGCCGGCCGGTCACGCTCTCCGATCTCCCCTGGCCAACCCCGCTCCCCGTGACCCCCTCCTGGCCAGCCCTGCTTCCTGCCAGCCGGTCACGCTCTCCGATCTCCCCTGGCCAGCCCCGCTCCCCTCCCAGCAGGTCCCCTCCTCCCGATCTGAGATCAAGTGCGTCCAGTATTTTTTTGAAAGCATCTGGTAACCCTATAGAAGCCACTCAAGCATCTGACATCTTTTTACCCACAAAAGCTGATGCCCAAATACATCTGTTAGTTCTTCAGGTGCCACAGGACTCTCGTTGTTTTGACACGGACAAGAACAGGAAGATTCAACGGGGGAGCTGGGTTAGTCTGTAACTGGAAAACTTAAAAAACAATCAATAGCCTTGCAGCACCTTAGAGACTAACAAAACATGCAGATGGATCAGGAAGAGACGGGGGAGCACTTGGGAACGTGCCTGGGTCTTTGCTGCCCTTCGGAAAATGCTGAGCTTGTTAAGCTGGAGCGCCTTTATCAGAAGACACAAAAGCCTTGTGCACGTAATTCCTGCTGCGGGGGAAGATTGTGGGCTGGTGTGCTGCAGGGGATGAGGGTCATGCAAGCTGGAATGGAAGCGATTCTGGCTGGAGAAAGCACTGTGGCTGCCTCTCCGATTTCAGCCCAAGGGTCCCACACTTGGAGATAACAAGAAGCAGCCCAGGTGCCTAGATGCTAGTTTTGCAAGGACTGCCACAGCCCCATTGTGGGCCAACCTTTAGAAAGGGGAAAGGGGAAAACCCATGGGCAGGTCGGCCTAACACTGACTGCAGGTAAAAGAATGGGCTGGCTGATGTGGCACTTGACTAATAAGGTGCGGAAGGAAGGCAATGCAATCAATGCCCAACCGCGTGGTCGACAGGAAAGAGATCCTGTCAGCCTAGTTTGATATGGTTTTTGATGAGACGACGAGTTTGGCTGACAAAGGCAGTGCTGTCGTAATGTTCCTAGACATCTGGCACTTAGACTTGGTGCTGCTCAGCATTTTGATTAAGGAACCTGAAGCACATAAAATCGACCCCGCACCCACGACTTGGATTCAAACCGGCTAACTCATAGGTCTCGCTATTGAAATGTTAAGTGGGGAACCTTCATCCAGAGGGGGTTTCTAGAGGGGTCTTGCGGGCACCCAGTGCCGTTTAACGGTTTTACCAAGGGCCCAGAGGCAAACCGAAAATCATCACCGAGAAAGCTGGCAGATGACACAACGGCGGGAGGAGTTACTGATGGAGAGCAATCTGGATCGCGTGTCAAGCCGGGCACAGGCAATCCCTCCCCGCATCAGTGTGGCCGACAGTAAAGCGCTACATTTCAGAGCAAAGGCAGTAGGCCTTACGTCAAGAAGGGGGACTCTAGCTTGAGAAACGGTGCTTCCGCAGAAAGACTCGGGGTCATGGTGGATTAATCAGCTGGAAGGCGTTCCTAGTGCGGCACTGCAGCTAACAGAGCACCTGTGAACCCAGGATGTGTCAATAGAGGAATGTGGAATAGGAGAAGGAGGTTATATTTCCTCTGTGTCTGATCCTGCCATGCCAGGGCTGCCAGTAGGGGGGGAGCCAAAGGGGCAATTGCCCCAGGGCCCAGCAATTTCAAAGTGGCAGTGGCGACCGAAACCCTGGCCCCCAGGGCTGGCTGGGGGAGGCGTGGCGCAGTCGCTGGGTGGCACGAAGGGCTGACAGTCCCTGACCCCCCCATTGCCAGCCCTGGTGTGCGCTCATGGAACGCAGTGCCCAGCTCTGGGGTCCACGGTGCACAAAGGGTGTTGATACATTGGAGAGGGTTCTGGGACTAGGCAGGGGAAGGACTAAAGGGCCGCTAGGAGCAGGCCGTTGCCAAGGACAGCAGACGGCCGCTCGCACCCTGCTCCGTTCTCCACACAGAGCCGGGTCAGGCCAGGCCCACTACGGTTCCTGCCGCATGTAACAGGCCGCCCCAGGGCCCGGCCATGTAGGGCGCGTTCCCGGCTGTGCGTGAAGAGGGCGGCAGCCCCATCATGAGACTTAGCAGGCGCCCAGCCTGGGCGGACCCGCTCGTGAGAGAGCCGGGCTCTCTGGGCTGGATCAGGTCATCTCTCATCTGAGCCAACAGGAAAAGCCGCCCACACCGAGGACAGCATCTCCCTTCCTGCCTGTGGAGCGCGGATAATCAGCAACATCTTTCTGCGGCGGCCACCGGGCCTCCCGGGCCCGTCTAGTGCAGGCTCCTGCTCCTCCCAGCGAGGGCCGTGCAGAGGCAAGATGGAAGCACTGGGGAAAATCAGCTGCTGAGCCCCGAAAGAGCTTCAGCACCAGCTCCCGCACTGCGAGCTTCCCCCCTGCTCTAAGCTTCACCCCGGGGGACCAGCCCCAGGGAGGAGAGGCCAGGTCCGTTCTCGGAATCTCTTCGGAGGGCGTCGGTGATTTGTTGTTTTGTGGGTGCGATGCGACCGCCGGCCCGGGAGGCCCAGGACTGAGCCCACAATCTATTCCAGAGAGGCCAAACAATGGAGGGCCAACCAATCCCCTTTCCATGGCCCTCCTGGCCGTTCATTTCAACAGCACCGCGGCAGCCCCTGGGGGCTTGTAGTCTTCATCCACCCACTGGGCTCCTCCTCCCCAGAGCAGAGCCAGGGAGCCAGAGGTGACAGGTCCCTCGCGTCTGGCTGAGCCTGCAGACACCTCGGTGTGACGGCTCTGATCACAGAACACCCGGCCGGCGTGCAAAGCCGGGCCCAACTCTGGGTTCAGTGTGTGAGCAACGGGAGCGTCAGCCGCAGCAGCTGTGAGCTGGTCAGAGGCCAGCGCAGGCCTGCCCGTTGGTGCAGCCGTTGCAAAGAGAGGCGAACGCTCTCGGAGCTCCCGCTGGAAGCTGGTGCAGCTTCCTGGGAGGTGGGGAGCTGGAAAAGAACTGTATTCCTGCTCCCCCTGCCAGCTGCACTGCATCACGGGCGACTGACAACTCATCAGGGCCATCTCCTGACACACTGGCAATCTCGCAGGGCCCCAGGAGTTCTGTAATTAGCACCGTGTGACAGCTGCCCTGGCAGGCTCAAGTCATCGCCTATCTTTGTTTGTGGGGGATTTTCATAGAGGGCCCCTCCCCCCGTCCAGCTCTGCCTCCCACCCCAAATGCCCCCAGCTGGAGATGACTTGATGCTCCCAGCTGGTGTTGAAATAGAGATGGGGACTGCAGCAGCCCTGGAAGGAGAAGTGCAAGAGAGCCGTGGTATCTCCGTGCAACACTAGGACAGCACAATTAATGTGCATGACCCAAATGGGGCCTGCTGGTTATTAAAGGAGTTGGGGAGTGGGGGGAAGAAATGAGACCAGTGCTTTGTGCTCCTCCGTCACCTGCTCCACCGCACACAGCTGCCACAGACAGTGCCCCCAGGCCCCACCGATGGGTCTGCAGGGAGGATAGGCAGCCGCCTTCTGAAATCAAAGGCAGCGCTCTGTGTCATGCTGCCAAGGCCCCTCTCACTAGCGTTGCCAGGGAAGCTGTCGATGAAGCGAGGCCTGGCTTGCTCTGTGCTGATCACAGTGGTACCTCCCTGCCTGTGGCCCACACTGGCTGCGTGTCTGCTCTCCTCACCTTTCTCCTGGGTGGAGATGAAGAGAGCCCTGCAAATCCGCGGCTACCCGCTCTATAGCTGCGGGTGTCTGCATCCGCGGATATGGATGTGGGTAGCCATGGCTCGTGTTTGCGGATATGGATGCGGACACAAATGTTGTATCTGCGCAGGGCGCTAGAGATGAGCTGTGTGAAAGATCCCGGCTAGTTCACCCAGTGAAATAATACACTGGGTGAGCTACTGACCCCTTGTAAGCTGGCACCGGGAATCACTTATGCCTCTTCCTAAGCTATGCAATCTCTGCAGCAGGGGTAGGGAACCTTAGGCTCGGGGGGGCCAGATGCAGCCCCTGGCTTGCCTGGATCTGGCCCCTGAGGTGCCGGGCTCCCCCCTCCAGGACTGGGGAGCCTATGCTGGCACTCCAGCCCCTCCACCGCCCCTCTGTGGGGCTGGAGCACACAAAATCTACTAGCATTGGGCCCCCTAGGCTCTGGTGTGCGAGGGGAATGTGTGGAGGGTCTTTCTCCTTCTCCACATCAGTGAGGGTTCGGGAAGGGGGGGGTTGTTTTGTTTTTGTTTTTGCTTCTCACTTGTGTGCGGCCCCTGACTGATTTTTCTGTGGGTCAGCGGCTCCTGACTCAAAAAATGTTCCCCACCCTTTCTCTACAGCTGCCTCCAGCACTCCAGCTGGGACGGTGGGGAAGAAGTCTTGGTTTTGCTTGCCGTTGTGTTACCAGATTTGCCCAATACTCTGGGGGATGCTCATTTATTAGGGTTACTCTTATGGGGCTGGGGGGAGGTTAACAATTCTATCAGTGTGCTGTTTGTGCTTACGTGTGCTCTCATATGGAGATGAATTCTCCCTGCTGCAAATTCCCCCTCCCACTGGAGCTCTCCTGCAGGAACTAGGTTCCTCAGAACGGGGTTCTTCCCACCTTAGCAACACATGGACACTCACACCCACTAACAGAGCACGCCTGAGAGGACTGAGTAATCAGCACTCCCAAGCTGACCCCTTATATGTCCCTGAACTCAGCAGGCTGGGTTTAACAGCAATGTCACACTGCACCCTCATGTGCCTTTGGACTCCGTGGGCTGGATTAAACAGGACTTTAAGCTGCCATCCTCAGATGCCCCCAGCTTCCGCCACCTCCCTGTCCCCACTTCACACCACAATCATTCTCTGGTAAACCACACAATGAGCAAACCCCACAGGATTTTGGGCAACACAGGGCTCTTTAGCTCGGGTACAAGAAGCGTTGTTGCAGAGCCAAAACAACATCCCTGAGGAAGAATGAGCGAGAGAGAAAGGAAGAGAGAAAAGCAACCAGTTTAACAATGCAAGTTATTTATTTCTGGGTAGTGAATATATATATATATGGGAGCCAAACACACAAAACAGTTACAATATTAAATCTAAATTCCTAACCATATAACAGTTTACATAGGGCAGGGTCAGGAGGCTATGCTTAGAGAGAGGTAGCTGGGTGCGGGGGGCGGAGGGGGGAGAGAGAGAGAGAGAGAGACCTCACCACTCCGTGGAGCTTGCACTGATCGGGGTTCCCAGATGGTGATGGGAGCCGGGGGTCCAGAGGGCAGGAGACAAGCAGAGTAGAGCCCCCAGCATGATCAGACAGGAGATGAAGAAGTCTCAATGGAACTGATGCAGTTTAAATCCAGGTATCAGAACAGTTTTTCTTGGGCAAGGGTAGAAGTTTTTGTAGGGACAGGACAATAGTTGGAGGAGAACACTGGAGTTGTTTCTGGGTAAACAGGGGCGAGACAATAGAGACTGATCACTCCTGGTTATGGGTGATGTTCCTTGAACTAGCTCACAATGCAACTAGGTTTCTGTATTTTGGATGTCAATAGGATCCATTACTAGAATTGGTCTGATAATGACTAATTTGGGTGGGGGCAGGCCTGGGTGCATGAGCATCTGGAGCAGAGATTTCCCATCAGGCCGTGCTTCTCTGCTTTCGGTATCCCATAGTTCAGTGTGGTTCCTGCTTTGGAAGGGCTGGTCTCCATTCTGTATGCTAATGGAGATGTCTCTCTGTTCTATCTTCCATGCAGATGAGGCTGGGGTGTTTCCTTAATTCTTTCCCCCTTGTCTGGAGGAGTTTAGATCTGTTCTCCCCGGCCTTTTCATTGCTTTGTCTGTGATTCAAGCAGAGGCCTGGGGGAGAGGGATGGTTTTCCATGAGTGTCCCCAAAAGCACAGGGCTGACAGGTGGCCATGCTCTGGTTCCCCAAGAACACAGAGCTGGTAGATAACAGTTGTCAAGACAGTAATCGTTAGCAGCGCTTTCCACGCGCTCAAGTGTCTGTCACTTCTGGTCCCCCCCCCCCCCCTTCGCTTTCCTCCTCTGTGGGTGGCCACCCCAGGCCAGTCCCCTGTGACCAGTGGGACCCACCACAGCTGGCTTGTTCCATGTTTGCGACATCTGCAGCCAGGCTTGGGTGAGAAATACACTGTAGAAGAAATCAGTGTAAGTCTGGGTTACTGGGGTATCCCGTCCTTCCCCCGCATAGCTCCCCTCCCCCCCCCCCGGCAGAGCTGGCTAGGGGCAGCCCCACAGCAGGTGTGGGGGGCACTGCATTTTCCCAGGCATGTGTTTTTACTCCCCAGGGGATGCTCAGGACTGTAGTTCGTAGCTCTGGGCCCAGCTGTCTCATCGAGTACAGAGCTGGTGAGACAAAGGAGCACAAACTGCTTCAGAAAAGCTCTCTGCGAGGCCTGTGGGTAGGCCACAGGGGTGGCAGCTGATCGTGGCAGCTGACCCATCAAAGAGCAGGGGGCTGGTGACGCTGCCATGGCGCAGAGGGCAAGGGAGTGCAGGAGACCAGCACAGGAACAACTAGGTGCTCATGCAGGAAACCCGCCCAGGGGCCTGGAAGAGGCAGGCCGTGGGGGCAGACACTGGTGGGGGCGCGAGGGCTGGGAACGGACGCGGAGGGTCGGGTGAGGTGGGAGCACGTCGGCGACAGGCTGTGTGGAAGTGGCAAAGTGAGTCGAGCCGGAGGCTGCTCCGGGCCTAGCTGAGCACTTTGAGACCCGCCTTCAATGCCCAGCTCTGCCACAGACGCCCCGTGTAACCTTGGGCACATCATTCAGCCTCCCTGCCCCTCAGGCAGGCCTGGTACAACCCCTGGGGGCTTGTCTCTCCCACTGGCTCCCCTCACAGGCCTTGGTGACACCTGCTTACGTCAGCCAGGCTTTAAAAACAGCCGCCCGTTGTTGCCTGGTTGGTTTGTTTGTCAGACCCAGGAAAGCAGGAGATCAAAGACCAGCCTCCGCCCCTTCCTGAAGTGGAGTCTGGGATTGTTTACAAGAGCTCGCAGGGGTGTGGGAGATAAAAGGAGACAGGGGCTGTGTCCTGTTTGACCCTGGTGCCTGGAGGGGAACCCAGGCAGGAGGGGGAGCTGGCAGCAACTCTGCAAGGCATCATGGGGCATTACTGGAAAGCGCTGGACCGAGCGTCACTTAAAACTCCCTGCAGAGCCAGGGGCCGAGTGCAAAAGGAGGCCTCTGTGCTGCGGTTAGCACCTCGGCACCCCCGTCAGACACCGGGATCCCAGGGTGTTCAGGCTGCACAAACACCCAACACTCAGATTTCGCCTTTTCGGACCCTCCCACAGCACCAGCGGCAAATTCCTCTGTGGGCAAAGGAGTCCCCGCCAACAGTTTGCTTCAGGAAGTTGGGCCTTCTTTCCTGGGTGTGACGTGTTCCCGAACAGGTCTGAGGCTGTCTGGTGGTGCCTTTCATGGATGGTGGGTAATGGCGGCAAGGGAAGGCATTGCCTTCCCAAAAAGTCAGAGGTGGCCAAGCTCCTGCCGGCTGGGAGGTCTGGGGTCATGTAGCTGTCTGGGGTCATGTGGCTGCCGGGCCAGTGAGGAAGATTGGGGTCGCGGTGTGGCTGCCCAGCCAACTGGTACAGCGGCTGGCGAAGAAGGCTGGGGTTGTGTGGCTGCCTGGCTGGCCGGGAAGACAGAGGCCAGCAGGGCTGCCCAGCTGCTCTGGGAGATCTGGCCTGCCCAGCTACCCAGCTGCTCCAAGGGATCTGGGAACACACAGCTGCCTGGGGGAGCTGTGCTGCAAATCACTCCTGGGCCAGGGGGTGGGGGAGCCCGGTCTGTGTGTCTTCCTGGCTGGCACAGGGAGTGCTAGCCTTGGACAGGGGCCAGCAGCCATAATGGAGGGGCTGAAGGCCTGTGGGCATGGAAGGGGCGGGGCTGGGCTTGCCTCCCCAAGCCAGCCATTCACCCACTGCCCTTGGTGCCTCTGCGAATATAGTTCTGTGGATTCCTCGCAACTGTTCACCCTGGCTATGACTTTCAATAGCCACTGTCCGAACTACCCGATTGGTCACCTACTCTCGTTTCACCTCTCTGATTGGATGCTTCCCAAACCTGCAAAGATCTGCCAAAGAGTTCATGGTCCCCATCCAACCGGCCCAACCCTAAGTCACGGGTCATGCTTAAAACTTTTCTTCTTACGTTTCCAACGCCTTGCTTCACCAGCTGCAAAGGCTGATGCGAATGAAAGTTGGTTGAAGAGAATGAGCCTGGAAAAGAAACCTGGGTCGGAATGTTAGAAAACGAGTAAATAGCTAATCGTGTAGTCGATAGAATTTCTATCGATTACATGATTAGTCGATAAGGGAGAAAGCCTCCGGGAGTTACCCCCTATTGCGGCTCTGCAGTGTGACTGTAGGAAGAGCCAGGCTGCCTGCCCACCCAGCTCTTACTACATTTAAATGGCAGAGCAGCAGCTGGGGTAACTCCTGGACTCGGTGTGAGCTGGGCTTGCTCAGTCCCAGTTTGCACCGGGTCCAGGCAGCCTCTGTTCATGGCCAGCCCCAGCTGCTGTGGGCAGGGGCTGCTCCGTGGGATGGGGAGCAGCCTCTGCCCCCCTGCACTGCTGTCTCTATCAGGAGGGGGGAGGCCACAGCGCAGACAGTGCTGGGGGGAACCGGCTTCTACAGAGACAGCAAGGGGGAGGGAATGCGAGTAGTCACGTAGTCGACTACTCAACTAGAACCCTGGGTTTTGTCTCCCAGGGTACCTCTACACTAGCTCGTTAGTTCGAGCTAGGTAGGCAAATGAGGGCAACCGGAGTTGCAAATGAAGCCTGGGATTTAAATATCCCGGGCTTCATTTGCATGTTCCCGGGTGCCGCCATTTTTAAATCCCCTTAGTCCGAACTCCGTGCCCGCCGCTACACGCGGCACGGAGTAGGTAGTTCGAATTAGAGATCCTAATTCGAACTACTCCTACTCCTCGTTCTCTAATTCGAACTACCTACTCCGTGCCGTGTGTAGCCGTGGGCACAGAGTTCGGACTAAGGGGGATTTAAAAATGGCGGCGCCCAGGAACATGCAAATGAAGCCCGGGATATTTAAATCCCGGGCTTCATTTGCAACTCCGGTTGCCTTCATTTGCCTACCTAGCTCGAACTAACGAGCTAGTGTAGACGTACCCCCAGAGTCTTTCATTTTGTTCTGCCTTGAGTTGATGTTTCCCTGGAACATCGGGAAGAGTCATTCGGCCTGGAAGTTCAGAGCTGTGCTTTGGTGCTGGAGAAGCAGAGCCGCCCTCTCAGCTGGTACCCCTGGGCATCTTCACTGGCATACTCAGCAGAGAGAACGAGGATGAGCAGGGAGACCTGAATTCCCCTCTTCCTCCCAGAGGTGACCCCTCCATGGCAGACTCTAGGGGAGGAGCTGGTGCACGGAAAGCCTCCCCCAGCCGCTTGCTGGATAAACAGGGCTTTTCATTCAAGCCTTTTTGCCAGCACGAAAGTAACGCCTGTGTCCTTGCAAAGCGCCCAGCATGTTTGTCCAGAGCAGCGGTCTGTGAGGCATGCAGCCAGCCCCATGTATTTATGTGCCAAATGAGGGCTCTGTAGACAAAATGTAACCTTCGCCCATGTTTGTCTTACTCAGAAGTCAGCAGGTTGTTCCATCAGCACTGGGTTTGTTTACTCCAGATGTTTGGCAGGAGGTGGCTTGTGGGAGGTAAACTGAGGCTTGTGGTTATTCAATCTCCCCTCCGCCTCTATGCAGAGCTGCTCTGGGGTCTCCGGTGAGCAGTCTCATGGGGTCAAACCAGGGCATGTTTGGAATAACAGCGCCTCAGTGTTGCCAGCTCTGGTGATTTTTATCATGAGAGTCGTGCTATTGGCTTGCTTTCCAAAAGCCCCAGCCTCTGGATGTGTGGGAAGAGAAAGACTCCCCCAGCATTCATTTTTAAAAACCTACGGGCACAGCCCCCACTGTTGATGGAGAAAAGCTTGAAAACAGAAGTGTCCCCCCTCCCCCAGGCTCAGAAACAAGAAGGCAAATCAGAATTACCCATAGTGGAATGTGCTTTCAAAAACCAACGGGAGTTTTTTGAGCCAGTTTCATGAATGTGAGGCTGGTTCGTGGTTTTGGAGGGTTTGGGGCTGGCAGCGCTGGAGATCATGCTGCCCCAAACCATACACACATCAGCACTCCCCCTCCCCCCTTCCACTAAGAAAGCTTTGCGTAGCTGATATTCTCAGATCAGATCACTTGAAAAAGTCCTTTTGGGGATGCCTGAAAAACTGCACTCATTTGGAGGGACCCAGCTGTGCTGCTGTTGGCATGGGCTGTACTAAAACTCACTAGCACCATCTTTAGGCTCTGAGATGTATTTGTCTTTAGAGCCCTGTGTGTGCGGATACAAAATTGGTATCTGCGTCTGCAAAAACGAGCCTCAGCTATTCGCAGAGTGGCAGGGCTCTAGATATAAAATGTGTATCCACATCCACATGCGTAGCCGCAAAAATGAGCCGGGGATATCTACATCCCCATCAGCGGGTGTGGATACCTGTGGATATAAAGCGGATATCCATGGATTTGCGTGGCTCTGTTCATCTTAACTAGTTATAAGAAATATTGATTTGGGATAAGGAGGCTGGACAGGGATCTGTCCTTTCAACCCCAGGGCGACGTGTACATGCTCCCACTTCTGCACATGAGTGAATGCACCCTCATGCACCTGTGCAAACTGAAGCTTGTGCTTTTGCATGTGTACACATCTGAAAACACATGCCCTACACATGCCCATGAACACACGTAGGCAAGTGCCATGTGTAGGCTCCCTTTACTATAGGAGCCTCTGACATTTACTGGGAGGATCCTTTGTGCTGCAATCTAGCCCTAGGGACTACAACTCCCATGGAGAAGAAAGGAGGGAAACCGTTGCACTCTTCCAGGCAGTGCGGGGAGAGAGCTGGTGGGTGCCAATTTTGGAGAGAGGAACCAGACTGGAGCCTTTTTCAGTCCGGGACCTGCTGCTGGAAGCTAGAGCCTGCTGCTGAGAGCTTGCTGGGGCTTGGATCTAGCAAGCTGCTTTAGGGGCTCTTGCTGGTTGTCCCTGGAGGTGAGGGGTAGTGTTGTGTCAAGTGGCTTTCTCCTGAGGAAGGAGTCTCAGAGCTTGTGCGCCAAAGAGCTCCCTGCATTGCTTGTGCTTGGTTTCAGCCCTGCTTCCAACTCGAGATCCTCCTATCAGAGCATAGCCACGAGTGGGCCTGAGTGGGCCGTGGCTCAGCCACTTTCCACCCTGGCCCACCCCCCTCCAGCCCGCCCCGCGAACCAGCCAGGGAAAGGGCCCAGGGCACCAGGGCTCGCCCCTCTCAGCTCCAGAGCTCCAGCCAGGGAGCAGGGCTGGGGCTTGCTCCCCTCTGCTCCAGTTCAGAAGCTGGGCCAGATTTTACCCCTCTCATCCCTCCTGTTCCGCTTCCCCCACCCTCCCATTTTTGCTCATCCATCTGAAATTGGGGCCACCCAAGTGGGGCCTTTTGGCTACACCACTGCCTCCTACCCATTCTAGCTCCTGCAAATAGCGATGAGTGCATAGAGATTCCCCCTTCTCTCAAGCTAAAGGGCAGCTTTCTCCTCCCCTACAGTTGTCTCTGTAGCAGGCGTCACCGGTGGTATCCTGACAGGTCTTCTGTTCCGAAAATGATGATAATCTTTCGGCTGCATGCATGCATGTGTGGCTCCCTGTCTATCATGTTCACCATGTGCAATTAGTCAACACAGCAGGCCCCGAGAGGGCCCCCAAAGACCACAAAATCAGCTAAGGATCGAAGGCACCAGGCCAGGTTTATTGGCAATGGACGCTGTCTGTCAGCAGACAGACTCGCTGCTGAACCACTCTGCATATGTACCCCCTGACAACAGACCGACTCACTCAATAGTTTGATTGCACTACTGCCCCCTCGGCAGTCCAATTGCACTACTGCCCCCTCGGTCAGACAAAGGCAACTCCTTGGGGTTCACTTATATACACAGGTACAAACAAGTTACACATCGCTCCTGGCATATCAGGCGCTCCTGTTGCATAGTTACCTCCCCCTTCCGCGGACAAGGAAGGTTTGATCACCATCGATCAGGCTGTCAGTTTAGGCCTGGTCAAGAAGCTGGGTCGGGCTGCTGGGGAGGCGGTTGGTACCAAGATATCTTTCAATGAAGTGTTCTGTTACCACCCTCCTGAAATGTTCTTACAATACGTACCTGACGCCCTCTGTTGTTTGATACGCTCAACCTTATTTATGCTTACTCTGATTAACTAAGCTGGCTTGGTTTGATCTGAGCAAAGTCTTGACTATTGCTCCTAGGCCTCAGGCCTCTGACCAGGCCTGCGATACCTGGGCTTATGTTTCAGGCCCTCATCTTCCTACAGGCTCTCTGACAGGGGTGGGGAATCTTTTTTGGGTCGGGGGCCTCTGACCCACAGAAAAATCAGTCAGGGGCTACACACAAGTGAGAAGAAAACCAAAACCAAAACCAACTCTCAATGACGTGCCCCCCAACTGAGTAGGAGAAAGACACTCCCCACATCTCCCCACATTCCACTCACACACCAGGCTAGTAGACTTTGTGTGCTCCAGCCCCACAGGGGAAGAACAGGGGAGGCTGGAGTGCCAGCAGAGACTCCCCAATGTTGGGGGGAAACCCCGAGCCTCGGGGGCCAAATCCAGGCAAGTGGGGGCTGCATCCAACCCCTGGGCCTTAGGTTCCCCTCCCCTGCTCTGTGATCGGCCCCCAGGAGAGGTTTAATGAGTGTTGTGAGCTGTCTGGATCTGCCTGAATACAAGATGCCTGCCTGTGCACCAGGACTCACCCACTTTCCAGCCTCAAGGCTGCAGCAAAGCACAAGACTGTGAAGTCTCCGAGGAAGACACAGTCCGAAGGGTGAGCAATTCCCCACGCTGGGCGAGATGAAACATCCAGAGAAAGGCAAAGCCTCCTGCCAACAATCACATCTTTTTTCCACACCAGCTCCATTAGGAACCTTTCCAACTATGCGATCCCAGTCCCTGCTCCTTTGTCTTTCTTCTCAACGCTCCTCACATCGGAGTTCAGCCAAGGCAGGTTGTCACGTTAATTGTTCAGAGTGGAGACCCACCGGCGCCTCCTGACAAGGGGAGGAAAGGTTATCTTTGGAAACTAGGCTGCCGCAAGAGTCTTTCTTTTCTGCACCCTCCCTTCCCCATTCTTCGTTGTTCTGTATTTACCAATAACACTTCGGTGGTGTCTTTCATTTCAGTCTCCCAGAGCACTTTGCAAATGTTAATTAACCTCCTGGAACTGCCTGTGAGTTAGGCTTATTGTCAGCCTTGCATAGATGGGGAAACTGAGGCACGGAGCCACCATTGACCAGCATTTGCCTGTCACACAACAGAGCAACTGCTCAGTCACTCTCCCATAAGCAAAAGGGTACGGTCAGAAGCTGTATGCTCCAGGGGTCAGGGCACTAGGAGAGCAGTAGTTCAACTTCCTGCTCTGTCACAGGCTTCCCGGGTGACCCTGGGCAAGTCCCTTCATCTCTGCAGTGCCTCAGTTTCTCCACCTATGAAATGAGGATAGTAGTGTTGCTTTACCTTACAGGGGTGTGGTGAGGATAACTGGATTAAACACTGTCAGATACTGCCATGCCTGTGGGGTGGGGCCTACAGATAGATCAGGGAGTAAAACATGGTTTGAATTCAGGGGCTTTTCCATTCTTGTAAATGATGGATGGGCAGCCTAGGCTAGTGAGTGGGCCACGTGAGTGGCCCTGCTTCCTCTCAGTGGGCCACAAGAGTGAAATCAGTCATGTGCTCTCACCATGACCCCAAGGATGAGATTAAATCCAGTCATGACTGGCATGCTATTTCAAAACAAGTAGCCATGCTCTAATCATTCATGTATTAATAGAACTGTCATCAGCTTCAAATAATAATAATAATAAAAGAAACATTTGTACTTACTTTACAATATGAAATCCCTGCCTGGCCTCTTCCCTGCCTCCTCTTCCAAGCACGTCCCGTCCCCTGCTCCTGTCCGTCCCTCCCAAAGCCTGAATGCCGCGAATCTGCTGAGGCCTGGGGGCAAGGGGCAGAGAGGTGGCCCGGCGGCCCCAGGATGCCCACTGCTGCTCCAGAGGCTGCCAGAGCAGTATCTGAACTTCTGGGATGCTCTTCAGATGCCTCAAGCCCAGAAGGACCCCTCCCTGATGGCACAAAGAATTTGGGGGCTGAATTCTTCCCCTGCGCCAAGCCAGCAAGGCGGAGGAGGGGACGTCCGGCGTGCAAATAATACATTTTTAAAGTACCGTAAAATCTCGAGTATAATGTGCACCTATGTATAGTGAGCACCCCGAGTTTAGACTCTTAAAATCATGAGAAAACCGAACTCCTATGTATAATGCGCACCCATTATACAGGAGAACGGGAGGGAAGGAACGGGAAGGAAACCTGCCCCCCGCCCAGCTGCCCACACACCGAGCTCGCACCTGCCGGAGGGACCTCCCCGGCCCAGCTGCCAGCGTGCCGAGCTCGCGCCTGCCAGGCCCCCTGCCCCGCCCAGCGTGTGCCTGCAGAGGTTGAGTTTAAAACTTTAAAAAAAACCCTCCTATGGATAATGCGCACCCTGACTTTGATGCTAAAAAAAAACGGGAAAAAAGTGCGCATTATACTCGTGATTTTACGGTATTAAAAAGTCCTTTGTTTTCTAAAGCCAGGGAATTCTGCCCTGAGGCAATGGTGCCCATCTGGAGTGGATCCAGGGACGTCCAGGCAATGAGTGATGCCGCTGAAAGCTGGGGATTGTCAGCAAAGTACAGGCTCTGTTACAGCCACCTGAGAGCTAAAACAAATGACTGGCGTGCGGGGAGCAAAAAGCAATGCCTGGGATGGCTCAGCTGTCCTGTGCCAGGGGCCCTGTTGTGCCTGCTGCTCTTCAGCTCCCTGGTGGCCAGCAAAGGCATTTTCTTCCCTGGTACAATGCCCACATGGCAATCACCTCTGCAATTTGCTCCCCAGGGCGCTGGTGTCAGCAGCCACCCTCTGTGTTACTTCACCTCCCTCTGTTAGTACCGCTAACTGGGGCTAGCCCTTGGGTGTCCTCCGACCTGAGGACTTGGGCATCAGTTACCATGCTGTGAACAGGTGGCTGGGAGAGGAAGAGCCAAGGCCTAGTCAGGAAAGCCTGGATTTGCAGCCTCCCCTCACCACAGTGCACCCAGAAGCCGGGGCAGCAGCAGAGTGGGTGTGCGGTGTTGCAGCTGGGGGCATGGAAGCCGGGAAGCTTTTTCCCCGAACGTCCACATGTCTGGAGTACAAAGTGATCCCCTGCAAGCTCTCACCAAGACCAAGAGTCTGAGGGAATGGTGCTAAGTTGTACTGTGCCCTGCCATTTCTTTCCAGGAACAATCTGTACAACCGGCAACATCTGATTTAGGCAAAGGCCACTTAGCCTCTGAACTGGTGTTCTAGCTGCACAATGGAAGGCAAAGGAATCGTAGTTTATGGGTGAGGGACACCAGCTGTCCTTGCATCTTGTAGTTGTAAGGGCATTAGGCTATTCACCCAGTCGCCTGCCAGCAGCAGTGTCCTCTTCCGGCTGCGTGATGCGTCTGTCCGTGCTGAGTCACAGCGAGGAATCGCCTGGGCTGTCGAGGAGCGTGAGAAGTAAGCCAGAGCTTTCCAGGCTGTGCGTGGACATTTGCTGGAGGGTTAAGAAAGAACATGGCTGGTGTTTGGATGGAGAGAAAGGGATGGAGTCAGTGAAATGATAGAATGGAGTCTCAGGTGGGGAGGGGAACCTAAGGTCCGGGGGCCGGGTGTGGCCCCTGGCTTGCCTGGATCCAGCTCCTGGGACTCAGGGCTCCCCCCCCCCAGCACTGGGGAGTCTGTGCTGGCACTTCAGCCCCTGCCACAAAATCTACCAGCCTGGGCCCCCCTAGGCTCTGGTGTGCGAGGGGAATGTGGGGAGAGTCTTTCTCAGTCAGGGGCCACGTCCGGGAGGGGTTAATCATAAAACCCTAGAACTGGAAGGGACCTCGAGAGATCATCGAGTCCAGTCCCCTGCCCTCACGGCAGGACCCAGCGCCATCTAAATCATCCCTGATCAGGGCTGGACGGAGGCATGGGCGAGCCGGGCAGCTGCCCAGGGCGCCAACCAATGAGGGGCACCTGATGGCAGCTGTAAGGGGTGCACGGCGTCCCTTACAGCTGCCATCAGGAGCTGCGCGCCCGGCTCGGGCCAGCAGCGCCCTTCCCCCCACGGCCGTGGGGCCCTGCACAGCCCGGCGCGAATGCCAGCAGTGCTGACCGGGCCCGGCTGGGCAGCGCATGCGTCGTGCGCCCTGGAGGTGGGCCCCGGGCTGCACGCCAGCGGCCGTGGCCGGTGCGCGCATGTGCTGAGTGCCCTAGGGGCAGGCCCGTGCTCCCTTGGGGGGCAGGCTCGTGCCCCACAGGTGGGCCTACGCATGCGCCCTGTGCCCGGGGGTGGCGCCGCGTGCCCGGGCCCAGGGCGCCAAAAGGGCTCGGGCCGGCCCTGTCCCTGACAGGTGTCTGTCTAACCTGCTGTTAAATATCTCCAGAGATGGAGATTCCACAACCTCCCTAGGCAATTGATTCTACTGTTTAACCACCCGGACAGGCGGGAAGTTTTTCCGAATGTCCAGCCTAAACCTCCCTTGCTGCATTTTAAGCCCGTTGCTTCTTGTCTTGTCCTCAGAGGCCAAGGAGAACAATTGAGGCCTGATAAGCGCAGAAATTGGTCTGTCTGGTTTTTGCTTCTTGCTTGTGTGCGGCCCTCAACTGATTTTGTTGTGCGTCGGCGGCCCCCAGCCCCCCAAAAAGGTTCCCCACCTCTGCCCTAAGACATGGGGGCTCCTGAAAGTAATTGGGTTCTTTTTAGCTCCGGTGAGAGCCTGGCCCAGCGGTGAGGGTACTAAACTGACAGTGGGAGAGCAGGGGGCGGTTCCATGTTTTGTTTTCTCCTTAACAATTCACTGGCAGATGGAGGAGCAAATCCTAGCATGGCAATGACTGCCTCAAGCAGTCAGCTGTTCTGGATCTGCCACAGCCCTGTTTCCTCTAGAGCTGCCAAGAGAGCGCTGTGCTTTTCAGGGGGATCAATAGGCAGGGAAGCTGCGGCCACACTGGCTAAGTAAGAGAAAAGGAGCTGATTCAGTATTTAAGCAGCTTACTGGGGACTTGAGGGGGTCACAGCTCAGATCTTCCTACGTGACGCAGGCAAGCCATGTCGTTTCTCTGTCTCCGGTCCCCACTGAACAGCACAGGGTATAGCTGCCTTTTGCTCTTTCCATAACATCGCATGGTGAAGAAACGGCACTAGCACACCAGGGTCTCAAGGAGCGGTGTTTACCAAATACACACAGAGCAATGACTCGCAGACATCCGCAATGACATCCACAGATGCACATACCCATTGATATAAAGAGGATATCTGCATGCAACGTTGCAGGGGTTAGATACAAAATGTGTATCTGCAGCTGCATTCATATCTGCAAAATCCGTGGCGAGAAAGTGGATATTTGCAGATTTCAGCAGCAGCAGCAACAACCATGGGCTCAGCGCCTGTTGGTGTCCGATGCCTCCCTCACTATTTCCTTCCATCTTTCCCTCTCCAGTGCAGAGTGGCTTCATTTCTGTGGACTAGATCCACACCAATCTACTATATCACCTACCCCTTCTCTGTGGGGTGTCTCTCCTATTTGGACCATCCATTATGCCAAATACCAGGGTCTTAACTTTTCACTCGTCATTCATTCTGCAGGTATGCCCCAATAGCTGTAACTTCCATTGTATAACCTTCCGCAGTAGGTTCTCTTTTGGCTGTATCTTCCTATATAATTCCTCGTTGGTGACTTTCTGCATTCATCCTATTCTCAGGAGCTTTCTATAACAACTCCTCTCGAACGCCAATATCCTTCTCTTCGAATCTTTCGTTATCACCCCTGACTCACATCCGTACAACATGCTGCTAAATACACACGTTTTCAAGCCACTCAGCTTTGTTCCTAAGCTAATCTGCAGATTTGCAGGGCCCTATATACGTACAAGTGGGCTAAGCCAGGGGTGGGCAATAATTTTTGATAGGAGGCACTCCAAGATTTTGGTAAGTGGTCAAGGGCTGCAGAGTGGTGAGTCAGGCTCCGCAAAATCATGAGAGTCAAAAAAATATACGGTGTCTTAACTTCATCTCCCTGCTGAGTGTGAGCGTGTGACCATCAGTGCTGACGGCTCGCCCAGACTGAGCGCCTGAGGAGATTCTAGCAGCCACGGCACGAGTTCTTGTTCCTGCCTGAGAGCACATACACAGATACAAGCTAGAGAAGCCTCCAGTTTTCCCCCTAGCCCCAAATTTCTAATTAATTAATTGTGTGTGTCTTTCCCAACAATTCCTTGAGCCCTCCCCCCACACCGGCACACATTGCTTCTCACACCCACCTTGCACATGCAAATGCTTATGCAGTCATGCATACATTAGCCATGCCCAGTGAGTAATCAAGAGGAGTAGCCTGCAGGAATCTAGCCACTTGAGCCCTGTGTGTCACGGCAACTGCGGGAATTGTGGCTGAGTCAGAGAGCCCCTCTTGTTATCTGGTGCTGCTCAGAGGAGCAGATGAAGCAAAAGGGAACTATCAGAAGCATGACGCAAATGACGGCTTCTCTTACTTCCTTACACGTTTCACTTCACTGGTGTGGAATGGGGCCTGTCACTCCCGAGTTAAGAAAAGCACTGCATTTCCTTTGCCTATTTTAATCCTTTGGGTAATGACCAATGGGCCAGGTATGGCATCAAATCCATCCCTCACCACCTGCCCATGTCACAAAATAAATCATGTCAGTCTCTAAAATGGTAGGCGGATCTGTGGCAAGAAAGGGGTTTTTCTGTAAGATTTGAAGTGAATAGCAGAGAGGTTCCTGAACTGTGTAACCCGACAAAAATTCCTGCAGCACCTCCCTGGATTGGGTCCTTAATTAAGCGTTATCTCTTTGTCTAATCTAGGGTTGCCAGGTGTCCAGTTTTCGCCTGGACTGTCCGTTATTCGGGTCCCCAGTCCGGTAAAAAAAAAGAGAAAATACTGGACAACTTGTTTTTGCTCAACAAGTTTTGCTGCTATTGGGGGGGTGGGGGCATGAGGGTTTCTCAAAAATCAAAAAGGGGGCGTGATGCCGAAAAGTTTGGGAACCACTGGTCTAGTGGATGGAGACTTGGGTTCTGTTAATTGTTCTACCACTGATCTGCAATGTCACTGGCGGCCAGGCATGCCCCTTTCCTCCCATTGTTTGTCTTGGTTAGCCTGTGAGCTCTCTGGAGCAGGTGCTGTCTCTTACCCCTTGCTTGTACAGTGCCTGGATCTTGATTAGGGCCTCTAGGTGCTACCGTGATATAATACCAATAAAATCCTCCTTTCTGCTCTTGTGCATTGACTAGGGCAGGATTTGGACTGCCTCTAAATTCCCAGATCACAGCCCACCCTCTGCCCTTTTGTGGTGTAAAACTCCCAGAAAACTCCTAAGGTTTAAGTTCTTATGTTAGGAGGCTGCTAATTAAGCAATTGCTGCTGGTAGGGGATAAAACGAATAGCGTCCCATTTTGATTTCCTTACAATCTTATAGGAAATAACCAGTCCTAGAATTAGCATCTTAGTTGTACAGACTAGCACCAGGCAGGAAATGGCTTTCCCATTCCGTGACAACAGTTAGGATTTTGAAAACGTTTTCTGTCCTGAATCCGACCGAAAAGTTAAAATTGCCAATTTTTGCAATCCAAAAAAACTGGAGACAAAACCAATTTGGGTCAGTCAAAACGTTTCCTTTCAATAACATCTAAACATTGTGTTTTGATGTTGACCTTTGTTAACATTCGGTTATGATACATTAACTTACATCGCAACAACAAGAACACCGAGAAATGGGATCATTTGTTTCAAAAAGGCTGAAGAGAGACATTTGGACAATCTCTAAACTTTTTTTTTTCAAAACCACTAATTCGCCAACTCCCCCTTTCTTGTGAAAAAGTTTGGTTTAGATGAATGAGCATTTTCCACCTAATAAAGCTTAGTTTAAACCCTTCCAGCCAGGACATCTCTTGCCTGTCTTTAGAAGTATAGCTCTTTGTGGGGCATGGCTCCTCTGGTATTCATGCACCGGAGATCATTAACTGAAAGCACAAAGGCCACTGCAATAGCACAGATTGTTTAGAGTTTAGACCTTGTACCCTTCGGTTACGGTGCTCAAGAAGCTGAGGCAAGCAATCCAGACAATTGTAAGATGTCATTCTTATGGCAAGGGTGTGTGTGAGTTTCAGGTTCCTTGATGAGGCAGGTTGGTCCCACATGGAGGGAAAATGCCTCTTCCATTCCTCTGAGAAATACCGTGAGACAAGAGGCCCTGGCGTTGACCTCTGGTCCTGTGCCAATGGCCAGAAGAAGGCCAAATGAGTATTTGCTTATTTTATGTAACCCTGGAGGGGTCTGAGGAGAGAGTTCCAACTCTTGGCTGTAAATCAAACTAAATGTAATCCCCTATTGTTGTGTTTTAAAAATCTACCGCCCCATTCGTGTTCTCCCCCGTGTTAGAATTTTGAGCTGTGTTTTTCCTAAAACACGGGGGTTTGCTGTCACTCCGCTGGAAATATTTGCTGCGGGGCTGAAAAGTCACGGCTAGGGGAGCAAATCTGTCTTCTCCACTTTGCAACGCTGGTGCTACAGCACGGCTCATTGAGCGGTGGTCAGAGCAGCCCAGGGAAGTTGAAGTGTGCAGCTGTAAGGCAAACCTGGCGTTGTTCAGTCCTAATGTGGTACTTTATGGACACTCAGCAGAGCACACGGTGGTGTTGGACATGGCCTGGCGCAGATCGTTTTGCGGGCTAGGCCCAGAATCACACCGCCCCAGGACATGCAATGGGGAAGGGGGTCAAAATGTGGGGAAGAGGCGGTCAAAAGTGCTAGACACAAGCTGCGTAGGCCCCAAACTCCGTCCCTTGCCCCCCCGGCTTCTGAGGGCTGGGAGCATCGCAGAGGCAGCATGCTCAGCTTCTATGGCAGTGGTCCCCAACGCCCGCGGGCACCATGGCGCCCGCCGGGGCATTTATGTGCGCCCGCCTAGTGACCAGGGCCCACCAAGCCATTCTTGCGCCCCGGGCCCTGGGTGCCTGGAGCATGCATGGCCCCCACCCCAGCTGCGCGGCGCATGCACGGTGCCACCCCCGGGCACCCAGCAGCCCCAAAATGTTGGGGACCACTGTTCTATGGATGTGGTTCCACTGCTGTTAGCTGCGCTTACCCACAGTCTCAGTGGGGCATCCCCACAGCAATTAGGGTTACCAAATGGTTTCAACAAAAATACCGGATCCACTTGGCATTACATCACAATCTACATGACATCTTATTTAGAAAATACTGGACATTTCTATTTTCTCATTGATATTTTCTCAGATTTGCTTCCCGCACAGAAAGTTCAAATACTGGACTATCCAGTTCAAAACCGGACACTTGGCAACCCTAACAGCAATCTGCACCCAGGGTCAGACCCCTCCTCAGTCTGGCCCATGGGCTGGGTGGGATTTCTAGGGGCCTATCTCCTGGTTCTGAGCAGGGCATTAATCCACACGGGGCTCTTCCTCAGGGCTGTGCCACTCCGAAGCATGGCGCTAAAATGCAGCAAAGGGTTAGATGGGAACGGACAGCCTGGGGCAGCTGTGGGATAACGCCAGTGCATTACCTGGGCTGGATGAGCCTGCATTCTCACTGCCAAGCTGGGGGCAGTGGCACGGGAACCATTTATAGGGTGGGGGGTGCTGAGCTGCACCCCACCGCCATGTTACCACATATGGGCCTGTGGCAGGTAGGGTTGCCAGGTGTCTTGTTTTGAACCGGACAGTCCAGTATTTGAGCTTTCTGTTCGGGAAACAAATTGAGAAAATATCAATGAGAAAATAGAAATGTCTGGTATTTCCTAAATAAGATGTAATGTAGATTGTGATGTAATGTCAAGTGGGTCCGGTATTTTTATTGAAACCATCTGGCAACACTAGTGACAGGGCGTTTGCCCTGCACTGGCCCTTTAAGGGCAAAACCTCAGCCCTGAGCAAGAACTGAGAGTGAAGCCCCAGCTGAGGCAGTTCCGGCTAATGAGGGCCCAGCTGGGGGTATATAAAGGAGGACTCTTGGCAGGAGAGGGGGAGCTGATTGTGACCCTAGAGAGAGCAGTAGGGACCTGGCTGCCAGGAAAGCAGGATGCTTTGTGGAGATAGAGCAGGGCTCGGGCCGGGCCGGGCCGGGCCAGGCTGGGGAGGCTCTGGCCAAGCAAGCTCCCAGACTGCATGGCCTGGAGCAAGGCCTGAGGCTACTAGGGCTGTAGAGCGGCAGCCATGGTAGGCAGGGGTGGCAGGTCCACACCCCTTTGCCAGTGGTGAGTGGCCATTCCACACTGCAGTCTGCCCCTGAGGCAGGGGCTAGATGAAGACTGGCAGTGGGTCACTGAGGCAAGGTGGGCACAGGGAACTGTGTGTTCCCTGGGAGGAGAAGCACGGGGAGACACCACCTAGAGGGAGGTGTCCAATGAGCCAAACAAGCTAATTCCCAGGACTGCTGGCTGGAGGTGTGATGGTGGTGAGACAGCCCCGTGACAGGGCTCTTCATGGTCCTAAGGTGGGGGTGGCTCTGGCCACTGTTTACAGGCCCCAGAGGAAGCCACGTCCCACCCTCTGTAGTTAGGGGGAGGAGAACAGGCATATGGGGCCTTTGATGGGAGGTTGGGCCCCAGAGGAAGTGCTCAGCCAGCCTCTCCTCTTCCACCCCCTTCCAGGGACACATCACAGGGATGTTTCAGTTGCAGCAGCCTCACTGGTGTCTGCAGGGCTTGCTTTCCAGCAGTCTTCATGGACTGTTGTCTGGCTGTCAGCATGGCTTGCCTGTCAGGTAACTATGTCAGCCTGACTGGCTGTAGCCAAGGGCTCCTTTGTCTCACAGGCCCTGTCTCAGAGATACAGGCATGCCTAGGGATGGGCCAGAATAGCTGCTGGGGGTGATATGCAGAACAACACTGCCGTGCCCTGTCTGTGCTACAGGTTAAGCCTGGCAAGATGCGAACTCCTAGGCTGTGTCTACACTGGTGCGATCTTGCACAAAAGTGGCCGGTCTTGCTGCCTGTCTACACTGGCCGCGTGTTCTTGCGCAAGTAAACTGATGTTCTAATGTATAAAATACAGGGCTTCTTGTGTGAGAACTGACGCTCCTGCTCAGGAAGAAGCCCTTTTGTGCAAGAACTCTTCCAGAAGAGGCCAGTGTGGACAGGCAACATGAATTTCTTGCGCAAGAAAGCCCTATGGTTAAAATGGCCATCAGAGCTTTCTTGCGCAAGAGAGCATCTACACTGGCATGGATGCTCTTGCGCAAAAGCACGTGCCAGTGTAGATGCTCTCTTCTGGAAGAGTTTTTGCAGAAGAACTCTTCTGCAAAAGTTTTTGCGTGAGAACGTGCCAGTGTAGACGTAGCCCCTAATGTACAGCACTCCCACCCAGCTCAGTCTCAAAAGCCCTTGCAGTGTGTGTGTCTGTCTGGAGGCTTTATCTGCCATGCTGTTAGGATTGCAAGGACATAGCAGGAGATTCAGTTATGGCTTCTGTCAAAAACCCAGGGATAATACCCTCATCGGTTGCTCTGGAGCAAGGCCAGTTTCTTGCTCAAGAGCAGCATCTGCACTTTGGTGGAAAGGGAAGCTACTTTTGCATCCAATCACAGTCTTCCAGAGTTGCACTTTTCTTAGACTTAGAAATATGGGTAATTCATTGCTGCTTGAGGGCCGGACCATCCCCAGCTGCTACGGAGTAGGAATTCTGCTTTGGAAACCAGGCCCCTGGTTCTTTTCAATGCAGCCCCTGAGAAAGGAAAGAAGCCACGAAACCGCAGAAGACCATCTGGTTTTCTATCACTGAGTGGCCCTTCCTTAAACTGATGCAGCTGTGGGTTCTGTTCCTAGCGAACTGCTGAGCTCTGGTACACCACACCGAGCAGACCTTCCGCTTAATTACAGACACAGACGTTAGCCCTTTGCGTAAGGAATAACGGGCTGGGCACACTGCTTCCAAGTCCCTGAGAGAGGCACAGCAGGGGGGCCCCGCCCTTGCTGGAAGTCATCACAAAGGCAGTTAGATGGTTGTGGTTTTCTCTTCTTTCTGGGGCTATGACCTACCCCTCGAGGGTGAGGTTGGCCACACTTCTAAGGAAGTCTGCACCCTCAAGTGAGTTGGCTGGGCTGCCTTGTTCTGGGACTGTGATTGATTCGGAGCTGATCCAAGGCCCACTGAAGTCAGTGGCAGTCTTTCCTCTGAGTCATTAACGTTTAGCGAGCGGAGTGAGAAAACGGGGAGAGCGGCCAAGCAGGGATGAGGTGGGAGGGGGGACTGGGTGTGTGAGAGGAAATGGGGGAAGCTTTGGACCTCACTAGTAGCCACAGGATTGTCTGAACGGACTCCAAGTGCGGCTTCCAGAAAGACGTGCCAGGCCTGCTGGCATGAGGCAGAGGGATAATGAAAGGAAAATAAGTTGGGGAGTGGGAGGGAGGAGGGTCTGTAAATGCGGGAGTAGGGAGGGTCTGCAAACACGTTAGTGGCCCAGCAGAGGAGCAGAATTTCCTATTCCTTTCTCCCCTGGGAGAACACATTCCTGTGCCCTTTCTAGGCCGGCGGCATCTGGACATGGTTGTGGTTCCCATTAAGAAAAGGGCTTAGAGAAGTCAGCCAACCACAGACCAAGAGCCCCTCCAACACACAACCGTCAGCAATGCTGGCTGCTCTGCCCCGGCTTCCCACACACCCAGCCCCCAGCGTGCTGCACACAGCTCTTCCCAGTGAACCTCTGTCCTGCCCAGCAGTCCGTTGGGAGTCTAATCTTCAGCCCTGTGCACACCCCTGCGAATGCCCTGCAAATAACCCTGCCTGCCTCCCGAGGATGCCAGGGAAAATCCAACCACCCCACACATGAAGCATCAGCCTGGGCTCCAAAGACTGGTTTTGATAACCAAGAGCCCAGACCTGAGGCAACAGCCGCTCCCGGCGGACGCCTGCGGTACGGGACCACTGCCATCCTTCTCCCACCGCACGGGTTGGAGGCCTGAGGCCTCATCACTACCCGTGGCCAGGGCTGCTGGGAACACGTGGCCAAAGGAATCTCAGATGGTGGAGCAACTCGAGAAGGAAAGGGAGCCCCTTCCAAGCGGGGTGGAGTTGGGGGTAGAGGAGGTCCCTGCTGCCTCCGGATGGAGGAATGCGATGCAGGGAGAAGGAAAAACCATTTCTCTACTCTCAGAAGCGCTGTCCTCAGGGGGTGCTGGGAAGGGCTCCCCCCCCACATCTGCCTTCCCTCAGCGTGGCTCTTTCAGAGCTGGTTTGGAGGCCCCTGACAGAGGCCAGGTATCACTATGGGCTGTGTGTTCTCTAAACTCCTGACCAGCATCCTCTGGGGCCAGGGACATCACATCCCCTAGAGAAGCATCATGTCTCTCTGGGCTTCACGGACCCTAACAATCTGGGCTGTGTGGTCTGCAGCTGGAAGCATTTCCTGAGCTGCATGTTCGCTGGGAGCCGACAAGCATTTCCTAGGCACTGGGTACACTGGCAACAGGAGGCATTTCTCTCCAGGGACAGGCGTATTTCCTGAGCAGCGCGTCCTGGGTTCTCTGGGGAGATCTAATCCAATCCATCCTCCTCCTCCACATGCTGAGCCCCTTCGCCCCAACACACCACCCCTTGGTCATGCAAAAAGAAACTCTATTAGCTCTTTCGATAATTGAATCTGCTGCTGTTTTCTTGGGAGTAATTGTTTCCTATGAATTTAGGATGAATCGGACCCTAATCGGACCCAGTTGTCCAAATAAAGCCCTTGCTGAGAACAGAAGCTCTAGGTTTTCACTTTGGTCCGTTGGCACAGACATAATTTGGAGCCTGAGCAACGCATGGCTTCCCCATTTACATGCATATATAAAAAATATGGTCAGCTCCCACAGATGTACCTGTCACGCTCCCACACCTAACAACTCTTCTCTGGAGAGACATCCCATAACTGCAGCTGGCTTTGGATCCGGCCCTCATGAAATTACACTGCAGCAGCGACAAGGTTCGGCTCCCCATTTCCTGGCCCGACAAAGTCATTATTACACAACACAACCTGTACAATGGGGAAGCAAATTCTGCACGTCCTTGTTCAACAGCTTGTGGAGCCATGGAATGGGCAAGTGTGAAGAAGCGGGCTGTGTGTAGGTGCACAAATACGCACACACACACACACACACACACATCTGGATAACGGAGCCCACAATTCTGCTCTCACCGCGGTTAGCCATCCCTTTGGTTTCTGTGCCTGGAGAAGGTGAACAAAACTGCATTGAGAACTGTATTTCTTTAACCCTTTGACTGCTGGGCTTCCTGCCTCCCTCGTGTTGCCAATGTAGACACAAGCCAGACTGAACTAGCTGAGCTGTGAGGCGGCACAGGAAGTGGATGCCTGTTGCGGCCTTAGGAGCAGAGGAAGGAGTACCACGTGTGTTCAGCGGTGAAGGGGGGCAGGACCTAGCAGCACCGGGAATGCACATCTTGTGACCGGGGGCTCACTGAATCGGCAGCACAGCTATATCTGGGGGCGGTGCTGAGCACCAGTATGCTGAGCATCTGGGAAACGGTTTTATTTAATTTAATTGTTGCTCTCTTGCTTTTAACTCTGGGCCGGCCTTGCTCTCTCTCTGAGAGCTAGTATCACAACCAAGTCCTCTAGAAGGACTGCGGATTAGTGGCAATGCCATGCTATTGCCATGGTAACTCACTACACACTCAGGGTGACCATAGTATCTATGGTTCCTTCATGGGAAGCAGGAGCTCTTCTCATTTCCAGCAGCGGCATCTCTCCTGCGGCAGAAATCGCTGCCCCACAACCACGTTAGAAGCCAGGTGCCAGCTCCCAACAGCTGCTGTGCGCAGTGGACTTCTCACTTCTTGCACTGCGTGGAAAACACACAGGTCATGCCCAGGAGCAGGAAACTCAGATGTTTCAAATCAAGGGACCACATCAAGCAGCAACACAGATGTTACACCGAGGTCTTCTTTGCTCATTCCTGGTGGCAGCTAAAGGTCCCCTGGGATAACTCCAGCGTCCTGGCTAACAAGGCGAGAGCTATTGCTTATCATGTAATGGCGGAAGTGTGTCCGCCAAGCAGGCCTGACCTAACTCTTGGTAAACTAAAAGGCTTTCACATGCTCTATGGACAGGGCTGGCCTTACCATGAGGCGAACTGAGGCGGCCATCTCAGGTGCCAGACTGTGGGGGGGGGGGGCGCCACTAGGACCCCATAGAATTGAGACCTTTCAATGTTTTGGCCCACGTGAGGGGGACATGGGAGCATCATTTGAGCTCCCCACCTCAGGAGCCAAAATGTTGTGGGCCAGCCCTGTCTATGGAAAGGAGAAAAGTCAGTGCCTGGAGCAGAGCAATTAGGAGTCGGTTCTTGTCTCTATCACGGATTTAGGACCCGATTCTCTTTTGCCTGGCACCTCTCACCAGCCACATTCCTATGGTCTGAGTGTAACCCACACACCATCAGGGTGAGGGTACTGTCCCACCTAGACCACTTACAGGCCGGGTCTACACTAGACCTTAGTCTGAAACAAGCCCCCCAAGGTCGAATTGGTAAGCAATGCATCCACACTACCAGGCCTGTTATTCCAGAATAAGAAGCCGCAGAATTCGAACTCTGGTCTCCTGCTTTTTGCAAGGAATAACGGTATTCCTGAAGTGGTACGTCCAAAATAACGTTAGTGTGGACACTCCAGTGCCGCTCATTCACACTAATTGGCCTCCGGCAGGCCTCCAGCAGCTCCCCACAGTGCTTCCTGGGGTCTGTGCGCAAGGTCGTGCATCCATCTTCATGGGGTCTGCCTGGGACTGGTTTCAGTGCTTCCTCGTAGTCAGGACATGGAACTTCAAATTTGTAAAATCAGGTGCCCAGAAGTCGAATTTAGTAAAGTTGAAACAATCTCCTAGTGTACACATGGCCACAGAGAGAGAAGGAGTTTGCTGGGAGCTCACAGGTTTTTAGCTCAACCGGTAGAGGCTCCTGCACTAAGCTCCAGAGGTCCCAGGTTTGATTCTGCCTGGTGGTATGATATGAGCATGCTTCACTGCCTATACTACACCACAGGTGCCTTCAGCTCCAACATTGTACCACGCTGCACTAGAAAACACTACCCAGCCTGAGCAGAGGGACTATCAACCATGGAATGCCCTTTTCTGAGTTGTGTCACTGTATCAGCATTTGCCAGTCTCCTGTGAGTGCAAGAAACAGGATGCAGGCAAATATAACAGCTTCCCACTGCCTTTCTGTGGGCTCAGAAACCTGCAGGCTTCTACCAGGTTCCCACACCTCAGCCTGACTCATCTCATTACTTAGCCCTGGTCTGGTGTTTGCTCACGTAAATCTTGTTTAAAACCCCAGATGTAAACAAAGGGCCTGCACCAAATGCCACACGACGTTTCACATGGCATGGTCATGGAGTTCACAAGACGTACGGGGAGGGAAGCCACCAGTGAGTTATACAGATCAGCCTGAACGGAGGAAATAAAACCTCATGCTGCCTGCCACGGGTAAGCCTGGTTTTTGTGGAGAGTTCAGTGGTGGCATTTTCGCTTGACCGTTTGTTCTGCCTCTGACGCTGTTTACTTCATTAGGCACATCCATCTCTCTGTTTACTTATACACCCATCTAATGTGGTGCACTGCGGACATACACACTATGTTACAGAGCACGCACTAAGAGGCAGTGCATGCCTGCAGGAGCCCTCCAACTTACGTAGGAACAAAACCAGAGCCATGGCTCAGGGCAGGCCGGGGGTGCAGGAAACGCTGCCAGTGGGAAGGATTGACGAATCCAGCAACGTCCTTTGCACGGATAGAATGTCGCAACATCCACACTTCAAATAGTGTCCATTTATTCCATGGATCAGTGCAATATCACAGCTTTCATGATGGTGATTTTGCTCACACTCATCCTAAACATACATTTACTTCATGCTTTTCCTTCCAAAGTTGCATCCCCCTCCCTCGCCCCATCACCTCAAAAGGTGCGAATGCGGTAGCTTAAGGTTTGCGTTTTAGTGTCTGTGAAAGCAGCGGGCAATGAGGATTGCCTGCAGCGCCTGCCCCTTCCCCACTTCCGGGCTTGGGATGCCAACCGCAGACCCCGCTGAGTGTCCTCTGCTGTCCCACTCCTGAGTCTTTGAGTTATCCCATCCCTGGGTCTCCCTCTTCTGAGCGCTGGTTGCTAACTGTGCCATAGCACAGAGCTTTTCCGGTGCACGGAAGTACCCTGAGAACAAAGCTCATGCTGGCAAAAACCACTGACATGATGCTTGAAATGGATTGTGAAGGGAGAGTGTAGGGGACTGCTAGCCCCAATACACCCCTTCCCACTCCCATACTTAGGTCCCGTTCAGGAATATTCTAACCAGTCTCAGCTGCCTGTTACAGATAAAATAAACCTGGGCTGCCTTCTAGCTTTGAGTCTATAGCCTATGTCCAGAGGAGGTAACTAATATTCCCTCTAATTTTTTTCCACCTGTGTGCAGAATAAATTTTGTTATGTGCACCAAGGCCAATGTGCACCACCAGGAGACACACAGGCTGCCAGCTGTGGGTGCTCTGGTCATCAGCTGGGTGGCACTTGACTCTTTCCTGGGTGGCCGCCCAAGTACTCAGCTTACAGGGGTCACTGGGTGTAAGCAAGCCAGACTGGCCACTGAGGGGCTCACTTCTACCCCCCTTCCCCAGCTGCAGCTCTGTCTCTGTGTGCTGGCTTGGGACTGCCTTTCCGCATTCCAGGAAACCATTCCCTCTCCATCTCTGGGTGAGGAAGAGCAGAGGGGCTGCAGGAGAACTACACAGCTTGGGACCGTTAAGGGCATGGGGATTGTTGGCTCACATCCAGCACAGATTTACAGGGACTGAAAACTCTTCCCCTCTGGCGGCTGGTGGGAGTCTGTGTCCCCTGAGCCCAGTTCCCAGCGCCTGGCTGGCCCTCTCATGCAAAGCACCATCACCACTGCCTCCATGCTGGCAATCTCTGGAGAGAGGCCCGGGACCGACCAGCCCACACAGATGGAACAGGCCTCTCAGCTCCGGAACCAGTGTAGCAAAAATGTATATTTTAGGATTGGTTATAAGACTATTAAGTATGATGTATAATGATTTCATGTATAATGACGTGCTTATAAGTTCTGTCTGCCTCTATTTCTCTCTCTTTGTCTCTCATGATTAGCTACTGTTTGCAGTAAGGCCTTGCTCCTTGTTAGCATTACAAATTAAGTTGTACCCCTTGACTGCTTCACAAACTACGTTGTGTCTTCTAGTAATATTGGTCTTGTCTGAACCGGTACAATTGTGTGGTGGGAGGATGTGTGTGAGTGTGGCAGCTACCATAGATGCCCAGATAATCAAGAAGTGGGACTCTTGAAGCTAATGTGGCAACAGCCATTGTGTCTGAGGCTGAACTGAATTAGCAGCATTGACAACCTTGCAGACAGGCAGAGACCCCACCAAGATTGAGAGACAACGCTAGGAAGCCTGACAATCCCCATCTGGAAAACACAGATGAACACCTCCTAAGGATGGATGATTGCAGCATGACACTGCAATACCCACAGACTCCAATGGGAACTTCCATGTATAAGAAGGGGGGCTCTTGCCATGGGACGCTGGGTTCAGTCCTGCAAGCCAAGCCTCAGAGGAGTCTCAGCGGGACCCCGACTCCTTGCTCAGTCAACCTTGGCTGGCCAATAAGACTGACTTGAGCCTCTGTGTGTGTGTGTGTGTGTGTGTGTGTGTGTGCGCGTGCGCGAGCGCGCACTAACTGCTTCTCTACTGTATTCTCAATAAACACAGCGTATTGCCTTTTCCCCTGAAAAAGAACCCGGGTGCTTCTTATAAGCATAACACCAGGGCCTCTCTAGAGCAGGGTGAAGCCTCGCTGCAATCGGAGACCGAGCCAGGCAGGGCCTACTCGGTGGGCACCCAGGTAGCCCTTTCCTTACAAAGACATTAAGAAATCACAAGGTGACAGGCCCGGGAGAGGGGAGAGGGAAAGGAACTGTGGCTGGTCAGGATGATGCCATGTCACTCCCAAGAGTTGTTAGCCAAAGGGCCCCCGTCTGAACCCAACACCTCGTGCATTTCTGTTACAGTTACCCCATGGGCCCTTTCACTGTGCTAATGATGCTGCTACGGTCCCAAGGCCTTGCAAAGCCAGACGCCGATCCCCTCCCTCCCCTGCCAAATAAATTACTTTCACTGAACCCCGCTTCCTTGGTCTTCCCCAGTGCCAGCCTCATTCAGGGTGAGGGAGGGCAGGCAGGCAGGCAGGCAGGAGACCCCAGCCATGAGGCGGTCACCAGCCGGCCCTTGTGGTGAGGGAGAGCGGCACAGCGTGAAACGTTCCAAGCGACCACTTCTCAGTGTGTGAACATGTCCCTTGCGGCGCCTGGGCCTGCCGTTTCCGAGTAGCCCAGCGGGTAAATCCGAGGGGGCCATTTTGATCGGCGTGCACGAGGTGAAGCCCAGGCAGGAGCATTCTGGGCCCCTGAGTAGCCCCGCCAGGCTCCAGATGAAGCTTTGTGACTAACCCAGCTCCCTTGGGTGCATTTAAGTGGTGCACAGGGAGTTCTGGTCCCAGGAGCATCCGGCCTGCGCTTCCCGCCACGTCCTGGTCGGCAGTTTGGTTCCTGCCCCTCCAGGGTGCTGTCGAACACCGAGTCAGCTCTGGGAGCTGCCTGCATGGCCCAGTGTCTGTTCTCCAGCACAGTCTGAGGGAAGCCAGCCAGGCCCCGGGCTCCGTTCTCACACGACCCCGTTGCGGATGGGGTGAGTCCGCACCCTGTAGATGATGACAGCCGTGGCCGGGCACAGCACCAGGGACGTCATGACGAGGATGGTGGCGAGGATGATCAGCACGATGACCCAGATGTCCAGGACGTGCTTGGGGATGGGGAGGCTGGAGGGATCGGGGCTGCTCAGGCCTTCCATCCTGCTCCTCTCTGCCACAGAAAGAAAGCGGTACAGATAAAACAAGGTGCAGAGAAGCATGGACACATCGAGCCCCTGCTGCCCAGAAAGGACCCTGGGACTCCCTACAGTTATAAATCCCATCCTCTTCCCTCATCTCTTGCCCTATGCCTTACCCCTCCCCCTTCTCACAGTTCCCCCTATCCCAGCCTCCTCCCCCAGCCCATCTCCGGCTCCCTCTTTCCCCTCAAGTACCCCTCTGCATTCCCTCTCCCCAGGGCTGGTGGGAGAGGTGTTACAGTAGTCACAGGTCCTCCCACTAGAGAATGGCCAACCCTTCTCACTCCTGGACTTTCTCCACCCAGGCTAACAAGGCAACCTTCCTCCCCGGTATTTCAGACCACGTTAAGACTTCAGCCGGCTTCTTTGCTCTCCTTATTATCAATCGTGGTAGAGGTGGGCTGCAAGCAGGCTACATGGCCTTTCGGGGAAGATTTTCCCCTACACTCCCTGCCTGGCGCTTGTCTGGCATGGCTGTCTCATGCATTTGGCAGCCCTTGTTCAGTCTGAAACTTTTAAAAACTTTAGCACATTAGCCTTGGCGTCTTGTTTTCCTTTGGCAGAGATCTGTGCAAGGAAGACGTGGCCTGGATGTAAACTCATGAGCTCCCAGTTCAAACAAAGACGCTTGGTTTAATGCTTGGAGAAGAGGGCTGGGTGCCAGGAGCTCTATTTCTTTTCCACTGCCTTGCTGTGTGGCAGTTAAGTCCTTTGGCTATGATACACAGATGCGTATATAATCAGCGTATGGAGCTCCCTTTACCCACTGCTCAGTGGCTCTTGCAAAGCTGCTGCGAGGGGGGCCCAGGGTAGGCCATGCTTGGAGAAACGCTGTAGTAAAAATATTAATGGTTAATTATTTATGATGATTCGATTTGAGAGCACAAAGCAGCTGTGCCAGCTGCTCCAGCCAACCAGACGATGTGTGGGTTGCTGAGGAGTGGAAACCTTTGAAATTAGCAAGAAGATGTTGCTCGAAAGCTCCTCTCATTCATCAACAGAGGCTGGTCCAGTAAACCTCACCCGCCTGGCCTCACTAATAGCCTGGGACCAGCCTGGCTACAAAAAAGCTGCAAAAGAGAAATTCAGGTCTGATTACCACAGCAGGGGGGAACTTAACGCTGTTTTACAGGTGGGAGTTTCAAATGAGACGAGGGGAGTTAGGTGCTCAAACCCCTCATACACTCAATGGAAGTTAGGTACCTAACTCCTTTCAGCACTTTGGGAAAATCACAGATGTAAAGCCAGGCTTCTGGCTGCCCGTGTCAGGCCTGTTTGCCCTGGGGATGCCCATGGGAATTAGGAATGAATGCGCTCTAGCGGAGATCCAGTTTCCTTGCTTCTCTGCTGGATTCTGAGAACACTGGACTGTGGGTTCATGCCGTCGCATCTTCCACCGGAGTCTGCTTCCCTGAGGCCTCTCTCTTCCCCTCATCATGGCTTTCTGAGTCATGAAGTTGATCGTTTGATTACCAGAAAATCGTGAAATGACATCAGGAGGTTAAGACTGACAAGCTGTGCTCTGTGATCTTCCATCCACCCCCACGCTGCGCTGCTCCTCTTTCTCGGCTCTCCACCCAACCCCAGGGTGCGCTGTCCTGCAGAGCCTCCTCCTTCCTGCTGCAGAGCGCCTTTCTCAGGGTCCCAGTGGTAGCGTCTTCCCAGAGATTAGCAGAGCAGATGGACAGTCTCTCTCTCTCTCAGGTTCTCATCTGGTCCTCATCATTTGGTACATCTGGGCACCTCACACCCGTTTAATGCTTTTATCCTCAGACACCCAAGAGGTGGGGCAGTGCGACAATTCCCCTTTGACTGTTGGGAAACGGAGGCACCCAGCCGCTAAATGACTCACCCAAGGCCACACAGAGAGTCTGTGGCAGAGAAGGGAATTGAACAGAGGCATCCGGGTTCCTAGGTTAGAGTTCTAACCACTGGAGAGCACTTCTGCCCTAAAAGGGAGGGCCGGAGGGAAGGGCAGTGGGAGCTTTTGTTTAAACAGAACCTGCCACGCCAAAAAGAACCAGATAAATTCAGGGGAGGGTAGGTTCATCAAAACGGTGTCCCTAGCCTCTGTTTGTCAGGGGCTGGAAATGGGCAACAGGGGAGGGATCACTTGATGATTCCTGGTTCTGTTCCCTCCCTCTAGGGCACCTGGCATTGGCCACTGTCGGCAGACAGGACACTGGGCTAGATGGACCTTTAGTCTGACCCACTGTGGCCGTTCTTATGCCAAAGACCTGTCTCCGGTTTTCTCTGACCCATCTGCTTTGAACACTCCAGGTGTGACAGAGGGAACAGAGCCGTCGGCAGTTAAATGCTGAGGGGTGTAGGTGAGGTTTGTCGGTGTTAAGAAGGCTGTTCGACTGGTCTTCCAGCAGGGGACTGAGTTACCCGCTCCAGGGCACCACATCCTTCCCCATGGAACTGGGGGTAATGAGTGACCAGGCAGGGGAGAGATGTGTCTTTCTCCAGCCCTGAGCAAACACATTTCCCAGGTGAGCCTGCGTCACTCCCGTTTCTGACGGAGGTGGCTGGAAGGGAGGCCTGGCTGAAACCGGCACGGGAGTCAGGTAGAGCCGTGCGCTTCCATGTAAGTGGGGAGAGGCTTCCTGATGGCATCAACAGGTTCAGGCCTGTCTTGGCAAGAATTCGCTGGTATGTCTCGACTGACGTTACGCCTCCAGGATAGCAGGGGCTGTGCTCGGCAGAGACGACCTGGTGCAGTTCTAGCAACCCCAAGGGAGGCAAATGGTGAATGCCCGTAGGGGCAGATCCTGCAATCCTTATTCCTGTGAGTGGTTCCCAGGGAGTCCATAGACCCAAGAGGTGCTTAGAGGCTATGGTGATGGGCATTCTTAGCAGGCATCAGCCTCTGAGAAAAAATACTTCCTCTTTTGCAGTCTCAGAGATGTGCCTTGTCCCCCTTAGATGGCCCAGAGACACCGCTCAAATTCTTCTTTCCATGCAGAACACTTCTTCAGACACCCCTGGGAGGTGGGGCAGTGCTACAATTCCCCTTTGTCTGATTAGAAATGGTGGCACCAAGCAGCTAAGTGACTCACCCAAGGCCACACAGCGAATCTGTGGCAGAGCAGGGAATTGACCTGCGGCATCCTGGTTCCTAGGTTAGAATGGGAGGGGGGGAGGGGAGGAGCACTCAGAGTCCATCCCAGGTCTGCCCTGACATCTTGTTCTGTTTGAGGCGTGTGGATAAAATGCACAAGCCGATCTCGCTCTGTGCTAATGGACGTCCGCCTCCAGTCATCGCAGGGAACAGACAGGAGGGAATGACATTTGCCCCGAGCTTTGAATGGATTCCGGCTGTTTTCTCCATCCCCAGCACTGCAAATGCTGCCTGCAACCCCACTGGCACAAACCCTCTCGCGGCGCCCTGGCTGGTGCCCTCCAGGCCACGTCACTCAGGTTCTTTCTCTCGGCTGCTGCTCAGCAAGTATTTCCACAAGACAAGAGCTTGTCATCACACTGCCAGCAAGAGCAGGGCGGAAGGAACCAGGATGTCAATCCTCAACGGCCCATGCAAACTCAAGGGACAGGCTGCGCCCACAGCAGAGCCTGGAAGGGATTTCTTGAAACACAAGCTCTCCATATGCAACCACCAAGCCTGGTAATTACAGCACATTCCTCCTCTGCTACCCCACGTCCCATCAGTGCTACGAAGAGGGAAGAATCCACCAGCACTTAGCCCTCGTCTACACTACCAAGTTTTGTTACCAAAAATCCGCCTTTTGCCGACAAACCAGAGAGCGCGTTCACACTGCAATGCGACTTGTGTCAGGAATAACACCCAGCTGTGGTGACAAAAAACTTCCACCCCTATCAGACACTTTCTCTTTTCCCCTTCCTTTATAGTCGACAAAGAGCCAGTGGCTACGTCTAGCCTGCCGCCTTTTTCCGATTCTTTTTTTGGAAGAGGCTTTTCCGAAATGTGGCCTGTCTACACTGGGCCACATTTCGGAAAAACCTCCTCTTTCGGAAAAGCCCTTCTTCCTCATAAAATGAGGAATACAGGGCTTCCAAAGGAGTGCATCTGCTCTTCCAAAAAAAATTTTGGAAGAGCAGCCGTGTTCCCTGGACGTGGCGGACTTTTTCCGGGATACTTCTGGTATCCCGGAAAAACTCCGTAGTCTAGACATAGCCAGTGTGAACTCTGCTGTTTGTCTGGACAAAACTGGCTTCCACCAGTGTCCCTCAATGCCTGCCCTCATGGCTGTGCTCAGTGTTTTGTGAGCTCTGCTGCCCTGCAGGAATGCGCCCCCCCCCCTCCCTTTTCAAAGCTCCAGGGAAGTGTCTGACAGCTGAGTGAGCTGCTCCGATTGAGGGAACAAACAAAGAACAAACCATTGGAATTCTCTTGTTCTATGCTGCACTAGGAACAGAGCAGCCGGCAGACTGCTGGTGCAGAGGGAGGGGGACAGATGCTGTGTTGCTTTGACAATCCTTAGCACGGAGAGCTCCCAGAACTACACCTGCTTCTGCTCCCTGCAGCTGAGGATGCTGTGGGAGAACTGAGGGGGAATCCCAACATGCACAGGGATCACACAACACGGCCCTGTGGGATACCTGCCCACAGTAACACTGCTCATGCTGTCTACGGGGGGTGCCCCCCCAGTGTGGACATCATCTGTCGACAGAGAGAGCAAGTGTGAACACCCTCTGGCGAGTTTTCTTTTGTCGATTTTCAGTTGATGACATAAGTTTTGTGTAGACATACAGAGGTTAAGGTGGAGGAGGCCTACAGGGTCACCTCATCCTTCTCCCCTGGCACTGCTGGGGGGCTCACAACCAAGATTCAGGGGCACTGTATTTGTGTCTGAACCGCCTCCTCCCCTACCTGCCTATCACAGTGTTGTGATTTGCCGAATGAAGCCCATAGCGGAGCAAGCCCCAGTTTTGCAGAACGGAGCTTGTTGCCAAAATGCTGAGCACCTACTGTGGGCCATGCCTGCAGCCGAGGGACTGTATGTGCAAATGGACTGGCAGACATCGAGACTGGCCTTTGGCACGTGCAATTTCCTGTGGTCCTCAGCACACGCCATTCATTTAGGCTCCAGTGTGGCCAGGCTTAATTCTGCAAAGGTGGAGTTAAGAAGCCCGGAGCAAAGTAAATCCCTGTGCTATCGTCTTCGGAGAGCTGGGCTCTGACCTGAGTCTGCGGCAGGTTAAAACAATGAATGTTGGTGGCCTTTGTTTAGTCCCCACTGGATGTTTATCCACATCATGACAGGCACAACCCAGCGCTCTGCTCTGCACTGGAATAGCAGGGGTGGTACAGTTGAAGGCTGAGAGGTGCCGACAGAGGTGAAAGGTCTGGAATAAACAGAGGGCGGGGCACGTTAGACTAAAGGTCCATTACCACAATGGGGCACTTGCACACAATGCCTGACTCCAGGCACACTGCCAGGCCTTCGCTCTCCTGGGCACTGAATCTCAGCCCAGTGTATAAGACCTTAAATGTCTTCAGGGAGCACGTAGGAACGATACTCCTCTCCTCTGGCTTGGGCTGTGGGGAGGGCAGGACTCCAGAGGGAGACGGCCGAGGGCAGCTTCCCACATCCTGTAGGCTCAGCGGTTTTCACACTTTTTTTCTCATAACCCAGTTGAAGAAAATTGTTGATGCCGCGACCCAACATCATGTGACCGGAGTGTGGGCTCTGGGGTGGGGCTGAGGAGGTGCTTTGGGGTCTAGGAGAGGGCTCCAGCTTTGGGGGGGGGGCAGGGCTGGGGTAGGAGGGGCTCGCCTTGAGCAGCTCCTGTCCAGCGGTGCAGCCGGGGGAGCTAAGGGAGCTTCCTGCCTCTCCTGGCACCGCTGATCAGGCTGCCCCCAGAAGCAGCCAGCAGCAAGTTCCCAGCCAATGGGAGTGCTCAGGGCAGGGGCAGTGCTTGGAGCCCTGTGGCCGCTACCACACACACACCTAAGAGCGGGGTCTGCTGCCGGCCACTTCTGAGGTGCAGCACAGTCTGTGTTGCCAGGCCAGGCAGGGAGCTGCCTTAGCGCCCCCCCCCCCCCCCGCCTCACTGCTCGCCCGATCCCCCTGCAGCCACGAGCCCCAGCGCCCGACATCCCACCCACCAGCCTTGGGTCACGCCTGGTGGTTGCAAGGTTTTGCTGTTTTGCACGGTCACACTTCCCCACTCCTATGCACACAGGTCAGAAGGGCTAGACCCCCTCCAGGGCCCAATATTTCCTGCTCATTCCCCCGCCAGGTGGCCTGGCATCCCGGCTGAGCACACCCCGACCTCAGTCACTGCCCCCAACTAGTGAGACTTTTCTTACCTCCCTTTAATTGAGATAAGCGCCAGCAGGGGGGCTTATGCCAAGGCCCCCACGGGTTAGGTGGAGGTGGCGGGCGCTGCCCGCATGGTGGAAGGGCTCGGAGCCAGTTAGACCGGGAGCTGCTGGACGAATTCTAGCTGCAGGGAGCTCCTTTCCCAATGGTCTCTTGCCTCCTCCCCTCCAGCGCCAACACCAAAGCACTTACGCCAGGGCCAGGAGAGCTGACGCCAGACGGCTGAGACACTATCCAAAGCAGGCACCATCCGATGCCCATAGCCTCGCCAGCCACCCGGGTCTGGAAACAAACCCGCAGCCAAGAGGCACCAGCCCGGCTCCGGATCTCGTTGACCCTGGTGTCGATCACTCAGTTACTCCAGGGACCCCCAGGGAGTCCTGCCAGTGAATGAAGAGCCGGCGGCGCAGGGCACAGCTGCTGCCAGCACACAGCACTTTCCTTGATGACTCCAAATACCCTGGGAACAAATTAGTCACTTTCACGGAGGCGTGGCGGGACTCTCTGGCCGGGAGCTGCGGGGGTGGTGGGTAGGGGGATGATCCTACCGAGACTCCTGCTCGCCCCCTGGCTCAGCGATTCGGGTCAGGGAGCGGCAGCCGAAAGCGGAAACCCGGTGACTGCGGAATGAAGCAAAAGCCAAGCGCGCTGAGAGAGAGGGATGGCAGGGACCGGGTCCCCAGGAGCGAGGCGCAAAGCCCACGCGGCCCCCAGATGCCAGCAGCGGCGCCCGGGCTCTCCCTGTCTGGCCGGGGTCCCGGCTGGGGCTCGCTGCTGGGCGGCAGGACCGGCCCCCGAGAGCTCAAAAGAAGCCAGACGGCGCGGGAGACGCACCGGACCCGTGCGCTTGGCACGGAGGGCCCCGATCCGGCCCTTGCGCCCGGAGCCGGTCCCCGGAGCGAGCCGCGGCGGGGCCCAGCCACCCGAGGAAGCCGCCGCCAATTACCTGCGGGTCCTGGGAGCCAGAGAGAGAGTCGGACGGCGGCGAACTTGCCAAGTAGCCCGGAGCCAACGCGCCGCGGGCCCGGAACAACCTTGCGTAACAGGGGAAGGTCGGGTCCCGCTGGCTCCGCCTTTCTGCCTGGAGGCGCCCGGGGCGGTGTGATGTGTGTGTGCCCGTGTCTGTGTGATGTGTGTGTGTGCCTGCGTCTGTGTGCGTCTGTGTGATGTGTGTTGTGTGTGTGTGCCTGCGTCTGTGTGATGTGTGTTGTGTGTGCCCGTGTCTGTGTGCGTCTGTGTGATGTGTGTTGTGTGTGTGTGCCTGCGTCTGTGTGATGTGTGTTGTGTGTGCCCCTGTCTGTGTGCGTCTGTGTGATGTGTGTTGTGTGCGCGTGCGCCCGGGGTGCGTGTATGTGTAATTTGTGTGTGTGTTATGTGTGCGTGCGCCCAGGGGGTGTGTGTCTGTGTGTTGTGTGTGCGTGCACCTGGCTGTATGTGTAATGTGTGTTGTGTGTCCATGCGCGCAGGGGTGTGGGTATGTCTGTGTGTGTGTTGCGTGTGCCCGGGACCCAGAGGGATAACCCTGTTCCTCTGTTTCAGCAAACACAAGCTGTCCTGCGGCACCTTAAACACCTAACCCCTCTAGCAGGGCATAAAGCCCACCAAGGCTTGTGCCCTAACACGTGTGTGTGTTTGTCAAGGGTCCCTCTAATCTTCTCCCTGTGTGGGATACATTTTGTTATGAGCACCGAGGCCTATGCGGATGTGCACCACCAGGAGAAACAAAACACCCCCTGATGCTCTGCTGATCAGCTGGGCAGCACTGGACTTTCTTCTGAGCAGCTGCACCAGTGCCCAGCTTACAAGGAGCGCTGGTGTTTGTCTCCCATTCCGGGTAAAGCTGCAGCTCGCTGTGGCTCTGCCCCCTCCCCCCGCCGGAGGAGGGAACACACCCTGGAGGACCGGCCTTTGCCCTGCTCACTAGTACAGGAGGCTGTGGGCACCTCCACCTGGGCCCAGGCTGCCCAGGGGCTATGGACACACCAGGGAAAGCACCCCACCCAGGTGGTGTGAAGGGTCCCTGCTGCCAAGTTCGGTGACAGCGTGAAGGCGGGACTGGTCATGCAATGGGGCAGGTGAAGAACAAAAGCCTTGGATCTGGCCCTAGTTCCTTCCAGCAAATCCCATTTCTGCTCCATCCCTGCAAATCCTGCTGCTCCCCTTCTACCCCCAGCGCCGCTCCTGAGCAGGGGCCTGCATTTCCTGCACCTGCAGGAGCCCTGTGTTCCCCATTCCCTCGCTGGTCCTTTGGAAAGGTCAAACAAAAGAAAGTACCTGCACCAGGGAGCTCGCTGCCAGGCCAGAGACCAAAGCAGAGAGGGACCATGGGCTCCTCTTCGCTGCTTAGTCAACCTGTGGAACTCCTTGCCTGAGGAGGCTGGGAAGGCTAGGACTATAACAGGGTTTAAAAGAGAACTAGATACATTCATGGAGGTTAGGTCCATAAATGGCTATTAACTAGGATGGGGAAGGAATGGTGTCCCTAGCCTCTGTTTGTCAGAGGGTGGAGATGGATGGCAGGAGAGAGATCACTTGATCATTACCTGTTCGGTTCACTCCCTCTGGGGCACCTGGCAGTGGCCACTGTCGGCAGACAGGGTACTGGGCTGGATGGACCTTTGGTCTGACCCAGTCTGGCCATTCTTATACTTCTCCCATGCCAGGAGCTGCGTGTCTAGTGGCGCTGAGAAACCACCTGTGGCGGCCACACTGAGCATCACCAAGGAAAGTCCCTTTTGTGATCGTCCTCAGGCACTGCTGGAAATGTGGGGACGTTAATTGAATGGCTTGGAACTGGGGCAGCACCGGGATGGGTCCCTTGTGGAGAGGGCTGACACGAAGCAGGGGTGCCTGGGGCACGGGAATGGGGGGAAGGGGAACTACAAGCTGAAATTCCACAGATGGGAAAGGGGGGGGCCCACTGTCCCCTGAAGAAATGGGAACACATTCATGGGTGGAGGATACTCATTCCTCCTCTTTCGTCCCCCCAGCTAGCCATACTGCCAACCCCCACGCAAGACCTGCCCCCCCAAACCATCATTTTAGAAACACCTGTAATAAAGCTGGGTTCTTTGTCTCTGGTGCCCAGGCACGTTATTTTGGGGCCTTCCTCCACAGCCCAAAGGGCTAGAAACTTCCCTTCTTTTTACACACAAGCCGCTGCCTACATGGAGTTGCTGGCTTCCAGGAGCTGGGGCCAGCTGAAACACAGGCCCCTCGACTCACAGGAACAGCCAGTTCTGCGTCGAAACATGGCTCCTGAGTCTTCTGGGACGTACATGTTTTGCTAAGATTTGGCACAAGGCTCAGGATCTGGACTGTGACGAGAAGACCAGCTTTAACCCTGAATCCTGATGGATTTTTCCAGGACACTGGGCCATGCCAAAGGCCAGGAAGGAAAAAATCCATTTATTCCTGGCTGCCTCTTACAGCTAAAACAGAATAAAAAACAAAGCAGCAGAAGAGTGCCTCCACTTTCTGCAGTCGCTCTTATGTATAGCTCAGCTAAGCAGGGCTTGAGAGCAACCTACAAATATGGGGAAAGTGTAAACAACGGGAGGGCTTGGGGCTGGGGGTGGTGCCTGTGGCTATAACTAAAAGCTAATAGGGTGAAAGGGAAAAGTGATGCTGATAAGCATCCTGCAGAGAGATGTTGTGAGCAGTCTCCCCCGGGAGGAGCTGGTAGCATCACTCTTGGAACATTTACAATTAGGATGCTGGCTAATGTGCAGTAGGGAACAAGTTTGCAGTGGGAGGGGACTGGATCCGCTATTAGGGCTTTTCCTGTGCTAATGTCTCTACAAGGACGCCACAGCCCGGAAGAGGTTCCCCTATAAGGCAACAGTCCCTCTAATTTTTCCATCCATGTGTGGAATAAATTTTGTTGTGTGCACCAAGACATGTATAGATGTGCACCACCAGTAGAAACACATGCTGCTGGCTATAGGTGCTCTGCTAATCAGCTGGGCACCATTGGAATCGCTTCTGAGTGGCCACCCAAGCCCTCAGCTTACAGGGAACACTGCTATGAGAGACTCTTTATGCCCCATTTCCCTAGTACAGGGGCGTGCAATAATTTTTGATGATGGTGGGGGCACTCCAAGATTTTGGAAAGTGGTCGGGGGCCGTACTCTTCTAGGATATGAATGGAGGAGATGCAGGGTCTGGCATGGAGGTTGGGTGCAGAAGGGAGCTTGGGGTAAGGGATTGGGGTGCAGGAGGGAGAATGGAATCTGGGAGGGAGTTTGGGTGAAGGAGGTGGTTGTGACCTAGGGCAGGGGACAGGGATGCAAGATTTTGGGATGGAACCTAGGCTAGGAGGGGCTTGTGATCTAGGGCAGGGGATGGGGGTGCCAGATCTGGGAGGAGGTGTGGGTGCAGGAAGGGGCAGAAGGTTTGGGTATGGGGGGGGGGGGACCAGAGGGTTGGGTGCTAAAGGCAGGCTCTGAAGGTGGCTTGCTGCTCCACGTGGCTCTGCTCCCGTATGAGAGGGAGGAGGAGGGGAGAAAAGGGAGGGAGGGAGAAGGCTTCCTACACAACCCAGGCTCCCAGCAAAATTTCTTGGCTCCTATTGGCCGGAAACTGAGAGACTGGCCCATGGGAGCTAAGAGATTTTTCTGGGGGGGGAGAAACAGCATAAGAAGTGAAGCGGAGAACAGCTGGCTTTCTAAAAGTGAACTGATCTCTGTCCAAGGATTCCAGGGAGAGGGCTGGGGCCCGGGTCTGGCCCGCCGGCAGCCTCTTGCCCACCCCTGCTCTAACCACTGGATCACCCTGCCTCTGGGCATTTTGCTACCACTCCCGTTTAGACTATGCAAAACTATGCTGCACCCACAGCATGATTTGGTGACCATGCTGCCAACCCTAATGGACTGTTAATTCTTAAAATGGCCCACAAACGGTTGGGAAAGCAGAGGCACACTGAGGCTGCTTTTTCACAAGAAAGTTCTGTTTTGTCTTTGACCACCTCTGTCTTCTGCTGCTTGCAGGTGAAACACAAATGGGTACAACTCCACTGAAATCAATGCATTTGCTCCTGCTTATACCCAGGCATAACTTGGATCTCAAATCACTGTCATGGAGCAAACCAAGAGCAGAGAGTTAGCGGTGTTGGAGAATATCATTGCTATCAATGGTGTAGGAAGAATACCGCATGGGTTAATTGGAAGGCATTGGGAAGAGAAACAGCTAGAGCCCTGCAAAATTGGTATCCACATCTGCAGAAATGATCCCTGGCTATCTATATCTACATCTGTTGATGCAGATACTTGGGGATCTAAAACAAATCTCTGCAGACTTGCAGGGTTCTAGACACAACATTTATATGCGTAGAAATGAGTGGTGGATATCCACATCTGCATTCACAAATACCCATGCATACAAAATGGACAGTGGTGCATTCGAAATAGCCTCTCACACCGAGCCAGGAAATAATCTGGGGTATGTCTACTCAGCAGTGTTATTTTGGAATAAGGCCGTTATTCGGAAATAACTACACGAGCGTTTACACAGCTGTCCTGTTATTTCAAAATAGCGGGCAGCTTATTTCGGGGTTTGTAAACCTCGTTCCATGAGGAATAATGCCTCTTCCGAAATAGCTATTCCCAGGTAACGCCTCTTCCGTGGACGCTACCTGCTGCTATTTCGAAATAGCTCCTCCCTGTTCAGAATAATTACTCCCCAGTGCTTCCTGGGGCTCTAAATGGAGGTAGCACATCCACCTTAGGGGACCCTGCCTCGGACTAAGTTCCAGGCTTCCCTGGAGCGTAGAGGTGCTATTTCAAAATAAGCTATTTTGGACTATTTCTTCTGGAATAGCTTATTCCACAATAACCATGCAGTGTAGACGTAGCCCTGGGGTGGGACATGATGAGCACATAGTAGACAAGAATATGGTGGAAGGGGGCTGTAATCTCAGAATGTGCGTGAGAGGAAGCCACCAGAAATCTCAGCCCGCCTGCCTGGGGGAAGCCCAGATGTGTTTTGGTGAGAATATGGGGAAAGCAGAAGACTTTCTAGGTCTTGCAGGGAGCCAGCTCAAGCCCAGGAGGTTAGTGGGAAACCTCCCCACTGCCGCTGACATGCAGACATGTGTTTCTGGGCCTCTCGCTGTCTGGCAGCGCTGCCCAGTGGAGGATCACAAAACAGCAACAGTGAAAAACTAACCTTTCCGAAGAGCAGGGGGACGGGAGAGAGATCTCAGGCATACATCAGCAACTGCAACAAAACCCTGCACCTCTGCAGCCCCTTCCACAGAAGCCAAATGCTTCACACACATTTAGGAGTTACAATGCCCCCTGGGTGGTAACTATTATTTCTCTAATTTCACAGAAGGGGAAACTAATGCTGGGAACAGTTAAGAACTAGTGGAGGTGCTGAGACTTGACCCCAAATAGCCCTGTGCCCACTCCCATGCTTTAATCACCAGCCAGGCCTGCACCAAACATCCCTCTGGAACATATGCATGATGCATTACATCGCAGCTGCAAGCAACTCGCAAGGGGAGTAGTCACCCATCGTTTGGGGACGTTTCATTTTAGAGGTGGAAAAGCAATGAAAACGAAGGCTCTGTCGTCCCAAATCATAGAACACTAGAACTGGAAGGGACCTCGAGAGGTCATTGAGTCCAGTCCCCTGCCCTCATGTCAGGACCCAGTACTGTCTAGACCACCCCGATAGACATTTATCTAATCTGCTCTTAAATATCTCCAGAGATGGAGATTCCACAACCTCCCTAGGTAATTTATTCCAGTGTTTCACCACCCTGACAGTTAGGAAGTTTTTCCTAATGTCCAACCTAAACCTCCCTTGCTGCAGTTTAAGCCCATTGCTTCTTGTTCTATTTTCAGAGGCCAAGAACAATTTTTCTCCTTCCTCCTTGTGACACCCTTCTAGTTACCTGAAAACCGCTATCATGTCCCCTCTCAATCTTCTCTTTTCCAAACTAAACAAGCCCTATTCTTCCTTCATAGTTCGTGTTCTCTAGACCTTTAATCATTCTTGTTGCTCTTCTCTGGACCCTCTCCAATTTCTCCACTTCTTTCTTGAAATGTGGTGCCCAGAACTGGACACAGTACTCCAACTGAGGCCTAATCAGCAGAGAGTAGAGCGGAAGAATGACTTCTCGTGTCTTGCTCACAACATTCCTGTTAATGCCTCCCAGAATCACGTTTGCTTTTTTTGCAAATAAGCAGGGTTGATTAACCCTTCGCTGCCACCAAATCACATTTAAGGTATGTGCTCCAGGTTCAGAGCCCCTGAGAGCCTTCATCACAAAATCCATAGCATACGCCCTTTTCAGCCTGCAACCTAGGGCTCTCTTTTAAAACCTAACTCACCTGTCACAGTCACATATTTTAGAAGCAGGAGGTTCAAGGTCTGCTAAGTCAAAGCCTCTGGATTTCCTGGTGGTGGAAATGACAGCGACACGCTAACAGCAAACTCCTGCCCTGCCACTTTTGTAGCACAGAGCTGCTTCTAACAGCTACAGCGGGGAGCTACTTGCCAGTCACTTGACCATAACTCTTTACACTCATCACAGTTTTGAGCAATTGTGAAAGTCGGGGGGGGGGGGGAAGAGGAAGGGTTTAAAGGCACTTACAGTCAAAGGCAGGGAGATTCTGCAACCCCGAGGGCTCCGTGCAATTGAAAAGATTCCAGCTCTTGCTGTTTGGCGGTTATCAGATGGAGGCACCACGTTTGTTTGAGCACTGATTGGTTAAAGGGGGATCTCTCACGAGATGGCTCAGTGGCTTGGCAATCATGCAGTTGCTGAAGTCTGGGAAATTGGTGCCCCACAGCTGCCATCTGGTGGTAGTTTAGGGGGCTGACGGAGTTAAGGCCTCACTCCAGAGCAGCGGTGGGCGGCCTATTGGGTTCTACGTGTGGCCCGCGAGACGTTTTGTGACCGTTGCCCTTGCGCAGAGTTGCCAGATTCCTCTGGTTTCTGTCAGGGTAATTTTTTTCCTACCAGCGTTACTGACATGACACACGTAAGGCCCAGGCACGTGAAGTGAGGTGGGTGCGGGTCGCATGCAACGTTGTGAGAGTCAGGGGCTCCTTTTGCATCCAACCACAGCGCTGCTGCGGTTCAGTCAGCACAGCCCGCAAATTCTAGGGACGCAAGGCAGTGAGCAAAACTACCCTGCCCGGGGAGGCTGAAATGACTATGACACTCTTGCAGCCTGCTGAGATGAAGGGCCACTCACTAGCCTAGGTTTCCCCTCACTGCTGCAGAGCCTACATCCACATACCAAAACAAGACCATAACGAGTCCACTTGTCATTTCTTAACAGAGCCGATAAGGGTTGAAAAGGCCAGGTCCCTGAGCCTCTCATCCTCGAAAGACACAACGTTGAGGCAGAGTACTGGGATGTTTATATTCTCTGTCTGGACTGTTACTATTCTAGGAGTAAACTGAGAGTAAACTTACGTCTCCAGGGCTGTCAGCCTGGTGCCACAAACCAGCATTAAAAAGGGGGGGGGGGGAGAAGTACTTGTGGGTGTTGTTTTAAGTGAATGAAAAAACCCTCCATTTTGATTTTGTTTCTTGTGAGTCCTACATGGTAGCTTTTGTTTTCAAGGAAGCTGCTACTAACATGGAGATCTTTGTTTATTTCCTCTGCCGTGCACCCCCATTAATTCTGCCAGGATAGCCGAGAGAACCGCATTTGATAGACAACTGCTGCCTAGCAGCCAGGCACCCACGAATCTTATTTTTTGCTCAGGTCCCACATACATTTCAGTGATGGATTTCTGTTGTGCCTCAATTACCAACGAATCTTAGAGAACTGGGCAACAAAATAGCACAACGTTCAATGTTGCTAAATGCATGTTGGAAAACATAATCTCAATGGCACATGCAAAACGATAGGGTCTAAATTAGGACAGTTCCTAACTGTCAGGGTGGTCAAACACTGGAATAAATTGCCCAGGGAGATTGTGGAATCCCCATCTCTGGAGATATTTAAGAGTAGGTTAGCTGGATGTCTATCAAGGATGGTCTAGACAGTATTTGGTCCTGCCATGAGGGCAGGGGACTGGACTTGATGACCTCTCGAGGTCCCTTCCAGTCCTAGTATTCTATGATTCTATGAAATTCACCATTAGCACTCAAGAGAAATCTTTGGAATCACTCTCTGAAAGCATCCTCTCAATGTACAGGAGCAGTCAGAAAAGTGAACGATGCTAGGAACCATTAAGAAAGGAATAGCTAAGACAGAAAACAGAATGCCTCTATAGAAAGCCATAGTATGCCCACACTTTGATTAGTACATGCTGTACTGGTTGCCCCATCTCAAAAAACCACACAAGAATCGGAAAAGGTAGAGACGGGCAATGAAAGTGACTAGGGGTATGGCACAGCTTCCATATGAAGAGATTAAAAAGACCGGGATTCAGGATTACTCATCTTGGAAAAGATGACCAAAGAGCAGGGAGTAGGGGAAGATTGATACAAGTGTACAAAATCATGAGTGGTGTGGAGAAAGTGAAGGAAGTGTTATTTATCCCTTCACATAACACAACCACCAGGGGTCACCCAAAGAAATTAATAGGCAGCAGGTTTAAAATAAACATAGGGAAGTGCTTCTTCAAACAGTGCAGTCAACCTGTGGAACTCTTTGCCAGGGGATGTTGTAAAGGCCAAAAGTATAACTGGGTTAAAAAAAGAACTAGGTAAGTTCATGGAGGATAGGTCCATTAATGGCTATTAGCCAAGAGGGGCAGGGATGCAACCCCATGCGGAGGGTGTCCCTAAGCCTCAGACTGCCAGATGCTGGGACTGAATGGCAGGAGAGGGATCACTTATTTACTGTCCTGTTCCGGTCATTCCTTCTGAAGCATCCAGCTCCTCCCTGTCACAAGAGTTGGGCTATGTGGACCATTGATCTGATATAACATAGGCACCAACTTGCCCTCTAGCTGGGGTATGTGTGTGTGCTTGTGCCCCAACCCCTGCACTGCCACCCTGCCTCCACTCTAACCCTTCTCCCAAGTCCCCATGGCTGCCAGCAAGGGAGAGGTAGTGCTGTGCACCCCAGCTCCGGAGCACCCAGAGTCGGTGCCTATGTCACACAGGATGGACATTCTTGTGTTCTTACATTCAAGGTCAAAGTGGGGCAACCTCAATTTTCCTCTCCTACTTAAGAAAAAAAAAGTATTTCCAGCCAAATTCTTCAGCCAACTGGGGCTAAGGTTGACGCTGTCAGTTTAACGAATAGGCCTCGATCCTGTTAGCTTCTGTAGAGGCAAACTTTGAAATTTTGGAAATAAGAGAGTTAAGGAACCATCTTAACTCTGCTCCTGTCCATCATAAACTTATTTCTAACCACACAAGCCACAACATCACGGACTCATACAACTGCACATCCTCTAATGTGACATATGCCATCAAGTGCCAGCAATGCCTCTCTGCCATGTACATTGGCCAAACCGGAGAGTTTCTGTACCAAAGGATAAATGGACACAAATCAGACAACAGGGATAGTAACACACACAAACCTGTAGGGGAACATTTTAACTTCCTCAGACACTCAATCATGGATTTAAAAATAGCCACTCTTCTACAAAGGAATTTCACTACCCAGTTACAGACTGCTGAACTGGAATTCATTTACAATTGTGACACTGTTACCCTGAGCTTGAATAAAAACATTAACTGGCTATCACATTACAAAGCCAATTTCCCCTGCCTTTGACATTTGAATTTTCACATAAAAAATGAAGAATGGGACACAACCAGCCCACTTAATTAGCTGCATTAAGACAGGTTCTACAATTAACTGCTTCTTCTGTTCTATATACATCTTGGATTCTGTTATTGCCACTCCAGCTCATCCGATGAAGTGGGTTTTACGCACAAAAGCTCATGATCCTATATATTTTTGTTTGTCTTTAAGGGGCTGCAGGGCCACTCGTTTCTAAATGCTCTTACACTCCTGGTTTGATACAATTATAGGTGCTTTGTGCTGGTGATCTCTTGCAATCCGTTGTACAGCATGTACACAGACAGCTCCCTCTGAAGCGGAGGACATTTAAAACCCATTACAGCTTGTCATCTGTAAATCCTATTTTGAGCCCATAGCTAAACTTAAACTGGAGGGCTAAGTTGCTGAAATCCAGGATTTAAGAGGTTACCTACCGGTGAGGGAGATTTATACTTCATGGATAGCGTAGAAGTGCAGATTAGGAGTGGCAAAGGGGTAACCCATACTGACAATTTCACCTTTTGGTCTGGTTTGGGAATACTTCGTTTGAGAAGATACTGAACTCCATTACAAACAGCAGAGAGATGGCATAATCCAGTCGCGAGCATGGGATTTGCAGGCTGCAGCACTTGTTTCCAGCCCCGCTGTTGACACTCTTACAGCCTTTGAGAAGTCAATCAACCCCTGTGGTAGGAATTTAGCCCTTGTGTAAACTGGTGGAACAATCCCTACCTGATACGCGCCTTGAACATTAGTGTTCATACTGCACTTTCAGTACTACTATTGCACAAGATAAAAAAATATATATCGGCTTCATCTGCTTTATTTATTTCAAGTTCACTACATAAATTAAACTATAAGGCAACACAATCTGTCATTAATGGCATTAACGTTGATAAAGGCAGAATGCTTCCATTGTTCCCCAGGGAACAAGTGAGATGTTTTTGCAGAACTATCCATGGAAAACAGCTTAAGTTATTCTTATCTCCTGTAAGCTTTTAAGGGAAAAGAAATTCACTAGATTAGTTAAGCCATTCAAAGCCACTATGCCCTTCACTTTTCAAGCACCAAAACAAATCTGGTTTCCCTGTAGCATTAACCAGATGCTAAAGAGCCTTTCTTGTGTAGCTCAGTAGAGCACCATCTCAGCTCTAAACTCAGCTACAAGTGGTGAACTCGTTTTCACAACTCCAGTTTGAAAGCATCAGCCAGTCAGCCAAAAACGAGCTTGGAAAAGGTGGCTTTGATAGTTAGTGTTGATCGTTTGCCAGTTACTTTGGCTACTGAAGAAAACTCAACCCAAGCTTACGTGTTCTTATTTGGTTACATAACAGTAGCAGACACTTATTAACACTACACATTTATGAATAAATACTGGCTACACAAGCTCATGCTGTACATCGGTGTATCATCTACACAATTTTGTAAACATTAAGCCCCTCTCTGCTGAGATACCCATTGCACTCACGAGCAGACAAGATGCAGCTCCTTCCCAAAGGTTGTCCCACAGGATGCAGGTCCATTTGACTGCCTCCGGACACAAAAAGGGTAGAAGTTCCTGCATGCCACGGTGCCCCCATCTAGTCACTGCACTATTATTTCACTAAGATAAAATGACGCATTTTTCTCCTTTCCCAGATGTCACACATCTTACACTACAGAACAGCAGAGCCATCTACAGGAGACATGTTCCTTATCGAACCACACGGAGCACACCTGGAAGGGCTTGATGGCCACTTGGTCATCTCCAGGATGCACGTCAAAGCCCCAAGATAAAGATTTTTGTAGCCTGCCTTTGTGGTTCAGTCAGGGAGAGGTTTCATAAAGGTCCCTGCTTTTAACAAAGAGCAACTGAAAAAAAGGATCTTTGGAGGAAGAGAACTCCTGTGCTGTTTGCACTGTAACACTGTAGTTAGTGGTAATGGTGGCACATTACAACCAGAATCACGGACAGCTGTTTGTAACTGCTTTTAGGTCTGACTAAGGGCCAAAATAAGCCTCATGACCACACATAAGTTATGCTTATGTTATGGTAAGTATATACTTCAAGTGCAGAGAGCTAGATAAGCTGATCTTCACGTTTTTTCCTGCTCCAGAAGCCTACAGCTATTTTTTTCCAAGTCACTGGTAAAACACACTGAGCTTGCTCCTGAACCCTTAAAAGTTGTGTGTCTATCGCAACGATCCGAGCTGTCATTCTTCGGTTGATTTCACCATTAAAAATAACTTACTGGATGCAAAAATTGCACTCGGTGGTGTCCTAGTCTCAATAAAATGTGAAGCAGCAGCATTTTCTCTTCAGTGACCTACTAACCAGCCCCTCCCCATCCTAGAGTGCCATGCATCATAACCTCCATTTTCCAACACAGATTTAAGATGATATAAATTGTTAACCAAGCCCACACGAGCTACAATATGCTTCATTTCATCTCAAGAGGCACATACATTTTTAAGATCCATTGCCTCCCAAAACCAGGTCTACAGAGCAAAGCATTCTTTTTAGTCAAGGGGGATAACCCCCCAATAGTTACACCTGTGAGTGCCTGGGGCTAAAGAAAAATTGTAACTAACGAGAGTCTAACAGGAGCTGGAAAGAAGAGAAGAGTGTATCATGCTGCTGCACCAGATGGCTCCTGAAACAGAAGAGACAAGAGCTCTGGAATGTTTGCTCATTAATTGCAGGCTACAAGTACCAGAGAAAGGGTTTGTTCTGCGGAGTATTTAATATTGGCTTCATGGGACTGATCCGGAGAAGAGGAAAGTCGGCGTAAGGGTTTGGGCATTTTTGTTGGCAACTCTAATGTGACCTCAGCAAGGGCTAACACAGGTCTAGTGATGGCCTTCTCTGTGCTGAACTTTGTGTGGTAAGTTAAACAAGCATGTGGTGGTGTGAGAAAGCCACAGACTCACACAGTGGGCATTAGAGAGAGCAGACCAAATCATCCACCAGCTTATTTCCCTTCCCTGCGCCCATGCAACCTCCTCCTCCTTTCTTGGCTGGAATGTGTGGCACATGTCTACATCACAAAGGAGGTTTCCCAAACCATTTCAACAGGATGCATTCTGTCACAGCAAAAGAGTCAATCCCGTGGCCACCTTTTGGACCCAGCTGTTGGAAGCCATTATGGGAGCAATGGGCCAAGGCTGAGCTCCACGTGATGGGTGAGCCAGATGATCTCAGAACTCTGATCGCCCTCCTCACTGGGGCGGATTGGAGCGGCAAGATTTTTAAACTCGTGCTTCATCTTAAAGCTCACGGTCACTTCGCCCTCTTCTTTCTGTGGAGCAACCTTGATGAAAACTCCCACCTTGTTGGCCTTTCTGAAGGCCACAATGCTGCGAAGAAATAAGCAGAGTATTAGAGCAGCCAAGGTCTGGGTAGATCTCAGGGTTATTCTACCACCAAATCACAGCGATGTGATTTCTAGTGGTGTACACACTGCTTAGAAAGCTAGCACGCTTTAGAGAGCCGGCAGCTGGCACAGCTGCTTTCAATCTGAAAGGTGCCATGACAATGCACAACTTATCGAGATGGGAACAGGTTCAGGACAACCCATACCGCAGACAGGAAAACCAGACATTCCGCTTTGCTCAAGCTGGACAAAAGCCGACGTGCTGAGAAACAGAAGAGGAAGTGGCGGAATATAAGCAAGTTCCACGTGCCAAGCTATCCCACACAAATGAAACATGGAAAACTCACTCGGGGTCATCCTGAAAGTCCTGAGGTTCTGCCAACTCATCATATTCTGCTGCAGCATCTTTGCCAGCTAGGATTAGCTCCTTGGGAGGAACCACCACCTGCAAGACATGGACATGGAGAAGGGCAGGGCTCAAGCACATCCCAACGCCTGCACATCTACCATCAGCCAGGCACTCCCTTCTGAATGCTCATCAAGCCAGGGGGCACCACAGAGTAGGGATGTAACAGTATAGTCAATTAACCAGTAAGCAAAAGCTTATAGGTTAATGCTATAGACTACATGCATTCCCCCCGCATCCCTGCCAGTACATTTTTTAGCAGCTGGCCAGCAGCCCGACTCAGTCCTGGCTCGTGACGGGTCCAGGACCTACCCTGCTGCAGCTTTGCATGTAAAGTGTATTAGGAGCTGGGCGGGCAGGCAGCCCAGCTCAGTTCTGGCTCATGCCAGGTCCAGGAGCTCAGACTCCCCACCCTGGACAGGGGCTGCTGCCTCTGTATCAGAGGCAGCAGCGCGAGGCAACAGGTGGCCAGTCCACAAGGGGATCTGGTTTTTAAATTGGCTCTCCTCATGGACCAGCTCCCACCTGGCACCCCATGCTGCTGCTTCTGATACAGAGGCAGCAGTGTGGAGTGGCAGGGGCAACTCAGGAGTAGGGCTGGAGCGCACTGGCTGCTGGCCCCACCCCTGAGGATTATAGAATAGTCGGGTAACTGATAAGAATTCATGAGGTTAATCGACTATTCAATTAATCAATATTTAACATCCCTACCACAGAGGGAGAAGAGAAGAGTCCTCTGGTTTTCCTCCACCCTTTCTGTTTCCTCCTTACAAATGGTCCCTACCACACTGTTCCCTTGGATTAGAAAGTTACCTCTTCTGAGTTACAGACCCTGATCATGAATACGTTGAAGGTGTTTTACAACTGTTCTCAAAATCATATAATGGTGATATTAAAGCACTAGTAGGTTTAATATTTGACTCTCCCACAGAATGAGAGAGAGACCTGGCTTGGAGTGAGGTACATGACGCCTCCTGTAGCTTATGAAAAATTAGGTGCTCCTTAACTTAGCCCATAGGAAAGCTCCGTGCGCTGGAATAGGCCTTTGCGTTTCAGATTGTACAGCAAGAAGGGGCACTACCTTAGCAGTGCTGTTGATGTTATCGGGGTCTCCCTCCTCACACTCCATCAGGGTAACATGGGTGAGGTTTTCCACTGGATTGGTCAGAGTCAGAAGAACTTGGCTCTCCTGGTGAGACACAAAGGCAGGGCACATAGTTGACGAATGACACTGAGAAAGCAGCTTTGATCCTTGGCGAGCTGACTTCAGGCTGACTGATGTTGCCTTCAAAACTATGTCACATTAACGCCATGAAGATCTACAGACTACTCCTGTGACCTACACCACCCATCGTCCTCATGGGATGCAGGGTTGCTATGCCCTGCTACACTTACAAGGAGCACTTCCAGCTCTCTATTACAAGTTTAGAGAGTGAAAATGTATGCTAGGAATTTACTCCTGTTCCCAACATACCAGTACATCTGTGACATTCACCACTATCGGAACATACCACAGTCCACTCATCTAAGACTCCTTCCCCACTCTATCCCATCCCAAGATAAGGCACACCAGGGGCAGATCTCGCCACCCTTTGGTTATGGTGCCTTCTCTGAACTGCAGTAGCTGCTGTTTAACTCCGTTCCACGTAACTATGAGATACAGGAAGTTAATGCCATCAACAAGCCTAGTCCCTCATCCTGCCAAAGGACCTTTTGAAAAACACTGAGGGCCCAACATGCACTCTACTGTCCACCCTGAGGGGGATCAGAAAAGAGGAACACTGACCTTCATGTAGCGCAGGTTGGGAATGGACATGATCCTCACCTCAGGGATGTAGTTGCTGCAAATGAAAGACACAAATGTGAGCTGGCTCTCAGCTCTGCCAAGAGCCCACCTATAGGGGAAGAGCCTCATCTGACATGGTGAGGCCATAGACTTCCGTTGGTTTAAAATCATACGTTGCAAAGGGGTTATATAGAACAGGCAACGGCCAGAGCCCTACCGACAGCAACGGCATCCTTATTTTTGTAAACAAGAGCTAATGCCTTTTTTCAAGCTGTTTAAACTCTTAGTGAATTGCCTTTCATTTGGTAGATTAAAGGGGGAAGTGGAATTTCAAAGAACTTAATGTTAAAACTTAAAACACAACAAATAATCTAGTGGCACCTTAAAGACTAACAAAACATGTAGATGGTATCATGAGCTTTCGTGGGCATAACCCACTTCTTCAGATGACAGGAGTGTTAGAAGTCCAGATCCAAGAATAAATAAGGGGAGAGGGGGGAAAGAGAAGGAAAAAAAGCAAAAAAAGGAGGGAAAAAAGGTGGGGGAGGGGGGAGAAAAAAAAAAAAAAAGAGAGTGAGTAGATAAGCTTCAGAGAGGTAGCCAAGTTAGTCTGTAACAGGAAAAATGAAAACAAACAAACAAACAAACAAAACAACAACAAATAGTCTAGTAGCACCTTAAAGACTAAATAGTTACAAGAGGCTGATAAGAATCATTAGCACCTTCATTGTTTCGTTGGTTAAGTCATTAAGATGTGGACGATAACGTGGGAGCCATGGGATATCCCGGTTCATACCATTTGCATAAGAATGAAACTTGTGAATGAAGTTAAGTTCCAACCCTTCTCTGTGTATTTGGCTTGTGAAATTGGTCTGAAACAAAACGGTGACTTGAAGCTCCATTAATGAGTGTCCAGGAAGATTAAAGTGTTCTCCAACAGATTTTTGTGTATTGCCTTTTCGGATATCTGATTTGTGTCCATTAATTCTTTCCCGTAGAGACTGTCCAGTTTGGCCAAGATACAAGATACATTGCAGTGGGGCACTGCTGGTATTTGATGGTATATGTCATATTAGTGGATGTGCAGTTAAATGATTTTGGAACTTAATGTTGGTCTGCAACATTTTAAAGGGAGTTTTTAACTAACATTAAGATCACATGCTTTAAAGAGGTACAGTACAGCCAAGTTCCAAGAGAGCCCCTACTGATATTGCATTGAGAATAACCTCAGAATACATACCCTCTAGAGATACTAAACAGTTAGCCGATATGCATGAGGCTTACAGGTATGTTTACTGGTTAACTGGCCCTTGTGGGTAAGCAGCCCCAGCCATGGAGGGCTAGCAGGCCGGGTGGCGGGACCCCCTAGCTACAGGAGGATCTCAAGGCTGTGGCAAGACTCCACAGCTGCGGCGGGGCTAGATGGCAGCCCTGAAGTTAAAACAGTTAACTGGTTAGGTGCTAACTTTTAACTAGTTAATTGTTGTAGCATTCCTAGAACCCTCCAGGGAATTTAAAAAAAAAAAAAAAAAAAAACCACAAGGAAGCTGTAATTGTCCCTGAAAGCTATGGATTCTACCTGAAACCTGTTTATGCGGACGGCTTTTGTGTTCATTTCCAAGATGCCACCTAGATGACATCTCAAGGCTGAGGCACGAAAAGAGAACCATGTGTGCCACCATTTTTCATAGATGGTGCTTGTATATCTACTTAATCTTTGGCAACACTCTCTCCAGACACTGCAGACAACCTACATTTTTTTCCTGGGTTATTCAAGGAAACACTGCATGTCCGCCATGTGTCCACAGCTAGCATCAGTTACTGGGTTACTTTTTACACTCCCAGTTTTTTTCTGAATTTTTGACATCAAGATCATTGCTAGGCCTAAAAGAAGACAGGGTTTTAACTAGATGTTAATACACAGTAAGATACTGCTCCTTCCACCCAGCCTCCATTCCCAGCATACTTACACAGCAACCAGTTGGATTTTGAATTTGATTGATGTTGGATTGAATTCTGGTTTACTCAGATTATGTTCACATTTCTAAAACAGAAGAAAAGATATTGTACATATGGCCAAAACAAGCACAGTGTACAGCCTCACTGTGAAGAATAAGAACTGCAAGTGTCATAATTTGGATGTTCCAGTTTCTAATTCTGTCAGCCTAAGGATCTAGTGAATCTGGTCCAGGCTGATCGAAATTCTGATAAACTGAAAAGGTCCATTCTTATCCTGAAAATCTAAGAACTTGAGTTCTCTCCCCTCTCAAAAAAAAAAAAAGGGGGGGGTGGGGGGGGGAGACACGCAACTACATTAGCGATACTCCAACCTCAGGGATTGAGGAGACAAATTAGTGATCAGCATTACCTCAAAAGAGCCACAGTCGTGTGAAATCACTGTTTCATTTACTATTGCACTATAGTGTCACACTTAGTATGACGGGGAAACATTTCATTATATACATACTTACACGCTATTCTCACAGCAAAATGACTGGCCAAGTATTATTACTCAATTGTAGTTAATAAAAACATTTGATTGATTAGTAACTTAGACTGGTTAATAATTAAGTTGCGTAACCACCACTGGGCGGATCTGAACGTGGAACCTCTGGAGCTTAGTGTAGGAACCTCTACAACCTGAGCTATAAAACCAGCTAGATCTCAGCTTAGGCTGTAGAGCGCCCTTGTTCTTATGTCTCACTGTAAGTGGTCTAAGCACCACTACATGAGAGAGTGAACTACACCCACCAGGTGTGTGGGTTACAGTTGCACAGTGTTTTAAGATCTCATGCTGCCAAGAGCCACATGACACACATTAAAGAGCCACTTGTGGCTTGAGAGCCTCAGTCTGCATATCACTGAACTACACAATGCAAGGTTACACTCGCATCACAAGTCTGCACTAGAGTTCTTGAAATCCCTCCCTTCAGATGAAATGTAACTGTACTCTATTGGTTGTTGATAATACACAGCACTTCGATACACTTCAAAGTGCTCTACAAATATTAACTAATTAATCCTCCGCTTGTCTGGAAGTTAGATAAAGATTATCCCCCGGTACCAGATGGAAAGGCAGGTGTGTTGATCAAGGCCTTATCGTGAATCAACAGTCGAACCAGGAGACGAATTCAAGGCTTTCTGATTTCTATGCCTGTGCTCAGCCCTCTACCTTTCTGTTGGGACACTGTTTGAAACATCTGCTTGCAGGCCATATTCAAAGAGAATCAGTGTTCCGCACACGGTCACCAACATCCATTTGTTGACTACATTTGGCTTTCTAGTTGGTTTTTTTTAAACAAAAGGTTGTTTTATAACACCAGCCATATGAGGTACTCCCAAGCAGTGTGCTCTAATGCCATCACACAGCTAGTTAAGACACTTAAGACCATGTTTTCAAAGCTATTTAAGTTCATAAAGATGCAAACAGATGCCTAATAGGATTTTCAGATGTGCCTAAACAAGACATCACTAGAAGTGCCTTTAAGCACTGAAACATGTTCAAAAATCTGGTCCTTAGTCTCCAGCTCAGGGGTGGTCAATAATTTTTAAAAGGGGGACCTCTTCACAAATTTTGTAAGTGGTCGCCCCAGAAAGGGGTGGGGCCTTGGGCAGAAGAGGCGGGGTCAGGAAACACTGCATGCTCCTCCGCCCACAGACCCTGATGAGCTCGGGGTAGGGGAGCATGTGACATCTTTGACCCCACCCCCCAGCCCTATTAGGGGCATGCGGCTCCTAGACAGAACTGCCAGCTCTAGATATGACATGCCCCTGACAGCAGGAGGAGACTTTGTGCTCCCCTCCAGTCCTCACGTTTTCATTGGCCTGGGGGCAGGGGAGAGGCAGGGCGGGTCGGATCAAACAGCTTGGTGGGCCGGATCCAGCTCACGGACACTGTCTTGCCCACCCCTGTTCCAGCCATTGCCTCATGCTGTCCCACGGGTGCAGTGGTCTTACTACGCTTCGCCAGGACCTGATCTAGTTGGTTGTTGGGCATTTGCTTATTTCGTTAACCTTTACCACTTATTGCAGGCTGCAGCTTTCAGAGACAATGTGCAGTTGCAAGTTAGTTATCCAGTGCCCCCCTCCCACAGTTTAGGATTTCAAAGTGGAGGGAAATGTTCTCTATGTATCCAGTTACTTACCCGACAGCGCAGCGAGCGTTTGATCAGAAGGTGCTTATGGCGCGGGTAGAGCTGGGAAGCGCAGATTGGCTGGAAGTCAGGCTGTAGAAGACGCTGGTGCAGGGTTGTCACTATGTACATATATAAAAACAAAAATGCAACTTCAGTTCTCAATTGCTGATAAGCCAGAGTCTCATTCAATCCTGTAGCGTGTTTGAGATCACCAGATACTTTTCTTCATTGAAGAAACTTTACATCACTCTTCCAGTAATTCCGCAATTGCCCTGACCAAACACATGAACAGTTCCAGTAGCACATGAATGTAAAGATAGGAGAGTTACGCAAAGAAAAAGCAAGGTCCTGGCATTATAGACATAGGTATGATCAACTACAGCCTGCCATAAAACTGGGGACCAGATTTCTAAAGCCACTTTGGGTACGTCTACACTACAGGCTTCTGTCGACAAAGAGCATCTAGACTACATCCAGTTCTGTCGACAAAGCAAACCGCTTTGTCGACATGACAGTGTAGACGCGAAGGACAGTGTAGATGCAATAACGCCTTCTGTCGACAGAACTCTGTCGACAAAAGGCGTTATTCCTCGTAGAATGAGGTTTACAGCCGTCGACAAAACTGCTGAGTTCTGTCGATGTTATGTTGACAGAACTCAGCAGCAGTGTAGACGCAGATATAGTTTTGTCGACAAAGTCCACTTTTGTCGACAAAACCCTGTAGTCTAGACACACCCTTAGTGACTAGTCAACATTTATTAAGCATGAATAAGAAACAGCACTAGATCACAGCCTTGAAAAATTCTATTACTCCAGAGCAAACACAGTTTCCTCAGCTTTTTCATTATCAAAACAGTGGAGCAGTGCTGTGTACAAGACAGAAGTAGTCTCTGATCCAAGGACTTTGCCCAGTTCAGACTCATTCACCAGATTGCCAAGAAAGTTTATTTCTAAAGAAGTACAGACTTGACACACATTTTCTGTTATGGATTTGAAAGAAGAGAGGGTGGACACTTGGTATAACATGTAAATAGCACAACAGCGTGCTCAAAATAGAAAAGCTAGACTGTTGTGCTCCGACAGTTCCTCAGCCAATACACAAAAAGACTTCCCAGTGAGGTGAAATCCAGCTAAAAAACCCAAGAGTGTAACTGAACTATTTAAAAGTGATGCAAAAATAATGCAGCATCGTTATTATAAAGTTCAGCATCCAGGTCTTCTTAACAGCACAGCTATTTCCCTCATTTCCTGTTATTACTAATGAGGACGTCAGCTCTTTTCCGCCTCCAAATGTCGCCAGCTTTCCAGAAAAATTCCAATCATTAACAAAATGCAATCACAAACATGCAAGAGGACAGTCCTGACTTTTCAGACTCTCGCGTCAACTTTTTTTCATTAGACAATGAAGTCTGACCTCAAGCATTTAAAAAGCCCAAGGTTTCATCATTCTTCCCTAGTTGCACCATTGTACCACCTCCAACAATGCAATGTTTAAAGCCAGGCAAACAATGCAACCCCCCTCAGGATCATTTAACACAGCCCATGTCCAGGCTGTTCTCGGTGGTTAGCTGGTGCAGAGTTGCACGTGAAACAAAACAGAATGTTCTGCCATTACCCTCAGTTAGATTTATGGGTCTTGTGTAATAATCCTCAGGAAGCGGTTCCACTTCTTCTACAGCGTCAGCGGGCTCAATCTTTATCTCCTTCTGGTCCTCGCCTTCTTTCAGGCTGACGCAAGGAAAGTGAAGACAAATTAGCGAGTCACTGAACACGGTACACACTTAACAACTGAAAATATTACACCATAATAAACTGTCTGATTGCACTCCCAAAAAATCAGCATTGCAGCTGAGACTCCCTCTTATCTCATGCCATTGTATGAAATGCATTCCCTCTGCCCCCGCCAGTCATTCTTTTAGCAGGCTGGCCAGCAGCCCTGCTCAATTCTGGCTTGCGATGGGTCCAGGACCTACCCCTGCTGCAGCTCTGCATTTAAAGTATATTCGGAGCTAGGTGGGCAGGCAGCCTGGCACAGTTCCGACTTGTGCCGGGTCCAGGAGCTCAGACACCCACCCCCCAGAAGGGGCTGCTGCCACCTTGCAGTGCTGCCTCTGTATTGGAGGCAGCAGCACGGGGCAACAGGCAGCTGGTCGGTGAGGGGAGCTGGTTTTTAAACCGACTCCCCTTGTGGACTAGCTCCTGCCTGGCAACCCGCGCTGCTGCCTCAAATACAGAGGCAGGAGCACGGGGTGTCAGGAAGCTCCTCAGGAGTGAGGCCGGAGTGCACTGGCTGCTGGCCCGCCCCCAGGGACTACAGAATAGTCGACTAACCGATAAGAATTCATGAGGTTACTTGACTATTCAATTAACCAATATTTAACATCCCTAGTATGCAATCACTGCATTTCATTAGCTTCTATTCAGAGATCTCTGCAGTATAAAAGAATGGCAGGGCAGCCGACAGAATTGCCAGGCCCTTGGGCAAGGAACGTGCGGGGGGTCCTCTGCACTCCTGGAAGGGGTGGAGCTGGGGCTAACCTCCCCCTGCCAACCCTTCAGTGCTGCCTGGTGCTCCAGTGCAATTTAAAAGACCCAGGGGCTTCAGGTGCCACCGCTGCCACAGTAGCTGTGGCTGGAAGCCTCAGGCCCTTTTGAATCACTAGGCCCCACGGCAGTTGTCCCCTTTACACCCCCTGATGGCAGGCCTGCAGCAGAGTAAGTTCATGGATGAGTGACAGCCTGGAGAGTCAGTAGAGATCCCACTCCCTCTGCCTGGCATTTAACATCTCTCCATCTACTCTAGCGATGAAGCCCTTTTGCTATTAGCCAGGGGATAGAAATGGTGTCCCTGGCCTCTGTTTGTCAGAGGCTGGAGAAGGATGGAGGAGACAAATCGCTTGATCATTGTCTTCGGGCCACCCTCTCTGGGGCACCTGGTGCTGGCCACTGTCGGCAGACAGGCTACTGGGCTAGATGGACCTTTGGTCTGACCCAGTACGGCCATTCTTAAGTTCTTATGTTCTTAATAATATCAGATAACTCATCCATCTCTCTGAAGCTATTTCTTTATTTCCCTGTTTATCCCCTTCATCCTTCCCACCTACAAAGGACCGAACCCTGAAAACTCACGAGAGTCCAGCAAGAGCACTGATGGGCGCCCCAGGCCTCTGACGCTGGAGTCTGGTTCCAAGGCCGTATTTGTCCTACAAGGAGGGAAAGAGTACCATCAAATCCAGATCTGCTGGACGTCAGGACACAGCCTCCAGCAAACCTGAGTCTGCGACAGCGTGACAAGCATAAGGTGCCAAGCAAATGAAAGCAAACTGAAAGGGTTTCCTCAGTTTGTACATTTTCTCTGCTACATCTTATTAGTAAAATATAAATAACTTGAGGGGAGGGCGGGAGAGCAGAAGTATATTGTCAAAGACTGTCAAGTTTTAATTCTTTACTTAACTGAACAACTTCAACATGCTAAACTTGGTTGTACTCTTGAAGTCAACTCAGCTACAGTTAGCGTAGAATGTGGCAGCTCACTTGCTTTAAAGACGTGGGTAAAAGCAAGCATGTTACAGATGGACACACTCTGCACTGCCATCAGAAGTAGTGGGAGAAAGTGAAATACAGATTAAAGTTCTGTATGACACGGGACCTGGCTACCTATCTTGGCAACACGGGCCAGGACAGCTGAGGTGCTCATTGACTTACTAGATCTCAGCTGGAGAGGGGATGCGAAAGGTGGAGGACCCGCTGAGGCCTAAAGAACCGGACTTCAGAGAAATGCTGCAAGGCTCATTCTATTTGGCAAGAATTGGAGCTAAAATGAGAGGTTTTCATCTGATGGGTTGGGCTAATTGGTAGGAAGTTATTATTGACACTCGTACGGGGAAGCTGTGTTAGCCTATGCAGGGACTGTGTCTTATCAATGCGTCAGAAAGTGCTATTTTTCAAATGCATGCGTCTGAAGGACAAAGAAAGAAACCTAAGTTACTAACATACAAGTTTTATAATGAACCTCAGAATGATTTAAAAAGAAACTATACCAGTCTTCAGAAACACTATTGTTAACATGAGTGGTTTCTACTTGCACTACTAGAGTTAACACTAGCAGAACCCAGGAAGAGACTTACCACTACATGTATTGTGTGTTGCTGTGAAGAGGGCCCAAAAAAGCAGCAGTTAGCAACGGAGACAAAAAATGCAGCCATAAGACAAGAGCAAATGCACAGAGCAGGCTGGTTACAGAGTTAACCGAAAGGTAGCAAGCAAATTCTGCTAAACAAAGTAAGCTTCTCTCTAGCAGTTGCAATAAATGCACGATTCAGGTTTTAATAAATTCTTAAGCCCAACTTCAGTTAAGACTTTTAGCGGATAATACATGTCAATCCTGCATTAGAAAGACAGTTGGCAAATATCTCATGAACCTCAGTACATGAACCATACAGAGAAGAATTAACTCTGGTATCCTGGCTAAATTCCAACTTTAGCATTTATGTTTTGTCTACTCTCCATCTATACAGAAAGATACTTCCTATCCTTTAAAAAACACACAGGTGCAGAGCTACTGCAATCGCCTCAACATGAAAAGCAGCTGCATGGCAGAGCCAGCTGAGCTGATCACTTTATGCACCATCTGTGCAGTAGATTTTGAGATCCTTCAGGGATTACTAAGTGGGGAGGGTGGAAACTAGTGAAATGCATGGAGGGAAGATTATTGATCTCCTCCCCCCCCTTTATTCTGAGTGCCTAAGTGTAGGTTATTTCAATTCCTTCTTGATAGAGCTCCTCCCTTTTTCTGGCAGGCCTATTCTCCATCTAATCTCCAAAACTGAGGCATTTAGGAAGCCCTGCTCCTGTGCTTCACTGTAGAAGCAGCACCGTCCCAGCTCACCGAAAAGGCTAATGGCATGTAGTTTCGGCGTCGCACCAGCTTCTTACGGTCCCGCTCTATCTTCTCTCTCTGAGCCAGCTGCTGGTAATACTCAACTAGTTTATTAATCTGAAGGGGGAAAATAGGACCAGTTACGTACTGTGTGAAACACTGTTCCAGACAAGCCAACAGCATTCATCCACCTACCGAATTTTCCTTCCCACAAAGTATTTTCTTCCATTACCAACACTGGTTTATTCTGAAGGAAACACACTTGAGGAAATGGGCAACAGGAACAGATGTTTCATTGGTTTTCTAACAAGGCTCATCTCAAGACCAATTCTATCATATTGCATTACCCAAAGTTCACTTCCCCACTACCGCAGTAATTGAGACTTTGCCATGGGTTGCATCCAATAGCCTGCACACTCTGCAAAAATCAGGGAGAATACTGCCTGTCCAGAGCAATTTGGTGAAGTACAGTTGGCAGCCTCCTTCTCAGTTTAACAGAGGACGAGGAGAGTAAGATGTATTATACGTTGGGGACCAGGAGAACTTCAAGCCTGGAAGAGGGGATAACCAGGAAACGAGTTCTGTTCACACAGACAATAAACATGTTAACAATCTGCATGTTAATTAAAATAAACGCACTCCTGCCAGGGTTAATTCAGCCTTCCAAGGTGGATTAAATTCTTTGGCACAGTTTCTGTGAGTCACTTTCCTATGAAGCCAAAGAAAGTAAAGTCACATCTGACCTATGCTGTTAAATATTCATGATTGCAGTGTCATTGTAGCTGTTGGTCCCGGAACATTAGAGAAATAAGGTGGGTGAGGTACAAATATTTTATTGGGCCAACTTCTCTTGGTAAGAGGCAAGCTTTTGACCTTATACAGGGCACTTCTTCAGCTCTGGGACACAACTCAGAGAGTAGTGCAGCTAAACACAAGGTGGAACAGATTGTTACCATTAATAGTTAACACACATTGTAAGAAATCATTCAGAGTGAAGTGGCCTGTTAACATCTCTGCAGTCATAGGACCGAAAAGGAGATTTTGTGGGTCACGTGTTGCTATAAGAAGCCAAACCACCAGTGTCTTTATTAAGATCATATGTAGTGTCTTGTGAAGTTGTGAATTTAAGCTCTCATCTTTTAAAGGTGTGGTGCAGGCTTCCTTTGAGGATGAGGACTGAGAGGTTAGATACCGAGTGATTGTTTTGTGAAAAGTGTTCACCCACAGTTGATAGTTATGTGCAGAACACATGGATTGTGAAAGGTGTGTTGTGCTGAGGCACTGATTGTTGTAGCAGTGGAGACGCATCACAGGTTTTGCATCTCTTATGTTAAATATTCATGACACTCTTCATGAGGGTAGTGGTTTGGCCCTAATATATCCCTTGCCACAAGTTCCTTGTGCCAGCTGGTGGCATTTCAACAATGTAGTCTGCACAGAACTTTGGGATCGTTCAGAACAAGAGGTACTATACACATCCACTGCAGGATCTGACAGTTTCCAAAAGAGCATCCTTCTCTGAATTCAGCCAACATGCTGACCCCATAACTATATGTAACGGATGGTTTCTCAAGAGTAACTGAGATGATGATATTCACTGTTCTAAAAACAAGACCAGAGTCTTTCTGTCCTACGCCACTTCCCTTAAGATTTCAGCATTACCTCTCTCCTTTACTTACCCTCTGTGTATGTGAATTCTCTGGCTCCTGCCAACCACCACTAGCTGAAAGAAAACAAAAAGCCAACAGTCCTCAGAAGGAAAGGAGGCTCATCAGCCATATGCGTGGCAAAGACTCAACATCAATGTTTTCCAAAATAACACTGAAGATGAGAAGTTGTAAATTTCCAATTTTTTCATGATAAATAAGCCTCTTATTCAGGGGTCTCATCTCACGGCCTGCGGGCCAGCTACAACCTGAGCATTTTTTGCAATCAGCACAGGAATCCCTGGTACCTGTGGGGGAGCAGAAGGGGGGCTGTCCATACCCATCTCCCAAGTCCCACTCCTTCCCACCTCACCCTCTTCCCCCCATTACACCCCTTCCCTAAGCCCCCTCCTCTGACGGACAAAGCCTTGGGGATTATTGGGAAGGGGCCTGGCACAGGGTGGCAGCAACCACAACGGGGGGCCTGGCCCCTGATTTTATTTCTACAAACAGGCAACATTTAACAGTAAACCACCATACTAGGGGATGTGATCACCAGCAGCACAGATGCTATGAAATGCGATGCAGAAATCTTGGAAAGATCCATTAGGTCCCTCTATTTGGAAGACTGTTCATATGAAGCTTCATGGAGAAGTAGCTTACTTGATCAGTGGTTTAAAATGCTATATAAACATCTGCTTATACAAAACCACATTCTCTACAGAAAAAGGAGCACCAACTACTGCTTTTTGCACAGTAAATAGAAGATGTAATTACTTCAAAAATCAAACTGGCCATCACAACATCCTTTCAGATGGATTAATGTAAGTTAGTTTCCACCTCTTCCCAAAGTATCCCTGAAAATGTCTCAGTGTGAACAAGAGCCTCTGATTACATTTTTTTAAAACTATTCCATAAGTGAGTCCCAGATTTGGATACCATTTGCCAGTTTACACAAGGTCACTAAAGAATACGATGATTTTGCTCCTCTCACAGTATTATTAAAATTGCTACTAGTCGAACTATACAGTATTAAAACAATTATTTCCAGTTCTTTAATCATGAAGTGAAACACAAAGAGATTAAATGATACAAAAGTAAGTAAATCTCGTACACTAGGAAGAGTGTGGTAATGATTTAGTTACATGGCAGCCAAACCCTACAGAATATAATATAAAATAGTTTAAATTCTTGTCAGATGGCAAGACTAAGAGATCCAAAAACCTGCCCTTTAGAATTTGCAACTGAAGGTCCCAATCCTGCACTCATTCTGAACTACAGTCACAAGAGCTTTGGACAGGCACAGGTATCTGCAGAGTTGAGGCATAACAGTCTGATCCAATCAGTAAGACTGAGCAGATTCTATATTTACTATACTCCCTGCTGGACAAGGGATTGAATATATAAAACTGAAAAAACTAAAGTCAAATACTGACTCTAAAAAGGCTTCAAAATATTCATCTTCTTAGAATAAGTGCCAGAACTATCAGTTTACCGTAGTGATGGAATTATAATCACACATCAGTGCTATCAAGATGATCTACTTAAGATTCTGAAATAATGGTGGTGTAGTCTGTTATACAGAGAAGTGCTCTGATTAAGAAAAAAAAAAGAGCTCCTAATTCAAATGGATCTTTTATTAGGCAAGTGACGTTATTTGAGAGTATCATTACCTAACTAATTTTAACACTTCTCCATTCACAGACTTCCTAAATGGCAAGATCACTTTTTACCAGGAAGATGGGGATATCCAGTGATTACATTTTACTGGGGTTACATGCATAACAGATCTGGGAGTGATTTTTCTTATTTAGTATCTCTGAACAAATATTCTGTTTCAACATTACTCATTGTCATGTCCTTAATACTGAGTTACTTACCAACAGACTTATCTGCCATGCCTACATCTCTGGAAGTCCAGCGGCAAAATCCACAGGCCAGGTAATATGCTTTCTTCATTGTAGTCTTGGCTGGGTCATCAGGAAGTGGAGCAGGAATGCTTGTTGCCCTGGTGGAAAGTGTGTGCATGCAGCATGGGCAGTCAAAACAGTTAGCACACCTGTCAAAAACATGGGAAAGTCATGTGCTAGGATACCTGTCATGTTACATAAAAATCTTAGAAAAACATTCTTAAAGAACAGCAAAATTGAACTTAAAGGTGCCTTTTTGGTCTCACACAGCATCTTTAGAAAATATTGTGCTCATATAGATTAAATAAGGGAAGGAAGAGGATTGCATAAAGTCAACCAAAGGATGGACAGAATGAGCTGGAAACAATGAAAAACACACTTGGCATGTAAATTCATTCCTCAAACTTATTTGCAACATGTAAACGTGACAGCAGGTGAACAAAATATTTATTATAGTGCAAAAATTATACCTCACACTTCGGTACTTCCCTCTCCACAAGGGATCACAATGTAAATAAGACAAAAACTTAAGGATAACAGTTCAGGAGAGGGAGGCTGAGAAACTTGACATTTTGGTGATGGGGCCAAAGAGTACACAGATGGGGTTAGGGGATTATTAATGCTAGAGAAAAAGATGGCTCAAAGTAAGGAGCTTTAAAAAGAAGAGATTTGAAGGAAGAGACATTGCAGTGCTGCAGTAACCAACCATACCTATTCTTCTTCAGCTTCGCCTCAGCTGATGGCATGTTTTCCAGGCAACTGGGACAATAGTGGGAGTCCACCTAGTGAACAACAGAGAAAGAAGTCAATGCATCCTTATGATGCATGTATTTATGTACAGGACACCAGCAGCAGCTGAAATGCTTTGCTGCATGACTTAAAAATGTTGTGTGGAAGACAACAGCAATGTGAAGTCAGGGAAGATGTAACAGACTTCTGATGTTTGAAATTTTTCAGTCTGGCTAGGCAAGGAAATTTATCTTTAGTACCTTTTACATCAGAAAACAGACTTGTCAAGAAGGATTAAATGATACTACATAAGAAACAGAGCAAGTTTAATTGGGTTCTGATATGCTAAAGATTACAAGAGCCTCAAGATAACAGTAATCCGTTTCGGAACTTGAATAATTAAGTCAATATAAAGAGTACTGTTGCCTTTCAAACATCTTTTTCCTACTATATGAATACTCTATTTTCATATCACATCACATAACTTTATTTGGACATTTCAACTGCACTGGTCAGCAATGAATAATGTGGGAAGTGTTTTATAGCTGGCATGTATCTTGGAGAACTCATTTTCTAAATCTATGGGGAAATGATGTCTCCTTATGCATCCTTTTATTGACAAGTTATCAGTTCTTAATTTCAGTTCTGTCTATCTGTGAAACAGCTTCACGTTTTGGGATTGCCAAAAGAGATTTTTCCTATTTTCCCTTCTGAATATGGGATGATTAGCCCAGTCACTCTGTACAGAAACAGCACAACAGATACAGTCAGTTTACTAACCCTTTTACCTTATTAACAAATGCTGAAACATCTGAAACAACAGATGTTTTACTTGCATTAGATTATTTCACTTCCACTTTAAGTGCCTTACAAATCTTTACATTAGGGATGTAAAATTCCATTTAAATAATTAACTGATTAAATGTAAGTTTAACTGATTAACCAGGGGCAGATGGGGGGGCAGCCCCAGCCCAGCTGCTTCCGGTCTCTTCCAGGGCTGGGAGCTTGCAGCCCCACACTGGAGCCTGGCAGTGCTGGAGCAGCACTCCACCTGCGATGGACCACAGGCTGGGGTTGCTCCCCAGGTACTGGGTAACTGGTTACCCAGTAAGCATCACACATTAAGGATGATGCTTACCGGGTAACTGGTTACCAGTTATCTCAACTTTATATACTTCAGAATGCAACTAAACCAGTAGCTGATCCCAGGACTTTTGGCAGTGTCTCATTTTAAGATTATTTGTGCTATTTTTGGTTAGAATGTGTCCACACATTGCATAACTTTTAAAAAAATGGTAATTTGCATACAGAAAACAACATTTTCTTCACATCTTATGCCTTTAATGTTTTATAAAACACAACCAGAACAGTTTTCATATGACTTTGTTACTAAATCCACCACAATTCTTTGTCAAGAAATTGCAGTGCTCAAATTAGCAGTCTTGGGGTATCTCACTCAATTAAAATAACTTGTGCAGGCTTCTAAACACCTCTTTTGTGTTCTGTTTGATACAAACGTGGCGATCAGTACAGATTTTTCAAGTGTTAGTAATCTCTGGACAGAGGGTAAAATACCTATCCATAACCTCAGCTGATCACTATTTAGACTTTAAGCGTGAAAAGGTCTTATGTCTTGAATGAACCTTTTCACCACTGAGACTATATCTACACAATGATGTTTGCCGGAAGAGGCAATGCAAATGAAGCGCAGATTAGCATTTTCTCATGCTTCATTTGCATAATCTCTTCCGATCTGTTTCTGCTCAAGGGATTTTTGCGCAAAAACAAGCAGCGTGGACATTTCCTTTTTGCGCAAAAACAAAATGTTCACACTGCTTGTTTCTGCGCAAAAACAGATCGGAAGAGATTATTGCAAATGAAGCACGAGAAAATACGAATCCACGCTTCATTTGCATTGCCTCTTCCGGCATCATAGTGTAGACGTCGTCTGAATGATAAATTCCTGCCTGCAAAATCTACTGTGATTTCAAACAGAAGAGTAAATGGCTAGTCCAGATGAAAGTAAAGGTTTTCTGTTTTTTTTTATTCTACAAAACTGTACCTCTGAATCCTGAATCTGGACTCAGAGGAAGTCAGCGGTTCCCAGATGCCAATGCAAACTTATTTATAAAAACAATGAGGCGTCCTGTGGCACTCTAAAGACTAACAGCTTTATTTGAGCATTACCTTTCATGGGGAAAAAAACCGCTTTGTCAGGTGCTACCCCACTGAAGCTTATTCATGACACACAATACACGCCATTGTCTTCTGAGAAAAGACGCTGCTCTATAGTGCTTGGCATTCACTGCTTGGTCTTGGGAAAGTTTTATCCCAGACAATCTCCACTATCCCTCTGGGATCTTGGGGAACACCACACCTCCTGCCAGCTTTACAGCAAGGGAAAGCAGGCTGGGGCATAGGCCTCACAGGCAATGAGTCAGTGACAGTCAGGAGCTACTCTGTCTACACTGCAGTGGCTCCTGGTGCTACGCCCATCTGCCAGGGACAACACGCAAGGAAGGGCTGGCCCCTGGCGGGGGCGGAGAGGAGAACCACGTCGGGGGGGGCGGGGGAGGCGCCACCCTGTGCAATAGCGGGGTGGGGAGACTCGGCCCAGGCCGCTGGGGGAGGAGCCTGTTTGGGATCGATCCCTTCCTACGTATCCAGGCCGGCGAGACGGGTCCCCCCCCAGCAGGACACGGGGCTGTCAAGCTAGGCCACCTCCCTACAGTCCAGACGGGCCGGAGTAGCTTCCTCCCCCATGATGTCTACATTGGCCAATCAGGAGGCGAAGCATCCCGACCGACAGCGACGCGAGCCAATCCACAAGCCAACCAGGGCCGAACATCTACTTGAGCCAATCGCAGAAGGCTCGCCAGCTCGCCCCCTCCGAGAGAGCTAGCCAATGGGAAGAAGCGGAAGGTTTGAGCGGCAGGCGATGCGACCAATAGGCGTCGGGGGCCCGCCCCTCTCGCTGGCCTGCGGCTCGGCCCGGCCCGGCCGGGGTTACCTCGTGGGAGACGCACTCCAGGGAGCGGAGCTCGCTGCAGTAGCGGCAGAAGTAGAGCTGGGAGAGCGGCGCGCGGATCTCCTTCTCGCCGCGCACCAGGTACGAGACCCGCTCCGACTGCAGCAGCGACGCCATCTTGTCAGCCGAACCGCCGCCGCCTCGCTCCTCACGTGATCCGGGCGCATAGCCTCCCCCCCGTGACCGCCTCGCTCCTTCCGGCGGAAGGAGGGCGGGGCTTCCGGTTCCGATCCCTGCTGCTGGGGCTGCTTCCAAGATGGCGACGTCTCTGGGCTCCAACACCTACAACCGGCAGAACTGGGAGGACGCGGTACGGCCCGGGCTTAGGGGCCGGTGTCCCCAGGGCGAGGGTCCCGGGGGGGGGTTAGAGGCCTCCCCCCGGGTGGTTTCATCCTTTTTGTGCGCCAGGGCCCAGCCTAGGGAGCCTCGAGCTGCTCGCCCTGCCACGGGGCTGAGGCGCCCCCCGCGCCAGGGGTGTCTAGGGCAGGCCCTAAGGCGGCGGCGGCGGCAGGGGGGCTCTGTCCCTAGGGCTCTGCACCACAGGGCTCTTTTCCCGCTTGGGGACCTCCAGGTGCTGGGCCCGTGTCAGTGACGGGTCGCTCGGGGGCTGCTGGTGTCTGACCCGGACACCTGCTAACGTGGGAGCTGAACGTGTATTTGGAAGAGGGTTTGTTTTTTCCATGAAATAACTGGCAGCAGGAGTCTCTTCACAAGTCTTCATCTAGTAGCTGGTGGGGACATTTGTCCCCCACTCTGAGGAGTCAGAGCCAAGGTGCCCTCTAAGTTTTCCACTCATGTGCAGAATAAATGTTATGTGCACCAAGGCATGTGCAGAGGTGCACCACCAGTAAAAACACATGCTGCCAACTGTGGGAGGCTGTTGGTGGTGTGCTAATCCGCTGTGTGGCCGCCCAAGGGCTCAGTTTACAGGGAACACTGGTCAGAGCTTTGAATTAGTAGGTTCTAGTCCTTTGATCTGAGAGAAGCAGACTGCAAAGGGGTTGTTGTTGATTAGGGACGTAATCTGAAGTGAGCTAGTGAGTTTGTTCTATCTGTTTGTTTTCTTCCTTGATGCAGGACTTCCCTATTCTGTGTCAGACATGCCTTGGAGAAAATCCATATATCAGAATGGTATGTGACTGTTTCAAGTCATTGTCCTTTAACATATATGATGAGACTAGCGCTGGTTTAGGCGATCAAAAAATTAGTTCAGACAAATGAGGCAAGGGGGAGATGCCAAAATTCATGCAGGCTTCTATGTGCTGCTTCTTGACTGTAGAACATGTGCTTATGGGGAAGGAGGTCTAGATTTTGAGGTTGACCAAGGGCATTGACAACATGATCAAAATAAATAAAAAATTTGAGCTGAAATCAAGATAGGGTTAACTATTAGACAAGCTATCTTTTATACTTTTAATGTGTCTTCCATCACAACTTTGATACTAACTCTCTTCTTGACTTAGCGAAACTGAAGTCCTGAAAGATTAAACAACTTTCCCAGTTTTTAAAATGTGCTTTGAAAAGGGCTTTGATATTATTTCAGGAAGGTTGCTTGAATGCCCTTTAAATCTTTGTTCGTTTACCCCAATATATAATTTTCAGTGCCAGACTGTGTACCTGTCACCCAACCATTTTGTTTTACCTCTCCCAGCACCAACTACAATCATGTAGCATATTTTCATTCTAAACATCCACTTTTTTGCTCTCCTCTCCCTAAGTATGCTTTAGTCTCTGTCGAATGCTAATAAGCTATAATTTTGAATGCAAAAACGCTCTGTTTTATAGGTGGATAGAGGATTTATTTTTGTGTGTTATGGATCTCTGGACATTTTGTCATTTAAAAAACAGATATTAAAAAGTTGAAGCTGAGGGTTTCTTTGAAAGATAATCTACTGAATATTCTGCCATCATAAAAATTGGAAGGGTTTGGCTCCAAGTTCCCTATTAAGCGTATTAAGTGCTGTGCAGGTGCTCAGGGCTACGGTGGAAAGAGATACCTCTTCCCCCAGTCCTGGACCTGCTGCAGCTGGGGAAGAGAGGCGCCTCAGCCTGGGCCTGCCACCACTGGGGGAGAGGTGTCATGACTGGGAGAGAGAGCTGAGGGGTGTCCTCGCTCTTCCCACCATAGTCCCGAGGCAACCTGCATTCCTTATCCCTGGTCCCATCCCAGACCCTGCACCTCCAGTTGGGGCCTTCAGCCCCATGCCCCTCCGCACCTGAACCCTTTGCCCCAGCCTTGAGCCCTTCATCCCTGGCCCTATATCAGATTTTACAACCCCAGCTGGAGTCCTCACCCCACATGTGCCTCAACCATCTGCCCCAGCCCTGAGCCCGCTCTCACACTGCCAACTCCTCGGCCTCACACCTGCTGCATATGTGGCAAAAATTAAAGGGAACTCTGGTTAAAAGTGATTTTTGTCCCACTTACCTTCCAAAGGCTCTCCATATTAAGTGAAAGCCATGGAGCAGATATCTCCAAATGCAACCAGCACAAAGAGAAAACATGTAGTACCTGTGGTGGTGCAGCATGTGGATAGTTGAGTGGAAGAGATGTAATGTGGGAGATCATAGTTTTGATTAGTATCTAGTGGGAGTTTTTTATAGTAACTCTCATTTGATTTTATTCCAGACCAAGGAGAAATATGGAAAAGAATGCAAGGTATGTTTGTCTTCATTGGAAGAAATGACTTCTGGACAAGCTCATAAGTTTCCATTGTGGATTAAGATATAATGCTGAAAATATCAACTAACAATCTAAACTCTTGAGCATGTGATGCCATGATGCCTTCAAAAACTTGACAACAGTTAAGCTTCTGGTGTGCTTAGTGCCTATCGTGCTGACCAATATTGTTGCATTGTTTCCTTATATACCCTCCCATCTCTCTGTATTCATCTGTAGCCTCTTGTCTTACACTTAGGGCGTGTCTACTCTAGCGAAAAGATCAACCCTCTGATCTTCTAGCATTTGATTTAGCAGGTCTCATGTAGACTCCTAAATCCAACGCTGAGGGAAGCTGATAGGAGCGTTTGCATTTTGCGTAGCTGGAGATGCGTACCTTAAACCAACCTGTCTGGTCTAGTATAGACCAGGCCTTAGATTGTAGCTCCTTGGGGGCAGGGACTGTCTTTGTTGTTGTTTCTCTGCAGCCCCTAGCACAATGGAGTCCTGGTCTGTGACTAAGGCTTGTAGGCTCTACAGTAACACAAGTAATAAATAACTCTACTCATGTGATTTATCCATGAAAGTAAGTGGTGCCTCATGTGAGTGAACGTGCATCTTTTCAGTACTGGTCCTTTAATTGTTAAATCTGAAAAAATGTTTAGGCTTATTTCACTATTTCATCTGGTTATTCACTTTAAAAAATCAGTTTGTGCATGTTCACTTCTTCTAGTAATTTTCATTCAGTCTGTAACGAGAACAGCGCTCTGAGGTTTCAAACTTCACAAGAAAATAATTTTTTAATTAAACATAATTAATATCTAATGAAACAGTTCAATTAGAACACTGACTTTATAAATTCACCTTCTGTTTATACAAAACCTAAGTTTGGGTTTTAATTTTGCCCGTGTTCTTTTTGTAATATATACTGACATCGTCTAATAAGCTAGTTATCCAAGCTCCTTCCCTCTCGCCAAATGGGCCAGGCCACCTGCTGTCCTAGGATGTGTATATACTGGAAATTACCTGAGCAATGTAGAAATTCTCTTTGCCTTGTGCTCTGAGAAAGTTTCTTGAGTATTCAAATCATTGAAGAAAGTCCAGCCAAAACCACCTTCTGCTGTCAAAATGAGGTAACCCATTGCATTTTTTGAGCATCACCCTCAACAGCCTGCTGAGGGCTGCTCCAGCCCCACGTGGGCTGGGAGTTGGCAGCCTCGCAGGGGGTGAAGGGTGGAAGTGGCAGTGGGTGGGGGGAGTTGCTGGTTGCTACTTGGTGCAAGTCAGCCGACTCTCCTCCTGCCCCCCTCCCACTGCTTCCACCCAGCGTGAGGCTGCCGACTTCCAGCCTGCAAGGGTTGGGAGCCAGCAGCCCTTTCCCCCTTTTCTCTCCCCATGGGATTAGAGTGGCTGGGCTGGAGCAGCCCCTGCCTTGGGCGTTTAATCAGTTAAGCTTAACGTTTAACCAATTAACTCATTAAATGGGAATTTACATCCCTAGCCTCTAGTAGTAGTTGAGTTTCCATGAGAATTTGAATGCTAGTGACATTGCTGGCTGCAGTTAGTGGTACAAGTCACTGCTGTCTTTGTCTCAGATTTGTGCCAGGCCCTTCACAGTGTTTCGCTGGTGCCCAGGTGTTCGAATGCGCTTTAAGAAGACAGAAGTATGCCAGACATGCAGCAAGCTGAAGAATGTGTGTCAGACCTGCCTGCTTGACCTTGAATATGGTGTGTAACCAGAGTCCATTTACCAACAATTGCAAGTACAGATTGAGACAACTCTGCTTGTCTCCTGTCTCTGCATAACTTTAATTTGGCTCTAAATAAACATATATCTCCATGGAGGGCAGGGAGATGCATATTTAGTGATGTTTGGTTCATCTTCTCTCTCATACAATCTGACTACGATCTCTTCTGTGATATCCCAGAAGACATATCTATATGCTGAATGGTGTTCTCATCTGTGCATAAACTTTTCAACTCACTAAAGACTAAATTATGTCTAATAATTCTATCCATTCTAGAATCATCCCATACACACTAGTGCTGTGGTGTATTTGTCTGTGTTCATACTAATGAGTTGCTATCAATTTCCAAGTGTGTTTAGACTTTGATACCAACTGGACCTTACTTTAACTGTAGAGAGGGTTAGAATTTTGATGTTGCCCACTTCTGTTGCTAGCAAGACTAAAAATAATTCCATTAGTGATGCTAGATGTAGCAGGAATTATATTTGTGATTAACTGAATCTCACTAATCAAATACGTTTCAATAGAATATGCAGAGGCTTTTAAAAAATGACCATGAAATTAGATGAACTTTCAGTCTCATTCAGTTCACCTTCATGGCAGGTAAAGTAATACTATCCAGAGGATATTAATTAATGCATTGTAAAACAATCAGCACAGATATGACTGCTCTTTAGGACTTCTTTCTCCAAATACAGCTTTAGTGTATGTTTATAACAACCTTTTTTGTCCTTCTTTTGGTTAATATTTTTTTAATTTAATTTTAGGTTTACCTATTCAGGTTCGAGATGCAGGACTCTCTTTTAAGGATGACATGCCTAAATCTGATGTCAATAAAGAGTATTATACCCAGAACATGGAGAGAGAAGTAAGGAATGCATTCGTAACAGAAATCCGTTGTTGGATTATTTTACTTGGGCTATAGCTGAAATGAACTAGATAATCTTGAAAACTTCCTGGTTGGTCTGATTATGTGCATCAGTTTTCTGCCTCAAGCAATGAAATATGCATTCTTTGTCTACTGCTTAGATTTCGAACTCAGATGGCACAAGACCAGTTGGTGCTCTAGGGAAAGCTACGTCTACCAGTGATATGTTGCTTAAACTGGCTCGAACCACACCTTACTATAAACGCAACCGACCCCACATCTGTTCCTTTTGGGTGAAAGGGGAATGCAAGAGAGGAGAAGAGTGTCCGTACAGGTACTGTTTTGTTTTGAAAAGCTAACATGTTAACAATGGTGAGGTACAGCGCCTCTGTTTGCAACATAGGGAATTCTCCAGTAAAATGGAAGTAATGCAGTGTATCCATAAGCATTTTTGCAGAAGTTGCAGGAACAATTACATAAGAACAGCCACACTGGGTCAGACTATGATCCATCTAGCCCAGTAGCTTGTCTTTTGGTAGTGGCCGATGCCAGATGCTTCACAGGGAATAAACAAAGTAGGGCAATTATTGAGTAATCCATCCCTTGTCGTTCACTCCCCACTTCTGTCAGAGGCTTAGGACGTCTAGAGCCTGGGGTTGAATCCCTTTTTATCTTGGTAATGGCCATTGATGGACCTATCCTCCATGAACACAGCTAATTTTTTTAACGCAGTTATATTTTTGGCCTTCACAACATCCTTGGACAAGAAGTTCCATAGGTTGAGTGTGCATTGTGTGAAGTAGTATTTCCTTTTGTTTGTTTTTAATTGGCTGTCTATTAATTGGTTGATGCCTGATGCTTGTGTTATACGAAGGGGGAAAATACACTTCCTTTTTCACTTTCTCTACACCATTTATGATATTGTAGATATTGCTGTAATAAATGCATAAGTAATTTGAGTTCTTAGGTTCTAATTGTGTTTCATTTTGGGGTGATTATTGTAATAGTTTTAACTTAGTCCTCAGCTTCTTAAGGAGGAAGGTGGCTGTGCAATCGTATTAGTCTGGTGCAGTTGTAACAATGTAATGGTACAAAATACTATGTTGACCATACTTTAGACATGAAAAACCTACAGACCCAGATGATCCTCTCGCTGATCAAAACATCAAAGATCGTTACTATGGTATTAATGACCCTGTAGCTGATAAGCTTCTGAAACGAGCTTCAACCATGCCTCGTCTGGACCCACCTGATGACAAGACGATTACCACACTATATGTAGGAGGCCTGGGAGACACCATCACCGAGACTGACCTGAGGTATGTTGGTACATCAGTGTTTGCATTTGCTTTTCAACTTGGTGTCTTGATAACTGCAAATTAATAACTTGCTAAGGTTTTCCTAAGTTGTTTGCTCATCTTTTACAAGCATCTTGTTGAGGTTGCTATGCCTGAGTGAGAGTGAGGGGAGCCATTTGCCCCTTGGTTATGCAGCCCCGTCATTTGTCCCTATAGGTCAGAAGTGAGTGACCAGTGTTAGTCACTTATCCCTAACCAAAAGTTGGCTCATATCTGTTTAGAGGAACATAGACCTTTTGGAGGTGGGAATAAGATTTAATTGTAGCAGCACCTTGATTGCAGTGTTTAAATTCTCTTCCCCTCCAACCTCTACCAAAAATCCCCTAAGAGTGCATCATTGCTATGGGTGCCCAGAGGATCCCATTTTACACTTGAAATCCCCATATGCAACCTCCATCTTCCTAATTCCTGAATTCTGCAGAAACCCCCATTCAAGCCTGCCACTGTTGCTGTATAAAGTGTTGGGATAAAGGTTCTGGGATGGGCATTTCCTCTCTCTAGCAGCAGATTTGATATCCAGGGGAAAGGGTGGGTGTGAGCATGAGAGATTTCTATTGTGTGTTTTATGGAGAAGAGGAGGAGATTCCCATTTTGCTGTCCTTTCCTTGCAGAAATCACTTCTACCAGTTTGGGGAGATCCGGACGATAACCGTGGTACAGCGGCAGCAGTGTGCATTCATCCAGTTTGCCACACGGCAAGCTGCAGAAGTGGCTGCTGAGAAGTCCTTTAACAAGCTCATTGTCAATGGCCGCAGACTCAATGTCAAGTGGGGGAGGTGAGTGAGTGAGAGAGAGGAAGAGGGAAAGCATTTGTTTTCTTTTTGGAGGCTTTCTTCTGGATAGTGTTTTTGGAGAATTTGCTCTCAATTCAGCACTTCAGATTCACGTACTGCTCCTTATTTAGCTAACATGCAGTGTTGGTGACTTAGAAGCCAAGTGTGCAGAAGACCCACATATTTACTGGGTTGCCTGTCTTTTGGGTGGGTAGTGAGGTGTTGGGGAGTAATTGGCATTGGGTCTCTTTGAAAAATGCTATTCTGGGATACGCTGCAGCCTGAAAAACCAGCATTAACTCCTTTTGTGCCAGCTCCCAAAGTGTCTGCTGTTAACATTGTGTACGTTCTTGATCCTTGGCCTGAAGCGGTGGGTCTGGGATTGATGACATTGCAAAGCACTCTGGTGAGGGTCTGCCTGCCCTGCCGCCGCCTCCTTCAGTTCTCACACTTTTGGCTTGGCTTTTAGGTCCCAAGCAGCAAGAGGGAAAGAAAAGGAGAAAGACGGTACCACAGAGTCTGGTATAAAGCTGGAGCCAGTCCCAGGACTCCCTGGAGGTAAGGGAAATGTTTCCATACCACTGATTGGCCTCTCAAAGCACAGAACAGCAGCTCGCTTGCTGCCATGAGGCAGAACAGTTACCCTTCTAGCTTTGCTCTCTGTACCACTGGGATCTGGGGACAGTAGGGCAGCAGCACGTTTCACGTCCAGAGCAATTAGTGAACCTGTGTTCACACGAGCTGGCTGGACAGTTTTCTATTTGTGGGCAATGAAGGAAATACAAGGTATCTCGAGACTTTTTTTTTTTTTTTTTTTTTTTTTACAGGGTGATTGGAAAGGGACAGTGGTTAGAATAAAGGCTCTTAAATCGTTGAGACCTTCTGTGCCATAAGATCTGGTTGTGTGTTCTTCATTCAAGGTCATTTCTTGGGGCAGGCTGTCCCACGTTGGATTCAGGTGGCGTTGTTGTGGAAGGGGGAGAGCCTGTGGAAGGGATCACAACTGTGATTCTAGAGCTGTGGTGTCCAACCAGTTCTGAAGCAGTAGCCACCAGAGTGGCTCCTGCTATAGTGAACTAGCCACGTTGTTTTGAAAATGTGAATAATTTTGAGAGCCAACTAGCCACACTCAACCAGCCAAATAGCCACATGTGGCTAGTGGCTAGCATGTTGGACAGTTCTAGAGGTTCCCTGCTTTCCTGTGGCTGTGTTAGAAACATGGTGCTAACCGGGAGAGCTGCTTGCATCACTCCTCAGATGTTTCCTGATAGCTTTCACCAGTAACCAAGGTATGTTTGTGTCTTGAAGCTCTTCCCCCACCTCCCGCTGCGGAAGAAGAAGCTTCTGCAAATTACTTCAACCTACCTCCCAGTGGCCCTCCAGCCGTGGTTAACATTGCCCTGCCACCACCTCCTGGCATTGCTCCTCCTCCACCTCCAGGTAATTCCCCTTCACCCCCCTCAGTGGGGAGAGGTAGAACTATGTCCTTTACTAAAGAGCCAGATTCCCTACTAGCAGATGCCCTGTACTGTAGTTTTGTGTGGTACCTACTAAGTGCAATTGTGTTTAGGAAACTGCTTGGGTTATAAATGTGGTCCTTTGTGAGCCAGAACTGCCTGAGCTGTAATATGTTTTATGTAAAATTATCCAGTACCCAGCAGAATCTCATAAACTGTGCAGAGGCCCACTCTGCTCAGCTGATAGCTGTGCAAGCCCCATGTTGTTCCTAACTCAGAGTGACTCTGAACAGATGGAATGTTAGTGTCAATATCTGACTACTTGTATATCAGAATGTGAAGCCTTAACCCTGTGGAACTTCAGGAAGTGTTGGGTTTGTCCAGCTGCGTGTTGGGTCTGATTACCCAAATACTTCTGGTATGCACATCTGCGAAATACAAAACATTTGGAAGTTCGTAACATAATAGGTGGCAGGGGAACAGGCACTTGCAGAATTGCAATTAAATAGCAACATGTCCTAGACTGGCCATGAAGCTGGCAGAAAGGTTAAGAGGGAGTAAATTGGGATGCCTCAGGAATAGGGAAGGATGCGAGGGGGGGCACCCTTTCGGTGGCTCAGGTCTGTTGTGCTGATCTGGCTTGAATGACAAATAGGCAACAGTATAAGACTCCATCGGGGTGCTTGGTAATCTCACACTTGTGTTCTGTGTCTGCAGGTTTTGGGCCACACATGTTCCACACCATGGGGCCTCCACCTCCCTTCATGAGAGCCCCAGGCCCCATCCACTACCCTTCTCAAGACCCCCAGAGGATGGGCGCCCATGCTGGGAAGCACAACACTCCCTAGCATCTGCTGACCTGGTCACTGTTTGAGTAGATGTCATTTTTTTGGTTACCATGGTGGCATATGTTCAGCTGTGGGCGAGCTGGAGACTAAGCCTTGCTTCCTGCTTGCACGCACAGGGCAGGCTGAGCTCTGTTGTGTTGCCACTAGCGAATTTGATCATTCATATAACCTGAATTGTTCACTTACTGTCATGGGCGGGGAGGGGGTGGGGGAGGGAGGAACATCTAAAGGGTCCATGAATGAATTGTACTAGAATTACAGTCCCATCAGTGTATTCAATTTTGCACATTTTGAAATAAATTTGTCTCCTGGGAAAAAACACCTTTTTTTTTTTTTTTTTAAAGCCAGTTTGATAGCCTCAGCAGTTTACGCCCAGGAATGTATTGGGGTCTCCTATACAGACTTAACTGGAGAGTGTGCTAGTAATGTTCATTCCAGAGTCAAATAATCAGTAATTCTTTATTGAAAAAAGATAGGAGTTTCTCTAGCACTAAGCTAGAACTCTCCAAGATAATATTGAGAGAGAAGGAAACCATCAGGCACACAACTTCCAGGATTTCTCCTTCTGCTTACTGTAACTTTTTTCTTCCTTTTTTGTGCTTGCTTTTCTTCTGATCGTGAGAAGCACTGGAGAACCCTGAGCCCCTACAGTCTGTCAGTTAAGTGCTAGGTAATACAAACAATTCCCCTACTGCCAAATCTGACGTGACCCGGAGAGATGCTCAAAAAGCCATCTATTTCAGATAGGCCAGCCGGGACCCTCCTGCCCTCACATGGGGGAGTGAACTTTGCTACTGAAATGGCCAGAAATGAGGCAGCTGTTGTACTGCAGGTTCATTCAGTCTGAACTATGGCTTTTGTGGCCTTCGTGTAAAATGGCTCTCGACCTGTGAAGTGGACCAAACTATTTTTCATTTTGATAGTGTGTGTCATTCTTTTTTTTTTTTTTTTAAAAGAGCTCTGTGTTTAGTATTCACCCTGGAGCATCTGTTCTTTGCATAAAGTCTGTAACTTAATACTGTGCCTAGGCATCCGGGTGGGAGATTTTAAGATCTAAAAGTGTTGCTTTGATGTAACTGATCTGTAGAGATGTTTTGCCATACAGAAACGTGATGAGACCTGTTCCAAAGCCTTATTGACTTGTTTTTGTTTTTTTTAAAATTAAAATGGGCAGATTTTCCAAATGTTTGGATCCTGCTTCCAGAGGCACAATTTATCTGAGTATTGTCTGACCTCGTTAGGCTGAGCTATCTGTCAAAGGATGACGGATGGTGTGAGAGAGCTAGAGTACAGCCCCAGTTCTGGTTCATTGCACTGACCTGTGGAATGTAGGGATAGGCTCCTGTTGAGGTGGGATGGGAAGTAGTGACATTGCAGGCACTTTGGAGGATCTTGCATAGGAGAGAACACAACTCTAGGGGGTGCATTTGGGTAGTGCGCTGGCCTTTCACTTCTGGAGACTTGGGTTTCAACTTGGCATATGAGTTGAACGGCCAAATGGGTGTTGCTGGTCTCAGGTTCAGCACTCAGTCCGTAGTGATCCACAGTATCAAAATATAGCACAGCTCGGTGCTGTTCAGCAGTTCCCAGAATAGTGTGTTATAGGCCGTGCTTGGCGACCCATTGACATATCTGTGCGGGGGAAGCTGGCACAGCACCTGCCTGTACTGGGTTTGAATCAGTACCTTATTCTGCAAGCACTGATTTCCAAATACTGAACTGAGACTGGTTTTATTATATAGCTAATTTATTTTCTCCAACCAGATTGCTGAATGTAAACATGGCCTCCAACTCACAGGCAACAGGGAGGGAGATGGGCTTGGAGCAGAACAGGACTTCATAGGCACAAACCTTTAAATGCTTAATCTGGCTCCTCTACTTGTTCAGTTTGCTTCTGGGGATGGGCGGAGGAATGAAAGTTCCTCACACGAGTGTTTCATTGCATGATGAGTTCCTCAGACTATAATGATCTGATGTGCTGCTTCTCCTCCATATGGTCTCATTGGCAGCATTAGAAATACAGTAATTGTATGTTGCATTATTTACAAATAAGACAGCCTTTTAAAATCACGCATTTACCAGCCTGGATACAAAATTACTTGCCTAGCCTAACCACAATGATGCACAAACAAACAAAAAAAAACCCCCACCATTAAAAAAAGACCAGTTTTGCAAGGTTACGTTAGGGTTTCATAAGAATTTGACAAAAACTGAACTGATATAGAAAGTGCATAGTTGAACTGGAGTTTTTCAATTAGCCATGGTGAGTGGGACTGTTCGTAACACATACATGGATTCTGCTCTGCACCTTTTTTTTGCACTTTCGTTGATGGCTAGCTGTGTTTTATAGACTGTGCTTGTGTGCGTCCAAAAGGCTGTGGTCATAATACCCTTGTGCGTGTGTTGAGTGAGGGCCTTCCTGGTCATAAAAACATCTCTATGTAGGATGCCCTCTCTCCCCTGGTGGTACCACAGGAATGGTTTTATCAGGCATTGATTTGCATGATCACACTGAAAATTCCTTAAATATGGAATCTTTGTTTTTGGGGCTCCACCAAGGGTAACATGGTGTACTGCATCTCAAATCGGCATGATTTGATCCTGACTATTATTGAAATGAAAAGGAAAATCTGAGCAGGATCAGTTTAATGAAGTGGTGTAAATATTAAAACAGCAATGGTGTGTAAATTCATACAGCGAGCTGTTAGGGGTGAGAAAAGAATTGTAACCCACCAAGCAGTACCTAGCTGGGAAAATGGCATAGGCTCCTGCTTCTCCCAGTTTGAGCATTGGTGGTTTCACTCACTCCCTTTCTATGCGGTTCGTGTTTCTGCAGCCAGTCTCCCCAGGCCCAGCCCAGTGTTATATAATTTCCTTTAACAGGCTCTCTCCTATGTCAGAGAGCCATTAGTAACATTTCACCCACATTCCTCAATTACCACCCTGCCTTATCACTCCCCCTTGGCATTTCAACCAACTTTACATGTCTACTGCACTGCCCTTAAGCTGGGATTTCTCAGAGCAGCCTGTCAATGCTGGTGTCAAATGTTTCAGCAGAACAGTTGATGTGATGACAACGGGCTCTTCTGCTGTTTGCCACAACACAGGAGAGAGGACAATCTCTTTGCTCCAGTCAGATTGTTCCATAGTGTAATAAAGACGGATGTGGAAGTTGACTGGAATCACTTTGTTTTATCAGTGAGAACTTGGCTGGTCAATTTGTCCCATCCTACAATAACAGGCACTCAAGAGAATCTTGCGAGAGGGCAGTCCAGGAATGGCCCTAGATGTGAGCTTGCTGGGGGCTGTATGACGGCATACTGAGGTCACCGAGCCTTCATAGGATGCTCCCCTGTTCTGCTGTGCTAAGGTGTGCCTCTACCGGCGAATTAAAACAAAGCACGTTGGAGCCTAGCAGATAAAGCATCTGTGGGGTAAGAGAAAGGAGTAAGATTGTTACAGCTCTTCTGTCTCTGGCATAATCACTACCCAGCCCTTGGCTGCTCTGTTAAAGCTTGGTCTATTCCAGACGAGCTCCAAGCTGTTCGGGGTGTCCATCAGAACCTCCATCTCCAACCCAGGCACCGGGAACATGTCATTGAGTAGCACCCCACCAAACGGGATAGGAGTCCTGCATGCACAAAGGAAGAAAGTTAGCCAGGGAGGGGTTCTCTCAATAGACACGGATGAAAAAAGCACTTTGGACTAGTTGCTCCTGGAGCATCCAACAGCCTTGTCACCTAGCAAGAGCCCTCAGTGCCAACCTGTGTCATAAATAGCAGCCACAATCCCCGCCTAGTCTGTCTGGTTCCCTCCACTGATCAAAAGATTCATCCCCTCTAGACAGAGCCTCAGTCAGCTGGCCCTCATCCAAAGTCCTGCAGAGAGATGGTCACTTCTCTCACTAGCTCAGCAGCCTTAGCTGAGATGGAAAGGGAGAGCTGGGTGTCAGCCCCACAGCTGCTACAACCCCCTTGTCCTTATCATCAACCCTGCCCGCATCCACGGGTGTGCTGAACAAGAGGCAGCATGAGAGATCCCACGTAGGAAACGTCTTAGGGTAGCAAGTCCTATCCCTTGATCCCCCTGGTAAAGCAATATGAAGCTTCTTATGTGCAGCCAAAGTCTTCTGGAAGGGCGTGCAGCTGTGTTTACGCCACCAGGACCAATGCTGCTGTGCATAAACAACCTGCTTTCGGCCCTGGGGCAGCCTCTCTTGGAAGGTGATGAAAGAGCGTTTCTGTGATGGCTTGAATGGAGAAACGGTGCAAGGGCAGAGGTGTAGTCCAGCAGAGCAGCTAGGCTTGGGCTGAATGTTAGGCCCTTAACATTTAAGGCAGAACACTGGTTTGGGGGTGGCGGTAAAGGTGGATTGTGGGGTGTATCTGCAAATGGCTGCTTCAGAAAGCACATGCTTTGGCTAACCCATTACTCGAGTAACGTGACATCGTGTCTCTCAGCAAAGTCCCAGGAAGGAACAGGTGGTGATTGCAGGTCTGAGCCCCACTTCTGAGGGAAGCTTGAATGATGAAGGCTTGTTCCAGAAACGCTCGGACCCCCAAGGAATATGTGGCAAGGTTGTCCTCAAAGCTTAGGTTACAGCTCCTGTAGGGCAGAGCCATCTCAGTGAGCCTCTGCGGGGTCTTTCATCACCCCTCCACATTTTGTAAATAAACCAGCCTCCTTGAAGTGAGTTGTTGTTGGGGTCACGAACTCTCCACTGATCTGTAACAAATATGAAATACTCCAGCGTTCATCTTCATTCTGGTTTCTGGTCGGGCAGCTTAATATAGAAGCAGCATCCATGTTCTATCAGCTTTGGGTTGGATTTGTTTGGGGTGGGGATAAGATCAAATGAAAAGTGGTGATTTTCAAAAGCAGGGCCTTAGATCAACAAGGATTTTTTTTTAACTCCGTTTAAATCCGATGGCTGTAAATTTGGTTTCCTGGCACTTTATACCTCACCAAGGAGGTAAAATGGAGGTGAAAGACTTGGCATTCAGTTAGCATCTAGCTGTATTAAATATCAGTTATGGGCTTTAAATAGAAGAGCAGCATTTCAGAGGGGACATAACACAGGGTGAAGCTAGGCAGCCTTGCCCAGCAGCTAGAAGCATGCCCTGTTTGAGTGTCTGTCTAGAAATAAATACTGGGCCAAGGGCAGAGAAACATGACCAGTCCTAGGAGCTAAAGACCATGCGACTGTACAGTGTATTCCTGAAGGAGCTGGGGATGGGAAAAATTTAAAACATTTGAACAAGTGAGTGTGTGTGAGAGGGGAGATGCTAAAGAAATCACAACAGCAAACCCTTAGCTTTTCCACCCTTTGCTTCTGGCTGCCAGCACCACTTCCACCGTGGTCTTGTTTTTTTCTAGCTGGCGGGTGTGCTCTCTACTAGTCTGGTGTGGGAAGGGTTGGCAAGTCCCTTGCTAATATTTATGCACCACATTTCATCTCCAGCACAGAGCAGGGGAGCTATTTCTGGCATGACTCAAATACAGCCACCGTAGGGTTTGAATAATGGCACAGCAGTGTGGTCCTAGAAGTGAGGGGGAAGGCCGTATCCATCTGAAACCCTAGCAAGAATTCAGCTAGGCAGGATATATTTACCCAAGTAGCAGTTTAGCTGGGGGGAGGAGGGTGGACACCAGACCAACGCTCAGAAAAAGGGCTTTTGGATCTTCAGTAATAAGAAGGAGTTTAGGTTTCGGTTTTATAATTCCACTAAAAGACATTACCTCAGTTCAGCTCCACACAGGATCACTTGTTCTCCTGCTGGAGAAGTGAGAATGCCTCTGCTGGAACCCCACCCCTACTTTCTGCAGAACATGTGGACTCCCTTGGCTGTCTGCCAGCCAAGTACTTTAGAAACCCAACCCTGCTTTAACAAATTGTGAGATTAACTATTGCGCACAGTGCCTGGGGCCGGGACCTTTGCTGGAGCCCGGGGTAGAAGAATCGTGAGATTTCAGTCTGCAGCGTGTAGCTGGGAGGAATCAGGTGACCTTTTAGCACCTTGCATAAGGATTGACTTAGTGTCCTTGCTGTGTCTGCAGCTATTTGTCGCCTTCTGCAAACCAAAATAGCACATGAGCTGTCACTTAACCTGGCCATGGTCCAATGGGCATGGAATGTAGACTGCTCTGAGCATAGGCACTGCCTCCGTGGGTGCTCCAGGGCTCGATCACCCATGGGAAAGAAAAGGGTGCTTAGCACCCAGCAGTCTCATTGGTTCTGGCAGGGGCTGGTGGTCAGGGAGGGGGTGGAGCTTTGGGGGATGGACAGAGTGGGGCAGGAAGAGGCAGAGCAAAGGCAGAGCATGGGGAAGGGGCGGGGCCTCAGGGCGGATTGTGGGTGGAGCACCCACCAGGAAAGAGACAAGTCAGCTCAGTGCCTGACTCCTACAGTGCTGTGCCCTTCTATAGTGCTTCACAGCTTCTGAGTACAGTGCAACCAGCACCTAACAAACACTGGAGCGCTCCTTTTAGCCTTGCAAAACAGGTGGGGAAATAAGGCACAGTGATGTCAAGTGACTTGCCTGAGGCCACCTGACAAGCCAGTGGCAGGGCAGGCCTTAGGGCTCAGGGGTTCCTTGAGGGCACAAGCCCATATTTAGCTTCCCTTTGCAGGTCACCTTTAAGACCTGCCATCCATGTCTGAAGTACTGTATTCCCTCTTGCAGCATCACTGGTGCCTGCTTCCTCTGAGGAGCACCCACCCACACAATGGGGTAGCCAGGGGACAGGTAGAAGCAGCTGTAATTTCAAGAAGTCAAGGGTTCCCATGTGTCCCATTGCAGAGAAGTCAATGGTGCCTCATCTCATTTTTGTGCTGCAAGAAACCCCGGCCCTGCCTTTTCCTGTTGCTATAAACAGCAGCTAGAATGGGTCTGCAAGAAAAACTGCAAATATCAGCTCTGAGCAAGGTCTGCAGCCACCTTCTCATCTCCAAGCCTGACCAACGCCCCACGCCGAGTCCTCTGTCAGCGCCGAATCCTCAGCATCTCCCCGCACACGCGGCGGATATGTCAGGTGACCGTTACCTGTTGAAACTCCTCAACTCAAGGTGGCTGGGTTTGCTGGGCAGTTCAGGCAGCTGGCTCTTGCTGTCCAGCTGGTAGTCTTCACTGCTGAGGAACTCCTGCCACGGGGAACAGTAGGCCTTGGGGATGACAGTGAAGTTGAACTTCTCTGGTGGGACTTCTTTCAGCGGCCCAGAGTAGCCTGCGTTTGGGAGACAAGGCTTTTGTTACTCCAGCCGGCATGCAAGGCAGCAGCCAGCTACCTTTGGATCATCAGGTCTCCCCAGGCCTGTGCCCTTGTGGACAGGAATTCCCCCCTCCAAGGGGAAGGGCCACGAGAGCAGTAGTGCTGGTTAGGATGATTTTTTTCCCCATGAAAAATGCAGACAAAAGCTATTTTTTTCTTTTTATCAAAATGTTTCTTGGGCATTCTTCCGTCCTGTCGCTAACATTTCCGGTTATTTTATTTTGGACAAATATCTGGAAAAATTAGGCAAAAATAAATTTGTTTACCCACACACAAAAATAATGTTTATTAAAAAAAAAAAGCCAAACTTCTTCCATTGAAAAAACATTTTGGCGGACAATGCCTGGCCAGCTGGAACGACCAGGCTCAACAGGGGGTGACTGTTCTCTGATTGGCTATGGGTGGGGTAGTGAGTTCTAACATAGTCCATGTTACCCCTGCATTCGCCCCAGGCACGTGATGGTCTTTTTCTGTGGGCAACTCCTTACCTGGAGCCAGGGCATCAGGGTTGAGGGCTTTACTCATCTGCAGGACTTTCTGTGTCTTCTTGGGCACTTTGGGAGGGGCCCGTTGGCCTGCTGCTGCCATGTGAGGCTCTGGGTGATAGTTCTCCTTGCTCTCGGCAGACTGGAGAAGAAAGAGCAGCGGGAGAAGGCTGTGAACAGGGCGCCGGGAGAGATCTGCTCCGCTTTGCCCTTGGTGGCTGAGCTAAGGTTTTGCGGAAAAGATGGAGCAGTAAAGGGCAGGGAAGGCGACTTAGTTCGTGATAACTTTTTTTGCTCAAGAATGAGAAGAGTCTATTGCGCTAGCTAGAGCCAGGCAGGGTGAGGCCAGGTGCTGTGCAGAAACGCCCCGCACTGCTGCAGCCCCCCCGATGTGAGAACCTTGCAGAGTTCCACCGGTGGGCCTCCGTGAGGACCTTCTAGCCCCCCACTCTCTAGTCTTCGGTCCTTTCCGAGACACTTGCCCGGTGAATTTCTGATGAACCAGTAGCATCTTGGAGGAAAACTTCCACCTTGCTTCACTTTGCCTGTCCCGGGGGATGGTCAACCCAGGTCTCTAGCCATGGAAGGGGACTTAGGGAGGCCGGACCTGTGGAGCTCCTGCCTCACCCAGAAAGCAGAACATGAAATCAAGGTGAAATACACTCACCTTCACCCCACCCAGCATTATGGAATAGCGCTGCCAGTTGCAGGGTCAGTGAGAGGGCCTGGCTGGATGGACTGGGGGGCTCCAACACCACAGCAGTGGATTAGGCCAGCCTGCATAGCAGAGCCCGGAGCACCACTTTCCTAGGTGCCTTGATGCTGGGAGCATCCGCACACCCTACTGCAGGGGGTAACAGCAGCCTGCCAGCCCCTTCGTGGCCCTTTGCAACGTGTCCAGTGAGTGCAAGGAAAGTGACAGGAGGCCAGGCAGGGGGATGGTCCTAGAGCTGCCAATGAGGCGACTTCAGTAGCCCAGCTCTGGCCTGACCGGTTAGCATCATCCACTGCTTCTCTTTGATACCCAGGCCTTGGGGACACTCACCATCCACGCGTCTGGTTGTCCTGCCAGGTCCCCCTCAGCCACGCCATGCGAGCCCCCTGCTGCCGTCCTGCTCGAGCCCTGCGGGGGGCAGGGAGAGTGATGTCACTCTGAGGGGCGCATGCCCCACACGGAGCCCCCATGCCAGGAGTGTGCTCCCAACTTAAGGGCTAGCAGCACCCGTGGTGGCAGAGCTCGGTTTCCTGGCTCTGCTAGGGGGATCGGTTCCGCTGACGCTAGCCAAAGCAGCCGGCAGCGCCCTATGGTGACAGCCCTACTCTCCTCACAGCACATATGCCCACACCAAAGATGGCTGCCTCTGCCACACACTCCTCGTCAAACTGCGGTTACAGTAGCTGGGCAGGGCTTCCTGTTGTATCAGGGCTACCCATATCCTTGGCTAAGAAGGAGTGGCTCTCTTTCATCTCAGTGGGCCACAAGATTGTCATAACCAACCCGGTCTCCTGGGATAGGGCAGTTTTGCTCGCTGCGCTGGCGTCCCTAGAATTTGCGGGATGGGCCGATTGAACCGTAGCAGCGCTGTGATTGGATGCAAAGGGAGCTCCCGGCTCTCACAGTCACTGTTGTGTGCAACCAGCACCCGCCTCATTTCATGGGCCCTTGGTTCACCTGAATGTCACTTCAGTAATACCAGTAGGAAAAAAACTACGCAGAAGGGAACCAGCAGAATCTGGCAACCCTGTGTGTGGGCAACGGTAACAAAGGCTATGTCTAGACTACATTCCTCTCTCGAAAGAGGAATGCAGATGAAGGAAATCGAAAATGCAAAGTACGTGCTGATTTAAAAATCTCGTGCTTCATTTGCATAATTGCGTCCTATCACTTTTTCGAAAAAGGTTTTTTCGAAGAAAAAAAGCAGTCTAGTGGTGAAACCCTTTTTCGAAAGAACCCTGTAAACCTCATTTTTTCAGGAATAGGGGTTCTTTCGAAAAAGGGTTTTTTTTCTGAAAGAACCACGTCTAGACTGCTTTTTTTCCGAAAAAAACTTTTTCGAAAAAGTGATCAGACACGATTATGCAAATGAAGTATAAGATTTGTAAATCAGCGCTTAATCTGCATTTTCAATTTCCTTCATTTTCATTCCTCTTTCGAGAGACGTAGCCAAAATGTCTTGGGCCCCACACGTAGAACTTCAATGGGCTACATGTGGCCCTCGATGCAGGAGGCCCATCGCTGCCCTAGGTGCACCCTGGCAAAGGGCCAGGGAGGTAAGCCAGGGTGCTGGCATAACCTCCAGTGTGTGTGTGTGTGTGTTAAAGCTCCCGCTCTGTGCCGATCTAGAGAATGGCTTTATTACAGACCCGCCCCCCTCCCCCTCCGCCAATATCTGGAGCTTCAGCTCAAGCTGGGGCAGCTCCAGTTCGTAGATCTGGAGGTCCTGGGCTCAGTCTTTGGACTGTGAGCCAGGATTGGACCATCATGCTGACCCAACGGTGTTAGATCCCACCATGGTGCAGTGACTCACGGCTCCGTAGCCCATGGGGTGCTCCAAGATGAACTTCTGCACCCGCTTCTGCCTCTTTTGGAACAGCTGGGACCCCCTGTTGGACTGCAGAGACAGCTCCTCCACCATCAGATCCTGGGGGACACTGACCTTCTTCCCCAAGTCCAGCTGGAGGACTGAGCACACGCACAGAGCAGGGCAGTGAGCGCATGGGGGTTGCTATGGGCAATGACTCTCTGAACAAGGGAGCCAGCAGAACCTTGCTCAGGGAAGAGGCCAGGAGATGGCCTGGCTGATTCAGCTCTGAGGAGCAACCAATGTCTCGCCGAGCTCTGCAGGGCCCGTCAGGCTGGTGCAGGAACCACACTGATGGAGCCTCATCCAGCCAAAGAGGTGGGGGCCAGGAGGCCTTGTGGGGGGAATGAAAAGGGAGGACGGTCAGGGGCCCCAATGCCGAGAAGGGCTCAGAATAAACTCTAGTGATCCGGTGTAGGGGCTAATTGGCAATGTACTTTTCATTGGTTTGAAAAGTCCAAGGATATAGTCCAAGAAGAGGCTGGTACCATTAATATCCCTGAAGTGCAGGGGGATTTTGCCAGCGACTTCCTTTGAAGTGGATCAGCCTACATCAGTGGTTCCCAAACTTTTCGGCATCATGCCCCCTTTTTGATTTTTGAGAAACACTCATCCCCCCCCCCCCCAATAGCAGCAAAACTTGTTGAGCAAAAAAAAAAAAAAGGAGCTGCCTGGGGCCAAAAAACAAAAATAGCATCACAGCTTGGGGGGGGGGGGATTGATGGGGAGGCTGGGTTGCCTCGCACCCCACCCTGGAATTTCTTCACGCCCCCCAGTTTGGGAACCCATGGCCTACATGGATGGCATGCGGCATCCTTAATGGGAACCACATTTCTGGGGCTACCCCGTATGACAAAGCATCTCTTACTATCTCCTGCCGTTTCCCTCAGGACAGCCGCCGCCTGCCTTTTTCTCTCTCTGGTGGGGTCCCAATGCACAATTGGGAACATCTTCCCGCCTGGAAAAGAAACAGGATCCCAACAGGACTCGCATGTCAGGGCAGTTCCTCACTGCTATGGGCACATTATCCCCAGTGTGCCAGTTGCCCCGTCCCTGGGAAGAACTGCCCTCTGGTGGAGTTTTGAGATTCGTGCGATGGCTTTATGCAAACTGTCATCCTGGCACCGGGCTTGGCTCCCTTTTGGAAAATAAGCACAAGCCCAGAGAGAGTGCAGCTGGAAAAAGGGGGGTTCCCCTCTGCTTTATGGTCTTCAGGATTGTATCATGCAACCACGTCACCCCCGCTTCACTGCAGACATCTCCCATTTGCTTCAGGACCAACCCTCCAGGCTATAGAGCAGTTCCAGGTGACCCCTTTCGGGCCCTCCTGTGCTCTCCTCCCCTGTCTCTCCACTCTCCTTGGACTAGCGTCTCTCCAACCCGCCACACGATTCCCCATGGCCGGTGTAAGAACCTGCGCCTGCCCACTGGTGCCGTTTCCTGCGGCAGCTTGCCAGCTGACATCGCTTTGCTCTTCCTTCTGCCCCCCTGTTGCTGGTTTTATGGCTGAGCCACATAATGCAGTGCCCTGGGCAACTCCGCCAGGCATTGTGAGGGGCTGTCTTGTGGGACAGATGCTGTTCAAAATGCGCAAATCACAATTGCAGCGTGCGGTATATCAAGCTTTCTGATCTCCGCTCCCTGAGACCCAGTGACTGTTCAGTGAGCCGACACCCGCGCTGGTGATTCATAAACGTCTGTCCTTTGTGCTGAGTTTTGCTGGAGTGTCGGAATTCACCCCGTGCAGGAGTGAGTTTTATAGGCTAGTGAAAATGTTGCAGGTTTCCTTGTAGGCACCATATGGCTAAGTCACAGTACAAAACCAGTGCTTAGAAGAACGGCAGAATAGGGATCTAGCATTAGTTGGATGGCTCAGGTTGCCTGGGCCATCTAAGCCTTTTAATGTGGACCCTCCTGAAACCAAGAGGCAGCTCAAATCAGTCACTTTTGCTTTGTTTGCAAGTCACCCCCCAAGAAATTCTAACTGGGCACTTCTCTAAAGAGGAAAAAATAGTCCCTGTGTCATCCCCCTCTCGTCAGACCACCCCTGTAGCATCACAGATTCATCAAAGGGTTGCGCTAGAAGAGACCTCAGAGCTTATCTAGTCCATGCTGCTGCACTGAGGCAGGGTTAGGTTTACCATCCTCCTCCCCTCCCCACACTCCTGTGGTGTGTGAATGGGGCAGCAGGCCAAGTTAGCAGCACCTTGCTCTGCTTTGTGGTTTTCACTATGGAGACCCTTGTGCTCCTCGCTGCTCCCTGAGCGCCCATGTAGCCAGGATCTATTTTAAGCTCCACAGAGCAGGGAGTTGTAACCCTGCTCCTTTGGGCAGAGAGAACAGAATCAGCGCAGTCTGGAGATGCTGGGCTCCCCTTCAGCGAGTTTGCTGGGACGTTAAGCCCCTGCAGGTGAGCCAGGGGGGAATCCTGGCCCCATTGCAACCACTGGGAGCTTTGTCTTGGCTTTCACTTCCACCTGGATCCCACCCCAGACATCAGAGGACATGCTGCTTCCTGAAGCAAGAGCCCACTGCTCACGGCTTGGAAGGATGAACTGGAAGCCTCCCCACCCACAGTCCTGCATGATCCTGGCCTGGCAAGATCTCAGCATGGGTTTGTGTTCCACGCCCCATTTCTAGCATCACCAGGCATTGGAGTATGGGTTTGCCATTGCTCTTCCAGAGCCCAACCAATTGGCTTGCTGGAAGGGTCGGAGTGAGCTCCCATTCACCCCGCCCCATTAGCCAAGAGCTAGAGTCACTGCATGGCACCAGCAGGCAGCAAACGTCAAACAGCTGAAAGGAAACGCTACACTTGCGGCAGCCTGTGGAACTCTCTGCTGCAGGATATTATGGAAACAAATACCTCTCACTCCCAGTCTAACTCACACCAACGGATAAGATTTGCCTCTGCAGTGGCACTAGCAAGGAAACATTGTAAGACACGTCATGCTTCAGGGTATAAGCTGATCACGCTCTGGGTGCAGGAACAAACTTCCCCTGCACTGCAACTGGCTGTTCCAGGAGTGTTTGTCTCTGCAGCATCCAGTGTGAGCCCCTGTGAGAGGCAGGGAGTGGCAGGAGACAGCCCATTGGCCTACCTGTGCATGGGGATTCCCAGGTGAGTAGCCATTTTCCCATGCAATGTAATCTGTAACTCCACAACCCCCTCTCTGCACCCATGTCCTGGGCCGCTGCCCACAGCAACTGCCGTGCCTGCTTTGGGAGCTGTCATCTGGATGGTTCCTCAGAGCCAAGCCCCTCCCCTCTTCCTTGGGGTCCGGAATGGAGCTGCCTCATGCCCAGGTCAGTGGCATGGCCGCTTCTGCCTGTGGCTCCTCTCCACGCCCATTTGCTCACATCACCCCTGTTCCAAGCCCAGAACCGGGGTAAGCCTGTTGCGGGTTTGTAGGGGGCCCCTACCGAAATAGACATGGGCAGTGCCATTCCCACCCTGCCGGCTGTTGTGGTGGTATCTCCTCAGGGGCCTGAACACATGAATGAACACGGATCAAAGCCCTTCCTGCCCAGCTCCTCACCAACAGCAGTGCGGTCTCCCCTTCGCTATTAACTCTCCCAGGGAATCTGAGCTGAGCCAGCCACACAGGGCCTATCTCTCAATAACAGGCAGCAGGGGGAGACAACTTGCCTCTCAATGGAGCCACTGGGGATCAAACTCCGGCATGCTGCTAAGTCCCCTCCTGGCCATAGCAATTCTCTCCCACCCTCCGTGTTCGGAGCCAAGCTCTTCATACCTGACTGGGTGACTCCTCGGAGTGTGATGCTGTTGGATGAAAGGAGCGTTCCGGCTGTGCCCGGCTAAGGCTTTGCCGTGGTTTTCCGTAACAGCTTTCCCCGTCCTGCCCCACTGCCTGCTGCCCAGCGTTTTCCAGTAGCCCCTGTGGCTTTCTTACCCCCGCTGTGCCCTGCTTGAGCACAGCCCAGTCCACAGCTGAGATTCCTCGGCCCTAATCCGTGTTACATCAGAAGTTTATTTCTGGCCGAGAAAGGGGGCGGAGGCAATGCAAACCCTTGATGAGCCAAGCTCCGGTCGCTGAGAGCCCACACAAACACAGAGGCACACATGCACACAGACTCACACGTACGAAGCCAGATGTGCGCGTTTGCACACAGATGCATATACATGCCTGTTTGTATGCACGCATTCATACATGCACTTGAGGAAGGCGGCATTAGCTGTTGCACAGTACTTCAAAGACAGACTGGGCCAGGGAAGTGCTAAGCACCCTAGCGGGGTATGCAAACTAATGCCAGTGCGAGAGAAGCAGAGTGTAATGCTTTCTCTAGTAATGGCAGGGCAAACATGTATCAAATGCAACCCATTTAAGACAAATACAGGGAAATATGCTGTTACACTCTTGTTTATTATCATTACTTTTGGAGCACCATAAGTGTACAGAGTTCTTTGCAAAACACAGACAGAAATGGCCTCTGCCCCAAGGAGTTGACCCTAGAATTCAGAGGAAAGGGAACCATTAAAATCTGTCGAACTCACTGCTACAGGATATGATAGTGTAAACAGTACAGTTCACAAGAGGGGTAGCAATTCAGAAGGGTAAGATTAGCATCTGCAGGGACAAGAGTTAGGATTAAATTACAATGAGAATCTAACTTCACAGTTCAGGCCTAAGCTGTTCACCAGCTGGGGTCAGAAGAGTGGCTCCCACACACATCCGGGCTGTGGGATAGTCACCAGGAGGTTCCTGAAACATCCCATTGACCACTTTGGGCTCTTATTTCAACTGGCATCCGTGTAATAATACCAAGGGGGGGTCATTTCTGTAGCTCACAAGACCCTCCTGAGGAGCCTTCTCAGGTCAGCTTGTAGGAGGAGAGAGCAGAAAAGACCCTGTACTGCAACCACCCACGCTGCCGTTATTGGTCAGGAGTCTCCTGCCGGCCGGCTCTGAGCTGTGCCTGGTGGGCCCTACCCACCCCAGAGGATTTGTGCATTCCAGCCAGTCCAGCTCAAGCCATCCACTGCTAGGGACATTGGGCAAAGCTTTCCCACTGCTGTTGACACGGGTTCAAATCCACCATGGCTCCGTGGCCTGTGTACGCTAGGGCTCTGGGCATGCTGAGTACTCTAGAGTACCGGTGGCGCTTGCCCCAGCAGCTAGTGACAGCGGGGGATTATTTCCCTAGTGTAGACGAGATTCCTGTGTCTGCTGTGCTGACACCCACCATTCAAACAGTGAGTCACAGACGAAACCGGAGCTGCTCGTTCACCTTTGCTGCCACCTGGTGGCCATTCCTTACCACTGCAGGCTTAGTGTAGGCAAGGCCTGCTGGGGGCCATGCACTGTCGCTAACTAGCAATAGTCTAGTGCTGGCCGGTTCCCAGAACATCTGTACTCACTGCCTGGCCAGGCTTGGGTATCTCCAGCAACAGCTAGTCCATGCACCCCCCTGGCAGGGCTAAGGAACCAATCCCTGAGGGACAGTGCCTTTCACCCACTCCACGGGGCACCTTGCCAGTCCAGTGACGAGTGCATCTGCAGGTAAATCTGCCCCCCCGGGCCCTCCCTCTAGCTCAGGGTTTCCCAACCTATGGGTCGGGACCCAAATGTGGGTCACCATTACATTTCAAAAGGGTCGCCAAGTGTCTCCCCAAGTGGCTCTGCTCTCCCTCCTCCCCCCGTTTTTGACTTGTCTTGGGTCACCGAGTCTTCCTGAATTGTCAAAAGGGGTCCCCACCTGGAAAAGGTTGGGAACTGCTGCTCTAGCTCCTCTGTGATGCCATTAGAGTGTGACAGCATCACGGTTCAATGTGCCACCTTCTCCCTCCCCCAGGCGCCTCCTGCGAGCAATGTGGGGGAGTCCAGTTCTAGTAGGGCTGAGTGGGGCATGACATTTGTCCAGAGAGGGGCTCATGCCTGGGCTAACAGATGAGATCTGCTGTTAGGAAGGGGATTCTGAGATGTAGGGGAGAGGCAGGGCTGGGTATCAGACCACAGCGCTCCCTTGTGTGGCGCATCACTTAGCGGTGCAAGAGTGGGAGCTGACGCACCAGCTTTTCACCCTGCCCCTGCAACCGGGACAGGAACAAACCTGGGAGCCTGGGCCAGATTCCGCCTCTTTCTTGCAGCACAACCTTTCTACTCCCTATGCCAGCTAGAATCCTACACACACCCTGGGCTGAGCCATTTGGGTTCCACCCCTGCCCACAAGCAACACGCCCAAGGCGTTTCTTAGCTGCCCTTTAATTTTACCCCGCAGCGGCAGAGAACCCATTTAAGCCAGCCAGGATGCCCAGCATGAGAGCCATGGTCCAAGGAAGCCAGGGGCCACTCCTGGCTAGGGAGGTCAGGGTCGAAAGGACACAGGCAGGACAGACTGGGTGAGATAATGTCAGTTTTATTTTCGAGCGTGGTATACAGCGATGTGCGCGCCATAGAGCAGCCGGTGAAACTGTGGCAAGGAACGCCTGAGGCGCTTTCGCCATGGCGTACGCATGTGGGCGTGAGGCGTCGCAGCCACCAGAGCTGCTGGTCACACAAGGCTGGTGTGCTCTGTGTTTAGCAGCTGGTAATGGAGGCCTCAGCTGCGCCGGGATGCCTGCTCAGCGGGGGTACGTCTACACTGCGGTCTAAAGTTGAATTAAGTGACGCAACTTCAGCTACGTTAACTCGGCTTTAGGCGCTGTCTACACAGCAGGAAGTCGAAGGGAAAACACTCTCCCTCTGACTTCCCTTACTCCTCGTGAAATGAGGGTTACAGAATTTGGAGTAAGCCTGCTATTTTGAAATTATTTCGGAATAACGGGCTTGCTGTGTAGACACGCACTCTGTTATTTCTAAATAAGCGTGCAGTGTAGACCTAGCCTGGGGGTCACACACCATCACGGTGCAGAGGGTTTGGGACATTCCACTGGTTCCTCAATCCACGGGCTCCTGCCCCTGCTGGCAAAGTGGCCCACGCTGAATGGAGTTATTCCCGTGCTTGCCCACACCCTCCATGGGGCAGCTCCCTCTGGCTAACCCAGCTTAAAGGGCCCTCACCTACGGGCCTCTGGGCTTGGCCAGCAGGAACGGGAAGCCCAGTATTCAGAGTGAGGGCTGGATGAGTATCCCAGGGAGGAGAGATGGCAAAAGCTAGTCACCAAGGGCTTGATCCAAAGCCTGTTGAAGTCAGTGGGAGTCTCTGGCTAAGGCTTCAGCAGCAGGCCTGGGAGCTGCCCCCAGCGGAGAGCGTGCCAGAGCCTACAATGATCTGCCCCTAGAGGACATTTCAGCGCTGGTTAGCAAGCGAGCGGTGTCCCTGCCCTAATGCCTGGCTGCACTTGTACCCTGGGGGGCGGCCATGTTGGGAGGGCGTTGCCCAGTAACATCATTCTGCAACCGGCAGGCAGCAGCCCCGTCCCCCCCCCCCCCCCAATTCTCACGCTCCATTTGGCTTGTGTCCCAAGTGACCAGACTAAAACCACCCCCATTTCGCACCCCTTTCACTTACACTACCCTCTGCGGGGCCACTGCTCCCCTAACCCTCCCGTCACTGCCCCGGGGCTCTGTCGGACCAGCTTCCACCACCAGCCCCAGGCCCCAGTGCACGGCTCAGCCCTACGCTCCCATCACCCCGTCTCAGCCCCCGTCTGATCACCTACCTGTCCTCCCTCTCACCTCTGCAGGCCCCCTCACGCCCACGCCCAGCTCAGCTTTCCTGGGCTAAGGCTCCATCAGCCACTGGGGCTGCAGACATCAAGCCCCGCTGGTCCTCGCAAACCTGGGAAGAGTGCCTGTAATTTACAGCCAGGTTGAGGGTTTGGGTCTGTGCTCTCCGCTTTGCTGGTCACTGCTGGTGTCAGACTCTTGCCTCACTGCGCTGTGGACTGAAACCGTCTCTGTAGCCCCAGGGTTCAGCATGGCCAGCAGCAACATGAGACCCCCCTTGTATTGTGTGTCTGACCTCCCCTGGGGCCACTGCTAGGAAGGAGATGGTCACCAGGGCCTTCAGGAGAGGGCCACCGGGTGGCACCAGTAGTAGCCCTCTGGCATGAGAAGTTGCTCTGGGACCCCTAATTCTTTTTAACCAGCTCCCCAGTGGGAAAGCTTTTTGGTCCTTCCTGCCCAGAGTGTCCCCTCACATCCGAGCTCTGGAAGCAGAAGGCTCCAATCCCTAGAGGCCTCCAGCCTCACAGGGATGTGCTGGCTGCTAATTGCCTGGCCACATTAGCTAATTGCTAAAGCCTCACTTCCTTCCACTCCTCGGAGCAGAGCTTTGGTGGCCATGTCCTCCTGCTTTGTGCAAGCAGCCCCTTCGGCCTGTGCTCCCACATCTCTGCAGCTGGAGGGAGGGCACTAAAGGATGGGGGCGAAACAGGAAGGTATAGTCTTGAAAAAAATAACTTTTGTGAAACTTTTTTTGACTTGTTTAGGGATGAAAAAGTTTTTAAAAAAACTCATTTTTCAGGGTGTCTTCTCTGAAAAATTAAACAGGGTGTTTCCAAAGAAACAACATCTAGTCCTGGGGATTTCTGTTGCCTCTAGTGTGTGGGGAGGGAGGGAGGGGCCGGTTTGCCTTGAAAAAAATGTCAAATGACCAATCCCAACTGATTCTATCGGGACAAAGGGATTGTGCAGCTCACCCCTACTGGGCCCCACTGGCCTCTGCCACATCTTGCTGTCTGTCGCCTCCTTCTGGGACACATGGGCCAGGGCTGGTCCCTGGGTTGCCATGCGCTCCCTGGCTGCCAGTCTCTGTTGGGTTCCTTTGCCTCCATGGAGGCATGTTGCTCACAGCAGAAGCTGGCACTTAGCATGTGATTTCCCCCTTCCCACCCCGTTCCCTTAGTGTAACCAGAGCAGCAGACGTGCACCCGTGGGACTCTGGGAGGCCAAGGGGTCGTGGGGAGAAGGGGTCCTAGACATTCTTGTGCCTGTGCATGGACATGTTAACTCCTCCGGCGAGGGAGTGCCAGCTAGCACAGGGCACAGCTTGGGCCTTTAGGTTCACAGAGGCAGTGGAAGCCAGGCGACTGCAGCCCAAGACTCCCTGCACCCCCCATCTGCAGCGCCTGTGGGCAGACCAGGGGGGCTAGAAAGCCCAGTAGCTGGGAATGGGGAGAGAACGTGAGCACACCGCCATCTGGTAAGCACAGGTGGGGGCGGGCTGCCCTCCTGGGGCTCACCTTGCTTTAAAGCCGGGCACGCTCGTGCCTTGAAAGGTCAGGATGATAAAAACAGAGGTCGCCTACTTCCTCGGGGGCAGAAAGGGGAACACCTGACACGGCCCTGTGGCCCTGCCAGCCCATGGGCTGCATGCCACGCTGCCAAGCACACAAATGAGAGAGAGCGGGAAAAGCAGGCAGGCGGGAGAGGCTGGGTGGGCCGGGGAAGATGCAAATGGGCTAGGACGTTCGTTTTCCTTCCTCAAGACTCTGAGCATGGTCTGGGACAGTCCCCCTGTGCAGGGGCGGTGGGAACCCGCGGCAGTGAAAACAATCATGTTTCTATAGCCTAGGCCCGTGGGCAAACTCGGAGCCTCCCCCTCCCCAAGTCTGCAGTGGCCTCTCTTGTATACTGTGTATCGGCTAATGCGTCACCCAGTTCCCCCCCCACAAACAGCCCCGGGATGGACGTGCTGTGGATGACTCCTCACGGCCAGGCACCCGCCTGGATAGGGCTATGTCCCTTCCCGGGAGCCTCTTCTCCAAAGTCCCGGCAATGCCACTTATCCTCCCCGCCAGCTGGAGCTTGGTGGTACGTGGGGGCCCTTCCACAGCTGAGACAGTGGCCCGGACCCATCGGCTCCATCCATTTTACTCAGCAGGCCACTGGCTAAGAGGGAGTCCCTCTCTCGGACCTGCCTTGCCTCACCTCCCCCCCCCGCCCCCCCCCCCGGCTTGGGTCTCGGAGCTGTTCGTGGCTCAGGCCCCCAGGCCGAGTCCAGGCTGGGGATGGGGAGGGCAGCTGCACCTGTGGCGTGGCTCTGAATCTCCGATGTCCGTGCCCCAGGAGCAGGCGTTAGCTACCGCCAGCGTGGCGGGGGTGCTGTGGCAGGGGCATGTGGAGCATAGTGGCGAGAAGTTGGCGTGGGCAGCAGGCAAGCTCAGTCCTGTGCTGCTCCCCCAGGGGGGCAGCCCCAGCTCCTCCCGTTCTCACCACCTCAGCTCTGGCAGCCCGGCCCTGCGCCCTGGGAGTGGGACAACCCCCGGTGGCCGCAGAGCTCCCTTCAGGCGGCCGGCTCGCAGGAAAAGCCAGGCCCTGCAGCACAGGTAGCCGCTGTGCATGCAGGCTCTTCCGCACCCCCCTGGCTGGAAGCATGCCTGATCTGTGGCCTCTGTAGGGCGCACAAAGGAAACAATGGGATTCAGAGGCAGCAAGCTGGAAAGCCCACGGCTGGCGGCCTCCCAAGCCCCCTCCGGCCACTCGCCGTCTCACTCTGGGATTACGCAGCCGGAAGGACAGTCTCGGGGCTGCCTGCTCGCCGTCTGAGTCCCCTTCGCGCTGGGCACGTCCCGGGCAGGAACAAAAGCAATGCCAGGCTGGCTCGTGCCACTGGAGCCAAGACGTCATTGCTGGCTGCAGTCCAGCTGGGGGAGCAGTCTGGGAAAGTGGAACACGTGCAGGAATGGAGGGATGGGGCTCCGTGGTGGCTCCGGCATGGGGGGCGGGCATCTGGATCCAGCCAAGCCAGCAGGCACCGTCTTGTGGCTTGGCTGTCGCAGGCCAACCTGGCGTCCGCAAGGTCCCCTCCATCAGGTGCACTGCCTTTTGACTAAGCCCCCTGCCCTGTTCTAAGCCTTTTGGGGAGAGGTGCCCTGGAGGTGGGGGGGAGGGAGGGACTTGCTCTCATCCCTCCCCACAGCCCCCAGCATCTTCCCCCCGCCGCTTAGCTTGGTCGGCACAGCGAGGTGCTGGTGGGTCCAGGCAGTTCAGCCGGCTCCAGTCCCGTTCTTGCTCAGTTCTCTGGTCTCCTCCTGGCCTAGGAGGTGCAGGACGCTTCCGAGGGCAGGCGCCCGGGTTTCAGCCGCATGCTTCCGTTCCAGCCCCGGGGGCAGATGTTAAAGCTGCGGATCCCAGGAGACTTGGCCCCAGAGTCTTCCGAGTCGATGGACACATCGGAGTCCGTGGGGGACCGGGAAGTGTAACGCTTCACGGGGGACCTCGCTCCCCCCGTGGGCGACTGCACTGGGCGTATGAAGGTGGGTGAGGAGGATCCCAGGCTCCTGGGAATGGTGCAAGAGGACGTGTTGGCAGGTAGCACCCCTGTGCCAGGAGGTGACATGAGACTCCTGTGGCCATCCGTCCACGTGGCTTTTGGAGAGGGCTCTGGGTGCCGGCAGGTTGGAGAGGGACTGCCTGCTGTCCCGGAGCTCGCAGGTCTGCGTCCATCTGGCCTCGAGGCTCTTGGAGACTGCGGACTCGGCGAATGGTTGTCCAGGGCTCTAGGGCCACTGCCTGGGGATGCGCTGGCAGGCGGGGCCCCAGGGCCGGCAGGGGGCGTGAATGGCCGGACGCCGTCCGTCCCCAGGGCTTTGGGGGAGGAGCTTTTCCTCCTGGCTGCATTGATGATGTTCCTGGCGAGCCGGGCCTGCATCTGCCGGCTGGCCTTGGGCTCTGGCTCCTGCCGCAGCGGGGAGAGGGATCGCTCGCTCCAGGATGGCGACATGGGAGCAGGGGGGCTCCTCACACCGGCTGCTGGCCAGGCCTCCACGGGCCCTTCCTCGGGCTCTGGCGTCAGGGCTGGGCTCACCCACCCGTCCAAGGGGCTCGGGCAGGGCCCCAGGCGCGGGGTCCAGGGCAGGGAGGCAGGCAGGGACACTCTTCTTTCCTGCAGAGGGAACACAGAGGTCTGAGTGTCAGGCTGCCAAGGGAGGCCTGTGGCTAGCTGGGATGAGCCAGCGAGGGACCAGAAGACCCGAGCACTGGACCAGGAGTCGGGGAGTGTGACCTCTGCTTGGTCGTTGGGAGAATGGAAACTACCCCTTCCCGTTCCGTGCTGCTCTGGGAGCCAGCTGCTTAATAGCTGGGAAGGGCTTTGAGATCCTTGCATAGCATAGGACAAGCCACCCTGCTTCTGTCGCTTTCTCCCTTAACCCCAAACCCCCATCCCTCTCAGCCAATGGCAGGTGCAGGCTGCTAAATGTGAAGACCTGTCAGGAAGCCCCACCTTCAAAAGGCGGGACTTCCCAGAGTGAGGCCACATACTGGCCAATCAGCACCTCCCAGCGAGGCAGGCTGTGGCTATGTCTACACTGCCATTTCTGCCCCCCGGCAGAAGATATGCAAATCACACTCTCATTTGCATATCTTCTGCCAATCTTTTTTGTGGAAGAGGTAGGGTTGCCAGATGGTTGAAACAAAAATACTGCACACCCCCCCCCCCCCCACCCCCAAAAAAAAAACCACCGGGAAAAAATTCTGTTGAAGAAAAAAAAAAGGGAGGGAGACCAAAATTGTTGAGCACTAAGACCCAGGGTCATTGCTTCCCCTTGGTCTTTTTTGCCAGCAGCCATTTTGTGCCGGCAGCCTTGCGGAACCAGGTAAACATGGGGTCTGGGGTCGGGGGGCTAGGGTATTGGTGGCTGTGGGGGGGGGGAACCTCGGGGGAGAAAGGCCGAGCGCTGAGTGTTTGTAGGGTTGCCAGGTGCCCAGTATTTTCGCCTCCTGGCCGGGGAAAAAAATCAGAAAATACCGGACATCTGAATTTTTTTACCGGACAGGAGGTGAAAATACCGGACTGTCTGGGTGAACACTGGACACTTGGCAATCCTAGGAAGAGGTGTAGGGCCATTTATTGGGAAAAAACCCCTTTTTCGCAAGATCCTATAAACCTCATTTTTTGAGGAATAAATCACTGTGGTGACTCATTGTTCCCTCTCTTGGGCTCCTGTGTCCCCCTCTCTCTGGGCCCCATTCTCAGAAGGAGAGTTGGCTTGGCTGGTGCCAGGCTGTGCCCAGAGGCCCAACAGTGCATGAGGAGGGCTGGCAGCCAATGGCCAGAGATGGCGCCCCACCAAGCTAAGAGATGGGGAGGGGGGGCAGAGGACGGGGGGGAGCAGGACGGCTGCTCTTGTCCTGCTCATGCCTCATCCCGTGCCAAGCACGCACACAGCTAGAAGCATGGAGGCCTCATTGACACCAGAGGAGCGCCCGGTCACACAGGCTGGCTGAAGGGAGGTAAGGCCAGAGAGAGGCAGGCAGGAGCCCAGCAGCCCAGGTGCAATCGGGGGACGGGAGGCAGAACGGGGTGGGGCCTGGAGCACAGCGGGTGGACGGGACAATATTTCCTTGGGCCGGTAAAGCAGGAGGAAATGAGTAGGGGCAAGGTCTTTCCCATGGATTGACCCTGCTCCCCGGGAGCTCCTGGGTCCCAAAACCAAGCTCAGCTCTTGCACCCTGGGCCTCAGCCCAAGCCCGGGAGAGGCCATCCATTGACCAGTGATCATGGGGTTCGGTCCCCACTGAGCCTCATGTTCTGTTCCTTCTGCAGAGCTGTACAAGGCCTGGCTTCCCCACACTCATGCCTCCTAGTGCCTCTGCCCTCGGCACGGGATGTGCTCCGATTCTGTTAGAACACTAGCACTGGAAGGGACCTCAAGAGAGCATCAAGTCCAGTCCCCAGCCCTCACGGCAGGACCAAGCACCGTCTAGACCATCCCTGACAGGTGTCTGTCCAACCTGCTCTTACATATCTCCACTGATGGAGATTCCACAACCGCTCTAGGCAACTTATTCCAGTGTTTAACCACCCTGACAGGTAGGAAGTTTTTCCTATTAGGAACGTGAAAACTACTATCATGTCCCCTCTCAGTCTTCTCTTTTCCAAACTAAACAACCCCAGCTCTTTCAGCCTTCCCTCCTAGGTCATGTTTTCTAACCCTTTAATGCATTAAACAATGTGGCTTACTTGCCAAGTAAGGCTATTTCTTGGGGTTTTGCTGAGATCACAGCATTAAACTCATCGCTGAATACAGGGGTTTCAGAGCACAGAAGTTCTGATGGAAAAGGCATCTGACATCCATTCTCTGCTCAGGTGCTGCCCACGGCTGGTCTAGCAGCACATCATCTGCATGGTACATCATCACAGCCAAGACTCATCCCCCCACAGCAGCAGGGCATAGCCACCAGGGACAGTTTAATGTTGGGCTGTGCCATGTGGGAGCTAAAGAGGAACCCTGGGGTCGCTCTCCCTGCTGGTCCTGCCAATCCTCCTCTCCCTCCCCCCCAGCCCTGCTTGCCACCTGCTGCTGTTCCCGGCAGCACAGAAGCTCTCCTCTACCAGGGATGCCCAGCCTCTAGGCCAAGCACCGAAACAGCTCAGGATTGGACAGCGTGTGTGGGGGGTGCAATTCCCTTTGCCAGCAATACGGCAGCTCTGGGGAAGTCCCCTCGTCATGCTAGGAGCTGCAGAGGGCACCAGGGGACGGGGCTGCAACACCTCCCAGCCCTGGCTCAGCCACACCCCAGACAGCATTTGTCGGGCACCTTGTGAGGGGTGGGGAACCTAAGGCCCGGGGGGGGGGGAGAATGGGCAGATGTAGCCCCCAGCTTACCTGGATCAGACCCCCGAGGCTTGGGGTTCCCCACCAGCCCAGCATTGGGGAGCCCGCGGGGGCACGCCAGCCCCTCTGTCACCCCCTTCCCCCCCCCCCCCCGTGGGGCTGAAGCACACATAATCTACTGGTCTGGTCCTCCCTAGGCTCTGGGGTGTGAGGGGAATGTGGTTCTACTCATTTGGGGGCCACGTCAGTGAGGACCTGGAGGGTTTTTTGCTTCTCACTTGTGTGCGGCCCCCCCCGACTGATTTTTCTGTGGGTCAGCGGCCCCCGGCCCAAAAAGGATCCCCACGAGACTAGCCAGCGAGCTCAGCAGAGCGGCGCTATGCCTGGCACCGGGGCGCCCCCTGCAGGTGAAGCCGGGGCTGTCATGCTGGACTGATGTCAAAGAGCCCGCAGAGGGCAGACAGAAAATGCCACCGAGACCCACGATAAAAATTCTTCTCAGCCACGGGAAACTCCTGAGGGGCACGCTGGGGCAAGCCCTCCCTCAGCCGGGGGATTTGCAGTGGGCGTGTGCAGCAGAGACAAGGAGCAATCTCCTCAGCCGCTGACTGTGGGCAGTGTTCATGGGCCCCTCTGGGGCGGGGTGGGGGGGGGGCAGCTGCAGCCCTCCATTCTAGGGGATTACCACCAGTTTCTGTCACGTTTGTCAAGGCCCACAACATCAGGGATAGCTTAAATGCCTTCCTTAAAGTAAATGACCTACTGTGCTTCTCCATGGCTAGAGCACCAGCAAAGCCACTACCTAAGCATGGCCTAGCATCAGCCTCCTCCCCTCCCCCATCTGCTGCCTGCAAGGGGGTGGTGATGGAGAACCTAAGAACGGCCACATTGGGTCAGACCGAAGCTCCATCTAGCCCAGTCTCCTGCCTGCCGACAGTGGCCAACGGCAGGTGCCCCAGAGGGCATGAACAGAACAGGGAAGCATCAAGTGATCCCTCCCCTGTCGCCCATTGCCAGCTAGGGCCACCATCCCTGCCCATCCTGGCTAATAGCCATTGATGGACCTAACCGCCATGAATTTATCTGGCTCTTTTTTGAACAATGTTGAAGTCCTGGTCTTCACAACATCCTCTGGCAAGGAGTTCCACAGGTTATGCACTGCATGAAGAACTACTTCCATTTGTTTGTTTTAAACCTGCTACCTGTTAATTTCATTTGGTGACCCCCTAGTCCTTATGTTATGGGAACAAGTAAGTAACTTTTCCTTATATTCACTTTCTTCACACCAGTCATGACTTTATAGACCTCTGTCTTATCCCCCCTTAGCCTCCTTTTTTCTAAGCTGAAAAGTCTCAGGAGGAGGGAGTTAGAACAGATAAGTTCCTTGCGGCAGGCACCATCTTTTGATTCATTATCTGTGCAGCACCTAGCACAGTAGGTTCGATGCTGGCAATGCTACACACAACCACCATATAATCATAAATAGGACCCCTGACAGCCTGAGGCAGGTGTTTTGCTCCACAGTGTGCCGAGAATAAAGAGGAAAGAGCAGAGACAGATTGCAGATTTGTGAGTGTATTCAGAGGCAGTAAACAGACCAAGAGGAAATAAAAGCACAGTCAAAAGACACCTTGCAAAAGTGGAGAGACCAAGTGAGCTACCAAATCTTTACTAGCCTCCTGCCCTGGGTTAATGCAGCAGCTGGGATCATAGGCTATGTTGCTGACGCACATGTTCCAAAGTGCAGGGAAGGCACCTTTCTCTGGAACGATCCTTCAGCTGCGTTTGTTCCAGGATGTGCTGTGAGTCACTGGCCCAGAACCTTCGCACCCGCCCAACGCGACACTGCACAAACCCATCGTCTAACCAGGAAACGAGGTTTGCCCTGGTGAGGCAGCAGCTAGAGACCCAGTGTAGCTGGCAAACATGTCTGGGCTTCCTCAGGTCACTGTTCTGGCTAGTGAGCTCGGAAATCTGCCTGGGACCAACCTCTTCTATGTCAGTGGGGGGGAGGGGAGGGCGAGAGGAGTTTACTGGTATCCTGCAGCAGAACACAACGCTGGTATCCTCAGCAGAACTCTGTTTCTCCCCATCTGGGGGAGCAGAGGCTATTTTGGAGGTCTTGGCTCCACTCCCATGACTACTGCACCAGTCAAAGCAGCGCTGAACCAGAGCAGGGAGGCTGGGCAGGCTTTCATCTGCTGCTGGTAGGGACCTGAATGAGGTGGCTGCTCCCAGGAGCCAGGTGGGGGGGTGCTCATGGGTTGGGCATGGGCTTACCTCCCGTGGCTCCCGGTCAGTGGCACAGCGGGGTGCTAAGGTAGCTTCCGGCCTCTCCTGGCACCGTGGACCACAATGTGCTCCGGAAGCGGCCGGCAGCAGGTCTGGCACCTAGGTGGAGGCATCAAAGCAGCTCTGCATGCTGCTCTCATCCACACAGACCCAGCTCCCATTGGCCAGGAATTGGCCAATGGGAGCGTGGAGCCAGTGCTCAGGGTGGGGGCAGTATACGGAGTCCCCTGGACCCCTGCCTAGGAGCCAGACCTGCTGCTGGCTGCTTCTGGGATGCAGCATGGTCCATAGGGCCAGGACAGGTGAGAAGCCGGCCTTAGCACCCTCATTAGTCACCAGGTCCCCCTACAACAAGGTGACCCAGGGCCTGGCATGGTGCGACTGTGCTGGGTTACACCCCATAGTTTGAAAACCACTGCTCTCCATGGTCCTGGCCAGTGAACCGGTACCGGGTCCAGTAAGCGGTACTGGCAGTTCCCATAGCCCGTAAGGAACACATCATTACTTTGCCCTGCAGGGGAACGTTTCATTACCCCGTCTGCTCCTGATGCTAATTCCTGGCCAGCAATTGGCTCACCAGCGTCCCTGCCAGTGAACGCTGACTCCAGCTTTTCGCTCTTTTCATCCCCAGCCTGGCCAATGAGTGTCAGACAGGCTAGCGGGATCACAGAGAGACAAAGCAGATTAGGCTGGAGCATTTGGAGCAAGAGCACAAAGAGGGCTCCCACTTCTGAATTTTCTATGATCATTTTACTAGCAAACCGCCTAATGGAAGCTGGCTGTACGATACGGTGCGTGCCAGAGACACCTTCTAAGGTGCTGGGTTAACTGGAGACCTTTCTCGCCAGCTGCTTTTTAACAGACCAGTTCTTGGCACAGCTCTACATTTCTGTTCCTGAAAGTTATTTTGCAGGTAGCTTGCTTCCCCCGATGGCAGCTTCTTCTGCTGCACCGGGCTGGAAAGATACTGTCCCAGTGGGTGTGAATAAATCTCTTGTATGACAAGGTGTCTGTGAACGGGCTTTTTTCTCTTGCATTTTAGTATATGGCACCAATTCCTGCTACCCAGCATGAATTCAACTGGGCATTGGGAGTGCTTAGGAGGGACTCATTAAAGGCAATGCTTGCAAACCCAAATCCCTACATGAAACTGGCGATTTAGGCAACTAAATGTAAAGCACAGAAGTGCTCAGACCGAGGCTAGTCAAAAATTAGCTGGCCAGGCTAATCTGAGTGGAAAATTGGGGTTTTTGACTGAATGAAATTCTTCCCATCCGTGTCCCCTTTCAGCAGCAAATAGAGAGGAAAATTGGTTTTTTCCCAGCTTGCCTTGAACATTTCTCCAAATTTCCCTCCCATTTTCTGGCTACTTCTACTCGGCCCCTACATCTGCCACTGACGGCAGTGGGATTTGTGGGGGCTCAACCCCTCTGCAAATCACACCCCCTTGATTTAGATACCTCCATGCAGATTTAGGTGCCCACCTTTAGGCACCTAAATCCACCTTTGCTTGGAACATTTGGGCTTAGCCAAAGGCATTGCAATGTCAGGCTTCGATCCTGGGCGAACGCTTGGCCGGCTGAGGAAACCTTTTCAACCCCATGCCCAGAAGCTCATTAAGCTGCCCTGAGGCCTGGGAGACCCACTGCAGATGAGGTGAGATTTGGTGTGTGACCGCCCAAGCTAGTCCGCAGCGGAGGGATAACGCAGCCTGACCTGCGCTGGGTTTGTTGAGTCAAGGCCAGGGTGATAACACTTGCTAGCGCACGAGTCTCTGTCCTGGAGGAACCAGGTTCTGCTTTCAGTAAATCCAGAGGAACTTCGTGGACTTCTCCTTATCCCTGAGATTACCCTCTGGCTCAGAGTGTGAATGGTATGGAAAAACCCACCCTGCAGCATGAGCCGTGACAAGCTGTATGGCACTAAGATCGCTGTGGCCAAGCCTCCCACAGCTGCCGTGCCACCTTTAACAAGACGGCTCTTCCCTACATACCCCAGCTGGCTGCAGGACCAATGCCCCTGTTCTGCCCTGCCCCTCCTACAGAGCCCAACAGCACTGACCCTGCAGTCCCAAGGGAGTACAAAGCAGGCGAAGCCCGTTTCTTGTACACCCAACAGGTCTGGTGCTGAGCCTTTGCAGAAAAGGGAACTAAAGGCCCCTGGAGACTAGCAAGGTTCTCCTGTCATCCCAGCGCCCCCGTGGCCTCTTTCTTTGGTTCTCCCTGCACTCTGGGGGGACCGGGAGTGACGCTGGTTAAGGCAAAGAACAGGAGAAAACAGAAGAAGCATAAGGGCAGGAGAAGAAAGGAGACAGAAACAGGTGTTGGATGGAAAGGCCTCTGGCCCTAAGTCCTTTGGTAAGGTGGAGTCAGTGGAGAGGAGAGGCCGGGTGGCCAGCGAAGTTGCAGAGAGAACACGCAAAAGGCTTTGCAAAGCGGAGGTGGAAATTCAGAAGGTGAGAAGAAGGCAGAGCCAGAGGTCTGATGCGCCGTCAGGTTGCCAGACAAGAGCAAAGGCACCCGAGTTCCTGCTATTTCTGTGAAGCTTCTAGAAAGGAGCCTCTAGGCTCTGCACACGCAGGCTCCTGGTAAGCACAGCGGTTGTGCTACACGCACACGCTGCTTCCCTCTCCCTCCGGAACCCAGTCCGCAAAACTGCCCAGCTCTCACGACACAGCCTCAGCTGGGCGGGCTCAGCAAACAGCTAGCTTTCTCTGTAGACGTTAGGCTACACGGCACGTCTCCTTCCCCGGCCAGGCCCTGCATCAGATACAGCCCAGACGCTGCTCCCTGTGCCCAATCAAACATCCTCAGGACAATCAGGAGCCAACAGCTGGCAGAGGAGGGCTGGCTACGGAAGGGCACATTCTCTGCATTCGAAACCTCCAAGCTATTTTGGTTGGGTTGGTTTTGGTTTTCAGCACTTCAATCACCAGCGAGAGATGATCGTGGCCAGTTGAGGGAACCCTAAAAACGTGCACTTTAACCCCCTTACTTGAAGTAAAAAGAAGGTTTCCACACCTGAGGTTCAATGCCTGCATTCCGGGTGGAATAAGAAGGCCTGGGAGCTTGGAAGACGCCTTTGGCTCTTGGTGACAACACCCTGGAAGGGGATGCAAAGGGAGCACTTGTTCTGATGTCTTGGGCAATCAGCACAGTCCCGGCGGATGGAGAAAGAGGACCAGCTGCTGGCCGGCTGGAACTTGACAGAGCCGGAGAACGTAAATCGGGGGTCGGCGTCAAGGGAGAGGTTGGGCAAGAGGTGTGTCTCGTGTATGAATGAGGGTTGGGAAAGGCGGGCTGTGGTGGTGGTGCCCCTCGTGGCAACAGCCGCGCCGGTTCTTTAGCTGGGGACAGGATGAACAGAGAGGACTGGAGCTGGTACGGCTGCTGCTTTGCGATTTCCAGCTCCTTCCGGGAAAGCTCGCTCTCTGCCATGCTGCTGTTGTACAAAGACACTGGGGGAGTTTTTGCCGACCGGGCTGGGCTCTTGGGTGAGTGTTTGAAGGCCGCAGGTGTCACGTGAACATTGGAATCGTACTTCCAGGAGGGTGGCAGAGACATGGTGGGCGACGGTGACCTGGCCCAGTCGGGGTGCGCCGGGGACTCGATGACATACTTCTCCATCCTCGACTGCCGTCTGGCAAAGAGTTCCGCTCCTTTCCCTTTCGCCTCGGCTAGGTTTTGATTGGGTTTCACTTGCGGCTTGGGCTGGATGCGTGGGGACTTCAGGCAGGAAGACCACTCTGGGGCATTGTCTGCAGAGCCTAGGTGAGGCCTGCCTTTCAGTGCATTCTGATGCTGGAAGTTGGAAGCTTCCGCCCCCAGAGCAAATGGTTCTTCCTCGGGGACTGGTTCTCCTTGCCCCTTCTGCTTCCTCCTTATATCCGCTCTCTGCACTAAATTCAAAAGGTCTGGGTTAGGAGCCACCTTTGGCTTTTCAACAAAGGTGAACATGGGTTTTTTAGGTGCTCTCCGGGCCACAGACTCCTCTAGTATTCCTGATTTATTCAGGGGTGCTGATTTGCTTTCTCCACGCGGAGGCCCTTGCAGAATGAGAGGCTTCTGTTCTGCACTAGGATACAAGGCTGAATATGCCGGAGGTGACCTGACCCTAGTAACTGGAGGAGGACTGAACAAGGTCTCTGCATAGGTGGGGGGTGGAGGAAGTTCTACCCCAGGGCTTTTCTCTGGTGCTTGGCTTGTTGTAACTGATGACTGAGTTCCAAACGGTCTTGCTGTTCTGTTCTTGACAGGCTTGGGTTTAGCCAAAGTGAGGTGAACTTCATAATATTGCTTATTGGGTGTCCCATTCCACTCTTTGCTGGCCACCGGAACAGGCGTCTCTTTGCAGCTAACCGGAACAGTTGTCTCTTTGCTGGCCACCGGAACAAGCATCTCTTTGCAGCTAACCGGAACAGTCGTCTCTTTGCTGGCCACCGGAACAGTCGTCTCTTTGCAGCTAACCGGAACAGTCGTCTCTTTGCTGGCCACCGGCACAGTCGTCTCTTTGCTGGCCACCGGAAAAAATGTCTCTTTGCAGCTAATCAGAACAGTCATCTCTTTGCTGGCCACTGGCACAGTCGTCTCTTTGCAGCTAACCGGAACTGTCATCTCTTTGCTGGCCACCGGAACAATTGTCTCTTTGCTGGCCACCGGAACAGTCGTCTCTTTGCAGACATCCGGAACAGTCGTCTCTTTGCAGACATCCGGAACAGCCGTCTCTTTGCTGGCCACTGGAACAATCTCTTTGTCAATCATCAGCACATTCTGCTCTTTGTTGATAACTTCTCCATTCTTCTCCTTGTCAGTCACTGAGGCAGTCTGCTCCTTGCTGCAAACCAGTATGTTGTTCTCACTGTCACTCACTGGGGCGCATTCATGCCCATTGGCGCTTGGCGCATGCACTCCGTTGGCTGATGGCACCTTTATGTTCTCCCTTAAGTAGATAGTTAGAGGGACCTGCTGTATGTCTCCATTCGGAGATGCCTTGAGGGATGGTGCTGGGTGGGTTTGGGGGAGGGTCTCCTCGCTTTTGACTTCACTTTTTGGCAGGGCCAGTGTTTTCTCTAGGTGGGGGCTTTCCTCATGTCCTTCCATGTTGCTTTTAAATACCTTCACTCCAGGGTCTTCCGGGCCAAGTGATTCTTTCAGTTCTTTGCTGCCGTCTGACGTCTCTTTCAAATGCCACAGTTTCCCAGAGTTTGGGATGCTGCGCTGCAGAGCTCCTGGGCTGCCTCTTGCGACTGCTCCCTCCCCTCTCCTCCCGGCACTTTCCAAAGTGAACTCATTCACTCTCTGCTTGCGCCTGTTGAAAAGCAGCACGCCTTTGGAGTTGGAGCTGGGTGGATTCGTTAGCTGGGCTGCGATTTTCTGGCTCCTGGCTTTAGCCTCTTTCAGCTCCTTCTCTGAGAAGCTGGCACTCCGCGACAGATCTGGAAGGAGGAAACAAAGAGAGGACAGGATTAACAAGGAGCCCTGAAGAATGCAAAACTCCATTTCTCTCTGCTTATTTACTTAATCACACACACGTGCGTGCACGCACACACACATGCACAAAATCTCTGCTCACACGGGACAGGACGACTCCTGGGTTTGAACCCCTTTCCCTACGGCTGTGACTCTCTAACGCCAAGTTAGCCAAAGCCCAGTGCAGATGCCAACAAAACAATAGGGTGGCAGGATTCCACGCTTCGTGGCAATGTGAAAGGACGTGAGGAAGCACCCACATGGAGGAAACACCATCCCTGACAAAGAGCAAGGTCAAAAGCGAGGAGACCCTTCCCCAAACCCACCCAGCGCCCTCCCTCGAGGCGTCTCCGAAGGGAGACATACCGTGGTTCCCTCTAACTCTCCTAGGAGAACGTAAACGTGACATCAGCCATCTGAGTGCCAGTGGGAGGCAGCCGGCAAGTGCTCCGCACACCTCAAAGCCAGACACTCTGAGCAACTCAGTGACAAAATCCCCCCTGCCTTGTTGTCCAGGAAAAGCAGGGAAGTTGAGCAAACCTGCTCCTCTGTAGGATGCGTGGAGTATAATGGGGTGAAGGTCCTGGAAGAGAATGGACTTTAGGAAAATTAGGCTTCCAAAAAGGGAGATTTAGGTGCACTCTGGGGTGACTGACAGCTGCAGATGGCATCCTTGGGTAGCTGTGGGATAGGGGACTGAAGGGATGGGGGAGGGGGAGTCTTTTCTATAGAGCACGGAAAAGTAAATCCCTCACACAGCAACTCCAGAAGTATCTTTTGCAGGGGGAGTGAGGAAAATTTATCATGGCGCCTCAGAGACCCTTCTTCTCACCCTTTCTTCCTTGCCCTGTGTTGTGAGGCCTATTTCTAGTAGGGGAACATCGGATAGGACCCCCCCTCCCACCCACATCCTGTCCTACATTTGCTAGCAGGTTAGCTGCAGAGCAGAGGGTGCACCCCCATGGAGACAGGGGCATCCTGCCCCTGCCAGCCTGGCATCCAAGGAGGAACTCCAGCTCCACCTAGTCTAGTGAGACCTGCTGGCGTGGTGCCTCCCCTTCCACCCCCTGCCTGCCACCCCCACAACACCAATGCCTCAGTACAGGATTTTGAACAGGAGGAGGGTAGGAGCCAGTGGTGTACGGTTGGGCGGCTATGCTGCTTTGCAGTAAGGTGGGGCCGGGCCGTTCAGGGAAGAGAGGGGACACGACTAGCCTACAGCTCAGTGCTGCGGGCTCTGAGGGGAGACGGCGCATGGCGATGGGGGCCCGTGTGGCTTGACTTCCCCCACAGCCTGGGAAGTGGGAGGGACAGGCAATTTCCCTGTGGCAACCCCCACATCACCCCTGGCCTAGGCAGCATCTTCCAGGCTCGGAACCAAGGGGCAGGTGGCTGCTCCCGCATCAGGAGGGTCTGAAGGGCTGTTCCTGCCACAGGGAGGGATACACACAGGGGAACAAGCCCTGGAACGTCTTAGCAACACAACCTGGCAGGAGCTCCTGGGTCATCAATGCCAGGCCGCTGCGACCACTCAGGCATAGAACTCCACTTGCTGGGCGCCAGACTCCAGGAGCCTGGGAGGGTCCCTGAGCTTGGGCTGCAGCCCAAATGTCTACACCACAATTAAGCAGTGCCTTAGCCTGAGCCCCACTCAGCTGGCCCGGGCCAGCCGCAGGGCTCTGATTGCAGTGTAGACAGACCCTACAGGCTGGTTTGGCAAAGAGAGAAGCAACAGCTGGAGGTGATGTGCACCCTCCACTCCTGCTGAGAGAACCCCCACAGGGCACCCTGCTGTCTGCAGCCCCGACACCAGCCTTACACCACCGCTGGGCAGCCCTCTCAAACCTGGAGGAGTTTCTTGCCGTGCACGATCTTGCTCCCGGCATCACAGCACCCCCACTCACTTACACTAGGACTTTGCCTTCGACACTGCCACCAATGGCAGCCTGTCCCAGCTGACTGGGGCTACCCACACGAGAGAGATTATAAATCAAAGTGAGGCTGTGCCCCCTAGGGTACGTCTACACTAGCTCGTTAGTTCGAGCTAGGTAGGGTAATTAGGGCAACCAGAGTTGCAAATGAAGCCCGGGATTTAAATATCCCGGGCTTCATTTGCATATTCCCGGGCGCCGTCATTTTTAAATCCCCCTTAGTCTGAACTCCGTGCCCGCGGCTACATGCAGCACGGACTAGGTAGTTTGAATTAAAGATCCTAATTCGAACTACCAGTACTCCTCATTTCACGATGAGGGCACGGAGTTCGGACTAAGGGGATTTAAAAATGGCGGCACCCGGGAACATGCAAATGAAGCCTGGGATATTTAAATCCTGGGCTTCATTTGCAACTCCGGTTTCCCTAATTACCCTACCTAGCTCGAACTAACGAGCTAGTGTAGACGTACCCCTACAGATTAACATGCAGGAGAAGCTCCAGAGCTTTGGTCCAGAGAAGCACAAAAGGCCTGGATGCTTATCGGCACCCTGTGGGCTTAGAGAAGGGCCTAGCAGATGAACCTGGGCAGTTTGCTGTGGGTGCTTTCCAGCACTCCCTGGCTGCACTGGGGTCTGGGAACCTGCAGGAATAGCTGCTCTCATGATGTTACCGCTATTGCATTTCTGGTCCTGGCTAAAAGCAGAAAGCCCATGAGTTGGGTGGGGAAATCAGTTTATAAAAGATTCTCCAAAGTTTTGCCAAGCCTAGAAAACTTGGGTTCAGGTGCCATTTCTAACACCCCTGCCAGTGCATGGCTAGGGGCTAGCCTCCGAGGGATGGGGGGAGAAGGGGATAACTCTCCATTGCAGTGGAGTTGCCCTAGCAGACATCCAGAGCGGCCAGGTTCCATGTAATCAAAACAAGCAGACAGCAATTGGAACGGAAACCTCCTGCTCTTGGAACCGGACCCCAGCTGCTGCCGTCTAGCAGCTCACATTAGCTCCCAGGACTTTCCAGAGCTCTCTGTAGAAAGCAGCACCCGGTGCGCATGTCGCTGCCCTTTCAGACCATGCATTGCCTTTGAGAAGACAGAAAAGGCCCAATTCCTGCACCCTCACAGTGACTTTGAAAACCAGATGGCAAAGACAACCAACTTCTTCTGCCTGCGTGCGCCAAGCTTTGCTTTCTGGGTGCAGTGACTGTATTGGAAAGGAATTTATTGAAAGGCTTCAAAAGGTTTCAGGTTGCAGTTCATTTGGTTTCAACCTCTCTGCACAAACATGCTCCGAGCATGAAGTTGGCTGGCTCTGGACTATCTCCCCTTGCTCTTTAGTGGCTAATCACAGCAGGGATAGAGTTAGGAAAATAAACTGTGCTCTAGCTGGAAATGGCACCCGATCACCCGGGGGGTAAGCCCTTGGGCAGATGAGTAACCCGCCGGTGCAATGTTTAGCTTGGTTTCGAGGCAACACAAGATGGCAGCATTAGACAGGAAAGCTGCACAAGTTTTGGCCCATCCCTTGCAGCCTGAAGCAGCAGTTCAACCTTATTAACCCCTCGGCTTCCTAGAAGAGCACCCATTTCGCATTCCATGGAAGTGCAGAAGATGCACCAACTGCATGTGTGTTAAGCCACCGAAAATCCATTCATGGCTCTTCCAGTGTTGGACAAAAGGCTGGAAAGGGGTCAGAACAAAAGCTGTGAGCAAAGCCCCAAAGGCCGTGGAATTACATAGAATGCATTTTCTCTGGCTGAGCAATTTCCTAGACAGGAACGTTCTGAAACTCCCATGACTGAACCCATCTGAGGAGCGGAAACCTCAGAAACAAAGCGCAGTCATAAAAAGTTTACAGCCAAACGGACGACATTCCTAGTCTGGAGAGCGGGACAGGAGGCGGACCTTGCAGAGCGTCTGTTCGGTCAAAGACTATTCCCAGTTCAGAGTTCCCATCCCACACTGGGATCAAAGTCATGCTAGCTGCACTCAGCTATAGCTAGCAAGGTCCCGAGAGGGACTTTCTTCAGGCAAAATATGCAGCCAACTGCCATCTTTGTCATGCTAGGAACTAATGCAACTACGCAGTTACATGCCCTGGGCAACAACCTCTTCTTTTCTGATCCCAGCTCAGCGCCCCGAGCCATAGAAAAGAAACTGAGTCAACCTTTGTGTAGCTACGGGCTGCTTTCAACTCTGCTTTTGGAGCGCCTGCCTCCCTTGCAGCTGGAATCCGAGGCGATGAAGCAGCCATGTCAGGGCACCCAGCGCGGAGGGATCCCAGAAGGGGACGAATGGATGCCGAGAGGAGGGACAGCGCAATGCAAACAGAGGGAGAGGAAGAACGAAAGAGCGAGGAACAAAGAGAGGCAGATGGAGGGAAGGAGGATTGGGGAAGAAGGGCCAGGAAGAGAGGTGACTGCTCCTGAAGACAGAGGAGTGGCATGGTGCCTGCCCCAATATGACCATACGGGCACAAGTTCCTCCTTGCCATGGCACCCTTCTCCCCCATGGGCCTGGCCCGGTGACCCTTCCGTGAAGGAAGCAACTCCCAGGGAGCTGCAGGAGGAGCTGAGAACCTGTCTCTGACAGCCACTTGCCTGGAAGCCACCCCCTGCCTGGAACCCAGGGTCAGTAGGTGTCTGGGAGGCACTGTCTGTCTCGATGAAACACGCAGCTAATGCCGGCTGACAGCTGGGCTCCACTCCCCCGGGCTGGTTCTGCTTGCGCGCTCTCCCTGTCACACAGGGTAGCCAGCTGGAGAGGCACCATCAGCCACAAGCTCCAATCCAGATGACTAAGGGATGGGCCATCCCAACAGCTGGGGGATTTTTTTTTTTTTTTTTTGCTTGCTATCGGCTGTGGGGCGGGGGGGACTTCCAGCTCAGGGAACCATCACACATTCCACCCTGCTCTTCCCCATCAACCTGAGATATTCAGCAGGTGGAGGGGCTGGTCCCAAAAAAGACACCACTTCCTCGCCGCCCCGTCAGGCCTGCTGAGGGAGGAGCAGCAGGATTGGGCCTTTCTGGGTGGGGCAGGCAAGAGGGTCCCCTGCAGGGTGCAGGAATCTTCCCCACCATCACACCTGTCCTCTGAGCACGGCCCACTGCTGGAGATCACCACACCCCCGCCTGGCCGTTCCTGTGCTCGCTGGACATTACAGATCATTGCTGTCACGCCCCAGAGGGAGGAAAGTCCTGCAGGCCGAGGCTGGCTCCCCTGGCAACCACGGGGCCACCAAGCTCCAGCCGAGGGGATGGGAGGAATTCCCTCCAAGCTCTGTGAGCTGGCCTGGGGGCAACCCGAGTGAGGACACCAGGAGCCCCTCTCTCTCTCCCCTCGCAGCCTGGCCATGCCGCCTACCCCATGGGTCTCACTGCCGCACCCAGGGAGCAAATGGCTGCGCTAGGGACCCAGCCCAGGGCAGCACAAAGCACAAGGGCGTCTGAGGGAGCGACACTGGCTTCGTCTGCACCTTCCACACCAGTTCATCTCTCCTCCCGCCTTCCTCGGAGCCGGCCTGGGGCTGAGCCAGCCTCGGAGCCGGCCTGGGGCTGAGCCAGCCTGCTACGGTGTTTAGTTGGGGGCCTGTGAGCTGCCAGTCACTGAGGAAAGATGAAAACCTGCCACCTTTGAAGTCTGTTCCTCCCCCCCCGCAAGGCTCCCTGGGCGTGAAGTATTCCACGCTCCTTCCTTGGCCTTTTTTGGGCTTGTTTCTTTGATTTTGAGATATTTGCTAGGCTGACTAAAATGGCAGACTGCTGCCTAGATCTGGGCACAGAGCAGGGCAAAGTTCTGCCCGTGCCCCTCACTCCAGAGTGCTCGCCTGTCCTGCTAGCCCTCCCCCCCACTCTGCCAAGAGGAAACCCCCGCCTACTACTCCAGCCCCGGGCCACAGCGCAGCAGCGCCTGCTGCCCCTGCCAGAAGGGTGGCTCTCTGGGCGTAGGAAGGTCCTTTTCTCTATGTTTGTACAGCGCCTGGCACGGAGGGGTCGCTCTCGAGTTGGTTGAGGCCTGTCAGGGCTACCGTAGTACAAATGTTCAGCAGTAACAGGAGCACGGCTGGAAAGGGGGTTTGTGCTCGTGGCCTTGGATGAGGGGCTAGCAATTCTGATGGGCGGCCTCGCTCCAGACTGCAGCTGAGATCTCCCAAGCTGAAAGGTAGGTGTATTCCCACCTGCCGGCTCCAAGTCTCCAAACTCCCTTGGTCTTTTGCCTGGCCTTTCCCATCACGCTGAGGTGACACTGCGTGTCACACAGAGCAGCGGGGTTCACTGGACGCCTGTCAGGACAGAGCCCCGAGCTGTGCCCTGCTGGGAGCCCCGTGGGCGCCCGTCTGTTTGATCTGGAGGCAGATGCCGGCTGACAGACACAGCCTCGTACTGTCGGCCTGGATCAAAGCGCTCCAATGCCACAGGACGGGCTCTGCTCTCTCCTCCAAGGTTATTCTGCTGACTCCCTAGTAACCACCCTGCATTGCTAGCGCCCAGAGGGAGGGGGCCCAGGCATCGGATGCTGCTACCGACCCAGCGCTCCCAAGTCAGGAAAGCACTTACGCTTCCGTCCCACCCATAGGTGCGTAAAACTGGGGGCGCGCTTGAGTGCTCCCGGGTCACAGAGCGGGTCAGGCCACTGCGACCGCGTGTCCAAAGGAAGAGACCAGCAGCCCCAAGGGACAGGGCTCTGGCCAAGCCTCGGGCTCTCTGCGTATCCCACATGGAAACTGTCAGCGCCTGCGATTTGGGCCACTCTGCCGGGCTCCTGCGGGCATGTGCTGGGTAGCCTGTTGCCCGGGCGTGGCTCCTGGCCCCAAGTGCCCCCATTCTGGGGGAGGGGAGCTGAAAAGGAGCATAAAAGCTGGTGATGCGGGGGGGAGGGGTGAATAAAGGGGCTTTTCTTGGCTCTCCCCTTCTAGTCTGTGCAGCCCAGATTAGTGGGGGCATGTTCTGTGGGGCTTAGTGCTGAGGAAGGGGTGGCACGTGGCTGCACTCCCAGAAGGGACTCCAGGCAGCAGCTGGTACTTAAAGAGACACGCCCCTGCCCTGTGTTACTTCACCCCTCGGCAACACCCCACCCCTGCACTTGGCTCCTAGCTAGCTATGGAGACGAGCAAATGGTGGGGGAGGATTCAAGGCTCTTCCCACCCCGGTGCTCTGCCTACCTGCCCACTCTGGAGAGTATTAGGCAAGCAGCCTTGCTCTCCCACACAAGCTAAGCACTGGTCCTTGGGCCAGCTGGCAATAAGGGGAACCCCCACTCCCCTTTAACTCACAGCACGGCTGAACAGGACCTGGGTACACTCTAGCCATCAGTCAGAAGCCGTTTCCTTTGCTAACTGGGCAGAGTTTGACCTACAGAGTGTGTGTGTGTGTGTGGCCGTGAGCAGGAGTGCAAGGGAGGTCCGTGTGCAGGTGTGTGCAGCAGCTGGAGTGGAAGGTACTGTGTGTCTGTGGAGCTGTGCAAGAGAGTTCTATGTGTGCACACGTGTGTGTACGTAGAAGTTTAAGGAAGGGTGTGTCTGCCTGTCTGTGTAGGAGCACAAGGGAGTTCCACGTTGTGCAGTAGGAGTGTAAGGGAGTGCGTGTGTGTGTGTATGTAGGAGTGTAAGGGAGTTCCACATGTGCATGTAGTAGTGTAGGGGAGGGGGATGTGTGTGTGTCTGCCTGGCTGTGCAAGAGTGCAAGGGAGTACCTTGTGTGCATATGTGTGTGGTAGGAGTGTAAGGGAATGTGTGTGTAAAAGGGAATTCCATGCACAGGTGTGTGTGGTAGGGGAATTGTAAGGGAGTGTGTGAGTCAGTGTGTGTGTAAAAGGGAACTCCATGCGTAGCACTGGCAGGGATGCTCCAGGCTATTGCTGACACTGAGTCCAGCTTCTCTGATCATATCTGCTGTGAACTCCCATTCATTTCATGTGTTTTTCATTTTCTTGCCTGCTGTGCTGGTTGGGCTCCTTCCAGGCTATTCTGAGCAACGGTTCAGCCTGTGGGCCTACCAGCAAGGGCAGGGCTGCATTGCTCAGCCAACCCGCCCAGAGAGCTCCAGGCTGGCAGGCAGAGGCCTCCGGCCAGGGAACGCTAGTCTGAGCTGCGAATCCCCTTTGCACCCCACACAAAACTGCCCCGCGAAGCAGCATCAGCTCCCTGGCGGAGAATCCCCTGGCACAGCCAGGCCTACTGAGGCCTGGTTTCCTAGCAAGTCGTTCAACCCCCTTGGCAAGCCATGCAGGCCCTGCCCAGCGTTAGCCAAGCGAGGGGCATGGGAGTGGCTGATGCCTTCCTGCTGGGAGCTGCCTGCGAGAGACTGAGCTTATTCACGTCCTGTGGATACGGTATCACTGAACTCAGGCGAGCCTCAACGCGCTGGTAGCGCACTGGGCTCTGCCCCCGGGAACGCCCCCTCTTAGCACAGCCCTCTTGCCTTGCTCAGCCCAGTTTTCCCTCTGACCTCTGCTGTGCAGTGTTTTCACTGTGCTGTGGGGCCCTGATCCTGCTGCTTGTTACAGGTTACCGGCCTGCCAGCACTACCCGCTGTATCCGCAATGCACAGGGTCATCCGGGACCGACATGCTTGCAAGACCATCTTTGTCCTATGTCCCAGGAAGGCAAATGAGTTGTGCCAACTTGTCTTTGGTCTCCTCCACTAGTCTGGACTGGGCCCGGCCTTGCATGGGCAGCTCCCGGCCTCAGGATGTCTGTCTGACTCCCTGTGGGGCCGCCTGCCAAGGCCATTGTAACCCTTTCCCATGAGGTCAGCGATTCCCTGAGTGTACAGTTCACCCCGTATTCACCTCGCAGCCTGTGCAGTGGGTGGGGCTGCAGCTGGCTTTCCGGAGCTGGGACACTGGGCCAAGTCAGGGCGAATGAGAACACTCCTCTTTGAAAACCGCCAGGAGATGCTCCAAGATGGTCACTAGGCGTGAGCTAAGCCTGGGTCTCCCAGGCCCAGCCTCGGGCCAGGAGGAAGCATTTCCGGCAGGGTGGCGCACCGCCCCATGGGGGACATGTGCATTCCCGTGCCACAAAACAATGCTGTGAAAGCCAGACCTGCCCCAGAAGCCCCAAACAGGAGGGGACGAGCAAACAGGAGCTGGGAAGAGAGCTGGCAGGGAATCCTCCTGGGAAGGGACCCCAGCCTTGCAGGAACAGCAGCTGCTGCTGCAGGGCCACATGGGGCTGAGAGCTCTAGGCAGGGGAACAGCCCGGAGCATTACCCCTGTGAGCCGCGTTCCCTGTAAGCTTTGTGCTTGGGCAGCCACTTAGGAGAGATTCAAATGCCGCCCCGGTGATTAGCAAAACGCCCACAGCTAGGTTGGTGTGTCAATTGGTGGTGCACATTCGCACATGCATCGCACACATAGAAAAAATATTCCACACCTGGATGGAAAAAATCCGCACCTGGATGGAAAAGGTGAGAGGGAAGATTGCCCCTGGGCTGCACTAGATGGTACTGGAGTATCAGTCAGAGCCTAAAGGGAGGGAGTCCCCTGACAGGTGACAGCAGGTTGTGTGGGCAGCCGGACCAGCTGGCAGGGAGACAGCAGGGAGCAGGTCTGCCTGACTTTGCAGCTGTGTGTGAGACCAACAGGTATCTCAAGGGGGACTTCTCCCCTCGACCGGAGGCCAGACCAGCACAAGAGCTATGGCAACAGATGCTACATGTAGCAGAGACCCGGCCTCAGCAGTGCATGCTCTTGCTGTAGAGAGATGGGCCTGGGGCAAGTCGCTGTGAGTGTCTATTCAGTACCCACCATGGGGGTGTCTCAGGTTTCCCCCAGCAGTGCCTTTGGCCCAGCTGTGATATGGGCCCTCCACAGATGGGGTGGTGGACTCCCCCCTCCATCCCCATAGCAACGCAAGCCAAACCAAGGGAAGAGGTGACGTCCCACCCCTGCATATTCATCTCCGGTGTCAGGAAAACACCGTCGGGCTCTGGCTGGAGGATCATCCCCAGAGCCTCTGTCACGTCAGGGCAAACAGGAAATCCCTAGGGGAGGACTCAGTGCACACACATCGGAACACATATAGTCCATCTACAGCTGCTAGCGGGCGGCAGGCCTCTGAATACAATCAGGGTATGTGTGTGTGCACACTCCTGCGCTTGTCTGCACACGCGTGTGCTTTTAGGTGTACAGCATATGGCCGAATACAGTGCGCGTGCGCACGCGCGTGCGCACGCGCGTGCACACGCGCACACACAACACACACACACACACACACACACACAGAGTCTCTTCTCTTCCTCTCCCCTACTGTCGCCTCAGCCCTGCTACACTCTCCCTGCTATTCCTTCCTGATTTTCGTCGTGGCAGGAGCTGGGCCTGGGCCAGGGAAGGTGAGGAACAGGGGACATCCTCTCTGCATCACGCTACCAAGGGATCCAGCTCCTCAGGGTGAGGGGTCCCAGCCAACCTGGGGCCCTCCCTGGTCGAACCTGCAAAGCAGTGTTGGTTGCTGCGATCAGCGTTGGCGGTGAGCCGGGCAGGGTTCCCCCACCACCATGCTTTCCACGCACCAGAGCCATGTGATCATGGAGCTGCATGGAGACAGCACATAGTGGCCAGCTCAGCTCTCTCTGGGTGTGTCTAGACTACAGGGTTTTGTCGACAAAAGTGGACTTTTGTCGACAAAACTATACCTGCGTCTACACTGCTGCTGAGTTCTGTCGACATAACGTCACAGAACTCGGCAGCTTTGTCAATGGCTGTAAACCTCATGCTACAAGGAACAACGCCTTTTGTCGACAGAGTTCTGTCGACAGAAGGCGTTATTGCATCTACACCGTCCTTTGCGTCTACACTCTCATGCGACAAAGCGGCTTGCTTTGTCGACAAGAACTGGATGTAGTCTAGACGCTTTTTGTCGACAGAAGCTTTGTCGACGTATCTGTCGACAAAACATCTGTCGACAAAAGACTGTAGTTTAGATGTATCCTCCAGGTGGATGCCCTGAGCTCTGTTTGCACAGGGGGATGAAATCCCAGCCCCGTCTCACCAGAATAATGATGGAGAAATTGAGGGATCCGTGTCTCCCCTCTAGGCAGGAACAGCTTGCCCAGGGTGGCGCAGGGCCCAGCGGACACAACAGAGACCTTTGCCGTCGCTAGCAATGGGAGAGGCTGAGGGGACACTTCAGAGGAATCCCAGCTCTCCCTCTGTCCATCCCACACTCATGGCTGAGTAGCTGCTCTCCTCTGAGTGAACAGCACATGGCCCAGTGTTGGCAGACCCCAGCCACGATTCATTACCTCCCCTGGCTAATGCTGCCCCGGGGGAGGGGCTGACACCACCCTCTTGCTTCTTCCACACAGGGGAAGTCGCCTTCTCCTGAGCCCTGCCACAATGGGCTGGCTTCATCCCCGGTGCAGTTCCACTGATTCCAATGGCATTGCCCTCACAGGATTGATACCGGCCCTAACCTTGCTCAGTGCTCCCCAAAGCCAATAAGGAGACTCCCGTCTCAATCCGCACGGTCCACGGCGCCGTCCCGTGGGCCGATTTTCTGAGGGGGAGAGGTAGGTCCCCGTTCTGCATGCGGCCTGTCCACAGTCGGGCCCCCGGAATGACACTCGCCTGCCTGGGTGCCAGTCCGAGCGAGGGAGGCAGCTGTTACAGCACGAAGGCTGCCTAAGGTCAAGGCTGGCTGTGCGCACCAGAGCCAGCTGAGAAGCAGGATGACATTCGGGAACATTTTTGAAAAACTGTGGTTGACGGCGAGATCTTGCTTCGGTTGAAATTTCCCCGCTGGCCCCGATATGAGCGAGGACGCACAGACTCTCTGTTAGACAGACTGACATTGGCTTCCGGTGGCTAATGGAAACCCAGAAGAAAGACGTGCACACAAACTCACACCTCCTACAGACACTCCTCCCCACGCCACACACATGCCCGGCCTGCACACCCCCACAGTGCACATCCTCCCGCACCCCCCCCCAACCACACAAACCGATGCCCAAAGCACACCCCCACACATATTCTTCCCTCGCCCCACACAGCAATCCTACAGCACACTTCATACTAGTCAGATGGAGAGCAGAGCACATTTCTCACTCTCTTTCATACCAAGCATCTCCCTACACTGTGAATCAAGGGGAATTTCCCCCTTTTTACCACAGTCCTCTCTATAAAGGCACAACCTAGGGTCACTCGATGGACTTCATATACAAGCATTGTCCATTGTCCATGTCCTAAGCCACACTCAACACAGGGTTTCCACAAGCACTAAGCAACATTCCTCACATCCTCTTTATTCTGTATATGTCTTTAAATCCTGGTGGTTTTCCAGAATCTGCACCGGGCAAAACCCGAAGCAAACTGGCTACCAGACAACTCACCGCCACCCACCTTCCGCTGTTACTCAATTAATGGATGCGTCTGATTCTGTTCCTTCGGATATGCTCTGCCTGCCAAGGGAAAGGCTGAATCATTTGGCCCCTCTCTGGCAGCTGCACAGGCAGAGGAACGAAAGCCCTTCCCGTGTTATTTTAGCACATGAATGCACGGGCTCTCTCTCCCCCCCCTCTCGCCGCAAGAGGCAGATTTATGGGGCACTGTGAACTCCAAAGGCAGGGCGCTCGGCGGGGCTTTAGCAAAACTTCCATGCTGACAAGCTCCATCATGCACTTTGCAGCTGTGTCACTGCTGCCCCCTCTTACTCCCCCAGCCCATCTTTCCAGCTTAACGACTTTGGTTTGACAGGCTGCAAATTCCTGCCCCGGGTCCCACAAAGGATTGAACCAGCTCTTTTTCGGTAGCTCCGCTGCCCCAGTGTGGCGCTCCCTGTCCATCAGCACTGCGATCAGAGATGCATCTCTCCCTCAAATGGACAGCACCAGAGCATCGGCTCAGTGGTTCCTACGGGGCTAGCAGGGAGGGGAGGCTGGGACGGGGGGGAAGTCAGGTGGGACCGATTCAGCCATGGTGTCTCCTGCCTGGAGCTGGATTCTTCAATGTGCTTCTGTAGAGCGGGCTCAGAAAGGCAAGAGAAGCTCTCATGGGACGTTAGAGAGATGGACTGAGCCTGCCAGAAGGAGAGCATGGCTAGGCTAGGCTAGGCTAGGCAAGGCAAGACAGAAAGAACATATGGTTCTTTTCCCCTGGAAATGATGAATCTGCCTAAGGCGGAGACATTGGAGGTCAAAATCGTCTCTTTTTTTTAAAAAATGCAACAAACATTTGCCTTGGCTTTGCTTTGGCAACAGCACAGAGGAGGGAAGCAACGTTTCCTCAGCCAGCCAGCGAAGCTGACACGGGCTGGAGAGGGGCCAGGGACGGTCTGGGCTCCCTTTGCAGCCGGGTCACCCTCGTGGTGTTTATTTCGGAGGGAGAAAGGAGGAATCTGGCTGTGGAATGCTGGAGCTGCTGAGAAACAAGCCACAGGCTCCAGATGTTTGTGAATTTCATGCTGAACGGCTCCAAACCCATCCAAGTGATGTTGTGTCCAAGGCTGCCGGAGAAGCGAAGCTCTCCGCGGAGCCATTTCAGAGTCTCTCAATCGTGCTACTGCCTGTTAATAGCAACCGAGGGGGCCTTTCGGGCTCGCTCACTAGTTCTGGGGAAGAATCTGCTATTGGCTAGTGAATTCCCGCTCGGGCCAGCTGGCAGCTGCCCTGCGAAGACCTGTCCCTCTCACACACCGACATCCAGCATCACCGATACGTGTGGGCACATGAAGGGCATGGCCATGCACTCTGGTCAAGGGGGCAGAGAGCGAGGTTTTCAACTAGCCTCCGCACAGGGCCTGGAGCCAGGAACTCCTGTGCGTTTGCTCTGGCACGCTGAGCCAGCTAGTGACTGACGTCAGAACTGGGGTCTCGGACAAGCCACTCGGAGAGGAATTTTGAAAACTGGCCACTGATTCTGGGTAGCTTGAGTTTGGAGCAGCCAACTGGAGACCTCTGGGGGCCCGCATAGCAGCAGACACCCCCCCATTGACTCCCACTGGAGACCTGAGGGACCAGCTCTTATGGAACGCAGGCCCTGGGCATCCCCAAATCGGCCCACCGTGCCCACACTGGAGAAGGTGGCCTGATCTCCTCCGCCGTTGTTTCAGGGAACAGCACCAATGCCCTGCCTCCCAGCTGGAGGGGGACAAACAGGCTGTGGCATGTCTCTGATCGGAAACAGAAAAGCCCCGTTAAACCCTTCCTGTGATGGCTGAGAGTGGCGATACCCGAGCGCTTTTCCCGCAGCTGAGGTCTGGCGGGCAACTGGCCTCACACACCTCCACGGGGGAAGGGGCCATGACAGGAAGTTGGCAGGGGAGGTGACTCAAGCCACCCAGAATTAGTGGCCAGTTTTCAAAATTCCTCTCAGAGTGGCTTGTCCGAGGCCCCAGTTCTGACGTCAGTCACTAGCTGGCTCAGCATGCCAGAGCAAATGCACAGGAGTTCCTGGCTCCAGGCCCTGTGCGGAGGCTAGTTGAAAACCTCGCTCTCTGCCCCCTTGACTAGAGTGCATGGCCATGCCCTTCATGTGCCCACACGTATCGGTGATGCTGGATGTCGGTGTGTGAGAGGGACAGGTCTTCGCAGGGCAGCTGCCAACTGGCCCGAGTGGGAATTCACTGGCCAATAGCAGATTCTTCCCCAGAACTAGTGAGCGAGCCCGAAAGGCCCCCTCGGTTGCTATTAACAGGCAGTAGTATGATCGAGAGACTCTGAAATGGCTCCGCTGAGAGCTTCGCTTCTCCAGCATGGCTTGGTCTCGCTTTGTCCATTCCCAACTTTTAAAAGGTACGTTACGTTTTTTCCCTTCCCACTAGGGATCCTGTTTAAATGGCCCTTGTGGTTCCTGTAGTTATCACTCCCACCTTATCAGCGATGCAGCTGGGTTTTCTGTCCATGGGTCTTTTGCCTCCAGAGGCAGTTTTAAAGGTTCTTATTGTATTATGATTGGCTCTTGGGATTACTCCAGTTCCCCCTTTTTACACCCCTAAGTCGCAACCACTCCGCCAGCACCCACCGGCCGAGCCATCCTTCCCCCTGGCATCACAAGTGGCATGGTGGGATTTTGCCCTTTGGAGCACACACCTCCCTCCCTCGCCCACGGCTGCGCTCCGGGACAGGTTCATTCTGTTACTCCCCAGCATCCTGGCTTCCATCAACATTGTAGCTCCAGGAGGGGCCTCCCTCTTACCTGCCTCGCCACCCCCCTCCATAGCTCAAAGTCAGCCCTGCGCCACGGTTATTTAACCTGTGAGATAAAAGAGCCGCATCCGTTCCTGGCCCAGGAATAGGGTTTCTGGGGATGGCTGGGGCGGCTCGTCTCCTCCCAGCTCTGGGCGGCAATCCCCGCCTGCCATCCGGGGTCTGTTTGGTTGCTTTGTGGCTGGTCAGGTTGTCGAGCACGAGGATGGGGAGTTGACAGCCCCTGACGGGCAGCAGAGTCACTGGGCAAGCTGGGTTGTAAAGACACTTGTCACTTCACCAGCTCCTTTGGTTTCCAAATGTTACGCGTGCGTCTTCCAGCAACGCCCTCCAAAGCTCCAGGCTTAGCAGCTTCTGACTGCCCCATCAGAGATGACCTTTCTGCAGCAAGGACGTGACCTGCTCCTGCACGACTGAGAAAGGCTTTTATGGGCTCCCTCCCCTGCCCGGCCAAAGAGAACACAGAATTCCTCCCGGCTCAGCTAAGCTAGCAGTGGGCAGGTCCGGTTGCAAAGGGCTGTTTTGCAAAGGGAAATGGAAACCCTCAGGTGACTGAGGACACAAGACACCAGCTGGGGGAGGTATGGTCCACCTTCCTGAGACTGCAATCTTACACGTGATCCAGGCGCCCTCTGTGTCAAACCCCGTTGACGTGGATATCCGTGTCCAACAAGGGAGAGATCCTGGCCCCATTGATGTCAGGGGGAGTTTGACCAGCCCTTGACGGCAGTGGGGCAAGCCATTTCTGTTGCTTTTCTGCCTGTCCCTGCCAGAGGCCCCTTGGAAATAGCAAGGGAAAATCTCACCCCCACCCTTTTGTTCAAAGGACCACACCAAACCCAGGCACAAGGTGTAGAATCATAGAACTGCAAGAGACCTCAAGAGGTCACCAAGCCCAGTCCCTTGCCCTCACGGCAGGACCAAGAACCATCTAGACCATCCCTGGCAGGTGTCTGTCCAACCTGCTCTTCAATATCTCCAGCGATGGAGATTCCACAACCTCCCTAGGCAATTTATTCCAGTGTTTCACCACCCGGACAGGCAGGACGTTTTTCCTACTGTCCAACCTAAACCTCCCTTGCTGCAGTTTAAGCCCAGAGGCTTATGTTAAACATCATCAGCTGAGCTCATCCGTGCTGTGGAAACATGGGAGAGCCCCTCAGCCAGGCCAGGGTGGAGCACATGTGGGGAAGAGAGGAAGTGACCCGGTTGGACAAAGGGCAGGCTGCACTCCATCCCCAAAGGGGAAGCCTTTGCACAGAGTGAACCTGCATCAATACTTTAACAGCTTAGGCCAATGGTGTGAATGGGCTGGAACAGGACACATCAACCCGCAGGCCCAAGATTGGACAGGTGATTTTCAGCAAGGTTTGGCGTCGGTTTCCCACCGATATCCTGCTCCCATCGGGTGCCTTTGCCCACCCAAAGCTGCACAGCTCTCCTCAAAGGCTCCATGGGACGGAAGCGGGCTCGGGAAATGACACTGCACGGAGCACACTGTCTGACTCCAAATAACCAAGGGGAGAGGGCATGGATCCAACTCCAGCTACAGTGCTGCTAGCAGGGTGCAACAAAGGAAACGCAGACTCAGCCCTTGCTGCCAATGGAGAGCTGTTTGTCCAAACCCGACAACCCCGGCACCTCCCAGCACAGCGGCACAGGCAGGAGATACACCAATGGCAGTGGCTCCACCTGTGGGGGGAGCACAGAGACAAAGCTCTGTTGCTGACCCACACGATGCATCAAGGCAGGGTTCTTCCGCGTGACTCCAAAATGGAACGCAATCAATCACCCACAGCAACTACTTCTGAAACCCGGCTTTACAGCTCCTCGCTGCTTACCATGACCAGCAGCTGCGCTAGACCAGCGGCTCTCCTGACAGACTGACGCAATGAAATGTAGTCCCAGCCAAATGCACCCAGATAGGGATGTAAACATTTTTTTTTTAAATCCTGTAACCGTGTAACCGATTGAAATTCAATTGGTTACATGGTTAAACACTTTGTGGGCTGCAGGCCCTGTTGGGCTGCCAGGGACTGCTGGCATTGCCAGACCCCTGGGCTGCCAGGGGTGGCTGGCATCGCCAGCCCCATGGGCTCCCCGCAGTAGCAGGGAGTTTAACAGGGAAGGTTAACCGATAAGCTGATGCCTATGAGTTAACCAGTTAAACTTTTACATCCCTAACCCAGATGCTCACACCCTCCAAGAAGAATCCGTCTTCAGATGATTCCTGTTTTCCTCCCAGCGGATTATCTCGAGAGCTGGGAGGTGGAGGAAGAGCAGGGGCCGGCCGGGTTATTTGCCCCAGATTCTGACGATGCTTGTACCTACTCGGTGGTGATGGAACTTCCCAGACAATGCCATGCAAGCGGAGCGCTTGGATTCCATTCTGGTAACAACACGACTGTATCAGGTGTGAGCTGCCCTTTGTGTAGGCTGGCTCTTTTACGCCAGGAATGTTACCTAATGTGGCTGAGTGATCTCATGACACAGCTTGTAACCTGCAGCCAGGGAAAAGATCCATCGGTGCACAGGCTCAGCTCTCCAATGGATTCGCAGTGCGACCCGCCGGGCAGCTCAGTGGTGACACCAGCCCCTGAGAAGTGAGCGAAAAACCTTCCCACTGGGCACCACGCCGCGTCTAAAACCACCAGGGGAAACGTTTGCTCCAATGTTTTGAGCGTGTGACAAGGAGGAAATGAATGCAGATTTTCTGGCAGGAAACTCAACTGACCTTTCACCTTAACTACGGCGATGGGAAACTTTCTGCCCACAAACCAAATCAATATATGTATTTCCCAGTTCTCCTTTGGGTATGACATTTCGATCTCTTTTCTGGCCTCAAATCTTCATCTCCTACAGATGTCAAAACACCATGTGACCTAGTGCTTGCTGGCACCACCGACCCAAAGGAAACATCAACCTTAAATTGTCTGGGAGAGCCTCGCCCATGCTGCCCTTCCTTGGGTAGGTTCCCAGCTTCTTGGTGGGACACGGCACAGGTGTTTCTGGCGCTCTGTTTGGAGAATCAATGGAATACAGGGGTCTGGCCACATCTCCCTGGAGCCAACAGTAATGAATTCAACTGAGACACCTGCGGGAGCATCCAGCTTCCTTTTCCACCTGGGCAACAGGAGGTGGAAGCGGGAGGAAAATGCCTTTACACAACATGATGTGTTGGAGGAATATAAATAAATGGATGAAAGCTGGGGACTGTGTCCTGCCACGAGTTAAAGCTTCAGTGACTCAACAAATCAACAGCTATCACAGCACGCCCCCAAGAAGTCCCTGCCCCCCACTTAGTTCCTATGTCCTGACCCACAAGCATTCCAGTAGGCCTTCACCAATAGTGCCACATGCTCTATCTAAACCAGTGGGAAATTTCCACATGGGACACAACCGGTCTGTAAGCAGCAAACTTCGGGGCTCTGGCAGGCTGATGGGTGCAGTGGCTAGAGCATGGGTTCCCAAACTGGGGGGGCGTGCCCCCCTGGGGGGGCATGAAGAAATTCCAGGGCGGGTGTGAGGTGACCCAGCCACACCCTCCTGGTCAATCCCACCCCAAGTTTTGCTGCTATTTTTTTGGGCGGGGGGGGCGTGAGGGATTCTCAAAAATCAAAAAGGGGGCATGATGCCATAAAGTTTGGGAACCATTGGGCTAGACCATCTATATTTAAACTGGTAGCAGCTGTGCTCTACCAGGCACTGATGCCCTGCACACCTCTCTCAGCTCTGAGTATAGCCATCTGTTACTGTAACCACCCCAGGGTGGATTTGAACCTGGGACCTCTCCAGTGTAATATAGGAGCTACTACAGCTTGAGCTATAAAGCCAGCTGAGTTCCAGTGTAGGGTGTTAAGCTCCCTTGTTCTTATCTCTAGCTGTATGTGGCCCACAGGACAGTGAGCCACACTAGGTGTGTGGGTCACACAACCACACGCAAAGTGGCCTTTCGGTGCCAGCCCAGACAGTAACAGCCCCAGTCCCTGGAAGAGGACGGACCTGATGGCAGGTTTGAAAGAAAGACAATTAAAGTTACGCAAAGATAAAGCCAGGGCTGCGCCCACCATGGTGGGCAAGGCCTCCTCTCCTGCCGTGAGCAGACCTTGCCACGTGAGGCGATTCTCCCTTCAGGGGGCTCTTGTCTCCCCGCCGGGGCTGCAGTTGCTCTGGGGGATAACAGAGAACACCTGGCTCTGGGCCCGTCAGCCCACCACCTCCAGGGCCGGCCCACAACATTTTGGCACGCTTGGGCCAAAACTTTGAAAGGTCTCAATTCTGCCCTCCTTCCTCCAGCACAGCACTCCCCCATCTCTGTGCATCTAGAGCAGAGAGAATACATCTGCACCAGCAGCAGACACCATTTTCTACACTCTGGGTCCTAGTGGCGCCCCCCCACGGTCTGCACCAGAGGCGGCCGCCTCAGTTTGCCTCATGGTAGGGCCAGCCCTGAGCACCTCCCACCAGCACCTAACTCAGCACTACAGTTTAGAAAAGCAAACAGCAGGAAGCTGGAGTGAAACAAACTCCCCTGGGGACAAAAGTTTTGGAAACTCGGACTGCTGGGGAGGTGCGGCAGCTCCCACGGCTTAACGTGGTTTCCATCACCGGCAGGATGTGGAGTTTGGTTCAGTGACTCTCAGCAACCCCGTTATTCCAACACGCAGCCCGGGAGTCCTGCTACAGTATCCTAAGGGCCTGGCTCCATGTGCACTGGAGTCAGATCTCTGTTGAATTGATCAGGCCATGATGGCGAGACCTGGAGGATGGTCCCAAATGATGAGCACAACTAGAATCCAGCAAACTGTATGTGGGACCAGCAGGCATGCAAGGGGGACCCCTCCCCTCGATCCAGGCTGCCAAAGTCTCCATCCTTGCTCTGGGGACCCGACACACGCCAGGCCACATCCTGGATTGCCAGGATCAAGGGCAGTGACACGCAGACTGTCTCCTGCCACTCTGTGCAGCATGATATGAAAACATGCTGTGTGATTTAATTATTAACCAGGCTCTGCTATTAACCAATCAGGATGCTGTGCCTATGTTACTAGCCAACTGTACTTGATAAAATAATAATGCTCGGCCAGCATAACTGAGAAAAAATATAGCCGACCGTTGATCTCTTAATGATCCCTCATGTGGCTCTTGAACCACCTAGGTCTGAGTATCACAGGACAACAAAGCCACGGGACAACTGGCCGCTTCTGGCAAGTGACTCCAGAGCCCAGGGAGTGGCTGGAGAGAGCTGCTGGTTCCTACTGGTGCCTGTTGCCTGACAGGACCTCAAAGGGGACTGTCGGCTGGTATTTTTGAACGTCCTTTGGAACATACGTAAGCGATCTCCTTGGCCGCAGGGTGCAAATAGGCAGACCTCCCGTCTCCAATGCAAGGTGGTGTGGCTGGGGCTGGAATCCCCCCCACGCAGCCCCCTGCCAGGGGAAAACCAGAGGGTAGAGGAAGTCTGGGCTAGGAAGGTGTGGGGTGGCTGTAAGGGAGGGGGCCCTGTGGAGCTGGGGGATGCAAAAGCCCATCCAATCAACCGGGTCCATTCACACAGCCTGCCACTTTAACACGGGGCAAGGCATATGCCTCCAACTCCTCACAGACGGCTGGGCTTGGCAGCCCCAGCCTGGACTCTGAACCATAACCACAGCCACCCAGAAATGCACAGGGGTTGGAAAAAGAAACTGGAGTCGGTGTGCAACAGACAGCTGGGCCGGAAGGGGTCCGGCCCGACCCTCCGATCCTCTCCGGACACTCTGCAGACAGGGGTGAAAGCGAGGGGGCAGGGGGGCCGAATCTGTGTCTACACCTGGCTGGGGGTCTAGGACAGGCTCCGAGGTCTGCAGCTGGGTTTGCCCGGCCCATGCCCGCCCCGGCTGCACCTTGTGTCCCACACGCGCGGGGGTCAATCCCCCCCCCCAAAAAAAAACAACCCCAGGGGGGTTCTGCAGAGCCCGCCCCGAAGGCGAAGCTCCCGCGGCTCGGAGCTGCCTGGGGGGCAGTGGGGGTCCCCGCGGAGTAGCGGCCGATGGGGGGGGGGTGCGCAGCCGGGGCTCCCCCGGGCTCAGATCTGGGGGGGGGGCCACGCTCCCCCCCGCGGGACGTTCCCTCCAGTCCCCGGGGAGCCCCCCCTTACCTCGGTGCCGTCCCGCGTGGGTCCGGGCTGCCTGCGCTCTGCGCCCGCGTCCTCCCGCCGCGGCGCTTTAAGCAGCCGGGCGCGTCCCCGCCGGCCCGGGATCGGGTGTCAGCAACTGGCCGCGTCTGTCAACGCGGCTCCGCTTCGCCCAGCACTGGCGCTGCCCGCCGCCCGGCGAGCCCAGCACATTGCGCGGAGCCGCCTGGCTCCGCCGGGTCCTAGCGCCGCTCCTGCCTCCCGGGGGGGCGGGCGGGCGGCTGGCTCCGGGTTTCTCCCTGGCTCCTGGGTGGCTCAGGCACCCAGGGTCCCCGGCCAGGCATGGGGTGAGCAGATGCCCCCGTGTGACAGGGGCAGCCTCCCATATGCGGGGCTTTGTCTTATGTAGGCGCCTGTTACACCCCCCCCCCCCGTCCCATGAGCTTGTTCTGGGGTCACCCCACACACACTGCTTTAGCCTAGGGCTGAAAGGCAGCACAAAGGGGAACCTTCCTCTAGAGAGCGGGCTGAACTCTGTCGCTCCCCCCCCCCCCCCGCTGTCCCCATGGAAGCCCCACTGGATCATGCCATGCGGCTGTGGCTCCCTGTCCTCCCTCTGCAGGGAGATGGGGCACATGTGGGGGGAGGGCTACAGCACCCACTTGCCTGAAGCCTAATGAGGCTGCTCTTGGTAACCCTTGGCCTGGGGCAGAGCCTGCACCCCCAAACTGCGTGGCTTTCTCACCCCCGTCTCCAAGCTGGGGATGGATGCCATATGCCTGTAGCCCTCTGAAGGCTCCCCCCTCTGTACCCCTCCTCCCAGCCCAGCTTCTCCTTCAGCAAGATCCTGCTGTGAGGTCATAAGCCTGTCTCTGTGACGTCACAGTCTGTTACCATGGAAATGAGTGTGATGTCATCACATCAGCATGATGATGCCCATTGGCTGGGAGAGTTAGATGTGACCGCCTCTTTGAACACAGATACAAGTAAACAGGTTTATGAATTTTCCCAGGGGCTTAAGGGAATTAGGCACTTTGCACTTCATCAGGATTGGGGCACCCAATTCCTTTAGGCTCCTTGGAAAACCCCATCCCTAGTCTGACCCATCGGAAGCTGTTGGAAAGAGCAGTAAAGCCCTTTAAGGGCCCAGTCCTGCTTCCAATGACGAGTGCCAGAACAGCCACTGAGTTGAGAGGTTGAGGCTCAGGCCCTAAGTAGAAGGAGGTGCCGTTCCACAGTGAGTCTCATCTGGTCTCCTCAGCTACAGAATAGGACTGTAGGGCTAGGGCTTGTGAGACACTCTTGCAAATTCACCTTGGAGCTGGGGGTGGGAAATGAAATCTCAGCACTGACCCCTGCGGGTGAGAATGTGCAGCACTGCACCTGTCCACGCTGATCGGGGGTGGCATTCCTTAGGACTGTCAGCTCTACTTTGGTTTGCCAAGCAGTGTGTGGTGGGGGGATTATCCCACAGACTCCCTATCCTGTAGGAAAAGGTGTGAGGAGCTCCCATTCTTGGCAGACCACTAACAGAGAGCAGCTGATTTATCCATCTTAGGTACATAAGGCCCCTGGCACCAGCATATCACAATGTGCAGCATATCAAGGCTTTCTTCTGCAGAAAGGGAAACTGAGGCACAGAGCGACTATGTGGCTTACTCAAGGTCACCTGTGGAGGAGCAAGGACCTGTACCTAGGCCTCCGAAATCCTAGGCTAATAGTGCCCTAACTGGAGCATCCTTCCACTCCACTGGTGAGGGTACTGAAAACCTGGATTTGATTCCCTGCTCTGCTCCTGACTTCTTGTATGACCTTGTCACTTACACCCAGATTCTCAAAAGGATTTAGGTGGGAATTGGGAGCCTAGCCACCTTTGAGGATCCAGGCCTTTGCCTCGTTGTGCCTTAGTTCCCCAACTGCAGAATGGGGGTAGTAGCACAGGCAGATGTACTGGGGATAAGCAGCTTTTCGACTGTGAGGGGGGGGTTCCAAGCTGATGGCAATGGGAGGTCAGCTCTCTAAGACCACAAAGAGGATCTCCCTGCATGTGTGCCTGAATGGGTTAAGGCCTGAAGGACAGTGTATAAACCAGTGTGGCCTTGTTGCCATTTCTACCAGGTAGAGAGCCACCCTGCCCCCAACCCCCTACCCTGAGCACAGGGGAATGGCAAGGCACAGCGTGGTTTCTCGCCACGCTCGTCCCAGGAAAATCAGCCCTCTGGCCAAATAGCATCTCGCCTCTTTCATCTGTTGGTTTAAAAGCATTCTTTAAATAAATATCCAGGCCGGGGGCGAGAATCACCTTGCTGGCATTCCTGCCTGTGTCCGTCTACGCTGGGGGGATGGGAGGGCCAGGCTCCTCGGTTTGATTCCATTGCACACGTCTGTTCTCGGCATGGGTTTGGGTTTGTGTATTTGAAAGGGAAGCTGAGGCTGTTGGAAAGTACCAAAGCCACAGCCCCAGGGAGGGAAATTCACCCAACACAGAATGCAGCCTGAGTGGCACAATCCTCCCCTGCTCCCAGCTGCTCCATCGACCGGCCTCAAGCCAGATCCAGCAAAAGTAGATTCAGCTTCACTAGCTCTATACTGATACCAGTCCTGATACTGCCACCAGAGAGGCCATGCAGGGCCAGGTATGAACCTCTTTCTGTTGGGCCTTCCACTCACACCAGTATGGGGAGCTCGCAAAGGCCCCCAAAGAGACAGTAGATGGCAGCAGGTCTCTTCCTGTCTCTGGTGCACCTGTGCTGAGTGCTGCGTTTAGGTTTGAGTCCCCTGACTTTTCTGGGAGCCCTTTTCTTCCACAGCAACATGGATCAGGGACGGGAAAAATGCTCACTGGTTCTTCTGGGGAAACTTTGAAAGCTACCCCGTTGTGCTCTCTTTTTAACCTACTTTTTACATGGCTGGGGGGATCTGGCTCAAATCAGGCCTTTGCCTGACAAAGCTTCAGTTTCTCTGGCGGGTTATTCCACACCTGAAGCAAGAGGGCCTGATCCTGCATCCAAACACGGACACATGACCTGGCCTCCCCATGAGTTGCTGTAGCAATTTTGATGGCTCCCAGCAGTGGCTTACTGTGGCCTCACTCAGAGGAGAATGAAGGTGCCAGGATGGACAAAGTGTCTCCAATAAAACCCTGTGGAGTTGCTTTAAAATTCCAGCCGGGTGCTTGAAATTGTGGCATGTGCCGAAGCAGGAGCCAATATGCCCTGGCGTTCATCGAAGCAGAGCTACCGTCCTGAATGGAGAATGACGACAGACTGGACACGATCTGGATTGGAGTGGCCTGGCTCGCAGTCCCCTACACAACGGTGTCTCTGCTACCCACAGAGTGGCTAATGGCGCATGCATACAAATAGTACGGTTTCAAAAGCAGCTAGTGATTTGAGAGGCCTCCATTTTGGGTAATATGGAAGGATACACACCTTGCAGTCTTTCAAAGGGGCTCGATTTTAAGAAGGCAGGGGCTCTGCACTGTCAGAAGATCAGGCATCTTTAAATCATCTCAAGCCAGGTACCCAAACCCAGAGTTCCCCCTAATCACTAGTTCCTTGAAAATCGAAGCCCATATGGATAGCTGTAATAAGAAGAGGGCAGGGGTACTTCCAAATCAAGGTGCAATTGACATGTCTGCTTTTGCAATATTTGATAATTGAGATAATACCTGATCAGGACTCAAATCATCAAGAATGATGGCAAATGTGTTAAAGTAATGGTTCCTGGATCTGTAATCCTGCGAGGGTAGTTCTAATCCTGTGAGAGGGGTTACCACCAGGCTGTGCCTACACTGGCGTGATCTCGCACAAACGCGGCCGCTCTTGCGCAAAAACTTGCTGCCTGTCTACACTGGCCGCGTGTTCTTGCGCAAGTAAACTGACGTTCTGATGTATAAAATCAGGGCTTCTTGCGCGAGAATGCTGACGCTCCCACTCAGGAATAAGCCCTCTTGCACAAGAGCTCTTCCAGAAGAGGCCAGTGTAGACAGGCAACATGAATTTCTTGCGCAAGAAAGCCCTATGGTTAAAATGGCCATCAGAGCTTTCTTGCACAAGAGAGCGTCTACACTGGCCTGGATGCTCTTGCGCAAAAGTACATGCCAGTGTAGAGGCTCTCTTCTGGAAGAGTTTTTGCAGAAGAACTCTTCCGCAAAAGAGTTTTTGCATGAGAATGCGCCAGTGTAGACGTAGCCCCAGTGTTCCCCCTACTCTCTTCCTTCCGTGTTCAGAATAAATTTTATGTGCACCACGGCGTGTGCGAATGTGCACCACCAACAGAAATACAAAGGCACTCTGCTGATCAGCAGGGTGGTATTTGAGTTTTTCCTGAGCGGCTGCACAAGTGCACAGCTCACAGGGAACACTGGTTTACCACAGGCTTCTAAATGTAGCTACAGCTAGAATGCAAGGGTGGAGGTGTTGTGGGCAGATGGGCGGTGGTTGCAATCCTGGCAAATGGCTGCATTTTGAAATGGTGTTTCAAAGGGTCATTAGAGCCAGAAAGAAGAGACAGTTAGAGCCACGCAAAGGTGACCCTGGCTGAATGAACATGGAGGGAAGTGAAATGTCGGAAATTAGGAAATTAAAATAAAGAACCTGATTTTTAAATGAGAGCTGGAAATACATGGGAGTAGCTGGCCAAAGGGGATGGAGCCATTAGCTTGTGGGCTCAAATAGAGCCCAGGATGGGTCGTGACCACAAGTTATCCTTCAACAGCTGATCAGGGGCTGGGATGAAATGAACTGGCCGTGCTACTTTGCTACAAGCAGACAGGTGCCAGCATCACAAAAAAACAAAGCCACCAGAGCCAGCCTTCTTCCTGGCACCCTCTGCAAAGGACCCACCGCCTCACTAGGCCACGGAGAACAAGCCATCCTCCTTCCCACAAGGGCAGGATGAGGTGTGTCTGCTCTGTGGCAAAGGGGAGGGGTGCAGTGGCCGGTCGAGGGTAACCCAGCGGCATCTCTCGCTGAATTCACACACATTTGGACAGAAAAGGACCCAAGAAACTCCAGCAGCTCTATCCATCAGACGGGCCTTTAATCAGGGAATATGAGATGGCAGCTTCCTGTAAATCACACCCCCCCACCCCCTCACTTGGAAAGATTTGGGATTTCCATCTGTTCTCGCTGTGTGGTAATCACTAAACGCCAGGCACTGGGAGGATGACATGGGGTTTTCCCCTAGGGAGACAATTAGGGAGGTTGGGGGGGTTTCCTGTGTCTGTCTGGGCAGGCAGGCCAGGAGTTCTCCTCGGAGGAGGTGTGGAAATCACTCTACTTATGGTAGATACCATGTTAGGCCTCGAGTTATTGTGCTTAGCCTGAGCGACACAGACCAGACCAGAGCGGTGTGGGATAGGGGTGAGAAGACGCTTTTGCTTACTTGCTTTCCGTGGCTGGCCAGCAGGGGAAATGAGGACTCGTTTAACCTTCACCACTTTCCATTCGTGGCTGGGGTCAGCGCTTGCCCCAGAACGAAGCAGCTCTGGAGCAGACCTCAGGGCCTTTCTGGTAGCCAGGTAACCACCAGTGGATGCCACGCCAGAGCTGTTGAATCTGGGCGCCAGCATGCCTCCGTTGGTATTCCAGCTCTCCTGCTGGAGATGCTCTCTCCGTTTTCCTCCCGACAATTCAGTCTTTTCCTCCCGCTCCTTCCGGTTAAAAGGGCAAATGGTTCCGGTCGGCTGGCACCTTTGGCGGTCTCCCTTCTCTTCCTCCTGCTGCAGAACCAAGCGGCCATAGCTCTCCGCTGGGTCCACCTTTAGGGTCCCAAAGCCATAAGCACAGTGGTTCCTTTCACTGGACCCGACGCAGCTAGGCTGAGGTTGGAGACAAGGCTGCAGTAATGTGGCTTTAAGCATTGTGCTCTCTTTCTGCAGGCTCGTTGGGCAGGGTTCAGTGCTTCATGGCCTTCCACGAGTTTCACCGCTCAGTCTATTGTTCGTACGCGGGGGGCACTGGGACAACCCTACAGAGTCATCCACTGTCGCAGGGGAGAACGTCCCAGTGACTTGAGCTGTTCTTTGCCCTGAGCTGGGAGCTTTTTGGGGTACAGATGTTCTGGAGAACAGGGGCAGCTTCTCCTTCCAAGGAGGAATCACATGTTTTTAGCAGCGCCCCAGTGAAAACCATTTGAATCTTTGTCTTTCACAGCAGTCCCCAAGTCCCCTACCGTAGGAGAGGGGAAGACCAGACTGAGGAAATGTCAGAGAGGAACCTTTTTGGGGGATTTTCCTTTTCCAAAGGCGCGTCAGGCAGATGAGTTAGTTTCAAAGACAAGGAACCTGAGGGAACAAAATGGAAAGCACAACAGGTGTGAGCGGGTTGGCCAATATGGGCCCAGGGCAGGCCAGAGCCCTTTTGGCGCCCTGGGCCCGGGCGCGCGGTGCCGCTCCCGGGTGCAGGGCGCATGCACGGGCCCGTGTGGGGCATTGGCCCGCCCCCCCTCCCCAGGGTGCGCGGGCCTGCCCCACAGCCGTGTGGGGAAGGGTGCTGCTGGCTGGCGCCGCGGGGTCGGCACTGCGAGAGCCAGGCGCGCGGCTCCTGATGGCAGCTGTAAGGGACGCTGCCAGGGGCGGCCCGTCCATATAGGTGAATGAGGCGGTCGCCTAGGGTGCCAAGCTAAATGGGGCACCAAATGGTGGTGCAATATCATTGAGGGGTTTGGAGGTGGGGGCGCCGATTGCACAGTTTGCCTAGGGCACCAGTTGCTGGCAGCTAGTCTAGGGCCGCCGCTGGACGCCGCGCCCCTTACAGCTGCCATCAGGTGCCCCTCATCGGTTGGTGCCCTGGGCAGCTGCCCGGCTCGCCCATGCCTCCGTCCGGCCCTGTACGGGCCTGCTCTGGTCTGAACACGTGCAGCATTTCCGTGCTCCTAATGCTGCACCCTTCCTCCGAAGAGAAATTCTACTGACCAAGATGGTCCCCTCTCATTCAAATAATGTAAGTGGTGGGCCTGAGGGAGGCAGGCTCTGCCAGGATCCCCTCACGCAATCCCCCCTCATCTCCGTCCCCCCTCCATCGTGAGACTTCCATGAGCAGATCTTTGAGGCATGACCTGGGCCAATGTGAGTCGCTGATATAAGGCAAAGGGCCATGGTGACGAGCCCAGGACTCTAAGGGTATGTCTAGACTACAAGGCTCTGTCACCAGAGCCATGTAGATTAGTTTATTAGACATACCCAAATGAAGCCGTGATTTAAATAATCGCCGCTTCATTTCAATTAAAATGGCTGCCGCGCTTTGCCGATCAGCTGTTTGTCGGCTCAGCGCTGTAGTCTGGGCGCTCTGCGGTCGACATCAAAGGCATTTATCGATCTCCCTGGTAAACCTCATCCCATGAGGCATACCGGGGAGGTCGACAAATGCCTTTGATGTCTACCATGGAGCATCCAGACTATAGCGCTGAGCCGACAAACAGCTGATTGGCACAGCGCAGCAGCCATTTTCACTGAAATGAAGTGGCGATTATTTAAATCACGGCTTCATTTGGGTATGTCTCGTAAACTAATCTACATGGCTCTGGCGACAGAGCCATGTAGTCTAGACACACCCTAAGTGCCCTAAGGGAACAAGGAGACAAGAAAGCTGCATTCTGGAGGGAAAAGAGAAGAGGAAGACCTGGTTATTGATGGGTGCCTGGATTCCCCACTGCCCGGTGAGGAAAGGGTTAAGTCCACTCCTCTGCCTGGGCCTGTACTAGTTCTCTTATTCACCACCTTCATCTCTTGCGGGTTTGAGCTGACAAAGCCCTGAATGGGATTCTACTGATGACTCAGGACCAGTGCTAAATTCCACACATTCTGTGATAGCTTCCTCCACTCCCTGTCCAGCTACAGCCCCGGCTAACTGCCTCCAGGGGGAGAGCACAGAAAGGAATTCTCCTGGCAAAGAGGCTCACCCAGGACTCAGCATTGTGACTGTCTGGAGGCCGGAACAGCTATTCCTGCCTGTTCCATACGGGGGCCACCCATGGGGGGAGAGATTTCTGTCTGCACTGTATACAATCCATCCTGCGAGGTACCAACTAGGACGTGTTCATATTTTAAACTGTCTAGACCAGTGGTGGGCAACCTGCGGCCCACAGGCTCTCTGCATGACCCGTGAGACATTTTGTTTGCCACTGCACAGGATAGCCAGATTCCGCTGGTTTCCATCCAGGGTGTAGGGTTTTTCCTACCAAAGTGACTAATGTGACACACAGGTAAAGCAAAGGCGCGTGAAGCGAGATGCGTGGCGGTTGCACACAATATTGACTGAGAGCTGTGTGCTCCCTTTGCATCCAATCCCAGTGCTGCTACGGTTCACTCGGCGCCCCCCGCAAATTCTAGGGACGCCAGCGCAGCGAGCAAAACTGCCCTGTCTAGGGAGACTGGCCTGGTTACGACAATCTTGTGGCCCACTGAGATGGAGGAGGGCCACTCAGGTGGCCCGCTGACTACCCTAGGTTGCCCATCACTGGTCTAGACCAGTGGTTTTTGAATTAGGGGTTGTGGCCTTATACTGGGTGGTGGGATGTCGGGCACCGGGTCTCATTGCTGCAGGGGGAGCAGGTGAGCAGTGGGGGGGCTAAGGCAGCTCCCTGCCTGGCTTTGCATCACAGACTGAGCTGCGCCCCAGAAGCGGCCGGCAGCACGCCCGGCTCCCAGGTGGTGAGAGCGCACAGGGCTCCCTGCACTGCCCCTGCCCCTGCCCCTGCCCCGAGCACTAGCTCCCCACTCCCATTGGCTGGGAAACTGCTGCTGACTGCTTCTGGGGGCAGCCTGGCCTGCGGTGCCAGGACAGGCAGGGAGCTGCCTTCCCCCCCACCCTGCTGCACCCCTGACTGGGAGCCGCTCGAGGTAAGCCCCTCCCACCCCAGCCTTGATCCTCCCCCAAAGCCGGAGCCCCCTCCTACACCCCAAAGCTCCTCCTCAGCCCCACCCCGGAGCCCACTCTAGTCACATTATATTGGGTAGTGGGCATCAACAATTTTCTTCAACTGGGTCATGAGAAAAAAAGCTTGAAAACCGCTGGTCTAGACCCTCTGGACGTGTTACTGAATCCATAATAGCAAGAGGTGTAGGAGGTCTTTCTAATGCAGTGTTAACCCAGGATCCCTGGCTAGAGCAATGAGAGATGAGCCATGTTATGCCCTCGATCTGGGCAACATCTGCGTGCCAACAGCAATAGCCAACAACTACAGCAAAGGCCCTCGTGAATTTCACAAAGTCTGTGGCACTGCTCCTTTTGGGGGTGTTCAACTCGGTGTGGGTTATAGTTTGATCTGATTGTTTCAGGCTCTGGTTTATTTGAAGGGGGTAGCAGTATGGGGGGAGGTGTTTATGTTGTGAGGGTCAGTCTCACAATGCAGGGAAGGTGCTTGGAAGCTGTGATTCAGGCTGTTTGGATGGTTTGGTGAAACAACATCTAACTTGGCTGATGTCTGGTCACACCAGACAAGGAACAACTGTGCACTTGATCCTTTTCTGACTGTAACGAATGACAAAACTCCCATAGATTCCCTTTGTTAGCACCCGGCTAACCCAGGCTGTGTTGAAACATGGATTGACTAACATGGTTTCAGGACAAGCATGGACAGAATCCTAGCTGCTTCCCTCTCCTACTGAGCAGGGTGGAGAACGTGGATGCACAACAGCATTGGTGAAAGGAGAAGGAAAACAGCGCATGTGGGGCTGGGCACGGGTTACTGTGTGTGTAACAGCAAAGACCAAACCAGGGGAAATGCCCCTGGAGGGAATCCCCTTTGATCTATTTAAGAATGTAAAATCCAGAAGCCCTGTACTTAAACCACAGCCCTCAACTGTCATTCCTTAATGCACTGCCATTCAGAGACATCTGCCTGACTGGTATTAGAGTAGGTCCTCAGAGCCCTGCTGGACACACACAGAACCAAAAGATGGCCCCTGCCCCCAAAGAGCTAAGGCCAGGTCTACATCAAAAGGGATGGTCAAATCAAGATATGCAACTCGAGCCATGTTAATGACCATAGCTGGAGTCAACGTACCTTCGAGTTTCCCTGCCTTCCCCACAGTGGGAGGCCGATGGGAGCAAATGCTCCTGTCAGCTTCTCTTATTCCTCACAGAAGCAGGAGTACTGGGAGTACCCTCTGAGTTCAATTTAGTGGGTCTTAACTAGACCTTCTAAATTGAACTCTGAAAGATTGATCGCGGCAGTGCTGATCTTCCCCAGAGTGAAGACTTGGCCTAAGTAGCTATCCCCATGTCCATTGTATGCTGGAGATTATTTATATCTTAACTGGGACTTGCTGCAAGCCAGCTGAGGTTTCTTGAGCCACCTGGGTCATCTGAAGAAGGCCCCAGGCCTCCGATTTATCTGAAATGTGGGTACAGAGAAAGTTGCCTACACGAACCAAACCACCGTAGGCTCAGCTGCTCAGTGGGTTGTATGACAGCTAGCAACAGAGGGTTCGCTTTCCACATTTTTCTGAAAGAACAAACATCTCTTCCCTGCCCCCTATCACCAGAAGGAAGATTTCATCAATGGGCCAGTTATCATGGCAAATATGTTGGCAGGAAAACATGACTAATCGATGCCCTCCCATTCAACGCTGTTTTACCCTACATGCTTCCATGCAAGCCCAGCTCAGCCTGAACGCCTTCATTCGAAGGTGCTTCCCGTTTTGGGGCAGAGCCTTTTGAATGCCTTCCAATTTTCCTTCAGGCCAAGCCCAATATGCACACGGAAATGTAAATTTCCGCAGTGTTTCAAAACGCAGCCTCTCATTTCGCAAGCGTGGATGAGGAATTAAAAAAATCCGGCGGGTGCAGAATGGCCTACAATAAAACAGTGACCATTTTTCACACGGAAACATTCGTCACAGAATTGTGCCCAGTGATGCACCTTCCCGGCAGATGTCCCTCCCGGAGGGGCTGGTCCTGGCGTGGTTGCTGAGATAAGTAGTGTCTTACTCAGGGAGATGCTCTGCTGATTTCAGCAGGGCTACTAAAGCAGCAAGGAGCTTCGGAACGCAGGCAACGCCAGCAGCATCTAGCCCGAACTGGTAACCTGCCTAGGAAGAGAATGTGTCACTTGACTTGTGCATGGACAGCTTGTGTCTCTGGGGTCTGGCTGCCCAACAAGAAAGACGGGTGCTCTGATTTTGTTTGTAGCCACTACAAAGGAAGTGTGTTTGTTGTTGAACGTGGGCACCCAGCTTCCATGGAGCTCGCTAAGACTTCCTATGGAGGGAGAGACATTGTACCCGTTTGTATGCTGCCTGTGCATGCAACCGGCCATCTGCAGTCTGGCCTGCTCCCTGGGTGTGGCCCAGGGCAATCTCCATCCGCACAGCACGTTGGGCTCAGCTGAGGGGAGGAGCAGAGGAAGACCTTGCTGCTCCTCTCACGCTCCAAAGACTCCTCTCGCTGCCCCAAACCCAGAGAGGCTCCCGGGTCATGACTCTTCGAAGAGCAGCCACGGGCCCATCCGAGTGGAGCGTGCCAGTACAAATGGGCCACACCCGTCCTTGGGCACCCCTGGCTGCTCTTGCCCGTGCCGCACTGCATAGAACTAGTGGGGCTTTCCCTGAGTGAAGCCCAGCATGGGGCAGAACCCGCTGGGCCGAGCAGGGGGAACTGAGCAAAGCATGGAACCAGGAGGGCACGTCACCCATGTCAGATTCCGGCTGGTGGCAGTTACAGGGAACCTGCGAGAGACAAGGGGCTCACTTTCAGATCCTGTGGCTGGCCCTCCCTTACAGAGCTAAGTGCCGGTCAGTGGCTTAGCCCAGGCATGCAACTCACTGCACTTTAATGGTCCAGCTCCAAGGTGGGGTGGGGCTGGGCTGGGCTGGACTGCCAGAGATGAGGGTTTTTCATACCTGGATTGAAGCTATAGGTGTACGTAGCAAATTTCCCTTCAGGGCAGGCTGGGAATTCCATCTACATCCTTTCCCTTTTGCGGGTCCTCCTCCATTCACTTGGGGTCTGATCCTACAACCCTTATGGACTGGTCAGCTTTGTACAGGTTGGACCTCCCTGGTCCGGCACCCTCGGGACCTGAGCGGTCCCAAAGCAGGGAGTTTGCCAAACCACAGAGTTTGCCAGACCAGCCTGCTGCCCCAGTCCTGGGCTTCTCTCCCTGGGGCTCCCTGCTCTGCCTCTGGCCCTGCTAACACTGGCCAGCAAAGTCCCCCACCCTGCTGCCCGCACACTGCCCCAGAGATCCCAGCTGGGACTGCCTGGCCATTGCCGGCTTCACTGCCACTGGGGATTCCCTGGGGTTCCCCAGCCAGCCCACTTCAGCGGGGGAGTTCCCTAGCCAGGGCTACCCAGTTACCCCAGCCCTGCTGCCAAAGGGGGTTTCCTCGGGTTCCACAGCTGGGCCACCTGTGGCTGGGGGTTTCCCCAGTGGGGGCGGGAGTTCCCCGGCTGGCACCTGGCCCCGTTGATGCGGAGGGTTCCCCAGCTGCTATCTGGCCCAGCCACTGCTCACCTAGTGGGGGCTCCCCAGTCCCCCACATTCTCTCAGCTGGATCCCGCTCCCACTTCCAGGGCTCTTTGTTCCAGCAACATCCGTGGCCCTGCCAGACCATGAATGTTGCTGGACCAGAGAGTCCCAGATATGGGATGTTCAATCTGTGCAGACGGCTCGGGTGTGTAAGGCGAGTGGGACTGGGCCTCGAGGTCACAGCCATCCCAAGCCACGGGCTTCTCTTTCCAAATCGGCCAGGTCCCCAGGGCTCCCACTTTAGGCGCTCCTGGACCAGCCATCCTCCACACCCCAAGGCTTCACCCACAGGGGCCCCTAAGCCAGGCCCCCACCCCAGGACTCTTGTTCAACACCCAGCGACACTGATTGGGCCTCTGATCTCACCCCACGGTGACCTTGCCCCACAATTAAGGGGCTTCTGGCTACATCCTAGCTCCATTCCCATGCTCACCTATGGCACTACAGAAACAGTCAAATCAACAGCAATAATACCCCCGGCATGGGCCCCAGGGTAATTAACAAGTGACCTGGTGACTTGCTGGCTTCAGAGACTAATCTCTATTCTCAAGGGTATGTCTGCAGAGCAGGTGTAAATCCCAGCTGGGGTAGCAGTGCTCACACCAGCTCTGCCGGAGCGAATGCCTAGTGGCTGCAGACCATATGGATATCTAAGGGCTCAGCTGGAGATACACTCAGGTGCTGCCATGTCGGTCTTGCTCTCATTTATAGCGGACTTGCTCCAGCAGGTCTAGTGGGCAGACAGCTCCACGAGCTGGGAATTACCCCTGTCAGCCGCACCGCAGGCAGAGTCTGTCTGCCCAACCCCTCCAGGGCCAGGGCTCTGCAGATGCCCTGCCAGCACCCGTCGGAGCTCAGGGTTAAAGGAGCCCGAAGTACTGGTATGATCCGTCCATAGGATTGATTCTGCCAGAATACGTTTATGGTCCCAGTCCTGCGGTCCTTCCTCAGACAGCGCTCCCACTGACGGCAGGAACAAGCCGTAAAGAGAGGGCCGGCCGTTTCCTTAAGGCTGGATTGAAAGTCAGGAGGGCAGGGCCAACATTTTCAAAGGTCGGGGCTAAAGTTAGTCCCCCAACACTGTCCTTCCACACCTAAATAAACGGCCTGACTTTGAGGTCGGGGACAGGATCCCTGTGGGGTTCAGTTCACTCTCCTTCCAGGGCCGCCCCCTCCCGGTGCTGGGACAAAGAGGCACTGAGCACCCTCCCATCTAGCCAGCCCTTGGCTGGAGCAGGTCCTTCGGAGAACAGGCTTTGGCAAGACAATTTCAAGTTTTCAACTTGTGCCCTGGGACTGGGAGGGGGAACCATTTTCTGACGGGGAACAAACCTCCACTTCCCGGTCTCTTTTCTCTTCTGATTTCACTGCATCTGACCCAGAGCAAACTCCACCTCTCCCTGGCCACCCCCGGAAAAGGGAAAACTCAAGTGAACGTTCCGCCTCCTACACAGTCGTTTTTGGCAGGCGCTGGTGGCTTTCGTGCTGCCAGTCCGGGCGAGAGGGGCCTGAAGAGAGCCTCCCTCATGACAGCCCCATCTGTCGGGGGAAGCATGCAGCTTGCCAGCACAAGCCGCCCCCAGCATCGCTTGGTGCACCGAACCTTCCAGGAGGGAGGCTGGCATGGGCCGTGCTCGTGATGCAGGATGCGTAGAGAGAGGCTGGCGGGGCTGGCTGGCGATGGACAAGGCCTTGCGGCCCAGTCGGGGTCTGTACTTTGCTCCTAAAAGAGGCCACGATGCGCCAGGAGCTAAGGGGCACACCTGCAAAGCGCAAGGCAACCGTCATCGGCTTGTGACAGCCCCAGGATGGCCAGTAGGTGACCGGAAAGGCACAAACCGTTCAGGGCTGGACAGTCTCCCCTGCAGAGGGCACAGGAATTGGTGGGCGTAGGTTGGCACTGGCAGAATTACTACTCTGTTGGGAGCAGCTGGGTTTGGCTGCCACTTGGAGGGCTGCCAGGAGTTCGGCCCACCGACCCCCAACTAAGGATGTTCAGAGGCGGGTAATCCACTAACCGTGTAGTCGATAAAATGTTTATTGACTGCACGGTTAGTCGATAAGGGAAGGCTTCCTCCGTCCCAGCTTGCTCCGGGTCCAGGAGCTACCCCCTGCTGTGGCTCTGCAGTTCCAATGTAGTAAGAGCTGGGTGCCGCAGACAGGGGCTACTTTGCAGTAGGCTTCCCTGCTTCTGATAGGGGACAGAGATAGTGCTGGGGGGAACTGGCTTTTAAGCTAGCTCCCCCCAGCTCCTGCTCTCTCCCCCCTTGCTGCCTAGGCTTATCGGATAGTCGACTACTTGACTATTCGCTTACATCCCTACCCCCAACATCCCTGCAGGTCACAAGGCACCCAGCTATGTATTAACTCTGTGCCCCAGCACCTCCTACTGGTCATGCTGGGAATTAGCTCTTGGACCACTAGGGCGCCTTCTACCAGCAGCATCTTGCTCGCCGTTACTACTGCCGTCACCACACTCTGGACTTACATCGCTCCCAGATGGTGGCATCTTCTCTGGGGCCCGGCCTTCCGGCTGTGCCCCCGCTCACTGTCTCCCTGCTTCTGGGGACCAGCGGTCCTCAGTCCCGCCACTCACTCCAGGGGCAAACTGCAGTCTAGGGTCAGGCCACTGTCCCCGGTGGCAGGCAGGGCTAGGTGGGGGGGTGACCCAGGCCTGCCCACTACTCTTTGTCCTGGCCTAAGGACCCTACAGCTGGCAGCCACTTACTGCCTCTCCTCCTATTCCCACTGCCTGCGTTCCTGGGCCACTTCCCCCATAATCTGAGCACCTTCCCTGCCCTTGCCACAGGGCCCCACTCTGGCCACAGTCAGCCAAGAGCCCCTCTGTTGCGCTGCTACCCAGGCCAGCAGCACAATAGCTCGCATGTTCCTCAGCTGCCAGCCCTTCCCCCTTGCCCTCCAGGGAGAGACTGACCCTTGGCTCTGCTGAGCAGCCCTTTATATATGGGCTGCCTCAGCAAGCCTGCTCTTGATTGGGTCTCAAGAAGCCCTTTCCTAATTGGCCGGGGTTTTGTGTCGCCTCTCCAAGATTTCCTTAAACCTTCTTCTGGGGTGTTGCAGCATCCTCCCGAATACCCTCTTCCCTCTCCTGGCAGCAAAGACCCAAAGGAGCCATGCCACCTGGATTTCCCTTGCCAATCAGCTCCAGATAGCCAAGCCTAGAGAGCCGGGCATCGAGAAGATTATCCCACAAAACAGCAGCTGCTCCAGGGGCTAGGAGAGGTTGATGTTGGGGTGGCTGGAATGGTTGGCTGGTGACAAACAAGGCCTTTGCAGGGGTCTGACTGGGATTATCTGGGTCAAGCCAGTACCCAGGGCCTGTATTGCTCCCAAAAGAGCCCACCATTGCGTCCAGGAGCTAAGGGGCACATCTTCCCTCACTTCTGGCCCTCAGCAGGCTGGGTACCATCAACTGGCTGCAGGGACGCACAGAGCTATTGGACTTTCTTAGCGCCTTTCGTCCAAAGATTTCCAACCTCAGTACAGACGAGAAGCATAACGCCGTCCATGGTGGGCGGGGCTAATGTCCTTTGCTGTGCACAGGGAGAGAAGAACAGAAGGTTGTTTCTCTCTGGTGGTTAAGGCCTGACAGGCCTGGCCAAAGTGTTTGTGGGACCCAACAGCACATGGACGCGCAGCTCCCAGCCAGGACAGTGAGCAAGCGGCCGGTCAGGCGGGAGCTGGGCAGTGCGGGGGCCTGAAGGTGCGGGGCCCATGGCAACCACCTTGCTCGCCTTGCCCTAAGGCCGGGCCTGAGGCCGAAGCCAGGAGACCGGAATCTGGATCCCTGATCTGCCACAAACATCTTACTAAGTCACTTCTCTGAGCCTCGTGTTCTGCATCTGTAAAACAAGGAGCACGGTACCGCCCTGGGCTCCTCTGAAGGGCCTGGTTCAGTCCTGTGGGGATGCCCCGCTGAGCTCCTCCGAGGGAAGGTGCTGCACAAGAACAAAGCGGTGTGGAGTTACTTGCCCAAGGTCACACGGCACGTCAGGGGCAGGGCTGCTGCAGTGCCAAGTCCCCAGCTCGAATCACAAGGGCAGAGCCTGCCTTTCTAAAATAGCCCAGCAGCTACCAATCTGGGAATCCGCAGCCTGCTGGCTGTGCCGGGGCTCGAGCGGTCCGGTCGCAGGACCCCTCGCTCAGACATCCCAAGCTCTGGCAGTCTCTGAGGCCCACCACAGCTGGTGTTGGGGGGTGAGGAAACGGCTCCCTCCAGAGCCGGATTAAGACATGCTGGGGCCCTAAGCTATGTCAAGTTTAAGAGGCTCTATAGCATTACCAAAAAAATGTGTATTGTTCTGCCACCACCCCCTGTGGGGCTGGAGCACACAAAATCTACTATCTAGGCTCTGCTGTGGGAGGGGAATGTGGGGAGGGTCCTTCTACTTCTCAGTCGGGGGCCACATCAGTGAGGGCTTGGAGGGTTTTTTGCTTCTCACTTGTGTGCGGCTCCCGGCTGATTTTTCTGTGGGTCAGCGGCCCCCAACCCAAAAAAAGTCCCCCAGCCCTGCTAGCTGAAGCTTACTTAGCTTGTGCATAAATCCAGCACCGGCTCCCTCCCGCACCCCGTGTTTGTTGGGGTGATAACTGACCTCTCCAAAGTGGCACTGGTGTGCCAGGCAGGGGACGTCCTCCAAAGAGACAGCTCAAGAGCACAATGAGAGGGGACATCTAGCTACAGCTCCCACGGCAAGGCCCGCGGGGCCGACCGGACGCAAACAGGAGACCGGCATCCCTGAAAGGCTGTGAGCAGAATGAGACACAAGGTGGCTAGGTTGCTTCCTCGCTCCCTCTCCCTCCGACGCCTCCCCGAGGCAGGCCCCAGATGTGACGCACCAAACCACGGCGGAGGTGAGGGTGCAAGCCAAACCGCCTGGCAACGTGAGGGTTGTGAGTTCTGATTCCAGCTCGGTCACTGGCGTGTTCCGCACCTGAGGCCGAGCTGTTGATTTCCTCTGGCTATGGTCCTCACAGGCCAGCTAGAAAATGAGCAAGACCCTCCTGGCAAACCCAAGACAGCCCCTGAGCTGAAACAGCTGGCAGGCCCCAAAAGAAAGCGCATTGCCTTACTAGATGCTGGCCCAGAAAGGGAGGTGGTGTTCCTTTAAGGACGCTGCCCCGGCCTGGCGTACCCGCAGCGCTTCCCAGATGCCATTCCGGGTATAGCTGTAACCGAGTGCCGCTTGGGGTGGAGCCAGCGCTGACAGTGCAGCCCTCTACTCAGGCGCCCTCCATCTGTTGCAATCCTCTATCACATGCCCACCTACCTCTGTGGTCCTGGGGACCCGGCCAAGGCTGCCTGCTGCGGTGGGGCAGTGCAAATATTGCCAGCCGGCCAAACCTTCCCCTCGCTGGAGAATTCTCCATGCCCCCTAACGCCTCCCAGCCCGGAATGGGCCAGCTGTGTCAGAGGGTGGGCTGAGCCCCTGGGGGGCAGATGGAACTAGCCCAACTCCCTCTGCCGGAGGGACAAGCCCATTCCCGGGGCAGGGAGACTGCAGACAGCTCCCTCCCGGTTGGACGGGGCCTCTGAGAACAGCCCATGGGACAGGAGCACAGGGCAGGTCTCAAGAAAGCCCCTGCCCAAGTGGGATGAGGGGGAGGTTGTCTGGGACAGTCCCTCCCATTGGGAGATGGGGGAGGGTGTCTCTATGATACACCATGCCTGCCTGGGACAGGGGGATCTGTACCTGCTCTTTGAGTTGTTACAGTCCAGGCACCTGGGTGGCCGGTGGTGAGTTTATTCTTTTTCCGGCATTGCCCTGCCTTGCCGTGGCCCCCGGGAAGGGCCGGGCCGGCCTGGGAAGCCTGCCTGAAACCTGGTGTCAACATTCTGCCCTCTGCAGTTCTGATACGTTATGAAAAACAACACGACTTTCCCGGGGCTGATTTACTACCGGGGAGGAAACCGGGCTGGAAAAAACAACATTCCAGAGCTCCTATCCTCAGCGCGCCCCTCGCCACCTGGGACACCGCAATTTCCCCCTCCCGGCACTGGGCAAACCGCCCACCTCTTGGAAGACCCCGTCCCTGCCTTGCCCCCTTGAGCGAGATGTGGTCGGCTGGGGGCCGGGGAGAGCAGCTGTTTGGCAGGTGTCTGGTTAGCACCACGCTGCATTCTTGTAGATTAGGTTTGCGCCGGAACGGAGCTGAGGAGATGCTGCAAAGCCTGGGGAGGAGGGGAGTTGAGGGGGAGGGAGGCCTATATATTTAAACCCCATGCCCTTTTCTTCCCCCACCACCCACTGCTTCCTTGCAGGAGCCACCAGGCCTGTGGGCTCCACCCCAGCCTCTCAGCTCCTTGAGCCCCACACACCTTTGTCCTTCCTCCCCCACCTCAGGGGAACTCCTTGCCTTGCCAGAGGAGGTTGTGCAGGCCAGGACTTTAACAGGGTTCAAAAAGAACTAGATAAGTTTGTGGAGGTTGGGTCTGTGGCGGCGAGTCGGGGTTCCCCCTAGTCCTGCAGCCCCATAGCAGCAAGAATAGACTCCGCCAGCCAGTAGAATAGAGAGGGTTTATTGCTTCGCCGGGATACAGCATAGCACAGACATGGTGTGCTTACAGGAGTCAGGGCCAGGATGCCTCAGACCCCTTGGGATAGGGGTCCATTGCCTCCCCTAGACCTTCAGTCCTCAGCTTAGGCTGTTTCCTTCATGTTTCCCAGCCAGCAACTGCCTTGCTCCCAGACCCTGCCCCCAAATCAGGTGTTCGTCTCGGCCTCCCTTCCTTTGTCTCTCCCCTGTGGAAAGAGCCTTGTTGTCTGCTCAGGCTGGGCCTAGGTGTCTGGGCTAATACACATGTGGGTGAGTCAGTGGGAATCACACAGCACAGCGCAGGGGGGACCCTGGGTGACAGAGCAGACAGCACCCCCACTACATCACATCCCCCCCGCTCCAAGAGCGAACTGACAGGGAACGCCTTTGTCGACCGCTCCTGTTCCCTGCCGACCGATCCGCGCCTTGACTGTCGCGCTGTGCCGACTATCAGCTGAGCCGGCACAGCGTGGCGGCCATTTTTATTTTAATGAAGCTGGGGATATTTAAATCCCCGCTTCATTGACTATGTTATATTGACAATGAAGGAAGGATGGCAGGAGACAAATCGCTTGATCATTGTCTTTGGTCCACCCCCTCTGGGGCACCTGGTGCTGGCCACTGTCGGCAGACAGGCTACTGGGCTAGATGGGCCTTTGGTCTGACCCAGTACGGCCATTCTTATGTTTATGTCGGGTCGTCTAATTTACATGCCTCTGGTGTCAGAGGCATGTAGTCTAGACATACCCTGGGAGCGTGAGGAGAGCCCTGGGCACCGGGCTTCCAGAAATAGGCTAGGAGATGTGAGGAAACCTGGATTCCAGCAGGTTCCCCTCCCGGCGTGAGGACTGCCACGGCGTGTTCTCCCAGGTGCTTTGAGCTGCTGTGGGGCGGGGAAGTGGGTGGCTGATTTGTACATTGCCACAAGAGGCTCCTTTCTCCCACGATTCCCAGACGGTGTTCACAGCACACAGGTAAGTGACCCCTCAGTAACATCTCAAACCCTCCACCCTCACGGAGTCCCAGAGCTTGGCTCTACATGGTGATTTTTCAGCCCTCAAATCCAGGCAGCTTCCCCAGGCCAGATGCGAGGTTTTCAGGGGTGGGGAATCTTTTTGGGTTGGAGGCCGCAGACAAATCAGTCGGGGGCCGCACACAAGGAGAAGGACACTCCTCACATTCCCCTCGCACACCAGACCCTAGGAGGGTGCAGGCTAGTAGATTTTGTGTGTCCCAGCCCTACAGGGAGATGGGGGGGCGGGGGATGGAGCACTTGCGTGGGGCTTCCCAATGTTGGGGGCGGAGCCCTGAGTTTCAGGGGCCAGATCTAGGCAAGTCGGGGCCTACCTCTGGCCCCTGGGCCTTAGGTTCCCCACCCCTACTTGTGAAGATGCACCCTGAGGGTATGTCTACACTGCAAAGTTAATTCGAAATAACAGCCATTATTTCGAATTAACTTTAATAGCGTCTATACATGCAAACTGCTATTTCGAAATTAATTCGAAATAGCAGAGCGCTTAATTCCAATTTGGTAAACCTCATTCTACAAAGAGTAGCACCAAATTCCAAATAGCTATTTCGAATTAAGTGCTGTGTAGACACTTAATTTGAAATAGGGGGCCTCCAGCCCTTCCCAGGGAGCCCTGGTGGCCACTCTGGGCACAACCAGGAAAACTTACTCTCCTCTCCTCTCCCCCAGCCCCGGAGCCATTAAAGAGGTAGACCCTGGCCACAGTGCCTGTGCCAGCTCCAAGCCTGCCAGCCCAGAGCTAGCAGTGGCCACCGGGGCCCCTGACCCAGTGGCCCCAAAACATGAGCCAGCAAGCCACTGGCAGCCAGCCCTCCACCGCTCCCCAGGAGCAGTCTGCCAGCTCCCAGGAGCCTGACAGGGGCTGGAGAAGGCAGGCACCTTCCTGGTCCAGGGTGGAGATCACGAACCTTATTCAGGTTTGGGGGGGATGCCCCCAATGTCCATGATCTCTGCACTAGATGGAGGAATGCGGCTGTCTATGGCAGGATAGCTGCCAGCCTGGCCACCAAAGGCCACATGCGAACCCAGGAGCAGGTTTGCATGAAAATCAAGTAGGTCCGGCGAGACCCCCAACCCAGGGCCCTGAGCTTCCCTCCCCCTTCTTCCCTTTGCTTCCCCCTTCCAGCTCCCTCCTCCCAGGTTTCCCCCTCCCCTCTTCCACCTCCTTTCCCCAGTCTCCCCAGAGGTTCATCCCCCCCCCCCCAGTTTTGTTCAATAAACCTAGTTTCTATTTTTGAACATATGTATCTTTTGTTTGACATCAGGAAGGGGGGCTAGGGAGGGGTAAGTGGAAGGACGTGAGGGAGGAATGGGGCACAAGCCCCCGGTGCGGAGGACTAGAGTGGCTCCGAGGGCTCCTCGGGGTGGACGCTCTCCCGCAGGGCCTCCTGGATCCTGACAGCCCCCCGATGGACCCCCCAGATGGCAGCCTGCAGCAAGTGCAGCTGGGCTGATGGCAACAACACCACGAGACGCACCGGCGTGCCCAGGGGCAGCTCTGGCTCCATGTGGCTGAGTGCTGTGGTGTCCCGAGTGTGGGCTCTCAGAGCACTCCAAGACAGGACTGCTTTGCTGTCCCTCATCAAGGTAGACAAGCAAGCGGGGAACCCTGAGAAATGTGTGTCCGGGGTGGGGGTAGGGTCCCTTTAAGCACCCTGAGCTCAGTTAGCCTCAGGCAGCAGCCCCACACACTAAGTCCTAACCTGATGCCCTGCCGGCACTGGTTCTGGCCAGCCTTAACTTCGGTTCAGGGTCTGCTCAGTGTGCTATTTTGAAATAGCTTTTGTGTGTAGATGCGTTATTTCGAATTAGCTTAATTCGAATTAACTATTTCGAATTAAGTTAACTCGAATTAATGCTGTAGTGTAGACATCCCCTGAGTGTCCTCACATAGCCTCTCAGGGAGCTAACGTGGAGTTTCAATCAGGGATCACCCTCATGCTGGTCTGCTGCCCAGGTGGGAATCTCTCTCCTAAAGCCCCCAGCTTATGCTAGGCACTGTATAGACACATAGCCAGAAAGTGCCTGCCCTAGAGAACTTCCAATCTAAGGAAACAAGGCAGACAAAGGGCAGAGTGGAAACAAAAGAAAGCCCAAAGCTAAGGGACTTGCCCTGGGTCCCACAGCAGGTCAGAGGCAGAGCTGAGACTAGAACTCACGTCCTACTGGTATTAAAAACAACAATGGGTACATTGTGTGTGTTTATGAGCAAGATGGACTCACATCAGAGAACTGCTTTGCTCCCCACTCCAAACACCAGGGAAATGCAGATCCAGAGCCAAATGCTGGGACTTGAGCGGATCTCTATTTTGAGCCATAGCGGAATGCTGGATCTGGACACCAATGAAATATGCCGAAGTCTGGAGTCACTTCAGGCTCTGAACTTTGTGACTCAACCTATAACTGATACAGAGGGAGACATCATGACCCGTTTGAAGTCAATGGGAATTTTGCAACATATGGCTTTTACCAGCCCAGGCACCTGCCCGTAGCCTGGTGATTCATGAGAAGGAAAACCTTATATTTTACCCACCTGTCGAAAAAAAAAATTACTCAGCCTGAGCAAGGAGGATTTTGCAAGACTGCGTATGTACAAACATTCACAAATGCCACATACAGCCGAACCGCTCTCCCTCCCTTTCCTCATCCCCACCCACAACCTTCTCAGCAAAGATTTAGCAGATACTGTAACACAGTCTGATATTATTAAGACTTCAGGACATTTATAAAATATACTGCAGAACATCTATAGAAAGATCATAAATAATGAAAGCTAAACCGCTTGTCAAATAAAGGAGCAACGTAGGTTTTGCTAGGCGGTATCCCCATTTTGTCTTTTAGAGCATAAGAACGGCCATACTGGGTCAGATGAAAGATCCATCTGGCCCAGACTCCTGGCTGCCAACAGTGGCCAATACCAGGTGGCCCAGAGGGAATAAACAGAACAGATAATTATCAAATGGTCCATCCCCTGTTGTTCAATCCCAGGCTCTGACAAACAGAATCTAGGGGCACCATCCCTACCCATCCTGCCTAATAGCCATTGATGGACCTCTCATCCTCAAATTTATCTAGTTCTTTTTTGAACCCTGTTAAAGTCCTGGCCTTCACAACATCCTTTGGCAAGGAGTTCCACAGGTTTACTATGTGTTGAGGGAAGAAAAACATCCTTTTGTTTGTTTTAAACCTGCTGCCTATTAATTTCATTTGGTGGTCTTTAGTTCTTGTGTTATGGGAACAAGTAAATAACTTTTCCTTATTCACTTTCTCCACACCAGTCATGATTTTATAGACCTCTATCATATCCCCCCTCAGTCTCCTCTTCCCTAAATTGCAAAGTCCCAGTCTCTTTAGCCTCTCCTCATATGGGACCCATTCCAAAACCCTAATCATTTTAGTTGCTCTTTTCTGAACCTTTTCTAATGCCAAAATATCTTTTTTGAGGTGAGGAGACCAAAAAAGTGAGTGGATTGTGAGTAGATAGAGAAATGTATATTTAGTCATGACCAGGTTATTTTTCTTTGTTTTGTTGTTTGGTTAAACTTCCTTGTGCTAAATCCATGTGCCCCTCTCCTCCCACATTCACTGTATATAAGCTGTAGCCCAGAGATAACATTTTTCTGTGTTTTAATCTGTTCTTTTCTCAGTTGCTCTGTAGCACCTAGCAACCAAGTGTGCTTTATCAAGTATATCTGTTGTTTTGTTAATAAAATCACCTTTTTTAAAGCAATTATTTGATTCTTGTGTCCTGGAAAGTAGCAGGAGGTCTGGGTATCTGTGCCTAAGACTAAGAGGTCAGCTACCAGAGAATGCAGTTTGTTTTCTGCTTTTCTCAAGCTCTCTTATGATAAAAGAGCATGGGGGACATGCCTCTGCAAGAAGTTTAAGTGTTTCTTCCTGGGTTTCAGAAGAAGGGGTTTTGTTTTTGCACTTAATGGTGGCAGCTACTTCCCAATGGCAGGAAATCTCTGACCTTGGGGAGTTTTTTGTAAGCAGAAGCCTACAGAGGCAAGATATTTTTAAGGTCTCTTGTGGGCCCACACCTTCTGCACATGGAGCGCCAGAGTGGGGAACAGCCCTGACAGTTTGTATTACAGCAGTGCCGAATGACCCCAATTGATATCAGAGCCCCTCATGATATCAGAGCCCCTCACTGTACAGACACATGGTGAGGGATGGTCCTTGCCCTGAAGAATTTAGATGGAGAAAGGAGACCCATCTCCATTTAACAGCAGAGCCAGGAGTCGAATCTAGCTCTTCGGAGGCTGAATACCTCTCTATAGCCTATTGGGATAGGATCTTACCAAGAAAAAATTGCATGAGGACTGAGGACCCATGATGCTTCACTCTAAATGTGCAACTAGAACCAGGCCTTACAAGTGAAGCTGCTGCTGGCTGTTGTCTTGTTAGGGAGCTCCTGGCCTTGCCTTCCCTCCCTGTCCTGAGCCTGCCTCCAGCAGCCTGCATCACACTGGCTCCTTCCTGCCTCTCTACAGCATCACTTTGCCCTCTCCCCGTCCTGGGCCTCTCTCCTGTGACAAGCCTGGGGCCCAGCAAAGCGCTACCCAGACACCTGCTTTGCCTTTTCCGGGCCAGGTGCTTTGGGCCTGCTCGGCCGGATGGAAGGACCAAGGAAAGCAGAAACAGCATTAGCACGGGAGCAGGTCTCCCCAAAGCTCCTGCCTTCGTGGCGGGGCAGATAACCAGCTGTCAGCCCCCTGAGAGCACACCCCTCCCCTCAGTCCTGCCAGCCATTGCCCAGAGCCAAGCATTTGCCAGGCACCTTGAGAGAAGCTTCATGGGGACCCTGGTTCTTGAGGTCAGTACCCCCTTTCCTGGGCATGCAAGGGATCGCCCCTCAGCCAGGGCCGGCTGCTGCTGCTGAGTCCCTTTACACTCGCTGACGTCACGTACCCCCATCCTTACACTCAAGCACATTTCCTTTGGAGTCAGCGCCCCACACCCAGGGGGCAGGAGCGGCGCCCCAGCAGCCCGTCTGGAAATCACTGGGGGGGAGGGGGAGGAGTAAAAATAGAGTAAACGCCTCAGCGTTTGGCCCTGTGGCTTCGCTGGCAGCTAAGGCCGCGGTTCCCAGCCAGGTTTCAGGGGGGCTGCCAAGCAGGGTTAGCGTTAGACTTCCTGGGGCCTCGGGCAGAGAACTGAAGCCCCACTGCATGGGGCTGAGCCCAGAACCCGGAGCCCCCTCACCTGGGGCTGAAGCAGAAGCCTGAGCAACTGAGCTTGGCAGTGCCCCCAGTGTGGGGAGGCCCCAGGCACTGCCCTGCTTGCCAGAGGCGCCAACCCTGGATGTTCCAGGGCTGGGGCACCCACAGGGAAAAATTTTCCCCACTCTGCCTCCCTCCCCCTCCCATGACTTTTGCCCGCTGGTGGCCCCACTAATCTATTCCTCCCCTGTCCTTCCAGCACATCCAGAACACTGCAAACAGCTGATTCGTGGCGTTCAGGATGCTCCAGGAGGGAGGGAGAGGAGGTGAGGAAGAGGCAGAGCAGGGCCTGAGGGCAGGGGCGAAATAGGGTGATGTGGGAGCAGAGCTGTGGCAGGGCTTGGGGGGAAGGGGTGCAAAGGGGGCAGGGCCTGAGGTGGAGAGGGGGGTTGAGCATTCCCCAGCTAGAGGGGAAGTTGACGTGTATCCAGCATGCTGCCCCTTAATGCCAGCCCTGGCTTTTAGATGCAGAAAACCAGTTATTGTGGCCCAGGTGGTCTGTGGAGCTTTTATAGCATGCAGGGAAGAAAGAAAAAGGTTAAGAGCCCCTGAGCTAAGGTAAGATTAGAGAGACAGACACACAGACAGGCTCAGTCCTTCAGGGAGAGGACCGGGAGTTACTCTGAAACCGCAGCATGTCGCTGAGCTCCGAATCTGGCCCTTAGTGAGGCTGCTCTGTGGACACTCCGGTTCTACTACAGGATGGTCCCAGCGTTATCATGAGAAATGGAAACGAGGGATTTTCCAGTACGGGAAACCAGCCAAACTCCTTTCCATCCCAGTTCCATTCCCAGCGCTAAGTGTTCTGGGCGGCTTCACTTCGATAGCCTTGAAAAGGGGAAGCTAGTTTGAGCATATCCCATTTTGGGAGCAACACTGACACGCTGCTGCGAGCTGGCCTGGTCCTTGTAATAAGCGACTCTGGTGGTTTCCCCTCATTATCCCCAGCCCAGTCATATCCTGAGCAGCAGCAAGTTGTTGCCAGGGCCAGGAGGTAGCATGACAACCCAAGAACTCCCACCCTGGGATCAGGACCGGGCAGCCCTCACGTGGGCACGACGGTCTCCCTGGGAGTCCGCGCAGCTTTGAAAGCGAGATCTAATTGAATGCGATTGCATTTCAAAGCCAGCACAGGGGATTTCAGCGAAATACGTTGTGCTCGGTGACAGCCAGATGCGGGGGCTGTGGTGGTGATGACTGGCATGAAATATTTTCACCTTCAAAGGGAAGTTTCAGAAATGCCTGGACACGTTGGTAAGGGGGAGGACTCTGCAGAAGTCAGTTTTACTGTCTGTCCAGTCAGGTCTGGAATGTGAAAGCTCTTTAGTGTGTGTGTGTGTGTGTGTGTGCGTGCGAGAGAGAGAGAGAGAGAGAGAATGTGTGTGAGGGAGTGAGTGTGTGTGTGTCAGTGTGAGTGTGTGTCAGTGTGTGTGTGTGTGTGCGTGTGTGTGTGTGTGTGTGAGAGAGAGAGAGAGAGAATGTGTGAGTATGTATGTGTGTGTGTGCGAGAGAATGTGTGTGTGTGAAGATCCATTTCTCACAAAATGCCTGTGCACTAGAAATAAACACCCAGGGGGCATAATCACGTCCCTCCGTCCAAATAGCCCTGGCCTATCAATTCACCCCCTGCATTTTCTGTTTTCTTTATCCGCCTCCTTTCCTTCTCTCTTTAACCCCTTCAGCGCCTCCACACAGGACATTCCGCAAGCAGCTGCAGCTCTGGGAACGACGCCCCTTAGGGACCCCAGCTGTGCCACCGAGAGAGTCGCTGTTACAGTTCTGTGGTGCCGGAAGGGGTTCGCAAGGACTGAGCCTGAAAACTCTTTGTGCCTCTTGCCCCAGTGCCCCTCCCCTCACCTGTCCGCCCGGAGTCTGTCTACCTTTCACTGCACATCTATTTCTGTCCCATCCTCCCCACCCCCTGGCTCCTGCTGCTCTTTTCACGTGGGCCTCTCCCAGCTCCTTCGCCGGGCCCCAACGTGGCACCCTCCGCTGGCTGCCTTCCACTGCTCGCATTTTGCAGCCATTGAAACCGAGCCTGGACCAAAGCAGGTGCGGGGAAGAGCCCTGCCGTGGTGAGGGGATGGACCGGGGAGCCCAGTGCTCTTTGCTTTCTCTCTGGTGGCGTGAGCAAAGATAGCTTCCTTGGAAGGCAGCATGGGATGGGTTGGGGACGTGACAGGACAGGGCTCACCTGGCCTCTCCCACCCTGCTGCAGTCACAATCCCACCCCACATGGTCCTCCTCCTCTCATCCCCTTCCCTTGCCTCCTGCCTACATCCCTCCCACCCCCACTGCAGAGAGACCCCCCCCAGCAGTCGGCATGCCTACAAGGAGCGCTCACCTATTCTGCTGGGTTCTGAAATGGGAGGAAGGGCCTTTCATGGGCTCGGTCCCGACACCTTCACCCTGGCAGGATCTGGGGAGGGGAGCCACTGAGGCTGCGTCTACACTGCACCGTTATTTTGAGATAACAACGCAGGTGTCTACACCGCCATTCCATTATTTCGAAATAATTCCAAAACAACGGGCGGCTTATTCCGAAATCTGTAAACCTCCTTCTAACAGGAATAATGCCTCTTCCGAACTAGCTAGTGTAGACGCTCCACTGCTGCTATTTCGATATAGCCCCTCCCCAGTGCCTCCTGGGGTGCTAAATCGAGATAGCACGTCTACAGTAGGGGAGCCAGCCTCGGACTCATTTTGAGGCTTCCCTGCAGTGTAGACGTGCTATTTTGAAATAAGCTATTTCGGAATAACTATTCCCACATAGCTTATTTCAAAATAAGCGTGCAGTGTAGACGTACCCAGATAGTGCATCTGCCACATTTATTTCACCCCTTCCCTCTGGGGGTGAGAGGAGAGCCAAATCAGGAGAGACTGGCAGCTAGGAGCCTTTTTGGCCGTGACAAAGACAGATCAGTGGAATCAAATCCACTGGCAGCTGTGTGCCCGACAGGACATGCTGGCCTCTCTACCGGCCTAGTCTCAGACATGCCCATGTTCCCCAAAGAACAAAGAAAGGGGAGCTGGTGTAACACGTGGGGAGAAAGGGACCCGTTCCCCCTCTCCAGCCTGCACATGCGCCGGTTTTATTTCACCAGCGGCCTCAGACAGTGGAGCCCAGAAGCCCTCTGCCCAGGCTATGTTGCTTGGCTCCTCCTGGACCATCTGCTCTCGCTTTGCCCTATTCCCCAGCCCCCTGGCAATGAAAGGAATAGTGTTTGGAGCAGGCAGGGGCTCGCGCCTCCTTCCCTGCAGTAGGTAGGAGGGAACTCCTTGCAGTTCCACATCCTTGGAGCTAAGCCCTCCGGCATACACCCAGACACCAAAGGCTGGACCTGGCCAGCATCCCTCAGCCCCACCAAGACAGTCCTGACCCACTGACAGTGTTTCCTGCTCAGGGCAGGCGGCTATGCACCTAGAAGGGCCGGAGGGGCTGCCCTGCCTCAGTCTGCAGCCGAACTCCAGGGAGTAGCACCAGCTGGGCACTATTCTACAGACGGAAGAAGAAGATCCCGTGGTATCATTAGCCTGCTGAGATCACACCCTGCTTTCTCTTTCTCGCTGCTCTTTCTTTCTCCTTTTCCTTCTACATCAGGAAAATACCAAACATCTGATCGCCATGAGATTCAGTCACCCCCAGCCTACTGCCTCAGGCTTTCGCCTCCCGCACTTCCCTGCAAGCCCCCGCTTACCTGCTTCTGGAGAGAGAGGGCCCCGAGGCGGGATGAGCATGGCTATGCTTCGCGTCTGCCTTCCCCAGCCACATCCGCCTGCATCTCACATCGCCACTGGGTCTCCTCTGCCTCCCTCGGCAGCCTGAACAGGAACGGAGGAGGGCAGGGTGAAAAGGGGGGAGAGGGGAGGCGGGGAGGGAAGGAGGGGGAGAAAGGAAACTTTAATAGCACAGAGCCCCTTTTGTTTCCAGCATATGGTATATTTCGGACATACTGAAGGCATTAGCCACCTATATTTTGAAAGTGCTTACACTGGAGTATCCAGCTCTCCGGGACAGCATTCCAACCGAGATCTGGAGCCTGGCGAAATCCAAACCAAAAAAAAAGGGGGGGGGAGGGAAAACGAGCAACTTACAAAGACCTTTAGAGACCTCAAGGTTTCTTTTTAACCTTGCGAGCGGTGCCCTTCCAAGCTGTGTGGGGACGGGCCACACTGACCCGAAGGACTGATGCCTGTTTTGGCAGAGACGTCGCCCTCCCCACCCCCCAGAATAAGGGACCCAGAGAACCCTAAAGCAAAAGGGCTCCTGTCACGGACAAGTACGGGGCCCATTGAATTACAGGGAGAGGGTGGCGTTTGGGCCCCTCATTGGGCACCTTTACCAAGAGCCAGACCCAAAGACTGCAGGCAGAGGGGGGTGGCGGGCACACGGGGACTAGGGTGCGTTGGTGCCAAAGGGAAGGAAGTTTCCCCGTTACCTCCATTGTGGCACGGAGCCCTGTGGGATGCCCCAGAGGCTGTGTCAAATGCCTTGCAGGTCTCCAGCCACCCAAATGGTCCAGCAGGGAGGGGAGGAGGCAGCAGCGGGGATGATGGTCTGGAGTCAGGGACCAAGTGGCAACACTTTCCCTGCTGCCTCCCTTGCCCAGCAGACTGGAGGGGAGCACTGGGTGTACCCAGACTGGGCAGCCCTTCCCTGCGGCCTGCTGGCGACTGGCATGCAAAGCAGCATGTCTGACTCTGGGGAGATGCCTGGGCCTGCTCAGAGCCGCTTGGCATCTCATAGAAGAGGCCAAACACCATTTGGGGGGTAGATTTTTATTCTGGTTTTCTGTTGCCTTCCCCCTTCCCTTGATCTGTCTGACTCCCATGGAGACAAGGGCGTGGGGGAAGGGTTTGGACTCTGCATGCAAACTACTTCTGTGGCGCTCAGCTGGGCTGTGCATGCACAATGGGTGCGGAGCGACACTTAGGGTCTTTGCGGCTTAGGAATTTGCCTGCAGCGGCCTCTTCTTCCCTGGGCCTGTCCGTTAGATGCTCAACATAGGGCAGGGTGATTTTGGGGGAGAGGCACTGGGCTGGGACTCAGGAGAGCCAGCATCAAGTCCCTGCTCTGCCACTGACATCCAGCGTGACCATGGGCAGGTCACTTCATCTCTGTGCGCCTCAGTGCCGTTGGCACAATGGGATAATCTGTTCACTCAGCCCATGTCTGTGATCGATTGCAGGTGTGAGCGCTCTGGGGCAGGGGACATTGTGTGCTTTGTATTCGCACAACAGTCATGGCACAACCAGCGATAATCATCTGTTTCTACACTAACCATAGAATCATAGGGTTGCAAGAGACCTCAGGAAGTCATCGAGTCCAACCCCCATTAGACCCAAATTTTAACCACTGGAGATACCAAAGGGGGGTAGATGGAGTTCGTTCCTGCAGCACTGTCAGGGCACATCTACACTGCACCCTAACCCTAGGTGCTGACTCCGGTTTGAGCCCTGGCCACACACAAATCAGGCAGACTTGAGCCAGAAAGCACTCAGGACACAGGACCTAGGGCCATGGGAGAGGGTGGGTCAGAGCCAGAGTTTCCTGTAAGTCAAGCGCTTGTGCGGGTGCCCAGGAGAGATTCAAATGCCACCCAGTTCACTGATTAGCAGAGCACCCACAGTGCCCACAGCCAGCAGCATATGTTTCAACTGGTGGGGCACACCTGCATGTGCTTCGGTTCACACCACAAAATTTATTCTGCACGTGGATGGAAAAGCTTAGGGGAATCATTGGTCAGAGCCAAAGTCCTGCTGAGACTTGGGGCCGAGCGCTGGCATTTTGTAGTGCGGCATGAATGCGTGAGCGCAGCCATGAGACCCAGGATTCTCATGCAGGAGCCTGGAAACACCGAGCCCACAAGCTCGGGGTCCCACAGTGTGCAGTGGAGACGTCCTCTCTGCAGCCAGAGCGCCCAGTGTCTGGCGCTGACTCATTCTTGCCTTGTCACTGCAGGGTAACAGTGAGCAGCCAACCACAGAGGCTGTTTGCGCACAAATCGCTTGCTAATCCACAATCAGCGGGCAAGGAGCAGAGAGGGAGCCCAGCTGATGTGCAGTGTATGGTTCACATGTGGCCCACCGAGTCGTGCAATGCAGCACAACACACAGGACCCTTCCCCGCCAGCACAGAGATGTGCCCAGTGCAAAACAGTGTCCCCTGTAAGCTGAGCACTTGGAAAAATTCAGGTACCGCCCAGCAGATTAGCAGAGTGCCCACAGCCAGCAGTATATGTTTCTACTGGTGGTGCACACCCGCACATGTCTCAGTGCATCTAATAAAATGTATTCTGCGCATGGCTGGAAAAAATTAGCGGGCCCATTGGTGAAAAGGCCCACCGGTTCCAGCAGGAAATGCTCCATCTCCATGCAGGCTGCAAGTGCCATGCTCCGTGAGCCTGGATCTGGCAGGGAGATGTGGATGGCTGTAATCTGCCCCATGTCACACCAGCGAGGTGCCTGCCTTGGCCTTCTGAAAAGGGGCCAGCGTGGCCCGTGGGTGGACAAGCCTGGCTACGACCATAGTGGTGTCCGCTCAGGGCTTCCAACCCTGCTCCCTAGCCACAGGCGCATGACCCCACATGCAGCACAGCAGGGCTTTCCTCGGCCACAGGGACTGCTCCAGAGTCCGACACAGAGCATCTCTCCCCAGCTTCGGTGCCACGGGCAGAGCCTGGGAGAAGGAATTGAAATGAGAATGCCCTGGTTAGCGCTGGGTGAAGGAGCCTGGTGTCCCCTCTCCAGAACCATGCCTGTGTACAAACCCAGGACCTCAGCCACACAGCTGACGGCCGCGGGCCAGGCAGGCCGTGTGGAAAACTGGCACCTTGTCCAGCCGCTCGCCGGCCACACTCCAATCTGAAATGAAAAAAGCAGCCCGTAAAAAAGCCTTTATAGCGCTTCAGAGCTCGTAAACCTGCAGGACTCTAGCAAGGGGCCGCTCGACTGGGGGCAGCCAGGAAAATTGATTGCAGATTTCGGTAAGTTAAACATTACGGCATCGCGAGCCCCAGGGCCTGGTGTGCTGAGCGGCCCCCCGGTGGCAGAAATTAAACAAGGGAAGCTTTATGGGTGCGGGGTGGGGAGGGACTCTCCTGTTTTCCCTCCTCCCACGCCCCATTCTCATTTTCTCTCTGGGTTAATGCACAGCAGACTGATGGGGTGGCCTGACAGAATAGACACACATGCAGAACACCTCTCTGCCAAGCGGATCCTACCGGAGGACAATCGCACTGTTTGCCATCTAGCCCGAATATAACTCCTCAGGGGGTTGTGTCCTGCAGGGACACCCACAGGCAACAGGAGATGGCCCGTCCTTCCAGAAGCTGCCAGCGCCTCCTTTGTCTTGTGTGATTTCCTCAGGAACATCAAAACTTTTTTCCACTGGGTTGTATCCCTTCAAGCAGGCGTGGGGAACCTTTTTTGGGCAGGGGGCTGCTGACCCACAGAAAAATCAGTCAGGGGCTGCCCACAAGTGAGAAGCAAGAAAAAAGAACCAAACCCTCACTCATGTGGCCCCCGATTGAGAAGGAGAAAGACACTCCCCACATTCCCCTCAGACAGCAAAGCCTAGCGGGGCCTAGGCCAGTAGATTTTGTGTGCTCCAGCCCCACGGTGGGATGGTGGGGGGGATGGAGCACCATCACAGGCTTCCCCAGTGCTTGGGGGGGAGCCCGAAACCTCAGGGGCCAGATCTAGGCAAGCCTTCCCCACCCCTGCCTTAAAGAGACTGGATGCTTTGGGGGACCCCTCCGGGTGTTTCTATTGGACAGCTGGGTGGCCTGAGGACCATTTCATGTCATCAAAGCGCTCGGGGTGGGTTTGCTTTTTTATAACTACAGAATGTTTGTCCCAGGCAGGCAGCTGCCCTGACCTGAAATGGCTGCACCCATCACACCGTTCACGGTCCAAGGCCAAAGTTTGGCAGGCCACAACATCGCAATGGAAGCCTGAGAGGACACTGGCCCAGCCTCATCAGTGAAAACCCCTTCCAGGGTCAAGAATCAGGCCCGAAGGGGAGAGCACCGGGCTGCTACCAAAGTCCTCGAGAGGAGGGAATTGAGGACACTGCGGTGCGGGGGGAAGAGGGTGCTTCTCAGACCTGGGGGACAGCCCAAATACAGCCCAAATACATTCAGGTTTTCGGTGGCCCTAAGAAACACCACCACAAAAACATGCCCGCTTCCGGTTATGAAAGTTAGGGTCCCCTGTGCACCCCAGAACTTTGTTCCCATCCAGCACATCTCTACAATCACCTCCCACAACCCCCAATCCCAGTGGTTCTCAAACCTTGGCCCACAGAGTGACTCCAGGTGGTGCTGGGTGTTTCTGCCACAATGGGGAGACATTGGTCGGTCTTCAAGCAGCAACGCTTCCTGCTGGTGGGATCCTAGCTGGGAACCAGAACACATTGGAACTAATGCCCCAGTCCCCTCCTTACACCTGACATGGCTATGTCCAGGCTTTCTCTGCCAAGAGCTAATGTGGGGCAAAATTAACCCCTTCGCGCGCACATTTTCCATCAACACTTCTTTTTCTAAATGCAAAATTAGATTTTCATCAAAGCCAATAGGCCCATAGCCCTGGAAGGGTCTGCTTCTCTTGAAAATCTTTGATTTTCTGTCAGAAAACCATGAACCCAAAAACCAAACATTTGGGGGTTGGTTTGAGCAGTATGAAGATAAACATTTTCCAGTGTTTAGGCAAATATTTTTGGTCTTCAGCAGTTCTCAGGCAAAAATGTTTGGATTTTTGGTTCTTGAGGAGGGGGGTATCTTTTTTTTTTTTTTTTAAACAAAAAGGCTGGCCCTTTAAGGGTAAAACCCAGCCCTGGGAGGGGGCTGAGATTAAAGCCCACAGCTGAGGCAGATACTGCCAATTATGGCCCAGTTGAGGGCTGTATAAATAAGGGCTCCCAGAGGGTGGAAGTGAGACAGACTCTTACACTAGCTGGGGAGCAGGAGAGACCTGACTGCCAGGGAAGCTGTGGGGGCCAGGGCCAGGGCCAGGGCCTGGGGCCTCCCTGAGACAGAGCAGTGCTAGGGAAAGGCAGGCAGAGCTGGGGAGCTCTGGCCTGGCCTGACTCCCAGGCTGCAGGGCCTGAGGCAAGCCTTGAGTGTACTAAGGCTGCAGGGGGGCAGCCAGGATAGGCAAAGGCAGCAGGTCCACACCCCTTTGCCAGTGATAAGTGGACATTTCAGCTGCAGTTTGCCCCTGTGGCAGGGGCTAGATGAAGACTGGCAGTGGGTCCCTGAGGCAAGCTGGGTACAGGGGAATTGGGGGTTCCATGGAAGGGGAGGACCCCAGGGTGCAGAGACTGATAAACATCCCCCGCCCCCAAGGAGGCCGAGAGATACTGGAGTGGGCACTGCCTGAAGAGGACACCACAGTCTGAGAGTGACACGGGTCCGGAACCGAAGCGTGAAGTGAGGACACGGAAGGACACCTGCCAGCGGGAGGCACCCAGTGGATGAGCTAATTCCTAGGGTGACCAGAAGGAGGCGCCATGGCGCTGAATGGCCACCCTGTGACAGGAAGAAAAACCTGTTTTCCAAACAGCAATTCACTAGTGATCAGAAAGAGCGCACCAAAGCGGGAGAGAAACAAAACCCCAGAGGAGCGGGCCAAACCGCCAAGTGAAGGCGACGGCAGTGAGAACTTGACAGAACAGAGGTCTTCAGTATAAGTAAAGGTGCCACCCAACGAGAGGACGTCGACAGCCTGGGTTCAAGGAGCCATGCCTGTTGCATTAATCGCCATCCAGTCCCCTGGGGTCACTTCCATAGAAAGCCAAGCACTAGAAGGCGAGGGGTTCTGAGGAGACGTATCCACAGGCGGACTCTTCAACCAGCAGCCCCTAATCTGACCATGTTGGCGCACTATGACCCTCATTTACCTCATGGAAGACCGTCTTTACGTTGTTGCTCTTGTCTTTGCTGAATGTCTACATTTCAGTCTCCTTGCTTGGCTTGTTCCGGGTCACTCTGTGGACACATTTATCGACGGGATGAGAGCATCACAAGCTAGCGACTTGATCCCTCACTCCCATGTGCTTCGCCGCGCCCTCCCTCCCAGCCCCCGCCAAAGCTCTCTCTTCTCCTTCCCCCGCCCTACCAGCAACCTAGCTGCTGGACAAAGGACATTTCCTTATTCCCCACTGGAGGGGTGTCAGAAACGCATGTTGCTGGAGCTCTAGGGCACTGGGAAATATTTCTTCTTTAGAGACCTGGGCTCAAATTCCAGGGTGGCTCACAAGTGACAAGGAACTGGGTAGTCTCTGGCCCTGTTCTCCGGTCACGAGCATTGCAGAACCACCCCCTCGTTGGGTGGGATGGGGCGTTTCTGATTCAGAGGGCGTGCCCCCGGATTTAAACTGGAGCGGTTGCTGCAGGTCAGGATGAAGTTCCATTTGCAGAGCTGGGAGTGGGGTCCCAAGACTGGAGCCGCAGGGGAAATTCAAGCTAGGATGGAGGAACCTTGAAAGAATTGTGCACGGGAGCAATTGTATAACCACGGTGCACTGAGATGTCATTTTTGACAGCTGACGCCCCCTTTATGGGCCCGATCCTGCTGTCACTGAGCTGAATTGGCTTATTACCTGTACGTGGGTGCCGGCTTGGTCCCCAAGTCCTGATCATTGTTCAGTTTCTTGTGACTTGATTCCATTTATTTACATAGAACGGACATACTGAGTCAGACCAAAGGTCCATCTAGCCCAGTGTCCTGTCTCCTGACAGTGGCCAATGCCAGATGCCCCAGAGGGAGTGAACAGAACAGGGAATCATCAAGTGATCCCTCTCCTGTCATCCATTTCCAGCCTCTGACAAACAGAGGCTAGGAACACCATTGCTATCCATCCTGGCTAATAGCCATTGATGGACCCTATTCTCCATGAATTTATCTAGCTCTTTTTGAACCCTGTTAAAGTCCTGGTCTTCACAACATCCTTTGGCAAGGAGTTCCACAGGTTGGCTGTGCACTGCATGAAGAAAAACTTCTTTTTGCTTATTTTAACCGTCTACCTATTAATTTCATTTGGTGACCCCTAGTTCTTACACGATACCCTTTGGTGAGGTCCAGATGAGAAAAGGCCCAGAAAGACCCCCATGGCCAGGCCTAGGCAGGAACACGAGACGAGACCCTTGCCAGAGAGTAACATGCAGAATCAGGAGCGTGTAGACAGCTATGTAAAATGGGCAGCTTTGTTTATCGCACTGGGAGCTGTTCAGGACTGTTATGTAAATATATATTTTACAGATGTTCTAACCACAACGTATTTATCCAGTGCTTCCCGCTGCCATAGATACTGCTTGTCACATCAGTAGGGTGCAACCGCTTGCCCAGGGAGGCTGTGGATGATCAAGGCCTTTATGGCTCAAAGCAGCAGCCCAGGAAGCAGGCTGGTCGGAGCAAGCTCCATGAGAAGACAAGGGGGAGGTCTGAGAGAGGGTGGCCCTGAATTCAGCCATCGGATGAAACTGTTTGCGTGAAGCCAAGAGGAGCACCGTGGAGGGACGCCAGTGCTTGGAGAGAGCTCAGAGACGGGTTTGCACAACTCATATGCATGTCAGCCTGCAGCGGCTTTAGCTCTTGACACAGCAAACGTAATACAGAGGAATCCCATGCCTCAATGGGGGCCAAATACTCCTGTTTACTAACTCTAGCTACTTACATAAACTGCTGTCCAGGCAGGCTTCTGGTGGCCGCTGAAACACAGACGCCTTTTTAAAGGGACGCGCCCCAATGCAGGCTACTGTGTTAGAACCTTCTGTAGCGGGAGTCAAAAGTCAGGGATTCCCTGGGTACTCAAAGGGGCATGGCTGCCTCTCCACAAGGTGCTTCCACAATGTCAGCCAAAGAACTGTGGGCTGCAGCATACAAATAAACAGGATTCAGTTTTAGAGTTGGTCCAAAATTTGCCCTGCATTTTTTTTTCAGGGGCAAATGAGGTTTTAGACAAATCACATTTTAACAGAAAGGGTCTGTTTTCCTTGAACATCCAGTAACCTGAAAAAAATCTTTTCTTTCTTTCTTCTTTCTTTCTTAAAAGTTGAAATTTGTATTGATTTTTTTCCTCCACCATCTCTGTTATATACAACTTCTTTAATAACATACATTCAGAGACCCAAGAGGGAGGAAGAGCTTCCCCAAAATTTCTAAATCCATCTCCCCTCCAGGCACCAGATACTCTTACAATCCAGAACAGTCCCATTGTCCAGTTTGATGGACTTCAACAGCATAGCCCCATCCTGCCGGTAAGTAATAGTGTGATGCTGTCACTTTCTTTAATAGCTGTCGTACACGGATTTATGAATCTTAACATCATCCATGATCTTTGACTCTCAGTGGCTACAGAATTCCAGAGCCCAATTGTGAAAAGGAGGGTATCTGGGTGTGTGTGTTTGCTGGTGAACTTTCTTAACCTTCCCTCCACCACCACCTCACAGAGCGGTTGGCAACTTTACTGGAAGTCTTGATTCGTGGCAGGAAGAGTCTGGACGGCCAAGTTTGTTGTGGGAGTCATGAGAATTTGGAGAGAATGAGAGGAAATGGGTGGGGTGTGGGGAAGTTTGAGGAGGGAGGGGGTGCAAAGGGGAAAGAATTTTTCCTTCCCAGTGTTTTGGCTGCTTCGGTGTGAACTTGTATAAATTTACTCCTTATCTCTCAGCCCATTTGATGTTTCCATGAAAAGAAAATAGTCTGCAGAAAAAAAAAAGCTTGATAAAATATCCCCTTGGCATTGTAAAGCATGTTAAATGCCTTTAATTGGTGGGGCCATGTCAGCTCACAGGGGCTTGCTTAATTCCGGGGGGAGTTGCTGCTGGCGGACACCAAAATGTGAAAGAACAGCTTCTTATGCTGGGAGCATGCCACCCAGACTGGTCTGGCTTGGAGATGGAGAGAGGCCTCTCTCTTTCCCCCCTCTCCTCCCAGGGGAAGGAATTCATGACTGCAGAGTGTATTTACCCAAGCCCTGGCAATCTTCAAGGCGGTGGTTCCTAGACGGCAAAGAAAACAATATGACGGCAGGCACAGGAACCCAGATGTCCTTGAACCAAAATCATCAGAGCCAAGCTGGGAGCTAAACTCTGATGCTTGGGTCTGTCTCCGTTTGTGTCTTTCAATAGTCAAGCCCTGGGGCCCTCAGACTTTTCCAGACCATGACCTCATCTTGCAACAAGAAAAATGTTTTGGGGTGGGAACCCCCCTTCTTCCATCATGCCATGGGAGACTGGGCAGGACTCCCATGTCAAGCACCCATGTTCTGGACTGGCCCAAGGTGGGTATGTCCACCCCTTGCTGCCCATCTACAGGAGTTCAAAGACAGGGCCGGATTAAGACATCCGTAAGCTATGTCAAGTTTAAAAGGCCCCATAGCATTACCAAAAAAAAAAAAAATGTGTATTGTTCTAACAGAAAGGACAATGAAAATAGCAATAATAAAGTTTTATATTTCCATATGTCCCGGGACCCAGGCAAGGATGCAACTAAAAACTAGTGATTGTTCTGTGTTTAGAGGCCCCTCCTAATCAGAGGCCCTACATTGTGACTGATTTAGCTTGTGCATAAATCCAGCACGGGTGCTTCCAGCCCCGCAGGCAGAGGGCCAAAGGAATGAGCAGGAGAAAAAGGCAGGGGGCTACATGTGAAAATGTAAAGGGCTCTGTTCTGCCTTCAGTCAGACTCTGATCCAGCTTTTTTATTTCTCTGGGGTTAGAACATAAGAACAGCCAGACTGGGTCAGACCAAAGGTCAATCTAGCCCAGTGTCCTGTCTGCTGACAGTGGCCAATGCCAGATGCCCCAGAAGGAGTGAACAGAAGAGGGAATCATCACATGATCCCTCCCCTGTCATCCATTCCCAGCCTCTGACAAACAGAGGCTAGGGACACCATCCCTACCCATCCTGGCTAATATCCTTTGATGGAACTAACCTCCATGAATTTATCTAGCTCTTTTTTGAATCCTGTTAAAGTCCTGGTCTTCACAACATCCTCTGGCAAGGAGTTCCACAGGCTGACTGTGTGCAAAGGGGAAAGGGAGAGCAAAATTAGGACTGAACTGTCGAACCATAATGCCATGCAGCTAGAATGGCCTGATTCAGCTAGATCAGTGCTTGCAATACCTTTGGGGCCCCGGTGAATAGGGAAACCGTAGCAAGATTCATATACCAAGACAGGGGTGGGGGCATTAGCCTATGTTTTAGAGAGATTAAGGCCACAGGTGACCACTAGACCATTCAGCCTGACCTGCTGTATTGAAGGCATTCAATTCCCCCAGTTACTCCTACCCAGAACCACTAACTTGAGTTAAACTAAAGCAGTGGTTAATTGATCACACACCCCTTCTTTGGAGCTTTAGCAGTTCACGGCCCGTCCACCCCTCGCCACACAGGTACACATGCCAATAAAAAGAAAAGTCAACATGCCACGCTCACTCAGTAGTAAAATCAGCAAGACATCGATTCGAGCAGAGCCAACAAAGTGTTGTAATACAAGCAAAAGCAAAGCTGCGATTGTGGTTGATGCTCACAATGAAATGTGCACACGGATTAATGACTTTGTATAATACTAGGCCAGCTTCCCAGAAATCTGTCAAAATGTACAGCGCCCTCTGAGGACCTGGTACATCAGAAGGAATCAGCTTGGCTAGTTAGTCATTGCTGTGGGTAAAATAAGGCTTTATTTGTCTTAAAGTTTCTCATGCCACACCCTCACAAATATCTTTCACACCCCCCTGAAGCTGACTCCCAATTTGAGAACCTCTGGACTAAAGCATGCCAGTTCTCAGAACACTAAATTGTTGTGTGTAACGGGCACAGAATAGGAGAGCTCAAGGTGCATAGGGATAGAGACATTTTGGATCTTACCACGGAACAACTGGAAGGCAACTGACAGAGCCGTCAGATGCAAACCATTTAAAATCCCAGCAAGTGGCTCAAAGCATCAAACACAGTCATCTACTGAATCTACACTTCACAGCCGTTCAAGCAAAAATGTTATGAAGCACAACACGGGCTCTGTAATGTTATTATTCCCTTGAAGAACTGGTTCTTTTGATTTACAGCTACAGTAGCAAGACATGCAAAGATCTTTCTACAGCACAGTAATATCCTATCAGACCTGGGAGTTACAGAGTCAATCCCCAGCTAAGCTATCAGTGTCACAATACGAAATGTGTTGAGGTGCAAACATTTCCTTAAGAGTGCCCATGTGGTGCAAATTCAAACCAAGCATGGGAAAAAATATGTACAATAAATGGTATAATTATAGGCTTCAGAGGGGTAGCTGAGTTAGTCTGTAACAGGAAAAACTTAAAAACCAACAAATAGTCTGGTAGCACTTCAAAGACTAACAAAATATGTAAATGGTATCATGAGCTTTCGTGGGCACAGCCCACTTCTTCAGATGACGGAAGTGTTGTGATCTTAAGGAATATACTTGAAGACAAATGAGCTGGAAGCATTATTTTAAAATACCCGACAGGGTGTGGTTTCTCTTACACAGTTTGGTAACCTGCTCAGATGTATCATCTGGGGAGTTCTCTTCCCAACTGCTGAAGATCCATGTCGGCAAACGTATGACGAAGAGCTGAGAGGATGTGCAAAGAAAACGGCTTGGTAGAAATTACTGTTCCCTTCCATATTCTGAAATGGTACAAACTATTCAGCTGAGTTGCTTACACCCACACAAGCCTGTTTTTTAACCAACTCATCCCCAATGTGTTACTTAAGAGCATTTACCTCACTGCTGAATTTAGCCCTTCCCGTACAGGAAATAGGCTAATGTCCTGAAGAAGCGGGTTGTACCCACGAAAGCTCATGATACCATCATTCAGGCGTGGCCAACCTGTGGCTCCAGAGCCATGTGCGGCTCTTCAGAAGTTAATATGCGGCTCCTTACATAGGTACCAAATCCAGGGCTGGAGCTACAGGTGCTTTCCACTGGGCTGGAGGGTGCTCACTGTTCAGCCCCCAGCTCTGCCCTAGATGCCGTCCCCCTCCACTCTTTTCCCCTAGGAACCTGCCACTTCCCACCCTCTCCACTGAGCCGGTCACACCCCTGCTTCCTCCTCCAGTCTCTCCCACTGAGAGAGAGCTGATCCCAGCGGGCAGGAAGAAAAGGAGGCGGTGGCACTGCCAGTGGGTGGGATGTGCTGAGAGCAGCGGTGAGGAGATGAGCAGGGCTGGGGCCATAGAACTGTGGCTCTTTGGCCATGTGCATTGGTCAATTTTGGGTCCTTCTCCGGTTTAGCTTGGCCACCCCTGCTCTACATGTTTTGTTAGTCTTCAAGGTGCTGCTAGACGATTCGTTGTTGTTTTAAGTTTTTCCGGTTTACACTGTGTTGTCATCATATGGTTCAGGCCAGTTACTTTCTTTGATGATATGTAGTAGTCCTGTGGCACCCCCAAAACAGTTAGTCTCCAAGGTGCCACAGGACTGCATGGTTTTAAAGTTACAGACTAACACGGTGACCCCTCTGAGACTTTTTGATGGTAGGGCACTGTTTTGTCACACATGTGTACAGCGTGGGCAGAGCAACCTGCCCAGACCCCTGCACATGCACATCCATTATCCGTACATCAGTGAAAAAGTTGCAAACTCATAAATACACATTCCCACCACAAAAGAGAACGGGACTGCACATTGGGCGGAAATGTCTCCCACCAGCTCAGGCCTATGCATACATGTCTCTCTACGCGGAAACACTTGCGCTAGGCATCGGTGACCTCGAAATCTGATGTACAGAGCAATGCCGGAACATGCTCGTGCGTGCCCACCCGCGTGCCCAATACGTACGTTCACGTTTGCACGCACACGCTGATGAGATATGGCGGGCAGCGTAATTCAGTTCCAGCAGGCTCTATCGTCGGGTTTCACACTGCCCCCACTCACCACAGAGTCTGAGCCTCTTGCAGGAAAACAATAGCAACCACCGTCCCTAATCTCTGGCAATTGTCCCTTTGCAAGGGGAAATAAATCGAGGTGTATGGTGTTTTTTGTTTAGCTGGCTGCTTTGTTTGCTGTTACAGGAGTTTACGTGGGGGTGTGGGTGGGATATTGCAGTAGATGGGCGTGTCAGTGTTAGTGGTCTCAGTCAGGCTATGCTGGAAAGGGTTGTTGAGGAGGAGAAGGTTTTGCAGCATCTCCTAAGGATGCTCGGAAGCTGCATCTGATTCACAGCACAGTTTCGGCTGCCTTGATAACCAGCACACGCCTGCAAACTGGGCCGAGGCCTGCAAACACGGCCTTCCATTTACCCTTGCACTGCAGCGGACACTAACCCCGCACAGCAAATCCAGCCAGGGAGAAGGTCCAGAGAAGAACAACGAAAATGATGAACGGTCTAAAAAACATGAGCTAGGAGGGAAGACTGAAAGAATTGGGCTTGTATAGTTTAGAAAAGAGAAGACTGAGAGGGGACAGGAGAGCAGTTTTCAAGTATCTAAAAGGGTGTTACAAGGAAGAGGGAAAAAATTGTTCTCCTTGGCCTCTGAGGATAGGACAAAAAGCAATGGGCTTAAATTGCAGCAAGGGAGGTTTAGGTTGGACATTAGGAAACACTTCCTACCAGTCAGGGTGGTTAAACACTGGAATAATTTGCCTAGGGAGGTTGTGGAAACTTTATCACTGGAGATATTTAAGAGCAGGATAGATAGACATCTACCAGGGATGGTCTAGATGGTGTTTGGTCCCGCCCTGAGGGCAGGGGACTGGACTTGATGACCTCTCAAGGTCCCTTCCAGTTCTAGTGTTCTAGGATTCTATGAAGTAGAAGAGCCATTCGGAGCATGTAACTTTGCAATGAGTCCTGGCCAGGTTTGGCAGGAATGCAGAGATTTCAGGCCAGAAGGCCAAACTGAATGATAGGCCATGTCTAAACTGCTAGCTGAGCCTCCTAGCCTTCCTCTGAAAGGCAAGGAGCCTTTTACAACTACGTCTGTCCCCAGCTTGATAGCGTAACCGCCCTTTCAACCTCACCAGAGATGAGGCAAGTTCGGTGGGGGACACAGAGTCTTGAGTTTCCTTGCGCTTCAGAAACATTCCTCTCACAGTCGTCTCTGACGCAGGCAGCTTTCTTTTCTCCTTTGTGAGACCAGACAAGTTCTCCTTGGGCAGGAACGCCAAGAAAGCCCCTTTGTTCAACTCTGCAAACAGGGCCACGCCATAGCCTGCCCCCACTTCCTAATTACTGCCTCCCCTGCGAGGCACGAGGCACTCCCTCCCGGCCCCCCCAGCGTCTAGCCAACTGCCCCGGCATTAACCTTGTGTTTTTCTAAGCGATCTGCCTCCTCCGTCCAACAATATAGCCCTGTCTATCCTGCGGCCCACACCACGTCAGGGGGCATGCGAGGCAGAACAAGGGGGAGCGTGTGTGTGAGAGAAAGAACATGAGTGCCCAAGTGTCTGTGGGCGGGAAAGTCAGCCTTGCTGGCCTCGTAGGTTGGGAACTGCTGCTGTGGGACTGAATTGGCTAGAGCCGGGCTGAAGAGAGCTTCGCTCTGAGGCAGCGCAGGAACGGAGGGCCGGATGGATTCACTGCTGAGGAGCCCTTCACTTTATGGCTGGCTGGGAGCCGCCAAGCATTGTGATCAAAGAACGAAGGCAGAAGAACAAACCTGAGCAGAAGGCGGAGGGGGAAAAGTGCCCCTCAATTAATGAGCAGCCATTAATGAGAACCAGCTGAAGATCTTCTGCCCCCCTGCGCTCTTCCCCCCGCCTCCTCTTGGCTCACCTTTGGGGTCAGCTTGTATTTTCATAAGGCCTGATTGCCAAGAAATTGGAGGCTTGTGGGCCAGTGAGGGTCTGATTTGTTAATGGCAGGCCTGAGGCAGAGAGCTCTGAAACATGAGGAACTGAATTACAGACTCCAGCTGAAGGACTCCTTGCAGGGTAACAGAGCGGGTTAAAGAAAACAGCCGCCCTGCTCTCCCTCTCACCCCTGTAGAATGGCTGAACATCTGCACAGCAAAACCTCAGGGACTCCCCATCTTTCCCTTGCTAAGAAAGTATACGTAGATTAGGGGCATGTGCTTTCTTTGTGGATCCTGCCTATCACACATGCATTTTATGTGGCTCAGGTGAACTCAGTTTGGCTCCCAAATATTTCAGGTGGCGCTTTTCTCTTATGAACAAAAAACCTCCCTGTGAACAATGGAAATCACATGAAAGTTACACTGGAGTACCTAGACACCTCCTCTAGGTGAAAGACGGGGTGCTGTCTAAGAAGGAGTACCGCTGAGAGGGCTCTAGGGGTCATAGTGGGTCACAAGCTAAATACCAGTCAACAGCATGACACTTGCAAAAAAAGCAGACATCATTCTGGGAGGCATTAACAGGAGTGTTGTGCGTGAGACACAAGAAGTCATTCTTCTGCTCTGCGCTTATTGGGACTCAGTTGGAGTATTGTGTCCAGTTCTGGGCACCACATTTCAAGAAAGATGTGGAGAAATTGGAGAGGGTCCAGAGAAGAGCAACAAAAATGATTAAAGGTTTAGAAAACAGGACCTATGAGGGAAGGCTGAAGGAACTGGGCTTGTTTAGTTTGGAAAAGAGAAGACTGAGAGGGGAATACTAGCAGTTTTCAAGTATCTAAGAGGGTGTTACAAGGAGGAGGGAGAAAAATTGTTCTCTTTGACCTCTGATGCTTGGACAAGAAGCAATGGGCTTAAATTGCAGCAAGGGAGGTTTAGGTTGGACATTAGGAAAAACTTCCTTACTGTCAAAGTGGGTAAGCACTGGAATAAGTTGCCTAGGGAAGTTGTGGAATCATTGGAGATATTTAAGAGCAGGCTAGACAGACACCTGTCTAGATCATCCCTGACAGTGCTTGGTCCTGCTGTGAGGGCAGGGGACTGAATTTAGTGACCTCTGGAGATCCCTTCCAGTTCTAGTGTTCTATGATTCTATGGTTCCCATTATATAGGGGCAGAGGATCTGGTCTGGTGAGTACAAGCAGCCCAAGCCAGCAGGCTTGTGTGCAGTGATTATTTCCCTTCTCCATTCCTTTGGAATGTTGTGTGTGGTGCGGGGGGGTGTGTGTGTGTGTGTGCATGCACAGCATTAATTATTATTTCTAGTGCATGGACCAGGCCGTTGTGCTAGGCACTGTACAAACACAGAACAAGAAGTCGGTCACCTACTGGTCATATTTCCAACACAGACCTTTGTCCCCAGCTTCCAAAGCAGAAGCAGCGGGGTACCCACAAGCCAGCGATGAAGTTACCGATAACGATGAATAAGTCATACTAACGCAGAGTGCTTGTTTAGTGCTTTTCCTCAGTAGGGCTCAATGCATATTAGAAAGGCTCCCCTCTGGTTCTTCGTATGCCATGTATTTGCATGTGCGAGGCAAATAACAGCTGATGTGTCATTCATCGGAGCTGTGGGAGCGTTGTTGATAAGGGACTAAGCAGCAAAGTAGATATCAATGCAAATCAATATGGCTTCGTGCCAGGAAGATAGACAGGAGATGCTGGTTTTGCATGGAAAAACTGAGAGAGAAAAGGAAACATGTTCCCATGGTATTCAATGATCTGGAAAAGGCCTCGGACCCAGCTCCAAAGGACGTCATCTGGTGCGAGAGGAGGGAGAAAATGGTAACAGAACTTTACATGTGGCTTGTTCAAGCCATGTAGCCAGGATGGGCAGAGATGTTGTCCCTAGCCTCTGTTTGCCCAAAGCTGGGAATGAGACCGGCTCTGTTCACTCCCTCTGGGGCACCTGGCATTGGCCACTGTCAGAAGACAGGACACTGGGTTAGATGGAGCTTTGGTCTGGCCATTCTTATGTATGTAAACACAACAATCAATGGTCAGAACTTTTAGCCGTGAAACAAACTAACTCTTGGTAAAGGAGGAAGTGGATCAGGGATCAGCACCAAATCCATTCCCATTTATTCTCGTCCGAGATACCATAATACGGAACAAGGAGGCATCTTGGTGCCTGCTATTTGCAGACAGTAGCATTCTATTCAGTGAGATCATCTAGAAATGGATCTTGATAACTGGCAAGATATGTTGGAGAAACAAGGGCTTAAAATAAAGAGAGGAACATCAGAGTCGATGGTTTGTAATTTCAATAATGTGAACACCAAAACACGATCTTCGGCACTAGAGGGAAGACAATACCAAAAATGCAAAGTTTCAACAATCTGGATTCCAGAATCTGGGAAAAAGGGGAGATGGAGGAGGACATTAGAGCTGGGAATAATAAGTGCCAGGCTTGAATGAAGAGAGGAGGTGTATGCGTGTGTAGCATGTGTCCGGAAGATACCAGTAAGATTGAAAGGGACAGTCCATAAACCAGTGGCCCATCTGATTTTAATGCATGGCACTGAGAGATAGGCAAGGACGAAGAATCACAAGCAAATAATTTGTTCTACAGACATGCAAATGGGGAGCTGGATGAATGGTGAAAACAAGAAAGACCATGTGACATGTTCAGAGACATGCTCCAAGTAACACTCACAGATGGGGAAATGAAGGCGCAGAGGCTCAGATGGGTTGGTCCTGAAAAGCTGCGGTTTTCAAACTTTTTTTCTCATGGACCCAGCTGAAGAAAATCATTGATGTCCACGACCCAGCATGATTTGACTAGAGTGTGGGCTCTGGGGTGGGGCTGAGGAGGAGCTTTGCCGTGTAGGAGGGGGCTCCCGCTTTGGGCGGGGTCAGGGCTGGGGCAGGAGAGGCTTACCTTGAGTGTCTCCTGGTCAGCGGTGCACCGGTGGTGGTGGTGGGGGGGGGGGGCGCTAAGGACCACAGACCAGGCCATGCCCCAGAAACAGCCTGCAGCAGGTTCCCAGCCAAAGGGAGTGCGGAGCTAGTGCTTGGGTAGGGGCAGTGAGCTGAGCCCTGTGCATTCTCCCCCCACCCCACCTAGGAGCTGGGCCTGCTGCCGGCCGCTTCTGGGGCGCAGCTCAGTCTGCAGTGCCAGGCCAGGCAGGGAGCTGCCTTTGCCCCTCACTGCTCACCTGATCCCCCTGCAGCCATGAGACCCAGCGCCCGACATTCCCACCCCCCACTGCCCCAGCGCTGTGTTGCGCCTCGTCGTTTGAAACCCACTGCCGTAAAGCACAGCCGGGACAACCGTGTGCGTCAGGGGACAACCGATGAAGCCTGAAGGAAAAGGACAGAGAGACTGAACCCAGAAGAAATGGTGGGCGGTCATAAGGGAAGACACGCCAGCATGTGCTGTGAGGATATGGCATTGAACAGAGCCCTATGGCAAGAGAGAGAGGACTCGTAGGGCGGGCCCCACTGCAGGGGATTAATGCAAGGAAGAAGATGTGCGTGCATGATGTTGCTCTCAAGTACATATTATGTTTCCAATCCCAAGGTCGAACACACACACACAGCCTCTTTGACAATAGCACCATTTCCCTCGGCCTCTTCTGCAGCAAACAGCCATCAGCTCACAGCATCCCAGCCTGCCAGCAGAGCCAGTTCCCGCTTGCTCTTCTGGGTTGCTGCCTCCATTTCTCTCATGGGGCTTTCTATGTTAAGGGCTGCTCAGTGCAGACTAGCAAGTAGGGTTGCCAGGTGTCCAGTTTTCGCCCAGATAGTCCGTTATTTCTGGCCCCTGTCCAGTAAAAAAAAAAAAACAACAGAAAATACCAGACATGTAAAATGGGGGAGAGTGAGGAGCATGGGGATTCTTAAAGGCACAGAGACCTGGTTTTTGTCCTCTCCCTTTTACTTTTTTTTTTTTGTTGTTGTTGTTGCTCAATCCATGTTCAGGATTTTTGGTGAAAGCATCTGGCAAGCCTAGTAGCTAGAAGCCTGCTAAGGGTCTATCAGGGATGCTACCCACAAAAGGCAGTGGGTAGAGGGGCGGCTTTCACATGCAAAATCCCTCCGTTCAAGTCCTCACTGGGGCAGATTCCCTGCAAGAGGCTGCCTCTCTGCTGGAAATGTTCATGGCTGTGTCTCTAAAATCAGAGTGGGGAGAGGGAGGAAGCCGCAAACTAAATCCTCTGTCTCACTTCTCTTGTGTAGCCATTAAAATTCTCCCACTGCCTCAGGACAGAGTCCCAAAGCCTCTCGCCAGGACAGCACGTGAAAGCCATCTCTTGGCACCTTCTCCTTTTGAATATATGTTGCTGAGCGAAAGCCCACAGGCTAACGAGCTGCCCACACCCAGCAGCAGCCCAGCTGATCCTACCAGGACGGCTCCTTATCTGCTTGGGAGAGCGGAGATGCATTTATCTTTAGCTGCTGAGACATTTCCCACTCTGATACAGTATTTGTGATGAGGGAGCATCTTTGGCATTGTGGATTTTACCCACAGGCTGTCTACACTGCAGGCTTTTTGTGCACGCATTCTTGCGTAAAAACTTGCGGAGCATCTACACTGCACACGCATTCTTGCGCAAGTAAATTTACAGTAAGGCGTCGGAACAGAGGGCTTCTTGTGCAAGAGTTATTCCTCTCCCCATGAGGAATAAGCCCTCTTGCGCAAGAAGGCAGCGTGGATGGGCAACAGGGGTTTCTTCCGCAAGAAACCCCTATGGCTAAAATGGCCATTAAAGCCGTCTTGCTCAAGAGAGCGTCCACATGCCATGGACACTCTTGCGCAAAAGCATATCTGTTGCGCAAAAGCACATGGCAGTGTGGACACGCTTTTGCACAAGAATTCTTGCGCAAAACAGTTCTTGCAGAAGAAGCCTGCAGTGTAGACGTAGCCTCAGTGTTGAGGTCTAGTCAGTGTTGGCAAAAAACCTCTTCCCCCTTTAATGCCACAAGTTCCTCTCTGTTCAGCCCAATTCCCCACTTTCATATCTGCCTCTAGTCGGCTGCCATCTGTTGCAAAGTTAGAGTCTCCGTGTTTCCTCAACCTGCATCCCCCGCAGTTACAGGATGGTTTGGACCAACAGGAACTAGAGGTGGGCTTGGGACAACACCTGGATCCTACCACTACGTTCTGAAGAGGATCCAGAGTCAAACTTTGCTCAGATTTCTGTTCCCAGGCCAGCCAAAGTCTGGATCCCTACACACCTGGAAACTGCTCTGGCCATTAATCAAGCACCTTATCCCAGGCAAAAGGGCTGGTATTTCCACTCCCCATGCCACCTGAGTCTCCTGGCCTTAATTTCATCACCTCCACCTCCCTGTAAAAAGCAGCCAAGGGATCTGTGAGCCAGTGTTGTCTTCAAGTCATCATTGTCAAGTCCGAGTCTCAAGTCACTATAGTTCAAGTCTCGAGTCCCTAAAGTCACTTTTGAGTCAAGTCCCAAGCTGAGTCTCAAGTCTTAATTTAAAAAATGTCCAGTCACTTTTGTACATGCCGTCAATATCGGCATTTTCGGACAATTTTTTCACCAAGTCAATTTAACAAAATTAGCAAGTCTCAAGTCGCATCTCAGGTCACAAACAATGAACCCGAGTCGAGTCTCAAGTCGAGTCACCTAGGCGACTTACGTCAGACTTGAGTTCAAGTCGTGGGACTCGAGTCAACAACTCTGCTGTGAGCTGAAAAATGGCCATAAGAAAGTCCAGGACAGGCCTTTACACATCAAGTCTGCTAGGATCCTGGAAGTGACCTTCCTTTCAGTCGTGTTTCTCCGGGGTCCAACTCAGGCATGCAGAGCAAGGGCTCTGGGCCAGCTGACAAGCTGTGGGCCCAGATGCAGATACGCAGCCAGTGTGTTCGCCCACTCGTGCGCCCTGTCCAGTAACAGACCAGAAGGCAAATGCCCTGCAAGGCCCCAGAGAGAAGCATTTTGGGATCCAGAGGCTGTTCTGGGCAGCTCTTGTCACAAATGCCCTAGAGCCCAGCTTTCTGCAGTGCTTCGTACCAAATACTCTCCCGCAGGGGCCCAGCCATGGAGGACTCTTCAATAATCCATCCACACGCTACTGCAGCTGTGTGAGGGGTCCCACTCCGCTCTCTGAATGCAGCGGGAGCCATGCACACCCCAACTCCGCAGGAACGCCAGACACGCTAGAACGTGGACCGTGCCTCTTCCCTCATAGACGGGACCCCCCCACCAGCATTCATTCCCTTGCTTTATGCTGAAATCTGCTGGTGGAGAAGCAGCGAGACAGGGATGGGGAAAGCAAGCTGTGGCTTGGCAAAGAGATGCTGGTTTGGAAAAAGTTACAAACCTCAAAGCTTGGCAGCAGAATGGAGAGCAGGGGCACAGGATGCGTCCCAGGTTGCCTGTGTATTCTTTATGCCCTTGTGCATGTGCCTATAACACCGCCGGCCTCACCGCCACAGGCGCCTCCTGCTGGATACTCTGGCTATGTCTACACTCACGGCTTCTTGCGCGAGAAATATGCAAATGAGGCTAAGTGTGGAATATCGCCAAGCCTCATTTGCATACCTAATGAGCCGCCATTTTTGCAGAAGAGGCTCTTGCCCCAGAAGCAGCTGTCTACACTGCCCCTTCTTGCGCAAGAAGAACCCTCTTGTGCAATGCCGCTACGCTGATTATTTTCCGGAATAAGGGAATTGCGCAAGAAGGGGGCAGTGTAGACAGCTCCTTCTGGGGCAAGAGCCTCTTTAGCAAAAAAGGCAGCTCATTAGGTATGCAAACAAGGCTCGGCAATATTCCACGCTTAGCCTCATTTGCATATTTCTCACGCAAGAAGCCGTGAGGGTAGACATAGCCTCTGGGAATTAGCCTGTTAGCGCTGGAGTGCCACCTTTCAGCTGGTGTCTCGCTTGCTGCTACCTATTTTTCCTCCACCTCTGTGTTAGGACACACGTCCCTCCCAGACTGTGGCACCTCCCCTCTGCGTACAGCCTGGCCAGTGTCCTCACACTGTGGGGTCCTCCCCCTCTGGGAGCCCCTAACCTCCTATGCCCACCGCGCCTCAGTGACCCACTTCCAGTCTTCATTAGCGCCTGCCACAGGGGCAAGCTGCAGTGGGAAATGGCCACTCATCATGGGCAAGGGGGCATGGACCTGCTGCCTTCACCTGCCCTGGTTGCGTCCCTTAGTATCCTCCGGCCTTGCTTCAGGCCCTGCAGCCTGGGAATTCGCCTGGCCAGAGCTTCCCCAGCTCTGCCTGCCTTTCCCCAACCCTGCTCTGTGTCAGGAAGCCTCCAGCTTTGCTGGCAGCCAGGGCCCTCCTCCATAGCTGGAGCAAGAATGCATCAGAGTCCCTCCTCCCCTCCTGGAGTCTTTATTTATACTGCCCGCAGCTGGGCCCTAATTGGCTAATACCTGCCTGAGCTGCTGGCTCCACCGCTCCAGCCCTCTCCCCGGCTGAGTTTTGACCCTTAAAGAGACAGTGCGGGGCACATGCCTGGTGACAGTGCCCCTGCTTCTAGACAGGGATAAAAGGGAGCATGCAATGGCCGGGTTGGTTCAAAGGTTTTATTGGCATGCAGCTGGGATCCTGGAATTCCCTGTGCATCATCCACATGAGTGAGCCCTGGCGTGGGAACGAGGGGTGGGGAGGTGCTGCAGCACCCCAGGTTTTACGCAGGGCTCCACACCCAGCCCCGTGCCCAGGGGTCCCAGCTGCCAGCCCTGCATGAGGGAGTCCTGGCTGCTGTCTCCGCCCTCACCCCCAGCTGTGGCCCCAGCCTTAGCCCCCTTACCCCGTATGTGCCCCCCCACTCTTGCAGCCACAGCTCTGTTGCTGGCCCCAGCTCTCAGGAGGGGGGAAGACCCAGACAGGAGTCGGGGGGGGGGGGAGGGTGCAGCATCCCCACTCTAAAAAGTCTTTCAGCCCTGCTGGAGTGAGCTCTGCAGCATGCCCCAGGTGTGGGCCAGTAAACCCTAACCCATCCCTACCCCCAGCTCCTGGACATGCCTTGTGCTTTATACTGAGTTCATACGAGGGCATTCCAAGGGTTCCACTGAGACGACTTCTTCGCAGCCCTCTACCTGAAACCCCAGGCCCCCTTTTACCGGGGGCCGAATCGGCCAGGGCTCAGCGGATGAGGGAAATGAGAATACACTGAACATACCTAAAATAAATACTTACCATCACGGCTCTCCACAGACTCATGCCACCGGTTTCAGCTCTGATCGCTTGGGAACTGCCAGAGCTAGGAGCAGAAATGCTGTGTGCCCTCTGGGATCACCTGTTGCCTTTCAGTCGGATAAAGCTCCCATTTCTAGCACCGCACTGCCAGATCTTAAGCCTGCCCTGGGAGCAGGGTTGGACTGGGCTTATCTGGGGGCTCAGGCCATTAGCAATTTGAAAGAATCATTTTTGTGGCAGGCTGGGAGGTTGGGCTGGGGAGGGAGGAGAGGAGTAAGTTCACTTAGTTAAAATGTGGCTTTTTCTTTTGTAAGTTGCTCAGAGAGGTAGACTGGTAGAAATCCTGGTGGGGGTGGAGTGCGGGGCGGTGTGTACATGAGGTGGAGGTGAGTGGTAAATGCAGTTAATTATATGGCTCTGCTTTCTACCCCATGGCTAGCACAGTACATATGTAGTCTACAGCATCCCCAACAGGTACTCGAGCAGTTTTCAAGCTTTTTGTCTCATGCCCCAGCTGAAGAAAATCATTGATAGCCATGACCCAACATAATTTGACTGGGCTCCGAGGTGGGGCTGAGGAGGCGCTTTGGGGTGTAGGAGGGGCTCCTGCTATGGGAGGGCAGGGTTGGGGCAGGAGGGGCTTACCTTGAGCGGCTCCCAGTCAGCGGGGGCGCTAAGGCAGCTTCCTGCCTCTCCTGGCACCGCAGACCAGGCTGCCCCCAGAAGCAGCCAGCAGCAAGTTCCCAGCCAATGGGAGTGCAGAGCTAGTGCTCGGGGCAGGGGCAGTGCACGGAGCCCTGTGCGCTCCCCTCCTTCCCAACTAGGAGCCGGGCCTGCTGCCGGCTGCTTCTGGGGTGCAGCACAGTCTGTGGTGCCAGGCCAGGCAGGGAGCTGCCTTAGCCCCCCCGCTGCTCACCTGATCCCCCACTGCAGCCACGAGACTCAGGGCCCGACATTCCAGCACCCGGCGCTGGGTCAGGCCCTGTCGTTCGAAAACCATTGCCCTACCGCATGCACATGTGAGAGCAAGCCGGGAGCACACCGGCGTGCGCGCTAGATGTGGATGTGTGGGTCAGGTTGTCACAGGTAGCGCGTTCCTGTGCGTGCAAGTCTGCGTCATGTTGCCTAGGTGTGAGCTTACCCTGCCAAGGGGCTTGGCGCAATCCCGTTCCATCCCAGATCCCCGGCGCCAGGCCCTGTAAACTAACTGCAGTCAGCTGCAGACCGACTTCCATGAAGCTGAAAAGCCGAGGGAAGAACTCCAAGCGGTGGAGCAGTTAGAGGAAATGAGAGCAGAATGTGATAAACAACTGCAAGCTTCCCAGGCGATTGCTCTCCCCTGCCCCAGCTTAGACGGGTCAGCCCCTCAGGCTGTTTACAGAAAACCTAGCTTGCCAAGAAATCCATCTCCCACTTCCTCTGGGCTGCAGAAAGACACCACTTAAACAGAGCCAGCGGGCCAGGAAGCCTGACACTGAAGTGAATCAAGGTCTTCTCTTCATGACACAGAGGGGGCTGCCTTGCAGTCAGCACAACCGGGTCCAGAGGCCGCTGGAAGCCGGCAAGCAAATGATGCGTTTGCCGTGGTTACTGACTTGATCACAGCTGTAACTCCAGGAAGTGCCCCCTCTGCCAGACAGTACTTCAGGAGTGACATCATAGAGTCCGCAGCTCATGATTGGCTGCGGCTGAGACGATGTCATTTGTGGCCAGACTTGCCTTCCAGAATGGTTCCTTTGAGGGTGCAACAGAGCAACCTGTGGGCTGCCAGGAGTGGACCGCGGGATAGGGCGTGGAACAAAGAGACGCAGACATCCCCCCAAGTGGACCCTTCCCACACCAGGCATGCTCCAGCGTCTAAGGATTTTACTTTAAATGCGGCAGAGGCACAGGTAGGGTCTGGGTTCCAGGGGTGCTGCACTACCACACGTCAACACACATGGTGGGTGATCAGCAGGCTGGAACACAAGGCCACCGCTGTGTACATGGGCATCCTTGGATCCCAGCTTGGGGGCTGGGACTTGGAGTCGCTGGGTGCGACCCCCACTCTGCCCCACAGGTGATCTTGGACAAGATTTTGTAGCTTGATTGTTATCTTCTGTAAAACATCGGAAATTCTTTGTACCTAACTCACCGCAGGGCTGGAGGCAGGAATTTGTTTAAAACCATTCTGGGTGTGTGATAAGGATTTGGAGATGCCCCTCTTTCCACACGCAACATACCACCTCCCGTACCAGTCTTTCCACAGATGCCTCCCTCCCTTGCCTGCCCTCCCCGTCCCATGCTTTCCCCCTCCTTTCTGCCTCAGTAAAACCACTTCAGGGACTTGCATTCACTGGAGCTGGTAAGGGTCTGCCTAAGTTCCACTCGAGGCCAGGCTCCATTGTTGTGCAGTTTTTCCAAGGGTGGAGTTCAGCCAACCAGAGAGCTCAGCTTTGGATGCAGCTGCTGTTTACCGCCTGAGTCATCCTCTGTCACCAACCCAAGGAGCCCAGAGAGGGAAAACTCGGCTCTGACCTGAAAACCAACTTATTTTTCTCCAAGACAACATAAAGTGACCAGCAAGACATCTCGTTTTCTCATCAACATGAGGCACTTCGCTGGCAGCGGCTGTGTGTCTGAGGGAGAGAAGCCCCCCCCCCCAGCAGCTAAGCTCTCGCCTCAGCTCCTGCCTTCATGCTCTCTCCTCTGCTGCTGTGGATTCATGCTGTGCTAGGTGCTGTACAGAATGCAGCACTGATCCTAGGCCCCAGCCCTGCCCTCTGAGCCATATAGGGGAAGGGTATCCCACATCCACATGGAATCTCGCTGAAGTCAATGGGATTCTACACTAGGCACACGTCTGCCTGAGGGGATCCAACCGCATGTCCTGGGCCTGTACACCAGCCAGACAATGCCACAAGCACCAGGGGACCTGGAAGAGAGCTTAGAGAGGGAGACACTGTTGTTTTCAGTTTTTTCCTCCTTCCTCCAGTTTTAATCAGAAGTTTCCATCCTGGCATGCCCTCCTCCCTCACGCACCTCCGCAGTCCCCAGTTCAGCGGGCCCGCCCTCCGGGTCCTGGGATGTCCAACTCCCTCGTCCTCCTTAATTCGCTACTCCTGGCCTCCGCTCTTGGCCCGTACAGCTCCTCCTTCTTCCCTAGGGCTCCACGCCGCGGGATTCGCCAGCCGTTTGCCTTCTCCAGCCTGTTGGTAGCAGGAGGAAGATGGGAAAATGGAAACATAAACAGCTGTCCAAGCTCTCTCACCTCCATTCCCGCTGTGAGCCTCAGCCTACACTGGCCTCTCTCAGGCTGCTTGGGGTAGGAGCCATCTTCATTTCTGTGCCTAGCGCAGCACTGAGCGCGTGGCTGGAACGTACCAATAACAACACTACTGAGGCAGTGGGAAATTAAACTCATACGGAGCAACGTGATCCCGCAGCGCTTGTTGGCCTTGACCCAGCCCCACTGAGGTCTTGTAGGCAGGAGAGCCACTTGTCTTGCCCCCAAAGAGGCTTAACCCCAACAGGGAGAGCTTAGGAACAGCCACCAAGGAATCGCCAGAGGCCACCACGACGCGTGCTTATCCCCGCTCCCATTCAGTCCTCCAGCCATGAAAGGGCCCGGTCAGCACAGAAAGCAGCTCCACAGGAGGTCCCCAGCATAGATCAGTGGCAGCATCGCCAGCCACATAGGCCTGGTGGAAAGTGAGTTTGCAAATCAACCCAGATGCAATGGGCCACGTTCAACACCCCAAAGGAGTTCGCTCAGGCTGAGCAAAAATTCAGCCAACACGGGATGTGCCCCACCGTGAAAGTCTTTTGAATTCAATTGCATAATACAGCTCAGCTCCTCCTTGTCCCTGCGGCCTGCCCCTCCTCCCCCGTCTTCGTGCCATAACAGGCTGGCCCTCACCAGGTTTCCTAATGGCTCATCCCTGCCCACACCGACCAGGGAAATGGCGTAAGCAGCCTTGCTAGTCACAGACCCTGTTTGAACAGGGTTCTGGCCACGGTCATTCCAGTGCTGGGGGCTGCCCCTGCTCAGACTGGTTAGCCTGTAGCTTTTCCTTCACCGGCTGCTTCCCTCGTTCTTGGGAGCCCTGCTCCAATTTTCTTTCCTGCGACACTTTCAGCAACAAAACTGTCCTAACTACTTGGAAATCTAACCCTGTTTTTCCCAGCTGCTCCCATAACCCTTAGATTGGCCCAGCCAGTGGGACCCTGAAACGTCTCCCCCGGATGGAACTTCCGGCAGCCCCCCAAGCAGGGCTTCAGAGGCCCCGCCCCAGATTTGGCTTTGGCTGCACATCTGCAACTCACTTTTGTTCCTCTTCAGATACCAACAGCTTCCATAGGCCGAAGCCAGAAAGGGGGAAAAAAAAATCAGGCCTCTGGTCTGGTCCCGCGTCATGAACTGGAGCGCTGGGACTGCTCCTGAACCCTGCCCTTGTAGCCTTGTGTCCTACGATTGTTCAGAGCCCTGGGGCTCAGTGGTTCGAGGCAGGCTGAGCAGAGACTGCAGCGATACACGAGGTCGTGTGTTCACCAGCTGCTTGGAAATCGCTTCTTGTCTTCAGGTCACAAGTGCAAATTCTTATAATTCTTAGCTCTGGTCACTTACCATAAACTATTTACTCTGGCTTCTTCGGAGGGGACTGGTGCACGTAGGGGACTGTATGCGCTCTCCGAGTGCATATGTCAGGGCCGGAGGGTGTTGATTGTGTCTGTGTATATATGATCATGAGTGCTGGAGAGCTGGGACTGTGGGCATCAGGGATAGCGAACACAAGTTACGGCTGTGTGTGTGCGTGTAAGTGTGAGCGTGTGTGTGAGCGCATGCAACTGGAAGGTAAGTGTGCCTGTGTGCCCCTCGTTGTGCAAGGGGGTGTGTGTGTGTGTGTGTGTGTAGGGGGATGTTCTGATGTCCTCTATGATCAGACATGTGACTGTTTGTGGCACATGGGCGTTTTCACTTGAGGCGCTTGGAGGAGCATATCCAATCACTTTTGGATGCTACAGCTATATAGCACGATCACCTAGGCACCCACTGACACCTGATCAGAGCCCCTGCTTATGGAACCAGGTGCCCTCGTGACACTAATTTCTGCTTTGTGAATTACAGCTTGCCACCTTTCCCCTGCCATCCCTTGCGCAGGGCACCGGCTGCCACACAGTAATTCATTGTCACAGACATTGCGCGCGGAAGAATGAGATTTCTAAAGCAGGTGCTCTCCAGTGTGAAACGTGGCAAGAAGAGAGTGAACTGCAGAGGTGGAAGGGGCAAGGAGAGGCTTTTAAAAGCAGGAGGAGAGGTGGTAGAACTGGGTGTCAATGTGACACGCCCCAGCCCGACACCAGTCACCTGGTGCCTGATGGTGCAAAGGGAGATCACTGCGGTTAACTGAATGACTGTCTAGGAGATTCCTTGATTGAATGGACCATGGGCCTCTAAACACTTCCCATTCAATATCTTCATTTAGACAATGGCATAGAGAGTGCACTTATTAAGTTTGTACATGATACCAAGCTGGGAGGGGTTGCAAGTGCTTTGGAGGACAGGATTATCATTCAAAATGATCTGGACAAACTGGAGAAATGGTCCAAGGTAAATAGGATGAGGTTTAATAAGGAAAAATGCAAAGTACTCCACGTAGGAAGGAACAATCTGTTTCACACATACAAAATGGGAAGTGACTGTGTAGAACAGAGTACTGTTGAAAGGGATCTAGGGGTCATAGTGGACCACAAGCTAAATATGAGCCAACAGTGTGACACTGTTGCAAAACAAAAAGCAAACATCATTCTGGGCTGCATTAACAGGAAAATACAAGAAGTCACTCTTCCATTCTATTCTGTGCTGATTAGGCCTCAGTTGGAGTATTGTGTCCAGTTCTGGGCACCACATTTCAAGAAAGATGTGGAGATATTGGAGAGGGTCCAGAGAAGAGCAACAAAAATGATTAAAAGCCTAAAAAACACGACCTGTAAGGAAGGCTGAAAGAATTGGGTTTGTTTAGTTTGGAAAAGAGAAGACCGAGAGGGGACATGAAAGTAGTTTTCAAGTATCTAAAAGGGTATTACAAGGAGGAGGGAGAAAAATTATTCTCCTTGGCCTCTGATGACAAGACAAGAAGCAATGGGCTTAAATTGCAGTAAGGGAGGTTTAGGTTGGACATTAAGAAAAACTTCCTAACTGCCAGGGTGGTTAAACGCTGGAATAAATTGACCAGAGAGGTTGTGGAATCTCCATCATTGGGGATATTTAAGAGCAGGTTAGACAGACATCTGTCAGGGATGATCTAGGTGGTGCTTGGTCCTGCCACGAGGGCAGGGGACTGGACTTGATGACCTTGCAAGGTCCCTTCCAGTTCTAGTGTTCTATGATTCTATGTGCCACATGAAAGCAAGGGCTGCTGTGATTTCACATTGCTGAGGAACTTGGTACTTGGTGCTTCTGAATTAAGGATGGAGGTGAGGCAGGAGGAGGGTGATCCCTGTAGCTGTTCATTGGTGCCTTTGGAGCTAAGGTACCTTTCCAATGCATTGCTCCTCAGCATGGAACAAGTGCTAGTGCATGACCCTGGCACAGCAACAGAAGCACAATGTCTTATCTGTAAGGATGCTAGGCTGGAAACAGAGGGAGTCTTTTCCCAGGATCGTAGCCGCTCCTTCTCCTTGACTTTACCAGACTAGCGGAGAAGCAACTGGCTTTCTGCAAACCTGGCCATGGAGAATTGGCTGTCCCAGCCTGTTCTTCTCACCTTGAGACACTGAAGGCTGCTGTTTCAGAACATCTGGCTGCTGGAAAGAATCCAGGCCTAGCTGTTATGGCTAGTGGTGAACTCCTCCTTTGCCTCCGCTCCAACAGCAATGCCATCAATCACCCGTCTGGGCCCGGCTGGTGTGAGCGTGCACAGTGCATGGAAAACTGGGCATTCCAGAGTAATGGAGCATCCTTTCCGGTCCATTTATTGTAGCCAGCGCTGGTACAGGGAATGGGGAGGGGACACTTCAAACGCAGGCCCAGCCAGACTTCCCCTGGCTCTGGAAAGGATCAGGCAGTGCTCTGCGAAGGGTAGTTTTTCATTTTCTTTTCAACAGCGAGGGAGAAATATTAATTATCGTTCCCCCCACCCCCTCAGTCTCTCCCTCTGGGAAGATTTCGGCTCAGCACATTCCTGCTTTAGAAGCGTCTGAAAATAAATTGCCCATCCCTTCCTCTTTAAATAATTACAAGCCTGCATTCCCCATCTGTTGTCCCACCTCCATCTCCAGCCAGTGCCCCTGTCCTTTCTCCCTTCTGGGGGCTGCTGGCTACTTGCAAAGGTCTCTGAACCCCGAGAGGGCAGATCTGGAAGCAAGCAGGATTGTTTGGGGGTGACCAGGCCCGCCAACGGGGTTGGGGGAGGGAGGCAAAGGGGATTTAAAGGGGCTGCTATTGCTGCTACTGTGGCAACCCTGGTCTTTAAATCTCCACTGGAGTGCCACACCACATGCTCCGGACAGCACTAAGGGTGCCTGGCGTGGTGCACTCCAGATGGTGCTCAGAGCTGCCAGCCCCGCCCCCGCCCCTTCCGTCCGAGGCCCTGCCCTTTCTGGGAGCATGGAGCTGGGTCCTCCCACACCTTGCCCCAGGGCCCAGAGAGGCTGTTGGTGCCCCTGGGGGTGACACCACAGGGGCTACAGCAGTGGATAGAAGAGAGACCGCATGGGCCTGGAGACAGCTCAGAGAAATTCATGTTTTGCCTTCAGTGTTCTCAGTTAGGACAGAGACTTAGAGCAGGCCCCACTGATTTCCCGGGGTGCAAAGGAAAGCCGGGCACGGGGGATCATGACCGCACACTAGGGTCTTAGGCACAAAGGACTGTGCAACCTATCGGCGGGTCTGGCAGGCTGTGCTTCCCAGCCCTTCCCCATGCTCCATAGCTAGAATGAGACGGAAGAGGAGATTTTGCACGGGAAGTGCCTAGCTGTAAGGTTACCAGGTAGACCCCCCCAAAATACTGGACACACTCGATCCTGGGGAGGGACGGGGAGGGACCGGCTGGGAGGGGGGGCGGGGCTGGCCGGGAGGAAGACGGGCGGGAGGCGGGGCTGGCAGGGGGGAGGTCGGGGGCCACGGGGCTGGCCGGGAGGAAGGAGGGGGAAAGCAGAGCTGGGGGGCATCGGGGGTTGGGGGGAGAAGGGGGGGCTGGAGGAAGGGGGACGGGAAGCAGAGCTGGCGGGGGAGGAGGGTGCAGCCACTGGCCACAGCTGGAGTCCAACAGGCCGCGCTCCCGGCAGGCACTCCCTCTAGTTGCTAGTAGAAGCCGGGCGGGGGCCGGGGGAGTGGCTGGGAGCCTCAGGCCCAGCTTTTGCACGCAACCACAGGGCTCCCAGCGCCAATCGTGGCCCCGCCTCCCAGTCGCTCCCCCGCCCCCGCCAGGCTTCCGTCTGGTGCCCAGCCGGAAATCAGAAAATACCGGACATTGCACATGGCCGGTATTTTCTGAATTTTTCTACCGGCCAGAGAGCGCGAAAACCGGACACCTGGCAACCCTACCTAGCTGCCCTCCACTTGCAGGGCCTTATCCCAGCCACCTGGGTAACGGGGGAAGGCAAGCCCTAGCCCCACCCCCTCTGCCTCAGGCCCTGCCCTAGAGCCAAGCCCCGCCCATCCCCAGCCTGATTCTTCCTGGCCACATGGAGGGCTAGGGCTGCTTTGCTACAGCCCCGACCCCGGCTCTCCCCAGTGGTCAGGGAAAGCCACGCTGCTGCGCCACTGCCCCAACCCTCCCCAACGGCCGGGAAAGCTGGGCTGCCGCCTCCCAGCCCCAACCTTCCCAGCAGCTAGGGCATGTAGGCAATTTTTGGGAAGGCTGTGCCCATGCCCAGCCACCAGGGGCAAGCTAATGCCTCCCACCCGTCTACACTGCAGCTAGCGGGGAGCCTCCCAGAGGCTGGCCGGAGGGTTCAAGCTAGCATGCTAAAAATAGCAGCGTGAAGATTCTGGTGCCTACCAAGCCTACCTGACCCTCTGAGTCCGAACTCACGGGGCTGCTTGGGTCACCCCAGGAGCGGCAGCATCCAGGGCACCAGTTAACCGGCACCTGGCTGCCATTTGCACCAGTCAGACCAAACAAGCCAATCCTCCTGAATGGGGAAAGGGAAAGAATAATTTCCAAGAGCAAGAAAATTCTGCCGGCTTTTATTTTGCTCCTGATTATGATGGTGCAGAGCTAAGCATTAAGGCTGGCACATGCAACAGCACTGGCCTAGCTGTGCTCCCTGAGCTGTTTGGCAATCCTCCACGGGAACTCTGCACCACTGCACATAAAGGGGCTTTGTAATACGAAAAAACTTGGATTAGAAAGACACGCCAAACTCCTTCCATGTCTAGGTCTCCCCAGATGAAAGACTAGTGGTTTATCCCACGGTGTCTCTGAGGCTACGTCTTGACTGCAGGCTTCTTTCAGAAGAAGGTTTTCCAGAAGAGATCTTCTGGAAAAACTTCTTTTGAAAGAGAGCGTCTACACAGAGAAAGTGCAACGAAAAAGTGATGTGCTTTTTGGAAAGATAGTGTCCACATTGATTGGACGCTATCTCGCATTTCAATTGTGATTACTGTGGATGGAGAGGCCACCAGGGCACCTGTGCTTTTTCCTGGAGGCCTCTTCTTTCAAGAAAAACACTCTCTTCTGCATCCACACACTCCTTTTTCTGAAAAAGCTTTTTTGGAAAAAGGCTTCTTCATCGCAGAATGAGGTTTACCGCCATCAGAAAAACCCCTCCGTTCTTTCAACTTTCTGTTGAAAGAATGCAATAGCAGTGGGGATGTAAGTATTGTTTTTCTGGAAAAATGGCCGTTTTTCCAGAAAAACTCTGTAGTGTAGACATACCCTGAGAGATCAATGAGATTTTGCAAGGGAGTTGCCTAGCTACCCTCCACTTGCAGTGCCTTATCCCAGCCACATGGGTAGTGAGCGAAGGCCCAGCTGGGAAAAGCAAGCCCCCACCCCGCCCTGCCCCTTCTGCCTGAGGCCTGCCCCTGGAGTCAAGCCCCGCCCACCCCTAGCCCTGGTAGACTCGTTCTTGTGAAGAACTGCTCATTCGGCTCTGCACACACTGAGGGTCTCCTCATTGCTAGAAAGCTCTCCTGGCAAGTTAGTTACTCAGGCTACTTCTACACTGCAGCTATTCTGCATCTTGTGAGCATGCCCGTTATTTCGAAATATCACGGGCTCGCTATTTCGACGTCCCTGTAAACCTCATGCCATGAGGAGTCAGGGACATTTTGGAATAGCGAATTATTTCAAAATAAGTGCTGTGTTGACCGCACCAAATTTCAAAATAAGCTATTTCGAAATAAGTGACGCAATTTGCATCGCTCAAATTGTGTCGCTTATTTCAAGCTCCAGGTGCCCTGTTGAGGCAATTACTGCAAAATCTTTGGGCATTAGTGCAAACATCCCTGAGTTGTCAATGGCCCACTATGACTTGGCCTCCAGCAACTGAAGAGGGGTGTAACGTTACATGGAAAGGATGAGACCACACGCTAGTAACTGTTGCCGCCCTAGGGGTGGAAGGGTCTGTCTCCGCACTCATCACGTGGTGTTTATGGGAAGAGGCAGGAGAATCCACACACATCCCGGCAGAATAGGAAACACATGTTGCCGCTGCTGGCCAGCTCAGCTTGCGGGTGACGGATGTACTGCTGGGCCTGCGAGGGGCTGGGATGTTGCGGGTGGTCTTGTAAAAGCGGGTTGGTTTGTTTTGCAAGGAGGCTGCCTGGCTGCGATTTGCATGGAGGCCAGGTTGCAAGGGCAACAGGGAGGCGGGGGAGGCTGCGACTTTTGGAGTCTGACCAACCTGCAGCTGCTCGAGTAGCACCTGAGCTTAATGATTGCATGATGGAGGGGAACCACAGTGGGGAGGGAAGTTGAAATAACCTGTCACCCAAACCTCCGCCCAGTGCAGTGCTGGGAAAGCCAGGCCTCCTCTATCCTGACAACGGTGCACAGTCACCTGGGCCTCAAAGGTAGGGGAGGCCAGTCCAGCTGTGCACGGCACCCCCGTCTATTCTGACAAGCTGCATTCACCCCAGCACTAGCTAGCACAAAGGCAAACTAATGACAATTTAATAGCCCCGGCTACTCAACAGGCTACTCAACAGGGTGCCAGCAGCTGATGACCTATTAAGGCTACCGTTGTTAATGCCCTCGGAGCTGAAGTTAGGTTAGCGACGCTAGGAAATCCTGGACACTTTTTCCTTCCTGTATGGAGGGGCTGGACAGATGTAGTGTTGGTTAGCACCACACAGTTGGCTTCTGTGGGATACTAATAATACCTCGCTCATCCATGGCGCTTTTCAAGAGTAAGTCACTTACTCCCCATCCGGTGAGGAAGAAGCATAAGCAGCAAGTACAGAGGACCTCTTAGAAGCAAAGCGCTTGATTGTCGGGGAAGCCTGGTTGGAAATTAGCAACAGGCACCAGACAAACAGGAAACAAACAAAAAAAGGCTCAAAACTTGGGAACTGCTCATGGTGCTGGACAAGCTACAAGGCAACTCTGTCATTTTCCCGTTTCCTTCCTCTCCCACCCCCTCCAGTTGTTTTTAAATATCCACTTGCTGGGTCTCACCTTAACCAAGGTCCTGATCCTGCAAAAAGCCCCAGGGACTTCAGAGAAGCTTTTCACAGGCCCAACTTCAAGAAGGGTGTTGGCCAATGGGAGTGGGTTCAGAGAAGAGCCACAAGAAGGATTGAAGGGTTAGAAAACATGCCTCAGAGCAGGGGTGGGCGATAATTTTTGATGGGAGGGGCCACTCCAAGATTTTGGTAAGTGGTCAAGGGCCTCACTTTTCTATGGAGGGAGCGCGGGGTCTGGGATGGAGGCTGGGTGCAGAAGGGAGCTTGGGGTAGGGAACTGGAGTGCAGGAGAGGTTGTGGGGTCTGAGAAGGAGTTTGGGTGAAGAAAGGGGTTGTGATATGAAGCAGGGAATTGGGATGCAGGTGTGCAGGGGGGAATTTTGTCCTGGGGGAGGGGTGTAGCTGTGGGTACAGGCTCTGGGAGGGAATTGTGACCTGGGGCAGGATGTGTGTGCAGAGGAATTGGATGGTGACCTAGGGCAGGAGTGGGTGGTGACCTGAGGCAGGGAGTTGGGAAGTGGGAGGGGGTGGGGTACCAGAGGCAGGCTCCGGCCAGGAGTCATTTACCTTAGGTGGCTCCCAGACAGCAGCCCAACAGGGTCCCCCCAGGCAGGATCCCGCCTTCAGCAGCCCCAGGCTCCCCTGTCCCCAGGCCAATCATCACAGCTGGGAGTGAAGCATGGGGGCGGGGGAGCACATGAACACCCTCACCCCCCCACCAGGGGCGCGTCTCACTGTTCAAAACAGCTGGCAGCTCCCTCTAAGTGCTGTGAGCTGTTTTGAACAGCCTCAGGGGCTTGGCAGGGCGGGCTGCATCAAACAGCTTGGTGGGCTACATCCGGCCCGTGGGCCATATCTTGCCCACTTCTGCCTCAGAGTGACTCAGCTCATTGAGGTCTTGTCTACACTTACCTGCCAATCTACTTCAGCTATGCAAATAGCATAGCTGAAGTTGACATACTAACTGCAGCGTCTTGCGTGCGGTAAGGTCAATGGAGACTGCTCTCCTGTTGATGCCAGCTACTCCTCTCATCTTGGTGGAGTACGGGCTTCGGCGGGAGTGAGCCATGTCTACACTGCAGGCTGCTTGTTTTGTGCAAGAGTTCTTATGCAAAAGGTCTTCCACAAGAGCGCATCCACACTGCCATGTGCTTTTGCGCAAGAGCTGTGCTTTTGTTCAAGAGTGTCTATGGCAGTGTGGACACTCTCTTGCGCAAGAAAGCTCTGATGGCCATTATAGCCATAGGGGTTTCTTGTGCAAGAAATTCATGTTGCCTGTCTACACTGCCTTCTTGTGGAAGAGCTCTTGTGCAAGAGGGCTTATTCCTCGTGGGGAGAGGAATAACTCTTCCAGAAGAAGCTTCCCCAATTATCATCTCTAATATCATTATCTCATAGACATTAACCCCCCCCCCCCCTCTGTTCTAAAATCTGATTGTCTATTTTACATATGTTCTTTTTTTTTTTATTGTATCCCTTTGGTATATATGGTCATGCCAATTTTCTTCCACAATTTGATCTGAGGAAGTGGGTCTGGCCCACGAAAGCTCATCACCTAATAAACCATCTTGTTAGTCTTTAAAGTGCTGCATAGTCCTGTCTTTTGTTTCAGCAAGACCAGACTAACACGGCTACATCTCTATTACTATTCTTCCAGAAGAAGCTCTGTTTTCCAATGCTGTACTGTAAATTTATTTGCTCAAGAACACATGTGCAGTGTAGACACCCCGCAAGTTTTTGCGCAAGAACTGTTGTTCTTGCGCAAAAAGCCTGCAGTGTAGACGTAGCCCACAAGCTGAATCACTGGTTTGGCCTGGTGCCAGACCCACTGCGGCCAGCAGAGAGGCTGGCGGGAATGACCGGTGGGTGGCCGGTAGGAGCGGCGGCCAGCAGAGTGGCTGGTGGGAACGGCCAGTAGGAGCGGTGGCAGGTGGCCAGTAGATCACAGGAACAGCGCAAAGGTGGCATGGCCTCAGGCTCAGTGAGTGGAGTACTCAGGGTGATGTGTCTGGGTCCACGCTGACTGGACAGAGCTGTAAATGGGGCGTTTGAAGTGGGGTACGGAGAAAGTGACTAGTGATCCTGAGAGGCAAAGGACATTGCTCAATCCATTTGAGCTGGGATGGTTACTCATGGGTTGGTTATGAACTCTGGTTGTGGAATTTCCCCAAGCTAATACCATGTGACTTCTCTCCCTCTTTCATTAAAAGTTTCTTTTGTACACTCAGACTCTGTGCTTGCGAGTGGGGGAGCATTGCCTCTCAGAGGCACCCAGGGGTGTGTGAATTTCCCAGGCTACTGGGTGGGGGCTCGAGCCGGTTCTGTGTGAGATGGAGGAAAAGGGACCCCTTAGATATTGAACCCGGCCCTGGCTGCTGCTGGCTCTACCTGGCAGAAGGGTTACATTAACAGTAAGAGTTAAGCACTGGAACACCTTATCAAGACTCCAGATGGATTCTCCATCGCTGACAATGATCAAACCAAGACTGGATATTTTTCTAAAAGCTCTGCCCTAGGAATTACTTTGGGAAAGTTTTACAGTCTGCATTCTTCAGGAAGTCAGACAACATGATCACAATCGCCCTGTCCGGCTTTAGAGTCTATGAATCAGTGAAAAGGTTGAAGCCTTTGGCTGTGAACTCTGTGACACAGGGACTGTGTCTTATTCTGCATTTGTACCAGCACGAAAAGGAGATGGTACAAATGTGTAATAAGACACAGTCCCTTTTAAACTCTGAGTAGGGCACCTGGACACTACTGAAATAAAATCAGTAAGCTAGCAGAGTTGAATCTGGGTTTGGGAATGGATTTCAACAGCCCCCTTCCAGGTGCAGGGTCCTCAAATGCAGTTTCCCAGAAAGATTTTGCTCCTATAAAGGAGTCTGTTGATATAGCTAAGCCATCAATGCTTTTCTAGGGTAGACTGGGCCTTAGAAAGTTGGTTTCTTTTCACTTTGAGCCTTGACTGTTTAACAGCTGCATTTGGTTTTATTTCAGACGCATTTTGGATGATTGAATGAGGTGCTTAGAAGTTTTGCATCATGTCTTTGTGATCCTGACATTGCCCTTCATCTCATGATCCCTGTTTCACTGCTTCAGTTCCCCTTATGTTTCATGGCATTATTAAAAGGGAGTAAAATTACCGACTGTTGCTTTGTTCAGCTCTTCCAAGAGCCTTGCAGATTTAGCTCCCCCAAAGAAATGTGAGCAGCTTGCTGTAACTTGGGAGTTTTGTGAAGATCATAGGAGTTACGGAGACAGGCAAAACTCACAGTGGTTTGGATTTTGCACCGCCTTGCTCTGTTTTCTGTTGTATAAATCCCAAACCAGGGGTGGTTCCACTCCAAGATCTACATGATTCAAACCCCAAAGCACTGAGGAAAGTGGGTGGGTTTCAAATTGATAATTCTGGGCTTGGCTCCTCTCTGAATCACCCAGAACCAGACAAAAGCAGAAGAGATGTGGCACATCCCAAAACACGGCAGTCGGGCGTTGTTTTGGAAACCCAGCAGTGGGTTAGATCTGGGACTCGGGTTTAGTTGAACCACTGAATTGTGTGTGTGTTGTGGAAAGCGGCTCGAGGTTTGGCTCGCTACTCTTTTCCCATAGTGTTTTGGTTGAACAAGGCTCTGTAACAAATATTCCAAAATTAACCTACTCTAGTCAAAAGAGGAGTTGTTTTAAACAAACAAAAATTTGCCAAAACCCGACGGATCCGTTCCCTACTCGCTGCCTGGGTTTCCTTTCCCTTCCCCGCTGCTGCCCCAGGTATCCGTCGCAACAGTTATTCTTGTCTAACTCGTGCTGGGATTTTTTCCGAGACCCCTTTCCGCTTTGCTCCCCCAGAATTCCATTCAACACCCTTGCTCCTGTCTGCGCCCATCACTGGTGCCACAATTCTGCGCTGGGGTGACCACCATCACTCCCACGTGGGGCGTTGGGCGGGGGGGTTCAAATACAGAGTGACACCATCACAGAAGGAACTGACTGGGAGACAGTAGCCAGTGAGTGAGTCTGTCATTCCCCTGTTTGCCTTTTATTTTATGGCTGGGAAGTTTCACGTGCATTCAGGAGGCTTGGTTTGGCTCTCGGACATGAGCTAAGCAGGGGAGGTAACAGTACCAGAAGCAGAATTTTGGGCAGCAACGTCACCAGGCGATGAAGACGTTCTGTGCCTCACAGATGTGAGGCTTCAAAGAGCAGCAGCCAAAGGGCAAGCTGCTCTGGTGAAAGGGTTAATGGTGAGCTCGAAAGACTCGGGCTGGCGCGCGGCAGCTCGTAGAAAGCATGTGTGTGTACTTAGAAAAGACCTGTCTCTCTGCTCCAGCTGCCAGTAAGCTGGAGAAGGAGCTCTCCCTGTAGGGGCCCATCTCACATCACAGGATGCCCTTGATCACACCAATGTTTCACCAAGAAAAAAAAACACCTCTACATTTGCGCTGGCAGAACTGAAAACGGTGTTTTTTAAAAGGGTTTGCTCTGCAGATGGAGCAGGCTTCAAAGAAGTCCAGAGACGAACGCTGCTGTCACTTTCTCTCCCCTCCCCCAGCATTCCACCCTGGGCTGCCTTCCGGTCCCAGCACCCCCCAGCCAAGGGACGGGTGCAGGCCCTTGCCAGCTTGGCAACTGGGCCGCTTTGGCCGAACAATGCCAGTCAATGTTCCACGCTCCGGCGTCTAGACGTGCTGTGTTATTACAGATGGGGTGGGAATGTGGCGCCTGGCCCTGCTTTGCGCTTCTTCCCTCCTCACAAGCTGGCTTTGCCCCTGGAAGAAAATTTGCAGTGCTACTGCTCCATGGAGATGGAGGGACCTGAGCCTTTTCAATCCTGCAGCTGGACAGCTGGCAGGTTCTCTCCCTCTCCCCACCTGTCAGCTCCCAGCTGGCTGGGTGGTCCACTCCAGCTCTGACTCTCCGGGAGCCTCTCCCGCTGTGACACCCTCCAGTTTTTAGGGGGCTGCTTCCAGCGGTGGTTCTTTCCATTCAAAGGCTGCCTCCAATGAACCCTTTTCGTGGGCAACCAAAAGACCCCGTTTCTGGTGGAAGAGTTCTGTAACAGGAGTTGATCATGCCAACCTCATGAGGTTTTCCGGACTCGTGCACCCAGGAGCTCAGTTCTGGGGCCATTCACAATCCCAGTCACTGCGAGCAGCATGCAGCTCTGTGTTCGTACCGGGATCTTCTTCACGTCCCTGAGCGGCCTGGGTGTGCTTTAGAATTGCTCCTATTTGATCTCGTTCCCAGGACTTGGCAGACGGGCTTGTGCAGTGAGGGAGAGGAAATCCCTTACCCTTCTTTCTCTCCACCCTCCCCCCCCCCACCACCATTCTTGCCTCCAGAGCATCCTCATGGCAAAGCAGTTGGGAGATAGGAAGCGAGTAGGCGCTTGCATGCTCAGTGCGGCCCATGACACAGGGCGCTATGAAACGGGTCAGCCTGCCGCCTTTCCATCATCGGGCATGTTTGGATCCAGGATTCTGGCTCAGGCCTTCCCTGTGAAAAGCAGCATCAGGCTTTGCAGTCAGCTGCAGATCCCATCTTCGGGAAATGCACCTGAGCCAGCTGCCTCGTTATGCAAAAAGGGTTAAGGAGCCTCTGGGAAGGAAGAGCGAATGAGCCGTGAAGTGAGGAGAAGGTATGGGGAGAAACAAGGGGGAGAAGACAGGTGGTTTGACTCACCCCTGTTCTGTATGTCACTTGTGGGGAGAAGGCTGGCAGTACGCACCCCAGTACGGCTGCCTTTTTATCAGGGTCCACCACAAGCAGACAGGCGCAGCTCCTTTCTCACAGGCTGTCTGGGCGATACACTGAACCAGCATGTTTCTTGAGCATGTGCTTTCCGAGGCCAATGCCACGCAGCTCCTGAGCTGCGGAGCCTCCCTTGGAACAAGCCTCGCACCTGTGGGTTATCCCGCGGGGGAGACCCTTTCAGAGCAGGAACCGCTTCTATCCAGGGAAAGGGGGAACATGGGGCCACAAAACGAGACTCCTAAAACAGGGTCAGGAGAAGGTACGGCAGGGGGAAGAGACCGTCAGGCAGACGGATCGTTACTGAGGCGTGGCTAGGTCTCCGAAGCAGGCCGGTGCCTAAGGAAGGGTTCGCTGCTGTCCACTCCTCCGCAGACAGCGGTTTACGAGAGCCAGGCGGGGCAGAAAGGAGGAAATTGCGCCCCGGTTCTTTCCAGCCGTTCGGCGACTTAACGACCAGGCACGACTCCAGGTCCGGAGCCCATGCCAACACGTGGCTTTAATAAGCAGCGCTGGGAGGGACAATGGCTTCTTGTGAGAGACGCATATGTTTCACCTCAGCAGCAGGGAATGGCAGGTGGTGAGGGTGGGAGTTAGCTGAAGGGAGGGGGGAGGACGGCGGTGGAGGCGAAGATGAGATTTCAGCCCATAAATTACACCGCGCTCTGGCCGCGCTTGCGCTTTTAATTACTGCTGACGCTCCCCCGGGCTCACGTGAGGAGGTTGCACTGTGTGCGTTGCTAATGGGAACCAGCCCCGCTGTTCCCAGTCAGCTGGGGGATTGTCACAGAGCAGGGCAAGGGCATCGCCGCTCTGAGGCAGCCTCTCTCTGTCTTCTCCCATAGTCCTTCACTGCACTCTACCAGGAGGCCGAGACCGCCGCTTGTTCCTGAAGTAACAATAAATAATAACAGCCAGGCTAGAAAACAGGCTGGTGGGAACAATCCTGCACGGGCAAGGAGCAAGGGTAGAAAAGTCCCATTGGCCCATCCTCTCTCTGACAGAACCGTGTTATTTACCGGCCTGTTGGGCAGCAAGCACCCAGACCAAGCCCCTTCATACAGTCCCCTTAACTCATCACTCGGCTGCCATCACTCCCACTCCGTCCGTTAGTTAGAGACTCAGGGATGGACATGCTGAGACCATTGTGTCAGGAGCAGACTTCGGAGGGACTTGGAAGGATTTCTCTCGCCATGGAGAGGGTGCCTCACAAGAAACGTCTCCTTCCTGGGGTGAGAGAGGCTTCCTCAGCCTGAGTCCTGCACTCGCTGAGACTCAGCATGTCCCAGGAGTTAAGAAATGGGATTGAGATGGAATTTGAGACATAAGAATGTAAGATCAGCCATGCTGGGTCAGACCAAAGGTCCATCTCGCCCAGTATCCTGTCTACCGACAGTGGCCAATGCTAGATGCCCCAGAGAGAGTGAACAGAACAAGGGATTATCAAGTGATCCCTCTCCTGTCATCCATTTCCAGCCCCTGACAAATAGAGGCTAGGACCACCATTTCTACCCCTTCTGGCTAATAAGTATCGATGGACCTATCCTTCATAAATTTATCTAGTACTTTTTTGAACCCTGTTAAAGTCCTGCTCTTCACAATGTCCTCTGGCAAGGAGTTCTACAGGTTGTGTGCTGCATGAAGAAAAACTTCCTTTTGTTTATTTTAAACCTGCTGCCCATTAATTTCATTTGGTGACCCCTAGTTCTTATTTTATGGGAACAAGTAAATAACTTTTCCTTATTCACTTTCTCCATACCTGTCATTAGTTTATAGATCTCTATCATATCCCCCCTTAGTCTCCTCTTTTCTAGGCTGAAAAGTCCCAGTCTTTTTAATCTCTGTTCATATGGCACCCATTCCAAACCCCTCATCATTTCTGTTGCCCTTTTCTGAACCTTTTCCAATGTCAATATATCGTTTTTGAGATGAGGCAACAACATCTGCACACAATATTCAAGATATGGGCATGCCATGGATTCATACAGAGGTAGTAAGTTGTTCTCTGTCTTATTCTCTACCCCTTTCTTAATGATTCCTAACAGTCTGTTGGCTTTTTTGGCTGCCGCTGCACACCAAGTGGACGTTTCTGAATGGGATGATGAGGTGCGATCGCCTGTGACAGCAGAGGATTGGACTTGGTGACCCAGGTGGTCCCTTCCAGTGCTATTTTCTGCTGTTGATGGGAAAGCGCCATCGGCTCCCAGTGCGTTGGCTTCCTACCGCAAAAGTTCCAATCGAGCCGTCTGTCTATGGGAAGGCGACTAAAGCAGCCAGCCTAGTGACGGCACCATAGCTACAGCGGCGTAATGCTGTAGTGCAGACACAGCCCATTGCAACATCACCGTAGAAAACCACTTTCCCAACAGAAGCCTGCTGGCTGCGCCCACACTAGGTTGGCACAGCTCCAGTAGAATCTGCCCCGGCCTACTTTTTAGGCCTGACCCAGGCTCAAGCTCATTTTGCCTGACCTGAATCCAAGTGGGTTGGGCTGTCTCCTGACTTGACCCTTCCCTCCAAACCTGAATGTGTGGCACCACCCGCTCCTCCAGTGAGGCTGGCTCCCCTCCTCCTGCCCGTGGGGATGGGGTGGTGGCTGCATTGCCTGCTGTTCCCATGAGCGCCCCCTGCTGCTCTGGGCACGTGCTGTGGAGAGAGTGGTACTGCGACTCCTTGTGTGCTCACGCCATACACCTGTGGTGTAGCAAGCTGGCCAGCAGGCCTGTTGAGGGGGTGGGGGCATACGAGGCAATTACCCAGGCGCCCAGGTGATTTAAAAGGGCCCAGGGGCCCCAGCCGCTGTCGCCAGCAATGCAGCGGGGCTAAGGCAGATTTCCTGCCTGCCACTTCCGGTAGCAGCTGGCACATCTCTGTGGCCCCGGGAGGGGAGGGCGCAGCTCCGTGTGCTGCCCCCACCCCAAGCGCCAACTCCAAAGCTCCCATTGGCCAGGAACTGTGGCCAATAGAAGCTGTGTGGTCAGTCCCCTCGGGCAGCGAGGCTGGCAGCCTGCGCAGGCCCCTGGGCAAGGTGGGGAGGGGTCAGTGCCACACTCCCAGAGGGGGCGGGGGGCTCTGGTGGAAGGGGCGGGGCCAGGGGGAGCCAGCCGTCTGCGGTGCCCCCCTTCAGCCCTCAGAGCCACGCAACTGCCTCCTTTGCCCCCCCTCCCATCAGTGGGCCTGCCTGTGGGCAGTGGTGCGTGGAGACCCCCGGACTCCCCGGCTAGAGCCACTACCAGAGGGGTGTGCCAGTTGGTTTTGGGAGCTGAGATAAACGCTGACCCCCTGGCCCTCTCCTGCACCCCAACTCCCTGCCTCAGCCTAGGGTCCACACCCAAACTCCCTCCCAGAACCTGCACCCCTCACCCCTCCCACACCCAAACTCCCTCCCAGAGCCTGCACCCCTCACCCCCCTCCCACACCCAAACTCCCTCCCAGAACCTGCGCCCCTCACCCCCTCCCACACCCAAACTCCCTCCCAGAACCTGCACCCCTCACCCCCTCCCACACCCAAACTCCCTCCCAGAGCCTGCACCCCTCACCCCCCTCCCACACCCAAACTCCCTCCCAGAGCCTGCACCCCTCACCCCCTCCCACACCCAAACTCCCTCCCAGAGCCTGCACCCCTCACCCCCCTCCCACACCCAAACTCCCTCCCAGAGCCTGTGCCCCTCACCCCTCCCACACCCAAACTCCCTACCAGAGCCTGCACCCCTCACCCCCCTCCCACACCCAAACTCCCTCCCAGAGCCTGTGCCCCTCACCCCTCCCACACCCAAACTCCCTCCCAGAGCCTGCGCCCCTCACCCCCTCCCACACCCAAACTCCCTCCCAGAGCCTGCACCCCTCACCCCCTCCCACACCCAAACTCCCTCCCAGAACCTGCACCCCTCACCCCCCTCCCACACCCAAACTCCCTCCCAGAGCCTGCGCCCCTCACCCCCCTCCCACACCCAAACTCCCTCCCAGAGCCTGCGCCCCTCACCCCCTCCCACACCCAAACTCCCTCCCAGAGCCTGCGCCCCTCACCCCCCTCCCACACCCAAACTCCCTCCCAGAACCTGCACCCCTCACCCCTCCCACACCCAAACTCCCTCCCAGAGCCTGCTCCCCTCACCCCCTCCCACACCCAAACTCCCTCCCAGAGCCTGCACCCCTCACCCCCCTCCCACACCCAAACTCCCTCCCAGAACCTGCACCCCTCACCCCCTCCCACACCCAAACTCCCTCCCAGAGCCTGCGCCCCTCACCCCCCTCCCACACCCAAACTCCCTCCCAGAGCCTGCACCCCTCACCCCCCTCCCACACCCAAACTCCCTTCCAGAGCCTGCGCCCCTCACCCCCTCCCACACCCAAACTCCCTCCCAGAGCCTGCACCCCTCATCCCCTCCCACACCCAAACTCCCTCCCAGAACCTGCACCCCTCACCCCCTCCCACACCCAAACTCCCTCCCAGAGCCTGCACCCCTCACCCCCTCCCACACCCAAACTCCCTCCCAGAGCCTGCGCCCCTCACCCCCCTCCCACACCCAAACTCCCTCCCAGAGCCTGCGCCCCTCACCCCTCCCACACCCAAACTCCCTCCCAGAGCCTGCGCCCCTCACCCCTCCCACACCCAAACTCCCTCCCAGAGCCTGCGCCCCTCACCCCCCTCCCACACCCAAACTCCCTCCCAGAGCCTGCGCCCCTCACCCCCCTCCCACACCCAAACTCCCTCCCAGAGCCTGCGCCCCTCACCCCCTCCCACACCCAAACTCCCTCCCAGAGCCTGCGCCCCTCACCCCCCTCCCACACCCAAACTCCCTCCCAGAGCCTGCGCCCCTCACCCCCTCCCACACCCAAACTCCCTCCCAGAGCCTGCGCCCCTCACCCCCCCCCTCCCACACCCAAATCCCTCCCAGAGCCTGCGCCCCTCACCCCCTCCCACACCCAAACTCCCTCCCAGAGCCTGCGCCCCTCACCCCTCCCACACCCAAACTCCCTCCCAGAGCCTGCGCCCCTCACCCCCCTCCCACACCCAAATCCCTCCCAGAGCCTGCGCCCCTCACCCCCTCCCACACCCAAACTCCCTCCCAGAGCCTGCGCCCCTCACCCCCTCCCACACCCAAACTCCCTCCCAGAGCCTGCCCCCTCACCCCCCTCCCACACCCAAACTCCCTTCCCAGAGCCTGCGCCCCTCACCCCCTCCCACACCCAAACTCCCTCCCAGAGCCTGCCCCCTCACCCCTCCCACACCCAAACTCCCTCCCAGAACCTGCCCCCTCACCCCCTCCCACACCCAAACTCCCTCCCAGAGCCTGCCCCCTCACCCCCTCCCACACCCAAACTCCCTCCCAGAGCCTGCGCCCCTCACCCCCTCCCACACCCAAACTCCCTCCCAGATCCTGCGCCCCTCAACCCCTCCCACACCCAAACTCCCTCCCAGAGCCTGCGCCCCTCACCCCTCCCACACCCAAACTCCCTCCCAGAGCCTGCGCCCCTCACCCCCCTCCCACACCCAAACTCCCTCCCAGAGCCTGCGCCCCTCACCCCCCTCCCACACCCAAACTCCCTCCCAGAGCCTGCGCCCCTCACCCCCTCCCACACCCAAACTCCCTCCCCGAGCCTGCGCCCCTCACCCCTCCCACACCCAAACTCCCTCCCAGAGCCTGCCCCCTCACCCCCTCCCACACCCAAACTCCCTCCCAGAGCCTGCCCCCTCACCCCCCTCCCACACCCAAACTCCCTCCCAGAGCCTGCGCCCCTCACCCCTCCCACACCCAAACTCCCTCCCAGAGCCTGCGCCCCTCACCCCCTCCCACACCCAAACTCCCTCCCAGAGCCTGCACCCCTCACCCCTCCCACACCCAAATTCCCTTCCCAGAGCCTGCGCCCCTCACCCCCTCCCACACCCAAACTCCCTCCCAGAGCCTGCGCCCCTCACCCCCTCCCACACCCAAACTCCCTCCCAGAGCCTGCGCCCCTCACCCCCCTCCCACACCCAAACTCCCTCCCAGAGCCTGCTCCCCTCACCCCCCTCCAACACCCAAACTCCCTCCCAGAGCCTGCGCCCCTCACCCCCCTCCCACACCCAAACTCCCTCCCAGAGCCTGCGCCCCTCACCCCCCTCCCACACCCAAACTCCCTCCCAGACCTGCCCCCTCACCCCCTCCCACACCCAAACTCCCTCCCAGAGCCTGCCCCCTCACCCCCTCCCACACCCAAATCCCTCCCAGAGCCTGCGCCCCTCACCCCCTCCCACACCCAAACTCCCTCCCAGAGCCTGCGCCCCTCACCCCTCCCACACCCAAACTCCCTCCCAGAGCCTGCGCCCCTCACCCCCTCCCACACCCAAATTCCCTCCCAGAGCCTGCGCCCCTCACCCCCTCCCACACCCAAACTCCCTCCCAGAGCCTGCGCCCCTCACCCCCCCCCACACCCAAACTCCCTCCCCCGGCCCCTCCCCCTCCCAACCCCCCCCCCACACCCAAACTCCCTCCCAGAGCCTGCGCCCCTCACCCCCCTCCCACACCCAAACTCCCTCCCAGAGCCTGCGCCCCTCACCCCCCTCCCACACCCAAACTCCCTCCCAGAGCCTGCGCCCCTCACCCCCTCCCACACCCAAACTCCCTCCCAGAGCCTGCGCCCCTCACCCCCTCCCACACCCAAATTCCCTCCCAGAGCCTGCGCCCCTCACCCCCTCCCACACCCAAACTCCCTCCCAGAGCCTGCGCCCCTCACCCCTCCCACACCCAAACTCCCTCCCAGAGCCTGCGCCCCTCACCCCCTCCCACACCCAAATTCCCTCCCAGAGCCTGCGCCCCTCACCCCCTCCCACACCCAAACTCCCTCCCAGAGCCTGCGCCCCTCACCCCTCCCACACCCAAACTCCCTCCCAGAGCCTGCGCCCCTCACCCCTCCCAGAGCCTGCACCCCTCCCACACCCAAACTCCCTCCCAGAGCCTGCGCCCCTCACCCCCTCCCACACCCAAACTCCCTCCCAGAGCCTGCGCCCCTCACCCCCTCCCACACCCAAACTCCCTCCCAGAGCCTGCGCCCCTCACCCCCTCCCACACCCAAACTCCCTCCCAGAGCCTGCACCCCTCACTTCCTCCCACACCCAAACTCCCTCCCAGAGCCTGCACACCTCACTTCCTCCCACACCCAAACTCCCTCCCAGAGCCTGCATCCCTCACCCCCTCCCACACCCAAACTCCCTACCAGGGCCTGCATCCTTCACCCCTTTTCAACTAAACTCCCTCCCAAAACCCAACCCCTCACTCCTTCTCACACCCCAACCCCCTGCCCTAGCCTAGGGCCTAGAGTTTGGATGTGGGCCCAAATTCCCTCCCAGTCCCCACAGTTTGTGCTTCATCCTGCACTGCAGCCCCCTACCTGGAGAAAGAGAGGGAGGGTGAAGAAAGAGTGCGCAATGGAGGGAGGAGGAATGGAGCCTTGGAGAAGGGGCAGGACAGGGGTGGGGCAGGGGTCTTTGGGTTTAGGCAATTAGACAGGCAGCAACGCAACTGGGCAGGCATGTGGCAGCCCTGGCTGTGCTGGAAGAGCACCAACAGCACAGGTACAGCACTGCCCAAATGCCAGGTGGATCATGTCCGCATGGGCGCAGCTTGTGCATGCATGGAGGTCCCTTCACTGTCCTGCCCTTGGGCCTGGAATTGCTATCGGTGGACCTGAGCAGCAGGCAAGAGGGCATGCAGCTACCGCTGCATCTATCCCACTGGAGACCTGACCCTGACCAGACCTACACCCAGGAGGGTCAGTGGTTTTCCCGCCTGACCTGGATCCAGCATGTGAGGCTGGACCCCATCAGTTTTGGGTCTCGAGACTCCAAGCTACAGTGCTCAGGGGAATGGAGTTCTCTCACCCCGTATGCTGTAGCTAGGTTGGGCCAAATTATAAGTGCACACCACATCTAGGTTTCAATGACCAGAACAATCGGCCATCTACCATTTTCCCTAAAGACTATTCCCTGGCTCAGTCCATCTCGCTATCAGGAAGGTTTTCTTGATTTCCTACCAGAACTCTCCCTTTCTCTACTGCTCCCCGTTGCCCTGAGTTATTTGCAATAACTCCTTGTTTAGCATCATCCACAAAATACACCCTCCTTTCCAGATCTGGTGAATCAATGAGTCCAGTAGAACGACCCTGGTGAATCAAGGAAGTCAAATGTGCATGTTTTTGCAGGATCACACTTTCAGGAAGTAACAAAAGCCTTGTAAAAAAAGGGAGCAATAAAAAGGGGGCAAGGGGATAATTAGAAAGTTTGCTCATATAAGAGCCAGCCAGCACTGGGTATAGGAATGCTCTGGTGTAAAAGGGCACTCTTAAAGGTGTGAAAAGTGACTGTGCAAATATGGAACCTCCTTAAATCAACCGAATCAGCTCCCTTTATCATATATGCCAAATATAAACATGTCACTACTTTTAAAGTCCTCTTCCTCCTGGTAAGACAACACAGCTCAGGAGAAGGGCACTGGAGGGTATTTCTGTTCACACATCGTCAACAGAATCACGATTGGGGCTGATTCCCAAAGTGGACAGAACGCATCTTCCAGATGTCAGGGTAGATCGAAAGGACTGGGAGATGTAAATGAAATGATACTTTTTCTAAATGATTCAGGAGCCGTGAGGAGATAACAAACATGGGGCCGTATAATACAACTTTGGCAGAATCATGTATCTGTATAGAACTGCACTTTAAGGAAATTAGTTGGCAAACCCAAATCCTATGAGTGTGATGCAACACTGTCCCGACACACAGATGTTTCCATGAGTAAAGTTACACAGACGTGTAAATCTTTTGCAAGTTCCAATTATTTCATTCTTTTTTTCATTAATTTTTCTTGTTAAAAAACAGAATGTAGAGAACTTTGTCAATTGCAGCCATTGTAAAGTCAGCATTAACGTAAATCCAGTCTGAAGTCAATGATCCCCAGATGGCAAAAATGTATTTTTGAAATCTATAGATTGACATTTAAAATCTATTTTACTTCTTAGATCATTTTTATATTTAAATTAAATGGGATATCACGCAAATGCATGAGTCATATTTACAGTCATATTTTAAAAAATATATTAGTCATATATAAACTTATGGTAATACAGGTTGAACCTTTCTAGTCCAGCACTCTTTGGTCCAGTATGATTTTAGTTAGCCGGATGTCCATTTATCATGGGTATGGCCAAGTTTCCTGCAGTCCCATGAAGTCTGTTTAGAATCACCAGTCCTGGCTCTCAGTGTTCTGTGTTATTTAGCTCTAATTTACCCCCTCAATGTCTTCTCAGAGCCCAGTAAGCAGTGGACGCTGTTGGTAATGCTGCTAGACAATATTGACCTCCCATAGTCTGGAAAATTCTCTGGTTCGGCACTGGCCAGGTCCCACCAGTGCCGGACTAGAGAAGTTCAACCTGTATATAGTTTGTAACATCTTCAAAATAAAATATTTGTATAATAAACATGGCTAAAGGAAAGTATATCATTTGCATAGGACTGCATCCGGTTTCTATATATTACACCCATATGGCTATAGAAACACACAGCAAGGGCACAATATTACCCAAGGGTTAGAAAAGGTGCTGAAATGGAGTATTATGCCACTAGGGTATAGACATTAAAGGAAATATTTTGCATGGCTTTGCATGGCTCAAGGAAACAGCCACTATTTTTAAATGATATTTTCAAAATAAATAAGCTTGGTACAAATTGTACGAGGCAATGCTCAGCAATTCTGTTGCAGTGGCCATCTTGTTTCTTGGGTAGCACGCCAGAACACATGCAGAAAAATGCTGCCCACATCTGTGTGATACACTGTCTGAGTTGCCTAAACAATTGCGCATAAATGTAACGCTCATGTGATGGTGTTTCCTCCAATCACAGCGCCGGACAAAAGTAGACTATCGTGAATTCATACTGTTCTGTCCTCACATATGCCATACACACATAATTCAAACCTTCAAGTGGGGTCTTGCCAGACAATGGCAATCATAAATTCTCCAAAATTTCTCTCCATGGTTCTTCTTTAGAATCTCAGCAATGTCAACATTCTCCTTCTTATTGACTTTTTTATTGTCTCCCTGCATTGTCTAGACAATGCCTCCCTCAAATTCCCAAGATTCTGGCTTCCCGCAACAAAAATGCAATAAATATATCTGCTAGAGAGACTAATCCACCCTCAATGAAGTGGTATTGGAGGTTAATGAGGGAAGACAAGAGAAGCATTTCCCATAATGTGCAGCTGCCACCAGGTTGATGAAGAGAGCAGAAAGCTTCCCTCTCCTTGAGCAGCTAAATCCAGAGAAGCAGCATGGCGAAAGCAGATGGCCCTGTAGATTCTTAGCATGTAGAGACGGCTGGCTCAGTGCTGGATTTGGGTCACATTAAGGCTACATCTGCATTAGTCTTTGTTATGAAAAACGGCTCATCCCTACATTAGCACGACCGCTGATGGAATTGCAAAGAGCGACCCAGGCCCGCAGAGACCTTTAGATCATTTAGTCTCATCCCATGTGTCGGAGGACAATTAAATTTCTTCTAGTTCCTCCTGTATTGAGCCCAGTAACCTGCGGGACCGGCGGCCTTGCTCGGGCCCTGGGCAAGCCGGGGGTGGGGAGAGGGGTGTGTGGAGCCTTGCTCCACCTGGCCTTGGATGGAAGGGGTGGGGCTGGGGACAGCCAGTCCCTCAGTGCCACCAGATCACAGTGCACCCCACCTCCAGTCCCAGTACTGCCCTGTGCTCCCAGTGCTGCAGTTTGAGCTCTGGGCCTTTTATATTGCTGGGCCCTGGAGCAATTACCCTCCCACCCACCCCGCTCCTGTTGGGTAGACCTGTCATTTACTTTTGTTTGGTTCATACATATCTTCCAGAAAGCACCCTATTCCGGTCAAAGACATCCAAAGATGGAGAATCCACCACATCTCTTGATACCCTGTTCCCACAGATAACTTTTACAAAGTCAAACATTTTCAAGGCAAACTTTTTTTTTTTTTTTTTTTAAAGATTTAAAAAGATCGAGATGTTTCCTTTGAGGCCTACAATTTTCAAAATAGAGAAAATGTTTGGATGCGGGGGGGCAGGAAAATTGCAGAGAATAAGCCAAACACACAAACAGATCCGTTCCTTTGGAAACACAACACACAGAGACCATTTTCAAACCGTTCATGCTATTGCTGCTTCCCTCCAAGCAGCTCTGCTGGCCTGCTGATGCATGAGCCCGACAGGGCCCTCCCAAGAGACAGTCTCTCAAACAACGTGCTGCACGTCTGAGCTAAAACCCCTGTATGACCTAGAGCGTTCCAGAGTTAACACCTTGACTTGTTGCCAGGGGAGATGGGTGGGTATAGAATTCTGGCACCTGTAGGCGGCACTAGCTGTCGCTATTCTATTCCTTGCCCATCTCCAGTCCCAGTTACGCCCTTCACTCTGTACACGGCAGATCCTGAGCCCAGTGAGAAATCCTTATGGATTTTTTCAAACAGAGGAAGTGATTTAAAGTATGAGCTTCATTCCAGTCCCGTTTTATGAGCATTAGGTTCATACGCTCCCTCCCAGAGCATGCTCATTGTGTGGCGAAGCAAAACTTTCTAGTAGCAGATGGACCTTTCCGGGGAACTGAGTGGCCATAAATCATCTTCCTCTCCAGGCCTGTCATTCCCCAGCAATGATCCCGGCAGGAACCCTGGAATCTCACAGCTTTGTTCTCACTTCTCGCTTCCTACTGCTTCGCTTCTCCCTCTCGAGAACGTTCCGACAGGAGCTCTTGGAGCAAGCCTCGAGTCCCTCCCTCCTCTCCAAAAGCCTCCTGCCAAAGTCTTTGCTCTGGCAAGCCCTGTAAGGCAAGGGCCGAAACAGCAGCTCGGCTCGCTGCGCAAAGCGCCTTCCCGGTCCCTGGCCAACTCCAACATTCAAAACCTGCAGCACAAGGAAAGGGGGTCGCGGTTTCTAACAGCACAAGGCTCAGCCCGCACTGCCGATGCATTGACCTCATGGCTCCATAGGCAGGCAAGCAGCATCACCCTCATTTTGCATGTGGGAAAACTGAGGCAAGGGGTGTTTACATGATTTTTACCGAAGGTCATGCAACTACATAGTACCAGAGCCAGAAACAGAGCTCCAGCCTCCCAGCCAGCAGGCCTGCTTGGTGAAACACGCAGCCTGCTGGAATACAGATTGTACATCTCTAATGAAAAGCAGGAGAAGGTAGAGGCTTCCCTTGGCGAAAGCACAGTATTACTGGTGTGTGGAGCTCTTGTGCATATGTGATTGTGCCCTGTGACACTGTCTTTTCCCTCAAAGAGGGTCTTTTCTTGTCCTGCGGGGAGCCTGGCATGCCCTGCTCCTTGCCAGGCGTTGGCTTTCCGACTGCACAGTCAATTGTATCTCTAGGCCTATGTCTTTACCACGAAGAAGCTGTAGTTTATATCAAGGTGTCCAGGTCAGGGCTTGTCAAGCGGGCGGCACACAGAGGCGGGTTGGGAGAAGTGTAAATAGAGGGCTGTGAGAGAGAGGGTGCCTGCTAGCCAGAGAAACTAGGCTGAGCCGCTTACCCGGACCACAGGCCTCATGCTCCAGTTCACTATTGGCCCGGGACTCTTGCATGCTGGCTACTTTGTTCACGTGCAGGCCTGAAGCTGCAGAGAGAGGCTCAGCACAGAGCAGGAAAGAGAAAGGTGGGAAGTCACAGTCCATAGGCAGGAGCACACAGGATGGGAACAGCAGCAAAGACACGGTAGGGGAGCTGCCTGTGAGCGTGGCACCCAGCTCGCTCCAGTCTGGTCCATCCCGCCACAAAACCTGCTCCCACAAAGGCTGAGATGGCAGCTCCCTGCAGATCCCAGCTCCTTGCTCTACTTCCTGGATCTCCCCCTGCTAGGCTCTGTGACTCCCCAGGGGCAAATGAGCCTCACAGTTCCCCACTGGGGTTAGTGCTGGTAGAGGCTGCAAAGCGGACACAGCTCAGTTGTTCTACCATGATGGAGCCTGACCCAGGGTGGAGCCGGCTTGGGCAGGTACAGCCCTAGACCCAAGCCCTCCTGGTCGTTTTGGTTTAGGACAGCTGGCCTGAGAGGTGACTGTAGCTGGCTCCTCCAGGCACCCTGTTTCCTGTGCCTTCCTGGCACTCCTGAGATGTGAATTAATCATCTTGGCCCTGCTCCCAGCCCAGGGACTCTGCAAGCTGCAGCCCACACGGACAGAACGGGCCAGCAGGAAAAGGGAGCTGGGAAAGAGCAGGCTGAGGCGGAAGAGCACAGCAGCAAGCAAAGCTGGGATGCGTGAGTCAGGAGTCCCCATCCAGGTCCTTCCTCTCCGCCATGCTCCCCTCCTTCCGACAGCCGCAGCAGAGCCAGGAGCGGGGCCGCGGGAGGCGTGAGGGAGCGGTAAGCTAGCGCCCGGCTGAGCTAGGTTAGCATCTGCATTAGGCTACACAGGCAAACACAGGGGCCTCGCCCTTCAGAGGATGTTAGCTCCTCTGCCGAGCCAACTCCTGAGTCAGCGTGACAGGAAACTCCTGCTCGGGGCATTCGTCTCTCTTGCTCACCGCCCGTCCGCGGGATGGCTCACTCCACTCCCCCCTCCACTCCACCGCCAGGCAGCAGGGCTGCCTCTCCCTCCATTGTCACCCAGCTGTCCTGCCTTGGTTTTGCAGGGTGAGGGTGGGACTACCCAGCCCAGCCCCAGGCCTCCGGGCCTCGGGGTCACTCTGAGGAAAGAGCTGCTATTGGGGGCACCCTGAGAGGGCGGGGGCAGGAATCCAGCCAGGGGCTGAACAAGTCCAGGCTAGAGGTGCTTCCCCATGCCCCAGCACGCCTGTCATGCGGGGGTGAGGGGCTGCCCTCCCTCCTCTGGCCTGCAGCCTCCAGCAGCAACCTGCAGCAGTAGGGCTCGATCCTGCAGGCACTGGGCCCCTCAGCCCAGCCTTTTCACAGCCTTGCTGTGCTTTGCGGAGGTCAGGCACCTCCCCTCACCCACCCACCCCCGCCTTGTACTCTCCATCCCCCTTGGGGCCCTTCTGTTAGTGCTGGGCCCTGGCAGGCTGGGAACGGCCAGGCAAGAGGCATAGCACCGGCCACCCCCCACCTCCAGTCAGGTCCCAAAGGGCTGGTTCATCTCCATGTCCTTTCTGGGGCCGGGAATGTTTGTGTAACCCTGCCTCCCTCGCAGCTGGCCTGCCTGCGGCTTGCCCGCCGAGCCGCAGCCGGCTCACAGCTGAACCTGCCCGGCCCTGGGCAGTCGGAGCCTCACGCCTGCCCCCGGCCCAGAGAAACCCCGCCTGGGGGAGACGGGGCAAAACAAGGGGCCACACTGCTCCTCCTTCCCTCCCTGCACATCAGGGCAGGGGCTCTGGAAGGGCTGGAGCTAGGGGTGGGTGGGCCAAATCCTGCGCCCTGCCAGGCGGCTTGGCCAAGGCCCAACACACTGGCAGGAGCAGTGGCCGGGTGCCAAGGAGCCGGCCTCCCCCGAGGACTGCAGCACGTGGCCCAGGCAGGCAGCAGCACCTCCTGGCAACAGACTCGTGGCAGCGCCCAGCCCCAGGCCACGGCCCCTGCCAGCAGGCAGGGCTGGCACCTGGAGGGAGCCAGGCGCTCTAGTGAGCCAAGCTCTGAGCTGGCCCATGGCTCCTGGGCTCCCGCCAAGACCGAGACAGGTCTCCGGGGCTCCCAGGAAGCGCCGCGCTGCTCCCGCTGAGCCAGGACTCCATTTCCCAGGAGCCCCTGGGTAACCTGCCACCCACCGAGCGCCAGAGACCCCAGCCCTGCACAGGACACCGCTCCCAGCCCAGCGCCTCGCCCAGGCTCCCCTTCTCTCCAGCACCGTGCCCCTCTGCCTGCACACCCCGCCCCAGCCGTGCTCCGGGGACACCTCAGAGCCCTGTGGTTGCCAGGCTGCTCCCCTGCTGGAGCAGCCGGGTTGTGGCCAAGCAAAGACCCTGATGAAAGGCACATCTGTCCCTGCAACGTGCTGGGGGTGGGGGGCAGGTGTGGTCAGATTGCCAGCCACACCGCGCGGGCCAACTCAGAGGAGTCTGCCAGACTGTGCCTACTTCGTCTCTTATGCCTGTGACGGCAAGTCGGGGTTCCTCCGATCCTGCAGCCCCGTAGCAGCAAGAAGAGACTCCACCAGCCAGAAGAATAGAGGGGGGTTATTGCTTCGCCGGGATACAGCACAGCATAGATGTGATGTGTCTACAGGAGTCTGGGCCAGGATGCCTCAGCCCCCTTGAGATGGGGTCCCTGGGCTCCTAGATTCCAGTCCCCTCCTGAGTCTGTTTCCTTCATGGTTCCAGCCCAAGACTGACTCGCTCCCAGACTCTGCCCCAAAACCAGGTGTTCCTCTCCACCTCCCTTCCTTTGTCTCTCCCCTGGAGAAAGAGCCTTGTTATCAGGTGTCTGGGCTAATACACATGTGGATGAATCAGTGGAAATCACACATCACAGCACAGGGGAACACCGGGTTACAGAGCAGACAGCACCCCCACTACATCACAACGCCAAGTTTCTCCCCAGAGCATCAAGGCACCTGCTTTGTGGATAAGACCTTCCCCAGCAGCTTCAGCCAGCTCAGCGGGTGGTAACTCCAATCAGCTGGGTCTCATTAAGGTTTTGATAACTGGACCGAGGCCAAGCCAAGGCTCCTGGGGCTGGTAGCACAGCCAGGGCAGGATGGGGTGGCCAAGAGGCACGAGAGCCCGGAGGCAGGGTAAGATGCAGCCTGGTGTGGGAGCAGGGGAGTTAAAGGCCCAAGCACTGGAATGTTGGCTGGGGCTCTCCCTTCCTGTCGGAGAGCCTGGCGGCCACAGTGGTTGCAGCCCCTGGCCCTTACCCAGCCTGTCTCGGTTTTGCCTCGTCTGCAGATTTTCCGCAGAGGCAGAAGTGAGCACACAGCGCTGGAAGCCAGCCAGGCACTGGGGACGGCTCGGGCCCTGTGTGCTCAAAGGCGCCCTTCATACCTGCTTTGTGAGGGCCCGGGAGGCTGGTCACCACCTAGAGCAACACCTTGTGCTGATCCAGCACGGAGGGGCCAGCGCCCGCGAGCACAGCGGCCGGCAGAGAGGAAACAGGCCCCTTGCTCGCTCAGCCACAGGGCAGCCATTCTCCCTACACGCCGCCCTCAGTACCTTCCCCAAGAGGCACCCCCATAGGGTTGCCCGTGTTCTAGTTGTAGGCTTTGCCCCTCCTGCACCCAAAGCCCTGGCTTTGCATGGCTTCTGAAAGCAGCCATCATGTCCCTGCAGCCCCTAAGCACGGGGCAGCTGGGAGCTCCACGCACTGCTCCCTGCCTCGAGCACCAGCTCCAGAGCTCCCCTTGGCCAGGAACTGTGGCGGCTGCGGGGGCAGTGCCTACAGGCATGGGCAGGGTACAAAGCATCCCGGTGCCTTTGCTTAGGGGCCAGAGGGACATGCTGGCTGCTTCTGGGAGCTGCACAGAGCTAGCACAGGCAGGGAGCTTTTTTCAGCCCGCTGGATCGCTGACTTGGAGCTACCTGAAGTAAGCACGCCCTGGTTGGAGTCCCGCATCCAGCCCCCTACTCCAGGTCAGAACCTCCTTCTGTACCCTAGTTCCTGCCCAGAGCAAACCCACACACCCCGCCCCAGCCCCGAGCCCCCTGTTACTTGAGTGACCTTTCATCCCCCAAATACCCCCAGCTCCCACCTGTCCCCCAAAACACAACTTTAACAGGCTGTGGCTGCAACTTTCAGCCCAGCAGCTCCCAACTTTCTCACAGCCTGAATTGCATCTCTACGCGCATCAAGTCCTTGTTCCAGCAGCCACCAAGCTTCCAGCCCCCACTAAGCAGCACTTCATTTTTCACTCCGACAGGTTAAAACAAACCTGGCCGATGCCCTGTCTGGGATTCATTAGGCTTAGTCTTCATTTCCGCATGCATTTTCCACCAGGCTGAGGTGGGGAGACAGGAGGGGGCAGGCCCAGCTGGCTTCTGGTTTCTCAGCTGGCGGGACCCCAATTTGAACACAGCCTCCAAACATTCGGCAGCGCAGGCTGAGTTCCCGTGCTGCCGGCCTGCCACGGTACAGGAAAACCTCCGTCACCTTCCGCCTCCCACTAGACAGCTCAGCTGCTGTGGAGCAGAGAACCTCAGGGACAAAGCATGGATACCCAAACTCCCCCACCTCAAATACCCAGCAGCCTTTGCTCCTGGCCAGCCATTCCAAGGGAGGAAACTTAGCCGGGAACGCACTTAAGACCTGGGATCCCCCTGGATCTCTTAGCCACAGCCGGGGAGATGCCGAGAAGACTCCTCCACAACATCTGGGATTTTAGGCCAGCTCAGCTCTCACCCGCTGAGCCTGCTGCCACGGCAAATGGGGCGCACCAGTGACTGCTAGGACACCATGAGCATGTGTCCGTCCATGCGCCCAGCCGTCCAGCTGGTGGAAGGCTGGCAGCTGGTAAGAAAGCAGCTGTGAGTAATTCCTCCAAGCGGCTGAGGGGCAGATTATCAAGAACCACGTGGGGAGGGGGAACCAGTCACACAATTATGGAAAACAACTTGGCAGTGCCCTGTTGTAATCGGACGCTCGTCCTGGAAATGCCGGCTCCCCCTCGCATTGGGGCAGTTCTGAATTCCCCTTCCCCGCTTTGCTCCTCTGCTCCTTCTTCTGAGGCAGCAGAGAGCTGGGGCGTTATCCGCCCCGGGGCCCCTGGTGAGGGAGGTGTCAGGAGAGGGGGCTGTGCTGCTGGCAGCCCCCGTCACACACACCCAGACGAGTGTCAGGAATTTGCTGTGTTCCTGCAGGCTGCTGTGCCTGCTCGTTGGGGGCCGAGCGAGTAGGAGGGGGACAAATCTCCCCCCCCACCCCCCCCGGCCCAGTGTTCCAATTGCAGAGGGACAACAAGCAGGGCAAAGCCAGGGGCCTCTTGGCTGAGCTAGAAGCCCCCTGGGTATCTCTCACCAGGGGGCTTTCCAGCAACGGAGAAGGGGGGGCACCATTGTACTTGCAGCAGCCTGCAGTGGGGGGCTGTTCCCTTCCACCTCTGCCATTCCTCTGCCTACGACAGCAGGAGGGAATGCTGCCGCCATGGGGACGGCTGAGAGGAACCGGTGCCTTGGAACTGACCGCTGCAAAAAGCACATCGGGGGTGATGGATTGCGCGCCCACGGCCGTGTCTGGCAGACAGACCCTTCGCCTCAGAAGCCCTGTGGGCCTTCCAGCCACTGGCGTTTCTGAACGCCTGTTGAGCCTGGCTGGAAAGAAAAGAAAGTTCAAGTCCTACTGTGGACCCCCCACAGCCAAACAACTGCAGCCCACCAAGCCCAAACGCACATCTCCTCCAGGGAAACTTTATCCGGAGGCTAGCAAACATCAGTTCTCACTCCAGATTTCCCCCCTCGGCCCCAGAGCGGATGTTCCCGGCGCTGCGAGATGCCGCAGGAGAAAAAGAGGTTGAACAGCGTGGAAGCAGAATCAGATGGGGGATTTGAACCTGCACGCACGGGCCAGTGGTAAGGGCCTACCAAATGCACGGCCATGAAAAATGCATCGCGGGCCATGAACTCTGATCCCGTTGTGAAATCTGGTCATTTACCCTGTGGCGCACAGATTTCACAGGGGACAGCAGTGTTGCTCAAAGTGGGGGTCCTGACCTCAAAGAGAGATGCAGGGGATCACATGGTTATTTTAGGGGGGTCGTAGTTTTGCCACCCTCGCTTTTGGGCTGTCTTCAGAGCTGAGCAGCAGCGGCTGGAGGCCCAGCTCGGAAGGCAGCGCCCCAGCAGCAGCAGTGCAGAATTAAGGGTAGCAGCACCGCAACCCTCCTACAATAACCTTGTGAACCCCCCACCATGCCCTTGGGGGGGAGGGTTCAGAGCCCCTAGCATCACCCCGCCATGCTGTTCCAGATTTAAATAACCAAAACCATTCCCTCTGCCATTTTTAGAATCCTGTACCGGTGACATGCACCAAAACAGACCAGGAATTTGGGGGGCCCCTAGCAATAGGTCAGTTCAGACTTGCCCAGGAGGTGAAAGGGACATGTATTAGCTGGGGATGGGTGCAGAGGGACAGGCTTGCATGTGTACATGCTCGTTTGCACACGGCCTGCGTGCCAAGCATGCCCTTGTACCTGTGTGCATGCACCGGGGCCTACTCCTGCTAATTGCAAGCCAGCCTGTGCATTTGTGTGGGGGTAGTGAGTGGGCATGCCTGTGGGAATGCGGTCTGGAGTGAGGACCTTCAGGTACACTAACGTGTAGACAAGCATGCAGGCTTGGACGTGAGCCTGAGCACATCGGTGTGCATGCATGGCTGTGCAAACACATGCATCCTTGCATCCTGCCTTGCACAGGTGTCAACGTGGAGGCAGCTATAGACAGAAGGCAGATCAAGTACCCAGCCAGTTTGCTTCCTTGGTGCTTTGTTGTCAAAACTCTGGGAGTAAATTACAGGTACCCGCGGGTGTTGCACAACCAACGAGAAACTGAACACACGAGCCGAACACACAACCCCGGAGGTTCTGGGGAAGGTTTTTGTCTCTGTGTTATTGGATCTGTGGGCAAAGCATTCCAGAAAGGAACAGCAAGACCCAAGAGCTGACAAGCGCCCGCCCCCATCCCTTGCTTTAATTCAAACAGTTGTTTAGTGGCTGTTTCAGTGCAGGCGGAGGCAGGGAGGAACAGCCAGACAGAGGGAGGGGAGAGCACTGTTCCCTTGAACAGATCTTGGCTGTGCTGGTGCAAACATGTCCCTGCTTCAATATTACCATGGGGGGGGGGAGGGGGGGGGCGCTTAGCGCCCTGCCCCTTTGAACACCTGCTGTTCTCACCTCCAGGGGGAAGACGGCTGGCTTGCCGGGTGGGCAGGTCCTGTTGCCATGGCAGGCACTCTGTTCATGACCAGTCCAATGCCCTGTTCCCTGTAAGATGAGCACTTGGGTGGCTGCTCAGGAGACGTTAAAATGCTGCCCAACTGATTGGCAGAGCACCCAGAGCTAGGTTTTTGTTTCTCCTGGTGGTGCACATTCACACATGCCTCGGCACACATAGGAAAATGTATTCTGCACATAGATGGGAAAAATTCTGTACATGGATGGAAGAGAATAGAAGGAACATTGGTCCAAGGCCCCATCAGCATTATATCCTCAGCAGCATCTCTCCACACACTGCACCTGGCAGCAGGGTGAAGACAGAGCGGGAAGGCTAGACAGGAAGGGGGTGACTTACAGGGAGCCCGGCTGGGTGTGGCCAGTGTTCTTTGAGAGACAGGCCCGATCCAGAGCATCTACTCTCAAAATTCCTCCCTGGCCCCAGTTCTGGACTGGGAGCGGCTCTGGATTCTGCACCTGAGGGGGGATAATCTGGCAGGCCGAGCCAACACTGCCTCACGTCTGAACACCCCCAAACTCTAGGGAAGTTTGGATTCAGAGGGATACTAGAGTGGCTCCAACCTCTCCCTGTTATACCCCTAGACTGAGCATATGAAAGGCTCTCAATAGCATGAGGCATGACACTCAGCCACGCATCATGGCTTACGAGCTGGCTCCGCTCACCACTGGCCCATAATCTCCCTGGGCTTGGAGAGAGACCAACATGACCTGCCACATCCAGCTCCCCAGTTATTTTACAACCCAGAAGAGCTGCTGTTGTCCCTACAGCGTCACCCCCCAACTCCTTCGGCACAGGGAACTAGGAACCCACTTGCTGACCTTGGAGCTTGTCGGGAACATGTGCAACAGGGCCAGAGAGCGCATGCCCAGTCCAGTGGCCCTGTGATTCCTAGCCTGGGCTCTCCCTGCCTTGCACTTCACAATGGAGGGACAGAATCTTTCTCTTTTCTAAGGGCAGCTGGAGGGGCACATTAGCCCTGGATGGGGCTGAGATAGGAAGGATATTGCAGATCAGGGTGGGGGAGGAGGGGAACGTCTGTGTTGTGTAAGCAGCAAGCTTGTTATCATAGACTCCTAGGGCTGGAAGAGACTTCAGGAGTCATTGAGTCCAGCCCCCTGCCCAAGGCAGGGCCAATCCCAACTAAACCATCCCAGCCAGGGCTTTGTCAAGCTGGGACTTAAAAACCTCCAGGGATGGAGATTCCACCCCCTCCCTAGGGAACCCATCCCAGTGCTTCCCCACCCTCCTAGGGAAATAGCTTTTCCTAATATCCATCCGAGACTTCCCCCACTGCTGCTTGAGACCATTGCTCCTTGTTCTGTCACCACTGAGACCAGCCTCTCTCCATCCTCTTTGGAACCTCCCTTCAGGAAGTTGCAGGCTGCTAGCAAATCCCCCCTCACTCTTCTCTTCTGCAGATTAAACAAACCCAACTCCCTCAGCCTCTCCTCGTAGGTCATGTGCTCCAGCCCCCTCATCATTTTGGTTGCCCTCCACTGGACCCTCTCCAATGCGTCCACATCCTTTCTGAGCGGGGGGGCCCAGAACTGGACACAACACTCCAGATGTGACCTCACCAGAGCCGAATAAAGGGGAATAATCATGTATCTAGCTCTGCTGGCAATGCTCCTCCTAATGCACCCCAATATGCCATTAGCCTTCTTGGCTACAAGGGCGCCCTGTTGCCTCATATCCAACTCCTCGTCTGCAGTCATCCCCAGGTCCTTTTCTGCCAAACTATTGAGCCTTCTTACACTGGAGCTAGCCCCCCCGCACCCCCGCCCCTATGCCAGCCAGCACCTTGCCGCCCACGAGCACCCTAGCAGGAACGCAACCCTGCAACAGCTTGGCTTGCAGATTGTCCTCATCCCACCTAGCACAGGCACAGCTGGGGGAGGGGGGGGGTCAAGCTCTCCCAGCAGCTCTCTTCCAAGGATGGGAGCTGGAGTTAAGTGCTTCCTGCCTGGGGCGGCGACAGCTGTGAAATCCATTGCGGAGACCCAAGCCTAAAATGGGCCCCACTAGGCAGCTTTCGAGGGAAATCCGTTGGCTTTGAAACCAGGATGGCCAGAGTTTCCAGGGCATCGGGAACAGCCTTTGCCTCTCCCCCTGACAGGAGGCGGGCAGTTGGCACTGGCAGCTCCGTAAGCGCCAAGCCACCGCCCACTACTTTCATGGGCCACACAGGGAGGCGCAGCAGCTTTTTCTGGGCCGTGGGGGTAGAGCCTGCCAGCATTTTAATACCGAGGTGCAGAAAACCCTTATCGCCCTCCTGGCGCACCGTGGCACCCCTCTGCCCTGCCCGGGGCTGGAGTCTGCGTGCCCGGGCCTGCCTGAAGGAAAGCGGCCCACAATGGATCCATATTCCTTCATCTCGAGATTTTTAAGGCAACCTCCTAACTTTGAGGCCTCCTCTGTGATTTGTGAGAGCCCAGAGCTGGCAGGACTGGCCCGGTCTCGGGCTCATCTGCCAGCAGCAGAGAGATTCAGTAATAAATTCTGCTTCTGCCCCCATGTTACCCCGGAGGAGCTGAGGCACCTGGGCAGGTATAGCAGTGGGCTAAATGCCCAGGCCTTGTCATCTCCGGGGCCGGTCGGATCCTATGTGAAGCAATTGCCGCACGACTCAGCTTCGCTCCAATCACAACCCCCCTGTGGTTTGGCGCCTGAGGCTGTAGCTTCATACGGACCATAATCATCTCATTGAATGCCCTGTGTCAGACAAGCATAAGCCCTGTTCTGCGCTCAGGACCACCCCAGCGGGGATGGCGCATGTCAGGGCGCTGGGCTCGTTGGCTAGCGCAGTGGGGCAGTGGCTTTCAAACTGTGGGTCACAACCCAGTGCTGGGTGGTGGAAGGTCGGGCCCTGGGGCTCACGGCTGCAGGGGATCAAGTGAGCAGTGGGGGGCTAAGGCAGCTCCCTGCCTGTCCTGCACTGCAGACTGTGCTGTGCCCCAGAAGCAGCTGGCAGCAGGTCTGACCCCTAGATGTAGGGGGGAGTGCACAGGGCTCTGTGCACTGCCCCCGCCCTGAGCACTAGCTCCGCACTCCCATTGGCTGGGAACCTGCTGCTGGCTGCTTCTGGGTCACAGCCTGGTCTGTGGTGCTAGGAGAGGCAGGAAGCTGCTTTAGCCCCCCTGCTGCACCACTGGCAGGGAGCCACTCAAGGTAAGCCCCTCCTGCCCCAGCCCTGTGCCCCCAAAGCCTGTGCCCCCAAAGCCAGAGCCCCCTCTTACACCCCAAAGCACCATACTCAGCCCCACGCTCCAGTCAAATGACGCCGCAACCCAACCTAAACAGCTTTCTTCAACTGGGCCACAAGAAAAAAAGTTTGAAAACTGCTGCAGTAGGGTTGGTGCGTTAGTTCTCCGGAACCAGGGCTGGGGGACGGCAGAAGTGGCTTATTGGGCTGGAGGTGCATGGGCAAAGTAGCCCGAGTAGCCGCCAGGGCCAGCTGTGACATATCCGGCAGGGCCAGGTGTGCACTGCCAGCCTGCACTGAGGGGCTGAGAAAGAGAACCCACAGGCTCTCCTTAAGGTTACAAGAAAGGAAGAGTCCAAATGGCCCCCCTCCCGTCACCGATTAGGGGGAGAGACAGAGACACCCATGGACTCCTCGCTGCTCAAGCACTTCCCAGGCAGAGAGTCTAGCGCTGGGTGGCTGGATGCTGCCACCTTGCGAACAAGCTTCATCACTGCACATGCAGCGCAGAGCCTGGCCTGGGACCACTCCCCCTTCGCATTTCTCGAGATCATGAAGGATGCAAGGGGTGGCATCCCCACCAGGCAGGGAAAGAACCTCTCCCCTTCGGGGCTCACCATGTGCCAAGCCCTGGACCCCGTGGCACAGGGTGAGACGACAACGGAGTGCCCAGCCACTGCAGCGAGGCCACTTTGGGTGAGGGTTGCTGCTTGTGGCTGTTTCACAGCTCGCCCGACCTGGCCCAGCCCAGAAAGGCCCTGGATTGCCTGCAGGTCTTCTTCCACCTGCACAACGAGCTCCTCCTCTCTGGACCTGGCCTGTCGTGTTTGTCGAGGCTAGCATGGGCATGCCCCCCATTTGAGCAGACGTGGCTCTGAGCCACCGGGCGGAGAGCAAAAGTTTGTGGCCAGGTGCAGAGGCCCAGGAGAGATTCCTTACTGGCCTGTTCCAATGTGTGTAGAACCTTGAGTTAACGAGCAAGCAACAAAAACTGAGTTACAACGATACACCGCTAACACCGATATCTCAGCAGCACCGATTAAAAAGAGATGGGCAAATAAACAAGAGGAAGTCATCCAGCTGGGACATACGCAGTAAGGGTACATCTGCACAGCAGCGCTATTTTGGAATAACTGAGGTTATGCTGAAATAACAAAGAGCGCATCTGCACTGCAAGCCGTTATTTCGAAATAACGACGCGCTGAAGGACTCCGACTCCAGTAACCCTCATTTCACGAGGCATAAGAGAAGTCAGAGGAAGAGTGCCGTGTGCTCCCTCTGCATCCAATCACAGCACTGCTACAGTTCTGTTGGCCCCTCTGCAAATCCTAGGCCCACAAGCACAGTGAGCAAAACTGCCCTGTCCTGGGAGGCTGTCTCGGTTACAACAGGCTTGCCATCCACTGAGATGGCAGAAGGCCACTCACTAGCCTAGGCTACCCATTGCTGCTTTAAAGGGATCTGGTTTTTCTAGTCCAGTGAAACTTGCCTGAAATCAACCAACCCCCCGGCCTGGACAGGTAAGAATCTGTTGCCTATTAGGGACTCTGCTTTTAACCCAGAGTGCGTGACCACAGCCCCAGCTGTAATGCAATCCATCTAAAGTGATCTCCTAAATCCAGCTCCCCTGCGGGCTCGTGGTGGCAGGAATAGGCGTTGGTAGGGCAGCTAACATTGTCGATAGAGCCTGGGCACAGTAACGTGGTAGAAATAGGCCTGGCATTGTCTAATGGAACACAGGCTGCACTGGAGCCAGCTGCTCCCCCCTCCAACCTGTTGACACTGTTATGATGATGCAATATACCGGGGCCGGTGCATGTCCCTCTGGGGCCAGAGGCCCTATTTCACTAACCCCAGATCTCTTGTGGCTGGCGTAACGGACTCCTGATCGTGGAGCAGAATCCCAGGCCGGTCCCTGCTGTCGCCATGACACTGCGCTAGCAGGAAGTGCAGTAGCCTAGCAACAACCCACTGGGATCCCCATGGACACAGATGTACTGTACACCCACATCTCACTGCAACCGTGGTAACAACATGGCCCGAGGTCCAGGCTTTCCCAACAAGGAGCTCAGGGACTGGATCAGTCAGGTTTGGAAAAGGCAAGAGTCGGTCACTCGAGGGAGCAAGAGGCAGCCAGGTCTCCTATCACTTATTACTCAGGGCTGACTTGTGACGGGGCTCATCTAACTGGAAACCTAGTCAAAATTAAATGGGCTTCACTTACAGGTCATTTTCTGGTTCTGTGCCCAAGTCTCCCTGCCCATTGTTGGTAGGGTTGCCAGATGGTTTAACAAAAAATACCAAACCTCCCCCCCCCCCCCCAAAAAAAAACAGCGGGAAAAAATTCTGTTGAGGAAAAAAAAAGGGGGGGGGGATGGAAGTTGTTGAGCAAAAAAAACAAAAAACAAGAAATGCTGCGCCTTTAAATGACCCCACACTCCTCACTCCCCTATCCCCGCCAGACATAGCAGGGGAAATTTGTCCCTGCTGGGCTTCTGTCCAAGGGAAACAGGAAAAAACAGACATTTCACATGTCCGGGAATTTCTGTTTTTTTTACCGGATGGGGGACCTGAATAATGGACAGTCCAGACAAAAACTGGACACCTGGGAACCCTAATTGTTGGGGTTTTACAATCTCATCCTGCTCTGGCTTTTCCACAAAGACGAGGGGAACGGCCTAGCCGGCGAGCTGTTAAGATACATGAGCTTGATACGTAGGGCAGTGCGCAGCACAGACAAACTCATTTCCAGTCCTTCAGCATTCTTCACCTGGTGATTTTAAACCTTAGTCGATTAGGCTCTTACCAACAGGATGCAAAATTATTACAATTAGACATCGGGGCCAGTGCTTGCACCGCCGCATTAGCTGAACGTACGGCGCTGGGATCCAGGAGTTTAACTGCTTGAAACCATGGCTCCCGATTGTTTCTTCGTGCAGCGTTCCTAACGCAGTGCTGCAAATTACAGCTTGCGAAATATCCAATCTGGGCTCCGTTGGCCTGCAGCTGTGTGAAACGGAACAGACTAAGTCAAGGAAGAGAGAAAATACCTTAGAACATCAGAACGGCCATACTGGGTGAGACCGAAGGTCCATCTAACCCAGTATCTGGTCTTCCAACAGTGGCCAAAGCCAGGTGCTCCAGAGGGAATGACCAGGTAATCATCAAGTGATCCCTCCCCTGTCACTCATTCCCAGTTTCTGACAGAGGCTGGGACACCATCCCTGCCCATCCTGGCTAATAGCCATTGATGGAACTATCCTCCATGAATTTCTCTCACTCTTTTTTGAACCCTGTTAGAGTCCTGGTCTTCACAACATCCTCTGGCAAGGAGTTCTACAGGTTGACTGTGCATTGTGTAAAAAAAACTTCCTTTGCTTTGTTTTAAATCTGCTCCCTATTAATTTCATTTGGTAACCCCTAGTTCTTATGTTATGGGAACAAGTAAATAACTTTTCCTTATTCACTTTCTCCACACCAGTCACGATTGTATAGACCTCTATCATATCCCCCCTTAGTCTCCTCTTTTCTATGCTGAAAAGACCCAGTCTTTTTAATCTTTCTTCATATGGCAGCCGTTACAAACCCTTAATCATTTTTGTTCCTTTTATGAACCTTTTCCAATGCCAAGATATCTTTTGAGATGAGCTGACCACACCTGTACACAGTGTTCAAGATGTGAGCGTCTCATGGATTTATATATACTCTTAAAACACGGGTAAGCCCCCGTTTCTAAACTCTTTGCTTTTCTGCTGTGACCATTTGCCTACAAACTGTGCTTTAACAAGGACGCCGTCTACTGCCAAATCTCAGTGAGTGTCAAGGTTACATCCTTCCTCTGTCATTAACTCTGGGAACTGAAAATCATTAGCCAAATGCACCAAAAGCTGATGTGCGGGTATGTGCTTACCCTGCCTAGAGCAGGGGCTGGACTTGATGACCTCCTGAGGTCTCTTTCAGCTCTATGATTTCTATGCTGGCGCTGCAGCAGCACAGAGCTCATCCAGGCTTTCCAAAGCAGAGTGCGTGCGGTGGGCACTGGTGCACCCGCAGGAGTGTCACTCTGTGTGTCGTGTGTATACAGGGCTGGCCTTACCATGAGGCGAACTGAGGTGGCTGCCTCAGGTGCCAGACTCCGGGGGGGGGGGGGGAGGGCGCACACCACTAGGACCCATAGAATTGAGACCTTTTAAAGTTTTGGCGCAAGCAAGGGGTATGGGGGCGTCATTTGAGCTCCCCGCCTCAGGTGCCAAAATGTTGTGGGCCGGCCCTGTGTGTGTACACGCAGCAGCCCAGTGTGCCAGGCAGCACAAACCCAGCTGAAAGGAAGTCCAAGAACAAGTCTCATTTGAAGCCAACAGCACATGTACTCCCAGCTCTCGCCCGGGAAAGCGCAATACAGCGCGGGGATGTCTGAGAGAGCTGGAAACCGCTCTCCTGCTCGAATATGGCTCTTGCCTGGCCTACGCTACTTAGGGAGCCATGTCGCTATGTGAGCTAGGGGGTGACTACTTCTACCATCCCTCGCATGGACAGTTACGCCACCGTAAAGCTACCTTACACCCGCAGAGCTTATTTTCCTTCCAATACCTTTATACCAGCAGTTTTCAGATGACGGGTCACGGCCCAGCACTGGGTAGTGGAATGTCGGGCCCTGGGTCTTGTTGCTGCAGAAGGATCAGGTGAGCAGTGGGGGTGCTAAGGCAGCGCCTTGCCTGGCCCGGCACCACAGACTGCGCTGCACCCCAGAAGTGGCCAGCAGCAGGCCCAGCTCCTAGGTGTGTATGTCTGTAGGGGGAAGAGCGCACAGGGCTCTATGTACTGCCCCTGCCCCGAGCATTCGCTCCGCGCTCCATTGGCTGGGAACCTGCTGCTGGCAGCTTCTGGGGGCAGCCTGGTCTGCGGTGCCAGGAGAGGCAGGAAGCTGCCTTGCCCCCACCCCCCCGCTGACTGGGAGCCGCTCAAGGTAAGTCCCTCCTGCCCCAGCCCTGACCCCCCCGCCCGAAAATGGATCCCCTCCTGTGCCCCTCAGCCCCACCCCGGAGCCTGCACTTCATTGAAATTCTGTTGGGTCGCGGGCATCAACGATTTTCTTCAACTGGGTCATGAGAAAAAAAGTTTGCAAACTACGGTTTTATACCCTCCAGCGGTGGCCATGCTGGGAGGGTTTAACTAGCAGGATGGGCATCTACTTGGCCAGGCCATGGGGATCTCTGTCAGCCTGAAATTCTTATAAAGCTGTGGTTCAAAAGTGGAAGAAGAAAGCAGGCGAGGCAAGCGACTACGAACAGAGAGCCCCATTTTATTAGCAGTTAGTTCAACAGGACCATACATTGTTAGTGATAAAGGATCTTTGAATACAACCCAAAGCGACTGGGTTCAACGAGATCGAAAGGAGGGCCAAAGACAACTCTGAAATATCCCCTCCCTGATCCTCCTCCCTCCCCCGCCCAGGAAATACCCACTCCCCCCCACCTCCCAACCCCTGGGAAAGTATACAGAATTTCATGCAAAAATAAAACTGGGAACCTACAGGGTTTCCCTCTTTTGTCAATAACAAAAGGTAAAAGAACAGTTTAAAAATGGGAGTCTCTCTCCCCACTCACTCTCCAGCGCCACCCAGTGACCGCACTTGTGATCGACAGAGCAGGCTTGGCACGTACCATTTCCCTCTTGTAAAGTGCAGGCTAAAACCCACCAGCATTTGGGGACTGTTCCAATGACTCCTTTTGTCAATGCACACCTGGCTGGGTGGTTTGTTCCTAGGGTACCCGTCTCCACCCCGCTGGCCACATGAGGGCTGGTGGGTAGCAGCGCTCAGATCTGCTTCCTCGTGAGCGAAGCTGAGCCTAAGACACCCGGATGCAATGGGGATAGACTGTGTCAGAGGCTGCAGAAAGCGCTTTACACCCATCCATTCTCGCCTCGCCACATCCCGTTACGGCCTGTGGTCCTGGGCCCAGGATCCATCCCTGGCTCATGGGTCCTGGGAAGCCGAGGCCCACACCGCCACAAATGGGCCCGGTTGTGGGGTCCTGGCTTTGCAGACCCCTCAGGAGTGGGCCTCCCTCCCCGTGGAAAAACAAAGAGCCTTTGGCACTTTCGAGACTACCAGAGTTATTAGAGCGTCAGCTTTGGTGGCAAAACCCACTTTGTCAGACGGACTGGAGTGGAAGTGATAGAAGCGGGGGGGGGAGGGGGGGTGTATATAAGGAAGATGTTGCTTGTGTTAATGAAGCTCATCAAAGTCAGGGAATTGGCGGCTCATTCACAGCATTTGGTTTGGAAATTTGCCCTCCAGATTCACATCTCCAGATCACATGCTGTGAATTACGCACTTCCACTTCTTCCTTATGTATCCATCCCCACATCCGCCACTTCCACTCCAACCCATCTGACGAAGGGGGATCTATCCACCAAAGCTGATGTTCATCTCTACGGTGCCCAAGGACGACTCCTTGTTTTTGCAGATGCAGATTCACACGGTCACCCTGCTGCTGAGGCCTCCCTCTGGAAAGGACGAGATATCGTGCACCAAGTGCTTTTCTCCTGCCTTTTCCTTCCTGCTGCTGCCAATCCAAGGGTCGGGAGGCCAAGTCCTCCGCTGGCTCCAGGAGAGCCGACAGCAGCAGCGATAGAAGCAGCCTGGGTGCTGAGAGGAATGGGCTCAGTCGGTGCTGGTTCCCCCTCCACCGGGGAAGGTCACAGTTAACGGCCCGGGATACTCCCGGCACGAGACCGTGGAATGAATCAGAGGAGGGCAGAGGCTGCAGGCTGCCATTTAGACAAGGAGTGGGCGGTTGTGGGGCACAGGTGGAGGCTGCGTTAGGCAGTTCTGCGTCTCAGCCCAGCCCGATGTTTGCCCACGTGGCCTGCGGAGCAGCACGACGGGGTCTGCTACCCACACGGAGCCAGCTATTGCCCTGGGAGAAAGCCCTGGGATAGGGTCTAGTTTGTCAAACCCCAAGGCCCACACACCGATACTAGCCCTTGGAGCACCCGCCTGCATTGGCGGCACTGCACAAGCACCTCCAGGAGAGCCTAAAACAGGGAGCTCTCCTGTGGCCGAGATGTGCGCCCGTGTTACTCCTAGCGTGTGCTCGCACGTGCACACGCGTGTGCTCACACGTACCTATGGCACTAGAGACTGGAAACAACAGTACCCCGCGGCACCAGCCTTGGCAGGCAGTTTGGACACATGGCCCCAAGAAGCGAGTCCCCTTCTCACCCCAAGACCACTGCTCTAACCTGAAGTCACCTGTTTGAGGGAAGCAGGGGAAATTCCAAGACGGCAGCGACACCATCGGTGCTCTGGTGCTAACTCCCGAGGGTCGTCCTTTGGGATCCATCTCCCCAAGCAGCACCACGGACAGGAAGACCAATGGGCCTCACTGGCTGCTGGCCTACGCGTCTCACTGGTGGCCTAGCCGCTCCTTCCCAACGCGCTCAATTCAACGCCTCCCCCCCCTGCAGCCAGGAGAAGCCAGAAGAGAAGAATCATGCGGGCGGGGGCTGAGGTCCTGGCCCCTGTTGTGACTGGAACAAGCGACGGAGCAGAAAGTGTTTCCTGCATCACAGCCCCGGCAGCTGGGGGAGGAAACGGCAACCGGCTGCAGAAGATACACGTGGCCTTTCACCATCACCCAAACTAGAGGCAATGGCCAACCCTCGGCTGCCCCAGGTCCTACTCTGGTCATTCAAAGGGCACGTCTCCACGGGAGCTGAAGGTGTAATTCCAGCTCATGCAGATGCGCCCGCGAGAGCTCTCCTAGCCCACTACCAAGAGGAGTCGCAGGCGTAGCCCCCCAGGAGCCTGGGTGGGATCCAATTCAGCCCATCCCGCCCCAGCTACCTCTCTGGTTCTAGCTCACCATCAGCTCCAGCGCAGACATGCCCAGCGTGGCTTGGCCGTGGGGCGAAGGAAAAGCCACCGCACGTTTAACACCGAGACAAGGGCAGTCTGTGTCAGCTCGAACATGTCTCTCCCTCCTCCCCCAACAGGAGCTGGCCCTGTAAAAGCTACTGCCTCACCCACCTTCTCCCTCTCACGCCCTGGGACCGACACGCACCCGTATAATACAGTCATTGAACAAGGCCCCTGACTTCTCCCAGGGGCGGGGAGCGTCTGAGAAGAGGAGGCGGCTTTGCGTTACTGCACGCACCAGAGGGGATGCAGCAGCAGGGACGTGCCATCCCAGGATGGGGCAGACTAAGACCCTCAGAGCCTAGCTAGTGGCAGAGGACAATGCAAGACCACTGGCATGCCCAGGGAGCAGGCCCGTGCAGATCGCTCACTCCCCGCCATTCCAGCGAGGCCCCACGAGAGGAAGACGACATGGACACACGGGACAGCCTGAGGGCCTGTAAGGGAACCCTCCTTCCTTCCCCCTCCCCCAATCTCTTGCTAGACCCTCTTCCTTTTGAATTTGCTCAGTGGCGAATGCTGTGACATCCAGTGTGTGTGTGTGTGGGGGGAGATCCCCAATGAATTAATCTTAGGCAGTGCTTAGCTCCTAGGAGTCGCGGGCCCAAGAACCCTGCATGAGCCCTTGATTCCTGCTCCTTGAGACACTGGCACGCCCATCTTTGTTCCTCATGTTCAAACTGCCTGGGGGTGGCTGCCCCTTCACCTGCCTCGGCTGCCCCGTTCTCTTTGCCCAACCGCTGCGGAGCAGCGAGATAAAAGAACTCCCCCTCCTCCTCCCCCACACTATTACATCCACCAGGCAAGCGGCTCACTCCGCCACCACCACTGGCCAAACGAGTCTTCCATTGGCCCGATGCTGGGCCTCCTCCGCTCCTGAGTGAGCGATACACCCCCGTTCTGCTTAGGGCTCCACACCTTCGCCAAGGAACTAATGGCAAAAGCTAGCCCTGCTGCCGGCTCCCCCCACACCAGAACAGTGGGGGGCGGGGGGTTGGCAGAAACTCGCAGGAAATCTCAATACTGAAACACTGGCAGTGAAAAGAACAGAGAGAGAGCCAGAGATGGAGCAGCAAGGTACTTATCCCGTCGTCAGAAAAGAAAAGGGTTTGTTACTGGTCAGTAGAGAGACCAGCCAACCGCACCGGCTGCCTCCTTCACGTGTAACAGTGAACGAGACAAAATAAAACCCTAGTATCTCAGATACAAACTCTGGCACCAGAAAAACAAGGACAAATTATTAAAATACTTTAGCGTTTAGTATCCAAGAGGTCCAACATGCTCAGAATCCTTTTGGCCGCTGTTAGTCCAATGTCTGCCCTGCCCAAAGTCTGCCGCCTTCTGAGCCGGAGGCTCATATATCGAAGCATGTTCCACGGACCGGGCTATCGGACCTCAGCCTTTTACCACAGAAAACACCACGCATATAAAATGTTGCTACGCAGGAAGGGGGGGGGGGGCAGGGTTTTTTTTTTTTTTTTCCCTTTGTAACCATTTCTCAGTTCAGTTCTCTTGCCAGATGGGATAGAGATGTGACGCTCCCACCCTTCAATAAAATAAAATAAAATAAAATACAAGGGTGGGGAAGAAAAATTCATTGGTGACAAACTAAATATTGCCAAGTCTTAAAGTCTTCTTGAAAAAACCAAGAGATCTCTTCCAGCATTTAATGCTAGGTCGTGCAGGAAGCCAGGACGCGCCATTCCTTTATGGCGTCTCCCTTCACTTGGTTGGTAACTTGATTGCAGACCTGGGTCGGTGCTTCTGACTGGCCCCTCGGGGCCTCTGACCTCAAACAGCACATCATGCTCCTGTTCTCCAAGCCAGCTTTGCAAAGAGTCGTCCACATCTCAAGGGGCACTCGGGTCCATTATTTGATGAGGAGAGTCTCAGAACTGCTGTAATACTGTCTCAGACATGGAGAAGCTAGCCCCATCCAAGTGTGGAGAAGCAGGGAATCTTCAGGGAAGCCCCCCCATCAGGAAGTGACATCACAACCCAGGAAGTGACATCACTGACAGGGACCTCAGAAGATGACCGCTGTGGGGGAATCTGCGCTGAGTTGGCAGAGTCAGGCAGTTGCACAACTTGAAGGGCCCTCAGAAGAGACAGTTGGCTCCCATATGCCACACTGATGACCACATGGGTTCTTGCGCATTTTCCCTCAAAGATCTTGACTGAATATTGCTCAGAAATGCTTTGCCCCGGTGGCCTCTCTCGCCCGCTCCCGTCTGTTTGGCTTGGTGTTAGATTTGGGATCTTCTTCGTGGGCTCACCTCACTATTGCTCAATAAGGCGACAGCAGCAGCTACCTAGCGTTCTGGAGTTCCTCCCGCAGCCACGTTGGCAGCGTCTGACCCATTTTGTACAGCAGCTTGGAAAGCTCTATATTGTGGTCCCGGTAATAATCCCTCAGGAAGGCGCGTGACTGCAACAGAAAGAGGATAGAGATTATCATTCACGGTAATCCTTACTGCGTGCCAGAAACGAGCTGCAGTCAATGCATCAGAGTGGGTCAATTACAGTCAACGCACGATGAAACCCGACCAGCTTTTCACTATCCACCCACCACCTTCTCCCTGGCATGCTCACGCACGTAAATGTGGTTTTCTAGCACAGAGTGACGTGCACGCCCTCTGTCCCCCATCCTGTGTTCTGCAGAAACTGTGGTCCTCAGTAGTAGCAAAGGAAGCAAAAGCAATACGCATTTAGTGGCAGTCATGCGAGGTTTCTAATACTTACATCTGAATCCATCTCTGGATACTTCCGCCCTTTGCTTTTCCCCAAGCACTTGGTTTTCCCTCCCTCCAGGAGTTGGCACCAGAATCCTTTCTTTGGATCAAACCTACAACACAAGGGGAGAAGTCAGAATGTTTATCCAAACATGCCCACACATGATCTTTGTGCTAAGTTCCTCAGCAACAGATGGCTCTCCATTACCCAGATCTGGTGCTACTCAATGCATTCATAAAAAAAAACAGGAGTCCTGAGTCACCATAGAGCCTATCAGACGTATTAGGGCATAAACTCTGGTGGGTAAAACCCACTTCATCAGATGATTCGACTACTTAACTAATGGCGTGCAAGGCGAGAGTATAGAATTTGCAGGGAGGTTAGAAGCACTTTGGAGGCTAGGAACAGAATTCAAGATGACCGTGACAAGTGGGAGAATTGGTCTGAAATGAACAAGATGACATTCAATAAAGACAAGTGCAAAGATCTGCAGTTAGGAAGGAGGGGAAATCAGCTGCACAGCTACAACATGGGGCACAAGGCACTAGGCAGCAATACTGCTGAGAAGGATCTGGGGGTGACAGTGGCTCACAAATGCAATGCGAGTCAACCGGGGGATGCTGTGACAAAGAAGGCAGCTATCGCTCAGCTCTGCATGAATAGGAGTTTCACGGGCAAGACATGGAAGGTAACAGCCTGGCTCCATTCGGCATTGACGAGACTGCAGCTGGGATACAGTGGCCATCCGGGGTGCTGCACTTGAAGAAAGATGCAGACAAACTGGACAGAGTCCAGAAGAGAGCAACAAAAATGGTAAGAGGTTTAGAGAACCTGACCTGTGAGGAAAGATTGAAAGAACTGGGCATGTTTCGTCTTGAGAAGTCTGCAGGGGAACATGATACGTCTCCAAACATATGAAGGGTGTTATTCAGAAGACAACGAATGATTGTTCTCCATGTCCACTGAAGACAGGACAAGAAGCAATCAGCTTAATCTGAAGTAAGGGAGATTGGAGTTAGAGATTTTTTAAAACTTTCTAACAGTAAAAATAGGTAAGTACTGGAACAGTTACCCAGAGGCTGTGCAATCTCCAACACCGGAAGTTTCTAAGAACCTGTGAGGGACAGGGATGTGAACGGTTAACCAGTAAGCACCACTCTTACCGAGCGATGCTTATTGGTTATGGTTAAATTGCAGGGCTGGAACAGCCCCGCCTGCCATGGCCAGTTACTATGGCCATGTCTACACTGAGAGGTAAAGATCGAATTTATTAAGCTCGATTTTTAGCACCCAATTTTGTAAAGTCGAAGATGCATGTCCCCACTACATGCAAGACTTTCACATAGTTTGAAGTAGCACATCCCCAGGAGGAAGCTACTATTGACCTTGAAAGCAATGCACTGTGCAGCGTGAAGTGGTTCTGGGTACGTGCAAAGGCAAACAGTCTTTTTGTGCCCTTTTTTCCGTGCAGACGCCATAGCAACATCAGCATGGAACCCATCTGGGATCCCATTGAGCATCAAAGCTTGATCATGATGACGTTAACCTTGGTGCGCCGAATGCTGGAGTACGTCCAGGACGAACCTCGGGAGGCCACGAAAACACTCTTCTGTGAAGCACCTGAGTTCAGCGACCGGCACATGCCACCGGCTGTCGATTCTCTGGCCACAGCAGAGCGCCAGATCTGGTGCCGGCACACAAGCCCACGCTAGTGGGACCACGTTGTGATGCAGCCATGGGACAATCAGCAGGGGCTGGAAAACTTCCCTATGTGTAAGGCCACTTTCATGGAAGTGTGCAAATGCCCCCCCCCCCCCGACCCGGAAGCGCAGCAGTTCCAGAACGAGACCCGCTCTGACGGTGGAGAAGCGCGTGGCAACAGCCCTGTGGAAGCTTGCAAGGCCAGACGGCTACCAGTCAGTAGGGAATCCGTTTGGAGTGGGGAAATCTACAGCAGGGGCTGTTGTGATGCAAGCAGCCAAGGCTATCGATACCCTTCTGCTATGGAGCACAGTAACCTCCCGAGGCTCCCTAACTGTGGCAGCATGATGGCACCCAAGCACCTGGCCAAGGAGCACATACACCATGAGGGGGACTTCTCGACGGTGCTGCGGGTGGATCAAAAGGGCCGTTTCACCTAACATCAACGTGGGGTGGTCGGGAAAGGCGCATGACGCGCGCATCCTTAGGCACTCCTGACTCGTCGGCAAGCTGCAAGCTGGAACTTTTCCCCCAGATCAGAAAATTGCCATTGGGGCTGTTGAAATGCCAATAGTGATCCTTGGCGACCCAACCTACCCCTTGCTCCGGCGGCTCACGCAGCTGTAAACAAACAGCCTGGACTGCAGGAAGGAGCAGTTCAACTACAGGCTGAGCAAGTGCGGGATGGTGGCAGCATGTGCTTTTGGGTGCTTGAAAAGAAGGTCCCGCAGTGTCCCCAGGGCGATAAGGAGGGCACAGCGAGGGGTAGTGCAAATCGGAAAGGCTTTGAAAGGCAGTTTTACGAATGGCCTGTTTTGAGTCACATGCGGGTTACTCTCAGCGAGGGGCCCCTGCATTCAGTGTGCGGCACTTCGGGGGTGTACGTGTGTGATCACAATTGCGAGGAGGGCACCTGTTTGCTTCGCCACCCATCTCTGGGGGTTGAGTGTGAGACTGCTCTGGACTTCCCCTCCCTTCTAGGGCCCCTGGGAGAGGAGGCTATGGCACTGGATGGTCTGCAAGAGCTGGAGGGCGTGTCTGTTCAGGTAGGCCTCCTTCCTTTGTCTTTTGGTATGACTGCCTCAGCCCCTTTATTTTTACTCGGCACCGACGGGCGTCCCTGAATCTCCTTTCTCCCTCTTGCCCTTGGTCACCATCTCAAAGAGATCTGCGCTTCTTTTGCTGGGTCGTAGTTCTGTGAACAGAGTCCTCTCCCCACACAGCAGGGAGGTCCAGGATCTCGTGCACCCTCCACGCTGGTGCAACCCTGGGAACTCGTGGAGTGATGGTCCTGCCCAGTGTTCCCTCTAAGATTTTCCAACCATGAGCGGAGTGAGTTTTGGCCTGTGCACCAATATTGAGGTCATGTGTGCTGGTTCGGATGTGCCTCCCGTGGCACCTGATTTCTTCACACACATGTTCCCGGCCGCCAGAGCAGACCCTGCCCCCCCAGCCATATAGCAGGTCCCGTTCTTGGCCACAGGAGCAGACACCACCCCCACCCCCACCATGTGGCAGGTCCCATTCCCAGCCCCAGCTGCCAGAACAGGCCCTGCCCCCTCCCCAACACGTGGCAGCCCCAGCCACTGAAGCAGGCTTCCCCTCCCCTCTGCCACGTGGCCATGGCAGGTCCAGGCCCCCCCACCCCAGAGGCTCCCTCCCACGCCCGCTGGAGCAGCCCCCTGCCGCGTGAGTGCTGCTGCACGGCTCTCCAGAGTAGTGGGGGGGGACGGGGGGAGAGAACTTTTAGTGTGCAGCCGTGCACCGTAGTGGAAACGATGGTCATGTGCGCTGCTCAGTGTGCTGTGAGGTCTGCTTGCTGCACTGGCCGCACAGGAAATGAAATTCAAAATGTTCCTGGGGCTTTTCCTGTTCACTTGCAGAGCAGCAGAGTTGAAAGTCCTGGCCAGAGCGGTCAGCGCGGGGCACTGTGGGACTCCTCCCAGAGGCCAAGAACGTCGACTTCCGCAGCGCTGCGACTGCACTCCCGTCAAGTCGACCATGCGAGCTCGACTCTAGCGGTTACTCCTCGTGAAAGCAGGAGTACTGAAATCGACTTGAACAGCCCTGGAAGTCGATGGAACTGGCTTGGCGTGTGGACTCATGTTTAGAAAAATCGACCTTATGCGACTAAGTTTGACCTAAACTCCCAGGCCTATGAAATGGCAAGGAAAGTTGCCAGATGCAACTTCAACGCGACCCACCAATCCGCCGCCCTACCACATGCCTGGCCCTGGTGCAGACAGTGACCTGCTTCGGGGCGGTGTCGCGAACTTGTGCATGGGTCCAGATGGTCACAGAAGATTCTTCTGCCGGGTCGGGTGACTACTGTGGTTTCCATAACACCGGAAATGCAGCAAGGAAAATACTGCACAGGCCAAGGAGAGAGCCACAGACCCTTGTAAACAGGAGACGTGAACGGATGTCCAGCATCTTGGCAAGGAAGAAGCCGATTTCCCTTCCTCGGCTACATGCCAGGCCTGCCCAGAGGTAGCCCACAAGGCTGCAGGACTAACGTCTCAGGAACCGTGTTCAGAAAAACCATCCAAGCCTCTGAGGAAGGAGACTCAGGCCTTGGTTCAGGCCCCAGAGTCAAATGTAGCTGGGAGTCCTGGGACAAAATCTCACCCCTCTTGAAATCAATGGAAGCTTAGTCGGGGACCAGGATTATGCTGCCTCCACCCCGTAACCAAACCATGCCCCCTTGACGGGAAACCTGCCCTGGGGGAAGGGAAAGAAACCCCAGTGCTTGGAATGATGGGGCCGCAGCCCCGAGGAGCACGCTGGCTGACGGGGGAAGAGGAGGGTACAAGGAACACTCACGCCAGGGTTTTATGGTAATCTATGAAGTTCGTCACGCCAAGGAATTTCTGGACTGTTTCCATCACTTTGGCTGGCTCTGTTCGGAGCAGCTTGCCATCCAGGACGAGGATCTGTAAGAATAAAGGGGAGCTGAGCTGAGCAGGGGGTGGAGGGGGGAAGCTGAGCGGCGCTGCCGCTTTGAAGTACCCCTTCCCCCGCTTTGCTGCCTCTACCTCAGAGGCAGCAAGCGCGGGGGGGGGGAGGGGGGAGGGAATCGACTAGTCCTTAACACCCTTAGTAGACACCTCTCTCACTCCCCCACCACACCAACACACACCCCCACTTCAATGTCACGGATCCGAGAGGAGCAGCCACTGATCGACTCCACCCCTGGGATCTGAGAAACAGCCACAGAAGCCGGGTGAAGGGGAAGCTTTTGTGCTCTGGGCCATACACAGTCACAGGTCCCACAGGCATCCTGCTGCGTGGAGCCTCTGCTCCCGGCTCCCCTAGCCAGGGCTGGGCAGAGAGATGCTATTATCCCAGAGGCGAGTGGAACACGGTCCGTGAAGCCTTCTGCTGCCATGGCCGGGTTCCTCGCCCCGCAGAGCAAGCGCTCTCCCCACGGCCCTTTGGAATAAGACGGCCGCGCAGTTTGTGCCCTTCCTACCTGGTTGGCATGGTAGTTGTTCAGCCAGCGCTCGATGTGGGCGGCGTACCAGCCTGGCACCAGGCAGCGGTTCTGCAGCATGCGGAGTTTCTGCGGAGCCTCGGGCCTGGCCGTGATCACCTCGTGGAAGGTGTATTTCAGCGCGACGGGATCGTCGTGAGCTCGCTGGTGCTGCGAACCAGAGCAAAGCCCTTCAGTGTCTCCGACCAAACCCCAGTGGCCTGACCCATGTTACAGAGATCCCGGGGTAACTGGTGAAGGGGTACACGCGGGGGTAGTGGGGGTTGTCACTGGCCATGTAAACGTCCCAGCCTGGGGAAGGGTCAGGACAACCCCCCTCTGCTTCAAGCCCCGCCCCTACCCTTAACTCCGCCCTCTCCCACCTTTTCCCCATCCTGCCCCGCCTCTTCTCCCAACATGGCACAGCCCAGGGGCCTAGCGGGACAGGGGGCTGACACTGGCAAGGGAAGTGGAGCTCGCTCTGTTCCCTGGATACGTTGCTCCGCTTCCCGCTGGGCAGTGCGGGGGCGGTCCCACCCCTTCCCCGAGCAGCACGGCCAGGAGAGCAGAGCGAGCTGGGGCCATGTCACTCTGCTTCCCCTGACACTCAGTGCAGCGGGCGGATCCCTGCTGCGGGCACCAGTCCCTCCTGGACGCCCAGGGACTCTAGCCCTGCTGGCTGGCCTCTTGCTCCTCCCACCCACGGCACTGGGGGGGGGGGGAAGTTGTGGGCCCCTCCACCCCCGCTGAGATCTGAAGTCCAAGGCTGCCTGTGAGCTCCGGGGAGGTCTCTGAGCACTCACACAGACACTGGGCTACCCGGCGCCTCGCCCGCTGCCTGGCCCACAGCTGGGAGATGTGCTGCGTGCACCACCCCCTGCTCGGAAGGGCTCTTTCCCTTCCACGGGCCAGCGTCCCAGCTCCCACAGCAGAGCCCTGGACCATCAGCCCCTCCTCCTTGGACACCTGCCTGAGCCCGCCGATCGCCGGCACAAGCCGGACCCCTGTCAAAGCTGCCCCGCCATGGGCCGGCGCAGAGCGCGCCCGCCCCAACCCAGAATCGTAGACTGGCCACACGCCCAGTGCACAGAACAGCAGCCCCCCCCAGCCAGCCCCGAGCGGGAACAGACGGCACAGCCGCGCCGGGCCGCTCACCTGGTACCAGGAATAGGCCCGGTCCGCCGGGTTGATGAGGATGGTGATGACCTTGGCCTTGGAGAGCAGTGCGGCTGCCCGCCGGGGGGCCACCTCCGAGTCAAAGTAATTGGCGCTCTTCTCAAAGTACAGGTCCGAGGTGGTGTTGGAGGGGATGGGGAAGAATTCCATGTACCTGCAGGGAGTTCACAGCCTGAGACAGGGGAAGAGGGCACAGGGCGGGGGGGAGGGACAGAGAAATGCACCTGGACCCCTCCCCTGGAGGCGACAGAGCCCGACTATGGTGTATCAAGCGTTCTATAGTCAGGGTCCAGCATACACCACCGATTGCCCCTGAACAGTCACGGCCTGTCTGAGCACCGCTGGTCTTGGGCCCCAGCACGGGGGGTAGGGCCCGTCTCCACCACTGTGATGGAGCTGGTCCAGGCAGAAGTGTACTGGGACCAGGACCTGGGGCTTGCCTGTCCGTGGGTAGATCAGGCCCTGCTGTGCTGGAGCAGAAGCCTGGCATCACAGACGGTGGCTCCCTGGTAGACAGAATGATCCCTTGGCCCCAGACCCGCCCCCGTCCATTGCTCAGGCAAGCCAAGAGGAAGCACTCGCTGGCCACTGCACGATTCGGGGGCTGGAGGACGGGCCAGCAGCAGACCCAGCCCCCATGGGTAAGGGGGCATTGGGTGTTTACAGTGCTCTGCAGATAGCTCTAGACTGGCACTTCTTTGCTCAGCATCTAGTCACCTTTCTGAGCCCAGGGCTGCGGGGCTGAATGGGTGTCTAGCAGGAATGACCAGTCTGAGAAGGGGTTTGTGGACGCCTGCCCTGATGGATTGGTCCCAGGAGCCAAAGCCACATGGTAACCCCCCCCCCCCAGCTCTTCACTGAGCTCACAGCTTCCCCCAACCAGTGGTCCCTGCAAGCTGAGCGCTTTGGTGGCCTCCCAGCTGATTAGTAGAGCGCCCCACAGCCAGCAGTAGATGTTTCTACCAGTGGTGCACAGCCGCACATGCCTTGGTGCACAAAAAATTTATTCCGCATCTGGACAGAAAAAAATTAGAGTGAACACTGCCCTCAGTCCCGGCATGCCCCAGAAGCCCAGCAGGGGGCAGCACGAAAGAAGCCCTACCAGTCAATGCCCTTGTGATAGTTGTGTCCGTTGAAGAACTGGATCTCCTCAAAGGTCTCCGAGCTGGGGTAGTTGCTGCTCAGGTCCGGGTGCATGCCCAGGAACAGGTAGAGGGCCGTCGTCCCTTTAGACGGAAAGGGGGAAGAGCTGAGGCCGGGGCACGGCAGTGACCTCCCAGCGCCGTGGCGAACCAGGCAGCACTCCCTCCTCTCTACCGCAGGCGTGGACGGGTTGTTCGGTGCACCCAGCTCAGGTGTCCCCCCCAGCCCGCCACAGGAAAGAGGGAGGTTCTAGGACCCAACTAGGGGAACATCCCCAGCTCAGAGCTGCCCAGGGGGCTGGCAGGCAGAACGCAGGGAGGCGCCAGCCGGCCTCCCGAGGGAGACCCAGACGCTGCCCCTCGCAAAGAGAAGTGGCGCGACTGGTGCAGTAGCGCAGCTGAAGCGGGGGTGCCCGTAGCGGCGGCGGTGGCCCTGGCTCTGTGGGGCACAGCTGGATGGAGGGGAGCTGCCGTACCTGTCTTCTGAGGGCCGATGATGAGAAGCTTTGGGAACCGGTCACAGGTCTTCTCTTTGGACCAAATGTCCTTGTGCCGCTTGTCCTCACAGGGGTCCTGCAACATGGGAGCAAGAGGAGCTCAAGGAAGGGCCGGGGGGGGGGGGGGGCAGCTGGGAGGAGAGGCCTCAATGACCCATAAGCTTTTAATACAGTGAAGGCTCCCTGTTCGCACTGATGATGGGCAGGGCCGAACCAAGGGGGGCACAGGCCTGGGGCAACCCCCTCCAGTGCCCCAAGCGCAGGGCAACCCCCTGACGGCCCCGCTGCTGCTCTACTACACCCCACCTCTGCTCTGCCCCCACCCTGCCCCTTCCCGCCCCCTCCCCCGAGCAATGCAAGCTGGGAGGACCACGGGGGCCTGGTGTGGGGCGGCAGCAGGCGTCGGCCCCCAACTCCTGCACTCACGGCGGCAGCAGGAGCTGGAGAGACCAGACAGCCTCTGCCGCTCCACCCCGCTGCACCTCACTTCTGTGCAGCAGCGGGAAGCGGCGCACTCTAGGGCCAGGGACGTTAGCTAGCGGGTAAGTGAACAGGTGACGAGCCTCATGAACTGTGAACTGGCTTGTGAGGGGAGCCGGTTTAAAAACCAGCTCCCCGTGTAGACCGGCTGCCTGCTGCGCCGTGCTGCTGCCTCCGATAAGGCCCCTGGCAGCAGCCCCTGTCCTTGGGGGCCTGAGTTTCCCATGGACAGAGGCTGCTGGATGGGGAGGGGACAGGGGAGGGGAGCTGGGACCCTCTGTGGACAGAGGCTGCTGCCTGGGTCCAGCCAGGCTGCTCCGGCAACAGCCCCTGTCCACGGGGAGCTCGGACTCCTCACCGACAGGGGCTGCTGCCGCAAATGAGCCTCTGCTGTGGCAAGCCTGGGACCGCTGCAGGCAGAGGCTGTTTCACAGCAGCCTCCCTTACCGCCCCACGGCACTGTTGTCTCTAATTGGGGCAGCAGTGCGAGGGCGGGGAGGGGGGAGACACACAGCAGCCAGCTCCCCCCAGCACCGGCTCCTGCTTCCCCTCCCCCTTAGCTGCCTCTGATACAGAGGCAGCGGGGGGGGGGGGGGGGGGGGATGTGAGCAGTCAACTTGATTGACCGATAAGCCCAGGCTTACTGGTTGATCGACTAGTCGACGACTCGGCCACATCCCTGCCTGGGGCTGGGGTAGTCGGGCTGGGAGAGGGCAGCAGAGCAGAGCAGCTTCCAGGCCACTCCAGCTCCCACAGCCACAATGGGGAGGGGGGGAGGGGAAGGGGGAAGCTCTGCTGCTGTCCTGCCCACGCCAATCCCCCCAGGTACTATCCTGGGGGACTCTGAGACCCGTCCACAGGACACTTGAGGGACCCTCCATGCCCCCCGCCGCCCCCAAAGCGCAGGGCCTGGGGCGGCCGCCCCAAACCACCCCACAGACGGGGTGGCTCCGATGACAGGTGCAAGGCTGTAAAGAAGAGGGAGAGACAGAGGCTGCGGGAAGGTCAGCGCGGAGGAGAAAGCCCCAGTTAACAAGCAGGCGCCGCGCTGTCCAGCCGGCAGGACAGGAGCCAGGAATTCTGGGCTCTGCTTCCATCTCTGCCGTGGGCCTGCTGGGTGGCCTTGGCCAGTGATGTCCCTGCTCCGTGCCTCAGTTTCCACTCCGGGAAACGGGGTTAATGAAATGGACCCTCGTTAGCAGGGAGCACTGAGCTCTCGGGCTGCCCTCACGGGCCCTTTCCTGTGCTGCCGCTGGGACCTAGGATGGGCTGTGGTCGGGAGCAGGCCCCAGCGGGTTCTCACGTGGGGGAAGCCAGCCCTGTTTGCCCCTGCGCCGTCCCCACTCCTCTGGGCCCCCGGACCTGCCACAGGGGGTCCTTCTCCTCAGAGAAGATCTGGAAGTATTTCTGCGCCAGCTGCGCGGGCGGCAGCGTCTGCAGCCTCAGGTTGGTCCAGGCGCCAAGGAAGCGGACCAGATGCTTGAAGGTGTACAGGCCCAGGCGGTCGTTGCCGTAGTTGGACAGGTGCGTCATGAAGATACTGATCTGGAGGGGAGCGGGCAGAGGGGGGGACAGGAGCGAATCAGGCTCTGAGCCCATTTGGGGACAACCTGGCTGAGGCTTAGGGGGCGGTTCTCTGTGCCGGGGAGCCCCGGCCCCGCTCAGAATTGGGGGGTGCCCACAGGAAGCCAAGCAGATGAAGTCGCGGGACCCCAGACGTGGGACGCGCCTGAGGAGAGCAAGCATCTTTCTGCCCCTCTGGCGGCCGCTTTCCATCGCCACTACCAGCCTGGGCCCAAGCCGCAGAGGCCCCCGGTGTCGGGACGACAGTCCCTGGGCAGACCCTGCTGCCCGCCCCGCAGGGTCAGGGACAGAGGGACCTGGAGACCTGCCATTCGGGGAGGAAAAGGCCTGCAGGAGACTCTGGTCTCCAAGACGCCCCTTTGAGACTGGGAGCGTGGCAGAAGCAGCCTTTACATCACTCTGTGGCAGTAGTTAACTGGTGGCCCGGCTGGGCTGGAGCAGCCCCCTGTCCAACACGGGCAGGGGTTGCTCCAGCCCCACCGGGCCAGCTACCTGCCCACAGTGGACCCAGCTTGGCTGGAGCAGCCCCCATCCACAAGCCCGGCTTGGCCAGGGCAGCCCACCCACCCCAGTTAAGTGATTAAACGGGATTTCACATCCCACTCCGTGGCCAGTTCAATTCGAGGGCCGGCGCACCTGCCCATCCTCCTCAACCACAGGCCGAGAGCCTCTGGCCACGGGGGTCCCAGGAAACTCCTCTCCCCCTGGCTGAGGGGCCAGGCCTGGGTGCGCCCAGGGGCCCTTCCCATCCCGCTCTGCAGCAGCACTCACAGGGTTAAGCAGCACTGTGAGGAACAGCTCCCCTCCATTGATGATCTTGTCCAGCTCGCTGGAGCCGCCGGGGTATTCATTGTAGAAGATGGTGTGCGTGAACAAGCCGCAGGTCTGCCGCGGGAGCACCTGGGGGCAGAGGAGTCTGTGCGGGGGGGAACCGCGCAGCGATCCAGTCCCCTGCTCCTATCCTGCCGTGACCCAGATCTGCGGATGCCCCCACACCTGGGGTCAGCACCGTGGAACCCCCGACTGGATTCTCCCGCACCAGAGAGACGGAGATGGGCTGCTCCAGCCCCTTCGGGGAGAAGGGGGAAGTCCCTGACCTCTGAACTACACCTACACAGGCAGCCGGGGGGCTTTTGGGGCGTGATACTCCTGGATCTTCCAGCGACGCTGGGAAATTGTTACCGTGCTCTCCCGAGAAGACAGGCCAGCTCTGACTTAGCGGCACCCCCTGCTAGCTGGCTGCCAAGGGCCCGTACCGCAGAGGCGACCAGGGCAGCAGCGCTACAGTGCGGCTTGTTCCTCCTGCTGATAGAGCCAACTGGGCCCCTGCTGCCGAATCCGCCTGCGCGAGCCTCTGTGCGGAACGTGCCGTGCAGGGAGGTGCTTGCGACAGCGAAGACGGCTCAGGCTTGGCCGAGACGCAGCGACCCCGCTTCCTGCAAACCACAGGGATGCTGGGAGCCGAGAGTCACTGGTGGGCAACGCTCAAACCTGGATCCTAGGGGCGCAGGGTTCCACGTCTTAGCTGGAACCCTGGAGCCAGCCACGCTGGTCACCCAGATGATTGTGGGCGGGTTAGGCAGGGCTGGGCCAGAGGAACCGCCCCCCCCACACACACCCGGTTCCACCTACCATGATTCCGTTGTGGATAAAGCCCCGTCGGTAGCGGGCTGGCTTCAGGTGGGGGTACTCCTCCGTGCTGGTGACTTTGATGGCCCAAACCTGCTTCCATGCTTCGTATAGCTGCACGTGGACAGGGTACACGCCAGAGTGGTGGGGCGCCACGGCGTACCCCATGTCGGTGGGGATGCCGTGCTCCTGACGGGAGGGGAGCGGGAAGGTGAGTGCGCTAAGCTACAGGACGCATGAGCTACAAACGACCTAGTGGGAACCCAATGGGGCCCAGCGGAGCTACAAGGGGAAGCTACATCCCTCCTTAGGTGAGCTGGGACGAGGGGGCAGAATTCTCAACTCCAGCCCACGCCCCGGTGAGCTCCTTGTTTTGCCCATAGCGGTGGAGAGGAATAGCCACCAAGGGAGCCGGAGACACTGCACCGTCAGACAATACTCAACCCTGCCAGGGCAACTCAGGCGTGCCCTGCTTCTCCTGGCTGTCAGCTGGCCTGCACGGAGATCAGGATCCCCCAGGCTGCGGCCACCCAGGCATCACAGTCATGCTTCAAGCCGGGCTGGCGCAACAACAAGCAAACCCCACAGAACACTGTGCTTAGCTCAGCCCCTTGGACTGCAGAACTGGCCCAGGGCTCCCCGATATCCTCCCCTGTCCGCTGCGGCTGGGAAGACCATCATCCTCCCAAACCCCCACAGCTTTTCCAGCAATACTACAGCCCTGCTGCCTCCTAACAGGAGCCAAGAAGCGCAAAGCATGGGGGAGAGGAAAAATTAGTGTTATCTGAAATTCTGAAAAATTCCCAAGAACAGTCTCAGCCTGGTTTTGGCACAAGGGTCCGTCTGGGATCAACTACTCTTGTCCCCAGTTACCTTATCAGAGCCACTGTAGCCAGCCTTAGTTCAGATCCAGAACACCAGAAGCAAAAAGGCCAGCAGGTTAGCACAACGGGCCATCAGAGACTTTAGAACCCTTTGGGGGTGGGGGCAGAGTTCCCTGTAAGCCGGGCGCTTGTGCAGCTTCTCAGGAGAGATTCAAATGCTGCCCAGCTGATTAGCAGAGCGGCCACAGTTGGGATTTCCGTTTCTACTGGTGGTGCACATGCCTCAGTGCACGCAAAAAAATATTCCACACATGGATGAAAAAAGTCCACACGTGGATGGAAAAGATTAGAGGGAACACTGGTCAGTGGGGGTGCGTATTAACTCCCCACCTAAAATGTTCTTTATCCTCACCATATGCTGCCCCCACCAACACAAAAGGGTGGGGAAGTTCTTTCCAAAACCAGAACATAGGCACTAGTGGACTGGGTCAGACCCATGGTCCATCTAGCCCAGTGTTTCTTAAACTTTTTAAGATCGAGGAACACCAAACATTTTTTTTAAATGAGGAACACCAAGGATTTTTTGTTGAGCAAACAAACAAAGGATCAGGGGGGAAGCTGTTGAAAAAAAGGGTTGGGGAAAGTTATTAAGCAAAAAAAAAAAAAACAAAACCCAAAACACGCCTGCCCCTTTAAGGGCGGCCATTTTAATTCTGCTGTTCTCCACGGCACACCGGTGTGCCACAGAACACAGTTTAAGAAACACTGATCTAGCCAGTCTCTGACAGTGACCCCCATGTCAGATGCTCCACAGAGAGGTACAGACACCCATCGCAGGCCTGGCTCTCGCTGGCTCCCCCACAGGTTTCAACTCAAGCTGCCGACCCAAAGCAAAAGCCAACTTGCCATGTCTTCGCCGCTATCTGAGCCAAGTTAGCACACTCCTTGCTGCACGGGTGTGGCTGGCTGGGGCCCTGAAACCGGAGAATGTACAGACAAGCTTTCCCCAGCTCTCTGCACCTCGGGGATCTCACTATTCACGGAACCAGAGGAATTAGCTTTTTAATTCTGCTAGCCTCTGCAGATGGCTGCTAGGCTGAGTTAATGAGTACCAGGCAAAGCCTGGTGAAGGCCTGGCAGGTTGAGGTTTTCACATCAATTAGCAGGTCAAGATAAACACCAAACTCCCCCATGGCAGGTCAAGGCAACGACTGACTTGCCAGACACTATAATCTGCCTGGGCTTGTACCTAGCGCATGTTCCCACAAGGGAATCCTGCGCGTCCTCCCGCAAGGCCTGTAGCTGTGTCTATAGTCGGCTTTCCACAGGGAGGTAACCAGTTCACTGGACATGAGGGATGTGGAAGTGTAACTGTGCACACGGTCACACGCAGGCTCCCGGCACGTACAGGGAGCCGACTCCCTGGTTACGCATTTACCTAATTCACCATACTTTAACATCCCTACTGGACGTAGCCAACAGGCTGGATTAGCAACTCTGGACACTCCTCACACACTTCTCCCAAGCAATCCAGCACCAGAATCTGTAGTCTGGGACCAGGGCAGCCTTTGCCAACGTGGTAATGAGCTCCAGTTCATCAACCATCCACTAACTCCAATTAAAACTGGAGTAAAGTTAAAACTCACACAGTTAACCTGTGGAACTCCTTGCCAGAGAATGTTGTGAAGACCAAGACTTTAACAAGGTTCAAAAAAGAGCTAAACAGATTCACGGCGGTTGGGTCCATCAATGGCAGGATGGGTAGGAATGGTGTCCCTAGCCTTTGTTTGTCTGGAAATAGGTGACAGGAGAGGGATCACATGAGGATTACCTGTTGTGTTTCCTCCCTCTGGTGCACCTGGCATTGGCCCATTATCGGCAGACAGGATGCTGGGCTAGATGGACCTTTGATCTGACCCAGTGTGGCCGTTCTTATGTTCTTACGAAGCCAAGCCCTTTGCATTTGCCTGGGCCAGGGCCACATTTAAAATTGAGATCAACCTACCTCCCTTGCTCAGGGGTGGGAAAATGTTACGCCTCGTGCGATGCGGTTAGATCAACCGGACCCCCGCTGCAGACACAGCCAGGGCGAGGGAAGAATTCTGCCCTCAACCTGGCGGCCGCCTCGGGGGGAGATTTACTGCAGGGATGGAAAAGCCATAGTGCACCTGCTCTAGTGGCATTAGAGCACTGCAGCTGCACCACTGTGTGCGCATCGTGCACACACAGCCAAGGCCTGCACATAGGCTTGGACCAGAGCCATTACTTGAGATGGGCAAGGGTGATTTTTTTAAAGCGCAATACACTTGAACCTCCATAATCCGGTGCCCCGATCCGGGAACACCAGGGGTTCGGACCCTGGCAGGGGGAGAAGGAAGCGGCTTTGCGCACTGCTGCCCCCCCTCGCCCCTGTTGGTCTGGAGGCTTTTGCCTGCCGCTCCCATAGCGGCCAGGGATGGTTCCTGGGAGCAGTGCGGAGCCACATGTGTCTCTGGGAGCGGGGCACCAGGTAAGTACCCACCCTCATCCCGCCCACCCCCACCATTCCCCTCCCTCCTTCCCACATCCCCAGCGTACTCCTGCACCGTCCCTCCCTTCCAGACCCCACCCCTTCACTCCCCTTCATCATGACAAACACTCGCAGTTCGGAAAATTCCATAATCCGACATAGACATTTCCCAAGAGGTTCATGTGTCGTTATACTGTGCAGTCGCTACTGTAGAGGCTGTTATGCCAGTGGAAAGGGGTTTATACTACCAGGCAGTATGGATTATTCCCTGGAAATCAGCTATACTGGTACAAGGCACTTTTGCATCCACCCTGGGACGGGAACTGTGTAGGTGTAACTATCTTGGTCTGGACAGGGTAGTACAACTTGTGTGCAGATGAGTCCTGGACCTCAAGTAAGCACCTGAGGAACTGCCTGCCATGGGATAGCTAGGTAAGGGGTTAAAAAACTCCCTCGGTTTTCAGTTTGTTGCCTTTTGACAGGCCATGCCTTGTTCTGGTGAGAAAAAGGCTCAACAGAAACAGAGGGGCAGCCTTCTCAATGCCACTCATGTTATGCCCCTCGGATCATCTCATCTTTGACCTGATAGTTTTAGTCTCCCCGGCTGCTGCTCAGCCTCCAACGCAGGGGCAGACAGATAGAGACGAACACGGGAACCTGTCTTTGGCCAAGTCTATGCTAGTGGGGAAGGTCAAATCAAGATACGCAACTCCAGCTATGCTAATTACATAGCTGGAGTTGAGGAACCTTGATTCGAGTTTCCCCACCATCCTCACAGCGGAAGGACGACGGAAGCAAATGTTCTCATCGGCTTCCTTTACTCCTTACAGGAGCAGGAGTATTGGCTGCTGACGGGGGCGCCTTTTGCGTTTGATTAAGCGGGTCTTAACTAGACCCGCTAAATCAAACTCCAGAAGATCGATCAGAGCAGCAGATGACTGTCGTATCTCCTGCTGCTCTTATGCAATGTTCTTCCCCTTGCAAACATAGCTCGTTACCATGTCCCCCAGGAACAAGTGTTCAGCCTGAGAAGACAGGAGGAGAGCATGAGACCTGGGAGTCTGAGATGTCACCGTTAACTCCCCAGCCCAGCAAGCATCCCCCATGGCTACAGAGCCCCACGCCTGGCGTCTTACTCACGACAGCGAATTTCTTGTTCATGGTCATTTGCTCAGCAAGCACCGACTGGTTGTGGAAGAGGTGAGGCTGCATGTGACTCCACATGTGCGGGAACCACCAGAACTCCTTGACGTAAGACAGCAACAGGTCGTCTCCTTCGTCTTCAGCATCCGTGCCTGCAGGGGACAAACCTACGTCAGCAGCCTCGCCACGACAAAGCCAAAGCACTGGTGTCCGGCTCACGTGAGAGCCTGCATGCCCTGCTCAGGTTGGGTACGGATCGCGAAGGGCAGGGCTCTCCAACTCCCATCCTGAAATCAGTGAAAAGCTAACATAAGAACGGCCAGACTGGGTCAGACCAAAGGTCCATCTCGCCCAGTGTCCTGTTTGCCAACAGCGGCTAATGCCAGATGCCCCAGAGGCAGTGAACATAAGAACATAAGAACATAAGAACGGCCGTACCGGGTCAGACCAAAGGTCCATCTAGCCCAGTATCCTGTCTGCCGACAGTGGCCAGCACCAGGTGCCCCAGAGGGGGTGGACCGAAGACAATGATCAAGCGCTTTGTCTCCTGCCATCCCTCTCCAGCCTCTGTCAAACAGAGGCCAAGGACACCATTTTATCCCCTGGCTAATAGCCTTTTATGGACCTAACCTCCATGAAATTATCTAGCTTCTCTTTAAACTCTGTTATAGTCCTAGCCTTCACAGCCTCCTCTGGCAAGGAGTTCCACATGCTGACTACACGCTGTGTGAAGAAGAACTTTCTTTTATTAGTTTTAAACCTGCTACCCATTAATTTCATTTGGTGTCCTCTAGTTCTTCTATTTAGGGAACTAATAAATAACTTTTCTTTATCGGCCCTCTCCATACCACTCATGATTTTATACACCTCTATCATATCCCCCTCAGTCTCCTCTTTTCTAAACTGAAAAGTCCCAGTCGCTTTAACCTCTCCTCATATGGGACCCGTTCCAAACCCCTAATCAATTTAGTTGCCCTTTTCTGAACCCTTTCCAAGGCCAAAATATCTTTTTTGAGGTGAGGAGACCACATCTGTACACAGTATTCAAGATGTGGGCGTACCATAGTTTTATACAGGGGCAGTAAGATATTCCGGGTCTTATTTTCTATCCCTTTCTTAATAATACCTAGCATCCTATTTGCCTTTTTGACCGCCGCTGCACACTGTGTGGAAGTTTTCAGAGAACTGTCCACGATAACTCCAAGATCTCTTTCCTGATTTGTCGTAGCCAAATTAGCCCCCATCATACTGTACGTATAGTTGGGGTTATTTTTCCCAATGTGCATTACTTTACACTTATCCACATTAAATTTCATTTGCCATTTTGTTGCCCAATCACTCAGTTTGGTGAGATCTTCTTGGAGTCCCTTACAGTCTGCTTCTGTCTTGACTATCCTAAACAGTTTGGTATCATCCGCAAACTTTACCACCTCACTGCTTACCCTTTCTCCAGATCATTTATGAATAAGTTGAACAGGATTGGTCCTAGGACTGACCCTTGGGGGACACCACTAGTTACCCCTCTCCACTCTGAAAATTTACCATTTATTCCTACCCTTTGTTTCCTGTCTTTTAACCAGTTCTCAATCCAAGAAAGGACCTTCCCTCTTATCCCATGGCCATGTAATTTACACAAGAGCCTTTGGTGAGGGACCTTGTCAACTGATCCCTCTCCTGTCATCCATTGCCAGCCTCTGACAAACACCATTCCTACCCATCTTGGCTAATAAGTATTGATGGACCTGTTCTCCATGAATTTATCACATTCTTTTTGAACCCTGTTGAAGTCCTGGTCTTCACAACATCCTCTGGCAAGGAGTTCCACAGGTTGACTGTGCGCTGTGTGAAGAAAGACTTCCTTGCGTTTGTTTCAAACCTGCAACCCATTAATTTCATTTGGTGACCCCTAGTTCTTACGTTATGGGAACAAGTAAATAGCTTTTCCTTATTCACTTTCTCCACATCAGTCAGGATTTTACAGACTTCTATCCAGGAGACCAGGACCTTACACTGCCCTCCAAGAGCTCTCTGCTGCTGCTCGGATTCCCAGATGGCCACTAGAAAGGAGCAGCCGTGTGCGAATCCCCCAGCACGCTTACAATTCTGGAGTGGATCGTTATCTCTACAGTGACCGCAGATGCATGTGGCGCTTAGCAGCCTTTGCTGGCCCTGCCTCTAGGAAAGCAGAGAGAAATCTGGCTCCTCAGTAGCTCGGAAGCCATTTAGTGCAGGTCGTGAGCCCAGCTTGGATCACGGCATAAATCCCTAGAGCAGAGTCCAAATCCCCAGCCCCCAAGATGGAGCAGCCTCATATTGGTGCACGACTGGCGATGGCACGTTGTGAACAGGTGAAAGTGTCTATTGACGTGTTTAGGTGTCACGTTCCCCTTCCCCGGGAAGCGCGTAACCCGGCATCGCAGCCCACTGCCCAGGGGAGCTGGCAAACTGCTGCTGAACGGGCTGGCTCACACAGCTCGTAACCTCAGCAGGGCACGGGGCGGCGCATGGAAGGCAACAGTCAGAGCCCAGCGGGTACAACCTGACTTCCAGCCCCGGCGCTGGCCAAGGTACTGGCTCTGTCTCCGCCTGTAAAGCGGGTAGGGCAGCTGGCTACAGTAGCTTGGTGGAGGACAAATATACAGGCAACTGAGTGAAGAGTTTTCTGTTTCCGGAGTGAACCGGCCAGGCCCCGCTGCCACTCAATCAAGGCAGGCAGGCACCTGGGGCCCATTAAGAGCTCACCTGAAGCAGCAGACTAATCCAGACCCCTGCAGCCAATTAAGGCCTGGCAGGGCCAGTTTAAAAGGCTTCCCCTCCAGAAGGGCAGAGAGAAGGCCAAGGACTGAGAGGGAGGAGGTGCCCTGAGAGAGCAAGGGACTGGGAGCGGGGCAGAGGGCTGTGGAGGAGCCAGAAGGATCCTTCGGGGACCAGGGAGACGGTTCTGGGAGGGATGGTTTGGGGGAAGCAGCCCAGGGAAAGGCGGCCAGATGGGAAGTGGAGGAAACGCTGACAGCTGTCACTGCCTTAAGGTTCCTGGGCCGGAACCTGGAATAGTGGGTGGGCCTGGGCTCCCCCCAACCCTCCCCACCCCTCTACAGTCTGCCCCTGAGGGGAAGGCAGGACTACGGAAGGGTGTCACCCCAGACTGTGGTCTAGCCTATGAGGAGGGCGGCTGAGTAGGCTGTGACCCCTACCCCTAGTAAAGGGCAAGGGGCTGTGCTGAGGGTCACCGCGAGCCTCTGAGGCAAACGCAAACCGCCAGGACCCGCAGGACCCTCGGGGCATGGCCAGCGCTTTGCCACAGGAGGGAAAGCGCTTTGCGGGATGTGACGCAAGGCTAGAGCTAGGGATTCTTACCGGCCAAACCCTGCAAACGCCTTTGCTGGCTAATGCGTGGGGTTGTGCTCAGTTGGTTTTCCAGAGGACGGGTATAATGGGGCACAGGCCCCATCTTCCAAGCCCCTGCCCTGACAACACTGCAGAGGCCTGGCTCTTGCAGGCAGAAAGTGCCCTGGGAAGGGGCGTTGTCACTCACGACGCTTCCACAGCCGCCCTCTCTGCAGTGCCGGAAGCCCGGGGGCGGGGTGGATGGAGAGGGACAGCGAGGGCCTCTGGAGGCGAAGCCGCCCTGCCTCACCTGTGTGGAAGAATTTCCCTGAGTATCCGAGGTTGAAGGTGAAGTTGGGGATGTGGGCGCGCAGCTCGTTCTGCGTGTCAAACAGAGCCTATGGCGTGGAGAGAGACGTTAATCGGTACCTGACACATGGCATCGTGCAGGAACCTGCCCGTGGTGCAGCCGTGCGGTGGGCCTGGCAGTCACGCGTGCGATGGCTGCTTGGTTACTCTTGCCACAGCACTCCCACCCCCTGCGGATGCTCAGAGGGCACCAGACCCTACCCATCGGTTCACTAGGGCCACAGACGATGCACCAGCATCCTAGCCCTTGCTCCATGAGCAATGGGCTCCGTGCACCAGTGTCCCAGACACCCCCCGTCCTTGCTCCATGTGTAATGAGCTCCGTGCACCAGTGTCCCAGACACCCCCAGCTCTTGCTCTGTGCATCAGTGTCCTAGACACACTCACACCCCTCTGGTTATTGCTCCATGCACCAGTGTCCCAGACAAACCCCCAGCCCTTGCTCTGTGCACTAGGAGCTCCATGCACCAGTGTCCCAAACACCCGCCCCACCCCAGACTTTGCTCCATGCACCAGTGCCCAAGACACACCCCCAGACTTTGCTCTGAGCAGACTGGGCTCCGTGCAAGTGTCCCAGACACACACCCCGCCCTTGATCCGTGCACAATAGGATTTGTGCACCAGTGTCCCAACCATGACCCCAGCTCTTGCTCCACGCACCAGTGTCCCAGACCCCCCTGGCCCTGGCTCAGTTCACCATGGGCTCTATGCCCTAGACACACCCCCTTGGCCCTTGCTCTGCGCCCTAGTGTCCCAGACACCCTTGGCCCTTGCTCCAGGCACAGTGGTATCTGTGCCCAGACACTACTAGTGACCTCAGGATCCCCCCCCAAGAGCCCCGGCTGGCTGAGCGGTGCCCTTTGCAGTACCTTTACGTCTTCCACCTTCATGCGAGTGCCCTCCTTGCCCACGAAGATGTCGTCGATGTCCACCAGGAGGTAGCGGTCCAGGGGCAGAGAGAGCCTCTTGCCGGTCAGGAAGGAGACGGCGTCCACGAAGACCAGCTTGTGCAGCCAGAAGCTGAGGTTGTTCCCGAAGAGCACTCGCTGGATGCCGTCGTGCAGGCCCAGGTCCTGCACCACGGTGGTGTGCAGCGCGGCGTCGACGCTCAGGTGCGGGATGGACTCGGCCGACTTGGTCTTGGCCAGGAGGACTGGCTCATAGGTGGAGTGGTTGGACTGGAAGACGGTCCAGTCCTCCCCCGGCAGCAGGCCCTTCTCCACCTCGCTGGGGCGCGTGATGTACAGGAGGGGGGACTTGGGGTTGATGCTGCAGTCCTTCAGCCCCAGGTTGGAGTGGAGGAAGAGCGGGAAGCCCTTGAGCTGGGCGCTCAGCAAGCTGTTCTCATTGGCCTGCCGGGGGAAGAGCCCGCAGCGCAAATGAGCAAGGCCTCCGAGGGACCCGAGGGGAAGCAGAGGGGAGGACTGCCCCGGGGCACTTACAGGCGTGTGTGACTCCGGTCCCTGTGCTCCTCTCACAGCACCCGGGGAGCCATTCCTCCAGCCCCACCCTCCCACCCCCAATCCAGGCCACCGCTGGGCTCAGACCCAAGTCGTACCTGGACATGTCTAGGTAGCAATGCGGGGCCCACGGGAGGCCAGGGAATGTTTCAGTCAACTCCAGAGGGGGCGGGCAGGACACGCAGAAGAACCACAGCGTGGGGAAGTGGGAAAGGCAGCATGTCACAGGCTGCTTCCCAGCAACCCCCCGAGCCCCTGCCTGGCGGAAGCCACACCCTAAATAGCCAGGGCCGCCTCCTCTTCCGCTGAAGAGGGCGCTGGCCTGTGCCCCACCAGCCACAAGCGAATTCTGCCATCCCCAGTGCTCCCCTGCAACACGGCTTCCCGGCCGACACGGCCTGTCACGCGGTGGGGGCACCAAACCTAGAGGGCTGGTCCTACACCTGCCACTGAGAGCCCCTTTCCTGCTGGAACAGGACCCCCCCACACACCCTGACCCACGCAGAGAGATTTCCAGGGGGGAGGCTGTTGCCCCCACACACTGCCCCGTCATCTATTGACATTTACGCTTCTCTCTCATGCCAGGCTGTTGGGATGGAGGATCCTGTCAGAGGCTAAAAGGAGCCTGCTGGCTCACGTCACACACACAGAGCTACCGACAATTAGAAAGGCCGGGGGGGGGGGGGGGGGGGTAGCAGAGCCGTGGGACAAGGCATTTGATAAACCCCACGGATTCAGCAGACGCTGCCGTGCTGGGCTCTCAGGAGGGGAGTTTTCCAGAGCAGGCGTTCGTGTGACTGACAGAGCCCTGGGGTCCGCACTACGAAGGGGAGGCCATGCCGCTAGGCAGGGGGGCTTGGGGCGGGGGAGAGACCTCAAGCGGCGCTGACGGGCGGCTCCTCCATCGAAGGGGCGGTGGGGTCAAAAGGAGGCTGCTGGGAGTGTGAGGTAAGTGGATTCCTCTGGCAGGGATCCAGAGAGTCCCTCGCGCGCCGGGAGCACAGCTGAAACGCCGAGGGCCTCACTCCTCGGGTGGGCTCATCCCACTCTCCCGGCAGCGTCGCGTCTTCTCGAAGCAGCCGGGCCAGCGGAGGCAGGCCCGCCACCCGAGGGCGGGCACGTTCTATTTAGCCGGCTGGTTTCATACGCGGCAGGGGTTTCCTCTCCCGCTGGCCCTGCGGCTGGACATGCTGTCCACCATCTGCTCCTGTGCCTCTCCTCCCGCCCCCCAAGGGCCCGGGGGCTTCCCTGCACTGCCGGAGGCAGGGTCTCCACATCTCACGGTGTCTCACCAGCTACTTATTTACGAGCTTCTGGGGCTCGATTCCAGGCCAAAGTCTCTCTGATGTAACCAGGTGTATCCAGGGTGACCAGGTGTCCAGACGTTCTAGGGACAGTCCTGATATCTGGGGCTTTGTCTTAGATCGGCGCCTATTCCCCCCTTCCGACTTTTCACATCTGCTCTCTGGGCACCCCGGATGGATCTGCATCGGCTTCTAGGAGCCCCTTCTTCTTCCCAGCAGCAGCAGGCTGGGTTCTCTATCTGCTGGCGTATCTGCGCCCACGGGGACGGGTTACATCTCGAAATACAGCCCAAGTGGCTGGACTCTGCCCAGTTTGCCTCAAGGGTCCGGCCCCCCCGCACTGCCTGGCGCTGGGAAATCCCCGTGGAGAACGGAAGAGCGCGACGCAGAGGTGCCTCAACACCAGAGCTTTGTGCGAGGGGAAACGGGTTCCACGAGCCGCCCCGACGCCCGGGGAGCCAGCTGCGCTTCCCAAACATCCGGAACAGGAGCCAACCCCTTCCCCCAGGGTGGCAAAGCCCCCTGCCCACAATCCACCCGTGCTGCCTGACATGCAGAGAGACAGAAAGCAAGAGCAGGGGGTCGCTCTCCGGCGTGCCAAGGATCAAGCCCAGCTAACCCTTTGCACCTTTGGCCTGGGTGTGTCACCCCCTTGCAGGCCCAAAGGAGACGCCTCTCCCAGCTTGCTGCTGGGAGAACAGACAGCCCCCGGGACCATGCGACCTCCCTGCGGAGCTGGAGTTGGTGGCAGCAGAACCTCCTCCCCACGGGATGGGTCTGGAGCGCCGCACCTGGCCCCAGCGGAAGGCACAGCTCCGACTCTGGGTTTATTAGGCTCCACTGGGCGACACCTAACACAAAGCAACAGTCCCCGTGGAGCGTGCTCAGCGCGCTGGAGGAACCTGCTGCTCCTGTGAGCAAACCACAATGATCTTTGGTCAGCTGGGCGGCTGGGACTCACCCGGGGCCCATGAAGGCCTGGGGAAAGCATCTGCTAGTGGTGTAGTTTAATGGGTCAATCCCAGCTTGCCACACTCCCATCGCGAACAGGAAGTGCCACCTTTTAACCCGCCCCTTTCCCAGATGTGCTCTCGCCAAGCCCTGCCATCAACTGCCTAGAAAGGCCGGATCTAATTCCTCCCATGGCCAATCAACGTCTCATATCGTCTGTGCTCAGTGGCCTGTCTCTGCAGAGTAATGGGACGGGACCACAGCTAAGATTCCTCGTCCCAGCGAGGCAGGGGACCCCCAAATGGAAATGGACCCTGGGTTCTTCTGGCCCCCCTGCCCAGCCCAGAGAGCACTGTTCGCCTCCCGGCTCTCCAGATGGCCCGTTCCAGCCCCTTCCCGCCCTGTGTACCTTGAAGAAGCCGATGATCCCCACGCCGTACTCCACGCAGTACTTGTCCAGGAGCTCCCGGTTCCAGGCATCCAGGTTCACATACTTGAGGATGTTCTCGTAAATGATGAGCGCAAAGCGGCCCCGGTCCTTGTCGGTCAGGGTGGGCATGTCCCCCTTGCCGGGGGCGATCTCCGTCCGGTACTTGAAGCGGCTGGATTCCAAGATGGCGATGATCTCCTGGCCCAGCTGAGAGTAAAGGCTCTCCACGAACACCAGCACCAAGGGGTCTGTGCGGGAGGAATCGGCCACCTTGAGGGCCTTCAAGGGGAGCAGGCGGGAAGGGGCGATCTTGGGTTCGTCGCAGTCCGGGCCCGGGACGTCCCCGGAGGGCTCCAGGCCCCTTTTCCACCCATATAAATAATACGCAGAGATGAAAACACTGAGCAGGCAGAAGGCAAAGAGCAGGAGCAGCACCACTTGGGGGGACACCTGTCGGAAACCCCTGCGGAGCCTCCCCAGCACCGTCATCCTGGCCTCCAAGAAGCCACGTTAGGTTCCTCCCTCCCCCCCACCCCACCCCCCCTCGTGTTCTCAGCCCCCTTCGCAGGAACACCCAGGAACACGTTAAATACTAGCAGGCTGCGTGTGCATGGGCAGGCTCTCCCGCTGGCTGTCGGGTATCCCCCCCGCCTTTTTCATGTCACCATGGCAAATCCATTCACAGGCCCCTGGCACAGCAGAAACACCAGCGGCGTCTTAGCATCGGCCTCACTGGCTCTCCGGGGCCGGGCGAGCGGGCGTGTCTCTCAAGGGCACGTCGGCTCCCTGGGTCCATTCATGGTGGCCCAGTCCTGCTGCAACTCCGCACGCTCTGGGGAGAGAGAGAGACAGGGGCGTAAGCAAGCAAGCCTGGAAAGAGCAGGATTTCACACCCCCAGTGCAGAGGAGGCTGCCTAAAGGGTAGACACTGCGGGGGGCATGTCACTCAGATCTGTGCGCTACAAACTCAGAGGCGACACCGCTCTGCACCTGCTAGTTATGTCACTGTGGAACCCATTTAACAGATCCCTCCCTATGCTCATTTGCATGCCAATACCCAGAATGCTTTTCAACTGTGGGACCCGAGCAGGGAGCGAGCGAGTGTGTATCTGAGAGACAGCACAGCCTAGTGGTTTGAGCAAACAATCAAAAATTCCCAGGGTTTCATCCCAGTTCTGCTGTCTGGCTTTGGGCACGTCACAAGTGTCCCCACCTGTATAATGGGGATACCACCAGCTACCTGCTTGCCAGCTGCAGAGGAGATAAGAGGAGTGTGAAAAGCTCTTTCCCAATCCATTCCGAGTCCAAGGCAATGTAAACGTGCACATATGGCTTCATTTAACAGCTGATCTGGCCTCGCTTTCTCAGCCCTGCCTGCCTTTTCAAAGGCCTCTGCGGGAACTCTACTAGATCTGACCTTTCAATGGCATGAGCTGTCCCAAAGCACTTCACAAACTACACAGGTACGGCAGGGACAGGCAGGCGGCCGGCCAACTGGCAGATGGGTGTGTTGCACAACAGGGTGGGAGGGGAAATCCAGGCCAAGGTTGCCAGGACGAACCCCGCTCTGACAGAGAGCCTGGTGGGATCGTTCACGTCCCGGCAGCAGACAGGGCTTTGGCATTTGAAAGTTTCCTTTTGAAAGACACTGGCAGGGAACCATGCTCCCCAGAGGGAGGAAGCCTCAACTCGGCAGGGACAGGAAATCTGGGCTTCCCAGACGTCCGTGCAAAGGGGCAGGGTGGGGAGGGGCGTGCACGGAGTAATTGAGACACTCCACCGATGCGCCCGCTGATTGTCCTAGGCCTCGAGGCAGCCAGGGCCTGCCTACGCGCTTTCAAGCCAGGCCCACGCAGGAGTGCCCATCTCGCTTGCTGGCCCACGGCAGCATGAGATAGGCCACAACGTTACCCAGGCCCTGGCAGAAATCCACAGAGCCGAGCGGCGTATGCGCTGGCTTGGCTGCGGTGTGCAGTGGACAGCACTCACCCCCCACTCTGCTCTGCCCAGAGACAGCCCGAGAGGCCAGAGAAGGAGGTCAGTGGCTCTCCTCGGGTTTCACACCTTAGCAGGTGGACGGGGGCTATTAATAGGCTTGGGTGAGTCAGCGGCAGCGCAGGGAAGGCTCTTCCAAAGGCCGAACCACCTCCACTTTAGCGCAGATCTTTGCTCCGCGGCTGCCTGCCCCCGGCTCTCCTCTCCCTCCCCCACTGCGCGAGCGCAATGGACAGCTGCAGCAGAGCGGCAGATGCCGCGAGCTCCCACCCTCGCAGGCAGCAGGGGCTGCCGAAGGGGTGCGGAGACCTCCGGGGAAGCCGGCCCCACTCGCTCTGCAGCTGGGTGGGCAGTGTGGTGGGCACCGCGCCGGGCGAGCGAACGGGCGCTTTCAAAATATCATCCGGAGAAATAACGGGATTAAGTCTGGCCCACTGGGAAATAACACGGATTAGACATTGCGACTTTGCTGGGTAATCCCGTCGCTCCTGCCTTTGCATGGAGCCAGGCGAGCACAGACCCGCTACTGCGGCAGCCTCGGGGCCCACGTCAGAGGGGAAGCTACATACAGCCCCCGTCCCAGACGTACTGCATGCACTCAGGCGCTGTCTGGACTGGTCTACACTGTATCAGGAGGTGTGACTGCAGCCCGCGGAGACACAGACCAAAGCCAGCTTGTGTAAGCCCGAGCACCTACCCCATGTAGCCCAACCCGCGGCACTGCCTCCAGCTAGCTCTGATCTAGCTATAGCACAGCTAGCTCGGATAGCATGATACCTACTGCTCTATAAGAACGGCCATACTGAGTAAGACCTAAGGTTCATGTAGCCCAGTATCCTGTCTGCCAACAGTGGCCAATACCAGATGCCCCAGAGGGAGGGATCACAACAGGTAATCCTCATATGATCCCTCCCATCTCCAGAGAAACAGAAGCGAGGGACAGCATTCCTATACATCCTGGCTAATAGCCATTGATGGACCTAACCTCCAGGAACCTATCTAGCTCTTTTTTCAACGCTGTTAAAGTTCTAGCCTTCACCACATCCTCTGGCAAGGAGTTCCACAGGTTGACTGTGCGCTGAGTAAAGAAAAACTTTCTTTTGTTTGCTTTAAACCTGCTGCCTATCACGTCCTGCATGCAGAATAACCCCCCCTCCATCCACCTACCAATGGGGATCCTCCCCCCACTTCTTACACATCAACCCGGGGTCCAGCCCAGCAAGCAGGATCGAGTGGGACTCGCATCCCAAGGCATCAAGACGAGAGGAGCAGGCTAATCAGCTAAGGGTGTAAAACAAAGCAACCCCCACCCCCTCACCAGGCTTCCCAGTGTGAAAGTGGCACCCGCCTAGATTTCCCTACCCATCAGGAAGCAGGCAGCATGGATCTCAGGGAGCCAGAGCCACACTGCCTTCCACGAGACCGGAGTCAGAAACTGACTAGAACGGAGCCCCAAGCACTGATGAAATCACAGGTGTCCTGGCAATTCAGGAGAAGCCAAAATAAATGGAATTCTGTCCCACCCCCCAGCAACACCCACTCTTGGCTCTGGCCGCAGAGCAGAGCGATTAGCAAGAGAGCCAAGCTGGGAGAAAAGAAAAGGGAGAGGTCCCTGCCCCCTAAGCAGTGAGGGACACTCCTTTACCACCGTCCCAATTATAACTAACTTGCGAGAGAAATGCAGCTTTTCCCATTCACATTTCCATGCCCCTTGCCTGTCCCCGCTCCTTCTCTTGGTCTCCTTGCCCAGGGCAGCCGTTATGCCGAGCATGTGGCGATCCTCAAGACTTCAGATAACTGCCAGAGTTCCCAAAGCAGCTCAGAGCCGTTGGGGTGCACGACTCAGGTTCGGAGAAAGCTGGCTCTGCTCACCCAGCCCCTAAGGTCTTTCACTCCACCCCAGCCTCAGCCTATCCCCCGCCCCCCTTGCCTTTTGCCATTTCTCCCAAGCAGGGCAGAAGCCCATACATCCCTAGAGTTGAACGTTCACATTCGTGAACGGTGTTGAAGGGAGGCAGTAAGTTAGCCAGGGTGAGTCTCTGCAACTGAGACTCCCAGACCAGACTGATACAGATACAGGCTAAGGCCACATCTTCACTCTAGGGAAGAACAACGCTGTCACAATCGATCTTCCGGAGTTCGATTTAGCGGGGCTAGTTAAGACCCACTAAATCGAACTCAGAGGGCGCCCCTATCAGCAGCTGGTACTCCTGCTCCTGCAAGGAGTAAGGGAAGCCAACAGGAACGTTTGCTCCAGTTGGCCTCCCACTATGGGGGACAGTGGAGAAATTAGAATCAAGGTACCTTGACCCCAGCTACATAATTAATGTAACTGGAGTTGCATATCTTGATTTGACCTTCCCCTGTAAAGTAGGCCTGACCTAACAGGTCTAGAGAGAGGTCTGAGTCAAACACACCTGAACTGTGGGAAAATTCACCATTAGGAATTTGTCACCTGAGGCTTCTCTGTCAGGCAATGAGAAAGTAACCAGTGACTTGTAATCCCAGCTGGTCATAAAACAAACAATTTTCAAACATCTTTGTGAAAAGTGTCTCCTATTTTTAGCTCAAAAATTTGAGTTCCGCCAACTCTGTCTGTAACAGACAAGAAAGATCAGCAGATCATCCTTACCCTTCATCTCTGTGCAAGGAAAACAAAAGCATAAGCAGTGCATGCTCTCCTGTTATTTTAAGCTGGCATTTTGAGCTTTCCCTACACAAGTTGATCCCTGCAGAAAACCAACCACTCCCACACACATGCAAGCCAGGGAGAACAAACAACATTTTAGGGAGACATCGCATGCGACCTTATTCAGTCCAGTCATCTGAACATACAGGAATGAGATCTGTGAGAAATGCTAATTGACTACCAGGGTGCAATTCTCACCTGAGATGTCTGTTCTGCCTCAATCGCTCTCTGACTATAAATCATAAGAACATAAGAACAGTCATACTGACTCAGACCAAAGGTCCATCTAGTCCAGTATCCTGTCTGCCAACAGTGGCCAACGCCAGATGCCCCAGAGGGAGTAAACACAACAGGTAATCATCATGTGATCCCTCCCCTGTCACACATTTCCAGACAAAAAGAAGCTAAAGACACCATTCTTACCCATCCTGGCTAATAACCATTGATGGAACTAACCTCCATGAATTTTTCTAGCTCTTTTTTGAACCCTGTTAAAGTCCTGGTCTTCACAACATCCTCTGGCAAGGAGTTCCACAGGTTGACTGTGCCCTGGGTGAAGAAAAAGTTCCTTTTGTTTGTTTTAAACCTGCTACCTATTAATTTAATTTGATGACCCTTAGTTCTTATATTATGGGAACAAGTAAATAATTGTTCCTTATTCACTTTTTTCCACACCAGTCATGATTTTATAAACCTCTAGCATATCCACCCCTCCCCCCTTAGTCTCCTCTTTCCTAAGCTGAAAAGTCCAAGTCTTTTTAATCTCCCTTCATATGGGACCCATTTCAAACCCCTAATCATTTCTGTTGCCCTTTCCTGAACCTTTTCCAACGCCAAGATATCTTTTTTGAGATGAGGCAATCACATCTGTACGCAGTATTCAAGATGTGGGCGTGCCATGGTTTTATACAGAGGCAATAAGATATTCTCTGTCTTATTCTCTATCCATTTTTTTAATGACTCCTAACATTCTATTTGCTTCTTTGACTGCCGCTACACATTGAGTGGATGTTTTCAGAGAATTATCCACAGTGACTCCAAGCTCTCTCTTGAGCAGTTGTAAAATCTTTTTATTCATAATGGCTATCTACAGATTATACCCACACAAGTAAACAAAACAGCCTATGGTGGTTAAAAAGAACCCCAGTATCAAAACCTCACACTCAGATACCCCAGAAGTAGGTCACCATTACCCTGAGGCAACAGAATTCTCTGCAGACCTCCCTTTTCTGCTCTTCTATAGAATCATTTCTATCTCTGATTCCCCTACTCATGTTACAGTCATAGCTGTTATTTTAAACCATCTATTTTTGTATTAGGCCACGTCTTCACTCTGGGGAAGATCGCGCCACTCCTGTGATCAATTTGCTGGAGTTTGATTTAGCAACTCTAGTTAAGACATGCTAAATCAAACTCAGAGGGTGCCCCTACAGAAGCTCCTGCTTCTGCGAGGAGCAAGGCAAGCTGACGAGAGCATTTGCTCCCATCGGCCTCCTGCTGGGGGGATGCCGCTAAGCTCGGCTTAAGGTAAGCTGACTCCAGCTACGTATTCTACTAAGCTAGAGCTGCATACCTTAAGCAGAGCTGCCAGGTCTAGTGTAGACCTGGCCTTAGCAATCCCATTTCACCTGCTTCCTCATGCACGCCTGGGAGATCCTCCTATCGCCCACTACTCCTAAATGAGAATGCAGCATGCCGGTCCCTCTGCACCCCAGAAGGGCAGAAGAAAGGCCAAGCAGTCACATCACTCTCTCTCTCTACCCTGCTTACATGTTCTAGAAACCTCCAGGCCTCAGCCTGCCAGTGCTCAGTCCTGCCTCAGCTAACCTAAGCTGTCTTCACACCCAGCGCCCCGACAAGGTGCTGCTGCTAATGAATGAAATGCTCCTGTGGCCACAGAGATACCATGGCAACACCACACGATTAGGAAAGACAACTGTACCCGCCCTGCACCACAACAACCCTCCTCTTCTCCACCGTGCAAACTGGTGGGGAGGGGGCAGGCGAGAGGGGAGGACGGCAGATGCACCGAGCGGTGGATCATTATCCTTTTCAAGAGAAGGGCACCGCCCCATTTCTTCGGGGCTGGAGCGCAAGGTCACTTCTTGCCGGAGGAGAGCCAGCAAGGAAACAGCTGGCCACCATCCCTGCTGTGCAACAGAGCCTGTGTCAAGTCTGGGATCATTTGGAAGAAATCACAAGCCCGGAGTCTTTCTCGCCAGCCTCAACAGCACAAAACTCAGATCCAAATTCAGCCGCTTCCCAGTCCTGTGGATGAGTGCCTGTTCCACGCCAGCCACCATCAGGCAGCTGTGGAGTGCCATGAAGTGCTCGCGTTTAGGCGCATGGGGGCGTTTATACCGCACTGTTACCAAGGCCCTTACCCCCCTATCATTCATCCACAGTGAAAAGTCTCTGACTTTGTGGCAGTGGCGGCGTGTTAAGCCTGAGCTAGCTGACCTGGCTAGCGGGGTGCCGTTGTGAGAAGCCGGACTCTGCTTTAACTTGGGCTGGACCCCGCTCACTTTGCAGCAAAGACTGCAGGCACAAAGGCCACTCCAATAGTGACCATCCTCCAGCGCCTTCCCACAATTCCCCCCAAGGACAGTCAAGTGTTCCCACAACGGACAGGGAAGAATCCTACAGCAGGGGTTCTCAAACTTTATACTGGCGGGACCCCTTTCACAGAGCGAGTCCCCCACTTATCAACTGAAAACACTTTTTGATAAAAGCTGGAGGCAAAGCGGGGGCCTGGGGTGGAGGTTGACCGTTTGCGACCCCCCCCATTCAGTAACCATGCGACCCTCCAAGGGGTCCTGGGGCCCAGTTTGAGAACCCCTGTCCTAGAGCATCTCAAAGAAGCCTGGGACACACGCCCCAGACACACCGGTGAGGAAACATTGAGGGTGCGGCTTTGCCAGGGGCCAGCCCACCTGCTACTCATCCCGCTTCACTGTGCAACGTGTGGCACAGGACAGACGAGGCACAGCAGGTCGTTGTGCCCAGCTGCCGTTCTCGCCTCGTGGGTCCCCACGGACAGCTTTGCCACATACATTTTCATCTTCCCAAAGCTGGAATGAACCAGACACGGGCAACCTGTTCGCAGCCGCTCTCTAGGCTCTCATGCTTCCTGCTGGCCTCGTGTTTAGGCCAAAGTCTCTTTGGAGCAGGGGCCTCGTCTTTTGGTCAGTGCGTAAACCCCACACATCCCTGGCACAACCCAGCCCAGAGAAGCTGAGTGTCAGCCCCCAGTGGTGCACACTTTGGGCCGGATCGACAGGAGGCCACGCGGCTATAAACGCACGCAACAGAGCTCAGTCCCTTAAGCCCAGCTCAGCAACTCCCGCTTAGCAGCTCCATTCAGCCAGTGAGACAGGGTTTCCCAGGGCGACAGCTGTTTGAGTAACAAGAGTGCTGCCACGTTTGAACAAATTCCTCCGCAGAAGCACAATAATAATACTTAGCACTTTTAATCTCCCACGTGCTTATCAGACATTAGTTAACCATTCACCTCCCTCACTCCTGGCAAACAAAGTCCAGCAGTACTTGATGCAGATGGAAAATACGTACGTACATACACATACAATCTCTAGATCTATACTGATCCCGAGAGAGAGAGAGAGAGATGGAACCATTTATCAAGTCACAAAACCCGCCAGCGATTCCTCCTCAGTTTCTTATTTTTTTCCTCATGCAAGATCGTACCATTCCAACCAGCCTCCTCCTGCCGTCACCCATGTTCCTCCTGCACGGAATAAAGTCACAAGTCCTCGTTAGTGACATCAGAGTTCCCATGGCTACCGGCTGAGAAGTGACAGCCAACAGATTTAATGTGGATGCATGGAGAGGCAGAAAAGGAGACAGTTACTGACAGGAAGAGATTATGCATTTGTTTTTAATCACCTGTGAGAGAGAGACAGGCGAGGGTGGGGTGCGAGGGCTGCATTCAAATCAACCAGGGCTTTCAGAGGGAGCTCTCATTACCGCACAGCGCTTTAAGAACTTGTTTGGTTTTTAATTCACTGTTTGTAACAATCAGACACTGGACTCTGGGCATTGACAGCTGCTTCCTTAGCAGAATTTTCCATCCCTTCACGGCACATGCACACACAAGGCCGCTATCCTAAGGCTCCTCCCAAGTCACCGGCTAGAGCAGGGGTGGGCAATCATTTTTTTATCAGGAGGGCCACTTCAAGGCTTGGGTAAGTGGTCACGGTCCGCACTTTTCTATGGAGGCGGTGCAGGGTCTGGGACAGAGGTTGGGTGCAGCAGGGAGCTCGGGACTGGGGTTCAGGAGAGAGTGTGGGGTCTGTGAGGGGTGAAGGAGGGGGTGCAAAGCATGCAAAGTGCAGAGAGGCAGATAGAGCAGCCAGCTGCTCTGAGCTCTGGGGCTGCTCCCTGCCTATGGGTCCAGTGGGCTGGGCCACGAGCCAGACTGAAAGGCTTGGCGGGCTGAATCTGGCCCCTGGGCCGTATCTGGCCCACCCCGGGGTAGAGGCGCTGGGTTTGTCATCGAACCTCACAAGTGGTTGGCTAGCTAGACGAGGCCAGACTGGCTCTCAGGTATATGGGGGCAAGTGAGAACAGAATTCTCCACATAGCCCATTGGCTTCCCCCGGCAGGTCTTTTAAGGTACCACGTAACTGGGAGTTAAGCAAACTGGGCTCTATTCCTGGTTCTGCCTCTGAGGCCGGGGGAGTCACATTTTCAAACAAGCCCATGAATGTTCAATGCCTCTGGACTGCAGATGCCTCACGCAAGACACTGAGGCCTGGTTTTCGGAGGCGTGAGTACTGGCTGTCCCCATGGAAGCCAATGAGAATGCTCTCCAAGCTGAGCGGAGCTGCAGGTGCTTGGCACCTCTGAAATTCAGCCCCCCGGCGAGGGCTGCAAAGCGAGCCGCCCCAAACTGAAGGCTTTTATAGGCAATTAGGGCCCACGTTTACAAGTGCTGGCTCTGGTCCCTTCGTGCCTCAGTTTCACCATCTATAAAACACGGCACTTTCCACACCTCAGAGGGCTGTCCTGGAGTGAAAAGCATTTGTGTTCCTCTGTGCTTTCGAGAGCCTCACCCATCAGGTGCTATGGAGGAGCACAATATTAGACAAGGCGGCCTGGAAATCACCTTCCTATTCCAGTCTCTGCCACTGGCCTGCTGGGTGACCCTGGTCAAGCCATTTTCCACGCTGTGCCTCAGTTTCTCCTCCCCGCTCTTGGTCTTGTCTATTTAGCTTGTGAGCTCTTTGTCGCAGGGGCCCATCTCACTGTTTGTACTGTACCCGGCACAACAGAGCCTCTGCTGAGATGGGGGCCTCAGTGCAGCCAAAACTCAATCCAATGGGCTGCTGCCATTGGTACCTTGTGGAAAAGGGAACCGAAACCTCCCTTATGGAATTTCCACAGGCCCAGCAAATGGGACAGAAAATCACCAGCGAAAGGTGGTCGGATTCTGGGCTGAGCAACACTGGGACAGTTCAAGATTTGTTTTTTCCACCCCCCCCGCCTCCTCCGGAGCAGCGGAAAATAGTTGCACATGTCGAGAGGCCTTTTCCCTTGACACAAATTAGTTCCACTCAAAACTTCAGGTCTGCGGTTTGCCACTAAAGCAGAAAGTCAGATTCAGCTTTGGGCCTCTTCAAGTCACCACCTGGAACGTGTTCTCTGGTCTCTGTGGTGCCGAGCGGAACAGGCAGGCGTCCAGCTCGGCGCGGCCCTCCAGAAGAAAGTGGCAATGGCGGCAGGGACACGGCGGCAACTCCCCACTGAATGCCCTAGTGAGCTTTCCCAAGCCCCCGAGGGGCCGCAGAACACACGTGCCGGAGCATGCAGGCTCCATGGGATGGACTATTCTGGCAGGAGACGGGAGTCCAAAGGGCCTTGGCTGGCTTACAGAGGTTGGGTGCCCTTCACAAAGCACGTCCTCCCTCCCCCACTATTGCCAGCACCTTTCCCCCCAGGCAGGGAGTCAGAATGGTAAGCAACACAGGAGGGGACGGGCTCTTTGAAAAGGGACCATCGAGGTTCCCACAATTCCACTGATGCTAAAACCAGCCTCCACAGCTGCTCTTTCAATCTCCTTCTGCTCTTGCAATCTCTCTGCTCCTTCCCATGGAAACTGCCACATTGTGACTGTGCTCATGCCCCACTTCCAGAGGCAGCCTGCCGCCGCCGAGAGGCAGAGACAGACAGGCATGTGAATGGGGCCCCTGCTCCCAAACCCTGGCCAGCCCTGGTCCTCAGAACCAGCCAGAGTGCTCCAAAATAGACAAGAACCCTGCTCTATCCATTCATCTGGAAGGGCAACATTTGGACTCACTTCTCTGCGGGGGTTGAAGGGTGAAGCAGTGACAGAGCCCTGATGGGTTAGCATGCCGCGATCTACTGCCTGCTTACCCACGGCTTTCCCTGCTGATGGACAGGCAGCGGTGGGGGCGAATGACAGAGCACGATTTGCCTAACTTCGGCGAGGCCTCAGGGAGTGAGAGTCTGGCTCCTGTCGATACAGCCGGCCTGCAGTTGACAGCCGGGGAGGACGGAAGCCCTACGCAGGCATGCCTGCTAAAAACAAGCTGGTTGGCTAGATGCAAGAGTAAGCTCGTCAAATGGGACGCTGGATTTAATAAATCAATTACCAGGCTGTCTATACACTTGGGATGTAAAGGGTTAACTGGTTTCCAGGAAGCATCACCCATACAGCCCCGCCCTCCCCAAGCAGGGGGCATGCCCTATCTGCCGCATAGCACGGTGGGCCCAGCCTGATTTGCCCGGAGCAGCCCATGGTGCGATGGGCCCAGCTGGGATAGAGCAGCCCCTCCACCTGCATCGCGGGGCACTACGCCAGCCCAACTGGGCCCACTTCACTGCATCATGGGGGGATTCTCCAATCTGGCCCCGCCTGCTGTGGGCAGGGGGCCATGCCAACCTGGCCCATTGTGACACAGATGGGGGGCCCACTCCAGCCTGAAGCGGCCCTCCCACCCGAGGGATCCAGGTTAACCAGTTAAATGGAACGTTTCACTAGTTAACTTTTTAAAGAGGATTTTACATCCCTGCTCTAAACACAGATGATCAGATCCATATCGAGGTCCGCAAAGGTGCAGTCGCCCAGTCTGCCAAACCTCGCAATGAAGTTATGCCTGACAGTCAGTCAGCTGGTGTTTAAATAACTTGCAACTGCAGAGTTCCCAAGGATTGCAAGGGTGAAATCCTGACCCCATTAAAGTCCATGGGAATTTTGATATTGATTTCAAAGGGCTGCAAGTCACCCTAAAGCGACAAAGTCGCCCTCCTCTGCAAAGTTTTACTTGCTGCTATGTCTTGTAACCCATAAAAGTACTGAGCGAGAGATTAAATGAATACCAAATATCTCTGTCAGTGGGTTTACTCTGTGTATGTGACAACATTTTGGTCTAGTCGGTGTCTCCTGTGTGTTTGGGTCTGTGTCACATGGCAGGGAAGAAGAAAACATTTTTTTTTAAAAGGGAAACCGGTGGTTTTACAACTGCAAGAGCCGGCAGGAGGACACCCAGGTTGGTGTAGCACCTGAAAATACTTGAACTGTTTTAAAAAATTAGGTTAACGGGTCCTTCTCAACAGCAGCTGGTTATTAAATTACACATGGTCGAAAATTAGGATCTAAATATTATCTATGGGGATCAAACCCCAGGGACATTAAAATTTCAGACATCTGGTAGGTTTGTAACAGACACCCAACGTCGGGACCTGGATTACGCACGCTGCTGTGGAAAGAAGTAACAAAGCTATTTCCCATTCATCCTCTGAGCAGACATCCATTCAATGCCCAGTGGATTAGCCCATTCGTTCCTTGATCGTATCCCTCTCCTCTGCCTTGCTCAGCACGGGCGTGTGGGTACCACACCCACCTCCCCAAACATTACTGATCCCAGGGCAGGAAATCTCTCATCTTTACAGCTCCACAGCCCGAGTGCAGAACTCTTCATAACGCAGTTGAGTTTTGCTCCAGGGGAGATTATAAAGCGAGAGCAAAGAGCCAGAAAGTTGAATTAAATGGGAAAAAAAAATAAAATCACCCCTCCCCCGCTATACACAACCCAGCATGCAGGAAACCACCTTTCACGCTGCCCCGATTTGGTACCTGGAAGGCTGGCGGCTCGCCGCCGTATTTAACACCGCTGCTCCTGATCCGAGCGCCCTGACAAACAGCATTACCGTCAAACCAGCTTTCCAGGCATCCCCTCCCTGCCCCCAAGCACTGCCAGCCAGTGTCAGTGTGCCAGTCATCATGAAACATTAACACAGCAGCTCCCAACTCACTCCTGCTTTGTCTCCTTCCCTCGCAATCTGGGGCAAGTGCTCTCCCAGGGAAGATCGCTGCTTTGACTCAGGCTCGCGGTAAGCGAAAAGGGGTGGGGGATGTGCCACACATGGGTTAAAGGGATCGGGGCGGGGGGGGGGGGGAGAGGCGGGGAGTGGAAAACTACTGATGGCAGACACAGAAAACTCACCCGGTTTTGCGAGAAATGAAACAAAACGACTGAAAAGCCGCCGCCGCCCCCTTGCCTGCCACTCACACCCTGCTCAGAGTTACTCCCCTCCAGCCAGAGCCGCTGTCACTTGCAAAATCGTGCTGAAAGAAGAGGAAGCAAGCAGGCATGGCCAGGCTAAAGCAGTCTCCCAGGAGCAGCAGTTTCCATGTGCCCCCACCACCTGGCTCTGAACTCTCCCCAAAGGTCTTGCTGCCCACTCCCCAGGAGAAAAGGCCAGGCCTAGCGTGGCAAGTTTTCAGAAAGAGGCCACATGCCCACATGATCATTTCTACCATGGAGACGAGATTGGGGCATTAAGTCAACAGTCCGAGGGGCAGAGGAAAGAAAACCCCAATGTCCCATTGGCCTGAGCAGCATGAATGGGAACCCTGTGGAGGAAGACAGTGAGCCAAGCCCTCCATGCAAGACAAAAGGAGCCAGGAGAACATGAAGCTGCTGGTTCTCGTTGATGTCCCATGGCTTTGTCCTATGAAAGCCACAGCCCTGCTCGGTGCACCGTGTCTCCACACCGACTTTGCGCTAGGGGTGTGAAAGGTTCACCGGTAATGGGAGGGGGCAAGGGCGGCTCCCCGCCTGTCGCTGTGTTCGTTTAGTTTGTACCATGGCCGAGTCAGACCAGGTACAAAACGGGTGGGGAGCCTCAACCCAGGAGCCGGATGTGGCCTCTGGCTTGCCTGGATCCGGCCTCCGAGGCTGAAGGGCCTCCCAGCATTGGGGAGCCCACACTGGCAATCCAGTCCCCCCACTGCTCCATCACAGGGCTGGAGCACACAAAATCTACCAGGCTGGGCCCCCCCCCAGGCTCTGGTGTGCGAGGGGGAATGTGTGGAGGGTCTTTCTCCTTCTCAGTCAGCGGCCACATCAGTGAGGGTTTGGGTTTTTTCCCTTTTTGCTTCTCACTTGTGTGTGGCCCCCGCCTGATTTTTCTGTGGGTCAGTGGCCCCCGGCCCAAATAAGGTTCCCCACCCCAATATAAAGGTGGGTTAGAACACACACACACACACACCCCCCCGAAGGTGCCAGACAGCCACATGCTGGCGGGATTCAGTGTGTAGTCTGGGCAGACCCCAAATGAACAAGGCCGTCAGTACAGTCATGCATAGGGATGTAAAATCCCGTTTAAAGTGTGATGTCTAACCAAATAACTGGCCCACCCTGTGGTGCAGTGGGTGGGGGGGTGCTGGAGGAAGCCCCACCCACCCACAGCATGGCACAGGTGGGGGATTGCTCCAACTGGGCCAGGTAGGGCTTGCTGCACTGTGGGGGAAAGGGGGTTTCTCTGGCCTGGCTGCTCTGAAGCAGTGTAACAGGCCTAGCTAGGCTGGAGCGCCTCCCAACCCCCACTGTGGTGTTGGAGTAGCCCTCCGGCTAAGTCAGGCGCTGGTTAGCCAGTTACCAGTAAGCATCACCAGGTAAGGAGGAGGGGAGGAGAGGACAGAGGGCCTGATTTTCCGAAGTGTCGAGCACTCACAACAGCCACTGAACTCCCTAGCTGCTCAGCTCCTCTCCGATACTTAAATGAGCGATCACAATTCAATCGAACATCCTGCTGGAAAACATAAGAACCTTTGGAACCCTCCAGGGCGGGGGGCCTGGGGGTCTGTGCTTTTCCCCAGGCCTGGTCGTTGGTCAAGGAAAGAAGGAGTCTAGGAAGGTCATCGGAGTTGGGGGGAAATGGGACGAGGACTGCAGAAGGAGTCTGCCACCGAGGAGCCACGCTGCAGTCTCAGCCAGCACCACGGGCGATATGCTACTGCCACTCGCCATGGCCCCGTGTGTGGGGCTGCTATTGGAAGAGCCAGAGGCTTCTCCTCTTGCAAGGAGGACGTTCAGCTGAGGAAAGCTTGGTATGGCTCCTGCAGGATGCCAACGAGAGGCTTCTGCTTACGGCAGAGCTCTGCTGTGCGAGGCTCAGCCAGGGTGGGTGGGCAGGACACGCACACGCTTGTGAACCTCGTGATTAGCAAGCCACAGGGACTCCTCCCCCGCCCCAACTGCCCTGTCTGCTCTGCATGTGTCTGAGCTTGACCACTGGCTTTCCTTTTATGTGTCCTTACACAATGATATAGGAGCTCAACCGTCGCCAGGACACCGGTGACAGGAATGGAGACAGCCCAAAGCCAGGGGAGCTGACAATCGCACTGGGCCCTGGGGTAAGGTGGGGGGAGGACCAGCTCCACACTCCAAGAAGGGGCAGAGCCCCAGGCAGAAGGGGTGGGGCCAGTGCAGCATGCCACCGCCCCTCCCCCCCAGCCCCTGGTGCCGCCCAGAACATACCGCATGGCGCCCCAGCCGCGGTTTCATGGACCCAGAGCTCCAGGTACCATCGCTGCTGACAGTAGCAGTGGCCAGAAGCCCTCGGCCCTTTTGAGTCACCAGGACCAGGGGCAATTCCTCCCCCCCACCAACAGGCCTGCCCAAAGCACCTAAAAATATTCCCTGTGGCCATGCTGCCCCAGCAGCCCTGTTCCAAAGACTCCTCCAAAAGTGCCACCTTCTTTCCTAGGCCTGCACAGAACCATTTCCTCCACGTCAGCCAAATCCCACGGTGTGGCCCCATTCAGCCAGCCTCCCATCTTCCCTTAATTTCACACAGGTCCTGCTCTCAGCAGCTGCAGCTCCTAGGGAGACCGAACCACTCCAGCTGCTTTAATTGGCCACCCGGGATCGGTTTATTCTGCTCTGCAAGCGCGAAAAGGGGAGAAAGGTCATTGGGAACGAGAAGGGAACCCTGACCTCCCCAAGGTGCACAAAACCTTCCCCTGCTCAACAGAAAGCATGCGAGAGCTGCTGGCACGGCCAAGCTTCAAGAGCGAGAGGCATAACAAAAGGAAACGAAATCCTCCTCCTGGTTACATTGCTTCCCATCCCTCTTAAACCTGATTCTGCCCAGGTTTCTGAAAGGGATGAAATATGAGCCAGGGCGTGCCAGGTGAATCTCACCGCAGATCTGCAGCAGACTCTAACCACTTGGGAAATATTTAATTGCCAGTGGTGAGGGGGGCGGGAAGGAAGCATCAGAAACCAAAGTTACAGGTGAAATCAGTGAACTTGGCAGGTTCACAAGTCTGGGACTCTCTAAATGAGGCCAGGATCACCCTGCCAGGGCGGGACACGAATCCATGGAAGATGGGCACGCAAGTCTAGTCCCGGTTCTTTGGGCTGGGATTTTCAAAGCCACCTAGGCGAGCTGGAGGTCCAAGGAACTGGGTTTCCAAATCCCTCACTCAGCTTGGGCGAAAATCCGCCTCAGCGCCCAGAGTTCATTCCAGACAGGCACAGAACTCTGCCACCTGGGACAGACAACCCAAGAGGCCACGTTTATGCCACTGGAGGCTGGCCCTAGCTGGTTAATGTGACCCTTTCCTTCCTTTCTCCCCTCCTCCCCAGCTCTGCCAGGGCCACCTCTGCCACCACCCATTACAATTTAGCTCTTGCTGTATGGATTCCAATCCTGTGGGCTTGAAACTGGCACGTGGGATGTGGGACGTCAGTGGGTGCCACTCCCTAAGGAAGGGGAAAGTAATGGTGACTCCACCTTCCCCCTCCAGAAGCATGTCACTGTCAGACCCACTCAAATACATCCTTCTCAGATCCCCCTCCATGCAAAATTCCTTCATCTCTCTCCTCCAAGGCAATAGCCCACGTCATTCCTTCTCATGAGGGAATTTTGCCTGTGGTTTTTTTAATAAGAAAAGAATTCCTTTTCAATTTGCAAGCTGCCCTTCATGTGTCCCTTCCTCCTCCCCCCGCCAGCTATTAATCTGATCTAGGAGACAGCAGGGGGGTTGGTCTGGGCTAGCATTTGGGAAGGGAGGGGGTCCCAAGAGGGCCACAGATTTACTCATTTTTTAAGAGACGCAGCTGAAAGTAGACACTGAAATATGCTGAACCCCAGAAGTATGACTGAGGTGCTGGGAGCCAAAGTGAATTTGCTTTTCTGGATGCAGAAGGGCAAATGGGAAGAATAGGATTCCTTTTGTTCTACCTCCGGTGGTGAAGACTTTTCTGATGCTTCCATTACACACACATAAACAGTAACTGGACCCCGAGGAGGAAGAGAAGATAGTAACACGAGATAGTAATGCGGATGATTAAAGATCTCAGGAACTGTGACGATGCAGAACAGTCAGCGACAAGTGGGTATATTTAACAGAAAAAAAGAGGAGATTTAAGACTGAGGCGTGACAGCCACGTTTCATCTGGGCTATGCCTTGCCTTGTCTAAGATTGAGAGAGGTGATGTTAGATTGTTAGCTCACTTAATCTAACCAACATTTTCTAAAACTGCTGTCAAGGCATCCGGGTTTCTGCACGTGCTAAGATGGCAGAGTTAAAAGAATACATTCTGCTGTGTCTGGACTAGCGCTTCGGAAGTTTTAACACCGTCTGACACCCCACTTTCATTCGTGGTCAAAGTACAGTCTTATCTAGAGTAGGATTTAAGGTACGATGTTAGTGAGTGTTAGCTCACAGGCCAGTTAACATGTTTGAACAGCAATGGGCAACCGAGGCTAGTGAGTGGGCTGCATGAGTGGCCTCCTTCATCTCAGTGGGCTGCAAAGATTGTCATAACCAAGACGGTCTCCCAGGATAGGGTAGTTTTGCTCACTGTGCTTGCATGCCTAGAACTGCAGGGGGAGCCGAATGAACCGTAGCAGCGCTGTGATTGGCTGCACAGGGAGCACATGGCTCTCACAGTCACTGTTGTGTGCAACCAGCACCCATCTCACTTCACTACTACCAGCAGGACAACGACTGATAGAAACCACCGGAATATGGCAACCCTCGTGGGCAACAAAAAGTCTCATGGGCCACACACGGAACCCGGTGGGTCGCACGTGGCCCTCAGTCTGCCACGTGGCCCACCGCAGCGTTTGAAAACACAAGTGCAAACACAACAGTGTCAATCTGAAGATGCACTCAACTGGTTGAGTTCAAGACCAAGGTCCCCTCCACATCTTAGCTCAACCAACTTGGCTGTGTGGACACCGTGCACTGCACTTCTCAAGCATGCTAGGACTTTGTAGCTACTATGTTCCAACACCAGTCATCTGGACAAGGCTGCGAGCGAAGATTAATAAAGTCATAGGGGTTTTTTTTAAGACCAAAAAGACCATTCTGATCATCTAGTCTGATCCAGAGACCTTCCCTACAATAATTCCTAGAAAAACATCCAGTCACAATCAGGGAGGGATGTAAAAAGTTGTTTAAAAATACTAGCGGTTACACGTGTTGCTTAAACAAGCTTTATACCGCAGAGCCCGCAGCAAAGCTTTCCCAGGAAGGCTGCTGGCCTCACTCCCCAGGAGGAAGCGGCTTTGCTGCAGGCTCCGCAGCAGGCTCCCAGGGAGCCAGTGTGTAACCTGCAGCAGGGGGTCAGGCGGGCCTGCCACGGACAGGGGCTGCTCCGGCCCGTCAAAGCAGCCCCCGCCTGCAGTGGCCCTGCGGGGTTGGAGCAGCCTCCTGCCCAGGGCAGGGAGGAGCTACTCCAGCCCCTACCAGTTCACTATTTACGTCCCTAATCCAATTTAAAAGTGTGCGCCACCATATTACTCAAGAGAGAACCACAGGCTCAACGCCAAAGAGGCTTAAAAACTGAAGCTGAGAAAGGAGCAAACAGAATCCTAGAACACTAGAACTGGAAGGGGCCTCGAGAGATCATCAAGTCCAGTCCCTGGCCCTCACAGCAGGACCAAGCACCGTCTAGATCAGTGTTTCTTAAATTGTATTCCGCAGCACACCGGTGTGCCACGGAGAACAATAGAGTTCAAAATGGCCAGCCTTAAAGGGGCAGGTGACTTTTTTTTTGGCTCAATAATTTCCCCCTGACCCCCCCCCTTTTTTTTTAATTGCTCAACAAAAAAATCCTTGGTGTTCCTCATAAAAAAAAATTATTGTTTGGTGTTCCTTGGTTAAGAAACACTGGTCTAGTCAGTGGTCCCCAACCTCTCTGTGTGGTGGACGCTGCACCGGTGGGTGACGTCATCCCACTGCGTCGCCAGCCAGCCGGCCCTGTGCCTAGTGTACCTGCGGCGGCGCCAGACCCCCCCACCGCAGCCATTTCGCCGCTCTGGACCGACCGCCCTGCTCCCGCAGCTTCTCTGCTGTGCTCCCTGGCAGGTTCTCCTGCCGCCGGCACTTCCCCACGCCCCGTCACAGCGCAAGTTCGGCCCCGCAGCACATGCGGCCCGTCCTCCCCAGCCATCCTGTGTCGTGACCCTGACTAGGCGGGCACACATAAATGCCCCAGTGGGTGCCATGGCACCTGCAGGCACCGCATTGGGGACCACTGGTCTAGATCCTCAGGCATTTAAGAGTCTACAGAGAAATGTCGTTACAAAAAGGGGAACCGATGTGAAGGACTAATGCTTAAAAGCTGCCATCGAAGTGGCAACTGGAAATATATTTAAAAAAAAAAAAAAACCACAAGCACCTAAGAGGAAGCACCATTAGAAAGTGAAAATGTTGGATACATGTGTGCATGACCTCCTATCAGTACACATCTCCGTTTCTTTGCTTTGCTGGTCAAGCAAAGAAATCAAGGGAAGACAACTTCATTTGCTTTAATGCATGTTTGCAGAGTAATTTCAAGATGCTAAGCACTGCTGAGAATTATTACTGAAACAAAACCCTACAGTCTGAAGAGCATGGGAGTTGCTGGGTAATAAATCACCACCCTCCTCCTCCTTGCACACAGCTTTTCATCTCCAAAGCATTCTTCAGACAATCACAACATCCGCACAATGTCCCTGGGCAATCAGATATCATAGTGATGAAGCACAGCATAAAAACTCACGACTGTCGTAATGATCAAGGAATGTAACAGAAACCCATATTTACAATGGGCTAAGGGGCCCCAACAGAAGTGGGTGTGTGCTCCTCAGGCTTGTTCTACACTTAAAAAGCTCAAATCGACCTAGGTAAGTCACTCCGGTCTGGGGAAATTTTGCACCTGGAGTGCCAGAGTTACCTTGACCTAGCTCTCCTCATAGACATCACTCGCTCAATGAAAGGATTCTTCCGTCAACCTAGCTACTGCCTCTTGGAGAGGTGAATTAACACCACTGATGAAAAACTCTTTCCATCAATGTAGGAAACATCTCCATTACGGTGCTGCTGTACCTGTGCCACTGCAGTTTCTGCAGTGCCAACAGACATCCAGCCTACATAGAAATCTGTCTTGCTTCACCTGCCAGCCTTTGGGAAGAACATAAGCTCTCTGCACAGCTGCTCTTGGGAAGCTCCTAGGTAAGGATTTTTATAAGTCCAGAAGCTCTGGGCACCACATTTCAAGAAAGATGTGGAGAAATTGGAGACGGTCCAAAGAAGAGCAACAAAAATGATGAAAGGTCTCGAAAACATGACTTAGAGAGAACACTAAAAGAACTGGGTTTGTTTAGTTTGGAAAAGAGAAGACTGAGAGGGGACATGATAGCAGTTTTCAAGTACAGCCTCTTCCCGACTTATGAACCGGTTATGGACCAAGCAATTGGTCGTAACTCGGTTCATTCGTAAGTCGGACCCCATTGAGTTACACGCGACAGCGCTGTTCATAAGCATGGATCGCATTCGTAACTCGGGGTCCGCCATGTACGACAGTTTTGGTTGTAACTGCGAACAGTCGTAAGTTGACCGTTCGCAAATTGGGGACTGGCTATACCTAAAAGAGTGTTATAAGGAGGAGGGGGGAAAATTGTTCTCCTTGGCCTCTGATGATAGGACAAGCAACAATGGGTTTAAATTGCATAATGTCGTATGATATCTGGACATTAGGAAAAACTTTCTGTCAGGGTGGCTAAACACTGGAATAAATTGCCTAAGGAGATTGTGAAACCTCCATCACTGGAGATACTTAAGAGATGGATGGATACATATTTATCGGGGATGATCTAGACCAGTGTTTCTCAACCAGTGGTACGAGTACCCTTAGGGGTACTCGAGAGAAGTCTGGAGGGTACGTCAACAACTGAAATTTGGAGAAAACTGAATTTTTGTTTTAAGTTTTACAGCGCTTTATTATTTTTGTACTTTTTACACCCAAAAATTTCATCACCTGCCCAGCTACAATTGAGTTGTTTAAACAAATGAGTTGCAATGGTAGAAAAAAATTTATGTGCCTGAAAACTATAGGTACTGGGAGTACATTTTTTTTAAAGGGGGTACTTTATAAAAAAAAGGTTGAGAAACATTGATCTAGACAGTGCTTGGTCCTGCCGTGAGGGCAGGGGACTGGACTTGATGACCTCTCGAGGTCCCTTCCAGTTCTAGCAGTCTATGATTCTAAGCTTTCATGAGTGCAACCCTTGGGCACAAACCACTCTTTAGTCAGCTGGAGCAGGGGTACTCAGACAGGGGGCAGCAGGAGGCACTGGGGTCTTCGCATAGTACTTTGGAGAGGTCATTTATTACCTCCCTGGACACTCAGTAATGTACTGAAAAGTAGCCGTCCTTCTACAAAATAATTTCAAAACCAGACTGCAAAAAGAAACAGCAGAGTTGCAATTCGTTTGCAATTTAACAAGATCAAATCAGGACTGAGTAAGGATTTAGAACGGTTCTCTCTCTACAAAGGCCTCTTGTGGTATTCTCACGTCCCCATCAGCTGCTGGGAGTGAGCCACATCCACCCTGCCTGATTTGGCCTTCTTAACATTGGCCCTACACTGATAAGTCACCCCCCTTCTTATGATATGCTAGTCCCGCCTCTGTAACTTCCACTCCAATGCACCTCACTGCTTTTGCAAATGGAGATGCTAAAGCAGAGTTCAGTGGTGGGCACCAGCCCACAAGGGGAGTCCCAGCAAAGCCAAGCCCAGTGCGCAGTTCCTAGCCCACAGGACAACCATGAGAGCAAGCATTATGGCCGTTAATACAATGGAGCTCTGACCACCGCATGCTGCACTTCCCGCATGTACCAAAACGAGCCTTCGTGAGGCTCCCATTGACACTCATCCCTACTAGAGAGGGCAGGTCCAAGCCCTCCAACCCCGCTTGTTCAGAGCGCTCGCTGCTGCTCGCTAGCAGCCAGTCTGCAAGATGTGCTTAATAAATCATTCAGAACCGCCCGTCCCTCCCCTCCGCCTGATTCCATTACGCACCCTGACAGCAGCGAGGAGCAGATTCCGGCCATCTCGCATCACCACAGCCCTGAGACAGCTAGGGAAAGTTGGATTTTATTTGAAAAACAAGAACCGGGGGGTGTTTCTTCCCTCCAGGATAAAAATCAACTCCGGGATTGAGCCTTCCAGCAGGGCAGACAGAATCTGGACCATTTCAAGCCAGAAATGCTAGGTCTGGTTTGTCCCTACATTGGACACAGCTTACAATTCTCGGCTCCTTTCCTGCTCCTCCCTCTTGCGCATGCACAGCAGAAAGGGGCACAGGAGGTGGCATTGGGGCAGCAGAGTTTTCTGGCATTAATGAGCAGCTGTGCGCAGCCTGAGTTTCAGGTCTGTCGTGTGGCATGAGTAACCCTGCTACAGAGCCTAGACCAGGGGTGGCCAACCCGTTACAGACGAAGAGCCAAAACAGAAGTGGATACAGCGCAAAGATCCGAGGGAAAAAAGTTGTTGAGGCTGTTGCTACACTTCAAAGGCGAAAGTGAAAGCACTGCGGGGAGCCCAGGGCCAGCGGGGGAAATCATGCAGTTCCCCACTGACCTCATGCTCCCCACGGTGTTTCAAAGTGGTAGCGCCGCATGGAGCCCAGGGTCAGTGGGGGAGTCCCCAGCTGGCCTCGGGCTCCATACGATGCTGCTGCTCTGAGACCCTGCCTCCCTCCCCCCAGCCCCTTGCTGACTCTTTCTTATACAGCTGGTCCCCGAGTTACGAACGCATCGATTTACCACCGTCTGTATTCACGACCAACCTCCTATACAGCCAGAACCCGAGTTATGAACGAAATCCGCACTTACGAACAGCGCGGCCGTACGTCAGTGAATGTAATCCGACTTACGAACACATCGAGTTACGACCAAGTGCTTGGAACGTAACTCGTTCTTAAGTCAGGGACCAGCTGTAGTGTGTTGACTTTCCGATAAGCATTTGCTTATCGGATAGTTGACTAGTCGTTCACATCCCTAATGGTGGTCCACTACAGCCTCGGCCCCTGGCAGCCAGGAAGGAGAAGTGACAGGAGCAATCAGTGGTCGTCAGCTGCCCTCGGATGCAGATGGGCTGTGTGACATGGCCACTGGCCACCCAACTGTACAGGACCTGCGGCAGTCCATACGTACAGCACGGGCAGCAACTCTCAGACCCAGCACCAATTCCATGGCTAGCTGCCACAGGCAGACAGCTCACAGGAGAAAAAGGCACCCGCAGAACAAACAGCTTGCTCCAAATGCTAACCCCCCACCCCCACCCCAAACAATGCTTCATCTGGTCTCTGGGAGGTGCCTTGCCCTCTGTCCGGGGGAGGCTGGCACACTAACCAAGTGCGCCCGGTGAAGCAGGGCTGATACCCATGCCGCTCAGCACCTACCAGAGTCAGCCAGAATGTGACTGACAAGAGGTCTCTAACCTCTGCAAGGCCACAGAGCATGCCATAGACAAGACTGGGCCGTGGAGCTGGGTCCCAGGCTAATCCACACAGGCCTTTAAATCCTGCCCCCAGCCTCACATTTCAGAGAGCGCTTTAAATTCTGGGTGGCAATGCGCAATCCCGGAGAAACATCCCCTCTGGCAGCATTAGAGCAGTGCACACAGCAGTTAGCGCTCGGAAAGCCCCTGGAACAGCAGCACTTTCCTAGACTACGGGTACCCACCCACTGCATTCTAAGCGGAAGGAAACATTAACTGCGCATTGCTGCCCCTTGCCGCCAACAAGCCCCCCCGCGCTCGCCCGAACGCTGGCCAGTCACCAGACTGCCCTTTCCCATCCCAGCAGATGTACAATGGTAGATAAGGAATGGCTCAGCCACAGAGGACTTGGACTTCTTAATGGCTGAGTGCACACCAGCTGGCCCAATTCAAAGGCCAGACAAACAACGGTTAGGGGGCTTGTAGGCAGGCCCCAAGGACAGCTTTCTGTGCCTGCTCCCCAGATGGTGTAAAAGGAAAATGAATGGACGTGTTTTCTTTGGTGACAGGAAAAGACGACCTTGGAGGAAAGGCACAGAGCGTGGAGTCAGGGCTCACTACGTGACCTAGGGCAAGTTACTTAGGCTTTGTCTACATTGAATAGGGTTTGCCAATATAGATGTACTAGTACAGCTGGACTGCCAATGCCGCCTGCTCCACTGGGACCCAGCTTGTACAGATTGAACCTCTCTAGTCTGGCATCCTTAGGACCTGACCGGCACCGAACCAGAGAATTTGCCAGACCACAGGAGATCAATATTGTCTAGCAGCATCACCAACACTTCCACTGTTTGCTGAGCTCTTTGAAGACATTTAGGCGTAAATTAGAGCTAAATAACAGCACAGAACCCTGAGAGCCAGGACTGGGGTGGCTGTGAAAAAACTTCATGTGACCGTGAGAAACTTGGCCACACCCATACTAAGTGGACATCTGGTTAACTAAAATCATGCCAAATCACAGATGTTGCTGGTCCAGAGAATGCCTGATTAGAGAGATTCAACCTGTAATGGGCGGGGGGAGGGGGTTGGCAAGTTCAGCTTAAACCAGTTTCCCATTAAGCTTAAACCAGTCAATAGACTTTTATGCCGCTGTAATTGCATTTGCATTATAATTTTTGCAGGCATAGCTAGGTCTGTGAGAGGTGTATTTTTCACACCCCTAACAGATACAGCTAGGTTGGTAAAGATTTCTAGGGCAGCCCAAGCCTCAAACTCTCCAGCCACGATACCTGAAGTCACTAGTCTCTCCAAAAGTCTTGGACACCATACCACAGCTTATCGGGGATATGCATCACAGGGTCGTTGGGTGAAGTGTACTCAGATCCTTGGATGGAAGACACCACAGAAGTGCTAGGTAGTGTCACTGGGGATGTAAATGAGTAGTCGAGTTTACGATTAATTGATAAGCCTCGGCTTATCAGTTAATCTTCCTGACTACTCGCATTCCTCCCCCCCTTTGCTGCCTCTGTATCAGAGGAAGCAGCTAGGATGAAAGGTGGCTGGTCCATGAAGGGAGCTGGTTTTTAAACCGGCTCCCCTAGCTGACCGGCTCCTGCCCAGAACCCTGCGCTGCTGCCTCTGATACAGGGGCAGCAGCACAGCATGGCAAGGGGCTCCTCAGGAGTGAGACCAAAGCACACTCGCTGCTGGCCCCGCCCCAAGGACTATAGAATAGTTGAGTAACCACTAAGAATTCACACGGTTACTTGACTATTCAATTACCCGCCAGCTAACCTCCTTAAGTGTCACATGAAGCTGGATGGATTCGATGGGTCAGTAAAACCTCCCACAGACATAGCACCCACAAGTTAAGCATCGCCTTGGGTGCTTCTCCCTGGACAGGGACTTCCATGGCTGTCTGCTGAAGGGTCTAAGATGCTGTACTAGGGATGTTAAATTCTGATTAGCTGGCTAATCAAATAGTCGATGCAATTTGCTTCGACTATTCGATTAGTCGATAGGGTGCCTTTGCCTAGGGCTGTCGCTTTCACCACTTCAAAGGTGAAAGCGCTGCGTGGACCCTGGGCTCCATGCGGCACTGCCGCTTTGAAACACCACGGGAAGCCCAGTGTCAGGCTAGGCCCGAGTCATTCTTGCACCCTGGGCCCCGGGCGCGCGGCACATGTGTGGCACATGCACGGCCCCGCCTCCGCCCGGCCCAGCAGCATCACGCGGCGCCCCTTACAATCAGGCACCCTGGGCTATCGCCCAGTCAGCCTGTAGCTTGGGCCAGCTCTGGTCAGTGATTGTGGGGGGAGGGTCCCCAGCTGGCCCCAGGCTCCATGTGGTACTGCCGCTTTAAAGCGCCCTCTCCTCTCCCCCCTCCCTTTGCTACCTCTTTCTGATAGAGGCAGCAAGGGGGGCAGGGGGACTAGCTGACTAGCCTGTTAACTATCCGATAAGCATTTGCTTATCGACTAGTCGTTCACATCCCTATGCTGTACTTGACTCTGGTGTGCATTTGCAGGCAGGGGGAATCAGAGCTTCAATATCCCAGCTAGTAGGGGCAGAGTGGGTAACCGGTCTTCTTTTCTAATAAGATCCTGAACCTAACGTGCCTGTTCCAGCTGTGAACAAATCAAGTTGTCACTGGAGCAGTGGAAGCCAGTGAGGAATGCTGACAAAATCCAGGCAGAATTTATTCAAAATCTATAGTATTTCATCCAGGGGAGATTTTAGCAGAAGTTCCTCCTGCATTTTTCAGCTCTTTGCCCTCCATTTTAATACCAGATCCTATTGGGAAGGCACACTCAGAAGTTACTAATGCGATTAGTCACATGAAGTGTGGCTGCTGGACCAAGTGTTATAGAAACCCCACAGACTGCACAGCAAGAGTGAAGTTGACTTGTGCATCCCCTGGGCCACTCATTTTAAATGAAATTTCCAAAAATTTTTGCTAACAGAAAATGGGCCCACTTCTAGCATTGCGCAATGAAAGCAATGCTACCATTCCAACTTTTTCTGCGAAGCTGGTTTCCATTTATCTACGAGGTCTATTGCAGAAGATTCTCCACCCGCCACAGCCACCCTGTGGCAGAAGGTTCAATGGGGCGGGGGGCGCTGGGTGACTTCTGGAACCCACTCTTGTGCTACTAAGCCATGTCCCACCCTGCCGGATCCATTACTGGCAGAGTTTGACCGGCTCCCCATTAAGGGGATGAGAATGTCAGCACACAGAGGCCTGGCTGGGCCATTTGCCCAAGAAGCCATTCACTGGCCACATTGTCCATCTTTCCTATTTCTGACTGAGAAGGTTGTGGTGTGAACCAGAGCTCCCAAGACACAGCTGCACCTGATCCCCTTGACCAGCTTCACTACCTTGACTGATCCAGTGGGCGTGAACCCTTGTCCAGTTCCAAAGGGCGAAGAGGCAAGGACTCACCAAAAGGAACCCAAGTTTCCCAAATCACAGCTACCAGCCAACAGGTTGGTCCCCATAACTGCTTCAGAGTGAGCTGGAACGGTGCTGCAGCCACCTTTAAACCGCATCCATGGGTTTGTCTACACTGCAGTTACTGACCCGCAGTTGGCCAGAGCCAGCTGACTTGGGCGAAGGGGCTGCAGGCATTCAGGCTCAGGCTGGACCCGGGCTCTAGGACCCTGCAAGGTGGGCAATAGGGATGTTAAATTTAGATTAATTGGCTAATCGAATAGTCGATGCAATTTGATTAGTCGATAAGGGCACCTCCGCCTCTGAAGTGTAGCTACACTTCAAAGGCGAAAACGCTGTGGGGAGCATGGGGCCAGCAGGGGACTCAAGCAGTCCCCCGCTGGTCCTGTGCTCCCTGCGGCGTTTCAAAGCGGCAGCGCCGAGCCTGGGCTGCACGCGGCGTTTCAAAGCAGCAGCCCTGCATGGAGCCCAGGGTCTGGCCCCAGGCTCCACGCGGTGCTGCCACTTTGAAGCACCCCCTCATCTTTCCCCCTCTTTGCTGCCTCCGGGGAAGTGACCAAATGACTAGCCCGTCAACTATCCGATGACCATTTGCTTATCGGATAGTCAACTAGTCGTTCACATCCCTAGGGGGCAAGTCCCAGAGCTCAGGCCTGAGTGGGAGAATGTCCCCTGAGCCCGAGGCAGCTGGCACAGGCCAGAGCGGGTGTCTAAGTGCAGCGTAGCCAGCCCTCATGGTCTCCACCACCAATGCTTGCAGGGAGGTCTCCCCTGAGGTCCCTACTGAGCCTAGGAGACAGCTCCCAAATCCCATATTAGGGATATAAAATCCTGTTTAACTGGTTAACCAGTTAAATGTGATATTTACCCTGTTAACCGATTAAAGGGGGAGCAGACGGGGGGGGAGGGGTCGCTCCAGTCCATCCTACCTGTGACAGGTGTGCCTGGGCCTGCTACAGACAGGGGCTGCTCCGGCTGTCCTGCTCTGCAGCAGGGTCCCGTGGGGCTGGAGCAGCCCCCGCCCACAGCCTCCATTGGTTAACCAGACCCAGTAAGCATGACCCTTAACCGGTTAACCGTTCACATCCCTATCCCACAGGTCCCTGGCTATGCTGGTTAGCTAAGCCACACAAATGAGTGAACCAGAACAGCTGTTAAAATCATGATTGAAGCCAGTTCAAGCGCCATAGCCGCAGCGTACAGGGAACTTAGCTCTCCAGAAGCCCCTATTTCCACAGCCTTCACCTTGCAACAAACATCCCGTGCTGCTAGGGCTGGTGGTCTAGAGCGACAACAGTGGCTGGGTAGCTTCTCGATAGCCGGCCCACTGGTCAGACACACGGGACTGCAGGTAGAAAGGCTGCCCAGTTTTTCTGCTGCTTCACAAGGGGGAGCCCTGCAATCTCAGGGCCTCCTTTTAAGGTGGGGCCCCAGACTAATCACTCAGAGTATGCTATCAGGAGCCAGCCTGCTTAGTGGTCTCATCCTGCACCTTCACTTGGAAAGGCGTCTCTCCCTCTACTCCTCCCTCCCCGCCTTTCTCTCTCCCACTTCTGACATTCACATGAAAGGAACAGTGGGGGGAAAGGGGGAGCAAAGCAGCAGCCTCACGCTCCATCCTGCCTAAAGTAGGCCAGCAGTGGCTTTTGAATCATTAGCCTTCTAATGCTGCCTCTCGCCTCAGCTGGCTCTGCCCTTCTCCTCCCTGGCCATGAGACACATTCCTTCTGCTCCATGCAGTGCCGGGCTGGGCCGGGCCTACCTCGCCACCCCCCACAATCCCAAATGCGCCCAGCACACGCGGCGCAGCAGACTCACTGGCATTGCTGAGCACACACCAGACCAACTACCTTTGAATGCAGTGGCGGCTCTGCCATTAACTAGGGCACCAAGCGCCCCGGTGCCTACATAGACAAGGCACAGGCCCACGCAAACACGTGGGGTCATGGATATCGGAGGCGGCATGCAGCCCCAAACCTTCCTGATGTAACCTCAGAGGGGGGTAAGAAGAAACACTCAGATCTAGGGCTCATGCACTTAGAATCATAATCACATCACACCCAACCCTTCTCCCCTACCAATTGTCTTTCAAGGCGAGCCTTTTAACAAGAGACAGCCCGGTGTTTCAGCCCGCTGGGGTGAGGATCATTACTGCAGTTTCTTGCATCAATTATTCATTGGCTTGGAAAATATCATAGCTATTAGATTGCTCTTTTCCGTTCTAGGACTAAGTTCTCTGCAATCTATCTTTCCATGGCTCAGGCAGTGTCAATGTGAATGGTCCATACTCACAATCTAGATGAGTACCCCGGTCACTCACAGGCAGAGACCAACTGCGCCCCTTCCCCTTTCAAAAACTACCTCCAGTTTTACAAGGCAAACCAACTGTGGGCATGAGCCCTGTTAATAAGGATAAATAACGCCACACAGTTCTTCTCCGGCACTTCCCTCCTGCTGATCTCACAGTATTTTATAAGGAGGCCAATAGCCCATTTCCCGTCTTACAGATGGGGCACCTAAGCAGAGGGGAAATGGTGCCCCCGTCCTTTTCCAGGAGCTGGATCTCTGGAGGCCCAATCAAGCATGCTATTCATAGGCAGAGCCCTGTAAATCCACAGATATCCATTTATAACCATGGGTATCTGCATCCACAGATGTGGGTGCAGTGAGCCGCAGCTCATTTTTGCAGATACAGATTTTGTATCTAGAACTAGGGATGTCACTGGTTAACCAGTTAACTGATAAGCATCATACAGTAAGGGTGATGCTTACAGGTTCTCAGTTAACTGGCAGCCTGGCCAGGCCCACCCACCACTCCACACCACGGGGCACTCCTGGAGTAGCTCCCTGCCCACTCACACACGGGATCCTGTGGGCCTCTAGCAAAAAAAGACGGCTCAGAAATGAATTGTGGGAGTTGTAGCCTGTAGAGCTAGCTTAGCCATTTCTTTTACTTAGCAGGATCCTAAAGCCTGGAACCTGTAAAACTCGGGCACGAGCAAGTCAGCATAACAAAAGGATGCCTATGACCCATAGATAAATGGCTTGATAGTTACCCTAGATTTTGGGGAACTGCTCATGAGAAGGGACTCATACTTATGGACACCAAACAGCCACAGCAGCCCTGAATCGATCCTGGGTCTGGACTGAGACAGGTGTAACCACAAACTTGCTTTCACAGCAGGTGCCACATGATCATTAGCTAACAGGGATTAACGTGTTCGGCTACAGGACAAGCGCCCCCCAGTACGATGAGGGTGAGGAAGTTTGTTTTACACATGGAAGGCCGGGCAAGTCAATGAATATTCCTGACGGTATCCACGCCCTACAATAGGCCAAGCCACCCTGTAGCGAGGGTGCGCTGTCCATCACTAACCTTTCAGCTCTTCATTCTTAGTTACCATCCTTTGGACTTTTGCGGCACTTGGACCATCGGACTCACGGGCTGTGCCAGTAACAGGGCTGGTCCTTTGTCTCCCATTCACCAGGTCCTGGAAGAACACAAATTCTGGGGCGCCTGATTCTGGGATGAGACTCCTATTACTCCAGAAATATCAGTTGTCAATCAATTCAATGATTATCGCTCTCTCTATATAAAAAAGATTTTCCTGCAGGGCCAGCTGGGGGGCAGGAAGAGCTGGGAGGAAAAGCACGGGGCCTTGGCTTGACCCAATCCCCTGGGCAGCTGGAGGGAGTGAACTGGGCCAACTGCGGCCTCGGTCCAGTACAAACTCCCACCTCCTCCCCGGCCAGGGAGCTGGGGCTGGCCTGGCCTCAGGGGTCCTGGCAGCCAGGGGGAGGGGGACCAGGCCAGGCCTGCCACATCTCATCCTGGCCCTCCACAGGGGCCAGGGGGAGGGGGAGAGGAACAGCCAGGACTGCCTACCCACAAAGAGGGGGGTTGGTGAGCGTAGCAAGCAGGGGGCACTGTCTCCTAGTTAATCATTATAAAGGGTCAGGCTACGGCGTTATCAGTCCTTAAGGATTCAACAGCAACTTGATTAAGAGAGTTTTCTTCTGTCTGTTTCATGAAATAGGGTCTAACAAAGTAACCCCAAAGTGTTGTAAACCAAAATTCACTTCCTTCAATTAGGTGTTACTTTCCTGGAACATGCTACATCAGAATCCTAACAGTTCTCCAGTGGTCCATAGAGTCTCACAAGGTAATCATGGCCTGAACTTGAAATACTTAAGGAAAAGGCAGATTACAAAAACCTCAACCATTACAATTGCAAAAGTAGCCCAGGCTGCCTTTATACATCATACAGGAGCCAAAAGGCGGGCAAACTCAATTTCTCCCTGCACGTCACCTTAACCTCTGCACATCTCCTGAAATGAGGGAGAGACAGAAAGGGAAAGTTAGACTAGAGGGCAAACTGAGCAAACAGGGAATAAGATAAGCTGACTCTCAGCTGATGGCCAATGAGAGGACCCAACCACACACAAGACCAAGCCTGCAGCTGAGCCAATACCTGCCACAAATGAACGATTTGCTTTGCCAGATCAATCTTAGCAATTTGCCAAGGACCGTCTGCAAAATAGAGGGGTGTGTGAGCCAGCTGATTTCGCAAAGGGGTTAGGAGGGCTTCTTGCATTAAGGTTTGCAGCTCGCTTTGAGATCTTGCGAGCAAAAAGTGCTGTAGAATTGCAAAACAACAAATAGTTCTGTGGCACCTTAGAGACTAACAAAAATATATATAGCATCAGGAGCTTTCGTGGGCAAAACCCACTTCTTCAGATGAGCTCCTCTGATGAAGGTTTGCCTGCGAAAGCTCATGATACTATATATATTGTTTAGTCTCTAAGGAGCCACAGGACTACTCGTTGTTTTAACGTTACAGAGTAACACGGCGACCCCTCTGAGACTCTATAGAGTCGCAAGACATTGTCAGCAGTGGCAGGAACATTAAACCCATTAAAACAGTGCAGTGATGCATCTGGGCTACTTGTGTTGTAGCCACCCCTTAAGGGAGACATAGGTCACAGAGTGTCCATTGGTTACTTCCTCCTGATTGATTTTTCTTGACCATTTCCCATGATAGGGATTTTTGAAAATGCAAAGTCGAAGTCCCAGTTAATCATCTCTAAAAACAAGGAGCTTTTCCCTCCCCCGTTCCGCACCCACCCTTCCCTTGCCAACATATGTACACAGATTATCAGAATCAGACAGATAATGGAGCAGCCACCGTCCAATTCCATTAACAACTGTTCGGGAAGCAGATGCTATCAAAGCTAATTGAGCCCAAAATGTAGGGTTTGTAAACAAGCTTTTCTAATACTGAAACATGGACCAATTCAGGGTCTGTCCCCCCTGAATTCCACTGGAAACAGGGTTTAAAAAAAAAAACCCACACAATAAATATTCTCTTTCAGACAGAGGCCACACAGTTGCTGCAGTAGCATGTCTGTTTCTAGGATTTTCCCTTCCAAGTTTTCATGTACAAACTAGAAAATGCTCTAGCATGTCCCTACTGGGAAGTCTACTGAGGACAATCTCTCAGGGGCAGGGACCGGCTGCAGGCCCACTCTCTCATGGTCAGAGAGTGCATCAAAAATAAATACAACCCATAATCCACACCATTCTCCTACCCAACCAAACGGTTAAAAAAACAAACAAACACGAACTGTAACGAACAGCGAAAAGCAAATGAGATTTACAAAATTCTCTCCTTTTTGAAACCCTACAGTGTTACTAGGAACATGGACAATTTTTAAGCCCTTTTAAATGCAGTTTCAGGCCCCCCCAAGTCCAAACTCTCTGCTTAGGTCACCGATTACCAGCCAGGTTTGTGAGCTCACCCAGACAGGCAGCGTTTCCTTTTTAAGCACGCTGCTCTCTCTAAGAGGGAATCTGCCCTGAGCCACAGGAGTGCGTGTCCATCTCTTTGTCATTCTAGCAGCAACAGGCTAAGTGTGTGCCATGGGAGGTGACCTACCGAGAGCATCCACTGCTTCGCTCGGACTTGTCTCGGTGATAGATACATCCATTAAACAGTCCTTCCTGACATTGCAGTCACATGACCCAGTTACTCACACCGGCCAGTTCTTTCATCCAATGCTCTTTGTAGCACACACTCCCCCTGCGCCCCACAGCTCACGTACGTAACCACCCCATATTTCATTAAAAACTGCCAAGGGCTCAGACAGTTTATCAAGCACACCCAGTAACCCAGCACTGACCTCACTGCGCTGGGACAGTCGGAATCCGTAACCCCGTAAGCAGCAACAGACTAGCTCAAACCTCCCCGCAGAGCTAGGAAGGGGACTTCTGGGGGCAGTTATCTGCCTTGGGGAGGAGGCGCATGACGAGAGATTTTCCCCCCAGTCACTTTTCCCGGCCACTTCGCCTGCATATCATTAAGAATGATTAAAGGTCTAGAGAACATGACCTATGAAAAAAGACTGAAAGAATTGGGCTTGTTTAGTTTGGAAAAGAGAAGATTGAGAGGGTTGGAGGACATGATAGAGGTTTTCAGGTATCTAAAAGGGTGTCACAAGGAGGAGGGAGAAAAATTGTTCTTCCTGGCCTCTGAGGATAGAACAAGAAGCAGTGGGCTTAAACTGCAGTGAGGGAGGTTTAGGTTGGACAGTAGGAAAAACTTCCTAACTGTCAGGGTGGTGAAACACTGGAATAAATTGCCCAGGGAGGTTGTGGAATCTCCATCTCTGGAGATATTTAAGAGTAGGTTAGATAAATGTCTATCAGGGATGGTCTAGACAGTACTGGGTCTTGCCATGAGGGCAGGGGACTGGACTCGATGATCTCTCGAGGTCCCTTGCAGTCCTAGTATTCTATGATGCTATGATTTTCCTCCAACACAACCGTGGTGCTTGTGTCACAGCACAGCCCTGGGGGCAGATGCTGGGAAGTAACCAAACCATATACAGCATTTCACCACCATTGTTCATGGTAACCATCATCGCTGAGCGGGGTGCCCGGAAAGAGCTCATCCATGACGGCAGCCGGTTTAAAAACCAGCTCCCCGCGCAGACTGGCTGCTTGTCACCCTGATAAAGAGGCAGCAGCGTGGGGAGGCAGCAGCCCCTGTCTGGTGGGGTCTGAGCTCCCAGACCCAGCATGAGCCGGAACTGAGCTGCGCTACCTCCCTCCTCGGCTCCTAATACACTTTAAATGCAGAGCCACAGCAGGGGTAAGTCCTGGACCCGTTGCAAGCTAGCACGGAGCTGGGCTGCTGGCCAGCCTAAAAAATTAATTGGCCGGCTGGGGGGGGAGGAGAGGGGAAGGAGGGAAATGCATGTAGTCTATAGCATTAACCTCTAAGCTTTTGTTTATCGGTTAATTGACTACACTATTACATCCCTACCCTGGCCCACTTTGCTTCCAAAAGATGGGATATGGGGCCTCATCTCAAGGACACTGAGCATTTGGACAAGGTGGCATTCTAGACCACACCAAACTTCCCTGCACCAGTGTCAGCTGTGCGGTACTGAATCTCTTGTTAGCCCTTTAACACTCCCCCCCCGCACTCAAACTCCATCCTTTAATTTATTACACAGACCTCTAAAGCACCCAGCATAGCCTGCTGTACCAGCCCTAGGGTCATATACACAGCCCTTGCACTCAATCAGTAGAGCCCTGCAAATCGGCGGATAGCGCTTTATATAGATCTGCAGACGCAGATAGCCGTGGCTCATTTTTGTGGATGCAGATGCAAATTTTGTATCGACAGCCCTGTGACTACGCAGAAATGCACATGTGGCTGCCAATTTTGTATCCATGCAGGGCGCTAAATATCAGATGCATTTAGTCCCATATAAAAGAACAAACTCGCTTAGCCAAGGATTGTTCCAAAGAGCACAGATATCCAGTGTGGACCCCAGGCCACCCAACCTGCCTGTCATGAAAGGCAACAGCACCAAGGGAGAGGGTTAAAGGGGTTACTGCCTTTCTCACATGACCAGCATTCAGCATGGTCTGCCTCCTGCTTCCTAACTCAGGGAAGCACAGATGTTCCGATAGAACCTGCATTCCTTATTAGCATAATCTTCCTCAATCACTTTGCCAAGGACTGCTGAAAGCGCTCCGTCTGCAGGGCTGCCACTAGACAGAAGGGACGTGCCTGGTCCCACCCCTTGGAAGGCGGTAGTGAAAAAGGCAGGTGGGGGCATAAGTGGAAAGTCAGCGGGTCTCCCACAGAAGCATCTGAAGGAATCCAGACTCCCCCAGTGGGGAGAAGAAAGCTGCGGTTTAGAGATAATACACGCCGCAGGGTGACAGGCTGCTTCATGTGTGCTAAAAGGGGGCTATTTTTCCAGGGAGCGTAAGAATCATTTCTGATCATACAGAGAAGCTGCCAGTGAGGCAGCTTATCTGCCTTGACGATGGTGGAGTTTAAAGAGCTAGGAGCCCATCACACACTCAGACAGAGCTCTGCTTCCAGAATTGCTTAATCTGTCATTGTGGGTGTGCCCAGTTGTGTCAATTACACTCAAGTGACAATAAACCGCCAAACAAAAGAAGCAGGCTGATGAAATGAAATATCTTTTGTCACCAGGCGGCTGTGCACAAGATCAGCTGTCAAGACACTTTGGGTTCCACTGGAAAAGGTAACTAAGACTTTGTCTTCATTTCCAAACACAACAGCATGGCCATGGCCCCGGCCCCAGCACTGGGAGAGAAGTCATCCAGCGCTCTATGCAAACCTCCACAAGGGGTGCAGGCTCCCTGCTAGGAGCCTATTTACACTGGGCACTTTACAGCGCTGTAACCTGTTGCACTCAGGGGATGTTTTTTCACACCCTTGAGCTTTGGTCTACACTAGGGAGTTATTTTGTAATAACCCCCCTTATTTTGAAATAAGAAGTGGCGCGTCCACACTACCAAGCCTGTTATTTCGAAATAATAACTCCTGCTTTCAACGAGGAATAACACTAATTTCGAAATACTTATTTTGGAAGAGCAGTAGTGTGGACACTCCGGTGCTGCTGTTTCAAAATAACTGCTCCCCCGAGTAATTCAAACTAATTACTCCACAGTGCTTCCTGGGGCTCTTCAAGGTAGCACACATCCACATTGAGGGGGCCTGCCTCACACTAATTTCGAGGCTTCCCTGTCATGTGGACATGTTATTTCAAAATTATTTATATCAGGAGTTATATCACACAATCAACCTGTGGAACTCCTTGCCAGAGGATGTGGTGAAGACTAGGACTTTAATGGGGTCAAAAGAGAGCTAGATAGATTCATGGAGGTTAGGTCCATCAATGGCTATTAGCCAGGATGGGTAGGAATGGTGTCCCTAGCTTCTGTTTGTCTGGAAATGGGTGACAGGAGAGGGATCACGTGAGGTTTACCTGTTGTGTTCCCTTCCTCTGGGGCATCTGATATTGGCCACTGTTGGCAGACAGGATACTGGGCTAGATGGACCTTTGGTCTGACCCAGTACGGCCGTTCTTATGAGTTATTATTTCGAAATAATTTCCTAATGTAGACATGCTCTGAGTGAGAAAGTTGCAGCGTTGCAACTTGCCGGAGTAGACAAGCCCTTAAAAAGTGGTACAAAAGGTGGACCAGAGAGATCCCACTGCAGAGTCCTCTGGGCAAAAAGATTTGTCTCATCAAGGCTTGTTAAATTGGCACTAAGTTTCTGTACGTGAGTGCCAGGGCCGCAACGCTCACAACTGGGTGCCTGAAAGTGGGCACCTAAATCAAGGATGACTGGCTTTCCAGAGATCTCGATTGCCTGTAACCCTCACTGATTTCCATGGGAGCAGATGGATGCTCATCACTAGAGCCCTGCAAATCTGCACATACCCGCTTTATACCTGCATCTGCGGCAGCGAAGGCAGATATCCATGGCTCATCTTTGCAGATGCACGGGCAGATACAAATTTTGTGTCTGCACAGGGCTCTACTCATCACCTCTGAAAATCAGGTCAAACGCACCCACTTAAGGTCCCTACATGCGCCTTTCATAATAAAATTTACCTGTCACAGCCACTTAGAAGATTTCAGTCCTCCCCTGTGTAGCTGACAGCAACCCAGGTGAGGTGGTAGCTTGAGAAGTCTTTGTCTGCTTTGGATGGCCAGGAAACCAGCCCTGTTGGTTCTCAAGTTCTCTCTTCCTGGTGAGACTACGTAGCAGCTGCGGTCTCAGCTCCCCTGGTGCTCACAACCTACTGCTCAGCACCCCACTCCCTTAAAGCTGTGCAGTCTGCAGTCACGTGCAGGACACAGTTCTGACTCGCTTTCGGAAGGCTCCTGCCATTCTTGTGCATGACTCTTGCAGAACATGAGTCATAAGAGCAACCAAGCCCTCTTCCTCCTGGTGTGTTGGGTCTGACTCATACCAGCTTCCCAGCTGTCCTGGAACTCCAGAGTCTCCTGATTCTGCCTCCCCCCTCCCAGCCTCTGGGGACAAAGAGAGAACCAGAGCGGAGGTGGAGGGAGGGGGGTCTCTACCATTTCAGTCATTTCTCCCCTCACACAGTTCTCTCCACTTGGCACCACACGGGAACAAAGTCCTTTAACTCCTCTGGGGCCAGAGTTCACGTGAAAAGATTTCCCCAGAAAGTAGCACTGGCAAGGTATGTTCCCCTCCCACCCCCGTTTACCTATTTCAGGGAGAGGCCTAGGGCTGTGTTCATCCTACCTGCTCCCTTGACCCAGTCCACTTGCGGGCTGCAGCGTAATGCAGCTTTTTGAATATCATGTTGTTTCGCTGCCAAAGCAAAGCAGTTCTTCCCCCAGCAAAACCTGTCAGAGGTGGCCAAAAAAACCCCCCAAAAAACCCAAGATACTTGCCAAGGATTAAGATTTATTTTTAGGTAAAGGCCACTGCTTGCTACATGGTAGCCAGGAGCTGGGCCTAATACCCACTGCTAGACAAAGGCCCAAAAAAGCTGAAGTAATTGGACTAGGAACATATGCTGGAAACCCTAGCTCTCCGTAGATATAAGTCATGTCTATCCCCGGCAGATTCCCAAGATATAGGACTTTAATAATCTTGCTTCCCTCTCCATCACCTCAATTCTGATATAATTTTAGCAGGCACTATGTAAAGGAAAGCTACAGCTAGGAAATTAAGGCTTATACCAGCTGGAAGCGTGAAATAACCGTGATAAAACCTCAGTCCCTCCTCTACTGTAACTAGTGGCGCATGAAGCGATTCCAGGCGGAGCGCAGATTGCCAGCAGGTAACAGGGTGCACCCCTCCTCTTTGTTTTAGGCACAGCTAAAAATACTACTGCTCCGGGGGTGCCATTTCTGAGGCTGCCACAGGGACATAAAGAAAATGGGAAAGGGTCTGCTACCTCAAACAGGAATGGCGTTCACTAGACAATCCACACCATGCTGAAATTTGAGGCTTCCTGGCCCAAAGCATTAATCTTGCAAACCACTGGCATTCTAGATTGTCAGGTGCTAAAATCATATCACACTATGACGTGGCAGGGGCAGGCGGGAGGACAAGCAAGATCATAATCAGAGGGACCAGAATCTTATGACCTGCCAAAGTTAGCAGCAATGTGACCGATGAGCAGAAATGCTTTCAAACAGCGGTTTTCTGTCTGTGGTCCATGAAGCTCTGGGACTCCCCGGATCATGTCTAAAGGGTTTGTGAAATGTGTTTACCATAGAACAGTGGTTTTCAGCCGGGGGCCCCCAGACTATGCCTATGATTGGAGCAGTGAGACACTTTAGAATTTGAAATATTTAGGGTCTCACAAATGAAAAGAGGTTGAAAACCACTGCTTTAAAGACCAGCAACATATACAAGAATGACAGCATCCGCACCATTCAACAACATAATGAGAATCTCACACTGCGAAGGATTGTAAGGAATTCTGCAGTTTTGTCCCTCACAAAACACAGCCAAGCCCCCCCTTTTCCCCAAATCACTTTGTCTTCATTCAATTCTGTTTGTAAGCCACATTTGAAGAAACTGACTGGACAGGCTCCAATCCTGTAACTGAGAACACACAAGTGGACAAATGAGGCTCCACACAGACGCAGCCGTCTGCCCAGGTACTGTCAATTGCAGAACTCGGCCGCCGTCTCTTGATTTGCTATTGATATGCTATTTGGAGTTATGTTTTAGTTCAGCAATCCCACTCCAGGCTGACAATACATCCAAACCCACAAAGCAAACAAGCGCTACCTGATGTAGTATTTTATAGTGGTGTTCTGAGGACGACAGCTGGAGTTTGTTTTGATATTCAAACACTTCTGTGCACCTACATACTTATATGGCCCCTGTTATTGTAAGCTGAGCACCTGCGTTTGGCTGTGTATTTACTGGTTTGAAAGACGCTTCAGGAGGAGGGGATTTAGGTCACTGCGCTATTAAAATGATGTCAAAAAGCACCTACAGCACGTGACAGACACCTCTCCTTCCCCAGGTTGACATATAAAATTAACAACCAACCCCATGAAGGGCTTGCCCACATCTCGAAGAGAACACAAGATACAACCCTAGGTGTATATTAAGTCTAATAATAGTCAGCATTCCATTAAAATGTATGAGGATTGTCTACTCACCTTCTATCGGTGCTGCACTATTTCTGTATGTGCAGGTACCAAGGAAATGAGACAACCAGCTCAATGATTTCCAGTGGAAGGATTCGCTCTCTAAATGTTACAGCTGCAGAGCTCAGGTTATGCAGAGCAAAGCAAAATCAGCAACGTGAACCTTGCATTGCCCCAAAGTTTAGATTATCTCTAACCAACAGAATATGAAATATCTAATTGCCCTACATTTATACACACCAACAACACAGTTGCAGAGCCCCCAAAACAGGTAGGACAGGTTTGGGCAAGGGTCCCAAACTAGAAATAGAATTTTAAAAAGCCATGTAAAAAACAAAGACAGTGAAAAGAGTGAGTTTGGGGGAAAAGATAATGTGATCAGTAGGCTTGGAAGGAACAGATTTTTATCAGTAAGCGTTTTCATCATGCACACACAAACCAACGAACAAAATATTTCCATCCGTAATAATCCAACTGTACGCATAGGCAAAGAAGGAAATCATAATAAAATAAAATAAAATAAAATAAAATAATCAAATTCTGCCAAGCCTAAAGATATGTAACTGCTGCTTGTTTACATTCTCCCCTCACTATGTGCTGGGTAAGCTCTGCTGAGTGAAAATAGGAGATATTTGTTCATGATAGTTAATGGGAATACAAATATTTAAGATTTCAGGTACAAAAATAGGATGAAGTGCAAAGTTTCAGGGTTATTGCTGGGGCTTCGTGTGTGTTTTTATTTTGCTTTTTTGGCAGAATCACCACAAAGGGGTAGTTTTCACATCAAAACATGCAAAATTTGGAAGCGCTAAGTGTTTTGATGAAAAAAAAAAAAAAAGATCTTTAGTTAAAATACCTTATAGTGGTTGCCACTTTCTCTTTTCATTCAAAAATAGCCCAATTTGCAATTTTTTTGAAAAAAAGAAAAAGCACCAATTTTCCAAAGTCTTGGATAATGCGAAAGATTTTGAGGTTTTAAACATTTCATTACAAATGTCTTACATGCAGCCCAAGGCAGCGATTACGCAAGTCAGTGGGTGGTTTTCTAAGCATCTGTGGAGCAACGTGTAAGATCTGGGCCCTATGGAGGACATCGACACTTGCGAGGAGAGGAAATGGGAGGAAACACCTTGGCCATAGCCTGCAGGTAGATGGTAGCATTACGGAATCATAGAACTATAGACTTAGAAATGACACAAGGAGACCTGTAATCTACCCTCCTGCCAAAATGCACGATTGGGTTGTTTAAACTATCCAAGATAGATGGCTAGCTAAATACAAACAATAAATAATAGAGGGAAAGGTAAATGATCAGACTGGAAACCACTTAAAATAAAATTCTACGTACTATAAACGGACGTACAATAATGTCATGTCCCCCAAGTTGCTGTCAATCTGTAAAGCTGCTTAGGAGGGATGTAACCATTTAACTGGTTAACCAGTAAGCATCACCGTTACCAGTAAGCATCACCTGGTAAGCTTACCAGGTGATGCTTACCAGTAACCGGTTAACCAGCAGCCCAGCCAGGACCCCCTGCCCGCGGGATCCCAGTTAAGCAGTTAACTGGTTAAAGGTAACATTTAACCAGTGAACTAGTTAACCAGGATTTTACATCCCTATTTCTTAGAGCAGGGGGGGACCTTTTTTTGGATAAGGGTCTGCTGACCCACATAAAAATTAGTCGGGGGCCTGGGGCTGCAGGAAGGCAGCAGGGGGGCTGGAATACCAGCACAGGCTCCCCAATGCTGCAGGAGACCCTAAGCTTTGGGGGCCAGATCCAGGCAACCCAGGAGCTTCATCCAGCCCCCAGGTTCCCCACCCGGGCTTAGAGTCTTCTTCTCTAAAGCAGGGCTCTATTCTATATATTGATAAGAATACTCACACTGGTCAGACCAAAAGGTCCATCTAACCCAGTATCCTGTCTCCCGACAGTGGCCAATACCAGATGCTCCAGAGGGAGTGAACAGAACAGGTAATCCATGATTCCCTCTCCTGTCTTTCATTTCCAAGCTCTGACAAAGGGAGGCTAGGAACTCCATTCCTACCCATTCTGGCTAGTAAGTATTGATGGACCCATCCTCCATGAATTTATATAGTTCTTTTTTGAACCCTGTTAAAGTTCTGGCCTTCACAACATCTTCTGGCAAGGAGTTCCACAGGCTGACTGTGCACTGAGTGAAGAAAAACTTCCTTTGGTTTTAAATCTGCTTTTGCTTTTAAAGCAAAAAATGTTTGCAGTCAACTTACTTCTTATGTCATCTCCAAAGGAGAAAGAAAAGGCAGCTGGAAGTACATGAGAATGCCTGCATCTCCGTGCTTTTGGGGATGTTATAATCACCATTCAGCACACCGAATTAAATTCTTCTGTGGCATAAAGGGGCCCTCGTACTTTCACCATTTAATTTCCTCCTTCTCCACCCTTTGCAATGTTCACTTAGAAGCCAGGAGCTAGTTTCTTATTGAATTCATCTTGGTTATTTTATCTGGAAAACAATGATTTCCTCTTCTTCTGTTCCCCGGGCAGCTGAAATGAACAGGGATGTTGTTGTTTAAATCCTTGTTTATGCACCATCGTCAACCCAAGTCCAAAAATAGCTATTGTAGCAATCACTACTGTGACTATCAGTCCCGCAAATAGGCTGCTTTGTTGCTGAATGGCTGTTTAAAATTCTTAGTAATGAAGTGATGTCGCAGGCTGGTTTTCTAAGTCGATGTTTCATGTCAAACAAACATCCCTCCCAATTCTACGCTAATGTTACTACACATTTAGTTGCTAGGCACAAATACAAGGCAAGAGACAGTCCCTGCCCCAAGAAGATTACAAGTAGATCTGCACAGGAAGGTGTTTGCATTCGTATGGAGCTTCCTGATATTAACATGGTTCTGAACAGGAACAAGGACCTTCCCCTTGTGGATCAAATTGTCAGACTGGCACCCGAGTGTGAGAAATGCAGAGTTTGCAATTCACAATCTCTGGCACTGTCTCTTACAGTTATTGGAAACAGTTAAACCGGATGGGGTCACTAAGCCATTGCAGTAAGAGAACTGACATCTAAGGGTACATCTACACTTGCACTGGATTGACAGAACTTTTGTTGTTCACGGTTGTGAAAGAAAAATCCAATGAAGGTCAAAGTTTTGCCACAGCAAGTGAATGTGAACACTGTCCTGCAGACAAAGTGAACCCCCCTCGTATGGCATGGAAGTATTTTGTCCACAAAAGTGCCAACAACCAGCGTTCACACAACCTGACTTTCAGCGACAAGGCTGTTGCCTTACGCAGTGTAGCGTAGACCTGCCCTAGGTTGTCTGAGGAAGGTGGCGTGGCCAACTCTGCGCTGAGTTGTTGGGAGTTCAAATGGGATTTTTTCCCTATTAAAACACAGTATGTTCATTTGTGGTTGGCTAAATGCTGTTTGGTATTTTAATTCAAAGGCAACAGGAAGGCCTCCTAGCAGCGATTAGAAGGTGCTTTGTGAAGGCTCCAACCAGGGCGACACAAAGCTGTGCAGTTGTAGAAGATGTGGAATGTCAAACCAATCCACGGCAGCAATTTGCAGATTTCCTTTCATCCTCTGTTATTTTTAACGAACGTAGTTGACGCTTCTCCAGAGCGGTGACATTCATGTCATTGAAGATCTTCTATGTGCCACCCTTTGCATAATGTATGTTGCAACAGTGTTGGGATTTCCAGAGAGGCAGCAGTGCCCCCAGACCATGGTCACGTGTAGAGTAAAGGGCTCATTCAAAGCCTGTGACACCGAGATCTGTGAAGTTAACACTTTCACATTGATTCCCGCATACTATTTACTGTCAGCTTTTCCTCCCATAATTCCTTGCACAGCACATATGAAGAAGGAGGAGCTGTTGAAGGATACCAGGGGATTTAAGGCTTGATAGAGCCAAGAGACATCTCTGAACAAGCTGGGGACCCTTTCATCTTGCAAAGCTGAAAAGGGCCGGGGGAGGGGAAGAAAGCATCTCCAGTCTCTTCAAGATCGTACTACTATTGATATCACAAAGCAGCACAGAAACATCACCTGCAGAATTTGCCGTGGCCTAGGGAGCAGCTCCCCAGCTTTCCTGGCTCACATACTTTTTACAGGCTCTGCAGTTCCACTTTATCTCCTTCTAGGAGTGACCCACCCAGAGCTGCCAGCAACACTCACAAGCAGCTGACTCACTCTAGGCATCTCAAAGAAATCCCAGGAGCAGCTGCAGGATCTATGGTAAGCCTCCTGCTCTGAAACTCACGCTCCACTGCTGAAAGAAGTTAATTGGGTGTTAATAAATCATGATACCAAAAGTTCTATCTGCTGGTCTCTGTCTGGCCCTAGCCAGATACACCCCACCCACACTTCTCCTCCCTCCCCCCACCTATCCTCCTCACCAGTATTCTCTGTCACGTGCACTTGGGTGGCCACCCAGGAGAGAGTCAAATGTGGCCCAGCTGATTTGCAGAGCACCCACCACCGGCAGCATGTGTTTCTGCTGGTGGTGCACATCCGCATGTCCCAGTGCATACAACTAAAATTATTCCACACATAGATGGAAAAAGTTAGGGGGAACATTGTTCCTCACCATCCTCCTGAGCCAGGACAGGAAACATCACTCTCTTTCTGCCATCCCTCCTACACATGGCATTGCTTCTCCAACCTCTTCAAATGCCGCCTAATTGTGCCCTTGCCCTGAAACCCTTATGAGTGTGCTAGCAGCTCCACAGAAATGACCAAGACTACTCTCACGAATAAGGGTTTGCAGGTCTTGGCTGACTGAAAACGCTTCAGGCCAGGGATCTGTCATGCTGTAGCTTTGTGTACACCTGCATTTTTCAGGAAATCTGCCACTGCACTACCACCCATGAGGCATTAATGTAGACAAGACCTCTGCATCTTCACCACCATCTCCTGTAGGCCTAAAGTTGGATGACCTAGCGGCAAAACTCCACGTCCTCTCTATACTAGCTACCACCAAGAGAACTACAGCGCTGCCAACACAAGAGAGGAAGATTTCACTGAGCCTGTGCACATGTAGTACACTAGGAACACCTGTAACATCTGCCTTTTCCCCTTAGCTCACAGGCAGCTCCTTCTTTGTGTAGGGCACCCTGCAAGGCTCTGTTCAAAAAACAATGTAATGCAATAAATTGTGTGGCACCGACCAGGTATCTCTGGCAATACTGATGTAAAAATCCAGCAGCCAATCAAATAAATTAATGTCCCAAATATTAAAGAAATCGTGTGATTTGACATCTGTCCAAGAAAAAAAAATCCCCCCATATGCCTCATTCATTAAGTCAACAATACACATTTCTGTTACAAAGAGGTGCAAAAGAAACACAATGAAAAATGAGTAAGAGCGCTGTCTGTATTCTGTACCAATAGTCCGCATTTCTCAACCACTTGTCTGGGCTTTAGGGCCTCCCCATATTCTAAACAGGCAAGAATAGCAGGTCCAGGGATCAAGTCCCCAAGGATGTATGAAGCAGTGCTCAGGAAACACAAGGCAATATTTGGAAGTGCGCCCTTTGCTATTTTGTAACCCATTCAGCCCTAGAAGCTGAGAGGGTCAATTAATGTCTGCAAAAGCCCTTTGAGAGAAAGAGCAATCTAAGAGCCAAGCATTATGTCTAATTGATATTTATATACTATATATTTATATATATATTTGCATTTTGAAACCATACTCCGGCAAGGGAAGGGCTCTCACACAACCAGCAGGAAGGGACTCCGAGCAATCTGCCCCAATTAAATAATGTGTTCTTTGCTCAAACAAAAGAGACACAGTTTTAAAGCCTGCGTTTGTAGAAGCCATTGAAATGCAGACATCACAGCCCGCTGTACGCTGCCCCACCTCCGTCTAGCCAGATTATCCATTAAAATATTGGGCTGAAAGCAATTTAAAGGGAGAAGGGGGGGGGGTGGGGGGAGTGGAAAGTTCCAAAGCGGGGCGGGGGGAGGCAATGACATGCACGCGCAACAGGACACCACCGAAAGCCCCCGGCTGCCATGAATCCCGGACACATGGCTCGGCCGGCGCAGCGAGGACAAAAGTTTGTGCTGTTCTCTGGAATGCGGGGGGGGGCGGGCGGGCGAATTCCCCGCGAGGGACCCGATCCGGGACCCACGGGGCGTCCCTCGGGCTCTTACATTTAGGACACACGCAGCCCCGGGGCCCTGCTCCCAAATCATCGCAGGGACAGAGGGGCTGCAGCGCCTCCCCTCAATTCCCCCCGCGCTGTTTGCAGCCCCCACCCCCCAGCCCGGCAGCTGGCCGGGGCCTCCGCGCCCAGCTGCTGCCCCGCTCCGCTCGGACCCGCTCCCGGGGAGAGCAGCCCAACTTTAGCCCCGTGCTCCGCGCCCGTGCAGCGGGGCCTGCAGGCAGCTCTGCGGCATGCGCCGCCCATTCATCCCCGGGAGGAGAGTGCCCGCCTCGCAGCCCGTTACCTACCGGCCGCATGGCCCCGGCGCAGCCCCCGGGCTGCGGGCTAGGGAGCTGGGGGCGCCCGGGCCCCGTGCCGCGCCGCCGGCTGCATGCAGCCCGTGGGGAGCCGGCCCGGCTCCGCTGCCGCCAGCCGGGGAGCAGGCTGCAGGCGCCTCGCAAAGGCCACGATGCCCGCTCCGCAGGGGGCGGCTGCTGCCCGGGGTTAACCCTGCCGGCCCCAGCCTGCAGCCGGCTGCCTCCCTCCCCAGCCCCTCCGCTCGGATCCGCCTCCCCGCCCGCCGGGGCTCCGCGCCGCCCCCAGCTCCACCCACCCCGCCGAGGGCCCCGAGCCCCGGCCAGCCGGGCTTGCAGCGCGGAGCCGGACGCCCCAGCCCCGGGGCGGATCTGCGCCCGGCCGGCGCTGGAGGCCCCCAGCCAGAGCCGCGCGTGGGGAGCAGCAGCCACATGGCTGTTCCGTAGGGCAGGGCCCTGGACCCACAGCCCAGCACAAAGGCCCCGCCCTCTGCAAACTGCTCCCTGCAGGCAGGACAGCCAAAGCCTCATGGCAGGGGCAGGATCCGGGCCAGAGCTGGCCGTCAGCGCTGGTCAGACTGGCCGAATAGGATATGCCATCCCGACAGGGGCTCGAAGCGGCTCGGACGAGTTAGATTTCAGAAACACAAGCCTCCCCTTCTTGCTGACCCCGTGCCAAGGAGCAGAGTCGGACCAGCAGGCCAAACACTTTACTCCAAATAACAAGCGAGTAGGAGGGAGTTTTATTTCGGAGATACAGCTCTTTGGAATTTAAGTTCTTTAGGGCATGGGCTGCCTTTCTGTTCTGCATGGCCCCAGCAGGTTCTCTTCCCAGAACAGGGCCCCCTTTGGTCTTTACAGAAGGACAAAGAGTGTAGCAAAATCGAGAGGCGATTTTGCAAAATCTAGTAGCACTAGTTTTCCCTGCTCTTCACCCAGGCCTAGGGTTGCCAGGTGTCCGGTATTTGCGCTCTTTGTCCGGTAAAAAAAAAATCAGAGAATACCAGACATGTGCAATTCTGATTTTTCTGGCTGCGCACCGGACGGAAGCCTGGCGTGGGCGGGAGGAGCGGCTGGAAGGTGGGGCCACCATCGGCGCTAGGAGCCTGTGATCGCGCAGAAGCCTGGCGGGGCTGCTTATCCCATGTTCCTTTTTTTTTTTTGCTCAACCAAAAAATAACGCGTGTCCAGTATTTTTTGGGAAACCATCTGGCAACCCTACCCAGGCCAGCCTAGGATTTCATGGTGCCCATATGCCTCACCCCCAGGCCATCGGAGCTTCATGGTGACAGCATGAAGACAGATGTTCCAGTTTCAAAAGCACAGGCCCCTACCATTTGAAACATCAGAGAATCTCAGCTATGTAGGTCCTATGACACATAGCTGAGCATCAGCTGGTAGAAACACCACCACTGCGTGCAATACTGGTGGTAGAAAAATGGTGAATATTCAGTGCAAAGAATTTTTGAAAGTATTAATGAAAACATAAAAAAAATTAAAAATTGAACCTTAGCATTAAACAGAAAAAGAAATTTCTTACGCTGGTCTCGGGCTGCTGCTATTTAGACCTGGATCAGTAAAGTGTTTTAAGGCTCACTATCTTGTTGTGTCTAGAAACAACAACTTTATATTTCAATTTGGAAACTCCTATATGTAATCAGAGCTTGATCAATTGCCCTGGCAGAGTAATATTTTTGGCTGGTAAATAAAACATCAGTAGTTTTTTCCCTATGATCTTGTGTTAGAGCACATGGCAGGCTGGTATATTTTGTGCCCAGAATGGAAACTTTTTATATTCAGCTCACCTCACACAAGTGCCAACATAAAATCTTAATACCATACAATGCCATCACGTATGCTGCAAGTTCCATATATATATGGTTTCCCCCCCCAAGTATTACTTATTCTAAGTTTAGATCTTTCGTCCTGTGAATTTGGCCTTTTAATACTCGTTAGTACATTAAAAGTTATTACAAGGGTGAGACAATGGACCAAATTCAGCACCATCGTCAGTCTGTGAAGCTCTACTGACATCCTAAGTACATCACCTAATACTGGAGTACTTTAATACAACCCTATTCTATCTAAATACAGGAACTGGATGAAAAATGTATAGCGTGCATTGCTGTGAGGCCAGATGTCAGTGATGGTCTCTGATTGTCAAAGCCATGGCTGGGCAACGGAGATTAGATCATATATTCCTGACTCTGACGTGGCTTCAGTTTAACCATGTATAAAATAGGGATGATAATAACAGGGCAGTTGTAAGAATCAGTTTATGTTTGCACAGGCTGAACCTCTCTAGTCCGGCATACTCTGGTCCAGCAACATCCATGGTCCGGCATGATTTTAGTGAGCCGGATGTCCACTTATCATGGGCGTTGCAAAGTTTCCTGCAGTCCCATAAAGTTTGTTTGCAGCCACCAGTCCTAGCTCTCAGTGTTCTGTGCTGTTGTGTAGCGCTAATTAATCCCTAAATGTCTTCTCAGAGCCCAGTAAGCAGTGGACGTGTTGGTAATGCTGCTAGACAATATTGACCTCCCGTGGTTCGGCAAATTCTCTGGTTCAGCATCAGTAAGGCCTTAGGGTGTCAGATTAGAGAGGTTCCTCCTGTAAAGGGCTTTGAGATCTTGTATGAAAGCCACTACATCTTGCAGAGCTGGTATTAATTACTATCATTTTAATTTGGTTAGCTAAAGATTCCCAGCAGCCAGAAAACTGAACTGGTTTGTGTCCTCTCCTGGAGCGGACTGAGAGTGCTGAAGAAGAATCTGAACTGGATTTCAGTGCCCACTTGACTCTAACAGCACCACAAGTACAGTCCTTTCAACTGGGGCATAGGATTAACTGTCCAGTTTATGCCTTTCCATCATGCCCCTATTCTGGAATCCGAGTTAAATCTGGCACTGTGTGGTGAATCAAAACCTTTTCTCACTCTATAAGAATGTCCAAACACCACAGCTCACTCAATATGTCCCCGGATCTCCAGCGAGGCCCAGAGGGGCTGCAGGAACCCAACCCATGCAGAATCAGGGCCTACGATTTCCACAGCTATTCATTCCTCCACTCCTTCCGCTGGATGTGCAAAACATTCCCTTCTCTCTCAGCTATTCATCTCAGCACCCCCACGCTGCGAAAAGGAAAAATTTTCTATATTGCAATCTATCGCACATTGGGCTACGGTGGATTAGCTGGAGCTATGCGATAATCTCTCAACCAAAGGGCCCCTGTGAATCCCCCGGCCTGGAATGTGTTTGATGCTCTGCTTAGAGATATTTCCATAAAGTCCCTTCTCTCACAGTGCTTCCCCAGAGGCAAGCTTGATGGGGTGTCCTGAAGGGTTAAGCAAGGCTCTGCTTTGGTATAATTGGCATGTCAGGCTGATGTCTCCTACAAAGAACCCTTTTATCTTCCTGTTGCTGTGTGCGTGCGTGTGTGCCTCTCATGTCAGATTCTAGAAGCCAATTAATTTTGAGGCTTCCCCACAACAGACCCGGGATTTGATATGAAGCTGCCGGGTCATATAATTCCCGCTCAGACACTGGCTGAGAGACGAGCTCAAGGTGGCGCTTACAGCCAACTGCCAGCTGTACACTGGACTTGGGCTATGGCAGTTTCTGCTCCAACCTGCACAGACATTCCCTTCATTCCAGCAGGAGGAAACAGACTTGACACAGCTCACCGTTCTGTCCCTGCGCCCTTCCTTCTGCCTAGAGGCTGCTCTAGGCTTCCTAAAGACAAGACATGTAGAGACATCATCAGCCCAAGAGGACCCACGCTTGGCTTAATCAGCAGCACCGTCTGCAAGAGTGTGTTTCCACACTTTGCCATGTGCCCAGGGCCGGATTAAGGCATGGGCTAGCTGGGCAGCTGCCCGGGGCGCCAACCTATGGGGGGCGCCTGATGGCAGCTGTAAGGGGCATGCAGCGTCCCTTATAGCTGCCATCAGGCGCCCGGCTCCCGGATTGCGGGCTGCAGCAGCTCCCAGCAGCCACCCTGCAGCGACCGCCCAGGGCGGGGGCCGCGTTAACCCCCCGCAGCGCCGGCCAGCAGCGCCTTTCCCCCTGCGGCCGTGAGGCCCTGCACGGCCAGGCTTGGCCCGCCCCTGGTGGCCCCGGGCTGCATGCCAGCGGCAGTAGCCGGGCTGGGCCGGGCCGAGCACGTGCGTCCTGGAGCCGGCAGCTCCTGCACGCTCTCCCCCACGTGCTGGGCGGGGGCGGGGCCGCACATATGCCCTCCCCCAATCCGGGGTGCAATTAACCTGTCTGCCTGGGGCACCAGAATGGCTCGGTCCGGCCCTGCATGTGCCACAAGCAGGGATGCTGTTCTGGCATGAAGGACGGGCTGGTGCAGCGTCTGTCTATCTCTGCTATTCCAACATATGCTACAGCCACCATGCAGATGCAAGAGGAGAAGCAGCAGGAGCCCGTGTCAGGGACAGAGGAAGAGAGAAGAGAATAGATCAAAGTCTCCTCAGAAGCAGAGGTGAAAGGAAGTGGTCAGGCTCAGCCGTGAGCCAGGTTCAGGGCCCCACCACACAGCGCAAATTTTGCTTTTGCCCCCGGGCGCCTAACACCCTCGCTATGCCTCTGCTCACATGACAAATCCCAAGCCCTAGACAGCTCATTCTGGGTCTCCAGGCATGTCTCGACTCTCGCCACATCACCCACAAATCTGTGCTTCATTATCCAGTCATTGTGGTTATTGCATGTCCTGAGGGAAAATGTCCAACACTGGGTGAAGTAGATACTGTAGGGTTTGGTGTCCCACAGCCAATAGGAAAAAGATAGGATGCAAGATCTGTTTGGAATTTGGCCTCTGGCACAGTTCCCTGGGAAGTTTTCCCTTTAACCAACAGCCACGGAAACAATTTCAGTCAAATCAAACCACCCACAAAACAATAGAACAAAACAAAACAGAAGAAAGGAAACAGAGAACCTCAGACAGTTATAACTGCTCTTGTTAGTAAATTTGCAAAAGCATCTACTGAAGTCAAATACTTTTCATACTCAAAATAAGTTCATTTCCCTGGTGGTCTTTTTCTAAAGAGCTTTGAATGTTTTGTCCAATCCAGAGTAACTTGAATGTTCAGAAAACAAAAACAGCAATCTTTTAAAGTCTGACCTGCTGTAAACTGTAATATGGGGGTGATTTTTTCCAGCCTAAAATCATATCTGCAAGCTCAGAAATACTTATCTCCGCCATGAAAAACATATTGAACACCCACTGGCCAGAGTTGGGGGAGCCACATAAAAATTATTGTGCAACAAGCCAGCCATGAGTAATAAACAGCACAGAACAAAACTCTGAGCACAATCTACACAGTTCACAACCTCCAGTGGTAAAGTTTTCCACTGACTAATTATGCTTGTGGGAAAGGAATTTGTTAAACATTTGGCTCAGCATTTATGAATACATTCTTTTTTAGAACTGTCTCACCCATTGGGAACATAAGGTTGTTTGGAAAGACCTTCACATAGATCAGTACCAGGTTTACCATAATAAATAAAATCAATTGGTTTTTTTCCCTCTTCATTTTTCAGCTGCAAATTTAAAGGGAACCAATTTCATTCCTGCAAAATAGGAGTTACAGGGGCTCTGCTGAGACACAGCTATTTGAAGTGAGTCTAGCAGCTTCTCTCTGTCACGTCTCCAATGTATTAGTCAACATCTGCAGACTCCTAAAGAGATAGGGACAAATCATGGTCCCATTGAATTTAATGAAAAATTCCGATTGACTTCCCTAGAACCAGGAATTTTCCCTTGAAGTATATGCCAGTTCCTTAAGCACCAGAATGGCTCTCAGAACGGTTTTAACAGCTGCATTCAGGTCACAGAGTTTCTGCTACAGAAAGTTCTTAACATCACTGGGGTGAGGAGAGAAGAAGAAAAGATGTAGTGTTGGTGAAAGGTGCCATTTTGACAGGGCAGAGACCAAAGTCCTCTGATTACCTATAGGATGGGTACTGCAGAGGAAGCAGACAATAGAACGTTGCAAATAACGGATTTTCAATTCAGTGGCAGTTCCAAAAACATTTTTTTTAAATGGGTTGGATTGATCCACATCTGAAATGTTTCAAAATTTTCACTGAATTGAAAAAAAAAAAACCATTTGGGGGTTTGTTCCAGAACCGGGATTCAAACCCACCTCTCCTGCAAGTGCCCCTACCACAACCAGTGGTTCCCAGCCTGTGATTGGCGGACCACTGGTGGTCTGCAACGGTACTGTACGGGATCCGTGGAAAGTTTAAAATAGAAATTAAAAGAAATGTACATAGCCTCCTCACAGCCAGCACGTCCTTCACCCCGCGTTGCTTCTCACAGCTCGGGAAGCAGCGTGGGCTGAGGGATGTGCAGGCATGGCTATACTGTTGGGGGGGGGGTCCATAAAATATTAATAGAGTGAAAAGGGGTCTGTAGGCTGGAAAAGGTTGGGAGCCACTGCACTAGGCTAAAAGCGGGAAGGTGGCAGGGATACTGGCAGCAGCATTGCCACCTCTTTTCTGGTTGTTCTGTGAATGGCAAAAAGCATCTCAAATTTGTGCATCGTTTCCAGTCACCCAAAACTGCACTTTTCCTGGAACGAACTCTTTGCCTGAATCATTTTGCCCAGCTCTAGCAGACAGCACACTTTGGCCCCTTCTGACTCCATCGCCACTGTGCTTTTGCCCTGTAGGCAGAAAGTGGGAGTTCCATTACTGCCCTTGCGGTTTTGGCCTCTCTTCAGAGACAGCCGAGGAGGTTGTGGCGTTGGGGGGTTATTGTTCAACTGCAGACAGCTGCCTGTCAGGAACAGAACCAAGAACGGTGAAGGCAGTTGTCACACATCATCCAAGAGGCTAGGAGCATGCTTCCCAGGGTGGGTAGACAGCCACACCCAGGTCTGCTCAGGCTAGTGTGCTAAAAATAAATAGCAGTAAGCTCAGGAGAACCTGGGTAAACCTGCTTCGACCCCAGGTACATACACAGGCAACTAACCTGGGCCGCCATCTATGCTACCCCCAGCTATCCTGCTATTTTTAGAGCACTAACTCAAGCAGAGCTAGCATAGGCCTGTCTCCCTGGGCCAGGAAGCATGCTTCTAGCTGCAGAGTGCAGACACGCCCTGAGTCACTACAAATCTGGGCTCTCTTCCCACTGCAGCTGATGAGCTGGGCACACCCTTAATGACCTCGCATAGCAAGGGAAAAAAACTGGAATCCTGATTTTGGATTTTTACAGAGCCAGAGTACCAGCTATGTGGTTTTAAAGCAGGAGTGGGAAACCTTTTTTGGGTCAGGAACTCCTGACCCACAGAAAAAAAATCATTCGGGGGAGCCACACACAGGTGAGAAGCAAAAATACCCCAAACCTTCACATGGCCCCCGACCGAGAAGGAGAAAGATCCTCCCCACATTCCCCTCACACACCAGAGCCGGGGAGGGAGGAGGGGAGTAGATTTTCTGTGATCCAGCCCCACGGGGCAGGACAGCGGGAGGCTGGCATACCAGCACAGGTTCCCACATGCTGAGGGGGAGCCCCAAGCATCAGGGGCTGGACCCAGGCAAGCTGCGGGGCTACATCCAGCCCCTGGGCCTTAGGTTCCCCACCCCTGTTTTAAGGACAAACAGTAGAAACAGTTCAAGTGTTTTCATTGAGTCAAAGGAGCTCAGAAGGCCTGAATTCCACTCGCAAGATCCACATGTCTGTGGGTTTCCCATCCATCAGGAGGCTGTTGCCAAAGAGCAGCTGGGATTTTAATTAGCCAGGAGGAGCTAAATCTGGGGCACGTTTTAATGCAAAGCAACTTAACAGGTTCAGGTGCTGGATGCTCCCTGGAGCATGTGTCATACAAAGAGAGTTCCACGAGGGACTCCTCCCCGCTAGCAAGTGGATGGCTTGCCTCTCAGCCATCTACCTTGCGCCTTTCCCACTTGGGCAACCAGTGGGCTATTCTAAGCAGGGCCGGATTAAGGCATAGACTAGCCGGGCAGCTGCCCGGGGCACCAACCTATGGGGGGCACCTGATGGCAGCTGTAAGGGGCATGCAGCGCCCCTTATAGCTGCCACCAGGCGCCGCGCGCCCAGCTCCCGGATCGCGGGCTGCAGCAGCTCCCAGTGGCCACCCTGCAGCAACCGCCCGGGGCGTGGGCCGCGTTAACCCCCACAGCACCAGCCAGCAGCGCCTTTCCCCCCGCGGCTGCGGGGCCCTGCACGGCCAGGCTTGGCCCGCCCCGGGCGGCCCCGGGCTGCGCGCCAGCGGCAGTAGCCGGGCTGGGCCGGGCTGGGCACATGCGTCCTGGAGCCGGCAGCTCCGCGCACCCTCCCCCACGTGCTGGGCGGGGGCGGGGCCACGCATGCACCCTCCCCCAACCCGGGGCGCAACTAACCTGTCTGCCCAGGGTGCCGGAATGGCTCGGTCCGGCCCTGATTCTAAGTGTTTGCACTGGCAGCTGGAAAAACCCAGAACTGCTGGCTCGTGGGGCTGTCAGCTGCCAGTATACAGAGTCTCTGATGGAAGACGGAAGAGGAGGGTAGGAGAGGAAGGAGCCTTCCCTTTGGATGTGAAAGGAGAAAATATTCTTCCCATGCAGTGCCTAGAAGGACTCAGTACATTTCCTCGTGGCTATAGAATTGCTGTGTGTTTTATTAGAAGCTCCTATGGCAGCCTGGTTTGGTTTTGTTACTATCAAGTGGGGGTTTGCAGCTTCCTTGCCTCTGGGTCACATCTGTTCCTTAACCATCTGTAGGTGGGTCTGATCCCCCTGCCAGAGGACAAGGCTGTGTGTGATCTTCCCCGCCCCATCCTTTCACACACACTCAGCTGCTTCTTTGCAGCCCTCCTGGGAGAAATTCATCCAGGCTTGCTCCCTTCCCACTTCACCTTTTGAGCTTGGATGGGTCACACACATTCAGTTCCACGCCTGACCGCCACCTGACAAGTGACTGGTTGATGTATGAACTCTGCCGACCCCCCCGACTTGTGGGAAACTACCATAGTTACCGGAAGGTTCTGGCTAATGAAGAAGCTAAGAGAACTCTGAATAGGAAGAACAAACAATTAGACAAGGCTCAAGGAGGCAAACGGACACTGTGGAAAACCTCATCGCTTTTCTGTGGCATTTTCAAACCAGCATGGTAATGACTGCAAAATGCCTACGTCCACCTTCGAGAGAGGAGGAGGGGAGTTAACATAGTTTATTGGACCGATTTCTGTTGGTGAAAGAGACAAGCTGCTGAAACAAGCAGAGCTTTTCTTCAGGTTCAGATATTACCTCAGTATCTAGAGACTCCAACCAACCAAGATGGAGGCATCATGAGGCCCGGTGTTGTGCCCACAGTTCCTGCCCTGAAGGGCTCGCTATCCAAACAGACCAGGCAGACAAAAGGTGGGAGGGGAAACAGAGCACAGAGATGAAAAGTGACTTGTCTGAGGCCGGGCCATAACGAGGAACAATGCCCTTCTTTCTCCCTGCCCAAAATACAAACTCCACCATCCGTCGCAAGAGTGCAGCTCGTGTCACTGGAAGCCCCGGCTGGAATTACAGCAGCCTTAATTAATGTATGTGGTAAGGGAATCCTATCCGCCATGAAATGTAAAGATCCATGATATAGATGACAAAAGCTCAAGGAGACAGGATGGACCCTGGGGAGGGGGAGGTAGGAGTTACCTGGGTGGAAGTGAGCATGGGGCATTTAATGTGCACAACACAAAAGCATTCGGAACAGCACGCCCCATGAGAGTGTGCAGTAGACTCCTAAGGGAAGCCAGGGAAGTTCGAAGGCTTGCGTCATTTAATTGCAAAGCAGACAAAGCCCTCGACAATAATCTGTAGGGCAGGATGCTGCGTTGGCTGGGGAATGGTGTCGTTAGAGGTGGCAGCTGGAACACACTTCTGATAGTTCCCAAACTGTCACTTCTATGTGCTTGTACCATTAGTGCCAGAAATCTCTTCTGGCTTCCAGAAAGTGCCAGAACAGTACGCCTGAGCATTTGGGCGCGGTTCATGCCCTGGGACTTGGTGACTGAAGAAGTCTTTAATTCCTATGAGATGCCTTGTGGGAACTTATCTATAGACTGGATCACCAGATGACTGAATGGCTGGATGGATCACTTAGGGTACATCTACACAGCACGCTTATTTTGAAATAAGCTATTTCGGAACTGTTTTTCCAAAATAGCTTATTTCGAAATAGCACATCTACACCAGTGGTGCTCAACCTTCTTTAATTTGCGAACCCCAGGGCCGGAAAAAGTTTTGTTGAGGGAAAAAAAAAAAAGGAACAGTTTGTTGCGGCCCCTTTAATTTAAAGCACCGGGCAGCTCCCCTGCCACTCCCTCCACCCCCGTTGGGTGCCGAGCCAGGAAAACAAAATGGCAGCCAGTCCGGCGCTGCGACCCCCCCCAGGAAGACAGCCGCGACCCACGGGTTGCGCACCGCTGGTCTACACTGCAGGGAAGACTCAAAATGAGTCCGAGGCAGGCTTCCCTAATGTGGACATGCTACCTCGAATTAGAGCCCCAGGAGATACTGGGGAGTAATAATTTTGAATGGCCCTGGGGAGGAGCTATTTCGAAATAGCAGCAGTGGAGCGTCCACACTACTGCTATTCCGAAATAGCTATTTTGGAATAGGCGTTATTCCTCGTGGAATGAGGTTTACAGATTTTAAAAGAAGCCGTCCGTTATTTTGAAATTATTTTGAAATAACGGAATTGCTGTGTAGCTGCTCGCATTGTTATTTTGGAATAACTGTGCTGTGTAGATGCACATTGATGACTGTCCGAAGCATGGAAAGGCCATGGCACACTGAAAAACCAGGGCAACTGCTTGGCCTTCATACCACCAATCCAATGCCATATTGTCACTATGTGCTCTGACTATGTTAGCTCCACGGGTCACCTTCCCATACTGGACTGGCCATCATCTTTCAGTCAAGGCCTGCACAGCACCTCCACCAGGAACCATCACCTGCCAGTCAGTCAGTCATTCGGATGGATTTAAGCCCAGTGTTGCTCTGTCTCTCTGAACAGTTATATTGCCCTCCTAACATGGTTTCTGAGCAAGTGGATTCAACCGAAGCCTTAACCCATCTCTGGACTGCAAGGACAGCCACTTTGCTCTGATGATTTTTTCCTCAAAAGCTCCTTGGATCCTGCTGCTTTTTCTCCCCACTTCCCCATAATCAGATACAATCCTCTGTCATCACATTTAGTCCCTGTGGAGGCAGCTGTGATGTCGGAAGCAGTGGGCTCCGACGCTAGAAGAGCAATAAGCAGCAGGCGAATTCGTTAGAACTCTCTGCTTTCATGCCAGCGGCTGCTAATAACAAACACCACAAAACACAGGAGCAGGAGCAGCTCAATAAAGGATTTCACATGTTTTTTTCTTGGGCCACCAATAAATCTGTTGGCTTCTTTGATAGACGCGAGAAACAATCCAAACCTTAAATAGTTCTCCACAGCAGTGCTCTCAGGCCACCAGTGAGATGTCATGCATCCTTTGAGGGACCTCTGAGAATAGCCTCCATTCTTTTTTGCCTGGCCTAGGGTTGCCAGGTGTCCAGTTTTCGCCTGGACAGTCCAGTATTTGTGGTCCCTGCCCATTTTTCTTGGACGGAAAGCCAGCAGGGACATTCTTCCCCTGCCGCACCTGGTGGAGGGATGGGGGGAGTGAGAAGCGCGGGGATTTTTAAAGGCGCATTGTCCTTTTTTTTTTTTTCTGCTCAACACCTTTGGCCTTGGGTGTGTGTGTGTGGGTTTTTTTTTTTGGCTCAGCAACTTTGGTCCCTCTTTTTTGTTTTTGTTTTTTTTTACCCTCAACCAATTTTTTTCCTGCCATATTCGGGACTTTTTGTGAAAGAATCTGGCAACCCTATCTGCCCCTATATTTTTAAAAGCTTCAGAGGGGTAGCCAAGTTAGTCTGTAACAGGAAAAACTAAAAAACAACAAATAGTCTAGTAGCACTTTAAAGACTAACAAAACATGTAGATGATATCATGAGCTTTTGTGGGCACAACCCACTTCTTCAGAAGTGCTAATAGACTATTTGTTGTTTTTTAAGTTTTTCCTATATTTATAGTCAGATATAAACATTTTCATGTAGCATATAAGGTCAGAATCCTGTTCGGCTTCTGAAACTAGGCAGGATCAGGCCAAGGAAGGATAATGTATCGGTGACTAAATCAAATCCAATGTATCTTTCCCAAGACTATCTTTGATATTTTCTATCTTTTCTCTCATACTTGTATAGTCAGAATGGGAAGAGAGTCACTTTTTGGTTGTCTTAATGAAAAACCTTACAAGTTTCAAAGGTTTTTTTTTTTCCACAGTAGAGGGGATTCAAATCTCCTGATGATAATCGTTCTAAAACAGAATAAATCCCAGCCCCTGTGCTACCATTCACAGCTACAAAATCTATGCCTAGTACATTAGCCATCTGACTGCCCTACAGAGAATGATGTATATTAAAAGCTCCCATGTAGCCCCTTATGAGAAAATGTTCTGTATATTAAAATTTCTACATCCAACCCCTTGTGGGAAGAATTCCCAGAGACCTCCTTACATTCCCACACAGATACATTTTCACAAGAATGACATAAAAATGTTATTTAGCTATATTGCAGGGAGTTAACGGAATATTAACTGCATTACAGATCAATTTAGTTCTAATAGACATCTCTCTGACACAAGGTGATACATACAGTTGGGCCACATTAGCAGATAAGATTTGTCTAAAATTCTTTTGGGATCAGACACCGCCAAGTGAAGCCGACTGATCCTAAGGCCCAAAATGTGGACAAGGGTTTTATAGTAGATTTTGCTAGTGTTTTGGGGTTCCTTTAGCGTTAGAGTGGCCACTGACACATGCTCGCAATGCAGGATGCAGGCCCTGGGTTGTCCTGGCCCCCCAGTGTGACCTCACACGGGAAGTCACAAAAAATGCCATTTTGCAGAGCTCCCAAAGGGCGTGGCCTTGCATGCACTATGTGTGTGAGGTCATGCCAATGGGGCACTCAGCAAAATGGCATCTTCCAGGATTGTCACTGGACAAAATCATGTCCGGTTTTCTATCAGCCACAGAGGACAAATGAGACAAACCCAGGCCTGTCCGGCTTAAACCTGGACAAATGGCCTTGATTCAAACCCTAATGGTAATCTTGCCATTGACTTCCGTGCACACTGGGTCAACCCCTGAGCCCACCTCCAGCACCACCACCAGCGAGCAGTTTCTTTGATAGCTCAGCAAACAGAAGAGGGCTCGGTATGGTCCAAGTCCCTTCTCTGGGCATGATCACACAAGCTAGGAGTTTTGCCGTCCATTTCAATGAGCTCAAGATTGGCTCTTGAAGGAGGTTCCATGTTCGTTTTGAATCTCTGAGTGCTTGCTGGTGTGGAGTTAAGATCCTTCCCTGAAGAAAGGCATGGACTCTCACGCCTTCGTGATTTTAAGTCAGCTGTCAAGAGTGTGCAGGCCAGCGTCTTCAGGCGAGAAGAGCTGAGTAAGGGCAGCCAGGAGTCCGGGACCCAGGTCCACTTGCAGAAGTTACACCAGTTTAATATTAACTGATTTATAAATTGATTTAAGCTTGGTCTGCACTTAAAAAGCCTTACTGGCGCTGCTAGATCTTGTAAGGGAGGTGATTTTTTTCATATTTCATGATGCCATATTGTCTCCAAGGGGTAGCCATGTTAATCTGTAACTTTAAAAACAGTGAGTAGTCCTGTGGCCCCTTAGAGATTATATACAGGTTCATCTCTCCTGCCTTTAACATCTGTATTTTCACATCAAAAGCTGCAAATGGGACACTTCAAGCCCACTTACTTAGCCTCATTAACACAGGTCCTACAATAGATCAGCGATTCCCAACCGTAGGGCCGCAGACCTCTGGCTGCCAGACCATGGTGGCTCTGGGGGCTGGGGCTGGAGTACACCGCTCTCGCTGTGGCATTTGGGAGAGGAAGGTCCAGCCCCGCCTCTCAGCCAACTAGCATCATGCGGGGCAGGGTCTCCTCCCGGTCACAGAAGAGCGCTTCCCTGAGCAGCAAGAGGGCCGAACGAGCCGCTCCGCGTGGCACTCCCGCCACGCAGGGAAGCACTCTTCCGCAGCCGGAAGAGACCCCGCCCCTGCCTGATGCTGGCTGGCTGAGAGGCGGGGCAGGACACGCCTCTCCCAACAGCCGTGGCGGGAGGGGAGGTGCTGGGCAGTGTACCCGAGCCGCCAGAGCCGCAGCTACATAGGCAGCAGCGCAGGGCTAAGTGAGGGGGCAGGGCTAGTGCTGGGGGACTCTGGAGGCTGAGACAGTGAGGGAGCATGGGGGCAAGGCTGGCACTGGGGGCTGTGGGGACAGGGCTAACATTGGGGGCTGGTACTGGGGGAGGCTCTGTGGGTGTTGGTGCAGTGGGGCTCTGGAAACAGGAGGCTCGTACTGGGGGGGTCTGGTGGTGGGAGGCTCTAAGGGGCAGCGGGCTGGCCCTGAGGTGTTTGGGATGGGGGACTGGCACTGTGGGGCTCTGAGGGCAGGAGGCTGGCACGGGGGGGGGGGGAGGGGTTGAGTGCAGGGAACTGTGGGGTCAGTGGCTGGGGCTGGGGGGTCGTGGAGGGGTGGGGAGCTCTAGGGGTTAGGGCTGACACTGGGGGACTCTGGAGGCAGGGGCTTTTGGCGGACCAATAACATTTTATTTGCATGTTTGCATATTCATCATTCACATAATGAATAAGTAAATATGCAAATACGTTACCAGTCCATCAAAAGTTTGTGAACGGGTGTGCTGGTCCCTGGTATCAAAAAGGTTGGGAACCAGTGCAAGAGACAAGTACTTTTTCTGATTGATAGAGACATAGATAGATATAGATTTCTGTGATTTCCACTCTAATTCATCTGATGAAGTGGGTTTTACCCACAAGCTCTGATTCTATATATATTCGTTAGTCTCTAAGGACTACTTCTTGTTTTTAATGTTATGTTGGTACAAGACACTTTACACAGCTAGAGCTTATTTCATATCATAGAACCAGAGTAAACTATACTGGTCTAAGCATTTTATACCAGTATAACTGAGTATACACTGCAGGCAGTGTTACTTCTCTAATTATATCGGCATGGTTAAAGCAGCGAAGTTTGTGAGGGTAGACAAGGCTTTAGGTCACACCTAATCCCAGAGTTTGGTCAGCACATGTTCTGATGGCATTCAAAGGTCGACTATCACTTAGGCACGTGCTTGCTTGGCTGCTTGTGTTGGCACTGTGCACACTCACCAGGAGTGTTTGGGTCGATGGAAAACGTGGTACTCCCCCGATGTAGTTACCCACGTGTGCCCTGTGCCACCATCTGGTTCGCTGCCTTGTAGGACACTTCCACAGTGGTTTGCGAGATACCAACAACTGGCCCAGTGATTTCTGGGTCAAGATCTCAGTGTGCCACTTTCTTCATCCCATAATGTTTGTTCCAGCCCATAATTTTTGTGTCTTTTTAAAAACTCCCACAGTCCTAGATGATGCTTTTCAGTCTCTACCTTCTCTCTGGCAGAAGCATGGACCTTGCAGAGCGCCGTACAATTCTGATGTCTAATGCCAATTCTCCTGTCTATTCAGAACTCAAACAAGTATTACAACATCTGGGTGTGCAAGGAGGATGAGGCGAAGGGCCTATGCTGAGCTCTGACCCTCAGCTTTGATTCCCAGTTTTAACTCTGGCTTGACCCATGTCTCAGGGTAATTGGCCATTGACTCTGGAACGGTTCCATTCCCCAAACTGGAAGCTTGCTCTTACTACTAGACCGGGCTGCCTACATCCTGATCCATAAACAGTTGCTACCAAGACAATATGACTAGATCGCATACATCAAGGGACCATATAGATCCCCAAACAGGCACCAAATGGTGGAGAACAATGACTTGCCTTCCTCTTCATATATCCCCTATTTAATTTATTCCATAAGTAACAATAATGCATGTCCTCCAGCCACCTATGTAGCGCCTGTCTATGTATGCTACTTATATGGTGCCCATCACCGTAGTTTCATAGAACCTCACAATCTTTAATCTGTTTATCCTGACAACCTCCTTCTGAGCTTATTATCCCCACTTTACAGATGGGGAACTGAGGCAGCGAGGAATTAAGCAACTTGCCCAAGGTCATACAGGGAACCAGCAGCAGAGAAATGAACCCAGTTTTCTTGAGTCTCAGACTAGCAATCTGGGCTGTCCTCTCTCTTTTCTCAGGGTGGGCTGCTCCTGGGGTGAATTTATTCATAGCTCCATCATTATTTCTTTAGACAACTGGAGAATTATCTGTCTAGGTATCAAGATTATTGCAGAGAGTTGGCCAACATATAGATAACATGCATCGACCTAGCTAGATATCTCCAGTTGTCCGTAAAGTCTTCTGGAGTAGAGCTACTTTTGTGGTAGGGAAGCTTTCTGGAGCTTCTATTATAAAAAAGCAACAGGTACAAACCACCTTTCATGCCTCTTTTACCCATCCCAAGGGCATGAAAAGAGGCATAAACCCAGTTACATGTCCTTTGCAGATCACTTTTAAATAAATAACATGACCAACCCTAATTGACCTTTGACCCAGGTTGAAACTTTGAGTCTTGTGCAATGGACCCTGTCGATCGGTGCTCTCTCAGACCAAGAGGGTTAGTACCTGCCAGTTTACTGTGACAGATTCCCCTGCCCCCTCCCGAGTCTTTGCCACTTGAAGGTTTTCATCTAAGAATCTGAATGCAATGCAAGATGACAGTGATGATGTTAAAGTAAACATGCCTCATCAGAGAAACAGCAGCTGGAAGGGTGCCCGCCAGCAATAGCCAAGTAATGATTTCTTATCCAACAGGACTTCCCACTCATTTCTAAATCTATCCTGGGCTGCCGAGCCGTGACAGTTTGAATGAAGGATATATCATAAAATTAAGGGAGATTTAAAATGACTCATCAAAATACACAGCAAAATCCTAACAGGAGAAAGAGCCTGGTGTATTTTTTTAAACCTCTCTTAAAATGAATGCAAAATGAAGGTGCCTCTTTCCAGCTGAGTGGGAAGTGACAGGTTGGCTGTTTTATGTTGTAAACACCTCCCACCAGCACTCCTGAAAGATGAATTAGGTGTGAAACAGTCCTGAATTAGATTAAATCAAGGTATGTATTAACTTATTTCAGATTTGTCCTTCAATATATCTGCTTCTTGGCCTGATTCTTACTTCCAACACTTGGCACAAGAATGTGTATGTGGGGGGGAGGTGATTTTAAGACACTTCCCCATTCTACATTCTGAGGATGGCCAAGACTCAGCCTCAGGGCTGCTCCAATTTATACCTGTGGGCCCAAGGGGCTGTGAACTGCTCAAGCAATGTTCCCTCTAATTCAGTGGTCCCCAACCTTTCGGGGCTGCCAGGCATCCGGGGGTAGGGCTGCTCACGTGCCGGGCATCTGGGGGCGGGGCCGCTCACGCGCCGGGCACCCAGGGGTGGGGCCGCACATGCGCCGCGTGCCCGAGGGTGGGACCGCACATGCGCCACGCACCTGGGGCCGGCACTGTGCATGTGCCGTGCACCCGGGGCGGGGCTGCCCATGTGCCTCGCGCCCGGAGCCGGGGTTCCCCATGCACCGGGCACCCGGGGCAGGGGTCGCCGGGCACCCGGGGCAGGGGTTCCCCATGCACCGGGCGCCCGGGGCCGGCACCGCGCATGTGCCATGCGCCTGGGGCGGCCCAGATCATTCCGAGGCGCACATAAATGCCCCGGTGGGCGCCATGGCGCCTGCGGGCACCACATTGGGGACCACTGCTCTAATTTCTTCCATCCATGTGTGGAATAAATGTTTATGCACCCCGAGCCATGTGCGAATGGGCACTAACAGTAGAAGCCCAAACCTTCTAGTTTAGTAGGTGATTGCTAATCAGCTGGGTGGCATTTGGAGCTCTTCTGAACGGCCGCATAAGTGCACAACTGACAGGGAATTCTGCCCATGAGGCAACAAATAATTGGATCCAACGACGGCTTTCCCAGGGCTGATGCTTTCAAAGAAAATCAATCAAGGCACCACGGACCGAGGCCCACCAGCAAGGAGAAGACATCATCTCCCAGCTAGCAGCCGATGACAAAACAGTATTTTGCTGCTTTTTCCCTTTGTGGATGATGCTGTGTGAGGGCCCATTGCCATCAAGCAATGCAGGAGGGGTCCTAGTCTATGGACTCCTGTGATGACTTAGGAACAGACACCTTCCAACTGAGAGAGAGCAAGGAAGACACATGCTCTTCAAGGGGCTGAATGGTCACCGCCTCCAACTGCTCAAAATCTAATCGAGTTTAGGTAAAGGATTGGGGGAGGCAGGAAATGTAGTCGCTGGTTTTCTCTCTTTCGTATCTTGGACAGCCGTAGTTACTCAGACTCCTGTGCGTGTGTGTGCTCTGTCCCAAAGTAATCTTAGACTTTTCAGGGCCCAAGCACCAGCTCTGGCCTGTGCCTAGTTTTCCTTCTACTTCCCGGGACTCAGAAAGCTGGGAGCAGGTAAGTGACAGATAAGTGACACCCTGGAGTAATAATAGAGATGTAGCCCTGTTAGTCTAGTCTAGCTGAAACAAAAGACAGGACTATGCAGCACTTTAAAGACTAACAAGATGGTTTATTAGGTGATGAGCTTTCGTGGGCCAGACCCACTTCCTCAGATCAAATTGTGGAAGAAAATAGGCATGACCATATATACCAAAGGGATACAATAAAAAAAAGTGAACACATATAGAAAGGACAAATCAAATTTCAGAACAGAAGGGGGGTACGGGGGGGAGGTAAATGTCTGTGAGCTAATGATATTAGAGGTGATAACTGGGGAAGCTATCTTTGTAATGAGTAAGGTAATTAGGGTCTTTGTTAAGACCCCGTTGTAAAGTGTCAAATTTAAGCATGAATGACAGTTCAGAGGTTTCTCTTTCAAGCCTGGTGTGAAAATGTCTTTGAAGCAGTATGCAGGTAATCAAGTCATTGAGACAATGCCCTTTCTGGTTGAAATGGCAAGAAACTGTTTTTTCTTTGTGATACTGTCTGATATCCGTTTTGTGTGCATTGAGTCTTTGACGAAGCGTCTGAGACGTTTGTCCAATGTACATAGCAGATGGACACTGTTGGCACGTGATAATATAGATTATATTTCTGGATGAGCAGGAATATGTGTTCTTGATCTTATAACTGAATTGGTTAGGTCCAGTAATGGTGTCAGCAGAGTAAATATGTGGACAAAGCTGGCAACGGGGTTTGTTGCAAGGAAAAGTCCCAGGGTTGGTATTAGTGTGGTATGTCCCGTGGTTGTTGGTAAGAATCATCCTGAGGTTAGGTGGTTGTCTGTAGGAGACTATGGGTCTGTCTCCCAGAGCCTCTCGGAGTGTAGTATCCTGTTCTAGTATAGGTTGTAGTTTATTGATAATATGTTGGACGGGTTTAAGTTGGGGGCTATAGGTGATGACAAGTGGTGTTCTATTGTTGGTTTTCTTGGGTCTGTCTTGAAGTAGATGGTTTCTGGGTGTTCGTCTGGCTCTTTCAATTTGTGTTTTTATTTCTCCAGGTGGGTAATTGAGGTTTATAAATGCTTGGTAGAGATCCTGAAGTTTCTGGTCTCTGTCAGTGGGATTAGAGCAGATGCGGTTGAGGGCTTGGCTATAGATGATGGATCGTATGGTGTTTTCTGGATGGGAGCTGGAGGCATGAAGGTAACTGTAAGAGTCAGTGGGTTTTCTGTAGAGAGTGGTGTCTAATTTACCATTGGTGATTTGTACTGTGGTATCCAGGAGAGTGTGCATTGAAAATGGAAGGGTGGTTTTACAGAGGAGAGGAGGCAAGACAGGCACAGGATGCCACAGGGGCACAATGCACACTCGTGCTGATACAATCATCTTAAAGTTTGTGTGAAAGGTGAGGGCCTACATTGCAACAAATTACAAATGCGGTAGGTGACCTGAGCATTGGGATGTGTGCATATTTTGGTTTGGTTTAATAAGGAAGGTTGCAAGAAAAACAAGTGAAAAGTGAAACAATTGCTTGAGATCAGCCACCCCTGGTAACACTTCAGGGTTGTTAAGAGACAGTGCTCAACACATCAGTTGTGAAGATTCTACCTACTGGCTCCAGCCAAGTTAAAAGGCTTGTTTTGCCATGCAGGGCCAAGGCTGGAAACCACTGGTTCAAAAGAAACTCTAGGTGGTAAAAAACTGACTCTCCCTCTCAAAGGGGACAGTTGCTCAGACAGCTGTGAGGAGCTGTTCAGATTAAGACCAACATCTGCTGGAGTGTCTGAAGTAACTAGACCTGCCTGACTCGCCATCATAGCATGGGAGGGCTTTAGAGCAGACAGATATGTATGTAGACCAGGGCTACTCAACATGTGGCCCGTGGTCCAGTTTCGGTTTACGGGGGCTCAACACACGGCCCACGGGTGGGATCCTTTGAACATGGCCTCCACTGGGAACACGCTCCACAACGGCGAGGCATCTCCCAGGCAGGGTGAGCACTGAAAGATGCAAGCGAATGGACTGGCTGGAACAGATGGGTACAGGGTGTTGGCATTTCTAGCCCCCAGGGAGGAGGTGCAGAGAGCACCAGGGCATTATGGGAAGTGCTGGCTGATTAGCTTTGTGGACAGAGCCTGAGAGGCTCACGCTGGCCACGTTTGGGTCTGGCACCGCGGCTTGAGGCTTAATATTTGTATTCATGCCCGTCAGTGTGAAAGAAGCTATTTGCACATATTTGCATATATATGCAACCACAAGTTGCAGCCCTCAGCATGTGCTGTGAGTATCATTGTGGCCCCCGGGGCTTCCAAAGTTGAGTAGCCCCGGTACAGACTGTTTTAAGTTCAGTCCAGTCACAATATCTACTGCTGCTCACAGACTCCCAAAGGTAATAACCATAGCTGTGGAACTCAGTCATATCGGTGAGTAAATCCAGGCCTGGTCTAAAAATGGGAGAACTGCAGAATTCAGACCCCCAAAAGGGGATGAATGCAGCTAGCCCTGTAACTGCAACAATTAGCATCTTGTATTTTTTTCTACACTCCCACTATAATCTTTGTTTTCTCCACCGTCTTTGCTCTAAGTCTCTATGCCTCCTTCCATTCTCAACCCTAGAAGTTTTCCAAACTCTACTGTATCATTACTGTAGCCTTTAGAATTTGGACCAATAATGTAAGTTAAGTTTTTAAATATACGTTGTTTCTTGCACAATTGAATCGATAGTTTCCTTTCCTCTTCATACTCATTTAGCTGCTCAGACTCCCTAAAGTCCCCAGCTGTGATGGGAAAAGTCTTATGTAATTTAACAGTGATGAAAACAGTAGGGTTCTATAAAATTCAGTATGAACAAATCTAAAAATTCATAACAGGGACCAGAAAATTAGTTTCTCTCGGTAGGTTTTTGAACCCTTCCACAGCAGAGATATACTCCTCTACTTAGTTCTATAGGCTGGTTCCAAAAATCTGTAGGACAGTTTGCATTTTCTATTACATTCTTTTCCATAATATGAACCAAACCATGGATGATCTCTCTGAAAATTAAATTGTATAAGATTCCAGGGACATTCTTAAGGAGTTTATAAATGAGCAATTTCACATCCAAAGGGGGCTGTGCCTCCTAGCTACATGAAGGAAACTCTGAGTTTGCTCAGTCCTCAGTACATATTGCATATCCCCTTTTAGTGCCTGATCTACATAAAAAGTTAAGAGCCTACTTCTGCTATCAACTTTTACTCAACTGATGTAGATCAGTGTTTCTCAACCTTTTTTATAAAGTACCCCTTTTAAAAAATTATAAGTACCCCCAGTACCTACAGTTTCCAGATATACCATTTTTTTTCTACCATTGCAACACATTTGTTTAAACAACTTAATCGCAGCTGGGTGGGCGATGAAATTTTTCAGTGTAAAAAATACAAAATAATAAAGCACTATAAAACTTAAAACAAAAATTCAGTTTTCTCCGAATTTCAGTTGTACCCCCCAGACTTCTCTCGAGTACCCCTAAGGGTACTCATACCACTGGTTGAGAAACACTGGTGTAGATCCTATGCTTTCAGCACTCATGGTCCTGGGATCTCCCCACTGATGACCAACAGTGAGTGGATGTAGGGCATGTTACATTAGCTACATATGCATGAGAATAGGGCAACCACTCGTCTCTTATTTTAAAAATGAGGTGTCCTGTGGCACCTTAGAAACTAACAGATATATTTGGGCATAAGCTTTCATGGGTCAGGCTTTTGCCCACAAAAGCTTATGCCCAAATAAATCTGTTAGTCTCTAAGGTGCCACACGATTCCTCATTTTTGCAGATACCAACTAACACAGCTAGCCGTCTGACTCTTAGTTAAGGGACCCTTCCCTTGTTTTTTGTGTGTCCCTTAGAGTGTGGGGCGACCAGCCGTCCTAGATTTTAAAAATGACACCAAGCACCATTTTAAACATTCAACTGAAACATATGCAATGCTGACAGGGGGAACCGAACCTGGGACCACAAGAGCTTAGTGCATGAGCCTGTTCAGCTTAAGCTAAAAGCCAGCTGGCTCTCAGCTAAGGCTGTAGAGCAAACTCATTCTCTCTCTGTAAGTGGTCTCAGTACCACTACATGGTGCATGTATTACCTGTACACAAATTGCATTGTATAGTTGAAGGCAGTAGAGGTGTACACAAGAGAAAAATACATGCTATTGTAACCCGCACACCTGCTGGGGGTGGTGCACTGTGCCATCTAGTGGCACAGAGACCATTTACAGAGAACGATGAATCTGCTTTACAGCCTTAGCTGAGGGCTAGCTGGCTTTTAGCTCAGAGCACAGGACCACGTCTGCTAGGCTTATACTATGCTAATGGTAAAACAGAGATGGGGAACCTTTTTTGGGTCAGGGGCTGCTGACCCACAGAAAAATCAGTCAGGCACCGCACACAAATGAGAGGAACCCCCCCCCCCCAAACCTATGGCCTCTGACTGAGAAGAAAGACACTCATGTTCCCCTCACACACCAGAGTCTAGGACAGGGGTGGGAAACGTTTTTTGGGTCAGGGGCCACTGACACACAGAAAAATCAGTCGGGGGCCACACACAAGTGAGAAGTGGAAAAAAATCCCTGCCTGTGGCCCCCGTCTGAGGAGGAAAACACTCCCCACATTCCTCTTGCACACCAGAGCCCAGAGGGGCCCAGCCTTGTAGATTCTGTGCGCTCCAGCCCCACGGTGGTTGGAGGGGCTGAAGCAGCAGCCTCTCCAACGCTGGGGGGAGCCCTGAGTCTTGGGGGCTGGATCCAGGCAAGCTGGGGGGGCCGCATCCGGCCTTAGGTTCCCCACCCCGCCCTAAAACATCCCTTGCACTGCAGTGCTGTCCCTTATTTTGCCATGTGGATTTTCCCCTTATTGCCCCCCCCCCCAGCAAACGTGACCCCCTCCCTGTCTGCCATGCAGAAGGAGCCACCATGCCCTGCCATGCACAAGGAACCTGCCGGCTTGGGACTCGCACAAGGGGCGGGGCCAAGAGGGACCCAACGCAGCGCTCACCACGCAGACGTACTCGAGCCAGGCACCCAGCCGGCATGGGAGCTCCGCCATCGCTGTGAGGGGCAAGAGACCCTGCCAGCAGGGCGCCGCCATCTTTGTGCGGGGTAAGGTTCGAGTCCCCTGGGCGCCGCCATGTTGGGGCGGTCCCGCCGGCGGCCTCAGGCACACCCGCGCGCGGCATAAACCGTTACATCGCTCAGCGCCGCCCCTCCCCCCCCAACCGATTACCACGCTCACCGCGGCGGTGCGGGCTGTATGCGGAACGACGCCGGTTGAAGTGGAGGTGGGCGCTTGTGACCCCCTTCCGTCGGGGTTTCACTTCCGGGTGAGTGTGACCTCTGTCCTCGTGACCCCCCGCCTCTTCCTTTCCGGTGCTGGGCGGCCGAGGAGACGTGCAAGTAAGTGGCCGAGCCCGGGGTTGGGGCTATCCGCTTCCATCCTCCCGGGCTGGGCCCCGCTGCGGCCTGTGCCGCCTGTAGCCAGCCTGCCGCGGCCTTTCCTGAGCGATATCAGCCGCCCCGCGCCTGGGGCGAGGGGGATAGGGAGCAGGGCGCTAGGCCGCGGGGGAGCCGGGAGCTAGAGTGGCCGAGCCGCCGGGCGGCTGGAGGGGAGGCTGGGGAGCAGGGCGCTAGGCCGCGGGGGAGCCGGGAGCTAGAGTGGCCGGGCGGCTGGAGGGGAGGCTGGGGAGCAGGGTGCTAGGCCGCGGGGGAGCCGGGAGCTAGAGTGGCCGAGCCGCCGGGCGGCTGGAGGGGAGGCTGGGGAGCAGGGCGCTAGGCCGCGGGGGAGCCGGGAGCTAGAGTGGCCGAGCCGCCGGGCGGTTTAGGGTAGGGTTAACAAGCGCCGGTGCGAGGTTTGCTTATTGTTCGCTCTTGGTGCCCAGCAGGTGAGTCCGGGCCAAGGTCCCGAACCGCTCTCGGCCCGGGGCAGTTTCCCCCGGCCAGGGATGGGAGCAGCGCTGCTGTGGCGTGGGGATGGAGGGGGGCAGGAGAGCGCCTTCCTAGAGGGAAGACGCTTGTAGGTACGTGTCTGTAAAGCGTGATACGGCAAGGAAAGTGCCCCAGGTGTCGTTTGGGGCTTGGATGGTGGGATAGGCGCAGTGGGATCTTTTCGTGGTCTCAGCGAAGGAGGCCGCGATGCTGAGGTTCACTGTCTGTGCATGGCCGGGTACAGATGCTTTTCAGTGCTGCTACACACAAGTTTCCAAGCACCTCAGTCATTCACATCTCTTCACAATTAGAAATCCTCAGAGTCTTGAAGGTGTGGAGAGGGCCACAGTAGTGTTAATGTTTTTATTAGTGAAAACTAAAAGCCAGTGGACTCCATGAAAGTTTGTTTAATTGAATCTGTTAGTCTTTAAGGTACCGCAGGACTCCCCATTTTATTTACAGATACAGACTGCTACCCCCCCTTTGAGACTTGTTTATTAGTGGGGATTCAAGATGTGTTAGTCACTTAGACACTTAACTGAGCAATGAGCTGTGCTGAACCGTAGTTACAATGTTGGTCTTTTGTTTAAGTACATGGGGGGGGGGGAATAAATCAGAAATATTGTCTTTAGGCACAGATACTTGTGCCAAATTAGTATTATAGATAGCTAGCACCCAATTTGGCCCTGTTGTAAATTCATATATTAATAGAATTACACCATGAACGAACTTGGCCTTTTTAACCTAATCTCGTCTAATATATGTTAGGGACAGACAGTAGTTGTTACTGCGTTCAGTTAATCTTAAAGAAATCCCAGTTAATGTAAGTTTTATACCAATTTTAGACCTAAGAGGATCTACATAAAGGGTAAGTCACTTAGTCTTAAGTTAACCCATCAGCATAGTGTCAGATGGGATACCTGGCTCCCAGTTTTCTTTACAGTGCCTTCAAGGCTCTGCTTCTTAATGATCTGCAGAGGAACATCACACTGACTGAAGGTGAAAGGAGTTTTCTGCTGTATCTCTCACATCCCAGGTTCCAAAATTGGTCTGTTGGTCACATAATGCTGGTGGTGTCTTTGTTTATAGATGCTCAAAATATTAAACATTTTTGCGTACAAGCAATTGTTGTGGCTATAGATATTGTTTGTTTGTAAACGGAGAGGAGGTGACTGAGACAGTTTATCTGAAATGTGCTCCATGCACATTGAAAAATTCAGGGAATCCTGCCACCACCTCACTCTAGTATGTTTCCATAGCCAGCATGTTGGAAGAAAAGAGACTTGGGTTGTCTAGGCTCGTTGCAAGTTTTCTGTTAGCACAGATTTCCTGCACCCATCTATGCTTGTTATGTATTTAAATGGAGATGCTGTTGATAAACACAGGACTGGGCATCGGGATCCCTAAATCTGGCTTTGCTTCCGACTCTTAATTCTAGGTAAATCAGAAGTATCTCTGTGTCTTAAGGACATGGAGTCCTGTGGCACCTTATAGACTAACAGTTTATTGGCGCGTAAGCTTTCGTGGGCAAAGACCTACTTCATCAGATGCATGTGGGTCTTTGCCCACGAAAACTTATGCTCCAATAAATCTGTTAGTCTATGAGGTGCCACAGGACTCCTCGTCGCTTTTGCAGATCCAGACTAACATGGCTACCCCTCTGATATCTGTATCTTAACTTACCAATTTGTGAGAATTAATACCATACAGGCCTGAGACCTTCTAAAAGTGATTCTGTTTGCATTATAGGGCCTAAAGCAGGGTTTCCCAACCTATGGGTCGAGACTCAAATATGGGTCTCCATTACATTTGAAAACGGTCGCCAGGCGTCTCCCCCAGGTGGCTCTTAAGGAGCCATTCACACATTTTTTTGAATTGCCCTGGGTCACCAAGTCTTCCTGAATTGTCAAAATGGGTCCCCATCTACAAAAGGTTGGGAACCACTGGCCTAAAGGCTTCCTCCCAGATTGAAGCCCCATTGTGCACTTCCTGTGTACACAGTAAGAGATAGTGCCTGCTCCAAGGAGTTTACAGTCTAAGGCAAGAGTCATTGTCTAGACTACATGGCTCCATCGACGGAGCCATGTAAAATAGTTTATTCGGCATAGTCAAAGAAGCGGGGACTTAAATAATCTCCGCTTCATTAAAATAAACATGGCCACCGCGCTGTGCCAACGATCAGCTGATCCGCGCCGCGGTCGACAAGGGAAGCCTTTGTCGACCGCTCCGGTATGCCTCTTGAAACAAGGTTTACCGAAGCGGTTGACAAAGGCTTTTTGTCGACCGCGGCGCGTCTAGACTGCTGCGCTGTGCCGGATCAGCTGATCATCGGCACAGCGCGGTAGCCATGTTTATTTTAATGAAGTGGGGATTATTTAAGTCCCCACTTCTTTGACTATGCCGAATAAACTATTTTACATGACAGAGCCATGTAGTATAGACATAGCCAATAGTAGGTGGTGATAAAGCTAGAGAAGTGCAGGGCCATCCCCCAGTCAGACAACAATCAGTGGCACTGTTGGGAATGGATCCTTTTTGGCTCCAAACCGAGGGCTGATTATGCACACAGTGATTTTTAACTGCATGGTTGCCATCCATGCTCTCTTTCATGTTAAGCTTTTTGTAGAAATGCAGTAATGGAGGATGTTTATGGAGCTGCTGTTAAAAACTTAGAGTGATTGAGTGGCAATGGTGGGAAAAGCCAGTCTGATCTCCAGATTGTTTAATATGCTAAAATGTGGAAAGTGAGCCTGATATTTTTCCAAAGGGTTAAGTGAGGTGGTTTTACAGATGAAAGGTCCTTTCCTGTCTTTGGAATATCCTGTATTGCAAACTTTAGATGGATTATAAGTGCATGGCTCATTTGTAGTGTTTAGTAGCCAGTTCAACTGCAAAACACCTGTTGCGTTGATTTAAATGCCAAAGTAACGTGCCATTCATAAGCGTATAAAGGACCAGAGGCACATATGACTGCTAAGGATATTAAATATTGACTAATTGACTAATCAAATAGTCGATGCATTTTGCATCAACTAGTCGATAGGATGCCTCTGGCTTTGAAGTATAGCAACAGCCCTAAGGACCCCTTAGGGCTGTTGCTACACTTCAAAGGTGAAAGTGCTGCATGGAGCCCGGGGTCAGCTGCTGATCCCGGGCTCCATGCAGCACTGCTGCTTTGAAACAGGCCCCGGGGCCGGGCTCCACTCAGCGTTTCAAAGCAGCAGCGCCGCATGGAGCCTGGAGTCAGCGGGGGAGTCCCCAGCTGGCCCTGGGCTGCACAGGGGGTTTCAAAGCAGCAGCATTTCAAGTGGCACTGCCACTTTGAAGTACTCCCTTCCCACGCTGCCTCTTTCTGATAAGAGGCAGCATATCCCGAATGGCTGCTGTGCAGTTCCTGTGGTGGGGGGGAAATCTTTATGCCTCCTGTTCATAACAGTATCTCTGCATGCTCCCCTGTAATTAATTTCCCCCTCACTCATGCCCTAATTTCTCCTCAGAAATGGCACCACGTAAGGGTAAGGAGAAGAAGGAAGAGCAGGTCATCAGCTTGGGACCTCAGGTTGCTGAAGGAGAAAACGTGTTTGGTGTCTGCCATATCTTCGCTTCCTTCAATGACACTTTTGTCCATGTAACTGATCTTTCTGGCAAGTAAGTACTGAGTGTTGGTGACATTAATACCATATAGGCTTTGTAGTACTTAAATTCTCTGGTATCCTCCTTACAAGTTTGTAAAATTGAAATTGTGCATGGGTAACAGCTATTTTGGGTCAGTGCCTCTTGTTCACACTCACGTTTATCCTGATTGTAACTTAGGGATAAAGTCAGTGCCCTGTCTATGTGTATATGGGTATCTTATACGTTCACCTTTTAAACTTACTGCATTGATGTCTAACTCACTCTTCTAGGTGTTGGCTACGGGAAAGGGCTGCACTGGTTTAATTGAAATTGCTTAAACATTTTTTGTAGTTAAGAAAAAAGACCTGTATAGAAACCCTTATTTTGGTTTTAGTGGCTTATTTCAATGTAGCTTAAGGAGGCAAGGAATCAGCTTAAGCTATGTTGATTTAAGTTGCACTTGAACTGAACTGTGCAGGGCTTTGCACCCTAATCTTCCAAGCAGATGGCAGTCTGGTATTAAAAGGAGTCAAGGAGGTGTATACCTGACACTTATAATGCAGCTGCTTACAAAACACATGGGCATACCGTCATGTAAAATGTCCAGACATGCATCCGTGTTGAAATAAGTGTTTACAGAAGGCGGAGTTAGTATTGCTGTTGTACAAAAAAGATAATTGTAAACAGATTGACAGTATCTACCATAAGAAGAAAGATCTTTCTAAAAGCTATAATCTAGTTCAGCCACAAGATGCTCAAAATTGTATGGCCTGTGTTATTCAGGAGGTCAGAGTAGGTGATTGTGTGATCCCCTTGTGGTCTTAACATCTGTTAATCTATAAATTTATTTTGATGATCAAGTGACAATACAAAAGGCTTGTAACAGGGTTTTTTATTGACACTTGTGTGGCCACGTGTGATTTTTAAACTGATTTATTTAGCGTGCAATAGCTGTATGGCAGATTAAACCTGTGTTAAAGGCTCTGTGGAGATGCTTATTTTGGCTTATCATAAGTCAATTAGGAACATGATAAATGAGTATAAAGTACTGGTTAAACACAAATGTCCGCACCGTGTTGTGCCTCTGTTTAACAAACCCTATTAGTAATGTATACATTAAACCAGTGCAACATCTATGTGTCAAAAGCGCCTTGCGTCCTTCAGAAGTGACTTTAGAGAAAGACAGACAGATTCATATTCATGGTTGCCACATGGCAATTTATGAACTAGGGATGTAAAATCCATTTTAACTAATCAGTTAAATGTTATGTTTAACTGGTTAGCTGATTAAATGAGAGTGAGGAGTGCTGAAGTGGCCCCTGCGCTGAGGGTAGGGGTTGCGGGGAGGGGGGAGAAGGGTTAAGGGTGATGCTTTCCAGGTAACCAGTTACCTGTTCACATTCCTATTATGATGAACAGGTGACTATATAAAATGAAATTATTTTGTGTTTTGAATTGCCTGCTTCTGTAAGACCTGCGGGTTTTGATCAGGCTCTTGCCGGAGTATTGCTTTTGGCCATGGACAGAGAGATGTATTTTCTTTTCAGGGAGACCATCTGCCGAGTGACTGGTGGTATGAAGGTGAAGGCCGACAGAGATGAGTCTTCGCCCTATGCTGCTATGTTGGCAGCCCAGGATGTTGCCCAGAGGTGCAAGGAGCTGGGCATCACAGCCCTTCACATCAAGCTGCGAGCTACAGGTGGAAATAGGTGCGTATGGCAGGCTCTGGTGTGACATACATGAAAGTTTGTGTAGCTGTGAGGTAGAGCTTGGGTCCTGCTGGTGACAGAATGCCAGGGTATGCTCATCAGGTGGCCCAGAGTGAAATCAAGTCTTGCAGCTTTCACACAATCTTACAATCTCCTTTCAGTTTTTGCTGTCACAGTTTTAATATGAGCAGCTGTTCTTCCACAACAGCTATTTGGTGCAGCAGTGAGAGAACCTGTATCTCAAATATGCTCTAGCATTATTTTATTGTATGCATTTCTGCAAACTATGCATTTGTGCATGTGTGTGAGTGTGAGTGTGCGCGCACGCATAGATGGGGCTTATTCTGTTAGCAATGACAACTCTGTTTCAAGGTGTACATTTTCAGTTTGTCAAACAAGTGACAGCCCAGTTCCACTAGCTAGCATTGTTCAGTTTGGCTCTGACCTGAAGGAATCGTGGTTATAATGGGCTGTGTTTTAATTGATATGTTAAGGATTCGTTTGGTTGGGATGGTAGTCTTCATTCTGCATAGTAATGAAGTTACCTTGTGAATCCATTTATAATTAGATGAATACCTGCATAAGTTGGGTTACAGGAATCTGTTTTTTCCCTAAAACAGATCTCCCTCACTTTTTCAGCAAGCTTATGGGACTCTTGTTTCATGTTGTTTTTGGAAGGGAATGGCTTGACAGGAAAGATCATGGTTGATATTCAACATTATTAACATCTCTTCTGCCCCCTTTGTCAGGGGTCAGCTACCATGGAAATTGAGAATTGCATTTCCGTATATTCTGCCGACTGTTACTGTTCTTGCCATATAGATGAGACGAAAAAGGGGGCATAAGGCATTCTCAAATTCTGGATAAAGGGTAAAATGACTTAAGCTGTGTGACTTGGAATCTTAATACTCTGCTCGATTGTTTCCTTGTGAACTGTGTGTATTCGGCTGGTTGGTGAACACTTCTGTGACCTGATCTGTTGCCTGTTTTATTATTTCCAGGACCAAGACTCCTGGACCTGGTGCCCAGTCAGCCCTCAGAGCCCTGGCTCGTTCTGGAATGAAGATTGGGCGTATTGGTAAGTGTGGTAGGCATATGGGCTATTTTAGATTAAAAAATGAGAAATTAGTGCAGCTTGTACCTCCCTGGTCCGACACTCTTGGGACTTGACTGGTCCTGAACCAAGGAATCTGTTGGACCAGGGCACATCCGTGCCAGGCCCTCTGCTGCCACCAGCTGTGGGACTCCGCTCCCATTGGCAGCAGAGGGGCTGGCATTGACCAAATGGGGATAAGGCAGGTGCTTGGGGAGGAGAGGCAGGGAGGCTGCAGAGCCCTGGGTCCAAGAGCGCAGCCCCATAGCTCCTGGGCTGTACTCCCTGCCCCTATCTACAGGGCTCTGCAGCCACTCTAGCACTTCCCCTGAGCATCTCTTCCCACCCCTCCTCTCCTCCTATCTGCTCCTTTTCCTCCCTGTGTCTGTTCCTTGCTTTTAAAGCCCTGTCACCAAAAAGATGCATCCATTGTTGTTAAATACTCTGAGTTACATAATGGCCAAGTTTGCGATTTATTCTCTGTTGGGTCCAACAAGCTTGACCATCAGACATGTTGCAACCCACCTGGTCACTTGTGCTCAGCCTGAGGGTGCTGAGTTTCTTTAATTTGATGTGTAAATGCCTTGAGGGACGGGGGCACTTTTGAATTGAATATGAATTCAACAGCAAGTGGCATGACCTTTGGGTATGGGCTAAGAGTTGGTAACTAATCACAGGTTGTGTGTGCTAGGCTGCACTTGTGTAGCAAGGTAATGATGGGCCTGTGGTTTAGAGTGACTGACTCTTTGCAGTAGCTGGAAGCTCACTGGCCATGGTTGACTAGAGTGAAAGTCCCAAAAGCTGCTGCCAAAAATGCCTTCTCAGTGTTCGGAGAAATGCATGGAAGGGTTATGGTGTACATCAGGCTCCTGTAGCAGTGGCTGGCTGGCTGTTGCTGCTGTGAAAGTCACGTGACCTGGAGACTGTCGCTTTCTTGTGATGCTCCATTTCAGTGTGGAGTTTCCATATTCTAAATGCTACAAATGTGCAGACTAATCAGTGAGCAAGTGAAATATTGTGCCTCCTGCACATCGCTTCTCAGGCTTCTTCCTGGGAAGAATTTGGGGGGGTTGTCCTTTCTTGCAAGAGAGACTGGGGTTGCGTGTGTGGAAAGTTGGCCACAGGGAAGTAGATGTTGATTTGGCATTATAATGCCCTTTGCATGTGCAAAGCAGAGTAAAAAGTTATTTTGCCTTATTAGTAGTGCTAGGTCCTGCTAAGGGCTGTCATTGTGTGAGGATAAATTGTTAGCATGCAAAACCAATGCTGTGAATCACTGCTGAGGTCTGGGGAGTGCAGGGACGTGGATGGTTCATTTATCTAAGGGTTGGTGAGTCCACTTTCTGTACCCTGGAAAGTTATTTGAAGCAATCCACAGTCATGAATGATAATGTGCAACTTTCTTTCCACAGAGGATGTGACCCCCATCCCCTCCGACAGCACTCGCAGAAAGGGAGGTCGCCGTGGTCGTCGTCTGTAAACAGTGGCTGGATTTTGTTTCGTCATTAAACCTCTCAAAAGAAATTTCTCTTGTCATTTGTGTTCTCTTAACACGAGCTATGATCAAAGGGCTAGCATCCTGTGTATCCTTTGGCTGTCATTTGAAAGCCCTGGGGCCGCAATGCCTTGTTTTCATGGAAACGTTCAGAAGTCTGAATTACATACTCAAATAGCTTGATCTCTGAAGATAGGTTTCTTGTTTATGTTGTAGGGCTCCTGTTAACACAGCTACACTAGGGGTGTCATGTTTGTGTATAAACTGCTAGAGCAGTTTAAAAGCATTCTATAATTGCAGCCCCACCAGATGTTCCATGGCATGTTATACTTCCAGTGACATTTCAAAGAAAAATTCTCTCTTCCTCGTGATGTTGTGCTCCCTGCTGAACTATTTACCCTTCGCTAATTCCTGTCAGAATCATAGAATGTATGCGCCATCTGTGCTGCGGCAGCCATAGAAAGGTGCTTCTCACCAGGCCCCAAGCTGCTGCTGTGAGAGGGGGCTGGGGTAGTCCTCTCTCCCTGGGGCAACCTGGATCCCCAGGCCCACCCCAGAGCAACGATTTAAATGAAGCATGGACATGTTCATTTTATTCCAAAAAACAAAAATTGAGTTAAGGGCACGAGCAATGCTGGGTAAATCTAGTGTCCTATAACGCAGGAACCCTAGTATGCAGCCTTGAATTCTTGCCCCCGCTCCCAGTATAATAGCCTTTCTTTTGAAATCACATTCATTTTATGCTGCCCCAAGCATGCCACCTAGTGGATTAGACTTGTTGATATGACAGTTGGAACTTTTTGGTCCCTAAGAGGCAGTTACAGCTTTCAATACTGTGAAAAAGATGAATCTCCAACAGAAGTGGATTCAGATTTGAAAGAGCAGGGTTTGAATTGCACCTTCCACGTGTGAGCAAACCTTCACAGTAACTACAGGTGCTAGTGAACAGATGCCTCCTGATTTATGCCACCAGCAATAACAGACAAATGTATTAACTTGAAGCTTCTGCTAAAATGATCATCAGTGGTTAATGTCAGCATTTTAAAGTATTGGACTTGAGACTCAATGTCTCCATTCAAATAAAAGGGTCTGGTTGTAAGTGTTTAGTTGAAAGCTTACATTGGAGCATCATTATGCAGCAAACTCATGGTAACATAAGTGGCTGAGACTCATGTTGCACACAGTGAATCCCTACATTGGTGATTTGCATACTAGGCTAGTGAGTGAGCCGTGTGGCCCTCCTCCATTTCCATGGGCTGCAAGATTATAACCAAGACGGTCTCCTGGGGTAGGGCAGTTTTGCTCACTGCTTGCATGCTTAGGATTTGGGGCGGGGATGCGGATTGAATTGTAGCAGTGCTTTGATTGGCTGCAGAGGGAGCACACAGCTCTCACAGTCAGTGTTGTGTGCAACCAGCACCCACCTCACTCCACATGCCCTTGCTCTGCCTGCGTATTGCTTTACGTGTGTACCGATGGGGGGGAAAAATGGATGTGGAGGGAAGCCAGTGGCATCTGGCAATGCTGAGCACGGGCAACGGGAAACAAAAGGTCTTGTGGGCCACATGTAGAACTTGGATGGGCTGCATGCGGCCCGGGGGCCACAGGTTGCCCACCCCCTGCCCTAAATATTGGAGACACGGGTTTGGAAATGGAGTGTTGTGGTCTCGGGAACCCTGGCCATGTCCTGGGCTTGCCTTTGAATCTTTAGCTTTGAGAATGAACAAAGAAAGATGGAGCTACTTTCCCACATGCCTTTGCCAGCTTTGGCTTTTAAAACAACGGTCTCCTGTAAGGGGCTTTGTCTTTGGCCTCTCTCCCTTCCTCAGATACTGGAGAGGACCCTTTGGCTGCAAGTGGATAGAAGTTTTGTCCAGTTCTCAGACTGAAGCCCATTTCCAACTAGTTGGTAAAGCCTGGTTCTAAATCTGCACCAGCATCCCACCCCCATGCTGCCTGCTGTGGTTCCCTGTGTCGACTCCCACTCAATGCGTCTCTCCATACACTGCAGGGACTGAGATTTAAATGTTGGGCGAGAGATGCTTAGAACTGAAGTCACAGCTGGGCTTTATATGTGCGACTAGCCTTTGTCCAAAACCAACCCTAGCTCCGCAGCTTGCAGACCCTTTGTCCTGACTGCTGGGAGGCGTGCCTGCTTTGGGAATTAACTGCTTACGGCGCCACTTTATCTAGTCTAGCATTCTTGTGGATTGCTACTTTAATAGCTGATCTTGGAATTCCCCTTTGCACAAAACTTCCTCTACCTGTATAGATGCTAACATCTCCCCTACAGGCCAAACAGTCTCATTTGTAGCTTTGTATGTATTATTGTCACACTGAAAGGCTTTTAGAAATCAAGCTTTTTGCCCTGTTCCTTTTTGAGGTTTATTTGTAGGAGCAATGACTAATTAGCAGCATTTGAAGTTGATAAAACTGCTCTGAATTCCGCTGTTGGGAACCAGCCAAAGAATGAAGCTGAACATTGATGCTGTTCCAACCAGTGAGAAATGAAGCATGGTCTGATGTCAGAAGTTACCAGCCTGAGGGATGTTCAGAGGGAATGGAGCAGTAGATGTGCTCAGAGGAAGTTCAGAGCTCCGGGTGTCTTGACTCAGTGAAAGGAAAGAAAGTGCGAACCAGTCCATAATTCTAAACAGTCTAAGCTTGCTCCTCTTACTGATGTTAGACAGTTTATTGGCTTCTCCACATTAGACAGTGACTTAACATTCCTTTCTTGGGGGGGGGGGGGTGGAAAAACAATCCCACACACGTACATTGGGACAGATGGATGCTTGGCTTTGGAATTTAAATATGTATGACATGCAGCTGTTCTGAAATTCGTTGTGCAAATTTCTCCCTCCCCCTTTTTCATCAGCTCCATACGCCAGTGGTTTAGAAACTGTTCCTAGCTGATAAAGTACTACTACTACTTGGGACTCGTGGTTATATGAAGTGTCTAATGAAGGCATGGTTAAGAACTAGGATTCTGCAGTCACTCTGTTTGCCCGTTAATTCTACTGCGAAAGCTGTGTGGGTTTTTTAATGTACTTTTTGTTTGGATGCACAGACTTTTGGAGTTACATGAATGTGTCTGACCAGGTACGGCAGTTGTTTCAAATGAGTAATTCAGTGCACGTACACAGGGATGTTATTGCAGAGTTACTCAGAAAGGTGAAACTTAAAAAATAACAAATAGTCTAGTATATGGGTTCCCAAACTGGGGGGCGTGCCCCCCTGGGGGGGGGGGTGAAGAAATTCCGGGGTGGGCACAAGGCAACCCAGTCCCCGCCCCCCACCCCCCGTCAATCTCCCCCTCCCAAGTTTTGCTGCTATTTTTGTTTTTCGTCCCTGGTCAGTTCCTTTTTTTCCTCAACAAGTTTTGCTGCTATTTTGGGGGTGGGGTCGTGAGGGTTTCTTGAAAATCAAAAAGAGGGTGTGATGCCGAAAAGTTTGGAAACCACTGGTCTAGTACCACCTTAAAGACTAACAAAACATGTAGATGGTATCATGAGCTTTCGTGGGTACAACCCACTTCTTCAGATGAATGGGTACTGTTGCCATTTGACAACTGGTGGAACAAAGGCATGAGAGCTGTTAAGTCACATGCGTGTATTGACTTGGGAAGCCATAGTAGCATCAACCCAGGTGTCTTGGGGCAGGGTATGCTGTTTGGTGCAGTGTCTGGCACCCGGGGGTTAAATGCAGCGTGTTCATAATCTTCCTTGTTTTTCCTTGAGCGACACGTGGGAAAGATTTCATAGGGACTCAATCCCGGAGCGGGATGCGCTGGATTTTGGGGTTAGCAGAAGGGTGTAGTTTAGACCTGTGGAGTTAGTGGCATGTCAAGCCAGCCGTGACTTAGCTACCAGCAGGCACATCTCCTTGAAGGTGCGGGCGGTAGCTCAGCTGAAAACATTCACCCTTTGTGGCAGTCGCTGGCTTTTTATTCCACTTCTCGTTACTGATGGTAAATGGGAGCGCTGCAGGGCAGCCGCATCTTATCCGTCTTGTTGTGGATCACCCAAATCCCCAGGCAAGCAGGTACTGAGAGGACAGTTTATTCTCCAGAACTCTCAGGCTACAGCTAAACGAGGGGACAACAGCAACGCCCTGTCTTGGTTCTGGGTCAGTCCTTGCTCAGGCAAAATGGTCCTTCACTTTCTTGTGTGGGTCTGAGCCAAGCACTCAGGGGTTTGGTTTATTAATCATGAGTCTTCAGAAAAGACATCGGGATTTTGGCCTGCTCAGCAAAGCCTTGTGTCTCTGAGCATAGGGCCCAGTGGCCTAGGAGCACTTGTTACTGCATCTGCAACGAGAGACTGAACGTCTCGTCTGCCACGTCAGCCTGTAGCTGTTGCATCTCGTCGGCCAGGTGCCCTGCGGTGTGAACAACCCCCTTCTGCTGTTGTAACGTACCCACTTTTGCCAGGACTCTATGGCAGTGGGACAGAGAATTCTGTTCGCGGCCTGGCCTGTTGCGCTCGCGCGGCACTGCTCTGAGCAGTGCTGATGCCAGCTTTCATTTTCCAATGAAACCAAGGTGTCCTTTTGGCTCCGTTTGCCGCAGAGCTGTGGAAACCCCAGAGCTCTTACTTCCCCAGAGAGCGGAAGTAAGGAAGGGGGAAGAGGAACCGAGACCTGGGGGAGTTCCTGTTTTTGTGAAAAAGATGCACAGAAATGGGGGCTGCTTCTAGTTGGCTAGCTATTCCTTGGCGTTGCTGGCATGGTATTCGGTGGGCAAGGCCATCCATGACTGCTGGAGAGTGAGCCTCACCTGGCTGGCAACTAGTCCTATCGGCAGCGATCAGAGGCCGCCTGCCATTGAGAAGGGAGGCGACTAACCAGCCTGAAGGAAGCTCTGGAGAACGTGTGGGCTCTAACTCCGGATATAGCAATAGCCCCATCTAGCTTGTCTGCTTTTACAAGCTAAGCAGCCTCAAAGAGTAGGTGGCAAACTTCCTCTCACCATGTCATGGGTGCTCTGGAGTGGATCTGAGGGTGAGACTGCTGGGAAGAGGCATAAATTGGGAGTAGATGTAACCCCTCCTGTTGGCTAGCCCAGTGTGAGGTTATTCAGCATAGGGGAAGCTTGTGACTTCTTACACCCCTGTGGGGGAGGGTGCTGGGCCTGAGGCTGCTTGGTGTGCTCTGCGTTGTGTGTGTGTGAGTGCACCTCAGACCAGACCCACTCTGACAAATCACCAGGAACAGGCTTTATTCTGTAAAAAACATAGAAGAGGAAAACAGTTCAGCAGCCCCTTCTCTCAGCATGCAGCCTGTGCGCTGCTTCTAGCACAGTCCCCGCTGAGACCCTGCTGGGGCAGAGGGCACATCCTGGCAGGAACCAGGAAGTTCTCCCAACATGCCGCAGTTTGTAGTTCCCAGGGCTGCTGCTGAAACACACTGGACCTTGGGCTACATAAAGATGTTAACTCCATGGGCCGGCCTGCCTCCCTGAATTCCCCCTGTGGTTTCAGTTGGACACCATTCCAAACGCAGCCTTGGCAGAAGACACCGTTCAAGACGTGCTGAAGAGGGAAGAATGTTTCTCTCTGAGGAAGACGCATAAAATGCACCCCTACCCCACGCACCACTTCATCCAGCGGTTCTGCCTCTCTCCCAGGTCCAGTTGTCATTACTGGCCATTCTTGCTTCAGCAGCTCTCTGTGCGCTCTGCCTTCGCTCCCAAGCCCTCTTTCCCGTACCTCAGTATCTGCTGTCTAATATTGCACCTTGTGGTCTTTTAGTTTGTCAGGGGTGGACTGAATCCCTACGGGCTATCCTTCCTCCTCAGGAAAGCTAAGGTGTCAAGTGCTTTAATGTTCATTCCTGCTGGAATTACTCTGAAAAGTAACCCTGGCCTCACGCAGAGTTTCTGGATACATGGTTTTACCCAGACTGATTAAACTATGAAATCTTGGGCCCCTAGCTGCCTGGCTAGATTTCTCTGAGCCCTTTTGTCTCAAAGTTCCCAACAGCTGGGGAGTTCAATGTTCTTGCCACTTCTTTTGGGGAAGTATAAAGAGCTTCTTCAAGCCATGTAAAGTGCTCTCTACTGGGTGTTGTATGAATGGGTTTATTAATGATGATGAGTTGAGATCGTCGGATGACAGGTGGTGTAGAAGTGCAAAATATTATAATCTGTACGTGAAACAAAACCGTCAATGCAACAGTGTGATGGAGATCTTAAATGCTCAGAGTAACTGCTCCAACAGCAACTGGCCCTCCATGCACACACTAACATGTGATTTCTTCTTTTTATGCCTTAAAGTTAGGGACCTGCCTGAACCAACCTGCAAAATCCATTTGCCCCAAATGCTGGGGAAGGTTGGATTTTGATCGGAGCGCTGCAGCGCGCAGCTCCTTCTCCATGTTCGATGTGCTGAAGAATGAGTTCTGAGAGGATTATAAAACAGAAATGTCTCGGCTTTCATGTCGCTGAAATCTCATAAGTAACCTAACTGTAATGTTCTGATTTAATTTCCTAAGACCGCAGAAATGGCTAGAACGCTGAAATGCTCCAGTTATTCATATCTGAATGTATAATCCCTGAATAAATGCCAGGATGCGAATCTTACCGTTCAATACCTCATGCACTAGATGTATTGCCATAGCTTGGTGTGTTACAGAGTTGATAGAAAATACCATTTTGCTTGTGCATAAAACACAGTTTATAAATACGGATTATTTAGGATCCAGTACTACAAAGACGGGCTTAAATGAATAATCCTTACTCCTGCAACCAGCGCTGTTGGCTTCTGGGGAGCGTCTCGTGTCTGGAGTGCTTACCCTTGTAAGTAAGAATCTGTAGCATTGGACCCCAACCAAACCAAATCTTTATAGACAAATCCATCTCGTTATTTCTGGCTACAGGCCAGGTTTGTCAAAGCGCTTGGGACCCAACTTTTCCCATTGCTGGTCTGAGGTAGGGATGTAAGAATATGGCTTTTTAAACAGGTAACCGACAAGCATGAGCTTATTAGTTAGCCAAATGGTTACATGTGGCTCCCACAGCAGGCAGGAGCCGGTATTCCTCGGGAGCCAGCTTCAAAGCTGCCCTGTTCTGCTGCCTCTGATACAGCCAGCTGCTGCCCGCCTGTGACTGTGTAAATGCTGAAATTTTCAGTGGTTACATGGTTAGTCAGTTATACACATTTAAACATCCCTAGTCTGGGGCGCTCCTAGGTACTTTCTCCATTTCCCAAAAATCAGGCCACATTACATCACGGTCTGGGAGTCCCAAATCTCAGGCAAGTTGAAGTATGGAAAAGAAGCTATTTTAAGTGATACAGTTGCAGAAAGTTACTTGTATGCCAGTGTTCCCTGTAAGCTGAGCACTTGTGCAGCCATTCAGGAGGGATTCAAATGCTGCCCAGCTGATTAGCAGAGCACCCACAGCTAGTTTTTTTTATTTTTTTTTGTGGTGGTGCACATTCACACATACCTTGGTGCATATATAAAAATTTATTCTGCACATGGATGGAAAAAAATACCCATGGATGGGAAAGATTAGCTGGAACATTGCTTGTACCTGCTTTAAATAAGTTCCTCCACCCTTGACAGACTGAAATGTTAACAAACAGGACATGTGCTGAGAGCAAACTTAGGAGGATTCAGCCCCAAAGCTAACATTCCTTTTCGAATGAGTACTTTGAAAATAAAAACCCTTCCCCCCTTTAAATAAAAAGTGACTCTTCCACTAAACCTCTAGCATGGCTAGTCCTACCCTAATCATATGTAACGGGTGCTGACCCATTTACATTTCCCCCAATAACTCTTTTGCAAGTGGTAGTGCAACTGACACACCTACAGGGTGTGGTTCATTGTCCTACCTAGTAGCAGTTAGACCACGTACAGAAAAAGAAGGCATTTGCTCTACAGCCTTAGCTGAGCACCACCTGACTTTAGCTTAAGCGATAGAGGCTCATACACTGAGGTCCAGAGGTCTAAGGTTCGGTTCTGTCTGTTGGTGTTACAGTGACTTCTACACATTTTCACCCTCTGGGACAGATTCTCCACTAGTGAAACTGCATAACTCCACTGGTGTGATACCACTTTATGCTGGCTGAGAATATGGCCCCCAAAAGTTCAATTCTGCCCTAAACTGCTTGTGCAAAGCCCCAAGTATGTAGCTCAAAAGGCCCCCAAGCCAGAACAAGTGTGTGTGTGTGTGTGTGTGTGTGTGTGTGGGCTTTGTTAAATATTGCAGGGTTCACAATTTGTCCTCCTTTGGTGCCAGACCTCTGGCTTCAGAACTGATCTGGATCAGGAAACGTTGCCTCATTCATCCTGCATGGCCGCTTGTAACATACGCTAACTCCTTATGCTACACAATCTGGTCCACCTTGTATTTAGCTGGGAGCCCCTTTCCCAGACCCAGACAAGAGCTTTGTGTAGCTTGAAAGCTGCTCTCTCTCTCCTCCAGACATTGGCTCAGTAAAAGGATCCTCTCACCCACCTTGTTTCCCTTATATTTCCATTGGGGATTTGGCATTCTAGCCAGGGAGAGCCCTGTGCAATTCCGTCCACTCGCAACTCTGTGATGAGGACTGTGAATGCAAAGGTTTGCCTAGAAACAAGTGATGCTCTATGAGTGGCCAATGGGTTTATTGCTAATTCCAGCTCTGATAAAATAGCCCTGGCTGACTGCGTTTTGTGGCTGGATTGGGGGGTGGGCAGGCTTTGGTGGGGTATTTCCAAGCCTTGATATTCTGTAACTTTCACTTCCTAGTTTTTGTGCTTCGAGAAGGTTCAAAGGACTAGGATCTAGTTTCCTCTGTCTCATCAACTTAGAGCCAGTGCAGAGCCCAGAGCGTCTCCAGTTGCGGAGCAGAACTCAGCTAGAGGGAAAGAGGCACCATGGAAGACGAAGACAGACGGGACCTGATCTCCAACCATGAGCAGCGGCCTGCTGAGGGCGTCACGGCCCCAGACTCTGGAGCACAGAGGTATTCCCCCTCAGTTTTCAACCCCCTTTTGTTTATCTTTCCTGGGACGGGGGGAAGTTGGGAGGGCTCTCAAAGTGGGAGAAGGAAAGGGGGCTCAGCTAACGGAGTGTACAGACCATCTAAATCTCGGTAGTGGAAAGCATGAGCCGATGGGGGAGTTCGGTAATTGACCTGACCAAACACCCAAGCAAGGCTTGAATGTTGGACTTCAATTTCCCTTCTCTCACCCGGACTCTGATCTGCGGGGGTTGTTACCTTATTTTAACACGTGGGAGAATATGGGGCTCTGATAAAGACCCGCATTAGAGCCGAGCTGTGTGACCTCTTGTGATGTCTGTGCAAGGCTCTTCCACCCCACTGGAGGAACTTTCTGCCAACGGGGGGCTTGGGAAGCAGTTTGCCCCTTGTTTCTTGTCCCATGCTGCACATCTCTCTTGGGAATCTTTGGCCCTATTTGGTAACCAAAGCCCGACATGGCACTCATGCAAAATCTCTTGCGTTATTTTATACCTTTGGGTGGTGGCATCGGTACCTGGCTTGGTCCTATCCCTCCTCATGTCGGGTCCCAGTTTGAATGCGTTGTTTAGACATTAGAAGGGTGCCACGTACGCCTTCTCATTGTTTGACCAGCATGTGCTTTAGACACCCGTGCAGCAGGTTTGATCCCACTGTGTGTGCAGAGAACAGGGCCATTGGCAGCACAGATCTGTCCTGCAAATCAACCTGCAGCCAGGCTATATTTGTAAATCTGTGCCTTTGTTCAGTGTCCTTCAAGGGTGTTGAATCAAGCACGGATCTAGGTGCGTAGTATCCCGGAGCTTGGACAATGCAACTTTATTTTGTGCCCCACCTTCCGCTGGGTGTGCCACCGATGCTGTTGTTTAATACCCAGGGTTTCTGGATTTGCCCCTAGCGTTTGCACCAGTCGATAGGACCCTAGTGGAAAGGCTTGGAGACAAAAGGGCTTTCTCTGGTTTTTCTAAAATTGCTGCATTTGTGCAAATCACAAGTCACCCTCCCCTAAGCACGGGGAAATGCAACACTGGACTGCGGCCAACCTGTCACCCACGCCAGACACAACAGCCACAGCCAATGAGAAATCAAATGTCTTATGACATCAGGAGTTGCCAGGCAGGATGGATTGTAGGACAGTCAGAACAGTAACATGGGGCTGAAAGCAACCTGCTTGACCAGGTCTGGACGGGCGCCATGCTGGATTTTCTTTTTATGTCGCTGCCTGTCGGTGCTATTGCAGCCACAGAGAGAGTGCACACATAAATCATGTGTTCTTTAAGGGATGGGCCTGACCCTGCAAACCCTGGCTTCTTTGAGTAGCCCTTACTCACGGGCGTCGTTCCACTGACGCCAATGGGGCTGCTTGGTGAGCGTTTTCAGGGCCTGCTCCCACGGACACGAAGCTTCTTGGAATATTTGTGCTTATGCTTGTTTTCCATATTGCCCATCAGCTGTTGGCAAGTCTTGCCATCTTGTTAGTGAATGAGGGTCACTCTAGCCCCCCCTCTGATCAATCCTGCTGCCTTTGTGAAATGCCCTTCCCCTTCTTCTTTCTGCTAACACTGAAAGGTGGGTCCAAAAAAAAGCTGGCTGCAGGAGGTGGAGCTTCTTTCTAATAGGTCAGCTGGTGGGTGACCTCGTTAGTTGCACGGTAGAAATGTGATTTGGGAGACAACCGAAACCTGCTTCCGTACTGATTGCTGAAGAACTCTGTGCTGAGCAGGTTGAACTTCGGGCAGATTCCGTCCCTTCCAGATACATGTGCGCCGCCAGGCCTGCTGCGTTCAGTGGGAATTGGGCAAGCGTCGCTAAGGCCAGCCCTGGCTTTTTGCAATGTGACACTGCTCCTCTGGTGTGCAGCGTGCTCCCTGCTGGGTTGCTCTTGTTTCTAGCACCGCTTTTTAGTCCATTAGTCTCCTAATTTATTTCCTTTGACAGAGAATGCAGACTTCCTCCATATGTGCAAATTTCACCTGGGAGAAAAAAGCAAATAGGAATGTGTATAAAAGCATGTCAGACTCTTTATAAAAGGGCTATTTTGTTAGGCTTTTTCAAAAATGTGCGTCAAGTTTAGGCTAATAAAATGGTGCATGAAAGGAACTCACAAAAGAACTATAATCAGTAAATCTATGTGGTATGGCAGACAAAAGAAAAGGAAAAAGGAGAGATGAATACAATGTAAAAAAAGGTGTAGCAGTGTGATTATGGTACTTTATCCATTACCCTAAAACAGGAATGGTCTGTATATACAATCAAATAGTCCTTTATCACCCAGTAATCTCTACAGTCCTTTGTCCTCGTGAACAAAGCTGTTCCCATTAATCAGGGGTCCCACTTATTTCTGTTAAGTTTTGAATCTGATTTTCCAGGGTCTTCAAATGAAACGTACATTTTCAGTTGTAATGCTTGACACATCTTCTCTCTTTTAAGCAGTCCGTATACAATGAATGTACTTTGGGAACAAAAGGAGCAGGAACGTGGCCAGTTTTCTCCAGGCCTCCTCCCCCAACATTATCTGGATTTTCTAATGCCACTAGGAGGGTGGGGAAGCACTGGGATGGGTTACCTAGGGAGGTGGTGGAATCTCCATCCCTAGAGGTTTTGAAGCCCTGGCTGGGATGATTTAGGTGGGGTTAGTTCTGCTTTGGGCAGACGGCTGGCCTCGTTGACCTCCTGAGGTCTCTTCCAGCCCTAGGATTCTATGATTCTAAATTGTGGATTCTACCTATAGATGTGATCCAGTACCCGCTGGAATCAATGGGAGTTTAACTATTACTGTCAGCTGGCATTGGATCATACCCTAAACTGAGAGACTGTCGAAAATACATAGGCAAAAGGCATTTAACAATTGTGTACCCTAAACCAATGGGCTCACAAGGATCCCATGTACTGCTCCCGAACCTCTTTCCCCCTCTACTCCGTGTAGCCTTTCTGAAGTGTTCTCTTCACAGTCCTAGATGCTCGATATTATTTTCTTCAGTGACCATCTGTCTGCACTCCTACCCCAATAAGCGTGTGCGCGTGCGCGCGCACACACACACACACTCCCCACCTTTCGGAAAACTGTTTCACTTCCCCTGCCAGTTCCCGCATGGAAAGCGGAGCCCTTGGCTCTGGTATGTCCCTGCCCCATGATGAATGACAACAGTGAGATCTTTCAATCTGTGAAATTGCCTCCCAGGGAAAGTCTCGGAACTTCCTGCTCTCCGAGTTGGGACGATGTACTGGAAATGTAGCTGCTCTGTCCAGTCTCACCCAAGTCTCCCTGGATGCAGGGCGAGGAAGGCACCGGAGCAGCAGAACACATTAGAAAGTTCACGGAGAACAGTCGTTTTAGTGCCAAAGAAAATTGCCAAAGCAAAACCCTCCACTGCAAATGCAGGAGGCCCATCTCCTCCTGGGCAGAGCCGCAAGAGAACAAACTCTCACGCTCTGCTGAGCACTGCTGCAAGGTGTTCCGCTACGAGGGTCGTGGAAGAGCCCCTGGAGAATCTGCGGGTGGCCGATGCCGGCAGCTGCAACTCGTCTTTGCCATGCACTAGCCTCCTTCTGTCTTGTGTCTTGCAGGAATTACTGCAGCCGGGGAGCTGTTTACTCTGCTGCCTCCATCCTGGTGGCCCTGCTGATCGCTGGCCAGGCTGTCACTGTCTACTTTGTGTATCAGCAGAGTGGCCAGATCAGCAAGCTGACCAAGACCTCCCAAACTCTGCAGCTGGAGTCCCTGAGCCGGAAACTCCCCCAAAGTGAGTAGTTCCCCAGCCTGACTGCACTGTATGACCCAGGTCTAGGCCAGTTGGGTGACGTGCTGGCTGGACTTCACCATGCCAGAGCCAGAATGCCCCCAACTCTCTTGGCTGGGGGAGATCAAGCACCCCAGAGAGAGGGAGGAAAGGTTTCTGGAGAGCTCCTGGAATCCTGCTCCCCTCCTGGAGATGGCAGTTTCTGTGCCGTCTTACCCTACCGTGTCTCTTCACGTTTCCTTCATGGTTTGGAACAGCTGCCATACGAGGAGAGATTAAAAAGACGGGGACATTTCAACTTAGAAAAGAGGAGACTAAGGGGGGATATGATAGAGGTCTATAAAATCATGACTGGTGTGGAGTAAGTAAATAAGGAAAAGTTATTTATTTGTTCTCATAACATAAGAACTAGGTGCCACCAAATGAAATTAATAGGTAGCAGATTTAACACAAACAAAAGGAAGTTTTTCTTCACCCAACTCAGTGTCAACCTGTGGAACTCCTTGCCAGAGGATGTTGTGAAGGCCAGGACTTTAACAAGATTAAAAAAAGAGCTAGATAAATTCATGACGGTTATGGCCATGAGCGAGGATGGTAGGGATGGTGTCCCCTCACCTCTGTTTGTCAGAAGGATGACAGGAGAGGGATCCCTTGATGATTCCCTGTTCTGTTCATTCCTTTTGGGGGCACCTTGCAATGGCCACTGGCGGCAGACAGGAGACTGGGCTAGATGGACATTTGGTCTGACTCAGCATGGCTGCTCTTATCCTCTTCCTTGTCACCGAGCTGTGGAGAAGGGGAAGTGAAGTTTGCGCTGGCGATAGCTTTGATCAGATTGGAGGCCATACGAGCCCTGTTTGAACTTCCGCCCCATTTGTCCTGTCGCTCAGCTGCATGTGGCAGGAGGGGGTGCTGTTCCTGCCCGTCATGCTGGAGCTCTGGGTGGAACTGGCTACGACACCAGGAACCACTGATTACCTCTGCCCCCAAATGCTAGGTGCTGGGAAACTGGCTGGTGTCTTCCCAGGGCTGGCTGAAGCACTGGCCACAGGGTCAGCAGCTCATGGGAGGTCTACGCTTCTGTGACAGTGTCTTCCAGCCTGGGTGGACAGACTCCTGCAAGCTCTGCTGGATGTCGTGTGTTAAAAAGAGCAGCATGCACATTGCAGCATGGGGACAGCACAGACGGAGGGGGGCAGGGCGTGGAGTTGGGTGGGTGTCTTGAGCTGCTTCCCATGCCACTGCATGGTATTTATAACATGCTCGCCTGCATCTCCCCAGGCTGGTGCCTAGACATAGCCCACTAGGTCTGGGCCTTCTCTAGGGGCTGAGCTACACCTCTGGGACCCTCATGCTGATTCAACTCACGCTCACGGAGACACTGACCTCTGAAAGGACTTTGGGGGCCCCCCCTCTCCTCTCGGTTTGATATCACCCTTTCCTCTGCAGGTGCCAAGCCCGTCTCCAAGCTGAGGATGGCCAAGTTCAGCATGCCCATGGTCATGCGGGAGCTGCCGCTCGCCCCGAAGGTGGACATGACGGTAAGGGACGTTCCCTGGGGCCCTCCGCCAGCCACTTTGCCAGCTGCTCTGGCAGCAGTTTGGCAGCCCCTTGGGGAACATGCTTGTGTGGTTCCTTCCGAGCCTCGTGCCAGAGCTGCTCTGTGGTCAGCAATGAGAGAAGCACAGAGCAGCCCTGGCCATCCCGGCTCTGATTCCTCAGCCATGCCCACTCGTCAGCGACAGCTTGGGCATCTCTCCAATGTCTGGGTCTCCTGCGGCTGGTTCCCATGCCCCAGCTCCTAGGGATGCCTTCAGTCCTTGGAGGCTCGTCCAGCTGGAGCGACATGCTGCCAGAACCCGCCCATGAGGACCTGGATGGGGACCACCATTTCCGATCTGTTGCATTCACGCCAATGACGGAGGGGGTGGATGTGCTGGGTCCCACCCCTCAGGCCCTGGCCCCTGCATTCCCCAGAACAAGAGGCAGTGGCCTGGCTCTTTCTCCAGAGTTTGCTGCTCTTTGGCTGGAGCGGGTGAGAAAGGGCTGGGAAAGTGGGGTGATTGGAGGTGGCCAGCATGGTGTTTTCCCAGGCTCAGCTGCTCTTCCGTGTGCCATAGCTAGGACTGTGCAGAGAGCCCAGGCATTGAGAAAGGTTTCCCTTCCTGGTGGGGCCTGGGATGTCCAGGAATTAGCCTGGGCCATGGTGACGAAGTTCTGCTGAAGGTTCCTGTGGTGCAGCGTCCACCCTCACCAGCCTGGCTCCTGGGTAGCCAAGTGACTCCGTGTCTGCCAAAAGAGCCCCCAGGACTGGCCACGCCTGTTCCAGCTAAAGGCCATCTGGGTTTAGTCTCTGGCTCTTCAGCACCTCATCCTGACCATCCCAACTGCACTTCTGTCCCCTCTCTAGCCCCTGGAGGACACGGCTACGCTCAGCAATAAAACCGAGGATCAAGTCAAACACCTGCTGCTGGTAAGACCCTCCTCTGTCACACACGTGTCGGCAACACCCGGGTGAGAGTCGGGCACAAAAGTCCACACACCCACTTCCTTTCAGCCCCGTCAGCCTGTTGGTTCTCTTGGGGTGTGTGTGTGTGTGTGAGAGAGAGAGGGGCGTGTGTGTGTGTGTGTGAGAGAGAGAGAGGCACACACACCGGTGGCTCCACCTTTCCTTGTTCCCTGGGAACTGGTGTGAGCCATGGCAGGGGAGTTGTCTCTGGCTCTTTGCTGTCGGCCTGCTGCTAATGCTGTCCTGTCCTCTTTGGCCCTCCTGCAGCGGGCAGACCCCAGCAAGATGTTTCCTGAGTTAAAGGATAGCCTGATGGAGAATCTGAACCGCCTGAAGAACACCATGACGGACCAGGACTGGAAGGTCAGTGCTCCGCCAGGTCAGCTGGCTAGCAGACCGGCTGCAGTTCCATCTGCTCCTTCGCACCCTGCCCCGTTCCCGGGAACAGCCTGAATTGGTCTGGTGACGGAACGGGGGGGGGGGGGACGGGACGGTCGGTCTGTTGTGGGGAGGACAGCCGCATTCCCTGGGAAATCATGGCCTGCAGCTGGCCTGTTGCATGGTTACATTCATAGAGCCCTAGAACTGGAAGGGACCTCGAGAGGTCATCGAGTGTAGCTCCCTGCCCTGAAGGCAGGACCCAAGCCCCATCCAGATATTATCACTGCTGCTTGGGAGGCCGGGGGTCCACAAGGGACCGCAGCTTTCCGGCTTGTGGCTTTGGGCTGCAGACGTGAGAGCACAACAGCGAAGAGGGCTCCAGTGTCACCCTGATTCGATGGGGGAAGAGGGACTGTGACCATTGTCTGGAGCATTCGTTTTTGTGGGGGGCCGGTTACTAACAGCACCTTCTTCCCCTTGGTCTCTTGCAGTCATTTGAATCCTGGATGCACAAGTGGCTGCTGTTTGAAATGGCCAAAAAACCCCAAACTCAGGAACCTGCCGAGATACCGGCAGATGAAGGTATCAGTTATGGGGCGGCAAACTCCTCTAGGGTTAGGAACGGTCCCCAGGCCACAACGGCAACCCAGGGGAGCGCTGGTTCAGAGGGCAGTGGAAGCACGTACCCATTGGAACGGTTTTGCTTTTTGGTAGCTAAGGGCAGTGTCGCTCCCCAGAGTCATAGAATCCTAGAACACTACAGCTGGAAGGGACCTTGTGAGGTCATTGAGTCCAGTCCTCTGTCCTCACGGCAGGACCAAGCACCGTCTAGATCATCCCTGACAGGTGTCTGTCTAACCTGCTCTTGAATATCTCTAGTGATGGAGATTCCACAACCGCCCTGGGCAATTTATTCCAGTGTTTAACCACCCTGACAGGTAGGAATTTTTTCCTACTGTCCAACCTAAAGCTCCCTTAATGCAATTTAAGCCCATTGCTGCTTGTCCTATCCTCTGAAGCTACATCTACACTACAAGTTTTCTCTGCCAAAAATATGCTAATAAGGGACTCATTTGCATGAGTTGTGATCTCATGTGCATATTTTCTGCCAATCCGTTTTTGCACTAGGGGTTTTTGCACATAAACAAGCAGTGTGGATGTTTTCTTTTTGCGCAAAACCCCCTTATTCTGAAAGATTGGTATACGTTGGGGCATAAGGGTCTTGCGGAAAAATTTGCTTTGAAATATTTCATTAGTGTGTTGCTGAAGATGATAAAATCACAGCTCTAGAAAAATGTCGTCCTCACCCTGGCTGCCATTGGGCATAAGGACACAAGTTTAACAGTCCTGAGCAGGGCCCCTTAAATTCTAAGGATGGTCCTGCTTCTGCGCTCACCCAAACAAGCTATTGCATTGCCTGAATAGCTGCAGAATGTTGGTAAGACCCCAGCAAGGGCCGGAGGGGGGGAGGAATAAAATATACTCACTGGTGTTTCCTGTGCTTGTTGCTTTAGTGCAATCTAAGTGCCAGTGGAGTCCAGTTTTGGTGGTGTCCACCCGGGTCAGTTCCGCCCGCAGTGTGACGAACATGGCGACTACCTTCCCAAGCAGTGCCATGCCAGCACGGGGTACTGTTGGTGTGTCTACAAAAACGGCACCAAGATCGAAGGCACTGAGACCCGTGGAAAGCTGGACTGCCCCGGTAGGAACTAATTTCCCATTGGCCAGTCTGGGGAAGGGGATAGATGCATGTGTGCACAGAGGTGCTCCCTGCGGTCTCCTGTGTTTTAGCTCGGCTACACCTATGCGCAGTGCACGTTGTGTCAACGAAGGGCCGTTAGTCTGGCTGGTAAAAAACTATTCTGGGAAAGTCGAATGCACCCCTGAGCGTTCATGGGGAAACAGGGTTCAGAGCACTGCTGTGGTCCTGATCCTGAGACCTCCTGAGCTAGTTCCATGGCCATGGAAGTCAATGGACCTGGGTTTTAGAGCACCCACAATTCCAGATGACACCACGGAGAATTGCGACTCCCCAGCAACTGGCACTGGGGGAGCTGAGGTGTTCAGCACCTGGAGGGATCAGACACTCGGTCATCGATGGGAAGAATCCAGATAACGCAATAGGAAATGCGGCCTCTTAGGAGCACGTATAAGGTGGAGGATCATAGAGGTGGGAAAGTGCTAAGAGGGAGAGACTGAGCTGCCTATGTCTGCCCAGAGCTGGCGGAAGCATGGGCACTGTCCCCGCTGCTGGGACACCCTGCGTGCTCACTACCCCGTATCATGGGAGACCATCGAGTCCCTGCTTCTGGGCACCTTTCTGTTGCTACCCTCTTTTCTGAATGGAGCCCCTCTGAAAATATATGAGCAGAAACTTCAGCCCTTGTTGGCAGGCCCGGACTTAGGGAAAGGCGAGCAAGGTGGTTGCCTTGGGCCCTGCACCTTCAGGGCCCCACACTGCCCAGAGCCCTCCTGGCCACTCGCTCACTGCTCTGCCTGGGAGCTGCCCGTCCACGCGGACTGCGTGACGTGGTGCAGCCAGCCACAACATGCTGCCTTGGGCCTGCTTGTTGGCTTAGTCCCAGCAGGTCCCAGTGTGGCGAGGTCCCAGAGGACTAGTACAGCAGGACTCTCCCAGCTGAGTCCAGGCTCCACGTTGGGCCCAGCCACGCCCAGTGCCCCACGGAACCTTCCCTGAGGAAATGAAGCGTCTTTTATCTCAGTGGCGGGGGGAAGCTATCCACGAATGCCCGAGTCCCCATTTTCATCCCCCTGCGGGGCGTTGCCGCGGAAGTTGGGCCCCGACACAGCGTGGCAGAGAGAGAGAGAGAGAACTGAGGTGTCTAAAGCTCAGGGATGAAGAGGATGATGAAGAAAAGCAGAGCCCATGCTTCTGTGTTTGGGGCGGGTTAGAATGAACACAGGCCTGTAATGATGTGGGCAAATATTGGCATGAGTAGGAGGAGGAGGTGGCCCGGGCTGGGGTTGGCACAAAGTGTGTTGGGAGCCGGGAGGGCTGGGCCCATCTGAGGCGCGCTACCAAACGCCGACTCTTGCTGTGTCTTGCTGCAGCGACTCCGGGTGGTTTGGATGCAGAGGAGCTGATGTACTCGGGGGTGGATCTGCTGAAGCTGGATTCTGAGAAAGGTAAGAGGCGGAGCCAGGCATGGGCTGGGGCAAAGCTGACAGGAGATGGGGAGGGTTGGCCGGAAGGTGCCAGCGAGTCTCCTTGATTAGGCCCAGCGGCTGGGTGACACAAGGCCAGGTGGCATAGGGATGATCATGAATAAGCACTGGTGGTGAAGGAAGGACTTTTGCGGTCTGGGCTATCACAGTGTTTTGATGCATCGCCTCCCCTCTCGGACTGGTGAGGCTCCAATGAAGGACACCAGGACAATAGGAGCCCGCTAGACGGAACGGGAGCTCCCTCTTCCAATGAAGCGTGTGTTTTGTCCCCCTTGGCTCTGAAACACAGCATCCCGGTGGTAAACCTGCCCGGCTGTCACACCTGATTGTGCAGGGCTGGGGGCAATGTAGATTGGGGCGGGGGGATCGTGGCGAGGTCTGGCTCTCCCACAAGCGGGGAGGCAAAGGCCTTTGCACTTCCCGGCCACCTACCCAGTGGAGTAGGAGCAGCCAGGAAGAGCCCTGTTTAGATTTTTGTTTTCTTGCTGCAGGGTGGGTGCTTTAAGGCCCGCACCAGAGCACACGCCCAGGTGTACGGATTCTGGGTAGGAGTGACGTGAAGTCCTCCCCCGTCCCATCACTAGTGCCAGTCTGGTGGGGAGGGGCTTTGTATTGGCCTCCCTGTGGAAGTGATCGGAGCAAAGAAGTAACTGGCTTCAATGTAACCCCGCCGGGAGCAGGAAGTATCACTGCCTGAGTTCAGGTCAATCTCATTTCCTCCCTCTTTTCTCTCTCTCCCCCTAGGAGCCGCCAAGTAGAACAGGACTCACAGGCCTGGCGTCTTCTTTCTCCACCTCCAGCCTGCAGAGTCGCCAGGCGCCTTCTTGCTCTGTTTCACTCGTGCTTTGATATTGCTTCCCTGAATTACGGCCACCGTGGCTAGTCAAGCGTTTGCTATGCGTCGTCTTAGCGGGCGATTCAATTGGGTAGATGATATACTTTCGTCTGCCCGACCCAGTGCCTCTCCCCGTGCTAAGATGTGCTGCAGTAAGCCTGCTGAATATGAGGAGGAGTTTTGGTAGAGAAAGGATGCAAAGGACCTCTGCACACCAAAGGCAGACACACTGCACAAAGCTCTTAGTGCTTTCTCTGCTAATCAGAGCACATTAGTAGCTGTATGTAAAACCACAGGTGTCTGAATAGAGATGGGGTTTGTTCAGTACCTGTAACATAAGCATTGTCCAATGGGAAAAGGGGATCCAAGCACAACTAATTGAATTATCTCTGTTTAGATATTCTGGACACAATCCTTCCTCCGACCCCCATGGAGGTGTAACTCCATTGACTTTAGTGGAATTATTTCTGATTTACACCAGCAAATGACTTTGAGGTTCTAGATAAGTAGTTCCCCAACCATGGTCTATTGGACCAGCCATCAGTGCAAACTTGACCCTAGTGCGCGTGTGGGAAGAAGTGGGGCTGTCCACAAGGTTGCACATGCCACTGTGCTGAATAACACGGGCATATGGCTCCATGTATCGTACATGCAACCTCCAAATTCACTGCCCCTCCCAGCAACTTTTAAACAGAAATGCTGAAAAGTAACAGACGTCGTTTTTCTCCCTTCCTAAAGGGCCCTGCTGTTGCAGGTAGTGTCCCACTCTGTGAAGCACTGGCTACTCCAGATTAGCCTCCCCATACCACCCTGATTGCTCGAGCAGTGCTTTAGGCTTCATCACAGCATTTAGAAATCTTTCCTAGTTTGAGAACCAGGCTAGCAGCTGGCTCTGAAACACCTCTCAGTATCTGGGAGTAGTGGGGAAAAATCCAAGCAGGAAGGCTGTAGGCAAGGTTAGAGATCACTCATGCTAATAGGCCAGTGGCTTCTCCTTACACAGAACAGACATTAAATGCAGCAGCAATGAACTCTGATTTTCCTCATCAAATTAAACAGAGGGACATTAGAATAGGAAAGGAATGCAGGCTTCCTTTCTTTAACAAGCAGGCAAATAAGTTTATATGGCTGTTTCCCCCCATCCCCTGCTAACCCCTGGTGTTTGGTCAGATCTTTGTTTAACAGGTAACATAATAGCTAATCTTGGGACTAGAATTCTGTGTATTCAATGCAGCATAACCAAGCTCACACAGCTGGTGATTTCAAATAAACCTTTGACTTATAAGGATTGCTACTAAAAAACAGTTTAACACGTGTTTATCTGACTGTTCAGCATTGGGTGAAAGTAGCTGGCGAATCAGAGGTTATTCAAAGTAAGTCTCTAGCCAAGTGTCTCTGTTCTACTGCCTAGGTGGGCTGTGTGTGTGTGTATGTGTGTGGGTGGGTGTATCTACCCTCTACCCTCCATAGCCTCCTAGCCCCAGTGGCTATGTACTTCTACTCAGAGCATCATCTCTGCTCCACCACACCTGGGTGCGGAGTCCTTGGCCCCTGTCCATCCTCTCAGCAGGCCAGGCAAGGTGTTTCTTACCTGATCAGGCTGAGGCCCCTCCTCCCCACAGCTCAACATCCCTGGGGGGCAGAGCAGCACTGATCAACCCCCCCGTATGTTCTCCTCAGGTACCAGCTGGCTGGTGCACTCTCTGACGTGGGCGGCTGGACCATCTCCAAGCCTTCAGCCACCACACGGAGGGGAGAAGGCCTCAGGGCCGGGAACTACCTCTGCCACGGTCTTGTGGAGATCCTTTTCCAGCTCCGTCCTTGACTCCTGCCACCACATCTCCCTAGTCACTTCTGCGACCCTCCTGCCTGGACCAGCTCCTTTTCTTTAGCTTTTAGAACAGGGGTGGGGAACCTTTTTTGGGTCAAGGGCTGCTGACCCACAGGAAAATCAGTCAGAAGGGGCCTCAAGTGAGAAGAATCCACCCACCCACCAAACCAACCAACCAACCAACCAACCTTCACTGATGTGGCCCCTGACAGGGGGGAGGGGGCAAAGAGAGATGGACTCACCCTTCCCCATGCACACCAGAGCCTAGGGGGGCCCTGGCTAGATTTTGTGTGCTCCAGCATCATGGGCACTTGTGCCCTGAGCCTTAGGGCCTGAAAGCAGGCAAGCCAGGGTTGCATCCAGCCCCTGAGCCTGAAGTTCCCCACCCCCGCAGCCAATTAAATGTAACTGCCCAGGCAGGCTGTGATGAGTTCTCACTCCAATTAGTAAAATGAGGCAGGGCAGCTGGAGACAGGCAATGGCTGAAGTTTGTGGAGCAGCACTATCACTGTGGGGAGAAATCTGGGGGCAAAAGGGCAGCCCCACCCACAATTCCTATGGCAAAGGACAAGCGTGTCTGGTCTGAGCCTGTCTGGGTGTCCTGTCCCCCAGCCCGAGGAATGGCAGACTGGTCTCTCCTCTGCCAGGTAAAACACACGAGGCCAGAAGCTCTTTGTACCCCACACCAGGGACTGCCCCACCAGGACAGCTGGAAGGGCTCAGCTCCATCAATCTCAGCCAGTGAAATACCTGGAGGTCCTGGGGGGCCCCACAGCTCTGTCCTGCCAAGGCACATGGGGGGTTATCAACCATCTGCTCCCCTCACCTCCATGTGCTGGTTACGCTTTGCTGTAAGGCCTGCTACACAGGGCTGGCCTTACCCTGAGACGAACTAAGGCAGCCACCTCAGGTGCCAGACTGGGGGAGGGGGGGGGCGCACCACTAGGACCCAGAGTGTAGAAAATGGTGTCTGCTGCTGGTGCAGATGTATTCTCTCTGCTCTAGATGCACAGAGATGGAGGAGGGCTGTGCTGGAGGAAGGAGGGCACAAGAGACATAACAGGCAGGCAGGAGAAAAGGGGGCATCGGTTGAGCTCCCTGCCTCAGGTGCCAAAATGTTGTGGGCCAGCCCTGCTGCTGCAGGAAGCAAGTGCACTGTGAAGTGTTTACTCACATGGGCCCTCCAGACCTACCTGAAGCCCCATGCGCATTAGCTTAGGCCTAGCTCAGCAGGCCAAGGGGGGAGAGGCAGTCTAGAGCACACCCGAGCTCTGACACACACAGGCCGGGACCAGCAATTGCCTTGATGATTTGCATGTTTGCCCACAGAACTGCCTGCCTGAGCCGAGGCTGCTCTGTGCCTGAGCCGGTACCTCAGACCGCCCCTCAAGTTGTGAAGAGGAGGATGGTCATTTCTGGGGGCCCCTGCTCAGCAAAGAGCAGCTTGTAATCCCTGCCCCTGGGGCTGCCTGCTCCAGCTCCCATCAAGTCTCCCCCAGCCTTGCTCTCTGGGGCAGCTGAGTAGCACTATTTATACCCCGCTCCTTGGACGGCGTAGGGCTCCTGCAAGGCCTGGTCAGCAGGACGCTCCCTACCTGACCCTTCCTACAGGTTTAACAGAACAGGCCTCGGCTCCTTCGTCATCTCTGCCCATCGTGCCTGAGCTCTTATCCTCACAAGAGCGGAGAGGCACGCTCTTACCTCAGGCTAATAGCCAGAGGAGACAAGGCTGTAGCCATGGTAGCAGGGGGAGAGGAAGGAAGAGAGGCTTGTCATTAACTAGACATGCTAGCTTGTGCATCCTAGCACGTTCACAGGAAGTAAGAAAGCCCCAGTATCCCACTGATCAGCCAGACCGAAGGACCTGACCTGAAGATACTTTCCCCACCCCCCACCAGCAGAGCTGCCCCAGCTTTGAACTTTCAGTGAAGAACTCCAGCTCCCATTCAAGAAGCAGCCCACTCCACACGGCTGTCATGAGGGGCTTAAACGCACTTGCGCTCCCCTTGAAGAGCATTGCCCTTGCTGTAGCCCAACCAGGAACACTCTTCCACTCAAAATCAATTTTATTTCTGCATTCCCTCCGAGGAACCCAAGAGCACAGCCTCGGCCTTGCACGCACCCCGGCTGACCAGAGGCTCCAAAGGGGACAGCGGAGGTAATACCCATGGACCCTGGTTGTAAAGTTATGTTAGAAAGTGACCCCCAGAGCAACAAGGTAAGTAGCAAAAAGAAGACACCGTGCTCACACAAAGACTGGAAGTTTCTCTTAAAAAATATAGCTCTGGCAAGAGATTGCTGCATCTCACTTCTAAGAGGGGATAAGTAACGCTGCAGGAGCCGGCTTTGGATCCCCTCCACCCACAGGGCTGCTTCATTTCCTGCGCCGGTTGCCTCCCAGCTGGTTACAGTGCAAAGGCTGGGAGCCATTCGGGGGAGCAACACACCGTGGCGGACGAAGCAGCAAAGTGCAACGGGGTAGGGGGGCTCTAAAAAGGCGCAGTTAAAAGAAGTTATAAATTAAGATGTAGAAGTATTGTTTTCCTTTTTTTAAAAAAAATAAAGTTTGAAGCCGCCTTCTGCTGAGCTTCTTCCCCATTCATTTGTTGTCAGCAGTCAAAGGAGGCGCTCTAGAGGGGAAAGAAAAGGTTTTGTTAACAGAAGAACAGCCGGACTGGGTCAGACCGAAGGTTCATCTAGCTCAGTGTCTTGTCTGCTGACAGTGGCCAATAGCAGGGGTCCCAGAGGGAGTGAATGGAACAGGGAATCAGGCGATCCCTCCTGTCGCCCATCCCCAGCTTCTGACAGAGACCAGGGACACCATTTCAACGCCTCCTGGCTAACAGCCATTGATGGACCCATACTCTATGAATTTATCTAACTCTTTTGAACCCTCTGAAAGGAATCCCAGCTGTGCAGAAATCTTGGAGCACAGATCAAGGGTGCTCCTGGCCCTTGCAGCAGATGCAGGGAGGGACCCAGAATGCTGACTCTGGCACTGCCATGCTTGGGGGGGAAGTGCAATTTTGGCTGGCACTGGAGCCAGCTCGCTGCTGCTGAGGGAAGCTCCGCCCTGCTAGTGAATCTGAGCCCTTGGATTGGCTGGCTGTCCCCATTTGCCTGCCTCCTGAGCAGAGAAGCCTATCAGAGCGATTCAGTGTGGGGGAGCTCGCTCGCTCAGACCAAGGGAGCAGCTAAAGAGCCCAGTAGCTCAGTGTGACTCCACCCCCTCTTCTAGGGCCAGGCCAGCCTCAGTACTTCTCCCCTATCCCAACACCAGGCCCAGAGGGCATGGGGGAAAACAGCTCAACAATCAAACGATACCCCAATAGCCCCTGCAATATGGGGGGGTTTCCTAACACACCCATCACCACCTCCAGCCCATGGCTTTCGAGCTCTGGCGGCGGGCAGCGTGCGCCCAGAGCGGCACTTATTGCACAGCGTGTCTGGTGACCATTCTGGGGCCAGTGGTTAGACACAGTCGCACTTGCTTCTATTGCCCACCACTGCTGCTGCTCTTAGAAACCAAAGCTGGGTGTTTTTTGGGAGGGGGGGGGGGGGAAATATCCCCATGTTGTGCTGGGAGCACAGCCCCAGAGGCAAGTCTGCACAGCCAGCTCTCCAGAGAAGTGACAGGCCATTGCAAGCTGCCCTGTCACTATGACTGTGCTCCATGGATCCACTTCTCCGAGCCATGCCCCGTGGTGACCCATTCCCAGTGAGAAAACCAAGTGTGCACATGAGAAGTGGTCCCATCTCGCTCTCCTCCCACCAAAACCCATGAGAGCCTGGGCAGGACTTCAAGGGGGAAGGACTGAGCCCTGGGGGGCGATTTTTCCACACAACTATGCAGAGGCCTGGCACCTCTCCCCCAGACAGAGGGGGGCTGAATTAGGGGGGCTGGAACTAGCAGTGCCACCGCACCCCTGCCTTGAAGTGGATCCCCCTCCCTGGTACGGAGATCGCTTGTTAAAAGCTATTTTTAAGAACAGGTGGAGTCAGGTGCCACCACAGACCCTCGCCAAAGAACACAGAACAGCTCAGGGCTTGGAGCTCAGAGAGACTCATCCCCATGGCCCACGCACCTTCTCACAAGGATCCCCCGAGCTCTGCCGTTTTCTTCTTCTTCTGGGATGAAGAGAGAAAAAAAAAGTCTGTCACCTTCCCCATCAATGGGGCCCAGCAGACCCAGTCCTGTAGCATGACAGTCACTGGAGGCTTCCTTGCTCACCCCACAGAAGCAAATCCCCCCCCCCCCTCCTTCCCGGACACAGTTTCATCAGGAGGCTTAGCTCTTCTTTCCAGTTGTCCAGAGGCTCTGCTCCCTCTCTCCTGCCTCTTCCCCACCCCCTTGCACCCGCATCTCATCTCCTCATGCCCCCAGCAGGAAATGGAGCTGCTGAGATGCCCGAGCGCCACAGACGCCGATCATTCTGTGCTCAGGGTACCGGCTCACTAGGGACAAGCCTCCCACCCAGCTCCAGGTCCTGCACACCCACCCACCTTTTTCTTCTTTTTTTTGTGGGTGGGAGCAGACCCGTCTGCACTCGGCTCCACTCCGGAGGCAGCTTTCTTGCTTTTCTTTTTCTTGTCTTTCACAATCTTCTTCTCTGCAGGGAGGGGAGGAGAGGGATGCATGTCAAAGGGGCAAGCCAGACCCCACTGAGAAGGGGTGACGAGCGAGGCCGGGGGAAGGGTTGCCTTTGCCTTACCCAGCGAGCTGTGGGTTCTGCCCATGCTCGCCGTTTCCCCGCCCTGGCCCTGCACTGCTCGGCAGGCTAGCGCCGGTGGGAGTGAAAGCCCAGCCCTGCTGTGAAGGGCCCACCACCGCCCACGGGCCATTTCGAGGGGGAAGCTGCAGCGCCTTTAAGCGCATGCCCCGGTCTATCCCCCGCTGCACAAGAGAGAGGCGGGTGTCTCGTGGGCTGGAGATGCCGCTGGGGGCAGCAGCAGCTTGGGAGCGGGTTGACATCTCAGCCCACTCATGGACTGGGCACGACCACATGGTGACACTAGAGTAAACTGGGACTCGCAGAGCTGGGGGGGGGGGGGGGGGGAAGAGGGAAGATGTGCAAAGAGGGAGGCAGGAAAGCCAAGTTGCAGGAGGGGAGGGGGCGTTACTTGCACAGAGTCCACGTGCAATTAAACAGTTTGCTAACGCTGGCTGTTTTAAGAGGCTGTTCATGCAGGGCCAGAGTGCCCCTTCCCCAGCCCCACAAAGCCCACACCGGCCATCTACCTCACGCTGCACCGCCAGGCCCCGCTCCCAGGCGAGGAGTCGGATCTTTGCACACTAGAAACCCCAGCAGATACTGCTCTGCCCTCCTCGCCCGCCCTCTGGGAGCCGGCTCCTCTCGCCCGCAGTCATGCCCTCCGCCACTGTGGGAATCTGTGATGCACTGGCATGCAAGGCACAGGCTTCGCAGGGCCTGCTCGCAGCGGAGGGGCAGGGCCTGCTCTTTTAATTGGAAGTGACGAACAGGAGCCTTGCTCTATGGCTCCCCCGTGCCCCCCTAGCAGCCTTCACGGCACTGAGTCATCTCCAGTGCACGCCCTGGCTCCCTGCCACGCGGAAGCGTGACCAACAACCCGCAGCCAGGCAGGTCCCGCTTTCGCCCCAGCTGTCAGGAGCGGGAGCGTCAGGCTGGAGCTGGGAAGACGCCAGCTCGACGCCAAGCTCTGAAATGGGAAAGATTGTGCCATGGATCTACCACTGTCAAGCCGTCCTGGGGAGAACCCCCAGCTCATGGGCGCTTTGCCACGCCCAGCGTGGGTCAGACTGAGGAAGCCAGCGCCGATCACGGCCGCACGCTCCATCGCCAGCCGGACTGGGAGCTCCACCCTCCTTGCATCTTGGAACCCACCCGTGTGGCCCTTGCCAGGCACCCGCTGGGACCTGGCGCTGACAGCCTGTCTGCAGAGTACGCCAGGGTTTGCCCAGCGGCCCCAGGAACGGCTCCATCCAGCTGGTGACTGGTGACAGCTTGTCGGCATGGGGCACGGCCTGCACAAAGCCCGCCGACTGGGTCCGGCCATTACGGAGAGTAGGGAAGGGAGGGGCCCGAGGGATGAGCCAGGATGTAAGGGCATTCCTGGAGAAGGGGCCAAAGCAGACAAACTCCTCCCCTGAGCATGCCTGCGACAGTAGCCGTGGCAGCGGGCCAGGCCTGCACACAGGTACGTACGCACACACGGCAGCTGGGCACAAACGGGGCAGAACTCACTGCCTGCAGCCACCTTTTACCAGCATTTATTCAGTCGCTTACTGCACCGTTTCAGACTGGAGTGGATTTGGGGGGCAGCCTCTGAGGCACTCACTAACCATTAGACAGGGGTGGGGAACCTAAGGCCCAGGGGCTGGATCCGGCCCCCAAGGCTTGGGGCTCCCCCCAGCATTGGGGAGCCCATGCTGGTGGTCCAGATCCTCCCCCGTGGAGCTGGAGCAAATAAAATCTACTCGCCTGGGCCCCTCTAGACTCTGGTGTGCTAGGGGAATGAGGGGAGGGTCTTTCTCCTTCTGAGTCAGAAGCCACGTCAGCGAGGGTTTTTTTTTCCCCCCCCTTTTTGGGTCTCACTTGTGTGCCACCCCCGACTGATTTTTCTGTGGGTCAGTGGCCCCTGACCCAAAAAAGGTTCCCCACCCTGGCCTTAGGGGCGAGCCCCCTTGAAGGGATCGTAGCAGCAAGCGGCGTGGGGCAAGCAACTGTCACTAGCTTGTCTAGAGAGGCGCAGTGGCAGCTGAAGGAGGAACCGAGTGAGGGCTCTTACTTTTACTGGATTTCTTCTTCTCCTCCTTGCTGCCTGCTGCTCCCTCCCCTTTGCTTTTTTTCTTTTTGGGAGCTTCGAGGCTGCTTTTCAGCTTCTTCGGCTTGGGCTCAGCGGCACACGCGTCCCCTGCCGCCAGCTTCCTCTTTGCGGAGGATTTCTGCTTCTTGTTCTCTTTGTCCCCGCTCTTGGGCGGTTTCGCAGCTTTCAGAGCTTTCGCTGGTGCCGCAGGCATTTTCTTCGCCTTCTTCTCCTTCTTCCCCCCCTCCTGCGCTCCTGGTGCGTGTCCGGCAGGAGCCTTGGCAGCCGTGGTCGTCTCGTCTTCGCTGTCACTCGCTGAGCTCTCCTCCTCCGACTGAGCTATGGACAGCAGAGCGTATGGCGAGGGCGTGGCCGGAGCGCCCTTAGAACCACCGTCGTTTTGGGCCACCGCCTGGGCTTTCTTTGCTGGGGCAGTTTTGCAGCTGGCCCCTCCTTCTCCCACCTTCCCTCCAGCACTTCCTTTGCTGGAGGCCACTTTTGGCACGACAGCTTCCGCCCCAGATGAGGACAACTTGCTCTCTGTAGAAACCAGTTATATAAAAGGGTTTAGGGAAGAGATTGGTTGCAACCCAAGCAGCCCCAGGGAAGCTGGAGTTTAAGAGCCATCTCCAGTTCCTGCCCCCAGTGTCATTTGCAGGTATTCACGTCACATGAACTAGTAACTCATCTCCCCAGAAACACGGCGGGGTATCATTACAGGGCATGGAGCGGGGGAAGTGCATTATTCAGAGGACAAAAGCCAGGTCTGGGCTTCAAAATTAAGAATCCCAAGGGCCCATAAGAAGGTAAGAATGGCCACACCAGCTCAGCTCAGCCCAGATGGTAACCTCCCCCCCCCCCCCAAAACCAAAACCTTTTAGAATGTTCTACTCCATCTCTACTCGAGCGGGCCCAGCAGGGGTAGGGACAGAACGGCAGCAGGCAACTTGCACGACAACGGTCGCAAGGCCATGCCGTGAAGTCCCTCGACTCTGCACATTGCGTGAGTAGATTCTAGATCACAGTGGTCCCTGGCAGGCAGCTAGTCTGACCTGACCATCGCAGGCCAGTGCACCACTGCATAGGGAGGGGATACACGAGACCCAGCAGAGTTTTCAGTCTTGGGTTTCTACCCTTCAATGGCGGCGGGGAGGAAGATTTTAAACCATACATTCTGTTCCAGTCATCCATCCCAACAGCTCTGCTGCCTTGTGTTTCTCTTTGGCCTGTCCTTCCCCCACACAACCACTTCTGAATGATACACACAGGGACAGCTCCATGGGGGATGTAGCAGGTGGGTACTTTGTTGGTAGCATTTGATCAACTTATTCGGAAATTGGCATTTATCAAGTGTGGGTACATTTTTCCCCCCAATCAAAAATGGTTCCCAGGAGAAGTGCAGCGTGTATTTGAAGACAGAAACCCCATGCCAATTATCAGATTAGAGCGCGCCTCGCCTTATTTGGCCTTTGGCTTTAGAAATACGTTTGACAACGGTCACTAGAAATGTTAGCACAACTTCAGGGTTGAGAATAGCCAGGCACACGGGCACACCCTGCAAGCTGCATAACCACACAGTTCTACGCTTCAAACACAACTCCCTCCGCCCTCCCCTCACCGATCATGAAAACATCGGTAAATGAAGCGCTAGCCACATTTCTGGAGGTGTCCAGCAGGGGGCAGCAGCAGACTGGCACACCAATGGAGGACAAGGTGGACTTCTGAGTCGCTCTTCACCTGGACTCAGATTTCAGAGATGGAGAAGACCTCTGAGGTTCTCTACCCCAGCCCCTGCTAATGCAGATTCCTCCCCGCCCCCGCATACATTCTCCATGCTCATCTCAAAGTCCCAGCCGACGGGGTTTCCACCACTTCCCTCAGGCGACTACTCCCTGGTCTCTCAGCTGTCAGGAGTCCCGACCGTGCGTATTTAGGAGCCAGCTCTAAAGCAAGTTCCTGTTCGAGAGCCAGATTGCAGCCCTACGACTAACCTGCCTTCTGGCTGGCTGGCGTCGCCTCAGCATCTGTATCGGAGTCACTGCTGTCGCTCGCCGAGACGTCGGGCAGGGCGGCTTTCGCCGGGGGGCTGGCAGTGGCTGCTGCTTTTCTACGCCCTGGTTTGGGTAAGGTGAGGGAAGCAGGTTTCAGTACCTGGGGTGTTGCTGGAGCCTTAGGAAGACTTGGATAACCTGTCAGGAGGGACTGGAGAGCAAAACACACGCAGAGTGAAACAGGCACTGGGGCTGTGCCTCCACCCAGGACATTTTAACTGTCACCCCAAATCCCCCTTGAGCAGGCTCCCCTCTGGACCCCTCATCATTTGGGGCCACTGGGCAGTGGTGAGTCTTGTGCCCTTTGCTTCTGACATGGGGAGACAAGGGGTTTGTAGGGAGCCCACTGAGCCCTTGGCTCTACCCCACTATTTACCCTCTCCCCTGTACTGCACACTCAGCCAGCTCTCTGTACGGAGTATGGGAGTATTCAGGGCAGTGATGGGCAACCTAGGCTAGTCAGTGGGCTGCATGAGTGGCCTCCATCTTGGTGGGCGGTAAGAGTGTCGTAACCAAGATGGTCTCCTGGGACAGGGCAGTTTTGCTCACTGCACTTGCGTGCCAAAAACTGGTGGGGGGGGGCTGACAAACGTAGCAGTGCTTTAGCTGCAGAGGGAGCGTGCAGCGCTCACAGTCACTATTACGTGCCATCAGCACGCACCTCACGTTACGTGCCCTGGCTTTACAATCACGCAGGGCACTTCAGTAACACTGGTTGGAAAAAAAGCCCTGCATGGACAGAAGCCAGCGGAGTCTGGCAGCCCTGTGTGTGAACAACAACAAACAAACGGTCTTGCGGGCCGCCACCAGAACCACTGATGCAGGGGCTAGCCAAGTGGCAGGGAGTAGCACTGCCGGAGTGGCACACAGAACGAAACCTACCCAACAGGGAGGTTATGGATACAGTTGTTTGACCAATTTATGACATAGGTCGTAATCCACCGTATGTTTGTTTCTTTGTTCTCTCCCTGTGAAGCATGCCTAGGGGAGGATTGTGACTTAGTGCGTTACAGATGTTCTGCGCTCCCAGGACATTACTAATAAAGGAGGGTTAATGGCTTAGACATGGGTTTAGTTACAAATAAAAGTTGCTGCTGCGAGAACAGAGAGTTTCCCTGGTTTAGCTATTTCAGGGCTGCAGGGTACCTGGTTCCTTGTACGTGTTTATTCAGTGGACTCGTTAGAGGGCAGAGCAGCAGCACTGTGATTTGTCTGGCTGCTTGCAGGGGAGCACCGCAAACCCAAGCTCAGACCCCTTCTCCCCTTCAGTTGAAGTATGTCCCAGCCCCCTTCAACAGCCCCACCCAGCAGCCTGAGTAGGGATGTGAAAAGTGTTTAAAAAAAAAAAAAAAAAAAAGTCAACTGTGTAGAAATTCCATCGGTTACGCAGTTAAACGGGCTCCTTGTTGCCGCCGCTGGCCCAACAAACCGCACTTCCCAGCAGAGTTCAAACGGCAACAGGAGCCGATAAGCATCAGCTGAGCCACTAACTGTTTAAACGCATGATCATTAAACTGTTGATACCCTCTATTGATAAGAAGATTATACGAAACTAGGCAAATACAACTTCGATGGGGCTACTATAAGGTGGGTGGCATAACTGTCTGGATAAGAACTACTCTCTGAGAATGGTTAATGGCTCACAATCCTGCTGGAAGGGTATAACAAGTGGGGTTCCGCAGGGGTCTGTTTTGGGACTGGTTCTGTTCAATATCTTTATCAACGATTTAGATGATGGCATACAGAATACGCTTATTAAGTTTGCAGATGATACCAAGCTGGGAGGGGTTGCAACTGCTTTGGAGGATAGGATCATAATTCAAAATGATCTGGACAAACTGAAGAAATGGTCTGAGGTAAACAGGATGAAGTTTAGTAAGGACAAATGCAAAGTACTCCACTTAGGAGGGAACAATCCATTTCACACAGACAGAATGGGAAGCAACTGTCTAGGCAGGAGTACTACAGAAAGGGATCTAAGGGTCATAGTGGACCACAAGCTAAACAGGAGTCAGCAGTGTGATGCTGTTACAAAAAAAGCAAACATGATTCTGGGCTGCATTAACAGGAGTGCTGTGAGCAAGACACGAGAAGTCATTCTTCCGCTCCAATTAGGCCTCAGTTGGAGTACTGTGTCCAGTTCTGGGCACATTTCAAGAAAGATGTGGAGAAACTGGAGAAGGTCCAGAGAAGAGCAACAAGAATGATTAAAGGTCTAGAGAACATGACCTATGAAGGAAGACTGAAAGAACTGGGCTTGTTTAGTTTGGAAAGGAGAAGACTAAGAGGGGACATGATAGTGCTTTTCAGGTATCTAAAAGGATGTGACAAGGAGGAGGGAGAAAAATTGTTCTCCGTGGCCTCTGAGAATAGCACAAAAAGCAATGGGCTTAAACTGTAGCAAGGGAGGTTTAGGTTGGACATTAGGAAAAACTTCCTGACTGTCAGGGTGGTTAAACACTGGAATAAATTGCCTAGGGCGGTTGTGGAATCTCCATCCCTGGACATATTTAAGACCAGGTTAGACAGACACCTGTCAGGGATGGTCTAGAAGGTGCTTGGTCCTGCCGTGAGGGCAGGGGACTGGACTTGACCTCTCGAGGTCCCTTCCAGTTCCAGTGTTCTATGATTCTAGTGTTCTAAACTTTCACATCCAAACGCCCGAGCAGGTACAACTCTATGACTCCAAGGTGACAGCAGCCGAACTGGGCCTGGTGTTTGCTTCCCCTCACAGCTGGAGGAGAAAGGCGACAGCCCCAGCCCGCAGGGCCTCTCACCTGCGAAGGCTGCGGCTCTTCCTCGCTGGACTCCGAGGAGGAGCTCTCAGCCTCCTTTGCTGCTCCCTGCTTCTGGGGCGTCCCTGCTAGAGAAGCAAAGTGCTGGTGAAGGCCTAGCACAGAGCGCCCCTGAACTGGGAGCACCCAAGGCCTCTCTGGGTGTCTCTCCCGGATACGGGCGGTCGCGGGGCTCCCAAGAGACGCAAGCTCCAGAGCAGCCTCTTCTCTACAAGCAGCCTGCCACCTCGTCACCCACAGCCATCAGTGAGGCCCATCCCGCCAGCCCAAAGAGTCTATTGCACAGCGAAGCTTTGGTCTCCATGCGGCTTGCTAGGCCGGCAGCCCCCGACTACCACCAAAGTCCCGCCCCCTACCCCAAGCAGCATCTCTTACCAGGCTTCGGGGGCTGCTTGGCCGTTTCCTCCTCGCTGTCTGAGGAACTGCTGCTCTCCGAGCTCTCCTGTCCTTTGGCAGGCGGGGCGGGCACAGCCTGGCTCTGGGTGGCCCTGCCTGCAGCCTGAAGTCCTGCTTTTCCTGCTCCTGCCATGGGACCTTTGCCCTTGGCAGAAGAGCTCTGCAACACGGGGGCGTTTGCTTGCGCACCCTTCCCCACAGGGGCAGCGGCTTTACCCGAGGCGGCCCCCTGCTGCAAGCAGGCAGAAGGAAATGAGGCACATTTTAGACCATGGGTTCCCAAACTTGGGGGTGGGGGGGTGAAGAAATTCCGGGTGGGGGGGTGGGCACAAGGCGACCCAGGGCCCCCCCCCAGCTGCTATTTTGTTTTTTGGCCCCGGTCAGTTCTCCCTTTTTTTTGTGCTCATCAAGTTTTGCTGCTATGGGGGGATGGGGTGGGGTGAGGGTTTCTCAAAAATCAAAAAGGGGGCGTGATGCCGAAGTTTGGGAACCACCATTTTAGACAAACTGCGGGTGGATCATTCATGGCTTCCCTGAGCTTTCCAGAGCATCCAGCGTACCCCAAAAACAGGGGGCCTCTCAGGGTGAAGGCCTAGTTTCCCATCAGCCTATGGGCAAGTCACGGCACTTCAATGACTGTTTCCCCATGGGCACAAAGAGGAAAACACCAGCAGCTACCTGGGGGTGCTGAGGAAGCCACAAGCCCCGACACAATTCATGAAAGGAGTTAAGAGCCTCAAGTCCCAAACCAAACTGCCATCTCCTCAGTAAAATGCCCTCAGGGATACAGCTAGTTAACGTCACGCCCAAAGCCCAGGCTCTGGCTGTGGCGAGGGGCAGCAGCCGCTCAAATCAGAGCCAGATAGAGAGGGAAAGAGATGGTCAGGTCACACTAGGTCTGAGTGTGAAGAGGTGCAGGGGAAGCTAGACCAGCTGCCCCCCGCCCCAAGTGCACACCAATCTCTGCTCTACGCTTACTAGACTGGGGTACTGTAGCCCCCTCAGCACGGACGCCAGGCTGGAGCCAAGATGTGGGGTCAACCAGCAAGAGAGACCCGTGGGGAACTCCCGACAGCTGCCAAGGTGCTTTCAGCCTAGCGCTCGCACCAGGAAGGTGACAGCGGGAGGGTGAGAATTGCAGCCTCCTTAGGCAAGGCAGCAGAGGGTGTTCTTCTGCATTATGGGAACGGTGCAGGATCGGTCATTAAAACAGTGCTGCAAACCCCACCCTGGCTCCCGAGGCCTCTCCACCAGGCCTGCGGACTCCAGGTTCAGCCAGCTGCCAGGGCTCCCTGCCAGACCACACGGTGCCCAGCACTTCCCTTTACCTGGCTTGCAGGCTTCTCTTCCTCCTCACTCTCCGAGGAACCCGAGCTCGAGCTCTCGGACACCTGGCCAGCTGCGGCAGCTGCTGCCTTCCCAGGGCTGCTGGCTACTCGGTTTGTCCCTTTCCCAGGGATCAGCGTGGGCCTTGCTGTGCCGGCGGCTGTGCCCGGAGGCTTCGTGGCTGGGGCCGGCATAGGTTTCACTGGGGTCAGTTGCTAGGCCAGACAAGAAAGCAGGAAAGTCAAGATGGTGACTAACCAAGACGCACCAGAGCAGGGGAGCCTGGCAGCCCAGTCGCTGTCAGTGTCTGTGCTCAGATCCCAGGCCGATGGGGGCATCAGACATATGGAGACTAGGAACGCAAAGGTGTCACTGTTTAAACAGGTAACCCATAAGCAGGAGCTTATTGGTTACCCAAATGGCTACACAGCTACATGTAGCCCCCAGAGAGCGATCTGCTGCCCCACGCTGCTGCCTCTGATACAGCCGGTGCGTACGGGGAGCCGGCACATGTGGGGAGCCGGCTGACACCCCGCATGAAACTGCTGAAATTTTCAGCAGTTACACAATTACTCAATTACATGCACTTTAAACATCCCTACTTGAGGCAGAACAGAACTCCAGCCACCTGGAGATGTGCTCGTCCACTCTTTGTACACGCCACGTGGTTGACAAGAGGCCACAGCATTTCATACAGCCCAGGCCTAGCACTGCCAAGGGGGAGGGCACTGACAACCAGGGGTTGACAGGAGAAGGAGCCCCACGCTCCGGGGAGGTAGAACTTCGGCAGAGCAGTCTCCTGGCATTAGTTACAAGCCAGTCGAGCTGTGGGGCCTGCCCCGCCTGGCGGACACCTCAGCACGCTGGGGCTGTGTGGGGATCGCACGTTTTTCAGATATGACATCTGGTGCAAGATAGGGACGTGAAAGTGTCATTGGGTACATGGTTAACCAAAAAGCCGGGCTCATTCGTTAACCACCATGGCTACACGCAGGTTCCCAGTACACAGGGGGAGCTGTCCCCAAGCTCCATGCATGGCGGCGCTGCCGCTCTGATCCCAGGCTCAGCTGTGCGGCGCTGCCGGTCTGAAGTACCCCCTCTACCCCCTTTTGCTGCCTCTGATAGAGGCAGTGTGGGGAGGAGGGGGGGAATTGACTAATGGACTAGTCCTTAACATCCCTAGCTCAGCAGAGCTTCCTCCCCCATTGCCTGACACCCACGTGGTCTGTTTTCTAGTTACCTGTGGAGGGATCAGCTCCTCCTCTGAGTCAGACTCCTCGCTGCTATCTGCCGCCTCTTGTGCTTTTGGAAGGGAGGCTGGAAGGGCCTGGGCCTTCTTGCCACCAGCCAGCTGTGCTGCTGCAGCCGTCTTTGGTACTGAAAGAGGACAGAGGGAAACGGAGGGCGGGAGTCAGGCTTGTTTATAGGCAGAGAGTGGGGGAAATGGGGATGACAAAACACCCTCAGGCCACACAGGAGGGGAAGCTTCATTCATTACTAAGTAATAATCAAGACATGTAAAACAAAAGGAAGCACTTCATGCAATGCATCAACCTGTGGAACTCCTTGCCAGAGGATATTGTGAAGGCCAAGACTGTAACAGGATTAAAAAAAAAAAAAAAAGAGCGAGATAAATTCATGGAGGTTAGGTCCATCAATGGCTATTTGCCAGGATGGGCAGAAATGGTGTCCCTAGCCTCTGTCAGAAACTGGGAATGGGTTAGAGGGGATGGATCACTTGATGATTACCAGGCCTAGCTGGACCTTTGGTCTGACCCAGCATGGCTGTTCTTACTAGTAATCGCTAACAGAGCCTTCCATTCATGGATCTCCAAGTGCTAACAAGTTATTATGCCAAGGCTCCTCCATCTGCCCAGGCTGGGGAGTTATGTGTCGGGAAGCAGCTGACCCAAACTGGCTACGCTAACCCCACCTCCCAAACTGCACGAGGCTTGGTGTTGAACGGACACTCTAGCAGAGACAGAAGGGAGCGGCACTGACAGGCCCTGCTAACATCAGCTTCAGAACGACTGGCACAGGCTGCAGCCCTTAGCAGTTCAGAATGTGCCTTGTGCTCATTCCTAGGGGGCGGTCCTGAATGAAGAGAAGCCCCGAATGACAATGGAAGCCTAGAACCTCACCAGCATTCGGAGGCTGCTTTGGGGCTGCCTCTTCCTCCTCGCTGTCCGAGGACGTACTGCTCTCGCTTGCGGAGGCCTTGCCCTGCAAGGCACTTCCTGCTTTCACGGGGCTCCCAGCGTTACCAGCCAGGCTGGGCTTGGTGCCGGAGGAAGCCTGCAGAGCTGGCAATCTCTAGGAAAAAAATAAACCAATTATTTTTATTTTCAAAAAAACAGAGTCAATGCTAGCGTCCGGGTTTGTTTCCTGCACCCCTTACTCTGCTGGTACTGAACACACTCCTTTTATCCCCACAGAACGTCACAGATGGACCATTTCTGGAGCCAATGCAACGCAAGTGGGAGGCAGCAGCTGTTCGCAGCAGACAGAAGCACCACACTGCAGTTTGGGCAAGAAGGGAGGAAAGATACGGCAGCCTATCAGAATAGAGTAGGGAAAACTTGGGGGAACTGACCAGGAAACGGTCTTACAGCCCTAGTCTTACAAAAAGGGCCAAGGGATCTTCACAGACAAGGGGCTCGACACCTCGTTATCCCATCTCCTTTGACAATGGTCTCTCCAGCAGCCCACGCTCCCTATGAATAAGCCAAGACAATAGTTCAGGTTTGACTTGGAAGGGAGAAACCACCAATGGAAACCCCACTCCTGCTGCTTGCAGGAGCTAGGTGTCCCTTGGAGGCTCCTCCCTGGAACACTCTCTGACCCTGGTGGCTTGTGACTTTCGGAGGGAGCAGCGCTCAAGGTGAAACCACCCCATGATCCTCCCAGCACAGCAGCTGCCTCCCGGACACAGCATCAGCTAGGAGGTTCCCACGGGAGGGAGACAGCATTGCACTGGTCTAGAACACGAGCGATTCCTTTGTCCACATGCCTGAAGAAGCAGCCGTGCAACTCTAGCCCACAGTGCTTGGGTTGTACCTTTGAACAGCAGCTGTCAGCGCTCTGATTTCGGCGACTCAAGGCAGGGCGTGAGTCACATCTCAGAGTCATGCGCAGCTGCTGAGTTGATGCAAGGAAATACCAGTTACTGCGGCACTTGAAACAATCATTCCAGACAGGTCTGGTCTTCTCACTTGCCCATGGAGGGTGGAGAGCGCTTCCATGTTCCTCTCCCCCTTCGGCGGTTTGCAATGGGGGCACAGAGGAGTGCTGCTTGCAGGGAGTTCGGGAAACACTCTGCCCTCGGGGGTTCTTCAATGGCGGTGATGCCCTGCCCCGCCCCACTCAGATACCTGCTCTGTGGCATCCAAACACGCAGGGCTGAACACTCCTGCACCAGTTTGCTCAGGCAGAGGAAAAACATGACGATGGCCATGTTGGACCACCCCCTGGGTCCACCATTTCCAAAATCCTGTCTTCCAACAGAGCATGACAATTATTGAGCGACTCATCCGGTGGTCCACGCCCAGCTCCTGGCAGTCGGACATTTCAGGACACCCCGTTTGCCAGGCAGAGCGCCACCCAACCTGCCTGTGGCCGTGACCCCCTTTTGGGGCTCCATCCCACTCACTGGGAGCCATTAGCGGAACAGTTCTTGGGGAAGACAGAGCATGGCAGCAGCTCTACCATGAATGGCCAATCCCTTAGAACTCATTCACTTGACCGCCTGTGCTGGACTTGGTACTATGGCAGCAGAGAACTAGACCATCACTGCTGTTCTGACAGCCCAGGAGGGTGGGCTGCTGCTAGCCAGCGGCCATGAGCCCCAGGTCTGAGAGATGAGCGACTGTGGCAAATGTGGCTTTCTGGCATGGCCCTGCAGAGTGCTGCCCCATTGAGCCCAGCACAGACCAGGAGAGCGCACTGGAGAGTTTACCCGTTACAGAAGGGGCTTGCCAAACCAGCCAGGCCCACGGCGGCTCTGCACACACACACAAACCTCCCCAAGGACGAGAGGGGAAAACAAACTGGAGCATCTGCTTCGGTTAGCGTGAGTCACTATCTCCGCGCGAGGGGCCAGCTTCCAAATGGCAAATCGAGAGCATGAGCTGAACCAGATGCACAGGTTTAAATGAATCACCTACTTGGGAGCACACACACTAGCACCTGGGGCTGTTGGATCTAGCCTAAGTCACTTGCCTCCAACTTCCTAGTGACGGGAAGGACTCTTGCTCACGTTCAGAGAGAAAGCCCATGGATAACACAAGGACGTACCGGGGGATAACTCAAGGACCCGGAAGACAAGCAGACAGCAGCATCCGGACTAGGGACGTTAAATTTAGCTTAATCAACTAACTGATGGAAAATCCATCAATCAGTCAATAAGTGGGGGAGCCAAAGTGAGATTAGCTCCCAGCCCTGGGAGCTAACCCCGCTGTGGCTCTGCATTTTTAATATATTAAGAGCCAGTAGACTCTTAATACATTTTAAAAGAAGAGAGATGCAGTGTCTGGGACTGGGCACGAGCCAGGAATCAGCTGAATCCTGGCTCGTGCTCACGCCCCACTGTCGCCCTCCCCCGGGGAGATGGTGCTGAGGGGGAACCGGCTTCCCCCAGTACTGACCCCTGCTCTTCCCCTTTGCTGACTCTAGTCGAGGGACTAGTTGACTGATAAGCTTTTGCTTATTGGATAGTCGACTAGTTGCTTACATCCCTAATCCAGACACTGAGTAAGAACACGGAGCAGTGTGCAGAAGACAGACACTAGAAAGCCAAGTCTGCCCCATGACCAGCCAGAGCCCAGCAAGTGAGGGCCAACTCCTGCCTCCCCCACACGTCACTTCCCCAAAAGGCTGCACTTCTACAGGGCCACCGTGTCCTAGTGAGGGAGTCCAGGCTGGGATTCACTCTGTCACTTGGCTGAACTATGCCCGGCTGTAAAAATGCCCCCAAGAGAGCAGCGCAGAACAGGATCGGTGCCTATAATGGACCCGGGAGACTGGAAGAAGCCGAAAGTCAAGGGGAGAGAGGGGGAAGCAGTCTGATATATTGGTGATGCTGGGAGAGATCCAGGAGATAATGGGAGTGGGACTATAGATCAGCCATGGGCAACCAAGACTAGCGAGCGGACCACAGGAGTGGCCCTCCATCTTAGTGGGCCGTGTGATTGTCAGCGGTGGGCAACCTGCCGCCCCTGGCCCACTGGGGCATCACCTGCAGCCTGCACAACCCCTCTCTGCCCCCTTCCCCAATGCATCTCACACCCCAGGGCTCTGAGACCCCGCACTTCCTACTCCCTCCCCTCCCCCAGCATTTTCGGCACTCCATGAATCCGCTGATTCGTGCTCCCTCTGTGCTCCTCCCTCCCTCCCAGAGCTTGAGCAGCTGCAAACAGCTGATCCGCAGCATTCCAAAGTGCTGGGAGGGAAGGAGAGGAGCAGGAAGTGCAGGGCTCCAGGAGAGGGGGGCAGACTGGGGGTGTGCAGGCCACAGGGGGAACCCCCAGGGGCTGCAGGTTGTCCACCACCACTGCAGATTGAGCTTCTCAGTTCCCTCGCTTCCCCTTTTCCTCTCCCTCTGTTCCCCTATGCATAGCTCCCGGCCTAATGGCAGGAACGAGCTTACCCCCCCCACTACTGCTCTTCAGTTTATTTGCACAATGCTGCGAGTCAGAAAGCCAGCATGCTCCCCTGAAGCCGCATCAGTCACATCCCAGCTATCACCCCCCGGCAAGCCCAGGGAGCGCCTCCCCGATGCCCACTCTGAGTGCAGTAACCCGCCTGTGCTGCAACACACAAAAATAAAGACATGTCCACTGAAGGATCTGAGCTGGGGGGCTGGAGCAGTCCTGCTTCATCTCCATAAGGGTCTAGCGGAACATCACCTCAGCCCCGAGGCCAGGGAAAAGCTCACAGCCACATTCCCGGTCATGCCCATTAATGCCACGTGCCTCCACTCTGGGTGCGGAGAGGAGACGCAAACTTGCGGCACATGTAAAGCAAGGCCCAAGTTTCTCAGACAGAGCATCCGGCCATCAAGGCACAGGAATGCTGGGGAGCCTAGATGAGATTTTTGGCCTTGTTGCACCAGTGGGCTTGGAAAGTATGAAAGAAGCAGTTTCTTCAAGGTCAACCTTATTTGGTTTTTCCCCCTGCAATGGGGAAGCAAACAAACAAATCCCCCCACACCTTTGCAAAACAATCCTAAACCTTCAGAGGTAAACATATTAATTAAGTAGTTTGATGTAGGCAGGATGTTCCTTTTAATTGTGCTAATCCACCCCCACAGTGAAAGATGAAGCAGCTTGCAAATCTCGGTACCTGCCTGGATCTCACTCAGAGATTAGTATCCTGCAGCTTCAGGAAGTCAGTGGTTAAACATATGGCCAAGTACTTCATGTTCTCCATCTGCCCAGAGGCGTTCTGCTGGGAGAGCCGGATTGTGGCCACAAATGGGCCTAATGCAAAACGCCAACCTTCATTCCGAGTCCTTGGATGCTGGTCATAAAAAAAAACCAGCCTCTCTTGGTAGCAACAGCTGGTAGGTGGGAGTCCCAAATTTGCAAACAGTGGTAGAAGGAGACATTCAAGTCTTCAATGGCCCTTCAGCAAGAGAGCAAGCACTCTGCCTCAGGTAGGGCATTCTCCAACAAAACACACTCTTCATGTATGACTAGAAGGGCCAAATCTCCCAGGTTTTGCATACATTTTTCATGCAGCATAAATTCCGCCCCCTCCTCCCACAGCTCTTGTTCTGAACCAGCATTCCGATTTGAACTGCAGTGTAGAAATGCTGAGACAGACTGGGATCACGCCAGCCACTTGGGTTCCTCCACTAGGGATGTTAAGAGGTGGGTATTTAACTAATCGTGCAGTCGACAGAATTTTTAATTGACGACATGATTAGTCGATAGGGGAAGGTGCTCAAGTCTTGGCTCGTGCCGGGTCTGGGAGCTACCTCCACTGCAGCTCTGAAGTTTAAATGTAGTAAGAGCCAGGCGGGCAGGCAGCCTGACAACTATTACATTTAAAATGCAGAGCTGCAGCGGGGGTAGGTCCCAGACCCATCGCGAGCTAGGACTGAGCTGGGCTTGCTTAGTCCACCAGCCCGTCTGGGAGGAGGGCCTGCAGGGGGGTGTCCCAAGCCTGGGCCAGCTGCAGGAAGAGGCTGCTGCCTCTAATACATGCGGGGAAAATCTGCTTTTAAGCCAGCTCCTGCTCCCCACCCCACCCCTGACTCCCTATCCTCCACAGTAAAAGCCAACACGCAGAGCTCGCTAAGACTCCCGCCTGTGTTCACCCTAGGGGCACATGGAGAGAAAACTCAGAGATGCAGGGTGGGAGGAAGTATACCTCAGGGGGGAGGGGGACTTGCACACAGTCAGACTGCGTCCTGCTGGAGTGCTGCCTTCTGGAAGGCCATGTGAGCACTTGCGGCCAACTGGCTATGGATGCGTCCTACCAGTAATGAATCCCAAGGGCTGTGCTCACTGCTAGATTAAATCACAAGCAACCAAGAAGCACAAATCCATTTTGTCTGGATTCCCGCCTGATCCCGATCCCACCAGAAGAGATGGAAGTTCGACGGGAGCGGGTTCTGGCCTATGCAAGCGCCAGCAGACTGCACGTGCACCCAAGTCGCAAGCCCAAGCTGCTCGTGGCCTCCCATGGATCCATTCTGCGACCTGTCACGTGTCCCAATCGAAAGGAAGCAAGAGGGAGGGCTCTGACCGGTTACGGTTTGTACAACAGCATCTGGATGCAAGCAGATGAACTATTCTTCATGTACAGTTTGTGCTGCTTTGGCTCCTCACGCAGCTGACGAATGGGAGATAGTTTAAGCCAAGCGATACTATCTACCCTCCAGCCCTCACGGCCTTGGCTTGTATCTTACTATAGTGTTTTGTAATGACTTGTGTTTGTAGAGCTGGCTGCTGCCAATAAGATCAAAGGAGCCAGAGAATCCAGTAACTATACACCAGACATTTGGAAACTGCCTTAAATAAAGTGGGGAGCCATCAAATGAGAACAGTTTGCAGTTCTACAAAGCAAAGGTAGAGGGACTCCTTGCACAGGGCTGAGACTTCATGCACTAGAAAGACTTTGCATCCTAAGCACAACAGCACAAACAGGCTAGCACCCGCCAGCCACTAACCCAGCCATCACCAGCCTCGCCGAACCCCACTAGGGACAATAACCACAAACCTTCTGGCTTATCGGAATGGGGGGAGCCTCGTCCTCACTGCTCTCTGAGTTGCTGCTCTCTGAACTCGCTCTTGGCGCTACGCTCCCAGAGGCCTTGGCAGTGGTTCTGGGTGTTCCAGGCCCTGCGTTGGCCTGGCTGGGCACAGCTACTTTTGGGGGCTGCTTCCGCGGAGCTGGTGCTGAGGCTTTTGCTGGAGCTGCCTTAGCGGGTGGCGGAGTGGCTGGGGCGCTTTTCAGCGGCAGCGCCGTGGCCAGGGGAGCCTTTGCAGATGTACCTGCCTAGAGCCAAGGGAAAGGAACATAATAAACACAAGAATCCAGGACTCAGGGGAGGGAGAGGTGTCCTCCCAGGATGAAAGAGACAGGTCAAGATGTGGCTCTGGGAAGTGACTGTAAAAAAAATGCCACGGCTGAAAGAGTGAGGAATGTCAAGAGTGGATGGGAGACCCGCATGGCAAGCCAGGTGCCCCGCATCAGTCCTCCTAGCTGCTGGAAGAAACCTGCTGGGGTGAGGGAGTCATGACTGAAACTCCTCAACATTCTGCTGCCCAACTGGTCACAGCTGCACACACAGTGGGGAGAGAACAGGCTGCCTGAGAAACAGCTGTTCCTGTTCACAGGCCCCATGGCACAGGAACCAATGGGGCAAAGGCCCAAACCCTCCTACCCAGGCACAACAGCAGCAGAAATCAGGGGGCACTAGAGTTTGCTAATCTAGGTCTGTATTTCAGAGATCTGTGCATCTGCCTGCAAGTCCATTTGTACGAGAGCCCCTCCTAAACAGTAAGAGGCAGCTTCCTCTTCACTCCGCGCAAGGCCAGGGTTTGGTTGTGCCAGGAAAACGGGATGCACCCGGAATCTGACTGTTAACCACAACACGGAAAGGGAAGAGGCCGATTCAAGGGCAGCTGTACTGCACAGTGACTACGGGGGCAGCAGAATGATCGCTGGGGGGGCAGTGAGCCGGGGGGGGGGAGGGACACACAAGGACAGCAGAGTGACCCCTGAAGGCAGCAGCACCAGGAAGGGAGTGGCCAGCTGGGGACAGAGCTTGCCATTTTGCCAGCCCCTTGCCTCAAACCCCTCCCCTCTGACCCTTGACTGCAGCGCTGGACCAGAGGAAGGGGGAGGGGAAGACTCCCACCAGGCCAGGCAGCACAGCCCTGGCCCCCCGCCCGCCTCACGCCATGACCAGCCTGCACGCCTCCCCCCTCCACCGCTGGACCAGACCCGGGCAATGCCAGGTAAGTCTTGTCGTACTCGATGTTGCAGGTTAACACTTGGCTGTGAGTCCCCATCTTTTCATAGCTCAGTTGTAGAACAAGGGGTGGGGGAGAGAGGTCACAGTAGAATTGTCCTTTCCTGGGCGAGGAGCCTTACCCTGTTGCAAGGGCGACCTGGCAGTGCCCTGTGCTTCTTTTACCAGGTTCTCTCCCCTGGCATCACCACGCCTCAGGACACCCACCTGCGCAGCTGGCGTGGCCGCCTCCTCCCCCCTGTCAGAGTCGCCACTGCTCTCAGAAGTGTCCTCTGCCTTCGCGCTCCCAGCAGCCTTTGCAGGAGCTGCCGCCTTTGCAGCTCCCGATTTGCTCTGGGCTGGTGCATCCGCGGCAGGTTTCCATGGAGCTGGGGTGGACACTTTCCTTGGGGGCCTCTTGGTGGGCGCTGGAGTGGCCGGAGCACTTTTCACTGGGGTGGCATTCACCGGCGCCGCTTTCACCGCTGCTTTTGTCTGGCGGCGAGAGACAAGACCAACCGACGAGGTGGTGGGGGAGATCGGCCCAGAGCACAGGCCCCGATCAGCGGGCGGGATTAGCTATAAACGAGGCCACCCCCCACTCTGCAGCAAGCCAGGCCGTAGCTCTGTGCAAGGCTCTTGGGCTGGGCAGCAACTGGTGGTTGTGTGGCAGGTTTATGCTAGAGATGGTGGTTTGGGGATGTGTGTTTGATTGGCACGATCTGGCACACCCGTCTGCACTGACTGCGTCCTAGGGGCCCGAGCGGCTCGGGGTTTGCTCCTCCCTGTGCTCTAACTCTCTGCGGAGGGGGCAGGACTCAGACTTTCCCTTTACAGCTGCAGAGGCTGGGTGGGGCTGTAGGTTGGGATGGGGGAGGGGGAGGTTAGCTCTGTTTCCTCAGTGCCCTGGCTGCAGAGAAAACTGGTTTTAGTCCCCACCCAGGGGAGCCAACGGCCATGCCGGGCCCCTGGGAAAGGTGAGGGTTCCAGCTCCCTGAAGGGGCATGGCCATGGGCAGCCAGCCCTCTGCACTACCCCTCCTCACAGCCTTTCGAGCCACCCACACGATACTCCAGCAGCAATTTAAAGGGCCCTTGAGACTCATCAGGCCCCAGGTTAGTGCCCCCGCCCTCAGCAGGCCTGTCCCCACCCCAACCAGTCTGGGGAAGGTTCTACACAGTGCGAGGCCCTGGCAGGTTAGAGGATGGCAGGGGTGGGAGACGTTCCAAGCATTCAGGAGACCCTCTTGGAGGTAGATACCTGGAGCACTGGGGTTCCTAATCCCTCTTCAGAGGAAGTCTCATCACTCGAGGCCTCACTGCTGCGCTCCGCCTGTCCAGTCGTTTGCTTCAGCTCTGAAACACCAGAGAGGAGACCTCACTCACCCCGCGCGCTCTCGTGGAGTCCGTGCAGACCGTGCTTGTAACGCGGCCGTCAGGCTATGGAACAGAGCAGTCAGGAGGCAACAGCCGTGTCGCACAGGGGCAGGGCTCTGTGACACTGCTAAGATCTTAGGTGCCTCCTGAGCACATCAAAATGTTCCTAGTCACATTTTTAAGATGAACCTCCCGCCCCCAAACACACACACTTTCCTTAGGAGACCCTCCCTCCAGGAGGACCAGTCACCCCAAGTCCTGGCTCCTGGGGTGGGTGCAGCATGGCCTCTCCTGAGTGCAGGATCCGGTCCCAAGCGCAGAGCCTGCTTTTCCAGACTTGTGCACTAATGATGAGCAAAGGGTGTTTTTTAATGAGCTATTTCTCCTTCCTCCCTCCTCCTTCTCCAGTATGAAGGAAGGAATTTCCCATCACTAAACAATGACTTCTGGCCTGAGATCAAACAGGGCATGTTTGGGACTTTTTCAGAGCGCTCAGAATAAATCGGCGTTGTACTATCATGTGGTGGCCCTGACGTGTCAACACTCCGCTGTACTGGACACTGAACGAGAGCCTTCACCAGAACATTTGCTCCCTAGACACTAGATCCCAGCCGTTCCTCTAGGTCACGGAGCCAGGCGACCTGATCTGGTCTGTGACTGACAGAGCATGTTGCTTCCCCTCTCCCAGGTTTCTTTAGGCTCTACAGCGTCAGACCACAGGAGAGCTCAAGCCACGAGGTGCGTCGCATTACCAGCTACTCTGCAGAGCCAGACCAGAGATGCACGGCTCATGGCCAGTGCAACCCCCCTGCAACGCCTTAGGAAACGCATCCCGAGCCCATGGGTTTCTCACCTGATTTGGGAGCTGGGAGCTTGGCAGCTGGCGTCTTCTCCTCTTCCTCGCTCTCTGACGAGTCGCTGCTTTCCGAGCTCTCTGCCGCCTTCGCCGTCACTGCCCCTGCAGCTTTGCTTTGTCCTCCTTTGGCCTGAGTTGCTGCAGCAGATCCTGGCTTATCAGCCCGGGCTTTCTTCTGTCCTGCTTTGGCCAGAGCTGAAGCAGCAGCTGGTGCAGCAGGCGTGGGCTTGTTCGAGATGGCTTTGCTCTTCCCTGCTCCAGCAGCTGCCCCCGGCTTCCCCGAAGCAGCACTGGCTTTGTTTTGGGGCGCGTGCTGCAGAGAATTAGCCACTTTGCTGCTCGCCGCTGCAGTTCTCACCTGGAGAAACACCACAAGCGGTCAGTGCCTGGCCGGCCGTGTGTCCTTTTCATGGAACCGAGAGGCCCTGGACTAGACGTTAGGAACTGCCGCCCAGGCAACGCTGAAACGCAGCGAGTCGCTAACACTCTCCATAGCCAATGCCAAGTCGGAGGCACTCGGAGACACGCTCATGCCGGGTGCAGCCCCGGGAAACCAACAAGACTCACACCAGCAAGGTAGCTGGCCTTCAGAGCACCCATCTCCATTATACCAGAGCTTTGCTGTGCCCACTGCCCCAGTCAGGCAGAAGAGGGCTTAACGAGGCTTTTGGTATTTCCCCCTGAAGTGAGCACCTAATTAACTAGCATATGGAGTGAGGGGAGGAGTTCTGTGCCCTCCCCCCACAATAGTGCCACATCCAAATACCACTGGAGTCTCTTAACACTGCCCATGGAGCACATTCAACCTCCACAGGCAGCTTCCCTATTATGGAGCCATACACACAGCGCCCTCGGGCCAGTCTACACACAGCCGTACACACAGCACCCTAGGGCAGAAGAGGGTTGCGTCAGTGCCAGCAAACCGGCAACCTCCCCCCCCCACCACTGTCTGGCAGCACTCACCAATGTGGCTCATACAGGTCTCCACGTGAAATAAACGACACATCAAAAGCCCTTTTTTGATGTTCTAAAGAGCTACCTAGGGTTTGTGACCCCCCCCCCCCCCACCAGCCAACGTTGCTATAACTTTTTAAGGCAGCCTGGCCTCAGGCCATTAGCAGTATTGGGGATGGCACAGAGAAAATGTCACTTTACCGCCTTTATTTCCTTTCCAGCCACCGCCGCCTCTTCTGAAGAGGAGTCTTCGTCCTCGCTGCTCTCTGCCTGCGCCATGGAGTTAGCCACAACGGGGGCGCCAGCTGCCACATAGAAAGGAAAGCCCCCACTAGGCAAAGACTCAAGACACAAAACTCTCCCCCCACCTACAGGAGACAAGCACTAGCTCCTGACCCTGGTTCTGCACACCACCCCGGCACCGGAGGAAACAGCTCGCGGCTCCAATGCGGCGTTCGCTTCCCCTACCTCTTACCACCCCGCCTGCCTCTGAGCAAAGAGTCACGTTCTCTTGACCTGAGAGAAATCCCCAGATGTTGGCAGTGGACTCGGAGCAGAGGTGTAATAATGTTATGGACTGGGGATGTAAAAGACGTTGTAAAAAAGTAACCATGTAACTGTTAAAAATCCTAGTAGTTACACACTCTGCTGGCTCTGCCGCTGGCTTCCCAGGAGCAGGGCCAGCGGCTGGCATGCCCCAGCAAAGAGTGTAACAGTAACGGAAAAAGATGCTTATCGGTTAACCATTTAAACGTTTACATCCCTATTATGGACACTGCAGGAATTGCAGTGTATTAATCTAGGAGTATCGAGGTATAATAATGGTTTAAGAGGCCTCGTGTGCACTAGGAAAAACATGCTCTCTCCTCAGCCAAATCAAGTTAGCTTAACTTGACTCCCTCTGTGAGACTTACTCAGTGAGTTTAGCATATGCTAGAATTCAATGGAATTTGCTTGGCTAGAGTTTTAGAAGGCAGCAGTTAGACATAGCGTGGTAACTGGATCTAACCGCCCACCTTTAGACGCCAGGCTAGAGCAGCGGAGGAAGGGCTCATTCTCCTCCATTAGCTCTGGCTGAAATCACACGGGTAGGCTTCAAGAGAGAGAATTCCCCGTGTGCTGACCTATGGCTTGTCCTGCCAAGAGTACATGCGCATGCAGCTAATCCCGAGTTCTCAGGCAGTCTGCCCCAGATTCCTCACCCGTGAGCAGGGCTCAAATGGAAAACCGGTGCTGCATGCAACTGCACAGACAAGGAAACTGAGGCACAAAGGCAAAAATGACTTGCTCAAGATCACCCCGCAAAAAGAGATGGGAAGAAAACCCTGGTCTCCGAACTTGTAGCCCAGAGTTCTAACCACTAGGCCGCAGTGGAATGAGCTGTGCTAGACTGGCAGTGAGTCATATCATTAAGCTATCAGAACACCAGTTGCCTTATAGCCCTCTCTGCTGGTCAATTCACAAGGGCCATTACTAGCAGCGAATGGGTCTTACCTGCCACAGCTTCTGTCTCTTCTGAACTTTCAGAGCTGCTCTTGGGATCCGGCACTCTGATCTTCTTCGCTGGAGTGCCTCCCCCCAAGTCACTTGCCTTTCGCTTCTTGGCATTTGGGGGAGTTCTGTAGGACAGGGGAGGTGGTGTTAACAATAAGGGAAACAGCCTTGAAGAGCAGAAACACTTCTCAGTTCACCCACCCTCGTTCCTCCAGGCTCAGAATTAGGGATGTTAACTAATGGGTATTTGTGTAAATGTGTAACTGCTGGATTTTTTAGCGGTTACACATTTACATGCGAGTGGCAGGAGGGCGGGAGTAGAAACCAGTGCCTGGTTTCTGTCTGTCCTCCCCCCTACACTGCTGCCTTTGAGGGAGGCAGCTCTGTGTGCAGAGAGCTGGCTTACAGGCCAGCTCCATGCATGTATCCGCTCCCGTCTGGAGCATTGCAGCCGGGGGTGGGGTGTGTGCGCGCGCACGCGCACACACACACACACACACACACACACACACAGTGGAGAGGTAGCTACGCAGGAGCAGAACCGGTACGTGCAGGGAGCTGGCTTCCCACATGTACTGGCTCCCACCTGCCTTCTCTCTCCCATGTTGCAGCCTCTGTATCGGAGGCAGTAAGAGGTGTGTGTGCATGTAGTCATTAAGATTAACCGATTAGCCTAGGCTTATTGGTTATAGACATGTAAAAGTGTAGTCAATTAACCGATGAACTGTTAAGCAAAAGCTTACAGGTTAATGCTATAGACTACGCGCATTCCTTCCCCCCCCCCCGCCTATAAATTTTTTAGTAGGCTGGCCAGCAGCCCAGCTCAGTCCTGGCTTGCAATGGGTTCGGGACCTACCCTGCTGCAGCTCTGCATTTAAAGTGTATTAAGACCCGGGCAGGGAGCCCGGCTCAGTTCCAGCCTGTGCTGGGTCTGGGAGCTCAGACCCTGCCCCAGACAGGGGCTGCTGCCATCCTGTACAACTGCCTCTTTATCAGTGGCAACAGCACAGGGCAACAGGCAGTCAGTCTGCAAGGGGAGCTGGTTTCTGAACTGGCTCCCTTCACAGACCAGTTCCCACCTGGCACCCCGAGCGGCTGCCTCTGATACAGAGGCAGCAGTGTGGAGTGGAAGGGGCTCCCTGGTAGTGGGGCCGGAGCGCACCAGCTGCCGCCCCCAGGGACTATAGAATAGCCGAGTAACCGATAAGAATTCATGAGATTAATCGACTATCAATGAACCGATATTTAACGTCCCTAACTGGTTAATCATGTAAACAACTACACACTAACATCCCGAGTCAGACTAGGAACCACCATTGCTCTGCAACACCCTCAGGGAGCTGACTCTGGAATGGGGGCTCCGCTGTAGGCCCCGCTCTGTGGTGGGGTCCCTGGACGGGAGGCATTGGACATATGGGTCCGTGTGGGGGTTTAGCGAAGGTGGCACTGGGCATAAGGGGTGTTAGGCCAGTCTCTGGGCAGGGAAGTGGTGGGCACAGGGAGTTGGGGGGGGGGGGGGTGCCTCTGGAGTGTTTAATCACCCTGACAAGAAATTTTCCTAATGTCCAATCTAATCCTCCCTTGCCGCAGTTTAAGCCCATTGCTGCTTGTTGTAGCATCAGAAGTTAATGAAAACAAGGAGGAGGGAGAAAAATTATGACAATCTTTTATGTATTTGAAAACTGTTTTGTCCCTTCTCAGTCTCCAGACGAAACCCCCATTTTTTTTCTATCCTCTCTCATTGGTCATGTTTTCTAGGCCTTTAATCATTTTTTATTGCTCTTCTCCGGACTTCTCCAATCTGCTCACATTTTTCCTGAAATGCAGCACCCAGAACTCAACAATACTTTGACTGTGGCCTAATGAACACAGAATAGAGCAGAAGAATGACTTCTCCTGTCTTGCTCACAAGGCCCCTGCTAATACAGCCCAGAATCATGTTTGCTTTTTTTGCACAGTGTCACACTATTGGCTCATATTAAGCTTGTGCTCCACTATGGCACCCCCCTTCCTCCAACCTCCTGCCTAGACAGTTATTTCCCATTTTGTATATGTGCAGATGATTGTTCCTCTCTAAGTGCAGTAAATTTGCATTTGTACTTATTGAATTGCATCCTATTTACTTCAGACCATTTCTCCAGTTTGTCCAGATCATTTGGAATTACAATCTTATTTTCCAAGTTGCAACCTCTCCCAGCTTGGTATCATCTGCAAACTTTACAAGTGTACTCTCTATGCTATGATCTAAATCATTGAAAGATATTGGACAGAGCCGGACCCGAACTGAGCCCTACGGGACCCCACTCAATATGCCCTTCCAGCTTGATTGAGAACCACTGACATTTATTTTCTGGAAATTATTTTCCAAACAGTTATGTACCTATTAGGGATGTAATAGTGTAGCTGGTTAAACAATTAACTGATAAGCAGATGCTTGTCGGTTCACACTACCAGCTACACACCGACACCCTCCTCCCCTGCCCCCCCCGCATGTGGCTCCGCAAGTAAATTTTTTAGCGGGCTGGACAGCAGCCTGGCTCAGTTCTGGCTCGTGTAGGGTCCTGGGAGCGACCCCCACTGCAGCTCTGCAGGAAAAGTAACTTAGGAGCCGGCAGGCAGACATCCTGGCTCAGTCCCAGGAGCAACGCTCCCTCTAAGATTTTCCATCCATGAGCGGAGTGAGTTTTGTCTTCTGCACTGACAATGAGGTCATGTGCGCTTATTTGGATGTGTGCTACTGTGGCACCCACCAGCAGTGCTGCTCCCCAAGAGTCTCTCAGGCAGCGCCCCCCTGCTACGCGGCCCTGGACCCCCGCCCCCAATCACACAGTTCCGGCTCTCGCCTCGGCCACCGGAGCAGCCACTGCCCACCATGCGGCCTTCAGCTCCAGGCCTGAGGGAGGGCTGAAGCGAGGGCCAGGGCCGCTTGGTGGCTGCCCAGCTGCTCCTGGGGTTGGGCAGCTGCCCGCCACGCAGCTCCACCCTGGAACAGCCGAGTGGCCACTGGCTCAAGTTCTTGGTGTGTGCCTGTGCAGGCATGCACCTCAGAGGGAACACTGCCCGGATGCTACCCTGGCTTCCATTCTGCAATAACTCTTGTGCAGAGCGGAAGTGGGGGGAGCTCCCAGGGCCCAGCATGAGCTGGGACTGAGCCAGGCTGCCTGCCTGCTGGCTCCTAAATTACTCCAAGTACAGAGCCGCCGTGGGGGTAGTTGCCGGACTAGGGATGTAATAGCACAGTTGAATAACTGATAAAAAAGAGCTTATAGGTTAATGCTTTAGACTACATGCATTACCCCTCCACAGTACATTTTTTTGCAGGCTGGCCAGCAACCTGGCTCAGTCCTGGCTTGTGGTGGGTGGGGAACCCCCCCTCACGCTGTAGCTCTGCATTTAAAAGCGGGAGCTCAGATCCTCCCCTGGACAGAGGCGGCTGCCACCCCGTGCTACTGCCTCCGTATCAGCTCCTGCCTGGTACCCACACTGCTGCCTCTGATAGCACGGAGTGGGACCGGAGCGCACTGGCTGCCGGCTCCACCCACAGGGACTATAGAATAGTTGAGTAACCAATAAGAATTCATGAGGTTAATCGACTATTCAATCAACCAATATTTAACATCCCTATGCCAGACCCGGCATAAGCCGGGACGGAGTCCTTGCAGTGCTAACCCTTTCCTTAGCTGTTTATTTGGGTTAAAAAAATAACACGAAGGAGAAGGGATCACCACATTCTGACTCACTCTGTAACCAGAAAAGTAAGTCACGCAGCCGATCTACACTTGGAATTTACAACTGTATTACTCCAGGGGTGAGAAAAATCCACACCCTGCAATGAGATGGTTAAGCAGACCTAACCCCCAGCATAGACAGTGCTAGTTCCACCTAGCTACTGCCTCTCGGGGACAAAGATTACCTATGACAAGGGGAGAACCCCTCCCATCGCCATAGGCAGGCAGTGCAGCTGCAGCATTTCAAGTGTTGACAAGCCCATAGATTTTTCCAGGTCAGAAGAGACCATTCTGATCATCTCAGGTGACCTCCTGCATCACACAGGCAGAAGAACCTCACCCAATAATCTCTGCATCAGGCCAGTCGTCTCTGAGAGCTAAACGGTCTCAGGCAACATCTTAGCGAGGCAGGAGGCTGAGGCAGTATCTTTTATTGCACCGGCTTCTCTTGGTGAGAGACCCTTTCCCAAACCAAAGAAGAGCACCGAGGGGCTCGAAAGAGTGTCCCTCACACCAGCAGAAGTCAGTCCAATAAGAGACGGCCTGACCCATCTTGTCTCTTGAATAGCCTGGGCCGACATGGCTGCAACTACACCGCATAAAACAAAACCTGTGACAACAACCAACTGGTTATATAGGATCAGACTGAAAGAGAAGACTCATCTGATTATTGATTCCCTCCATAACCCAGCCATGTAAGAGCATATGGGACCATTAGATCATTTAGTCTGACCGGCTGGATAGCCCAGCCCATTATATTTCCATTACCCGTGTTGAGCCCAGTAACTTTCAAGACTTTTTATTTTTTAAATGAAGAGGGTGCTGCGTGGGTTAGGTGCACACTAACGACTGACAGCACAGCAGCAAGACCTATGCAGGCAAAAGCTCAAGCCTAGACTCATTCATACTAGGGGACGTAACCATATAAATGATTAAACAATAAGCTCAGGTTTATTGGTTATATGCAGGCTCCTGCCTTGCTCCTGGGGAGCCAGCTGCCACGTCATGCTGCTGCCTCTACATCAGAGGCAGCAACACGGGGATAGCAGCCAGCTCCCCAGGAGCCGGTACTCACCGGGAGCTGACTTACAAGCTACACCAGCAACAAAAGTCGGATTTGCCAGTTTAAGCTGTTTCTTCCTTAGGAAGGTTAACCAATTAAACGGGATTATACATCCCCAATAGGAGCTGCAACCTCCCATGCCTGCAGCGATGTAGGTAAATATAGTGGCGGGGCCCCAGCAGGGGCTAACCCTGGGGAACCGAATCTGGCCTGCGAGCTGGTATTTTTCCACTCCTGTTATACTGACACATCTTTAAAGTGTGGTGTAGGCCACAGAAACATATTCTATTACACACAAAACCAACAGTTAGCCTGAGTAATCTTAGTAAAAATACAGGGGGAGCTGCTCAGAAGGCAGCTGAAAAATCTAATTCCTTCCAAGCTCCGGGACAATAGATAAGAATGTTGTGAGAGTCAGTTGATTGTACAGGGCTCTGAGGATGCACCATGCGAGGAATGCTCAGCATCCACGCTATGCAGCGATCCCCACTCACAGGTCATTCTGCCAGTCCCCTGGATAACTTTCACAGCTAGACACAGTCTCATTTGGCATTTCTATCTAATTCAACAACTGGACTATGCTGGGTTCTCTCACGCTACAAATTCAGTCCCAAGGAGAGAATATTTTTGTCACTGGCTGATTAAGGAGAATATTAAAAGGCTCCAAAGAAAGTCCCATCCCATTCTTCTCAGCCAGACATAGAATGGTTGCAGAGCAATGAAGACGAAGGAGTATGCTGGGGAGCGGGGGAGAGAGGTTAAGATGGGTCAAGAAGAGGAGGGAACATCATTTTCAAGGCCAAAACAAAAAAAACCTGAAGAGATATAAAGTTGTTCCAAGAATAAGCACTTCTCCATGTTATGGTGCTTTAGCTAAGCACAATGTCTGGAAGATAAATATGATAGGTCCTTGCCCCGGTTAGTTTAGACTTTAGTCTAGACATAACAGCAAAGGAAGACGATAAACAAAGTGTGTGCTTGGAGTTACATAAGTGGGGGTGGTATTATAGGGTAAGGTTACATGTGCATTTTTTAAAATGTAAAATAAATGCATGTAATAGAGTAGTAAAATAATTTGCACCATTATATATTAAGACATTAAGGTAGTAGCAAAGAGATCTCAGCCCCACTGTTGCATCTATTAGCTTTCTTGAATCAAGTTGTGGAGTTTCTAATGATCACATAAGTCCACAAACATGAAAGAAAGGAGATCAGAGAGATACTTGGCAAGAGCAAGGAGAGTGCCAAGGACTGTCAGGATACACTGTATTCCATTGTGTGATGCTTTAGATACAATGAAACCTACATGCTATTCTCTGGGAATATTAGTACAGTTTGGGTCAACATTAAAAAACTCTCTCTGCAAGGGCCTCTCTCCTGCAAATGACTCAGTGTAGACTGATTCCTGTAGGATTGGGGCCTTGCTATCCAGTTTTCCTAATCCCGCTGATGGTGTCATAAACCTAATTTCATCCCATGTATCTCTAGGACTGTGATGTCCAACATGCTAGTCACATGTGGCTATTTGGCCAGTTGAGTGCATCTAGTTTGCCACAGCAGTAGCCACTACAGTGGCTACAGCTTCAGAACTGGTTGGACACCACGGATCAAAGACATCCCTTCTCCCTGGATTATAATACAGCAGACAGCACGTGAAGAATGTGTGGATACCAAACTCACCACTTCATTCTTTGTTAACACGAAGGCCCCAATGCTGCAAACATGCACACCAGTAGATTACTCACACAACCATCCCTTATGAAGTCAATGGGAAAGAGGGGAAAAAAAGTCACTAGGAAAACATCTTAAGTGGTGAAACATATTCCCCTCCCCCAATACCTCAAAAAGCCCAAATCAAACCAGCGAGAATAGCACCCAACTCTGCCTGCCTCCTGAGCTGAGAAACAGGGGTGCGGTTTGGTTTCTCAGGTGAACTAACTTGACCAAGGGTTGGCAAACACCAGCCAGCCAGGGTTAGCCCCTGGCAGGCCCCCACACCGTATTTACTTGTGCATCTGTCGATATGGGAAATCCCAGCTCCTGTTGTACTTGGAATGGGCCAATTTAGAAATATTCCCATTAGTGTCAAGATCAGCAGTGGGCAATAAAGTGGCAGTGGTTCATAAGGGCCCATGGGAGCTGCCATTCCCAGCCCATGGGAGCTGTGATTGCTCTTACCTGAGGGGTTGCAGGTAAATATTGAGGCAGTGGCCCACCAAGGGCTAACCCTGGTGAACCACTGCCACTTTATTGCCCACGGCTGACCTTGACACTAGTGGGAATATTTCTAAACCGGCCCATTCCAAGTACTAAGAACATACTCATGTAATCAGGCCTGGTTATTCCTATGAGGAAAGTGAGAAATGACCCGTGTTCCACTTCACACCCATTCCCTCTCAAACGGGCTTACTTCTGCCAGTGAGTGAAGATGTCCTCAAGAGTGGTCAACTGTGGAGGAAAGTCTTTCTGCAGGAGAAGAAAGAAAAGAATTGGAACCATGTTTACCAAGAAGAGCCCCTCCCACCATGAAACACCCAGATTATGAAACACCCAAAATAATGCCATGGGGCACGACATTTGTAGATGGAGCATCTCTTGCTCTGCCTCTCCCCCCGAACTAGCCTCATGTGCTGGAGCTGCAGGGCCACATGCCCCCAGGCTCAGGGGTGCCCAGCCCCTGGGCAGCTGTGCCCTAACCCCACATGTGTGTGGGGGCGCTGCAGGGTGACCCGGCCGGGAGAGCCCTGGCCCCACGCGGGGGGGCGCTGCAGGGTGACCCGGCCGGGAGAGCCCTGGCCCCACGCGGGGGGGCGCTGCAGGGTGACCCGGCCGGGAGAGCCCTGGCCCCACGCGGGGGGGCGCTGCAGGGTGACCCGGCCGGGAGAGCCCTGGCCCCACGCGGGGGGGGGGGGGGGGGGGCGCTGCAGGGTGACCCGGCCGGGAGAGCCCTGGCCCCACGCGGGGGGGGGGGGGCGCTGCAGGGTGACCCGGCCGGGAGAGCCCTGGCCCCACGCGGGGGGGGGGGGGGGGCGCTGCAGGGTGACCCGGCCGGGAGAGCCCTGGCCCCACGCGGGGGGGGGGGGGCGCTGCAGGGTGACCCGGCCGGGAGAGCCCTGGCCCCACGCGGGGGGGGGGGGGCGCTGCAGGGTGACCCGGCCGGGAGAGCCCTGGCCCCACGCGGGGGGGGGGGGGGCGCTGCAGGGTGACCCGGCCGGGAGAGCCCTGGCCCCACGCGGGGGGGGGGGCGCTGCAGGGTGACCCGGCCGGGAGAGCCCTGGCCCCACGCGGGGGGGGGGGCGCTGCAGGGTGACCCGGCCGGGAGAGCCCTGGCCCCACGCGGGGGGGGGGGCGCTGCAGGGTGACCCGGCCGGGAGAGCCCTGGCCCCACGCGGGGGGGGGGGGGGCGCTGCAGGGTGACCCGGCCGGGAGAGCCCTGGCCCCACGCGGGGGGGGGGGGCGCTGCAGGGTGACCCGGCCGGGAGAGCCCTGGCCCCACGCGGGGGGGGGGGCGCTGCAGGGTGACCCGGCCGGGAGAGCCCTGGCCCCACGCGGGGGGGGGGGGGCGCTGCAGGGTGACCCGGCCGGGAGAGCCCTGGCCCCACGCGGGGGGGGGGGGCGCTGCAGGGTGACCCGGCCGGGAGAGCCCTGGCCCCACGGGGGGGGGGGGCGCTGCAGGGTGACCCGGCCGGGAGAGCCCTGGCCCCACGCGGGGGGGGGGGGCGCTGCAGGGTGACCCGGCCGGGAGAGCCCTGGCCCCACGCGGGGGGGGGGGGGGCGCTGCAGGGTGACCCGGCCGGGAGAGCCCTGGCCCCACGCGGGGGGGGGGGGGCGCTGCAGGGTGACCCGGCCGGGAGAGCCCTGGCCCCACGCGGGGGGGGGGGGGGCGCTGCAGGGTGACCCGGCCGGGAGAGCCCTGGCCCCACGCGGGGGGGCGCTGCAGGGTGACCCGGCCGGGAGAGCCCTGGCCCCACGCGGGGGGGCGCTGCAGGGTGACCCGGCCGGGAGAGCCCTGGCCCCACGCGGGGGGGGGGGGCGCTGCAGGGTGACCCGGCCGGGAGAGCCCTGGCCCCACGCGGGGGGGGGGGGCGCTGCAGGGTTACCTGGCCCAGCTGCAGCTGTAGCTCCCGCGCTGCCTTGGCGTAGCCGGCGCGCAGCAGGTGCTGGTGGATGAGGAGCAGCAGCTCCCGCCGGCCCTTGCCCGCCGCTGCCATGCTGCGCCCGCCCCCCTAGGGCCGCTGGCGACTGCCGCTCCGGCGGTGCCGCAGGGAGGCCGCGAGCCACATGCCCCTGGCGCCGCCGCACACCTCCAGCGCCCTTTGACCGGGGCACGCGCGCCCGGCTTCCTCTTCCCACGCGCGGCCCGCCGGGAAGTGTAGTCCTGGCGCGGGGCGCGGCGCCGCCTGCTGGATCTGCGCGGCCACAGCTCCGGCAGGAGAGGCGGGGCCAGGGGCGGGGCCGCGGCTGCTTTGGCTGCACGTGGGTGCGGGAGCCTGGTGGCTGGGAAGGGCTTGAGCGCGGGGACACCCTGCCCCAGGGAGGCTTTCCAGCTGCCCCGCTCGCCCCCCCCCCCCCAGGGAGGGCAGGCGGGCAGCATTGCGGGTGAACGGTGCTTTGCTGGAGGGGGAGGGTTTCCAGTCTTTTGGGGGCTTCCCAGTTGAGTGGGAGGCAGTGGAGAAAGGTCGGGGCCCTGGAACAGTTTGTATAGTGGGGGTGCTGAGAGCTGGAAACCTTGTGTATAATGGAAACCACTTCAAGCCAGGGGGTGCTGCCCCCCCCCCCCACACACACAGACAGTTCCAGCACCTCTGGGAGAAGTCCTGAAAAAAAATCAACATTTCATGGCATTTGTTTGATGGGTGATAATAATAATTGATAACCATTTACATTTATGTTGCACCTTCCATCACAAAGCATTCCCAAACACTTGCAAACTGCAGGTCTGATGTAATGTCGGTGCAGTAGTGGAAGTAACTTCAATGGATCAAGTCTCTTATATACATAGAACACAGCTGAATGCAGCCACTTCTGGGGTGGAGGGTTATCAGACAGGGACATTTGAATGATTTACATGGAGCCTAAAAAGGCATTTATATGTGAGGCGCTGGCAGCTAGCATCCCCTGCACCTCCAGTTCCCATGCCCACGTTTCTATCTGCAAACATCTGGGCTAGAAACGCTTTTTAACAAAAATGAAAGCTAAGATTCGGGCAGAATCCTGTGATTTCAGGAACTAAGCTAAGCACCACATTTCATGCAGCCTAAAACACATGCATGGCTGCAGGGAACTCAGTGTAACAACCCCAGACTAGTCCTGACCCAAAAGCCACCTTGATTTAATGCTGAGTGGTCATTTGGCTGCTTTGTGGAACATTTATTTGTGCTTCCCTTTTTCCCCCTTAAAAACCAATCCTGGGACATAAAGTAGCAGAGTGAGAGGGACAGTAACCACACAAACACACAAATCTACCGCCTCCATGGTGCTGATGCCTTCCAGGGAAAAGCTGGCCACATTCACTGTGGCAGAAGTGTGGATTTATTTTTGGGAAGTTTTGCAATGTCCGAAGTGCCTCCATCACTCTTACTCAAATACAGAACCTTTATCTGTATTTATTGAAGAGATTAATATATTTCTGACTCAGTTCCATCTGGCTTTGGAGCTAAATCTCCCCCTTCCCCCACCATCATGTTAGGCAATAAAGCCCCTGGCCATGCAGTTACACAGACTCTGGCTAGTCTCAGTGCATGATTCATAGATGAACCATTGACCAATGATATGGATATGCCCAGTGCATTTTGGTGAGTGGGTCAGAGTCCCTGACTGAGCTGTTGAGCTGGAGAAATTTAACTGAGGTAGAATTCAAATAGTCCTCCATTAGGTTTTAAAACCCACTTGTAATGCCACAGGTTGCTTTGTTGTCTGCGAGCAAGAGACTGGAGTCCTGATTCTTCATCCACTTGCTCTGGGGCAAATCAGGAGTGATTCCGGGAAAGTCAGTTCAGTGTACAAATAGAAACGAGATCAGAATTGGACCCAGAGACTTAACTGGGACATTCTTTTTTGTAGATATAGTTAGACACAGATTTTGACCTACTTTGACATGTTCCCATCTGGAAGTTTGTTATACCTCCAGGAGATTTTCCATTTGTTTCTGTGTGTTGCAAAGATTTATTTAAAACAGAACCCAACAGTGGTTCTTGCCCCCCTAGTTTAGAGGTTAATAATCTGTCAAGCAGGAGACTCTGCACTCCTTAGCACTTTCCATCCCTGAAACTCTTCACAAACTATCATCCTCATTGCTCCTCTGGAGGTAGGTGAATAAAGTATTACTACAGAAGAAACCACAGACAGGAAGATTAAGGCCCAGCTCCTCAAAGGTATTTAGTGCCTAACTCCTGAAGAGTTAGTGCCTAACTCCAGGTCATGAAGGGCATGTCTACACCACAGGGCAAAAGTTGAGTTAAGATACGCAACTTCAGCTATGTCAATTGCATAGCTGAAATCGAAATAACTTAATTCGGCTTTTGGCACTGTCTACACAGCAGGAAGTCGAAGGAAGAACACTTCCTTTGACTTCCCTTGGGCTATGTCTACACTGGCAGCTTCTTGCGCAAGAACTGTTTTGCGGAAGAGTTCTTGTGCAAAAAGTCTTCCACAAGAGCACGTCTACACTGGCATGTGCTTTTGCGCAAGAGATGTGCTTTTGCGCAAGAGCGTGTATGGCAGTGTGGACGCTCTCTTGCACAAGAAAGCTCTGATGGCCATTTTAGCCATAGGGGTTTCTTGTGCAAGAAATTCATGTTGCCTGTCTATACTGCCCTCTTGCGCAAGAGGGCTTATTCCTCGTGGGGAGAGGAATAACTCTTCCGAAAGAAGCCCTGTTTTCCGACGCTAGACTGTAAATTTACTTGCGCAAGAACGTGTGTGCAGTGTAGACACCCAGCAAGATTTTGCACAAGAACAGCTGTTCTTGCGCAAGAAGCTGCCAGTGTAGACTCAGCCTTAGGGTACGTCTACACTTGCTCCCTATCTTGAGATAGGAATGCAAATGTAGTGTACCGAAATTGCTAATGAAGCGCAGGATTTAAGTATCCTGTGCTTAATTAGCATAATTGCGTCTGGGTGCCATTTTGAAATCGTGTTATTGCGAAATAAAACGCCCCGTGTAGCAGCGTTATTTTGAGAGAAAACCCTTCTCTTTCTTTTCTTTTCTTTTCTTTTCTTTTCTTTTCTTTTCTTTCTTTTCTTTTCTTTTCTTTTCTCTCTCTTTCTTTCTCTGTACCCTTTCTTTTCTCTCTCTCCGTTTAACATGATGGAGAAGTCCCACACAGGCTAAAGCGGAGTTAGACGTCCATGTTGTGGAATAGGCTGTTCTTAGCCTGAATTTTAACCGAGCTTTTCAAGCAGGTTAACTCGCTTGAGCTAGTGTGCCTGAAAAACCTGGCTTTTTTGGTCCTTTGGGTCAGCATGGGTAGGAGGGATGCTGTCCCTCCAGTTGTTTGAGGAGTGAGGTTGAAGGGATCCAAAGAGACGGCTAATTCTTCCTGGCCTCTCTCACACAAACCATCTCATTGACCGCAATGGCACTGTTTGCAGGAGTAAGCAGGATTTGGCTTTGAGCCTCCTTTGCATCAGCCAGAAGAAAAGTGGCTGAAATATGGAAAGTCCTAATAGTTGCAAAATTGAAAGTGGGGGGAAATAAATTGGCCTGGTGGTTAGGGGACAGACAGAAAGATGGCCATAAAGCCACTCTGAAGGGACTGCTGGCCAGACAGGACAAACACTGCATTCAGATGTTGAGAGCGTCCCTATAAAACTGGCTTTAAAATGAGAACTGACTGCCCGCGATTCATGCCAAGCGAGTGATACTTTGCAGGTCTGCTCTGAAACAGGGTCACTTAAGTCCAAAGCCTCCCATGCTTGAGTCATGAATAGCCCTCCAGAAACCGCTGTGCAACGGCACGTTACAGCAACGCAACCCCATTTCCACGAGTGCATCTGAAGAATTTCGTTGTTGCCCCACAAATACAGGCAGGGGAGGTATGTGAGACGTTTAGTAAACATGGCAAATAATAAATAGAGCTATTCAGCAAAGCAAACAGCTGCACAATTATAAATAGGAAAATCTGCCTCAGCCCCAACCCCATTGAGGGGGAAAACCCATTAACAACATGCAGTTATTAGACGGTGAATTTTTTCTTGCATTTTTTGACAGGAGTTGAAACTGATTTGCCCGCTTTTTATTTTTAGGAAGGTAAAATGTCCCTGGTGGGTTAAAAAAGCGAACCTTTTAGGTATGCCATTGCCATGCCAGGACACTGATTCATGAAGGAACTGCAGGAAGCTGTTTAAAATCCAGACAGGGATAAAGCCATAGTAGTTGAAGAGCCAGCTCAGCCCGCTAATGTCTGAACAGCCCTGGTCGTGTTCACAGCTCCGCAAGCTGAGTGCTTGGCTCATGGTGTAAACTACTCCATTATGAATGACTCCACTTGTGCCCAGCCCAAGGAGGTACTCACCAGCACGAGCAGAGTTCATGAGAAAGGTCTTTTGCACAATATGGAAACTGGCATCTCTGACGGTGCCTCTACACAGTAGCGTTTTTCCAGAAAAACGGCCGTTTTCCCGGAAAAACAATACTTGCATCCACACTGCCATTGAGTTCTTCAGACAAAGAAGCTTGCAGTCTAGATGTAGCCAGAGAGATGTTTGTTGTAGGCATGACATGGGCCCCATGGCCTGTGGGGACATTTTCTTTCCACCCTTTACAGCAGGGGTGGGGAACCATTTTTGGGTCGGGGGCCGCTGACCCACAGAAAATCAGTTGGGAGGGCCGCATAAAAGTGAGAAGAAAAAAACCCAAACAAGCCCTAACTGATGTGGTCCACAACTGACACTCCCCACATTCCCCTCGCGCACCAGAACCTACGGGGGGGCCTAGGCTAGTAGATTTTATGTGCTCCAGCCCTGTGGGAGGATGGGGGGGGAGTGCTGGAGCACCAGCGTGGGCTCCCCAGTCTGAGCCTCGGGGGCTGGATCCAGGCAAGCTGGGGGCCACATCTGGCCCCCGGGCCTGCATTATATGGCTACTGCACTGGCTTGTTTGTTTGTTTTTTAAATTTGACCAGGTGCAGGTTTCTAATATTAGCAATTTACGGAAGTGAGACGTGCATGTTAGCTATGGGTCTGAGCCGTGAGAGTCAGATGCGCCTTGCAACCCACCCCCCTCAAATTTGGGGGGGATGGTTTTGTCCATGGAGCTAGTGACAGCTGCACAATCAGGGTCTAATTCAGAGGCAGAAAATGATCTTAGGGTCCTTATTAGGGTCTGCTGGAGTGACACGAAGAGGACTTGGCCTAGGCTGAGGATCTGGCCTCGTGTTTCCTACTGGGTCTTATATAGTGTCAAGTGCATCTATCAGCACTTAATGACAATTCATAATTAATTTCAGGCCTCCCATCCCAAAGTACCCTCGAAACTGTACGGAAGGGTCACATAACCTTTCGGACCAGTCGAACTGCAGGGGTTTATTGTGCTGGAGGACAAGATCCTGCATACCCTGTGTGCTGCTCCATAGCTGCTGTCTGTGATACAACATGCCAGGAGAGCCTGTGGGCCGCTCAGGCAGGAACTCTGTGTCGGGGGGAGAATTTTACCCCCTGTAAGCAGGCATTTACTGCACATCTCTTTGGCATGAGAGATTAGAATTCGCCTGACAGCGGCTGCCATTTTTGGTTGGACGTATTCCTGGAGGTTTCAGCGCATGACATAATCTTCAATTAAAGTTTAACCTTTAATTGCTGGAGACTGCGGGACATTCCCAGAGAGCTGGCAACCTTAATGCTTTGCAACACTATGCAATGGTTTGAGATCACTGGTGAAGAGTAGCCTTCGTTAGCCAGAGCAGCAAGGGGTATTTTGGCAGGGAGCAGGTACTTAGCATGATCCAGGTCAGACAGGAAACCACGATTAATATGCCTACGCTTACTGAAATTACTAGGGGAGCATTAATGACCGGAAGTGGTGAGGCCGACCTCTGGAAGGTTATCTCCCAGCAGTGATCCATGTGCCCTGCGGGGGCATTGGTCAAGTACTCGCTGAGGGGGAGGAGTGCCACTGAGTGAATCACCAACACTGCTCCCTGAAAGCACTTGTTGTAGGTGTTCCTGCTGCCCACATGCTGACCCAGCCTCTCCCTGCCCAGCTTGGAGAGCTGGCACGATTCCAGCGCAAGGGGCCATGACCGCAGGCCTGGCTACTTTCTAGCCCTGCAATGGGGCTCGAGCCCTATCCAGCAAAGTACTTATAGCAGGGCGACGGCCCCACTTTGCTGTGGGAGGGCCTAGAGCAGCCGTGGAATGGCTGCACAGAGCCCAGCCAATGGGGAAAAAGCTCCTGAAGAGCCAATCAGGCAAGGGCTTGCTGGAGCAGCCTAGATATAAGTTTGCCCCGGAGGCGAGGGATAGACTTTGGGTTGCAGTGGGATGCTGAGGCAAGTGTCAGGACTGAGGACCACTGGTCCCCCAGAAGGGGGCAGAACTAAGTTGGGGGGGGGGGACAGCCGGAGAGCTATGCCCTGAAGAGATGCTGCAGTCTGGGAGCAACAGGGGTTGAGACCAATGTTCCCTCTAATTTTTTCAATTCCACATCCAGAATAAATTTTGTTATGTGTGGATGTGCACCACCAGCAGAAACACATGCTGTGGGCTGTGGTCGCTCTGCTAATTAGTTGGGAGGCATCTGAATCTCTCTTGGGAGGGACCCCCAAGCGCTCAGCTTACAGGGGACGCTGGTCCATCCAGACCCGAAGACACTGGAGACAGCGGAAAAGACAATGGGTGAGACACCACCCGAAGGCGGCGTACTCGACTGCTGAGCTAATTCCCAGAACAACCAGCTGGAGGTGCCGTGGTGGTGAGTCACCTGCCCCGTTACAGCCCTGAAGCTGCTGCTCTTCCCATCCAACAGGCGATCAGTCCCGTCGGAACTATTCATAGAATCACAGAATCCTCGGGCTGGAAGAGACCTCAGGAGGTCATCAAGTCCAGCCCCCGCCCAAGTATTCACCTGCTTAAAGTGAAACACGTGCTTAATGGCTTTGCTGGATCGGGGCCTTGGTCTCCAGCACTGACACAGCAATGGGTGGGGAAAGATATTGCTCTTTGGTCCTGTCCATGAGGCCACACTCAGGTCTTTCTCACCATCCCAAGTCTGTCTTTCCATCCTCCCCCGAGAAAACAGCTTTTAGTATCCGAGGTTATTGCCTGGCTGGGAATGAACATAGAGTGGCTGCAGCATCTTTCTGCACAGACCCTGCACTCCCAGGAGACGGCGTTGGGCTGCACTTTTAAACCACTGGGAACTATCCTAAGTATAAACAAGGTCAATGAAGGGAAACCCCAAATCCACTCTGATGCATCAGTAAGCGAGAGGCTAGTGCTGCAGGAAAGCAGAGGGGTGGAACCCACCAAACAGCCTCTGGGAGCTGGTTCCTCTGCCAGGCGACAGGACACTGAACAGGCTGCAGCCAGGCAGGCTTTGCCCTGGCTGCCCCTTGCCAATCTTAAGGCGCCGCCTCTAGGAGGGAGCATGGGCCTGCCAAGTCTGATGCCTCACCTTGCAGCCTGCCGTATCTGACCCCTTTCCCCAGCCCCAGGCACACCGCTCCTCTGAATGGCTGCCAGCTCCCCACGCCCCCCGCAAACTCCAACGAGGGGTGGTAGGATTCAATTAATCACCTAATGGAATAGTCGATGGAATTTCCATCGACTATTCGATGAGTCGATAAGGGCGCTTCCGTTTTGAAATGCAGGGGCTCTTGTGCATTACAAAGATTGAAACGTGGCATGGAGCCTGGGGCCAGCTCAGTTTCCCGCTGGCTCCAGGCTCCATGCAGCACTTTGAAATGTACAAGAGCCCCAGTACAAGAGCTGTGCCCCTACCCCCTCCCATGGAGCTGATAGAGGCAGCAAGGGGTGGGGGAAGCGACTAGTTGACTAGTATGTCGACTATCGGATAAGCTTTTGCATCCAAAATGAAAAGCAAAGAGGGTGAGAAAACATGCGGGGAAAGCCAAGGGGGAGAGAGAATCGAATTGAGGGAGGATGGGACCATGGGGAGAGAAAAAGAAACAGAGATGTGAGGCAGGGACATCATGGAAAGAGCCAGTGGAGAGGAGACGAAGAAGAGAAAGACCCGATCAAAGGGAAGAGGAGAGGCTGACAAGGAAGAGATTTAAATGAGGCCAACAGAGATGGAGGAGGAGTTGGTGGAGCAGCAGAGGGAATGAAGCAATGCACTTTATTTGCACCCCTCCACTGTATAGTATTCCCTGGCAGGCGTCCTGCAGCTCCATATGTTGGGGAAGGGGGACTGCAGAGTGCTGTTGCTGGGTGGGGGGGGGGATGAGTCACGGCTGAGAAGAGCTGTATTTTTAGATAACTGGCCTACGTGTGTGCAGCTGGGGGAGGGCACCTTGGAGCCGGGGAGAAGGGTAGGGGGGGATTTTTGGATTGCAATTCCAAAATACACCATTTTCCAAGCCAGTATTGCTTGGGAATCTCCCCTTCCCCCTCCCCTTTGTCTGTTAATGTGCAACAGATGGGAGGAAATGACATTTCAGATGCTAGAGCATCATGATGAAATGCAATGGGCTACCGATAACGTGGAGTGAACAGTTTCATCGTTTTGGATACAGCCTTCTCTGGGCATTCATTTTGGTGCCTGCCGCTTCGCAGGTATAATTAAGGTAATTTAGCTGTCTAACTAGCTGATTTGCAGGTGCAAATTGGTACCCTGCTCAGAGGTTCAAGTAACACTGAATAAGGTTACTGGTGGCAAAGTCAGTGGTCAGCTTCTAAATCTCTGCTGCATAATGCCTGTGTGGGTGAGGTATTGCATTACATCCCCGTGTTACACGGATATGAAGTCCTTACTGGGTGCAAACATTCAATCTTGACAAGCAACTAGATTTCAGTCCCATGATTCCAGCGCTGCACAAATCTTCCTGCAGTCTCCGGCGGAGCCTTGGCCGCTCTGGTGAGCAGAGAGCTGCCTCCACGCCTGCTCTTTTCTTGGCGTCTGTGTGGAGACTGCCCTGTGGTGCCAAGTATGCTGGTGGTTTTTGTGATGTGGGCACCTGTCCACCAGGTCTGCCTGAGTTCCTCAGGTCATTTCACATAAGCCACCAGACAGCTGTCCAACAGCATTGGCTCAGTCGCTACTGGCCTGTAGCCAGATTGGAAACAGCAATGTAGAGGCAAAACCCGCCATATCCCGTTACTAAAACCAGGAGCCATCCAGTCCCATTAGTTACATGCTAATTAGCTGTGGAAAAAAGTCCCCTCTAGGCCTGCAGAGCATAAAGCACTCTTTTAATTTCGCTGGCGGAGAGCGCGGATTTGAAAACTGAAACGCACAGAAGACGTGACATTAAAATTCAGCTTCCACAGGCCTGTTTTTAATAATCTGTATTAGCAACATATCTCCATCCCTACATAGACGTCTGCACGTCCTGCTCGTGTCAGTTATTCAGTACAGGCAATGAAAGGTTAGCAGCATTAAGCCACTTAATTTTTTTCATTATTTTAAGATCACATGTATGTTGTGCCTCTGTCGTTGCCAGATCACAGGCTATTATTATTATTATTAATTACCCTAAAAAAACACAAACCCTCTGCTTTCGCCAGTGCTGTAGCTCAGGGCTAGCTTTGGAAGTGTATCCTCATTAAACAGCTTGGCAGGTTTGCTGAGTAGCGCGGGCCAACACCAATAGCTCCAACAGCACTGTGGTGTTTGCGCAGATTTTGCCAGCCCTGGGTCGAGGGCAGCGAGGAGGGTTACAAAAGGGAACGGTGTTCATGTTCTCAAAGTGCATTTCCTGTAGTGCTTCCTGGGCTAATTTGAGTTCTGTCACACATTGCACGGCAGGAAGGGGTGCGGGCAGGAACCGAGCGAAAACACGTCGCCCAAAGCAGGTTAGGGAGAGGGGTAGAGTGGGAGCATTCAAGTCTGTGGCAGGCGCTTTGTTGAGGTTGTCAATGGGGCATTTGCCCCTTGCTGTCGAAAGGAAGGCTGCGTGGGGCTCCGGCCCTCACACCCGCCACGGCTGTGCTGCACGGTAAGGCAAGGTGCTCACTCTGCTCTGGAATGTAGCACAGGACAGCGCTCGTGGCTTTTCACAACACGCCGGCAAGCGTGCTCCTGGTCTAGTTTCTGGTCTCTGTTGCACCAGTGCAAATCCAGAGGAGCTCCACGGATGCTAACAGACCTTGCGGTCCAATGAAGCTCCTCCAGAGTGGCTCTGGGGCAATAGAGGACAAAATCTAGCCCTAAAGGAGCTTGTTCGCATGAGCAAGGCTGGCTCTGGGTATTTCCGTTTCCTCCTGCTCCTCCTCCCCTCTTTCCACTGAGTGACAAAGCTCCTGCTTGAACTCAGTGGGTCCTGCGCTTTCAGGTGGATTGCTTGCCTCAGAGGCTCTCAGCAGCCCTCAATTTAGGCACCACACCAAGGGCATCAGGTGTGGTGCCTAAACTGCTGTTCGTTGAGCTCCTCTCATCATTGGCCAACATGAAGTATAAAGGGAAACCAAACTGCACAGACTCATGGGATCCTCTGAGAATACAGGACTGGCTAACCTCTTTCTTTTCCCCAGCCAGACTTTTCCCTGAGTGGAAATGGGAAGTGGGTGTTGGGGGGAACCCAAGCCCACCCTCTACTCAGGGTTCCAGCTGAGGGCCCTATAATAGCAGCTGCCTATGAGAGTCTCCAACACCTGCTGCAAGACAGCTACAAACCCTTCATAGAATCATAGTAATAGAACACTAGAACTGGAAGGGCCTTGAGAGGTCATCGAGTCCAGCCCCCTGTCCCCACGGCAGGACCAAGCACCATCATCCCTGAGAGATGTCTATGTAACCTGCTCTTCAATGTCTCCAGTGATGGAGATTCCACAACCTCCCTGGGCAACTTATTCCAGTGTTTAACCACCCTGACATTTTCCTAATGTCCAACCTAAACCTCCCTTGCTGAAATTTTTCCTAATGTCCAACCTAATCCTCCCTTGCTGAAATTTAAGCCCCTTGCTGCTTGTCCTAGCATCAGAGGTTGAGGAGAATAATTTTTCTCCCTCCTCCTTGTGACACCCTTTTAGATACTTGAAAACTGCTATCATGTCCCCTCTCAGTCTTCTCTTTTCCAAACTAAACAAGCCCAATTCTTTCAGTCTTCCCTCACAGCTCCTGTTTTCAAGAACTTTAATCATTCGTGTTGCTCTTCTCTGGACCTTCTCCAATTTCTCCACATCGTTCTTGAAATATGGTGCCCAGAACTGGACACAATCAGCTCCAGGGGCTTAATTGCTCAGATTGATTCTGGCAAGTTCTTGCTGGTTTTGTATTAGCCCCTGCCAGTTTACTCTGGGAACAGAGATTTACTCAGTCTGCAGCTAATATACCTCCCTTCCATTACTCTTGTGTATCCTTCTGGCCTTGATGCTGTCACAACTGGAACTTCTCATTTGCTTTAGCTACTTGAATGATAAAAGAGTCATCATTTTTAATTGACTCTTGACCTATGTTTATTCTGTTTCCGGGCGCTTTGGGTGCTAGGGAGGGATCTTTATTAAGACAGTGATTCGTTAATTGTGATAATTGCTTTCCTTTTATTTAATGAGAAGAAACAAAATGTGATCATTAAAGGGAGACTGCAGGCAGAGATTGAGTTAGAGAATTTTGGTACATTCACACTTCGGAGAATCCAGATAGGGCAAAACTTCCAAACTGTCCGGGTGGTGAAACACTGGAATAAGTTGCCTAGGGAGGTTGTGGAATCTCCATCTCTGGAGATATTCAAGAGCAGTTGCTGCACGAGGGCGGGTGGGACCCAAAACCAAGACAGAGCTTAGGTTGGGGGTGGGCTGAAGGGCCTCTGTGGGCCAGATCCGGCCTGCCAAGTGGGTTGATCCGGCCCACAGAGGCCCTGCCGCTCCTCCGCCCCCAGGCCAGTCAGGGCTTGGGGGCGGGGGGAGTGCTGCTCAGTTGGCAGTTGACTCTAAGCATGGCACTCCCTTGCACGGCGGGGGCAGAGAGCGAGAGACTTTGCGCGCTTCCCCACACCCAGACCAATCAAGGTCTGGGGGTGGGGAAGCATGGAAGTGTCCTGGCCCCGCCCCTTCTGTCTTAGCCTCCCTCCCTTCCAGTGGCCGGGGGGCACTTAAAATTTTTTTGAAGTGGCCCCTGGTCAAGAATTATTGCCCATCCTGGCTTAGGTAGCTGGTTTGCAAACTCACCATGTGTTGGGATTGCTGGGCAGTGTTTCTTTACCGTCTCCCCACATTCAGGTATGGTACAGACGCTTTCTGTGGGCATCAGATCCAAGTATGTTCTTGGGCTCTGGTGAAACCTTGCGGGTTCAAGGTTTCATATAGGAGCAAGAGGTGCAAAGGGATCTGCTTAGATCAGCAGCAAGATCCAGACTGTCTGTTGCCCCAGCACTTCCAGCTCCTCCCCCCTTGTTGGAGCCAACAGGGAAGCATGGAGTTAACTCTTAAAGGAAAGGAATTATACTCTGTTGTCATTCAAGATTGCAGTGGAAGAGATTCGGAATCTGAGACAAAGCAGAAAGTCTGTTTTGCTGCTGAGACAGGCCAGGGACAGGGGGATAAGGACTTCAATAAAAGGCAGTTGCACTCAGATTCTTGCCTTGTTTTGCTCTAGGGACGTAGCAATCCTGGGATTTATTGCCTTTTGCCAACAAATGCACATAAACATTTCACCAAATCTCATTCCTATTTATCTGGGGGGGAGAGAGTAAAAAACCTTTGAGAGTCCAAAAAACCCACCTGTTATTAATCTGTGGGTTTTATCTACGTTTCATTGAAACATGGACGTACTTCAAAAGGTTTGTGGGAGAACAGTGAATGACTCTGTCTGTTGACCTGGGTTAACAGTCAGACTCCTGAGGCCAGACTCCTGAGGCCAGATTTCCTAGCTGAAGAAAGCCAGCCCTTGTTGGGGTGAGGTTGGGGTCCGGAGCTTCACATCAACCAGAGCTGAGAAGAAGGGGGCATTTTACAAGAAGCAAATCCAAAAGAATGTTGAGCTGTCTCGTTGGCAAGGCCAAGGTCAGAGGGGATGTGGAGAGTGATCCGTCTCCTCTCTTGAGGAAGTGCCATGGGTCTGTGGTAAGAACCTGGTAAAGAAGCTTAAATTACGGCTGCTAATGCCGGGGCAAGGTCTTTGAACAGTGAAAAAACTTTATTCTCTAGGCCTGTTGATGCGGGGGATGCTGCATTCACTGGAGGGGCCAGGCAGGAGGAGGTCAGTGTAGTCACAGAATCATAGAACCCTAGAACAAGAAGGGACTTCGAAAGGTCATCAAGTCCAGTCTCCTGCCTTCACGGCAGGACCAAGCACGGTCTAGATCATCCCTGAGAGATGTCTATCCAACCGGCTCTTAAATCTCTCCAGTGATGGAGATTCCACAACCCCCCTAGGCAGTATTTTATTCAACCTGACAGCTAGGAAGTTTTTCCTAATGTCCAACCTAAACCTTCCTTGCTACAATTTAAACCCACTGCTGCTTGTCCCGGCATCAGAGGTCAAGGAGAACAGTTTTTCTCCCTCCTCTTTGTAATACGCTGTTAGATACTTGAAAGCAGCTATCCTCTGAGTGACACTTGTGGCTGGGTAGTATTTAGGGGCTGAATCTGGAATGTCCGGCTCTTAAAGAATGAACCTCTATTGTTTTAGATACAAGGGGAGAACCATTAGCTCCAAGGCAGTCGTAGACACTCAAACCTCTATACATGGTGTGGCCACAAGAGGGAGACAAAGAGCCACACGCCATGAGCCTGGGACTCCTATTTGTTACAAGAGATAGCACGCCCAAATATATACTCACCGTAGAGCACTGCGGAAGCAAAGCACTCTCACACAAACCCTTACGAGAGCGTTTCTGTGTTATCGGAGCTTGTCTGGATAACGGAGGAGCCTGGAAAATCCGAGCTGGAGTAATGGCTCAGGGTGCGTACGATCTGGCACCAGAATTCTTGTATTTAAATCTTTGGGACACATCTTTATCCTTCCTGGCTCTAGTTAATGCCAAAACTGTTATCAGCCACATTTGCCTTTTTTCCAACAAAGTAGAAGGATGAAAACTCACAAAGAGCGCTGTAGCAGCCAGAGAGACACGTTCTTGCCCCCCCAGGATGGTATAACAGGATCGCCACATTGCATAGGAATCAGTGAGAACAAATAAGAATAGTTAGTAAGCATCCTATGTACTTATAGGGAGAATATTATAGTCTACTGTATACTTCTGGGACGCTGCTTTGGTCAGGCCACTATACAGAGAAGGAATCATAGAATCATAGAACGCTGGAACTGGAAGGGACATTGTGAGATCATCAAGTCCAGTCCTCTGCCCTCACGGCAGGACCAAGCACCGTCTAGATGAGTGGTGCTCAACCTTTTTTCCACCGTGACCCCTACAGCTGGGTCTGGCCGTTGGCAGCCGCACGGCGCGGGGCTCAGATCCGGGCGGCTGGGGGCTGGGCCCGGCCATTGGTGGCCGCGCAGCATGGCACTTAGACCCAGGCGGCCGGGGGCTGGCCCCGGCCATTGGCAGCCTCATGGTGCAGCGACCCCCCCCCAAGAAAATGTCTGCGACCCCCTTGGGGGTCGCAATCCATGGGTTGTGCATCACTGGTCTAGATCAGTGGTCTTCAACCTTTTTAAGCACAAGGTCACTTTTTGAATTTAAGTCAGATCAGGATCTACGTCAAATGCAAATGCCCCGCTGCACCCCTTTACCAAGGCCCTGCCCTCCTCACTTTGTGAAGATGGGGTACAGGGGAGGGGGACAGAGTGACAATGTGCGTCTCTGCCTTCGACTGCCCCACCCTGCACAACAAGCAGGAGACTCCCAGGGGGCAGTGCTGAGGCTCTGGGCAGGAGCAGCAGGGTCGTGGTGGGAGGGGCAGCTGAAGTGCCAGCACTTGATAGCCTCCCAGCCAAACTAGTTAGGATCACCTGTCAGAGGCTCCAAGATCTACCAGTAGATCCTGATCTGCTGGTTGATAACCACTGGTCTAGATCATCCCTGACAGGTAAAGGAGGGAAGGAGTGGGACTGGGAACCTGAATGATGCCCGAGTCTGGGGATCTGAGCTCTGTGCAAAGTCACCCGGGCTCAGCATATAGGAAGGGACAAGGAAAGAGCTCCCCAGTGGTGTTTTGGTTCCTGCTGATAGGGAGCAGACCTTTACCCACCAGCTGTTTGACACTGGATCTTTGGAAGCTGGTCCAATATGTTGCCTCCTCCACGTGTCTCTAATAGCCTGGGGCTGCCATGGCTACAAAACCGCTGCAAACAACACGGGAGCTTGAATCGTTTACAAATGAAAGGCCCGGTCCTGGTGGGAACCAGCTCAGGGGCAGATCCTGCAGCATTTCTGAAAGGGCAGTTGGTGGGCAAAGCCAACTGGAGAAGAGCTGTCAGGATGCGCAGTGCTCATGAGCTCAGCAGGGAGCTGGGTGCAGGCGTGTGACTTCTAGACATAAGACTGTGGACACAGTACAGCTTAACCTAAGTTATGTCGCGTGGGGATGTGAATTAGCCACCCTCCCGTGGGGACTGTGCTACGTCACAGGAGAGCTTCTCCTGCTGACAGATCCTGCCGCTCGTTGGGAATGGATCAAGTCGACAGGAGAGCTCTCTCCCATTGGCTTAGAAGGACTACACACAGAGCTGCACCCTTTGTAAGCTCCAGGATAGACATGGGCCGGGATTCGGAGGAGTAACAGGAAGCGATGCAGGTAGAATTTGGATTTCTGTGCAAAACCCTTGATGGAGGAGACAATCCTGCCCTGTGTGTTGCAGTTTCTCACACCCCTGGTCTGGTCTTCATTCCTGCTGGCATGGAAGGAGGATCGGGTTGCTGCCTTGCTGAAGGGTTTGGCTCAGGCTGGGAGCTTTGATACCTGTCTCTATTCAGACTGGACACTGTTTTATGATTTGGCTGAAGTATTTTTTTTAACAGAAAAAAGCTAATTTATTCCAGCTGCTGGCTTTCTCAAGACCTGATGCAGCTGGCTCTGCAGCACGAGCTGGGTGCTAGAGGGAAGAGGTCAGAGTGTGGATCTTTGGGAACACACCTAACAGGGTGAAGAAGGGAGACGAAGGGTGGAAAAGGACCAGAAGGCAAGAGGAGGAATCAAAGGGAAACCAGGCAGCTGAGGGGTGGAATGAAGGTGTGGTTTGAATTAGTAGAGGCTTTGCTATAAGGGCTCCCGAGGGAACCAAGAGCAATTATAAGCATAACCTGGACAAGAGGAGAAAGCCATCCTTCCTGACTGGTGAGGCTCTATTTACACACGTAGCTGGAGTACACATATCCATATGTATTTGTCACAGCCAAGTTATGGGCAGCCATACCTAGTGGTTAGAGCTAGAGTCCACAGTCACGGGACAGGAGTCAAGAGTCAGCTGAGTCAGGATACTGGCAAACTAGAAGCAGGGGATAAACACAAGAGCAGACCCACAGATTGGTAAGCAGAGTCAGGCCAGGTCAGGGCACCAAGGGGTCAGACGCATGAGCTAAAGAGGAGATCAGAACCATGAATCGAATGCCAAGAAATCAAGCCACGGGTGCCACCAGGCATGCAGTCCAGAGCAGAGTGGATCCCAGTTGCCTGGACAAGTTCTTGTACCTGTTCTGGGTTGATGTAGAAGCTGAGGACCAGTCAGAACCCGCAGCATTCTCCCAACCCGGTTTCAGGACTGGAGCTCTCAGTTAGAGTTCAGCTTCGGCCCTAGCAACCAGGAGCAGGTCCTTGGGTGGCAGGTCGGCACATATATCCGCTAAGAGTCCTGTGGCCCAGAATTCAGGGCCAGCAGTCCCCCATACCCTCCTTCCCAAAGGGTTCCCTCAGGGTGATGTGGGACACACTGTTCTCGTGGAGTGCCTGCCCACATGTGGGAGCGTGTACATTTTCCACAGGCTCCCACGTATGTTCCTTAGGCTCCTCCACTCCCAGTCGACAAAACACCAGAGCCTGTCATGTTTATGTTTGGAGTCCAGCACCTTGTGAACCCTGTGTTCCTCACTGCTGCATTGGTCCTTCTTTGGGGAACACAAAGATCGGTTGCGTGTTTGTCTCCCACTTGCTTTCTCTTGTGCCTTCCAGACGCTGTGGCCACTGGCCGGGAATGAAAGACTGTTGCCAACTGAGGTTTATTATTTTGTTTCATAGGGGACAGCACTGTGATTCTAAACAAGAGCCGGAGGCTCCACCTGAAGATTAAAGAGCTTGGGAGGTTGCCAGGGCTGTTTCACTCTTCCCCCCCTTTCCCAGAGGCCAGGCTGGTGGGCGTGGGCTTTGAAGGGATCTCCAGACAGCTCTGCTATGGCATCATCTGTCTCTGGGTTAAAAATGGCTGCACTGCTGCAAATGTCAAACCCTCCGATCTTAGCATCTGACCAAAGGCTGTTGGGTTGGGGTCTTGCTCTGCTGTTTGGACAGGACTGGTGAGGAGCACAAATCAGGGTAGAAACTGGGACTTTACTGTGAAACCTTCAAGTGGCCTGTTGTAATGATCTCTCCTGTGCCTCTGTGTGGATCTGAGGTATAGGGATAATATGAGTGCTTAGGGGTGTAAATTTGCCGCTTTCCATCCACTGCCCCTTTCCCGTAGAGTTGGTTGATTAAAGGAAAAACACTTCAGAAAATGTAGGAGGATATCATCACTTGTAGGGGAGGGTTCATGCCATCGTACCATTGTACGCGCCCACAGATTGAACACTGCTTGGTAACAACTCTCAGAGGGGTAGCCATGTTAGTCTGTATCTGCAAAAACAACAAGGAGTCCTGTGGCACCTTAGAGACTAACAGATTTATTTGGGCATCAGCTTTCATGGGTAAAACCCACTTCGTCTCCATGCAGCTGATGAAGTGAGTCGAAAGCTGATGCCCAAATAAATCCGCTAGTCTTTAAGGTGCCACAGGACTCCTTGTTGTTACTGCTTGCTAAATATGCAGTAAGATTACTCAGTTGCATGTGTTCACTACTGTGTGCAGGAGGGGTTGTGTGCCGTGGGCGTGTTTATTGCTAGGGCCGGGTAGTGTAATGAGGGCACACCTTGTGTGCATGCACATGCAGCAGGGTGCATGTGTTGTGTGGTGAAAGTGGTGAGGTGTGTTTGTTGTGGTGGTGGTAGTCATGAGTTGTGTACTCTGCGCATTCAGAGGGTGTACACAGAATGTGTATTGGCTTGGGGGTGTGTGTGTGTGGTGATATTCAGTGTGATCTGCATGTGCATGCAGAGAGATGTGTGGTGCTTGTAGAATATGTTTGCCAGCTCAGAGAATCATTTCCTCCGCAGAGGCTCAAGAGGTCACTTACTCTTTGAATATGAGCAGCAATTAGATGCTGCGCTTCGCGTTTTCCAAGACAATGGCAGATGTTTAATTCAGCTTTCAAATGGTCCAAGTGAAACGTCTCCAGGTTTGTTCCAAGCACTCCACGCCAGGCCTGTCATGGGGCCCTACTGCAAGAGAGGGTGGGGCCAGTTTTAAGCCCCTCATTCCTGGGAAGGTTCAGACTTCCCACTCATGCCCTGGGCTGAGGCAGCTGCAGAAGTTTCCCATGGGATGGCGAGAGTGCTTCAAGTGGCCCAGCCATGAACCCTGTATGGCAGTCTCCTCAGCCCAGTGGACTGTCAAAGCTCAGGGCCTCGAGGAAGCAGAGGTGGTCATCCTCCTCTAGGTAGGAAGAGGAGGCTGGGGAAGGCTTATGGGACAATGAGGAATGACTTCATTTGTATTTACATCCCGCACACAAATCCATGTGTGAATGAAAGTTCACTCTTGATTCCTGAGCCGGAATTTTATAATTGTTGGTGAAAACAGGTCCGGCCAAACTCACTCTGGGCTCAGCTGCTTAATACTGCAAAAAATCTCAGCAAACTCTCTTGTTGACCTTGGCCATTGAAATGCTTCGTTGTGCTACAATTCGCAGAGTTAATGGCCAGGAGATGTTCAAGTCTGGACACAGAGAGGCTGATTTGGATGAGAATCTGGCAGGGTAAGCGTAGCAGGAACAGATTCCAATTGGTATAGTCAGCACATTTTATTGGCGTAAGCAGTATGTAGGCTGATGAAACGCTGCTCATTGGAGGTGGGGGATAGCTCCAGCTTGGGTAAGCAGATTCTGGTGGAGGAGGTTTGGGAATCAATGGGAGGAGGAAATGTTGGAAGTTTGGAAAGTCCAGGCAGAACAGCCTGGGCCAGACTTGAATATGAAGCTTAAAGAGGCCGGCAAGTGGGGCCTGTTGTGAAAGACACTCTGCCTCCCTCTGTGTTATTGTTGGGACTGCCAAAGTAGGAGCTAATGTACCAAAAATGGCTTGAAGCCTTCCATTCCAACAGGGTGGAGAGCGCAATCTTGTCTCTCTTCCAGTGGGGGACTGGCAGTGGGTCACATCCAGAAGCAGGTGACCTTACAGGGGATGTTTACAGGAGCTGCCTCTGAATTCACTTCCTGCTTCTCTCCTCTCATTCGGGGCTGGGCCTCAGGATGCTGTGTTCCTGTTAAACCCTGCTCGGGCTTGGGGCCAGGCCCTGCAAGCTGCAACCTTGTTTAAACCCGCATGTTGTGCACATGGATCTAGCGTGTTTCCCCTGGACAGCGTGTCTGAGTGCTGTGTCAGAGCCATGCTCTGAGGCAGGGATGGGGAACCAGCGCCAGCTCCCCGCGGAGGGGGGAGGAGCCCCAAGCCTCTCCAATCCCGGAACCCTTTGTTCCCACACATATAAGTATGTTATATGGAAATTTAGGGTTGTTGTAGTCATGTCAGTCCCAGGATATTAGAGAGTTAAGGTGAGGTGAGGTAATGATCTTTTACTGGACCAAGCTCTGTTGGCAAGAGACAGATCTCTGCTCTGTGCAAGCTCAAAAACGTGTCTCTCTCCCCAACAGAAGTTCGTCCAAGAAAAGATAGTGCCTCACTCACCTTGTTTCTCTAATTTGGGAATTGATACATCCATTTTTGCTTTCTGGCAGATAGAAATTAGTTAACACTTAGCCAAAGTTCCCCCTCTCCCGTTCACTATTTTCCTGCTAATGTTATGAGTTCATAAGAACATAAAAACGGCCACACTGGATCAGAGCAATGGTCCATCTAGCCCAGTGTCCTGTCTTCCGACAGTGGCCAATGCCCCAGAGGGAATGCACAGGGAATCATCAAGTGATCTCTCTTTTGTAATCCATTTCCAGCATCTGACAAACAGAAGCTAGGAACACCATCCCCGCCCATCCTGATGGACCTAACTTCCATGAATTCCATTTTCCCCTGGGTCCCCGTGTGGAATAAGCCAGAACTCCTGCCTTCATTTATGTAACAGTATTCAGGCGATATGAACATGGGTGGTATCATTCCATTTATAATTGTCAGAAGCATGACTGGATTTGGTTCCGCTAATTTTTTATCTTGAATGAAATGTCGGATTGGAAGACCTATTATTAGCAAGTTTATGTCATCTCTGCTAATGATAATGAATCACCTTTTGCAGTAGTGACACAGGGACTTTAAACTTGCCAACAACCAATGTTTAAATGGTGCATTGGAATTCGGCAGAGAAAACGCCACAGGATATGGCATGGAGTTGAAATGGGTTTGCAGTGCTCCTACCATTTGCTCATGTAAAATAGGAATAATGACCCTAAGCAACTTTGCAAGGCACTTTGAGATCTAAGGGTACCTCTACACAGCAGTGTTATTTCAGAATAACTGACGTTATTCCGAAATAACATATTGCGTGTCTACACGACAAGTCTTTATTCTGAAATAATGTCGAGCTGGAGGACTTCTTACTCCGACTTCTGTAACCCTCATTTTACGAGGAGTAAGGGAAGTTGAAGGAAGAGTGTTCTTCCTTCGATTTCATGCTGTGTAGACAGCGCCAAAAGCAGAATTAAGCTATTTCGACTTAAGCTACGCAATTGATGTAGCTCAAGTTGCATAGCTTAATTTGACTTTAGCCCTGCTGTGTAGACATGCCCTATGAGGGAAAGGTGCTCTATAAGTGCAAGGCATTGTTGTTCTTATATACTGGAAAACAGATCCCACATCTGGAAAGTCTCTTTCACTGCGGTGTGCCTAGATCAGGCCTCTTCCCAAGACACACACTGATAGCAGATAAATGGGAAATCTGAAACAGGAGTCCCCTGTGTGAACACACTGACTCGACTCCAGATCTGCTCAGCAATGTGTTTGATACTGCTTGAATTCATGTCTTAACACAGACAACTCTGGCTTCCCAGAAATATATTTTAGTGCTGGGAATTGCCATATGCCCAAGCTCATTTCTGCACAGCCAGAAATGAGTGAGACAAATTTGAGTCCCATAACTCACCCCAGTGCATCTGGAGGAGTCCTTGTGGGGCATTGTAAGTGCTGCCTTGCACTGCCGCGGGCAGGCGTTGAAAAAGGGATGAGGTCTTGTGTTATTTCCATCTTTAAGAAGCCAGTTCTTCCCCCTCCACCCAAGAACATGGCACCTGAGACCAGGAAGTCACATCATTCCCAACACCTTCCAAAAGCCCAAGAGAATTGTTCTATAAATCCAACAGTAGGAGTAACCTTTCATCCCAACTCAAAGCTCTTTTGTAGTGACTTGAAAAGGCACACCTGGAAGGAGAACAAAACCAAGTACCCCCCCACAGCTTGTTTCTATATGGGCTGAGATTTCCCCATGAGCTTCAAGACTGAAAGAAAGGGAAGTGAAATTTCCAGTGACACTAAATATAACACATTGTTTTCTCAGTAGAGAGAGCTCTCTTCTTGACAGGCAGCCACTTGATGGCTTTGAATCAAATTAGATTGGCATGTAGCTTAGCCAAGGAGTTCACCTAAGCAGCAGACATCGAACATATCTGCAGTGAAATGCAGAGGGATTTTTGCCTTTTATGTCAATGGGGACAGGATTTCACCCCAGGAAAATAGAGGAGACACAATTTGTCACTAGCCTGAGTTTTCTGGTTTGCATCTAAAACCCTTATACAAGTCAGATAGATTTCTCCGAAGCCAACCTCTAAAGCACCATAAGCCAATAACCCCCACTCAATGCAAAGACTTCTCTGGGTGTTTCAAGTTATACACCCAAAGCAGAGGCCCGGGTGTCTGATTTGCTGCAGTCTCCCCCGAGTAATCCAGTCTGCTCAGACAGAATCTCTCTGCCATTTGTACTGATGCATGGTGAAGGATCTTAACACCAATGGACATTCCAGCTCTGGTTGAAGGAGGACCAGCCTTCTGAACATCACCGTGAGCATGGCTCAGAAGTGAAGACATTTATGCTCTGTAGAATGGCCAGGGCAGCTTTTTCCCACCTCCATGCTTCCTGTAGCCTGCATTGCTTAGTCAAGGAGGGTGTACAGCTCGCCTCTGAAGTTGATGGGAGCTTTGCAAGAGGTTTCAAAGGGAGCATTTCAACCCTTAGCTCCCTTAAGAATGCACCCATTTTATTCCTTACACCCATTACTTATAACTTGGAAAAAACCCTGTGGCAAGGACCTCTCTTACCCAGACCCCTATTGGGGTCAGCCTCTTGCCCCCTTCCCCAGGGGTCAAGGCATGCAGCTGCTTTCTGGGGTAGGGAACCCAGCCACTCCTCCCTCCCCTGCTGTTTCTGTTCTACCACTGTTATGGTTTACTGACAAACTCTGTTCCTTCTCTACCTCACCTGCCAACTGGGGAGGCTTTTAAAGGCCTCTGGCCGGCCAGAACAGTAGTCAGCTGGCCCCAATCTGCCTAGGCCAGTTCTCTACCAGCTGCCTTTAATTGTCCTGTCACCAACCGCTTCTATATAGCAGGCGTTTTACCCTTTTGGGGCTGCCTTTCTCTCACTCTGTAGCAGCCCTCTGGCCTGATTCTGCCACAAAACCCTTCAGCAAATATGTGGCTTAGCTACGGAAGTCACACAGTCTACGAGCATGATTTAAAACGCAAGAGCTATGTCTACACTGCCCCCATTTTGCACAAAAAATATGCAAATGAGGTGAAGCATGGAATAGTGCTGTGCCTCATTTGCATAATTAATGAGGCTCCATTTTTGCGCAAGAGCCGTTCTTCTGCATTTTTTTCAGGAAGAAGACTCTTGTGCAAAAGGGATTTTTTGCACAAAAAGGACCCATGTAGATGGCTCCTTTTTGCGCAAAAGCCTCTTGTGCAAAAACAGAGCCTAATTAATTATGCAAATGAGGTGTGGTGATATTCCACGCTTTGCCTCATTTGCATATTTTTTGTGCAAAATGGGGGCAGGGTAGACATAGCCAAGAAGTCTGGGTTTCAGGTCTTGTACAAACACTCCACGAGAATGAAATCTCATTTACCTTTACGGTTGGGTACCTAGATATAAGAGTGGCAAGGATTTTAGAAAGGCCTCTGTGGTGGTTCACTTAGATTTTTTCTAAGGAACCATTTTGATTTTTAATGGAAGACATTTCCAAATCTCTCTCTCATTTGGTTCTGCTCTGGTGGCAGCACTTTTCTCTCTTTGGCTCTGCTAACCCCCCACTTTTCTTGTGGACAGCCATATTTCTTTTCTAAAAGTGCAATTTTCATCTTTGCCAGACAGTCTCTGGCTGCCTGTAGTTTACTAAATACAATTTATCCTGATCGGTCTGTCCATTTGTAAGGCTGTTATAGACTCTCAGTTGCTCTGCATAAACCATTTCCCTGGATATCACTCATATTGGAGGGGTTAGCTGCAAATGAAATATGTGGTCCCTGAAGAATTCCTCCTAGAGTTTTCCATTTAAGCAAAGTACTCTGGTGTGTTCCGCTGAATTCAGCTGATGAAAACTGATTTTTCGGGGAGGGCGATGTTGGTCCATTTCCCACTCAGGAGTGAAGAATGCAATCTCCATACATTAATCCAGATTTAATTGCTGGAAGGGTTCACTGCACAGATGCTAAGGAATGCTCCAACAGTATTTGGGGGCAGTCCTTACGAATTGGCAGAAGTAGTGGAATTATACTCCTTGACTCCACACTAATGGCTCTGACCTCCACTAAGGATCTGGTGGGAGAGGGTGGGCTGTGGCTGGCCCTGTGATTTGTTCCATCATGGGGCTGGACCCTTCTCCTATCCCTCCCAACTGGGGAGAAGTCATAAGAATGGCCATACTGGGTCAGACCAAAGGTCCATCTAGCCCAGTATGTTGTCTTCTGACAGTGGCCAATGCCAGGTGCCCCCAGGGGGAATGAACAGAACAGGGAATCATCAAGTGATCCCTCTCCTGTCGCCCATTCCCAGCTAGGGATACCATCCCTGCCCATCCTGGCTAATAGCCATTGATGGACCTATCCTCTGAATGTATCTAGCTCTTTTTTGAACCCTGTTGAAATCCTGGCCTTCACAACATCCTCCAGTAAGGAGTTCCACAGGTTGACTGTGTGTTGCATTAAGACATACTTCCTTTTATTAGTCTTAAACCCACTATCTATTAATTTCATTTGGTGACTCCTAGTTCTTATGTTATGGGAAGGAGCAAATAACTCTTCTTTATCACTTTCTTCATACCAGTCATGATTTTATAAATCTGGGAGACTCATATAGGCTTCCACCTCTTTAGGCCCCACCAGTGGGTTCTGCTGTGGGACGGAGAGTTGAGCTGTAAGTGAGAAGCTCAGGATTTGACCACAATGAGGATGTCACAGAAGCAGCAAGGCCAGTTCCTTATAAAATCAGTACAGAGGGGAGTACAAACATACCCAATGAAAACGCCGTCTCTTTCTCGCCTTCCCTCCCCCAGTACAATGGCCCTGGGCATTCTGGGGCTCAAAAGAGACTTCAAAGAGCCCCGTGCGCTGCTTTCACAACTCCTCTCCTTTTAGAAATGTAGAAGGATGAATAATATACCAGACCCGCCCACTCTCGTTTTAATCTGTCATGTGCCACAGAAATTAAGCTGTTCTCTTACAAGGCGGCAATTTGTGCTCTTGGCATCCTCTGTGGAGAAAGAGCTCTCATCGCATTCGTTGGGTTATTAATACCTTGCGTGTTAAGTAACACAACTTTTCAACTGGTTATTTGCATATTCTAAAATACTTCTCGACAAGTGATCAATGGACCGGCGACCCTTCACCATGGCAGTGGCTTGGCCCCTTTCTCGTTTCGTCACATGCATTCCGCCCCGGCCTTGGCACGTGCCTTGAGATTGAAACATTTGTTGAAAAGGAGGAAAAAAGCCCCACAGCGCAGCTAGCTTACACACTGCAGGCTAATGAATGTGCAGGGCCTGATGGTAGCCACAGGCGGTCTCAGGGACTAGTCACTAATCAAGCCTTCAACCCATTCTGATCAGTGTGAAGTAGCTATTGACAGGCAGAATGCAGAGGGGACGAGAGGGGCCAGGAACCTGCCTGGAGTCATCACACACAAGCCTTTTTCTTCCTCAAGTCCAAGCCCTCTGTTCTCCTGCCTCTGGACACTGATGTTAGTGGGAGTTCCTTGTAACTGCCCTGGGGAAATAGACCCTGGGGCAATTCAGTTGGACCAGCTGGTATTGACCCATCTTCAGGTTGTTTTTCATATCTAATCACAAACAGACTTGGAAGTTAGAACATGCCTAATGAGTTTCGTTCCTTCCAATCTGACCCTCTGACCCTCCTCCATAATCATCTCTCCATAACCATCCATCTCTCTCTCTCTCTCTCTCTTCTTACCCACCTCTCTAGCTAGCTACTGCATCTCATCACCATAGTATCTTAGTACCTTCCTCAAAGTCTCAGGTGCACTTCATGGAGTCTCTGACACTTTTCTGGGTTAGAACTCTGCTTGGGATAGGGTTTTGTTTGACTGGTTTTTTTTTTTTTTTTTTGTGCAGGTGGAGACTAGCAGGGGGCGTTTGTATTGTGAACATCACATATGGTGGAAAGGCTTTCTCCAAGAGGAGGATTTTGCATGGTTTCCTAAGTCCTCTCACTGCAGCTAGATAAAGAAGCAATGCAGATGGGGCAGTGTTTCCATCACTAATTAGGGGGTTCAGAATGGGGTCTCTCTATGCTAGCAGAATGGGGTCTCTCTGCACCTCCCTGCTCCAATCTCTCTGTCCTAGACACCAGCTTTCCAAGATCAAGCTATAAAGGTCATGCTGGGGCCTTCCCATCCTGCTCCCCCAAAGGGAAAACAACGCCTACTCCTATCTCCAGAAATCCCCCACCCCAGCAAAGGCTACCAGGGCCACAAGGAAAACATGTTGTGGCGAAACCAGCTCCTGTGAATACATTACAGGTGCTAGTGTGAGCCCAGTGCAGACAGGTGTGTTTTCCTTTCTATGAACCAGACATGGCTTATAAATAAACAGAGTGATCAGGTGATCCTGCTGCCTCTGCCATACCCTGCCGCATGGTCCCCAAGCGAGAAAGCACTCCTTGTTTCAGGCAGGGGTGTGAGCCAAGACGAGGGGGTTTGTTTTTTCTTGTTAATGCTCCATGCCTTGGCTGCGCCTGCAGACCTCACTGCGAGACAGAGCTCTTGGGATCCGAGGCAGAGCTCTGGGCACTTCAGGTCTCCTGCCAGGCAAAACCCAGCGACCGCTTTTGGAGTGGTCCCACCTGGAAGGGGAGATGGAAACTGGCAAAGGAGAGAGCTTGAAGGAGCCTGAAGGCTGCGGAGCCAGAAGAAATGGGTGGGCTGGCCCCCTTGCTTCACCAGGAGTAGGAAGAGAACCTGGTGCCCAGACTGGATGTAAATCGCCTACGATTGATGGCAGCCAGAGTGAACTATAGAGTGTATTGTGCTCGGTCCTGAAACGCAACTAAACATAAAGTGAGACCTTTCTTCTTCCAGCCGGGAGAGAGAGAAATCTATTACACTGGGCAAGTTAAGTGCCAAAGCACTCAAGGTGGCGTGTGTCCCGTGTGCAGCAATAATGTGCTCATACCATTTAAGCCTTGGCTCTCTGGCTGCGCTGCCTGCTAGCATAAGTGTTACTTAAGAAGAAAATTACAGGAGAAGAGGAAAACCACTTAGCATCGAGTTTTCATCCCAGAGCAAGGCTGGGGAGGCTGCCTGAGCAGTAGAGGGTCCAGATGGTGCAACAGTTGAGTTGGCAGAGCATGTCTTGGCTTGTAATACAGGCAAGAGGTCCGGAAAGAGGGGCTGGGTGGGCAACGGAGGGAAGAACATTAGCACATACTGGGACTCATCCAAAGCCCCTCTGAAGTCAATGAGAGGCGGCTCTCAGCCCCTCTCACTGTAGCAGAGGGGGATGTGTGTTTTATGCGTTGAGGGAAATTTTCCAGGCTGGTGCTGGGAAGAACTGTTCTTTTGCGCTCAGCCAGGACAAGGCTGAAGGTCATGCCAACATTTTACATGCTTAGAGAAGTGAGAAGTTACTGTGTGTCCCATGAATAATCCTGTCAGGAATAGCGTAAGAATGGTCCAAAATCAATACGCCCTTGCAGCCAAGTGTCAAGGTCAGAGGCTATGGAAAGCACTGCCAGGAACCAACCTTGCTAAAGGCTTAATTGTTTCCTTTCGCCACCTTCAGACCTACTCCTCCAGCTCAAAAAGGGTACGTCTACCCAGCAGCGTTATTTCGGAAGAAGCTATTTTGAAATAAAAACTCCAAAATAAATTTTTTTTATATATGGAGATATACCTATCTCATAGAGCTGGAAGGAACCTTGAGAGGTCATTGAGCCCAGTCCCCTGCCCTCACGGCAGGACCAAGTACCATCCCTAATAGATTAGCCCCAGATGGCCCCCTCAAGGATTGAGCTCACAGCCCTGGGTTTAAACAGGCCAATGCTCAAGCCACTGAGCTATCCCTCCCGCCTTAGCTTATTTCAAGTAGCTTATTTCAAAATAATGCTGCTGTGTAGATGTGCCCAAAGGGTCCTGCAGTCAACAGGAACCACTCACTCCTTACTGAAAGGGTCAGCCCCTTTGCTCATAGAGCCTGACCAATGGGAGACACATACGTAAAAACAGCTTGGACGGTTAAAAACCCTGGTGAAAAATTGTTCTCCTTGGCCTCGGATGACAGGACAAGAAGCAACGGGCTCAAATTGCGGCAAGGGAGGTTTAGGTTGGACATTAGGAAAAACTTCCTACCTGTCAGGGTGGTTAAACACTGGAATAAATTGCCCAGGGAGGTTGTGGAATCTCCGTCACTGGAGACATTTAAGAGTAAGTTGGACAGACATCCAGCAGGGATGATCTGTTCTAGATGGTATTTGGTCCTGCCCTCAGGGCAGGAGACTGGACTTGATGACCTCTCAAGGTCCCTTCCAGTTCTAGTATTTTATGATTCTATGAAAGAACCTGAAAAACTTTGAGGTGAATGAATTTAAGCTTTGGTCTCAGATATTCAAAAATTACCCCAAACAGGAAAGGTTAAGATTCTTCCCTGAACCTCCTATCAATCCATGGCCAAGAATCCAGGCCTTCCTCTCCCGCTATCCCTTCTAATCATCTCTGCAAGATCCTTCCGGGCACCATTGTCTAAACACTTCCACCAAATCGAATATGTTTAGAAACCTGAACAAGAATACAAGCCGCCCTGCTGCTCTCCAGTCTCTCCATAGAAGCAGCAGCTCCCAGCATGCTGCCTTAAGAATGGATGCATTTCAGGTCCAACACTGGAAACTTGGGTCCAAGTTAGAGTGAGAATGGAGTGCGCTGAAGCCATGCAGAAAGCATCAGGCATGTGAAGAAAGGAGCAGAGCCAAACCCACGGGCTCCTCTCCAGCTTGTCAGCTCTTCAAAGAAAATACGCCCGTCATTAAGGAGAGAAGCTGAGCTGTAGTTTACCCAGGGATCGGGTGGACAGAAATATTCAATAGAGGAGCTGTAGTTGATGGAATGAAATCTATCAAAGTGAAAAGAGGGAGAAAGCAAACAAACCAGAGAACGAATATTTATAAATCATAGAATGAAAGCAATTTGCAGAGTAATTGAGATGTAACACCAGTGACCAAAAATGGAAGAAAAATTCCTCAGCAGAGGAAAGGAAATATCTTTTATTTAGATATTTTGTTTTTTATTTTTCTCATGCTGGTGTGGTGGGGTCAGGAGAACTGCTGGCCTTTGATTCGAAGTGTGGCCAAGCCAAGTCCAACATGTGTTAGCAGGCGCTGTGGTTTACACTAGAAAAGTGCTTTAATAGCGCTCGACAGCTTTTAAGTGCATTTTTATGATGATGATTTTTATTTCAAATGGCACAAATGATATGCATGTGGCACTAGGCTTCAGAAAGGGTTCTAGAAAGTCATCCTGGGGCGGGAATGCTCAGCAGAGTCGATTTCTCATCGAGGGCTGCTGGAAGCCTTCCAAAGGGGACACAGACTGTGCTGTGGCTCCAGTCTGTGTAGAAAACACATTCCCTCTTACAGCTTCTCTGTCTGACATCAGAGGGCACGGCTGTAGCAATCACCATGACTGGGAAAGATTACTGATTATTGTTTCCTTGGCTTTGTCTCAATGAGAATGAGTCACCGTGGCCTGGAAACTGCTGACTCTTCCACAGACATAAAAACGGGTCCTGAGACATATAATTTTGTCAGGGCTTTTGATCAACTCTTTTGTGGTGGTTACCATAAAAAAGTCAGCATTTACCCACAGCTGCCACCCGCAGGCATCTGAAAAACCAGCATCCTTCCCTCCCATGCTTTCACATGGAATGGAAAACCACCTGGTCCAGGGCACTGCTGGATATTAATGGGAGGTAAATGGTGATTTTTTTAATGTCACCTACCAGCTGTTCAGCACAGGAACAGAGACAATGCCATATGTCTTAGGTGACCAACTTCAAGAGGAATATGGTGAATAATTAACACAAACCGGTCACCAACCACCCATAAGTGAAGACCAAGAACTTGTCTACAAGGTGGGTCACTGCATGTTAAGGATATGAATCTACAGGGCACTCTGAGCTCAATAATTTGCTGTGTGAACAAGCCCGGATTCAGTAAGGATCCCAAGCTGAAGGAAGTCAAAGGAGTGATTCCTGCTGAGCTCAATGGGTAATGGATCTTGACTCACCACTGTTAGACAAATGCTTATAAATAGTGACCCCTACTTGGAAGAACGGGAGTTGATTCACCACTGATGGACTGAACAGGACAGGGGTGACTGTCAGAATAACGATTGCTTGAAATGGACCCTTTGTCCATTTCTAGGACGGCTGGAGATTTGGACCCCTTATTTACCCAAGTGTTTAAAAGTCAAAGCTTCTTTTTTAATTGCAAAATTGCTAACGGGAATTTGTTCTTTTTGAGTTTGAATTTGCTGCCAAGTATACGCCTGGAGGGAGTTTTTACAACTAAGTTCGAAATCCTGTAATTGGGGACCGATATCATGGAAATGCTAAGAGACCATTATCTATAGAAGCATACGCACGCCATCATAGGAAACGTCCCACTTCCATACTGTCATCCCAGGGATAAATGGAAGCACACTTCATTGCCATGTAGCTCTGAGAGTTTCTGCTTGGGTTTTGCTTCAGTTAACAAGCTCCCGCTACCCTTTATTCTGAGTTTTTCTTTTCCCGACTTGCCTCGGCTCTTTCATCAAACTTCCCCCCCTCCAAAAAATCACATATTAGCTGGAGAGAACGGAAGCCATTAAACATCTAAGGCAAGAAGAGCAACACAGTCTACAGTTCAGGCCTGGACTAGACCCTGATGCCCTATTAGGTCAAAAGTCTTGCTATGAAGAAGGAAAAATGGGACTTATTAAACACCTTTCATATTTTCATTTGGAGGCTGGGAGGTTAGGTGTGTGCATGGGGAGGGTGCAAGAGTGGGGGAGGAAAGGGAACCCGCAGCCCATGAAAACAGATTGCGCAATATTTTGTCCTGCACAGAGCTCCCATTGAAAAACCCAGGAGTTCTGCTTTCAATAACCCTGCTGTTAATAATGCCCCATTGAGTCCTGAGAGAAAGGCAGTATTGACACGCTAAGGGGCTAGCTCCCCAAGAAGGGTTTGAAAAAAAAAGGGGTGTGGGTTGGGTTGCTGCTTGGTTTTAAACTTCACTGTGTGGCCCTTACGGTAAAGCATGGCTGCAAAAAAATAGGCAAAGCCTGGGTGTGTAATCTATTTGCAGCAGATTTTGTATCCGTCAAAGCACCAGCATGCAGGGATTAAGGCTGGGGGGTAGTGGCAGCCAATGCAGGAAAAAAGTTGATTATTTTCATTCTGGCCCCAGGTTACATAATAATTAAAAAGAGAGAGAGAGAGAAAGCTAATTTTCAAATACTTGGTTAGAGCAACAGATGAAGCAAATGGGAGGCACTGTGCCAGCTGCGGAGCCGGAGAGACCCCTCCTAGAGCTCAGTCAAGGTTCATCTCTGCATAATTAATACAGCTGCAGGAGGGGAGCAAGCATGCAGCTTCTGCCTGGCTCATTAGGCTAAAAACTGTCAATTGGCTTTGTCGGAAATGTTGCTCCTCACCCTGCCTGGCTTCTCCCACTGCGGGATTTGCCTACCCCCCACTTCAGGTACTTGACCCTGGCTTGAAGGAGAGGCCAGATGAACGCCTAATCCCCCAGTCTCAGATGGGGATTTTAATTACATTATATCTGTAAAATGGCCAGAATGCAGGGGCATATCAGCAGCTCTGGGCGCAAGATGTAAATGCCAATACCAGTGCTGAGGGGTAGAGATGGGAGGCATTACAAGAAGCAATAGGAACACATGATGCAGAAAGTCAAGGAAAAAGTTGATACAGTTTCGCCTAAGGACTGCAGGATTTGCCCAGCAATATTTTAGCCTCTCCTCATTCCCGCCAGCCTTTCAGGACCTTTGATGACCTCTGAATTCCCTCCAGTTTGTCTCAGTCTCTTTGGTGCTGAAGTCTCCAGTGCTGAATGTGTTATTCCCATGGGAGCTTGGAATGAGTAAGGACTTCAGGATCCCATCCTAACTATGGCTAGCTTAATTGGCAAAGCAATCTCTAAGGACTTACGCCAAAGCCCACTGAAATCAATAAGAGTCTTTCTATTCTATTCAATTCTATTTCAGATCAGGCCGTAGGGGAGGCCATAAAAAAAGTGCCCGCCAGTGACGCCTGCCAGGGAGATAAGTTGGCAGGTGGTGGTTTTGGGGGGAGGAGGGGTAAGGAGGGCATGAGTAGAAGTGATGGGAGAAAATTAAAGATCACTAAAGCTGATTTCAAGGGAAACTTCCTAAGAGTGGCCCCTGATCTCTCCAGGGCAGCTTTTAAGACTCGATTGGACAAAGCACCACAAAATGTACCGACACAAATCATTCTCATCTTAGCAGGCAGGATGGACTAGAAAGCCAAAACCAAAGTGGGTCTTTTCTTTTTTACCTCTAAACTCTATGAGACATAAATCATCCACTGAGAGGCACTCACAGCTGGCAGAAACCATCCTGATCCCGGAATGCCAATATGTCATTTGTTACTTCATCATCCCCGGGGATGCATGTTGCAATTACCCAGGGCTTGCATCGCCTGTGCGGCTGCATGGCTACCGGCCACCTCACCAGTGAGCCAAATCCTCGCCTTACCAGCGGCTCTTCTCAGAACTCGCAATAGCAGTGTGTAACAACTGCTACCAAGGCTGCTGTGTAACTCCAATCCCTCCCTCGCTCCAAGGAATGCGTCTGTCACTCTGCCTGGCTCTGCTGCCATTTAGGGCAGCTGAACGCTGGCGTAAGATGTGAGGGATGGCAAGGCCTGCCCAGTGCCAGCTTCTCTCTGACTGAACAAGAATCAGGGGGAGCAAACAGGTCATATAGTCCAAGAGAGTGACCCTGGTTGTGTCAGAACTATAGGGCGGAGCAAAGATGGGAAAAATGACCTCAGATCCCCCACCCAAAGAGACTGTGGGGAGAGCAGACGGATCCAGGGCCGGCCCACAAAATTGTGGCACCTGAGGCGGGGAGCTCAGATGATGCCCCCATGCTGCCTTGCTGCACCAGCAGCAGACACAATTTTCTACCCTCTGGGTCCTAGTGGCGCCCCCCCACAGTGTGGCACCTGAGGCGGCCGCCTCAGTTCACCTCATGGTAAGGCCAACCCTGGACGGATCCCCTCATAAGCCACTCCGTCCTCACAGCAACATGGAACCTAGCCTCCCACTGCAGCCGGGCAGCAGGATTGAGGGGGCGAGAAAGAAGGCCGAGTGCCACTTTATCCCCTTCCCCCAGCTGTGCCAAGCGTAAGCTGGCACAGCTCAGCATCAAGCCCTTTCTTATAATAACTGTCATTAATTCTTTCTCCTTTCCCCCCACATTTTGCTGCTTCCGCCCCATCCACTCCTCCCGCATCTTTACGGCTGCACGTGGCTTTCCTCCTGCCCGTTGGGGGCCCCTTTTTTTGCATTGGTTTCTCCCCTTGCTACTAAGTTCAGCTTATCGATTCTTCCTCTTACCTCCCATTTTTTCACCTTCTCGTGCGTGCTCACAGGAGAGCCCATTCCTTGCACTTCCCTCTCCAGTTGGGCCTGTCTACCTGCGTCAGTTGGCATCTAGAGCCTTCAAAACCGACTCACCTCTGGGGTATTAATATTTGTCCAGGATGGAACATGCACTGGAAATTAGATCCGGCCTGCTGTTGCCGACCAGTCAGAAGGCTGGATTCCACGACATCAGACACAACAAGCGTTACATCATCACAACCGTGCCTCACAGGCTGAGCATAGATGGAAGACAGGTCATTTGTTACCTAGTAACAACTGCTAGGGATGCAACATAAGGTCAGAGCTGAAATGTCCCATAAACCAGCTCAAGGAAGGCAGGCCATTTTGTTGATTGTCAGGAAGATAATGAATTAGGACCTGAACAGATAGGGTCCTCACTGTTTCCCACCCTCTACTGCATCCTGTTGGAGTCACGTAGGCCCACTGTGTCTGGAGAAACACCCCAGACCTTGACACCTATAGAGATTATGTCTGGAGGTTGAAGGGGTTCATTTGCATGACTGATAAAGCTCCTCGGATTGTATGCACAGCCGCTCTGGGCAATTATGGGCCCTGGGGATCTGTCCCAGAGGCTGGCAAAGGCAACCTAATACAGGGTTATGGCCTGGGGCGGGGAACTTTTTTTGGGTTGGGGGCTGCTGACCCACAGAAAAATCAGTCGGGGGCTGCCCACAAGTGAGAAGCAAATATACAAAACAAAACAAAACAGAAAAACAAACCCTCACTGACGTGGTCCCCAACTGAGAAGAAAAACATTCCCCACATTCCCTTCTCACACCAGAGCCTAAGGGGGCCCAGGCTAGTAGATTTTGTGTGCTCCCGCCTCGAGGGGGAATGGTGGGGGGAGGGCTGGAGCACCAGTGTGGGCTCCCCAATAATGGGGGGGGGGAGGAGAGCCCTGAGCCTTGGGGGCCAGATCCAGGCAAGCCAGAGGCGGCATCCGGCTCTGGGCCTTAGGTTCCCCACCCCTGGTCTAAAAGCATAGGAATAGTTTTTGCTCTTCTCAGCATCTGGTGCTGGAATTGCATACAGCTCTGTGGGTGTCTCAGAATTTGCCCTATTATTCATGCTAAATTAAAGCACAGGGGACATCAGAGGGCAACCAAAGCCAGCCAATACCCCCCCCCCCCAATCCCCTCCTGCTTTGCCTGGATCCAGTCTTCTCTAAGTCCCTCCCCACAAACAGATCTGTAGATCTAAGTTCTCTTGGGGCCTGTATCTCAGCTCAGCCAGGATTTGGCTGCTCCATGCTTTCTGTGCTAAACCTGACACTGCGTGCGAGAGTCTTGGCTCTTGGAAAACCTACATGGCCCGGGCTCTCTCTAAGTCCCATCTGAGGCCTGTACAAACCTGCCACTGACCCAGCTATACCTAAGAGCAGAACTTTGTCTTAGGTAGCATTAGACCAGCAGTTTAGACTGAAAACTTTGAGCCAGATTCTGTAGTCCCTGACATGGGTGCAATCCAGAATAACTCCATTGGCTTCAGTTTACACCAGGGTAACTGAGAGTAGGATCTGGACCTCAGTGTTTATACTTGGTGTGACAGACCTGGGGCAGCTGGCTATAATAGTCTGATGGAAGGCAGAAATGCTGGGAGCTGGGTGAATGGCCTCTTGTGTCTGGAGTGAAGGGCCAGAGGCTGCTGCCACATAATCAAGGCAGGCACCTGAGGCTAATTAAGAAACAGGCTAATCAGACACCTACAGCCAGTTAAGATCTAAGGGGCTGCTTTAAGAGGCTTCCCCCCAGGTCAGGGTGGGGGGAAAGAGAAGAGGGATAGACTGAGAGGAGGAAGTGTGTTGCTGAGAAAGGAAAAAGTCATTCAGGGAGAGGGTGTTTGGGGAAGTGGCCTAGAGAAAAGGCTGCTGTATTGGAGCTAGAGGAAAAACCCTGTCAGTTGCTGCTGCCTAGGGTCCCTGGGCTGGATCCCAGAGTAGTGGGCAGGCCTGGGTTTCCCGCAGCTCTCCCCACACCACTAAAAAGTCTGATCCTGGAAAAAGGAGGCCGGGATGATGGCGGGTTCTCCCCACCCATCCTTTGACTCTGCCAATGATGAAAACGTCTCAGTAAGTTGTGACCCTGACCTCTAGAAAAAGATAAGAGGCAGGGTGGAGAGTCGCCGTGCGCCTCTGAAGCATATAATGACCACCTAGAAGTGCAGGACCCTCGGGGCATGGCTGGAGCTTTGCCCCATTTTCCACAGTGCAGCTGGGACTTCCCTCCTGCTGTGCAGTTCATCACTGTCTGCCGGTGGTGGTGTATCAACCTCCTACATTTGGTCCTCATGGCTGGAACACACCCCACCCCAAAGGAGTGTCTGTGCTTCCTGCCTCTAGCTGGGATTTCTTCCTCCTTTCTCTTCAGGGCCTGTGCACACATGGGCACTCTGTCCAGTGGTGGCTTTCTTTCCCCAAGACCTTTGATGCCTTCTCTCATCACTCTGTGTCCTGGGCAGCTGGTCGCCTGTAGTTCTTTGAGTCGCTGGCCCCCTCGCTCCAGTTGTTGCCTCCCCAGCCTGAGTTCCCGCTCATGCTTGCTACCTTCCACCACTGCTTTTCCTTCCCACCATGTGCCACCCTTCAGCCCATCTCTGCTGTGCCTTCCCTCTCTGGTACCATGCGCAAGGAGCTCACCCAGCAGCTGAGCTAGCTCATGATTTGTGTGCGCCGTGCTGCTTGTAGTTGTGCAACTCTTCTTGTTTACAGCCTCCGTGTCCAGCAGGATGTTGTTGTGTACAGACTTGCATCACTCCCTGCTATCCCACCCCTTCCTGGCTCCCCTGCCGCTCTGCCAACCCACCTCAACTCCGGCCTTGCTGTTCCAGAACGTCCCTTCCGCACCCCCCCCAAAGCTCTGTCAACATGCCAGTCCTGACATACTACAGCCTAATCTCTCCACCCCTCCTCCCATTCCCTCTCCACTTTCCTGCACAGGCAGCACAGAGAAATCAATTCTTTCCAAGTTGGCTGCTTGGGGTTATTTTTGCCCTGCTGTTGGGGATGATCATCTGGTTTAGGGGGATGCTGGTAACTAGTTTAGTCGCCAAGTTTGCCCTATCTTAAAAGGATTACAATCACTGTTTACAGCCCATGTCTTAACAGATTCTAAATAGGATGGTTTTCTAAAACCAAACTGCCCCTCCACAGCAAAGAAAACAAACAAGATGAAAAAATAGACACAGTTTGTATAGGATCTATAAAATATGCGGTGTCTGTGCAGCACCAGGTAACTTAAAAAAAATACTATGCCCAGAGCAATTTTGACGTGATCACTGGTACCAAGACATGGACACAGAAGAACAATAAGAAAAAAAACTCCCGTTAATGTCAAGGTCTGTTTTGAACAAAGGGAGTAAATCAGCCTCGTGTCTAAATGATAAGATTAAAAATCAGACGGGGAAAGCCCAGTATGTCCACATTTCCAGGAGACATTTACCCAAACCAACTACTATTTATTACTTAGAAAGTGCCGGCATTAGACTTGGAAAGAACTCACTTCCTCAGGGCTGAGACGTGGAGCGGTTTACAAACAATTACGTGCTTCCTGGGAAGTTGGGCATGGGAATCCCCACTTTTACAGGTGGATCAAATGAGGCAGGGGGAGGTTAAGTGACATGCCTGGGATGAATAAAAAAGTTGAGGCAGAATAAAAAGCAGAGCCCCCAAATCCTGACGTCAGCCCCCTTTTCTACCCACCATATTACACCACCGTGCTTCCCTATGCGTGCATGGATCTTGGCAGCAGTGAAAAGACACAAGGCTGCTGTCCAAAAGATAGACCTATCTAGCCCATCTGTGTATCTGCCATTGTTTCTTCTATAGTACCGCCCCACCCCCTGCTTAGCCTCTACTAAGTTACTAAACATGAGAACAGAGAGGCTATGTCTACACTGCAAGGTTTTTGTGCAAAAATGGCCGTTTTTGTGCAAAAACCTGTGGAGTGTCCACACCTCAAATGCGCTTTTGCGCAAGTAAATCAGCAGTAAAATGGCAGAACAGAGGGCTTTTGCCAGTGTAGGTAAACCTCCTTCTACGAGGCATCACTCCCTTTTGCGCTACAGCTATTGCACCAAAAGGCAAATGTGTACTCTCTAGAGGGGTTACTTGTGCAAGAAACCCCTATGGGAAAAATCACAGGTGCTCTGATGACCATTGTGTGAATGGCCATCAGAGCTTTCTTGTGCAAGAGCGTCCATGCAGTGTGGACGTTCTCTTGCGCAAAAGCACATCGCTTTTGCGATGCACTTTGAGGTGTGGACGTGTTTTTGTGCAAGAACTCTTCTGCAAAAGACTTCTTGTGCAAAAACCATGCAGTGTAGAGGTAGCCCTAATGTGTTCCGGCATATGTAGATATAACCATATAGTGTCTTGGGGAAGGCAGCAGAGATGCTAGGGCAGGGACTGAGTTAATTTCCTCTTTCCTTGGAATGTTTGGGGCTTGGGAAGGCAGGTGGAAAACTCTCCCTGTGGTACCAGTGAGGCTTTCTACTTCTTTCTGCCATCACCATCCCAGTGAGTTTCTAGGGCAGACCTTCCTCTTCCTCGCTCAGTGTGGCGGTGCCCGCTCCCATTGGGAACCTGCAGTGAGAACAGCACCCAGACTGGACAGTAGTTGCATTTTCTTCCAAGCCCCCAACTTGCCTCGGGGGGGGGGGCTAAACATTCTGGAGCCTTCTGAATCTTTCTTCCCACTTCTCCGGGCTGTGCCTGGGATGCTCTGGCTTGGGCCATGTGGGGCAACTAGTCCAGCTTTAACTTGCCATGGGCGCCACAATCCCAGTCACGGCTTCCCACAAGTGGAGGAGAGAGAGATGGCAGGAGAGTGAGTAGTGCTGAGTAAACTCACCCAGCTGTTCCACTGAGTCTACAGAGCTACAAGAGCCTCACAGGGGAACTCATCCAAGAAGCGGAGCTGCAGCTCCTGCCGGGGCTGCCCTGCGGTCCTAAAGCCCAACTGCTCCTTTGAAACTGCAGCTGCCCCGTTTTGCTGGTAACGGGCAGCGGCTCTTAACTTTTCCAGACTATTGTGCCACCGTCTGGAGGCTGGTTTGCCTTGCGTGTCCCCAAGTGACACCTCACTTAAAAAAGACTTGTTTACACATCTGACATAGGAATACAAAAGTGCCACAGCGCCCCATGACTGAAAAACCTCTGACTTTCTCCTCACGACCGTCTACGATATATTTGAGAGAGTGTGTATGTCTGTCTGCCCATCCGTCCATTTGTCTGTCTGTGAGTGTGTTTGTTCAACAACTCCTCCTCAGCGGGGAGAGCTAGGATCACCAAATTTGGCATGCAGCTTCCGCTTTTCATAACCTAAAGCCAGGTCAGGGTTTGGTGGTGCCAGGACAATGGGATGTGCCTGGAATGGGATTGATGCTCATAAAATGGAGAGGGAGGGTGTCTATTAGCAGGGAGAGGTCTACTATAAAAATGACCACAGGGGGGGCAGCAATGGGCCAGAGATGGGGACTGGGACAGCTCTAACCCCATGGACATAAGGGTGGAGAAAGGGGCAGCTATCTACTATATATTTGAGAGAGTTTGTCTGTTTGTGTGTCTGTCTGTCCCCCAGCCAGGGGACATGCACCCCTCCCCTGGAGAGGTGCTTCTCACCTGGCCCCAAGCTGCTGCAGTGAGAGTGCTGGGGTTGTCCTCTCTCCCTGGGGGCAGCCTGCATCCTGCACCCCTCATCCTCAGCCCCACTCCAGAGCAATGATATCAATGAAAAACAAAAACATATTACAGTTAAGGACCTGAGCAATGCAGGGTAATTCCTCTCGTGTAATTATAAAAGAAATCCATTGGAACATACATATTGGATTTACATGTCAGTGTATAGTACACAGAGCAGTATAAACAAGTCATTGTCTGAAATTTTAGTTTCTACCAATGACACTAGTGCTTTTTATGTAGCCTCTTGTAAAAATAGGCAAATAGCTAGAGGAGCTAATGTACCCCCGGGAAGCCCTCTACAAACCCCCAGGGTATGTGTATCCCTAGGTGAGAACCATGGGCCTAGGGGCTGGAACTGGTGGGTGGGATCGGAGGGGGGGGGAGGTGAGCCCCGCAGCCCAACCTCTGCTCTCTAGCACTGATGCCATTTTATTTTATTTTATTTTGGTGAGATGTGAAGAGGGCAACTTAGAATGCATTCCCAGATCCCTTTGTAATGATAGGGAAATGTCTGGGCCCTGATTCGGATCTAGCTTGCCCCAGGTTCAATCAGGAGTAGTTCCCCTCCAGTTGCTGGTGTAAACCAGAGGAAGTGAAATCAGAGTACCTCATGATTATGCATGGGCCTACATCTATATAATTGGTGCTGTCATGTCACCGAATTTGAGACAATTACCACCTGCTTAGAGCTGGGGAAATCTGAAGTTCAGCCTCCCTCTCTGCGGAGTGAATGACAGCCCAGGTGCCTCGAACTAACGTTTGACTTTCCCAGGGTCCCTGGGCTCTCGCTAGGTTCTCGCAAATACACACAACTGGTTTTTTATCATATTCCGAACGTGAGGCTTTTATTTCAAGCCAAGTCCTGCTCTTTAAAGTCAAGAGGAGAAGACTCATATGAGCAAAGTGAGCAACTGGACTTGCCGATGGATGTAGCAGGCAGATGGTACTTCCAATAGGACACCAAGTTAGTTCTTGGGGACTGCTATAATGCACACCACTGAAGTGCCGGTGTTGGAAGAGCCCTTGAGTCCATTACAAATCCTGCTCTGAACTTGCCGTGGGACATCGGACAAGATATTTAACCCGGACAAGACATTTAACCACTGTCTGCCTCAGTTTCCCCATCTGTAAAATGGGAATAAGAAGGTTAATTCTTTTGGACTCTGCTTTGAGAGCTACAGTTGAAGAGTGCTGAGTGCAACTAAATATTCCTGTGTTATTAATTATCCAGGATTCTATAATTAATCACGGTCATTTCCTCTTTACAAGGGATCTTTCAATGATTATTCAGTGTTATTATTTATTTGTATTACTGTAACACCTAGGCTGGGCTCTGCTGTTTATCCACCACTATTCCAGGTCTAATTCTGCCACCAGCTCTTTATATCCTCTGGACACATCTCTGCAAGGGTGAGAACTGGAAAGTGGTGGGGGCGGGGCGGGGAGGTTTTTCTGCAGTCTTAGGAATTTGCCCTGCGGTGACTCCAGAGGAACATATTTGTCGTGCCGGGTGAGTGGCGGGGAATGCCAGACAGCCCTACCAGGAACTTTGATGCCTCGGGAGAGTAAAGCATCCTGTTTAAAACCCTCAGGTTCAGAAAAATGAACATGCCTCCAGGAATGTCGGCAAGGAACCTCTGCGTGCTGGTCCTGGATTAGTTTCCTGCACACCTCTGAGAAGGAGGCCTCCACGCTGCAGCTCTAAAGCAGGGGAACAGCGCCAGTGTTAGGACCCTGCAGGGCTCTGGGTTTGCCAGGTTTTTTCCTTGAGTCAGTGAAAGAGCTGGGAGGGGCTGAAACACAGGCTCCCCATAAACCTGGCTGCTTAGTCTGTCTCCTGGGCAGATGTTACAACTTTCTGCCTTCTCCTCCAGTCTGTTCAGTAGGGAGCTTTCTCTCTTTTCCCCTCTGGCTTTGCTCTCTCCTCACTTTGTTTGCAGTTAGAGCAAAGCTAAGCAGGGAGCGCCCAGAGCTCTTTGTCCAGCCCTGAAAAAAAAACTTTGGGGATTCTTGAGGGAGCTCATGTAGAAGACAGAGCAGGGGGGAAAGGACAAACAACCACCCAAAACAAGGAAAGAAAGCCAGGAGAACAATGGTGATCAGGTCTTGCCAAGAAATCTTTCCCCGGCAAACTGTGAAGAAGGGAGAACATGGCTCATCACACTGGAGTCAGGAAGAGGACTCAGCCACTGTGAGCTTGAACTTTCGCTCCATCTTCCACCGCAGTTTACATACAAAGATCATCTTCTGAGCTCCGTGAGCCATTTGGCTAGCCCAGTGTGTAAACAGCTGAACTGGACGCGAACCCAGCTTGGTCGCTAGCCGGTTTTTGAGTGGTTGTGTTAAAAACTGGAGACAGAGGGGCACTTTTGGAAACTTGAAGTCACAGAGGAAATTAACTTTATGGGGCATGTGCCTTTGATTGTAGCAGCTTGAAGATTATTTTCTTTTTACTGAAAACAGCCCTGCAGCACTGGTGGATTTAATTGCTTCTCTTTTTTTTTTTCTAAAGAGAGAGAGGGGAGGGGAGGGAGAGAGTTGTTTCTATAAAACTTGCCAAAGGAATTTGGAAGGACAAACCCTCGGGTGGGAGGGTAGATTGTGATTTTTTTTTTTTTTGGAAGAGAAAGAGATCTCCCGTGCCTCTTTCTCAGTGTAAGATGCTGGGACAGTAACTTCCCTTAGAAGTCTGGATGCTTGGTCCAGCATGGCTGTTTATGCCCTCACAGGTTTCTCACTGGTCAGCCTGCTTAGTTTTGGCTACTTGTCCTGGGATTGGATGAAGCCCAGTTTGGTGACAGATGTTTCCATGGAGAAATCGCTCCCTTCTTCCTTCTCCAGACCACCTCACATCATCTTCATTCTGACTGACGACCAGGGGTACCATGACATTGGGTACCATGGCTCAGACATACAGACACCAATGCTAGACAGGCTTGCAGCCGAAGGGGTTAAGCTGGAGAATTATTACATCCAGCCCATCTGTACCCCATCCAGGAGCCAACTTATAACGGGCAGGTAAGACAGCAGCGGCACCTGCCCGCTGTCCTGGGAAACTTAACAGTTTCTTTCCTTCTTTTCTGATCAGTTAACTCTAGCTTACTGTGGGCAGGTAAAATAATAGGTGTTTATGGGATAGCTCTCTGGAAAATACCCAGCGTGCTTGTTGTGCTGACAACAAAACCTTGAGGATCTCTTGGAAGGATCCCTTGGGAAAGAATTGTTTTGTGTGTTGTATAATAAATTACTTAAAACTTTACACTGTAGACTCCATGGGGCAGGGATCTTGAACCATACTGAGCCCTATGTAAGCAGGTACAACTCCCACTGAAGTCAGTGGACATTATGCTAGGGCTAAATTTGGTCCCTTTGTCCTGGATGGTCAGTGGTTCATGTGCCAGCCTAGAACTTAGGTGACAGGGGCTTATGCCCCTACTCTGCCACTGATTTGTGTGACCTTGGGCGAGTCATTTAGTCTCTGTCTCCCTTCTCTGCCTGGCCAGTGGGGATAAAAGCCCTGCTCTGTCCCACAGGGGTGTGTGAGGCTAAATAAAGACAGTGGGGTGTTCAGATGCTGTGAGAATGTGGGTCCAGATAAGTACTGAAGAGATTTAGCATGACTGAGGGAACCATGCACCAGGCTGGGAATCAGGAGACGTGGGGGAGGAGGGTGTCTATTTCTGTCTTGCTGTGTGAATGCTGGGCAAGTCTCTTAGGCCAGAAGTTTTAAAGACACCTTCAGGGAGGCAATCAACATCACTAGCTGTTCTTAACACTCATAGCCTGTCCCTGTAGTTCAGGTTTCCTGTCTGTAAAGCAGTCAAACGGTGCACACCCATGTCTGCAGAGCCCTTGGGAACTGATGGGGATAAAACAAACAAATCAACAACCAGGTGACAAGTGACAACCTCCTCCATCAGGCCTCCAGACCGGAAGGACACAGCTGTCACCTTTGCAAACAGGTGGGAAAGAAAGCCCTAGTATTTGCATGGCCATGGTGTTACGGTGACAGTCCCTGTAGCCGGACACGATACGATCCTTTCTTCCCTTTTTACACTGACTCATGGGCTCATACAATGGCATCGTCCCTGTGGTGTTTGCTATGGCCATGGGGCCAAAGGGGGCTTTCCTCCCCTAGTAGTAATAACACTACTTAACATGTCTGTGGTGCTTTTCCTACTTGCTGTGCTTTATAGCCTTTAATTGATGGATACTCAATGCAGTTGTAAGGGAGGTATGCATCCTTGTAAGACGGTGCTGGCTGAGTCTCTATTGGACCATGTGGTGCTTTCAGTGCAGAGGCATCTTGACTCTGTGTCTCTAGGGTAGCTGCATGTCTATGTACCTGGCTTGGAGATGAATGGTCATTGTATGCAGCATGCCTCATCCCAGGGTCTGGGTGGAGTAGATGCCACCTTAGTGCCACTAGAAGCTAGAAATCACTTGAATTTGAGAATGAGAGAAAAGATGCTCATACTCTTAGGACAGACTTAATCTCCCTATGGACCCTCCAGCAAACTGCTAGGTTGTGCAAGTCTCGCTCATCTTGTTGAGTCCTTGCTCACACGAGTAGTTCCATTGACCTCAGCCGGATGACTAATGCAAGGAAGTGCTCATCAACACACGGAAGGTTTGCACAATGGAGCTGTTTACTGAAGAGCAGCCCAATGACCGTCCGGCACTGTTGGCCTGAGGGGCATTGGCTGAACTGATTTTGCACAGTTTGTTCCTGGATGAAACTGTGATGGATGGGAGGGGAACATCATCCAGTCACTACAGGGTTAAACCAAGAACAGTGGGTATCCAGGAAATGTTGGCAGGGAGCCAATGGGAAGAGAGGGGAAGATTTTTCAAAATGAAACAAGTTTTGCCTGTTTCATTCTCCTTTGCGTGTGTGAGTTCAGAGTGGAGCTGGGAGAGAAAGTGGACTGAGCAGAAATAAGACATGGATTGAATATCCATGTCTAAGGAAAGACACATCAACTTTGGAGCAACAGATGTAAGTAGAACAGGAAATGTTTAGTTAGATGTGATCAGGTTATCTTCTTTGGGTTTTTTGGTTGGTTCATTAAACTCCTCTGTGTTACCCCCATCCCTCCTCTGTACAATGTAACTGAAACTGAATGCCAGGGAAGCAATTCTCTGTGCTTTTATCTGTTTTCTTTAGTTGCTCTATAACACCTGGCAACCAAATATGCTTTATCAAATATATCCTCTTTGTTTTGTCAATAAAATCCCCTTTTTAAGAATATGATTTAATTCCTGTGTTCTAAAAAGCGGGAGGTTCTGTGCGCATGTGCCTGAGACTGAAGGTCCACTATTAAGTTTGTTTTTAAGCTCTCTCCTAAAGGAGGGTTAAAGAACTTGAGGTTTCCCCCCAGGAGGAAATTCCCAAGTGTTTGGCTTTCACAGGGGTTTTGCATTTGGGTGGTGGCAGTATACCACCCAAGGTCAGGAAGGCTGTGACCATGGGGAGTTTTTAAGTACAAGCCTTTCGTGGCAGGGTATTTTTAAGGTCTCTTGTGGGCCCCACCTTCTGCACTCAAAGGGCCAGATTGGGGAGCAGCCTTGACAGAAACATAAGGCTCTTAACAATATGGAGATATACCATCTCATAGAGCTGGAAGAGACCTTGAGAGGTCATCAAGTCCAGCCCCCTGCCCTCACGGCAAGACCAAGTACCATCCCCGACAGATTTGCCCCAGATTCCTAAATGGCTCTCTCAAGGAGTGAGCTCATAACCCTGAGTTTAGTAGGCCAATGCTTAAACCACTGAGCTGTTCCTCTCCCGGGTGTACATGCAGGCAGGCTTCATGGAGGAATGGAGGCTCACAGCTTTTCCAGCTCAGAACTAATTTCTCTTTTGTTTTTCTTTGTTCCCCGGCAGGTACCAAATCCACACCGGCCTGCAGCACTCCATCATCCGGCCCCGGCAGCCCAACTGCTTGCCCCTGGATCAGGTCACCTTGCCCCAAAAGCTGCAGGAAGCCGGCTACTCAACGCACATGGTGGGCAAGTGGCACCTTGGCTTCTACAAAAAGGAATGCCTGCCCACCCGACGGGGCTTCGACACCTTTCTGGGCTCCCTGACCGGCAACGTGGATTACTACACCTACGACAACTGTGATGGGCCCGGCGTCTGTGGCTACGACCTGCACGAAGGGGAGAACGTAGCATGGGACCAGAGTGGGAAGTACTCCACCCTCCTCTATGCCCAGCGCGTAAGCAAGATCCTGGCTACTCATAACCCCAAGGAGCCCATCTTTATCTACGTGGCATTCCAAGCCGTGCACACGCCCTTGCAGTCCCCCAAGGAGTACATCTACCGCTACCGCTCCATGGGCAACGTGGCACGGCGCAAATACGCCGCCATGGTGACGTGCATGGACGAGGCCGTGCGGAACATCACCTGGGCGCTCAAGAAGTACGGCTACTATGACAACAGTGTGGTCGTGTTCTCCACAGACAATGGCGGGCAGACTTTTTCGGGGGGGAGCAACTGGCCTCTGCGGGGCCGCAAAGGGACCTACTGGGAAGGTGGGGTCCGGGGCATCGGCTTTGTGCACAGCCCCCTCCTCAAACGCAAGCGCAGGACCAGCTGGGCGTTGGTCCACATAACAGATTGGTACCCCACACTGGTGGCCCTGGCTGGGGGCAATGTGTCGGAAGCTGAGGGCCTGGATGGGTACAATGTGTGGCCGGCCATCAGTGAGGGCAAAGAGTCCCCACGCACTGAAATCCTGCACAACATCGACCCCCTCTACAACCACGCCAAGCACGGCTCCTTGGAGGGTGGCTTCGGCATCTGGAACACAGCTGTGCAGGCCTCCATACGGGTGAGGGAATGGAAGCTTCTGACTGGCGACCCTGGCTACAGCGACTGGATCCCTCCTCAGATGCTCACCAACTTTCCCGGCAACTGGTGGAACCTGGAGCGGCTGACGGACGGCGTGCGCAAGTCTGTCTGGCTCTTCAACATCACAGCCGACCCCTACGAGCGTGACGACCTGTCGGAACAGCGCCCAGATGTAGTCAGGGCTCTCTTGAAGAGGCTGGTCTACTACAACCGGACGGCGATCCCCGTTCGGTACCCAGCCGAGAACCCCCGGGCCCACCCGGACTTCAACGGCGGTGCCTGGGGGCCGTGGGCCAGTGAGGAGGAAGCGGAGGATTGGGAGGGAGGTGGCGGGCTGCTGAAAAATAAGAACAAGAAGAAAAAGTGCAAGATCTGCAAGCTGCGCTCCTTTTTCCGGAAGCTGAACACCAGGCTGATGTCAAACCGCATCTGAGGGGGACACCGCAGAGCTCCAGGTGCAGCTGCTCGAGGGGGGGTGGTGGTCCAAATGTCCAGGACAACTGGAGAGGGTGAGGCAGATGGCCACAGAGCAACTGCGCACTCTCGCTTTCCCTCACACCGATGGACACACTCACAGGGCCGGTCACGCACAAAAGCCTCCAGTTGTCTTTCCCTCCCGACTCCCCAATTTCTGCTCCTGGGGGAGCAATCTGTAGGACTAGCCATCTGTTCTGCGAGGAGCAGGTGTCCAAATTAGGGGGGGCAAGGGAGAGCGATGGGGGTTCTGCAGTTCTGGTTAGTGCATGTTACATTGGTCACCGGTTATCAAACTGTCTGGCCCATTCAAGCCAGGGACCAGTTCAAACGCACCATCCTGAGAGCAAAGCTTTAAACGCAGATCAAACCCAAGGTACTCAAAGCTGCAGAGGGATGTTTTTGAGTGGTTTGTAAGAGAACATAAGAGCAGCCATACTGGGTCAGACCCAAGGTCCATCTAGCCCAGTATCCTGTGTTCCAACAGTGGCCAATGCCAGATGCCCCAGAAGGAATGAATAGAACAGGGAATCATCAAGTGATCCATCCCCTGTTGCCCATTCCTAGTTTCTGACAGAGGCTAAGGATGCCATTCCTACCAATTCTGGCTAATAGCCATTGATGGACCTGTCCTCCATGAACGTATCTAATTCTTTTTTGAATCTTTTTGTAGTCTTAACCTTCACAATATCCTCTGGCAAGGAGTTCCACAGGTTGACTGTGCACTGCATGAAGAAATACTGCCTTTTATTTGTTTACAACCTGCTGCCTATTTTGATTTGGTGACTCCTAGTTCTTGTGTTACGAGAAGGAGTAAATAACTTTTCCTAATCTACTCTCTCCACACCAGTCATGATTGTATAGACCTCTATCATATCTCCCCTACGCTGTGTCTTTTTCCAAGCTGAAAAGCCCCTGTCTTATTAATCTCTCCTCAGATGGCAGCCATTCCAGACCCCTCATCATTTTTGTTGCTCTTTTCCGAACCTTTTCCAATGCTAAGAGATCTTTTCTGAGATGAGACAACCACGCCTCGCGGCACAGTCCAGCTCCTCTGGCACCACACGGCTCATAGCCCATTCCTGCTTTCAGCAGGTCACGGTGGAGGGCTGGCCTGCTCTCAGGGCAGTTTCCCCTGATGGTCTCTCTCCGTAAAATGGACGCCTAGTGACCAGGTGGAGCCAGGGCCAGCAAAAGAATATGATGGACACAAAGGCAAACAGACTGTCTATGGGCCTGGGTCAGCATGGCACCACAATGTTCTGGAGATGTATTTGCACAGAGAAGTTGCGGGGTGTTACCTGTTTCAGTTTAGAGCAACCCCAGTTGATACTCACTTTCTGTGCACACTCACGCCTGTGCCCACGCGTGTGTGGAATTCATTGACACGCCACCCCCCAACCACAGTGATTTGAAAGAAAGCAGCTCCCTGGTTCTCTGCTCCCACAGGTACCCTCTGCCAGACAGCCACCCTCCTCACTTTGCAGTGGCAGTGGCATAGCAGAGCGATTCTCTGCTGCAGCTTGCCTCGTGGCCTTTCTGTCATGCGGACGCCACCTCTGTAACGGATGTCTAGGACCCGTGGTCGGATTTCCAGGCTGTGCCATGATTCCTGGAGGGTGCACAAGAAGCTGGTGGCCAATGCAGTGCAGCGTGGGGATGGAGGGAGGAAAGCAGACGTGGGACCAGTGTGTAGTAACACCTTGCTGGGCTGCGAACGGCAGGCGTCTCTTTTGTTCGTTCCCAGCGCAGTTCCTTACTCAACACACTCTGATGATGTGTTTGCACCAAATAGTCACCCATCGGTTCCCTAACTGCTGAGCGAGCTCCAGGCTTGCTCAGTCCTGCCAGCAAAGCGGGAGGGGAGAAGACCATACAACCCTCCTTCTTTGGGAATTTAACTGAGGAGCTCATCTGAGGCTAGTCGTCTCTGAGCGTGGCCACTTGCAAATTGTTGGTCCTCTGTGTTGGCTCCCTTTTGCTGCTGACCTTTCTGTGGTGTGTGTTGAGAGACAGACTGTGTGTGCACATGTACCCTGGATGGGAGCTGGCCAGGAAGAAAGAGGGTAAATGGCTTTAAATGCAGGTTTTTAACATGTGGCGCGTTTATATTTCCACAGTGCATTTTACATGTCTCCCCTCAGGTTTCTCTTGGTTCAGCGTGTGTGGGCGACGGCCCTGCTGTGAATTTTGAAAATAGTTATTTTTGTCTCGGGCAAAGGAGGCCTGTTAAGAGCTTGTCAGCTTTTGGATGAGCCGTGTGGGCTTTTTTTTTTTTTCAACATCACATTCATTTAAAATCTGTCACTGAAGGATATGACAACTGGCAGCATTTTTTACTGGCTACCTTGAGGTGTGCTTTCCGGTTGATTCTATGTGTGTGTGAGGAGAGAGGGAATATAGGCAAGGCTGGGGAAGGGAGAGAAATGCAATGACATCGGTATTTTTATTGTTATGATTAAGATTATTTGGCAGATAGTGATTTTACATAGCAAAGGAGGGGAACCGCAAGACAAAGGGGAGGCCATGTTACCCTAGAGATGGGAGAACATGGGAATTTTAGCCACATCCACAAGCAGGGCATGAATCTATCTATGCAGCACCCTTCGCTGCACTATGGCCCTGATCCTGCAAGTTGTTCTGTGTGGCCACACCCCACTGTGAAGTTCAGTGGGGCTCGACGTGGGCTCCAGGGCCTGGCCAGGTGGAAGAGCTCTCAGGGTTAGAGTATAAAGCACTTTGCAGAGTCTCCTATCAAACTCACAGAAAGGGATAGTAGTTTCTTTCTCCTCATCCCCGGGTTGAAAGCTGGAGCCTGATGAGCTGAGCTGAGCTCTGCTCCATTTGGGAGGGAGGTTTTCGGATGCTGGGATGGGTTCCGTCTCTCTGTCAAGCGGAAGTGGGCAAAACTGGCATCAAAACTGGTTTTCCAAAACCAAAGCCAACAGCAGCAGTGCTGGCTGAGATTGAAGAGCCGTTTATTCAGCTTTGCCATCACCCCAGCCAGCGTAGGGCTGGGGGCAGATCAATGGTTGTAGCTTTGACCATCTCTCTGGAATCGTGGCAAGATTATGGGGACCAGTTACACAGCCACTTACCATAACAGCCCTAAAATCACCTAACCAGCTCTAATAACCCAGGTAATGTTCCCTCTAATCTTTTCTATACATGTGCGGATTTTTTCCATCCACGTGTGGAATACTTTTTTTATGTGCCCCAAGGCATGTGTGAATGTGCACCACCAGGAGAAACAAAACCTAGCTGTGGGCACTCTGCTAATCAGCTGGGCAACATTTGAATTTCTCCTGAGCAGCTGCCCACGAGCTCAGCTTACAGGGAACACTGAACCCAGGGGAGAGATTATGTTTTCTAACAAGCCACTTTACCACAACTATCATCATGGCAACAGAGTGGAGCATTCCTTCTCTGTGCACCATGCTTCCTTGAATGAATAAACAAGTCAGATTTCAATTACAACCTCTCCCCTTTTAACAGAGCACTTCAGCAGTTGCTTAATTTTAAGCCTGTGTTTGAGTGTGTCCCTATCCAGCCAAACACATGAGCACACACGTAAATGTTTTGCTGAATAAGGCTGGATTTAAATACACGCTTAAAGTTAACAATATTTTAAACACTTTGCTGAATTGGGGCCTATGAGAAGAATACAGAGAGAGCAAGGGAAAAGGTGAAAAAAGCTACTAAAGATCAGACTCAGAGTCAAAGCAAAGGGGGATGCTGTGCAAAAAGAAATAATTGTTGATAATTTGAGAACACAGCTTGAGTAGGAAGCGGTCACAGGGAACTGTTAATAACCAAATTAGCCAAAGGGAGCATGTGCATGTGACAAGAATTGATCTTAATTTTTTTTCTGTGAAAACTTTTAAACCACAGTTTGCCATTTTTTTTTCAAAAATGGAAATGTCCCTGAAAATATTTTTTATTCCCCCCCCCCCAATTTCTTTCCCATTGTTGATGATTTTCTTTGTTTTAAAATATTTTCCTTGCTTTTCCCATGCCAGTTTGAGTGGTCAGTCTCATCAAAAGCTTTTGAAAATGATTCTGAAAGAGAAAACTCATTTTTGAAAGGAGGAAAACAAAAAAAGGTCTCACCAAAAAGTTTCTGGAAAAATCTGAAAAGCAAAAAACAGGTTTGTTTCAAAACCCAATGAAACTTTCTGGGAAAGTTTTTAAAGCGTTGCAGCTTTAAAATATGGTTGCCTAGCTTTAGTGGTAACATCCCAACTATTGCATGTTCCATCTCTGAGCAATGTTTAGTTCCATGAGACCAAATCTGAGGGGCATGGGAGAAAGGAACAACTGGTTCTTGGAATGTTGGATCCTGGTGACAGCAGCTGGCCCAACCTACATCATGTTTTCTAAAGTGTTTCTCAATTTTGAGCCAGTGACTGCTTTGTTCTGCCTTCTCAGCAAATCCTGTCACTTCCAAAGATGTACTCTTGTCCCTTCCCTGTACTGAGACATGCTGGCTCCGCTCCTTGCATGGTGCTCTGTGGTCAGGTGCGAAGGGATGGGCCAACACGAACTGCTGGAGGGCCGCTCAGCAGAAACAAAACAGCCTCCAAAACACACTGGGAAGGAAGGAGGGAGCTTAGCCTGCAAAGATAGGCCCCCTGGACTGCTCTGGTTAAATGGGGAGGCTCCAAGGAGTGCTTATCACACTCCATCTCCTCCCCTGCCTGGCGCTAGCCCTAAGGGGTTAAGGAAATCCGTGGGGGAGATTTAGCTAAGCCCACGGCCATTCTACTTCTGCCTTGTTGTCAAGAGTGGCCATGAGGAGCGGCCCACACACCAAGGAGATCAGTTTGCCCAGATATGCTGAGATCACTTCTTTATAAAGCTGCAAAAGCCAAAGTACATTGAAAATGTCAGGCCCTAGGAGCCAAGTGACAGCCAGGTTCCCACAGAGCTGGCAGGCCAGTGAGCAGCATCTTGGGCGGCACGAGCTTTGGCTGGGAAGGGAGAGCGCACCTGCCTCGCTTTGGCTCTGTCTTGCCGATGTTCCCTCCGAGACCCAGCAGGGCTGGGCTCCTTTCTGGCCTGGCTGTTCTCTCCACCACTGAGGTGGGGATTTGGAAGGCTGCAGAGGTGAGACTCCAGAGGCAGCTGCCTGCAAGTGCTGCTCCTTTCTGCCCCTCTTCTCTCCTGGGGCTGTTGCTCCATAAAGGGCTTTGCAAAATGCTCGGTTTCAAAGCGGAATGGGCCTGTGCGTGTTCCACGTGACTGTTACTCCCGGTATTACCCCGGGTGCACCGCGGCACCCAGGTCACCTGCTTGTCCTCAGCGCTCCCAGCAGTGATGTGGTCGCTGTGGCATTGTCACGGCTGGACGAACCTGTGGTGTTAGCTCCCTTTGCCTCCTGCTGGGCCCCATCTCTTCCTGGTTCGCCTCCATCTTGTCCTATGAGGCTGTCAGTTGATTAATAAACTATTCGTATGATGAGTCCTGTGGTTATTTTCTAGGGTGGTGAGAAAGGGGCGGACATTTCCTCATTCCTGACTCCTTCCTTCATTCTTCCCTCTCGGGTTCCTCTCCTCTCCTATGGGACTGGTGCGAGATGGGTCGGGGCTGCCTCTCTTCATCCCCCAGGGTGAGGGGAGCAGCTGTGGGAGTGACAGCATCTTTCCACACCAGTATTCTCCATTCAGCCCTGTCTGGGGGAGGAGGGGGCAGACCTCCACGGGTGAGAGGAAGGCTGACCCCATCGGAAATTAGCGCTCAGCCTGCACCGAGACAGCCTAAAAGGGGGTCAGGGTGGGGCGCTGGTGGGATGGCTTTGGAGGGCCCTGGGAAGAGGCCTGAGCCCACCATGCTCACTTCACATAAGGTGCATTTACACTGCAGCGGGAGGAGTAATTCCCAGCTCGGGTAGATGGACATGGGCTAGCGCTGATCCAGCGATGGGCTAAATACAGCAGGGTGGCCACAGCAATGGGTGGTTGCCTCCATCTGTACCTCGGCTCTCAGCACGTGGCGAGGCTGAGCTGCCGGCTGCACCTCTGCCACTAGGCTGCTGTTTTAGTGTAAGCCGAGCAGGTGTGTGTAGAGGTGCCTTATGCAGCCATGGAGCAGCGGGATGACTCTTTGCTTTCAGTCTCCTCTGGGCCTGGATCAGCCCCTCCCTCTGCATCCCCTGTGAACCTGGATCAGCCCCTCCTTCTGCACCCTGTGGGGCAGGGGGTCTCAAAGTTTGTGGCCCACAGCCCACCCTGCTCAATGCAGACCGTTCGATGGGCCACCAGCCAACCACCCATGGTGACAAAATGAGTGCAGGAGAGGGTTGGGGGGGGGGGCAGGGGCTGGGCGGGAGGTCGGGTGCAGGAGCAGGGTGGGGGGTCTGGGAGGGAGGAGGCAGGAGCAGGGTGGGGTCCAGGGTCTCAACGGGAGGGGAGGGAGTGAGGGGGCTGGGGATGCAGGGTTTGGGCATGAGGGGATGGCGTGGGGGCTTACCTGGTTCCATGCCTCCTGCTGCTTCCAGGCACCGGCCCCTGCTGCTCCCATTGGCTGGGATTCTGGCCAATGGGAGCAGCAGGGAAAGCCTCCAGGTGAGCGGTTTCCTGTGCTGCTGTTGCCCCAGCTGAAGGGAGAGGGAGCAGCAGCACACAGAGCTACTTCCTCCTTCCCACGAGCCGAATCTGGCCTGCGAAACTTAGCTCCCCAACCCCCGCAGTGAAAAGCTGGTGCTCCAACCTTGTGGGAGGGAGTGCCATGGGTCTGGAGCACCAGAGCAGGCTCCCGGGACAAGCCCCGAGCCCATGGCCCACCTGCAAGATGGTCCTGGACCATTAGTGGTCTACAGACCACACTTGGAGAACCACTGACCTATGGACATTGTCTGCCTGATGACAGCTTGCCAGTGAGCTCCAGAAGACGTTTCGTCCCATGCCACTGAGCTAGAAACATGGAAACCTCAGGCTGGTGCATGAAAGGAAAGGAAATAAGGAGCATCCAAACGGGGACACATAGGATGGATGGAAACAAGCCACTCACTCCACGCTCACCCTCACTGCACTCCATGGTCTACAATGCTGCTAAATATGTCTCCATTGCCCGATTCATCACACAGGCATAAAGCCTCAGCCCTCAAACCTCCTGCCCTCACTCCTCTTCCACCACCACTCAGACTCCAGCCCCCAGAAGCCCATTGCAGGATGTGGACACTGGGATAGTGGCTGGAATTCCAGATACAGGCCGAGTGTTAAGTAACAAAGGGGAGGTGATAGGTCATTTGCCAGAGAAGGAACGCAGAGGGACTGAGAAGCATCTGAGATGGCAGCCAGTAACCCGTCTTTTGTCTGGGTAATAATAACTAATATTTCTTTATATTTAGTGCTTCTGCAGAACTCTCCATACTGGAATCTCAAAGCACTTTACATGTTCATGCTTTATGTCCCTGATAAGGGAGGTAAATCTCCATATCCCCATTTTGCAGAGGGGGAAACTGAGGCAAAATTATTTGCCCAAGGTCACTGAGCAAGCCACAGGGATAGTCAGAGTGCCACACTCTGTAGTTACACACTTAGATGTCTCCCTGCAGTGCTCCAAAATGGACCAGCTGCTAAGATTCGCCCTTCCTTGCTGCCTGATACAATAAAAAAGGCCTACACACTCCTGATTTCCCTCCCTTCTTTCAGCTCACTGCTAGAAGCACAGGAACAGTGTGTTCGGGAGATGTATTTATAAATTTAACATACTGTGGCTCCATTTCCTCCTGGAGTCACGCAGTGATTTATTCCTATGCAAAGCGAGGGCCTAGTGAATGTGAAATGCTAGCAATTCAGAGATGTGTTTCACGCCTTTTGTGCACCAGCGTAAGGGCCTGCATGAGGGGCAGGGCAAAAGGGAATGGGGCCCATCCAGATGAAATATCATGAGAGTTACAAGCATGTACAATGCAGTATCCCAGGCATAGTCAATGCATGGGAATTGAATTTCATAAGACATGCAAAACGGCAACACTCGCACCTATTTAGCAATGCTCTTTTCCACCTGTTTTGTTTAGTGAGGGTTGCAGTTCCCCCTAGTGGCTCCCGCTGTAAAATAAACCCTCCGTCTTGTCACCCGCATGTGAGGGTTTCACACTGGACCTTCTGTCGGGAGCCCTTAGAGGCGTTTGCAGAGGGATGCATCCTTGACCTGGGCTTATAGGCAAGTCACAGCTGGTGACCATGTCCTGTCAGCCAAACTCTAGACAAGCCAGTTTAACTTGCAGCACGTCGTCCTGAATGACTATGGAAGATGCAGTGTAGGACGGGGTGTGTGAGGACAATTCCCCTGGGGAGATTAAGTAGTCCCAGGTGGGATCATGCACCCAGGATGAATGGATGCATGCGGATTTTCTGCTCTCTGAGGATCTGTCATGGCTAGCTAGAGAGATCTGCAATATACTAGAACAGGCCACACCTCTTCATGCAGATAAATCCTCTCTGTTTTGTCATTTGCCTTGGTTATAAGATTTTCCTTCCCACTCTTCCCTATGCTTTTGCTGGGTGCACTACAAACAGCTGCCTGCATCCTATCCCAGAGGCAGCTGCATCTCAGTGGCCTCCTGCTTGTACGGGCCACCTTGCCCCACATAGGAAGTTGTGAGTTTTTCGGCCTTGCTGCCCCGTGCGGCTTGGTCTGGGTGGCAAATAACTGGGGCTGCAGTTTTCAGTGGGAGGCTGCTGGTTTCGCGGCAGCTGAACAGCCAGAGGCATTGGGTAGAGTCAGGGAGTGCAGGGAAGGGGAAGATGCCGCTCCATCCCCTTGGCCCCTACCAGAGGTCTATTCCTGCCCCTTCCCCCCAGCCCACAGAGGGGCAGGAATAAGCACAGAGAGGTGGCACCAAAGGAGAGGCAAACAAGGAAGGACATCTCTGTCAAGCTGCCCCACCATGGCGGAAGGGAAGCAGGAACCGGCAGATACCCTGGGAGGTAGGCCGGGCATATAATGGACAAAGGCCAGGAGGGGTGGAGCCCCTGCAGCTTTGGGACTGGCCAGAGACAGATGATCTGAAGGCGGGCTGAGGCCATCTTCCTCCTCCGCCAGTCGGATCACTTCCGGGGGTGGGAGGCAAGGGGGGGAGCTGGAAGTCATGGCACTCTGGTCCTGAGGGGAACTCCTGGAGTCTGGCCTCTTGCCTGGGGAAGGGGAAGGCCTCGGGTCAGGTGTGTGGGGAGGCCCAGGTGTGTTTGCCCCGGTGCGCGAGACACCCCTCGGCTCTCACCCATGGGGCTTCGGCAGCACCTGCATCCAGGGGTTCTAGAGCGGTTGCCATGGATACTGACACTAACTCATTTCCATGCACCCCTGTGTGCGCTCAGGCTGGGGTGGGACAAGCAGGGCGTAGCTACCTGAAGGGGGGCACCCTGAGGGGAAGGAGGAGAAGAACGGAGCCACCAGAGGGACGAGCAGAAGAGGGTGCTCAGGGTGCCTCACATGAGGGAGGAACAGCTTATCCTGGGGTGACTGGCCCCTTAAAGGGAGCCAGACCCATCTCGGCTCACCCCTAAGTATTTAGCTCCCTAGGTGGCTGGCTGGCAGCTAGCTGACTAACAAGCCCCTGGGCCTGATAAAGAGCACAGCAGGGGGATGGAGCAATGAGAGAGAGAGAGGAGGCGCCTAGAGACGCCAGCAGGAGGTGGCTGTTTGTCTGTGGTGCTCGCCATGGACGAATGGCTGAGTGGGAAAAGGAGGCAGCAGGCCTGAGAAGGGCTGGGTTCTCCTGGGTGAGGGAGAGGAAACCCAGCTGAACCCTCACACAGACCTCGGGGCTAAACAAGAGGTGAGCACCGTCTGTAGAAGAGCTAACAAATCAGAGCCCCCTCCCACACAAACAGGATGTATACTTGAAGCATTTGGGTCTGAAGCAATGATTGACGGAATCCCGAGGGAGCGAAGGGAATCCACAGGGCCACAAGGGGGTGTGCTGGAGAGGGGCTCCCCTTAATACACACAAGGGAGCTTGCAGGCTAACCCATTTCTCCCAAGAAAATAGTTCCAAAGTAGCGGAGATGCAGGCCTACAGAGCAGAGGTGTTTGCGTGGTGGACAGTCACTGGAGGGACTTGCACATGTTACAATAAGTGTCTTGCATTTGAGAGACATATCTGAACCAGGCCTGGCTTGTGACCCCAGGTTTTTATGTGCCCCCATGCAATGTGGGCAGTGGAGTTTGAGGAACTCCTTAGATGTATCTTCTGGGTTGTACTGTGCCAAAGGGCCCCCTGACAGACAGCAGATTCATTCAAGAGTACCCAGACACGAACTACTTCACAACCGGCCAAAAAGAGAAAACAACAGACCTCCACTTGTCATCACCTACAGCCCACAACTTAAACAAAGGACGTTAACTCGCGGTTAATTGACTAGTCGAGTAGTCGATGGAATTTCCATTGACTACTCAACTATTCGATAGGAACTTCTGCATTCCTCCTTCGAAATGTACAAGAGCCCCTGCTGGGGCTCTTGTACATTTCAAAGGAGGAATGTGGAACTGTGCTTGCAGCCCGGAGCCAGCAGGAAGTCCCGCTGACTCTGGGCTGCACGCAGGTGCCAGCTTTGAAATGCACAAGAGTCCCCAAGGGGGGCCCTTGTGCATTTCAAAGCAGCAGCACAGCATGGAGCCCGGGGTCAGTGGAGGACTCAGAGTACCCCACTGACCCTGGGCTCCATGCTGCGCTGCCGCTTTGAAACGCCATGCTGGAGCCGGGGTCAGCTGGGGACTCCCCAGCTGATCCCGGGCTCCAGCATGGCATTTCCACGGAAGCCGGGATCAGCTGGGGAGTCCCCAGCTGACCTGGGCTCCAGGCGTGCTGTGCTGCACAACTGATCCTGGGCTCAGCTGTGTGGCGCTGTCGCTTTCAAGTACCTCTTCTCCCCCCCTTTGCTGCCTTTATCTGATAGTCGACTAGTCTTTTACATCCCTAACTTTAAACTCCTCCAAAGCATTATTAACAAACTACAACCTATCCTGGAAAACGACCTCTCACTCTCACAGGCCTTGGGGCCAATCCTTGCCTACAGACAACCCCCTAACCTCAAACAAATTATTTCCAGTAACCATGCAACACACCTCCATCATAATCATCCAGGAACTCACCCCTGCAATCAGCCCCGAGGCCAACTCTGCCCACACATCTACACAAGAGATTTCATCACTGGACCCAACAACATCAGCCACTACATCTGGAGCTCATTTAACTGCACATCCACTAATGTGATCTAGGCTATCAAATGCCAGCAGTGCCCCACTGCCATGTATATTGGCCAAACTGGACAGTCTCTATGGGAAAGAATTAATGGACACAAATCAGATCTCTGAAAAGGCAATACACAGAAACCTGTTGGAGAACACTTGAACCTGCCTGGGCACTCATAAATGGATCTCCAAGTCACCATGTTGTTTCAGGCCAATTCCACAAGCCAAATACACAGGAAAGGGTTGGAACTTAACTTCATTTACAAGTTTGATTCTTATCAGAATGAAATGAACAGGGACATAAGCTGGCTTGCAGGCTACCTTCCACATCCTAATGACTTAACCAACCAACCAACCAACCAATGGAGGTGCTAATTGTTCAGCCTCTTGTAACTACTTGAACAATCTGTTCACTGTCTTTTTTCTCCTTTTTTTCCTCTTCCCCCACCCCCTTCCCTTATTTATTCTTGGATCTGGACTTTTAATGCTCCAGTCATCTGAAGAAGTGGGTAATGCCCATGAAAGCTCATGACACTATCTGCATGTTTTGTTAGTCTTTAAGGTGCTGCAAGACTATTCGTTGTTTTTTAAGTTTTTGCAGATTCATTGTGTGGTGTATGAAGTAGAGAAGGGTGTATATGAGTGGTGTGGGGGTACAGAGAGAGAGGGAACTTTAAGAACACTCTGAGATCAGTTTTATGACCATGATCATTAAGATCATCCTATAAAAATAATCTACAAATCATAATGCATCCCTTAGACCTCTGTGGGCCAGGGACTGAGCATCCCTTAGACCTCTGCTTACAGTGGAAACTTCTCCTATAATTATTGTTCATGGGTTGGCAATTATGCACTCTACAGCTTACATTGACGGCATGTATATTCTAGATATGGACAGACAGCTCTTGCTCTGTTGGGTCTGTATCTGTTGTTGGCTTGTGCAGGCGTGTGAGGGAGGGACCTGTTCCAGTGGAACAGTATTCTCTTCTGTCCAAGCCAGTGAAGCTAGTCCTAGGCTCACTGTGTCTCTGGAAGCTGGAGTGGATAGGTTTGTAACCTGCTCTTGTGTATCATGCTGCAGCTGCCTCTCCTTGCTGACCCAGCCTGGCGGTGTGGTGGTTTTGGTATCCACTTACAGTCACAGATCACTGTGCCCCTAATGGGCACCATGACCCTTCGCCCAAATCACAGCACGGTTGGGCATGGACTTTTTGGAGCTGCCAGCTATTGCTCTCCCCACTCCCACCCTGTTGCCTTGTTGTGGTTTGCTGCCTGCTAGCACTGCTGCTACCATAGAACACTAGAACTGGAAGGGACCTCCAGGGGTCATCAAGTCCAGTCCCCAGTCCTCACGGCAGGACCAAGCACCACCTAGACCATCTCTGACAGGTATCTGTCTAACCTGCTTTTAAAAAATTTCCAGTGATGGAGATTTCACAACCTCTCTAGGCAAGTGGCCCTTGTGTCTCAGGCTGCTACCCCTGGACCTGGTATCACCATAGATTTCCTAAGCATGTCCCCGCACTGACACAGGGTGTGATCCAGACTTGGCCAGCTGCCCTTGCCCTGGTCTCTCACCCTACTGCTCCTCAGGCCTCAAGCCACATCAGATGGACCTTTTATCACCCAGGCCATCTGCCTAGGCCTTGTAGTTAGAGCGTGCTTATCATATACACTGCAAAGCATGCTGGATACACTGCAAAGCGCGCTGGGTATGACCAACACCAATGCCCCTACAGACTCACTCCCCTCTCGTGCTGGCCACTAGATGGCAGCGCGTGCCTATCATCTGCATCCGTAAGTGTGAGCATCAGGCTGGAGGGAGCCTGGGCTGGACAGAAATCCCCCTCTGACCTTGCTGGTGCCTTCCAGGCAGAGGGGAGATGAGGCTTGTCCCAAGTGATGAAATCCTTCCATGAATCCTGTGGCTGCTTTCACATGTCTCTAATGCTTCTGCAACCAGGACGGGAGGCTCTGGATTCAAGGAGCAGGAGACCAGACAGAGCTGACTGAGTTAGGGGAAGATGGGCCATATATAAACCAATATCCTCCAAGGCCTGACTGTCATGTGCTCCCCTCTCTTCATAGCTGGCTCTGCTCCCCAGCCACACCCACTCCCTCGCCCTCCCAAGCATCACCCCCTCTTTGGGATCATTCTTGGAGACAAACCGAGAGCAGAGAAAACCCTGGGGGAGCTGGTGTCTGCTCTCCCAGATGCCAGCCAAGGGGGCATGGATGCTGGGTGAGGAGCCATGATGCCGAATCATTGGTGATATTGACAGAGGTGTTCCCCGTGGACTCACCTGAACAAAGGAGCTGCACCGTGTGTGCAGGATACATTACAGCCTGGACACAGAAAACTAGATAGGCATGCAATACACCAGCAGGGGAAATGCAACATGGATTTGGGGAGGATACCACCATGGTACCGAGGGAAGGCTGAGAGCCTCCGTCTGGGAGTGGGGGTGATCAGACTACAGCAAAACAGGAGACATGACTGGGTTTGCTTGGCAATTGCTCTTCCAAAGCTTCAGCAGAAGCATTTCACAGTGAGCCAAGAGCGTGAGCTGAACTGTCGTCCGGTTTGCATTTTGGAAGGTCTTAGAAAGAGTGCCGGCACCATGGGAATTCTTCCCAGTGTCCCAGGGCATGCTGGGAGCTTGACTTCTCTTGCCGTTCTACGAGACTCTGAGAAGGCCCTTAGGAAACCTGGACTGGCTGGGCGGTAGATCTGCAGCAGTGAGGTATGGAGTGGACCCGATGGAAAACTGTACCTGCCATAGTGTGGGCCAGCTAGACTGCCAGCTCTGGCTTTTACTCCAGGACTACCCCATCTCCCCGGGGTCAGTTAGCAGCTGGTCTGCTGTCTAGTGTAGACCAGGCCTGGAAAGGATTCAAAGGAAAACTGCCACAAGGAACCAGAGTGGAAATGCCAGCAAGACTGTCCTGACCCTCGTAGTGGATTACTGCAGAACAGATCTAGTTGTAAGCTTCCCACTGGAGTTCCCATTGACAGAAAATGGTGAGTTTTTTGTGTTGCAGAAATTCCTGCAGGAAATATTTGTTGGGGGTTTGTTTTACTTTCAATGAAAATCCAAAAACTCTTCCATTTTCAGTTGCTGAAAGCCAAAACCTTTCCCAAGAAAAATGTTGACAACAGTGAGAATTCTTTTTTTCTTGGGGCAATTTTTTCCCATGGAGGAGGGTGGCAACTCAATTTTCCATCTTGTAGGAAAACAGAAGAAACCAGTGAATACACCGTGTAGGCTCAGCTATGTAATCCTATGTGGGAGAGGGGGTGAAGTCAGGGAGGACTCTTACTTGACTGAGATAGTTGGCTGATTGATTACCCCTCTTTTAGCGTGTTGAACCATGTATGGACATGTCGATATTGCTCCCCACTTTATCCAGCATCTGCTTAGAGCCAGGTGTTCTCCAGTGACTCACTGCCTCACAGGGGCAGCTAACATCCAGCTGTGGCAGACACTTTGCTCCCCTTGCAGTTACCTGCGCTGTGCTCTTCCTCCCTGACAGCAGCATCCCACTAGTACAGTACACCACACAGCAGCAAGAGAGAGCCAGATGGTGCAGGGAATGTGTAGGCAAACACAGGATCCATTATGTGCTCAGCAGTAACTCACACGCAGCTTTGGCCATTAAAACCTATCTTTTGGAAAGAGGGGACGTTGGTTGGCTGGGAAACCCCACTTCCGAGGGGCAGCCCGGCTTCCAGGAGTGAGACCAAATCTTGTGGGGCTTCTGGGCCAGCTGTGAGCACAGCACGCAGCTGGGAGGAGTGCGTGGGGGGGAGATAAGTCTTCGATTCAGTGAGGGGCAACCTGAGCTAGTGAGTGGGCTGCATGCGTGGCCCTTTTTCATCTCAGTGCACTGCAAGATTGTTGTAAGCAGGACGGTCTCCTGGGAGAGGGTAGATTGACGCCTTGCACGTGGGTCCCTGGAATTTGCGGGGTGGGCTGATTGAACCGTGGCAGGGCTTTGATTGCACGCCGAGGGGCCGCATAGCTCTCACAGTGCTGTGTGCAATCAGCACGCACCTCACTTCATCTGCCCTGGCTTTAAGTGCGTGTCACTTTAGTAACACTGGTCGGGGAAAAAAAACCGACGCAGACAAAAGCCAGCAAAATCTGGCACCCCTGTGCGTGGGCAACGGTAAACAAAATGTCTTGTGGGCTGCACACAGAACCCCAATGGGCCGCACATGGCTACAGAGTGCCCACCTCTGCCTTAGTTGCTACAGGCCAGTGTCATAACAGGAGAAACTTGCTCTCTGGCATCCATTGTTGGAAACACGGTTCCTTGCTCTGATCCCGCTCCCGTTTCCCTCTGTGCACCACGGAGCCGCTCCTGTCGTTCATCAAATCGCCCTCTCTAGGGTGTCATTATTTCTCCATTAGCCACGCTTGCAGTTCAGGCTGGGGGAATGCTCCTCCTCAGCCCTACCATTGCAGGGAAGCAGCATCACTGGAACGCTCATCCCCGTCGCTCCGGAGCCAGGCTGCGCTGTCTTTAGCCCGTTTGGCTGTTCCCGTGCCAAGTCAGCTGCTCCGGAACCTTCGGGCTCCCGGGCTCCGGCCGTCTCCTTTGAAGCGGCTGCTTCCAGAGCAGGGTCCATGGTCCTTTCAGGTGTCAGTTCACCCAGCCGTGCTCTACAATTGCCACTGCTGCAGGGGATGGATGCGGCCCCTCTTCCTGCTGTGTGCACATTGATGCGGCCCTGTTGGTTCGCGCACGTCCGTGTGCATCCTCATGCATGTGGATCGAATTCCAGAAGAGACAGCCCCCTGCACTGCAGGATCCGTCTCTCGTATCACCATGGCAGGGGCTCCAGTGTCAGTGCCTAGCTGCAGGCACTCAGTCGGAGTGGCTGCTGATGGCAAGCAGACAATGGCTCGGTGGGGTGCTCCAATTCCATGGAGAAGTCTATAAGCAGCAAAGTACATGCTACGGCATGGCTCTGAGGGGAAGAAAATTGCTTCTCTCAAACCCTTGTCCCTCCAGCTGGCTCACCCAACGAAGGGGCTGCTGTCTCGCCCTCATCGGCACACTGTGTTCTGCACCAGCACTCGCCGGAGGAGTTCAGGGTGCGGGGGCTGAGTGGGCACCTCAGGAGCAGAGATAAAGCGAAGGAGGGATGAGCTTGGGCAGGAACCACCCCGTGGCATTCTCCGGCCTGGGGTGCGGGAGGTCAGGCTAGCTCGTGTCCTGCTCCCGTCTGGCTTTCCAGTCTATTGAACAGCGCTCATCCCCCTGCTGAGGACAGTGATAGCACAGGCGACCAGGAGTCTGGCAGAGGGGGCGGGCTTGCACCACTCCAAGGCAGTGGCCCAGGAGATGAGGGCCGAGCCAGCAACCCGGCTCTTGTTGGATTGCCCGTCTGGCACTCCCTTCCCACCCTGTGTAGATTCCTACCTCCTTGAGACATCTGGGGTGAGAGAGCAGGAACCAGGCAGCAGTGTGGGCAGACACACGGCTCTTAGTGTTCGCTGCATTGTCATTTAAACAAACATCACTTGTTAGTCAGCTCGGAGATAAAAGCCTGCCAAGGACAAACACCGTGGGATGCGCCCGGTGCGGAGTGGCCCGGGCCCACTCTCTTCCCCCCTGGGCGCCTCTTCCACCTCCCCAGGCTTTTGCGTTCTAGACTCCCTGCTCCCAAAATGCTCCCCTCCCTGGGAGGGAATCAGGAGGCCGCTGGCAGCTTGCAGCTTGGCAGCGCTGTAATTTATGCCGCTCTTATTTGAATCCAATTGGGTACCCGGGAGTGGGGCGCTGAAGTACAGTGAGCGAGGGAATCAAGTGGAGTGGCTTTTATGAAGGTGGTAATAGCGCAATTAATTGAAAAGCCATTAGTGCGCTCCTTCTCCTCCCCCTCCCCTTCCTCGCTCGCTTGCTGGCTGTCCTCCTCCACTTCCACCTCCTTCCCTTCTCCCTTTCTCCGCTCCTCCTTCTCCTTCCCTCGCTTCTGAAGAAGCAGCTGTGCCTTCAGCCTGCTGTGTATTTTTGCCTGGTTAAATCCTCTCACTTTCCCTCTTAACCCTTCCACGTCAGCCACGAGGGAAAGTGATTCCCAGCTGACCCTTCCCTCACAGGACTCTGAGCCCCAGTTCAGGCCCTGAGGCAGGAGCGGCTCCCTCCTCTTTTGGCATCCATGCAACCCATTGAGGCAGCCCGAGATTGGGGGTTCTCAAGCTGAATTTCCTGGGCCCCCCCTTTGAAAATATTTCAGGCTGTGACTCCCTCCCCCCCACATTCTTGGTCCAGGACATAGCTCTGAAGGTGTCAGTGCAGATCCCTGCAGAGCTAAGTAACCACACCATGCCACCTTTACTTCTGTGCTGCTGCCGGCGGCAGGGCTGCCTTTAGAGCGGGCAGTAGGCCAGAAGCCACTGCTTTCCAGCAGCCCAACTCTGAAGTCAAGGAAAAAGGATGAGCAAGGACCAAAAAAGAGGTCATGTCTGGGAGAGCCCACATGTATGATAACCCAATTTTTGTGATCTCATGACCCCCCTGCAGTAGGCTTGTGACACCTTTTGGGGTTGGGCCCCTCAGTTTGAGGAATGCTGCTCTAGATGATAACACTGATGACATTCAAAGACTGGCGCAGAGGGCAGGAGGCCAAAGAATTGCCCTGGCAGGGAGAGACCTGGGTATTATTCCTGCAACCTGGACCTGGTACCGTCTGTACCATGAGAATGTAGGCACAGCAAGCCTCCTGCAAAGTCTTGCAGTCAGTGGGGGTTGAGTGGAACCATAGAGCCAAGACCTCATTTCCCCTCTTTTCCCCTCCAAGGTGTTCTTATTTTTCTTCCTGCTTGTTTTGTTCTGTTAGAGTTGTCAAGACTTGTTTTTGTGTGTGGGAAAAGCATTGGAGGACTTCAGAATGGATGTATTTGTCACATCACAGCTTACAGATCTGAACAACTTAGCAAGGAAAAGGTTTCTAGCCAGACGAAAATTTCTGAAAAGACCTGTTTAATTCAAACACTTTAGAAACGACTGGGAGAAATATACTTTTGGTGAAAGGATTAGCACTCTGCCTTTTCAGCTAAGGGCTGAGAGAACTCCCACTCCAGTTCTCAGGTCCCCCGAATTGTCCTCTAGCACACCAATGCAGATAACATTTTACTTTTGAGATTAGTAAGATAAAAAGCAGAACCTTACTCCATCCCTTTTAAGCCTTCTTAGAATAGTAACACAGAGCCAAGCATGGAAGGCCCTGTGATGCAGTCACTGATGTTACTGTTGTCCCTTCCTGCATTGGGGACGGGATGCTATTGGATTCTGACGTGAACATACAACACACTGTTGCAACCACTGTTATATGTTTGCACCAAATCTTGGACAAAGTGGGCCAAGTGAGATGTCTATAGAAAGCTTATGATTTGCTGATTGTTTAGACTGTCCATACGCACGTCTCGTTTTTGTACTTGAAATCACGAGCATTGTATTTCACATGTTTGCTTCTAGGAGCTATCAACAGGCTTGGCCAACCTATTGTGAAAGGGTGGCTAGTCAAATGAATAGCAGCACTTCACTGACAATGCTCCTCAGGCGGTACCAATCCACATCTGAGGAACTTCACTGTGAACTTTCAGGCCAGCATGTAAGCCAGGGGCGAGGAACCTTTTTTGGGTCAGGGGCCACTGACCCACAGAAAAATCAGATGGGGGCTGCACACAAGGGAGGAGCAAAAAAATAAACTAAAAAACCCTCCAACTGATGTGGCCCCCGACTGAGAAGGAGAAGGACACTCCTCATATTCCCCTCACACCAGAGCCGAGGGGGGGGCCCAGCCTACTAGATTTTGTGTGCTCCAGTCCCGTGGTGGGGCAGTGAGGGAGGGGCACGGGGGTCACAGCACAGGCTCCCCAGTGCTGGGGGGCGTTGCACTGAGCCTTGGGGGCCAGATCCAGATAACCTGCCGACCCCAGGCCTGAGATTCCCTACCTCATAAGTGATGGCTGCTACCTAAAAAGGACTGAGTTGTGCATGAGCAGATGGCTTGCTCATGTGACAAACTCCATCTTGGGAGAGGTTTTCATGCAGCAAGAGCAATGGAATTCCCTTTACATGGGCAAGATTAGAAAAAGGGCCCCAAAGGTTTCTCCATATGTCTTCAACCCTGTCTTCAATCCAGCTAATCATCCATGAAGGACCTCTTCTATGAACTGAAGCCTGAAGGAACTGATGACCGATCCTAACGGAGGGCGTATTGCAGAGACACAATCTAAGACGGCAGATTACTCCATCTCTGCTACAAGCCTGCACCAAAAACATTGCAACTGGTGTATGTAATTTGATTCCTTTAACAATTTTAACTCTCATCCTTTCCTTCTTTTCTTCTTATTAATAAACCTTTAGATTTTAGACTCTAAAGAATTAGCACAGTCGTCTGCTCTTTTGGGTAAGATCTGAGATGCAAATTGACCTGGGGACATGGCTGGTCCTTTGGGACCAGAAGAGCCTGTTGGATTTGGTGAGATTGGTTTTCATAACCTCCCATCTGTGTAAGGAGCGGTGCTGGTGGTGGCACAGGAGAACTCGGGTGTCTTAGGGGATTGCTTGATGGCTCCTTGCTGGCCAGTGTGGCAAACAGCAGTGCTCCTTGTGACTGGTTTGGAGTGCCTTATAATGGAGGACACTCCTCCTCCACTGTCTTGGGCTGTAAGTAGCCCTAGAATCATAGACTCCTAGAGCTGAAAGAGACCTCAGGAGGTCATCAAGTCCAGCACCCTGCCCAAAGCAGGACCTATCCCAACTAAATCAACCCAGCCAGGGCTTTGTCAAGCTGAGATTTAAAAACCTCTAGCCCTGTCTCTTGGCAATTCACCCTGATTTGACCCTCTCAGCAGTGCACCAGAAACCTCTAAATTATAGGAGGCACAAACTCCCCTCCCCCTTTCCTTTGCAGCTGACCCTTAAGGTAAAGACAGCACCCCCCTGCCCTCAATCAGAAAAATAACAGCCTCAAACTGCCAGCCCTCCCAGAGGCAGGATTCATAGTCAGCAGCATGATCCAAGGGCTTGCTCTGCTGCTATGACCTCTTCAGGGCAGCCTATTCCAGCACTGCCATTCAGTATTATACAGCAGCTGCTGGATCCTGTCCTGTCCTCTCTCCTCCACAGCACTTGCGCATCATGGCTCCATCGCACGGCTGTCAAGATGCCATCTCGATCTCTCATGAGATTTAAACCAACACAAATTCCAAGGGCAAACCCATTGCTCTCCTCTGCAGTGGAATCTGGGCCAGCTGGCCCCATGGGAATAAGACTCTTTTGCTTTTTTTTCTATTAAAAAAAGAGTGGTTTTGGGAAGCTCTCCCAGGAGGAATCGTTGAGGAACTGAACTCACGCCGTTTGTATTATTTGACTCATTTATTCATTTTGCAAAGAGATTTGGCCCACTAAGTGCCCCCACTTTGCTTGGCTTATGGCAGCATATGATGTGCAGCAGCCTAATAAAGAAGGCACCTAAAAAAAAAATTAGGTCTGGCCAAATGAGGCATCTCTCACTAAACCTTGGAACTATACTGTTGCCAGGGCAACTCTGCAATACCTGTCTTTCTGGAGAAGGAGATGCAGTTGCCATGGCAACATCATCCTGTCTTTTCCAGGGACTGTCCTGTAACATGGAAACAGCAGTTTCCACGGTAACCTTTTTACCCCAGTTAATTCTAACCGTGTTGCATGGTGTCATTTGCTTTTAATATTTCTGTGTTAGACTTTCTTGGAAACTCTTAGCAAGTGGTGGGCTCCTTTTTTTTTTTCCAGTGGACTGCAGTTTCCACAGCCGCAGAGTCAGGGCGTTCGAGAGTTGCAAGTAGCAGCAGAGGAAGGTGTTTGGGAAGCAGTTGCCTGGGCAACAGAGACAGGGCGTTCCAGAGGTGGTTGCTATGGGGACCTGGATGCTGACGAAGGCTTGTGAGGCTGAGAAGACAAATTGCCCTCATCATTATCTCCAGGCTTGTCAATCAAACATATTCCCTTATTTACCTCTGAGAGGAGGGAGCGGCAGGAGCAAAAAGAGACCGAAGGAGCGAGAGGAGAGGCGCTGGTCCAAAACTCCACGCTGGTGAGGGAGCATCACCATCCAGGATGGCAACCATCACCTGCACCCGGTTCAGCGACGAATATCAGCTCTTTGAAGAACTGGGCAAGTAAGTTAGAGACCGGAGCTCGGAACTGCATCGGCCACGAGAGAGGCGTTAGCCTCAAGGGGTGGGGGAAGATGCAAGGGGGGAGAATTAACTGAAATGGGAGCAGCTGGGAGTCTGGAGGAAAGAAAAGGCAACGGAGTGAACCATAAAATCAAACTCGCAAGGGAATGGGTTTGCGCAAACTGCCAGAGTGAAAGAGAAGCGCTAGGGTAGGACCGCAAAGCCGGAGACCAGGGAAATCCCCTTTGCTTTGTCCCCCCCCCCCAGCGTTAACGTGGCAGACATAGAACCAGGTTGCCTTGCCCACCGCTTTTGGAAAGAAAGAGGGTCTGCCACCTGGGAAAGGTGAAGAGCCGTTCAAGCACCCGTGCCTGGGCATGTGAGCGGCTTGTGTTGTCCACGTTTCTGGGGCTGCAGTCGTAGCTCTGAGCTGCCTCTGCAAAAGGGGGCCACTGTGAAATGACCCTCATTTCAGAAAACAACTCTCCCCCCCGCCCCCCGCTCCCCAGGGATGCTGCTAATTCTTCCTGGAAACTTGCCCAGCTGCATCGAGAGAGAGGAGGCAGCTGTCTGAGTTTTTTGTTCTGCGTTGCGTTAAGTTTTTTTTTTTCAGAGGGAGATTCTCTGTGCTGGATTTCAGCAGGAAAGAACTTGGCTGGTGATGACTGTCTCCCAGGAGAACTGGGGTTTAGAAATTCATGGAAGAATCCAGGACAGCAGCCACTTCCGCCCCCACCCCTCACCCATTTTCTGTGCTGCTCTGGCTAGCTTGGAGTAGGGAGACACTTCTTATGAGCAGCACTGCTCCTGATTGCTTGGACAGGAACCTGTGTGCCAGGGAGCCCAACAGTCAGTAGAGAGCGAGACTGACAGTTCAGTTTCAAGAGACTGTCATGTACAGGGCGGGCTGTGTCTGGTTTGGCATGTCTGGGTATTTCTTTGCGTGCATATGTGTAGATGTCTGTCTTGTGGTGTGCATGCATGTGTTTCTGTGCCTCTGTCTAAACGTGTGTGCCTTGGAGGATTGATCCTGCAGGGTGCTGAGCATGCCAGTGAGGTGCAAAAAGTCTTCTGCTTCCATGGAAGTCGGAGGGTATTCAAAGTGTTCAGCACCATCAGGATGGAACCTCATGTCTGTTGGTGTGCATTTTGTGTGCGCGGGTATGCGCCCACACACATGCGTCCATCTAGATGCGTGTATAAAGGGGTGCATCTTTTTGAGCACGAGTTGCTTTCACGTTCGTGTGCCTCTCTTTGAATTTGCATGTGAATTTTGTGCACACGATTACCTTCGTCTTTGAATGTGTGCATTGCGTGCATATGCTTTGGTTTGGCTGTTGGAGTCTGCATGTGCATCTTGTGTATGATTGTGTGTATCAGTTTCCAATGTGAAGTAGTGCCTATTGGTTCCAGGACATACATCACAGCCTGCATGCACATATGTGTTTTGTATGCCCTTGCATGTGGATATGCACAGGTGGGTGTTGGGTTCATCTGTGACTGTGTGCAGGCATGTAGGATACAAAACTGGGAGCGAGGATGGAGAAAGCGAGAGAGAGGAGGTTGCTTGCCTCTGGACTGAAAGTGACTAGTATTTCCTGTGCAAAAGAGAAAGGGGGACAACTGGCTGGGCCAAATTTGCAGTCAGCTGAAAAGGGTGCAACTCTAGGAAAGTCGGTGCCTAGCTGGTTCCGGGATGTGCATGTATACACCTATGGTGAAGCAGAAAATGACTTGTGAGGTGCACAACATACTCTGTTTATTTTTCACCAATGTTTGGTGACTGCGTCACTCCTGGGTGATTGCAGTTTGGACGAAAGTGAAGCAATGAGGCAGTGACCGGGTCTGTGCGATAAATGGAGATAAAACTGGCGGGTCAGTCGGAAAGGGGCAAGCTGCGCTTCCCTGCGAGGGGTTTCTTCAAACCTGTTTCTTCCAGAGGCTTCTCAGCTCCTCGCTCGCGCTGCTGCGTGGCAGCGGCGTGTGGAGGGGCGGGAGGGACTGCAACCGTGTGAAGCGTTCACAGGTGCTGCTGGTGAGGATGGGGGAGACAAGGAATAAAAAGGGGTACATGGCCCGGCAGGGATGGCTATAAGTTATATGGGAGTGCCTAGAAAAGATAGGGATGCCGTGCGGCATAGGAAGTGTGAGGGATAATAGGGTGTGACCCAGCCAGCATGGGATAGACACTACATGGGCACAGGTTACATACACAAGCCCTAGAACATGTTTCCTCCGTCGTTTCTCGGGGAAATAAGGCACGCTTTTCTAGTGTTGCCCAGAGAATGTTTGACTTATTATTTAATGGCATTAACATTTTGTGTTTGCGTATCGCCTTCCATCCTGATGAATCCCAAAGCACTTCACAGTTTCACACCACACGGCTGCAAAGCTGCTGCCTCTGCGGAAGGGTCAGCACCAGCCAAGCATTGCGCAGGCTGAAACCAAGCATAGCAGGGTGCCCAGGAGAGATGGTAGCCTGGCCCACTTAGGCAAACCCCTCCTGTCAATTGGAGTGTTAATATCGTTCAGTCTCGATCTTCAGGCATGAATGTTTGTTGGGACCAGCCAGCTGGTTCTAAGCTTTCACTCTGGAGTGGAGGCATTTTCAATGAATGAGTTTTTCCAAATCCAGAGATAAACAAACAACACTCACAGTGGCAGGCAGGGCCTGGTCTTGCCATGGCTCCTGCAAGTCTCTTCACGTTGGATACATGATAGGCCGAGTCTGTCCAGCCAGGATCTGAACCTGTGGATCTAAGCAGGCCATGTTGATACCAATGCTCCAAACCCTCTTTCCACTGAGTAGATAGAAAGGCTCCCCCTTTGTTGGTACCACTCATGTTGAGAATTGATCTGACTGAAGGGAGTAGTTCAGAGGCAGGATAGATCCTGACCTTCACTTGCCCACTGTGTTCTTTGTTTGCGTGTGTTGAAGAGATCTAGCTTGCTAACTCCAGAGAGGACTATACATTGTGGGCGAGCTTGAAGGGGGGTGGAGGTTCGGATGAAACTGCATCTCTGGGGTCTGCTCCCAAGTGCACTGTGGGCCTCTCTGTGACTTCCTGGGCTGACAAGACCACCTGCAGAGTAGAGCTATGGGGATTTGCCCAGTGGAGTGGTTTTCCAATTGGAAAGGCAGTGCCTGAAAAAAATCAAAATTTTCTGTGGGGAAAAATTACAGTGTTGCTGGTTTCATGTGTTTTTTGGGAAAATCCAAAAAAAAGTCAGGTCAGTTCCATCCAAATCTGATTGATTTGTTTTGTGGAACTGACCCGATATGTTTCATTTTGATTCAGTTCAACAGAAGGTTAAACTGCATTTTCCCCCCTCCCCCCTGGGTCAGTATATTGCCTCATGGGACTTGTAGTACAGGCCTCTGTTCGCTCCTATGGGCTGCACTCTATGGGGTACTACATCTCCCATACTGCTGTATGAACCCCTCTTGGTCTTTGCTGCATGGTGCATCATGGGAGATGTAGTCTCTTGAGTGCCCAGGTCCAGAACTACCACTTCTACAATGAAGCAAAACCGTTTAATGTGGAACTGACACATCCTGCTTCATGCTGAGTCAGTTCAGCACACCCAAAATGTTCCGTTTCGGGCACCCCGAAGGGAAACCTTTCCACATTCCTGAATCATGGTATTTTGGAATATTTTGTGATGTGAAAAAATGGAATGTCGAAATATTGGACTTGCCTGTGGGATGGAAAGGATGGATTTTGCTCAGCTCCTGCCCTGACTCTTGGAGAGCTGCATTAATTTCTTATCCTGGCTGGGTGCCCGGGAGATGTGGGCGCTGTCTTTCGTGGAAGGAGAAGGGATCTCTTTACATGGTCTACTATCCACTCGGTATGATGGATTCTGGTAGGAGCAAGAGTCCTCAATGAGCAGCTCCCTTAATTGGGAGAAGGACTCAAAGGCCCCCAAGAAGATAAAAATCTTGGATTTCCTGGGTCCCATCTTCAGGGCCACGTCATTGTCCTGAAGCTGCTGGTACACGAATGAGGCGGCGATTATAGCATGCTCTGCAAGCTTGAGGTTACCTTATGGTCTGGGGCTTGGTCTCCCGTCTCCGAAGAGCAGGGAGCTGGGTGTGCTGCAGGTCCCGAGCCAGGCTGTGGGGAGACAAGTTGGAGAGGATGGGGTCGGAGTTGCCCTGACTCTGGCATGAACTGAACACTGATGCCAGTTTCCCTAGCAGTGCAGGGAGACAGATCATGGTGGCTGGTTAATGCGATGGCCACGAATAGCAATCAACATTACTCCTACTAAGGGCAGGGGAACCAAATCCAAGGGTGTAAGAGGGTCACCGCTGGAGAGGAGCAGGCTTCCCCATCTCCAGGCAAAATATTATATGTTGCCTAGGAGCTTTATAGGGTTTCCTCATCTCCCTGAGAAGTATCAGGCACTGAGACAGCAGAGGAGAAGGACCCTGCTGGCTCCCATTTGGATGTCTTATCCTCAGCAGCGCTCGGATGTGTCCTGGCCCTTTCATCTCTCCACTCAGCTGTGGCTGTCGAGGTCATGCCCTGAGCATGTCCCCTGCCAGCTGGATGAGCCATTGCTTGTACAGGATGGCTGCTCCCAAGGGAAAGCCAACACATGGTTCATGCGAAGCGTGGAGGGACTTCACGGTTTGAGGGCAGGGCAGAGCCAGGAATAGAGGGACAGGAGGTGGAAATCGGCTTGGCAAAGACATAGCTGAATCTGGGGCATTTTCTGGGGCTGCTGGATCCGTCCATTCGAATCACTCCAAGATCTCTCAGGGACAGGAGGAAGCATTCCTAGAGTCTGTCTTCCTCCCAGCATGGCTGTGCTCCCAGCCTCCCACTGGGCCTGAGGAAAAAGAACTTGGCTCCTCCTAGGAGGGACCAGACTCTTCAATCTTGCCACCTTGCCTGGAGAAGCGAGAATCCCGTGTTCTTCGTCTTCGAGGCGCCATAGGGATCGCGAGCGCCATGTGCCCCGAGGAGGCTGAGGAACAAAACAAACAGCTGAGGAACAAGAGGGGCGCGCAGTTGGGCGGGTGGGGAGAGGCAGTCGGCGAGGGAGGGAACCGGAGTGAGACAAATAGAAGGAATGCCTCTTTCTGACTCCAGGCTCCTCTCTGCTCTTGGAGTCCGCCTCCACGGCAGGTGACGGGAGGGGCTGGAGGAAATCAGTGTGCAGCACCGTATAATCAGCCCTTTGCTCCCAGAGCTTCAGGAGAAGATGACTTTGTTAAAAAAAAGGGGGGGGGGGGGAAGCACAACCCCACCACTACCACCCACCCTCTCCTTTCTAGAAAGGGGATCTGTCCTTTCACTGCCTGGGAGGAGGAGGTGCAGAAGGGAGGCGGGTGCTGGCAGGGAAGGTGTGAAAGACAGAGAGGCAAAGAGTCCTTGTGTCAGAGTGACTGCTCAGCAAGCCAGATCCTGCAAGCCACCAGGGTGGGAAAGGAGGAGGCCGTGAGCTGCCGTCTGCAGGTGCAGGGGTCAGGTCGAGTGGCATTTGACTCCCAGGGCTGGAAAGGGCTGGCCGGAGCATTGCAGAGCTTGTGTGGGATGCAGGGCCCTGTGGCCTCCAGCTTTGCTTGCACTGGAAGCTGACCCTGCGCATTGTCTCTGGGGCTGGGGTAGTGGATGTCGGCCATTACGGGCCGGGGGCGGGGGTGAGGGGCGCCACAAAAAGACCCAACCCTGGCTGGAGCGAGGGAGAGCAGGAGTGCATTTGTCAGCGACACTCAGGTGATGAGTTCCAGCTGCCGCCTCAAATCCTAGGGCCCATGAGATGCCCCCGTCCTGATACGGCCTGGCTTCAGTGGGGAGCTGGCGACACTGTTTCCTCCGAGACTGAACCCGTCAAGGTGCATACGCTGCGAGGGAGAGCAGGCCCGCTGGTGCTTGGACTGAGAGCAGAGAGGATGGCAGGTTACCAGCCACCTGGAGAGAGACTTTTGGATTCAGAATGATTTTTGTTTAAGCAGAGTCACTGGTGCCAATTTCAGACTGAAGCTCACACCGCCGTGAAGATGAATTCATGCAGCAGGAGCAGTTCTTGCCTCCCGAAGCTAACTTGGAACAATTCCTCGCCCTCCCTTAAGCAGGACCCTGATCCAAACCGCACCCTGGGCTCACTGATCAGAACCAAAACCTGCCCTGAAAGATTTGGCAAAGACAACTGCCCTCTCCTCCATCACTTTGCTTGTTTCCATCTCTAGTCAAGACCTGTAGGGCTGGTACCAGCACTACCACACGTACCAAGACTAGGGCATCACAGACAAGGCAGGCACATCGGGGGGGGCGGAGGGGACATGGTGACCTGGGGTGAGGGTGGTGCGCCGTGCTGGCAGTGTTGCAGGAACCAGACAGTTAACAGGTTTTGAGCCTGCTGGGACATGCCAAGTGAATCCACTGTTGCAGGCCACCTGTTAACTCAACCCTCGATTTAAGGGAGGTGGAAATGACAGGTTGAGGAGGGAGGGGCTGGGCTGAGCAGGCCTCAGGGAGGAGCCCTGGCTCCAGTCGCTACCCAGCTGTGGAAGGAAGCTTGGCCTGGCACCTGTCTCGTTTTGAATTACTTTGCTAATAAAACTGAATGTCGGGCAGGGAGGAGGCTCTGACCCTTGAGAGCAGGTGTGGACTGTGTCGGACAGGTGTAGATTTCCCTCTTCCGCTGCAATCTGTCCCCACTCCTGGCTAGCCACAGCTCGGGGGCGGGGGGGCTGCTGAGAACATGTGGAATGAGGAGTAACAGTAGTTTGAATTAGGATCTTTAGTTCGAACTACCTAGTCCGTGCCACGTGTAGCCGTGGGCACGGAGTTCGGATTAAGGGGGATTTAAAAATGGCGGCGCCCAGGAACATGCAAATGAAGCCCGGGATATTTAAATCCCAGGCTTCATTTGCAACTCCGGTTGCCCTCATTACCCTACCTACCTCAAACTAACGAGCTAGTGTAGACGTACCCTGTGAGAGGAACAGCAGAGGTGAGGCATCCCCTGTGGGGGAGCTGTGGAGGGGAGAGCAGCAGGGTGTGGGGTTCACAGTTTGTGGGGAACAGAGGAGTGTGAACCCTGCTCACAGGGGGGGTTGCGGTGGCTGAGAGTGAATCTCCCCCAGTGGTGAGGCGTGGGGCAGGGACAGTCTGTATTTGCAGGGAATGACAGCCCCTAGCTGCAGTGTGTGGGCTGGGGAACATATCCAGGCAGTACAGAATACTGTATGTTGGCAGGGAGCAGGGAAAGGGACACCCAGGTCTGTGGGTGGGAGCTGGGGAAGGTAGTGCTGATGTAATTGTAATACCAACAGGCAGGATCAAACCTGGGCCCTCTGGAGCCTCTACAGTTTGAGCTAAAAGCCACCTGGCTCGGTGCCACTACAGCTACCCAACAGGTGTGTGGGTTACACAGTCACACTGTGAGAGGGGCTGCCTGTGTGGTCCGGCCAAGTGACCTGAGCACTGCTTCCCCGAGAGCTATTTGCAGCAAGAAGCCCTCAAGCAGCAGGAGAAAGACTTTCGGAGCTCAGCCCCACGTTCTGCCAGGTGTGGAGTGTGCCCCCGTGGCTGCAGGACAGATGCATGGTTGGCCTCGGGACTCTGCCTGATGCCTGATCTCTGCAGGGTTTGCTGCCCGTGGGCGGCCAGCATCGGCCCTGGCTTGCTCCCTTGTCCTGTGTTTAAAGCTGGGGGTGTGATCAGCCGGAGCCGGAAGGCAGTGGGGCTGGGATGGTAAATCCAAGGAGGGGAAGCACTGGAAAGTCAATACATGCTTCCTCTCTCGCTGCGCACATGTACGGATCCAGGCACCCACGCATCCGCCCACACACAGACTGAAATATTGCCGCTCTCAATCCCCCTGCAGCACGCAGATGGTGAATGCTCCCTGCAGCATGCACACACAGGCCCTCTGTGTGTTTCCTCCAGCCCATACACACTGCAGGCGTCCCCTGCAGCCTTCATACAAAGGATGCCCTGAACACCTGACAGTGCGCGCTATGCTAGAACGCCCCATGCAGCGTGTGCGCGCACAGGCCCTCTGAACACTTCCCAATGCCCAGCCCCGAAGCTCTGTCTGTACTAACAGGTCTCCCCATTGGTAGTGAGTGTCCGCCCCCTGCGTGCTGAGCGGCAGCTGAACACGGCTCCTGCAGGTACACGTAAAGTGCCAGTTCAGCAGCACCCAGGGCCAGCAATGAGTAACTGCCCTGCTTCAGCCAAGACATGTGCAAACATCATGCAACAAGCACTCCAATTTCCTCTGCCGATGCAGGAGTGCCTTGTGCATGCACGCCGAGTCAGCCTGCCTATGCCCCATAATGCTGGGTTTTGGGCTCTCTTGATACCCACCTGTGCCAACGCACACATGCCTGGTCACGCACCCACCTAACTGAAACGCACATGCTCCCTGGGCCATGCACATAGCACAAGTGTTGACTTCCACAGAGCCACATCTTTATGCAAGGCTGCGCCACCAGACAGCTCAGTGGGAACAACTTGCCTGTGGGCCGCGATGGCCAAAAAGCAAACAAGACTCAAGGCTGCATAAGCAATGGGATGTAGAGTAATACGAAGACTATTATAATGCCCTTATAGAAATCACTGGTGTGGCTTCTTTAGGATGCAGTCCTGATCCCACCACCTCATAAAGGCTACGTCTAGACTGCACGCCTTTTTCGACAGAGGCTTTGTCGACAGATACTGTTGACAAAGCCTCTGTCGAAAAAGAGCGTCTAGACTACAACCAGTTCTGTCAAAAAAGCAAGCCACTTTTCCGAAAGAGAGTGTAGACGCTCTCTTTCGAAAAAGCACAGTTTGCATGCAATAGTGCCTTTTTTCGAAAGAGTACTTCGAAAAAAGGCGTTATTCCTCGTAAAACAAGGTTTACCACCGTCGATAAAACTAGTGTAGACGCAGGTATAGTTATGTCGACAAAAGGCCACTTTTAACCCTAGACACACCCAAAGGATATTGCATAAATAGGGGTGTGATGGATGGGAGGAGTGCTGCCTTTTCTACCCATCCCACTTCTGCCACCATGTCAAGGCTGTTCCCCACCTTGCCTTGACAAAGGGGTTTCAGAGAAGGGAGACAAGAATGATCAAAGCAGACAAAATCTCTCTGAGAAAGAGAGATTGAAAAGACTGTGATTGCTTACCTCTCAAAGGAGATGCAGAAAAGGGGGCATGATAAAAGTATGTCTAATAATGAAAGGTCCAGCGAAGGTGGATCAGAAACTTCTGTTCTCCTTGTTTCATAACACAAGAACAAGGGGTCATTTACGCAATTAAAAATTAAGAAATTCAAAAGCAATCAAAAGAAATATTTTCCACAAAACTTATAAACAGACTGGAACTCACTGGGGGATTCTCATGTTGTTCCCCGAGGCATCTCTACTGCATGCTGTCAGAGACAGACTCCTAGATGGACCGCAGTTTGGTCCAATTTGGCAATTCCTCCCTTCCTATTCTCAGTCCCATATTCTCCTTAGCAGAAACTCTATAACGTGGCAGTTTTGTTGCTGATAAAGATCCACTCAGCTGAGCCTTGCAGACTCATTCCACTGATGACTTGAACCAAATTGGAACTTAATTGTTCTTGTAATGAAAGGCCAGTGCCACATTCCTTCTGATGCCCTCTTTTTAATTCATCACATAATATTTCTGTGCTCTGTGGTCTGTTACAAAGGCAAGGAAGAGTTGAATACTCAAGTGTGTTAAAACTTGTGTTGGCAGAATGCTGCTACCCCAGTGAAGGATACCTGTCCGGCTTGTGGTCTTCTCAAGTTTCCTGATGCTTCCTCTTTCTGGAATGTTTATTTGAATTTAAATGAATTATTTCCTTTAGTTATTTAGACAGTGGAAAGTTACCGGATGTATAGCAGTGTAGACTGTGATGTATTGGCAGTCTCCTGCTAAGGCTTTCGGGAGCCATGGAGGATCGCAGGCCACTCCCTGGATATATGATAGGAATAGGGTTGCCAAATACTTTCAGAAAAAAACCCAAACATGGTGGGAAAAAAAAATTGCTTGAGCAAAAAACAAAAAGAAAAAAAAAGGGAGAAGACCAAAGCTGTTGAGCAAAAAAAAAAAAAACCCCGCACCAAAAAAAAGAGCCACTGCACCTTTAAATCCCCTCACTCGCTGCTCCCCCCGCCCCCGCCAGATGTGGCAGGGGAGGAATGTTCCAAGTGGCCTTCCATCTGAGAAAAACATGTCCTCTGTTTTCCGGGTTTTTTTTACCGGACAGAGGCTGCAAATACCGGACTGTCCGGGCCAATACCAGATACCTGGCAACCCTAGATAGCAAAGGGCCATAGATCTCAGTGCAGGGACTTTCTGTCCATATTTGACTATCAGGGCATGATCTTGATGCCCTTGACAAGCAGCGGGAGTTGAGGGCACTCTCGCTAATGCCAATCCCAATTAGTTGGGTCAAAAAATGGTTGGACCTTGTGACAGGATGTTTGCCCTGCACTGGCCCTTTTAGGGCAAAACCCCAGCCCTGAGTGAGGGCTGCGAGCGAAGCCCCAGCTGAGGCAGTTCTGGCTAATGAGGACCCAGCTGGGGGCTATATAAAGAAGGGCTCCTTGAAGATGAGGGGGAAGCTCACTCTGGCTCTGGCTAGACAGCAGCAGGGACTTGGCTGCCTGGGAAGCAGGTGGCTTCCTGGGGCCAGGTGAGGCCCCGCCCTGCCCCCAGGCTGCAGTGCCTGAAGCAAGGCCTGAAGCCACTAGGGCTGTAGAGAGGCAGCTGTGGTAGGCAGGGGTGGCAGGTCCACAGCCCTTAGCCAGTGATGAGTGGCTATTCCAGACTGCAGTTTGCCCCTGAGGCAGGGGCTAGATGAAGACTGGCAGTGGGTCACTGAGGCAAGGTGGGTACAGGGAATTGGGTGCCCTTTGGGAGGGGAGGACCCTGGAGCGTGCAGTTGGATAAACAGCACCCCTCTAGAAAAGGGTGCAGAGAGAGTGGCGTGGGTGCTGCCGGAGGGCAGTGTCCTGAAGAGGATGCCGTGGTCCAAGAGTGACGTGGGTCTGGACTAGAGGGAAGAGCAAGAACAGAGGAGACACCAGCTAGAGGGTGGCGTCTCGTGAGCTGGCGAGCTCATTCCCAGGACTGGAGGCACCATGGCAATGAGTCTGCCCTGTGAGATTTGGAGGAAAAAAAACCCAAGCAAGCATGGGCCTCTTTGCCTTCTGGTGTCTGCGCCTTTATGTCGCGCTCAGGCCGTGTCTGCTGGCTTTTCTCCCGCAACCACGAGCACTAGACACTTCCATGTTGTTTGCAAACGAAAACTGAGATTTCTAGCAATCAGCCCAAATCTTGAAATTGGGACTTTAAGACCCCTCCCCCCACCAGATAGTAGGGTTCCCCATAAAATCATGCACATTGACAGCAGTGGATGGCACCCTTAGCCCTGATTTGTCTGGCACTAGCAGCCCATTGGGTTGGGTGCTGGCTTTTGCTGGGCAAACACGTAGGCAGTGACGGTCCCTGCCCCAAAGAGCTCACCCTCTCACTGAGAGCCAGACACATCATGCGCAAGTAACCAACAGTGGAGGAGGGAGGAGCGGGGTGACAATGTCAGATGGATGGTTGTGTAGACTCACTCTCTGTGCAAGCCAGGCTGTCTCAGGCCTCGGAGCACTGGTTTCATTCCAGCCTGGTACCAGAGGGTGGGGTTCTGTTGAGGAGAGGGGATTCGCTGATCCTAAATCCCCTGCTTCCCAGGAGGCAGGTGAGCGGAAGACACATGCACCCCAGGGTGCCCCAGGACCCCCCAGGGCCCAGAATGGATTGGCAGCCCCTCAGTGGGAAAACAGGAATGAAATGCAACATTTACTCCTTCTGCTCTCTCCTGCCTCCCATATTCCACTTAAACCCCTTGCACTCCAGGATATTAATTGCTCAGCTCTGACAGCGGCCAAGAACAAATCTCAGGCTCCCCCAGCACCGAGAAGCAGGGAAAGGTCCTGGGTGGCTTTCTCGTCTTTCGAACCCCTCCAGGAGGGTTTCCCGTGGCTGCAGCCATGTGACCCTGTGGAGTATTTTCCCGCTGGGGCTCGGGGCGCGTAGGTTGGCTTCTCCACTGAGATTTCAGTAAGACCTTTCCTGCGGTTTCTCGCACCCCATTGCTTTCCCATTTTACTAAAGATTCGTTTTCAAACCCAAATTGCCTGCCTCCTCCCGCCCCCATCGGGAAAATCAATTGTTCACAATCGCTGAGCAAAGAGCCCAGCCTGTTTCCTGATTTTATTTCTTTCCTGTTTCTACGGGGTGTGGAGGGAAGGAAGGGGGGCCGAATTGCTTCTGATTGTTGGTTGATTGATTTGACTGGATCTGGCAGAAAGATCATTGAATGCAGAGTCCTAGCTCCTTTTCAGCAGGCCTGGTGTGGGTGGGTAAGAGGGGCTGTACCTCTCCTTGCAGCTCTAAAACATGAGCTCACATCTGGCATGAATTCCTAAAGGGCAATGCATTGTCAGCCCGGGGGGAATGCTGCAATTTTACGATGGCTCCAAAAGCAACAATTGCTGAATTCCCCCAGGACTAAAAGCTTGTGTCTACACTGCACCTGTAGCTCAAAATAAGCTATGCAATTTGAGCTACACAAATTGCATAGTTTATTTCAAGTGTATTTCGAAATAGCTTGTTTAGAAATTTGGCGCTGTCTACACAGCGCCAAATTTCGAAATAGAGCACTATTCTGAAACATCCCTTAATCCTTGTGGGACAAGGTTTACAGGGATGTCAGAATAGTGAGCCAGTTATTTTGAAGCTATTTCGGGATATTGGAAGTATCCCAAAATAGCGCCGGTATCTAGACGCACCCAGAGTGTGTTGGTCTCAGCTGGGTCACTGTTCCAAAGCCACACCACAGAATCTGGTGCAGAGACTCCGGACTGAGTTGCGGGAGGATGTTGGTCGTTGTTTCCTACCCACAAGGGCGGCTATTCAGCTGATGCTTCAGGGAAATGCTATTTCAGTTTTCAGATGGACTTCAGTTTCCAGCATTTCTGCAGTGGGCAGCCTGGTAAAAATTCTCCGAGCGCTGAGTTCTGTGGTCCCCCATGACACAGTAACAATGTCTGAGTGGAAGAAGGGGAGAAGGCCATGTGGATCTGTCCCCTTCTCTAAAAAGGAGAGGGACCTTTGCTCTCCTATCACCTGCTTGGGCGTCTGTAGAGCATGGTCCGAGCTGTTAGGGGATGTCTACACAGCAGCATTATTTCAAAATAACTGACGTTATTTCGAAATAACACAGTGCGCGTCTACACTGCTAGCCGTTATTTCGAAATAAGGTCAAGCTGGAGGACTTCTTACACCAACTCCTGTAACCTTCATTGCATGGGGAGTAAGGGAAGTCGCAGGAAGAGAGCTCTTCCTTCGACTTCCTGCTGCGCAGGCAGTGCCAAAAGCCGAATGAAGCTATTTCGACTTAAGCTACTCCATTGGCGTAGCTGGAGTTGCATCGCTTAATTCGACTTTAGCCCTGCAGTGTAGACGTGCCTCAGTGAAGTGCGGCAGCCGGGTTAAGACAGTCACTTGTCAAACTCCCCAGCCCATCTCCACGTTGCTGGCTCCCCGTCATTATGCTCCAAATATACCTGGCTCAACCTCCGGGCTTTTCCCTGGAGGAGGACAGGGCTCCATGATGCTGGGAATGAGTGCATTAACCTGTTCCCCATGGTGCCAATCCACGAAGGGTCCCTTGTTACAGCTCCCCCCAGCTAAAATCTGGCTTCAGAATCTGCTTGGATCACAAGTGCAACGAAAGTCGCAGGTTTCATTTTATTGCTAAGTGGATATTCCCCCCCCCCCCCGCCCCATGAGCACAGTCTGGCACCCTCCACTTGCTCTGCAGCCTCCGCTTGGAAGAGGCCCCAAGTGGAACTGGCAGAGGAGGGTGTAGTTCAGACACCCCGGGTTAAAAATACTCGATATATGCTCAGTCACCCACTCGTATGATCCGCCCCCCAAAACACACATGCATGATGCTGAGATGCCTGTTCTTGTGACTCCCCTGCATGCTCCCAAGAAACACACCTATCCATTCACTCGCTTGTCATCTGCAGACCTGGGACCCACAATTCCCCCCAGACACATTCACCAGGCTGAGGCACCCACATGTGCTCATGTTCCTGGGAGACACCCACCCACCCACCCATCTGCCCATGTGCACCCGAGATGCCATACATAGATTCCTCCACCTGGTCCCGAGAGGCACGTATGCTCTCAAGACGGGGAATTGCTTGCAGAGCGATTCCAAGACACATTTACTCATTCAACTATCATCCTAAAATACCCGGGGAGCGGCGGACTTGGACTAGATGCTTCTCTGTGAGATGTGGAACCGGATTCTGCGTCTTTGCTAGTGAAAGGGGCTTCTTGTGCCATCCGTTCCCAGGTGGTGATCTGGGGGTTTGTCTGCTTTCTGCCAATGTGTAGTATTCCAGTCATTTTACAGCAGCAAGCCCAACCCACAGGCGAAAAAAGCAGCCACAATTAGTTTGTGCCTAAAAGCCACTTTAGTTTCTGTTCCTTCTTCCTAAGCCAATACTTCTGGCAAATGGTGCAGTCTGGAATGTGGTTTTGGCCTGTTTAGGAGAGAAGAAAATATGAAAAACACTCGAGAATAAGCTTGATTTTGAGCTTTCCAGGAAACCAGGTAAAAGAGGGGAGATAAATGGGTCGCTTTGCTAATACTGAAATGCTTATCTCAGAGCTCGCAACCCTATCCTCCCAGAGGCATCTCGCAGGAGGGGAATGTTTTCCTAATGGGCCTGCCTCTATCAGAGGGGTGGGCAATAATTTTTGGCCAGGGGCTACTTCAAAAAGTTTTGAAGTGCCCTGGGTTGCCCGGAAGGGGTGTGGCCTAAACCAGAAGGGGCGTGGCCAGTACTCTTCTGGGCTACCCCATCCACAGACCATGATTGGTCTGTGGTGGGGGAGCCCTTTTGTCCCCCCTTCCCACTAGGCACCCACGCTGCACCCTGCTGTGTGCTCCTTTGGGAGGAGGCTTTGGGCACTCCCCTGCCCCCAGGCCAATCAGGGCCTGGGGGTGGGAGAGCGCGGGAAGCCTCCTTGCCCTGTGAGGAGCACATGGTACCTGGAAATGCTGCACGCTCCTTGCAGGGCCGGGGCAGGGCGAAGGAAGCTTCATGAAGCCCCCTGATTGGCCTGGGGGCGGGGGAGCACCCGAAGCCTCCTCTCGCCCTACCCCCGCACTGCGAGGCCCTTTTGCCCACTCCTGCTCTACCATCTAGCTGAGTTTGGATGGGATAATCCCTCTCTTTCCAATCACTCTACTTACCACTCCCGAGTCTGTCCCCCCAGAGCTCTCCTTGTCCAGAATTCATGCATGTGTTTCAAGTCTCCCAGTGCTGGCAGGTGCCGGGTGACTCTCTTGCTTTTCCTTCTGAGTCCAACCCCTCTCACTGTCTGGGCTCTTGTCTCCCCCAGAGGTGCCTTCTCAATCGTCCGGAGATGTGTGAAGGTGCTGGCGGGACAGGAGTATGCAGCCAAGATCATAAACACCAAGAAGCTCACTGCCAGAGGTAGGTGCACTTAAGTCGGGTGGTACAACTTCCGGGAGCAGGAGCCTTTCCACTGATTCCACTGCCCGTCCTCCTTCCTCCTCTGCTTGGGGCCAAGGTGAGTGTTAACCTTTAATAGCTCCTGCCCATGTTCCCTCTAGTGTTTCCCATCCATGTATGGAATAATTTTTGTTAAGTGCACCACCACATGCTGCCGGCTGTGGGTGCTCTGCTAATCAACTGGGCAACATCTGAATTTCTCCTGGGTGGCCACCGAAGCGCTCAGCTTAGAGCAGGGGTGAGGAACCTAAGGTCCAGGGGCTGGATGTGGCCCTCAGCTTGCCTGGATCCAGCTCCCAAGGCTCAGGGTTCCCCCCAGCACTGGGGAACCCGCGCTGGCACTCCAGCCTCACTGCTGCCTCCTTCTGAGGCTGGAGCACCCAAAATCTCCTAGGCGGGGCCCCCCTAGGCTCTGGTGTGCGAGGGGAATGTGGGGAATGTCTCCTCAGTCAGCGGCCATGTCCGTGTGGGTTTGGGTTTTTTTTCTTACCTGTGTGCGGCGCCTGACTGATTTTTCTGTGGGTCAGCAGCCCCTGACCCAAAAAAGGTTCCCCACCCCTGCCTCAGAGGGAACACTGGCTCCTGCCTATTTTGCTGAGGACCACTCTGGGTGGGAACTGCGAGAAGGAAAGAGGAGAGATGAGCATATTTTCCTGAACAGTCAGAACCCTGTGCATATAACTGGGGATGGGATGCAGGGGGACGAGGCGGAGGGGGGGATGATGACGACCCAGCTGGCGTTTGGATAATAGGGGGTTGCACAGAAGAGAGGTACAGCAGAGGAAAAGCAGTTCTCCAAGCGACACTTTGCCCTGCCTGGAAAACATACCAAAACCAGCCCCTCTGGCCTGTTAATACTGCAGCTCTATGGGCCTGGGCCTGCGAGAGGCTGAGGGCCTGCAGCTCCCATTGACCCCAGTGGGAATGGGGAGCATTTGGCTCCGCCCATTGTCGGGCCCCATTTGTGGGGCAGAGTCTGGAGCTTCGTGCTGAGCTGTGACGATGGCGTCTGCTCCACGTGTGACTTCTCTCCTCCTCCGCAGCCGTCGCCGTCTTGCTCCCGTGTCTCTCAATCGGGGTCCCCAGCCTGTGGAGCTGTTGCCTTCTCGGTGACGCAGCGGTCGGGCCTTAAGCAGTGACCATTCCTAGGTGCGGCAGCTCGGGCCAGGAGCTGGTTGGTGCTCCTAGAGGTTTTCTCCGGCCAGCTGAACTCAGAAACCAAGCCCCTCTCGGCACCCAGCGGGGCTGCTCCAGCCATTCTCAGCTGGGTGATCCCAGTGGGGAGTAGCAAACACAGGACGGCACCAAGAAACAAAGGGCTCTGGAAAGCGGGGAGCCGGCAGCAACAGCAACGGTGGCTGAGGGAGCATCGGTAGTAATGGCAGGAGGAGACACAGAACTTTACCAAGCAGCTGTAGACTTTCACCTTGATTCCTCAATGCTGTCCCCATTGGCCTCTCCCATGTCACCGGTTGCCACGGGTAGGGAGCCGCTCACTGGAGAGCCTCCAGATGAAGGAACAGTTACTACCAGGAATGGGGTGGAGCAAGTGAATGGGGAAGGGTTATTTACCCCTTGCCATAAGGCAGGGGGCGGGATGCCGCAAGGAAACGAATAGGCAGCAGGTTTAAAACAAACATAAGGAAGTGCTGCTTTCACACAGCACACAAGCAGCCTGTGGAACTCACTGCCAGGGGATGTGAAGGCCAAAATATAATTGGGTTCAAAAACGAATTAGGCAAGTTCCTGAAGGATCGATCCACCCATAGCTATTAGCCAAGATGGGCTGGGATGCAACCCCGGCTGCAGGTATCCCTGAGCCTCTGACTGCCAAAAGCTGGGACTGCACGGCAGGGTATGGATCACGCAATAACCCCCTGTTCTGTTCACTCTGTTTGAGGCATCTGGCACCAGCAGTGGTCAGACAGGATCCTGTGCTAGTTGGAACATTGGTCTGTCCAGTTTGGCCCTTCTGATTTTCTAACCAGCCCCCAGTCCTTCTACCCCAAAGCCCTGAGAAATATGGCCCTCCAGCCATGGAAAAAGAACCTATTTTCTTTTCCGCCTGTGTCCTCTTTCCCAGCTTTCTTCAGAGATGCCTGAGTCAGCTGCCTTGCTGCATAACCCCCGTGGCCTGCCACGAGCAGCGGCAGTGCTTTGCCAAGTGGAAAACCTCCTCCACAGTGGCTCAGTGCGTTTGGTCCCAGCTGCTGTTCCGTGCAGTCTCCGCCGCCTTTCCTCTTCTCTCACCCTACCCCCAGCCACACACACACAGGTGCACATGACCTGCACAATGTTGCATAATTGATTGTTGCTGTTCTTGGCGGAACTGGCTGTGCAAGGGAGCATCAGGGTCTCTGAGACCCAAAACTGTCAAGTGAGATCTAGGAGGCCTAACAACGCGGGGGTCACTGACAATCTCCTGCTGCCCTCCATGGCTCGCTGGCCCTGCCCGCAGACTGAGAGCAGACCTTCCTGTGCCGCCACGTTCGCTTCCACCTGCCTGAGCCCGGCAGCTTTGCCACATGGGGATGCTCTGCCCTGCTGCTGACCGGCTGCATTAAAAGATTGGCATTGCTCTCCATCTTTTGCTTCGGCTTGCCCTGAGCTGAATGGGGCCAGGCCATGGGGCCAGCTCCTCCACAGCAGTTACTGGCCCGTGGTCGCCTTTCAAGATGCTGGACTGAAAGTATCAGCGACTGACCCCTCATATGTATCCACGTGACGGCTGCTTGGGGGTAAGTCTGCACCAGAGTTGGAAAGCGTCACTTCCGGCTGGAGCAGATGGACCCGCGTCGGCCCTGGCTGAGCTAGGAGGATCAGAAGAGAAGGATAGCCGGGGAGGCGTGAGCAGCTAGTCACCCCTAGTTGGAGCCTGTCTGAAATGCTCGGTGCACTCTCGGGGCAGCGATCCCTGGTTGCTGCTTGAGCCAGAGCTGCGCCCCTGTGTGCAGCAGGCTAGCTCGATGTGATCTAACACACAGATGCCTTGGACTCCTGGAACATACAACTTCAGCACCAGCGTAGGCATAACCTGTGATTCACCTTTCACCGCGAGGGACTGGGCTAGCTATTGGCCGAGGATGCATCTGCTCTGCAGTCACAGAGCGTGCTTGAAGCGCGCATGGATGCTCTCTGAGCTAGTGCTAATCTAGATGGCTCTGGTATTGGAATGGGAAAGCCAGGCCTGAGCACGCTACAGTGCAGGCTAGCTAGCTTGCGAGCAATTACCGGCTCCTATAGCCCAGGCTGCAGTGTGAGCTGCCTGAGCTAGCCAGATTAAAGCTAGCTTGGGTACATCTGCGGGAGCTGCAGTCACACCCCGTCACTGCAATATTTTAGGCCAGGCGTGCTCATTCTCCATGGCTACCCTCGCTCTTTTGAAAGTAATGAGCAGTCCTTAGCCCTTAGTCCTGGTCTACACTAGAGAGTTATTTCAAAATAACCCCCCTTTTTTTGAAATAAGTGGAGCGTCCACACTACCAAGTGTAGATGCCCTATATATGGGCATGTCGACACAAGGAAATGATTTCGAAATAGCTACATTGGAATTATTTCCTATATAGGGTAGACCAGTGTTTCTGAAAGTGCTTGGCGGAATCACTCTCAGAAACACATTAACTGGCCGCCCCGGTTTGTTTATTTACCGGTGCTGTGGCCAGGAGCCTCGCGGCTCCCATTGGCTCCATTTTGTCCTTTGCAGCCAAGGGAAGCCGCGGGAAGTGACGTGGGCTGGGCCATTGCTTCCTGCGGCTCCCCTTGGCTGCAAAGGACGAAATGGAGCCAATGGGAGCTGCGAGGTGCCGGTAAATAAACAAACCGGGGCAGCCAGTTAAAGTGTTTCTGAGTGATTCCACGGAACACTTTCAGAAACACTGGTGTAGACTACACTATAATGAATAATAATGGTATATAGGATCACAACTTTCATGGGTGAAACCCACTTCATCAGATGAGCTGGAGTAAAAATGACGGAAACCGAGTTATTTATAACAGAAAAAGAAAGGTACCTGTCAATTGTAGGACCTGTCAATTGTAGGCTAATTAATTGCCTCATTAGCACCGGTCCTAAAATTGACAGATATCTTTTTTACTGTTATAAATAACTTGGTTTCTGTTATTTCTACTCTAGCTCATCGTCTGATGAAGTGGGTGTTGCCCACAAAAGCTCACGATCCTATACATTTCTGTTAGTTTCTAAAGTACTGCAGGACTGCTCCTTGTTTTTAAAGTTACAGACTAACAGGGCTACCCCTCCGAGACTTTTGACAGTATCGTTGTTGGATCCCTTTCCAGGGCTGGTGAGCTGCTTCTGGAGGAGCGAGTGCCTTCCCCGAAGCCCTGCTGCTTTGCAGGGTTGAGCGCCCTTCCTCAGGAGGCCAAGTTCAGCAGTAACAAAGGGAGGGGATTTGTTAGTGAAGCTGCTGGACACAGACAGCCCCGTGGCTCTCTCTGGCTCCCAGGCTGCCGGAGCCAGTCTGCGCTGCTCAGAGGGGCTGAGATTTTCCATGGGGCTAGTAAGTTTGGGTACCTCTCTTTCCAGGTGCCCAACATGAGATGCCTTAATGGGACCTGTTCACCAGGGCTAGGCACTCAGCAATTATGAAAATCAGGCCCCTTTCAGCTGTCTCAGGTCGAGCATCCAAACACTGGATGCCTCATGTCACTGGCCCCATGTGAATATTTTGGCCTTGGTTGCTTGAAGTCCTAGCCTGGACTAAGCTGTCCTAGTTGGGAGAGCTGGCCATGGTGCACTGGTCCCCAAGCTGTGGGGGACACCATCTAGGGAGGCCTGGTATCGTTCGAGGGGCTTGAGCCAGTCCCCACAGAGGGTGGGATGGCCAGCCAGCTCCAGTCCTGGCCGCAGCCCTCCACCCAGGGCCTGGCTGCCAGCCTGGGCCTCCTGCCTCAGCCCTGCTCCCAGCTGTAGCCCCAGCCTGGGCCCCTTTACCCCCTCTCCCCTCCTGGAGCTGCAGCCCTGCTCCAAGCCCTGTCCCGTGTGTGTGTGGACAGAGGCAAGCAGGAGCACAAGGTAAAAAGCTGGGGGATCCCCAGCACAGCGGAAGGTGCACTCTACAGTCTGAGGGGGCAGGGGAGCTGTGCCCTGGATATGGACGCCATGTCGCTGTCACCTCAGCAGCTGGGAATGGTGCATGGAGAAGGGATGGAGGGAAATCCCTTCGCTTTGGTTTACAGGTTTCTGATGGCCCAGCTTTGCCTATGGCAGGACAGCCTCTGGGACCAGACACCCTGGAGGTGAGAGAGGGTAGCTCTCCGCTGTCCCTGCTCCCTGTTGCGAACTTCCCAAAGGTGGTGATGGTTTCTGTAAGGGGGCTTGCACGGAGACTCCTAGGTCATTTCACAGGGGCCCCTGCCATTACCAGTCTGGTCTGGATTTGTGCTAATGATCTCTGGTTGCCCTTCAAACCTCCCTTTATTCCCACCCAGCCTACCTAAAGTCCCCTTGTTCTCCTAGGGCAGTGCCATGGCTTCCCCCCTCCTCCAGTCTGGCTGCACTTCCTGCGTCGTATTCATACTCCTTTGTGCTCACCCTCAAAGCTCTCCTACATCTCCTCTCCCATTTCCTGCTGCTCCCCCTCATCAGCCTTCCCCCTGTCGCCAGCTCCAGTCCTGACCCCTGCCCTCTACCCAGGGTCCTGGCGGCCCACCTGGGCCTCACGCCTCTGCTCTGCTCCCAGCCCCATCTCATGTGTGTAACACCACCGTGTTCCCATCACCTCCTCCCACGCATACTTCAGGGCCTTCTTCCACACCTCCACCCGCCCCCTCTGGAATGGCCTCGTGACTTCACTTGCCCTCTGACGCTCGGCCTGGCCTTTCCCCAGCTCCCTCTGCTCTGGAGCTCCCCTCTCGTGTGCCTACTGGGTAGGGTTACTCACAGTGACACGATGACTCAAATGACGGCAGCCCCCACCCGGTGCTTTTAAATGACAAGAAAATTTTCTTGAGAGCTTTTATTCCCCCTTCCTTTGCGTTGCCACCTACCACTCTCCTCCCTCGACACTCCCTCGCCAGGGCTGATCATTTCTTTAGCCAAGTTAGCGGTGTAAATAAAATGGTAAGCTCCTCGGGGCAGCGGCTTGTTTTACGTTATCTCTGCGGAGTGGCATGCGTCCCTGTGATTCTCTGTACGTAAGGCAGGCCAGCAGACCATGAGCGGCTATATTTTTATTTCCACTAGCATAGATGCATGTTTTCCACCTGGGGGTTCTTAAAAGGTGTAGGCTGAAACTGCTACTGTAGCCTCTGAGAATTACCCCAGTGATGTTTCTTCTACAGACCTCTCTTCCAGGTGCCTAGTCTGATGTTCTGTTAAGTGTGTGCCGAGAGATGTGTTGTAAAAGGAAAGTCTATAACGCGCTTTTGATGGAGCTGGGACTCAGGAGGAGGACAAAAGGCGTGTGGCCGGGGAAGATTTATTGCCAAGAGCTTGGTCCAAGTGGGAATGCTGTATTGTGTTTTATAACTGGATGGCATTCACATGCTGTAAAGAAAATAGAATTGGGTTTATGTAATGCATTTTGTACTCAAAGTGCCAAACCACTTTATAAAGTAGTGTGTAGGAGCAGTGCATATGTAGGCAAACACCGCAGCCATTGTACGCTCAGCTATAAATCTCTCTCAGCCTTGGATGTTGGGACTTGAGTGGCAGGGAGAGGGTGTTTGCCAGGACACCTCGATTACCTGTACTCTTTCCAGTAAGCACCAAGGCACCATTCACTTCCACTGGGACAGCTTTGGTTTAATACCCCTTCCAAAGGAGGGCACTCGTCTGGATGTGGTGCTCAGGTTCTGGCTCGTTAGCAAGGCTCCCTCTCATTTACTGAGACAACCTCCCCAAATCTGAAACCAGGTGTCGGAGATTTTTTTCTGGTCACCTGGTTTGGCCAGGTGCCACCCTGGCCCTCAGTGTGAGCACGGGGATCTAGTTCTGCAGTGAGCAACAGCGTCTCCCTCGCCTCAGATGTTCTCCCATCGCCGAGCTGCTGCAAAAGGGAGTTTGCGTTTTAATTTTGGCTGCTGTGTGTGCTCAGGCAGCTTATTCCACACAGCAGCTCTCAGCACAGCAGGCCCGGGTCTTGGATAAAGGGAGATGATGGCTAGGGAATGAACAGTACTGATCAAGTGGCCTTTGAATTCTTCTTGACTGGCATTTCTGAGGGCACCATCACCCGCAGCAGAGCCCTCGATCTGTGTGATGCTGAATTAGTCTGAGTGAGAGCCCTGAAAATGGGCAACACTCTCCCTTTGTTTTTACCTGACACCATTATTCATCTTTCCAAAGGTAAAAAAAAAAACCCAACAAAAAACCAGCACCACCCTCAATCATCTCCTTTGAAATCTTAAAATAGACCAGCATTTTGCGGGCTTCCCACACAGATCTCTGCCAATGTACCACAGTTGCGACCTGAAGCATCACAGCTATTCCAAGCCTGATCCCCCACAAATCACCTCTCCCAATCTGCAGGACCTCCTGGTATTTCGGTCCCAGACAACCCCTTCCCCCACACTCTACCAAGGCGCCTCAGTTTTGACCTACTCCATACCTGGACTCTCACACAGCTCTACCAGGGGACCTTCATCTGTAGCATACCATGATGTTCCTGGAGCATCCTACAGCTCTACCAGCGTCCCTTGTTCCTGACTTGTGAACTTCCACTCTCTTAGGAGGTCTACCCTGAATCCAGGCCGCCATGTGGTATGGACAGTCAGCCACCCTATAGGGGGAACTCACCCACGCCTTTGTCTTGCTCAAGCTTCGTTTAAAGCCAGTCCTTTGGAGGTGAAAGACTAGCGCATTCATTATCCCACGAGCCCACCTACCCCCGGCAAGATTTTTACCCTTTGGAAAATAAATAAGCCAGCCATGGTGCATCGGGAGCAGATGGTCAGATTCTTTTGGAGGGCTGCATGCTTGGCTTCTCTGTGCAGCTCCAAGCTGGTAAGCAAAGAAGCCACCGAGCAGAAAGCATCACAGATTTCAGGGCTTCCTGAAAGACCAGATTGAATTACTTTCTCTCCCTTCTCCCCCTCCCTGCCCCCGTGTGTCTCTTCACAGGTTCCCTCTTTGTCCTCTTCTCTTCTGTCAGTCAACACCTCCTGCAAGGAGCACAGCATCTTCATCCTTAAATACACAGCAGACCCTGCCACTTCTGGTGCCCGGCACAGGAATCACCAGCATCTTTCGTCAGCCATCCGCACAGCAGAGTCTTGACAGTGCTACTGTTTCACCAGTGTCCGGAAGCTAGTTTTGATCCTTCCACCAAGACCTGTACCAGGAACAGGTCTACCTGGCTTAGGGTGGAGACGCAGCATGGCTCTTGTGAGAGCCCCAGGATCAAATGCAAGGGGCTGTCTACCTCTCATGAGGATGAATCATAGGATGGATGCTGATCACTCCAGAGGGGAGGGAAGAGCTATACAGTGGGAGGGGAGGGAAAACAGAGGAGAATTGAGGAATGTTGGTCTTCAAAGCCCTCTCCATGGCTGCCTAGGTACAGAGTGTCAGGGGGAATCCCAGCAGCCCAGTGTCCTCGGAGACCCCAAGTGTGAGTTGTGCGGCTCTGTGTCCTTAGCCATCCCATTTGACTCGTGAGAAGTTTTTGAAAGTCTGGCCTCTGCCTCCATGTAATGGTGCTGACTCACCACCGCGGCACCTCCTGCTGGTCACTCTGGGAATTAGCACAGTCCCCAGCAGGGCTCCCCCTTCTGGCCGATGTCTTGCCCGTTGTCACTCAGTGCTCTAGCTCTGGACCCGCGTTGCTTCCAGGACCCTGGCATCCTGTTTAGGACACTACCCTCTGGCAGTAGCCACCACTCGGATCTCCCGCCCCCCTCTGGGGGTATCAGCAATTCTCAGTCTCATCCTCTGCCACTGTGAACATTTGCAGCCCCAGCCTAGTCCCTCACCTCAGGGACAAGCCACAGTCTATAAAGGACACTCCTCGGTGTGGCTAGGTGCAGTGCAATGGAGAAGGGGGGGGACCCAGGTCTGTCTACTAATCTGGGCCCTGATGCAGAGACACTCTGGCTGCAGCCTTGTCCTGTCCTTCTTCTCTCCCCTCTACTGCCTCTTGCTCCTTGGGCCACTTCCTGTGACTCCTGCACCTCCCTGGCCCCTACGTCAAGGCCACAGCCTGGCAGTTTTAGGTCGGAGCCTCTCTTGTTCTGCTGCCCCGACCCGGCCCAGGACTGCTCTGCCCAAAGTGCTTCTCAGGGAACTGGTCCCTCACGTTCCCTGGTCAGGACCCAACTGCCCACTGGTCTGCTGAGCAGCTCCTTATAAACAGGGCTGCTCCAGCAACCCACCCTCTGATTGGCTTCTTACAAGCCTCTTGCTGATTGGCCAGGGCTCTGCACAGGCTCCCTCCAGCCTCCTTTAAGCCCCTTCAGACAGAGAGAGGCAGCTGCCCCATTACACTCCACATCCAGTGTTCAGGGGGTTTCTGTGCACACAGTTTCAGCAATGAAAACTCCCAAGAGTCAAAGGCTTTTGAAAGCAATGGCTTTGGTTTAAACCTAGATCCTCCCCAGCCATACACAGAAATCACTGGCAACGCTTGTCTAAGGACAAAGGTTCCCTGCCCCCTGCCGTGTTTCGCGGTGCCACCAGCTTTTGTTTGGAGTAGCAGGAGGGATTCCCTCTCCTTGGCCTGTGCAGCTCCTGCAGAAGAGAATGGGCCCCGTGCTGTGCTTAACTGCCCTGACACTCCCTTTGCTTTTCATCTCTCTCAAGCTTCCTTCTCACAGCCCCGGCTCCCTTCCAGAGACCTCTCAGCTCTCCCCGTCTCTGCACCAGAGGTGAAAGGAAGCGGGGGGTGCCCTGGTGCGCCGCTCCAGCAAGAGCTGGCTGAGCTGCGGCAAAAGCCAGCAGGGAGCTCTTTAAAGAGCTGTCAGGTACCCGGGCTGCAATAGGGCAGGACCTGCCAGAAATTTAAAGTTACTTTCACCACTGCTCTGAACCCAAAGTTCCTACCCACGGCCAAGCCAGTCGTGTTGGTTAATGCATCGCTGGAAGGTGCTGGATGCCGTATGGGAACCCGAACTCAACAGAGCAGGAAATCTCTGGAGACCTGTGGCCCGGATGAGAGGGAGGAAGCGAGGACTGAGCCGTGTGTCTGCTGTGCAGGTGTGGGTGGCGGTGTGCGCACGCAGCAGCCTGGCCAGGGGTGGGTATCTCTGGCATGTAGGCTGGGTCTGCAGGGATGCATGGAGATGAGCGTGGAGACCTGCATTCCTCAGCATCCAGGGGGTCTGCACCGCTTTGTGGAGGAGACTGTTTGCAGGCTTGCAGGGGTGTGCCTGTTGAGTGGTTTTGCATGAGCACACCCCTGTGTGCATGGTTGCACAAGGGCACCTGCAGGGCTGTACGCACAGGTGGTTGGGTGAGAGAGGCAAGTGTCTGGCTGTGCTTCTCTGCTGCTGGTTAGGGGTGTTTCTATGCAGGGGACCTGGAGAAGTGAATGGGTGCCGTTTTGTGTGTGTGTTACACACTGCTTGCTTAACCTTCCTTAGCTAAACAGCCTTCTCCACTTCATCTGAACTCTCGGCCTTTCTGCAGAAACTGTGCCCTGAGCATCGCAAAGCCCTTTTAAACCACTATCAGTACTAGCCCCCGGGGACCCTGGCGAGGCAGGTGAGAGGCGTCCTCCCTGATGCAGAGCTGTAGAACACGAGGCTCAAGGCGGAGGAGGGGGGAGTGGCTTGTTTTCTTACCTTTTCTTTCGTCCAAAGCCAGCCACTCATTTTCAGCCTGATGCGCCCGGGAGCATGGAGAATAGGGCTAGGTATCCGGGTCTCGAAAAGCTACCAGCGCTGGCAAGAGAGGCTTCCAGATGTATCGTGAAAGGAGCAGTGGAGAACGAGACTTGATCTTTATTCGTTACCTGGAGGGATGGCAGAGCAGAACTCTAAACTCAAAGGAAGTTTGGCTCCCTTTGGCTGATTTCCTTTTCCTGTATCTCACACAACCAGGTGAGATTTTAACAACATCTGTGTGACTGAGGGGCTCAAGTCACAATGAAAGTCAATAGGATTTGTGCTCCTAACTCACTTAGGGCCATTTGAAAATCCCAGCCCTACATTTCAGCTGGGACAGGCTCGAGACCATGCCTGGCCAAATCTCTCCCCCCTTATTGAGGTTGCCTTCTACAACAGGCAGAAAATATCAATGCTTTTGAGATTCCCAGCCTGTGTTTGTGGCTCCTAAAGGGCCCATAAGGTCTGGCATCCAGCCACTGCGATGCTTATCCAAACTGAATCATCGGTGCTGCCGGCTGGGAGGACCCCTTCTCCCTGGGCCCCAGAGGGAGTGAATCACCCCTGTTCCCTTCCATGCAGGTGCCATGCTCTTTGCTCTTACCCGTACATCAGTGATCTTCCCACAGCCTGTCTGCCCCATGAGTCCCACTGGAATGGGGACCTAGCAAATCTCCTTGGAAAGAATTTCCAGAAACAGAATTTCCTGTTTATTCTCCAGCCAGGGATTAGAACTATGCTAATTGAAAAATCAGATCTGTCCTGTTTCCCGGCAATCAACGTCCCAGGGCCACACGCAGAGTTAATCTCCCGCATGTGCACCCCTGGAAATATTCTCCAGTCTCAGATGGTCTGGGATTTGCCTGCTGTCACCCCAGAGGTACTGTCTCAGTGCTGGGCAGCCTTGTGATTGAGGGCTGATCTCCTGACCTCACTGTCCAGCACATGTGGATTTGAATAGCAAAGAATGTGCAACTCATACTTGAAGTTGCATCTTTGTTTCCTTCTAGTGGTTGATTCACATTGGAGGATGAGAGCCTAAGGTTGTGGAATCTCCATCACTGGAGATATTTAAGAGCAGGTTGGACAGACATCTGTCAGGGATGATCTAGATCAGCAGTTCCCAACCTTTTCCAGATGGGGACCCATTTTGACAATTTAGGAAGACTTGGTGAGCCAAGGCAATTCAAAAATGGGGGGGGGCAGAGTCACCTGGGGAGACACTTGGCGACCCTTTTGAAATGTAATGGCAACCCCTATTTGGGTCCCGACCCATAGGTTAGGAAACCGTGATATAGATGGTGCTTGGTCCTGCCGTGAAGGAGGGAACTGGACTCGATGACCTCTCAATGTCCCTTCCAGTTCTAGGATTCTACGATGACAGCTATCAGCTAATGGAGCTATTCTTTTTGCTATTCTGTTATTCACGTAATAGAGATTTTACTTTCAATGCTGAAGATCATGAGTTAAAACTCTGCTCCCAGCCCAAGTAAGGTTATACTGATTGTCCTAAAACCACCACATTTTAGTCCGTATCTCTTTAGTAAATATCAGAGCAGCCGATTGCCAAATCCTGAAGTCTTTGCTCTGCTTTTAAACGGTTCTCCTTATTCCATGACTGCACTGGAAGTTTTGCCTGAGTAAGGACAGCAGGACATAGCTTGACAACCTCAAAAGCTCAGAAGGCAAATAATAAACCCCTCCCACCCCCCCAACCTCGGCAACTGACGGCTAGCGGAGTCTCATTTTAACAGACAAGCCATTTCTCAATTATGCACCTTTCGTTTTGATGCTGAATATTTTGTGGTGTGTATAAAAAGATTTCTGTTATCACTTCGGGGTGCTTTTCTGACAGCTCCCAGCCCTGCACAGGCACGACTGCAGGTTTAGAAAGGCAAAGCTGTACTTACTACCCTCCTTTGCAAATTGGCTGGGGTAGATGGTTTCAGCACCGGCTGGGGTAGATGGTTTACACATTGTTCCGTTAGTGGTGAAGAGTTCGACTGGGGGTTCCTACCGGACTAACAAACCTTTAACCTTTAGGCTACTGGATCAAATGTGCCTAGGTTAGTAATACCTGGAAATTGTCCTTTGGTGGTTCTACTCTAGGTGGACTCGCTTGTTGTTTTAGCCCCAGTCTTGGTGGCAAAACGACAATCGTGCTTAGTGCCTTTGGTTCCAGTCTTAGAGGGAGGCCGTGGACGGAATAGTAAGCAATTTAACTCCCCTTCCTCTCCTAAGTTGGTTTTTCTGTGCCAAGATGAGGTGGCCCAAGGGAAACTGACTGCTGATGTATCTGCTCTCTCCAGTGCCGGTCAGGCTCCAGGGCTGCTGCTTTATCTGCTCTCACCATCTTGGATCCTTTGCGCTTGTTTCTCACTATTTATTCTCAGTACCTTTTGTGCTTTAGTAAGTGCTAACCTCCTCCTGGCCACCTCTGCTGTCAAACGCCCGAGTTGTGACTCTGCAGACATTTCAGTGGGGACAGATTGTGATGGTACAAATGCAGGATCAGGCAGAAGGAAAAGCTGGGGGTGGGGGAGAGAAAGAGATTTGTTCTGAATCTCAGACTGACAGGGATGGGCAGAAGCAGGGATGAGGGTTTTGCTCTGGAAAATCTCATTAGTCAAGTAATCCAAACCTGGTTCGTTTGGCTCTACATCTCCTTTATTAATGGCCTCAGAGCTCAGAGAAATGGTTCCTGTTTTGTCTCACTCCTAGTAACATTTCACAGGTGAAGAAACTGAGGCACAAGAGGTCGAATGACACAGGAAGACTGGAGGCAGAGCCAGAAATGTGACCCACTCCTGTGCTATCCTCCCTTAGGACACTAACTAAGGGAGACAGAAAATGACCAGCCACGTCAGCTGCTGTTTGCGTTAATCATTTCTCCTTTCAAGGGTGCTCCAGGCCACCGAGCAGAATTCTTCTCAATATGTGAGGGTCTTTACCAAAATAATAACAGTGCCTAGCGCTTCGATGGTGTTTTTCATCAGTAGTTCTCAAACCACTTTACAAAGGAGGTCAGGATTACATTATCCCTGTTTTACAGAGGGGGGGGGGGGGGGAACTGAGACATAGAGCAATGTTGTGACTTGAACAAGGTCGCCCCAGAGAGACCGGAACAGAACCCAGCTCCCCTGTGCCCAATCCAGGGCTCTACCCACTAGGACACACTGCTTTCCCAATTCTTTTACTTTGATTCCTGCTTCGTTCCTTGCCACCTCCCCATCCCAAAGGACAAACATGGGATCAAACGCTGGGTGAGAAGTGCTACCCCAGCATGTTCAACTAGGAGTGGGCAGGCAAACAGGGGCTTAAATCTCTCTCTTGTCAGTCCTGTGTGCCGAGAGAGATGCAGCCTGCACCCAAGGAAGTGTTTGGGCTGTAGTCTGAGGATGTGCTGGGGAAGAGACAGAACTGAGTGTGACCCATGCGCTGTTCCCCGCAGTGCTGGAGGGGGCCTGGGGCAGCCTGCTGTTCCGGCATTACAAGGCAGGGAGAGCACAGACCCTGAGAAGTGAAGTTCAGTCACCTGCCAGACTGGGTGAAAGGAAGGGGGAGTGGAACCCAGCCCCCACTGTGCAGCCCTGTGAATGGAGGTGGCTCTCGCTTTTTGCTCTTCCCAGCCCTTGGCTCACAGCTGGGGAGGCTGCTCTGCTGTGACAGGGCGGGAGCGAGAGAGGGAAGTGAGTTAGTCAGGGCCCCCCTCCTGCTAGGGGTGTGCTCCCAGGGCAGCTCTGCCCATGCACTCGGCTTTCTCAGCCCTCCTTGGACTCGGGCAACAGGGCTGGAGCCCTCCAGCATGCCAGGGCTGCTTGTATTCGCAGCTACTTTCTTCCTTAAACAAGTAAAGGGAGTGATATTAGTGGGACTCCACTGCAGCCCACATGGCAAACTGTGTCCTGTGTGAATCTTACACAACGCCCATGCCCATGTTATCTGAGCAAAGTGATGCTCCCTCCCCATCCTTGGCTCCTGCAATCAGAGTTTCCTCTATTTTTCCCTCACCTTGTGTGGAATAAATTTTGTTATGTGCACCAAGACATGTGTGGGTGTGCACCACCCGCCAAAAGACATGCTGTTTGCTGGGGGAGGCTAGGGGAGCTTGGCTAATCAGCTGGGCAGCACCTGAATTTTTCCTGGGTGGCCTCCCAGGCACTCAGCTGACAGAGAACACTGCCTGCAATGTTCTCCAGGTAGCCCACCACAAGCCCCCTCTTGTGCTTACTGCCTCCGTGAAACTGTGGGATAGACACTCTCAGTGGGCGATGCCTGAGAAGGGAGAGCCAGGGAGGGCAGCAGTGGGAGGACAGAGGGAAGAGGAACTCGTGTAGACTGATGCAAACAGTAACAACATGAGTTTCTCAGGCCTGTGTTCTACAGGAAGCCAGACGAGGCTGGGTGTAATGGTTCCCTTTGGCCTTTCGAATCGATGACAAGCTGGGAGTTTGCTTCTCAGAGCCATTCACCAGCGGTACTGAAAGAGGCCATAAACGAATTTACTGCCGCTCTGGGCTCTCTCTCCAGAAGCACCCCCGGGAGTGACATGGATAGTCTCCGTGCAGGTCTGCTGGGACGGCACCTGGAATATTCTCTTCTGCTCCCGGCTGTGCAGTTTTTTATACCACCATAGCACACGAGCCCGTCCCTGTAGGGCATGAAGTGACATGATGATGCATTACCGACTGGCCGCCACTTACTCGGAAATGGAGAGACTCGAGGAGTTCCGTAGCTCAGGCAGAGCTCGGGGATCTCTTGCAGGAGTGAGTAGGAAGTGCTGTGACCTGCGACGTGCAGGAAGTCCAGCTAGATGATTGTGCTGAACCCTTCTGGCCTGGCAGTCTGCAAACTGAGAGAAGAACAAGGAGATGGGAGCTAGGGAAAAGGGTTCGGAGCAAAGACTTGGGTAACAAAACATGTTTTGTTGAACAAAGCAACGGCTAAAGCAGGGATGGGTGATAACTTTTGAAGGGGGGTCAATTCACACCTGTCTGAAGTGTCCCTGGCCCACCCCAGAAGCAGGGGCTTTGGGCGGAAGGAATGGAGCCAGGACACTTCCCGTGCTTCCCTGCCCACAGACCCAGATTGGCCTGGGGGTGGGGGCATGCCTGTTTTGAACAGCTGGTGGTTCAAAGGGAGACCTTGCGTGCGGGGTGGCAGGGCGGCTGCAGGCTGGATCCGGCCTGCAGAGGCTCTTGCCCACCCCTGGACTAAAGGGAGACATAATAGTCTACAAATATCCGAAAGATATAAACACCATGGAGGGAGAGGAGTCGGTGAGGGCTTTGCTTGGGAGACTGGCTAGCAGGATTCACTGAAACTCAGAGTTAAACTCCAGGGTGTGCATCGGGATGGGCCATAGCCGTAGTCCCTGCTGAGGTTTGCACAGCTCTAATAATAACCCTGCTGCTTCTGGCTGCTTAGCGCCTGCTCGCATGAGATACATTCACAAACTGTTGCTGTGGGAACATGTCTCTTCCCAGGAAGTCCATTTCACGGACTGAGAAGGCAGTAAAATGCAGAGGAACACACACAAAACCACTTCAGAACATCCCGGGCTGAAAGGGACCAGAGGACACTGGCTCCTTGTGCTGGATTTCATAGAACTCCAATGTCCAAGGGTGTTTGTACGTAGGGACTTTGTTATAGCCCGTCCCTAAGGAGACACCAGGAATTCCTGAACAAGATGTATTGGAGTGGCCTGGAAAGGGGGGAGGAGGGGCATATGCAGCAGCCTGGATGGAATGAGATGTTCACTGAACACGGGTAACATTAAGGGGTGAGCTGTGCTCACAGCAGTTCACGTGTATCTGTGTTAGTGTTGTGAGTCATGCTCCTCCACAGAGTTACTGCAGAGCACTGATCAGGGCCAAAGGATGGTAGTGGAGAATTAGAGTGCAGGTTGGATCAACGTGCATATGTTGAGAGACTGAAAGAGATGCCGGAGAGAAAGGAGGAGAGGCTGGTGCCGTGCTCACAAGCACACGGCAATAAATGGTCTGACGGTGCTTATTAAGAGTCTGATGTTATGGCACTTCTGGGACAGTGTGAGACTGTTGTCCCCGATCTTCTAGTCACATCTAACCACACGATCAGCGAGGGATGGGAGAAGGCAGACTGCCGAATTCTGTACATGCTGCATTCCAAAACTCAAAATGAACTGAATGCGGTTTGTGTTTTTCCTGAAAGGGAGAGATACACACACACAGACACACACAATTTTAAAAAGGAGCACAAGTGTTGTGAGAGAGAAGAGGAAACAAATCTAGTGAAAAGAGGAGCAGAGAACGGGCAGGAAAAAAAAAAGAGAGAGAGAGAGACTGAAAGAAGAGAGAGGCAGGTTGTCTGTCATTTTCCATTATAAGACCCTTTTTTCTTCTGCTTTATAATTTTTGCCAAATTTTAATCATTTGAGCTGAAATGTTTGATGGTGCGTGTCTGTCTTAGGTTGAAATTGGGTGGGAGGAGGATTCAGTGAAAATGGTTCCGCCATTTTCAAGAACTAGTTTCAGGGAAAATACATCACGTTGCCTGTATTAGAACCTTCCTACTGCTGGTTAGGTGAAAAGCTCTCTTGTCTCTGTGCTGTGGAGAAAGGAAGGGCCTGCGCTCTGGCAGAGCAGTCACCCGGGTGTCAAGAATGCGCCGTTTGCTGTTACCAGGGGAAAAACTGGCCAAATCTGACCAAGTTAACAGCTGTGGCAAAATCTCAGCTTGCACATGCTCAGTAGAGACTTAGTAGAGTTTGGCAATTCAATTCTCTGATGCATCTATCTGCACTGAGCAGGCTCCAGCCCCACCCAGCTCTTACCCGCTGACAGGACTGCCATCCCTACAGAGCGACTGAGGGTGCCCTAGCCAAGGGCTGCAGAAGCAAAGCAATTGCTCCTCTAGCCTGCTGCAGTGCTGGGCTCCAGAACTGAGAGCAGAGATTCTCCGGTGCTGACCCCCAGGAGGGGAAGGAGGAGACAGCCTGATTCAAATGCAGGGTGGGCAAGAGCTGGATGGGGAGAGAGGCAGGGTCTGGAAACTGGGTGGGGGCTGGGACGATCTTGGGGTGGGCCATAGATCAGAAGAGAAGCTGAGACTGTCTGGGGCAGCAGTCGTGGACTGGGAGCCTGGTGAGGATATTGGAATTGGGAAGGGGAGGGGATGGAAAACTTTGATCTGCTGAGGAGCTCGGGATGGGGAAGACTGGGGCTGTCTGGGTAAGGAGAGAGGGAGAAGGAGGCTGAGGCTCTGGGCTGGGGGGAGATGGGGAGCTGTGGCGGGTGGCTGAGGAGCTCAGTGTGTGAGATTAGGTCTGTCCAGGAAAGGAAACTGGCCTGAGGAGACTTGGGGGGAGCCTGGGGCAGATACAGGTTGGTGGGGGCAGGCTGTCCACGAGGAGGCCTGGTAGGCCCTGTGTCTCATTAAAAAGTGATAGGAGTCTTGTGAGATTAGCCGGGGACATGCTTCGAAGGACACCCTGGGTGAAATACGCATATGGCAGCTGCTCTGGGTGTTAAAGGGTATCTCCAGGCCTGTTCCTAAAGGGTAAAAGTGACTGGATCCCCCTAGAGTGCCGCTGGGGTCCCCTGCATGGGCAGCATCAAGTCCCACTTCCGGGACTTTGTGTTTTCTGGCGCCCGAGAGGAAGCAGAGCCCGGTTTGGCCTTTGCCAGGTGCCCTGGTGAAGGGAGCCTGCGTAGCCTTCCCCCGCCCCCTGACTTGTGACTTGTTTCTTCCAGATCACCAGAAGCTGGAGCGAGAGGCTCGGATCTGCCGTCTCCTGAAGCATCCAAACATAGGTAGGCTCTTTCTGCATGCTGGAGACATGTGTGTCTGGGGAGCAGGTCCCTCTCCACGGTGCCTTCCCTCCCCTCATACCCTGCACCCACCGCCACTTCCCAGGGAGGGAGGCAGCGCCGCTCCCTGGTGCAGATGGACAAGCAGAGGCCTCCATCGGTACTGGAAGGCCTGCCTGAGGGGTAGAGGCCTGGTTCTCCTCTCACTCCCACTGGGGGCCTGTCAGGAATGGCTCCCCACGGTCGGTGCAGCTGGAGCGTGGGTGACAAGAACAAGGGGCTTAGACCCCAGGCCTGAATGTTCCATGGCTGCTTCTCTCTCCCAGAGGGCAACTTTCTCCCGTGAGGTCTAAGGGTGTGACCCAAATCGGTGGCCAGCCTCCCACTGACTTTGGATCCAGCTGGTGCCTAGCACTTGGCCACACGAGGAGAAGCAGGAGCTTGCCATGAAGTGGGCAGTGCTTCCATTTTTACCCCTCCCCACCTCCCACTGCCCAGGTGCTTCTCTCCTCCAGGCTCTCCAAAGGGACCAGCGAAGGGGTGGGAGCTGTGGGGGCGGGTGCCGTGAGAAGGGGGGGCTTTCCCATTAAACGTCCATCTGATGGTAGCCTCCTTCAGAAAAGCTGTTCCAGGAAAACTCCTGAGCCTCTGGGAAAGACAGAAATAGGCCAGGAGAGAGAGAGAAGGAAGAAAGCCAACCCTGGGCCCTGAGAGCGATGCTGATTCAAGCTGTCGCCCTGCCCGTTCTCCCAGCACCTGAGCTGAGGCTGGCGGTGCCAGAGCTCGCCTCCCCAGAGGAAGATTCCCCACCCAGCGGGGAATGTGGTAAGCAAGACTCTCAGGGCGGGAGCCAGGGAAAGAACCTGCCCTTCCTTGGGGACTCCAGGCAGGAGTGTCGGTGGGTTTTTGCACCACGTTGAAGAGGAAACAGCTTGCAAACCGGGCCGCAGATGCCCTGCAACAGCATCGCCTGCAGAGCATGAAAACAGAAGAACGGTGAGACTGGGTGAGACCAAAGTCCTGTCTGCCGACAGTAGGCAACGCCAGGTGCCCCAGAGGGAGCGAACAGAACAGGGAATCTTCCTGACAGAAGCTAGGGACGCCATTCCTGCCCATCCTGGCTAACAGCTCTGGACAGACCCATCCTCCATGAATTTCGCTCTTTCTTGAACCCTGCTAAAGAGCAGCCCAGCGTGCTGAGATGGAGCCAGATTCGTTCTGAACTGGGGCTTTCCCCCCTTGTCTTGCTGCTCCTTGCTGCCTGGCTTTCTCGCTCCTGAAGTGAGGTGAGGGCCACTGGAACAAGCCACGCACGGTGGCTGCAAAATGCTGAGCCTGTGTGGCTAAGCGCTCTCACCGCTCCGCCCCCTTCTCCAGTGCCTCCCCGTGCACCTGTCTGGCAAACTACATCATCCCACAGTGCCCACCTCTGATCTGTGGCACCCCATGGTGAGGGGGAGTCAGGAAGAGGCAACAGAAAGTCAGTGCCGTGGGGGAGCCCACGCCGAGCAGACTCCATCCGCCCTGTGCTGTCTGCTCCGCCTGGAACCGCGTTCCCTGCCTGTTCCCACCTCGCCCCCCCTCTCTCCCTCGCACATGCACACACACACGCTCCCTGCTTCATAAATGTTTCAGCTCATAAAGAGCCTGTCAGCTTCAATCTGTCTCAGGCAAATGCCTGCGCAGCAGCGTCAGGTCTCCTCTGCATCAGCCGGAGTCACAGACCAAGCTGGACCAAGCTGTTGCCGTGGCAACAGAGGCATTGGCTCCCCCCTCCCTTTGCTCCACCTGGCAAAACGCTCCTGGGCAAAAGGGAAAACAAATTGGGGGGGAGAGGGAAAAGGGGCATCAGCCAAGCTGTGCGAGAATCTGGGGAGCAGCGCAGAGAGCGGGAAGGAGGGGGAAGGGGATGACTATCAGCAATGCCGCCGGTTTCCCTGGCATGCCACTCCTCACCAGCTAAATGTTGCCAGTCTGGCGTCTCCCAAGTGACCCAGCATCCGAATCTCTCCCAGGCTCTCTGGGGCTGGAAAGGAGAGCGAGCGCAGCCCCCAGAGATGGCAGGTGTTGTGCTTTTCCCTGCGCAGGGAGCAGAGCACCGCCTTTCAGCCAGAATGGCCTTTTGTTTGGGGATGATGGGAAGCCACACAAGAAAGAACAAAAGTAAAGTCCCTCTGCAAGAGCACGGTGAGGCATCTGCTCCCTGCATGCAGCTTGCAGGACACATGGGCTGCTCTCATCACTCCCAGGAAAGGTGACTATGCAGGATAGAGAAGACAAAGCCAGCCTAGTTACGTAGCTGGACACAGCACACAATGGAACAGATCAGGGCTCCTGCATGCAAGCAGTTAGGACAGGTGGGTGCTGCTAAGTTCACTTCCCCACTCTCGTCACGGATTCACTGTACGAGCTTGGGCCAGTCCCCTGCGCTTTCCATGCCTCCTCGCTGTGCACCGGGAAAGGGGGATGGAACAACATGTGCCTCCTCGCCAGGGGTGCTGGGAGGCTGGATTCATCAGAGCACTCTGAGGTCCTCCCGTGGCAGGTGCCCCCGGCCTGCAAACTGTCATTCAAGCGGTGAAGGTGGGGGAGGGACAAAGAGTAATGCTACACAGAAGGGAGCACAGGGGAAGGGAAGAGTCCTCCCCTTGTCTAAGGTTTGCTACTCTGGAGCCCAGCGAGCCGGCACTCTGCACTGAGAACTTCCCCGGTGAAAACTGGAACGACCCCTTGGGCATTTGTGAGAAGAGGGCCAGGGAGTGATCCTGTCCCCGCCAGGCGTGGATAACTGCATGCAGGAAACACAGCATTGCTCCTGCTAACAGCCGCAGAGTCCCTTATCCTCACAAGCCACTGCCTGGCACAGGACATTCGTGATGGCAGGCCCGTGAGTGCTCATCTCTGGCCAATTACCGTAGAAGATTAGGGTTGGAAGAGACCTCAGGAGGTCATCTAGTCCAGTCCCCTGCTCAAAGCAGGACCCACCCCAACGGAATCATCTTCATCTTATCGTCATCTCCTCCTCCTCCTCGCCATGTCAGATCCATTCCCCAGGAGTAAGGGGAAAAGTTCCAGCAGGAGCTGTCCCGAAACCACGATGCAGGCTGGCCGCTGCTCAGCGAGGGATGGGGAGCACCTCCAGGCATGTCACTAGGTGCTGCCAGCCGGGGCCCCGAACTCCTCCATCACTGGCAGCACCTGCAGGGATCAGCCCCCAGGAGTAAGAAACAGTCTGAGTCAGAGCACATGGTGCACCAGAGCACCCCCTATTGGACAGCAAAGGAACTCTGGAAAGCCGCCTCCAATGGGAAACAGAAGCATCCATCAGGGCAGCAGGGAATGGCCACAAGATGGCCAGGATTGCAAGCAAGCAAACTGGGAAAGGGTGCACGCTGGCTGGGTTTGATGCAACTCTCTCTCCTCCTTCTCACCAGCACACCATGGCACAGACAATCAATAACTGGGTAGGCCAAACGGATGGAACAACCTCTCAACAGAATAAACTAGATGGGCTTAGAGCCGCTGGCACACTCTGGGCTACGCTCTGCTCCCAGTGAAGGGAAGGGGAGTTTTGGCACTGGCTTCACCTGTCTTCCAGGTCCACTGAATTTTGAAGCCGGCGAACGATGCAGATTGGTCATCACCCGTCTTGCCTCCTGTTTATTCGCCGCCCGTCCGTGGTGTGCACTCTTGACGCACACAGCTTGGCCTTGGTGCAAGCTGGAAAGGGTTAACGAAGCAGGATGCTAATGAAACCAATCTGGTTGCTATTTATACCCACAAGGCACTCCCTCCCCCACCCCTCGCACCCCCCACTGTTCACTGCTGCCTGGAAACTTGGGAGCACAGCTTCCCCTGACTGCAGCACAAACAGGCTAATTACCCACTGATGATCCGGAATGAGCTAGAATGCTGCAGACTGGCATTAAAGAGGAGCAAGAAGAATCAATGCCATGGGGAGACGAGTGCAAGGAAAGCCAGTCTGCAGAGGAGCCAAGATTCCTGGCAGAAGCTAGAGCCGTGGCTTGCAGGACAGAACTACCTCTCCAGGAGCCATGCACCACAGGAGGGCTGGGGGCATTTTCACTGGGCTGGACCATCCCCTCCCCTTATCATTAGAGATGGGCCCCCAGGTCCAAAGTTTGAAGCTGTTTAGGTCTAGCATGTTGCTTTGGCCTATTCTAGAGATGGGAGCCAGCTGTACCATGTGGAACCAGATCTCAGCTTCCCTGTTGTTCGGGGGAGTCCAGAACTGTGGGTTTGATCTGACCCACCTCTAATCCTGGTAGACGTCGATGCGCCTTCTCCAAGAGCAGATCATGTCATCTCATAGCCCTGAATAATTTGAAAAGTCCTTAGGAGCCAAGCCCATAATGGGCAACTCTTTTGGAACCTCCAGGAAGACAGTGAGATGGAGACTCCTTCCTTCTTGATGAGATGTGGGCCCCTTTGCAGGGGTCTGATTCATTCCCTGTGGCAACTTCTTATGGACGGGATTCCCCATGGACATGGCGCACCCTGCCGTTACTGGCCGTGCTGCACATCCAGGCACATAAAGCATTCCCAGGCGGCAAGCTATGCCAATTAGACCCATTGTAGGCATTGTGGCTAGGAGTGCCAGAGCATACAACAGAGGCTCGAAGGGGGCAGTGGTATGTTGGTGGGCATGCAAGGCTTTAAAGCTTCGTGAACCCCAGCATGGCTCCGGAACATCCCTGAGGTCAAAGCTCCATGCTGTACTTCTCTAGCCAAACCTACAGGCTTAGAGTGGACTGGGCCTAGGGTTGAGTAACGCTGGGTGAATTCCTGGTTTGGGGCGGAGTTCTGGAGGAATTTGAGGATTTCACATGGCAGTGACCCCCACACTGAGTACACCAGGGTGGCATCAGTTGAATTTGGCGTTGAGGTTTTGAATTCATTCAGTTCTCAAACGCCAGGTTTCTCTCGCCTTCCAGCCCCTTGGCTGTGCAGATTCCCTGATACTGCTTCTGTTGCTGACCGGATCCCAGGACGGGTATCAAGTATGCTCACAGGAATTGGACACCTTTCTCATGGGACCGGAGAGGATTATAGAATCATAGGACTGGGAGGGACTTCAAGAGGTCATCTAGTCCAGCCGCCTGCATTCATGGCAGCACTAACTATTATCTAGACCATCCCTGACAGGTGTGTCTCTAACCTGCTCTTAAAAATCTCCCATGGTGGAGATTCCACAACCTCCCTCGACAATTAATTCCAGTGCTTTGCCACCCTGACAGGGTATTTTTCCTAATGTCCAACCTAAACTGCCCTTGCTGCAATTTAAGCCCATTGCTTCTTGTCCTGTCCTCAGAGGTTAAGGAGAATAATTTTTCTCCCTCCTCGGAAGAACCTTTTCTGTGCTTGAGGTTTCTCTCTTGACCCATGCAGCCATCACAGGAAGACAGGAAAAGTCATAACTGAGGCCACTAGAGGACACAGTCAAACTATGATACGCAACTCCAGCTACATGAAGAGCAAAGCTGAAGTCAATGTATCTTAGGCTGAATTTTCTCAGCATCCCCACTGCTGGAGGCTGATGGGAGAAACTCCCCCATCTACTTCCCTTACTCCTCGTGGAGTACCAGAGTTGATGGGGGTGCCATCTTTACTAGACTCACTAAAATGACCCCCAGAAGTTCAATCTCTGCAGCACCCATCTCTCGGTAAGTGGAGACTAGGTCTGAGGGTGAGAGAGAATAGTTGGACCAATGCAGCCTCTGAGCATCAGGGGATGAAAACGGAAACCAGCAATGTGAAAGGGCAGGGAGGAAATACCAATCAATAAGAATAAACACGGTGGCTCAAATCTTCCGCTCCGCAGAAGGCCCTGAGAGCAAAGACTCACTCAGGCATGACAACCCTGTTCCTTTCTTTTCATAACTGTTAATGAAATGACAATGATAAACCTCCCAGAGGACTCTGCCTCGCAGCGATGGGTTATTGTCTCCTGGGCATAGAAGACAGCGGTAACGCAAGTTGTCCCTTTGGGAGGAGCCTGAAGGCGAAAGGATGTCTAAGCAGGTGCAGCCTTCTTCCTGAAAGAGCAGTCAAAACGCTGCAAAGAGAACAGGGAGGTAGCTTCCTAATGGCACCTCTGAGCAACGAGCCTGAGTCTACAGAGACCTGCTGTGGGAGCTGCACTAATAGATACGTGACTGCAGCTAAAGTGAACCCAATCGCTGTGCCAAGAACCCCCTGATGTTCTCCATCGTAGGCGTTGGAAGGGGCTCTCCACATGCCCTGGAGCAGAGGATGGTGTAAGCACTAGTGGATATAGTGTACATGAGGTGACTGGTCACCTGACTGCCCAAATGGGAGGGTGTCCATTGGGGAGCATGGTCTTGGGGTAGGCTGGGGGGTTGACGATTGTGACTATGTACATCTTTCACTGGGACACAAGGGTCTCAGGAGCATTGCATTGTCTGAGTACCGGTCATGGGTGCGTGCTCTTTCATAACTCCAGCAATTCCTCCCTGGCCTTTCCATTATTTCCTTTAAATCCCCTTTTCCTCCAAATTCTCCAGCCTCCAATGCAAGCTTCCCATTCCAAGCAGTGTCCTGCTTCGCAAGCTGCAATCACCATCTGCTGTTGGATTTGCCTGCTGAGTTCTTCATATTGGTGTGTTGGGGGTGAGATTAACAAGCGAGCATTTTACTGACTCTGGAAAATAGCGCTGGGAATGCAAAGAATCTGCATTCAAAACCAGAGCTGGAATGGCCTCAGAGCATACTTGTTCCCATTAGCCCACAGACAGGAAACACAAAGGATGAAGAAAATTTCCATATGGAATGAGGCCAAATTAGCTATGATCAGCGTTTGAGTAGCTAAAACCGCACTCCAGTTTCACAAGAAATGGGATTTAAAAACAACACACTTCGGATGTAATTTTTTTTCTTTTTACCTCCAGTTTAATAAGATCATTTGCAAAAGTATTGAGACTTACTTGATTGCATTGAGACCTGATGACAGACACACAGGTAGAAAGGGTTAAATGTATTGTATGCACAGTCTAGAGGTCACTAGAATAAGCTGTAGGGTCCTGGGACATAGGGAACCATGAATCAAAACAAAAAGGGCCAAATTCTGCTCGCATTTTCCCTAGTGCAACTATACTGTGGTTGCTTCTAATCCTATCCATCCATCCATCCCCATACACATCTCTCTGTCTCTGCCCTCATCTTAGTTCTGTGCCTTCTCCATCAGTGTAGTATTGGAATCACAAACTTTGTAACCGAGAGCAGAATTTGGCCTCAAGACTCTGAATTAAGGGATGAGGCGAGATGTTTCGTGACTGCATTCAGTCTGACTAGCGTTCTGCACAGCGCAATACAACAACCCAGAGCTTCATTTGTCACTCAAGAGCTTTCGGGGCTCAAGCAATTATTTTTTACATTCATAACTGATACAGCAAGCCCAGAGGGGCTGGGCTACGAAGTGCCAAGCCCAGAGGGGCCGGGTTATGAAGTGCCAAGCCCAGAGGTGCTGGGCTATTAAGTGTCAAGCCCAGAAGGGCTCAGCCCTGACAAGCCCTGGCACAAATTAAGCACAGCTACAAGAGCACTGTGTGTCCTGACACCCTCCCCCTCAAGTCATGTGTGCCACTTGGAATGGATTCCTCAGGAACTGCCACTAGCCCAGAGCCAAGCTCCGGGAAGCAGACCGGAGAGGCTATTCTTTGGACATTACAATAGGGTGCCGTTCTTTCCATTGCAGTCTTTGGTCAAACAACAGCACTGGTGAGGAGAAGGGGACTGTTTAATCAGAGAGGGTTACCCCAGACAACCCCACCAAGTGACCCACCTGCCCCCCCCAGGAGAACGGGACGTCACTGAGGGAAAACATTGTATTCCCAGCAGCAGAGAAACCCTGCCTGCAAGAATGCTGCCTTGGCAGGACTCCCTCTGCAGCCCAGCATCTCTCTTGATTAAACCACCCTAATCCCGGGGATTAGAGAAGCGTGTGTGAGTGTGTGTGTGGCTGAAATACCATTCGATGCTGGAGATAACCAAGCAGCTGCCCAGGAACTTCGCCAAGCATGAGCCCAACGTGCAAACCGCCACCAGCGCTCTGCTCGGGAAATGCCCTTGAGCCCTCGTCCCTCCGCGGGCCCGGTGCTGTTGTGGGAGGGACAGTGGGAAGGCCGATGAGCTGTTGCGCTAGTGGGCAGTGGGAGGGCTGTGGGTGGAAAACACTCCCCGGTATGGGGTGCCCCAATGTACCTCTGCCATCCCTAGGGGAACTGTTGCTGCTCACGGGAAACGGGGGAGTCTGCACGTGAACATGAGAGGCCGCGGAGTGGTGCGCGACTGTGAGTACAAAGGACGTTGTGGTTGGTAACTTGCTCTTTTGTCTCTGTCCCAGTGAGACTCCATGACAGCATCTCTGAGGAGGGCCACCACTACCTGATATTTGACCTGTGAGTAACGGCGACTGTCGCGTTTCATCCTTCGCCACATAGGGCCTGTAACTGTTCTTCTGCCACCACGCAAACCCATAGCCCCTTGACTCCTGCCCAGAGGGGCTTCTCTGTAGGGCCTGCTGCTGCTGCCAAGGAGAGGCTGTGTTCCTGAGGGGGTGCACAGAGTAATGGAGCCGGCTGGAGAGGCCATTTTGCTCCTGCTTCCTGTGTTAGTGGAATTAGCTTTGTGTACTATGCAGATCAGCACTCTGGCTTCTCAGAGCAACAATTAGCATATTTAATGCAGCCTTCCCCAGGGGTCCCGATGCTACTGCTGCTCTCTGGCTTGTGTCCATGACCCTGCCTCTTATGGCAGCGTCTGTTCCTTCCTTCCCCTTGGAGACAGATGAGCCCTGCAGCCAACTAATCGCTAAAATGCTCCCCTTTGGATTATACATCCCCCCACCTCTCGCTGTCCTTCCCTCAGGCTGGTGCCTCTGGCTCTTCCTCTCCCTTGCCACCCAGGGGAGGACTGCAGTCCGAATGCAACACCGGGGCTCCAAGGGGTTTGCGGAAAGCAGGGGCCGGTCACTCCCAGAGCTGGCTGAAAGTGAGGCGCGTAATGTAAGACGCTCGTGGAAGGGCACAAAGAGCTGGGCGGGTCCGGCACGTTCCACAGATTTCCAGGCCCATTGTGATTGTCTGGTCTGACCATGCTCTGCTACTCACTGGTCTTGCTGGGGCCGGGGACAGGATGGCTCAGGGGCCTGGCCCTTCCCGCGCCTGATCACCCGATCAGACACAGCTTATCTGATGGCTGTTCCATGGCCTCCTCTGTGAAAGGAACTGGTGAGTTCCGTCAGCTGTGCCGGCCCCCTGGACACTCCTTGGCCATTCCCAGCACCAGGCTGAGGACTGCGTTGAAACGGGGAAGGAATGAACCATGCTCCCACCCCAGGCACAGAGAGCCCTGTAGCCCTTTAAGGGTTAAAGTGGTGGTTTGCCAAAAGCACCAACATTTCTGGGCACACCTGCTCCGTGCATCAGCACAGAAGATGCACGTGGGTTAGAAGAGCCCAGTGCTTTTAGTGGCATGGTTACATTTCCCACCAGGCTCTCCTCCAGCCACAGGCCATCCATTTCTGGAAGCTGCCCCTGCAGTGGGCTTCACGGATCAGCTGGGGGTACGTGTAGACTACGCTAGACTTTCGAAAGAGGATATGCAAATTCTGCGGGAATTTGCATATCTTCTTTCGAGCTCACTTTCGAAAGTGAAAGTAATCTAGATGCGGTTTTGTCGGCGAACCGCCCCCCCCCCCGTTTGTTGACAAGCCGCTTTTTCCTTAAAATATGAGGTTTATGTGGCTTGTCGACAAATGGGGGGGCGGGGTTCGCCGACAAAACCGTGTCTAGATTACTTTCACTTTTGAAAGTGAGCTCAAAAGAAGATATGCAAATTCCTGCGGAATTTGCATATCCTCTTTCGAAAGCCTAGCGTAGTCTATACATAGAGTGGGGGAAATGAATTTGCAGCAGCCGTGGCTCTCTCCCCTAGCACCCCCTCAAGCACAAACATTTCAGCAACCCAGGGTCCGCCGCTGGGGGAGTGGGTTAAATTGGGGATTCAATTCTCTTTCATTGCCCCCCCCCCAAAATTGCCAAGTGCCCCAGCCTTCTCACCCCCCAATTCCATATACCCCTTGTCCCCCTAAACACACTCTCCCCTGCTGTACATCTCAGTCCCTGCTGAACTGCTTGTCCAGTAGTGCTTTGGGTCTTTCCATGGGTCGATGACCAGTTGGTACAAATCCACAGCCGTAGAGATTTCCCAAGCTGACGTGACACCTCGTCTGTCTCACTCGCAGTGTCACGGGTGGAGAGCTGTTCGAGGACATCGTGGCCAGAGAATACTACAGTGAAGCAGATGCCAGGTGAGGATGGAAACCTACTAGAGGGACCCTGCAAGGCTTGGCAGCCAGGCATAGCCAGGCAAGGGAAGGGTAGAGCTGTCCAGCCTTCGCCAATAGCTCCAGGTCTGTCCTCCGCCAAGACCTTAGTTATTTACAACATCAGAGCATCACCTTCCTCCACATTGTTACTGATTTTAGAGCAGCGCTCCAGGATCCACTGCTCTTGCTTGTCCGCGCCATGTGACCTTGCAAGTGGCTTGTTCTAGCCAACATATTTCCCACGCATGCTCCGGCTTCTGTGCGTAATCACACTGCCGATTCTCCCGATCAAACCCGGGCTGCTTTAAGTGAATGCAGACCGGCTCTCCCCTAGTCTCAGTCGGATAATGCAGTTTGTGTCCGACCTACCTGCCTGATGGCTGGCAGCTGGACTCCGCCATGCCTCACTCATCAAGGTTTGGGCGAGGAGAGGCCACTGGCATGCTGGATCCCAGGCAGGAGGTATTGGTGCCAGTGCTTTGTGGAGTCCTAGGAAGAGATGATTACATTCTTGACATTTACCAGTTGCAATAGTTATTTTTGTGTCTTTAAAGGCGTATCTGAGCATCTTGCAAATATTAATCAATTAAGCCTCAGTGCAGCCCTGGGGAAGAAGGGAAGCACTGGCACGCAAAGATGAAGGGACTTGCTCCAGGTCCCACAGGAAGTCTGTGCCAGAGCTTTGAGCAGAACTCTTGGCTCCAGGGCCCTTCACCACAAAACCATCCTTCCTCCTTTTACCAGAGTATTTGTGGTCCCAAGCAGAGGCAATAAAACTGAGGTTCAGGCAAACATCACCCTGCAGGAAGCTTCCGAGTCAAGGCTCCTGCATGAAAGATTATCTTTATTTCCTGATTTGGAATCAGCTTTTCAGTGAGCATGCTAAGTGCCCTGAATACGTTGATAACCAAGCCCCTTATTAGTACCCTATGAAAATGTACATGAGAACCTTTTGTTTGGCAGACACATGTTTTGTAACCAAAGTCATAGGCCCCTCTCGGCACGTGGAACTTCTTTTTCGTTCTTGTGCATCCAGCAGTGCGCGCCTGATTTAATGGGCTGTCAGAAACAAACAGATGTAATGAGTCCAACTAGACCACGCCAGGACTAAGGCAATGAGGCAGGAGTTACTATGCTCCTAGTTCTTCCGCTCTGCTGAGATCATCGCACACACTCAGGCTGGCGTCTCCGTTTCACCATGAGGCCCCAGCTCCCGTTCTCAAGTTCCCCGTGCAGCCGCTCACAGTGTTTCTATGGGAATGGTTTGGATTGTTTTAGCGCCTTACCTCTGACAGCCATAGGAGGGCCTTGCGGAACCTGTGCACTCCTTTTGAACTGTTCACTCGGTGCGCCTGAATGAGTCAGTGACCCCCAGCTGGGGGTGTTATTGGCAATCATGCTTTGATTATTACGCTGTTCTCCGTTCTGCACCTACCTGGAACTCTGCAGAGCAAGATTCTAGAAGCCTCGCTGTGCGGCCATTAGCGGGAAGAGGAATGGGCATTGGCGTGGGAACTAGGTGTGTGTGTGGGGGGGTGCTGCAGCGCCCCTGGACTCCCTGCCTCATACCCGGCGTCCTGGCTGCCGGCCCCATGCACCAGGGGCTCTGCTGCCTCCCCTATGTGCTGGGGTCCAGTTTGAGCCCCGTACGTGGGAAACCTTTGCTGCCAGCCACATTGCCCAGGGATCCTGGCTGCCAACCCTGTATGTCTGGGCTTTGTTCCCGGCCTCAGCTGGGGCTGGGGATGGATGGGGTTGGGGACTCAGCACCCCCACTCTTAAAACTGTTCCCACACCACTGGGAATAGGGGGCGTGGAAGGTGCTGAGAGGAGATAACAATGGAGGGAAACTCAGCAGGAAGCCCTACCTCTCCTGTTCTCCCAGAGCGCAGGCATGACTTATGTGATTTCTCTCCAGCCACTGCATTCAGCAGATCCTGGAAGCTGTCCTGCATTGCCACCAGATGGGTGTGGTGCACCGGGACCTCAAGGTAAGAACTGCGGTGAAGGCTGGTAGGCCTCCACATGCAACTGCTAGTGTTTCCAGGGTGTAAGAACCTCACAAAGAGAGAGATTGGCCTAGAAGTCTTGTCCTGGAACCTGCCCGGGGGAGGTTTGGGGCACCTGTAACACAGTGAGAAGAATGCCTTGTGGGAGCTTCCAAAAGCCAAGGAAGCAAAGCCAGGCCTTCAGGAGGCATCACTGACTTCATGGCTTTCAAGGGGGACTGTTGGGGAGCAACGAGGAGGTCCTTCTAGCCCAAGGTCCCGTGTCAGGCCAGCATTCCCTTCCAGAAGGATGCAGCCGCTCTACTTACAGAATGCCTTTCTCTTGGTCTGGAGGGAGGAAAATCAGCCCCAGAGGGAGATACGGGTAGGTCTGGAGGGAGCACTTCCTGATGACCATTGCTGGGGTCTCCATGGAGACCTGGGGCGTGTCTACACAGCAGGGCTAAACTCGAAATAAGCGACGCAACTGGAGCGCTTCAAATCTGGGCGCGTCTACACAGCCCTTATTTCGAAATAGATCAGCCTTCCCCCGACTTCCCTCACTCCTCGTACAACGAGGGTTACAGGAGTCAGAGTAAGAAGTCCTCCGGCTGGACAGTATTTCGACATTATGTCGAAATAACCGCTTGTGCATAGTCGCGCACTTTGTTCCTCCGAAATAACAGGGCAGTGCAGACGTACCCCTATTCAGTCCTCTGCGGTGGGAAAATCGGTAAGTGACTGTGACGTGTCTGGTCCCTACCTGGGGCTCCTCAGATCCGTTCTTCTGGTGGGGGGAGAAAAATGACCCATGCTCTTGCATCATCTGCAACAGGAAGATCTTTAGGGTTCATTTGGAACCAGCAGGGCTGACAAGGGCTTGACAAAGCCCTGGCTGGGTTGATTTAGTTGGGATTGGTCCTGCCTTGGGTGGGGAGCTGGACTTGATGGCCTTCTAAGGCCTCTTCCAGCTCTATGGTTCTATGATTCTATGATTATCCAGGTTATAACCTTGGAGCCTTAAAACCCCAGCTTGCCCACTGAGGGAATTTGGTTCAGTAACACCGAGCTTCTGCAGCAGAGACCCTCTCTTTCTGCCGGCCAAGAGGGGTTTAAAGGCTCTGGCCTCATCCAGGCTGATCTAGAATGTTTTCTCCCTGGAGAGAGCTCTTCTCAGGCAGGCCCATCTGCCTCTCCTGTAAGAGGAAGCTCATCCCATCGCTCCCTCTCAAAACGCCTCCCAATTCAGGCTCAAATGCAGCATGAGCAGGACTTCCAAGGTTGAGGCAGCGCCATCTCTCCCTGCAAAGACACCAATAACTCTGGTAACCAATGGGGGCTGTCATCAGTTTGTCTGCAGTTTGTCCAGGGATTGTTCAGCCAGCTGCCCTGATTCCGGGCCGGCTAATGCAGTCGAAACAGCGTAACTAGACGATCACTCTCCCTAATGGAGGTAATAAGATTGCTGCTGAATGGGAAACCGGAGTCAGGGCCCTCAGCAGAGATGGAAACCGGATTCATGTGTCTTCATCAGCCCTACCATAGGGAGTGGTGGAGCCTGAACTGCAGCCATGCAACCTACTGACACACGGAGGGCTTTGCTGGCTGTGACACCTCTTGTTTTTACCTGAGGGTGAGCTGTCCATGAGGGAACCTCCGATCTGTAACACAAAGGATTGTTTTTCCTTCCCCCAGTTCATTAAGGAGTCCAAGGGAGTCTACACTGGCCTAAGTCACTCCACCTTTTAGCCACCCGGATGTGAATGATCCACTACCTCAGGCTCACGTCCACCTACCACTGGGGTAACATAACCTCCCCATCCCACATTTAGCCCCCTGAGACTGAGGGTATGGCTACATTGTGGGTTTTTTTTTTCAAAGAAGGTATGCAAATTGCACTCACATTTGCATATCTTCTTCCAGTTTTTTTTCCAGAAGAGGATTTTCTGATCTTTGGCCCGTCTACATGGGGCCAAATGTCGGAAAAAAACCCTCTTTCAGAAGCCCCCTGTACACCTTGTTTTACGAGAAATTAGGGGGCTTCCAAAAGAAGGTTTTTTCCTGACATTTGGCCCCGTGTAGACGGGCCAAATATCGGAAAATCCTCTTCCAGAAAAAAAATTGGAAGAAGATATGCAAATGCGAGCACAATTTGCATACCTTCTTCAACCCCCGCCCCTACAGTGTAGCCGTACCCTGAGTATGGCGATGCAAGCTCATGTCCCGGTAACACACAGGCTCAGGGGCAGGAAGAGAGGAATATAGCAGGAAAAGCTACTGCCAGGAGGCTGCTGGGGGTAATTGTGTCAGGCCACCCCCTTAGTCTAACTCTTACCTTCGTCCAGCTCCTCTAGGTCTGCTCACTTCTATGTCCGAGAGTGGGGCTGGATAGTTTTAAGGGAGTCTTACTGTGTCTAGGGCAGTCCAAGCATAAGGGGCCTTGTGCCCTGCCTTTGAATGAGGCCAGTGACTCTGGGAGCTATTTGAATACAGAAGGAAGAAAGGAGGACAGCAGGGATGACCTTTCTACCTGATGTGAGCCCAAGTCTCTTCTTAGGCTCTGGTGTCTCTGAGGACAGGCTCTTGGGCTCCCCCAGGCCTAGGCAGAGATGGTCTATACCGCTTTGTTCTCTCTAACGTTCCAGGTCTTGAGTTCTCCCTTCTTCTCCTCTCCCCCTTGGAGTGTCCCATCAGAACATTCAGCAGCATCACGGCCCGGTGTGCAAACACCGTCCAACGCAGCATGGCCCTTGCATGTGTTTTTCTCCTGATAGAGACATGCAACAGAGGGTTTCTCAGAAATGTCTCCCAGCCGGGATCTGTTGGGAGACAGTCCCCTCCCCAGAATCCAGACTGGGAGCTCTGCTGAGCACGGTCTGTCATGTGGCCAGTGCAAGAGCCCAAGGAGAGGGGTCCTGCTTGTGCCCGGGGGGTTTGAATACAGTCGTGGGAGGTTGTTTTTCACTTTGGTTCTCTACCCCTCGCTTCCTCCTGTAGCCGGAGAACCTGCTGCTGGCATCCAAGCTGAAGGGGGCTGCAGTCAAGCTGGCAGACTTCGGCCTGGCCATTGAGGTGGAAGCGGATCAGCAGGCTTGGTTCGGTGAGTGGCCGGGCTCAGGACACGGAGACGGGGTTGGCCTCCATTTCCCATTTCTGTGTGTGGCCAAACAGCTCCCCTCGCCCACCCTCCATGGATGTTTCATTGGTGTCACAAGCAACGTGGGTACCTTGGGTATCTGCCTCTGAATCTAACCAAAGGGTTAAAAATTTCCCACTGAGCTCCCCAGGCAAAGCCAGGCCAACAGGGATGGGGGAGCACGTGGAACCTTAAGAACAGCTGCATGGTAACCAGACCCTTACAAAGCTGCAGTTTTGGCAGCCTTTGTGGCTCCAAGGTGAAACCATCCTTTGGATAACCCATTTGCTTTCATTGGGAAAATACACGCTTGGGTGCCCAGGCAAGGTATAAGCAAAGTAACTGAATGGGGAATCCATGAATGGATTTGCAAAGCCAGGACACGAGCCACGGAGATGCTGTACAGGTTTGGTGACTCTGTGATGGGTACGCAGCCAGGAACCCCTCAGCCTTGCTCCTGGTCCTCCAGTGGCTCATGCCACATTGAAGTCCCTGAATGCCTCTTTGCTGCACTGCTGCAGTTGCTGTGCACTGCCGTCTTGCAGGACAGCTGGGAAGGGAATCTGTAAAACTGGTCTTCTGTGCAACACTTGAAACCCAGTGAGGCCTCAGTTCTAGGGATGGGCTACCTAGGTGCCTCTTTGTAAGCAAGTGTGCCAACGTGGAGATGAACAGCAGGGAGACAGCAGGTGTAGGATGCAATCCCAAGATGTCTTTCCTAATGCTGTGCCAGCAGCTGGTTTGGTACGTTGGCTTGGTGTCTCACATGACTTATTTTCCTATCCTTCCTTAACCCATCTGATTAGCCACTGAGGCTGCGTCTACTGTAGAGCTGTTTCAGGATACCTCCAGTATCCTGAAATAGCTATTCTGCGTCTTAAGAGCAAGCCCGTTATATTGAAATATAATGAGCTTGCTATTCTGACATCCCTGTAAATCTCATTGCACGAGGGATAAGGGACATTTTGGAATAGTGCTTTATTTCGAAATTTGGCGCCATGTAGAAATAAGATCGAAATAAGCTACGCAATTTCCGTGGCGCAAATTGCGTAGCATATTTCGAGGTAAGGGTGCTGTGTAGATGCACCCTGATAGGCCAGGACTTCCGAACCACAGGCCAGACTGGTTTCTCAGTTACACTGGTGTCAGTCTGGATGAACTGCACGCTCGTCAATGCAATTAAATCACTGGATTGACACCTGCATAACTTAGCGCACAATCTGACCCAGGGCACTCACAGCCCTGAATAAACAGGCCCTGAATCTGCAGACCTGTAGTCGGATTACCCGAGTGTGGACTCTCTGGATGGCCACTTAACTTTGCTCTGGCCGTGCTCAGTGGGCTAATTGGGGCAGACGTCCCAGGCCACGTGTCCGTCTCGCGGTCGGCTGCCGGGAGCTCAGCGCTTCCTTGCGAGCGCTGCCGTGACTGGGTGTTGTCTGGGTTTGGTTCGGCAGGCTTTGCAGGCACGCCCGGGTACCTTTCTCCAGAAGTGCTTCGGAAGGATCCCTATGGCAAAGCTGTGGACCTGTGGGCGTGTGGTAAGTCAGACGGAGCTTAACAAACAGGGGAACAGGAGACAGAAGCAGTGGCCAAGCTTTTTATTTCCCTCACTCTGCGCCACTCGCGCCAGCCCTGTCAGAGACGGCCTCATGGTATGTTTAAGTATTGAACAGCTACGTTCTCGTGCATGTGAAACCACCAGTGGCACTGGAGAGGCCCTGTGTTCACAACATGACACACTAGCATTCCATGCCACCCCTGTCACAGGAGAAACCACTGCTCAGGACTACGGGTGCTCTTCAGCAGTGACACCTGGCAAGCCAACTACTTTCCTGTAGGCCAGCTTTGAAAATGCGGCGGGGATGGTAGTTTTCTCCAAAACGCGAGCACTTGGTGAAATGCCAGTGCTCTCCCAGCACGTGCCATTTGCACGAGGCCAAACCAAGTGTGGCTCATGGCTCTGGAATACAATGCACCAGTGACCCAGTTCATTAAAACGTCACCTTCCAATGGATTTCACAGCTCAGGCCCGGGGAGAGGTGCTGCTCTCCGGATGGGCTCCCAGGATGTCTCACAGCACAGCGTGAAACAGATTTCTCTTCGGGCCCAAACTATTTTCAGGGAGGCCCCTACACAATGTGCACCTACATTTTATGGGCACAGTAGCTGCGACAGCATGCACATATCAGAAGGCTGCACACATCAGGCAATCAGCTATTTGCACGCATGAGCGAGAGAGAGACAGACAGGCAGGCAGAGAGACTGAAATGGGCAGGCGAGACAGCCCTACTTACTAAAAATTTACTCTCACCTCTAACTTTCCCTCGTATAGACCAACACGGAATCGGTGAGCTAAACTTCCCCCCACATCCTCTTATTAGAGTATTTCTTCACACAAGTGGGCACCATGGCTTAGCTAGCTAACGCACCTGCCTTGTAAACAGGAGATCTTGGGTTCAAGTCTCAGCAGTGCCTTGTTTGTAAGCCTTTGCTCTTCTCTGCTCATGTTGGTTGGCTGGCTAGCTCAGCTGGTTAGAGTGTGGTGCTAATAATACCAAAATTGTGGGTTCAAGCCCTAGCCTGGCCATTGGATGCTCTTGGTAATGTGGACTCTCCTCCTTATGGAGGTTGTGGCATCTCCATTGTTGGAGATATTCAAGAGCAGGTTGGATAGACATCTCTCAGGGATGATCTAGACGGTGCTTGGTCCTGCCGTGTGGGCAGAGGACTGGACTTGTTGACCTCTCGAGGTCCGTTCTAGTGTTCTGTGTTTAACTCCTTACCAGAAGATGTGAAAGCCAAAACACTAACAAGGTTTTAAAAAGAGCTAGATAAATTCATGAAGGATAAGTCCATTGATGGCTATTAGCTAGGATGGTGTCCCTAGCTTTTGCCAAAGGCTGGGAATGGATGACAGGGGTGGGATCACTTGATGACCGTCTGTTCTATTCATTCCCTCTGGGGCACCTGGCCTTGGCCACTGTCAGAAGACAGGAGACTAGGCTAAATGGACCTTTGGTCTGACCCAGTGGGGCCTTTCTTATGTTCCTATCCCTCTCTTGTATAGGAGTCATCCTCTATATCCTCTTGGTTGGGTATCCTCCCTTTTGGGATGAGGATCAACACAGACTCTACCAGCAGATCAAAGCTGGGGCCTACGATGTAAGTACCTTTGGTTTTCTCCCCTCCTCACTCCTCTCTCAGTCGCCCATCTCCTCTCTCTGGCACTCATCTTGTCTCCCCACCGTCACTTTGACAAATAGGACCGGTGGCTGAGAACCGCTGCTGGTTTGAAGGAGCCAGCTGCTCCAGTCCTTCCCTACCTGTGATGGGCAGTGTGGAAGACCATATCCACCAATCACAAACATGGCCGTTTCAAGGCCTTGCACAGGTAGCCGTGTGACAGTGGTCCCTGTGAGCTGACACACATGGGCGGACATCCAGGAGAGATTCAGATGCTGCCCAGTTGATTAGCAGGAGCGCCCACAGCCTCCCAGCAGCATGTGTGTCTGTTGGTGGTGCACATCTGCGCATGCCTTGGTGCACACAACAAAATTTATTCTGCACGAGGGGTGGAAAAATTAGAGGGAGCATTGGTGTTCTGGAAACCGCACAGCATGGAAGGGCTAGGGATGCTGCAGGCCACCTTGGAGAGCTCTTCCTCTGGAGCCCCTCTGGACTCTCTTGCTGCTCCTGAGATGCCAGACGGGGACAGCACGAGCACTCTAGCCGCCCGCCACTTCTGGGCTCATCCGCTCAAAGCTTCCCTGCATCCAGCCTCCAGCCCTGAGCCAAAGGGGAATTCTGACAGAGGTAGGGTTGCTGTTCTCTTTGTAAGCCGCTGCTCCAGGCTGCAGGCGGGGGGACAAGATCGTGGGGGAACAACAGTGGGTCTGATCCTCTCCAGTAGAAGACAAACTTTCTCCTACTTTCCCCGCCCTGAGCTGGCAGAATTAACTCTTCCCTCTCCTTTGGCCAAAACACACCCCAGCCTCTCAGCACGAGAAGAGAATCCCCCTCGTGGCAGAACGAGCCGAACTTTATCTGGGTGGGCTGGGCAGCAGAAGAAATGCCCCTGCTGCACTCTCCCACCTGGCCCCTTTGCCTTTGCAGTTCCCTTCCCCCGAGTGGGACACGGTCACTCCTGAAGCGAAAGACCTCATCAACAAGATGCTAACGATCAACCCCTCCAAGCGTATCACGGCAGCAGAGGCTCTGAAGCATCCCTGGATATCGGTAAGCATGGCACACAGGATGGGCCCTTGGGGTGCTAGCTGGGCCGGATGGGCAGTTTAGCATGCAGCTGGGAGATGTGGCCCGTTCTGTGGCGTGGGCACGCCTCTATTAAGGATGACGGTCCAGGAATTGGGAGGTTTTATGCAAATGATGGGACACTTCACTTTGCATATTGGCGAACAGGCATCGCCTTGCATATGGATGGTCTATCTGATGAATTAGGGAACCCTCCTCCCAGGTCTTGCTCCAGGATCAGTCACCCTGATGTAGCAACAGGCATTTCTCCAGGTCAGCATGAGACATTCAGGTGTCATTAAGCCCTAGTGCCTTTCAGCTTAGACAAGAGGAGACTACGGGGGAATATGATAGAGCTCTATAAAATCATGACTGGTGCAGAAAAAGTGAATAAGGAAAAGTTATTTACTTATTCCCACAATATAAGAACTAGGGGTCACCAAATGAAATTAATAGGCAGCAGGTTTTAAACAAACAAAAGGAGGTTTTTCTTCACTCAGCACACAGTCAACCTATGGAACTCCTTGCCAGAGGCTGTGGTGAAGGCTAGGACTTCTACAGGGGTCAAAAAAGAGCTAGATAAATTCATGGAGGTTAGGACCATCAATGGTTATTAGCCAGGATGGGTAGGAATGGTGTCCCTAGCCTCTGTTTGTCTGGAAATGGATGACAGGGGAGGGATCACGTGAGGATTCCCTGTTGTGTTCCCTCCCTCTGGGGCATCTGGTATTGGCCACTGTTGCTTGTGCTTAGAGTCAACCAGCAGCTGGCGGTTGATGTGAAGTGCTGAGCCCCTTGCAGGGAGGTGACTTCATGTGCTCCCCCCCACCCCCAAGCCCTGATTGGCATGGGGGTAGGGGGACTGCGCAAAGGCTCCTCCCACCCTGCCCCCCATCCTGCAAGGAGTGCACTGCGCTTCTCGCAGGGTGGGAGGAGATTTCACATGCTCCCACCTGCCCCCAGGCCAGTCAGGGCTTGGGGGGAGGGGGACGGCACAAAGTCTCCTCCCGCCCTGCCAGGAGTGCAGCGCACTCCTTGCAGGGCGGGGCCAGGACAGGAGGAGACTTTGCACGCTTCCCCCCACCACCAGGCTCTGATTGGCCTGGGGGCGGAGGAGCGGCAGGGCCTCTGCGGGCCGGATCAATTCACTTGGTGGGCCGGATGTGGCCCACAGAGGCCCTTTTGCCCACCCCTGGTTTACAGCCACCAGTCCTGGTGCTCAGTACTCGGTGCTGTTATTTAGTTCTGATTTACCCCTCAATGTCTTCTAAGAGCCCAGCAAGCAGTGGAAGTGTTGGCAATGCTGCTGGACAAAATTGACCTCCTGTGGTTCGGCAAATTCTCTGGGTCGACACCGGTCAGGTCCAGAGGGTGCCGGGCTAGAGAGGTTCAACCTGTCGCTGAGTCCTGCCTTCCTCCTCCTCCTGCTCCCCTTCCTCCCCACAGCTGCAGCTTCTGATGTAAATGCAAACCCAGCATGCCCTGCCCTCTCTTCTGCTGTCTTCTGTTCACAGTTAGGTTTCCAGAAGGCATAATATTGTCTTCACATGATGTGACGGACCGGGCCAGGTCTGGGCTCGGCTGAGGGCTTCCGCTCAGGGCGAATTGCTCAAACTCAGGGCTCCTTACAGCCCCTGACTGGAGATCCTTCCCAAATAGGCCACAAACCAGTCACACTCACAAGCAAAACCCCTCAGACACCTCAGCTCTCCCTGTGCCACAGTCAGCCCCGGGCCTAACACACAGGTGAGAGGTTATAGAACCCAATCTCACCTACCCCGAACGGGTTCTTCCGGTCCCAAGAAACCAGCCACAGTTCCCAGTCAATTTACGCTTTGGATCTTACCCACAAGAGCACGCTGGGCCAGTCCTTTAGAATCTAAAATCTAAAGGTTTATTAATAAAAGAAAGAAAAGCATGAGAGTAAGGTTGTTAAGGAGAATACATTACATGCATCGAATCACCAAGTTCTCAATGCAGGCTCTCAGCAGAGATGTTATAAACTGCTATCTTAAAAGTCTCTGGTGTACATCCTATGTCAGGATGGGCCCACAATTCTTCCCGGCTTGCTGTTCCTTGCAAGGCTGCATCTGGGATCAGTAGCAGAATAGAAGGCCAGATGGAGTCCACCACATGGCATTTAATATCCATTCCTGGTATCTTCCAAGCTGGAGCAGGTCACATGGCCCAGTGACCTATCCTTGTGTCCCAAGTCAGCAGTCATGATACTGGCTGGTTTGCAGGTCCCAGACACATTCCTCAGGTGTGTATTAGCCTCTCTGAGAGCCTTGTCCCTGGATCCTTGCTAATTAGCATAGTCACTGGCTGAACATTCCTGGCACTTTGCTCTGTCTCAGACAGAGAATCTTCCAGCATCAACACAGAGTACATATTTATAACTCCACGTATAGATATCACACAAGCACATGAGCAGAATATATAGAATCAGTAGAACACAAGCTTTCATTTGACACCTCACATGGCCCCCTTTGTACATACTTTGGGGCAAACACCCCCCCCCATGGGTGCAGCAGTGACCTGTGTGATCCCCTTAAAATCCAGTAACATGATACATGGCAGAAATACTCTTTCCCTAGTGCCTTCTGGATCTTTAATGCTTCACCTCAGATCTGCAACATGCTCCTCTGCTTCCCAGTTACAGGGCCCTATTATATGGGCTATAACAAGTTAGGGCGTGTCTACACAGAGACTCAAGTGGACCTAAATTAGATCAACCTCCAGCCACTGGTGGCTGATGTGCACATTACCTGCTCCCGTCAGTGGTGCACGTCCTCATCAGGAGCACTTCCCCTGACTGAAAAGGGACAGTGGAGGGGACTGTGAGCCAGGGCGCATTTCCCCACTGGGAGTCCAGCGATCCTCTGGTGTCTAGGCACTGGGGGCAAGCAACCTGGATTTCTCGCCTCTCCTGTCCCCGCCTGGCTCTAACTGCCCACCTTCCTTGTCAATTTCACAACTCCAGCATGGAGCCCTGAAATTGACAAGACAGCCAAGCGCTGATGTATGTAAGGCAGTGTCTACACAGACACAAGTCCTACTATGCCTCTCGTGTCAGCGTACTAGGGGTATGTCAGCAGGACATGCTGACTAATTAGGTTGGAGTGTGTTGCCTTATGTTGACCTAACTGTGTAACATAGGCCAGGCCTTAGCCCAGGTGTACACTGACTGGAGGATGCATGCTCTGGCAATCAATCTGCTGGGGTTCGATTTAGCGGGTCTAGTAAAGACCTGCTAAATCGACCGCTGAGGGCGCCCTCTTCAGCACCAGTACGCCTCGCTTTTGTGAGGAGTAACAGCAGTCGACAGGAGTGTTTCTCCTGTTGACCTCCTGCTATGGAAATGGCACCAATCTTGGCGTAAGGTACTTTGACTCCAGCTGTGTTATTTATGTCACTGGAGTTGCCTACCTTAAGCCAGGGGTTCCCAACCTGGGGTACGAGAAGCTTGTCAAGGGAGTACGGGGAATATTTGGTAAATAACTAGATTATCCTAATTGAAATATTCCAAAAGTAGTAATGTTAGTGAAAAATGTTGTGGATTCTAGAGTCTAGAATTTATTTCCTTTCATATTGAATAGGGGGTATGGGAAGGTTTACTAAAAGCCAAGGGGGTACGGGGACTGAAAAAGGTTGGGAACCCCTGCCTTAAGCCAACCTTCTCCCTCAGCATAGACTTGGCCTTAGAAATAGGAAAGTCCCCCAGGCAGGGGCCAGTAAGAGAGCTCCTTTCCATGGGAGAGATTGTACCAAAGCACGCACCTTTCATCTCATAAAGCTAATCTACGACCAGAGTAACAAATGATCCATGAACTTTGCCTCAGTGCCTTGTATAGTCCATGCCCCAAAACCCTCTTCACGTCCCTCCGCCCCACCAGCTAAGAACTGCAGTGTTAATCAGCCAGACAAATCAGGCAGCCCAGGGCATAGCTAAGCTCTCTGCAAGCTAATTTACAGCCTGCTGCACAGCAGAACGAGGAACGAACAAGCGAAGAGGGTGACTAACTCACGCTACCCATTAAAGTTTTATCTGCTGCTGCCAGAGAGACCTAGGCAGCTGCATCCAGCTATGGCCTCGTGCTTCAGCCAGGAAGCCAGAGCTGTGCACACGAGAGCAACAGTGTGTGCGTGTATGTGTTTGCAATATGCCTTCCCCAGCTCCTCGGGTCTCCAGGTTTCTCCCCTCTCTGCTTCCCTCCCCTTCTGAGCAGACTCTCCTCTCTTCTAGCATCGCTCCACCGTGGCATCGTGCATGCACAGGCAAGAGACAGTGGACTGCCTGAAGAAGTTCAACGCCAGAAGAAAGCTAAAGGTAATTCGGCCGAACCCATCCCTGCCGCCCAGGGACCTTTGAAAGCCCGATGGGAAGTGCACAGTGAGTTTGTTTTCCTGAACAGGGAGGGGGTCTGTGTTATCCTGTGAGCTTGGATTTCAGGGGAGCCAAACTGGCCAGGGAAAGCAGAGGATGAGCCACGGGGCTGAACGGAGAAACTAGGCACAAAAAGATATAAGAGGTGGTGGTTTGCCGGCCCCACCTGCTGTGTCTGACTGGGGCCACTGGGTATTCTGAGAGAGCCATCTGTTGGGTGCATGAGCCAGTGGGTGAAGGTAGGGCTGGGAGGAACAGGGAGAACCCCCCCTAACCCTGCCCCTCTGTCCAGGTCCTGGAGCACAAGAAGGGAGGAAGATGCACAGCTCCAGCCTCCCTGGCCCCAGAGCACGGGGAGGGTGCACGGCCCCAGCTGCCCCAACCCTGGAGCGCAAGGAGGGTGGGCACACGGGGGCAGCAAAACTCTGCTCCCAGTATGCCTACAGCAGGCATTCTGGGGGCGGAGTGTGGGCGGGGCCAGGCAGGCAGTTTGGGAAGGCAATGCCTTCCCCTGCCTAGTATACCCGCTGCCCATAGTTGGGTGCATGGCAAGCAAGTCTGGAAATCCCTATCCCCACTCAGGGCAGGAGCAATGATACACATTTACAGAGCACCTTTCAGGGTCTCCAAAACTAAACTGTGCTCCAAAGGGTCTTCCCCTGCCACTAGGAGGTTGGCTTTTTAACTGTGCACAGCAGCGCTGCCCACTACGGCAGCTTAGCGCAGGCGGGGAAGAAGAACTGTTGTATCCAATTAACAGTGCAGGGGGGATCAGAGGTAGGCAAAACACTGGAGCAGGGACATAATCCAGAGACTGGGGCTAACGCCTCTCTACACTTACAAAAAGCCCGGTTGGATCCAGAGAGATCGGAAGGAACTGGAACTTTGATTTTCCATCTCAGCCACAAAGGAACCCAGTGCCCCCAGCACCGTGCTGGCCTCCATTCCTCACCGGCGTGGGAAGAAGAGTGCCCAATACAGAGTCATGAACACCAACCACATCCTGCAACCTATTATATGGAGGCTGGGGGGGTTTGCAGCACAAAGCAGGGCAGCTCAGGACTGGTAGCAAGCTTGACAAGAAAAGAAACAGGCAATAATCTACGTTTGCTGCTCACCTCGGCAAAGAATCAGATTGGTTCATGTCTACTCTTCTAAGCAGTAATCTGCTACTGTGACCAGTTGCTCAGATGTGCTACCTGACTAGCGAGCAGAGTTGACTGGCAAACGGAATCCGTTCCCGGTGAACGGTTTTGTGGTGGTTTTGTTTGTTTGTTTTTGCTCAAAGTTTAGTTTTGATGGACATTTCCCCGCTGCTGCCCAGCTGTAGCTAGTATAAGAAGTTACTTTAATCGCAAGGAGCCTGATTCTGATCTCTGTCACCCCCATTTAAATCTGGAGTAATTCCACTGTGACAATTTACACAGATTAAGCTGAAATCAGAGCATGACCCTGCATGTCTGAGACTCCCTTTAATCTCATGGGGAAAGGCAGGTTAGTGACCTGCCGGGGTAACCCTTTGATTGTGGTTCGGGAGGCAAGTACGGAAGAAAAAGCTGTTACCAAGAAGCAAAAGCTCGTGTTATTGGAATGACCAGAGTCCTGGCATTTGGGCCATTTTCACTATGGCAGAATCTCAGAAGGGCAGATGATGGGGCAAGTGGAAAACGTCATAGAAACTCCCAAGAGCAGTCTTTCTGCTGGCCTGGTCTCAGTGCCTTTGGCACACAGATAGCGGTGAAAATAGTTTTAAAATTTCTTACAGGTACTGTACTATGGCACCCCAGATCCCTGCCAATTCTTTAAACGGCTCCCTGCTGGCTTTTACCACAGCCCAGCTAACTCTTGCTGGAGCTGTGCACCAGGACGCACCCGCTTCCTTTCACCTTGCGCACACGGCCAGAGAAATGTTGCCACTGCATGGTGTATAAAGGGGGAATCTAGATTGCTAGGTGACCTATCATCGCATCTCTCCCATCCCCATCAAGAGACTTGGTATGTGGGGCCCTTTCCAGGGTACCAAGCACGGCCCTGATTCGACCAACTGTCTTCTGGGTCTGTTCATATCATGCCCCTGTGCAACCTCCCCCCAGCTCCAGCTGGTTCCCTTTCCCCCCCAGTCCCTTTAGAAGGGCAAAGGGCCAGACCTGACTCTGAGCACAGCGATCTCTCTCTCCTTTCTGCCTCTTGTGTATTGCAGGGAGCTATTCTCACTACGATGCTGGCAACCCGGAACTTCTCTGGTAGGTGTTGACGCCGCACCTCACGCTCTTTACTCAGATGTGTTGCATTTACTGTGCACACTGGATCTCAGGTGTTTGGTGGAAGCTGATCTGTACCCACAAGAGCCAGTCAAACCCAGAAGCCTCACTGGAAAAGAATGGCATAGATTGTCCCCTCCGCGCTTGCACCAGGCACGCACCCGTGGGATCCCAACACTCGAGCAGCGTGTGCCTAATTCTGGGAAGCCCCACCCAGCTGGCAGCTGGCAGGTGACCTGGAGAAGGGAAAGGGGAGAGACACACGTGCACAGGACTTGGGAGATCACAGTTCCTGGCGGGCTTTACAGTTAACGGGCAGCAGGGTTCACACCTCGGGCAGGTGCAGCATTGGAGAAGGTGCCGCTTCTCTTCACGGTTCTGTAGCCAGTGGCTGATGCTCAGAGGATAAAGTTCCTGCTGCTGTAGTAACCGCTACATGCCAGGATGGGCGGGCAGGAGAGCTCTCCCATCATCTCTGGGCAGAAGGAAAGGGGAAAAGCCTTTCAGGAAGGGATCTGGGTTCAGGCTGTCCCCTCACCTGTCCCTTCTAGCTAGGCTGTAGATAATGAGAGGCAGGTATATGGCCCAGGTCTCGTGGGTCTCTCTGCAGGCATCAGCACAAGGAAGCGAATCACATAAAGCATCCCCTGCGTAATCCAGGGTGCTCAGGGATGGGACCTGGAGTCCCAAGGGCCTCCCGTGCCAATGGCTGGCTCCGAAAGCGCGGGCCCCATTGGGAGGGGGAGAACACGGCTCTCTGCCTCACCCAGGCGAGTTATTAGGTGGTTTTCCCTGAGCGGATGGATCAGCTGCAAGGCTGGTCTTGGAGTCCAGCCCTAAGTGAAAAGGTCTCTCTGTGTGGGGGAGGGTGTTAGAGAGTCATGGAAACATTGCCTGGCAGTCAGGCCCTTTGGAAGCCAGCCAGGTACTGGCAGAACTAGCCTGCAGCAGCCCCCGGAGGCTGGAGTCTCGGTTTCTCTCCGCTGTATTTCTTCCTTTCCTTCGCTCCCTCTCCGGGGGAGCATCCTGGGACCAGAGTGTCAGGAGGGGTTTAAGCTACTGGGAAGTCTGGTCTGTGCCCAACAGTTCTGCCTCCTTCCCTTACTCCCAGGGCTCTGATACGGCTAGCGGTGCTCACGCAAGCGGACAAGCAGGGAGCTGGGGAGGAGTCCGTAGCCCCTATGGGAAGCACAGACGTAGCTAGCTAGCCTCTTCTCTCCAAGCTCCTGTCTCGTGGGGTCTCAGCACCATTCAAGCAAACGCTTCGGTGGGAATTCACATCCAGGGATCATGGATTCCCAGTGGATTCCCGAATGTGGTACCAACCGAGATCTCTGCCAACGAGTCTGAACTAGAACCCTGCGCAGGTCCTGAACTACAGCCCAGCTCCTCCTGGCTGTGCAGCTGTACCACACCCCAACCTCGCTGCCTGCCGCATCTCCTCTCTGGGGTCGTGCAGCCCCGCGGGGGGCAGGGCAGGGAGCAGCACAGCTGCATGGCTAGGAAAAGCTGCCGGCGTTGGCTCCTGGGAGCAGCAGCAGCATGTTTCTCTCCTTTGGCCACCGTGTCTCCTGGGAGTGGAGCTCTGCAGCTCAGTGAAGACGGATTTCTATAGCCGAGGATATTTCTACCCATCCCTGGGTAGAAATCTGTATTGCCTCTCCCAGCACAGCCCCCCTTGCAACCTGCTCAGAGCTCCAGGAAAAGACAGGGGAGGACACGGGGGTTTAATATACAGGGCCGCAGGCCTGACCTGAGTGTGTCCCCCCAAAAGGGGGGAATCTCACGTCAGGGATCCAGCCAGGCTAGAGAAGGGGTGGGTCAGACTTGCTGTGGCCCCAGGTGTGTTTTGACCTAGCCCTGTCTCAGGTTTGTTCCACCCTCCTCCAGTACAAAGCAGAACAAAATCTCTGCTAGAAAAACAGCTTGGTGATGGTAAAGCAGGTGAGCACATCTCGGTGCTAGATCGCAGGCTCTTCCAGATCTCTTCGCTTGGCATCTCCGGCGGTGCTGACTATTATTAGCCATATTGTCCTCCTGAAAAGACAGCTAACCTTGGGAAACGGCTGAAGGGCGGATGGGGCCACAAAGAGTTTTCTGATCTTATTGTTCCTGTGTAATGGTTTTTTAGTTACAAGGCACCCAAAGCAAGCTGGGGGCTTTGCAGGCAATTAGAAGGCACAGTTCCTACCCCAAAGTCTTGACAATCTAAATAGCGCGGCTGATTAGCTCTCGCTAATAACCCACATTCTGGGAAAGCCCTGGGGCAAATCTGTTTCCGCAGGTCCGTGTGCTGGCAGTTGTGTGTGGAGATGAAGTGGGCTGTGAAAGCGCCCTGGAGCACAATGCTGACTCCCAGCTTCAGCAGCTGCTGGCAGGGCAAGGGGGGATTTTAAAGTCCTCACAAAATCAGCCCTCTGCTGATTGTAACACCTTCTCTCTCAGGGCTGGACGCTCCAGCTCCAGTGCAAAACACTGCCCGTCCGATTCACACTCTGCACTGGCATAAATGCGACACAAGGATGAATCCCGGCCAGGTTGCCTCGTGACTGGGAGGGCTCAGCTGGAAGTGAGGGTATTACATTTAGATTAATCGACTAATCAAACAGGCGATGGAATTTGCATCGACTATTTGATTAGTCGATAAGGGCGCCTCCGCCTTTGAAATGCTTTCAAAAGCAAGGAGCAGGGGCTGCTTGGGTCCTCAGTTCTCCCCAGGCTCCCTGCAGCTCTTCTGCCTTTGAAATGTAGCAAGAGTTCCCCACTGCACCCCAGCCCCTTCTCTCCACGGAGATGATACTGGGGGGAACCGGCTTTTGAGACGGCTCCCCCCAGCACCAGATCTGGCTCCCCCCCACCTTGCTGCCTCTCTCTGATAGAAGAGTGATAGAGACGCAGCCGTGTTAGTCTGGTCTGGCTGAGACAAAAGACAGGACTATGCAGCACTTTAAAGACTAACAAGATGGTTTATTAGGTGATGAGCTTTCGTGGGCCAGACCCACTTCCTCAGATCAATATGTGGAAGAAAATCGGCACAACCATATATACCAAAGGGATACAATCAAAAAAATGAACGCATGTGAAATTGACAAATCAAATTTTAGAACAGAGTGCGGGTGAGGGGGGAAGGTTAGTGTCTGTGAGGTAATGACATAGGGGTGATAATAGGGGAAGTTTCTGTGAGGTAATGACATTAGGGGTGATAATTGGGGAAGCTATCTTTGTAATCTCACCCATTACAAAGATAGCTTCCCCAATTATCACCCCTATGTCATTACCTCACAGACACTAACCTTCCCCCCTCATCCCCACTCTGTTCTAAAATTTGATTTGTCAATTTCACATGCGTTCATTTTTTGATTGTATCCCTTTGGTATATATGGTCGTGCCGATTTTCTTCCGCTTATTGATCTGAGGAAGTGGGTCTGGCCCAAGAAAGCTCATCACCTAATAAGCCATCCTGTTAGTCTTTAGAGTGCTACATAGTTCTGTCTTTTGTTCTCTCTGATAGAGGCAGCAAGGTGGGGGGGAAGTGACTAGTTGCTTACATCCCTAGCTGGAAGACAGCTTTTTTGGGTGGGGTGGGCAGGGAGGCTGGGGAGTATGGTGGGACCAAATGGATTGTGCACATGGGAGGAGAGCTGGGGAACTAGGAATTGGCGGCGGGATGGGAGAAGGAATTGGATGCTAGTCTAGGGCAGAGGAGCTGTGACGTGTTCAGCTGAACGCTGGAGGAGTCAGAGTCTGTGCTGGGGCAGGTCTCTGGCTGGACGCTACAGAAGGTCAAAGTAGATGGTCACATGGTCCCTTCTGGCCTGGGAATCTGGGATTCTCTGAACAGGTGGAGGGATGAGGACAGGGCACTGGTAGGTGGGATGAGGCAGGTCGCCTCATCTCACAAAAGATATCTTGGCATTGAAAAGGTTCCGAAAAGGGAAACAAAAATTATTAGGGGTTTGGAGTGGCTGCAGTGTGAGGAGAGACTTAAAAAAATAATGATAGTCTTGCAGAACCTTAGAAACTATCAAAAATATGTAGGTGGTATCATGAGCTTTTGTGGGCACAAGTCACTTAGACTGGGACTTTTCAGCTTGGAAAAGAGGAGACTAAGTGGGGATATGATAGAGATCTATACAATCATGACTGGTGTGGAAAAAGTGAATAAGGAAAAGTTATTTACTTGTTCCCATAATAAAAGAATTAGGGGTCACCAAATGAAATTAATAGGTAGCAGGTTTAAAACAAACAAAAGGAAGTTTTTCTTAACACAATCACCTGTGGAACTCCTTGCCAGAGGATGTTGTGAAGACCAGGGCTTTAACAGCATTACAAAAAGCTAGATACATTTATGGAAGTTAGGTCCATTAATACTTATTAGCCAGAATGAGTAGGAATGATGACCCTAGACTGTGCTTGTCAGAGGCTGGCAATGGATGACAGGGGAGGGATCACATGATGATTCCCTGTTCTGTTCACTCTCTCTGGGACACCTGACATTGGCCACTGTTAGAACACAGGACACTGGGTTAGATGGACCTTTGGTCTGACCCAGTCTGGCATTCTGATTTTCTTATGTCATGTTCTTACTGAGAGAGAGGGTTTTAAGCTTGCTTGGGGTGGGGCCTTATGGGAAGTCTTGGGAGCTGGACAGAGGATGGTTGGCACAGGCAGGAGTGGCCTGAGGCCAGCTGCGGCAGCTGGTGCCCCAGGTGGAAGGCACGATCGGCGCCCCCGCCTGCACAGCCATCGATGGCCGTGACGTAATCATGGGGTGCCCCAGCGCCCTGTGACGTCATCATCAGGCACCCGGACCGGCGGTGCCCGAGGCGACCACCTAGTCTGCCTAGGCTCACGGGCCGCCCCTGGGCACAGGCAGTTTAAGAGAAGCAGCTGCACAAAGTCAGCGGGTGGGTCAGAGGGAGCAGGTGAGCTGGGCGGGAGGTGAAGCCTAAGACTGCTGGGGCCTGCAGGGGGCATTGGGAGAGGTCAGTGGCAGGGGGAGGACCAGCCCAGGCATGTGTCAGGGGGGTAGTTAGGGTTTTGCTGACACGGGGCACTTGCGGGCTGGCAGAGTGAAACATCCAGGAGGGATTCTGTATCGGCCTCTGCTAGGGGCCTGCCCTTGAGCTTCAAGGGCCCGGGACTTCCAAGCTCCACCCCATGGCAAAGCCACTTCCCTTCCCACGTCCTGCCTGGGAATCCAAAGCGCTCCCCCTGCCCCGCGCACGCCTCTTGCCCTGCTGCGTGGGAGGGCGGCTGCTGGAAGTTCGTTAGCTCTTTGCCGAGGGCAGGGCAGCGGGAGGGTGCCGGAGCGGCCCGGGGGGATGGGACTAGGCCTGCGGCGATAGGTGGGCTCCAGGGAGGCCGTCTGCTTTTCATCATTGTCAAAATGTGGGCTGCAGCTGTCAGGCCGAGGGAGCCGTAGCACATGACCCCGGCAGCATGGGGCTAAAATTAGAGAGGCAGGCAGGCAGGCAATGCCACCGCCTGCTGCAGATCGGTGACTGCCCAGCTCCCTGGGACAAAGGCAGGAAGGGAAGCCCCGGGGGCAGGACCAAGGCGCCTGCTCAGCCGCGGAGGACACTGGAGCCCCACCGGCCATGGCACTGCATGACCCTTGAGTGCCGGCAGGAAGACCAGCCAGAGACCTCTGCTGCTGCGCCGGCCCCTCCGCAGAGCTGGCTTGACGTCGAGTGAAGCGGCCATGGCCTTTATTTCTGAGGGCCGGACAAGGAAGGGCTGGTGCTGAGCAGTGCGCCTCGCAGGCCCGAGGGCCGTGGAGGGGTGCTCGGGGGCGGGAGCGCAGCGCGAGGAAAGACGCCCGAGCCCCTCCCGCCTGCCGTCCGACGCCGTCCTCCCGGATGCTGCTGCTCCTCGCTCTGTTGGCCTTGGCGCCTTGCCTGGCCCTGCTAACCTCCTGCCTTCTCTCCACAGGCGGGAAAAGCGGGGGCAACAAGAAGAACGATGGCGTGAAGGTAAGCGCTCCCTCCCGGCCGGGACAGCTCCCCGAGGCCGCCGTGGGTTCAGCTCTGCCGAGGGTCCCCCTGGGGCCTTCCTCTGTCTGAAAGTGCCACGTGTGGCTGGCCCGGCGCCTGGGCACCGTCCCCTTCTGCCAGGGGCCCTTCCCTCCCCTTCCCCCCAGCCCTGCTTTCACTCAGCGGAGCTGCAACAAGCGCAGAAGGGGGGGAACTACGGTACAATGTGCAGTGCTCTCTAGGGAAGAGCTTGTCAGCTTGAGGCTTGGTGAGCGAAGCGCGTGGATGCGCCGGCTTGTGCCTGAGCAATGCCCTCCTCCTCCGCCCCACAGGAAGGTGGTGGGAGGAGAACTCAGAAATGAGCCTCCGTCTGAGGCGTTGGTTGCTGCTCTCCTGCTCGCAGCCCACTCTACACCCCCGCCCTCCCCCAAAAGCGCAGGAGTGGTGGGGAAAGGGAAGGAGGAGAATGGAGGGCGGTGGGGAAGAGGTCAGGGAAGGAGGGGGGAGGGGAAAGGCAGGCTTGCAAGGCAGGCCCAGCGGGGAGAGCCGAGGGTTGAGGCGAGCAGCCGTAATTCAGAGCGGAGGCGTTCCCCTCCCCGCCCCCCGCCTCGTTAGCATGAGAGCCATGCAAATCCAGCCTCACCCAAGGGAGGCTGAGCGCAAGAGCCTGGAAGGAGCTGCCTGTCTTCAAATGAATAAATGAACCGCATGAGCCAGGCTCTCTGCAGAGAGCTTCACAGCCTGCCAGTTCCACGCCTGCACCGCTTGCTTCCCTGGCGGGCGGCATGAGCCTGGGAGGGTGAGCCCCCCCCCGGCCCCCTCCAGCTCCAAATCCAAGAGTTAGGAATAATAATACAAAAAAAAAAATCCCATTTTACTTCAAATGAGCATGGACCCTCCAGGTCTTTGTTCCTTCTGCTGCGCCAGGGGGCCCGATGGCGCCCCATGTGCTTGTGGTACCTGCCTTGCTCCATCCCTCACCCACAGCCAGGCAGTCTCCTGGCGTGAGAGCCCAATGGAAATCCGCCCTCTCCATGAGCCACCCCTTGGGATGGCCTCTGGGGAGGGGGCTGCGTCACCCTTCCTCCCTGGAGAAGGGTGTGTGGTCGGTGGGAAGGCTTCTCTGTGTGATGCCCGGGCCGGCTGTCCCTTGCTCGCAGCTGAGGAGAAGAGGCTGATGTCGGCCCTCAGTCACAAGCGCCCATCCTCTCGCTGTGCAGTGGTCAGGCCCCTGGGATGTGGTCCAAAAGCACTGGATGTCACTGAGAGTCTTCCCACTGTTTGGGCTTGGAACCAGGCGCCTTGGGGACCTCTTCCCTCTGGGGCTTTCTCTGGGCTCCACCGTACGAGCTGTGCAGGGCCACCGGGCTCTGGGAGGGTCAGAGAGCCAGGCCAAGCTGCCTTCCCTTGGGGGGAGTTGCTGGATGCTCAGGGGGTCTGGCAATGAATTGCTTCCTCCCTCTCCGGTCCCGCTGGAGGAGGTCGAGCCTGCAGCGCCGACAGCATCGAGAGCCACCGCACTTGCGGTGTTGGAGCGCTCCGCTCATCCAGCCTCTGCTGCCAGCCTCTCCCTCTCGAGATCACCTGCCAGCCAAAGCGTATGGTGTCCTGGCCTCCTGACCTCGGAGGTGATGCTGCAAGGTGAAGCTCCCACTGCGTCCCGAGGGCCTGACACACATAGAGGCAGCCTAGGGCCACTCTCTCTACACACTGCTCTTGTGAGAGGTGCCACGAACCCATCACAATCAGGCCCCGGACCAGGAGAGCCACCAGAGCACCATGGGCACCTTGCCGTCAGGCTGTGCCTCTCTGCGGCTACCCCCGCGCTGCCAGAGCGGCCAGCAGCTGACGGGGGTCACCTGGGGAAACAGGCCGCCTGCAATGCAAGGGGCCGTGGGAAAGGTAAGACAAACTGAAAGGCGCTCTCACGCTGTGGAAAGAGGCCGATGGGCTGGCAAGCCTGAGAAAGGGCACGCCTCCGTTGGCTTGCCTGTGGCCAGGCCCTTCCAGTTCCTGGTTCCGTTTGTTTAAACTTTGCTGGGCATTTATTGGTGTTTGTTACAAACCTTGAAAAACCAACGAAAATCGGTGCAACGACAACTTGAACGTTTTCTGGCTAAATATCAGGGTTAATATTGGGGGCGTGGGAGGAGAGAGACAAGGTACCAAATAGAGGGAAGTAAGAGCATTGAAAGTCAAAAGAATTGAATGCTGTGGTTTATTTCATGAGCTAAATCCTAACAGCGTGTACATATGCGCACATGCATGTGTGTATCTTCCACGATATTGCCTTACTCTACTAGACAGTCTCACAGTTACCCTTGGACTAATTTTTTTATTAATTTTATTAACATAAACGCATCTGCATAATGTATTTTTCTTAACATAATCAGGATTTTTGCCTACATGTGTGGTCCAAAATTTGGGTGCAAAATGATAAAACGGTCACAGAACAATGGCTTTCGTGAAAGCCAGGAATGTTTTGGTAAAAACCAAAAAGAAAGGGCCTTGGCCACCCATCGGGGCAGTCTTGAATTATACCTGTCACTTCACAAAGGTGGCTGTGCAGGAGGAAAACCAGGTTGCTGAAAGCTCTTCATGCTGCTTTTGGGGTGGCCGCGAGGGCGAACACAGTCTCGGGTATGCAGGGAAGCACGAGGGGACCTGTGGGTAGTTTGTTAGGAAAAGCAATCTTTGGAACACGTACAGCGAAGGTTTTAGATTTCCACTGCTACATCAGTCACTTAGGCTTGTAACCTTCTGTTTTGAACCTGGTCTCAGGGGCCTTGTTGAAAAGGGGAGCAGGAGATGAATGGGATCTGCCCTACATTATCACCCACCTGGCTCTGGAGAGCTTATGAACTTGGGGGCACAATTGGGAATGATTTTGCATAGGCAAGGCTGCATTTTCTGGGTGTCAAGGAGGGACAGCCTGGGCAGGTGCCCGGAAGCCCTTCTCTCCTGCCCCTGAGCCATGACAGGATTTGGTGGGAAAAATGGGAGGAGTGGGGGGTGGGGGAGAGGGCAGAGGAAGGACTCCTGCTGTAGCAACACTGGTGTTAGTTCTTTCCCAACGGACCGATCAATTGCGCCATTCCCCTTGCTGCCCTGGCTAGCTGGGAGGCACCATTCCCTCTTGGGGGCATGGCTTCCATTTGAGACCTGGCGGAGTGGGATGTTCAGCTGGCAGCTGGACTTGCCCCGGGGCGAAGCCGGTGCCACAGATGGCGGGTGATCTGCGGAAATCAGGACATGCACTGGAAATGTTCGTTCCTTTGGTTTGTGGTTTTAATCTAGCTGGAAACGGGGGTCAGTGTCTTGAGAACTCTTCTGGGCTCTTTGGGGGCCGGATGGTGAGTCCCCTACCCTCCTCTAAGTGTGGAGGAAGTTGCTGTTTGCCTGTCACTGTAATTCAGGCCACATGGGCTGGTATGTTGCTGGATGGGTTGCGTCATCATTTGGGGGAACCCACTAGGTTAACCTTCCCATGACAGTTCATAGCTCCCGGGCTGCGAACCCACCATTTCTGAGTTACTGTCCCATTCCTGAGCGACCACAGCAGCCACGCTATCCTGCACATGGTTAGAGAGCAGCATTCCTCCCACTTCTGCTACCCCCTGTCCTGCTAGAGCAGATGGCCAGCAGCACGGCCCTGTCAGTTTGGAAACCCGGAGGTTCTTTTCCCATGACACAGTTCTCACAGGGCCAGAATTTCCCTACCCACACTGCACGGAGGCCATTTTGGGTCCTCCTTTTCCTGGCAGATACAATACATTCACTGCCTTGTGTGGTGTCACATCCTGTTACATTGTAAACGAACGCGATCACTGCCCCATGTCGCATCCTGTTACGTCCTAAATTAACGAAGTCCCTGCCCCGTGTTGCATCCTGTTACTGTATGTCCTAAATTAATGCGGTCACTGCTTTGTGTTGCATCCTGTCCCGTCTGAAATCTCGACACTGACTGCCTTGTCTCCCACCCTGAATTGGAAGCTCTTGGCCCACCTTGCATCTTCCTGCGTCCTGAATCAAGGCAGCGGTCCCAACGCTTTTTCCTCAGCTTTCATCCTAAATACGGCCATCGTCGCCAACTAGCCTGATGTCTGTTTTTGCTGGGAGACTAAGTTAAGACATCCTGTGGTGTCAACAGGGTGGCGGGAGCTGTCCTAATGCAGGCTGGAACCCCCTGGAAAGGCTGGACCCATTTAGGATGCAAAAGGAGGAACGAGTGGCAATGAGCTATTAGTGGAGTAGAAGGGCTTTTTATAACACAGCCCATCATGAGCTCAGATGGGACAGTGAGTGTGAGCTCACCAGGGGCAGGCATAGTTTTGGCCTAAGTTGGTCCTAGGAGCTATGCCTGTGCCCAATTCCATGTGCTGGCATGGAGCCTGCTGTCTTGGCCTGGCAGCTCCCAAATCTGATGTATTATGCATTGGCCTTTCCTGTTGTGGGAATTCCCAATTCCTGCCTTCTTCACCTCCACCTAACTAGCATCATGGAGGTCGAAGCGGAATGTGCTCTCAGAGAATGGAGAACCCTGCCTCGCATGCTAGAACGTAGAGAAAAGGCAGTAGGTCGTCTGGTCCATCCCTTTGATGAGATCTCCAAATCAAAGAGAAAGTGAAAAAAGCTGAGTGCACAAGGCTAGAATCTCCAGGAAGTGCCCAGTAGGATCTTGGGATAACAGTCAGGAATCTACTCCAGGGGTCTTTTTATCCAAGGAGCCCAGAGCATTCTTGGGTAAGAGTCAAAGTGTACACACTGGCTCTTCTCTTTCAAGGAGCGTAGCTGTATTCTAGGGAGATAGCCAGGATGCTAGAATTGGACCATGGACCTCTTGACTAGGTTCATTCCAGAAGCACTCTAGCACCCCTCCAGATGCAAAAATTACTCCACTGAGGACCTGCAACTGAGCAATTCCAGGGTTTGTAACCGCAACTTGCTCACATGCAGGATCAGCGTAGAGGGAAACTTAGTTGAAGAGGATTAGCATAGCGGCATCTCCTCTCCAGAGACCTGGCTTCAGATCCTTGTACAGTCACAGGTAGAATGAGTTTGACAGGTCTCAGGCTAGCTCCTAGCGGGTGTTTGTCACACTGCGCAGTTTGTCAGGGTTGGCTGTCGTTGCTCAGAGAGGCTCAGTTTTGGAATCGCCAGGCTAGGGCTGAGTCGCACAGGCAGAGCTGTGCACGGAGCCGGAACTGGAATAGCAGATGTGGCAGGAGATCAGGGCTGAGAGGCACTGGCAGAGCTGTGGCGGGGAGCACATGTAGCCTTGGCTGCATTAGGTTTCCCCTTAGCGAGTGGCTTTGGTTTCTCACTCTGAGCGCCAAATTGACCCCCCTATTCACCCCCTGCCGAAGGACTGTGAAGGGTGGCTCCGGAGCTGCTGTCTCCCATGTGCTGCTCTCTGCCTTTCTCACTCTGTGTCTCTCCCTGTCCCATCTCTTCTCCTTGTTTTTCCAGAAAAGAAAGTCCAGTTCCAGCGTTCAGTTAATGGTGAGTGTCCTTTGTCTGCCTCAATGCCGCGCCCGCTGGGCCTGTCAACCTGCGCCAGCCTACCCCAGCCTTGGGACTTCCCTTTGACACAGGGTAGGGTTGAGGGAACGCTGGGCTTGAGGGAATATTTTCAAAGCAGTATCTCCCCCATCCCTCGAACAGGGTTGGTGATAGAGTTGTTAAATATCGGTTAACTGAACAGTCGAGTAACCTCATGAATTCTTATTGGTTACTCGACTATTCTGTAGTCCCGGGGTGGGGCTGGCAGCCAGTGCGCTCCGGCCCCACTCCCGGGAAGCCCCCTGCCACTCTGCATTGCTGCCTCTGTATCAGAAGCAGCAGTGTGGGGTGGCAGGCGGGAGCTGGTCTGTGAGGGGATCCAGTTTAAAAAACAGCTCAGCTCATGGACACCCCTGTCGCCCGGGCTGCTGCCTCTTTATCAGCCCCTGCTTGGGGGGGTCTGACCTCCCAGACCTGGTGCAAGCTGGAATTGAGCTGGGCTGACCTGCCTAGCTCCTAATACACTTTAAATGCAGAGCTGCAGCAGGGGTAGGTCCCAGACCCATCGCAAGCCAGAACTGAGCCAGGCTGCTGGCCAGCCTGCTACAAAATTTACTGGCGGGGATGGGAGGGGGGGAATGAGTGTAGTCTATAGCATTAACCTATAAGCTTTTGCTTATCAGTTAATAGGTTAATCGAGAACTCGATTACATCCCTAGTTGGTGGTGGCCCAGGTCAACAGGAAACCAGCTTTGCTTCCTGCCGGCTGGTTATCACGGCATTTCTCCCTATTCTCCCATCTGCAGGCTGCATCAGTCCAAAGAGACTTGAAAAAAAACCCCACCTTACTTGGCTCTGCTGGCACTGTACGGTCCCTGGAGTCATAATAGCAATGGCAGCCCGCTGTAGTGGATTATGGGTAATACATAAACATGCCTCGGCTGGGATGAGCTAGCGGAGTGGTTGCTCTAGCTCATTTAGCAGAGTCCTCTCCCTGGGAAGTTTGGAGAGTGGAAGGGTTCGCCCTGCCTCTCGGTGCAAATCTGTGTATCGCTCGGCTGTTTGTCTCAGCCTTTGGTGGTCCATGTGGGTCTCAGAAGCCCTCTCTGTTTGATTGTCCATTTCTCTCCCTATTACACAATCCGTGTGGTCTCTCTCACTCCTGCACAGCCCCCTCGCTCTCTCATTGCAGTTACCTCTCTTTGTTAATTTGTACATTTCTTTTCCTATTGTACAGTCCACATGGTGTCTTTCACCCCCTCACAGCCACTCCCTGCCCCAGCCGGCTGCAGTCCTAGGAACCTCTGACCCTCCCTGCCACCCCCCAGACCCGCCCTTTGTATGTCATGGTAGACATTTGCAGGAAGGAAAGGCACGTCCACTCCTACCGACGCCAGCTCCCTTCTCCTGGGCTGCAACGTTTGAAAGTCAGGGAGGGCACCTCAGTTGCTATACTAGCGTGGTGGTTGATGGCTGGCTCAGTCCGCTGGTGTTTTACCTGATTTCGGTCCATTTGCAGATTTGGGTGCTGTGGGTAGAACCTGGGTGACGGATTGCGGCACACACAGGATCCTCCTAGCACGCAATGTAGAGTGGGTCTTACTTTTCCTCTCTCCTTTCCGCTCTTTGCTCAGGAATCTTCGGAGAGCACTAACACCACCATTGAAGATGAAGACACCAAAGGTACAGTAGGTGGCCTCCAGGCGTCAGGGAAAGAGGTGCAGGATCCTACCCTCTCTACTGGACCCTCCCAAGTCAGACAGTTATGGGCCATGCAATAGAAACTCATTTCTGCCTTGTGCCCTCAGTTTCCCCACCTGTGAAATGGGCATAAGGAGACTGACATTCTTTGTGAAGCGCTTCAAGACTTAAGAGGAAAAGTGCTAGATCAGAGTTAGGTGTTATTATTACTAGGGTGCCCGAGCCACTGTGAATATACGGGGGGAATTTCATTCTCTTCATTGGTTTACACCGAGAGAGGTGGGCTGTTGTATCTGCTCATCCACTGGAGGAGAGGCTAACTGGCCTCAGTTTTGAGCGCCCTCTAATGGTCAGGAACATGACCATGGTATGCCGTGCTTTATGCAGCCCTTGCAGTGAGGTCCAGAGGCAGCCTTTTGCCCACCCCTGATCTAAGCCATCCCTGCCAGAATCCATCCCAGCGCTTCACCGGGAATCCTCCCAGTCTTTGCAAGTGCTTGCGCTCAGCAATCTCTCGCCCTGCGAAGCACCCCCTCCCTTTCCGTGCCTGCCCCTTCTGACGCAGCCCTGGCCCCTAGAGACAGTCTGAAAAGTGAATCAGCCTTTGGGGAGAGCCTGAGGAGGAAATACCTCCCTCCTCCCTGCCCGGGCCAGCGCACCCAGAATAGCCGGGGAATAATTGTGCAGCACTAATTTGTAAAGTCTTCCCAATGAAATGAACCCAGCAGCTAGTGATGTGGACTCTGGCCTGACATTAAAGTTAATTGAAAATCCGTCCTCCCAGGGAACAGGTCCCAAGAGCCAGGGAATGGTAATTAACATTTCAAGGGGTGGAAGCACTTCGGGCCAGGCATGCAAGAAAGGCCTAGAGCTACATATTCATTTTTATGAACACCCTGCTCTCGCTCTTCCCCCTTTGGCATAATAAAAAATTAACTCCACTTTCTGAGTCACACAGACCCCTGAGCTGCCTCTGAACTGGGCCTCATTAATAAGCCCAGGGGAGCTCTGACAGGCTCCTTCTGAATCTCTGTTCTGATGGGCCAATGAGTGTCACTGGACTTGTCCCAAGCAGGTTTAGGCCTCTCCGAGGTCCACCTGGGAACAGGTGAGGAGATGTGGGAAGACTGAAGGAATTGGGGTTGTTTAGTTTGGAAAAGAGAAGACCAAGAGGGGACATGAAAGCAGCTTTCAAGTACCTAAAAGGTTGTTACAAGGAGGAGGGAGAAAAATTGTTCTCCTCAATCTCTGAGGGTAGGACAAGAAACAAGGGTCTCAAATTGCAGCAAGGGAGGTTTAGGCTGGACATCAGGAAAAACTTCCTGTCAGGGTGGTTAAGCACTAGAATAAATTGCCAAGAGAGGCTGTGGAATCTCCATCACTGGAGATACTGAAGAGCAGGCTGGACACATACCTGTCAGGGATGGCTTAGATCAGGGGTGGGCAAGAGGCTGCCTCTGGACCTCACTGGGGCTACGTCTAGACTGCATCTCTCTGTCGACAGAGGTATGCAAATCAAGCATGTTGAAATTGCTAATGAAGCAGGGATTTAAATATCCTGTGCTTCATTAGCATAAACATGGCCTCTGCTTTTTTTTCGAAATGGAGCTTTTTTGAAAAAACGGCAGTCTAGACGTGGATCGGTCGAAAATAAACCCTTTCTCGACATCCTGTAAACCTCATTTTTTGAGGAATACAGGATCTGTCAAAAAAGGGTTTATTTTCGACAGATCCGTGTCTAGACTGCCATTTTTCTTTTTTTTTTTTTTCAAAAAAGCTCGGTTTAAAAAAAAAAGCGGTGGCCATGTTTATGCTAATGAAGCACGGGATATTTAAATCCCTGCTTCATTAGCAATTTCGACATGCTTGATTTGCATACCTCTGTCGACAGAGAGATGCAGTCTAGACGTAGCCCCAGTGAGGTCCAGAGGCAGCCTTTTGCCCACCCCTGATCTAAGCCATCCCTGACAGGTACGGATATATGCGGCACGGACTAGGTAGTTCGAATTAAAGATCCTAATTCGAACTACCGTTACTCCTTGTGGAATGAGGAGTAATGGTAGTTCGAATTAGGATCTTTAATTCGAACTACCTAGCCCGTGCCGCGTGTAGCCGCGGGCACGGAGTTCGGACTAAGGGGGATTTAAAAATGGCGGCGCACGGGAACATGCAAATGAAGCCCAGGATATTTAAATCCCGGGCTTCATTTGCAACTCCGGTTGCCCTCATTTGTCTACCTAGCTCGAACTAACAAGCTAGTGTAGACATACCCTTGCAGATCTAAAGGTAGCCATCCTGCAGCAAAAAAACTTCAAGACCAGACTTCAAAGAGAAACTGCTGAGCTACAGTTCATCTTCAAGTTTGACACAATCAACTCAGGATTAAACAAAGACTGTAAATGGCTGGCTAACTACAAAAGCAGCTTCTCCTCTCTTGGTATTCACACCTCCAGATCAGCTACTAGAAGTGGGCCTCATCCTCCCTGATTGGATCCACCTCGTCATCTCTAGCCTGATTCTGGCCTGCATATTTATACCTGCCTCTGGAAATTTCCACTACATGCATCTGACAAAGTGTGTCTTTGCCCACGAAAGCTTATGCTCCAACTCTTCGGTTTGTCTATAAGGTGCCATAGGACTCCTCGCCGCTGCTTCATTAGCAATTTCAACATGCTTGATTTGCATCCCTCTGTCGACAGAGGGATGCAGTCTAGATGTAGCCTGGGACCCTTAAGCACTGCACAGCTTCATCCGCTTTAAATGTGGCTACTGTATTCTGGGAGCGAGGAGGGGGGCTTTGTGCTCTGTCCAGCCCTTCAGCAAAATCTCTCAGCTCCCATTGGCCAGATTCCAGCCAGTAGGATCTGAGAGATTTTGCTGGCGACAGGGACAGTCAATGAAGCCTCCTCCCTCCCTCAATTCCTTCCTTCCCCCCCTCTCCACCCTGCCCGGAGCAGAACCACATGGAGCAGCTTGCACTGCAGCCTTCAGGTTCCTGCAGGGCTGCTGGCTGGGAGCCACCTACGTAAGCACCTCCCAGCCAGAGCCTGCCTCTGGCACTCCCATGCCCTCTCTGCCCCCAACTACCTGCCTCAAACCACCATCCAAACTCTCTGCACCCCTTAGGTCACAGCTCCCTGCACCCCCTCCTATACACTTCCCCCAGGCCATCCATATCCCCTCCCTGATCTGCACCCCATTCCCCTGCCCCAAGTCATCACTCAAATCCTCTGCAACCCCTTCACCCAGGTCACAACTCCCTCCCACACCCTGCACCCCTTCCTAGAGCCCCTTCCTCAGGCCAGAATCCTTTCCTGCACCCGTACTCCCTCCTGGACTCTGCACCCCAAGCCTCTGCCCCAGATCACAACCCCCTCCTTCACCCAAACTCCCTCTCAGACTCCACACCCCCTCCTGGACCCCAGTCTCCTATCCCAAGCTCCCTTCTGCATCCAATCTCTGTCCCAGATCCCACACCCTCTCGGAAGAAATGCGGACCTTGACCACTTGCAAAAATCTTGGAGAGGCCCCTCATTCAAAATTATTGCCCACCCCCGGCCTAGATTGTGCTTGGTCCTGCTGTGAGGGCAGGGGACTAGACTCTCAAGGTCCCTTCCAGTTCTAGTGTTCTATGATTCTATGTAAAATATCAGCCTGGCCCCTGCTGAAAGGTATGTTTGCTGGTTCTCTCCTTGTGTTTCTGTGGGCAATGGAACAGAGGCAGGTGGGATTCTGAGATCAGACCTCCCTCTGAAACATGCAAGGAGAACCTACCTCGGGTGAGCCCAGTTTAGTGCACCTCTTCCAATCTTAGGCAGAAGCCAGGGATGTTCTTTGGCTGTGTGGAAGAAGTGCCATCCCCAGACTATGACAATCCCAACTTAAGTCTCAGCGGTGATCATGAGTAGGATGGACACCCAGCCACCAGATAAGGGATCAATTAACTGGTTACATCCAGCCTAGCATTTGAGTAGGAGTCCGTAGCACAGAATTCTGGCTAGTATGCTGAATAAAAAGTCTTGGAGAGTCAAGCAAAGTTCTCTTGCTTGGAGGTAACTAAACTGGTGCAGATTTACTGGCTAGATCATGAAGCTGAGATCACTCAAGATGCCATGCCACCATTTTACACCACACATGGGCTATCAGATGGGGCACTGACCCTTTCTGTACAAAGAGATGAACATAAAGAATTCCTGTAAGTTCTCCCGGATTCTGAAGGAGCTTCCCCACGAGTTGTGGTTAGAACTTTTCCATCTAATTGTTCCCTTTCCCTTTCCTGCTCCCATCGGAAATGGTTTCCAGCCATGCAGGAATCCCCATTTTCCATCCTCTGCCCCTGACAAGTTTTCTCAAGTGAACGGGTGAATGGGGGTGCCATTTTGCTCATGGGGACCTCAACCTTTGCGCTTTTGTTTTTTGAAACCAACAGTACGAAAACAAGAAATTATTAAAGTCACAGAGCAACTGATCGAAGCAATAAGCAACGGGGACTTTGAATCCTACACGTGAGTGTACCTGGGGTGGGGTCTGACTGTGTAACGGGGGAGGGGGAGCTAGTTAAAAGGGGTTGTGAAAACAAGGTGGGTTGGTTTGTGTGGCCATCCAGTTCGAAAATATCAGGTAGTTGTGATGGTGAGTGAGAAAAGGAAAGTGTCTAGTTCAAGATTCTAGAGTGTTGGTGTAACCCGCACACCTGCTGGGTGCGGTTCACGGTCCCATGTAGTGGCACTTAGACCACTTACAGAGAGAAAGAATGAGTTTGCTCTACAGTCTGAGGCCAGGTCTACACTGGACCTGGCAGCTCAGTTTAAGGTACACAAGTATGTAGCTGGAGTCGGCTTACCATAAGCTGAGCTTGGTGATGTCCCCTTAGCGGGTTTTGCTCCCGTCGGCTTTCCTTACACCTGGCAAGAGCAGGAGTACCAGATACTGGCGGGGTGCACTCTGAGTTGGATTTAGCGAGTCTTAACTAGACTCACTAAATTGAACTCCAGAAGATCAATTGCGGCAGCAACAATTTTGTGGAGTGACGACATGCCCTTAGCTGAGAGCCAGCTGGCTTTTAGCTCTAGCTGTAGTGACTCCTGCACTAAGCTCCAAGGGTCTCAGGTTCTGTTCAGGCTGTTGGCATTACATCAATATCAGAGCTGGGATGGAAATTCAGAAGATCTGATTTCCCAGTCCCATACTCACACCAAAACACTGGACTATGCCTCTCTCCCATCCTCATAATGGATGGGTGCATTTTATGGAGTGCTAAAGGATGCATAATTGTACTTGTGATTTATGATGGAGAGAGGAATGTTATTTCTGCACATTATTACTTGGCATTGCCTTGCAGTACTTTGAAACCCAGCAAGTTTCTACTAGCTGAGCAAGTATGTTCCAATGCCATTCCTGCCTACAAGCGCTTGTGTCCAGAGCCAATTTAAGAGTGACTGCTGAGCTAGTACAGATTTCACCTCCTGCCTCTGGGCACGAGAGCAGGAGCAGGGCTAGGTTTGTATTTTGCGCAAAAAAGAGCTGTCTACATGGTTCCTTTTTGTGCAAAACCCCCCTCTTGCGCAAGAGCTGTTCTTCCTGAAAAAAATGCGGAAGAACGGCTCTTGTGCAAAAGCCTCTTGCGCAAAAACGGAGCCTCATTAATTATGCAAATGAAGTGTGGTGATATTCCACGCTTTGTCTCATTTGCATATTTTTTTGCGCAAGGGGGGCAGTCTAGACATAGCCCCCCATCGCCAATGCATATGATGGAGTGGTTTTTACCCTTAAAAGATTATGCCCAAATAAATCTGGTAGTCCTTAAGGTGTTGCAGAAGTTCTCATTGTTTTTGCAGATACAGACTAACACCGCCACCCCTCTTGATTCCTGGATTCAAAATGACATTTCATTTTAAAATTTCCTTTAATTTTTTTTTTTTTAAATCCAAGGTTTATAACTGATCAGCGTTTGAAATGCAACTGTTTGATTTTGTCAAAATGAAACACATTTTTCTTGATCCAAAGCAATTTATTTTTTCTTTGATTTGCTGAATTAAAAAAAATGATATTATTTTTGGTTTGACCCAAATGATTTGTTTTTCTCCAGTGTTTTGGATTTGCCAGAGCATTGAAAAATCAGTTATTCACTAGGGATGTTAGATATTAGGTAACTGAATAGTCGAGTAACCTCATAAATTTTTATCAGTTACTCGACTATTCTATAGCCCAAGGGGGTGGGGCCAGCAGCCAGTGCGCTCCGGCCCCACTCCCAGAGAGCCCCTGCCACCCCACAGTGCCACTTCTGTATCAGAGGCAGCAGTGCTGGGTGCCAGGCGGGAGCAGGTCCATGACGGGCGCCAGTTAAAAACCAGCTCCCTTCAGAGACTGTCTGCCTGCCACCCCATGCTGCTGCCTCTGATATGGAGCATCCTCTGTCCATGGTAAGAGTGACAGAAGCAACAGTGCAGGGGAGGGGCAGGTGGCACTGCAGAGCCGATGCTGAGGGGAACCGGCTTTTAAGCCAGCTCCCGCTTTCCTGATGCAGATGCAGCAAGGGGCTGATGTGCAAGTAGTTGACAAGATTAACTGATAAGCCTAGGCTTATCGGTCAATCCTATAGTCAACTACTTGTTTACATCCCTATTATTCAGCCTGCACTAAGTCAAGCAGGTGTGTTGTGAGCAAGACGCGAGAAGTCATTCTTCCGCTCTACTCTGCGCTGATTAGGCCTCAGTTGGAGTACTGTGTCCAGTTCTCGGCACCACATTTCAAGAAAGATGTGGAGAAATTGGAGAAGGTCCAGAGAAGAGCAACAAGAATGATTACAGGTCTAGAAAACAGGAGCTATGAGGGAAGACTGAAAGAATTGGGCTGGTTTAGTTTGGAAAGGAGAAGACTGAGAGGAGACAGGATAGCAGTTTTCAGGTATCTAAAAGGGTGTCACAAGGAGGAAGGAGAAAAATTGTTCTCTTTAGCCTCTGAGGATAGGACAAGCAGCAATAGGCTTAAACTTCAGCAAGGGAGGTTTAGGTTGGACATTAGGAAAAACTTCCTACCTGTCAGGGTAGTTAAACGCTGGAAAAGTTGCCTAGGGAAGTTGTGGAATCTCCATCTCTGGAGATATTTAAGAGCAGGTTAGAGAGACACCTGTCAGGGATGATCTAGACAGTACTGGGTCCTGCCCTGAGGGCAGGGGACTGGACTTGATGACCTCTCGAGGTCCCTTCCAGTCCTAGTGTTCTATGATTCTAAGCCAGGAGGGCTGGGTGTTCCCCTGAGGTCTGAGCAATACAGGCACGGGGTGTGAGAGAGGGGATGTAGGACTCTGTATTCCAGAAGAGGCTGGGATGAATTTATAGTTACATAGCAGCTTTCCCCTAGACCTTTCAGGTTGAAGAAAGAGATAATCTCTCTCCTCTCTCTCTGTGCTTTGGCTTCCTCAGGAAGATGTGTGACCCTGGAATGACTGCCTTTGAGCCGGAGGCCTTGGGAAACCTAGTGGAAGGATTGGATTTCCATCGATTCTACTTTGAAAACTGTAAGCAGCTTCTTTCCCCCCAACAGGCTTTGGCCTCTATTAAGAGCAGGGTGGCTGGGTTGGGGTGTCTCCGGATCCCCTGGGATGGGATGTTTTCAGTGGTCCCATGTGATCTAGGCAGGAAGGAAATCAAATTTGGTACATAATTTGAAACGGGGAGCCGCTGGCTCATGGTGTGCTGCTTTGGTTAGCTGTTTGGTGAGTGATGACATGATTTGTAGAGTGACCCCTTCCCAGTCCAAGCCGAGCTGATTCAGAAATGACCCCGTGCTCCCTAGCCCAGGCAGGAAGTTTGCTTGCTAAGGGTCCCCCTTTCTTGTGGCTAGTTAAGGAGAGAGGCAATTGCTCACTCACACAGGACCCCTGCCCCTGTGTAATGCCCCCTGCCTTCCCCCATGTCCAGTGTGGTCCAGGAACAGCAAGCCAGTGCACACCACCATCCTGAACCCACATATCCACCTGATGGGAGAGGAGTCGGCCTGCATCGCCTATATCCGCATCACGCAGTACGTCGACGCAGGCGGCATCCCACGCACGGCGCAGTCTGAGGAGACCCGCATCTGGCACCGCCGGGATGGCAAATGGCAAATCGTCCACTTCCACAGATCTGGAGCACCTTCCGTTCTACCGCAGTAAGCCACGTTGGCACGGAGACAAGAATGGCAGAGGAGACAAGGCCTGAAGGGATAAAGGGCCCACGAAGGGAGTTGAAGACTGAGATGGGACATGAGAGCAGTTTTCATGTACCTAAAAGGGTGTGACAAGGAAGGTTGAGGAAAATTGTTCTCCTTGGCCTCTGAGGACAGGACAAGCAGCAAGGGGCTTAAATTGCAGCAAGGGAGGTTTAGGTTGGACATTAGGAAACACTTCCTACCTGTCAGGGTGGTTAAACACTGGAATAAATTGCCTAGGGCGGTTGTGGAATCTCCATCACTGGAGATATTGAAGAGCAGGTTAGACAGACACCTGTCAGGGATGGTCTAGATGGTGCTTGGTCCTGCTGTGAGGGCAGGGGACTGGACTTGACCTGACCTCTCAATGTCCCTTCCAGTTCTAGTGTTCTAGGATTCTGTGAATGAATCAAGGGTCCATTCAAGTCCCTGCCTCTAACAGAGGCTGATGCCTGATGCTTTAGAGGAGCTTAGTAGGCTTCCCAGGTCATGGCCCTCCCTGTGCAGAGGTCTGCCTCGGGGAGGGAAGTTCATGATCACCCTGGCCCCAGCAGGGATCAGCTCACAGCTTGGCGCTCTAGGACTGACACCTGCGTCATTTCATCCTAGAGCGCATCAGGGCCAATTCAGGCAAATTTGCCCCCTCCCCCCCACCCCCATCCTCATGCTGAGCCATTCAGGCGGGTTTCCCAAGCAGGTAGGTCCAGGGTACGGGGTGTGATGTACCCCACGCTCCTGTGCCAGGCTTGGTGCAGCAGGGTGGGAAGGGTCAGTGCCAGCAAGAAAGAGGAGAGAGATCCAGGATGGCAGTGTGGGTCCGTGGAGGGAGTCAGGGGAAAAGCTACCAGGCCCCTATTGCTCAAGAGAGAACCTGCCCCTACCCAGGGCAGAGCTGAGATGGGGTGGGGAGGAGACACCCTGTCTATCCAGGGGACGGACACTAAGCACAGAGCTCTGGCAGCACCATGTAGCTCACACCCCAGCCCGCCCACCCCTCCCCCCTTCCCCCGCCACACTGTGGCATGACCCAGGGTCTCCCTGTGACGGCAGGTTTGGAAGCGTTATCCGGCCTGGCCCTGCCATATTTGTTAAATGGCCTCATGCTACACCCCCCCCCCCCCGCTAATCTTGTTTTACACATCCAGCTTGTGACATCTGCCTGCTTGATCCATTCTGCGCTGGGCGGGAACAGGGGCAGGAAAACCCATCTGGGAGGTGGGATGAAATTCTGTCGGGCTTCTGTGCACCATCCAGTCGTGAGCTTTGGGGCCCCACCCTGATGGTGCCCGTCTCCTGCAATTCCCACTGCAGTCGAGTGTCTCGTGGCCTCCCTGCTGGGAGAGGCAAGCGCTGCGCTCCCTCTGGATCACGCGCGTGGGCGGGATTCTCAGTTTGAAAAATCTGAGTCAGGAAAAATCAAACGCAGGCTCCATGGGGAGGTGAACGATGGAGGGGGCGGGTGCCGGTTAGTGCCTGCGGAGGGGCAGGGCAGAGGCAGACTCAAGCGACAGACCCAGGAGGCCCTGTGGCAGGACAAACGGAATGAGATGTCTTTCTCCTGACTTGTGTTTTCCAGCTGAAGCCTTGGCCAGTCGGGCCAGGTTTGTCACTGCCTCACTGCAAAGGGAAAACCCACCCCCATCCTTCACCTATGGAACTTGGCTGCTGGTTCTACTGCTTGGCTCTTGCTGGAATTCCTCCCGCCCACCAGACTCCTCACCAAAAACGAACAAAGGACAACCAGGCTGGAACGAGCTACAAATTGACTTCTTTCTCTCTCTCTCTCTCACTCGTCACCTTTGGCACCGCGAGCGCTGTCAGGGCCTGTGTACGGGCCCCCCTGCTTCTGCATCAAGCCACCTGCTGGAAAACAATTCGAAACAACTGGCCACCACACAGAACATGTCTGAGGTGAAAGCCTCCACCCACCGCCTCACCGGAACTCACGGATCCCTGCGCATCCTTCTTCACGGCTCAGAGCATTTCTGACCGAAGGGGATAGAACTCCAACTCCACCTCTGCACGGGAGTCTCTGGGGACCAAGGCAAAAGAGAGGAGTATGTGTGGGGAGGGAGGAGTTTCAAGCCGCTTTGGGCTGACCAAGGTCTGGGGCCACCTCCTCTCAGCACCAGTGGGTTTTGTCTTATTGGTGTCTAAGTACCTGGTGTGATGCCCTGGAGCTTGGCTGTTCCCCACACTGCTCCCCCTTGGGACTATCACTCCTGGCCTCCCAGTTCTTCTCTGCAGCTATGGCTGAAGGACATCAGTTTAAACTCTTTCAAAATCCTACTCACCTGCTACTCTAGGGCGAGTAGGGTTTTAATGCAATGGGTGAGTAAACGACATCCTTTGTTCCTCTTCCTAGAAATGGCTGGGTGGGCTGAGTCATATGAATGGCCCCGTGAGTTCTCACGTTCATTTTAAGCATGCTGGTCAAACGTGAACATTTTCCCTTCTTTCTCCCTTTGGAGCAGGGATTAGAGATTCTGGGAAAAGAGAAAGAGAGATTAAGAAATCGATTTCCATGGCTCTCTCAGCTTGCTAAGGTATCCAAGTGAAACTAAAGTGAGATCAGCTCTCTGTGCAGGGAGCATGGTGATAGATTGGGTGTGGTAGTTGGCTCTTCTTCCACAAGCAGCATTTATCTGTTCCTGTCTCAATGGTGGGAACCATCCCACTAGGAGGCAACCTCCCGTCATGCGGCACATTGCAGGTGGTCTTCTTTACCCTCCGTTAATTTAAGAGACCAGCTGCAAACATCTAGTGTTGAATCTGCCCTTTTGCCGCCTGCCCCATTCTTCCTTCATTCTGCCCTCCAAGACTCAATATTCTCTTCATTTTTAAAGGCCACCCAAACCCAGGAACCAAAACCCTTCCCCGTTAATCAGCTTCAGGAAATTTACAGTATTGACCACACTGGTGCTTAAGGAAACAGAGCTGGTTCATGTGAGAGAGAAAAAGCAACTGACCCTATGACACCTTTCAGCAAAGATGGCGAATATACACTTTAGTAATAAAACTTTGAGGAGTCTGATTATGCTTTGAAGAAACAAACAAGCCTTTAGCTATCTCTTCTACTTTGAGCGCATGCCTTTTTATAGGAAAAAGAAACCTACCATGTATTTCGTAAATTGATTTTGAGTATTTGCTGAAATTGATCTTTATGTAATTAACTAGAAATACTGAATGTGGGGGAGGGGGGATTTTTTGGGAGTTGTTGGATTTTGGGGGAGGTTGATATTGTTTTGTTTACATGTGGGAGCGGCTTGACAACAGAGATATTCTCAGTGAAGGTGGCCCTTGCCCGGGTCTGGTTCCAAGAGGGCAGGGAGGGAAAAGTTACAAAGCCAGTTATCTTGGGAACCACGCAGAGCCCCTTAAAATACATGGGACTGGTGGTAACATGGTCATTTCTATTTGCAATGGTAATGTTTAAATGTCAGACGTGCCTGTTTGAATGGAGACAGCTGGACAGCGAGGCATTCCTGGACTTGAAGGTCCGTGTTCTGCAGGAGGAATGGCCATCTTCACAGGACATCTGAGCCAGCTGGCAGGAAGACAGGCATGTGTCATTTCTGAGCCTGTGCATTTTCTTGAACGATAAACCACCATCCGGTGGTTCTTCCGGTGCCACCGTTATGTCAGTCTCATGACCTGGGGAGGATCTGAAAGACATCTATTTTTGGTAGAGGTACGAGGGGCGAGATCTGGTTATTTTTTGGCAATCCTTCCGTTTCCTGTTCTCTTTTTTCCAGCTGCAACTTCTTTACTCTTTGATGTGAGGTTACTGCAGTGCACTTCTTCTGCCTGGGGACTTTCTAACTGCACTTTCTTCATTTGCATGATGTTTAACTTTATAGACAGCGCGTGTATTTAGAAACAAACAAACAAAAATGCTTGTTTTGGACAAAAAAAAACCAACTACTACACAGTGTATTCTCAATGTAAATTCTGAATGGTGTATTTTTGCCTTTTCCGTGGTTTCAAGTGCTTAGCTTACCATTGAAGCAGGACAGCCGCCTGCTGAAACGCAGCCATGCTTGCAAAGTGCGAAAATCTGTTCCTGTTGGACCGGAGGGGAAGAAATCCAAGCAGCCAGGGCATTTAACAAGCTTCAGGAGGCATGTTCTATGAGATTCCACCGACCCCCATTGTGAGCTCATTATGTGGAATGGGTGTCGAATGTGCCTTTTTAGGGACGTATCAGCCAGATTCTCTGCTGGTGGAAATTAGTGTCAATCCATGAAACTTAATGAACCTATACGGATGTACACGGGAGCGACACTGAACCACCAACTGAGGGTCTGGCCCAGAATCGTCTCTTAAACAGGCTGGGGAGAGGATCAGCCTTCTCTGGTTGCTTTTCCACAGTGTTTTTCTTCCCGTGTGTGCTTAGTGCCAAAGCAATTTGCGTTTAAATGGGAGTGTTGGCTCTTTCACAGCTTACGATGCTCCTCTCGAACCTACTGTGAAGCCAAATCTGAGGAGGTGTCTCATCCCCCTACTGATCACCAGCCCTCTGCGCATCAGCAGTATTTTGGATGCCGTGGGCACCCCTGGGGCACTGCCCAGATCATGATTAAATGGCAGGATCAGCCCTGGAGGCTCCAGCGACACTGTTAAGTCTGATAGTTGTAATCCGCCCCCGGTGTAACTGCCCGGGGAAGGTAGCCTGAGTCCAGCCGGCACGGAGCACTTCCAGCTTTGCGGGGGAGCTGTGCCCCGGTGAGTTCGGACGACAACGGATGCTTTGGCACCCAAGCTGTAAGAGCGGCCGGCCTGGGCAGAGGCAGAGCGACCCGACATCCTGAAATTAGGGGCTTTGTCTTACATACGCAGCAATCCCCATCCCCTCTCCCCAGAAAAGCCCTGGCTGTCTGCTCACTCTCGGAGAGGGGGTGCTGGAGGCCGGGCGCAGAACACAAATACCTTTGAGCGCAGAGAGGCGCGCAATGCAGCGTTGACCTTTGCACGGAAACGTTCTCCTTTCCCTCCGGGAGCCTCCTTTGAAGGGGTGAAGCTGATTGGATGCCGTGGTAACAGTCCCCTCCGCTGCGAGGGCCGGGCGGCCACACCCACCTAGGCTCCGCCCATTTCGGCGTGCAGCATGCTTATGGCCTGACTTCTCACTGTTTCCCCATGGACCTTTTGCTCAGAGGAAGGCTCATCCCCTCTCATGGGTTGGATGGATGCCACAAGACACCCCCGGGACTTTGATAACAAGTGTGAGCCGCTAGAGCTTTTCCAAGTGAAGCAGTTTCTCTGCAGAGGCTGGGGGCTTTGGCTCTTTTGCGTCTTCCAGGGAAGAAGAATCCTGACAAGGCAGAGGGGCTCCCGCCTTTCACACCCTGCCCCCCACCTCTGCTTTTAGCAGCCACACTTCAGGGCTCTGCTACCACAAATGTGCCCTGGTCTCTGTTCCCAGTCTGGCCGGGAACACCTAGCGCAGGTCTTTGGCTGAGTAAGCCTTGACATGCTACTAAGCTGCAGCCTTCCTTTCGCAGCTGTATCTAAATTCCTTTTGCCCTGGGAGGCTCCTAGATGCCTTGGTCTTCCCCGAACTCTCCAATTCTGCCAGGACAAAGTATCTTCCATCACAGCCACCGGGCTCTTTGGGTTACAGGACTGAGGGCACCGTCTCTCCCCTGGTAGCCCGGCCCTCAGGGCCAAGCCACACTCCTTCATCCTCCTATTTCCCACGTCTGTCACAGGAGACCACATGCAACAGCTGCAGTGACAGCATTTGCCGCTGGGCTGGCGGGGTGGGGATGGCAATTCCCTTCTGACCCTGGGGAAACCGCCAGCTTCCATCTGCAGTGTCATCTCTCATGACCCTGCTGACACCTCCAAAAGAGATGGGTGACTGTAGCCCCTTCCCATTCCTCATTGCCGGCCATGTGTGAGTAGCGATGCTCTGAGGGGTGGAAAAGGCCTGATTCCCATGCAGTTTGGCCAGAGGTGTGATGGGGTGATGAGGTCACGTCCCAACTCAGCGTAGCCCTGTCTGTCCTGAAGCAGCACTGACGTTACCGCGCCTTTGGAGCAGCTTAGGCTTGCATCTTGCCATGCCACGGAAAGAAAATGGCCTGCATTATACCCCATGAGTCCTGTGCCTGGTGCATGAAGGCTCTGTAGTCTATGAGGAACCCGCAGGGTTCAAAAGTCGCCCATTTATTTAGGACATTTCGGGCTCAGTTTTCTCAAGCAGAAGACAATCACTCTGCCCAATATGATGAGCAAAGAACCTGGCCCTGACCCCAACCCCACCATAACCATCACCGACTGTAGCATCATTTGGGAGCTGGACAGGTCAGCAAACAGCTGCCGCCGGCTGGTGGCCCATCCTGGTGTGTGCAGGATGGCTTTGTAAGGCTGCTGCGGCAGGCCAGCTGGTGCAAACTCTCATTGATCGGGCGTTGAAGAGTGGTGACACAATAGCTGATGTTTGCACTGCGGCACCAGGACAGCAGTGTTTGGGGTGGATGGTGATGTGTCTATAAGACAATCCAGATATGGTCTTGTGATCCAAGGGTAGCTTTCTCTGAGATGTTGCAGATCATGCACTTAGCCCTTCCAGACCATGATTAACCCTTGTTTTTAGCCCAGAGAAACACATCTGTTGGTGTTTGTGGCCATATTGGGGGTATATTCCCATGGGAACATTCGGCTGGGTTTCGGGAAGTTCTTTGGAGGTATACACCTACGTTCTGGTAGCTTTGGATCCAACCCCAGATTGCCTGGCTGAGGATCGGGAGGGCAGGGGGGGCGGGGGAAGAGATTTGCCAGGACCCGCGCAAGGTAAGCACGCTTGGTGTAAGCCCCAATTAACCCTCCGCAGACACACCAGCAGTGGTGCAATGCAAAGCACAAGCAGTCCCGTATTTACAGACCATTTATAAAGGGATAACAAATGACTGCAGACAGCATAAGCATCACAGACGTGAGCAAGAGTACCCCAACAGGTTGTAGACACCTCCTCGGGAGAGGTGATAGATGCCTAAAAGATGCCCGTGGGATTCTACAACTGATGAAAACCATTTACTGAAACACCTTGTAACACTTCAGAGTGAATTGGTACAGGGAACCTTAATATAACGTGTCACCAAAACACCTTCCTTGCTGTGGAGGGAGGAGCTGGGATCAAAGGATTTGCTGTCTGTCCTCACTTCCATTCAGGGGGACACAGGTGGCCTTGTAGACCCACCTGGCTCTCCTCCCTCGGCCGAGTTTCCTTCCTTCTCGTCAATTCTCGCATGGGGGCTGTGAATCTTCCACCCTTTTTGTAACCGTGACACCAGTGAGGGAGGGTGGGGGTCTGGGGGAAGTGGGGCATTGTTTATTGACTTATTTCTTTTGGATTGTTGTTACTTTTTTCTAACTGTTGCACAATTTTAGGGCTTTTGTAACATTTTTTGAACAAGCAGGGAAAACGTTAACAGTGGTTTAAAAATATAACGAGATATATATATAGAGAGAGAGATATATAGATATATACATACATGAAATCTCTATGGAAATATTTATTTCACACGACTGCAAAAAAACAACAACCCACAAAATAATTAAAAAAAGGAGCTTTTTCATGTAACAAATTAAAACTCCAGAGAGAGGCTGCAACATGGCCTCTCCTGATTGTAACTCCGTGTGGTTGGACTCTAAGCCTTGTGGTATCTTTTGTAAGTGAATCCGATCTGTAAAGCGGCGTGTCCGTGTTGGATTCTTTGTTACCGTTTTTTGGAACCTGTGGCTGTGAACAGAATGATCACTGCTCAAATTTTATGCTATATTTTTGGGGGACTTGGGGTGCAGGGGAGGGGGAGGGAAATTGTCAGTTTTATTCTCGGTGTTTCAAGTGCAATAAATAGCTACAAACTTCTGAGCATGGAAAGCGATGATTTCTCCAGCAGTGACACAGACAGTCTGCCGCTTTGTCTGTTTGTTTTGTGGAGTGCAAATGTTGAGTCTGTCAGAGGGGAGGGCAGAGCTGTCCTGTGCATAGGACAGTTCAGGGCAGCTGCCCCAGGCCTTGTGCTCTGTGGGGCCATGTGGCGGCCACCTCCCTGTAGGGCCCAGGACAGCCAAGGGGATTACCAGGCGGCCTGGCTGATGGATTGCTCCAGCTCCTGCCACTGGGGGGGGAGTGTGTGGGGGGCATGCCTGCTGCTACCCCATGCCATGTCCCCCAGCTCATGGTGCTTGGGAGAAGGGGCTTCAGTCAAGGGGTGCAATGGGGGCAGGGCTTTGAGGAAATGGTAGAATGGGGCAGGGGTGGAGTCTGCGGCATGAGGGGTTGCCCTGGGCCCCATGCCCCCCTAGAGATGGCCCTGGGAGAAGGAGAAGGTTTTTATTACTTGTTTGTTTATTATATATATTACCATACCCCACCCCACCCTGCAGGAATCCACCTGTGGGACTTGTGGGACTCTTTGTTGTGAAGGCCAAGACAATTGTCTTTAATAAGGACAAATGCAAAGGACTCTACTTAGGAAGGAACAATCAGTGTGTCACATATATGAATGGGAAGCGACTGTCTAGGCAGGAGTACTGCAGAAAGGGATCTAAGGGTCATAGTGGACCACAAGCTAAATATGAGACAACAGTGTGATGCTATTGCAAAAAAAGCAAACATGATTCTGGGCTGCATTAGCAGGAGTGTTGTGAGCAAGACACGAGAAGTCATTCTTCCGCTCTACTCTGCGCTGATTAGGCCTCAGTTGGAGTACTGTGTCCCGTTCTGGGCACCACATTTCAAGAAAGATGTGGAGAAATTGGAGAAGGTCCAGAGAAGAGCAACAAGAATGATTAAAGGTCTAGAGAACATGACCTATGAGGGAAGACTGAAAGAATTGGCTTGTTTAGTTTGGAAAGGAGAAGACTGAGGGTATGTATACACTAGCCCCCTAGTTCGAACTAGGGAGGCTAATGAGGGCGACTGAAATTGCAAATGAAGCGTGGGATCTAAATATCCCGTGTTTCATTAGCATGTTCCCGGGCGGTCGCCATTTTGGAAACTGACTAGCCCGGAATAACTGCCCACGTCTACACGCGGCAGTGAAACAAGAGTTCAAAGTAAAGCCCTTAATTCGAATTAGCTGGTAAACCTCATTCCAGGAGGAATAACTGCTAATTCGAGTTAGGGCTTTACTTCGAACTCCTGTTTCACTGCCACGTGTAGACGCGAGCAGTTATTCCAGGCTAGTCAATTTCCAAAATGGTGACTGCCTGGGAACATACTAATGAAATGCAGGATATTTAAATCCCGCGCTTCATTTGCAATTTCAGTCGCCCTCATTAGCCTCCCTAGTTCGAACTAGGGGGCTAGTGTAGACACACCCTAAGAGGGGACAGGATAGTGGTTTTCAGGTATCTAAAAGGGTGTCACAAGGAGGAGGGAGAAAAATTGTTCTCCTTAGCCTCTGAGGATAGGACAAGAAGCAATTAAACTGCAGCAAGGGAGGTTTAGGTTGAACATTAGGAAAAACTTCCTACCTGTCAGAGTGGTTAAACACTGGAATAAGTTGCCTAGGGAGCTTGTGGAATCTCCATCTCTGGAGATATTTAAGATCAGGTTAGATAGACATCTATCAGGAATGGTCTAGATGGTGCTGGGTCCTGCCATGAGGACAGGGGACTGGACTTGATGACCTCTCGATGTCCATTTCAGTTATAGTGTTCTGTGATTCTAAGACTATAACAGGGTTCAAAAAAGAGCTAGATACATTCGTGGAGGTTAGGTGCATCAATGGCCATTAGCCAGGATGGGCAGGGATGGTGTCCCTATCCTGTTTGTCAGGGGCTGGAGATGCACCACAGGCGGAGGGATCACTTGATGATCCCCTGTTCTGTTCATTCCCTCTGGGGCAACTGGCATTGGCCACCGTTGGCAGACAGGACACTGGACTACATGGACCTTTGGTCTGACCCAGTCTGGCCGTTCTTATGAGTCTCATTCATAGACCAAGCCCCCATTATGCTAGGTGCTGTACAATCAGAGAACAAAACAGAAGTATCTGACTTGCTCTTTTTTTATTTGGTTGTTTTTCTTCTCTGGGATTGCAAAGGAAAGCGCGGCAATCGACTTCAATGTATTAATTAGTCAATCTCAAATACATAAATATTTTTAAATTACCCTTTCTGGAAGGGCTCCCTTAAACACCGTTGGCTGTGATTTGCCCCCAACCCCAAATAAAAATGTTTGAAAGCTTTCTTTTCTTCTCCCTGAAGATATTGACAGAGATCTCTTTTGCATTTAGGCCCGGATTCAGCAAAGCCACTTTTAATCAGTTAACTGGTCAAGCACAGTGTTTAACCAGTTAACCAATTAAATGGGATTTTATATCCCTAGTATGTTCACTTTTAAGTTAAAGTTATGAATGTGCTTAAGTGCTTTACTGAATCAGGACTTTGGTCAGTTTTCCCCATTAACTGCCTCCCTCTCCAGTTTTGTACTCACCCCTGTAGCATAGAGAGAAATATTGAAACTGACTATGTGCAAAGTAAAGCAGCTGAAGAATGGAGAATCATTCCCCTCCCCCTCACACTAATTCCTTTCAGGGACTGTCTCCTTGGGAGCTAGTCATAACAATCACGGGCACAACATTTTCCAGGAGAAATGCAATGCTCAGGCTAATGGTGTCCCTTTAAGTCACTGCTGTCTTAAGCTACAACCAGCAAGAATCAGTCATCTATGACAGCTGGTTCAAGAAAGAACCAGATAGATTCATGGAGGATGAGTCCTTCAGTACTTATTAGCCAGCCTGGGCAGGAACGGTGTCTCTGTTTGTCGGGGGCTGGAGGTGCACCACTTGAAGTTTACCTGTTTCTGTTCACTCCCTCTGGGGCATCTAGCATTGGCCGCTGTCGGCGACAAGACACTGGGCTAAATGGACCTTTGGTCTGGCCCAGTCTGACCGTTCTTACATTCTTCTGTCTTCATGGGCCAGGTGTCCTGGCAAACTTGGGGGCTACTTCAAAGTCATCACTTTAAACCAGAGGTTGCCTAGGGGAGGTGGGATGATGGCAAAGGCAGTTTTCAGTGTAACAAGTGCCTGATCGGATAAGGAAGCAGCATAATGCAGGGTAGGCCAGGGCAAAATGCCTTCTGTGGGCCAGATCCAGCCCGCCAAGCCAAGGGATCCAGCCTGTGGACACAGCAGGGAGCCTCAGGCAGACGGGCCTGCTTGCCCCGCCCCCGCATGCTGCTCAGAAAAGCTGCTGCGGGGCCATTTGTGTTTCACAAACTGTGAGCAGGGGAGAGAAGGGGAGTGGCGCTTCAGGGCTGCTCCTGTCTCCCGCCCCCCGCGCAATCAGGGGATGTGCGAAGTATCCCTCCCCCTTCGCATCAGGCTCTGCAGCCTATGCAGGAGCAGGGCAGGCTCCTGCCTGAGAAATGTGCTAGGTGTCTGGGTGAGAGTCTCACAAGTAAGTCTCCCGGCCAAAGCCTGCCCCGGCACCCAGCCTCTCCCTCCTCACCCCAGCCTTCTGCCCCTCCCACTCTTGCCCCCTACCCCGCATAACCCAAACCCTCTGCCCCCCTCCTGCACCCATATCCCCTCCCAGATCCTGCACCCCAATCCCCTGCCCTAGGTCACAAGCCAAACCCCGGCACCCCAATCCCGTGCCCAGGTCACAACTGCTTCCTTCACCCAAACTCCCTCCCAGATTCTCCTGCACCCCAGTTCCTTACTGCGAGCTCCCTTCTGCACCCAATGTCCAGCCCAGACTCCTGCACCTCCAGTGCCCTTACTGCTTCCTCGCCGAATGCCTGGGGGCTGCACTGTTCCTGCTGCCCCCTCCTCGCACGCCCAACGCCGTGCACCGTGCGTCTGCCGGAGCTGCACCTGCATGTGCCGAAAACACGCGGCGGAAGAGCGTGGTCATTTTTATTCCCTGGCAGGACTGTGTATGGCTCCAGGTTCCCAGAATGACCAAGGGAGCCTCCCACATCCAAGCCATTAGAGCAAATCTGCCCTGGCTGAGGAGTGGCAGAAAGTCATTATGAACGAGAATTTGAACTCTGGGGGCCAGTGAAGCAGAGAGTTTTCCAGCTGCTGGGAGATTCTGGGTGAGTTCCTTGGCCTTTGAGTGCAATCGAATGTAGGGAGGCCTGGAGTGGTCTCGTCTGTATGTACCATGTGCTGCCATTAGGCAAGTGTGAGAACCAGCTGGTCTAACCCAGCAGTTTTCAAACTTTTTGTCTCATGACCCAGTTGAAGAAAATTGTTGATGCTGCAACCTAACATCATTTGACTGGAGTGTGGGCTCTGGGGTGGGGCTGAGGAGGAGCTTTGGAGTGTTGAAGGGGGCTCTGGCTTTGCGCGGGGGGGCAGGATGGGTTTACCTTGAGCGGCTCCTGGTCAGCGGTGCAGTGGTGGGGAGGGGGCTGGCTAAGGCAGCTTCCTGCCTCTCCTAGCACCATAGACCATGCTGTGCCCCAAAAGCAGCCAGCAGCAGGTTCCCAGCTAATGGGAGTGTAGAGCTAGTGCTTGGGGCAGGGGCAGTGCATGGAGCCCTGTGCGCTCTTCCCACCCCTGCCCACCTCGGAGCTGGACCCCATTGTCAGCCACTTCTGGGGTGCAGCACAGTCTGTGTTGCCAGGACAGGCAGGGAACTGCCTTAGCCCCCCCACTGCTCACCTGATCCCCCTCTAGCCAGGACGCCCAGCACCCGACATCCCACCCCCCAGAGCTGGGTTGCGCCCCGTTGTTCGAAACCCGCTGCTCTAGAGTCACGGCATCCATCCTGCAGAGCAGGGAACAGGCTAGAGAGGCTGTGTGCTATAATCTAATGTCAAAGCCAAGGAAAGCTGCAGGAAGGGCACTGAAAATCCCTGCGCAGTAATGACTGCAGGGCCCCCACCGGGAGACGAGATGGGACCCAGGGCATTGGACGCTGTCTATGGGAGAGCCATGAGCACAACTGGAAACTCTGCACGTGATGAAAAAACCCACATCAGGCCAGACCTGGGACCAGGGGGCCCTGCGCACACTCATACCGGTGACAATGGCGTCTTCAGAGAACAGATGCCCAAAGCCCCCGCTTGCTACACGACAGTCTGGCCACCAGATGGCGGGGAACGACCACTGCTTGCACAGCGGCTTGGTTCAGGAAGACAGAGATGGAGGGAGGGTGGGAGGGAAGGAGAGAGGGGAACTGGGAATTCTCAGGAGGGATTTTGGGACAGGAGCTGACCAGGACAGGGCTGACACCTTTGAATCCCCCGTGACATGGGCTGACTGACTCAGTATCTCACAGATTTCCCTCCTTCAGCTCCCACGCTTCTGCCATGGGACATGGCCCTTCATCCCCCTTCCGTCACCGCCTCTGGGCTCCACAGCTGCCCGGGGGGCCATCCAAAGCTCTGGTCTTCCACGGAGGCATGGTCTGGATTGAATTCTGCTTGGCCTTTTATCCAGAGCGCAAGGAGGCTTCGCCGAGAGGGTCTCGTTTCCTGGCTCCTGGGGAAGCACAGCTGCAGGGCTGGCGTGGCCTTGTCTGGCCTGTTTGCAACAGGGGTGCTCAGGGCCCCCGGGAGAAAATGAGTCCCCACAATCCTTGCGATCCTGCCCTTGCACAAGGCCGGAAGCCTGGCAGTCTGGGGAGGCGTGTTACCCCAGAATCCTGCCGGGCAGAAGTTACTGGTCAGGAGCAGAAATAATAATAATAATAATCCTCAGGCATTTTATCAACTACACGTGGCTGAAATGCAGCCACCTCTGGAGGGCAGTGTGGTAGCTGAACAGCACAGAGTGGGTTGCACATAGAGAGTGGGGGTGAACATTTGGCTCAGCTCAGGACTCTGGGGCAAACCCCTATTCTTAAGGAAATTGCCAAGGGATTTTTAGTGCCCAGAAAGAGCAGGAGGGGGGGCTTCACCTGAAAGATCTGCACCTAGTTAACAAAGAACAGAAGAACGGCCAGACTGGGTCAGACCAAAGGTCCATCTAGCCCAGTGTTCTGTCTTTTGACAGTGGCCAGTGCCAGGTACCCCAGAGGGAATTAACGGAACAGGCAATCACCAAGTGATCACTCTCCTGTCATCCATTCCCAGCTTCTGACAAACAGAGGCTACGGGTACCATTCCTCTCATCGTGGCTAATAGCCATTGATGGACCTAACCTCCACGAACTTATCTAACAGGGTTTTAAAAAGGGTTTTAAAGTCCCGGCCTTCACAACATCCTCTGGCAAGGAGTTCCAGAGGTTGACTATGCATTGCATGAAGAAAAACTTCCTTTGGTTTGTTTTAAACCTGCTACCTGTTAGCTCACCTACCTGAGCTGGGTTGAGACCGTCGTGAGACAGGTTAGTTTTACTCTACTGATGATGTGTTGTTGCAATAACTGACTGATCCCGCTGTGCGTGCCTCACAAGGACAGAGGGCTGGGCCAGCCCTGCCAGGATTTAAACCTGTGCTCCAAACCTGTGCTGTAAATAGGAACCTCCAGCTCAGGAGAGCTGCAGTTAGAGTCCACTTTGCTCTTCAAATACCATCAAGCCCAAGTCTTCTTTCTCTGGTACTTCAACCAGGACAACAAACTGCATCAGGACTTGCTGCATGTCACAGAACTTGACATACGTGGCTTCTGCACTTTGAAAACCAAATGTGAATAACCCAGTTTCCTGGGACCGAGGTCTTCCACTGGCTGCTAGACATAAAGAGATCTCAATGCTTGCCACTGGGTCTGTAACTCTGGGTCCCGAGTCGCTTTCCGCCTTCCACCAATTGCCAACTCAGCTTCTTTCATTGTTGAGAAGTAAAAACAAACTGGCAGGGTCCCTGAATTGTCTTATTACCCCGGATTGTTTCCTACCTCTGCTGTTCCAGGGTCAGCTTTGTTCCTACCAGGAATTCTGGCTGTGTAGCTGCTCGTGCCAGAAAACCATAGGCTTGGGAACTAGAGGTGGGGGGAGGACGGTGTTGTGGGCTTCTGTCAACTGCCCCACACACCAGGGACTCTGTTGCTGGTACCGTACGCTGGGGGCTCTGCTGTTGGCCCTGTGCCTGGCATCCTAGGGGCCAGCCCCGCATGCCAGAGCTCTGCTCCTGGCCTCAGCTGGGGTGGGGAGAGGACAGGGTTATGGGGCTGGATTTCAGTGCCCCCCCGCACTCTTAAAAATGTTCCCACATCACTGCCGGGAACAGTCACAAACAGAAGGAGGCGGATGTCTAACGAATGGCTCTCCAGAGGCAAGCGTGTAGTGCGATAGCATCCCGCTGCTGTTTTCACCCACATGTCACTGCCCCTGAAAAAACCCCCAACCCTGCATGTTTAAAAACGGCACCTGCTGCCACCCAGACTCAGCTGCAGCCATTCCAGATTCACAGCTTGTGAAACAACGGCGTGGAATCTCAGCGGCTCCTTCTCATCACGGCACACAGCATCCCCAACAGAACCCCGCAGGTAAATTCCATGAGAGGAACTTCCCCAAAGAGCCTGGGCAAGCTTTTCAAAACTGACTCGTGCATTCGGGTGCCCTAGTTGAGACCCGTTCCGTGTGCTCCGCGTGTTCCCGAAAGGCAGGTCCCTTCAAAGTATATCAAATTGGGCATCCAAAAGTCACTCGGGTGAGGTTCATATCCCTCACTATACCCAGCTGTCTGTACCTGCCAGAGCTCTGTTCCCTGCTTTGTCTCATCCACCCCTGGCTCCGGATCGCTGCCTCCTTTTGGAACCAGTAGCCAAGCAAAGAGGAGGAGGTGCCTGTGTGTGTGGGACGTGGATCTAGAATGCCCTGGGTGAGCTACTGCCCAGGGAGTGGGACCTCTGCTGAAAGCTGAGACATGCAAGGGCTCTGGCCTGCTTGTAGGGGAATGGCCATGTTGGGCGGGAAGGAAGATTTTGTGCCTAACACAGAGACCTGGGAGTCAGGACACAGAGATCCGGGCTCTGTTCCCGAGTCACCAAGGGACAGAATTTTCAGAAGTGCCCTGTCATTTTGGGTGCCTCCAGGGCCAGCCCACAACATTTTGGCACCTGAGGCGGGGAGCTCAAATGACGTCCCCATGCCCCCTTGCTTGGGCCAAAACTTTGAAAGGTCTCAATTCTGCCGTCTTCCTGTTCTACTCCTCTCGTGGGACTGCTCTGCTACCTACATATGCACCAGCAGCAGACACAATTTTCTACACTCTGGGTCCTAGTGGCACCCTCCTCCCACAATCTGGCACCTGAGGTGGCCACCTCAGTTCGCCTCATGGTAAGGCCAGCCCTGGGTGCCTCTGGCTCTGCGGACATTTGGGGCCTGGTTTTCGGAGGTGCTGTGGTGAAGTGGGTTGAGAGTTTCAAAGCTGTCTATGTGATTTGGCCCCAAAGCAGAGTCCCAAGAGTCCTGCACTTGGGACAGAAGAATCCCAAGCACTGCTACAGGCTGGGGACTGACTGGCTAAGTAGCGGTTTGGCAGAAAAGGACCTGGGGATGACAGTGCATGAGAAGCTGGATATGAGTCAACAGGGCGCCCTTGTAGCCAAGAAGGCTAACGGCATATTAGGGTGCATTAGGAGGAACATTGCCAGCAGATCTAGAGAAGTGATTATTCCCCTTTATTCGGCTCTGGTGAGGCCACATCTGGAGTATTGTGTCCAGTTCTGGGCCCCTCACTATAGAAAGGATGTGGACGCATTGGAGAGGGTCCAGCGGAGGGCAACCAAAATGATTAGCACATGAAGCACATGATGTACAAGGAGAGGCTGAGGGATTTGGGCTTTAGTCTACAGAAGAGACAAGTGTGGGGGGGAGGGGCGGGGGGGAGGGCAGGGGGGCTGCTAGCAGCCTTCAACTTCCTGAAGGGAGGTTCCAAAGAGGATGGAGAGAGGCTGTTCTCAGTAGTGACGGATGGCAGAACGAGGAGCAATCGTCTCAAGATACAGTGGGGGCGGACTAGGTTGGATATTAGACAATATTATTTCCCTAGGAGGGTGGGGAAGCGCTGGGATGGGTTCCCTCGGGAGGTGGCAGAAGCTCCATCCCTAGCGGTTTTTAAGTCCTGGCTTGACAAAGCCCTGGCTGGGATGATTGAGTTGGGGGTTGGTCCTGCTTTGAGCAGGGGGTTGAACTCAATGACTCCTGAGGTCTCTGCCAGCCATAGGACTCTATGCTTCTATGCAGCATACGTAGCTGCGTAGGGCACCTGAAAATCTGGGGCATCCCTGGGTCTTAATGGCCACCCACCTGCTCTTCCTGAAAAAGCACTGAATAGGGCCCCATAAATCCTAAGGATGGCCCTGCCTGCAATTCTCGAATTGGGTGTCCAAGCACCCTGTGTTCGTGATGCGTGGGCAGCCGTGTGTGGTGGGTGTGAAACACCCTCTAAGTCACACCAAAACCTGGGGCCCCGGGAGCCATAAATGCCATGAGGGCGTGAGCCATGGCGCTGGCTGTTGGCATGTGGTATTTGCTTTCCCTTCCCCGCCTCCCAGAGGAGCAGTGACATGTATTTAATTGACAGATGAGCTTGGCTCTGGGTAAAGGTTTTATAGCTTCTTCCTTCGCAGGGGGGAAATGTTTGCATCTCCACCCTATTCCCATGGGAATCAAACTGTATCAACAGTGGAACTCGGCCAGCAGCAACAGTGTTTGCCCAATCCCAACCTGGACACCCCCCAGCTCCCACCCAGTTCCCCTGAACCTTGTCCCCCCACCCCGCCTTTCTCCTGGCAGGCCGCCTCAGGTGGTGGGGAAGGGCCAGCGGAGAGATGGGGTGAGGATGCCGGGGCAGGGCTGTCAGAGTGGAAGTAGGGTAGGGGGTGTCCGTCTCGGGTGAGAGGGAGGTGAAATGGGTCACCTGACCAGTGTAGGGGCCCTGAGAGGCCAGGCAGTTGTGCCCTTGTGTCTCCCATGGTGGGCCCTAGCCTGCAGTGCCCCGCCCCCCCCCCCCCCAGCTACGCCAGCAAATTTGTTCAACCCCTTTCTTTGCTTCCCTAACCGCCAACTTCCCCTGCCAATCAGCACTTGCGCCGTTGCTTAGTTCCCTCGCTGCTAGCCAATCAGCGCTCGGTCTCTTTCTCCTGGACCCAATCTGCTCTTGGGTGCCTGAGCCCTCACCCAATGGCGGGCGGGCGGGGTAAATAAAGCTGCACTCGGATGCCTCCGCTTGGGTAAACAGTGTCAAGGTCAGGGCACGGTGTGGGCGGCAGCTGTAAATCTTTATTGCACCTTCTTCCCAGGCCCTGCCAGAAGCGGAACTTTCCATACCCTGGCCCTTTATGACAGGCCTGTAATGATTAACTCCGCTGTTGCTTTGCAAAGGGCTGGCTGCTGGAGTGGGCTGGGGCTTGGGGGCAGATACGGTAAGGGGGGGGGGTTGCTTGTGCACAAAATATCAGCCTCCCTTCCCTCTTCTAGGTCATAAGCTGCCCCAAGCAGGAGGGGGGATGCTGGCTCTCTGTGGGGAGAGCACACCCCATCTGCCCCCTAGGGGGGATGAAAGAAGGCGAAACCTCTGTGCGGCTCCCTCCCTCCACATACAGCCCAAGTGGGCCTCAGACAGTTGTTCCCTGGGTCCCTTCCTCTCCGCTTCCCCAGCCCTCTTCCAACAGCCCCGCCGGCAGCCTGGCCCCATGTGCACCTCCCACCGGAGCGTGGCTCCTGCCATTCAGGCAGCTGCAGGGAGAGGGGCTATTGCAGGTTTTCTAGCCTCGGGGGTTGTGCTGCAGGGAGCCCAGAGGAGGCAGGAGCTGGCAGGTGGCAGCCGTGGTACGCTCCCCTGCCGCCTCGGCTCCAGAGCGTGTGTGGCTGAGCATGGAGCTACTGACCAGAATGCCAGGGTTCGCCCTCCAAGCAGCGGGGCCGGTCTTCGGGGCTGTAGTTCCCCCCGGGAGGGCTGCCCGAGCAGCAAGGAGATGATTTAATTCTCATTTCAGTGTAATGTGATCTTATTTCAGTGCACCCAGCAGCCCCAGTCATAGGACAACCTCCCCCCCTCCCGCCCGTGCTGGGTGCTGAAGAACCCCAGAACAAAGCGGCGGGCCCTGCCTCAGAGAGCGCACGCGCTAAGCAAGCGGGCGCCTCCGGAAGAACCGCATCTCCAGTGTGGGACTGCACTGCCCTGGGCCGGAGCCCGGAATCCGGGCACTGCTAGGCCAGCTTGCCGCACCTGCGTCACTCGGGCAGCCAGCGAGGAAGCCTCCCTTCAGTTCAGCCTGGTCCGTGAGTTCAGCCTGGTCCGCGAGCTGTGCCCTGCAAGGGGAGGCCAGGGCTCAGGAGCTGTGGCGGTGAATGGTCCGGTTGGAGCAGAGCACTGGTAGCGAGGGTCCTGGCTGTCTGGAGAGGAGAGGGGAGAAATACCAGCCCCTGTGGAGCGAAAGCTATTTTAGTCTTCACTGTGGGAGCTGCGTGCTGGGGGGCCTGGTCCAGGGGGTGCTGAACCCCCTCGACGCCCACGCAGCTCAGTGGAAATGCAGATTCCTGGAGCGGGAGGCCGGAAAGAACCATCCTTGTGCCTCGGTAGCCAGCACCTCAGGGCAAGGTCTGTCTTCTGTTCTGTGTGGCCTGATCGGTGACTGGGGCCCATAGGCCTCTGGGAACCCAAATGATCAACATGAGACCATGTGGTCTGACTTGTCCATCCCAGGGGACAGCTCTCCCCCCCCGTGCCCCCCGTGGGGAGCCTCATTCCTTGTGTCTGGCCAAAGCCCCGCTTGCGAGCTCAGGGTTCTCTGCTGACCCCCACCGCAACCATTTGGCACAGCCCCTCACGGTGCCCTGCCTGAGCTGCAGCAGCCATGATGGGATTCAGCCGGGAGGCGAAGGGCAGAGTCCCACCAAGGCCCTGCCATCCCTGGGCGCTGGGGAAAGCCAGTCCGATGGAACGAGAGGGTAGGACAGAAAGCAAACGGTGACCTGGAGGGCAGGGCGGCCCTGACACAGAGCCACCCTCCCCTTTCCGAGTCCCTCGCTCTGGGCACCGACGACTGTTGGAGCAGAGAAGGGAAGGGGAGGGAAAGGCAAGGGAGCTGGGGATGGCGGGGTGCTCTCGGGTTCCTTCTCAGCATGGCGTTGCGCATTCCCCGGGGGAGGCGGATCGGGATTCCTGACCGGACAGCAGGAGCCCTTAGAAGCATTCCCGGGGCTGTGAGAGAAGCCGTATCAACAGGGGAAGCCATTAGTAGCGTCCCCTCCATTAGGCATCCACCATAAAGGGGGAAAACACGGCTCCAGGTGTGGAATAGCTGCGTCGCTCTCCAGGGCCCACCATTACCCAGCCTCGTGTGCACACGGGGGAGGACGCGCAGCTGGCCAGCGCTGGAATGTCTCGCTCCCCGCCACTGAGGCTCGATGGCGCCAGCCGCAGGTACCAAGCGACCAGGGCCTCCAGCGGGAGAAAAGAGCTTTCTTTCATCCTAATGGTATTGACACTCATTTGCCTACCCCCCCCCCTCCCCACCCGCCCTGCGCACACAGGGCTATGCCCACGCCAACAGACGCCCTATGGGTTTCACGTGCATTTGCTCTGGCACCGGGGAAGGGAGCGCCGGGAGGAGGGGGGTCTGCAGAAGGGGCCCTGGATGGTGCAGGGCTCAGTTAGATGCTGTCTCTCAGGGGTGGGTAGCTGGAAGGGGGCTGTCAGTGTCTCGCAAGTCTCCCACCCACAAAGGACCAGACATGAGGCAGGACTGCCAGGCTGGCTCTGGCCTAGTTGAGGAAGGGTCACCAGGCTGCTGCTTGGCTCACAGAGTGCTCTGCTGGCCCAGCCACTCCGAGAGCACGTCCCCTTTGACACCAGCTGTTGCCTGCCTCTTCCTCGCCCCACCCCTATTGAATTCCCTCAAGTTCAGCAAGCTGCCTTTTCCTGGATGGCCGGTGCTGCCTCGTGTGTATTCACCTCCTTTTCGGGGCCAGCGGGATGTCTGCAGGGCTTTGGTCCGTGGGGGGGCTGTGCCCATGCTCGGGGGCGGAACAGCTGTCTGCACCATGGCCATGTGTGCTAGAAACGGCCTGTAGCACTAAGCATGTGGTACCACAAAACTTTGTGTGCCCATGAAAGTTAGCCACAATCAAACCCAGTCCGGGCCAGGCTAAACCTGGGGAAGATATCGCCTTTCAAACCCCCAGTCCTGATTGCTCAGGAGGTCTGGGGATGCCACAGCCCGGAGCCAGGAGAAGGATCATGACGGTACCACAAACCTAGCACAGAAGCAGCAACCGTTACAGGATGCCTCTGAGCATATGACACGCAGACAGGTCATTGGACAGACAAACAGACATTCTCCACATGACACAAAGGCACCGCGTCAATTGCTGGATGTTCAGAGGTATGATTTGGATACACACATGGTGTTTCTATGGAGAGCTGAGCTATTGGAGCTGGAGGCAGGCTCAAACCATAAAATCCAGATCCAGATGGAGCCTTGAAGTCCATGGGGAGGTGGTTTGAGACTTGGGGTTTGGCTGAACCTATTGTAATGATAAAGGGCCCTTTTGCAAAATTCTGACGTGTTTGGAGCCAGGACTTGGTTCTGACCCATCTCTAATACAGCCCTGGAAATCTGGGTGTCTAGGAAGAAGTCCAGCTTTGGGTGCTTCCCATCTGGAGGGACCCCCCAAGCACAGCCTCGCTACTGGTTACATTGGTGTAGCTGCTTCTGGTCTCTCTGGGTATGTCTACACAGGAATCAAGGCCCCAAAGCAAGACCGCAGCAGCCTGAGTCAGCTGATTCAGGCTCGTGGGGCTTGGGAAGCAGGGCTAAACATGTCTGTGTAGACATTTGGGCGTTCCGGGGTCACAGCGCTCGGCTCCAGCTCATGTCTAAATGTCTACCCAGTGATTTTTCAGCTCTGCAGCCCAAATCAGCTGACCTGAGCCACCGGCTCAGAAGCTGGATACGCAGAGGATCATGATGCTGAACATCAGTGGGCCGAAGGCCTCCATGGAGCAGCTCTCTGGGTGATGGTGGCCTCTAGGCAGGGACAGGGAGTTTGGCACCTGTGTTCAGGATGGCTAGAGCTCAGGTGAAGGGAGAAGTTTAGGCCGGTCCGTGCTGTGTCTGAAACACGCCGCTCAAAGTGAAAATCCCCCTCCTTCCCCACAAGGTGGCGCTGCCCACTACCGAATGGCACCAGGATCCATCCCATGTGGCCCAGTGCGCAATGAAAACAGCACACACAGAAGGGTGGCTCTTCACTTTGTTTTCAACGTTACACCACGGACACGGGCGCACTCGAGAACACATGTCACTGCACACGACAAACCACCCAGGAGGCCGCCAAGGGTCTGAACGGCTGCTCCTTAATAAGGAGGGTGCCCAGCCCCCTCCGTACACAACAGCGCCTGCAGGACGTGGGCTGCGGATGCACAGATGCACCCACGCCGACGGCCAGACCCCGCCGGCTTGGAAAGCCCAGGCCACAGAGCCATGCTGCTGCCAGGACTCTCTGACTCCCTGGCCTCCAGTGCTGAGGCCGTGGCTACGCGCTGAGGCCTGGCAACAGGGGAAGGTCTCCCAGCCCGGGCGGGTTTCAGCAGAGCCTGAATGTGTACACGGTGAGTCTGCTTTCCTCAGCATGAGCCCTGCAAGCCCCACTCTGCGGGTGGAGCGCTCAGCCTAGCTGCCACCGCGTGTTTTTACTGGGTGCCGTGCAGATGTCCCCATGGTGTAGACAGACCCGCCGATTGCTGGTGGAGGAAGGTGTGGAGAGCTGCGTGTCGAGGAATTGCAACAGAACATATGGGGAGAGGATTGCCCAGGGGCAATCAGGGTACCCCTGCAGTTATATTGCCAGTCTGGGACTTTCCTATTGCCATGTGAGATAAGGGGAGAGCACGCTCCAGCCCCCTCCCACCCCACACTTCGAGAGCAGGGACTACCAGGGAGCTAAGGGAAGATGTTCGGTGCCCATCTCGAGTGGACTCTGGTACCGGAGATGTGGGGCTGGATTTCTGTCCTTGACTGGAAAGGACGTTGCAGGCAGCCCCTCAGCAGGGGGCGGAGTTCCATGCCCAGCGAGCGGGATCTTGCCGAGCGCCCGTGCAGAGAGGTTTTTTCCATTCCTTTCTGCGGAGTTATTTTAGTAACACTTCCAACGTCTCCTCATTCATAATTCACAGGGCAGTCAGCTCAGCACAAGCGAACCAATGCCAGCGAGCGCGTGGCGGGTCCGGCGCATCCTTCGCTCTGGGGCTGAGATGGCCGAGGCCACAGCATTGCAAAGGAATAGAAGAAACAGGGCAATGGCAGGAGAAGTGGGGGCCCTCAGCCTGCGCTCTGCTCCCAGAGCTTTCCTTTCCCCTAGATTCACTTATCAGGAATGGCCACGCTACTCTTGCTGGAGGACCTCAGCAGGAGTGGCACCCACAGGCACCGGGAACTCACAGCGCTCTGCTGACAGGGCAGGGTCAACCAAGCCCTCCTTTCTCCATAATGTTCGTGTGTCATTGGGATTAAATAGGAGTTAGCAGCAACAAACAACAACAACTGGCCTTGTTCGCCAGTGTCTTGCTCACTGAGACCTGTGCAAAAGGAGTGCAACGTGGGTGCATGCCGCCATCTTTACACAGGAGTCAATAAGTCATGACTCTGGGCGGAGACCACCCAGGCCAGGGGAGAAGGAGAGGCCTGGTGAGGGTAGGGTCCAGGTACCTGGTCCCAGGCACTGGGTGCTAACACAGAGTCATTACACAGCTTGCCACACTAAATGGAAAACTCAGCAACACTGGTATTCTCAGCAACGTTCTCCTGGAGAGGCTGGGATGTCCCGTGGGACACTAGAAGGTCAGCAGCTCGCAGCTGCCTCTAGAAAGGCCGGTTCCCCAGCCCGAAGTGCCTAAGTGCAACCATGGAAGTTCAGGGGTGCAGCACAGTCCCCCATTCTCTGCTCCACGCAGGGCTTGTGGCCTCCTCACATCATGGACTCCTCTTCTTCCTCAATCTCCCGGTCCACCTCGATGGCCGTATTCTCGAAGCTGGTAATTCCCCCGTATTTCCTCATATGGACCATCAAGGGCTTGGGGGACTGGCTGCCAGCCAAGGTAGCCACATACATGCCGGTTCTGTTCTCCTCCAGAGAAGGGCCCCAGTCCATGGTTGGCCGGCTGGCTTGCTGTATTCTCTGCGGTTGGGATCGGGAGATGAACAGTCGTGTTACACCTGCTACCTGGGGTACTTGAGCCCCTTTAAGCCCACTGCTTCTTGTCCTCGCATCAAAGTTTAAGGAGAATATCTTTTCCTCCCTCCTCCTTATAAAAACCTTTTAGATACTTGAAAACTGTTATAATGACCCCTCTCTTTTCCAGGCTCAACAAACACACTTCTTTCAACCTTCCCTCACAGGTCACGTTTTCTAGATCTTCATCCTTTTTGTTGCACTTCTCTGGACTTTTTCCAATTTGTCCCCATCTTTCCTGTCGTGTGGCACCCAGAACTGGACATAATACTCCCCATGAGGCCTACTCAGCACAGAGTAGAGCGGAAGAATGACTTGGTGAGTCTTGTTTACAAGACTCCTGTTAACACATACCAGAATGGTGTTTGGGTTTTTTGTTATTTTTGCACCCTATTGACTCATATTTAGCTCATGGCCCACTAGGACCCCCCAGATCCCTTTCTGCAGTGCTCCTTCCCAGGCACTCATTTCCCAGTGTGTATGTGCGCAACTGATTGTTCCTCCCTAAGTGGAGTCCTTTGCATTTGTCCTTATTGAACTTCATCCTATTTAGCTGAGACCATTTCTCCAGTTGGTCCAGATCATTTTGAATGATAATCCTGTTCTCCAAAGCACTTGCAACCCCTCCCAGCTTGGTATCATCTGCATATTTTACAAGCGTACTCTGTATGCCAGTATCTGAATCGTTGATAAAGATATTGAACAGAACTGGTCCCAAAATTGATCTCTGCAGAACCCCACTTGTTATGCCCTTCCAGCCTCACTGAGAGCCAACTCTCCAGGAATTGCTATCCAAGCAGTTATACACTCACCTTATAGTAGTTCCATCTAGGTTATATTTCCCTAGTTTGCTAGGGGTCACATGAGACTGTATTAAATACCTCACTAAGTCTAGATATACCACAGCCTCCACTTCCCCATTGGCCTCAAGGGGGGGGGCAGCTCTTGAGCTGCTGTGCTCTGTCCATCAGGCCATGGCCTGACACACCTGAGGGCTAACCAGCAGGGTGAAGGGCTTTGAGGGCAGGGACACTGGGTGGGGTGGGGTAGAGTGAAAGGTGCAGGAGGGGCTTCCCTTGTGAAGCAGCTTCCCTTGGTGTGGGGGAAAATCTCCAGCTTCCCGCACCAGAGCTGATTAAGCCACTGCCTTAATGAGCAATCACCAGCTGCCAACAACCAGCAGAAGTATCTGCTTGCACAAGAGAAGAGGGGCGGGTGGGACACTCAGGCACTGAGGACAGGGATTGGCTGACTCACCCTTCCATTAAAGACTGGAGAGGTGGGGGTAGCCCTGTCCCACGGCATGATGGGAAGGAAGCTCAGTATAACACCCCCCCCCCCGCCCCTGCAGTGTGCTAGTAACCTATTGGTCTATGGGGAAGGGGTTGGGTGTCTTGAATTAAGTGGCTGCATGTTATGGGGGATCCTAGGGGCTGTGGCTCTGCTGTGCAGGAAGTAGGAACTGATTGGGGGGGGTCCTTTTATTTTATCACTCTATAGGCAAGACTGGACCAAAGCAAGAACCCACATTCATCCTTCCCCTGCTGCCAAAGCTGCAGAGACACCTGGAGCTGGGTGCAGCTTTGCCCCTTGAGCCTTCTCAGCTGGGTGTTTTCTTCTGTCAGGGAATTAAAAAAAGGAAAAAAACCTGAAGGAATCGGCTTTCCCAAGGACACGCACCTGTCGCTCTTTTGGGAATCAGCTTGGTCATGCTGCCTCGGGAGAGTTTGGCTAGGGTTCCCCCTGGTCTAGGGCACAAGCAAACTAGAGTTCTCCTCCTAGGGGATGGTGGCTGGAAGCCACCCATCTCTGCTTCTGGGCCAGGCAGGAAGGATCTAGGCTTCTGGGGCATGTTAACATGGGAGTGGGAAAGGCTGTTACTAAGGTTTAGGGGTGTTTTTCTACAGCACGAATGCAGTTCCTGGCAGCAGGGAGGGAGGGTGCTGCTAAACATGCAGGCTATGTCTACACTGGCGAGTTCTTGCGCAAGAACGGCCGTTCTTCTGCAGAGCGTTCACAGTGCCCGCCCGCTCTTGCATAATAAGATTTACAATAAAGCGTGGGAAGAGAGGGCTTCTTGCGCAAGAGCTACGCTCTTTTCTCACAAGTGTAAGCTCTCTTGCGCAAGGGCTCTTGTGCAAGAAGGCAATGTGAATGTGGGGCAGGGGTTTCTTGCACAAGAAAGCCCTATGGCTAAAATGGCCATCAGAGCTTTCTTGCACAAGAGAGCATCCACACTGCCATGGATGCTCTTGCGCAAAAGCACATGGCAGTGTGGATGTGTTCTGGTGCAAGAGTTCTTGCACAAAAACCTTTGTGCAAGATGTTCTTGCACAAGAACCTGCCAGTGTGAACATAGCCGCACAGGGCTAGCCGAAACTTCAAAGCATCAGCCAGAAGCTGGTCTGCCGCACTCCACATACCTCTGTCCCCAGCTGCTGTCCAAAACCTGAGGCCACGCCAAAAGCAGCAAGGGCCCTTTGTAGGCCCATGTGCTCAGTTGTTGCGCAGAGGTGCCCTGGGCTCAGAGAGGTGGCTTTTGAGGCAGTAGGTGGGGAGCCTTAAGCACGGACCCATTAAGACCCAGCATTAACGGTTGTGGGGGAGCCTCGCATGTGACAGTGCTGCATGCACTACTTATTTCTGTCCCTTCCCCCTTCGTTGTGCATCATGCAGGATGGTAGAGACGAGGGTGAAGCGCTGCCCTGCAGAAGGGAAAAGCACAGCTCCAAAACGGGGCCTCACGGGCTAGGCAGCCGTGCTGCTGAAAAGGATCTGGGAGGGATGGTGGGTCACCAGAGGAGCCTGTTAACTGTGGGATGCTGCAGTGTCAAAAGTCCCTCAGGGAGGTGTAAGAGGGGTATCGTATGTGAGACAGGGGAGGAGGTAACTGTCCCAGCCTGCTTGGTACTGGCAAAGCCTCAGCTGGGTTCACCCATTTTGGGAGCTGGGCTTGAAGAAAGACGTGGACAGACTGGAGAGTCCAGAGGAGAGCAACACGAACCAGCTGTGCAGAAAATTCTGCTATAGGAGGAAAGGTTGAAAGAGCGGAGCATATTTAGTCTGGAGAAGAGAAGGCTGAAGGGCTACGGAACAGCCTTCAGCTAAACAAACAGCTGTTCTAGAGGGGGCGGTGATCAATTGTTTACGTCCACCAATGGCAGGACCATAAGTCATCAGCTTTGTCTGCAGCAGGGAGATTTAGGTTAGATATTAGCGTAGGCAGCAGGGCCAACAGCCTCGCTAGGCCCCTGGGTAAGGTTGGGGGGGGGCAGTTCTGCACTTCTGGGAGGGGCGGGGCCTCATGAGGAAGGGGCGGGGCTGGGCTGACCAGGCCTCAAGTGCCCTCGCAACAGCCCAGAGCATGCTCTGGCAGCGATTTAAAGGGCCTGGGGCTTTGGTCGTCACCACTAAATCACCAGGCCTGGGGGCAATTACCCCATTTTCCCCCACCCCCCGGCGCAAGTGCTGGAGCTGTGGCAGCACTGCCTGGCTGGAGGCGGTTTCCATCCTACACCGGGGTTGCAGTTTGGTTCAATGATTCTCAGCGCCCTCGCTGTACAAAGTGGCCCAGCACCCCTGGATATTCGGGAAAACGGTGTAATGGGGAGGACAGTGAAGTACTGGGACACGTTCCGGGGGAGGCTGTAGGCCTGCCCCCATGGGAGAGCTCTACCAACGGGCTGGGCAAACACCTCTCGAGGATGCGCCAGGTTTTCTCGTTCCTGCCTCATGCCAGGGAGGCAGATTTGATCTCTGGCGGTCCCCTCCTGTCATAGGCAACTAGTGGGAGGGACACAAAGGGGGCACTGGCCACGGGATCTCCCCACGGGACCCCCATGCTCACCCTGTTACCTGGGGTGGGGGAGTGTCTGTCCCGCTGCACTGCACCGGGGACCAAGCAGCACCCCAGCCAGCATGGCCAGAGATGGCCTGGGACTTAGGAGAGTGCTGCTGTGCCGCTCCCTCTGCTCCCCCCATTACCTGGCCGGGGAGAGGGGCTCCATCCCTCTCTTGCTGCTGCGTGGCTGGGGGCTGCTTGGGAGAGTGCCGCAGCCGGGCAGCACGGCTGGAAGAGGAGAGGCTCTGGCCCTGCCAGCTGTGGGCCCCTTGCCCCTCCCCACCATGGTGGGGGGGGCACAGCCCTTCCTGCCCCCTCCCCCACATGTCGCCCCTGCTTCCAGGCCTACGTTTCTGTGACTCAGGGCCAGCCCAGGATGGGACCACGGAAGGCCTGAGAGAGCCGTGTGTGGGAATCTGATCCTCTGGGTGGGCTCTAGCCTCTGTCGTCAGAACTTCGCTTTCCCGAGGCAAATCCAGGGAGTTTCACCGGTTTCATTGTGCGGCTCGCTAATGTCCCAGCCCTCGAGTGGCCGGGCACGGCCCTCAGCGAGACGCAAGCACGCCCAGCGCGGCTGTGCAGCATGCCACGGGAAAACCCCCCTCCCCAGCACGCTGCCTCCAGACCCCCTCCCAGCCTGTGGGCTGCATTGGGAATCTGTGCCCAGGCCCTCTCCCGGTGAGAGCCGTGCTTAGGGATGTCACAGTGTGTTGCCATAGGGCCTGGCGGAGAAATGAGGCAGGGCCTGTTTCCTCTCCGGATGGGCATGCCAGTTCTGCAGCTGGAATAACCAGGACTTCTCCCGGGCAGACCACAAGAGGGGGGCCCCACACCAGTGTAAAGACTCTGGTGCTGTCCTGTACACCAGCTCTTGGGATTCACCGCCCGGGAGGGTGGGAGTAGAACCGGTGGCTTCCCAGGTGAGGCCTTTGCCGGTGCTGGGGCAGCTGCGTTAAATCCACTCTGTGCTGGTTGAACAACACAGGCCTGCCGGCGCCCTTGACTCCTGACATTCTCCCTAAGGCTGGGCAGAGCTGGGAGAGGGAGGGAGCTAGCAGACCCCGCCAAAACCGCAGTGAGTCCGGAGGGAAGTTCCCCTAGACGCGCTGCAGTGAGAAGGTGCCGGTTTGGCAGGCTGTGTGGTCAGAGTAGCTGTGTCAGGCCCCTGGGGTGGGGGGGTGGCTCCTGGAAGGGGTGGGGTCTTGGGGAGCAGCAGGAGGACAGGGAATAGCCTCCCCCAGCTGGCCCTTCAGCACCTCCGGAAGTGCACCGCCTGGGGCTCCGGTGGCGATTTAAAGGGCCCAGGGCTCCAGCCGCTGCCGTAGGAGCATTGTTGGCTCCCAAGACCTTATAAATTGCCAGGCACCAAGGCAACTGCCCTCCCTCCCTCCCCTTCCGCCAGCGTGTGATAGCCCAATACAAAAGGAGGCTCAATTCTCAGCTGTCAAACCTGGGATCAACCCCCAGAGCCGATGGCTAGAAGGCTCCCAAGCGAGTCGGAAGGGTTGTCTTTTACCCAGCGGGACCCAGAGAGCAAGACTTCATGACACAGAGAAACGCCGACCGGGGGGAGAGCTGGGGAATGCAGCCAGGGGAAGAGACGCCCTGGAGAGGTCGAGTCCCGACCCTTCCTACAGGATCCCCGCCTGGATCCCTGTCTGCCCCTTACCTCCCACAGCGTCCCTTCTTCTCGGAGCACTGCGACCACCATCCCCGCGGGGATCATCAGGCAGGAGAACAGCCCCATCAGGATGCCCAGGACCTCGGCCCAGTATGGGAAGCGGTAACTCCCATACTCCGAGGGCTGGTACTTGACTATATTGTACACGAGCAGGGTCTGCAACACAGGGAGAAAGTCCTTGCTGGGGCTGTGTGAGCCCCGGCCCCACAGTGCGAGCTGGCCAGTGGGTGACAGGAAAGGCCTGTCTCTGGGACGCACAATCTGGTTCACCAACCAGCATCATGCGAACTCTCAAATGAAAGCTGGGGTCATACGGGTTGCTCGCATCCTTGTGAACTGTTGGTTCCGTGCTGTGCAAGGAGCTGGCTGCACTCACTGCCGACACATTCGTCGTCTGTACCTGTCTGTGTTGGCGAGGCAAGCTGGGGGAGGCAGAAGCTTTTACTGGACCAGCTTTGGCTGGTGAGAGCAGCAAGCTCTGCGGAGCTCTTCCTCTGGCCTGGGGTAATAAACACACTGCTCTTTTCACTACGAGCGTGTCTTCGACACCCACTTAATCACAAGCAAGACTCTCTCATGCTGGCAGCAGGAGGGTAACAAGGTGATTCCCAGACCTAGCTACCCTGAGGATCATCACAGGCTGGCATCCAAAATCTGCTGAGGATTTCACACTCAAACCCAGCCTTAGAACATAGTGACCCTTCCCTGGGCCTTAGAACATAGTGACCCCTCCCCAGGCCTTAGAACGTAGTGACCCTTCCCCAGGCCTTAGAATGTCGTGACCACTCCCCGGGCCTTATGATGTAGTGACCCTTCCCTGGGCCTTACAACATAGTGACCCCTTCCCGGGCCTCAGAACGTAGTGACCCCTCCCCGGGCCTCAGAACGTAGTGACCCCTTCCCGGGCCTCAGAACGTAGTGACCCCTCCCTGGGCCTTAGAACGTAGTGACCCCTCCCCGGGCCTCAGAACGTAGTGACCCCTCCCCGGGCCTCAGAACGTAGTGACCCCTCCCTGGGCCTTAGAACGTAGTGACCCCTCCCCGGGCCTCAGAACGTAGTGACCCCTCCCCGGGCCTCAGAACGTAGTGACCCCTCCCTGGGCCTTAGAACGTAGTGACCCCTCCCCGGGCCTCAGAACGTAGTGACCCCTCCCCGGGCCTTAGAACGTAGTGACCCCTTCCCGGGCCTCAGAACGTAGTGACCCCTCCCCGGGCCTTAGAACGTAGTGACCCCTTCCCGGGCCTCAGAACGTAGTGACCCCTCCCCGGGCCTTAGAACGTAGTGACCCCTTCCCGGGCCTCAGAACGTAGTGACCCCTCCCCGGGCCTCAGAACGTAGTGACCCCTCCCTGGGTCTTACAACGTAGTGACCACTCCTTGGGCCTTAGAATGTCGTGACCCCTCCCCGGGCCTTAAAATTTAGTGACCCTTCCCTGAGCCTTAGAACGTAGTGACCCCTCCCCGGGCCTTAGAACGTAGTGACCCCTCCCCGGGCCTCAGAACGTAGTGACCCCTTCCCGGGCCTCAGAACGTAGTGACCCCTCCCCGGGCCTCAGAACGTAGTGACCCCTCCCTGGGTCTTACAACGTAGTGACCACTCCTTGGGCCTTAGAATGTCGTGACCCCTCCCCGGGCCTTAAAATTTAGTGACCCTTCCCTGAGCCTTAGAACGTCGTGACCCCTCCCTGGGCCTTAGAACGTAGTGACCCCTCCCCGGGCCTCAGAACGTAGTGACCCCTCCCCGGGCCTCAGAACGTAGTGACCCCTCCCCGGGCCTTAGAACGTAGTGACCCCTTCCTGGGCCTTAGAATGTTGTGACCCCTCCCTGGGCCTTAAAACTTAGTGACCCCTCTTTGGGCCTTAAAATGTAGTGACCCCTCCCCAGGAACCTGGGCTCCTCAGAGTGGGATGGGAAGGGGCTGCATGGCCCCCACCAAGACAATGCAGGTTGGAGGCCCGTGCAGATACTAGCATGTAAGGACCACTCCATTCTGGTGGCTGAGAAGGGGATCCAGGGATTCTGGGAAAGGTTTTGCCCCAAAGGGACTCATCCAAATGGTGCGGTGACCATGACAACAGGGCGTGGGCAGAGTAAGGGAAGCTCAGTTACCAGCATCATTGCCGGCGACAGGCACATCCAGCAGGCTTTGAAGTACAGCCCGGGTTTGAAGCCCAGCATCATGTGAATATCCCGGCAGAACCTCTTCAAGCCTAGAGATAGGAGGAGATGGCATCAGAAATCACCCAGTCCCTCCTCGCAACCCCCTGGGCTCCACGGAGCCCCCATCCCGGGTCCGCTCAGGGGCTGGGCTGTGTCTGCCACGGAGGCAGAGAGCCAGTAGCACCACGGGGGTATTGTTTCTCCTGCCTCATGGGGAGTTTCTCTGCTCGGAGCTGCGAGAATGAGGAAGGGGGTTCACTTAGCTGGCCCACTGGCCCAAACGTCTCTGGCTTGATCTGGATAACACCGGGGAAGCAACAAGAGCTTAAGGGGTCTAGCCCTCGGCCATGGCGTTCTTCTGCACACACTGGACATTACACCCGCTCCAGCAGACACCCACTGAATCTACTAGTTTCTCCTCCCCAGGCTCTGACTCCCATGGCCTTGTTGCCCCACAAGCTTTTGCATGAACCTCTAGGTGTTTCACCATGTTCCCTGCTCTGGAGAATCCATGGAGGCCTGTTCCCCTTACCATAGACACGTGTCACCACCAGGCAGGTTGTAATCACCACCACCATGAGTCCAAACCCAGCACTGTAGTCATCCAGCAGGACTAGCCAGTACATCCCTCCCTGGAGAGAGAGGACAAGCAGCCAGACCTCAGGGAAGGACCCATTATCCCCTGAACCCATGTTCCCTCACCTTTTGGGACGTATTCTCTTGGGTCCTTTCCTGGCTACATATGGGAGGCTGAGTTTCAGCCACCTGACGATTGAAGGCCAGTTAATGCACAAGGCACCTGCCGGTGCATCCACCCGTCTGCGTGCTCATCCAGTCGGGACAGAAGTAACGTCCTGTCATGTATCAGGCCAAGCACAGCTGAGATTTTGAATCTCAAGTGTGGAAAATTCACGCTGAATTGTTAATTCTCTGGCTCCGCTGAGACTGGAAATTATTCCCTGAGACCGAGTCACTGCTCTGTTATTAGCCTCTCTGCTCCTTTGGCCATATTCGGTGGGACAGACCCTCCATCCATTTGTCTTCCCAAGCCCTCTCCCCCTCCGTCGGCCATATTCGGTGGTGGACCTGACAAACATCCCCCTGTAAATACTCCTCTAAGTGAGCCCTTCAAATGCAGTCGAAGCTGACTCGGCCGCGCCGGCCGGTGGGACGGATCACCTACCTCTGTCGTGAGAATGAGCCCCATCAGGTACATGGCGATACAGATGATGCCTGAGAAGAACGCCTTCTTGGGCCGCAGGTAATAAGGAAACTCGTCTGTCACTGCGGTAACAATGGTCTCCAGGAAGGCGAACTGCACATGAGGGAAACAGGCTGCTTTAAGCCGGCGGCGGTGTGCTGGGGGGGGAGGGTAATATTCCTGGGATTCACACGCTGTGTCCTTACCTGGCTGTCCAGGCCCAGGGTCAGCAGCATGAAGAAGAAAAGGAAAGACCAGAAGGGAGAAAGAGGCAGCATCGTCATGGCCTGGGGGTACACGACGAAAGCCAAGCCGGGACCTAGGGGACAGGCCAAAAATGAGCTGGTGAATGGGAATGTACAACATCCACGTCCGACAGCAGGCTGAGGGAGCGGGGCAGCCCCGGCAGGGGGTGGGTACCCTGGCAGGCGGGGGAGTGGTGTCTTACAAGAGGTGTTCTTAGGCATGGGATCGAGCAGAAGCAAGGCGGGGCTGGCACAGTGGGAGGGGGCAGGAGTCCAGGCCTCAAAGCTTTTTAGAGAAACAAGAATGTTGCGCATGGCGCAATGGGCACAGTAAGCCCCTGGCCCCCGCAGTGGGCACATCGTCCCTCCCTCCTGCCTGTGAGGTCTCCCCCTGTGAAGCAGCATCTGCCCAGCAGGGGGCACTGTGTGGGAGGGAGGCCTCTGCCAGGAGGAGGCTCTATGGGAGGGGTGGGGAACTTTTTTTGGGTCGGGGGCCGCTGACTGGCAGAAAACTCAGTCGGGGGCTGCACACACGTGAGAAGCAAAGTGAAAAGCCCCTGACTGAGAAGGTAAAAGACACTCCTCACACACCAGAGACACACACCTGGGGGGCCCAGGCTAGTAGATTTTGTGGGCTCCAGCCCTGTGGGTGGGTGGCAGGGGAGCTGGAGTGCCCGTGCGGGCTCAGGGATCCCCCTGACGTCTCTCGTACGGGGCTCCCCCCCGGGCCTGCCGTCAGCCAGCGGCTTTGCAGAGAGGGAGCGAGACGCTGGCTCTTCAGGCTGGTTATTGCTTCAGTGCTCTGGCCTGGTTTTGGGATAGGGGGGCTGGCTAGTGCCCATATGCTCAGGCGCTGTGTGTGCGGCTTCATCCCGCCCAGGGTCAGCGCCTCACCCCGTAAGGAACACCAACCCCTCCTCTACCCATGACCTCCTGGCAGTGCTTGGTGCCCACTGCACTGGGCATGGAGAATCCCAGGGGTTCCCAAGCCATCTCTCCTGCGTGGCATCTGACCCCCAGCTCTCTGCCTCTTGCCAGGCCTTGTTTTCAGTGACACCTGGTATGGGTTTGCCTCAGTGCTGGCTCATCGGGGTCTACTGATGTCCCTGGAGAAACAGGTCCCACCTGAGCTTAGATTCCTCCCTGGGGATGCCTGAGCTGGCTCTGGCTGCTTTCTCCACCTAGACCCCTTGTTACAGTCCTGACACAGCAGCAGCTTGGACTCATGCCAGGGATGGAGGGATAGCTCCCTGGGAAAGACTCAGGGCCCAGCGCCGGCTGCACTGGTGGAGACACTGTGGGCAAAAATGCCATGGAAACAGCCCCCATTAAAGGCCGATTTCAGGCTCCATCAAGTGGCCAGCTAAACTGTGCTCCCAAATTCTGAACTCATGCGCTAATGCCTGCTCAGCCCCAGGCTTGCTATGTGGCCCTCTGTGTGTCAGTTTTCCCACTCACCGCTGGCCAATAACCACCCACCACACACACACTCACACACCTTGTCATGTGTGTTGTGATTGTCCAGTGAAGTCTTTACAAGTGCAAAGCCATTATTGTTTTAAACTATTATACCTAAGTCTTATAAAGCACTACATACACACCCCAACCAGCACATGCCCCCCCTCCCATGCACATACCCACAAGAAAAAGAAGGAAGGTATTTTTATTTATCTGACCTGCTTTTGCCACTTGGTTAACAGGGACTCCCAGCTCCTCTGACATGTAGCCCAAGACAGAGAAGATGGCAAACCCGGCCAGGATGCTGGTGATGGCGTTGCCCAGGGTGACTATAAACGTATCCCTGCAGAATAGACAGCAGCTGATCTGAACGGGTCCCCGCCACAGCCTGAAGAGACTGTGCTGCTGAGAGGTCACAGGGGTCCAGAGAAGTGAGAGGAGGCAGATGCCGACTGCTGCAGGCACCAAGAAAAGACCCACTTTGGGGGCACAAGCTGACCCCGGCTCCGAGCTGAGGTGGGTGCTCTAGTTGGACAGATGTAGTGCCTTGCATCTCTATCACTAGTTGGACAGAGAGAGGGCGTTCTCTGTTCTCTTTGGCAAGCTCAGCATTGAGGAGCCGATGGAGAGGTGGACTCACAGAGACTCCAGAGAAGTGGAGCCATCACTGGGCATCTTCCCAGGCTGCTTGGGGTTTTATTACTAACATCAGGGAACACCAATGCTGGGGGCGGAAAGTTCCGCTCTCACGCTTGTTCTCAGCCCAGCTCAGCTGTGAAACACCCCTCTCAGCTCCTCAGCACCTGCTGGGGGCAGGAACCAGGCTGGGGAAAGCAGCCCTCAGTGCCTGGCTTGTGCTTCTCCTGCATGGTTATGGAGATGTGGGCGCCTCTCCTCACAGACTGCCACTGGGCTCCATGTATCCCTGTGGTTCTCACCTGCTTCTTTCTATCTGCCACTTCTACACCAGCATTTCTTAAAGTGTGTTCCGCGGCACACCTGTGTGCCGTGGAGAACAGAGTTCAAAATGGCCTCCCTTAAAAGGGCAATGCCTGAACAGAGTTCAAAATGGCCACCCTCTCCTGATAAAACTGGCAAACTGTTCATTTTTTTTTGCTTAACAACTTCTTTTTTGTTTGTTTTGTTCAATAACTTTTCCCTGAGGGCTTTTTTTTTTTTTGGTCAATAACTTTTCCCTTGGGAATGGCTGCCCTTAAAGGGGCAAGCCTCCTTTTTTTTTTCCTCAACAAAAAATCCTTGGTGTTCCCTATAAAAAAAATGTTGTTTGGTGTTCCTTGGTCTTAAAAAGTGTAAGAAACACTGCTCTACACCATGATATGCAGCTTCCATTCTGGGAAGAGGGGCTGTATCTAATGCTAAGGACCTGGTTCATCTTGAACCCCTCTCTGAGGGCCACCCTGAGGCTCACCTCCATTTCCCGAGTGAGGGCTGGAAACCCACCTGTAAATATTCTGGTGGAAGGTGTTATATGATGCGAAAGTGAGCAGGCCCCCGAAGCCCACCCCGAGGGAGTAGAAGATCTGCAGAGCTGCCTCTATCCACACCTGGGAAGGGGGAACAAACAAGAAGAGTTCACTGCACTGAAAGGAGGGCAAATCTCCGCTCCCCTCCAGAAAGCGCTTTCCAGGACAGGATTCCCTCCACTCCCAATGGACACGCTGTGTCTGAGCGCTGATTCCGGCCAGTGCTGGTCACCTAGGTAAAGTGAGGCAGCTCCCAGTGCCCTTCACTGCTGGGCTTCCTTCTCAGAGAACTACAAAATACCGCAGTGGCCTCCCGCCCTGGCCTGGTGCAACCAGCCTCAGAAGGTGTTTGGAGTCCATGCTTGGACTTCTCCATTTGCTCTGCACTGGAGAGCCTATCGGATCTGGGAGTGCCCACATGGAGGAGAGAAGTCAGCCTAGTTGCGTATTGGTTACCTTAGATGGCCCCAGCAATGGGCCATCCCCCCAAGGAGGCAGAAGGGAATCAGCCCAGGTGTTTCTCCACTGGCCACAGGGGGCCCAAATCCAGAGGAGCTGGCAGGCTGGGGCACTCAGCTGTAGCTGCTCTAGGCCCAGCTCCCTGGCTGCCTTGCTAAGCAGTGGGCAGCCAAGCAGGTGAAAGGGACTGGCTGGGGGAGGGGGGTTGTCCAAACCCCCCTGCCTTTAGCAACCCCCCAGTGGGATGCAATATGATAGTACCTGTAAAAAACTTCCACTTCTGGAAGTTTTACTAGGCACAATTAAAACTATGCAAACTTATTCAGTCGCTCTTTAATACACTGAGACGATGGGGTAAAATAATTAACGTTAGCTGAGCGGTAATGCTCAAGAGGTGAGCAGTGAGAGGGGAGGGGCAGCCAAAGTCATATCTTGCATGCCTCTTCCCCGTCTAGTTGTGCCCCGGTGAGGGTCTGGTTGCAAGGATCTGGCTGCAAAGGATTCTCTAGGTGGGGGTTTCCCCCTACTATCAAAGACAGGAAATGATATTACATCTTTTTGGCAGGCCAGTCAGCTACCCAGCGTGTTAATTAGAGCCACTAATAACCAGCTTGACCTACTGTGACATTAAACGTCCTTATACAATGGCAGCTTTTCTTTTCTGCATGTGTCAGATTGGGGGCGGGTATCCCTGCTTTGTGTGTTGGCATCACTGGAAAGCAGCCGCCAACAGCTGGGATCCCAGACTGATGCGGTAACTGAACCTCGCTCTATAGGGAAAGTGCCCCACCCCGGCCCCCTTACCTTGGAAGACAGCAAGTGATCAAACTGGGGGGTGAGGTAGAACTTGATTCCTTTCCAGGCCCCCTCCAGTGTCACACCCCGGATGAGCAGCATGATCAGGATGAAATATGGGAAAGTGGCAGTGAAATACACAACCTGCAGGAAGAGCAGATGGAGCTGAGTTGAAGACCTGTTCTTACTGCATTGACCCAACACACAGGGAGCTTCACCTGCTGGCCAGCAGCACAAGCCCATGCGGAAATAGCGTACCCTGCGGGGAGCGTCTCTGTGCAGCTAAAAGTCTGCTGTATCTTGCCCCTTGCTGCTGTGTGAGCTTACGAGCTGGGCAACACAATGCTGGATGGGCCACTATGATCGTAGAATCATAGAACACAAGAACTGGAAGGGACCTTGAGAGGTCATCGAGTCCAGTCCCCTGCCCTCACGGCAGGACCAAGCACCTTCTAGATCATCCCACACAGGTGTCTGTCTAACCTGCTCTTAAATATCTCCAGAGATGGAGATTCAACAACCCCCTTAGGCAATTTATTCCAGTGTTTAACCACCCTGACAGTTGGGAAGTTTTTCCTGATCTCTAACCTAAACTTCCCTTGCTGCAATTTAAGCCCATTGCTTCTTGTCCTATCCTCAGAGGCCAAGGAGAACAATTTTTCTCCCTCCTCCTTATAACACTCTTTTAGATACTTGAAAACTGCTATCATGTCCCCTCTCAGTCTTCTCCTTTCCAAACTAAACAAGCCCAGTTCTTTCAGTCTTCCCTCATAGCTCCTGTTTTCTAGACCTTTAATCATTTTTGTTGCTCTCCTCTGGACCCTCTCCAATTTCTCCACATCTTTCTTGAAATGTGGTGCCCAGACCTGGACACAATACTCCAACTGAGGCTTAATCAGCCCAGAGTAGAGCAGAAGAATAACTTCTCCATATCTTGCTCACAACACTCCTGTTAATGAGTCCAGAATCATGACTCATATTTAGCATGTGGTCCACTATGGCTCCTAGATTCCTTTCTGCAGTACTCCTTCCTAGATAGTCGCTTCCATTCTGTATGTGTGAAACTGACTGTTCCTTCCTAAGTGGAGCACTTTGCATTTGTCCTTATTAAACTTCATCCTGTTTACCTCAGAGCATTTCCCCAGTTTGTCCAGATGATTTTGAATTCTGTGATAGATCCATGCAATTGACTGTGGCCCAAGGCCATGCTGCTTCCATCTGAGATGTGGCATTAAATACATTCCAGCCCTGAAGCCTGGGCAGGCATTTGATGATGTGCAAATTACCACCCTCTCCAAACTGTGCCTATTGATAGCCATTGCAGTTAGCAAGAGAGCTAATTCCCCTAATTGGTATTTTCAAGAGAGACATATGTTCACCCACGCACACACCAATACTGTAGATCCCTGCAATTGAATGCTTAACCCCATCAAGTTCATTCTCATGCAGCAAAAGCCGACGGGCTGCAGGAGAATGACTCGTGGTCTTACCTTGCCAGAGGACTTGACTCCCTTGAGGATACAGAGATACACAATGACCCAGGACAGCAACAGGCATAGGCACAGATTCCAGCGGATTCTCCCAGGATCCCCAATCCCAGAGCTCCCTTGGATATGCAGAACATAACGACTAGGGCAAAAGGAGACCCATTAATAAACAGGCAGGGCCCTCCCTTTGGTAAGGTACCTGGGACCGCTCTCTTTGTTGCGATCGCAGACTTTATGCAGCAGCAGCACAGAACCTGGAGCTAACCTGGACTCTGCCAATAAAAGTGAGCCTGAAAATCTCCTTTGCGTAAGGGCAGCCAGGGATGTGACTTTGATTTGGGGGGCCTTAAAGTGAATTCCTGACCACTTGGTAAGGAACCGAAAGGTCCACAGGAGGCTGGGTTTTAGGTGAATTGTCTCAAATGATGCAAAAGAGCTATTTTCAATAGGCTACAGTTCCAGTCTCCCAAGGCCATGTACATTAACCCGACTGCTGGATCACATGCTCCTTCCATGGGAGACTCCAACATGGCCGGAGAGCACAGATGTTCGTGACCTAGCAACGGAGAACATGACTCCCAGACTTGCCTCTGCCACAGTGGGCACCTAAAGGGGCAGGAGATGAATTTTCTATGGCCTGGTCACCCAAGTGTTTGGACCCTCATTGTACTTTGCCCAATGCAAACTGAGGCTCAGGGGTTTTGTACAGCCACAAAAGCTGTTCAGATTCCAGCCTTGAAGAGTCAGAGAGACCCACTTCCCCCACCTCGCAAAGAGAAGGACTGCTTTGAAAACAGTCAGTGGAACCATCACTAATGGTCATCCACTAACCACAGCCCTGCATCCCATGTGACAGCCAGTAACGCGTCAGTCTCTGCAAGTGGGTAATCTCCCCAGACTGTGCAGCCGCCTGTTAGAACAGCCAGCAACACACCCAGGCCGTTGGTGGCACTGGGTCCCGCTGAATCAAAAAGGCACACGTCACATAGTACGAGTGCACGCAGCCAGGCCACTCTGGCCATCACCACACACCCCTAGCCCCCGAGTGCCAGCGTCCTGTATCTATGAGTAAACAGCAAACTGTCCATCAGCGGAGCCAGCCCCGAGCAGGCGTGTGATCCCAGCAGCTCAGCTGGAGTATTGCGTATCCCCCCCAGTGCGGTGCCGCAGGCCAGGCTGTGACAACAGCCCCCAGCTCCTCATGCACTTAGCGAGCGTGAGTGCGCCCCATGCCACAGTGCGTGTGTTGTCGACCTGTCACCATGGCGCCTGCCTCAGTTTCCCTCATTCCGATTCCTGCCCCGCTCTGTCCACGTCGCTGGCTAGCCTCCTTACCTCCAGTACTCCTCACTAGGGCTGACCGTGTTCGTGAGGTTGAAGGGGGTGGCAGCATTCGCTGCCTTGATGACGTGGTGGTCCAGGCACAGCTCAGTGTTCCACCAGTTGCCGCAGTGCTGCCAGGGCAAGTTGCTTGTCAGGGACGCGAAGAGGTAGAAGAGAACATAGGCAATGATCATGTTATAGTAAATGGCCACCAGCGAAACAATCAGGATCGTGCCCATTCCGACACCTACGGGAGGGGAGACGTAAACACAGCTCAGGGCCACGGCAGAGATACAACACCCAGTCGCCCCCCACTGGCATCCAAGGGGGCCCAGGCCTTGGTACCAACAGACCAACTGTTAGGAATCGAAAATGAACCCTAAACCACAGCTAGGAGCTCTGTCAAAGCTGAGCCACATGAAGGAATTATCACCCACCAGGCAGGGGGGTTGCACAGGGCCGGTGTGATTATTTGTGGGGCCTAGTTTGAATACATGGAATAGGAGCGGGGCGTATTGATATCCATATTTATCTATCCCTACCCACCCCATCTATCTCTCTCTTTCTCTCTCTCTGCCCGGAGGGCAGGAGGGAGGAGAGGGTGGGACTGGGGTTGGTCACACACCTTTAAAGAGCGGGCTTATCCTCCAGACAGCCAGGGGCCCCAGGCTGGAGAACTGGCCTAGGGAGAGCTCCATGAAGAAGATGGGGATGCCACATATTGCCAGCATGATGAAATAAGGGATGAGGAAAGCTCCTGGGGGAGACAAAAAAGACAGAGAGGGTGAGACAGGAGACTGGTGCGGGGACAGGCGATGGATACAGGTATAAAGCTCCTGGAACCCTGAAGCATCTCAGAGTGCCTGGAGCCAAAGCCTGGAGGGTGATTTGACCCTGTTTCTGTGGGATCCCTCCCCCACCGCTGCAATACAGCCCCTTCTGTGGCCAACTGCAGTTCCAGCGAGGCTAAGCATCAGTTCTTAGGTCAAGCTTTCAAAGCCGGGGGGGATTTCAGCTGGCAGAATGGAATTATTATCGCTGGACTATGGTCAGGACCCCAGGGCTAGCACCTTTACATGAGGGAAAAGGCCCAGCCAGCAGGCTTGGCCTTAATTTTACATCTCTTCTGCAAAGATGGCACCCCCAACAGCAAAGTGGCCCCTTGCATCAAGTTACTGTGCTGGCTGGGAAGTATGCTGCCAGCTGAGTCTGAACTAGAGATGTTTAACCAGTTAACCACTTAAATTGAGGCCAGCTGGAGCACCCCCCCCGCCATGGTGTGGTGTAGTGGGCCAGACTCCCCCACCATGGTTTGGGATACTCCAGCCAGGTCGGATCTGCTGCAGGCGGGGGCTGCCCTGGCCGGACTGGAGCACCCCCCTACCCGCAGCACAGTGATCTGCTCCGGCCAGGCCAGGCCTGTTGCGGATGGGGGCTGCTTTGGCCAGGTTGGGCCTGCCGTGAGTGGGGGCTGCTCCGGTTGGGCTGAAATGCCCCCCACTCACATCAGGCTGCCCTGGCCTGACTGGGCCCACTGTACCATGCTGGAGCAGCCCCCCACCCCACGTTGGATTAAGGGCTGCTCCAGCCCAGCTGGGCCGCCGGTTAATAGGGTTGCCAGGTGTCTGGTTTTGAACAGGACAGTCCAGTATTTGAGCTTTCTGTTCGGGAAACAAATTGAGAAAATATCAATGAGAAAATAGAAATATCCAGTATTTTCTAAATAAGATGTAATGTAGATTGTGATGTAATGTCAAGCGTGTCCGGTATTTTTGTTGAAACCATCTGGCAACCCTACCAGTTAACCATACTTGGTAACTGGTTAATCGGATAACCTTTCACATCTCTAGTCTTAACCACTTCCTGCAGCATCCGGGGAATTTATTAGAGGCACCCAGGCCCAGCTCTGACTCAACATAGCTTTTAGAATCTGGGACAATGAGAGCTGGGCAAATAACGCCTCAAGAACAGTTTATTTCCTGTCCTTGAATTCTTTGCAAACAGCCTGTCATAGTCTCCAGTTTATTTAGTGTTCCAAATTACTAGCAAATATCTCTCTGGAGTACCGGTAATTCTTCATCTGCAGGCTGTTTGCAAATGCCCGACTGGGAAGATTTGTGGTGTAGTGCGGGATGGCCATAGGATGATGTGTCCCTTCCTGCAGTGGGTGACACGTGTGAGCAGACAAAAGTCTGAATTTCAGGAGTCACGTTGGCAAATGTCACTGGTGGTTAATTATTGCCTTGTGAAGAGTCTGTGACATTGGAGGTTTCACCCATATTCATGCTGGGGAAGTCTGTTGGGTGGATCATTTGCAGGGAGTGATTGCACAAAGGGCAGGATTAGACAACGCCAATTTGTTCCGTAAGTGGGATGAATATTCAGGGGAAATGTTTGCTCTACAGAGATCTGGATGGGACCAACACCAAGACAAGGTGGCTGCAGAGGTGGTGCCAAAGACCAAGAGGGATTCATAGACCTTAAAAAAACAGTGAGTAGTCCAGCAGCACTTTAGAGACTAACAAAATATATATATCTACAGCATCGTGAGCTTTCGTGAACAAAGCAAGCATTGTATATCCTTCCAGGGCATCATCAGATGAAGTAATCTACAGTCCAGAGTAAGCCACCGTACGGAGATACCAAGCCTCACAGAAGTGGACTAATCCACCCAGGTCAATTCTAGGCTGCCTCTTCAGGCCAATATGAACAGAGACCAGGCAGAGGCAGGTCTCTGAGAAGAGAAGGGAGAAAGGGACATAGGCAAAGCTTCCTTCTGTCACGAATCCCTCTCAACAAGGGTACAGAAGTGGCACAACTGAAGAGGGGATGATGGAGCACATACCTCCCCCATTGGAATAAACTCTGTACGGAAACCTCCACACATTCCCCAACCCCACGCAGTAGCCGATGCAGGAGAGAAGGAAATCCAGCTTTCCGGTCCAGTTCCCTCGGTCTTCTGGGTACTCCATCTCCAGGTCTCCATCTCCTTGGTCGCTGGGGCTCATCAGCAGGTCTGGAATTATGGGCTGGCAGCGAAAGAGAAGAAGGGGAGGCGGGGAGAGGGAGGCCAGGGAAGAAGGAGAAAGAGAGAACGAGGAAAGGTTGGGAGAAGAACGTGCGGACCCCAGCCGGGAGGATGAAGAGAGGGAAGAAAGGCAGAACGGGTTTGTTGTGGAAATGGAGACAGTAGGAAGGGAGGAGGCATGAGACACAGTTTAGAATTCACGCAAAGGGAAAACACAAACCCATGCCCCAGGGATTCTCTGTGGATGACCAGGAACCCTCTCCCAAGCACTGGGTGCCACCTTGGTATAATTTTTGACGGTGCCCAGAACAGGTCCAAGTAGAGTCGTCATGTCCATAGGCTGCACTGGGGTAACCACCCTGGGCCCACGCTTTGAAGGGCCCTGCACTTCAGGAGTCCAGGGCAGCCTGGGGGACTACCAGGGGGCCTGGACCTGCAGTAGTGAGCCACCTGGCTCCAGCCTACTCAATCCCCACTTCACCCTTTCCTCCAAATCCCCGCTCCTGCTCCACCCCAAAGCCCTGCCCTGCCTCTTCCCAGTTTTGCCTCCTCCCTCAGCGACCGCCACGAGCCAGAGGGCCGGGTGGAGCAAAGTGCAGCAGGTTGGGCCAGGTTGCTCATGGCTGCCAGTGCCAGGCCCGCTGCAAGCCCCCATTGGCCTGGACCCCATGTTCCACTGAAGCCCGGGGCCCCCAAAGTGCGGGGCCTGGAATGGCTGCCCCGGGATGGCTCTGAAAATATAAACCCAAACATTGGTGGACCTGGGCCCATGTTCCTAGAGCCTGGGCCCCAGGGGCCCATATAACTCACCACCTATACCCAAGCACCCTTCTGCCTGCTTTTCCCACCCAGAAAATGCTGAGGTTGTAGAGCCAGAAGGGCCAATGAGGAACACCTAGTCTGACACCTGCTTAGCACAGGCCAGAGCACTTAGGGGCCAGCGTGAGAAGAATGATCCCACTGTGACACCCACAGAGCCTGTGCTGGCAAAAACCAGGACTGACCCTGTTTGCACCCCCTTGCCGAGCAGGACACCCCAGGCTGCTGCCTTGATTTCACAGCTTTCTGCATTCCTGTTGGCTTGCAGCACAGTGATGCTGTGGTAACCCCGCACCAGGTGTAAGATCCCTTTCATGCTTAGTGAATCTGACCCCTGATCTGCAGAGGGCCTGCTGCCATCACAGGGCAGGATATTAACCCTTTCCTCCCCCCTCCCCCGGGATCTCAAAGCTCTGCCGCAGCACAACAGGATTGTGGGGCAAATCTTCAAACACAGCTCAATTTGGATAAGCTCCCAGATACCGGCTGTTTAGTTGGAGCTCATGCTCTTTGATCTGAAAGTCTGGCTGGGGAGCTGGCTTTGCAATGAGATATCCAGCCCTGTCTAGTGAAACACGCAGACCCCTTTGGAAATCTTACATATAAACTGTGGACCCCCAGGGGTCCACAGACCATGAGTAGAAAACCACTGGGCTAGAAGATTAAGGCTGGTCCTTACTTTATCACAGCAGTTCCCAACCTTTTCCAGATGGGGACCCATTTTGACAATTCAGGAAGGCTTGGTGACCCAGGGCAATTCAAAAAATGTGTGAACGGTTCCTTAAGAGCCACCTGGGGAGACACCTGGAGATCCTTTTGAAATATAATGGCCACCCATATTTGGGTCTCGACCCATAGGTTGGGAAACCCTGCTTTATCGGAAGTCATGCAAGCAAAGGACCCAGCCTCCCTGACAAACCGTTGCCAGCTGAGATCCCTGTGCTGGGAGGTCCCCTACCGGGGGACCTCTGCAGACCAAATGTCGCAGGGCCAAAGATCATGGTCTGAACAGTGCCGTGATGGAAACAAAGACAGTGAAGTCAAGTAAGCTGACAGGCGTAAGGGGCCCATTGACCGACTCACCTCACTGGCCAATACAATACATGTCAACCAATGGGATCATATGTCCTCCTAGTTCTGGCCTCTCCAAAATTTATACAGGTTGAACCTCTCTAGTCCGGCGCTCTCTGGGCCAGCAACATCCATGGTCCGGCATGATTTTATTAGCCAGATGTCCACTTATCATGGGAGTAGCCAAGTTTCCTGCGGTCCCATAAAGTTTGTTTACAGGACCAGTCCTGGCTCTCAGTGTTTGTGCTGTTATTTAGCTCTAATTTACCCCTCCATGTCTTCCAAGAGTCCAGTATGCAGTGGAAGTGTTGGCAATGCTGCTAGATAATACTGACCTCCCATGGCCTGGAAAATTCTCTGGTTCAGCACCAGTCAGGTCCCGAGGGTGCCGGACTAGAGAGGTTCATCCTGTAGTAGTTTTTTCAAAGAAACAAACCCTTCTCATATGTGGGTTTGGGACACATCAGCATGAACAGCTGTCACGTGGGCGGAGTCTGTAGGGGGCACCTGGTCTTAGTTTAGAACCTGCCCTGGTTGGGTGTTTTCTGCACAGGGGTGAGATGGTAGAGACCCTTTGGGTCTGCGCCCCAGAAATAAAAGCAGACCAGCAAATAAAAGGTGGCTGGAAGGCTGACCGTGCCCCCAACCTGGCCAAACCTGGCCAGACTGCAACCCTCTCAGCAGGTGAAGGGCCGAAGAAGCCCCCCTTGCTGCCCCCCTTCCATTTCTCTCCCTCTTTTGCAGCTGCCCTTTCCTCTAGCGCTGTGGCTGAGCTACAGCTGCTAAGTTCCTGCTGCTCAGTTTCCATGGAGACGAGGAGTTGTTCAAAGGGAGAAAGCATGTGTGATGTAGCCAAGCAGATCATTAAACACAGACCCGCCTGGTATGCGTGTGTTTGCCCAGATGGTTGCATACCTATACGCCTTGCACCTGCCTGCCATGTACACACACTCACACCCGGACATATTTACACCCTTGCATGCATCATGCACACCCCCACTACACCCTTGCATGCACATGCCTGCACATCCATACGCAGATACACACATGGACTGCCCTTGCCTTCTGGTAAACGTGCAAAGAATATAAGCCTCATAAAAAGAAGCAGCAGCACCCCGCAGTTTGGACAGAGCTCTTCCAAGCTCTCAAAAAATCCAACCTGAAGAATCTAGAGCGAGACCAAAATAGAATCACAAGAATGAAAAAAAAATCAATGAGTATTGCCGACACCATTACAAACCTACCAGTGCCCACGGCATGCACCTGTAACAGTACGAGAGCTGAATGAAAACCTGCAGAAATCCAAATCTATTAGGCAGCCTCGTTAATGCCAAGTGGCTTCACCCCAGCATTGACCACATCAAGAGAGCTGTTTCACTTAGCCCCCAGTTCAGACGAAACCCTGAGGTGCGGTCAGACAGACTAATTACCCCAATACACGCCAGCCAAGGTGACTTTTACTCCCCGCGGCGCCTGTGTTTGCAGTAAAGCCAGCACGTTATTCTATAACCTCCTTCATGAAAGATTTGACCACTCACACTGTCAGCCAGGAAAGTTGAGCTAGATTTCTCCTTAAGAGCCAGCCTCCCCCTGCTTCCCCCTCCAGCCACATCCTTACCCTCCATACAGCACATTCACCAATGTGCCCACTAGTAATAGGACCAGGGATCTGTCCACTGTGTGGGTTTTTAACAAGCTTTCACTCAGTCTGGCACACAGGGCTGAATCTTAAACAGGAGTGAAGTGCAGCAATACATGACCCCGTTAAACTGACAGATCAATCCTCAGATATAACAGAAATAAGCAACACAAGAAAGAGACGCCTTTGAGCAGGAAAACAAAACAAAAGTGTCACCTCTGGCAGACCTTTTCCATCACAAATGACCTTTGAACTCAGTGGCATGCAGGTGACCCATGAGCACCTCTGCAAGACAGTCGCCAGAGGTATTCATGTGACAGCCACCACCAAGCAAAGTCTGTCTTTTGCCCAATTCAGAATCAGTGGCCATACACCAGGCGAGGAAACCAGGGATAAAACAAAGCATCAGTGGGCCCCCAGTGAGCAGGGTCTGCAACCAACGTGGGATGGAGACGAACACTCTCCTGCCATGCACAAAATGCTAGGGAATGGGTGAAAGAGATTCCCTCAAATGACTGCAAGTAAGAAGTACATCAGAAAACACCGTGGAAAACAGGAGAGACATGGCAGAGCTGCCATCAGGTATAGACAAAGTGAATAAGGAAAAGTTATTTACTTGTTCCCATAACACAAGAACTAGGGGTCGCCAAATGAAATTAATAGGTAGCAGGTTTAAAACACACAAAGGAAGTTTTTCTTGACATAGTCAACCCATGGAACTCCTTGCCAGAGGATGTTGTGAAGACCATGATTTTAACAGGGTTCAAAAAAGAACTATATAAATTCACGGAGGACAGGTCCATCAATGCTTATTTGCCAGGATGGGCCGGGATGATGTCCTTAGTCTCTGCTTGTCAGAGGCTGGAAATGAGTGACAGAGGAGGGATCACTTGATCATTCCCTGCTCTGTTCACTCCCTCTGGGGCATCTGGCATTGGCCACTGTTGGCAGACAGGATACTGGGCTAGATGGACCTTTGGTCTGACTCATATGGCCGTTCTTATGTTCTTATGGTGTCAGAGGACAAAGCAACCATGTCAGGGGTGACCAATGGACCTAGGGTCCATCCAGGGCAGAGGCTGGAGGTTCTTTGGAGACACTTGTGTTAGGCACCGTTTGTGACACTGAATGATGACACTAAATTTGTGCTGCCCGGGAAAAGCTAGGGTGACCTGCTTCACACAGGGACTTGCACAAGTTATAGGGGCCCGACTGGGCCCAGCACAGAGCCATGATGCTGTGTATTTGAGTGTGTGGCCGGCTGTGGAGTGCAGCAGAATCTGCTCCTGCACTGCCAAGTGACGCCAGCCTCACTGAAGGAGTGAAGCCAGATTTGCCCCAAAGCCCACTGACATCAGTGGCAAGTCTCCCTCTGACACGTAGGCAGTGAGTCGAGCCCTAACAAAGACACCTCTAACTAAGCACCTCCTGGACATGCTGCAGGGGCGATTAAGGTTCTCTCCCCTCAGAATGCCTATTCTCTGCCCCAGTCTGGCCTCTTTCTTACTCTGGTACGTGCGAGTAAGGCAACAGGCACACAGAGCAGCTTTAGACCAGGGGTGGGGAACCTTTTTTGTGTTGGGGGCTGCTGACCCACAGAAAACTCAGTCTGGGGCCACACACAAGTGAGAAGCAACCCCTCTCCCCTCAAACCCCCACAAAACAAACCTGCACTGACGTGGCCCCCAACTGAGAAGCAAAAGACACTCCCCATATTCCCCTCGCACACCAGAGCTGAGTGGGGCCCAGGCTAGTAGTTTTTGTGTGCTCCAGCCTTGGGGGGGGGGGGGGGAGAGCAGGCTGGAGCACCACACAGGATCCCCAATGATGGGGAGGGGAACCCTGAGCCTCAGGGGCCAGATTCAGGCAAGCCAGGGGCTGTATCTGGCCCCCGGGCCTTAGGTTCCCCACACTTGCTTTAGACTTCTTGCTGCTCCATGCAGAGGGCAACACCTCAGGCTTAGCCTTCCTCAGACCTTGTGTGGCCTCCATTCTCTCTTGTGCTGGGTGGAGCACAGCAGCCTAGCATGTGGGCGATGGAGTTGCGGGGCCAAGGCATCAGTGAAATACAAGCAATGCCCTGAGGACTCTCTAAAACATGACTTGAGAGTAAGAGAGGGGATTAGACCTCACCTCACCATCCCAGCCCTCTGAATTTCCAGGGACCCACCCCAAGTCCCACAACTCTATAATGGGGCAAACCCAACCCCCAGCTCTGTCAGTGAATGTTTGGCCCATCTCCAGCAAAACCGAACTCAGACCTTTGGGGAAACACTGTTAAGGAAAACAAGGCACAGAAGCCATCACGTGTGAGAGATGTCTTCAGTTCTGTTTCACCTGAACTGCCCTCCATTTCAAACATGTCTGGGGAAAAGGTCTTAAACTTAAAGATGGAAAATGGATCCGAATCAGAGAGAAAAGCTCTTGTACTCTCCGAGACGGGGCCCCAAAGCCAACTGTGTAAAACCTTCCAGCAACTGTATTGCACTCCTAGGAGGAAACTTGACTTAAGAGATAATAACAAGTGTTCAAAGGTTCTAGGCAGCATCCCTCTAACCTTATCCATCTGTGTGCAGAATACATTTTATTATGTGCACCGAGGCATGTGCAAATGTGCACCACCAGGAGAAATACAAACCTGGCTGTGGGAACTCTGCTAATCATCCGGGCAGCACTGGAATCTCTTCTGAGTGGCCACACAAGTGCACAGCTTACAGGGAACACTGGTCCTAGGTGACAATGAACACGTGGGATCATGGAAAAGCTGTTCTCTAACCCCCTGCCATTGACTTCAATGAGAGTTTTTCCAGAATCAGGTCCAAAATGTTCTGTAGCAAAACAGCATGAATAATGGGGAAAGCAAATCTGGAAACATATGTTTCCATTTGAGCTGTTATTTCAGGAACTAAAAGTATCCCTGAATCAAGGTTAAAATGGATCTCTAGCAACCACAGTCACTTGGTCATCCAAAGCAGTAATTTATGGGCAAATCAATGAGAGGTATATACTATGCATATTATTTCAGAAAACTCTGTGGCAGGAGGTCGGACTAGGATATGACAATGGTCCTACTTTCTTTGGAATCTATTAATCTAGACTCAAGTTATGTCTACACTGGGAAGATTTGGTGACAAAAGTGCTATTGACATGCAAGAGATGCCAAAAGTGAAAACCAGTTTTTCTGCCTCCTACTGTTGACATTTCATGGCCACGTTGCTAGCTTCCTGTTGACACGAGAGTGCAAAGCAATGTGGGTGAGCGTCCCTCAGTGCAGCATTGTGGGAAGGGAGAGCTGATCCCCGTGCTTCTTGGGAATCCCTCCTAGCTCTGGGAGCTCTCCGTGCTAAGAATTGTCAAAGCAGCACAGCCATCTCCCCAGACCTCCCATGCCGCAGCAGAACAGGAACGTTCCAATGATTTGTTTTTTGTTTGTTCCCCAAAACAGAGCAGCTCACTCTGCTGTCAGATACAAGCCTGCAGGGCAGCAGAGATCACAAAACACTGAGCGGAGCCATCAGGGTTGGCATTGGGGATCCTGGTGGAAGCCAGTTTTCTGTGACAAAACAATCAGCAGAGTCCACCCTGGGCTCTTTGTCAATAATAAAGGGAGGGGAAAAGACTAAAGTCTCTCACAGGGCTGGAAATTGTTTGCTGCGAAAACAGGGCATTTTTCCTGACAAAAGTGTAACTGTAGTGTAGGTGCTCAGACTGTTTTGTCATCAAAAGGCAGTGTTTGGCGACAAACCATGCCAGTGTAGACAAGGCTTCAGTTACAGGTTGCAACAGGAGTCCTCAAACCTTTTCATGGCACCGCCTACATTTCAGTAGCCAGATTATCTCCTAAACCCCTTCTTTTCCATTCACTAGAGTGCAGACTCAATGTGAATTGAAATAAAGAGGAACTTGAACCAAGCAACTAGCCCATGGAAGATTGGTCCATTAAAGTCGATCAGCCAAAATGGACAAGGATGCAGTCCTGTGTTCTGAGTGTCCCTAAACATCTGACTGCCAGAGATGCATCACTCAGTAACTGCCCTGTAGTGTTCCTTGTAAGCTGAGCACTTGAGCAATGCCCAGGAGAGATTCAAATGTCACCCAGCTGATTAGCAAAGTGCCCACCGCCGGCAGCATGTGTTTCTACTGGTGGTGCACATCCTCACATGCCTTGGTGCACATAACAAAATTTATTCTGCGTCTAGGTGGAAAAAATTAGAAGGAACATTGCTGTCCTGCTCTGATCATTCCCTTTGGGGCACCTGGCATTGCCCACTGTCAGAGACAGGATACTGGGCTAGATGGGCCATCGGTATGACCCAGTATGGCCGTTCTTCTGTTCTCAACGAGCTCTCTGCAGACCATGGGTGATCAACAGAGCACAGTGTGAAAGGCTATAAATGGCACCTCTAGGATATAAGAGTAACAGCAGCATGTGTAAAGAGAAAGAGAGAGACTGAAAGAGAGAGGTCTGGAATGAGAGAGCATCTGTGTAGGTCATTCATTTACCGAGAAGAATTTAATTGTCAGTAGATTCAACTGTCATTATCTGAGCCAAAATCGCTGAAGAAATAATTATATGTTTTGAGCAATAAGCAAACCTTCCACGAGAGCAGAGCGCAACAGGGACAAAGCAGCCAAGGCTGGCACAGTGACCATACATCTAGGTTTTACTCGGGTTTTACTCCTGGTTTTTCAGAACCTGTCCTGGTGTCTTAGGAACCTTTTTCCTTATGCCCGACATTTTCCACTTTTTCGTTTCAGCCACTAGGCTGCTTGAGCTTTTAATAAATACAGAATACAGGATCAAGGCCAAGTTGGAATTCCCTGGAGCAGGCAGAGCCGGGAGGCGCGAGCACCCAAACAACGTTTGGCTGAAGAAAGAAGTTCATGACCTGGGTAACGTGTTTTGTGATAAGCTCGGAGAGGCACGACCCAGAGCACTGCAATTAGCAGGAGCGCATTTGAAAGTGCAGCTTGGCGGGAGATCAGTGAGCAGGGGCCAGGACAGAGAGAAGGGCTTGGTGCAGGCAGAAAAGCGCCACATGCACTGGAAGAGAAATGGTGGAGAAGAGAGTGAACCCAGAAGCAAAAGGAAGAAGCTCGAGAGATGAAAGAGTCTGCGAAAGCAGGGCCTGAAAGCAGAGAGTTAGTAGCAGGTTCCTAGCCATTGTGGCTGTGAGTTCCAAAGGGCCCTATGAGGGAACTGAGGCCTAGAGCCAAGTGGATGAGAGACACCCCTCAGGTCCCTCTGAGTTCTCACCTTATGTGGAGCAAACTCCCTGTGTGAAACCCAGGGATTAGGACGGAAGGGGTGGGAGAGACGTGGGAGGGTGACAGGCCCCTCTCTCCTCTACTCATGGCCCCTTGAGGCTGGGGCTGCAAGCCACCCCCTGCTCCTGGCGGAAGTACCATTGCACCAAGGCAATGGCTGCTGTGTGCCTCGGTCTGTAGCACAGCACCCTTGCCCCAGTTGCTTGTATCCATTGGGAGGCCGGGGAAGAGAGGAGAGCCGAGGGGAAAGGCCGGGTTTCTGGGGGATTGGCACGTCTCTGAGAAAGGTGGGGTGCCTCGTAAGGGAGGAAGGGGCCATGAGGGGATGGGAGAGCTGCAGGAAGGATTCAAAAGATGAGATGGGGTGAGACAATGCCGGTTTTATATGCAACTGTTCTGTAAAGCATCCCGCTGCTTACAAAAGAGCCCCTTGGCCTCTGTGTCTCATTAGTGGGATCCGTTTGCCAAGAATCCCACAGGATTTCCCTCTAGCTCTCCAGATGTTCCCCACACAACGTGGGAATGGCAAAGAAGCCAGGCCAAAAACACTGTTCAGGGGCCACAACTTCTACTAAAGCCAGTGTGGGAGAGCTCACTGGGCAGAGAGACGGGGCCAGCGGGACATAAGGATGAAGAAAATCGTGTGTGTGTGTGTGTGTGTGTGTGTGTTGGTAGGGAGGTTTTTCAGGACACAGGCAAAGGACTTACTGAACCTGACAGGAACAAGCCAAAGGGCTTTGAATGTGCGTTTCCCTTTCCTTCCAATGTGACATTTCACCTCAGAGGCCAGACTCGTATCCAAGGCAAATGGGAGTTTTGTGCACCTGATGCTGTCTGGTAGGGAAACTCCAGTCTCATGAACTAGCCTGGGGATGTGTGTGCGGGGGAGCAAGTCTCAATATCAGCAAAAAATCCAGCAGCTGGAAACTGAGGCACCCGGGCCAAGTGCAGGGGAGCTGGCTGGTACATACCAGGGAGACGACCTGTGCCATGTGCCCACACCCTCCCCATCCTTCTGGACTGATCTGAAAGGGCTTCTCCTGCCGCAGGAACATATTCTTATGCGGGCAGCACCCTCCTTCCCCTGATACACCCATGCATTTCTTTACAATACATTCCTTGCCCCCTCACACCAGAATTAACCTCCCTACACTCCCCTCCTAGCCCCCCCTCACCCGCACAAGGTGCAGAGCATCCCAGAGGGACAGGATGGACACTTTGCCATGCAGTGTGGAGTCCCCTTGGGCAGGAGAGAGCCCCCACCAATCACCCCACACCTCTCCATTTCCAGGAGAGCAGGAGCTCTGGGGATCCCTCGTAGAGCTGTGGTTCTACAGGGGCCCATTCCTTTTTCTGCCCAAAGAGGAGAGGCCACAGAGGGTAGAAGCAGGGGAGGAGCCAAGAGAAGGGGAGGAGCCAAAAAACAGAGAGAAAAGAGGGGGGCCCCACGGGGGATCCGACTGCTTCCTGTCTGCTGTCCAGGCTCCTGATCCCCACAAATGTTAAGCACCTGCAGCTCCCAAAATATAGCTCGAGGCCTTCTCCCTCCCCAGAGCACCTGTGCCTGCCCCGCCTCCTGCTGCACCTGTCCCACTTTGGGTGGGAGGCCAGGCGTGCAAGCCACACAGCACCTCGAGGAACCTGAGCGCCCGCCCCCGCCCAGACACAACATGAATCATCCCGCCGGAAACACCTGCTCGCGAGGAAAAGCATCTCCACAGCGCGGCTGGCAGGCCAACACAGGACCAGCCAATTAGCTGCGCAGCGCCGGGCGTCGATGTTTGCTGAACTTGCTAATTAAAGAGAGCGAGAAGAGCTCGTTATGAAATGACAGCCACCCACCTGCCTAATCTGCTGCTGATCCAGCCTCGGCTCCCGGGATCAGAAAACCCTGGGCTTCCCATTTGCAATTAATGATCATGAATAAGTACATGAAACAGCCCCCCTTCCCTAGGGGGAAGAGGAGATGGAGGAGGATGGGGCTGTACGTTAGCCCTTTCCACCTGCCTGCTTTGCATTCAAAGGCACCCCCATGCTGGCCAGCCCCCCAGCTGTCACCCTCCTTGGCATCTCGTTCTGTGTGGTTACAAAACGCTGCCTCCTACCTCCCGAAGATGACGCTCCTGGACCTTCTTCATCCTGAAGTCCTGTTGCTATGCGTCCCCTGCCTCCTGGACGCCCTCGCTCGCCCCGGCGACCGTCTCTACGGCGATGGGGAGGGAGAAAAGGAGAATCCGAAAAAGACAAGGAAGAATCCCACTTCTCGCTCTCCGGCTCTCTCCTCCTTGGCTGGGTGCTCCTGGCACAGACAGAGATGTTAACCCTGTCTAGAGTGCGGCAGAATGAGCGAGGGATGCCAAGGAGGCAGGGTGCCACCAGCAGAGCTGACACACAGGTTTGCACTGAGTTGGAAATTGCTGGGGGGAAAGAAGGGGGGAGCAGCAAATGGGAAGAGGACGGATCCCAACAGGCTGCAGATGGGCTATCAATCAAAAGGGTGTCGGCCGTGTGTGGGGTCTGTGGGCTGAGTCCGACTTCGGGAAAACAGTGAGTTCCAATGAGGACAACCCGGGCAGCTCAGGGACAAGAACTCCCAAGTAGCCCAGGGAGGGAATGCTCATGGGGCGGGAAGAAGGAGGTGACTGGGGTGGCATCGCGTGCAATGAGTGTGCTGGGTCTCTTTGGGTTCCTGATGGAGCCGGGACCAATGGCAATTTGCTATTGCTGGCATGGCAGGCCGGGTCCCAGCTCAGGTTTGCAATGGAGGAGCCGGGGAGGGACTGGAATAGCTGGGCAGAGTAAGACAGGACTGACGGGCTGTGGGGAGGGGGCAGAACTTGGATAACAGGGTGTGCTGAACAAAAAGGATTGAGTGTATCAGCAGATACAATGAGATAAAGCCCCTATGAGTTTGCCCTGATATCCAGAGAGCATAGACACATGGGCTCACCCAAGCAGTGCAGACTGGCCCCTCTTTAAGCAGTCCCTGCAATATCTCCTACAGGCAGTACCCTGCGGTTCCCCAAACATCCCCTAAGAGATGGGCTCAGACACCAGTGAGTGCCCCCAGCAGCCTCCTTGGGCAGCAGAACTGTCCGGCGATGTACAGCAGGGTCAGTGTGCCTGTCTGGGTGCAAGAGCTGATGCATGGGCCGGAAAGGGAAGGTGTGAGAGGGGTGTGTCTCTCTGTCTGTGGAGCTGTCCTCCAGGCCAGCTCACAGGTGCAGGACAGAGAAAACCCGACATCTCCCTGGGAGCTATTGCCGGCAGCAGCCAGAGCTCTGGGAATGGATAGGGGCTCTCCAATGTTCTCACAACACAGAGCTCCTCTTACTAGAAAGATGGGCTCCCAGACATCTCTCCCCCCCACCCCATGGCTCTGGGGTAACTACAGCAACTGCCTGCCTGCAAAAGGAACCCGAGGGATGGTCAGCAGCTGGAAATAAGGAACACGCACCTCGGTTACTTATTGGCTTTTCTCTGGTACTCATCACTGAACATAAGAACATCAGACCAAAGGTCCATCCAGCCCAGTACCCTGTCTGCCAACAGTGGCCAATGCCAGGTGCCCCAGAGGGAGTGAATCGAACAGGTAATGATCAAGCGATCTCTCTTCTGCCATCCATTTCCACTCTCTGACAAACAGAGGCTAGGGACACCATTCCTTACCCATCCTGGCTAATACCCATTTATGGACTTAACCTCCATGAATTTATCTAGTTCTCTTTTAAACCCTGTTACAGTCCTAGCCTTCACAGCCTCCTCAGGCAAGGAGTTCCACAGATTGACTATGCGCTGTGTGAAGAAGAACTTCCTTTTATTTGTTTTAAACCTGCTGCCCTTTAGTTTCATTTGGTGGCCCCTAGTTCTTATATTATGGGAAGAAGTAAATAACTTTTCCTTATTCACTTTCTCCACACCACTCATGATTTTATAGACCTCTATCATATCCCCCCTTAGTCTCCTCTTTTCCAAGCTGAAAAGTCCCAGTCTCCTTAATCTCTGGAGTTGGTGCTGATGAACTCATCTTCAGAGCACCCATGCCAGGAGAGAAAGTATTCTTACCCCCTATGCTGGGGAAACTGAGGCACAACATGATTCACTGTTTTGCCCAAGGTCCCAGAGGAGGCCGGATGCAGCACTAGGAACAGACCTCCCATGTCCTGAGTTCCAGCCCAGTGCCTAACCACAATCCCCCTGTCCCCCAAGCGATTAACCAGGTCTCCGGGGACCGCCAGCCATCAGCTGTCCCCGGATCACAGCTGGCCCCTGCTAAGCGAATGGACTGAGGCTGTGACTTCTGTGAGCAGGGCTCTGGGCACCGGCGTCCCACTGTGGGGGCAGTTGCCCAGTTGCACACAATCTCAGACCACATGCACATGGGCATCACTTACCTCCTGCTTCCAGAGCAAGAAAATCTTTAACCTCCCCAACTCTGCACTCTGGCCTGAGACCCCAGCCCTGACCGAGGCCGCGAGGAGATGCAGGACTGTGCTGGGGTGTCCTGGAAAGATCCCCTCCAGGGGCATGGGAGACATCTCTCCATTGGCCGCAGGGGCATGAGAATGGCCCATCCCTGAAGCATCAAAGGGCGGGGCTGCTGGGCTCTTTACTCCATTTCCAGCAGCCAACAAACCACCACCCAGGTGCCAGACAAAGCCGCCGGGAGCCTCAGTGTGTTTACTGACGGCTCCCAGTTGCCCCCACCTTACAGCCCCATCTGCACAGAGCGGGGGCCCCCCCTGTGCTAGCGCATGGCTCTGCATCAGGGCGCTATCATGCCGTGTCCCTATCCGCATGAGCTGGTCCCAGCCAGTTAGAAAGGGGGGTTTCTAGACCCATGTTGAAATGATTTCCAGACCCCATTCCCCGCCCTAGGAGGCAAAGGGACACTCGTACCCACAGGCCCCCCAGAGCCAAAAGATTGCTCTTTTCCTGCTGTCCCCATCCCCTGGAGAGACTCTGATGGACTCTCTGGGGAGCTCGGGGGGTGGGGGGGCCTGTTGCCATGTGTCTCAGCTGCCCACCCCTCCCCTGCCACCTCCCCTCCCCTTGCCCTGTAAAATCCAACAGATCAAAAATCCGGGCTCTTTCTCACTCCTGTCCCCTCCCTCCGCCGGGGCTCTGCTGCTGTCATTCTCCCCCCTCTTGGCTCCTTCTTTCTCTCCCCTCCTGTCGGGTTTTTTTCTCCCTTCCTTCCCCTCCTCCCCTTAGCCCCTCTCTGAGTGGAAGCCTGTTTCCAGCCCAGCTCTGCCCAGGGGAGATGGGGCGATGGGCCTTGGCAGCCGCCACCCCGAGAGAGGCCCAAACTTGGTGTCCCTGCTCCCCCTGCTGGTGGCATCCCGCCACAGGCCCCGATCTGGGAATTCTTGTAGCCTGGGAGCAATGGAAATAACTAACTGGCGGGAGGGGTTATTTTAGGAAAGGGAGCAGCTGCCTAGTGGTGAGGGCTGTCGGGGGCAGGAAAATCACCAGACGGAGCAAACCCCGGGGAGCAACAGGGATTATTCACGGGTGGCACCAGGGGCGTAGTTTGGGTGATGTTTACAAAGCGGCAATATAGTCAGGAGCAGAGGGGGGACCTGTTCTCTGTACCAGGAGGGAAGTGCTGGGATACTGGGATATTTTAGGACATCGTCCCCTTGCCTGGCTCATTTAACTCCCAAGCGGGCAAAGCACTGGGCAATGCAAGGAACAGCACGGGGCCGGGAGGGGACCAGCTCCCCCCACCGGGGCTTGGCCAGCTCTTATGGCTCCACTTTGAGGGAGCGAGGCAGGAATCCGTGCAGTAAGGAACGGGATGGGTCTCCCTTGCCCCAGGGCCTTGCTCTGCCTGTTGTTAGGAGCGCAGCAGGAGAAAGGGGCTTCTTCAACCCAGATGTCTCTGGGGCATTTATCTGACCAGTTTCGCCTTGAAAGGAGCTGGTTTGCGGGGCAGAGCCCGTGCTGAGACGAGGGAATGCCACCCTACCGTGCTCAGCTGTGAATCCGGCGTGGGCATCGTAACAGTGGGTTGGGGGACCAATGGGAAGAACCCGCCTTTATGGCATGCGTGTCCCAGTGAATCATCACCATGCTGGTTTCTTATCCCATCCAGCTGGTGTATTATCCCACCCACACCCACTGCTGCCCAGCAGTTCTGGGTCCCGGGTGGAAGGGCCTTTGGGCTGGGCCTGCAAGTGGCGTTTCCCGTTTTGCGCTGGAGCTCAGTGGAGCCTACAGATCCCTAAAGTCCTGACAGTCTGCTCACAGACAGACGGTGCTCTGGCAAAGCCAGGGGGCACAACCCCCCCTCCCTGCTCCGTGACTGCTAGGAGAGAACAGGGAGCTAATAACTGCCAGGCAAGCTTTGGCACAGATCCGTGTGGCACTGGAGCAGGAAGTCTGGTAGAGAGGGAAGCAGTGACTAAGCCAGATGGTCGGAGACTGGGGGTCTCCACTTCCTGTTGTTCTCTTAAGTTCTGACCCATGCTTCTCTTCAGCCATGTTTAATGGGGCTAGGGTGAGCAGAGGCCATGGGCTATTGCGGGCCACAGGCAGAGCACAATTAACTTTCCTAGGCACTTGGAAATCCTTGCTGTCTACATAGTGGGACTGGGTATCCTAGAAACCCCGGGATGTCCCTGTTGGGACGGGGTATCCCAGAAACGCCGGGATGTCCCTGTTGGGACGGGGTATCCCAGAAACCTTGGAATGTCTCTGTTGGGATGGGGTATCCCAGAAACCCCAGAATGTCCCCATTTTCCTCCTGTCATATTGAATCCAATCCGCAGGAGGCAGAGGAGGATAGTTGCTTGACTGGGGAGAGGAAGAAGTGGTTCCTCGTCTCTGTCCCAGCCTCCCTGATGGCCACCAGAGCGCTGTCCTGGTTTGCCTGTAAGAGGCAGGTAAGTGCCGCGTCCCTGGGGCTAATCAAATCTGACCTTTGTTCGCTGCTGTGCTCTCCCTCCCCCACCCCAGTGCTGAGTTCGACAGGTGCCCTCTGCTCCTCCCCAGCACTGCCGTGAGGAATGTGCTGCAGGCCAGGGTGCCATGCAGTGAATGGCTGAGAAATCCCTTCAGTGTGCTAGCCCTTGTGGGAAAGAACTTGGGAGCCCATCTGCACATCCCTGAGCACCTCGGTCAGAGCTCTGGGCATGGGGGAGGGAAGACTACCAGGCTGCTTCACAGATGTGGGTAAAGATTCCAGGGTAGGCCCTAACCCCCCCTCTCCTCGAGTGTAATCTGTCCTAGACAGGGCCTGGCAGCCATGCTGTGGGGGCTGCTAGTCCCACAGGAATGTCCCACACGGCTTCCACCTCCTGCAGTCTCACCCTCCATGTGTGTGCATGGAATCGACTCTCTGTCCAGAGCCGGCTGCAGCTGCACCTGACTTTGGGGAGGCAGAAGCATTTGTCTTGTCTGTAATGTCCAAAGATCCCCGTCAGTGTTCCCTCTAATCTCTTCTATCCATGTGCAGATTTTTTCCATCCACGTGTGGAATAAAATTATGTGCACTGAGGTATGTGCGGATGTGTACCACCAGTAGAAACAGAAAACCTAGATGTGGGCACTTTGCTAATCAGCTGGGAAGCATCAGAATTTCTCCCGAGCAGCTGCACAAACACCCATCTTACAGGGAACATTGGTCCCTGTCAGGATCACCGTGGCAATAATACTTTGTACATGGCATCCAAAGTCTCAGTGTGCATTGTGAACACCACTTAGCTAAGCCGCACAACTCCCCAGAGGTGGTTGCAACCAGGTCTGGGGCTCTAGGTATACTTAATTCAGCCTCAGCATGGAGGAGGGATTAGAGGGCCTCTTGCCCTACGTTTCTGTAATGATCCCCATCGTACAGGTGGAGAAACTGAGGAAATGAGCAGTGACATGACAGCAAGTCCGCAACCAGGCCCCTGCTGTAGCAGCCCCTACAGAATGGAAAGAGTCTCTGAGGCTGCGGGTGGCCCCAGAGCTGGGGGGCAGTTCTGGGAAGGGCCTCACTCAGAGACAAACAGGGTGTCTGCTCTCACTTCTCCGTGGCACCGGCAGCCCCAGAGAGCAGGGTCCAGGGCTGCTAGAGAAACGCTGCAGGGACTACCTGCCTGGCATCTGACCTGTGAACATGTTAAAACTCGCACAGGGAAGCCACCTCCCATGAGCAAGGTCAGCTCCGTGCCACCCGGCTGGGTGCCACAGCCGATTTGCTGTTTCTAAGTTGATTGGAACAAAGGGTATGTCTACACTTGCAGCCTAATTCGAACTAAGGCTGCAAATGTAGGCATTCGGAATTGCAAATCAAGCCTGGGATTTAAATATTCTGCACTTGATTTGCATATTCCCAGCTGGTCGCCATCTTTGAAACTTACAAGCCCGAACTAACTGCCTGCGTCTACACACGGCAGGGAAACGGGTGTTCGAAATAAAGCCATATTCCGAACTACCTGTTATTCCTCCTGCAATGAGGGTTAACAGGTAGTTCCGAATGCCTACATTTGCAGCCTGAGTTCGAATTAGGCTGCAGGTGTAGACATACCCAAAGTGGCCACCTGGGTCGGGTGAGCGGCATCCGTCACCTCACATGGAGCTCAGTGCGGCTCCCTTTCTCCAGTGCCGGGCACTTCCACTGGTGCTAACAAGGCTACTTAGTGTCTGTAGCGCTAAGTGGATGTGACAGAGAGCTCCCTGTGACCCCCCTGCTGTCTACAGCTCAGCTGCCAGCCCTCTGATGCGCAGCAGGGGGTGCCTGGATGGGGATTCCTGCCCTTTCCTGCAAGTGCACCAAGCCAATGAATTGTACTCAGGGGACAATGGCCTGTGTCTGGTGTTGGACACTTGGAGTAAGCTTTTCTTGGGCTTGTTTTGTGCTTTGCAGCTGGGTAGGCCCCAGGTGATGAAGGTGGGGTTGAGGGAGGGGTATGATTTAGATAGCTTTATCCAGCTCAGCCCTAGGAAGGTGTGAGCATGCCGACCTGCAGAATCTGAGGATGAACAAGGAGTGCAGAATCTGTGTATATTGGGGAAAGGACTAGACGAGAAGAGAGATTTTCCAAGCGCCCAGGAATTTAGGAGCAAATCCCGTGGATTTCCAGGGGGATTTGTGCTCCTAAATCCCTTTAAAAGCAGTTACAAAAACCTACCCCGAAAAGAAAAAAGCAACCTATACAAAAGGTGACATAACCACAAGAATAAAAGGATGATGCGGTCCCCGAGGTTTGCACAATTTACCACCTGGAGTCTAAGTGTTATGATCTGAGTTTCCCAGTGGGAGTGGGTGGAGCTGAGTGAAAAATGCATCTTGCGATTTTCTTCTCTGACCCTACTGCTGGAACAAACACAAGGCCAGATCCCATTTTTTTCAGGCACAGTCCTGATTTGGCAATACGCAGCTATTTCGCCTCTGCTCCCACACCTACACAAGTGTTGTTAACTCTCTGGACTGCTCGTGAATCACAACTCTATGCAGAGATTTAGAGCTACATGGCTAGGTTGAGAGTGGTCAAGAAGTCACATGTTGTTATTTCTGTTCCCTGATTGGCTGAGTGTGCAACGATGTGCATTCACAGCAGGCCCCTACGCAGGAATTTCTGTGGGAGGTGCGAGCCGGGGGAGGGGCTGGTGGCTGCCCCACCCCTGCAGCCCAGCCCTGCCCCCAGCCTTGCACCTAGGGTGGGGAGGGGAAATCAGCCCCCATCTTCACCTGGCCGGCTGGAGCACGGGGGAAGGAGGCTGGGGCAATGCGTCGTTTCTGCCTTCTCCCGGCCAGCTGGACCACAGGGGAGGGGGCTGGGGCAACGTGCCGCACCAGCCTCACGCTTACTTTGGAGGACCATGGGGAGAGCAGGGGGGGGCGTTTGCACCCTTCGCACTCTCCCTGCGTACGGGCCTGAATAGATTACAAAGCCAGAAGGCACCACTGTGATGCTGTAGTCTGACCTCATGCACAGAACGTCCCTGAATTCATTCCTGTTTGAACTCCAGCGGACCTTTGAGAAAACACATCCACTCTCGACTGAGAATTTCCAGCGCTCGGGATTCCCCCCCGGCTCTGGGGCTGTTGCGCCAGTGACAAATTCCCCTCAGTCTTTCCGTTTTGCACCTTATTTCCAGACTGAACTCCTCTAGCTTCAACATCCACCCACTGGGTTTTGGTCAGGCCTTTCGTCTTTTAGCCTGAGGAGCCCATGTCCAGAGGTCTCACTTCCGGCGTACCCTGCTCCTCGGCAGAGCTGAGTGTCTGCCGTCCTTTGCGTGTACGTCTTGGAGCGTCCCCGGAACGTGTGTGTGCCAGTGAAACCCAATGGCACGAATGGTTGTGGGAAGTGAAAATAAGGCACCTGCCACAGTCCTTGGGTGAAACTAGTGGAGTCAGTGGAGTTGGGTCCATTTGTTCCAGCAGAGAATTGGGTCCAAAATGGGTGTGAGTGAGACCGGCCCAGCCCCGGCACTGGGAGGGAATGGGCCACGCTGCGGCCTGTGAGGCAGAGGAGAATCTGCAGTGGTGTGAGACGATCAGGACTGGCAGTGTGAATGCTGTTTAGATGAATACAAGGGAACCCCAGACCGGGGGCAGGTGTCAGTGCCTCCCCCTGAGATGAAGTGGCTTCCTCCAGGGCTGCTGAACCTGCACCAGCCTTGGAGCAGAATCAGGGACGGAGGGCTCTGCAAGACTGGAAGGATTTGGTGAGGGGATCGGGCCCCACAAATGGAGCTGGGGCCAAGCCAGAGGGGCCTCGGCGTTGCCTGTTCTGTGTTGTGACCAGTGTGATTCCCTCCTCAGCAGAGCTGCCTTCTGCTGCTGTCCCACCCTCCTAACCCCCCGGCCAGGCGGCACTGTTGCCCATCAGTTCTCACCCCCTGCGCAGATTTTTATGGCCAGCTACTAAACCCCTGAGAAGATGCTGGCACAGCCCCCGCCCTGGCGCTACAAGCGTTGCTGCCAAGCTGTTTTGTGCCCAGTCCCCGCCAGCCTCCGCCCCCATTCACCCTTTCTGCGCTGCTCCCTAGGGCCTCCAGGGAAATAGGGCGTTACAGGCACGTGCACTAACATGGGGGCAGATATTTTAAAATTGAAATGCCCCCAGAAAATCGCTTGGCATCGCGCAGCAGCGTTCCCGGCAGGAGAGGGTGCGACGGGCGGCAGGTGGCAAGAGCAGCATGCCTGTCTCCTCCCCCGCAGCACACGCCCGAGGGGAGCAAATTTGCAGTCCGCACAGGGCCGGGCAAGGCACAGTGACCCAAGCCTCTCCAAAGAGGGTGGGCAGGGGGCTGGGCCATTCTCAGCTCCTCCCCGCTGCTGCTGTTGGGCTGAGGAGGGAGGGTGTTGTCCCCACCCCCCGTTGCATATCATTATGCTGTAGAACCTCCAGGGTCCATCAGAGACGGTGTGTACTCCTTGTGCTATGCCAGCCCAAAGTGCCTGGCACCACTGTCCTCCCAGCCGCTGCACCACTCCTGGGCAGGCCGCTGGCGTAAAGTCACCACTGAGCACTGACCGGGCCAGCCTCTAAAGTGTCAGGGGTGGCACAGGGTGCTGGTGGCAGAGAGGGATGATTAAGCTGGCTGGTGTAGCCAGCTGCCACGCCAGGTCCCCCTGCAGCCCTGCCCCTGCCCATCTGCCCTGTCGCACCCTCCCACTCACAGGGTCGCTTGATTGCATCACACAAGCCTCTTGCCACAGGGATGAGTCCATAGGTGACAGGGCTGAGGATGCCAAACACATTTTACACAAGAATTGGCACCACGCCGCTGGGTGAAAATCAGTGCGATAACTCCCTGCACCCTGGCTGCGAGGCGGCTTGTCACGGCGCCCACCTGGGACTCGAGGAGGAAGTGGGAGGTTCATATCGGGCGTTGCCTCAGCTCCACCCTTCCTGTTCACTGCGCTAGTGCTTTGTTTGCCATGCGCGTCTGTTTGATCGCAATCAACCTTCTGACATCTTCCTCAGGGGACCCACCAAAACACGTAGCAGCTCCCAAGAGAAGAGGCAGGCGCCAGGGTATTACAACTGCTCAAGCACAATGGGCACAGACCTATCTGACTAGAAACAAGGCGACATTTCATTGAACTGACATCAGTCTAAGGCAGGGCTACACAACATGCAGCCTGTTTGTTTGCAGCCCACGGTAGGGTTTGTGTTTACATGGGGCTCAACGCATGGCCCGCGGGTGGGAGCCGAAACAAAAAAGTAGTCAATAGAATGGTCTTCTGTTGAGATGTGTTTCAGTAGTTAAATTCCTGGATTGTCATTGCTCATGAAAAGTGCTGTCACATGAATGGAAATCGGGTAAATATTGCATTTTATTAGTATCAGCAGAACTGACTTAAATGGGGCCTGCATGTTGTATAGTCTTGCCTTAATCTTTGTATTCATGCCCATCAGTGTGAAAGAAGCTATTTGCTTATATTTGCATGTATATGCAACCACACTTAAGTTGCGGCCCTTGGCATGTGCTGTGGGTATCATTGTGGCCCCCCAGGGCTTCCAAAGTTGAGTAGCCCTGGTCTTAAGAGCTTGTCGACAGAGGGGATTTTACCAGCAGAATTCAACCCATGTAATCATGCCACTACAGTTATACCAGTATAGCTCCACCGGGGAACAATCTTATTACTGGAATAAGAGGATTTTAACTCTAGTTAAGCTTACGTCATTAAGTATCTACACTGCCACTGTCAGTGTTCAGGGTGGGGTGTGAAAAAACACCATCAAGCAACAAAAGTTTTAGTGCTGAAAAATGCCGGTATAGACAGCACTTTATGGCTGGGAGATGCACTCCTGCCAATAAAGCTACCACTCTTCATTTGTGGGTGGTGGTAGGGGTTATCACTGGGAGGACTCACCCCTCCAGGGACAAAGAGTGACTACACTGCCCATGTCACAGTGCTGTGCATAGTGCTGTAAGGTGGGCAGTGTAGACATACCCTTGGAAAGCTATAGAACCACACCAGGATAGTTTCTGGCCAATTTCCCCATGTAGACACGCTCTAAATATAAAAAGATTTGGGTCCACCATCAGCAGACATCGGCCCTAGCAGAATCACCCACATGGGCAAAAGTGTGAGGAGCTCAGTGAGTTTTGTCCTTGCTCTCCAGAGCAACTGACCTGAGCTCAGCTGGAGCATTGAGGGCCTTCTGCTGTAAAAGCATTGCCCTGGTGTGTCTTCCTGCAAAGAGCAAAGCAGATACTTTTAGTCAGCAATTACAGTAAAGAATAAAGAAGGAACCAGTGTGGAATCTCTGAGGCTACGTCTAGACTGCATCCCTCTGTTGACAGAGGGATGCAAATCAAGCACAACGAAATTGCGAATGAAGCAGGGATTTAAATATCCCGTGCCGCATTAGCATAAACATGGCTGCCGCTTTTTTTTGAAACGGCGTTTAAAAAAACCCAGCAGTCTAGACGCAGATCTGTCGAAAATAAACCCTTTTTTGACAGATCCTGTAAACCTCATTTTTTGAGGAATACAGGATCAGTCAAAAAAGGGTTTATTTTTGACAGCTCCGCGTCTAGTCTGCCGGGTTTTTTTGAAAAAGCTCCGTTTCGAAAAAAAGCGGCGGCCATGTTTAAGCTAATGAGGCATGGAATATTTAAATCCCTGCTTCATTAGCAATTTCAGTGTGCCTAATCTACATCTCTCTGTTGACAGACAGGTGTAGTCTAGACACACCCTGAGAGAGAGCACTGTGTATGGGACTCTGTAATAGGCTGCGGCAACTCTGAGAACAAAATGGCTGTTAAACACAACACCCGAGGAGAGCTCTTAGGTACTGGGACAACTAATATTAGTAATAATAATACGATATTCTGTTCATCCATACATCTCAAAGTGCTGTACAGAGGAGGGAAGCATCAATGTCCCCATTTTACAGGTGGAAAAACTGAGGCACAAAGCAGGGATAATTGCCCAGGCTCAGGCAGGCACTTAAAACCTAAGGTGTCCATTTCATGGCTGTATATGCCGCATGTCCCAGAGCCCAAATGGTCACCACTAGGGAATATAAGTGAGCGCACAGCTGCAGATTTTGGCTGTTATGATGGTACATGGAGGGAGAGTTGCCTCCTCCAACTCAGTGCTAATGGCCATAGTTTTGAGAGCAAGGCTGGGCTGAGCTATGGAAAATATTTGCCCTGCTGGGGGGGCAGCCCAGCCACCACACAGAAACAGTTCACAGGTTTGCCACAATTTTCCTGACCAAGCCTTTGGCCAGCTGGGAATCCCCGACTCCCCATACCTTTGCTTGGGAGCTGAACTGGCCCAGACTGGTAACAGCCTACCACATGTGGCCAAGAAAACAGGCCTGTCTCTCCGGTGACTAGCTGCGTGCTGTGAGTAGGTGAAGGAAAATGCTCCTCTACTTCCTCCCCTTTCTTCCTTTGGGGCAGTGCTTAATTTGTGCCAGGGCTAAGCTCCGGCAGTTCACAGCCTCGGCACCTCTGGGCTTGCCACGTCAGTTATGAGAGTAAAACATTGTCCAAGCCCCTGGCACCTCTTCCATTGCAAATACAGCCCTGCTTGGGAGGAATTTACTTCAGCGTGTCAATCACCATGAGGGAAGAGTTGGGCCTTTGTCTCAATAGCGGGGTTGGGGAGGAGAGAAAACATCCCAGCCTCTGCTCCGGGCTGACTCAGACCCTGGGCAAGCAGGAGCTATTGTTATTATTTAGGTAGCTCCAGCAACATGATCGGTGCCTTGCAGCCAGGTATGATGAAAAAATATCAGTTCCCTGCTGGAGAGTCAGGCAAAATTCCACTCGCATGGTAGACACTAGGGTCATTAGTACCAGCAGAGTGTTTGGACTTATCAATGGAGCACTTACACACTGCCCCGGAGTGAGCAAATTGATCTATCTGTTCGGCTGCCATGCCCCAGCCATTCTGCCAGCCAGCAGAGTCCCCGGTCTCGGGACACGGAGGGAGGGGTGTCACAAGTCAGTCTCTGCTTTGCAAGACATAAGAAAGGAGGCAGATGTATCAAGGCACTAGCCAGTCATAGAATCCTAGAATCACAGGGTTGGAAGAGACCTCAGGAGGTCATCGAGTCCAACCCCCTGCCCGAAGACCTGTTTGGCAATGTACCTGTTTGGCAGGGTGGCTGCATGTTGGGCTCATTATATTTTATGGGCTTAAGGAAAGAAGGTGCCTCCGAGCAATGATTTACCTGGGCAGCGTGAGACAAGGAAATGGTGCCGAATTCATCTAGGACCATGGGGTCCAACGAATTCTGAAACACCTATAGAGGACTAGCCACACTCAGCTGGCCAAATTGCCACATGTGGACACCACGGATCTAGGAGCATCTCAAACCCAGACGTGTAAGGTGCTGAGATACACACACACACACACACACACACACAGAGACAGTGTGGCCCACACACATACACACACACACACATCTAAAACCCAGAAGTGTAAGGTGCTGAGATACACACACACACACACATCTAAAACCCGGATGTGTAAGGTGCTAAGATATACACATACACACAGACAGACAGACAGTGTGCCCCCCCCACACACACATCTAAAACCCAGATGTGTAAGGTGCTGAGATACACACACACACACACACACACACACACACACAGACAGTGTGGCCCACACACATACACACACACACACATCTAAAACCCAGAAGTGTAAGGTGCTGAGATACACACACACACACACACACACACACACAGAAAGAGTGGCCATGCTCCTGGAACAGCGGGGCTTTCCTCAATGCCCCCATGGAGGGCCAGCAGCCCTATCTCCATCCAGTCTCTTCCAGCTCGGGGAGGAATTGGGAGAAGAGCGGCACAGCTGGTGGGGCTGGGGAAGGAAAGAAAGTGCCTGCCACCTGCTGTGGGCGGCCTGTCACAATGACACGTGGCATGGGGGGAGCTGCCTGGCGAGGGAGTTTGTGAGGGGTGCGGAGCTGTAACTAGCACCCTCCTGGTCCTCCCACTGTAGCTATTGACTGGTTCCGGGTACACGGCGATATCCTAGCGCTTCAGAAACCTAGAGAGCTGGGGCCCCAGCCCCAGCAGTATGCTCTGGGGGAGGCAGCCCATGAGTCCCAGACCAACGCATTTCATCTCCCAGGGCAGGGTGTGTGCTGGGGGCGAGGGCACATTTATTGCCACTTCCCGAAGGTGCCTGCTCCCTGCGCACACACAGCCGGCAGGGAACCCAAGGACAGCCGGTGGCTCCATGGACTTTTACCCTACTGTGCAAACAGGCAGGCACCTGATAGAGCATCAGGTGGAATTTCATCCTGACAACACAGGGCAGGAACAACTGCAAACCCGCCTTCTCTCCCTCCCCTGGGGCCATCCCTTCCCAGACCCACCCTCCCACCCTTGTCTCCTGCCAATGCCGTCACCTCCCCTTCCTGCAGCTCCCCCACTCTGCCTTCCCCCCCCCCCCCCCCGGCCCCTGTGTCTGTATCATCGCTCCCTTTGCCCACATGGTCAGCACCTACTCCTCTTCCAGCCCAATGCCTTTTCCCTTCCCCTCCCCACATACACCAGCACTTTCACATGCAGACAGCTCCTTGAGATGTTCTGGGCCCAGGCAGCTCTGGGGAATATGTCCATGCATGACGGCATCATCCCAAGCCTTCCCCTCCTGTGAGGTATGTCTTGACTGCAGGCTTCTTTCGGAAGAAGCTTTTCCAGAAGAGATCTTCCGGAAAAACGTCTGAGAGCGTCCATATTGCCAAAGTGCATCGAAAAAGCAATCTGCTTTTTCGACAGATAGCATCCACACTGAATGGATGCTATCTCACATTTCAGTTGTGATTACTATGGATGGAGTGGCCACCAGGGCAACCGTGCTTTTTCCTCTTTCCTCATCTTGAGAAAGAACTCCCTCTTCCCCATCCACACACACCTTTTTCTGAAAGAGCTCTTTCACAAAAAGGCTTCTTCCTTGTAGAATGAGGATTGCCAAAGTCAGAAAAACCCCTCTTGTTCTTTCTATTTTCTTTCGGAAGAACGCGATTGCAGTGTGGACGTAAGTGAAGTTTTTTTCGGAAAAACGGCCATTTTTCTGAAAAAAACTCTCTAATGTAGACATACCCTCAGCCCTTCAGAGCTAACCCACTGGCAAATACCCTCTCGTGAAGATATTCACCCTCAGAAGCTCCCATCTCCTTTACCCAGCCTGCCCATGACTGGTGTGGAGAAAGTAAAAAAGTGTTATTTACTCTTTCCCATAACACTGGAACTAGGAGTCACCACATTAATAGGTAGCGGGTTTCAAAAAAACAAAAGTATTTCTTCGCACTGCACACAGTCAACCTGTGGAACTCCCTGCCAGAGGATGTTGTGAAGGCCTAGACTATAACAGGGTTCAAAAAAGAGCTAGATAATTTCATGAAGGATAGCTCCATCAAGGGCTATTAGCCAAGATGGACGCAGATGCAACCCTAGGCTGCCCCGTTTGCCAGAAGCTGGGAGTGGATGACAGGCGAGCAATCATTTAATGATTGTTCTGTTCATTCCCTGTGAACAACCTGGCACTGGCCACTGTTGGCAGACAGGACACTGGGCTAGATGGACCGTTGGTCTGACTCAGTATGGCCGTTCTTATGTGCTTTTATGTCCATACCCATCTCAGGTGTGGAAGGCTGGTCCGGTGATGAGAGTGCTAGACTGGAGCTTGGAAACGGGGTTCATTTCCCCCTGCTCTGTCACAGACTTCCTGTGGGACCTTGGGTGTGTCACTGAGGGCTCATCTAGCCACACAGCTAGTGCTGAAAAGTTATTCCATGCTAGTGCCCCTTTCTCTCAGAGTGCCTGTGGCGGAGCAGGTTAATCTGCTGGAGCTGGGAATCAGTGTCCACACAAACAGTAGTGCAGAATAGCTATTGCACGTAACACTCTAACTTCCCTGTGAGCTCCCCCCATGTACACACACCCCTTAGTCACCGGGTCTCAGGGCTATGCCTGTTCTGTGGCTGGGAATTGAAGCTAGATACATTCAGGGGCATGTTTCTGACAGGGAGATAATTAAGCATTGGGATGATGCACTGAGGCAGGAGGGGCAGGCTGGTGGATTGCCCATTGCTGCACATTTTAAATCAAGAGCTGCTCTAGTCCACCCAGGGATTCACTCCGGGAGGTGCTAGAGCCGAGTTAGGCAGGAGGTCAGACTAGATGGTCACGATGATGCCATCTGGCCTTGGAATTGGTGAGTCTATGGCCAGCTGGCCCCACTCTCCTCCTTCTGACCTTCGGGCAGCTGCTGTGATGCTTTGGTGCTGCCACCCCCCCTGGTCATGCCCCTCTCCCTATGCTGCACTGACTCCCTCTGGTCTATATTTACTCATGTCACCGCTCCAGAGCCCCCTGGAGGCCTTCCCACCTCCCTCCTTCGCCCCCTTGCTCCCTGCATTCTCCCAGGCCTCCTCACTGCCCCATCTCTGCACTTCCAGCTCCCCAGGCATTCGGCCAGAAGCAAGCTCCCTCCATCACCCCCCCATGCTTCCCCCGATCCACCTGCCAGACCCACCTTCTCCGGAACGCATTCAAACCATAGCCGCTTCCCCATACTGACCACATGTTCCCGCTTCTCTCCAGCCCTCCGGGGGAAGGAGCCCAGTTACCTGTGGCCCTGATCTTCCACTGCTCAGCCCGTGGGACGAATGAACAATACTGAATAACACTGGTGAGGAGACCCAGGCATGGGCCAGGCCTGGTTCTCAAAGGCACTCAGCCTGGCTCTAACTTTGCCAGTGTTGACTTCTATGGACAACACCACCCTTCCATGCAACGGGCGGGATCTCCCTCTCCAAGGCCTCCAAGGCACAGGGTTAATATGGATCCAAAATGACTTGCACCCATCCATGCCCTCCCCCAGGTTTCCCCAGGAATTCTCTGGAGCTACGCAAGCCAAGCCATCAAGGGAGCAGCCAACAGGGTCTGTTGTGTGGGGCTGGGAGGAAGAGAGAGGAAGGGGGCAGTGTGCCCATGGAGAAAGGTCAAGACCGGGAATGGGAGCAGGACCCAGATGCGTTCCCAGAGCCGGGCGCTGCCCATCCGTCCCTGTTCCCCTTTGCCATCCCTTCTCGCACTGCAGGGCACTGGTGGCAGCTGTTCCACGCACCATCTTGCATCTTCGCTCGGTGTTTACTGTTCGGGACTGGGAAGAGTATTTGGCCGGTTAACCATCATAAACAGAGATTAGCAGCGAGGAACCACCTATCAGAGGCTGCCACGTTTCAGGGTGGCTGGCCTTGTTCTTTGTTCTTTTCCCTCGTCCCCCACCCCCGCCGGCCCCAGTTGTTCCAGGTTTGCAGCATCAGGGAGGTTCCCTCAGGCACAAGAAACTGGCCCTCGGGAAAGGGGAGGCAGAGCGCGAACCGGTGGATGTTCTCAGACCACTGATGGAGCCCCCTGCTTCTTGCTAATGCGGAGAGGAACTCAATCCCCATGCACTGCACCCAAAATGTGCCCACAGGGGCTAGGGGCACCAGGGACTGATGTTCCCATATGGCCAGGGGCACTGGGTGCCAGGATATGTCTGTATGGACCAGAGGCACCAGGCACTGGCGACGTTCCTGCATGGGCTGGGGGCACAGCACACTTCACACAGCCCCCTGGTATTCGGGCCTGGGAAACGATCCCACTGAAAACCGTCGACCCCTTTGTGAATGTGACACAGAAACTTCAAAACAAGTCAACAAGCGGGAACAAGGGCCCCGAGCTGATCGTGCCAGACACAAGAGCGCCCCAGCCCTCGAGCTCAGTGCTGGCAACAGGTGACGGGAGGAGATCAGCGTAGGTAGGAGCGTTGCCTTTTCCCCAGCCTCCATCAAGTTCCGCAGGACAAGGTGCCTGCCCAAATGCAACAGCCAGCTGGCCAGGAGTTGCGCTGAGCCGGTCTGTGTCCGGCGGCAGCTGGGAGGAAATCGGGGTTGGCAGCGTCTTGCTTTGCTGCCTGGAAAACGCTCATTCGTTTGGCTCGCGTCAAGTGAATCTGGAACCAAGCGTCCTCCAGGCCTGTGCTAGACACAGACAATGTGGGTGGGAATGGGCTAGCAACAAACTCACAGTGGGCCAGCTTCTGGCGCATTTTTATTTTCAAAGCTGTTTTTTTTTTTTTAAAAAAAAGGCGGCCACCTTATATACACAAACCTGAGCCGCAGTCCTGAACCAGTATAAACACCCTGTCGTGAGCACTGGGAGCGGCAGGCAGGGGTGTCCAGTGGGCAGTGCTGCCATGTCAGGGATGGGACCAAGCTAAACTGGCACCAGAGGTTGGATGCAGGAGCAGGGCTGGGCTGGGCCGTGAACCCTCCATGATCCTCTGTGCCAGTGATCCCCAACTTTTTCATGCCGCGGACTGGCAAACCCATTCACAAACTTTTGGCACACCGGCAACATTTTATTTGCATATTCATTATGCAAATAATGAATGTACGCATATGCAAATAAAATGTTGCCTGTCCGCTTAACCCCAAACCAACCCCTTGCTCCCCTAAAATCCTTTGACCATCACCCCTACATCCTGTGCCCTTTGACCCTTTAACCTCTGACACCTACAGCCCATGCCAACACCCTCTTGCCCCATGACCCACCAGCCTTACCCAACACCCCTTTGCCCCAGCCCTGCACTCCCCAGAGAGAGGCTGCCCCCCTAGGGAGCGTGGCCGTTACTGCCACGCATGCAGAGGGAGCAGCTGTTGGTGGCAGGTGCGCTCCCTCCTCCTTTGCTCCCTACCTCCCCAAGAGCAGAGGGGGGAGGAGAAAGGAGGGAGGGAGGCGCCTCCTGCCCCGCCTCCTCCTGCTGCCGCCTCAGCCACCACGGCTGTCAGAGCGGAGCTTGAGCTCTGGCAGCCACCATGGCCCGGCAGCCAGCGGTTCGTGGATCGGCACCAGTCTGCAGACCGGCGATTGGGAACCACTGCTCTGTGTCATCACCGAAACCTCCGTTTCCTTCCCCCACTGGCTCTCTTGCTCTCTGGGCTGGAAGGCTCTGGCAATACCACTGGGGTGTTACCTTGGCCCCAGGGGGCTGGGACAGGAAGGCATGGGGTTCACCAACAGCCACCGATGGGCTTGAATGATGCTGGAGGAGATGCAAAGCGGCTCTTGTCCAGTCCTACTCAGACAGCTGTTGTAAGGGCTCTTTATGAGACACACCCATTTCTGCACCAGCCCAAGAGACCTGCCCAGAAACCAGCATCCCGGGTTCTATACAAGGCCCAGCGTGTGACAGGACAGGACACCTTTGGGTGAAACTGGCAGGATGGTCTCAGCCTGGCTTTTTCTGGACATTTGTCCATGTTACGAATCAGCCACTGCGCACCTGAACACAGTTTCAGGAGCAATGCAGAACTGGAAAAAAGAGCATCGGCGGAGCTGTGCAGCGGGGGCCTCAGACTAAACTAGCAGTGGGTGCCCAGATGAGGACAAAAGTGTGTTGGTGGAACTTGTGTGCGCAGGGCTTACAGAACCCAGCACAGAGAGCCTGTTGTTTACAGAAGGACCAAATTCACCCTATTTAAAACAGCCACCTTCCCTAGCATGGCGGTTACTCTGCAACCCACTTTCAGGCTCCAGGCTTAGAAAAATGCACTTACTCCAGAGACCCTTCCTAGCTTGTCCCCACGTCCGCTTCTCCCTTCTCTTCTCCCTCCAGGCACTAGCTGACTGTCCCCTACTGGCTAACTTCTTCAGGCAGGCCTCCTGCATGCCCTTTACCCTGGCCTCAGGAGATCCTCTACAGAGGGCCTTTCACCTTCTCTCCAGAACTGCAGGCATGAGGAAGGCTGGAGACTGATGCAGAAGCTTGGTCCCTGCAGTACGTGTCTAGTATTTAGTCCAGTCTTCTTTGAATTGCCCCAAAGAGGGCAGGCGGGGTGCACCCGATGCGTTTCACCTGATGCGCTGAGGGGATGATCGGCCTCCCCAGCCCAGCATATTCCGCCCCCGGCTCATGCCATTCCCTGGGCCTCATTGTCTCCTCCCTTCCCCCAAATGCTCCCGCTTGCATTTGATTATAAATATTTGAGGCCAGATCAGAGTTTCTTCCCTACCACAGAGTAACAGTAACTAACCTATTGTTTTTATACATAGAACTGAGTCCATGACTCCTCCACAGAGGGGTCATCTTCCATCAAAAATGCCAGCTTATTCTTCCGCTGGACCGAGAGGAAGTGGCTACATCGGCTCAGCCATTACAACGTCATGTTTTTGTGAAGGAAGGGTCCGTCTCCAGAGCTGCCCAGCTGGTTCCGCTCCGCTGCAGGGCACCTATGTCTGTGTACTCCTACCCGCTGGCCTTAAGGCAGGAATTCTTCCTTGATAGCCATTGGGGATGAAGAGATCAGGTTAGTGGTGCTGCTGCAGAGGCCGCCCATGGGGCCCGGGGTACCAACAGCAGGCGGGGTGGGAGTGGTGGTGCTTGTAGGTTGCGTCTGCTGCTGCATCTTCTTCTTGTTCACCTTCCTCTCCTTGGCTCTCCGGTTCTGGAACCAGATTTTCACCTGTGGAGACGAGAGGAGAGGGATGGACAAGGGCGGGGGAGAAGGAAGAGAACGAGAGAAGCAGGAGAGAAGCAGACAATATGAGGTAGGCCGGAGCCAGAGGAGGAGAGAGCATGTGAGGTGATGGGGAGAGGGTTGGAGGGAGTCAGTGTGAGGAGTCAGTCCTTTGCCGGGTTAGTTTTTCTGTCTCCACTATGGTTCCTCTGGAGCACACCAGGCAGAGAGACTCTCCTGCAGGCGGTGCCAGGGGGTAGAAAGAACGAGGAACTGGGGTATGTGGGTTGCCAGGGGAGCCTTCATTTTGTGCTCAACGTCACCACTTGAACATAAGCCTCCCCCCCAACTCAGGGAGCTCCTGACTCCTAACCCTGCCAGAGGAGGTTGAGAAGACCAGGACTTCAACAGGGCTCAAAAAAGAGCTAGATAAATTCATGGAGGTTAGGTCCATCAATGGCTATTAGCCAGGATGGGCAGGGAGGGTGAACCTAGCCTCTGTCAGAGGCTGGGAATGGGCGACAGGGGAGGGATCACTTGATGATTCCCTGTTCTGTTACCTCCCTCTGGGGTACCTGGTATTGGCCATCATGGGCAGACAGGACACTGGACTAGATGGACCTTTGGTCTGACCCAGTCTGGCCATTGTTACTTTCTTATGTAGCCCCGTTTCCCATCTCTTCCATAGCTTCCCCAGCTCCCCTAGGGACACTCTCTCTGCTGTTCTATAGGTTAACCCTGGGGTGAGGGGTTCGAAAGCTCTCAGCATTGGCCCAACTCTGCTCCAGGGAGTTTTACCCCTGACCTCACTGGGTGTGGCCAGGCCCAATGGCCCAGGCTGCCTGCCTCGGCACATGCCAAATGAACAGCTCCGCACTGACCTGCCGTTCGGTGAGCCCCAGCGTGGCCGCTAGCTCCGCCTTCCGCCGGATGGTGATGTAGCGGCTGTAGTGGAACTCCTTCTCCAGCTCCAGGCGCTGGTGGTCCGTGTATACCACCCGGTACTTGTCTTTTGTTCGGGTCTTGCCTAATGCAAACAGCAGGGAGGAGAATGCCGAGTGACTGCTGGGGGAACTCAGTGTTCCAAATGGCAAGGGACGATGGTGAGGGCATGAAGCCAGGGGGGTCCCCAAGGACCTGCCAGATACACAGCTGCAGTGCAGTGGCATGGATAACTGGGGACCATTGTAATGCCCTGCTAACCAGAGGGCAGGGCAGCCATCTAGCCCTTTCGGAGGGGATGCTGGAATGCCCTACCCAGCAGTTGCCTGCGCTGGTCCACCAGGGAGCCCCACACACTCCGACCTGCTGGCAAGCAGGCTCTGGAAGAAGAGAGGGGGCATTCAGGTGAGAAATGACACCGCAGACAGAGGCAGAAGCTGCGCTGTATCTCATTGCACACCCGACACGGCCACAGAGACAGTGCACCAGAGTCCGGTGTTGAAAGGGAACAATAGAAACTGGCTAGAAAATGCAGTCTGACTGGGGTTTTAAATGATGCCTGAGAACGCCGAGGAAACCAGAGTCCCTCAGCAAGAGAATTCCAAACCCAGCCTATTGGAAGAACGTCATGCTTGTTTTAAGAGGCATAAGCCAGTGAGGGAAAGCAAAGTGGAGACTGGGAGTCAGAAGACCTGCATTCTAGTCCCCTCTCTTCCACTGGCCTGCTGTGCACCCTTAGGCAAGTCGTTTTCCTTTGCTCCGGGCCTCAGTTTCCCCTCCCACCCTTTGCTAGTCTTACAGAGATGGCCAGAGCTTCAGGGCCAGGACTGTTTCTCATTCCATGAGCTTGGTTGGACCTCCAGGCACTGCGGCAATCCAGACAACAAATTACAACAGCAAAAGGAGATACCAGCAGAACTAAAGACTTTGCCACCCCAGGGAACAGCAGCAAGATTGCAGATTGGAGCAGCCGCTACTCACAGCAGTAGCCCCACACCTGTGTCTACCGCCGGCTGGTCAGGGCCAGTTCTGGCTCCTGAGTGCCAACTTCCGGAGGCCACGTTGTTCCTGTGCTGCTTGACTTTTTTCCTGCCCCCTCTGCTGCATTTGGCTGGCCGGGTTTTGCACCACTAGCTTGGCCAGCCATAGTGCGTTTTCATGGGTTTCCCCCTCCGCTGCTCTAGCATACCTAAGAATGGAATCAAGCCCTCAATCCCTCACCCCAGCCCAAGGGAATAATGAAGCAGAGAGACTGCTTATGGACTGTGCCAAGCACAAGTGTGCGTCACTGCCGTTGGAACGGCGCAAAGGTCAGTGCCTCAGCGGTGCTGGGTGTTGTGCATGAAACAGATGCCAGCGCCCATTTTGCATGTGCACCTTGGCTGTCCACCTTTGACTAGCACTTAGTTATAGACACAGCCGAGGGGAAGTGACTTCTCTGTTTGTTGCGTGAGTTAATTGTGTTCTTTGGAGGGATTTGTTGCGACTCTCTGCATTTCTTTCCCGAATAAGATTATTCACAGACATTTTCTCTGTTACTCCATTGGGCCCATTGATTTCAATAAAAAGTATAGTCGGGCTCTTGGTAGGCAGCGGTTTTGATTTAAATGAGTTGATGCATTTCACATGTAACACTGGAAAGGAAACAGAATGGTACTTCAGTCCCATCATATAAGCATATGTTACATGAAAATTGATTTTCTTTACAGATGGCTGCTAGGTAGAAATAGAATAGCTAGTGCCTATATACTAGGGCCCCTGAAGCTCGGGATGGAGCTGGTACTCCTGGTGGCTGGGGAAGCTGGTGGTGGCTGAGCAGGTGGGCGAAGGCTGGAGTCCCGTCCACCCTGGGAGCAGCCTCCTCCAGATTCAAGATGGATGGAACTGGCACTCTTGGGGTGGGGGGTGGGGTAGGAGCTGGTGGTAATAGAAATTATGTTGGTGATGATTAACAATAAAAGACAAAGCAGAGATGAAGCCTGAAACTCCCTCCCCCAAACTCCATAACTGGCCCCCAAGCATTGCTGCTCAGTAATTTAATTCCTAGGTGTAACGATTTTCTCCCCAATGGAAAAATAAAAGTTGGAGCTGATCTTCTGCATTAGCTCGTTCATGAGCTACGTCAATTGCGTCGCTTCGGTCGAAATAGCTTATTTCAGCTTCGGGCATGTCTACACTGCACTTATTTCGAAATAGAGCACCCTTCCCCGACTTTCCTTACTCCTCCTACAGTGAGGTTTACAGAAGTCGGAGTAAGAAGCCCGGTATTTCAAATTTATTTCAAAATAATGGGCTTGCTGTGTAGACACGCATTACATTAGTTTGGAATAACTGCCGTTGTTCCAAAATAACACTGCTGTGTAGACATGCCCTCAGTGTGTCTTTGTCTACACTGCAGGGTTTTTGCGCAAGAAGCCTTTTGCGGAAGAGTTCTTGAGCAAAAACATCTTGCACAAAAGCACATCCAGAAAACCGATGTGCTTTTGCACAAGAGAGTGTCCACACTGCAGGGACACTCTTGCGCAAGAAAGCTCTGATGGCCATTCACAGAATGGCCATCAGAGCACCTGTGCTTTTTCCAATAGGGGTTTCTTGCACAAAAACTCCTCCAGACCATCCACACCTGCCTTTTTGAACAAGAGCTGTAGCGCAAAAAACAGTTATTCCTCATGGGGAGAGGAATAACTCTACCAGAAAAAGCCCTCTGTTTTGTCAATTTACTTGCACAAAAATGCGCTTGAGGTGTGGACACTCTGCCAGTTTTTGCACAAAACCAGCCGTTTTTGCGCAAAACCTTGTAGTTTTTAGACATAGCCTGAGTGACAAATACTTAGGGGCAATATGCAAACCAAAAGATAAAGGGTTAATCAAAACATACAGTCAGAGAGAGGGCTTTGTATGGGAGATCCCGGGTGATTTTGCAAAGTAAGACCTACCTCTAACCATGCGACAGTGAAATGGGATGTATGCATCAAAGTCCTGAGGTCAGTCATCCATTTTGCTTATCCACAATAAGTTTGTCGGGCAATTCTATGGATCCAGAATCTTGCACATGGGCTTTTTTAGCATTAAATACAAATGTCTGTTGAGCAATCCACATCGGTACCAAATGGAAGACTAATTATAACCGAACAGGCTCTGCAATACCACAGGGCTGCTGGTAGACAAATGAGTCATGCACAACAGCGTCCTTGTGTACAGACAAGCAGTGAGTCAGAAATACAGCAACTAGATCCAGCACAGGCCTTTGATGGTCCCGCCATTTCATTTATTACATCCCTGGATTAGTGTACATAGGTCCTTTTTTGCAAGAGATTTTAAGGAAGAATTGGATAGATCAACATGAGCAAGTTACTAAGAAGAACATCAGGATTTTCACTATCAAGTGCTCATGCACAAGGATAACAAACAGCCATGAAAATTTGTTTCATATCCAGAAATAAATAAATTCTGTTCCAAAATAGCAGGAGGGACATGATGGTGTTTTCAGCTGCATATTCAACATCCTTCTGCCTTGGAATCAGCCCTTTTGTACTCTTGGAAAACACAAGACAACAGATGTAGACGCCTGTCTTTTCCTAAACTTTTGCCAAAGAGACTGGAGCTGTACCAGGGAACTGTGGGGAAAAATCCAGAACAGCTCCATGAATTTCAATTACGTTCCTCTGGATTTACAATCAGTGTCACTGAAAACAGGTTTTGGCCAACAGTTTTTTGACCCCCAGCAGCGGTTCTCCAGAGCTCGACACAGCACTAAGGAAGAGATTGCCAACATTCAAGAAGGCCATGGGCCAAACTCTGCTCTCAGTTGCACTGGTGTAAATCTAGAGTCACCCCCACAGAAGTCGATGGAGTTACACGGGTGCAATCTGGAGTAAGAGAGGGCAGGATTACGTTCAAGACAGCTCAAGCTTTGGTGGTGCTAAAGCATGAAACGCCTTTTTCATTTCCATGACAGAATACTGTCACCTTCCTCTTTATGATTTGGAGAAGCATGGGAGTGTGTTACAAATGTTATTGGCGTGTCTGTTTGGAAAGATTTCCATGCTTCCTTTCCCTGCTGCAGTATTATGCTAAGAACTTCATCAGCAATAGGTTACATAAATCATCACAACCAGCCCCGCCCCTGTAAACAGCTGCCATGTAGTTTTCCTGGGTCAGTTTAATCATGAGAACATCCTTATACCGAGCACCCAATTCTTGGGTTGCTTAGCACCCCTGCATGGTACAAAGCAACGCAAACCTGCAGGGTCCTGCCTTTCTGAAGACTCCTCTGTAAGTGGCATAAAGAAAATGCAGAGCTTGGTAGCACTCCGTCCTGGGAAAGAGGATCCGGACGGGGCAAATGGCATGAAATTGAAAAGGGTGTGAGAAGCTCACCAGAATCTCTCAACAGGGACTTTTTTCACAGTACAGGTTATGCTGTAGTTGTGTTTGTCTTCATCCTTCTTTAATAAAAAAAATCCCTTTCTCCTGATGCTGCAAGATTTGTGGATGGCTTGTGGACTTCCAGCGGGTCATGGCCACCACCAATCACATTAGGCAAGACGGGCTTAGGAAGAAGGACTGGGGGAGCTGTGACATGACAGCTGTGGAAAGTCTAGGCCTGGGTACCACCATCCATTCCTACAGAGCAGGACAAGGTAATAGGACACAAAGCCTTCTACTCCAAGCTCTCGTGTTCACCTCTGGGCCAAGACACTAAAGTTGCTTTGCCTAGAGCAGTGATCCTCAGACCAGGGTTCCCTGTAAACAGAGCACTTGGGTGGCCGCCCAGGAGAGATTCAAATGCTGCACAGCTAATTAGCAGAGCGCCCACAGCCGACGGCATGTGTTTCTCCTGGTGGTGCACATCAGCACATGCCTCAGTGCACATAACAAACTTTATTCTGCACAAAGGTGGAAAAATTAGAGGGAATGCTGCCTCAGAACTCAGTGGGCAGGAGGCAAATTAGCAATCACCATTACGAAAAAGAGCCACAGTGGGGTGAATTCATTGTTTCATTTATCATAGTAATGTAGATCCATATGTAAGATAGATAGATAGATAGATTAGTCTCACTGCAAAATGACTGCCAAGGTAGTATTATTTTATCAACTATAGTTGGTTAATAACATAGTAAAATTACCCTGATCGGTTAGTAACTTGGCTAATAATTAAATAACATGCTGTTTTAATACCATGGGCTGCAAACAGCTGCAGGGGGCCACATTACGGAGGCACATGTGACACAGGAACCTCAGTCTGGGTGTCTCTGCTCCAGGGGCGTTCTCACCCCTTGTAACAGCTCTCCGAGGTGAAATAAGAGGTGCCTGTGGGGCAGGTCTGCGTGCCACCAGGGAGCATGGGGAGCAAGACATTCTCTGGGCCTGGAGACGGCCTGTCCACTCATGCTGGGGCAGGACTGGGCCCCATTGGCGGGGGAGAAACAGGACCCCTTTGTGGCCTCTGTTTTTCCCTTGAGACCAGAGGTGAAGGTAAGCCGGTGCACTTCAGTGCGGCACTCCGGCTGGGGCACTTGGCTGTAGCCACTCCCAGCCGGGCTGAGTTCCAGGGAGTTCTTGCTAAGCAGCAGGTAGCCAGCCAGGTGAAAGGGGCTGGCTGGGGGTGCGTGGCCCCCGCATCCGGGACTGCCTCAGTCCCTGCACCCCCCTTCCCGGCGCCCTTTCAGGAGCGCAGGGGGCTGCAGCTCTGCGCACTGGGTCTTCTTCCTCATCCCCTGACTATCGGGGAGTGAGGGGGAAAGTGCTCAGCTTGTGCCTGCATCTCGCTCCCGGCTGCTATGGGGAGGCAAAGGAGGGTGCCGCAAGCTGTGAACATTCCCCTCGCTCCCTGAGAGTCAGAGGAAGAGGAAGAAGAGCAACAGTGACCCTGTATGTGGGGCTGCAGCTTCCCCACCCTCCCAAAATGGTGCCTTTGCCCCCCACACACACACTCACCCCTACACCCCCAGCCCTGACTACTGAACCTCCCACACACGCCTGCTCTGGGCCCCCTTGCACTAAATGTAACTGGCCTCTGTTCTTAAAGGATCTTGATGGTCACCCTGTTGTGATATCTGAGCCCCTTACATACATGCCTGGCCCGCGAACCCAGGCAGATAAAATACTAACCTGCTGTCCCTCAAAACCATCCCCTAATATTTGAGCCAGCCCATTTTGGAGGGTTAAAAAACAAAGAAGTGTGCGTGGCTCTGGCCTTTTTTAAATTTGCAAGCAGCAGCCTCTGCATGGCTTGCTGTGTCCCCCCTCCCCTCCCCCCCCGGAGGAAGGCACCAAATGGCAATGGAAAGGTTCTTCCCATAAGTGTGCGGACGGGGGTTTATTGCACCACTTCACCTGCCCCAGGCTGGGCGTTGATCGTACCAGGGTTTGAGGGCAGGAGCACGAAGCCAAGCCCCTCGCCCTGCGTCTGGTCTCCCGGTGCGCCTTCCCCACACCAAGTGGCCCCTTTCAGCCGCTCCTGCTTCCTTTGCCGCCCCATGGAGGGTTTGGGAGAGGAGGGCAGGGCTCACGCTCTTTGCAGAGTCCACCAGAGAAGGAATCTCTGGAGTAGCAGCCGCGAGGCCCCCATTCAGCCCCTCCCTCCACTGGGATGTCCCTTCTCTCAGCCGGCGGAGTGTGGCTCTGCCCGACCTTCCCCATTTCAGCGAGGCAGGGAGTTTTTAAACACTGTTTCTTTCATGGAACGAGCAGAGGAAACAAGGGCAAACATCACAGGAGGGCAGCTCTGCGGTGGCCTGGGGCTAGCCCTTTGCCAGGGCGCAGGACCCCAGAGGGAAGAGTACGCAGGAAGGATGCTGCGGGGAGGGTTGCCTTGCCAAGTGATTTATGTGGGGTCAGCCCACTGGGGATGGGGGGGTTAGGGGAAATGGCTGCCACCACAACAGGTGGTGTATGAGTGCCCAGGCACAAAGCAGCTGCTTTTCTAATGAGTAACCACCACCGGGCCCTTCACTTCCTGCTTTCCCTTTACCACCAAGCCAAATGCGTGAGTGGGAGCCCATGTCAATATGTGCATATGTGTGTGTGCGCATGTGTGAGCCTGAGTATGGGCATGGATGTGTCGGGACCCAGCTGATCCTGCTGGGACGTGACCTCAGGGCCCCCGGCTACAAAAGCGGTCAAGTGAGAGCAGGATTTCCATCTCTGTGCCCCTCGCCAGGGCTTTTGTGTCCTCTCTCTAGGCTGCTGGCTGACGAGGCCATTGAAGTGGGTGTGCTCAGCCAACAGGCTGAGCGTGCGTGTTTGTGCCTGCAGCAATGCTTGCTCATCGTCCCTGTGTCTGTGTGTGTTCAGAGGTACATATATGTGTACAGCCATGCATGGGGGAGCAGGGGTTTGGGGGAGCACCTGTGTGGGGAGAACAGAGTGGGATTTCTGATAGTGCCCATTGTCTAAATAATAAGAAGGGGTGCATTCATGCAGCCTCTCATTAGAGGACCTCAAAGCATTTGAGAAGCAGCAGTTAAGTCTTTCAGCGAGGTGAGCGAGAGCACATCCAGTCTGTAACACTGCCAGGAAATAGAACCCAACGCCTGTAGGGTGTGTCTACACTGCACCCTTAGCTCAGAATAAGCAACACGATTTGAGCTACGCAAATTGCAAATCTTATTGTGATCTAATTTTGATCTAATAGCATAGTTCGAAATTCGGCTCTGCCTACACAGCGCCAAATGTCGAAATAAAGCGCTATTCTGCAACATCCCTTAGCTTACAGGAATGTCGGAATAGCGAGCCTCTTATTTTGAAATCTACCTAGAAATAACGGGCTTGCTCAAAAGACGCGGAATAGCTATTTCAGGATATCGGAAGTATCCCAAAATAGCGCTGCTGTCTAGACGTACCCTTAGAGCTGGGCTTTGGCCACTTAAATCACAGATAGTGGAAAAGAGCCAATTTGAGGGTCACGTTTATCCTTTGTTAGCAAAGAAAGTAAATAGACTGACTCACATCATATCTGCTCAGAAGAGAGCACCTCAGCTGGGCTCTGGGATGATCTTTATAGCGAGGGTGCTGAATGCCATGGAACAGAACTCCACATGGTATATGCGATGGAAACCACACACTCAGGTGCTATTATGACTTCAAGCCAGCCCCGCCGGTTCCAGCGCCCCTACCTCAATTCCTCTTCACAGCTAGCAAGACCAAACACTTGGGGTATGTCTAGACTACATGGCTCCGTCGACGGAGCCATGTAGATTAGTTTACTAGACATAGGAAAAAGAAGCGGCGATTTAAATAATCGCCGCTTCATTTACATCAAAATGTCTGCCGTGCTGTGCCGATCAGCTGTTTGGTGGCACAGCGCGGTAGTCTGGATGCTCCACGGTCGACAAGGGAAGCCCTTGTCGACCGCTCCGGTAAACCTCATTCCACGAGGCATAACGGGGCAGTCGACAAGGGCTTCCCTTGTCAACCACGGAGCATCCAGACTACCGCGCTGTGCCGCCAAACAGCCGATTTACATTTCATTTTTATGTAAATGAAGCAGCGATTATTTAAATCGCTGCTTCATTTTCCTATGTCTAGAAACCTAATCTACATGGCTCCATCGACGGAGCCATGTAGTCTAGACATACCCTTGGGGGCCACTTGGGATATGTGAGGAAGTAGATGGAGTTGTGCAAGAGGGAGATTTATGTTTGTGTTAACAGAACTGAACCTGGGACCTACGTGCATGAACCTCTATAGCTTGAGCTAGAAAGCCAGCTGGCTCTGAGCTAAGGCCAGAGAGCAGGTGTGGGGAACCTCAGGCCCGGGGGCCGGATGCAGCCCTTGGCTTGCCTGGATCTGGCCCTTCCATGCTCAGGGCCCCGTAGCATTGGGGAGCCCATGCTGGCGATCCAGCCCCCTTGCTGTCCCACCCTGTGCTGGAGCACACAAAATCTACTAGGCTGGCCCCCCTCTAGGCTCTGATGTGCAAGGGGAAGGTGGGGAGTGTCTTTCTCCCTCTCAGTCAGGGGCCACGTCTGTGAGGATTTTTTTTTTCTGCTTCTCACTTGTGACCCCATTCCTGCCATAGAGCAAACTTATTCTTTCTCTGTCTGGGCTCTAAGTGCCACTACATGGGACAGTGAACCATGCCCAATTGCTGTGTGGGTTACACATGCAACACAGGTGCAAGTACAGAGGTAGACAAACACAGCATTGTGAAGCAAGGCCTCATTATGTTAGAGACCCACCATAGCAAATCTTTGCTTCCTGTTGTAAGACAATCTCAATTATAAATCTGATTTCCTCCTCCCCCCAACTTCCACAGAACTTAGGTCCTTTCCAACTGGAATTTGCATCTCTAGTCTCCTGCGTAAGGGGATTTTTGGCAAGGTTCTTTGCAAAATGTGAGGTGGATCACACCAGCTGCGTATGCGACATGTGACTTCAAAAATCACCGATAAACGTTCTGAGCTAAGAACTCTAGTGCTGCAGGCACTGGATGCCAAAGAGAACCAGTGCACAGGTGCATTAAATTGTGTGCGATGGATTACTGAACAGCTATGAGCGAAGTGGCAGGAAAATGGAGTCTCTTGGGTGTCTCTGCAACAGCGACAACTTCCAGGAGGAATTCTGTGCCTCTGATAACTCCCGCAGGCACAGGGCTTAGTGATCCTGATTGCTCCATGACTCTAAAGTTACAACCTCTGTAGGTGCAGCCTGACATTTGGCACTACCTGTGCCAGGCACACTAGAACCTCGGGCTACGTCTTGTGCAAGAAGTCTTTTGTGCATGAGTTTTTGCGCAAAAACTTCTTGCGCAAGAGAGCGTCCACACTGCATGGATGCTCTTGCGCAAGACAGCTCTGATGTCCATTCATAGAATGGCCATCAGAGCACCTGTGCTTTTTCCCAAGAAACCCCTGCAGAGTGTCCACACTTGCCTTTTTGCGCAAGAACTCTTGCGCCAAAAGGAGTTATGCCTCGTAAAAGGAGGTTTACCTCCACCGGAAAAAGCCCACTGTTCTGCTGTTTTACTGCTGATTTACTTGCACAAAAGCACATTTGAGGTGTGGACCTTCTGCAGGTTTTTGCGCAAAAACTTTGCAGTGTAGACATAGCCTAAACTTTGTAAATCCCATTCGTTAATTCTCTAGGGCCCTCTGTGTAGTTTGTCAGCTCTGCAGGGATTCTTGCAGAGTTGAAGTATGGAAGGATTCCTTCCAAGTTTATAAGCACTTGCCAGGCTTACGAGTCCAAGAATTTATAAACACAAGGAGTCCTCAAGAAGTTATAAACTCCACATGGTCAGTGAGGCGAAAGGCATGATTTCTACACAAGAAGAGTTTACAGAAGGTCCCTGGGAATCTGACTTCTTACTCTCTGTGTCCCGACTGTAGCAATTCGAACAAGCTTTTTCACATCCAGGTTTTTTGGTTGAAATTTCCCTTAATTTTTGAGTTGTTTAAAGAAAAACCCTTAAAAGCATCATGTTGGTTTTCAATGTACATGACAGATATCTATTTATGTATAATAACACCACTAGAACATGGTTGTGTGTGGTGGGGGGAACATTGGAAAGAGAGAAACAAAGATTAAAATGCATGTAGAAAGGTCAAAAAATGAGATGGAGAATCCTGAATGATCCGTGAATTTTAAGAGGAATTCATTATTCAACAGAAAGTCCCTACAGGAAGTTTGACTTTCACTGTTATTTGCTGTTCACCAAGTCTCACTAATTAACTCTCCTCTTGGTTTCAAATGTTTCCATCATCTAATCAGGCCAATGAAACAATACCATGTGACTTGAATGACCAATCACTCACCACAAACATTATTACGCTTGTTGATTATGTTAAGGCCCTAGGAGCCAGCCAAGAGGGGGGCTTAGTGTGCTAGATACTGCACACACAGAGTAGACAGTTCCTCCTCTGAGGAGCTAACAATCTACATAAAGCAGCAAAGATCGCCTATCCAACCCAAAGACTGACAGCGATTCCCTCCAACTAATGGTCAGGCACAAAAACATTTTCTGTATTCCAAAGTGGATTGTGGCAGATTTAGAGGCAGAAGAAGAGACTAAAATAGTCCTCACAATGAATAATTCCACCACCTTTCAATGCAAACGTGGAGTTGCACACTTTCTCTTTGCAATGCTTTTGGTCTGTAACAGCAGTGCAGACACTGCTGTCAAACCCACCTCGCCGCCCACGGCCACAGGGTTGTTTTTAGCACCAGAGCGCAAGGCTCACTGCAGTGGGTTTTAAAACACCGTGTAGACGTATCTTCAGTACAGCCGGGGTGGATACAGAGTCAGAGAGGGCTTCAGCTAGGCACTTCTGGGGTTGGGCTCTGACTGGCAATGGAAAGTGACTCGCCTGAGAGATGCATGATGCGCCCACTACGTTCAGCCGTATTGTGCTGGGACAGAAAGCCACTCACTATGCAAACTCCTAGGCCACCAGAGACTTCGCCTCCAGACAGCTTTGCTCCATTTAGAAAAACCACAGCTAGAAAACCGGGCCTGCGTTTCCACCCCCAGCTCACAGCAGTGAAGATGGGAGACTCAATGGATGCCCTCTTGGGGTGCACAGGATCAAAAATCAAATCACACGTCTATCTACCTTCACCCGTGTTCTTCTTAAGTCATCTCCCTCCCCCCACCTGCACAGAGCAATCTTCCTTCCACACTGTGTAAGCTTCATTTAAAGGGGGGGGAGGGAATCCAATCCCCTCCTTCATGGCTGCAGAGGCTGCCCCAGCCGGGCATTTCCTCACAGTGCTCCAGGGGTGGGTGGGGCTAGACAAAGGGTGTGCTCCCCTCGCATGGTTGAGAACCCAGCGCTGCAAGGCTCGCTGCCCCACAGGGCACCACAGGGAGCAGGGTGGGGCAGGGCAGGGCATGAGCTGCACCAGGACTGTGTGCTATCCCCTCGGCCTTGCCGCAGAACGACTCCACAGCCGGTAGCGTCCGTCCCCGCCAAGCGGCTCACGCAGCTCCCCCGCGCGCAGCCCAGCAGTCGGGCTCTGCGCAGCGCTACAAAGGCTGGGTCCGAATGCAGCGCACCCGTGGCCTGGCCCCAGCTCGCTGCACCGGGCCGGACCGGGCTGAGTGCAGGAATCATGCACTCATGTGGCAAGCCCGTGAGGCCCATGCATGGCCTGTGCCCCTCCCAACATGGAATCTTACATTAAAACACCCCCCCTGGGGCCCATTGCTATGCTTCATCCACCGCTGCTTAACCTGATGGCACGGTGCCCCATTCTCCAGAGGAAGGTCCCATGTAGGGGCCTCAGGGCCCCACGCCCCTTGGGAGCCACAGTGCCTGGGAGGATGGGCTTTAGCGAACAGCCCAGACGCCACTGCCAAGGGCTCTGTGAGCACTTTCCACGGTGCCATTACTAAGTAGGCAGGTGCCAGCTCAGGAAGCTGACAGAGCCACCCACAGTGCTGCCGACAGCCCCACTCTCCTTCACCGCCCTTCCCTGACAGCATCTGAGAGGATCCCCAAGGCCCACATGCTGCGAGGCTGAGCCAATTGAGAGCTGTATTTGGGGTAGCACCCAGTGGTGTGCCAGGGAACCCAGTCTCAGATTAGCCCTGTTCTTCATGAGGGAAACCAGCCTCTCCTGCCGGCCCAGCCACAGGCCTCCTCAGGCCTGGAGCCTGTAACTGTCCACTTGGATTTTTGAAAACCGCTTGACGCTCCTCAGCCAGGTCAGGCCAACTTGTTTTTAATCTGCCCATGCCCTATTACAGGAATGGCAGGTGAATGCCCTGCCTTAGCAGCCGCAAGGAGTTGTTCATGAGGCCAGTGGGAACGATTTCAGCACCGGGATGGAGAAAGGGCCAATGTCTGTGTGGGGAGAGGGGATGATTGTCTTCGTTAATGTGTAACTCTAATAGCCCTCACTTTAGCCCAGATTCGATAAGGGAGCAGCTTTACTGTGCTGTGCAAACCGAAAGGGACTCACTTCTGAGCGTGTGCATGCAGAGATACACACCCACACGCACACACGGGAGCGGGGAGGGGGTCCAGATTCTGAGCTGCGCCCAGCCTCTGCCTGCTGCAAGGCCTTTCCACAGGGAAGGCCTCGTGGGCTCTGTCTGAGCTCACTTGCTCTCTGACACAAGGAAGGGAGCTCCGGCTTCCAGTGCGTCACGTCGCTTTATACCACAGCTCATCCGGATGCCCTGCCCTTGCCACCTCCCATCTGACTGCAGCTGGGCTTAGGAGCGGGGTCTGCACCCATCTGCTGGACACCATGCAGCCCCAGACAAGGTGTGCTTTGCCAGTCCCTCCCACTACAGCAGGGGAAAATGGGGAACCAAAAACTTCCTGCTTCCTCTATGCCCTGCTCTGGACTTCAGCAGCCGGATGAGGCCAGTACATAAATGAGGAAGTCACTGGTGGGGCTAGAAAGCAGAGTTTGTCCCTTCACGGAGGTCAAGGTGACTGAAGGCTCTTCCTTGCTCATGCCCAGAGAGACAGGAGTCGTCAAGCCCTTCTCCCCAGAATTGACTCATCTTCCCGCTTGAAGACAGAGGCCTCAAGGAGGATCCCTGAGAGGGCCCCCAAAGGGACACTTTGGCATGGGATGGATTGTGCAAAGACCAGAACGATGCAAGGCGTTAGGGCTACACTCGATGGAATGGGCAAATCCAGTAGTGTTCAGACTAGGGTGATAATGGGCAATATTTGGGAACGTTCTGATATGGAAGGGAAACAACTGCATTAGAAGAGTGACAGACAAGGGGGTGAAGGCAGCAGCCACATCAGAGGAGCAAGCAGAAAGCAGAAGAGGAGGGAGCTTTATTATTTATTTATCAGGGAAGGCTGTTTCCTCCAGTTACCAGAGACACAGCTAGCCCTGGGAGAGCACATCATAGCTGACGTAGCTCATAGGCGCCGTGAAGAGACGGGTACCACTGTGTTGACAAGCGGATAACAGGCATTCAGCATACACCACAGCAGCAGGAATAGCACACGTATTTCAGAGAGGACAGGAGAACAGTATAATTGTAACAGACTGGAGAACAGGGATAGAAAGAGACACAAATGGAGGCAGATTGTGTCATGTCCCTTTCTAGTGGCTGCTTCACCTTAGAGGACAAGAGCCAACTACTGCTACCAACTAATGGAGTTACTCCTTTAGCTCAAATGGTGGAGGCTGGTGTTTCTGGTTCTGAAAGTTCAGGATTGTATGCTCATTGACAGCCCCCGGTGGAGACCCTGTCCTGGGGAGAACACAGTGTAGTGCTGGCAAAGTAGTTACTGCTGGAAATCCCAAAGAGGGAGACGGAACTAGAACACTACCAGCAGATGGGTGTGGTCCATAATGTTAGCTGCCATTTTTTTGTTCTGTTTTTTAATGATGAAAACCAGTAGATGTCCACTACACTCATGGCATAAACATTGACTATTTACACCTCTCACCGCCAATGTGCCCTCTCATTTTTCCATCTGTGTTGCTGTACAACATGGTGGGGTTGGTCGGACCGAGCATGCACCCCTTACAATGTGCTCCAGCTGCTTCCACAAGGCCCATCAGTTCTCAGTGTACATACCAGTAGGGTCTGATGCTCTTAGCTCACCCCACAACTCTTGGCAAATCCTGACAAAGCTATGAGAGCCACAATCCCTTACAATATCTTTCAGTGGGGGTCAAGGAACTGCTAATCAGTACCTTACGGGTATGTCCATGGGCTCTCCCAGGGTGTGTCTACACTGCACGGTAGCTCGAAACAAGATACACAGTTTGAGCTACACAAATTGCGTCTCTTATTTCGATCTTATTTCAAAATAGCTTATTTTGTACTTTGGCGCTATTTACACACCACCAAATTTGAAAATAACCCCCTTACTCCTCGTGGAATGAGGTTTACAGGGACATCGGAACAGCAAGCCCAAAATAATGGGCTTGCTGTGAAGACACAGGATAGCTACTTCGGGATACTCTGGTACCCCGAAATAGCATTGCAGTGTAGACGTAGCCCCAGAGAGAAGTGGAATGTGCCAATACAGAGATCATTTCCTGGTAAAGTCTCTAAACTATACAAGTGTGTGTGTGGGGGGGGGGAGGGAGTTATTTTATTATTGAGATGGTAGGGGGCTGGATAGGTCAAGGGGCTGAAAATGGGATATGGAGAATTTCACCCCATAGTCAGTATTCCAGCCTGGGTCATGTCAACAGCAAACACATGACATGTTGCCAACCGACAACTGCTCTGTAACCTCATGCGCAGCAAGTGAGCGTCTCCTTTCGGTTGTCCCTGAAAAGTGGCTCCTATCACAGGCAAAAATCATGGTAATTGCCTCCTAGTTCAGGGTGTCCCCAAAGAGGCCAGGAAGACATGGCGCCTGGGCTACGCGTCATAATTGAAGTACAATGAGCATAACACGTGGCCCAGACACAGAGCTTTCCATCAGCAGCGCTGCACACACTTTAGGCCCACGATCTAACTCGAGGAGGAGGGGGCACGGGCAAGCTCTTTCCCGTGGAGCTAAGCCTTTCCTTGCTAAAGAACGGACCTCGGGTCTCAGGACAGTCAAACGAGCTTGTGCCTCCATCACTAAGCCCATTTTTTCTTCAGGAAAAGACAGGTTGATGCAGCCATCTCTGTCAGAACACCTGTGAGCACCTGCCTCCATCTGAGCACCCAAAAGCACCTGCCTTCCCTGTTTCCACCCACTCTAAAACCTGCCCCTTTGTCACCCGTGTATTTCGTGGACTTCAGACAGTATAGCTCACACACCAGCTGCTACAGCAGGGGTGGGCAATAATTTTTGCCCGGGGGCCACTTCAAAAAATTTTGAAGTAGCCCCGGGCCACCCCGGAAGGGGTGGGGCCTAAACAGGAAGGATGTGGCTTAAATGGGAAGGGGTGGGGCTACCCCATCCCCAGACCATGATTGGTCTGGGGGTGGGGGAGCCCCTTTATTGGCAGGGCAGGGGCAGAGCAGAGAAGGCTTCGGGTGCTTCCCCACCCCCAGGCCCTAATTGACCTGGGAGCGCGGGAGTAGCAGGATCTCTGCGGGCCAGATCCACCCGCTTGGCAGGCTGGATCCGGCCCATGGAGGCCCGTTTGTCCATCTCTGTCCTCCAGGGTGGAGAGGAAGAGAGCCAAACACACAATAGTTGAAGGACACTGACGGGGCTGTAAATCAACAGGGCAGATTGTCACAGTTCCTCTCGCCCCCCTTTCTCAGCCTTTCATCACAGGACGCGGCATTGTAAAATGGTGGGTCAAACTCCATGCGCAGTGTTCCCTGTAAACTGTGAGCTTGTGCAGCTGCTCAGGAGAGATTCCGATGCCACCCAGCTGGTTAGCGGAGTGCCCTCTGCTAGGTTTTCTGTTTCTGCTGGTGGTACACATAAAAAAATATTCCACGCATGGAGGGAAAAGCTCACACATTGCTCCACAGGTGTAATCTCTCTTTCTAAGAAGTAGGGGGATTTCCGGTTATAGGTGTAGCCAACAGCAGGTGTAGAGATGCAGAGAAAGCCCCTCCTGTCGAAAGTGTCAAGTAGACAACATTTTACTTATTCCAGCAGGACTTCGTGTCCACTGCATGGGAAAATTCCAACATCACATGTGAGAGTTTTCACTTCAAACAAACTTTTCCTGTCAACAAATGTCCATTTAGGAAGGGATCAAAAATAATATCCTGTGACTCACTTCAGCTGTCCAATTAGCCCCTACATTTCTAGTGCTAACTATTTGCAGAGGACTGGCTGCAGTCAATCTATTATTTACAAAATTACAGATTTCTTCCTAATCACAAACACATGTAAAGGGCTTGTGGATCTTGCTCAGGAAAGAAGCGGACAAAAACATTGAAAATTGTTCACTCATTAAACTGTGTGATGGAGGTTTTTCAGTTCAGTCCTGCATAAAGATCAATCTCTGTTTTTCTGAAAAAGACCGGCAGTTTTGCTTTATAGTTAGAGAGAGAGGAGGAGGCTGGAGCTGCATAATTTGGAGCTGAGAAGCACAAAGAAGACCTTGCCAGCTGATTTTATGGCTTTTCTCTGAGTGCGGGGAAAAGTGCTTTCAGAAGCATGAATTATTTCCCCTGTTTTGTGCCTATTAGAAAAAGATGGTTGTCAAAGACTCCACAGTGCTCCAAAGCCAGGAAAACCCACTCTTTTGCAGCTCTCACTTTAGCATTATGAGAGGTTCTTATGTCAGTGAGGAAGAATTGAGAACTTGTGAATTGCAAACCAGAGCAGGTATTTATTTACTATCGTCTACAGAGCAAATCAGAATCCATTTTAGGAGATTGTGTAACATCCACTAGCACCCCTGGCTTTTAGTTTTCATTTTATTTCATTTTTCTCAGAAATGTATCTGTATGTATTACCATCACAACAAAACCACAGGAAAACCAGTGCAAAAAAATTATTGGGTAAATATTGGGGTTTATTTTGGTGGCAGAAAGACAGGAAAAAATATTCAGTAGAGCAACGCTTTGAATTCCATTCATCAGTGTCTCAGAGGGGTAGCAGTGGTAGTCGGTAACTTTAAAAACAAGTAGCACTGTGGCACCTTAGGTTATGTCTACACTGCAATGCTACTTTGGGATACTAGAGCATCCCGAAATAGCTATCCTGAGTCTTCACAGCAAGCCCGTTATTTCAAAATATAATGGGCTCACTATTCCAACATCCCTGTAAACCTCATGCCACAAGGAGCCAGGGACATTTCAGAATAGCCAGTTATTTTGAAATAAGATTGAAATAAGATACACAATTTGCATAGCTCAAATTACATATCTTATTTCCAGCTATGGTGCAGTCTAGACGCCCCCTTAGAGACTAATAAAAATATATGGTTCATCAGTGTGGTTTGCTGCAGAACTAAAACAGAAGTCAGAACAGGGTACCACCTCTAAGTTTTAAGAAAACAATATCTCTAGTCTCCAATTAACCTTTTCATTTGAATAAACAGTTTACTGTTGTAGACTTAGGGTACGTCTACACTGCAAGGCTATTTCGGAGGTATAGATACCAGAGGTATCCCGAAATAGCTACCCTGCATCTTTTGAACACATCCGCTATTGCGAAATATAGTGGACCCGCTATTTCGGCATCCCTGTAAACCTCGATCCACGAGAGATGAGGGATGTCTCAAAATAGTGTGTTATTTCGAAATTTGGCGCTGTGTAGACGCACCAAACTTTGAAATAGCCTATTTTGAAATAGAATCGAAATAAGATACACAATTTCAAGCTAAGGGTGCAGTGTAGAACACCCTTATAAGTATTAGTCTATGAATATTTACATTTAAAAATCGGTCCACACCATTTGCAGCGCATATGCTCAACTTCATTCTTTTCTCCTGGTTTTGTTTTAACTTTTGATGACTTCCTTGTGTTCTGATACAGAAGTCTGTTTACTTCCCGGGTGAGTGTGTCTATTTTTTAAGCCATTATCTCTGAATAGCTTGACATCTGTGAGCGCGCGAGCCAGCAATATGTTCAGATGCGCACACACCTCCGAGCTTGCGTGCACACCTGTTTGCGTGCGTGCCGGTGTGTATCTTTCAGACTAAGACATCAACCGGCAGCATTACATAGACACAAAGACTCATGTGCTATCATCATATATCTATCTCAGGCAGTGTATTGTATTTTCCTAATAAAACAAGTTATTTTTATATAGTTGAATGATACAGAAGTAGAGTGAAAATCAGAAAAAAAATGAATAAGACTTTTTGTAAAACCTGGGAGATGTTCAGTAAAAATTGTTTGAAACTGAAAGGGCTTATGCGTCATCCGTCCTTAACCTTCACCACCTATCCTTACACACACAGCCCTATGTAATGGCCATGGTGCTGAAAATGGTACTCTCTCTGAAATATAGTCTGATTTGTTGTTAAGACAACATAGATGCAAGCACACTGAGTCCATATATTTATGGCACACTTATCTCTCCCCTTCCAATTCCTCACAATTCAGCATTATTTTTGGCACCTGGCAGGTTTTTTTGATGGCTTGCCAGACTTTCTGTTAGTCCACTGCTAAACTTCTCAGCAATCGTACCTGCTGTGCAATGTCAGACATGGAATGGTAGAGCTGAGGCAACTAACAGATCAGCTGGGCAGTGGGTGTATTGTGTATCAATTTCACATGGTTCCACACAAATGAAGCTATGGGCCTATAGCCCCAGCCTACCGTAATCCAGCACCTTTGTGTTAGAAGTTGTCCTAAAAAAAAGCTGTAGACAGTTCTTGAAGAACTAGCCCAGCAAAGATACTAGCCTAGCAAGCCATTGCTGGGTTGTGGTAGACAGGCTGTCTACTGTCCTGTGGTAAAATTACAATTTCCTGGGGGTTGTGGGTTCAAATCTCATGCCTGAGAGTTGTGGTAACAGCTTTCAAGTAACCAGAAGGAGAGAGGAGGGAAAAATTAATATCTGATGATAAAGCAATGGGCTTAAATTGCAGCAAGGGAGGTTCAGGTTGGACCCTAGAAGAAACTTCTAACTGTCAGGCTAGTTAAGTACTGGAATAAATTGCCTAGGGAGGTGTCTTTTAAAGAGCAGGTTAGACAAACATCTCTCAGGGATGATCTAGATGGTGCTTGGTCCTGCCGTGAGGGCAGGCGATTGGACTTGATGACCTCTTGTGGTCTCTTCTAGTTCCATGATTTTATGCCAGAGTTTTCTACTCTAGTCTCAGCTCCTTTTCAGCCCCCAGCCTCTGCACCACAGTCAAACTGTCCAGAGACAGTACCATTTTCAGTGCATTAGACATTAAACAGGGTTGTTCTGTGTCAGGGTGGGTGGTGAACCATGCTCCTCATGCTTAGAACACCCCCAATGAGGAGCAACTGCATTGAAGTTCACGGAGTGACCCTCATGTAAAATTGGGGGGAGGGCAGAATCAGACTCCTTTATCACCAAGAAAGCATAGTGTTGACAGAGTACGAAGGTGGGCATCCTTGACCCCCCCCTCCCCCAAGGAACCTCCTTCATTGGCCAGAGAGTTTGATTATCCCTTCACTAATCTCCAGGTATTATCTGGCCTGGCCTGTCACGTAGGTATCTTTAATGTTCAAGGGAAGCTGTTTTTTGTTCAAGGAAAGTCAATTCTAAGAAAGTTTGAAAAGTCTGTACCTTGGACAGGCAACTAGCTGCTCAACAAATCCCTGGGTTAATAATTTAAGGATGGCGGGGATGGTTTGGGTGTGTACGTGCATGCGTGTGTGTTTATAGTGTATGTGGAGGGGGTGTTACTTGTGTTAAAGACTGTCACAATGGGGCATAATTTACTGAAAATGCACACACACACAATTTAGGAGGCTGAGAGAAATACGCTGACCTCTTCCGATGGCGGCGGGCGGGGAACCAATTAAAGAAGATATTGGGAATGGCTGCAAAAGCGCCATCCCTGATACATGCTTTATACAGCATTTCCAGAGCAAAACTTTCCACCATATCTCAGCAATTAGGGGTTTTTTCCCCTCAAGGTTTTGGGGTTAAGAGCTGAGCAAATAGCATAGGGAAAGGTCTGAAAATACTTGTTTGACTCCTAGATACATGTTGATTTGACCACGCTTGCGGCATGTTAACATTTGCTTTCCCCCAGCATTCAAGTAGCTTAAACGTCACTCACATGAACGTTTGCAAAAAGCACACTTGTTCCACTTACGGATGCACCAAAATGTGATCTTTTGATTGTACACTCTGCGGCAATATTTGAAATTCACACCATGTTCACAAGTTCCACAAATCATAGAGCAAAATCCATACCCTGCAGTTTATGTAACTAACCAGCACCAGGTGAATTTCAAAGTTCAGACCTGAAACATTCTCACCAAGCCTTTCCTGAGCTATTTCTAGAGTGAGGTGAAATTCACAAGGAAGTTTGCAAATAATTGTGAACCATGAGCAAGCGCGAGACTTTCGCACTCTGGTTGTGAACATTTTATGAACAGAAAAAAGAGGCGACCTTTGACAAATAATTTGTTAGGAATTCTACTTGGTTTACAATTTCTCAGCAATCCTTTCTCTGACAGCTCTCAAATCTCTTGCACTCTACAGACAGCTGGGACCATCCCCTACACACGTCAATTGATAGTTCAACAGGAGGAGGACATGTAAATATTTAGCAATAACGATAGAAAATGTTCTCTTATTTAAGACATGTCTAAAGATCATTGAATGACTCAACCAGAGACTTTTCATTGGCTTCTCTGGGCTTTGGATCTCCTGACTGGATGCGCACCCCTTTCTCACATATAACGTCCGATCTTATTACAGTATCTTATTACCTAGAGAAAACTTGCTCCCAGCAGCTTTCAGACTACAGCCTAGCAGCTGTTTATTCAAGATGTGACAGAAAGGAAGGTGTAATTTACAGCCTTCTGAAGTATTATGATTTACAGCACTCATAATGAAATTGTTGATATTTACAGCCAAAACACTGTGTTATCAATTTCCTATTTCTTTTGCAGCAAGGTGGGTAGTTAATCAATCCAGGCTGATTAATGTCCAGTTTATTGATTGCAATAAAACAGTTCATATAAGCATTTCTCCCTTATCTGTGACAAACCTGCCTCTGTCTAGGTTGATTACTTTGGGGCTTAATAAAGAAAGTATCTGAAGTATGTGCGTCTTTTAAAAAAGAATATCCCAGGAAAGCCCTCAATATCGTATTCCCATTTAGGTATATCAGATCTGATTCTGCAAATGCTCTGCATACTCAAATCCCACAGAAGACTGGGGCATACAAACAAAATCTAATATTGAGGTGATTTTAACCATTGAAGTCAATGGAGTTTTGCTATTAATTTTGGTGGGGCCAGGATTTCACCCAAGATCTTCTGCAGGATGACACTGCAGATTCTTACTAAGAACCCTGCTGTCCTTATTCAGCCTGTGTGTGGAGTGCTTGTGTATGGAGGAGAACAAAAAGAGTTTCTTCAGATTCAGCAGCTATTTCCCAGGGCTAGAAATGCCCACTGACTTTGCTGGGAATGTGTCTTCAGGGGGACCTGTAGGTCTGACTTCCCTGGGTAAGGACTGCAAGTGTGGGTTTGTCATTAAAAGCCAATGATGCACCAGACAGACGCAATGCTTCTCCTGATTTTAGACATTTGCTTAGGGCCTGGGGAAGGGTATTCCTAATATGCATCATCGAGGGAGACAATGGCTACTTTATTTGGTCTTTGGTGTGCAGTTAATCTAAGAGATATGACCTGAGCAACTAATGATATTTTTCACAATTCAATCAATTCAATTATCATGTAACTCAATCAGAGGTACTTTCAAGCCCCTGTTTTATCTTAATTCCACTCCTAGGTGTAAAATTATTAAACAAGGTTCTCCCAGAGAAGATGTTTGCTGATTTCTTGTCGGCCTTTATCAATTGTTTCCAGCTTCTGTCCCCTCCCAAGTTTCTCCTCCAAGGGCTGAACTGAGAGCCCAAAACTACCACAAAGCAGCTGGCTCCTCTTTTGATAATGGAGGATAATGGGGTTTTGATAATTCCAGGATCTCAGTGAGCACTAATCAGAATGGGAATAAATTCCTGCCCTGGTAACTGGGACTCCGGAGTCACCCACCCAGATAATATCATGATTCATTCATCACTTGTCTTCTCCAAGGCCTCAGTTCTGCTATTTGTTGAATCTGCCTGTGCAGCATCCAGCCAAAGGCAACAAGCTGCAAAACTAGGCACGGAATACAACAGAGAACTCACATGCACTCTGTTCTAGACAATGAATATTATAAATACAATTAATTCAACTCGGATTCCTATTGTGTAACAATTGTTCTTGTAATGCTGTTCCTTACAAAGTGTTTCTTAAACTATGTGCAGCGGCAGTCAAAAAAGCAAACAGAACATTAGGAAACATTTAAAAACGGATAGCAAATAAGACAGAGAATATCTTATTGCCTCTATATAAATCCATGGTATGCCCACATCTTGAATACTGCGTATAGATGTGGTCTCCCCATCTCAAAAAAGACATATTGGCATTGGAAAAGGGCAACAAAAATGATTAGGGGTTTGGAATGGGTGCCAGATGAAGAGAAATTAAAAAGACTGGACTCTTCATCTTAGACAAGAGAGACTAAGGGGAGATAAAATCATGACAGGTATGGAGAGAGTGAACAAGGAAAAGTTATTTATTTGTTCCCATAACATAAGAACTAGGGGTCACCAAATGAAATTAGTAGCAGGTTTAAAACAAAGCAAAGGAAGTTTTTCTTCACACAGTGAACAGTCAACCTGTGGAACTCCTTGCCAGAGGATGTTGTGAAGACCAGGACTTCAACAGGGTTCAAAAAATAACTAGATAAATTCATGCAGATTAAGCCCATCAATACTTATTAGCCAGAATGGGTAGGAGTAGTGTCCCTAGCCTTTGTTTGTCAGGGACTGTAAATAGATGACAGGGGAGGGATCACTTGATGATTCCCTGTTCTGTTCACTCCCTCTGGGGCATCTGGCATTGGTCACTGTTGGAAGACATGACACTGGGCTAGACCTTTGGTCTGGCCCAGTATGGCTGTTCTTATGTTCTTATGCACTTACAGAACCATTGAAATGCGACCAACTCTGGGGCAGAAATGCACAAGCAACTCTCATATCAGTACAATAGCGCTCTAGGGAGGGGGCATTTTTGGCCAAAGGTCTCTGGGGCAAATGCCATTCTCCATGAGAAATGCCACCACGTCTTTCATGTCCACGCAGAGCAGAGAAAGGTCTCAAATGAGAACATTGCACCCGGCCACCTTGAGCAGGGGCACACCACTGCGAGTGGACACCCTGACCTCCAGCCAGCCAGTCACTCAGGAGGAAGAACCACCATTCCTCTATCCTGGGCTACTGTATCAACCCTGCTGCACCAGGAGAGAACATCTCACCTGGACAACATGTAGTGTTTGTATCAGCAAAGCTATTTCACAGAGGAGTGTGACTTTTTACTGAAATAATGACACTGGAGCAACCCAAGAGTGGATTCAGTTATAACAGGACAAAAATGCCTTAACACCAGTTGAGCTGATTCCCTTCCCTTCTGGGAATAGGCTACACCAATTATACCGTATAATTACATCCACATTAAGAACATGTCTTCACTTGCCATACCAGAGATCGATGTTCTGGCATTTGATTTAGCGGGTCTAGTATAGACCCGCTAAATCAAACGCTGAGGACAGTTCCAGCCGGCGCCTGTAATCCTTGCAGTCGCTGCTTCCTCCCGCTGTGTGGACGCCGCCAAGCTGACAGCAGCTACATATTCTACTCTGCAACAGGACCTTCCTGGCAGAGGAGAACCCACCACCGACATATCTGCCCACCCCTCATTCCAGCAGAGACTGACGCTGCTCCGCATGACAGCCCCATTTCCCTGATACCCAGCTCTCCTGCCTCCGCCAGATCATTACTCTATCCAGGCCACTCAACACGTCTCGGGGCTGTTGTCAAAACTTTGAAAAGCTGCGTAGAGCAGGAAGTGCAATATTTAGATGACAGCCTTAGTGAGATCCTAAGCAAGTTTCATTTTGGCTTTTATTCTATTCTATTTTATTTCAAGTTCTTATACCACCCCCACCCGCACGGCATCTGGAGAGATGAACGAAAAAGATCTTGCATGCTAGACAAGAGGATCACATTCCAGCAGTGACATATTTCCATGTTGGGGGACTGGTAAAAGCGTTCCAGTTCATAGGATTTGTAAAAATTCCCTTTTCAAAAGGACACCTCCTATAATCTTCTGACCATGAAGTGCTTGTTTCCTGAATCTTACCAGGGGTTTAACCAGCAACAATCAGATGGAAATTAGTGGGAATTAGTGGGTACTGATCAGCGGCACACTGAACTTTATTGACGTGATTTTCAAATGCGGTCACCCAGCAGCTCTCAAAGAGATCCATGATTGTCGTTGGGTACTGGGCAATTTTGAAACCAAGGCAATGGACCCATGACCCAAAGCAACTTCTGAATCAGACTCTTCCCTTGCTAAGGCATTTATTCTGTACTGAGTAGTATTCAAAGTCAGTGTCGTATTAGCATGGCATGGCACCTACAGCACTATATTAAGGTTGAAACACCATTTCTGTCTTAACCCATTTTTTTTCAGAGCTCTAATTTTTTTGTCTGTTTTTAAGTTAATTTTTAATTTGTCTGGCATTTACTGCTGTCTCACCTTGTGTTAGCCCTGTGGCCCTGCCAAAACATTCAGTGAAAGCCATTTTAAAAAGACTTAGCAGAGGGATGAATCCAGCGACATGTCTATTTGTTCCCAGATATAGCCAAATTGGTGCAGATTATATCATTAGTATGTAAATGAAGATTTTTTTATATTGCTGAGACCCAGGTCTAGGGGGCCATTTTAAGAAAAACAGTCCTCGGAGTGGGCAGAATTTACACAGCACTTGATCTTTCTCCTACTGAAATAAACGGCAAGATTCCTACTGATATCAATTGAGCAGGATCAAGACACAAACTGCTTTGGCCCAGATCTGCAGAGCCCTGCAAACCCACAGAAATTCGCTTTAAATCCAGCTGCAGATATCTGTGGACCATTTCAGTGCACTGTGGATACAAATACAGATTTGGCCCTTTTGCTAATGTTGAGTAAGGAGTTAATACCTTACGAACTACAAGCGGTGTTCTCTGTAAGCTGTGTGCTAATGCAGGAGAGATTCTAATGCTGCCCAGGTGATCAGCAGAGTCCCCACAGCTAGGTTTTATGTTCCTACTGGTGGTGCACATTCACACATGCCTCGGTGCACATAACAACATTTATTCTGCATGCAGGAGGAAAAAGGCACATAGATGGAATAGATTAGAGGAAACACTGGCTATGAGCCTCAAGAGAATTTGAAAGCCTGCCCTGCTTCCCAGTTCTATTACTACTGGAGGTACAAGTAAGGAAACACTCCACCTAATAAGGTTCCTGCATTCACCCCTTCCATGGTCATCTTGATCAACTTTCAACCAAATCCAAACCAGCCATGGTAGTATGTGGACAGCTCATGACAAATGGAAAATCAAGGTCAGATTCCTGTTGCATATGAAGCCAGTGTAGGAGGATCTGCTCCTCTGATACACATTTGTAATAGGAGTCCCCTCTAAGTTTGACTGTTGTTAGGTCCTTAGGGCTCTGGGGACCCTGATAACCCACAGCTGACCGCAGTGACATGCACCTGGTGGCTTATGTCTGCTGGAGTCCCCTACCTAGCTGCAGGAGGCTTGGGAACTGGGGAGTGGGATGTGACCAAAAGGCAACACTGGAGAGGAACAGAGAAGGAAATGAGGGGTAGGGGGAGGGGGTCCTTGGTCTGCCCCTTCTCAGCCTGTGGTCGGGTGGCCAGGGACATGTCTCTGGGGCGAGGCCCTGCCCCGCGCTGACCCCGCGGCTCGGCACATCAAAGCGCCCCGCCAGCCCCAGCGCTGGGGCGACAAAGGCCGCGGACAATGGGGCTGTCGGGCGCCCCCCGCCTTCCTGCAAGCCGGAGTCACTCCGGATCTGCATGACAAAGGGCAGCGCTTGTCAAGTGGGGCTGCCCCCGGGCGGGAGGCACTTCCAGGCCCTGCCTCGCCGAGCCGCGCTGCCTTTGAACTGGGCAGCCGGGCGGCCGCGGAGCGTGCTCCTCCGGGCTGGGCTGGGGAGCGACCTCGTCACCCCGGGGCCCAGCCGGGTCAGGAGGGCAGCGGCTGCTGCAGCCGGCGGGAGAGGCAGCGAGGGCCGCCTGGAACCGCGAGCGAGCGCCAGGGTCCGGCCGGGGAGAGCAACTGGGAGCGGGGCCTGCAACCCTCCTCCCCAACACCCCCCCCAAACACACGTACCCCTAAACACCCCCCCAAACACACATATAGCCTCAGACACCCTCCCAAAGACCCCCACCAAACACGCAAACCCCAAAACACACACATCCTCAGACACCCTCCCAAACACACACATACCCCAAACACCCCCACCAAACATGCACACCCCAAACACACACATATCTCAGACACATACATACCCCCAAACACACACACACCCTACACATACACCCCCACGTACACCAAACACACATATTGTCCCAAACACCGCCCCAAACATACACCCTCCCAAACATACACACCCCAAACACACACATATTCTTCCCCACACACCCTAAATACACACATCCCCAAACACCCCCCAAAACACATACACATACCCCCAAACACACCCTAAACACACACACCCCAAAAACACACACATATCCCCACACTCTAAACACACATATACCCCAAACACACACACACACACCGGAACACTCACCCCCCAAACGCACACATATTCCAAACATACACATACCCCACCACAGCCTAAACACATAGTTACCCCTCACACACAAACACACACATACCACAAACACACATACCCCCAAATACACACATACCCCCCACATCGCAAACACACACATACCCGCAAATACACGCATACCTCTTCACCCCAAACACATACATACTTCCCACACATAGCCTCAAACACACACATACCCCCATGCCCCTCACAATCACTCACACAACCCCAGCCCCTGCTCAACCCAATCACACCCCCAGCATCCTCCCCATAAACCTGCACAGCTCACACACACCTCCTTTCACTCACAAACACGCACAACTCCCAGCTCCTGACCATCCCCAATCATACCGTCAGCCCCCATGAAAACCCTGCACACCTCACACATACCTCCTCTCTCACACACAAATGCCCACACTCACTACGCACAGCTCCCTCCCATACCCCAGCTCCCCTATATACACACACACACCCCCTTCTGACAGACAGGCACACAAACAGCTCTCCAGCCCCAGCCAGCCCTGTTCCCAGGGGGCTGAGAGAGGCACTCAGTCTGTGCTCAGAAGGGTGGGCTGGTGGCAGGGCTGGCTACACCTGAAGTGACAAACAAGGGAGGTCACTGCGCACCCAAGAAGGAAGCTTGCCCGTTCATCCTTGGCTCACGCGGGCAGAGGGAAAGCAGGGAAATGGGCTACAAGGGTCCGATCCTGCATCATCTGTGCACCCCGAATTCGCTGCGACTGTACCAGCTTGGTTGGACAAGAAATGGGTAACACACCCAGACCCTTGGGACCCTGAATGGGCCCATCTCCAAGGCTCTGAATCCTCCGTCTAGGGGTGTTGAACCAAATGGTGCCCCCGGAATCGAACCCGGCAACTCACCACCTCTCTGCTAGCCCCAGCAGATTCCAGCCCAGGCGGGCTCCAGGCAGGGCTGGGGATGGACGAGAGATGCCCACACAACAGGTTCCCCCTTGGCTGCCCCACCAAGGGGGGCAATATTGACCTGCTGGCTCTGTCACTAGCACAGAGCCGAACCAAGGCAGTGCTGTGCAGTTTGCCTGGGCGAAAACCCTGCCTGGGCCCATCTCAGCCAGAGCTGGGGAAGCGCATGTGAAAGTCTCCCAGAGGGTAATTATCCCCTGAACAATGCCATCCCCTGGAGTGTGTGCAAATCCAGAAAGACTTGCCAACCCCCGTGCCCTCCCAGACCCCTGGCGCAAAGGTGTCCTTGGCCCTGGCTCCGGAGGGCCAAGCACATGAGAAACCTCTGCTTCCTCCGAGCCTGTGCCGAGCCGCCAGGCCGAACGCCACCCTCCCTCCCCGAAGTCACTGGCATTGGGAGGGTGCAGGGGTGCACCCCAGGCCCGGCCTCAGCAAAGTCACCGCTGAGAGGCAGGGAGAGGGGTCGGAAAGTGGGGGGGAGACGCCTTACCGCTGCTGCTGGTGGGGGGGATGTTGCGCCTCATCCACTCATAGGGGGTGCGCCTTTGCGCATTGGGGGAGAGCTGGGGCACTGAGTTGCCGATGGGTGGAGGCAGGAGTCCGGAGCCTGGCGGCTGAATCGGATTAAAATCCGGGGGGCTGAATCCAAGCTGCCCTGGGTTAGCGGTGGAAGGCGCGGCGGCCGGCCCGTACGAATGCCAGTCCTCCTTGGCAGGGGTGTATGGCGAGCCCCAAGCACCAGCAGGCTGCCCATGGTGCGGGTCGCTGTTAATCCCTGGCACGTGGTGGTAGCTGGTGAAATCCGAATACTGGGGGGGCGCAGGCACGTAGTTCTGGGGGCTGAGGTTCAGGCTGGGGTGCCTGACGGGGTTAGGGTACATGCTAGTGTCCTTCTCCAAAAGGTAGCCCACATACATCATCCCCGGATGGCCCTGGGCGCATAATGTGCCTCTGCAGCTGTCTCAGGAGAGGCCTGCGCTCCCTGCACCTCGGCTCCCACTCCCTTCCTGGTGAGCTGTTCACCTGAACCTCTGGGGCAGCTTTTCCCTCTGGGCGAAGGCACCTCCCTGAAGAGAGGCGTTTTATTGGGCCAACCTCTGGGCGCATTTGCATTGAAAGGCAGGTTTGCATTTCAAAGGGGCAGGCCAGGGGGGTGAATTCAAACGGTACAAATTGCTTGTCCGAGAGAAGAAGAAACAGCCCAGGATTGGGGGGGGGGTGGGATGTTTGAGCTGGGGGGAGGTCGAGTGGCTCCAGGGAACAGAGACCTACCTCCAGCACAAGAAGATCCCTCAAAGGCCAATGCAAGAAAACGAACTGCTGGAAAAAAACAGAAGTCCCGTCCCCCCCCCCCAGTCTGTGCGAGCCCCTCCAATGCCACAATGCAGCCCAGTCTCTTTTTGATAGCACCCAGCATTATTAGGGGCCGAGCCAAAGCCTAATGACTTTATTAAAGTCTTCCTATTGCCTCCAGGGAGCTTTGATCCGACCCTGAGGAGCCCTTAACACTCACCTGCCCTGGGATGTATTAGCACCTCTCCAAATCACAGACACGCCCAGATTTGGGTTTTTTTCCCTTGCGACCGCATTGGCACTGACTGGGTTGGGGTCACTTCAGAGGTTTCTGTCAAGAGTCTTATTTCCCCCATCCCCACTTTCTGGTCAGGCCCCAAGAGGGTTTGGCTGAGGACCCAGAGAAACGCGCCTGCTACGCACAAGGTACAGACGTTCCATGCGAACACAGAGAGTAGAAAAGGCCAGACTTTTGTGCCTCTGAAGGACCAATCTGTCACCATTTGAAACCCAAGCATCACAAAGCTCCTGGGTCCAATCGTGGAGAGCCTTCCAGTTTCTTTTGACCCACAAAAATCTGTCTCTGGCCTTTTTTTCTTCCAGCCTGACTCAGGCCAAATGTCAGGAAGCTAAAGGGGAGTTTTGTTTGCATTAAAAAACTTGGGGACCTGAGAAATCCCTTAAGTTACAAAGGAGCTTGCAGAGGGCCTGGCTTTGTTAGAGTACCAGGCTTGGGTAAGACTGTAGTTACCTCCGCAGCACACAAATGCTGTATGCGTATGGCTGTTGGACTCCCCAGGGGCCAAACTGTTACACCCAGGAAGGCCAGGCCAGGCTGTGATGACAGTGGATAATGAATCTGTGTGAGCAGGGCAAGCGAGGGGAAGGAAAGACTGGGATCTGGCTGCCTGCACGGAGCCACAAGTGGTGGCAGGTTGTAATAGTCTGGGGCTAAAAGTTTAACTGGCTGTGAAGCACAGCCCTGGGGCTACTCATGGGAACCCAGACAGGTAATTCCCTGCACCTGCTGCCTGGGGAGGAGGGTCAATTTCATACTGATTTGGAGAATGGGATTTTCCTTTCCTGGCGGGCCTGTGTGTTTAGACTTACCAAGGTCCAAATCCGCATCAGACCAAACAAGGGAGCAGATACCAGCTAACTAAGGGCATTGACGACATCAAGAGCGGTCCTGAACTAATCTGTCAGTAAAGTCTTTTTTCCTCCCCATGCAAGGACAGGACTGGCTCTGCAGGCCCGGCAGTGCCTTATGGGTACTGCAGGGTGAACACTGCTTGGCTGGGGGGAGGCTCCAGCCATCAGAGCTGATGGTGATTTGGCAGGTTGAGGGAGAGGTCAGATGCATTTCTAGGATTGGCAGGGGGCTATTGATTCCACCCCTCCCCCTCCCCGTCCCCCCCAGCTCAGCCCCAGAGCAGCTTCTTAGCCTGGCTCTTGTGCCCAGGGCCGGATTAAGGCATGGGCGAGCCGGGCAGCTGCCAGGGCACCAACCTATGGGGAGCACCTGATGGCAGCTGTAAGGGGCACGCAGCGCCCCTTATAGCTGCCATCAGGTGCCGCACGCCGGGCTCCTGGATCGCGGGCAGCAGCAGCTCCCAGCGGCCTCCCTGCAGTGGCCGCCCAGCACAGGGGCCGCGTTAACCCCCGCAGCGCCGGCCAGCAGCGCCCTTTCCCCTGCGGCCGTGGGGCCCTGCACGGCCAGGCTCGGCCTGCCACGGGTGGCCCCGGGCTGCACGCCAGCGGCAGTAGCCAGGCTGGGCACATGCGTCCTGCTGCCGCCAGCTCCGCGCGCCCTCCCCCACATGCTGGGTGGGGGCGGGGCCGCGCATGCCCCCTCCCCCAAGCCGGGGCGCAATTAAACTGTCTGCCCGGGGCGCCGGAATGGCTCAGTCCGACCCTGCTTTTGTGCCTGGGGGAGGAACTAGTGTGGGAGGGGCTAAAAGGAGAAATGATAAAATGCAGTGGGGGGAGCTGGCTGCCTTCCACCCCACTCTTCCCCTGGGCACAGAGCCAGTGCCCCTTTGTACGGTTACCTACCAGGTCCCAGATATGGCAAGTCCCTATGGTGATGCAGTCTCTGCAGGGTGTTTATTGGAAGGAAAACCAACACTCCACTCAGCTCCTGCCCCATGGAAGTTTATTTCCAGGAGAGAAGTACCCAAGCACAGCCTTCCTCCTGCAAACCACAGCTGGGTTCTGATGCCAGACCACGCCAGTCACAGGCAACCTCTGCCCAGAGCCTGATCTCTGATGGTGCAACCAAACCCCCCTTCACTTCAGTGGGGTAGCAGCCCCTGCCCCCTGAGCCTTGCCAGGTGGCGTGCAGTCCTGCATGAACCAGTGTCCCAGGGCTGAGAGTGGGTGGGTGGGTCTGATTGTCCCTGCAACAAACACTGTCACTGTGCTGCAGAGACAGAAAACAGGCGGAGAAGGAACCACGCTGTTGTCAGAATGAAATAAACAAGGTGACTGAGGAACATACAGAAGCTCTGTCTGTAGTACCAACCAACAACCCAACCTAATCCAATCTGGCCGTAGAGTTTTAAAGCCACAGGGGACCATCATCATCTCCTCAGCCCTCCAGCACAGCCCAGAACCTGACTCAATATATTCTATATACAGGTTGAACCTCTCTAATCCGGCACTCTCTGGTCTGGCAGCATCTGTGGTCCACCTTGATTTTAGTTAGCCAGATGTCCACTTATCAATGGTGTGGCCAAGTTCCCATGTTTTGTTTACAGCCACCAGTTCTGGCTCTCAGTGTTTTGTGCTGTTATGTAGCTCTTATTCACCCGTAAATATCTGCTAAGAGCCCAGTAAGCAGTGGAAGTGTTGATAATGCTGCTAGACAATATTGTGGTTTGGCAAATTCTCTGGTTCGGCATGGGTCAGGTCCTGAGGCTGATGGACTAGAGAGGTTCAACCTGTAGTGGGCTGTATGCATTAGGTGCAGAGGCCTACAATAATTAGATGCTGGTTATTTTAGAGAATAAAGTCAACATCCCTTATGTGCCTTGTGCCTCTCGGCTTTTTTAATTTTTCTAACATTTGAACTCTTTCAGAGAGGGAGCCAGGTTTCTGAAAAACAACGAGGAGAGCTGTGGCACTTTATGCCCAAATAAACTGGCTAGTCTGTAAGGTGCAACAGGCCTCCTTGCTGTTCTTGTGACTAAGAGGTTTCATGTAAGCACCTATCTATGTTTCTTAGAAGTGTTGTGACTTAACCTCACAGGCTTTGAGCATAAACACTATGTCCAGATTGAGCATTTGTAACTGCCCGGCCATACCATTTTCAAAAAACGCCTTCGTAGCTGGAATTTGACCCTCACTATCTTGTGTCTCAGAAGGACTATTTTTTTTCCACCAAGGTGAGGAAGAAAATGTCCTCAGCCTTTGCTTTTCAGTTTAAAAAGTTTGCATTGCTTTCTAAAAACAAAAAGAAGATCGGAACATTTATTTTATTTTATTATTAATTACTTTACATGATAAACAATCCAGACATGTTATATGAGCACTAAATCTGCATGGAATTCTTTCTTTTGTAGCACTCCACCAACTAAAAAATGGGTTTGCCCCAGAATGCAGACAGCTTGTTCCCAGAACAGCACAGTCCCCCTGTTTATTTCTTACCCACACTGGGAAAAGAAAGCCACATGGTGACACTGGTGACGTTGTCATGTCAGCACCGACAGTGCTGAACACTGGCCTTTCCTTGCTTTTCTTAGTGTCAGAGATTCGCAGGTCTGGAGTGACCCTTCTGACCATCTAACCTGGTCACCAGCAAGACTCCGGCCAAAGATCCTCACCAGTAATTCCTGCATCTAGCCCATAGCTTATGGCTGAATTGCTGCAGACCTTGTAGAATGACATCCAGTCCTCATGTAAAGACTGTCCGAGAAGGCTGATCCCCACATCCTTAGACAAATTGTGCCAATGGTTAATCACTCTTCCCAGTAAAAACCTTCACCTTATTTCTAGTCTGATTTTTGTCTAACTTCCATTACCGACCATTGGATCACGTCGCTGCCCGGCACCAGGTAGTAAATTATCATTTCCATCAAGTCCTGGAGATTTGTTTTCAAGTATCTGTTAAAATTATTCAAATGAGAGAAGCAAGAAAGTCCCATCTTCTGCACTGAGCCTGCATCTGCTCTTACCAAAAATCCATTTGCTTCAGCTGGCACAGAGGTGGGCTTTGACTGGAAGCTTCTTGGGGCAGGGACTGACTTTTACAACTCCTAGCAGCCCAGTGGTGTTCTGGGGCTCCTAAGTGGGACTATGATACTAGATGCTAATAAAGAATTCTTGCGCCCAGAGTGGAAAAGCAGGACCATTTATGTGGATAGAGACTGTGGAGGTAAACTGAGCAGGTAACAGTCTGGAGTGCGTTTTGATGGCAATGGGGATCCTCAGTGGAATATTAAACCCACGACAGTTCCGGTCCCACCTGTGGATACACAAGACAAACACTCTCCTATGCCCTCCAGGAGCTGATGTGTGGAGAGATCACTTCCAGCATGGGAGCCGGCTTTGTAGCAGCCACTTCTCTGCTGCCGGGCCGTGTACAGAATCTGTTCCCCTTTTCCTCCCTCCCTGCACCATCCCCTGATGTCTCATGTCATAAACCATTCCAGTTTCCCACGGCCCAAAGCATCCTGCCAGCAGATCAGGCCTGGTGTTTGACTCTAAAAAAAGAAACGAAACCCAGCCCCCCTCCCCCAATGGAAAGTAGAAATCAAGCCCTGTTCAGCACAAAGCAGCAGCAAAGGACACAGAGCTGTTTCTCGCCCCCTGGCTGCTCTCCCAGATGGTTATTTGGCTGTGTGAAGGTCCAGCCTGTAGGATCAGGGCAGAGGGTGATAGAAAACTCTGGACAGATGGATTAATAGATACACAGAGTTTCTCCCAAGCATGTTGGCAAACTTGGAATTTTTTTCCTAGTGCAAGACGGGGCCCTTAGATCTGGAGGGACAGAGGAAGCTTACAAAGATAAGAACAGCAATAATATAATTTGTGGAGTCCCTTTTACCTGAGGATCTCAACGTGTTTTACAAAATATTACTTCCATTTTCCAGATGGGGAAACGGAGGCATAGAACTGGTCCATGACTTACCCAGAGCCATGCAGTGAATCAATGGCAGCTAGTTACAAAACCCTGCTTTCTTAACTCTTAGTCCATTGTTCTAACCGCTGGATGCTGCTGCCTCTCTCCCCTCCGTCATGGAAAAAGGGTCTCCTCAAAGGTGTCTTATGTTTGCACAGGGCTCTGAGCAGCACAGAGATGCTGTGGAAATGCAGTTGTTTATTTGCATAAGGTGGGATTTTCCAAAAGGCTCCGCGTCAGCCTAACCCTGCTGGTTCTGCACAGAGTCAGGCCAAAGGCTTCGAAAATCCCATCCTGCTACTGACTGTAGCGATGCTCAGTGTGAGAGCTAAGGATGGGCCAGGCCACAGCAGCAGGTCCCAACCGCAGACGTGTGAGCCACCCCTGGATTGCATGGCCGATGCCTTCCCAGCATGTCAGATCCTGGCTGGGTTGAGGTTTTTTTTCCTCCCCTCAGCCCCGATTCAGCCTGAGATTAGGCAAAAATATTCCATGGGCTTGGAAACTTGTTTTTATCTTCTCCAGCTGGGAAGCTGTGCAAGCCACATGCACTCCCTGCAAAAGGGTGAAAAGTCCAGACAAGGATTCATGGGAAATATGAGGATCCCGGCTTGCAAGGGGGAACCCAGCAGCTCCTTTGATTTCAGTGTAACTGGGGGCGAGATCATCCTAAGTACGCGCAGCCCGAAACACAACTAGAAAAGATGTGCCCATGTAACCCACACACCAGCTGGGTGTGGTGCACGGCCCCCTGTTAGACCATTTATAGAGAGAGAGTGAGTCTGCTCCACAGCCTCCCTGACAGCCAGCTGGCTTCTAGCTCAAGCTGTAGCGGCTCATGCAGCAAGCTCAGGAAATCCCAGGTTCAGTTCTGCCTGGTGGGCATTACATGAGCAGACCCTGTTGCAGCACTGCTGTCCCTGAAGGGTTTCCACAGAGACCAGGATACAGCCCCAGTCTGTGCCACTGCCTTTTCCAGGGATTCTCCACCAGGCAGAGTGGCATGGTACACCTCCAGCCTACCCCTGCCGTGCCACTCCTCCCCATGCCCCAGCTACGCCCCCTGCAGCACAGACTCTCCGGACAGGTAGGGAAGCCATTGTAAGGTCAGACAGTGAAGGAGAGTGGTGCAGAGACCACTGAGTCCCCATCAGGATAGGTGTCGGGGGATCTGCAAGAGGAAGGAGCACCCCAAGCATGGACCTGAGGCTAGGGGAGGAGTTGGAACCTGGCAAGGAAAAGTTCTTGGCTTGACAGGTGGAGGGTACAGCAGAGGGTCCCAACTGACAGCATGTAAAGCTGTCCTCAAAGAGTTCTTTATGGGGGCGGTGGGGTTTGGCCAGATTTGCAGCTCCATTGAGTTCATAGCCAGGAGGGGCCTTTAGATCATCTAACCCAACTACTTGCATCGCACAGGTGGTAGCACCTCATCCAGTGATCCCCAACCCAACATGTGGGCACACAAAATGCACACTGGCGTGGCCTGGTTCACCGGCTTCCCCAGCACTTAGGTGCTCGGACTGTGTCGGCCGGCTCCCTCCAGCCACTGTAAGGGGTGTGACCATCCAAACTCACGCACCCACTGTGCTCTCTGCTCTCTCTTGTCTCCGCTGGCTGATCGACCGACCGATTGATGAGGGACAATTCCATTTATCCCAGACACTCAACGGGCTAACAGCTTTATTGAAACCCAAGAGTCTGTGTGCCCTCTCTCGCCTCCTGATCTTTCATGCAAAGACACCCTCCACTCCCTCTCTATTGCCTGTGATGAACGTCCAGGCTGGACAGCGTAAGAAAAGCCAAGAAAAGATGAGACCAGCGAGGCCATTGCGCTGTTCCTCCCCAGAGGTGGCTGCATTTCAGCCAGAGGTGATGTGGTTGCTGGATTCTCTCCTGCAACTAAGCTCCACTCAGTGCACGGGAAAGATGGGGGGAAGGGGAGTGGCTCAAGTTACAGCTTAGTCCCTGTTTCTGAAGGCGGGTATGCGTCAGCCTTCTTGAAATTTGGAGCAGTCCAGGGGCTTCTCTAAGTTCTGCCTCTGGCCCAGCGGCCCCAGCCTTTGCCAGTTTGTCCCCGCTGGGAGCAGCAGGAAGCACCTCCAGGGAGAAGGGGACTGGGGCAGGTAGTTAAAAGCAGGGAGCTCCTCAGGAATGTGGCTTCACTGTGCTCCATTCTCCTCTCCCTGCAGTTCATTCCTTCAGCCGCGCCCTGTGTTTCTTCCCCATGGGCCCAGCCCGGCTAGCAGGGCTCGGGTGAGAGGTAGAACAAGGAAACAAAGCCACTTCCTTCTATGGTGCAGCTCCCAGCACCCGGACTCTGTGATCCTCTGGGCTGGACGCAGGCAAAGCCCCCACGGAAGTCAAGAGGGTTTTGCCGTCATGAGGCCAGGAGTCCAGCCCCCAAAGCTCCTGGTTTGTTATCAGTGACAGGGCGAGAAGATGGCGGCGGGAGGGGGTGGCTGGGAAGCAGGGACGGCCCCCAGAAATGGCCTGGGGCCTCGGAAAAACCTTCCTGGTGGTCTCTCCAAACATCAGCAGGTGTGGGGAACCGAGCGCTCAGCTTGGTATCTTTTGTGGCCAGTTTCTCACAGGCCCCTGCCCCACAGCTGGGGAGAAGCTACAGCCCAGCGTCCATTTGCCAAGCGGCACTTGCTAAGGAGTCCTCCCCTGCCCTCCCCCCAGTTCCCTCTGCAGGGAGTTTATCTTGGGGGGTGGGGCAGGGGGGGCAGGGAGAAATGACTGAGGAAGACAATGGTGTCATAAAGCCTTGAGGTGATAACGTCTTTTTTCCTCCATTTTATTGCCACTCAGGGTATGGAGGAGTTTGTTCCTGAAAAACAACAGGCCCTTTGTGGGGCTGAGTGAGGAGCTGGGCCTATGGCAGGCTGCACCCGGAGTGCCCTCCGTCAGCTCTTTGGAGGGCTGTGGTAGGGCCACTCAGCTCCAGGAGGGGAGGGGAGAGAATCAGAGCAGCTTTGATGCGAGGGCTGAGGATATAGCGGGTATGTAACACATGGAGGGGCCTTGGGAGTAAGGCAATGGGGGGAGAAGGCATAGGTGCCTTTCCTGCCCCTGCCCCATCCTGTGGGCAGCAGCATCTGGCACAAGATAGCCAGGCAATAAAGACCTCCTGGGGGCCAAAGGCAGCACCACCGGCTTTACCTCATGGGACAGAGCTCTGGTTTTGCCTCCGGGGTCCTGCGCATCTAGGAGGTTAGCACTTGCCTCAGAAGCGGCAAGGAGTCCTGTGGCACCTTATAGACTAACCGAAGTGTTGGAGCATAAGCTTTTGTGGACAAAGACCCACTTCATCAGATGCATGTAGTGGAAATTTCCAGAGGCAGGTATAAATATGCAGGCCAGAATCAGGCTAGAGATGACGAGGTGGATCCAATCAGGGAGGACGAGGCCCACTTTTAGTAGCTGATCTGGAGGTGTGAATACCAAGAGAGGAGAAGCTGCTTTTGTAGTTAGCTAGCCATTCACAGTCTTTGTTTAATCCTGAGTTGATTGAGTCAAACTTGAAGATGAACTGTAGCTCAGCAGTTTCTCTTTGAAGTCTGGTCCTGAAGTTTTTTTGCTGCAGGATGGCTACCTTTAGATCTGCAATAGTGTGTCCAGGGAGATTGAAGTGTTCCCCTACAGGTTTTTGTATATTGCCATTCCTAATATCTGATTTGTGTCCATTTATTCTTTTATGTAGGGACTGTCCAGTTTGGCCGATGTATATAGCAGAGGGGCATTGTTGGCACATGATGGCATATATTACGTTAGTAGATGTGCAGGAGAATGAACCAGTGACGGTATGGCTGATCTGGTTAGGGTCCTGCCGGCCCTCCCTGAAGGGAAGCCCTTTAAACTTGCCTCAGAGGCTCACTGTGACCCCTCACGTCGCCTCTCTCCCTCACTGGAGACCAGGGGTCACAGACTGAGCTACCTTCAGCATAGACCAGGGGGTGAACCCCCTCTTTAGTCCCAACTTCCCCTCTTAGGGGCAGACTCTGCATGGTATGGGGAGGGCTGAGGAGAAGCCAGGCCTGCCTTCTGCTCTGGCTTCCGGCCCAGGGACCCTAATGGCAGCAGCAGCAGACCGTGTTTCCTCCACCACCAGAGCTGCAGCCTTTTCCTGAGCCTCTTCCCCACCCAATCCCTCCCAAGACCTTTCTCCCGGTGCCTGACTACGTCCTTCTGCTCTTCTGTAGCACCTCCTCACTCCCAGTCCTCAGCCTGCCAGCCCTCCCTGAAGGGAAGCCCTTTAAACTAGCCCCAGCAGGTCCTTAATGGGCTGCAGGTGTTCGGATTAACCTGGTGTTTCTGACAAGCTCTTAATTGGCCCCAGGGTCTTCCTGATTGGGCTGCAGCAGCGCCAGCCCTGGTTATTCAGGGAAGAGAAAACTGTCCACCCAGGCTATGTCTACACTCGTGGCTTCTTGCGTGAGAAATATGCAAATGAGGCTAAGCGTGGAATATCGCCGCTATTCCTGAAAATAATCAGCGTAGCGGCATTGCGCAAGAGGGTTTTTGTTGCACAAAAAGGGGCAGTGTAGACAGCTCCTTCTGGCGCAAAAGCCTCTTCTGCAAAAATGGCAGCTCATTAGGTATGCAAATGAGGCTCGGTGATATTCCACGCTTAGCCTCATTTGCATATTTCTCGCGCAAGAAGCCGCGAGTGTAGACATAGCCCCAGAGGCCAGTAAATCTACCTGCTATCAGACTGTGGTAGCCACCTGGACTGGGTCTATCACTCTTACCTGGGGCTTTTCATAGGCCAAGAGCATCCCTCTCTGGCTAGTTAAGCCAGCTCTGTGCCCGGGCAGCCATGCCTAGGTGGTGGAGCTGGCCTTAGGTGCTTAGGATAAAAGGTTCCATGCTAGAATCTTGGGGACCGAAACCTAAAGGATTCCTGCAACCTTGGACAAGGGACCCAACCGTAACCTTCTGCCTGCATCGCCCCCAGCCCCAGATACAGCCAGATCCCACTGGCCTAGCTTGCTTGGGCTCTCTCATCATGTGCATAGCCCCAGCTAGCCCGAGGACTGATCCACTGCTGATAAAACATAACAAGTCCAGAGGTGCCCGCTAGCCCGTCTCTGTGGGGTGGAGGCATCTGTGCCCCGGCTCTTCCATGGGCTTCTGAAGGGGAGCTGTGGCTGCGCCAGGCTGCTTGGGTGTATGGTAAAGCTGAGTGTGCCCGGGCGGTTAAGGGGATTGTAAATTCCCATCCTCTCCCTGCCCCCTTCCCCTGCCACGGGCAGGCCCCTGCTTTAAAGCAAACCGTCTCTAATGGCTCCCCCTGTTTGAACTGCTGGGGAAGGCAGGCTTTGCTGTGGGAGGCCCAGACTGGCATGTTGTTTGGTTCCCGTCATTTTCCAAGGGGCTGACACCCCTGGGGTCCCCAGCCCCTGATGCCATAGTGAGGGCCAGGATGGGGAGAGCAAGGAGTGTACAGGGAGGGACAAGTCTTTGCAGCCTGGGGCTGGACTAGAGGCCAAAGCCTCAAATTCCTGGCCCCTTTCCTCAGTGGTGCTTTGTTTCCAACTCGTGCTTGGCCAAGCCCAGAGACACCAGTGCTCCTGGGGCAGACAGAGGGCAAGCAAGTGCCAGGTAGCAGGGAGTTAACAGCAAGCACAGTTCCTAAACCCTGGGGTTTTACTGGGCTAGGTTTTACTTGGGTGCACCTGTGATCTAATGGCACCACCTTGTGGAGTCAAAGAGCAGAGCACTGCACAGCTACAAAACTGGTTCTGCCGCTGCCTCTGCAGAAATGAGCCATACCCGCGGATATGAAGTGGAGACCCACGGATTTGCAGGGCTCTCCCAATGAGTCTTGGTGCAAACAAAACAGGAAGCCAGGGCAGCAAAAAGGTAGCACAACCACCACCAGTGCTGGGCTGTGACGTACACCGGCATGGGACTCCTGCAGGTAGAAGTGGGGTGGGAGTATAACCCCCCCCATGTAGTGTGAGTTAACATTGATGGGAGAGGAAAAGTATGTGGCAGACTGAGGGAGTGAAGGGTTAAATATTGTAACAACTTGATAATCATGTAGAAATTGCATCCTCATTGTGGCAGCAGGTGCAGAACTCAGAACACCAGCCTCTGATCCCCTGAAGCTTCCCCATCGATGAATAGACATATAGGGGCTATGACACACAATTGGTTTTCTGATTGCACCCAGCAGAGGGCCGTGTTACAGGCTTGCTTTCATGCACACACACAGCATTACAAAATGTGTATATAAAAGCTGTGTGCTTGTGAAAAGATGCCAGGATCTCGATCTCCTGCAGGGATTGCCTGCACTCTTTCTCCATGATGGGTATGCACAAGTCCTTGACATGCTGCAAGTCCTTTTCATGGCTCTGGTCCTTCATGGACTTGCCTGGGATTTTACTTGGAGTTTTTTTGCATCTGTGGCTCTAAAAATTCCAAGGAGGTACCATACCTGCCGACTGATGCCCAAGTTCATCTTCCTCTGGCTGGATGATAGCTTCAGAGACCCACACCCAGCACTTTCACACCCTCACTGTGCTTTTGCTGTTTTATCTCCCAGCCTCACGCACCTTTTCATAAGAACATATGAACATAAACATGGCCAGACTGGGTCAGACCAAAGGTCCATCTAGCCCAGGATCCTGTCTGCTGACAGTGGCCAATATCAGATGCCCCAGAGGGACTGATCACAACAGGTAATCCTCACGTGATCCCTGCCCTGTCATCCACCTCCAGAGAAACAGAGGCTAGGAACACCATACCTACCCATCCTGGCTAATAGCCATTGATGGACCTAACCTCCATGAATCTATCTAGCTCTTTTTTGAACCCCGTTAAACTTCAGCCTTCACTCCTCTGGCAAGGAGTTCCACAGATTGACTCTGCGCTGAGTGAAGAAAAACTTCCTTTTGTTTGTTTTAAACCTGTTGACTATTAATTTCATTTGGTGACCCCTAGTTTGTATATTGTGGGAATAGGTAAATAACTTTTCCTTATTCACTTTTTCCACACCAGCCATGGTTTTATAGACCTCTATCATATCCCCCCTTAGTCTCCTCTTTTCTAACCTGAAAAGTCCCAGTCTTTTTAATCTCTCTTCATATGGGACCCGTTCCAAACCCCTAATCATGTTTGTTGCCCTTTTCTGAACCTTTTCCAATGCCAATATATCTTTTTTGAGATGAGGCAATCACATCTGTATGCAGTATTCAAGATGTGGGTGTACCATGGTTTTATACAGAGGCAATAAGATATTTTCTGTCTTATTCTCTATCCCTTCTTTAATGACTCCTAACATTCTATTTGCTTTTTTGACTGCCGCTCCACACTGAGTGGATGTTTTCAGAGAACTATCCACAATGACTCCAAGATTGCTCTCTTGAGTAGTTGTAGCCAAATTAGTCCCCATCATATTGTATGTATAGTTGGGATTATGTTTTCCAATGTGCATTACTTTACATTTGTCAACATTAAATTTCATTTGCCATTTTGATGCCCAATCACTTAGTTTGGTGAGATCTTTTTGAAGCTCTTCACAGTCTGCTTTGGTCTTAACTGTCTTGAGCAGTTTGGTATCATCTGCAAATTTTGCCACCTCACTGTTTACCCCTTTCTCTAGATCATTTACAAATAAGTTGAATAGGATTGGTCCCAGGACAGACCCTTGGGGGACACCACTAGTTACCTCTCTCCACTTGGAAAACTTACCATTTATTCCTACCCTTTGTTTCCTGTCTGTTAACCAGTTACCAATCCATGAAAGGACCTTCCCTCTTATCCCATGACAACTTACTTTACTTAAGAGCCTTTGGTGAGGGACCTTGTCAAAGGCTTTCTGGAAATCCAAATATACTATATCCACTGGATCCCCCTTGTCCACATGTTTGTTAAGTCCCACAAAGAACTCTAGCAGATTAGTAAGGCATGATTTCCCTTTACAGAAACTATGTTGACTTTCCCTCAAGAAATTATATTCATCCATGTGTCTGACAATTTTATTTTTTACTGTAGTTTCAACTAATTTACCCGGTACTGACGTTAGACTTACTGGTCTGTAATTGCCAGGATCACCTCTAGAGCCCTTTTTAAATATTGGCATGATGTTAGCTATCTTCCAATCATTAGGTATGGAAGCTGATTTAAAGGATAGGTTACAAACCACAGTTAGTAGTTTTGCAATTTCCCGTTTGAGTTCTTTCAGAACTCTTGGGTGAATGCCATCTGGTCCCAGTGACTTGTTACTGTTTAGTTTATCAATTTGTTCCAAAGCCTCCTCTAATGACACCTCAATCTGGGACAATTCCTCAGGTTTGTCACCTAAAAAGAATGGCTCGGGTTCGGGAATCTCCCCAATATCCTCAGCCGTGAAGACTGAAGCAAAGAATTCATTTAGCTTCTCCTCTATGACTTTATCATCTTTGAGTTCTCCTTTAGCATCTCGATCGTCCAAGGGCCCTACTGGTCGTTTAGCCGGCTTCCTGCTTCTGATGTACTTTAAACATTTTTTACTATTACTTTCTGAGTTTTTGACTAGCTGTTCTTCAAACTCCTTTTTGGCTTTCCTTATTATGTTTTTACACTTAATTTGACAAAGTTTATGGTCCTTTCTATTTTCCTCACTAGGATTTGACTTCCACTTTTAAAAATATATCTTTTTATCTGTCACTGCTTCTTTTACCTGGTTGTTAAGCCATGGTGGCACGCTTTTGGTTCTCTTACTGTGTTTTTTAATTTGGGTTATACATTTAACTTGGGCCTCTATTATGGTGTCTTTGAAAAGTTTCCATGCAGCTTGCAGAGATTTTACTTTTGTCACTGTACCTTTTAATTTCTGTTTAACTAACTTCCTCATTTCTGTGTAGTTCCCCTTTCTGAAATTAAAAGCCACAGTTTGGGCTGCTGAGGGATGTTAAATTGTATTATATTATGGTCACTATTTCCAAGCGGTCCAGTTATATTTACCTCTTGAACCATATCCTGCACTCCACTTAGGACTAAATCAAGAATAGCCTCTCCCCTTGTGGGTTCCAGAACCAGCTGCTCCAAGAAGCAGTCATTTAAGGTATCAAGAAATTTTATCTCTGCATCCCATCCTGAGGTGAAGTGTACCCAGTCAATATGGGGATAGTTGAAATCCCCCACTATTATCAAGCTTTTTAATTTGATAGCCCCTCTAATCTCCCTTAGCATTTCATAGTCACTATCACTGTCCTGATCAGGTGGTCGATAATATATCCCTACTGCTATATTCTTATTATTGGAGCATGGAATTATTATTCATAGAGATTCTGTGGAACATTTTGGCTCATTTAAGATTTTTACTTCATTTGATTCTACGTTTTCTTTCACGTATAGTGCCACCCCCCACTAGCATGACCTGTTCTGTCCTTCCAATATTATTTTATATCCTGGTATGACTGTGTCCCATTGATTGTCCTCATTCCACCAAGTTTCCAAGATACTTATTATATCAATATCCTTTTTTAAAACTAGGCACTCTAGTTCACCCATTTTCAAATTTAGACTTCTAGCATTTGTGTATAAGCACTTTAATAATTTGTCCCTATTTATGTGTCTGCCATTTCCCGATGTGTTAGACGCTTTTTCATTTGATTGTGTCTCGTCTGAACCGACCCATACTTCCATCCTCTCCTCCTGACTAGAACATAGAGAATCTCTATTAATAGAACCTCCCCTAATAGATGTCTCTGTCCAATCCATGTGCTCCTCCGCACCCGTCAGCTTTCCCCCACCCCTTAGTTTAAAAACTGCTCTATGACCTTTTTAATGTTAAGTGCCAGCAATCCGGTTCCATTTCGGTTTAGGTGGAGCCCATCCTTCCTGTATAAGTTCCCCCTATCCCAAAAGTTTCCCCAATTCCTAATAAATCTAAACCCCTCCTCTCTATACCAACATCTCATCCACACATTGAGACTCTGAAGCTCTGTCTGCCTACCCGGCCCTGCGCGTGGAACTGGAAGAATTTCAGAGAACGCTATCATAGAGGTCCTGGATTTCAATCTCTTTCCTAGCAGCCTAAATTTGGCCTCCAGAACCTCTCTCCTATCCTTCCCTATGTCATTGGTACCTACATGTACCACGACCACCAGCTCCTCCCCAGCACTACACATAAGACTATCTAGGCCACTTAGAACCATCAGCCCAAAGAAAGAACATAAATAAAGTCTCCCTGTGAGCACGCAGTGTGTGAGTTCTCCACTGCAAGCTGCTTCTGAAACTGAACACAATGTGGCCACCAACAGGTGGCCCGTGGCCGGAAGTGTAAAAGGGATGGAACAGGCAAAACAGTTGCAGGAACTTGTAGCCACTGTATGCAAACCCCACACAGACCTTGGGCGGGAGCTTGGGGCATCATGACCCATTCAGGTGGCCGGGAAAATACACATTGGAATCAAACGTGATCATACTTTTGGGGATGTGGCCACCTAAGAACGGAATGCAGTCCCACACAAGCTAGCATTAGCTGGGCACTGCTGACCTGGCTGATCTGCAAACAGACTCCAGCTCCTATTCCCAGTCCCTGAGCCCAGAGGTATAGGTCACAGCCCAAGGCCCTCATACTCAGGGCCGGTCCTAACTGACTGGCAGCCCCAACTGACTGCCAGATGGTTTAAAAAAAATACCAGATAAAAATTTGTTGAGCAAAAAAAAAAAAAGTCGGGGAGGATTTGGGAGGTCGGGCCCAAAATGCAGTCACGGCCTGCCCCTAAGACCAGCTCTGTCGGCAGCCCCTTGAAAATGGCAGCCCCAGGCGGCGCCCCTAACACCAGCTCTGCTCACACTTACCCACTGAGCTTTGGCTCCCTGGGGGATAATTGCTGTGTGAATCCAGCCTGAGCAAAGAAGTGATTCCAACACTGGACAGGAACATGAGCCAAGTATGGACTGTCCCTGGGCTGGGAGCTCTTCCACTTCCCTGCCGTGGCGTGTTCTTGTTCTCACTTTCCTGCCCTCCCTGATCTCCTAGCATCTGCTGGAACCAGGAGCGGAAACCCGCGGCCCAGCAAGAGAGCTGTCTGAGCTATTTCCGGTCCTATTTTGGGGCCATGTTTGAGCTCTGAGCTCTGCCAAAAATGGGCTGGAACTAGGAGCTCCCAGCAGGCTCAGCAGAAGGCCTGTTCTTGCAAGATGCCCAGCCTCGTCTCGGGACCAAAGATGGGAGCTGGGCTAGCCACAGGGGCAGAGGGGCTACGGCTTTCTCAGTGGGATACCACCTTCCACTCCCCCCCTCCCCCCGCTCCCAAACAGTATCTCCTTGTCACTGGTGTACGGGAGGAAGAGCATGGCCAGGGCGATGGAGTGCAAAGCCAGCACCGTACACTCCTGTCTGGGAAGGACATAGCTTGGGGTCAAACCAGCACAAGATATAGCTTCTTTGTGGGGTCAGCAGGTTATAGGCAGCTGGGTCAAGGGGGTGGGAGCCTGGTACTGGGCCAGCAGCACAGCAGAGCACACAGGGCCCCTAGTTCCTTGGCATAGACACTCTGCCAGCCCTGCCTCCTGCCAGCCCAGCCCCCTCGCCGACCTGGCTTTCCAGAGGATCCAATGCGGCAGATCTTGGGAAACCCACGATCAGTGATCCCCGGGCGAACACACGTGCCTGTGTAGGCAGAGGAATCATTTTGCCCAGTGTGAAAAAGTTGGTGCTGCCTCTTGTGTGGAGCTCTGCCCCCATTAAACAGCACCTCCTGAGACCCCCCAACAGCACAGGGCAGTGACGGGCCACCTAGGCGAGTGAGGGGCCGCACGAGTGGCCCTCCTTCATCTCAGTGGGCTACAAGATTGTCAGAGCCAAGGCAGTCTCCTGGGACGGGGCAGTTTTGCTCCCTGTGCTGGCGTCCCTGGAATGTGCAGGATGGGCCGATGGAGCCGCAGCAGCACTGGAATGGAACGCAGAGGGAGCACCCGGCTCTCACAGCCAGCATGGGGCCCTGGCTGTAAGTTTAAAAAAAACTACATGGAGAAAAACCATCAGAATCTGGCAACCCTGCGCAGAGGCAATGGAAACAAAAAGTCTCCCAGGCCACACACAGAACCCCCATGGGTCACAGGCGTTGCCCGGCACTGGCGTGGGGCATGAAGTGAAGGCAGACTCGCACGTCGGTGTGAACTGCACGGGGAAGAATCTACTGGCCCAGACTGGAGTGTGGCCACCAGGTTTCACTGCCCTGCTCTCGTGAACAAAGCCTGAAGGACCGCAAGTCTGTCTGGCTAGCCTCGCCCGTCACCGGGGAATCCACAAGTGGCCAGGGCACGGAACGCAAACTAGCTGTATCCGTCGGGCCGCCGGAGGACCCAACCCACCCCACCCCACCCCACCTTCCCCGGATGCTTCATCCTGCCCCCCTTCGGCCTGGTGCCAGCTCCAGCCCCAGCCCCAGCCTGGCAGCAAACACCAAACAAGCAAGCAAGCAAGAAAGGCTGGGCAGACTGTAATCAACCCAACCACCAGTTGTAAGTCTCTTCAGGCCAGTTCCTCCCGGTGTGGGGAAAGTACCCTAACAGCCCTAGGCTCTGGAGCCCCTGCAGGAAATCTCACAGCCGGAGACACTCACATTCCAGCGCATGCAGGAGAACGTCATGTCCCTGCTGTGCGGAGGGCCTCAGAGCCAGCCCCCGCTCCCACCCCCAGCTGGGCACTCGGAGTACGTTGTTCTCATTCCTGAGGCACCCGGCTCAGGCTCTTGCTGACGGGGCTGGGGATGGAGAGGGGGGCCGAGTGTGGCATGCACGCGTCTTTGCCTTCGGGGGGCTCGGCATCCCTTTGCCCTCGCAGGCCTGGAGCTGCTCGCAGGAGCGGGGGAGGAAGGAGAGATGCTGAGGGAACGGGGCAGCAGCAGACGGTTAGTGCCTTGGACCAGAGCTGGGACTGTTGAACAGCGGCTACAGAACCATTTCCCCTGCCCTGCTGAAAGCTAAATGACACCCCCCCCGCCCCGCCTTGGCTCTGCTGGTCAGAGCCCTCCCTCTCCTGGGAGGACATGCTGAGAGTGCCCTCTCCTGGCTCCAGCTGCCATCATCTGTGCTCTTCTCTTGCTGGATTTTACTGCCCCGACGCTGCTATCTCTGGTGCCATCCAGAGGTCCCATCTAGGCTACCCCCGTGTCAGCGTAGCAGCCTCGGGGCTCTGCTGGGCCTGCCGAGAGCCGTGCTGCCCTCCCTGCGGGTTGTACGATCATGAGTCAGGTGAGGCTGGCTTAGAAGTCATAGGAGTCCTATTTGAAAGTCGGACTCCTTCTGCCCTCGCGTGTTCTTTCCACGCTGCACGCCCGGGGCTGGGAAAGCCGCAAAGGGCTTTTTCTGCTGCCAGCATCCCCAGGGAATTCACAGCACAGTCCACAAGAGGGCACCAGGTGACAGAGACCTGCAGCTCAGCTCCTCACCCCAGGCAAGCACAGGAGTGATGCTACGGGACCGGGCATTTTGTGGCATAGTGTTCCCCAAAGCTGCAGGAAACAGCCCCTGGAGCTGCCTCTGCGGCCTCTTTCTGTTTGTGCCAGTGAAGAGTCTTTCTGCTTAAAGACTTCAAAAATGTCAGCTTCCTGGGCTAGCCTGGGTGCTGGTTGCCTGTTCCCACTGGGCTAGCATGAGGGCAGGGAGCCCTTTCCCACTGGGCTTAGCATGGGCAGATCCTTTCCCACTGCTAGCATGGGGGCAGGAACCCTTTCCCACTGGGCTAGCATGGGGGCAGGGAGCCCTTTCCCACTGGGCTAGCGTGGGGGCAGGGAACCCTTTCACACTGGGCTAGCATGGGGGCAGGGAGCCCTTTCCCACTGGGCTAGCGTGGGGGCAGGGAACCCTTTTCCCACTGGGCTAGCATGGGGGCAGGGAACCCTTTCCCACTGGGCTAGCATGGGGGCAGGGAGCCCTTTCCCACTGGGCTAGCATGGGGGCAAGGTACCTATTCCCCCTGGGCTAGCCTGGGTGTGGGGACTCTGTGACCCCTCTGCACATGCCTATTGTGGCTGTAGTTTTGTGACCATTTGACCAGCCAGCCCTTCAGAGCTGCTCTGTAGTCCCCACATCAATATTTGGTGGGACTCTGTGGGTGTGTGAGGACATGATCCCTCTTTGACTTGCCCCCGCATCTCTACTGATCCCTGTTTCGTACGCTGATCCTGCTGTGAGGGGCAGGGCAGAGATGAACCCTTGAAACTGGATAACAAGGTGCACAAAGCTGAGGTGAACACGGGTTCTAGAAGTGCTTTGTGTCGAGGACCAGGGAGCAGAGCTCTAAACCAAACAGTGGGTCCCTGTTCTAATTCTCCAGCTGGTGAGATGCCCAGGTCTTAGCTCTGGCTGGGGAAGGCCACAAGGACCCCTGAGTTAGACTGGCCAGACTCAGTCTATATCTCAGCAGACTCAGAGAAGGAGCTCGCTCTAGGGATGGAGAGAAGAGGCCACCTTTGCTAGATGTCTCCTGTGGGAGGATGTGACAGCAGGAAGGCAGAGGAGCCCATGTTACCCCGTTAGTATCAGGAGCCTCTGAAAGTGTAGTCAGGGGAAGAATCGTGGAATCATAGAACACTAGAACTGGAAGGGACCTTGAGAGGTCATCAGGTCCAGTCCCCTGCCCTCACAGCAGGACCAAGCACCATCTAGATCAGTGGTTCCCAAACTTTTCGGCATCACACCCCCTTTTTGATTTTTGAGAAACCCTCATGCCCCCCTCCCAAAAAAATAGCAGCAAAACTTGGGGTGGGATTGACACGGGGGGGTAGACGGGGGTGGCTGGGTTGCCTCGCGCCCCCCTGGAATTTCTTCGCACCCCCCCCCGGGGGGCATGTCCCCCAGTTTGGGAACCCATGAACTAGATCATCCCTGATAGATGTCTGTCTAACCTGCTCTTAAATATCTCCAGTGTTGGAGATTCCACAACCTCCCTAGGCAATTCATTCCACGAGGAGTAACGGTAGTTCGAATTAGGATCTTTAATTCGAACTACCTAGTCCGTGCCGCGTGTAGCCGCGGGCACGGAGTTCGGACTAAGGGGGATTTAAAAATGGTGACGCCCGGGAACATGCAAATGAAGCCCGGGATATTTAAATCCCGGGCTTCATTTGCAACTCCGGTTGCCCTCCTTACCCTACCTAGCTCGAACTAACGAGCTAGTGTAGACGTACCCATAAATACTTGAAAGCTGCTCTCATGCCCCCTCTCAGTCTTCTCTTTTCCAAACTAAACAAAGCTGCATTGCTCTTCAGTCTGCGTTCTGGGGATCCAAGCAGGGGCCCAGGGAAGCCGGTCTCCTTTAAAGCCCTGCCAGACGCGTGAAGGGATGCACGCTGCCGAAAAGGAAACGGGGGCTGGAGCCAGTGAAAGGGAAACAATGGGGTGGTTGGGGCTCAAGGAAACAGTGTAGGGCACAGCCTGCACAGGAAGGGAGTAGCCGGGAGTAGCGGGCTCCATATATATGCCCTGGATTTTGCTCCCCTCTGGCTGGCCAGGCGGTATTGCAATGGCAGAGCTTGCAAAGGGTTAACTATTCCAGAACCTAAGTGACTCCAGATGTGTTGGAATGTCTGGGGGGAGCGGAAGGCGCTGCTATTATTATTCACCACTGGAGTTTGCTGCTGTTGCCTGCCTCCCAGAACACAGCCGAGCCCACTGCCTTGCAAGGCAGGTCCCCCAGTGAGCAGGAAGGCAGGGCTGGGTTTGCCCAGAGTAAACCCCCTGCTGCTAATTAGGGCTGTTTCTCCCCGAAACATCCAGGGGCAAAATGAATGTGAGGCTCCTGCTGGCACGGGAGAGAGAAAGGGGGTAGGGCTGAGGCACTGGGGTCAGGTGTGAGGGTGAGGGAGGGGTGGCACAATCCCAGCAGGCTTGTGCAATGCTTAGTGGCCAGAGCAGTGTCCCACTAGGGCGATGCTGCACTCCAAAGCTCTCTGACTGCCCTGCAGGGGAGCTGACAATGCTGGGGCCCACAGAGGAGTTAATATGAATGAACAGCTCCCCCACCATCCCTGGCATTCCTCTTTGCACATCCTCAGGCCCCTCGCTCTGCCCCAAGACGGGGAGTGATGCAGAAGGGGAGTGCCAGATGCCAAGGTGTCAGGGGAAGTGCACGCTGGTGCTTGGCCATGTGATCGCTCCTCAAAACGCTCCAGAGCTTCCTGCCTGCCTGGGATTCCTTTCAAATCTCACTGCTCCCCCTGCAGAGATGATAAACCATTTACGCTTTCATCTGGGTGCCGGATGGGCCGGGGAACAGCCCCATCAGCCCTGGCATCAGAGCCCCGAAAAGCATCGCTCGGGAGCAAGTGCTGCCAGTTGGCCTGGAGACATTCAGGCAACATCTCTGCTGAGTTTATTTTTAATTCCGGCTCCCAGAATGTGACATTGCAGCTGGGTGCTCAGACCCATGGCAGGAAGGAATGCCGGGTGCGTTCGTGGGCTACCCGGATGCTCTTTTGTGCCAATGACAAAACTTTACAGCTTCTTTCACCTGGTCAAAGGCTCAACTGCCCACCCTTCTTCACTTACATCTGCAGGGAAATGGGCAAATCCCAGCCCCTCTTTTCTTGCTTAGTGGTGGAATTATTAATGGAGCTATCTAACTCCGTTTGTGGTCTCTGTTGCCTACTATAACCTTGGGTCCTCGCAGCACCCCTTTCACACAGCAAACCCAGGTCAGGGGAACGGCAAGGGGAGGGAGGGAAGCTAATGAAGAAATGCTCTGCTCCACGGTGTCGAAGGGATCATAGGTGTGTGCAGGGGTGTGCCGGGTGTGCCCAGGCACACCTTAATGTCTCAAAAAAAAAGTGGCTTTGCTTTTTGATTTAATCGCATGATATGCTCTTTTAGTATTAAAGTATGGATTGTTGTATTATGCAATAAGCACCGAATGTAGAAATGTATAGAAAGTCCGCGTTTGCTTGCAGCATGTCCTTTATGATTGAGTATTCAATAAATGTTCGCCTTTAAAAAAAATAAAAAATAAAATTCCCTGGGTGCACACCCTAATGAAATGTGCTGCACATGCCTATGGAAGGGATGATGACTTGTCAAGGTTAGGCCCACGTTGTGAGACTTTCATTGAGAGGCAAGGTCTCTACCCATAGGCTGGATGGGGAGTGCAGCCCCTAGGCTGGACAGTTCTCTCCTGTGGGCAGGAATTGAGGAAGACAAAATCCAGAAGGGTCTTCGGCCTCTTCTGCACGAGGCATTTACTCTGATTTCAGCCCCGGGTGTAGCAGCACCAGTGCAAATCTCTAGGGTAGACAGGCAAAGCTCCAGGGAACCACAATTTGCTCAGAGCAGCTGGCTGTGGTTTCAAGCAGCATTAAGCTGCCCAGCTGCAAACTGCAGCTGCCCACGGCTGTGCCTGAGCTCTCTGCAGCAGCATCAGTGCCCGGCATGCCCAGGGTGTGGGTGGGAGGGTCCAACCTACAGTAAAAGTTGCTAAGCCCCCGGAGAAGTGGCCAGAGACCTGTTAGATTTGTAGACTGGTGCAGAAAGTAGAAGCAGGCAATGAGAGAGAACTGGACACAGAACAAGCAAAAACAACCCCACCAAAAGCCAAGACAGGCTCCTTGTGCCTCCTCCCTCCCCCCGCCCGCGTTACTGTGGCCTTCAGGCTTCCTTCGAGCAAGCCTGTGCCAGGAGCCTCCTTAGACCAAACAGTCTGTGCTTCTGAGCAAAGCAACCTTGGGGACACATCAACAAAGCCCAGTTCTCATAACAAAGCTCCCAGCATGCATCGGGCCCTCTTTAGCCTGACTTTGTCTATGTGGTTTTAAGCCTTTCCTCAAAGCCCCCAGGTAATAGGCCAATGGCCGGGAGGCCAGTTCCCTCTCTCTCCCCTAGGTAGGCTGTGCCGGCTGCTGCTCCCAGTGCATGGGATGGACGGGGGATGGGAGCCAGCTTTCACGGCCTACCACGGGGCAGGGCCCCACCCTGAGCTGGTTCTGGGTGGGAGTGGATGCGAGGGGATTCCTCAGAACCCCATCAGCTATTTGTGGGCCCAGCACCCCAGGAGTTCTCCAGTCAAATGGTTTGTGACTAATGCACCCCACAGTCCTTTCCAGCTCACTGGCAGCGCAGCGAGCCCGGGGCAGGCTGAGAGCTCAGTCTCCGTGGAGCTCAGATACTCTCATCCTGGAAAGCAGGGTCTCGCTACACAGAGTCTGTTCTAGGGCTTGGCAAGTGGCTACCAGCACAACCCCAAACATTGCCCTCAGCTGGCTGCTTTTCAGAGAATGCAAGGGCTGGAAAAGACCTCAGGAGGTCACTGAGTCCAGCCCCCTGCTAAAAACAGGACCAATCCCAACTAAATCATCCCAGCCAGGGCTTTGTCAAGCCGGGACTTAAAAACCTCCAGGAATGGAGATTCCACCCCCTCCCTAGGGAACCCATCCCAGTGCTTCCCCACCCTCCTAGGGAAATAATATTTTCTAATATCTGTTCTAGACCTCCCCCACTGCAACTTGAGACCATTGCTCCTCGTTCTGTCATCTGTCACCACTGAGAACAGCCTCTCTCCTTCCTCTTTGGAACCTCCCTTCAGGTGGTTGAGGGCTGCTGTGAAATCCCCCTTCACTCTTCTCTTCTGTAGACTAAACAAGAAGCCTTCAGCCTCTCCTCATAAGTCTTGTGCTCCAGCCCCCTAATCATTTTTGTTGTCTTTTGCGGGACTTTCCCCAAGGCATCCACATCCTTTCTAAAATGGGGGCCCCCAGAATTGGATGCAATACTCCAGATGTGGCCTCACCAGTGCCGAAGAAAGGGGAATAATCACTTCCTTACATCTGCTGGCAATGCTCCTACTAACACACCCTAATATGCCATTAGCCTTCTTGGCTACAAGGGCATCCTGTTGACTCATATCCAGCTTCTCATCCACTGTCATCCCCAGGTCCTTTTCTGCAGAACTGCTACTTAACCAGTCAGTCCCCAGCCTGTAACAATGCTTGGGATTCTTCCGTCCCAAGTGCAGGACTCTACACTTGTCCTTGTCGAACCTTTTGAGCCTGCCTGACTAGATATTCACATCACAGCATAACCCGGTGGCACCAACGGGGAGGAGAGCCCTGTGTTCTGGGTTTTCCATCTCTGGGGGCAAAGCAGGGGGGTTGACAGCATGAGGAACAGCAATACCTGCACCCCAAGGTCTCTGGGTTCCTATCCCAAACCCGTGTCCCCTCAGCACTTGCTCATGCAGCTTAGTGTGTTTGTGGGAGCCAGGCCTCACCATCAAATGAGCAGGTCTCCCCTCCCCCGCAGGATTCAAGAGTTCCCTCTGGAGAGCTACCTCCACAGGGAACCTGGTGCCTCCAGGCAGGGACTCGAAGCAAGGAGCTAGGGGAAATCAAGCTCCCTTACACATGGAGTTCCAGCAAAAATGGCATAAGGGAGCTATACGGTTTCATGCCCCCCGATCTGCCACTTTCTTCCACTAGCCCACCCCAGCCTGATCTCGGCACCAGATCTCTGCCCCAGCTGCTGCAAGAGCCTTTTCTGCTTCAGAACCTTCCTTTATCCCTGTTCCTCACCTCCCTCTATCTCTTCCCAGATCTCAGCTGCTCCCCTATCTTTCCTCCCTAGCCTGTACCTCTGGCTGCTGTTGCAACTGCATTATCTGGGAGACACACTGGAGTAGCACTTGTGTGCAAGATACTGCACAATCAGCAACCCCATTGTATGGTAACAGCCAGGGGGTTCCCACCCCTGATCTCCCCTCCCCTCAGCAGCCAGAGGAGATCTCTGAATAAACAATCTGTACTTGGGTTTTCATCAATGGAAAGCTGAAGAAACTACTGAGATAAACGAGAGATAAATAGTCAGCCTCTAACTGTTAAGGCTCACAAATGATGAGCCAGCTCTATTACAAACACACACCCCTAATCAGCTATTAAGTGATGACTCTCTCTTGTATGCACAGCAGCTCTTAGGTGGGGGCTACGACAGGTTTGTTATTAGGGGAGTGATTTTTTCCCCTTTGATCTCTTTCTGTTGAAAGAACGCAATAGCAGTGTGGACATAAATATTGTTTTTCCGGAAAAATGGCTGTTTTTCCAGAAAAACTCTGCAGTGTAGACGTACACCTAAGCTATGTCTACACTGGCGGGTTCTTGCACAAGAACATCATGCGCAAGGGTTCTTGTGCAAGAACTCTTGCGCAAGAACACATCCACACTGCCAGGTGCTTTTGCGCAACAGCGCCCATGGCAGTGTGGATGCTCTCTTGCGCAAGAAAACTCTGATGGCCATTTTAGCTATAGGGCTTTCTTGCACAAGAAACCCCTGCCACACGTCCACACTGCCCTCTTGAGCAAGAGCTCTTGCGCAACAGAGCTTACACTTGTTAGAAAAGAGTGTAGGTCTTGCGCAAGAAGCCCTCTCTTCCCATGCTGTAAATCTTCTTGCACAAGAGTGGGCAGGCAGTGTGGATGCTCTGCGGAAGAACGGCCGTTCTTGCGCAAGAACCCGCCAGTGTAGACATAGCCGTAGTGTGGATGAAATTATACCAGCATAAAGGGACCTGAGGTCTCTTTTACACTAACAAATTTTTCCAGCAGGCAGGCTTGGGGCAGATGGGCCTGTAAAATACTCACGCTCCTGGCAAGCTTACCTGTGGCAGCAGAAGCTCTTGCATAAATTAAGTTACACCAGTAAAAAATGTCCATTTGCCAGTGTAGCCTATTCTGCTGGAGAAATTGGTATAAACTAGAGCTCTTCTGGCTCTATTAGCTGCATCTACACTATACCAGATAGCAAACTCTTTGTGTGTAGACAAGGCATGACTAAGCGTTCCCATTATAAGCACCTTTCATAGAGCTATAACTGCATCCACGTTAGAGTGGTGCTTCTCAAAGTGTCCGTCTTGCAGGTGGGCCGTGGGCTTGGGGCTCCAGCCTTGTGCCAACTTTCCTTTGTGGGGGGAAAGGGGCAAGCCTCATGGACTGGATCCAGCTTGTGGGGTAGGAAGCAGCTGTGCGTGTTGCTGCTCTCCCTCCCCTCCCCCCACGTTGGGGGAATGGCAATGCAGGAAACCACTCACCTGGAGGCTTTCCCCACTGCTCCCATTGGCCGGAATCATAGTCAATGGTAGCAGCAGGGGGTGGTGCCTGGGAGCAGTGGGAGGCACAGAGCCAGGTAAGGGCCCCCTATCCGCCTTATGTCAAGACCCTGCACTCTCAGCCCACTCCTGCACCCAACCCCTTGCCCAGACCCCTCCATCTCAGCCCACTCCTGCACCCAACCGCCCACCCAAATTCCTCCCTGCAACCTCAGCCTGCTCCTGCATCCTACCTCCTGGCCAGACCCTGAACTCCTACCCCTTCCTGCACCCATTTTGTCATGATGGGTGGGTGGCTGGTGGTCCTTGGACAGGTCTCTGTTGAGCAGGGTAAGCCATGGGCCAAAAAGCTTGAGAACCACTGCATTAGAGGGTTGTAGCCAGTGCAGATTCTAGGGCTGATGTAGCAAGCCTAGAGGGGCTGGGGCTAGATAGGCATGGGAAATAGGGGTGCAGGGGGTGCTGCAGCAAGGTTTTGCACCAAGCTTTCCTGCACCCGGAGGGCTGGCCCCACTGCCCACCCTTCACTTGCTTTGCCAGTCCCTGTTCCTGGCCTCATGGAGTCCCACCAGGCCTCCGGGATCTCGCCAGCCCCACTGACTTCGTCACAGCCTACTGGCCTCATGGGTTCCACCAGCCCTCAGTCTTGCACCCGTGGGCTCCTCAGCTGACTGGCCCTGCTAGCCCCGGAGTCCAGGTCACCAGCCCTGGAGGTCCCATGCCCACCCTGGGTCCTGCCACTGGTGTGGGGCTCTGCTCCCAGCCTTGGCAGTTGCCCCCAGCCTGGGGGTGACCAAAGACTAGGATTGCCAACTCTCCCAGACCATCTGCCCCATTGCTGTGAATGGCGTCTGGTCTGGGAGAGTTTGCAACTATCAGAGAGATGCAAACAGGTCTGGGCGGGGGGCTTACTCATCACCCCCACCCTAAAAATTGCTCCGGTGCCACTGTGGGGCTATGAACTGCCAAGCCATGAGATGCCAGGGCTCAACTCTGGTGAGCATGGGCACAAATTAAGCTCTGAGTGGAGGGCTCTGTCTGCACCAGCCGGGTGAAAGCTGTGCAAGCAATGTCCGTAGGCAATCATTAGAGCAGTGGTTCTCCATTTTGCGGGGGGGGAGGGCATCACAGGCTTGGAGCACCCCTCTTTCCTGCAGTGGTGAGCCTGTGCTGGTGCTCCAGCCCCACGCCGGCTTCCCATTGCAAGGGGGTCGGGGTGAGCCTTGTGGGCTGGATCCGGCTTGCGGGGTAAGGAAGTGGCTCTGTGTGCTGCCGCTCCTCCTCCCAGCTTGGGGAACAGCAGCACAGGAAACGGCTCCACTGGAGGCTTTCCCCACTGCTCCCATTGGCCAGAATCACAGCCAATAGGGGCAGTGGAGGACAGTGCCTAGGAGCAGTGGGAGGCACAGAGCCAGGTTAGCATCCCCCATCCTTCTCATGCCCAGATCCTGCACCTCCATCCCCCTCACTCCCACCCCTCCCACCCAGACCCATTCACTCTCAGCCCCCTTCTGCATCCTACTTTCTAGCCAGACTCTGCACTCCCATCCCTTCATGCACTTGTTTCGTCATCATGGGTGGTTGGCTGGTGGTCCATGGAAAGGTCTGTGTTGAGAAGTTTGAGATCCATTGCACTAGAGAAAGGAATACTCAGTACAGATGTGGTCACCTCATCTCACCAAAGATATCCTAGCACTGGAAAAGGTTCAGAAAAGGACAACAAAAACGTTTAGGGGTTTGGAACAGGTGCCATATGAAGAGAAATTAAAAAGGCTGGGACTTTTCAGCTTAAAAAAGAGGAGACTAAGGGAGCATATGATAGAGGTCTATACAATCATGACAGGTATGGAGAAGGGAAAAGGGAAAGTTATTTACATGTTCCTGTAACATAAGAACTAGGGGTCACCAAATGAAATGAATAGGTAGCAGGTTTTAAAACAAACAAAAGGAAGTTTTTCTTCACGCAGCGCACAGTCAACCTGTGGAACTCCTTGCCAGAGGATGTTGTGAAGACCAGGACTTCAACAGGGTTCAAAAAAAGAGCTAGATAGATTCATGGAGGTTAGGTCCATTAATACTTATTAGCCAGAGTGAGTAGGAATGGTGTCCCTAGCCTCTGTCTGTCAGAGGCTGGAAATGGGTGACAGGGGATGGATGATTCCCTGTTCTTTTCACTCCCTCTGGGGCACCTGGTGTTGGCCAGGGTCTGAAGACAGGATGCTGGGCTAGATGGATCTTCTGCCTAACCCAGTATGGCTGCTCTTATGAGTCCCTGCCAGCAACTGTGTCCAGGCAATCAGGTCAGGGGCTGGAGATGCTGTAGCAGGCCTGGGAGGGCACATGTGCAGTCCCTTTAACACAAGCCTTCTTTAATGAAAACATGAGTCAGCTGCTGGCGTGGGCAGTGGATTTTCTAAACATCCCCTCATATCCTGAGAAAGGGGAAAAAATGGGAGGGGGGGGGGTTTGAAATCAGGGCAGGGCAAAAGGCCAGAACTGAAAGCAGCTAGAGCCAGCAAGCAGCAGCCCCAGGGTGGCTCCTCCAGCCCAAGGAGGAAAGGCAGGGGGCTGCTCTTGGCTTTGCTGTGGCTTTGAGCCGGGAGCCGGACGGAGCTCGGCTCCGAGCCCCTCTCCCGCCCCCGGTTCTCAGCGAAACTCCCCCTCGGAGCCTGCTTCGGTTTGTTTGGAATCGAAAGTTTTTGGAGAAGGCTCCAGCTGGAAGGGGGCGGGGGCGGGGGCAGGCGGGGAGAAGGGAAAGGCGGCTCCAGCCGTGTGCCGATTGGACACGGGCTCCCCCCTTAAGTCCCCCCCCCAAGTTGTATTCCCCCCCCGCGCTGCCGCGCTGGGGCTCTCTCCGCAGCGCACTGCAGGGCGCCCGGCGAGGCTCCAGGCTTCGCTGCGATGCTCGTCTAGAGGCAAAGTCAGGGCACCTCGGGACTCCCCGGCGGCTCCTGGCTGCGCGGCGCTGGGAGGAGCCGAGCCGAGCGGAGTCGGGCAGGGAACGCTGCCCAGACGGCGATAAGGAGGCGGGAGAGGCGCTGCTGGACGCTGGGGACTGGCGAGCGAGCGAGCCCAGCGCACGGTAAGTGGCGCGCCCCGCGAGCTCCGCTGCGCGCTGGGGGCTGGAAACCCCGCTGGAGAGCAGGGTGGGGGGAGTCACGGCCGCTTTGCTGGGGACCGAGCTCAGGAGAACGCCGGCGTCGAGGCGGGCGGGGAAGGGCGAAGGGACCTGGCAGCGAGCGAGCGAGCGAACCCCGCCAGCAGCGGCAGCTGGATGCGCGCACTGGCCCCGCTGCGCTCCTAAGATGCGCGGCCAAGCGCCCGGCTGCTGGGCAAGGGCCGGACCAGGGGGCTGCGGGGCGCGCCCGGACGGCAGGACTGCAGCCCTGGGGCTAAGCGAGGGGCAGGGAGCAGGGGCCCTGGCGTGCTGCTGGGCCGGCCTGGGAGTGGGGCTTCCCGCTGACTGGCCTGGCTTTGGGGGAGGCTTAGCTCTGAGGGAGCTGGGGAAGGGGATGGGGCGTCCTGGGACAATCATGAGGGGCCTTGGCTATTCCAGAGCAGGGTAGGGGCTGGGCCCTGGAGACCAAGGCGCTGGATGGTGCAGAAAGGTCTGGGGAGATAGGGTGAGTTACCAAGCCAGAGGGCTGGGTCTCTCGGCACAGCTGGTGACACAGCATGTAGGCCTTTCCCAGGGCAGGTCCGTTCCCTGCCTCCCTATCTGGCCAGGTGGCTGGTCCCAGGGAGGGTCAGCAGCTTATGGTTTGTGTGAGTTAGGGCCACCCACCGGAGCAAAAGCTGCAGGATCGGGCCCGAAGGAAATTCTCCCCATTCCTGCTGCGGGGCTGGTAACCACATGCCCTCCTCTGAGCTTGGTCACAGCCCTGGCTGTCCTGCCCAGAGACAGCTCGCCCTGCTGGGCTCCGGGATGAGCCCTGGGCACAGGCCGCTGGCACTGATCTGGGTAAAAGCAGAGGGAGCAATCCCAAGGGTTGGCGGGGATGGAGGCTGCAGGGCATCTCTCCAGGACCTGGCCATCAGAGGAAAACACAATGCTGAGAAATGCCTCTGCTGCAGGGCAAGGTGGGAGGGGGGACTCAGGAGAGGGACAGTGACCTAGGAAACCTTTCACCTCCTGGGTTTCTCTTTCGCATCTGTCCAGCAGGATGGCTGGTTAGTGCTCTCTGGGATGTGAGCAGGGAGCTTGGCCCAGTCCTGCCTGGAGATCAGGGCTCAGGTCACACCACCCCAGGGGCCTGCTTTGCTGGATGGAGATGCTGGGGTCTGAATGGGCCCCAGACTGAAATACATCATCAAAGTCACATGAGTGGGGCATGGCAGGAGAGGCAGCACCCCCAGAAGCAGTAGCCTGGGACTCCCCCACATAGGGGTAGGGATGGCACCTGGGCAGAGAGGGCTGCATTAGGCTTTGAAGTGTGGTCTTAGATCTTCTTCTTCTTCTTAAACCCTTGTACTCCAAGGGAGCATAGGTCATCTACAAGTCTCCTCCACTTCACTCTGTCTTGAGACAAAACTTCTAGCTGACTCCAGGAGTACCCCAGTTGTTGTCCTTCAATCTCAGTAGATCTCCACGTTGTCCGAGGTCTTCCTCTTTTGCGTTTTCCTTGCAGGTTCTATGTGAGAGCTTGACGGACTATGCTGGATGATGGTTTTCTGAGAGTGAGGCCTCGCCAGCCCCACTTTCTTCTCTTGATTTGAATGTCAAGTGGTTCTTGTCTTGCTCTTTTCCAAAGCTCCTCTTTGGGACAAAGTCTTGCCATTTGATGTGAAGGATGTACCTCAGGCATCTGTCTCGGAATGTCTGTAGCTTGTGATCTGAAGACTTTTTAGTATGCCAGGTCTTGTACCCATACAACAGCACACTCTTCACATTTGTGTGGAAGATTCGCAGTTTCGTCTTCGCAGATATTATTTATCAACATCCACCAAGTTCAGTCTAGTCCAGCCTGGCTCCCCAGCCAAGTGCCACTCATCTCAGTAGGATCAAGGCTCATATGGGGCCCTGCTGGAGCAAGGACATGTTTTAAGCTCTGATTTAAGCTGTGAAGCAACCCCCTACCCCATCTCAGTGGGAGTCAGGCTATTGGTCATGCCAGGGAGGACCAGGAAGGGGGCTGGGATGGTCTGAAAGTGAGATTGTGAAGGAGACAGGGCTTCCTGAAGGAGCCAGGAGTCCATGGGCAGCGTGGATGGAAAGGAAGCCGTGTTTACTGTCCAGCATCAATCACATCAGAGGGTTATTAATCTGGGACTTTCCAAGGGGCATGGGGAGCAGGGCCATGTGGAATGGGCCATGGCCTAAGATGCAGCTCTTTCCCTCCCCTTCTCCCCTCCCCCCCCCCCGCCGCTATTTATCTGTACCCTGGACCCCTTACTCCAGTCATCTGAAGAAGTGGGTTATGCCCACGGAAGCTCATGACACCATCTACATGTTTTGTTAGTCTCTAAGGTTCTGCAGGACTTTTTGTTGGTTTTTAGATTTTTTTCAGTTACAGACTAACACAGCTCCCCCCTCTGAGGGTACATCTACACTTGCTCCCTAGTTCGAGCTAGGGATGCAAATGTAGGCGACCGAAATTGCTAATGAAGCGGGGACTTAAATATCCCGCGCTTCATTAGCATGATCTCGCCGGCGCGTTACTCCGCTCAACAGCCGATTTGAACGAGGAAGTGCGCGCCAGGATGCGTTAGTTTGAACCAAACCCCTTTGGTTCGAACTAACGCATCCTGGCGCGCACTTCCTCGTTCAAATCGGCTGTTGAGCGGAGTAACGCGCCGGCGAGATCATGCTAATGAAGCGCGGGATATTTAAGTCCCCGCTTCATTAGCAATTTCGGTCGCCTACATTTGCATCCCTAGCTCGAACTAGGGAGCAAGTGTAGATGTATCCTGAGACAACAGGAGGGTCTAGTCTAGCCTGGCTCCCCAGCCAAGCGCCACTCATCTCAGTAGGATCAAGGCTCAGATGTTAGCCAAGGGGATTGGTGCCCGGGGCAGGGCAGCTAGCCCTGGGCAGGACAGCCAGGGCCGTGATTGTGCTGGGAGGAAGGGGTGGGGGGCCTGGTTATTAGCCCAGCAGCAGGACTGGGGAGAATTTTCTTGGAGCCCGAGGCTGCAGCCCTTACTTGGGCGGGCCACACTCACACCAGCAACGCCACTGAATTCAATGGGAAACCCCGGGGCAGCTTTGGGAGGTGGCAACTGATTTGCGAAGCAGGGCAAAGTGCAGCTCTTCCCTCCTGCAGCATTGCAGGCAGCTCTCTGCCCTGAGCTCCACCTCCAGGGCGGCGGGGCTGCACAGGGGTATGTGGGAGTCTCCTGCCGGGAGTGGGACCAAACCCTGGCCCCACTGACATCTCTGCCAGCGCCAGCCACAGAGCCCAGCACCAGCCTGGACTGTTCTGGCTTTGTCGCAGCTTGTCCACCAAAGCTCCCGGGAATTTGTTTGTTTTGTTTAAACAAAGGGGGCAAAATCCCAGAGAGGATCGTGGAGGGGAGTGTACAAACTGGGCATTGTTTCCTCCGGAGCTGGAACCACTCCAGAAAGCTCCTTCTGCTCTGCTGGACAAACAGGACATAATGAGGCTGCCCCCCCCCCCCCGCCAGTGCCTAATTAGGTTCCCTGAACCAAACACCCCTCTGGCCTCCTCAGCTCCACCCCCCCTTTCTCGGAACTGCCTGGGTCTGGAGCTGCCGAGTCTTTCTGCAGTATATTGACACTGATCATTGTTACTGGCATTGTGTATCATTTCAAGGCCTCTGTTGACAACCAGGTCCCATTGGGCTAGTACAGCCAATAGACCCAGGCCTCACCCCCACAGAATTCCCAGCCTCAGCAGACCAAGAAGGTTTTCATAGTCCCATGTTACAGATGGGGATCTGCGGCCCGGAGAGTAAGTGACTTGCCAAAGGTTGCAGAGGACGCCTGTGGCAGAGGTAGGAATTGAGCCCAGATCTCTCCTGGGCTTCAGTCTAATGCTGTAGCCACGAGAGCAAATTGCACCTTGCCGGGCTGCGCTGCAGGGGGCGGGCTGAGAGGCAGTGCTGCCCGGGGAAGGGGGGCAGGAACTGGGAGTGGAAGGACGAGGGGCAGCAGGGAGATGTGGAGAGAGAGGAGGTGCTAAGGTCAGGGGCGGAGCTTGCCCTCTAAAAGATGCACAGATGCTGCCCGGTCCATTTCTCTGCTCTGCTGCGCAGGCCTAGTCTCCCACACCGGCTGCTCCTCCCCCTGTGCTGGATGCAGCCCCCACACCCCCGCCCAACCTAGGCAAAGGGATACAAATGTCAGGGAACAGGGAGCATGAGGCTGGTTACATAAGGAGGCAACAGACTGTAGCTGGCAGGCCCCATGCAGAAAACAAACCCCAGTATGCCCCTGTCAGAAATGATGCCTCCAGGCTGCTGATATTCAGTGTGTGGTGATGTAGATGCCCTATCCCTGTCTATGGGGGTTGCTCTCCTATGCCCGTAGTGTGCCCGATTGCCATGGCATATGCCTACCGACAAGCATCACACCTGCCTGTACCCGTCGCGCCAGCTGTCCTACAGCCCTGGCGGTGCCCACCTCTCCACATTATTGTGCCACTAGCAAAAATCTGGACTTGGGGTTGGGAGTGGGAACAAAGCCCTGCTTGGCAGGCATGCGTATGGTTAAGTGCCATGGCATCAATGGGGCATGGTGCCTGTATCCGGAGAGCAAATTGAGATCTGGATCTTGTACCCACATCTCGCCAGGAGGAGAGGAAATCAGGGCAGGATGGGAGCAAACTGGAAACATTTGGTCTCCGGGTGGGCAGGAAAACAGCTTCTCACGGAGCAGATGGCCTTTTGCCCTGCCCAGAAGGGGGGTTATTCCAGACTAGTGACACTAGGTAGCCCGAGAGCTGGCAGGCAACCTGAGTCAGCTGCTTGATTCCACAGGCTTCTCTCCTGCCGCTGTGCCCTGCCCGCTGGGCCCTCCCCGCCTTCATGTTCCTGGCCTGTCCAGCACTTTACAGGGCTGTGACTGAAATCTTAATGTTCCTGAGACACTGCAATTGGCACCAATTAAATCGCTACATTCATGTTTGAATGGCTGTAACTGGCGAGACACACTGTCTTATTTATACAAAAAATATGTTTGCTTGTGGGTTTGTCTGAACTGGGGCCAAGAGAAAATACCCACTCGCAAGCCCTTTTTCTGAAGGCGCAGTCTCCCCATTCAAAGTGGAAGTCCCCTCGCTTTCAGTGTATTGGCCTAGAAACGGGGGGCAGGAAAGGAGCCGCACTTGTCTAGGGGGTTGGGCAGTTTGCCTGCCTTTCAGAGACCCCCCCAGCCCCCTTTCGCATGAGAGCTTTTCTCCTCCAGCTTGGGAGCTTTCCCAGAGAGCACGGATGTGCCTTGATTTTGGAAGGAGAATTCCTCCTGGCCTAGAACTGCATATTGATCATCCTCAAAGCTGCATCTGGGGGGGTGGGCAAGAAGGGAAGGTAGATTTGGAGAGCCGGCTGCCACCAGAGCCTGTCCCAGGGAAGCATGGAAACCAGGGCTGGATTAAGGGGGGGGGGGCTAGCCGGGCAGCTGCCCAGGGCGCCAACCTATGGGGGCGCCTGATGGCAGCTCTAAGGGGCGCCGTGCGCCCGGGGGCCACGCAGCGCCCCTTACAGCTGCTATCAGGTGCCGTGCGGCGCCCCTTAGAGCTGCAATCAGGCGCCGCGCGCCCGATTGCAGCTGTAAGGTGCGCAGCACACCGGGGGGCAGTGCTGCGCATGCGCCGTGTGCCCGGGGGCGGAGCCGCGCATGAGTCGCGCGCCCGCTGCCCAGGGCGCAGGAATGGCTCGAGCTGGCCCTGATGGAAACGCAGCTCCGATTAGTCTCCTCCCAAAGGGGTTGCCAGCTGTCCAGGGCAGGGCCCGTTTGCACTGCACCTAAAGCAATGGGGCCCGCTCCTGAGCAGGACCCCGGGGCACTGGAGCGGTGTGATGAGCCAAACAGAACGCCAGGGTCCCTTGCCCCAACATGGGGACACTGAAAGAAGAGGAAACATTTCCAGGTCAGAAAGGACAAGATCACCAGCCCCCTGCATCCATGGAGGGTGGCAGCCCCAGTGACTTAAGGTCTCCATCAGCTCTGCTGGAGCCATGGGGCTAAAGTTATAGAGAAGCTCCCTGGCCCTCTCCAGGAGTGAGTCAGGAGCTGTGCGTTGAGCACTCCCTGCTTCTGCAGCCGGGGACACCCCCACCTGCCTCTGGTGCCCCGAACACTCTGGCGTCCTCGTGGACGTACCTGTGGTTTCTCCTGGCTGCCGCCCTTTGGGCTGAGTTTGGGGTCAGCGGGACCGGGATCACACTGCTCAGGGATGTTCTTTGACGCCTTCCTCAAGGCCTTGCGGAGGAAGCAGGGGTGGCCGGTGGCTGGCTGGGGCCCGGTGAGAGCAGCGGGTCCCCATCCCTGCCTTTGCCGGGTAACCCTGCTAGCTGGGGGCGTTGTCCGGTGTCTGCTCCTCCTCCTCCCCCACTCACGCTCCTGCTTGCTCGTTAGAAGCCCCTTCAGAATGTTTTGATTGTAAGCGGGGGGAGCGCCCTCCGCAGCTGTATGGCAGGGCTCTGACCTCAGCTTCCTGCTGAGCCGGCAGGAGGTTTGCTGCTTGGCATTTTGCAAGAGAGCAGGAATCTTTGCGTGCGGCGGGGGCTGTCACCGCGCCAGGCCTGGAACAAGGAGGCCTTGGCTCTCCTGCCCCGTTTCCTATCCATGGCTTTCGGCTCCCAGAAAGATGGCGAGGCTCACAGAGCATGCCAGTGCGGGGTGCCTGCTGCTGGGAATGAGGGCTCGATGGGGCAGGGGTGCTGACGAGCTAGTTATTTCAGGGCCTGGGGGAGCACTGGCTCTGGGCCAGTCAGCAGCAGGGGAGCCGATAGCCTCACCGGGCCCCTGGGAAAGGTGGGGAGGGGGGGCTGGCTCCGTGCTCCCTGAAGGGGCGGAGCCTCAGATGGAAGGGGTGGGGCTGGAGCAGCCAGCTCTCAGAGCTGCCCGGACTGAGGTGCGGGTCCCCCCAGCCTGCCTTGCTCCGGCGGCGATTAAAGGGCTCAGGGCTCCAGGTGCTGCTGCTGTCATGGAACCAGTGGCAGCTGGAAGCCCCGGGCCTTTTAGCATTGCCAGGTCCCAGGGCACTTTCCCCTGACCCCCTCACCTCCATCAGCAGGCCTGGTCAGCAGAGTTACACCGGGGATGAAACTGCCCCAGTCTCTCGTGGGTGGAGCGGCTGGAAATTTCTGACCCACCAGCTTCTCAGTGAGCAAAATCCTCCCCTTCGGCCGTGTGAGCACAACGCTCCAGTCTGACCCGGGGGCGTCCCAGAAGGTCAAGTCCCCAGTTCCTCATGGGACTTTCCTCTCCCCTCCAGACGCCCCCCAAACATCCCTGTTCCCTTTCGGGGCTGCCCGGCCCCTGCTGCCCTCACATCCATTTTCTTTTCCCTCTTCTCCCCGGCTTTGCCTAGAGCTGGATGGAGCAATTCCCACCGCAGGGCCAATCGGCAGGAAATCTCAGCCCCACTGGGGATGTTCCAAGGCAGGAGGGCCTCCAGCCGCGTCACTCCATGTGTCTGTAGCCCTTCCATGAGGGGCCTCCGAGTTCTCAGAACGCACCTGAGGAGGCCCACGACATTCCCGCCTATTTTTCCACGTTGCGGCCTCAAAGCGCAGAGAGATCCAGGGCCCGCGTTCTCACCCTGGTGCACGGGCCTGACTTGGGGCTGCACCGTGAGAGTGTGGACGCGTGCCGACACACCACAGATCATACCTGCTGGGTGCACCCCAATGGCGCGTTACCCTCTTAGAAGGGTGGGCAGAAGCCGCTTGCTTGAGGTCACATAGGAAGTGAGTGGCAGGCAGGGGCACCGACAGCCTCCGCGGGCCCCTGGGCAAGGTGGAGGGGCGGTTCTGTGCTCGCAGAAGGGGTGGGGCCTCCAGTGGAAGGGGCGGGGCCAGGGCAGCCAGCCCTCCATGCTGCCTGGAGAGCAGTGCGCCTTCCCCCTCCCAAGCCCTCACAGCCATATGGAGCGCTGTGCTCCGACGGCTATTTAAAGGGCCCAGGGCTGTGGCTGCTGCCGCAGTAGCAGGAGCAACACCCAGGAGCCCCGGGCCCCTTTGAATCACTGGGCCCCCGGGTAATAGCCTCCTTTACCCTCCCATCAGCAGGCCTGGTGGCAGAGCTGGGATAGAGCCGGATCTCCCGAGTCCCACTCCGAGGGTATGTCTACACTAGCTCGTTAGTTCAAGCTAGGTAGGCAAATGAAGGCAGCCGGAGTTGCAAATGAAGCCCGGGATTTAAATATCTCGGGCTTCATTTGCATGTTCCCGGGCGCCGCCATTTTTAAATCCCCCTTAGTCCGAACTCCGTGCCCGCGGCTATATGCGGCACGGAGTAGGTAGTTCGAATTAGAGATCCTAATTCGAACTACTGTTACTCCTCGTGGATCTTTAATTTGAACTACCTACTCCGTGCCACGTGTAGCCGCGGGCATGGATTTTGGACTAAGGGGGATTTAAAAATGGTGGCGCCCGGGAACATGCAAATGAAGCCCGGGATATTAAATCCAGGGCTTCATTTGCAACTCCAGTTGCCTTCATTTGCCTACCTAGCTCAAACTAACGAGCTCGTGTAGACATACCCCAAGTGCTTTAGCCGCAAGACCATCCCCCTCCTTGGCTGGGGCATTTAGCCCTTCACTTGCTACCCTGGGTCATTTTTTTCCTCTGGGTATCACCAGTCTGTCTCAGCCACATTGTGTGGCCACTCTCAGGATCATACCTGGCGGACAGCTAGCCGTGCTCTGCTCCGTTCCCCTCCCCCCTGTCTGGGCTCCCTCCAGCCGGCTGCTCACCGCTGTGCCCCCAGTATGGGGTCTGCCGTGCACCCCAGTGCCGTCCCACGAGCATCTCCCCCGCTTCTCTACTCAGAGGTCGAGCGGTATCCTCAGTCCTTTGTGTTACCGTAGCGCACGCCGCAGGGCCGTCCTTAGGGCTGATGGGGCCCTACGCAGTGCTATTAAACTAGCGCCCCATGCCCCCTGGCAGCCAGGCGGGGTAACGTGATTCTTCAGAGCTGCAATTTTATAATCTTCAGCAACACGCCAATGAAATATGTTCAAGTACATTTTAAACGGAGGCCCTGCGGACTCACACGGTCAATTCGGAAACTGACGGGATAGACCTGGGGTTAGCAAATGGCTTCATTCCCACTCGAATGGCCCTTCCCCAGGTTCAATGTCCTGCTAATAGCACTGGCAGGCTTTGCCACTTTAAGTGAACTAGCTCCTCTCCAGAGGAAGCAGAGCCACAGAACAGGGAGAGGAAGAGGCGGATAGGTGGGCATTAAGACCCAGGGTTGCCCCAAATTTTCAGGTGCCCCACTCAGCTACCTATTCTGCGGGTGGTAAGGACGGTTCTGATGTACCAGCCCCAATATGTGGAGCACTGTGCATACACAGAGTGAGGGACAGCCCTTGCCCCCAGAGAACTTACAAGAGAGGCGACCACTTTGGGTCAGTGGCTGCCCTAATATTCTGTGTTTGTACAACACCTAGCACTGGGGGCTCCCGGCCTGTTTCCAGGGCTTCTGAGTGCCTAAAGAGAGGGAGGGTAAACAGAGGCACAGAGAGGGGAAGTGACTTGCCCAAGGTCACTTGGCAGAGCCAGAAACAGCAGCCGGGCAATGTTCCTTCTAATTTTTTCCATTTGTGTGCAGAATACATTTTGTTTTGTGCACTTGGGCATGTGTGGATGTGCACCACCAGTAGAAACACATGCTGCCCGCTGTGGGTGCTCTACTAATCAGCTGGGCGGCACCTGACTCTCTCCTGGGTGGCCACCCAAGTGCACAGCTTACAGGGAACACTGCACGTGAGTCTCCTGGTTCTGGTGCCCTAGCCGTGTAGCCATGCGACCGGAGAAGGACAGTGGGATGGGATTGTGTTCCACTGCTTGCACCCCCAGCGCCCCTTCCTGGCTGTGGCCTCTGCAGCCACAAGAAGCTCCCTGATCACCGCTTCCCAGACAGGCCAAATGCCCCTAAAGCCCTTTCCAAGAGATTCCTCCCAGACCTCAGATCTGGAGAGCAGCTTAATCCCGGGCACAAGGACAAGAAGCTCCATAACTAAGCAGTTAAGCCCTGGTCCTTCGCAGATGGAAGCAAACAGAAGATCAAACAGCTGCTTCCTCTCGGGGCCTGGCAGGGACTAGCTGGGGCGGTGTCTCACGGAGGTTTTCGTGCGCTGTGCTGGGAAAATGCCCTGCCAGCTGCTCGTGGCATTATGTGGGTTTCACTGGGGAGGCTTAGTGATTTCTCTCTCCCTGCGCTTGGAGGAGCTCCCCGGATCCATTCTGCGGGGGTGTTGAAAATTCCCAGATGAACCGAAGGGGAAGGAAAATAGTTCTTCTTTTCTCCCTCTGCTCTCCCACATCCTCTCATGCTCCATCCCCCCAGCCCCTCTTTGTTTCCAATTAGTAAAGAGTTGCAGCCGATCCATACATGGGTAGCTTTCCAGATCCCTCTGGGGCTTAGACCTCACCGCAGTGCCCCTGCTGAAAGGACAGCCTCCGAGCAGCTGAAAAAAAGACTCCTACACACCAGGAGTCTGGGGTTCTTTCCCCCTGTATTCCCTAGGGCAGCATTTCCCCTGAATTACCACAGGAGGATAGATGGCAGCTTCCTGCAAGCCACAGAACTACGTGACAGGGAGAAAACACCTACCTGCCTCTCCAAAGACAGCACAGTGCAAGTAGTGTAGACCCCACCTCTGCTCCGTCCTTACTCACTGCTTCAATCTGACACTTGGCATCTCCTAGCTCCTTGTCCTCCCCAGAGTAGATGGAAGGTGAAGACTGCACTGAGACAAGCTGCAGAGGGAGAGAAGAGACAGCAAGGAGATGAAAGAGCAGCTGCTCCAAACCCTGGTGACCGGTCACAGTCTCTGGCATGTGGGTCTCTCTAGCTTGTCTCCTGGTTGGGGGAGCTCAGTGCTGGCTTTAGCACGCTGGGCTGGGCCTGCAAACAAGATTCCCTCTGTTTTTTCCCATCCACGTGCAGAATACATTTTGTGATGCACACAGAGGCGTGTGCGGCTGTGCACCGCCACTAGAAACATAATGCTGCCAGCTGTGGGCACTCTGCGAATCAGCTGGGTGGCATTTGAATGTCTCCTGGGTGGCCACCCAGGCGCTCAGCTTACAGGGAACACTAACGCTGCTTGTCACATTCCTCCCACCCCGAAATGCAGCTGTTCTCTGCCATCTCACCTCTGGGCACCTCTGTGCAACAGCCTCATTGCATGTAAAAATGCATGGGGGAGGGGAAGGGGATCTTTGAGCTTCTCCTAGCCTCTGGCGGTGAGGGAGCTGGAGTCCAGCAGCTTGTGCTGTGGTCAGGCTTAGACACCAGCATTGTACCCTTGTTTGCAAGGACCAATCATCTAACTAAGCCAGAGGCCTGTTTTGCACTTTCTGGTTCATTTCCTAGTTCTTGTTCAGCACAGTCAGCCGGTGTCCCTGGCCAGATTCTGACCCAGACCCCATAAACCCTCAGATCCTCATAGGATCTCCTGCTGCCACTGCGAGTGCTGCATGCCTCCCATGACCCATCTCCCTCCGGCTGGCTCAGCCTAGCTGGCCAGAGTACAATGGGCAGCAGGTATAAGAGGCAGGGGAAGGTGTTGCCTTCTCAAACAGCCAAGTGTGGGCCCCCCCCCGTCCTCCCCACAGTCTGCTTCCTGTTTGAGCGTGGCTCCCGGGCTGCCCCTGGGCTTCAGCCATGCTGAGGTTGGGGCTGCGCTGCACCCATGCTCCAGGAGACCTGCCCCTGCAGTGAGGGGTGGCTTGAGGAGAGAGTTGGAGCTGAAGCCCTGCCCCTGTGTGGGGGTGTGGCTCTTGAAGAGGGGGCGGGGCCTCAGGTGAAAGAGGCAGGGCTGGGGGTTGCCTCCCCCAGCATCTAGGTTCACCCACCGCCCCTGTGGGGCAGCAGGAGCCTTTGGAGAAGCTAGTTCTGCTGCTGTCGTAGCCCTAGCATGGACTCCCCACCCAACTCTGGCAGGAGCACAAGCAGCGGGAGGGAGGGGGAGTTCCCGGTGGGCTCTACTTCCCCCTTTGTGCATGCGCAGAGGGCCCTGGGTGTGTTGAAAACAGGTAACAAAGTCTGGAGAGACCTGATGTCTCAGTACGGGACTTGAGTGATGCCCAGAATACCCAGGGCCCGATTTCTGGCTGACTCCGGGAGGCAACCAGCATGCAGCTCTTAGCTCTGGCTATACATCCTCATTCAGGTCACCTGGGAAGCAGGATTTCATGGCCTGAGCCGAGGCCACATGCAGATGCCTGCCCTGATCACAAGAGCAGACCCCACGGGCTCTGCCCACCACTGCGCAGAAGAAGGTCCAGGAGGGAATGCGCAGAAGAGGCAGCGTGTCCGCAGTGGTGCACAGCGGCAGAGCTGTGCACTGCGTACCACTCCTTTTCCCAACCATCCCAAGCCTCGGTTCCCATTCTTCGCCCCCCCCCTCCACCGGCGAAGCCTCGCCCCCTGCCTGACACTGCAAACACTTTTTCCCACAGACAGCACCACATCCCCTTGCTTTCGGGAAGAGCCTTGAGGATTCTGGAGCCGGAGCTCTGGGTCGAAGGCAGAGGCGGAGGAAGCATGAGTGGGTGATGACTGTCGCCCCTCTGAGACTGGGGGTTATTTATAACACTGGCTCCTCTCCAGACAGATGTTTCCTTTTAGGCTGAACTTATCCAAAACAGGTCCTTCCTTTCCGACTTCTCTCGTGGGCCTGACAGAGCGTGAGGCACGGCCTGATCCCAAACTCCACACAGGGGATGCAATGAGCTTCCTTGAGTGGCCACGTAACCACACAGGGCTGTGGCCTGACCCCCCGTGGCTTTGCTCATGCACATACGCAAACACGGCTTGCCCGCACACACGTGTGCAGACGTGGGTTTCTCATGCACACACAAGACATCACCAGAGGCATTCAGGCCAGCCCTGAATGAGGCTCCTGGCAAGCTCCGAACTGGCTCAGTTTTTTGGGGACTCTGACTAGCCGACAGCAGAAAGGCTGGGTCACACAAGCTAGGGCATGGAGAGGAACCCAGCATCATTTCAAGTCGTCTCCTCTCTCCTTGTGTCATGTTGCCTCCCTCCTCTTGGGCCTTTGTCAGAGGCTGTCGGGCCGACGAGCCAGCCCAGGCAATGAGTGCCTGAGGGCGGTGTTTTGGTGGGGTGGGGGTATGGGTGGGAATAGACTTGCTGCCTCAGCTACTGCTGTGGAAGTTGTCCTGCGGCGGAGCACTGCCAGGGCCATGTGGCAGGCCTCAGCTTCCAACCACCCAGCCGCCTCCTGGGCCTCCCAGAGTTATTCTCACCGAGGGTGGCTCTGAGAAGCAAAGGAACCGGAGGGGGGTGGGAATCCCTGGGTGCGCTGACACCTGGAGAGCACGCGGCAGGCGGCTGGGCACGGAAGGTCGAACGGGCGTATTCTGGTGCTCGTGAAGGCGAGGCCATGGTAACAGGGCTAGAGGCAGGCTAATGATGGGCCCGATCCAAAGGCAATTGAAGTCAATGGGAGGCTCTCCACCGTCTGCGACGGGCCGGGGATCGGGTCCTCTAGGGGCTGGCTTCCTGGCCCCATTGCCAGTGTTAAACCCTTCCAGTCTCTTGCTGCTCATGGAGTGTCTCTCCTGGACTTGCTTCGTTTTCCTTTGTGCAGAGAAAGGGCTGAGCTTTTAAATACCAGATCGTCCCTCCCCCCCCCAGGACTAATTGCCTTGGTTTTTCCTTTGCATTGGCATTGATTGTCTGTAGGATTCCCTGGGCTGTTTAGACGGGAAATCTCGGTACAATAAGCCAGTAAAAACCAGTAGCTTCAATTACTAGAAAGAACTGAATGGGGCATTCGGGAAACTACAGGGCTGGTGTCGCTGACGTGTGGAGCTAGAAATGACCCTGCCAGTTCTCGATGACCCACCCTCATTCTACCCCAGTTACTACTCTCTTCTAGCTCTGCCAGGCCACTGAAGTCATTTCACGGGGGACTCGGCCATGACTAAGCTGAGGTTTCCAGCTGTGAAAGGCTAGCTTACACCCCCAGTGTGACACGTCACTCCGCTGCCCTCCTAGTCTTGATAATGCCTGTGTCACTCCGGGGCCAGATCTTCCGCCGGTGTCAATCGGCAGAACTTGGTGGTAAATCAATACAGAGGCATTGTCTTCAGTGGACCCACATAGCTTTATGTTGACTGAGGATCTGCTGCGGGGTGTTTAACATAAAGGTAAAATTTACTACGACCAGAGGGAAGATCCTGCCAGCACAATATTAGCACATGGAGCCGTACGTTGTTTGTCTGTAATGGCATGGAGTCACTCTAAGGATGGCCCTAACTAGGTACTTAGGATTCTTATGGAAAATGTTCCTTTTGGGTATCTAACGTCAGGCCCCGACAGCCATCGCTGGGCTCTTGAAATTAAAGGCCCCTGTTTTGCAGCCCCCAGCTCCCATGGATTTCAGTGGCCAAAGGCAGGCAGCTTTCGCTTAGGTGCCTAAATATGGACCGAACACACTTTAAAGGCACTCAGGTGTGACCCCTTTTATGCTAGCTTTGCGTTCCAACTAGGGTACCCTGTAAGTGCTATGCATATGCATGGGGCGCTAATGCTGGGGAATTTGGAAGGGGCTCCTGTATAGAATATGAATCCCTCTCTGAGCCTTCCAGATCAAGGCACGCTGGAAAACCCACTGAGAGGAATCCACCCATGTTCCTTTTTGTGAGGAGGCAGGATGGCCTTGCAAATAGCAGGAGCTACGTTCTATTCCCAGCACCGTTGGTGACTCAGTAGCATCTGGGAAATCTACCAACTTTCGCTGTAACGCGCTTGGAGATCTATGGACTGGAAGAGCGGCGTGTTCCTGTTGTAGCTGGGGGGGGGGGGGCGGGTTTTGTCAGCGGAAAGTCTTGCAAAATTCTGCTGACTTCATCATTCCGACCTGTGCCAAGTGGGCCCAACAGCGTGTACCCAGTTTGCGCTGGTGCACATAGCTACGTAGGCTCTTAAGCGGTGGGGAATGCGACGCCGTCTAAACGGCCTAGACTGGAGCCAGGAAACTGCCTTTCAGAGTGCGTGTATGTACCATGTATCTCTTGGGACTCCCCCCCCCCCTTCCCCAGCCCCCTTGCTTGGTTTCAGATTTCATACCTCTGTGTTTTATCATCCGTTGTTTATGGGCCTGGAAAGACAATCTCTCCACATGTGTGCGCCTCCTGATTCTAGCCATGTGCTGGGAAAAGGCTCTCTGATGATAATCTGGCCTGTGAGTAAATGCAGTGTCATGGGAGCTTGCAGACCCCAGAGAAGGGATGTTGCAATTGAGGACAGTTCCAGCCAAAAATCACTCTGATTTATTTAGATTGAAGGGTGGGAAAGAAGTGGAGTCACAGCAGCAGGGCTGTGGCAGAGAGGACCAGGCAGAAGGCGCGATTCGTGGCCATGCCAGGGTGATGAAAGCTTTTAGGACTCACCTTGCTCTGTCTGAGGAAGAACAGCAGCAGGCCCCCAAAGGTGAGAAACTCTAGAGTCCCTTGTGGGCAAAGGCTGGCCATGGGGACCATCCCCAGTGTGCATGAATGGAGCCCTGTGCACATTGATCCCGGGATCCATATGACGCTTTCTGTGGCACGTGGGCACCTATGATCTCATTCATGACTCAGAAACAAAGTGAAAAAACAAAGCCTGCTGTACTTTCTGCTAATTTACAACAGCTGCACTGCGCCCGCTTGGCAGGATTGTGGGGTCCCGCAAAGCATTGTGGGAGATCCTGGCATCGCAGGCAGGCCGGGACCTCATAAAAAAGAGCTAGAAATAGAACATGAGAGGAAGAGAAGTGGCTTAGCGTGAGTGCCTAAGGCCTGGCTGCTCCCTGCTTCTCTGCTCGCGTCTCTGCCTTCGTTCTGCAGACAGCTAATGTCAGATAGCAAAATCCCCGATGGTTTGGGGCCTGGTTCAGGGTCCTTATTCCAGCAAAACACACCCGATTAACCTCGCCAGTACCCACCACTGTCTCCAATGGCAGGTTAGCTGGAGGAAGCAGGGGACAGTCTGGGGACTGGGACTGAAAGAGGAAGATAGGTGAGATGGGGGTGATTCTGCCGTAGGGACAGCTTGAGTGGAAGTGTGACGGTGTGGTCTCTAGCTATGGCATGGATTCCAGCTTTATTTGCTGCGAGGTTGCCATGCATTCCGGTTGTGATGGACAATAACAGTTCAGGGGTTGGGTCGGAGTTCACCATGCCGGCAGGGGCGGGTGTAGGGGTCTCATGGTCTTTCTCCACCCAGCAGGGCAGAGTCTGTTGCCTATCTGTGCAGAAGTTACCTTCCTTCTCCTCAACCCACTGGCCACGCTCATGATCACCCTGACTGATTGGCACAGTGGTTTTCCATTTTGGGCACCCTACAGGAACATCTCATCCGCCTCTTACCACCCCGCCGTCTGCTGCAGGGGTGAGGAACCCAAGGGCCAGATGTGGTTCCTGGCTTGCCTGGATCTGGCCCCTGAGGTTCAGGGATTTCCCTGCATTGGGAAGCCTGCACTGGTGTTCTAGCTCCACCCAGAGTTTCATATATACCAGTCCACACATCAGCCAGAGAGGGCAGTTACTCACCAGAACACCTGGTGTTCAGTATCCCATCCCAGAGTTCAAGGATGCTGTTTCTGCCCTTCCCATAGATCAGGGCTACTCAACACACAGCCTGCAGGTGGGATCCTTTGAACATGGCCTCCAATGAGAACACGCTCCACAACGGCAAGTCAATAGAATGGTCTTCTGTTGAGATGCGTTTCAGTAGTTAAATTCCTGGACTGTCATTGCTCATTAAAAGTGCTGTCACATGGGTGGAAATTGGGTAAATATTGAATTTTATTTATATCAGTAAAACTGACTTAAATGGTGCTTGCGTATTGTGTAGTCTTGCCTTAATCTTTGTATTCATGTCCCTCAGTGTGAAAGAAACTATTTGCATATATTTGCATATATATTTGCATGTACATGCAACTGGGGTTGCCAGGCGTCTGGTATTGGTCCGGACAGACTCGTATTTGCAGCCTCTGTCCGGCAAAAAAAACCTGAAAATACCGGACATGTAAAATGTCCGGTATTTTCTGTTCTTCTCAGACGGAAGGCCGCTTGGGACATCCCCTCCCGGCGGGGCTGGGGGGAGCAGAGAGCATGGGGGAGAGCGTGCCTCTTTCTTTTGTGCCTTTTTTTTTGCTTATCAACTTTGGTCCTCCGGGTTTTGTTTTGGGTTTTTTTGCCCAACCAATTTTTTTCCCGACATGTGCAGTATTTTTTTTTTTTTTTAAGTATCTGGCAACCCTACATGCAGCCACACTTAAGTTGCGGCCCTCGGCATGTGCTGTATCATTGTGGCCCCCAGGGCTTCCAAAGTTGAGTAGCCCTGCCATAGAGTGAACTTGGAACTCCAGCTAGGTTCCCCTGTGGCTTGTGGGGACAAGGTGGAAGACATGACAGTCTGTGCGTTCCCTAAGCAGTCCAGCAGCTATAGGGGAGCAAAGGGGATATTTGTCCCCACCCCACCCCAAAATGATCTTCATGAGGTTTCAAATCATTGCCAGAAAGGCCACAATACGTCCACAGTTATCCAGGGTTAAGCAGTGAAGCAGCACAGATCGGGCAGTCTTCCTGGCTGGCAACCTTTGCCTTTTAAAGACTGACAATCCAGGTTTTCCAGGGGTCTCACTCGCCTAGTGGGTTGGTTGGTTTTTAAATAGGGACATTCAGGGGTCCCTCAAATACCCTACAACCGACCCCGTTCTAAAGGCTCCGAAATCCGCAGGCAGAGCCAAAGTGAGCCCTGTATTTATTTTCAAATACATCTCAAGACAGTCTCTTGATGGCTTGGGGGCGGGGGAGGGATGCAGATACACGATTTGCAAATGTTGGGGGGTGGTACTTTGGTGATGCTTACCCAGGCTGGCCGGCAGCTTCGCCAGGCCTCTGGGCAATGGAGGTGGGGAGAAGGGAGAGGGGTGCTCCACACTCCCCAAAGGGGCAGGGACTCCGGTGGAGGTGCAGAGCTGGGGCAGCCAGCCCTTGGCACCTCCCGGACCGTGCCCTTCCCTCAGCGCCATCCAGAGAGCATTGCCCGGGCCCCAGCAGTGATTTAAAGGGCCGGGGGCTCTGGCTGCCACTGCTGTGGGGCAGTGGCTGGGAGCCCCAGGCCCCTTTGAATCGCCGGCCCTGGGGCGCTTGCTCCTGTTGCCCTGGCCCCATCAGTGGGCCTGTGCTTACCTCATTCATGTTACAAGAGATGATGGGTTACTGGCGATGCAGGGAGCCAGGGGGCCTTTGCAACTCCACCCTTTAAATGGGGGGCATGCCCCCCCTCTTTAGAGAACCCGACCTTGGCAGGGCACAACAAGGGAGAGGGGGCAGGGAACCAAACTGCATCCAGTCGCAGCGCAGTCGGCACCCCCCCGCAAATTCTAGGGACGCCAGCACCGTGAGCAACACGTGAGCTCTGTCCCGGGAGGCCGTCTGGGTTACGACACTCTTGCGGCCCACTGAGGTGGAGGAGGGCCCCTCAGGCAGCCCCAGAGGTGAAAGAAAGCCGGTGTGCCCCGGTGCAGCACCCCGGTAAGAAAGTAGTCATCTGGGGGTGGGGCCTTAATCCTGTCCTCTCCCCGCACCATCCAAAGTTCAGGCCGCCAGCCGGGACTCTGGGGGGGCCAGCAGCCAGGAGACCCCTGGGCATGTGGGGCTGGAAAGCCCAGCACAGGGCTGTAGGACTGATGGCTAGGGAGCCCCTAGTACAGAGGGCAGGGGAAAGCCCCGGCGTGGGGCAGCAAAGCTGGCATCTGGAGAGCCCCAGGAGGGGGCAGGGCTGGCAGCCAGAAAGCCCTGCCATGGGGCAACAGGGCTGGCAGCTGGATCTTAGGGGTGCTGCAGGAACCCGCCTGCCCTTAGCTCCCGTCCCGTGCCTAATAACACCACCCCCCACCGCTCCCATTTGGCTTGGAACACGTGCAGTGCTAGGCAGGGTCACCAACAGGCACTGTGCCAGCTCCAAGCCTCCTATCCTGCACTCCACCCTACACACACCCACCCCAGCCTCTTGCCCAGAGCCCCCCACATACCCCACAGCCCCCCTGTGCCCTGACCCCTGCACTCCCTATATCCCAACACTCTGCCCTGAGCCCCCATACACCCCAGCCCTCCCCATCTCCAGCCCCCTGTCCCGATTTCTGCACCCCCCCCGCACACCCCGATTCCTCTGACCTGAGCCCCCGCACTCCACCCCACATTTCAATTTCGTACAGGTGCTGTTGTATCACTTCCCCTGAACCCCCTGCCCTGTGGCCCCCACCAAGGGGGCTGGGCAGTCACAGGAGAGTACCTGTAAGAAATGTAAGTTACTTTCACCCCTGGGTGGCCCACTCACTGGCCTCGGTTGCCCATCGCCACCCGAAGGACTAGCATTCTGAGCCCACGCGCAACGCCCTGGTGAAGTCAGCACAGTTTCTTGTCCTGTGAGTCGTCGCGTGAAAAGAACGTCCATGACGATCATGCCATAAGCCTCCCGACATAAGTCCTGTATTAGCAGGGGGCGTCTTCAGCTTAATAACACCCTGGGCCAGATCCCTGCCTGAGAAGGGGGAAATGCCCTGAGTCTGCCTGACCCAGCACAGTGGTAACTTTCCTCTTGCCCCAAGATAACTAGAAGGTCTGCTTGGGCTGCGTCTACCAGGAGAGGCCGGATGTGCTCCCCAGACAGAGGATGTGCCCATTACTAACTTGAAACAGAGTGAGTACTTGGACCTGAACTTGTTCCCACCGCAGAGCTCCCCAGGCAAGTTCATTGCCCAGCAAAACGGGATCTTGGCGGAGCATCCTTTGCCAGAGGGAGGTGGAGAAGTCCCAGCTGCACCCAGCCCTTGCAGACAGGAAGCGAGGGCAGAGCCAGCCCCCTGAGCGCTGGAAACAGCCTGTTCCAGCAGAAAGGCCCCAACCCTGGGATTCGAGTGACATGGCGGGGGGAGAGGGCGATCTATTCCCAGCTCTCTTGTGCGTCACATCTTCTCCGCTTGCCCTTTGACCGCCTTGCCTAGGTAGGCAGCCAGGCCTTCAAAGCCCGGCCCCTGCCTGTGCAGAGCCTAACACAGAGGCTCCCGGTCTGGTTTGGGGACTGTAATATTAACAATCAGTCCAAAGACGAGCAGTCAAAGGAGCCCTTTTTATTCCGGCCCTGCATGCTGGGTCCTGACAAGCAGCAAGCTCAGGCCAAGGCTGCGATAACATTTAACAACTGCGCTGTGTTTGCCCAGAGCCTCCCTGTCCCGTGCCTGATGCTAGCCAGGGTTCTCCAACCTCATGCCCCCGTCCTTTCACTCATCCTGCAGCTGGGAAACCTGTTGGCATGCTGTGTAGAACAGCCCCCCGATCCAAAGGAGGGACCCCTGCTTTGTGCTTTCTGACTGCAGACACGTGTGTGTGCGGCATACAGGAAGGGCTGGCAGGGTTAAAGATGCGACGGGCAACCTAGGCTAATGGGTGGGCCACCAGATTGTCGTAACCAAGACGGTCTCCTGGGACAGGGCAGTTTTGCTCACTGCGTGTATGTACTTAGAATTTGCACGGGGCACTGATTGAACTATAGCAGCGCTGTGATGGGCTGCAGAGGGAGCGCACGGTCCTCACAGTTAATGCTGTGTGCAATCATCACCCACCTCACTTCACAGGTCCTGGCTTCACGTGTGTGTCACTTTAGTAATACTGGTAGGAACAAAACTACACAGACAGAAGCCAGCAGAATCTGGCAACCCTGCACGGGGGCAACAGTAACAAAATGTCTCATGAGCCACACAGAACCCTGATGAGCTGCATGCAGCCCATGGGCTACAGGTTGCCCACCACTGAGATAAGAACATAAGAATGGCCATAGTGAGTCAGACCAAAGGTCCATCTAGCCCAGTGTCCTGTCTCTGACAGTGGCCAATGCCAGATGCTGCAGAGGGAGTGAACAGAACAGGGAATCATCAAGTGATCCCTCCCTTTTCACCCTTTCCCAGCTTCTGACAAACAGAAGCTAGGGACTCCATCCCTGCACATCCTGGCCAATAGCCATTGATGGACCTGTCCTCTGTGAATTTATCTAGCTCTTTTTTGAACCTTGTTAAAGTCCTGGTCTTCACAACATCCTCTGGCGAGGAGTTCCACAGGTTGACTGTGCGCTGCGTGAGAAGAAACTTCCTTTTTTCTGTTTTAAACCGGCTACCTATTAATTTCATTTGGTGACCCCTAGTTCTTATGTTATGGGAACAAGTAAATAACTTTTCCTTATCTACTTTCTCCACACCTGTCATGATTTTATAGACCTCTATCATACTCCCCCCTTAAGTCTCCTCTTTTCTAAGCTGAAAAGTCCCAGTCTTTTTAATCTCTCTTCATATGACATCCGTTCCAAACCCCTGACCATTTCACTTGCCCTTTTCTGAACTTTTTCCAATGCCAAGATACGTTTTTGGAGGTGAGGTGACCACATGTGCACGGGGTATTCAAGATGTGGGTGTACCATTGATTTATACAGAGGCAATAAGGTCTTCTCTGTCATATTCTCTATCCCTTTTGAAGTGATTCCTAACAGTCTGTTTGCTTTTTGACTGCCGCTGCACACTGAGTGGATGTTTTCAGGGAACTATCCACAATGACTCCAAGTTCTCTCTTGAGTTGTAGTAGCCGATTTAGTCCCCAGGTACATAGTCCCCAAGGTATGACATTCAGGGCATGGTACAGATGCATAGAAGGTTGATTGGTATCTGGGTCCCATTCTGCCTACGTCTCCAGTACTTGAGGGATTCAGTTCAGGGGCCTCAGTTTGGACCCATCTCAGGGTAGCATAGGGGAAGGGTTAGAACCCCAGACTAAGGCCGGGTCCAGGCCGGTCGTTTTGGAAGTAAGCAGCAGATCTGGAGGGCGGAGACACGTTCAGCACTGGCCCACAGGTGTGCAACCCCACTGACTGGGCCAGAGCTACAGCCGCTAAGCGCTACAGCCCGAGGAAAGCTCCTGCTGTCACGGCCGCCTGTAGGCGCCAGCCCTGTGCAGCAGCAGCTGACAATGTGCCTTTCAGTGAGCAACGGGCCTGCGTTTCCAGTCCAGCCTGGGCTGCCTCCCAGAGCCAAATGACCTCCGGTCTCCTCTCCCAGCCAAATTCCTCTTTTAGAATAATAAACAGCCCAGCTCAGAAAATGTCCCCTGACAGGCTGCTAACAATTTCCCTTTGCAGAGCCCTTTGGGGCAGGCAGGCCAGGCAGCTCTGGCATGGCCAGAACCACGTCTCTCTCCTGTGGGGGGGAAAAAGGGGGGGGGCCTCTACCAGCGTTTCGAGAACTCCAGGCTCGCTGGTTTGAATCCCACACGGTTGCCCTGCGAGAGAGAGGGGAGGAAGGTGACCCGCTGTAAGGGAACAGGATTGCCAGCTTTCTTTTGGCACAAAACTGAACATCCTAGCCCCGCCCCTTTCCCTGAGGCTCCTCCCCCCCACTCACTGCATTCCCCCTCCCTCTGTGACTCGCTCTCCCCTGCCCTCATGTTCGCTGGGCTGGGGCAAGAGGATGGGGTGAGGGCTCTGAAAGGGGGCTTGACTCCAAATGGGGGCTCTGGGTGCAGCAGGAGGCTCTGGGCTGGGGCAGGTAGTTGGAGTGCAGGAGGGGGGGAGGGATCTGACTGGACTCTGGAGTGGGGCTGGGATGAGGGATTTGGGGTGCAGAAAGAGGCTTCAGGCTGGGGAGGGTGGGGCTGAGGGATCTGAAATACAGCAGGGGGCTCCGGGTTGAGGCAGGGGCATGTGGTGCAGGAGGGGCTCAGGCCTGGGTGTTGGGGTACAGAAGGGGGTGCAGGTTGTGGACTGGGGATGTGGGCTTTGGTGTGGGGCCAGAGATGAGGGGTTTGAGGTGGGGGGGGGGCTCAGGGTTGGGGCAGGGGTTGGGCCTCAGGGTCACCTGGGTGGCTTCTGGTCAGCGGCCCTATGGCAGTCTGCCTGGTGCCCGTCTATCCTGGGGCACGGCACTGCGCCCCGGAAGCGGCCAGCAGGTCCAGCTCCTAGGCAGCGAGGGGGGTGGGCAGGGGGCTCTGCGGCATGCCGCACGCTGCGCTCACCCACAGGCATGCCCCTCCCCCCAGAAGCTGGCCATGCCAACTGCTTGCAGGGCTCAGCGCAGTGCCCAGCACAGGCAGGGACTAGCCCACCATGACTCACCGCTGGGCAGACTGTTAATGGCTTGGTCAGGTGCTGACTGGCTCCCTTGTCAACCAAGTGTTTCAGCCAAAAGCTGGGCACCTGGTCACTGTCGCCGGGAAGCAGGCCTGGCGTCTCTCCGCCATTTTACAAGGCAGCGCCCCACTTCACAGAGAGTCGAGCGGGATGGGGAGAGAGGCAAAACCGTGTCCTAACCCTGAACCGAGGCAGCAGATCCCTCCCCTCCCGCATTCCGCCTGCTCCCCATAGGTGAGGAGGGCCACACCCTGGGGCGGGAGGCCACAGCGGTTCATTCAAGGGGGCACTGGCAGTGGTATTTCCCGAGAAGCTCCTGGAGGAGAGCCCCTAGGTAGAGAGTGGTCTGCCTGGTGCTGGGAGAGGTGGACACCTTAGGAGGCACTTTTGCCTCTGTGTGGGGAAGGCTGGGCCTTCCTTTGGAACATCTGCTGCTGGCCCTGCCCTGGCTTGGGCAAGAAGGACCTCAGGTCTGAGCTACTCTGGCAGTTCCTTTATAGCTGCCTTCTGGGGTCTGAGCATTTGCTTCACACTTGGGCAGGAGCGGCCCTAGACAAGCTGCCAGCAACTGGCGCCCTAGGCAAAATGCGCAATCGGCGCCCCCGCCTCCAAAGCCCCCAACGGCCGTTTATCTTGGTGCCCTAGGCAACCGCCTAGTTCGCCTGTATTGACGGGCCGCCACTGCACGTAGGTCATGGCTGCAGCCTTGTCATACAATTAGGGATGTAAAGGGGTAGTCAGCGAGTCGACTCCCCAATAAGCCTATGCTTATTGCGTAGTTGAGCTGGCTACTTGCGTTCCCCCCCCACTGCTGCCTCTGTATCAGAGGCAGCAAGGGGGGGGAGCAAGAGCGGATGCTGGGGGGAGCCGGCTTAAAAGCTGGTTTTCCCCCCAGCACCATCTCCCCGGTGATGCCCGTCTCCCTGCCACACTGCTGCCTCTATCGGGGGGTGGGGGAGGGGAGAGGGAGGGGCAGGGGCTGCTTTGCGGCAGCAGTCCCTGTGTGCAGGAAGTTCTAACTCCCTGCTGGGACCCCCAGCTCACAGTGGCTGCTGCTGGCTGGGCAGGCAGCCGGGCTCAGTTCCAGCTGGTGCTGGGTGCAGAACCAAATCCTGCTGCGGCTCTGCAATTTAAAAGGCAGGAGGAGCCCAGGGACAGGCTGCCTGGCTCCTACTGCCTTTTAAATTGCAGAGCCACTGCGGGGTTTGGTCCCGCACCCGGCGCCAGCTGGAACTAAGCTGGGCTGCCTATTGACTAATCGAGTAGTCGATAAAAATTCTATCCACTACTCAATTAGTCAAAAACGTGCGTTTTAACATCCCCACGTACAATCATAGCATTCAAGGCCAGAAAGGGCCACCAGACCACAGTCCTGTATAACACAAGCCACTATGCATCCCCTCCCGACCCCCTCTCCCCAGACACCCCTATATGGAGCCCAATAACCTAGATTAGACTAAAGTACTACAGCCGCCCGAACACTGAATGGTCAGAGAACAAACTTTTCTCTGCAACCGGGAGAACTAGAAGCCTGTTGGTCTTCTGAGGAAAGCCGAGGGTCTCACCTTATTCCAGGAGATGCGCTAGGAGGAAAACAACGAGAGTCACACGTTGACTGTCAGAGCTGGCAGTCCCATCAGCCCCTGCAACTCCCAGTTCCTGAGACACTTTCCTATCTCCAGTTGCACAAGTCTGGAGTTAATTATTTGGCTTAGGTTTGAGGAGGTCAAAGCTGCCAACATTTCATGAGATCCATGTGTCACGGGGGCTTTGGCTGGGTAGTAGAGAGAGAGAGTGTGTGTGTGTGTGTGTGTGTGTGAGAGAGAGAAAGAGACAGACAGACAGACACTTGGTTCTCCAGAAAGGCGCCTTGTAAATAAAAAACAAACACACTCCCTCAGTAACAGTGTCTCCTCCTCTCTGCTTTCCACCCTGGAGGCCAAGGAAAATGCACCAGCTGTTTCAGGAAGCCACAGGAGAAGGTATTAAGCATTTCCTGTAAGATGGGAAGAGTCAATATCCACCTCTCACCAGCCAGAGCAGATAGACAAAGGAGAGGCCACTGCTGCCTGGGAGGTGTCTCACCTTCCAGGGCTGTACGGGAATCATCTCCAGTGGAAATACCCTCTCGCAAGCAGCAGCTCTGTGAAAACCAGCTCTGGCGACAGGGGAAGGCGGCCATGGAACGGAGCGTGTGCGACAGCACCACACTGGGAGCACTTTGGAGGACAGGGGTAGGACTTTGGTTCACTGGAGAATTGTTCTGAGATCAGCCATGTTAATTCAGTATAGACAAGTGCAAAGCACGACACTTGGGATGGAGCACTCAAGTGCCCGATTACAAGAGGGAGAATAACAGACATGGGGACAGTACTGCAGAAAAGGATGCGGGAATGAGAGGAGTAGGACCCATTGAATATGAGCCAGCAGTTGCAAAAAATGGCTAATTATCCTTCTGGGAGCTATAAACAGGCGTGTGGTATCTAAGACATAGGAGGTAATTGTCCCATGCTGCTCTGCACCGGGGAGGCCTCAAATGCAGTTTTGGGTCCAGTTCTGGGTGCCACGTGTCAGGAAAGATGTAGACAAATTGGAGAGAGGCCAGGGGAAGAGCAACAAAAATGATAAAAAGCTGAGAAAACCGGACGTATGAGGAAAGGTTAAAACTGGGCATGTTCAGCCCTGAGGAAAAGAAGGCTGAGGGGTCTGGGATTCCGATAACAGTCTTCATATATGGTAAGGACTGTTACAAAGAGGACAGTTATTCTCCAGGCCCAACATAGGGCAAGAAGTAATGAGCTTAATTTGCAGCAAAGGAGATTTCGGATAGATCTTAGGAAAAACTTCCTAACTCTAAAGAGAGTTAAGACCTGGAATACGTTCCCTAGTGGGATTGTGCAATCCCTGTCATTGGAGGTTTTTCAGAACAGGTTAGACAAACCTGTCAGGAATGCTCTAGGGTTACTTGCCCCTGCCTCAGTACTGGGGAGGGAGGGGTGGACTAGATGACCTCACAAGGTCCCTCCAACTCTATGCATCTATGATTCCACCTCAAGTAGCAAGTACAGGTTGAACCTCTCTAGTCCGGCACTCTGATCTGGTAACATCCGTGATCCGGCATGATGTTAGGTAGCCAGATGTCCACTTATCATGGGTGTGGCCAAGTTTCCCGCCATCCCATAAAGTTTGTTTGCAGCCACCAGTCCTGACACTCAGTGTTCTGTGCTGTTATTTAGCTCTAATTTACTTCTAAATGTCTTCAAAGAGACCAGTAAGCAGTGGAAATGTTGGTAATGCTGCTGGACAATATTCACCTCCCATGGTCTGGAAAATTCTCTGGTTTGGCACCGTTGGGTCCCGAGGGTGCTGGACTAGAAAGGTTCATCCTGTAGTATCTTATGGCACGAGTAATTGTAATCAAAGGGAGAACTCATGGAGTAAAGTACAACTCAGCATTAGTGATGGGGATCGGGCCCGGGAGCAGGTCAATAGAGCTTTAGAACATCTTTAAATCAAGACTGGATGTTCTTTTAAAAGAGCTGCCTTAGCTCAAACAGAAGTTATGGGCTCAGTGCATAGACTGTGTTCTGTGTAACACAGGAGGTCAGACCAGGTGACCATAACAATCCCTCCTGGCCTGAAAATCTATGAATTATACCCCTTGTTTGAAAGTGGATTGTGGAACACAACCAATGGGTTTTTGATTTTGCCTTTGACTGCTTAGTTATGAAATATACAGGCAGCTAGCTAGTGATCTCTTTATCCCCTCCGCTGCAGGATTAGGATTAGATTCTCGGAGGATTTAAATGGGGCTGCTATCTAAATTTGTAGCCTAAGCAACATCTCACTCTTCATATCCATAGAGGTGAGTCTACTCAGTAAAGGCTGCCAGGCCACTGGGCTTCTTGAGGTTTGGGAAGTGGGGCTGTTTCATTACTATGTAGATTTCAGGCCAGAGAGCTCTGGGCAAAAAAGAACTATATGAGTTCATGGAGGTTAGGTCTATCAATGGCTATTAGCCAGGATGGGCAGGAATGGCATCCCTAGCCTCTGTTTGTCTGCACTTGGGAATGAGTGACGGAATAGATCACTTGATGATTCCCGATTCTGTTCACTCCAGGGCACCTGGCATTGGCCACTGTCGGCAGACAGGACACAGGGCTAGATGGACCTTTGGTCTGACCCAGTCTGGCCGCTCTTATGTTCACCCTGCAGGGTTCTAGAGCCTGGCCTCAGTCCGAACTTGGAGGTCTACGAAACAGCCCCACAACCTGAGCTCCATGAGCCTGGGTTGGCTGGCATGGGCCAGCTGCTGGTTTTAGACATGCCCTAAGAGCACTGACGCTCTCTGGGAAATATGTCTCGGAGACAGCAGAAACGAAGGAAAAACAAAGCAGCGGGGAAGTTGCTGAAGAGCTCAGTGACCTGGCAGGATTTGCTGGTAACACAGCTCTTTTCAAGCCAAAGCGAGAGAATAACAAAAACATCTGATGACTGTACGTCATGTAAAACCCATTTCCCTCTCACGCCAAGCAGACAGATGCACAGCCACAGGGACAGGCCGTAGCTAAAGCCAGTCAGGATTTCTTTAGATACTGGCATGCCAGGGAGACTCCTGATCAGGTCACCTCGTTAATGACCTCACAAGCATATCGCTGCCTTTGCACTTGTCTCTTCATTGGCTCCAGATCCAACATTCCCTGGCAGGGGCGGCCGACGGACTTCACCAGGCCCAGGGCAAGGTGTGGGAGGGGTGGCTCTGGGCCTTCAGAAGGGGCGGAGCTTCAAGTGGAAGGGGCGGGGCTCGGATTGAGCCTCCCCCAGCCAGCCCTTCAGCACCACCCAGAGCTCCAGCAGTGATTTAAAGGGCCCAGGGCGTTAGCTACTGATGTTGCCATTCTAGCAGCAGCCAGGAGCCTGGGCCCTTTTAAATAGGTGGGCCTCGGGGCAGCTGCCCCCTTTGCCTCCCCACCCCTGTTGGCGGGCCTGTTCCCCAGTGCTTTGGGAGGTGGGGGAGTAATATCGTTGCAAGGTGGCGGGTCATCCCATGACAATGATCAGGCATGGCTGTGAAGTTCAGGCCCCACCTCCTGTAATCCCGCAGGTAGCTGCGCCTAGGAGGTGGCTTGCCGTTGCAGATGGGATCCCGTGCTCTGTGTCGGTTCTGTGTTGCCGTCCATTTGGGATTCAGTGGTTATGCAGCGTGAGGTGGTCTCCATAGGCTCTTCCCGGTCACAGGGAGTTGTGGACCATTTTCCCACCAGGGTTTTTAATGGGGAACCTCGTACTGTATCTGAGAGCTGGAGAAAGGATTTGGTGACACTGCGGGGTATTTTGGACCGACAGTGTCCATCTGTCCTGCGTGTGTCTCTGGAGACGATATAGCGCTAGCAGGGGCAGTTGGTTGTGCTGAGGGGAGGGGGAAGCCTCAGCACATGGAAATCACCCGATCTTGAATGTGCCATCACTTATTCTGCACAAGGATGCGTGAGCCAACGGCTAAGCCGCGTAGAAAATTTTCCATAACAACTTTTTTGTGTGTGTGGTAAAATCAGGTTTCTGACTCAAACAAAATGTGTGTGGTAAGGGTCTGCTTTCATCAGAAACACTCGATATTTTGCAAGAGAACCCCAAACACCCAAAATGTATTAGTTTCGCAACAAGATGCTGGATTATTCCAAAGAAAAAGAACCCATGGCCCACCTTCAGGCCAGGCCCAAGGCAGCTGGCTGTGCCATGCAGCCGGGTGGCTCCCAGCCAGGGCGGTGGGCAGTCAGGTGGGCACCAGGCAGCGCAAGGCCCTGAAGGCGTGGGGCCGAAGGCAACTGTCTTGCTTGCCTTGCCCTAAGGCCTGCCCACCTTTCTCCACAAGGCATGAGCCAAGGGGAGAAGAGAGTAAGGAAAAAAGGAAGAGAGAGAAGGGCTCTGCAGCTGGTACAGTTCAAAAGAAGGAGACTTAAAAAAAAAAAACCCAAAACAAAAAACAAACCGATGAGCAGGATGTGACTCATTTCACTGAAACACTCAGCAAAATCCCTGGTCCCAAGAGATGCGGTAGAATCCACCTGTAAGGCTATGTCTACACTGCGGTTTTTTTGCAGAAGAGGATATGCAAACAGTGTGCTCATTTGCATATCTTCTTCCAGTTCTTTTTGCGGAAGAGGTTTTGCCGCTAAAAAGCCCCGTGTAGGCGGGGCCATTTGTTGGGAAAAAAACCCTTTTTCGCAAGATCCTGTAAACCTCAATTTTTGAGGCATAAGGGATCTTGCAAGAAAGGGGTTTTTTTCTGACAAATGACCCCGTCTACACAGGGCTTTTTAGTGCCAAAACCTCTTCCGCAAAAAGAATCGGAAGAAGATATGCAAATGAGCGTTTCATTTGCATATCCTCATCTGCAAAAAAACCACAGTGTAGACATAGCCTAAGTGACTCTGGAACTCTGGAATGCGGGAAACCAGGCAGGCCAGATGGTCACACTGGACCATGGCCTGAGATGATCAGTGGCCTCAGAAGGTTGGAAGGAAGCATGAGGCCCCTGGCATGGTGGCAGCTGGCGAGGAATGCCTTAGCACAGCCCCACTCCAGTTTTCTCCTGAGGAGTTGGGTGGTTTCGCTAGGAAGGGTCACCTAGCCCGCCCTGTGATTAGGATCTAGCAGCCAAAGGAACGCCGGAATAACAAGACAAGTCCATTTGTCTGTCACCCGCTGCCAGATAGTTCTCAAGAGGGGGCTAAGGGCCAGACAGAGGGGTTAGGCCCTGGGCAGGGGGGAAGGCAGGAGGTTTGAGAAGGGGAGTAAACCCCACAAGCCGGGAACTTCATCAGCCTCAAACTGGCACAAGGGCCTTTGAAATGTGAACTGAAAGGGTCCTGCTCCCGCCCGACAAACTGGGGCTGCACAGGGGTGGTCGGGGGGCTGAGAGGGGGTGGGTAACCATACAGCTAGGGAGATAGGGGGTGGACCTAGGAGTCCTTTCTGGTCTCGGCATCATTGTGCTAATTCTGGGCTGTTTGGACAGGACGTGGCCTGCGGTGCAGCAGAACCCCCACCATGCCGCCTCCATCCCTGAAGATGCTCCTCCTCTTCCTCGCAGGTGAGCGTGCGATTGGGTGTGGCTGGGCATGAGGATGCCTCTTTGCTGGCATGCAGGGCCATGCTAAGGGGGCCATGGAGCCTGGGGCAGCCCCCTTCCCCACGCAAGGCTCCCCATCCCTGCTCCACCCCTTTCCCCAAGCCCTGCCCCTGCTGCACCCCCGCTCTGCTCCCTCACCCCGTTCCCCGAGCAACACGGCCTGAAGGATCACGGGGAGCCTGGCGCGGCAGCCTGGCGCGGCAGTAGCAGGGATAGCCCCCCCCCCCCCCCACCCGCACTCATCATGCAGGCGGCAGGAGCCAGAATGGCCCAACAGCCAGCTCCACCCCACCACACCGTCCTCTCCCTGCCTGCCCATGCCCTGCTTCTCCGCCGTGCCAGGAAGCAGAGTGTCCTGGGCCCAAGGCGCTCCACTTCCCCCTGCCATGGAGACGCCAAGCAGTTCTCACCGCCCACACAGTGAGTGGGGGTGTGACCCCTTCTGTCACCCCGCACCAGGTCCCCGTAATCTCCCGGGTCCCTCCCATCCATAGGACTGTTGGGGTGGCTGCTGCAGGGCCCCCAAAAGTGCAGGGCCTGAGGCAGCCCCCCGATTCATCTTGTGGGCGGGGTGGCTCTGCTGACACATGTGGATTCCCTAAGGATGCTTCCTGCCACAGGGACAGAACCGACGGGGCAATGGGGCTGGGATGAACACGCCCGCACACACACACACACACACACACACACACACACACACACGTAGTTGTGCATCCCCTTCCAATGCACAGACATCCACTCCCACCCCTCCACACGCAGACCCGACAGCCACGCCCGCATCCGTATTTAAAGGGCTCTCTCTCTCCCCTGCTCTGGGCAGGTGAGGTGCTTGTAGCTCAACATGGGCCCTCTCCTCTGCCACACCTCACACAATGTTTTAGGCACCCAGAGGTGGGGGCTGAATGGACTCCTGCATGTGCCCTGCAATTCCAGGCTGCTCCGTCCGCCAGGCGAGTCGGAGCCAAGAGCGCAGCTAGGAAGCCAGTGGCAAGGGAAGTGTCAGGAAGCAACACAGGAAGCAATTCAGAAAGATGTTGCCTCCTGTATCGCTTCCAAGGGATTTCCTGGAAAGTTTATTTTTGCTCCTCTTTAAAAAAACCAAACAAAGCAAAAAAGTGGTCCGATCTCATCCATGTCTCTTGCCACATGGCTCCGTGGGACCAGAGCCAACTGCGAGGGAGCTCCCTAGCAGACCACCTGTCACAACTAATGCCTGACCCTTCCGGGCCTTCAGGAGATGCATTGGAGCCCTCCAGTGAGCAAGGGAGTGCGGCAAAATTGCAGCAAAGCCAGTGTCATTTCTGTGACACCGACATTTGGACTCAGGGTTTTTGGTCCAAATGAACAGGAACCAGGAGACTGCTGGGAAGCATGACCATCCATGACGGACCATTGGGCTGCCTCCTGGGCAGTTTCTCAGAGCTCTGTCCACCCCAAAAAGCCCCCTCCAAGGTCCCAAGGGCAGGTGTCATGGCATCACGGCGTAAGATGCTGAATTTGCCTTAGTGCATCCCATTTGCACGCTCACTGGCTGTACTGTCGCACCCCAAATTTGCACATGCAAAGTGAGCAGTGGTGCACCATTACCTGTTATGTGTGAGAGGTGGTCCTTTAGGTTACAGCACAGCATCGGAAGTCAGGAGGATCTGGGTTCTAATCCCAAATTAACCACAGACTCATGAGGTGACCTTGCCTGTGTCTCTTAACCATGCTGGGGGGGCTCCATTTTCCCACCTGTAAATAGGGGCAAAACCACTTACTTACCCCAGCATTGTTCTGAGGCTGAATGCATTAATGAGTGTAATGGGGAAAAGGTTAATTCTGATGCTCTGCTTAATGCCGATGGTGGGTCTGGGGGGATCCATTCAGAACTTGTGGTTTCCAAAGGCAGCGGAAGGATTTTGACCTGCCTTCTCACTCCGATGAATGGGGGTTGTTTGTCTACATACCCTTGCCAGCTCCCAAACCCCCAGGAGGGGGGCAGCAGCAGGAGGGTGTGCTCATTAACAGTGGCTGTGCAGGCGGCAGCGGGAGTTCTCATGCTGCTGTGTGGCTCCCACAAATACTGGAGTGGTGGATTCATTCCTGACTGTCACAACAGGTTACTTACCGTTGTGACGAACCGGGCCAGGTCTAGGCTCGGCTGAGGGCGTCTGCTCAGGGCGAATTGCTCAAACTCGGGTCTCCTTACAGCCCCAGACTGGGGACCTTCCCAAATAGGCAACAAACCAGTCACTCTGAGCGCTTCAGCTGCCAATCTGGCCAGCCTGAAGCTTCAAAAGCAAAACCCCTCTGACATCCCATCTCTTCCTGTGCCCCAAGCAGACTCAGGCCTAACACACAGGTGAGGGGTTATAGAACCCAATCTCACCTACCCTGAACGGGTTCTTCCAGTCCCAAAAAACCAGCCACAGTTCCCAGGTCAATTTACCCTCTGGATCTTACCCACAAGACCACACTGAGCCAGTCCTTTAGAATCTACAATCTGAAGGTTTATTAATAAAAGAAAGAAAAGCATGAGAGTAAGGTTGTTAAAGAAAATACATTACATGCATCAAATCATCCAGTTCTCAATACAGGCTCTTAGCAGAGATGTTACAACTGCTATCTTAAAAGTCTCTGGTGTACAACCTATGTCAGGATGGGTCCACAGTTCTTTCCAGCTCGTTGTTCCCTGCAAGGCTGCATCTGGGATCAGGAGCTAAACTGAAGACCAGATGGAGGGTGCCACATGGCACTTATATACCTCCCCTGGCACCTTCCTGGCCAGAGAAGGTCACATGGTCCAACGACCTATCCCTGTGTCCCATGCTGGCAGCCCTTAGGCCCTGGCTGGTTTGCAGGTATCAGTCACATTCCTGAGGTGTGTATTGGCACCTAGCGATCCATTGTCCCTGGAGCCGTGCTAATTAGCACAGTCACTGGCTGAACTTTCTTTGCCCATTGCTCTGCCTCAGACAGAGAATTTTCCAGCATCCCTGCAGAGTACATGTTTAAACTCCACATACAGATATCATACAAGTACATGAACAGCATACACAGAATCAGTAGAACACAAGCTTTCATGTGCCACCTCACATGGCCGCCTTTGTATACACTTTGGGGCAAATACCCCCCCATGGGTGCAGCAGTGATCTGGCTGCTCCCCTTAAAATCCAGTAACATGACAACCGTTACAAATCAAATGGTCCTGTTCTAAACCCTGCGCCAGCTCCGTCTGAGCTCACTGGCTCCGCTGCCGCCCTCTGATTGACTCCATACGCTCTCCTAGGTTTGCCCGCTGCGGCCTCCACAAGCACCACGCTGCACATTTCGCCCGGCAACGCCGAAGTCGTTCTCCCTCTCTCAAGCAACTTCTCACTGATGTGCTCGGGGGAGGCCGAGGTGATGTGGGAACGGGACATGCAGCCCATCGCCGCCTCACCCGAGCAGCGGGACGGCACCTTCACCAGCACGCTTACACTTTGGGACGTGACGGGCCTTGACACGGGGGAGTACGCCTGCAGCTACAACCACACCCAGAAGCCCACGGAGAGGAAGGCCGTCTATGTCTTTGTGCCGGGTAGGGGACAGAGCACCCCATCTCCTCTCTGGGTGCATCTCGGGGGAGGGGGGCGGGGGTGGAGGCCCATGGAAGTGGGGGCCTGAATTTTAGATTGCGCCTCACACTGACGACAGGTTTGTCTGCTCTCGCAGTCAGGGCTGGGGAGTGACAGGACGTAAGATAATGACTGACACGTGGGAGGCTGGAGTCACCTGTCTGTATTGGCGTGACTCTGAAGCCCCCTCCCCAGAGGCAGGGTGCAGATTATTAGAACTCAGACTCCCGCAGGTGAAGGGCAAGGGTGGGGGAGGTCATTGGAAAGAAAAAGTGAGTGAAACGCACCCCGTGGGAGAACAAAGCACACAGCTCCGATGGCCCATGTGCCTAGCGATAACCCCAGCAGCTGTGGGAGTGCTGGAGGAAATGTCCCTGGAGTTCAGCATGTCCGTCTGCAAGCAGAAGTGCGATCCCATCCCTCGGCAAGTGGGCAGTCATGATCAGGGCTGCAAAGCCAGCTCTTCTGTCACTCTCATCAGTACTTTTTTAGTTTAAAAAAAAAAAAAAAAAGGTGCCGTTACTCCAGGGGAAAGTTGTTGAGAAAAAAAAGCTGGGGTGGGGCTGCCATTGCCCTTTTAAGATATGCAGTCCCTTTAAGACACGCATCCCAGCTGACTGTCGGACATTTGCGTACAGAGGTGCCAGTACGCTCCGTTCTTTCCAGGTAAGCTCTGATTGGAGGTGCCGGTACTGTGTACTGGGCAGTACCATCACAAAAAAAGCACTGGCTCTCGTAACTGGATTGCCTTCCTCCTTTCCCTTCTGCAGATCCCTCCTTGGTATTCCTCCCCCCCGGCCCTGAGGACTCCTTCATCTTCATCATCGGCTCCAGCGAGGCCACCATCCCGTGCCGCGTGACCGACCCCCGGGCCACGGTGACTCTCTATGAGAAGAAGGTCAAGATCCCGATTCCCGCAGACTATGACAGGCAGCAAGGTTTCAAGGGGTTCTTCGAGGACAAGACCTACATCTGCAGTGCGATGCTGGGCGAGCGGGAGGTGCACTCTGATGCGTATTATGTCTACAGAATCCAGGGTGAGCCGCTTTGTAGGTCTGCCCAGGGGTGGCTCAGAGGGGTCAAGGCTGGTCTGTGTAAAGCCGTGGTGGGCAACCTGTGGTCTGCAGGCCTCCCACAGCCCATTGGGATTCTATGTGTGGCCCATGAGATATTTTGTTTACTGTTGCTGATGCACAAATGTGCCAGATTCTGTTGGTTTCCATCCATGTCATTTTTTTCCTACCAGTGTTACTAAAGTGACACCCATAAAGCAAGGGCACGTGAAGTGAAGTGCATGCTGATTGCACACTGACTGTGAGAGCCGTGCGCTATCTCTGCACCCAATCAAAGTGCTGCTCCCATTCAGTCCCCACACCCCACAAATTCTAGGCATGCAAGCACAGTGGGCAAAACTGCCCTGTCCTGGGAGACTGTCTTGGTTACAGCAATCTTACGGCCCACTGAGATGGAGGAGGGCCCCTCATGCGGCCGACTCACTAGCCTAGGTTGCCATTGCTGGTCTAAGGGCAGCTGCAGCCCCCCTCCAGGTTAAATATGGACTCCCTGCCTCATCTGAGCACGTGGCCCTAAGGGCTGAAAGCCTCCGGCTCTTCCCTGGGAGAGGCTGGTGCTGAACCTTGGTTAGTTCACAGCACCGCAGCTAGAGGGCAGCTCTGCTGGAGAGTTCAGGCTCTCCTGGGTGATGGGATTTGGGCACTGCTCTCTATGGGCTACGTTTTGCCATCGTTTACCAAGGTTCCCTCTAAGCTGTGTGGCAGCACGGCCCTGCAGCTGCATAAGGAGCTCCTTGAATGAGCCCCACCAAGGGGCTCAGGGCTACCACATGGAGCTGCCTAGATAGGTGAGGGGCACTTCTCCCTCAGTGACAGCAGCAGCTCCCTGCTGCGGACAGAGCAGTGAGCCTGTCCTGGCCTATAGTGAGGGGACAGTAGGGAGGGGACATGTCCCTACCGACCGGAGAAACTCGCTGCTCTGTGCTCGGCAGGGAGCTGCTGCTGTCGCTGATGGAGAAGTGCCCCTCCCCCTGCCAGGCAGCTCTGTCTAGAGCCCTGAGCCCCTGGGGCCGTGCTGCCGTGCAGCTTAGAGGGAACCTGGCTCGCTATTAGCCTCACAATAAGGAGCCTGGACCCTGGTAAATCAAAGCAGAATCTAGGCCCATGGGCTCACTGAGGCTACGGCTACACTGCCGGGTTTTTTCGGAAGAAGATATGCAAATTGCACTCGCATTTGCATATCTTCTTCCAATTCTTTTTGCGGAAGTGGTTTTGCTGCTATTTGGCCCTGTGTAGACGGGGCCAAATGTTGGATAAAAACCCTCTTTCGCAAGACTCTATAAACCTTGATTTACGAGGAATAAGGGGTCTTGCAGAAAGAAGGTTTTTTTCCAACATTCGGCCCCCGTCTACATGGGGCCAAATAGCGGCAAAACCTCTTCTGCAAAGAGAATCAGAAGAAGATATGCAAATGTGAGTGCGATTTGCATCTCTTCTTCCGAAAAAAATGGCAGCATAGCCATAGCCTCAGTTTCCAGACTCTCCTCTTGGGACCAAACCCCTCCCCCCACCCGGTCCTCCCTGTCCAGAGCTGTTCCCAATGACAAGCTCCAGCAATGGGCTTCATGCCCAGCATGAGCCTGCACGCGCCTTCCCTGCTCAGCCTGCAGCTCCCGTTCCTGGGGAAGGGGACATGTTTATAGGGTCATGAAGTGGGCACAAGGTGGAGCATGTCCGAGCCCCGCTGGAGTCCCTCCTGCAGAATTCCCTGGGCTCCCCAGTAGCGCGTTAAGATCACGTTGCTTCCCCACGCCAGGGCGCTGGTCGGAGCATGGGACATTTTGCCATTGGACTCAGCTGAGGTCATAATCCCTGGGCATGTGTGTGTAGCGGCCAGCGAGCACAGAGGCCACCTCTGCCCCAGAGAGCTTCCAGGCTCAGTGAAAGACAAGAGACGCCCGGTGGATGCCGACAGGCAGGGCAGTACTGCGAAGCAATGAGACGATCCTGTTGATGGGGTAGGCCGGGGTCCCAGCTTTGATTCACCCCTGGCTGTGTCCCTCCCTCCTCTCCAGTCTCCTCGCTGAACGTTTCCATCGGGGCGGTGCAGACAGTGGTGAAGCGAGGAGAGAACATCACAGTGATGTGCACTGTGAGTGGCAACGAAGTGGTCGACTTCAGCTGGTCTTACCCTCGCCAGGAGGTGAGTGTAACCGGCCTGGCAGCTCCTCCCTTTGCCCGCTGTGCCAGGGCCACGTGGCAGTGTCAGGCTGGGCTGCCTCCTTCACGGCAGGAGCCCCCAGACTTGGCACCCCCCCAGCAGTGCCAAGGTGGCATCTGGCTCCCTGCCACTCACAGCCTGTTCCGTGGCCCCTTCAGTGCCCGCCTGCACAAGCTGGGAGGCTGCTATAGGTCTCAGCTCTGCAAGGCCCTTGGGTGCGTTGGCCAAGACAGCAGCTCTCAGGGTCTGCACTGCTGGCGTGCGAGGCCGTCCCACGTCCACCACCGAGCCCAACAGGGAGGCGATGGCCCACAGGCTCCCGCACAGCAGCTGGGAGTCCTGGGATTGTGACCTTGGGCAGGCAGCTCACAGCTCTGGTGGCCTGGAAGATGGAGTGAAGCTGGCAGGGCACAGCCAGGCACCTGCTCCCCAACCTGTCCGAACGCCTTGCAATCATTAACGCTCCTGGGAGGTAGGGAAGAGCCATGATCCCTGTTGACAGATGGGAAACCGAGGCACAGAGCGACTACATGGCCCATGCAAGGTCGCCCTACGTGGCAAAGCAGGGGGTGATCCCAGGTCTCCCTAGTCCAAGGATGGTGCCCTAAACCACTGGGCCATTCTTCCTCCGTGGGGCCTAGGTCTGCTGGTCTGTGCTCCCTCCCCCAGCCGACTGGGCCTGCCATGTCTGTGGAGGCAATGCAGGCTTGGTTCAGATTGACTGAGGCAGGCGGGGGGAGCCCGGGTGAGGTGGGAGAGCCGCTCTCCCCTTGCCACACACCCTGCCACTTGAGATGCCTGTCAGTGCCTCAGGAGCAGGGCCGGGGGACGCGGAAGGGAGCGTCATCCACCGCTCCTGCCCCGGGGGCCCCAGCACAAGGCCCAGGCCGGAGCCCTGTTCATGGCTGACCCTGCAGTGCGTTCCAAGCCAAGCACACGTGGGGTCCGGATTCCAGTGCTCCCCTGGCCTGGCGGGCTCCTTGCTGTCGAGTTCTGATCTCATGGCGGGTGGGGTGTCTCCTCTCTCTCCTGCGCAGGCGGGGAAGGCTGTGGAGCCGGTGACAGACTTCTTGCCTGGATCCAGCTATGAAATCCGCTCCATCGTGACCATCCAGGATGCAGAGCTGGAGGATGCTGGCACCTACAGCTGCCACGTCTCCGAGGTCTCCCACCAGAATAAGGACAGGAAGGACATTGAGATCCGCGTGATCGGTGCGTTGCCACCCGCGCGGGGCCAGCGAGCTCTGGGCACCCGCTAGCCCTGCCACCTGCCTGTGTCCGGGCCACACAGGCTTGGTGTCTCCCCTCTCCCCTTCCGCCGTGCCTTCTCCTCTCCTGGGGGCAGGCCCCAGGGCGGGGCTGCTGACCCCGCTCCCCTGTGAACCGCCTGCAGAGCGCGGCTTTGTGATGTTCCACACTGGCCTGACCGACGTCGAGCTGGCCGAGGTGCACAAGAGCCACACCATCCAGGTGCAGCTCGAGGCCTATCCGCCGCCAACCATCCTGTGGCTGAAGGACAATGAGACCCTGAGGGTGGGGAACAGCAGCGAGTTCGCCATCACCAGCAAGAGCCTGTCAGAAACCAGGTGGGTGGAACAGGCCCCTGCCCAGAGATGGCTGTGGCCAGGGCCCAGCGAGAGAGCCGCTACCATCCAGTATGCAGCAGAGGGGTGGGAATTCTCATGCGCTGCGAGGCGAGGAGTTCTCCACAGTGATCCTGACTCGATGGTTTGCTGTGCGGTTTCTGTGTAAGCCTCGGCTGGGTGGGTGGGAGTGAATCACCCCCATAGTCCTGTTGGGCACCAGGGAGCCTCTTCCCATCTTCACTGTGTGGAATCCTTTCCCCTCCAGGTACCAAACCACTCTGACCCTGGTGCGGGTAAAACAGAAGGAAGGAGGATTCTACACTGTCCGGGCGTCCCACGAAGACGACATGCAGGAGCTGTCCTTCTACCTGCAAATTAATGGTGAGGAGAGAGCACCACCAGTCTTTGATACACGGGTGTTAGACGGGGTCCTAACAGCCCCCTCCACAACTCTCAGCTGGACGCAAAGACCCGGCTGCTCCGACTGCAGCCTCTTTGAGTCGTTTTTGTCAGAGCAACGGGTGGAAGCAGACCAGGCCGGGAAAAGGGTCGGCAGTGCTGCCTATTGACACTGAGCTCTACTGTTGCTGTGTGCGTACCACAAACAGTCAAAGGCAGGTGAATGCTTCACAGTGGAGCTGACAGACTCACTGGGCCCCTGGGAAGCTGGGGGGAGGAGGTATCTCCTCGCTCCCAGAGGGGGCGGGGCCTCGTGGGGAGGGGAGGGGCCTCATGTGGGAGGGGCGGGGCCAGGCCTAGCCACCCCAGGCAGCCCTCAGTGTTACCAAGAGTGCACCACGCAGGGCTCCGGCAACGATTTAAAGGGCCCAAGGCGCCAGCTGCCATCACTGCCACAATAGCGGCAGCGGCAGCCAGAAGTCCTGGGCCCTTTGCCCCACACATTGTCAAGCCTGTTGCTTCACATTTGGTTCATCGGGTGGCAGTGAGCCCCATGCTGCCTGTGTGTGTTCCCGCCTAAGGAGGGTCAGAGTGCCAGTTGTTTTTTGCAGGAAATTTTGGGGCAGGAAAGTTGTGGAGGGTTTTTTTTTTCCTTCTGATTTGGGGTTTGTTCCAAATCTTTAACCAAAACCCATATTTTCATGTTGTTTCAAAGAACATAACCAAAAAACAAAAAAAGTTTTGCTGGAAACATCCCCCTCCCCCCCCACTGTTCCGCTTTCACAGTGTGGTGTGACTTGTGGGCCCCGAGTGAAATGGGCGTGGGTCTAGCAGGGAGCTGAGCCCGCTTGCTCAGCTCTAAATTTGGCTCTAAAAAGCTCTAAATTTGGCCCTTAAATCTCAGCCCCTCCAAGGTGGAGAAGAGCTCTCTGCCCGTCTCCTACCAGGTCTCAGGGCAGCATGGGAGGGAAACCTGCTGCCCGCCCCGGCTCACCCTCCACCTCAAGGGAGGGGACACGCTCCTCCTCCATTCCAGCAGGCCCTAAAGTTGTGCAGCTCTTGCTGAAAGCACTGGGGCTGTGCACACAACCAGCCCTGGCCTCTCCGCAGCCCTCTGCAGGGGGCTACTTACTTCACTCTGGTTCCCCGGCGTGGATGGTTCCTGCCAGTCCCTCCCCCTCTCTCTCTCCGAACACACGCAGGTACTATGGGGCCTCGCATGGCTCCATTAGCCAGCCTTTCCACCTGCCACCCCCGTTCCATGGCCGTCGCTTCCCTCCCGCAGGCAAAGCAAACAGCTGACTCTCTTGTCTCTTCCCAGTGCCCGCCAAGGTGCTGCTGCTGAAGGAGAACAGCAATGCCAGCAGCGGGGAGCAGACAGTCACGTGCACCACAGAAGGGATGCCCGAGCCAGAGCTGAGCTGGTTCACCTGCAGCGACATCAAAGGGTGAGGGGGCCGGTGACCCATGGCATGCATGCTTTCCTTTCCTGGGTCCACTTCGACGGATCCCGGGGGTGGGTGTCCTCTCACCCAAAGCACCTGCATTGTGCCCGCTAGCACCTCCTGCTGAGAGAAACCGGGAACCGGGCATCAATGGGCATTTCTTGCCCCATGCCTAGACCTCTTACACCTGCTAGGGAAAGTCGGGACTGAATTTGCCTGATTAATTGATGCAGCGGTGTGTCTACTTAGAGCTCCAGGAGCTCAGCCCTGAAGGGGTTGAGATCTCTGCTAGTGGAGTAATGAAGATGGAGCTCTGGTTTTTCACCTCAGTGACTGTATTACCAGACGGGAGCCCCTTTGCACTGGCGTACAGACACCGCACACCTGCTGTCCCTTCCCAGCACTTTACAGGCATGTGTACACTAGGAATTAATGACTCCAGGTTTTACAAAGTTGAAATAGCATGTCCCCACTGTGAGGAAGCCTCAAAATTAGTCTGAGGCAGGCTCCGTTAATGTGGACGCACTACCTCGAGTTAGAGCCCCAGGAAGCACTGGGGAGTCATTCATTTGAATTACTCTGGGGAGTCATTATTCAAAGTAGCGGCACCGGAGCGTCCTCACTACTGCTATTTCGAAATAATGATTTTGGAATTAGCGTTATTCCCCAAGGAAAGCGGGAGCACAGACTTTGAAATAAGCGGCCCGTTATTTTGAAATAATGGGCTTGGCAATGTGGACGCTCCGCTTATAAATTCAGCCTAAGGGAGGTTATTTTGAAACTAGCCAATTAGCCCATCATAAGATGGGATTTTCAGGTCTCTCCTCCATGTAGGTCTTCTCTCCTGAGCTTCCGGTCTCTTGCTCCATCTCTCTCGCTCTCTCTCCTCTTCCTACTGCCTCCCCCTCTCTCTCTCTCAGCTCTCCTCCGCCTCCTGCCTCTCTCTCTGTCTCTCTCTTTCTCTTCTCCTCCCACTCCTGCCTCTCACTCGGGGGACCACGGAGCCCAAACGGTCGCTCGCGCCACTTGCTCCCATGCAGCAGCCAGGCTGAGCGGCACAGAAGTCAGCTGAGTGCCACTGCGGGAGGTGAAGGGGAGCAGGGCGGTGACGTTCACAGCCGGGGACGGGACCTGGAGCTGCTGTCATGCCGCACATCACCGCCCCGCCCCCCTTCGCCTCCCGCCGTGGTGCTCGGCTGACTTCCGTGCCGCTCAGCCGGGCCACCACGGGGGAGCCCAAACGGCTGCTTGCGTCGCTTGCTTCCCCGCGGCAGCCCGGCTGAGTGGCGCAGAAGTCAGCCGAACACCACGGCGGGAGGCGAAGGACGTGACTCAGGCAACAGCACCGCCCAGAGGGAACAGCCAGCATTTCAGCGTTACAGAGTCACAGACATTGGGCTACTATATATATGATAACGCCCTAGTGGAGGCCAGAGCTAAGTGTGAGGTGAGAGACAGCAGGTGAACCCAGGCCGGCAGACGGGGGAGCAACAAAAGGCTGCTGGCCAGTGTGATAGGCAGCAGTCGCAGTACATGTGACTCGGGTCACTGAGGGGTCTATTTTAACGTTTGTGCAGAGGCGCGGCTTGACCTCACCAGTCCTGAAGCTCCCGCTTTGGTTTTCCAACCACCTCTGGGAGGCTCACCCCTCATTTCTCATGGGACCCACAAAAGCAGTGGGTGCTGCAGCAGCACCCTGTTAAAAATGTCCATTCTCCAGCACCGATACCAGCCGTGCTGCACTGCGGCACGTTCCGTCTTGCCCTTGCGGTTGGCATGTGTCCCTGGCTGGTTCCCAGGGAAAGGGCGAGAAGAAGTGCCTTCGAACAGAAGCTAGGATGGGGCTCACTGGAGCCCCCTGTGGGTGCATCTACACAACAGTGTTATTTCAGAACAACTGACGTTATTCCGAAATAACATCGTCCGCGTCTACACTGCAAGCGCTTATTTCGCCATTATGTGACCCTCATTGCACGAGGAGTAGGGGAAGTCGGAGGCAGAGCATTCCTCCTCGGACTTCCTGCTGTGTAGACCGCACCACAAGCCGAGTTAAGCTATTTCGACTTCAGCGACGCAATTGACGCAGCTGAAGTTGTGCAGCTTCTTTCGCCTGTAGCCCAGCTGTGTCGACAGGCCTTTGAGCCCCCCCCCGGCTCATCAGTGATGGTGCAAGAGAGATGCTAACAAACCCAGGGGTCTGCGCTGGCTGTTCTAGGAGAGACCCGGTGACAGGGGAGGAGGGAAGCTCCCTGGAGGACGAGCTGTTCTCCTCAAGGGTTTGCAGGGCAGCGGGAGGGTCACAAAGGGCCGAGCTAGACCAGCTATGAACACAGCATCCCGCAGCGTCGGGCTCCTGGGATTGTCTCCCATGTCTGGTGCTTTTTCCAATGGGCAGGTGCGGCAGCCAGGAGCAGCCCACCAGACTGCTGGGGAACAGCTCGGAGGAGATCAACGTGCAGACCGGCACCGTGTACCATGAGGCGCTGAAGGTTTACCAGGTGAACAGCAGTCTGCGGCTCCGCAGCGTGGACGAGCGCCGGCTCATCCGATGCTCTGTGCAGAACCTCCTGGGCAGTGATTATCAGGACATCACCCTGGCCCCACACGGTGAGTCACCTGGTGCCTGCTCTACCTCTACCTGCTCTACCTGTGCAGGGCTCTGTGCTGGAAGCATAGCGCAGGCCGGGGGACTCGGCTGCTCCGAGGGTCTGCAGCCTGCTCCTTTCGTTCAAGTGGAAGAGGCCTCTGCTGATGAAGCAGTGTAGCTAGAGCCTTTGGTGCCCATTGGATGTGGCCAGGGCCGTCCTTACTCAGACACAGAACACGCCACTGTGGAGGGCACCAGAAAATTTGGGGCACCGCTGGGTCTTAATGTCCACCCTCCCGCCTCTTCCTAGCCCTGTTCTGTGGCTCTGCCGTCTCCAGAGAGGAGCTAGTTCACTTACAAGGGACAACGCCTGCGGCACCCTTCGCAGACACCTAGCCTGGGAAAGAGCCACTTATTTCAGTAGTAATGAAGCCATTTAACAGGCATTTGCCACTCCCGGGTCCCTACTGCTCGTTACTGTGTTAGTCCACAGGACCTGAGTTTCAAATTTTCTTTAAAAATATTTCACTGGGGTGTTGCTGAAGATTATAAAATCACAGCTCTAAAATACTGACCCCCCCCCCCCCGCCCTGCCACCGCCGGGCTGCCATCAGGCATAGGGGTACCAGTTTTATAGCGTTGCGAAGGGCCCCATCAATACTAAGGACGGCCCTGGATGTGGCCAACATTGTGTGCCATCGGCATGAGGCAACTTCAGTGTCTGGCATGTGCGTGCCCCCCGCTCCCTCTCCTGGCCGGTCTCTCTGCAGGGCTCCTGCCTCCTGCTTTGGAGTCTGTGCCCGCAGGGTAAAATGAACCGGAGGTGCACAGTCCGGTCTGAATGTCCTCGGTCCTGACACGGAGCAGTCGCATCTGTGTGGAAACCAGGAGGGGGCGGATGTGCCAGAGCCAGACCCCACGGAGTCAGTGCGAAGGGAGAGCGGGAAGTTTTGCAGAGAGCAAGCGGGCACCCCACCAGCTTTGTTAGCCACTTGTTATCCAGGCTGCAGGCACCAGAGGGCACCACACACACATTTGTAGGCTGGGAGAGGGACCAGGGACAAGAACCCGCACAGCTGGGCCAGCTCCTACCACGGGAGACCACTGCCCCCTACTGCCCACGGCTCTGTGCGCCTCCCTGAGCCAAATCGCTTCTAAAAGCCTCTGGCCCTGGGGAGCTGTGCTGCCGCAAAGGGGCTGGAGCATCACCCCGAATTTCTTCCCCCCACCCCTGTGTGCCTCTCTCCAGCCCCCACGGGGGATTAGTTCTAGGGGCTGGGAGCAATCATCCAGGGTGACCCCGAGCCCAGCAGAGAAGGGAGAGGCTGGCTGGGTCTGGATGAGTGAGGGATGGGAAAGCCAGCCAGGGGACGCCACAAGTCTGGCTAAGGGTCATTTCCATACGTTTCCAGGGATGGATGGAGCGTGCCAAAATGTGCCCCAACCCAGCACTGGCTGTGGGAGTTGAAGTCAGCTGGGGGAGGGGGATTTGGAAAGGGGGGGGAGCAGTACTTATAGGCAAGAAGGGGCAGGATCACAGCCATCTTGGCTAGTTTCTCCGAGTGGGTGCCCTGAGCGGCCCCAGCTGCGAGGGGCTGGAGGGATCTGATGGTTTCCCATGTGGCTCTTGTTGCAGCCTTTCCCTTTAAGGTGGTCCTCATCTCAGGCATCCTGGCCTTGGTGGTGCTGGCCGTCATCTTCCTGGCGATCCTTGTCATCGTGTGGAAGAAGGTCAGGGTGAGCCCACCCCCTTGGGACAGGGCGGTGGGAGGCCTTCTCCCTTTGACTTCAGGCCCTGAAAGGGCCTGGCTGGGCTGCCATGGGCAGCTGACAAACAGCCCCCTCTTCTAGCTGCTCTGTACAGAGATGGAGCGCCCCCCCCCACACACCCCGCCTGTCCCGGCTCAGGCAGCCAGCTGCAGACCTTCCCTCAGCGTCCACGGCAGCAGGGATGTCCCCCTGAGGGGGCTGTGGGAGGCAGAGGGTGCAGGGGACCCGCCCCAGCACAGCCCTTCGCTCAGTTGTCCCTCCAGGCTGCACCGCACCCTCTGAGATCTCTGCCCCACCCCCCGGCAGAAGCCTCGCTATGAAATCCGCTGGAAGGTGATTGAGTCGGTCAGCTCTGATGGACACGAGTACATCTACGTGGATCCCATGCAGCTCCCCTACGACTGCAGCTGGGAGCTCTCCAGGGACAAGCTGGTGCTTGGTAAGGGGGGCTTTCATGGGGGCTGGGATGCCAAGTGTAAGAGATGGAAAAGAAGGAGGTACAAATGCAGGATCCCCGCAGTGGCAGAGCATGTCTGCAACCCACCAGTGTGTGGGGGGGCCTGTAGCCAGGGCCAGCTGGGCAGGAGACAGAGGGGCTGACTGACTGGCCGGGCCCTTGGGCAAAGTGTGGGGAGTGGGGACCGGCTCCGTGCCCTGGAAGGGGCGGAGCCTTAGGTAGAAGGGGAGGGGCTGGGACTAGCCTCCCCTCAGGCAGCCCAGAGCACTCCGCTGGAGGCTCCAGCAGTGATTTAAAGGGCCAGGAACCCCAGGCTCCTTTGAATCGCCAGGCCCCAGGGCAACTGCCCTCCTTTTGTCAGCGGGCCTGGCAGGGGGTGTGGGACTGAGGTGCTTCCATGGGGTGTGTATGTCACCCACCCAGCGATGCTCTTTGCCCTGGGAGATGGGGCGTGGGAAGCAAATACCGATCCTCCCAGAGAGAGCCTGTGCTCCTTAGAGCATTTAGGGGGATTCAGGGGGTGACTGCCTGCTCTGGGGTGGGCTGGTGAGGCACAATCATCAGGGCTGTCATGTGCAGGGGCCCTGCCTCTGAGCCATGCTGTGTCTGCTCTGCCTGGGCATTGCTGTGCTGATCCAAGACAGGATCTCAGCTCCCAGGCATCACGGCAGGACTGGCCTCTTGGGCAGCCTCGAGGGAACGCCAGCCCCATTCCCAGCACAGCAGGTAGCCCCAGAGGAGGGGAGCCCACTAGCATGTAGGGGACCCTCCATGAACTGACATTCAGCATCAAAGACTCCCCTCCATTACGGGAATCTTCCCTCTACCTTCCTGAATTTTCTGTACCCTCTGCTCTGTCTCCCACCCCCTCCTTTTTTTCCTCGCTCTCCCCTCCCCCCCCCCGTCTCCTATTTATTTTGGGTCTGCACATCCTAAACTCAAAACTCCGGTCATCTATAGAAATGGGTTGTGCCCACGAAAGCTCATGATACCATCTACATGTTTTGTTAGTCTATAAAGTGCTACCAGACCGTTTCTCGTTAACCTAGTTGTTTTTCAAACTATCATACAGCGATAAACTACATCATAGTTATGCATGTAAGAGATTAACTAACTTGTTAAAATAACACTCAGAAAAAATTTTAAATAAAACTAACACACAACACGAGAATCGCCCTCGCTTTCTTGAAGGCCCTTGAAGCAATAAGTAGCTTAAGGCTAAGTCACACTTGCAGGGACACCATCCCTGCCCATCCTGGCTAATAGCCATTGAAGGACCTGTCCTCTGTGAATGTATCTAGTTCCTTTTTGAACCCTGTTAAAGTCCTGGCCTTCATAACATCCTCTGGCGAGGAGTTCCACAGGTTGACTGTGTGCTGTGTGAAGAAAAACTCCCTTTTGGTTTGTTTTAAACCTGCAACCCATTAATTTCATTTGGTGACCCCTAGTTCTTACGGGAACAAGTAATAACTTTTCCTTATTCACTGTCTCCACACCAGTCATGATTTTATAGACCTCTATCATATCCCCCCCTTAGTCTCCTCTTTTCTAAGCTGAAAAGTCCCCGTCTTTTTAATCTCTCTCCATATGGCAGCCGTTCTAGACCCCTCATCATTTTGCTCTGGGCAGCCCGTTCAGTTCCCAGCCAGGTGGAAATCAGCCCTTGCCCAGACATACTAACCCCCCTGCTGGGATCACTATGGTGCGCTGCTGTCTTTCCCGTCCAGGGACACGCATTTCTGAGCGGCTGCCTGTGGGCCCCTGCCTGACTGTCGGAGGGCTGCTGCTGCCGCTGAAATCTGCCTCTCCCTGGTGTTTTGCTGCAGGTCGCACTCTCGGATCCGGAGCCTTTGGCCGAGTGGTGGAGGCAACGGCCCATGGCCTGAGCCACTCACAATCCGTGATGAGAGTGGCCGTGAAAATGCTCAAGTGTGAGTCTCTTGCCGTCTCTCACCTCCACGCATGGCCACTGCCGCTCTCTTCGGTCATTCCGCTCTGCACTGTTGGCTTCCCTCTCTCCTTTGCTTGTTCTCTCTTACCAGGGGACCCTCCCTTTGCATAGGCACCAGCTGAGTGACTCATTGTCTCTCCCCTTGCAGCCCTGCCCAGGGTGGGATCGGGACTTGGCTAGCTACCCGTCTGCTCCCTCACAGATGATTCTAGCAGGGTCGGTCCCTGTGGGCCTAGCACGCAGGGCCGGTCCTAACCAATTGGCAGCCCCGGGCAACCACCCAGCTCACCCATAGGGTTGCCAGATGGTTTCCAAAAAAATACCGGACAAACATTTGTCAAGCAAAAAAACCCAAAAAACCAAACCCGCCAGGGAAAATTTGTCGAGCAAAAAAAAAAAGGGGGGGGGGTCGGGGAGTAACCAAGGAAACCTGGGGGGACGATTCAGGAGGTTGGGCCGAAATGCCCTGTCGGCTGGCGATTGCCCAGCTCGCCTGCCCCTAAGACCAGCTCTGCTAGCGCGAACAGGTATCTATTTCTAAGCAGCACTGTCTTTCCTGCCCTCTCTCCAAAAGGCAAAGGAAGCAGGAATGCTTAGGTCAGTATCTGAGCCTGGCTAAGAACTCAGGCTCCCAGCCTTGGGCTCAGCGCATACCTCCCTCCAGCGGCTCAGTGCTGCGTGTGTTACCCCAGTTCTCTGGGCTGTGCGTGTGCTCTTGTCTCGCACACCTCAATGTTCTCCCTGCTTCGTGCTGACGTGTCTGTTTCACAGCTACCGCCAGGAGCAGTGAGAAGCAGGCCCTGATGTCTGAGCTGAAGATCATGAGCCACTTGGGACCTCACCTAAACATTGTCAACTTGCTTGGAGCCTGCACCAAAGGAGGTACCTGTCCCCTCGCCTTCCCCTCCCCCGCACATGATCCCCCTTCCTCACAGCTGGGATCTGTCTCCTCCCCCTGCTGCCCCAAACATTAGCATGCTGCTTAGAGGTCACCACCATTAGCACAGTCCTCAGGCTAAGATTAGTGGGTCCCCCTGGGCCTACTGTTTGAATGGGAGAAAACTCTGTGCAAAATTCCCAGACTTACCTCCCTCCCCTGCCCCCGCTGAGTGTCCTTCCCCCTTCCAGCAGCAGGCATAGGAATATAATCTCCATCCAATCTCCTTCCAACAGTGTGATCAGTGAGAGAGGCCAATGCAGTGCTTGAGACTCACAGGCCAATGGTCCTGCCTGCTCTCCACTCATCTGACTGTACCAAACAAATCCCCAAAGTCTCTCTCTGGGACTTCCAGAGTCCACTTACAAACAATTGTGGGAGCAGTGGTGTTCCCTGTTAGTTGTGTACCTGTGCAGCCACTCAGGAGAGATTCAAATGCCACCCAGCTGATTGGCAGAGAGCCCACAGCTAGGCTTTCTGTTTCTGTTGGTGCACATCTGCATATGCCTTGGTGCACGTAGAAAAATTATTCTGCACATGGATGGAAAAAATCCACATGGATTCTGCACGTGGATGGAAAAGATTAGAGGACATGTTGGTTGGCAGTAGAGCTGGTCAGGAATTTTACTAGAAAATGACGAATTTGTTGTCAGGGAAAAAAATGGGTTCATATGAAAAAATTTCAACTCAGAAAAACGCAATTGTCAACATTTTCACAATGAAACATTCCAATTTTCTGTCTCAAAGTGATGTGTTGTTTTGACATTTAAACTAAGTGTCGTCAAAAAAAATGTTCTTTCACTGAAAAATGGTCGAAATGGAAATGAGATGTTTCCGCTGACCCAGAACCAAAACCTTTGAGAAGGTTTTCAGTTCATGGCTGTTTTCAAGCTTTCAGCTTTTTGTCCTAATTCAGGACAGGAACAATTTTTGTTCTCTTGTCACAAGACAGGAAAGGCATTTCCCAGCCACCTGTCGTCAGTAATAGAAGGGCAGCACTGGCGAAGCTGCCCCAAGCCTGCACTTGACTCCAATGTTCACCTTTCCCACAGGCCCCATCTATATCATAACGGAGTATTGCCGCTATGGAGACCTGGTGGACTACCTGCTCCGGAACAAGCACACCTTCCTGCAGTACTACACTGAGAAGGCGAGGCGAGAGATGGAGGTGTACGGGAATGTTTCCGAAGAGGAGAAGGTGTACAGGTGCTTTGAGTGTAATACCCTTCTCAGGAAAGGCAGAAGATCCCTAGAAGTGGGGAGGCAACAGTGGTCAAACCATCCCACCTCCCTGCGTTGCCCCTTTACCTTGAGGCCCCGCCCCTGTGCTGCCCCTTTTCTCTGAGGCCCCGCCCCTGTGCTGCCCCTTTTCTCTGAGGCCCTGCCCCTGTGCTGCCCCTTCCCTAAGGCCCCCCCTTGCACTGCCCTTTCCCTCAAGGCTCCACTCCTGTGCTGCCTCTTCCCCTCCCCTCCCTCCCTGAGCTCCCACCTCCCTGCTCACTTCTTTCTAGCCCCTGCTGCTTCGCCTCCCCCCCTCCCGCCCGTAGCTCCCCTTACCAGTAAAAAGTGGGAGGTCCCAGTCAGCTACAGCAGGGTCCTGTCCTTTCTGGGACACAAAACCCTAATGATTATGTTCTCTTGTTCACACTGGGGAAGGCTGGGGACTTAAGAGTAGGCTAAACCTCTGGGCCAGATGTGCAGTACATGGATTTCAGTGGAAGTTAGGAACCTAAATACCTTTGTGGTTCTGGGTCTTTGGGCCTTGCACTGGAATTTGCTGCATTTGCAAAGTCGGCACCCTGGCGCTCAGGGCAGATTTAGCACCGCGTTGTGGCAGCTTTTCTTTCCTGGCTGCAAAAGAGGAAACCGGTCCTCTGACTCTCCAGTTGCCACCAGGAGACCTGGGAATACCTGTGCAGATTTACTGAGCGGCACTGCTGGGGGATGTTACAAAGCAGTGTTTTGTCCCCGCACACAGATGCGATGGTGAAACAAGATGGGCGCTTCCACTGATGGAAGCTCTTGCAGTTTCTAGGGATGTTAAATGGCATTTAATCAGCTAATCGACTACTCGATGGAATTTCTATCAACTCGTCAATTCATTGATAAGGGGGCGAAACTGCAGAGCCACAGCGGAGTTAGCTGCCGGCCCTGGGAGCCAACCCCGCTGCAGCTCTGCCTTTTAAATGTATTAAGAGCTGCCAGGAATCAGCTGATTTACAGCTCGCACCCGTTCCCCCTGCTACACCTCTGCCTCCCTTGCCCCCCGCTTTTAAGCCTGATCCCCCCAGCACCGGCTCCTGCTCCCCACCCCTTGCTGCCTCTCTTTGACAGAGGCAGCAAGGGCGGGGGGAAACAACTAATCAAGTCACTAGTTGGCTATCAGATAAGCATATGCTTGTTGGATAGTCGATTAGCTGACTAGTCGCTTACATCCCTAGCAGTTTCCATTTCAAGTCAGATGAGGCAATAATAAAGGCTGAACAAAGAACTTTGATTTGGGCTCAGTGTTCACAGTAAGGCCTTGAAAATGAATCTGCAATTTTGCGCATACAGCAGCTTTTCACTGGGGAGTGTCAGCAAGTGCCAAACCTCAGATTTCTGCGTATCAGTTGCATTTGTGCAGAGTTGGAGAGTTACTATTTAGGCAGTTAGGCCCAAAAGGAGACCTCAGGTCCCTGCATTCAGTTGTACACCTTTATTTGTGTACAGGGTTACCACTAGGGTTGCCAAATGGTTTAACCAAAAATACTGAACACCCCCACCCACCACCAAAAAAAATAACAACCAAACACCAGGGAAAAAATTCTGTTGAGAAAAAAAAGAGGGGGAGGACCAAAGTTGTTGAGCCAAAAAAAAAAAAAAAAAAAAAGCGCTGCACCTTTAAATGGCCCCTTGCCAGACGCAGCAGGGAAAAATTGTCCCCATTGGGCTTCTATCCAAGGGAAACAGGAAATACTGGACATTTTACATGTCCAGTATTTTCTGTTTTTTCTACCGGACGGGGGACGCAAATACTGGACACCTGGCAACCCTAGTTACCACAGCAGCACATCAAACAGCTAACTGGAGCTGCACCATCACCTCGTTTGCACACCAGGCTGGGGTTTGTCAGGCCATCTCTGATGGAGGCTTTAGGTCCTCACAGCCTGGCCCAGATCCTCGAAGGTAATCAGTGGAGGTTAGGAGCCTAAATATCTTTGAGGCACTGGGCTTCTGTGCTTAAGGGAAACCTGCCCAGAGCCTGGCTATCAATGAGACCTAGTCCTCCAGAGGCCTAGAAGGGCCATGAGAAGACACTGACCAATAGGGAGCCAGCAGGCCAGTTAAGAAGGCTTGCGTGTGTCCAAAGTGGGCAGTGCTGAGTGAGAGAGGAACCGAAGAAAGGTTCTTACTAGCCCAGAATACTACGGCAGGGCAGAGGCTGCTCATGGCTTGGCTTGGCTTCGGCTTAAACCCTAACTAAGCCAGGGGTGGAGAATAGGGTTGCCAGGTGTCCGGTATTGGCAGTGCGTCTTTCTTTTGTGCCGTTCTTTTTGCTCAACCAATTTTTTTCCCATCATGTTCAATATTTTTTTTTTAAGTATCTGGCAACCCTAGTGGGGAACCTAAGGCCCAGGGGCTGGCTGTGGCCCCTGGCTTGCCTGGATCCAGCCCTGAGGTTCAGGGCTCCCCCTCAGCACTGGGGAGCCCGCCCTGGTGCTCCAGTCTCCTGCTGTCGTCCTGTGGGGCTGGAGCACACAAAACCTGCTAGCTTGGGCCCCCGCTGGGCTCTGGTGCACGAGAGGAGTGAGGAGTGTCTTTCTCTTCAGTTGGGGGGCCACGTCAGTGGTTTGGGGGGCGTGGGATTTGGGGGTTTTGTTTTTTGCTTCTCACTTGTGTGCGGCCCCCAACTGATTTTCCTGTGGATCAGCACCCCCAACCCAAAAAAGGTTCCCCGCCCCTGAACGAAGCAGTCATCTCTCGTAGTTCAAAGGCACAGAGCTAATCTTGAGTTTGATTTACATTAACCCTTTAAAGACTGACACTGCACCAACAGGAAGATCTGTTCGGCTCCAGCCCAGCCACCCGCCTGCACGCAAGAATAAGCAGGCAGATTTGCACACACGTTTGCATATGGACCGCAGGCCTCCCTCTAAGGAGCCTGTTCGCCTGCACTCCTGTGCAAACACTCACATGGGGAAAGATACAGGCACCACGCTGCTGCTGTGATTAGAGAGACGGGCTGAGTCCGTGGCCCAGTGGTTCACCAAAGAACGAGGATTTTTAAAACTCGGCTCGGTGTGGCTCCTGCCACCTCTCCCGCGAGAGGGGGGCAGGGGCAGAGTCATTCATTCTCAGGGCTTTCAAAAGTGCCGATGCTCCCCCCTTGGGTGACCCCCTCCACTGCAGAGGGAGAAGGAAATTCAGTCGACTTTTTGCCCTAGGGCAGGTGTGGAAACGTGCAGACAGTTGCGCGCACCTCAGATAGGCCACAGATTCCCAAGGCGCATGTGGAAAAGGGGCGCTTGGGACCATGCGAGTGTCAGGACCAGCTGCCGGCAAACTCAGGGCTGAGCAGTGATGTGTGTGCATGGTCCAGGCCTCTTGGCAATCTGACCCTCTGAGGCCTCCCTTCTCTGAATGTGAAATCCACCCCGACCTCTCTCTCATGCCATCTGTTCCGGATGATTCCTTTGCTTCCCTGCTCCAGCCTCGCCTTTGCTGTGGAAAGCGACGGCGGCTACATGGATATGAGCAAGGACGACTCCCTGGACTACGTTCCCATGTCTGATATGAAGGGAGAGCTCAAGTATGCTGACATTGACCCCTCCAATTACGGCATGCCCTACGAGCTGGACAGCTATTCCCCCTCAGGTAATGCACAACCCTGAAGAAGCGGGTCTGAGGAAGAGAGGGAGGGGATGTTGGTGCCAGGGTCACCCATCTCTGTTGCTTTAGCAGCTGGCTTGGAGGGGGGTGGATTCCCCCAGGGTCCGTTGAGCTGGAAGCGTGTTGTCTAGAGTTACCAGATGGGTTTCAAAAAAATATCGGACACACGTGATCTCAGAATGGGCGGGGGGGGGGAGGGACCGGCCAGGAGGGGAGTGGGGCTGGCCGAGAGGGGATTGGGGGGACTGGGACTGACTGGGAGGAGATCGGGGGGGGTGGATGGCAGGAAGCAGGGCTGGCCGGGAGGAGGTCAAGGGAGTGGAGCGGGCTGCGGGAGATCGGTGGAAAGAACCGGCTGGCGTGAAGCAGGGCTGGCCGGGAGGGGGTCGGGGAGAGCGGGGCTGGCCAGGGGAGATCGGGGGAAAAGAACCGGCCGGCAGGAAGCAGGGCTGGCCGGGAGGAGGTCAGAGGGAGCGGGGCTGGCCAGGGGAGATTGGGGGAAGGAACTGGCTGGTGGGAAGCGGGGCTGGCCAGGAGGGGGTCGGGGGGAGCAGGGCTGGCTGGGGGGGAACCGGCTGGCGGGAAGCAGGGCTGGCCCGGGTGCACGCAGATCCCGGGGCGCTGCGCACAGTCCTGGCGGGTTGCACGGGCGAGTCTGGCCCCGGGGATTCCATCCTGCCCTGCCCCCGCCCCCCTCCTCTCTACGGTGTAGCTGCATACTGCCTGGCTGGTAGACATGCTCATACCAGCCAGGCAGTACGCTACTACGTACTGATACTCATGATAATACTACAACTTAATTAGAAAATACCCGACATTTCTATGTCTGGTATTTTCTCAATTTGTTTCCTGGACAGAAAGCTCAAATACCGGACTGTCCCATTCGAAACCGGACACGTGGCAACCCTAGTGTTGTCAGGCTTTGTGGGAGCCTAAAAACCACAACTTCCATTTAGGGATGCCAGTGGTTAACGGGGGAGGCCTACCGGTTACAGTTAACCGGTGAGAGCTGGAATAGCCTTCATCCGCAGCAGGCCTGACCTGGGTGCGCTGCAAACAGGGACTCTCCATCCTCGCCAGAACAGCCCCATCCGCAGCAGGACTGGAGGGCCATGGTGGACTGGGGGGGCCACTCCAACCAGCCGGGCTGGAGCAGCACTTCTGCCTGTCCCTCCCATTTAATTGGTTAACCAGTTAGGCTTAACATCTAACCGGCTAACCCATCTAAACGAGATTTTACATCCCTGCTTCCATTCCCTGCCACACGAGCCCTGCTTTAATCCATGTGGAAGTCTGGTAACAGCTTTCGTGTGTGTCCCTCCTGCCTTTTTCTCTCTCCAGCTCCTGACCGGACGGACCGTGTGACCCTGATAAACGAATCCCCGCTCCTCAGCTACACAGACCTGGTTGGGTTTAGTTTCCAGGTGGCCAATGGGATGGAGTTCCTCGCGTCCAAAAACGTACGCGCGCCGGGTTGCCTGGCGGGTTTGGCGGGAGGCGGCTCTGAAGGGGAAGAAATCCAAGCTCGTGGTGGGCGACGTAAAAGCTCCCTTGACCTGCCAAACCTTCAGGCAGCCTTCATCAGGAGCCAGCTGCCCCTCTGACAAGGCTGCCTCCCTCCGGAGAGAACAGGCCTTTGCATGGAATAGCCGCTGACCCCCTCAAATTGCTGGCTCTCTCCTGGGGTCTCCTCAGCCTTCAGCCCCTCAGAACCACTCTCTGGTCGGGCCTCGTGCTGTTTTACCTCAGAGCCACCCTCGCCACAGGCCAGTGCTGTACCAACGAACCAGCAACCACCAGTAGCACACGTGCAGCCTTTATGTCCCAGTCTGCGGCACAGCCCACAAGAGCCACGCTCTCGGGGCAGCACGAGGGCTTCTGGGAACAGAGCCTTGGGTGGGAGTTAACAGCTGAATGGCCAAGGAGAACACAGCGCTCAGGGTCTCCCAGGCTAACTCGACTGGCTGAGCTTGGGCCAGTTGTGAAAGGAACTGAAGCTCTGTTGTTTGTTAGGAAGAGGATAGAGCTGGGCTGTGACCGCAATGGGACAACCAGAGCTGGATCAACTCTTCTGGGGACCGGGGGCTATAAGATATCGTGGGACCCCCTAGGCTCTGGGGTGGGGCCTAATTGGGGTTCAGAGTGTGGAAGAAGGCTCTGGGTTGAGGCATGCAGTTAGGTGCAGGAGCAGGTTCAGGGCAGGAGTTAGGGTGTGGGGGAAGCTCAGGGCAGGAGGTGGGGGCACGGGGTGCCGGGTCTGAGCAGGAGTTAGAGTGTGGGAGAAGCTCAGGGCAGAAGGTGGGGGCGTGGGGTGCCGGGTCTGGACAGGAGTTAGGGTGTGGGGGAAGCTCAGGGCAGGAGGTGGGGGCGCGGGGTGCCGGGTCTGGACAGGAGTTAGGGTGCAGGAAGGAATTCAACGCTGGGGTAGTGCAAGTCTTCAGGAGGGGAGGGGGCAGATGGCTCTGCACACTGCCCTGTGCTCACTTGCAACCCATTGGCCATAATTCCCAGCCAATGGGAGCTGCAGGGGTGGAGCCTGCAGGCCTTGGGACAAGATGTGCATGGGGATGACAGAAAGGGTGGGGCTGAGGGCAGTCAGCCCTTAATGCCATCCAGACTGTGGCACACACACACACCCCGCTGCAGCCTTCAGAGTTGTGCAGGGTGCCCAGATGGTGCTCCGATGGCAATTCCAAGGGGCCCAGAGCTCCCAGACGCTTTTGAATCACCGGGCCTGGGAGCAATTGCCCCTTCTGCGCCCCACCCCGTCGGTGGGCCTGTCTGCAGTTGTAGCTCCAGCTCAGTGGGGAGGGGGAACAGCAGCGTGCAGAGTGGTGTTTCCGTGGCGTGGGCACACCCTCTAAGGGCTCCCCATTCCCTTCCCTACAGTGCGTGCACCGAGACCTGGCCGCCAGGAACGTCCTCATCTGCGAGGGGAAGCTGGTGAAGATCTGTGACTTCGGGCTGGCCAGAGACATCATGAGGGATTCCAATTACATCTCCAAAGGCAGCGTGAGTCGGGGAGCAGGGCCCTTTCCCTTCCTGCCCCGTGCCAGCCGGCACACGCTCACCTTGCTTTACTGGGCGGTCATCTCTCTTCCCAAGCAGGGGGGGTCAGAACTCCCCCCAGCTCTCCTCCCCCAGCAGTGTGGATCCTCCATTAGCCTGACAACAAATGTTTCTTCCCTGCCTCTCGGAGGGCGACCAGGACTAGGGACCATTAGTGTTCGTGGCTTTACACAGAGGTTAGACTAGGTAAGTGGGGAGCTATCACCACCAGCCATGGAGAAGGGGGAACTGGGGGGGGGGGTACTGGTCCCCCAAGTCAGGGAGAGAAGGGGGAGATTTCTCTAATCCTGGCCAGAGCTGCCAATGGAGGGACAAAGGGGGCAGTTGCCTTGGGGCCCAGCAATTTACAAGGGCCCGGAACTGTGGGCCTTTAAATTGCCACCAGAGCCCCACATGGCACGGTCCAGGCAGTGTTGAGGGTTGCCTGAGGGAGGCATGGTGCAATACAGGTGGTGCTGAGGGCTGACTGCCTCTAGCCCCGCCCCTTCCACTCAAGGCCACGCCCCTTCTGGGAGGCCCAGACCTGAACCCGCCCCTAACACACACATTGTCCAGGGCCTGGCCCCCCCTGCCCTCATCTCTACGTCTGATGGAGCCACGAGAACATTCTTTCTAGAGCCCTGTGCCGGAACGTAGAGAAGAGCCCCTGTTGGTCCCGCAGCCCAGAGCGCACTCCCACCCCTCACCCTGTCCCCGTGCAGCTCGTAGCTCTGAATCATCTGCCAGAGTGAGAGGCTGGGGCTGGGAGAGGCTGAGCTGTGTGACCAAAGCGTCCCCATGAGTCTCTCGCAGAGCTGGGAATGGGCTCCAGATTTTCCGACTCCCAGGCCCGTGCTCTAACCACTAGACCGCACCGAAAGAGGAAGTGCTTGTCTCGGGCTCCCCTGCAAGGGCTTTCAAGGAAGGCGGTTTGGGTCTTTCTAGGTGGGAGAGGGCCCCGGGCTCCAACAAGCATCCACCAGGATGTTCTCTTGGTTTAAAGTTAACAATATGCGAGGCAGTGCTGGGGGAAGATGAATAATCCTTCACTCTTCACAAAAGCAGCTCTCAGAGAGTTTTATAAAGGAGATCAGTGTTATTGCCCCCACTTGACAGAGGGGGAAATTGAGGCATGGGGAAGAGCAGGGATTTGCTCAAGGTCACCCGGCAGCTCAGTGGCAGAGCTGGGGACTGGAAACTAGGTCCCCAGAGCAGGGGTTGAGCCACCAGCCCATCCTGGAGTAGTCAGGGTGCCTCTTCCCACTCTGACTTGCTGAATCGCTGCCTGCCAGGCCAGGGCAGACCTTAAGCCGATTCGGCCGATTCTGCCGAATCGGGCCCCGCGCCGAAGGGGGCCCCGCGCCCTGCACCCGGAAGTCGGCTGCTCCCCCTTGCCTGTGCAAGCTGCCGGCTGCTGCTGCCATGCGCATGCGTTTTCAGGTGGGCGGGGAGACGCCCGAGCATGACGTGACGTCGTCACGGCCCAGGATTTTTAAAACTGAAAACTGCAGGCGACTCGGAGTCCGGCCCCGCATTGTAGAAGGCAGAAGGTAAGGGAGGGGAAAAACTAGGGGGGAGGGGTGGGAGGCGTAGTCAGCTCTCAGCCACCTGCAGCCCGGGGAGCGGCGACTCGTCCTGAGCACTTGGAGCCGGGGCGCGGACAAAGCAGGCGGGGTTGCGCTTCCCCCGCGGGGCCCCGGGCCGCTTGCAGAGGCGGGCCCGGCCCAGCCCGGCCCCTGGCTGCCGTCTCTGACTTGGGGGGCTCCAGCACCAGGCTCTGTAGGCTGAGGCCGCGCACGGAACCGGCCGCTAGCACGGCCACCACCTGTGGCAGCTTGAGCAGCGGCAGCGTGCTCCAGCCTCCAGTTGGCCAGGCCAGCGCCAGCCGCGCCTCCTTTGCGCGCGCTGCCCGGCCCGGCGCGGCCCGTCTCTTCCGCTGGCAGCCGCGGGGCCGGCCCAAGCTCGGCTGGGTGGGGAGGCGGGCTGTGCGAACCCGGAAAGGGAGCGCTGGGGAGCGGGGGACACTGGCGGAGGGGAGCCTTGGCTCCCAGCCCCACAGGGATGATGTGGTGGGGAGGGGCTGTGCTGGCCCCAGTGCGGGTGTGAATGGGGGCTTGTGGGTGGGAGAGGAAGGAGCTTGTGGAGGGGGAAAGGGGGAATGGGTGGGAGAGGAAGGAGAATGTGCAGAGGAGGAGGGGCTTGTACAGAGGGGACGAGAGGGAAGGGGTCGAGAGGAAGAGGGAGGGGGATGGAGAAGAAAGGGGAAGGTACCAAGAGACAGAGTGGAGGAGAGACAAATGCCAGGGGGCCAAGTGCAGACAATGAGGGAAAGGGCAGGAGGGGAGGTGTCAGTGGGAGGGGGGACAGGGTGATGCTGGGAGAGGAGAGGAGAGGGGAAGGGCATTGGGGGCTAGAGGGGGGAGGGGGCGGTGCTGGGAGAAGGCTTGAAAACAGGGGTTGGCATGAGAAAGGTGGCGATGGAGCAAGGCATGTGTGAAGGCTCAGGGGCGTGAGGGGAACGGGGGCAGAGAGTGGTGAGGGGGTGGGCATCAGGGAAAAAGAGGGCAAAGGGGGCAGGGGCAATAAGGGAAGGGGGAGGCACGAGGAGGGTGCAGGGCTAAGGGAAGGTGCAGGTGCCAGGGGATTCTGAGGTGAAGCAGAAGGGCAGACACCTGCAGGGGAGGGACCAGCACCAGAGGAGAGAGGCAGGGCAGGTGTGTAGAGGGAGGTGTTAGGAGAAGGGATGAGGAGGGGTAGCTCGCATGATCAGAGTGGGGCTACTGGAGGAGTGGGCACAGGGGGGAGAGAAGGGCTGGTGGAGGGGGGCAGGTCTCAGGAGGGCTGAGGGCAGTGAGAAGGGCAGGAGTCAGGACAGCAGAGGACGGTGAGGAGTTGGGGGGCAGCAGGCACCAGGGGAGATGATGGAGCAAGGGGAGGAGACATGGCAGCAGAGAGATAAGGTAAAGGTTTATAAAATATTTATTAATAACTTGGTATGCTGCCCACGGCCACTTTGTTTGCGCCCCGCGGTGCAGTTTGGGTTTATGTGGGGATCAACATGTGGCTGGTGAGTGGGAGCCAAAACAACAAAGTAGTTAGTGTAATGATCTTCTGTTGATAATGTGTTTTAGTAGCTAAATTCTTGGACTGTCATTGCTCATGAAAAGTGCTGTCACATGGGTAGAAATCGGGTAAATATTGCATTTTATTACTATCAGCAGAACTGACTTAAATGGGGCCTGTGTGTTGTGTAGTCTTGCCTTAATCTTTGTATTCATGCCTGTCAGTGTGAGAGAAGCTATTTGTATATATTTGCTTGCATATGCAACCACACTTAAGTTGAGGCCCTCAGCATGTTCTGTAAGTATCAGGGTGGCCCCTGGGGCTTCCAAAGTTGAGTTGCCCTAGCTCATCCCTGACAGGTGTCTGTCTAACCTGGTCTTAAATATCTCCAGTGATGGAGATTCCGCAGTCTCACTAGGCAATTTATTCCAGTGTTTAACCACCCTGACAGGCAGGAAGTTTTTCCTAATGTCCAACCTAAACCTCCCTTGCTGCAGTTTAAGCCCATTGCTTCTCATCCTAACCTCAGAGGCCAAGCAGAACAATTTTTCTTCCTCCTCCTTATGATACTCTTTTAGATACTTGAAAGCTACTCTCATGTCCCTTTTCGGTCTTCTCTTTTCCAAGGTCAACAAGGCCAATTCCTTCAGCCTTGCCTCATATCTCATGTTCTCTAGACCTTTCATCATCTGTGTTGATCTTCTCTGGACTTTCTCCAGTTTCTCCACGTTTCCTGAAATGTGGCGCCCAGAACTGGACATGATACTCCAGCTGGGGCCTAATGTAGATGGCTCATTCCCTGCCTGGGGGACGTGAGACTGGGTGGGTTAATTTCCAATCCTCCTGTTTATTCTTTTCCTAAGCCAGGAGGGCACAGTAGTTCTGATGGGGACTCTGCAGGAAGGCAGCCCGCACTGCCCCCTGCCTGAAACCTTGTGCAGCTGTTAAACAGCTGTCCAGCCCACCCTAGAGGTGACTGCATTTCAGCGTGCCTAAAGCAACACTGCACCAGCAAATGGACAGGAGAATGGCTCCCGGGCATGGCTTGCTCATGACTGCTTCAGTCCCGTTGATGGGCCTCAGCCTCTTTCCTTCCACTCCCCCACTTTGCAATGGGGCTGTAGACTCTGGGGGAGAGGGATGGAGGCAGGCAGAGGTGTCTCCCTGCAGCAGATGTAGACACGTCTCTGTAGGTCGCAGGCATCAATCGCCAGATCATCACTTGGAGGGATCTCCCTGCTAATCCTCTCCTAAGGCTTTCAATTAGCCAAGGGATTGTAGGTTGCAGGCATCCACCGTGGGTTCGCTGCAGTTGCTTGTTGTTGTATGCCTTTAACTTTCAAATACATGGTTTGGCCCTAAACCTTGTCTGGCCTGATTTGTGATTGTCAGTCCAGCGGTGATAGGTACGTAACACCAGGCCGAATTTGGCTTCTATGGGGGGGATAGGCTTTGATTAATTGCTTCGGCTCCACAGCAATTGCTTACCTAAGTCTCTCGGGTAACAGCTTAACCAGCTTGATATTTATAATATATGCCGCAGTGTACCAAAACATGTGTGTGTGTGTGTGGTGGTGCTCAACAAAAAAATCCTGGGTGGTGGGGGTCCCACCAAAACTGTTCGAATAGGGCCCCGCACTTCCTAAAGCCAGGCCTGAGCCAGGCAAGCTGGGAGCAGAGGGCTCGATGGGTGTAGGTGAGCAGCTCGGAAGCCAGAAAGGGCCCGTGGCACAAGAGCCTTGGCCACCCGCTCAGCTCATGGGCAGGGGGCAAGATCCCTCCCTTTCCTCCTCCACAGCCCAGCTGGGGCTTTCCAGTCCAGCCCGGCTGCCACGGCTGTTCCCTGCTAAAACAGGAAATGAAACCAGGCCCCTTTGCAATCCTTCCTGGGGATTATTTTTGATGCCAGTTGCGCAAGGAAATCCACATCCAGGGCAGCGCGCCGGGCACCCGGAGCTGCACGCAAGCCAGCAAAGCCAGGCAGTGTCAGTGCTGCATAGGCCGGGCCGGATTGGGCCACGGACAGGAAACACTGGGGGAAGATGACTAGGGTATCGATCTTGGTCCGACCTTCCTGGCTTCTTCGACCGCTCCAGGCAGATCCTGTTCTGCCAGCTCTGTTCATAGCGACGCACAGTTGCCAGGTTTCAGAGGGATCCACCTTCGGCCAGGGGGGGTGGCGAGGCGCAGACGGGCCGCATTTCAGGGGCCTGCACCAGATGAGTCAGTGGAAGGCCGGGCATCCATGTCACTCAAGTCTCCATGGCAACAGGCAGGCTTGTGGGCCCAGCTGAGAATGGACGTAGACACGGAGCAGGTGCCTGGGCAGTGAAGGCAGCTTCTGGCCAGAGCAGAGTGAGGGAAGCTTGAGTGGCTGCTGCCCCATCCTGGGATAGTCCGGAGGGGGTCGGGGGGTCTTCCCTCTCCAGGGCTGTCATCAGCCGCAGCAGCTCTGTCTCGAGGCAACTGTCCATGTGGCCAGGCTGGGGCAATGATCCAGCAGGAGAAGTCAGCACTGGAAGGGAGATGGCTTTGCTGGGCCACAACCTCTCCAGGCAGCAGGGAGGCCGCCGCAGGCAGACAGCAACTGTCGGTGCAGAGTGGAATTGGGAAGGGGGCTGCAGCTCTGCTGTCCCATCTGACGGGTCATTGTCGCACCCTGACTCTGCTCTGGTAAATGGGGGATCAAGGCCCTAAGGGAAAGGGCTGATGCTAAGTGCTTGGGGGTGGAGAGTAGCTCCAAAGGGCACCCCTCAGCCTCCTAAACTGGGCTCCATGGAGAGTCACAGAGAAGGTGTCAAACTCCCCTGTCTATTGGTGCAGAGGTGAGCTGTCCCCAGGGGTTGGCTGACTCCTGGCCCTAACCCAGCGATGGGCAGCCTAGGCTAGTGAGTGGGCCACACAAGTGGCCCTTCTCGGTGGGCTGCAAGAGTATCGTAGCCAAGACAATCTCCTGGGATAGAGCAGTTTTGCTCGCTGCGCTTGTGTTCCCAGAAGTGGCGAGGGGTGCCAGTTACACCGTGGCAGCACTGTGATCGGACGCAGAGGGAGCGCACGGCTCCCCCAGTCAGTGTGGTATGCGATCAGCATCCACCTCACCTCACGTGCCCTGGCTCTACCTGCGTGTCACTTTAGTAACACCAGTAGGAAAACACGGACGCAGATGGAAACTGGCGGAATCCGGCAGCCCTGCGTGTGGGCCAAAATGTCTCACGGGCCACCCAGAGAACCCTGATGGGCCGCTTGCAGCCCACAGGTTGCCCACCGCTGCCCTAACTCATTCCCTCTCTCTCGTCCTTCCAGACCTTCCTGCCTCTGAAGTGGATGGCACCTGAGAGCATCTTCAACAACCTCTACACGACCCTGAGTGATGTGTGGTCCTTTGGGATCCTCCTCTGGGAGATATTCACTCTGGGTAAGTGTCCTGAGACTCACCCTCCTGCCGCAGAACATGGCCTATTTCCTGGGTTTCCTTCCGTTGTGCCCCACGCAGGCACAGCAGGACTTGTCCCTGAATCTCTTTCCAGCCCCAACCAAGAGGGGGCATCTCTCCCTGAGTCCCATGCCACCCCATGCCAGGCAGGGCCCTCAGTGACGGAGCCTTGTCCTACCATATGCTGACCCACTCAGGTCTGGTGATGAAGGTGGGGTAGGAATGGCGAAGAGAAGGGAGAGAGGTCCTAGTCTGACAACAACACTGAGAGTGTGTGAGTGTTGGAGCCTCCCCGTTAGCCTGGTTTCCAACTCCTCTTTCTCCTCCAAGGTGGGACTCCATACCCCGAACTACCCATGAACGAACAGTTCTACAACGCCATCAAACGTGGCTACCGCATGTCTAAGCCCGCCCATGCGTCCAACGAGATGTAAGTGTTTGCCGCGCACTGGCCATGTCTCAAACGGGAGGTGCCCTGCCACCCCTCCTGCCATCTAACTCTCTGTGGTGTCCTTCCCACCCCACTCCCTTTCCCTAGCTACGACATCATGCAGAAATGTTGGGAAGAGAAGTTTGAGATAAGACCTTCCTTCTCTCAGCTGGTGGTACTGATGGGGAACCTCCTGGCAGATGCATACAAGAAGGTATGTCCCATGAGTGGTCTGGTGGGGATGTGGGGAGTAGGCTCCCCTAAAGAGGCAGCAGGGCCTAGCAGCTAGGATACTAGCCTATGGCTGGTGAGTTCAAGTCCCTGCTCTGCTGGCTTCCTGTGTGACCTTGGGCAATTAGTCTTTGTGCCTCAGTTCTCCATCTATAAATTGGAAACAATAGCGGCACTTTGCCCCCCTGGGGTGCTGTGAGGATTAGGAGTGTGATGGGGGGGTGGTCACAGAAGACCCCTTGGGGGTGTCTCCCAGGGTGCTCACATGGACACTGCCACTCACTTTCCTGCTCTCTGGGACTCCGCACTGCTCAGTCCTGACAAGTCAACTCCCTGGTCTCCCCCAGCCGGGGGCCTGAGTTGAGATCCCTGCCCCCACCTCTCCCTCCTCAAGAAGCAATTCAGACACTGAACCTCTTCAGGTCCAAGAAGAGTGCAGTTTTGGGCCCAGCTTCCTGGGATACCACTCCCCAAATGGGATCAAACCCCCCAATGAATTACTTGAGTAAGCCCCCTTTCACAATGAAAAGGGGAACGTGCACACTGCTTGCCCCCCCCCCCCGGTAGTAATTGCTTACATTGGGCTTGATACTAAGTAAAAGTGATTTTATTAAGTACAAGCTGTAGGATTTAAGTGGTAATAAGTGAAAACAGGCAGAGCAAAGTAGGTTACAAATCTAAAGAAACAAAACCGCTTGGCTAATTCTACCTGAAACCTCAGTACAAACTTTTCAAACTCACCCTAAAACCTCTTTTCTAGCTGCCCCTCCAAACCAGGGCTGTCTCCCCCACCCTGAGGTCTTCAGCTCCTTCCTTCAGGTGCAGCCCAGCCAAAAGACCTTGGCCCCTGCTTTCCTATTCTTTTTTAGAGAATTGAGGCCGCTCCCTACCAACCACTGCTCAGACTTAAGGACAAAAGAGATTGTTCAACAGTTGCTCATCGAGACATGGAGGGTAACACCCTCAATGCCTCTCACTCACACATTTAAAACGCCCACTCCATATGTCTAATTTCACACATAAGAATGATACATACATCAAAGTAAGATCAACAGAACCAGCGGATCATGACATGAAGATTGATAGGTTACATGAAATAATTTGCTCAAAGCACTTTTGAGTTATGTATATCCGTGTCCCTAAGTCCATTTCATAAAGTATGGGGGGCGGTGTCTGTCACAAGGAGGTGTCCTGTTGCTATGGTAATGGCAGCCATGTAAGTATCTTTGTTGGCTACACAATAGGCATTTCTTCCTTTGTCTAAATCTACTATATATTTGAGAGAGTTTATCTGTTCAAGAACTCCTCCTAAACGGTAAGAGCTAGGACCACCAAATTGGGCATACAGCTTCCTCTTATCACTTACCACATGGTTAGGGTTTGATTGTGCCAGGACAATGGGATGTGCCTGGAATGGGATTGCTTCTCAGAAAACCATCCAGAAAAGAGACAGAATCATCAGGAAGGTGAAAGGGGCTAGCCGGGGGCCCTCTGCCCCAGCCCTGAGCTTCCTACTCTCCAGGTGCCCTTTAAGAGGGGGCTGAAGCTTCCCTCCCCCCAATTTCTGCAGGGACATTGCTGGCTGTTCCCCTTCATCAGGGAGCGAGGGGACAGTGCACAGTTTGCTGCATTCCTCACTCTGGCTGGGGAGAACAAGAGGGCAGGCAAACCTGGACCTGTCCACGGGGACATGCACCCCTCCCCCGGCTGTGCCTGCTGGAGCTACCGCAGCCACGGAGAGGTGCTTCTCACCTGGCCCCAAGGTGCTCTGGTGAGAGAGGGCTGGGGTTGTCCTCTGTCCCCTGGGCAGCCTGCATCCTGAACCCCTCATCCTCAGCCCCACCCCCGCGCAATGATTTAACTGAATCATGGACACGTTCATTTTATTTAAAAAAAACCCCACAAACATTGAGTTAAAGACCCAAGGAATGCCGGGTAAATCTATACTGGGTGACACGTCTTTCAGATGAGATGGAGAACTGAGGCTCTGACAGATGCAGGTCTATACAATCCCCAGGTACTTTTGGGAGGAAAGGGATGTTGATCTCATTGTCCTGGGCATATTCCAACTCAAGCAATTACATCCTGGCTACCTAAATCCCCCTGGCAGTTTGATCAGGACCCAGAATTCTTCTCTTCCTGCCCGCCATGCTGTGTAATGTTGCTGAATTTGCCTTTTCTCAGTGGTGGCTGCTCTTTGGGGGCAGGCAAAGTGCTCCTTGTGTAGAGTTTGTATATGGTTTTGTAAAGCACTTTGGGGGCTTTTAGAGTCACTGGCGATGATGAAATTAACAGTTAAATCCACTGAGCTTGAAATATATGTGTTGGTCAATTTAGAGGAAAAATGAAAAGCGACACTGTTTCCAGCAATTGTTATAACGATCCATTTGCCACTGCTAAAAACAATCAGCCACCTTTTGTAAAGTGACATTTCCCAGCTGGTGGGGCATGCTGGTAAGACCGAGAGTAGCCTGGATACATAAAAAGAGAGAAACCAACATAATGTATGAGCAGGGCCACATACGCAGAACTGTTACACAGGCGCCCCTGTACCTGATGGCAGCCAAGGGGGTTGATTTTTCTAGAGCTGCTATTTTATAATCTTCAGCAACACACCAGTGAAATATTTTTAAAACAAATTTTAAACTAAGGTCCTGTCAACTAACTCGATAAATTCCGAAACTGACAATATATATTTGGGGTTGTTGATTGGCTTCATTACCACTGGAATGGCTCTTTCACAGGTTCCATGTTCTGCGAATAGCTCTGGCAGGCTTTGTCACTTGTAAGTTAACAAGCTCCTCTCTGCAGGAAGCAGAACCACAAACCAGGTATAGGAAGAGGTGGGTGGGTGGACATTAGGACCCAGCGGTGCCCCTACGCAGCTGTGTATTCTGTGTAATGGGAAGCATGGCTCTGTGTGTGAGTGTTGTCTTGTTGTTGAAGCTCAGGATTGGGACTAAGGAGCTCTGAGGCTATGTCTAGACAGCAAGCCTTTTTCGAAAGAGGCTTTTTTGAAAGATACTTTTGAAAAAGCCTCTTTTGAAAAAGAGCATCTAGACTACAGCCAGTACTTTCGAAAAAGCAAGCCGCTTTTTTGAAAGAGAGCCCCCAGGCAGTTTGGATGCTCTCTTTTGAAAAAAGCACAGTTTGCATTACATAGCGCCTTTTTTCAAAAGAGCACTTTTGAAAAACGGCATTATTCCTCGTAAAACAAGGTTTTCCGTGGTCGAAAAAACTCCCGCGTTCTTTCGATTTACTTTCAAAAGAATGCGGCAGCAGTCTAGACACAGGGGAAGTTTTTTTGAAAAAAGGCCACTTTTAAAAAAAAAAAAACCCTGTAGTCTAGACACACCCTGAGTTCTGTTCCTGGCTCTTGCCCAGTGTTCTTGGGTCACTAAAGGTGCATCTGCATTGCACCCTGATCTCGATTTTGCGTAGCTTATTTCAAAATAAAGCGCTATTCCAAAATACCCCTTAACCCTCAAGGGTTACAGGGACAAGGGTTACAGGGACACCGGAACAGCGTGCCTGTTATTTTGAAATCTATTTTGAAATAATGGGCTGCTTTAAAGGCGTGATATAGCTATTTTGGGATACCGGAGGTGTAGATGTACTCCGCGGTGTAGATGTAGCCTAAATTCCACATGCTTCACCAGTTGTCTAGCAGTCAGCATGCATGTCTCCGTCTTTGGACACCGAATGTCTGAGTCTCCTCTCCCACTGCCATAGAGCAGGAGTCACTCCACAATGGGGCAATACCCCAATATCTCAAATAGCTCCCTCCAAAACTGAGCCACTCCTTGGCTGCTTGGAAATGGGCCTGCCCGCTGGGTGGCCATGAGGGTTTCATAAGAATGTAAGAACAAAAGAATGGCCGTACTGGGTCAGACCAAAGGTCCGTCTAGCCCAGTAGCTTGTCTGCCGACAGTGGCCAGCACCAAGTGCCCCGGAGGGGGTGGACCGAAGACAATGATCAAGCGATTTGTCTCCTGCCATCCCTCTCCAGCCTCTGACAAACAGAGGCCAGGGACACCATTCCTACCCGCTGGCTAATAGCCTTTTTTTCATTAATTCGTGTCTGGGAAGCACCACGCGTTCCGGTGATGGAGGGCACTGTAGCAGTGCTTCAGTGGGTACATGGCCTGGGCTCTGTAGCTTATATGTCTGAGGATGCCGGCTTGACCCCTGTTACCGCTATCTACTCTCACCCGCCTCCTTTCCTTTGTAACCTGCCCCGCGGGAGCAGCGGTACCAGCAGGTCGAGGAGGAATTCCTGAAGAGCGACCACCCGGCTGTTCTACGCACCAGGCCCAGGATCCCAGGGGTCAGCAGCGCCGGGCTCCCCCCCAGCCCTGGAAGTGTCCTCTATTCAGCCGTGCAGCAGGATGGGGGGGACAATGATTACATCATCCCCCTTCCTGATCCCAAGCCAGATGGAATCGATGACGGCCCTCAGGAAACTTCCATCAGCCGGGCCAGGTAGCAAACCCAGGCCTCCTCACACTTCCCCAGCTCCGATCTCTCTCCCCACGGGCCTAAACAAGAAACACTCCAGAAAAAGTAGAAGCAGGAGAGAGTGGTCAGTGGTGGTGGAGAGAGACTGGGGGAGGGGGAGCTGACAGGAGAAACTATTTCCCTGGGAGGATGGTGAAGTACTGGGATGGGGTTCCCTAGGGACCTGGTGGAATCTCCATCCCTAGAGGTTTTTCCTAGCTCGACAAAGCCCTGGCTGGGATTATTGAGTTGGGATTGGTCCTGCTCTGGGCAGGGGGCTGGACTCAATGACTCCTAAGGTCTCTTCCAGCTCTAGGTTTCTATGATTCTATGTCAAGCAACCCCAGACTCTGCTCCCTTCATTCTTGGGATCCTTACATCTACCCGCAGCCTGGCCTTTCCCTTCACAGCTGCCTGGTTCTTTTGTCTGCACTGACAGATGATAGTTGGGGTCCTCACGCCAGACTGGGCTTGGGGCCTAGATCACAGCTGGACAGCAGCGTGTTATATATGCAGCACAGTGCCCCAGATGGGTACAGACCACGGGACATTGACGGCTGTGCTGTGTGTGCCTCAGGGGGGTGAACTGAAGTTCCATCTTGTCGATCATTTTGCAGGAGGTACAGCCTCAGTAGAAGCCTGTCTAAGATGGAGGGTGGCACCAGGCCGCTGTGGGGCCTAGCTGGTAACTCCTCGTGCTCTAAGAGAGCCAGCCATGTCTTTCCTAGCAAGTGGGCCCTGGCTTGGGATGTTAGAGACTTCAGACAGTGCGTTAATTTCTCTCCTTTCCCTCCTCCCCCTTTAGTTCTATGCTAAACGAAGCAAACACAGCGTCCACCATATCCTGCGACAGCCCCCTGGACCCGCAGCAGGAAGAGGAACAAGCACCAGAACCGAAGTCAGGCTGCCAGGAGCCAAACCCAGGGCACCACACCATGGAAGAGAGTTTTCTGTAGCAGGGACAGGGCCAATGCTACCCCACAGCCACCAGTGAGACCAGCTGGGGGGCAGCCAGACTTGGTGGGAGAACTTTGTTGGGTGCTTGTTTATCACACCCTCCATCCGAGCTCTCAGCACAGTGTGAGTTATAGAGGGACCTTTCCCCACTGCCAGCCTCACTGCCACACTCCACCCCATCGACCACACTGCTGAGATGGGGAGGGGTCTCCACACAGTGCTCCCAGACTGAGGGGCAGGACTCCAGCGGGTCTCCAGGGGAGATGCTGCTGTTCACTCCACTTGTTTGCTATCCCAGCCTCTTTCATGAATTTCAGCGTCCGTCTGGGCCAAAGGCACCTCTTCACTGTTCTGCGTATCAGCTGTGCTGTGGTACAGCTGCCGCAGTGCCATACGCAGCTGGGTAGACAGACCGATTCCTTGCAGCTTGCTGGTGGGGTGTCGGGAGCCAATAGGCCAGGCCCCAGTCACTGGAGAGCCAGGATCTTACCGAGTGGATTCTCTCTCCAGTGCAGCAGAGCTGCCGTCACCACTGAGGAGAAACCAGCCGTGGGGTCTGGAGACGTTCGGTCACTGACCGACATTCTTCCCGCTTGTTCTGTGTAGCCTGTCTGAGGCGGACGTGGCACTACAAGCATTATGGTACAGATTACCTGTGGCGCTAGGCCACAATGCTGCATTACCCCAGGCGATATCATAGGCCGAACCCACAACAGCGCCCTGGGCTCCGAAAGGCCGGCCAGGAACCGAAGAGGCTCTGATAACGACTCCACTGTGGCAGCCACAGCGCAATCCAGCCTTAACTTCCTCTTCATGGACTCTAAGCCTAGACAGTCTCCACATCGCTTGTGTAAAGGGAACAAATCAGATCTCTTAAGTCATTAGCCAGGGCCAGTATAGGAACAAAAATGGCTATTAATGAATCCCCTGGTGCCTGCTGGGAAAGTCTCTCAGCCAGCTGGCTCTAGAATGTTCGTTTTATCAGTGGGAAGCAGTGGTATGAAGCTGATGTTCATACGAGTTTCCCTTTCAGTGTCATCTGGATCCTCCCGTGAATTGTAGCCTACATGAGTAACGAGAGAGAGAGAGAGAGAGGTTGTGAAGTCAACTGAGAGCTGCATGGGGTTTATGGACCTGCCACTTAGTTTCTTTGTACAAATACATGGGGGAAGCCAAGCTTTAAGCAACAGGCAGCGTTTGTTTGCCAGAAGCAGTCGTTCTTGCGCTGACAGGATTCATGGAGCTTTGCAGGATGGCACCTCTTGGTACCCAAGCAGAGGGAGAAGGATCAGGTTATCAGATGGGAAGTGGGCCCAAGACAGGGACTTTCTCTTAGGCCAGGTCTACACTGCGGGGAGAAGGTCAGCTTAAGGTACATAACTCAGCTATGTAAATAACACAGCTGGAGTCGATGTACCTTAAGCTGAGCTTGGCGCTGTCTCCACCGTGGGAGGTTGATGGGAGAAAGGTTCCCGTCGACTTCACTTACTCCTCTCAATAGAGAGGAGTACTGGAGCTGATGGCCCCCTCGGCATTCGATTAAGCAGGTCTTTACTAGACCTGCTAAATCGAACTCCAGAAGATCAGTTGCCAGAGCGCCCATCCTCTGGTACGTGGAGACATGGCATTAAGAAAGAGGAATGCAGAATGGAAATGTTGGAGTTCCCTCATCTTGCTTCAAACCTCTCCTTGACCCCCATTGGCAGGGCTGTGGTCTGTAGTGCTCTGAGCTTCCACTCATTCGAAAAGAGTTAAACCAGTGAGAAAACAAGGAAGCCATGAAATCCCCACCAGGGTGGCTGAAAAGCCATAAAACCAGGAAAGTTATGACCATGTCTTCAGCTTGGAGACCAGCATTTTCTCCCATTTGAATAGCATCCAATCGCATAGCCGCCTTTCCCGCCACACCTCCAGCTCCCTCGAGCATCTCCGCCACACACAGAGGCTGTGCTCATATTAACAGAGATGGCTGGAAAGGTTCAAAGTTTCCATGATGTTCTATGTGGCGGTTTGTTGGCCAGTGTATAGAGCCGTTTAAAACTGTCCACCCAAAAACAGTGAAAATGTTGGTGTTTTCCAACCAGCTCAGGTAGTTAATGGTGACATATTTATAAAGTGAAAACAAGAGGAACAGTTATCTGTGGGAGGAGAGCGTGTTATCTTTTAATAAAGCTAGAGGGAGCACTGTTAGTGGTAGCCAGCCAAGTGTTACTGCAAACCATGGCCCGTGATTATCTATTTACTGCAGGTGTAGTCAGATTTCTCCTTCCTCCTCATCCTCAGGAGTCATTCTGAGAATGGCAACTGGTTTCCTACCCACTCTTCCTCTGTTCATGGTGTAAGATCCATTTTTGTGGACATTCCTCAGTCAAGAAATGCCTCTCCAGCCACAGGGAAGCAGCAACACAAGAGATCTTTGGAGTCAGCCCACTTTTCCTCAGTTTCTCTGAATGTTCTAACCACCGCAACCTGTGCCAGCTGAAAACACACCTGGGAGGGAAACTGCTCATATCAAAGAGTTTTGAGTTCTGCTTTTGTCCCAGCTGGCTCAGACATCTCAGTATGGGTGGATTGAATAGATCATCTCTAGGGTCAGAGCCTTTATCTGTCAGGGCAGATTTCTCTTTTTATGATGCCTCATGCTAGGACTTGGATTAGAAGCTGTGACTTAAATAACTCATTAGCTAGTGCCTGCATGTCAGCCCTTTGCAAAATGTAATGTACAGATCTGAGCTGTGAATCTGGGGCTAGTGTGGAGTATGGCAAGGTGTGCTGGTGTGAACACTGTCTGCCTACGTCTACCCCCCATCTTGCCTTCCACTCCACTGAGCTGGAGACTTTGGTTGGTTTCATATCCTCCTGCGAGGGGGTAGTGACTTGCTGCCTTGTCAGAATGAGACAGCCACTCCGACAAGGACGGACAGTGCAGACCAGGTGAGCCTCCCTCAAGGTAAGAATCCAGCTAGGTAGCAGTAACACCAAAAGGGGGTCAGCTTGTTTTAATTCCCAAACAGCCAATGCATACAATGGTAGCAGCTTGATGGTCAAAGTACACCTACCCCTTGCAGTTGTCAGAAGAAATTGCCCGGCCAGGGGTTACGGTTCTCACCCCCTCTCTCTCTGCTGCTGAAATTCCCATCTGGATCAGTCAGACTTTTAAAACCATCCCTTGTCAGCAATTTTGTAGCCATAATTGGTCCAGTGATCTCTTGAAGGGAACCAATTCCTCCTGGGGTTGTATTTTATATCGTTACGATTTGTATTTGTTTTTAATGTTGAGGGATGGGTCCAAACTGAACCCCTTTTCAAGGACCCCAAATGTTGGCCTCTCCAGAACCCCAAAAGGGAGCCCAGTCCTGCAGTTTGGGCCCATCTCTGGTATATTTTTTAATCTCCAGTCATAACAAAGCTATCCGCTGTACTATATGCACATTGCTCCTGCCAGTCATGATTTCTTTGGTGCCTCTGTGTGTCCAGGGGACTATTGCTACATGACAGTCTCTCTCCATGTTTTAAGGTGCTTCTCAGACTGACCTGTGTGATTTTTTTTTAATGTTTGTCATTTTCTGTTGCGTTGCTTTTCTGTAAGGAGAGTCACATTCAGTGTTTTTCGTTGCATTGTAAAATCTAGAGCACAGTGGACTTTACTTGTGGACAGAGGGAACTGAGTTACTCTTCCAGGGACCAGCAGGCCCTGGGTGGAGTTGGAGCCATGAAATAGGAGTTAGAAGTGCAATAACAATGAGCATTCAGGAGAAAGTTGGCCAAAATGGGGGTCAGAGACTCACCTAACTTAGGGGTAACAACTCTCTAGGACAGGGCTGGGGAACCTTTTTTGGGTTGGGGGCCACTGACCCACAGAAAAATCAGTCAGGGGCCGCACATACGTGAGAAGCAAAAAAGAAAAAAACCAAACCCTCACTGATGTGGCCCCTGACTCAGAAGGAAAAAGACCCTCCCCACATTCCCCTCACACACCAGAGCTGGGGGGGGGCAGGCTAGAAGATTTTGTGTGCTCCAACCCCATGGGGAAATGGCAGGAGGGATGGAGTGCCAGCATGGGTTCCCCAATGCTGGGTAGGGAGCCCTGATCCTCGGGGGCTGGATCCAGGCAAGCCGGGGCCTGCATCCGGCCCCTGGGCCTTAGGTTCCCCACCCCTGCTCTAGGAGGTACAGCACCCACGGGCAGGAAGTATCCAGAGTACTTGATAAGTGTTGGATGGAGAGCATGGGCGCACCATGTCATGTCAGTTCACAAGACTGGACTAAGCAGAGGAGGGGTATCTCATAGCTCTATTCTCTTGGGAGAAATTTGCCACCACCCAAGCAAGGAGGAATGAGAGGATCCCGGCCTTGTTCCACTGCGCCGAGGTTCGAGAAAGAGCTTAGCTAACATGTCTAGTCCATCTCCGCCTCCCGAGCAATACAGGGTAGCTCCCTACAGGTTTCCTGCTCCAGCTTAGTTTTAACTTGCACTTTACCACTGTTGAAGGCCTCATAGCAAGGCAGTCCCAGAACAGGTGGGGAGCTAAGAATGACTGGCCACCTGGCCCTGCTCTTTCCCCCATAAAGGGAGGGAGAATTTAAAGACACAGAGCCTTCATTCTCACCTTCCTGCCCTCCCCCATATCAGTTGGTACCCATCCCAGCTCTGCTAGGATGCAGGCTGGCACAGGAAGCACAAAAATTGCAGAGGGGTTAAAAATATCAACCCAGGCCCACAGACCCTCCACACGCACACAGGCAGGACACTGGGAAATGCTCCCCTGGCCCTGCTTTAGGGTAAAGACCATGTTAAGTGAGTGGCTGGCTCCTGTCCCTGGAGTGAGTGGCTGGCTCCTGCTCCTGTCCCTAGAGCACAGGCGACCCTAAATACCCCCTCGGTAGCTTCTCTGCAGTGTTCTATTCAGACAGCAGAAGGGCAGCTGACCTGCAGCTTCTACATCGCATTGCAACAGGTGGCAAAACTGCTCCAAGGCACATGGGGCCAAGCCGCTGCAGCCCCTGGATTTCCAGACCTCTAAGGACATTTGCTTAGGTCCAGCTGATCAGACACCTGAGCGGCATCACCCAGGTCACTGACACAGCGCGTCTCGGTGACATTGCCACAGCCGGGAATGTAACAAATGGGTGGGTGGGAGGGGGAAACCGTTAGTGAAATTCTGCCCAGTGAGATCAAACCCAAGTGAAATGAGCTACCCCTTCCCGTGGCACGTCTCCAGGGCTCTCCTTCCCCTCGCTTTCAAGCCTCACTGTAGGATCGGCAGCTTCCTTCCAATGAGCAGTCGTTTCAGATCTAGCGCTTCTCTAGTTCCTCTAACCTTGGGTTCAACCTTCTTCGGTTTTGACAGCATTAAATGAGTAGAAGCCAAAGCACAAGGACAGAACTGGAGCAGGCCGTCTGACGCAGGCCGTCCCTAGAGCATTTCGGTCATGCCCCAGGTGTCCAGTCGGGGGGGGGGTGAAGGAAAGAAAGGGAACATCCTTCAGGGAAAGGACAGTGGGTTAGGAAGCAGCTGCGGTAGCCAGGTGCAGAGTTAAATGAAAGTGAATCAAATCCAGTATTTCACTTGGAGCCGCTCAGCAATGCCATTTGTAAAGATGAACTTATATTTTTGCTGGTAACTGCCTTCTTATGGTCTCCTCTATGCCTTATAGACGGGAACCACTGGGGAGGGATCTGCCTGCCAGGCAGACCAACCCATTCATTTCCAGGGCCATACCTTACACTACGCGGAAGATCCATGCTGCCGAGTTCAATCTTCTGGGGTTTGATTTAGCGGGTCTAATGAAGACCTGCTAAATCAAACTCAGAGGGTGCCTCTGTTGGCACCAGTAGTCCTGCGCCTCACAAGGAGTAAGGGACTTCCTGCTGTGTGCACAGCATGGAAACACTATTTAAGATATGTCACCTCCAGCTATGTAATTAACGTAGCAGGAGTTGTGTATCTTTAGTCGACCTTCCACTGTAGTGTAGACCAGGCCTAGCTATGGTACTTATCTGTGGCCCTTCTTACTGGGCTATCTGTGCGCCTGACTGTCTTCAGTGTATTTGTCCTCACAGCGCCCCCTAGAGCAGGGCAGAGCTATTATAGCCTCTGTATAGAAGGGAATTGATGCTTAGAGAAGCTAAATGACTTGCCCATGGTCACATAAGGAATCTGTGGCAGAGCAGGAAACTGCATCCAGGACTCCCACTGCACAAGTTAAAGGGAATTCCCCTTTTCCCTTGGAAGGGCAAACCCTGCGCTCAGACATACCAGGGTAAATCTAGGGTGCCCCAACGTAGTCACGGCATTGTTCTAGATTTACCCCAGGGTTACTGTGAGAATGAGCTAGGCCAGATGTGATTCATTCCTTCTAGACTTCGGGGAAGGAATAAAGTTAAAGAGCCAAGCAGTGGAAGGGAATATAGGTCTGACCCTAATGTTTGCTGGGTCCCCCTTTATAGCCTACACTATCCATTCCAAAGCATTACTGAGTTTGCCCACTAATTTCTCTCACACCCTCCCCCGGTACAATATGGAGACGGTTGGGAATGCACCTTTCTGAAGCATGTTCTAGGCCTGTGTGGAATCTCTGAATAGAAAAAAAGCACCGGGGTTGGCATTTTTCCCTTTAAGCTAGCCTAAGCCATCATGGGGGCAAGAGACACAGAACGGCGTTCAAACTAAGGTACCAAAGAGTTAACGTTATCCTAGGTTTACAATGTATTTGTAGGGTTCTTATTAAGCCACATTTATACCAGTGAGATATTATTTTTATGCCGTAAACTTTATACACATGTTTTAATGAAAGATTTTTTAAAATTAAAGTCATTTCTTTTTTCAGCTGCTTTCTCTCTGGTTGCTAATTTGTGGTGGCGGGCAGGGTGAGAGGGGTTGGCTGTGGGTTTTTTTGCCGTAATCTCTTGTCTGGGTTGCATTTGTGTATTGGGTGGGAGTAAAGATTAAGCACAGGGCAGCTAAGGGAGAAGAATGTTAATATGCTGTGCAAGGCTCCCCAAGCTTAGGGAAAGCTGAGCCATGGTCCCAAGCTGGGAGAGATGGCCTATATAGCCAGCGGCTGGGCCCAAGCACCTGTTGCAGAGGCGAATCTCTTGAGTTGAGCCCTCCAGTTCCTGAGCAGACGGGGAAGCAGGTGAGTGGAGGGAATGACTCATTCAGTAGCCGTGCAGGGAGATGAGCTGGGTTCTTAACAACCCCCCTTGGAGTCTCTCCCTGCCTCTTCCGCTCCTGCAAAAGGTCACAGAGAGCATCCCTGTGGTGGAGGCATCCTGGTTGACTCTTCCCCAGCACAGTACAGACGGGTGGGGCGTGGGGTGCTTTCTCCCCATCCCATAGGGGGCTGGGCACGATGTCTCTGCAGCATCCCCAGTCCTGGTCAGCCTGTGAACAAGCACGAGCCTAGGCACGACCCAGCTGGTGCACGAATGCCCCCCAACCTGCTGCATCGCTGGCTGCAAAGCCGAACCCACTCGCTGGGCCCAGCAGTCACCAAACTGGGCCTGAAGCTGGGCTGGGCTCTCAGGTCCTGGGGTGCAGTCACAGCTGATCTCCCCAAGTCAGAGCAGGAACCCGGGAATCGGGAAAGCCCCGCCAGCCCATGTGCTTTGGATGTAAGGACCCAACAGTAGCAGGCGTGGGGTAACTGCCCCTGCCCTTAATGTCTCCCCCGACTGCCAAGCACCTGGAGTTTGGTGTCAACCCCGACGCATGAGGGGTGATATCACAGACAGGCCAGGCACTACGTATGCCCTGGGAGTGCAGGATTGCGTGGGGAAAGCAAGGGGGGGCAGAGGGCCTAGTGTGGGTGCCCAAGTGAGAGGTCAGGTGTGGTTTGGTTGGGTATATCTCTCCCACTCCTGGTTCTTTTCCCGCCTGCGTTCACCCACCCTCCTCTCCTTAATGGGCAGCAAGTAGGTCGTGTCCCTTTAAGTACTGGGGGAGCCCTGCAGAAGGAAGACAATGGAGACCCCTTTCCAGGAGGCACCCAAACTATTTCAAGGCACATTACCCCATTCCTCTACATTAACCCCCCTCAAAGCCTCCTTCCTTTCTACCCCAGCTTTTCCTCTCTGACCCTGGAGGGCTGTTACAGCCCCCTAGAACCACAGACAACTGCAGAAGGCAGGCAGGCCACAGCCCAGGATAATGAGTCTGGCTTGCTTAGCCTGAGCCCATGTAGCCAAGGCCTGTGGTATAGACTATAGCAGGAGACAGTGAAGTTGCTGGCCAAGCCGCGGGGATCCTATGCACCTATCTCTGACTGCCGCTGCTGGACAGGAGGCTGATTGGTTTCTGAGTTGCTCGGGATGGTTGTCCCAAGGGAAAGGCAGCAGGGTTTGTTCTGATTCACATGGCAAGGCTGAGCTGTCTCTGTCCCGGGCAGGCTGGCACCTTTTGTCCCAAATCTGAGTCAGCAGGAGGTGAATCAGCAAGGGAAAAAAATCCCCTTCTCAATAAAGGCTGCAGCAAGGTCCTGAATCCCCTCAGAGGAAGACAGATGGGAATTGGGGCAGGGGAATGTAGCTAGTTGTTTCTGTAGGAGCCAGTTCCCACTCCCCTCCCGGTCCATTCGCTCCCATCCCCCTCTTTGGATGTCAGACCTTTTGCATGGACGCCAGCACTAAAGAGAAACTGCTCGTGTTGTGGTGAACACCCTTCTGCCCAGGGAAGATGCCCCAGTCATTAGGGGAGCCAGGTTAGGTGCTTGTTAGCATAACGCGCCACCTGACCATGCGGTGAGACAGAATTCTCGTCTCTGGTTTTCCCTTCCATGCTGCGGCAGCAGCAACGAAGCAAAGCAGGGTGGTGCTGGAACATGGTACATGCACCCTCCCAAAGGGGAACCCAGGTAGCATCTTCCTGAGGCTGCAGAAACAGTTGTGCTAATGGGTGGTTGACTCTGAAGCCTAGTGATGGAGGGGCTGTCAGTATTGCTCATTGCTCATTTCTGATTATTTTAGCAGAAGCTTACTCCCCCCATCTCCTGTCATTTTGCATCTACAGTCTACGCAAAATACCAACAGTATTCTTATAAGGCAGTATTATTATAGGCTAAGGGTGAGACAAGCTGTTCCTACAGGGTATTTGGTCGTTAATTAGACACCTGACGTTACTAGTTAGCAAATTAATTATCATGCACACCTGCAGGTTTTCCTGAGTGCTGCACCTTAAGTGTGAGACAGGCTCTGTGATCGCACTGCCATGTTCCGATGTGTGTGGGCCTGGTGCCATCCCAGCAGCCTTCATGGCCCAACCAGGAAGGGAACCAGACCCAACTGGCAGAAGGATTACTCATGGGCCAGCCGCGGCATTGTAGGAGTGTTACTGTGATTAGCTAGAGAGGCCTACTGGAGGATGCTGTGGTACCAGAGGCCTCTTTGGGAGCTCCCCATTCAGCCCACTGGCTTTGGAGGAAAGGTCCTTTGGGGGATGGATGGTACTTAATTTGTGCCAGGGCTTCCAGGGCTGAGCCCTGAGACCCCAGGTTTAGCTGCTCATAGCCCCAGCACCTCAAAGCTTGCCACATCATTTATGAATAGAAAAAAAAATTCTTGAGCCCCGGTACTAATTGCTTGAGACCGGGCACCTCTTTCAGTACAAATTAAGCGCTGGAGAGAAAGCGTATAAAGGGAGGAGACAACAGGAGTAGAGGGCAGTGTAAAATCAGAGCTGTTTTCCAGTTCTCTCCATGCACTGGCTGCAAGAAGGCCTCATCTGTAATGCCTGATTTATCTCTTCATCTGAGCATGACTCGGACAGGGATTGGACAACAGGAACAGCTGAAGTCATTCAGGTACAGATGGGAAAAGGATCTGACCTGGCAGTGTCTCCTCTCGGATGCAAACCAGGAACCCCCTAAGGGAAGAGATTTTTTTTTTAGTCACTAAACTCCCACTGGATACTGCCATACATGACCCCTGGGGGTCTCTCCTTATGCTGACATCAATATTGCATGCTGCTCACTTGGTAAACACCCTCCTGGATGTTCTCTCACGTCTTGTCTCCACTTACTGGTGAATCAACGCTCTGTCGATCCATCTTCCGGGGTTTGATTTAGTGGGTCTAGCAAAGACCCGCTAAATCAAACGCTGAGGGCGCCCCCATTGATTGTGGTATTCCTCGCAGTTGCAAGGCATAAAGGAAGTCGACAGGAGAGTTTCTCCCATTGACCTCCTGATGTGGGCCACCCCAGAAAATCAACGCAAGGTACGTTGACTCCAAGTACACAACTCACGTAGCTGCGAATCTTGTATCAATTTTGTCCACCAGTGTACACCTGGCCTCAGAGACTTGTCCTGGGCCCAAGGTTACTTCCAACTAGGAAGGGTCACAGCCTTTGAGAGTTTGCTGGATTTGTGTGCTAACAGCTCAGCCAGTCAGCACCGTTACAAAACTATCCTCAGAACTAGGTTACATTTTACTTACCGAGGTCAGAATCAGTGCAAATTCTGCTAAGCTGTGGCTTGTTAGTCATACTTATTCATTTCTTAAGTTGACTTAGTAACGTTAACCCAGTTCTGCTGCGTAACTCAGCGCATCTAGGGTATGTCTAGACTACATGCCTCTGCCAACAGAGGCATGTAAAATAGGCTACCGAACATGGTCAATGAAGTAGGGATTTAAATATCCCCAGCTTCATTAAAATAAAAATGGCCACTGCTCTGTGCCAGCTCAACTGATCGTCGGCAGAGCGTGCGAGTCAAGATGCAGATCGATTGTCAAGAGAAGCCTTTGTCAACCGCTCCTGTAAACCTTGTTTCACGAGGCATAAGGGAGTGGTCGACAAAGGCTTCCTTTGTCGACGGATCCGTGTCTTGACTCATGCACTGTGCCGACGATCAGCTGAGCTGGCACAGCGCGGCGGCCATTTTTAATTTAATGAAGCCGGGGATATTTAAATCCCCGCTTCATTGACTATGTCGGGTAGCCTATTTTACATGCCTCTGTCTGCAGAGGCATGTACTCTAGACGTACCCCTAGTGTCCATGGTGCAAATCCTCTCATGCTTGTGTCTGCTTCATCTCCTCCCAAGTGCGAGGAATGCCGGCTTCCCAACAAACAGCCCCGACACTGCTCTAGCAAAGAGTTTCTCCTACGTCTCGTGGGAGGGACCCGACTTGACCTGCCTGCCCTCTACATTGTAAAATGAAGTCGGAGCTCATGATTTTCTCTGACTCCAGAAATTTCGCCTTAGAAAGGTAGCCGGCATGCAGCATCCTCCGTCGCGGCGCCCCAAGCAATGCTGCACCCGCTGCCTTCCTTTGGGGGTGTGCTGAGCGAGGCACATCCCTCACCAAGGGCAGCTTTTTTTCTTCCACTCTTCTTTTTAAACCCTACTGGCAGTCGCCAGCTTCTCAGTGCTCAGTGGAGAGTGGTTCTCCCAGCCCCCTGCCAGCCCTTGCCCACGTGGGTCTCCAGCGCGAGGAAAGTATGCATGCTCTAAGGTGGCACGGCCACACGTCTGCGTGCCTGATGCACGGCCTCGCTGTGCTCTCTGCGGAGGGGCAGGAGGAGGCTGACCATGGCCAGGCCTCCCAATCGCAGCTCCCCGCCAGCAATCTGTGTCTGCATGGGGCAGGAGGGCAGGGTTCATCCTGCCTCTGGGATGCGGCTCGGGCTGCTTTGGCAGCACATGCGAAGTTCCCTTTCAAACATTCTGCTGCCCCTGGAGGCTGCACGCAGCTCTGAGGTGCTGGTTTCTCCTTGTGAGCATGCAGCAGCAGCTTCATTGAGTTCACGTTGACTTTTGCATCCTTTGCCCCTCTGGTATGTTCGACCTTTGGGTGAGTGGCCCTTATGCTGGCCTCCCAATTCATCAGCCCCAGTGACCTGTTACTGGGGATGAGATCCCTAGCTGCCTTCCTGCTCAGGGGCTTGATTTGCGGAGGTGCTGAGCACCCATGACTCCATTGGAAATCAGCAGCTGCTCGGCATCTCTGGAAATCTGGCCCTGGGTCGCCCACATCCATGGAAGGGGGATACGTGTTCTCCCCGCTCAGGAAGGGGCCTCGCTCCGGGTGGCGTGTGGGGAAAGTTGTCCCCTTCCTGCAGCGGAGGGAGGCCCAGTTCAGCCAGTTCTGACGGCAGCAGAGGGGGCCTCGCTGCTCGTGCTGTGCCGAGCTAGAAATCCGGCCACTCACCAGTTCTGTTTCCTCTTTTCTCTGTGGTCCAGTACATCTGCACTGAGCTATTTTCAGGGGGCTGCTGGCTACGGACACTACTCGGCAGAAGAAACCGCTGATGAGACGGACATGCACAGATTTTCAACACTGCTGAGGAACATGGAAGAATCTGGTGGGGGGGCCCTTTAAGAAAACCCGCTCTCACCAGCACCTCCTTATGGGGCCCACAGCCTGGGCTCATGTTCCACAAGATACTGAGGAAAACCAAGGAGCTGTTTGCTTTGCCCGGATGGAATTACAGTCCCTGATGCACCGTTAGCCCTGTGGGCAGCCAGAAGAAAACACAGGCCTTCCGTTGCCATTCACAACACTGCACGTGGCCTTACGGCATTAGCCAGGGGGCGGGGGTACTCGGAGCTCCGTGCTTCAGGCACCAAATTAGCAACCACCATTACCCAAAAGAGCCACAGCAGGGTGACTTCATCGTTTCAGAGACTATTTTGATATGCTGCTGCAGTACTCTCACAGCAAAACCCCAGCCTCATATTTTACAGTTGGTTACTAACATAGGGTATGTCTACACTTGCAGCCTAATTCGAAATAGGGCTGCAAATGTAGGCATTCGAAATTGCAAATCAAGCCCGGGATTTAAATATCCCGCGCTTGATTTGCATCTTCCCGGCCGGGCGCCATTTTTTGAAATTGACAAGCCTGGAATAACTGCCTACATCTACATGCGGCAGTGAAACGGGCATTCGAAATAAAGCCCTAGTTCAAAATACCTGTTAAACTTCATTGCAGGAGGAATAACAGGTATTTCAAAATAGGGCTTTATTTCGAACACCCTTTTCACTGCCGCGTGTAGACGCGGGCAGTTATTCCGGGCTTGTCAATTTCAGAAAATGGCACCCGGCCAGGAAGATGCAAATCAAGCGTGGGATATTTAAATCCCGGGCTTGATTTGCAATTTCGAATGCCTACATTTGCAGCCCTATTTCGAATTAGGCTGCAAGTGTAGACATACCCATAGTAAAAGCATCCTGATTGGTTACTAACTAAGACTGGCTAATAATTAAATGATGGGGTGTTTTCATATCACATCCTGTAAGGAGCCACAAGGGACACATTAAAGAGCCATATGCAGCTCGTGAGCCATCATCTGAGTATCACTCCTCTATACATTTCACTGGGTCCCAGGAATGCTGAGCAAGATTTGGGCACCTCAGTAAAATTGCCTGGATGTGGAGGACCTGAGAGGTGCTGAGTAGTCACCCTCACGCTGTGGACGATGTACCGATCCGGCCCTTGTTGTAGGGTCTGAGCCCATATCCCGTGGGACCTTATCTTGCAGCTCTTCTTCACCTGGTCCAGCCGTCCTGAAACAGCTGAAGTCAGTCACTTACTGTAAGAACTGCAGCATTTTTCCCAACAGTGCCTGAGACCCTTGACCAACGTCAACAGAAAGAAAGGACCTGGGATCTTCAGTAGTGAAAGTACAGGCCCTGCTAGAGAAGCTGAGTCTACACTGGCCTTTTCTCCTCCTTCCCTATTTTCTGGCTCATTTCCACACACAACCGTGATGGCAGGAGCACTAGGCCTAAGGTTCATACCAGCATGTTATGCAGACCTGCGCTGAGCAGTGGCTGGCAATAAAAGCAGGCAGCCTCAAGTAACACTTGGGGCATCACCCCTACCAGTGGAGCTGATCCAGGGGTAACATGATAGGAATTTTCTGAGGGTTAAGGGCTAGACAAGGAATAACACTATTAGCTGTCAACGTTTAGCAGCCTCTTGTAATTTCTGGAACCAGCCACTGGGGGTGATGTGATCAGATACTAATTTAGAACAGTAGTTCTCAAACTTTTTGGTCCCTGGCCTGGCCTGCTCAATGCAGAACTTCCTGCGGACCATTCGCAACTGCCCTGATGACAAAATGGGTGCAGGAGCGGGCTGAGGGTGGGGGGATCTGGGTGGGAGGTTGGGTGCAGAGTGGGCTGAGAGTGGAGGGGTCTGTGTGGGAGGTTGAGTGCAGGAGCGGGCTGAGAGTGGAGGGGTCTGAGCGGGAGGTTGGGTGCAGGAGCAGGCTAAGAGTGTGGGGATCTAGGCATGAGGGGGTGGGGGCCACTAACCTGGCTCCGGGTCTCCCTTTGCTCCCAGGCACCAGCCTCCACTGCTCCCATTGGCCATGATTCCCTCAGCTGCGGGGAGGGGGTGTGGCAGCACGCAGAGTCACCTCCTTACCCCACAAGTCGGGTCCGGCCCGTGAGACTCATCTCTCTTTCCTCTGCAGAAGGAAGCAGGCGTGGGGCTGGAGCTCCAGCGCAGGCTGCCTGCTGCAGGGGAGGGAGAGTGAGCCCCAAACCCATGGCCCATCTGCAAGATGGTTGCCTGCAGACCACACCTGGAGAACTACTACCCTAGCAGACCACATCTCAGGCATTCCAGGCCCCCCGGCATTCTTGTCCCATCAGTGGCGCTACGGTTTGTTGTTACCTATGGATTTCCCTCCTCAGTTTGCTGACATTTTGCACATTCTGCGGAGGGCCTGTCCGGAGGGAAGCAGTAAGGGATGGGCTGTTTGAAAACTCGTCCCCTGTCTCTGAGCTGGGCTGGTTTCGCACTTGTTCCTGCTGGCTGAGTCAGTTCCCTCTGAGTGACTTGGTCTTTGTTCCTGGAAAAAAGAAAAAAAGAAGAGGAGAGATAAACAACCCTTAAAAATCCCCTCTGGCCTGAAAGACAGAGAGAGAGAATTAGCCCACGTGGCTCCTGCACTTTTGAGCTGCCTGTCTGCATCATGCTCCTCACCTGCGCATACCCAGCTCTGGGAAGACACCACCATTTGAGACAGAATCCCCCTCTCTGACCTGCACTGCAGAGTTGAGTGGAATTTCTTCTTGCCGTGGCTAAGCCAGGAAAAACTGCTGAGAGGAAAGAGTTTCCTTCCAAACATCACCTTTTCTTTGAAACTCCTGGACTTTCTTCACAGCCTCAATTGCTAGCCAATTCTGACCTGAAACCTGGAGCCCTCCCAGATCCAGAGAGAGAGAGAGATTACATTTCTGCAACTGCGCTGCACTTCTGTGGCATAGCTTTCCAGGGCCCTTCTTATAAATTCTGATTATTTAGTGCCAAACTACATTTATGTCATTTCTGTTTTTCCTTCCCTCCCATTTTTTTCCTGCCAGACAGAAGAGTGAAGGCGGGTGACCATCTTTCCATATGCTGAATACGGGACACCTGGTAAAATCACTCGTAGTCAAGCGAGTTCAATATCAATCAGAACTGTGCAGTACAAACATTCAAGTTAATGTCAGGCTGACTGAGCCCCTGTTAAAAAGAAATTCTTCATAGCTGGAGTCTATTTATTTACCTTCTTATCTCTAAGGCCACGTCTAGACTACGGAGAAGATCGATGTAGCATCAGTCAATCTTCTGGCATTCGATTTAGCAGGTCTAGTAAAGACCCACTAAATCAAACATTGAGGGTGTGCCCGTCAATGCCAGAACTCCTACTCCTCGTGAGGACAAGGGAAGTCAATGGGAGCATTTCTCCTGTCAACCTCCCACTGTGAGGATGGTGCAAAAACTCGGCTTAAGGTACATCAACTCCAGTTACGTTTTTACATAGCTGGAATGGTGTACCTTACGCTGACCTTCGGCTGTTGTGTAGCCTTGGCCTAAGGTTTGCATGGGGAACGGTCTCACACACACATACACACACACACACACACACACCTCTCACGTGAGGATGAGGGTGGCCAACCAACCTGGCCCATGGAGATGGGTGACTGACCTGACCTAACCCTTCCTGCCTTGTGCTCTCCTCCTGGGACCTTCAGATGGACCCACCTCGTCTGGTACCACGTCTTCTCGAGGCAACAAGTGGCAGGGTCACAGCCCATCCTCCCCAGATTTCTGTGAGGGGGTCCACACCAGAACATGGCCAGCAGCAGCCTCTTGGTACTGTGCAGAAGGGAAGCACTTCCAGCCACAGCGGGGCAGGGATGACTTGGCCCATGTCTTTGCAGAGGTTATCTCTATCTTTGCTCCTCCCGCTCCCCTGTGGCTAGAAGCAGCTTGTAGGAAAGCTACTTTCTGCCTGTAGACAAGCAGCTAACACCTCCAGGTTGCTGCTGGCCACCGACTCAACGCAGCCACCTCTTGTTCCCTGGCTACAGCATGGGCAGGAAGGGGTTAAGCCCTAAGGATGTATTGTGCACAGGGCCTAGGGAACCCAGCTAGGGGAGGGCATCTGGGGGACACAGCAGCCCTGCACTGCTTTAGGGCAGGGGCAGCGTGTGAAGGGGCTCCTGAGCCCGTCTGGGGGGGCTGCTATGGAGCCTGCAAACAAGCCAGAAATAGCTTTCTCCCCACCACTCCAGAGCTTAGCGGGGGGGAGGGGGACAATTCCCCAGGCCAGTGCTGGGTGGGACTTTGGTACATGGAGGGCTTGGCTCCTCCTGGCCAGCATCCTGGGCCAGAGGGTCCTCCCATGGCTTCCAGCCCAGCCAGAGACAGCGGGGGGAAGGAGTCAGCCAGCCAGGCTGTTGGTGAGATGAATGATCCGACCAGGGGCTGGTTCTTCGCACAGCGCCAGGTCCAGGGTGCGCCTCACTGGGGGCAGAAATGGAGGAGCAGCAGGGCTGAGGGGATGGATGAAGGGCCCAGCAGGGAGAGGACAGTGAGAGGGGAAACATGCAAAGGGCTGATGGGTGGGCAGCAGAGGCACCCGGCCGGCCATGCTCAGCCCGCTCACCAGCCGCGGAAGAAAGTTGCCAGTTCTGGCTGGAACGAGGAGGGGGATAGGGAGGAGGGGCTGCTGGCCAAGAGGAAACACAGCTGCAGGGACTGCCCTGGTGGACCAGAAGGGGAAGCAGCTGGTCCCATATGCTGCAGCTGTGCCCAACCACCAGCCTTGCACCCCCACCGCCCACTGGATTCCTGCCCCCCCACTCACTGCTGGTGAGCGGGCAGCTAGCAAGCAAGGATCTGGCCAGCAGTAGGACCCACCTGTACTGATAGGAGGGGAGAGACGGAAAATATGGGGACAATTTGCTCATTTACAAGACAAAGTAGGGACACTTGCAGGAGGGCTTAGATACAGGCCAGTCCCTTTAAAACCAGGACATCTGGCCACCCTAAGGGAAGGGAGCAGATAAAGCTTCACAATTGTTCTTGCACTTGAAGTCTAGCACGCACTTAGCAATGGGCAAGGCCAAGCCAGCCGTCCTTTAGTTTTTCATGCTTTGGTATTTATTTGCATGCAAGGCTTTTCCTGCTGTGTTCATTTTCACACACTTAGAGGTTAGCTTTAATGCGGTTTCAGTTTTCTTTTCTGGCTTTGCACTTGACTTGGCTGGGAAGGTCCTGGCTGTGTAAGAAGAGGCCTGCTTCCAGAAATAGGCCAGAGGCTGAGAGCTCGGCCAATACATAACAACAGTAGGAATCAATGAATAATGCCCAGGGTGTGCACCTCAGAGAGAAAGGGCTCGATGGCGTCGCCCACGTGCATAAATATGTGGTGGCAACAGATTCAGTGGGGCCTGCAAAGCCTGTCCTGACAAGCCCGGTTTGATCATGACAAAAGATATTGGCCACTCTATGATGACCAATGTGCCGCACGTGGGTGGGCTCAGTCATGTGCCCAGTGGGCAAGTTCCCGCAGCAGGCACCGCCCTCAACGTGAGCCTTTATTGACTTGGTTCTTGGCTGCCTCAGCAAGGGCCGGTGTGAGGCAGGCGCAGCCGATTCCCTCACACACGGCCCCCCGCACTTTATTATAGGCCCTGCCTGCCCGGGTGGCATGTGCTACCTGGTGCGTCTCAAAGCTGCAGGTTGCACATGGTGGTTTCCACCCCGCCCCCCCCCCCAGCCCAGTGGGGCCCCTGGGAGAAGAGGAGGAGGCTGCCGCAGGTGCTTGTGGTGAGGGTGCCCCGGGTGCCCCCTCCCGCACGCTGCCGTGCTGGGAGCTCTTTGTGCCGCTGTGGGAGCAGCCACCACAACCCCACATGGGCATTGCCGGAGCCCTGGACCTGGTGTGGGGCTGCTGGTACCCCAGGCTGCGGCATCCCATTCGAACTAGGCCCCGCAAATAATCACACCGGCTCTGGCCTCAGCAAAGAGGCTAAGGCCTGAGCCACATCGCCTGTCGCTCACAAGGGTGCTTCCTCCCCTTCGGGGCTGAGGCATCTGCTCTAGCAGTGACGCCAGCTTCCAGGCATTTCTCACCGCACGCCTTGCAGTGCCTTGAAATGTAGAGTCCTGGGCTCACGCCCCCAACGAAGCCCCGTCTGCCTCGCCAGCCCCTGTGGAATCTCCATTGCAGCTCCTGGGCAGCAGAGGCACGGATGGAGGAAACAATGAATCACTAATGGCTGAGCTCATGTCTAGTGCTTCTCCTCCCCACCCCACCCTTTGGCCTAAGCAGAGCAGGCAAGCTGCAATCACACCTCTGGCAACGGCGCCTGGCTGCGACATTGTACGACCCCCCCCATTTGCCAGGTTCTGGCAGCCGGTGGAGTGGTTTGGAAGGATCCCACGGTACAGTCCACAATGAATATTCCTGACACCTCATCTCATTAACCCACTCGCAGCCGTGCCTCGTTGGCAGACGTACACTTTTTCAGTGGGTCACCTCAGCACATACACAACTATATGGAAAAACTAATTCCTTTCTTTGGCAACTTCTATACAGGAAATACAGTCAGAGCTGGAGTGGTGGGGCTGGAGAACCACAAAATTTACGGTAAATTCTCTCTCCTGGCAGGTGGATCAAGGTACCAAACAACTAGGAGTTTTGCAAGCTTCCCATTCCTGTCGCCTGGAAAGGTGGCCTTGCAAAACGCCTAGTTGTTTGGCACCTTTCCTAGTTTCCTGTACTTCCCGATCTCCTCAGGGAGGAGGAAATAAAGCAGCAACACTCCTTGCGTGCATCTGAGGCCCCCTGACATTTTGCAGAAGCACTGGCACAAGGATTTCTTTTAGCATTTACAAGCTGCTAAAGAAAAATGCAGCAAATGCAGCAGGGACTATCTGCAGGTCATACTGTGTGTTACGCTTCAGGCCATGTCCTCTGATGGTGTAAATGGCATGGAACGACAGTGATTTACACCGAGTCGCTGGTCCATTGCCTGCATGCAGCCATGCAAAGCGGTCTCCCTCCAAGGTTCAGCAAGGAACTGCTGCCTTCGCACATACAGCCTTTGGCTCTTGTTTACAATGTTCTCAGCAGAGTGGGAAGTGGCCACAATTTCGCTAATGCTTGCGGGTAATTCTTTTGCACATGGCTCACTGAATTGTCCTGCAGCTGGTGCCAATGGGGAACACGTACAAATATAAAACGAACAAGCAACTCTCCCCCCGTGCACTGGAGGCCTGATCCCTGGATGGAATAATGGTCTCAGGTAAAACCTGGCTTCTGAGAACTGAATCCGGAGGCTTTTGCCTTTGTTCAGTCCAGACTTGGACCCCACTGCCATGTTCCCTGTAAGGTGCGAGCTCAGGCGGCCGCCCAGGAGAGTTCCAAATGCCGTCCCTCTGATTAGCAGAACTCCCACAGCCAGCAGTGTGTTTCTATCAGTGGTGCACATCTGCCCCATGTTGCACAGGTGTGCACCACCAGTAGAACCACACGCTGCTGGCTGTGGGTGCTCTCCTAAAATGCACTTTGGTGCACATAGAAAAATTTATTCTGCACATTGATGGACAAAATTAGATGGAACATTGCTCCACTCTCTCATGTCACTGGGCAGTCACAAATGAAGGCCCTCAGGGTTTGATGCCACGCACCAGCTCCTCCGCTGCTGTAACCCAGTGGGCACCCCCATGCTTCACACAACCTGCAGTGGGTGCCAGATGTACCCTGACAATCCCTTTGAAGTGATGTGGGATTAATTTCTGCCAATGGGAAGGCAGTCAAGCTCTCTACAGCCCAGCCCCAAGTCTTGCAGCTTACTATAGGGCTACTGCAGTGTGTTGCCCTGTCCTGGTGGCTTAGCCCCGCGTGTGTCTAGAGTCAATAATGTTTTCTGTAACACCCCACTTCATGATGCAGCTTTTCTGACGGTAAATCATTTACCATCACAAAGCCAGGAGAAGATGGGTGCGAGGAGGCGAGCCCAAGTTGACGATGAAGGGCAGGTTTTGGAGGTGAGCAGCGTGGTGGCCTCTACGATTAGTGACACTGTATAACTCTCTCTCTAAAAAAAAAATAGGGATTTCCTAACTTGTGGCCAGTTCCGAAAGAAAAGGAGAAGTGTCCCAGAGACGGCAGCAGAGAACGGTTATAGACGACTCAGCAGCACGTTTCATTCCAGTCTTCTCCATCCTGCTCAAGAGGACCTATTGAGCTGAGGCGCTTTGTTCCTTTCCCCTGGATCACAGCCCACCTGACCAGGGTAGGAGAGGCACCTTTCAGCCCAAGATGGACCCTGGCATCCTGGTGCTTCTGGTTGCAGCTGGCATCTGGCATGGTAGGTCTGAGAGCACCAACTCCCTTGAGCCAATGTGGGCTGGAAAGCGGTGGCGTATCGGGTGTCTAGCGAGAGATTTGCCAGTTGGGTGGACTTACCGCACAACCCAGACGTGATTGTGCAGAGTAGGCAGAATCCCTTGCGCCTCGTTGGGTGTTTGCGCCATCCCTTCTCGAACAAACTCCCCCATTCAAGTAACTCGGCCAGATTTTTAAAGGAGTGTAGGAACTGAAAGAGGCAGCTAGGCACCGAGTGGGATTTACAAAAGCACTCAACCTTCGAACGACGTCAGGAACGCCTTGAAAAAATCAGGCCCGGGGAGCTCTGCCTGAGTCGGGGGGGGGGGGGGGGGGGGGGATGAAAACACAGCAAGGCGCTCCAGGTTGGGCCCAAAGAACACATGGCCCAGCTCCCAAAAGGGAGAGCGGAGCTCATGATCACCTCTCCTGCAAACCAAGAGGGGCTGGGGGGGGGGAGCGTTAAAGCCCTTAATTCTGCAGACCATTGCAAGGGAAAGCTGCTGTGATTGTGGGGGAGTTAATAGGGCACAGACAGAATCGATAAGGGGTGGTTCGCCTGGCAGGCTCGCTAGGGGACACAAGCGAATGACTGCGCGCTAAGAGCAACATGCCAGCATTAGCAGGGAGATACAAGTGAATTTGAGGATCCTGGGGCCAAATTATTAAAGCTCTTTAGGGGCCTAAAGATGCCCTAGGACAGAGCTGGGCTAAGCTGTGGCTTTTTCTGTTAGTAATGCCTGTATTGTTGTTTTGGACATATAAAGCACCATAGATATACTAAGTGTTGTTGGATGAATCTGGACAAGACTTGGGGGGAGGGTTCCCCCCTCTTGGCTGTGTAAAAAGCAAGATCCTGCTACGAGGAAGTGGGACACCCAGCAGAATAACCTGCCCTGATTCTTGCAGATGCGCTGTAACCTACGCAGCGGCTAGAGCTATGCTGTGTCAAATTGTGTGTGAAGGTTGCAGCCCTTTGGTGGTGCCTATAGAATAGATGCTCTCATGCCTAGTGATTCGATGTTTCCACCTCCAGCTCTCCAGGACCATGTTCTTGCTGCATTATAATCTATTCCCATGGCAGCACCATCTATTTTCATTGTTCTTTTATGTCATTTTTGTCCTTTTTTCTGTCTTGTGCCAAGTGGGATCCAGTCAAGGATTTGTCTAGGGATACTGGGTTTTTAATGCCCTACTGCAGGGGTCTCCAACCTTTTTAAGCACGAGATCACTTTTCGAACTGAAGTGCAATCCAAGATTTACCTCAAACCCAAATACTCGTATCCCACCTCCTTTGCGCCCCTTCTCCAAGGCCCTGCCCCTGCTCACTTCATCCTCCCTCCCTTTCACCAGGCTGGGGCAGAGGGCTGGGCTACGGCTTAAGGGATTTGGCGTGTGAGGGGGGCTCTGAGCTGTGCTTGGGGCAGGCAGTTGGGGTGGCGGAGGGGATTCTAGGTGCAGGCTCTGGGAGGGTGTTTGGATGCAGGGCTGCTTGGGTCTATGGCAGGGCCTGGGGTGCAGGAAGGGGTTCATGCCTGGGGGAGGGTTTTGGGATGTGGGCACCAGCTGGGCCCTGCTGACCTCAGGTGGCTCCTGGGTGGGGGTGCAGTGGAGCTAAGGCAGGCTCACCCCATCCTGGCCCAGCACCACTCCCAAAAATAGCCAGCAAACTCCATGCCAAGTCCTCTCTCTGTGCCCCCTCTCTGCCCTGTGGAGATAGGATACAGGGTGGGAGAGGGGGCATCTTGACATCAGCACCCTCCTGTCCCTCCCCTGCCCTGCTCAACAAGCAGGAGGCTCCTGGGGGTCAGCTCCAAGGCAAAGGGCAGGAGATGCGCAGCAGTCAGGGGTGGGGGAGTGAGCAGCTGAAGTGCTGGACTGGATAACCTCTTGGCCAAACCAGTCAGGATCACCTGTCAGAGGCTCCAAGATCTACCAGTCGATGCCGATCGACTGGTTGGTGACCACTGCCTCCTGTCTGCCCAAGCCACTTCAGCCTTCTTTCTGAAGTCATTGTGAATGCTGGCAGATAAGGGATGGGCTAAGGATATTGTTAAGCCTTTCAAAGGAAGTATAAACTCAGGCACTGTGGATGGGATGGGAGAGGAATACAGAAGAGTCTAGTCCGCCTGTTCTTATTTGGACGGTCTGCCTGTTCCCTGTTATTGTGTCTTCAATCCTCCCAGAGACACAAGGAGGATTCTCCAGCCCAGATTGGACATTTGCAAAATAAGCTCTCTGGGAAGGGGCCCCTCTGGCAGCGGACAGTTTTCTGCATTTCACGCAATGGTGATATTGTGGGAGAGGTCCCTTCCCCTGCTGCGCCCACTGCCTGAAGGAACTGTGCTGTTTCTCCACTAAACTGAGTGTCATGTCGACAGGAGCAACCAAACCCGGGAGCTCAGGAGCTTAGTGCATGAGCCTCTATAACCGGAGTTAAAAACCAGCTGGCTCTCAGCTAGGGCTGTAGAGAGCAAGAGCAAACTCATTCTCTCTCTCTGGAAGTGGTCTCAGTGCCGCTGCCTGGGACAGTCAACCACCACACCCAGCCGGCGTGCAGGTTACATGAGCATCTGGGACTGTCCCAGGGGGAGACAGGAATGGCTGGGAACTCTGGGCAGGGTGGGATCTTGGGATAACGTGGACTAGGCAGTTACTGGGGAAACATCAGGTTGCCTGGAGCTCAGTGAACTCTGTCAGGATCCCCACTTGAAACACAGACATGTTCACGATATAGATCCCCATCTAGTGGAACCATCTCATTAGGATTGCTGGTTGTTTCCCACCGGAGTTGTCCCATGATGTTTCTGACAGCTGCTTTTATCACACTCATTCAGAATTCCCCTAGGACCATGAATCCCGAAGCATTCCTAGGTTTGTATGCACCCGGATTATCCCTGCATAAGCCTCCAGTGGGTTGTATTTTGTTTTCAGCCTGAATGGGACGAGTCCATTTCTTTACTCCTCTTTCAGCACTGCAGTGTCCCCCTGGCTATGTCTAGCCTGCTGCTTTTTTTCGGAAAAAGGTATGCAAATTGCGAAGCACAATTTGCATATCTTTTTCCGATTTTTTTCGAAAGAGGCTTTTCCGAAATTTCTACAGTGGGCCAAATTTCGGAAAAACCTCCTCTTTTAGAAGAGCCCTTCTTCCTCATGAAATGGGGAAGACAGAGCTTCCCAAATAGCACGTCTGCTCTTCCACATAAAATGTCAGAAGAGCAGATGCATTCACTGGATGCGGCGGAGTTTTTCCGGGAGGTATCCCGGAAAAACTTGGCAGTCTAGACATAGCCTCTGCTAGATCACGGGCTATGCTTCCTGGGGGCCAGATATTTTTAATAACTTTGGGCCCAGTTCCCAAACATAGCCAAATTCCACATCAGATGCCCCCCTTGCATGCAGTGGCCAATGGTTTACATACCCATGTGTGGGATATGGAATCCCTTTTAAGGCATCTGTGTTTGAAGATTGAGCTCTGGGGGGCTGATCACTCCAAAGGAATGAGGCTTCTAACCTCTGTTGATTTCAGTGGCTGTTAGGAAATGAAGCAGAAGTTAGGAGTCTAACTCCTTTTGAACATTCAGCCCAGAGTGTTTGACACCTCGCCTGCTGGGACACATTTGCCAAGTGTCCACACTAGTTTCAAGGGGTTCCTAACAAGGACACAGAGTGCCACTGGGCAGTGAGGGTTGGAATGTGAGTTATGCCATGGTAGGGACACGGATGTTAAGTTATTCCTGATACTAGAGGCATCTGGAACTTACTGGCTGTTAGCATGACATGGACTGGACAGATGTGATGGGGAGGGGAGAGAGACTGGGCATGAAGGATGCTGCATTTGACCCTGGTTAGTGAATGCCTCAGGAATTGCTTCTAACGCAGGACACTGAGCCAGAAGGCGCTTGGCTGATTGTCATGGCCGGGATGGTAGTGGGTAGGGCTGTTGACGTGTAGTCGACTATACGATTAACGGATAAGCCTAGGCTTATTGGTTAATCTTGTCAACGACACGCATTTCCCCTTGCCCTTGCTGCCTCTGAATCAAAGTTAGTTCACCACAGCTTAAAAGTTGGTTCACCCCAGCACTGTCTCCACGGTGCCTCCTGCCCCTCCCCCGTCCCGCCCCGCCCCGCCGCGCCCCATGGGCCTGAGCTCCCTGCAGACAGAGGCTGCTCCACCGCCCATGGAGCAGCCTCTGTCCTTGGCAAGACTCGGACACCCCCACGGAGAGGGGCTGCTGCCAGACAGCTTCTGTCCACAGCCAGCCTGGACCCCTGCAGACGGAGGCTGCTGTGAAGCAGCCTCACCCGCTCCTTCCTCCTTTGCCCCCCTCAGCAGTCTCTGTCTGTGAGGAGCTTGGACCCCCGCAGACTGGGGTTGCTGCCACCCTGTGCTGCTGCCTCTGTTTCAGAGGCAGCAGTGCAGGGTGACAGGCAGCCAGTTTGCGCAGAGAGCTGATTTTTAAACTGGATCCCCTTGCAGACCGGTTCCCGACTGCCACCCCACGCTGCTGCTTCTAATACAGAGGCAGAGGGGCAGGAGGCTCCCTGGGAGTGGGGCCAGATTGCACTGGCTGCCAGCCCCACACCTGTGGACTATAATATAGTTGAGTAACTGATAAGATTCATGCGGTTACTCGACTGCTCAATTACCCGAGATCTAACATCCCTAGTAGAGGGGGATGGGCCTCATCCTGCAACTGGAGGTCACTGTTACACAACTATTGTGTGGCGAAGCCAATGGCCAGCAATTACTGTCAGTGATGAGGAAATTGGTGGGTGACACTCTCTAGCTTCGTGTGAAATTGCATTCTGGTCAGCAAGAAAACAGATGCCTGAGCCAGGGCCCCGCTAGTGGCAGAGAAGGCGGAGGGGGCTGATTTATTGTCCTAACATGTCTCTCCTGCAATTCCGCTCCCACTTGGGTTCTGGGCCTGATGCATGCTTTATCTGCCTTATCACACCTAGCTCAGGTATGTCTGTACGTGCTGCGATCACACCTCTCGACTGCAGTGCAGACGTATCCTTAATGCTAACGGGCAATGCTAAGAGTTGACCGAGCAAACCCCAGTCAGGGGCTATGCAGAGACAGCAAGGCACCCTGAGGGCTGGACGAGAAACCAATGCACAAGCAGATCCTTTCATACTCTCCTACAGAACCCTAGCATAGAAGGGAGCAGGAAACCAGATACATGGAAAATGTGGCTTTCAAAAGGATTGTGGGATTTTTCCTCCTCTACTTGGGGAATAAATGGGCTCTTCCTGTTGCTATAAGAACTCAACCAAAAAAAAAAAAAAGCAAGAAAAGCTCAAGGGGAAGAAATGTTAAATGTTCCATAGGCCGTCCTTTCCGATTCCCCACACAAACAGGTCTATAGGATTCTGCTCCTTGAATTCCCTGCCATGTCTACACTAGGAGCACTTTGCCGCTACAGGAAGGGTAGTTTTTTTTTAACTTGCATGTGTGTTCCTTTAAGATCTGGGGAAGGGGTTAGTGACTGAGGAAAAGCAGAAGTGGAAGAATAGCCACCCCTTGAAAGGGGCTGCCTGCGTATTGGGGGCAGAAGCCAACTCTGAGAGCACAGATAGCCATTTGCAATGTGTTTCCTGTCCCCATCAGAAAACCTGTCATGAGGGTGTTATTGCAGCGTTTTCCCCATAAAGCACTGATTCATTTTTCACTTCCCCCCTTCTCCATAAATACAGGCAGTGACTAAAAGAACTCGCTGACGAGACAAAAAAAAAAAAAAAAAAGTGTTTGTCTCTGAGAGTAAGGGCTGAGGGAGGTTCCAGGTTCCCCTTTACTCAGACTGTTGAAGTTAGTTCCATGATGTCTCTTAAAGGCAAATATAGCAACTAAAATTCAGTCTGACCCACTGCAAAATGGTAATCATTAGGCTGGGAGATCGTGTGGCCCAGTGCACAGGTACAGGACTGAGTTAGGAGGCTTGAGTGCCGCTCTTGGCCCTGCAAATTACTCCCTGTTAGGCTTTGGCAAAGTGAATTAACTGGTCTGTGCCTCAGTTTCCCTGTCTGTAAAATGGGAAGAATAATATTTGCTCACGTTTATACAATTCTTTGAGCACTAAGAAAAATATTCTGTCAGATCTGAGTTATCTGACCTCCATCACTACAGTATATTATTTCATAATGTTCAGAATATACTACTCAGCAACCAAAAAATTAAAAGTTTCCCCCAAACAGGTTTTGATACATAATCAGTGCTTTGAGGTCTTCCAACTGGTAGTCTGCGCCAAACCATTTGGCACATTTCTTTCCCGTTTTGTCCCAGCGTTAGCACTATTGTACTCCATAAAGGGAAGTAAACAAAAGAAAACTGCTTTGATTGATGCTGGATTAATAATAGAGGAGTAAGATTATGTCCTGACACAATTTGCATAATGTGCTTACCACTCCACAGCGAGATTTATGGCCAAATATATCCTAGTCAATAGGAAAAGAACATCTTCTAAGTAAAACAAAAAACTGCAGGAGCCTGGATTAATTAGTGCGAAAGAGCAAATTTTGTCGCCTACCCGGGGAGAGTTCGGGAGAGGGCGGGAAATGGGGTATGACCTGGGATGGAGTGAGGGCCTGAGGGGAGGGGGTCAAGCAGGATGCAGGCCAGCCTTGGGACGGAGCAGGCAGTAGGACCACTGTCCAGGTGCTGTTGTGCCCCCACACTAATAGGACACTTCCAGCATCATGCCCTGCCTCCCCAAATGCAGGAATCCCCTGTCACCCACACACCTATGGCTCTAAATGTTCTGCTGTCAAACACCCTTCTATCCTACAATCCATCCCCTCAGCAAATAAATGCAAATAAAAAGACCAGCCAATCATATCCACCTAGAATCTCTGCTATGTGTATGAAATGAGCCAAAAGTCCAATTCTGGCCAGCCAGTCTTCATGGCGCCTCTGCCTCGTGCCCTTTCTCAGCTGTTCTATGCCAGGTGGGGTGAGATGCTACCAGCTTAGCCGTTGTTTGGTTTTTCACCCCTCCTATCTGTCTTGTTTGCAGGCTCGGCATCTCCGACAATCCAGCCGTACGTCACCTCCCTGCTTGTGAACAAAGATGACCCGATCAGCTTGCACTGCTCTGGGGATGTCGGTGTGGAGTGGGTCAGCCTAAGACAGAACACAATTGTGCACTCCAATGGCACTACCAGCACTCTCCGTATCACCCACGCCAGTTTCAGGGATGTGGGGACCTACTGGTGTGTTTATACCAACAGCAGTGACACGGCAAGAGCCTCCATCCATCTCTTTGTGAAAGGTAGCTAAAGGCATTCCTTCGCTCACTGTTATTCCTCTCGGGGTTGTCTACACAGGATAGGTTTGCCAGTTATACCTATAAAATTGTATCAGGATGGTTAACCCAAACCCATACCACCAGTATAAACCCTCTCTTCCCACACATGCAGACACTCTTCTTCGTCCTTAGGGAGACTTAGAGCTCATGGATAGAGTGCTGGACCGGGGATCAGAAGGCATGGGGGCAATATTCCTGGCCTCCCGCTAGTTTGCTGGATGAGCTGGGCAAGTCACATCACTGCTCCATCCCTCAGTTTTTCCATCTGTAAAATGGGGATAATCATACCGCCTTCCTTTGTAATTTGCCTAGAGATCTATGGATGAAAAATGCGAAGAGCTGACTATGCCAGGAAAGAGCTACTCTAGAATTCCATGGCTTGCTTTGGTTTTGCTTAAACCCCTTCCACAATGCCATAAGCTAAACTAGAAAAGATCCTCTGATACCCGAACATATATTGGAGTGACCTCACTGGGCCCTGTACCAAAATAGCAGGCATATAAATTCATACCTTAGCTTATCCCACTATAACTTTCTCACGAAGACAAGCTCTGAGTTTCACTTGCTGTTTCTAGTACACTCCTCAAGCGCTATGTTTCTCAGCTTTTTTGATGCCAGGAATCAGCTTGCTGTCTCCCTAAACTGTGTCAGGGAGATCTTAAGGACCGGCACTGGTCCATGGATCAGTTGTTGAGAAACACAGTCTAGTGCACACTCTGGGGGGAGGGTGGGGGATTCACCTGGCTTTTGATGACTATACGTTGCCAGGCATAGACTCATAGAATACTAGAACCGGAAAGGATCTTGAGAGATCATCAAGTCCAGTCCCCTGCCCTCATGGCAGACCAAGCATTGTCTAGATCATCCCCGATAGATGTCTGTCTAACCTGCTCTTAAATATCTCCAGTGATGGAGATTCCACAACCTCCCTAGGCAATTTATTCCAGTGTTTCACCACCCTGACAAATGTTTCCTAATATCCAACTTAAACCTCCTTTGCTGCAGTTTAAGCCAATTGCTTCTTCTCCTGTCCTCAGAGGCCAAGGAGAACAATCGCCCCTGCCCCCCGACACCTTTTTAGAGACTTGAAAACAGCACTCATGTCCCCTCTCAGTCTTCCCTGCTCCAAATTAAACAAGGCCAATTCCTTCAGCCTTACCTCATAGCTCATGTTTTCCAGACCATCTACATGTTTTGTTAGTCTATAAAGTGCTACCAGACCATTTGCTTGCTGTTTTTTTCTGTAACAGACTAACTCGGCTACTCCCTGAAGCTCTTAATCATTCTTGTTGCTCTTCTCTGGACCTTCTCCAGTTTCTCCACATCTTTCTTGAAATGTGGTGCCCAGAACTGGACACAATACTCCAGTTGAGGCCTAAACAGTGGAGAGTAGAGCAGAAGAATGACTTCTTGTGTCTTGCTCACGACACTCCCTGTTAATGCATCCCAGAATCATGTTTGCTTTTTTTGCAACAGTGCCAAACTGTTGACTCATATTTAGCTTGTGGTTCACTACAGCCCCCTAGATCCCTTTCTGCAGTACTCGTTCCTAGACAGTCGCTTCCCATTCTGTCTGTGTGAAAAGGATTGTTCTTCCCAAGTGGAGTACTTTGCATTTGTCCTTATTAAACTTCGTCCTGTTTACCTCAGCCCATTTCTCCAGTTTGTCCAGATCATTTTTAATTATGACCCTATCCTCCAGAGCAGTAAGGTTTGCTGTTTTGGGCCCTTCGCTCACAGTGGAACAGTGGTGGCATCAAGGACAAAAATCCACAGTGCACTGCAAGCCACAAAGCTCTGCTCCCACCATTCAGCAAAAGAATGCAGCATAGTGTCCCTGCGGGCAGGGGAGGCCCATGACTATAGGACGACTCGGCCGTCACCTAGGGCGCCGCCTTCAATGGGGCGCCCGATGATGACGTCATGGGTTGCCCAGGGCGCCCGATGATGATGTCACTCCATTGACAGCTATGCAGGCAGGGGTGCCGATCGCACGTTCTGCCTGGGGTGCCAGCTGCTGCAGCCCGCCTCAAGCCACTCCTGCCCACGGGTAATACCAGGCCTATGAAATGGTTGTCCTAATGGCTTGAAAAACATGGGCTTCCCCATGCTATTCATGGCAGCCTTGAAGACAGACTCCACACTGGCCAACCAGATAGTATCCTCACACTTTGCCTTTTTAGCAATAAAACCAGCAGCCCTGGTCAAAGGTAATTTTCACTGAGTGGCTGGTGCCCCTCAAACTGCCCCCTTCTGTCACTCTCTCACCCCTGTACTCATGCTACTAGTCCGGTTTCTGCTCCTTACGTGTCATAAGCTGCCGCTCTCCTGCTAAATATGATTTCAGGACCGAAGAGCCATAGGGTTATCAATGGGAGCAGGGCTAGGTGCTGGAGCAGTTTAACACAAGGCAGTAATGCATGACTGACAGAGCACTGAATCTATGCTGAAAAGTACCTGCTGCTGGAATCCCATCCAATGTGCATGCACTTTGCTTGATTGCAGTTTGTCTGCTTCCATTGCTAGATCCGCAGAACATCTGGAACACGCCTCGCTTCAGCGTCAGAGTGAGCAAAGGCCGGGACGCCCGGCTCCCATGTCTCATCACTGCCCCCGAGTATGGGGCCAATGTTACCCTGCTGAAGGAGGACAATTCTCCAATCCCACCAGGGACTGAGTTTTCTTTCAGCGCTCAGGATGGCATAACCATCTACAACGTGCAGCAAGCCCATCAAGGATATTACAGCTGCGGGGCCCTGATCAACGGGGAAGTGGAGAAGTCAAAGAAAATCAGGATGATTGTTCTAACAGGTAACAGGTTTCTGGTACCTCTTGTGGCAGTTTCTGCTGGGGAGGCAGCTGTGGTTAGCTCTGCCGGGAGCACTTGCGGGGGTGCTAGTTTGGGGAGAGGTCATAGAAGTTAGAGAGGGAAAAGACCAACTGGACTACAGAGGCTGGAATTTTCCAAGGTGCCAAAGGGAGTTAGGTGAACAGTTCCCACTGAATTTCCATGGGATTTGGTTATCTAATCCCCATAGATGTCTTTAAAAACCAGATCTCAAGTCCATCTCTCAACCAGTGGCGGATCATTCCTGACAATGTATTATAAGAACATAAGAACGGCCATACTGGGTCAGACCAAAGGTTCACCTAGCCCAGTAGCCTGTCTGCCAACAGTGGCCAATACCAGATGCCCCAGAGGGAGGGATCACAACAGGTAATGATCATGTGATCCCTCCCCTGTCACCCACCTCCAGAGAAACAGAGTCTAGGGATACCATTCCTATTTATCCTGGCTAATAGCCACTGATGGACCTAACCTCCATGAATCTATCTAGCTCTTTTTTGAACCCTGTTAAAGTTCTAGCCTTCACCGCAGCCTCTGGCAAGGAGTTCCACAGGTTGACTGTGCGCTGTGTGAAGAAAAATTTCCTTTTGTTTGTTTTAAATTCTCAGGGCTTTTTCCAGCCTAGTTTTAAACACTCCCATTGAGGGGGTCTCTGCCCCCTTCTCTTATTGCACAGTCTCACAGAAACCCCTTTGCTCTGCTTCACACTGTGAAGGGAAATCAGCTCTTCCTTCTGGATTGCTGCAAATCCTGAGGCCGCGGCATAATGTGCCTGCCAGATGGGAAAACATGCAGCTGGGATGGAGATTCCCACCCCTTTAAGCCTTTTAAGCCATCTAGTGGTGATGAACCCCCTCAGAAAGTGGTAGTGCGGGAAGGAGGGGTGGCGGTGATGATAACGGTGGTGACAATGATGGCGAAGGGATCAAAATGGATGGTGACAGGAGATAAGCAGAAAGGTCCTTGGGGTTGCTCAGGCTTCAGAGGCCTTTAAGCTCTCCTGTGACTAACCCTTGCTTGTCTCTACCTTTGTTCAGCTACAAAAAAGCCGGTCTCTGTCACGGTGGAGCAAAAGGACCACGTGCGAATACAGGGAGAAAGTTTCGAGATCACCTGTAAATTAACTGCTCCTACCCATAAGTATGACATCAAGTGGGACTGTCCACCTGAGAATGTAAGCTGTTTTCCTATGTCCCTGGGGGGGGGATGTGATCTCTCTGGAAAAAGGGGAGGACAAGCATAGAAGAGTCATTCCTGACTCACAGAATCTTCCATATGGTAGCAGCTGACTGGAGCACGGTATTGAAGCGCATGATTAGACTCCACATTGTACATAAACCTTGCAGACCTAAGCACAGCCATCCTTCCCCTCTCTCCTTTGTCACGGCAAGTTTACAAAGGGTTAAGACACATTCACATTCTTGGTGTCTCACTGTACTAGAGAATGAAACGGGTTTTGTTTTATCTACGTTTGCTGAACAGGAACCTCAGTGCCTTCAAAATGAAATGTAAACCCACTTCTCCCAGACAGCCTTTCCCTAGTAAGCCCTTCAACATCCTATGTTATAAAACAACAAGCACCTGAAGCCCTTGTCTGTATTTACCCGGAGATCAATGCTCTGGAGATCAATCTTCCGGGGGTTCAATTTAGCAGGTCTAGTAAGGACCCACTAAATCAACCACTAATGTGCCCTGTCAACCCTAGTACTCCACAGGGTTGTGAGGAGTAAGGGACACTGTGGTAAGTCAAGCTAAGTACATCGACTCCAGCTACACTATTCACATAGCTGGAGTTGCATATCGTAATTTGACTTTCTTCCCCAGTGTAGACCTGGCTTCAAAGCACACATCCTCCCCTATAGAAAGGAAGAGCAAGATTCTCTTGTTTGACTTTAATACGTTGGGGTTGATTTTAATACTTTTCATACCTAGATAAAACTTTGATGAGTTCATATTAAAAACCTAGACAAGATAAAATAGTAGTTACTGTTTTAGATGTAAGTGACTAGTCGACTACCCGATAAGTATATGCTTATCTGGTAGCTGAGTAGTCACTCGACTCGTCGCTTCCCCCCTTCCCACTTGCTGCCTCTATCAGAGAGAGGCAGCAAGGGCAGGAGCAGGAGTTGGTGCTGGGGGGAGCCGGCTTAAAAATTCCATCAACTTCTAGATTCTCTGATTAAATGCAATTTAACATTCCTATTTTAGCGTTGTTAATTTCTTAGCATGCGAGATGATATTAGCAAACAAAATATAGCCATCTGTTCGGATAATGCAATGTAACTAGAGCTCACAATCAAAGGGCTGACAAAAACTGTAAAGAAATCTGTATGGCTACCTATGCGACAAGTATCTACCCTGAATACTTCAATTAACTGTATCTGCTTGTCTCCACTTGTCTGCATTTGATCCATATAAATTCTTAGACAAAGACTAGTTGGGTAGAAAACAAGATGAAGGGAACAGTAATTACTAATGCTGATTTCTGTTCCCTAACAAATTACTCTAACATTACTTCCCTATGGCTGCAGGTCAACATCACTACCAGGACCAGCTATCACAATGAGGACTATCATGTTTCCTTCATCCTATACATTCGAGCGGTGACCATAGGAGACAGTGGAAAATACAGTTGTATAGCGAACAATTCTGTGGGATCCAGTAATTCTTCAGCTGTGCTCCAGGTTGTAGGTGAGCAATTCTTGAATGGGCAAGAAAAGTGGGATCAGGAAACGTGTGTGCATGCACACTCCCCCCGACAACAGAGACACACAGCCTCATTTCCCTCATTCATTTGCATCTAACACCCCAAACTTGTCCGGGTGTTGGTTTGTCCTTGAAGACACCCTGATTGGCCCTGTGTGGGTCAATCCCAGATCTCTGCAGTGGATAGAAAAGGGGAGTCTAGGTGTCTTGACTTAAGGGGAAAGGGGCGGGTGCTACTATTCAGTTAGTCGGGTCCAGTCAGATGCAAAGCCAGGGAAGATCTTCTCTCTTTTGATGAGTTAAATAAACAGCCTCTAAAAAAATTCATCAGACACCAGAGGCCATAGCAAAAACAGCTGACTGTGTGGCCCATCCTAGGAGAGGGTGGGTCTGTATCCCCTTCCAGTGGCAGAGCCACATCAGAGAATAAAAGTCTACTGTAGATGCAAGTTGAAAGAGCTCCTTCTACAGCTCCAAAAGAAGTAGCTCATCCTTTTAACGCTGAAGCTCCTGGGTCTAAACAAGCTGATGACCAGAGCAGGGGTGTTTTGTGTTGCTGAGGGAAGGAGGACTCAGATTTGAATATGCTCCTCAGATGAGTAGGGACCAGTGCCTTGGCCAGGGGGATGGACTGGAACTCCTGGGGAGTGTACTGAGGAGACAGCTTGCATCACTCTTTCGTCTAGCTGACCCAGGCAATGCGTTCAGCTCCTCCCCCTCCCCAACTCTCCCAACACCTCATCCGTTAACCCCACCAGGTATTCTCTCCAATATCGGGTATGGATGGGTCACACTTTAGTCTAAGGCTCTATTTATAGTTAGAATCATAGCACTGGAAGGGACCTTGTGAGGTCATCAAGTCCAGTCCCCTGCCCTCGCGGCAGGACCAAGCACCATCTAGATCATCCCTGACAGATGTCAATCCAACTTGCTCTTACATTTCTCCAGTGATGGAGATTCCACAACCTCCCTAGGCAACTTATTCCAGCATGTAACCACCCTGACAGGCAGGAAGTTTTTCCTAATGTCCAATCTAAACCTCCCTTGCTACAGTTTAAGCCCATTGGATGGTGCATAGATGCTATATGCTTGGTGCAGACATGAGTAGTGTGTGTCACATATGGTTATAAGAACACCAGCAGACAGTATGAAAGAGCGTCATAAGCCATAGTTTTAAGCAACCAATTATCCTTCTAGAGTTGAACAATCTGTAACAACTGATTAGCCAGCTATGAACCCTTTATCAATGGCACTTTAATACAAAATGTGATCTGGGTATGCCCCAGCCTCTGAGAACTGCAAGCCCATCGGGAAAAGACAGCACTGCATGGAGAGAAAGTAATTTCATTGTCCTAGGCCAGGCTGAGCTGGGTCCCATGAGGAACTGGGATCAGCAAAAGCTTCTCTATGCCCAAGGTGGGGGGCTATTGAGATCAGTGGAGCTGGGCACCACTTCTGCCAGGGCTGACTGTGGATGACCCCACCCTTCGCACACACAGCCGCTGACTGGCTTTGCTCTTTTTGCCCCTCAGAGCGGGGTTATGTACGTCTGCTGCCCACGCAGAACAGCAGTCAGGAAGTAAAGTTGGGAGAAAATCTGCAACTGCAGGTCCTGATTGAGGCTTACCCCAGACTTAGCAACTGGAGTTGGACACATGAGAATCCTTCAAAATACTCTGTGCGCTCCATAGCCAATGACCAAATGATCCCTGGTAACAACAGGTATAGTATCTTATCTTATGCTCATCAGCAGAGTGTTTTCAGCACTGCCTGCTGCATCTTTTCCATTGGGAACAGGCTCCCACTACAGCAGGCCCCTTCTGCTGGGGGGGGTAGGCACAGCACCATCTGGTGGGAAATTATTCAATGTAAAGGGACTAGCCTCCCTTACCTCATCTGGGGGGGGGGGGGAAGAGAGGGGAAGAAGGGGGTAGGACTTGAACCCACCAGTCTACCCTTGCCAAGTGAATGCCCTATCCCCTAGGCCATGCCACAACCCATCTGCTCCCACAGCAATTAAGAGCTTGGATGAGCTATTACAGAAAAGACGTGGGTCAGTGGGGAAAACAGGCCCGTCCCAGGGACAAAGGCAGCAGGGGCATTTGCTACCTTCATTCACATTTGTTCACTTTTTGGTTTGGGAACAAAGAAAATGCAAATGTGGGCGGAGGACAGGGCAGCTTCTCTGAATCCAGACACAGAGCAAAACAGGCCCCTGGCTTGATGCTTCATATGTGATGTGACGGGGCAGGGGCAGCCGTACCCCTGCATGTCCTGTACTGCATCAGACCCTTCCATTCCCAAGGGATGCACAGCACAGACCCACACTCCCACCAGCCAGCACAGCAACAGCCCCTCTCCTCTATCGAGGTCCCAGCAGACTTTGGGGCCAGTGGACTCTTCTGCTGAGACTGAATTCCCAAGTGGTCTCTCCCACATCCACTTGTGTGTTAGCGCCACCTGTCAGCGGCTATGGAGCTCTCACACAGGCTGAAAGAGACTGGAGGAGGGCCGGAGGCTGCTGAGATGTGGCCAGAGGCCATTAGGGGCAGCTGGGCACCATCATAGATAGGAAAAGAGCTAGCTGGGTCCCCATGTGTCACTTCACACAGTGCCCTACAAAACCAGGAGCTGACCCAGACTACAGTGGCACCGCTGAAGAGACAGAACTTTCCTGTTAATGGGGAAGAACTGGCTAATTCCCCTTTTGTTTCTCAGAAACAAAAAATTACCCAGCAGACAAGTATCTGGAGCAGTAGTGGCAGAAAGGGCCCTCCGTGGCTCAGAGTCAGGTTCCGAGGGCAGTGCTGGGGGTTCAGGAACACTGATGGGATGGGATAGGTGGCAGGGCAAGTTAAGTAACTAGTCAGAAATCCATCTTTTCAAAATTGGTGTGGCTGGCCATTCCCAGTGACAAACCGGAGGCTTTGACTCTCCTCAGTGTCTGAGTTCTCTCCTCTTCAGGAGAGGGTATACTGTAACCTCTCTGGAGTGTGTGCTCTTCCAATACACGGGTTTATCACTTGGTCGGGTCAGCACTATGAGTCATGGAAGTCAGGAGAGATTCCAGAAGACTGGAAAAGGGCAAATCTAGTGCCCATCTATAAAAAGGGAAATAATATAATAAGGACAAATACAAACTGCTCCACTTAGGAAGGAACAATCCGTTTCACACACACAGAATGGGAAGCGACTGTCTAGGAAGGAGTATGGCAGAAAGGGATCTAGCGGATATAGTGGACCACAAGCTAAAAATGAGTCAACAGTGTGACACTGTTGCAAAAAAAAGCAAACATGATTCTGGGAGGCATTAACAGGGGTGTTGTGAGCAAGACACGAGAAGTCATTCTTCCGCTCTACTCTGTGCTGATAAGACCTCAGTTGGTGTATTGTGTCCAGTTCTGGGCACCACATTTCAAGAAAGATGTGGAAAAACTGGAGAGGGTCCAGAAAAGAGCAACAAAAATGATTAAAGGTCTAGAAAACAGGAGCTATGAGGGAAGACTGAAAGAATTGGGTTTGTTTAGTGTGGAAAAGGGAAGACTGAGTGGAGACATAATAGCACCTTTCAAGCACCCTAAAAGAGTATCACAAAGAGGAGGGAGAAAAACTGTTCTCCTTGACCTCTGATGATAGGCTAAGAAGCTATGGACTTAAATTGCTCCAAGGGAACTTTAGGTTGGATATTTAGAAAAACATCCTATCAGGGGGGTTACACACTGGAATAAATTGCCTCGGGAGGTTGTGGATCTCCATCACTGGAAATATTTAAGAACAGGTTAGAGAGGCAGCTATCAGGGGTAATCTAGATGGTGCTTGGTCCTGCCCTGAGGGCAGAGGACTGGACTTGATGACCTCTCGAGGTCCCTTCCAGTTCTAGTGTTCTATGATTTTATGAATAGGGGCACATCACATGGAGGCAGCTACTCACTTCATCTCCTGCTCCAGCCGAGGGGAGGAGGGGTAAAAAGTTGTCATTATGGGGGAGCATGGAGAAAGAACTGTCTCCAACTTCTGCCCATGCACATGGAGTTTATATTAATGATCATCTCTCTGAGCTCAATCAAGGCATTTAAGGTCATTGGATGAAGGTGCTACTATAAACGTGTCTTGCACGTGAAATGATTATTGAGTCCAGAGAAGTGGTCATGTTGTAATACCCATTTCACAGATAGGGACCCTCCTACCAAGAGGCTAAGTGATTTGCTCAGGGTCACAGGGAAAGTCAGTGACACAGCTAGGAACAGCTCCAAGGAATCCAAACTTTCAACCCTTTGCTTTGGCCACTGGATTTCAGCCTCTCTGGGCTGGCAGTTCAGAAGTGCCACTACGTGGCAGCAGTTTATCAGTTCCTGGTGCCTTTGTGTCCCTGTTTACATCACCAGATGCATTTGAAGTCAGTGGAAGCTGTGTGTGCTCAGACCTAAGATGAGCCGGAGAGGGGAAAATGCTCATAGCATCCTCAGGCTGGCACAGCACAGGGGCAGGTGTTTCTAATCCAAACTCATGGATTGAGGCAGGGACAGAATCTCTTGCAAATATAATGCTGAGATCCCTTTTGCCTGTATCTAGAGCCGGGCGGGCTGAAAATTAAAGCCCAAACAAAGCAGAGCGTAACACTGCTGTCCTGACCGACATCCCCACTCACAGCAGAACAGGTCTCATGACCAAAGGGGTAGATTTTCATTGACTTTCCTTGCGGGTGAAGCAGCTAACTGCCATTGAAACACTCCCCATACAGCCACGTGTGGATTCTTGCTAGGAACGCCCGGGCTATGCATGCAGGAGTTGCACCACTGCTGGGCAGCTTTCCAAGTGCCCCCAGGGATGAGAAACCTGGCTGGTTTTGTAACACGCCACTTCCATCAGTTACATTCATTCTCTCTTGGGACAGGTACAACAACACGCTCTCCTTGAACCGGCTGAAAGACGAGGAAAGCGGACTTTATACATTCTCTGCAGCAAATGAGGTGGCCAATGCATCCGTCACCTTCAACATCTCCCTGAAATGTAAGTGTCCAGTTCTGGGCTGGTCCTGTCACGCTGTCCAATCTGTGAAGCAGCAGATGGAAACCACACCGTGGCTAACAGACTAGTGGGTAGCAAGGGGGTGAGAGGAGATGGTTCTTGCGCTTCCTGCCAGCAAACAAGCTTATAGAATTAGTTCCCGGAAAGCAACCGTCATGGTAACAATCAAAGCAGCCACTGAGAACATCAAAGCTGCAAAAAGCTGCCTCCCTGATGCTGTGGAGTGGTCACTGAAGAAAGTGATGGTAACAATTGTCAGAGTGGCTCCTTCACAGTCATCATGGTGCTTTTTAACCCTGCCTCTCCGAGCCCTTTACAAGGGTGGATTATGGGCCATTTGTCCCAGTGTTCTACACACACGTTCCAAGGTACAGTGACTGTCCCATGGCGGCGTCAGCAGATAGGGAAGGTGTTAAGCTTTCTACTGCCCGGCCTTAGGTGGGTTGTGAGCTACCACAAATATATCATTAGATATTTACATTAACTACCAGGATGCACTGCAGAGCTCTTACTAAATCCATTACTGTATTCAAAAGACAGCATTGTTACAAACTCTGGATTAGCAAGGGTGAATGTATCCAGTGATAACGCAGGGCAGAGAATTTCAGCCTCGTGCCACTTGCAGATTTTAGTGTTCATTTATTCCCTGTTTGTTCACTTCAGTACCATAATTTCACTATCTACCAGGTATAGCCCTACTGTAATTTCAGGATAAAGACTGTGGGGTTTTTTCTGTAATGTAGCCTTCTTTTTTACTACTAGTAAGGCTCCCTTTTCACTTTTCTTCTGGGGAGTCCTGGTTAGGGATGTAAGGAGCTAGTCAACTACCCAATAATCAGATCTTAGAGAGAGGCAGCAAGAGCGGGGAGCACGAGCCGGTGCAGGGGGAAACCGGCTTAAAAGCTGGTTCCCCGCAGCACCGTCTCTGTGGGGGGCAGGGGGAGGCAGAGAACAGCAGGGACACAGCACCAGCAGGGATTGAAACAGTCCTGCTCGCGCTGGTCGCGCTGGTCCACTGCTGCTCCTCTCCCATTGAAATGTACAAGAGTCACTTGTGGCTCTCGTACATTTCAAAGGAAGAGGCACATCAGAACGTGCCAGTGGGGACTACTTTGCTGGCGTGGGATCCTGCTGCCTCTCTCCCTTTGAAATGTACAGGAGCTGCCACGGCTCGGAAACCCACTGCCTCTCTCCCTTTGAAATATGCAAAAGCCAGGGATGGCTCCTGTACATTTCAGAGAGAGGCAGCAGGAACCTGCTGTGTCTCTTCCTTTGAAATATACACGCGCTGCGGGTGGCTCTTGTACATTTCAAAGGGAGAGGCGCAGTGGGATAGCGAGCGCCTCTCTTATCGACTAATTGAATAGTCAATGGAAATTCCATCAACTACTCGATTAGCTGATTAATCGGAATTCAACATCGCTAGTCCTGGTGGATCATATTGAAATAGGGATCAGGGGCTACATGGATTTTGCATCCCCACACTTCTGTAGCGCAGCATATTATCCATATCAGTAGAGGGCTGGGGCAGAAAAGGGTGTGCACTACTGACAAGGATGGAATGCTCTGGGAGATGACAAATGAGATAACAAGGAAGGATTTGTAAAGACTTGTCCTTGCTGGATGACCAGCAATCTGACACAATGCTTGTAGAAACACTGCCTTATGTACCTGGCTATGGGGACTGATAAGGAGCTAAGAGACTTTTCAGTGTTAGGTCACTGGGCCCAGGTTGGGAATGCCTGCAAGTCGTTACCACATGAGAGTTCCCTGGTGATGACCTATGAGAGTGTCAGCCTCACACCATGGAGACTGAATTCTCTCTCCTCCGGGTGACCTCTAGAGGTGGTCAAGAGTGAGACGTCCTGCATAGGATGGCGTGAAACATCTTGCCCATATATCTGGTCTCTGGCTATACAGAGCAGTTGCAGACGTGTGGATTCCAGGCTGTTAGAAAGACAAAGGTGGGTGAAGTAATGATCTTTTATTGAGCCAACTTCTGCTGGGGAGAGTCAATCTTCCAAAGCTTACACCTGAGGAAGAGCTGTGTGGGTCTGGAAATCTTGTCTCTCTCCCCAGCAGAAGATGGCTCAGTAACAGATATCTCCTCATTGACCTTATTCTCTGGATAGACAGGTTACCAAGATGCAGGACAAGGAAGAGCCAGAGTGGAACCTGGATCCCAAAGCCCAGACTAAGGGTGCGTCTACACTGCACCATTATTTTGAGATAACAATGCGAGCATCTACACAGCCATTCCCTTATTTCGAAATAATTTTGAAACAACGGGCGGCTTATTCTGAAATCTGTAGCTTCATTCTACGAAGAATAACGCCTATTCCAAAATAGCTATTTCAAAACAAAGCATGTGTAGACGCTCCATTATTTCGAAATAGCCCCTCCCCAGGGCCATTCTAAGCTATTCCTCCTCAGTGCCTCCTGTGGCTCTAAATCAAGATAGCACATCTACATTAGGGGAGCCAGCCTCGGACTAATTTTGAGGCTTTCCTGCAGTGTAGACGTGCTATTTCGAAATAACTATTCCAGAATTTAAAAAACAAAAACAAATGGTCTGGAAGTACTTTATAGACTAATAAAACATGTAGATGGTATCATGAGCTTTCGTGGGCACAGCCTGAAGTGGGTTGTGCCCACGAAAGCTCATGATACCATCTACATGTTTTGTTAGTCTATAAAGTGCTACCAGACCATTTGTTGTTTTTTTCTGTACAGACTAACTCGGCTACCCCCGAAGCTTCTATTGCAGAATAGCATATTTTGAAATAAACGTGCAGTGTAGATGTACCCTAAGAGAGCAAAGGGAGCTTTTATCCCCTCCCCTCAAACACATACGGGCTTTTCCTGTCATTGTGACATTGCACATACATGAGTGGGATTGAAATGTAGAGAGCTGTGTTCAAAGGACGTCGTACCTAACATGCCTTTGCATTCCCTATTCAGTCCCTCCTAAGGTCCTTTCTGTCGAGAAGGCATCGAACGACTCCAAGAGCCTTTGCTGTATAGCCACTGGTTATCCTGCTCCACATATTGAGTGGTATCGATGCTCAGGTCACGCATACAGGTGAGAAACATCTGAGAGCGCTGGAGCACCTTCCACTGTGCAGTGCCCACCCGTCTCAATGCCAGAGCTTGCAGCTTTTTTTGCCGCCTCTGCTGCAGGGCTCGGAGATTCCCCATAGCTGTCATCTGTGTTTGCTGAACTGCTCACCCCAGACTTGCGAAAGACACAGGCTAGCGCTGAGTTCTGCCCAAAATTACAACAAAGAATTCTTCTGCTTTTTAAAACAGATGTTTGTAGCTTTCAGCGGGTGCCCTGGGGGAGGCTTCCCAACCCCAGAAGGCGATGTGCACCGAGTTCTCACAGCAGGGTCTAGAATGGACACTGAAACATGCTTGCGGATGAGGGAGACCTGCTTAATGTGCAACTGCCCCCACAGTCAGCCCTGGTGCCTCATTTGGGAAGGGATGTAAAGGAGGTGCTGGTTCCCAGTTCTGAAGCTGCTAGGGAAGGGGACGGTGGGCACAATCAAGCAGACGTAGCACTTGCAGTGAGCAGGAGGCAGGTTCAGTTGACCCATTCATGTGCAGAGACACCGCTTAGCTTATGTGGGGGTGGGGGGGCTGTCACCATCGACTTATTTCCTTCGGCAAGTCTATTTTTTCTGAAGCTGTAGGGGCAACAAGTAGCAATAGGATACCAGACCTCTTGTCTAGCCGTTTGGGTTCCCCTAGCCCTCTGTGATGATATAGCGTTTGCAGTCTGGTGTGTTCCATGGAAATGTTTTCTCTTCCTGGCTTGGTGTTTCTGCAGATCTGACCAGGGGAAAACACTGATTCTGAATGAGACCAGCCCACGGATCCTAAGCAAAGAGCCCTTTGGAAAGGTGGAAGTAGAGAGCATCCTTCAACTTAAGGAGTTAGAGGACAATGTTACCTTTTGCTGCTGGGCCATTAACAGTGAGGGAAATGACTCACAGAAACACAACTTTGTCCCTTCTTCAGGTGAGATCAATCAGAGCATTTATTATTTATGGATAATTTATACATTTAATTCAGGCCTGAGTTAGAGATGGCTACAGGCCTTTGGGGATCCAGTCTTCCTGAACCTACACTCCAAACGGCCCACTAAGGCTATGGCTACAATGCCATTTTTTTATAGAAGAAGATATGCAAATGGTGCTTGCATTTGCATATCTTCTTCCAATTCTTTTTGCGGAAGAGGTTTTGCCGCTCTTTGGCCCTGTGTAGATGTCACAAAAAAAACCTCTTTCGCAAGACCCTGTAAACCTTGATTTATGAGGAATAAGGGGTCTTGCGAAAGAGGGTTTTTTGTGACATTTGGCCCCATCTATATAGGGCCAAATAGCGTCAAAACCTCTTTTGCAAAAAGATTCGGAAGATGTGCAAATGCGAATGTGATTTGCATATCTTCTGCAAAAAAAATGGCAGTGTAGCCCTAGTGTAACTGTCCTTGTTGAGTTTATTAAGAGAGTAATCACTTCAGTTCTAATCCCTTCGCGTTAAGTGTGTCTCCCACACACATCCGTCCCTGATAAGAGAGTGCTGAGGAGGACTTCAGTTTCCATTGCCTCCATCCACGACCCAGAGAGTTTGGGTTTGAATCCTCTGGAGGTTGGAGGAGGAGGATGGGTAAATCTTTAGTGCAGTGCCAAGGGCTTTAGCCACACAATCCCTTCAAATGTCAACAAGAGATGCACGACTAATTCCTGAAATTACACACAGACTAGCATCCCTGCCAGCATCTAATGAAATCAAGAAGAAAAGATCATCATCAAGGATCGCCTGGTCCTAAGTGGCTCTTCTGGGGGAAAGACCCATGTCTTTAACCTAATCTACTCATACTGGCATTTCCCAGCACATCTACTGCTTGGGGGGAAAACTCATTTCTGGCCCCAGAGCATTGTAGGTATGTTGATAAATCCTGGATTTCTAAGGTTAGGTCTTGTTACCCTGTATGTTCTTCTCCTGACCATGTGAAATCTGGGAGACAGACAATAACGCACTAACAGAATTATCTTCTACATAAGACTCTATCCTACAGAGACCCAGAGATTTCAACTCTAGACTTTTATTACTACAAAGTGCAGGCTAGTAATCACTTAGCTAATGAAGCAGACACAGCTTCAGAGGGGTAGCCGAGTTAGCTTGTAACTGGAAAAACTTAAAAAACAATGAATAGTCTTGCAGCACCTTAGAGACTAACAAAACATGTAGCTGGTATCATAATCTTTCGTGGGCACAACCCACTTCAACACCAATGACAAACAAAACTGTTGTATCTGTACATTAAAGTCCGATAGAGGGCATCAACATACACACAGCTGATGGAAAATGTGCCACACCATTTTTCTCAAGCATTTATACAGATTTGCTAATTCAGTCCAGAGTGAAAATTCACCCTGCAGGCTGCCAAACACAATTTTAATCTCAAGATGATGGTGAAATACCTCATTATGGACATCCCCAGAATGGCAGATGTTCAGCAGAAGAACCTGTTGTTGGTTGTTACATAAATAAACAAAACACTGGCAAAGATCAAATGCATAACTGCTGGCTGTTTCCTACCACGATGAGATTTTTGGTCTACCTCTTAGTGCAATGATGAGCAACCGAGGCTAGTGAGAGCGCCGCATGAGTGCCCCTCCTTCATGCATGTGCTCCCTCTGTATCCAAAACGCTGCTACCGTTCAATCAGCACACCTGCAAGACGGTCGTAACCAAGACAGCTTCTTGGGATAGGGTAGTCTTGCGAACTGCATTTGCACACTTAGAATGTGCAGGATGGGCCAGCTGAACCGTAGCAGCGCTTTGATTGGATGCAGAGGGAGCACGCAGCTCTCCCACTCCGTGTGGTGTGCAATCGGCACACACCTCACTGCACGTGCCCTGGCTTTACATGAGTGTCACTTTTGTAATACTGGTGGGAAAAAACACTACCCGGATGGAACCAACAGCATCTGGCAGCCCTGAACATGGGCAACAGTAACATAATGTCTCACGGGCCACACAAAGAACCCCGATGGACCACATGCAGCCCACACACCACCTGTTGCCCATCACAGCCTTAGTGCATATGAAGCATGTTAGCCCCAGGGCTACATCTACATTGTGCTTTCTTGTGCAAGAATGTATGCAAATGAGCTGCCATTTTTGTGCAAGGGGCTTTTGCGCAAGGAGCAGCTGTCTACACGGATCCTTCTTGCGCAAAACCCCCCTCTTGCCCAAGAGCTGTTCTGCCTGAAAATAAGCAGCAGAATGGCTCTTGCGCAAGGGGCTTTTGTGCAAGGAGGAGCCGTGTAGACAGCTCCTTCTTGCGCAAAAGCCCCTTGCGCAAAATGGTGGCTCATTAAGTATGCAAATGAGGCATGGCTATATTCATCGCTGCACCTCATTTGCATATGTTCTTGCACAAGAAAGCTCAATGAAGACCTAACTCTTAAGATGTTTGATAAGATTGGTTATATCTTGTAGGCTGATGAGGACAGTTGGTTCTACTAGGACTTCATAACAGTCCCATTCCTCCGCTAGTGCTTACTGTAACACAAGGGCTACGTCTACACTGCAGGCTTCATGCGCAAGAACTTTTTGTACAAGAGTTCTTGCACAAGAGCAGGTCCACGCTGCCATGTGCTTTTGCACAAGAGTGTCCATGGCAGTGCGGACGTGCTCTTGCGCAAGAAAGCTCTGATGGCCATTTTAGCCATAGGGCTTTCTTGTGCAAGAAACCCCTTTCCCGTCCACACCAGCCTTTTTGCGCAAGAGCTCTTGTGCAAAAAGGCTTATTCCTCGTGGGGAGAGGAATAACTCTTGCGCAAAAAGCCCTCTCTTCTGACGATTTATTGTAAACTTTCTTGCACAAGAATGGGCTTGTAGTGTGGACGCTCCGCAAGTTTTTGCGCAAGAACAGCTGTTCTTGCGCAAGAAGCCTGCAGTGTAGACATAGCCAAGGGGCGTGCATCTCCCGATACTCCAGATGCAGGACAAGATAGAATATATGTGATTAGAAGCACTAGAAAACATTCTGGATGAAAAAGGCTTGTGCTGGCCCTAGGCTGATGGACTAATTGCTCCTTTCATTATTTATCATTCTGGGTCAAATCCTGAGGTTTTTACTCTCTCCTTATTCTGGCCCTGCTGTGGATCTCAAGAGCTATCCATGTATTATCAAAGGCAAGGTGGTTTTTGTCAGTTGTCCCTGTTCTGTTATGTACTTTGTAGCACAATCTTTTCTTATCTTGAAAAATTCCCTCCAAGACTCCTTTGAGGGCAGCACATCAGCTCTGGGGCCACCTCTGTCTAATTATGTGCAAGGAGACTCTAGAGCAAATAGGGGGTTGGGTAAAATGCTCATGGATGATGCTGTAGTGCAGCGGTTCTCAAACAGTGGTGCAAGGATCACCAGTGGTCTGCGAGCTCTATTCAGGTGGGCTGCAGACAGTTCCCTCAAAGATGTGCAAAGAGAATAAAGGGCTGCCCACCTATCTAGTGGCTCCACCAATCAGGTGTCTGGACCCTCACGTGTAAGGTGAGGTGGCGGCCTTGGGGGGGAATTTGGGGCGTGCAGGGCTGCGGCGGCCAGAGAAAGAGGCAACTTCTGCAGCTCCAGGGCTGCAAGTGCTGGGGAAAGATGGCCCCCCTTCCCATCCCAGCCTCAGGTGTAGGGCTGCTGCGGTAGGGGACAGACCCCCCCCTCCTTCTCAACCCCAGCCCTGTGGCGGGGGAGGAGACCCTGACTGATATTAAAATAGGACTTGTGTGCTTTATTTACAGAACAAACAAGCATTCATTCTCATCCAGGTTTTTCTACATAGCGCTTTCATCCAAAGCACATTACCACAGTTCGCTAACGGTACAAACAACACACGGAAAGAGAGTTAAGTGGGCCGCCAAGACCCTCAGCACTTTTCCAGTGACCCATGAAAATAAAAGTCTGAGAACCACTGCTCTCGTGAAATAAACATCTGAACAGCCAGTTCTCACCCCTCTTCCCTTTGCTTCTCTAGCAGTCCGGACCCCACCCGAGCGCTTCAACGCCGTCCTCTCCATCTTCTTGGCAACGCTGGTCCTGCTTCTCCTGCTGCTCCTCTTCCTACTGTACAAATATACTCAGGTGAGACTCTGATTCCTGTTCTCCGAAGGGAGGAATGCAACCCGTGCAGAAATCTCTACACACACAGCGCTGCCCCTGACCAGCCATGCAGCCAGGCAGTTCTCCCAGGAGGCCCTATGGCCTAGATCCTCCAAAGTATGTAGGCTCCCAACTTTGACGTCAATCGGTTAAGAGCCTGAGGATCTGGACTTATGAGCTGACATCTCACTAAAGCTCCCGTAGCTGGGTGGGATACCTTAAGGTTTGAGAATGGTCACAAGTCCCAGAGCCCATTGCTCTTCCCCAGGGCTGGGCTGGTTTGGCAGGAAGGTGACAGAAAAGGGAACTGAGTGCTCATCTTCTGTTTGACATTATTTTTATCTATTAATTTGGGTGGGTGGGTGGGATGACAAGCTGGGTTGTGCCTGCCCCTGCCTGAGGGATAAGGGGGAGAGTACATGAAATATCCCCCTCAATCATTTGCACCCACACCGGGCACGCTCTCAGAAAGGACATCAGTCCTGCACCTGGTCTCAGCCTGTTGAACAGGGGTGGAGGGAAGATGGGGTTATGGGGGAGCACAACAGGTAAGGTCTGGCTGTGCCCAGTTAAAGGGACTGTCCTTTTCATGCATACAGATCTGGTGCCCCCTAGAGAAATTCTAGCCCCACCCCCACTACAAGAACATGGCTTAAACTGACCTCTTCATAAGTCTTGGAGGTGTAGCCATGTTAGTCTGTAACTTAAAAAAAAAACAAAAAACAAAAAAAAAAACACATTAAAAAACGAGCCACCCTAAGACCTCTTCATAGTCCTCCCACACCTGTGGAAGTGTGATGCAGACCCCCAAAAGCTCAGCCACAGCCTTTTGCTTCCCCCGTGACTCATCCCAGTGTCGCTTTGGCTCACAAATCTGTACAGGATGTTACTCAGAGGGCTGCGCAAAGCTGCTAGCTAGCTCCTGTTGCTCTGAACTGTTTGACAAGAACTTGAAAGAGCCCTTTGCGTGGGTCAGCCAAAACATGCAACTAGCTGAGGGCAAAACTTTGCCTTTTCAACCCGTGTTTTGCAATTTTTGCCTCAGTTTCCCCCTAGTCTCCACCACTCAACAAAAAGCTGGTTTCCACAGTGAAAGTGGATGCTGGGAATGCAAATACCCAATCGTCTGGAGTGAGATTTATAATCTTCACCCAGGAACTGCCCCGCCCTGCCTATCAGAGCTCTTTCTGGCTTTGGGGAAATTGGCGATAGGATTTTTACAATGAATCGCAAACTCTCCCTCCTTGCACGACGGCTGGAAACAGGACTGCTTTTCTTGTCGCGGCTGAAGGGTTGCATGTGTTCTTGTTTTGTTTTCGTGAACAGCACTTGTCACATACCCCACAGCACGTGTGTCAGCAAGTGAGCGCCTGGTGCTTGTTTAAACTAGGGATGTAAAAAAAAGGTTTAAAAAAGTAACTAACTGTGTAACAGTTAAAAATCTTAGCGGGTACACCGTTAAACATTTTTGGCCGGGAGGGACTAGAGAGAGAAGGATGGTGGAGGAATGCCCCCTATGGCTCCCAGGGAGCCAGCTGTGGTCCCATGTTGCAGCTTTACAATATAAATCTTACACTGCAGAGGCCACAGTGCAGGATGGCAGCAGGCACACACTTGCAGGGCAGAAGAGTTTAATCGTAACAGAAACCGATCAGCTGATGCTTATTGGTTAAACTCTTACATCCCTACTTTAAACACCTTAGTGGTGTGTAAAGTCCTACAAACTTAGGACAAGCCGTCTTCAACTCTGAGGAATATCAGCCCCAAGCAGAGTAACTGAGGCCTTGGTTCTGGCTTCTCTCATCACTGGAAGGAACAAGCCTCAGCCACTGATGTGGAGAGAGAAGCAGACGGGGACCTGAAAGCAAGCACAGCACCAACAATGTGGAGACGGTAGGAGGGCAGTGAAACACAAAGAGAAACAGGCAGTGCTTCTCAAAGGATCGTGCATCACTGATAGGCAAAAAAACAGCAGACACCCCCTCCCCCCAGCGTGTGTCGTCTGCAGCGAACCAAACCCAGGGGTACAACTTGGTGCTATGTAGAACCTCCCCATATTGCAGCAGTTTCTGGGGACTTGGACCTGCTGCCTTCATCTGGGATCGCACAGGTCCTTGTGGATGCAGGTGTTTAATCCTTGGCTCAGGAAGAAGGGAAAATCGAGAACTTGCACTGGCATGAGAGATTCTCCATCGACCTCAGCATTTCTCTCTTTCATGCCTGTGGCCCACCCACGTCTCTGACCATCCAGATGGGTGACTCACCTTTGTCTGCAGCCGCCCAGCAGCAGCATCAGGAGGAGGAAGAAAAATGTCTACACCCAGGAACTCGGCCACAAATGAATCACTGGGGTCAGGGCTCACATTGAGTCAGCAGGCTCTGCTCCTTCAGGCAGTGGGCAAGGACAAGACCTAGGACCTGCTGTACAGATGGAGGTTTCTTGTTCCCCTTCACTCAACGGGGATAAGCAGCACAGATCACTCTAATGTCAACCTGTCCGGACGCAATATTGATAAAAACCGATATGGATAACAAGCTGACGGCTGCTTCTACCTACCGCCAAAAGGAGCTTGCTCCTTGCTTCTCTGCCTGTTTACTTCTGCCGGAACCTGGCCCCAGCAGAAGAGGAGAAATGCGAAGTTCTATTTCTCGGTTTGAAAAGGAACCAAAGGCCATGCCAGTGCTGTGCTCAGCGAAATGGAGCCAGGGCACACGGCGGTGCTGATTCAGGAGCGCAATGGGGAGGACGGGAGGCCCCTTTGGGAGATTTCCACTGAAACAAAAGCACTTGCTGCACTGACACCCGCTGCCCAGCCCAAGGCATCTGGAGATGTGCTTCCTCCATTTGCGGGACAGCCCAGCTGCTCTAGCTCCGTGTCCCCAGATGCTCTAAGAAGCTTGTCCAGAGAATGAAAAGAGGCAGTTGCTGAGCATACCGGAGGCTCCCCTGCTGCTACTTGAGGAAGAAAATGGAAGCGCCAACTTAAATGCTGAGTTCAGCTGGTAGAATACATAGTCCTCAACATTCAGCCAAGAGTGGGGGCAATCAGGCATTGTGACCAGCGAGGAGGCATGATGTAGGCCATAATCCTGAGAACCAGCCTGTCAGTTTAGCCCACCTCCAAAAGCAAGAAGCACATTATGGTATTAAAAAAAAATAGATTTTGCGGTGAATCCGATGAAGCTACCTCACAGGAGAGTGAAACCCCAGGGAAGGGAGTGTTGTGGTGTGGATTTAAAGTTCTTGTGATAAGTAGCATTGGTTTTACAGAGGCCTGCAGAGCAGAAGGAATCTTGACTGATCAGATTCTCTTCTTTACAGAAACCAAAATACCAGGTGCGGTGGAAGATCATTGAGGCCTGCGAAGGGAATAACTACATCTTTATTGACCCCACCCAACTGCCTTACAACGAGAAATGGGAATTCCCCAGGAATAACCTGCAGTTTGGTGAGAAATGCTCAGAGCTTCTCCACAGTTGGTCAGTGATTCAACTTGCAGATCCAGATTCTCTGTTGTGCCAAGCTAAAATAATGCTGAGGATGTCCAAACCCTTGGGTCCTCTTGCATATCAGTGGAGAATGATATAATGCCCCTATCCAAATACTCGCATCTTCTTATCTGCAGAGCTATAAACAGGATATTATCGCTCTGCAGCCGCCCATGGGCTCTCACATACAGAGCTAGGGTGATATGATTCTGCCCCAGCCTGTGAGACTGATTCCATGTCTAGACAGTCACTTCCTTAGAGCTCTGCCTTCTCTCCCACCGAATCTCCCATAAATATGGGCAGGGCTACATGTCACATGTTCATGTGTTGCCCATCTTGTCAGGGTTCTGCTGCTGACATGCCACCAAGCCCTCTGGCCAGGCTGTCCAAAGCAATTCTTTTGAAAAGCACCACCACCGATCTGTTGCTGGATATTTTTGGTTGGTTGGCTGGTTCTCCTAAGCACATTTATTTTTGTAGGAAAGACTCTGGGAGCAGGAGCCTTTGGAAAAGTGGTGGAAGCCACTGCTTTCGGGCTGGGGAAGGAAGACACTGTCCTCAAAGTAGCTGTGAAGATGCTCAAAAGTAAGTCAAGAGCAGACTGCAGAGCAAGACACACTGAAAACACAAACTCGTGTGTATAGCATTTAGGGTGTGTTTGTTGCACTGGTTACCAGTAATGGATTAAAATGCATGTTTTCTAGACACCAGCTGGAGCAAGGCAGCTATAGCTGTCCTAGGCAAATATATCCAGGCAAAGGAAACACGTTCATTATCTTCTCATGCCTCAGCTGTTTTCTTCCTCTCACCCTTCCCATTTTTTCATTGTCTCCCTGTCTTTTTTCCCCTCTTTCATCCCTTTTCCTGCCTCCCCCTGTTTTCTCTCACCCTTTTACCCTCCCCCCACCTTTCCTCTCTTTAGCTAGGTCTACACTGCCACTTTTTTTGCGGGAGGGGAGGCTATGCAAACTGCACTCTGCAATTTGTGTAGTTTTTTCCAATTGCTTTTCCGGAAGAGGCTTTTCCGCCATTTGGCCCCATCTAGAAAGAGGTATACAGGGCTCCCCGAAAAAGCATGTTTGCTCTTGTGCAAAAAAAAAAAAAAAAAAAAAAAACACACACACACACACACACACACACACACACACACAAACAAACAACACACACCACAAACCCACACACACCACAGAAGAGAAAACGCATTCCCTGGTTGAGGTGGGGTTTTTCCGGGATACCTCTGGTAACCCGGAAAAACCCCGCCGTGTAGACATAAGCTCTGCGTCCCTACTCCACGTCAGACTTGCGGTAACCTTTTCCAATTTGATTCCAGCAACAGCCCACGCAGATGAGCAGGAGGCCCTTATGTCTGAGCTGAAAATCATGAGTCACTTGGGCCACCATGAGAACATTGTTAACCTGCTGGGAGCCTGTACTTATGGAGGTAGGATGAGATGGCACCATTTCCTCTAAGGTTCTCAGTAGACATCTTCCTGAATTCAGTTTTCAGTCACACCTCCACCCCTCGGGGCTTTAGACACTTTTTAGGCTGACATCCCTTATAGTCCCAAGGAGATGATCTGCTTAGATGACCATAATGGTCCTTTCTGGCCTTAAATTTGTGGCCATTCCAGCAGAGGCTTTCCATGCTTATTTCTTCTTCAGACAGCTCCCCCTAAGGGACAGGTCAACCAGTCGGCCTGCCTGAGCTAGCGGAGCTGCCCCACCCCTTTAATAGACAGGCTCCAAGAATTAGGGATTATTAGCATGGAGACCCGCATGTGCCTGAAGCTGCAGGCTCAAGATTATTAACTTATTAGATCCTATCATTTCCACTAGAGATGGCGAGCCACTTCAAACTGCTGTATGTGCTCATGCACCTATTCACCTCCCCACATCCATGCATATCATTCTAAAGTGGAAACTGAGGCTGCAGGAGAGAGAGAAGACATGCAATGAAGTCACCACTTGGCGATCACCACTTCCTGTTTTTTAGGCCCAATTCTGGTCATCACTGAGTACTGTCGCTATGGAGATCTGCTGAATTTCCTGCGGAAGAAGGCAGAGTCCATAATCATCCCAGACTCGCCCCTGGACTCCTCTCTGGATAGCACGGCTGATTACAAAAACATCTATCTGGAGAAGAAATATGTCCGAAGGTAAGAATCAGGACTGGAGATTGTACATGCAGGCACTGGAATAGATTGCTTAGGGAGGTTGTGGAATCTCCATCATAGTCTAACTTGCTCTTAAAAAGCTCCAAACACCTGCAGGGATAGTCTAGATAATACTTAGACCTGTCTAGAGTGCATGGGACTAGACTAGATGACCTCTTGAGGTCCTTTCCAATTTGATGAGTCTACGCACAACACCAATGCCTGACAGCAAGAAATGATGAGAAATTTTATTGGCACGAGGCTGGGAGATCATGGTACTCACATGTAGAAATGTTTCTGTTTTTAAATAAACATACAGGTAATTTCTAAAAATTCTCTGTAAAACCAGAATGTACCCAGCCAGGCCTTGGGGAGTAGATAATTGTGACAGGCATATTTCAGAAACCTCCAAATATTGCCTACATTGTTCACACCAATGTGATTTTATACTTGTGGTCTATTCTCTCCCCTCCCGCCACCCATCTCAGCTACCGAGTCAAAACTATTCCATTGTTTGCAACTGCTGTCATGTCTCACAATGAGATCTGGCCAATCGCACTGACCTTTCACAGAAGGAAAAGTGCCTTTCTAGAAAGGGTAGTTACAAGGTATTTCTTTGCTGAATGCTCCCACCCACAGTCTAATTAACAGGGGGTATTTAGAGCAATATTCACCTTTGCTGTGCAGTTCAGCTTTTCAAATCCACCCTACTTCATAGATACTTGGGAGTGTTTTGCTCAGCACCCTGTGGTCAAAAAATGGAGAGAGAGCACGCCCCCTGATCGTTCGTTAACAACTTGCCCCCTCTCTGTGGTTCTCTCTGGTTCAGTGACAGCGGGTTTGAGAGCCAGTGTTTGGAGAACTATGTTGAAATGAGACCAGTGCCTTCAGACTCCACGCCAGCAGGAAGTAAATTGCAAGGTATGGTCTCAGTCTTCTGTTGAACTCTGCATTCTGATAGGCATACTGCTTGCATGGCTCTCCATCGTGGGTCAGGATCTAGTGCACTCAGCACTACATGGCCTGCCCAAAGGCTGTCCTGTGTTAACCATAAAGAGCTCTTCTGTCTTCCAGGCAAGCATGGAGGGGAAGAACAGGAGGATACTCGGCCCCTGGATCTCTATGACCTTTTGCAGTTCTCCAATCAGGTGGCCCAGGGAATGGCCTTCCTTGCCTCAAAGAATGTAAGTGCAAAGGGGACGCTGGCCTAAGGGCTTAGCAGGTTCATTAAGAAACAGTCTGATATAGCCCATTGCATAAAGCATCTGAGGGATAAAATGTCAGCAGCCTTGTGAACAGGGGTGGAACCTCTTTCCTAGAGCATTTGAGTAAACGGCTACTGTAGACACAGGCCACTTGCACCCCGGGCAAGGGGACTAGGAAAGAGGCCGCTAGTATTCAAATGCCACTTTGGGGGCAGCAGGAAAATGGGTCTTCCTTGTTAACGTGGCCTCACCTAGTAGCCAGTTCAGATTCCATTCCATATTCCTGCCTGCCTTTCGTGGAGAGTGAAAACTAATGGCTGCCTTTGAGTGTTTATTGCAATACATGTGCCGCCCACTATAGCACTACAGAATTACCAAACTGAATTTTGTGTGTGTTGTGCCATTTTCACATCCCCTCCACTCTGGTTTTTTATTTCGGTAAGTAACTCTGCACTGTTCGATGTGGAGAGCGTCTCTTTCCAGGAAACAGGAACAGAAAGCTGCAGTTGAAATGTCTGCCTGAACCTGGTTCAAAATGTTTTAAGAACGGGCAAAAGTACTGACTGTTCTGTGCTGACATGGTCTGCAAAGACCCAGTGCATCTGAGAGGCCAACACTGGACTCAGGGCTGGGTGATTCCAGGCTACAGCATGAAGTGCCTGAGAAGTGAACTTTTTTGAGGTTTCAAAAAAAAAAAAAAAAAATGGAAATAACTTCACGGAGAATAGATCCCTCAATGGCTATTAGCCAAGATAGTCAGGGATGTAACTCCATGCTCAGGGTGACGTTAAGCCACTGACTGCCAGAAGCCAGGAGTGGAGCCCTCAAAACTGTCCTATTCTGGTACATCCCTCCTGAAGCTTTGGTACGGGTTGCTGCCAGGCACAGGCTACCAGGTTGGATGTTCTTATGTTAATAATAAATTGTAGGAAGGGGCATATATAAAATGAGAACAGATGCAATTTAATCCCTGAATTTCACCTGCCCCACACCCATGGAGCGGGCAAATTACCTTCTGAGAGAGGTGGTTTCAGATGGATAGCTGTGGTAGTCTGTAACTTTAAAAATAAGAAGTCCTGAGGCATCTTAGAAGACTCAGTCTCTTAGAGCATGTCTACACTAGGAAACTATTTTGAAATAATTAAAATCCATGTAATAACTCCCAAAATAACAATCAAAATAGCGTGGGAAAGCCTCAAAATTAGTTCAAGGCAGGCTCCATTAATGTGAACGCACTACCTTGACTTAGAGTATGGCTAGATTACAAGAGTTTTTCTGGGATACTGGAAATATCCCAGAAAAACTCTTCTGCATCTAGGCAGGTAGGTATTTGCTCTTCCAGTTTTTTTTTTTTTTTCCAGAAGAGCAAATGTGCTCTTTCGGAAGCCCCTGTATTCCTCGTTCCACAAGGAATAAGGGGGCTTCCGAAAAAGGGGTTTTTTTCTGACATTTGGTCCAGTCTAGATGGACCAGATGTGGGAAAAGCCTCTTCTGACAAAAGGATTGAAAAATGCTACACAAAACGCAGAGCGCATTTTGTGTAGCTTTTTTTTAAAAAAAGTGGCAGTATAGCTGTACCCTCTGAGCCCCAGGAAACACTGGGAAGTAATTAGTTTGAATAACTACTCCCCAGAGTAATTTCAAAATAGCAGCACCCGGAGCATTCCCATGACTGCTATTTCAAAATAACTACTTCAAAATTAGCGTTATTCCCCAGGAACAGTAAGAGTACAGATTTCAAAATAAGCAGCCCATTATTTCAAAACAACCGTCTTGGTAGTGTGGACACTCCACACTATTAATTTGACCTAAGGGAAGTTATTTCAAAATAAAGCCTTAGTGCAGATCAGGGCTCTAAGGTGCCACAGGGAAGAAAGGCAGAGGTTTTGAGATAGTTCCATGGCTCTAGCAAAGTAGTTTATGTGGATGTTCTTTTGCCATCTGTTCTGTGCAGTGCATCCACCGAGACTTGGCAGCAAGGAATGTGCTAGTGACCCACGGGCGAGTGGCCAAAATCTGTGACTTCGGGCTGGCAAGAGACATCATGAATGATTCAAACTATGTTGTCAAAGGCAATGTAAGTAACTGAGGTGGCACTAATACTGGGAGCATTAGCAGAGGTGTCATGTGGGGTCTCTTAAGCAGGGCGGGGAGGACACAGTTAAGGACAGACAGGGAGAGAAGAGGACCAGAATTATAGTGTAAGTGGGCAAGCTGTCCGCTGAGTGGTGCATTGTACCCTTGCAGGCCCGGCTGCCAGTGAAGTGGATGGCTCCAGAGAGTATCTTTGACTGCATATACACAGTGCAAAGCGACGTCTGGTCCTATGGCATCCTCCTCTGGGAGATCTTCTCGCTGGGTAAGGAAGGGTCCTTCAGCGTTCTCTTGGTACATTGACCTCAATCACATCAATGGATTTAGGCAACAAGCAGGGATAGAGAAGGGCTGATTGAGAAATGGGACTTTGGGAGGAGGGGCGCACAGCAGCCGGTTTTACTAATCCTTGATACCTGACAGTGTATATTATCATCAGCAACCTACCCCAGTCACAAGAAACAATCTATTCAGACTCCTGCAGCACCCTTCAAAAGCACACTGCATAGTCAGCATGATTGAGAAGTCCAACAATATCACTTCTGCTCAAAACCGTAACTAGGTTTTTGTGGTGGTTGCAGGTAAAAGCCCGTACCCTGGCATGCTGGTGAACAGCAAGTTTTACAGCATGGTGAAGCGGGGTTATCAGATGGCCAGACCAGACTTTGCGCCTATGGAAATGTAAGTACAGCAGCCAGGAAATGCACTTGCTGCCCTCTGCAAATGCAGAAGTAGCAAAAGGAGCAGGTACAACAGCTAGTGAAAAGCAGGATATAGTTATTGAGGGTGTTAGAGGACCAATGAGCTCTACTGCTGGCAAGTTAATGATTTAATTACCGTAGCGCTACAGCTAGACTCAAGCCACAAAGTTTCCATCCAAATTTCAAACTGGACCCAGTTTGGGAGTGGTTGGCTCTGGGGTTTGTTTCACACTTAGCTCTGCTTAGAGCCCCTCATTTTGCTTCTTAAGATAGCATTAATATACCACAAGCAGTAATGCCATGGCTCTAGGTATATTTCCGCTGAATATAACAGCATGCAGCGAAGGGACTTTCTGGAAATGGACTATAGTTTCCTTCCAGAAACCATCCAGGACATAGCACCACCTATCACCTTGTAAATATTCAGAATTTTTTTTTATCCAAATGAGTCCCAGGAAGCCTTGAAGGTAGGCATGCAAACACAAATGCTTGTAGTCCATAGAAAAGAAGCACACACTCATAATCTGCACTTGTAAAGCAGTGAGTCTCATGCATGTGTGGCCTCTGACTCTTTAGGCTTCTAGCAGTGTTCTGGACTTTGCTCCCAGGCCAAAAAGTCACAGAGCCTAGGCATGAAGTATAACCATCCTATTCCAGTTCCCTGGGAGAGCCTTTGACCGGGGCAGCATGCTCATTGCTCAAAGTGAGGTTAACATCTGTTACTGCTGTTTGACGCGGCAGGTACTGCATCATGCAAGCATGTTGGAATCTGCAACCCACACAACGGCCCACCTTTGACCAGATATGCCACTTCATTCAAAAGCAACTGGATGCCAACAAGGAACAGGTGAGACATTTTGGAGACTAGGGAGCAGATAAGGGGAAGGAAAAAAACAACCCGGGGCCCTGCCTTAGCTGTTGCTTCTCATCTTTTAACCAAAAGATGTTTTCATGCTAGTGGAAAGCCCAGAAACATAGAGAAGTGGAGTACAAAGTCCCACAACTTGCCCTTCACATAGGTACATTGGCACCACTCATTTTCTGATGGTGTACACTTGTTTCAGCACCAGGCCCCACCACTAAATGCTGTGTAATGCCAACAGATCTCTAGAGGTTAGTATATGAGCCTCTACAGATTGAGCTAAAAGCCAGCTGGTGCTCAGCTAAGGCTGCAGAGCAAACTCATTGTCTCTCTCTGTTAAGGGGACTAAGTGCCACTAACATGGGACAGTGAACCACACCCAGTAGGTGTGTGGGTTACACTAAGAAAATGGCTAAGCCACAATGCTGATTCAGTTTAGGCTGCCAGCAGCCAGGATGTTCTGCAACGTGGACACAGGCACCCGGCGGTAGCAAGTGTACTTTCCTCGCTGCTTCCACTTCAGGTTAGGAGTGACAAAGATGCCACAGCTCATGAACAATATCCTGAGCTATCCAGTGGCCCAGGAGAAAGCACTTATTAGCTCTCCAGGAAGCACCTAGGCAGATGGTTGATCATCAATAGTAGCTTCCCTGCACTTAAATGTACCACTCTCCTGCCTGGCCAGTAGCATCTTAGAAGAATGCTTACAAGGCTTTATACATCACTTGCACTGTGTCTCACTGGAGATGCACAAGAACTTCCCAGTGCAACAGCCTCTGCTTTGCCAGAGCAGGAGTTACTGGCATGCCATAGAAGATGCAATATCAGAATATTAACCAATTATACCCCAAGGATAAGAAAATCCACAAGTATAAAACTGCACAAAAATGGTAAGTCTCCCAGGTGCAGAAGCAGCAGCAGCATTTCTATTATGGCGAGTGACAGAACGGCTAGGCCACAGTTAGGTCTAAGTCAGCTCAAGGGACTAAAACCTATTTGCCTTTTCTTATTTCCAGGACTATACAAACCTCCCCAGTAGCTCAGAGGAAGACAGCGTGTGTGAGCCCTCTGACTGCTGCGAAGAGTCCTGTGAGCAAGGAGATAGCAGTCAGCCTCTTCTGAAGAGCAACAATTATCAGTTCTGTTAATTTTAAGGTCAAATTTGGGTGGATCTTGCACCATCCTTGGCAAAGGACAGGTCACTCTTGGCTTAGAAGGCAGGTTCCTCATGCTCAGTGTCTCCTTATCTCGTGCTTTTGGAAGCGTGAAAGAATGAGAGAACTCCCTCTTCCCCCCCATGAAAGGGCATCATTAGAGGAGCTAAGAGCCAATATTCACGCGTGATCCTTGCAGTTGTGTTTAAGTATAGCACAAAGTCACCAGGAATGTTAAAACACAATCCACGTATCTGTGGAGCGTTTCGGATTCCCTTAGAGTCTCCCACCAACTCTGATCACACATAGGCCCACTGATGCAGTTCTCCTGACAAGCAGCTCCTAACTCCATGCTAGCCAGTTCTTACCTGCCTTGTTCCACATGGATATGCATTTCCATAGGTGAGAGTGTACATGCACACAGGAGAGCTTCAAAGCAACCCACTAACTCCCTGCGACAGCTCTACCTGTTAGAGAGAAACCACCAGCTTTTTTCCTTCACTAGTCTCCCTCTGCTCCATCTATGCATGTTACAGAGTATTAGTTATAGCAGAAAAGCTTCTCTCCAAGCATTATGCAAGTGGCAGACCCGACATTCCAGCTCAGCGCAGATGAGAATGCTTCACCTCCCTTAACTCAAACTGCTGCTGAAGCTACACTTAGCATTACAGATTGGGAGGACAGTCCCTTTGAACCATTACTGCTTGAACAGGTGCATGTCCTCCAGTGAAACGTGAAGTCCAGCCATGCTCCCTTCCAACAAGGCATGGAACGTAAATTTCCATCAAGGAAGGAATGGCAGCTTTTTATATTGATCAGGAACCAGCTCAGCATTACACACATTCTCTAATGTATGCTTGAATTATTGAATGATTAATGTAGCAACTCAGCAACCACTGCCTGTACCAAACCATTAGGGGAATGTTTTAATGTAGATAGTTGCATTTTGATAATGTTATACAAGATTGTTTTTTTAATAAGCTAGGGGCCCGTGCCCTCACAGAGAGCTTTTCTAAATCTTGAATTCTTTTGCTCAGGGTTACTGAACCTACGCAGCAGCCTAGTTCTAAGATTATTCTATATTAGCGTAAGACTTCCAGGGAGGGGGATCTCTTAACAAATAATAGCCTTATCTGACTCCAAAGTATAATCATGTGACAGGGTATATACACTGACTTGGCTTGGGCTACTGGTAATGAACAACAGCTGCTACATAATTTGGCCTTTATCAGACTACTACTACTTTGTGGGCCATTTTTAATTAAACTTTAAACAATGTAGTGAGTGTAATCATATGTTGAAAACAAATTATTCCTTTCCACTAAATACAAGCTCATGCATTTCCACTTGTCAGCCTTATGACAAAAATAAAACTAACATGATTAACACAGCAATATTGTGTGGTTTTTTCCCAGATGACCTCAGACTTTCCTTTCCTCCACCTCCCTCCTTCAGGTGTCAGAGAAAGGGCAAAGCCGAGCCAGTCTCTCTAGACACTACTGATTTGCTGTGATAATTATTTAGGTAGCTAACAAATCCCTTCTTTTTTCTAGTTGATGGAATGTTGATTTGATTAAACACTGACAAACTTGTTAATGGCCAGCTTCTTTTAATCTGAGAGGCCTATCCATTATTGGGAGAAATTAAATAATAGAGAGAGGAGAGGTGCAACTGCAGAATATTTTCAGTCATGGGTTAAAACACATGTGGGAAGAAACTAGATCAGGCTATGGCATGCACCTGTGCTATGCACCAGGTACAGTGCATACTAGGGTAAACAAGATGGACTGGCATAATTTTGGAGAGATCAGGGCAGCTTTCCTTTTAATTTTAATTTTCCATCCAGGTATGGAATAAATGTTGTTACATGCACCGAGGCAAGTACAGATGCACACCAGCAATAGAAATACATGCTACCGGCTGTGGGCACGCTGCTAATCAGCACCTGAATCTCTCATGAGTGGCCATCCAAGCGCTCAGCTTACAGGGAACACTGGATCAGGGTAGAATGGCCTTCTGGTTTCCAAAGGGAGAAAGCTCCTCTTTAGCTCCACTGCACCTTCAGGATCTGTTCCATACTAACACACATTTGAAACAGCAAAAAGCTGAGGATGAAAGAGAAATGATTTAAAAAGCTCATATGAATGCTCAGGGAGAGGCTTACTGGTGAGATGTGTCACCTGCTGCAATTTTCCCTCCCACAAGCTTTTTCATCATCAGCACAGTACAATTAATTGAGACACAATAATCTTGTCTCAACCCCTCTTCTCCAATGCTGCATCTTAGCTATTTGGCAGTCGAGAACTTCGTTCTCACACGGAGTGGTCCAATGCTAATTCAACCCTCATGTAACTGAATGAGTGGAGTTACGCAAACGAATGAATTGGACCGGTTGTGCAGGGAACCAAAACCTAAAACTTACATTTCATTCTACAATGCTTGCATCATGAAGATAAAGGAGGCATCAGTGAGAACCCAAAGGGTTTTGTTTTTTTAAATACTGTGTTTACCTCCAGAAGAGCAGACGATGCACAAATCTTCCACATGAACGTTTGAATATTTGACTCTGACATGTTTTACAGTTAAAGAATCCTGTTGCCTATCTCAGAGGCTGCCTTATATTTCCATTTATAGGAGCAACTCCGTAACTGTATTTCAAAAATGTAACTTTTTTTGAAAACCTCACAGATTCCACACTGGAGTTAGGAGCCCAGGTAGTTTCTGTATTTGCCCCTTTCAGAACATAGTGCTGCAGAAAAGACCAACAATTTTTTCCTACTTGTTCTTCACACGCAGTTCACATAGCTGTGAGACGTGGACATGCCTGTGCGCCAGCACCACAGCTAATGAGTCTGTCAGACCACATGGCTCTAATCAGCTAATCTGCAAGCTTTCCCATTGGCTATCAGAGTTCTTAGGCTGTCAAATGTGAATAAAAATTCACTTAGCCATACAGTTCCACCCAAAAAATTGGAGATAATTTATTAAATTTTATCACTGACTGAAAAAGTCACTAATGTCTTTTATAATAAATTAACATTTTTAAACAGGATAAACCCCAAACCATAATTACTGTATTTGCTCAGATTTAGTACATTTACAGTATGGTACTCAGTAGGTTCCCCTTCACAGAAGGAAATTTTCATTCACACCGTAAGTCTTCTATTCACTCTTCTGTTCACACAAGGAAACGCCTTCCTGGAAGTTGTCCTGGTTTCCCACTGTTCCAGTATCCCATCTTCTGTGGTGTTTGAACCAGGCCAGATGTGTATTTTCAGATTTATGGTCAGCAGGGTGTCAGTGGACAATGCAAGCAGCTTTACAAATAGGGTAGGAGGTGCTATTTAAATACGCAGGAGGGAACATGGACTCAGAGGACTTAAAGGAAAATAGTCAGGGCAATGTATAGACACGATGAGACCCATTTCAGATTTACAGCGCTGTGGGGATAATGCCAAGATGGGTTACCACAGTTGGCAAAGGTCCCAGAGAGCAGAGTGGATGCAGCCCTCTCAACCACAGTCCTGATGGAGGATTATAACAATCTTCTCATCATGGGTGTCTCTGGATATGTTGCATTCATTGCCTCTTGTTACTGCTGCACAAATGTCCTTTGCTATTCAGCCCCAGCCACACGACGAAAATGAATTTTCATTCAAGTCCATGAATGGGATGTAACATTTAAAAGAATAAAGTGCCCAAAAAGAAGTGAGTGGAATTTGAGTGCCTCGCTGGTTTAAAAAGTGGTTGCCTTAGATGGCTCAAAGCAGCCCTTCAAGAAGTGTTAGCCCTTGGCTAGCCAAGTCAAGGGCAACCCATCAAGTTCAACTCTTAGGTAATGCATCAATGACTAACTAATCATTACTGTTCCTCCTGTTAAGGGACTAACAGACCTAGAAACTCAGACTCACAGCTCTCCACAGGCTAAATACCTGCAATACTGCACTGTTACTGAACTCAAGAAAAGAATAGGAAACATCCATCCCTGCTGACTCCTTAACTCCATCCTGGGCACCAGCACCTCCCATGAGGCTCCCCAGAGGTGACTATTTTAAAGCTGCAGGCCACTCAACATGATCCTTTTGAATGCATAGCCAGATGGAAGGTGCAACTTCAAAGCAGGAAGGTCAGTATATTATGCTAATCTATTCAAAGTAGAGTTTTGGGGGTCACAGACATTTTCATCTGCCTTTCTTCCATCCACTCTTGCTCCCCTTACCCAACCCTGTACTGATATTAACAAGGTCAGCAAACAAGATCGGGGTGGGGTGGGGGACCTCAACAACTTTGTGCTATTCCATCTCAGACATGCCCAGGGCCTGGAAACTGATCCTTCCCACCCCCTGCTTTCTCCCCATCCAGCTGCTGTGTGAGAACAGCATATTTCACAACAAATCAATGGGTCTAAGCAGCACCTTGGAAGGAAATCCCATCCTGTAAGCAAGGATGTTAATGGAACTTACGCTCACAGCAGCAATCATGATCCTCTGGAAGCACATGGCTCTTTGGTCAGTGTAAGCAGTCAAAGCCAGCAGTATCACAGCTTCTTTGTTAAAAAAAACACCCCACTCTCAGATAAACCTGAACCGTCTGCCAAGACTTTGCAGCAGCCCAACACACCCATCTGCATGGTTAAAAGAAATTAACCACCAGCTGAGAGTGGTTTATTCAGCAACCTCTCCATCTTCCTGGTTCTCCTCTTCCTCCTCCTCTATTTCGGTCTTGATCTGGGCCACTCCCAGTCGGTACAACGTGTCCCGGATCACCACCTCACCGGGCTGACAGCTCTGCACAATTTCATGGATCTGCCGGTTCACGATCTCCCGGCTGGTAAGGAAATCCATCAGACGGTTGTAGAGGTAATAGTGGGTTGCATTGTCAAAGGTGATGGGCCTCTGGCGGACACTGCTGGTTTTGCTGTCGTTAATGGCAGTGATGACGGCACTGTAAGGCTCTAGCTCCTGGCACAGTGAGATGGAACGGTGCTGGGCAGTTGGGTCACTCTGGCTGTTCTCCACCCCGGTGTGAACAATTCGGCGGGCTGTGGATTTGGTGACTGGGTGCTGGACAGAGTGCTCCGCTACAGTCATATCTACACTGTAGTGTTGGTCTAACAGCTCTGGGCAGGATACACACTGATGGAGAGAGAGAGAAAATAAGATTGCATACATACGAGCTGAATGCTTAGCAGCTCCCTTCAACCAAGCCTCATCCAAAAAAATAAGATAAAGCCCTTCCCTGAATAATGACTTGGAGCAGGGTGGAAGCAAATATAGTTGGCTTTCCCCAAAAGTTCTAGGAGGATGGTCCAATACACCCCACTATCATCACACAGTTAGTTTTAAAACAGCAGCAGCACATCAGTGATGGTCTGACTCCTCCTCGCAGGTAAGTAATGACCAATAGGAAAAGGCACATTATACAGCACTGTCCCCCTTAAAAATACATTTCACGTCACCATTGTCTGAGAGTTGGACAGCTGTGGGATTCAATAGACTGCACTGGAAAACCAGCGACTGAGTGAGGCGTGCAAGTGTCATGCAATATCGACAGTACAATCTGTAACTCTCCTCAGGAGCAACATGTAAATGAAGCCCCAGCATTGGGCAGGTCACAAAACACACATTTCCACGATTCAGTCATCTTGATAAGCAGAACGCTGTAGTCAAAATTCCAAGATTAGTCTAGTAATAAAAGGTTGCATAAATCACTCCTCACTTTTTTTTTTTTTTTTTTTTAACTCTGCATTCATTGCCCACCAAACAATGCAGAATAATCCTATTACCCTCGCAGACAGCGTAAATGGAATAATATAACTAACCATTGGGGGCTCCATGGGATCAGAGAAGCATCCCTGGTTTTTCCCCCACATCTGGGTAGTCAGGTCAGGGCAGCAGATATCTGCACACAATGCCACTGAAGAAGCCATATCCACCACATAGACTGGTGGCCAGTGGCGTGAGGAGACTAGCAGGTCCACGTGATCCCGGGCACTTTCCCCTCTCACAATGTACTTTGAGCCACACACCACCTCGGAAGAAAGTGAAGAAAAACATGAATTTCTGGTTTGGTGCTTTGCACTAGAGTGGAGAGGCAAATTTCTAAAGAACAAAGAATACAGAAGAAATCTAGTGTTACACATCCTCAGTGCATCTAGAAACTACCTGGACTCAACCACCTCTTGTCATTTAAGATTCTCTCTCCTTCCCAGACAAACTGACTGTATCCCAGGCAAGGAATGATCATTTCCAATTCTACTTCCATGGCAGAGTCAAGAATTCAACACCAACCATCTTAGCCTTATTCTCTTACTTCTGTGCAACGTGGCACAAATGATTCTGGGAGGCAAACGCCACCTCCAAGAGAACACTTGGCTCATTTCTCCTCACACCTGAGTATGAAGAACAAGAGCCCAAAATTCACTACTTGTCTACTCTCAGCTTCCTGTTTATTCTTCCAAGGGATTAAAAACCACACACATATTTTGTGTTAGGTCATGTGTCAGTCAAGTCACTGTCTAAATCTCTCTCAATCACACCTGATAGTGACAATACATTTCTGGTCTGCCTTACCTGATGTGGACACACTTTGTAGATTTTGCCTCCTGTGTGATGGACAGGGGGTTGTTTGGCACCTGCCCCATTCTGTACAAAGTCATATAGAGCCAGGAGGGAATAACAAAGCTGGTCCTAAGAACAGAGACACCAAGAGAAAAGCCTGCATTTAAATTAAGATTCAAAGCCTGGGGCTCTCCAAAGGTGGTCACGGCTGCAAGTGAAATATCACACGAGCTGTATTTTAAACATGGTAACTAACCGCCTTTTAATTCCTTGCTCAGTACCACAAGGATGGCAAACAACTCCAAGATGAGAAGCCCACGACAGAGTAATTATAGGTTTCAATTTTCCAACCCACCAGGGTTGAATTTTTTCACCACATGTTAATTACCCTGTAATCTGCAGGGACTCTTCATTTCTAATCTATCTCTCTCCTTCCTAAATACAGTGGAGTGAAAAGTTATTTCTCATATTGCCATTCTGAATAACCACCACCTCCTCTTGTCTTACAAGGCAGGAGAATGGCTCTCCTTCCAAAACTAGTTGGAGGATGTGACAGGAATAGGCCTGTTACCTTCGTGTCTGCTGTCCCCCAGGGGATGCTGCACTGCGCCAAGAAATGCTGCAGCTCTTCCTTACTATAAGAGCTGATCTGTTCCACTTTGCAGGATTCCTCCTGAAGTAGCCGCACCAAAGCGCTCCCACTGCCTGCAGAAGCAGAAAGCATTCTCAACACCTGCCCTCAGAAAGGAAAGGTCAGCGTGTAGTTTTTCCAGAAGTGGGTGGATGGTTGCCCAGAAACACAAGGGAAGTCAGCGAGGCTACAGTGAAGAGGCGGAATACGTGGAAAGCCCCAGAGCCAAAGCCAAAGCACAGCCTGAGCCCAAATCCTCGAGTCAGCAGATGTTTACTTTTCTAATGAGTTCCCAGGTTCTGATCGAATCATGGCATTTAACATGAATCAACTGTAGGAGGCAGCAGGACCAAGCCACTCAAGGAGCACTCCAGGCCTACCTCTTCATTTTTGTCTGCACAACTCTTTTTCCATGCAGGCTTGCATGCTGCTTCTCCAGTGCACACTACTGGCATCCAGCTGTAGCACCTTCATAGGCCAGCCAGCCACTTCAAGGATCAATGCTCCTGTTTCTCCACCAACTATCCCACGAATTCCTTCTCCCAAAACTGGCCACTACCCAGGAGAGCTACTATTAACACTGCTCTGGAGCTTTTTCTCCAGAATTAAAACTCCATTCAGGAATTAAGAGAAAAACTTAAAAAAAATACATTGATCCTTGGAAGTTAATAAACCCTGGGACAGAGTCCTGCATATCCGTGGGTATCCATGAGTCATTTTTGTGGATACGAATTTGGATACAAGTTTTGTATCTAGAACTTTGCAAATTTGCAATAATCCACTTTATAGCCACAGGTATCCGCGTCCCCAGATGTCGATGCAATACCCACTACTCATTTTTGCGGATACAGATGCAGATACCAATTCTGTATCATGCAGGGTGTCAGTTCTCTCCAATGCAAGGTAAAGTTTCAGCATCTCCACTAACCAGAGTTGGAAGGAAAGCACAAGTAATGGTGAAGCCAACTCTGATGCAAGTTATTCAGTCACAGCTCATTGTTATGTAGGACTCTGAAATGCAGGATGCCCTGACTCAACGTATTAACAGTATGAACTAGGGATGTGAACGACTAGTCAACTATCCGATGAGCAAATACTTATCGGACAGTCAACACACTAGTCGACTAGTCGCTCCTCCCCCTCCCCCGCTGCCTCCAAGAAAGAGGCAGCAAGGTGGGGGGAGGGAGGATGAGCTGCTTCAAAGCGGCAGCACCACATGGAGTCCAGCCAGACCCTGAGCTCCAGGCAGCGCTGCTGCTTTGAAATACCATGGCGAGCCCAGCATCAGGCTCCATGCGACGTTTCAAAGCAGCAGCGCTGCATGGAGCCTGGGGTCAGCTGGGGACTCCCACGCTCCTTATGGCACTGCCGCTTTGAAATGCCACGGGGAGCACAGGGCCAGCGCTTTCACCTTTGAAGTGTGGCAACAGCCTTCAAAGGCAGAGGTGCCCTAAACTATTCCATTAGCCCATTAATCTAAATGTAACATCCCTAGTAGTAACTAGAAATAATTTAGGCTGTGGTATCAGAGCTGTATCACGCCCCTCATCTGGCCATTTCTTCCTTCTATTTCCCATACAGACCTGACACACTCCTCTTGGGTGTCTCAGCAGCAGCACAAAACAGGTACTGCATGCAGCTACAGAATACAAGTTTTCACAAAACAGCATGAGTATTCTAACAGTTTCAGCAAGTGCTGAGTGACTAATCTCCAAGTAACATTCTGAAAACTTCTCTATAGACTTCACTGTATTGTATTTGGAGCAATGGGATGGTCACTTAATTTTCCTTGTATCGTGTCTCTAGCAGATCACAGCTAAGCATTCAGTCCCCATTTGGAATTTATAATTAGAAATGCCAAAATTTGACCTATGTTTCCCCCTCCAACTTTGATGAATCTAAAGACTCCACCAGCAACTGCCAAGAACTTCTGTTCAGAGCATCATGTAACAAAATCCTCCACTCTTAAATGCAGATGGGTCACCTACAGAGACCCATTACCATCACCTTTAGCCAAAGCAGCCCTCAGAGCTCCATGACTGTGAATTACCGGGCACTGGAGGGGCATCTAGGTTCTTGTCCTTCTCAGTGTTGACAACCACAGCTCCTCTCATCAGCGGTGGGAAGAAAGGGGCAACAATAGAGGCATCAAACTTGGTGATCGGGATACTACACGGGAATGCCACTTGCTCAATCACTTCTGTCTCCATCGTTGACCAGAAATCTTCCACATTTACCTCGCTGGACGACAAGAATTCTGGCCAGGTAAACTAACAGGTGAGAGGACACATATCATCAACAGCACACATGCTTCATTAATGAACAGCTCTGTATCCACTTGTGACTTGAAACAAACATAATTCTGAACACACACACACACACACACACACACACACACACACACACACACACGCAGAGACAGAGAGAAGGAAGAGGAGCCTTTCTCCTTTCTATGGGGCTGGAGTCCACAGGACCATTCTGCCCTACAGGGATTCAGACCAATCTACTTCAGCTAGAAACAGGGTTTATTACATAGTACTATTCATTTCCCCATCTGCTAGGAAAACACTCCATGACAGCTCAGAGAAACAGCTACTAACAAAACCAGAAGGATGCTTCAAAGTCCATAAACAGGAGGATGGTGATCTTAAAGTTCCACTCAGCTCCCTTATATCAGAATCCTGTTGAACCAATGGTGTGATCAGTAGGACACACATTTTTCCAAACTCCTTGCTAAAATATTTCTCTCCCAGGAGAAGACAGCATGCAGAGAGCGTTAAGTTAGGCTGCATGCTCCTGTTAAGCATCAGCAGCACAACATTAGACAAAACCTTTGTGCACAATGACTGAATTACCAAGATTAGATTAAGCAAATATCTTCTTGAGACTTAACCGGGGCCCTGCCCCTTTACAGCCAAGAGACCTTGGGTTAGCTAGCAGTGTTTAATTAGTCCTGCCTTGCCACACCTGTGCTGAGAGAAGGACTTTAAAAAGGAGGAAATCCAGCAGTTAGGGGCTGACTGTGGAGGAGAGCAGTTGAGCTGAGTTGTGGCTAGAGAGCTAAGCCATGGGAGTAGAGCTGGCTTCTGTGGTGGGTCCCCTAGCACAGTGTTTCTCAACCAGTGGTACGAGTACCTTTAGGGGTACTCGAGAGAAGTCTGGGGGGAGGGGTACGTCAACACAATTGAAATTTGGAGAAAACTGAATTTCTGTTTTAAGTTTTACAGCGCTTTATTATTTTTGCACTTTTTACACCCAAAAATTTCATTGCCCACCCAGCTACGATTAACTTGTTTAAACAAATGTGTTGCAATGGTAGAAAAAATTGGTGTGTCTGAAAACTGTGGGCACTGGGGGGTACAGGTTTGAATTTTTTTAAAGGGGGTACTTTATTTAAAAAAAAAAAAAAAAGTTGAAAAACACTGCCCTAGAACGAAAGGCTAGACTCCAGGAAGGGTGTCCTGGAGCCAGTAATCCACAAGGGGAACCGGGAGCCAATAAGGAGATGCTCAAGCCGAGAGAGGGGGTGAAAGATATGAGGCAGTGTTTTATTCTGTAGCTCTTCTGAGGGGCCCTGGGAGAAACCCTAGGATCTGCTCCTCTGCAAAAGAAGAGCACAATTCTCATTCGTTTGGAAGGACTTTGGTGCTGGCCTAGGGGGAGCTGGCCAAAGGGACTATGAAGAGGCCAGCTGAGAGAAGTCAGCATGAGGTCTATGTTATAGCTGGACTGATACCCCAGAAAGAGAGGGTACTTTTAAGTGGCCTAAGGGGTGGCCCATGGAAGATACAGATGTAGGCAACCAACAGGAGGCAATCAAGAGGAAGGCCCAGCAAGTCTGCACCCAGCCCCAAGGATGAGCTAACTGGTGAGTCACATCTGCACATGTGGGGCTTGCTTGGGGGCAGGACTCTATAATGGAGAAATGCTTTCAACAAAAGCTGGAGGGAGCATTTGTGGCAATCTACCTCTATGTTCTTTAGTGCCAGGACATTTTCTGCATTCCTCTGGGCTATCTCAATCTTGGGCGCAATGCCACAGACTCCACAGATCATATCGTTGTAGTCCCGGACAGTGAGGCACTCAAAGGCCCAATAGCCATTGCACAGCAGCTCTTGGAGCTGACTCATCTCCTCAGGCCTCAGGGTTTTCTCTGGGAAGAAAAGAGCAGGTTACTTTTGAGGTCATTTGCACTGTTCACACAAACTGCATTCACGCAGCTTTCACTTCTTAAAGCCAATATAGAGGTGGCACACTAGTGACCAACAGGAAACATTTTGTTACTCAGAGACAGCACGCTCCACAGACTTATCTTCATGAAAGTCTTATGGAGAACGGATCTTAATGGTACTGTTTAAAATGGCTTTCGGTCCTAGTCCCAAGACCCTCAGCAGCCTCTAAGCAACAGGCCAAACATGAGTACTTTCCAAGGCAAGCTCTCAGAATAGCTAAGTACTATGAAGAGTCTACAGTAGTTCTTGGAAGCCATTTTACATCTAGGAATCAGTGTCTTTCCCCATAGGGCTCTCAATTGCTGATATCACTGATAAGGAAAAAACCTCACAGAGCCAGCTGGATAGTTGCAGGAGAGAGATGCATGTGATATTTCTGGTTTCCTCAGAGAACAGATATGAGCATAAATCAGGGATGTAAAATCCCATTTAATTACTTAGTTAAATGTTATGTTTAAACAGTTAACTAATTAAACGGGTGGGCAGGGGGGTTCCCCTTGTCTGCTGTGGCCAGGGTAAAAGCGCCCCTGTCCACAGTGGGCCTGCCGGGGCACAGATGGGCACTGCTCCAGCCAGGCTGAAGCACTTCCCATCTGCAGCAGGCCCCACGGGGCAAGAGCAGCCCCCTGCCCACAGCAGGCGGAGAGCTGCTCCAGCCCCCACCAGTTAACCGTAACCGATAAACATCAGCCAGTAAGGTTAACCATTCACATCCCTACCATGAACTCCCACCTAAGAAGAACAAGCATCAATGGCTCAGGAAGACTGGCAAGGATATGTTGCAAACAAGATGCAAAAACACAGTCTAATCCATTTCAAAGAGGAACATCCCCCAGGAAGGATTTTTAGACAAGGTTTTAAGTTAACCAAAATAACGCCTAGCCAAAGCAAATCAAGCAGCAAAGAGCCACGTTTTCTGTTCCTTGGAAAGAAGGAAGATAATGGCTATATAGGCCAGTTTCTGCCAAAGGCTGAATAAATAAATGCTCAGAAAAAAAGAACCGAAACACCTGTGTCATCAGCAGCCTATGGCTAAGGATGGCTCTGATCTCACTTCCTGAAAGCTATCCCCTGGTGCCATATTGCTTTCCCAAACACTTCGGCACTTCCAGCTACATCTCCATCTGCCCAGCATGTAACATTTCATAGCTCCAATTGGCCACCCCCAGGCATCCATGAAGATCTCTCCCCCCAGTCTGACCTAGGACCCTAGCTGCCTTCTCAGCCTGAACTCCCCACATTGAGAAGTCTCCAGGCCAGCTTCCTGGTTCACCTGATTGAACAAAGAACCTGGACCTTTTTTATTCCCCCGTGACATCGCGTTGGGGTTTCCCGTCTCCTGCACCCCCATAGTGGCACGAACAGACTCCACCAGCCAGTAGAATAGAGGGAGTTTATTGCTTCTCCAGGATACAGCACAGCATAGATGTCATCCGGTTACAGGGCCAGGCCTAGGATGCCTCAGCCCCCCTTGAGATGGGGAAGACTAGGCCCCTAACTCCCAGCCCTCTTGCTTAGGCTGCCTCCTCCATGATTCCAGACGGAAACTAAAAACGCTCTTCCAGCCCTGCCCCCCAGCCAGGTGTTGGTCTCTGCCCTCCTTCCTTTGTCTCCCTCCCTGGGAGGCTGAGCCTGGGTGTCGGGGTTAATACACATTTGGGAGAGTCAGTGAGAATCTCCCATCACAGCGCAGGGGGACCCCGGGTCACAGAGCAGACAGCACCCCCACTACGCCACACCCCCCTTTTACCCTTAGCTGCCCGAGTAACCCCACCCCTCTTGTCCTACAAACTGCCACTGAAAGGAGCAGCCCTTTCATTCTGCAAAGGAGACTTTAAGGATGCCTGGAGAGTGAGCTATAAATGTTGTATGCTGGGAAAATGGAAATGGAGCCAGTAGAGTTCAGGGTAAAAATGGAGAGGGGGGGCTTTTCCCCTTTCACAGAAGATGGCAGCCACCAAATAATACAGTTGACTGTTTGCTAACTCAAGGCATTTCCATGGGTCTACATACAAACAGAGAAAATTCAGTATCTTTTTAAACGCACACAGTAAAAGCTTCTCTCAAATCCGAAACTCTACCCAGCTCAACAGAAATACATTAAAAATCAAAAGGATTGAGTTTGCTGGATTATAAAAATGGCCATCACTAACTTCTTCCATCTAAAACGAATCTCAAGCACCCCTCCACACAATCTCAGAGTAGAGGGAGATCAGAAAGTTCACAACAGCCACTGCTGCGAGAAAGAGCAAGGGCAGCATCTTACCGGTCTGCTCCTGCACAGATTCGAGGATACCGCGAATGGCCACTTTGGGATCCTCTCCAAGTTGAATATGGTTTCGGACTGCAAACAGAAGGTCCAGGCTCACTAACAACTTGTTGCCCACATTGAACAGGCCTGCAGTTTAACAAACAATACAGCAGTTACCAGGGAAGTTTTAGAATTCCAGACACTAAACATAAAACACATTACTAAACAAATCATGTCAACTTCGGTTTAGAAGGTCAAATACGTTACGTCTAGAAAGGCCTGGCGGGGTCTCTATTCCCTCTCCTTGCACTAGAGCAAAATTTGCTCCCTTTTCAAGTCTTGCCTTTAATTGTAATAGCACCCAGCTTGCACTGCTTTACAAAACCTACAGCGATGAGGTTCAGTGCCCTCAGCCAACAAGGACCGGGAAGCTCATTGCATTTGTGTTGTTCAGCACTTACTATCTGCAACACAGAATGAATTATTTACTATTTCCATATACAAAGACAAGTGGGGTGTGCTCTGAGTCACTACAGTGACCAACCTAAGCCTCAGTAAAGCAAGAGGAAGAGCAGCAGCACACTCTAAATCCAAAAATTCACATCTGGTAGGGTGGAGAGAAGTCTTTTCTGTACAAGGAGGCCTCTTCTGTCAGAACAAAAGCCCTTGATTTCTGCATATTGGTCTCTATAGATAAGCCCACTGATAGTTTGTTTTTTCCTACCTGTGTATATATCAGTGAAGCTATGCAGGGCCAGGCACTGCAGATTCAAACACACTTTGACCTGGGCAGTAACCACCTGTAACCGGTTAGCCGTCAGCAACCAGCACTCCTGTGGACCAGCAAGAGAACTGTAACACATAAATGGGGGTGGGAGGGAGAAAGACCATTATCCCACTAGTGAGCAAGCTTTCCAGCCACTAGCGGAGGAAATGGGAAAGCAACTGATTGCCAACATTCTTTCCAAAACCATCAGCCTGAATTCTAAAGAGACACAGAATCAAACGTCAGCTAAACTCACAACTCGCCACAACTAACAGGATCCACACAGCAAGCACTCTGACCAGCAATAAAATAAGAATGGGGGAGAATATGTTGTATCACAGCACGTCTATAATCCTGCAGCTTCACAACATTGCATCCTTCACATCTCTCACGGTGCACATCACAAAGCATCAGGAATGTAAAAATAAAATGGGATTAGCAACCACAAGCCAATGTCAAAAATAAGGTTTCAATCTAGATTTGATGCTCACTCAACCCACTGAACTTGAATGCTGAAAGAAATCAAACCTCAGGGGTGTGAAACTTGAAACTGTAACCGGAGAAACCAAGGGACAGCTCATATCCAATTTCCTAAAATCTCAAAGTACCAAAAGGACCATAGGATAATTTATTCAATGGAAGAAAAGAGTTTTACAGTTGTAGCCATGCATTATATATTAAACGTCAGCTTTCAAATGAATGTGAATGCTTAACTAGCGAAGTAGTACAGAAGATGTGACAGGATCTGAATAATTGTTGCTGCACTTCAAAAGAATCTGGAGCTAATTTCAAAGATGGTGGCTGCACAAGGATTAATACTTGTCAACTTTCATGCCTGAAAACCTGGGTTCATTGGCTGTTACCAGAAAGATACCACACAGGCAGACATGATGGCCTGAGTAGTCAGAACTGAAGTGTTCTGAGTAACAGAAATCCTGCAGGTCAAGCAGAGCTATGAGAAGGTACAGAACTGGAGCAAGCAGATGGTACTACAGGATCAGGACTAAGGTGCATGGATAGAGCTGTGGACGCAAAATTTACACATTACTTCTGGGTAGCATTTGCAAGTCGTTCGCTTTCAGAACAGCTACATTCAACACCATCACTACCCAAGGTGCAGAAAGGGCCTGCGTATGTATTACAACAGTCTATTCCCAAACTCACAAAAGCACAGATGTGCCTACAGCTGATCTTGGGAGCTAAGGGAAAATGTACACTACTTACACAGATGCAAGTTGCATGCTGTTTGCAATGGCTTTCATGTGGAGGGGGTAAAGCAGTATTATCCTCAAAGGCATCTTTAATACAGAACATCAGAATAATGGTGAATGAGAGAGTCACAAATCCAAAACAGAATCTTACTTCTGTCCCCCTTTGAACAGAGGGCTGTTACAGAGGAGGCACTGCGTAGATGGAGACTCATAATAGTTTGACCAGGAGGTCTGCTCGATGGTGACCGTCTCCTCACTCACGTTGGACAGGATGAGCCGTGAGCTGTTGAGTTCGTGGATGAGTGTGAAGACCTCTGCCAGTTCCGACTCATTCTCTGGGATTTGCATTACCTTGCGCAGCAGCTGCAGTGTCGATTGGCGCTGGATCTCTTTCTGGGACTGTGTCAGGGGTTCACTGGTGTTCAATACATCAGGAAGACCTGAGCTGACCTCCTAGAAAGAGCCAAAATGTCACTTGGATTTTGTCAGACAAATATGGAGTAAAAAACTAATTATGAAGCCTCAGCACTCCTGAGAGGTAGAGGACTATTCTACTCACTTTGCTGCTACGTAAACAGATACAAAGATATTAAGTAATCTGTCCAAGGTCAAAATAGCATAGTACAGAATCCAGAAATGCTGAGTCCAGGCCCCTGCTCTGTTAGACAAGGCATCTCACAGCGTGAAGGGCTGGGTTATTTATTTTTATTTCAGCAGAACTGCTTTATAAAAAGTAGATAGAATGCAGCAGTGAGGAAACCTCGCCTACAATGGTTTACCAGCTCATAATAAGTGACAGCTATTTGCAGCGCAGGCCTCCAGAAAACTTCGTGGTGATGATGAAGTGTTACCATATACACTGGATGATGGAGATGAGCACTGTAAATGTATACAAACTCGTAACATTTCTACAAAATGTATTATTTACTTAAATGCAGGCAACTGTAAAAATTCCCCTCCCACATAACAGATAAAAATCTACAAGAAGGAGGAGACTGGCAACTGAATGCTAAGAGAAAACTAAGTGTCCAGCTTTGAATGCATTGTAATTTTTTAAAAGTAATTATGGTGTAGTGTATGTGATCAGCAGCTCAAAGTAGTAAAGTACACAGGAAAGAGAGGAATCAAACGCTAGGGGGCTCAACAAGATAGAACATAACAGCCTCTCATCCACTTTATCAGTAAAACAAACCATCATGCCAATGCTTCAGCTTGTATTCCTGTCTAGCCTTGTGAGAAAATAAATGGCCTGTCCAAGAAAAGGGTACACAGCATCGATTCCAGAATAAACCATATTACAGGAATGTTAAGGCTGAGACAAAAACAGAAGTCCAAAAAAAACCAAACAAGGAGAAAAACAAACCAGATTCTCTCAAAAATGCCACCCAGCTTAGTGCATTAAGGAAACAGTTAAGGAAGATCATAATATTCTTAAAGTATCCGTTTATGCAAGTTTCACATGGGGTTATTTGAGGCTTTTCTGGGGGGCAGGAGGGGAGAGCTTTTACATCATGTGAAGAAAAAAATTGTACTTCAGAGTAAAATACAGTTGAAGGAACAAGCTTACTGTAGTATACAGACTAGCTGGTTTACATGCTGAGTGAACCTGCTAGCTAAGAACAGGGCAAACTCTACGGTTTTAAATTTAATTAATTAAAAAAAAGTACCCAGAAGATGTTTGCTCACAGTAGCAAAAACAAGCACCTTAAGAAACCAACTATGATAGATAAAAAGGAACTTTATTGAAATTTTTAAAAAAAGAAATCCTAGCTAAGAATGTGTCTACCAACAATCCAGGAGTGGTATAAATTTGAGTTACGAACAAGACATTCTAGTACACAAATGGTAAAACTGAACTGATATTTGCCACCACAGCTCAGCCAAAAAGATAGCATCAGATTACAAAAAAAGAGAGACTGATGAGATCCCTCACCTCTTTCAGACTGCATAAAGCAGACAAAGCTGATGCTGCATACTAGTTTTATTGTTTTAGGGGTTCCCCCTTCGCACGTACATCTGTTCCATGAGGCATGTTTTTAAATGGCAGCATGCCCTCAGTGGTAAGATTGAGTACTATTGGTCTGTAGTACCTATTTTCAGTGAAAACTACCATTCACAACTGTGGGCAGTGAATAGTCCCAAAAAGAGATCACTACACAACTACAGTAGATTGACAAGTTTTCCAGTGGATCATTTTTCAGTCACCAGGTACGGTTTCATCAAATTCTAAACATTCACCTGAGAAGGTCAATTCTGATAAAATTTTCATGTTTATAAAACCAGTTTCATAGGGTTAAAAAGTTCCAGATCTTCTTGGGGAATGCTGACTGTGTTTCAAAAGTGTCTTTAAAGTGAATAGTCATTTAGAAAGTCAAAATCAGAAGTAAACTTTCCTATTTCCCCCCCAACAATTTCATTTTCGTGGAAAATTTATGAACTTTTTTATTTTGTTCTAATTCAGAGCAAACACAAATTTCAAAAACTGTCTATTCCCACAGAATGGAAATTCTGAGTTTCAACTGGTTCTATACACAATCCAAAGAGCCAACAGACTACAGTATGATATAACATGATTCAGTAGTGGAAACTGCTGCTAGGCAATTTGATCTAGAAGTGAGGTATAATTTTTTTTTTTTTTTTTAAACAGTGAAGGACAATAACTATTGGAACAATTTACCAAGGGTCATGATGGATTCTCCATCACTGGCAACTTTAAAAATCAAGGTTGGATGCTTTATTATTAAGTATCCTCTAGGAATTCTTCAGGGGAATTCCATGGCCTGTGTTATTCAGAAAGTCAGAAGAGATAATCACAACAGTCTCTTCTGGCTTTGAAATCTACAAATCTAAAAGACCAAGTATAATTAACTCAATCGTTCAGCAAGAAAAAGAACGAAACTCACCAAGGATTTCACAGTTTTCTCAGCTCTATCTTTGGCGAGGTTGTAACCACAGCTGGGACAGATCCGCGGTTTGTGCCTATTTGTATATACGTAGCTACAAGAGGGATTCTTACACTTGCCTCTGCCACGTGATGTTGCCAATCCCAAATCCTGAAAAGAAAGAAAAAAAAAATGTGTCAAACGATACGGATTGTTTAACTCAAAGCACTTGTAATACCATACAGGACCATTCAACTTTATGTCTCTAGCTCCAATCCAGTCCAGATCAGTAGTGACGTGAAATCAGTTAAACGATTAAATGTTATGTTCAACAGGGGCAGGCTGGCGCTGCCCCCCTGCAGTAGGAGAGGGCTGCTCTGACCAGGCTGGAGCACCCCCACCCATGGCGCACCACTCCGGACAGATCAGGCCTGCTGTGCAGTATCCCTACCTGCAGCATGCTGGGCCCCTACCAGGTTGGAGCAGTCCCCCGCCCATGGCAGCTTGCTCCAGCCCCCATTGGTTAACCATGACCAGAAAGCATCACCCGTCAAGGGTGATGCTTACCAGTTAACCAGTCTCATCGCTTCCTGAAATCATTACCTTCTGAAGCCAGCACTGCACTTCATGGAACAAATGAGCTGGATCTGACCTCTCAGGCCAGGCCTTGTTAAGATTGCGAGGCACCACCTAAACCCACCCCTCCAGCAGTCTCAAGAGAACAAATATTATACCATCATGGAGGCTATTGGCCTACCTTCCTCCCTGCAATGTTGCCTCCTCCAAGACAGAGTTGAGATATTTGTACTGCCATGCAGGAAAGCTTGCCCTGCCAGTACCCCGGCAGGAGTCTGAGATGCTTAGTGCTGTTAACGCAGCACATGAAATGGTCAATATTTGCATTTAAAAATTCAAAGAGCCAAGCTGTGCCTTTGGAGCAGACTGCACGGACATCATAGCTTGAGTGCCCACAACAGCCTTGTAAAGTTTAGAAGCAGCAGATCCAAAGTGCTCACTCGGAAGAGGAAAGCAGTTGCCTTTCCACAGTACGGCCACTCTCAAGAGGCTCAGTGGTGCTCCACATCAAAAATCAAAAACACCGAAAGATCCTTACCAAAGTTACGGTGCAGCTGTACTTATAAGAGGGAAATACATCTGGTTTGACCTCCACTACTTTCACCTGAGATGCTCTGCTGGCTGGGCTGCTGTGGAGCTGCAGACGAAAGCAGTTTAGGGAAGACGGCAGGGAAAGAAAAGCACATAAATCATACATTTGAGAGATCTGGCACGGATGGCAGCTCACAATCAGTGCCTATAAATGGTTTTAAAAGGAGACCAGCGACTACCTTCTTACTAACAAAGGATTTTAGTACTTTTCTCCAAATTATAGGGTTACAATTTAAACAACCTATTCCAACAACTTTGCACGCTCTGCATCTTAACCAGTCATCTCAAGCACACATGCAAGAATAATACTTAGTACTTCTATCACACACATCTTCAAAGCACTTAGACCAGGTCTACACTAAACCTTTAGTCAACTTAAGATACACAACTCCAGCTATGTTAATTATGTAGCTGGAGTTGAAGTACCTTAAATCATGTTTTGGAGCCCTCCACATAGTGGGAGGTCAACGGGAGCACACACTCCTGTCGACTTCCCTTACTCCTTGTGAGGAGCAGGACTACCGGTGCCCATGGGAGCGCCCTGGAGATCGACACTGCTGCAGCCAATCTTCTCTGTAGTGTAGACAAGCCCTAACTGATCCCAAAATGCCCCTCGGAGATAACTAACGAGGTGTTATCGGAGACACACACGTAAAGACTAGTTCAAGGCCATAGAGCCAAAGACCTGCAATTATAACACACCAGCTCTTAGCTCTAACACTAGCCCATGCAGCCTCAGGCACATCTCATGTACTAAGCAACATTAGTCACAAACCCCATCACCGAGGGGTTACTCAGTTTCTACACATTTAGGTCAGAAGTGTGAAGTCCTACTTTAAACCTAGTAGCGAAATCCAAGTGCATTTGGAAAAGCATGACTCACTCTTACCTTTCGCTCACTAATGCTAGATGGCTGTAGGACAGACTGACCCAGTTGCTTCAGTGTACTGGGCTTCAGGCCCAAGGTTCTCACAGGGGAATGCTTATCTTGAAGGAGGAAAGAAAGCAGCAGGTTAAGTGTGTGCAAGCCACATTTTTGTTTTAATTTGACAACTTTGGCAAATGCAGCCACAGGACACAGTGGAGCTGCTGTCCTCAGAACCTGAACAGATCCAACCAGACTTTGCAAATCGCATTTCTGCCCCAGGTGAAGTAGCCCTTTGCTGCCAAAACCTGACTTTGTAAGGTGTCCACTGGTGACTACAATAGACCCACTGAACTCTAAGCCACCTGCATTCTAAACAAGTACTTCTAAGATGCAACACCAAGCACAGGCATCCAGTATGTAAGATGGGGGAAGGCTCTGACTTCCCAAACCACCAGGCATAGCCCTGCCCACACACTGCCCCCAGAACACCTGCTGTAGGTGCTCTGGGGCAGAGTGTTACTCCTCCCAGCGCTCGCACTCCCCATGCTCCAGGGCTGGAGAGGCAGGGCTAGGCCAGGCCACGTGGCGTACCCTACTCGGGGGCTGGAACCATGCCACACGCCCTCCGACCTCCTCTGGGGCTGTAGTGGCTGGGGCCATGCCATGTGCCCTCCGACCTCCGACCTCCCCAGGGCTTGAGAGGCTGCACTGCATGGGATGCCCTCCTTCCTCCCCCAGTGCTCCAGGGCTGGAGAGGCTGGACTGTGTTGGGTCGCATGGCATGCCCTCCTCCAGGTCTAGGGAGGCTGGGGCCATGCCACGCGCCCTCTGCCCTCTGCAGGGCTGGGGAGGCTGGGGTGAGTGCGTACCCACCTGCTCCCCTTCTCTCCCCATGGTTGGGAGGGGGAGCGCATTCATGGCATGCTGCCCCACCTCCCTGTGGGGGTGGGGAAGGGGCAGGGCCTCAGAAGAAGGGGCAGCACTGGAGTGCCTTCACCAACCACCCATGACATCAAGCCAGCAAGTCATTCCAAATGTAGCACTCACACCCACTTGCTAATTGCCCCTTCTCTCCATTCTTACAGAGCTTCTGCTGTCAAAGCCTATTGTGGATGGCTTCTTGCTTTTACCATTAACTGGAAAGCCCTGTTGGCTGCTGAGCTGCTCTGTGCGGATTTCCCTCCCCAAGCTAGCAGGAGCAGGTAGGATTGCTCTCATGGGTCTCGCAGCAGCCAGTAAGGAGGGCTTGGGTTTTGGTTTGCTCTTCAGTTCTTGTCCTTTGGGTGCAGCAGCAAGAGCATCGATGCTGAAAGACAAGAAGTGCAGCTATAGCGAAAGTTCTACCCATGCCAGTGAAGTGCAGTCACATTCCATGGCAGAGGGTAGATAGAAGAGCGCAAAGCTAATAAGCTATGATGTTTTTGGCGAGTTGGAGGACAAATCTCTGACCCTGGATTTATCCTGATTCACTTGTTACCTAAGTGAGCCATCTAAGAAGAAATGCCAGCACTGATCAGTACCATCAACAGTGCCACATACAAGTGATGGCTCAGTGTGACACCTCTGTGAAATCAATCAACACTGACTCACCCCACTGGCTTTTTTACAGTGGAAGCTGGACTGGCAAGTGGACGTATCTCAGCAGATGGCTGCGACCCTCTCTCTATACTGTCTCTCTCAGACTGCTCTAAAAAGGAGTTGCCCTGAGCATTGCAATCTTTAGCCGGCATCACTGCTGCTGCATTCCCATCCTGGGCTTGCACACTGTTTGCAAGGATGTGAGCCTCCGAGATGATCACTTCTTCCCATTCATTCTCCTGTATCTGCTCCCGAACAGGCACTGCACTCAGCAGCTGGCTGACAGCGTCAGAGCTTTCCAGAGTACACTTGGTGGCATCCTCCTGAGCCGTTGCCTTCTCTGGAGTTCCTGGCTGCTGGCTTCTTTTAGCCCCCGGTGCTCTGAGGGGGAGAACTGAGCTCTGCTCAGCTTTGCTTTTTGGTTGCTTTTCCTGAGAGAGAGAGACCAAAAAGATCAGAATATCCCAGGTAATTCAGAGCATCACACTTTTACATCCAAAGCATATTCATAACTTGGCTGATTTGCAGATGGCTGCTTAACATTGGCTAGAAAAGCAGCAAGGCCAGGGCCCAAGCACCACATTGCACATAAAGCCAGAAGAAACCTTCTCATCTCCTTGCAGAGGGAGACCCTTGCTAACATGACACACTGTGTTCTATCCCATCATGCCTTTTTCACAAACACGTCTCATTTCATAGTGTGAAGTCATGTCTCCACACGGCATAGCAACAGAAGGGGTTTTTCAGTCAATGGGGGTAATTCACCTACCTGAGCAGCAGGAGCTATGGTGAGGGAAGAATTATTTCATCAACTCCAGCCACATCGATCTTGGGGGTGAGGTCAGCTTAACAATGGTGCTCATGGGTGTGATTTTTTTTTTTTAAAACACCCCAGAGCAATGCAGCTAGGCTGTTCCAAATTTTAAGCATAAACTAGGCCTTAGCCATTTTTAAACCGACTCAGAACATCAGCATTACTATAGAAATAGCAATTTCTCTCTCTAAATAGGATGCCCTCTATTACAGCTCCAGCTCTCCAGAGATCCTTACCCTCCTCCCAAAAAAAATCTAAGAGCGAAGTGGACTAAATGAGCAGCCAGAGGACTAGAGTGGGGAGGAGGAGAGTGTTTTCTGGAATCTCTCAGGAAACGTTCATTTGGGATACTTCAGTAAGCAGATTCACCAAGAAGGGAGGGTTTAAACTTGTAGCTGAAGCATTTTTTTCCCCAGAGGCTGAATCCAGGAAATTTTCTTCCTTGGAAAAGCCAAATACACATTGGGCCCTCTAAATTAGAGGGGTAGGAGTTGAGATTAGTGGATGGTGTCCCTTTAAAATAAAAAAAAAAAAAGGGGGGGACATTTCAGGCAACATACCCAGGATACTGTTTGTTCAAAATATGCACTGTTATTATTTCCATATCAATCCCAGGATATGAGACACAAGATGAGTGAGCTCCTCTTCAGCTCTGTATAAGCTCAAAAGTTTGTGTCTCACCAGCAGAAGTTGGTCCAATAAAAGATATTACCTCATTCATCTTGTCTCACAGATTGTTCAAAAGGAAATTAAAAAAAATAAATAAATCAAGCTAAAGGATTTTCTGCTTCATTGCAATTTTTTTTTTTTTTGACAGTTGACAGGCTGTGTATTAAATCACATTTGCAGAAGAATGTTGGAAAAGTTGCCATTATTTATTTGTATTGAGATAGCGCTTGGGATCTTCAATGACGGGTCAGCATCTCACTGGATTAGGCATTCCACACAGTTCCCCAACTTTAAAAACAGTCCTTACTCTAAAGAACTTAATGGATCATGCCGTCACAGATGGACTCAATTAAAGCCACTGGTGGAAATTTGCATATTCAACCTCCTTAGACTTGTGCCAGCAGAAGTGTTTCATGCACATGTCCCCAGAATTAGATGCCATGAGTGACCAGGTTCTTGGATACACTCTTCCCTTTCCAAGGTTCTCAAGGAACAACTTTCCATTTTATATTGCCAACTAGGTGACCAATAATTTAAGTGAGATACATCAAGAGAGTAGTTCCATTTGAACAAGGTTTGTGTCCTCCTTTTGGTACTGGACTTATGTGAAGGACAGAGTATATTTTATGAACCATCTTAAAATCTAAACGACTTCTTCCTTTGTTCCCTGGAATTTCCTCCCAGTCCTTTCATATTACTGTGCAAAGCCTCAATTTTAACATTGTTACTAAAACTAATGAAGAAAAACCATGGACATGAGCTACTAAATCCATCACAGAGCTCTGGTCCCCATTGCATAGTTCCTGTGACTTGGCTCCCCAGTGATCCAACTGTCCTCTGTAATTTGAAATGTGCTGTTTTGCTTCCCTTTGAAGGCATGGTAAAATGGTAAATTGGAACCACAGCCTGTAAAAATGGCTCCAAACCAGATGTTAGTTTTGTTTATCCACCAAGACCATGAAATAAGTGATTGAGCTGAGTCCCTAAACTTATTTGATGCTATAAGCAGGTATGGCAGGCACCTTTCAGATACTGGTGTTATGTTGCAGTCAGAAAGCAAAGAAAGGAATAGTAACCTGATTTGGGGATCAGAACTTCACAAGATTGCCCCTTTAATAGGATTACTACAGGAGTGGCATCTTCAGCACAGAGACAAGAAATCCAAACAAAAGCTGTGTTAAAAAACAAGTCTCACCATCTCACTGGTGATTGACACTAGCAGAGTAACTGGAAGAGAAGATCAGGGATTCACTTCCTCATGTCTTGGATCTGCTCAGCATTTAGGGTTTCATAGGTATTGTGACAGAGCAGCGGTGATACAGCAGGTTAAAGAGCTTGGTGGAAGGGGAAAGAGGCAGCTCTTGCAGAGAGAGTCAGCAATCCTGGCTAATTAGGGGCAGCTGAGACAGGGCAGCTCCAAAATCAATTAAGGCCCAGGTGAAACTAATTGGGGCTGCCTGGAGGCCTATTTAAGAACTCTCCCTGTAGGGGAGGGGAGAGAGCTGAGAAGGAGTTTGGTGAGCTATGAAAGAGTGTGGAGAGCTGTGAAGGAATTTTGGAGAGAGAAAGACACCAGAGGAGCCAAGAGAGCAGCATCGACCTTGTTAAAGACGACAGGGAGACAACAAATCTCAAACCAAGGTGAGTGAGCCATCTACTGTGACTCCTAGACTGTGGGACAGTGGGCTGCACAGGGGTCAGGGGCCCAGGAGTGGGACTAACCCTGCCACATGTGGGGTCAGAAGTGGGATATTTCGCTGCAGTGAGACCTTGCAGCGGACCCACCCAAGACGGACTAGGCCACCCTAGTAAGACGGGAGAAAAACAAAATGGAGGATGTAGTAAAGGCCCTCATACAAGCCACTGCAGCACAGCAAGAAGCTATCCGGGCTCAGATGACTGCCCAGCAGGAGTCAGTATGACTACAGCAGGAAACTAACCAGCTGCTGATGAGCCAGGCTGCCCAAGATCGAGCCACCTTGCAGGAGGTAATAAGGCAGATGAAGGCTCTGACCACTCAGGTGCATGGCTCAGATGGAGCACGGTCCCTGCGGGCCAGCAGTTCCCTCCAGAAAATGACAAAGGAGGACAATGTGGAGGCGTACCTCCTGGCATTTGAGAGGACAGCCCTGCGGGAAGGTTGGCCCCGAGCCCAGTGGGCCAGCATCCTGGCCCCATTTCTGTGTGGTGAGGCCCAGAAGGCCTATTTCAACATGCCGGAGGAGGCCGCCACTGAGTATTCCCAGCTGAAGGCTGAGATCCTCGCCAGGTCAGGAGTAACCACTGCTATCAGAGCTCAAAGGTTCCACGAGTGGCGATATGGGGAGAGCAGAGCACCAAGGGCACAACTGTTTGACCTGATCCACTTGGCCTGAAAATGGTTGTAGCCGGAGACCTACAGCCCGGAGAAGATTGTGGAAATTATTGTCCTGGACCGGTTTATGAGGGGCCTACCACCCGATCTGCGAGCCTGGGTCAGCCAGAATGAATCCTCCTCATATGACGACATGGTAGCCCTCATGGAAAGACAATTAACAACTAATGGACTCTTGCAACCCCTCGGCAAAGAAGTCCGGAGAGACAAGACAATTGGACTAGCCCAAAAGGCCCGTGGCTCTGAACCCTCGAGTAAGACTTGGCCGGGGAAGACGGAGACAGAAGAGCAGCCAGAGGCTGTACAAGGACTTGGGGACCGGGGGCAGGAAGGTCAGGGGGTAAACCCCAGTAGCCCAAGAAATAGGGGGATGACCCAGGCAGGGTATCGATGCTACGCATGCGGGGAGATTGGGCATATAGCGGCACACTGTCCAAACATAACAGAACCCATGCAGTGTGACCTAGGAGACCTGGGAGGCCCCTGCAATCTCATAAATTTGTCAGGCATAGCAATGCCCCCCCCCCCGTCTGTATAACCGACCCATTAAGATGAATGGAATAGAGACCACGGCCTTGGTGGACTCAGGGAGCACCGTCATATTGGTCTCCAGGCAGCTGATGGAACCAGACCAGCTGACCCATGCCAAGCGCACAGAGATCTCCTGTGTCCATGGAGATGTCAATTATTACCCTGTTGTCCCTTTACAGATAGAGATCCAGGGGAATGTCACAATGGTTGCAGTGGGGGTAGTTCCGAGGCTCCCATATCCAGTTGTGATTGGGCGGGACTTTCCCTCAGTTGTAGGGAGCAGATCACTAAATCCAGGAAAGGAAGAGAGCCCCCTCCGAAGTTTTCACGAATTTTCCCAGGACCTATTTTCTGAGCCTGGGAAACCCCGGAAATCAAAGTGGGAAAGGAAGGCAGCCAAGAAACTGGGTACTCGAATTCTGACCCAGAAACTGAGCCAACTGATAATGAAGCACTGAGAGAGGCAGTACCCCTGAGAAATACCCATTCTAAGAACAATAGCAAGGTAGTTAGTTCAAATCTTCGAGGGTGGGGATACCCAAGGAGATCCTAACCAATAAGGGTACTCCCTTTGTGTCTAAGTTAATGAAGGACCTGTGTGCACTACTCCACATACGGGCTCTGAGGACGTCAGTATACCACCCGCAGATGGATGGCCTCGTTGAGCGGTTCAACCACACCCTCAAGGACATGATCCGGAAGGTAGTGAGTCGGGACGGGAAAGATTGGGATGACCTACTCCCATACCTCATGTTTGCCATTCGAGAAGTACCACAGGCGTCCACAGGTTTTTCCCCATTTGAACTGCTATATGGGCGAAATCCCCGGGGCCTTCTAGACTTTGCCAAAGAGACCTGGGAGGAGCAGACAAGCCATGGACGCAATATTGTAGAGCACGTCCTGCAGATGAAGGACAGGATCGCGCAGATAACCCCCATTTTAAGAGAGCACTTAGAAAAAGCCCAGCAGGCCCAACAAACCTACTACAACCGTCGGGCGACGCTCCGGAATTTCCAGGTGGGTGATCGGGTAGTGGTGCTGGTCCCGACAGCGGAGAGCAAGCTCCTTGCCAGGTGGCAGGGACCCTATGAAGTGGTTGAGGTCATAGGGGAGGTAGATTATAAGGTGCGGCAGCCAGGTTGCCGGAAACTGGAACAAATCTACCATGTTAACCTGCTCAAACCATGGCGAGACAGGGAGGTGGAGCTGGCCGCCCTGGGGGCAGCAATACTGAATGAAAGCCAACAGGGACAGGTGGGGATCTCCCCAGAATTAACCTCGGGCCAGAGGGCAGAGGTTCTTTCAATGCTGAAGTGACACTCAGATGTGTTCTCAACAGAGCCTGGCCGGACCACTGAAGTCGAGCACCATATAGTCACGGACCCAGTCGTAAGAGTGAATGTCACGCCCTACCGAATCCCAGAAGCAAAGCGAAAGGAGGTACAAAAAGAAGTAAGGAAAATGCTAGAACTAGGCGTCATTGAGGAATCCCACAGCCAATGGTCCAGCTCCATTGTCTTAGTACCTAAACCTGACGGCAGCCTCTGTTTTTGCAATGATTTCCAGAAGTTGAATGAGGTGTCAAAATTTGATGCATACCCCATGCCGCGAATAGATGAACTCATTGATCAGCTGGGAAAGGCTCAGTTTTTGTCCACCCTCGACCTGACCAAGGGGTACTGGCAAATTCCATTGGCCAGGGAAGCCAGAGAGAAGACAGCCTTTGCCACCCCCGAGGGCCTATATCAGTACACCGTCCTCCCGTTTGGATTACATGGGGCCCCTGCAACTTTCCAGCAACTTATGGACAAGCTACTACGCCCTCACCGTACACATGCGGCTGCTTATCTTGATGATGTCATCATCCACACCCCGGAGTGGGGGACACATTTAGAGAAGGTGGCGGCTGTACTGGACACCTTAAGGAAAGCTGGCCTAACCGCAAACCCAGCAAAATGTACAATAGGACTAGCAGAGGCCAAATACCTAGGGTACATAGTAGGGAGAGGCTTAGTGAAACCCCAATTGAATAAAGTGGCTGCAATACAGAACTGGCCCCAGCCTGTACGTAAGAAACAGGTCCGGGCATTCTTGGGACTAGTGGGGTATTACCGGAGGTTTATCCCCCATTTTACTTCAAGGGCATGTTCCCTGACAGACTTAACGAGAGCCCGGGGCCCAGATGTGGTGAAATGGACCCCAGCAGCAGACGACGCATTCAACAACTTATAATCAGCCCTGTGCAGTGACCCAGTGCTCAGAGCCCCAGATTTTGAGAGAGAGTTCGTACTGCAGACCGACGCCTCGGAAGTCGGATTAGGTGCGGTATTGTCCCAAACGGTCGGAGAAGAAGAGCATCCTGCACTATACCTAAGTTGGAAGCTCCTCCCAAGGGAATGAAACTATGCTATCGTGGAGAAGGAGTGCCTTGCAGTAAAGTGGGCCATGGAGAGCCTACGCTACTACCTGCTCAGAAGACAATTCACCCTTGTCACAGACCACGTGCCACTACAATGGATGCACCAGAATAAAGACAGGAATGCAAGAGTAACACGGTGGTTCCTGTCCCTGCAACCATTCCACTTCCAAGTGAAACATAGGGCCGGAGCCAAGCACGGCAATGCCGACGGCTTATCAAGGGTGCACTGTCTGCCGTCCCAAGTAGCCCAACCCCATAGTGTTGAGCAGGGAAGGGGGATATGTGACAGAGCAGCGGTGATACAGCAGGTTAAAGAGCTTGGTGGAAGAGGAAAGAGGCAGCTCTTGCAGAGAGAGTCAGCAATCCTGGCTAATTAGGGGCAGCTGAGACAGGGCGGCTGCAAAATCAATTAAGGCCCAGGTGAAACTAATTGGGGCTGCCTGGAGGCCTATTTCAGAACTCTCCCTGTGGGGGAGGGGAGAGAGCCGAGAAGGAGTTTGGAGAGCTGTGAAAGAGTGTGGAGAGAACTGAGAGAGTTTGGAGAGCTATGAAGGAGTTTTGGCGAGTGGAGGAGGAGTTTGGAGAGAGAGAGAGAGAGACAGCGGAGGAGCCAAGAGAGCAGCATCGACCTTGTTAAAGATGACAGGGAGGCAACACATCTCAAACCAAGGCGAGTGAGCCACATACTGTGACTCCTAGACTGTGGGACAGTGGGCTGAACAGGGGTCGGGCCCCAGGAGTGGGACTGACCCTGCCATAGTGTGCACACAAAGGTCACTTTCCAGCTGAGACTCAGTCATTGGGAATAAAAGAAAGTTATGTGAAAAGTGGAAAGGTACCTTGGGGATCCATTTTCCTCCCAAGAAGTTCCCACACTTTGGGCACTTTGGCGGTTTGTGTCTAGTGACATAAGTAAAAGAACAGCCAGGATTGGTGCAGTTTCCATGGCCCCTGCGGGTGTAAGTGGTTGTCTGAAACAAAAAGGTTGCCAACAATTTATTTGCAGCACTAGGTACCATAAAGACACATCACAGTCATTGTACTCTATCAGTAACCACTCAAACATTAATTCAATAATTACCACAATCTTCCATAAGCCAAGTAGAACTACACATTTTACAGATGACAAACTGTTGAAGCCAAAAGTCAAATATTTTGCCTGTAAAGGGTGAGTGAGAATCAGGATTGTAGCCAGAATTTAGAAGATAAGGGTGAGACTTACCAGTTAATCACTCACATCCCTAGCCAGATCCTAGAGGTTCAGTGATCTAGGTCCCTTTACTGATCACTAAATACTATCAAGGCCCATGTTTTCTGTAGCTGTGCAATCTGGCACACAAGACAACTCTTGCTGCAGAAGCTAAAAAACTCTCAATCCTTTATGAATGTAAAGAAACATGAACCAAATGTAATCTAATTCATTGCCATACCAGTCTGCAAATAGCCAACAGAAGTGAAATACTCTATTCATCGCAGTGGGGGCTAAATGGAATATTTGTAGGGGATTCTTTTGAAATCTCTCATGGATAATGATTTTAACAGAAACCTGAACTGCCTTTTGCTTAGATATCAAAAACCTCAACTGTGTCTCAGTACAATTATCAGCTCTTTGATCTTCCCCAGCCAATCTACACAATATAGTCATGGGCCATTACCAAAAAAAAAAAAAAAAGTGTAGCTTACTACTGGATGAAAGTGTGAAGACAACCTACAATAAACTAAATTTATTATCAAAGCAAGCAGCACAGAAGGCTGTAGTACTGATTGAATTATTTCCATATTCATTATAAAACTAAAGTGTATCTAAAGCTCTGGCACTAGAGTACTATGGAGCTTACAATCTGAGAGAGGAAGTGATAGCCATCTGCTCAGGGTAAAGGAGCAGAACATGATAAAAACCCTTAAAGCCTGCTGCAGACAAGTTAGTGTGCCTTGTCTACCTTAGGGCACTAACACCTTCTATATACTATTGTAGATAGGTCCCAAGAGAAAAACACCAGCTCCTCCTTTACTCACCAGTTTGATTGATGTTGGGTTCTCCACAACAGAGTGAGCCTGGAGAGGCAGCATAATAAACTGTGTGGTAGGCATAGAAGAGCTGTTCTCATCTGTGTCCTTAAAAAAGAAAAAGATACATAACCAACAAGGGCACATATCTAGCTAGCTACATTCTGACCTTTCATTGAGGGTATCTTCAACACCACATTTAATAGTCTATCATACAATAGAACCATGAGGCACCCGTGGTACAAGTAACAGGATTTCAGGATTGATGGCCTACTGGGAGTGCTCTGCAGACAGATTTTGAAGAGAGTGACAACCTGATAACCAAAGAGAAGATAGAAGCAACATACTCAGTTCCTAGACAGAATCTGCTTTATATCACGGAATCCTTCCTTCCAACCAGGGATTTGAAAGGAGTCTTCATTCAGTCCTCTACAGCTGGGAAGTTGGCCACATGGGACAGAGATAAAACAGATTCCATAGAACAATGCTTTAGTATATCTGTGGAATCCAACCCAAACCTCACAGCTTGATCCAGCACTTCATCTTTTAGGCCTGAGGGTGATAGTAGAAGGGAGGAGCGGAGACACTGAACTGCATTTTTCACCGTCTTACAAGAACGGCCATATTGGGTCAGACCAAAGGTCCATCTAGCCCAGTATCCTGTCTGCCGACAGTGGCCAATACCAGATGCTCCAGAGGAGATGAACACAACAGGTAATCCTCACATGATCCCCTCCCTGTCACCCACCTCCAGAGAAACAGAGCCTAGGGATACCATTCCTACCCATCCGGGCTAATAGCCATTGATGGACCAAATCTCCATGAATCTACCTAGCTCTTTTTTGAACCCCTGTTAAAGTTCTAGCCTTCACCACATCCTCTGGCAAGGAGTTCCACAGGATGACTGTGTGCTGAGTGAAGAAAAACTTCCTTTTGTTTTAAATCTAGTGCCTATTAATTTCATTTGGTGACCCATAGTTCTTTTACTGTGGGAATAAGTAAATAATTTTTCCTTATTCACTTTTTCCATACCAGTCATGATTTTATAGACCTCTATTGTATCCCCCCTTAGTCTCCTCTTTTCTAAGCTGAAAAGTCCAAGTCTTTTTTATCTCTCTTCATATGGGACCCATTCCAAATCCCTAATCACTTTTGTAGCCCTTTTCTGAACCTTTTCCAATGGCAATATATCTTTCCTGAGATGAGGCGACCACATCAGTATGCAGTATTCAAGATGTGGGCGGTGCCATGGTTTTATATAGAGGCAATAAGATACTTTCTGTCTTATTCTTTATCCCTTTTTTAATGGCTCCTAACATTCTGTTCGCTTTTTTGACTGCTGCTGCACAAAAAATGAGCAAAAATTGTTGCTTCCATCACTATTGATCTAGTTGAGCCATGGAACAGGAGTGGCATAATTCATTAATGTCACTTTCAGCCAGCATGAATCACTAGAAAGAAACCATCTAGCTAAGAAGCAGCACTGGCAAAGCAATGTTTTAAGCAGCTATAAGAAACATTCAGGCAATAAGTCAATAGAAATAGTTACTATTTTAGCTTACCCTCCCGGTCACCACTGTTACCACAGACAAACCATCAGACACCTGGGGCTGTGCCACAGCAATGCTCCCATTGGAGAGGTCTCTGGAGCTGCTAACAAGAGTCTCTTCAATAACCACACTAGTTGTCTGATATGGCTGTCCCTCTCCTATTTCCAAAGATGCCTCATCCAAGAGGATATCTCCAGTTATTTTATCTGCTATGGGTTTGACATAATGAGAGAGAATCTCTGAAGCAACTACTTCTTCTATAGCGTCTGACTGACCAAATGAAGCTGTCTCCTCTGCCAGTCCTTCAATAGCAATGCACTGCTCAGAAATGCCAACACGGCTCGAGTCCACGGAAAGGATGTTTTGCATGGCATCATGGGCCACACTTGTGATGTTGGTGGAAGCTGCTACTCCTTCAGATGCTGTTTGGCCCTGTGCCACACAGAGTTCTAAGTGCTGCCTGCTCCTGTCCTCTTGAAAAGCTGTTTTGGGGATGATTATGTAATCCGAACGAGGGAGGATTTTACGGAAGCCTGGAATGTCTGGAACTACTGCAGTCAGAGTGGACAGCTTGGAGTTCTGTTAAGACAAAGCATAGAAGGGAGAGGAGCAAGAGACAACAGAATTAAACAGGTTTAGTTCAAGGTTTTTATGGGTTTTTTAAGTCCATCCATTACAGTTCAAATAACTTCCAAAGGCAGATTGCTGGCGAGTCCTTCCCATCTCTAACAGAGCCTTCATAATCCTCTCTCCTCTTATCCCCTATATTAATCCCACTCATCCTGGAGGTCTTATATGAAAGCTGCTATTCCTCTGACCAGTAGGTACTGGACAGAAGCCTTTTGGAGTTTGCCAATGCTGCTTCTTAGCTAGATGGATGCAACTGCCACTAAGTCAGCCATATTCTAGGGCTGATTTAAAACACTCATCTTATACATAGTTATTCTGCTTCTGTCCTTTTACATACTACGCTGTGTTAGGTTTACATGACATTGTACTGCACTATAATGTGACTTAGTGCAGTGTAATCAGATACCATTGGATGCAAAACACTTTGCAAATTTAAAGCAGCAGCAGCAGCTTTTTATTCTAATGAAGAGCATCACAACTACTCCTAAACACACAGGAAACCATGCTTCTTTACACCAAAAATCAAATTTACATTAAGTAAAAATAGCTAGCAACTCATGATTTTTCCTAAAATTTTTCTCATAGCATTTTCAGGAGAAAGCAAAGGATACAGCAATTGATGGTTCATATGCCTAGGGATGTTGAAAGACGTGAAGGAATTTAAGAAAGTTGACTTACCGGGTCTAATCCTTCTTTCTCCAGTTTGGCCTTTTCCAAATAGTAGCTTTTTTCAGCCACACTAAGCAATCTCCAGCTCTCACTGATCTTCTTATTAATTTCAGATTGGGGGAGGTGGGGGAGCTCCTGCTGTACTTTCAAATATATGTCATAGTAGTACAGGAGGTAAGCAGATCTGAAACACAAGTGAATACTGAACTCAGTCTCTTCCTTAACACCACACCTGGAAAAAAAAAGGACCAGGCTTATCCTGGCCTTAAGAGCAATTATGAGAACTTTCCTGGGCTTGTTTTCTACACAGTCAGAAAAATGAGGAAAAGTCTATTAATAAAGTGAAGACATACAAGGAGATTTAGGGGAGAAGGCACACAGGCCTATATCAATCATTCAACAAAGCGTGAAACATATTTGAGTCTCTAATACAGGTTGAACCTCCCAAATCCAGGACTCTCTGGTCCAGAAACATCGATGGTCTGGCAGGCCACAGATGTTGTTGGACCAAAGAGCCCCAGAAGTGGAGAGCAGGAGCCAGCTGGGAGACTCTAGGGCTGGGGAGCCCTGGCTGGGCCAGGTGGCAGCTGGGGAGCCCTGGCCCAAGAATGCCCAGCATCAGCAAGACCAGGTGATGAATGGGGAGACCCTGACCTGGCCAGAGAACCTCTGGTGTTAGCTGAGCCAGACAGCAAACAGGAAGTCCCTGCCCTGCCTGGGTAACCCCTTGCAGCAGCAGTCAGGGAGCCCCAGCAGGAGCAGGACAGGCTACAGCAGCAGGGCCAGTGGTGGCCAGGCAGCCTCAGCCAGGGAACCCCCAGAACCCCTGGTAGCAGTGGGGTTGGGGTGGCTGGGTGGCCCCAGCCAGAGAACCCCCAGCGACAGCAGAGCTGGGCAGCAACAAGTGAGCCTCGACCGGGGAGCCCCGGGAATCCCCACCGGCAGCAAGCAGGAGCCCCAGCCTTGGGAGCCTGGGAGTGGGACAGCCAGCAAGAGAGCACTGACCTCCCGTGGCCTGGCAAACTCCCTCGTTCTGGACCACTCAGATCCTGACAGTGCCGGACCAGCAAGGTCCAGCCTGTAGTGTTTTAACCATTCAGTGGACATTAAATGGTGTATCACCAATTAAACATGCAATTATTGGGTACAGTCAAAGGACAGTTGGCCTCTTAAGGGCAGATGGGCATGAGACCCACTTGTGAGATCGGCTCAGTCTCAGATGGAAAAAATGATTTTGGTCATGTGATAGGAAGGCCAGGCTTTAGGGATTTAAGGAAGAAGCCCGAGTAAGAATCATAGAATACTAGGACTAGAAGGGACCTCGAGAGGTCGAGTCCAGTCCCCTGCCCTCATGGCAGGACCCAGTACTGTCTAGACCATCCCTGATAGACATTTATCCAACCTACTCTTGAGTATCTCCAGAGATGGAGATTCCACAACCTCCCTACGCAATTTATTCCAGTGTCTAACCACCCTCACAGTTTGGAACTTTTTCCTAATGTCCAACCTAAACCTCCCTTGCTGCAGTTTAAGCTCATTGCTTCTTGTTCTATCCTCAGAGGCCAGGAAGAACAATTTTTCTCCCTCCTCCTTGTGACACCCTTTTAGATACCTGAAAACCGCTATCATGTCCCCTCTCAATCTTCTCTTTTCCAAGCTAAACAAGCCCAATTCTTTAGTCTTCTTTCATAGGTCATGTTCTTTAGCCCTTTAATCATTCTTGTCGCTCTTCTCTGGATCTTCTCCAATTTCTCCACATCTTTCTTGAAATGCGGTGCCCAGAACCGGACACAATACTCCAACTGAGGCCTAATCAACGCAGAGTAGAGCGGAAGAATGACTTCTCGTGTCTTGCTCACAACACACCTGTTAATGCATCTCAGAATCATGTTTGCTTTTTTTGCAACAGCATCACACTGTTGACTCATTTAGCTTGTGGTCCACTATAACCACTAGATCCCTTTCTGCCGTACTCTTTCCTAGACAGTCACTTCCCATTCTGTGTGTGTGAAACTGATTGTTCCTTCCTAAGTGGAAGACACTGCACGTGTCTTTATTAAACTTCACCCTGTTTACCTCAGACCATTTCTCCAATTTGTCCAGATCACTTTGAATTATGACCCTGTCCTTCAAAGCAGTTGCAACCCCTCCCAGCTTGGTATCACCTGCAGACTTAATAAGCGTACTCTTTATGCCAATATCTAAATCACTGATGAAGATATTGAACAGAACCGGTCCCAAAACAGACCCTTGCAGAACCCCACTTGTTATACCTTTCTAGCAGGATTGTGAACCGTTAATAACTGCTCTCTGAGAATGGTTGCGCCCCACCTTCTAGTAGCCCCATCTAAGTTGTATTTGCCTAGTTTATTGATAAGAATACCATGCCAGACCATATCAAATGCCTTACTAAAGTCTAGGTATACCACATCCACGGGCTCTCCCCTATCCACAAGACTCATTATCCTATCAAAGAAAGCTATCAGATTGGTTTGACATGATTTGTTCCTTACAAATCCATGCTGGCAGTTCGCTATCACCTTATTATCTTCCAAGTGTTTGCATATGATTTCCTTAATTACTTGCTCCATTATCTTTCCTGGCCCAGAAGTTAAACTGACTGGTCTGTAGTTTCCTGGGTTGTTCTTATTTCCCTTTTTTATAAATGGGCACTATATTTGCTCTTTTCCAGTCTTCTGGAATCTCTCCTGACTTCCATGATTTTCCAAAGATGATAGCTAAAGGCTCAGATACCTCCTCTATCAGCTCCTTGAGTATTCTGGGATGTATTTCATCAAGCCCTGGTGATTTGTAGAAGCTAGTAATGCTCTAGATAGGACAAATACCTGGGAAATTGTGCTTGGTCTGAGGAAGCATATACAGGTGAGCGCTGCAGGAAATAAAGGAATTACCATCTAGCTCTAGAAAGGAAGGCTGAGATCTATGGATTCCTGGTTCTCAGAAAGAATGGCGAGCACTACGAATATAAACTAGCTCTTGGAGGGAGGGAAAGGAGGAGGGGTTGGATGAGCTCCTGTTCAAGGAGAACTGTCTGAATTGTGATGCTCTTGGCTTTATGATTTTACTGTATCGAACACACTAATTTCTTTTCCTTTGCTTTCATTTGGGGCAAGCGCTTTACCTCTTCTGCTCCATTCTATAAACCAAGGCCCTATTTACTCGATGACTATGTTGGCCTAAGTTCTGCCATACTTCAGAGCAGCAGACTTTTTTTTTTTTTTAAGACTTATTTTACAAAAACCTGAAGTTTAATTCAATCTATTATCACCCTTAATATTTTACACTGTCAGATTGTGAAGATGAAGAAAGTTGTTCCCCATTAGAGCTACTATTTCAACACTTCTGTTGCAATACAGATAGGTAACAGAAGGGGGGGGGGGTTTAAACTACCTTCATGGTTGCACTGTTTTTTAAATGAAATGTTAGATTCTGGAGCACAATTCTGCAGTAAACAAGTATTCTACTCACTCTCCCCCTGCTTCCCAGTCATAGAATTGCAGAGACTGCAGGATTCTGGTCAAGCAACAGCAATTATCAAAGGTATGTGTATAAAACTATTTCAAAGTGGTACAGCTATATTCTTGAATGTAGAATATAAAAGTGCTCTTCTGAGCTGCAAAATCTCAGAGAGGTAGCTGTGATATTCTGAGTAGTTGTTTCAGGCAGTAAGTAGACCAGATCAAGCATATTGCAGAGGTAAGTCTTATACCAGAGGCAATGAATACTAGGGATGTGAAAGTGTAACCATGTACAAAGTTAGGTAATGAGCCTGTACATGCAGGCTTCTGATATGCTTGAGGAGCTGTCTTTAAAGCTGGATCTCTGCGTGCACTGGTTCCCAGGGAGCTGCCTACCCCCTACCCCACACGTTAACTGCTGAAACTTTGAGCAGTTACATGTTTTATTGATTAAACACATTTTAGCATCTCTATAAAATGTGAGGTCTATAAAATCATAAGTGGTGTGGAGAAAGTGAATAAGGAAAAGTTATTTACTTGTTCCCATAATAGAAAAACTAGGGGCCACCAAATGAAATTAATGGGCAGCAGGTTTAACACAAATAAAAGGAAGTTCTTCTTCACACAGCGCATAGTCAATCTGTGGAACTCCTTGCCTGAGGAGGTTGTGAAGGCTAGGACTATAAGAGGGTTTAAAAGAGAACTAGATAAATTCATGGAGGTTAAGTCCATTAATGGCTATTAGCCAGTCTGGGTAAGGAATGGTGTCCCTAGCATCTGTTTGTCAGTGCGTGGAGATGGATGGCAGGAGAGAGATCGCTTGATCATTACCTGTTCGGTTCACTCCCTCTGGGACACCTGGCATTGGCCAGTGTCAGCAGACAGGATACTGGGCTGGATGGACCTTTGGTCTGACACAGTATGGCCATTCTTATGTTCTAATACTGTTAAAATTGTACCAGGTCAGTGATTAACTGAGCAAGGAAAAGAGAGGAGCTCACCTGGGTTTTTTGGCCTTTTCCCCTTGGTCTCCAGGACTTTTATATTTTTTCTTCTTCTTAGAGGGCACTGGAGATGTGTAGGTGCCTTCTATTTCCTCCATCACTACAGTTACTTCAGTGCCGTCATACTGAGCCTCCATTTCTAAAACAGACAATATTTTTAAAATGAATAATTTCACAAATTTTGAACTATGATTCAGTTTCAGCAAATTAAATGCCTTTAGTTCATCTGCATAAACCAAAGACTGCCTTGGGCCTTCATTCCATTAACAGACCTGATAGTTAGCTATATTTTCACTATTTTCTTTCTTCGGTTTTGCATAGGCCAGGTCTATACTACACCTGAAAGGTCGGTGTAAGGTGTGCAACTATAGCTACTTAAACAACGTAGCAGGGGTCGACATACCTGAAGCCAAGCTTATGCCGACTTCTCAGTAGGAGGTCAATGCAAGCAAATGCTCCTATCAGCTTCCCTTACTCCTTATGACAGCAAGGAGTACCAGTGCCAACCGGCGGTACGCTCAGCATTTGATTTAGCAGGTCTTTACTAGAGAAGATTTATCTTGGGCACAGCAAGTGGAGATGTGGCCACAGTAGAAAGACAGAGGGACGCTAATGGAATTAAGTAAAACACAAACCTCCAATGTTTTGAAGATACTGCAGCACGGTACTAGGATAAAGATTATGTGGCTCATAGGGATGTAAAATCCTGTTTAATTGGTTAACTGGCTAAACACGATGGTTAACCTGTTAAACAACTACAAGGGAGCAAGGGGACTGGGCTGGAGCAGTCTCCCTGCCTGCGGCATGCCTGGGCATGGTGCGGACAAGGGCTGCTCTGCCCAGACTGGAGCACCCTTGTCCATAGCGGTTCCCTGGGGATAGAGCCAGGGAGCTGCTCCAGCCTCCACCAATTAACCAGAACCGGTAAGCATCCCGCATTAAGGTTAACCAGTTAACCCCTATATGGGACTAGCCATTTTCCTTTAAATTCCTAATTCAAGGCCAGCCCTGGATAGTTGCACCTAAAAATTGTAATGAACCAGCTTTTGGGAAACCATCATGAAATGTTTGGATTTTTTTCCACCCAGTTCTAAAGGGACAGTTCAGAAAGCCACCACGTCTGATTGTCCACGCTCTCAAAAGCGAGGCCAAACCTTGAATGAGCAGAGAGGTGAAATTATCCTCTTATCCTTAGGAGGTCCCCACTCCCTTTAATCTGAAGCAGGCTTTATTAAGCAAGGACACTACCGTCAGTTTCAAGATCCACTTGGCCATCTCAGCAGAATAAAAAAAATTAATACAAAAAGGGGCCTCAGAGCTGCCTTATGGCCGAGGCAGGTCACCCCCAGCTAAACGGAGCTGCGAGACGCAACCCTCCAGCGAGCCACGTTGGGTCCCGCTCCGCCAGCACGTTACCGCAACGCGGCCGCTCTTCCCAGTGCAGCCCCAGGCTCGCAGCGGGAGGAGAGCAGCTGCCGTGCGCCGGCGCAGCGCGTCCACACCCCAGCGCCCCGCCTCGCAGCGCGGCCTGCCCGGAGCGGCTGCGCCAGGCCAGGCCAGGCCAGGCGCGGGCTTGTCTCGGGTAAGAGCGGCCTCGGCCAGGCGCTGCCGAGCCCAGGGGCAACCGGGAGGGGCCAGGCCGGGGCGGGGGGAGGCGGCTACTCACTCGGAAGCGGCGGGCGAGCGGGGGCCGCTCACATCCCAGCCGGGGCGCAGGGCCCAGCGCAGCGGCGAGGAGGCGGGGGCAGCGGCGGAGCTGCCAGCGAGCGACATAGGCGGCCGCGGGCCCCCGGGGCTGCGCTCGGCGAGGGGGGCGGCCGCGCCAGCATGCCGGGGACGCGCCACGGCCCCTGGGGAAGCGGCGACAGCAGCCGGCCTCGAGCGCCGGGAAGAACCCGGCCGCTGCACCGGAAGTGCCGGCCCCGTCCTCAAGCCCTTCCGGGGTCAGAGGGCACCCGACGGCCTCCCGTCTTCCGGGGGAAGCGTCGCGTACCCCGAGAGGGGGGCGGGGCGGTAGGTGAGGGCGGGAGAAGGCGGCGAGCGGAGCCTCGTGCCCCGTAGCGGGGAGGCTCCTTCAGCGAGATACCTGGGAAGGCGGAGTCACGGGGGGGGGGAAGCTCCTAGATGCCGGGGGGGGGTTATTGGGGACACCCCCCCACCTCCACCCCCCAGACAGGAGGGGGCTTGAGTCCGGTTTGGCCCCTCCACGCCCAAGGTGGCTGGGGGGGCCATGCCCCCCCCCTCAGCCACTGCCATGCAGCGAGTCCTCTGGGCTGCAGGGCCCCCGCCACCCACCCGGCCAGTTGGGCTGCCAGCTTAGCGGATATTAAAAACCAGACGCTCCAGTAGGATTGTGGGAACCTCCCCTGCCCCTCTTCTTTCCCCAGCCCCCCCCCCCCAAGCCCAGCCCACCCTCTGCCCCCTCACCTTTTCCCCAGGCCCTGCCCCTTCCACTCTTTCTCTCCAGCACTTTCCCCACCCTACCCTTGCTGCCCCAGTCAGGAGGGACTCGCTGCAGCTGCCAGACAAAGGTAGAAGGCAGCCCTGGTTGAGCTGGGGCTGGAGGGGGTAATGGCCAGATACGTTCTTTGCTCACAGTAACTGGACGTAGGGTGTCCCGTCTATAGATCGACTTTCCAGTAATCAGTGACCACCCTGAGAGGGACACTGCACACTTCAGTACTGCCTCCCTCTTGTGTGTGAGAAAGAAGAGAGCCAAAATTGGTTTGGAAGGGGCCCGGCTAACCTGCACAGCTACAACAGCAGCACTGCCTATGGATTTGAGTGGGCACAGCACTCCAGACTGTGCCCCACCTCTTGCCAGGGAAGCTACTGGTGCGGTTTTTAAACCTGACAGGCCTCCAGTTGGGCAGTTTGTCCTCTGAGACAGAGATAAAAATCAGGCATGGATTTGTGGAGTAGAGGATGGAGACACCATTGTGAGTAGAACGCTGCTCCGCTGTGTAACTTCCAACATCATTGCTGGTGAGGGCATGGGAACAGGGCAGCAGCATTCTCCTCAAAATATAGTCTTCCTCCCCTTACCCCCCCCCCAACCCGTGTGTGACTTAACACCATTCTTGGAAGTACCAAATGTCTGCTATTCTGGAAATGCATAAGTAGCCACACTGGCAATCATTGAGGCAGCTAATTCACAAAAGCCTCTCACCGCAGCTCTCAGCTTCAGCTCCCCTCCCCCCTGTAAAGGATGTCTGGGTGGTGGGAGGCTCCGATCTGGGACAGTTGTGGATGGGAGGGTGTGCCCCAAGCCAGCCCCTTCCACTTGCCTAGTGATTCTCTTTTCTGTATGGCTTTCCGAGTAGCAATCCCATTCCGGGCACATCCCATTTTCCTGTCACAGCCAAATCCTTATGTTGCTTTAAGTTATGATAAGAGGAAGCTGTTTATTAAATGTGGTGGTCCTAGCTCTTACCATTTAGGAGTTCTTGAACAAAGCACACAGACAGACAAACTTTCTCAACTATATATAAGACCTGCATGGAACTGTTGTGGTAGCTGGTGAGACAACAGGGGCTTAAGCACCAGCAGTAAGCAGATCACCATCAACTCTATATCTCCTTTGTATCAAATAAACAGTACCGTTTCTAGCTCTACCTAGTCAAAATCAACACAGCTGGCTCAAGTTGAACCCAAATACAAACAGGAAAAGGAAAGTGCTTCAAAGAACTTTCCTCCTCCATAACATCCCCCTCTATAGAGAGCATTTTCATGTGATGTGGCAGATCCAGTATTCAGAAACTTGATTGGCTTCTGCATAAGCCTTGTTTACAGTAGGGACAGCTTGCAGAAAATTCCCAATGATGCTTATGATGGTGCAGTCACAGAAGTCCCTTTGGGATTGTTCCCCAGTGTGCTTATCATGCCACTGATGCCCACCTTCTTGCTCTCTAGGGCTCCCCACCACCCTGTCCTTCTGGGGTCAGATCTCTGATCTCACCCAGACAAGGCACTGAGTTCTAGCAAAGCAATGCAGACAATGAACCACTTCAATTCTGGGTAGATGCAATTCTGGGGCTCAGCATCTAGGAAGCCAGCCCCCACCCCATCTGTCTTTCCCTGTGTAAAAGCCTTACACAGTGAAAGCTCCTCAAGTAAGCCTTCTTTATCAGTGAAAGAGAGAGATGCTCCCCCAAGGCAACAATTATTTACACTGGGCCTGATAGTAAACAAAAGTGTTTTTATTAAGTACAAACAATAGGATTTAAATGGCTGCAAATGAAAACAGATCAAAGTAAGTTACTAAATTAAAAGGAAAAGGAAAATGCATAGCTGGTTCTAATTCACTAAGGGTATGTCTACACTGCAAAGTTAATTTGAAATAACAGCCGTTATTTCAAATTAACTTCAATAGTGTCTATACATGCAAACCGCTATTTCGAATTTAATTCGAAATAGCGGAGCGCTTAATTCAAATTTGGTAAACCTCATTCTATGAGGAGTAACGCCAAATTCAAAATAGCTAATTCGAAATAAGTGCTGTGTAGACACTTAATTTGAATTAGCTGGCCTGCAGCCCTTCCCAGTTTCCCTTGGTGGCCACTCTGGGCCAAACCAGGAAAACTCCTCTCCTCTCCCCCGGCCCCGGAGCCCTTAAAGGAGTAGACTCTGGCCAGACTGCATGTGCCGGAGCCAGACCTGCCAGCAGTCTCTGCCTCTGACCCAGTGGCCCCAGGATGAGCCAGGCAGCCAGTGCCAGCGAGCCGTCCCCAGCCCAGTCCCCCAGGAGCCAGCCAGGGGTCGTAGACGCCACGCTCCCTCCTGGACTAGTGAGGAGATCATGGACCTCATTGAGGTTTGGGGGCAGGCCCCCAATGTCCATGATCTCCGCACTAGACAGAGGAACACAGCCGTCTACGGCCGCATAGCTGCCACCATGGCCCAGAAAGGCCACAGGCGCACCCAGGAGCAGGTGCGCCTGAAAATTAAAGAGCTGCGGCAGGGGTACGCCAGGACCACTCGGGGCAGCTCCTCAGCAGGGGCAGACACCTGCCCCTACTTTGAGGCACTGGACCGCATCCTGGGGGGGCGGGATGGTCTGTGCCACCCCGGGGGGCAGCAAGCCGGGATCACGGGGCCCTGACCAGGGCACAGAGGAGGAACCGCCACGGAGGGTGCCACACTGGCCAGACCCCCGAGCTGTCCCAGCAGTGGAGTTACCAGGGTCATCCGGGGAGGCCACACCATGTAAGTGCCATCATTGTCCCCTTCCCGGGGGGGGAGGAGGAGGGAGACCAGGGACCGCACGCGTGGGCCTTGCTTACCATGGATCACGCAGCAACCTGTGCATGTGCAAGCACGTGCCATGCCACCCCTGGGCAGGTGGCTCCTGCTGCATGCCACACAGGGGCCTTGGCCTGAGAGCCACACGCGTGTGTGAAGAGACCTGACATGCTCCTGACCCCGGGGTGGGACACAGCAGGACACCCTCCCTTCACAAGCCCACTCTAACATCTCCCCCCCCACTTCCCCTACACTATACACAGCACAGGGGCATGGGTACGGTCTCAGGGCAGCTCCCACTCCCAGGGCTAGCCGGACATTCCAACCATGGCCTCTGTGCAAGCACAGCGGTTCTGGTAGTCAGGGCCAGCCTGAGCCATTTTGGCGCCCCAGGCGCGCGGCACTGCCCCTGGGGTGCACAGCCCTGCCTCTGGGCGCACAGCGCATGCGCAGGCCTGCCCCCAGGATGCACGGCCCCACCTCCGGGCGCACGACGCATGCGCGGGCCTGCCCCCGGGGCATGTGGGTGGACACATGGCGCATGCGCTGCCCAGTCAGCCCGGCCACCACCAATGGCGCGCAGCCCGGGGCCGCCAGGGCGGGCTGCACCTGGCTGTGCATGGCCCTGCAGCCACAGGGGGAAGAGCACTGCTGGCCGGTGCTGCGGGGGTTAACACGGCCCATACTCCGGGTGGCCGCTGCAGCCCGCCGGGAGCTGAGCGCCCCCCATAGGTCAGCACCCTGGGCAGCTGCCCGGCTAGCCCACCCCTTAGTCCGGCTCTGCTGACAGTGCAGGGCATGGTCATCCTCACCTCGCAGAGGGGGGCTGGGCTTCACCCACTGTGTCCCCAGGGAGAACTGACCACTTCTCTTCTTTCTCCACAGCTGCACCAGCTGCACGTGCAGGGCACACCACCCCGCCTGGGACATGCTCCCGCACCCGAGGGCTCCACAGGACAACCGCAACACAACAGGGGCACCGAGAGCAGCAGCTGGGGGCCCTGCGAGCCCTGATCCACATCATGGAGCAGCGGGCACAGGAAGAACGGGCGTTCCAGAGGGAGCTGCTTGCCCAGGGTCGTGCCGTCTGTACCCATCTGCAGACCCTGGTGCAGAGCGTGCTGCCTCATGCCGCTCCAGCGCCTGCTGTCCCCCCAGCTACCGTTCCTCCTCCCACTTCTTCTCCCCCTCCCGCCTCTCCCTCCTCAACCTTCTCACCCTCCTCCTCAATCTCCACACCCCCGACCTCAACCTCCACACCCTCCTCCCCATCCCCCTGGGGACACCAAGGCCCTCGCACCTGCCGTGCTGGGAGACATGTGGCCCGATGAGACCCCCATGCCTGAGCGCTGAGCTTCCCCTCCCCCTTCCTCCCCTTGCTTCCCCCTTCCAGCTCCCTCCTCCCAGTTTTCCCCCTCCCCTCTCCCACCCTCTCTTCTCCCCTCTCCCGCCTCCTTTCCCCACTCTCACCAAAGTTTCATTCCCCCTCCCCAGTTTTGTTAAATAAAGACAGTTCATGTTTATGAAAAAACGTGTATTTTATTTGACATCAGGAAGGGGGGCTAGAGAGGGGTAAGTGGAAGGACGTGAGGGAGGAATGGGGCACGAGCCTCCGGTGGGGAGGACCAGGGAGGCTCTGAGGGGTGGACGCTCTCCCGCAGGGCCTCCTGGATCCTGACAGCCCCCCGGATGGCAGCCTGCAGCAAGTGTAGCCAGGCTGATGGCAACGACCCCATGAGACGCACTGGCGTGCCCAGGGGCAGCTCTGGCTCCATGTGGCTGAGTGCTGTGGTGTCCCGAGTGCGGGCACTCAGGGCACTCCAAGACAGGACTGTTTTGCTGTCCCACATCGAGGTAGACAAGCAAGCGGGGAACCCTGAGAACTGTCTGTCCAGGGTGCGGGTCGGGTCTCCTTAAGCACGGAGCTCAGTTAGCCTCAGGCGGCAGCCCCACACACTAAGTCCTAACCTGATGCCCTGCCAGCACTGGTTCCGGCCAGCCTTAACTTTGGTTCAGGGTCTACTCAGTGTGGACACGTTATTTCAAAATAGCAAAACGCTATTTCAAAATAGTTTTTGTGTATAGGTGCGTTATTTCGAATTAGGTTAATTCAAATTAACTATTTCGAATGAAGTTAACTCAAATTAACGCTGTAGTGTTGACATACCCTAAGAAGCTTACTGCATGCAGAGTTTTACCCTAAAGAGTTGTTCTTCTTTCCGGAATAATCTTCAAATCAGAGACAAACTCTTTCATTCTAACTTGGGTCTCCAACCCTCTTTGTGTCCTTTTAGGATGTGCCAGGCTGTTTCTCCAGGCCAGCAGAAGACAAAAGGACTGATAATTTCCCATTACTTAAACAGGCTTTTCTCCAGGGTGGGAACCTTTGAGCTATGTGTACACTGGTGGGTTCTTGCGCAAGAACATCTTGCGCAAGGGTTCTTGTGCAAGAACTCTTGCACAAGAACACATCCACACTGCCATGTACTTTTATGCAAGAGTATCCATGGCAGTGTGGACACTCTTGTGCAAGAAAGCTCTGATGGCCATTTTAGCCTTAGGGCTTTCTCGCGCAAGAAACCCCTGCCGCACATCCACACTGCCTCTTGCGCAAGAACTCTTGCGCAAGAGGGCTTACACTCAGAAGCGGCCCGAGGCCGGCTGTGGCAGCTGGCGCCCTAGGTGGAAGGCGCGATCAGCTCCCCTGCCTGCACAGCCCTCAATGGTACAAATAATGGTTCTCATTAGCATATTTAAAAGTATAAACAGACTCAGACTTCACATTTCTAACTTCACATACAAGAATGATACATGCACAAAAATAGAACATAGAGCTCCAGCAGACTGTAATATTAGAACTAATAGGTTACATGAGGTATTTTGTCTAAAGCATCTTCAAGTAATGCATATTTATATTCATAAGCCAGTTTTCATAAAGCATAGGAGGGGAAGCTATCACAGTGCTAATGCTGGTTCGAAGGTACTGCAGCATTTTAAGCAACTTTTTGATTAGGCCTCTTCTGAGCCAAGATTAAACGACATGATGTTTAAGCGGCCAGTGTTTTATGTTTGAGACGCCCAATATTGCAAACATTGGTGGCTAACATGGCTATTACACTGATTGCTCAGAAATTACGGTATACTTAATCTTACTGTCTTTCATTACAGCTATTTATCTGATGTTCTTTTTCTCATGGCTTCAGGACTCCTGTTTTATCACACCATTCAAAAATTCTTCTTACTGATAGTAATTTCAGCACTGTGATGAAGATGCAAGTCTGAGAAATGGAGGCAAATGAAAATTATATAATACAGGGAAAGAAAGACTAGTGTGTCTGCAGAATGGTAAATGGGTCAGTTTTTGGCAGAAACATGGGAACAAGATGTTATTTTTAAAATAGAACTGATGGAGAAGCAGTTAGTATGTTGCTATGTCTGAGAAGTTTCTTCTGCAAGGACAAATACCAGATATAAGACAAGATAGGCATGTTATCATTTTCAGTGTTCCTAATTATATACCTAGTGTAAAATGGTTGGGAGAGGGAGCAACAATAATTTCTCAATGACTTTAAAACATTCAAAAGGGCACATCAGGAGCCTCATTATTTTTAGATTTGTTAATGTAGTTCTTATTTATGAAGTGCCCTTATTTTACCAGACATGTTTCTATTTTGGGGGAGTACATACCCTCCTTAATGCCAGCCAGGAAGCTCTTCTCTTCAAGGATTAAGAAGGTGGACCAATTTGTGTGGAAGGGGGAGTTATAGGAATTCCACCCATATCTTCAATCTGTAATCTGCATAAAGACATTTCTCTTCACACACATATAGCAACTGAAGAAAAAAAAACCCATAACCTTCCTCCAATATAGCAATGCAACTTAATAGCTAAATTCCCTCCCCTAGCTGTTCTTGCGCAAAAAGCCTGCAGTGTAGACATAGCCTAGAGGTATTAACAGGGGTGCAGTATGTGGCAGCATAGCATAGTTGTAACAATTATTATTAAGATACTTTGGCCCAGTTGTTTAAGAAATTCTCATTATTAAGGCTTTGATTACCAGTTATAATTAAGAATTATATGGGGAAAGTGAGGTTGTTGCAAAAATCTAACACATCCCTGGCTACTCATAGTTGATAGAGATTTTATGATCATCAAGTAGGACAGAATATTTAAAACATTGCTTCAAAACACCTTCCTTGCTTGTGTTAGTTAAAAAAGAATCTTTATCAGTAGCAGGGCTTATGTGCTTCAGCCACTGGGGAGCAACATAGTCACAAACAGGACTATTGGATAGAAACTAAGCAGAAAGCGGGGTGACATACATACCAGTACTAGACAAGACACTGCAGTTTGCAGAGATAGCGTGCTTAGTCACTGTACAGCTAAGAGTATGTTTTCTCACCCTGGAGTGACTGTCGTGTCATTCCAGTGTAGTGTTGTCAGGAGTCACAAGGAACCATCCTAGCCTCTACTGGGGTTGAAGGCCAAGATCAGACTAATATGGGATCTCTGGGAAATGTGAAAATGGGAGGAATGTCAGAAGAATTATCCCATCCCAAAATACCCCTGTACAAAAATGATGAGATCTTGGACTCTTAAGTATAACTGCCTTTTCTTTATTTAAGTTGTGATTAATTACTCAGGGCTTAGACTGTTAATTAAGGCAAGGCTTTTGCATAAAAAAAAGAGGTTGTAAATGCTGTTTGATTTAAACTAGATTCCAAGAGAAAAAGTCCCTCACTTCATTAAAAGTAAAATAACCATTCAGTGTAAAGAGAGACTGAAATGTTTATGCTCCTGGAAGGTAATCAGAGACCTAATACATCCATACACAGCCCTTATGTGGAGTTCCATGCATTGAAAAAAGCAAAATCAGCCTATCTTCCTTGAAATTACTTTGACTTTTGAGTCCCAAGCAAACAAAATCTATCCAACAATAATCAGACAAGGACATATTTCACAATAAGATAACCAAATTTGTTTAAAGAGCTTACATAAAACATTTTCAAGACATTTAGTCAAATTATCTTAACCACAGTAAAATAAGGGGCACAGATTCAAAATGCTTCTGTAGTCCAGTTATTCTTGTATCATTGTTTGCTAGCTTTAAAGGTGACCTTTATATTTAAAAGGAAAATTCAATTTGTACCTTTTCCTTCCAGATGATTTCTAAAGAATCATATTTCTGGTCATGAAAATAACAAAAAGCATGACAAAGCTTCTGTCAGAAGGGAATACTGAAAAGATTAGGAGTGTTTTGAAGAGGAGACAGAAGTTGGAGACATGACACACAAAATAACAAATGGCACAAAGCAGATTGGCTGGAAGTAACTATTTACCCTTTCTCATAATAAAAACAAGACATAGCCAATGAAATGGAAAGGTAACAAATTTGAGATTGACCAAGGTAATACCATGAAACACATTACGTAATCTGCTGTGGAATTCTTGGCTATTCATTGGAGTACAAGAATAAGTAAGATATAAACATTCTCATATGGATAATGAGAACATCCATTAATGCTGATTAAGATAAAAAATAAAGGCTTTCAGCCCTCTTGTTTCAGAATAAACCAGTCAATAACTGAAGGGGATTAGGAAGAAGCTTCTTTCATGGTCAGGTTATTCCATAATTGTCATTTCAAGAGTTTTTTGCAACTTCCTGGCCAGCATCTAGTACTGATAACTCTTTGCACAAGACTGTTGGACTAGATGGGCCTGATTTGCCTTGGCAATCTGTGTTCCGAAAGCAGCTGTAGATGATTTTCCCCGCTTGAGTATTTTTATGCTTTTTTTCTTATTTAAAAAGATGAGGTATATCTTTCCTGATTTTTGCTGAAGGACTTGTTTTGAGTGGGAACCTTTTCCATCCTCTGTTGAATGGACAGCAATTTTGAATTTTCTCCCATTTTTTTTAAACAGATCTAACAAAGATTGTGAGGCACTGCACGACCACTTGCCCGTGGTATGAGAAGTCTCATTTGTGTCTGCTATGTGCGTGGGCTTACTGACTCAACTAAAATGATGAGGGGTTTGGAACGGGTCCCATATGAGGAGAGGTTAAAACAACTGGGACTTTTCAGTTTAGAAAAGAGGAGACTGAGGGGGGATATGATAGAGGTATATAAAATCATGAGTGGTGTGGAGAGGGCGAATAAAGAAAAGTTATTCATTAGTTCCCATAATAGAAGAACTAGAGGACACCAAATGAAGTTAATGGGTAGCAGGTTTAAAACAAGTAAAAGAAAGTTCTTCTTCACACAGCGTGTAGTCAGCCTGTGGAACTCCTTGCCAGAGGAGGCTGTGAAGGCTAGGACTATAACAGAGTTTAAAGAGAAGCTAGATAATTTCATGGAGGTTAGGTCCATAAAAGGCTATTAGCCAGGGGATAGAAATGGTGTCCCTGGCCTCTGTTTGTCAGAGGCTGGAGAAGGATGGCAGGAGACAAATCGCTTGATCATTGTCTTCGGTCCACCCTCTCTGGGGCACCTGGTGCTGGCCACTGTTGAAAGACAGGCTACTGGGCTAGATGGACCTTTGGTCTGACCCAGTACGGCCGTTCTTATGTTCTTATGTTCTTGACTCCACCATCCCCAAGGCAACCCCCAAACCCTCCAACCATCTCCTTGGGCTGGTCAGCCCCATTCCACTGGACATTTGCAGTATTCAGATTCATTGCTTCCAATGAAACAGTCGTGCCTCCCCTTCCCCTCTCCCCCACTTTCCAGTTTTACCTCAGATCACTTCTGCTTAACAAAGTATAGAAATTCAAGTAATAGCAAATAGAAGTATTGGAAACAAATGGTTACGTATACAAATAAAAGTATAATATGCATTCTAGTACCTGGACTCACTTAACTGTACAGTGTTCATGTCTGGAATAATTTGCTCCCATAGCCCTAAGCCTTTTCAGGCAGGCTTGACTGTGATTATCCATTCATGAGACAAGTCAGGCTGTTAGCTTGCCTCTCTGGTGAAAAATGCCAGGTAGTCTCTCTGCTCCTCCAATACATCAGAACAATCCACTGTCCGTAGTGGTGAACAGGATGGTCCCTGTTGCTTGGGTTTTTTTCCTGTATACCCCTTTCTTGTAGATTGCATAGTCTCCATTTCAGCATCTGGCTCAGGATGCAAATAGGCACACACTGCGAGCATTCATACATTGTGACCAGATCAGGAGATAAATCTCTGCTACCCGTTACCTGAAGGGAACCTACCTGAGACAGGTCCTATCCTGAAGAATGTAATTTTCAGCAAAGACCTATAACTCTTTAAACATTGCCTGTATATGCATACATTTGTAATGATTAGGATGACTGGTGCACTCCTAGCACATGACAGGTCTAGTGAGATTCATCTCTTTTACCACATTCTTATGCAGCTATCTGACCTAGGGAATCCCTGTAAAATCTTTTGGAATCTCTGTGCCCTCTGTCCCTTAGCATCAACAAATCCCTGGGTTACAAGAGTTGTTAACAACACACACACACACACACACACTCTCTCTCTCTCTCTCTCTCTCTCTCTCTCTCTCTCTCTCTCTCTCTCTCTCTCGTCCTGGTATTCTGCCTGGTTGTTTTATCCAACACTGCTGAAGGCACCCTCAGCAAGTTCGCAGATGACACTAAACTAGGGGAAGAGGTAGATATGCTGGAAGGTAGGGATAGGGTCCAGAGTTGCCTGGACAAATTAGGCCAAAAGACATCTGATGAGGTTCAACAAGGACAAGTATAGAATCTTGCACTTGGGATGGAAGAATCCCAAGCATTGTTACAGGCTGGGGACCAAATGGCTAAGTAGCAGTTCAGAAAAGGACCTGGGGATTACAGTGGATGAGAAGCTGGATATGAGTCAACAGTGTGCCCTTGTAGCCAAGAGAGCTAATGGCATATTAGGGTGCATTAGGAGGAGCATTGCCAGCAGATCCAGAGAAGTGATTATTCCCCTTCATTCAGCTCTGGTGAGGCCACATCTTGTGTCCCATTCTGGGCCCCCCACTATAGAAAGGAGGTGGATGCATTGGAGAGGGTCCAGCGGAGGGTGACCAAAATGATTAGGGGGCTGAAGCTCATGACCTATGAGGGGAGACTGAGGGATTTGGGTTTGTTTAGTCTGCAGAAGAGAAGAGTGAGGGGGGATCTGATAGCAGCCTTCAACTTCCTGAAGGGAGGTTCCAAAGAGGATGGAGACAGGCTGTTCACAGTAGTGACGGATGAGAGAACAAGGAGCAATGGTCTCAAGTTACAGTGGGAGAGGTCTAGGTTGGATATTAAGAAAAACTATTTCACTAGGAGGGTGGTGAAGCACTGGGATAGGTTACCTAGAGAGGTGGTGGAATCTCCATCCCTAGAGGTTTTTAAGTCTTGGCTTGACAAAGCCCTGGCTGGGTTGATTTAGTTGGAATTGGTCCTGCCTTGGGCAGGGGGCTGGACTTGATGACCTCCTGAGGTCTCTTCCAGCTCTATGATTCTGTGATCTAATCACAGAGATAATCAGACATAGGAGGAGCACCCTAATTTAGGGCAAGCCATTGGTTTCACAACCTCCCACTTTCTAGCCTTTCCGCCAGTATAGAGGCAATGGTCAGGACATCTCTATGGTTTACTGATACTGGACTGATATTTTGGCCACCGATAGCATTTATGAAGGGTTCATGCTCTTGCCATTATTAGATGAGAGACATCTAAAGACACAGCCAGCCCAGGGCTGTGCATTGAGGCTAACTGCTTGGTCTTGCAGAAGGCATATGGATTTTGTATTTCTGAGTAGTTCGCTGCTCCAGAAATATTACCCTCTGCTTTTAATGTGGTGCTACGCTGTCTGTCTTATTCAAAGCCTTGCAGACATACTGGACCCTAAGGCCCATAAGCAACAATGGAGCTTTCTAAAGCAGCCTGTTGCTTTCATTTGTTCTGGTTTGGTTTGGTTAGTAAAAAGTATTACACAGAGACACTGCAGCTCTTATTTAATGAACACATTAATGAATTAGATCCATGATGGGACTGCTTGCCATATAATGTATTGCTCGGATCCTTTCAGCGCTCACAAATTATAGATGTATGTCTCACTGAGCTGGTAAATATATTCATAGGTTAGAGGTGGCCATTTACAGGCTCATTGCCTTTTGAAATTAGAATGTCCTTTGTGCTGAGACTTGGCCTAAGTAATCTGCAGCAGAGGAGCTATCTGGAGTCCTGGAATTGAAGGCTGCGGTTGCAATAAGCAGTTTCCCCTGGCAGTAATTGTACTTATCACTTTACGTGCAGTAACTAACCAATCATCTCAAGTGAAGCAGGTAAATATTTTTATCCCTGTCTCAGGGGGGTTGACCCTTTATTTGAGCTGGGCTCAGCTTCACCTGTGACTGATCAGTGACCTCCTAGCTGAACCTGAACAAGTGATTATAAAAACCAGTAAGTGGCTTAATGGATGGGGGAAAGCTGTGACTAGTAGATGGTGTCTTGTAGTGGGCTCTGGAGCAGAGGGAAGGATGAAAGGGGAAAAGACCCCTGCAGCTTTGGTCAGAGAACTAGCTAGAATACAGCTGTGTCCAGAAGGAAGGAAGGAAGGAGCTGAACAGACACAGGCTGTGGGGTTAGCTGAACAGACCTGTGCTGAGAGAGAGAGACCAGCAGCTTATAACTAACTGCCTTTATGCTGATGGAGAAATTGACACAAACTAGCTAAGGGCCTAATACTCAGAAGTGCTCCACATGTTCAAGCTCCCAGTGGAGTCAGCTACCTGATTTCCAGAGGTCATAAACAGTATCAGAGCCAGTTTTGGAATGCAGGAACTCTTGGCTTGGGACAGACCACTATATTCTATTGACTAGACCATGTCTTCCCCTCCCTCCCACATGCTTCAATCTCTTTGTACATGGTGCAGCAGAGTGTGGTGGTGACACTGAAACATACCCAGTATTCCTAACACCAAGCACTTATAAACAGTGAACCAGCTCCTTAGAGATCATGAGAGAGTATAGATCTGCAGTGCATATACCCAATTGCACTTCCATCCAGAGGTAAGTACATTTGGGTGCTTAAAAGCAGTTTCAACCTAAGACTTGTGAATCAAACCTAATGCTCTTCATGGCTTGTGGACAATAGGTACCACTTCTGATCAAAATAGGCAATGCCTCATTTGAAGAAGAAATTCATCCTTTAAACAATGCAGTAATGCAGCCAACACTGAGAATACCCCTCCTGCATATGTTGGGTGGAAGTTGTCAAGAATCAATGTCAAACATCCCAATTCCTGAGCAAACTCACACAGAAGCTAGCCAAACGCCAAATTTAAACTCCTCTGATTGATGGTAATACTCTAGACCTGACAATACCTGGATTCAGGTCAGAACTGAATTGAAGCCACTTTAATGGCACTGATGGGTGATCTCCTCTCCATGGTTCAAGGGGAGACATCCATTCTCCTCTTCCAGGACTTCTGTGCAGCATTCACTGTTGTTGCCCATGAGATACTGCTAGCTCACCTGAGAGAGATGGCATGGGTCAATGGTAATTCCCTAAAATGTTTTAAGTAATGTTTTTTGACACCTCCAATTGACTAGGAGACTCCATCCCATTATGACAAATGATGATCTGGCTTCACTTAATCATACCTTCATCATATCTTGGCTGGACTCCAGCAGTGTGATTGATAGGGCTCTACCGAATTCACAGGGAAAAAAGCTGTGAATGTCATAGACCGTGAAATCTGGTCTTTTGTATGCTTTTGCCATATACTATACTGATTTCACTGGGAAGGCCAGTGTTAGTCAAAGTGGGGGGCCTGCCTGAAAAAGAAGTTGCAGTGGGGTTACAAGACTATTTTAGGGGGACTACAGTATTGCCACCCTTGTTTCTGTGCTGCCTTCAGCGCCAGGTGGTCACAGAGCAGTGGCTGGTGGCCCAGCTCTGCAGGCAGCAGTGCAGAAATAAGGGTGGCAATACCATACCGTACCATCCCTACTTCTACACTGCTGCTAGCAGCCACTCTGCCTTCAGAGTTGATCAGCCTCCACTCTCTAGGTGCCCAGCTCAGAAGGCAGCACCACAGGTGGTGGCAGCGCAGAACTAAGGGTAGCAGTACAGGGATCCCGGCTACAATAGCCTTGCAGCCCTCCCACAACTCCTGTCTGGATCATGTCGCCTACAATTACACCATAAAATTTCACATTTAAATGCCTGAAGTGATGACATTTATAATTTTTAAAATCCTCTGACCATGAAATTGACCAAAATGGACTGTGAATTTGGTATGGCCTTAATGATGGACTTGGGCATGAAGTCCTCAGTGTTTAGGAAACTCCACGTAATATGGAACGCTGTAGCACATGGTCTCAGCAAGATGGGCTACAGCGAGCATGCAAAGCTTGTCTTGTGCTCCCTACACTGGCTTCCCAGAGAATTTAGAATCACGTTCAAAGTCTTGGCCCTTCAAGGCTCACCATGGGCTGGGCATAGGATATCTAAAGGACCAAATAAAGCTCTGGGATGCAGACCGTGTCTGACAACACTGCTCCTCCAGCACAATGGAACTTTCTACAATAAAAGTAAAGCTCGTCTGTGTGTGTGACAGCTTTCTCTGAAGATGCTCTGGGACTGAGAAATGAACCATTGCTCTTGGAACCATGGATCATCACACATCTCACATTCTGTTCCAACTGGAAGGCACGTTTTTTTGATCCTGCCTTCCCTAACATACATGTTGGGGGGGAAGGGGGTGAAACACACACACACACAAACACACACACAGGCTGAGAGAGCAAATGTGTCAGATGTTAGCTAATACCTGACTGGACAGTGTTCAAATACTGTGGTGATATGCATGGTATGAGAACCCATAAAGAACAGGACAAAGTAGACTCATGGCCCTAGCTAGCCATTTGAGCAGCTAGCATCTTCTCTGCATTTCTGCAATGTGTATATTAATGACAGTAGGGATCTGGCTCATTCATAAATTCCAGTGCCAGAAGGGAGCAGTGTGATCATCTAGTCTTGCCTTGGGAAATTCCACACTCTCCCTAGGCAATTTATTCCAGTGCTTAACTACCCTGACAGGACATTTTTCCTAATGTCCAACCTAAACACATAATTCAGTTACAGGGTGCAATGCCAGTAATCTTCTGTTTCCAGAGGAGGAGAGAGTGCCAGACCCCTGGACTCCAGGCAGGCCATTTGTCCAGATTTAAGCCAGACAGTCCTTTTCTTGTGTGGCTTGTCCCCTGTCCAGAGCTGGAATAAGACCACCGGTTTTATCTGGCATCACATGCACGGAGGATGCCATTTTGAAGAGAGTGCCCCTGCACCCAAGGCGGAGGCGGGGTCATGAGGCACACTCTACTGGTGTCAGCCTGCTCCATGGCTTCTGTCTTCGGCTAAGTTTAGCTCCTCGCCCTCATTGGAACCAGCTTCATTTTAAACAGAAGCCATGTTACCTTATCACCCCCCACAGCTGTGTGTTGAGCTAAAGAATTAAGAGCCTTGAGCCTTTATTTTGCTTGCACAACAGAGAGTTTCTAAATGTTTACAAGTCTCCAGCAAGTGGAGCTTGATGTCAGTACTTTATTATTATGGTCTGTTTCCTCAGAGCAGCTTGGCGTCCATTAACACTCTGGGGGACCCAGTAAGCTGAACCCTACCACACATGGCTCATATGGGGAGTCACAGTAAAACTATACAGATGCTCCAAAGCTGAGTTTCTTTGTGGGGGATTTATGGATTATGCAGTAAGGTACTTCCCGGAATGAAATCACAGCTGCTGCTAACTCTGAAATATTCGGTTATCAACACCCTTTCCCCTTCCAAAAAGCACATCCCATCTCACCAGCTTGGGTTTTGTTTTTGTAGCATCACTCCAGGCAGGTTTGACCTGGTTATATGGTCCCCCTCTCAAAATACTATTCTGGAAGAGCTGAACAAAAACCTTTTTGTTGTCCCTGGCACAATCATTACTACCCCTCATTCATTACAACAAGATAGTGTCCGTATCACGTGTATTAGCAGAACTAAACAAATAAAGGGAGCAAACTACATAGCATACTGTCCTCTATAAACTTCAAAGGTTTGTTATATAGCCATGATAAAAAGACATATTGATTAGTGATCCGAGCAAGGAATTGCCTTTGTTTGTCTAAATGTAAAATTTGTACAGCTCCAATTCACAGGAGTGTTCTGAGGCCCAGTTGGTTGGTTTTACTCTCAGGTGCATTCCTCTTCCAGAACATTTATTTTCAGCTCTGTGCATCTCATGACCACCTCTGAGGGAGTTGGAGTCACTTTCTTTCCAAAATGATACCAAGGGTATGTCTACACTCCCAGGGTATTTCGAAATAAGTAATTTCGGAATAATAACGCCAGAAATAACTATTTTGAAATAGCGTGTCCACGCTACAGGGAGGCCTCAAAATTAGTCAGAGACAGGCTCCCTTAATGTGGATGTGCTACTTCCACTTAGAGCCCCAGGAAGCACAAGGGAGTAATTATTTTGGATAGTCCTGGGGAGGAGCTATTTCAAAATAGCAGCAGTGAAGAGTCCACACTACCGCTATTTTGAAATAGCAATTTCTAAATAAGTGTTATTCCTTGTGAAATATGGATTTATTATTCTGGAATAAGAAGCTTGTTATTTTGAAATAATAATGGGCTTGCTGTGTGGATGCTCACCTTGTTATTTTGAAATAACGTGAATTATATCGAAATAACGCTGTAGTGTACACATGCCCTTAAAGACCTATAGCCACAAACGAATGGCTCAAATACGTAAAGAAAAGGTGATGTGATGATGACCCAGGCAGATATCTGAAGGGTGTAAACTTTCAGAAAGGATAGGAATTATTTATTAGGGTTCATAGAGCTACAACCAGGCATCATGGGAAGAAATTAAGAAAGGGAGAGTGTGGGCAGCATATCAGGAGGCAGATCCTGACTATGCAATCAATTTGTCTGTGGAATAATCTCTCAAATGAAAGAATGGAAACCCCACAGTAGGGATATTTAAAACTAGAACATATGAAACACTAGAAAATGCACCTTAGGGAACAAAAGGATTCTAATCTAGCTATTCTGGACTACTGGCTGCTCCCTTAGGAATCATTGCAGTCTGAGACCCAGGGACTACATGGAACCAACTGACAAGACACTGGAATTGCGTAGGGTTTACAGCAGGCGTGGGCAATAATTTTTGAAAGGCGGCCACTTCATGAATTTCAGAAGTGGTCATGGGCCACCCCGAAAGGGGTGGGGCCTTGGGCAGGAGGGGCAAGGCCAGGAGACTTCATGTGCTCCCCTGCCCAAAGATCCTGATTGGCCTTGGGGCAGGGAGCGCGTGAAGTATTTGCCCCTTACCCCTACCCTTCAAGGGGCACGTGGCACCTAGAGAGAACCACCATCAGTTGTAAAAAGCTGGCAGCTCCCTCTGGTGCCGTGTGCCCCTGGTAGGGGAGAGGGGAGGGAGATTTTGTGCACTCCCCATCCCCAGGTCTCTATTGGCCTGGGATTGGGGGAGCAACAGGGGCCACGGGCCAGATGAAACGGCTTGGTTTACACTTTACAGGGATCCGCTGGGGCAGATAGCTGCATAATAATTTACCAAAGGATGACGTGTGAGGTCACTGCGACGAGCCAGTAGCCCACTGGTTGTCTTAATCTTTGTGAAATGTTTGTGTAACCCACCCACCTGGTGGGTGTGGTTCACTGTCCCATGTAGAGGCACTTAGACCACTTACAGTGAGAGAAAAGAATGAGTGAACTCTACAGCCTAAGCGGCGAGCCAGCTGGCTTTATAGCTCAAGCTGGAGAGGTGCCTATACTAAGCTCCAGAGGACCCAGATTCTGTTCCACCTGCTGTCAGTTACATACATAAGCATGCTATTTAAGGAGTTAGGTATCTATACTGAAAGTTATGTTCTTGGAATTAGGGTGCATCTACACTGCACCCTAACTCAAAATAAAATACACAATCTGAGCTACTGTGACCGGGTGCGCCCGGTGAGGGGGCCTCTCCTAGATTCCCCGTCCCGTTCGTTTCTTATGTCCCCATGTTCGCCCCTCCACCGCACCCTCTGTCCAGTCTTACAATGGCTTCCTTAGCAGGTAGCTCGGCAGTCCCACGGCCGGTTTCCCTTCCGGTGGGCTCAACACACCCTCCTTAGAGATTACAGAGGGGAGAGCGGGGCCCGGGCCCACCCTCACTCACAGGCCCCAGCCCAGGGCCCTAAGGACACGGACCTCCAGCAGTCCGGTCCGGCTGGCGGGGATCGCTGCCACAACTTGCCAGCCCGTGGGCTACGAAACGCCCTGCCCTGGGCTGCTTCCTCTCCCCCACCGGCACTTTACGTTCTGCCCCTCCAGGGGCGCGGTTGCTCTCGGCGGATTTCGCCCCAGGACCCGGTTGCCTCACCGGAACCCCGCGGGCCGCTCACCACTCCCGGGCGAACCTTTCCTCCAGCCGACGGCAGGCGCCTTTTGAACTCTGCGCCGCCGCGGCAGCCAGCGTGACGCCGCCCTGACATCCCGAGGTTGGCTCCGCCCTGCCCCCCCCACCCCGCCCATCACGTCTGAGCTGCGTCAGGGCCGCGGCGCCTGCTGCAACAAGAGGCTCCGCGGCCCGTGAGTACTCGGCACAATGCCGGTGCCCCGTCCTCCGCACCACAAACAAAGCGCTCGCAGTGGGGTTTACAGTGCAGGCCTGCGGAGCCCCATCACAGCTACGTAAATTGCATATCTTATTTCAAAATGGCTTATTTATTAAGCGCTATTCCGAAACGTCCCTTACTCCTCATATAATGAGGTTTACAGGGACGTTGGAATAGCGAACCCGAAATAACGGGCTTGCTGTGAAGACATGGGATAGCTATTTCGGGATACTCTGGTATCCCAAAATAGCATTGCAGTGTAGACGTACCTCAAAAGGTTACAAAGCATAGAAAGGTTCCTTTCCGGCAGCAGGTGACAGACTCCTATTCCTTGTCCGACCATTTGTGTATTTTATACTTCACACGGCATACCTGTTTGCATTCCAAACCAGTTGGACAATGAAAGATTTGCCTCACCTATGAGAAGAAATCTGCAGGATGGGGAAAAAACAGCTGGGGATCTTCAGTGTATGAATAGGGACAATGGATTGTTCTGCTCTTATCTTGTAAGGAGACACACTGAGTCCTTCACCTAGGAGGCATGCTGACAGCATGCTTGTCTGGTCAAAGAAGGGTCACAGCCAGTCTGGCTGTAAAAGCACAACAATGATTTTGGATGAACAAAACTGTTCAAGACATGCAAGTATCTTGTTAATTAAAGTCTAGGCTTTAGAATGCAAATTATTATTTTATATGTAACCACTTGTTTCTAATGCTTGGCTCTCTATGCTTTGTTAAATAATTTGTATACTTGATTTCGCTATAAATAGGGCCTACCAAAATCAAGGACCATTCCAGTCAATTTCATCCTCACAGGATTTTGAAAACCATAAATTTCAAGATTTCAGCTATTTAAATCTGAAATGTCAGTGTTTTGACTGTAGGGGTCCTCCTGACCCAAAAGGGAGATGAGGGGAGGAACACAAGGTAATTGTAGGGGAGTATTTTCACCCTTACTTTTGCATTGCTGCTGGAGGTGGCACTGCCTTCAGAGCTGGGTGGCTGGAGAGTAGCAGCTGCTGGCCAAGAGCCCAGTTCTGAGGGCAGTATGCAGAAGTAAGGATGGCATGGTACAGTATTGCAACCCTTATCTCTGTGGTGCTGCCTTCAAAGCTGGGCCAACAGCCAGCAGCTGCCACTGCCAGGCTCCTGAGCTCAGAAGGCAGTGCAGAAGAAAAGATGGCAATGCCCTCTCCCCATAACCTTGCGACCACCAACAACCCTGCAACTCCTTTTTGAGTCAGGACCCCTACTTTGAGAAATACTGCTTTCTCCCAAGCAGTCTGTACAGTATAAGGTAAAAGTACACAAAAGGCCAAATTTCAGAGGGAGATCAGATGTCATGATCCATGATGCATTTTTCATGGCCATGAATTTGGTAGGGCCCTAACTAAAAACATATCTAAGTGCTCTGTGCTAAATGGAGTGGTGGTCTGAGGAGAAAGCGGTACACTTAAAAGGTACTGCCTCTTTGGAAGCATCACATTGGCAAATATTGTGAGCGTCCAGTGAAACAGGCAAGACTCAGAGCACTTGAGGGTTGGGTGTGCCAATCATTAACAAGTCGACTGACCATGAGACCTAAAGGGCAATGTTGTTATTGTCCATGGAGTTGGAGAGCTGACCTACTTGAGGCATGGACAAGGCTTACTAATGCTAAGAGCTGATGGGGACCAGGTACCTCACAACCAGAGCGGCCCCGGAAGTGCCACACATGCAGTAGCAGAGAATTCCAGAGGTGCAAAGCTGGCATAAAGCGACTTTTCCTCTGCCCCCTCTACACAACTCAGACTTGGGGCCATTGTCTGTGTGTGTTTTTTTAATGCACTCTTCTAGCTCTGACACTGCCCCCCAGGAGTTGGTCGCACACATTGCAGGGCAGCATTTGCCCCTTGGTGTTTGTACAGGATTTTCAGAGCCTCAGATGGACGGGCAGTACAAAACAGTAAGGTTTGGAGTGGAGGGGGGTCCTTCACATTAAGAGGCAGACAGCACATGGGCTGCAGGTCCGGAGGGACGTGATCCAACCACCTTATTCATAACAACTGAGACACAGCCGTCTGCTTTCCAGCAGACTAATCTGGAGGTGATAAATATTCTACTTCATAAGGTCGCTTATAGGCTGCTCCCAAATTTCATTTTTTATCATTGCTGATTGCCAAGATATGTGTGCGAGATTATAAACCTCCTTTGTAACCTGTTTGCATCATTTTTCTCTTCAGTCCCTTTATTGCTGCTGAAGTCTAGGGCTTGTGATCTTACAACCATGTCACTGGCGAAAGCTACTGATTGCACTTGGCAATCAGGGATGGAAATACAAGACAGCACATGGCAGTGGTGAGAGTTTGCTAAAATATGCTTCTAATTTTAAAAAAATGAACTTCTGTGGAGCAGAAAACTAAAATATTTTTACAATGTGTTTCAATGGCACTTTTCATCTCAGATCCACAAAAGTTTTGCAGCCTTTCTCAGACTCATGGTTCTTATTAAAATCAATAAAAAATTTGCCTGTATACACTGGATACGTCTCTACACCTTTTGCCAATAGTGAAAAGGCCCTTTGGATTCACATATGATTTTTAAGCATTTTCTGGTAACTTATTCCTACACGAGAGCTCAGAGGCAGCACCTGGTTTTCACGGAGCTTTTTAACACTTAAAATAAAAGCAGCTCCATTACCAAACGACTGAGAAATTTTAATTTTGTACTAAATCGTGTGTTCAGGTATAATGTTTTGCTTCTGTAGTACCATTCAACTAGTAAGTGCAGAGTGCTTTGGAACCATTAATGGATCAAGGCGCAAAACACCTTTGTAAGGCAGCTGTTACCCTGATTTCCTACACGGGGAAACTGAGGCACAGAGGTTAGTGGCTTGCTGCAGATTTCACAAGAGAACCAGTTCTAAAATGTACAACTGGTTCTGTTTTCTGTTAGGTTGGATATTTTTTTTTTTTTTTGGACATGTACAATAGGGTGTTCAAATGTTACACTGGCTTATCAAGGGTTAATGAGCTGCTGTGGGCTCAATTAACTCCGCCCTGGTACCTCTGCATATACTGTCAGGTTTGAGTTCAAGAGGGCCCAGCTTAGTGCTGCCTGACTAGAAGGCAAAACAGATTTCTCGCTCCTGAAAAGCAGGGCTGGTAAAAGCAGGACCCATCCAGAGACTGCTAGTTTCCAGGACCTCCCTGAGGAAAGGGAGGCTTAGCATGGGACTATAGTTTGCTTTTCTACTTTTTGTGACTAGCTTCTGGTCTGAATAAGACTGCTGCAGGCAACACCAACCTGTGGGCAGGAAGGACTGCCCTCCACAACACTTGGATTTTGCACTCCAGGGGAGTCCACACCATTTATCCCAAGTTCAAAAGTTCAGGAACTGCCAACCGAAAACTTTACACCAAGTCATTTTGGCTGGTTGGGTGAAAACTTTCAGTAAAACAAAACACTTTTACTGAATTGGTTGAAAATTTCCGGTGCTGAAAATCGAAGACCAGAGCGTGTGCGGAGAGGGATGCAGCTTTCCATTACTGTCCCCCAAAAATGTTTGGTTTCCATCAGAACTTTTGGGAGTAGTTGTGGGGGAGGGAGAAGAGGATGTTTCCTGACCACTTCAATGAGAGTCTCAGCTCCTTGGGGCAGGGTGCGCCTAGCACAATGTGGTCCTGGACCATACCAGGGCTGCTACAGGCTACTGTGATATTTCCACTGCCCTCTCCTGTGCTTTTGCTGCAAGATCTCTGACAGCTTGTAACTTGTGGCAGAGACATCCACAGATCAGGTGCAGCGCGTAAGGAACTAGTAACATTCCCCACTAAATATCTTTTAAATTAAGTTCTATCTCCACATAGAATTTCCTACTGTAACACCTAGAGTTCCCAGGTGTCCAGTTCAAAACCGGACAGTCCAGTATTTGAGCTTTCAGTTCGGGAAACAAATTGAGAAAATATCAATGAGAAAATAGAAATGTCCGGTATTTTCTAAATAAGATGTAATGAAGATTGTCATGTAATGTCAAGTGTGTCCGGTATTTTTGTTGAAACCATCTGGCAACCCTAGGAACACCGCCTGTAGTCGGAGGCTGTCACAGGAGGCTTCTGAGTGCTGGCTCCCAGTCTCTGGATAAAGTAGGTTTGGGACAGAAGGGTGGAAGAGCCTTAGAAGTTTGCTGTGCCCTTGAGAGAGAGCAGGAATATCACAAGGAACAGCTGATGGTGTCTCACTTTCCCCACTTCCAAAGATGTCAGAAATGTGCCTGGGAGGGCACTTGCTTGCCTGGTCCCGGCTGCTTTGTAAACAGCCGGAGCAGTCCAGCTGAGAAACGTGTCTAGTGACCGTGCATTATGCTGGAACGCATGAGTGTCGCTGCCATCAAATGCAAACACAACCAGGAGTCCTGTGGTGCCTTACAGACTCCCATGCCACTTCACAGGGCTGAATGCCGTGCCTGGCATGGTGAAAAGTCTCAGAGGGGTCACCGTATTAATCTGGATCTGCAAAAACAATGATGAGTCCTGTGGCAGCTGAGAGACGACCGCCGAGCTCATAACAGCGGATGGGACGTGCTAAGCAGCTATCTTTCTAGCTGAATGGAAGAAGCCATTACATGCTGTGACGGGGCACCACGGCCCCGCACTTTAAAAGCTCACACGCTGGCCTGGTATGGAGGGAGGCAAGCATAGGCGTGCTCATATGCCGCGAAACAGCTGGGAAGAAGGGAGGTGAAGGAGGCCACCAGCTCTGGACGCGGCGGGAGGGTAAGTGCAGGTGCAGTGCGCTCTCGCGCCACAAAACAGCTGGGAGGGGCGTGACGTAACGCCAGGGCACCAGGATCCAAAAGGGGCCGGCGTTTGTGGCAAGAAGGGGGGAGGATGGACCGACGGAGGAGTGGACATACAGCCGGGTCGCATCCCCAGGGGGACCCCGGAGGCACCACGGGCGAGACCCGGAAGGGTCAGGGATGAGACAGACGTCCCGGGACTGACTGGTCGGTGAACCAGGTAAGGGGAGAGGAAGCAGCCCAGGGCAGGGCATTATAGCCTGCGGGCTGGCGCATTTTGGCGGGAAGCCCTGCCAGCCGGACAAGACCTGGACAGGTCTGCGTCCTTAGGGCCCTGGGCTGGGGTCCGTGAGTGAGGGTGGGCCTGGACCCCCCTCTCTCCACTGCCATATAAGGCTGTGTCAATTGAGTCCCAGTGGAGGGACACTCCGATCTGTTAAGTAAAACAGCACAAAGACTGTCAACTTGTAAAGTTAAGGGCACGGGGTGCAAATAAAAATATAGGGTGGAGGACCAAAACCTTTACACATGCCCCTTCATGAGCGCAGGAAGCAGTAAGAGGCGACAAGGCAACCGGCTGCCTGGAGAAGCCTGAGCAGAGCTAAGCAATGCAACCCGGGGGATATCTCTGGGGCTGATGGCAAATGCAGCAGCCAGGGTAGGTGGTTGTCAAGTGTTTTAGCCTGGGGCCCATCCTGCCCATCACCTCGCTTTAGGAGATAAGGACAGAATGCTGACTGAAGCATCAACCTTGAGATAAAGGAGCATCTGGGTGGAACTAAAATAACTGTTAGCCATTGGTGTTTGTAATGGGAAGAAGACTAATTGTTTATTGCTATTATATGTAACAGACAGTATATAAACTGCTTCATAATTGCTTGTATTTCAAAGATCTGCTGGCCGCCCGAATCAGGCTTCCCTTGCAATATTGCTTGAATAAACTGCCTCTGGCTACTTGTTGCTTACAAACGCAGAGTGAAGGCTTGTTTTCTTCCACAGTTTGGAAGAAAACCTTTCTGTGGACCAGGAGCCAACCACCCAGGATGAAAAAATGGGTGTGTGAAGGGGTGGGGAAGTGGGGTCTGACTGGGAAGTTGGGTCCAGGAGCGGGCTGGAGGTGTGGGTCTGGCCAAGATTCTGGCTAATGGGAACAGCAGGGAAAGCCTGCAGGTGGGCAGTTTCCTGCGCTGCTGTTTCCCCAGCCGGGGGCAGACAGAGGGGCAGCACACAGAGCTGTTTCCTCTCCCCACAAGCTGGATCCGGCCACTGAGGCATGAGGCTCTCTCCTCCCTCCCCCCGCAGTGGGAACCAACCTTATAGAGGGTGTGCAGGGCTCCCCGCTGCAGCGGGGAGGTGATCCCTGAGCCTGCGGCCCCCCTGCAAGATGGCTGTGGACCACTCATGGTCCATGGACCACCCTTTGAGAAACACTGGGCTAGGGAAATGTTTGGTTGCACTGCACTTGTGCATGAGAGCAGATGTCAGCATGCAGAAAGAGAAGTAGAGAGTGGGGCCCCGAGCGGGAGTGGAAGAGGGACAGAGTTCCTTGTGGCACAGGACTAGCTAGAGAGGCAGGTTTGGACAGTGCCTGCTGCTGGTTTGTTTCTCCTGCGGTCTGGGAAATAGAACTTTGTGGTCACTCTCTGTAACTAGATAAGATGGCCACAAAGAAAGAATGATTCATGTGATCAATTTCTCTTCCTAAAAGAGACAATTCAGCCAGGCCCCAAACTGTCTCTATCTCCTCAGGCCACGGGCATCGCTTGCCAAGTGTCAGACTCAGAGTACACTTGAGCCTCTTTAATTCGGCCACCCTGGGAAACAGGCTATGCCAGACTATGGAATTTTCTGGACCATGGCTGACTGGGGGGCCTGAGAGGGAGGGAGAGAGGGTGCAGGAGTGTGCTGGGGGGTGCAGGTGTGGGGTCTGGGAGGGAGGGAGGGTGCAGGAGTGTGCTGGGGGGTGCAGGTGTGGGGTCTGGGAGGGAGGGAGGGTGCAGGAGTGTGCTGGGGGGTGCAGGTGTGGGGTCTGGGAGGGAGGGAGGGTTCAGGAGTGTGCTGGAGGGTGCAGGTGTGGGGTCTGGGAGGGAGGGAGGGTGCAGGAGTGTGCTGGAGGGTGCAGGTGTGGGGTCTGGGAGGGAGGGAGGGTTCAGGAGTGTGCTGGAGGGTGCAGGTGTGGGGTCTGGGAGGGAGGGAGGGTGCAGGAGTGTGCTGGAGGGTGCAGGTGTGGGGTCTGGGAGGGAGGGAGGAACAGAAAGTGCATGAGGGGGATGGGAGTGCGGGGTCTGGGCATGAAAGGTGTGGGGTCTTTACCTGGTGCCCTGCTCTCTGGAACACACATGGCTCCACACACCCCGCCACTCCCAGGCACTGCCCCCTGCTGATATGGAAGCAGCGGGGGAAAAGCCTTCAGTCCAGTGTTTCTCTGTGCTGCTGTTCCCCCATCTGGGGGGGTGGGGGGAATGGATAGTGGCAGCACGCAGAATACTGGGCCTGATCCTGCCCTCTTCCCCGAGCCAGACATAATTCCCCCAGCCTGCTCCTGCACCCTCCCCCTTGGCCACGCACCCTGTCAACCCTAAAGGTGGTAACTGGAAATTCATAAGCAATCTTCGATCAGACAACGTCCGGGATTATGGAGGTTCAAGTGTAGGTAATGTGGCATACAGAGAAACATTTGCCCCATTTTCTCTCTCAGCATTTAGAGCTGGAATAGTGTTACAAAGTGCTGCAACTTCTACCCATGAGGAAGCAGCCTGTAGTGAGTCAAGGCATAGAAATAGCGCTGCTGCTGGTAGAACAAAGGCCCAGGTTTTCTGTTGCACAGAAGAGACAGTGTATGGAAAAGAGGAGTGTACTCACTCCAGCATGTATGCTGATCAGTATCAGTGTGCATACGTTGTTTCTCCAGTCCCCTGTACTGCTTTCAACCTTTATGTTTATCTGGATGCTTACAGGGCAGGAACATTCCCTATAAATAGGGCCCTACCAAATTCATGGCTGTGAAAAACACATCACGAACCGTGAAATCCAGTCACCCCTGAAGTCTTGTCTTTTGTGGACTTTTATCCTATACTATAGTATAGGGTAAAAGTAGACAGTATTTCTCAAACTGGAGGTTCTGACCCAAAAAACCACTGCAAGGCTGGGGTCACAGTATTGCCATCCTGACTTCTGCACTGCCTTCAGAGCGAAGTGGCGAGAGACAGGCAGCTACTGCTTGGGTGCCCAGCTCTAAAGGCAGCGCTGCCACCACTAGCAGCGCAAAAGTAAGGGTGGCATGGGATGGTATTTCCACCCTTACTTCTGTGCTGCTGCTGGTGGCAGTGCTGCCTTCGGAGCTGGGTGCCCGGACAAGCACTTTCTGGGGCCTGCTCTACACTACAGCGGAAAGTGGAAGTAAGATACACAACTCCAGCTATGTAAATTGTGTAGCTGGAGTCAACGTATCTTAAATAGCGTTTCCATGCCATACACACAGCAGGAGGCTGTCGGGAGCAGCTCTCCCATCAGCTTCCCTTACTCCTCCTGAGGAGCAGGAGTACCGGCGCCAACGGAGGCACCTTCTTGGTTCAATTTAGCAGGAAGATCAACTGTGACAGCACTGATCTTCTGCATAGTGTAGATGTGCCCTGGCTGCCCAGAAGAAAGGGTGGCAATATTCCTACAATATAGGAACTAGGGGTCACCAAATGAAATTAATAGGCAGGTTTAAAACAAACAAAAGGAAGTTTTTCTTTACTCAGCACACAGTCAACCTGTGGAACTCCTTGCCAGAGGATTCAATGAAGGCTAGAACTTTAACAGAGTTACAAAAAGAGCTAGATAGATTCATAGAGCTTAGGTCCATCAATGGCTATTAGCCAGGATGGGTAGGAATGGTGTCTCTAGTCTCTGTTTCTCTGGAAGTGGGAGACAGGGGAGGGATCTCTGTGATTACCTGCTGTGATCCCTCCCTCTGGGGCATCTGGCATTGGCCACTGTCGGCAAACAGGATACTGGGCCAGATGGACCTTTGGTCTGACCCAGCATGGCCGTGCTTATATTCTTATGTAATACTGAGATCACCTTACCATAGCCTTACCACTCTCTCTTGCGTCAGGACCCCCAGGCTGAGAAATGTGGATGTAAGGGTGTTACATGTTTATATTCCTCACTTTTTAAATACACATGCATGCTTTGTTACAGCACAGTGACATATAAGATTTAAATCTCTGAAATTCTGGATTTTAAAAATACGATGACTGGGAAATGTATGCAGGGCTCTGCCTATAAAACAAAATAAGCCTTTTAGAAAGCCTGCCTGTGCTGGCAAGGAGCTCTCAGGCAGTAGTCTTATACCCATGTTTCAGAGGGGTCTGTTCTTCCTAGGCTCTTCTGGTCAATAGGAATGCAGCAGCTCACCTCAGGGGCTACAGTTTAGCCTCTACGCATTGAGATATTTATTAAGCGTGGTATTTGCAAAAATCAGATGTCACCAAGAAACGGAAGGGGACTTCTTTGCCAGAAGGAATATCCGATCACCAGCTCCCTTCTGGCAATTTAGGGTTTCCAGCAATTCTTGCCACGCTCACTCTCCCATGTTCATTTTGGTTAATCGGGCATTGCAGGTCTGTCCCTGAGAAATGAGCCTTGTTCCCTGAATCTTCTGTGGGTCTTCATCCAGGCGTGGGAATTAAAAATGGTATTTTGCTGCACAAAGCTGTGAACAAAACTGGAAGGAAATGCTGAATTGCTGTTCAAAATTCATTCGGAGAGGCCAATTTACCAATTGACCGGCTCTTGATACTGGCAAAGAGCTTCTAGCTTATGAATCTGATTTTAATTTTTTTTAATTAAATAATAGAGGTCCTGTCTCGAAATAAATCAAATTTTAAGACAAGCTCTTTGGCAGAGACTTAGTGAAACCGTGTGCAGATGCCTATGGGACCCCAGGATTTAACCTCATCCCTTATGACTTTTAAATGAAAATACCTTTCTGGTGCTCAGAGTTTGACTGTCAGGAGTACCACTGAGCTGCCGCAATGGACTCTGATTGTAGTGGACAGCTGGATTAGAGCACATGTCAATTCTGCTGTGAAATGTCTCCCTTGGACGTAGGTGGCACAATGAGGGATTATTTCACAAGGCAGGAAGAGCCTGGAGGCTGACACAGCCAATCACGTTGGAAAGACAAGATCAGGATTGTGCAGACTGGGTCAGCCACTTCTGCAGTGCAGGTCGTAAGAGACCTTCCTGTGTGAGAAGGTCCAAGACCCTGCCACCCTGCAAATGCACAGATTGATTTTTCAGAGATGCTGAGCAATCACAGCTCTGAAGAAATCGATGGCTGCTGAGTACCTGTGAGAATCAGCCCTCCTTCACTGAGATGCCTAGACAGGGGTTTAGCTGCCAGCAGAGAGGAAGGTTGGTGCAAGGGTGTAGGGCTGAGTGCAAGTCCCTCTTCTGCAGGTGACCACACCCCCGTTAGAGCCTTCACCCCCTCCTATACCCCAAACTCCTGCCCCAGCCCAGTAAAAGTGAGTGAGGGTAAGGTAGAGCAAGCCACTGAGGAAGGGAGAATGTAGTGAGCAGAGGGTGGAGCCTCATGAAAGGGGCGGGACTGGGGCGTGGCCTCAGGGAAGGGGGTGTGGCTAAGGTGTTCAGTGTTGTGCAAGTAGAAAGTTGGCAAGCCTAAGTGAGTAGGTGAAGAGTTGATGCCAGCAGCCAATTACTCCCATGTACAAACAAGATCCAGATATCACCAGCTGTGCGCTGCCTTAACTTGAATCAACTGAAGTTTGCTGTGTAGCCATGGTCTCACTCTCAAATGGCAGGGTGAGAAAGCAAATAAGCAATATGGTTCTTGCAATCTTGGTTCCTCTTTCCTTTGTGTCCTTTCTGTGTCTCTTCTCTCAATCCTCTGCAGTTTACCCATCTCTCTCTTCAGAAACACATCTGATGAAGTGGGTTTTACTCACGAAAGCTCATAAGCCTATATGTTTGTTAGTCTCTAAGGTGCCACAGGACTGCTTGTTGTTTTTAAAGTTACAGGCTAACATGGCTGCCCCTCTGGGACTTTTTCAGAAACTCAGTAAGAGTAAATTACATTCATGCAGTAAAACTGGTACAACAATGACACAACAGGAAAATAGGCCCTTGTGTCCAATCTGTACCCAAACTATTGTGACTCAGACCCAAGGAAATGTCTCGCTATCAAATTTTAATTTCTCTGATAGACAGCAGAGTCAGAAAGCTGTCAGTGGGTGCTTCGGCTCCATGCTTTGCCTGCAGACTGCTTGAATGGAGTAATTGGCGCTGATGCAGTGATTTTATGCAAATGCTGCTTAACCAACCACCAACAGGTGGCTTCCTGTTTTATTTCCAAAAGGATTTTGAATGTCTATGTGGAAAATAACACTCAGAATGCTAAGAGCTGTGATTCTACATTTCTACCCGGTGCAATGCTTGCAGCCCTGTGAAGTCAGCTTTGCTAAGATGTAGCTGTTAAAATATGGCCCAGTATCCTCTGTATCGGGGTGGGCAATAATTTTTGATGGGGGTGCCACTCCAAGTATTTGGTAAGTGGTCAAGGGCTGTGCTCTTCCATGATATTGGAGGAGATGCAGGGTCTGGGATGGAGGCTGGGTGCAGAAGGGAGATCGGGGTAGCGGATTGGAGTGCAGGAGGGGACTGTGGGGTCTGGGAGGGAGTTTGGGTGAAGGAGGGCCAACCCTCCTCCAGTCATATTTGCACCAGCCCCTGTGTGGATCCCTGTGTAGAAACTCCATTCATAGGCTGGTCAATGAGTGACAATCAAAGTTGATGGCTTTGGATTGCTGTCAAGATGGGTTCTCAGTGACAGATGAGCCTTCAAAAAGATTTCAAATTGTGCTCTAGGGCAGGGCAGCTGTCTGGATTATATCCACATAGGCCACCCTTGGGCAACCTTAGACATGTGTTCAGCCCATAATACAAAATGGAGTTTGTAATCTGACACAGATATATCACTCTCTGTCACAGTAACTGAGAACACAGTTCAGCCCTCTATGAAGTTTACTAGTGTCTCTAGTATCCTACTCCTGGACTCTGGACTTCACAAACCCTCAGCTATTCGTGCTTTTCTCCATCAGACACACACAGAGAGCGGTACGAAGGGGACTGGACTCGATGACCTCTCGAGGTCCTTTCCAGTTCTAGTGTTCTATGATTCTGTGATCTGCTTGGTAGGTCCATGGCAGACACTTCCCAAGAAAACTCCTCCCTTTTCTCTTCTAATGCTTCAGATGGTATAATCTTAAAACCTGACTGATACTATTTTCTCCTATTTTTCCGGCTGTCTTTGGAGTGGACAAGCAGGCAGGCGATGAACTGGCCATTCCCTCTTGGTGTCTGAAAGCGGGTTGGGGTTTAGCCGAGTGACCTTGTGTGGACTCCATGCTCATGCGCTTTCATGAACTGGTGGCAAACAAAGGGCTTCCTTCTCTAACGTTCACAATCTTGGCCAAAGCATTGAAAGCAAAATACAAAACTGCGTAAGAAAGAAAGGACCTCATGACAGTCTCCTCCTGGGAGCACCAGGAGATGTCTGCATGGTTCCCTTTCTGCTCATTACACCGTACAGGCTCCTGACATAATATACTCAGGAAAAAAAAGCATCTTCTGGTGAATATAAATCATGAGTGACAAAATGGTGTTATTATGAGCAGAGGCAAAGTGCTTTCCTCCCACAGAATTACAGCCTCATTCAATCCCATACACATACAGCGCTTCTGCACCCAGTGGCGGGGTGTCTGGGTAGTTAATTAAATATGTGTTGTGTATGTCTGAAGATAAATTGGGGCCGTGTGTGAGAGTGACTTTGTCTCTGTCTTTGTCATATTTATCTTTAACTTACAAAAGGCTGAGGAAAGAGATAAGTATAAGCTTTAAAAATCTACTTTCCCCTCAAGTCCCTCCTATATAAATCTCTTCATTGAAATAAGCTCAAGAGAGAGATAAATGTTCTGGCAGGGGCAGGAGTAGGGTATATTATTTCTGGCATTTGAAGAATCTCAAAATAGATAAGGGAGGAGCTGTAAGGAGGCTGCAAAGCCCTGTTTGTTCTAACACATGGGGCCAAATTCTGCTCAACAGGGTAAGTCCAGAGTAACTTTTCTGAAGTCATTGGAGTTGCTCCTGATTTACACCCCTTTCGCTGAGAGCCAAAATTGACCCAGAATTGTCTTCTAGAAAACAAACCCTCCAGAAACTCAAGGGCCGCCATAATACATAAATCCACTGACAACAATAAATTCCAAGCAGAAAAGGCACCACATTTGTCCAGCTTGTGCCCAAGCAAAAGGTGAATTTTTTGAAGAACAAATAAGAACTAATCCTGAAAAGCTTAACATCTGATTTCAGGTGAGCCATGGGGCCTCATTCTAGAGCAGGGCATTCCAGCCATTGCTTGGTAGGATTTCTTCCTCTTCCTCCAGACATGGTGTTCATTTTCCTGCAGAGCCCTTCTTAAAAGCCTAGGGGCAATGTTTTCTGGGGCCATGTCTAGCAGCCCATCGGGTAAAATATAAGCCATTTTCCATTGTTTGCTTGGGCTTTCACAAGTAAAGGGAGGAAACAAGCTTCACTGAAATGCAAATGTTCCAAGGGGGATTAGCCTGGTCTCTCTAGCCCCAAATATTTGGTTCCATGCCCAGTGAAAACCCTCTTGCAGAACCTTCTGTCTGAATGGTCACTATATCCTGAGCCGTAAAACAGGGAAATCAGTCATGCGACTGGAGCAGAGTCTTCTAAGATGCAAAGACAGAACAAGCTCTAATTTAGACTCTCGCGTGCTCTGTTATACACAGCTCTTACAAGCATCTCCACAGCACTCTTCACCTGCAGCTGCCCAGTGCTCAGAAAAGTGAAATGGCCTTTGCCCCTGATTGTATTCCCCCAATCCTCGTGCATCAGCATCCAGTCCCTTCCTTTCTGACCCCACAGAGGGGATCTGCACATAGGAAGGGGGATTTGATTTCTTTTTGCCTGACTTTCCCCTGGTGAGGAATCGCTCTTCAGCAGAGGCTCCAGGATAGCTGTCAGATAAGCCTTGACAGTATCGCTTCAGTGGAGCTGAGCTGCCAAGAAATGGGGGTTGTGTGAGCACAGAGTTAACGTGGAGGCATACGGGTTCTACAGATGGCCCCCTGTGTTCCCCTGGGTCAGCTGTCCCCTTCTTCTGACTGGAGCCAGTGGTGTTCAGTCAGTGAGAAACCAATGAGAGAGGAGAATTTAGCCTTCCATAGAATTTTTAGAAAATATTTAACCCCAGAATCCACTGGGAGATTCATAGACAAACTTTTGTTTTCAAACTCGACCGAATCTTCCACCAGTGAAGGCAAATAGGCACAAGCTAGTGGAATCCAGCCTGCAACATCTTGAAAGGGATATGCCTCCAAAATACCCTGTGAGAAAGAAAGAATAGAAACCAACCCTCTGTTTCTTATATTTACACTTGAACTAACTTGTTATAATCACATCAGCTTTGGAAAAACAAATGGGATACGATTTTCTTAAGCAGTCTAGAGGATTTAGGCACATGATCTCAAATAAACAAGGTGGCCACTGTGTGTCTAAATCCCCTTTCTTGCTTTGAAAATCTCCATCATGCTGTTTTGTCAGTTCTGTGTTGTGTTCCGTGTGGACTTGTTGCAGAATGGAGGGTTGATAAGGAACGCCTGGGCTTCTGAGAGCCTGGGAAATTGTCTAATTATTATTATTTTATTTATTAATCTTCTAAGAAAGAGACAATTAATAACAGCTGTTTCTGGATGACTATTTTGCCATGTCAGTGTGGTTCTACTGTTTTCTTACCATTTATAATACCTGCAAATTACACTATCACTTCAGGTTGGGATAGGAAAGAGGACTAAACATAGAGCAGTTGTCCTGCAATTGTACCAACACTGGCATTTTCTAGCGGCTCCAATGAAGTACATGGAACCTTCTCATTGACTTCAATGAGAACAGGAACTGACCCTACTTCTGGGCTTTGTAAATATACACTTAGGCTATGTCTATACTGCGCTGTTTTGCAGAAGAAATATGCAAATGAGGCAAAGAGTGGAATATCACGGTGCTTCATTTGCATAATTAATGAGTGGCTGCTTTTTGTTCAAGAGGCTTTTGCGCAAAAAGGAGCCATCTACACAGCTCCTTTTTGCACAAAACCCCCCTCTTGCACAAGAGCCGTTCTTCCTGAAAAAAAGAGGAAGAATGGCTCTTGCGCAAGAGGGGTTTTTTGTGTAAAATGGAGCCGTATAGATGGCTCCTTTCTGCGCAAAAGCCTCTTGCGCAAAAACGGAGCCTCGTTAATTATGCAAATGAGGCATGGCGATATTCCATGCTTCACCTCATTTGCATATTTTTTGTGCAAGAGGGGGCAGTTTAGACATAGCCCTTCAGTGTAGATGCTTACGAGTTTTGTGAGGCTTATCATGCAATGGGTATCATTTCATAGGCAGGAGTTACAGTGGGGGGACCTTGGATCATATCAGGTTTCTGCTTTATGTAAACATTTGCCTTTCATGGGATTGTCATAGTAGTTTGAAGATGCTGATTAATTACCCAGTGTATGTGTGTTTGATAGATAACTTTGCCCCCTCACTGCTCACTTTGTCCTGTTTGATTTGGCAGCAAAGTCCTATTTCTTTCCTTCTAGGAATGCAATTTCCATAGAAACCCTGCTTTCATCTATGATACTGATCATTAAGAGTATGGCTGTTCTGAAGTTAAACACACTGCTTGTGGGGCTGTAACATTTGCCATATAGACACTCAGGCTTGGTCTGGAGCCTGGGAACAAATGGGCAATGCAGAACACACAGTCACTGTGTGAGCCCCTGCCTTGCTGTCAGGCCCAGACTTCCTTCCGCCCACAAGTTCTTGTGGGAAAGGAAAGTTGCACTCTCCCAGCAAACAGGAGGTGTTCACCATGTGAGCCCCTGCCCTGCCACCATGCCATGCAGACATTTGCCTAGCTGCAGAAGCTGCTATTTGCAGGCACTGTGTCGCACGTGCTTTCAAAGCGGAAGCAAAAGAGCAAGCCCCAGTGTGATGGATGGGAGGGAGACTACCCTTTTCTAGACATCCCAGCCATTCAGTTACCTAAATTGCCTGTAAATGGTTAAACCCAGAGACAGTGGGTCCCTGAGAATCAATAGAAAATGTTGGCAGGGAGCCAGGAGAGCCAATGGGAAGAGAGCATGAGATTGGAATTGAAACAGGTTCTGCCTGCTTCAGTCTTTTGTGTGAGCAGAGCAAGAACTGGAAGAAATTAGTTAATCAGGAGATAGGCATGGATTTTCCAGCGATATCCATAACTAAAAGGACTGAACCTTGGAACAACAGATATGTAAGTGAACAGGAACTGTTTAGTTAGATGCAATTAGGTTATTTTCTTTAATTCTGGGTTTGGTTGAACTCTTCTGAGTTGATTTATGTACCCCCTCCTCCATACACTGTAACTTTTAAGCTGAATCCCAGCAAAGCAATTATTTGTGCTTTTAATCTGTGCTTTTTTCAGTTGCTCTGTAATACCTAGCAACCAAGTATGCTTTTACCAAATATATCTTCTTTGCTTTGTTAATAAAATCACCTTTTTAAGACTATGATCTGATTCCTGAGTCCTAGCAGGCAGGGGATTCTGTGTGCATGTGCCTGAGACTGAAGGTCAGCTATTAAGAAATTACAGTTTGTTTTCAAGCTCTCTCTGGAGGAGGGTTAAAGAGTTTGGGGTACCCCACAGGAATAAATCCCCAAGTGCATCTTCCTTGGTTCTCAAAGAGGTTTTTGCATTTGGGTGGTGGCAGCGTACAACCCAAGACCAGGGTATCTGTGATCTTGGAGAGTTTTAAGCAGAAGCTTTTAGAGGCAAAGTATTTTTTAAAGTATCTTGTGGGCTCCCACCTTCTGCACTCAAAGTGCCAGAGTGGGAAACAGTCTTGACACTCGACCTGTTCGTTACCATGCCTGCCACCAAACTGGGTTCAGATGCTCCTTATGATCTCCGTGGTGTACCTGCTGCATAGTGGGCACTAAAAAGCATAACTGTAGCCTTGTATATAATAGATGCCTATTGTCTTTGACAGGAGTTCTTTTATGCTAAGAGAATAGGTTCTGAGTTCTACAATGCATCTCCTGTAAAGTATGCCCTTCACTTTTTTTGTTACAGCAGGTACAACAATGAGCCTGTTGCCTACTCTTCTGGCTCCTCCAACTGTTCGGCTAGCTCAGATCCGAAGGCAAAAACGTAATTGGGATGACCTGTTCGATGAGCAAATGCAATCTGTCAGCATGGACAGAGTGCAATTAACTGCATGGAGAAGAACAATGCTGCAGGAGATGCATACAGAGCATGAGGAGAGGAAAGAGTGCAGGGAACATGAACTGAAGACACAGGAGGACATTTTGATGCTCCTGGAGCAGCTTCTGACGTGCCTGGTAGAATCACAGGAGATTCACGGATAGAGACCACTTCTAGTCCATGCTGAATGACATTCATTCCTCCCCACGTTCCATAGCCTCCTCTCCCAGGTGCCCTAGAATGCAGGGTGGGGGGAAAGCCAAGGACAGCCTCACACTCAACCCTGAGGGTTGTCTCCCAGAACAAAAGGCTGTCCTTTTCACCCCTGTGATTTCTGAACAGGGGGATTTTAATACTTCCCTTGTCTCCCCCTCCCCACAAAGCTCCCACCCTGGACTCCTTTTCTGACGCTGCTTCCTTTTGTTCCCTAAATAAAACTGCATAATTTCTCAACAGTGTCTTTATTGCTTGTGTTGCATTGTGTGTGGGAGAGTTTACAGGGTTAAGAGCAACATACATAACTGTCAAATGACTGGCCATTCACAAAGCTGTTTTTCAAAGCCTCTATGCTTTGCAGTGCCCCTCGATGTACTCTTGTTATTACTGTGGTGTCTGACTGCTCATGATTACTGGCTAGGCAATCTCCTCCACCCCCCTGACCCTGCATCAAATTTTCCCCTTTACTTTCACAGATATTATGGCGCACATAGCAGGCTGCCCCAACAATGGGAATGTTGCTTTCACTGATGTCTAACCTAGCCAATAAAGTGTGAAACCTTCTCTTTTGATGTCCAAAAGCACATTGTACCACCATTCTGCACTTGCTCAGCCTGTAGATCGCTTCTTGCTGTGATCTAGGCTGCCTGTGTATGGCTTCATAAGCCATGGGAGCAAGGGGTAGGCTGGATCTCCAAGGATCACTGTTGGCATTTCAATGCCTCTAATGGTAATTTTTTGGCCAGGGAAGAAAGTTCCAGCTTGCAGCTTTCTGAAGTGACCAGAGTTCCTAAAGATGCGCGTGTCATACTCCTTTCCCAACCATCCCACGCTGATGTTGGTAAAACAGCCCTTGTGATCCACCAGCACTTGTAACACCATTGAGAAATACTCCTTGAGGTTTACATACACTTTGGCAAGGTGGTTGGGTGCCAAAATAGGGATGTGCACTCCATCTATTGCCCCTCCACAGTTAGGGAACCCCATCATGGCAAAGCCCTTCATTATGTCCTGCATGCTTCCCAGAGTTAGTATCCTTCATAGAAGAAGGATATTGATTGCCTTGGGTACTTGGATCATAGCAGCCCCCATTGCAGATTTACCCACTCCGAATTGATTCCCAGCTGTCCAGTAGCTGTCTGGCACGTCAAGCTACCACAGAGCTATTGCCACTCACTTCTCAACTGTCAGAGTGGGTCTCCTTCTGGTATTGCTGCACTTCAAGGCAGGGGAAAGCAATTCACAAACGCCCATGAAAGTAACCTTATGCATGAGAATGTTTTGCAGCCACTGCTGATCATCCCATAGCTGCATAACTATGCAATCCCACCAGTCTGTGCTTATCTCATGGCACCAGATCTGGCATTCCGCTAGGTCGAGAGGATCAACTGCCACCAGCATCTGCCGATTGCTCCACTCAAGTGTTTCATACATGTCTGTGTTTGTGGCCTCCTTGCATTCTTCCTCGCTCTGGCAGCTCCTGGCTACGCTCTGGACATACCGCAGCATACGATGTGAGATGTTTGCTATGATTGCCATAGCACTTTGCAGCTGAATGGGATCTATGCTTTCCCTGCTATGGCACCTGCAAGTATAACCTGGGAAAAAAAGGCCATGAAAAGATTGTTTGCCATTGCTTTCAAGCAAGGAGCGGGGGGGTAGAAGGAGGAGACGAGTGCATTATGGGATGCTGAAAACATGTACCCAGAATCACCCACTGCACTGTTTTTGCCTTATCAGGCACTGGGAGTCTAACCCAGAATGCAAAGGGGAGGCAGGAATTGTGGGATCACTACCTATAATGCATTGCTGTCAGAGCTGATGGTAGCCACCCTATTGGGGATGCACAACTTGCGCACAGTGGGGACATGCACCTTCGATTTACAAGGATGTTAAAAAATTGACTGTAATGAATTAGTCCTAATTTTGCAGTGTAGACAAGGCTTCAGATGACTACAATTGCAGTGTAGACTTACCGTTATATGTTGTTTCCAGTAGCCAAAGGGAAAAAAGGCAGCAAACTAAGAGGAAGAAATCCCTTAATAAAACTGTGCAAGTGTATTCAATAAAACAAAGAAAAACTTGCCTGAGTATATTTATTTAAGAGCAAATATTTTTCTTTCCTGAGTTTGTTACAGAGCGAATGGCCCCCTATAAATAAAACCACTAGCTTTTTTTTGGTAAAGAACTGTGACCTATTGAATTATTTACCCATGTTTAGTTTAAAAAGCCTGACCCCAATTAAATGGTCATTCGTAATGTCATCGTGTCCATTCTTCTGCAGTCAGACGTGCTGTGTGGTGTCACAGGACAAGATGTTTGGCAAGCACTTAGGAAAGCAACTTGCCTCCCAGCTGACAGAGTGATCTGGTCCCAAATCTATCTTGAGGATGTTTTACTACGACATATGTGACTGAGTGCTAAGTTGCTTTATGAAATGATTGTTGGGAAAACTGAATACTTGCCACTCATTGAAGCCTCCTTTAAGAAGATAAACATTTTTGTTACCCTCTGGTTTGATGAAGATACATAGTCAGAGCTGACACAGGATGAACTGGAGCAGCCACTCCAGGCCCCACGCTTTTGGCGGTCCTGTGGTGGCCACTTCAACCATCCTATAGATGGAAGGTAAGCTGGGTTTATGGGGGCCTGGCATGGGTAGCAGTAGGAATTGCCCCTTCTCTCCCCATGTGGGCGGCGGATGCCAGAGCAACATGGCAGCCTGCTCCACTCTGCCATACTGCCCTCTTCTGGCCCATTGTGCTCAGCTTCTCTGGAGCGCCAGGAAGCAGAGTGCCCCAGCCCCAGCCCCAGGATGCTCCAGTTCCCACTGCTGTGGAGAAGTGGGGCGCAGCAGGCTGGGAGAGGGTGGCACAGCAGGGTGGAGCAGGCTGCCGGGCTGCTCTGGCTCCCACCATCTGTGTGGTGAGTGCAGGAGGGGGCGACTTGAGGAAGGGATGGGATGGGGCCTGTGGCTGGGGGATTGCCCCGGACCCCAGGCCTGGAGTACTGCAGGGGTTGCCCCTGGCCCTGAGCCGCCCTTGGTATGGCCCTGTACATAGTGATTTCCTTGGAAGATGATTCATAGAATGGACAAAGTAGCAACGGATTTTGCCAGATTATGATTAAAAGCATAATCCTGATCCCTTCAAGTTTAACTGGAAAGCTTCTTTTGACATGAGTAGACCAGGATTCAGCCATTAGACACACAGGCAGGAGCAATTTGTGTCTTGCTTTCTTTGCCCTGGCTGTGTTTGCACCTTTATAAAGAAGATATCCCTATTAGCCAAGCACTGGAGCTTGAATCCATGAGAAGAATCCCTGTTTGTTCCTAAGCACTCTAAGGCCAGGTCTACGCTAGACCCGGAAGGTCATCTTAAGATACGCAACTGGAATCAGCTTACCTTAATCCGTGCTTGGCACCATTTTCACTGTGGAAGGCTTCCCTTACTCCTCACAACTGCTAGAAGTACCAATGCCAACTAGAGCCACCTTCAGCATTCTATTTAGCGGGTCTTCACTAGACCCACTAAATTGAATGCCAGAAAATCAATCTCCAGTGCAGCAAGTGGAGGTGTGGCCTGAGACAACCACATGTGGTTTGATTTAGAAAATCTGCCACCAGCCAGATTTTTATGACAATTATTCATAGCAATGCCAGCGTCGCCAGACACTCTGCCCAGGCACATAAATGACGTCTTGTTGCCATAACTTGGAGCGCAATGGTCTCTCTATTTGGAAAGAATAATGGGCCACCTATGCACTTTCTTATACCTCCTTGGAGCCAGGGTTAAATTAACGCAAACAAGAGGAGCAATGAAAAGACTGGGGGAAACTAATCAAATGTGGCAGCAAAAAGCTTAACTGAGGAGCAAGTGTGGCTGGAGCCTGGTCAAGATGGGAAGGAGGTAGGAAAATGGGACCCACAAATAAGTCATTTAGCAGTTCTCCCTCCCCGAGCTTCCCAGGACTCCAGTCTTGATGGACCAATGATCTGATCCAACATGGCAAATCTTATATTCCTGTGGTCTTTCATCCTCCTCTCATTTGTTTTCCTTTGTTCCACTGTAGACTTACAAATCTAATTTTTTTTTAATTAGGAGGTATGTCAAGTCCCTTTTCCGGGGTTCTGGAGAGTTACTTTCCGCTCTGCTGAACACTAACTTCAAATGACACAAATGACGAGCAGTTAAGATCACGGTGGCAATCAAGTCTCCTTTGATGGGAAAGCTAAAAATATGCTTCTCCAGCTGATGCAGCCTGAAAGAAGAAAATGTAGGGGCTGGTTTAAAAGAATAGATCTTTTTCTGTACGACTGCCCTTCACGTAAATACAAGGACAGGCATGGTGGGTGGGTTACCAGGCTATTTCTGCTTTCCAAACTAGAGCATTTACATGCACTCTAAATCTGATCTTGAACAGACCTTACCCTAATTCGTCATTGTTTATGGGGCATTAGTAAATGGGGTTATTGAGAAGGGCCTCCAGGAGTGATCCGTACAGTTCCCTCACTGATCCGTGGTTCGGGACATTGGAGAAGGAGGCCCACATCTTGGAGTCTAGATAAACACAACATTGTCAGTAGTCCTCAGCCAGGAGCTGAACTGACGCACACAGGGGTTGTGATCTGCCAGAACCACAGTTGCGCTCCTCTCTTCATATTTGATCTTGATCTGCCAGCACCCAGACTAACTAACTAAACACAGCTTGTGTTGCCTAGTGTCCCCACTAAATCTTTGGCCAAACTAAACAGTCGTGGAGCTAATTACTGATTACCTGCTGCCACTACTCAGCCTTTTGCAATATAAGCAGCTCCTGTTAAAGGCAATGTAGGACCAGGATCCCATCTGCCATGGCTGGAAATGTGAAATCACAGGGCAGGTTTATGTGCTACATGGCTTTCCCTTTCAGCTGCTCAACCCTGCTTGTCCAAGACTGACTCTGAGGTTAGCAGTGGTAAGCAGAGTCCTAAATGTTTCTGTTTCTAGGATAAAGTGGAATAGGGAGGAAAGAATCAGGAACCAGAGGAAGAGATACAAATAACAGCACTTACATACCAGATATAAGAATATATTTAATGTGCCCCAGGCTCAGTTGATTCCATATCGGTAGTGGAATTCAGTGAATGGAAGCTTTTGCACAGCACATAGCAGAAGAGAATTCCCTTCTTTTTGAAATGGAAATATCCTTCATATAACACATTTCCACGTTTACGTACAAACAAACTGCTCTCTGTACCTGTGGACAAGAAAGCACAGAACGAAGAGGACAGAAACTTAACCAAGATAGAATGGACGGTACACCCAGTTGATGGTTTTGATAGATGAAGCAGGTTCTTCCATTTAGCTATGGTAGCAAGAATATTTTGGCAACACAATATTTCCCTCCAAAAGGCATTAGTCCCAGGAAGAAGCGTTCAGGGTCGATCAGTCTCTGCCCCAGTGGATAATGGGTTTTTCCATTTCTATACCTCCGTCGGCAGCTGCCCATTGCCGGCAGAGTGCTTGATGCTCCCGTTCAGAGTGGTGGCCTTGAAGGTATAAGACCGGCGTCTAATGGAACCGTCAGTGTAGATGCTCTCAGGCTTGTTCTGGCAGCTGAAGAACATGAGGAACCCGTTCCGGTAGTTCTTGTTCATCCAGCCATAGAGGAAGGGGTTTACAAATGTGGAACACATGGCCACCACGTGGAAGACGGTGTAAAGGAGTTTGTACTCATGGAAGATGAGCACTAAATCCAAGTCGATGGCAAGCTGGAAGATGTGGAAGGGGAGCCAGCAAACGGCAAACACCACCACCACCATCACGAGCATTTTTGTCATCTTCTTCCTCCGGCACTGGCTTTCGTTGCTACAGGTGGGGCTGATATGATTTTTCAGCTTGAACCAGATCCTGATGTAGGCATAGCAAATAATGGCCAGCGGAAGGATGTACTGCAGAAGGAGCATGGAAAGGCTGTAAATGGTGGCATCTCTGTTATTTCCAGAAGGCCACTTCTCAGAACAGACGGCTATTCTGAGGTTGATGGATGGGATTTCCTCGTACCTGTACTCTCTGAAGATGGCCAGTGGGCCGGCCAGTACCGCACCTGCCAGCCACGTAGTGGCTATGATTGTGAAACTGAGCCTCTTGGAGATCCTGCTGTCCAAGTGGAAAACAATGCATCTGTACCTATCCAGAGCTATCACGGTTAAGGTGAGGGTGGACACGTGGACACTCAAAGCTTGGGCATAAGGGACCAGATGACACAGAGCGGCCCCAAACTTCCACTCATCCAGCAATGTGTATACCAAGGTGAAAGGCAAACAGAGAGTGTCCACCATGAGGTCAGCCAGGGCCAGGTTAGCAATGAAGAAGTTGGTGACAGTCCTCATGGTTTTATATTTCACTATTGTGTAGATCACTAAGGAGTTGCCGATGAATCCCAGCAGAATGATTAGAGAGTAAGCTGCGATCAGTATGACCTGGACTCCCAGGATCTTGGTACTGTCCATCATGATGCCGCTGGAACCTTGGAGACCCTGGCTGGGTGTGACGATGCCCTTGGAGTGCCAGCCTCGGGGCAGTTTCTCATCCAGGACCAGCTCCTCCATGAGCAGGGTGCTGTTGGTTTGTGTCAGCAGCCCCATGCCTGGTTTGTCCTGTCAGGAGGGAGGGAGGCCTGTAGCGTCACCTCTGGAATGGGAAAAGGGAAAGAGTAAAATGGAGACCATGTCAGACAGCAGGGCCACTTCAAGCATCTAGAGTCACCCTGGCATATCCAGCTTGGCATTACAAATGAAGCAGCAGCAACAGTGATGTTTCATTGTCTTTTCTCTACTCCCTGCTCAACTTGTGATTCCCAGACATTGTTGCAATGGTCACTCAGGGTATGTCTAGACTGCATCCTTCTGTCAGCAGAGGGATGCAGATTAGGCAGGTCGACATTGCAGCAGATCCCTTATGCCTTGTGCAAGGAGGTTTACAGGATCTGTCGAAAAAGGCTTTCTTTCTCGACAGATCCCCCTCTAGACTGCCACTTTTTGCCGACAAAGTGCCGCAGCGGCAAAAAGCAGTGGCCATTTTTATGCCAATGAAGCGCGGGATATTTAAATCCCCGCTTCATTTGCAATGTTGACCTGCCTAATCTGCATCCTTCTGCCGACAGAGGTATGCAGTCTAGACATACCCTCAGAGGGATAATGTGAATCTCCATTAGACCTTATTTTAAAGTTACTCTGAAAATTCCTACTAACCCACCAGGGACTGGCCAGCGCCCGTTCCACTTCCCAAATGAGTTTTTCAGATTTCATTAATTTGAAAGTGAATTTTCTTTTAACAAAACAAACAACCTTCCACTTGCCATGCGGATGCGATCAAGACAGGGCTCAGCTTATAGTACCACATCTGCCGGCTCTGCCTACTGAGGCCTGTTAGGCCCCTGCTGTGGTTTTCAAAATGGTTAGCCCAGGCAGAGAAAAAAGGAAGTGCCCATGTGGGGGCTGGAGCCTATGGTACTGTTTCACCCAGCCGTTGTCTAGGGGTGAATTGGCATCCTCCAATATCATGTCTGAGGAACAGCAGTGTGGCACACGAGAATGGAGGCCATCAAATATTGTAGTTCAGTAAACCACCAGCTTCATGTACAAAGGAACGTGTCCAGGTGGCATATCCCGGGTTGTGCACTAGTCCTTCACGTGAGAATGAGCATCTGAGCTGTTCTTGCCTGTCTGAGCATCAGAGCAGGGAAAGGCCACTGTTAGCTAGTACTAGAGACACGACCTAGGCGAGTATTTAGTTGCATGCAAAAAGAAGAGTCTAAGGGCATGTCTACAGAGCAGGACAAAAGCTGAAATAAGCTACACAACTTGAGCTGCGTCAATTGCGTAGCTTGAGTCAAAATAGCTTATTTGGGCTTTTGGCGCTGTTTACACAGCAGGGACTCTGAGGAAGAGCACTCTTCCTTCGACTTCCCTTCCTCTTCATGAAATGCGGGTTACAGGAGTCAGCGTAAGAAGTCCTCCAGCTCAACATTACTTTGACATTATGTCAAAATAACTGCTTGTTGTGTAGATGCAGACGATGTAATTTCGGAATAAAATGAGTTATTCCGAAATAACACTTCTGTGTAGACATACCCTGAGGCGTTCTCTACCAGAAGTAACTAGAACCAGTCTGGTTCTACAAGAACCACAGTAGAACCCTACTCTGAATGGGGTTAGATGGAGCATTCGCTGGCCTTCTGCAGGACTGACCTCAGCATGAGTGTCCGCCAGAGGTGCAAATGGGCAGGAATGCTGAACATGAACAAGCCGCCGCCAGTGTTATGCATGAGTATCCAAGTGTGAACAAGCATCTGAATGTGACACATAAGAATAAGAATCCCAATGTGAATAAGCCTCTCACCCCAGCTAGGTGCGTGAGCTCAAACTTCACCCGCGAAAGCGCCTCTGGTCTTATTGTACATGATGACACAGGGCCAATCCAACTCCGTAAGCTAATGCTGCGATCACACGACAAGAATGCTATCGCGGCAGGGGGTTTATTCAGTACATACCAGCAGCATAAAATTCAACACAGCTATTAAATCCCCCCAGCTGAGAAGTGAAAAATGGGGTGAGCAGGGTTCACACTCTCCCCCGCTGAGACCCAAATGTGGGGCCAAGATCCAAGAATAATGCTGGAACAAAGGGCTTGGTAGGAAAACAGATCAACTGCGTTGCATAAATAAGATTCTGCGCAAATTTGCCATGTGGCTTTTCTATTCAGAATCATTTCCAGTCGAGCGACAGGGTTTTAATCCCGCTCATCTCTGGGAAATGAAATATGGGCCCAAAAGAAAGAGCTCAGGCTTGGAGGCGGGGCCCGTGCATGGCATCCTATCGTCCTCCTTTCACATGAATTGGTCCCACTTCTGCATGTGCGTCTACAGGAACAAGCTGCTTCTGGGCAGCTGAACAGCTCCCGACCTGACAGCCACAGATGCAGGGGTCTCAGAACAGTCCCGAGGAAGGGGGGACTCTGAGTTATGAAGTGAAATGTGCAGTGATTTCAGCTGGTTCCCTAAACAATGGAAGAAAACAATGGCCAGCACAATGGCAAACGAGGTTGCAGTGATCTGCTGCAATGCATAATAATTAGCGCTGCGTTCATTTATCACTCCTCAGAGCCAGGATCCCTGCTCCCCTTGGGAATCTGTCCTGGTGGCTGCAAAGCTGTGCTGCCCGGGAAGCACAGGGAAAGGAGAATGGCCTAATTTAGACTGGTCCCAGCTGCACGCACCTTTGCATTCTGTGTTTTTATTGGCGTTTACAACTTTGGCACCGGTGGCTCGGCTGCCAGCGCTGGTTTGTGAGGCAGAGGTGCGGGGCCACGTTCTCCTCTCCGCGGGACCGGGTGTCAGCGATGCTACACTGGTAGGACCAAGAGGGGGGTGATTCTCTGCCTTCAGAGCATTTTCTCATCGAGGCAAAAGTGGTGCACCCACAGAGTGAATTCTGAACAGCCGCAGCCGAGGGAGAAAGGATGGGCCAGGGTGTGGACACCAGCCCCACCCTGGGAAAATTCTGGTTCAATGTCCCGTTCTGTGACAGGCTCCATGGACCAATTTCTTAGCCTCTCTGTGTTTCAGTTCCTGGGCTGTACACAGAGAGGTCAAAGCACCTGCCTTGCCATCAAGGGGGCTTGTGAAGAAGTGGGTTGTGCCCACGAAAGTCCATGATGCCATCTACATGTTTTGTTAGTTTCTCAGGTGCAGCAAGACTATTCATTGTTTTTAAAGTTTTTACACTAAAACAGTGATAGACCTCCTAGGCTAGGGAGCGAGCCGCATGAGGGGGCCCTCCTTCATCTCAGTGGGCTGCAAGACTGGCATAACCAAGACAGTCTCCCGGGACAGGGCAGTTTTGCTCCCTGTGCTTGCGTGCCTAGAATTTGCGGGGGACACCAACTGAACCGTCACGGCGCTGTGATTGGCTGCAGAGCGAGCGCACGGCTCTCACAGTCAGTGCTGCGTGCAAGCAGAACCCACCTCACTTCATGCACCCTCACTTTACCTGCCTGTCACTTCAGTAACACCAGTAGGAAAAAACCTACACAGACGGGAAACAGCAGAATCTGGCAACCCTGCACATGGGCAACGGTAAAACAATGTGTCGCAGGCCACACATAGAAACCCCATGGGCCGCAGGTTCCCCCCAGGTGCTCTACAGGCTGTGAGGGGCTCACATCCTATGTTAATGGGGGCCATATCTAAGGCAGGCAAGATGAGAAAGAAGGGTAACCACACGCCACGGGGGGGAAGGTAACACCCACATTCAGCTGGAGGAGAGACAGGATAGTAATGAAGGTGAGAAGGCCGTGCTGAAGGTAACATGAGGCTGGGGGGAGGGGCAAAGGCAGGCATAGGTGACTGGTGCATACAAGGGGTGGGGGTGCAGGGAGGACCTGCCAAAGAAAAAGGGCCAGGGCCCATTTAGCAATCAAATGGTGCAGGGTGACCACACCTGGCACTAGTAGCGTCTACTAAATCCTCACCACCTGAACCCAGGCCTACGGGCACGTCTGTTGGAACCATCCTCTTCTCCCGGCAGGAAGCTGTGGGCCCCATTAACTAAACCAGCGCAAACCCTCGGGCCACCAGCTCATCCTTATCACACAAATGGAAGCCAGCGTCATGGCCTGCAGCTCCAAGGCGTCTGCTCTTGCAGGGAGTGGAGACGTTCACTGAGCAGGGAGGAGATGGGCCCTGGGGAACGTATCGATCAGCGCACAAAGGAAATGCTGAGAGACACCATTTGTTGCACAAGCCTCCATGGAAACAAAGCTGCCGATCAATGGGCAGCGTGCTGCAGTGGTGACCCAGTGCCACTGCTTCCCCGCTGTCCAAGAAGCCCCTCCAGCCCGCGGCCCTCCTCTGGGAACCAGCGCTGGACTGAGCCAAAGTCAAAGTGAGGAGGGGCGAGCTGAGTTACCGTTCAAAGACTGGTGCGGAACAGACTGAAGGAGGGGGCGTGTTTCCACTGCCGATGTCCTTGGCTTCCTCAGGGCTGCCCATCCTGCCCCATCCTCATCTGACAAGCTATCTAGCCACAAGTCTCGGCATCATCCCGAGCCCAGGCGCTTCCCTCTCTCTTTTTCCCACAACAGCTGCCAACTGGCTGCAGAGGTTTGCTATTTAAAACCAAGCTATTTTCTTTAGTGGGAGACTGGTGATAAAAACAACCTGGGGGCCGCCAGAAACATAACAGTCATTAGGGCTGTTTGGCTTCAACCATAAAAGGTCTTAATGGACTTTTGCTTTTCAAAGGGCAATAATTAAAAACCAGTTTAAGGAATTTTAGTTAAGAAGCAAAACCACAATAGATTCATGCACTTTACAGACAGATGGGATCACAGGGGCCATCTAGTCTGACCTCCTACACATCGCAAGCCAGAGAACCTCAGTCAGCCTCTCCAATAATAGATCCCTGACTTCTGGCTGAGTTTCTGAAGTTCTCAAAACATGATTTTAAAATATGAAGTTACAGAGAATCCACCATTTACTGTAGTTCAAACCAGGAACTGCCCCAGGCTGCAGAGGAAGGGGAAAAAAACACTAGTGGGTGACCCCAAGCTTATTTGGGCTGCTTCTAGGTTGACAGCTCATGCACCGAGGTTCATCCCAATGGGAAATCAAACTTTTGAGTTACAGCCCCCTTAAATTTGTATTGGGATGTGGGAGTTAGGGTCAGGCCAGCCAATGGGGGCCGGGGGGCAAAGGAGCAATTGCCCCAAGGCCCACTGATTCAAAGGGACCTGCAGCAATGGTGGCCAGAGTCCCAGGCCCTTTAAATTGCTGCCGGAGCACCGTTCCACATGCTTTGCACAACTTTGAGGGCTGACTGCTCTGGCCCCACCCCTTCCACTTGAGGCCTCGCCCCTTCCAGTGGTACATAGCCGGCCACCCCCACACCTTGCCTGGGGCTCACGGAAGCTGCCGGCCCTCCTGGTTGGGGTACCAAACTGCCCAAATCCTAGAGTCCTAGCAAAGCTGTGAGGAGAAATGGAGAGCTCTCAGGAGCTAGGAACTGCTTTTGTGGGAATGAAGCCGTAGCAGTGCTGGCAAGTGGGCTGGCAGAAGCAGAAATGCTCCCATTTGCTGTGCAGCCCTCTAATACGGTAAACAAGTGGGAACATGCTCAAGGGCCTTGTGCCTCTGACAAGGGAATTCTTCAGGTCTGTTCCACGGCTGAGATGAAACCGACGCCATCTCTGTCTTTTCCAACGCAGAGTCACACTGGGGAAGACCTGTGGTCTGCCGGGAACACGACGTGACCTCACGGGTAGAGAGATACACCCAGCTGTCTGCGAGGGGAGTGTGCTTCACAAAGGGAGAGGCACAGGTCAAGTTTCCTCGGTGGCCCAGGCCCTTGTTCACCATCTGAGCTCTGCCTGATTTTCAGAGGTGCTGAAAAGCCACAAATCCCACCAAAGTCACTGGGAACTGCTTGTGCTCAGCCCCTTGGGTAACTGGACCCCAGTAGTGTCATGTACAGCACTGCTGGGGTTGCATAAGAGCCCTGTATGGGGATGCTTCCTGGTTCATCATCTGCTTCAGCAAAGACCTGGCACACGGACTGGAAACCACAGTCCAAAGGGGAGAGAGACTACCCCAGCAAGAAGAACTTAGATGTTGGATGTCTCCATCTGTAGGTGCTACAATTTTCCATTCTGCCCGTAGAGGAATGTGGGAGGGTGAGACTGGGCAGTGGCTTTTAGTGGCTGCACCCCAGTTCTCAAGACAGGACAGGAAGAGACTGAGGATGAGATAGAAGGGGAAAAAAAGCAAACATGATTCTGGGCTGCATTAATGGGAGTGTTGTGAGCAAGACACAAGAAGTCATTCTTCCGCTCTACTCTGTGCTGATTGGGCCTCAGTTGGAGTATTGTGTCCCGTTCTGGGCACCACATTTCAAGAAAGATGTGGAGAAATTGGAGAGGGTCCAGAGCAGAGCAACAAAAATGATGAAAGCTCTAGAGAACATGAGCTATGAGGGAAGACGGAAGGAATTGGGCTTGTTTAGTTTGGAAAGGAGAAGACTGAGAGGGGACATGATAGCAGCTTTCAAGTATCTAAAAGGGTGCTACAAGGGGGAGGGAGAAAAATTGTTCTCCTGGGCCTCTGATGGTAGGACAAGAAGCAATGGGCTTAAATTATAGCAAGGGAGGTTTAGGTTGGACATTAGGTTGAAAAAACTTCCTACCTGTCAAGTGGTTAAGCACTGGAATAAATTGCCTAGGGAGGTTGTGGAATCTCCATCACTGGAGATATTTAAGAGCAGGTTAGATAATCATCTGTCAGGAATGATCTAGAAGGTGCTTGGTCCTGCCGTGGGGGCAGGGGACTGGACTTGATGACCTCTCCAGGTCCCTTCCAGTTCTAATGTTCTATGATTCTATGACCCAGTTCCACATGGAAACCCCAGCCTGACATCCATTCAGGGAATTCATCAGGTCTGCAGCCCCAGTTCATCCTAGCTGGGCAATGCTATCTATGTTAGGTTCCATTCCTTCCAGGGATCAGACCCAGTGTCCACTCCAGGTGGCACTGAAATCCGGTTCTGGAGCATTCACAGTCTAAATGACCTGGACTGCCTGCCTGCCCTCACTAGCTAGCTCCGCTCACCTGTTAGACAGAGTCATAGGTGACTCATAAGTTGTACTGTCACCAGGTACCTGGTCCCTTTAAGGGGAAATGGAGCCAGTCTCACCTGTGCTGTAATTAATTGCATCTCACCCAGTGGGACTAATGGGGTCAGGTGTTAGCAAGGCAAATACCTAAGTCTCAGACTAAAAAGGCTCAAGAAAGCACCATGGGGACTGACTGTGGAGGACAGCAGTTGTGCTGGGTTGTGGCTTGACAGCAGAGCTGAAGGAGCAGTGTACTCCTGTCGTAGGCCTTTGAAGCAAGAGAGCAGCTTCCAGAGACGCTGGGAGCTGAAAAGGAGCTCAAGAAGATTGAGGGGCTCGAGCCTGGAGGGGGTGAAAGATGCACCGGCTGTGTTTCAGTTTTGTTTGTAGTTTTGAGTTCCACTTAGGAGCTGGAGGAGCGTCTCTGCACGTGCTGCTCTGCAAAGGAAGTGTAAACTAAATCTGTGCTGCCGGCCCCGGGGAAGCCAGGCAAGGGTCTTCAAAGAGACCAACCGGGAGAAGCTAGTTTGGAACAGGATTTTCCTTCTCTCAGAAGGGGGCTGAACTGTAAGTTTGACCTGGCTGAGGCACCCAGAAGAACTCCACTGCAGGACCAAATTGGCCACCACAAGGCAGTTCTGGAGGGAAAGAATCCCTGCAATTCTTCAACCTGACAAGATGGGGTGCTGGGGAGCACACCCCACGAGACGGGAGCCATACAGACCCACCCCTCCCCCCCAATACTAGCCACCTGGATGGTTTGACTCCGACCTATATACTGTTTTGGGGCGGCCAGGCAGAGCGTTGCATGGCTCTGACAGGCAGGAGAGGAGCAATGGCAGAGGGCATCTCCTGAAAAATGAGGCAGTTGGACGGAGCTGGAGACAGAGAGGTCATGTCTCTCCCTCGGGAGATGGAAAACAGAGCTGTTTAATTAAAGCCCTGCGCAGTGAGATTAGGGTGGCTCCTGCCAGCAGTTTCTGAGCCGGAGGGGACAAAGGGAGCAGACAGAGGATAATGAGAAGGGCCGCCCTTAGATTGAAGGCCCTCTGGAGTCAAAAGCCTCTTGCCATTAGGTTTAAAGCAGGCAGGGGAGGGACCTGGAGCCAAACTCTTCTCCTTCCTTCCCATCTGATTAATATTGCACTGCTCTTTTGGCAACTGGCTTGAGGCCTGAGGAATCAAAGGGCTGCCAATAACTTCCTTATGTTCATGCACCTGGTAATGGTCCTGTTGCTGCTATGACCTTCCCCCCCGAGGGCTCAGCCCCAAACTGATCCATCAGGTCAAATAAAGAGAGTTGAGTTAGGACCTGGACTGGACCAATGCCTGGAAAGAACTAGACCAACTCTCCCTTTGCCTGCTTCTGACAGACTTCACAGTGACCGCGGGAGGAGAGGCAGCAAGGCCCCTGCAAGAGCTGGATATGTCTTTCCTTGGGCAACATCAGGGACACATTGTGACCCGCACCAGAGGGGGACGTTGGGACCTGAGCCCCTCTCTGTCCTCCAAAAGGTAGCAAAAACGGGCTAGGTTTCTGCTGTCCTCGGTTAGACATAGGAATTGCCAGAGCTGATCAGACACCTGAACCATGTAGTCCAGCATCCTGGCTCCAAGACTGGCCAGGAGCAGAAGGTCTTTAGTGGAAGGAGGTGCGTGTATGTGACAGAGAGAATCATCTGATCTTGGAGGAACACAAAGCCCCACATTGTATAGACCCGTGATAGGGCTTCCTGGGGAAAGGAGAGCATGGGGGACAGAGAGGAAAATCAAGAGAAATCAGGCAGCACTGGAAATAGAAGCAACACCCTGAAGCCAGAGGATCCAAGAGCACCATCAGGTGGCCGCTTCCCCAGCCCTGTGGCACCTCCTGTGCTCAGAAGGGCCCAGGTTTGACTCTGAAAGCTCTGGGAAAGGCCACACGAGCCAGGCAGTAGGACAGTCCCTTGTCACTTCAGGACTGAGCCCCTGGCTGGAGGAGAGAGGCTAAACCAAGGCTGGGACAATAGCACTAAGACAACCCAAAGCAATGACAGGGTCCAGAGTTGAGTCACCCCAGGAACTCCTGTCTCTGCATGGGAACTGGCAGGCTCCTAGCATGGTGCGTTCACATTTTCACGTGAGGGCACTTCCCAGGAGCAGGAGAAGTTTCTGCAGGAAATGGTCCATTGGGAGAGCTCCCAGATACTTGGATCAGAAGACAAGAAGCAATAGGTGGTGACAGAGAGCAATGGTCGCAAAGGACACACCTCACTAGTTCTCCCCCATAGAAGACCCAGCAAGGAATAGGGGAGGAACAGCTTCATCCTCGAGCTGTCCCCAACCCCGTGGAGAATGAGAAAGGGGCTGGCATTCCCCTTACAGACCTGGAAGCCTGGAGCCGAAGTGCCTCCAACGTTGCCATGGGGCAAAGATTGGCTGAGCATGGGGAGGCAGATTCCTGGCGTGCTTTTTTCTCTGCACCAGCTCTGGGAGGCTGCAGGAGGTGAGAGCAGGGAAGTGCTGGTTGTGTGCCAGGATGCCGCTGCGGGTTGGGGAGTGTGCGGCCTGATTCTGTGGCGGGAGCGAGGGGTGACCCCGGCAGATAATGGAGGAGACAACCCTCAAAGAGAAAGTCGGGAGAGAGAAACTAGAACCCTGCTCCCACCCAACCTGTCTCAGGCACTTCGCTTCTGGTGGGACACAGCTGAGGAGCAGATGGCCAAGAGCCTGTCCCAGCCCAGGGAGGCGCAACTACTCTTAAAACCAATATGCAACAAGGGAGGAAAGAGAGCAACCCCGACTTATCACTGTGCATCCAGCCTCCGCAGCTAACTGAGCAGAGCCACTGGGAGTGACAGCAGCATGGCAGGAGCATGTTCCTATGTAAATGACAATGGAAGCCAGTAGAAAGGAGGTTTCTATCAGAGGATGCAGGGAAAGATTTACAGGAGGGAGCAGAATTTCTTAGGCAGCAGCTCATTATATCTACACCTGCCATTCTCTGCTCTGCAGGTTTGGGAATCACTTCCACAGATCTCCCCTTCCCTCCCTGCCCAGCACCCCTCCTTCTTTCCCCTCTTCTCTCTGAGCATCCTGCCCCCCAGGTTCCCTGCTTCTGCTCAGGAACATTGCAAAACTCCTGTCAGTGGTGCTTGCATGCGCCTTCTTAATTCCATCTCTCAGTGCTGCCAGCACCTGAGATCAATCCCTGGGATGCTGCTGCTTAAACTCTGCCCAAATCTCCACCGTGCCCCAAGAACGAGCCCTCCTGGCAAATGCAAGAGCAGTCTCTGAATTCGGAAATGAAAGCACACAAAGCCACGTACCTGGTGTTACCGTCTCATCGCTGGTTGGGATGGGGCTCCGTCCTTTCCACTTTCTCTCCGTGCGGCTCAACCTATTGCAAGCAGAATTAAAGCACCTCTCTAAAACTAACTCCTGGAAAACAAAACAAAACACACACAAAAAATCATGTGGACGACTGGACTCCTGGAATGTGCTTTATCCCGGAGGAACAGTCTGACATGCCAGCCTACAGGGTGAGGAGCTTCCTCTGGGAGCGTGACTGACAATCCCTGGCACACAAAGCTGGATGCTCCGTTAGATACTGAATGAGAGAAAGAAGAGGGAGTGCGCGTGTTTTAACAAACAGGAAAGGAAAGGGGGAGGGAGCCTGCTGCTGCCGTTCATACATTGTTCAGCCACTGAGGGGCTTCTTGCAGTGGAGGAGAGGAGAAGCTGAACTGTTCCATCACAGCACCTTTCTATCCCCGGGAGAGGCAGTGCAGTCTAGTGGTTAGACCTATGGCTGGGGAATCAGACAAGGAGGGTTCTGCTCCTGACTTCTTGTGGGATCTTGAGCAAGTGTCATTTTGCTTGCTCTGCGCCTGTTTTGCCTATTTCCATGGCGAGCACATTGGGCCTGGAACTATACCCCCTCCTCTGTGTTCGGACAGGGCCTAGTACAATCAGGCAGGTGTTTATGTGCTAAATAATGATAGTCTGAAACGGCAGTAGCCCAGCGATGAAAGTAACTTAAAATTTCTTACAGGCTCTGTCCTATTGCAACCCAGGTCCCTGCCAGCTCCCTGCCGGCTTTTGCCACAGCTCAGCCAGCTCTTGCTGCTTCCTTTCACCGCTGCAGTAGCCGCATGGCAACAGCTAGTCCCTTCTCAGAAGCTGGAACGAGGAAGCCAAATGAGCCTTCCTGGTGCTGTTCAAACTGAGTATCCCGGCCTCCAGGAGCTGACGGGCTAGTGTGGATGTTTCTACATTAGTACAACAGGCGTTAGGGGGGGTTGGTGAACTTACATTTTCTGTTCTTTTTTGGAATCATAAAACTCATCAGGGCTTGTAGTAAGATGAAGGCCTAAAACATAAGCCCACGAAGCACAGTCCCGGTGAGGCCTGAGGCCTAGCTAATAATGGACAAAACTTGACTAACATGGCTAAAGCGAAGGTAAAGCTGTGAGTAAGAGCAGGCCCCAGCTCACAGAACTTGGCACAAACAGGGCTGAGAGTGCGAAACACTAACTGGTAATAGGCCCAAGTGCAGAACAATAATTGGTACTGGTCAGAAGTTGAGATCACATAGTACCACCACCTCATTAAAAAAAGACCTTGGTACCCACTCCTCACAGATACAGACTGAGGTTCTAAAGGGTCTAAAATGACAGTGTGATGGATAGAGAGGCTCTAACCAAACCACAAGATACAGGGTGATGGGTGGTATCTAAGTAGCATCAGAGGGTGGCAACCTGATATGTCAGCAGTGAGGTGTGATTTGTTTGTACCTGTATATAAAGTGGTGTCTTGGGGGGACGGTCTTTGTATGACCTCGGGGCAGTGGAAATTTCCGACTGATGGAGTCATTCCATTGTGGCAAGTACATGTGCGTAGTGGATCAGTAGAGTCTACTGACAACTGTTAATGTACTTCGCTTAACAATAAACCTGGCCTGGCACCTTCGATCCTTCTCTGGTTTGTGGTCTTTGGGGGCCCTCTCAGGGTCTGCTGTGGTCATTGGGCCCACATCACTGAGCACACATGCAAGCAGCCTTCTGGTTATCATCATCGACGGAGCCAGAGACCTGTGAGGACACCACGGCAGTAAATCCACCTAGCTACAGCCGTAATGCAAGAGAGAGGTGCGCCAGCCCCACAGCTAGAGGTCCATGCTGCTGCAACACCTAGCCTGGCAGGAACAGTGGAGTCTGGCAGAATAGACTGCAGCCAGAACGGGGGAAACAGTGGAGGGGGCGGGGCTTCCTGTCGGTCACAGGTGGGTAGCCAATAGAAAGGGGGCTTCATGGCATGCGCTCGGCAGCAGGCGCTCTGTGTTTGCCTTTCCAGCTGGCAGGGACCAGGAAACGAGGGAAGGGAGAGGGAGAGATCCAGGATCTGGTTTGAGACCCTACCCCTAGGGAGCCATTGTGGGACGGGTTCGTATGGCGCCCCAGGTGGGGCTCTGGCAGGCTGCACTTCCTCTCTCTGGTCAGCTGTGGAGAATCAGGCGCCGAAGAGCATCAAAGTAGTGTCTGCTCAGACAGGTCCAGGGTGCTAAGTGGGCCACTGTAGCCAGGGAAGGGAAAAGGGGGAAAAAAACCCATGGCCAAACAGAAAGGAAAGACTGTCACATTACCGAATTTGAGGGAAGCAGTCAGATCACTGCTGCAACCATACGTGGGGGTGTTGGCCCCAAAAATGGTATAAAAGGGGGCCATGTGGGGTGTTGAATAGAAGCTTGCTGTTTGCTAATCCTATGTACGCTAGTCATGTGATTGTATAATGTCTGTGTGTGTAGTTAGGAATCTGTAATCTGTATGGATACTGAATATTTCTCTGCATGTGGTTGAGCATTGGGCAGAGCCCAGCCTATGGACATGCTAATTAGCGAGGCCCTGTGGGACAATGGCACTCAATGGGCCAAGGACACACCTAAAGAATGAGGGCTGACACCTGAGGGCTGCCAGCAGGGAACACAGGGATAGGCCGCTGGCCAGGTGACCTGCTGCAGCCAAGAAGAGACCAGGAAGGATGTATAAAGAGTCCATGTGGTCGACTCCATCTTGGTACTCAGCTCAGCACTTCATCCCAGAGGCAGCAATGCAGGGATCAAAGAGCCGAAAAGAACTGTGGACCCATCCTGATCTTAGGATGTGCAACAAGGACTTTTAAGCCAGCAGCTGTAACATCTCTGCTAGAGCCTGCATTGAGAACTGGAAGATTCGATGCATGTAATGTACTATCCTTTAACAACCTTACGCTCATGCTTTTCTTTATTGTAGTAATAAACCTTTAGATTGTAGATTCTAAAGGATTGGCTCAGCGTGATTTGTGGGTAAGGTCCAGAGGGTAAATTGACCAGGGATCTGTGGCTGGTTTCTTGGAACCGGACAGAACTTGTTTGGGGTAGGTGAGATTGGGTTCTAAGACCCCTCACCTGTGTATGAGGCCCGGTGCCATCTGGGGCACGGATATTGCTGGGGTACCGAAGGGGTTTTGCTCGTGAGGCTTCAGGCAGGCAGCTGAAGCGCTCTGTGGGACTGGTTTGTGGCCTGTTTGGGAAGGCCTCCAGTCTGGGGGCTAGAGAGAGCCCCAGATTTGAGCAATTCGCCCTGAGCGACGCCCTCAGCGGTGCCCAGACCCGGCCTGGTCTATCACAAAGACCAACCATGGCCGTGAGTCTGTCCGAGTGACCTACCCCTTCCAAGCAGTCCATAAATGGATGTGTGGGATGGATTCTAACCAAGGCATTCTGTAGAGCCCTGCAATATAATCACAGTACTCTTCCAGCAATGTACTAGACCATTGTACCCAAAGGCCTGAGCACCCTAGCAAAAATATAGCACGGAACAGTAATAAATACAGTGTCGGGAGAGATAGGTCTAGTCCCCACTGGCTGCTGCTCCAGGCTGAGGTGCAATCATTTTGCAGTCCTAAGGATCATGTTTATTCCCCTCTGGCCCCGGGCGGGGTGCAGACGTGACAGGCAAAGTTTTTCATCGGACCTGCGCTATACACAGCACACCCGAAGGCTGCCCGTTCAGGAGTCAGGCCACCTAATCACTCCGTCCAGGGCTGGAGGGCAGTGCTGCACTCGAATGTAGGCATCCCTTGATGGCCCCCAGTCAGCATCAGCCCAGGAGACACAATAAACAATGCTGCTTGCTGAACCGTTTCCTCTTCCCAAGGGCAGGAGAGGAGATAAGGCAGACGAGTGACACTGGGTGCGTTGCCTTGATGTGTGCTGTATCGCTCTGCTGTTTGCCATCTGCCAGTTGTTACACCTGCCCAGGGCATTGGAAGCCTTCAGGCAGGCAGGCACTAGAGAAGGCAGGAGGGAGCTATGGCAGCATTATTCCTATTCACAGCCTTGGGTGGGATTTCAGGACAGGGCAGCACACTGGAGACTAGCAAAGGGTCTTTCCTCTGACAGTGTGGAGAAGGATACGTAAGCACTGAAACTGGTTACCTAGGGAGGTTGTGTCACCCGCACAGGGGGCGGGTTAAGACGCCTGTCAGGGATAGCCTAGGTGTACTTAATTCTGCCTCAGCAGGGGATGATAGATTAGATGACCTCTTGAGGTCACTCCCACCATTTATTTGTGAGATTCTATATGGCCCCCTCACCACTTAGTTTCTAAGCACCTGCCCCTCACAGTGTTCCATGTGTGTAGCCTTACAATACAGATGCGCAGAGAGACTAAGTGACTTGCCCAGGTCACACAGGATGTCAGTGGCAAAGCAGAAACTAAGTTCTTCAAATCCTAGGCAGGTCCAAACCATGGAACCATCCTTCCTTTGCCTGCCATTTCCTTTCATCAAAGTCTCTTAAGTTCAGGACCGGGCTCAGTTTTAGTTGTACCAAAAAACCACGACCAAAGGGACAGCTTGAATTCCCAGCTAGCTGTGTGAAGAGAAGCAGCAGGTTAGCCCCCCTAAACGGAGGAGCCCCACACTGAGACAGAGTCTCCCAGCTGTCCCCTTTGGAGATAATGAAGCAGGTGATCACATCCCAGAAGGGGAAGGTAATGCATAGGGAGTGATGCATAATATCCCGAGTCTCTTCCTTTAGGCAGGAGAAAGTCCGAATCCAGCAACAAGAATGTCTCATCTGGCAAGAGATTCTTGCTATTCGTGCCTCAGATCAGAGCTCTTCGCTAAGATCCCCCTTGGCTGTCGCGAGACGGCTACGAATCAGGCTGCCCCCCAGCAACATCCTGCTGTGCCTGGTGCTGGCAGGGTGCAGCTCAGAGCTACAGGGTGAGTTCCTTCCATTTCTGGCATGCTGTGTTGCAACATCGCGGCCGAGTGGATTCCAGCAAATATTAACACCTTGTCTCGGGCCAAAGAAACTGAGCTTTTTTTAATGGACTTTGGATTAATCAGTGTAACTGACTGTGCTTGCTTCTCTCCCACAGCTCGAATGGGTCCCAGTGGAGGGGTCAGCACCAACGCTTAGATGCCTGCAAGTATTAACGAAGATTCTTTTGGGACGTGGGGTCGCTTTGTCAGTGCAGCAGCCCGAGCCCTCTCCTCTCCCAGAGCTAAACCAGGCCAAAGGGCCTGAGACGTTGGCCGGAGTCGCTGCGCTATGGCCCCCTCTCTCCCAGGAGAAGGGGCTGCAGAGCACTGGAGGAGGCACCGCTTGGGCATAGCTGCTGACGTAGCTGCTCTCTGTGTCAGCCTGTGTCCACGGATCATTACCCTGGCAAATGGAAGAAACCCTGCGAAATAGAAGGCTCCTGTCACTGCAGAGTGCAGTCCGCCGCTGATGTAGGCTAGGCCAGGGTGTGCTGCCCTCCCCCTCCCACCAGGAGCGGGCTGGGTTGTATGAGCTGAGTATGGGATTGCTCTGCGGCACATCACAGCCTGTCCCAGGAACTCATCCTGGGGTTGTATGTGTGGTCCTCTCCATCCAGTTAGTAAAGGCCAGACCTGCGTCTAACTGGTGTCCATCCAGACTCGCCCTCTGCTTTAGGACTCTGCTGTGGCTTCTCAGAGCCTGCTGCGGGGAAGGTGCCAGAGAGGCAACAGCTGTGTAAGGATCAGAGGGCACGTGGCATTCCCCCGTGCATCGGGCATAGAGTGCATCCCTCACTCCCGCCTCCCACACACCCACATCCCTCACACCCTCCTCCCTCACACCCACATCCCATGCCTCCCTCACACCCCCCTCACACCCACATCCCATGCCTCCCTCACACCCCCCTCACACCCACCTCCCATGCATCCCTCACACCCACCTCCCATGCCTCCCTCACACCCCCCTCACACCCACATCCCATGCCTCCCTCACACCCCCCTCACACCCACCTCCCATGCCTCCCTCACACCCCCCTCACACCCACATCCCATGCCTCCCTCACACCCCCCTCACACCCACATCCCATGCCTCCCTCACACCCTCCTCACACCCACATCCCATGCCTCCCTCACACCCCCTCACGCCCCCCTCCCATGCCTCCCTCACACCCCCCTCACACCCACCTCCCATGCATCCCTCACACCCCCCTCACACCCACATCCCATGCCTCCCTCACACCCCCCTCACACCCACCTCCCATGCCTCCCTCACACCCGCCTCCCTCACACCTGCATCTCTCACAGCCACATCCCTGCATCTCTCACGCCTGCATCCTGTGGTGCCCTGCCAATGCTAGCGGGTATCCCCATGGGCTGGGCCATGGTTCTCCTGTCATGTACAGACAGGATCCTCTAGGGCTGTGAGCAGCTTGCCACTCCATGCACCTGCCACACTGCAGCTTGGAAGGCCCTAAAAAGCAGCCCCTGCTCCATATGACTGGAGTCACCCTCCACAGCTGTTGCCTGGTTCAGGGCTGGCCTGGTGGTGAGCAAAGCAGACCCCCCTTTGCTGTCCCACTCTTCCCTGAGATGGCCGCCCTGCCTAAGGTGGCCCCCAGTTAGCCATATCCCCTTGCACAGACCCTGTCCCCAGAGCCTGGCTCTCCTTGCTGCACAGCAGGCCTGGGCTGCCTGCCAGCCTACCTAATCTCTCCATGCCATACAGTGATTAGTACTGGATTTGTGCGCGGGCAGCAAAGCGCTGAGACACCAGCTGGACCCGGAGCTTCTAATTAGTTCAAGGGTTCTAATTAGTTCAAGGTGGGCCGAGAGCCACTCACCTTCCTCACGTGATCAGTGGGAGCCTGGGGAACGATTTGCTGTCAACTCCCCTGCATTTTTCAAGGCTGTTTCAATTTCCGGTGCAGCAGGGTCTGCCATGGCCTGGCCCCTGTGCATAGCCTGGATTTCTCTACTGAGAAAGAACTGGAGGTACCAAGTCAAACGGTCTCCGCATCGCTCCTCTCTCTGATTTCACTGAGGCTCAGAGCCTCAGACACCTGTTGTTAGGCACCTAAATACCTTTGCTCTTGGGCCAAACTACCTTGGCAGGTATGGTCCTTGCTCGGAAAGCCAGCTGGCTCCCCCAGGAGTCTCCACCGGGAAGCCTGCTTGGCTGTGGGCAAACTTCTTGGCTGCCCTTTCGTAGGATCCACCTAGCCCAATATGCTGTCTGCAAAGCAAACAGCCTAGATGCTGACACCGTGGGTGCTCTGGGGCTGGAGCACCCACAGGGACTTAGTGGGTGCCCAACACCCATCAGCCGCCAAGCTCCCCTCTCTGCCCCCATTGTCCCAATGCCTCCCACCTACCCGTGGCGCCTGCTGATCCACTCCTTCCCCTCCCAGCCCCTTGTTTTGCAGTGTACAGAAGCTTCAGGAGGAAGTGAGGATGTGGCATGTTTTGGGGCAGGGGGTGGAAAGAGATGGGGTTGGGGGCGGGGTGGGGGCCGAGGTTTGGGGGAAGAGGTGGAGTGGGGTTGGGGAGTGGGATCAAGCTGCCCCAAGCTGCCCCATCTTAGTACATACACAACAATAGCTCAGGCTTTCTTGTAACCAGAGCCTAGGTGGGGGGAGCAATCAGGTAACACCTTTTGCCCGGGAATCAGAACAGAGGAGGCAGCGGGGCTACCTGTGGGGCTGGGACCAGTTGCTAGGTGTGTGGGTTCTCTCGGCAGGTGAAGGATGCAAGGAGGGGGCCCAGGATACTGGCTGTAGGCCCCCCTCTCCCCAAGTTGGATTGTACTGACTGCTTCTGGTACCTGTGTTAACAGCAAGTCTTTGCTACGCTGTGTCCCTGTCAACTAATAAACCTTCTGTTCTACTTGCTGGCTGAGAGTCACATCTGGCTCTCACTCCGCAACACCATCAGAGCAATGAAATTCTGGAGCAGCCTTCCAAGGGAAAAAGTGGGTGCAAAAAACTGGCCTGGTTTCAAGACTGAGCTTGAAAGTTCATAGAGAGTTTGGTATGATGAGACTTCCTATAATAGCATGTAGCAGATCTGTGATTGCTAGTAGGAAATATTCCCAGTGGCTTGAGATGGGTGCTAGATAGAGAGGGTTCCATGTTACTAAGCAAATTCTTTCCCGGGTGTCTGTCTGGTGGGTCTTACCAACATGCTTCAGGGTCTGACTAATTTCTCTATTTGGGGTCAGGAAGGAATTTTCCCTGAGTCAGATTGGCAAAGTCCCTGGGGAGTTTTCACTTTCCTCAGCCGCAGAGGGGGCATAGGCCACTAGCAGGTTTAAATTAAAATAAATGGTGGATTCTCTGTAATCTGAAGACTTTAAATCATGATCTGAGTACTTCAGTAACTAAGACAGAGGTTACAGGTGTATTACAGGAATGAACGAGTGATGTGTAGCCTGCACTATACAGGAAATCAGATTAGAACATCATGATGGCCCCTTCTGGCCTTAAAGTCTGTGCATGTGAAGCAGATTCTGGGTCTCACTTTCCTGCAACCAAGAAAAAACATTTTATCAGTTATCTCCCTGGGAGGAATCTGTCACACAGTGCTTGTTACCAAGGCTCCCAGACTCCTGCTTCCTCACTCAGCTGGGGCTGGGAGCAGCAGTGACACACACTTAAAAAGCAGCATTTCATTTTAAAAGCAGCTGTTCGATTCCATATGCATGGGACTAAATTGTCTAAAAGGTTCATTAGTGTGGTTTGAAAGCTGCGCTTTGTGGATCAGAGATGGAGACAACACCACATGCAATGGCACAAAAAGCCAATTTTCCCTTTTGAACGCCACTGGCCACAGGTGCCATAAATGTGGTGGTCTCAGCCAAGTATCTGTCGAGTAAATCACCTCCAGGAACGTGGTGGAAGGATATATGGTATCTGTCCACCCTCCACATTCGGAGTTCTCTGTAATTCTTTTTACCCCTGCCTGCAAGTTCCAGGATCAGAAAAACCAGTGTCATAATTTCAGAGAAAGGCTCTTGCTGGAAGAGATGAATGGTCAGACCCCACAGTGATGGGCACCATATGAGAACCTAGCTCGATGGGAGAGGTTTGCAAGTTGTTCTGCTTCACTGAAAGTGACAGCAGGCAGAGGAGATGAGTCCATCTTCGGTGACATTGTAAATGAGCCAGTACAGAGCAAAGCATAGAGAAACAGATTGGCAAAGGCTAATGCTGTAGCCAACGGAAGAGCCAGCTTTGCTTCATCCATTACTGCCTGTGACAGGGCATTTGCCTGCACTGGCCCTTTAAGGGCAAAACCCCAGCCCTAAGTGAGGGCAGCGAGTGAAGCCCCAGCTGAGGCAGTTCTGGCTAATGAGGGCCCAGCTGGGGGCTATATAAAGAAGGACTCCTGATTGGGGTGGGGCAGGGGAGAAGCTAATGGCTGCTTTGGAGAGAGAGCAGTAGGGACCTGACTGCCAGGGAAGTAGGAGGCTTCCTGGAAGTAAAGAGGAAGGGTGAGCAGGGGAGGCTCTGGCCAGCTAAGTTCCCAGGCTGCAAGGCCTGGGGCAGTAGGTCCACACCCCTTAGCCAGTGATGAGTGGCCATTCCAGACTGCAGTTTGCCTGTGAGGCAGGGGCTAGATGAAGACCACTAGTGAGTCACTGAGGCAAGGTGGATACAGGGGAACTGGGTGTCCTTGGGTTGGGTAGTAGAACTGGGTGCTCCTGGGGAGGGGAGGACCCTGTAGTTTGCAGTGGAGTAAACACCCCCACCCCCTGGGAGGGGAGCTCAGACAGTGGCATGGGTGCTGCTGGAGGGCAGTATCCTGAAGAGGATACCATGGTCAAAGAGAAACAGGGGGAAATGCTACTGAGAGAGGCATCAAACTAGCTAATTCCTAGGCTTGGAGGTGCTATGGTGGTGAGTTTGCCTCATGACACTGCCCTAATAAAAACTTTCCTGGGATGGGCCCTCAGTGATAAGAATAGTCAGACCAAAGGTCCATCTAGCCCAGTGTCCTGTCTGCCAACCGTGGCCAAAGCCAGGTGCCCCAGAGGGAATGAAAAGAACAGGTAATCAAGTGATTCCCTCTCCTGTCACCCATTTCTAGCCTCTGATAAACAGAGGCTAGGCACACCATCCCTACCCATCCTGGCTAATAGCCACTGATGGACCCATCCTCCATGAATTTATCTAGTTCTTTTTTGAACCCTGTTAAAGCTCTGGTCTTCAAAACATCCTCTGGCAAGGAGTTCCACAGGTTGGCTGTGTGCTTCATGAAGAAATATTTCCTTTTGTTTGTTTTAAACCTGATAATTTAATTTGGTGACCCTTAGTTCTTATGTTATGGGAACAAGTAAATAGCTTTTCCTTATTCACTTTCTCCACACCTGGTCATGATTTTATAACCTCTATTATATCCCCACTTAGTCTTCCTTTTTTTTTTAAGCTGAGAAGTCCCAGTCTTTTTAACTTGGCACAAATCAGCCTAGCTCAGCAGACTTCATCTGTTCACAACAGCTAGGAATCTGGATCTCTTTCAGACCTACAAAATGTACTCAGTTATGCTGGTGTTAGCCCATGCTTTCATCTTCAGTGAAGCAAAATAGCAACAGCTGGATCAATCCATCCAGAATACTCTCTCATCTAGGTTCCTCAGACTGTGGTTTCTGAGTACCCATCTGTTCCAGCAAGAGCCTTAGCAGAGAAGTCAGCAGAGTTGATTCCAGATGCATACAAGAATTCAGACTTTGGCCCACTCAGTTTAGTGGTCAGTTCCACAAGTTACCATGCTTAGAGCTTGCTAATGATGAATGGTGTTCATTTATATATCAAGCTGGCTTTGACAAAGGGGATAATACTTTGAAGATAAGTTCTTGAAAGCAAGGACTTCACAGAGAGGCTGTACAGTAACAGTGCTGGGCAATAATAAGACACTTTGGGCAATAAGTTGTCTTGAGGGCACTGTTCAGTGGATAAAAGGATGGTTGGGTGGTTAGGGAATCAGCCTAGGACTTAGAAGATCTTGGTTAAATTCCCTTTTGCCTCAGTTCCTCAGTAGTAAAATGGAGTATGACATTTGTGCCTCCATATTTTTATAGAAATGTGTTCTTGACTATGAATATACATAACTCAAATATGCTTTATGCAAACTGGGGGCATGTAACCTATCATTGGAGAACTTGTAATCCCTTGCATGTGCATATTCTGTTCATGTATCATTTCTGCATATGAAGTTAGAATTATGGAAAAAAGCCCATTTATATATCTACATGTGCTAACAAAGGCCATTATCAGTACTCAAGGAACTTAATGGACCAGTGCTCAAGGCAATGATCTGTGAACAGTCTTGTTTTTCATGTAAGCTTGGATTGTGGTTGGTCCTGCAAAGACATGTGACCGTGCCACCTGGTGCTGGAATCCATCTTGAATTTTGTACTTTTCCATAGGGGTGGGGAAAATTAAAGATTTCCAACCCTGAGGAAATTCTGTCTAAGGAATGGGATGCAAATAATGATTGCCTTGAGCTGGCTTCACAGCTGTTCCCCACCCTGATCAGACACATGAAAACACCTGGATATAAGATCTCTAAGAACAGGGGTAGAGAGAAGCTGCTAGGGCCAGAGAAAAAAGATAGCTCTGACTTGAAAAGGACTTTACCTGAAATTATGGTAAAGTATGGTACCTGAAGAACTAGGGTAAAAAATTACCATTTGTAACAACTTCTCTTAGTATGTTATGCGTAGCTGGCATGTTTTGTTTTATTTTGCTTACATTGATCTATCTGTTTCCACTTGTAATCACTTAAATCCTACTTCTTATACTTAATAAAATCACTTACTTCCATTGGGTTTGATAATAAATTATTACCACTTACGGGAAGCAATAGCTGTGCATAGCTCTTTCACTGATTAAGGGGGTGCATATCTTATGCATTCACTAGGTATAAAAGTTGTGCTTAATGAGAGATTTTTTGGGGATTTTGGTCCCATTGGGGGTGTGCACCTGGAGCTGTATCAAGTCCCTGTGACTGAACCTTCCCAGAGTTGAGCTGTTCTCTATGCCTGTGTTGCTCTGCTGGGGGGGCTTTTACCCCCATTCTATGCCATTGCTGGGGGAGACCAGAGCTGCTGGCTCAGCAGGACAGGAACTGGGGCACTCCAGAGGGCAGATAGATGGGCTCAGTGGTATGGTCAGCTCATGAAGAGACAGGCTCAGGGTGATCTCTGTGAGCCAACCTATCACATGGGATATAAAGATATTTCATCATCTCACCCAACTACTGTGAGGTACTCAGATATTTCTGTGGCTCCTAGAATGATAGATAATATACCTGCACAGTTCCTCTGTGATTTCTTTCATGATTGTTGTTGCCACCTCAAAGCCACAGGCATTAAAATCAGGATCTTGACTTCCTGGCCCCAATCCTCCTGGTTGATGACCTGTGCTCAACTCATAATGCAGAATTTGTGGTGTGTCAGTTACTTCTATGCCTGCAATCGGTCCTGTGCTTAAACACAGGGTTATGACAGCAGAAGCAGACAGAGCTGGGCAGTGTGGTTGACAGCTCTCCCAGAAACACTATATAAGTGTCAAGCTGTACAAGACCAAAGCAGCATACTTACTGCCTGAGAGAAATTCATGGTCTGCCTTCTTTAAAACGAATGTTGCGCAGATGAAAGGTTCTGGACTGACAGCGGCTAAAGTCTTATGCTTAGCTCCAGAGCCCATGTCTGGGGAGAGTGGTTGCTACCCCACCCCCAACTTGCATCTCAACTCTGGAGAGGCCACCTTCCAGTGTGAGAGAGGAGTTCCTTCCCCAGGGGCCACTCAGCCCTTGGTCTGTTGGTGGAGGCTGCTGCTAGAGGTGCCAATTGTGATGGTGGGGTTTTGTGTTAGGGACAGTGGGGGCCAAATTAATTCCTGGTGTAAAGCCAAGGGCGTGCACAACTCGTGCCACATTTCAGTAGGACACTGAAAAGTTGTCAGATAGGAATGGCTATGTCCTATTGTTACAAAACCCCAGAACAGCTGCCTACAATGTACAATTGGTTTGGCTCTCCCAGAAGCATATGAGAGGCCACCTTGCCTCAACCGGATGTCGGAGTCATTTATTGGTGGGTCATTGACGAGGGTGCTAAAGAGCCTCTGAAGCTCAACCTTGGTGAGGGGAACAATCATGACAGGGTGTGAGCCCAGCACTGGCATGACAGCCAGAAGTGTGGACAGCAGCTGACAAAGGGGCTGTTTTACTGCTTGTCAAATAACAGTGTGTGACAGTCAGTCATCTTGGCTAACTCCGAGAAGGGACCTGGGGATGGCTGGAGCTAAAAGCACCAGATCTCCACAGCTTGAATGAAACTCAGCTGGGCACCCTAAGGGACTTGTATCCAGAGGTGAAAGTGAGGCGGTGCACCCCAGTGCATCGCTCTGGTAAGAACCGGCCATGCTCCGGCAAGAGCCAGCTGGGGGCTCTGCTCATATAAAGGGCCCAGCTCCCTTCTGGCCACAGCGGCCTCTCCCCAGCCCCGATCCTGGGGCAGGCCCCATGGTCTGGCCCCCATCTGGCTGCAGGAAGGGCTGATGGTGACTCCCCCCATCCTTCTGAGGCAGAGGTAGGAGGGGAGGCCACAATCCAGCCATGGCAATTCTGGTCCAGCCACCGCTGCCCCGGTGCAGCAGCCCGGCCCAGCCAGCTAAATAACCCAGCCCCAGCCCCTCCCCCCCCCCACATACTCTACTTCACACCCAGTCCCTCACCCTGCCTCCTGAACCCCTACATCCCCACCTCCATACACCTCATACCCCAGCCCTGACTCCTGCACCCCTACATCCCCACCCCCCTGCCCTAACTCCTGTACTCCTACACACTCCAGTGACCTGCCCTGAGCCCCTTATGCACCTCAGCCTGACTCCTGCACTCCCACATCCCCAGCCTCCTGCCCCAACACTCCTGAATCTCCCACACCCCCGCCCTGTTCCCTGAGACCCTCATACACTCCAGTCCTGACTCCTGAACCCCCCACATTCCCAGCACTCTGTCCTAACTTGTGTATCCCTGCACACCTCATCTCCTCTCCTGAGTTTCTCATACACCCCAGCCATAACACACCCGAACCCTGTGCCCTGAGCCCCTTGTATACCCAACCCCCCTGCCCTGAACTCCTCATACACTCCAGCTCTGACTCCTGCATCCACATGTCCCCGGCCCCCTGCCCTAACTCCTGCCCCCCATCCCAATCCTCTACCCTAAGCCCCCCACACTCCACCCCACACTTAAATTTATTACAGGTATTATTGTGTTACAACCCCCTGACACACACTATAAGACACCCCCCCCCCCAGGGGGGCAGGTTGTGATAGGACAGCACCTGTAAGAAATGTAAGTTACTTTCACCCCCACTCATATCCTTTATAGGTCAGGCACTGAGGGGGAGACGGCACCCCCTGACCAGTGGGTTACATAGCATCAGCATACAGGCCTTTGTTACATAGAAACAAGGCCTGCAGGAGAGATTTCAAACCTTTCGGAGCTGAAATCCTGGAATGGAGCGAAGGGGTGGGATACAGCATCTTCCACAGCTTTGGGATTTTTCTCCCCCCCCCCTTTAAAGTTGCTCAGATTCCACTGTCCATCTCACCTTTTTCCCCTCCAGCAACTGCTGCCTTCACCCCAAAGCGCAGTAGCATCTGAGTGCCCCGAAGGGAGCAGAGGGAGGGTGGGAAAGGAAAGGGGGTGGCCCTGTCACACCATTGACCTTATAGGAAGCCACTGCAAGACAGCTCAGGAACAAACACAGCCCTGTGACAAGGGGGTTTGGAATTCTGGGTGGCTTATAGCAGTGGTTCTCAAAGTGTGGCCCAAGGACCACTAGTGGTCTGTGACCGTCCTGCAGGGGGGCTCCTTCCCCTCCTCCCACATGCAGTGGGAAGCCTGCACTGGCACTCCAGCCCAATCTCCCCCCAACCCTCCCATGCAGTTGGAGCACCAGTGCTGGCTTCCTGCCATGCAGTGGGGGGCGAACCTTGCAGGCCAGATCTGACTTGTGAGAGAAGGAAGCAGGTCTGCATGCTGCCACTCCCCTATCCCCGGCTGGGGAAATGATTGCAAGGAAATCACTCATGTGGAGGCTTTCCCCGCTGCTCCCATTGGCTGGAATCACGGCCAATGGGAGCAGCAGGGAGTGGTACCTGGGAATGGTAGGAGGCACAGAGACAGGTAAGCTCCCCCCCATTTGCTTCATGCCCAGACCCACACTCCCACTCTACTCCTGCACCCTCCCCCCTCCCTGATCCTCCACCCCCAGCCCGCTCCCGCACCCTACCTCCTGGCCAGATGTCCCCACCCTCAGCCCGCTCCTGCACCCGACCTCCTGGCCACACACACCCCCCCCCTATCCCCGCCTGCACCCCCTCCTGCATTTTGTCGTCATGGGTGGTTGGCTGGTGGTCCGCGGGAAGGTATGCATTGAGTGGGGTAGACCATGGGCCAAAACACTTGAGAGCCACTGCCTTATAGGAAGGAGACCAGGAACACATATGCCCTCATAGGCTGAAGTCTTGGAGTTTGCAGATCCATATAAGAGGGAGCCCTGGAATCTTTCTATCTTAGGGCTTTGTAGTTTGCAAGTTCATCATTCCATTTAGAATAGCTCAGCAGTAGCCAAGATCTGAGTGGGGTAAGGCTCCTGGCAGGAGCCAGGGAACAGAATGTGCCCCGCCTGGCAGGAGAGAACTCTGCAATGTGCACAACCTGGCAGGAGGGACCTCTGGTCTCTCCTTCTTTCACCTCTTGCAAATGATAAAAAGGCAAATTCACAGTTGCTAATTAAATAGATTGTGCTAATACGCCTGAGCTTCCTTCCCGTGCTAGCAAATTGCCACGGGGACTCGGGGACATTCTCCAAGCAACTGCTCAGGTACCACGTGTCTGCCAGGCAAAGTTATTAAACTGGGGTTCCGCTCCAGCTTGAGACTCCCCAGAGGAAGGAGAGAGGTGAGCCTGTCGCTTATAAATCCCCCTTGAATGCCGCGTCAGCTGGAAACGGAAGAAGCAAGTTTCTCCCTGGTGCAAGGAAGGGCAATAATACCCATAAAGCAAATTTATGAAGCATAAAAGTTTTATCCCCCTGGCATTGACTTATCTCTGGAACAGAGAACACACCGGGTGCTGCTTTCACAATCCCGTTTCTATTGGGCATTCTTGGAGTCAGGCAGAAAGGTAGCCTAACAAAGCTACACATCCATTTGGCAGCCCTTACTGCCTGCTGGGACATCTCATGCCAGTGTGAAACTGCTACGGGGTAAAAAGTCTGTTCCTTTGCAACTGGAATGAGGAAATTCCCTAGGCAAAAACCACACCAATTTTGGGGTGAAATTCACCCTAGTGCAGAGGAACCAGCACAAGGTTTGTACAACACACAAGTCCCCCATAACCCCTATTTTGAGGATTTACATGGGGCATGGTCCTTCTGCTGGCTCCGTAGTGTCCTTACAAGAAGAAAATAAAGGAAAATGAGATCCACTTCACCAGCAGCACAGAGCAAAAGTGCTAGGTTGGGCACGATGCCAGGCCTCCTGTAATGGGTATTCTCTGTTTTGACACTGCCTCACTGCATGGCCGTGGGCAAGCAGATTGCTGTGCCTTGGTTTACCTACACCTAAGAGGTGGAGGATTGTGCCCCCATCCTCACTTTGCTGTTATCATGTTTTTAGAACTCTGAGCTCTTGGGATGGACAGTGCCACAGAAGTGTACAGAAACATTATAAAGATCAATTCATCCTTCATGGTAATGTCATTGTTCTTGTTTATGGTCACCAAAACCCTGCCTCCAGGAAGCCACTACCTTCCCCGGGACATGGCTTAATCCAGCGTATACCACAGTGTTACGCTGGGGCAGCCTTTTGGTATATGGCAGGGGTTCTCAAACTTCATTGCACTGCACCCTCCTTCTGACAACAAAAATTACTGCCTGTCCCGAGGAGACAAAGTCTCAGCCCACCCAAGCTCCATCAGCCCAGGTGGGGGGCAAAGCCTGTAACTTGAGCGCCTCTGCCCTTGGGCTTTGGCCCCAGCAAGTATAAGCCAGACCTGGTCACTCTATTAAAACAGGATGGGGACCCGTTTTGGGGTCTGGACCCAGAGTTGGTGAACCACTGGTCTATGGTATTATTTAGCACAACATTGTTCACACTGGTCTGCCAACCATTTGCTGCTGATTCACAGAGAGCTGGCTGGTCTATCTACTCTGCTAGCCACCGTCCCTCTAGCATAGGAGCCTCACAAGCATTATTGAACTGATCTCTCAGCCCCCCTGTGAGACAGCAGCATGTTCGCAGTCACTGGTTTATAAGCAGGCTCAGAGAGATGGCGTTGCCCAAGTGGCAGGATGTTTTCGGCAGAGGCAAGAATCGATCAGTCCCTGAACTGCATCTCCCCCCCCCCCGCCCCTGCCACATGCTCCACCTCACCATATAACACTGGCTCCCCCTCTTTGTTTTCTCCTTCTGCTACCAAGATTTTCCAAACACACCTTGCAACTTCTAATCTGCAACGGGACCCATTTTCTCGAATGCTTCTCTGTCACCTCGGTGAGGTTTGTGCCTCTTCACTTTAGAGCTGAAAAGCTCAAACACTCTGGTTTGAAGTCACTTTTCTGCCTTTACAAATGTTGGTTGTTATGGTGACAGTTCCAGAAGGGAACACTTTCAAAGATCTTTTGGGAGGTTTTATGATTACCGTATACTTATTTCAATTACTTTGCAGAGAGGAGACCATTAGCTATGCACTCTGCAAAATGAGAATTCCTTCGTTTCCTTGGCTGTGTCTATAACTTGTATCCCTGGTCCTGGTGATACTTTTGGCTGTTTTGCACAAGTGCCAGAAATAATTAGCTCTAACAGGGGAAAACATAATGAAGAGTTTATGGGTATTTTTAATTAAAATCTTACGGTGAACTTGATATTGCTAGGAGTGGCTAACTCGATGAGGATCCAGATTTGAGCTTCCCAAAAGTTCGTGTGTTTGACTCTAGTTCATGCTCATCCCTGGTAGCAACAATAGTCATAGAAAGCAACTGTAAATGTTGGTGGTTGCCTCGTGACACTTTGTGTTTTGCATCAGCACAGCACTTGGTGACATTCTGCCTGCATTCATAATTCTCGGTCGTCTGTGAACATCTCTTTCTCCTTTCCTGCTGAAACAATGAATACAGAGGCTTTCAAAGATATTTTGCTGCAGCATGGACGTAAACAAATTATTTCTCAGCCTTCAGTGGACCCAAGACTTCCATGTTTGACATGCTGCATACGATTGAACTTTGTGGCACACTTTTATGCAGTTAATGAACCTAGAGAAAAATTGCATTGCCAGCTAGAGAACAGTGATTTGAGGATTTGATATGCACTGAAGGCTCTATTTCACGGCTGTGAGACCCTAGCTGTTGAATATCTTCAAAATGACAGACACGACTCTGACAGCATTTAAACTACTATTGGCCAGACTGTTGGACCTATATTAGTAACTATATTATTAATTAATAGTTAGCGTTTAGTAATATTGCAGGTACCAGCCCCACATACTTGTGGGGGTCAAAGGTCTGTGGTAGCATCCACCCTCCCCAGATCCAACAATGCAACTCCACAATAGTTAGGGGTCTACTACTTCAGCGGTGGCAGGTTACAGGAGCAGGAGGGGCAGGTACCATCCTCCAAGCCCTATATAAAAGCTGGCACTGCTGGCAGACTAGGGCTGCATTAACTCCTCCATGATGCAGCTGGTTGTTAGCCATGGAAGTATGAACCAGCAACGAGAAGGGCAGCGGTGCAAAGCGGCTTTGACAATGCAAGGTTGTGCTAGACATCTGTGCTGTGAAACACCAGGCGGAACGGATGCACCGTGTGGACTAAACACACAAACAGCAACAAGGAATGGTCCTATTCCCTGGAAACTCTGCTTCGGAGCCTGGAGGAGGGAAGGACAGAGGCTTCTGAGGGAATGCAAACATAGATTCCAGGCGGGAGAGGAAGAGTTGCGGTGGGGGCCAGCCTGTGATGGTTTATACAAGTGCTCTTGGAGGAAGGAGTCCAAGCCAGATGGAGGTTTTATAGCCATATGAAATGTGCTTCTGTATATTTAGCTACAGGCAGCAGCATCCAGGGAAAAATGAATAATCAGAGCCCTGCAGCTCCAGAACTTGTCTTCCTTCTCCCTCCCCACCCCTTTCTCTCCTGTGCCTTGCTCTCTGTTTGCTGCCTCCTCTTGTTTCATCCTCCTGCTTCCTTCCCGCTCTCCTTCACTCCTTCACTTCTCTCCACTATGTTCTCTCCTGGATGAATTCATCCCTTGGCAGAAGGCCTATGTAAAGGCCACTGTTCTACACAAGCCCTGCAAGGAAGAGCCAAGCAGGGGGCCTCTGCAAACACTGCTCCTCAGAAAAGGGGTGGGACCTCAGGCAGAAGGGATGGGAGGCAGGCACCCAGAGCACGCCATGCGCCCCTCCCCCCCCCCCAGCCTGTCTTTAGCACCACCACCCAGAATAAGCCACCCAGGGCTTCCATAGCAACTTAAAGGGCTCGGAGCATTGGCTGCTGCTGCAGCTACTACAGCAGTGGCTGGAGTCCCAGGACCTTTTGAATTGTCAGGCCCCAGGGCAACTGCCCCCTTTGCCCCACCTGCCAGCGGGCCTCTGACCTATCTATCTATCTATCATAGAATCCAGGGCCTGGCAGAGACCTCAGGAAGTCATTGAGTCCAACCCCTTGCTCAAAGCAGGACCAACCCCAACTAAATCATCCCAGCCAGGGTTTTATCAACCAGGACTTAAAAACCTCTAGGGATGGAGATTCTATCCCCTCCCTAGGGAACCCATCCCAGTGCTTCCCCACCTTCTTAGTAAAATAGTTTTTCCTAAAATCATCCCCCACTGTAAGTTGAGACCATTGCTCCTCGTTCTGCCATCCGTCACTACTGGGAACAGCTTCTCTCCATCCGTTTTGGAACCTCCCTTCAGGAAATTGAAGGCTGCTATCAAATCCCCCCTCACTCTTCTCTTCTGCAGACTAAACAAACCCAAATCCCTCAGTCTCTCCTCATAGGTCATGGGCTCCAGCCCCCTAATCATTTTGGTCGCCTTCTGCTGGACCCTCTCCAATGCGTCTACATCCTTTCTACAGTGGTGGGCTCAGAATTGGACACAATACTCCAGGTGTGGCCTCATCAGTGCTGAATAAAGGGGAATAATCACTTCTCTAGATCTGCTGGAAATGCTCCTCCTAATGCACCCCAACATGCTATTAGCCTTCTTGGCTACAAGGGCACCCTGTTGACTCATATCCAGCTTCTCATCCACTGTAATCCGCAGGTCCTTTTCTGCAGAACCGTTGCTTAGCCAGTTAGTCCCCTACCTGTAGAATGATTGATCTGTCTATCTATCTATCTATCTATCCCACTGAAGTTACCTGGGTGAAGCAGGAATCCTGAAGGACCATAAAACCTGTGCTGTTTGTTTTCACCTCAAGCAAAGTGAAACAGGGAAAATAAATTGTGTTTTAAATAACCTTAAAGCCATTCTGCCTCAGCTTGAAGAGTTGATCCCAGGGCACGATAAGGTATTTAAGGTGTTCCACTTCCAGTTCATATATAGTTACAAAGACGCAATGCAAATGGTTTGAAAGTACATTGCAACCCATCTGATTACACCCGGGATCTTGCTGGTTTTATAAAGCAAAGCAATGTCTCTTCCACTTTGGTCTCCGCGGAACTGGCTTCACAGCAACTGTGAGAGTATGTGTTTACAGTGAGGAGCTAAAACTTTAGTTTTGGACTAAACCCATCAGATTTCTGCCAGATTCCCCTTGTCCGTCTTTTTCTTTATTTCCTCAAGACACAATCCTGCTGCCAAAGACGCAGTGTTTCTCATTTTCCATTTAAATTCTTGGAACCTCCTGAGATGCACATTCTAAAGAAAGAAAGAAAAACATTCCACTGCCAAGTGGTGCTTGGTACTGAAAATCAGCCCCTTAGCAGGAGATGCCTCTGAGACCTGACGAAGGATTAGAACCTGGGAAGGTCCCAAGTATATTTTCATATAGACTCAGATAGCTGGGACTGCAGGAGTATCAACAAGATTTGCTAACGGGGAAATAGCCTCCACCTTCCGTTATATTTAGGTTGCATAGTCAATGTTGCCCAATTCACACAATTTGGAAAATATATGCAAAGAACATCCCTTCTTTCATTGCTCTTTTCCTTTGGAAGAGTGCATTGAAACAGTGGACAAAATTGTACCACTCATCCCGGTAGGGCTCCAAAGCTTACACATATGAGGTGTGAACCTGCAAAGACACCCGTTACTAACTTTACCACACAAATAGTCCCATTGGCTACAAAGTGGACTACTCATATGCATAAAATTACTCCTGGGAGTACAGGTTTGCCGGATCAGGAGCCTTAGTTTGGACAGTTCATTCGCCAGATTGTTTCCTAAATCTGCTGTGCATCTCTCCCTGCAGGTACCAATAATTATAGGCTCCTTTTCTGTCTTTCTGGTCATTTTCAAAATATTATTTGTGCTTCTCAAACCTGTATCATCTAATGGGAGGAGACAAATGAGAATTCTCTCTGGTCATTCAAAATACCTAATTCTGTAGAACAGATTTCATTAATTACTTATTAACTGAGTATAAAAACGTTTCCAGTGGTATGTGTGCATAGACAGCTCTACGCACATTCAGACAGAAAGCTCCTTATTGAGCAAAAGAAGAGAACGAGAAAGAAAAAACAGATAAAACAAGGATGAGTGATACAAGAGATTACAGCAGAGGCAGAGCTGAAAAAAGATCACATGAAAAGATCCTCATGGACAAGAAAATGGGCCTCATTCATCGTGTGCCCAGAGTAGAGTTCCATGCATGCTGTAGGAAGTTTCTGCTCCCATTCCCTAAGAGGAAGGAACTCAATTTTTCCCAGCAGCTAAAGAAAATCTGGCTTTTACAGGGCTATTTCTGTTAATCTGGTTTGCTGAGGCAGTGAGGGATGGGCAAGCCCACATACAGGCCCAGGGGGCATAGTGCAATGGAGCATGAAATGAGCCAGAGCAAGAGGAGAGTTCCACCCTCCGCCCAAAGAGGAGAAATTTCACTGCAAGAGCAGAGACCATGTGAGAGGGAGGCCAGGCTGGAGAATGCTGGCGATGCCATCACTCAGCTGAATGAAGGTGCCTGGCGGACAGGGGATGCTGAGAGTTGCTGTCAGTAGGCCAGATTGTCCCCTTGGGTTCCACCAGCCCAAGTCAGCAGAATCTGGCCTGTGGGTCCCCCCCAGCAGAAAGCCCTGGGCCACAGCAAGCAAAAGATGCCCTGGTAGATCCCTGACCAGCTTTGAAAGATGCTTCCCTTAACAGGCCCCTGCCCTGCCACATTAACTCTGGCATTAATGGAGCTGCACCCCCTCATACCAGTGGGAGAATTTAGCCTAGGACCTTTAGACCATATTTTATTTGCCCCCATTTCTTACTCTGGAGCTGTGGGGAGTGTAGCCCGTCAAGTTACTTACCTATCATGCTAATGATATGGTAGTGTTAATTTAGATTAATTAGGTAATAGTTAAGAGCTGTCATTCAAGAAGTCTGCTAAAGGCTGGTCTGCAGTACAATTTGTCCTGCCTGCCCGGTGCCACAGACAAAGCTGCTCTTAGCATTCCCACAGGCCCTTTGTTAGCTTGACTGATGTCCAGGTTCAGATGTAATACACTAGGTCTTATGTCTACCTATTGCAGCTTGTGAAGGCTCACTGAATACTAGCACAGCAGCACTCATCTCTTTGGAGGGACTTTGCCATTGACCTGCCTGGGTACAGGTGTGTGCCCTTTCTTGGCTGGGGCCAGGGCATGCTTGTAAATAAGAGTCTAGCAAGAGCCCCAAATTAGCGGTCCTGCTGCTTATACTTGTCTGTGTGCATGTGCTGCTTGCCTCCCCCCACCCCACGCAGCCAACTACAAGTCTGTTGGTGCCATGCACTGACTGGGCTGTGTGGCAGTCCAGATGCCATTAGGCGTAGGAGCAGCATGGGTGCAGTACAGCCCAGCCCAAGGAGCTGTCTGGTGAATCGCATTCCCCTGCAGTGCAGTGGTTCCTGCTCTAGGGTATAACAAAATGCTTCAGCATCTGAATACACTTTCCAATGAGTGCCATGCCTGTGCTAGGGAAGGATTGCACTTGAATGAAGGAACATACATAAGCTCACAGACCAGGTCAAGTAATATGGGGCTATATTTTATCTTTTGTCCAGGCTGTAAAAGGCCATTTGCAAGATCAGCAGAAGCTGAGGTTAGCAAATGTCCATGGTTGAGACATGGTCTCACGCAGAGGCCGGTCATAGTTTATTTATGGTTTCCCAGGACTGAAAAGGGGAACTTATCTTTGGGACCTTTTACCCACATAGGATGGGAGGAAAAATACCCTCAGATTCAGCAGATGCATCATTATATAAAAGTCTCATAATAACTGGTTCAGGATGATTTGAGTAATCAGGGCACAGAATGTGATCGATAACCACAAAGGCCCATGGCAATGAATTGGCATATATGATAATAAGTTGAGAGCAATGATACATTGACCTATAGGAAAAGAACACTTCAGCATTAGATACATCCCCTACTGAATATGCATCAAACATGTTATTGTCAGCATCACTTAGTGTAAAAGTGGGACCCCAGCCCAGGGGCGAGAGGGAGGAGAAGATGTCGTCCTTGGAAGGGCCCGAATGATGGTCCCTAATGATGGGGAAGGTGAAGATAATGACAAAAATGATGGGCTAGCACCTAAGATTGTTCAAGAAGGAATGATGTAAGTCTATGGTATGGAAATATGGATGGACATTCCCTGTTTTATGAAATTGGGGTGCTTGTGACTGTGCAAACCGTATTAATAAACTATATTTGTAAATATACAAGAGTTTATGTAGTGTGAGTGTTGCAACTGTGCACATCAGGGTTCCCAGTCATAGAATAATTGAATACTGGGCCTGATCCTGAGACAAAGAACCTGTCAACCCTATAGGTGGTAATTAGAAATTTAATAGTAATCTTAGAGCAGGCAACAGGAGGATGTATTTTATTGTGAAGCCAGCCTCTAGGTGGCCCCCGTGGAGAGAAGTCCCAGCCCACTGTTCTATCTGAGCTACAGGGCAGACCCATCCCACTAGCTAGCTCTAGACACTGGAGGCTCAAACCTGCTGGTAACCATGCAGGTGCATGCATGCCTGGGGAAGTGAAGTAAAAACCACAGAGTCAGTTCATGAGCTAAGATGTGCCCGGAGAAGATGCATAGACATGTGGAATTTCGGAGTTTTAAGGAGGCTGGATTCTGGCCCTCCTGCTCCAAAGGCCCAGGCCTGTACTGTTTGAGCTAAAGGAAAATCCCATTTCTGATTGACAAGGCTTAGTTAAGAACATAAGAACAGCCATACTGGGTCAGACCAAAGGTTCATCTAGCCCAGTGTCCTGTCTGTTGACAGTGGCCAATACCAGGTGCCCCAGAGGGAGGGAACACAACAGGTAATCATCATGTGATCCCTCTCCTGTCATCCATTTCCAGACAGAGGCTAGGGACACCATTCCTACCCATCCTGGCTAATAGCCATTGATGGACCTAACCTCCATGAAACTATCTAGCTCTTTTGTGAACCCTGTTAAAGTCCTAGTTTTCACCACATCCTCTGGCAAGGAGTTCCACAGGTTGACTGTGTCCTGAATGAAGAAAAACTTCCTTTTGTTTCTTTAAAGCTGCTGCCTATTAATTTCATTTGGTGACCCCTAGTTCTTATACTGTGGGAATAAGTAAATAGCTTTTCCTTATTCACTTTTTCTACACCAGTCATGATTTTATAGACCTCTATCATATTCCCCCTTTGGGTACGGCTACACTGTGTTTATTTTTTCGGAAGAGGTATGCAAATAGCACTTGCATTTGCATACCTTCTTCTGGTTTTTTTTCTGAAGAGGCTTTTCCACTATTTGGCCCCGTCTACATGGGGCCAAATGTAAGAAACCCCTGCTCTTTCGAACGTCCCCTTCTTCCTCATAAAATGAGGTTTACAGGGGGCTTTTGAAAAAGGGTCTTTTTTCCAACATTTGGCCTCATGTAGATGGGGCCAAATGGCAGAAAAGCCTCTTCCGGGAAAAAAAACAGAAGAAGGTATGCAAATGCAAGTGCTATTTGCATACCTCTTCCAGAAAAAAAAAAGACAGTGTAGGCGTACCCTTAGTCTCCTCTTTTCTAAGCTGAAAAGTCCAAGTCTTTTTAATCTCTCTTTATATGGGACCCATTCCAAACCCCTAATCATTTTTGTTGCCCTTTTCTGAACCTTTTCCAATGCCAACGTATCTTTTCTGAGATGAGGTGACCACATCTATACGCAGTATTCAGGATGTGGGCGTACCATGGTTTTATATAGAGGCAATAAGATATTCTCTGTCTCATTCTCCATCCCTTTTTTAATGATTCCTAACATTGTTTACTTTTTCACTGCCGCTGCACTCTGAGTGGATGTTTTCAGAGAACTATCCACAATGACAACACTCATATCCTTTTCCAGCTTCTTTCTCTCCACATGGCAGGCCTACAGAAAAGAATATGGTGGGGTACAGGCTGGGCAGAAGCCAGGAGAGGTCATTCTGATGGGGCTCACTGATAATGCCCCGCACTGCTTTGCTGTGGTTGGAGGTAGGTTGTGTGAAGAGCTCTCTGTACATGCAATAATCTGTAATTCATGTAGACTGCTCCTAGCTGTGATAGATTGGGCTGCTCTCTCCCCCCCCCCCCACACACACACACAACCCTTTAACAGCACATTCCAAATCTTACACAGATCTTTGTTTTTGTTTTTTAACCTCTGTGCCCTGAGCTGTCCTGGGCATGTGAGAGCTACATAAATCCCACACTGTATTGTTGGGGATAGCAATAGATAAATTACCCAGAATTCTTGCTTGGATTGGGATGTAATGCATTGGATTTGGCTGGTTCCCTGCTGTAATGCATGCTAGCGTGCATATATCATCTGAGACATCTCATAATGACATATAAACAATGACAAAGCCACCTGCTGGCCGGCTGGAAGATCTGGGCCTGAACTTTAGCAAGCCATTTATCCATTTTTTAAAAAGCATTCAGGGCAGATGATTCAACTTTCATTCAAAAACCAATCCGCTCAAAGCTAGCCATTTATCAGTGACTCCCAGTGCCTGGCATGGAGGTGAAACACAAAACCAAGTGACCTCTAGCTGAGCATGCTATAGTCCATTTGGACCCATATGATAATACATCAGATTAAACGAGCCTAAAGCTTCCAAACTGGTGTCATGCACCTTCTCTTAACAGGCTAGATGGGATTGCCCTTGGCAAAACCAACATCACCAGAGGTACAATAGTAGATGTGAGGGGAGAGAGATTTTCTCCTCTGGAATTCACTGCTTCAGGTATGAATTTGTTTCTTACATATTCCTGGGTCCTTCTGCCAATACATTCATCCCTGGTGTCTGATGAATTCAGCCCAATGTCTTTAAAATATTGGTCTTGAAAATTAGAACTGTAATGTTGTAAAGTGTTTAATTTAATCTATCTATGGGTATGTCTACACTGCCATCCTAGTTCAAACTAGGGTGGCTAATGTAGGCATTCGGAGTTGCAAATGAAGCCCGGGATTTAAATATCCCGGGCTTTATTTGCATGTTCCCGGGTGCCACCATTTTTAAATGCCCCGTAGTTCGAACTCCCTGCTCGCGACTACACGCGGCATGGACTAGGTAGTTCTTAGTAAAGCTCCTAATTTGAATGACTGTTACTCCTCCTGCAATAAGGAGTAACAGTAGTTCGAATTAGGAGCTTTAATTCGAACTACCTAGTCCGTGCCTCGTGTAGCCGCGGGCAGGGAGTTCGAACTATGGGGCATTTAAAAATGGCGGCGCCCAGGAACATGCAAATAAAGCCCAGGATATTTAAATCCCAGGCTTCATTTGCAACTCCAAATGCCTACATTAGCCACCCGAGTTCAAACTAGGGTGGCTGTGTAGACATACCCTATGGTACTTATATGGCTCCTGTTATCATAGTATTTGAGCATGTCATGGTCTTTAATGCATTTATATTTACTAGGGAACTAGCATACAGAGAGACTGATTTACCCAGGGACCTGCAGGAAGTCAGTGGAAACACAGAGAATTGAACACTGATCTCTGAAACCTGATGTGCTAACCATTTGACAATCCTTCCTCTAAACAGAGCCTAGTTACTGACTGGGACCTTTAAATGCTACCACAATACAAAATAATAATAATAATAATAATTAATAATAATTAATATCATTCTATTAGAATGTTGTTTTGTGTGTGGAAAAAGTAATAGGGGATAAATACTCTAACTTGCTCAACTCTGAGATATGCTACATCATCCCTGGTGCTATACACATAGGCTTGGAAAGAGATTTTTATTTGTGAGTATTAGTACCACCAGTTTCACCATACACATGTAAGCTGACACAAATATTTCCATTGATGATAATAGAAATTTACAGATAAGTGAAGTAAGAAAAATGTGGCATGAAAACTTATTAGAGTTTGCTTTAAGGATATTTACTTTGCATATTTTAACATGTGATTTTGACCATTTGTATTTTAAATGTATAAAAGCGATAACTTTTGGAAACTTAACACCTACTATCATTGAATAACTAATGTCTTACATGCCCTCTCCTAATTTCCCACAACTATGAAACTTTAAAGTGATAAAAATATTCTTAAAACATCCTTAAAATCCATACTTTTATGCAACTGAGAACATGTAAATTGATAAAACTAGAAAAAAGCTTAAAATAAATATAAATATCTGTTGAAATTATAAAAAATGGAATGATATACACATATATTTCCATTATTATTATTATTATTATGATAGTGGTATCACAGAGCAAGTCACTGTGCTCTGGAAAATCATTCATTGTTGCATATTATTTTGCAAAGTTATCCCAGTGTGCTTGGTGCCATGCAGACTGTTAAATGGACAGTGATAGAGATGCAGCCGTGTTAGTCTGGTCTAGCTGAAACAAAAGACAGAACTATGTAGCACTTTAAAGACTAACAAGATGGTTTATTAGGTGATGAGCTTTCGTGGGCCAGACCCACTTCCTCAGATCAATAAGTGGAAGAAAATTGGCACACATATATACCAAAGTGATACAATCAAAAAAATGAACGCATGTGAAATTGACAAATCAAATTTTAGAACAGAGTGGGGGTGAGGGGGGGAAGGTTAGTGTCTGTGAGGTAATGACATAAGGGTGATAATAGGGGAAGTTTCCGTGAGGTAATGACATTAGGGGTGATAATTGGGGAAGCTATCTTTGTAATGGGTGAGATAATTAGAGTCTTTGTTTAGACCCATACATAAAGTGTCAAATTTAAGCACGAATGGCATCACACAAAGAAGGCAGGAGGAGAGCAACATGTAGCAGGGGGGTAAAACTAAGCACACATCTTGCCACACCAAAAAATTTGTGCTTGTTTGTGTGAAGTTAACGGGGCCCAGTGGGAATCATCAGGGCAAGGCCTGTGTGGTGATGACAACACCGTAAAAAGATTGCTTTCAGATCCATTTTATGCACACATCTGAAGGGAACTCATAGAAATCAGTTCTATGACCCAATACTGTCCTCAGACAGAGCTAGCTAGTACCGCTCTCCAGATCCACAGCTATTCTCAGGCAAAGCTGGGCTCTGCAGGGTACTTTTCTCTGAACCCCTCACTGCCCTCAGGAAGTCTGAATGGTCCCCCTGTGTTATCTGCACACACAGATTTCCATGCATCTTAAACCCATGCATGGGCCTGATAAGTAACAGTTCATGATAACCCAGAGCCAGACCTTCTAATAAATCCCTTCTTCAGATTCCCTATTCTGTTGAACCAGCAGTCTATAACCTGGAGGAAAGTAATAAGAACATAAGAACGGCCGTACTGGGTCAGACCAAAGGTCCATCTAGCCCAGTATCCTGTCTGCTGACAGTGGCCAGCACCAGGTGCCCCAGAGAGGGTGGACCGAAGACAATGATCAAGCGATTTGTCTCCTGCCATCCCTCTCCAGCCTCTGACAAACAGAGCCCAAGGACACCATTTTATCCCCTGGCTAATAGCCTTTTATGGATCTAACCTCCATGAAATTATCTAGCTTCTCTTTAAACTCTATTATAGTCCTAGCCTTCACAGCCTCCTCTGGCAAGGAGTTCCACAGGCTGACTACACGCTGTGTGAAGAAGAACTTTCTTTTATTAGTTTTAAACCTGCTACCCATTAATTTCATTTGGTGTCCTCTAGTTCTTCTATTTAGGGAACTAATAAATAACTTCTCTTTATCGGCCCTCTCCACACCACTCATGATTTTATATACCTCTATCATATCCCCCCTCAGTCTCCTCTTTTCTAAACTGAAAAGTCCCAGTCGCTTTAACCTCTCCTCATATGGGACCCGTTCCAAACCCCTAATCATTTTAGTTGCCCTTTTCTGAACCCTTTCCAAGGCCAAAATATCTTTTTTGAGGTGAGGAGACCACATCTGTACACAGTATTCAAGATGTGGGCGTACCATAGCTTTATACAGGGTCAGGAAGATATTCTGGGTCTTATTTTCTATCCCTTTCTTAATAATTCCTAGCATCCTATTTGCCTTTTTGACAGCCGCTGCACACTGTGTGGAAGTTTTCAGAGAACTGTCCACGATAACTCCAAGATCTCTTTCCTGATTTGTCGTAGCCAAATTAGCCCCCATCATACTGTACGTATAGTTGGGGTTATTTTTCCCGATGTGTATTACTTTACACTTATCCACATTAAATTTCATTTGCCATTTTGTTGCCCAGTCACTCAGTTTGGTGAGATCTTCTTGGAGTCCCTCACAGTCTGCTTCTGTCTTGACTATCCTAAACAGTTTGGTATCATCCGCAAACTTTACCACCTCACTGCTTACCCCTTTCTCCAGATCATTTATGAATAAGTTGAACAGGATTGGTCCTAGGACTGACCCTTGGGGGACACCACTAGTTACCCCTCTCCATTCTGAAAATTTACCATTTATTCCTACCCTTTGTTTCCTGTCTTTTAACCAGTTCTCAATCCAAGAAAGGACCTTCCCTCTTATCCCATGGCCATGTAATTTACACAAGAGCCTTTGGTGAGGGACCTTGTCAAAGGCTTTCTGAAAATCTAAGTATACTATATCTACTGGATCCCCCTTGTCCGCATGTTTGTTAACAATGAAGGCAGAACAGTCACACTGAGTGGTAAAAAACAAACAAAACAAAACTGCATCCTTAGGGGGAATCCTAGTCCATACATGGCAACCTACAGCCACTTTTCTTGTTATGGTCTCTGCAGATCACTGCTAGCTCACACGGCGGAGAGGAAAAAATGCAGTAGGTACAACTTCTTGGGAAACTGCCCAAAGCCAACAGACACAGCTGCCTCTCTTTTCTACATCCACAGCAGCTAAAAATGTCTGAGGTTGAGGCTTCTTCTTACACTGCCACTTGATGGAAGATTTTGGTATTGTACATCTAGCCTCCAACTGGCCCAAAAGCATGAGAGTACCTGTTGATGGGTTTCTGCCTGGGCACTGTATTGCTTCATCAGCCTAAGAACACACAGCAAAGCAGTATGTGCAGACATTATACATACACATTCCTGCATTTCTGTAGCTCCTGCCACTCAAAGCACTTGTGCAAATATGAATGGTCCCAACACCCTAGTCAAGCAAGTATGATGAGGGGACTGAGATGCAGACGGGTGAAGAGACTGTACGCAACGGGGGCAGTGATGAAACCAGGGATAGGACTCAGATTTCCCGACTTCTGCTCCACAGCCGTGCCACCCCGGCTTCAGTAAAACTTACTCATGGTTTCTTAAAGCAGAGAAGCCCAGGAATGCCCACTAAGGGTAAGCAGTGGTTCCTGGTGTGATGTATTGGGTCACAGAGAAGCCCTTGAGACTGTCACCCAATGGGCTGATCATACCACTGAGCCCGCTGTTTGGTATTTATCACCCCTTTCAATCCGTCACACCTGGCACGGCTCCATTGGTGCTGGGGTCACTAGTTTGTGATGCAACTATTGGAGATTTGTTCCAGGCCTGCCTTATGCTGTGGTAAAACCCTCTGGCAATAGAAGGAGCAACTGGGTTCCAAACACTCACAGGAATAAAGCTCACCCAGGTCGGGCAAAGGAATACCCCTTGTTGCCCAGACTTAAATAAAGCAGCAGCTAGTGTATCTCCCACTGGCAGAGGTGGGCTCCTGCCTCACCTCACCTGATTGCACAGCACTGTGCTGAGATGGTATTTTCATTCCCTGATGCTGCAAAGCATGGAGTCAAGCAGCCTCAGTGGGGTGAGGGGTGAGGACAGCACCATCATAACAAAGTACTGTACACAGGAGATGACATAAAAAAACATCAGCCTCTGCAGCAGCAGAGATATTTTCAGCAAGCTGATGGTGACTAGTTCTCCCCACATACCCGGAGAGCCTGGGTTGAGACTCACAGGACGGGAGCAGGGCAGAGAGAGAATGAAGGTTCACTCAGTCTTTTCCTCCACATTCAGAGTTCAAAATCATCTCTCTCCTCAACCCGCAAAGAACTGTTCTCGTCCACATACCATCCTGCCCCCTCCTTCATTCTCATTTATATTCTGGCTAATCTAGCACACAGCAATAGAGCTCTCCTCTCTGTTGTAGGATAGCTCTTTATTTCCTGTCCAGAGGTTGCTTTTGAACTGAAATAATTAAGAGCCAAATTGCCAGCCACCTTCATTGTCTGCACCCAAACTATTTGGAGGCACATTCTTCTCCATCCGTGCATGCAGGATCCTGCTTTGCATGTAAAGAACCCTGCATTTGCACACACATATGCTAGGGGGTTTAAACACAAACATCTGTACCCATAACTATTGCAGTTGTAGTTTAAGGTGGCCAGGGCAAAATTTGGATCCTAAAACTTAAGAAAAAAACCCATGTCTTTCTGGTGTAAATAGGAAATTGGGTTTATTTCAGTTTCCTGTTTATAACACTGGTGAAGTAAGGTTGGTGAGAACATATCATGGATTTGAGTTGTAAATTGTATGTGATAAGCTGGTTTTTCTTTCTATAATAAGTGAGAGGACACCAAAAGAGAAAAGGGTAGTCAGTGTCACCAAGGCTGAATAGTTATGTCATAATAGCTTTTCCCCACCTGTCAGAGAGAGGAGACAATTATTGTAATCATGTGCCCTTGTCCCCTTTCCCCTCAGCTTCCTGATGTATTATTGCATCTCGACACTTTACAGCAGGGAAGGCAGGCAAAGATTAAGGCTGCTGCTGAAATAAAATTTTCTAATTTAATGTTCAATAGAAAGGGCAGAAAAAAATATCCAGTACTGTTTTGGCCACTAGCTTCACATCTCCTTCTTCCTGCTCCTGTTGGAGAATGCTAAATGATCGTATTAATAGAGCTGTTCATCCTGATTTGCCAGCATGTACTTATTTGTCACTATCCCACAGCATCACCAAGCATATGCAGGTCTTGACTGAAGAATAGATTTAATAAGGTCTGATTCTGCCCTCCATACTTATGTTCAGTAGTACGTTACTCTGCAAGTGAACACATCAAGATCAATGGTGAAGTGCCAGGCTGCAAAATTGAGTCCAGTGGGAAATTAGATCCCACACACTCAGATTTAGTGTCCTGTAATCATGATTATTCACACCAATGTTATAAAATACAGAGGGCACAACTCAGAGCCTGAAAGGAAGACCAAGTTTATGAGGAACTGCTCTCCAAGAAAGCACTTGACTGGCCTGTGGGACAACAAGTAGGGCTGAGCCAATCATTTGCGACACGTAATTTCTGAGAGGGATTTTAACCTCTTCATTTTGTGAATGTCTGCGAGCAGATGGTGCATGCTGTGATGCCTACCAAAACTTGACAATGCTTAGGCTGCTAATGTGCATAGACCATTGCCTGTCATACTGACAAATGTTGTCTCATTGCTTAACTGTACTCCCCTGTCTGTAAATGTTCCTATGTCTGTTCTCTCTTGAGTTACAAAAATTATAATCCCTTGAGGCAGGGATCCATTTTTTGTTGTTTCTAGAGCTCCTTGCATAATGGGTCCTGGTCTATGATTGGTATCCTGAGGCACCAGGAGAATGCAAATAATATATAATAAAACCTCTGATAACATCATTATCTGACCATATTCAATTAAAATATATCAGAATTTTTTACTCTCTGGCTTGGTCATGAATATTTGAATTATTCAGTGTCTTTTGGAAAGTTCCAATTTCTGATGTCAGGTAATGAAAATGTCATTTTTTAAAACAGAAGTTTCTACCTCTCAGGGTTGTAGAGCAAACTAGAAAAAGATTAGTATTATACAGTTAAAAACTAGAAGGCAAATAAAACATATCCACTATTTTACTCTCATGACTTCCATGGGTTTAGGGCTCATTGGTTTTGAACGCTTGGTGCCAGCGATACCATAGCAAGGAAAGATTTTGGAGCATGGAAAGTAAACTGAAAAGGAAATCTCTTGTCCACCGAGTGTATTTCAAGTGGAAGGGCCATTTTCTCCCACACCTGTAATCCATGCGTTCAACACTGTTGTTGAAGAAGTGGGTTTTGCCCATGAAAGCTCATGATACTATATATATTTTGGTTAGTCTTTAAGGGCATGTCTATACTAGGAAATTATTTTGAAATAATAACTCCCAAAATAACTTTCGAAATAGCATGTCTACACTACAGGGAAGCCTCAAAATTAGTCCAAGGCAGGCTCCCTTAACGTGGACATGCCTCCTCGACTAAGAGCCCCAGGAAGCGGAAAGGAGGGGGTGATTACTTTGAATGACTCTGGGGAGTAGTTATTTTGAAATAGCAGCAGTGTAGTGTCAACACTACCGCTATTTCAGAATAAGCATTATTCCTCATGGGAGGCAGGTGTTATTATTTCGAAATCACCAGCTTGTTATTCCGAAATAACGGGTGTGGTGGCGTGGACACGCCTCGTTATTTCGAAATAAGCGGAGTTATTTCCACATAACACCCTAGTGTCAACATAAGAACATAAGAACATAAGAACGGCCGTACCGGGTCAGACCAAAGGTCCATCTAGCCCAGTATCCTGTCTGCCGACAGTGGCCAGCACCAGGTGCCCCAGAGGGGGTGGACCGAAGACAATGATCAAGCGCTTTGTCTCCTGCCATCCCTCTCCAGCCTCTGTCAAACAGAGGCCAAGGACACCATTTTATCCCCTGGCTAATAGCCTTTTATGGACCCAACCTCCATGAAATTATCCAGCTTCTCTTTAAACTCTGTTATAGTCCTAGCCCTCACAGCCTCCTCTGGCAAGGAGCTCCATATGCTGACTACACGCTGTGTGAAGAAGAACTCTCCTCTATTAGTTCCAAACCTGCTACCCACCAACTTCATTTGGTGTCCTCCAGTTCTTCTATTTAGGGAACAAATAAATAACTTTTCTTTATCGGCCCTCTCCATACCACTCATGATTTTATACACCTCTATCATATCCCCCCTCAGTCTCCTCTTTTCTAAACTGAAAAGTCCCAGTCGCTTTAACCTCTCCTCATATGGGACCCGTTCCAAACCCCTAATCAATTTAGTTGCCCTTTTCTGAACCCTTTCCAAGGCCAAAATATCTTTTTTGAGGTGAGGAGACCACATCTGTACACAGTATTCAAGATGTGGGCGTACCATAGTTTTATACAGGGGCAGTAAGATATTCCGGGTCTTATTTTCTATCCCTTTCTTAATAATACCTAGCATCCTATTTGCCTTTTTGACCGCCGCTGCACACTGTGTGGAAGTTTTCAGAGAACTGTCCACGATAACTCCAAGATCTCTTTCCTGATTTGTCGTAGCCAAATTAGCCCCCATCATACTGTACGTATAGTTGGGGTTATTTTTCCCAATGTGCATTACTTTACACTTATCCACATTAAATTTCATTTGCCATTTTGTTGCCCAATCACTCAGTTTGGTGAGATCTTCTTGGAGTCCCTTACAGTCTGCTTCTGTCTTGACTATCCTAAACAGTTTGGTATCATCCGCAAACTTTACCACCTCACTGCTTACCCCTTTCTCCAGATCATTTATGAATAAGTTGAACAGGATTGGTCCTAGGACTGACCCTTGGGGGACACCACTAGTTACCCCTCTCCACTCTGAAAATTTACCATTTATTCCTACCCTTTGTTTCCTGTCTTTTAACCAGTTCTCAATCCAAGAAAGGACCTTCCCTCTTATCCCATGGCCATGTAATTTACACAAGAGCCTTTGGTGAGGGACCTTGTCACCAAAGGGGTAAGGCGCCACAGGACTGTTCCTTGTGTTTAAAGTTACGGACTAATATGGCAATTGTGACGCGGCGGCGGGGGGGGGGGGGTGTGAAATCAGGCAACATTTGTCTCCCAGGGTACAGCCACAGTAAAGGTGTGTCTACACAGCACCCTAAACTCAAAATAAGATACGCCACTCGCTATTTCGAATCTATTTCGAAATGGGCCACTTTGAAACCTGGCGCGGCGGCTTGTGCAGAGGCGGGGTAGCAATGGCCCTGCAGTGCAGCGGGCCCCTCAGGGGCGAGCGCTGTCAGCACTTTCGCCCATCACAGTTCCGCCCCGGGGGCGCAGGGTTTGCTCTGTCAGCAGCACTGCCCGGGGAAAGTTTTTGTCACGGGGGGGGGGGGGGTGTCCAACAAGGCTCAGTGGCCTCGGCTAACGGTCCGTCCAGGAGCCCTTGCGGAGCCCAGACCCGCCAGCGGGACAACCACGGGGGGGGGGGGGGGGGGGGGATGGAAACTGGACGGTTGGGAGGCCGCGCGTGTCCCCCTTTCCTGCCCACGTGAGCGAGCCACCCGCTACGGGGGCGGGACTGTCTACTGGCCAATAGGCGGCGGCGAGGCCGGGCACGGCTCTGCTCCGATGGGTGCAGGCTGGTGTCACTCCGCGGGAAAGGCGGGTCGCTGAGAGCGGGGGCCAGGGGGGCCTCGGCGGTGATTTGTAACACTTTGGAGGGGAGCGGTGGGGAGGCGGCGTCTGAGCCCGGAGCAGTAAGGGGTGGGGGCTGGGGCTGGGGCTGTGGGGTGAGAGGAATGGGGGGGTGGGAGCAGTGCCGGGGCTGGCTGTGGGGTGAGAGGAATGGGGGGGTGGGGGGCAGTGCTGGGGCTGGCTGTGGGGTGAGAGGAATGGGGGGGTGGGGGGCAGTGCCGGGGCTGGCTGTGGGGTGAGAGGAATGGGGGGGTGGGGGCAGTGCCGGGGCTGGCTGTGGGGTGAGAGGAATGGGGGGGTGGGGGCAGTGCCGGGGCTGGCTGTGGGGTGAGAGGAATGGGGGGGTGGGGGCAGTGCCGGGGCTGGCTGTGGGGTGAGAGGAATGGGGGGGTGGGGGGCAGTGCCGGGGCTGGCTGTGGGGTGAGAGGAATGGGGGGGTGGGGGGCAGTGCCGGGGCTGGCTGTGGGGTGAGAGGAATGGGGGGGTGGGGGGCAGTGCCGGGGCTGGCTGTGGGGTGAGAGGAATGGGGGGGTGGGGGCAGTGCCGGGGCTGGCTGTGGGGTGAGAGGAATGGGGGAGTGGGGGCAGTGCCGGGGTTCGCTGTGGGGTGAGAGGAATGGGGGGGTGGGGGGCAGTGCCGGGGCTGGCTGTGGGGTGAGAGGAATGGGGGGGTGGGGGCAGTGCCGGGGCTGGCTGTGGGGTGAGAGGAATGGGGGGGGTGGGGGCAGTGCCGGGGCTGGCTGTGGGGTGAGAGGAATGGGGGGGTGGGAGCAGTGCTGGAGCTGGCTGTGGAGGTGAGAGGAATGTGGGGTGGGGAGCAGTGCTTAGCGGATCTTGTATTCGAGTAGGGCTGTGCAAGAGTTTAGGTATGGCAGGAACCAGCTCTGCAAAGTGTAGCGGGAGGTGGATATTTTCAGTCACTGGGGTGTCTAAAAGCCTGCCCAGTTCATACAACAGTGCTGAGCAATTTCCTTTGCCCTAGCTGCTAATAAGGAGTACACCCTGCAAAACTGGAAGAGTGCCTCAGTGGACTCAGGATTGCATCTCCTCCCCTCCCTCTCCTCCCTCCCCTCCCCCCAAGCTTGTGTTAGGCCCACAGGCTCAATAACTGAAAGAAACCTCTGAGAATTGTTGCTGAAGTTAAGGGAAGTGAAAGTTACAGACTCAGCCTAGCTTAAAGGAACTGACCCCTTGTCTGGAGTTGGTTGCACTGCAGTAAACTTAAACATGTCTCTTTATAAACCCATATCAAAGACAGTGCATGGGGAGTTTGCAGATCACGAGGCACCTTAGTGGCTGGGCACTTGTGCTGTAGTGCAGAGTTCTAGCAATCAGCCCTCTAACCCACTGGCTTGCTGATGTGTGGTCAGTGTACAGTGTGGAAAGAGTATCAGGGTAGGTGTTGGAGAGGGTCAGATGTCCAAAGTATGTGGGTGAGGGAAAAAGGCTGTTTATTTCGTTCTGACCCTCTATGTGGGATCCATACTGTATGTGTGCACAGGAATGGCTTGCCAGAATCAGGGGGAGAGTCTGAGAGAAGAGCTGACGTGTGCCATCTGCTGTGAGCTTTTCAGTGACCCTGTCATGCTGGAATGCATGCACCATTTCTGCAGGGCATGCATCCAACGTTACTGGGACAAGTGCTCCCGGGTCCCTTCCTGCCCTCAGTGCAGAAGGGAGTTCCCCAACCGCACCTTTCGGTCCCACTACCTGGTATCGGGGGTGGTGGAGAAGTTGCGGAGGTACAGCTCAGAGGACCACAAGAGAAAAATGCAGGTGAGTGCTTGTTGTCATGCTTATTTAGAAGGCATCAATCATAGTAAAATCTGAAGCAGGCACACGTGCCTCAGCACAGTGTAGGGCAGATACATGTCTCTTACACACCCGCTTCTCTGAGGTAGGTTCATTCACACATCTAACCACATAGACATCGTTCACCTGTGGATAGCACAATGAGGACTGTCTGGTTCTCTCACTGTATCCTTCCTCTCCCTCTCTCCAGCTCCTGGCAAGGTGCACTCTGTAGTTCAGCTTTTGTGCTGTTGCTTCTCCTACATTGCTTACTTGTTGCAGCCTGGTGACAATGATCAAAGCATTATTATTGTTTGTAGCATGTAGGGGCCCTGATCCAGGATTGGGGCCCTGATCCAGGATTAGAGATCTGTTAGGCCAAGTGCTGTACAAACAAGTGATAATTGACTCCTCGCCCCAGAGAGTTCAAAACAAACAAATGTTAAACACCATGCCAAACTTATATCCCCAGCTCTGATATATCCTGAATTCTCTCAACCCACTGGATTCATGTGTGCATAAACTGTCAGCTTAGCTCATGACCATACACCTCAGATTGGTTGGTTGATTGTTTTTGCCTTGTGTTTAAACAGCTGCTTCTAGAGTCAGTGCCATGTATGTAGGCTGCTTCACTAAACTAGAAAGCAGCAGAGTATTGAAATGGTCTCCTTTTATTTTTCCTTCTTAGAAACATCTTGAAAATGCATTGCGAGCTCACCAGAGAGAGATGGAGAACTTTTTGCGACAGAAGCACACCGCGGAAGAGGATGTTTGCAGTCTGACGGTAATGCCAATTCTCTCAGCTACTCTCATGTAGACTCTATGGCAATGCCATTTACTTGGCTAAGGGAAGATTGGGAGGTTATTGGTAGAGGCAGTAGGCACCCAACAGCCTCCTGTAATAACGTTTTGTTCTTCTTCACACTACTGCTGCTACAAGTTTGCCTGCAGGGTGAGTAAGGATCAGGCAGGATATAATCGGAGCTCTTCTACCTTGAGAAAAGAATAAAAGTGGAATATTGTTTAAAAAAAAAAAACCCTGAGTTTTTCGGGGTCTTGAAAAACCTGACCAATAAGCAGGCATGCAGCAGTTACCTATTATCACCATTTTATGCCAAGTATGTTAGATTATGGACAAAAGATTAAAACCAGCAAAGTAAAAGTGCTGTGGAGACAGCAAAAAGAACAGCTCCTCAGTCAAGTACCGATCGATCTGCTGAGATGCCTTTGCAGAAGGGAAGATGAATAACTGTAATTGCAGCACTTACAGAAATGCCCATAGGGTAATTACAGAGGAGTGTACAAAGCCAGCTAAAGGCTCCTGAACCTTAGTAAAATATACCAGAGCTTTTCCTTTCCAGAGCTACATCTTGAGCTAATAGATTTGTCAGACTTCCCTAAGCCATGTGATAGAATTTAATTTGGGGTGTACATTTATAGTTGTATATAATGGCTCATTGGGTGACAATCATCAGTGTCAAAGCTCCCATGGCTTTAAACATTTGGGTTTTTTTTTTTCAGAAACCAAGTGAGAGTTACTTAGGGATCCAGAATGAAGTTTGTCACATGTAACCCACAAGAACATTACCCCTCTACCTTTCAGAGAATGGCTGAAAAGAAAAGGCATTAAGTACTTGTTAACACAGGCTTTTGCTGGATTCTAATAAACTGGTGCACCAAAGCTTAGACAGGGTCCAAATTGCTCAGTGCATGATAAAAGATGACATCTGGGCTGGGCTGGGCTGATGAGCAGTTGCTAGTTCTGGAGAGTTGCCAGACTGTGGGGTTTTTGTTTTTTTACTGCAAAAGCTGTGATGTAACCACAAAATCAGTCTGATTCCAGGTCTGTTTCCATGACAGAGCAGTTAAGTTAATGACCAAATTTAAATATTCCTGTCATTGTAGAGGTCCCTATAAATTCACAGTAGTTCAGATTCATTCTTAGAACATTAGGAAGCCAAATAGTCTTTTTAGCTTTTCTCAAAGTTGAGTTAAACATTTATAAAATGTAGGCTGATTCACTAAATTACTATAGATAAACCCAAATGTAATAGTGGCTACAGTATAATTATACTTTCCTTTTCAAGGATAAAAGGTACCTAAAAGTAGCAGTGTGCTAAACTTCAGAAAAGGGGGAGAAATGATGAAGCTAGCTAGGAAGGCCCTTCAGAAGTCAAGAAATTAAAATTCTTTGATCTAGTATAGAGCTTAAATAAACAACCATAACACAACTACAAAGGGCATAAATACCCCCAAACCAAAAATGAAGCAGGAAGAAATGAACTAGTATGGCTAAATGGCAGGGCTGGGCTGGGCCGGGCCATTTATTCAACCCAAAGGAGTATCCTTCAGTAAATGGAAATCTGTTCCTAGTGAAGCTGACAGCAGTTGATGATATGTAAGAAAGAAATTAGGAGGGTAAGATAGCATTTGAAGAACAAATGACCAAAATTATAAGGCCAAATAAAAAATTCTTAAGTGTAACAGAAGCAGGAAGCCATCAGGAGAGTCAGTAAGTCTGTTGAACCAATTAAAGAGGATATGAGCATGGCAGAAATAAACATTTATTCTTTCCCTCTGTCTTTACCACAGAGGATATTTGGGAGATACTGACTACCTGACAAGAGTGGGTATTAGGTTCACTCAGACACTGAGATGTCAAGAGAAGGTTCTGGAACCAATTGAGAAATTAAATGCAAAAGTTACTAGTAATGGATAGTTGCACCCAAGAGTTCTGAAAGAATTTGAGAATAAAATTGCTGAGCAACTAAGAAAACTCTGCAATCGCTCATTAAAATCAGCTGCTATCCTGAAAGCTAGCAGGTATACCTGTCTTAATTTCATTGTTTTAACTCCTAGGGTGAGCCTAGGAGTTACAGACTGTAAACTTCATTTTAGAAGCAGGGAAATTATTATTTGAGATGGTAAGTAAAGATAGTTATAAAACATTTGGATTAATATGGTATGATGGGAATAAACCAAATACAGTTTCAGAAAAGGGATATATCTTCAGTCAACTAGAAATTCCTTGAACTTGTCAATATAATATGAGACAAGGAGGGCTGGTTGGCACACGCTTTCAAAAGCCTGTGACAATTTCCTTCCCAAGAGGCTAGTAAGGAATAAAAGTGGTTATGATTGCATAGATAGTAAGTTCTCAGGTGCAGGAACCATCTTTGTTCTGTATTTGTACAATGCCTACTGAGATGGGATCCTGCTTTGTGATTGTAGATCCTAGGACTAGAACAGGGGTGGGGAACCTTTTTTGGGTCAGGGGCTGCTGACCCACAGAAAAATCAGGTCAGGGGCGGCACACAAGTGAGAAACAAAAAAATAATAATAATAATAACCCAAACCCCTGACTGAGAAGAAAAAAGATACAGCCCATGTTTCCCTCGCACGCCAGAGTCTGGGGGGGGGGGGGGGCAGGCTAATATATTTTGTGTGCTCCAGCCCCATGGAGGAACAATGTGGGGAGGGGAGGGGCTGGAGCACCAGCTTGGATGCCCTAATCGGGGGGGGGGGGGAGCCCTGAGCCTCAGGACACAGATCCAGGCAAGCCAGGGGCAGCTCTGGCCCCTGGGCCTTAAGTTCCCCACCCCTGGTCTAGAACAATACATATAATAATGACATGAGGTGCAAAATACTACTGTGAATAAAAACTGGCTAAGACTAGGAGCAATGATCAATTTGCACCATGGTGAAAGGTTAGTGCAGGGTGCCTGAATGGTCCAGGCTAGGATGGGTGCTGTTTTATATTAGTGATTGGGAAGGGAGGGTGAGCAGAGAGGTGGAAAAGCCAGTGGTTGATATAAAGTTCTGTAAATTAGAGGTGATGAAAGAGCCTCAAAGAAACCTAGGCAACCTATGTGAACAAGCCACATGATGGCAGATGATATTCAGTGTCGACAAATACAAGGTAGCAGTAATTGCACAATGGAAGCAATGATTTGGGTACTGAATTAGCTGTAATCACTCAGGAAAAAGCTGCAAGGCTCATTATAGACCTCTCAGTGAAAGCTGCCATTCAGTCGGCAGCATCATACAAACCAAATAATGGGGGTGAGAATAATACTGAGACTATTGTTATGCTGTGATAAATCAACAGTGTGTTCTCGTGTGGAATGCTTCTTTCAGTTCTGGTCACCTCTGAAAAGGGACATAGCAGAACTAGAGGGGTGGGGGAGTTCACATACAGGCAAGGAAAACAATTAGGGACCGGGAGAGGCTGAAAACTTGGAGTTGTTTAAAGGAGCTGGAGGGGAGAGGGAGAGAGAGAGAGATGCATACTGAATGCGATAGAATGGTTAATAGAATGCATCCATTTACCCCTTCTCATAAGACGAGAACAAGGGCATGTTCAGTGAAGCTGAAAGACAATATGCAAAAAGCAATGATGTCTCTTACCTGATACATAATGAACCTATAGCATTAATTGCCAAAGCTAGCAGACATCCCTGTCTCTGAGTTGCTGTTTCAAATGCAGAAGCCCAGAGCCCCACTGACTCATGACCTCAGACTAGGGTAGAATTTTCACAGGCTTCAAAGTGACTTATGATGCCAACTCTCATTTTCCAAGTTTCATTTTGGGACTTAGGCTCCTAAATCATTCAGGCCCTCTTGATAATATTAACCTAGGTCTACAATTTAAGACCTATAGGTTGATTACTGCCAGATTGTTATCAAAGTAATTCGGAATGGGTAATTGAGTTCATAGAGGTAATTTGAAAAGCTTAGTTCAGTGACTTTACTTCTGGCCTTTGTGGTGTCCACATGGTCCCAAAGCATGTTTCCAGAGGTCTGGGATGTCCTTAGGATTTACCAGGCTCAAGGCAGTACAATTAAACTATGCCCCTATTCCCAACAGCAGACGGGGGGCAGTGATGACTTTTTAGACATGCGATTTTTATAGTCTTCAGCAACACACTAATGAAATATTTTTAAAGGGGATTTTTAACTAAGGTCCTATAGACTAGCACAATAAATTTAGAAACTGATAGTATATACCTGGGGTTGGCAAATGCCTAAAATGGCTTCATTACCACTTGAATGGCTTTTGTACAGGTTCAGAGTTCTGCTAATAGCTCTGGCAGGCTTTTTCACTTTTAAGTGAACTAGCTCCTCTCTGGAGGAAGCAGAGTCACAAAACAGGGATAGGAAGAGGCGGGTGGGTGGACATTAAGATCCAGTGGTGCCCCAAATTTTCCAGTTCCCTACACAGATGCATATGGACAGCCCTGCCAGTGGTGCTCTACCAGGGTGGGCTGGGTGAAGGCTTCTCTTCTATCCTTTCACTGGGTGTATTGCATTTCAAGAGTATTTAATTAAAGAAATCAAAGGCATCTGTGTTGTGCCCCACACACACTACCCATTTCAAGTCTTAATCCAAAGGGCCATTAAACATAGAATAAGGCCCTCTCTGCACCTAAAATGTAGGTCAACCTAGCAACATTGCTCAAGGCTGTGAAAAATTTTGCACCCTGTGCAGCCTAGTTTAGTCAACCAAACCCCTGCTGTGGAAGCATCTAGGTTGATAGAATAATTCTTCTGGTGACTTAGCTACCGCCTTGTGAGTGGGGCATTAACTGCTCAGCAGAAAAATCCATTCCCTCACTAGCAAATGTCTACAATGATGTAACTGCACCCATGCCACTATTACACTTGTAGTTTAGACGTAGCTTTGCTGCAGGTGAGATTTAGGCTATGTCCTGCGTAGTGATTTGAGCCAGCTGGCACAGAAGACAAATGGTAATTGATAGCAGTTTATTAATTTGCTGAATTCCTTTGGAGAAAATAATCTCCTTCTGAAAAGATTTGTGTGAAGGAGGGGGGGAGGGACTCAGAATATCATCCCGATGGGACCCTTTTACCATCTAAGCTTCAGGGCTGCTCTATCTGTACATGTTCACTTTAATACAGTTCATCATTCAGGGCTCAGGGTGCTTGGTTCACAGGAGACTCTCCAGCTTTCATCGAGTTCTCTTGCATCCCAAAATATAAACATAACCATCTCTGGTACTCTGAGCAAGCCACTGGCAGGAGCTGGCAGAACACTCAGCAGAGGCCTCCTGGCTGCTGTGCCATGACTGCTACTTATCATGCTGGCTATAATTGTCTCACTGTTATCTATTGCTACTTTGTATCCACCTGCTGTATTTCACCATATTTTTAGTAGTGGATACTTAGATCATAGACTTTAAGGTCAGAAGGGACCATTATGATCATCTAGTCTGACCCCCTGCACAATGCAGGCCATAGAATCTCACCCACCCTCTCCTAGAATAATCTTCTCACCTATATCTCAGATATTGAAGTCCTCAAATGGTTTAAGGACCCCAAGATGCAGAGAATCCTCCAGCAAGTGATCCATGCCCCATGCTACAGAGGAAGGCGAAAAACCTCCAGGGCCTCTGCCAATCTACCCTGGAGGAAAATTCCTTCCCGACCCCAAATAGGGCAATCAGCTGAACCCTGAGCATGTGGGCAAGACTCACCAGCTAGACAACCAGGACCAATCCCAACTAGATCAACCCAGTCAGGGCTTTGTCAAGCCGAGACTTAAATATCTCTAGAGATGGAGACTCCACAACTTCCCTAGGTAACCCATTCCAGTGTTTCACCACTCTCCTAGTGAAATAGTTTTTCCTAATATCCAACCTGGACCTCTCCCACCACAACTTGAGACCATTGCTCCTTGTTCTGCCATCCGTCACTACTGAGAACAGCCTTTCTCCATCCTCTTTGGAGCCTCCCTTCAGGAAGTTGAAGGCTGCTGTCAAATCCCCCCTCTTCGCTTCTGCAGACTAAACAGACCCAACTCCCTCAGCCTCTCCTCATAGGTCATATGCTCCAGCCCCCTAATCATTTTGGTTGCCCTCCGCTGGACCCTCTCCAATGCGTCCACATCCTTTTCGTAGTGGGGGGCCCAGAACTGGACACAGTACTCCAGATGTGGCCTCACCAGAGCCGAATAAAGGGGAATAATCACATCTCTGGATCTGCTGGCAATGCTCCTCTTAATGCACCCTAATATGCCATTAGCCTTCTTGGCTACAAGGGCACACTGTTGACTCATATCCAGCTTCTCATCCACTGTAACCCCCAGGTCCTTTTCTACTTGAAGGCAGGGACTGTGTTTGCAACTGTGTGATGACTGTTCTGTGACCTGGGCCTCTAGAGACACTAACATTTAATAATACAGAGAGATAAATAAAATAGCTGGGTACAGACTAAACAGAAACATCCTTTATCTCTTCTCCTTGTATTTTTAGCCTTGACATTGGGAATGGCTAAAAGTACCGTTTGCTGGACTAAATGATCCATATAAAAAGCCAGGGCATCCTTAATCCACTCCATCTAAGCAAGTGAAATTGACCCCTTCACTAATGCAGTTACAATTTCACTGATCATCAAAACCCACCCCTATGTTGCCCAGAAGTGTATAATGGCAAAGAACTTGGACTCATGCAACCATTTCAATCAGTAGCTGGTATATTACGTTTACCATAAAAATCATGTTCCAGACATTGTACATACAGGGAGCAAGGCTTCGCTGTGTGAGCAAAAGCTGTATATCAGTGGGGTTATATCAATATGCTGCTCAGAAGTGGTTTTAATTAAATCTGGAGTGGTAGATTTAGGGGGGGAAAAGTCACTGGAAAAGGAATTGACATTAGCCTTCCAAACTACTCGGCGGGGGGGAGGGGTTGCATGCGTATATATAAACCAGTTGTGTATATCTGTTTAAAAGGCATATGTTTAGAAGTGCCCCAGCCATTGCTCCCTGTGGATCTAAAGACCTTCATTTTTATCGCTCTTCCTCTGCTCCATAGTTTTGGAGATTTCTGAAACAGTATAGGAAATTGACCTACAACCTTTTTTCCTGTGTTTATGGTATTTTCCTCTGCTCAGAAAACCTCAGGGGAGCTGAACTCTAAGATTCATGCAGAATTTGAGCGACTTCATCAAATCCTGGAGGAAAAGGAGAGAGTTGTGTTGATGGAGCTTGCCAAAGAGGAGGAGCTGTTGTTGGTGAGGCTGCATGGGGACATTATGCAGCTAGAGGAGGGGATCTCAGACCTGCGAAAGAACATTGAGCACATACAGGAAATCCTGAACAAGACGGGAGACTCATTACTGCTGGAGGTGAGAGTGCTCAACCAGCTCTTAATGAGATGATGCTTGGGAAGGAGGGTGAAGGATGTTAGCAAGGTGCTGATATGTGGTGGAAAGAGCTCAAAATCTGAATCAGGAAGTTGGAGAGTAGAAGAAAAAAATATATTGTGCTGTAGGATGGCCCAGGACTTTAGGCTCTACACATTTGAAGGGGACGCACCCAGCAGGGCAGAATCTATTGTCTAAAACTGGGACCCACAGATCCTGGGTGGTCTAGAGCTCTGGCTGTGAACTGTACAAAGTTGTCTCATCAGAGTGGCCACCTCCCTCTTCTTTCCATCTGCTAAATGACATCATAGGAACATTAAAATACCTTTCAGTACTTCCCTAATTACTGTTCCATGTAAGCAGTTGCAGAGGTTGCCACAGGGATGTTTTGTGATATGGGAGGGAAGGAAGTGGTTCATGAGACAAGTTCTCTACTAAGATGTGGTCTGTACTGAGGAGACATGTAGAGACCCTCGGGCTGGGCAAAATGAGTGATGCTGCAGCACTGAGCAGCATTGCTAAGCTGGATCTACCAAGGCTCATGTTGTAAGAAATCACCATCCATTGTTGTTCTTGACAGCTGTGAATATTTGGCACTCTCTGTACCCCTGCAGTACTTCAGTGGCACTCTTTCCTAGCACTGTGGGGGAACAGAGAAAACATTGATGGGACCACGAAAAAAGGGACTCCTATCTCTTTGATTGCAGGGTCTAAAGCACTTTACATGCCCCCCTTGGCCCTCTTCATTGTGAATGGCAAGCTATACAAGTTAGTAAACAGAAGGGGAAGAAGTAAATCTTTGGCACTGTTATCCTTGCAGATGCTCAGGTTAAGAACTGACTAGCAAAGTGCAGGAGAGGATGAGAAGGGGTTGACTTCAGTTCTGGGAACGGGTGAGGAACCCCGGAAAATGGAGTCAGACACTGTTGGCTTCAGATAGGTAAAGATGCACTCAGTTTATTTAATAATAAAGCAAGTGCCTTTACTTGCCTCAGGTTCCCAGAGCCAGCTGTGTCCTTTGGAGCCCGTTCCTGTAATTGTGCTTAATCTTTCTTCTTATCTCAGTTTTATAGGAAAATTCCTCTAAGCAGAAGGAAATCAGTCCCAAACAGTAATAGGCAAATTAAAGTGTACAGGGGAAGGTGAAAGAGACTTAAGTGAAACCTCTTTTGAGAATGACTCTTTATTATACAGACACTTGCTGTTTTGTCTCATTCCTGGTCTTCTGGGTCTTATTGTCAGGCCCTTGGAATCATGTCTTAATCCTGTGGAGGAAGAAAGTAGAGGCATTTTAGATGTGTTCCACACCCTCCTTGTCATCCCTTAGTTCTCTAAAACATCCTTGGTTTATATACATATACATGAGCCCAATCTGTCCTCTTTTTTGGCTCCAGTTGGACTGGTGTGTGTTTTCTTTTTAGTGTGGTGGCAGGGAAGAGGGCAGTTAATTTATTTGTGCAGCTGTACGAATTAAGGACAGTGATCGTTAATTTTCTCTGCCTTTCATTGCAGGTGGAGAGCTGGGCTATCAGGTACGTGTCTGGAATTAAGCAAGCTGTTTTCCTTTTCAGGAGGCTTTTATCTCCCCTCCTTGGCAGAGGATGGTGGGAAGAGAGGTATTATCTTTTTAGTTTTTAAAGCATTGCTAATTATCTAGCAGGCTGTTAGCATGGAGCCAGATGAAGGGAGACTAGTCCTTCCCCCAGCAAGCATCAGATGTTCTCATGTAGAAGGGCTGGGCTTCTGGGGCTAGATTCAATGGAAGCATGGGCTGTAATGCATGTGGTAAAACAGAGTCCAAGGTACCAATTTGGGTGTGTACAATGAGCATGAATTACAGATAAGGAAAAAGTGGAGTGTAGTTACATCAAATACTAGGGTGTATAAGCTAAAACAGAGGGCCGTGTGTGATGAATATGGAAATGTTTGTATTATTTTTATGCACTCCTCTGTCGCATAGCACTGACGGTAAAGAAAAGGTGCTGGACTTGCGTAGGCATCTGGTTAGAGATCAGAGTCATTAATCAACTGAATAGAGGCTACACGTGTGAATGGAGGATCCAGAACAAGAAGTGGAAAGTCCTGTGGCTGAGTCATTCACACGCAGTGACCAACTGCCAAGAGAAAGGACTATTCTCTCTCACGCACGCACACCCAACCCATGAGCTGGAGAACAGAGGGGAAAGGTGTCAGGTGGTTGTGTGAAGAGCTGAGCTCCCAGAGACAAATGGGCTCTTGCCCCATGCAGAGACAAGAGTGCAAGCAATGGTTACTACAGCAACATGTCTTATGGGAGCCCTGGCTCTGGCCAAGCTGAATTCTGGCTTAACTGTTGCTCCCTTGTGGTGACCTACAGACTTTCAGATTCTGGAAGACAAATCAGTTGGTGCCTTATTTTGAAAAGGCTGCCAAGTGTCACCAAAAATACTTCAGAGCATTGCAGCCTGAAGGGGTAACAGACAGGCCTCCCACAGAAGTCTGGCTTGGCGGGCTTTGCCTCAGAAAGCCCCAGGGAGATGGATTGCTGGCTCCTGACAGACCCAGCATCAGTTATGTAGCCTAAAGGGATCATTCCTGAGGGACTGGTCACAGGCTGTGATATAGATGGCCTTATGAATCCATGACATGCTGTTTAGTTGCATTTACTGTTCTCTCTGCCCCCTTGGGACCACCTTTCAGTATTTGGCATAGCTCAGAGGAGAGGGGGCAAGTTCAAAATTGAATGTGAGCCAGTGTGGCTTCTTTCAGGTCCTGGGGTCTCTAGGCTCACCCCCAAAGCAATCAGTCATTGAAGCAGCCTTGGGACAGGTCTGAAATTGTGCCAGCTGCCACTTTCCTTGGTCCCTGTACTGTGGGTTGGGAGGGAGGGGTAGGAGCTGCTGCAGCAGAAGGCCAGTTTGGCTGATTCTAGCTGCTTTGCACTGCTAGAGTAGGGCTGAGAATGGAATAAGTCATGCTCATTTTGCCACCTATCGGTGAACCCATGTATGTTGCTCCACTTTACCTGCCACGCCACCATGTCCACCTCTGCTGAATTTGGCCCAAGGCTTCTGGGAGCCCTGCACCTTCCCTTACTGGCTGAAATGCCCTGGAGGAGCAGAGGCAGAGAGCAGCAGCCTGTCTCTGCTCAGAGGTTATTCTCTTTACTGATGACTCTGCCCTCAGAGTGACTTCCTGTTCGATATCCCTGATGGAATGTAACAACCCCTCTGACCTTTCTGAGATGTACCTGCATTGCTATGTCCATTTGCTCTGATCCCTTGCCTCCCGCAAAGGCCTTGTTCCTAAAACACCCCCAGTCTGCCCTTTGTTCTAATAAGCCTTTAGTAAGGGCTTTGTAAAAACAACTGGCTCCTTGTCTGGACCCTGCCTCACTCTTGCCCCTTGCTCTGCCCAGGCCCCCAGTGCATGCGGTGGCACAGCCTGCCCTGGACATACAGTGCCACAGAGAGCGGTACAGCGGTCCCCTGCAGTACATCTTCTGGAGACAAATGCTACAGTCAATCCACCCTGGTGAGTGTGCCACAGTGCATGGTCCTTGGGAATGGAGATGTCCGGGTGGGGAGATGGGCAGAGTAGCAGCTCCCAGGGAGGGGAAGATTGGAAAAACATCGAGCAAAGCCCTGACAAATTCTATCTCTGTTGTAGCTCCTGCCCCACTGACCTTTGACCCAGAATCAGCTCACCCCAACCTCGTCCTCTCCAAAAACCTGACTGCAGTGACAGAGAGTGACAGACGCCAACCTGTCTGCAGCAGTCCCAAGCGTTTTCAGCAGTGTGTGAATGTTCTCGGCTCCCAGGCCTTTGACAGTGGTAGCCACTACTGGGAGGTCTGGGTGGGCAGCAAGACCAAGTGGGACCTGGGGGTGGCAGCAGAGTCCGTGGACCGAGCAGCCAAGGTCAAGCTATGTCCTGAGAATGGCTACTGGGCACTTCGTCTGAGGAACAGCACGGAGTACTGGGCCGCTGCCACTCCATGGGTGCGCCTCGCCCCAAGGAGCTGCCTCCGGAAGGTGGGGGTTTTTCTGGACTGTGAAGAGGGGAAAGTGGCGTTCTACAATGCCGAGAACATGACCCATCTCTTCACCTTCCACCAGGCTGCTGCACGCCGGTTCTGCCCCTTCTTCAGCACTTGCTTCAGTGATGGCAAGCTGAATGTGGAACCCATGAGAATCTGCCACCTGACTCTGTAAGGACGATGTAGGAGGAAGAGTAGGGTGGCCAGTTTCCCAGGGCACCATACAGATACCAGAGAGAGAACACCAGGCCCTGGGAGCTGGTACTTTCTGGTTTGGCTTTAGCTGCTGCTGCTCGGACTCCCCCTGGAATAGGAATCACTTGCTAGAACAGCTCAGCTGGCTTCCCCCTGCACTAGTGCCTGGCCATTTACTGTTTGAGTGAATGTAGCAAAGGCATGTGGACTCTGGTCAGTCTAACCTGTACATCCCAAGCCTCTAAGGTAGAGTCAGGGAGAATCTCTCCATTTGTGGCTTTAGGAAGAGATGGAGGGGCCAAATCTAAGTTCCCAGTATATTGTCTTCTGTTTCCTGCCTTCCCATAGGACAAGGCGGTCCTGGACTCATCTGAGCAGCTGAGCTAAATCCATAGGGTATTGTGCTCTGAGACTTGGCCAGCCTTCCTCTCACCAAAGAGAAGGTGCTTCTGATTGCTTTATTGGCCTCTGAGCACCCTCCTTAGCCTGTGACGCTGAGGTGAACACAGCCTCCTCTCAGCAGCTGCTTTGCTACAGACTGAGACGCTTCAACGGAACCTAAGTGAACAAGCAGGAACTGCACAATGGAAGCAATGATTTGGATTCTAGCCTTTGTTAGTTGTAATTGTTCAGCAAAAGGCCACAAGACTCATTAGGGTCTACTCAATAAACAGCTGGCTTCAAAGGGCTCCCACCTTTCCAGGACTAGCAGGTAAAGTCAGGGGTAAGTTCTAGAGACCTCAGTCAGTGCATAGGGGCCTCTTGAATTAGGTGCAGTGTGGTGGAGATTGCAGCTTCATGACACAATGGATAGCATGACTGAGTGGAACAAGGTGCAGGAGGGAGATCGTCAGTGGCTTATTGCAGTTTGGCTGCTCTTTATTTGATCTGTGAAGTGGACTCTGTTTATCCTGATGCCAGGTTGTTGGGGTGTTACAAGCACTGAGGAGCCAGTGGAGAGGAAGAACAGCTGTAGCCTTACTGACCTTCTTTGCTCCCCGCTACTCGCACAAGCTGTGTGCCCTTTAACAGCCGACCACTTCTGTCGCTGGAGACTAAGTGGGGCACTCGCTTCTCCGTTTTCTGTCTGGGTATGTCTACACTACCACCCTAGTTGGAACTAGGGTGGTTAATGTAGGCATTCGAAGTTGCAAATGAAGCCCGGGATTTATATATCCCGGGCTTCATTTGCATCTTGCCGGGCGGGTGCCATTTTTAAATGCCCTTAATTCGAACTCCGTGCCGCGGCTACACGCGGCACAGAGTAGGTAGTTCGAATTAGGTTTTCTAATTCGAACTACCGGTACACCTCGTTCCACAAGGAGTAACGGTAATTCGAATTAGAGAACCTAATTCGAACTACCTACTCCATGCTGCGTGTAGCCGCGGGCATGGAGTTCAAACTAAGGGCATTTAAAAATGGCGCCCGCCCGGCAAGATGCAGATGAAGCCCGGGATATTTAAATCCCGGGCTTCATTTGCAACTTCGAATGCCTACATTAACCACCCTAGTTCCAACTAGGGTGGTAGTGTAGACATACCCTCTGTGAGCAGAGGAACTGTCGCACCCAATTGCTCGCAGTGTTACAGGGAGAGTCTTAGGGATGCTCTAGAGAGCATGGTGGAGAGTCTGGAAGCTCCTCAATGCAAAATTGTTGAGGGGGAGGAAGGCAATTCCAAGAAGGCTTCCTAGACAAGAGCCTTTATATCTAGCAGAGCACTGGCAGGACCCGGGCTCTTGCCTTGGGTGGCAAAGGGTCTGCCAGGAATTGAGTACAGTGGTCCAGTATAGCCACATCCCATTCTCCATTGTGGACCTGGAGCCAGTGGGGCCAGCCCATGAAGTGGGCAGCATGGATCCAAGGGGCGGGGAAGGAAGATGCAAAGAGAAAAACCGGGTGTATTCTCCCCTCCCCACCATCTCCAATACTTACAGGAATCAGTCCAGTCCTTCACATTATTTTCTTCATACTCTTCAACTCCGGTTACCCTGCTTGAGTAAGAGACCAAGTAGCTTTTCTCCCTCCTGTGACTGTGCATCTGGCCCAATCACAAGGTGAAACTGATGAATTTGTGACCTTGCTTCATGACAGCAGATGATAATGTCCTGCACAAGCCTTCTGACAACTCCTCCTCTGAAGCCCACTTGTTCCTGCTGGAGTCAGTTCCTGTGAGCTGGAGTGATACAGCAGCTACTTGGAACCTGAATCAACGGAGGAGGTCTGTGTCTCCAGTACAAAGCCTAACAATTGTGGCAACTCAGTTCTAAGCGGTGGCTGACATTGGCCAAAGAGACTTTTTGACAAATGAAGAGTGTGTGATCCTGTGGCTAGAGCACAGGACTGGAAATTGGGATGCTTGGATACAGTTTCTGGCTCTGCTGCTGACTTGCTTTGGCCTCTGAACCTCAGGTTCCTGCCTGTAAAACAGAAGTGGTAGGGGAAGTGGTGTTTGCAAAGCCTGCACCTGGCCGGTGCTCTTCCAGGCAGAGTTCACTAAATGGTGTTTATTGACTCGGGGACCAGGGCGATCTGCTCTAAGGACACATTGAACTCTCCTTTCCATTTTGTTCTCAAATTGTTTGGTACTCCCTGCTCCCCTAGTGGAGAGAGTTGAGCAGGGAGCACCTCTTGCTGACATTGCCACTCTGAGTTGTTGTTGCCTCCCCCCTCTGCACACCTCCTGGCAGAAGTCAAGACCATCTGGGGAGGCGTGATTCTGATGGGTTTAGATTTTAAGCTCTTTGGAGCAGGGGAGTCCTTTTATTCTCTGTGTACAGTGCTCAGCCCCCATAGCTCTCACTGAAATCAATAAGAGGCGAGACTACACCAGCTCCCACAAGGCGCTCAGTGCTTTGCAGGATTGAGCTCTATGGCTGCTGACTGAGATGTTTGTTTGGGGGGTTAGGGAGACAGAGCTGCCCTATTGCTGTGTGGGGGCTGCAAATCAAGTGCACTGGCAGTGAGGTTGGCGGGGGTGAGAGAGCACTGGGGCTTGAGTAGCAAGAGTGCTGAAGGTCAGGCTTGGGATACATTGGGGCAGATGGAGGAGGAGGACAACAGGTGCTGGAGGTGAAGGCTGGCATGCATTGGCCAGCTTTTGTGGTGCTGGCTTGTGCTCTGCCATGTGATTTAATGCTGTGATCTTAAAATTTGCGTAATCTTAAATTCTGCTCCCCAATCCTCAGCAGGAATGTCTTCAGTCAGCAGCCAGCCCTACTGATCCGCAGCCCGTGCTCCGCTCTCATTCAATGCTTGAGCAGTTGGTAAATTGGCCTTTCATCTTGTGTTGATGCTTAAAGAATTTCATAATCCCAGCTGTGGAATTTCCTTCACTTGAAATTGGTTTCCTTGGAGGATATGAGGGGGGGGGGGTTCTACTCTTGCTCCCTGCATGGGATCAGGGTGTGCCAGCAGAGGGCACTCTCCACTAAGTGAATGTAATGAACATCTCCAGGCTATTATAGCTGTAGGTGATTTATATACTGTACTCCTACCCACTCTGCTGCTATTAAAGCTTTTTAGACATATAGCTGCATGCTACCTTAGTCTTACTGTCTCCGCATCCATATATCCAAGATACACTGCCTTACCTGGCTGCAGCCGTGATGTGGGGGAGAGAAGGGGTGCCCATAACCCACCCTGCCTTTTTGTAGTCTATCGCTAGCTTGTTACCCTGTGATCTGGACTAGAGGTGGCTCATGGATATTGGGAAAGAAAGGAGGATGGTCTTGAAGAGAAGGCTTGGAGAGGGAACTTCAGGCCCCTAGGTTAGGGAAGAACCCATCCCAGTACTCTCTACTCAGTAGATGACAATGCTTGGTAATGAGGTAGTCTGCTTTCTTGCTCGCTGGGATTCAGGCTGCCTTTTGTTTTAAGAAAATTCCTTCTGCGGGGATTAGAACATGGTGCACTCTCCCCCCATTACCCAAACCCCAGGCATAGAGATGTGAATCTCCTTGCCAGTTGCTGTCACTCTTCGTAGCCTTGGTGGACATTTTCCTGGCAAGTTTCTTGAAAACCAGCTACAACTATGAATGGGTTGTGATCAGTGGAGGGGAAAGTGGTATTTTCCTTCAGAACTGTCCTAGTGGATCTTAAAACCATTGGAATCCAGATTATTCATGGCCTGCATCCTTGTGCCCTGCTCCCTTTTAGGGTGTACGGACATTATGACTGCACTGCCATAATCGCATAGTGTGAAGGCAACCTACACCGATTAATGGGGTTTTTTCCATCTGTATAGGAACACCACCTCCCCAAAGGACAGTAGCTGTGTTAACAGTATTCTTCCAGCGACACAGCTGTATCTACAGTAGAGGTGAGGGCAGCACACTGGAACTGGTGAAGGGTGTGGTTCATCTCTCTTACTGACATAACTTTGTCAACTTAACTTTTAAGTGTAGGCCAAGCCTTCAACACTAGAGCTTTGTGTGTCATTTTTTTGTCCCAGCTGTATCTCTAGCCACAGTGCAATGTCACATAATGGCATAGGAAGCCAGACTGGATCAGCTCTGACCTTATCTGGCCCATGCTTGATTAAGGCCATCTTCCTACATGCTGCTTAGCTGTTTTTGTTCCTGGTTCTGTTGGCTTTAGAGGATTTGAAGTTCAGACGGTTCTGGAGGTGGGGGGAGAGGACCCTGGTTATCAGCCTCCAGAGACCTAGTTTCAGATCCCATCTCCAGTCAGACATGAGAAAAAATGGGGTCTGCATTTCTGCCTGTGATGGGGTGTTTGCTCCCACACTAACCTGACAGGCTGCACCAGAGGGAGAATGAGGTAAGTAATCCTTGAGTGAGAATGGAGTCCACCCAGGTAAGCAAGAGGCACTGGTAGAAGGCCAGGAAGAGAGGAGAGAAGAGATGCAGTGTGGAAGCGTGCAATCACTCTGAACTTAACAAGGGGAAAAGAGGAGACGGGAACAGCAGCAGCCTTGATCCTGGCCCTGAAGGCAAGGTTTACCCAAAGTGGGGTGGAGCAGAAGCCCAATGGGGTGAAGTAGGAAAAGGCTTGGAGAAATGCAGCAAGGTTTGGGAGGGTGCTGTCCTTGATGGCTAAGCTGTGTCCCTGAGCTGGAACTGAGTAGAGGGTGGACCCAGGCTCCCCTACTACCTGCCAGGAACAATACCTGGACAGCAGGCTGGTGAGACTTCCCCAGCAAGGGACACTAGTGACTTGGCTGGAGCACCAAGCCACAAAGAGGGAGCATCCTGACTCACAGGGGAAGCACTGCTCCTGGTGTGAGACATGTTGGAGTGAACGAGAGACTGAAGGGGGCATCAGACTAGGCAGAGCTGTTCCCCCAGATGTAGCCTCCTGCAGGCACCCAGTGGTGAATAGAGACCCCCTGTGATAACTTGCACCACTAAACCAAACGGCCTAACAGACCCTTCCAAGCAGAGCTGTGTGGGGAAGCTGTTGCAGCACCCACTCTCACCAGCACTGCACTTAGGGCACGTCTAGACTACATGGCTCTGTCGATGGAGCCATGTAGATTTGTTTACTAGGCAAAGGGAAATGAAGCGGCGATTTAAATAATTGCTGCTTCATTTAAATTAAAATGGCTGCCACGCTGTGCTGATCAGCTGTTTGTCGGCACAGCGCTGTAGTCTGGACGCTCCGCGGTCGACATCAAAGGCATTTGTCGACCTCCCCAGTAAACCTCATCCCATGAGGCATACCGGGGAGGTCGACAAGTGCCTTTGATGTCGACTATAGAGCGTCCAGACTACAGCGCTATGCCGACAAACAGCTGATCAGTACAGCGTGGCAGCCATTTTAATTTAAATGAAGCAGCGATTATTTAAATCGCCGCTTCATTTCCCTTTGCCTACAACCCTAATCTACATGGCTCCGTCAACAGAGCCATGTAGTCTAGACGTGCCCTTAGAGGCGAGGGTGCTCAGTGATTTCCCTTGAGTCGGGTAAGTGAACCGCTACCGTGCTGCCCCCGTTGCAGCACCTGTTGAGAGGCTCCTATCTTCTCTTCTATCAAGTCCTGCTTTGTCCAAGGGCTGGTATTCCCTAGCTCCTGCAGGGTTTCTGATGTTCTTGGAGATTCTCTTGCCTGGCCACCTCTGCATAGCCACAAAAACAGTGCCGGTATTAGCATTGTTCCCCTTGCTTGTTGCCTGGCCTTCAGCAAGAGGGACGGGAACTTCCAGTGGCTGCTGTTGCTGTGCCCATACTGCCCTCTTCTGGCTTCAGATGGCAACTCCTGCCTCTCTTGGGAGCAGGCGTGGAGTGATGCTACCTGGAAGAGGATTTAGGCCCCTGAAACCAGAGGTGCAGCTATTCTTGCTGCTGCTCTTGCATTTGGGAAACTGGCTCGGTATCTCTTGCCTGTTTACAGCATTTCCAAAGGAGGCAGGAGCCTCTGATCTGACTCTCGCAGTCAAGCTGGCAGATCCAGGCCATGCGGGCAAGAGCTGTGGGTCAAGGAAGGAGGAGAATTAATGTGGAGATGGGGGTATAGGTGGGATTGCCATGGTTTTCTCACTATAATCCCATTCTGAGCTCAATGAAGAGGCCAGAGCCACTATAAAATCATTTAGCCCCAGGTACTGGTTAAAGCGCACATGCTCCTGACACTCTGAAGCTTTGTTTTCTGTCTTACGGTAAAGCCCACGTGCCCATGGACAACTATTTTTTCAGTTGAGTGCATTCATGATTAAGAAACAAAGGTGGCCTGGGCTGCTGAGGCTACTGGGTTGTTCAGGAAGCCAGGCTAATATGGTGTGTCTGTTACCCTGGTACACCAAATCTCCCCTCCCTAGGTACGATGAGTGCCTCTTCTGCTTCCCTTACCTCTTTGAAGGACAGGGAAAGGCTCTGTGCCTGCCAGGGGACCCTGTCCCTGAGACACAAAGTATCGTGGATTTACCATGGGAATGGACTCCAAAAACAATGGGCCTTCTTGAGAGCTGGCAGCCTGGTGCTGAAGGCTCAGCATTGGGAAGAGGCAGGTGTGACATGGGACACGCAGCCCTAATGTGCCTTTCTGTAAGGATTGGTCAGCTGGAAGGCAGCTCTCACGTAGGTTCAGAGGGGTGGGACCTAGAGCCAGTTGTGCTCTAGGAATGGGCCTACAGCTACAGGGGTGTTCACTTAATGTGCTGCTCCTTGTTTGTTTTCCCTTTTCCAAGAATCAGCATCTCCCTTGTTAATTGCAGTGCTGAGTCACTGGCTACACTCTCCCCATATACCTTGGCGGCTCTGGCTGTGTGCTCTTCCCTGCTCCCTAGCAGCATTCTCTGCCCTCCCCCTGACAGTCCTGGAACAGAACTAGCTGGCCCCCTCCTTGCCTGCTGGCCACAGATGAAATAAAAACAGAGCAGCAAAGGGTTGTTTGTTTGAAATCTCCTGCTGTGGCAGATAAATCCAGTTCCTGGGGATGTTTTGTCCATGTGGACTCTGGCGGGATAGGAGAAAAGGTGAGGACAGTTCAAACAGAGCAGAGATTGGCTGATCCACCTGTATTGCAGGGGGATTAAATACCAATCTACCCTCCTCCCCAAATGAGGACTGCAGTCATAAAAATGACATTGCTATGTCCCTACAGTGACATGGCTTGACAGGCACCGGGAGCAACGTTCTCTCTTCAGCTAATGAACATCATACCTGCCCTGTGGTAATGGCAACCCATAACTGCTTCCCAGAGGTCCTCACAACACCCATGGGGACAGTTCAATATTACGACCCCTGTTTTCAGATGAGAGAGCTGAGACGAGCTGAAAGGGAAGGGTGCAGCCAGTCACTGGCAAAGCTGAGTAGAGCCCCAGTGGAACCGGTTAGGACTGGCAGAGATAAAAGGGTACAAAGCAAATGCTGCTGTGGCCAAGTTGATTCGTGTGTTTCGGGATGGCTGTTGCTGTTAGCACAGCATGTTGTGCACTCTGTGCTCAGTGCAGCCTTATTGCTAACATGCCAATGACAACATGCCCTATGCTGACTGCTTCAGCGCATGCAGTCACTAGTTCTTGTCCCGCTTAAATAGCTGACTTTCTCTGTTAGAATAAGCAGGATTCTCAGTGGGAGATTTTCATGTCTCAGTGTGTCTCAGAATGTCCCTTCCGGGATGAATGCAGCCCTGGGCATCATAGTGCATTGGCTCTCCTGGCATTTGGCACTGACAGGCTGTAACTCTCCTGTAGGGAGTCTGGTGCTACCCCAGATTATGAGAACTAGCAGAGATTGAGTCACCAAGAGCATAATCCCTTTATTCCAAATGTTGATTTTAGACAACACTGTGCTTCCCCCTGGTCTCTGTGCTTTCCCTCTCAGAACCTTGCTTCTCCCTTCCCACCTGCCTCTTTGAGATGCTGCTGTTAAAACGAGTCTGCAGCCTCAGGACATGTCTTGTGTGGTTGCACTAGGGAGGAACCTCAGCACAGTCACTTTCTCACGCACACAGCTGCATCCACCCTGAATTAGCTGCTCTGTTATAACAAAATATGTGGCAACAGCTACAGTATGCTACGATATTGAAAAAGGGGTGAGTGTTTTATTCTTTGGAAAAGGGACAAGCCAGGCAAAGGTTTCACAGTGTCCATAAGGCAGAGAAGTCAAGGGAACTGGCATGACACCAGCAGGGTCTGAAAGGTGATCGCTAGCTGGGGTTACCAGAGAACAGGGAGTGATGGGGCAGATGGTGGGATGTGTGGTCAGCCTATCACCAACTTGGCAGAGCATGGCCAATATTTCACCCTTGCCAATGCGCGCTCTGTGTGCCAACGTGCTCTGGTGAGAGCCTGTACTTGGGAAGGTCTCCCTCTGACTGCCAGTATGCCCATGACCTATACCCTCCTCTGGGAGGAAGGGACCTGAAGTGGTGACAGCCTGCTGTGGAGGGGAGGAAGCACATTGAAGATCCTGTGGGGGTCACTGTCAGGAAATGAGACATGGGCAGAGAGATGACACAAGTATTTGTAGCTATCCACGAAGTGATGTGCTTGTCCCAGGTGATTCTATGATTCAAAGGTATGGCCTCCTTTTCCGGGTGATAGTGTAATCCAGGGCATATTATCTTCCCAGCAGACAGGCAATGTGGATGTAACGCAGACTCCTACTGCCTGCAGAGCGCTCTACATTGTGGGTTTGCTGTGGTCTGCAGAGAGTGGCAGATAAATTAGACGCATTCTTATAAGCATATAAAATGCTCCCCTGCATCTCACTGTAGCTTGACATGCACCATTAAAATCTGTATGCCTAATGCTGCCTACAGTCCGCTTTGCAAATGCTCACCCCAGGCTGCAGTGCTTTATGAAAAGTGCATTTTGCTAATAAAGTATAACAGTGCGGACTAGAGATAACACACAGCTGTACGAACACGCAAAGGGTGAGACAACGAGCCAGGAATAAAAAATGGCCCTGTGCAGTGATGTGGAAGATCATCCAGTGGAGAACAAGAGAGAATGGGAGGCACTATGAGCCGTAAGAATGTATTTGCCTGCTTCCCATGAGGGATCTTATGCAAACCTCTGGTATTATCACCTTCAGTTGAGCAATAGCAGTTTTCCATTGGAGGCAAAATCAGTACCATGGAGTTGGGGAATTCATTTTGCATAACTGGTGTATATATAAATGGCAGTGGGCAAACCCCCTTCAGAAGTTTCAGCACCAATGCCAGGAAGCAACTCTGTGTCAAAAATGTATTCTGGTTAGAATTAAGGCTGAGATTGAATGCTATTGCTGCTTGCAACAGCGCCCTTTGAAGAAGAGTGATAGAGATGCAGCCGTGTTAGTCTAGTCTAGCTGAAACAAAAGACAGGACTATGCAGCACTTTAAAGACTAACAAGATGGTTTATTAGGTGATGAGCTTTCGTGGGCCAGACCCACTTCCTCAGATCAATATGTGGAAGAAAATTGGCACGACCATATATACCAAAGTGATACAATCAAAAAAAAGTGAACCCATATAAAATTGACGAATCAGATTTAAGAACAGAAGAGGGATGAGGGGGGAAGGTTAGTGTCTGTCAGTACCTCACAAGACAAGACAGACAATGGAGGAATGGGGAAAGAGGAATAGATAGGGGAAGTGGCTTGCTGAAGATCACACAGCAGATGAGCTTCAAAGAGCCCAGACCCCCTGAGTCTCACTACAGAACCGTATCTGCTGGAAAATATCCAACCACCTCTGTACCTCCACCTTTTGCAGGAGAGTAACTCTCTATATACTCAGTTTCCCACCAACTACCCAGAGGCATCTGCTCCTTAGAATCTCACTTGTATACTGTAACAAGTAACAATGGCAGAGTTAGGAGTTTGCTGGGGTAGTTGGCAGATCTGAGGTCAGCAACTTGCTGCACAAACCTTTGGGTGTGCTTTTGCCTCCTACAACGCAGTATGAGAGAGCATAGCTTTTTGTAAGAAAAAGGAAAAACCACCTCGCCCCAGAGAAACATTCTGAAAATGAGCCGAGCCTCCTATTTATCAGTACCAGACTTATGCTGGGTAGAAAAAGTGGAGCCACCCAAAGAAGGTGGTTTAAAAGATCACTATAGGTTTGAAGATGACAAAAGCAGATTGAAGTCCTGTTGCAATCAAGTGGATGTAAGCTGCATGCATAAAGCACTGTAAACAGAATAATTTGTCACATCCAACCACTGTTCCCCACACTATGTGTTGCGGACCTCATGGCTGAAAAGGGTAAGTGCCATGGCCCACAACCAACGTTCCCTTTAATTTTTTTCCATTCATGTGTGGATTAAATTTTGCTATGTGCACCAAGGCATGTGTGGCTGTGCACCACCCTCAGCAACACATGCTGCTGGCTGTGGGCACTCTGCTAATCAGCTGGGTGGCATTTGAATCTCTCCTGGGCAACTGCCGAAGTGGTCAGCTTCCAGGGAACATTGCGTGCTGGTGCTGGAAGATGGAAGGTGACAGCCATGACACAAGTCTGCCACAATAGAAGAGTTTGCCACAGGGTGACAGGCCCTTTAAGGAGAATGGAACTGGCCCCTGTTGGGAGACATGTCATGTGCCTCTCCAGGTGGGGAAAATGAGCGAAGTTGCTTGACCAGCCAGTTCTGTGACTCAATCGGGTGTAAATAAAAGTAAGGAAGTCCCAGGAGTTGCTGAGGGTGATTTAAAGGAGCAGGTCAGTTGTTTGTGGTGCTCTGCTCACAGACTTGCTCCTTAGCTCCCAATTGGAGAGCTGTGGGGGCAGCCTGTGGCAGGGAGCAGAAGCTCACTTGGAAGGTTGGAACAGGGAGGACAAATCTGCAAGAGGAAACTGTCATCAAGTCCAAGCCTAAGTACCCTGCACTAAGGGCATGAGCCAGATAGCAAGGCTGGGTGGGAGTTTGTTTCCTGATGGACTTTATTAAGCCCATATCCCAAGGAACGGAGCTGCTTGACCTATGATCACCTCTGGGCAGCCTCAGGCATGAAGACAGCAGCTAGTTCACAGCCAGAGCAGGTTTTTGGACCAAACCAATGGGTGGTGAGTATGCTAGGTGGGGGAAGGTATTGCCTTCCCAAACCACCAGCCTGACCCTGCCTACACTCTGCCCCCAGAACACCTACTGTAGGTGTTCTAGGGGTGGAGTGTTGCTGCCCCCAGTGCCTGCCCTTCCTGTGCTCCTGGCCAGGGAGGCTGAAGCCACATGCTGACCACCCTCCCCATGCTCCAGGCCCAGGATGCTGGAGTAGTGCACCACCTGCCTTCCCCATGCTCTGGGGCTGGTGAGGCTGGGGTCATGCATGCCTGTCATCCTCCCCTGCCCTCTCTGTGGTAGGGGGCGGGGGTTGCCTCAGCAGAAGGGGTGGAGCTTGGGACTTGCCTCCCCCAGCCCTACCTTCACTGCCCGCCTGTGATCAAACCAATGGGCTGCAGCTGGTGGCTCTTTGTCAAGGCCTCATTTCACATAGGCTGCAGGTCTTAGTTTACTCTGCACGTTATTTAAACTTCTATTTAATTAGGGCCACTTAGGGATTAAGCATCTTTCATGAGTAGGTCAAGTTTCTGTTCCACAGCTGTTTGGCATTCCGAGCGCCCTGCTGCTACGGAAACCCGCAGCACACAGGGGCCCCCACGTGACTGAGAAATGTTTATGAACCATATTTTTCATGTCCCTGCACCTCGTGTGCTAATGAACAGAACACTTCTCAATCTGCTGGTACTGCAGCGTGGAAGCATCCATCTCTTTTCCTGTGTACAACCCCAGCAGCTCTCTGGGGCTTGACTATCTGCAAAGCCACATCTGTTGTCTTTCTTCAGAAGAGGACTTTCTTTTCTCAAGATTGCTATCTGTGTGGCCCTACACACCAGCTGAGAGGAAGTGCAACCTACAGCCTACTCCATGTCAGGTGAATCAAGGCTATTGGCATGGGTGAAAGTAACTTAAACTTCCTACCAACGAGTAGTGCTGTGGCACCTTAGAGACTAACAAAAAGATATAGAGTATCATGAGCTTTCATGGGCAAAACCCACTTCTTCAGTGGGTTTTGCCCATGAAAGCTCATGATACTCTATATCTTTTTGTTAGTCTCTAAGACTGTGTCTACGCAGCAGCGTTATTTCAGAATCACTGATGTTAATTCAAAATAACAAAGTGTGCATCTACACAGCAAGCCATTATTTTGAAATAATGTCAAGCTGGAGGACTTCTTACTCCTACTCCTGTAACCTTACTCCTCATGAAATGAGGAGTAAGGGAAGTCTAAGGAAGAGTGCTCTTCCTTTGACTTCCTGCTGTGTAGACAGTGCCAAAAGCCAAATTAAGCTATTTTGACTAAAGCTGCACAATTGATGTAACTGAAGTTGTGTAGCTTAATTCGACTTTTGCCCTGCTGTGTCGATGTGTCCTAAGGTGCCACAGGACTACTTGTTCTTAAAGTTACAGATTAACACAGTTACCCCACTGAGACTTTTAAATTTCTTACGAGTACTGTCTTATCACAACCCTGGTCTCTGCCAGCTCTTTAAATAACTCCCTGCTGGCTTTTGCCACAGCTTAGCCAGTTCTTACTGGAGCTGCACACCAGCGTGCACCCTCTTAATTTCACCTCTGCCTATTGGTAAATGTGCTGGATAGGAGTCTGGGTATTGATCCTACATGAATCGGAGTATGAGAAAAAGGGCGGTACCACCAAGTCTCCTGTCTCATCGCTTGCTTTAGCAGAGTATAAGCGTGATTACTTCATGTGGGGGAGGGGCGTTGGTGTGGGAAGGGTAAGATTTTAAAATAAGATCCTTTTGTTTCCCTAAAAGACAACAATAGAAAGGCCCAGCAGATCGCATGGTAACCCTGTATTTGTGATGGAAATTTTGCCTCACTTCCTACCATTAGATGGCAGTGTGGTAAAGGCTGGGTGACAGACCCCTTTGAGGCACAGTGTGAGATGTGCCCATGTGACTAGTTACAGGTTGTTTGGTAAGCTGTGTCATGATGTTATTGCTCTGGTGACAAACAAACCTTCCCCACCTGTGATTGTTGAGTTCTGTGTTAGCTACCCCTCAGTCTGACTGCCTCATGGGAACCGTGAATGGGTGAAACAGAAGTCATGGTTCATCATAAATTGCCTAGGGAGGTTGTGGAATCTCCATCATTGGAGATATTTAAGAGCAGGTTCAATAAAAATCTACCAGGGATGATCTAGATGGCGCTTGGTCCAGCCATGAGGGCAGGGGACTGGACTTGATGACCTCTTGAGGTCTGTTCCAGTTCTAGGATTCTATGATTTCCTGCCCTGTCTTATCAGTTCCAGAGCCAGTTCCTCAAAAGAGCGGTGCTGAATTTCCTCCAGGGACTGTCAAAGCCATGAGATTTTTCATGGGTCACTCTCTGAAGCTTGCTGTCTCTTTGTCACCTGCTCCATGCCCAGCTGTCTGTCTTTGCTTCGCTTCATTAAAACAGGTGTTCACAAAAACTTTCCGCACTGGTGGTGTCTTCTGGAGCTGTGAGTTAAAAGCACTTTTTTCCTCTCATAGCCTTCCAAAGAATTAGAGGCCTGCACTCAAACTGTCAAATGTTCTACATCGGCAAGAATCATCCCAGACACTCAGGAAAACAATCTTCATGCAGGCTAGTGACAGCCAACATGTTCTCTCTCTGTCCAGTTCCCACATCATCAAACCCTACCCCCAACACCACCACCCCCAGCAGGCTCCCTTATTGGCAGTCTCAGTACTGGGTGAGCCCAGACTCCCCATTCGAGATGGTCCCTCCATTAGGGCTGAAGCATGTTAGCTGAGCAGAGAGGAGAAATGTGGACAGCTGCTCACTCTGCCTCTAATCCATCAAAGGATACAGGTGGGTTCAGGATCCGTAGCTTTCATCAGCATGGATTCCACTAAGAACTTTAAATATATGTGTAACTGATGCAGAAGCTTTAAGGAAACATTTCTCAGTTCTGTCTCCGTCTCACCAATCCCCATTGTCTATACAGCCTGGGGGCTGTCTACTTGGTTACTTATATGTAATGCACCTTCCACAGTACACCCAGTTCCTTCACTGGGAGTTCTTAAGCCTTAGTGTAGTAGAACTATACAGTGATGATCCATCTAACTGTTCCAAAAGAGACTATTGCAGAGATTTGCAGAGTTGCTACATAACTGTGTGCATGAGTAGACATTTTAGGGATTCAAATCTCCAAAACTGTGACTTATTCGGTGTGTGTGTGGGGGGGGGGTGATTTTTACCTATCATTGCTTAGATTTCTTTTGATGGCTTTGGAAAAAGGGTGTGGTGCATTTTTTCCACAGGTTCAGGGAAGCAATTAAACACACAATAGAATTACATGCCATTTTGAAACTTGGAGCACATGTTTCTCATTCCAGATCTCTTATAATGTCTGCAAAAGTGTATAATTGATAAATCTCTACAGTAGGCCTGGGACTTTTTTTTTTTTAACTAAAAAAAAAAAAAAATGAGGACTGGTGTCCAGACTTCTGAGGCTTAACTGTAATTAGGAAGGGCTCTAAATGTATAAGTTCCTAATTTTATGACATTTCTTTGTGGCTGTTTCGCTTAGATTTTTTTTTAATTTATTTTATTTTGCAGCTTTCCTTAGGAGAGGATCCCTCCCTCTCCACAGAGGCTGTATTGGATGTATTTTTGTATCCTTTGTAATTTAAGAGCCCCCTGGCTGTAGCTGAAGGGGAATGGTGCAAGAGAACTTATGCAAAGAACTGTAGCACACTCTGCCCAGATGGCAATGTCACCCTAGCACCCAAACTAAACCAATTTGCTTGTAATTCCCCCAGCGTACCCTGTCTGTGGCCTAGAAATACTTTGAAGCATTAGTTCTAGGTTTCCCCATGCAGCCAGCAAAATAAAGGAAAGGAAACAAATCAACAAACAGCTGGAGGAGGAAACAGCATCCAGTAATCAGCACTCCTGCTCCCCAGGGCAGGGACTGTTGCAGATGGAGAGAGAGCTGCATTCAGGGACTCCCGCACTCTTAGTGCTCTGGACAGTGTGCGTGATTGTGCATGTGTGTTCCTTTGGGTGGGAGGGGAGGTGTAGTACACAGGTGTGCCTGGCTCTGTGCACATGTACAGTTGTCTGGGTGTATATATGCACACATGCCTGCATTGCACACCCAGATGCGTGTGTTCACCATGCATACACATCCATGTGTTCTGTTTGTGCGTGTAGGTGGCCATGGGCTTTTGAGGGCTTGTGAAGATATGTAGGTGGGCAGAGCAGGTGTGCCTACAGGGGTAGGGCTGCCTCTCTGTGTGCCTGACAGCTGCCAGGTAACATGCCCCCTGGCTGCAGCCCCCAGACAGCACAGACACTAACACCCATCAGTCCCTCTCAGGCCAGCGGGGAGGAAAGGATACAAACAATTTAAAACAATCAGTGAGTCTTTCCTTCTCCTTCCCTCCCCCGACTCCAGTCCTTTCTGCCCAACACCCCATCCTGCCCCTCCTCCATCACCCATTCCCCCATCACCCCACTCAGCTCCCCTTCTGTCTGTCACCCTATCCTTCCCTGTCCGTCTCCTCCTAAGAGCCCCTCTGCCCATCACCCCACTCTGCCCTGCCCCTCCCCGCTCTCTAGGACACTCTCTGCCCGTCACCCCCACTCTGCCCTGCCCCTCCCCGCCCCCTATGGTCCCCTCTCCCCAACACCCACACCCTGCTCCTCCCCTCCCTTCTGCCCATCACCCCCGCCCTGCACACGCCGCCGGCTCCTGGCAGAGCGCGGTGCAGCGGGAGTGCGCGGGGCTCGCTGGCCCGAGCGGAGGGAGGAAAAGGAAGCGGGGCCCGATCCTCCCCTGCGCACGGGGCCAGCGTCTCCAGCGCGCTGCGAGCCGGCGGCTGCACAGCTCAGCGGGGCTCTGCGCCTGAAGCCAGCGCGGACTTGCCCGGGCCAGGGGAGAGGGGACCCTGCTCCCGCCTCGCCTCCAGCCCCGGCCTTTTCCCGACGCCCCCTCCCCGGCACGGAGCGCTGGAAATGAAGAGAGTTTGCACTTTGTCCCTCTGGCTCTGGATCCGGATCGTCTCGGAGGCAGGTGAGGCGCCAGCGCAGCTCCAGGCTGGGCAGGGCAGAGCAGAGCAGGGGGTGCCGGAGCCGGGCTCCGCTCTGCGCCCTGGGCGCGCTCCGCGCCAGCCTCTCCCCGCACCCTCTGCCCGGCGGGGGCTTTGCCTGGGCGCTGCTGCCGGCCCGGGAGCCCCGCTCCTCAGGCGCTCGGGTAACCCCGCTCCCCTTGGCCCCCGGCCGTCTGTTGCCCCCCGGGGCCCTCCCGCTCCCAGTCACCCCCCGGCGTCTGCCCCAACACTCCCTGGCATCTGCCCCCCAGCTCCCTACCCCCCCGCCCCCGCCCCCGCCGCGTCTGCCCCCTGCCCCTTATCGACCCCCGGCGTCTGCCCCAACGCTCCCTAGCATCTGCCCCCCAGCTCCCTACCCCCCCGCCCCCGCCGCGTCTGCCCCCTGCCCCTTATCGACCCCCGGCGTCTGCCCCAACGCTCCCTAGCATCTGCCCCCCAGCTCCCTACCCCCCCGCCCCCGCCCCCGCCGCGTCTGCCCCCTGCCCCTTATCGACCCCCGGCGTCTGCCCCAACACTCCCTGGCATCTGCCCCCCAGCTCCCTACCCCCCCGCCCCCGCCGCGTCTGCCCCCTGCCCCTTATCGACCCCCGGCGTCTGCCCCAACGCTCCCTAGCATCTGCCCCCCAGCTCCCTACCCCCCCCCCCCGGCTGCCCCAAGGCTCCCTGGCATCTGCTCCCCGGTCCTTGTCACCCCCCGGCGTCTGCCCCTTGCTCCCCATCGCCCCCTGGTGGTCCGCTCCCTCCCCCTCCGAGGTCCCTGCTCCCTTCACCCTCCCCGGTGCCTGCCCCCATCAGCCCCTGGCATCTGACTCCTGCCTCCCATCACCCCCTGGCGGTCTGCTACTCCCCCCTCCCAGAACCACCCCGTCCCCATCAGTCTGCTACTCTTTCCTGCCCCCCATCACTCCCCTGGAGTCTGCCCCCCGGCCCCTAGGGCCGCCCTTTGCTTTGAGCTGGCCCACCTTTGAGCCAAGCCCTCGCCAAGAGGAGCTGAGTCTGTCCCTGGGCCGGCCAGCAGAGGGCGCTCCTAGGCGAAGGATACCCCTCACCCAGCCATGCCTGGGGTATGCCCCCCCCCCCTCCAGCCTGGAGCACTAGGAGCTGAAGGAACAGACTTGCTCTGGCCCCCAGGCCGATGGAGCGGGTGGGATCAGCGAGGCCTCTTCCATGGCCGACCCCTGGGGCCCTGCACTGTCCCTTCTCCAGGGATGCAGGTCCCTCACTTGACCGGTCTTTGAAAATGTTTGGCCCCATTCTACCCTCACCTGTGCCCCAGCAGGCACGTGGTGGGCCCTGTGCGCTAGTGGCTGACCTGTAGCCCTGTCACTGATGGGCATGGGGATGTGCTGTATCATGGGGCACAGGGCAGCGACAGCCCCAGCCCCATCGTCTGTCCACCACCAGTTCTGGGTCCGGGCAACTGGGAGGAAGGAGCAGTATGATGGCCTGTTTATTTGCTTTTCTGAATGCCAGTTGTTGATTAGTTCATGTCTGTGCCGCGCTCTGCTGAGGAAACGTGCTTTGTAAGTGCATTATGAGACCCCTTCCAGGCCGGCCTCCATGGGGGACTGGCGCCTGCCTCCCCCAAGACTAATTCGCTAGCTCGGCGGGCTGTGAAGTGCACTCTGGGGAGTGCCGGGGGTGGCTTTGGCAGAGTGGAGTCCCTCTCTGGTCCCGTGGCCAGAGTCCAAAGTCAGGTCAATACACGACCTACAGAGAGACTCACAGCTGCACAGTTCCCCTTCTCCTGCAATGTTCCCTCTATATTTTTCCATCCATGTGTGGAATAAATTTTATGTGCACCAAGGCATGTGCAGATGTGCACCACTAGTAGAAACATCTGCTGCTGGCTGCAAGCGCTCTTCTAATCAGCTGGGCCACATTTGAATCTCTCCTGGGTGGCTGCCCAAGTGCTTGGTTTACAGGGACCACTGACCTCCCTGCCTGAAAAAGAGCCCCTCACTGTCCCCTAGGTTGCTTGTGCTGGAAGATGGTCCTGGCCAGTGTTCCATATAAGCTGAGCATTTGGGCGGACGCTCAGAAGTGATTCAGGTGCCTCCCAGCTAATTAGGAGAGCACTCACAGTGCCCATAGTTGGCAGCATGTGTTTCTACTGGGGGTGCACATCCACACATGCCTCGGTGCACATAACAATATGTATTCCGCACGTAGATGGAAAAAATTAGTGGGAACACTGATCCTAGCTCATGCAAATGGTCCAGTGGGTGCACCTGGAACAAAGGATACTGAGCTCAGAATGGAGTAGGTGCCAGTGTGATGGAGGTGGGACCGGTGGGGGTATCTAGCTGTGAATTGTGCTGGGCTGTGCCTGGGTGGGAGAAGCCCACTCGACTGTTGGGTGTATCTAGGGATAAAACATGCTGGGTGGATGGAGTGAGCACGGGGACGGGGTGGCTGGGATGCAGTGGGTGCTAGGCTGGCACTGCCAGGATGGAGCAGGTGCGGAACCAGTATGTTTACTACCCCAATTGCTACCGTCCCAATGTGCAGTGTAACATCTGAGCGAGACCACATGGTAAACAGCAGCACAGGAAGCTTCAAACAAGAGAGGATCAATTTCTGGATCGTAAATAAGCTTTTTTATAACCTCTGCTTCGTGACTCACCAGTGCTGCGGTGCCTTGCCTGTAATAAAGGGAACACTAATGGCAGCTTTGCGGGGCTGACGTGCACTCTGAAATAAGGGGCCGTTAAGAAGCGTAGAAGGGAATGGGCCTTCCTACGCTAGGATGTGCTACCAGGAAGGATTGTACTGGCCTAATGTTGCTGGGTTAGAGCCTGTCAGGGTGATGCAGAACACATTGGTCTGTTGCTGCGGGAATCCGCTTCCCAGCTGCAGTGTGTCTGCAGATCTGTCCATGGCACTGATGCTGCCAGAGCTCCGGCCAAGCATTTTGGATGGCAACCTGCAGAGCATCTTACAGCTGTTCCTGAAGTTCTCTCCTCTCCTCCCAGTGCTGAAGGCTCTGGTAAGATGAGTTTCTGGCCCAGTGAAGACTGGTGTGAGGTGTGGGTGTAATTAAGTACCGGTAACGTTTATCCAGCATTTTGAACCCAACAAGTGCTGTCTGAGGGCTACATATTATGGCCAAGAAGCAGGGGAATGTGCATATGAGCCCTGGGACTCTACCAAGGAACCTGTGGCTTATTTCTCGATTCTACCTACAACCAGGGGTATCCTGGAGTGGAGGAGCACAACCATGGGAAGTGTCCACAAACTCCTCACCACATTAGCCCCCTTTAGACAAATAGCATCCTCTTCCTAATCGTGGGCAAATGCAGAGGCTGATCCTAGAAATGGGAGTGTTCCCTAAAGAAGGGACACAGTCACTTTGGACATACATGCAAGAGCTAGTCTGTTCTATCCGTGCTGATATCCGACACTCATTGACATGGTACCCAATCGACGGATACGGTTTGTTAAACGAGGGAGATATCTGAGGTGGGGCTTGGGGCATATGACTGTCAGAGTTCGTGGATTAGGATTTCTAGACCCTCCTTTCTCACTGCAATGCTCAGAAGCCAGGCTGAGCATTCTACGGTGGTAAATTGGACACTGACAGATCTAAACTGCCACAACAGGGACTATCTGGGGCAGTGTGGCGTATATCCCGATGGCAATGGACACAGCCTGGCTGGACTTGCATAGGGCTGTCGTCCCACTGTTCTGAGTGGGTTAGTGGACCTGGTCAGTATAACGAGGTCCGTTGGAGTGGAATGTCTGAGAGGTTGGCCAACCTATTGACTGCTGTGGGGAACCTCTTCCTGACCATTCACCTGCATCGTAGGTGGGGACTTCCTGGACAGGACAGTCTGGCCAGCTCATTGAATTTTAGGGTTTATCTGGCAAGCATCCAGCCATCCCACTATGGTCGGGGTACACGCGCGGAAACAAATTTGTTCACCCTGAGCACATTTACTGACCGGACTCCAAGAGCATTCAGCCATTCCTCTAGCTGGATGTGATGGCAACACAGCTCTAACAACCCCAGCTGGGGCGTGCATGTGGCAGGAGCAGTGGTTGCACCATTAGCATCTTGTGCTTGAAACAGCTACCACCGGTGTTATTTATCGCCAGGAAGAGTCTCAGCCGTTTCTGTAACATCCTTCATGCAAAGCACCAAGAATGGGCGACCGAAGGTGCAAACCCGAGACGCTGATTTGGTAACAGTGAGGGCAGCGCTGTCAGGGTGCTAAGATGAAGGGCAGAGTTCCAAGCATAAGGGAGCGTCATGGGGTGCAGCACCAGGCCCCCCCCCCCCGGGTGCCGATTGCCCTTCAGGCTCAGAGAGACCTCAGTGCTGCCCAACACCCATGCCTCTCGTCCCCTGAGCTTGTCCCACCACCAGTGCCAAAGTCTACACCGTCTTTACAGGGGTTTCTCCTCTCACAGGCTGAATCAGTCTTCTGTTCAGAGGCCTCCCGTTCCCCCTCTGACTGACCTGCCCCCACATCTGGCTCCTTCCCAGTCTTTGTAGCCCTTGGCTCCTCAGGCCGCATCCGGCCTTTTCATCAGTCCCAATCTGTTCTCCTTGATGGGAGCTGACAGGGCAGGGGCTCTCATGGTCCCACTGCGCCAACACCCTGCGATACACCTGCCCCGTATACCAAGGCCAGGCCTGATCTCGCTTGGCCCGCTGTCCTCGGCCTGGGCAGTTACTCTGAGGACACTGTCCCTTCCTACCAGGGTGGTCCCCAGGCTCACCCTTTTGGGGTTCTGTCATCCCCCAGCCACAAAAGGTGCGCTGGGTAGGGGGTGGTCTGCCACCCAAGTCCGCCCCCGCCCAGAGGTCATCACGCCAATCGCAACCATGGGCAGGTCGCCCTAGACGTTCTCTTTTGCAGTGCAAACTGCTCCCAGGCTGCCCCGAGTTGCCGGTTCCAGGCCTTTGTCCATCGGAGTTTGGCCCTTCCCTTTTTAGTTTCCACCCTCTGGGTTTCTTTCGGCCTCTCTTCCCTATCATCAGGATTCCGTCCACTGGGTGGGCCCATTTGGGGGACTCCTGTAGGATCCTGACCCCAGCTAGTTATCTAGGGGTTCTTGCTTTGTCATCTTGGGATCGTGGGGACCCCCCTTTTCCAGGTTCCATCCCCCTCGGGGCCTGGCCCCCTCCCTTTGGGTTCTTCACTCTCCCTCCCTCAGGGTCCCCACCCTGTGCCCTTTCCTTTCGGAGCAGGGTTCCAATCCACCCCTAGGACCACGGGGTAGGGCAACTCTTCCACTACCCCCACCCACTTCCAGGCAAATTTTCCCTACACCTCCCAGGATACCCGGGCCATGGGATAATACTTCCTATCTCCATGGATAAGCCAATGTGGCTCTACCAAATGCCTTTGCATAAGGGAGCAGGCGGAAGCCATTTCCACCAACCCTCTTTGGACCTTTCTCTCCACCCTCACAGGCTAACCCAGGCCTCTTTCTTCACCCCCCACCCCAGCCTCAGTCCAGCTCTGTGGCGCTGCAGTCCATCACTGGACAGTCACGGCTCTTATGCCCCGGTTGCCCACAACACCAGCATACGAGTTGTCCTGGGTGACCAGGGGCTCCCTTGTGGTTTTTATGTTGCTTGTCTACTGGCTTCCCAGGGGGCTGTTCATGGGTTTCTTCCCTCTCTCTGGGTATGTCTACACTAGCCGCCTAGTTCGAACTAGGGAGGCTAATGTAGGCATTTGAAGTTGCAAATCAAGCCCAGGATTTAAATATCCCACGCTTGATTTGCATCTTCCTGGCCGGTTGCCATTTTTTGAAATTTACAAGTCCGGACTAACTGCCTGCGTCTACACACGGCAGGGACCAGGTAGTTTGAAATAAAGCCCTAGTTCGAACTACCTGATAAACCTTATTCCAGGAGGAATAACAGGTAGTTCAAACTAGGGCTTTATTTCGGACTACCGGGTCCCTGCCGCGTGTAGACTTGTAAATTTCAAAAATGGCAACCGGCCGGGAAGATGCAAATCAAGCGTGGGATATTTAAATCCCGGGCTTGATTTGCAACTTCGAATGCCTGCATTAGCCTCCCTAGTTCAAACTAGGGGGCTAGTGTAGACATACCCTCTAGGTCTTGCAGGGCCCGATTCTCCCTCGGTGCGGAACTCCCCCTCTGTGTATTCCTTAGTCTGACCACAGCTTCTACGCTGCCGGGCTGACGCTGCCGCCCCCCAGACCCACCTGCTAGCTGGGAGGCCCTGCACAAACTTCTTGAGGATTACTTGACCCATAATCTGCCTCCGCAGTTGGGTGTCAGGCCTCCACCACTGCGTAACCCAGCCCGTCAATTTCTGTGCCAAGGCCCGGGGCCACACATCCCCTGTCCACCGGGCTGCCCAAAACTTCTGTCGGTACTTCTCAAATGAAAGTTCCAGGCTGTCCAAGATGGCTGCCTTCACCACATCATAATCTCCAGCCTGGGTATCTGTCATATATGCTGCTTGTGCTTCCCCAGAGAAATATGGGGCTAGCCGCAGGGCCCAGGTTGTCCTGTCCCACCCAGAGCCACATGCTCAAAAGTGCCCAAAAAAGCATCAGGGTCATCGGCAGGTTCCATTTTACAGAAGCTGAGCCCTGAAGGGTGCATGACATCTGCCCCCTCCCTCCCCCCTTCCCCCGCAGGATTCACCAGTTTATGGCGGCATTGCTGCTGCACTTCCACCTGTCCCTTAAGGAAATCCTATAAAGTCCTCTGTTCTCAGCCTGCCAAGCCAGTAGAGCCCATCTCTCCTGCTGGAAGGCCTGCAGCATCTTCGGCACCTCCCCTTGCTGCTGAGTCAGCCGGTGCAGGGAGCCCTCCATCTCCCGCTCTCCAAACGGTATCTTTGGCAGTCAGATCCCAGACAAGCCCCGTATGTAATGGGGGGTGCACAACCTGTTCCCCTGCTTCTCAGCTCAGTGCAGAAGGAATCTTGCAGAGAGGCCGGTGTGGGCTGTGGACCGGCCTCAAGAAGGGGAATGCACCCTCATTTTTCTCCAGATGATGCGTTGCAGGAATCTGGGAGAAGATCGTGAAGCATCCATCCGGTGAAAGGCCCTTGCAGGCATCTCCTCCTAAGCCTGAGATCACAGCTCTGCCTGCAGGGGCTGAGAGCAGGGGCTGTCTCAAAGGCCCATCCTGCTCTCTTTGTTTGCTGTGGCTTGGGGGAGTCCAGCCGTTACATCCCGGGCGTCTCACCCAGACAGAGTTCAGAGGGGAAGCTTCCAGGTGGGAGTTTTATGTACCCCTCTTTCAGTTGCTAAAAGAGTTTGGGGTCTTTCCTATGACCAGAGACAGCACCTATTGCTGTGGGAAAGACTCCACCATCACAGCCCAAGGACAGGAACCTGACCATGTACCCCCTGCTGGAAGAATCCTGTGTGAAATTCCATGGATAGGGAAACCCCACAAGACCCCAGGGCTGAGGGGGTCCCACGGTATCAGCCCAGTGATGAGGGGGAGCCCTGAAGTGTGAGCCAGCTGTTGCGGTAGCACAGTTTGAGCTCACTTACTGGGGTGCGCCTCCGTGGGGTGTCCGTTCTGAGGAGAGATCAACAGGAGGAGTCTGTGGGCGGGGAGAACCAGACAGCCCAAGCCAGTGGATGTCAGACTGATCTTTATATTTGTTCCCATAATATAAGGACTAGAGGACACCAAATGAAATTAGTGGGTAGCAAGTTTAAAACTAATAAGCGAAAGTTCTTCTTCACACAGCGCATAGTCAACCTGTGGAACTCCTTGCCAGAGGAGGCTGTGAAGGCTAGAACTATAACAGAGTTTAAAGAGAAGGTAGACACATTCATGGAGGTTAGGTCCATAAAAGGCTATTAGCCAGCGGGTAGGAATGGTGTCCCTGGCCTCTGTTTGTCAGAGGCTGGAGATGGATGGCAGGAGACAAATCGCTTGATCATTGTCTTCAGTCCACCCCCTCCGGGGCACCTGGTGCTGGCCACTGTCGGCAGACAGGCTACAGGACTAGATGGACCTTTGGTCTGACCCAGTACGGCCGTTCTTATGTTCTTACGTTCTTATCTTGAGGCGACTGAAGAGGAGGTTTCTGCCCCTCGTTTCAATTCCTCTCCGAATTTGCAGGTCAGATTTTCCAAAGCTGCCCAGGAGAGCTAGCTGCCCAGTGCCTAGCTCCTGGGCCTCTTGAGGTTGGCTCCACCTAGGTTGGCTGAGGGGGGGAGGAGCGAGGATCCCATCAGAAGACTCATTAAAACATTGTGATGGGAGCAGCATGCAGGCCACATGCAAGGTACTGACTGCTGCAACTGCTTCTTCAGACAAACATCCCAAGTCAGTAGCATCTGTCCTAGTGTTGAGCAGAAAACAACCGTGCATGTAGTGTCTGCAAGCTTCATGTCACAGTCTGCTTTTTGGGACAGAAGTTTTCCCTTGGCTCTTATCTGGAATCATAAAATCTCCTTTATGAGCAAAGAAATGCGGTTGCAGCTGCACTGGCATCTCACGACTGGTTAAATTAATCCCAGGGTTTTATTGCCTCTGGCTAGCTCAGACCTTTGTTGCTTATTTCAAGTTGTTAATGTGGAGGCTTAGTCCCAGGAGTGTTTTTCCTCTGTGGTCAGAGTTGTTACGATGTTTTCAGTGTTAAGTGGTGTTGCCCCTTTGCAGTGTCTCGTTATTAAAGCAGCATAACAAGCCTTAATGGAAATGTGGAGAGATCAAAGCGGCTGGGAGGAGAGAACTCCTCCATTCAGAGCCTGGCTCTGCCATGGTCTGGGACCTTTGGCAAGTCACTTAATACTTAGGGCTAAATTCCAAGGTGATGCATGTGGTATAGAGAAGTGGGTGAAATTCTGGCCTCACTGATGTCCATGGCAAGATTCCCATTGACTTCAGTGGGCCCACGATTTCATGCAGGGAGTCCAAGCGGGGGAAATCTACATGCTGAGAAATCTGAAGTGAATTATAGCAGCTGACTGATCCAAGATACGCACCTCCAGTTACATTAATTATGTAGCTGGAGTCAATGTACCTTGTTTTGAGTCTCCCTCCTGGCCCCACAGCAGGAGGTCAATGGGAGCAAACGCTCCCATTGGCTTACTTTACTGCTTGCAGAAGCAGGAGTACTGGCTGCTGAGGGGGGCGCCCTCTGTGTTCGATTTAGAGGGTCTTAACTAGACCCGCTAAATGATACTCCAGAAGATCAATTCAATCTTCCATTTAGTGTAGACGTGGCTTAAGGGAGTCCAGAATGAATCCAAGCTGGTTTAACATACAAACGAGGGCAACAGGAAAAGGCATGGTTTAAACCAGCAGAGACACATCAAATCTCTTCTGATTTTGGCTCTTGCTCTGTTTCCCCTTCTGTGTTACAATAATAATAATAATACAATTAATCTTCATTCTCCTCTACCCCTGCACTGTGAACTAAATGCCCTTTTTGTGATGAAATTATGCTGACTAGTGAAAAGCTGTAGCCACCCCTGGTGATATTCGTGAGAAGGGCAGCAGATAAGGACGAGAGAGCAACCGTATCATAGTACACATCTGGACCTCCTGGGCTTCATGCTGGAGCATTGACAGAGCAGTAAGGGGTGAGGGGGAAGTTGCCTTCCAATCACAGCAACTCTTGCACTGGCCAGAACTTCCATCAGCTCCTGGAAAGACATAGTCTGGTCCCAACAGCTTCAAAATGAACTAGACTCAACTAGTATCACGGGATTCATGTGCAAACCAGCAGCCGCAAACCTGCCCCTAAGGAGTTAAAGTAACCAAAGACATGCCCAGGTGTAGATCTCGCTCTGATTTCTTGCTGGGCCAACCCACAGCTTGCAGATGCTGAAGGGTTAAACTTTTGCACTGTGACATTCCAGTTTACTGCGGGAAGGTCAGCTGGTGTGTTGGAATCCAGCTGCACTGGTTTCCAGCTCCCATGGCGGCGCTAAACCAAGTGACGTAGTGTCGCATGCCGTCCCTCCCGGGGGTAAGCCGAGGACCGTGGCAGCAGGTCTGAGATGCCCATTGTGCTGGACGGGGTCCAGCGAGGTTGGCGTGGCCAGTGTGGCAACCCCCCAAGTCACGAGGAGTGGCCCTGATGCCAGGCTTGGTGTCCAGGGTTCTTACTGGTGGAGGTCAGCAGTGGTTCATGGGAAAGGAAAAATTGGCAGCTGGGCCGGATGTCCTGCATTTCCCCTCTTCCTGCAGCCGCCTGAGCAATGTTCCTTATTTAGCTTTCCTGGCGGACAGGAGGAATCTGATGGCGGAAACTGTCACTGCCTGATAACAGCTCAGGGACCCCTTTATGATGGGCAGCACGCCGGGAACAGGCAGCTTTCATGCTATCCAGGAGGGGCGAAGAGGGCAATGTGAGCGCCATGTTTTCATTGGCTGTTTTATAAACACCGCCTCCGGGGGTGTGTCCGGGGGGAGGGAAGGGCCGTTTCAGCCCCTCCCTTTACACTCGGGCTTCTTTGTGCCTAAACCCTATTCAAAGGCCATCAAGGTTGGAGAAGCGGTGACGTCTTTCTGGGGAGCACAGATGCAGGCCTCCAAGCTGGCTGGTGGAGAGGGGACTGCCGGGGGAGAGGGGCGATCCTGCCACAAAGCCTGCTGGCTGGGATCCAGGGCTGGGTAGAACATCCACCTGCTAATGGTGATGATGTGACAGCAAGGCCAGGGACAAGAGCGGTGTGGGATGGTGACACGGGGCATGTCAGCTGTGTGCTGAGGGAGGGGAGGAAGGGCAGGTCTGTGCACCAGGGAGCTATGAAACAACACAGATACCTGCATGTGTATCCTATTTGTGTCCCTTAGGGCACAAAGGAGCCCCCACACTGAGGTTACGTCTATACTACAAATTTTCTCAGCAGAAAATATGCTAATGAGGGACTCATTTGCATGAGTTGTGACCTCATTTGCATATTTTCTGCCAATCTGTTTTTGCGCTGGGGTTTTTGCGCAAAAACAAGCAGTGTGGATGTTTTCTTTTTGCGCAAAAATCCCTTTTTCCGCAAGATCGGTAAACCTCCTTTTTTGGGGCATAAGGATCTTGTGGGAAAAGGGGGGTTTGCGCAAAAAGAAAATGTCTACACTGCTTGTTTTTGTGCAAAAACCCCAGCACAAAAATGAATCGGCAGGCAATATGCAAATGAGATCACGACTCATGCAAATGAGTCCCTCATTAGCATATTTTTTGCCAAGAACACTGGCAGTGTAGACGTAGCCTGAGACAGAGGTATGTTTTTATATATACCAAGATGAGCCAAGCAGGCAGAGAACCATATCAAGGGGGACATCCACCATGTGTTCATCTTCTCCTCGTGAAAGATATACCTCGCTGGCTCAGAGACTAAGGAAATATTGTTTTTATAACCACCTACAGCGTATGTGCTCCTGCAAAGCCTCCCATAAACATCAAAGTGCCCCCAAAGTGGGGTAAAAACATTGTCACCTTTGCTTTTTATCCTGCCTTTAGAAATACCATGAAACTCCCCTCAGACCAATGAGAGATTTATTGTTTTTCATCGTAATTGATCTATTACAAAGGGAAGCAATGAGAAGAGACCAAGAAAGGGTTGGGTTTTGAGGGCAAATGCCAAGCAAAATAAATGGCCTAATAAAATGGACAAGAGGAACTTTCTCAATTCCACTACATGTGAGTCAGCAGAAGACTCCGGATTCACACTGGCATCACTGCGGTCAGAATCAGGACTAGCAGGGGTTCCAATCAGGAGCTGTAAAGCTATTTGGGTTTTAAATGTTCTCCTCAGCCACTGACTACCAGGAGCCTTCCCATCATCCCTGTGGCTTTCCCTTCTTGTCGGTTGGTGGAGCTGGGCCAGGCTCACGCCCAGCCACTGTGTTGGGCAGCCTGCTCTGCATGGCACAGTGGGAGGGCACGATAGTCCCCCTGGAGTGATGCGGTTTAGGCGGCTTTAATGTCCTAGGCTGCGTAGTTGTGGTAGAATCCCAGGGACTAGGACAGGGGCAACAGGGGCGAATGATGTATTCTGTTTGTGCTGGGCAAATACTACACACCTATCTAGAGAGGCGAGGTAATATCGGCTATTGGAGCAGCTTCTGGTGGTGAGAGAATCTTTCGTGCTTATGCTGAGCTCTTCCTCAGCTCTGGGTAAGGTCCTCCAGGTGTCAGAGCAAAATACAAGAGTGAACAGATCGTTTGATCTTCGCACTACTTATGCTAAACTATCTGTTTGCTCTTGCATTTAGCTCGGACACCCTGAGGACCTTTCCCAGAATGGAGGGAGAGCTGTACGTGGCTCAGAAGCTTCTCTCTCTCTCTCTCACCAATAAAAGATATCGCCTTGCCCACCTTGTCTCTGAACTATCCTGGGACTGACCTGGCTACAGCACTGCATAAATCCATCTAGGGCAGACTTCTGCCCATGTTTAACTTCATGGACTGGGCAGCCCGACTGGCTCCAGTGGAATAACCCACACATTGTGCCTACACTGCAGTCAGGAAGGGTAGTTGCAGAATGTGTAGACATACCTGAGCTAGCTTTGATTTGGCTTTGCAACTGCAAACGAACCTCCCAATTGCAGGGTGGAAATATCACCCATGCCTTTTGGGGAGTGTGTATAAAAGTCTCTGATGGACTGGGGCCGAAGCAACTGCCATACTGCACTTGATCCCATGGTCTTGGATTACCTAACCATTTCCTATTCTAAGAAGTTAGCCGTGTTAGTCATAATTGTAAAAACAATGAATAGTCCTGTGGCACCTTAGAGACTAACCAAAATATATAGAATCATGAGCTTTTGTGGGTAAAACCTGCTTCATCAGATGAATTGGAGTGGAAATAACAGAAATCAAGAGAGAGAGATAACAGCAGAAGTACCTGTCACTTGTAGAACCCATGTTAATGAGGCTAATTAAGTGGGCTGGATATGTCCTAATTTCTCCTGCCATTAACATCTGCATTTCCACATCAAAAGCAATGTATGGGTCACATCCAGCCCACTTAATAAGCTTCACTGACACAGGTCCTATATTTGACAGGTGGTATTTCTGCTGTTATATATATCGCTTGGAGAACTATGATCATTCCACAGAACCATATTTTGAAACGGTCAGATACAGTCAAATAATAATCACACCTGAGGAAACCACACCTTTTGTGGATATTCTGAGAGCAGAAAAAATAAGCACAAAGCTTTGAGTAAAGTTCTGGTTTCAAATTATTCACACATTGTTTTTACTGTCATCTCTTCTAGAAATGCTGGCGCGAGCTGCTCATAACTGCATAGTTGTGTTTCCATTGGGATGGTTTAATTCTCACCTATCTACATTTACACACCTCGTGAATAACCCACATGACCCAACCTTCCACATTCCGGGAGGGTAGTAATGCCCATCTGCTGTTTACACTGGTCCACACCCTTTCCCTTGCTGATGGGCCAAAGCATGCCTCACTTCCATAGTGGCAGTTAGCAGCTGCAGGAAGGGATGGGCATCTCATCCAGCAGCTGGTACAATGGCAGAGAGCAATATAAACCAAAATAACTGGTGGCCCAGGCCACAAGAGACATGGACAGAAGAAAATAAGGCTAAGCAGTGTCATGCAGAGTGACCACTGTATGAAGGAAGGAAGTCTTCATAATTGGGCCAAATCCTGAAGCCCTTCATCTTTACTCAGGGTTAAAGCTTTAATGATTTCGGTAAGACTTTGCCTAAGTAAAGCTGGAAAAAAGGACTTTGAAACTTGCCCTTCGTTATTAGAATTATTTATTAAGAGCATAAAGCATCCACAAGCACATGGTGTCTTTCCCAAGTAGCAAATGTCCTAGGTTAGCCAGACTGCAATTCATACACATGCACCAGATGCTAAACCTCCAGATATATAGTAGATAGCGGTCCCTTTCTCCACCCCTACCCCCTGCAGCCCCAATGAGATTGTAGCTGTGCCGGTCCCCATCTCTGGCCCTTTGCTGCCCCCCGTGGTCATTCTGCAGTATAACTGTCCCTCCTACCAGACTCCACCCTTTCCATTTTATGAGAAGCAATCAAATTCCAGGCACATCCCATTGTCCTGAAACAACCAAACCCTGACCTTGCTTTAAGTTATGATAAAAAAATCTGCATACCAAATTTGGTGGTCTTAGCTCTTACTGTTTAGAAGGAGTTCTTGAACAAAAGGACTCACAGATGGACGAACAGACAGAAAAACAGACAGACAAAGTTTCTAAAATATATAGTAGACAGGGTCAAGAAAGTCAGATACACAGACAGATCTATTATCCCTTTACTGGAAGACGAGTTATATTCAGCAGGAAGAGGGGATGTCTTTATTTGAAAAGTGGACCGACCCCTTAGACTCCATTCATCTGAAGAAGTGGGTTGTGCCCATGAAAGCTCATGACACCATCTACATGTTTTGTTAGGCTCTAAGGTGCTTCAAGACTATTTGTTGGCTTTTTAAGTTTTTTCCAGTTACAGACTAACACGGCTACCTCTCGGAAACTTATATTCAGCAGAGTTGATCAGAGTGGATCTTTTGCATATGTGATCTGATTGGGCAACATTCCTTCCACCCTTAGTATTTATCTCTCAGGAGGAAAAGGATGGAAATGTAATGATTCGTCTCAAATGAGTTCTCAGCCAGTCATGAGGCAGGATGTTTCTCTTGTGTGAACAGTAATGCCTCTTTCCCAGGAGTACCGGAAGCTGCGGTTCATTAGTGTTTCTGAAAAGAGCCAAGATCATTGGATGGAAGGTGGTTACAGAAATGCAGTGGCATCATATTCGTATAAAAGATGTATGGGAAGACAAGGCCTTGCCTATCCACAAACTTAATTCGTTTATAAACACATCATTAGTTTAGTCAGCCCAATTCCTGTCTCTGTAGTCACTCCTATTTTGCTTTAAGCATGATTTATTGCTGTTTGCCTTGAGCCAAGGAAAGAATGGATGTGTGGATAGATCGGTCTGGTTTAGTTTTCTGTTAAATACCACGCACATACATGATGCTGTATAATTAATAAGGACCCGGCAAGTAGGCATGTACGTTTCTTGTGACCTTGGGAGTCAGTCAGAGGTCTCGTGATGTGTAGAACACACAGCAACAGCCATGAATGTTATTCTAAACAGACCGTTGAAGTCAATTTTTGTATCTACCTTCATTAGAGCCAGTTTCCCAGCAGGAGCGATGACTGAGGAGAATGAGCAGAGTTGGCTGGGAGGGTTCAGAACCTAAGATTTTTTTTGCAAGGGTTGCCCCTTGCCTGGAATTCACGTCCTGTGCTGGGGCAGGAACATGTGGCCTATTTCATTCATGGGATAATCAGTCCTTTACCAATTCAGAGAAAAGTCTTTTATGCCAGCCCTTTGTTTACACGCGTGCATGCCTCCACACAGCCCGAATGAGGATTTTATGACCCAGTTTTGTGGTCTAACCTGATCCACCCCAGCATCCACTGACTTCACAGCTGGTCATGTTGATTCCTCCATATTCAAGCCCAAGCAAGCATAGATTTGACAAAGCAGGAACGAGTCCTCATGGAACCATCCCACTCTCCACTGAGGGAAAGACGACTCTGCCCTCACTGCGTCACTTTAGAATCAGGCCCATTATGGGACTTGGATTTCACTGCACATTGCAAAGGGATCATGACTTCCAAATGGTTTGCTCCTGACTCTGCACCCGGACAAGGTCTGTGCTCATAGAATTTGGCATTTCACAATATTCACAGCCCCCTCCCCAGCCCCCGCTGCTTAGACAAATAAAGTATAATGCTGACTGAAGGCATTTAATCCTCCACTCTGCCGCCTTGTAGCAACAACAAGAGCTGGGTGGCATTTCAAAGAATTTATCAGTGGGAGAGGGCTGGGAAAGGGGGAGCATCAGAAACTATTTTTTCTATGGGGGGGGACGACAAGCCTGGCTATATTGTAGATAAGAGCCAGGGGCTGATCTGAGCCGCTGCTTAGTGCCTATTGCTGTGAATGGAAGGCAGAAGACTCCTCACCTCTCCGTCACCCTCACCAAAAGAAAACACTTTTGAACACAATAGGAGATAAAGAGCAACAATAAACACAGCCCAGGGTGAACTCTAGAGATCCGCGCGAGTGTAAAACATTACGTCTGCAATCAGGCGAACCAAGCGGGAGGTGATGTTCTTTTCGAGCCAAGTCACTGGCACAGGAGAGCTCTCGCTCCGGCTTTCTGCCTGTCCGTACGTTGACAGGGAAATCACGTGCCTGCCGCCGCTCACCCTACCAACTTGCTTCTCCTGCCTCCAGGGTCCAAGCTGCTGCTTCCCTTGAGCCCGTGCTCTGGCCCTGAGGCCTGCTGAGCTTTTCCATGGGTTTGCAACCTGGGTGTTGGAGATCCAATAGCAGGCTGGTGGCAGCGTCTCCTGTTCTCAACAAGCAAATGGAGATCTGTTAACAAAATCTTAGGCGCCTCTAGTGGAGGCGATGGGCAGACAGCACAGACTTCACGCACAGCCTCGGCGCAGCACAGACTTCAGCAGCACGAGCTTCCTCCAGCCCCAAAAGGCACCTCAACCCTCACCTGAAGGGAAGATCCCAGTCATCTCCCTCACATGGTGCTTGTCTGTCCACATCCATTCAGCCCTGGCCCTCCCTGCAGAGACTGCACAGATGCTCTTTGGGGGGCTGAGGAGATGCACATGAAGAAAGACAAATAAAACAGAGCTCAGTGGTGCATTCTAAGACACGCTCGTTATAAACAATCACTCCTTTCTGTGACCCCTCACTCTGCTCCAATGCCCCTGGACTGTACCTCTTTTTCCCCTCTGCATATAGAATTCCTTCTGTGCTGGTTGCCTTTGTCCTGCACCCCCTTCCACAGCTTCCATGCTCGCGACACTCTGTGATGCCCTCGGTGGAAAAGAACCCCGGCATGTGTGAGATTTACCACTCGTGAAGCCCACACAGAGGCAGCTGGACTGTCTTCAAAGTGCGTATATGCCATCAAGTGCCAACAATGCCCCTCTGCTGTGTGCATTGGCCAAACTGGACAGTCTCTGTGACAAAGGATAAATGGACACCAATCAGACATCAGAAGTGGTAACACACTGAAACCTGTGGGGGAACTTTTTAACCTGACTGGGGCTCATTAATGGATTTAAAAGTAGCCATTCTTCTACAAAGGAATGTCACTAACCAGTTACAGAGAGAGTCTTCAGTACTGGAATTCATCTACAGATTTGACACCGTTACCCTGGGCTTGAGCAAAGACATTAACTGGTTGGTGCCAGGGCCGGCTCGAGCCATTCCTGCGCCCCGGGCAGCGGGCGCGTGACACATGTGTGGCTCCGCCCCCCGGGCGCATGGCGCATGCTCAGCCCTGCCCCCCGGCATGCTGCACACCTTACAGCTGCAATCGGGCGTGCGGCGCTTGATGGCAGCTCTAAGGGGTGCCATGCGGCCCCGGGCGCACGGCGCCCCTTACAGCTGCCATCAGGTGCCCCCCATAGGATGGCGCCCCGGGCAGCTGCCTGGCTAGCCCCCCCCCCCACTTAATCCGGCCCTGGCTGGTGCATTACAAAGCCAATTTCTCCTGTCTTTAATATTTGCATTTCCACATCAAATGCTATGCCTGGGGCACATCCACCCCACTTAATTAGCCTCATTAACACAGGTCCTACAATTGACAGGTGGTACTTATGCTGTTATATATATTTCTTGGTTTCTGTTATTTCCACTCCAATTCATCTGATGAAGTGGGTTTTATCCACAAAAACTCATGATTCTATATATTTTGGTCAGTCTCCAAAGTGCCACAGGACCACTCATTGTCTTCAAAGTGACCTTCTAATATTAAGTAGATGGAGCAGGGAACCCTGGAGGAGAGAAACGTACAGGGATGGATGAAAGCAGGTAGGGAATTGTTTGTCCAAACCGGGCACCCTGGTGGAAAACGTAAGACATCCAGAAACTTGATGTGGGTGTGGAGTTGAGGGGCGAAATCCCGGCCCCATTGACATCAGTGGGAGTTTTGCCATTCACGTCAGTGGGGCCAAGATTCCACCTTAGAACTTTTGGTCAAGGCAATCTGCGTCTGTTCTGAGAGGAGCAGTTCGGGATGTGGATGCTTTTCCACTGCTGGGAGCTGAATTGCAGCCAGACTCGTGATTTCACGGAGGCCACTTCTCAGCCGTCGGATAGCAACGACTTGCCGACTAGAACCAGGGAGGCAGCGGTGTAAGCAGCCAGACCTCTTTATCTCTCTGCTGAACCAGGAGGTTCCCCAGCCTGAATCCCTTCTGACTGTTTCACAGGGCATAATCTGCCCTGTGGGGATTGGCTCTACCCTGCGCCAGCGGTGTCCTGCGTGTGCCCCCACAGCCTTGTTCTTTGCAAGTGCATTTTATAACCATCTGATTTGATCTTGGCCCAGCCTCGCGCCTGCAGCCCCCCCATGTGTGCGCAGGGAGGCGGTCACATTGGCTTGTGGTCAGCCCGCCCACCTGCCCTGTGGGCGCTGTGGTGCCTAATGAGTAGGAATGAGACTGGTGCAACTTCTTTTACTGCTCCCCCTCCCCCAGCTGCCACGGGCACCCACCTTGCTGTCCTAGCACCCACCCTAGTCCCCTCTCTCCCGGCATTTCTGGACACTCCTCCCACTTATCCGACCAGCTGCCATCGCACCAGCCCCAGGCGCCCTGCCAACCACCTGCCCTGCTTCCCTAGGAACCCCTACGTGGAGATCGGGTTCCTGGATGTACAAGTGAAGGGCTGTCTCCTCCACTGTCCAGTCCCACTTCTTCCCAGTCTTCATGGGGAGGGGGAGATTTGTGCCTCCTTATAGGCGCCCTCAGCCCTGTTCAGGGTAGAGAAGGAAAGGGGAAATGAGTGGAACTTCACCCATGGAAGGGCACAAAGCTTGGACTTAAGAACGGCTGTACTGGGTCAGACCAAAGCTCGGTCTTCCGACAGTGGCCAATACCCCAGAGGGAATGAACAGGTAAATCATCAATGATCCCTCCCCTGTCACCCATTCCCTGCTCCTGATTGGCTGTGTTAGACTTTTGATGACTCTGGGAAGTGTAATAGTGTTTTGATTTGAGCGGGCAATGTGTAAGCTTCTGTCTATTTATTGTTTTGTCTTCAAAGATTGTGACCACGGTAAACTGAGCTTTGTCACGTCCCCATGTGCATTTGCTGATATGGTTATGCTGCAGTCCTCCAAGGTTATCTAGATAACTAGCTTGCTCTTACTGTGGTTTCCAAAGCTTCTTAGCCTGCTGTTTCTTTAGGCACTCTCTCAGCTATTAAATGTGCTCCTTAAATGGAAGTCATTAGCATATGTAAACACTTCCTTTCTATTGTTTGGTTGTGTCTGCTCCCTGGATTGAATTTCTTTGCAAGGGCAATAACCTTAACTATGAAAACAGCAATCAACTGGTGGGAGTAAACATAATTTGGATATTTACAACAGCCTGCAAAGCTTCTGTAAGCAATTTAACCACCATGTTTTCAGCTTGGTTGCCTTCAACTAGCTCCTTGGTCTGATAATGCAATTCACACTTGATGTTTGAATGTAGGAATCCTGCTGTGATCGCCAAATCTTTTCTTCTGAAAGGAGTTAAATTAGTTTAATCTCTGCATGGGATTTATTATTGGGATGTCAACAGAGATCTATCCCTACAACCGTGAAATGCAGTAAATGCAGCCTTACTTATAGCGATGCTATTGCCCTGCTATCATTCAATCTGTGGCTCTCAGAGCTGATGATAATATCATGTCTTCATAAAATCATGCCTGGCCGACTGTAAACCAAGAGGAAAAGAAATAGTGTGTATATGAGCCTGGAAACCTCATTGTTCTTCTGGAAATCAAAGAAGCTACTCACCAGAGTAAAAGCTGTCAGTTTGGTCCCCAGTATGGCTAGTTGTCTAGTTAGAACTGCTCTGTGCATTAAAGGTCCTTACTAATAGGGAATAGACAAGAAAATTGAGATCACTGCAGGTTAACCATGGCTCTTTTCCATACCTTATGAGTGAAAAGTTCCTTGCTATTTACTCATTTAAAACTGTGAGATCCAGAAGGGGAAATAGTCACGTGGATTTAGCACTTTAGACCAGTGGTCCAAATTTGGTCCACACTAGGGGCTTTAGATGATGGCAAGAAGCCACAGAATGCACAAGTCCATGTGCTTTCCACGGGAATTGAAATTCTTTTTCCACTGCCATATTGCTTCAGATTACATAAATTCATGGAGGATAGGTTGATCAATGGCTAATAGCCAAGATAGCTAAGCCTCTGACTGCTAGATGCTGGGACTGGATGGATAATTACCCTTCTCCCTGAAACATCAATAACTGGTCACCGTTGCAAGACAAGATACTGGGCTAGAGGGACCAATAATCTGACCTAGTGAGGCCATTCTTTTGTTTCATACTCCTGACATCTATCGCTTGGTCCGCTTGTGGTACTTCTGATTCAAACACAGGAGTCTCCATAGCTCAGATGAGCGATTAGAAGCATTCCTGCTGCCCCATCAGTTTCTATATGAATCCTAACCTCTATTACTGGAGGTTTTCATTCACCCATTGCTACCCACAGTATTGGGTAGCAGTTTGGGTTTTTTGGGTTTGGTGTGTGTGTGTGTGTGTGTGTGTGTGTGTGTTTTTTTTTTTTTTGGCAAATTACACTTGTGTGACTAATATTCCTGTCTCTGCTCACAGTCTTCCCACGTTTGAGTGGATAGAACAAGGGGTGTGTGTGTGTGTGTGTGTGTGTGTGTGTGTAAAAGCATCTTGCATAAGAATGTCTATGCTTGTGTGATTTGATGTGCAGCAACCTGCTTATACACCTGCACATGCAATTCCTTGTAGTTTTATTTACACAGATTATATCTGGCGTTTTGAAAAGCCTGCCCTTCATCTCCAAGTAAGTGACAGTTTCCTGCTGCTGCCACCTTGTTCTTTGGAAAACTCTCCTTGGGACTCATCACCGCCTCCCACAACTCCTTCACATCAGGTGGTCTCTGGAACGGCCCCCTTTATTCTGCTCTCTGTTACCTTTCATAATGAGCTGCCAAGATTCTTCCTTCCTCGTTGGCTTCCCCTGCCCCCAAGGGTCTCATGCCTCTTCTGTTTTCAAACCATCCTCTCTGCAGAAAGGTCTCCCATTCTATCCTATCTACTTATATGACATCAAAGTGTCTGAGCAGCTCATGATTTTTTTTAGTGTATTTATCCTCCCAACCCCCTGGGAAGTAGGACATTGCTGTTCTTCCCACTGGCCAGACAGAAGTACAGTGACTAAATGACTTGCACCCACTTCTTTACCACTGCTTCTGCATATCCTTGGCTGCATTCACTCCGGTGAAGTCACTGAGAGTTGTATCTATGCAGCTAAGAGAAGAATTTGGCCCAGCCTGACCTGGATTGAGCACTCAGTCCTGAACTGTCACATTCCTCCTGCACTGGAGCACTCTGTTTTCTCTTTACAACAGATTGAACCTCTCTGGTTCAGCATCCTTGGCACCTGACCGGTGCCAAACCAGAGAATTTGCCCAACCACAGGAGGTCAATATTGTCTAGCAGCATTACCGACACTTCCACTGCTTATTAGGCAGAGGACATTTGGGGGTAAATTAGAGCTAAATAACAGCACAGAACACTGAGAACCAGGATTGGTGGCTGTAAACGAACTTTATGGGACTGCAGGAAAATCGGCCACAACCATGATAAGTGGACATCCGGCTCACTAAAGTCATGCCAGACCACGGATCTTCCCAGACCAGAGAGTGCTGGACTAGAGAGGTTCAACCTGTAGTGAAAGGCATAGGTCTGGCCAGTCTTCTGTTAAGTCACAGAACAGATTTACCATGGGCAGGCATCGCCCAAGAAATCCCGCCAGTGTGTCCCCAGGTCAGAGCCATTTACCTTCAACCCTGACCAAGGTGGGTCACTCCTATAACCACCACAGTATTCAATCTTCTTGGCTCCTCCAAACCTTGGATGAGAAGCCCAGGTGTGCCAAGTGTGATGGTGTCTTTTTGTGTGACACAGACACTTGTCGGCTAGGAATTGGACTTAGACCAACAACTAGGTCGTCGGTCAGCTCTCTGATTGATGGGTCATTCCCAGGACATGGCCAGTGAGCTACAAGCAAAATGTGCTGTTTTCCACGCAAATCCACTGAGCCATCTGGGCCCCATGATTTTTATAACTTATTAGGATTCACTGAGGTATAAAATGGCATCGTTGCCAGACCATGAGAGGAAGAAATGACAAGGGACCAGGGAGGAAAACTCCCGGTCCCTAAGATGGGGAAGGGTAATTTTCAGCTGATTTGCAAGGGTTTGGCCAGGCGACCAACGGAAGCTACATCAGTCAGGCTGGCAGTGTATATTCATGGGGAGAAAACATCTGCTGCCTGCGACTAAGAAGTCCCTGAGCTTGTCTCCGATTTTGAGCTCTGGAAGCCACTGCAGACACCTGTCAGATTTTGAAGAGCTCCTTTCCTGCCCTTTAAAGAATGAATTTAGTGATCAAAGCAGGGCCACCTTGACTCATGTCTGAAGGGGCTTGTTGTTCCCTCCTCCCCCCTCCAGCCTGTGTCCCTCTGAAAGCCCAAGCTTTACTCAAGCAGAGGAAGCAGTCCTGGGCATTTGAGTTTCTGTGAGGAAATAAAACACACAGATGGTTGGAGCATCCTCTATCTCAAAGACAGGAAAAAGTCTCTCTGACTAGGAGTGGGCAGCCAACAATCCCAAAGCAATTCAGAGAATCAGGGGCCAAACAAAGAGGCGTTTGGCCAGCCCCTTGCCACTAAGAGAAGGGTGGGCCAACAGCTATTTGCTGGCCGGCCTGAAGGGAAACACGCTCCCTCAGATGTGCAGAGAGCGTCCCTCCCAGACCAAGAGCAGCAAACATCCCGTTCCCCTGGGAGCCGGAGCAGCTGCTGACAGCACAGATCTGAGAGGAGGTCTGCAGAGTGGCCCCGGCTGACCCACTGCTCTGGGCCGGACATGTGGCTACCTGACAGAGACTAACTTTGGCTCAGGACATCTCCTCTCTGGGAGGGTGGAGCAGAGAGCGAGTGGGGAAAGGGAGGGGGTCTGAGGGAGGGGAGGGGAGAGGAAAAGCTGGAGGAGACAGAAATGCAAACATGGCCTGACAGCCATAGTGGGGGGAGGGGAGGAGAGGAAAAAGAAGGGTAAACCTGGCAGGAGAGGGCAGGAAGTCAGGCTGGAGCGAGCCAGGGGGATGGTGCAACAGAGCTTCCTGCAGAGGGAGAGACAGACAGATAAACACTCAGACAGTGACCAGGGGAACCAATGCTGTTCCCTCAGCAAAGTAAGGATGCTGGAAGTCCGGGAGTTTACTGAACTTTGGCAGGGCTCCCTCCCTGCTCTCCCGGAAACAGATCAGGGGCACCAAGGCCTGGCAGACATGGCACATCTGTGCCAAGCTCTCAAATACCTGGCAGCCTGCCCAGAAAGCCTGGCGGTTCCCTGACACACATGTACCCCCAAGTGGACAGGAGGGGCTAATCTCTCCGTGTTACCCCAGAGCAGTTTCTTTCTGAGCACCCAAAAGCACCTCCCCCACCTCCCTCTGAGAGACAGGTAAATCCCTTTCCCATTTCAGCATGAGGCACAGAGAGGCCCAGGGTCGCCATGCACGTCCGTGGCGAAGCCATGAATGAAAGCCACCAGTCCTGGCTTCAGCACACATCTACCCACAAGGCCTTGCTGCATCACTTCCTCCAAACAGCTGAGTCACTAAGGAGTGTGTTCTAGCTGGTCCGAAAACAGGCCCGTACGCAGGAATTCCGGGGCTGGGGGGACTTCTTTTTGTAAACGTGGGCTGTGGTGTGAATGCACCCCCCAGGGTGTGAATGCACCCCCCAGGGTCCTCCAAGAAAGCAGGGAAATCAGCCCCAGTCCTCCCCTAGCCAACCAGAGCATGGTGCGGGAGGGAGGAACGAGCAGTGCACCGCTCCTTCCTTTCCCTGGCCAGCAGGAGCATGTTTACTTGGGGGTCTATGGGGGTGCTTTTGCACCCTTCACACACACCCTGCGTATGGGCCTGGAAAACCAGCTCCATTTACAGTCCTGCTCCGAAGAGCAGCCAAGAGCAACGTGGGCAGCCCTGTGGCAGCCCTCCCCCCTCAGGATGCCCCAGGTCACATACTCAGGACGCCCCTTCCGGGCTCTGTCTCGCACTTGGTGCTTTCCTGAGGAGTTCTGGACATCCCCAGCTGATCTACTGGGAGCCTCTTCCTTTGGGGTCAGTTGCTGGCTCTGCCGCAGCCCGACTTCCTCTGCCACCCGGGGGCAAGCCTCTATGGGCCGCATTTTCAAAAGGTTCTCTAGCGGCCCTGATTCTGGCTGCCTCATGTGAGCTCTCAAGCTGGGCAGCCAATAGCAGAGGCACCCAGGATTAAAGGGAAATTTTGGGATACGACTCTCTGCGTGTCCACTTCCCTCTTATGCAGTGAGGCTGGTGCGATTTGCCTACTGCTTCAGGCAGGTGCAGGAATTGGTTCGTTAATCTTTGTGAGGAGTTCAGATAGTACATTGATGGGGGGTCTCAACCTAACTACATGCTCGCTGCCTCTGGGTATGTCTACACTTGCTCCCTATCTCGAGGTAGGGATGCAAATGTAGTGTACCGAAATTGCTAGTTAAGCAATTTAAATATCCCGAGCTTAATTAGCATAATCGCATCCGGCCGCCGTTTTGAAATTGCGTTATTGTGAAATAAGACGCCCCATGTAGCAGCGTTATTTCGACAGAAAACCCTTCTCTCGAAATAACTTATTCCTCATACAATGAGGTTTAACGGTTATTTCGAGACAAGGGTTTTCTCTCGAAATAACGCCGCTACACGGGGTGTTTTATTTCACGATAACGCGATTTCAAAACAGCAGCCGGACGCGATTATGTTAATTAAGCGCAGGATATTTAAATCCCGCACTTCATTAGCAATTTCGGTACACTACATTTGCATCCTTATCTCGAGATAGGGAGCAAGTGTACACATATCCTCTGAGAGCAATGGGATTACGCCACTTAAATACCTTGACAAATCTGACCCTAGGAGCTTAGGGGACCAGGATTTTTTAGCCACCCTTCTCCTCCAGTGCAACAGGGATTGTTTCCTGTCTCTGATTTCCAGCAGGGAAAGTAACTTTAAATTTCTGGCAGGTGCTGTCCTATTGCAGCCCAAGTCCCTGCCAGCTCTTTAAAAAGCTCCCTGCTGGCTTTTGCCGCAGTTCAGCCAGCTCTTGCCGGAGCGGCGCACCAGGGCGCCTCCGCCTCCTTTCACCTCTGCTAATTTGAAAGAAAAAGTCCCCTTTTTAATGGGGGCTTTTTGCAAGGTCAATGTGGCCCCAAAAGAGCGTCTGAGCTGAGGCTTTTTTGTCACCCAAATGTCTCATGTTGTAACAGTGTCTGTGTTCTGGGGGCTATTTCTGAACGTCAGCAGGCCTGACTCACTGCTGCTCCTGGCCTTCCCAGCCCCACAAGGCAGCTCCCATCACCCCAAGATCTGTTGTGGCTGCTCCGTGCTCACCATCTTGCACCTGGTTAAGGCAGGGGGCTGCTCTTGCCTCTAGGATTCCATATGGCCTGGTTTTGCTGGCCCATTCCTTCTATCCCTCCCTGGCCGGCATTCAGACAGATGCTTGCAGGCCCATCAACATTCTCTCCATGCTCCTGTGTCTCCCTGGGGTCATCTTCTGGCATCAACCAGCATCCACACTGGCACCACTGCGTGAATAACACCCATCTCGTACAAGGCATGTTTCACCAGCAGCTCTCAAAGCACTTTGCAAAGGAGGTCAATATCCTTAGCTCCATTTTGCAGATGGGGAAAACTGAGGCACAGAGAAGTGACATGCAATGGCTGTACTGCCAATAAAGCCTCCACCTCCTGAGTCCTAGCTGACTACTCTGTCCATTAGACCACATCGCTTTCTCCACTCTGAGAGCCCATTATCAGGGCAAGTCCTGTCCTGCAGGCACGTGCTGCAGTATGGATTTCTAGGCTAGCCCCTGAGAGAAATCAAGAACCATCCCTGTAGCTCCTCTCAGTTCCCGCGTTGGTCTTTACTGGTGCAGTGTCGCCCCTGTGCCATAATCTCCTAATCAGTAGAAATAACACCTGCCTCACCCGGAAGTGTAATGAATTCACTCATGGGTATATGTGCAGGGGGTTGGGATTCTTGAGTGATAGGCATGGTGGCTTGGCTAAATATGTTATTGTCAGCATCATTTATTATCACTAAGCCCAAGGGGCGAAGAGAAGAGGCCACTGACTGATGGGCTGAATGACCTATGGGAAGGACCGAGCGTCTGGCTCTGTAATTAACACCATGTGTAGTGTGACACAGCAAGGACACTGAGCAACCCCTAGTTTGTTTAGGAATGGGATTTTGATGAACTGTCCAATGGGGATAACTGTACGGGACCAAGAGCCTGGCCCCTTACCCTCCTGGAGAAGACACCTGGAGAAGCTGTGATTAGCTGTGTATCTGGCAGTGAAGCTACATCTACACTACAAGTTTTCTCGGCAAAAAATATGCTAATGAGGAGCTCATTTGCATGAGTTGCAATCTCATTTGCATATTTTCTGCTGATCCATTTTTGCGCTGGGTTTTTTGCGCAAAAACAAGCAGTGTGGACGTTTTTTGTGTGTGCAAAAACCCCTTTTTCCACAAGATCGGTATACCTCCTTTTTTGGGGCATAAGGATCTTGTGGAAAAAAGGGGGTTTTGCGCAAAAAGAAAATGTCCACACTGCTTGTTTTTGCGCAAAAACCCCAGCACAAAAACGGATCAGCAGAAAATATGCAAATGAGATCACGATTCATGCAAATGAGCCCCTTTAGCATATTTTTTTGCCGAGAAAACTTGTAGTGTAGACGTAGCCTGAGAGAGCACTAACGGAGCCCCTGGCATTAGCCCGTTGTGGGACAGGAACCAGATTCTGACAATGAAGCTGCCATCAGTGTCGTGTGGAGCAAATACGGGATGCTGCCGGGCTCCCTATAGTGACTAACTTCTTATGGAACAGGGGAGAGCACATTGGCACTATTACTAAGCAGCCCCGTAAGAGAAGCACAGGAAAGGGGCCCAGTTCCTAGTCCTCTGTGTGAGCACAATGCCTTTGGGGAGTTGCCTGCTTTCTTCTTTATTATTTGGAAGGTGGCAGTGTCCTAGCTCCCCTCCTGCCTGCAGGGGACTCTTGAAAAATAAAGCGGCTCGGCATGATTCAGACTCCCCTTACCACTTCTCTTGTGCCTAACCTGGCCCAGGCTGGTGGTGAGAGACTGTTCTTCCTGAGTGAATTCCACCCGGACATTGGGATGGCTCATACCAGCTGACAGGCGGGAGAGAAATTCCCCGGGGCCCCTTTGTGATGGTTTATCCCCTCTGTGGCTGGAGCGTATGAGAGCAGATTTATTCATTTCTCAGCCTTCTCTACTATCTCACTCCTCCGCAGACGAGCCTTCCTCGTTCCTTCCTCAGCCTCTCCCCTGACATGAGTGACTGAGGAGGAGGAGGTGACAGCTATGCACTCAAATTCCCTTTGTAGACCCGCCAGCTCCCAGGCTCGTTATGTGGCAACCACACTTTGCTATTCACGTGTGACTTTGCACAATTATCCGGGGGAAGAGAGGAAGAGTCATTCTTTTCCGCCAACTCCACTCCTCGTAGGTGGGAATTGGGGCCCGTTTTGCCTGTCACGCACTTCCTATGCGTAGGCAGGATGGATAGAGGCACCAGGGTGAGATGCTGGCTGCCCCACAGTTTGTGCAGTTGTTGGTACCAGTGCCAAGCGGGTCTAAAATGCTACAAGTTCTGAGCGGAAATGATGCGCGCCTGCTTTGCACTGGTCTCAATCGCTGCACACAGTGGAGGGCAATGGGGAAATCTGGCTCCAGAAGCCTCGAGGTAAGTGGATTTAATGCTGGTTCCAACAGCCAAGAAATCCTCTGTGAATCCACAGAACAGGGCCAGTGCAGACAATGTCAGCGCAAGCTTCTCCCTTCTCCCACAGCTGTCCAGCAACCTCCACGTCCACCCTGGGTCTGTTTCTTTCTCAGGGGGTACCCCTTCCAGCACGAGACTGTAGTTCAGTCTCCACTATCTGTCCAGTCCTTGGCATCTCTGCTGATTACCCCAAGGAAAGTGCCAGTTTTAATGCACAGATTTAATGAGAGGGACTGCCATACCCTGTCTCCTAGGAACTAGTCTAATGGAACTTGACCACCAGCCTATTTTCTATGAGCCACCAAACAACCATCAAATGGTACATCCGGTTCTCCCCCCTCTGGACAATATAAGCCATCTTGTCTCTGCTGCATATGTCTCAGGTGGTTCAGTAGGTAGCTTGTGTCCTTCACCTGCTTCTCTCTGCCGTGAAAAACAAAGCGGAGAGATGAAGGGTTTTTCCTAGGAATTGCTTGGGATCGAGGTCCTGCTACAGCTGGAGGCCTAGCTGGCTGGAGAGTCAGTTCGGTACAAGAAGATACATTTCCAAGGTGTAAACACACAAAAGGCAGTTCTGTCCCTTTTCCCCAACACCGGGGAATCCAGGAGGGCTTGGAACCCAGGGTCTTTCTCTTGCGGCTGGCAAAAGCAAAGGGGTCTCACATCTGTCAGTATTATTCTTACAAGAACATTGGGCAAAGGAGCAGGAATGACCGCTCCCCTGCAAGTGGCCCGCTAGGGCTCACTAGACTCTGCTAGTCGCCATGAGAGGAGCTTGAGAAGGGAGCAGCGTGGAGAAGTTCAGAGAGCGGAGGCTGCCTCTGACGTGCAACGGGTAGAGCCCACCAGCCAGGCGTTCAGGCCAAAGGAAACAGAAGACACTTGAAAGGTGGTGCCGTGCCATGCTGCCCTCGCTTGGTGGCCACCAAAGGGAGCCGATCTGGATCCCCAGCTTTTGCCTCTCGTTGCAGGAGGCTAGATTCAGTGTAGGGGCCAGGATTGCTTCACTTTGTTCCGCACATCGGCTCTGCTATGGCATGGTCTTGGTGGAGTCTAGTATGTCACCCAGCCCAACCCTCCTTGCCTCCAGAAGGCTCCCCAGGATTGAATGCTCCAGTCACCGTCAGATGCCAGGTAGCCCAGCCTCTACAGTCCTGTTTCTCCCAATGCACACACTGTAATCGAGATTGGCGTTAACCCTCCGCGCGCTGGTAATTTTCAAAGCCCTTTACAGCTGTTGACTCCTCTCTGCACCCTTTCCAAGGCAGCTCTGTGTCACCATTTGCAGAGAGGGAAGCTGAGGGGCTGAGAAGCTAAATGACACCCACGTGGCCATTCCAGAGCAGACCCTGAGAGAGTCTCCTGACAGACAGACCACTAAACTGTGCCTTCTCTTAGGAGATCACATGGGAGGGGGCTGTCAGTTGTTGAGGCCTGAACCACAAGGTGGGAACTGGGTGCCAGATGGTTGCTTGGATGGAGATGCCCTTCCTAGACACAATGGCCCAAAGCTTGAGGCCCTTCTTTGGGTGTTCTGAATGCCCCCAATGGGCAGCTTTCCTGGAATAGGCTCCGTGGGTCAGGGTTTATCCCTTTGCTGGGGTGCAGGAGAAGGAGAGGGGTCTACTTCTTTTCTGGCTTTGGTGTTCCCATGGAAAAGTCTGTGATTCAATGAAGTGTGCACCACCCACGCCGCAGGGCTGGTGCCGAATCTCCGGTTCGGAGCTGTATCAGGGACGCGAAGGACTCTGCTGTACAATGCGCCCCCAGCCATGGGGCAGGTAGTGGGGGAGGGAATAGGGGAAGGAGAGTAGAAACCTGTGGCCTTGTCCTGACATTTCTGGTGCTGACATCACCCATCAGCAGTCACTTTGGCGGTTGTTGACACAAGGAACTCACCCCAATGGTCGTCTAGACAGTCCTTTGGCTGCCAGCTTCTCTGCTAATATCTGGAAATGCTCAGAGCTCAGCCTGAAGGCAAGCAATGCAGCGAGGGGGGCTTGGGCCGGGAAATGCCAATTGCCTTGATCTAACAAAATAGATTGATTTCATTCCCCTTGTGGAGCTGGGTTCCTTGCTCCTCCCCCCGGGGAGGAGCCGCTCGGATTTTAAACGCACTCTGCCTTGCAGCGTGGGTGGGCAACCTTTACCTGCGCCACCCCATGTCATCCCACCAGAGGTCAGGGGGCCCCATCTGAGCAGAAAGACAAGAAGGGCCAGTGAGCCCAGCAGGGCGCCCCCAGCGTAGCCCAGCTGCAGTGACAAGAGCAAGTGTGTTTCCAATAGGGGGGCACTCGGCCCGTGGGCAGGTGAGACATGAAGCAGGAAGCTGATCTGGGAAGGGATTGGGGAAACGGGGGACAAGAGAGGGAAAAGGAGCTGAGGGGAGAAGGGGACGGCTACGGAGGGCCCAGGCAGTAGATGTTCGGCCAGGGAGAAGGGAAGAGATGTGGGAACAGAAGGGAGGGGAGAGAAGGGAAGAGACTCTGTGGCACTAGGATGGGAGGGGGCTGGATTAGGGAGCACTGGGCCTAGGGTTAATGAACCCTTTGCTAAATGCTTGCGGCTCCAACTCTGGAAATATTTATGGGGGCCACTGGCGATAAAGAAAGCAGCCTTTTAAAAATCCATTTATTAAGCAGATGAGTGAAGTGGGGGGAGTCCTGGGGCCCGGTGGGGTTTGTACTATAATTAGGGGTGATTGCAGCTGGCGTGTTTCAGCTCGGCATCGGACAGGAAAGGCTGTCAGCCTGGGGGACAGTGTGAACTAAATCCCTCTCCGGAGAGGAACTGTGTTAATCACCAGGCGGGACCCCTGCGAGAGGGAGGGAAAGGGAAACGAAGTGCTGAGGTGGTGTGAGAGGGCTCAGAGAGGATCCTGACAGGGCTTCCTGCTGGCCTGAGCAGGATGGGAGCTCGCAAACCCCCCTGCCTTTCTGAACAGCACCGAATGCCACACGCGCCCACCTGCACCACAAACGGCGCGGCTTCCTCCCCGCCCACACAGAGCCTCTGGGTCACCTGGGGTCTGTCTGACCAGGGCTGCGGGCCCACGCAGCAATTCAGGGCAGCCCACCAGTCCGCATGGTCCTGTGGCCATAGAAAAGGGCAGGGAATGAGTTCCCACATGCTGGGCCTGCTTGTCCTTTCTCATGTGAATCAGGAGTAACTCCACTGAAGTGGTTGAGGTAAGGCCATGTAAGGGAGAAGGAAATTGGTACCTCTCTGGCGGGACCATCTCCACGTGCTTCCAGTGCGCCTCATCTTTCCATTATTCGAATGGCATGGAATTATCAGCTGGGTGGGATGCAGGGCTGAATGCTGGAGAAGTGCAGCAGGAGGCCAGCCTGGTTGGAATCTCTAGCACAGCAGTTTTCAAACGCCGGGGCGCAACCCAGCGCTGGGTGGCAGAAGGTCGGGCGCTGGTTCTCATTGCTGCAGGGGGATCAGGTGAGCAGTGGAGGTACTAAGGCAGCTACTTACCTCTCTTGGCACCGCAGACAGCGCTGCACATCAGAAGCGGCCGGCAGCAGGCCTGGCTCCTAGCTGGGGGGGAGGGGGAGGCACAGGGCTCCGTGCACTACCCCTGTCCCGAGCACTAGCTCTGCACTCCCATTGGCTGGGAACCTGCTGCTGGCTACTTCTGGGGGCAGCCTGGTCTGTGGTGCTAGGAGAGGCAGGAAGCTGCCTTAGCTCCACTCCTGCACTACTGATGGGGAGACACTCAAGGTGAGTCTCTCCCGCCCCAGCCCTGATCGCTCCTCCTCTCCCCCCAAAGCCAGAGCCCCCTCCTATACCGCAAAGCTCCTCCTCAGTCCCACCCCGGAGCCCACACACTCGTCAAATGATGTTGGGTCGTGGCATCAACAATTTTCTTCAGTTGGGTCATGAGAAAAAAGTTTGAAAACCACGGCTCTAGCATACACTGTTTTAAGAAGATCTGCTTTGCTTCCCTGGCTGTCCAACAATCAGACAAGCTCAGCAGATCCTCTCTCGCGCTCTCTCTTACCAGTCAAAGTCAGTCCAAGAAAAGATATCACCTGGCTCACCTTGTCACCTTGTTGGTCCACTAATGGAACAGAAGGGTCCAGCTGCAGAGAGGAGGGGTGAGAGGGAATTCCAGCCAGCTCACCATGGAGAGAGAGCTCAACACTGGGATACTGATTTCAAAGAGAAGAAGCGGGGCGGGGGAATTTCAAGGAGATTAAGGAATCACAGACACTAAATCCAGCATGGGTACATTTCTTAGTCTGCTGCTGGCCCCTTTAAGAGCCATGCATTGAAAGATGCAAGATCAGAAAACTGAGAGGAAATGCACTTTTCCCGAAATAGACAAGGTGTGAGTGGCTGTGGAATTGTGCTTCCTTTTCCCTGTGTCCCATCAATCCCGCTCTGTTTATTTTAATGTCCTGCTGCCAACTCACTTGGAACCCATCTTGAAAAAACAAAGTTTGCTGGGGCTGCTGCATGCCTTTTTAATTACGTTAATTCCATCTCCACGTAAGTGTGTGTGTGTGGGGAGGGGGGTTACATACAGCCCCCCCTTCATTGCACACAGACAGGCACAAAAATGGCACATGCAAGAGCTGGGGTCACTTGGCCTCCCTCTGTAAGATGAAGTGACTGAGAAGATAAAGTGTAGCCTCTCCTGGGGGAAGAAGGAGCCTTGTATTCTCGTGAGACATCTCCCTCACACGCTGGGATTTGCCAGAGACACGAACCATCTGTATGTCACTCAGCTGACGTTTAAGAGCAAAACCCCGGGCCAAGATCAACTGTCAGGAGAGACAGGTTGTGCTGTGTGAGAATGCCAGCACAGGGTGCGTTACCGCAGGAAACTCCATGGAGGCGAGGGATCCATGCACAATGTGTTCCGGGGGGATTTGGTGAAGGAGCAGGAGGGGGCCAGGGGACAGGATGGGGCTGAGTCCTGATTCAACCAGTAGAGTGTCAGAGGCCTGCGCGGAAGTCTTGGAGGTCAGTATCACAGCAGAGACGGGCAGAGGTATGGATCCTCCTGCCCGTGACTCGTTTCATTCCAGCCTCCTCGCTTCCTAGTTGCTGGATCACAGCTTGGGGCCTACGGGTCACAGGTGCTTTTATGGCTGAGTACAAGAAGCTGTTGGCAGGGGGCTCCGGGAGCCTGGGAAACTCCCACTTGCTGTTGTGAAAGGTCGGGCTGCACGGGGAAGAAGAGGGGGACCAAGTAGGGGGGATGGATTGATGGGCAGGCTGGCTCCATGCTGGCTGGGCAGGGCTGTGAATGGCCCCTGCTCGTGGTGATGAGCTCCGTCCACAGCACATTCCGATGGAGCATTTGTTCCTTTTCCTGTTGTACTCGTGGACAGCCGTGGGCAGGATACATCTGCAGGAATCCCAAACCTGCACAGCTCGGACTTTTTCTCTCTTCCCCAGCCTCCCCACCCCGCCCCCCGGAGCTGTTTTCTAACAGGCCATAAAGTTGCACGGAAAGGGAGCGAGGGGTTTATTTTTGTTGCTGCAGAGGCTCCAGTGGGTCTTCACCTGGGTCGCGCTGGAGGAGAAGATTCTTTGCTCCGGGCCTCCTACAAGAACCCAGGCTGATGCCCCTCCTCTCCCAAAGCGCCAGTATCAGTCAGCTGCCGCTGTCCCGCCTCTCTTTTTGGTTATGGATCTAGGAGTCAGGAGCCCTTGGCTCTACTCCTGACTCTGCCAATCACCTGTTGCGTGTCCTTGAGGAAGTCACTTCACCTCTGAGACTCTGATGTTCCCTTCCACTAGGCCCATGGGAGTAGCGGGGGGCAATGAGGGCAACTGCCCCAACGCCTGGTGATTCAAAAGGACCCAGGGCTCCCAGCAGCGGCGACCAGGAGCTCCTGGCCCTTTAAATAGCCTCTGGAGCACCGGGTGGCGCACTCTGGATGGCGCTAAGGGCTGGCTGGGACAGGGGGCGAAGCAGTATGGTCCAGGCAGTGTTGAGGGCTGGCTGCCCCTAGCCCCACCTCTTCCACCCAAAGGCCCGCCCCTACCGGGAGTGCAGAGATGGGCGCCCTCCACTTTGCCTAGGGGCCCAGCAGTTCTGTTACACCCCCTGCCTCCCAGCTTTTGCCTGCCTTGTCTATTTAGATTGTGGGCTCTTTGAGACAAAGGCTTTCTCTTACTACATTTTTGTACAGCACCTAGCATGACGGTGCCCCCGTCGCAGCTTGCACCTTTGGACACCATAACATACCACCTCCTAATACCAATAGCCATAAATGCAAGAGGTGGAGAGGGTGACACTCACACCTCTGTTAATGGTCCGGAGCCCCACAGCTTCCCTTGACTCCAGCTCGAGTGTAGGTGCTCAGCGCCCCTGAACACCAGGCCCTGACAGACCAAACAATGACCTAACATGCTGCCTCAGGCAGGGGAGGGCTCCTTGATTTGTGTCCTAATGGGATCAATACTACGATGGTGTTCCCAGTCTTATTGTGTCTCTAGAATCCACTGCCCCCGTCCCAGAGAGCCAAGACAGGCATTCCTCTGCTTTCTGAAGCCCTCCTCAGCATTTCCCTGATATTAGCGGGGAGCTGGGACCTGCAAATCAAATTCCAAATATTTCCTACCCAATTAATTATCAGGATTATTTAATGTCCTGTCAGTTAAACTCACCAGCTCAGGGAACTGATTGCTTTTCAGGCCACTGCTGACCTTTGGAGCTTCCCGCTGATGCAGTGGCTCAATGCACTCACCTTTCCACTCTGAAGAACTGGGGTCATACATTGCCTAGGTCACAAACAAAACCGGTGGAACCCGTCAGAAAATGCCCTTGATATTTTGCAGGGGATTTTTTCAAACTCATTTGTTTTGTTCTGGTCAGTGAAAAACTGTAACCAAAACCCAAAGCTTGTTTAGTTTTTGGAAACCATTTTCAGTTTTTGAAAACCTGCAATTGCATTTTATTTTTAGCAGGCTCTGACCGTTTCAGTTTCTGGTGTCTAGTTTTTCATTTAAAAAACTGGAGGGAAAGCGTCCAAAAGGAAAGATTTCCATGAACATTTCTGTTGAAGCTAAGACTCCAGCCAGCTGTGGAAATGAGTTTGACGATCTCTGCCTAGATCTTAGTGGCACTCTGCAATAGGGAGGCCGGGACCAGCAAGGAGTTCATGCAGGACAGAGGAGCATTGCTAGGCTGTATGGACTGGTCTGTGTTCTCAGAGTACTGCTGGGACCAAAAGGAAGAATATTAGGAAGGGCTAATGGTCTGGACTGACTTGCATTGGCAGAACTAGAGGGGATGTTCAGGCAATGGAATAGACCCATCAGTCATGTCCCAGCGGGGCTCGTGCTAGCTCTCTGAAAATAGCTGTGTAGACACTGCGACTCAGGCTGGCGTCAAAGCAACATCTGTGCAGCTATTTCTACGGCGCCAGCACAGGGCCCTACAATCACTGCTTACTCCCAGAGGCAGTTCGACGTGCCCATGGACACCCGGGGGGTTTCTCCTGGCAGTGCCTTGTTCATAGGGTCAGTTCATGGGCGGTGGGTGAATCTAGAGCTGGGGGAGGCAACCCCCAGCCTCACCTCTTCCACCCAAGGCCCCACCCCCTGCAGGAGCCAAGCTCCGCCCCCCGCCACCTCAGGGGCAGGGCTCCGGCTCCCCCAATCTCCCCACAAACCACCCCCCACTGCAGGGGAATGTCTGCAGCCCCCAGCATGAGCCTCCCCAGCTCTGGAAGGTGGGTGGCATGTGGTCCCAGCCTCAGCATGGCTGAAGGCTGAGGGCAGGCCAAGAGCCACGCTGAAGCAGAGGCGACGTGGGGGCGGTGCTACATCTGGCAGTTTGGGAAGGTAACACCTTCCCCTGCCTCTTATGCCTGCTGCCCATGGGTAGCATGCACAGTACCTATGTGTACTCCACCTGGTGTACTCCGGAGCTGCTAGCCCACTGCATTTACTAAGAAAGAATGGATATGCTTTCCCCCACCACCACCACAGACAGACAAAAAGGGGAAGGGTAAATAATAGCAAATGCTGTCTAGTTGGTGCTGTTTGGGTTCCTGTGTTTGATTTCATGGTGGGCCACATTGTAATGGTGCCTGCAGAGCTTGGGTTGTTTTCTCCATTCATGAGCCAGGGCAGGGCAGGGCAAAATCCCTGCCAGGCAGACCTGGTGCTCTCTGGCCATGGAGCGCAGTGTCTGCACAGGGGTAGGCATGTCCAGCAATAATCAGAAAAACAGATTTGTGTTCAGACCAGGCTCGTGGGAGAGGAGCTGGAATTTTTTTTAGTAAATGTTGTTTATATTTTTCAGGGATTTTACCAAAAATGTTTTCCCACCCATAGGGCATGTTTTGGGTATGATTTCCAAAGTCTCTTTCTATTGCTGCCTTCCGAGGAAAAACTTCGTAAAAACTGTCTACCTGCCAGGGTGGTTAAACACTGGAATAAATTGCCTAGGGAGGTTGTGGCATCTCCATCACTGGAGATATTCAAGAGCAGGTTAGACAGACACCTATCAGGGATGGTCTAGATGGTGCTTGGTCCTGCCGTGAGGGCAGAGGACTGGACTCAATGACCTCACAATGTCCCTTCCAGTTCTAGTGTTCTATGATTCTGCTTTTAAGAAACAGTTGTTTAAGTGTGCCCTCTGTCTACGCCTCTCTCCTTGTCTCACCCACTCAGGGGCGGCCCGTGACTATAGGTGTTGCCTAGGGCGCCACCTTCAACGGGGTGCCCAGGCGCCCGATGATGATGTCACTCCATTGACGGCCGTGCAGGCGGGGGTTGCGACCGCGCATTCCACCTGGTGCGCCAGCTGCCGCAGCCCGCCTCAGGCCACTCCTGCACCCACTCACTCCCTCTTTCCCTTTCTCAATCTCTTCCTCTCACTCCCATACCGCTCTTCTCTTTCGCCCCTATTCCTCCTTCACTCACTCACTCTCACTCAAGGCCAGACTGCATAGGCAAGCTCCCAAGTTGGCACACTTCAGTCCGATAGCCCGGGCAACGTCAGAGACCTGTCCAGAAAGATGCTTGCCCTGCCTGTCTCTCCCCATGCACACAATTCTCTCAGGGCCTTTTTTTCATTATGTCTGTCTCTTGCAGTTCATGCTGTCTCTTCAAATCCTTTATATCTGGTTCCCATCCTGGATATTTTTTTATAATGAATTATTTTCCGGGGACTGACCGTGTGCTCAGCACCAATCAAGGAACAAAAAGCGCTCAGCGCCTTCCTCAAAGAGCTTTCCAAGCACAGCAAACTTAGGATAGGCCAGACCAGTGTTCCCTCTAAGGTGCACGGCCACACACAAAACATTCTAAGTCCACCCACCTCCTTCACACACCCGCGCAGCAGCCCTCATTTTCCTGCTGGACCTGGAAGGTGAGTGGTGTGGCTGCTCCCACGGTTGGGGCCACATGGCAGGGCCGGAAGGCAGCTACTCTGGGAGCTGGGGCTGTGTTAGGGGCCAGCTGTTTCAGCTGCCCAGGTTTGAAGCCACATGGTAGGCCAGTGGGTGGCTGCCAGCGGGGTTTGAGGCAACGGGCAGGTGGGTGGCTGCACCGGGGTTTGGCGCTGCAGGCAGGCAAGCGGGTGGCTGTTGCTGGGATTTGGGGCAGGCAAGCAGGTGGCTGCCGCCTCGGTTTGGGGCTACAGATGGGCGAGCAGGTGGCTGCCACTAGGATTTGGGGGCCATGGGCTGCTGCCCGGGTTTGCAGCCATGTGGTGGGCAGGTGGCTGCAGCCAGGGTTGGGGTCACAGGCAAGTGGGGTGCTGCCACCAGGGGTTGAGGCAGTGGGAGAGTTGCAGACCAGGGTTTGAGGCTGCAGCCATGAGGCAGGTAAGCAGCTGCTCCGGTGCTGGGGCTGTGTGGCTCAAACACTGGGGTAGAGGTAGGGGGTAGAAAAGACAGAATCAGATAAAGTGAGAGCAAAATCAGCATTTCTTCCGTCTTGAGTGGGACTGATTCTGCTCTCACATAGGTGTAAGTCAGCAGTAGTGAGAAAACAGGTATGTGAATAAATATTTACACTTCTTTTAAAAAAAAAGAACAGATGAACCCAAAATAGCATTTTGGGAGCTGTTTTACTACAGCACTAGCTTTGGAGCTTACCCTGTAAATTTATATTCTGATGCATTAGAAATGGAATCACTTCTGTTTGGAACTGTCCTTGAGGACTAAAATGTAGGGATTTTACAGCTGTTGGTGGTACATTTCATGCACTTGATATTAGACTTCATTCTCCCATACTTGTACTGAACTAAAAGAATCTTTAAAAATGGAAGGAAAAAGAGATTTGCTGTAGTTATCATAAAGCAGTGGAAAATGGAAAATCTAAACATTCTTCAGTATTGTACAAAGCAAAGCCATGGCCTATCTAAAATAGACAGTTCTGTATTACTCTAAGCTTTAACAAGAGTGCTGAGGCGAGGGGAAAGGTTGTTTGATTTTTGAACCAGAAATGAGAAGCTGCTGGTGGTGCTTCTAATAGTAACAATAACAGCACAGGTAGAAGGAATGCTGCACAACTCTTCCTTTGTATTCTTCCTCGAAACATTATTAATCTGAAATTATTGCTTGCTTGGTGCTCTCCGTGAAACAACCGACAGTGAAATTTTTACTACTAACTGCAACTAAAATGTTGTCAAATGCATTCTTCATCTCCCAGTACTGTACAAACATTATTTACCCGCTTACTATCAGCTTCTTGTGCTTTTGCCATAGATTATATGCGTTGTTAATAGTACCCATTTCTGGTTGTTATTCCCAATACAATCCAGAAGACACATTCCACTTTCCTCTAAAGCTATAGTAAGTCAAAGACGTCCTGAATTACATTAGTGTCATTTTGAGTCTGCATTTTCCTTTGGAAGACCCAATGAATTAACTGTAGATGCACCCTGATGATAAATAGTTCTCCCCAGCCGGTGACTTAACTGGCTAGGATACTGTAGTAGTGTCTTTAACTATACACTGAAGACATTTGTATAAATAGCAAGCATGAATTGGCCCAGTGATGGCTCAGATACATGTGATTCTCTCAGGGCTGGCCTTACCGTGAAGTGAACTGAGGCGGCCACCTCAGGTGCCAGACTGTGGGAGGGCGCCACTAGGACCCAGTGTAGAAAATGGTGTCTGCTGGTGCATATGTATTCTCTCTGCTCTAGATGCACAGAGATGGAGGAGGGCTGTGCTGGAGGAAGGAGGGCACAAGAGACATAACAGGGAGGCAGGAGAAAAGGGGGTATGGGGGCGTCATTTGAGCTCCCCGCCTCAGGTGCCAAAATGTTGTGGGCTGGCCCTGAATTCTCTTAGGCTATGTCTACACTGTGAGTTTTTGCGGCAGAAAATATGCTAACGAGGGACTCATTAGCATAAGTTGCAACATCATTAGCATATTTCCTGCCGATTCTTTTTGCACAAGGGGTTTTTGCGCAAAAAGAAGCAGTGTAGCCACTTCCGTTTTGCACGGAAACCCCTTTTCCCACAAGATCCTTATGCTTCTCTGGGACAGGCATAGGGATCTTTCGGAAAAAGGGGTTTTTGCACAAAATGGCCATGGCCACCCTGCCTGTTTTTGCGCAAAAAACCCTTGCGCAAAAAGAAATGGCAGAAAATATGCTAATGATGTTGTGATTTATGCTAATGAGTCCCTCATTAGCATATTTTCTGCCGCAAAAACTCACCGTGTAGACAAAGCCTTATTGTCAGCGTGTGCACACAAGGTTCTGAAAAGCTGCAGCTTTCAGGCTGTTGCAGCTCAGTTGTGTGTCAGCAGGCTTGGCTTTGTCTACACTGGCCACTGAACGACAAAGCTTATGTCCTTCAGAGGTGTTAGCCCTCGCCTCCCAAGACAAAAGTTTTGTGGTGGCGAGTACCAGCATGAGCAGTGTGTGGTACACAGAAGCACTCTCCTGCTGACAGTGTGAATGCTGCTCGTTGGGGGGTGGAAGTACTTGTCAGCAAAAGAGCTGATAAACAGCAGCTGCACTGCCTGACTTTTAGCGGCATGCATGTGTTGCCACCAATGCCAGGAGCTAGTGCCCTGCCAGGCCTGTCAAGTGGCAGGGGGCAAAAAGGGCAATTTCCACAGGACTCAATGATTCTAAAGGGCCTCGGGCTCTGGCCGCTGCTGCCACAGTATGGGCAGTGTTGCCGAGTGCTTCTTCTTGGCCTCCTATGACTTCTATGGAACTGTGGATAGTGCAGATTTAGAGCAGCCTTGAGGCTCATCTAACATCCTGAAAATTTTGCAGCATTAATTTTCTTTTTATTTGACTTCATATTAAATCAATATTTAAAGTTGTGCACCTTGTTAATTATCCCTTGTTTTAGTATTCTTCCTTCCATAACATTTTACTATATAATAACTTGGGTGCCACGGCGGCACACAACCGAACAAGTGCACGTGACCTCAATATTGGTGCACAAGACAAAACTCATTGTGCTCATGGATGGGAACTCTTAGAGGGAACACTGGGCCGGGCCAGACCCTCCCCCCTGAGACATCTAGAAGAGCAGCCAAGTAGGATCTGCTTATTTCATCATACGTGGTAACTGTTGTTGTTGACTCATTGCTCGCAGGTTTGTGGAAGAAGTCTCTTGGCAGGATCTGAATAAGCAGGGAGGGAGCAGTGTGATGGGGGGGGGGGTTTAAAGGGCAGCCCAGACAAAGGCACAGCTTCATTTTACTTGGGGAGGCTATCCCCAGTCCTGTGCTATGAACCGGTACAGTCATCTCATCACGGAGCCACGCCGGGAAAATCTGACCCCATCCCAGTCATTGCATATCACAGGAACAGGAAAAGCATGATTGGGAGAACAGTCCATCCATCAGAGCTAGCACTGGGGGGTTGCTCACACTAGCCCTGTTTCCATAGACACAGCCCGTCATGTGGCCCCCGTCATCCGAATGACTACGAGGCGGGAAGGAAGTGGAAAACAATTACAACCCCAAGGCTGTCTACGTAGAGCTCCGTTACTGGAGGTCCATTCACACAAGGTGGATGTTGCTCTGCACGTCGCACAGATGACTGCGGGAACCTCTCCAGTCTGCATCTAGCCCCTTCTCGTGTGTCTTTCCAGAGTGTAACAGTCCCAGAGGGAGCCAGTTGTTTCACTTTCTTTCTGTAACTTTTGCCACATCCTCACTCGCCTGCCACTTAGCTTTGGGACGTTGCTCTCTAACGTCACACCAAGCTCACCAGCCCAGGAGCAATACCTGGCCCAGATGTTAACACTATTGCCAACCCCAATATTCCGAGTTAGGCCTGAAAAGCCATGAGATTAGCTTAAAAACCAGGAGGCTTTTAATGACTCATTTTTTAGTTCTTTTTTCTTTGCCGCCTTCACCTTTGGCATGCACCTGGGGCACATTTTAAGCTTTCCTTTGCAATCTTGATAGCTAAAAACCCCTTTTTTTTTTTCTTTAATTGAAAGCCATGGGGCTTTCTTAACCACATGCATTCAGAGGCTGGGGCTTTTAAGAGAAACATGAAATATCCCAAGACCCTCAGTGGTTATTTACCGGTGGTGGTTCAAGATGTTTTGTTGGTGTGGATTCCTCTTATGGTGAACCTGTTTCGCATGAATGGTTTGCACCCAGGGCTGGCCTTATCATGAGGTGAACTGAGGCAGACACCTCAGGTGCCAGACTGGGGCGTGGGGGGGTGCCACTAGGACCCAGAGTGTAGAAAATTGCTGCTGGTGCAGATGTATTCTCTCTGCTCTAGATGCACAGAGATGGGGGAGGGCTGTGCTGGAGGAAGGAGGGTACAAGAGACATAACAGTCAGGCAGGAGAAAAGGGGGCATGGGGGTGTCTTTTGAGCTCCCCACCTCAGGTGCCAAAATGTCGTGGGCCGGCCCTGTTTGTACCCTAGCAGAGGGGTTCCCTATTAGACTTGAAGAGGAAATTAATTATATCGTGTTCCCCTTTCCAAACAACGACTCTCCCTGCGTAAGGGTGTGCAATTTGTCTCCTGGAATTCTAGTCCAGCAGCCCACGAAATGCCTGAATCCCAATCAATACAACATCCTCCCAGGCAGGATCAGTCTCATCCCAGAGAATCCAGGCCTAGAAAAACCTTCCACATACACGTGAAGATGTTACTGCCTTTTGAGAGCCTTGTGTTGAAAGGTTTCCCCCCACAGCATCAATACATATGCAAGAGTTCTGCGTTTTTAAATTGGGGGGGCAGGTTCTGCAAGCAGATGGGATTCGCACCCAAATTCAGACAAAACCACATGTCTGTAGAGACCTCTCCCAGACTCTGGCTTTTGTTACTAAAAGGGGTCATTCCAAAATAATACTTCGTGTAATCTCAGCTCTTGCCAGCTCTTGAGGATGTTCCTAGATTTCCTTCATCCCAGCGTTAACCTCTTTCTAGGCCTCGTCTGCTCCTATGTTTCCTCCCCTCAGGACCTGTACCAGACCCTTTGCTAGAGAACTACTCCCTTATGGTTGGAATAGAGTCTAATGAACCTCCCTTGCCCCAATGAGTCAGCAGTAAATTAACTGGGGAGAACTAGAGTTGCCAGATGGTTTAACTAAAAATACTGAAACCCCTCCCCCCCGAAAAAAAACACTGGTGAGGAAAAAAAAGGGGAGAGACCAAAAAAAAAAGGACCCCTACAGTTATTAAGAAAAAAATACAAAAAAAACCCCAGCCTGGCCCCTTTAAAGCCTCTGGGGGGTTTTTTGCCAGTGGCCATCTTGTTTTCTTACTCTGTGTGAGAAGAGAGCTCCCCTGTGGAACCAGGTAAGTGGGGAGCAGGGGGGAGTCCGGGGGCTGGGCCCAGTTGCTGAGTGTGGTAGGGTTGCCAGGTGTCTGGTATTTTTGCCTCCTGGCAGGGGAAAAAAATTCAGAAAATACCAGACATTTTAGGTATTTTCTGATTTTTTTTTTTTTTTTTTACTGGACAGGAGGCTAAAATACAGAACTGTCCGGGTCAGTATCGGACACCTGGCAACTCTAGGGAGAACAGAATCCCACTGCCTGGTTACAGGGTCTCTCCCTCAGTGGGCCTGGTCGCCCTCCTGCATTGACTTAGATGGGCTTTAGTGACCAAACCAAACAGACACCCACAGCCGAGTGACTAGATTTATCGCATTGCTCCGTCTTTTCTTTCTCTCCCCAGATCTGGTGAGAGGCTATTCTATGACCCCACCTGTTCTCAGCATTACTGAGGAGGAGCACATCATAAACTCCAAGGACACACTGACAATTACCTGCAGGTAAGAGACAAATAAAAATGGTATTGGGTAGATTACCTGAGCCAGCTGGTAAGTGCTCAAAGAAAAGTCCAACAGGAGGCCACCTGTGGAGCCCTCTAGATTCAGGAGTGCTGGAAACAGCTTGTTGGAGACATCCCTGATTACAGAAGAATCCCCTGAGCTGGTGGTAACCTCTCTTGCTCCATTATGTGTAGGACCAACTGGAAGCAGCTAGTGGGAGAATGGGGAGCTGCTTGCAGGAGTTCACAGGTCCCGTGGTTGGCTCTAGAACAAGGTGTTTTCCTTACCACCCTTCTCTTACTTTTCTGTGTGACAGCCTCTTGGCACTGTTCTCCCTGCTGCTCCAGCTGCGCCTGGCTTCCCTCTGGAGGAAAGGGTGCCAGTCCTTTGGGGGTTTGGTGCTGTGGGGAAATAGAGATGGTGGGGAGGGAAGCCACTCTCACAGGTGACTGTGACTGCGTCCAGAGTCCCTTCTCCTTTTCCAGCATGCGGGGGTTTTGGGCCTCTTGCTTAGTCCTCCCACAGATGTGCCAGGCAAGGCCGTTGGGGGGAGGGGGAAGGAGGCTGGCTTCAAGCTCTAGAGAGGGATGGATGACTGTATAAGAGGAGCTTGGTAATCAGGAGAGGTGCCTTTGAGAAGCCAGAGCTCTACAGCCAGAGTTGACTGGACTGGTTGGCCCCACACTGGGGTGTTTGTCCATTCATGTGCATGCTGCCCTGCAGCCCTTAAGGAAAAATAAACCTGTGGGAAGGGAGACTTTGCACGCTCAAACTGGGCTTTGCGCCAGCCACTTAGAGTGGCCGTTGCCAGAATTTGAGATCATGTGGTAGCATGTGCTCACAGTGCCATCCAGGGCACTATTTCAGGGTGGGGGCGCTGCAGCCGTGCGTACCAGGACACTACTTGCTCTTCTTCCCATTCCCCTGACTGTCAGGGAGCGAGGGGAAAGTGCACAGCCTGCGGGCATTGCCCTCACTCCTGGCTGGGGAAGGGAGGGGGCAGAGGAGAAATTCATGCAAGCTGTGTGCTTTCTCCTTACTCCCTGATAGTCAGGGGAATGGGAAGAAGAGGAAGCAGAGTCCCGGTGCATATGGCTGCAGCCCTCCCAAAATGGCACCCTTGTGTGCCACTGAAAGCCACCAGTACTGTGGATTACAGTGGAGCGTACATGTCAAGCCTCTCCATAAGGGCATTCGTTTCATCTGTTCATCTTGGCATAAGTTGTCTAGCTTTTTTTTGAACAGCCCCAGAACTGGGCATCATTGTTGCCTTGCAAATAATTTGTGACCTTGGGTTGGGGAGCAAGCTGTAGGGTATAAAACATAGAGGAAGTCGGTGGGGTTCCTCATGGGAGCAGGTATGCACCTGCCCTGTTGTCTTTGCCGTATTTGTGCCACACTCTTCCGTGGCTTCCTTTGGACCTGGGTCAGGAACGGAGAGACACGGTGTAATTGGGCTGAGTTTAGGGGACATGTCTTCACATCACAAAACCTACTCTACCTCAGTGGAACCCTTCTTAGCAGAGAGGCCGCGGACCTGCTGGGGTGGGAGTGCATGTGCAGAGGTCATGGTGGGAGTGCCAGTGCCCATGCTGTGCCTTTTTACGAATAAATAGGACTTCATTCCCCAGCAACTCATGCCAGCGACATTCAGCCCACGAGGAAAGCCGCTGCAGCATTGGAGCTATGCATCTGGCTTGAGAAAGCTTCCTGCCAGGGCTGAGCAGGAAGGGTCTAGGCTGGCATGTACCATAGTGCAGGGTGTGTGCTGCTCCACCTCTGAGCAGGTGCCACATGCCTGCCTGCCTTGTGAGTCAGCACTGGCTGCTGAGGGTGAGCTTTGCCTGCTGCCCTGCATACTCCAGAGTGAAGCAGGATGCCAGCTCAGATTGCACCCAGCGTGGCTTTTGCATGTGACCAAGGAAGCCACACCCTTTCGCCCCTATTTGCAGCAACACATTCAAAGGAAGAAGTGAACCCCATACTTATGCACATGCATAGTTATCCATTACTTCTGTGATGGGCATCGCATGAGAACATAAGAACCGTCAGACTGGGTCAAACCAAAGGTCCTTCTAGCCCAGCATCCTGTCTTCTAACAGTGGTCAATGCCAGGTGCCCCAGAGGGAATGAGCAGAACAGGGAATCATCAGGTGATTTCCCCTGCCGCCCCCTGTTGCCCATTCCTAGTTTCTGACATACAGAGGCTAGGGACATCATCCCTACCCATCCTGGCTAATAACCATTGGTGGACCTAACCTCCATGAATGAATCTAGTTCTTTTTTTAAACCCTGTGAAAGTCCTGGCCTTCACAACATCCTCTGGCAAGGAGTTCCACGGGTTGACTGTGTGTTGCGTAAAGAAAAACTCCCTTTTGTTTGTGTTAAACCTGCTACCTATTAAGACACTGAGCAGCCCACTCCCTGCAATGGCTTAGTTGCCAGCCCTGACCCATCCTGCTCAGCCATGGAAGAAAACGGTCTCAAGCCAGATTTACACCTGAGAAGAGCAGGTACCCTTACGCCAAATGAGGGCAATGGAAATGATGGATAAATGCATATAGAGAGTCCTGTGATGCTGGTTGAGCCAAGGCAAAGGGGATGTATTCAGGGTAGAAGTAAGTGAGCAAATAAATACCCGCTACCACTGGGTGCTCCTTGCCATTCTGTATGCATCTACTTGCCTGTTCAAAGTGCCATGTGAAGCCTTTCTCTTTAATTCCCCCCCCTCCGGAATGGGAAATAGCAGTTATGCTAACATTGTATCTTTCCTTCTATCCTTATTATGTATCTATTTACATGAAAGGAAACCATGGGGAGCAGAAAAGAGTCTAATTTCTAGTTTGGACTCTGCGCAGAAAGGCCTCCCTTGCCAAAGCAAAATGACCCGGGCTCTCAGCATCTGAGAAACAGACGAAGCGACCCAAATAGCTTACAGCTCCCCCCCCCCCCGCCCCGCCCATTCCCGGCTGCTGACTCCGGCTCATCTTTCATGCTCACTAGGGAGACATCCAAACTGCGAGCCAGGATGGAAATGGCAGAGGCAAAAAAGCAGGAGCTCCATCCTGAGCTCCCAGATGTTCGGGAGAATACGGAGCCAGCCAAAAATCGTAGGGGGCCCCCCGCACTGTACTGAGAGGGGAGGAACCCTTCATCGTCCACAGGATGATGAAAGCGGTGCCCGCTTGAAGCCCTGCTTCACCTCAGACTTGCGGGTGCATCCTACGTTACCCCAGTACCCAGAGAATGATCACCTTACTGGGACATGCTGCAAACTCTGCCAGAGTTTCCTCTCCACTGCTGGAGTTCAGATCCTCCCCCGCCTCCTGTTTAGCTCCTGGGCTCATGTTTCTAGAGCATCTCATGGGGATGACTCTTCTGAGAAGACAGCTACCCCATCGTCCTCACCCCCAACTGCAGCTATGTTTGAAAGAAAAGCGAATCCTTACTGGTTCATACATCGTTAATGATGCCCAGCTGTGACTCCGAGTCTCTCCTCTGGACCCTGGACCACCCTGAAAAGACATGGCTTACGTTAATGGGAGCTGAAGGGTCATGGCAGTAAAAATATGCAAGGGCTAGAACACAGAGGTGCGGGGGCAGAGAAAAGAAAAAGGGGCGGGTGCCGGGCTGAGCCAGAGGAGATGGCTGAACTAAAATGATGCCCTTTCAGATTAGTATCCAGTGACCCTCCTGCTGGGAGTCAAACTGGAGTTAGCTTTTGTTTGTCCACATTGTAGGTCCTAGGAACCATCCTTTCTAGCTGCTCTCTGACTTCCACCCTGCAGCACAAGCCTGTTAAGTGGTGATTAGGCAGAGAACGACGCTCAAGCTGGCTTTTGTTTCCTTGCACAGACAGTGCTGGGCCCTATATAAAAAAACTATTTTGTGTTGAGAAAGGTGGGTCAGCTCTGGGCCCCGGGATTGTTCCTTCATAGTGCTGAGCAATTGAGTCCCAGTGTGCGACAGAGCGGGGGCAAAGGGTAAGGTCCACACATACGTCTTTTCAGAGTTCAGGTCCCAAGAATGGCAAAACCAACACTGGGATGAATCTCAGTATTCAAGGCCTTGCAGAACTTGCCACAGCGGAAACAAAGAGACTGTCCCTTTCCATTCCCTGAATACTGGAACAAGGCACATGGGACCTGATCACATAGCTGCAGAAAGGTCAGGTGAAAAGAAATGCAAAAGACATTGGTGTCACACCTCTTATTACCAGAGGTGAAAGGAAGCGGGTGCACCCCAATGTGCAGCGCTGACAAGAGCTGCTGAGCTGCAGCAAAAGCCAGCAGGGAGCTATTTAAAGAGCTGACAGGGACCCAGGTTGTGATAGGACAGTACCTGTAAGAAACTTAAGTTACTTTCATCCCTGCTTATTACCTGCCCTTTACATCCTCCTGCAGGCTGTAATCACTCAGGTGTGCTGGGCCAGTGGAAGTGGCTTTGAAAATCAGGCCTGGTCTAGGCTGGACACTTTTATTGCCTCAATTGTATTAAAGCTGTACCACCCCCGACTGGGAATGCACAAAAGGACAGGACTGTCCCTGTAAAGGGGCTTTGTGGTGGTGTAGCTATTCCTGTACAGGAAAATGGATCGGTATACCAGTGTGCCTAGGGTTGCCAAATGGTTTAACCAAAAATACCAAACACACACCACCACCCCCAAAAAAATGGGGAAAAAATTCTGTTGAGGAAAAAAAAGGGGGAGACCAAAGTTGTTGAGCCAAAAAAAAAGCACTCCAAGAGTTATTAGGTCTGGTATTTTCTGAAATATACCGGACTGTCCGGGTTAATACCAGACATCTGGCAACCCTAAATGTGCCTGTCCATTATACCAGTTCAAAAGCTTCAGAGGGGTGGCCAAGTTAGTCTGTAACTGGGAAAACTTGAAAAACAACAAATAGTCTAGCCCCACCTTAAAGACTAACAAAACATGTAGATGGTATCACAAGCTTTCGTGGGCACAACCCACGTGTTTCATCTGAAGAAGTGGATTGTGGCCACGAAAGCTCATGATACCGTCTACATGTTTTGTTAGTCTTTAAGGTGCGGCAAGACTATTTGTTGTTTTTAAGTTTTTCCACTGTACCAGGGTAACTCCACTCAGATTAGGGTTATCACGTTTAAGTGTAAAGCAGGCCTCAGAAAGGAGCATGAAGGATTATTATGACCGGCACAGTGGTTTAGTAAAGCTGTTTTTATGGATGCTCATGGCTACACAAATATCGCTCTGGGAGAAAGGAAGTTTGCTCCTGGACCCCTCCTGGTTCACGATGACAAATATGTGAGCATTGTTGTGGTGCTGGAAGAATGGAAGAACGAATCTCTGCCCAGCACGGAAGCTTATGTGGTAGCCTTTGGAAGAAACAGAACTGCACTTCTTTGGATTCGCTGCTCAGCATGGCAGACCCCAAAAGTCCTCCTGAAGTTTGTTGATCTCTCTTCAACAGATTAGACCACAAAGCCTCTGTATCCATCACCCTGTGTTTGGGAGAAACAGAGAGGGCTGGGCTGGTGAGAAGAGCGCTGTCAGTTCCCCTCCATCTCCTGCTGGCCCCATGCTCCCCGTGGCATTTCAAAGCGGCAGCACCACATGGGGCCCAGGGTCAGTGGAGGAGCACCCTGGCAGAAAGTATTTAGGCTATGAAGAAAACAGCTACTGAGAAGCGTGTTCTGCGTCTGCGGCTAGCTGGGACCTAGCTCCAAATTCTCAGCAAAGCAGACTGTTGTCAAGGACTGGACAGAGGGGCCAGCAGCGGAGCCGTGTCGCGAAGACTCTTTTGAAGTAAGGCTCTGAAGATGAAGTACAGATGAGAGGGAAATGTCCAGAAACCATTTCCTGGATCTCCTCCAAACACAGCAAGCCAAGTTCTGAGGTGAATCAAAGTGAGTTGAAGCTGGTGTAACTTCCATCTCCTTCTAGCCCACTTACCACATACTTTCTACTAACTTAGACTCATATCCACTTACCAACATGTAACTCAGCCCCTCCCCCCCCTTACACATCACCACAGAATTTGGACCAATTATGTTTGATGCCAGAGAGCTTCAATTAAGAACAACCCATGGGCCTGTCAACAGTTGTGTTTGTATTGGCCCGTCTCAGCTATATGTTTATATAAATATCTATCACTCAACTACTGCTAGCCCTGATGGTTAATAAAACAAATGGATGTGATGATATATGAAAATCTCAGCTGGTAAACAAACAGAAAGCAGCAACTCAGGAGATGTGTAGAATTATTAAGCTTCACATGCAACACCAAGAATTCCTGAACAAATGCAAGAGGTTGTAAGGCGCCACAATTCTGCCCATGCCTTTATACCTTGAGATCTAGTATATCAGCACTGTCGTCCAACTAAAGTGGCTGGTCTCCCAAGTTTTTGAAAAGCGAGCTAAGTGCAGAGGGAGGACATGGACTCAATGAGGAATGATATGTATGACTCGGGATATGAGGTGAGAAGTATTTATCATTTGTTTCTGGGTCTGATGTCTGATTTTATGTACATGTATTGGAATGAAACATTGACAAAATTGAAATATTTTTTTTTAATATATATAAGAGCCTGTTGAAAAGAGTGAATTTAATCCAGTGTCTCCCCAACTCTGTCTTGTTCTGTCCTGGTGAAATTAGACTAACACTACATCAGAGACTAAAAGTGTCACACTGCCCAGGTCTTATTGTAAAAATTGCCCCTTCTTGCTCGCCAGACCTGTCCGTTTGTGTCGGGTTTGCTCGTGTTAGTGATCAGGATAAGTCTGGAGGATATTTGTATTCCTGGGAACTCTGTGAGACTCAGCGAATTGCCATTTCAATTCCATTTCCTGCGTCAACAGAATTAAGTAAACAGAAATGTTCCAATCAGCTACTCCCGTGCGAGCCCATTGTGGGCAAATTTTGAAGAAAATGGGGATGCCCAGATCTCACTGAGGACACAAGGTAGCCAGAAGCCCTTTTTATTGATGACATGTGAGCAGGAATGGACCCAGCTTGGCTCTCAGAGCCCAGGCTGAGTTTGCAGGACTGGCAGCTAGAAAAAGCATTGTCCGGTTTGTGTGCCGAGTGCTTTCATGAGGCACAATGAACACAGAACTCCACTGTGCCCTGCAGAGCCATCTCTCAACAGCACAGGACTCAGTGACAAGCCTGCAGACTCCATTTAGAGCAAAGAGCCTTGGAATTCTCCAGTCTGCATCTTTTGTTAGAGAGATGGGGCTAAATGCACCATGTAAATTACTTCTCCACCCTCTGAATCGCAGGTGGGAATTCCCAGAGGAAGGCAGCTGCCAGTGCTAATCAGGGTTTCACAGGACATCCACCAAGATAGGGTGCTCAATGGACATATGAAATCACAGTCCCTGGCTCCGTTGGCTACCCTCTCTTCCCAGCACCAGCCACTTTAGAAGCTGCATTGACCCCACATAGGCATCCCTATGGCCACAGGACCCAACGGCTCCCTTCCTCATGCAGCTCCAACTGCTCGGGCTCTTCCCCTGCGTCTACACAGATATAACTTGGCTTAGGCTCAGGAGTGAATCTGGATCAAAAAGGACAAAGAGTCTTTGTAACTAATAAAGCATCTAAGTCTGGTTCCTGATTGGCGGAGACAACAACTGGCTCCTTGGTCCTTTGGTGAATGCGCCACAATGCCACGAAACAGCCTGAACCACAGGAACTGCCAGATTGGACCACAATCAAGGTCCATCTAAGCCAATATCCTGTCTCTGACAGCAGCCAACACCATGGACTTCAGAGGGAGGTGTAAAAACCTTACAATAGGCAAGTAGAGTAATTTGCCACCACATTAGGTCTCAACCTGCTCTCTAATAGAGATTGGCTTACACCCTGAAAATAATTTAGCATGAACTATTATAATATCGGTTTACAGTTCCCAAGACTTCTCTTGCTCTGTATATTGTCAGGGACTGGGACCACTATGGAGGCTGTGAGGTAGGAGAGAGGTTTTGCATCACTCATCTGGGCCCTTTGTGGCTAATTGGGGGAACTGTATACATTCCTCCAGCCTTCCTCTGCCAAACAAGGTCTCTGCAGTGCAGAGCTTTCAGGAAGGGAAACCCTTTGCTAAAGAAAAATACGAAGAGGAAGGCATGGCATCTCCAATGCCTTGAGATGGAATTTTGGCCCGGGCTAGTCTCAGCTGATTTTATATTGTGCCCTCAGAGGGCTATTTATCTAATTTCCTCCTGCTGCTTCCTTGCTTGAAGAATCCAGCTATTGGTGGTGCTCATTCTGTCTCTTGCATGGGGTCTGATTTTGCAGGGGGCGGATAATACATGATAGTGTTATTTGTAATGAGAGTGCTGTTGTGTTGAGCTCTGCGGCTGTTTGCACGTGGATGAGTGTCTGTGTGTATCCCTGACTCCGTAAATCTTAGACTGTGTAGGAATACACGCTTGTATTTCATGTCTGGAGTTTTCTTCCTGTTCCTTGTCACTTTGTCCTTGAAGGATAGAGAGCACACTCTGGTGTCCTCCATGGGTTTGCTGAACGATTACATTCAGCAGATTGCAAGGCAGAAACGTGAACGAGATTAGAACCGACCTGTCAGGAGCTTGTTGGGCATCCACATAGAGAGAAAGTTAGAGGAACTAGCACAGCAGGACTGCTTGAATAAAAACACATGGTGAAAGCCTCTGCCAGGTGACTGGCTGCAGGGAGTCCCAGCTGGTACGAAAGGGAGTGAAACAGACCCAGCGGCTGGATTTAAGGAAGTTCTGCATGAGTTTGTAGCTTTCCCTTTGTTTTCTCTGGTCTTTTTTTTAATCTCTTTTTCTCCCTGATATACCCGATCTTTCATTTCTCCTTCCCACTCCATTTATCACAGCAGGGCCTGAGTCTGCTTGTGCCCCGCACAGGGTAAAAACAGAATATGTCATGTCTAAATGCTGTATCAGTGAAAATTCCTTGAAAGAAGGGGGAGGGAAATACTAGAGAAATGGATCCTCTCTCTCTAGGGTTCTGGGCTAATCTTCACCCTGGCATCAATATTAGTGAGATAAAGCTGTGGGAACTGGAGACAGGTTGAAAGTGAACGGGTATTTGGCAGCACGAAATTCCCCCTCAGATGACCCCGTGGAAATGGGATTTAGCCATCTTCCAGTGTGTCATTGGCTGAGTTAATGGAGCTACATGCTTTCATTGCACTGCACCCCGTCCTGGAGCCCCTTTTCCAGATCAGTATAGGAAAAAGATGGCCCAGCATCAAGAGTAGTAGCCACCAGGCCCGCCGACAGGGGAGCAAAGGGGCAGTTGCTCTGGGGCCTGGCGATTTAAAATGGCCCAGGGCTTCTGGTCACCTTGGTTACCGCAGCAGCAGCAGCCAGAGCCTTAACCCTGGGCAGCACACTCAGGGCAGCTCTGAGGGCTGGCGGCCCCCAAGCTCTGCCCCTTCTGCCTGAGGTCCTCCCACCTTGCCCAGGGGCCCAGAAAATCTGTGCCCCACCCCTGTGCCCCCGCAGTAGCCACATTTCTATGCCAATGAAGGGCAGGCTAGGTAAGGATTAACATAAGCCCCCTGGTTCTGCCACTCATGGTTACTGGCTAACCTTTCCCTTTGTTCTTGTAAAGAGGGCAGCACCCTCTGGAGTGGTCGTGGCCGGGAGGCCTGGTGAACCCTGCCCAGGGCGAAAAGGAGAATGAGACAGTGGTGTTGGTGACGCTCAGCGGTGGCCGGACTATCAGGGAGGAGGACTGTGAGGGCAGCGACACAAAGCCCTACTGCAAGGTCTTGATGCTGACAGGGACCCAGGCGAATGACACGGGCTACTACCGGTGCTACTACAAGTACATCAGCGCCAAAATCGAGGGCACCACTGCGATCAGCGTCTATGTGTTCGTGAGAGGTAAGAGGCCCGTGACTGCTGCTCAGCCTGCCCAAACGCAGACCCAGGCTGGGTGAGCTCATGGGCTGGTGCACACATTAGCCTTAAAACCCTGGACAACATGGGGATGTGTATAAACTCCCCAGTTCTACCACTTCACCTCAGCTCTGATCTGAGGCACCCTGCTAGGCTTCGCCCACTCTCGCCATTATGTCAATCCGAAGCATCTCTTCAGCATAGGCCGGCGGCACCCCATGCTAGCATGTTAGAGGTAGAGCTGGGCAGCCAAGGAAGGTGTGACTCTAACACTGGTCAGCATCCCCACCCAAGTTTTAATCTAGTTAACACAGGTAACGGTAGTCATGTAGACATGGTGGCACAGACTTCAGCATGGGCCAACTGCCCCAAAACATACCCAGGAGCCTCGGCTGGTTTGTGCTGAGGTGGCTAACCTGTACTATAGCTCTTGCCACTGTGTCTTCACTATTAGTGTTACCCATGCTAATTAAACTAAAGCTAACACAGGTACGCCCATCCACACTGCATTTGCTGTGTAGACAAGATTAAGGTGACATAGCTCTGTGAATAATACAGGGACATGGCAGCATCATTGTACCTGAGAACAGGGATATAAAGTCCTGTTTAAAATGTTAACCAGTTAAACTATCTCTTTAACCAGTTAACCAGCCTGCCACATCACACCACGGACAGGGGGGCCACTGGAGCAGCTCCCTGCCCACGGTGCAACATGGTGGGACTGCTGGGCTGGAGCAGACCACCCTACCCATGGCTGCTCAGGGTGGGCTGGCTGCACTGTGCCATAGGAGGGGGGGCTGCTCCAGCCCAGCCAGGTGCCAGTTAACCGGTTATCCCATTAACCATGCCGGTAAGGCAATGTTTACGGGGTAACCAGTTAAGCCTTTCCATCCCTACCTGAGAAAGGTCTGCAGTGTTAGAGTTTGCCTGGGTGCAGAAATATGTACAAGCTGGGACAGGCGGAGTGAGTGGTAAGAAATTACTCTCCAGGTGAATGATCACCATTGGCTGGGGGCATCCCATGTCATCGGGATGAAGGGAAGAAATTGTTTTCGCCTAGCTACATCAGAGCTTTCAAACCCGGGACGTGATGAATCCCAAGGTACAGACAGCAGTGTGGGCAGCAGTGCTGTCAGTCTGACTGGGGGTGGGATTGTAAGGGTTTGTGCACTCATTGCGCCTCCTGCTGGTCTATCTGGGAATTAGCTCTTCCAGCCCCAAAGTGCCCCCTGTTGGCCAGTGTCTCACCCTCGGTTACCTGTCTTCTTCTGGGCTACTTCAGGCCCCATGTTCCTCCAGACCCACGCTGCCCCTTTCCTTGCAGGACTGCCCCACAGCAGTGCCCCCGCCTCCTGGGGAAACTCAGTCCTCCCCTCCTGGGGAAACTCAACCCCTTGCACCCACTTTGCCTCAGTGACCTACTGCCAGTCATCATCTAGCCCAACCGCAGTCTGAAATGGCCACTCATATTGGCAAGGGGTGGACCCGCTGCCTTCTCTTGTCCTGGCTGCAATTCCACAGCCCTAGTACCCCTCTAGCCCCTATGCCAGGCCTGAAGCTTGGGAGGTGGGTCAGGTCAGAGCTCCCCAACGCTGTCTGCCTTTCCCCAGCACCACTCTGTCTCAGATACCCTCTCTAGCCTACCCAAGCAACCAGCTCCTTCCTGCTTCACAGCTGGAACAAGAGCCTGTGTTCTTCCTCTGAAGGCGCCCTTCTTATAGGGCCTAGCCAGGCCCTGATTGGCTGTCTGTAGCCTTCTTCTGATAGGCCATGGTTCCAGCCACCTCCCAGGTCTGGGTTTAACCCTTATTTCACCAGAGCGGGGTGACAGCCTCACTACAGGGATGAACACAGAAATTCAAGGAAAGCTTGTAACAATGGCAGAAATATGAAGAAGAAAAAAAATCCCGACCTTGCTTTCGGGCAGCAACACGTCTCCCAGCAGCAGCTGGACAGAACTGAGTTCACACCTCATCTCCTGGAAAGTTACTCCAGAAACATGCTCATCCTCTTGTCAGCAACAGGCTGTTGGCCTCCACAGGGCTTGGGGAGTGGGGCAGAGGGTCATCTCCCCATGCTGAGAGCAAATCAATATCCGCCCACTTCTGGGGGATTGCTGAAGCCCTGCTCAGTCCAGGATTCAATTACATTGGTGCCTGGGGTGATTGCTCCCGTAGGACTGGAATGCAGGAATTTTCAGCTTGGCCGTGCCCTGCAAGCAGATCCCTGGGCCTTGGAGAAGCTCTAGCTGTAATAAAATAAAATAATTAGCCTCTGCTCTGCTGGGGGGACTGTCAGAGAATCAGAAACAAAGCCAGAGTGAGAAATGTAATGCTCGACAGAGTGCTGGCTGCAGGATTATGCTCTATGGAAGAGAGGGCTGTGCAACCCAGCCATACACTGCTCAGCCCTGCATGCAGCACCTCTTTCTGTGTCGGTCCAGGTTCAGGATCCCCCAAACCTCTGCCAGTTCTATAGGTCTTGACATGTAGCCCCCTCTCCTTTCTCAGTCCTGGCCTCCTCCGAGCAGAGACAGACTGCCATTCCTGCAGAAATCCAGGTGTTTTATGGTGAGGCACAGCATCTGCCCAGGATGAAACCAAGACTACTGCATGCAAACATGTGACCTAATTCAAATCTGAAGGTCTGCAGAGGCGAAAGACTGATGCTCAAGCTCTCTGCGCTCCCTAAAGTTCCTCCCCCGCTCCCCCGCCACTAGGCTAAAAATGCATGTTGTTAAGATGTTTATCCACTGAAACCACTGGCTTAGTTCAATTGTGCTTTTATTCCCTCCCTCCTTTCTAGCCAGTATAGGATCATAGGGTTGGAAGAGACCTCAGGAGGTCATCGAGTCCAACCCCCTGCCCAAAGCAGGACCATGACATGGAAGAGAAAATTTTCAAAAGGCCCAGATCAGTGTAAAAAAAATGACACACACAATTCTAGCTGTGTCTGAGCACACAGTAACTACAGTGGCAAATCAGATCAATCTGGCGGGTTAATAGTGAGGATGGATGGTCTTGTGGTTTAGGCACTGTCTGGGATTTTAGAAACAGAGGTTCAATTCCTGGCACATGTGCCCAAAGGCGAATTGCTTGACCTTTCTGTGGCTTAGTTGATATTTTCCTGTGTGACAGATGTGTTGGGAGACTAAATGCATAAATCTGGGATCGTTCCTCAGATGGGACAACAGTGAGGATTGTATAAGTGCTGAGATATATGGTTGGTTGGGTGTCTCGCTAACAATTTGCATATGTTTATACCTGACTTACATGTGTAAAGTAAATCATGAGCATTTGCAGGAGACTTTTTGCATGTGGATTCTGACATCCACTCTTAAAACTGTAGCCTATCATTTTTAAGCGTTCCAGAACACTTGGAATTTGGTATGTGATCATGGAGCCTTTCCTCCTGCCCCGCATCATCCCCACTGGCAAGGTGCCAATTGTAGGATTTCCACATAAAGTTCTGCTCTTTTCCATCTGAGTTGTTCTGTGTCCTATAGATCCATCCCGAGAGCGAAGGAGGGCTGATTTATTTGTTGGAGAAGTCTGGAGAGAGGGAGATCAAACCACGGATTTACCACTCTGCATAAATTTTCACGAGGGCTCTCTGTAGAACTGACAGGAGGATGCCTGTGCTAGGACTGAACAGTCGGACTCTCTATTGCTACGATCTGACCATCTGCCCTCAGCACTAAAATTAATACTTTTCTCTCCCCGGCTTGTGTGTAGGGATGAATTATTGTTACACTTTTTTAGTCAGTGCTGTAAACAGAGAGTGTCTATAACAAACAGAACAGGGTGCAGCCCCTGTCTCAGAGGGCTTATGACTGTGGCTGAAGAAGATGCTAAATTGGTCCCAGCCCACCCATTATGACAGCATCATAGACAACACGTGATGCAGTCAGACGAGAAAACGAGACTATGAATCACAGTCTCCTTGGCAGTGATCCACCTAGTAACTGAGTTCTTGGCTGCTCTCTGTGAGCTCAGAGGGGATCTCATGGTGTCTCACCTGCCATAGTTATTCTCCTCCCTCGTCTCCAAAACTCTGGCCCGTGACAGGAATTGGGGAAGTGTTCCAATTCACAAACAAAGCTGCAGCCGAGAGCAAGGAGACTGGAGGGCAAAGAGCCTTTGAAAGTGAACCAGCAGGTCCTCCATGCAAACTGACTGTGAAAACAGAGGACCCCTTCGTCTGAGAAGCATGATCCTAAATTGAAAGCCAGGGCAGCTTTCATCACTGACGTTGAGGTGTCATGCCACAGCGTCTGCAGCAGCTGCAGCTATTTCCTCTTTCGAAGTGGAGTGAAAGACCATGGTATATCGGATACCACTGAGCGATGGCAAATATGTACCTTTTAATGGCAATCATTGTCACATGTGATAAGCTGCAGCCAATGGGATTGGCTTATTCTGGCTGGGACCACTCAGACAATGCTGGAGGTCTCAGGCTTCTGGAAAGTTGCAAGTGTGGGCAATATTTGGGCACTTCTGTTTTTAAAAGACATCTCTAGTGGTTGGGAAATGAGGAAAAGGGGTCCCAGGTGTCTTAGCCCCTGTCCCTATATATGGTGCTCAGCGAAGGGGAACCTCACCTCCCTTGGAAGTTATGGTTATAGTCTCTGTAGGGATCCGGGTAAATAGGGTAATTGATTTTAAGGCTTGAAGGAACCATTGGGATAATCTTATCTGACCTCCAGCAGAATGCAGTTCAACCAGCAATTCCTGCACCAAACCCAGGCCTTTTTGAAGATCTGCCACAACCCTAGGAAATAAATATTTCCACTGTCCAAATGGGCAGGCTGCACAAGTGAAACCAGACAAAATCAGACACTTAGACATTGCCTTCGCTAGGGAGTGATGCTGGCATCTCTCCATTCTAGACACTGAACACTTAGGATCTGGTCTAGATTTAGAGTGGCCAATTAAGCATGTGTGCTGCTGGAGTTTTCTGGACCCTGAATACACAGCTGGGCAGCTGGTACTGATATGTCAGAACAAATCCTTCCATAACAAAACTTCAAAACAACAATAACCAGCAGCAGAAGAGACTTGGCAGGAATTTCCATCCCAAATATTAGTTGTCTCCTATTCTAATCTTGTCTTAGTCCTTCATATGAACATCAGTGGCTATTCTTCAAGTACACCCTGAAGGCACTTGTTATATAAAAGCCACAATAATAAAGTAACCCCTCAAACAGAACCTTTTGGCAGAAGCATTTAACAACAAAGAAATTCATGGGAGAAAAACACTGCAAAGTCCCTGTCTCATCATGGGCAACAGAAAAAAGAAACCTGGGCTTCATCTGCACTAAACATGGGCAGTACAGTGCAAACTTTTCACCTGGACTTGGCCAGTGAGCCCAGTAGGAGAACATCTATTAGGGATAAGAAGAGAGTTTGGTCTCTAGGTCTCTTGTGATCTGGTTAAGGCATCCAGGGATTGATCCTGGGACCTAAAAGCATGAGTCTCTATTGCCCAAATGATAAAACACAGGTTTTGCAGCACAAAAATTGTGGCATCTGTGTATGTGGACTAGCCGCTCGAGGATGACAGAAGCCATATGGTGGTTGTGTTGCATTGACTTTATTATGATTGAAACTCCCCAAAAGAGGCCTAATTGAGGTGATAGATTTTATTATGTGAACTCACACCCACTAAAACCCACAAGAACTCATTGCACATAGTACAGTGGTTGCCATTTAAATGTCAACATTTGCCAATGGACACTTCATGGCTACGTCTGTTATTTTCTAGTCTAACTGAGGAGGGGAGGGCAGAGCAAATAACCTATCTTAGACATTGTTGTGAATAGCTACCTTTGTACTTAGCTTGCAGAGTTCTTTGGGTACAGGAGCCTCTGTTTGTTCTAGGTTTGTACAGCACCTAACACAGTGGAAACCTGGTCCATGACTGGGGCTCCTAGGTGCTACTACAATCTAAATAATAATGGCAACCACTACATGCCACAAACTGTTCTCATTCACAGTGGCCTGATGATTTTGAAGGGAAAGCCTCTCTAGCCTATTCCCAAGTTGTTGAACCGTCCGGTTATCCAACCCCACTGTTTGGAGTGACATCAGAAATGCTAAGTCATGAAACGGTGGTTATAGAAAACATTATGTATGCTACAGAAATGGACCCCCCCCTCCCCCCCCCCACACAAGTCACTGGAAGATCCTTATGTGCGATTGGTTAGTTGTGTCCACGGTTCCCTCTAAGCTGAGCGGCAGCACAGCCCTGCAGCTGCTTAATCAGCCCGGCCCAGTCAAACAGCTCCAGGCATGGAGCTCTGAACCCCTGCCTGGGGAGGACTAATTAAGCAGCTGTGGGGCTGTGCTGCTGTGCGGCTTAGAGGGAACCTTAGTTGTGTCCCTGACATTTTGGACCTTCTCCCATTTAATCCAGGCTGAGCAGAACAAGGAGAGCAGCCCTTCCTGGGGGTCGCTTGTTTGTTGGATGTGCCTGTGGAGGCCCTGGCTAGCCACTGCATCTAGTAAACAGCTTCGAACATGAATTCTCTGTGCTTGGTGTTTTTGCTTTTCCTGTCACTATTTGTGCCTGTGAAAGTGGAGAGGAGGTTGGGTGGAAGCCCTGGAAATCTCCGCTCGTTTGTTTATCTACCAGGAGGGATCTCCACAGGATGACATCTGCATGCCATTGAGCTGCAGATCACCTCCTCCTCTGGCTGGAAGGTCGTGCTGGCTGCCTTTTACTCCAGGCCAGCACATCCTGACTAGCTCTGCACATGGACACAGAGCCATTTTGGCGTTAGGGGAAGATCCAGCCAGGAACTGAACTGAAGGGAGGAAGAGCCTGTTTCACAAAGTCCATTGAGGTGGATTTGAATGGAGGGCCCAGAAAGAGAGACCTGTAGAGGGGTGAGGGGCAGGAGTGTTAACATGGGCAGCAGGTGAAGGCCCAGCTGGGGAAGGCAAGCCCAAAACCCCACACATTCTGCCAGAGATCCCACCCCTTTTGCAACCTCCCTCCCGATAAAGCCAAGCCCGCCCAACCCCTACCCAATCCTTCCTGACCACCTGGAGGGCCAGGGCTGCTGTGCCATGGCCCCAGTCTTCCTAAGCATCTGGCTGCTGCAGTCCCAGCCTTCCCTGGTGGCCAGGCTGCCACAGCCCCAACCCTAGCCTTACCTGGTGGCCAGGGCATGTACACAGTATTGGAAAGGCAATGCCTTCCTTTGCCTACATTACCCATCGCCCTTGGGTGTTAACTTCCTAAATTTTACAAACGCCCACTCAACTCCCATGGCAATTGGGCTGAGATGGGACACCCAATATGGACAGCCTTGACTGGCTGGATGAAGGGTGGAGTCTCCTACAATGCTTAAGGAGGCTCAGGATGATATCAGGTGATGAACTACCAGCCAAGCCAGGCCAGAATCTCTGAGATTCCTTGCATTGCCTCTCCCAAGTCGTTCTCCTTTGCTTTTGATTGCTCACTGGGTGACTTGCTGGATGCTGAGAGGCTGCTCAGTGGCAAGTCACCAGGGTCTCAGTTACAAGCAGCCTTTGAAACTTTTCAGCCCTTGAATAGTCAGGGTGTTTTGACTCAGCAACACAGCCACTTGCAAGCTTTGGTCGAGTTGACGAATACCTGAAATTCACCTTTTTCTTGTTCCTTCCTCTTCTGTTCTTCCCCTGCCTCTGTGTATTCTTTCTTCTCTTCACTTCTCTTTCTTAGATTTTGAGCAGCCATTTATCAACAAACCTGAAACGCTCCTCATCAATAAGAAAGAGAACACCTGGGTGCCCTGCTTGGTGTCCATCCCAGATCTGAACATCACCCTGGCCTTGGTAAGAGACCCACCTGGATGAGAAAAGGATCTGGGGACGACAGTGGATGAGAAGCTGGATCTGAGTCAACAGGGTGCCCTTGTAGCCAAGAAGGCTACCGGCATTTTGGGGTATATTAGTAGGAGCATTGCCAGCAGATCTAGGGAAGTGATTATTCCCCTTTATTCTGCACTAGTGAGGACACATCTGGAACATAGTATCCAATTCTGGGGCCCCCATTACCAAAGGTGTGGACACATTGGAGAAAGTCCAGCGGAGGGCAACAAAAATTATGAGGGGGCTGGAGTGCATGACTTATGAGGAGAGGCTGAGGGATTTGGGCTTGTTCAGTCTGCAGAAGAGAAGAGTGAGGGGGGATTTGAGAGCAGCCTTCAACTACCTGAAGGGAGGTTCCAAAGAGGAAGGAGAGAGGCTGTTCTCAGTAGTGACAGATGACAGAACAAGGAACAATGGTCTCAAGTTGCAGTGGGGGAGCTGTAGGTTGGAAATTAGGAAAAACTACTTTACTAGTAAGATGGTGAAGCACTGGAATGAGTTATCTAAGGAGGTGGTGGGATCTCCATCCCAGAGGTTTTTAAGTCCTGGCTTGGCAAAGCCCTGGCTGGGATGATTTAGTTGGTTGATCCTGTTTTTTAACAGGGGGCTGGACTCAATGACCTCCTGAGGTCTCGTCCAACCCTAGGATTCTATGATGCTATGAGGCTCCTCTACAGACAGTATCTTCTTTATTATGCATTTTCATTGGCTGAGAAGGAGCAGAATAGATCCTGCAGGAGCTGGGAAATGCACAGGGTCGGATTTCCATGGAAAATGCAAGCTGACAGCTTCCCCATTTTATGTGTTGGCCCAAGCCATGCTGACCAGCTGCCTTGGGCATTCCCTGCTGCATGGCTTGGGGGGAGGGGGTTCCAGCTGGCTTTACTCCCCTTCACTGAAGTTGTAAAATCTTTGTTTTGTTGCATTTCCTCAGACAGCCTTTTCACAGTTGCCTCTGCTACCTTGAGCTCCTTGGTCTTCAAATACCCTTGGCGGCCCTGGTTCCCAAGGGACAAGTGCATGTACTTATGGGGATTGCTGACTAAAAACAACTCTGTTATCAGCTTGCTTTGTGACTTTTTTACAATGCTAATACATCCTTCCAGGATGAGTGTTACTATTGTGCAGAGTCCTCCTGGGACTTTTTGGGGCCGGGAGGACCCCACACAAGGTCAGCCTTCGTCCCATTGGGGTTTATGTGTGGGACATCAGCAGCAATTTCCCTAGTTATCACTATCAGTTTCCATTCTTGGAAGTTCCAGTCTCATTCCACAGACTGTGAGCTTATCCACATGAATACTGAGTCTTTTATGGTGACTTCTCAGGCTGTAGAGGATGCTGGGATTCCGTTAGGACAAAGATTTGGGGAGATGAGAAGCAGGAGTCCAGTGTGGTGTGACACTGCAATTCTTCTGCCCCCTACACAAGAATGGAGCGTGTTAGTCTTGGAAGAACTAGGGGTTGGTTAGGGGATGGTGCCACCAAGTACTTCTGCAGACAGTTTGCAAGATGTTGCTTTTTGCAGCCCACCCCCGTTATCTACCCAGATGGGAGAACGGTTCTCTGGGACAACAAGAAGGGGATGCTGGTCCCCACTCACTTGATCCGGGACTCCTTGCTTGTTCAGTGTGAAACCATCATTGACAAGAAGCCCTTCAAGTCCAATTTCTTCATTGTGCACATCACAGGTGAGGCTGGAACAGGGCAGCAGGTCACCCTGGAATTTCAGCTCCCAGTGGAAAAAAGAAAACAAGGTTTCTCCTCTCAGTAACTTGGAGAGAGAAATGACTGGATATGCTGGGGAGGCTGCAAAGGTGAACTTTCCCATTCATTTTTGTTTGTGGGCGGGGGGGGGGGTGGGAATTCAGAGTCCATTTGGGAATATTTCGTTGTCATTAATTTTTGGTGGTGGCCCAAAATTCACCACCCAGCATGGAATCGCTGAAGCTTAGAAAGGTGAGGAATCCCTCGTGCAATCCGAATGGCTCCTTTTCTAATTTAGGACCACTCAATGGGCCAGATCCTGATACCTTTACTCACATTGAATGGCACTTTACTCCTTAAGCTGCCTCACTGAATTCAGTGGGACTAGTCATGGAGCAAGGTATTGCTCAATTGAAGGATATCAAAATTCAGCCCTAAGAGATTCGGTTAGGTGAAAATGTGGCAGTTTTAATGGTGCCATGGTTCCCAAATACTGTGTTCTAGAGGTGAGTCTTGACAGCATTGTGGCACTTGCCATGCCCAATAGCCTGTACTATATTACATGATGTTGTATTTGTAGTAGTCAAGTCTGAGACCTCTGGAGCTTACTGTACTATAGCTATAAAGCCAGCCAGTGCTCATCTTAGGCTGTAGAGCTCCCTTGTTCTTATCTCTCGCTGTAAGTGGTCTAAGTGTCACTCCATGGGACAGTGAACCACAGTGAGTGTGTGGGTTACACATGCAGCACTCCATGCTGGGATATAATATGCTGTCATGTGCACCAACCCCCTTACAACTGTCTGCATTGGTCACAGTCGGTGACCAGGCAGTGTTGGTCATGGAGAAAAGCCATTTTGTCCTTCCGTTTGCTGTTGCTGCTTCACCCATCGCTGCCTGTTTCAGGAGCAGATGTCCCTAGAACATGGGTTCCCAAACTGGGGGGCGTGAAGAAATTCCAGGGGGGCGTGAGGCGAGCCAGCCTTCCACTGTCAATCCCCTCCCCCCCTAAATTTTACTGCTATTTTTGTTTTTCGGCCCCAGTCAGTTCCATTTTTTTTTTCCTCTGCTCAAGTTTTGCTGCAGTTTTGCTGCTATGGTGAGGGGGTCATGAGGGTTTCTCAAAAATCAAAAAGAGGGCGTGAAGCCAAAAAGTTTGGGAACCACTGCAAGAAAGAAGCAAAACCCAGGGCAGGGAGGTGGTGGGATGATGGGTTTGGCTGAATTGCAAGCCCCAGGGAGCCAATGCCCATTGTACTGAGAGATCCAGATCCCAGTGTCAAAGAGCTAACAGCATTTCTTTAGTTTAGAGATTTTTTTTTTTGGTCTTCTTTATATCAGGGAATGAACTGTATGACATCCAGCTGTTTCCTAAGAATGCCATGGAGCTACTAATGGGAGAAAAGCTGGTCCTCAACTGCACGGTGTGGGCCGAGTTTAACTCTGGAGTAAATTTCCAATGGGATTATCCTGGAAAACAGGTACACGTAACTTTCCCCTGTCCCTCTGCTGCTCCCCAGCCAACCCTCATTCCTTCGGGGACAATCAGTGTGGCTGTTGTTAGCGCATGTCTGCTCCGCCCTGACTCTGCCTAGACAAATCTTTCTGCACAGGTGAAAGAAATCAGTGGCTGATAAGCAGGAGGCAGAGTCCCCAAGCTTAACGCTCTTCCTGTTCTCTCGATTTGTGAGCTGGGAAAGGGCTTGCCCGTCAGTGAACTCCTTCTTCACTGCTGACAGCAAGTGTTAGCTCCCAATTGTGCTGTCACGTCAGTGGCTGAGGCAGGGTGTCCCACTGGGAGGGTGGGACTAAGTTGTTGTCCATCAACTTTCCCATTTTGCCATTGTTCAGCAGCAAGAGCCTGTGCTCCTTCTCGCCTTCCCCCCAAAAGAATAAACCCCATTTATTGTGTGAGCAAGTGTCAGATCAAATGATACTCTCATTTCCACGGGGAAAAGCCAGAGACACGCCACTGACTTCAACAGAGTTACAGCAGGTTTACAGTGCTGTAACTGAGAGCAAAATCCAGCCTTTGATCAAGTGCATTTTCCCTCATTGTGGAAACTGATTTGTTTGGCAGGTGTTCTCTTTAAAGGCCCCGCACTGTATTCTCCACGAGCAGGGCTATCTTTTAGATTTATGGGACCCTACGCAGAACTATTAAACTGGTGCTCCTATGCCCAGTGGCAGACTGGAGGGGTGTGTGACTTTCTTTTAGATGTTATAATCTTCAGCAACACACTAATGAAATATTTTAAAGCAAATTTTAAACTAAGGCCCTGTGGACTAACACAGTAAATTCAGAAACTGACAAGATACACCTGGGGTTGGCAAATGCCTGTTAAATGGCTTCATTACCACTCACATGACTCTTTCACAGATTCTGTGTTCTGCGAATAGCAGGCGTTGTCACTCTTAAGTTAACTAGCTCCTCTCCGGAGAAGACAGAGCCACAGAACAGAGATAGGAAGAGGTGGGTGAGTGGACATTAAGATCCAGGGGTGCCCCAAATTTTCAGGTGACCTATGCAGCTGCGTATTCTGCGTATGGGTAAGGCTCTGCCCTTGAGTTTTTGCTTTAACAGGCCGATTCAATTAGCTTCGTTGTTCAACCTCCAGTTGATTATTTTCACAGAGGTTAAATACAGGAGGCAGGAGGACAGAGAATGTGAGACCCACTTATCTGTTGAGATGCTTACCGATTCTGGCAGCCCACTACTTGCTTGTGGTCACTTTAAATACAGAGGATCAGGGAAAACAAACCAGATTTCTCTCTGCTGATGTTATTCAAGGGTGATAACATCTTGTGGGCTTCAAGACATTACTGTGAGGAGGAGGAGCTGCAGGATGATTACACTGTAGGCGACTGGACCGTAGATTGGAGAGGGGTCTGTGGTAACAAAGGACCTGTTATAAGACTCTGATGTGTATTTCTAGGCCCATCGTGACATCCCCAGGTCACTTTGCCGCTCAAAGGGCTGAAGTGGTTCCTGGCACTGCCCCAGTGACTTAGGGAGAAGAAACCGAGGAACACTGAATGTCTCTGGCAGTGAGGAACCTCACGTGTAACCTATCCAAATTGCATCTGTCTCCTTTTAACCCCCTTCCTTCCACCTCCTTCTCTTGGCAGATGCACCGGGCTGTCACTGAGCTGCCCGAGAGGCGCTCCCAGCAGACCCACACTGAGCTTTCCAGTATCCTGATCATCCAAAATGTGAGCCAGCAGGACCTGGGGAAATACCTGTGTGTGGCCAGCAACGGGGAGCAGACGTTCGAGGAGAGCACCGATGTCATTGTGCACGGTACAACAGGCCTCTTCTTTGTCGGGGCAGCAGGGGCAGGGCACAGCTGGGAGAGAGACTGAAAGCAGATGGCAAAGGAGAAGGGAAATCTAAAAATGATTAGGCAGCTTTTTCTTCGCTAGCACACCAGAGAGCTATTTTTGAAGCACTGTCTGTCGCATGCGATCTAGAAGTCGGAGGATCCCTGCAGCTGAGTACCAGCTGAGTTATGGACTGAGCACAAGGTTTTTGCACAAAAAAACGCAGTATAGACAGGGCAAAAAACCCTTTTGTGCAAGATCCTGTATACCTGCTTTTTTGAGGCATAAGTGTTCTTGTGCAAAAGGGATGTTTTTCGCAAAATGGCCCCATCTACACTGCAGTTTTTTTGCGCAAAAACCTCTTCCGCAAAAGAGATCGGAAGAAACTATGCAAATGAGAGCGCGAGAAATGCTAATGAGCATTTCGTTTGCATTGTCTCTGCCGATAAAGATTGCAGTGTACTGTAGATGTAGCCTCAGTGGAGTAGAGAGGTCCTGAAGGAATAAATAACAAGGACTCATACGCGCCTACACGTCACCACATGGTGCCAATCAGGTTATGGGGATGTGCTCACCCCCATACAAGTGCACGCCGCAGAGATACATATGTGCAGCCACAAACCAACGTGCACTTGTACAAACCCACCTGGAGGCACACGGTCACATCACTTTATTGGAGAGGGAGGGTAGTTTAGTGGATCGACCATTAGAGTGAAGACCCGGGTTCTATTTCTGGTTTTCTATTAGCCTGGTGGTACCCCTGGGCAGGTCACATCACCTCTCTATGACTCTTTGTAACGTGCTTTGAGATCTGCTGGTGAAACATGCCAGAGAAGAGCTGGGCACTAGAAATGTCCCCAAAAGTGCAACCCCTTTCTCATGCCGCTGGGTAAGCTACGTCTCTGGCCCTGTGGCCACACAGCTTGATATGTTTCTTTCTGCTTTCCCTCCTGTTTTCTGTGGCTTATCCCCTGTCGGCGTGGTCCTGCTTTTACAGAGAAGCCCTTCATCAACGTGGAGTGGAGGAAAGGCCCTGTGATAGAAGCCACGGCAGGAGACGCAGTCGTGAAGCTGCCGGTGAAGGTTGTCGCCTATCCCCCGCCAGAGTTCCAGTGGTAACCCACCTTTCTTAGTCTGTGCCCCCCAGCCTTCCTACCCATCCTTCACAGCAGAGGGAATAGGGAGGCAGGGAGAGGGGAAGGGGGATTAATGAGGGTCTTGCAGAAATCCCTTTCGGGAGGGGAGATATCCCCATGCCCCTCTGCAGCAGAAGGGGCTGGCTAACAAGGTTGGCCTGAGGATTGCAGCAGTTTCTGTTGATGGAAAAGGTCTCCCTTAGCTCTTTCCCAGGCAGCTGGCAGCCAGCCAAGGAAGAAAACCTGCCTAATTGGTCCTCACATTCAGTTTTCTGGTTTTGGCCACATTCTGCTCTCTCATCATTTGCTTTCTCCAGCCTCCCATTGCACCCACACCCACCAGCCTGTCCAGCCCTCCTTGCTCGCCTGCCCTCACTCCAACAGGGCAGAGCCCTTCCTGGCATTGGGAGCAGAGTGGTGGGAGAGGGGACAGAAGGGAAGGCCCTGGAACCTGGCACTTAGACATCAAAGATTCAGGTCTGGGCTGAGCACAGGGGCCAAAGAGAACTACTGTGGGAGCTTCCTGCTCCTCTCCTGACCAGCCAGATGGGGGTCACTGCTGTGGCCTGGAACAGAAAGGCCAAGGGCCTGATTCTCTATGTGTCCCCAGTTGCACCAGTGACAAGCGACTGTAAAACGGGAGCAATCCGAATTCTTCAGTCTTCTGGTTGTATTTCACACCCGCTTTGCACACATGTGTAGTGGTGCAAGGCGGTGGAGAATCAGGCCCAGGCATCCTGGCCTGGAAAATTTTTACCTCTAAGACAGCAAGCTGCTCCCTAACACATTTTCTTGGGAAACCTGGTAAAGCCCCTCTGGAAGGGCTCCCAGCACTAGTGACTTAAGCCCTCTGAGCACATTTTACTGCCAGATGGCTCCCAGCATTAGTGTCTGCAGGCCTCTGACTGTATTTCAATAGGACTGTACCTCTCTGCATTTGCTCTCTATTTGCTCACAGGTACAAGGACGGCAAGTTAATTCCCAACAAGCAGTCTCCCTATTCGCTGCTGATCAAAGACGTGTCGGAACAGAACTCCGGGATGTACACCTTAGTTCTGTGGAACAAGCTAGCTGAGCTGGAGGAGCACATTAACCTCCAATTAATAGTCAATGGTAAGGATGGAGAAGGCAGAAACTGAGGCCAAGAGACCTTGGTATTCTTAGATCCAGTGGGACAAACTCATTTGTGGAGTAACTCCTCTCAATTCATGAGCCCATTGGATGTCCCCATGGGATGTCACTATTCTGCCGCTGTCAAAGTTTATCCCTTCCCTCCTTCCCCATTCCACCAGTCATAGCTAGATAATGACCTGTGGCCTCTTCAGCATGGCCTAGTGGACAGAGCACTGGGCTGGAACTCAGGAGACCTATTTGCATCTCTGCCACTGCTGGGTGAGCTTAGGCAAGTCACTTCCCCTCTCTGTGACTCAGTTTCCTCATCTTTAAAATGCTGACTCGCTTTTTAAAGTGCTCTGAGAGCTACCCATGAGAAGTGCTAGATAAGAGCTAAGTACTCTCATCATCAGAGATTTCTCTAGCATTGACCATGGGGAAATACAGAAAATGAAGACAACCCCTTTTCCATGAACAGTCCTTGTCTTCATGCACTTCTGGTGATAGTGTGCTGGGCCTTGTAGCTGTCTCCCTGATGTGGTGTAGAAAAATGCCTGTAGGAAGGGCTGATGGAGAATGGTGAGTGACACTGATTCTGACTAGGATTTTGCATCAGGGCAGAATAGAAACATGATACCTGGGCTTTGGATCCATACTTTGTGCCAGATTCACCCCTGATGCAATGCCATTGATCTCGGTGGAGTTACAGCAGGGATGAATCTGATCTCTCATGCAGCCCTGCAATGTGGAAACAACACAGCAGCATGGAATTCTGGGATGTGAAAGGAGGGAATGGTCTCACCCTAAATAAAGTAACTGAGAAAGGGAGGCTCAAGAGGTTCTGGCAGGAATGAACTGGGGTGCAGAACTGCTAGGACCCACTCTGATACATGCAGTAATCAGACGGTCACATCAGTGCAGTCCTGTAGAGGAGGAATTTGCTTTAAATATAACTAAGTGTAACTTACTCCTGCTTGTAAAGCAGCTCTAAATTGGGCCTAGCCACTCCAGAGATTAAAGACACTTGCATTAATTCATCGCAGCCCCTGGAGGCTACCAGCAGGTCACTGTGTTTAGACCCGGCTGCCCTGCTAGCCAGGGTGTCCTGGTGACCAGTCTTTTTATAGACCAGAACAGAGAGGATGCACTCTCTGGCGTGGCCACTCAGCAAAAGGGACTGTGGGGTTGATGCCAGATTACAAAAATTGTCATTCTGCTGATTTCAGTTCCTCCGCACATCCACGAGAAGGAAGCCTCTTCCCGGGGCATCTATTCCCGTAGGAGCCACCAGGCGCTCACCTGTACGGTCTACGGCATCCCGGCTCCCGAAGTAATCCAGTGGCAGTGGAGGCCGTGGGGGCCTTGCCCGAAGGTCTCCCGACGTAGCCTGTAAGTGCTCTTCCTCACCGTATCAGCCCTGGCTTCCCAGCAAGGTGCAGAGATCCCAGTGAAAGGGATATACATATACATGGAGCCAGTAGCGCTCGAAACAAAGTGACGTCCCTTTGGCTGCAGTGCTGAGCGACACATGTTGGGCATGTTTCATTGGTAGGGGGAAGGCAGTGTTGTCTAGCAGTTAACATAAGGAGTCAGGCCTCCTGGGTTCTACTCACCACAAAGTCACTCGATGACTTGGGCTGTGTGTCTTCACCTCCGTGGGCCTGAGTTTCACCATCTGATGGCCACAAAGTTCCAGTCCAGGATTTGCCTCTGACACGCTGAAGCGCAAACAGCAATAGCTAATGGATATGGAGCTGCCTCAGCCTGGTAATTCACATGGAGTATGGAGGAGGAGATGCTGAGCCCACCGGAAACAGACTTTTGGAGCTTCCTGATGTGTCACGTACCTAACCTCTAACACAGAGCCTAAGCAACTTTCTCCTGGCTCCTTCTGGGGCTACTTCCAATGCCTCCAGTGAAGGGATGAACCTGTGAACACTTCAAGACACTTGCAGTAATAGCACCTAACACCTTACAGATCTTAACGGAGCCTCACATTATCTCTGTCAGGCAGGTGAGTATAATTACCCCCATTTTACAGATGGGGTAACTGAGTCAGTGAGTCCAAATGACTCACTTAAGGCCACACTATAAGACCACTATAAGGTGAAATCCACTAGACCATGCTGCTTTTGCAGTCAGCCAGCAAAATATAAAGTACCAGGAAACCAAAGGACTTTCTTTTGCTTAATTCCTACAAACACCAACTCAGCATCTTACAAGGTGATGAGCATCGATGACCAGTGACTTATGCAGGATCTAGAACCAGATGTTGTTTCCTGCATATCTCCTATTAGAAAGGTCAGGGTCAGAAGTCTGCAGTGTTTCACTTTGGTATCTAAGCGGTTGACTTCTAAACTAGGAGAAGAAACATTCTAAAGAGGAGTCAGAGAGCTGCTGTCTCTACAAGAGCTAGGAAGTGCAGACCAAAGTGTCCCATAATCCTTACTGCAAATCCTTACTTTGGCTACTGGAAGGGATGGAAGAGGGGAGCTCTGACTAAGGAAAATCTCTGAGATACCTGTTGCTTAGGTTGACCTATGTCCTACCCACACCTAGCAAGTCTGATGCTGCAGTGCTGGGTGTATTTAATTCATTTTGCTAGGTGGAGCTGGAGAATTTCATTATTCCTTTTGGAGTGCTGATCTCAGTGCATCTTCCATTGTGAGGTAGACAATGCACTCCATATTCTTGAGACAGGAAGATTTTTGCTAGCCATGTCTATTAGTCTGTGCCTGCACTCTTCTTCTCCTGGTGCTGCAGAACCATCCAGGGTGCTTCTACACTGTGGCACACTAGCTACTTCAAAATAAGCTATGCAATTTCAGCTATGCAAATTGCGTAGCTTCTTTCAAGAGAGTCTATTCCGACAAGTCCGTCAATCCTCGTGGAACGAGGTTTACCGGGACGTCGGACTAGCGAGCCCGTTATTTTGATTGCATTTTGAAGTAACGGGTGTGCTGTAAAGACACGAAAAACGCTATTTCAGGATACCAGACATATCCCAAAATAGTGCCACACTCTAGACGTGGCCGAGTGTGGGCTACTGCACTCTGTCTGTGTTAAAAGCATTGCAGCTACTCCAGACCAAGTCACACTCTTTGTGCAATCACAAGCCCCTTTAGCAGGGGCCCATCCCAGAGCCCTCTATAAAGTGTCTCTCAGTTTATTCCCTCAGTCTTTTTCCCCACTTGGATAGAGAGTGGTGCCTCCAGGCCGCTTCTCCTGGTGAGAGGGCTCTAAGCAGCTCCCCACTTGGAGCTGTCTTTGGCACTGCCGTGTCTTCAGCCAGCCAGCCACTCCAGTCTTTGCTATGTAGCTCCTTTTGTAGGCCTTCCTGGCCCCTGATGGGTTGGTTCCTCCATAGCCACTCTAGCCTGCCAGGAGGACTTCTTTGTAGCCCTTCTCTGGGCTCAGGACTTGGTCTGCCCCCTCACATCTGCCCACAGTCCTGCCCAGTCAGTGATAACCATCGGAGGTGTCTATGCAGCCTCAGAGAAGCTAAATGCTGTGTTTTTCCCAGACAAACCTGGCAAGGGCAGAAGTTCAGATGCAGGTAATATCTCATGGTGTATGCTGTGAGACCCCAGTCTGATCCAGGCTAAGTAGAGCCACCGTGGGCAGAGGCATTGAGGAGCGAGCATTGCCATTGCTGAGAGAGGGGTGAACAAGAGAGGCATGAGCCAAGGCTGGGACAGTCATTTGTACCTGCTAAGATCAAACACTAAGAATCCTGCCAACCTGTCTGCAGTAGCTCACGAGTACTTGTGCCTTCCTGGCGGCAGACTATCAAAAAGCAGGGCAGAAACCTCAATGCAGTTCTATGTTCTATAATTAGATTTCACCAACCTAATATCAAGTGTGAACTCCTAGAACACCATAACAGTCTTACCACAGAGTCAAAAACAGTCCCGTTAGTCATTCCAGGCTATTTTGCCACCCGTGTGAGTGGAACTATGTGATGGGTAGTCATTTTACACCAAAAATCACAATAATATTCAGGTTACTCTCAGTCCCAAAAGACCAGTCATTTGCCTCAGATCATTTATACTCAGATTTCAAACCAAAGACAATGCCTGTTGCCAATCCTGTAATAAACTAACTAAAGATTTATTAACTAACAAAAGAAATAAGCAAGTTATTTACAAGGTTCAAACAGGAAACACACACACACACACACAAACAAATGGGTTACAATCTTAGATTTATCAAAGTAATCTAAGCATCTATATTAAGCAGCTCTGTGTGCTCTTTCGAACTGACCCAGGCCAAGCAGCATGGAGATCTCCTGTTTAGGGATCTTTGACTCTCAGAGCCCGGACAGCATAAAGGGTATGTCTAGACTACAAGCCTCTTTCGAAAGAGATTGTCTAGACAGCGACAAGGGTTTCGAAAAAGTAAGCCACTTTTTCGAAAGAGAGCACCCAGGCAAACTGGACACTCTCTTTCGAAAAAGCCCTGTTTGTGGTCAAGAATGCCTTTTTATGAAAGAGCTCTTTCGAAAAAAGGCATTCTTCCTGGTAAAAGTAGGTTTACCGATTTTGAAAAAAACACCGTGTTCTTTCAATTTAATTTTGAAAGAACACGACGGCAGTCTAGATGCAGGTGAAGTTTTTTTGAAAAAAGGCCACTTTTTTTGAAAAAACTTAGTAGTCTAAACACAGCCAAAGAGACCAAGTTTCTCCTTGTCAGGGATCTGTGATTCTCTTCACCCCAGAACCCAGGCTGATGGGATGAGTTCAGGTGCAGGTTTCCCCTTCCTGGAGAGAGTTAGGAATGCAATCAACAAGAACCCTGTCCTTTGCTACACAATGCCTCTCTTGCCTTCAATGGACCATCTGGGCTACGTCTCTGCTGCAGCACTATTTACCGGAGGTATCCCGAAATAGCTATCCTGCATTTTCACAGCAAGCCTGTTATTTCGAAATAACGTTCCACGAGGAGTAAGGGACATTTCGGAATAGTGATTTATTTCTAAATAAGTGCTGGGTAGACAGTGCCAAATTTTGAAATAAGCTATTTTAAAATTAACTCGAAATAAGCTACGCAATTTGCATAGCTCAAATTGCATAGCTTATTTCGAGCTATGGGTGCAGTGTAGACACATCCCTGGTGTGCAGAACAAGCACTTTATCTTAATGATTATTTTTCCTGTTTGGTGACTTGCACTATTAGGGTGGCATATATTTATATATAACAAATCTCTGTGACTTTTCAGTGGTTAAGAGTTTTCTCAGCTGACATAGAGGGAGTAGATAGAAAGAGATGTCTCTGAGGCTCTGTCTCCCTTCTCTACCTGCCAGCTCTCCCGAGCAGAACTCACCACTGCCTGGAAAGCTGGGAGGAGAAGGCCAGAGAAAGTTGGTTAGAAAAATGTACCGTGGCTATTGGGTGCAAATGGCCAGCACTGTAGAGTGGGTAACTACATGTGGGATGGGTACTCTTCCTGAAGCAGCCTGAGATGTAAAGACTCTGCTACTGGAGTGGTAGGGGCTGGGAACCCTACAGAAGCAGCATGCTCAAGTGGCATGGCATAAAAATGCCTCCTCTGTGGCATTGATTCATCTGGCCAGAGTAGAGCCCTGTCTACATTAGACTTTCTTCTGCACCATTTCCCAGAGTGCTAGTGAGAGCAGCAGTGGGTGCACGAATGTAGATGGGCCCTAGTATTTTTTTTACCTCTGTGGTAGCTAACCCTGCTCAGAGCAGTGACATGATAGTCAAACAGCCAGTGGCCCTGGGTGCCTTTTTGGCCTCCGGGCACCTGCCATTGTTTCCACCAGTGGAACGGGACTAGGAGGGCATTTGAGGGGAATAGACAGCGGAGATACATCTGATGAGCCACGTGGAAAAAGGAGCCAACTGAAAGCAGAACATGCGCGAGGGAGACGCCGAGCATGGAGGAAATGGGGCGCCGACACAAACACCTAGGCCACCAAGGTTCTGCTGTAAAACTGGTGAGGAAACCGGTGTATTTCCAACAGCATGGGCGCACTCGCTGGCCCTGTCAGGAAGCAGAGGGGCTGATGAATTACAAGCACTGTCTCCCAAGGCCGCAATGTTTCTGCTTCGTGCCGCTCCAGAGGATGCAGGAGGCTTCTTCCTGACTTCCTGTTGTTTACACAGATTCCTGACATTGCCCCCGGGGCCGGGGCACACACACTGCAGGGCACTCTGCCCTGTGCTACCAGCAGACACCTCGCGGGGCACTCACTGTTCCCTGCATGGACAGAGTCATTGCTCACCCCCCTGGGACACCCCCTCCTTGCCACATGCCCTAGTGCACATGCATTTCTCAAACACACATAGCCAGTTAGTCTTGGCTGCAGTTTGTATCCAGGTTTCCTGTGAGGACTGGGGTTGTGCTGGAGGATCAAAGAGCAAACTCTCCCTTCCCTGTACCCCTCACATCATCCTGGAGGGCTCTGGTGCCAAGGGGAATCTCTCAGTCCTGTTTCCCTAGCAACCGTGTTTGAGACTTTTCCCCTCAGCCCCAGGACTGGGCTTCAGAAGTCTAGAGCCCTCAGGTGCACTCCTCACAGGGCTGGAACATCTGCTAATGTTACCCTAGCCACGTGGTGGCTTTTATACCCTCAGTGCTCTGAATCAGGCTCAGAAGAAACAGAATATGGATCTAGGCCTCACTGCAGAACAAACCAAAGCAGAACAAAGTGAATAAGGAAACGTTATTTACTTGTTCCCATAATATTAGAACTAGGGGTCACCAAATGAAATTAATAGGTAGCAGGTTTAAAACAAAAGGACGTTTTTCTTCACGCAGTGCACAGTCAACCTGTGGAACTCCTTGCCAGAGGATGTTGTGAAGACTAGGATTTCAACAGGGTTCAAAAAAGAGTTAGATAAATTCATGGAGGCTATTAGCCAGTCCATCAATGGCTATTAGCCAGGATGGGTGACAGTGGTATCCTTAGCCTCTGTTTATCTGGAGGTGGATGGCAGGAGGGGGGGGGTCACATGATGATTACCTGTTTTCACTCCCTCTGGGGCATCTGGTATTGGCCACTGTCGGCAGACAGGATACTGGGCTAGATGGACCTTTGGTCTGACCCAGTGTGGCCATTCTTATGCTCTTATGTTCTTAACAGATCCAGGCACTAAGCCCGGCACAAATGACTGGACTTCGTTGCCACCAGAGCAGGGTGGGCTGCCACCTGAGCATCCCTCTGACCCATTGACTCCTTTATGGAGTCCCTTTGACAAACTTAAGACAGTTTAAAGGCGATTAAAACATCCTGGAGTCTAACAGTCAGAATACACTGGCCCTCCTGGCCCCAACCCCAGTTCAGTGACATTGTTGTGGCTCCGAGTCCTCTTTCCCAGAGCTAGGCAAGGTTCAAAGCCCCTGCTAGAGACAGTCTTGCTCCTTGCAGACGTTGCTTCTTGCCAGCTACATGTTCTCTGGCCTCTCCTTCCTGAGCATCCCTAACCTAACCCACCTGCCGCCCTTCCGAGGGAATTTGTTGACTCAAGTAGGAGTGTTCCTGTAATCAGGGTTGGTTGAGTGCCAGGTACCCCAGCCATGGGACAAGCTACCTTGTTACACCCTTTCCTCCATTGTTAGGGGAAGGGTGATTTTGTGGTGAAGGCAGTGGCCTAGGAGCCTAAGAGTCACATCCCCTCCCACTGCCTCAGTTTCTCCACCTAAGAAGGAACCATCTGCTTACCTGGCTCATGGGAGTGTCATGGGCCTCCATGTGCAATGCGCTATGGATGTGTGACGTATTGCTGTCGAGAGAGCTTCCCTCATTCCAGGAAATCCTGTTGGTTCCAATGAAAGGTGCACGCCAGCTGGCAGTCCCCATCTTACAGAGGAGTGCTACCACTAGGTCTCCTTCTCAATGAACACCCTCTCTCCCCTTCCCCTCTTCTCTTGCATGGCTGCTGGGCAAGCAGCATCAAGCATCGAGCAGCAAGGAGCCACCAGTGGGACCGGAGCGAAAGGACTGAGTGCAAGGACTGGAAGGATGTGTCCCAGCAGGATGCTGTGAACCCCATTGAGAGCATCGACACCTGGACAGAGTCTGTGGAAGGAAGAAACAAGGTGAAATTTGTCTCTGTATCCCCGCAGCCCATGCTTGTGATGTGGAATCTCTCCGCCGTGACTAGCCACATGCCTCATTTGAATGGGCGCTCTCTAATGGCATCAGGTTATCTCATGATTATAGAATGAGAAGCTGTATTCCTCTGTCTGCCAAGAGCTAAGCTGTGAGATATGTAGAGCCCTGCAAATCTGCAGATTTCTGCTTTATATCCACGGCTCATTTTTGCCGTTATGGATGTGGATACAAATTTTTTATCTAGAACCCTGCAAATTTGCAGATATCCACTTTATATCCACGGATGTGGCTGCAGAAATGGATGCAGATGCAGATACACATTTTGTATCCACACAGGGTCTAGAGATATGGAGCTCAGAGGCACTGAGACCTCTGAGAAAGGAGAGCGAAGTCTGCTCTACAGCCTTACTTAAGAGCCAACTGGCTCTGAAGTAAGTCATGCGGTAGAGGCACATGGCTTTAGCCCCTAAGGTCCTAGGTTCAGTTCCCCTGCTGATGACCCAGGTATGTTGGCTTTACAGATAGACTTACCACCCCTTCCAAAGACCAGGCGAGAGAGAGACAGGTAGGCAGTATCCTGTCCAATGCCTGGGGTAGTTCCCTGCTGCCTGACATGCAGTTCCAACTGAGTCTACAAAACCAAATGAGAGAGAGAAGGGTTTTCCCCTGGCTTCAAGCCTGAGCCCCAGAGACAAGCCCCTCTCCCATCTCAATCTGTGCTTCAAACTTCCCTCCCTTCAGTCCCACACTCAGGAATTGCTTCTTAGAAGCAGAATGCCAGTATTAAATCAGGAACTAATCAGTTAATCTGGGGGGAATCAGCCAAATACTGCTGAGCAGTCACAAGCACCCCCGAAAGAGGGAGTGGGAACCAAGGCTGAGGGGGGGAAGCTGTTAAACATCCCAGGAAAATGCCTGCTGTCAGGGGTGCATTTCATGTGCTTGTGTGGGCTGAGGGAAGAGCCAGTGAACAAAGATTATGTCAAACTCCTGGCCCTTTGTGAATGAAAATGTGTTTGTGCAGGCAGTGCCCTGGGAATTATCAAGGAATTCCATTGGCTCTTGCAGTGCATTTCCTCTCTGGATGGGCCATCTCTCCCTCTTTCTGATGCGTGGCCCTATAAAAGCATGGTCAGCACTCAATAGCTGTTTCTTTCCGTCCCCTTCGTAGCCATAAGTGTCAGTGGCCTGCGCACTCCTTCATGACTAACTTCCTGCCCAAGGCTCGAGTGTTCAGCACCAAACACACACAGGGGGATGCAGGCTGGAGAACAAACAAATGGCTCCCAGCTTCCTAAAGTCACTTCCTGTTTTCATACACACCTCCAGAGTCACTTCCTGTTCCAAAGCCCCAGCCAGGAATGCGCCGCTGCGCCTGAAAGGGCAATGAAAGAGAAGATGCTGCCTATGCATCAGTTCAGAGCAGTTCTGGATCGGGGTTAATGGCTGAGTGTCCACACCAGGAGCAGAAGCGTGAACTGGTGACTAATGGGTGTACCAGGAGATGGTCATGGAACCTGGAACTTCTTAGCACAGTTTTCTTCTATTCTTGTACCATCTAGGTTAGGGGTGGGGAACCTTTTTTGGGTCAGGGGTCACTGACCCACAGAAAATCAGTCAGGCACTGCACACGAATGAGAAGCAAAAAAAAAAAAAATCCCTTACTGACGTGGCCCTCAACTCAAAAGGAGAAAGACACTTCCCATATTCCCCCTCACACACCAGAGCCTAGGGGGCCCCAGCCTAGTAGATTTTGGGTGCTCCAGCCCCGCAGTGGGTGGGCTGGAGTGCCAGCGCAGGTTCCCCAGTGCTGAGGAAAGCCCTGAGCCTCAGCGGCCAGATCCAGGCAAAGTAGGGGCTGCATCTGGCCCCCGGGCCTCAGGTTCCCCACCCCTGATCTAGGCTCTTCATTCCTCTGCTCTTCTCCTCCTCCTCCTCCTTTCCTCTTCCCCCTTCTTCTGTCCTCTCTCCTTTGCATTCTTCACCCGCGCTAATTAGCTGTAACTTTAAATGTAAATATTCCAAAGTTGTAAGTCAGACAGTGAAGCCCCATGGGAGTTACCAAAGCCCTAGAAGGAGAGAATTCTGCAGCTTGCAGTGGGAAGTTGTGTCCCCATAACTGACTTCTACAATTCATTATGCTGGCCCCTAAAAGAGAGGTGTTGTGAGGGACCCACTTCCCTTCTGAATCTCCTAACTCTGATTGCTTGGTTCACTCATCATTCTTCAGGAAGGATTCTCCAGACCAGAGTGGTCCACAGGTCAGTTTGAGAACCTCCAGTCAAACTTTAGTTCATAGGTGACACTGTAAAAATAGGCTTAACAGGCCAATATGTACAATGGTGGGTTCACTGTACAATAATCCAGTCTGTGCAGAAAGATGTATGTGAAAGGCAAAAATCCTTGCATTAATGCAAAATTATGAGTGCACAGCAGAAAAAACACAAGATGTCAGAAAATGTGACATATAGGTTCCAACAATGGCAACTCAGCCATGCTGCAGACATATAGTATTTTCTGTGCTTGTTTATTCTGGTTAACTGCATAGCTTAGTATATTATTACTTAGATCACAACATTAATATTATAAAATGTACGGGATATATAGTGTAGGCAAATTATTTTTGTTGTCAGAACTTTAATTTTTGCGTCTTCCTCTTCATTTCAGACATTGCCCAATAGTTTGGGTTTTGTTGTTGTTGTTGTTTGTTTTCATTTAATTATCTTGTTTTCAAATAGAGAATGGGGGAAAAGAAATTGCCCAGGCTTCATACTGAAATGCATATTGAATGGAAAGTACTTTTAGAACACTCAGCTTTGAAGTTCACACCTGAGAGAGGTGAATAGGGTGGAAGAAGAGTGAATTCCAACCTTTGGTGTTGCATGCTGTTGTTTTTCTGGAAACATTTCCCTGCCCTTACAGGGGGCTGGGTCATTGGTGCACTTCTCTGTCCCTCCTATTCTCTGCCTGTGTCGCATAATAATTTAATCTCCCGTGGGGTGTAATATTTGGATCGCATATCAATTGCTGCTGGGCTTAGTGCAATGGTAGGCAACATGCAGCCCGAAGTCCGCAAGTGGCCCATCGGGGTTCTGTGTGTGGCCCGCAAAATATTTTGTTTACCATTGTTCATGCGCAGGGTTGCCAGATTTCACCAGTTTCTACTCGCATCGTTTTTTTCCTACCACTTATTACTCAAGTGACAGGCACGTAAATGAGGGCATGTGAAGGGAGGTGGGTGTTGATTTCACACAACGTTGATTGTGAGAGCCATGCACTCCCTCTGCATCCCCTCAAAGCGCTGCTACGGTTCAGTCAACGCACCCTGCAAATTCTAAGTATGCAAATGCAGTCAGCAAAACTGCCCCATCCCGGGACCATTGAGATGGAGGGCCACTCATGCAGCCCAATCACTACCCTAGATTGCCCATCTCTGATCTAGCAATTTGATACACAAGAGCAGTGAGCAAAACTAGCCTATCTCGGGAGACCATCGTGATTACAACAGTCTCGTGGCCCACTAAGAGGAAGGAGGACCACTCATGGCCCACTTACTAGCCTAGGATGCCCATTGCTGGTTTAGCGTGTAGCTACCAGGCAGTGTCGGTGGCCTCTGATGTAGAAGAGATCAGCCTATGATCTGGTGGTCCCTTCTGGCCTTAAACTCTGTGACCGTAAGTTTGAACTAACAGAACAGTAGCACATCTGCTTACTTTGCATTGGCTATACCTTGGCAATGGGAAAAGGGAGACGAATTTTAAATGAAAGCTCGGAATTTGCAGAATGCAGAAAAAAATTACAATGGGCTCTCAAATGGTGAGATGCACAATGTTGTCATGCCCCTTACTTTCTTTTGCTATTAAAGAACCGTCTTCAGGAAAACATGCTAAGCATGCCCTCAAGCCCCATTGTCTTCTGCAGGACTTTAAGCACGTGCTTTCCTGCTTTCCTGAATGAGGGCCAAAGTGCAGTTCTGCTCTGTGACTCAGCTGTAAAATGATACTGAGGCAAGTCATGTTCAGATATGATCAATTTACAAGTATTTTTTTTCCTTCCCAACTGCAAGTCCTACAAACTAAACTTGGCAGCTGGGAACCAAGCTGAGCTCTTTCCTTCTCGCTCTTTGTCACCCAGAATAAAGTTTTTGCAGACCACAGTGAGCGCTCAGGTACACCTGATTGTCCCATTGTCTCCGTGGCCCTCCAAGGGCTTGCTTCTTCTATGACCATTTGGAGTTTAGTATCTGAATACACAAGAGAATTCCACTCATTCTCTGTGAGCCCCATAGGCTGTGCAGTGCTCACAGGAATAGAAAGCAGCAAAAAGGAATTGTTGTCACAAGAGTCCACAGAGGTACAGCAAATAGGAAGGAGCCATTTTTGCACAATCCCTTTTCAGAGTAGAACAGCACTTCAGGATTTTCTGGGGGGAAGGAGGGAGGATTGTGCTGTTTGTGTTTTCCTGCCTGTCCCATTGTCAGGCTGAGAGCAGTGAAGATCCTGTCTCTCCTCTCACCATCATTCATCCTGACATTCTCTTCCTTTATCAGACGGTCAGCAAACTGGTGATCCAGGAAGCCAATGTTTCCGTCATGTACAAATGCGTTGCCTCCAACAAAGTGGGTAGAGATGAACGGCTGATCTACTTCTATGTGACCAGTGAGTACCACCAGATGCCAGGGAGGTCTGTCGGTCTTGTGTCCCACAAAAAGGACAGTGGGCAGGTCCCAAAGGCCTTTATAAGACAAAAACCTTAAACTCCACCTGGAAACCCTGTGTCAGCCAGTGCAGATTCCAGAACACTGGGGCCATGTGCTGACCATGAGAAATTCAAATTAAGAAGCCAGCTGCATTCTTCACTAGCTTCAGCTTCCACGTTAACGTGAGATGTAACCCTACATAATGAGTCCTGAAGAAGGCTAATCTCCGTCTGGCAAAGACATACATCCTGGTAGCAAATTTAGTGTTTAAAGTAAAATATTGTTGTCTTCTAGGCAGCCATAGATGGGGAGAAACCCACTTGGTCAGGGTTGCAGGCTTTTTTTTTTTTTTTTTTAAATTCAGTACTGAAAAACTGTGCCCACGTCAGCATCTTCTGGTACTCTGCTAATCGCTGATTGTGAATCCTCTCTCCTCACACTACTACCCAGCCTGCTTTGGAGTGGAGAGTTCACAAACTTTATTCTGTAATAATGGTAGAGCCTGAAACTCTCAGGAGTGTCTGATGCAACAGCGCCCTCTAGTGCTCTTCATGTTGACTTCATTCTTCCCAATTAGCGTTGGAGCCTGAGAGACACTTGGAAGGAGTCTTGGGGAATTCTAAGGGTGTGGGGAGAGATTAATTTCATCTACGGTAGTTGAGTTTTTAAAAGCCGGAGACTAGCAGTGTTGGCTAAAGCCAGGAATCATGCAGTGAACTGCTGTAAAAGCTTCCTTTATACAGTCCTCACAAGCAGAACCCCCTGCTGTTACAGGCCCATGCCCCAGCTATGTGGAGACTGAGAGTTGCACAGGATTTCATACTGATGTTATGATTGAAGGTTGTGTGGGCTTTAGGGAGTGGAACCGGTATGCAAAGAGCCCAGCACACAGTTAGTGCTATCTGAATAATTAGTAACAACCCTGCGCTCACAGCCAATATTTGTGCTGGTAAATATTTATTTGCATGGGCAAACTGAGTAATTGCATCCTAAGTAACCTCATGCATGTGCAATTGCCTAGATTGTGTGTACAAGTGCCTGCTTGCATATGCAAGTGCTTGGGTACAAACCACATTTTTGCACGAGCAGTTTAGAACCCTGTGTTTTAATATCGGACCAGGGAAGCAACCACAGACAGCTAAATTCAGATTCTGCAACCTTATTTGTGACCTAATCTTAATCTGAGACTGCACCTTCACTGCACAATTTATGACTCTTCTTAGCTTTAGCGATTCCTTAGCAGCACCATGCAGGTTACCACTGTGCTTTAGAAGGGTGGGGGTTTTTTAATCCCTGTCTATATACAAAATGGACTCTGAGTACTAAGCACAGGGAGACAATTCCACCCTGTATGGCAGCGATGCACCATGGCACTTTAAAATCTCACTCCTGCCTCTGTTTCCTCCCCTTATCTTCCTGGCAGCCATTCCGGATGGATTTCAGATTGAGTCTCAGCCCTCAGAAGAGCCCACTGAGGGACAGGACCTGAGGTTGAGCTGCAATGCTGATAACTACACGTATGAGAACCTGCAGTGGTACCGACTGAACCTCTCAAAGCTGCACGACGAGGAAGGCAACCCACTAGTTCTTGACTGCAAGAACGTCCACCGCTACTCCACCAAGATGCAAGGGGAGCTACGCTTTGAACCCAGCTCCAATGGCACGGCCCTGCTGCTCACCATCCCCAACATCTCGCTGCGGGAGGAGGGAGACTACGTGTGTGAGGTGCAGAACCGGAAGACCAGAGAGAAGCACTGCCACAAAAAGTACATCTCTGTGCATGGTGAGGAACGTGCCGGCAGGCAGAGTGACTGGGGTAGGGGGCGAGGTGCTGGGCAAGGAGAACACTGGGATGGGGTGAACAGGGCATGAGTAGCAAGGGGTGCTGGCTATGCAAGAACTCCCAGCACTACCTGTCTCAGCCCCACTCAGCAGGGGCTAGACACCAGTGATGTAGCCAGAAGGGCTCACTTGGGTGGGCCCCAACTTTGGAAGGGTGGGCAACGATGGGGACAGAGGATAAGCCCCGGCCCCACTCCCCGACTAGAGCACTGGGCAGAACAGGGTCAGCCCTGCCGCCCCAGCTCCGCTCCCCAGCTGCAGTATATTAGAACCCCTTAGAATTCTTTCCCCTGGACTGTATGGGCTGAGATGGTCTTCAGAGGAAACAGCCTCCTGCTTGTCTTTCATCTCCCCTTTGTGTGGATGCTGCTCCTTTAGCCCTCGAAGTCCCCAGACTGAAGCAGAACCTAACGGACATATCGGTGAACGTCAGCGACTCGATAGAGATGCGCTGCAAGGTGGATGGTGCCCACATTCCTGACATCAGCTGGTATAAAGACGAGAAGCTGCTGGAAGAGGTTTCAGGTATGGCTGGTTCCAAGGGGTGGAGATGAGGTCAGGGAATCTTTTAAAGGACAGTCAGGCAAACTAGATCTGATTCATAGCCCTGCCGTTCCCTGGTCTAGATCCCTCTTCTAGATAGCTGGGCTGGAATATGGTTTTTAACCAAGTTCTTCTGCAATCTGTCCTCACTGGCCAGCCAGATGCAAGGGTATAGATCAGGTGCAGCTGCATTTATGCCACGCTTACACACAGCTGGTAAGCTTTTTCCAGAGGCCTGTGCAGATAGGAGTTGCTGAACTATTACATGGTGTAGTAGAAAAGTCTCAGAGAGGTAGCCATGGTAGTCTGTAACTTTAAAAACGAGTTGTCCTGTAGCACCTTAGAGACTAACCAAAATATATAGAATCATGAGCTTTCATGGGCAAGACCCACTTCATCAGATGAGTTGCCATGGAAATAACAGAATCCAAGAGATAAATATAACAGCAAAAGAAGTACCTGTCAATTGGACGACTCATGTTATTGAAGCTAATTAAGCGGGCTGGATGGGTCCCATTCATAGCTTTTGATATGGTAATGCGGATGTCAAAGGCCAGGGAATTTGGCATTGTAGGGTGTAGTAGAGTGAGACCTGTCCGTGCTCCATGGGAAACAGAATGCCATGTTGGTAACTTTATATCCTCTAAAAACAACAAATAGTCTGGTAGCACTTTAAAGACTAACAAAATATGTAGATGCTAGTCTTTAAAGTGCTACCAGACTATTTGTTGTTTTTTAAGTTTTTCCTGTTACAGACAAACTTGGCTACCCCTCTGAAGCTTTATATCCTCGAGCAGTTAAATACCAGCACTGCTAGAAGCCTCTAGCTTATTTTCCCTGAACAGCCTGGAGGTTTTGGTCTGAGAATATAGTGTAGTCATATAATGAAGCCAGGCTGCAGGATGCCAAGGGGGCTAGTCTGTGGCATGGTTTAGCTGCACAGCACTATGGCAAAAAAATCCTTCTTCACACCACTCCAGAGAAACTTAACACTAACTTTCGCTGGCATGTGGTCAGCTGTGGTGCAGAAGGGCCAAAGAGGGCACATTCCAAATGGGGTGGCTTCATAAATGGTGCTGTCCACCTCCAACGGTGCTTTGAAAGTCGAGCCAGGAAGAGGAGCCTTCCCTGCCTTCTCTGCAATGAGCGCGTGTGCTCTGAGTCCTGAGTGTTATTTGGCTGCTTAGATAGTCCCTGAGGAGACTTTTGTAACCTAGTTGGAGGCCATGTCTGGACGAGAAAGAGGCCCTGTTCTGTGACATGTTGGATAATTAATATCTTTTAACTATTGGTCTGTTATACCGGATGCTGCACCTGGGCAAGCCATGCTTAAAACCTTATTAGCTGGTTGTGAGCATGCATGGTGGGGAGCTTAGGCTAATCCCCCCAACAGCTAAAAGGGCTGCCCTTTATTTCAAGTCTAACTTTGTCCAGCATGAGAATCCCCTTCCTCCAGAGACTGCGCCAGCTCCCCCTGATACCATTAGCCTCTGTACCTTTCAGGGATTGACCTGGCAGATTCGAACCAGAGGCTGAGCATCCAGAGGGTGAGAGAAGAGGATGCTGGGCTCTACCTGTGCAGTGTCTGCAACGCCAAGGGTTGCGTGAACTCCTCAGCCAGCGTCTCTGTGGAAGGTACCGCCAGCATCCCACGCCAGGGGAACCATCCCCTCAGACTCTGGGAGTGCAGACAAAGCAGGAGGTGCAGCCCCTCCCCCACCGCCCGCTTCTGTGCACTCTGAGGCGACTGAGGGAAGGCCAGAGCTGAGGGAAGGCCCCGCCATCTTGCTGGCGTGAAGGTGCCATGAGGAGGAGTCCAAAGGTGGCTAAGCCAAGTTTGGATACTTCAGGGCAGCGCAGCCCTCCCCCAGAGAGGGAACAGAGCTCTCAAAATGGTGTCTGTTGCTCTCCTATGCTCAGCCTCGTGCGAGAGGAAAGATACGGTTCCACCTTCTCTGAAACCTGCCTGGCAGTACACTCTGGGGTGCATGATGAGGATGCGGCAGGTTGGAACAGGAGGTGGATGAGCATCTCTCTGACTCCACAATTTCCCTTCCCCTGCTGCAGGCTCCGATGACCGGACCAACGTGGAGATCGTGATCCTCATTGGGACCGGGGTCATCGCTGTCTTCTTCTGGATCCTCCTCATCCTCATCTTCTGCAACATCAAAAGGGTACGTTGCCTGCTTGTGCCCCTGCAACGTGGAGTCAGAGAGGAGCAGAGAGAAGTGACAGGGCTCTTGCTTCTGCGGGTGGGAGGTGTAGCTGGGAAGGTGATCCTCAAAGCCACTGCCGCGTGTGTGCCTTGTCCTAGCACTGCTGACAGGATGAGCACTGAATGGTGCTCTGGGCTGGCTCCCTTCCAAGCAGAGGGCTCACGAAAGCCAGAAGGAAGGAGGCAGAATGGTGTCTGGCCCAGAAAAAAAAGGGGTGAGGGAAAAGGGCCCCAAAGCCTTCAGATGAAACCAGCTGTTGGGTGCCAGAAGACAAGGGAGTCAGATCACAGCACCAGGGGTGGGACGGAACCAGAGCTGTGCAAGCGACTCCTCACTGTGACTGGTGCAGAGCTGCCTGGACACACCCTGTCTCTGCTGATTCCTGCAGCCTGCCCACGCTGACATCAAGACTGGCTACTTGTCCATCATCATGGACCCGGGCGCGGTTCCCCTGGAAGAGCAGTGCGAGTACCTGCCCTACGACTCCAGCAAGTGGGAATTTCCACGGGAGCGACTCCGGCTAGGTGAGAGCTCTTTGCTGCCCACAGGACAGACCAGGCCCTGCTACTTACTCATCACCAGGCAGCTGCAAGCCTCATGGCTACATCCTATGGCCAGACTCTAGCTTTCTTGCTCTCTCCTTCTGTGTATCCCTTCCTCGGCTTCCGGACCACTGGCTTCTACCTTGCAGGAGTGTTCCCTAGCTCAGCTACGCTGGGCAGATTTCTTTGTGTCTCCTCGGCCACCCTCCGGGAACCTGCTGTGAATTCTGGGAATGATTCCGGTATTACTGGGAGTCAGGACTCACTCTTTTGTTATGACCAGGTCCCCAAATCTAGGCCCTTGTAGTACTCTGCTCTCTCTCTGTGAGTAAGTGTCTGCTGTCCACTCTCTGGACTCCATCCCAGAGAGCTCTTGTATCTCAATGACAAAAGTCTCAGAGCTGTGTAGCTTTCCCTGTGGGACCCTGCCCTGTCTACACTGGGTGATGAGGGAAGAGATGGAGCTTGGAAAACATGTTTGAAATCGATCCCCAATGGTGGTTCTGGCACTTTGGAAGCCATCACCCATGCTGCTGAGTCTGCCAGAGCTCCTTTGAGCTAGGGTCAGAAGCTGATCCAATATAAGGTGTTACCTCACCCAACTTCTCTCTCTAATATCCCCTGCAACCAAGACGGCTGCATATGGTCAAGAATGTCATCTTGCCATTACAACCAGGACACCTGCATTCTAACCCCGACAAGAGACCTTTGGCTAGTCTCCTGCGGCCAGATTTGCAACTCCAATGCACACTGAGTGCTGTCTTGCTGTACTGGTAGCCCCATTGGTTTCAGTGGAGCTATTTATGGAGTAAGGTGCTATTGTGCAGGAGCACAGGTATGAGAACCTCTCCTTAATCTCTGTTTCTCCATCTGCAAAACAGGTATAATAATGCTAATGTACCCAGCAAGGGTAGGATGGGACCTAGTTGTCTCTAGTAGTGGGACCAATGTTGTCTCTAATCTTTTTCATCCATGTGCGGATTTTTTTCCATTTCAGTGCAGAATAATTTTATGTGCACCGCGGCGTGTGCAAATGTGCACCACCAGTAGGGACCAAACCTAGCTCTGGGTGCTCTGCTAATCAGCTGGGCAGCACTGGAATCTCCCCTGAGCGGCCGCATGTGCACACAGCTTACAGGGAACACTGACTGGACCCCAGGGAGGGAGCTTACAGCTCAGAAGGGCTAACAAAAGAGCAGCAAATATTCTTGAAGCCTGGGGCTTCTGGCTTGCCCAGGGCATGCATCTCCTTTTGGCTGTCCTCCTTTTGGCTGTGGGCTCAGCAGCACACCAGTCTAAACCCCAGTCCTAGGAATACCACCACCACCCTGAGACACGCCAGAACACACACGCGCATGCACAATACCGCTCCGCTCCACTCCACTTCTTATGCACCCTCCAAAGGGTTACACGGAGCACTGTGTGTGAGAATGCCAGGCACCGGAACGATGACATCAGCTGGCCATTCTACTCCAAGGTGTCACGCACACCTTTCCCACGCGCTCCGCTCCAGGGCAACAAATGGCACTTCACCTCCTCAAGCTGTTTCCTTCCTCTGCTTTGTCAGTGCTGGGTCTGTCTCCGTTCCCCCCTTGTCCTTTCTCTCGTTACAGCCATCTGAGCAGGCAGCCACCTGGGAAGGGTGCACACTGCACTCCTTCCTCTTCCTTTGCCATTCCTTCTCTCCTTGCAGTTTCCTGTTTTTTGTCCTCTTCCCTTGGCCTCACCCCAGTCCTCCATGACGCTCCCTGCTACCCTGTGTTTTCCTCCTTGGCAGGTAAAGTCCTGGGCCATGGCGCTTTCGGGAAGGTGGTGGAAGCCTCTGCCTTTGGGATTAATAAGAGTAACAGCTGTGAAACAGTGGCCGTTAAAATGCTGAAAGGTACGAAGATGGGGAGGTGAGATGAACGGCTTTTGTAGACAGCAGGGGATTAGTCATCTGCCTGGGAACGTCCATCTGGTTAATACCTGTCTTTCACAGAAACATCTCAAGTGATTTAAAGTACTCTGTTGTCATTGCTAGAGTGCATGTCATTAGAGTCCTGGGACCCAATCCAGCCCTCAGGGAATGGGAGTTGGATCAGGCCCTAAAGGAACTATCTTCCTTTTTAAAGTTTAGCTCCATGGCCTCTGACCCTGTTGGCCTTTGATAAGTGGCACCCTGTCCGTATCCAGGTCCATTGAAAGAAGCATGGCAGAGCAGACACGGGAGGGAAGGTCAAAGGGCCAGGTTTTCAAAGATATTTAGGTGCTAGTAGAATTTTCAAAAGTATTCAGGCAAGCCCAGCGCCTAACCCCCATTAGAATCATATCTGGTTCTGCCACAGATTGGTGTTCATTCCCTCTGGGGGCACCTAGAATTGGCCACTGTCAGTAGACAGGATACTGGGGTAGATGGACCTTTGGTCTGACCCAGTGTGGCCATTTTTACGTGTTTATGATTTGGGCACCTGACTTGTGTAAGCACTTTTGAAAATCCCACCAGGCATCTATCTGCATCAGTAGGTACCAAAGTACTTTTGAAAATCCATCCCTGTTTGTGCAGAACTGTTTTAAGGTCCCAAACCGGTAACGTGTTCTTAGTCTAGATTACAGCATGTCTGAAACAAAGAAACAAAATATTTAAAAATCAGTTCTTTCATATACCTGCCAAATCCCAAGTTCAGGGTTCTGCAAGAGTTAATGCCAATATTAGACACCTAAGAGGCTGTACGCAGAGCAAGAAAACATTCCTTCCTGCTTCATTTCAAGAGCTTGGGTAATATCAGTTAGGGATGTGAACGACTAGTCGACTGTCCGATAAGCAAATGCTTATCATGTAGTCGACACCCTGGTCGAATAGTCGCTTTCCCCCCTTGCTTCCTCTATCAGAAAGAGTCAGTGGGGGGGGGGAGCGAAAGGGGTGCTTTAAAGCAGCAGCGCTATATGGGTTGCATGCAGCATTTCAAAGCGGCAGCACCACATAAAGCCCAGGGTCAGCTAGGGACTCCCCCACTGACCCTGGGCTCCATGAGGCACTGCGACCGCATGGAGCCAAACGCCAGGCTTCCTGTGGCATTTCAAAGTGGCAGCGCCACATGGTGTCTGGGTCAGCTGGGGACTCAGACCCTGGGCTCCATGCGGCGCTGCCACTTTGAAATGCCGCGGGGAGCATGAGGCCAGCAGGGGACTGCTTGAGTCCTTCACTGGCCCTGTGGTCCCACAGCGCTTTTGCCTTTGAAGTGTAGCAGGGTTGCTGCTACACTTCAAAGGTGAAGGTGCCCTTATTGACTAATCGAATAGTCGATGCAAATTGCATGGACTATTCGATTAGCCCATTAATCTAAATTTTAAATCCCTAATATCAGTCACTCTTAAAGGAGAGATACAGAATCCTGAGCCCCACTCTTGACTGGGAACTGAAGAAGGAGCTGCTTTTCAAACCGTTTGCTTTCAGATGTGATTGTAATTCATGTTTAAGGACCTCATTCAGACCAGAAGTTGGTAGGTCACAACTCTGTTGAAGTAAGGAGAGTAGAACCAGCCTTAGAGCCTGTTTCAGTGCTGAAGTAAGATTTCATACTACAGATTTGAGATGTTAAACTTGTGTGGCCATGCTTTCAAGCAAGCCTCTAAGATAGCATCCTCTTATTCTGCACGTTGCCATTTTGGATTAAAAACATCACTTTTGTTTGTACATATTGGTTCCCAGGCAAGTATGCAGCTACCTGACATGTATGCAAAAGGGGCAAGTATAGATATAGAGAAGTATTTGCATGAGGAAACCAATAATTATTTATCTCAGTGTCTATTTGTGCATACGGATCCACCTGGAAAACGTGTGGGAGCAATTGCAGAAGCCTGTTTGAAAACATGGCTGTTTGCAAATACATTTTCCAGAAGTTTTGCAGATCCCCCGTTAAGTGCTTTGTTTTCTGACTTTGAAGCCTGGCAGATTTAACTTAAGAAGGAGCCCCTTCCATCCAAGTTAGGAAAATCTCCACAGTGAAACAACCAAAAATTGCAAATCCCAGAGGTGGTGAGATGAGGGAGGAACACAATAGAGAAAATGCTCATGATAGAGGATCTTGCAATGTGTGAATGAAATTGAGTCATGGAGCAATAACAACGTATTCCACTGCCTAAATTACTACCAAGACATAATGCCAGATGTTGTGCATGTTTTCGCAGGGGTGGAAGGGAGGCCATGTAAAATGAGCTGTTCAAAGAGTACCTTTGGGTGTTTAGAATAGTACATGGACTAAAAAATGAACTTCTGGGTTTGACTCAAGCTGGAGACTCTGAACTTGTATGTTCCTATCTTTAGCCGGGATCAGACAACCCCCAATTTCTTGTATTACCCAGAAATGACTCATCATATTAGCTCAAGAAGTCAAAAAGTCAAGTTACGTGTGTATACCACTTCCAACTATGCCATAGCCATGTAGACAAGAACTCTTTGAACTCAGTTTTAGGTCATGCTGACATGGTTTTGGGGCTATTGGGAATTAGGCCGCAGTAAAAAGAAGAGAGGAGGAAGAAGCAGTAATTACAAGGAACCATTATTTGGTTTATTTGTTTCCAGAGGGAGCTACTGCAAGTGAGCACAAGGCACTGATGTCGGAGCTGAAGATCCTCATCCACATCGGAAACCACCTCAATGTTGTTAACCTGCTGGGTGCCTGCACCAAGCCTAATGGTAAATATCCAAAGCCATCAAGGGTGCTGGCAATGAAGTGAAAAGCTCTTTCACCGCCGTACCGGGCATCATTCCCTCTGCCTCACTCTGCCATTTCCTTGGCTGTGTGTGTGCAGGGCTGTCCTTAGGATTTATGAGACCCTACACAGTACTATTAAATTGGCACTCCTATGCCCAATAGCAGCCAATGGGTTTGATTTTTTTATGTGATTTTATAATCTTCAGCAATGCACTAATGAAATATTATATAACCGATTTTAAACTAAGGTCCTGTAGACTAACACAGTAAACTCAGAAGCTGACAGTACATACCTGGGGTTGGCAAATGCCTGTCAATGACTTCATTACCACTTGAATGGCTCTTTGAAAGGTTCCGTGTTCTGCTAATAGCTCTGGCAGGCTTTGTCACTTTTAAGTTAACTAGATCTTCTGCGGAGGAAGCAGAGCCACAGAACAGGGATAGGAAAAGGCAGGTGGGTGGACATAAAGACCAAGTGGTGCCCCAAATTTTCAGGTGCCCTGCACAACTGCATATTCTGTGTATGGGTAAGGATGGCTCTGTGTGTGTCACTGTGTAGGTGTGTGTTAGCGTAATGATGCCACGGATTGCATTTAAATGTGTGTGATTATATCTGTACTGAGAATGATGGGATTACACATTGTGTAAATCAAGACAGATTTTAGCCCCTTGTCCTTCCCTCTGCCTCAGGAACACCTTGGTTTCTTCTCTTCCAGGTCCACTCATGGTTATTGTTGAGTTCTGTAAATATGGAAACCTCTCCAACTACCTGCGGACCAAACGGGAAGGATTCAGCCCTTACAGGGTAAGTAGCCTCCTTCATCTTCCGGCATCTTTAAGGGCCTTTCCCATAATTAGTGAAGGAAGAATATTTATATGGCTTGGAATGAGCCTAACCCTGACAATAAGATGTAAAGACATATGCACCTAGTAACGGGTTGGTTCCATATGATAGTGTGTCTGATGTGTGAATGCAGAGAATACGTTTTTTTCTGAACAATGGGAGGTTGATGCTTCTAGGCCAAAACTGGAGTCCACTGGTGCATAGGTGCTGACTTATCATCTTGCCAGGGTGTTCTCAATCCCCTACTCCGCTCCAGGCCCTGTCCCCATTCCATCCCTTCCCCCAGTGCTCCACCCTGACTCGCCTTTTCCCTGCCTCCTCCCCTGAACACACCCTATCCCCACTCCTCCCACCCCTCTCCCAGAGCTTCCCTGCCCTACCTCTTCCCCACCTCCTCCCCCGAATGTGCCCTGTCCCCACTCCACCACCCCCTCCTGGAGCTTGAACACTGTGAATCAGCTGACCTGTGGCATTCCAGGAGTGCTGAAAGGGAGGGGGAGGAATTGGTAAGTATGGGGCTGCCAGCACACGAGAGACATGGGGGAGGGAGCAGAGAGGGAAGCTTGGCATGGGTGGATGCTCCGCACCCATTAATTTTCCCCTGGGTGTGCTCCAGTCCTGGAACACCCATAGAATCCGCACCTATGCATGGGTGGATCGGAGTTGTGAAGGCTAGGGTATAATAAATGTGTCAACTGACTGACTGCCGCAGTGATTAGAGGATATGTCCCATGCTTTCCATTTTCCCAGGAGAAATCACCCAGACTGCGCATGCAGGTCCAGTCCATAGTAGAAGCAGTGAGAGCAGACAGAAGGAGTCGCTCTGGTACCAGCGACAGCGCACTCTTCAACAGGCTTCTGATGAGCAAGAGCCAGACAGCACAGCCTATACAGGAAGGTAACGAGCCCCGATCTTCACCAGAAGTCCTCATTTCATCCCATTATTTTAAACTAGTGCTGAACTGAATTAGCATTGACTAATTAAGGCATCTGACAATGTACTGTAGGGAACCCAGACTCACTGGGACTAACAGACTATTGGTCAAATTGTCATGCATTAGTTGGAATTGTGATATTGCATGATCCTAGGTTACATAAGCCAGTTTGATGAAGATGAAGACTGCCTATGCAGAACGCTAGTAGCGTATAACTGATAATAATCCTTAGCTCTTACAAAGAGGTTTTCATCTAGAGCCTCAAACAGCTTCACAGAGGCGGGTAAATATCACCCCATTTTACAGATGGGGGACCCGAGAGACAGGCTGGTTAAATGCCTTGCCTTAGAGCACAGAGCAAGTTTTTGGAGGAGGTGCAAGTAGAACCCTGGTCTCCTGATAAGCCGTTTTGTTCCATTTTCCAGCTGGGTTGATTGTCACACAGAAACTAGTGATTTTTCTGGAGCTGCACAGTGAATTCCTCTCCCCATCTGATGTAAGATATGCATCTTCCCCTCTGAGGGTACGTCTACACTGCACACTTATTTTGAAATAAGCTATTCTGGAAGAAATACTCCGAAATAGCTTATTTCAAAATAGCACGTCTACACTACAGGGAAGCCTCAAAATTAGTCCGAGGCAGGCTTCCCTAATGTGGACGTGCTACCTCGATTTAGCACCCCACGAGGTACTGAGGAGTAATTACTTTGAATGGCCCTGGGGAGGAACTATTTCAAAATAACAGCAGTGGACCGTCCACTACTGCTATTCCAAAATAGCTATTTCGGAATAGGCGTTATTCCTAGGTAATGAGGTTTACATTGGAATAAGCCGTCTGTTATTTCGAATTTATTTCAAAATAACAGAATTGCTGTTATTTCGGAATAATGCTGCTGTGTAGACATACCCTAAGTGAGGACAGATAAACGGAGGGCCCTTGAGAGTGAGAGAGAGAGAGAGAGAGTGAGCGAGAGCCTTCCTCCCCTCTGATGTGGAGGTAGACTATTAGTAATGAAATCTTTTTGCTGTTGCCTTGTGGTTCCCTCCATCCATCTCTTGTATCCATCTTTTGTCTCTCATAAAAACTTAAACTATAAAGTCTCTGGGGCCAGCTTCTCACTCTGTGATACTTCAGAGCCTTTAATTACCACAATACAGATAATAAATATTAATAGTAAGGAATGTGGTTCATCAGGAAGCCTCCTCTACTTGCCTGCTTCTGCAATTGGCACACACTCCGTAGGTCTGGGATTTCTCTGTTGACTGTCCTAATTGAAGAGCATTAGCTGTGGCGATTTCCTTCCTCAGACTTGCGCAGACTTCTTGGGTGACCATTCTACCACCTGCAATGATCATAGGGACACTTTATAGTGGATCTGACATTTTTAGGAATCAGGTTCCACCAAACATATCCCCATCATTTGCTTAGATGCTGACTTTGTCCAGCAGTTGCAGGAAGTAGGCGGGGGTGAAGGGTAAATTCCACTAGCTGGGTGGCATAACAATTTTTCTTTCCTCTCTGGACAGTGGATGATTTGTGGCAGAGTCCACTGACAATGGAAGACCTAATCTGCTATAGCTTCCAGGTGGCACGTGGAATGGAGTTTCTGGCATCCAGAAAGGTGAGCTCACCTTATTATTTTACATCTATCTATGAATGATCTTATATGGTGCCCTCCATCAAAGTTGCTGAATGCCTCATAAATATGCATCTGGGTATTATGCAGACATACACATCTACTTAGCCTCTGTGTCTCAGTTCCCCATCTGTAAAATGGCAAAGAGGGTGGCCTGAACTTATACTCACAATACCCCTGCAAGGTAGGGCACTATTCTTGTTCCCATTTTACAGATGAGGAACAGAGACACAGAGAGACTGAGCCACTTATGCTCGGTCTCATGGGAAATCAGAGGCAGGGGTGAAAACAGAACTCAGACCTCCTGTGTCCCAGTGCAGGCCCTTAGCCAAAAGCCCAACCTTTCTTTGGATTTTTAACTTTAGCCTCTTTCTAAACAAACAAAACCCGCTCTCATAAGGAAGGGAAATGTGGCTTGCTTTATGGTTTGTATTTTGTTTCCAGCACCCTCAGAGGCAGTAATTTGTGGTTGTTGCTATTCATTCTTTGTGAACTAATAGACTTGACCCCAAGTCTGCAGATGTAGAAGGCTAGTAAATCTAAGAACTTCAAAGTGCTGAGTTCCTACTTTCATTACTACAAGGGAACTGAATGGGTGGCACTTTGGTTTCCCCCTTTATCCCTTCTGATCCCCCAAAAGTGCCACTCTTTGTGATTTTGCCACTGTTTTCCCCTTAGTGCATTCACAGAGATCTGGCAGCTCGCAACATCCTGCTGTCAGAGAACAATGTGGTGAAGATCTGTGACTTTGGACTGGCTCGGGACATCTACAAGGATCCTGACTATGTCAGGAAGGGCAGCGTGAGTATACAGAGTCTCAGCTAACTGGGACTGGAATTATAAAAACCATCCTGTGGTGGGTACATGCAGGGAAACAGGAATGAGCAAGAGGTCTAATGCCATCTGTGACCAGAGAACATTCATACTGTGATTCCTCACCGGGTTCAGCCAGGAATGTGATATTTACTTATCCGAGCATATACTGCTGTAATCACTAATGAACTCTCAGCAGAACCCAGCAGATGTGGGTACATCTCTCTGCCTTTCCCAGACATCAGTCCTTATCCTTTCTGCCCATCAGCCCATCGTCATCTCTCTTAGCTTCTTAGCTATCCTTACTTCTTCTCTCTTCCCTGCCTATTTATCCCTAACCACCCACCCCTTCTGTATCTACCAGACCTCAGTGTTTCCCTGCTTTGCCTAAAGAACTACCTGACTCCCCATCAGCTTCCTCATTTGGCTGTAAAATGTGCCAGGGAAGAGGAATTGCAAGATGTTTGCCTTGGTTCTGGTTATTTTTCCTGGTGGTATTCATACCTTGTTCCAGAAGAGAGACAATTAAGGGGAGATATGATAGAAGTCTATAAAATCATGACTGATGTAGAGAAAGTAAATAAGGAAAAGTTATTTACTCTTTCCCATAACACAAGAACTTAGAGTCACCAAATGTAACTAATAGGCATCAGGTTTAAAAACAAACAAAAAGAAGCATTTCTTCACATAATGCACAGTTAACCTGTGGAACCTGCCAGACGTTGTTGTGAAGGACAGGATTTTAACAAGGTTTTTAAAAGAGCTAGATAAATTCATGGAGGTTAGGTCCATCAATGTCTATTAGCCAGAATGGGCAGGGATGGTGTCCCTAGCTTTTGTATGTCAGAGCTGGGAATAGGTGACATTTGTTTTATTCATTCCCTCTGGGGCACCTGGCATTGGCCACTGTCAGAAGACAGGACACTGGGCTAGATGGACCTTTGGGCTGACCCAAAATGGCCATTTCTATGTCCCATCCATAAGGGTGATGGAATTCCAACAGCAAGTCTCTTCCCACAGGCACGCCTTCCTCTGAAGTGGATGGCTCCAGAAAGCATCTTTGACAAGGTCTACACAACCCAGAGTGATGTCTGGTCCTTCGGAGTCCTCCTCTGGGAGATATTTTCACTAGGTAGGTGAGGAGGAGGAAGAATGTTCTCTTCTGCAGTATATTTGAGGGAAGAAAATGACATCTCCTCCCAGTTGTGGGACAAGGGCAATCTGAAGATTCCCAGAATGAGATAAAGGTGGCAGGGCAGGCTAGATGTATGGAGACCGCCGCCTCCTAATGTGGGACCAAGGGTTTTCTGCCTGAGAAGGAAGGCCCCATTTCATGAATTGGAGTGAAACAGAATAGTCACTGCATCTCTCAGCAGTTTGAGAGGGAACCTACAATGAGGAGGAAGTTTGGTTGTTGTCCTGTGGACTTCGTTCTCCTGACCGTCCTGGGTTTTTTTTTTCTCTAGGTGCCTCGCCCTATCCTGGCGTTCAGATCAATGAGGAGTTCTGCCAGAGACTGAAAGATGGGACCAGGATGAGAGCTCCAGAATATGCCACTGCAGAAATGTGAGTTGGAGATTTCAGACCTGAACTCCAGATAAGGAAATACTATAGAAAACATCCCCCTACCCACCCAATAACAAAAAACAGGGCCAATGAGGCCAGGGGAAAGTCCCCCAGGTGGGATAGATAGCCACTCTCTTCCAACCAGTATGCAATGAGCTGGCCCAGCCACACTTTATTCCATTACCAAGTCTCCAGGAAGGAGCCTGAATCTAGTCAGAATAGTCACAAAAACTAGAGGGATGTTTCAGAGCTATTTGTTTAAGCTTTAAACTTCCTTCTGTGCAAAGTAACCCAGCTGGAATGGTGCTGTTGGAGGCCAGCTGGTGACATGGGGGATCACATTCCCCTCCATCTCGGGTGGGGGGAGTGCCACAAAAAGTCCTGGCATTTAATTGATGGAGAAGGATGACCTGTTTGCAAAGCGCACATTGTTTCCTCTTGGTAGTTATCGTATAATGCTGAGCTGCTGGCATGGGGACCCCAAAGAGAGACCAACTTTCTCAGATCTGGTGGAGATTCTCGGGGACCTTCTTCAGGAAAATGTCCAACAGGTGAGGTTCTCATGCACTGTCATCCTCCAGAACCAAACTGCGCTGGGCCAGTTTTCCTTAAATAGCTTGTTCTTCCTTTTGCTGCTGGCCCACCTCTGACTCCATATGTGTGCAGGCAGAGAGACATAGCAGGGGGTCCAAGCCTACACTGGTGCAAATCAGCATAGCACTACTGGAGATACTATATCTGTTTGCTGGTGTAAATTAGTGTAAGTTTGGCTTTATAAAATGTATACTTCATGGCATCGAACACATCACTCTTGTTCAGCTAGAGATCAGATCCTTCTCATTATTTCTCAAGTGTCTTTTTAGTATTTTTATCCTTATCCATAAATTACTCCTTGTATTTTTCAAACTAATTCAAATTGACAATTAACGAACACCAGGACATTTTGCAACTCTCCAAATCGGAGTTTGGTGGGCATTTGAATGATATAGTTATTCTTTTACACAAACACAGGCACACACTGTTGTAAAAGTTTGCCTTAATGTGTTACGGTTAAACAGAAGCTTATCAGCACTTTTATGTGGCAAGAGCACGCCACTGTGTTTTCAACTTCTGCTTTGTGTGCTGTTATAGGTGAAGATAGTTGGACGCTTACATATGATTAGCTTTCTCAGTTATAAATACAAATTAACTCTTTTGCTGCCGTGTTCCAATGCAGACATGTCTGCAGCTGTGTCCTTTTGGAAGGCTGACTTTGCATTGGTGCATCCCATAATAGACATGTGATGTGCACCACATTGCAAGTGCTGCTCAGTAGTTGATAAGACGGTTAGAGGGAGGTACTATACCAAAGGCAGCACCTGATGTAGACTTCGTTTGGTGTTATACTTATAGTACAGCCCAAAAGCAGTTAGGTGACTAGCAGAAAGCCTTAGTATAGAGATCAACAGAACAAGTATCATACATACCTGCTATGAACACCTCAGGAAGAGGAAAGCCTAAAGACCTGTATGCATTATCAAGTTACAGAACTAGAGTTATTTTCTTTCCCCTTCTATTTCCTTTAACTCTTCCCCCTCCCCATATACATCAGCACACACTACACACACCTGTATGCACACAAACACTTAACTCGCTGCACTCAAAAGGCATGGAAATCTCCAGGGGGTTAATTTTTTCCAGAAAAGGAAAAGACCTCAAATGGGAAGAGGGAGACAAGACAGGTGAGGTGATCATGGGAAAGAATATTTCCATTTTATGCAGTGTGGTTGTAGCTGGGTTGGTCCCAGGATATTAGAGAAACAAAGTGGCTTTGTCTACAGTGCAGGGTTTTTGTGCAAGAAGTTTTTTGCGGAAGAAATCTTCCACAAAAACTTCTTGCACAAAAGCGCATCCACACCTCAAAAGCACATCACAAAAGTGATGTGCTTTTGCTCAAGACAGCTCTTGCACAAAAAGGAGTTTTTCCTCATAGAAAGAAGAAAACCTACATCACAAAAAGCCCTCTGTTCTGCTGTTTTACTGTAAATTTTCTTGCGCAAAAACATGCTTGAGGTGTGGACGCTCCGCAGGTTTTTGCGCTAAAACCATGTAGTGTAGACATAGCCAGTGAGTGTGGTAATATCTTGTACTGAACCAACTTCTATTCTTTTGAGTTTGCATGGAGCTCATCTCTCTCACCAACAGAAATTGGTCCGATGTAAGGGTGCGTCTACACAGCACCCAGAGCTCAAAATAAGCTATGCAATTTGAGCTACGCAAATTGCACAGCTTATTTCGAGTTATTTTCAAAATAACTTATTTTGAAATTTGGCGTTGTCTACACCGCACTTATTTCAAAGTAAATCACTATTCTGAAACATGCCTGACTTCTCGTGGAATGAGGTTTACAGGGATGTCGGGAAAGCAAGACCGTTATATTTCAAAAGTACGGGTTTGCTCAAAAGACACGGAATAGCTATTTTGGGATACTGGAAGTATCCAAAAATAGCTCCACGGTGTAGATATAGCCTAAGATATTACTTCCCCCACCTCGTCTCACTAATACCCTGGAACCAATATGGCCACAAGAACACAGCATACAGTGGGAACACTCCTTCTCGTTATTGATGGTTTCTGTGTATGAAGTTCTCTCCTGATTGCCAAGTTCTCTTCTCTCTGTAAGTGCATTCCCTTCCCTTTCCTCCAGGAGGGGAAGGATTACATCCCACTGAATGACTCTCAGAGCTCTGAAGATGACGGCTTCTCCCAAGTGCCTTCTTCTGCCCAGCAGAACTCTGATGAAGAGGAGTTTGACATGAGGCTACGCTGCCACAGTTTGGCAGCGAGGTGAGTCCCTGCTGTCCTTTGGGGAACACCATGAGAGGAAAAGCAAGAGCCAAGCAGGGCTCTAGTCTTCTAAGGATGCTCTTTGGAAGTGCTAAGATCCCAGAAGAGCTAGGTCGGGAGGATACATTCTAGGCAGGTCCGACTCCAGCACTTAAGATGTGTTGCCTCTGGGTTTTGTTCATGTTCTCTTCGGTCTGAGCATATGGCCTGCCTCCTCCAGTCATATTCACAGGGCAGTCATACTTCCAAGACCATGACTATAGATTTCAGGGTCCTGTGTGTGATGGAGGGAAGGGACCTGTGAGACTGTCCAATGCAGGTTGATCTCAGCCGTGCTTTATTTTACCCACTTCTAAATAACTCAAGTGATGGGCCCTCTACCCCTGCCTATTTCTGTGGGGGAAGTTCCACAATCCAGTGTTGGGACATGAGGACATCTGCATGTTCAGTCTTCCATCACTTCTCCGTTCCAAGTAACTGGCTCTGCCCTTCTCACCTTGTCCCCCACAGCAGTACATCAGCAGCTAACCCCACTGCTAAGCACTGTAACCCTAGCCCTGCTGCGTGGGGGTGAGCAGATCCTCTGTTTGGGTGGGTAGAAACTTTGGTGGACTGGGGCTAGATTGGTGCTTGTTTGCTTCCGGAGGTGTAGGGCAGGGCTGGCCTTACCATGAGGCGAACTGAGGCGGCCATCTCAGGTGCCAGACTGTGGGAGGGGCACCACTAGGACCCAGAGAATTGAGACCTTTCAAAGTTTTGGCCCAAGCGAGGGAGTATGGGGGTGTCATTTGAGCTCCCCACCTCAGGTGCCAAAATGTTGTGGGCTGGCCCTGGAGTAGGGTACACAATATTCCACCCCACGAGCAAAAGGACAGGAGTCTATCTCACAGCACCAGAGTCTTGAGATGTATGAATCCCTCCAGCCCCCATAAATGCCCCAGTGTGGTTGCTCCCCAGATTAAGCTCTGCATTGAAAGGCTAGCATAGGGCAAAGTGGCCTGTTGTGGAGCACTGATCCGGATACTGGCTTATTCTTTTGACTGTGTGCTGTATGCTTCTCTCGCCAGATACTATAACTGTGTGTCATTCCCTGGTTGTTTGACTGGAGGGAATCAGATAAGGTGTCCATCCAGAATAAAGACATTTGAAGAGTTTCCCATGACACACACAATGTATAAAACACATCCGGTAAGTAGAGATGGGGTGGAGATGGGCAGGGAGGAATAAGGGGATTGTTTGTTTTCTGGCCCATTGACTTATGATGGAAGGAGCACAGTTTTCTATTTGTCCATCCCAATACCATCTCTTTCCGTCCCATGCACGCTCATCTATTTGTCACATGAGGATTTCCTTTAGTGCCCATCACTGTAGGATCTGAGTGTTGGACCAGTAAGTTAGTTCTGCTAGCAAAGTCCAGAAAGGATTCATAGAATCATAGAACACTAGAATTGGAAGGGACCTCGAGAAGTCATTGAGTCCAGTTCCCTGCCCTCATGGCAGAATCAAGCACCATCTAGATCCATGGTGTCCAACCAGTTCTGAAGCTGTAGCCACTATGGTGGCTACTGCTATTGTGGACCAGCGACACGCAACTGGCCAAATAGCCACACGTGGTTAGTGGCTAGCCCGTTGGACACCCTGGATCTAGATCATCTCTCATCTCTTCACTCTTCCCAGGTTTGTGAGAACAAGTAGGGGCCCAGTCGTATGCTAATAACCTTGGGCCAGACTTTAACAATTCCTGGTCTGGATTGTATAGCACCTGGAAATGCCCCCTATTGTGTCATACAATAATGTGTAGTAATGTTCCCTCTAACTTTTTCCGCTTGTGCAGAATAAATCTTGTTATATACATCGAGGCATGTGCGGATGTGCATTGCCAGTAAAAACACTGGCAGCTGGGCAGCATTTGAATCTCTCCTGGGTGGCCACCCAAGCGCACAGCTTACAGGGAACAGTGATGTGCAGTGATATCCCTTCTGGGTTTCCCTAAACAGGACAATACCATTTTCCCACGATGGTAAAAATTAACTCCCCAGCTACAAAACTGTTTAGTATTGCCAAAAATTTGAAAAAAATGCCAGTTGCTCCCCATGCAGCCACGCACAAATCTGCATTTGCATGTGCCATTTTTAGGAGGCTTCTTTTGAAAAGGGGACTCTGTGAAATGATGGCACTTGATAAAATCACCCTTCCCAGCTCCCTCCTGTGTTTGATTTAATGAACAACTGAGTTTGCACTTGTGCCATGTTGAGCAAATGGCTCACTTGGCAGGGATGGTACTCATAATGTATGGCTTCCTTGTTTCTTCTCAGGACAATCAAACAGACAGTGGGATGGTCCTGGCATCTGAGGAATTGGAGAGGATAGAAAACAGACACAGAAAAGAAGGTGGTTTCAGGTACCTCATTAAGGTTATGTCTACCCTGGGAAGAGTGGGCGACAAAAGTGCTGTTGATGTGCAAAAGTCACCATAAGTGAAAACCTAGTAAAACTAGTTTTTCTGCCTCCCATTGTCAACTTTTCATGGCCACATTTCTAACACCCTATGGACAAGATGGAGCAAAGCAATGTGGGTAAGCATCCCACAGTGTAGCATTGTGAGAAAGCAAAGCTGATCCCTGTGCTTCTTGGAATTTTCTCATAGCTCTGTGAATTCTCCTTGCTAAGGAATGTCAAAGCAGCACAGCAATCTCTCCAGCCCTCCCCCTGCAGCAGCTGTCTGCCTGAGACTGTGTTCCTAGTGCAGGGCAGAACAGGAGCACTCCAATGACTTGTTCTTTGTTCCTCAAAAGGAGCAACTCACTCATCTGTCAGATACTTCCCAGAGCTTTGAAAGGGGAGGGGCGTATGCCTGCAGTGCAGCAGAAATCACAAAACACTGAGCAGGCTGAGCAGACATGGTGGGATACTGGCAGAAGCTAGTTCTCTCAACAGAACAAACCGAGTCCATGCTAGCTCTTTGTTGACAATAAAGGGAGGGGAAAAGACAAAAGCCTTTCACAGGGATGGAAGTTTTCTGTCACCAAAACTGGATGTTTTTCCCAATACAAGTCGCATTGTAGTGTAAACGCTTTCACTGTTTTGTCGCCAAAAGGCAGTTTTTGGCTACAAAATGTGCCAGTGTAGACAAGCACTAACTCACTCTCAAAGACAACTCTTGTTCACAGCAGTGTGTGCTATAGGGAGATCATGGAGATCATTGTATCTGTAGTTTCCTGCCCCTAGAATCTGCTACGGGAGGCAGAATTCTTGGGCTGTGTCTGCACTACCTAGTTATTGCAAAATAATAACTCCTGAGATAACTATTTCAAAATAAGCTTCTTCCTGTTCACAAGCTGGAGTTATTTTGAAATAACAAACTTGGTAGTGTGGATGCTCACCTTGTTATTTTGAAATAAGAGGAGTTATTTCGAAATAACTCCCCAGTGTAGACATGCCCTTGGAGCCCTCTGCAGCAGAGGCTTAGGATTTTTGCATGGCACAGTTGGGTGAGTCAGCTACGTGAAATGTACAAACTTCTAACAAGTGGTAAAATACCTCAGCAAATCAACCTGTGAACGCTGCTGTTACAGCACCTCTGACAGCCCAAAAGACATTCCATAAGGCAAAGAAGTAATGGCTCTGTTGAGATAACAAGGCACACGTAAGTACTTGTCCACTTCTCCCTTAGGTGTTTCCACATTCTTTTCCTACGTACCCATGACACATGGGGAAAATGTTCCCCGCAATTTTCATAAAGCCACCACATCTGTTAAAATCCTTCCTTAAAACTTCCTTCTGCAATGATGCCTACAAATCACTGTCCAGTGCAGTGACATTAGTTAGCCAGGGGAGATTTCGGTTTTGTTACCTTATCCTTCAGCCCTCCCCCACCCAGTTTGTTTCTGCCACCTGTTGCATCCTGTTTAACACCTAGACTTAAAGATCCCTGGGGTGGTATCTGTCTTCATTGTTACTTATCTCTACAGTGCTTGACACAAAGGGGTCCTGATACATATAATAATAATCATGCACCTGCAGAAGTCTACTTTGCAGCAGAGCTGTGACTGGAGTCCCAGGGAAGCCAGCTGAGGTCACTCAATTAGCGTGAATGGGGCAGCCACCCCTGAAAGCTGGTGGCTATTCCAATACTTAGATTGACCAGGCCAGCACAAGACAGCCTCTTTGGTAACTTACTGGTTATCCAGGAGCCAACTACCCAGTTGTTAAAGCAAACCAGCTTCTACCCAGCCACACAAGGCAAATAATGTTCTAACAGTCCAAAGAATCAGGCACATTCCTCTTGGGTCAGTGAATCTTACCCCAAATCTACACTTATAGCCAGTTCTTATGAACAAAACTAAATGTTAGTAAAAAATGAGAGAGAGATAGTATTGGATAAAAGATCAATGTACATACAGATGTGAGTACAGTGCTAAGATCAGATTCAGAGTAGACATGGTAAGCTGTGTAGTTCCAACCAGTTCTTTTAGAATTTAGTGCATAGGTTATAGTCCAGTGTCCAAAATCAGATTCAGAGTGGACCAGCTTAGTACTCAGATCTCAATCCTTATGGCCTAGGCTTCTCCTGCATGAAACCTTAAGCAGATCTGAGATGATAGGATCAGGACCCAAGGGTCATTTTAGACTTAGACAGTTTCCTGCTGGCTTCTTGACACTACCATCCTGGCAGAACAACAAGCTCTTGATGTGAGCTTCTGTTTCCCAAACATCATGGTAATTAACATAAGGAAATTTATCCAAAAGCTTCAGAGGGGGAGCCGAGTTAGTCTGTTATCGGAAAAACTGAGAAAACAGCGAATAGTCTAGCAGCGCTTTAAAGACTAACAAAACATGTAGATGGTATCATGAGCTTTCGTGGGTACAACCCACTTCTTCAGAATAAATTTGTCCAATTTTTCTTGCATTTTTAACACTGCATTTTTACATCAAAAGCTAAGTATGGGACACTTTCAGGCCACTTAATTAGCCTCATTAATTGACTTGAAATAGCCTATTATTGACAAGTACCCACCACCACCCTTATAAAATACCTGGTTTCTGATACTTCTATTCTAGTTCATAATCTGAGGAAGTGGATTTTGCTCACGAAAGCTCATGATACTATAAATACTGTTGGCAGAGGGATGAAGATTAGGCAGGTCGACATTGCAAATGAAGCGGGGATTTAAATATCCTGCGCTTACTTTGCATAAAAATGGCCACCGTTTTTGCTGACTCAGCACTTTGTCGGCAAAAAGTGGCAGTTTAGAGGGGGATCTGTCAAGAAAGAAAGCCTTTTTCGACAGATCCTGTAAACCTCCTTGCAGGAGGTTTTTTAGGCTCCATTTTTATGCAAATTAAGCGTGGGATATTTAAATCCCTGCTTCATTTGCAATGTCGACCTGCCTAATCTGCATCCCTCTGCCGACAGAGGGGTGCAGTCTAGACATACCCTAAGGTGCTACAGGACTGCTCTCTGTTTTTAAAGTTGCAGACTAACATGGCTACCCCTCTGAGACTTTTTATCCATTAAATAGTTTATCACAAACTTTAAGGAGACATATACACAATGAAATTATTTCACCCAAGATTCATTTAAATGTTAATATTCTCTTTGATCTCCTAATAAATAGCTATGGTAATACACAGGCCCTGTCTGTTCCATGGTTAATATCTAACATGATATATAAATAAAAACACACAATTAGGGTTGTATTTCAAAGTCCTTGCCTATCCAGCATTAATTGGCCCTAATTACCATTTACATACTTTTCTCTACAAGCTGCCTCAGTTAGCCTGCAGGATGCTTAGCCCTTTCTGGCCATGTGTCATACCTGGCATTAGATTTGTTGCAATTCTGTAGTGTTGGTATCAACAGTGTGTTTATGGTCTTATTATAATCTGATCACATTGCAAGACCCAATAGAGAACTGGATGTAGGAATGTGCACGGTGGCTGTGGGTCTGCCTGCATGGCATTACACAGTGCGGGGGGGGGGGGGAGGAGTTGACTTGAAATAGCCTCCAAATAGCAGCCTGAGGGGTAAGGGTGGGCAAACTACAGCCCAAATCCGGCCCTCGAGCTCCTGCTGGGGAATGGGATTTGGGGCTTACCCTGCTCCGCAGTACCATGGCACCACACGGCTCCCGGAAGCAGCAGTATGACCCCCCCCTCCAGCTGTTATGCACAGGGACAGCCAGAGGTCTCTCTGCACTGCCCCTGCCCCATGCACCACCTCCACAGCTCCCATTGGCTGAGAACCGCGCAGGGGAAGTGCCTGTAGACAGCGCTGCATGGTTATGCTCTGCATAGGAGTCAACTGGAGGGGAGGACATACCAGTGCTTCCAGGAGCTGCTTAAGGAGATTAGAGGCACCTGGAGCCTGCATCCTGACTTCCTTCTGTGCCCCAACCCACTGCCCCAGCCCTGATTCCCCTGCTGCCCTCCAAACTCCTCGGGTCTTAGCACCCTCCTACACTCCAAATCCCTCATCCCCAACCCCACCCCAGAGCCCGCATGCCAAGCCAGAACCCTCACACACAACCTGCACTCCAACCCCTGCCCAAGCCAGAGGCCCCTCCTGCCCTCTGAACTCCTCAGTCCCAGCCAAGAGCCCCCTCCTGTACCCCAAACTCCTCATCCCCGGTCCAGAGTCCGCACCCACTCCCTCACCCCAAACCCAACTCATGAGCATTCATGGCCAACCCTACAATTTCCATACCCTAAAACGATTGCCCACCCCTTGCTGTGGGGAAAGGTTATACCACGTGTGCAGGGAGCCTGAGTGTGCTGCATGTCAGGGTGGTGGGGGCCCAGGATGTGAGAGTGATGGGCATTGGCTGGTAACTTATTGACTGCTTGTTAGCATGCAGCATGACCCCCGCAATGCCTGCCTTGCCTCCGTGCTTTAGCAGCTCTTCCATGGAGTTCTTGCTGATGCTAGGAAACCTCTCTGAAAGGGTTTGGCTTTCTCCATCACTGCTCTGACCTGATTCTCTGCATCTCTCTTTGCTAACAGCAGTAAAGGGCCCAGTCGAAATGCAGAGTTGGCAGCGGAACAGTCGGACCTGAGAGCCAGGTGTCGACCGTTGTATCGGTCCCCGGTCGGAGGCCAGACTTTTTACAACAGTGAATATGGGGAACTGTCAGAACACTCAGAGGACGGCAGCTACACCCCACCCGGAGACGGGGCCAGTCCCTCTATTGTCCACGCGTCCTTCTTTTCAGAGCAGTATTAACTGGAACAGGTTGCGGAGACACCATGCCGAGACACCATCTTCCATTCTTCATTGCTGCATTGCCACTGCCATATGGAGCTTCCCCTCCAACCTAAGTCAAACCACAGCAGGAAATCCTCACAGAACAGATGAAGAGAGGGAGCCAGAACTCCTCGGAATTAGACTGATGACTCGGGATGCAGCTTCTGATCCACATAGACACAGGAGAGTGCACATCCCCGATTGGGATGTTTTGTTTTATTTGTATGGGTGAGACAGACTACTTCCACTGGTGAGTGGGCATCTGTGTGGAGTGCTGCATCCTCCTCTCCGCATCCAGCCCCTGTTCTGATAGGTTTCCACTCAATAAGTCCCATGTCAGGTCAGATATAAATAGAGCTGGCTGAGTCAAGCCTCTTCTTGACGTGCAGCCTTAATGCTTTTCCCTTGGTTTTTTCTACTCTCTTCGTCTTCATGACTTCAGCCACTGAGGAGAGGGATGGAGCCACAGGGAAGACTTATGAAACGGTACCAGCAACGGGTGGACAGGCAGATCCCAGTGGATCTGGCTATTCCTTGTAAACATGCCAATACCGAAGGATATGGGTGTGTAACCCACTAGGCACAAAAGCACTCCCAGCCTCTCAAAGCCACTCCATTCTATCCCACCACTATTCCTTTGTGAATCAACCCCAGGCACTTAGCATCCCTAGCATTGGAGGCCTACACTTACATCTAATCAGGTGAATAGTAATAGAGAGGTAGCCGTGTTAGTCTGATCTGCCAATTCTCTTCCAGAATATGATCTGAGGAAGTGGGTTTGGCCCACAAAAGCTCATCACCTATTAAACCATCTTGTTAGTCTTTAAAGTGCTACATAGTTTTTCCTTTTATCTAATCAGGTGGATTCTTTTTGCCATCTTAAAGCAAGACATCCTGAAATGGTTATCAGCTAATAGCTAAAGTCACCCCAGTAGGTAGATAAGTATCCACTGTTTTTGTAGACCCTGCAAAAAAAGTTGAATTTTATACTCTGTGCTGGGAGCAGGTAACTGATCATCCCTCTCCTCAGAGCCCTCTAAGGTTTGTTGCTTCTGTTAGAAAGCAAACAAAATAATGTGCATTTCAGCTGGTTTCTAAACCCAGGGGGAAAATCAGTGTTTGATGAAAGGGAAAAGGATCAAAGTGGCCGGGTGGGACATTTTTTATTTGCAATGAGCTGCAAGGGTTTTACAAACAATAGAGAATACAAAGCACAAAGCTAAGGTCCCTTTAATGGCATCACTTTGTTTGCTGGCATGGCTGCAGTGGAAGAGAAACCCCTGTGTTGTGGGTTTGGTAAGTGCTACTATCCTGGATGGACTTGTATTGGCTTCATATACAGTTTGCATCCACTTTCAGCAACTAGTCAGCCAGTGCCCCCACCAGGCCCTGCAAGGGGGAGACCACACCTCAGACAGACTCCTCTTCAGCTTCGATCCCAGTACTTTCCAGCATAGTGAACCTGTCTTTCATTCCAGTGGGCTTCCCTAGTTGTGGGATCGAGAAATACTGGTATCTACAGAAGCAGCTTTTTTATGTGAAACCACAGGAGTTTGGACTCTTGATGCAGCCCATCTGAACACATTTCTGCTCTGGTTCCCTGCCATTCCCCACCTGCTTTTCCTCTCCTGTTCCTGCACGGAGGAGGAACCCTGCCACAGAGCATCTTCAGAAAAGTATCAGAGAAATCTTGGTGAAGAGGCTTGTTTGAACAGCTTATGAGTTTTCCTTTCACATCCCATCCCACACCCCTTTCAGAGACAGAAGTTCCCTATACCTTTGGCATCTTAGCACCAGAGGAATTCTGCTTGCAGGCCAGGCTTCTATGTATAGAACTAAGGGTTTTGGTTTGACTTTATTATTATTATTATTATTATTATTATTATTATTTTGTATCAGATATATTTTTCCAGATTATATTTTTCCTTCATAAGAGGGTTTTGTGCATTTACAAAGCTGGCACTACCATTGTCTGTACCAATCGTGCACTGACCTGTACGTCATGTATGCATTCAGTGTCTTGTCTGTCTGATTACATTTCTCCTCTGCACAAGTGTGTGGTTGTGCCTTTAGTTGATGAATGAGAATGTAGGTGGTTTTGGTTTAAAAATACACATAGACATCTGCAAGGCACAAAATCTTTCACCAAAAATATTTTTCTTCCCTTTTGTGTCAGTGAAATTATAGTAGGATGTGCATATCAGAGAGCTGGAGGAGAGTCCACAAAATTCACACCTTCCTGTGCCTGCTAATCCCCCTGCGCCCTAGGGGAATTCACCCCATAGTAGTCAGCTAGAGCAGCTTTGAGTTGTGGTCATGGCTCAAGAAAAGAACCCTACTGATAGAGCCTGTGAGAAGAGTTAGTGAATCAATGCAGCTTCTAGGTGCCTAAGCCATGCCCTAGACTGTCACCCACTTTTTCAGCTGCAGCAGCCTCTTGGGTCTTAGGAGGTTAATCTTATATCTGGTTCATCATGGTTGGTGGAAGCTGGCCTAAGCCCAGGCTGAATTTCGCCCACTCTCCTGATCCTTCCTTTATATCCAGCCTTTTTTTGTCCTAACTATACACATTACACATGCCATCCTTCTGTGTGCGCCAGAAAAAAACTTCACTTGGAAATACACTTAAGAACGGCCATACTGCATCAGACCAAAGATCCTTCTAGCCCAGTATCTTCTCTTCCCATAATGACCAATGCCAGGTGCCCCAGAGGAAATGGACAGGATAAATAATCATCAAATGATCCCTCCCGTGTCACCCATTCCCTGCCTCTGACAAACAGAGCTGAGGAACAGCATCCCTGCCCATCATGGCTAATAGCCATTTGATGGATGTATCCTCCATGAATTTGTCTAGTTCTTTTTTGACTCCTATCTTGGCCTTCACAACATCAAAAGCTGCAAACATGGCCTATGAAAAATATTTACCAATGACAAATAAAATGCCACTGTAAAATGAGTCACAAGGCTTTCTCCCTCTGATATTTGAAAACATGCTAGCAAATCTCTAGCACAATTTTCCAGAGTAGTATGTCTTGCGCTATTTTGAAACAGCCTGGCTATCATCGCAAACAATGAACCACACTGCTGTCTGTGCCTCTTTATTCTGAATAAAGTGGGAAAGTTATCACACTACAGTCCATTGTTTAAAGGCAACCTGGGCAAATCCATCTGCAGTTCAAGAGCAAGGAGCTGGCATGATTTTTTATTTTTAATGTTGCAATCATACAACGCCAGCAGAGGTTTGCTTTGCTCTCTATATTTTGAATCCTCTTTGAGGTAAAGGGGCGGGAATCAAATCCAACTGTATTTGCAACAACAGTAATACATGCATAGAATGCACATAATATGCGTAAACCAGTCTGCTCTACAGATACTCCCTCTGATGTAGTATCAATGTAATGTGTGTCCATCCATAGTTGTATAAGACACTTGTGTTTCAATCATTTAAAAGCACACTATCAAGATTAAAATGATAATGTAAAAAGTTGGTATTCTTTCTTACGTTACTGCCACCGTCCATGCTTATTCAAATTGGCAGAGTTTGGAAAATCGACGTTTTCATCGTTTCTGCCATTTTTTATAATCTGCAGCTCAGGTTGAGCAATTACATTAGGTTGAGCTGTTTTGTTTTCAGTTCTGATGCACTGGCTCCCTGCTACACTTGCATTAGACCATTTCAACTTTTAAAACCTCTAGCATAGTTTCTGTACCTATTAGGTTTAGCAATACTTCAACTCTTTTTTTTTTTTTTTTTAACTGAACCTAATTTCTGGGGCTAGAAGACTTGTTGTTATACCATTAAAATGATCCATATACTGCTGGTTTAATTTTCTTTCTCCTTCATTGGTTATTACAGATAACTCATGAAAATCAAGTATTTGACATAGGGCAATGTCATGTAGTCTCTACTTGCTCATACGTATGCACAACTCCTGTCTACAACTCCTGTCAAAACTATTGGCATTCATGTGCATCAAGTAATGCTTCCTTTACATGCCAGTTTAAATTGGTACCAGTTGTTGCCACAACAGCATTGAATGTTTCGGTAAAGTGGCCTTCGATGCAAGTAGGATAGTAGGAGTTATGTGTGAATGGATGTGTGTTTGCGCACATGCGCGTGTGTGTGTTTCTCTCTCTCTCTGCTACCCAGGAGTGTTTGTGGAGGTTTTTTAAATCACTTTGAATCTCTGTCTCTGACAATTCAATTATATATCAAACAAGTTAGAACACAGCTGTTTTTCCCTCTCCTCCTATAGTACTTGTTAAACTTTGTCATTAAGAGTTTTGTTGTAATATCTAAATGTGAAATTAAATAAAGCAATAACTTGCTCCCACTTTCTGTCATTTCTGAAGGGATATAGTTCTGGCAGCTACAGAGATGCTGATACTCGTTAGGTCACAATGCCTGTGATCTTTGCACAAAACTCACACTTGAATCCAAACCTTGTTTGAAATGTAACTCAGGTCAATTAACGTGTTTTGGTTTTATTATTTTGCGTTTGTGTCTCTTGCATTTCCTGCTTTGGGGCAGGAAACAGCTGTTCTTGTGGCATTTCCAGGATGAAAGTTAGGCTTGTCTCATGAGATCTGCGCATAAAGCCGGATACACTTTGGATAAGTATGTTTATCTGAACCAGTGACCTGAAAACTAAGAGCTTCACTCAGCAAGACCCTTAAAATACTGACCAGATACCTTAGGGTTTCCTTAATGTTTTATTGTCTAGCCAACATCCACCCAAATGAGACACCCTTTCCAATTTACTCTTTAATGTTGCCATTCCTCCGATGGCTGTCTCTTGCACATGCTATCCAGCTGATTTTATGGTGGGTCTCAAACTGTGGGTCAGCACCCTAAAGTGGGCTGCAATCCCATTTTAATGGAGTCACCAGGACTGGCGTTAAACTTGCTGGGGAATATGCTCAGACAGGCTCAACCTTTGGTCCCCTCGCTCCTGTGATCGTTATAATTTTTGTGGTCAGAAGGGGGTCCAGGTGCAGTGAAGTCTGAGAACCTCTGAGTTAGAAGGACGTGTGAACGACTTCATCCAACTACGGTGATGCTCTGAGATTGGCTGGCAAAAGTCAAAGGGAGTCTCAAAATGCCCTTTCAAAAACATCCTACTTTTACACTGTGGGCCGGCTTTCCAAATCTACAGTTGCCAGCACCTCTGACCCTGATGCTAACCAACTGGCTGCAGTAACTGGCCCCTGCCACTGCTGGGAGGGAAGAGCAACAGCTGTGGCTGGAGCCAAGTGGAGGAGCTACTCTCTGCTCAGCCACTGATGCCTGACAAAGAACAGTGGCTGGCTGCCAGGCTGAGCTCCAAGAGGGATGTGCTACTGTTTGGGGGGGGGAGGGCGGGATTCCTGTCCATACTTCCTTCTGCCCCACCATGCCCCAATTAGGAATGTTAAATTTAGATTAATTGGCTAATCGAATAGTCAATGCAAGCTGCATCGACTATTCGATTAGTCGATAAGGGCACTTCCATCTTTGAAGTGCAGCAACAGCCCCAGGGCTGGTGCTAAACTTCAAAGGCAAAAGCACTGTGGGGAGCATGGGGCCAGTGTGTCCCCCGCTGGCCCTGTGCTCCCCACGGCGTTTCAAAGTGGCAGCACTGCATGGACCCTGAGGTCAGCTGGGGACTCTGAGTCCCCAGTTGAGCATGGGCTCCATGCGGCGCTGCTGCTTTGAAAAGCCACAGGAAGCCCAGTGTCAGGCATCACGCGGCGTTTCAAAGTGGCAGCACCACATGAAGCCTGAGGTCAGCAGGCTTTTCAAAGTGGCAGACCCCGGGCTCCATGCAGTGCTGGCGCTTTGAAATGCATGGCCCAGGCTGCATGTGGCATTTCAAAGTGGCAGCGCCATGTGGAGCCCAGAGTCTGGCCCCAGGCTCCATGTGGCACTACTGCTTTGAACCACCCCCTTCTCTTTCCACCCCGCTTGCTGCCTCTTTCTGATAGAGGCAGCAAGGGGTGGCTGGGTGGAAGCAACTAGTTGATTAGTGTGTCGACTATCCGAAAAGCATTTACTTATCGAATAGTTGACTAGTCAACTAGTCATTCACATCCCTAGCCCCAATTGCCCCCAGCCTCTCACTACAGGAACCAAAGCCTCCCTAGTTCCTTACTGCAGGGACTGACACCACCCCACCATGGTCTGTTGCCCTGAGGACTGACCCCCAATTGCCCCAGTCCTGGTACTTCACTACAGGGATTGACAAACCCCTGCTATGTCCTGACTGGGCAGGCAGGCAGACTCCGTGTCAGCTCCTCTCAGCCTGGCTCTGCAGGCAGCATGTGAGTCCCAGGAGAGGGAGGAGTGAGCAAAGGGCGGCGGGGGGAAGAAGAGTGAGTAGTGGACAGGGCAAGTGTGTTTAGTTTTCAGCAATTAGAAATTTTCAGAAAATTTCTATCTGACCTGATGATCAAGGGAGTCTTACTTTCCCTGTAAGCTGAGTGCTTGTTACCCCTCAGAAGAGATTCAAATGCTGTCCAGCTGATTAGCAGAGCTCTCACAGCTAGGTTTTTTTTGTTTCTACTGATGGGGCACATTCGCACATGCCTCAGTGCACATACAAAATTTATTCCACACATGGATGAAAAAGATTAGAGGGAACATTGCTCAGGACCCCTCCAAATCCATTTTTGATCCCTGCAAATCCTACCTATTGTTATACCCCTTTCCAGTGGGCCTTGCTCCCTGTTGTCCGAGCTCCACTAGCTGCCCCCAGAAGTAGGTGAGAATTTTTTTCTTTTCCAATACTCCCCTAGGTGGTGCTGTAGCTCTAACAGTGTTTTGTACAGGCCAGACAATGGCTCCAGACCAGGTGAGGCATAGCCTTGCAAGTTGGAAGCCAGTTCTGTGGAGGGAGGTACAGGGCTTGTCTACATTGGCAAGATACTGCACTGTGACTTTCTTACTCAGAGGTCTAACCTCCACCTATCCTCCCAAGCACAGCAAGTTACAGCAGCCAGTGTAAACAGACTGCCAACACTCTGAGCTACTCCCCTCGTGCAGGTGGTTTAACCTACAGCACTGGGAGACCTCTCTCCCAGCTCCGGTGCTGTAACCACATTGCATGCAGTATAAACTCACAGGTGTAGACAAAGCCAGAGGGAGAAAGTGGCCGAAGTGGAGGAAACCTCTGACAAAGAATATTTGTACCATAAAAGGTAAAGACCATGATGAAATTTAGGCCTTTTGCGCTGGGGTAGAGGAAGAAAATTTTCAGCAGTTCTTTAACTGGGGAAATATGTGCAGTTATGAAAAAGAATGAACAGGAACCTCAATTCAAGCCAAACCCTGGCAGCTTCCTCTCTTTAACCACTGTAGAGTGAGCTTGCAAAATCTCTGCAAAAAACAGGCCCTTGGGGTACATCTCATTGCAAAACAAAACAAGCTACCCCCTGCAGCGTGAAGTCTGACAGTCCAGCTCAATTGACTCTGGCTTGCAATTGACTCTAAAAATAGCAATGCAGATGTTTGACCTCTGGCTGGCGCCCAGGCACTGACACCCCCCTCTTTTATGTAGTTTCAGAGCCCATGGCACAGCCTGAGCCAGAATGTCTACACTGCAGTTTTTGGTCTCACAACCCAAGTCAGCTGACCCAGACCAGCCACGGCCATGCCACAGGTCTTTTTTACTGCAGTGTAAACAAATCCAGGGATGGCAGATAAAGTGATGCTGTAACCCATTTCAGCAAAACTTTCTGCAGCTCGTTAAGTAGCTGCATCTTGTGGGGAGTAAGAAGAAACATACATAAATTTGTCAATGCTGCCTCTTCAGGTATAGGAGGGTTACAATTCACAACTGCCATGCCTCCTGGCTTTAAGGCAGAGGTAATCAATTGGCAGACTGTAGGACAAATCTGTATCGCCAGATGCTTTTGAATGAACCCCAAAATCTTTTTATTTGTTTATTATTGTAATTGTTAAAAATTTTCTCTGGAGTCTGGACCTTGACTATCCCTTGAGCAAGAAATGTGGACCTTGATCAAAAAATAGACTACCCCTGGTTTAATGCATCATTGCAGCTGTGCTATCCTTGGCACAAAAACAGGGCATAGGAGAACAAATATGGCTTTAAACTCCCTTTCCCCTTTTCTCAGGCTGACCAGGGGCCCACAATAGCAGCCGATACAGAAGAGATGATGGAGTGTAACATGCACGAGGAGATTCCTGAATTGGGGAGGATTACATGGAGATAAAAATAAACACACAAGAAAGGGGCAGAGGGAAGAAGCAGACCTTCACAGGTGAGCTGTAGAGGCTGTATAGTCTAGTGGTTAGAGGAGGAAATTGGCATTGGCACTGTCATGTTCTGTGACCCAAGGCAACTTATGTTGCAGTGACTTGGTTTCCCTATCTGTAAAATAGAGGCAATTCTTATTTCATCCCAAGGAGAGTAGTTAGGCTTAACTGATGCTTATGAAATATTTGGAATCCTGGGGAAAATGGAAATATCGTAATAACTAATACTTATGCTGGATTGGACATTAACCAAATAATCCTCACAACATCCCTGGGAGGTTGCTATTATTATCCCCACTTTAGAGCTGAGGAAACTGAAATACAGAAAGGGCATAAATGTCCCAACATTCCACATCAAAAACCAAGGTAAGAAATCAGCATCTCCTGACGTCCACACTTTCAGACAATGTTCTCTATAGAAATGCAAAAAGCTGCTATTATATGCTAGGGATGTAATAGTGTAACTGATTAACCAATAAGCAAAAGTTTAACAGTTAATGCTATAGACTACATGCATTTCCACCCCATCCCTTGCCAGTAAATTTTTTATCAGGCTGGCCAGCAGCCTGGCTCAGTCCTGGCTTGCGACGGGTCTGGGACCTACCCCTGCTATGGCTCTGCATTTAAAGTTTATTAGGAGTCAGGCGGGCAGGCAGTTCTGGCTCACACTGGATCCAGGAGCTCAAATCCCTCCCCGGCGGCTGGTCTGAAAGGGAAGTTGGTTTTTAAACAGGCTCCCTTAGCAGACCAGCTCCTGCCTGCCACCCCACTCTGCTGCCTCTGATACAGAGGCAGCAGTTCAGAGTGGAAGGGGGTCCTCTGGAGTCGGGCCAGACCACAATGGCTGCCTATAGAATAGTTGAGTAACCGATAAGAATTCATGAGGTTAATCTACTAATCAATTAACCTATTTAACATCCCTATTACGTGCTTTACCCATATTCATCCTGGCCTTACAGCTCCTTCCTGCTACTTCAGTTGGCAAAAAGGGGCTACTTAGGAGTGCCTCTAGCACAGGGGAGCTCCAGCTTATACCCAGGCACATGGTCAATTCCACTAGCACCATGCTGCCTTCACAACATCCCTTGGTCTAGGTGCCATTCTGGGGGAGGGATGGACTCCAGGAAGCAGACAGGGTGTAGGAGTATGTGGCAGAGAATTAACATGACAAGAATTCTGTGCCCCTGCAAAATCTGGTCTACAGAGACCATTGAAACAGCGACACAAATTAGCTCAGCCAGGCAAGCTGCCTTAACGCACACTGTGGATTATCCCAACCTCTGCTGCCATTGAAGAGGGGAATAAACTACCTCTCCTCTGTCCTGGACTGGTGCCTGTGTAACCCACACATCTACTGGGTGCAGTTCACTGTCCCATGTAGTGGCACTTAGACCACTTACAGAGAGGAAGAATGGGCTTGCTCTGCAGCCTTAGCTGAGAGCCCATGGGCTTTTAGCTCAAGCTGAAGAGGCTGATGCACTAAGCTCCAGAGGTCTGAAGTTTGGTTACACTTGCATCAGTTTCAAGATGAATCCAACTACTTATGAGGATTGCTCTGGGAAAAGGGGTATTTCAACAGTAAAAGTGCTAGCTCTGAGTTTGCTTTGAACACCACAGAGCTGCTGGCCTATAAACTACAATGTGTATTCCAAGCGTGATGAGACAGGGTTCTAGAACATTACCCATGAAAGCATTATCAAAATACGAGCGTTTGTCATTATTGTTGTTGCTTTGTGGTCCCTCCCCCTTGTATACAGGATGAAAGGTTTTTGTAAAATGCTTATAAGCCATTAGTGAAATCATTGTGGTTCCTCACCCAGCATTTCCCAAGCTGGAGAGGGAAAAATGTGATGTGAAAGCAGAACGTTCCTATGCTGTTTCAAAAACATTTCCTGCATTGTATTGACATTTCTATAGAGCTTTTCATAAACAGCATCTCAGAGGATTTTATAGCTCCACAACTTACTTGCCTTTAGTGGGCCTTGTGGGCCAATTGTGCTCGCAGAGGCATGCATGTGATTCCCATTACCTTCCTTGGAAGTTTCCTAGACATTTCGAAGGACAAAATTTAACCCCCAGGTAACAGGTAAATGAAAACACAGAATTCTTTCTCTTTGCTAGCCTATCTGAAATGCATCTGTGACCAGGTGCATCATAACAGAATCAGCTGCAACTGTTAAGAGTGGAGCGGTTTAACCACAATATTTAAGGTTAATCACCACTCTTATCTTGAGGCCTTCCACAGCTGTTGGTAAAGTCATCAGAGAGTGCATGTATCAAAAGAACATATTCACAATTATTGGTCAGGAATTCAGAACATATTCTCAACAAAGATCCTATGAAGACTGAATTACTGGATGACTTGTTTTCCTTCCCATAAATAAGTTTCAGATACTTTGCCTACTTTAGGTCAGGAAGGGTTTGGGTTTTTTGTGTATGTGTGTTTTATTTTTTATTATTTCTGTGGCCAGGCACAGACCCAGTTCCCTGAAATTTCTGTTATGTTACTTAAATGAAGAAATCTAACTATTTGAGCCATGATATTGCAGTATTCATAGGATTAATATTTAACTCAATATCTGGATATTTGTAATTTTTTTCATTATACTACAAGAAACAAAGGCCAACTCATGCAGAAATTGCCAAATTCCAAATGAGGTTGTTACACAGTACTGTACCTACTTAAATTTTCCCTATAGTTTCAATTGTCTAAATTATTTTTTACTTTTCTACAAAACCCCATCTTCCTCCCATGCATATAGTACACATTTTTTACATTTTAGATGTGCTTTTAACTACATTCATTGATCATGTTGGTACTCAGCAGAGCTTTGAATCTTAGATGTAAAAAGGCAAAAAGAATAATGGATACCCTCTAGGCAGAGCATTTGTCCTTATGTCTAAATCTCTGAATCAGAAAACTGACAGCAGAGTCAAGTATTTCTTCAATATAATAACTGTAAAATATCTAAAATAGCAAAGCCATTGTATTTAGGACTCTTAATAAACTAGAATTCAGGAGACTATGTCCTAGACTGCGGCCTGACAGGGTTCTGAGGCAGAAGGTGAGCAGTTGTGTTTTGCAAATTCTTTTGTTAAGGAAATCGAGTCTGTCAAGGATCAGATGCAGCTTCAGATCAAAGTCTTGAGAGTCTAACCTGAGGGTGTTGCTATGTCCTTCTGATTTTCCTTTGAGTACATTTAAGGCCAAAGTGGCAGCCTTGGAGACAGAGTGGCCAGATCTTGCTCTCAGGTAGCTGAATCCTGATTGAGTCTGGTGAGTCACTGAAGTTACCGAGGGCATAATTTGGTGCTGTTGTCCACAAGCCACTCCCTCCTGGTCCTAAACAGAAGAGACCTATTTCTAGGGATGAAGGGCACTTCTCTTCCCAGGCCCATTCTCTCCCATGTCCACTGCCAAAAAGGCCCATTGCACCTCACTCAGTCTTCCCACCCCCGCTCCCTGGAGCAACCAGGTCTGTGGGTTCAGCCCTTCCATCCCCATCAGAAGGTGCAGGTCCCAGCTGGGAGGGAAGGACTCACTCCAACTACCACTCCCCCATAGGAAGCAGCTGAAACCCTAGCACAGGTCACCTCTTCCCATATCCTCTTTCTCCCTAAAGCTGAGGTGGGGGGGGAGGGGCAGCCTGCTGATAGCTCCACCCCTTTTCCTGACTGGCCCCGCCCCACCTCCAGGCCCCTCCCCTCAGTGTAATAGCCATCCCCTATCTATGTGGCCTGCCCTCTGCTGACTGAGATTCCCGCCCTTAAGTGGTCGTGTCTTCCTAGAGCCCCGCCTTCCCCTCATGGCGCTGGGCGGGGTAGAGGGCCCAGCGCGCCTGCGCAACAGGCGAGGCGCCAGAGGTGGCTTCTGTGGGGCTCGGCTCGACGCTCGCGGACCTGGGCTTTGCCTCAGGAGCGGGTTGGGTCGGCGCTTCGTGGAGTTCCGGCCCGGGGAGGGAGCCGCGCAGGCGGCCATGGGGTGGTAGACGTCAGCGAAGCGGCCGGGCAGCAAGGGCGGCACCGAGCGGATCCTTGCTCGCGGGGGAGGGGCGGGGGGCTGCGAGCCTGAGGGGAGAACGTGGAGCGAGGGGGAGGGGCAGCGAGCCCCTGAGGGAGCCCGAAGCTCGCCGGGAGGAGCCCCGCCGGGTCGTGCTCTGCGCCCAGCCCAGCGACCGGCAGCGGGGGGGCGCGAGCCGCCGCATCCCCCCCCCGGCCCGGCAGGTGGCTGCCGCGCGCCCTCCGTAGCGGCGGGGGCGCCGACCGGGACTCTCCGCCGGGGGGAAGGGGGCTGCTTCGCGCCGCGCCCGCGCCCCGGCGGGATGCGCAGGAGCCCGAGTCTGTGAGTCCAAGTCCGGGGCGGGAGGGGGGCTGTCGTCGGGCGCTGCTTGGGGCCACCGGCCCTGGCCCGTGAATGGGCTGCCTGGAGCCCGAGGACGTCCCTGCCTCCTCCCGTGCTGCGAGCCGGCGGGCCCTTCCTAGCGGAATAAGCACCCGCCCTGCGCTGTAGCCCCAGGAGGCTCGCTCCATACACATCTGGGCTCGCCAGACACCGGAGGAAGATGATCCCTCCGTGGACTTCAGCGGATTGGAGCCGTCTCTCTTCCTGGCCAGTCCTGCTCCTGGTTCACTGCTGTGTCTTGCTCGCGAGTGCGGATAATACCAGCCAGGCGTATTACACAGCCCTCATCAATGTGACGGTGTTGAACCCAGACCGAGTCAGCCCTACACTGCTAAGGATCGATCGTGGGCGCTACGGGCAGGATTCGCCCAAAGTGGAGGTCAAAGGCCTGCTTCTGGCACCCGTGCCTATCAACGGAGGTAAATGCCGTTTGCCAGCTCTTTTCCTGTATTGTGCCTGGAGAAGCAGCCCCCTGAAAGTACTACATCTTTTTTTTTCTTGGTTTTGGATGCTTGTTTGTTTATTGAGCAAGATTATGTTGGGTAACACGCACAGCTAACAAAATCAATTTTTGGCCGATGCCGCCTTGTGCTGTGGTGACTAGTAAGCTATTTAACCCACTCTCAGAGTAAATAATTCACCTGCTTTCTGGGTGTCTTGTTGACAGAGCAGTGACCTGTGTATAAGGTTTGCAGATTTTCATTGTTAGCTCTGGTATAGGAGAGGAATGTTCATAATCTGTGTCTGTGCTAGTACTGAGCAATTGTACAAGGTTTAATATGCTCTTCATTATACAGTTCAGCAAATTAGTCATGTCAAGATTCATATGCCTCCTTTCTGAATTAATGTTAGATATCAGGTATTTGATACATTGCTTTGGTACTCTTGCTAGTGTCAAAATTGCTCATCTCAAAACTTCCATGCTAGGTATTTATTGCATAAAATCGGATACCCTAATCATTTACACACTTAACCCCTCTGTGTGTGTGTGTGTGTGTGTGTGTGTGTGTGTGTACACACTTGCACTTACAGGGTGGTTGAAGTCACCAAGCTTGCATTCTGGTGTGTGTCAGACACTCACAGTATGCTTGCATCTGGCAAAAACAATACACCACATATGTGGCTTTGTGTAATTACACCTTAGCCAGATTTCATCTTTTATTAATATGTGCACAATTTTTGTAACTAGTGTGTGAGCATTTTAAATTAAAATGCGAATTTAATAGCTTACATTCTGATAAATAAAATGTGTTTCTTAAAGAATGCTAACCTATTCATATTTTTTTAATGATACTAATCTTGTTAGGGCTGGAACTAAAGCCATTAACTAGGAATACCTAAGCAAGTCAAAATAGGGGTGTTTTTTTTTAAATGCCATCTCTTGAATTAAGTGATGAATCACAAGAGGTTCACAGACTGCTACCTGTCTTGGGTAATGGAATTACTTGATGGATCATATCTGGTTCCTAGCATGTTTCCTGGATGCTGCACATATAGTGGAAAATATAAAATGAATTAATCTGCTAGTACTTGTAATATTGACCTGGAAGTGAATATCTAACTTATTTTGGGAAAACCCAAAATGTACATTTTGTTTTAAAGAATTCTTGAAAAAGCTTTTGAATTATCCCAATTACTGTCACAAATACTAACATCATGGTAGTATGTTTTGATACTGAAGGCCACTTACAGGGTTTGGCTTGACTAGGCTAAAAAAGTGAGTGGATTTGTATTTTGTGCTTTTTAAATGTTAACAAATATGTTTTAAAAATCTAGTATAGTCAGGCAAGTTGTAGCTTCGTACATGCTAGCTGGTCTAGTTGAAGCCCTGAACTTCCCTAGTTTTTGGAGGTGTTATTTAGAACATGCTAGAATGACACATTCTGACACACACTTCTTAATCATAGTCCAAATAAAACCATAGGACACTTGGGAGGGGAGGATTTGAAATTCAAATACGGGCCATCTGTGCACTTTTGAGTCCTTTTCCCCTCCCCCCAAAAAAGAAAGAAAGGGGAAAAAAAAACTTGACATGAAATCAAGGTGCTATCTTGGTGAAGTGGAAAGAGATGCAAAACAGTATCTTGTAGGTGGTATTGTTTTTTGTATATGAAAGAGTCTAACATCTGGATTTCCTTTGCAGCAAAGTGCTGCATCTTTTATCAGTAAAAATCATTGAAACAATCCTTAATTCTATTTTTGCACTTTTCTCTATTCTTTTCTGATGGTCATCTAAAGCGTAGGTCAAAGGGTGATAGTATTTGCACTGGAATAACGAGAGAGCTTTCACTAGAATAACAAGAGAAACCTTAGCAAATCCATGAAACGTCTTTTAAAAATATAATATAACAGATAATTTCAACTAGGTAGCATGGTAAATCATGAAATTGCAGATCTGAATTATGGCAGTTTGACATGTAATCATTAATGTTTGATACGTTGTCAGTTACTGAACAGGCTCTATTCTGTCCTTAGCTTGTGAAGAGAAGCCTATAAAGGAAGAACTGACTTACTCAGCTTTTAATCTCTTTATGAAATGCTTTGTATTGCTCTGTTAAAATCTTGCATATTTTCCTTTTATTTGTGCAAAGACATATTTCCCCACAAGTAGACTGGTATATTGCACAAGAATTCATTTAGTGTAGAGAAGATTGAAATATTTTATTTCACAAACTGTAACTTGCATATCTGTTTACTTACATACAGTCTCTTAAGGGTTTTGTTTTGTTTTTGTTGTATTGCTGTATTTCATAAGTGAGCCATAATGTCTTCTTGCTACTAGCAGTTGCCCTTACAGTTTACACCTTTATCATTGTCCGTTTAACTTCCTGCAAGACTTTGTTTAGATTGGTAATAATAGCTCTTAAATCAGAGTAAGTAATGCAGTCCTTCAGGACTGTATGTAATCTCTATGTGGACCTGTTACTTAAGATGAGCAGCAAAGACCTTGTATTTGTGATATTATGTATGCAGATTTACTAATAGTGAAATTAAGACTTGGTACCAGACTGCTCCGGCCACTGCCTGTGTTGAGAACCTAAAATGTCCTTCTTTGTGAAAATGTTACTTCAGTGTTCTGTAGTCTCTTGTTCATTGCGTATAGGGAATCCTAGAATAATAGAACTGGACGGAACCTTGAGGGACCATCAAGCCCAGTCCTCTGCTCTTATGACAAGACCAAGCACCATCTTGACCATCCCTGATAGGTGTTTATCTAACTTGCTCTTAAATCTCCAATGATGGAGATTATACATTCTCTCTAAGAAACTTATTCCAGTGTTTAACCACGTGGATAGGAATTTTCTCCTAATGTCCAACCTAAACCTCTTTTACTGCAATTTAAGTCCATTGCTGCTTCTCCTATCCTCAGAGGTTACTGAGAATATTTTTCTTCCTCTTTGTAACAACTTTTTAGGTATTTTATGTTCCCTCTGTCTTCTTTTCCAAAGCTAAACAAACCCAATTATTTCAAACTTCCCTCCATAGATCATGTTTTCTAGACCTTGAATCATTTTTGTTGCTCTTCTTTGGATCTCCTCCAATGTCTCCATCTTTCCTGAAATGTGGCATTCAGAACTGGGCATGATATTTCAGTTGAGGCCTAATCAGTGCAGTGCAAAGCAGAAGAATTACTTCTCATGTCTGTCTTACAACATTCCTGTAAACACATCCCAGTATGATGTTGGCTTTTTTTGCTTCAGTGTCACACTGTTGACTTGTATTTAGTTATGGTCCACTATGATCCCTAGATCCGTTTCAGCAGTTCTCCTTCCTAGACAATCATTTCCCATTTTGTACATGTGCAGCTGATTGTTCTTTCTTAGTGGAGAACTTCTGCATTTGTCCTTATTGAATTTCATCATATTTACCTCATACAGTTTCTCCAGTTCGTCTACATCATTTTGAATTATTATCCTGTCCAAATCACTTGCAACCCCTCTCGGCGTGGTATCAAATGCAAAGTTTATAAGTGTACCTACTTTTTATGCCATTTTCTAAATTGTTGATGAAGACATTGAACAAAACCAGTCCCAAAACTGATCCCTGTGGAACCCCATTCATTATAGCCTTCCAGCTTAACTGTGAGCCATTGATAACAATACTCCAGGAATAGATATCCAACCAGTTATACACCCACCTTATAGTACTTCCATCTATGTTGTATTTCCCTAGTTTGTTAATAAAACGGTCATGTGAAACTGTATTAAATACCTCATTAAGTATAGATATACCACATCTACCGCTTTCCCCTTATCCTCAAGGTTTGTTTTTCTATCAAAGAAAGCTATTGGTTTGGCTTGACCTGATCTGTTCTTCACAAATTCATGCTGATACTGAAGTTAAACTGACTGATCTGAAATTTCCTTTTTATAGATGGGAACTATATTTGCCCTTCTTCACTCTTGTGGAATAAGAACATAAGAATGGCCGTACTGGGTCAGACCAAAGGTCCATCTAGCCCAGTATCCTGTCTGCCGACAGTGGCCAGCACCAGGTGCCCCAGAGAGGGTGGACCGAAGACAATGATCAAGCGATTTGTCTCCTGCCTCTGACAAACAGAGGCCAAGGACACCATTTTATCCCCTGGCTAATAGCCTTTTATGGATCTAACCTCCATGAAATTATCTAGCTTCTCTTTAAACTCTATTATAGTCCTAGCCTTCACAGCCTCCTCTGGCAAGGAGTTCCAAAGGCTGACTACACGCTGTGTGAAGAAGAACTTTCTTTTATTAGTTTTAAACCTGCTACCCATTAAGTTCATTTGGTGTCCTCTAGTTCTTCTATTTAGGGAACTAATAAATAACTTCTTTATCGGCCCTCTCCACACCACTCATGATTTTACATACCTCTATCATATCCCCCCTCAGTCTCCTCTTTTCTAAACTGAAAAGTCCCAGTCGCTTTAACCTCTCCTCATATGGGACCCGTTCCAAACCCCTAATCATTTTAGTTGCCCTTTTCTGAACCCTTTCCAAGGCCAAAATATCTTTTTTGAGGTGAGGAGACCACATCTGTGCACAGTATTCAAGATGTGGGCGTACCATAGCTTTATACAGGGTCAGGAAGATATTCTGGGTCTTATTTTCTATCCCTTTCTTAATAATTCCTAGCATCCTATTTGCCTTTTTGACAGCCACTGCACACTGTGTGGAAGTTTTCAGAGAACTGTCCACGATAACTCCAAGATCTCTTTCCTGATTTGTCGTAGCCAAATTAGCCCCCATCATACTGTACGTATAGTTGGGGTTATTTTTCCCGATGTGCATTACTTTACACTTATCCACATTAAATTTCATTTGCCATTTTGTTGCCCAATCACTCAGTTTGGTGAGATCTTCTTGGAGTCCCTCACAGTCTGCTTCTGTCTTGACTATCCTAAACAGTTTGGTATCATCCGCAAACTTTACCACCTCACTGCTTACCCCTTTCTCCAGATCATTTATGAATAAGTTGAACAGGATTGGTCCTAGGACTGACCCTTGGGGGACACCACTAGTTACCCCTCTCCATTCTGAAAATTTACCATTTATTCCTACCCTTTGTTTCCTGTCTTTTAACCAGTTCTCAATCCAAGAAAGGACCTTCCCTCTTATCCCATGGCCATGGGATAATTTACACAAGAGCCTTTGGTGAGGGACCTTGTCAAAGGCTCTCTGAAAATCTAAGTATACTATATCTACTGGATCCCCCTTGTCCGCATGTTTGTTAACCCCTTCAAAGAACTCTAATAGATTAGTAAGACAGGATTTCCCTTTACAGAAACCATGTTGACTTTTGTCCAACAAATTATGTTCTTCTACATGCTTCACAATTTTATTCTTTACTATTGTTTCGACTAATTTGCCCGGTACTGAAGTTAGACTTACCGGTCTGTAATTGCCCGGATCGCCTCTAGAGCCCTTTTTAAATATTGGTGTCACATTGGCTACCTTCCAGTCATTAGGTACAGAAGCCGATTTAAGGGATAGGTTACAAACCACATATAATAGTTCAGCAATTTCCCCTTTGAGTTCTTTTAGAACCCTTGGATGAATGCCATCCGGTCCCGGAGATTTGTTAACATTAAGTTTTTCTATTTGTTCCAAAACTTCCTCTAATGACACTTGAATCTGAAGAACTGTCCCGGATTGATCACCCACAAAGGACGGTGCAGATTTGGGAATCTCCCCAACGTCCTCAGCCGTGAAGACTGAAGCAAAGAAATCATTTAGTTTCTCCGCAATGGCTTTATCGTCCTTGATTGCGCCTTTTATAGTTCGATCGTCTAGGGGACCCACAGGTTTTTTAGCAGGCTTCCTGCTTCTAATGTACTTAAAAAACATTTTGTTATTTCTTTTTGAGTTTTTGGCTAGCTGTTCCTCAATCTTTTTTTGCTTTTCTTATTACATTTTTACACTTGATTTGACAGTGTTTATGTTCCTTTCTATTTATCTCACTAGGACTGGACTTCCACTTCTTAAAAGATGCTTTTTTGTCCCTCACTGCTTCTTTTACATGGTGGTTAAGCCACGGTGACACTTTTGTAGGTCTCTTGCTATGTTTTTTAATTTGGGGTATACATTTGAGTAGGGCCTCTATTATGGTGTCTTTAAAAAGTTTCCATGCAGCTTGCAGGGATTTGGCTCTAGTCACTGTGCCTTTTCATTTCTGTTTAACTAGCCTCCTCATTTTTGTGTAATTCCCCTTTTTGAAATTAAATGCCAGGGTGCTGGACTGCTGAGGTGTTCTACCCACCACAGGAATGTTGAATGTTGTTATATTATGGTCACTATTCCCAAGCGGTCCTGTAACGGTTATTTCCTGGACCTGATCCTGCACTCCACTCAGGACTAAATCAAGAATTGCCTCTCCCCTTGTGGGTTTCTGCACCAGCTGCTCCAAGAAGCAGTCATTTAGGCCATTGAGAAATTTTATCTCTGCTTCTCTTCCTGAGGTGACATGTACCCAGTCCATACGGGGATAATTAAAATCCCCCATTATTATAGAGTTCTTTATTTTGCTAGCCTCTCTAATCTCCCTCAGCATTTCAATGTCAGTATCGCTGTCCTGGTCAGGCGGTCGGTAATATATCCCTACTGCTAATTTCTTATTATTGGAGCATGTAATTACTATCCATAGCGATTCTATTGAACATGTTGATTCACTTAATATTTTTATTTCATTTGATTCTACGTTATCTTTCACATACAGTGCCACTCCACCACCCACCCGGCCTGCTCTATCCTTTCGATATATTTTATATCCCGGTATGATAGTGTCCCACAGATTTTCCTCATTCCACCAGGTTTCAGCGATGCCTATTATGTCAATCTCTTCATTTAATACTAGGTACTCTAGTTCACCCATCTTATTAGTCAGACTCCTAGCATTTGTGTAGAAGCACTTTAAAAATTTGCCACTGCTTATTTGTCTGCCCTTCCCTGGTGCATTGGATTCCTTTGTATGCGGTTGTCTGTCTGCTCTGGCCCATGGTTTGCCCTCTCCCCTCCTCTCTTTCTGACTACAGCTTAGAGAATCTCTATCAATGGATTCTCCTCTAAGAGAAGTCTCCCTCCGATTTACGTGCATCTCCGCACCAATCGGCTTTCCCCCATCTCTTAGTTTAAAAACTGCTCTACAGCCTTTTTAATGTTTAGTGCCAGCAGTCTGGTTCCACCCTGGTTTAGGTGGAGCCCATCCTTCCTGTATAGGCTCCCCCTCTCCCAAAAGCGTCCCCAGTTCCTAATAAATCCAAACCCCTCTTCCCTACGCCATCGTCTCATCCACGCATTGAGACTCTGAAGCTCTGCCTGCCTACCCGGCCCTGCGCGTGGAACTGGAAGCATTTCCGATGGCCACCATAGAGGTCCTGGATTTCAGTCTCTTTCCTAGCAGCCTAAATTTGGCCTCCAGGACATCTCTCCTACCCTTCCCTACGTCATTGGTACCTACATGTACCACGACCACTGGCTCCTCCCCAGCACTACGCATAAGTCTATCTAGATGCCTCGAGAGATCCGCAACCTTCGCACCAGGCAGGCAAGTGACCATACGGTTCTCCCGGTCATCACAAACCCAACTATCTATGTTTCTAACAATCGAATCACCCACTACTAACACCTGCCTCTTCCTAACTGCCATTCCCTCCCCCTCAGAGGTATCCTCAGTGCGAGAGGATACCGCAACATCCTCTGGGAGGAGGGTCCCAACTACGGGATGGTTTCCCTCTGCTCCCATTGAATGCTCTGTTTCTTTGAGACTTTCATCCTCCTTAAGAGCACTGGGGCTCTCAGACTGGAGGTGGGACAGTACTACAATGTCCCGGAAAGTCTCATCAACATATCTCTCTACCTCCCTTAGCTCCTCCAGTTCAGCCACCCGGGCCTCCAAAGCCCGAACCCGGTCTCTGAGGGTCAGGAGCTCCTTGCAACGGGTGCACACATACGCTACCTGCCCTGTGGGCGGGTAATCATACATGTTACACTTGACGCAATAAACAGGATAGCCCCCACTCTGCTGCTGGGCTTCTGTCTCCATTTTTCTAATGAATAAGTTTAAGCAGATACTGGGATTCTTTTTAAACCTCTGGAATATAGATTATTTATAAGAGTTGTTTTTAAGAAGGTCAGAAGTCCCTAGTGCCCTCTAACCTCCCCCTCTAAACTCCCTCTCCAAACTCCCTGTTAGCTGTTCCTGTTCACAAGCTCCCTGGTCGCTGAGTCACAGGCTTATATAGCTCTGGTAGCCCCTCCCCCTGACTGAGGCTCAGCCAATTAACAGAGGCTTCTAGATTTCAAACCTTTTAGAAGCTCCTTCAAACAAACCAACCAACCAAACACAAGCTCAGCACACAGCAAATAACTCCCCCACACACAAACACACACTCCAGACAACCACTCTACCACAAGGGTCCCGCTTTTACTCCTCTTTTACCTGGAGAACTCCCTCTCCAAACTCCCTGTTAGCTGTTCCTGTTCGCAAGCTTAGCTGTTCCTGTTTGCAAATCATGGAATCTCTCCCGTATTCCATGATTTTACAGAGATTATCACTAATGGCTCAGCTATCTTCTCAGTCAGTTCCTTGAGTATTCCAAGATTCACTTCATCAGGCCCCAGTGACATGAAGGCATCTAACTTGTCTAATTTTAACTTGTTCTTTTTCTATAATACTTTCTGAACCTACCCTGGCATTCACTATGTTAGGCATCTAATCACCCCCGGTCGTCTTGGTGAAAACCGAAACAAAAAAGACATTAAACACCTCTGCCATGTCCACATTTTCTGGGTTTTGGTCCCCCCCCCCCCCCACTTAGTTGAGTAACATTCCTACCTTCTCCTTGGTGTTCCTCTTGCTTCTAATATATTTAAATTAATTTCTCACACAGAGATTTTGGGACCAGTTCTGAAGATACTTAACCTGCCATAATGGGACTTCTCATGGTACTGCGCTTTGTACTTGATAGTGTTTATATGACTTGGGTCTTCATTAGGGATGTTAAATATCGGTTAATTGACTAGTCAATTAACCTCATGAATTCTTATCAGTCCACTATTCTATAGTCCCTGGGCAGCCCCTATCCGGGCAGGAGGGGTCTGAGCTCCCAGATCCAGTACGAGCAGGAACTGAGCTCGGCTACCTGCCTGCCTGGCTCCTAATACACTGTAAATGCAGAGTTGCAGAGGGAGTAGGTCTAGGACCCAGTGCAAGCTGGGACTGAGCTGGGCTGCTGGCCAGCCTGCTAAAAAATGTACTGGCAAGAGGTGGGGGGGGGAAAGGCGTGTAGTCTGTAGCATTACCCTATAAGCTTTTGCTTATCGGTTAATTGACTATTTGATTACATCCCTAGTCTTTGTTTACTTAATATTAATATTTTTAATGTCTATTAAAGCACATTTTTAAGATGTGGCTACATCATGCTGTAATTTTTTTTATAACTTGTTCATTTGTCCCTTCTCTTCCATCCAACAGCTGAAATGCTTCTGGTTTATTACTCTGTCCCGTTAGTATGTACATCAAGACCATTTGTCTTCCCTATGTCTTGCTAGAACTTTGTGAATTTGATATCTGGTTTCAAAAGCTGTATTTCACCCAAAGAAACTTTACTTAATTAGCTGGTAAGTCACTAAAGCAATTCTGTGAATGTAAATAGTGTAATTTGAATGGTTTGGCTGTGTCATAATCAACATAATATGGAAATATAGCCTAAGTATAGATATAATTTTGTAAGTACATTCATATGAAGGCTGAATGTCTTTCATCTATTCTTGCGTTCTGCACTTAAGTGTGTTTTGGATCTTTTTCTCATTATCTCAAACATTATAGCTTAAACTTTTCTTTTCTTTTTTTTTAAATAACTCAAAACAAAGCACTTACTTTTTTATCATGAGAATATAGCTTCTGAATACACAAGTGACCATAGAATAAGTACAGATGGGAAACCACAAACTACTTTGTCATCAGTACTGAACAATGTAATGAAATAATTCTTATAGGTCTGTTACCTGCTTTTCTAATTCTATAAGTGAGACTGCTATTTAGCATTTTAAAGAATATGCTATCACTCTAAATGAGCAAAACTGACTCCTTATTTCAGTGTCTAAAGTCAGGCCTGCACTAGACCTGGAAGGTCGGCTTAAGGTACGCAGCTCCAGCTAAGTAAATAACGTAGCTGGAGTTGGTTTACCTTTAGCCGAGCTTCATGCCATCTTCAGTGGGAGGCTGACAGGAGTAAACTCACCTGTTGGTTTCCCTTACTCCTCACAACTGCGATGAGTACCAGAGCCACTCTCAGCGTTCGATTTAGCAAGTCTTAACTGGACCCGCTAAATCAAATGCCAGAAGATCGATTTCCAGTGTGGCAAGTGGAGATGTGGCCTAAGACTCTGAAGATGTAGTTTTTTAATAGGGCTGGTATCAGCAGAGATTTTTATAATCATCTCAGTGATCATTACGATGTTTATAATGGATTCTTATTGTTTGCTTTATTTTTGAATATTTCCCTGGAAGATGTTTTTCTTAAAGGAATTGCATATCTTATATTTTTCAAACAGTAAATAATCTAGAATTGGAAATTTGGGGTGGTCAATAAGGTTATAAAATAAATCAAGGAAACTAAAACATGTAGAACTTGAGTTCACATAATTATTTGGCTACTGTAACTTGGTTTTCCTTGCGATGGTTAGCATCAGTGGTAGAAATTGTGTACTCCCATCCTGAGGTTTCTTTGGCTTATTATGTACATATCTTGAAAACCGTTGTTTTTCAGCCATTTTCTGTTGAGGTGAACTTTTTTTTTAACACCTGTTCCTTAATTGTGTGAAAAGAGAACTATTGAGCAAAATAAGGCGTGCCCTTATATAGGGGATTGAAAATACTATTTTTTTGCAAATCCCTGTCAATCACATACTGTTGCAGAGTACTATTCTTTTTATTGCAGCAGTGCCTATAAAGCCTGGTTGGGCCTTGCTACACTAAACACATACAAATAACATACATTGTTCTCAAGACTGCCTACTCCCAAATTGTTTTAGACAATGACAGGTGACTAAACCAACAAACGAGCAGGGAGAGTATTGTGAGGAAACAGTTGTGGCAGAAAATGGGTATGGATACATGTAAGACAATGTGGATTAGGAGATATAGCTAGACTAAAACTGTATTGGGGTTTACAGTTCAGTGGTGGCTCAATAGAAAAACATACATTTTACAAAAAAGTTGAGTAAACTGCAGTGAATTTTCCTTTCCCCCCCCCATGAACTAATTAGTTCTTGATACCAGATTAACTTGTTTAAAGTGCTTTTCTTAATGTCAGGATCAATTTAGTCAAATCCAATATACTACATTTTGTAGCTAAAATGGTCTTTATTTAACCTCTCTGATACTACTTTTTAAAAGTCTACCTGTATAAATTGTGACCGAGATTTTTATAAAAAGGCTACTATTGACAGTGAGGCAAGAAACTTATACAGCCTGTGTATGAGATTGAACTGGTTTGTTTGGAGCAACAGACATTCACACACAACAAAACTGACACTGTCTCTTTAATAGAGGTGAAGTGGTTGCTGCTATTGCATTTCTGCTGGTAATTTTTCCAGCTAGAGATGTATCCTATACATTCTAACGTACATGCCTTACTAATATTTTTGCTTCACAATCCTGCATGTCTGAATATTACCTAATCCTCACTTGGACAACTTTTAAAGGAGCTGCCAGGCATTGATGGCCCTGTGGCACGGTTGGTTTGATTGTCCATGTTAATAAATTTATATTTCTCTTCAAAGCAAATCCTTTTTCCTTTTGGTTCACCTTTTCTATATCTTTTTATAAAGTTCTTGCATTCCTAGTAGCAGCCCTCAGACAGGAAAAGACCCCTCCTTCCTGGACAACGTTTTAATAAGGGTCCCATTTTCAGACAAAGCATCAGTGGGATACCTAGCATGCAATCTGAGGGTTTCTGGAGGATTGTCTTCATGCTGCATCTAAAGAGCCAAATATGGAATGTAGTTAAGAATGAAGATGCACCTACAGAATAAGATGCTAATATCATAGCAAAGGCGAAGTAAATTAAGGACACTTACGTGAGAAATCTACAACTTCAGAGAGCACAGTCTGTCTGTGTCTCAAGAATGTCATGCATAGATATGTCAGTATTGGCCTAAGTCTAAATGAGGCTTCTTCAGAGGTTCTTTTTTTCTTCATACCCTCTGCTTTCTTGTTTAATAATGAATCTCTATCTTCCAACTCACTTCTATTTTCATCTTCTGCTGATTGAAAAGCTTACGAAAGGTATCCTTGTATGTGAGGAAGACAGAGCAGTCATAATGACAACAGCCAGCCCAGGATAGTGGAATACCCCCTGAAGGACAAAGATCAGAGACCTGAACCCAAGGGCATAACGTAAACTGGCTAAAGGTCAGAGCCATCCAGGATGGAATCACAGCCTAGTTTCCTTCCATGGAAAATGCACAGTCTTGTAGTGACAGATCACATCATTCATGGCCTGTGTAGCAAAAATGGGATATAATCACATCTTTCCAGAACAAAACTGTTACCAATATGCACCATACATAATAAGGGAAAGCTGAACACTAGCACAGACAGGTTTGGCTAAAGAAAGATGAAGTCCAACATCAAGGCAATGTACCTGTTAGCTTTCTCTTGCAACCCCACAGCATCTGTCTAGTGTCTTCCTTTTCAAAAGGAGGATTCAGGGACTCGGGCTGCAAGTGGTTCCTCAAAGGGTTAAAAGATTGGAAAGAAAACACACTTCTCATTCACCAGCACCACTTGTTTTGAGGAGAACTATTTCACACACAGCAAGTAGATCTACTCATATTTCTACTACAGAGTGACTTGCCCTTTGTCATAAGGATCAGTCCTGCACTGAGAGCAAGGCAGCCTCAAATCTAGCTTTCTGATGCAAGAAGTATCGACTGTAAGGGGGATATTCTGATATGGTCACTATGTCTGGTCTGAAGGAAGACATCCAATATGATTGATTTGTGATGTGGTCAAGCACTGGTTCAGGAATTTGGGACATTCTGCACTAGGGATGTGAAAACCCATTTAAAAGAGTTAACGCATATAATTTTAATTGTTTAACTGTTGGAGGGCTGGTGCAGATCAGCTGGGGCTTCACCATGGCTGCATTCCCACTGTCTCTGTGGGGCAGGGATCCTGCCTGCCATGTGCACTCTAGGCAGCAGCCGCCGCATCCGGGGAGCTAGCTAACTAGTTAGCGGTTACATGTTCACATGCCAGGGGGCAGGGAGCCAGTGCTCAGGGGGAGCCACTTGTAAGACAGCTACCCATGAATCCCACTTGCCCCGCTCGCCCCCTGCTGCCTCTGATAGAGAGGCAGCAGGACAGGGGGCTCTATGGGAAATGATATGCGCAGGGAGCCAGCTTGAAAGCTGGCTTTCCACATGTACCATCTCCCTGCTCCCCCTGAGCACCAGCTCCTGCCTCTCCTCACTCATGCAGCTGTTTTTGTGGTAGCAAGGGGAGAAGGCAGCTCTGCAGGAGCTGGCACTCGCAGGGAGCCAGCTCCTCACAGGCACCAGCTCCCACCTATCCCCTTGCTTACTGTTTCAGAGGCGGTGGCGATGGGGGTGTGTGTGCATGTAGCCAGTAGGATTAACCAATAAGCCCAGACTTATTGGTTGATCATGTAAATGACAACATGCTAACACCCTAGTGGGTAGATGGAAAATAAGTCTTATATGAAGTTGGGGGAGTATGTGATGCTCATTGCTAAATTTTAGGAAAACTAATATTGTATTTTTTCTCAGTTCCCAAATATCATTCTTCTGCTATGTGAGCCTATGTATGTATTATAGATATATATCTATTAGATATATGGATAACCCTAACCCTACCAAAGTCAAAGCTGTGCAAAATGTGTCTGACCATGAAATCTGGTGTCTTCCTATGAAATACGGCCTTTTATGTGCTTTTACCCTATTCTATACAGATTTCAAAGGGGAGACCAGCATTTCTCAAATTGAGGGTCCTGACCCAAGAGAGCTGCAGGGGGATCACAAGGTTATTTTAGGAGGGTCACAGTATTGCCACCCTTATTTTGGTGCTGCTTTCAGAGCCAGGAGTGTGGTGATTGTAATGATGGCCGAATGCCCAGATCTGAAGGCAGCACTCTGCTAGCAGCAGTGCAGGAGTAAGGGTGGTAATTCCATACCCATGTCGCCCTTACTTCTGTACTGCTGCTTTCAAAGCTGGGTGGCCACAGAATGGCAGCTATTGCAAGCCAAGGGCCAAGTTTGCAGGCAGCAGTACAGAAGAAAAGGTGGCAATATCATACCATGCCATCCTTACTTGTGTGCTGCTGCTGGCCATAGCTCTGCCTTCAGAGCTCAGTTCCTGGCCTGCAGCTCCACTTTAGTTTCCCAGCTCTGAAGGCAATGCTGTTGCCAGCAGCTGCACAGAAGTAAGGGTAACTACTGCAACCCCCATACAATAACCTTGTGACCCCACAACCTCTTTTTGGGTAAGAACCCCTACAATTACAACACCATGAAATTTCAGATTTAAACAGCTGATGTAATGAAATTGATTTTAAAATGGTATAACCTATGACTATGATACTGTCCAAAATTGACCATGAATTTAGTAGTGTATTATATATGTGGATGTACCACAGGTATGCTCCATTTGTTGCAGGTAATGCAGTCTGATATCCAATTATACTACAGATGCAAAAGAAACTAAGGAAAACTAATAGGCAGCCATAACAGAGCAGATAAGAAAAACAATGTCTATTGTCTTATAACCTGACAGGTTGACCACAGGCCAGGGGTGGGCAATAATTTTTGGTCGGGGTCCACTTCAAAAAAAGAAAGGGTCGGGGGAAAGTTATTGGGGGGAGGGGGGGGAAGAAAAGGGTTGAGGGAAAGTTGAGCAAAAAAAAGTCACCTGCCCCTTTAAGGTGGCCATTTTGAATTCTGTTCTCTGTGGCACACTGGTGTGCCACGGAACACTGGTGTAGTTGAATTGGTCCTGATATAAAAGTTTTGTGTCTGACCAGGATTCTACCATTTATAATAATAGGCCACAACTGAGGGATAAGAATTGTAAGTTTATGTCTGAAAGAAATGTTTGCTGCATTTCCAGTCTAACTTGGAGGAGGGAGATACCTATCAAATCATATTCTTTAACAGATACAAATGACATAAGTGTAAGGTTTTTATAAACTATCTTTAAATTATTTAAACCTGTACAGTGTTACATAAGACTCATCACTTCAGTCAATAGACTTGCTATAAGCAGATTAATTGAAACAGAAGAGGGGAGATGTTTGAATGACTTACTGCTAAACATTGGAGCCCACTAGTCATGAGGAGATATAGCAAAGGCAAGTTGGCAAATTCTGAGAAGACGACTGTCCAAATTGCATCACTCAATTTCAGAGTACGTGGCAAATATAGGGTAAGGGACATGGGGCAAATACTGATTGTGCTGGTCCTAAGATGGATCTGTATGCTGGTAACCGATCACTTTCAGTTAGCCAACATAATTACACTTGTATCTGTTGTGAAAAGTATAAAAACAGCTTTCTATATATTGATACTTTTATGCAATCATGAAATGACACAAATGGCTTCTGATGAGATCTCTTCATATGTAAGTGATTTGTATTAGCAATCATTTAAATTACTTTTAAATTGCTTTTCATTATGTCATGGAGTCCATCCAGCTGATATATTTGAGTCCTAAGCTTGTGAAAAATAGTGTACATTCCAAATGGATTCTGAATAACTGAGCATAGATGACGGATGATAATGGACAACTATTGACAATTAAACTTGCTGACTTAGTTCAGTTATCTGTCCCTTACAGTGCTGATTGATATGCCCAGCACTCACATATAGCAGATACTTTATAAATTCTGTAAAAAGGAAGTGTGATTCCCTGTAATAGTTAGATCCCTTGGAGTCTATTAAAAATCATAATAAAACACACAAAAAACTAAAAAGTACTGAGACTCTCCATTAGTGTTACCTGTACACTATCAGCAAAAACAGACTTATTGAGCTTATGCTATGTGCGTAGGATAGTAACTTGAGAGATGTTATAATTATGGTAAATTTAGAGCTGTTGTAATATCTAGTGGTATCTCTAGCTAGGATATATTTATAATAAAATTCTATTATCTTCCTCTTCTAACATTTTATAAATACCATCAGAAGACTGTTCCCTAATGTTTTGTCTGCTACGGGAGTCTGCACCTTACTGTAATTTTAAATGTTTTACTTGTCATTTCTGGTTTTGGTCATTAAGTGCTTCTTACAGGATTGCTATGCTACATTTTTATCCACCTCCTGTATTGTTTGGGTTACTGTTGTACCTTTTAGATTTCATGACTTCAAAATTTAATTTTCTCCTCAAGATTATACTTTGTCCCTTTTTTTAATAGAAAATTTAACTATAATCGTCCCACAGTTGTCTAGCAGGGTTTGTAAAGGCTTTCTCTCAAATGGTCCAATATTGGCCATAAAGACTTTTTTCAGGCTTGCTGCCTAACTGAATCAGTAAGTTACAATAGTTTATTGCAAGCTTCCAGCAAGAAATGCTGCAACAGCTTTGTAGTAATTAGTTGACCATCACTTAGGATTGCCAATTTTTGAATTGTTCAAAACTCCCCCGCCCCTTCTCTGAGACCCTGCCTCCCACTCACTCCATCTCCCCTTCCTCCATCGCTCGCTCTCCCCCACTGGGTTTGGAAATGGGGTTGGAGTATGGGAGGGATTGAGTGCTCCAGCTGGGGGTGTGGACTCTGGAGTGGGGCTTGGGGTGAGAGACTTGGAGTGTATGAGGGGGCTTAAGGCTGGGGCAGGATGTTAGGGTGCAGGAATGGATGAGGAGTGAGCTCCAGCCATGTGGCACTTACCTCAGGAAGCTCCTGGAAGTGGCTGGTATGTCTGGCTCCTAGGTGTTGGGGGGCTCTGTGCACTGCCTATCCGTAAAGGTGCCACCCTTCCAGCACCCATTGGCTGTGGTTCCTAGCCAGTGGGAGCTGTGGAACCAGCACTCAGGGTGGGGGCAATGCATGAAGCCCCTGGGGCTACCCCTGCACCGAAGAGCTGGATACAGCAACCACTTTTGGGAGCCACACAGGGAGCCTGCTTTAGCCCCGCTGCCCCACCAAGGTAACAGAGCAGGGGAGGATGGAGGGAGCCATCTTAAAAGCTGGCTCCCCATGAGCACCAGTTCCTGTGGAGCCACCTGCCCTGCCTCCCACTGCTGCCTCTGATAGAACGGAGGCAGCATGGCGGGTGGGGGGCCAGATGGGAACCAGTGTATGCAGGAAGCTGCTTTCAAGCCAGCTCCCTGTGCATATTGGTTCCCATGGAGATGCCTACCTCCTGCTTTTGCCTCTTTATCAGAGGCCGTAGTGGGAGAGCAGGTGGGAGCCAATGCTCACAGGGAGCCGGCTTTTAAGTCGGCTCCCTACAAGCACCGGCTCCCACCTGCCCCCTCTCTTCATGTAATTGGTGGACATTTTTGTGGTTACATGTTTACACAAATAGTTGATAGTTAACATCCATAGTGCTGACTAGAACCAATAATGCCCCTTTTTGACCAGGTGTTCCAGTCAAAAACTAGATGCCTGGCAACCCTACCTTCACATGGACTGCTGGCTGACTGCTAGCCTCTCCCATTCAGTCAGGGGCATCTGCTCTTGTCCCTATGTGGCCCTACACCCCCTTCCTCTGTCCCTATCCCTAAGTAGCCCTGCACCCCCACTCAGCCATCCCTTCTCCTCCTCCTTCTCCCATCCTCACGTGGACCTGCTTTCATTCAGTCTTTGCTCCAGTCTGTCCCCAACCAGTAACCTTTCTGAACCTAACTCTGTCTCCCCAGAAGCCCCACGTGCCTTGCTTTGCCTCTTCCCAATCCTGTGCTGCCTCCATCTGGCCCCATGGTCAGGGTGCTCTGAGCAACACAGCCTTTCCTCCTCCCTGTCTGCACTCCAACTGCCAGTGAGCCAGCTGCTCTGTTCTACTGCCACAGCAGCCTCTGTTGGGCAAAAGGCATAAATGCAGAGCATCTCCTGCAGAATGCACTTCTAAGGAGAAAAAAGTCTGGCAGGGGACATGAATTTTGCATATGTGCAGTAGCATCGAATTCCCTAAGGAGTATGTGGGGGATGGTTTCAAAATCATTTGTGTGTTATGTGCAAGAGGAATTTTTAATGCTGTGATCAAACAGTGATAGCATTAGGGATGTAAGCAACTAGTGGACTATCCAGTAAGCGTAAGCTTATTGGATAGTCAGGTAGTGACTAGTCACTTCTCCCCCTTGCTGCCTCTAACAGAGGCAGCAAGGAAGGGAGCAGGAGCTGGTGTTGGGGGAGCCAGCTTAAAAGCTGGTTTTCCCCCCCAGCACTATCTCCATGGATGGCAGGGAAGGCAGAGGCATAGTGGGGGACCAGCTGTGAGCCGGGAATCAGCTGTCCCGGCTCATGCCTGTTCCCCTCCCCTCCCCCCCAACACACACACTCACACTGAGCTTCAGCCCTGCTGGCTCTTAATGCATTTTAAAGGCAGAGCCACAGCGGAGTTAGCTCCCAAAGCTGGAAGCTAACCCTTCTGTGGCTCTGCAGTTTCCCTTGCTTATTGACTAATCGACAAGTTGATGGAAATTCCATTAACTAGTCAATTATTTGATTAAATGCAATTTAACATCCCTAGGTAGCATAAGAATTATAGCAGTCATTTTCATGTAATGTCCTTTAACTGCTTTCATTGTGAATGCTTAATAAAATGGTTTTAAAGGGGAGACGGTCCCTGCTAATGTTTGAATTGAATTGGAAACAATGTTTCATAGAATCATAGAATACTAGAACTAGAAGGGACCTCGAGAGGTCATCGAGTCCAGCCCCCTGCCCTCATGGCAGGACCAAATACTGTCTAGACCATCCCTGATAGACATTTATGTAACCTACTCTTAAATATCTCCAGAGATGGAGATTCCACAACCTCCCTGGGCAATTTATTCCAGTGTTTGACTACCCTGACAGTTAGGAACTTTTTCCTAACGTCCAACCTAAACCTCCCTTGCTGCAGTTTAAGCCCATGGCTTCTTGCTGTATCCTTAGAGGCCAAGATGAACAAGTTTTCTCCCTCCTCCTTATGACACCCTTTTAGATACCTGAAAACTGCTATCATGTCCCCCCTCAATCTTCTCTTTTCCAAACTAAACAAACCCAATTCTTTCAGCCTTCCTTCATAGGTCATGTTCTCTAGACCTTTAATCATTCTTGTTGCTCTTCTCTGGACCCTCTCCAGTTTCTCCACATCCTTCTTGAAATGTGGTGCCCAGAACTGGACACAGTACTCCAACTGAGGCCTAACTAGCGCAGCATAGAGCGGAAGAATGACTTCTCATGTCTTGCTCACAACACACCTGTTAATGCATCCCAGAATCATGTTTGCTTTTTTTGCAACAGCATCACACTGCTGACATATTCCGCTTGTGGTCCACTATAACCCCTAGATCCCTTTCTGCCATACTCCTTCCTAGACAGTCGCTTCCCATTCTGTATGTGTGAAACTGATTGTTCCTTCCTAAGTGGAGTACTTTGCATTTGTCTTTATTAAACTTCATCCTGTTTACCTCAGACCATTTCTCCAATTTGTCCAGATCATTTTGAATTGTGACCCTATCCTTCAGATTAGTCGCAGTCCCTCCCAGCTTGGTATCATCTGCAAACTTAATAAGCGTACTTTCTATGCCAATATCTAAATCGTTGATGAAAATATTGAACAGAGCCGGTCCCAAAACAGGCCCCTGTGGAACCCCACTTGTTATACCTTTCCAGCAGGATTGTGAACCATTAATAACTACTCTGAGTTTGTCTCTCTCTTGTGTAAGGTATTGCTGTCCCCTTAAAGGCTGAATGTTCTAAATTACTGAAGAATAGCAAAATGCAATGATCCCATCAAACCATTAATAAAAAGTCATACAAATCAAATGGTTGCATGACTTGTTCCTTATCCTTATCCCTATCACCACAAAAGATAAAACTAGCTATGAAGTGGCAACTAACAGCAAATAGTGTCTTCTGTTGCTGTCAGCAATAGTTTATTCCATTACAAAATAGTTTGATTCATAATAACTTTTCTTGCTAAACTCTGATGTGTGGGGAGATAGCGATTTGACTTAATGTAAAAGATGCATGGCTAAAATTTTCACACACTTTTAAAATCCTGGAGTGAGGGTCTGTATTAAGGCTTCTAGGCTGCCATTCTAGTTTCAGTGGGCCTCACAGCATTGGGTGATCTTAACATCCTAGAAACTACATCGTCTATTTACAATGGGATGCATTAAAAATGGAGCAGTCATCAAACTTTCTTACCTCATCTATTTAATGTAAATATTCTGTCTTTGTTTTAGAGATGTCATTGTGTAGATGACTACGTGATTAACCGATAAGCTCGGGCTTATCAGTTAATCCTGTCAACTATGCACATTCCCCACCTTCCACCCCGTGCTGCTGCCTCTGTTAGAGAGGCAGCAGTACGAGGTGGCAGGGAGCTCCCTGGCAATTGGGCCCGGAGCCCATTGTCTGTCAACCCCTGGAGGCAGGATCATCTAATAATTGTGTAACTGCTAAAATTTAATGCAGTTACGCAACTGTTAAATTACACACTATCTAACACCCCTACTTTGTTTCCTATCATTATTAGTCTTTCCTATTTCATAGTGTCCATCTACTTAGCATTAATAATGATTGCAATGAAAAAATTAATTTCAGAATCTGATTAAACTATTATTCCAGGATAAAATCAGCATGTATTTGCGTTTTCTTTTAAAGGAAACTTAATATTGGATATAGTTTCTGCTTTGTGAGCTGCAGTCTGGGACAGTAGAATATCCTCTGAGTTTTCATTGTTAAGCCAAGAAGTTTGTGTGGAATTCTGGTTTTACTTTGAGCCACAATTTTGGATGTGTGTGTTTTGCCAGTTACTGAAATCTGATTTTCCTGGAGAAGGAGATATATGCCTTTGGCCTTCTGGGAATTTGAATGTTTTTTATTCCCCTGCTCATGATATCCCATTTTCTCCATTGCTTAGGCTACTACTCTGAACCGTGGAAAGTAATATTATATTATATTGCAAACAGCTTTATCTAAATAGAGGCAGTCAAGCTTGACATACTTTTTTCTCTCTTGCAGAGTACTATGTATTTTGATGGTTTAAAAAAAACTATATATGCTCCTTTTGCTTTTGTAACGAGTTTATTGCACTTTTTAAATAAAAAAACACAATACACAAAGATACATTTAATACGATACCAGAGCTCCTAGAATATTTCTGTGTGATTCAATTCAAGTGATTAACACTCACCATAAACCTTAAAACAAATGTTGTGTGTCAATGTAATGGAAGCAAAAGCCTGCTTGTGAAGCAAGAGATTCCAGTTTCAAACATTTTTGTTACATAGGCAGTTCAGAAAATAAATGAAATTAAAATTTAATAATTCAGCTAAGTAGCTTTTATTACAATGCCTGAAGTATTCTAATCTAAACTTGTAGATCTTTATGATGGTTTTGCGAAACCCAGGTATTTAATTTATTTGCTAATTCTTACAATGCTGTTGGAAAAAACATTTCCTGTAAAATTACTTCTCTCGGGCAAGTGATCAAACAATTTTTTTTTAAAAAAATTGACTAACACAGATTTATCCACCCTAATGAAATTGGGGTGGATGGTAATCTTAAATTTCAGAAGAGATCTTCTGAGTATTTGAAAGCCCCATTTGTCACAGTCTCCTGTTTTTGGAGAGAATGACCTCACTGCACGTTAAGCAATGGATACCTTTGTCTGGCTTGCTAAAGGGTGTTTTCCCCTTTAATGGCACCTAGAGAGTTACCTGCTGTGTGGAGAAGCTTCGTACCAGGTTAGCAGGGGGGCATGCTAGGTGACCAGAAGAAAGAGGACTCTTTATGCCCATGTCTGTGCAGTAAGGATGTTGAGAAGCAGGCAACTGACTAATCGTATGATCACAATTAGTCAGTAATGAAAGGCAGGGTCCAGGAGTTACCCCCGCTGTGGCTCTGCAGTTTAAATGTAGTAGGAGCCAGGTGCACAGGGATAGGTCCTAGACCCCATGCAAGACTAGCAGCCCTGGCTCGTGCCAGATCCTGGACCGCTGTGTCTCTGTCCTTTAAACCGGCTCTGCTCAGGACAGACTCTCCTTCCTGCACCCTCCTCTTGCTGCCTCTGATGCAGAGGCAGCAAAGCGGGGGGGGGGGCGGGTGGGAGAGGCAGGTAGTCAAGTAGTGACTCGACTAGTTGCTTACATCCCTACTGTGCAATAAAACCCTTCTTTTTTTTCAGCTGAACGAGGCTGAGCAGCACTTGCTTTCCCACTCATAGAAGTAATTGAAATACCAGGATTCATCATGATCAACTATGGTATTATTCTGGTGTCTCCAATCTTGGGGTCTAGGAAGGAGTTTTTCCCTTATCAACACATTGGCCAAAATGAGGTGGACATTTTTGTCTTCCCCGCGGTATATTGGGGCTTAGTGAGGGGCAAAGAATAAAAGGGGTGGGAGGTAGGCAGGCTACGATTATGTAAGGTTGGGGCAGATGTCCAATGCAGGTACTCCATAGTGAATGGATATAGTGATTCAATAAAATGGGGTGGGAAAGAATTTAAAGGAGTTGTTCTTTGAAGGTGTGGAAGCAGAGGGTTTGGAACTCGTATGCGTGCTGCAGGGAGTCAGCTCCCCTTCTTTATCTTTCCCAATAACAAGTTGGCTGGGTCCTGGAGAGGTAAGGAGTAGGGTTGCCAGCACCCCATTGGTATATGTTTAATGAGTGTGGAATTACTTGCACTGCAAAATTTCATCTGCCAAAATCTCCTAATCAGGTAGAAATAAAGTTGCAGCATAATTAAATCACATTCAGTATCTGCTGTCCTTCCAGCATAACTGGATAATGCTTACAAATGCATTCTGTTTGGATACCTGTTCCATTTAGTAAGCTGGATGGTTTTGTAGTAAATGTCACACACAACCTTGCCCAGAAAATGCAGATTGTCTTAGGTACCACATTTTATTACTTTTTTTTAAGAGTACAAAGTTGTAGCATATTTGAATTACTTTTTTAAAATAAATTGCTGTGTGAAAAGCTTTTAGAAGCCTACCATATTTAAGCAGAACTACTGTTGGTTTTAACCTTATTGGTAGCTAGTGGTATTTTTACTTTTTGGCAGATGGATATAATATTGACTGTTTCTTAAATACTATAGATGTTACTACTTTGCTGTCTTTAAGTTACTATTTAACAATGCTAGATTTCTTGAATGAGGCAAGCATTAGTTTCTCTGTCTTGTTTCCAGCTATGTGCAAAGAGAACCACTTGTCATGGGTCTCAGCTGTTGTATCACAAATAATGTACCCATACTAAAGGGAGAAAAACCTAGGTACATTGGCTTCTTATTGTCCCAGGAGAAATTGTATGACACATTTTTATTGTAGTATGGTTGAGGGGAGCTACAAGAACGCTTTGCCTGAGGTGTTGAAATTGAGGGTTTTTTTTTTAATTCTTGAAGTAACCTGTTAAATTGGTTACTTGCGCTAAAATATTTACAAGATTAATAGTCCAACTTCAGAAAAGATAGACCAGTGACACTTATTAACATTAGTCTGTTCTTGACAGAACTGGTTTAGAAGCTTGTCTTCACATCCTCCTTTGTTTAGCCATACTTCACACTGGAATGATATTTATAACTGCAAAAAAGGGAGAAAATATCTTTGCCTAGTGTGGCTGAGAAACAGATGCTTGGTAATGTCTATGGTGCACAAATCATACTTCTGTTTTTTCCCTTTGAGCAAGTATTGATTCAAATATAAATTAATTCTAGAGTTAAAAATATCTTTGTCACTAAATTAATTCTCAGGTCTGTGTATTCACAGCTTCTAATGAGTATGAGGTTATAAAAATATTTTTGAAGGGGAATTTTTCTTTAAGGATGCAGCTTGTTTTAGGCTTTGATAATGGGAGTAATAACTTTCAATTATAAGACAACTGAATTATTTGGCAAATGTTTCTTTTTGTTTTCCTTTTAACTTTTTTGCCCGTTTGAACAGATCCCTAACGTATATATTTCTCCTTTTTCAGTGGCAGATCGTCTGGGCTGTGATCCTCGAACACGTTTCCATGTTCCTCCAAATACCAAGCAGTGGATTGCCTTGCTGCAGCGAGGAAATTGTACATTTAGAGAGAAAATATTGCGCGCAGCTTCACATAATGCCACAGCTGTGGTAATTTACAACAATATATCCAGTGAGGAACCTGTCACTATGACTCATCAAGGTAAATAGTATGAAGTCTGTTCCTCTTTTGTCCCCTTTGCCTTCTGGGTATTTTTCTGACATATACATTATTTTTAAAGCACTATAAATAATACAGAGCTACTTAATTTTTTTTTTTTTTTTTTTTTGCCCTTAGTTCGGGGTGGGCAACCTAAGGTCTGGGTGCCAGACGCAGCCCCTGACTTGCCTGATCCAGCCACCAAGGCTGGCACTCAAGGCCTTCCGCCACCTCCCCATCATGGGACTGGAGCACACAAAATCTGTAAGCCTGCTTCGTGCCTCCGCCCCCCCCCCCTCCCCCCACTCTGGTGTGTGAGGGGAATGTGGAGAGTGTCTTTCTCCTCCTCAGTTGAGGGCCACATCAATGAGGGTTGGTTTGTTTTGGGTTTTTTTGCTTCTCACTTGTGTGCGGCCCCCAACTGATTTTTCTGTGGGTCAGTGGCCCCTGATCTAGGGCCCATCCTTGCCTTAGTTCATTAAAACTACAAGCAAGTACACAATAAAGTGAAATGCAATGAATGTATCTAGAATTGGGCTTGTTTGTGGTTGTTTTAAACTGGAGAGGAATACACATATCCACTGAGTAACTTTTTTCTTTCCGCTTTTTGGGATCTTAGAGCTTATTGTTTTTGTTTTAAATCTTAGAGCTATTGCTTTTTGGAGAGGCAGAAAACAAAACACTATATAACGGAAGAGCTGTAACTTAATACAAAATATCTGGAAGTGAAGAATATGTATAGTAATATGTCTTGCAGCAGAGTTTTGAAGGTTGGAGTTTTCAAAGGAGCCAAAAGGAAGTAAGCTCCAAAATCCCAGTCTCCAGGCTTCTTTTAGTGGACGTTTAGAAGGACTTAAATATTGCTGATGGTACAGACTAATGTGGCCATCACACTGTTGCAATGCAAGAATAAAAAGGACATACTCAGTGTTTCAAGGAGGCATCGTCCTTATAAACATAACCTGAAATTCTTTTAGGATTCATTGTATCGATGGCCTGTTTCTAGGGCAGTTTACATGTAAAAGCTTGGCATTATGAGAGGATTATTTTGGAGCCTTATCTGTAGGCTTTTTCCTTCACTGAAAAAATCCCTTTAGCAGATTTCACAGCGGAGCAAAATACAACTACCTGCATTTTCCCAAAACAGTGTCTATTTACTTGGGATGTCTTCATCCTTCAGCTCACCCCAAAAAGACCAGTTAGTTTTGATGGTTGCATTTCCTTTGAAAGCTCCCCTAAAAATGTTCCACTACGTTTCTTTTGAATATAATGGGGGGGGGGGGAAGTGCTTGGGGAATTCAGAGTTCCCAAATTATCATTTTGTATCTCACCAAACCTCCTAGTGTGAATATGATCGGAACTCTAATCTAGAGAACCGAATATAGTTCAGAAAAGCTGCTTTTTTTTTTAGACATCTCATTTTCAGAATGAAACAAAGCCTCCTACAAAGAAATTACCCAGCACACGTGTTCATTACTTCTGTTGATTGTAACTGTCTTTTGCTTCATTCTAACAAAATATTTTTACTTTTTTTTTTTTTTTTTTTTTTTTTCTTCTCTCTTGTGAGCCATCACCATGTTTATCACTCCTTTGTTCATACAATTCCCCTGAAGACTTAAGCTCCAAAGGCAGAGATCTAAGTTGATGTGAGGTTTGTAAGGGTCTGCAGTATTTACTTCCAAGTGATTTCTGACTTCTACCGGCCCTAGCGAAGCAGGATACTTGTTGTAAGAAGATATTAAGATTTCTGTTTTTTCATGAACAAAATGAGCAGGAGAGGAAAAGACTAATATAGCTAGATTGACAGAAGGTAGGAAGCTTTAAGATAGCTTTTTGCTTGAGCAATCTTATCTCTGAATCATGCAGTCTTTTCACCCTGTCTCTTTATAATCAACCAGGATGGTTCTCAGATCTTTTAACTCTTCCCTTGCTAACGCTGTCAACAACCATATTCCTTGAAGCATTTTTTTAAGAGAGTGGCAATATCTCTGTGCTAGCTGGATATTTAAGCTCCATTCCTCCATTCTTCTAACTTTCCCCTTCCTTAAGGTGAGCAGTAGTTGAATTCTTTTCAGTCTGATAGTGTAGACTCTTATTGGGAGGAAAACTAGTTATAAGAACCTTAATTAAATAGCTGTTTGACATTTTTTGGCTAAATAGGTGCTACACACAAGTGATGTCCCACTTCCACACACTAATGAGAGTCAGTGGGTCTTGCTTCTGTTGCTTATCAGGTAGCAGCATATTCTGTTCTGCCAGGGTCCAGGGAAGCAAAGCAAGGAGAACAATAGCTGTCCAGGATGTAGTGCTCCTGTGAGCCATGTGCATGATCTCCGTGTAGTGAGAGTCCAAACAGCCTAAGAATGTTTGTGCCAAAAACAGGGTTGGGTCAAAATAAAAAGGATAAGTTTGTTTATGCCTACAACCCAAGATACGCAGCGTGGTTTATATACTTCAGTTATGAACATTTATTTAAAATATTGTCCCATTTCCCCACAAGGCACTCTTTCAGGTTTTTGGGCTGGGGAGGCAATTTTTAACTTATGGTTGGATCACTTGGATTTTTTGAAGGAGAAAATGTCTAATTTTGGAGAATTTGTTTTGATTAGTTCCTATATTTTTGATGATCCATATATGAATATATTACAATAAAATTAGCAATGTAGGACAAGCAGGCAACATTTAAAGCTAATCTAAGCACCAGTGGCATGCAGATAAAATAAATAAACCAATTAAAACTTAATTTTCAAGCCTTTAAAACAAAGTTCAGAGCACATGAGGGATGTTAAATTTTGATTAACTGACTATTGATTAGTCGATAAGGGTACTTCCTCCTTTGAAGTGCAGAAACAGCCCCAGGGCTGTTGCTATGCTTCAGAGGCGAAAGCGCTGCCGGGACCACTGGTCCAGCTGGGCTCTTCCTCCTCTCCCCCCCCCCCCCCTCCACTGGCCCTGTGCTCCCTGCGGTGTTTAAAAGCGATAGCACCACGTGGAGTCCATGGTCAGTGGGGACTCCCCACTTTGAAATGCCACATGCAGCTTGGGGACTCCCCAGCTGGCCCCAGGCTCCATGTGGCACTGCCTCTTTGACATACCCTCTCTTCTTCCCCAGTCATTTGCTACCTTTTTCTAATAGAGACAGCAAGGAGAGGGGAACGTCAACACACTAGTCTATCAAATGAGCAAATGCTTATCTGATAGTCGACTACTCGACTAGTCGTTCACATCCCTAGAACACATTAGAGAAATATAGTAAAATATTGATTCCACATTCTTTATGTATGAATTTTTGAGCCTTTACATTGGTAGCAGGGTAGTCATATTATATGATACATTGCTCTGATGGAGTAAATGTGATCAAATTACTAATAAGTACAAAAAATAGAAGGGGCAAAATCAGACTAAGACACAAAATGAGTTAAACTTATCAATGGCATAAAAGGCAGTAAGAAAAGATTATTTAAATATCTTGGGCATAGAGAAACAAGGAAAAGTGTAGGTCCTCTACTTAGTAGGAAAGCAGAGCAAAACTGGTGACATGAAGAAGGCTGTGGTGTTTAATGTCTTTTTTTTTGTTTGTTTGTTTCACTTCTTAACTAAAGGTTAACTGTGACCGGATACACAATACAATTAATACAGGTTGAACCTCTCTAGTCTAGGGATGTAAGCGACTAGTCAACTATCTGAGAGAGGCAGCAAGAGGTCGGGGGAGCAGTAGCTGGTGCTGTGGGGAGCCAGCTTAAAAGCCGGTTCCCTCTAGCACTGTCTCTGGGGGGGACAGGGAGGTGGAGGCACAGTGGGGGAAACTGTGTGAATCGGGATGCCTGTTCCCACTGTGGTGCTTTGTGAGAGACTCGATCAATCCCCCGCTGGCCCCAGCACTTAGGGCTTTTGTACGTTTTTAAAGGCTGAAGCACCGCAGTGGGAACGCGGGGCAGGTGGAGGACTGCTTGAGACCCCCCCGCTCACTCCGTGCTCCCTGTGGTGCTGCTTCTTTTAAAATGTAGCAAGAGACCCATGGGAAACTTGGCCACACCCATGATTCATGGGCCAACTAAAGTTATAATGAACCACAAAGGCTGCTGGACCAGAGTCTGCCAGAATAGAAAGTTGCAAGCTGTAGTAGTAACCAGGGGAAAGAAATGCAAGCTAAAATAGGGAAAACAGATTTAAAGAATATTTTAGATGCAGGTCAGCAGGGCCTGATGAAATTCATTCTAGGGTGTTTAAGGAACTAGCTGAAACAATCTTGGAAATGTTAGCAGTTATCTTTGGGAACATAATGAAGTTGGGTAAAGTTTCAGTGTAGAGATGTAAAAAAATCGTATAAACACAGTAACTGTATAACTGATCAAAATTGTATTGGTTACACGGTTAAACATTTAACTGTGGGTAGGAAGAGAAAGTTGCTGGAGGGGAGGCCCCTGCACTAAGGGTTCCAGCTGCTGGTCCCACGCGTCAGACTCTGCTGCCAGCAGCATCCTAGTACGCCCAGGGTCTCACCTGCTGGCCCCACTCCTGGGTCCTTGGCTGTCAGCCCCATGCTTTGGACTTTGCTGCTGGCATCATCCCAGCACATGTGGGGTCCCAGTTGCCAGCTCCACTCCCAAGATGCTGCCAAGGCCTAGGGCTTTGATGCCTCTCGCTGACAACATCTGGGACCCCACACGTGCTGGGATGCTTTCCGGTGTTGGAGCCTGAGATGTGGGGCCAGCAGGCTGGGTTGAAGCTTGAGGCATGGTTGCAGCAGAGCCCCTGGCACCAGGCTGTTAGCAAGGAGAAAACCTGGGTGCAGAGCCAGCAGGAGGAACCCTAGCACAGTTTAACTACTGAAATTGATAAGCATTAGTTTATCCATTAAAAAGGAGAACGAAGGAAGCCCAAGGAACAGTAGTCCAGTCAGCCTTAATTCAAAACCTGGAAAGATAGAACAAATTATTTAACAATCCGTTTATAAGCACCTAGAGGACAGTAGGATTAGAAGAAATACTCAAGATAGATTTGCAAGAACAAATCATGTCAAACCAATCTAATTTTCTTCTTTGACAGGATTATTGGCATAGTGGATTTGCAGAGGAGGAATCAGTAGATGTGAGAGATCCTGATTTTTAGTAAGGCTTTTAATCACTCCTAAGGGACCTGGTACCTTAAGTCATGTCATTACCCCCTGCGTCTGACCCGCGGGAGTCTTGTTGATGCTGGCTGGGTGTCAGTTCTTTAGCACCACTAGCTTTTCAGGGACTTACTCTCTTTTAGGCTAGGCCAGCCCGTATTCACCTAGCAATAGATGTACCCCACTCCTTAAGTCCTTTTTGAGGTGTCCCACTGATATCCAGCCCCTGCAATTGGTATCTTACAGAATTTCCAGGTCCTTTGCCCCCATTTACTAGTTTTACCTTAAATCACCAGCCCTGTAAACCACACAACACTTATAATAAAACAAATAGATTTGAGAGACTAACAATTTAACTAGAAATCGGAGAGGTGGCAACAAATGGTTATTATACAAAAAATCATAAATTGCAAAGCTGGTTGTATGTTCATTAGTGGTTACCTTTCCTATCTAAAAAAATAACATTCTCTCCTTGTCCCCGAAGGTCCAGCAGAAGTTACAGAGCTGGCTGTTTCATAAGAATAGGGATGCAGTTTTTCCTAAGAATATTGTGTTCCTCCAGATGTCTTTTAAGCAGAAGGATCACATGCCCCTTCTTATAAGACTGGGGAGAAAGGTAAAGGGGAGAGGGGCCAGCAGCTGGAGGTGGAAGCAGAGCTGGTCCTTTTCCAGCCGTGCTACCTGAAATGCTCAGTCCAGCAGTTGCACTCTCCTGACCCAAGCAGCCTCTGGCTATGCTGTCTGCCTGGGACACTGCAGCTGTGCTGAACCAGACAGTGTCCCAAGCAGACAGCATGGCTGGAGACTGCCTGCAAGAGTGCATTAGTGGCTCCCCATGCCAGGGAGACTGGAGCCGGCACAACAGGAGGACAAACATTAGTCTCTTCCCCCTCCTTCAGCCTCCAGCCATGTAATGTAGGATGGGGAGAAGACCAAGAGAGTGCAGGGACCCTGAGCTAGGGGTGGGGTGGGTAGAGTCATGTAAGGAGATCTGGGAGGGGTTACATCCCCCCCCACCCCCTTCAGTTGGTGCCACCTTTGTGTCCCTCCTTACTAGTTGTCACTGGGATCGCTCACTCTTCTGTTATACTGAAAATTATTTGATCTTCTTACGCTGACAGGTGAAGCCCTGTCTTGCTGTAATGTTTCTTTTTTCCACCTTTAAATGGTTTAGTTGTTTGCAGTTGCCTTTCATGGCTTTCCATTGAAAGTCTTCGTATTGTGCAAAGCTGTACAATTGAGCCTTCAATTGTTACATCACCTGATGACTAGTTTCTACCACAAGTGTATAAAGCACACTTTCAGTGTAAATACATGATACCATGATGATTAACCATACATGCATCCCACAACAATTATAAATCTTGAAAAGTTACAAGTTTTCTGGAGATACTTTTACATGTTACTCTTTATAGCTAAATATCCTGTAAGACATGTTCTGGTGTAGTGAGTTTGTCAGTTATGATGAGTTGTTCCTGAAGAAAGAGTATCATTTGCAAAGGAGCCTGTGCGCATCATGGAGCATCTCACTTTACCTAAATGGCACCCCTGATTCCCTAACCAAGCCCACAGAGCTATATATTTAACACTGAATGGGAAGTCTAAGTCCCATCTGCCCTGTAGTCCAAGCTGTTACATTTTTCCCATTAACTCTTCCCAAAGAATAGCCTTGATAAATATGTGGTTGTTGGAGCATTTGCTGAAAGTTACCACATCCAGTCACTTAAACAAATAAATTCCATAGTAGGGGACGGCTTGCATTTCCACCTCGGATGATCTCAGCTTTTGTGGTATCCTGCAGGAAGAGAGAGTTTAAGTACCTAGGACCCAAACTATATGAGGTTTGGATTCAGAAATCATACATATACAAAGTCAGTAAAGATTTACCTTTAAAATTTTGGTGCTCTTTGAAGGATACCTATCCCTTTGTGGATTTCAGCAAACAATCCTCCCTTAAGTCAGTTTCTTTTAGCATGGTGGTGAATATTTCATCTAATACATTTTTTTCTTTTTCCTGGCTGAATATGTGGAAATGTGTTTATACACTTTCTCAATGTACTGCTACAGCCGAGTACATAATCTTTTTGATGGCCAGATATCAATTGTCACTTTCCAATCAATGTTTTCATCATATCAAATGAAAGCAATTGGCATCTTTTACAGCAGAAGCTGTTTGATTTTATGTGCTCTAATAGTATATTCTCTGACTTGAAGGCTTTAATGCTACATTGTCTCCCAGGGCCAGCTAGCAAAAGAGTTATGAGCTTGTATCTACTAGCAAAAACTTGCTAAGCTTAGTTACAACAGGTATGTGTATGTATGTATATTCCACGTATCCTACTAAATGTCCTCTGTTGGGTAGATGAAGGACATCTTTTCCAGAGCAGTTTGTATTAGGTAGTGACATTACTGGCAGGAAGGCAGCTTTATCGGTGGTTTTGTTTCTTTTATTGAAGCAGAACAAATAATGGGCAATGCACCAAGAGAGAATATGTGCTGGGGAAAAATATTTAGTAGCTGTCTTTTTATAGTCAGTAATGGGAACAGGAAGGAAATGCAGGTAAAACGAAAACTAGTGTTAATGTTAATTTTTTTAATTGTTTAGTAGAAACTTAAATTTAACAGTGTTACTAAGTCACTGTAATTCATTCTTAAATTCAGGTAAATCGTGACCTTTTTTTATTAGTTAGGCTCATTGATTCTTGGTCTTGACAGGAATGCTTGAAAACGAAGTGTTGCATCCAAGTTGACACTAACATTCTTCTTGTCCTCCTTTGTACCTTGAACTACCTTTTTCTGGGTCTTTGTTTTCTGACTACTATCTAGTACTCTAACCACACCGTCCACATCTCATACTCATATGACCCAGCCATCTCTGCTCTTTTGTGAGGAGGTCTACTTGCATCATGTTTTACATCTTAAAATAAAACTTTATTTAAATAAAATTACTAAATTCCATTGATTACTGATTTTATCATTATTGTCAATGTTACAGAAATTTTCTCCTTAGGTCTTTGTTACATCTAGTATTACATCTTTACATCCAAAATAGACTCAAATCTTTAAAGTAATCAGAACAAGCTTGCTTGCTTTAATCGCATCCTTGAATAAATAACGCATCCCTTGGAGAAAGAGAATATCCATTCAGTGATGTATGATTGACTCTTTGTTCTGCTTTTAGAATGAAGACTGTAGCTTTTTAGAGCATGAATCTTGCACCATATCCCTTCCCTCCAAACCAGAAAAGCATGAATTACATATTAAGGGAAAGAGATAGTCAGATGATATTATCCAATAATAGAATAGTGATTGAAGAAGAAGAATTCATGCTTGTTTTGAAATGTGGTCAAAGAAGAATGGATGTGTTCTTCGTCACTGGTTCAAACAGGTATAATAGTAGATTGACTTCAGGTCACTAATGACAGTTCAGGGATTTCAGTCTAGTTCAGAGTTGACAGGGCTCTAAAGTTCATGCTGCCATCGCAGTTACCAGGTTAATGCTTGTTGGCAGGCACTTAGACTTCAAGAGAGGAATGGATGCAGAAGCAGAAATAGTCTTGCTCCAAAAAGTGATTTCAAGTCGGGATTCAGAGATATTGATAGAACAATGAAGAGAAGCTTGCACCAAATCTGTCCTTGTGATCATACTATATATAATTTATTATTCCTATCAGGCACCAAAAAGCATCTCACATCAACTTGTTTCTCCACTTACTTAAAACTGTGTTTTACTTACTGAGGTTAAGCCCATGCAGTCAGTCCAACTTTACATAAGCTTATGAGTCTTAGATGATGTAGAATGAAAAGACTCTAGGTGGTGACAAGTGGAATTCTGTTTTCTCTTTTTAAGCCCAAAAGAGAGAACAACAGAATTCCACTTGTCAATGCTACAGTCCGCAACTTAAACCCCTCCATTATCAAAAATCTACAACTTATCCTGGAAAATGACCCCTCGCTCTGAGGCCTTGGGGAAAAGGCCAATTCTCACTTAGAATTTGTTTCAGGTTAGGGGGTTGTCTTTCTGGTAACCAAACAGCACAGTTACATCAAAAGCATCCAAGAACCCACCCCTGCAATCAGCCCCGGTGCCAACTCTGCCCACGCATCTACACAAGCATTTTCATCGCTGGACCCAACCACATCAGCCACCAAATCAGAGGCTCATTTGACTGCACATTCACTAATGTGATCTATGCCAGCAATGCCCCACTGCAATGTATATCGGCCAAACTGGACAGTCTCTATAGGAAAGAATTAATGAACACAAATCAGATATCCAAAAAAGCAACACACACAAACCTGTTGGAGAACACTTTAATCTTCCTAGACACTCATTAATGGATCTCAAAGTTGCTGTTTTGTTTCAGACCAATTCCACAAGCCAAATACGCAGAGAAGGATTGAAGCCTAACTTCATTCCCAAGTTTAATTCTTATATTAATGGTTTGAATTGTGGTATTAGACAGCTCACACGTTACCAAACAAACAATGAAGGTGCTAATGATTCTTAATGTCTGTATAGAATCTGGTGTTGGTCATCTTCCTTTCCAAGTGCTAACCAATGGTTATCAGCCTCTTAACTGTTTAGTATTTGAAATGCCACTAGACTAATTGTTGTTTTTTAAGTTTTTCCTGTTATAGACTCACTCAGGTATCCCTCTGACGCTTATCTACTTGCTGTCTTTTTTTTTTTTTTTTTTTTCTTCGTCCCCTTCAATTTTTTTTCCTTCTCTCCCCTCCCTCCTTCCCTTATTTATTCTTGGATCTGGACTTCCAACACTCTGGTCATCTGAAGAAGTGGGTTGTGCTCACGAAAGCTCATAATACCATCTACATGTTTTGTTAGTCTTTAAAGTGCTACTAGACTATTTGGTTTTTTTTTATTGAAGATTTTGGTCATTTTGAGGAAGATTGCAACAGAAACAAGCAAGTATTTTTCAACGCATTATGTAGAAATCTCTTGAGCCAAGTATTAGTGTTTTCCTCAGGACCATTGAATCCCAAAATATTTTTATTTGCTAACCTGTTAGGGCACACCACATTTTTATTTAGCTGACTTTGTTGAGTTTTGAATAGAATTTAGTGTGTAGATTTTTAGCACTGAATTTTTTCCAATTTGTAGCTGACTAAAATGGATTCATTCTAAAGCTATTCTGACATCAAAATTTACATTTGCTCAGGGTTTTATGTAATCACTTTCATTCCCTGATTTAGCTCTGATGATTTCCCAACAATAAAAAACACATTCAGTCGTAGTGCAAGTTAATTCTGAATGTTTTTACTATGAAAGATCTAATAAAATTATTGCAAACAAAGTTGTAAATACAGATTCAAAATGGGGGGGGCGGAAGTAGAAAGCTCTGTCTATCATGAGGTTTTTTTCTCTGAATAAGAGATTACAGTGACCAGTTGAGAATTGCTGCTCTTTCCAAGGCCAACTAGATGTTCATCATTCATGTTGGCTTATTATATAGTGCTTCATTTGTAAATAAACTTGCAAACTAGATGTCCTGAACCATTTGTTCACCTTTTTATCCTTTATTGGTTGCTTTAGTTATACTTTTGTCATACTAGCCATGTTAATTCACTGGCTACAACACTGTAGCACACTACAGTGCAAAAGATTTAAATAGTTTTCTTCAAAGGTGACAGCCAATGAAGCTCAAATGCTTAAAGGCAAACTTTCAAATCAGTATATGGACATAATTCATTGATGAGAGGTGCAAGATTAAACTACATTGTCTTCCTTGTTTCTCTGAGCAAGGTTCCCTGTAAGCTGCATGGCTGCGCAGCCCTTTTCTGAGCCCCGCACAGAGTTCAGAGCTCCCTGTGCAGGCAGGGAGCTCAGTTAAGTGGCTGGGAAAGGCAGAACCAGGCACTTGCTCCCTCATGGTGGAGGAGCAGAGGCGGTGACAGCTGCATGCTGTCCTGGCTCCAGTCTCTACTCTGGTCCTCCCCTCTCCACTTCCCTGGAGGGTCTGTACTTGCTGGGGTGAGTTCTTCAATCAGGGAGGCAGGAAGTACTTGGGGGATCATGTGACCCAGATTATGCTGAAGCTGCCAGCTGAAGGGGGAAGAGGGATCTATGCTTCATTGCCTGCCACCAGCTATGTGGAAAAAGCTGGGTAAGTTACAGACGCTACCAGATAGAATCAACTTCTCTGTCTCTTTACCAAAACCACCTCTGCCCCATGAACTGATAACCGAGAAGCAGCCTCCCCCCTTCCTGATTCTCCCCTAGTCCTCCTGTTGGGGAATTGGCTGGGCTGGGATCCCTTCTGTTACACGCTCAGCAAGGGAGTGTATGTCACCTTTGCATGATTACATTTCAAACAAGGTTTATATAACTATTAATAGCTTATGGTAAGAGAGACAAATTCTTTTAACAGATTTTTTTTTGAGCGTTGCCAATAGCTAAATCTCTGATCTTAATGATATTTTTAAATCCTGTGTTACTAGTTAATACATGGTAAACTATATTGCATTAAGGCCAGATCTTCGCTATGTGGTAGAGTTCTGGCTCTTATGAGTCAGAAGTAGCAAGTACTAGGTGTGATGCTCGCTGTTTTGTAGAATGAAATCTTATTTGTGAGGTCTTTGAAACATGCATCTGTCTGTTAGAAAGGATGATGATACATGTACTCTTAGGTCTCAGAGGGGTAGCTGTGTTAGTCTTCAATGAAAAAACAACAATGGTCCTGTAGCACCTTAGACTGACAAATATAAAAACAGTATCATGAGCTTTCGTGAGCACAGTCCCCTTCAGCCAAGAGTAGTGTTAATTTTCTTTTTATTTGATTTTATATTAAATAATCATAAGCATTGTTCCTTGTTAATTATCTCTTGTTTTAATATATTTTCTTCCACACCTATGGACTATTTAAATATATATTTATATCTGTGGTTTTTGTTTGTACTGGTCAGTGCACATCCACACACTACCTCAATATTAGTGTTGCACATAAGAAAATTCAACCCTCCCTAGGATGGAAAATCTTAGAGGGAACACTGCTCTGGATGTATTTTCTTCTAATCCACACCTGACTTTGCATCCCTTTTTACTTTGGAGGCAACCAAAGATATCAGTCAGGCACTGCTTGAAATGTTTATAGGGATATTAGTGGTATTGGTGGAAACAGGCATGGAAATGCTGTCAAAGCAGCTTTAATAATTTTAAAAACAACTAATAGTCTTGCAGCACCTTAAAGACTAACACAAACTAAAAGCAGCTTTAATTGCCTTCATAGAAACTTGAGATCTCAGGGAGTAAATCTCCAGAGCTACAAAATTATCTGGCAAAAGAGGTTTGGGCAACAGGTAGGAAAAGAAATACTTCTTCAAAGAACTCTCCTCCATCTTTCATAAAGTACCCTCAAAGATGTATTTCAAACTTGTAAAAATGTACGTTCTCAAACAAAGACCTACCAAAAATGATCTGCCTGACTTAAACTGGTTCTCAAAAAGGAGAACCTACAAAGGTAGTGAATGCATCACTTATATCAGATGTTAACAGACTACAGTATATGTTGCAGAAAAAGAAAGCAGTCACATAAGACACATGCTGCGGTGGTCAAAATGAAGTCTGTTTTCCTATTCTTTACAGCCTTACAAAGTTAAGTATATAGAAGCATCGCTTGGGGCGAGGGAGAAACTACTACATCAAGTGTATGTAGGTGCATTTCTGTCTTTGGCTGCTTTATGCATGTTTCTCCAGAGTTGTTTTGCATTGTTGAAAAGAATTAAAAGGCTGAAAGGGTTAGGTCATTTTTTTTGAATAAAATTTGCATCCCTTAATCATACGTGATGCCCCTCAGGATCCTACAAGATTTTCTGTGTGAGCTTGAGCTATAAATGCTATTTACAGAAGGTAACAGAATCTGCACCTAGAGGGAGGATGCACAGTACAAACAAAATGATTGGTCACATCTGTTTGAATCTAAGAATAAGGCAGTAGTCAAGAGGCAGGTGGAAAAAGAGAAGCTATACTTACCATTTTGAAAAAATTCAACCCTGTCATAATTTCAGGTCTGAAGAGTGTATTTTTTTTCTATGGTGGTACTCTCTTCTGAGCACAACATATGGATTTATCTTCCTGATGCCCTGTAGAAGTGGTACAAATGCCAGTTTTGCAGATGGAGGTAAGAGACAGATTCAGTGATTCCCACAAGGCCATAGAAGAGCTGGACAAATTTATGATTACACAATTGGTTTTTAATAAGACACATTTAAAATTTAGCTACTATATTATGCATTGTACTAGAAGCCTAGAGGTGCTTCCTGACATTTTTTAGGAGTCTAGAGCACAGCTCATTTGTAACACAGTGGTCTCACTTCTACATAATGCTGCACTACATCTTTGAGAATTAAAAAGCATGTTTCTTTGGATGAGTCTGAGGGGTAGCCATGATAGTCTGTAACTGAAAAAACGTAAACAACGGATGGTCCTGCAGCATGTTAGAGACTAGCAAAAAATGTAGATGGTATCATGAGCTTACATAGAGTTTGATCTTTATGCATTGTTGAAGCTGTGAATATAGTGGAGAAAGACAGAAGCACCTAGAAGCCAATGATACCTTACTAGATTTATAGAATCATGCTCGTGACAGTAAGCTATTATAGCCAAATCTATATGAACTGGACTTGCGGGAAAATGAAAAATGTAGTTTAGAATCATGCTCACTCCTAAGTAAAAATCCACTTAATGTTTGAATGGCAGAATGGAGCAATTTTGTGACTATTAAACAATGCAGATGCCAAGAGTGGAATTCTAAACTGGTCTTAGAGTTCAGCCAAAAAAGTTTAGTCCTCTGGTTTGATATTCAGTTGTTCCTTTTGCAAGACGTTAGTCTTGATATATCCCAGTCCTGACAACTGCTATATTGAAAGCTTGAAGCTTAAAAAAAATACATGAGCTGCTCTGTTGGGAAGAATATTCCTGTTTGACTACCAGATGTTCAGGGGAAGTGAAAATGCCTTAATTTGTCTCAGCCTTGTTCAACTGGCACATAAGTTATACTTTGAAGGTGATTTGCCAGTCCCAACTCTTTGAAAAGCTGCATGCACTTTCTGGATTTATCCTCAGTCTTAATTTCATCCCCTTTCTTCTGAAAGAAGAAAGAAAACTAGAACTGAATGAAGTTCTGTCATTTACATTAAACAATGCAGTTGTGAACTTTAAACTTCAAGATACTGAAGTCTGTAGGCATATTTTCATAATTCTGTCCAATGCCTGTTCTTGCTCTTATAAACTAAAAATGTTTGAAGGTTTCATTTTTCATTCATTCTATTTGCACTACTGTGCTTACCTTTAAATGTCTTTTTTGTTTTTGTTGGACTCTAGAGTTGACTATTGCAAGCAAAATAGTCTTAAACTAGTTGTCCTGTGGCACCTGGGCAGGATTTTATTTACATTAGTACAGCTGAGTCAGGGAGCCTGGTTACATTCTTGTTCTATGTGTATCCATGTCCTCCTTGGTAGACTAGTTATGAATTCAAGCTTTAGCATAAATATTGCTGATTTTCAGGTGTCAAATAGATTTATACTGCTACTAGAAATAGCAAATAGCTCAATGTGTAGGTGAGAAGCTTTCATATTGCAAGTCATTGTTGTAGGAGTTCCTTACATTTCCAAAGTTCTAGCCTGGTTATGGAACATGATGAATATTCTATCTAAACTGGAGTGCTACTGTAACTTCTTGATTGTTTGTAGCGTAGGTGAAAATTTCAGCTAATTGAAGATAACCTTTGTGTAGCTAGTTCACATTCTGAATGTTACATGATAAACTTAAAAAGCAACAAATGGTCTGGTAGCACTTGATAGACTAACAAAACATATAGATGATATCATGGGCTTTTGTGGGCACAGCCCGCTTCAGATTATAATCTCATGAACCTCTGAAATGCAGATGCTTGTGGTTAATTAGTATTTCTTGTATGTTCTGAACTGGAGTCCTGAAAATGCAGCCTGTGGGATAAAACCCCTAAATCCCCTTTTGATTGAGAATCCTGAATGTGGTAGTCTCCAAATGTATTCAACATTTTTATGGAAAGGTAGGAATTTTCATGTTCAGAATGTTTTGCGTGAAGAAAAACCACGTGGGTTGTATTAAAGATTTATAAACCAATTTTTTAAAACATATGCACAGCTTATCTACTTTAAAAAAAAAATACGCAAAAGCTACTCTAAATAGGTACCATCTGTCAAACCTAGGCACTAGTCTCAAAGCATGTGATGTTGGTAATCTCAGTTATATCAGTTCTCTCTTACTCCTACCCTCTTACTCCTAGCTGATCATCTGATATTGATGTTCAATTATAATCCCAGGTATCCTACACAAAGGTAGCTGTACAGATACCCTTTCGAAGGGATATTACTGTTGTGGGCAAATAGTTTTAGGGTCAGATTTTTCCTGTATCCCTTTTAGAGGTTAAATGTTGTCTTGACTTGTATCCACAAAAAACACATCTAATAGTTGTCTCAACCCGTACTTGAATCTTCCACCCCTAGGCAGGTAGTCTGCTCTTGTGTTAGTCCCTTTCAGATGTTCTAACAAACTGGAGGAATGGTCTGAGGTAAAGAGGATGAAGTTTAATAAGCATAAATGCGAAGTACTCCACTTGGGAAGGAACAAACAGTTCTTTGAGTGCTTGTTCATTTCGATTCCCATCAGGTGTCTGCATGCTGTGTGCACAGGCGTTGGAAACTTTTCCCCCAGCAGCACCTGTAGGGTCAGCTGTGGAGACCCCTTGAGTGGTGCAGCTATATTAGCGCACATATACCACTGCTGACCCTGCCCCTCCCTCAGATCCTTCTTACTGTCCATGATGGCATTGGAACTTCCAAGCTCCTAGTCCCTAGCACTTGATAGTGATTCTCATTTTCCTACCTAACTGCATTCTTTGAGAGATTCAGAAGAGGTGGGCAGGTGCCGACGGTTAGTTAGCTCCCCAGGCTCTGGGGCATGCCTAATGCCTCAGTTTGTGGTGCACCGTGTGCAAATGGCCTATGGCCAACAGCGACCGGCACGACACGGGTCTTCAGTGCAATGTTCTTCACCTAAGCAGTGGAAAGTGTAAAATCTTCAGGGGTTTTAAGCCCTGCACAAGGAAGAAGTATTGGTTCCAACAACTCCTCATGAGGCATCAGTGCTGTACCGGTGGATGGCCTTGGTGATCTTGAAAGATGAGACCTGGAGCGGTGCAAGTTCCCTCTTGACCATACTGTACTGGTGGCTTCGGTGGACACTTCAGCACCGGGTACATGTGACAAAGGTGGAGATCTATCGCTTCTGGCACCGAGCGGGCCACAACACTTGGTGTTGAGGTCCCATTCCCAGTCTTGGACCAGATTGAGATCAAGAGGGAGTCTGACATGGTGTTGATGCATTCCTGCAGGAGCAGTAGCGACCATAGGGGACTTGACAATCCCCACCCTCCTGACATCCACCCCCCACACAATGGCCTTTCTGGACACCCTGGGAATACCACCAGTCCCAGGGTGTACCCACATTCTCTAGATCGGTGGTGGTCTACCAGCCATCGGTCCTGATCTCCTGGGTACAGATGGCAGTCGAGGACACCTTCTGTGACTGTCTCAATCTGCTGGGGGGGATAGCCCAGTAATTGAGGTCCCGGACCACACCTCGCATCAAAAGTGGCCAGCTCAGCCAGAGAGGTAGGTACAAGACCACTGTATCCCTGAGCCTTCAGTGGACCCACTGCCACTGAAGGCTTTTTCATCCTCTTCCCTGGATCAAGCTCTGGTGGGGGGCCTCCGCTGATTGACCATAGGGCGTACCAAGAGCTGTTGCACCAGGTGGCCCAGAATATGAACCCTCCTTATGGAGGAGATACAAGAACCAGAGGACCCAATGGTAAACATATTATCCCAAGAGGGCCCATCGAAGGTGGCCTTGCTGATTATAAAGACTATCCAGTCTAATTATAACCACCGATGGCAGATCCCTGTTTCTGTATCACTCACAGCAAAAGGGGTGGAGAGTAGGTACTTCATGCCTTCTCTAAAGGTATTAATTCCTCTTTTCTCACCCACACCCCTCCTCTCTCATTGTGTCAGCTGTTAATGAGAAAGAGGCAGGGCCAGCAGGTGCCAGTGTCCAAAGCCAAGGAAGCTAAAAAGATCAGCCTTTTTGGTAGGAAGGTCTATTCTGCAGGGGGCCCGCAGTTGAGGATTGCAAACTGTTGTACCAATAAAAGCAAGCAGGATCTTATGAAGGGGATAAGGCAAAAAGCCACATTTATTGTAAAGATAATAATAAAGAAAAGATAGAAGCAAAGAACGTTGTTTAACTACTTATTCCTATCACCACTTAACCCATATACACATATATATAACATTCATTCAATCATTCATCCATTCATTCAGGTTCTGTGTAGTTGTTATAGTTACCAGCCTGGAAGTTGCTTGTGACAGAGTACCGGCCAGGTATTCTGTACACACGTGATGGTAGTGGAGAGCGAAGTCCTGATCAGATGCGCATCTGAAGCTCCTGGTAGGCTGGCAGCAGAACCTTGGACTCTGACTCCATAGTCTTTTGGTCCAGTCTTTATAGGAATTTCTTCCTATGCCAGTCTATGGGAATTGCTGCATCATGCTGATGACTACAGGGTGGCTGCCAGGTGCTCGTCAGTGATCTCATAGGGTGGACCTCCAGTCTCCAGTTTTTCTCCACTTGACACCTTTTGGTTGCACTGGCACCTGACGCTGCCTTCAGCCCTTTGATACTGTATTCTCAGGCTGGCACCTCTCAAACCATTCATTCATTGTCCAAGCACTCTCTCTTACATACATTCCCTAATTAATGTTTCACATACAGGTATATGTAAAATTATTATTATTATACAAAATAAAGAGTTGTAGTTACAAAAAGTTACAAAAGTTTCTGGGTGGCATTTCTTAAAACTCTCTATGCGTGCTGAGTTAGTTATTGTTATAGTTACAATGTTTCGCTTTGCGATTGGGTTAATTGGCTCACAATGCTTTGAAGAGAACCAGTGTCAATTGTGTAACAATGCCCTTAATCAATTACAGGGCTTGGCTCCCAGAGCAGAGTTAGTGGCTTGACAAGCAGCCACTTGCAAAAGTTTGAGCGTACACTGGGACACAGAGAGGGGAGCTGTTTCTGGCTACATAGTATTATATTCTTAACAAATTATATTCTAGAGGGGCAATAATTATAAATCTAAACATTTAACAATCTTAACTAATAATAATAAATCTAAACACTTATCAAGCTTGATAACACTAAATCTAAACACTTATATGCTTCTTTTGCTTAAACTTATACTATTTAGACTTTCAGTTGTGGGGAACACATTATGGGGAGTCACTTCCACTTGGGGAATCATTTTTAATACTTTAATATGTTATCCCTACAAAACCAGCAGGCAGTCCTCTGTCTGTATGCTTTTAAATCCTGGGAGGCACTCAAAATATAAAGAGCTCCTGCCCCCAGATGCACAACAGGAGTTTGGGGCCTTGCCAGAGAAAGAGCATACCATCGTCAGAACCTCCTTGAAAGCGGCTCTGGATTCGGTGGACTCAGCAGTGAGAACATTCTCGACAGGGTTGGCCATGCATAGATCGATGTGGTTACAAGTCTTGGGTCTCCCTCCAGAGGTCCAGCACACTTTGCAGAACCTCCTGTTTGAGGGCGGGAGTTTTCTGAACAGATGGACTCCAAATGCCACACTCTTGAAGATTCACAGGCAACTATGAAATCCTTGGGAATGCACACCACTGCTACCCAGAGGCACGCCTTCAGACTCCAACCCCCTCTGCAGAGGTTTGCACCTAGACAATGCCAAGAGCAACAGTGTAGGCTCAATAGAAACAGTAATAGGAAGAGAACCCCTATTAGCAGCCAAACCAGGGGAATAACTCCCTCCAGGCACAAAGCAGGGTTTTTGAAGGTGCTCCCAAGGGCAGGCCACCAGTCTCACCGAATTCTTCCCCTTCGTTTTCAGCCAGACTCTCCTACTTCTACCATGCGTGGGCCAGCATTACTTCGGACCATTGGATCCTCCGCATGGTTGTAGTGGAATACTCCCTGCAATTCTTTTCCTGACCACCTTCGCACCCCATTTCCCTGTCCCTCTTCAAGGACCCCTCTCATGAGCATCTCCTAAGACAGGAGGTCCAATTGCTCCTAAGTTGGGGGTGATCCAAGAGGTTCCGCTAAGGGTAAAAGGTAAGGGGTTCTACTCCCATTATTTCCTAATCCTGAAGGCAAAAGGGGTTCTAAGACCTATTTCTAGACTAGAGAAACCTCAACCACTACATGTGGAAAAAGAAGTTTCATATGGTCTCCCTGGCCACTATCGTTCAGTGCCTGAATCAGCGTGACTGGTACGCTGCCCTTGACACGAAGGACGCATATTTCCATGTATTGATCCTCCCGTGTCACAGGCGCTAATTCAGATTCATGGTGTGGAACGAGCATTATCAGTTTACAGTTCTACCCTTATGCCTGTCCACCCGCACACACCACCCCCCCCCCCCCGGTGTGTTTACCAGTTGCATGTTGGTGATGGTGGCTTTCCTGCACAAAAGGGGTGTTCAGGTGTTCCCATACCTGGATGACTGGCTACTGGAAGCAACCTCCCAGGAACAGCTCCATATGCATGTAAGATTAATGTTAGAGCTGTTCAGGACTTTGAGCATCTTTTTCAACAAAGAGGAAACCAGTGCTGAGTCCTGTGCAAAGAACAGAGTTCATTGGAACAACTCTAGACTCAGGGATGGGTGATGCTTCCAGAAGCCCAGTCTCAGATAATATGGGACTTGGTATCCTCTCTCATTCAGTATTCCATCACAATTGTGAGGATATGACTCAGAAGGCTGAGGCATGGGATTGTGCTGCCACGTGATCAGATATGCCCGACTGCACCTCAGATCCCTTCAGGGGTCGCTCGCCTTGGTCTACATGCCGATGCAGGACAGTTTGGACCTTGTGGTATCCATCCCATAAACGTAATATCCACCCTCCAGATAGTGGCCTAAACCACACAGTCTGGACGAAAGAGTGGCATTCACCCCGCTGGTGCCTACCATGACTCTGATAACAGATGCTTCAGACCTGGGGTGGGGAGCCCACTTGGGGAACCTAAGGACACAGGGAATGTGGTCCTCTGCAGAGCGGTCACGTTGTCCTGCTGAGTATTCCACCCTCAGATGCAAGGTCACTGCACGTCAGTGTGTACGGACAGCATGACCACGATGTTTTATATAAACAAGCAAGGGGGTCCGGGTCATCCCGTCTTTCCCTCGAAGCCCAAAACCGGGGACCGCATATTGACCCTCTGAATCTCTCCTCCCTCCGGGACCTGGTTGTCCCATTTTGTCCGGGCCTGGTCGGCCATAACTTCGGACAAGTGGGTCCTGGATGTCATCTCCCGGGTGTACTCTGTCCCCTTTTTGGGTTCCCACCCGTCCCTGTCCCTGTCCCTCTCCAGGGACCCATCTCACGGGGGCCCTGCTCAAGCAGGAGGTGACCACGCTCTTGGAGAAGGGAGCGGTGGAGTTGGTCCCTTCCTATCTGGAGGGCAGGGGTTTTTACTCCCGGTACTTTATCATCCCCAAGCCGAAAGGGGAGCTTCGGCATATCCTAGACCTCAGGGACCTAAACAGACACATAAAGGAGGACAGGTTCAGGATGGTGACGCTAGCCTCCATCATTCCGGTGTTGGAGAGGGATTGGTATGCGGCCCTCGATTTAAAGGATGCGTACTTTCATGTGGCTATTCGACCGGAGCACAGGAGGTTCCTCTGGTTTGTGGTCTCCCGCCGCCATTTCCAGTTTATGGTGCTCCCCTTTGGACTCTCAACTGCGCCAAGGGTCTTTACGAAATGCATGGCGGTGGTGGCGGTTTACCTCAGGAGGCTGGGAGTTCAGGTGTTTCCCCTACCTGGACGACTGGCTAATCAGGGGCAGGTCAAGGGACCAGGTGATTGCCCACATAGCTCTCGCACAAGCCCTCTTCGACGGTCTCGGTCTCATCATCGAGGAAAAGTCAAAACTGACCCCTACCCAGGTCATAGAATTTGTGGGGGCTACCCTAGATGCCGGGGGGGACAGGTGTATCTCCCGGCATCCAGATTCCAGGCCAGCAGGGGATTGGTGACCGACCTGTGGCACTCCCTTCTGACAATGGCCCGGACGTGTATGAGACTCCTCAGGCACATGGCAGCCTGCACATATGTTGTTCGGCACGCCAGGTTGAAACTCAGACCGCTTCAGGCATGGCTGGCGGGGTCGTTCAGCCAGGCCAGGGCGGGGTAAGACCAGATCCTGACTGTACCCCGGGGCGTTGTGGCCTCATTAGACTGGTGGACATTGGAGAGCGAGGTTTGTGCGGGGGTCCCCTTCCGCACGGAACTGCCGTTGGCTCAGTTAGTTACTGATGCCTCCGATGACGGTTGGGGAGTGCACTTGCTCACGCACCGGACGCAAGGGCTGTGGGGCCCCCGGGAGAGGTTGCTTCATATAAACGTGCGGGAGCTGAGGGCGGTCAGGAGAGCCTGCGAGTTCTTCCAGGGCCTGGTCTTGGTACTGATGGACAACACAGCTGCGGTGTTCTATATAAATAAGCAGGGAGGTACCTGCTCGTCCCAGCTGTGCAGGGAGGCCACCCTCCTTTGGGAGTTTTGCATAGCATACGACATCTGCTTGCAAGTGGCTTACTTGCCAGGGTGCGCAAATACGCTGGCGGACTCACTGAGCAGGTCCTTCAGAGTCCACGAGTGGTCCCTGAAGGACGAGGTCATGGCCCTACTTTTCCGGCAGCGGGGCTGTCCCCAGGTGGCTCTGTTTGCCACCGAGGGGAACAGGAAGTGCCCACGATATTTCTCCCTCCTGGGCTTGGGGGCAGGCTCGAAAGGAGATGCCCTAACTTCACCGTGGCCTCGGGGGACGCTGTATGCGTTCCCCCTGGTTCCCAAGGTGCTCACCAGGATCAGGGCTGTTCAGGTCGCTAGTAATTCTGGTGGCCCCAGACTGGCCCAGGCAGTTCTGGTATCCCATTCTGCAGGAAATGGTGGTGGACAGGCCGCTTTGCCTGCCACCAACCAGGGACCTGATCACACAGGCCAGGGAAGGGGGTGTCCTGTATCACCTGGATGTCCAGTCCCTCCACCTGACAGCTTGGCTTGTCCATGGCTGAAGCCCCCCAAAAGGGCGTGCTTACAGGGGGTACGGGAGGTTCTCCTGGGCAGTAGGAAGCCAACTACCAGGAGGGCAAGTGGAAACGCTTCTTGGTCTGGGCTGCAGAGAAGAGGTTTGCCTCTCTCGGACCCGTTCCTATGGTCCTGGACTATTTGTTTGGTTTGCACCAGGCGGGGCTGTCCACCCCCTCGATTCGGGTGCATCTGGTGGCTTTAACAGCCTTTCACGACGGCTCTGAGGGCAGCTCGTTATTCACAGACCCCCTGGTTAAGCGGTTCCTTAAAGGTTTAGAAAAGTTGTTTTCCCCGTGTCAGGGCCCCTGTTCCTCAGTGGGACCTTAATTTGGTGCTGACCAAGCTCATGGGGTCCCCCTTTGAGCCATTGGGTGCCTGCCCCCTTAAGTATCTGAGCTTTAAGGTGGCGTTTCTAGAAGCCATTATGTCAGCGCGGAGGGTATCGGAGCTCCATGCCCTAACTGTGGAGCCTCCCTACTTAGTCTTTTCGAGAGAGAGGGTGAGGTTGCTCCCCCACCCGGTGTTTCTCCCGAAAGTGGTGTCAGCCTTCCACATGTCCCAGGACATACACCTCCCAGTTTTCTTTCCCAAACCGCACCGCTCCCCGAAGGAGCAGGCGTTGCATTCCCTGGACATTAAGTGAGCCTTAGTGTTCTATATAGATAGGACAAAACCATTTTGCAAGTCCTCACAGCTTTTTATTGCATATCCTGAGCGACTGAAAGGGCTTCGTGTGTCAGCTCAGAGGCTGTCAGTGTGGATATCTTCCTGTATTAGGGAGTGTTATGCTTTGGCGCGTAGAGAACCACCTCGAGTATCAGCACACTCCACTAGGGTGCATGCGTCCTCGGTGGCCTTTGGGGCGCAGGTCCTAATTCTTAAGATTTGTAGAGCGGCTACATGGTCCTCTGTTCATACATTCACAGAGCACTATGTGCTCACCCTGCAGGCCTGGGATGATGCCGCGCTGGGCGCCGCCATCCTGGGTTCTGTTCTGTTTTAAAAAAAAAAAAAAAAAAAAAAAAAGGAGCGTTTAGTAGTCGCTAGACTGCAGGTTGGCTTGTTGTGATCACGGCTCTGGTGTGGTCCATGTTGTTGACGCTAGGTGGTGTTTTTCAGTTGTGTTATTAAAAGTTCTAGTTCTGGTCACAGCTGTGTGTGTGTCTCCTTCATGAGAGGCGGCTCCGACCCCACCACCAGTGGGACAGCTTGGAAGTCACCTCATTCGAATGGACATGAGCAATCACTTGAAGAAGAAAACAGGGTTACTTATCTGTAACTGTTCTTCGAGATGTGTTGCTCATGTCCATTCGACTCCCTCCCTACCTCCCCTGTGTCGGAGTCTCCGGCAAGAAGGAACTGAGGAGGGGAAGGGCCGGCAGGGGTACTTGTGCTCCGTTATAGCGGCGCCACTCCAGGGGGCGGCCTGCCGGCCCGACGGGTACCTCTGGGGAAAAAATGCTCTGGGAAGCCGTGCACGTGGTGCGAACGCACCTCATTCGAATGGACATGAGCAACACATCTCGAAGAACAACAGTTACAGGTAAGTAACCCTGTTTTTTCCTCGTGATGTGCAGAACAGAATGTCTCCCTGAGGAGGGCACCCATTCTGGTGGTATTGGATTACCTGTTGCACTTACAAACATAGGGCCTAGAGCCCTCTTCTGTTAAGATCCATTTAGTGGCTGTGTCTAACCCCAGGGTGTTCCCAACATTCCCTTTTTGGTCACCCAATAGTAACCCGCTTTAGGAAAGGGTTGGACAGCTTGTATCCATACTCCCACCTATCTATACTCACATGGGCCATTAATTTGGTGCTCGGTAAACTTATGGGACACACCCACCCCTCTGAACCAGTGGCTGAGTGTTCATTGCTTCACCTGTCCATGAAGGTGGCCTTCCTGGTGGGCATCACTTCAGTGAGAAGGGTGTCTGAACTATGAGCTCTTTTCTCATTGCCCCCATAGACGGTGTTCCACAAGGAAATAGTGCAGCTCAGGCTGCACCCAACCTCCCAATTCCATCTTGGTCAAGATATCTTCCAGTTTTCTACCCAAAACCGTATTCTAGCACTAGGCAAAGAGCATTGCACATGCTAAATGTGAAAAGGGCCCTAGCCTTCTACATCGACTGCACAAGGCCATTTAGGAAATCCACTCAACTGTTCGTAGCTATAGTGGAACAGATGAAAGGGGATCTGATTTCCGCACAGAGTGTATCATCTTGGATAATACAGTGCATATGCACCTGTTATGATCTGGCAATGGTTGCATCCCGTACTGGTGATGGGACACTCGACTAGGGCACATGCCACGTCTACTGCATTTGTAGTGCAGGTTCCCCTCCAAGAGATGTGTAGGGCAGCCATGTGGTCCTCCATACCCATGTTCACAGCACACTACACCATCGACAGGTTTTCTAGGGAGGATGCAGCTGTCAGTAGGACAGTGCTCCAATCTGTGATTCCTAACTCCGATCCCACCTCCATGGGGTAGCAGCTTGGGATTCACCTGATTGGAATCAATGTGAACAAGCACGGGAAGAAGAAAAGACCTGTTCTCGTAACTGGTGTTCAAGATGTGATGTTCACATCCATTTCATTACCCACCTTCCTTCCACGCTGTCAAAGTAGCCGGCAAGAAGGAACCAAGGGAGGGGTAGGATCAGCAGTGTTATATGCGCTCTAATATAGCGGCACTAATATAGTGGCAACACTCTAGGGTTCGCCACAGCCAACGCTACAGTTGCTGCTAAGAGAAAAAAGTTTCCAGCGCTTATGCACAAGGTGCGCATACACCTGATTGGAATGGACGTGAACACCAGTTACGAGAACAGGTAAACTGTCTTTTTTTATATATGAAAATGGGAAATGACTGCCTAGGAAGGAGTACTGCAGAAAGATCTAGGGGTCATAGTAGACCACAAGCTAAATATGAGCCAACAGTGTGACACTGTTGTAAAAAAAGCAAACTTGATTGTGGGATGCATTAACAGGAGTCTTTTGAGAGAGACATGAGGAGTAATTCTTCCGCTCTACTCTGTGCTGATTAGGCCTTACCTTGAGTATTGTGTCCAGTTCTGGATACCATGTTTCAGAAAGATGTGGCAAAATTGGAGAGGGTCCACAGAAGAGCCACAAAAATGATGAAAGGTCTAGAAAATATGACACATGAAGCTAAAAAAACTGAGTTTATTTAGTCTGAGAAGGGGCATGATAGATGGGGCTTGGTCCTGCTGTGAGGGCAGGGGACCCGACTAGATGATCTCTCAAGGTCCCTTCCCGTTCTAGCATTCTGGAATTCTTCCAAGGCTATGTCTACCTTAGCTACTTCTACTGAAAAACTTCCCACTGTTACTAACATGACACACATGTGAAAAACATGGCGGCTAAAATGTTGGTAGCAGTTTGGAGGCTTGTTCATAACATTACTGGAACTGTCGATACCATCAGTGGTTCTGCTTTGGTGAGGGGCCAGACTTGATGGCTCCTGAGGTCTCTTCCAGCCTTAGGATTCTATGATTTTATTATTTTTTCATATTACTTGAGCAAATTCACTTTCTACCTCCTCAGCTGTGTTTGTGATCTGTTCTGAGTGGTCTAATGCTAGTTCAGAAATCTGTCCTTCACAACAAAGGGATTGATCCTCCCATGGACAGCACATAATGTGTGTCACTTTTATTTTCATGTGTACTGAAATGCTTCTAGGAGTATTTGCGTGACCACGAGAGTGTGGAATATTTTTATTATTGTAATACAAGAAAGGAGAAATCTGGCTTCTATAAAGATAATACATCTTATTCCAAAGATCACTGAAAACTTCAGTATGACCGTTACATCTGCAACTATATATGTTTCCTACTTTGATACCCACTATAGGAAGGGCAGGATTTATTTCAGTTAAGTGAGGGGAAGGGCGGGAAGCACTGTCAGCAGATTCTAGGTGCAAATGCCCTTGTGACAAATTGCCACCAACTAATTAGGGTGATAAGTAATGGCCACTCTTTCCAATTATACAAGGCTTATTTCAAATAAGAATAAACAGATGTTCCTTTCTTAAAATCCATTGTAACATACTCTAGCTACTGGTTGTTATGGAAGGCCTATTGTCATCAAACTTAAATTGGATCAGTCTACTCTTTTTTTTTTTTTTTTTTAAATGGCTTTTGGAAGTCAGATATTCACAAAACATTTATCTGCCTCTCCCCGTGTCCTCACCAGGCACCAGCTTGTTTAATCAGGTGCCAGTGGACTCTCCAGGATGTCAGCTGAGAGTTTGACAGACAGTAGACATTTATTAGCTCTCTTCTGATGTCAGGACCCTAATGATGATGTTAGCACATAAAAATTGTCATGCTGGATTAAGTCTGGCCCATGGTCTGTCTGATTCCCAGAGTGGCCAATCCTGTAAGTTTCAAAAGAAGATTCAGTAACCAAAGAAAGTAAAAGTAGAAAGGAGTAAATCTGTGAGTATTGATGAGACAATGGAATACTGTATCTGAAAGAAAATGAGGATTCTTTCATATAGCTGTCTGCCTGTTTTCTTAATCTTGTTAAACTCAGAGTGAACACAGTCACTCTGTGATAATCTAGTGAGCTACCAAAATACAAAATTTTGGTAGTTTACAGAACTTAATTTCCCATCCTTTAGAATGGGAAAACCTCTTTATCTGAGTGTCACTATTTCTTCCCTATGAGTTTCTTCTTCCTTATCACTTTCTCCTTCCTCCTCGTCCTATTGCTTTTCAGTTCTTCCCTTTCTTTAGTTCCTTTTGTCTCATTCCTTTCCCCCTCTTCACACAAGTTTTTTAAATTTTATAATGTTATTCAGCTGAGCACTGATCCCCATACATTAATAATTTAAATTTAAATGTTGGCATCTGTGAATGTTGCATCCTAGATCTAGTGTCTGTCCTTAGTTCACAGGATGTGGCTTGCTGACCTCAGTGAACATCCATCGTCTTTTTCCTGGAGAATAGCTTTGTTCTTGGTTGTCTAAAATGTTGATTCTGATTAGCATTTTGGGATGTGACTTCACTGTTAATACATTATCTTCTTTCTATGGATACTCTCAAAATTTTATGTTCAGTATTTCAGAGGTTTTTCTTCTCTTTTGAAGCTATGTAAGATGCAAAGCATTTGATGGACTTTTTCTCCCCTTTTCTATGTGTTTTGGTTAAATAGGTGTGTTAGCATACTAAAGAAATTTCCGTTTTAGAAAGCCTTTCCTAAGCAATGTGGTCCCTGAAAAGTAAATTTCCACAGATTAAAACGTAAGATTTTCATTCATAGGCACGCTTCTTCTTTTCCCTTTTTTTCCTCAGTGTTCCTTCTCGGGCTTTGTAGAACCAGAAGCAGTAGCAGTGGTTTCTGTCCATCTTTGAATCCTTCCATGTGTAAAATTATATTACGGTAGTGGCAAAGAACCTTAGTCATGGACCAGTGCTCATTGTGCTAGGCATTTTACAAAAGCATGACCAAGACACGTAATCTTTGCCCTAAATTGATGACAAAGTAAAGGCTTCTGCATTTTTTTCCGAGAAAAACAGGACAAGCTAATGGGATATTAGTCAATTATGCTCTGCTGATGGCTCCATAAATAGCTTCTCTATTAAAACACTAGTTTGGCTATTGCTGGCTGATATTCTGATATACTTGAGCAAAACTCTTCAGTATTTTTAAAGTGGGGGACAACTTTCCAAAAAAACCTTCTGGGGAGAGCCGTATGCCAGAAGCCCTGCCTCTTCCCGAAAGCCATGCCCTGCTCACTCCATTTCCCCCTTTTCGTTTTCTCATTGACTCTTCCCCATCCTCGCTCACTTTTACTGGGTTGGAGTAGGGCAGGCCTGGGGTGGGGCTTAGGGATTCTCAGTGTGGGAGGGGGCTCGAGGCTGATCCTTGGCAAGTGGTTGAAGTACAGAAGAGGGTGAGAAACATTCCCTTTGGGAGGGTGCAGGAGGTCAGGGTGTTCCCTCTAAGACAGTGGTCTCCGACTTTTTTAAGCACAAGATCGCTTTCTGAATTTAAGTCAATCCAGGATCTACCTCAAACCCAAAACCCGTTGCCCTGCCTCCTTCCCGGTGACCCTGCACCTACACCACCCCTTCTCCGAGGCCTCGCCCTACTCACTTTGTGGAGATGGGGGACATGAAAAGGGGGAGGGATACACCCTGACATTAGCACCCCCTTCTTCCACCCTGCACAGCAAGCAGGAGGTTCCTGGGGGCAGCTCCAAGACAGAGGGCAGGAGCAGCATGGAGTTGGGAGAGGAGGCAGTTGAAGACAGCCTTCCTGCCAAACCAGTCAGGATCACCTGTCAGAGGCTTCAGGACCTACCAGTAGATTCCGATCTACTAGTTGGTGACCACTGCTCTAAGATTTTTTTCATCCATGAGCGGAGTAAGTTTTGTCTTGTGCATCAGTATTGATGTCATGTAAGCTTGTTCAGCTGTGTGCCACTGTGGCATCCACCAGTTACTAGCAAAATGTTTTTATATAATTTAAATTATGTAAGAAAATATACTAAAACAAGGGATAATTAACAAGGGGCATAACCCTGCCTCCATCCACGCTGAAAACCACGCACCTTGGCATCCAGTCTTACTCACACCCAGCCTTGCTCCTGCTGTTCCTGCATCCATAGGCTCCCCAACCCCTGCACTCCCATCCTGTGCACTTTTTACCATGTTTAGAATATTTGATTTCACTGGATCGATTCTGTCCCCCTGCTCACAGGCCACATACTTAGCACAGAGACGAAATGCAAGCACTGATACTGCATTACGCACAAACTAACACAACACACTGCTGACCCATGTTAATACAATCTACCTTTGGAAATACACACTAATGCACAACCTAACAGCCTGGGAACTGAAAGCCCATGGGAACTTAGACGCACAAGCTCTCACACTGCACAGATGACAACACACACTGACCACAAACACAGAAGGAAACTAATGTACGCTAAAAATGCCCAGGCTCTCACAACACACAGATGAAAACAATATACACATTAACACAACCCCTAATTCACAACACACATACAGAAAAATACACCTCGAAATACACAAATTTCACATTCACACACAAATACCGGTCTACAATTTGAAACAAACACTCTCTCTCTCTCAAAAAATCAGTGTTTCCTCAACCTTTTTTATAAAGTACCCCTTCAAAAAAATTGAGTACTCCCAGTACCTAGTTTTCAGACACACAATTTTTTTCTACCATTATAACACATTTGTTTAAACAACTTAATTGTAGCCAGGCAGGCAATGAAATTTTTGGGTGTAAAAAGTGTAAAAAATAAAGCACTGTAAAACTTAAAACTAAGTTTTCTGCAAATTTCAGTTGTTGACGTACCTCCAGACTTCTCTCGAGTACCCCTAAGGGTACTCGTACCACTGGTTGAGAAACACTGCTCTAAATGACATGACCCTTACATAAAAGACCCAGTCTACCGAGCTTTACAACTGCTGTCCATAATTAAAGAAGAAAAGAAGTACATCCAATAACTATTAATTATCCGGTTACAGTAAAACCCATCACCTAATGCTCCCCGCCCAATTTATGACCAAACAAAGGTAAGGGGAGCTGACATTTTTGAACAGTCTCAATTACAGCTAATACTCATTTCTTAACGTTTACATACATTTCCAGGGCATGCAAGTACTAGTTTAAATAACCTACCTGATCTAGCAGGTGGCAAGTTTTTTTTTTTTTTTTTTTTTTTTGAGGGAGGTAGGGGGATAATCCAGACATGTACTAAGACCTTTAAGAAGTCTGTCTGCAGCACCCTAACACTTCCAGCCAAACCATTCTTTAGAAACATGGATCTAAATGGATCAACCCTCCAGACTACAGTCAACGAGATCGCTGAGTATCTGTATGTGTGCGATCCAATGCATTTCGATTGAGTAGACAGTGTAGGGTTTTTATACACACATGCAGATATGTGGCAAGGACAGGTTATGTATATTTTTGCTCCTGATACACATGTAGGTTTCATTTATTGCTACCTAAAATATGCAAATATATGTGTGAGAGAGAGTAGATATAAAAAGCATATATATTGAGAGGAGAGTGTGTCTACACCGTTTCATGCATTAGTTACATTCTATTAGTCTGTCGCACCCCCAATTGATCCCGCGTATCTATCGAATATACTTACCAGTGCTAGCTTCACCAAGGCACTGCTGCTAACATGCTGCAGCTGTGGTCTGGCAACAGGTGTATCATCTTCTCTGCTGAGATCTGTCCCTGAGAAGGGCGACTGTGGCCATAAGTCTGGTGATGGAGAGGCCTGGGTGGAGGTCACCAGTTTATTTAATGCAGGGCTAACGCCACAGCTCAGGCCTGAGCAGCCATCCACCACACAGCTCTGGCTCTGGTCCTGGCCAGGGCCACTGGAAGAGTAGCTGTTGCCCACCATGCACCTCTGGCTCTGGCCCTGGCCAGTGCCACAGGAGAAGCCGCCTCCAACCATGCGGCCCGTAGCTCCAGCCCTGGGGAAGGGCTGAAGCTAGGGCCAAGGACACATGGTGGCTGCCCACCTGCTCCTGGGCCGGAGCCTCCGCCTGTCACGTGGCCTTGCCCCGGAACATCTGAGCAGCCACTGCAGGGCTCTGCTGAGGAGGTGGGTGGGTCTTAAAATCTTGGTGCATGCCTGTGCAGGAATGCACCTTAGAGGGAACACTGGTCAGGGCTAGTGCAGGGGATACAGAGTGCTGGCTCTGGGAGGGGGCTCTGGAAAGGGACATGGGATGCAGGAGGGTATTACACTTACTTTGGGTGGCCCCAGACCCACATCTCTTCCAGAAGGGGCCAACATGCCCCTGTGGCTTCTAGGGTGGCATGTGGCTCTGTATACTGGCCCCTCAGTCAGTACCAACCCCACAATGCCCACTGGCTGCAGTGACCTGTTTCTGGCCAATGGGAGCTAGGGATGTATTAGTATACATGTTTAAATTGTTAATCTTCATGTTTACACACAAGCCCCCCCCCCCACCACACACACACATACACACACGCTGTATCAGAGGCATCAGTGGGTGGGGGAGAGCAGGCAGGAGCTGGTGGTCACGGGGAGCCAGCTTTTAAGCAAGTTCCTCGCTAGCACAAGCTCCCAGGGAGCCGCCTGCCCACCCTCCGCTATCTGTGCTGTTGCCTCTGATACAGAAGGGAGGCAGGGGGAGAGGCAGGAGCCAGTGCTTGTGGGGAATCCCATATTAAGCCAGCTCCCCGTGAGCATCAGCTCCCATTTTTCTCTTCCCCCTCCCCCCGCACTGCTGTGAGAGGGCAGGTGGCTCTGCATGTAAACCTGTAACTGCTGAAAACTTCAGTGGTTACATTTACAAAAAATGCTTTTTAACATCCCTTATGGGAGCTGTGGGGGCAGTACTTTCAGGCAGGAGCAGCACATGAAGACTTCTGTTCTCCCTCCTGTCCCTAGTACTGTGGGGGCGTGGGGCAAATTAGGGGGTGACTGAACAGTGACATTCTACAGCAGATCTTCTGTGATTCTATGGTGCTCTACCATTCAAAATATTTTCTGTAACTTGTGTTGGTTTCCATTTGTTTAAAGCTTTGAGTTTTTTGTCAACTTGTCTTTAAAAAATAGTTCCAAATGAAACACTGGATTTTGTGTATTTTGTGTTGGGTGTTTTAAATGTGGTGGATTGATTACACTCCTCCTATCATGCTTATTTAAAATACTATAAACTGTTAAATAATTTCTTTGGTGGGGGACTCCTGTTTGTTCTTAATGGGTAAGAGTTTGTTTTCAAGTAATTACCATGTACATCAATTCTCACGGTAGGACTTTTCTTCTTCTCTGTTGAGACTGGGAGGAGGTACCATTCTGTCAACTATGTTTATGATATTAAGAAGTCCATGAGGACAATTTCTTTGAGAGTTGTAGATAGTCTAAGCATGATCCTTAGGGTTGTGAGGTGTCCGGTATTAAAAAAAATCAGAAAATACCGGACACCTGTTCTTAAAGGGGCCATGCTGGGTATGTTTATTTATTTATTTATTTTTATTAATAATGCTCAGGGTCTCTTTTTTTCTCAACAACTTTGGTCTCTTCTCCCCCCCCCCCCCCGGTGGGTTTTGGGAGGGGGGGTGTTCGGTATTTTTGGTTAAACCATCTGGCAACATTAATGATCCTCCATTATTATGCTACCATTTTCAATTGCTGGTTTTCATAATGGGGGATTTAGGAGACATATTGTGTTCTCTATGCCCTATCCTATAGAGAAACATTAGATGTTATCTCTTCCACCCTGAAAGCAGGAGGTAAAAAGATTGTCACTTTATCTAAGGTAAGTCCTTCCTCCTTCATACTAGAGTAAACTTCCGATAATCTGGCACCTTTGGGATCCAGGAGGTGCCGGATTATCGGATATGCCGGAGTATCAGGAGGTACTCTGGAAGGGGGGCTATGAAGGGTCTGGGGAGGGAGGGTGGCGGCGGGGGAAGTCCTGCGCAGCTGCCGGCGACAGGCTAGCTGGGGCTGCAAGTGGCAGCAGCGACTTGGAAGCGATGGGGCAGAGCAGCTGAGGTGCTGCCGGGTTGGTCCCGCAGCGCCGCCCCTCACCTGAGCGGCACTGCGGGACCAACCCGGCAGCACCCCAGGTGCTCTGCCCCCGGCTTCCCCAAGTCCGCCGCTCGTCAGTTTCAGCAGCCGTGGACTTGGGGAAGCCATGGGGCAGAGCAGCTGGGGTGCTGCCTGGTTGGTCCCGCAGCGCCGCCCCTCACCTCCCTGCTCGGTGCCCGGCAGCACCCCAGTTGCTCTGCTCCACAGCTTCCCCAAGTCCGCCATTCGTCAGTTTCAGCAGCAGTGTGGAGCAGAGTAGCTGGGATGCTGCCGGGCGCCGAGCAGGGGGGTGAGGGGCGGTGCTGCGGGATCAACCGGGCAGCACCCAAGCTGCTCTGCTCTGCACCTCTTCCCCAAGTCCGCCACTGGTCAGTTTCAGCAGCAGTAGCAGCAGACTTGGGGAAGCGGCGCGGAGCAGCTCCAATTGTCCGGCTGGCTGGAGCACTTCCGGGTTCCAGTTGGTGCCGGACTATCGGGAGTGCCGGACCACTGGATGCCGGACAATTGGAGTTTTACTGTAGTGTGAAAAACTGTTCCCCTGCTTCTCTACACCAGGAGAAAAGGGAGACAAAAAAGACAGGAATAGAGAGAGGCTGTTTTGTAAAAACAGATCTCGCTGAGCCATGCATCTTCTCACATTTTACCTGTCAAGAGCCTCTACAGATGATTTCCCTTATGCAGAGCCCTCTGTCCTCGGTCCCACACCTCTCTCCAACCTCCACTCCCACCCCCCCCACCACCACCACTACCACTTTTACCCAGCTTTCTGGATTGTTGGGAGGGCTACAATTTTGAGCCTCCTGATTTCCTTACCCATCCTCTACTCCTGAACTTTTTTTCCTTATAGAACACATTTCCAGCTCTTTCTTTAGCTGCTTCTACCGCATCTAGGTGCTCTGTCTAATCTGAGCCAGCAGCTCTGATTGTACAACTGACAGGCCCTGCACTCAATACTCTGCATTGATGAGAAAATTACTTATTGGTAATCTTAATTTGATTTGTTTTTCTCTTCTTCATTCCATGACTTTTCCTGGTCTAGAAGTACTCAAACTAATTAGAAGGGGACAGTGATCCCTTTATGTACAGTACTGAAGTGCCTGTTTACTTCCTGCTTCCTGGTTTCCAGTGATCTTCACAATTAAGCAATGGGTTATTCAGGGAAATGATTGGAGCCAATATTTTCATTAGTAGTTATGAGGCAGAACTTGCATATTAGCAACTGGGGTAGCATTTTTCACTTGCATGGATAGAATTATTTCTTAGTTTTGGTTCCTCTATAAATAGATATCTGGGCAGAATTGTGGTTGTCTGAGTAACTTCAGTTACAAAATATGAACTTAGCCTGTTTGGATTAAGTATGACCTTGAATTTCCAGACTTTCTGACTTTTTTGTCTTTTGATAACTAGTGGTCTACTAAAGTCTTTTTTACAGGAAGTAACAGATCAACATTATATCTAGATTAATTAAGTTTTTGGGGGGGAATGTTGTTGCTCTTTTGAGCTGGGAGCTTGCCAACTTCAAACACATTATCTGATTCATTGACACTGCAGGAGGAGTTTACTGCATTCTCTGTTACTTAAATTTTATAGGGCTACAACATGGTTTTTAATTGCATGTACTTTTTAGGCATCTCTGCTGCTTCCCTGCCTCTTAAGATATTTTATATTCTTCCTTTCCCTCCCCTCCAAAAAAGATCTCTGCCACACTTAACATTGTGGTGCCTCCTGCTAGGGAGAATTGAGAGTGACTTTTCCTCCTTTAATTATTTGGCTTCCTAAGAGAAACACATTGCACTTTACATAGATGTTACCGATGAAGTTCTGTGTTTAAAAAAAAACAAAAACAAAAGCCCTAATAAAAGCCATTTTCCTGTAGAAGTGAAAATGTCTAATGGGACTTCTGTGGAATAGTATTTAAGTTCCAGGAAAATATCTGCTGGAGTCTGGTGGCTGAAGTTTGTAGGATATCATGCATAGAGAAGAAATTCATCTTTTACGTATTTCAATACAAATACAGTTTCAAAAAACAGCACCCATGGCAATCTATAAATCTGTAACATTCAAATACATGATAGCACTGTGGAAACCTAACGTCGCTATTCAGAGCTCTCTACAGTACAAGCTATAAGTGCTAAACAGCCACAAGGTGTTCCAGAGCACAAGATGAATTCTTTAAGTCCTTTGGCGTGAACAGTGTGCTGTGTTAATTTTAGATGTAAAGTGAGTGGACTTTTATCTGTCTCTTTTTCTAGGAACTGGAGACATTGTTGCTGTCATGATTACAGAATCCAAGGTAAAGGAGATCCTAAATTACTTGGAAAAGAACATCTCTGTCCTGATGGCAATAGCAGTTGGAGCCCGTGTTCCTCCGAAGAATATTAGTCGTGGCTCTCTAGTCTTTGTGTCAATATCATTCATCGTTTTGATGATAATTTCTTCAGCATGGTTAATATTTTACTTCATCCAGAAGATCAGGTACACAAATGCACGTGACAGGAATCAGGTAAGTCCTTTGCTTCTCTCTATTTAGATGTTTTGATGTTTTATATATTACAGTAGTTAACTATCGGATCATATATTAATTATAAGAATAGAATTATAAGAATAATTATACCATCTCAGAGGGGTAGCCGTGTTAGTCTAACATAAAATGAGTAGTCCTATGGAAACTTAGAGACTTTTGTTAGTCTCTCAGGTGCCACAGGGCTACTCGTGTTTTAATTAATCTAGCAAATGCTTGCTATGAGGAGTAACAATTATAGAAAGTCTCCATGCAGAAACCAGGAAGGAATATTACTTTATACAATAAGATACTCTAGTTGATTGTCATTGCAAATTCTTTATTATTGAGCCACAAACTAAAGTGTGATCTACCGTTTAAAATTATTAGTCTAAGAAAGTATATTGTAGATTTTTAGATATCTGCCCCTCTTAGTCTGAAAAATTTAAAGTGAATTACTCGAGTTGTGTGTAGTAGGACATAATAAAAATTCTAAAGAAAGAATGCATTTTCTGATTATTATTTTTTAGTTTCTGGAATCTACTGTGTATATGGGATTATTTAAAGTTTAAAAATTCCTTAAGAACTCTAAACAAAAGACCCGGTGTTATAAAGTGATGTGCAGTGCAATACAATATTTTCTGCTGCTGCTTCAAGTAATGTCCCTTTGGGTGCTGTATTCTAAGAGGTGTATCTGTCCTTGCACTGCTGTTCAGAAAACTTTGGTAGCAGTGTTCATTCAGCTCACACATGCTCTATCCCCCTTGTGTTCTGCCATAAGGCTAACCAATGTTGTGCAGATAAACTCTCCTTAGTTCTTTTTCAACAGCCCCTGACTATTTGTTACTGGATGATTAGCAATTCTAAAGAGGTTAATCTTTAGCACTTTTTTTAAGCTGCTTTTCTTTCTTTACTCTATCTATTTTGCATTTTGGCCAAAAAAAAGGACTTCATTCTTTCCTCCATCCCCTGTCTGAGTCAGCGACCAGGGAGCTTGCGAATAGGGGCTGATAACGCGGAGTTTTGAGAGGGACTTCTCCAGGTGGAGAAGGGGCTAATACAGGACCCTTGAGGGAAGTGGCTGTCTATAGTGTGTGTTTGTGTTTGGGGGTTTCTTGCTGTGTGCTGAGCTTGTTTGTCTGTCTGGGGTTTGGGGTTCCCCCCTCCTCCCCCAAGGAGTGTGTGCTGTGGTTGGCAGGTGGAAGCTGTGAGCTTCTAATCAAGGTTTGAAAACTAGAAGCCTCTGCCCATTGGTTGAGCCTTAATCAGTGGGAGGGGCTATCAGACAGTCCAGGGCTTTATATAGCAGAGAGTCAGCAACCAGGGGCTGATAACAGGGAGCTTTGAGAGGGGGTGGGAAGGGGGCACGATACACTTGCCATTCTTTAAAATCTTTCACTAAACTATTATCAAAGCTTCCTGAGCTCTGGTGGGCCTTCAGAGGTTGATTGCATCAAAGGCAAGGCTTTGAGCCAGGTCTAGCCTCCGCCTTCTTAAAAAAGACCGCCAGAGCAAATGCAGAGAGCAGCGAACAGGGCAGCAGCCAGCATGGGAGTTGGCCTGGGAATTCACCCTGGGAGACCCCCGTAGTGTTTAGTGCTCCTTTCCTTGAAGAAATTTTTTTTTCTTTTCTCTCTCCTGCCCTTCAAGGAGGCATTTAATAACATCTGAGGAATCTCTCAGAAGGAAGGCGGATATGGATGGTGATAGGTCTGCTGTTGTTACATGCACAGCATGTGCCATGTTTGTCTTCCTCCTGGAAGAAAGAAGGGATTTCATCTGCACTAAGTGCAAGCTGGTCGCCATTTTGAAAAAAAAAATTAGAGGACTTGAGGCCCAAGTATCAACCCTATGTTCTATCAGAGAGCATAAAGACTTCCTCGATAGAAGGCAGCGTTTAATCCTGCAGGCACAGCAGGCTGAAGAGCCAGCGAAGGCAGTACAGGACAAGGAGGAGAACTGGCAGCATGTAATCACTAGAAGAAGGCGGTGGCCAACTCAGGTATCCCTCATTTCTGGAGAGGCTTTCAGGCTTTCTCCACAGGCACTGTGGTGGAAAATGCTTTGGTAGGGACCTCTCAGGGAAGAACTCAGAAGGGAACACCATCTACCAGAAAGCATGGGATGCGTAGTCCTAGGGATGGGGGTTCCACAACCACCACCCCCAAACAAAGACGCCGGGGGGGGGAGGGGGTGATGGTCAGGGACTCCCTCCTAAGAGGGACAGAGTCATCCATCTGCCATTCAGACCTGCAATCTCGAAGTATGCTGCTTACCAGGAGCTCGCATCCAGGATGTGACCGAGAGTCTTCCAAAACTGATCAAACCTTCGGATTGCTATCCCTTCCTGCTTTTCCATGTAGGAACTAACAATACGGCCAAGAATGACCTTGAGTGGGTCGCTGCGGATTATGTAGCGCTGGGAAGAAGGATCAAGGAATTTGAAGCGCAAGTGGTGGTCTCGTCTATCCTTCCGGTTGAAGGAAAAGATCTGGGTAGGGATCGTCTAATTGAAGAAGTAAATGCATGGTTGCGCAGGTGGTGTTGGAGAGAGGGCTTTGGTTTCTTCGACCATGGGACTCTGTTCTGGGCACAAGGATTGTTAGGAAGAGATGGGATCCACCTAATCAAGCTAGGAAAGAGCATCTTCATGGGCAGGCTTGCAAACCTAGTGAGGAGGGCTTTAAACTAGATTTGTTGGAGGACGGTGACCAAAGCCCTCAGGTAAGTGAGGAAGTCGGATACTGGGAAGAAACACAAGGAGAACGAGCAACAAAGGAGGACCCCTGACTCAAATGGAGAAGGTAGGGCGATCAACTGGTTATCTAAGGTGTTTGTACACAAATGCAAGAAGATTGGGAAACAGGAAGAATTAGAAGCCCTGGCCCAGTCAAAGAACTATGATTTGATTGGAATAACGGAGACTTGGTGGGATGACTTGCATGCCTGGAGCACTGTTATAGAAGGGAGCAGAGGGAAACCATCCCATAGTTGGGACCCTCCTCCCAGAGGATGTTGCGGTATCCTCTCGCACTGAGGATACCTCTGAGGGGGAGGGAATGGCAGTTAGGAAGAGGCAGGTGTTAGTAGTGGGTGATTCGATTGTTAGAAACATAGATAGTTGGGTTTGTGATGACCGGGAGAACCGTATGGTCACTTGCCTGCCTGGTGCGAAGGTTGCGGATCTCTCGAGGCATCTAGATAGACTTATGCGTAGTGCTGGGGAGGAGCCAGTGGTCGTGGTACATGTAGGTACCAATGACGTAGGGAAGGGTAGGAGAGATGTCCTGGAGGCCAAATTTAGGCTGCTAGGAAAGAGACTGAAATCCAGGACCTCTATGGTGGCCATCGGAAATGCTTCCAGTTCCACGCGCAGGGCCGGGTAGGCAGGCAGAGCTTCAGAGTCTCAATGCGTGGATGAGACGATGGCGTAGGGAAGAGGGGTTTGGATTTATTAGGAACTGGGGACGCTTTTGGGAGAGGGGGAGCCTATACAGGAAGGATGGGCTCCACCTAAACCAGGGTGGAACCAGACTGCTGGCACTAAACATTAAAAAGGCTGTAGAGCAGTTTTTAAACTAAGAGATGGGGGAAAGCCGATTGGTGCGGAGATGCACGTAAATCGGAGGGAGACTTCTCTTAGAGGAGAATCCATTGATAGAGATTCTCTAAGCTGTAGTCAGAAAGAGAGGAGGGGAGAGGGCAAACCATGGGCCAGAGCAGACAGACAACCGCATACAAAGGAATCCAATGCACCAGGGAAGGGCAGACAAATAAGCAGTGGCAAATTTTTAAAGTGCTTCTACACAAATGCTAGGAGTCTGACTAATAAGATGGGTGAACTAGAGTACCTAGTATTAAATGAAGAGATTGACATAATAGGCATCGCTGAAACCTGGTGGAATGAGGAAAATCTGTGGGACACTATCATACCGGGATATAAAATATATCGAAAGGATAGAGCAGGCCGGGTGGGTGGTGGAGTGGCACTGTATGTGAAAGATAACGTAGAATCAAATGAAATAAAAATATTAAGTGAATCAACATGTTCAATAGAATCGCTATGGATAGTAATTACATGCTCCAATAATAAGAAATTAGCAGTAGGGATATATTACCGACCGCCTGACCAGGACAGCGATACTGACATTGAAATGCTGAGGGAGATTAGAGAGGCTAGCAAAATAAAGAACTCTATAATAATGGGGGATTTTAATTATCCCCGTATGGACTGGGTACATGTCACCTCAGGAAGAGAAGCAGAGATAAAATTTCTCAATGGCCTAAATGACTGCTTCTTGGAGCAGCTGGTGCAGAAACCCACAAGGGGAGAGGCAATTCTTGATTTAGTCCTGAGTGGAGTGCAGGATCAGGTCCAGGAAATAACCGTTACAGGACCGCTTGGGAATAGTGACCATAATATAACAACATTCAACATTCCTGTGGTGGGTAGAACACCTCAGCAGTCCAGCACCCTGGCATTTAATTTCAAAAAGGGGAATTACACAAAAATGAGGAGGCTAGTTAAACAGAAATGAAAAGGCACAGTGACTAGAGCCAAATCCCTGCAAGCTGCATGGAAACTTTTTAAAGACACCATAATAGAGGCCCTACTCAAATGTATACCCCAAATTAAAAAACATAGCAAGAGACCTACAAAAGTGTCACCGTGGCTTAACCACCATGTAAAAGAAGCAGTGAGGGACAAAAAAGCATCTTTTAAGAAGTGGAAGTCCAGTCCTAGTGAGATAAATAGAAAGGAACATAAACACTGTCAAATCAAGTGTAAAAATGTAATAAGAAAAGCAAAAAAAGATTTTGAGGAACAGCTAGCCAAAAACTCAAAAAGAAATAACAAAATGTTTTTTAAGTACATTAGAAGCAGGAAGCCTGCTAAAAAACCTGTGGGTCCCCTAGACGATCGAACTATAAAAGGCGCAATCAAGGACGATAAAGCCATTGCGGAGAAACTAAATGATTTCTTTGCTTCAGTCTTCACGGCTGAGGACGTTGGGGAGATTCCCAAATCTGCACCGTCCTTTGTGGGTGATCAATCCGGGACAGTTCTTCAGATTCAAGTGTCATTAGAGGAAGTTTTGGAACAAATAGAAAAACTTAATGTTAACAAATCTCCGGGACCGGATGGCATTCATCCAAGGGTTCTAAAAGAACTCAAAGGGGAAATTGCTGAACTATTATATGTGGTTTGTAACCTATCCCTTAAATCGGCTTCTGTACCTAATGACTGGAAGGTAGCCAATGTGACACCAATATTTAAAAAGGGCTCTAGAGGCGATCCGGGCAATTACAGACCGGTAAGTCTAACTTCAGTACCGGGCAAATTAGTCGAAACAATAGTAAAGAATAAAATTGTGAAGCATGTAGAAGAACATAATTTGTTGGACAAAAGTCAACATGGTTTCTGTAAAGGGAAATCCTGTCTTACTAATCTATTAGAGTTCTTTGAAGGGGTTAACAAACATGCGGACAAGGGGGATCCAGTAGATATAGTATACTTAGATTTTCAGAGAGCCTTTGACAAGGTCCCTCACCAAAGGCTCTTGTGTAAATTATCCCATGGCCATGGGATAAGAGGGAAGGTCCTTTCTTGGATTGAGAACTGGTTAAAAGACAGGAAACAAAGGGTAGGAATAAATGGTAAATTTTCAGAATGGAGAGGGGTAACTAGTGGTGTCCCCCAAGGGTCAGTCCTAGGACCAATCCTGTTCAACTTATTCATAAATGATCTGGAGAAAGGGGTAAGCAGTGAGGTGGTAAAGTTTGCGGATGATACCAAACTGTTTAGGATAGTCAAGACAGAAGCAGACTGTGAGGGACTTCAAGAAGATCTCACCAAACTGAGTGATTGGGCAACAAAATGGCAAATGAAATTTAATGTGGATAAGTGTAAAGTAATGCACATCGGGAAAAATAACCCCAACTATACGTACAGTATGATGGGGGCTAATTTGGCTACGACAAATCAGGAAAGAGATCTTGGAGTTATCGTGGACAGTTCTCTGAAAACTTCCACACAGTGTGCAGTGGCTGTCAAAAAGGCAAATAGGATGCTAGGAATTATTAAGAAAGGGATAGAAAATAAGACCCAGAATATCTTCCTGAGCCTGTATAAAGCTATGGTACGCCCACATCTTGAATACTGTGCACAGATGTGGTCTCCTCACCTCAAAAAAGATATTTTGGCCTTGGAAAGGGTTCAGAAAAGGGCAACTAAAATGATTAGGGGTTTGGAACGGGTCCCATATGAGGAGAGGTTAAAGCGACTGGGACTTTTCAGTTTAGAAAAGAGGAGACTGAGGGGGGATATGATAGAGGTATGTAAAATCATGAGTGGTGTGGAGAGGGCCGATAAAGAAGTTATTTATTAGTTCCCTAAATAGAAGAACTAGAGGACACCAAATGAACTTAATGGGTAGCAGGTTTAAAACTAATAAAAGAAAGTTCTTCTTCACACAGCGTGTAGTCAGCCTTTGGAACTCCTTGCCAGAGGAGGCTGTGAAGGCTAGGACTATAATAGAGTTTAAAGAGAAGCTAGATAATTTCATGGAGGTTAGATCCATAAAAGGCTATTAGCCAGGGGATAAAATGGTGTCCTTGGCCTCTGTTTGTCAGAGGCAGGAGACAAATCGCTTGATCATTGTCTTTGGTCCACCCTCTCTGGGGCACCTGGTGCTGGCCACTGTTGGCAGACAGGATACTGGGCTAGATGGACCTTTGGTCTGACCCAGTACGGCCGTTCTTATGTTCTTAAGGGTATAAACTGTTAGGAAGAACAGGTGGGGGAGAAAAAGAGGAGTTGAATTGTATGTAAGAGAGCAGTATGATTGCTCGGAGCTCCAGTATATAGAGGGAGAAAAGCCTGTTGAGAGTCTATGGGTTAAGTTTAGAAGTGGAAGCAACAGGGGTGGTGATGTGGTTGGTGTCTGCTATAGACCACCGGATCAGGTGGATAAGGTAGACGAGGCTTTCTTCAGACAACTGAGAGAAGCTTCCAGATCACAGGCCCTGGTTCTCGTGGCGGACTTTAATGACCCTGACATCTGTTGGGAGACCAATACAGCAGTACACAGACAATCTAGGAAGTTTTTGGAAAATGTTGGGGATAACTTCTTGGTACAAGTGCTGAAGGAACCAACTAGGGACCATGTGCAGCTTGATGTGCTGCTCACAAAGAGGGGGGAACTAGTAGGGGAAGTAGAGGTGGGTGACAACCTGGGAAGCAGTGATCATGAGATGGTAGATTTCAGGATCCTGACCAAAGGAAGAAAGGAGGGAAGCAAAATACACACCCTGGACTTCAGAAAAGCAGACTTTGACTCCCTTAGAGAACTGATGGGCAGGATTCCCTGGGTTGCTTACATGAAGGGGAAAGCAGTCCAGGAGAGCTGGCAGTATTTTAAAGAAACCTTATTGGAGGCACAGGAAAAAACAATCTCGATGCACAGCAAGAAAAGCAAATATGGTAGGCGACCAGATTGGCTTACCGGGGAAATCCTTGGTGAGCTTAAACACAAAAAGGAAGCTTACAAGAAGTGAAAAATTGGACAGATGACTAGGGAGAAGTATACATATATTGCTCGAGAATGCAGGGGAGTTATCAGGAAGGCGAAAGTGCAATTGGAGTTGCAGCTAGCAAGGGATGTGAAGGGTAACAAAAAGGGTTTCTATAGGCATGTTAGCAAGAAGATGGTGATCAGAGAGTGTGGGGCCCCTACTGGATGAGGGAGGTAACCTAGTGACAGATGATGTGGGAAAAGCTGAAGTACTCAATGCTTTCTTTGCCTGTCTTCACAGACAAGGTCAGCTCCCAGACTAATGCAATAGACAACGCAGTAGGGGAAGGAGGTGGACAGCCCTTGGTGGGGAAAGAACAAGTTAGGAACTATTTAGAAAAGCTAGACATACACAAATCCATGGGTCCAGATTTAATGCATCTGAGGGTACTGAGGAAGTTGGCAAATGTCATTGCGGAGCCTTTGGCCATTCTTTGAAAACTCGTGGAGATCGGGAGAGATCCCAGATGATTGGAAAAAGGCTAATGTAGTGCCCATCTTTAAAAAAGGGAAGAAGGACAATCCAGGGAACTACAGACCAGTCAACCTTACCTCAGTCCCTGGAAAAATCATGGAGAGGATCCTCAAGGAATCCATTTTGAGGTACTTGGAAGAGGGGAAAGTGATCAGGAATAGTCAACATGGATTCACGAAGGGCAAGTCGTGCCTGACCAATCTGATTAGCTTCTGTGATGAGGTAATTGGCTCTGTGAATATGGGAAAGTCAGTGGATGTGATATACCTTGACTTTATCAAAGCTTTTGATATGGTCTCCCACAGCATATTTGCTGGCAAGTTAAGGGAGTATGGATTGGATAAATGGACTGTAAGATGGATAGAAAGCTGGCTAGACCGTCGGGCCCAATGGGTAGTGATCAATGGCTCGATGTCAGGTTGGCGGTCGGTTTCTAGCAGAGTGCCCCAAGGATCTGTTCTAGGACCAGTTTTGTTCGACATTTTTATTAATGACCTGGATGAGGGGATGGATTGCACCATCAGCAAGTTTGCAGATAACACTAAGCTAGGGGTAGAGGTAGATACACTGGAGGGCAGGGATAGGGGTCCAGAGTGACCTGGACAGATTAGAGGATTGGGCCAAAAGAAATCTGATGAGGTTCAACAAGGACAAGTGTAGAGTCCTGCACTTGGGATGGCAGAATCCCAAGCGTTGTTACAGGCTGGGGACCGACCAGCTAAGTAGCAGTTCTACAGAAAAGGACCTGGGGATTACAGTGGATGAGAAGCTGGATGAGAGTCAACAGTGTGCCCTTGTAGCCAAGATGGCTAATGGTATATTAGGATTCATTAGGAGGAGCACTGCCAGCAGATCTAGAGAAGTGATTATTCCCCTTTATTCAGCTCTGGTGAGGCCACACCTGGAGTATTGTGTCCAGTTCTGGTCCAGCAGAAGGCAACCAAAATGATTAGGGGGCTGGAGCCCAGGACCTATGAGGAGAGACTGAGGGATTTGGGTTTGTTTTGTCTGCAGAAGAGAAGAGTAAGGGGGGATTTGATAGCAGCCTTCAATTTCCTGAAGGGAGGTTCCGAAGAGGATGGAGAAAGGCTGTTCACAGTAGTGACGGATGGCAGAACAAGGAGCAATGGTCTCAAGTTAGTGTGAGAGGTCTAGGTTGGACATTATGAAAAACTACTTCCCTAGGAGGGTGGTGAAGCACTGGAATGGGTTACCTAGGGAGGTGGTGGAATTTCCATCCCTAGAGGTTTTTAAGTCTTGGCTTGACAAAGCCCTGGCTGGGTTGATTTAGATGGGATTGGTCCTGCTTTGGGCAGGGGTATGGACTTGATGACCTGCTGAGGTCTCTTTCAGCTCTGATTCTGTGAGGGTATGCTCAGCTCTCCGGACTTCAAAAAGTGTCTCAGTTGCAAGGAATCTATCCCAGTGACTGATGGACATTCTAAGTGGAGAAGAATGCATCCCACAGAAGTGTGGTTTGTGCTGGCAACTGGAGCCCAGATTCAGAAATGATCTGAGGCTAAAATGTTTCCTCACAGAGACATCCCTTCAATCACCCGAGCTGCACCAGGGCCCCAGACAGCAGAAAAACCTCACCACAACCCCCAAAGGGATGTCGACAAGCCACTGACACAAGGCCTAGAAGAAAAGGGTGCTGAGCCCTGCTCAGGGTAAAAGCTATCTCATGCACATTTGTTGGTGCCAACTGCAGCAAAGACATCTAAATTCAGTATTGAGGCTCTTGTAGTACCAATGGGCATAGGCAGGAAATCATCAGTGCTGTCTGGTGCAAGAAATATAGAAAATCTGCCCCAAACAGGTTCCTACCCTATGTACATAGACATCTTACCACCTGTGGGATGCCAGGTATGGGACAGACCATGCTATCAGGCCCACGTTACTGTCTCCTTTGGTACAGGCAACTCTGCACTGCAACCACTGTACTAATACCTTCAGCATCACCACACTTTGGATGTGTGATGGACTTTTTGGTGTGTGACAGACTGGTTTTGCCTTGGTCTGTACTAAGGCCCCCTTACAGAGTTCATCCAGAAGTCCAGACTCACTGACAACCTCAGGTCATGCACTACCTTTCTCTTCCACTAAATCAGAAAACAAGCAAGAGGACTTGGTCTCCTGTTGCTCTCCTTGTCCATCATATAGAGCCCAGTTCCACCAAGGGCCACAATCATACCATCTTCATGATCCACAGCCTCCCTGGTATAGCAGACTTGGTACCAACAACTTGGCCCCTCCTCACTGTTGCTGACTTAAATTATTTCAGGACCTGGCTCAGTGTGTGATGGTCAGTACAGATACCAGTACACAGGAGATGACTGAGTCGCACCACAATCTACATTCTTCTGTCTCCTCTAGACTAGCCTTACCTGTTAATGATACACTTTTGGAAGCCCCAGGGCCCACAGTGATACTCACAGCACATGCTGAGGGCCACAACTTAAGTGTGGTTGCATATACATGCAAATATATATGCAAATAGCTTCTTTCACATTACTGGGCATGAATATAAAGATTAAGGCAAGACTACACAACACCCAGGCCCCATTTAAGTCAGTTCTGCTGATATTAATAAAATGCAGTATTTACCTTATTTCTACCCATGTGACAGCACTTAATGAGCAATGACAGTCCAGGAATTTAACTACTAAAACACATCAACTGAAGACCATTATATTGACTACTTTTTTGTTTTGGCTCCTACCCACAGGCCCTGTGTTGAGCCCCACGTAAATCCACACCACACCGCAGGCCCCAACCAACACGCGGCCCACAGCCCGTTTAAGTAGCCCTGATTTAAATGAAGAAAAACAAAAGATATTTGAGATAAGAACCTGAGCAACACTGGGTAAATCTTCTAGTTGTGAATAATAGTATCTTTGTTTACACAGATGCCTTTTCTGATACAAAGATAAGAGATCATGGATATTGACTCACTAATCATCGTTAGAACACCCATTTCCTATTTCAGCTTTATAGTCATAATTAATGTGTTAATGTACCAAAGGTTTTAATATTATTAATACAAATTTCTTAAATAGTGTGAGCTATCAGTGGGAATGACCATTAGTCTATCAGCCACAATACACCAAAATACACTTTTCTTAGGGTTTTGTTACAGAAACTTTGATAGCCTGGGATGTGAGGGGGAAGTCATTAGATGAAATGTTATGAGCTAAGACATTAAGGAACTAAATTTTCATCAGTCTCCATATATGCTTTAGTTCTGGTATACTAGGACCATGTATATGCACAGGCTGGATTTTTTCATCCAGTGTGCACAAGTGTTAATGTATAAGCATGTACACCAGCAGTTATATGCCTAAGCAGAAAATGAGTTAAGGATCAATTGAAAATCAAGACTTGATACTTCCCCAAGAACCCTCTCATTTCAGTGTGTATCATTGAAAATAGGTGGTGGTACATCTGTCCCAGGGCACGGAGATATATAAATAAATAAATTAAATTTAAAAAAAATTTTTTTGGTTAACTTTTCCCCAGGTCTTCACAGTCCTGCCTCTTCCCCTCCCCCCCCCCCCCCCAACAACTTTGCCCCGGCTCTTCACACTGTCTCCACTGCTTTTGTGGCTCACAAAAAAAGCAGTGGGAAGCAGTGAGAGATGCAAGCTCTGGGACGGAATTTGGGTGCAGGAGGAAGTAGAGAAGAGGATGCTGGCTCAGGGAGGGGGCTTCAGGCTGGAGATTGTTGGGGTGCTGAGCAAGCCTTAGGCTTGTGGCTGTGAGGGTGCAGGAGTTTGGGCTGGGGTGCATCAGGGGCTCAGGGCAGGGAGGCTGATGGGCTCAGGACACAGATTTGCAGTGTGTGGATGGGGCAGAAGTGTTGTGGCAGAAGACTTGTGATGTGGGGGTGCAGGAATTTGGGGCTGTGAGAGGCTCAGGATAGGGTTCCAGTGTATGATAGGCTCAGGTTTGGTGTGTGAGGGGGTGCAGGAGTGTTATGATGCTGCGGCCAGATGGGGGCTTGGACCCAATTGCGGGCTTGTTGGCCAGGCTTCATTTTTAAATAAAATATGTCAAACACAAAATGTTTGTGTTGTCTTTATTTGAGAGGGGGGGGGAACCTGTTTTTAGTCAGGGGTCACTGACCCACAGAAAAGTCAGTTGGGGCCAGACAAGTGAGATGCAAAAAAATAACCATTCCAAAACCCCCCAAGCCTCACTAATGTGGCCCCAACCGTGCTGGTGGGGGCAGGGGACAGCGTACTGATGGGTGCTACGGTAGGGTACTAGTGGTGGGGGCGGTCTGGCCAGGAGGAGGGGACAGACACAGCTGGGGCCAGTACCTGGGGATCCCCGGTCTTAGGAAGCGTGCTGGCTGCTCTTCCCCCTCGCCCTCGCCCTCGCCCCCGCCCGCGCGCGCGCACACACACACGCGCATGTGCACACACCAACCCAATCCCCTTCCCCAGAGCCAGGCACACACACGCCTAACCCAATCTCCCCTCCAGAGCCAGGCACCGGCCCCCCTCTATACCATTTCCCCTCTTCTCTCCTCCTCTCCCCCAACCTAATTCTCAGATCCTGGAGGCGGAGCCGCCACTGCAGCCACACGCGTCTTCCTCCAGGTGCTGGGGCTCGTGTGCTGAGCAGCTGGCCTTGAGACGTGCGGACTGGGATGCCGTGCGCACCTCCGCTGATCCCAATTCCCCCCCCCCCCCCCCGAGACTAGAGCCAGGCACCCACCACTCCCCGCCCCCACTCTAACCTAATTCTCAGGTCCTGGAGCTGCTGCCGCTGCTACAGTCACATGTCTCCCTCCAGGCGCTGGGGCATGTGCGCTGAGCGGCTGGTGTGCTGTGCGCACCCCCGCCAACCCTCCTCCCCTCCTCTTCCCCAGAGCCAGACATCTCTGACCCAATCCTCCCCCCCCCCCCCATCTTATGCCCAGGTCCCGGAGCCGTCGCTGGAGCCGCTGCCTGCGCTCAGCAGCCGGCTGCTAGCATGTGCAGGCTGGGACACTGCGTGCGACCTGGCCTGCACGTGCAGGATATGACGTAGTGCACTGGGGGCCAAGAGTGGAAAGGCACAGGCCATGAGCACGCATGCGGCTCTCAGCTGCCCGCCCGTGAGACTAGCTGACCGAAGCGGTTCCGGATTCCATCCTCATTCCGTCAGGAGCCACAGTTTTTTTTCTTTGCAAGCCGCATGCCACAGGTTGGCCACCCCTGTGGTAGGGTCAGTGCAGGCCTGATTAGTCATGTAACACTGTCTCCCTGTTTGCAGCTACTAAGTAGCTTTAAATAAATAAAGAGCATTGCTTACATAGAAGCGTAATAGAAAAGCAAGTGCTGTAGATGCTACAGAGCTGTTATCATATTGCAGATAGAATGGCTGGTAATTCATGAGAAATGTAAGATGTTATTCTCCTTATGAAAATTTTGGACCACAGCTGTACTGGACTAAAAGTACAGTATCCTTGTGTGGGAAGGCGGAGATGCAGCTGGACAGAATTCTCTACGTTGACCGCTACTGAGTGACTTGGAGAATGATGGCAGTTGGCAAATTAAAAACAGAATTTACTCCCTATGTCAGTGATATCTGTGATTCTGTAGGCTCAGTATCTGACTTGACTTTCTAAAAGCTGCCTGAGGACATTCAGACCAAGAAATGAGTCCTTAAAATCTCAATCTTAGGGGAGTTGTCTTTGGCTTTTACTTTGTTGTGTCCAATACTCAGCACCTGACAGTGATATTCTATAGTTCCAAGAAGCTGATCTTGAAAAATATTATTTTTAAGAAAATGTAGCCCTTATTTACTAATGTAGGTAGTGGACTGAGAACTGATTAGTTTCATAATGCATTACACATCTGCTCTGAACTGCTGTATATATTCTCAAAGTGCACTCCAAAACTAATGAATTAATCCTATAATGTTCCTGTAAGTTACATAAATATCTCTATTTTCTAGATTAAGAAACTGAGGCGAAGAGTGATTAAGTGATTTGCAGTCATTTCTTGTGTGATCTTTGGGAAAGCCAGGGGTAGTACGCAAACCTCCTGACTCTCCCAGTCCTCTGTTTTAACAGCTGTAGTGTGCTGTCTGTTAGGACTTCCTTACATGGGTGCCAGGCTTGTATAATTTTTGATGGTGCACAGAATGGCTACAAGCAGAACTGTCCTGTACATAGAATGAACCAGGGCAACAACCCTGGAACCCACACTTTGGGGGGCGGAGGAGCGTGCTTCAGAGGGATGTGGGGTCCAGGGTGGCATGGGAGATTAGCAGGGCGGTCTGGTGCCAGCAGGAGTGAGCAACCTGGCCCCAGCCCACCCTGCTCCACTCTGCCCTGCCTATTCCTAGTGTCGCTCTGGTGAGGGGCAGAAGCTGGAAAGAGGTACGGTGGGGGCTCGAAGAAAGGGGCAGAGTAGGGGTGGGAAGGAGCAAGGTGGGGCCGGGTAAAGTATGGGGCCAGAGGCCCTGGTTCATCCTTCAGCTCTGAAAATATAAACATAAAATGTGGAACCAAGCCCACATTCCTGAATATTCGTGGAGCACAGGCCCATATAACTGGCCACTTACGCTTTCTTATTGTGATGGGGATTCTAAGGAACCAAGGAAAATATTGCAGAACTAGCTGTTGTCAGTGCACTGAAGGATTCTAACAGTGGCTCTGGAACAATTTTCAGTGTGGGGATGTGGCACTGTGCCTCCCTCAGGCCACTCCCCATCTTAGGCTGGGGACACAACTGGGAACATCTATGGAGCCCTGGGTGCAGGGCCAATGGTTGGGGCCCCAGGGGCTTGAAGTGATGCTGCTGGGACCCTGGGTGGCAACAGAGCCCCCTGGAGCCAACAGCAGAGCCCATGGGGCCAGCAGCCAGGACCCCCAGAAGCAGCAGGCCCCTGGGCACAGGCTGGTAAATGGGACCTTGATGCAGGGTGCAAAACCTGGGGAGTGCTACAGAACCCCTTGAACCTCTACTTCCTTGGCCTGTGGATTCTCATTTAGATCTCAGGCCACTTAACTATGAAGTACACCTGTGACTCTTGGTACGACAAAACTCCATGAACCAAGTTAGCCAGTGTGTGAACTTTATATTGTGCTATTACTTTCACCAATATTTTGTCTTGCAGTTATGTCTGAATATGGCTGCACTGTAAGAAATTCCTTAGTCACTTATGACACATACCTAGATATTAATTAGACTCTGAAAGTTATGGCTTTGTTAAAAGTACATGGGCCTAATGGCCTAATTTTAGTCTCTTCCTGCTTCTATTCCCATGTACTATGTCATTTCTTTTATGGGGAAGGATTAACAACCTTCAAAACATTCTGCATGTATTCTTCTTGACATTCTCTTACTCACCACAGTGAGGATAGAATTTGTTGTCTCTCTAGATCCTCAGTTTGTTTTGAAACTCTGAAATTTGTTTGGCTATAATCACTGCTTAAATAAGCATTTTCAAGCATCATTAAAGTTTTTCTGTGGTGACATTCTATGTTTTTCTATATATTCAGTTTAAAAAGGGAGGGCTCCTTATTGCACTTTTTAAAGCTCTAACAACTGTGCTAATTGCTACTTGAAGAATACCTAAAACAAATGGAATTTTTTTAATGTTTTGACAGTGGCTAAAGTTGTTGCCGGAAATACTAGTTGAGGTGTGATAGGCTCCATAGAGACCCTGGAAGTTTCCTTGGGATATATTATATTTAGCTGCACAACCTGTAACTGGTACTCCTCATGGTTCCTTTAGATATTAAAAGTTTAAATATAATTATCATTCAAAGAATATCCGTGGAATGTTAAATTGTTCCCCTTGCATCCTATACATGGCTGGAGATTTGTTCCCTGTGCACACATTTTAAAACTGCAGCTCTGTGGGGAAAGTGCTCTTATGACCTTTACTTGCTTTATATTTTTTCAAAGGTCAGGAGAAACTTGATGAAATTTTTATGTGGTTTAAAAAGCTCAGCTTATTAAAGTTTAATAAGGTGGCGGCAGCAGTTAGAACTCAGTTTGAAATGTTCAGATATATTGTAAAGGAGAAGCCAGAGCTTTTAGTGATGCAGTAACAGCTAATTTGTGAACTCTGCTGTTTTTAAGCTATTATGTTTAGAAGCACACTATCCTTTCTACAGAAATAAGTGAAAACAGATGCTGTATTTCTTAAATAAACTAAGAACTGTATGTTACAGGTGTTTCACATGGATAAATATGTGCACTTTCACTAGTCCAAAATCATTAAGCAAATTTTATGGTTATTTAGTTTGCCAGGTAGTGATGTCTTTTTTTTTCTTAAGCTAGCGTCAGTCATGAGTGTGAAAGCAAAAATTCCATTTACCCTTGGTGTACAACTAGCAAAACTAGGACATATAGGATGTTGGCTCATTAGAGGGTTTTATCCACATTAGGAATTTTTGCATCAATGTAAGTGCATGATCAAAAATCAAGTGTAAACACTCTGCACTGGTACAGTTTATATGAGTGGCAAACTGGGATGAGTCCCACTAATGCAGCACATGTGCGCTATTTATTTTCACATTGGTATAAAGCCTCAAAGTACAGAATCCGTGAAACTTAATATGATCTCCAAACAGCCACTAGAGTTAAGATATTTAAATGTGATCAATTTAAAGATCAGGCTTGCTGTTGTTAATTTTGTATGTATTAACATTTCCAAAAGAAAAGGGACTCTTGTGAAATAATTTTCAGTGCAGGCCCAGGTGTATATGCGGTTGTGCTATGGTTTAAAGGTGCAGTCCAGGTCAGTGAGAAATGCCCCATTTTGAAAGCTCCTGTAACCCTCATTTTCTGAGGGTTACAGGATCTTTCGAAACGGGACATTTCTGTCAAAAGATCCCCGTCTTGACCGGGGTTTTTTTCCCCCGAAAAGTGGCTTTTTGGAAGAAAGCCACGACTGCCATTATGGAAATGAAGCGCAGGAAATTCAAATCCCAGCTTCATTTACAGTTTCGATATGTCTAATTTACATTCCTTTATCGAAAAAGGGATGTAGTTTAGACATACCCTTAGTGTCTGTGAACTAGAAAACCCCAGTTTAGCAGCTTTGACCCACAGTCTGCCTATGGTCCCACTCTGGCTTCCACCAGTCTTGGCTACGATCAGCAAGATGACTCGTCCACACATCGAAAGTTCTCAAAATTGTGTTCTCTGCAATGTCCAGCCCCCCTGAACAATTTAGGGAAAAAATAAGGTTTGTTTGCTCCTTTTTAGAGACAAAAGTACATCAGAGCTTAACTTACTTGGGGAAAAACACCGTGCCCAGAAAACACAGCACTGAGTTGGCTTATAGTAAAAATATTTATATATTAACATCGGGTAAGTGGTGCCCAGTAAAAGGAATAGTGTTAGAAAAGGAACAAAAATAAAAGCAAAAACATTCTTCTAAAACTTCATCTGGTAAGGTACAGGCTTTGTTCAAGATGTTTTCTCTCACCATTCATTCATTCTTTCCAGCCCTACCTAACTTCCCCTGTCAGGATCTTTTACAGAAGTACAAGATATTGGCTTCTTGTGACTTCCTGAGTGACAAAATTAGTTTCCAGAGACTTTCAAACTTTTTCCTGATTGAAGAACCCATCTTTCTCAGCTAGCAAGATCTCTGGCCTCTTGTCTGTCTCCAGCTGGTTGCCTAAAAGGGCTTCTGTCCTCCAAAATGCAGTGATATTGTTTCAAAAGGCAAGGTGGCCTTAAGCTGTTCTACCTTTTTTGTGGACTGTCCATCCCTCTGTATATAAATAGGGCTTCCATTGTTTTGACTCCAACATGCTTAATTTACATAGGAGTTAGGTACATAACTTTCTCTCCTATTTGGGAGGGAACCTGTTTTGCCAGATTTTAAAGCATATTATTTCCCCATAGTATTGATTCATACATTTCACAATTATATTAATCATCAATGTATCATTAGCTTTCAGAAAAGACCTCGCTCTGTATGCTTTTAGAATACAATAACATGGTACACAATCAATTGATTCAGTTATAACTTGAGGTTCAGCCCCACTTCAACCCTTTGAAAGTGATTTTTCTCAGGGTCAACTCAAAAGTATTTTCAAGCTGTGAGGAAGGACATGGAGTCTGGTGATGAAGGAAGCTCCATGCTCTTCCATCCCTGGTTGATGTCTGCTAACATGCAAATCATTCTGTTTCCTGCAATCTCTCCTTCCCTTGTTAGCATGGTAGCTCTGTTCACTGCTTATATGTAAATGTACTTTATTTGTCTCTGCCTGATGTCCGGACTAGATAAAGGAGCAAACACATTCCTTTGTCTATGGCAGACCTGTTTATAAATTCCCCTTGCCATGCTTGATTTAAACACATTTTCATTGTAATCCAAGCATATGTCCGTAACTCAACACACGGTGCGCATACATCATGCAAGTTATTACTGATTTAATAAGCTGTTGGAGTTCAAATACCACAAAGCACATTTTGTACAAAGGTTACAGTTCATATTGGACCTTAAATTCACAGCACAATATCTACCACTTGAGCTGATCAGTCAGAGGCTATTATCTCTAGATTGATCTGTGAAGAGATAGGAGATGCAGTGCAAACACTTTGCCAGTGGGTTTCATAGTTCTTTGCTAATAGCAGAGTAATGCAGAGACCCAGGACTCCCTGAGTTTATTTCCAGATTCTGAAGGTGAGCATGCAGTAGGGTTAGACCCTTCCTGCCTCTATCTCCCTGAGCTTCTGTCTGCTGCACCCTGCCTTTCACCCCAGATCCTACCTCCACAATTTCTGACCCCTTTGTGTCAGGCAGGGTTGGCCTTAGAGAAAATGGCACCCTGGGTGAACTTGTATTTTGGTGCTGAGATAGAGGCAGCGAAGCAGGGGAAGGGGGGAAAGGGGTACTTCAAAGCGGCAGCACTACACAGCTGAGCCGGGGATCAGCTGTGCGGTGCTGCTGCTTTGAAACCCCAACCCAGTGTTTCAAACTGCCCCTTTAAAATGCCAAAGTGCTGTGTAGCCTGGGGTCAACTGCCCCTTTGAAACGCAGAGGTGGCATATCAAAGGGGCGGCTATGCAGCGCTGCCCCCATGGAGTTTTGTCCCAGTGGGGACTCTTGTACATTTCAAAGGAGGAATGCGGAAATGCCTGATGAGTAGTCAAGTAGTGGATGGAAAGTCCATCGACTACTCGACTAGTCAGTTAACCGCAATTTAACATCCTTAGCATCAACTATTCGATTAGACAAATTGAAATTTTACATCCCTAATCATCACACTAGAAACCCCAGTGCCTTCGAGAGCATGAAAAATGTTTGCAGCTTAAGACGGGAGCAAAAGAAATTTCCTTATTCTTAATCTTGATGCAATAACAACACAGAGCCCAGCAACAGCTCTGACAAGGCCCCTTGCCCTGAGGAATTTCAGCATACTGTTAAAAGTACAACCTGTAGTGAAAACAAACAGAACCTGATGGTGCAGCTAGGTGATCAAGAATTGAAAGAAAGGTATCAGTTTCAGCCAGTCAGGTAGACTCCACCCATTGTAACCCCATTTCCCTCTCCTCTGCACCCAGCCCACTGGGGAAGCAGCAGCAGCCCCCTGACATCCCCCCCCCCCCAAAAAAAGTGAGTGAAGCTTCTGAGCTAGGGAGCAGGGAGGACAGGATCTTCAACTGCTTATAGGGGGCACAATTTAAAGCCCCCACCCCAACCACTCAAGTGTCATACCCCTATCCCTAGCTGGTAGTCCACCCCTCCCGCTCAGTTCCCCTATGGGAAAGCAACTATTCCTTCCTCACTTACCTAACCTCAGCAGCCTTCCTTCCTCCCTACTATTCCAGTCTCAGGTCTTTGGTGCACATGCTACTTGTTTATCTCTCCTGGCCTGGCCCTAGGCTGCCTGTCTCCAGCAAGCAGGATAGGGTGGAGGGGAGATCTGGGCAGACAGACTCTGGAGAAAACTGGGTGTGGGGGGTGGGGTAATGTGACCCAGTGCAGTGCATGCTCTTCCCCCCAGTGTGTCACCTCTCTGCAGGGAAAGGATGGGATGGGATGCAGACAGGCTCCAATACCATCCTGGGTTAGCCTGGTGCTCACTTTGCAGAGGTAAATCTGTTTACTGTTAAGAGCCAGGGGAAAGCCCTTTCCTGGACAAGTGGCTATTAGGAGGGGAAGGGGAAGAAAAGGGAGGTTGTGGACCCAGACCTGCTCCACAGTAACACACACCCAGATAGCAAGGCTTCTCCAAACCCTAGCCAGCCAGAACACAGAGAGAAGCTACATACACATACTCCTTCAATCCCCACCGCACTCAGCCACCTACCCTGAGCCTCTTCTAGCACAGTCTGCCCCACCCACTCCCCCCATGGCTTCTACAGGGGGCCCTCTTTCCCAGAGAGATTGGGGAGCTCTCCTGGGCACCCACCCCTGCTGCTGCTCTCACCAGACTAGACAAAACAAAAGACAGGACTATGCAGCACTTTAAAGACTAACAAGATGGTTTATTAGGTGATGAGCTTTCATGGGCCAGACCCACTTCCTCAGATCAAATTGTGGAAGAAAATTTGAAGAGTTACCTGAGATGAGTGAGTACCTCTGTCCTCGCTGATCTGGCTGCTCTATTTCCCCTCCTGCTTAGCTAACTGTCCCCAGGTAAGGTCATGTGAGACTATTCATATGGGCCCCCATCAGCACATCCTGAGCAGCCACCCTCATCACTCATGTCTAGGGTTGGCACTGTAGATTACTTTTTCCTCTTCCCTGTCTGGTTTCCAGCAATGGGGAGCATTGAAAACAGGGTAGAGTGTCTCCCTGTTCAGTGCTGGAGCAGTAGCAGGAAAAACAACTGCAATTAAGTCCTGTTTAGACCCTATCCTGAGCCGGAACATTCTCTGGAAATTCAACTGTAAACAAACAGTTGAGCATGTGCAAATAGCAGTTTTTCTAAGGCTTATAAACTGGCCAAATTTGGGTAACTTTTTACAGGGGTGGCTTGACACACACTCCCAACAGGATGATCCCTGTCAAATTTCAAGCCCCTGTTCCAGAGCATGAAGATGTTAGTTTCTCAATAAATCTTTAGCATGGGCAAAACACATTATCCTTAATGATCAAACTGATTTAGCTGAAGTTATTTAAAAAAAAAAAAAAAAAAGCTAGAGGCAGACACTAGCATGGAGAAACTTCAGCCTGAACCAGTGTTTCCTGTAAGCTGTGCACTTGTGTGGCCACTCAGAAGAAACTCTGATGCCACCCAGCTGATTAGCAGTGCCCACAGCTAGCTTTTTTTGCCTGTGAGGGTGACATGGTGCATTTACACATGCCTCAGGGCAGATAAAAGATATTTTGCACATGGATGGAAAAGATTAGAGGGAATATTGTCCTGAACTGTTAATTGGGCAAAGTTATAAACTTAAAACAGTTGTTTTGTAGTGGGAAGTGTCCATCAACCTTAATTATAAGTAGTGCTGTCTGTTCCAGCTATAATCCGTGTATTACAAAAGATTTTAAAGCACTTTATAGACATATTGTGTCAATTTGAATGGCCCATATTACTGTTTAGTACTCTCATAGTACTTCCTATCCTACAATAGGGTGTGAGGATGCTACACACCAGAGCTGGGCAAGAGGTGGCTTGAGGGCCACCTCCTCAGCACCCTTACTATACAGCAGTTGCACCTGCTTTAAACAGCAGGCTGCTAATTGCTCTGCAAACTGGGCAGGGAGGAGAAACTTTGTGTGGTGTCCCCGCCCCCTAGCAAAATCCCCAAGCTCCCATTGGCCAGTTTCTGACCAATAGGAGATGAGAAATTTTGCTGAAGGCAGGGGTAGTGATTGAAGTCTCCTCACTTCCCCCCCTCCCTGTGCTGGAATAGAGCCATATGCAGCAGCCTGCCTAGGCAGGGTTCTTATGGAGCTGCTGCCTGGGAGCTGCTTAGCTAAGGGGCTCCTAGCTAGAGCCTGCCCCTCTCTTTCTCCCCAACTATCTGCCCTAGGCCACCACCCAAACCCTCTGTATCCCCTCTCCCCACTTCCTCCAGCTCACCGCTCCCTCCTATGCCCCTCCCACAGGCCAGAATCCTCTCCTGCACTCATAACCCCTCCTAGACCCAGCACCCCACACTCCTGACCCTGATCATAACCCCCTCCTTCAGCCAAACTCCCTTCTGCACCCCACCTGCTGTCCCAGACGCGGTGCCCTCTTCACCAAAGTGCAGTCCTTGACCACTTACCAAAATTGTGGAGTGTCCTCCATTAAAAATTATTGCCCACCCCTGCTATATACCAACTGCTGTGTTCCTAAAAAGGTGGCTAATTTTCGTGGTGGGCTAAGACATTTCTTTAATTATACATATGTAACATTCCATATAGAAAATTGTGATGGAAACTATTGCATAAATACATCCCAGGAACAGTCACTTAAGTTGTCATTAAAGGAGGTGTTTCAGTGCCTACAGTAGCTCACAGTCTTGAATACTGAATGAAGACGTTGCAACTTATTTACATTCTGAAGAAAAATGAGCAAGCGCTTACCAAACTGAACAGCCCTGGATGAACTTATAGAATACTGCTTTGCTCTGTAGAAACTACCATTTTGCAGTAAGGTTTTAATAAAACAATTGTCTTTTATTTCAAAGTAAAGATCATGTGCAGAGTAAACTTGTTTAATTCCAATCTTAGTGGTGGGGTTATATTTACCAAAATCTGACGACTAAATCTGCAGTGCCCAATTTCATTCAAGAGAGACAGACTCAACGCTACATCTCTATATTTGTAAAGTAGCTGGCAAGTAAGTAAAATAAACTTTATGCCATACCTAAAGAAGTTAGAGAGCAATAGTTTCCCTCAACTGGAAAATCTTCTGAAACAGAGCAGTTTTTTGAGGGGATGTTGCAGAGCCAACAGCCTTATGCCAGCCTTAGGGCAGGAGAGAGATGGCTATTGTGTCCTCCAGCTACTTTTGAGCTACTGGAGCGATCATTAGGCAATGTGGAAACATCTATTGCAATGTCATCCCCAAACTTCTGCCAACATAGCTTTGTCAGTTAATGAAAAGATCACTGCAGCTGTGCAGGCAAACCACAGTTCATTGATTGGATATCTCTCTTATTTACAGATTTATCAGTCCATTTCAAGATCCTAAACCCTAAAATGAAAGAGCCATTCCTATTGCAAAAACTTTAGAAGTGTTTTGTACAATTCCAGAACATGGCTAGCATTGCTAATGATTTTGGTACATAAATTGTGGTGGCATAATTGGGTCTTAAGTAAGTTGCTTAAATAAAAGCAGCCATGTTCATTTCAGTACTGTTAAACAAAGGAAAAGTGTGTGATATAAAAAAGGACAACTTATAAGGAAAGATTTTATTTTATTTTCAAGCTTATAAAAGGGTGGGAAAAGACACAAATATCCAGTTACTTGACCTGTTTCAAATACATATGGTGACTTCTGACTTGCAATTTGCATCTGCTCAGGAGAGCCATGATGAAGGTAGAAAGTTCACAGTAATCATGTGCATAATTATAGAAGCTTTAAAATGAAAAAATAAACTAACTAACTTTCTCCCAATCAGTGGAAACCTCCTCCTGTTTCTGTGGCTGGTGGTTATTGAAATGAGGAAACATGAGCTTTGTTCAGCTCCATGTGACCTGGCCCTTAAATCCTATGAACCAACTGGCAACTTGCCATTCTTAATTGGCATGGAACACAGCACTGCTGTTGGAATCAGCACTCTACACATGGAAATGACTGTTTGCAACCAACACTGATGCCCATTAAAAACAACTTGACCCTTTGCAACCAAATAGATTTGTCTTGGAATCAGTATTCATGTGAACTTTATTCAAGTGTAAAGTGCATTGATTGCATTTTGATTTTACGGGCATTAAATTATTTTCTGGCGTGTGTAAATACTGGTTGGTTTTATGTTGTATCGAGATAACTATTAGGCAAGGCTGTGAATTGTCTGCCTTTTTGGCAGGTTTATACTCTACTCAGGGAAATGCCAAATAGAAAACTTAGGAAGAGAACAAGGGATGATATACAGGTCATTGAATAAAAATTAATTAGACCAGAATACAGTGGGAATTAGTGGAAAGGCATGAACCTCTGTATCCCAGTGTATGTATTTTAATGGCTCTGAGATATTTTTTAAAAACCATATCTGAAACAGCCTATGAGACTTTTGCAATAGCAAATGATTACCTTAACTGCGTGTACGTGGTCTGCAGCTGGATTTTCTCTTTGGTGGCATGTGCAGGTTATCTGATTGTAGTTACTATATCCTTTCTACCTTGATTATTAGCCAATTATAGCAGAGTATTGCAACATTAATATTTAGCCAATTAAGTAATTTTAAAGGATAAAAATTGTTAGACTTTAAGCATTAATCCATGTGTTCTTTTTCTCTAACTTCAATAGCGTCGTCTTGGAGATGCTGCAAAGAAAGCTATTGGCAAATTGACAACCAGGACAGTAAAGAAGGGTGATAAGGTATGGTAATAAGACTTCAGCACAGTATACTCATGGTTTACCTTGGTAGTAAAAACAATTCATATATCTGATTTGTTTTTCTTTCTCCTCTCATCTTTGATGCTTGCTTACTTTATGGGGAAATCTTTTGCTGCAGTATTTCAGTGTGACATCTAGAGCTTTTCTGTAATCTGTAGCCTTTGCTCCCCCAAAGGAGAATTTCTCTTGTTCTGGGACTAGTTGAACTCCACCTGGTAGCTGTGATTGAGTGCTGTTTTGTGTTAGCTGGCTGTGTATTTCTGCAGGCAGGAGTGCAGAAGGCTTTGTGTACAAGAACCCCTAAGGTATTGAGCCATCATGGTAACATTTAATTTACTGTGCTGCTAATGAATCTGTATAAATTGTGAGTACTAGAGAAAGGCAAGTTTAGTGTTCGTTATGTGGAACACTGTACACTTAGAATGCTGCACATATATGTTGTGCAAAGTAAAAATTGAGGGTTTATAGAGAAAGTGTTCTTGTGAGAATTCACTTTTATAGACTAGTCTCTTGAGATAAGGCAGAGGTTGAGTTGAAATACCTGAGTCTGAAGTCTTGTGCTATAGTGAACTATATTTGGATATCAAAGAACAATTGAAACCTATACAATTGAACCTCATAAGTTCTTTATCAGCTGTAAAATTTATTTATAGCCTGGGTCACTTTTCCCTTTCTTTTTGCAAAAGGCACAGATGTGATTATAATTAAATGGTGTTCTGATTATAATTTTTTTCTCATTTAAAAGAAAAACGTTTCCCTTTGCTTCTTCCACACTGACTCCCTCCCATCATCTTTGCTACCCACACAGCAGAAATAGGAGAAGCCATCTGAATTTGCTTCTCTGAAGAGAAACATGAGAAAAATGCTTTTCCTAAGCCGTTGTTTTTTGGGGGTTTTTTTTTGTTTGTTTGTTTCTAGGCAGTTTAGTTACATGAATCTTCTGCAGTAGATCTTTGCTGATGTGTGTATATTTAGAATGTATTAATATGACAAGGGAAGATGTTGCCTTCCTGACAACATAGATGCAAGATTGTTAAGTGATATGGAGATTGCAGAACAGGCAGCAGGGGACATGTATGTAGTTGAAAGGAATACAGGAATAAATCTGCCACTCATCAGTGCAGCCCATCAGGGTTCTCTGCATGAAATATTGACTGCCTATTTCCAACTGTGGAGTTGTTAATTTTGTCTTGCTATGGTTTTTTATGTCCTTGTTTTAGTACTTTGCTAGTGCTGAAAAAAAAAGTATGTTTTGAAAGAAAGCCCAGCCTGTGTGTCTGGGTAGCCCACAGGTCTTAGTGTGTACTGCCAATGCCATGACATGATCTACATGAAATCCACCTTTCTCCAAATGGAAACTTAAAATATGTGCAATTATTTTTATCCATATAGAAACAGTAATTAGACTGTAACCTTTGTAACAAAGTATAGCCAGCAAGTGATCTTGAGCTACATGTTTATATATAGGAATGACACCAGTAATTCTTGGTTCTAAAGAGTAGAAAAGAACACTTGACTTTTTGAAGTATGAAACAAAACAAAAGAGAGGGTTAGCTCTGATTATAAAAGGAGATGTAATAAATCTGCTTTAGTAGTTATTATATAAAACATTGTAAAGTAAAGATGTAGACTAGATTATAATTGGAATAAAATCCTGTGGAAATATCTTTTGAGTCAAAATAAAAAGTACTATTTGTACAAATTAATTATAGCTGTTTTATTCTATTTTAAATCTAGTGTATACATAAATACTGATTTTAAATGAAATTGTGACTTTGATATGCATGTAAAATGTGTGTTGTATCTTCTTTGTGAGGCATGTTTGAATTTATTTATTTATAATCTTTTCACCCTTTTCTGCCTCTTCCTCTTCATAGCCACTTTGCATATTTGATCCTTACTGCCACAGTACAGTTCCTGATGACTAATCATGCCTACTTTGCCTTTAATGTAATCTTAACTCTTGACTTGAGTTTTCATGCTGTTCATTTTAGGAAACAGACCCTGACTTTGATCATTGTGCTGTCTGTATCGAGTGTTACAAGCAGAACGATGTTGTCCGCATTCTGCCATGCAAGTAAGCTAGCGATTTCTCTTCCCTTGTAAATGGATTTATTCCTAAAAAGAAGTGTGCTGATTCTTGTTTACATTCCTTTGTTTCATTTTATCTAGCATGTTTTCCCTGTTATATTTCAACAGAGGTGTGCATAATATTTTACACACATATAGTTTAGACAGGTCCCTTGTCCTAGGAGCATGCAGTCTCAATAAAGTAAATACAATATAATGAGGTGAGAAGGTGGGAGTAGTCAGTATTGACAATAGGATCTGCAAAATTGTGCGGGGGGCAAGGTCAATACACAAAGTCTCCTCCCAGTGCCTGGAGCAGAGAGCCACAGGGAGCAGCTGGCTGTTTTGAGCAGGGCTGCTGTCCAGGAGCCGCCTAGATAAGTACCTCCCACACTCTGACTCCCTACCTCAGGTCATTACCCTCTCCTGCCCTAAGTTACCACCTGAACCCTCTTCACTTTCCCCTCCCCAAGGTCAAAACTCCCTCCCAGACCCTGCACCCCCTCCTATACTCCTACCACAGGCCAAAATCCTCTCCTGCATCCATACCCCCCACCCATCCTGCACCCCAGTTCCTTGCCCTAGATCACAACCCTCTCCTTCACCCAAACTCCCTCTCAGACCCCACACCCTTTCCTGCACCCCAGTCTCTTACCCCGAACTCCCTTCTGCACCCTGTCCCAGACCCTGCCCTCCATAGAAAAGTATGGCCTTTGGCCACTTTCTAACATCTTGGAGTGCCCCCCCCCCCCCCCCCCAAAAAAAAAATTATTGCCCACCACTAGCCTGGAGGAATGGCAGATGACTGGTATATGGAAAGTAGGAAGTGATTTTTAGGGGAAGTGAAGACCATGAAAAAGGCACAAAATAAGGAGAGAATAAATGAGACAAAAAGAACAGATCCAGAACTTCAGTTAATCATAGTAAACTAAAATAGAGATGCAAATTTCCATATAGTGGATATTGTAACCTGGTATCCTGCTATGACTGTGGGTCCCAACCCAGAATTTCACTTCCAGAATGTGTCAGAAGATCAGATGAGACCTGTGGGGGTAGGATTGGGAGGGATTCTGGCCCTGGAGGTAAGGAAGCGTGGCAGGGGTTGCAGAGCCCAACCTGCACTCTATGGCTTCTCTTCTCCAGGTGTTTTAACATGGTGCACAGGGTTACAGTGCTGCTTAGATTTGGCCCACCCTCCTCTCTGTCATGATGATGTGGGCCAGACAGGCAAAATTTGAATGGCTCAGTGACAGTGTACACCAAGTTACAACACCATTCTCACAAATCTGACCCAACTGGCCCCACCAAATATGACCAACACTGCTGTCCCAAAGATCACAACTCCCAGAGCTGAGCCCAGACAGCCCTGTGGGACAGAAGCTATAGGATCTGCCACTATGGTATTCATTGTGTACTTTTACATAAATGTGTCTATTATGTGGATGTTTTTATCTAAAGGTATTTAGTGGTTTGTAGTAAGCTGTCCTGAGCCCAAACAGGTGAGAATCAGAGATGTAAGCAGTTCCTGCTTGCTCAGACATTTCCCAATTACTAGAAATGCTGCCATCTCCATCAAAAATAATTTTTTTCGGTACAGTGTCTTGTCAGTAATCCTGTACTGGCACTTAAAATGCAGCAACCAAACTCTGTCCTTGATGTCCTGTCTCAGTCTTCTCTTTTCCCCTCCATCCCAAAGAACTTGATTTAGAGCTGTGTGACGTTATCTCTGTAGCTGTTTAGTTGTAGGTTTTGGGGTTTTTTTATACTGAATATTTTTGGAGGAATTATTTAACCTTACCCTTTCACTTTATAACACATTTCTTTTCCTCCTTCTCCTCCTCCCCTCCAAAAGAAAAATATGTACATTACTATGCAGACAAGATCCTGAAACTTAGCCTATGTTTGGTATGTGAATAGCTGTATGTATGATACTCTAAGAAATAACTAAGTCACAACCTCAGAACCAGACATCAATTCTGTGTCCCTGAGGGCCATATTGAAGCTCATTATCAGTCTTGTAGATGCTCCTGCAACCTGTCCTAGATAGCTGGAGGCTTTTTCTTCTAACGCATAATGAATTTTTGCTATTATAAGATATTAAAGAGACAATCTAAAATTATAATTTGTACGTAGTAAATAACTTAAACATGATGGTAAACACATTTTTAACACATTCATTTAGTGAGGCAGAAAATTTTGATATATCAATTCACTTTCACTGTATTCTTAATTTACGTGTGTGTGTGTGGACAATGACAGTCAATGAAATGTCTAATTTTTAGGTTTGCAGTGCATAGGTAACAAATACTGCAGAGACATGTTTGTTTAGAAACTATTTTAATCGAAACATGGTTAAACACTTGGGAGCATTTTTCTTGGTTTTAGAAATTATAAAGGTTTGTTTTTACAGATCCTAAATTTTTTACTCAAATTTAACTTATACTTTCACTCATTTCCCCTTGCTGTTATACAAAGATATTCTGTCCCCCAGGGCCCTACAAGTATTATTACGAGCAGTTGTCAAATAGAAATTTCAGAAACTGTTTAGTTTTCCATATTCCAGGGTGCAATTCAAGAACATTCAGTTGCACAATAGTAACACTAATTATGGGTCCAGGTTAGAAAAGATTTGTTTAGAGACTCCAAGCTTTCCCACTTCTTTCCCTCCTGTCATTTAAAACTTTATTTAACTGTTCTTTGAGTGATTCATGCTCATCTTCACATAGTTACCATGATAATAGAATTTGTGTTCTAACAATTTTTCATGTGGAATTATCTTGAACTAACGTCCTCAGAGTTTTTGAGCATAAGTATTTTCAGCTTTCTTTTCTATTGGTTTGCAGCAATTAGATTGTGGTTTAAAACTCAGAGCCAAATGGTGTCAGATGATCTGTCCATGAAATGTGTTCTCTTATTTCACTGTAGAAGCAGGTATTTTTATTTCAGGTATGCTTTTCTGAGACTTGCTTCTAGCTAGTCTGGGAAACCAACAGACTTCCACATATAGAATGAAAAAAGTATCTGAAGGGAATAAGGAGTACATCTAATTCTGAGAAGGAAATTGGTTTCGTTTATCAGGGTTAGACCTAACACCTGACCTCTGTGATGGTGGTAATACATTTTCTGTGGATTTCCTAAACCTACTTTGGTCCCAGAAAGAAATAAAAAGGTATCCATGCTATTATTCACCTTAAACAACCAAAAAATTAATAGTATATTTCATCTTGCTGCACAGAGGATACAGTAAATGAAGTGGATGGCAGTTGTTTGATGCTATGCAGGTTCAATTCTCAGAACTATTCCTGCTGACATTAACACTTAGAGCCCTAAAGAAAAGTAAACTTGACTTCATTGTAGGGACCAGAGCTAAATAAAATAGATTGCTTTCCCTTAACTTTGCTCTGCAATCTGCATCTCAAACTAAGTCTTTCCCAGCCTCCTTAGTCCTTTCCAAACAGTAAAGCAGGCATAAAGTATTGTGCCCCCAAAGCTTAATAGAGCTTCTGCTAACTCCATGCCAGAACCTCCTAGTCTGATCTCCTCTTATAATGCACGTTTTCCTATTTCTGAATCCCAGCCTAACTGTATCTATCAAGGATTATAGTTGTAGGCAGAGAAAAGGCCAGATGAGCTAAACTCTCTTCTGCCATATTGGACTGCCTCTTTTGGGAGTCCCAACCTAGTTCTGTATCCCTGCCAGAAACCTACTCTCCTTTTCAGCAGAACACTGCACACTCATGCACCCACTGAGTGAAACCTCTCTCAAAATATCTTCTAAAGTGTTAAAGTGGCAACAGGTCAGCATAAAATCCTAGTGCACAGACAGAAGTAAATCAGTGATTCCCATGTTGGCTTTTGAAGCACTAGCAAAAAGATAACTCATATGTTTACCATATGGCAAAGTGAAAAATGGGGGGGAGGGGAGGATTTCAAGTAAGAGAGTAAAATATAATGCATTATGGACACTTGATAATGACTCTTTAATTAGATCATGTCAGCTTAAAAAAAAAATGCATTACTTTACCTCACCTTTCCATTGGTGGTCCTAGAAATATCTGTTGTCTTGCAATCCTAACTTCTATTTTTAAACATTTTTCTTCTCTGGAGCTCCATGAAAAACTTAAACCCACACAAATGATGCTATTAAACTGCTGTCAAATACACAAAGCACAAAATGTCTTACCACCTTTATCAGCTACACTAATACAGATAGAAACACTCGTTTCTAATTTTTTGCCTGGGAATAGTTTGTATATACTGTAAATAGAATATAAAATTGCTTGCTGATCAGTCAAACTTAAGTAGAATATCCTGCAGTTAAGTGGCTATCTTTGGAGGTCAGACTTCATGACCATAATGATCCCTTTTGGCCTTATCTTCAAATCTCCCTTGTGCATCTCTTAGATTAGCTAAGAATCTTTTTTTGCTGGTGGAATATTGTTATAGTAAAAGACTGATCTCATATTAATCACCTACATGTAGTAACAAATAACAGGGCTCTGAAAAAATAGAGCATTACAATATTATTATAAGGTTAGATATAACATTCTTTATTAAGGTGCAGTTTTGCTTGCATTTTCCCCTCCTATGACTAACAAGGTTTCACATACACAGTATATTTTAAAAAGTATTAAATTAATAAGTGAACCATATTCTTTAAAAAGAGCTTTTCTAGCCTTTTTTGATATGCATAGGTAAACTGGTCGCATAATAAATACCTTTATAGGATCTTAATCTCTCCCTTTCCACGCTCTTCTTTGCCATTCCACCTTCTCATTTTCATACCATAATTGTAGTCAGTGATGAAGCAATAAAAACAGTACAGTGAGTAAGCCAGACATGAAGAACCGTCTTGCAAGAAAATGATTAGAAAATGGGTAGATCAGTATTTTGACCAAGAGGCACCCAAGGAAAGGGTTGGACTCATGTCTTTTAAAGAAGCTGTAATCATTTGACAGTGGGCTAACATAGCATGTGATAACTGCAGTTTTCTTCTTTCAGCCCATTGTGAAAGTAGCATTTTCTTATGCTAGCTGCCAGAATTGTGCTCCCCTGTTTAAAGTCTTGGTCTAACACACTTATGCATTGGTGCAGTGAAATCTGATGGGTCTTGTTATACAATAAGCAAAGCCCTGTGTGCTCCGTAGCAAGTTGGACCTAAATTCTATGCCAAGACCCTTGGTTTCTGGTGCCCACTGGTGTTAAGTTTTTTTGTGGCAAATTGGAAATTTTGTGGCAGATTCAAGTACATTCAGTAAAATTCTCCTTTTCTAATTAAATATGAAAATAATTAATATAAATAGCATAATATTCCTTGTGTATATTGTTGTTAAAGGTGATGTCTCTTCAACTTCTGGAGCATAAAGGAAGCTGGCTATGTAAATGTGTTCAATATTCAGAGCCTGTAAACATGGCTGCTGGGTCTTTGTGTTTGGAGGACATGGGACAGTTCCAGCTCTACCCAGCTTCCATCACCACAGGGTGACGTGGTCATTTTTAGACTTGTGAATGTTTATTTAAAATTTGTGTAGTGCATTTACCTTTATTTTATATAAGTTTTTAAAACAAGTAATGTAAACAAATGTGTCAAAAAGACACAAAAGACAAGTCTCTCAGACTCCACTTCACTTTTCCATCACAATATTGAGGTTAGGAAAAAGGAGGGAGACAAGAATGGGGATGGGATGAGGAGGAGGCAGTGAGTTGGCGGTTTAATGAGTGGTGTGGAAAGAAAGGAAGGTGAGGTTAAGGAGATGGTTTTAGAAAAGAAGAGACAGGAGTTTGGGGAAATCAGTGAAACTAGAAAGGAAAAGAGGACTAGAAAGTGGATCAGGAAGAGGGGAAGAAGGGAGATGGCTGAGGCAGGGAAAGAGAAGAGAATGGATCAAGGAGAGAGGGAACAGATACTGAGAATCAGAAGAGTGAAAAGAAGGCAAGGAAAGAAAGAACCAAAAGAAAGGCAGCGAATTTAAAAAATATAAGGTTGAAAGCCAAATTGGTACCATAAAATACATACACCTTTTGGACCAGCTTCTTAATTTTCCTTTTCACTAGGTGCAAGAATGGAGAGGGTGACTAGCCATAATGGTACCTGCCTTATTCTGGTTCTTCTGTAAATTGAAACAGCTTGTACTAATCATCTGTGGACAATTATTGTGGAGCAACATTGTTGGGAGTATAATGCACTGTATCCGGGCATTCTTTATTGCCACCAGCCAAAGAATCTCCCTATATTGGGGAAAGGGCATTTAGGCTTACTTCCCTTTCTGGAATGGCATAAAGGGTATGTCTGTACCACTTGTGGCAGAAAGCCTCCCAGCCTAGGTCAACAACTCCCAGCTTTGAAGTTGTAGAGTGGGCTGGAGCCTAGGGCTTCAGAGACTGAACTCCAGCCCCAGCTGCAACTTCAAATGCTGTGTCTCTCTGTAGCTATTTTTAGAGCACTAGCCTGAGCCCCAGGAGACGGAATCTGTCAACCCAGGCGGAGCTCATAGACACCCAGAGAGGTCACGTTGTACAGCAGAGTCTCGTCTCTATGTTTATGTACACACGTACAGAGGTTGATTGGCTCAGACATTCTAAGGGAAACAAAGTTAATTAAAAGTCACATGCCAGAAATTCTGCCAGCTTGGGAGAGTCCTTCGCTAGCACAGAGCTGATTTCTGTTCCTCCTTTCCTCCAGAACCCTGCTCAGGGTGGTGCACACTACACCCTGTTATCCCCTGTGGTGCGGGATACAAGAATTTCCTCTTTCAAGCTCATTTTTATAAATTTTCCATTATTGTTTTATCAGTTTGTATCTACTGTCAACCCCTGGAAATAAAATCCTAGAATGTGAGTCCCCACACCAGCACCAACAAGATATTTAGGGGAGGGAGAAATTGCTGGCAAAAATATGTTCATTAAAATTGGAGGAGGGTGTAATTTCAGAAGACATTGATAAGGGTCCCCAGAATTCAAGAGATTAAGAACCAATAGCAAAAAATTAAAATATGAGAAAAGTAGTTAGGTTTTAAATGCACAGAAACACCTTTCAGACTGTAAATATCTCTTAGCAAATACTTTGAGATTATTTTTAAAGTACACATTGGAATCATACCATTCAGTGCCTGATTTGATCTGAATGGTTTTATAGCACTGAGCACTGGTGAGCTGATAACAGCATATTAAAACTGTTTTCATACTTACATGGAGTCCTGATGTCTGCTGTTTCACAAAATATTAGATTGTCTTAAATGCACATCCCACTCTAAAATACAGAGTGCAGTTTTTAAAAGAAACGTAAGTGACTAAAAGCAATAAATGGTGTAGCACAACACAGTGATATAATTATATGTACCACGGGATTGCAAGTTCACTTCTGTCTCAGAGGACAGCTGAATAATCTTTTCTGTGCTCTCATAAGTGACAAAAATAAAAAGTTAATAACAATTTGCCACAAAAATAAGGACATTGGGAGGGGGTTTTGTACAGTTGCTCAGGAAGGTTAAGCAGTGTACCGATCCCATTTTTCACACCTTTTTTTTTTTTTTTTTTTTTTTTTTTGTCCCACATTCATTGCCTTAATAAGAATTCTAGAATGAAGCCGAGATATCAGCATACTGGAGAGTGGAGATTATTGCATTTTCTTGGTGAAACAATCTGGCGTATTCAAGCAGTGCATTTGTAAGTTGGTTAATACGGTTCTCCATGCCAAAGCAGCCCATGAATGCTGGAGAGTACAGTTCTCAAGTGACTGTGGAAAATATTATGTGGAGTTCCATATGTCTCTCCATGTTTACATGGCTTCCAATCCAGTGGTGCATAAAATTATGTTAATTGGTTCCTTTAGGGCAACAGTGGGCAATAATTTTTGATGGGGGCCACTCCAAGAATTTGGAAAGTGGTCAAGAGTTGCACTCTTCCATATTAATGGAGGGGGTCTGGGGTCTGGGATGGAGGTTGGATGCAGAAAGGAGCTTGCAGTAAGGGAGTGGGGTGCAGAAGAGGGTGTGGGGTTTGGGAGGGAATTTGGGTGAAGGAGGCAGTTGTGACCTGGAGAAGGGGACTAGGGTACAAGAGGGGGTAGATGGGTTTGGGCTGTGACCTGTGGCAGGAGGGGGTTGTGACTTGGGGCAGAAGACTAGGGTGCAGGGGTTTGGGCTTTGATCTTGGGCAGATGATTGGGGTGCAGAATCTGGGAGGGGATATGGGGGCTGAGGGTTTGGGTTGTGACATTGGGCAGGGGATTGGGGGCAGGATCTGGGGGGGGGGCAGGGGGTTTGGGTTATGTGGGGTAAGGGTTCAGGAGAGGGCGCAAAGTATTTGGGTTGTGACCTGGGGCAGAGGATTAGGGGGCAGGATCTGGGAGGGGGTATGAGGGAAGAAGGAGAAAAGACGATTTGGGTTATGTGAGGTAGGGAGGGAAAGGGTTGGGGAGCCAGAGGCGGGCTCTGGCTTGGGAGACTTACCTACTTGACTCCCAGCCAGCAGCCTTGTCAAGTAGACCCCCCCCCCATCTTCCCTGCCTCCACACTGGCTGCAGGGGCCATGTGGTTTTTGAACAGCTATGAGCTTGAGGACAGGGGGGGGGAGTGCTTTGCAAACTGCCTGTTGACAACAGGCAGTTCCCCATTGGCCAGAAACTGGCCAATGGCATCGTGCTGGGGGTGGGAGCAGTGTGGAAAGGCTTCTAGGTTGTTCAAACAAAGTCCTGCAGCAGCTTTTCTCAGCAGCATGTGGGAGACAGCCAAGGGAAGCTGTCTGAGACTCCCCGCTTTGTCCACAGGCTGGATTTTGTGGCTTGGCAGGCCAGATCCAGCCTGCAGAGGGTATTTTGCTTTAGGGTAGCAATTCATTGCTTTTCATAACTTAAACTTCCTTTTAAAACTCTAATCTGGCTTTTAGCTTGAGATGCATTCAAAATCAACTGCAATTTCCCAAAATATTACATTTCAGATATACGCCAGTTGCCAGTAAAGTTTTTATGCTTTACTGCCACCTTTGCAAACTCAACCTTCATTATTAATGTCATCAGTAGTAGTTAGGGTTGCCAGGTGGTTTCAACAAAAATACTGGACACACTTGACATTACATCACAATCTACATTACATCTTATTTAGAAAATACCGGACATTTATATTTTCTCAATTTGTTTTCCGAACAGAAAGCTTAAATATTGGACTGTCCAGTTCAAAATCAGACCAGATTAGGCTCTTGGTTAAACCTGTATACCTGTACTCCCCTTAGTTGGTTTGCACAAGCTCTACTGATTAGAGCCGTGGTCACTAACCCGTCGATCGCGATCGACTGGTCGATCGCGAGGCCTCGACCAGTCGATCGCGAGGCGTTCGGGCAACCCTGCCCCCTATTTTCCCCCCACCCCCGAGAAGCCCCACTACCTACCTCTAGTGTAGTGCCGGCTTCCCGCGGGGTGGACGGAAGTCCTCTCTGAAGCCTGCGTCACTTCCGGGGGGTTCTGGAAGTGCGCGGGCTGCTCCCCCTCCCACAGCTCTGTTGCGTGCTGGGGGAGGGGGCGTCAGCCCTAGAGGAGGAGTGCGGAGGCTTGCCGGCACCGGAGGGGTGAGTTGGCCGCAGGGGTTTCCCTGCACCACGGGAGCGGGAGTCGGCCCCAGGGTTTGGCCGCGCTGCGGGAGGGGAAGGAGTTGGCCGGGCCGGGCCGTGCCGCGCCGCGGGAGGGGGGATTTGACCCCGGGGCAGGCGCCCGCGGGGGTTGTCCATGATGCAGGAGGGGGTTGGCCCCAGGGCAGGTGCCTGCGGGGGTTGGCTGCACTGCGGGAGGGGAGGGGCAGGGCCACGCTGTGCCGCGGAAGGGGGGTTTGGCCCCGCCGCAGGGGGGGGTTGCCCCTGGTGCAGGCTCCCGCGGGGGTTTGGCCCCACTGTGGAATGGGGGGGGTTGCCCCCGAGGCAGGCTCCCATGGGGGTTTGGCCCCGCCGTGGGAGGCGGGGGTTAGCCCCGGGGCAGGCACGCTCGGGGTTTCCCTGCGCCGCGGGGGGCCCGGAGGAGGCATGTGCTGGCTTCCTGCGGGGGGGGGGAGGGAGAGAGAATCCTGGGAGGAGGCAGATGCAGGTGACTTTGCTGCCACTGGCACCCTGTCCCCACTCCCCAGACTCCACTCCCCTGTCCCCAGCTACAGAACTCTGTCCCCACTCCTCTGTCCCCAGCTACAGAACTCTGTCCCCACTCCTCTGTCCCCACTCCCCGAACTCTGTCCCCAGCTACAGAACTCTGTCCCCATTCCCGTCCCCACTCCCCGAACTCTGTCCCCACTGGCACCCTGTCCCCTGCTGCAGAACCCTGTCCTCTGCCCTCCCAGCACCCTGATCCCTCTCCCCTGCCCCCAGCTGCAGAACTCTGTCCCCACAAAATGTATAATTATAAATGCTTCATTTTAGATTTAAATAGCATGAATAAAAAACAGACCATTTATTTCATAACTATAAACATGCGATTTTAATTTTATATATCGCATAATTTAAAAATAACGTGTTTATCAGAGTGTGTAAGTAAGGGCTGGGGATAGCAAGTGATGGACAGGAGGAGAATAGAGAGGGCGGGGCTTCAAGAAAGGGGCAGGGCTTCAAGGAAGGGGCGGGGAGGTAGATCTTCGCCTGTTCTGAGATTTTAAAAGTGATCTTCGGTGTAAAAAGGTTGGAGACCACTGGATTAGAGCATACTTGATGAGTACTGCAACCATCTTAATACCTGTGAACATGAAATTATTACAGTAGACGAATTACATCTTTCCATTTTTAGTAATAAACCTTTTCAGGAGCAGTTCTCCAGGTAGACTTCCTGGAGACTTAGTAGCTTCCGTGTGACATGCCTACTGTGTTCTGCTTTTAATGTCTTCTGTGGTAGAGAAGGAAGAAGGAACAGATTACTGTTATAGAACACAGGGAGACATGCCATGCTCAGCAACTCGGGAGGGGGGGGAGGAGACAGAATAACAGGCACAAACTTGGAAAGGAAGGAGGAAGAAAAGGCAGCTATACAGAAACTTCACGCCTCCCTGATTCTCAGCTGCTCTGATGGCCAGCCATGGGTTAGTAGCCTGGAATAGATGGTGCACTATTCATTCTCTTGGGTGTGGCATAACAAAGCTGCTTCTCAGTTAGCTCTGTCCACCTAGTCACAGCCTACACCAAGATAAGTTTTTCCTATCATGTACGACCACCATCTTCCTGAATGACATTAGCTACGTCAATGGAAGAACTCTTCCATCAACATAGCTGAATCTACAGAGCTGCATCTACATTGAGGATTTTGTTGCCATAACTGTGGGTCAGGGGTATGGGTTTTTTTCACCCCAACTGCTGACATAGTAATGCCAATACAACTTTTCAGTGTAGACTAAGTATATTAGTGCATGGCTATGTTGTACAAGGTAGAGAATCTACCGATACAATTTCTTGCCCCAATTATAGGTTGTACCTCCTTTCACCAGGACTCCATGGTCTGGCACGGACCACAGATGTTCCTGGACCACAGTGTCAAGGAACAAGGAGGTCTGCTGGTGGGACAGGTGCGCCATAGGGGGCATTGGTAACTCATCTGGGAGCCCAGTGTGCCCAGAGTGTGTGGGGGGGAACAGGCAGCATGGTGGGGAGTTCTGGCCCCAGCGTCAGCCATGGAGCTCTGCCCTGGACCCGTTCTGGCTCCAGCAGCCAAGGAGCTCCAGGCCCAGCCTCAGTGGCAACCAGGGAGCTCTAGCCCCAGCTGTGGAGCTCCAGCTCCGGCCGGCCACCTCAGCCCTTGACTGCGCCGCTCTGGCCCCAGCTGTGAAGCCAGGCAGCTGTGGAGCTCTGCCCGGGCTGCGGAGCTCCAGCTGAGACACTCCAGCTCTGGCAGTATCTAGTGAGCCCAGGGGGACTGGGGCCCTAACCCAGTGGTAGCAGGGGCCAGGAGGGAAGGACCTCCCCTGGTCCAGCAAATCCCCTCGTTCAGGTCTAGTCAGGTCCCCATGGTGCCGGACCAGCGAGGTCCAACCTGTACTCATTCTCAGAAATGTTCTACAAGTAAAGTGACAGGTCAAGGCAGGCAAAATATCTTTCTTTGCCTGAGCATGTTGTTACTATCTTTGCACATTCCTTTCCTGTTCTTAAGCTTATAACAAAATCAGTGTTAATTACCTCCAATATTAATCAGTCTATCCGAAAGCATGTCTTTGCAAGCCATGTGGTTGGAGATACAAATCTCTTGTCTAATGCAGATTAACGTGCTGTGCAAGTAGAAGCCTATTTTGCTTTCCCATCTTTAGAAGATTGTTTTTCCTGTGTAGAATGGTTAACCTATTTTTCCAGTTTTCAAAAGGTATGCATGGTAGGGTGAAGCTCTTACATGTTTCTCCTCCCTAGCACATACTTTTGCTGGTTATAAGAGCCTGAAAAGAATTAACGTATAATAGATTTGGTTTGCTTTTAATTGTAAGACAACATTGATTTTTAGTTTAAATTTGATTTCTAATGAGACTGTGCTCTTGCCACTTGATTGACAATGGTCCTAGGTGGAGCTTGGTGACATGGGAGGAGGAAAGCAGCTAACTGTGTGCAAGCAGCTGCTGCAGAGAGGCTCTGCTGCTGCCCAAGGCTGTATTTGAAACCTGCTTTATTTAGGGGAATCTCTTCCCTCTCCCAAGAATCCAGAGAAGGCACATAGTGTCTCAGCAGCTACATCTGAATGGGGAGGGAGACAACCAGTGTAAGTTCAACCAGGAAAGGGAGGGAATGCTCCCTGAAGGTGGGAGTGTCAGCAGGTTGGTCAGTGCCCACACAAGCCAGTTTAAAGTGATGGAAAGAAAAAAGGTGGCAGGTGTTAATTGTTGAAGACAAGCACTAAAAAGGCTTAGCAGTGTGCTAGGGAGAGGCACCAGCAAAATCATCAAAATTGATGTGCAACCCTAATATGTCATAGTAGAAGAGGTGGGATTCTCTGTGTCCAGCTTCCACCATTAATCTCTCAGTTGTAACATTTCTGACACTGTTTTGACAATTTAATAAGCTAGCTAGCATATTTGAACAATTTTAATGGAGTAGGTCCCTATTTGAGAGAGAACCAGTTCCTAAATACTATTTCAGTAGGTACTTTATAAATTGTTATATATATATATCACATTTAAAAATGTTTAAAATTAAGGATGGTCATCCTGCACAGGCACAGGATCTTAACTAAACAAAAACATACGTGTAAATTTTACCCTGCAGTTTGTGCTATGCCAACATCCAGAAGAACCAAACTTAGTTTGTAGAAAATAATCCTGCAATGATTCAATTGTGTGTTAGGGTCTTTGTTTGTAAACCTGATATTTAGCTAAATGATATATTATCTGTAACAAAATATATAAACATTGCAAAAATATGAAGTATACTTGGAAAATATCACAGGTTATATACTGCTACTGATATTAAATTCCTAGCATTGTATTTTTGCTGGAATGCTCATGTATTCAGATGTCAGTTTAAATCCCATTAAAGATGAAGTTGTGGATCTATGTGGATTCTGTAGTACACATTATAATCTGATCCTGTTATTAGGGCTTCAGCAGGTTCCACTGGCTTGCCTGTATGGGTCCAAGTGCAGAACCAGGGCTTTAAATCCTATTTTTCCTACGTGAATCATGATGAACTGATGGCAAAGGAGAGCAGAACTTTGTATTTCCTTGATCGAGACAGCACAGAACACTAACAGAAATGGATTCAGTTAGCTCCATGATGTTCTTTTCTTTGTCTCTTGTAGTTTATGTTGCAAGCTTCTAAACTGTTTTCATTGAAAGTTTCATTTCTGAAACCTCATCTGAATGTTAGACTGTTCATGCTGTATGCCATGAAACTCTCTGTGCAGGTTTATAACTTGTGTGTATCCTATGTATTCTTTTCTAGGCATGTTTTCCACAAAGCCTGTGTGGATCCTTGGCTTAGTGAGCACTGTACCTGTCCGATGTGTAAACTGAACATTTTGAAGGCTCTAGGAATTGTAGTAAGTTGCATATTTGTGACCTGTATTACATAACTGATGCATCCAGTTCAAGTAACTTCTTCACACAAAGTAGCTCATAATAAGAGATCCATCACAGTAAGTATGGTAGCATAGCAAGAGTATATTACCCAGCCATGTTGGAGCCCTTCTTCCTGTGGTTTGAGTGTAGCCTCTGACATCTCTCTTTTTAGCCAGAGGACCTCAAGTGCATATAGAGAGGTTGAGTGCTTGGTTAATCTATTCTGCAAATATCAACTGCTAACTGATTCGCAAAGAGGCATTAAAGGATGTCTCATCGGAGACCTTTCTCCCATTTCCGTCTGGGGAGAAGTTCTGAACGCACTGGCGATTCTCAGGCAGATTATGTCCTCCATGAAAAGGGGAAAGGAAAGCTCACTGCGTCTGTAGTAACAATCAAGACAAACATAACAAGGGAGAAATCAGGTCCACATTCTTAGCTGGGTAAAAACAGCACAGACTTTCTAGAAATAGCAGCAGATAACATACTGTGGGCAAGCTGTTTTTGTAATCAACATACCTGAGTTTTTTAAAGGAGGAAACTGTAATTTGACATGCCTTGTCTAAAGTTCTCACTATTGACAGAGTACACAGAAAATCAGGTTTTATGGCCCATTGTAATACAATTATTTACTGGTAAGAATATACTTGTTTTTGTGTATAGGCTTGGTGGCACCAACATGTACAGCTCTCTCAACTGAATCATAATGATATTTCCTGTACTTATTTACACATATTTTCTTCAGCCTTTTTAAACAAGTTGTTTGTTACTTACTGCCAGAGAGCATAGGACCAACTTTTTATCATCGAAATGGTGGTATTATAGTCTTGTTAGTCCCAGGATATTCAAGAGACAAGATGGGTGAGGTAATGCCTTTTACTGGACCAGCTTCTGTTGGTGAAAGTCACACGCTTTTGAGCCTAACACAGAGACCTAAAGAAGAGCTCAGAAATTTGTCTTTTCACCAATAGAAGTTGGTCCAATAAAATGTATTACCTGGGCCACGTTGTCCATCTATGATAGAGATAGCTTTTGTACATGATTCAGTGTCGTCGTTGTTTAAAAACAAAACTTTGAGAGAAATGTCAAAAGTGTGTACATATGTGTGGTTTTTGATTTTACAGACTGCCTATGTGTAGAATAACTAACACTTTAATATGAAAATGTTTTTTTCAGACAAATGTGCCATGTACAGATAATGTAGCCTTTGATATGGAAAGACTCACCAGAGGCCAGCCAGCCAATAGACGATCAGCACTTGGTGACTTTGCCAATGACAACTCACTCAGCCAGGAGCCCCTGCGCACTAGTGGGATGTCACAGCTTCCACAGGATGGGGAAATAACTCCGAGGACAGGGGAAATCAACATTGCCGTAACAAGTAAGTATTATGGTTTCCCTGTTGTGCGGTGTTTGCTTTGCTGTGGGTCTGCACAGCAGGGCAGTGGTGAAAGCTTTCCCAGTAGAGACAAAGCTGACCTCTTTCAATACAAGAAATACACGTTTTTTATTGCAACTGACAACTTCAGGAGCTGTGGTGCAAACACTTTTATTATGAATTGTAAATTAATTTAGAACTTCATACAATTTTCAGGTGAGTTTCAAGGAAAAAAATGCATTTGGTAACCAACATAGGAAGCATGGTTGCCAAAAAGGTATCCTCTGTTTCAACACAGCAAAACAATACTACAAGACTATTATTTAACTGATTAGTTAGTTACTAAGGTGGTTATAGTTATTATGTGTACTTAGACATTTTCTTAATTAGTGTGTTACATTTAGAACCCTTAAGGCTCCAAGTGGAGTTCTAAGAGATTAGCCTTAGCATTTGTCATACTTGCCTTTATAACTTGTGATTTTTGTGTTTGATGCTAAGATCTTTGAACCCAGAGTAAGCTGGATGTTTTGGGCATTGAAGTATTGTAGGACAGTGAAAGCTAACTATTTGCAAGGCTCTCTTCAAAGGAAAACTGGAGGAAATTCCACTGAAAATAAATTCCACCTAGGGCTTCTGGTGTATAAACAAAGACCCTATATATGCAGTACGCAGGGCATTGCATGATTTTATAAATGCTTTAAGGCAATGATTTGATGTATGGATGCATATTTCTATTTGACTGCATCACAGAACTCAAATCTATGTTGGAGGCAGTCGGTCTTTTCATGTTTTCTTCATTTGTATCTATTCACCCAATTTCACAAACTCGGGGGATGCTTCTTGTATTCTTACCTATGTTAATAAGCAGAGTTACTAAAAAAAGTCTGTAAAACAGTGCTTTATGGAACGCTTCGTATTATACTACAACAAAGCAATCCTGTGATAGAAAACTTTCCTTTTTCCCCATTTCCCACCTTTCCCCCAAACTCACTAATTTTCAGTAGCATACAGGCCCGAGAAGTGCAAAAACAAACCCCAAATCTAGTTTGCTCATAAAACCAACAAGTCATTTTATCTTGCATCTGTCACTACTAATCCATCCCTAATTTAGCTCTCCTGAACACAGACTAAACCTGGTAACAACTTTTAATATTCAAAGTGTTCCCACGCAGGAGAGAGAAGTTTGCAACTAAACCAGGATAACTGCTCAGCTTTCTTGAAGGCAAGTGTGTTGGCTGTCTGTTCCCTGTTGTAGTATCTGGTTTTCAAAGGTGGAACACCAAGGGAAAGAAAAGAGAAATATAAGCAACAGTTCATTTTGATTGTGATTATAAAATGAATCCTCTTTCAAAATGCTTTGACTTTATATATTACACACAATTCTGTAGCACACTCAAAGTCTAAAATACATTTCAGTAAATGGAAATGTTTGTAATTAAACTTACTTGCACATGCAGAACTTCTCAGTAGGAGAGAGAGCATAGAGGCTATTTAATAATGCCTTTGAGACAGAATAATTTTTTAAAGGTCATTGTCAAGATATTTTTTTACTTTCAAGTATTTGTACATATTTATAATCATTTGAAACTGAAATCTGTTTCCTTTCCAAATATCACATCCTTCCGTTATGTGGAAAATTTGTTAGTTGTGCATTAGTGCTTGGCACTTGGCAATGATTTTGTGTAAATAAAAATTTCACGAAAGTATTTGCTTTGGGGAAAGAATTTTTTTTATACATATGAAGAATTACATTTTGGGCTTACCAAACCAACCCTGACAATGTCCATATTAACTGGAAGGAGAGGAAAGCCTTCATTTACATTTTTCCCTGTCTTACATTTCACATTACATTGTTAAATGCTCCTTCTTCTTTTTTGCTAACCCTTTGGCTCAGCCAGGACATACTGCTGTGCCAGGCTTTTTTTCCATACCTCTCTAAACTACTTCTTCGCTAGCTTTCTCCAATCAGTAACTCTGTGGTTAACTTCCTTCTGCTTTACTTCCTGGTGCCAATCATGGCTTAGAACCCTGTTGCCTTCTGCCAGTGGCGTTTGAGAGAAATGTTCACATCGATTTGACATAAGCCTTCTCCCACGAGTGATTTCCTCCTTTCCTTTGTCAACAGAAGAATGGTTTATTATTGCCAGTTTTGGCCTCCTCAGCGCCCTCACACTCTGCTACATGATCATCAAAGCCACAGCTAGCTTGAATGCTAATGAGTAAGTAAATATTTAGATGTGGTTCTATATAGTTTTTGGTGTATGTGTCATAGGCATCATTGGGAAGAAGGGACAGGAGGGAAAGAATGGGCAAAATGAGGTTTTCAAGGTGTGAGTGCCTTTTCTTTCTTTGTAGAAGTCTTTGCTAGCACTTGTTAATCCTCATGTAACTAGATTTGCCCGAAATAGCTCCCCAGAAAGGGGAAGTACAAAAAAAGAGTAGGGTGTCTTAGAGCTTGGGGTAGACCTCATAGTTTTTTGAATTGACATCCAATCAGCTGATACTTAAGTGGTAAACATATGCCTTTATTCCATTAGGCCAGACTGCCTGATGGCAGCCAATAGTTGTTATCATCTGGTGACTTCCTGTAGTTTCAATCTCATTTTCTCAGATTTTTACCCATTTTTACTGTTGGCACTCTTCATAGAGAGGAGGAAGGCTATAAATGTTACATCACTTACAGATGCTCCTTTCAGGGGATTTTGGGACTCCAGCAGTAATGAGAAGTCTCCACTGTTGTTTCTTACCTTGTAGCTATTCAGTGGGTAGAACATTCCAGTTTTTGGCACTGTCAGTCTATGCCTTAATAGACCGTTGCAGTCCAAAATAGATGGCATGGCTTTTGCACACTTAATTTTGGTAGATTTTTCATACGCAAAGTCTGATCACAAATATGTAGGCTGTGATTTTCAGTAAGTAGATCTTCCTACATTTGTGTCTTGCTTGTTAGTCTAGCAGGTTGTACATTATATACAGTGCTGCACATGCAATTTAGGTGTGCGCAAATACATGCAGAACTAGTTATTGAAAATCCCAGCCACTTACATTTTTTTAATCCTTGAATTTGAGGGTCAGCATTTTCTCCCTTTACCTCTGAATGTCTCACACTAAGCTCAGATCCATTGCTGTGCTGATCTTCTTACTCAGAGTTGGCTACATTTCAAATGCAGTCTGTTGTACTGCTTGGAAAAGATCGCCTTTATAAATGGAGGTTCCTCTCTTCAGATGCTGAGATAAGAGAAGAGGAACAGTGTTTTTTCAGCTCTTAGAGACAGGGTATGGAAACAGAATTCAATAAGACTGAAGTATGAATTGATACAGCAAAACAAAGGTGGGGCAGAAAGGGTAAGAAAGAAGTGAGAAAGAGAGCTATGGACAAGATGCAGTTTTTAAAACCAAATCCTCATTGTCTTTGCCATCTGGAGCTCTCTCCCTCAAAAGTGAAAGCTTTTCAATGAGTGTACCTGCAGAATAAATGAGTTGAATCCATACAGTTTGGTAAATTGTGTTCAGGAAGAGGGATAGTTAGAATTCTTTGGATCAGTAACTTTGACCCTAATTTCTTCATTCTGGTTATGATTGATTGCAGTTTGCACTTTTGGTCTTCTAGATGCTAATTCCCAAGGTCTGACAGGAGAAGAATTTAAGACTTTTTAAGTAACTGATCCAATCTTTCCGTTTTTTTTTCCTTTTGAGATGACATCAGATTGCAGCAAATTATCAGGAAATTGGCAAAATTAAAGATGGTGACCACCAAAATTAAGGTAGTCTGCTGCTGTGAAAATAGCCAGCAACAGTGAAGAAGGGAACTTTAGAAGTTGTGTATGTGTACATGAGAAATAGGAATGTCTATGTTTCTGGGCACTGCCACATGCATTAGGAAGAGGATAGAGGAAACTCAGTCGATGTAACACCATCCAGCAGTGTACACACATAGAAGCAGAACCCATTGCATTTCTGGCACTTCCCTATCTTGTCTTCCTGTTGATATTCTGTTGGTTGCTGCTTTTAAAAAAAAAAAAAAAAAAGTATGCAGTAGGAATGTAAAAGTATTACCATTTAATGGTTAACTGGTAAGCCTGGGCTTATTGGTTGCTGTTAAATTACACACAGACTCTCCATGCTATGGCTGTCACCCCGCACTGCGGGCTCTGTATCGGGGCAGTTGGCAGGAGCCAGCTTAAAAGCTGGCTTCTGGTACGCACCAGCTTTGGGGAGCCGGCTGCTGTGCCACACTGCAGGTTTCACTGTATAAAGCTAATATTGTGAGCCCGCAGTACTTCTGGCTGTACTCTGCTGGAGTCTAAACCTCCATCTCTCCTCCTATGTTAGGCTACCTGTTTTAGGCCTGTGCCCTGTGTATGTATGCCACTCTTTTTTTTTTTTTTTTAACTAATTGCTTCACTGCTGTGTAATATGCAAAGTATCTGGCGAAAAGTTTCTCCTGTGTTGCTTTCACCAGATATATTGTGACTCTTCATTGTGATTTCCATGAAATGACACAATAATAGGTGCAAAAGAGGAGAAAATCAGAAAAAGTTTTTACTCCTCTCTTTTTCCTATAAACACGAATGTTGAGAGTGCACCCTCCAGCCAGTGAACCATAACTAAACATGAAGATCGGGAAAAATAACCCCAACTATACGTACAGTATGATGGGGGCTAATTTGGCTACGACAAATCAGGAAAGACATCTTGGAGTTATCGTGGACAGTTCTCTGAAAACTTCCACGCAGTGTGCAGCGGCGGTCAAAAAGGCAAATAGGATGCTAGGAATTATTAAGAAAGGGATAGAAAATAAGACCCAGAATATATTACTGCCCCTATATAAAACTATGGTACGCCCACATCTTGAATACTGTGTACAGATGTGGTCTCCTCACCTCAAAAAAGATATTTTGGCCTTGGAAAGGGTTCAGAAAAGGGCAACTAAAATGATTAGGGGTTTGGAACGGGTCCCATATGAGGAGAGGTTAAAGCGACTGGGACTTTTCAGTTTAGAAAAGAGGAGACTGAGGGGGGATATGATAGAGGTATATAAAATCATGAGTGGTGTGGAGAGGGCCGATAAAGAAAAGTTATTTATTAGTTCCCTAAATAGAAGAACTAGAGGACACCAAATGAAATTAATGGGTAGCAGGTTTAAAACTAATAAAAGAAAGTTCTTCTTCACACAGCGTGTAGTCAGCCTGTGGAACTCCTTGCCAGAGGAGGCTGTGAAGGCTAGGACTATAATAGAGTTTAAAGAGAAGCTAGATAATTTCATGGAGGTTAGGTCCATAAAAGGCTATTAGCCAGGGGATTAAATGGTGTCCTTGGCCTCTGTTTGTCAGAGGCTGGAGAGGGATGGCAGGAGACAAATCGCTTGATCATTGTCTTCGGTCCACCCTCTCTGGGGCACCTGGTGCTGGCCACTGTCGGCAGACAGGATACTGGGCTAGATGGACCTTTGGTCTGACCCAGTACGGCCATTCTTCTGTTCTTATGTAAGATGGAGGTTTAATTTTCATCTTAGATGAGGAAACAAGAAAGCAGGAAGAAGGAGAGAAGTAGTAAATGAAGCAAGTGGAAGATGCTATATATTCTGTAATGGAATTCTCAGAGAGCATTTCTCAGTCGGTAAAACTCTTCCAAGAGATGTTCCCTGCTGCTTGCTTCCTCGTCTGTGTTTCCCACTGTTCAGACACGTTGATTTAAGATATTAGTTGCTGTGTTCATGTGCACGTACAAAAGATAAATAACAGTTCCAGACAGCTCTAACCATTTTAATAATAACAATAAGAAGGGAATAACAGTAACGGGGCTGCTTTCACGTGGCCTTAAAACAGCTCATGCTATTCCCAGGCTGGACACACACTTCCAGGAACTGATTGACTTCACAGCTGCCTTTCCTGTTAATTATTTAGATAATAGGCCAGTTTTGCTCCATATACCCAGAAGGCTGCATCAGTTTCCCAGTGGTTTAGAAGTAAGACTGAAACCTTAAGGCATTGGTGTGAAGAATTCTAGTAACTGAAATTTTTCACTAATTATAATCAGTGATTTGAGATGCACAAATCCTGTTCAGCATTTTTAGCTCTATATAATTTGCTCATTGACTTTTGACAGTTTTTAGTTAAACATTCAGTATCAACTTTAACTAATATAAATATTCTGTCCTCTTTCTTACCCCACAGAGCAGAATGGTATTGAAGAAACACTTTCTGGCAGATTGCCTTGGAGAGAGACCTATTTTTTGCATCATTTATCAATCATGCAGCATATGCAGTTATACTTAGTGCATTTATTTTTATTAAAATTTGCTAATACCAAAGCTTTGTATTAAGAAAAATGACAAAATAAACCTTTAATTATGAAATTTTCTCTGGTTGAATTTTATTTTCCATGAATCTTCTTCATTGAGTACTCTCTATCTTTAGTGTTTTCAGTGTGATCTACTATAGCAATGTGTGCATTCTGTAACCGCCTATCACAAATGGCTTAATCTTTGCTAGATCTTTATGCTTCTCTTTGTGCTTCAGGACAGAAATAAGCATTATACTCACCACTGGCATGGTGATTAGTGACAGCATTACCAGAGATTGCTTCATACCAGTTTGTTATAGTTAGCCACATAACTGGGTCCTATGTTTGTATTTCTTGACTGTTTTACAGAGTTGTTTTAAACTAAGATACTCTTTTTTTGTATTACTTTGGAAAGGTAGCAGCAGGATCCCTTGCCTTTGGTCCAGTCACCACAGAAAATTTGCAGTTCTGTTTTCCTTCTTCAGAATGCATTAGAAGAGTAAAATCTTCCTTATCTTTCCCCCACTACCCTGCTTCACTCTTTGGAAAGTGAACTAATCTACACCGCCTCTTCCTTCCTAATGTTGCATGAAGAGGTGGTTTTCCCTCCTCTTTCAGTTGCTAAATCTCCTCACAGATCAGTAAGCTAACCGAGTAATAGTGCTGGTTTGTGTCAACTGATAGGCGATTGTGCAAGATGGAAAGGTTGATAATGAGAAAACTCTCGTCATGTCCTTTCCTGGCATTCTTTACTGGGGATTCTCACTTTCTCACACATTTCTTTATCTAAACTGAAAGTAAGAAATAGTCTAATGTTCATTTCAAAAATGCACATATTTGGTATTGGATGGAGAGCTGCTGAGCTCTGATTCACAGCCGAAGGCTAATATCTGAGTTAATGAGATTGGCTGAAAGCAGATATATCAGTTGAGGAAAAAAGTCATAAGCTGATCGAAGTTAGAATCTGTTGTGGGTTTTCTCTGGTATCAAAATTTAACTGACATTTTGAATCTAACACAATTCTTAATTAAAATATACTAGGGTATGTCTACACTACCACCCTAGTTCGAACTAGGGTGGTTAATGTAGGCATTCGAAGTTGCAAATGAAGCCCGGGATTTAAATATCCCGGGCTTCATTTGCATCTTGCCGGGCGGGCGCCATTTTTAAATCCCCTTAGGTCGAACTCCTTGCCCGCGGCTACACGCGGCACGGAGTAGGTAGTTCGAATTAGGATCTCTAATTCGAACTACCGTTACTCCTCGTGGAACGAGGTGTACCGGTAGTTCGAATTAGAGATCCTAATTCGAACTACCTACTCCGTGCCGCGTGTAGCCGCGGGCACGGAGTTCGACCTAAGGGGATTTAAAAATGGCGCCCGCCCAGCAAGATGCAAATGAAACCCGGGATACTTAAATCCCGGGCTTCATTTGCAACTTCGAATGCCTACATTAACCACCCTAGTTCAAACTAGGGTGGTAGTGTAGACATACCCCTAGTTATTTCCAGCTATCAAAGAGAACCATGATATTAAACGGTGATGGGATTTAGTTTTTCAAATGTACTTGGAGTAGGGAATATTTTTTCAAGGTATGGGCACTTCTGGAATTCAGGAAGACAGCCAAAATCTGCATTAAAATAATTACTTAAGTTGTAGTGGTCAAGAAGCCTTTAGCTGAGAAGGCAGCTTTTAAAAATGAAATGTATGTATCATTGTTTCAATAATGTTAATAGGTTTTTAAAAGCGTCTTTTTGAAATTTTGAAAAACATGAATGCTGTCAATGAAGAGAGCAGTGAATGTGTTTTGAAAAATCTGAGAAATCTCGTTAAATGGATTTGTGCTCCAGGCCTGGTTCATTTTAGAATTCAATGTTTATCATGTAATGTTATTGCCAAGCTAGATGACTGATGTGCAACATGATGTAAAGCACAGACTATTTAGTAAGGAGATTACTTTTCTTCTCCAGTTTCCTAAAAGCATAAGGCAATTGAAATGGCTTTGAATCAAATAGCCCTTGCGCCTGCTGGGATTGTGGTCTTAAACTTATTTTTAAAAATACTGTAAAGAAAAGAGCTTGTTGGGGAAAACCCTGTGTGGCTTTAGAAAGCAGATTCCTAAAACAGGGTCTGTTTCATCTATCTTTTCAGAACAGCAGCAAAGTGGTGAAAAATAACCTTTTTAACTGTTACCAGGAACAAAGTGATTTTCTGATTTCTAGTTCCTGCTCATCTGTTGGGAACTTTGGACATCCAGAGTCCAGTTTCCTCCACACTTCACATTGTTTTGTGTCTTTTAAACATTTCATCATTACATGCTCACAAAAATAGAGAAACTAATTGATAAGTGTCAATCAGAAATTAAAGGAGTGTAAACCAAGGGCTGAAACTTAAGATAAATATATCATATCATCCTCCTATTATCCTCTCAAATGGACTTTACACCACCTTATGAAGATCGACACATTTATTTACTCCGAACCAACAGGAGAAGCAAATGCCAGAGCTGTTTGCCACCTTCTTTGGTGTGTTTGGAGCAAGGGCACATCAGCTAATTTCATTGTTGGGACTGTGCACAAGTAAATAAAGAAGTGTGCCCTTCAACAGCCTGTTTTCCATTTTCCCAAATGTCGCTGCAGCAACTAGGAGACATAATGCAGCAATATTGTACAGGTGGGAGCAACGACACCGTGTTAAACAGCTTAGAGTGGGGGGGGGTTTCTGCTGCTATGTAGTCTATGAGGTGTAGGCGTGAGAGGAAATATTTTCTAGTTAGATTTGGCTCTCATACTGCTTTACACTGTCCCAGTGTCCAAATGGATCACGCAGTTGAAACAGGGAGGACCTGACTTTATCTCCATGTCAAGAGAAAAGTCTCTGAAAGGGCTACAGAGTATGATCTCTGAAGAGCATGTATTCATATATGTTTGCACAGCACCCAGCACAAGGAGGCGCTCAGTATCTTGCTACTGTAGTATAAATATTAAATAAAAAGGGACTGCAGGTTAGCACTTGTTGTTTGTGCAACTAGTATGTCAAAGCAGCCCAGAGACTTTTCAGTTGACTGTTTGTACTGTATCCATTCCTGCAGCATTCCGATAATGGTGGGGATATTTTATTTCAGGCTGAGGTTTATGTTCTAGTTTAATATAAACAGGTTAGTTGAATGGTTCAGTCTAATGAAGTAATGAAAAATAATGGCTAGTATGACTTGTATACGTATTTTTCACCTGTAAAGCCTGAAGTGTGTATTTCCAGTTCATAGGAGACTCATCATCGCATTGTGCCCCCACCAAAATTTTAATTGCTAAATGGGATCCCCCCCACATGCCCCTTCCTGCCCTTCTGGGTAGCCCTCCCTGCACCCTCTCCCCCTGCAGGCACCAATTGCTCCTGCTCCAGTTTGGTTTCCATACCGAAGGCATGAAATGATGCTTCTGCACTGTCTCTCTGACTTTATCAATAACTGCAGAATGGGGAGCGCAAGCTCATAAGTCTTGATTGAAGTGTCTGTGTAACTGCATGTTGCTGCTTGCTGCCAAGATGGTATTCATGCCTGACACAACAATGGATTTACAAAAGAGAGCTGATGTCATGACTGTAAACAAACAGGGCAGTTTTCTGCAGGGGAGGGGAAAGCACATCCGGCAAGGTACCACGAGTTTTTAAACCTCTAACACAACAAAGTATTCCTGCAAACCAAAACAAGCCTGAGCTTTGCTTTCGAAGCTATGCTCTCTTTACAGTACATAGACATGCTTGGTCAAAGTGAAGCCTCCGAGATTGCATCTTCTTCCAGTCAGAAGCTTAGTGGCACAGCATCCAGAGCGCTGGCCTACAACTCAGAAGACAGGGGTTCTATTTCTGGCTCCACTATTAGCCTACTGGGTGACCTGGGAAAGTCATTTCACCTGTCTGTGCTTCAGTTTCCCCACATGGAAAATGAAGATAATGTCACCGATCTCTTTTGTAAAGCACTTTCAGACCTACTGACAAAGCACTGTATGAGAACTGGGTGATATTAAGATGAGTATCTCCCCTGACATGACTTAGTGCAGTGTCTCTTTTCCTCTGCGTACTCATTAGATGAGCTTCAGGAATGCTCAGTCCAGTTGGAATGCTGCCTAGTGCTACAAGTTGAACCTCTGTAGTCTGGTGCACACTGGGCTGATAACATTTGTGGTCCAGGATGACTTTAGTTAGCCGGATGTCCACTTATCATGGGTGTGGCCAAGTTTTCCATGGTTGTAGTAAAGTTTGTTCACAGCCACCAGTCCTGGCTCTCAGAGTTTGTGCGGTTATTTAGCTCTAATTTATCCCTAAATGTCATCTCAGAGCCCAGTAAGCAGGGGCAGTATTGGCAATGCTGCGAGACAATATTGACCTCCTGTGGTTCAGCAAATTCTCTGGTTCAGCACCAGTCAGGTCCCAAGGGTGCCAGACTAGCGAGGTTCAACCTGTATATAGAAACGCAGACTTCAGTTCTGAGACAAGATTCACAGTGAGCTATGACTTTTTCTGGGGAAGTTTGAAATGGTGGTAAACAGCAAAAACTTCTAGATGAAGGGACTGGTGAAAGAGAGGAGGAAGGGAGCTTGCATCTAGTTATCTGCATCTGGTGAGAGGCAGTATTTGTAATACGTGGTCTTTCAAAACAATGCTATCCTCAGGGGCTGTATCTGGTGAATAAGCAAGGAAGAATTTTGAAAAATTCTGTTTGATTTAGCTGATTCATTAGAAAAAGAATGAATTATGTGCAAAGGAGAGCATTGACACCGAGCAGTCGGCTATACCTGTATGTATAGAAACACACAGCTTGTTTGAATGTGGGTAGGATAAATGTCTTTTGTAAAGATGCAAGAAAACACCGAAGGCAGCAAAGAATTTTAGAGATGCTGAATGCACAGTGCCTGCTTTCAGATTGATTGATTAAAAAAAGATATCTGTTAGATGAAACATTTATGGCCTTATGCCTATTGATTAAAATGTCTCCATCAAATCTATTGGAGCAAAAGTTTACACATTCTCTGACATAGCCACGGGGGTGCACACACGCAGAGCTTAGGGAGTCTGCTTCTGAATCCCTTGTTTGTTTTTTGTGCACAAAAAACAAATAGGAGCAGTGGTCAATCTTTAGAGTCTCTTTGTGTTTCAATGTTGCTTGTACAATGTATAACACTTCAGTGAGAGGAAAGAGGAAATGCAGCATTTGTTACCAACATTGCTCATTTGAGCAACAAGGTAACATGGTAACATGGGATGCTGTATTCTCAACTGCACCTGATCCACAGAGTGACAGTGTGCCAAGCACAAAAATGCAAGAGACTTCTGGTATCCAGTTGATCCCAGGTGATACCTAAATAGGCATTTCATAATGAAGTTCAGGTTTGCTTGGAGAGAGACTGATCGTTCGGAGTTGTAGACCTGTGCAGATTCATGTAAATAAATGTCTGCCTTTTGGCTACAGCATTGCATAGTTCCAGAAAGCTTAAGTCTAGGATAGGATTCAAATCCACAAATTGAACACTAATATTTTAATAATCATATTGACAGGTCTGTCCCTATTCCAGCACTGTTGGGGTGGGGAGGGAGAGACAGGATTTGTACTTGTGGATATTGGCAGAGTCAGCAACTTGACCCTGTGGAATTTAACTGCTCATTTCACTCACTAATTGAGGTATTAGATTATTCACACTTTTCCCCCTTTCTCAGGAGCATTCTAGTCCTCGGGGAATTCTGCAGTTCGGAGCCCAATTGCAGAAGTCCCCCAGGACTAACCTTCAAATAAGAAGTGAATGGGTTAGTGTACTAGCCAGTGAAGACTTGGGATTGAATGAAATTTAAATCTGAAATGGAAGGGAATATTTGGTGGTCTCAATCTGCTGCTTTCTTTAGTAAATGTTTGTCACAAAAACTGCCACAGAGCAGTTCAGCACTGTGGGCACTCTTGGCTCAGGACTAGAACTAGCAGGGCTGCTGCAGGTCAGGATTGTGGTGGATTGTCAGAGCTGTGCAAGAGGAAGTTTGCATGACACCTGTCTGCGTTCTTTCTGGCACTAGCCAATACTGTTTATTAGGCCTTCATTTTGATCAGTGCACAATTCTTGCTCATTTCAGCTCTTTAAGAGCCACATTCCCAGATGAGATTGTAAAACTAGCTTTTTCTTTTCAATACCAAAGAGGATATTTCAGAGGGCCATTTGGTCAGTTAGCACCACACACTACATCTGCACAGCAGTTCTATTTCAAAATAATGGACGTTATTCCAAAATAACATAGTCTGCATCTACACTACAAGCCTTTATTTTGAAATCTTGTCGAGCTGGAGGACATCTTACTCCGACTCCTGGTAACCTTCATTTCTAAGAGAAGTCAAAGGAAGAGTGTTCTTTCAACTTCCTGCTACGTAAACAGCGTCAAAAGCTGAATTAAGCTATTGCAACTTTAGCTACACAATTGACATAGCTGAAGTTGAGTAGCTTATTCCAACATTAGCCACACTGTGTAGACGTACCCTAAGGGAGAAAATTAGTTTTAGGCAAAGTCCAATCCCCAACAGATAGCTATTTACCTGCCTATAAATAGCATAGGCCATGGTCTTGAGGAGAAGGAAAATAACATTAGAAAACTTGAATTGCAAAAGGACCATACCTGCAGCTCTTGATACCTGGGGGATAAATATTTGCCTTCCTTTCCACATGCACTCCTAAAATGATGATGCAGCAAAGGTTAGGTTTCTCATACTTGAATCCACTGCCACTTCATACTACCAACTGTTACAGGTTTATAAGGAAAGTTAATTTTTAGTTCTCAGTATGTTCTCACTTAGAATGGGCAAGTGCAAAAGAATAGATGATCACAGACAAAACCTTGCAAGCTCAACTACTGTGATGTTTTATACAAATTACTAACAAGGTTGTTTCTTTGTTCTGCCTCTTGTAGGTGGTCACTTCTTTCACCGCAACTCTCTGTCTCCTCGGAGCCTGGTCTATGAGAGTGAATTCTCCACACTCGAGCCTGCCTTGGACATGTATGATGAGAACAAAACCTGAAAGGAATGTGTGTTGGTTTCGGTTTCTTCCTTTTTTTGTTGCTCATTCCTGTTGTTGTATACTCCTTCCATGGGTGTCCTTTTGTCTGAAGAAGAGCTGCTTTTCCCAGAATATAAGCCTGGCTTCCAAGTTACAAAGATGAAGCTCAACTATGGTTGTCTCCAAGGACATCATCTCTGGGCCAACAATGTGCGTACACAAAATTGGCTGTTGTAAGTTTCAGAATTGGAGTTCAAGCTAGCTTTGTCAGTCCAGCTGAGTCTGTACAAAAGAGGGGTTGCCCTGATCGAGAGTTACTTTTGTACTGCAAAAGTGTCTCTCAAATAAGCACATGATCTTTCCATTGTTTTAATCGTGCGCATATTGGTTGGACTATCAAACAAGCTATCTGGTGGCAAAGGCAATTGCAAGTTGCAGGTAAAGACACTTCATTTTTCTTCTGTCTCCCCATGAGATTATTGTGATGTGTCCCCTGTCTAAGAAGACCTGTAGAAATGGATTGACTTTCCTATTACCTATTTAACTCTGGGTCATGACAAAACAGGTTGGCATTAGAGCTCCAGATAGGAGCTGTGTCTGGAGCATGCATGAAAGTCTTCAAGTAACCCAGTGCTTCAGTTCAGTTTCCACTGAAGTTGGACAAAGATTTCCTGTACAGAATGCAACTTCAGCCTTTCTTAGCCCCCCTGCCAAGTGAATCTCTTGACAACAGGGATGTTGCTGATGTTCGTGGGCCCAGCATTTGATCCTCCTTAAAATCATTATATTTCTTGGGAAACGCACAGGTATGTGGATAGTTATCCTCTCTTGATTTTTAAAAAATCCACCAAGTTTTTTCACTGAGATTTTTTAGAAGCCAACACGTTGGTATTATACACAGAACAAAAAGTAAGTTTCCAACCCTGTTCTCCCAGTGAGACCTGCAACAGTTAAATAACAAACCCTTTCTCAGCGCTGTGCCCTTTCCTGCTGACATCAATGCAGAAAGCAGAAGAGTAAAGGAAAACAGCCATGCGGCTTTGACACTTGGAGGAAAAGCAGTTTTTACCAGAAAGTGACAAAAAATGGTTGGAAAATGAATATTCTAAAGCTTCTAAATGGGTAATGCAGAAATAGAAAACAAGATGTTGGGGGGGTTTTTTTGAGTAAACAGTGTTCCTTTAAAAAGCAGCTCTGGAGAGTAAGGCAGTGCACCTTTTCCTACTGAATGCTGCGTAATTGTTTAACAAATGTCAATATTTTCTCCATTGCAGTCTGAGTTACTGTAGGTGTAGAAATGCATTTGTGTCCTTCGTAATGTGAACAAGATCTTCATTCTATATAGAAATTGTAATTTAGAACAAATGGCAAACTGAAATCTCCTGTTATCTTTGAATCTAAACAGCTTCTGCTGTACATGGGGAAACTTGCTTTCCTTTTATAAAGCAATCAATCCTCTTGGCCTGTATTCTGACTTGGAGTGTGGTGCAGCTGTGACCTACCTAGATGTTAAAAACAAGAAAAAAAAACTCTGAAGTGAGGAAGTGAGCTACTAGCAGAGCCAACTTGGGCTGCTACAGAGTTGTATTTAAACTAATCATTCTAGATTGGATAGTGCAGAGTTTAAAAAGTTTTACCTTTTACAGCACCTTGTTTGTATTTGCCAAATAAATTTTATTGTAGTCTAATTTTACAAACATTTTTTTAAAAACCACACTTCTTAAGAAGCAGTTTTAACACACCCAGCATTGCGGATATGAAACTGAAGATTGGTGGGTGATATCACTGTTATCAAGTAAGAGACCCACAATCAGCATTTTTTGTTGTTCCTCTTTTAAATCTGAGAATCAGGGCAGATGCTTATTGTGTGATCACCCCTGAAGCTGGTCACCCAAACTCCTTGAATGAAGATGCTTTCAAGTCTGTCTGAATTCAGGCATAGTGAAAGGCTGATTGGGCAATTCTGGTTTTCATTCTTGTAGCTGAGTGATCATTGCATGCAGATCTGTAAAACCAGCAAGCTTCCCAAACCAGACAAAGGCACAAAAATACAGTTCTCATCTTTTAAGTACAGAGTGACTTTTAGCAGGCTTGTAACCGCAAAGCAGGATGGGCAGATTACAGCTGGCTCGAGCTAGGTGTTCTCACAAATTGTAATGTTTACCTGCATCTAAGTCCTTGACTATGTAGCAGAGTCCAGCCACCAGTGTAGCAGCAACAGTGAAACCCAGTGATGGGCAACCTAGTCTAGTGAGTGGGTCGCATGTGTGGCCCTCCTTCATGTCAATGGGTTGCAAATTGTTGTAACCAAGATGGTCTCTTGGGATACTTGTTGTGTGTGCCAGCTGAACCATAGCAACACTTTGGATGCAGAGGTAGCACACAGCTCTCGCAGTTAATGTTGCGTGCAATCAGCACGCACCTCATTTTACATGCCCTTGGCTTTACGTGCGTGTCACGTTAGTAATACTGGTAGGAAAAAACCCTGCACAGATGGGAGCCAGTGGAATAGGCAACCCCTGCACATGGGCAATGTAAGCAAAATGTCTCGTAGGCCACACGTAGAACCAGGTGGCTCACCACTGGCAGAAACCATAGTCAGGAAAAGTAGCTGTGAGCCAGTATTTACACTGGTGTGATTTACTCTGATTTTAAACAGTATTCAGATCTATTGTGCAAATCCTAGTTTATCCAGCTGCTTTGCCTGTCTTGCTGTGGGAGGTGGCGTCAGCTCTATCCAAGTGGGCCACTGACAGCCAAAATGGGGGCAATTTTTCTGTATAGACAAGGCAGCCAGAGCAGCACTTCAGAGAGAGAACACCTCCTTAAGTTTGAAAACAATTCTATTTCCAGTTCTAGTCTTAAAGCCCCGTGCCCCAATGAACAATAACGCAAGAGGCAAACTCATCAGCACTCAAAGGAGCAGTCTTTTTCAAAGTAATATTGATCCTCGGAACCCACTGATCACGAATTCTGAATTCCAATCAGTGCTGTTTTTCCTTCTGCTCAGCCTGTTTCGTTGCTCTGCTTCGATTACAACTTAAACTAACTTTTTATGTTCTGGATACTTTTGACAATGTGGCCAACTCTTGTGATATTTGCTGCTTTTTCTTAAAGCTCCAGCTGCTGGAGTCATGTGAGTATATGATAAATCTCAGCTTACTGGGTTTTTTTTTTTAAGTGAAAGTAGATCCTTTGCTCCAGCTATGATAGTTTACAGCAGTCAAGGATCTGGCACTAACGTTTCTAAGTCTCATGGTTGTGGAGAAAATCTGGAAAAAAAAATCCTAAAGGGTCAGAGGGCAAATAAAAACTTCAGTATCATTTTTAAAATAATATTAAATCTCATGTTTTTTTTTAAAGCCATCTCAGGATTTTAGGGGGCCTGATTCATGATTTTTGAAAAGCCCAGGTTAGCAATTCTTCTTTAGTAATCTACTGGTGCAGTAGCTAATAAAATAGGTTAGTTCTGGGGTGTCTTGGAAGCTAACACTTGTAAATAACACTCTCTCATTTGGAAAGCTGGAAGGAAAGCTAAATGCCAGTGCAACTAGCTGATCCAAGAATGCATGCTCTGATATGTACTGCAAGTCCTGGCACTTGTTCATATTAATTATGAGAGCCAGTGTAGGGAACATGGCTGATTCTTCCGAGAAGCTTTCTTAGTTTTTGCTTTCCTTTTCAATATTAAAAGGAACTGCATTGTAGCACTGTTATCTTTTTCTAGTGTAGTGACACTGCAGGTGGTTGTCATTTTACAGAAGTAAAATGACTTACAATCTACGCGGCACAGTGAGTGCCGGTTACTTGAGGTAATTTTAAAGGCTAATAAAGGCTTTATAGTGACACCACTAATTTTATTAATTTTATTAAAATCCTTTTTATTCCAAATCCTACATCTTCCCAGCGTTAGGTGATAGTGCCCCCTCTTCTCCCTCCCCCGTTGTTACCCAACTCCTAATTATGTGGAAGTTTTACGCCCCCACCACCAACAGGTCACTTGTAAAATTAAGATTTACTTGTGTTCTCCAAGGAATGCTCTGAAGTTAAAAACAATCTCTCAGCATATTTCTTGCCTATGCTACCAACAGTAAAATAAATTATTACAACTGAAGACATCTTTAAAAAAATCTAACATAACTGGTGTCAAGGCTTGTCCCCACTCTGGCACGCCGAGTGCAAAAGGTGGGGGTCTGCAAGAGATCTTAAATGCCTTGCCTCCATTTGGCTTCTGCTTACAAAAACTCCCCAAAGTCCTTGGCCTTGGGAGGTAGCTGCCAGCACCAAGTGAACCAAAAAAACCCACAATCATTTTTTTTCTTAGGCTTAGGAAGGAAGCACTTGAACTTCTTCTAGACGGATATCCCCAAGCTCTTTTACCATAAGAGAGCTGAAAAAGATAAACAGAAAACAAACTTCAGTCTCTAATAGCTGACCTCTTAGGCCATGTCTACACTCGCAGCTTCTTGCGGCAGAAATATGCAAATGAGGCTAAGCGTGGAATATCGCTGAGCCTGATTTGCATACCTAATGAGTCGCCATTTTTGCAGAAGAGGCTCTTGCGCCAGAAAGAGCTGTCTACACTGTCCCTTCTTGCGCAAGAAAACCCCTCTTGAGCAATGCCGTTATTCCTAAAAATAATCGGCATAACAGCATTGCGCAAGAGGGGTTTTCTTGCGCAAGAAGGGGCAGTGTAGACAGCTCCTTCTGGCACAAGAACCTCTTCTGCAAAAATGGCGGCTCATTAGGTATGCAAATGAGGCGTGGCAATATTCCACGCTTAGCCTCATTTGCATATTTCTGCCACAAGAAGCCGCGAGTGTAGACATAGCCCAAGTCTTAGGCACATATACACAGACCCCTGTTACATTCCAGGACACAAAAATCAAATCATCTCCTTAAAAAGATGATTTTATTAACAAAAATATACACTTGATAAAGCATACATGGTTGCTAGGTGTTACAGAGCAACTGAGAGAACAGATTAAAACACAGAAAAAATAGTATATCTGGGTGCAGCTTAGATATGGTGAAGGGGGTAGGGTGGGAGGCACAGGGAGTTAACACAAGAGACATTTAACCAAACAACAAAACAAGGGAAAATAACCTGATCGCGACTAAACACACATTGATGATCCATACTGATCTGTACTTCTAGGTCCAGTTCGTTTCCATGCCCAGTATTCCTTGTAGACATGGTAGTTCTGCCTGGTTCAATTCATCTTGCTTCCCCCTGGTCTTAGTTTAAAACTCACACAAAGGAAACAGCAGGCAGGCATATCTTTCAATTTAAATGTCAACAGCTTCTGCCATTGTCTCTCCTGGCTCCCCGCCAGCACCCCCAAGCTACCTGAGTTTAACCCTTTAGTCACCAAATGCTGGTCAGCACTCCTCCTATCCATCACACCTTGCAACATCCATATTGATTTGCTTCACGAAGTTTGGACAGTGAAAAGACTATTTTTTTACATTTAAATGTGATAGCACCAAAAAGCTACAATCAGGCTGGGTCTGTGTTAGACATTTCAAGAACACACAATAAATGACAATTCCGCTTCACTTTTACCTCCCTTGCTAGCATAATGTTTACCTTCAAATAGAAAATGGAAAAAGAATTAAGAGTGGGTTTTATAAATCTGTATTAAAAACCAAATCTTGAATTTTAAGCCCAAACTACAAGACCATGTCAGTCTTAAATAGAATCATTAAGCCTATGAAATAACAAGCAAACATTCTTTTAAAGGACAAGTAGCAGAAATAGAATTCTCCATGTACAAGATTCTATTTATGGAAAATAATATCAATCCTTGCTCAAGAAAGTCTATAAAATAAGACACCAGGTAATCAGAACCACTTGATGGTGTATAATTTCCCTTCAGGGACAGGTCTTAGTTGGTACTCATGCTGAGAAGAGCTTTGTGGCAGTGTCATTACCTATACAATTGAGTATATGCCTCTCAAATTCTCACCCTTAGGGTATTCAATCATTTTAATGCTGCAGCAGGATTGGGGTCGAAAAGGCAAGTAGGAAATGTTTATGCCAGTGAGGGGCAGCCTAGACTAGTGAATGGGCCACATGAGTGGCCCTTCTTCATCTCAGTGGGCTGCAAGATTGTTGTAAGATGGTCTCCCCAGATAGGGTAGTTTTGCTCACTGCTCTGGGCATACCTGAATTTGCAGGGTGTTCTGATTGAACAATAGCAGCACTTCGATTGGATGCAGAGGGAACACAGAGCTCTTACAGTCAATGTTGTGTGTAATCAACATGAACTTCACTGCACATGCCCTTGCTTTAAGTTTGTGGCATTTTAGTAACACTGGTAGGGGGAAAAACTATGTGGATGAAAACCAGCAGAATCTGAAAACCCTGCACGTGGGAATCGGTAAACAAAATGTCTAGTGGGCCACACATATGGACCACAGGTTGCCCACTACTGACTTACGCGGTGAGTTCTGACTGGAGCCTACAATTGGTTGAGTACACAGTAATGAAAGGGTGTGAAGCTTATAGGATCAGACTCTAGGTAAAGGTAAATTTTACCATCTATGGGTAGAATTATAGTAGGGAAAATATTTCATAGTTCTATTACCACTGTAAGAGAAATGCCATCATTAGGAGCCTCTTCAGCAACACTTTTGCAGGCTTTCTAAGCAAAAGCTGCGTAAGTGTCAGGAAGAGAATATTACAAGTAAAATAAGAAATCGTCAGTGAAGGGACTTCCTTGGTGTGTCCCTTTCCCTTTACAGTCTCACTGATAGGAGAATGAGATTGCCAGAGTAAGACTTGTGTGCACAAAATCTGTCTAGAGAAAATAGAGCATTTTAATTTTAAATGAAAGTTAATCTGTTTCAGGCTGTTCGTGTTTAATATCTGCCCTCACATTTAATGTTTGCCCTCACAGGTCTTTTTGTTTTTCTTTTAAAAGTGTTAGGGTTAATTGTGACCAGATACTTACACAACATTATCAACAGTGTTAGTCACAAGCCAAAATAGGGAAAGAACAGGTTAAAAAATATTTAGATAAGTTAGAGGTATTCAAGTTACAGAAATTTACGTAGCATACTCAAAAAAAATACCTGAAGCAATCTTTTAACTATTAGTGATTACGGTTGATTATTCATGGAGAAAGGTAAACATAGTGCCTATCTCAAAAAAAAGAGGACCTGGGGAATTAGGGATTAGTCAACCTAACTTAGATACCTGGAAAGATACTGGAACTAATTATTAAATAATCCATTTGTAAGCACCTAGAAGATAATAGAGTTATAAGGAATATCCAGCTTGAATTTTTCAACAACAAATCATGCCAAGCCAACCTAATATCCTTCCTTTTTACTAGCCTAATGGATGGGGGGGAGCAGTAGATATAGTATATCTTGATACTACTAAGGCCTTCTTATAAGCAAACTATGGAAATGCAGTCTAAATGAAATTACTATAAGGTAGGTGAAGAATTGTTTGAAAGACTGTACTCAAAGAGTAGTTATCAGTGATTCTCTGTCAAACCAGGGGGAGTTATCTAGTGGGATACTGCAGGGGCCTGTCCTGGGTCTGGTAGTACTCAGTATTGTCATTAATGACTTGGATAATGGAGCGAAAAGCAGGTTTAAAATTTGTAGATGACACTAAATTGGGAGAGGTTGTAAGCACTTTGGAGAACTGGATTAGAATTCAAAATGATCTTGACTAACTGGAGAATTAGTTTGAAATCAGCAAGTTGAAATTCAATAAAGCCAAGTGCAAAGTACTGCACTTAGGAAAGACAAATCAAATGCACAACTACAAAATTGCGAATAACTGGCTTGTGTGGTAATAGTGTTGAAAAAGATCTGAGGGTGACAGTGGATCACAAAATGAGTATGAATCAACTGTGTGCTGCATTTGCGAAAAAGCTAATATCCTGGAATGTATTCGCAGGAGTGTTTATATAGAAAATCTGGTAGGTAACTGTCCCACTGTACTTGGCACTGGTATGAGACCAATATTGTTTCTAGTTCTGGGCATCACACTTTCAAAAAGATACGGATAAATTGAAGATTGTCCAGAGGAGAGCAACAAAACCAAGAAAAGGCTTAGAAAGCATATGAGGAAAAGTTTTAGAAAGTTGGGCATGTTTAGTCTTGAGAGAAGACTGACCACAGATATGAAGGACTGTTATAAAGAGGAGGAGGATCAATTGTTCTGCACATCCACTGAGGGTAGAACAAGAAGTAATGTGCTTAATCTGCAAGGGAGAAAAACTTCAGAACCATCAGGGGAATTGAGCTCTGAAGGAGGCATCCAAGGGAGGCTATGGGATCTACATCGCTGGCAGTTTCTAAGAACAAGTTGCACAAACAGCTGTCAGGGATGATTTAGGTTGACATGGTCCTCCCATAGGCCAAGGGGCTGGACTCAAGGTCCCGTCCAGCTCTTTATTTCTATGATTCTGTGATGTCAGAAGACTGTGCACTACCTTGTCCAAGTGGAAACTTGGAACAGCTGTCACAAGAGTGAAAGAAATACCTGCTGTTCTTATGAATATATTACAAAACACTTATGGGTTTTCTTTCTTGTTTTAAACAACACTGGAGTAGTCTGACCCATTCCACTGGACAAGTCAGCATGTCTCTTCGTTACCAGAGGCTTAGCTAAGTGTTCTGTCTGAGCAACCCCGTGTGCTTTATAAAAATGGATGTCACCTACATTTATGTGGGACCCTCTGCAAGGAGCATAAAATGAGATATTCAAACAGCAGAGCTCATTTAAATCATTTCAAAAGTTGGGAGAACAAATGTCTTTAGCCACAAATTTAGACACTCAAGTATGCTGCAGCAAGGCAGCTCCAGCGGCCAGGGGCAAAATTAACACTCTAGTTAGCCGCAAGCACAGATTGTGGTTATGGGCATTATCACCACCTTGTGCCTGAGGTGCTACGACAGAGGAATCTAGCTGGATTTTCCCCAAGGCAGCTCTGTGCAATCTGTTTGTTGATGTGTGGCTATAGGTAATGGTGAGAATTATTCATTTTTTTGCTCAGCAAGTACTTTTTGTGTTTTTAAAACCAAAAAAGTCACATGACATCTCAGAAGCCAAGTTGTTGGGTGCCAAAAAATGAATGTATGTACTAGGCAGCAGTAGGAACGTGAATGACTAGTCAATCTGATAAGAAAATGCTTATCGGATAGTCTACACACTAGTTGACGAATCGCTTCCCTCCCCCCCTTGCTGCCTCTATCAGAAAGAGGTAGCAAGGGAGGGGAGGAAAGAAGGAGGTGGTTCAAAGCGGCAGTGCCATGTGGAGCCCAGGGTCTGCCACTTCAGAACACTGCATATTGCCCGATGGTGCTGCCGCTTTGAAATGCGAGGTGGAGCCTGACGCTGGGCTCCCCGCGGCATTTCAAAGCGGCAGTGCCACATGGAGCCCAGGGGCACCGCTGCCACTTTGAAACGCCGTGGAGAGCATACGGCCAGCGGGGAACTGCTAGAGTCCCCCACTGGCCCTGTGCTCCCTGCAGTGCTTTCGCCTTTGAAGTGTAGCAACAGCCCTGGGGTTGTTGTTATACTTCAAAGGTGGAGGCGCCCTTATCAACTAATTGAATAGTCGAAGCAAATTGCATCGACTATTCGATTAGCCAATTAATCTAAATTTAACATCTCTAGGCAGCAGGGGCCACACTAATCCCATGTGGGTGAGGTTCTCTGCCCCTGCTGATTGTTTAAAGAAGGAAAGCATTTCAGACTAGGAAAGCAACAAAAACTACTTTCCCACAGAAAAGTGGAGTGGGGAATGTGTTCTGTAAAACTTTCCTTAGATGTTACTTATTCACATAGTCTATCAGATTGTAGGGTCTTAGAACTTGAGTAAATAAACAGTGTCTCCCTCTGAACTGCACTTCTGGTAAAATGGAGATAAACATCACAGATGAAGCTTTAACTGTAGGTTTTTACCCTCTCTATTATACTCAATGTGTATCTTAATTTCCAGCTTGTTAGCACAAGAAGAATAGGCATTATCTGAAAAGAGTTTTCACACCCGTGCTTTTTTTAAAATGCCCTTGCCTTTTTTCTTCAGTGCTGGACTTAATGAAGTGTGGACTACTACTGCATGAGAGGGGATTGAGGAAATACAGCTTTTAAATACAGGGTAAAACCCTAGCCCCATTGACTTTGATGCACATATGCCAGATGTGGTCATTTTTTTTACTGCACATTTCAAAGCAGAATATAAAAGATTAAGCTTTCTGTATCTGTCTACGCTCTTATTGAATAAATGCAGAAAATGTCAGATTTTAGAGTAAAACATAATGTTTTTAGGGGGGAGAGTGATTGTGATACAGAATTTGCTTTGCTCAGTATGTCTTCTAAAATCAAGAGAAAACACAAGGATCAGACTTTTCTCTCATACTGACTGGTGGCTAGATGAGGGGCCAGAGACTGGATTTGTCCTTAGCTCTGCTGCTGTGTCCATGGGAAGAGTGCATAAACCTCTGTCAATTGCCACCTCCTCCTTCCTCCTCTTCAGAGAGAAGAGGTAAAGTTTTCAAAAAGTGCCAGAAAGCCTAGACTTTCAATGGGATGTAACCCATCTTATGCACTTTTGAAAATGTTATCTGTAATCTCTGTTCTCCTGCAGAATGGAGATGTCTGTAGTGAAGCTGTGATACATAGAGGTACTAGTAATGGACTGGACTTCACTTCCTGGCCTGAGTGATCCGTCATGGGTCAAGATTACAAAAGATTAATACCCCATCACATAATACTGGCCAATATCAACTGTTTCCAGTGCCTGTTGTTTCATGGGCCATGTCTACACTAGGAAACTATTTCAAAATTACTAGATTTGACTTAAGAACTCCCAATTTAACACATTAGAACTAGCATGTCTTCACTACAGGGAAGCATCGAAATTAGTCCAAGGCAGCCTCCATTAATGTGGACGCACTACCTTGGACTTAGAGCCTCAAGAAGTGCTCTGGAGAGCTGCAAAAGGCCTCCCACAGGCCAGTAAATTCCAATTAGCGGCACTGTAATATACACACTACCGTTATTTCAAAATTTCTATTTCGGAATTAGCATTACTCCTTGTGAAAAGCAGGAGTACAGAGTTCGAATTCCGTGGCCCGTTATTTTGAAAAAAATGGACTTGGTACTGTGGATGCAACATTTATAAATTTGACCAGGGGTTGGGGCAGGTTATTTCGAAATAACATCCTAGTGTAAACCAGGGTATAGTGTTTTGTCAGAAGGAAATAAAACCTAACACCAACTAAAAATAACTCCAAACTAAAGAGCCAATTAATAGACTGGGGAAATAGAAACACCCAAGATGGAGATCTGAGGAAACAACTTGACTACCCTGATAGCTTAAAAGATTATTCTGCCTCCTTTTGGACATCTGTTAGCTATGATAGTCGCTGACCCTCAGTGACTTTCCGATGAAACGGCCACTTCTTGTGCTCAGAACACGTACTGCCTATTTGGCTGCTGAGGTGGGTCTGGGTCTGCTTCCTGGAGCCTGTATTTACTGCTCCTGAGGTATTTCATTGTAAGTGAGCCGGCCAGCATGTTACTTCCGTCACGTGGCTACAGTAACAAAGGCTGCTAGGTCCGGATAGTTGAGCTTCCCATCTTCACGCTGAGAAATCGTTTACTAGCAGCATAGTCAGATTGCTTTTTTACCACCGTCTGAGCGAAAAGGTGAGCAGCCTGCAGGATGAGTCAAAAGGAGGGAAAAGACAATTGCAGCTGACCGGTGGGGTCTGGCTCACCAAGTGAAGCTGTGGTGAATTTTCAGTTGCATGCAGTGACATCTAGTGGGGAGGGCACAGACGGTCAACCCCCAAGGTCAGATAAGCAGCTTTTCTATTGTCTTTTTATTTATTATTTTCCCCCCTGCTTGCTAGGACAATGAAGGCACCATTCACTCAGTTCTCCGTCAATCTGATGCCAGGACTGTTCAGATCTGACAAACAGATTTAGCCGTGTCTGTCACTGGATATTTAGTGAAACAATCCATGTGCATTCCTCTGAGTCAGCTATTTTGTTTAACCAGCCTTGTCTGATTTTGCTCAGCCTGACTTATCCCCCCCTCCCACCGCTGCTGACTCCGTTCCCCACCCAGACTTACTCTGTCTCAAGAAAATTAACCCTCCAAGTGGAAACAGCAGTACTGCTGCCAGGGGAAGGTAGCACGATCCCTTGTCATTCTCTGTTAAATTATTAAAGAGTAACGCAACCCAGTTTTCCAAGATTCTCGTGTTAACTATTTATGCAGATTATGACACTGAATCACCTTTCCACATCTCCTGATCTCAGAGGAACTTGAAACTAAGACCACAAAGGGATGGGATTTGACGTTTAAGACTATAAAATGTTTGAATGTATTTTGCATTGTAAGTACCTGCCAGCCCTAGGCGTGGACCAGGACCCTATTTTGCTAGGCACTGTACAAACACAGAGCAGAAGGATGGTCTCTGTCCCAAAGAGTTTATAGTGTAAGAAGGAACTGTTAATTTTGATGTATTCAATTGTCTGTTTAGAGACTGCAGAAGGGTTTTGTTGCATAGCTGAGTCAATATTTTATTATTATTGGAGTGTCCAGAATAGAATCCAGCTGTACTCCAGTGTGCTAAGCACTGGACATTCATTTAGTATGAGAGAATCCCTGCCCCCAGACTATTACAATCTAAATAAAGAAGGCATGGCTCTTGAGCAGAAACATCCCCTGGTGGCCAGTGGAGTTGAGGGCTCTGTAGTGAAACATGAGAGAGCATCTGGAACCTGTCTCTCCTCCCCTCCAAAAAAGCTCCTCAAATTGAAGTTTAATAATAATCCACATAGTTTCCTATGTACTAAGACTGCTAATGACAGAGCGATTTCTACTTGGCACATTGCCCTGCAGTACACCAGTCCAGTTGCAAGGTGTGAGGTATTATTTTATCAAACACAAGAGAAGATAATCATATGATTAGGACATCAGCCTGGAAGCCAAGAGCTGTGTAAGCAGAGATTCCTCGCTCACTCTCTCTGACTTCAGATGCAAGTCAGGCTCTGTATCTCAGTTTCCCTATCTGTAAAATGGGGGTGATAGCTACCTCACAAGATGGTGTGAGGCTTATTTCAGTAATATCTGTACAGTGCTTTGAATTCCTTGCATGGAAGGTTCTGTATAAGTGCATAGAGATTTATTTGTCATTTGTGCTTTGACCAGGTCACGACCTATTTGCTTATCTTTTTCCATCTATCCTCAGCCTTCTTTATGCTTTGGCCACTCAGGAACTGTGATCAATTTTAGCTATGACTTACGATCTGTTTTATATATTTACTCTGATGTAAAGGTTGCCTTTCTTTTTTGCTTTATGCATGTTCTGTCACTTTTGTTGCTTGGCTCTGGTTGTTCTATGCTAACTCTTTTTGAATATTCAGAACACATAATGCAGTAGAACCTTCCTTACCATCGGAAGCCCTTTTTGCTAATTACTGAACTTTGTCAACAGTTGAATGATGCTGATTGTAATTAATTAATTGGCTGCTAAAAAAAATCCTCTTCTGTATCCAGAGGATGAACCGGTGACAATGTCCAGAAGTGTCAAAATAAACAGTGCATTGATCCAAAGTCATTGCAGAATATTAAATTTGCAAATAACCAGCAGGTGAATTTATGAGGTTGCACTGCGTACACCTCATAAATTCACCTGCTGGTTATTTGCACTGCGTTGCACGGGAATGTAGCCTCCACTTAGCCAGCAGAGTGTCTTGGCAACTGTTTCATACTCCAGCACGGGAAAGTGGGGTTTGGAAATGACCATGAATTGCTTGTTACCAAGGCCAATCAAGCTTAGTACAGTGCATATGGGGAACAACCTCCCTGCAGTTCTGGGAAAGGGAGAACAGGCTTGATACGTACAGATTCTTGATAGCATCTGCCTCTGAGATGGTTGGCAAGATGATGATAATGGCGAATGGAAGAAGTGCTCTCCCTGTCCTTCCCCAACAAATGATCCAGCTCCTAGTGCATATGCATACCAGAAGGAACCTGCGGAAAACCCATGCTTACATGCCAAAAGAGAATGTCACAACCAAAACTGAAACACCCCACCTGGTGATTTATCTTATGCATTTATACTTAAGTCACAATGGTGCTGAGACCACATACACAGGTGAAATGAAATGATTTATATTCTGATTGTAATCGGACTGGCAGCAGTTAGAATTTTTAAAAAATTAATAATAAAAGCTTCTTTGTGTCATTGTCTATATTGGATCACCTATTATAGACCATGGCAGGCAATGCACAGAACTGAGTGGGAATGATTTCATTGTAACAGAAAGGAAAACTCTTATTGGTGCTGGGGACTGAAAGTAAAAAGAACTAAATGTATTGGCAGGGGGGAGGAGTGTGAGAGAGAGAGAGAGAGAGAGAAATAACGCGGGTTCTATGCATTACAATTTGTTTGCCACAGAGTGGTCTGTACCAGTATGGATATATATTCTAAAAATGCAAGCCAACTACCACAGGTTTCACAAAGTGAAATGGACTATGGCCTTGTTTAGAACCTCGGCACAATGAGGTTATATGTTAGCCTCTTGACAATCAGATCCTTCAAGCACTTGTGAAATTGTAGCTCAACAGCAGCAAAACCTTTCGGCCTACGTATTTTGATGTAAGTATAATACCGTGTTGTAGTTTTGTGGTAGATGCCAATATGTTAATAATGTATACCTATAATTTAGGATTTGCTAATGTAACACATTTCAATAAAATCTATTTAAAATACAAATGGTGTCGCTTAGTATCTTTCAGAAAGGTGTAAATTGATGCATGCGGAGAGGATGAGAGCATTATCCTTGAACAGGAGTCCCAGCAGAAGTTTATGGAACAGTCTGACACATCTTTGTTGAAGATCCATTGGCAGAACTGGTTTTATCCTCTACATAGAAAAGTTTTGTTATATTGCGATTGTGCTAGAAGTCTCAAGCTCCAGTGATCTAAGTAATGTACGAATAAATAGAAATTGTAGCCCCTATCCCAGAGCGTTTTCAATCTTAAAGAGTAGACCTTTGATGAGGCAAATAAGCAAGCAGTGAGGGAGGAAAGCTGAAAGTAACAAATACGGGATGTTTCAGCACAGAGTAGCTGTGCATGCAATATTAAGACAATCAGTACCAGTAATCACAGCTCACCATTTTTCTAGCCATTATCATCGAGCCCTTGCACAAAATTGCTCTGCGATTGAAATGAGGTGATGCAGAGTGCACAGAAAGTTTCTCTACCCGTTGTGGGCAACTCTGTTTTTTGTATGATTTTAATAGTCTGTACCACACTGCCAAGGCAATAGGCACTGTGAAGGTAATAAAATGTCACTGTCAAACGATTGATGGTTTCACATTTTTTCTAGTAAATTTTACTTGGTGGCTGTGACGCTAGGTACAAAACCTGGCACATCCAATAGAGTTGAATCAGCCATTTGTGTATTTCCTCATTTTTAAAAGGAATATAATGCTTGCTGGTGCCAGCTATGACTCGCAATCTCCACTGCATAGCAGTTTGGACCATTTTAAAAAGCCTTGTCCTGACAGTTCTCTGTAGCTAAATGGCAGAGAATTAAACTGGCACCAACTGGCTCTGGATCAGCTAAGGCTGCTGAAAATCCTGCTTCTATATCTATTCTGCCCGTGAATACAGCTGTTATGAACCATTACCATTGGTTGGCCTGTCCTGCTCAAAAAGTGGATTACAACACAGTGTTCCAAGGAAAGTAAATATTTGTTACAAAGAGAGGTCTTTTTTCCTTGGGGGGGGAGGGGAGTTTACTTTGAGCAACTTTAAAAGTAAATTAAACCTTTGCATTCTCATGTTTGACCACATTCTTGGACTCTGATCCAAAGGTACCACACAGACAACGGAAAGACTCCCATTGACTTGCATGGGCTTTGGATCCGGCTCTCACAGTCCAAATTCTCCTAAGACCTACAGACAAAGTGAGCTTTTACTATACATGCACCTAAATATATATATATACACACACACACACACACACACACACACACATATGTGCATGTATAATTCATCTTTCGATATCAGAACAGTTTAAAAGCAATGAAACATGACTTAACAGTCACCTATAAACCAAAATCACCTGCTTTAAAGACCAGTAAAATCTCAGTCTCTATGGGCAATGAGGCAAGGCACTAAGCTATGAGGCACTGAGTGGCCCCATCTTGCAAAATCTGTACATGTTCTGCTAAGTGTTTGGGACCTTACATCTCAGTTTTGTTTAATGTCAGCAAAATGTTTTCCTTTACAAGGGGTCTCCTGAAACACCTGCTAGGTTGTATTGTATTTTAATCCTTTCATGGCTTCTGTAAATCCTGCTCCAATACAAAAGATCTCTATAGGGTAGACTGTGAAACAGGCTGCTAATCCCTAGCCATTTCACAAAGCCATTTCATTTGTCATGAATTGCTGACATTTTTAGTAGAAGCCAAGGATAAAGGACTAGAGAGAATGAATGCTGCATTCACACCAAGGCTTTTTTTGACCATACATTTCCCTCTATTGCTGTAACAGGTTCAGCTATTAGTACCAGCTGCAGTGACAACACTAGCATAGAAAAAGTGCCAGTGTTTTTATCACTGAGAGCAGGTGGTTAGAGGTTTTATCGATAAGTAGGGATATAGGACTTGGTGATTAAATAATGTCTGCAGGAGAAGACTACCCATCCCATGGTTGTATTAACCTAAAAGTTTATCCCTCTAGGTCAGTGTTGAAGTAGAGGAAGGTGGGGAAGGGTGGGAGAAGCCTGCACTGGTGCTATGCCTGCAGTATTGGTGCTATGAATAAACTGGGGATTTTGGTTTCCAGCATCCTCAATTTGGCAACTTTCACACACACATGCAGAAATTGAGGCAAAAGTGATTACTTAACGATGTGCTCATGCATATGCCAATATTCAGAATGCTCTTCCTTCATGTCACTTTTGGAATCTGAAGGAATTCAAGTAACAGTTATAAAAATATGAAGGGAAACTCAATAACTCAGCATGAAAGTTCTTTTCAGAAAACAGAGGGGAAATAGCATATCTTACTCATCACTTTCCTGCTTTCAATCAGAGATTGTCCTTCATAAGGTTGTTGCCAGAAATGTCTTCCATGAAAATGCTTGGGGTTAAGATGAAACTTCCACAGGCCTGACCAGATGTGTAACGGTTCTAAAAAGGCTGGTGTTTCAAAGTTGAGGTACTGGCATGGAGGTGGTGGTAGTGGTATAGAAGTATAAAATATCTTCCCAAATGCTCAGTGTGGCAGGTAAATAATCTAAAACTGTATACTAAATGCTAAGAGAGGCCCACTCAGTGCAAACACGGAGGCTATGTCTACACTAGCGGGTTCTTGAGCAAGAACGGCCGTTCTTGCACAAGAATCCACAGAGCGTCTACACTGCCCCCCCCCCCGCTCTTGCGCAAAAAGATTTACAGTATGGCGTGGTAAGAGAGGGCTTCTTGCGTAAGAGCTACACTCTTTTCTAACAGGTGTAAGCTCTCTTGCACAAGAGGGCAGTGTGGACAATTGGCAGGGGTTTCTTGCGCAAGAAAGCCCTATGGCTAAAACAGCCATCAGCACTTGCTTGCGCAAGAGAGCGTCCACGCTGCCATAAATGCCCTTGCGCAAAAGCACATCTTGCACATGGCAATGTGGACGTGTTCTTGCGCAAGACTTCTTGCATAAGAACCCTTGCACAAGATATTCTTGCGCAAGAAGCCACTAGTGTAGACATAGCTGGAGTGTCTGAGTTGTAGTGGGAAACATGGCTGCCCTAGTGTCCAGGTTTTGCAAATGAGCTGATCCCATTCCCCGCAGCCAAGAACACACTCCTGTTGAGTAGGGACTGAAGCTGCTCTATGAAAACAAGAGAACGGACCAGAACAAATGCCTGGAGTGGGAGTTTGGCAGGAAGACCTCTGCCACTTACAAAGGTGCTTTTGATGTTCCCTGGCATTAAGTAGCAGTATGGAGGGAAAGCACATTTAAAACGTGGTAGTTAATGTCAGTTTCAGTGGACCCCAAGGGGGCTGCACGGGAAGATATTTCATTTACTACAGAAGCACGTTACTCGAGCAAATTATAGTTCTGATGGAAGGGACATATACTTGCAAAAGAGGAAATCTGCAGGAGCTCAGCAAATACCTTTTATAAAGTAACTTGCTGAAGCCATATTATAGGCTGATTCCATAAATAAAAGCAACAGAACTGTGGGGAGAGGGGCACCCATGTTTTCAGAATCAGCTTGTCAAAATATGAATGTAAAATAACCTCTAGCTCTGAAACTGCTGCTATTCCTTTCTTGGGGGGGAGCGGGGGCTGTAGGTCACAGCTTTGGGGGTCAGTGGAGTAAAGAGGCAGGTCCTGGTTCCTCCATGTGAGACATGATGGCTGAAGGGAGAAACTAAGGCAATGATTCCTGTTCCTCTGGGTTGAAAGGCTCGTTGGTCCTACTCCTGTTCTTCCAGCTACTTCCTACAATGCTGTAATAGGAGACAATCCTTGTTTTAGGTAGTAGACAGGAGGAGGAGGAGGCTAGGAATCAGGGATACCGAATGATGAAAAAATCTTCCCTCCTCTTGTGTCTCCCTCCCCTCAAAATATGTCAGTGTTTTGGTCTCCATTCTCCACAAGTTGTTTCCACAAAGTGTATCTAGTCCATGATAACTAGACCTCATTAATACTGGACCTCCTTTAAGACACTGTTACATCATCTCAAACCAATTTTGGGCAGCCTCATCCCAGCCCATACAACCTGTTTAGTGGTTTCGTCTTTCACCTCTTCTTTCAAAGTCACATGAAGACTTATCACCTTCTTTGTGCCTCTCAAAGCCACCTGTCTATGTATAATCCCCAGACTACCCTCATGAACCATTACCTTGAGAACAGAGGTCCAAAATACGCACACATAAATGGTTTGCAACATGTGGAAAAATGGATAACTTATTAGCAACAGACATGGACTACACAGTTCTTACATGGGTGTCCAAATAGAGGCCTCTCCCAGAACCCATACCCCAGCAAGTATGGGTATTGTTCCCTGCTGACCAGGATTCCCCAGGAAATGTAAGTGGCTCTGTGGGAGCTGCTTCCTGTTTCCTCAGGGGCACAGGAGATGCTGCAGTACATATTGTTTCCTCTTCTAAGAAACATGGGCATGAATGGAACTGGAAAAGATGGATACTCTCCATCATCTGACAAATGCTGGACCACCACAACCTGTTCCCACAGGAAAGTGAAATTTCTCTTTGTTTTGGTTTGGGAGGAAACACACTTTCTGTGGCCCATTTGGGTGAAGGCAGCATAGGGAGGCCTCCTCTCTAATTCCTTTGCAGGAAAGGTGGAATACAGAGAGATCCCTTCCAAGCTAGCTCTCCGAGGTTCCTTTACCAAAGGGGGCTAGGACACACGAGCTACTCCTTGTTGCCTAGAGGCTGCAGATGGCACAAAAGGATGCTCTCTGTCTGTGGTAGAGCTTATTAAAACCTTTCCCAGAGGGTCACTCCCTGGGAATAAGGTTATATTTGGTGCACAGCATACTCCTGAGTAGTGTTCCCTCTAACCTGAGCACTTTGGCGCCCACCCAGAAGAGATTCAAATGCCTGTGCCAACTGATGAGCAGAGCACCCAGAACCAACAGCATGTGTTTCTACTAGTGGTGAATATCTGCCCTGTCCCTAGAGGATGGGGAAGGGTCTTGTGGGGAGAGGATTACCTGGAGGGAGGGTCTCTGAGGCATGGGGGGGCATTCTAGCAGGGTCAGTGGAGGGTTCCCCAAGGCAAGGGACCATCCCCCAGGGGGTCTCTGTGGCAATGGAATGGTGGGGACGGTTCTCCAGGAGGAGAGGGGTGGGTATTCTAGAGCAGTCATGGGGAGGGTTCTCCAGGCAGAGGGACCTTCTGTGCGGGACGGGGGGAGGTCTTTCTGGTATGGGCTGGGCTGTTCCCCAAAGAGTGGAGGAGGCTTTGGGGGAAGACTGTTCCTGGGGGGGTCTCTGTAGCACAGCAGGTCTGTTCCCCAGGGGAGTGAAGGGGGGGGGGCTCTGAGGCACAGGGCGGGCCATTCCCAGAGGGAGGTCTCTGTGGCACAGGGGTCTGTTCCCCAGGTTGGGGGGGGGGGACTCTGAAGTACAGGGCAGGCCATTCCCGGGTGGGGGGGTGTCTCTGTGGAACAGGGAGTCTGTTCCCCAAGGGAGTGGGGGGGCTCTGAGGCACAGGGCGAGCCATCCCCCAGGGGAGGGGGGGTTCTGAGGCACAGGGCGGGCCGTTCGGGGGGGGGGTCTGTTCCCCAGGGGAGGGGGGCTCTGAGGTACAGGGCGGGCTGTTCTTGGGGGGGTCTGCTCCCCAGGGGAGGGGGGGCTCTGAGGCACAGGGCGGCTGTTCTTGGGGGGGGTCTGCTCCCCAGGGGAGGGGGGGCTCTGAGGCACAGGGCGGGCTGTTCTTGGGGGGAGGATCTGTTCCCCAGGGGAGGGGGGGCTCTGAGGCACAGGGCGGGCTGTTCTTGGGGGGGGATCTGTTCCCCAGGGGAGGGGGGGCTCTGAGGCACAGGGCGGGCCGTTCTTGGGGGGGGGTCTGTTCCCCAGGGGAGGGGGGGTTCTGAGGCACAGGGCGGGCCGTTCGGGAGGGGGGTCTGTTCCCCAGGTTGGGGGGGGGGGACTCTGAAGTACAGGGCAGGCCATTCCCGGGTGGGGGGGTGTCTCTGTGGAACAGGGAGTCTGTTCCCCAAGGGAGTGGGGGGGCTCTGAGGCACAGGGCGAGCCATCCCCCAGGGGAGGGGGGGTTCTGAGGCACAGGGCGGGCCGTTCGGGGGGGGGGTCTGTTCCCCAGGGGAGGGGGGCTCTGAGGTACAGGGCGGGCTGTTCTTGGGGGGGTCTGCTCCCCAGGGGAGGGGGGGCTCTGAGGCACAGGGCGGGCTGTTCTTGGGGGGGTCTGCTCCCCAGGGGAGGGGGGGCTCTGAGGCACAGGGCGGGCTGTTCTTGGGGGGAGGATCTGTTCCCCAGGGGAGGGGGGGCTCTGAGGCACAGGGCGGGCTGTTCTTGGGGGGGGTCTGTTCCCCAGGGGAGGGGGGGCTCTGAGGCACAGGGCGGGCTGTTCTTGGGGGGGGTCTGTTCCCCAGGGGAGGGGGGGCTCTGAGGCACAGGGCGGGCTGTTATTGGGGGGGGTCTGTTCCCCAGGGGAGGGGGGGCTCTGAGGCACAGGGCGGGCTGTTCTTGGGGGGGGTCTGTTCCCCAGGGGAGGGGGGCTCTGAGGCACAGGGCGGGCTGTTCTTGGGGGGGGCTCTGGGCCAGGGGGGGTTCTGGGGGGGGGCTTCCCCAGGGGAGGGGGGGCTCTGAGGCACAGGGCGGGCTGTTCTTGGGGGGGGGGTCTGTTCCCCAGGGGAGGGGGGGCTCTGAGGCACAGGGCGGGCTGTTCTTGGGGGGGGGGCTGTTCCCCAGGGGAGGGGGGGCTCTGAGGCACAGGGCAGGCTGTTCTTGGGGGGGGTCTGTTCCCCAGGGGAGGGGGGGCTCTGAGGCACAGGGCGGGCTGTTCTTGGGGAGGGGGCTCTGGGCAAGGGCGGGCGTTCTTGGGGGGGGGCTTTCCCCAGGGGAGGGGGGGCTCTGAGGCACAGGGCGGGCTGTTCTTGGGGGGGGCTCTGTTCCCCAGGGGAGGGGGAGCTCTGAGGCACAGGGCGGGCTGTTTGGGGGGGGGTCTGTTCCCCAGGGGGGGGGGCTCTGAGGCACAGGGCGGGCTGTTCTTGGGGGGGGGGTCTGCTCCCCAGGGGAGGGGGGGCTCTGAGGCACAGGGCGGGCTGTTCTTGCGGGGGGTCTGTTCCCCAGGGGAGGGGCGGCTCTGAGGCACAGGGCGGGCTGTTCTTGGGGGGGGGGGTCTGTTCCCCAGGGGAGGGGGGGCTCTGAGGCACAGGGCGGGCTGTTCTTGGGGGGGGGTCTGTTCCCCAGGGGAGGGGGGGCTCTGAGGCACAGGGCGGGCTGTTCTTGGGGGGGGGGTCTGTTCCCCAGGGGAGGGGCGGCTCTGAGGCACAGGGGAGGAGTCGTTCTCTGGGGCTCGGGCACGGTGGTGGCCCTGAGGCAGCAGCCCCCCCGTCCCGTTCCCCCTGGGGACGTGGCGGCAGTTGCCCGCCGCCATGAGCCGGCCGGGCCGCCAGAGGGCGCCGCCCCGTCGGCTTTCCGGGCTGAGCTGAGTCGGTTCGGCCCCCGTCACTCGCCCGCGCGGCCCAGCCCCGTCTGGCGCGGCCCGAAGCCGGCCGCTTGGCCCAGCGCGGAGCGGAGCCGAGCCGAGCCGAGCCGGCGCCATGTGGCTGAGCCCCGAGGAGGTGCTGCTGGCCAACGCGCTCTGGGTCACCGAGCGCGCCAACCCCTTCTTCCTCCTGCAGCGGCGGCGGGGCCACGGCAAGGGGGGCGGCCTGACGGGTGAGGGGCCGGGAGCGAGGCCGGGGCGGCCCCACGGGTGCTTGCAGGGAGGGGGGAGCCGGGACTCAGCTGGCCGGACGGGAGGGGAGCCCAGGGCGGGCCCGGCGGGGGGAGGGGCGCCAGGCCTGGGGCAGGGCTTGGGGGAGCCCTCTGCCTTCTTCGTGGCCCTCAGGGTCCCGGGTCTGGCTCCCCTCCCGTGTCAGCGCCCCTCGCTGGCAAGGCCCCTGTCTGGTGAGTGACCAGTGTGTGATGCAAAGGGGGTGTTAAATATTGAATAGTCAATTAACCTCATGAATTATTATCGGCTAGTCCACTATTCTCTAGTCCCCGGGGGTGGGGCTGGCAGCCAGTGCGCGCCATCCCCGCTCCCCAGGGCCCGGATTGGGGAGAGGGAGGGGGGAGCCTCGCCGAGCAGCTGCCCGGGGCACCTGACTGAAGTGGTAAGGGGCACTGCATGCCCAGGGGTGGGGCCGCGCATATGCTGCACGCACAGGGCACCCCTTACCACTTCTGTCAGGCGCCCCCCCCCCCCATAGGTTGGCGCCCCGGGGGTGCGGCCGCGCATGTGCTGCTCACCTGGGGGAGCGGCGCCCCTTACCATGTCAATCAGGCGCTGCGCAAGTATAGCTCGGTCCGGCACTGCTCCCGAGGAGCCCCCTTGGTTGCTGCCTCTGATACAGAGGCAGTAGCATGGGGTGTCAGATGGGAGCTGGTCCATGAGGGGAGCCAGTATAAAAAACAGCTCCCCTCCCGGCCTGGCTGCCTGTCACCCCGTGCTGCTGTACAGCGTGGGGGCAGCAGCCTCTGTTTGGGGGGAGGACCCCGCACGAGCCAGAACTGAGCCAGGCTGCCTGCCTGCCTGATTCTTAATACATTTTAAATGCAGAGCTGCAACTGGGATAAGTCCTGGCTCATGCCAGGTCCAGGACCGAGTTGGGCTGCTGGCTGGCCTGCTAAAAAATGTACTGGCAAAGGGGGGAGAGATACATGTAGTCTAAAGCATTAACCTATAGGCTTTTGCTTATTGGTTAGTGGGTTAATCAGTTACACTATTACATCCCTAATGCAAACAGTGACCTGCCCTGAGCTGTGCGGTGCTCCCCAGTGTGTATGAGGGGCTGGCTCCCATCCCCCATTAGTGGGGCAGAGAGGCCAAGGCCGATGGATCATAGGCTTGTTACGTTTCCAAACAGACACCTTGTAGCTTTCTTTCTCTTTTGCTGCCCCTCAAGTGTGGGAGGTCACCCCTGCGGAGATCTGCAAAGCTGTTTCATTCCCCCCCACCATATTCCACCTTAAAACTTTCCTTTGCAGTAAGGCCTACAAAAAAAACTTGACAAAGGTTAGGCCACTGGCTTGCTGTGACCTCTGCCTGTCCTGCTGACTGATACTGCCTCATTGTGTCTTTCTGTTGCCTTGGCTGTAGCCCCCTCATTGTTTCTGACCTGATACTTATATTAGGAGCTCTTTGGGGCAGGGACCCTCCTTTGTTCTGTTTGCACAGTGCCTAGTGCAATGGGTCTTGGGTCATGACCGGGTCTTGTAGAAACTACCACAGTATTAAAAAAACAAGAACAGAAGTAGATGGAATTTTTCTCCATGGTAAAAGATGGTGGTTTGTATGATATTCATATAGTCATGACTTTCTGGAGGATCTTCCTTTTTGCAGATTTGTATGATTGGCAATCTTTACATGCGTATGAGAGGTTTTATAGTTCTTACGTGTACATCTGAGAAAGTTTTGTGATTAATACAATTGTTTTTAGACTTTATAGTTATGAATATTTTGTTACCCTTGCAAAATTGAAGCTGTTTGCCGGTCAGTTAGAATTATTCATTTTATTTGTGTGTGCCTCATTTGGGTAAAAAAAATGTAGTGATGGATGTGATCTATATAGGGTTTAACTGATATTGATAACCAGTATTTGCAATCACTTTCAGAGCATCCCTCAATAGCATACTTTTATTATGTGAAATGCAAAATTAGCTATTGTAGCGGGTTCACTCACTTTTCACACAGCTTCTCACTTTTTTGCCCAGATGACTCCCTCAGGGTGGTTTGTGGGGAAGTCAGCCGCCTCGCCGACGTGCCCCCTTTGGGTGAGGTGTTCTCTTCAGGTCACTGCCCTCTGGCAGTGACTGCTCCACTGTTCATCCACACCCTCTTCCGGTACTCCCAGGGTCCTCCCTACTCCTGGGGACCCCTAGCTCTTCCTAGGAGCTCCTTCCTGGAACACCCAGTTCCTCAGTCTGCCCGATTCCCTCCTGCACCTCTGCCTTTGTGCCTTCTGGCCTAGGGCTTCCCTGGCTCAAGTGCCCCCAGCCTACCGTAGCTGCCTCCCTGCAGCCCGGCCTTTTAGGGCTGCCGCCGTGCAGCACTGGGCTTCAGGCCGGGTAGTCTGGGTTCACTGGGCCCAAAGCCTGCGGCCCTGTGGTGGCAGACAGGCAGAACCCTCTCCTCCTCCCAGGAACTGCTCTTATAAGCTCCAGCTGGGCCCTCCTTAATTGCCCTCAGCTGGGCTTCCCCCTGACTCCAGGTCTCCCAGCCCCTTAAAGTGCCAGTGCAGGGCAACACCCTGCCACACTATGTAAATATTGCAAAATGTATAGGTTACATTTATCTACTAATGTGTATACATAATATAACATCTAGAAATGTGGTGCCACTAAAACAACAAATAACTACCACTTCAGTTTGTAGGCCATACCAACACATGGGGGAGGGGAGAGGATATTGTTTGGGTTGACCCTGAACAAGAACTTTTGGTAAAACAAAAATCAAAAGATTTTTCTTTAAGAACATAAGAATGACCATACTGGGTCAGACCAAAGGTCCATCCAGCCAGTACCCTGTCTGCCGACAGTGGCCAATGCCAGGTGTCCCAGAGGGAGTGAATTGAACAGGTAATGATCAAGCGATCTCTCTCCTGCCATCCATTTCCACCCTCTGACAAACAGAAGCTAGGGACACCATTCCTTACCCATACTGGCTAATAGCCATTTATGGACCTAACCTCCATGAATTTATCTAGTTCTCTTTTAAACCCTGTTATAGTCCTAGCCTTCACAGCCTCCTCAGGCAACGAGTTCCACAGATTGACTATGTGCTGTGTGAAGAAGAACTTCCTTTTATTTGTTTTAAACCTGCTGCCCATTAGTTTCATTTGGTGGCCCCTAGTTCTTATATTATGGGAACAAGTAAATAACTTTTCCTTATTCACTTTCTCCACACCACTCATGATTTTATATACCTCTATCATATCCCCCCTTAGTCTCCTCTTTTCCAAGCTGAAAAGTCCCACTCTTTTTAATCTCTCCTCAGATGAGACCTGTTCCAAACCCTTAATCATTTTAGTTGCCCTTCTCTGAACCGTTTCTAATGCCAGTATATCTTTTTTGAGATGAGGAGACCAGATCTGTACGCAGTATTCAAGATGTGGGTGTACCATGAATTTATATAAGGGCAATAAGATATTCTCCATCTTATTCTCTATCCCTTTTTTAATGATTCCTAGTATCCTGTTTGCTTTTTTGACTGCCGCTACACTCTGCGTGGATGTCTTCAGAGAACTATCCATGATGACTCCAAGATCTCTTTCTGATTAGTTGTAGCGAAATTAGCCCCCATCATATTATATGTATAGTTGGGGTTATTTTTTCCTATGTGCATTACTTTACGTTTATCCATATTAAATTTCATTTGCCATTTTGTTGCCCAATCACTTAGTTTTGTGAGATCTTTTTTAAGTTCTTCGCAGTCTGCTTTGGTCTTAACTACCTTGAGCAGTTTAGTATCGTCTGCAAACTTTGCTACCTCACTGTTTACCCCTTTCTCCAGATCATTTATGAATAAGTTGAATAGGATTGGTCCTAGGACTGACCCTTGGGGAACACCACTAGTTACCCCTCTCCATTCTGAAAATTTACAATTTATTCCTACCCTTTGTTTCCTCTCTTTTAACCAGTTCTCAGTCCATGAAAGGATCTTCCCTCTTATCCCATGACAACTTAATTTACATAAGAGCCTTTGGTGAGGGACCTTGTCAAAGGCTTTCTGGAATTTTTTGGGGATGTACAAAACATTTAACCTGAATCTGTTCAGTTTTTTAACCTGTTTTAAATAAAATTGAATTAAAATTTAAACAAAGTTTTGAATTGAAATGTTTCGTTTTTAAAAAGTTAAAACAAAGCATTTTGGTTTTTTGTTCTGATTCCTCTCCCCATTCGCCTGACCAAAACATTTTGGTGAATTGATACACATTTGCAAAGTGTTTAGTCAATCTGAATCTGTGGGTTTTGGCAAAAACCAGTTTTGGATGAAAAATTTCCCCCAGCTCTAGGCAATGATTAATATTTAATTTTGGACACTAAAATATCTCTCAAGCAAAATTTCCTATAACTTTGAAGCTGGAAGAGCAGGAAGTTCTTTGGAGTTAATTAGTGGCGTTGCCATGCGGAGGCAATGTATCTGTGAAATGGATAGATTCTGTGGTGATAGGCACTGCTACAATCCATAAAATAGGTAGACCTGATATCAGTAATTGTACTATTTTTTAAAGATAAGATTTAGAGAAAAAATAATTACAGAATTTTTTTCCGAAAATGATTATTTCTTAAAATAATTATCATAATAGTTTAACAAGTATGTCCTCTTAGTGGGTGAGGTGACAACTAGTTTGTATCCAGTGACCAGCAGATTAAAAAATTACCTAGCACAATTTCTTCAGCTGTATTTTCAAATGTATAGTTTACTGACACTTAATTTGGAGTTTGTGTTCAAATGACCTTTGTGTCTCATGTTTTGGTTTTTTTAATATTTTTTTTTAATATTCTTGTAGTATATATTGCTTGGGATACTAGCAGCTATCAAAAATGAATAATGTAAAAGTACAACTGCTTAAACCTCTTGTACTGCTTATATTTAATACAGTAAGTAATAAACCAGTGGAGATAAATTTCACCATCATCCAATATTTTGAATCCACATAAAAATTCTATTTTATCCTCCTCAATAATGTCAAAAAATGATTTGCTATTTGTATATCCATCAGATAAATTGTTTTGACTTGAAATTTCACTCTAAAGTCAGGAGGAAATAAAAACTCCACAAAATATCTTTTGATCAGCATAAAGTTACCAATTTAGAAAAGCATTTGTATTTAGGACAACACTAAAGCAACATCTTAACTTGAAGGTTGTGCTAAAATGTTGTTCTAAATAAGGAAGGAACTAAGCATGTGATTTTTTGAATAATGGCAAAGTCCTTCCACATCTCATGTAAGGATGTTAAGAGGCTGATAACTGACTAATCTTGTCGTCAATACAATTTGTATTAACTACATGATTAGTAGATAAGGGAAGTAGCAGCCTGGCTCCTACTACATTTAAACTGCAGAGCCGCAGCAGAGGTAACTCCTGGACTTGCATGAGCCAGGACAGAGCCGGGACCACCAGCGGGGAGCTGGGCCCCCCTGCAGACAGGGTCTGCTGTCACGAAGCAGCCCCTGTTCACGGTGGCCTGGGCTGGCCGTGGGCAGAGGCTGCTGCTGGAGCAGCTTGCTGGGCCCCCCACACAGAAAGGGGTTGCTGCCGGAGTAGCCTCTGCTCATGGTGAGCCTGGGCCTGCGGCGGGCAGAGGCTGCTTCGTGGCAGCCTCCCTGCCTCCTGCTGCTGCCTCTGATAAGAGGCAGCAGCAGCGGGGGGGAGGAGGCACCACAGAGACGATCCTGGGGGGAGCTAGCTTTTAAGTTGGCTCCCCCCCAGCACTGGCTCCTGCCCCCCCCTCATCTCCGCCTCTGATATAGAGGCAGCAAGGGGAGGGAGGGGGGAAAATGGGTAGTTGACTCAACTACTCGCTTTCATCCCTAATCTCATGATTGGGAATGTGTAAGTCAAGAAAGGAAGATTTCTTTTGCTTTACAGCCTGAGGATTCATTCTTTGTGATAGGAGAGAGGGAAGTTCTTGGGCTTCCCTCTGTAACATCTTTTAATAGAAAGAAGATAATCTTTAACATTTAGATTTGGCAGCAGTTTAACAAACAACACAACCACAAAACCAAACAGCTTTGGTTTCATTTGGCTCCTATCCTCTGTATTATCAGTATTTAGTTCCAATATTTAGTACTTTCCTGATCTCAGTACTGTTCCTATTAAAGAATTTTTGCTTGTGTGATTGGAGGATCAGATTTGACCCCACTCCCATCTAAATGACTAATTTAAGAAGTGATTAAATCAAATTTGCCTTCTAGAAATGTCACTGAGGCATGTCAGCATCAGGTTTTGCAAGCATTTGCTTAGCCGTTTCTCTTTATTTGATCTTACTCTGGTTGAGTTTATCATCTTACCTGCTATTTGCAAAGGTAGCACTAAAAGCTATGGCCTAGAAAAATCCTCTATTGTATTATTTTAAAAAAAATCCATCCTTAAATTGTTTCCTCATTTTATAGGAGTGTGACATCCATAGGATCTATAACATTTGGTTCTTTTAATAATGCTTTAGGTACATCAATGAGAATGCTTTCTCTATGTTGGGAATTGGTCTCTACCCCCAAAAACTTTATTTACATTTTTCAGTGGGCTTATGTTTAAGTGCTTGCCATTTGAGAAGTATCTTAGACCTTGTCTACACTAAAAAACTGCCTTTTGGTGACAAAACAGTGAGATGTAAATGCTGCAATGGGATTTTTGTCAAGAAAAATGCCCATTTTCATCTACAAAAAAATTCCACCCCATAGATTGACTTTTTTCTTTCCCCCTCCCTTTATTGTTAACAAAGAGCCAGTGTAGACACTACTGTTTGTTTTATTGAGAGAACTGGCTTCCACCAGTATCCCACAATGCCTGGCCTGATGCTCTGCTCCTACAGACATACGCCCCTCCCCTTTCAAAGCTTCCGGAAGTATCTGACAGCTGAGTATGCTGCTGTGTCGTTGGAATGCTCCTCTTATGCCCTGCACTAGGAATACAGCTGCATGCAGACTAATTCTGTAGGGGGAGGAGGTCAGACTGCTGTGCTGCTTTGACATTCCTCAGCACAAATTGCTCCTAGAGCTACTCTGAGGTGCCGCCCCTAGCAGCTGAGAAAGCTGTGAGAGAAGTTGGTGAAAATCCCAAAATGCACAGGGATCAGCTCTGTCTTCCCACAACACTGTATTGTAGGATACATACCCACAGTGCATTGTTCACACTGTTGATGATGGTGTCCCCAATGTGGATGTGATCTGTCGACAGAGGGAGCAAATGTGAACACCCTTGGATAATTTTTGTTTTGTTGAGTTTTAGGTGTTGACGTAAGTTTAGTAGACAAGGCCTTAGACTTGAATGTCTCCAGAAAAATTCCTGTATGTTAATTACAAACACTATCATAGAAACATCTGCTTCCAAGGAAGTTTAAAGGAAGAGTGTCACCTTGAGTAGAGCCCTGCGCAGATAGAAAATTTGTATCCATCTGTATCAATAGCTGCAAAAATGAGTCATGGACATCTGCATCCACACCTGTGGACATGGATACCCATGATTATAAAGCGGATATCTACAGATTTGCAGAGTTCAAAATACATAATTTGTATCTGCATCCATATCTGCAAAAATGAGCTGTGGATGTCCGCATCCACATCAGTGGATGTAGATATCTGTGGATTTTCAGATTGCAGCCTTACTGTCAAGTCATTAACAATGACCTGTAATTACCCCGTACAAATAGTTTATTTGCTCCTGATGTTCACCACACCCTCTTTCAAGACTGAGGCACCATTGCTCACCTGTCCCTTAGGAATGCCAAGAGGTCATGCATATTGCTTTCTACATCCCTTTGAGGGTACATTTCTCTTTATCCCAACTTTCTTGTCACTTTGTTTATCGTCACATCTTTTGTTTCCTAGGTCTGCTTGTGGGAACCCTTGATGTGGTTTTGGATTCTAGTGCTAGAGTTGCCCCTTACCGGATCCTGCACCAGACTCAGGACTCACAAATCTATTGGGCAGTGGCATGTGGTATGTACTAATGTGAATACTGGCAGGAGGCTGCATACATATCATTAGCTAACGTTGCATGTTACAACTCTAACAGAGTCATGGCTTCTGGGACTTTCTAATGTATCCACAACTATCTGTAATGATTACAGGTGAATTAATTTAAGAATCTTAATTGCTGTTAAGTCAAACTTCGAAGCAATATGAGTTGCTATAACAGCTGAGCTCCAAAATCTCAGGTCCGGTGAATTCTTAACAGAAGCTTTAATTTCTTCAGAGTTATGTGGATTCTTCCTCCTCTGCGGTATGCATGTATGTATGCAAGGTGATAATTTGGAGAATTGAACTGGATTTATAAATGACTCCTGTGTTCTGATATGTTTGTTGGTGGCACAGCACAAAATGGGAACTTGTGCAAAAATGAGGAAATGAAGGTTATTTAGGGGGCCAAACAATATCCATGATTATTTCTTTATTTTACTGCTATGGATTAGTCCTTTCCATCCTAATCAGTGCGTGATTTTTCCTTTTCAAAATGTAATGAGAACTCCAGCCTCACCTACTATCTGCATCCCTTATCCTTCTAAAGCATCATTGCTGTACTGGAATTTGATTTTTTTAAGCAAAACTTTTATTTGTAGATAATCCAAGCATGATACCCATATGTACAGAAGCTTTTTCTCAACTTTTTCTCAAAATGTGCCCATTTTTTTAACATTACCACCAATAAAATTTCTAAATCTGATAGCGCAGTTGAGAGGCTTTCAGTCCTATCCACTGATGAAAAGAACATTGTATTCAAACAGATTGATCAGGGCATGGTGGGAGATCTTTGCTGTAAGGACGTAAAAGGTGAGTCTAAAAATAATCTCCCTCTGATCCCACAAATATCAGTTTTTGCCCCTGTTCCCCTCCTTCCTCCAGATGGCCACACAGTCTCTTCTGTAGAGCTGCTTAAAGCCTACAGGAGAGGAGAAGCTTAGAACTGCTGCGTTCCTCCACAGAAACCCATCAACTCCCACTTGTGGGGAAGAAGACACAGGAAGAAAGCAGGAAAGCAAAATGGTGGGTGAGAAACTCAGAGCAGAAGGAGTAGCATTTTTATGAATGTTCATGATGCAAATTGGGATTTATATAGCAATGTGACAACAGCAAATTGTGTAAGCAGCCTCAAAATCTCATTACTCCTGGAGCCCTTCACCTAAGGAAGAATGTAAAATGCATGGGCAACAATATTAGTGTCATGCTGTCTGGAATACCTCACCAGTGTGAGTGATTATCTCAGGGCAGACTGTCAGAAAACAAGGGGAGACACCCCAAACTGGTGGTATGTTCTACAATTACATTTCGCCAAGCCAGTACCAAATGTGAACTCTTAGATCACTATAACAATCTTACTGTGGTGTTACAGATGATGCCCTTAGCCTTTCTAATCTATCTTGCCACACAGACAAACTGAACTTTGTGATAAAAGGTTATTAAAACTAGAAATCACACAACATCAGGTTTTTCCTAGTCCCAAAGGGCAAATCACTTATAGGGATGTTAGCGTGTAATTGAATAGTTGTGTTACCACATTAAATTTTAGTAGTTACATGGCTCTTCGATAGTCCCTGGAGGCTGGTCAGCAGCCAGTGCACTTCTGGCCCCACCCCTGGAGAGACCCTGGCCACCCTGCGCTGCTGTCTCTCTATCAGAGGCAGCAGCACAGGGTGGCAGGTGGGAGCCGGTCTACAAGGAGAGTGAGTTTAAAAAACGGCTTCTCACACAGACCAGCTCCCGCCTGCCACCCCGCACTGCTGCCTCTGATACAGCATCCCATGGAGCAGCCTCTGTCGGCGGCAAGCCTGGGCCCGCTGCAGACAGAGGTGGCAGCCTCCACTGCCCCCTCCCCCCGAGTGCTACGTGCAGGATGGGGCAGGTGGCATCGCAGAGCCAGTGCTGGGGGGAACCAGTTTTTAAGCCGACTCCCCCATGCCCTGCTTCCTCTGTAGGAGGCTGCGGGTGGGGCAGGGAGGCAGGTCTGTGGAGCTGGGACACGCAGAGAGCAGGCACAAAAGCTGGCTCCTCGTGCATATTGGCTCCCACCTGCCTCCTTCACCCTCTGCGGTGCTGCCTCTCTGTAAGAGGCAGCAGCACAGGGGTTGTGTGTGTGTGGGGGGGGGAGGGCAGGTGGATCCAGCTTTTAAGCAGGCTTCCCACAGGCACCAGCTCCTGCCTCCCACCCCTTGCTGCCTCTGAGACTGCCTCCTTTAATCCTGATACAGAGGCAGCAAGGCGGGGAGGGAATGCATGTTTGTCAACAGGATTAACCAATAATCCCAGGCTTATCAGTTGATCATGTAGTCGTCTACATGTTAACATTCCTAATCACGTACCCCCAGTTCAGCTGGTACTTTGAAAAACAATAGTGGCAGCCAGTTCTTTAGTAAACTAACTAAAGGTTTGTTAGCTAGGAAAATGACAGTTAAAGCAAGTAAACCATAGTTTGTAACTCCAAATGGTGGCAATGATGTAATAAGCTGCTAGTTTTCCAAAAGTTTTTTTCCAGGGCTAAATAGAATAACTGAATGAGAAAACAGAGATTCCCAGAGTTATTCTGCTCTGTTCTGTTCTGCCTGAATATATGCTAATGAATTTAATTCCTTTAATATTCAAACACAACTGAATTGGCCTATCACTCTGGCCTCAGTTGGTCTGTCAGCATCACAATTAGTTTCTTAGGCCATGTCTGTACGTACGCACCGGAGATCAATCTTCTGGTGTTTGATTTAGCAGGTCTAATAAAGGCCCACTAAATTGAACGCTGAGGGTGCCGGTACTGCTTGCAATTGCAAGGAGTAAGGGAAGCCAATGGGCGTATTTGCTCCTGTTGACCACCCACTGTGAAGACGGCATCAGGCTCAACTTAAGATATATCGACTCAGCTATGTTATTACGTAGCTGGAGTTGCATACCTTAAACTGACCTTCCAGGTCTAGTATACACCTGGCTTTAGTTAACTACTTCAGTCCTTGAATTGCCTCTAAGGGATGCAGTTTTGTGAGCTAAAAGAAAATATATAGTAGGTATTTGGTTGTTGATAAAACTATTAAAATATATACCTTAGCGAAGACTTACCATTATTTACAGGGTTTTTCTATAGACCTTAGACCTTTTGACTGTAATACTGATGTAAGAAAAAGGCACAAAAAAAGACAATATGTTATTACATGTGTATTAAAATTTGTAAAAATGAGGTGCTATAGTTGAGATTGAAATACCATGTGATTTTTCATTTACAGTTTGTTATTGTTATATTGGGTAATTGTGAATGGATTAGGGATGTTAGATATCATTTAATTGAATAATCGTGTAGCCACACAAAAAAAAACTTATCGGATACATGATTATTCAGTTGTCCCCAGGAGCAGGGCCAGCAGCCAGTCCGCTCCTGGGCCCACTCCCAGGGAGTCCCCTGCCACGCCGCACTGTATCAGAGGCAACAGTGTGCGGCGGCAGCAGCATCTGTCTGCGCGGGACCTGAGCTTTGCGCAGATATAGGCTGCTCCGTCATCCCACAGAGCAGCCTATGTCCACTGTGAGCCCGCATCCCGCCTGATCCTCTCCCCCCACGATGCTGCCTGTGATAGAGAGGTAGCAGCGTGGGGATGGGCGGAGGCGGCTCCGCATGAGCTGATACATGCAGGGAGCTGTCTTAAAATCCGGCTTCCTGTGTATACTGGCTCCCGCCTGTCCCCCTCACCCTGCACGCTGCTGCCTCTCTATTAGAGGCAGCAGCTCAGGGGTAAGAAAGGCAGGGGTCTCTGTGGGATCCGGTGCTCATGTGGAGCTAGCTGAAAAGCCAGCTCTCCATGGACACTAGCTCCCACCTCCCCTCCCACTTGCTGCCTCTGATACAGAGGCAGCAGGGGGGAGGGAAGTTCATGTAGTCGTTAGGATTAATCGATAACCCCAGGCTTATCGGTTAATTGTTTACACAACTGTACACTAACATCCCTAGAGCGAATAGCATTATGGTTGTATATGCAACCTCCAATTTTGTCCTCCTTGACTAGTGAATGATTAATTGTAAAGTCCAAACACTCTCTTGTAATATAGCTGTATGTATGGAACAATAATATTCTCATGACTTTAGTGTCTTTCAAACAATAATTGTGTGTCACGTTCCCTAAAAATGACACACAACAAGAACTGAAGCTCTTGTGGGGGGGGGACAGAATTTCAGATTCATTCTCATACTATGAACACCATGCTTCCTCCAAGTCCATCAAAACATTTACCAATTACTAAAATTAACTTCTTCTTTTCTCCTGACTTTGTGTATATTTCTCTAATCTCCATTCACTTAGTGAAGACAAAATTCATAGTCCCCTGAGGCAGATATAATTAATGCTGATTCTAGTTTCTGGTTTCAGATCTTGGGGTTATTTCAGTTTGTGAAACCACAGACAAGGAGGGGTAGGTTTCATGGTTAGGTGTCCAACTACAGACCTTTCAACTGTGACTTGTTTGTTGTCGAGGTTGCCTTTAAACAGGGTAAGAAATAAACTTTATGTAGAATAAGAGCATCAGGGAGTTTTGTGTCTTCCTTTGTCTCCCACCTTTCCCTCATGAAACTATTGTGCAGGGGCATCTATTCCAGCACAGAAATGACCTAGCAGGATGGATGCTATGTCATTAAAGCAATTGTTCACCTATACATTTTTAGGAATCCCATTTCCATACTGTATGCAACTGGGAATGAGTCCTGTAGATTGTTGAAGTAGGATTTTAGAACTTAACTGGAATTTAATTGAGGAGGAGGTTTACAAACATTTTAGAGTTAAATATAAATGTATTCACCTTTCAGTTGTTTTTTATTATGTTTCTTAGTTTAACTGCTAATTACCAAAGTTCTGTGTTTTTATATCAAGGCTTTGCCTCTTCTAATTGTCTTCTCTGCTTTCATATTGCTCTGAAGTTTATAACAGTGAATATCTGACATAATTCTATTATTCCATGGTTCTGAATTGAATGCAAGATTGAGCAGAAAAGGTGACCCTGGGTTCAGAAGGAGAAATCTCTTACTAAAATGTAAATAAATAACTAAAGGAACAATACCACTGGCCAACCACCTTTTCTGTAGAAGAGTTCCCTCCTCCAAATTTGCTCTAGCATGAAAGAGAGTTTTAAGACTTGAAACTTGCCAGCGTAGCATTAAAGTGACTGACACACCAGCTTCTTCTGAAATAAATTGTGCCAGACGTCCCAAATAGCACAGCAGCATTTCGAATGTGAATGTTTTACATTGGCCTTGTTTGTTTACTTTGGGCCCTTCTGCTCTCTTTTGGTAGTCACGCACAGCATTGGAAAATGGAGTCAGTCTGCAGAGGTCCAGCAAGTCCTATTTTTCTGAAATTATTTTGCACAAAGTTTTCCTAATATTCCACAGAGTGTAAAATGCTGAAGAATTAAGAAAACCTTTGCAAGCTATGTGATTTGGGGAAAAACAGGACTTGTACTTGCAGGCAAACTGCCTTTTAGTATGCATGGCTGACAACAGAAATGATTCCCTAGCAATGGGTGTAGTTGTCTGGTTACAGGTGCCCAATCCACTGTTGTCTGCAGTGATGTTTTCATTGATTTTCTGCTGTGAGCTTTCAAGACGAATGGTGTTCTGACTATTTCCTCTGTGTCCCCCTCTGTTAGGTTCATCTCGTAAGGAGATTACAAAACATTGGGAATGGCTAGAGAATAACTTGCTACAGACTCTCTCCATCTTCGATAATGAGGAAGACATCACCACTTTTGTCAAGGGCAAGATACATGTAAGAGGCACATGTTTCCCTGCAGGCCATACAAAGGCAGTGTTGTTGTTTTTTTGTTTTTACCTTTTGGAGGTCAAAAAAATTCCCTAGAAATGTCCATCTTCACCTTTGTCTGGATATATGTATGCTTCAGATCTTTATATAATTTATACTATGAGCACAGAATTAATATGTACTGCAGTAGAAATCATGTGAAAAGGCCAGAAGATCTCAAAGAACTGTCAGCCTTTCATAATTTCTCCTGCTATAATAACTCACTAAAACCTGGGACATTACCCCAGTGGGCTGTATCTTTGAAAGAGAGGAACAAGAGGATCATATTGCACTGCTCTGGCTACTCCCACATTTGTCGCCAGATAATTCTAGCCTGTAGACAGTGCACTTTCCCTACCACAATCTGTCTCCAATGTATCCTAATTCCCACTGTGCTGTTTCAGACAAACACTAGCATCTCTACTGATGGGGTACTTACCAAAGAGTCAGAATTTGAACTATAGGTGGTTAGGGCCTTTGATACTTCTTGGGAAGACTAACTGAAGTAGTCTTGTCCCCTGGCGTGATGGGGGTAGAGTCAGCTGTTGCACAATTAGTAGAGACAGTGAAGGAGATGGAGGGATTCAGGCCTCTGAATGCTTGACTTTGACAGTTTCTCGCTAGGAATACTATAGTGGAAAGACAGCCTGAGTATGTCGAAAACCATGCTTTTGTTTGTGTGTTGATATAGTTTATTTAACTGTCTAGATGAGCTGGATCTTGATTGTCTGAGACTTCACTTTCCCTTGTGTTTTATAGCAAAAGTTGAACTTAACTGATGTACCTTTGCTGTCTGGCCATAGATCCAAATGGCCAAGGGTTGCTGGCATTTTTGGTGAATGGCCTTTAACTCTGGAATTTACTTTTCCAGTAGTGCCCAAAATTAAACTTTGCAGGCCGTACAAAGTTCCCCTGCCTTATTTCAGCCTTTAGCTGAAGACGAGGATGGAATATATTATCTGTATTTTGTTTTGGTAGATGGATGTAGGATTGTAGGTGCAGCCGTAGATACTGTTGTGTCTGCGTTTCTAAAAACGGAAAATCAAGCTGTTTATAAATGAGATTGGAGATTTGAGGATGATGCTAGGAACTCATGTGATGATCCATCCTCTAGAGGGGTGGAGGTGCCAAGAGTGAGAAATAACTAAAGTGGGCAGCATGGAAACGGCACAACCAAGGCTGTGGCTCTGCCATCAGTGCTGCTGACTGTCAAACAGGGAAAGGCAGCAGTGCTTCTTGACACTGCGCATGCTGATGAGCTAAGAAACGGATCTGTTTATAAAGTAGGGATATAAGCGACTCATCGACTAGTTGACAATCTGACAAGCAAAGGCTTATCGGAGTGTTGACACACTAGTTGACTAGGTGCTTCCCCCCCTTGCTGCCTCTATCACAAAGAGGCAACAAGGGGGAGGAAGAAGAAGGTGTGCTGGAGGGAACCAGCTTAAAAGCCAGTTCCCCCCCCCCACCCCCCCAGCTCCAGCTCCTTGGGAGGGGACAGGGGCGCAGCGGCGGCCAACTTTGAAATGTCCAAGTGTCCCCGCTGGAGTTCTTGTGCATTTCAAAGTTGGAATGCAGCGTGGAGCCCAAGGCCAACAGGGAGTCCTGCTGACCCCAGGCTCCACGCGGGCTCTTCTGCTTTGAAATGCACAAAAGCCCCAGTGGGGGCTCTTGGACATTTGAAAGTAGAAGCGCCACATGGAGCCTGGGGTCAGCAGGGAATGCGGAAACGCCCGCGTGGAGCCTGGGGTCAGCGGGGAATGCGGAAACGCCCACGTGGAGCCCGGGGCCAGGGGGACTCCCTGCTGACTCTGGGCTCCGTGCCTCATTCCAACTTTGAAATGCACAAGAGTCCTCGCTGGGGCTCTTGTACATTTCAAAGGTGGAAAGCGGAAGTGCTTATCGACTAATCGAATAGTCGATGGGAATCCCATCAACTATTCAATTAGTTAATTCATCGAAATGTAACATCCCTATTGTAAAGTTATCATATCCTTCAAATAGATCTGTGAATGTTCCTAAAAAATCTATCCAACAGAAATATGAAAATAGCACACATTTTTGAGTCCCAAATTAGTATATTCTCATGGATCGGTAACACAGAGGTAGCTTCGTTTTCAGCATCTTAGCAGTTGAATTTGAATTTCTTTAAATTAGTGAAAATACTTGATTATCAGGATAGGACGTGCAAGTTGTGGACCATGGTCAAGGAGAACTCTTTATATATTAACCTATTGAGATTGATAGGGTCAAATTTTCTGAGGTCCTGAGGACATGTAACTCCCATTGAAGTTGTGAGTTACATTTGCTTGTCACCTCTGAAAATCACCTCTGAAAATGTTGTAACCATGTTGTAACCTAGAAAACCAGACATCATTGTTAGTCGTAACTGTAAAAAATTGTGGGTATTTTTAGATTTTTTTGTCTCCTTGTCAGGTTTCTTTCTGGTTTCCCCCAACTCTTAGGTTACCATCAGTCATTTCCTTCTTGTCAAACAGAATGGGACAGAACTCATAATTCAGCAGTGCTAGAAATTGACTAGAGTGAGTGCTACCTATAATTTACCCGGCCAGTCTTGAGAACGTCACTGAAATGTTAATTGTGGGCACTTTAAGTGTGTGTTAAGGTATAAGTTGATTTGTTCTTATTAAACACCTCTCTTTTACCCTTAGCCTGAATTTGCTGCTGGTTCCCTTGCCATGTTCTTCCTCAGTATCTCTGAGATTCTGCTACCATCCTGTGTGCTGCTTTTAAGTGAAGACAGCACTGATTTTCCCACTTCTCATCATCCTCTCCTCTCTCTGTAGGGCATTATTGCTGAGGAGAACAAGAATCAGCAGCCCCAGAGTGAAGAGGATCCAGGAAAATTTAAGGAGGCTGAACTCAAGATGCGAAAACAGTTTGGGATGCCTGAGGTGGAGAAGCTAGTCAATTACTATTCTTGCAGCTACTGGAAGGGGCGTGTTCCCAGGCAGGGCTGGCTGTATCTGACTGTCAATCACCTCTGTTTCTACTCCTTTCTGCTGGGCAAAGAAGGTAAGTTGTCAGCTTGCTAGGTGCTCTTGTCTGCCACTTCCCCCTTGATAATTGGTGTGGTGTGTTTTTGTCTGTTTTAATTTTTTTTCTCCCATAGAAATCTTCCTTTAGCCCCAGCATGCAGCCTTTAGGGTCCACTTATACTTGTCCTCTAACTTGTTCATGACTTTACTTTTACTTTTGCGAATTCTACCCATAATCTAGAAGCCTATGGCTATGTCTGCCCTGCAGTGCAAAATGCAGTGATGCTGCACTTTAACTCCCCCATGTAGATGCTGTGGGGTGCAAACTAAAAGGTTCCTAGTTTGCACTAATGTAGCCCTGTTTAGGGTTCTTTTTGGGCTTTTCAGATTTTAATGGCTTTTGCCAGGAGTTACTCTGTTGCCCATAGTTATCTATCAAGTATATGAAAATGTGAGAAGTTATTATTCGGAGTGTGCACTCATGCGACGATATTCAGATGGGATCCAGTATAGTTTCATAGACCAGTTATTCGCAGAAGATGCTTCCTTTATGATGAAGCATTTTGGGAAACCCACGTTAAAGTTTGAAGGGAAAAACTTGCCCAAGAATGGGGGAAGTAATAAGTCTTGCTTGATATCTTTCTTGCTACTTTGACTTCTCTTCTACTGGATGTGTGTGTTTTGCATCACATGGTAATCAGTGAGTTTACTTTGGTTGCTTCCATAGTGACCCTTGTAGTCCAGTGGGTGGATGTGATACAGCTGGAAAAAAATGCCACACTGCTGTTCCCTGAGTGCATTAAAGTGAGTACCAGGGACAGCGAGCTTTACTTCTCCATGTTCCTCAACATCAATGAGACCTTCAAACTGATGGAACAGCTGGCTAATATCGCCATGCGACAGCTATTGGACAATGAGGGCTTCCTGGAGGACAAGTCCCTTCCCAAGCCCAGCAAGCCTCTAAAGAACATTTCTGCACTCAAGAGGTGTGTTTCTCTTCCAGCAGTGGGAGTGGGGAAAGGAGGAGAAGGAGCTGGAAAGTCAGAGGGGGCTTACATTATTTGGTAATATTGATATTCATTAGCACCCAGAGGCCCAAATCTAAATCAAGGTTCAGTTACAGGTCGGACCTCCCTGATCCAGCACTGTCATGATCTGACTGGTCCTAAACAAAGGAGTTTGACAGACCAGGAGAAGTCAAAGCTGGCCCCCCTGCCACCAGCCTAGCAGGGCTCCTGCCCTTGGCAGGACTGCTGGTCCTACTGCCACCACCCTGGCAGGGTTACCGGCCCCACTTCTGCCAGCCCAGCCCCGGCAGGGCTCTCAGACACTGGCCCCCCCTGCCACCAGCCAGGCTGGGCTCACAGCCCCAGAGGGGGTGTGGCTCACAGCCACTGGCACTCTTGCTGCTGGCTGCCATGCCATGGTCCAGGAACGTCCTGCTAGATCAGAGTGTCCCAGTTTAGAGAGGTTCAACCTGTACTCTAGGTGCTTAATAATCTCTGAGTAATTCTCTGCCCCCACCCCCATACATACATTCATTTTTGTCATAGTTGAGTATAATTCATCTCTTCATTTGTTTTTTTAACAATTTCAGTTTGTTCCCCTGTGCTTGAAGGCGCAGACTGGACTTTCAGCGATATCTATCTGAAAATAATTACCTAAGCAGAATTTGCTTCTGTTGGAGATGCCTTCTGCTTTCGTGCAGTAGTGCATTTTGGGGAGGGGAAGGCATGTGGCCATTTAGAAGCATGCTTTCGGGATCTTATATTTTACCCCAATACTCTGTTCTGATAGCCTTTATTTAAAGTTGAAGGTCTTTTAAAAATCATAATACCCTTATAACATTTTAAAATTTCAAAATATCGTATAGATTTTAATAGTATCACTGTTTTGGGATGGAAGATGGTACAGCCATTTAAATTCATGACCCTTCTGTCCAGAGTTTCAGCATGTTTTCCGTCAAAGTACTCTTCTACGAGATTAAGGAGAAACCTTGTTCTATCTTTTAAGTACTTGTGCTGCAGCGAATGCGTGGGTGTTGTGGTATATCTCAGTTTGGGAAGTGAACAGTGATTGAGAAGACCAGACACAATCCTGCAAGCTGATTCTGAAAACAATTTTTGGTTGAGGTGTTTCCTTCTTAGGATTTTGAAGATGCAGGGTTAGGCCATTCATGCCTCTCAGGGTTAGGGTGTTACCCTTCTCTCTTTTTTACTTCAGAGATCTGGATGCTCGAGCCAAAAATGATTGGTACCGTGCCACCTTCCGGCTGCCCAAGGATGAACGCCTGGATGGACATACAGACTGCACCTTGTGGACTCCGTTTAACAAGATGCACATCCCTGGCCAGATGTTTGTTTCCAACAATTACATCTGTTTTGCCAGCAAGGCAGAGGAGGCCTGTCATCTCATCATTCCACTCAGGGAGGTGGGAACCTATTGGAATGACAAGCTGTCTATTCATAAGGGCCACATGCTTTTGGTCTCTAGCTTTTGGGTGTGTCTGGTGCTTACAGGTTGTGAATGCTGACTCTTGACCACAGGTTAATTGGGTTAAGGACATAAGAACGGCCATACTGGGTCAGACCAGTGCCCCATCTAGCCCCTTTTCCTGTCTTCTGATAGTGGCCAATACTAGGTGCTTCCGAGGAAATGAACAGAACAAGCAATCATCATCTGTCACCCATTCTCAGCTTTTGGCAGACAAAGGCTAGGTTCACTACAGAGATAGTTTTCCATCCCTGCTCATCCTGGCTTATAGCTATTAATGAACCTAACCTCCATGAACTTACCTAGTTGTTTTTAAATGCTGTTCTAGTCCTGGCCTTCACAAAATCCTCTGGCAAAGTGTTCTACAGGTTGACAGTATGTTGTGTGATTAAATATTTCCTTTTGTTTGTGTTAAACCCGCTGCCTATGAATTTCATTTGGTGACCTCCTAGTTCTTGTGTTATGAAAAGGAGTAAATGAGACTTCGTTATTTACTTTCTCCACACCAATCATGATTTTATAGTCTTCTGCCATATGCCCCTCTTAGGGACTTTTCAGCTTGGAAGAGAGAAAACTATCTCATTAATCTCTCCTTATACGGAAGCTGTTCCATGACCCTAATCGTTTCTGTTATCCTTTTCTGTACTGTTTCCAATTCCATCTTTTTGGAGATGGGGTGACTAGATCTGCACACAGTATTGAAAATATGGGCATACCAGGGCTTTATATAGAGATAATACGTTGTTTTACCTTATTGTTTATCCCTTCCCTCATGATTCCCAACTGTTTCGCAAGAAATGGAAGTTTATTAAGGTACTGTGGGATTATTTCATAATAGGCAATAATTCTGGGGAAAGACTGAGATCAGACCCTATTGAAAGAAATCTGACTCCAAACCCTCAATAAGGGAGGAAGCAAAGGTGGAGAACACACGCAAAGCATTTTTTCAGTAGCCATAAGATTGCTGACTAGCAAGTTTGTTTCTTACCCAGTTCTGGAAGTACCCAGAGAAAAGTCAAAACTTTCAATGTTTAACAAAGTCTGTTCAAAGGACATTGGGGTTGTTGGGTTTTTTTTTGTTTGTTTGTTTTTTTTAACATTTTAGAGTTTGTTTTTCCTTTCCTGCTTGTCAAAGACAGACCTCTTAGCAGCTTGAAAGTAGCATTTTCCCTCTTTGCTGACTTATCCATTCCCATCAATTAAGCTGAAATGCATCTTGCTTGTGTGCATCATTAATGAAATCTGCACAGCTCCTTCAGTAGGGGGAACAACAACAACACAAAATACTTTTTTGTTGCTCTTATAAAAATGAGCTTGCGGAGTGTCTTGCGCTGTTCTGTAGTAGTGGAGACAAAACTAATGTTAGACTATCAGGCACAGCTGTTTGTGCATAGTGCAGGTGAACATGCTTTTCTATCTTGGCATTTTCTGTCCTAGAAAAGTAGCATTTTTAAACAATCTCTGGTATTTTCTTATTTTGTTTACAAAATTGAATGCATAAACAAGAAAAAGGGCAAAATCTTAGCATATTTTTTTTTCCTTTTCATTTAAAAGGGAATGCTGCATCTTAATGAGGGCAGTGAAAGTTCTGTCTTTTAGCAGAGGAAACAGAAGAGAGCCCTCTGATCTTTTCTGTGTAAACCAGAGTACATGGCAGGCATGAGGAAGCAGATGTTAAAAAGAAAAGTAAACTCCTCTTTGGGTATTTCATTGGTTTTCTCCCCCTTCTTTCCACATAAGTTATCTCTATCATTCCTGAAAAAACACATCAGTTACTGCAGAGCCTGGTGTCTGATAGATAAATGGCTTGATGACAGAGTTGATGTGTTGGCAAAAATGAATACCCAGAGGACAATCCAGGTTATACATGTTTTATAGCAAGTTAAGTTTGGACCTGCATCTCAGAATCCCTTTTAATTATCAAATGGAAATGATGGAGGCCTGCTATATCCAAATTGCCTGCGACTATCTTTTCCAGGTGGCAATTGTTGAGAAAGCAGACAGTTCCAGTGTCTTGCCTCGCCCTCTCTCCATCAGCACCAAAAATAAAATGACCTTCCTCTTTGCCAACTTGAAGGACCGAGATTTCCTGGTACAGAGAATCTCTGACTTCTTGCAGAAAACGCCATTAAAGAAATCAGGTGACAGTGGCAGAAAATGGAAGGAGAACTTCAGTGACACTGGATGTGAGGTATTGGGGCAGGGGGATTTCCACCTTTCCAAAGAAACGTTTGTTGCATTATTTGCTCCAGCAAATGGCATCATCTTCTCAGACTCCCAACTCTTAAAGCTAGAGTCTGACTAAGCTCAGATATTTCAGGTCTTTATAATGAGGAACAGTAGGAATAAGACCCATTTAAATCAATTTCTAATTTGCAACACCATTCTCTGCAGATTAGGGAAGTTACCCATTTTATTGATTAGAGCTGTATTATTGTAGTATGTATTAGAGTTGTATTATGATTTCTGAAGATAAAGCTAGTTCCTATGAGCCTGAGCATCACAGAGAAAATGGTGTTTATGCTGGAGGAGTGCTGTTGGCAAAGGGGACAGGAAGTAGGCAGCCTCTATTGCCTTGAAGAGAAAAAAGGGCTGAAGTATTAAACTAGATTCTCTCGTCCATTGTGCCCCTTCTGCACAGTCAGTCAGTGTGAAGGGGGCAGAAACCTCTTCCTAAATCCCCTGCAGGGAATTCCGTTCACATGGGACAATCTCCAAAGAGTGTAAAGTTTCCCTTTCCGCAGTCCCTGATGTGGGGGGATGAGTCAGTGTGACAAAGGGAAAGTGGCCAGAGCTAAATAGGTTCTGGCAATCCCCAACTGTCATAGTTTGGAGAAGCCTCCAGTGGCCCATATTTATTACAGTCAGTGAGATCTGGACACTAGGGATGTTAGACTAGACGACTAGTCGACTATCCGATAAGCAAGTGCTTATCGGATAGTCAGTTGACTAGTCGATTCCCTCCCTTCCCCCCCCCCCCCCCATCAGAGGCAGCAAAGGGGGGAAGAAGAGGTACTTGAAAGCAGCAGTGGCACGCAGCTGAGCCCGGGATCAGCTGTGCGGCGCTGCCGAGGTGGTGTTCAAAGGGGCAGCGCACATGGAGCCCGAGGTCAGCTGGGGACTCCCCAGCTGATAACAGGCTCCATGCGGCATTTCCCCGGAACCCAGCGTCAGCCCCTCCCTTTGCATATTTTGGAAAACTGTCCTTTTCCCAGGGCTTCCAATTCTCCTGGTACACCCAACCCTGACCTTGCTTTAAGTTAGGAGAAGAGGAAGCTGCCTACCAAATTTGGTGGCCCTAGCTCTTACCATTTAGGAGTTCTTGAATAAACGGACTCGCAGTCAGACACACAGACAGACAGATGCACTATATAAAGCTAAGTAACAGAAAGCTCTGAAACAGGTAATGAGATACAGATGTTTTTACATATAGGTTAGTGGCCAGGAGTGGCTTTGCTATCTGACTGTTAGCCTGTTGACTATCTCCATCTAATCTTTGTTGGCAGGTCACCATATCTCAGCTGGCACCTTTGTTAATCTTGATAGAAAGGGGAAATCAGAATGGGTTTGGAGATGGGGCTCCCTTTTACTCTGGGCAGCAATCCCTGCAAGGGCTGGTTTGAGGTGCCTTGATCATACAGTATAGAGAAGTCAGCGTGTTTTGTGGAGAGGGATCTTCATTGTAGTATTTGGCCCACAAAATGTGCTTGCAAAATAAACTGTAGACTCTTAACTGTGCTTTTTCTCAGACTATGTGTTTTTGTTCAGGAATTTCCAGAGCTGTCTTCCAGCAGTCCACCTGCAGTCAGCCCAACCTCTGCTCTCAACAAACAATTGGCCAGTTTCTGTACAAGCCAGGTGCCAACAGCCTCCCAGGGGCTACTCAAACTCTTCAGGAGAAACTCCGAGGAGCTCTTGGGACCCAAAGGGGTATACAAGCTGCTTGCATTTAATGTTAAACAATTAATTGCAATGAGTTTGGTGTTAAAATGAAGTGCTAACTAAAACAGGCAGGCACTGTGAAAGCTTCCTTGTTCTTCATTCCACACTGCAATGCCTCATCAGGGCCTCTTCCTGCTGACCTGTGTCACCAACTGCAATTCTATTGTTACGCTCCATTACAGCTGTGAAAATGCATCTTAGCTGTAACCCAAGCACTAGCTTGATTTCCTACTACTTTCCCACTACTTGAGCAAAGACACAATTGTGCTAAATTCTTGTGCTTTTACAATATTGACAAGTATCCATTGAGTCACTTCTGCTATTGCTTCAGATTTTCAAGAGCTTTAGCTTGAATACAGGGACATGGTAATTTCAACCATGTAGTAAGAGAATGCCCTGACTTGGTTACATTTGTGTTGTAGATGAGACATAAATGTAGATTGAGACGACCAAACTCATTTCACTTGTGAGCTATTTAAAATCAGATATTTAAAATGAAAGGTGTGTCGTCATCACCACAGTGCCATACATCACTTCCTCCACTGATGTCTCTTTTTAGTCAAGTAAAAGCTGTGTCAGTGTCACATTTCAAACTACTTACTTGCACATTTTGGCTGTGAATACTTAGAAACTTGATACATAATTTATGAACAATTGATCATCTGTAGATAATGAATGTAGCACATCATAAGAAAGAAGGAACAGTTTAAATGTGGCACTGTTTGTCAAGTACAAGCTTCAATATTCTGAAACCTCACATTCTATAGATGACCTTGATAAAAATGTTTTAATCCATCAAATGGCTCTGTTTGGATTTTTTCCCCCTTAGGCGAAGGAGAAGATGAAGGAAGAGTCATGGAATATTCATTTTTTTGAGTATGGGCGAGGAATGTGTATGTATCGCACAGCCAAGACCCGTGAACTGGTACTAAAAGGGATCCCAGAGAATCTTCGTGGAGAGTTGTGGCTCTTGTTCTCAGGTAAAAGGTTCTACTGGACCCTCAAGACAATTCCCAGGTACTGGGTAGTCTATCTGTAGTTTATAAGTATCAGGATCAAGAATAGGTCTAGATTGCAGGAATTAAATGTTCATATCTAAATAGATCACATTTATTTCTCATATAATCATTTATTTCCAGGTGTGCTCCGTCTGAATGAAGCTTTAGACAGATGCAGTTTCTCACACAATCTGAATGCAGTAGGCCAGCAGGTGCTTTCTGAAGAGATTATGATCTGTTGCCTGCTAGGGCTATGTGACAGTACAGTGACAGGATATTCCAAATGCCCTCTTCTCCCAGGTGCTACATAGTTGACTTTGTTAGGATGCTGACATTCAGAAATTGGGGAATTATCTGATTTAACTGCAGATTTGTTTCTGAGCCTGAGGGTCTGCTTGTAGTCTGTTTCCTATCCCCTATCTGCCCCTTCACTGAAGCTTCTGGGACAAGTGAGTGAAGCAGTGCCTGTATCTGTTATTGTAGGGGCCTGCAATGAGATGGTGACCCTTCCAGGGTACTATGCAGAGCTGGTGGAAAAGTCAATGGGGAAATACAACCTTGCCACAGAGGAAATTGAGCGAGATCTGCACCGTTCCATGCCAGAGCACCCTGCCTTTCAGAATGAGTTGGGGATTGCTGCTCTTCGGAGGGTTCTGACAGCTTACGCATTCCGAAACCCCACAATCGGATACTGTCAGGTAAGAGGGAGGATAAACTAGCTATCCCACACATTGGGCATTACTGAGAGCCAAACCACCATTTTAAAGAGGTTACATACTGGAATTTAGGATCTTTGCTGCTGCTCTTGTACTCTAGCAGTAAAGTAGGGGCTGCTTTGTGGTAAAATTCTAACCATCCTTTAGATATGATATTCAGTTTGTTCTGTTGCTCACTGCCATCAGAGGTAGATGGACTATTTTATGAGAGTATGGAGAGCCCCAGTGTCCTGGCTAACATTCCCTCAAAAGCATCTTCTAGTTTCCTAAGTAGTGCATAAGAATTAATTGAGATTATGAAGAGAGCATTGACCATGCACAGCGTGCATCAAACTCATTAATTTGCAAACCTCTATAGGTCTGCAGAACAGAGCAAGATGGGGGGAGGAGCAGCTGAACACATGCTGTCAGCACACTCTGGTAATCAGCTGAGCAAGCCAGATAGAAACACGGGACAGGCTGGATCTGGCCCACGCATATTTTGCCCGGCCCTGCTCTGTAGGATATTCAGAGTATGAAAGATACTATAGCAACTGAATTGTTTTATGTATCCTTTTGATATTTGCTCATGTTGCTCTATTAAAGCGATCTTAGCATTTTCTATATAAATACCATTTTCAAGGTTTTATTAACCCGGTTGATTATACTAATACTTTGCATCTGTGGATCAAAGTACTTTACCAAGATGTGTGGAATTATCCCCATTTCATAGTTGGAAGAGCTGAAGCCTAGAGCAGTAAACTGGAAACAGAACATAGATCTTCTGGCTCCCATACCTTATTCATAGGAGCATAGTATTTTAATCACGTTTATCTCTTTTAAGTTCAACAGGGATAGTGTCATATTATGTTCCTGAACATCCTCAGATAGTTTCTTCTCTCTGTACATGTTTGTGTTGCTCTGTTCCCAGGCCATGAACATCGTGACATCCGTACTGTTGCTGTACTGCAATGAGGAAGAGGCTTTCTGGCTGCTAGTGGCTTTGTGTGAGCGGATGCTGCCAGATTACTACAACACCAGAGTAGTGGGTGAGTATGTAAAATTCATTATTTGGGCTGGTATTTCCTTCTACTATACCATCAGGAAGGAAGGACAGTTGTGTTTTATTAACAGACTATTTAAACATGGTGCATTTGAGTGAGGGGGAGGCACTAGCAGATGAAAGCTTTGGCTTGATAAGTGATGCGTAAAGATTTTCCAGCAAATTCTAAATATCCAGTTATTCTCCTTGGAATAATTCAATTCTTAATTCTCTAGGACCTGACAGCAATTAATTGGAGGGAAGACAGAGAAAAGCATCAGAAATGGGAGGAGACCGTAGGGCTAGACTTGTGCAGAAAGATTTAAAAGAGCTAAATGTGTACGTGAGTAAGAGGTGGGGAGTGCCATAATAGTCTACTAAGTGTTTGAAGGGTGTATATACAAAGGAATGGTGGCAGGACTTAATTAGGTTGATACACAGAGTAGCAATGATGAGTTGAAATTTGAAAAAAAAAAAAAAAAAAAAAGCCTATCAAATATGTCCTTGTTGTGAGATAAGTTAAGTTTTAGAATAGTCTCCCAAGGGAAGTTGTGGAAGCCCCATTGCTTGGAAGATCTAAACTTAGATTGAAGAAAGCATATCTACTATAGGCAATGGTCCTACATAGGTCTTTGCTTCTGATTTCTCTGCTTCTGTGACATTATTGTTAGAAAAATAATTCTTCACCCCATCACTCTTTTGTTCGATGTGATATACAGATCAAACAATGACTTGCTCACCTCAGGATCTGTGGTAACAGATCATATGATATTCCCATAAGTATGCAGAACCCTTTGACTGTATTAAAGAGGGAATCAGGAAATAAATAAGACAAAACCTTATTTGATTCAATTACTGTTGAAAACTGGCTGGTTTGTGACTACAGTTAGTATTTATCCAATTAGTGTAGATTTACTTTGCTTTGTGATCGGTCCCATGTCACTTCTCCCTTGTCTTTTTAGGTGCATTAGTGGACCAAGGCATATTTGAGGAGCTTACACGAGACTGCCTTCCACAGCTGTCAGAGAAGATGCAGGATTTGGGAGTGATTTCTACCATCTCTCTTTCCTGGTTCCTCACTCTCTTCCTCAGTGTCATGCCCTTTGAGAGTGCTGTGGTTATTGTTGACTGCTTCTTCTACGAGGGCATCAAGCTTATCTTGCAGGTGTCTCTGGCCATCCTGGAGGCCAACATGGAGAAGCTGCTAAATTGCTGTGATGAAGGCGAAGCCATGACTGTCCTGGGCAGGTAGCCCTCATTACACTTCCATATCGTTAAATAAATAGCTATGGTACTCCCATTCCACTGTGGCGTGACATCTTTAGTATTTTTCATGCGCCCGCAATCTTCATTGCTTCGCATTTAGAACTATATTTACCAGATGTCATTGTGTCTCAGAGAGTCACAGCTGAGGATGCCAAATTCAGAAATAGCGAGGAGTCCTGTGACACCTTAGAATAACCAGCAGATTAGTCTCTAACATTAGATTATACCAAGCCAGTCATAAAAGTGAACTTCTGTCTCACTTCACTGGTTATCAGGAAGTCAGAAATTCAGTCTCCTTGAGCATTCGAGCCTTTGTCTCACCACCTAAACCAGTGGTCTCCAACCTTTTTAAGCATGAGATCACTTTTTGAATTTAAGTGCAATCCAAGATCTATCTCAAATATAAATACCCTTGCCCCGCCTCCTTCCCACCCCTGCTCTCTCCATCCTCCCTCTCTTGCCCATCTTCACTCACTTTCATCAGGCTGGGGCAGAGGGTTGGGGTGAAGGCTCTTCTCTTGGATTAAGGGATCTGGAGTGTGAGAGGGGCTCTGAGCTGCTCTTGGGGCAGGCAGTTGGGATGTAGGAGGGGTTCTAGGTGCAGGGTTTGGGATGGCATTTGGATGCAGGGGTGTTCAGGGCTAGGACAAAGGTTTGGAGTGCACGAGGGGGTTCATGACTGGGGTAGGAGTTTGGGATGTGGGCTCCAGCTGGGCACAACTGGTGGCTCCTAGGTGGTGATGCATTGGGGTTAAGGCGGGCTCACCCCTGCCCTGGCCCTGCACCACTCCTAAAGCAGCCGGCAAACTCCATCCCAGGCTCTGTTGTGCCACCTCTCTGCTCTGTGGAGAAAGGATACAGAGTGGGAGAGGGGGCACCCTGACATCAGAACCCATCCTTTCCCTCCCCTGCCCTGCACAGAAAGCAGGAGGATCCCAGGGGGAGGGGCAGCTCCAAAGCAAAGGGCAGGAGATGCGCAGCAGTGGGGGTGAGGTGCAGTTGAAGTGCAGGCACTTGATAGCCTGTTGGCCAAACTAGTCAGGATCACCTGTCAGAGGCTCCAAGATCTACCAGTAGATCCTGATCTACTGGTTGGTGACCAGTGACCTAAACACTCTATAATAAGTGGTTAATGAAAACCAGTTTAATCAAATATAGGAGTCTTCTAATTCCAAGAGGTCAACCTTTTAGTCAGGTCAATATATAACTCAGATCTTTCAATCTAGTAATCATACTTATGCCAGTCCTTTAGTAACTAAAAGTTTAATAATAAAAGAAAAAAAAGAGTGTTAATAATGGTTAATTGATCATATACATACAAATAATTGCAAAAGAATCCAAATGCATTCAATTGACTTTCTTTTACTGCATCCAAGAAAATAGGTTCTTGTGTTAGAAAACTAAAGTCTGAAGAGTCCCATCATGTTTCTTGGGGTATGTCTAGACTACATGGCTCCGTCAATGGAGCCATGTAGATGAGTTTACTAGACATAGGAAAATGAAGCGGCGATTTAAATAATCGCCGCTTCATTTACATCAAAATGGCCGCCGTGCTGTGCTGATCAGCTGTTTGGCGGCACAGCGGGGCAGTCTGGACGCGCCGCGGTCGAGAAGGAAAGCCTTTGTCGACCACTCCAGTAAACCTCATTTCACGAGGCATAATGGAGCCATTTCATGAGGTTTACTGGAGCGGTCGACAAAGGCTTCCCTTGTCGACCGTGGTGCGTCCAGACTGCCACACTGTGCTGCCCAACAGCTGATCGGCACAGCGCGGCGGCCATTTTGATGTAAATGAAGCGGCAGTTATTTAAATCGCCGCTTCATTTTCCTATGTCTAGTAAACTCATCTACATGGCTCTGTCAATGGAGCCATGTGGTCTAGACATACCCTAAGTGTCCTTTGGAACCTCAGTTCCTGGCACAGTGCATCCCTGATGTCTAGCCTGAGTTTGAAGTCTGAAGGGTTGCTGATCCCCAATCTAGGGAGAATTCTGATTTGCTGTCAGTAACAGCTCTTAAAAGGAGGAGCTCCTAAACTCTGGTGAGGCAAATCTTCATGTAATGCAGCAACTATAAGAAGGCTTCCTGTAGCAAAGTGGCGTGTTGATCAATTCCAAACTTGCCACCACCTGCACTTTGTTTTTTGAAACCTCATTAAAAACAGGTGGTCTAAAGAATGAAATGGCAACTGATTGTACTAGAGTGAAAGAGACATCTATGGAGCCAGGCAGGCTAGCTTGGAAGAACTGAATTCTCCTAGCCTATGAGACTGTCTGCCCAAAAGTAGTGGGAATAATGTTTAAGGTCTTACTTGCCTTTTTGTTAATTCTTGAGAGTGTGTTAACCTAGAGCCCTGCCTTTGTTCCTGTTTGTCCCCACAGATACCTGGACAATGTAGTTAATCGTCAGAGTATTTCCCCACCTATTCCACACCTACATGCCTTACTCACAAGTGGAGATGAGCCACCGCTTGAAATTGATATCTTTGAACTCATCAAAGCATCCTATGAGGTTAGAGGCAAGATTAATTTTTATGTCAGTGATCTTACCGTTTAAAGCCCAGTCCTGCGTTCCTTATGCAGACAAGACACATTGACTTCACTAGGAATATGGCTTATGCAAGGAATGCAGGATTGGGCCACTAGTCTTCATGTTAAATATGTGGGGATTCAACCCTTTTGTTCTTCTTTTCAGATTCCATGAAACCTCACCAACAATGCTAATTAATATTAAATTAAACTGAAGAGCCTACTGAAGCTGATAGGTCAGAGACCCCCTCCATACTGTGGAGAAAAGCTTTAGGCTGTTACTTTGCATACAGGGTTAGCCAATGCCAGGGAATTCTGGAGGTAACTTAACTACTGAATATTGAAAGAAATATTTTGGGGATAAACTTTTAGAGAATTGTGAGTAGTGTATCCTCACAAAATTCATAGTGCCAGATTTGAGATGCACATGAATCCCTTCCTGAAGTGTCTGTGTTGTGATGATAGCTGGATGACATGGAATCTCCAAGCCTGAGAGTGGTGGCAGCAGCAACCATGAATCCAAAAGGCCAGATTGCAGAAATAGCAGTAGCTCTCCCTGTGTCCCAACTATACTTTTCTAAACGTAGCTCTTCAAGGATGATAACGAGTATATTTGCATGGGGGGAAATAGATTATTTTTATGCTTAATTACTAGGACAGTCATCAATGCACACTTGACACAGTCTCTCCCTGAATGCAATGAGGCAAATTGGGAAAAGACTTAGTGTTTCTGGTGGATTTTTTTTTTCCTGTGCTGCTCTCTCTTCTCCTCTGTCTTCTGTCATTCTCCTTTTCCTCTCCCTTCAGCTCACCCTTATGGTCTTCTTCCTATGCACCTTACGTTGCTTTCTAGTTTCATTTTCTAATAAACTCATGCCTGTTTGTCTCCTCCTCGAGGAAAGCCTGTTGCTACCATTGCACCCTCTTCCTTCAGAGCACTCCCTTTCTGACTGATAGTTCCTTCTGGTTCCTTCCTTGTTAATCACCTCATCAAATAATTTTACATGTTTGATTAGTGCTGCTGAGAAAAAGCCCTGCTTCCTGACAGGTACATCACTCAGTTTGAGCATGGATTCTTAATAACTGCTGGCACATCTCCTTACATGTTCTTATACTTCCCACCGCATTAACAAAAGAGTCTTAGCAGACCATCTCTATTGACAGAAGGCCATTTTCCCTTTCAGATCACTTCTAAGGAGATTCCTGATTTGCTGAAGATTATGTCTCTGAATATGAGACATTGTCTTGTTGGTAGATGTGGATGACCTGATGTGCTTTTCTTCCTCACACTAGAAATTCAGCAACTTGAGGGCCGATGACATTGAGCAGATGCGCTTTAAGCAAAGATTGAAGGTGATCCAGTCTCTGGAGGACACAGCCAAGAGGAGTGTGGTAGGTAATGCCCAGATGAAATGAGCTACCAGTTGGCATGTTAGTGCACCACATTTTGCTTTGTCTTCTGAAAATCTGCTCTGTTAGCAAACCCAAGATGAGCTGATTAACTATCATGCCTTTAATGTGAAAAATGTATCTGCTAGCTTGAGCAATTTCCATTTAGCTCTCATTGATCTAGTCCCATGGTCACCAACCCGTCGATCGCAATCGACTGGTCAGTCGTGAGGGCTCGACCAGTCGATCACGAGGTGTTCGGGCCCCACCCCCCCATTTCCTCCCACCCCCCCATTTCCTCCCACCCCCAAGAAGCCCCACTACCTACCTCCAGTGACAATGGAGGTAGTGCCGGCTTCCTGCAGGGTGGACGGAAGTCCTGAAGCTGCGCACCACTTCCGGGGGTTCTGGAAGTGCACTGGCTGCTCCCCTCCCCCAGGTCTGTGGCGTGATGGGAACTTGTGGCGGAGTGGGGGTAGTCCCCAGAGGAGGCGCACACCGGGGCTTCCCTCCTCTGCGGGAGTGGGGAGTCGACCCCAGAGGAGGCGCACGCCAGGGTTACCTCCTCTGCGGGGGGGGGGGTGGAGTCCCGGGAGCAGGCGGGTGCAGGCGACTCCCTGTCCCCTGCCCCCAGCAACACCCTGTTCCCACTGGCACCCTGTCCCCTCTTCTGTTCCCCACTGGCACCCTGTACCCTGCCCCCACTGGCACCCTGCCCCAGCACCCACTAGCACCCTTCCCCAGTACCTGTCCCCTGCTTCCACCAGCACAGTTGGGGCCACATTAGTGAGGCTTGTGGGGTTTTGGAGAAGTTATTTTTTTTCATCTCACTTGTGTGGCCCAGCTGACTTTTCTGTGGGTCAGTGACCGCTGATTCAAAACAGGTTCCCTTCCCTTCTCATAAATAAAGACAATGAAGAAACTTTTTGTGTTTGACATAGTATTTTATTTAAAAATGAAGCCTGGCCAACAAACCCCCAATTGGGGCCAAGCCCCCATCTGGCCGCAGCATCATAACACTCCTACGCATGCACGCACGCCCGACCGACCAACCCACGAGCTGACCCTATCATACACTGGACCCCCCTGTCCTGAGCCCCTCACATACCCCAACCCAAATTCCTGCACCCTCACATCCACAAGCCTGTGGCTTGCTTAGTACCCCAACACTCTCCAGCCTGGAGCCCTCTCCCCGAGCCAATGTCCCCTTCTCCACCTCCTCCTACATCCAGATTTCCTTCCAGAGCTTGCACCTCTCACCCCTTCCCACACCCAAATCCTTCATTCCCACCCCAGAGCCCACACATCCTGTCTCAACCCAGTGAGGGTATGGCTAGACTGCAGGAGTTTTTCCAGGATTCCAGAGATATCCCGGAAAAATTCTTCCGCACCCAGGGACACGTTTGTTCTTCCGCTTTTTTTAGTGGAAGAGCAAACATGCTCTTTCGGTAACCCCTGTATTCCTCATTCCATGAGGAATAAGGGAGCTTCCCAAAGAAGGGGTTTTTCTGACATTTGGTCCAGTCTAGACAGGCCAAATATTGGAAAGACCTCTTCCTACAGAAGAATCGAAAAAAAAGCGGCAGTGTAGAGTGTATAAGGGCTGGGGATAGCAAGTGATGGAGAGGAGGAGAATAGAGAGGGTAGGGCTTCAAGGAAGGGGTGGGGTCTTGGGGGAAGGATGGGGATTGTTGGATCTTGGATTGTTCTGACATTTAAAAAGTGATCTTGGGTGTAAAAAGGTTGGAGACCACTGCTCTAGTCTAACAAGTTGGGTTAAAGAGCAGAGAAAAGAGTTGAAATGCCAAGACATGACCCTGATAGAAGTTCATCGTAGGTAAATCATTTCCAGCATGAACCACAACAGCCCTTGCAACACTTTCCAGTGGTTAGAGTTGCCTGTGTTTGTTACTCTTCATCTTTGAGGATAACAGGAAGGTGGATACTGACATCCCTCTTGCCCAGGGTGTGGGCTGTGATGTTGGGAATCCACAGAGGACCGGGGCAGAGGGGGAGCATCTGCATCTGACTGCTGCTTTATTCTTTTATTTGTGCCAGTTGTGAAACCTGTTTCCTTTGCCCCTCTCACTGTAGGTGTGGAAAGCCACAATGTGAAACAAAGGCAAACGGGTGACACTTGTTCCCACTTCCAAGTACAATGCACTGACAGCACGAAACACAGTTAATACTTTGAGTAGTTTTTTTTTTTACCGTGTTTACCCCCCTCGTTCAAGGAGGGTACAGCTGTTTTCTGCGTCAACAGTTGCTGGCATCTTCCTGTCCTAGCAACTTAGAGGTGTGAGGCTGTTTTCCTTCAGTTCAAAATCACTATACAATCCCTCTTCCCCTATACCTTAGTCAAGTCCAGGCCTGGGCAAAATACCCTCCACAGGCTGCATTTGGCCCGTGGACGCAGCCAGGAGCCTCAGGCAGACTCACCATGCACTGCTGAGAAAAGCGGCCATTGCAAACTTGCAGGGCTCTGTTTGAACAGCTGTGAGCCTGGGGGAGGTTTCCGGTAATCCAACAGGCAGCTTGCAAAGCACCCTACAACTCCTCCCCTCAGGCTCGTAAATGTTCAGAAACTTCATGGCCCCTGCAGCCAGTGCAGGTGTGGGGCAGGTAGGGAGTCTGCTTGAGAAGGCTGCTGGCTTGGAGTCAAGCAAGTAAGTCTCCCAGCCAGAGTCTGCCTCTGGTACCCCAACCCTTTGCCCCTCTACCCCACATAACCCAAACCTTCTGCCCCCCTCTTGCCCCCATATCCTCTCCCAGATCCTGCACCCCAATCCCCTTCCCAAGGTCACAGCCAAAATCTCCGCACTCCCTTCTGAACCCCTGCCCCAAGTCACAACCCCCTCATGCCCTAGGTCACAGCCCAAACCTCTCAATCCCCTCCTGCACCCTAGTCCCCTTCCCCAGGTCACAACTGCCTCCTTCACCCAAATTCCCTCCCAGACCCCACACCCTCTTCTGCACCCCACTCCCTTACTGCAAGCTCCCTTCTGCATCCAACCTCCATTTCAGGCCCCGCACCTCCTCCCTTAATATCTTGGAAGAGTGCAGCCCTTGACCACTTTCCAAATTCTTGGAGATGCGCCCCCATCAAAAATTATTGCCCACCCCGGTCAAGTTGATTGACCTTTTTCATATTGTTTCTTATAGTAAGTGAATTCATTGTCCAGTTTGACTAATGAATAAATGTTTATTCTGTTTCTCTCCCTTACTTTAGGTCCGAGCTATATCTGGTGACATTGGTTTTTCTATGGAAGAACTAGAAGAGCTTTATATGGTGTTCAAGGTAAACCCAGCATAGGGAAGAATATGCCCTAATCACACTCCCTCAGATACACAGATAGCTATCCAAGATTGAGTGAATGGGGAAGTAATGGTGTGTTTCTGTCCAGAATCTGATCTATCAGAAGTGGAGCGCTCAGATACATAGTGCCTCTGGGATTGTCTCTAGTATGTCTGATTGTTTTTTGACAAAGTTGGAAAACTGGTCACAGTATTTAAATATTATTCCTTCAGGGTGACATGGTAGCACTGTTGGAAAGGAATGTTTAGTGGCTAGAGTAGGGGACAGGAATTCAGAAGACCTTGGTTTTATTCCTAGCTCTGCCACTGACTTGCTCTATAATCTTGGGCAAGTCACTGAATCCCTCTGTGCCTGAGTTTGCCCATACATAGAAATGGGATGATAGTTCCCTACCTCACAAAGGCATTAAGACTCAATATCTGTGATGCCTTTTGAAATACTCAGTTGCAAGGTATGTGGACTTGTAAAGTCAGATAATATGACTTACTCAGAAAACTTTCTTGTTCTGTGACAAGGCTTGTGTAGCCAGATTTCTCTCTGAGTCTTTATCCAAATCTTATGGTGCCTTTTGTTCTCCTTGAAATCAGTCTCTAGTTTGGTCAGAGCCTCTTCCTTCATTTCTCATAGTTCAGCCATAATCACATGTGGCCTTACGCATAAAAAAGGGGAGGAGAAAAATAGATATATGGGCAACAGTTTCTTCTCTGGCTACATAGTCTTTGTCCATGCGGTATAACTGAGTTTCTAAGCACAAAGTTTTGTGTAACTATTAATAGTGTGTCCTACTAACCCTTTCCTCTCAAAAGGCAAAACACCTGATGAACTGTTACTGGGGGGGCAGCCGCACTGCAACCACCCACCGAGATCAGAGCTTGCCCTACCTGGAGCAGTATCGCATTGACCTGGAGCAGTTCAGAGAGCTCTTTGCCAGTCTGACCCCCTGGTCCTGTGGCCTCCACACTCCTGTGCTGGCAGGGCGAATGTTCCGACTTCTAGATGAGAACAGGGACTCTCTCATTAACTTCAAGGAGTTTGTTACAGGGATGAGTAAGTGTCTTTCTAGCGTTGTTGTGGAATGTTTTAGCAAAGTTTTCCACTGTTCCGAGCGCACAGCTACAGAGAGTCAGTAACATTCATCCAGGATGGGAGGGAGGAGGATGTCATTTCAGCAACCTTATGACTGAATGAGAAATGCCGTCTTGCTAAACAAGTTAGATTTTGTGCAGGATGCAGCAGCACGTACTTCTTTCCGTACAGGACCTGTAGCTGCAGAGCTTTACACTTCCCCTTGTTTGTATGGGAACTCTAGGGGTTTGTTTAGATCCTGTCAGCAACTCTTAACACTAAGGCAAGAGTGGGCAACCTTTTTTGGGTTGGAGGCTGCTGACCCACAGAAAAATCAGTCGGGGGTTAGGGGCTGTGGGGAGGCAGTGCGGGGGCTTGAGTGCCAGCGTGGGCTCCCCAGTGCTGGGGGAGGCCCTAAGCCTCGGGGGCCAGATCCAGGCAACCCAGGCACTGCATCCAGCCCCCAGGCCTTAGGTTCCTATTCCTGCACTAAGGGCCATTTATCGCGTCCTTTCCCCCCACAGGTGGGATGTACCATGGTGACCTGACTGAGAAGCTTAAACTACTTTACAAATTACACCTACCTCCTGGTGAGTGATCTCTTCCTCCTTCTCTCAGACACCAATAGCTGTCTGCTATTACACACTGGCTGAGGGGAATCCTTATGTGGTTTGCTAGATCCTTCAATAAAGCTTTTTGTATTCCAGCTGCTGAAGGCAATGAGCGCATGGGCAGCAGTTGGAGCCCCCTTTTGCAGAGGCTAGTCCCTGGCTCTGCTCCTTCTGCACAAGGGGGCCACCACCCCTACAGGCAGAGCTCCAAAACCCCCTGCTCCTCCACCACAGCTGGAGCCATGAGTGTCCCCCCCTCCCTTGTCCAGAGTTGTCCTTGGCCAGCTGAAACCTTAGCCTCTCTCCCTAACCCCCTAAGCCTTTCCCCTAACTTAAGTTCCCTCTAAGCTGTACGGCCATGCAGCTGCCTGTTAAGCACCATACAGGTACTCAGAGCTGCAATGGGGAGAGATGCCTCTCCCCAGACCTACCACAACACCCCTTCCCTAGGAACACCTCTCCCCTGGCACCGACCAATTCCAGCCTGGACCTGCCATGGTGGGGTGACAGGCGCTCTTCTCCCCAACCAATCGTACGTAGCCTGTACTTGCTGCAGCCAGGACGCATGTGCCCCTCTCCTGGTCCCAACCAAGCCCAGACCTGCTGCATCTAGGGGAAGCACCTCTCTCCACCCCCCGCCAGTCCACGTCCTACTGCAGGGAGCCCTCTCTAACCATGTAGCCCCAGGGCAGCTTGCATCCCAACCCCTCATCCTCAGCCCCGCTTCAGAGACTGCACCCCCATCTGGAGCCCTCCCTTCCTTACACCCCAAACTTCTGCTCTTGTCATGAGCCCCTCATCCCTGAACAATGCAGAGACCGCACCCCCAGCTAGAGTCCTCACCCTGCACCTAGTCCCTCCGCCCCAGCCCTGAGCCCCCTCCTATACTCAGAATTCCTTGGCCCCACTCCAGCCACATGCATTTTTTAAGTGCACCAATATGGAGGTGATGTGGCAGTCGTAACCTCCATATTGGTGTACATAATAAAACTCATTCTGCACATAGGAGGGAAAACTTAGAGAAACACTGTCCCCCACCTGCCCAAAGATCCCCTAACACCCCCTCCGCCTGCCCAGGTGAACCTCACACCAGCTTCGCCATGCTCTCCTCCACATACCCCACGTTCCCCACTGCGGGGAAAACCCTCTCACCCTCCTCCAAAGAAGCTTTTCATATGCCCCATGCAGGTTCTGGGGTGGCTGGGGGCAGTTTGTGCTATTCAGCTTCTTGGGTTCATCAGTAGTCTCTTTGGAGCCCAGGGAGACTGCTGATGAACTCAGGAAGCTGAAGAGCACATACTGCCCCCAAAGCCACCCCAGAACTTTCATGGGGCATAATAAAACAAAAACTTCCCCCTAAAATCCTGCAACTGGGAGTCTAGCAGCAGTAGCAATGCCAAGGGAAGCAGAGCCTCCCTTGGCCTGTTATACCCACCACCCATGAATGAGTGAATGTCCTGCCTCAGTGATTCTCAAATTGATCTATGAAGAATTTGCTGGTGATCTGCAAAAAGCTGGTAATGTAGCCACCCTCATTTTTAACTATTAAATTGCACTGAAGGATAGCTAAATATTTTTAAAAATGATATATATGTAAGTAATTGCTGTCATTTCTACAGGGACATTATGTGACAGCAGATGAGGGGGTGGAAGTGGCTAAGTAATCTAATCATCTCTTGCTCTCTTGCTTTCTGTCTTTATCTATATTTACAGCTCTGATCTCAGAAGAGGCGGAGTCTGCTTTGGAGGCCACAAGTTATTTCACAGAGAATACCCCAACAGAAGGTAACGTAACATGTGCTCTAACCCACCTAAAAGGGGTTTGAATGGTGACCCTCCAAAGCAGGGTTGATCAGTAGTAGTGTTTTAGGGTTGCTTCTCATTGTTGCATATGGGGAGAAGTCAGTTGATGAGCTGTGTTAATCTCTGCTTTTCTAGAGGGGAATGCAACATGCTGTGAAACGCTCACAGAGACTGCTGAGGAGGAACACTAATGATGCTGTCTGCTTTTACCAACCCGTCTTTCCTGTTTCCAAGTTCAGGGTTCTCATGAGAGTCTCACTATCTCTTTTTTTCCTCCTGTATGTGTCTCTCTGTGTCTGGCCCACTCTGTTTTTCCTTGGATTTACCCTGCCCTCAACCCCTCTCTCTGCTGCTCCAGTATCTCCTTTTGTCTCAGAGCTGGATTTCTTCTTGCACTGTGAGTCTCAAGGTTAGTCTCTAGGGTGTGTGAGCACACAGAGCTCTTTATTATTATGCTAAGATTATCTGCCAGCACTGAACCTCCATTTAAAGTACCATACAATTATCTTATTGCTGTTTTCCAGTGGCACTCCCTCTATACATGCAATGCTATACCTAGCACTTGGTTTGCCTCATGTATTTTAAATGCCTTTTAGAACCTGTTTAGTCTATCTACTGGGTTACGTCTCTAATTAGAATTAGTCACCTTTGGATATAACAAAGACTTTGACCTTGAGAAGAGGTTTGATCTATGATTCCTTCAATGGAATTTGGCAATGGCTATTCCCAGACATTGAAAAATTGACTTGAATGTAAAGAAAACAATGCCATCACCATGGCCTCCCAAAACCTCTCAGTTTAAAGGAAAGAAGTTGTGTGCTATAGTCAATCAACTTTCTATATAACACACTTTTTAAAATGTAGCTTACTCTGTGACTGATCAAATAGCGGGATAAAAGGTTAAATGTATTTTTTGATACATTTCACTAATATGTATTGAATAATATATTTGGCAAATAAGGTGTGGCTCTCTAAAGAGCCAGTTGAATAAGAGTGTCAAATAAATTACTCAGATAAAAGTGATGATATTTGAATAATATATTTGTCTAAAATGCTTCCATCATCTTTGTTTTTAATTTCTCTTGCTTTTGTTGTATCTTCTTTCCTTTCTGGGGCTTGTTCCTGTAACAGATCATGGGGCTTAGTTAATTTCCATGTCTGTTTTATCTCATTCTTCTCTCTCTCTCTCTCTCCCCCCCCATATTGTGCTTTTTTCTTACCTATGTCTTTATTTCATATTTCTCTTTGCTCACTTATCCCATCAGTCTTTTCTTCTCCCTCTGTCCTTTCCTGTCCCTGTCATGCCTGTCCCAGGCCGTGTATACGCTAACACTTTCCTTCAAACTTCTACCCTTGCTACTGTCAAGTAGCTCAAGAACGTGAATACCAACCTCAGGGCAGACTGTAGAAGCAGGGCACAAGCCCCACATTGGTTATGTGTTTCACTAACCAATTATCAAGTGTGAACTCCTCAGGCACTATAACAGCCCTAACATGGACAGTCCCCTGTGGCATACTCTGCTCTGTCTTGCCATAGGCACTGGAGAACCCCCCAGAAAAAAATTAGGTGTTTAGCAATCACCAACAGCCAGCTCTTCACCTCACTGCCAGACCTCCTGTCCTCCAGCAGCCCTGCCAATTAACCCCTCCCTCTCCCAGTACCTCCCGCCTGCCACGATAAGCTGTTCAGCAGCATGCAGGAGGTGTGGGGTGGGGAAGGAGCAGGGACACAACATGCTCGGAGGAGAAGACAGAACTGGGCATGAAGGGGCAGGAAGAGGCCAGGGGGCTGGGAAGAAGGAGTGGGCGGAGCAGGGGCAGGAAAAGGCAGGTGAGGGATGGGGGGGAAGAGGATGGTGGGGATGGGGCCTGGAGGAGGCTGGCACCTTGCCATCCAGGTAAGCTCACCTCTGTCATAGATGGTCCCTACTACAGCAATATTCAGGTTATTCCCAGCCCCAAACGACCAGTCATTTAGTCCAAGTCAATAGCACCTTAGATCTCACACCAAAGACAACACTTGTCACCAGTCCTATAGTAAACTAAGGATTTATTAACTAGGAAAAGGAAACGAGTTATTTGCAAGGTTAAAGAAGGTAAATGTACACACACACACAAGAGTTTCAAACGATAATTGAAGCATCTATAATATGAAAGCACTATATGTCCCTTGTGGTAACCCAGGCCAAGCACCAGGGATCTTCTGCTTATGTTTACTAGTAGTTGCTCCTCCAAGTTCAAGTGACATTAAATATATGGTTTCTCCTTGTTTAGGGCCTTTTATTTTCCCACCTTCTGCTTCAAGCTGCAAGTTCAGCTGTTGGGAGGAATTCAGTTGTGTGTCTCCTCTTCAGCTGGGGATGGGGAGAGCAATTGACAGTTTTTTTGTCACCTTATATTTCACACTGGTTTGTCTGGTGTTTATGGGCCTTCTTTTGTTGGACAGGAGATAACACCTCCTGTGGCAAGTTAGTATTTCACACTTGGTAATGCTTCTCTCCTGACTGGTGATATACAGTTACAGAGTAAGCACTCGAATATTTCTTTCTGACATGGGACACAGATATAAGTGAGATTAATGCATGCATCAACTAGGGACGTGAATGACTAGTCAACTAGTTGTGTCCCCACCCCTTGCTGCCTCTATCAGAAAGAGGCAGCAAGGCGGGGAAGTGGAGAGGGTGCTTCAAAGCAGCAATGCCGCATGGAGCCAGTGGCCAGACTCAGGACTCCACGCAGCGCTGCCACTTTGAAATGCCGCTTGCAGCCAAGCATCAGGTTCCATGTGGCATTTCATAGTAGCAGCACCCACGTGAAGCCCGAGGTCAGTGGGGGAGTCCCCAGCTGACCCTGGGCTGCATGTGGTGTTTCAAAGCAGTAGTGTCGTGTGGAACCCGGGGTCAGCTGGGGACTCCCCCGCTGAACCCACACTCCATGCAGCGCTGCCGCTTTGAAACGCCGCAGGGAGCGCAGGGCCAGTGGGGGATTGCCAAGACCCCCAATGGCCCCGTGCTCCCCGCAGTGCTTTCACCTTTGAAGTGTAGCAACAGCCCTGGGGCTGTTGCTACACTTCAAAGGCAGAAGCGCCCTTATCGATCAATCAAATAGTCGATGCAAATTGCATCAACTGTTCGATTAGCCAAATAATCAAAATTTTACATCCCTAGCATCAACTCAACAAGCATTCTGTAAAGTCTAAGCATATTTTTATAACTCTAATGCCTATTTTAACAATGCTATCAGGTAACTCAGACTGGTTCCAGTTATTTATTTGTTAGTGTTCAGTTGAAACCTAGACCCTTGGCATGAAGTGGCACCTAGTCTGCCAGCATCATAGCTACCACCTGTTGAACTGCACTAGTGGAAAAAATTAAGAAAACTGCTATTTTAGACAATGCCATAAGGCTTGGAAAATTTAGTAGACACCTCACAGCCTGAGTTGTTGACTTTCCAAATATGAGTAACAGTCTTTGTATTGCTTGCACACTATGCAGTAAATAGGATATTCACTGAATCACTTTTCCAATATCAATGTTTGTTTAGAAGCAGCTACTCAGGAAGACAGAGAAGGGCTAAGTGGAGACTCCAAAGAAAAAGGTAACTGTTCCCTAATATGGACAAGTAGTAGCTCTTCCTCGTTGTGTCATTCATGCAGTGTCAAGTTATTTAACTCCCACCTTTCACCCAAACATAGGAGATTCCTCAAGGCTTCTCTAATGGTAAAAGGCACAAAGTAATGTGGTCCAGGGAATTTCTACCACCTGGATTCTGGTATGGTAACAGCCTCCCAGCTGAAAGGGTCTTGATGTGCTAGAGAGGCCTTAACTCACTAGCCATGAACTGCAGATCTGCAAAATTTATAGAAGAGCAAAGATTTTCGTAACAGCCAAGCTGATTGCAGCAGTGATATAGTTTGATCCTCTGCATCACGTGAGAAAAACTGTCTGTCTACAAGTAGTGTCCTTCTCTGTAGGTCTTATCTCCCGAGTCCAGTCATTGAAATTCTCTAAAACAGTATTCTTGACAGCATAGAATCATGGAAATGTAGTGCTGGAAGGACTTCAAGAGGTTATCTAGTCCAGCCACCTTGAGCTGAGAGGCAAAACCAAGTAAACCTAGACCATCCCTGTCACATGTCTAATCTGTTCTTAAAAACATCCAAGGCACATCTACACAGCAGGGCAAAAGTTGAATTAAGCTATGCAACTTGATCTACGTCAGTTGCGTAGCTTAAGTTGACATAGCTTATTTCAACTTTTGATGCTGTCTACCCAACAGGAAGTCCAAGAAAATGCACTCATCCTTCAACTTCCTTTACTCCTTGTAAAATGAGGTTATAGGAATTGGAGTAAGAAGTCCTCCAGCTTGCCATTATTTCGAAACAATGGCTTGCAGTGTAGACACGCTCTTTGTTATTTTGGAATAACACTGCTGTGTAGACACAGCCCCAGTGATGAAGATTCCACAGCCTCCATTGGAAGCCTACTCCAGTTCTTAATTATTCTTATAATTAGTTTTTCCTTACCTAAATCTCCCTTGCTGCAAATTAAATGGGTTACTTTTTGCCTGTCCTTTAATAAACAGGGAGAATAATTGGTCAGTGTTCTTTAGGCCTTAACATATTTGAAACTGTTAACAGAACTCCACCCCCAGTCTTCTTTTTTCAAACATGCCCATTTTTTTTTAACCTTTACTCAGGTCAGGTCTCCCAGAATTGGACACTGTTCTCCAACTGATGCCTACTAGTGACAAGTAGAGCAGGACAGTTATCTCCTGTCTCACATTCAACACTCCTGTTAATACACCCAAGAATAATGGTAGCCTTTTTCACAAAAACAGATCTAGTACAAAAACATTTTTACACTCTTAAATTAAATTAAAGAGAAAAAAAATCCTAACAGTCAAAGGGTGACAATAGTGACAAATAGACCTGTTTGGTCTATTCCTGCTTTAACATTAATAACAAACACAAAACAGCCTGCTTAATGTATCTTTACCAACAGTACTAGACCGTGTCTTTCTGCAAGTCGGAAAGGATGGCTGGTAAGATACACTCAGGCACATTACATTGCATAAAGCTACGCAGCATTGCATTGTTTGTTCTCATTCAGTTTACGATCCGCTATGATGCCCATATCCTTTTCTGCACTATTGCTGCCTACTCCATTAGTCCCCATTTTGTATTTGTGTATTTTATTTTTCCTTGTTAAATGTACTACTTTGCACATTGCATTTTTTAATTTTGTCTTGTTGAGTTTTGGACCAGTTCTCCAATTTGTCAAGGTTGTTTTGAATTGTAATCCTATCGTTTGCAAGTTTGGTGTCATAAGCAAACTTGATAGGCATACTTTCCATTCCTTTATTCAAGACATTCATGAAAATCAAAGTCTATCGTCTCTGCTGCTTCTCCCCCATCCACTAGGTTAGTAAACTTGTCAGAGAAAGAAACTAGGTTGGTTTGGCACCTCAATCCATTAGCCCCGACTATAATGATCTGGCCTTGCCTTGCAGAGGAGAAGGGTACCAGCCCCCAAGATTACAGATACTACCTGCGGATGTTGGCCAAGGAAAAGAATTCCAGGAAAGAAAACATCAAGGATCTCCCCAAAATTAACCAGGTAGGAAGTGAACTGAGAATGTGCTTCCAGTTCAACTATTTGCAGCAAGGATGGAGTAAGGTAGGATACAGCAGGCTCATATTTCTGCCAATACACCTCAGTCTTTACTTGCAGTGCTCCTTGCTGTTTCAATATTTAGAGTTCTAATAATGTCAAACTTTGGTAATTCTATTATATGGACAAGCATCCTATGGGGAACTAGTTTGAGATTTCACTTTTATAAACTAAAATAATTTTGTTTCCAGCATAAGATGTATTTCCAGCAGTGAATATTAGATGCATTTAACCCTCCTTCGCCTATTAAAACTAATAAAAGGCTCCCCTGTAATGCTGTGTGCTTCAAACATCCCCTCAGTGCCAGTCTTCTGATTTACACACTGTCAGGGATTTCACTACCTTTTGAAGATGGACACTGTGCAAAATATCGGACTCCATACTACAGTAGACTTCCGATAATCCTGCACCTTTGGGACCAGGGGGTGTCAGATTATCGGATATGCCAGAATATCAGGAGGTACTCCGGCGGGGGGCTGTGATGGGTCTGACGGGACCAGCACTGCGTCCGGGGGGTGGGCAGGGAATGGCACAGCGAGGGGCCATTTTGCAAGAAGGTGGGGGAAGCCCCGCACCGCCGCCGAGAGTTTCTGGGAGGGCTCTCCACCCCCCAGACTGCAGTAGTTATCGCCAAGCAGGGGCATGAGGGGCGGCGCTGCGGGACCAACCCGGCAGCACCCCAGCTGCTCTGCTCCATGCCACTTCCCCAAGTCCGCTGCTGCTGCTGAAACTGATGAGCGACGGACTTGGGGAAGCTGCAGAGCAGAGCAGCTGGGGTGCTGCCAGGTTGGTCCCGCAGTGCCGCCCCTCACCCCCTTGCTCGGCAATAACTACTGCAATCTGGGGGGTGGGGAGCCCGCTCCCCTCCCAGAAACTCTCGGCGACGGCGCGGGGCTTCCCCCGCCTTTCTGCAAAACGGCGGAGGGTTAACCCCTCGCCACGCCGTTCCCCGCCCACCTTCCACCCCCCGGCCGGTCACAGTGCGGTTCCCAGAAGACCTGTCACAGGGGTATAATCCCCTTCCCCTCTTCTCCCCTTCCCTTTCCCAGCCACGAGCGTCCATGGGGCTCACAGCAGCTCCAAATGTCCGGCTGGCCAGAGCACTTCCGGGTTCCAGTTGGTGCCGGACTATTGGGAGTGCCGGACCACTGGATGCCAGACAATTGGAGTTTTACTGTAGTAAGTGTCCTGCATCATGAAAACATAAGCTGCTCCTTGGATGGTATGATCTAATACAAGATCATAGAATCATATGTAACCCCCTTTTTCCTCCCCGGGTTACTCAGGAGCAGGTCACACTCACAGGTATGCCTGGGCGCCTGATGGTTTTAACATAAAAGGAGATCCTGAGTACCCCAGTGGTGGTGATGTTAAGTTGGGGATTCCTTATCCACCTCCTTGCTGCAGTCCCTGGCTCATAAAGAATATGCAGTGGCAGTGCCTTCACCTGGCTGGCCCTGTACACACTTAAGAGTGTGCCTTGGGAGCCTCCAGGAATAAAATTATTCCAGCAATAATCTGGATCTAACTCCAGAACAACAATTACAAATTATAAATAATATACATCTAATTGATTATATTAGAATGAACACACCTTTACTTAACAACTTAAAGAAACAGGGTTTAACAGATTAACAGTGAATAACATTAACAAAGTACACAGAAATAATAGGAACTTATCTATCTGGCATTTACACTGCCACCATTCATCCCACCCCAGAGTGTGCACTCCTCTGGACTCAGAGTCCCAGACGCTTGCGTGGGCATGCTTGAAGATCTGCAGCTGGAGTGGAGGTTCTCTGTAGGTTGTGTGTGTGTGTTAGTCCACAGCAGTCTGGCTCCCCTCTCCCAAAATGGAGAGCCCCAGACTGCTGAGACCCTCTCTCAACATGCCCGGACCAGTCCTCTCTCCCTGGTTTCCTCAAGGGCTCATGGGAGTTGTAGTCTCTAGGGCTAGATTGCAGCACACAGGATCCTCCCAGAAAAAGTCAGAGGCACCTTTAGTAAGGGGACTACACAAGAACCTTATTTGTGAGGTGTCATCGATACTTAATGCTTGCTATACAGATTTCCAAAGTGCTCTCTAACCCTTTAAATTGTGGAAGCCAAATTCCAGTTTGCATTCAGATAACTTGCAGGATCAGTTTCGTATTTTTACTTCCCACCCTATGCTGTGTGATGTTGGTGGCAGAGGTTGCCTCATTCAGAGTGTTTTCATATACTAACATAAAAAATTAGGTCAAGATTACTTAATAAAAGTCAGTGCTTCTGAATGATTGGCTCATAGTTTCATCCACCGTTGTAGATTTAGTGGAGATTTCACAACCTAACATGGTTTCGCATTCTTTTTTTAAAGGAGCAATTTATAGAGTTATGCAAGACCCTTTACAACATGTTCAGTGAGGACCCAGTGGAACAAGAGCTATACCATGCCATTGCCACTGTAGCTAGCCTCCTCCTACGAATTGGGGAGGTTGGGAAAAAGTTCTCCAACCGACCCATGAAGAAGGCTGAAGACTGTAAAGCAAACAATACTCAGGACGCTGTGAGTGAAGAGGAGTCACCAATGTCTGAACGCAGTCAAAATTCAACAGTAGAACAACGACCCCAAGTTGACCCCGAAGCCCAGCAGGAAAAACAAACTCTTGAAGATGGGGATGGTGGAGAAGGACCAGGATCTCCTATACAGCTCCTGTCAGATGATGAAACCAAAGATGATATGTCTATGTCTTCCTATTCCATGGTCAGCACGGGTTCCCTGCAGTGTGAAGATATTGCCGATGACACAGTCCTGGTTGGTTGTGAAGCTAGCAGTTCAGCTGCGAGGTATGGCAGCACCATTGACACTGACTGGTCTATCTCCTTTGAACAGGTCTTGGCTTCTATGCTTACAGAAATTGCCCTGGTAAACTACTTTGAGAAGAAGGTTGACATAGGCCTGAAGATAAAGGAGCAGAAGAAAGTAGAGAGACAGTTTAGCTCATCCAGTGACTATGAGCTCTCCTCCTCAGTGTCAGGCTGAACTCAAGGAGAGCAGTCATGTCTCAGGAGATGAAGGGTGAGGCTATAGTATCAGGCAGATGCAGGAGTTTGTTGTTTTTTTTACCGAGACCAATAACTGCAGAACAACTACAGTAGCTTCTGCTGAGTAAGTGGCTTGTCACAGTGGCTGTTGAACATAGACACCTCCCTGGAGACCCTGCTTGGTGGAATTACATTACATTCTCAAGAGCATGAAGCTATTAGAACCTAATAGCCCCTAAGGCTTACAATTACCACTGTAAATTATGCATGTCTGCCTATGGCTATTTTTTTTAATGAAGTTTTATTTCAGACACAGACACTCCATGCCCTGCCCTCATTTGCTGTAGGTTCCTGGGTGATTTTGTACAGAAGGTGTAGCCCAGCTTGAAACTTTGTACGTCTTTGGCTGCCACACACTGATCTAAACAGTATGTCTGAGTGCTCTGGTCTTTGGCCCATAAAATAGTCTGACTAGGTTCTTAGGTACTGTGCTGTAACTTGGCAAATATATGGCAGTCGTATCCCATTGCTCCCAGTATCCTGAGATTTGAATGCAGTAGTTTCTCAGACCTGGAGGCATTTATTGGATGTGATTTGCCATCCCAGTAACATGTGCTTTTCAACATTTTACAAGGAGGTTTCATGTAAACACTTTTCTAAGTCTCTGTTTTTAACTCTTTGATGCAAGGAATTGGTGGTTTTGAATTGTGATTGAAGCTACAAGCTCCTTGACATTGATATATAAGAGGCACTAGAGCTGTAATAAATATTGGGTCTGCCAAGGGGTGAGGCCCTGGAGGCAAGCCCTGAAATGGAAATCCGCTTACTGGGGCCCAGTTCCATGCTGGTGGTACACAGAGCTATTATTCTTACTCTTGTTACTCTTGACATTAGTTTGTTCACAACTGAATTTCCTCCCTTTCTGTTAGCACAGCCATTAGATTTTAAAAGAAAATATTTATGTAATTTAATTTTCTGGCAATATTTTACTTTATTTTAATATACTAATAAAGGATTCCGTTTTGAAAACGATCCCCAGTAAATCTGCGTTAAATCAGTCGAATATCAATGTATGATCCAGGCTTACTGAGCCAGTGTCAGTCACTAAGTTGTCACAGAGCAAATGTATTGTTGGTAGAACCTTAGCAGATCAGTTTCTCTCTGTGGACAGGAACACAGCAGATCTGATCTTTCTGAGGCAGAAAACTTACATGAGCCCCTGGTGCCACTTGTGACAGTTCATGTAGCCTCTCTGAAGTACAGTGCTTCCAGGAGCGTGTGCATCTCCAGGATGCCTGTACAACAGAGTCCAAAGGGCTGTTTACACCTCTATCCTGAAGAGTAGAACAGAAGTGGGAGCAAAGGGATGGTGATCTTCTCTCAGCCATCACTCATACCTGAACTCTGAACAGACTAGCTCACTGCAAGCTTAAAAGCTTATACAGCTGGAGAATGCAGCTACAGATTACCCTCTGCAAATCAGCTGTGTTCCAGTGGCATGTGCTTCACTGTCAGAGAGCAAGAATGTGAGCATGTGGCTGGTGCAGACCCAGTACTGAGGGAGAGCCACCTTGGTGCTTCTGGCTGGTATTCAGAACAGATGGGTATGACACAGACTGGAGCCAGCTGATGGATGTTCCCAAGTAAGGCACCGTGTTATGCAGTGTTCAGTGTTATTTCCTTTTGTGGTGTTCTCTGTGTTCACAGCCAATGCATATCTCTTAATTCTCTGCATCCTCTGTCACGTACCTCTGGAGAGCAGCTACTAGTAAAATTGCTTTTACTAATTCTTCAATAATTTATTGTAATTTTTTAAGTACCGATACTACATGTGATTTTACATTGTCTATGTCTGATCTGTCGTGTCCTCAATAAATGAACCAGAATCCACACACAGCCCTGGACTGACTTTCATTTCATCAGCTGAATGTGGCTTACTCTCAGGGTGTCTGACATATGATTTTTCTTCACTCCATAGCTAGTTGTACGTGTGTGATCATTGCCTTAGGCAGTAGATCCAATGGCTGGCCCTGTGTTTGCTAACTCAGGCTCACCGGTCTCGTGCTGTGGGGGCTATAAAACTGCAGTGCAGATGTTGTAACTAGAGGGGCCCTCCCAAGAGGAGGGGGTCCCATTGTTAGAAGAGTCTCACTTTTCTTTCCCTATCTCCTCCATACAGTTCCCATCTCCCTCACAGTATCAGCTGTAAATTGTACAAATGCCAGGAGACTCCAGTTCCACACAGATTAATAACTATGCATAGGGCCTTACCAATTTCTGAGATGTAGAAAATGTGTCACTGACCATGAAATAAGCCCTTCCCCCTTGAAATCTGATGTCTCCTGGTTCTTAGGAATGCCCCATCAAAGGAAGATTCCTAGCTCTGACTGGGCAGGAGAAGGACAGGACCTGTCCCTCCCCTGCAAACTGCTCTGGTGGTGGGAGGAGAATGGGACCAAACCAGAACCACCTCCGGGTCCCTCCCCCTGCTGCAGGACACTGTCTGGGACTGGGCAGCAGCCTGAGGTTCCTACAGCTGAATGTGGGGCAAGCGGTGGTGCAGTACTTTGTGCAGCTGTGCAGAGAGAGCAAGTATTGTCCCTCCCAAGCGACTAGCAGCCAGGAGCCCCTAGCTGGGGTGCTCCCAGCAGCACAAGGGAGATAAGATCCACTTCTACCTCTTGGAACCTCCTGCAGTTGCAGGAAGCTCTGTGGTTGCTGTCTTCAGAGTCCAGCTGTGAAGATGGCAACCCCATGACCCCCCGCCCCACAACAGGTTTGTGAGCTCTCCTCCACTCCCAGTCTTTGAGTCGGGACCCCACAGTTACAATATTGTGAAATTTCAGGTTTAAACAGCTGGAAACATGAAATTTACCAATTTTCAAGTCCTATGGTTGTGAAATCAGCTACAATAGACCATGAGTTTGGTAGGGCCCTAGCAATAGGGATGCAAACACACATTTCTCTCCTCTCAGGATTGCAGTGGTCACTTTCATGATTATTTTAATCAAGGTAGGTCAGAGGCTTCTGTGGAGGAACTTTGCCCACAAATACAGCAATCCTGGGACACTGAACAACTTAAACACTTGGGCTGTGTCTAGACTGGCCACTTTTTGCGCAAAAGCAGCTGCTTTTGCGCAAAAACTTGCCAGCTGTCTATACTGCCCGCTTGAATTTGCGCAAGAGCACTGACGTTCTAATGTACGAAATCAGTGCTTCTTGCGCAAATACTTTGACGCTCCCGTTCGGGCAAAAGTCCTTTTGCGCAAAAGCTTTTGCGCAAAAGGGCCAGTGTAGACAACTAGCTAAGACTTTTGCGCAAAAGCAGGCTAAAGGGAAAAAAGCCGTTTGGACGCTGGGAGCCCCGGACTTCCTGGTAACTCAAGCTCTTAAAGTAGCCGCAGGCTGCTGAGCACACGTGGCAGGAGCGTGCCTCAGACGTGAGGTCTGCCACGGTGCCCCTGCTGTGCCCAGCAGCCACATCACAGCCAGCATGGCAGCTCTGGGCACTCAGCCACCTGCACCCACAGTGCAGGAGGCCCCCAGGGGCCGCAAAAGGAGAGCCCCCTCCTGGAGCTCAGGGGAGCTGGAGACCCTCCTGGACCTGTGGGAGGAGGAGGAGGGCCTCCATGAGACCCGGTCCCGGCACCGCAACGCCGACATCTTTGGCCGCATGGCCCAGGTGCTAGCCCAGCGGGGACATCCAGGCCGGAACCTGCAACACGTCCGGGCTAAGGTGAAGGAGCTGCGCCTGGGCTATGTGCGGGCCAGCGAGGGCCAGGGGGCAGGACCAGACACCTGCCCCCACTATGACCAGCTCTACCGCATCCTGGGACAGCCAGCTCCAGAAGCTCCGGACGTCACAGCGGACACCTGTGTGTGCCCCCCCCATCACCAGGACCACCACGACGGGGAAGGGAGACAGCAGCAGCAGTGCGTCAGAGGACAAGGCCAGCAGTACCACCCAGCAGGCCCCCTCCGGCAGCCCCGACATCTCCCACGAGCCCTCGGAGGCCGGGGAAGGATCCACTGGTAAGTGTTGCACTTTGCACTCGCAAGGGCGGGGAGCCAGGCACCCCAGAGGGGGGAGGGGGAGAGTATGTCACTTGGGCCATGTGAGCTGCACACTGTGTAGCATTAGGCAGCAAGCAGCACGTGCAACCACGTGCAGCCTGGTGACCGAGCGGCACGTGGCTGCGGCAGGCAGCTCCAGGGCACACCTGGGACCATGCTGCTCACACACATCTGGCAGGACCGGGGGGGGAGGGGAAGGGTGGATGCCGGCTGGAACCAGCCAGGGCCCCAGGGACTCAGGCCAGAGCCCGCACCTCCGCAAAGGTGTAGCAGGCAAAATGGTACACTGTCCCCATGCCTGGGAAAACCGCAGCATCACAGCCCTGTGAGCATGGCCCGCCCCGAGCCCCTCGCCTTCTCCCGGTGCCTTGGCTGGCTCCCCGAGGGAAGTCCCCACTGCGGCCACACATGTCCCTGGGCTACCATGTGTGAGGGCTAGTGGGAGGGAGAAGGGGGGGAAGCGCTCGGGCCGCCCCTAGGGCCGCCTGAGTTTCGCTGCAAGGATGGGACACTCCTGGTTCCGTCCAGGAGATATCCCACGCGATGGGGATCTGAGAGCCCAGACCACGTCTGCCAGACATGCTCCCAGGCACTGTGTGGGGATTCATCTCACTCCCTGTCAAACACCATTGATTAGCCCAAAGCCTCACAGCCTCCACCGGCAGGGAGTTCCACAGGTTAACGCAACACAAGCGCCCTCCGACCCTCCACGGGGCCAGGACACAGACCGGGGGTTCCAGTACATGGAGGAGGACCCTACTCCAGGGGCGGTCCTCTATGCAAACATACAATACAGGGGGGGCAGGGGGGGGACCCGAGGGGGCCCAAGCCACACTACCCCTGTGGTGTCACCTGGGCTCAGGGGTGGAGTGGAAGGCATGAGGTGTGGGGACAGTGGCCGGGCTGCCTGACTGACCCATCCTTTCTTCTGTTCCCTGCAGCGGGACCAACCAAGAGCGGGGGACCCTCCAGTCCGGCAGCAGCAGCACCCCCAGCTGCCCAACCACGGAGGCAGCGCATCCGACACCGGGACCAGCTCCTGCGGCGCCACGTGCAGGTCGTCGAGCGAATAGAGGCTGCCATCCAGAGACACACAAAGGCGGACCTGCAGTGGCGCCAGGAGGCCTGGGCCACCTTCCAGGGACACTGTGCGCTGATGGCGAACTCGGTTGCCAGCCTCTCCGCACACATTGCCCATGCCATACATTATGGCATGGCCTTGCCCCATGCCCCCGCCATCCCTCCCCTAGCACTGCCCCCGCCCCCTCCTCCCCCTCCTGCAATGGCCCCTCCTGCTCCTACCCCTCCTGCAATGGCCCCTCCTGCTCCTGCTGCCCACCTCCCTGTTCAGCCTGCCCCAATGCAGCCTGCCCGCCATGTCCAGGTCCGCCCCCACGGGAGCAGTTGCAGGGGCCACCCCTCCCAGGAGTAGCTCCCCTCCCCCTCCCAGTTCAAGGTCTCCTCCCTGTTACGCGAGGTAACGTGAATACTTAATTTAGAATGTCAATCAACCTAATAAAATCATGAAGATGACAAATGCGGACTCCAAATTCCATATCTATCACAGGTTTTCTAAAAAAAAAAGGGAAATAATTTTAAAGGGTTATGAGTTTGTGATGCATAAATGAATACCAACTCTGAAGATAAAATTTAACCACAGGACTATATTTGACATACAGAAAATCACAATCAAGCAAGGGATAGATTACAAAAGAGTAAACACAACACAAAATACATTAAACACAGTCTAGGCGCGGAGGGCGATTGCGGTGACGCTGGCGACCTCGATCCTTTGGTCCTTCCGGGCCTCAGGAGAGGAACTGCCAGGAGATCCCTCGAAGATGACTGGAATCGGGTGCGCTGACTCGAGCCTTCCACACGAACCTCGAATCCTCTTCCTGTTCTTCGGGACAGCTCGAACAGACGATGGTGGCCTAGACTATCCCTAAACCTAACCCTGAACTCAAAGAAAACCCTAGCTACGGCCGACACACCCGACGAACAAACTCGACGACGGCCGAAATGCTTGGAACCGACGACGATAGCTAATCTAACTAAACCTAAATCTAAACCTAATCCTAATTGGTAGGTACAAGCCTTCCGCTTGACCTGACCCAACCCTTAACAGAACCAAGAGTACTCAAACATAGTTCATATAACAAGCATGAACATTCTGCACAACATCCCCTTCTCCCCCAAACTGTGTTGTTGTGTATTGGGAGGGGAGAGAAGGGGAGGGAGTTGTCCAGGGAAACCAAGTCAACCCTACTCCGGGGCCTGTGAGAACATGTCCATGAGGGCCTCCCGGATGCGCACCCCATCCTGATGCACCTGGTGGCTGGCAGCTGTGTGGGGCTGTTCGTAGGCCTGGCCCTCCGCTGCCATCCATGCAGGAAGGAAGGCCTCCCCGCTCCGCTCCACAATGTTGTGGAGCACGCAGCACGCGGCCACTACCTCCGTTGCATTCCGCTCACCCATCTCGAGGCGGGTGAGCAAACACTGGAAGTGGGCTTTTAATCGGCCAAAGGCGAGCTCCACTTGATTGCGGGCCCAGTTCAGGCGGTCATTGAACCGGGCCCGGTTCTGGTCTGACCGCCCCGTGTAGGGCCGCATTAGCCAGGGTATCGGGGGTAGGCCGCGTCGCCGACGACACAGATGGGCATAGGCACATCCCCGACAGTCAACTCCCGCCGGGGGAAGTAGGTGCCCGCCTCCAGCCTGCGAAACAATCCGGAGTTGCGGAGGATACGGGCGGCGTGTGCCCTGCCAGACCAGCCCACATAAATGTCCAGAAAGCGGCCCCGGTGGTCCACGAGGGCCTGCAGAACAATGGAACAGTACCCCTTTCTGTTAATGAAATGGGCTGCTCGATGCTCCGGGGCCCAGACAGGGATGTGGGTTGCATCCAGGGCTCCCCCGCAGTTGGGGAACCCGAGGGCAGCGAAGCCGGCGACGGTAGTGTCCATGTCCCGCAGGCAGATCACTCTGGAGAGCAGGACGTTGTTGATGGCGCAGACGACCTGCAGAAGGGTGCAGAGAAACACAGGGGAACACATCACATAAGGCAGGGGTGGGTGTGCGCTCCCTTGGCCCCCTCCCCGTGATTCCCTCTGTCCTCACGCACACACGCACGCACGCACACACACCACAGCCCCCTCGCCCTACACACCCTCCCAGCAGGCCTGTGCAAGGGAGGGACGGCCCGAACCCCTGGGTGACCCAGCGTGGAGTCTTGGCTGCCCCTGGGCATGGAGTGCAGCACCCTCCCCCCACCCCACTCTCCCTGGGACTTACCTCCATCACGATGGCGCCGACGGTGGATCTGCCCACCCCGAATTGGTGTGCCACCGATCGGTAGCTGTCCGGGGTGGCCAGCTTCCAGACTGCGATGGCAACCCTCTTCTTGACGGGGATGGGTGCCCGCAGCCAGGTGGTGGCTCTCTGGAGCACGGGGGTGAGCCAGGCACAGAGCTCCATGAACGTCCGCTTTCACATGCGGAAGTTCCGCAGCCATTGCTGGTCGTCCCATTGCCCAAGGACCAGCCGGTCCCACCAGTCGGTACTGGTGTCCAGTCTCCACAGTCGCCTCTGCACCCTGGGGTGGGGGTGCCACAGGGACGCCATGGCCTCAGTGGTGAGGGAGTCCGAAGCAATGTGCCCCTCCTGGTCCTGGAAGAGGAGGGCACCAACCTGGAGCAGCAGCTGCAGGCACTCCAAAATGTCCGACGGGCCAGAGCAGGCACATGGTCACCCCTGGTTCCATGGCACAAGGAACAAGACAAGGCAAAAGCAGTAGGGGGGTGGCCAAAGGCAGCGGTGTCCAAAAAGTCAGAAGGCAACCACCAAACCTGCTGTGGCTGTCAGTCCCTGCCAGAGGTCCTAAAGCACGGAGCAGGAGACAAACGGCTGTCCGGCGAGACCCCTTTAAGCACGTGTCTGAATGGAGCTCCAGCCCCGCCCCTGGCAACGGCTGGTGCCCTTTTGCCCTCTTCAAATGGTTCCGGGCTTCTGCTTTTGCGCAAAAGCGCGCCGCCAATGTAGATGCGCTCTTGCGCAAAGGCACATCGTTATAACGATAACTCCGTGCCAGTTTAGACGCGCTTTTGCGCAAATACTTTTAACGGAAAAACTTTTCCGTTAAAAGTATTTGTGCAAAATCATGCCAGTCTAGACTTAGCCTTGGTTTTCTATTTTATTAACTTTGAGCTGTAATACATCAGATGTTTCTACGCTGGAATCAAGCTATGTGAGTTGAGCATACACCAAGAATTTTGGCTAATAATCCAAAAGATACAATTAGGGCAGGGGTAAGCAATAATTTCAGGGAGGCCCGGGGCCTCAGGCAGAAGGGATGGGGCCAGGACACTTTTGTGCTTCCCCACCACCAGACCCCTTTTGCCCACCCCTGAGCTAGGATGTGATTATATTACAATAACGCCAAGGACCCGCCCAATGTAAGATGCATTGTATTTTTCCAGACTGAGGCAGAACCATCTTTTGTAATTTGTCCATAGAGAGCTCATGAGTCTAGGTTTTGGACAAACTTCAACAGGTGGACGAAACATAGGATGGCGGGGGTGGGGAAGGTTGGGAGGATGAGCTGACATGAACAGCAGAAAAACAAAAGCGGCTGCTTGCACTTATCTAACAAAGTCAGCAGTGATTTGTATGTTTTAAGGCAGAGACAGATTTTTAAGGAGGGATTTAGGAGGATAAAGTTCCCATGTTTTGATGGGAAGGTTTTCAATACACAGCTAGTGGCATAGTAGAAAGCATGGGGCTATCTAAAAGATACATTGGCAATGGATACTGACCTCAGTGCAAGAGCAAAGTTGGGGTAATTGTCAATTGTTAGATCTGATAGGGTGGGGCTAAATGGTGAAGGCAAAAAATTTAATACAGTAGAGATTGCATGCCAAGAAAGACTGAGAGGAGTGATGTCCAAAAGAAGAGCTAGCAGTATTTTCAATGGATTTGGGAAAAAATATAACTGGTACCAAGCTCAGACGCTTAGTCTACTCTGCAGGGTTTTTGCGCAAGAAGCCTTTTGCGGAAGAGTTCTTGTACAAAAACTTTTTGTGCTTTTGCACAAGAGTGTGTCCACACTGCATGGACACTCTTGTGCAAGAAAGCTCTGTTTGCCATTCACAGAATGGCCATCAGAGCACCTGTGCTTTTTCCAATAGGAGTTTCTTGTGCAAAAACCCTTCCGGAGTGTCCACATATACCTTTTTGTGCAAGAGCTGTAGTGCGAAAAGGAGTTATTCCTCATGGGGAGAAGAATAACTCTACTGGCAAAAGCCCTCTGTTCTGTCGATTTTCTTGCGCAAAAACGTGCTTGAGGTGTGAACGCTCCACCGGTTTTGCGCAAAAACCTTGTAGTGTAGACATAGCCATAGAGGAGAGATAATAGAAGTCAAAGGATGAGACTGGCTCAAGATGGACAGAAAATGCAGAGAGAGGCCAAGGCAGATCTTACTGATTTTCTGTTTGAAAAGGTTAGAGAGATCCTATGCAGAAAGGTTTTTGGACACTTTCCTGATTTTTTGGTACGTAGGCAAATTTATGGCTGATTTTTACACATAAGAACATATTTAAATTTTCCCCCATTGCGTTAAAAAAATCTTCCAAAGCCACATGAAGTAAGCTTTGCCAGCAACTCTGCCAGGTTTTCTCTTGAAAATGGAAATTCCAATAACAACTTTGTAAATACCATAAAAAGATTCCTTGATGCTTTTACTAGTAGATTTACCTGGCATTGCTCAGGTCCAGCTGGGGGAAGGGGCAGGAGGGCCACTCAGCCACAGGCTTTGCCCCAGAGCTGAGACAAAAGATGGAGGAGGGATGGTAGAGTGAAGCCAGAGTGCTCAAGGGCTGTGTTGGTGTGCTGGGGACAGCTCCCTGGAGTTGCATGCGCAGGTGGCCCTGGCATCTCTTCCAGGAGGGATGGTCTGTGGTCTCCTAGCATCTCCTGGGGGTGAGGGAGGCTGGGCCTGCATTGGCTGGCCCAACGGGTGGTTCCAGGTGGAGTACCATTACAGTTGGCTGGTAGGGCTCCCCTTCCCATATGGTGCTGTGCCTGAGGACTGGGGGGAAGGGTTTGGTATAGGAGGGCCATTTATCTGGTACAGTGGCCATGTGGAGCACCCGTCCCCAGCCACCCACACACTGCCTGGTGCAGCTGCTGCTAATGGTCACTGTGCAATATAGCAGCCCCCTGTGCTCACTGCCCCCCGTGGTGACTGTGAGTATCACATCCCTGTGTCCCCTCCCTTTCCATGTTCTGGAAAACATCCATTCCTGGCACGTCCCATTTTCCTGATGCAACCAAATCCAGACCTGCTTTAAGTTAGGGTAAGAGCAAGCTGCTTACCAAATTTGGTGATCCTAGCTTTTACCGTTTAGGAGGAGTTCTTGAACAGACTCTCAGACTTATTTTATTTTATTTATTTACCAACGAACCAAGGAGAAGCTATACTTCTCTTGCATGTGATCTGAAATAGGGGAGCAGAAAAGTTTAAAATCCTGAATGTTTTTCTCTTAAAATGTCAGCTGCTTCTGTTAAACACACTTTTTAGATACTTCTTGAAATGGAATGTGTGTAACAGATATTTACACTGCTATGGTGTTCATGAGTAATAGGGGCCATTAAATAGTGGGGACTCGAAATAACTGATAGACTGACAAAAGGTTGGTTGTCTTAAAAAAATCTGGGAGGAAGAGCTTATGGGGGAAAACTGATTAAAAAGCAGGTCCGGGGATTCTTGAAAAATGTATGCCAGCCGACCAGCCAGCATGGAGGAAAGACATACTGTGATATGAAGGAAATTAATACTAGTGTTCAGCATCTACCACAATAGGGTGCTGCTCTGTGATGAGTGCTACAAGATGCTACAGTAGTACAAAGACTTAAAATAGCAAATAAGCTACTCTGTCCTTGATGACTACACTTGAAAAGTCAAAGAGCTGTGCTAAAAGTGTAAATAAAGCAGTTTTAGTGCCAGTGGGAAGGAAAAAAATATTGCTTAATCCCAAAAAGTAACTGAGTCATTAGTCTCCAAGGTGCTACAGGACCATTACTGGTTTTATTTATTTATTTATTTTAGTTACAGAGTAACATGGCTACCCCTCTGAGGCTATGTCTACACTGCAGAAGGTTTTTTTTCTGAAAAATGGCTGTTTTTCTGAAAAAACTTCACTTACGTCCACACTGCAATCACGTTCTTTTGAGAAAAAAAATCGAAAGAACAGAGGGGTTTTTCCAACATTGGTAAACCTCTTTCTATGAGAAAGAAGCCTTTTCCAAAAGAGCTCTTTCCGAAAAAGGCATGTGTGAACAGGGAAGAGGGAGTTCTTTCGATAGAAGAGGGAAGAGGAAAAAGCACTGGTGCCCAGGTGGCCATTCCACCCATAGTAATCACAGCTTACATGTGAGATAGCGTCTATTCAGTGTGGATGCTATCTGTCGAAAAAGCAGATTGCTTTTTCTATGCACTTTGGCAGCGTAGATGCTTTCTTTGGAAGAAGTTTTTTCGGAAGACCTCTTCCGGAAAAGCTTCTTCCAAAAGAAGCCTGCAATCTAGACATAGCCTGAGACTTTTAAACAGCTAGAGGTTATTGGACCCATCAACACTACGCTGCATGGAATATTGCCTTTTAAAGAGAATTGCAAACTAAATGGATGAAGAAAAAATCCATTTAGCTAAGCACCTGATGCCCAAAGTCTCACATTATTCCTAAAAGCAATTTTAAAATCTGCTTGCTTATGAACACTGATAGAAAACTTCTGGATGAACCTTGAAGGTGTAATGACAAGTATCAGTCTGAGTCGGAGGGAGGCTTTGTGTGAGGTACCTAAGTGAGTTGATTATTTATAGAAAGGTAGAGCTTAGGGCTAACTTGGCCCCTGAGTGCTAGGCCCTGTACAAAGTTGGATAAACAGTCCCTACGGGAGAGAGTTTCCAGTGCAAACAGACCGAACAGCCAGAGAAAAAGGGATGTAACATACAAGCAGGGCGGTGGCTGGCCAATGTTAAGGTGGGGGTCAGTTAGAAAAGGCCTTATGAGGAATCCAGGGAGCCTTGCAGGAGGCAGCTCTGGGCAGGGGCTCCAAGTAAATACAGGGGCCAGTTCCGGGCCAGGCAAGGGAGGGGGGGCAGAAGGAGCGGGCGGGTGAGGGCTCGCGCAGAGGGAAGGGAAGACGCGGGAGCAGGCGCAGGCAGCTGGCTGCATTGGCAGACCAGGCAGCGGGGCGGCGCAGAAGCACCCACGGGAGGGTTTGCACGGACCCGGCCAGCAAACACCCCTCGCGCACCCAGGCTGCAGTTCCTCAGCCGGCCACCAGGGGGGGCCGCGGGGAAAGACGCGCAAGGGCAGCGAACCTGGAAAGAAGCCGGAGCCCGGCGCCCGCCGCAGGGGATGCAGCAGCTCCAGCAGGGGGCGGGGTTGGAGGACTGGCGGGGACCATAGAGCCACGGGGGCGGGGAGACTGTCTCTCCACCGGAAGTAGAGGCCGGTGTGTGACCGGAAGCCGGGTACGAACGGTTTCGGCGGGAGTGCCAGGCGGAGGCGGGGCCGGTCGGGCTGCGGCCGCTCCCGGGGATGGGGCCGCGGTTCCAGGTGCTGCGGTGCGTCTCCTGCGGCACCTTCCAGGTCCACCAGGTGGGGCGGTAACGGGGATGGAGGGGTCGGGGGCGCTCAGGCCTGGGGGGGCAGAGGTGCAGGAGGGACCGGGGGGGGGGGAAGAGGTGTGTGTGTGGGAGGGGCCTGGAGGGGACTCAGGTGTTGGATGGGGGGGGGAGAGGTGTGTGTGGGAGGGGCCTGGAGGGGACTCAGGTGTTGGATGGAGGGGTGGGGGGGGGAAGCTGGGGGTGGGGGGGTCCTTAGTCCCAGGGGAATTCTGCCTCTAAAATTTTGCACATTTCATTTGTGTCATTTTAATAATCTAATCAGACCAGTTTCAGTTATTTGGGCACTTTTATTTCAACATACCTGGGAGCAAGTGTGTAACAAAATGGGCAGTTTGACAGATCGATTCCTTGCTAGGTTTATTTATTTCAGAGCTATGAGTCATCATTCTTTTAGACTACAGTATAGAAACTTACTTACCGCACCCCTCAAAAGCAGTGCAAATCTTTGACCAAGTCTGGTATCAGAGGAGCTGAGGGAGAGAAAACAACCCACTCTGTCTGCCCACCCCAAATCCCATGCCCTGGGGACAAAGCTTCCCTTGCCATGGGGCCTCTCCCCCCTACTCTTTCTTGCCCCATTCCCCTTTTCTTCCCCTCTTCCTCACTGCTTCTGCCCCATTTCCCTCCCCCATCACCACAGTTTCTCCATTCCCCTCTTCAATTCCTACACACATTTCCCCATTTTCTTCACACCCACCTGCCTTTCCCAGTGTCTCTTCCCCCGGGTGCCCCCACAGGCTGAGCGGAGCTGCTAAGCACTGGCAGAAATGGGGCAGGAAGTGGGATGTGACTACATGTGCATTCCCCATGCCTTGCCCTAGTTTGGGGGACATTGTCTTCCCCAAACTACATCTATCCCCTCTCCATGGCAACCTTTCCTTCCCCTGAGCAGGGCTCCCTCTGCCTGGAATGGAACTCACCATCGGCAGGCCTGGGATGGGAGCTTCATCCACACAGTCTGCTGGCCTCAGCTGAGCTGTGGCTGGTGCTGACAATATGGCACCATGCTGCTGTTACCTGCACCTTTTGTTAAAAGGGCTATGCTACCTGATTTTTAAAAGTGGAAGGGTCATAGCTCCTCTGACTCCTCTCCCCTAGTTCCAGCATCCTCTGAGTCCCCGGATCCTTCACCTGCCCTAGGAGGCAGGGAAATGGGCCAGGGGCTTTTCTCAGGCACCCCAACCACCTATCCAGAGCAAATGGAAGGTCAGGAGTCCCCTGCAAGGACCTAAGCTCATAGGAAGCTCTGGCTTCCAGCCTGGCCAAGAAGCAGAATTCCCTGGGGGCGGGGAGCAGGGGACATGGTCAGAGTTGTGGTACTCCTGGGCTTCCCCAAATTGCCCAGGGACCTTAGGCATGGGTCTCGTTGGCCCATACAGTAATCTGGCCTCTATTTTGGTGCCACGGCAACAGCCCCTGGTGAGCGAAAGGCATAACTGCAGTGACTTTTCAACATCTTGTGTTTTCTGCTGGGGGGGAGGGGCGGGAAGAAATATTTGTGGGACATTAATTGTGTGCAGTGGTGCAGAATTCCCCCAGGAGATGGCCTTGCGCCGGGGGGAGGGAAGGGAACTTGCATGGGTCTCTGGGCTGGATGGATGATGTCTTCAGGGCTGGGGAAGGACATAGCTGTGGGGGCTGAGGGGCTTTAGCTAGGGGGGTCCTGTGCAAGTGCTCTGGCCTTGGGGGACTGAGGCTTGGAGGGGCGGGGGAAGCTGTTGAAGGGACTGCATGGGCTCAGAAATCTGTCCACCTGAAGGGAGACAAGCAGCAGCAGTCAGTGTTGGCATAGAGCAGTACAAGTGAGTGATGTCTCCCTGGGTATGTCTAGACTGCATCCCTCTGTTGGCAGAGGGATGCAGATTAGGCAGGTTGACATTGTAAACGAGGCAGGGATTTAAATATCCCATGCCTAATTTGCATAAAAATGGCTGCCGTGTTTTGCCAACTCAGCACTTTGTCCGCAAAAAGCAGCAGTGTAGAGGGGGATCTGTTGAGAGAGAGAGCCTTTTTTGACAGATCCTGTAAACCTACTTGCAGGAGGCATAAGGGATCTGTTGAAAAAGGCTTTCTTTCTCGACAGATCCCCCTCTAGACTGCTGCTTTTTGCTGACAAAGTGCTGAGTCAGTAAAACTTGGTGGCCATTTTTATGCAAATTAGGCACGGGATATTTAAATCCCTGCCTCATTTGCAACGTCGACCTGCCTGATCTGCATCCCTCTGCTGACAGAGGGATGCAGTCTAGACATACCCCCTATGTGCTGGGCATTTGGGGCCTGAAGGCAGATGGCCTGTCCCTGTAATTAGACTCAGTGCTGACTGCTCTCCTCAAATTATTCTCTTAGATTAAAAAGAACAAAAAATGGAGCTGCAAAGTGTGTGGTGAGAAGCAGTCGTTGCTAAAGGTAGTGAGATGGTTCTTTTAGACACCTCTATACTTTCTACTATGTCTTTCCATCAAAACATATGTGAACATTATCCTCCTAAATCCCACTTTAAAACCTCTCTCTACTCTAAAACATACAAATCATGCTGACTTTGTTAGGCTGCAACTCCTGTCTTTCTGCTGTTCATATTATCCCATCCTCTTACCCTACCCCATCCTATTTGTTTGTCCACCTGTTGTAGTCTGTCCAATGAGCTTTCTGGGGCAGGGACCATCTTTTGTAACTGGTCCATACAATGTCTGGCACTGTTTCTTTTTGTCATAGTAGAGCTGTAACAGAGCCTTTTCTCCAGCATATCAGCCATCATTTTCACTTTCATTTCCTTTTCAGGTCTATGGGCAAGGCTCTGGATCTGACTGTAGACACCATGTCCAAAAACTAAACTTTCTGCGGGCTGGGACAGAGGTGGCAGCTAAAGGAACATCTTGGTAAAGCACTGAGTATCACTGGCTTCTTTTGTTTACTATGCAAGTCTCACTCGACATATCAGACCTCTAAATGGAAACTTCCCCTAAGCCGATCTCTGGAGGGAGTGAATTTCTTACAGATTGCAGATTTTAGGGACATATTATCTAGAGAACATATTATACTAATACTATTATATATATTATGCTTAGGTTTTTTTAATAGAAGTCCTGTCAAATAAACTCAGTTGATAAATTGCACCAATTGTGTTTACGTAGTTCGCATGCAAAAAAATGCAATGGTTGCTCTTTGAAACTGGCCTTTCTTGTTTACTTGCTGGATGACCGTGGGAGTGGTGACCTATTGCAGATGCTAAGCAGTGCTGTAATAGTGTAAGAGTGAGTCCCAGTATTCTCAGTTTGGGAGGCTAAATGAACACCCCCAAGTCCTCAGTTGCAGCGTTGGAATTCAAATATTTCCCATTAAGGGAGTATCAGTGGGCATTCCCCACTGCTAGTGTTGAGGGATTTGTTTAATGTCAGCAGCGTGGGTGTAATGGCCACTGTGCTAGAAAATATGACTGGTTTTCTGTTTCCATCACCATAAAATTCACTTGTGGGAGCCCTGATCTCCAACTGTCCTAGCTGTCCACAAAATCTTCTGAGAGAGCTCATTTGCAGTAGTCAGTCAAAACTAGTGACGTATCCCAGTAAAGTATGTGTAGTGCTTCAACATGAGGCTTTTCTTTATTTTTGCCTCTGTGGGGAAGAAACTATTGTTGGGCTTTAAGAAAAAACTGATCATTAAAAATGAACAGGTCATGTGAGCATTGACCATTGTAAATGACCCTCACTACTCTGTGTAGTAGAAATGAGTCCTTCTCCTAGACACCCAGTCCCCCTGCAAATATCTGGAAAATAGTCCTTACCATGTCCGCTGGCAAATCCTATAGCTGACATCTGCTGTTCTGTGGACTTGTTTTCCTACATATTTCTCATTCTGCTCTGTTCCTGGTGCTAATGCTTAGGTGCATATAGATATATCTATAACAACAAGTACCTTAGGCACTCTAAACTAAATCTTTTATTTTTAGGTGTGTAGAAGAACTAGTGAATGGTGACAAAGAAAACACAACAATTCCACAGGAAGAAAATTTGGGCTGGCAGGTAAGGCACTATCAGACAAACAGTATCTGCAAAGCTAAATCAAACATGAAGCAATTGTAAGGAAGTGAGGAGGGTGCCATGTGGTGCAGATTGGTCTGAAGCTAGCTATAAAATCAAGGGAGAAACCAGCCAGTGAGAGATAGGACAGCGTGTGACTGGGAAAGGATATGTGGAAGCTTTGCTCCATTATAATGTTTTAGAACATAACCACTAATACAGCTTAATCTGGGATCTGTTCCCATGAAATGCTGAGCACGCTCAATGCTTACTGAAGCCAATGAAAGTTAGTTTTTTTTAGTATCTCTGTGGTGACTCCACTTGTGGGGACTCTTTGGAGGAGTCATTCTGAGTCATCCTACAACACTGTAGAAAGAAGAGCTGGAATTCAGTCCCTTGGTCAGCCGCTGGAATAAATATCTGGACAAGGACAGTGAAGATCAGGAGCAGGAGGAGTGTACAGACAGAGAGCAGCTGTACTCCCCTAAAAGGAACATTGTGGCAGAACAAAGGTACAAAAATAACTTCTTCTGTAATCTTTATTTTAGTTTAATGGTGAGGATTTGTTGGAGCAGACTGGAACATGGGCGGTATTTTGGGCACATTCACTAAACTTAGTTGAGTTTGCAGTGACCAATCCAAACTGACCTGCATGGTGTTGGATACATAGAGGTGGAAACCTCACCTCTTGCCAAATCTGTTCTTTTTTAATCTCTGAAATTTCCCAGTTGAGCTGATCTAACATCTCTGTGATTCTCATCTCCTGCTCCCCCACCAGAAAACACAAGAGCAGCTTCCACCACAACGATGCTCAAGAGTGCTTGGAGGAAAAGGAGATTTATGGGCTCACTTACCAAGCCAAGAAAGTCAAAACTTTTGAGGTATTTAGTTGCAGCAAGTGCTTCCTTCCCATAAATTATTTTCCTAGGTCTGTGTGTGTGTGTCATTCAGAGGTTACTATAAAAGTCATCTCCCCGCCTTTCTAGGGATGTTAAAATGACTTTTAGGGAAATGTGTAATTGCTTAAAATTTCAGCGGTTACACGTTTACACATGGGGGAGGGGGGCAGCGGCTTCCTTGGAGCTGCCTCTGCTTTCCCACCTCCTGTGTCTGATATTTTGTGAGTCCATATTGTCACCTTTTTACTCTTAGGATTGTTTTCTTCTTTATTTTAAAAGTGTGAGCGTTTTTTGTTTGGTGTGGTTTTTTGTTTGTTTGTTTTTGTATTATGGAAGATTTTGTAATAGTAATAGTTATTTTATTCTTAGAATATTTTGTACTAGATCACTTTTTACGAAAGCAGCTATGTAATCCTTACTTTTGTGAAGCAACTGTAATTTTTGTCTGTGTGAGTGAAGAATGTGAGTGTTTGTTTCAAGAGATTCATTAGACTGAAGGCTAGCACAAAGGAAACCAGGGCATGGGGTGTGTGGGTGTAGCTCATCAACTCTTTTTTAGCCAGCTGCCCAGCATGCAATTTCATTCAATCCCTGGTTTGGAAACAGGAGGCTTGCTTAGTGTAAGAATTATGGACTGGAGGTTAACTCTTTATTTATTCAAGTTGCATTTCACACCTTTCAACCAGAGGACACTAAGCTACGAAAGGGATAGAAATATGGAACTATTTGTGAAATCTCTTACAACTGGATGCTTATTTGGCAAATTCTGAGGCAGTAGCAATGTTGCATGTAATCATGCACATTAACCAATGAGCCTGGGCTCATCTGTTAACCATGTATAGGGGGTACACATACTCCTTTCCCTACCCTTCCTTGTAAACATCTGTTTGGGGGAGGCAAGAGGAATACAACATCTGCATAACAATAGTTTATCTTTGAAGGTTATAGTTAGGCAAAATAGTGGGCTGCTGTGTAAAATAACCCCTTTTGAGTGATTTTCCCTCAGTACAACTGCATTAAGCAGTTCACTTTCTCACATTCTTCATTCACACAAACAAAAATTACATAGTTGGTTTTGTAAAAATAGATCTAGTACAAAATATTCTAAGATTAAAATAACTATTACTATTAGAAATTCTTCCATAATACAAAAACATATTCTTACACTTAAATTAAAGACGAAAACAATCCTAAGGGTAAAAAAGTGTAAGGACTCTTCTGGTCTATTTCTGCCTTAACATTAATAACATGAACAGCCTACTTATTGCATGTTTACCAACATCACTAGACCATTTATTTCTGGTAGTCAGAGAGGATGGCTGGCAAGGTACACTAAGGCACATTGTATTGCATAAGGCTACAATTTAGCTACATGGCTACAGAGAACCCTACTCAGGTCAGTGGTGGTGGGGCTGGGAGCCCTGCAGGAGGAGCGGCATTCACTTCCCCTGGTCCAGTAAGCAACCTCATTCAGGACCAGGGAGGTCCAACATCTATAGCCATTCATTTGCATATTTTAAGATTTTTATGGTGGTGACTGTGATGTGTATTTTTGGTCTTTATGTAAGTGAAAAGAAATGTTTGGATATATTCAGCTTCTAATGAAATACAATTTCAAACCAGATCATATTCTGTGGATAAAAGAACTGACCTGGGCACAGTGGGTTCTGCTTCATGACTGTTCTTTTCCACCATATGTCAGAATAGCTGGCTCTGTACCAACCTCATCGCCTCACTGGAAAGTGAAGTAATGAGGAAGAGCAGAGAGTCTGGTTGGAAGAACAGGATTACTTCTTGCTTGTCTGTCTCATCAGTTCTGTGTTGATAGGCTCACTGTACTTGGCACCAGGGGAATAAATCTGCATAACATTCTGTCTGTCTTGTTACAGAACAGGAAGGATTTTACAACTGTAGCTCAACATGACTCTGGCGATTATGTATGTAACCATGTTGTGGTTCCTGCTATCACACAAGCTCAGTCATCTGATCTCATCGTGCCCAAATGGGAAAAAATTATCACGTCTCCCGGCAGTTATAATAATGGTAACACAATCCTTGCAACACAGAAGAGCAGTTGGAAGTTAAACACACAGAATGCCACAGCAGGAAATGTCCTAATGTCTGATGGATATCCAGAGCAAAAGGAAAATTCTGTCTCTCTAGGCACAGGTGCCCAAACTGAAAAGAGCTTCACCAACAATAAGCATTCAGCACAGAAATGTGCCACAAAGCTACATAGCACCACACTGGCTGCCAGCGTACAGACTGCCTTTGACATCAGCCATGCATCTACTGGGGATGTGCTTTCTGGAAAATATAAGGACCACCTGATTAGAGCAGGGTCTCATGTTGCAGAGAATAAGGAAGGAAGGCTATGTGTGGCCTGCACTGTTGTGCCAGCAAACTGTCTATCCAAGAACACTGTGACCTTTGCTTCTATAGAGCCTTTTGCTGGCAATAGAGGAGGGCCTCAGATTCTTGCTGCTCCAAATAGCAGCTTGTTTTGCACAGATGATGATTTTGATGATGATCTTTGAAAAGTTCCAGGCTCTGCACTTAACTTTCTCTCCCCACCATTTGAGAGAGAGAGAGGCTTTTACTTTTCTATCCACTACTCCTCCTTCTGTCCCTGAAGTTGATCAAAGTGACACATAGTATGGGCTACTGAATACCGTTAGTGTTTTGCAGTTTGTTGGAACAATGCACGTTTTCATGCTCCCCATTTTGCCAGATAGAGGGGATGTGTTAAACTGTTTTTAGCTTGTTAGAGTATTTATGCTTATCACCTCTATAAAGAAACTGTTTTTAAAAGCCTGTTTTTCCCCAAGGTGTGTGTTTAGCAACCCTAGCTGCCTATCAAAGTGCTATTGGGAAGGATACAGTCTCAATCTCTCACCTTCTTCCACAGTTAGAATTAACATGGAATGAATTTCCTGAGGGAAATGGCTATGATCTTTCTCTTACTGACACTCCTGTACGTAGATGGATAATTCTGTTTTGGGGAAGAAAAACTGACCTCTTTTTCCTTTCAGATACCTGACTGTTAGGTTGGATTTTGTTTGCAGTGCACTAGGCTGTGCTGGTAGGGCTTTGTACTCTTCCAGCAGGTGTGTCTGAGAAGGAAATTGAAAGGTGGTCTTATGACCTGCCATAAGCACTACCTGTGCTTCAACTAGAGGCAAAGGCCTGCTGCCGCATAAAGGTCACTAGCTGTAGTGTCCCTTAGGAAAGCCGATACTTCACTAACAGCATTGTTAGTCCCTGTGCTGGGAGGACTGAGGCTTTGAAAGGCTAATTCTAGAGATAGATGAACTCATGCATGCTTCTGTGTTATTATCCCAATTGTTCTTCTTCCATTACAGATGAGCAACACTATTATGCAGGAAAAGCCTGAGCTTCTACTACATTTCTCTGCCACTCAAACAGGACTGTTCCCTCCTGAATTAACTGTTTTAATTGAGGGCTGACATGCTTCAAACTCTCATTGCTTGTTAATTTCTCACTCCCACTAGGGGCAATCTGAGAAGTGTAGCTATACTCTCTAAGAGCTAGAATTTGCTTCTGGACTAGTAGATGCCTTATTTTGCCAGTGACCCAATAGCAAGAACCCTACCTTAATACTTCTGGAAGCAGATAGCAACAGTGGTGGTGCATGTGCCAGAATGAAGTGAGTGCCTAGCTGATAAAGAGCAACATCCAGGTAACGAGAAGTTACACCTACTCTCTTCTAGAGCTCTTATCCTCCATTCTTTATCTAGGATTAGATCAAGCACCCAGTACTGCTACTTCTTGATAAATATACAATAGAGACTCAGGCCTTTCTCCTCTGCTCTAGCAGGGGGAGCAGGCACTGTCACTCCAGCTGTGTGGTGCCCCCAACTCCCTACCACAGGGGGGGCAGGGGGAGCCCTGAGCCTCACAGGCAAGCCCAGGCCTGGATCTGACTCTTGGACTTTGCCTGGCAGGAGGGAGGAAGTGGCTTCACATACTGCTGTGCCCTCTCCCTAGGGAAAATGACAGCGCAGCAAAGTACTGCTTGAAGGCTTTTCCCCCTGCTGCTCTGACTGGGCAAAATCACAGCCAATAGGAGTAGTGAGAGGTGGTGCCTGGAAGTGGCAGGAAAAACAACTATGTATAGGGTGACCATATTTTCTGAACCAAAATTAGGGACACATTAGCCACACCTCTGGAGGTAACACTTGGGGTCAAGCTGGACACATGACCAGCAGTAAAAGGTGTCATGTGACCCCCTCAAGAACTTTTCCCACCATCTTCCTATCAATAGGGATGAGTTTGGCCCCCACCACAACACTCCCCTTCATGCAACTATCTTGCAATTGCATTAACCCAATCTGTGTCACATTAACTTGGGGGGGCACAAGGGAAGTTTTCCCTCTACGAGTCCTCCCAGCAGCAGAATGAATTTTGTGTTGTGCACCAGTACTGAGTTCATGTGGCTTGTTTGGATGTGCCATTGTGGCACATATTAATAAATATCTTATAAACCTCTGCCTTTTCCCTCTGCTGCCATGTCTCCTCCCCTTGCTCCATCAGCTCCTGTGGTGCCTGCTGCCCCCCTCACCCTCCTCTGCTGGTCCTGACTCCTGCCCTTCTTACTCCTCTCAGCCCTCCTGGGACCTGCCCCCCTCCACCAGCCCTTCTCCCCCCCTGTGCCCACTCTGATCATGTGAGCTACCCCTCCTCATCCCCTCTCCTAATACTTCCCTTGTCTCTCTCCTCTGGTTCTGGTCTCTCCCCTGCAGGTGTCTGCCCTTCTGCTTCACCCCCCAGAATGCCCTGGCACCTGCACCCTCCCTGCCCCCTCCTGGTGCCTCCACCTTCCCTCATTGTCCCTGCCCTCCTGACCCTCTTTTTCCCTGATGCCCACCTCCTCGCTCTCACATGCCCCTCTGTGCTCTCACACAACTTGCTTCAGCCCTGCCTTCTTCATACCCTCTTTTCAACCCTTCTCCCAGCACCTCCCCCTTTTGCCCCCAATACCCTTCCCCTGTCCTTTCCCACTAACACCTTCCCTCCTGCCTGCTCCCCTTTCCTTCATTGTCTCCACTTGGCCCCCTGGCATTTGTTTCTCCTCCACCCTGTCCCTTGGTGCCTTTCCCTTCTCCTGCCCTCTCCTCAGCACAAGCCCCTTCCTCTCCCACCTTCCAGTTTGCAGGGCTGGAGTCTGTGGTCGGGCCCCAGTCTCTGGTCAGGCCCCAGAAGTCCCCGCAGCCCCAGCCCTAGCTGCTTCTGGGGCAGGACCGCTTGTCGGGCTTGGAGCTGGGCCATGCAGGGCTAATTTTACTGAAGTCCCTGCACCAGCTTTGGCTCCCATTAGCAGGAGTGCAGGGGGAAGGAGGGAAGCCCACAGAGCAAGCAGGTCCATGCACTGCTGCTCCCCCAGTGGGGTGGGAAGGGGCGGGGGGAGAGAGGGCCATGCAGAGAGCGCACCGGCCGAGCCCGAACATACCCTGCTGTGCAGCACTCCAGGCGGGTGCTGCTGTCCCAGGAGTGGCTTACTAGGTTTATCCTCCCCTTCCAGTAGCTGCCACCTTGGGAGGGAAGGGCCAAAGGGGGGTGGGAAAATGTGTTGGATGGCAGCACGTAATGCAGGGGAGCTTAGTGCTCCAGCCACCATGTGCCTGCTCAAAACACCAAGGGAGCCACTTACATGCTGGGTGGAGGTGGGGCATTGGTGCTGGGCCGTGCTAGTGGTGGGTGTCTGAGCGGGGTAGGGGAGAGAAATGGCGGTGTTGTTTGTAGCTGGAGCCTAACAGGTTTTCCAGGCCATTTGCTACCTTTACCAGGACACAACCCTTAAATCCAGGACTGTCCTGGAAAAAAAAAAAAAGGGGCATATGGTCACCGTAACTATGTATGGCCCTGCAGAGCTATGCCACCTCCCCCCTTCACTCCTGCAACCCACTTCCAGCCCAGACCCATAGTCCTCCCCCACACACTGAATTCTTCATTTTTTTAGGCCCCACACAAGAATCTGGGGGGCCCACAAATCTAGCTCAGGACCCCCAGGCTCTTGAGGCCACACACAAATGAGAAGCAACAAACCCCACCTCACTGACCTGGCCCCTAATTAGTTTTTCTGTGGGTCAGGGGTGGCCCCTGCCAAACAAGGTTTCCCATCCTTGCTGTAAAAAGAGATTTCCTCTTTCAGACAGACAGTCACAGCTTCTAGAAGGGTGAGAAACCACTGATTAATTTCTCTCTTTTGCCAAAGATCCTGAGCTCTCCCACTTTCAGTGGTTCCTAAACTACATTCCAGCAGAGATGAATTAGTGCTTTGTCCCTGGAATGGTTAAGTTACACTGTACTTTAAATAATCTGATTTAACAAAATAAGGAGGCAGGAAATGATTTATTTATTTTTCATAACAAGAGAACAGAAAATGGAACAGGCTTTTCTGACAAGGAGACTAAGTATAGGACTGCTGTTCAGCTTTCAGCAGTTCACAGAAAAGTGCTTTATAGATTACACAAATGCCATTAGGAATGAGGTGGTTGCTTGGAATACTGGATGGTATCCAGTGCTGCCCCAATGTCACAGTTCTTTGCCTGTAGGAGACGGGTCAGCCATCCACCATCATCGGAGAAACCCATGGAGAGCATCTGGGACAGAGATTCAATCAGGCGAGGATCTGCTTCTGTTAAACCAAACCAGTTATGAATGTGGAGTGGGATTACATGTGGGCTGTGTCTACAGTGGCACGATCTTGTGCCAAAGCAGCTGCTCTTGCACAAAAACTTGCTGCCTGTCTACACTGGCCGTGTGTTCTTGCGCAAGTAAACTGATGTTCTACTGTATAAAATCAGGGCTTCTTGCACAAGAACTATGATGCTCCCGCTCAGGAATAAGCCCTTTTGTGCAACTGTTCTTGCACAAGAGGCCAGTGTAAACAGGCAACATGAATTTCTTGTGCAAGAAAGCCCTATGGTTAAAATGGCCATCAGCTTTCTTGCACAAGAGAGCGTCTACACTGGCATGGATGCTCTTGCACAAAAGCGCATGCCAGTGTAGACGCTCTCTTCTGGAAGAGTTTTTGCAGAAGAACTCTTCTGCAAAAAAGAGTTCTTGCGCAAGAAGCTGCCAGTGTAGACATAGCCCTATAGTTCAACAATGTAAGGAGCTGATTGAGCTTGCTGTACCAATCTGACAGTGATCAGCTCTCACTGGTGCCTTGCGAAGCTACTTATCAAGGATATATCTCCTTTTACCTTGTTTCCTAAAGAACTTAATACTTGACGCCATACACTTCATTTAATAGCACATGATTATTGTAAATACATGCATAAAGATGACTCCAGCTATTAATTTAAGGATGCTGGAGATCAGGCAGTGACTTATGATCCAGCATTCCATTATTGGCTCTCCACAGTCTCACCCTAATAAGCATTCCCTTAACATCTCTGCCCCTAGCAGGAAGCAAGGGCAGTACTTTCTCACTGACTGTCTTTCAGTCAGTTAGCTAACTAAACTGATTTATTCAGTCAATTCTTATGTTGGTACTAACAGAATATCTTAATTGCTTCTGAATTTTCCCCTTTAACATCTAGTATTTACTACTTCCCCTCAAGTCTTGGAGTGATTTCTAATTTTTAGTTCATGTGGCAGCAGCTGCCAGCATATATAGTGTAGTTTTTTCCATACATAATGGAAGTGAGGCAAAAGTGGCAAACTGAATATTGGCCAGCGCAAGTAGATCTGAAAAACTCACCCTGAAGTTAATTTCTAGCATCATTCCAATGAAGTTCTGTAAGAGGTGGCAGATATAGTCTAAGCAATAATTTAGTTTCAGACAAGGCTTTCTACTTTTTGTTCTTTCAACTCATTGATGGACAGTGTTGCGGCTTTTATACTAGCAGCTCATGTGATAAGTTTCTAAAGAGGGACAAATGGCTGACAATACAGCTACTCACCTGGTGGAAGGTGGGGGTAGAGTGCAGCTTCTCGCAGTCCTGTAGGTCCTGGTTGAGGGGGAACCTGATATGGGTCTAGAGAGCTGGGACCCTGTGTCTCTGGGATTTGGAGAGACTGCAGTTCACCTGTGGAGGGATCCACTTCTTTTGAAGATAAGTGGGTCCAGTCCTCATCACCCCCTGCAGAACTACTGGATTCACTCTGTTCCTGTAAGTGTAAAGAAAAAGGAGCCAATGTCTTGCACAATTCTCCAGCGTAGGAATGCAGGCTCTGCCATTATCTACCATAATACGTGCAAGGGGCTTATTCCTCTTTCCTTTAGTGATTGGAATTTATGGGAATGAATGTTAAGATCCAAAAGTAGCTACTCAGATCTATACTGTAATTTTTGCTATGAATCCATTCAGAGATGTTTGGTTCTTACTGGTATAAACTATAAGGTCTGTATCTAATAGGGCAAAAAGGAACTGGTCGTGTCTACCAGATAGACTAATTCATGTACCTGAGACAGGAAATTGCTGACTTCCATATGTGGGGAAGGAGGCTCTAGCACCATCTCCTGCATCTGCTCTGTAATAGAATCTTCTTTCTCTGTGGCAGGTTCTTTGCTACTCCCTTCTGGTTTGGTCTGGCCATTCTGACTAGTGGAACTGCCTCCAGGCTCCGAATCACTCTTCTGTGTACTTGGACAGGGGGGAGTCACTTTGCTTTTTTGTCCCCCATGTTCCACGTCAATATCTACTTCGATGCCTAGGAAAACAGTTGAGAGGGAGAAGAGTCAATACACTGGTCTCCTAAGAACAGTCATGGAAATTCCTTCAGTGACCATGTTAATCCTAGTTATTTTAAACTAGGAGGGGGGGGGAAAAAAAACAAAAAAACAAAAACCCAACCAACCACACTCCAAAAACATGTTCTATTAATCTACAGCATCTCATCCCTTCCAGGGTACTTGAAGGCAGGAAGTCCAGCACTTAGTACACCAAATGAAGCAGCAGCTCAGTTCAGTTTTCATGTATAATGCTATACATAGGCCTCATCTCCCCTTGCCAGAGAGCTGCTCACTACGAAGTAGAGGAGGAAGCTTTTATTCACACACACAGGAGCCAGATGACTCCCTTGAGTCACTACTGATTCTTCCCAGTTAAATACTGACATTACACCAGTGATGGGCAATCGGGAATCAAGAGTAGTGAATGGGCCAATTGAGTGACCCTCCTTCATTTCAATGGGCCGCAAGATTGAAATCCAATGGTGGGTACCCTGCGGTCCATTGGGGGCTCCACCGGTAGGTGGCCCACAGCCCTTCTCTACCTCCTTCCCTCAAGCCTTGTATCCTGGAGCCCTGCATTTACCTACTCCACCCACTCCCTCCCACCACTTTTGGAACACCATGAATTTGGCTGATTTGCGCTTCTCTTCCCCAGAGCTTGAACACTGCAAATCAGCAGATTCACAACACTCTGGGAGGGAGGGAAGAGTATGGCTGGAGTGCAAATCAGGTAATTCACAGAACCGTGTGGGGTCCCAGAGTGTTAGTCACAGGAGAGGGGGGCAGAGGAGGGGTTCAGGCCACAGGTTGGCCACCACTGTATTACAGTCAAATAGCATGTAAGAATGGATCAAACCAAAGGTCCATCTAGCCTAGGGATGTCAACGTGTAGTTGCCTACATGATGAACCACACATGGTTTATCGGTTAATCCTATCATCTACACGCACTCCCCCCTCCTTGATACAGAGGCAGCAAGGGAGGGGAGATAGTGCCCCTGTGGAGCTGGCTTTTAAGCAGGCTCCCCACAAGCAATGGGTCTGTGGAAGCACCTGCCCCTCCTCCTCCCCTGCACTGCTGCCTCAAGAGGCAGCAGCGCCAAGGGTGAGGGGAGCAGATGGGAGCCAGTACATGTGGGAAGCCAGCTTCCAAACCAGCTTCCCATGTGTATCAGCTCATGCTGAACCACCTGCCCCACCTAGGGCTGCTGCCTCTATCAGAGGCAGCAGCGCGGGGTGAGGAGGTATGCAGGAGCTGGCTTTTAAGTTGGCACTCTGTGCATGCTAGTTCTGTGGAGCCACCTCTTCCCCCCCCCCCGCCTCCCATAGAGGCAGCAATGTGGGGCAGGCAGGAGCCAATGCCAGGTGCTCCAGAGGGAATAAACAGAACAGATAATCAAGTGATCCCATGCCTGGCACATAACAGGCTAGGCATACCATTCCCACCCATCCTGGTCAATAGCCATTAATGGACCTATCCTCCATTAATGTATCTAGTTCTTTTTTGAACCCTGTTAAAGTCCTGATTTTCACAACATCCTCTGGCAAGGAGGTCCACAGGTTGACTATGCATTGTGTGAAGACTTTTGTTTTAAACATACTATCTCTTCATTTCATTGGTGACCCTTAGTTCTTGTGTTATGGAAATCAAAACTTTTCCTTATTCTTTTTTTCACCCGTCATGATTATATAACCTCTATCATACCCCCCCTTAGTCTCCTCCTTTCTAAGATGAAAAGTCCCAGTCTTTTTAATCTCTCTTCAAATGGAAGCCATTCCAAACCCCTAATCATTTTTGTTGCCCCTTTCTGAACTTCTTCCAGTGCTAGGATATCTTTTTTGAGATGAGGCAACCACATCTGTACACAGTAGTCAAGATGTGGAAGTACCACGGATTTATATAGAGGCAATAAGATATTCTCTGTCTTATTCTCTAGCCCTTTTTTAATGATTCCTAACATTGTTGGCTTTGACTGCTGCTGCATAACGAGTGGATGCTTTCAGAGAACTATTCACAATGACTCCAAGAGCTCTCTCGAGTGGTAATAGCTAATTTAGTCCCCATCATTTTGTACATATAGTTCATATGTTTTTCCAATATGTGTTACTTGGCATTTAACATTAAAATTCATTTGCCATTTTATTGCCCAGTCACCTAGTTTTGTGAGATCCTTTTGAAGCTCTTCACAGGCTGCTTTGTTCTTAACTATCTTGAACAGTTTAGGATCATTGGCAAATTTTGCCACCTCACTGTTTATCCCCTTTTCCAGATCATTTATGAATATGTTGAATAGGATTAGTCCCAATATGTATCCCTACAGGACACCACTAGTTACCGCTCTCCATTCTGAGAATGGACCATTTATTCCTATCCTTTGTTGCCTGTCTTTTAACCAGTTATCAATTCATGAGGGAACCTTCCCTCTTATCCCATGACAACTTACTTTACTTAAGAGCCTTTGGTGAGGAACCTTATCAAAAGACTTTCTGGAAATCTAAGTACAGTATATCCACGGGATCTCCCTTGTCCATACACTTGGGGCACGTCTAAACTATATTCCTCTTTCGAAAGATGAATGTAAATAAAGCAAATAGAAAGTGCAAATGAAGCGTGGATTTAAATATCCCGTGCTTCATTTGCATATTCACATCCAAGCACATTTTTAAAAAAGGGTTTTTTGAAAATGAAAACTCAGTCTAGATGGAGTTCTTTCGGGGAAAAAAACCAAAACAAAACAAACAAACAAACAAACAAAAAAAACCACCACCCTTTTTCAAAAGAACCCGTACTCCTGAAAAAAAATGTCTAGGACAAATCCCTCTCGGACGCGAATATGCAAATGAAGCACGAGATATTTAAATCCACATTTCATTTGTGCTTTTGATTTGCTTTATTTACATTCCTCTTTCGAAAGAGGAATGTAGTCTAGACATAGCCTTGTTAATACCCTCAAAGAACTCTAGTATATTAGTAAGGCATGATTTCCCTTTACAGAAACCAACTACTTATGTTCATCTAGGTGTCTGACAATTCTGTTCTTTACTATAGTTTCAACCAATTTGCCCAGAACTGATGTTAGCTTTACCTGTCTAACTTCCAGATTCATCTCTAGATTCCTATTTAAAGATTGGCATCATATTAGGTATCTTTCAGTCATTTGGTACAGGACATGATTTAAGGATAGGTTACAAACCACAGTTGTTAGTTCTGCAATTTCACATAAGAGTTTTCAGAACTATTAGGTGAATGCCATCTGACCCTGGTGACTTGTTACTGTCTGGTTTATTAATTGTTCCAAAATCTCCCCCATTGACACCTCAATCTGGGAGAACTCCTCAGATTTGTCACCTAAAAAGAATGGCTCAGCTTTGGGACTCTCCCCAATATCCTCTACATCGATCTTCACGGCTAAGAATTAATTTAGTGTCTCTGCAATTACTTTATTGTTCTTGAGTAGTCCTTTGGCATTTCAATCAACCAATGGCCCCACTGATTGTTAGCAGGCTTCCTGCTTCTGGAATAATGTAATAGCAAAACTTTTTTTTTTTAAAGTAAGTTTTTGGCTCGCTGTACATCTTTTGCTCCAGTCAGAAGAATGACACTCCTAGTGTGGCTAGTATGGTTGCTAGAGAATAGGCAAAATTTCAGTGAAGTGGGAGTGAGTGAAGGAGAAACAGGGAAATTTCCCAAGCTGAGGCCAGAAATGGCTCAGTTCTCACTGTTCTTGTTGATACAAGGTCTGGTAAAATCCTGGCTTTAGGATGGCAAATTAAGTCACTTACCAAGAGGACTCAGCATGGCTGCTACACTTTCCCCAACATTCTTTAAAAAGGTGACATTAGGGTCCTGAGACTGGCTGTTAAAGGCTTCTTTAAAAAAAAACAAAAGAAATAAAACAAACAAGTTAGCCGCTGCATGTTAACACAAATTAAACAAAAAGTACAATCTCAAGTTTTTCAAGTACTTTTCTCAAGTTTTAAGGAGGGCTTTTAGTAATCTACCAGACAACCCCGTCCCAGCCTCCTTCAGTGGTCATTAAGTGCCAGCAAACCTACTTTAAATATTTTTAATCCAAAGACTTCATACTTCTCTGCAAAAGTGGTCAATTATTTTAATACTTCATTAACCAAAAAAACATTCCATTCTTACCTTGCTCAGGGTCTGGATTTTGGGATGCAGTACTGGCTTGTGCTTGCCCAGAGTCCTGCCCAGAATTTTGACATGAAGTGGCATAGCCAGGGTGCCCCCAGCCGTGTGTCTGTGCAAAGGGTGGAACCCCATGTCTCATCTTACGAAGCCAGCGACCTCCGGGAATCCACTGAGAGAACAAGGTCACATGAGTTCATGTATTTAGACAGAATATTTGAAGTACAAGCCACAAGATACAGCTATGTGTTATCTACAGTTTCTTACATGTAGCTGTTCTCTACAGGCTCCCCTCTAGACCAGTTCTTCCCCATGCTAGAAGTTAAGTTTTGCTCACCTCAAATTTATTGACCAGTGGGGTTTGAAACACAATCATGTTGTGCTCCTTGTGGATGCCTTTCTTCTCACAGGTACCACATAGGTCATAGTCTGGGCAAATAGTGCATTTGAATCGAGGTCCTACCACTGGTCCTTCACAGCCATCACAAACCACGTTGGGGTGCACCACAATGAGAGGACGCTCCTGGTTGCACTGTGAGCGGTGCTCACGTCTGCACTCCTTTTTCTCTAAAAAGGAAACCAGTAGATTGCCATTTTAAAATCTTAAAAGGAATAGGATGCTAAGGGTCCATCTACATAGCACCCTAAACTCAAAATAAGATATGCAATTTGTGTAGCTCAAATTGCATATCTTATCTCGAATCTATTTCGAAATAGCTTATTTTGAAATTTGGCATGTCTACACAGCACCAAATTTCAAAATAACGTGCTATTTTGAGCCATCCCTTATGCAACAAGATTTACTGGGATGGCAAAATAGCATGCCTGTTATTTCGAAAATATTTTGAAATAATGGGTGGCTTGTGTAGACACGGGGTAGCTATTTCGGGATACTGGAGGTATCCCGAAATAGCTGTGCAGTGTAGACAAATGCTAATCAGAGTATGCCTACTTATGTACTATTCATAGAATTCATACTGAATAGGCTTGTGAGTGGAAGAAGCTGTCTGCACCATAATTTGAGGATCTCTATACTAGTTTGTTTAGAAACTACTTGCAGGATTGTTTACAAGTTACAGAAACCATTGGATTTTAGTGGATTACTTTTGAAACAGATGAGTATTAATTTGTCACATTCTCAACTATAATTCAGAGGTATTATGCATTATAATCCTGAAGCCATTACCTTAAAGTAAAGGGAGAACTTCCCACCACTCTAAACTTTCCATTAGTTTATCTGCATTCTGGCAGATTTTTGGGGTTTTTTTCAGGTTTTATGTGTAGTCCTAGTTTTAGCACTTTGTGATTCCCTCCTGAAACTGGTAAATCTTTAGAGCTCTCTCTCAGACTATTGCATTAGAGTTTTGCTCAGACAAGAATTGATGCTCTTACATCACAGAAGTTGAGGGTACCACATCTAGTCTGTAAAAGCAATTTCGTGGTTTTCTTCCCCTTCCTTCGTCAAGGTACTACTTCAACTATACTAAAGTCATAGACATGGAAAAACCCAGCATAAATCTGGATCAGATTAAATAGTGTGCCATGCTAAATATATTGCAATTTCTTAAAATCATCTCAGCCAAAAGTCAGCAATGCTTCTCAAGTGTTAGAGGCCACCTTTTCCAGATTAGGTTTTTACACTGTTGCTCCTATCATTCCAGTACAAAAATGGTTCAAAGACTGGTCCTCAGCACTGAATTGTGCATTAAAGCAGTAGTTGCTCAAATGTAGGTTTGGATGTGAAACTGACTGTGTTTACATTTAATTAAGGCTGTGAATGGATAACTTTTCTCCACTTCATCAGCCTGACAATTTCCAGTCTGTTAACATTCCTTAACTTGTATCATGACAGTACCAAGACACATCAAGTTTGTGCTCCATATGAATATAGTAAGACAATGATGTCTGGAACAATGTAAACTCTTCAGATAATCTAAGTTTAGAGAAAAACAAGGAGGTTTAACAGATGGGAAGGGAAGACAAGGAGCAGTAAAACACATGGTTACACGACTGTAATCTACAAACTGTGGATGTGTCAATCTTTAAAACTATGTGAGGAAAGAAGAGATACATATGGAGCACTGACTTCAACCATCAGAGGGCTACTATGAGGCATGTTAAAATGCTAATAAAACTGAAAGAGTCATGATTTAAATACCCTAATGACATTATAATATTTAAAGAATGAAATTGTATACTTCTTAATTTGTGGCTAGTGCTAGTCCAGCCATGTTTTTTTCTTAAAGTAACTCTCTAGAAGTTTGAACTTTGTAATATAATTTCCTTGAATTTATTTGACTGGATTTTCTAGTTTATTTCCCTCTCAGCACAACAGAATAGAATTCCTCCAAGCCTATAAACACCTGTTTTATATTTTATTCAATCTGCCCTCAAGGGACCTGTAGCACAGTGCCATCCTTGTAACAGAGACATGTGTGATGCAGAGTACACCCTTTCCCAGAGACTCTTAAGTACTACCTCTCCCATATGCAGTTACCCATTACAGAAACACAAAGGCTGTGTCTAGACTGGCGCGATCTTGCGCCAGAGCTATGCAAATGAGGCTCAGCATGGAATATCGCCGAGCCTCATTTGCATAACTAATGAGCCGCCATTTTTGCAGAAGAGGCTCTTGCGCAAGACGGTGCTGTCTATACTGCCCCGTCTTGTGCAAGAAAAACCCTCTTGCGCAAAGCCGTTATGGTGAAAAAAAGAGGGTTTCTCTTGCGCAAGACGGGGCAGTGTAGACAGCTCTGTCTTGCGCAAGAGCCTCTTCCGCAAAAATGGCGGCTCATTAGTTATGCAAATGAGGCTCGGCGATATTCCACGCTGAGCCTCATTTGCATAGCTCTATACTGGCACGATCTTGCGCCAGTATAGACACAGCCAAAGTCAGCCTTGCTTCTCTTTTGTGGTGGTAAAGAGGCTCTCAAAACTAAAGATTACCTTTGATGTAAATACGAAAAATGCCATCCTTCACATATGGCAGAGCCATCTTGAATTCTTCTTCACCGGAAAAGGCAATCATGTCTCCATCTTCATCTGAAGAAGATAGATTAATAAATTGGATAGAAGTGACAATCAGGAAGACATGAAATTAAGTCCTTGTTTTCATAAAATGACTTATGCAGTTGTCTTAAATATTTTGCAAATAATGGAGACTAACAATCAAGCAACACCTTACTGCTGTGATATTAAAACTGTTGGGGGCACAGGGGTAGCTCAGTGGTTTGAGCATTGGCCTGCTAAACCCAGCGTTGTAAATTCAATCCTTGAGGGAGCCATTTAGGGATCTGGGGCAAACCTGTCACGGATGGTATCTGCCATGAGGGCAGGGGACTGGACTGGATTGTCCCTTCCAGTTTTAAGAGATAAGATAGGTATTGTGTTAAGGTAAAGAGAGAAATAAAAGTGTTGATTAACTACCCTCATTTCAAAATGGCACTTTGTTCTTATAGAACTCTGATTAGGCAAAAGAGGGGAGTAAAACTAATAACTTAGATGGGAAAGAAATCTAACCTACTTGAGAGTTGTATGGAGTGTTGTTTTAGTCCTATCAATCCCAGATTATCAGCATAAAATCTCTCTCTCCCACCTTGCCTCTCTACTTAAGTAGTTTGTTCCCTATCAAACTATCTCCTGCTTACAAACCACATTTGCAGAGGTATAGTTTTAAAGAGACAAGCACTACAGCAATAGTTACAGAATGGAGTGTATGTTTAAATAAGTTTACTATGTCTGCAGTACTATATTGCCCCAGCAGCAACTTCCATGAAGAAGCTATGTTGCAGAGCTATATGTGTGCTTGTTAAAAACTGGCAGTAGTGGGAACTGACAAAAATCTGACAAGGAAGCAATTTTCCAATAAACTAGAGTTAAATATCACCCGAAGAAAAACAGTCATGTTGGAGAGTAAGATATTTAAGAACTAAATATTTGGCATTGAAATATCTTGATCTTTGTTCAGAATAGAGTTTCTGCATGAATGATCATGTAAAGGGGAGAAATGTGAAAGTCTCTCCTCAATGCTTTCCCTCCTTGGTAAGAACTAGTCGAGAAACTAATAATATGAATAAAGTATGAGATGATACTATATAACACTGAACTTCAATTCATGTTAATGAAGGGATTGGCAGGAAGCAGCAAGAGCTTTTCTTTCTGTAATTTGAGCTAAAATGAGGCTCCCCGTATGTACTTTCTTTCCAAGGCTGGTCTTCACCCCCCAGTGCTATACAGCAGTGCAGCTATGCCATTGCAGCACTTTGGTGAAAACACTACTATATTCCCATGGGGTAGTTAATACACCTCCGTGAGGAGTGACTGCTATGGCAACAGGCCACAAGGTGTTGCGTACGGGGAAGTGATGGGGTGTCAATACTGACCTCTGGGATGGAAAATCCCGGGGCCTGAGCGAAGCAGTTATACCCACATTTGCACCAAGCCGGAGGCATTTACAGCGGTACAGAAAGCCTTACGGGAAGTTAAGCCCTGCAGGCAAAACGGCAGCCTAGAGCATCGTGCCGAGAGCTAGTCTGTCCTCTTGTCCTCCCCCGCCCGGGGAGCAGCCGGGTCTGGGGCAGGCATCGGGCCGCAATTATGCCGAGCCCTTCGCGGTGTTACAGACGAGGGCGGTCTCCCTAGTGGATACAGCTAACGCCGTCCAGGACCTGGAAAGAGCCTGGCAGCCCCAAGCCCCGGGGCCACAGGCGGCGCTGTCCGTGCAGAGCTACCCGCAGCCGCGCCCCGCCCCGCCCCGCCCGCGAGCGGTGGGATCCGCTTAGCCAAGCTCAGAGGACACAGGCCTTGTGCCTCCCCGCCGCGGGCCTTGCGAGCCGGCCCCTGCCGCGGTTCCCCCGGGGCTGGAGCAAGGCCCGTCCCCGCGGCGCTCACCCTTGTAGTGCAGCTGGAAGGCGCCGTCCCGCAGCGGCGCGGGGAAGACCTCGCAGACCTTGTCGCGCACGTCCTGGTAGCGCGCGGGCGGCGGGAGGGCGAAGCGGCGGATCTCGCGGACCACCCCCTCCTTGCCCAGCAGGAAGGCCTTCACCGTCAGCGCGGCCATGGCGGGCGGGCGGCCTGTGGCGCAGCAGCAATTGGCGGCGGGGAGGCGGCGGGGGCTGTGCAGAGCGCGGCGCGGGCCTGAGCTCCCTCCGCCCGGCCGCTCGCCTTATACCGCGGGAGGCCGGGCCTGAGCCGGGGAAGTCCCCACCCCTGGGCGCCCCGCTAGGGGGAAGGCAGGGCGGGACGCGGCGCGGCTCAGGCACCTTCTCAGCGCCCGGCCGCGGGGCGGCTCCGGATTCGAGGCAGGGTCTGGAGGCTGAGGAGACGGGGGGAGTTAAAGAGTGTGGGGGGGGGGTTAGAGTGTGGGGGGGCTGTGGATTGAAGGAGCCTGAGGAGACGGGGGGGAGTTAAAGTGTGGGGAGGGGGGGTGGTTTAGAGTGGGGGGGAGCCCGAGGAGGAGACGCTGGGGGGGGCTAGATGGGGGAGGGGGCTGTGGATTGAAGGAGCCTGAGGAGACGGGGGGGGGAGTTAAAATGTGGGGAGGGGGGGTGGTTTAGAGTGGGGGGAGCCCGAGGAGGAGACGCTGGGGGGGCTAGATGGGGGAGGGGGCTGTGGATTGAAGGAGCCTGAGGAGACGGGGGGGGGGCGGGAGTTAAAGTGTGGGGAAGGGGGGTGGTTTAGAGTGGGGGGAGCCCGAGGAGGAGACGCTGGGGGGGCTAGATGGGGGAGGGGGCTGTGGATTGAAGGAGCCTGAGGAGACGGGGGGGGGGAGTTAAAGTGTGGGGAAGGGGGGTGGTTTAGAGTGGGGGGAGCCCGAGGAGGAGACGCTGGGGGGGGCTAGATGGGGGAGGGGGCTGTGGATTGAAGGAGCCTGAGGAGACGGGGGGGGGGGAGGCGGCTAGGACGTGGTAGGTGGGGGGGGGGATGGGACGAAGGGGGTATGTAGCGCTTGGCACTGGCAGGTAGTGACACCTGATCCCGAGTAGGTGGAGATCGCCCGCAAGGAAGCGGCCTTGTGAAAGCCAGCAGTCACCCTGACTCAGCACTTTCCCCCTCTGCTGCGGTCAGAGATTGAGGGGAGGCAGGCTTGCGGGGCACTAGCCACCCCTCAGTTGTTCTGGGAGGGGGTACAGGCCTCCCCAAGGGCCACAGACGATGCTGCTTGCCCCTGGCTGCAAGGACGGCCAGGAAGATCCACAGAGCTGGAGACTGAAATGAAACTGAGGTTCACACTGCAGCCAGTAGTTCATTCTTAGTGTAACACCTCCCTTTCAAGGGAATAAAGATACACTGGAGATGACTTTGGCATATTGAGTCTAAAGTACAATTTAGAAAGATGTAATTTGACAAAAACTTTTTATTTAAAATAGTTTTAATCTACATCAGTAGCAAGAGTGAAGACATAGTTATTTGTGAGCATCCAAAGAACCCAGTCAGAACTGAGGCCCCATGATACTAGGTGCTATACAAATACAATACAGATGTGGTACTGCTCTGAAGAAATGCATTTTAAACACCTATTACCTTTTGTGACACTATCTTATTTTCTTGTACAAATTACTAACCATCCTAAGTCTGTTGTTGATGAAACTGGAGACGGTTACAGTTAGGGACAGTTTGTGTTTGCTATTTAATCCATTATACTCATCACAAAAAGTAATATAATACAGATTCTGCTGTGTGTTGGACTCCCTGAAGCGTTTTGGAAACCAGCAGGGAGTGAGACAGGTTGCTTGCAATATTCAGAAATCTGCACATTAGAATTGCAATCATATTATTTTTCATCCAGTGCCTTTTCATCCCTGTAGATTTCTTGTGTGTTCCCCCCCTCTTTCTGGTTTTCTCTTATATTTCTCCTCTTTTACTCTTTCTACCCCCAGTCTTTTTTGCCTCTTCTAAAAAACAAAACAAAAACAAACCCCCCCCCAGCAGTTTCTTTTAACTTGTTTCTGCTTTAACAGGACTTTTAACTCCATGCTACCTTCAAGATTTCAACTAGTCCACTTTTGGCAATGGATGTGCTGAGGAAATCTGTTTTCCAGCACAAAAGAATGAATGGTTCTAAAAGTGTAACAGGAAACAAACATGAAGGTGTTCTGTTTTTTTTTTTTAAATCACAATACAAAGCTGTATAATAAGAAAAATAACTGAAAGGGAGTGAGAGATGACAGATAATATTTAATGTCTCCAGCTTTCTATGTAGTGGAAATAAGATTCAGTTAATCTGAAAGTGCTTTAACAAATCTTCAGCACCCTCCAGTAAATGCCAGTTGGTTTTGATATTTGAGGGCTGTCCGTGGTTTTAAACATGATTAGTTAAACACAACAACATCTATGCATCATTCAGGAACATGCTTCTGTTATTTTACAACACAACATCCAAGAACCTCTGGCATGGAGACATGACTGCATAACTTCTGCTGTACCACCGTATGCTATCCCAGGACCTGCAGCGCTGAGACACAGTAGTGTTACTGTACCTCATTCTATGGCAGACATGGCATTTGAGACCCTTTAGTCCTGACTAGTTGTGTTGCTTCCATAATGTTATAGACACAATGTTAGGCAGGAGTGGTTGCTGAATGGGGTTCCAAAATCTATGCTCTTTGATAATCAAAAGGTGAATGTGTCAATTCACAAGATTTGCCTCATACTCAATAGGTAGCATATGCCTGCCCTCCTCTTAGTAAATGCAGTTAAGTAATCATGCTAATAATCTCTCCTGGATCTGGATTTTTGAGACTTAAAAATAGATGCTTGCTGACATTAAGAAGGATGCTTGTGGGCTTTCCAAATTTGTTGGCAGCAATATTTGCAGATCAGATGCAGTTGACAGGACTCTTAATCAGGTCAGATAAGAATCCAGCTGGCAGAACAAGCTGTCTGAACCTTCCAAGTGTAATTAAAGATGGATCAATGAGTAATAGGTTCCCAGTTGGTATTAATATTGTTTCTCTTTAAGGGCCTGCTGCCCTGATTTTTAGTGATATACTTCTTAACCTAATATAATGAGAAATCTTGAGAGGCCTTGTCATGAATTAAAAGTTCTTGAGGGTTAAGGAAAAGATTCATTTATTTTTTAATAAGAATTTTTTTTTATTTGAGACATATTTTAGACTTGGCAGTATATTTAGCTTCCTGGTTAATCAATGAATAACATCATAATTTTTAAATAATTATGATGTTATTTATTTAAAGAATATTTTATGTTTATAGTAGACAGAATTGTTCCTTTTCGCCTTCAGAAGAACCACTTGAATTGCTTGGTAATAATGTTTTATGGCCACTGATCCATTTTGAAATGACGAGTTACTGTTTAAACCCATGACCAGGTAAATAGTGCTGTCTGTAATGAAACATTTTACTAGGTTTGTGAATATAGATACATGATGGGGCTTAATGATCCTAAACATGAAAGGGTTTGTGGGCAAAACAAAGATATAATCCACTAGCCCTCCCTTGTTTATATCATTTAAATTTGGAATTATTTGACAATGTTGGTAAAAGTTACTGACTTAACATTATGGGAGACTGAAGTCTTCTGTTTATCCACAAAATAAAAACAGAATGTCCACTAGCCATATAAAGATCCTCACACTGTCTTTGCCAATGTACTTCAGCCATGCCCTAGCAGACTCACCTCTAGGGTATGCAGACACTCAATACAGCCTATGTTTACTTTCTCTGTGCTGACGCAGTTAACGGGGGCAGTCAGTGTCATTTGTCAAGGTGGACTTTGCCCCAGTAGGAAATGACCTCAGAACCTCAACTCATGTTCTCTTATCACTAAGTGGCTATGTCTACACTCGCGGCTTCTTGCACAGGAAATATGCAAATGAGGCTAAGTGTGGAATATCATCGAGCCTCATTTGCATACCTAATGAGCTGCCATTTTTGCAGAAGAGGCTCTTGCACCAGAAGAAGCTGTCTACACTGTCCCTTCTTGCGCAACAAGAACCCTCTTGCACAATGCCGCTACGCTGATTATTTTCAGGAATAACGGCATTGCGCAAGAGGGTTTTTGTTGCGCAAGAAGGGGCAGTGTAGAGAGCTCCTTCTGGCGCAAAAGCCTCTTCTGCAAAAATGGTGGCTCATTAGGTATGCAAATGAGGCTCGGCGATATTCCATGCTTAGCCTCATTTGCATATTTCTCGCGCAAGAAGCCGCGAGTGTAGACATAGCCAATGGGCCTCAGACATTAACAATTCTTGGTATTAATTACATGGATAATATTTAGACAAGTGAAATAGAGATGTATTCCATTCTTGTTCGTCCTCTACAAATGTCCTGAGGGTTATTTTGGGGTATACCGTATAAGGGCTTCTCCATCCATTTCACAGATATGCCAGTACTGTTGCTCCAGTTTAATTTATACATCTGTAAAAAGCAAGAGCTGCACAAAATTAAAAACCAGAAGGAGATCTAAAATGTGAGCAGTGTGAACTTTAATCCAGTTAGCAAACATGAAAGGTGGCCAAAAGCCAGAGGAAGTTTCCCTGTCCTGATTGGTGTGCATTGAGTCATGCTAGTCTTCTGTTAATGCCGTCATGCTCCTTCCAGAAGTTTCTTCACTGAAAATACCAACAAAGGAAAATATTTGGAATTTGCACTCTGGGGCCCCATAAAGAGTACTGTTATTTGCCTAACATATCTGTCTGTAATTAATCTGTGTCCCCTATCCGGGTCCTTTCTCCTCATGTCCATAGAGCTGCTCATAGGGAATCAGTGATCCAGCTAAAGCTCCCTTTTCCTGCACTGGATTGTTGCCAACGGAGCCAGAATATATGTGTGGAGACATCCTCAGGTTAACATCCTGACCTCTAAGAATCTAAACTGATTCTGACACATACATTTATTACTATGAATAATCCTCCTGGTTTCTGTGATAGAGGTCCTCTCCCCCTTTAGACTATTCTCATCTTTTTGGAGAACAAAAGAGTGATCCAGAGAAATAGGTGGATGTGAGGGAGATTAAATCTCATTGGAAGTGAAACGGATTCAGCTAAAATTTGTCTTGTTCTGCCTGTCTGCTTCACATAGTTATTTAACTACACCGCTTCCAAAGAACTTTCAAAATAGTGATCCTTCTAGGATTTTTCTCATGTTTGGCCAGAGACAAGAATATTCGTGGGCAGGAAAACAGCAAAATTTTAAGGTTTATGTACTTTTTGATTCTCTCTGAAGCATGGGAACTAACTTAGAAGGCTTTTTGTAAGGAAGAATCCTGGACCGGATTGTGGTATAAATGAAAAAGATTGCTTCTGTGATTACGGTTAGCCTTACATTTCTGGCTTTATTTTTTCCTTAAGCTTTTGGGAGTTAATACATGACCAGAGTTGACCTGGAGATCTTGGGGTTCATATGAGCTTTGATAATTTTTCTTATGTTTGCTTGTGGATACTGTTTGTGGCATTTCTATCATGAAAGTTTTCAGTGGAGAAACCCAAGAACGGAGTGTAAATAAATAAGGTTGCTATGTCCTGAAAATTGCAGCAGTTTTCATTTTTGAACAAGCATTCACTCTGACAGAACACAATAAAAGAGACAGAGGGAGCTTTTAAAAGTATTTAAGAGGTTACAGTCAATCAGATGGTGAGTGAAGTACTGTATATATGTGTACAAGTCGGGTTAATAGGACAGAATTTTCTTATACATTTGTTAGACACCTTTGTAAAACACTGGTCTGTCCTACTGATTTCCCATTTGAAGAAGGTCTCTGATTCTCTGAAAATCTACAATTCTGGAGCGATGTGAGGGAGAGAAGGGGCTCAGCATTGCATAATTGTAGCAAACAACCTTCCTCCAATATTCCTCTTTTCTTCCCTCAAATTCTTCTTCAACCCGTACCCCCTTCTACAGGGAAGCCCTTTTTAAACTGACCAGGCAATTTCTATACAACAGCCTTATTCACCATGTACTGTTTGTGTCCAAATTATTTGTTTATATCTGTCAAAACTATAAACTCCTGGGCTCGGGTACTTCGTCTTCTTTGTTGTAAAGCACTAAGCAGAATGCGTATGTTCATGGAGTAATAACACTTTTCATTGGAGAAAACACTCTTGTATCAAAACAATTTCACACCAAAGGGTTTATGAGTACAAAAGGATGATGACACGATATATTCTGCAGTGGTGTTGAGATAGTGTTTGGGGAACCACGTCTACCTACATTAGTTTAAGGGATATGGGAAATGCAGCTAGCCTGGAAGCAGAGATCATCAGCAGCATAGACTGTGCATAAAGCTTAGCCTGAGTTATTCTGACTTTCTTCTTTATGACAGCATGCTCCATCTAGAGTTTTCCTAACTTTGAAATATACACACAAAATCATCTCATAACTTGCTGTCGGCTCACTGGAACCCCCCTGATGAACCCACCTGGACTACTTAAGAAACTAAGTCAGCTGTCTGTGACTCAGCTGGGTCCCATGATGATAGCTTCCTTTTTCCCCAAAGCTTGGAGAGGCAGTTGTAGACTGGATTATATAATGCTCTGGATCAGTGATCTCACATGTCCCCTCCCACAAACATACACACAGACATCTTGCTTGGTCATGGGCACAAGAGCAGGTCATTATGGTGTGATTTGCAGGCCGTTGGCTGAATCCAGAGTTCTTCCGGTGCTGTGACTGTGAGAAGTAATTACAGTGCTCCCAGGAGGAGTGATTCTACAGCTGAATGGCTATCACCAGAAAAATCTCTGCATGATTTTGGATGTAGAGGGATTTTCTTTCTCTTTCAAGGTCACAGGCAGGAGAGAAAGCAGCAGCCAGTCTTATTTCCATATGTTGAGGTTGGCTGTGAAATGTCAGGATTCTTCCACAAGACATCTCGTCTGTCAACACCAGTTTTAATTGGAGCATCATAACTTTTTTTAACACACAAATGCTCCTGGGAGGTATTTTCTTCATACTGCGTAGACATAGATTTTTTAAAAAAGTGCCTGGGTGATGGGGTGTAGGTAAAGCATCTATCTATCACACTCTTAGTGTTATACAAATATATGATTAAGAACTTAAGAACTGGCGAGCGAGAAAAAGATTTTTTTCACATGCACACCAAAGTATATTCTTATAGACATGTTACCCACTGCCATGTCCTTAAATTAAAGAATTCAAATGTGGTTAAGTGCCTTATTTACAATATTGCTTTTGGTTTTTTAAAGATCATTCAAGAACCTATGTACAGTGGTAAAACACTGCAGCACCTGCCTGTCAAACTGCCTGGCAAGCAAAATAATCAGTAAGTGAGGTAATTTATCTTGGTGATGTTATACAATCACAAATAAACTGGCTGAAACAGCCCTGCACTGGAATGGAGGACGGGCCAAAACAAAACTACAGAGGGACCTATAAACTTCTGAAGTTTGAAGTTAAACTCTGAATATAAGTTGCTGCTTAAATCTATGGCTAGATTTAATAGATCTTTCTCATCTGTAATTTGTATGCTGCCTTTATAAGAGCCTCGAGATTTGAATTTCTCTTGGCTGCTTCCTGCTGACAATAGGGTTGCTAACTTTCTAATCTCATGAAACTTAACACTCTTGCCCTGTCCCTGCCCTTAGGCCCTGCTCCTGCTTCACTCCTCCAAGGTCCTGCCCTTGCTCTCTCCATCTCCCCTCCCTCCATTATTCTCTCCCCCACCCTCACTCACTTTCATCCCATTGGGACAAATGGTTGAGTTATGGGAGGGGATGAGGGCTCCAGGGAGAGGCCAGAAATGGGTTTGGGGTGCAGGAAAGGGATCTGAGCTGGGCCTGAAGGATTTGAAGGGTGGGAAAGGCTCACCGTTGGGGAGAAGATGAGGGGTGTGAGCCCTGGTTGGGCGGTGCTTACTTCAGGTGCAAGCTGGAGGCAGCTGGCATGTCTGTCTCCAAGGCAGAGGAGCAGGCCAGGGGCCTCTGTGTGTTGTCTGTGCCTGCAGCTCAGGGTCAGGGCAGCCCTTGGAGCCCCTGCAGCCACTCCTGTGCCTAGGAGCTGGACGTGCCGGCCACACAGTGTTACATGTAGCCAGGCAGGCAGGGAGTCTGGTTATCTCTGCTGCACTGCCAACTGGACTTTGAGCAGCCTGGACAACAAAGTCCTTTTTTACCTGGGATTCTTGTCAGAAACTGTATGCCTGGCAACCTTAGCTGAAAAGGTGTTTTCAGTTGAGGGCTCTTGGTTCTGAAATGTATTCCATATTCACAGGCGTGCATACAGGGTGTGCCTGTTGTGCCAGGCACACCCTAATGTCTTAGGGTTGCCAGGTGTCCAGTTTTCTACTGGACAATCTGTTTTTTTGGGGTTCTGTCTGGTAAAAAAAAATCCAGAAAATACCGGACATGTGCAATGTCTGGTATTTTCTAGTTTTCCGACTGGGCACCCGTTAGCCAGGCAGGGGGAGTGTCTGGGAGGTGGGGCATGATCGGTGCTGAGAGCCCTGGTTGCGTGTGAGGAGGAGGGGCCCTGGTCCGTGCTCCTGCGCACTGGTCAAGCGAGTGGTGGAGCCGCAGCCGGACTGACTCGCGCTTCGCCTGGACCGTGTGGGGGGGCAGGAGCACCCTGGGATCTGCACTGCCCGGGTCAGTCCCACTCCCCACTGGCTGATACGCTTCTCCCCCCAGCCCCTCCTGGCCGGCCGGTTGGTTCTCCCCTACTTCTCCTCCCGATCTTCTCCGGCCAGCCCCGCTGCACCCGCCGCCAGCCCTGCTTCCAGCAGCCAGTTCTCCCCTCCTCTCCCGATCTCCTCCAGCCCGCCCCGCTGTACCCAACCCCCACCTCCGCTGCCAGCTCCACCTCCCGCCGGCCGGTTCCTCCTCCTGATCTTCCCCAGCCAGCCCCGCTGCACCCTCTGCCAGCGCTGCTTCCGGCAGCCAGTTCTCCTCTCCTCCTCCTGAGCTTCCCCAGCCAGCCCCGCTCCCACTGGCTGCCTCCCCATCCCCCCGATCTCCCCCGGCCAGCCCCGTTCTGCCCGACCCCCACCGAGCAGCTCTGCTGCCCATCGGCCGCCCCTCCCCCAGCCAGCCCCTGACTACTCCCCTGCCAGCTCTGCTTCCCGGCCCCCCCCCTTCCTCCCGGCCAGCCCCGCTCCCCTCTCAGCCAGTCCCTCCCACCCTCCATGAAGTGTGTCCGGTATTTTTTTTTAAGACTACCTGATAACCCTATAATGTCTCAAAAAAAAAGTGGCTTTGCATTTTAATTTAATCGCGTGATAGGCTCTTTTAGTTTTAAAATATGGATTTCTGTATTATGCAATAAGCGCCGAATTGCACATGTAAAAAACAAACTAAGAAGTACAATGTCCCATACTTAAGTTTGTATTTTTTAAGTAAAGTTTAGTTGTTAATTTAAAAAAAAGTAAGTTTAGTTAAGTTTTAGTTTCTTTAGTTTATTTGATGAATAAAAATAGTATCCTTTATGCTTGAGTATTCAATAAATGTTCGCCTTTAAAAAAAAAAATAAATAAAATTCCCTGGGTGCACACCCTAATGAAATGAGCTGCGCATGCCTATGTCCGTATTGCCAACCTCAAATATTCAAAATCATGAGACTGGCTTAAAAATTGTGCTTTTGCAAACAAATTGATTATTTTTAGTTGCTCTTAGGAATTTCAGCCTTTGCAGTTCTTATTTTCAAGCTTTTCTCTTAATTCATGAAAGTTAGAATCTTCCTCCCCCTGTATTTTTGACATGCTAAGTACTGTTTGACCTGCATTGTATAATATGAAGCCCATCCGCTTATTCAGGCCTTTATGAGGGCAAAGTGTGATTATGGAAATTATAAAGACCTGTATCCTGGGGTGAGACCCCAATTAATTTGTTTATTGGTAAATTATGAATGTTATTTTAATTAATGTGTATGTGTCCACAGAACAGGTAACAGGTGAATTTTACAAAAGTAACAAATAAATTAGATGCACTAAATCAGGGGTAGGCAATACTCAGTGGTGGTTTGCCAGGATTAGCCCCGGGTGGGTTGTCACCACTATATTTACCTGCACTGCCACAGGTACCAGCAATCACAGTTGCTATTGGTGGCGGATCACCATTCCCGGCCAATGGGAGTGTTTGGAAGCAGTGTGGACTGGGACACTGCTTCCCACTGCTCCCCGGCAATCACAGCCACCTGTGACCATGCAGGTAAAATGTGGGCTGGCTTCCAGCTTGCAACACAGAGATCAGAGACTTCAGAGGTTAATGTTTCTATTGTCTACACACAGAAGCAATCTTTATTCACTAGAATAGTATCGATGAAGTCAATGAAATGACTCGGGTAAGTAAGAATTACTAGGTGAGTAAGGGTTGCAGGATCAGGCTTTTAAAAAAAAAGTCTTGTTTACAACTGAACAAAATCAGTTTCAGTATATTGATTTGTTAGTGGATAGTAAACAACACGAATCAAATTCTTCCTTTGTGCAATGCTCCTGGCTGATTTAAATACAATTAAATTGACCCTATAAACAGATAAAAACAGACCAAATTGTTTCAAAATCTGATTTCTGTTGGTCTACAGATTGGCAAACCACTCAAGTTTATAACTTTCTAGTTCCAAGTCCTTTAAAAATTACGTTACTTTTCCAGGCACTAGCTTCTCTTTGCCATGTTCATCCGTCATTGATTTACTCTCAGTAGACATTAAATGCCATTTCTTTAACTAAGATTAAATACTTTTGCTAAAATGACAGCAAATGTGCACTGCAAAGCCAAATTGATCAGGACATATTTGCAGATTAAAATATTCATAAAACTCTGCCAAGCACATCTGTAGGGGCTTTAGTGGCTACATATAACTGGGCTGCTTGCTTGCCATAAAATGGTCATTTTATTAAGCTCTGACTATTCCTATTTGTGTCTTCATTACCACTGCTGTCCAAGGACTTGGCTTCGAACGGTATTGGTATAGCTTACAATATAAGCACCTTTATAAGTGTGTTCATAGGGGTTTGTATCACTTTAACAATATTGGTTTATAAATTGAGATAGTTAAGGTAGTACAAAAACTGTGTATTAAGTGTTTCACCAGAATTCCAACAGCCACTATAATCACTAGTTCTTACAAATATAGCCCAATGTCCAGTGTGCTTCAGCAGCAGCCCTAGGAACTAAGCTGTGGACTACAAACTATGGCATGTTGGGAGAACGTCCTGGTTTCGGCCTCTGTTCTCTCTCCCCCCGCCCACCTATGCCAGATCCCTGCACTGGCTAAGCTAGGAGCATGTAGCAGGCAAGCAGAGAAGAGGCTGCTGGACTGTAATCCTGTTCTATGTATTTTACAGGTAGGACCAAAAAGAACTGAAAGAGCAAACAAGGAAAGAGAGGTTTCATCTACTAGTGATGTGTACAGGCAACTCTCACTAGTGTAAGTTGAAATAGGTATATATATCAAACAACAAACAAACCCATTGGCTAAAGTGTGAAGACCTTTCATACTCCATTGCTTCTCTTCTGTGGCTCGGCTAAGGCCTTGTCTACACTGGGTTTTTAATCACTACAGTGCAAATCTTTAGTGTAGCCATTATTTTCATTGATGCAATGCTATTTGCAAATGGAACCGGGTAAGTTTTAAACTGTGGTAAACTGGACTAATCCAAAACATATTGCCTCACTCATGCCTCCAGTCAGACAGCTGTTAAGGAGGGTGAAAGGCTCATGGAAGGAGAACATTTAGCTGGAGCAGAGGGGAACCATCCCAAAGTTGGGACCCTAGTGTGACGTAGTGGGGGTGCTGTCTGCTCTGTAACCTGGGGTCCCCTTGCTCTGTGATGTGTGATTCCCACTGACTCACCCACATGTTGTGATGTAGTGTCAGTACCTTGCTGGTTGCTGTGCTTGGGCTCTGGATGACCCCTACTGGCCTCTGCCTGTGAGCATTGCCCAGCAGGTGGGCTGCCTAAATCACTTAGACAAAGACCCAACCAGTCAGAGGAGTTGAGGCAGCGAGGGAACTAGAGAAGTGAGTGTTCGGGAGAAGGGGAGTCTTGGGCAGAAACCATGAAGGGGACAGACTAAGGAGGGGCTGGAATCTAGGGGCCCAGGGACCCCATCTCAAGGGGTCGGAGGCATCCTGGCCCAGACTCCTGTAGACACATCACGTCGATGCTGTGCTGTATCCTGGAAAAACAATAAACCCCCTCTATTCTACCGGCTGGCGGAGTCTGTTCATGCTGCTACGGGGGTGCAGAGTCGGGGGAACCCCAACTACGCCATCACACCTAGTTCCAGATGATGTTATGGTATCTTCTCACACGGAGGCTACCTCTCGGGGAAGGGAACTCCAGTCATTAGGAAAAGGCAGGTGTTGGTAATGGGGGATTCGATCATTAGAAACATAGATAGCTGGGTTTGTGATGACCAGGAGAACCATATAATGACTTGCCTGTCCTGTACGCAGGTTGCGGATCTCTCGAGACATCTGGAGAGGCTTATACGTAGTGCTGGGGAGGAGCCAGTGGTCATGGGAAGGGTAGGAGAGAGGTTCTGGAGGCCAAATTTAGGCTGCTAGGAAAGAAACTGAAATCAAAGACCTCTGTGGTAGCATTCTCTGAAATGCTTCCAGTTCCAAGTGCAGGGCCAGGTAGGCAGGCAGAACTTCAGAGTCTCAATGTGTGGATGAGACAATGGTGTTAGAGAGGAGGGGTTTAGATTTATTAGGAACTGGAGGAACTTTTGGGTAAGGGAGAGCCTATATAGGAAGGATGGGTGCCACCTAAATCAAAATGGAACCAGATTGCTGACACTTCATATTAAAAAGGTTGTAGAGCAGCTTTTAAACTAATGGCTGGGGAAAAGCCAAAGAGTGCAGAGGAGCACATGGATCGGACAGAGACATCTCTTAAGGGAGGGTCTATAAATAGAGATTCTCTATGTTCTAGTCAGGAGGAGTATGAAAGATGATAAAGTATGGCTAAGGTCTGATGAGAAAGAAATGAAAAAGAGTCTAACACATCAGGAAATGGCAGACAGATAAATAGGGACAATTTTTTAAAGTGCTTATACACAAACGTTAGAAGTGTAAATAATAAGGTGGGTGAACTAGAGTGCCTCATATTAAAGGAGGATATTGATATAATAGGCATCACAGAAACTTGGTGGAATTAGGACAATCAATGGGACACAGACATACCAGGAGACAAAATATATCGGAAGGGCAGACCAGGTTGTGCTGGTGGGAGAATGGCACTATGTGTGAAAGAAAATGTAGAATCAAAAGAAATAAAAATCTGACATGAACCAAAATGTTCCATCTCTATGGACAGTAATTCCATGCTCTAATAATAAGAATATAGCAGTAGGGATATATTATTGACCACCTGACCAGGACAGTGATACTGACTATGAAATACTAAGGGAGATTAGAGAAGTTATCAAAATAAAAAACTCAATAATAGTGGGGGATATCCCCATATTGACTGGGTACATGTCACCTCAGATAAAAAATTTTTATCTTTTATCAGAGATAAAATTTCTTGATACCTTAAATGACTGCTTCTTGGAGCAGCTGGTTCTGGAACCCAGAAGGAGAGAGGCAATTCTTGATTTAGTCCTAAAAGGAGTGCAGGATCTGGTCCAAGAGGTAAATATAACTGGACTGCTTGGCAATAGTGACCATAATGCAATACAATGTAACATCCCTGTGGTGGGAAAAACACCTCAGCAGCCCAACGCTGTGGCATTTAATTTCAGAAAGAGAAACTACACAGAAATGAGGAGGTTAGTTAAACAGAAATTAAAAGGTACAGTGACAAAAGTAAAATCCCTGCAAGCTGCATGGAAACTTTTCAAAGACACCATTACAGAGGTCCAACTTAAACGTATGCCCTAAATTAAAAATCCTGTAAGAAAACCAAAAAAGTGCCACTGTGACTTAGCAATCCAGTAAAAGAAGCAGTGAGAGATAAAAAGGCATAGTTTAAAAAATGGGAGTTAAATCCTAGTGAGGAAAATAGAAAGGAGCATAAACTGTCAAATTAGGTGTAAAAATATGATAAGAAAAGCCAAAAAGGAGTTTGAAGAGCAGCTAGCCAAAAACTCAAAAAGTAATAGTAAAATGTTTTTTAAATACATCAGAAGCAGGAAGCCTGCTAAACAACCAATGGGGCCCCTGGATTATCAAGATGCTAAAGGAGCACTCAAAGATGATAAAGTAATTGCGGAGAAACGAAATGAATTCTTTGCTTCGGTCTTCATGGCTGAGGATGTTAGGGAGATTCCCAAACCTGAGCCATTCTTTTTTAGGTGACAAATCTGAGGAATTATCCCAGACTGAGGTGTCATTAGATGGGGTTTTGGAACAAATTGATAAACTTAACAGTAACAAATCACCAGGCACCAGATGGCATTCACCCAAGAGTTGTGAAAGAACTGAAATGTGAAATTGAGGAACTATTAACTGTGGTTTGTAACTTATACTTTAAATCAGCTTCTGTACCTAATGACTGGAAGATAGCTAATGTGACGTCAATATTTAAAAAGGGCTCAAGAGGTGATCCTGGCAATTACAAATTAGTTGAAACCATAGTAAAGAATAAAATTGTCAGACACATAGATGGATGTCATTTGTTGGGGGAAAGTCAACATGGTTTCTGTAAAGGGAAATCATGTCTTACTAATTGACTACAGTTTTTTGAGGGGGTCAACAAACATGTGGACAAAGGGGATCCAGTGGATGTAGTATATTTAGATTTCCAGAAAGCCTCTGAAAAGGCCCCTCACCAAAGGTTCTTAAATAAAGTAAGTTGTCATGGGATAAGAGGGAAGGTCCTCTCATGGATTGAAAACTGATTAAAAGACAGGAAACAAAAGGTAGGAATAAATGGTCAGTTTTCAGAATGGAGTGAGGTAACTAGTGGTGTCCCCCAAGGGTCTGTACTGGGACCAATCCTATTCAACCTGGTTATAAATGATCTGGAGAAAGGGGTAAACAGTGAAATGACAAAATTTGCAGATGATACTGAACTGCTCAAGATAGGTAAGACCAAAGCAGACTGTGAAGAGCTTCAAAAAGATCTCACCAAACTAAGTGATTGGGCAACAAAATGGCAAATTAAATTCAATGTTGATAAATGCAAAGTAATGTACATTGGAAAAATAATCCCAATTATACATACAATATGATGGGGACTAATTTAGCTCTAACTACTCAAGAGAGAGATCTTGGAGTCATTGTGGCTAGTTCTCTGAAAACATCCACTCAGTGTGCAGCAGCAGTCAAAAAAGCAAACAGAATGTTAGAAATCATTTTTAAAAGGGATAGAGAATAAGACAGAGAATATCTTATTGCCACTATATAAAACATGGTACGCCCACATCTTGAATACTGGGTACCGATGTGGTCGCCTTATCTCAAAATGGATATATTGTCATTGGAAAAGGTTCAGAAAAGGGCAATAAAAATGATTAGGGGTTTGGAACAGGTACCATATGAAGAGAGATTAAAGAGACTGGGACTTTTAATTTTAGGAATAGGAGACTAATGGCAGTATGATAGAGGTCTATAAAATCATAACTGATGTGGAAAAAGTGAATAAGGAAAAAGTATTTACTTGTTCCCATATGTAAGAAGTAAGAGTCACCAAATGAAATTAATAGGTAGCGGGTTTAAAAGAAACAAAAGGAAGTTTTTCTTTATGTAGCGTGAAGTCATCCTGTGGGACGCCTTGGGATGTTGTGAAGACCAGGAATTTAACATGGTTCAAAATTAAACTAGATACATTCATAGAGGACAGGTCCATCAATGGCTATTAGCCAGGACAGGTAGGAATGGTGTCCTCTGTTTGTCAGGGTATGTCTACACTACCACCCTAGTTCGAACTAGGGTGGTTAATGTAGGCATTCGAAGTTGCAAATGAAGCCCGGGATTTAAATATCCCGGGCTTCATTTGCATCTTGCCGGGCGGGCGCCATTTTTAAATGCCCTTAGTTCGAACTCCGTGCCCGCGGCTACACGCGGCACGGAGTAGGTAGTTCGAATTAGGATCTCTAATTCGAACTACCGTTCCACCTCGTTCCACCTCGTTCCACGTGTAGCCGCGGGCACGGAGTTCGAACTAAGGGCATTTAGAAATGGCGCCCGCCCGGCAAGATGCAAATGAAGCCTGGGATATTTAAATCCTGGGCTTCATTTGCAACTTCGAATGCCTACATTAGCCACTCTAGTTCGAACTAGGGTGGTAGTGTAGACATACCCTCAGAGACTGGAAATGGATGACAGGAGAGCGATCACATGATGATTACCTGTTCTGTTCATTCCCTCTGAGGCATCTGGCATTGGCTACTGTTGGAAGACAGGATACTGGGCTAGATGGACCTTTGGTCTGACCCAGTATGGCCGTTCTTTTGTCTACACAAAGGTGTTTGGCTAGACACACAAAGTAGACAGGGCCTCAGGAAGGACTATATAACGGTTGTTATATCACTGTGTAAACAAGTATGTCATAGAGTACCTATTGAGGAAGCAGTAGTTTAGAAATAAAAAAGCTCCATTTACACAGAAATATCTTGGCAAAGGTCAGTGTTGGGGAAGGAAATATGGGGAAAAAACAGTACAGTACATGTTTTGAGATTTTTTTCCAAGTGTTGCACTGCACCCATGATGAAAATTTCATGACCATATCATGTGCCTCGGGGGAAATTGCTGTGTCTGAGCTACAGCCCCTTGTGATATAATTGCAACACCAGTTATAGAACAACTATAATCCAGTGCAGAATGGTGTGAGTCAGTGCAGATAATTCATCATGCACTATGACAAAGGCTGCCAATCTACTCCTCCCCGCTTTGTTGTCAAACACTGCTTTTTAAAACCCTTTGCATATTTATTTATAATGATTTAGTTATTCTTTCAGTAATAAAACATATTTCTGGTGTACTGGGCTTTTGTCAATGACAGCCTGTTTTGTTCTGCACTGCTGCAGAATATTTTCAATTTCATACGAAGTGCAATGAACTATGGAGAAAGCTAGAGAAAGCACTAAAAAATGTGCTTTGGATGATAAGGGTGACATATTGTGTGGGTAGGGAGTGGTGGTAAATTAGGTTATGACACAGAGGGTTTAATCCTACTTCTCTGCAATATTTAGGATTTCCTATGTGGGAAAATTGAGAAACTGAGAGAAATGAGAACTTTAGACTTGAGAACTAAGCCTTTTGGAAAACACAAGATTGAACCATTATATATTGAGCTGTCTTTATTGCACACTGTTCTTCCATTTCCTGTCCATCTCAGTAGAGACAAATGTGGTTGTGGCACTCGTGCTTTGTGCATAAAAATCTAGAGAAGGACCAGAAAGTTACACAATTCAGACCTGAAATCTGTATTTTGATATCCCAAAGCTTGGGACTGTCTGGATCCAGGGTTTTGGTTTGGGCCATTAGGAGAGGGGGGATCAGCTGCAAAATTCACATTTGGATCTGGATTTAGATTCAAAATCCCGGGAGTGTTGGGAATGTTTGATTATGAGGTTTTAGCCTCTATACAAAAGAGCTTACAGACTCTCTTTCTCCCCCTTCAGACTCCATCCATCATCACGCCAGAGGTACCCAGCGTAGATAGGTAGCGCAAGCCCACCTCTTAGCTTCCGTTTCCGAACTATAATAGCGACTTCACAAATACCTCTCTCCCTCGGGTTCTCAAAGCCGTGGTGGAAACAACAGGTGGCGCTGCTAGCTTGGCTGAACCCAGAGCAGGACATCTGGACACATCACTTCGCTTCTATTCCATTGCATTTTGTGTCGTCAGTCAAACTTGAAGAAATACCAGGAGGAAAGGAATCCATGCTGGGTTTTGTGCTACGCCTTTCAGATTCACGTGGAATGCAACCGATTGGCAATGCAGTGGTTTTTTGTATCTCCTTTAACTTCTTGCTAGCAGGGATGAGCCACGAGGAGGCTATACATTTTTTTTTCTATGACAGTGTTGCCTGCTACTAGCAGTACTCCAGGTAAATGTGTGTCTGTGCTTGTATTTTAAACATTTCCCGCCCCATCTCCTAAAATGACGTTTTAAATCTTGTTACGTATGCTTCCCCAAAGCTTTTTAACTACAACAGGAACAAATAATTCCCAGCACTCTGAAACTTTCTTTATCAAGGATTTATTCTGACACATGAATTGAGAGGGCAATTTAATGTAGATGATTCAGTCTTTTGTGTTATACAGTGAGGCTGAAATGTGTGCAATACAGCACTGTTTTTTCTTCCAACATGCCGCACGTTTTTAGTTGCCTGGAAAGTGAGCATGCTCTCGCGTACTCTAATGAAAAGTAAGGATACGCTTTTGAATAAAATATCCCAGCGTCTGTGTAGCTTCGCAGGCTGAAAACGACATCGATGTGAAAGCTGACAGCAAGTAAAATACTGACATACGACGATGGTAATAAAAATGAAGGATGAAGCACAATAAAGTGACTTAAGGCCGTAATTAAGATCCTTGCAACTTACATTTATGATTTAATTACCCACGATCTGTGATTGTATTTGCTTTAATTGTTTTGGGTGTTTCATAATTTCCCCTTTTCTGTTTACATTTAAAAGTGTTAAATGGCTAATGCAGACTGAATGTAATTTTCATATAGCCATTTAAAAACCACAAGTGTATATAAATCACCAAAAGGAAAAACAGACAGGACAGCGACTAGTGCATACGAGTTCATCCAATCTTTCATTATTGAATACAAAGAATCGTATTTATTATTCATCATAAGAGAGAGAAAAATACCCCAAGTGGGATAATTGCAGGAAGCTCCTATTTGCATATGGAAGAAGACATTGTGTATTTAATATGATTGTTTTAATGACTCAGACAGTTAAGCCAGAAAGCCTTGTCGCCTGCCCCCATGTATTCACCCGCCTTGATGTAATTAGGCATCGTAACAGCCAAGGGTTTGGCCTGCCTTTTGTGGGGGGGGGTTGTTAGAAGTTGCCATCCTGGTGGTCATTGTGCATTAGGAATGCACCGCCACCAGGCGCGCACACATACACGCACCTGCACGCTTACACAGTCATCTAATGCACAGGGGCGCCAGCGCACGCAGGAGCCCGGGGGCAACAAAGACAGGGCCCCGTTTCCACGAGCACACCCGGGCACGCTCCCTGCCGGCGCGTGCCCCCGCGAACACGCCGCCACCTGTCCACGGAGAGACGCGCGGCGCCCTTGCACGCGCACTTTGTCCCCCCCCCCCGCCCCCGCCGCTTGCACGCCCGCCCGCCTGGCCGTAGCAATAGCATGTGCGCGGCGCCTTTAACTCGGTGCCATCCCCGCCCCTTCCCCTCCTCGGCGGCAGCCCCCTCCCTGCTCCGGGGACCGCGAGCGGCAGCCCCATCCCGCTGGAGCTGGCGGCCCGGCCGGGCGCGGCCAGTGCATGAGGGCAGCGGGCGGCGGCGAGTCCCTCCCGCCCGCCGCGGCAGCCCCCGCCGCCTCCGCTCCTCGCCGGGGCCGGGGCCCGGGAGGCTGAGGCCGCGCCGCGCCCGGGACATGCGGCCTCCCCCGCCGCCGCGGAGGAGGAGATGAGGCTCCGCAATGGCACCTTCCTCACCCTGCTGCTCGGCTGCCTCTGCGCCCTGCTCTCGCTCTCCTGGTACGGGGCCTTCAGCGGGCACAAAGGTAAAGGGGCGGCCGGGCATCGCCAGCGGGGACCCCCCCCCGCAGGGCCTTCGGGGACCGCCGGCGGAGGGGGGGGTGTCCCTGAGCCAGAGCTGGGCCCCCCTCCGGGCTGCTTCGCTTGGGGGACCTTCCCTCATCTCCTGGGGACCTGCCCCTCTAGCTTGGCACCCAGTGCCAGGGCCTCCCCCCTGCCCTTACTGCCCCTGTGGCAGCCAGCCCCTCGCAAGCCCTGTTCTGCAGGAAAGGGACGTTTAAGGATCTCTTCCAGCCATTCCTCTCCACGGGGTTAAGGGGCTGCCCACTCTTCCCTTCCTCCGGAGCAGCATCCTAGATCCCTCTCCCAGTACCTGGGGGACAGGCCCAATGGAAAGGCAAAAGGGACCGGGCACTGAATAGCACCAGTGCCTCTCCCCCCCACCCCCTTTTTAGCTATACCTGTCCTTTCTGCTGCAGAATATGAATTTTCCCCTCCACCCTCCTCAGGAGTACCCATGGAAACCCTAGGTACACACCCCAGGGGGCTCTAGGGATTCCTTCTGTAGCGTGAAGTTTGTTCGCAGTTTGCAACCAGTTCCACAGCCTAGAGTTGAGCTCTAAAGGTGCATCTCATGGGCTTCCTAACCAGTAACGATTCAGGCTTTTTAAACTGGTACTCTGGGTTCCCCTTTCTCCCCACTTTAGTGGTGAGTCTCTGGAGTAGACTCTTGATCTCTCCTGTTACCCCATTGTGAACTTCCCATTGTTTGTGTGTGCTCTGGCCTGTAATGATAAGACAGCTGTTTGGAGTAGCAAAAGCTCCAGTTTGGAGTTTGATCCCACATACTGAATGACAAGCAGTCAAGTTCTTAGGTAAACTGATAGCTTCCTGCACTTCCTAGGAATTCATTACCATAGGCTGTACTTAATTCCTGAGTTCCTGTGTAGCCTTGGCTGGAGGATAGATTTTCCTTTGTCTTGCTACCTTGTCATCGTCCTGGCTGCTTTGTTTCTCCTGAAATTGAGTTCTGATCATATCTGTCCATAGGTTGGCTGGTCTGGGTATTTCTTTTTTGTTGTAGCATGTAAGTGTTTGTCAGTCATGGGGCTCACTTCTCTTTTAAATATCTCTACTCCCCATCCTGGCCAGAATTCACTGGCCGAGGAAAGTGGATGCAGAGCTCCCTGGAGCTGATTTGGTGCCAGGAGTCTTTGCAGAGTGATGTGAAGCAAGTGCCTGTTGGTCAGAAGAGGAAGACATTATTAACAAGGCTCTATGCACTCAGTGGCAAGCATGACCTAAATTCTGTGGCAAGGCCCTGGAGTTCTACAGCACTCCAGTACAGCAGGCTAGAGATACAGCAGCAGCTGCAGAAAATTTAAGAAAGGAATTTTGTATTCAATATGAAAATGAACTGTAAAATCAGAACAGTAATCCCCTTGTTTAATATGATATTATGTTTGTTTTATACTCCCATTATTTTTTTTAATATTTAAAGTTTGCTGAAATTTGCATTGAGAACATGAAACTGTATTGTTTAAATGATTGAGGGTCGAAGCTGGAGGCTTTGGGAATGGAAAAGACATCTGCAGCTTTTGGCATGTGGAAAGGTGTGGGAAGCAGTTTAGGATAAGCACACTAGCTGAATGTTTACTAAAATCAGCAGTGAAATAGTTAATAAAAATATAACTTTAAAACAATTGAAGCTTATCTGATGGAGCACAATTCTGCAGAATACACAGGGCCCTGTTTTTATGTTAGGTTCCATTATACAGAAAAAAGAAAGACCAAATCTCGTATGTCCTGTATGTATATAGAACAAAAAGTAAGACCAAGCATCTCAGGAGAATCCCATATATTTTTATAATAACATAATAGCTACTTTCCCCAGCCTGTATGCCACAGCTACAAAGTCCTGTTTTTTCTTTGGCTGGTGAAAAATTACCGTTGCTTCTGAACTGTAGCTCTCACTCTCTGGTCTGAATTAACTAGTGGATACTGCACCTTTCTTACTCAGTGGAGCATTCGTTCGTTAAAAGTCCTTAAGTCTGCACTATCCATCTATCTAATGGTTGCTCCGTTTCCTGCCATCCTCTCTTCTTTCTTTATGGTTGTAAAATTGATTTTGGCTTTTTATGAAACACTATTTGGTTTTCCCGTCTTACTCATTAACTAAAAGGTTCTGCTAACTATGTTTCTAGCATGGTTTAAATCCCATTATAGCCATCTCCCTACAGCACTTCAGATAGAAAGATTGTTGAGCATGATTTTAGGGCAAAAGTGTCTATAATTGTCTCATTGGCTGCATATTACTTTCAAGATTTCCCCTCTAAAAATATATCACCAGTTTTGTTATGTTCGTTCCACCAAAAATGTCAAACCCTGTCGTAACTTGTATGTGTACAGAAATGATCTGGAAAGCTGATTTTCTGTGATGGACACAGATGTTATTCACTATTTTAAAAGAACCTCAAACACCTTTCTGTATTAGAAGAATGGCAGATTAGTAACTGGAGTTTCCTGAATTGTAGTTGCCAAGTGTAAAGAAGCAGGTGTTTTCTGCAATACTTCCTTAAAAATAGAATTCTAACCTTTAATTTCAGAATAATACATTTACTCTAGACACTTTTTTAGTTTGTGGCGGCATATTAATAAGGAAGCCTGCTTTTTCCTTCCTTCCCAGTACACAAGGTGTCAAACTGACAACACAAGAAACTTAAATGAAAGTACATTAGAATCTGAGTTATGAACTGACCAGTCGACCACACATCTCTTTTGGAACTTGAAGTACGGACCGTCCTTGCTATAAATCCAAAATATGTTCCAAAAAACTTGGACTTATAGCGAAACAACTTAAAGTGGGAAATTTTTTTTCCCACAGCTGACTTCCATTTGTGCACTTTTTTTTTTGTGCAACTTAAGAGCACAGAATGGGAGGACTTACAATGCATCATTTCCTACAAGCATCAATGACTTTAGTGCAGAATGGATATATACCAGGGTGACTCATAGCGGGAATGCCCTGTACACAATCAGCAGCAGAGACCAACCAACCAACTCTTCTTCCAAAAAAGCAAACATAAAAGTTAAACATAAACTATTAAAAAAAAAAAGCATAATTTTCTTCTGCATAGCCACGTTTCAAAGGTGTTTTAAGTTATTGTTCAGTTGCTGAAAGAACTACCATAGCATTTTGTTCTGAGTTACAAACAACCTCCATTCTTGAGGTGTTTGTAATTCTGTGGATTTACTGTATCCCCTCTCTATCTCATTGATGTTTTGGAATGACCATCTCTAGGGACCTGCTCATGTTCCTGCTATAGCTGTGATTTTTGTTACTCAGTAGGGTCATAGTTACTATATAATAGGGTTCATGAAGCAGATTTTCTGCTATAACAGTGACATTTGTGTGTCTACACTTAGTGCTCATATCCTTGCATTCTGGTAAAAGCGATCTACCTGCAAAAACTGGGTTGCTGCGTCAAGTGATTTCTAGTTACTTTATGGCTCCCATCACTATAGTGTCTTGAGTGTCTCACAGTCTTTAATGTATTTAACTTCACAACACCCTTGTGAAGTAGGACAGTGCTATTGTTTTACAGGTGGGGCGCTGTGGCACAGGCCCGTAAGTGACTTACCCAAGGTCACACAGGAAGTCTGTGGCAGAAACAGGAGATGATCTCACATCTCCCAACTTCCAGGTCAGTGCCCTAACACCTGGATAATATTTTCTGTTGTACAATTTAAAACAACATCCCTGCAGGACACCCAAGTATAAGGGAGGATTGCTCTGAGAGGACTTACCACTTAGCGACTGGGAGGAAGGGGGACTGGCCAAACCAATTATATAAACATACTGGATGACAGAGGGGCTTGTCCACAAAGCAAAAATGAAAATGGTTTTGAACTGGTTGTATATGACAACCATCTGTCAGCAGCAAAAAGCTTATTAGCTGACGTTACTTACTAACAAAGTTGTGACCAGATGGAGAGCATACAAAATCCCTGCCAACCATAGTAGTGACTGCTTACAAACCTGGTTAAGATATTTCGGTGCACAGGAGCAAGAGGGGCAGGGCAGTCTTAACCACTAGGGTTGCCAGGTGTTTGGTTTTGAACTGGACAGTCCAGTATTTGAGCTTTCTGTTCAGGAAACAAATTGAGGAAATATAAATGAGAAAATATAAATGTCCAGTATTTTCTAAATAAGATGTAATGTAGATTGTGATGTAATGTCAAGTGTGTCCAGTATTTTTGTTGAAACCATCTGGCAACCCTATTAACCACCCAACCCCCACAACCAACCTTTTACTGTTCTAGTATCCAGCTAAATATTAGACATCACTAAGAGTAGCCCAGAACATCAGATAGGCTGCTGAAATTCTTGTTTTGGATTTTGGAAGGGATTTTACAAGCGATTGCTTTTTGTGTTCCTCCTTTCTGCCCTTCCTTTTTTCCACCACACATGGCCAAGATGTAGGGGAAAGTAGCCAACACCATTAAATAAGTTTGTTTGTTTGCTCTTTTGATGTGGTACTTTGCTGGGGCTATATCCAGAGTTTTGTGTGGATACAAAATCTGTATCTGCATCCAATCAGCAGTCCGCAAAACTGATCCGCATCTGTGGATGCGGATACCTGCAGATATAAAGCGGCTATCTGTGGATTTGCCGGGCTCTAGCTATATCTCCTTCTGTCACTGTCTGATAGGGTAACCTGATCCCGAGTGCTCTTCTGCAGTAAGTTCAATTGACTGTACGTGTTGGATTTCAATTTAGCTGTGGTTAACTTTGTCAGTCAGTATATCCACATAAAAGGTTTCCTGTGGTCCATCATCAAATGCTGGACTAAGGATTCAGTCAGATGCTGCTGGAATTGTAGGGCTTCACTTTCAAAATGTAACCTGCAGTCTACAGGATAAGTGTTGTGGGAAGGGTCGGGGGCCAGAGAGAAGATAGTCAAGTAGAGTCATTATCCAACAGTCAGTGGTTACTACTGAAGGAGTCCTTCACAAAAGGCTTACTCTAGCTGAAGTAGAAGTTTTGTAACAGTACATAAGTAAGGGGAGGCAAAAGGTGTATCTAGGAAGAAGGGAGAGAGGCATAGCGGGGCATGCACAGTCTTTTTCAGCTGGGACCAGAATCAACAATAGGGTGAAGGGGCCAGGCAGATGTACTCCCCAAACTTCACATATAGTTTCCCGCACTTGGAAAAGTGTCACAGACCACTTTTGGGCCACAGCTCGCAGTTTGGGAATCTTTGCCCAGGGTATAATGAAAGAAGCACTTGCAGTGATCTCTTAGGGACATCCTGTCTCACTGTCCTGGAGGAAAGAGTGGTCATGCAGTTTTGGGCTGGGGTTGCATGCCCACATGTGTGCTCAAAATTAGCCTTTTTTTATACAAATTCTCTGTGCAAGACTAAATTCCAACTTCTATGTTATTTTTACTCATATGATGCAAGGAAATTACTTTGTGCTTGAAGGCTTGTAGAATTGTCTAGCACCCTCTTTTGAGGTTTTTGTGGTATTTTAGAAACTGAAAGGTTGGACGTATCAATAGACATACTCTTCAACACAGTTCCTGTCTTTTACAGTGCTACATACGGTCAGAATCACGTCTCCTATGTAAACTTTGAAAATGTATTTTGAAAATAAAATTGGGGAATCCACTGAAAGAATTACCATTCACATACTGTATTAGTATTCCTATTTCTTTGTTGAATAAATATCTTTATTCCCATTCCCCACCCCCATGTTTAAAGCTAAATCATGGAATAACAAAAAGTGTCAGGTTGTTTGAAGGGAAGAGGAATAATATTGAGATCACTTGGTAATTCAGTAATGATAATTATTTCAGTTAATGGGTAAATCTAGGACAATGCCAGTAAGCTTTCAGATAAGGTGTGTGGGGACCAAAATTCAGCTTGAGAACGATAGTCTACAGAGGTAATTGGAAACATGTTGGATGGTTTTAATAGACTTCCTTCCAGGAGCTTATTTGTCCAATTTGTTAAAGCTGGAATTTCTGTCTGTTGTAGAAGTTTGCTTCTTGAGGTGTGAGTGTAGAATATCACTTACCACAAAGATGCAAATCGGAAAAATAGTTAAAGCTGGATGGAGTATCTCATTCCTGAGCCTGACTTTCAAGAGCCAATCAATACTGATTTAATTTTGAGACGGATTTGAGAACTAAAACTTTGTATGTGAAAAACGGGCATGCTTGGATATTTTGAAAACAGTATTTAATTTTCTGTAAAACTCTGAGAAAGTATCTCAGAAACTGGACTGAATAAAAAGGAGTTAATTTCAACTTTCAAAGTTATCTGTGCCTTTCCTGAAGGAGAAGAACAAAGGCAAATTAAAGAAATGTTGCATATTAATTAAAGAAACTGCATATTCAGGAGCTAAAAGTGTCATTAAAATAATCCCATAGGCATGGAGCCAGTTAAAGAATGACAGCAGCCAACTTGAATCTAAACAAGCATGAAAGAGGTGTGTTTTCCTATAATTGAATGAAAATAAGGAGCACGGTATAAAAGACTCTGAAATGAGTGTGTCAGGTTCAAACTCCCTGCTACTGTGCTTAGACAGCAAGCGCTTCACCACTCATCCTGTCCATCTTTACAGGCAAGCTGCCTCAGACAGATAAGAAAATTAGAGAAGACACCAGAAGACACCAATCCAAGGAAACCTCCCCAACACTTCAATGTGGATTGGTGAGAGGATGTTAGCTAACATGGTGCCAAGAGCTTAGTTTTAAAATTCTTGTAATGATTTTGTTGAAATGCTGCAATAACTTTATAGACTAACAGGTTTTTTTCCTGTTAATTCCCAAATGGTTCGACTACATATTCCTGGAGAAGAGACAGGGGCTATACATCGGTAATCAGAGAAGTAGTGGGATGTAATTGGATTTAGGCCAATTAGCTAATACTAAGAATCTTATCTCAAGAGAATGCCTTAAATGTTTTTTTCTAGTAAATAACGTAGGCCATGTCTACATTATGACATAAGATTATATTTATTAAGGTTGGCTTTCTAGCACCTGATTTTGTAAAGTGGAAGGTGTGTGTATCCCCACTATGCACAAGAATTCAACATAGTTTGAAGTAGCACATCCCCAGTGGGGTGGCTACCGTTGACTTTGAGAGTGCTTTGAAAGACAGTTTTATGAGTGGCTAGTTTTGAGAGTCATGCATGTTGCTCTGAACAAGACACCTCTGCAGTCATTGTGCTTGCCTGTAACCCCTTTCCCCTTCAACATAAACAATAAAGAGGCCGTTCAGAAATCCTGCATTTTTTTTATTTAGGGAACATAGAAGAGAAGTAGGAACTGGAGCTTTGGAGGGGTATGTGATCACAGTTGTGAGGAGAACAACCTTTTGCTTCATGGCACATCCCTGGTAGTTGAGTGTGAGGCTGTTATTGACTCTTATCCTCCCCCCCCACCCCATGTTCTAGGGCCCCTGGGAGAGGAGTCTATGGAACTCAGTGAGGATGGAATATTGGAGGGGGTGCCTGTGCAGGTAGGCATCCTGGAATGCCACCATGCAGTCCATCGCATCCGCCATGCATGACGAGACTCTCTCCTGGTGCTCCACTTCCAGTTCCCTGCATGCTGTCCTTTCCGCATGCTCTGCTCGCATTTCCTCCAGCTGCGTGGTTCCTCCACTGGCTTACACACTCCCTGTCCATTGGCGGATTGCATTAGTTCCTTGAACAGTTCTTCCCTAGTCCGTTTTCACCTGTGGATTTGTGCCAGCCAGCCAGCCAGCTGGCAGGGCTGGGGAGTATGCCACAGATGCACCACTGCTCCCACTGTAACGAAAAGGTAAAGGGCAGACTTCACAGGTGATGTATTGTAGGGCGTAAAATGTAATCTGTTAGGAAAAAAGGAAGGTCTATCTAGAGACAATAGTGATGCGTTATGCACCAGGTCAGTTATGCTTTTATGCAGCAAGTACACCACAGAATTCTTAGGGGAGCAGTTGGACTCAGTTTGGTGGCAGGCATAGCAAGAGACAGGCTGCATGGGGGAAGGAGGTTCGGGTGTGGCGGCAAAGCAGGGCAGTGACTCATGCAGCGGCTGTGTGTTTGGCATCCCTTGTTTGCCAGGAGAGTGCAACTTTCCCTTCCCACAGGAGCGGATGTGTGGAGGGGTCCTGGGTATGGCGGCAGAGCAGGGGCTCAAGCCATGCAACGAATGGAGGTTTACTGGAGAGGCATCAGGAAGACAGAATAAGGCAAGCCTCCCCAGAAAACTTGAGAAGGGATTAAAGAGTTCCTGTGCGAGGGCTCTATGGAGATGTGTAGGGAGGTTTCCCACTCGTCTCCCAACACATTAACAAACTGTTCTGGGGACCCCGTGCTGTGTAGGCAGAGTGGTTGCCACAGATCACACCCAATTGCCTTAACCCACTTTTAGCAAGATACAAAATGAGAACTCACCAGCGTGCCCTCCCCGGGATCAGTGCCCGACTGTGAGATGTCCCAGGAGGAGGGGATTGTCTCCAAGGTTATAAAAAATTCTTGGCTCTTGGTGACATGGGTTGCCCCACTCGCCTGCTGACCCTTCTCCTCCTCCTCCATGCTGCTGCCCAAGGCTGCCTGAGTGTCTTGGGAGGAAATCCACAGACTGGCTAGGGAAGCTGGTTGGGTTCCCTTCCCCCCTCGCAAGAATTGCATGCAGCCATTTGTAGAAGCAGCTTGTTTGTGGCAATGCTTCAAACCATCCATTTGCCTCCTTTGTCTTTTGGTATGACTTCCTCAGCTGCTTTATTTTCACTTGGCACTGCTGGTATATCCTTTCTCCTCCATGCCCTTTGTGATCTTGGCATAGATATCTGTGTTTCTTTTGCTGGTTTGTAGTTCTGCGAGAACAGATTCCTTTCCACACACAGCAATGAGGTCCAGGATCTCCTGCACCCTCCATGTTATTGCTCATCTGTGACCCCGAGAACTCATGGAGCTCATTGTCAGGTGCGCTGCTCAGGGTGCTGCCTGCTGTGAGGTCTGTTCACCATGCTGGCCACATGGGAAATGAAATTCACATTTTCTCAGGGCTTTTCCTGTTCAATCTGGAGAGCAGTAGACTTGAAAGTCGTGGTCAGAGCATTCACCACAGGGCACTGTGGGATACCTTCTAGAGGCCATGAATGTTGACTTTCAAAGCGCTGCATCTGTCCTACCATAAATTTGACCATGCAAGGTTGAATTTAGCGGTTACTCCTCAGGAAAGCTACTGAAATCAACTTTAATGTCCCTTAAACTCCACAGAACAGGCCTGGTGGTGTAGACTCATTATTTGGAAAATTGACCTAATGTGGCTAAGTTTGACCAAAACTCCCACTGTAGACCAGGCCTTAAATATTTTCTGCTGCATTCATAAGATATGGCCTACTTTTGCCAGCTGTAAACTGGCTGTGTTTATTAATAACCAACAGGTTCACCTGCCCTGAAACAGAGGTCTTTCTTCCAGCTGTAAATATTCTTAATTATCTAAGGATGTACCAAAAAACAATTCACAGTAATTTTGGGAAACAATATATTTTGGTCTAGATTTATGGAGAGGTGAGTACATCTTGGAGGTTCTCCCACTGGTGTAATCTCTGTTAAAAACGCACCCTCGTGAGACATGAAGAAGAGACTGTAATTAAAGTAGCAAGTTTATTATTTGTGTTTTGGTCATTGGTGGTGTTTAATATATTGTCCTTTCCTTTATTTTGTAATAAAATGTCTATGGGGGATAATAATTGTGATTATTTTGGGTGGTGTTGGTCCCGGTGCGCCTGACACAGCATTTTGTGGAGTGCTGCTGGTCCCTGAGATTTCCCTTACACAGTTTAGTAGGGCAGCAAGGCAGTTCCTGATATCAAAAAGGTTGAGAAACACTGCTCTAAGGTATGTGAAAGAACCCCTCTAATAGTGGAAACCACATCCCTGGACTGTCAATGAGAAACACATTAGGTAATTGCTGGCCTTCCATTTCTTGTTTCTCTAAATTAGAAATTACTAAAATATTTCAAACAAAATTACCAAAAATTTAAAACTGCCCCCTTTAAATTCCAGTGTCCTCGTCTTTTGAGTGACTATGCATGTGGCCCGTAAGCTTAAAGTGAAGAGGATCTCTCATGAGGTTAGATGTTATTTGATACCTTTTGATATCTATTACAGCTTGGCTCACTGTGTCACAAACATTCTAAGTGTAACTTTCTAATGAGTTTATAGTGGAGCAGGCTTAGAGATAGTACCAAGGGGGAAAATGGTGTTTACTTGAATAAAACTGGGTTTATAAGCCACACTTGTATGCTTTTGAAGCTCTTGCTTTTTGGTAGGTGATTATGAAGAATAAGGCTCACGATGTTAAGCACCGATCCCTAAAGAAAATGACAGTCTGCAACAAAATCTCTGTATAAATATGCAAGCCAGTCTCTTCTCTACACACTGGAGGATCAGAGTGTATTGTACTGCTAAATAAGGATGTATAGCTTTTATTCCAATACAAAGGACTTAATGCAATTCCCTTGTGTGTTACTGAAACTGTATGCTGATTTGCTTTTACATAAATTGCTAATGCTCTTCTTAGGCCTTGTCTATGCTGGGGATTTGATCCAATTACAGCTGTTGTTGGCCAGCCATTGGTTTTGCTACACCAGTGCAAATCCCAATGTAGATGAAGTAAATCATGACTTGTTCTTGTGTAGATTTATCCCACTTGAAACTGGTGTAGACAAAGCATAGAATTCACAAATGAAAATGGTTCCACATAATAATAATGGCAACCCAAAAGTCTGGTTCTAAAGTCAGATCCACACGATTATCTACTCAGGGGCCAACTCATTCCTAGAGACTGCAAAATTTAGAAGGATATCATTAAAATGCGTGACAAACAAGCTGTGCATGAGCAGCTCTGACAACTGTCTCTTGCTCCGTATGTCGCTTATCATAACTTGTGTGATTGATAGCTTGAATGCAGCAGGATTTTCAAAATTGTTTGGCATACAGTTTGATGAGACATACCTCAGACTGAAACATTAGTCTCAGAAGACCTGAAGAGGAGCTTTTTGGGACTATGAAAGCTTGTCTTTCACACCAACAGAAGTTGGTCCAGTAAAAATACTGTCTCACCCTCTTTTTCTCTCTCTTATCCTGGGATCAACATGGCTACAACAACACTCCATACTAGGGATGTGAACAGTTAACTGGTTCCCTGGTAAGCATCACCCTTATCAGTGATGCTGATCTGTGTAACGGTTAACTAGTTCCCTGGAAGCAGCCTGGCTGCAGGAGGAGGACTGCTCTAGCCCCATGGGACAGACAGCCTGCCCAATGTGGCTAGAGCCTGGGAGGCAAATTATAACTGGTTAAATATTAAACCTAATGTTTAACTGGTTAACTGATTAATCAGAATTTTACATCCTTATGACATACAACATTGTGGAGTTCATGCACACTCATGAGAATGGCTTCCTCTCTGTTTGGGGTCAGTTGTACTTCTGTAACTTGTGGTTAGTTTTGTTTTCAAGATGGACATTCTTTGTTTGTACTTCAGTTACGTTTGTATGAGTTATAGGTACAGCTCTTCCCCTTATAATGATCTGATGAGCTTGAGAATTTTTGGGCTAAGGAAGGATGGTCCAATGATTAGTATACCTGGATTGGATTTCCTGTTCTGTCCCAGGTTGACCTTGGATAAGTCACTTCTTATCTCTCTGCTTCAGTTTTCTAGCTGCAAATCGGAAAATAGAGCAATGCTATCTCTCAGTGGTATTGTGAGGATAAATACATTACATATTGAGGCACTCAGATTTTGTGATAATAGAAGGCAGACATTTATCTAAGATGGAGAGGTCATAATATCCAGAAAGGAGGTGAGAAACTAACCCAGATATATTTAGTATTTTTTCTGTATTTGTATACAGTGAGTAGGGCAGATTTCTCATTCATTTGATTCAATTGGATTCATTTAAAAGAAAACATTGATTTATGCTTCTATCCTGAACATATATTGATTATGTACTTGGTGTTCATCTAGCAAACAATGGATTTGCTTTACATTAAAGTAATGCTGCCAGTCATCCATAGAAGGCTTTGAAGTCTACAGAACTGCGAACTAACAGTTTTTGTTATAAAGCTGGTAAATGATTGTCCTATCCAAAAATGAATTTTTAATTATAATTGGATATTTCGATTTTATTTAAATCAGTTTGAGGCCAGTTCTGTTCAATATCTTCATCAACAATTTAGATAATGGCATAGAGAATACGCTTGTAAAGCTTGCAGATGATACCAAGCTGGGAGAGATTGTAAGTGCTTTGGAGGACAGAGGGTTATAATTCCTAATGATCTGGACAAACTGAAGAAATGGTCTGAAGTAATTAGGATGAAATTCAATAAGGACAAATGCAAAGGACTTCACTTAAGGAACAATCAGTTGCACACACACAAAATGGGAAATGAGTGACTTGGCAGCAGTTCTGTGGAAAGGGATCTGGGGGGTCGTAGTGAACCACAAGCTAAATATGAGTCAACAGGGTGACACTGTTGCAAAAAAAGCAAATATCATTTTGAGATGTATTAACAGGAGTGTGGGGCAAGAAGTCATTCTTTCGCTATACTCCGTGCTGATTAGGTCTCAACTGGAGTATTGTGTCCAGTCCTAGGCACCACATTTCAGGAAAGATGTGGACAAATTGGAGAAGGTCCAGATAAGAGCAATAAAAATGATTAAAGGTCTAGAAAACATGATCTATGAGGGAAGATTGAAAGAATTGGAAAAGAGAAAACTGAGAAGAGAAATAACAGCTTTCAAGTGCCTAAAATGTTGTTATAAGGAGGAGGGAGAAAAATTAACCTCTGGTGATAGGACATGAAGCAATGGGCTTAAATTGCAGCAAGGGAGTTCTAGATTGAAATTTAGGAAAAACTTCCTAACTGTCAGGGTGGTTAAGCACAGGAATAAATTGCCTGGGGAGGTTGTAAATTGTGTAATCTCCATCACTGGAGATAATTAAGACCAGGTTAGACAAAAATCTGTCAGGAATGATCTAGATCAGGGGTCTCAAACTACTGGCCCTCGGTCAAAGTGATTGTGCAGTCTGGCCCAGTACTTGCAGCAGGCAGGGCGAACCTGTCGATTACCAGCCTCCAAGCCCCGCCCCTTTGCACTAGTACCCCGCCCCTTCCTCCATGGCATCCCGTCCTCCAAGTATGTAGTTTTATGGATCACTGAAAGGGCTTGGTGCTGTACAGCAGCAGTTGCGCCCCTACATCTGAACTGTCCACAGCGACAGGAGCCACGGGGGAAGCAGAGCGCAATGGATGGGTGCACTCGCTCCATTGTGCTCCACTTCCCCCGTGTCTGCTGCCGCCATGGGGTATGCAGGACAGCAGGGGGTGTGACCACTGTCATTGTGTGCGCCAGACTTCCCCGGTGATCCCCAAAGCCACATGCTGAGGGGCAGAAAGGGGTATGGCTGGTAACAGACAGCCCTCACCATCCCGTCAGGAGTCCCAGGCTGTATTGCACAAATGCTTTGGTTGGAAATGAGCCACGGGCTGACAGTTCTAGATCCCTGATCCAGATGGTGCTTGTTCCTGCCATGGATGCAGGGGGCTGGACTTGATGACCTCTTGAGGTGCCTTCCATTTCTCTTTAAAAAAAAAAAAAATGTGAATTAATACAAAATATCGTAAGGCCTAAATTTATTATAATATCTTAAAACATTTAAATAAAAAATAAATGTGGTGAATCCATGAGCTTCTAACAAAATCTTTGTTTTAAAGGGTTTTATTTAAAGAAAGATGTTTTTCTCCTTTTGAGGTCACAGCTTTGTAAATAAGGCACAATAGTCACCCCAAGTAACTCTCGAGACTCTCATTTTCAAGAGAATTAGTCGAGTAGGAACTTAGTCACCAAGACATATTTAAACATCTTCCCCTGGCTGAACTGAAATAATCAGTTTAGTTCACTGACTACAGTTAATCCCTCTTGTTTAATAAATCATTTAATTGTAAATGTGAAACATATTTTGAGAAGATACATTTATGTAGCTAAAATATTTAAACTTGATTTGTTTAATAAAAATAAATTGTATATTCTATTTTGTGTGTTTAATTAAATTCTGGTTACCATCCTAATGGAGCTTGAAACAAATCATAAGCAATACGTTGTCTTGTACATGAACAATAGCTCAGTCACCATTCTCTAACATACTAAAAAGCTTTAGTTAATAAGAATCTGAAAATATTAGGATATAAAATTGCTTAAACGTATATAATCATATTGTACCCTCCTATGTAGCAAAAAAAGTACCAGATCTAGTGTAAAGGCTCTCATTAGTTGTAAATCAGCATGCTTTGGTTTATAGTCCAGATGCATCTCTTAAAAGACAAATGAAGTATAAATGGAAAGTTGATTAAAATGGATAATTTAAATCAAGGCTTTCAATGTGGTGATTTAAATCACCTGGATTTAAATGAATCTACCTGCAGTAACTTACTGGGAAGGTAGACTTTTGATCTCCATTACATTTTCAGCACTACATTTGAAAATAACTTTTAGCCACATTCCTGAGTGATGTAGCTGGTACAACTTTTGAGTGTGGCCTGGCCTAAGAGGAGATGCAGCTGGTAGGTGTGTTGAGCAATGGTAAGGAACATGGGAATAGCGAGGAAGAGGGAAAGGATGATAGGTAACGTAAAGCTTGTTATAAGATTACCCAGCACCTCTTCTGCAATATTTTTTTCAGCTATAAAAAAATCAGTGTTATGTAGAGGCATTTAGCTTCAAGTTGACACCTGTAGAAGTTGAAGGCTTTGAAATTGCAAAGGGGTTCCTGTACAGATGTTTTACCATGCCTCTGATATGAAATGAGTTTTCAGATATCTGTGTGGTGATATAAAATTCCCTGGAGACAATACTTGTTAAAAATTAAAAATCTTTATAATCCTCTTTTGCAAAGTGAATGTGTGGTTGCGCTGTTCTGTAGTGTTAGCGTACTAGGGTAGAAATGGGCTAGAAAAGTGTATGAGAATGTTTGAGGGTTTTCAAAAAACAGATCCATGGTTCTTTTCTTCTCCCACATCTTTAAAAAAAATAGAATTTTCTATATACTCTCTTCCCCCTTCTTCTGTTCCTGTGAACAGACAATGTTTTGAAAGGCTTCTTCTCCTACCACCTTCCTTGCATATTGTGTAAAGTGTACACCTGATATTGAGAAGGAGGAAAGAGCTAATTATAGGATTGGTGGCCCCCCTCCACACACTTTTCCCTACACGCTGCAGTTTCAATCACAGAAGATACTGTTCCAAGAGAGAAGGAAGAGTGCTGTACGGCAGTGGTTTTCAAAGTCTGGGTCGCGGCCATAGGAAGCTGGGAATGGCCATGCCTGCGTACGCTCAGGTAAACAAAGTGTCTCGCAGCTTATCCTTACAAGCTGCAACTCAGACTTTGGAAACCTGCTGTAAGGTGTGAAGTCACACATTCCAGTACAAGTTATGGATGTTTATGGTAGATAGATGGATAGCTAATAATTCCTGCTGTGGAAGTATGTGACACATGATGCCCTGGAGGAGATCAGGGCCCGAAGAAGCGTGGTGAATGTTCACCTTTAGAAGCTAGCATTGGCATATCACAAAGATGAATATACTGTAATTTGAGTTGGGGTGGGTGAGAAGATCTGTTTACAACAGCTCCACCATCCTATCTGGTGAAGATCTCCATAAGTGTGCACTTTGGGAAAACATTGCACAACAATGTGTTACTAAACAGATGGCTTTTGGAAGAAAATGTGTTATAAGTGGTCACAAACCACACCCTCAACCTAGTAATGATACCACTGATACAACTTTATAAATTGGTGCAACCTCCAACTCCCTCCCCCAAAGCAACACCCTGTGCTCCAGTGCAGATGATTAGTGAAGTGAAAAGAAATTCGTGTGTGTGTGTGTGTGTGTGTGTGTGTGTGTGTGTGTGTGTGTGTGTGTTTTTTTTCTTTCTTCCCTGTGAAGTGAGTATGATAAGAAAATGCACCACTTTTTACACAATAAGATGAGAGATTTTTGGCTCTGAATCTTAGAGATAAGGCAGACCAGAGGACCGGATCAGCAAAGTTATTTGTAGAATGAGACTGGGGAAGAAAATCATTGTGTAAATCAAACACACATTTGGCAGAACCAGAGAAAGAAAGACGTAACTTGTTTACACACTTCTTTCCATTACAGGAAAACAAGTGAAGTGAAATCTTGGGCAGAAGCCCTAAACAGTTGCATTGCAAATACGTTGAGCATTCTTTTGCTTTAAAATTCTAAACGTTAATCCTTAAGTAGTGACTGGACAAATATTTATTCACCACCGATGTTATTTCTGGTGAGGTAAATGTGAGATTAGATTAGCATGTTTTAAATTCAAGGGTAAACAAATGCTGGGGTATTCTAGAAAACTCATTCCTGAATCTGGTGTCTGAGCAGACACCAACACATTGGAATAGGAAGCTTTATTACAGGCGTTGCATCATGAATAGTTGCTTATGTCTGAGTTACATTTGCATTGTACTGCAGGTTTCTTTGATGGTATGGTATCCCTTGGTGATATGCTATGTATGTGGCGGTAATGGAAAACCTTGGTTTTCATTTTTTTTAAACTGCTATTATTTGTTAAGGTCGGTTAGTTTTGGATTTCATTTTTTTAACAAATAAAAGTTCAGTAGATCAGCTAGGCTTGATGATGGGCAATAAGGTTGCCACATAGGCAGAAGTTATTGATCAGACTGAAAGAATATTGAAACAGTTAAAATAAACAGAGAGATTTACAGCTGGGCCTGGAAGATAACTGTGTAGTTAAAGATATAGGGTGCCCAGAAAATACCAGCCACAACTCATAACTTAAAAAATCCTCAAAACTATGTAGCACAGCTTCCCGTTCATTTCTTTTTTAATAGAGGCAGATGCAATATATTTGTGGCCTCATGGGTGTGTTTTTTTTTTTTAACAAGGAAAAAGCTTTTTAATTAAAAAGGTCAGTTTGATTTCTTTTTTAAACCACCATTAAAGGCAACCTGTATTTGGCCATAGACTTGAAGCAAAGAACGTCCGTAGGGGAAAAAAAATTTACTTAAGCAGTCATTTTGTTAGCTTTATTATATTGAGTCCAGTGCCATAGAAGTGACTGTGCCGTCACAAAGGCAGCATTGTGACTTCATAGTAGAATCTAATAAAAGGGGATTCTTGTGGTACCCATTGATGTCCTCACCTTGTTGTGCTAGGCACTGTACAAACACAAAAAGATGGTCAATGCTCTGAAGAGGAGAATGCACTGAAATTGAAGTAAAACAACGCAGAAGGCAAAATTATATGCTTTAATTATATGTGCCTTACTTTTCATATATGGAGCCTTTTCCAATCTCCTCACTTCATTTTTGTTTTGCTTTTTATTTTGCTAACTGCATAATTGAACCTGGCCATGGCTCTCAGGCCCTGTCCACCATATTAGCCACAACCATACTTAAACATGGCCGTTTTGCTGATGAGTTCTATTATGGTTACCTTGTTCATAAGGAACAGGACATGATTTCAGTCACAAAGTAGACACAACAGTAGAGAAGTTAGCCGCATTTGTTAAATTTGTTTTCAGAGACGATACGAATTTCTGGTCAAACTGTTGCTTTAAAAAGAATAGTGTTCTAGAGGTTTCTGTGGTGTAAGGAGCATTCCAGAATGAGGGTCTAATTATGCTTTGATGGCCATTTGTAGGTGAACACAAACAGCCTTCTGTTGTTGGTCCTGCTACATACTCCTATTCCAAGATATCGCAGTTTTCATCAAAACAACTTCATAATGCTAGCCAGAATGCTAAATTGTACAGATTCCCCAAATCATCACACCTTCTTTGCAGCTCTGAAAAGTTTCATGCCTTGATATGTTTGCTGCGAGGGCTACTGGCACCAAGGAATTTGCATAACACATAATGCTGTTGTATGTGTTCATGGAAGCAAGGGCAACAATGTGAGATGCCTTGCTTGAAATAGGCAGGTTAATAATAGTACCTAGCACATACATAGTGCTGTACCGATATCAGTTAGTCCTGATACCTACCTATGCATCTTGGATACTCCCACTCAAGAGAGAGAAACAGACCAGTACTACAATCCCCCACTCCCCAAAATCTACACTCCCTGCAATTTAAAGGAGTAAAGCAGTTGTAAAATGTACTTAAATGTAACATTTGTCAATGACTTTCTATTACATTTTTTAGGATGTATTACATACTAATTGCAGAAGACCTATTTCTTGTCTTATTCTGTGTTTGTCACATGTTTTTGCTGAGTATTATTTGATTTTCTCCTAGAGTTGGTTAAACACCACAAAAGTACTTGTCAAACTTCTCGGCTAATATTACTGAGGAAATCTGAACAGTATTCTTGCCAGCATCTGTGTGATTGTTCCTGCTTTTTTGTTTGATCTCCATCTCTTTCCTGTTACAACTCTACTCATTTCCCTGCCACAGACCATAGTGACTCTTTTCCAGAGCTGTTTTTGGTGTTTTTTCTTTGGTTTTCTTTCTTTCTTGCTCCATTCTCATATCTCCTCCCTCCAGCTCTTCCCTCTACTGTTTCTCTTTTTATGCCACTGGTTCTCCACAAAATCAGTCTATTTTATTGACTTTATTACAGTAGCCCCACCTGCTCTCTTAATCCCACCCGCTCTCATCTACTCACCCACTTTGGAAGGTTTACCAGGCACTTAATAGAGAATTAAACCTATTAGCACGTAACTGATACCAAAAAAGGCATGGGGAGGGAACCCTTCCCAAGAATGATGCTAAACCCAGCCTTCCTGTTTCTGGGAAAGGGGAGAACATTAGGATGGCTCCCTAGAGTGTTATCAAGAGCTCCCTCATTTGTATCCTCCTCCAGCTAATATGCTTGTGCCAGTATAGTCATGGTGGGACAGCTGTTGGAGTATATTTCTATGTGTGAGATCCTAGATAAGTACTTGGACTGCTGGCCTGTACCACTGCCCATGCTGTGGCACCTCCATTGCTTAGGGTTGCCAGATGGTTTAACAAAAAAACCTGACACCCCTCCAAAAAAAGGAAAAAATTCTGTTGAGCAAAAAAAAAAAGGGGGGGGAAACCAACGTTATTGAGCGCAAAAAAAGGGTGCTGAACCTTTAAATGGGCCTGCATGCCTCACTCCCCCGCCAGACACGGCAGGGGAAAATTGGCTTCCATCCGAGGGAAACAGGAAATACCGGACATTTCACATGTCTGGTATTTTCTGGGTTTTTTTACTGGACGGGGGACCCGAATAACGGACAGTCCGGGTGAAAACCAGACACCTGGCAACCCTACCGTTGCTAGTTTGTAGCATGTGCACGTTGATTTGAGCTGGAAATTGTACATCTAGCTACAGTAGATATGCATTCCTATATTCCTCTAGCACTGGGCCCCGTTTTTTCCCCATGATTCTTCTGCAGTTGGAAGGACATGAGGGATTCCCAAGTGCAGGCTGGTAAAATGTATACAATGCTGTTAGTGCTTTGGCCAGGACTGCACTACATCTGGAAGGTTGGGTTAAAGTACGTAAAATATGTAGCTGGAGTTGGCTTACTTTAGGCCGAGCTTGGCGCTGTCTTCATAGAGGGAGGCCGATGGCGCAAATGCTCCCATCGGCTTCCCTTACTTCCTGTGACTGCAAGGAGCACTGGTGCCAACTGGAGCCGCCCTCAGTGTTCAGTTTAGCAGGTCTTATCGAGACCTGCTAAATCAAATGCCAAAAGATTGATCTCCAGCAGCAAGTGAAGATGTGGCCTTAGTGACTGTAACTAAGATTCAGGCAAAGATGACACTTGTCCCCTTAAAATATTTCCCTCTGTCCCTATGTCAGCAAAAGATTCTTCGGGAGCAAGTGTGATCTAGCTGAAAAATAAGAAGAAAACATCTTCCCAATGGGAGAGTCTCAATTTGGACACCATGCATAGCCACTCCTTGTTGCCTATGCTGTGTACCAGCCCCCAACAAAGCTGCTGATTGAGTCTCTTGCAGAGTCTGTGGGAGCGTCAGTTAAGCATTTCTGTGCCTCCCGCAGAACTGCAGCGCAAGACTTTGTCTCAGTCAGCTTCGCTCTGAGATTTCTGTGCCCAGCACTTCAGCAGTCTTCCTTCAAACTTCAGTTGTCATAGGCCATGCGTAAATTAAGATGATCTTTGGAGGCTGAAGCCAGGAAAGGAGGTAGAGTGTGCATGAGCAGGGAGGTGGGGACCTTATCAGTGGCTGAGTACAAGGAGCATTTTAAAATTCCACTAAACTGACTGTGGCCAGGGCAGCATTCTCTTCCAGATCCTTTTGGAAACGTTCAGCACCCATTCGTTTCTCAGGGTTATGTAACAGAACAGGTCACTTGCTCCAACAGGTGAATGCTCCTCACCATTACACTGAAGGAGGCAATAGCTCATTTGTGACATTAATATATATTGTCTAAACCAAATGCTAAATCAAGAGCAAAATCAAGTGTAGATGTGTAGCTATCAATCTCTTGGGATAGCCATTGCGGTAACTGTGAAATCCTGAATCCAGCTGATTAGTTCTCTCTGTAGGTGTTTAAGTCACTCCGTACTCTGAGCTACGCACCTCCAGTGCCATAGCAGTGAGGAACATCTACAGTTTACATTGTGCAATATAGGGGGAACAGTTGATGTGCAAAAATTGCCTGTATTCACTTTTTGTCTCTTGTTTTACATTTAGAAAGTAATTTTCTCATGCCTGGGATTGTCTTTGTACGGGGCCTAGCAAAATGGAGCTCTATTGCAATACAAATAAATAACTCTATCCAGGGATTCTCATCTGAGATGAACACACCTGGTCAGTAGTGAAGTTGGACTTTAGTAGGTCTCATCCTGTTTAACCAAGTATCTGCACTTAATGTTGCTTTAGTGCAGTGGTGGGCAACCTGCAGCCCACTGGGGCTCCCCGTGTGGTCTGCGGATTCCCTGTCCTCCTCCCCTTGCACTGCCTACACCTCCCTTCACCCTCCCAGCACTTGGAGGAGCTGCAAATCACCTGGCTTGCACTTTCTCCCGCTCTTCCTGCCCCCTCCCTCCCCGAGCTGGAATGCTGTGAATCAGCTGTTCGCTGCGTTCCAATGCTAGAAGGGAGGGGGAAGACCAGGTATGTGCAGGGTTCCAGTGTCCCAGTGCGTGAGAGGTGCATGGGGGAGGAGGGGCAGACAGGGGCCCATTGGGCTGCAGGAGCAACCCCAGTGGGCCACAGGCTGCTGCAGCTCAGTGAGATGGAGGGCTACTCATGTGGCCCACTCACTATTCATGGTTGCCCATCCCTGCTTTAATGCATAGATGGCCAGTTATATCTGGGACTATGTTAATAGTGTGCAATGCTTTGAGCAAACATCTGCAGCCGCTCATGTGATTGAATCTGCCTTTGAGAGCTCTGATGTGAGCAGAGAGCAGATGGTCTTTATGGACAGGATGAAGCTGGGGCAGGGAGTGTAGGAGGTGGTTGCATCCCAGCTTCTAGCATGATAGGCGATTCTGAGGAGTAGGGTTTCCCAGAACTTGTAGATTGTGATTGAGGGAAATAGTGGAGGAGGGGGAATAGCATTTCCAGCAAGTGACAGGAAAAGCCACTTGGTGCTAATGGCAGATACATTTGCCGATATCTGGGGAAAGAATTAACAAAGTAACATTGATTTAGAAAAAAAAATGGAAGAGCAAATTTCTTAATTTGTAAAATCTTTTCTGCATTATTGTTCCAGTAAACATGTGTGAAGTAACCATTCTGTCTGAGGATGGTAATTAAGCAAAAGCTGGTGAGCGCTCAGTGTGAAGTATAGGGAGTGAATGTAAGAATGAGAATATGGCTTGGGGTTGGCTGCGTATAGGTCATTTTTGTGTACCATTTAATATCTGGTTCTGCCCTGCCTGCTGTGTCTTATTAGATTCATTTATTACTTTTGAAAGAACCTCTCTCGTGAGTTGCTAAAATATCTGAGTCACTAAAAGTGTTTAGTGCTTGCCATGCATATGCCAAGTAATCTCTCTTGTGTTTATTTTGTGGTTTAAACAATCTTTTTGCTTTAGCTATTGATAAGATCACCTATGGACATGGTAACTTTTTGCTCATTTTTGAAAATTAAGATTTAAGAGCGCAAGTTCACATGTTTATTTTACAACTATCTTGGTGTGTTTTCCTGAGAACAGAAGCTGTATTGCATCTGTTGGGACTAGTTACTTGTGAATATTTGGCATCTTAAAGTTCTCATGTTTTTGAGAGAATAAAAGCCACTGCTGTATTTTCTTGAAACTGAACACAAAATTATAGACAGAGAACAAACCCTGCAGCCATAATTATGCAACAAATATTTTCTAAAATTTTATCAGTAGAAATGGCTAGAGTCTATACAGCCAAAATAAGATGGTGAATAAAATGCTGGTTAATAGGTACTTTTTTTAATGTTCTACCTTCTTCTGTCCTTTTTGAAGAATTGTTTGCTGGTTGATCTCATGGGGTAAATCTGTGAAATAGACTGCTGCTATGTGGTGGTTATGAAGCAACATAGCATCTTTGTTTTAGGGGGAGATGAAAAATCTTCTGCAGTATTTGTAAGTTACTGAAATAGTGTGTTAGAGTAGTGGCATATCTTACTTTGGGGGAAGGTGAGAAATTGAAAATCAGCCACTGGAATTTAAGAGAACTAGCACATGCTATTGCTGTGTCTTGTGTTTTTATATCTTGGTGTAAATGCAGCTATGTAAGACAGCTCTCCTATGGTACAGTTATAGAGCTGTAATACATACCTGTTAAGGACTTTATGCTTGTTAATATGAGGTCTCATACACATAATTTCTCAAGTTTTTAATACTTCTGATGGCAAAAAAGATAATTTTTTCCTATTGTTCAGGAACACTTTCAAGCTTACTCTAGTTTTGCCCTCTAATTTTTCCTCAAGCACAGTCATAGTGAGACAAGATATGTCATAGAAGATATTACATCGTTGATACATTCATTCTGCTATCCTGTTTCAGGCGGAGGCAGGTACCAGGAGCAACACACTCTGAACTAGAGAACTAGCCATTTGTGTGTTAAGGCAGTTGGGTGAGGAATCTCTTCCTTATCTCTACAGGTGTCTTAGCTCCTGAAACAGGTGATTTTGTGGGCAGTTGAATTATCTTGGTGTTATCACTTTCTTATTCAGAATGAGGCCCATAGATCCATGATGTTGGATTCTCTGCTTCATTCACCCTTAAAGGCAAAACAGACTTGTCAGTCTGAGGCTTCACCTCTGGAGAAACCACTAGATTTTGTTTCCTCTCCAGCTGTAGGGAGATTGATCTGATCTCCCTGCTGTAGATCAGATTTGAAGAAGAAAAACAAGAGAGTAAGAAAAAGACTTGAAATTTCCAGTTTGTCAGGCTCTGCCTCCATTGGCAGAGAGAATTCTACGAACAGATGCTGAATTTTGTGCGTGAGTTTGGGCATGTGCGTATTTAGTTGCTTGGATCATAATTGTGTATCGTTATCAGGCGACTTGCTTTGATGTAAATAAAGCATGGTGCACCGTGGGTAGGTATCCCAGTTTGCCATGTGCTGTTATTCAGCGCAGTGCCTTTTGGGGTATTTTCTGAACGTTTTGTGAGATAGGAACACTTTGCGTGGAACACTTTGCGTGGACACAAACAACAAAGGTGAGCAGGTAGATGTGTTTGCTGAGGGTGGACTATCCAGAACAGGCATTTCAAAAACACATGATGTTTTTAAAGGGGGAGGTGGGTTTCTGGTCTCTCTGATTCATAGGCAATGAGCTCAAAATTTTTAACAGAGCAGTAACTAGTATGGAGACTGGGGGCATTGTGGGATTGTGAGTAAAAATCTTTTAAGGTCAATGCAGGTCATGCAGTGTCTGTACATGTACTGTGTGTTCAAAAAGTAGGTCCATCATGGCTCTGTGCCACTCAGGTTTTACTTTGTCGTCGTAACAGAAATATTTGCATTGGCCAGATATGGAAGCAGAGCTTTGACTTACCTGAAGTACTCAACGACAGACCACACCTCAGCTGTGTCCTATGTTGACAGATATAGGGAATAAGATCTACAGTCTTCAGATAACCCTTCTCTCCCTTTCTGGTGACTTGGGTAAAGGAGACTCTGTAGTCAGTTTTCTCCCTTCACATCCAAAACAAAATTGAATGATATGGCTGATTGGCTCAGAAGGCAAGAGTTAGATTAAATGGAAACTGCACAAAAAGTTGTTTCATTAGACATGGCCACTTTTCACCTGAATTGTACTGTATCAATGTTCCTCTCTTGCTGGTGGGATCACAGAGGCCAGGCAGCGGATTCCTTTTTGCAAAGATGACCAGCAGGGACTCTTTAGGGCTTCTCTACACTGCCACATTATTGCACTGAAACTTTCCCACTCAGGGGTGTGAACAGGGCCAGCTCGGGCCGTTCATGCACCCCGGGCAGCACATGCGACGCATGCGCAGCTCTGCCCCCCGGCACGCTGCGCACCTTACAGCTGCAGTTGGGCGCGTGGCACCTGATGGCAGCTCTAAGGGGTGCTGCGCAGCCGGGCGCGTGGCGCCCCTTTACAGCTGCCATCAAGGGCCCCCATAGGTTGGTGTCCCGGGCAGCTGCCTGGCTTGCCCCCCCCCTTTAATCTGGCCCTGGGTGTGAACCCCCTACCCGGAGTGCAAGAAGTTACAGGGCTGTAAATCTCCAGTGTAAACAGCGCTCTTAGCTTCTTCCGTCATGGAGGTGGTTTACCTACAGCGCTGGCAGAGCTTTCTCCCAGCGCTGGTGCTGTGACCATGCTGCCTCAGCAATGCTTTAAACTTGGCAGTGTAAACAAAGCCTCAGTCTTCTCTCCCATTTCCTCTCCTTACCAGAAGGCTACAGAAGGTCAGGAGAGAAGCAGCACTCATCATCACTCTGGCCAAGGATGTCTGGGTTGTCTGCTCTCCTTGGTGGTGCAAAGACCTCCCTCCGCGACAAGGACCAATCGTGCATCAAAATCCAGACACTCTGAGTGTAGCTGCCTTGTTCTTGAACAGAGCCTCTTAAACCAAAGAGGTTATTCAGAAAGATAATAGCCACAGTTTTAGCTTCCAGAAATAAATTATGCTGTTAGTATTTCAGTGGCTGAGCTTTAAACATTGGTGCCAGGAAAAAGGTTTCAACCTCTCGCGCCCCCTTCCCCCATCTGCATTGATATGACAGATTCTTGAATATCTTCAAAATGGACTCAGGCTAGACCTGGCAGTTGAGACTCTCAAAGGTCAAAGTGGCTGCTTTGTCTACATCCTTTGTGCAGTAGACAAGCAAGAATTTTATCTTACCCAGAAAATACAGCATTTTTCTTATGAGAGCAACGTCTCTTCTACATCCTCCCAATGTGCAGACATTTCTTTTATGGGATTTTACCTGCCATAACAGGCTCTCCATTTGAACCACTCGTGAGAGTGCCTCATTACTTTCTAAGTATTAAATGGCTTTTTTTAAAGTCTGTTCACTGGGTGTTTATATTGGGAGCTCTTTTCCTAGAACCTTGATACTATTCCGTAATGCTAAAGTGGTACTCAGAACTCGCCCTGCCTTCATACTTAAGATTAACTCCAGCCTCCACAGACGGCAGGAAACTGTTCTTCCATCCTTCTCTCCAGCCCCAAAGAGAAATTGTGGCTTCCGTGGGATGCCTCTGCAGAGCACACAGAGTATATATTCGCCACCCAGCTCAGGTCCAATTGAAAATATGTTGTTCGTGCTTTGTTATCCAGTGTCAAAAGCAAAGAAGGGCTTGAAAACCTCCATTTCCAAGTGGCTAAAAGAGCTTGTTTGACACAACTCAAAAAGCCTAGCTCCATCTTCCAGTTTCACAACTCACTCCTTCAGAGCCATGGCAGCCTAACAAGCAGAAAGATTATATGGCTTATACAAGAAAATCTATAAAGCAGTCATTTGATTGTCTGGTTATCCCACCTTCAAAATTCAACAAGCTGAACATCCAATCACCGTCTGCTGCTGCCTTCACCAGATGGGTACTCCATGCTGCGCCACAGTGGTGGGCAACCTGTGGGCGACATGCGGTTCACTAGGGTTCCACCTGTGGACTCCCCTCCCCTCTCCATGTGCCTTGTGCACTGGATTACTGGAGCTTCATGCTTGAGTGCTCCACTCCCAGCACTTTTGGAGGACCCGCAAATCATCTGATTTATGCTCTCTCTCCACTGCTCCCCCTCCCTCCCATAGCTGGAATGCCACGAATCAGCTGTTCACAGCGTTCTAGCTCGGGGAGGGAGAACGAGGAGCACTAAATGCAGGGCTCTGGTGCCCCCGTGTGTGAAACGCACATGGGGAAGGGAGAAACGGGGGAGGGGACGCAGATGGAACCCAAGTGGGCCATGGGCTGCTGCAGCCCACTGAGGTAGAAGGCCACTCTGTAGAATGATTGTGCTATTTAGTCTTGATGCTTAATTTTCCTCCCTGCTCCAGAGTGATTAGTTTTCCCTAGGCTATGGAAGTGTTTCAAGTGGCAGTTTCTTAGCGATAGAACCACACTTCCCCTCCCTTTGACGGGTTCGGTCCACCTCCAAGGCTACATAGAACAGAGAACCCAGTGCCATGGATCTGTGGACGTCATTACACCATGAAAAGAAAAATTTCAGGTAAAACACGGATACATTTCCCTATACTTAGTTTGCATTGTTACAGATATTACTTAATACCTAAATAAAAGTTACCCATTTAATGCATGCCTAAATAACTTCCAGTAGCTATGAATGCCACAGGTTGCATAAAGTGATTCCTTTAACTGATTTTAAATGTTACTGTCCTTCAGTTTCATTGGGTCTCCTTCCTTTATTATGGGATAGCAATAAAAAAGAGGCATTGATCAGATTTTTATCATATTCTTTAAGTAATCAAAATTATAATCAGATCCTTCTAATTTTTATATGTTGAAGGAGAAATAGTTCATTATATCCACTCCTCCAGTCTCAGGCCTAGTCTACACTCCCCGCTCCCCATTGCTTTAACTTATGCAACTTCAGCTACACAAATAGTGTAGCTGAAGTTGATGCACTTACCGTAGCATCTTCTGTGCTGCAAGGTCAGTGGGGGCTACTCTCCCGTCAACTCTGGCTACTCTTCTCATCCTGGTGGAGAACCAGAGTTGACGGGAGAGCATTCGGAGGTTTGTTTATCGTGCAGTGAAGACAAGGCCTCGCTTAGGGATATGATACAGAAGACATATCACCAATCTAATTTTGTATGGAGGGAGAAGTAAGGAGAGGGGAAGGGTCAGAGTCTAGATGCCATTCAGCACTTCTGTTTGCCAGGTGGTAAAGGAATTTCAGAAAACAAGGCACTGCAGCTTGTTTTGGAAAGTATGTAACATTTTCCTGCAACCAGAGTCTAAAGATAATTCCAACTGGGATTGAAACAACCGAGGACAAATAATACTGAGGAATCTGCTTATAGTATTTCAGGACATGGATGAAACCCACTAATGGGATAAAGACAGATCCAAATAATTATCTCAGCAGCATTAACCTGAGGCCTTCTAGTAGGTTGTTTTTGCTTTGACACGACTCTCGCATGTATAGAACAGTAATGCTGTCAAGATATTTTCAGGATCTAATTGGATACTTTTTTTCTAAAATGGGGTACGTTCCCTTCAGGATCTGTATCTCTTTCCTTGGTGACCATCTGCCTTACTCCTTCTTGTTGGTCCCGGTGAATTTGAATATGTTCTTGTCATCTGTCTTATCATTTGTATTGAGAGTGGGTCATGCAAAGCCGAAGTATTTGAGTCAATGTTTGTTTCCTCCTTATCTGAATAAAGATTGAACAAATAGTTACTCAAATGAAGCAACTGATCTGTCAGAGATGCGGTTACATTTTTGGCACTACTGGTGTATTGCTCAAAGATTTGATGGCAAGTAGTCAGAAATGCAAGGTATCTCCATCCTAGTCCTTTTTTCTACAGGAGGTTAAAATCAAATGATGTGGATTTCATATAGGCCAATTTTGGAAACCTTTGTATCTTTGATTGCTATGATTTTAAAAACAGAAGGGTAAAGGTGTACTCTAAAATCTTATGGTTGAAGAGCTGCTTGTAATTTTAAGGTATGTTTACATGCTTTAAATACACAATCACGTTATTTATTTATTTATTTCCAAAGGAACCCTACTTCCTTTATTGCACAGGGTGGACTGTTCTGAGAGAATTAATTAGGGTTGTGTAGTAGGGATGTAAAATCCTGATTGATCAGTTAACTTAATGTTTAACTGGTTAACTGACTAAGCGAGTTGCCCTGGGTGGGGGACTGCTGGGTGGAGCAGTCCCTAGCCCCATCATTAGAGCAAAATGTGTGTTGCTCAGTTTTTGTTCTTGTTTTGTCTGTCTTAATGAACCAGAGATTTTTCCTGGGCTGCTTAGATTTTTTTTTTTTTTCATTCTTTTGAATATCTCTGTCGTGCTGGAGTACTTACTTGGGTATAACTATATTTGAAAGACTTCAGATGCTAAAAACATGGGGCTGTAATCTCATACTCAATACAAACTTCATTCTAAAAAATTAAAAGGAGAGTGATGAGGTTGCAAGATTCTTATTAGGCCTACTAGGCCTTTCAGAAAGCTTCTAGACTTGACAGGTGGCATAGGTAAGAAAGGGAAGTGGTTGAATTCATTGATGACTGGAGAGTGGACTGAAGCGTGAGCTAGTGGGCGAAGTCAACTCTTATGAGGTGCTAATAAGCATAACAAGGCATATTGCCTCCAGCCTGCCACAAAAATAGAAATTCCTATTTTTCTTTCCCCTCCAATTTCCAATTTTCCCCTTTATCTAAATGTCCTAAGTTTTTTCTCCACCAGTTTCAGTTGGAGATAGTATTCTTTTCTCCTAAACTGACCTAGCCTGCTGGGTAGTGTTGCTTTGTAAATCATCTGCCACTTTCCAAACCTAGAAGTGGCTGTACTTCTCTGGTAGGCGAAGTGATCCCTATGTATAACATTTGTAAAGCACTTCTGGATTCTTCAAGCTGAAAAACACTATATAAAGGTAAGATTACCACCAGGTCTTCCCTTACAGAGGCTTTTGATTTCACTTGGAGAAATAATGATTCCTTTATAAAGAGAGCACTACAGATAATATGAAAGGAAAGGCAGAATTGTCTTTCAGTGGAATATTCAACTTTTCATGAAAATTGGGTAGCCTTTTAATGGGGACATGTCTTGCTGTCAGTTACATAAATATACATCCTGAGCAACCCCATTAAAGTGAATGAAGTCACTTTAAGTTTGTGCTTGTAACTAGGGATGTTAAAATGTGTTTTTGTGTAAATGTGTACATGTGGGGGGAGGGGAGAACCAGTGCTCACGGGGAACTGGTGATTAAGCTGGCTCCCCACCAGCACTGGCTCCTGTTTCCTCCTCTCCCGCCACTGCACTGCTGCCTCTGTGGGTCCAGATGAGGCATGGAGGGGAGGGCTGCATGTAATCAAGAGGGCTAACCCATGAACTCGGGCTCATCGGTTAACCGTATACTTGGCTACACGTTTACATCCTTGGTTGTAACGGAGAGCACTGTCTATACCTAGATCTTTTCCACTGATGTAATGCAGTCCTATTAAGGCTCAGTCTGAATGCAGAGTCAAATTCAGAGAAATGACTAATTTGCACAGCTGAACCTGCCTGTTTAGTAATAAAGTCACTGCTGCCCTTTTTGCCTCTGCAAAATCGATAATTGGGCAGTAGTTGGGCAATGAACCAAATGCATTTTTGACCTTTTTTCCTCAATTGCTAACTTGTAGGGCTGTCAGTCACAGTTAATTCATGCAATTAACTCAAAATGAATTAATGCATTTTTAAAAACAAGTGCTAATTGCGCACCCCTGGAGATGGGATTTGGTGGTGGCTGGGGCAGGGAGGGAGGTGGTGGCAGTGAGCAGGAGGCAGCCAGGGACAAAAGACTCTGTCTAGATGAGATGTGCGGATTATTGAAATGCTTGCTGACTTCTTGGAGCTGATCTTGTGCCAATTCCCCCCATGATAATCTAGTGCAGTGGTGTGTCACTTGTGACCCCCGGGTCACAGGTGGCCCATGGGGATTCTGTGTGCATGGCCTGCCAGACATCTTGTTCACTGTTACCCATGCGCAGGGTTGCGAGATTCTGCTGGTTTCTGTCAGCTCAGTTTTTTTTACCTGCTGGTATTACTAAAGTGACAGGCACATAAAGCAAGGGCCCATGAAGCGAGGTGGGTGCTGGTTGTACGTAACATTGACTGTGAGAGCTGTGTGCTCCCTCTGCATCCCAGCAAAGCACTGCTATGGTTCAGTTGGCACACCTGGCAAATTCTAAGTATGCAGGTGCAGTCAGCAAAACTGCCCTATCCCGGGAGACCATCTTATGACCCATTGAGATGGCGGGTCACTCGTGCAGCCCAATCACTAGCCTAGATAGCCCATCTCTGATCTAGTAATTTAGTTTTACATGAGGGTGGAGGGCAATAGCCAGAGCCAGGAGGACATTAAGCAAGGAAAGGAGCTTTGGAGCCACTGTTGTGGGACCCAGCCCACCCTGGGTAACTTCAGCAGTCTCCATCCCCTCCCTCTGCTTCACTAATCGGTCGGGAGCCTGTCCAATAGTCTGTAAAGAAGTGGGCAGCAGTACCTCCCTTAAATGTCAACAGATTTGTTTCTTAGGTTACATCAACACAACAGCAGAAAGTCAACTTAAACTATGCAACTCCAGCTACGTGAATGTACCTTAAGTTGAATTACTGCAAGCTCTATACTGCAGGAGGGTCAAGAGGAGAAACTCTTCTTGTCTGAGGTAGACTAACAGGGTTGAGCATTGTGCAGTCAATTTGGCAGGACTTCACTAAATCTGCTAAATAGATTGCCGGTGGACCGATCTCCGAGCATTAATCCATGGCTGAACAAAAAAAAGCACTGAGTGGACTTGTGGGGCTCTAAAAATTTCATATTTGTTTTCATTTTTGAGTGCACTTACACACAAAAAAATCTACATTTGTAAGTTGCACTTTCACAATAAAGAGATTGCACTAGAGTACTTATATGAGGTGATTTGAAAAATACCATGTCTTTTGTTTACCTTTTTTACAGTGCAAATATTTGTAATAAAAATGTGATCACTGTACACTTTGAATTCTGTGTTGTAACTGAAATCTATATATGTGAAAATGTGGAAAACATCTACAAGTATTTAAATGGTATTCTGTTGTTTAGCAGTGTGATTCAAACCAATTAACCAATTTAAATTGTTTGATGGTCCTACTAATTTGCTAAAGCTTAACAAATTTTTCCCCAATACTGGAGAAGTGTCTGTTATGGTCTAGATGAGATATGATGAGGTTAGGATTAAAACATCGGTAACAGTTTAATGGTGAACAATGAATATATAAATCCTGTTTTGCACAACAATTCTCTTGTACCTGTGCATCTTAGCAGAATGTGAACTAGCACAGTTTAAGGAGGTGATTTTTTTTTTTTCAGAAGGAAGTGATTTGACTCAATCAATTTGGAATCTACAGGAGGCCCCCGAGATGCGACCTCCCGAATTCCAACCTCCCGCACTTACAGCTATTTTTGTAAGTGTGGAAGGGGCCAGAAACCCCTGACTTACGTCTTCAGCCCGCATTTACGACGGCGCACGGTGCCTGTTGTAAATGCGGGTTCAAATTACGATGCCCCCGACTTGCAACGCTTCCTCCAGAACCAATTGTGTCGCAAGTCGGGGGTCTCCTGTAATTTGTTTCTCATTTCAGGTCTATATTTTATGCATTCCATGGCAAGTCTTCCTGAAATGCTGAACAGTAGCCCTTACTGTATATACAGTAATGTGTTATACTGCATTCATAGTGAATCTGTCAAAAGTCAATACTTCTATATGAGGGATTGATACATGAAGAACTTGCCCTCTTTGTGGCTCAGCCATTTAACAGATTGAAGTAATTTTATAAGAGGAGTAACTTAGGTTTGAGGAGCATTGAAAATAAACTCCTCAAGGACTCTGAATAGGATATAAAAATGATTGCGTAGGCACATAACAAATCACAAGAGTGGTATAGGCCAATGACTTAAAATAACCTTAGTTTCTTCCTGCTCAGTGAAGTAAATGTGGTAGTTGTATCTTTCTGTTCATTGAACAGTAGTTTGTAATGCAAAGCACCTAATTTGCTGTTGCTTATGATGCTTGGTACCTTCCTACTTTTGAATCTTTAGGAACTGAGCTGTCATGGACTGAATATACTGACTTGCTGCGAGATAAGACTGTTTCCGAAAGTGGAGGAATTTTCACTGAGGGAACTTGGCCTGTTGTTTCCTGTGCTTCCTCAGGAAATTTCAGTTCCTTTGCTTGTATCTTAGAATTGGTTTGTTTGGGAAAAACTAAATTATATTTGTAAAAGTTGAGAGGAATTGGGGATAGAAGCTCCATCCTTAAAGTATTGTGGCAAAGTAGTTGTAACAGAAAACACTGGTGTTGGTGCCACATACAACTCTAAAAAGAATTGTTGTGAGCATTTAGAACCAGATTTTTAAAAGCACCAAAGCAGGTTAGGTATCTAATATATTAATTTCAGTGGGAACTAGGCATCTAACCAGTTTAGACACTAAAATCCCACTAAGTGCCTATTTTCATCTTTAGCCACTTAAATACATTTGAAAATCTGGCATGTAGCTTTTACTGGCAGGGGCAGCTTCAGAAGCAACTTACTCCAATTGTTTAGGAGTGCCTAGTAGACTCTGTAGGGACTCTGTTTTCTGTTGATATGACTCGGAAGTGGCATTGTTGATAGGGCCCTACCAAATTCACAGTCCACTTTGGTCAATTTCATGATCATAGGATTTTAAAAATAGCAAATTTCATGATTTGAGCTATTTTTAAATGTGAAAATTCATGGTGTTATAATTATAAGGGTGCTGATCCCTACAGTTGTAGTTTGGGGGTTGGCAGTAACTATGAGCAGTCAGGCTCCAGGGCAGTGAGAGGACAGCGAGGGGCACTGGAAGTCAGAGAGGCTTTGAAAATCAGTTTTGTGAATGGTCAGACAGCAATATGACAGCCATGCATGTTGCTCTTAATGAGGGGCCCCCTGTTTTAAGTGTGTTTGCCTGTTAACCCTGTAAATTCCCCCAACCTTCAGCATAAGCAATAAAGATACTCTTGTTCAGATATCATCATGCATTTTTATTTAGGGAACACAGAGAAGCAGGGACAGAAAAGGAATTCGGGGGAAGAGCTTTGAGGGGGAAGAGAGAGAAGGGAAAGCAGCGTATTACAATCCCTCTGTGCACCAGTCACAGCTGTGAGAAGGACAGCCTTTTGCTCCAGGATGCATCCCTGGGGGTTGAGTGAGGCTGGGAGTTGACTTCCTCCCTCTCCCCCCACATTCTAGGGTCCTTGGGAGAGGAGGCTATGAAACTTGGTGAGGAGAGAATGTGAGTCCGCCAGGACTGGTGGGGTTGCCTGTACACGTGACAGTCCTGGAAGTTTGCCATGCACTTCATCACATCCGTCATGACAGTCAAGACTCGCTTCTGGTTCTTCACTTAAAGTTTCTTGCATTCTTGACTCTCCTCAAGCTCTGCTCACTTCTCCTGCATCAGTGTTTTCCTCCACTTACTTAATTGCTCCCTGACCAAGTGGACAGATGGCAATTGCTCCTTGAACATGTCATCCCCTGTATGTTTTTGCCTTCAGATTTGTGCTAGCGGGACAACTGAAGGAGTTGGGGGTGGCTGCCGCATGCTCGCTGCTGCACCCGGTGTAACAAAAGATCAAGGGCAGACTTTACAGGAGGTACATTGTCGAGCATAAAACCTAATCTCTTAAGTATAAAGTAAGGTCTGTCCAAAGACAATAGGAATGTATTTTGTACAAGGCCACAGTTATGCTTCTAAGCGACCACAATTCAGCAGGTACATCACAGAGATCTTAAGGGAGCAGCTGAAGTCAGTTTGGTGGCAGGCATGGTAAGGGACTGGCTGGAGCTTGAGCCTGCAGAGAGACGGGGGGTCTGGGTATTGTGGAAGGGTAGAGGCTCAAATCATGCTTCATTGGGGATGAGCAAATGGAGATTTACTGCAGAGGCTTCAGCTAATAGCTTCCCCTGCTTCCTCAAGGTTGCCATGCAAGATATCAGTCTTCTGCGAGTCAGACAGAGCGATAGGGAGCAGATGCTGACTGAATGTGGCTAGAAACCTGGACCTTGTGCTGCAATGCTTTGTGCCACAATGACGCCAGACCACTTACTGCTGGCTTGGCGTGGGAAGGTGTCCTACTCTGGAGGGTGGAATAAGGCAGCCTCCCCAGAAACCTTGTGAGAGGGATGCAAGAGTTCCTCTATGAGAGCTTGTCACGTTATTGGATTCTAAAGATCAGTGTTGCACCCCTGGGGGGGTGTTTGCCCCAAAAGTCTGTACAAATGGGGTCATGTAAGGTGTCACATGAAAGCTTATGTTCTACTGATTCTGTATATGCTATTAATGTACTTGTATAATATCTGTATGTGGAGTTGTAAGTATGTACTCTGTGTTGATGCTGGAAAATTCTCTGTTTGAGGCAGAGCAATGTTCTAGGAATGTTCGTTCCATGGCTATGCTAATTAGCGAGACTCCGGGGACAATAGATCTCTAGGTGCCAAAGACACACCTGAGGAATGAATCTGGATACCTGCAGACCAGCCAAAATAATGATTGCTGACTTGGGACACAAGGATAGGTCCCTGGGCCATGTGACCCACTCCAGCTTGGAAGAGACCAGAGATGGATATAAAATGCCACGTGGCAGACTCCATTTTGGTCTTGAGTTCAGCTCCTGATCCCAGATGCAGCCTTGCAGGGAACAACGAGCCGGGAAGAACTGTGGACCATCCTGACATAAGATGTACACCAGAGACTTTTAAGATAGCAGTTGTAACATCTCTGCTAAGAGCCTGTATTGAGAACTTGGTGATTCGATGCATGTAATGTATTCTCCTTAACAATCTTACTCTCATGCTTTTCTTTATTAATAAACCTTTAGATTGTAGATTCTAAAGGATTGGGTCAGCGTGGTCTTGTGGGTAAGATCCAGAGTGTAAATTGACTGGGACCTGTGGTTGGACCTGTGGTTGGTTTCTTGGGACCGGAAGAACCCCTTTGGGGAAGGTGAGATTGAGTTCTAAAACCCCTCACCTGTGTGCAGGCCTGGGACTGATTGGGGCACAGAGAGCTGGGGTGTCAGAGGGGTTTTGCTCCTGAGGCTTCAGGCTAGCCAGATTGGCAGCTGGCGCACTCTGTGTGACTGGTTTGTGGCCTATTTGGGAAAGTCCCCTGTCTGGGGCTGTAAGGAGCCCTGAGTTTTGAGCACTTTGCCCTGAGCGGACGCCCTCAGCGTTGCCCAAACCCAGCCCGGTCCGTCACAGAGCTGTAGGGAGAGGTGTAGGGAGAACTCCTGCTCCATCTTCAGACATGTTAACAAGCTGTTCTGGGGACACACAACGTCCTCTCCCGCCCCCACTGTCTAGGCACAGTGGCTGCCACAGATCACACCCAATTGCCTTAGCCCACTTTTAGCATGATTAAAGCTGTGAACTCACCAGCAATACCCTTCCTGCCATCAGGGCCTGGCAGCCAGACCGCCTGGGAGGAGGGGGGTTGTGTCCAAAGTTATAAAAAGGTCCTGGCTGTTGGTGAGATCGGATGCCCTGTTTGCCTGCTGACTGTACCCCTCCTCCTCCTCTTCCTCATTCACACTGTTCTCTGTGCTGCAGCCCCAGGCTGCCTGAGGACTGTCTTGGGAGGAATCCATGGACTGGCTTGGGAAACTGGTTAGGTCACCCCCAAGGATCACATGCAGCTGCTCCTAGAAGGAGCATATTTAGTGATGGCAATGACCCAGACCATCCGTTTGCTTCCACTATCTTCTGGTACACCTGCCTCAGCTCCTTGATTTTTACGCAGCACTGCCGGCCATTCCTGGTGTATCCTTTCTTCTCCGTGCCCTTGGCGATCTTGGCAGAGAGCGCCACTTTTTTATGCTGCTTCGTAGTTCTGTGAGAAGATTCCTCTCCCCCCACAGCTCCATGTTGCTGCTCATTTGCAACTCTGAGCATACACGGTCAGGTGTGATGCTCAAGTGTGCTGCCTGCTCACCACTCTGGCCACACAGGAAATTAAATTCAAATTTTCCCGAGGATTTTCCTGCGCACCTGGAGAGCAGTAGAGTTGAGAGTCTTGGCCAGAGAGGTCACAGTGGGGCATTGTGGGACACTTCCTGGAGGCCAAGAACGTCTGCTTTCACAATGCAGTGTCTGCACTACCTTAAAGTCAACCATGCAAGGTCGAATTTACCGTGACTCTTCATGAATAGCAGGAGTACCAAAATCAACTGTAACGGCCCTTAAAGTCAGCAGAACGGGCTAAGTGGTGTGGACTCATGGTTTATAAAATTAACCTAGTGCAGCTAAGTTCGACCTAAACTCCCAGTGTAGACCAGACCTTAGTTTTATGTGCTTTGCCTGCCCTTGAGCAACTTTCAGTTTCTGTAGTCTTTCAGTCACACTCGCCTGTCTTTTCCATAATGTGTCTGTCATCGTCCCTATTGCTTTGTGAAAGACCAACACAAACTGATTAACTCCATCCCTGTGGAAAATGTGGGAGACTTCTGTATTATTTCTGTGATTATTATAGGTGCTTCCGTTTACTTGCTTCTTTTTCTACTGCTGCCTATTTTGGACTCTCCAAGGGTTCTCATACCTGAGTCAAGGTCTGCCTGTACAGGGAAGGCACAGACAATAATTTGAGACAAGCCTAGTCACCATATTCAAAAGATAATATGCATGTGAATTGCTTTGAAGGCTCACCTCGGATAGAAATCTGGCAGGCTGGCAACACCAGGAGAGGAGTAACCTTAGGGAGAAGCATAGACCAGTTTTGTCAAGATTGAGAGCAGATGAAAAGATTTTGAAGGAGGAGGCATGGGGAGAAATCTGGAACAGAGACCTTTGAACTGTACTGTTGTCACATAGCTCAGGCAACCATCAGTCTTTCCCCCTAAGTATGCCTCTGCATAAAAGGGCACGTCTAAATTATGATTATTTTTGAAAGAGGATATGCAAATTCAGCGGGAATTTGCATATCTTCTGATCTCACTTTCGAAAGAGGATCTTTTGAAAGTGAAGGTAGTCTGGATGTGTGGGTGGTTTTTTTTTTTTTTTTTTTTCCCCAGGAAAAACCCTTTTTTGAAAAAAACGCGTAAACTTCCTTTTTTTAAGGAAGAGCGTTTTTTTCAAAAAAGGGTTTTTTTCCGAAAAAATGCATCCAGACTACTTTCACTTTCTAAAGATCCTCTTTCGAAAGTGAGATTGGAAGAAGATATGCAAATTCCCACTGAATTTGCATATCCTCTTTCGAAAATTCTGCGTAGTCTAGACATAGCCTTCTTGGCTACACAGCTCTCAAGAGAAAGGACTCCTACATGGTACCAAAAGCCCAATTGTCCCTGCTAAGGAGCCACAATGTGAAATCTAGGGTGCTGAAGCCCAGGGGCACAGTCTCAGAGTACAGAGAGGCTGCAAGACATGGCATGTCCTGTGGTCTGTGCTATTATAAAGAATAGCTGGATAAACTGATCATAAATGAAGGATCGTCAAATGCAGTGTAAACAAAATGGGGGCAAAATATGTATTCTTTATCTCCATTACAGCAATGTTACAGGGCAACTGGTGGAAAATATTTTTAAGTAGAAATGATTTTTTTTCTTGAGGTGATCTTTTGATTCCTCAGCACTGGGCGGGTGCATAGTTCTTTTGTTTCTTGTTACAGTGTTTCGCTTTGTTTTTCCTTGTTACAATCAAGATAATCCAATACAATACCGCAATAAGAATTTCAGCTATTTAGTTACTTTTCAGAAGTTGGCTTAATTGTCTCTCCCTTTGTTAAATGATAGCTCTTTACTGTACATAATCAGCCAGACTGAAGAAGGGAGCATTAAGCAGATAAAGGCTTTGTTTCTGATCAGTAAATAAAGGCTTTTGAAATATTACTACTTACAACTGTAACATAGGATAAATTACACTGAAGATAATGGTCCTTCCATTCTCTTGGGCACAGCTGTATAACAAAGTAAGAACTCTTTATGTAAGTAGGCATTGATTTTTACTGTGCATTTCAAAGAAATCTAATCCTTTCCTTTTCAGATGTTTTCCTGTGTATGGCAGAAGACCAGAAAAGTCTGTACTGCCGAAATTAGTGCACGTCATTTTTGGAAGATCATAAAATGGGATCACTTATTTTGCACCTCAGAAATTATGCAAATGAATGTGATATGTGATAAATCATTCAAAATGAAGAAGTGAGGCAAAGGGAAATTCCTTGGTTATAAATGGAATACACATGAAAAATGAAGTTCTCCAATGGCAGATATTTGAGTAAAGCAGGGCGCTCCTAAATTATGAGAGAACCCTAACATTCTTTAGTTTTCATTTGTAATAGTCAGCAGTTCAAGATGATAATTTATAGCAGTTGAGGGGATCTTACTTCCCATCTACATGTAGGGAGGACTCTTGTCTGTTGCTACTTATACATTGATAGGAGAACTCCCTAAAATGTGGGGTGTGAAACTAGGAGTAAAGGAGGCCTTAAGCCATGCTCAATAAGCAAAAATTAAAGGGTATATTTTATTTTAGGAAGTTAATGCACATTGCCTCCTTGTAGAAACTTGGAATGGAGGTGGGTGGATGAAAGAGGGCCAACAAGTGCCTGGACAGACAGACTCCATTGTGTTAAAGCATAACAGTTCTGCACGTTTGTATCTATGCAGACTTCTGACTTGCAATATTTACTAATGTGCAATGGTAGTGGCTTTGCATTTGTTATTCAGGCTGAACCTCTCTAGTCTAGCACCCTCTGGACCTGACTGCTGCTGAACCAGAGAATTTGTCAAACCAGGGGGGGTCAATATTGTCTAGCAGTATTACCAACACTTCCACTGCACACTAGTTTCTTAGAAGACATTTAGGGGTAAGTTAGAGCTAAATAACAGCGCAGAACACTGAGAGCCAGGGCTAGAGGCTGTGAACAAATTTTATGGGACCGTGGGAAACTTGGGACATGTCCATAAGTGGACATCCGGCTAACTAAAATCATGCCAGATCATGGATGCTGGACTAGAGAGGTTCAACCTGGTATTTGTTTCTGCTGCTGGTATTCATGATGCAAAGTACACCCAAATAGAGTATTTTTAAAATAAAGTTCCCAAGGTCCATATTTTATAGTGAAATTAGATAGTGATGAATTTGAAGGGATGGAAACTAGAAAACATCCCCCCTCTGCTCTCCTGATCCCCACTGCAAAATCTTGTTTCTGGGGCAAAACACTCAAAACATTCACAGCAACATAATACACGTTCTCATCCCCACCCCAATTTTTTTATGTGCTTTATGTTATTGTTTGTTTAGCCTGTCTTGCAACATTCAGCATACCTGTTAACCCAGGGCAAAATTGGTGGGTCAAGTAAAAAAAAATACACCCCCTCCCCACCATTGTCATTTGACGGGGTGGATGAATAGAGCTGATATCTTTTCCTGCAGTTCTTGTAAGTCAAAACCCAAGCACCTTTGGCTGCAGATTCAGGATTATTTTATGCACCTGTCCCTTTGTAGTGGTTTAGTAAATAAATCAGGGAATCAAGTTGTATCTTAGATTTGACACAGAAATATGCATGTGTCTGAACCCTTGTCTCTTGTATGTAGTTGAAAATGGACTAGAAATCGGGTGTTTGCTAAAGCACTGGTACACTTAGTAGTTTTTAAATATGCATTTTAATTTCGGACAGCTTTCTTTCTCACCATGAACGGTGCTAGTTCCAGGCTATGTCTCCTAATGTAGATTAATAATTTTACAAAGAGTTGTTCTATGGTACTCTGTGGAACAACTGGCAGACAGAGGTGGCCCTAGAAGATCTAACGCAGCTTTCTATGATGATTTTAAAAACTGTGGACGAGTCAAGGGGTGCGATCACCCCCTACCGGGTGGGCAGGGGGGCTCAGCGAACCCCTTCGTCCTCTAGTCAGGCGCCAACCAGGATTCCCGGGCCTGCGTCCCATAGGCTGGGTGCGATCACCCCCTCCCCACAGGGCCGGAGAGGGGGGTTCAGTGGACCCAGCGCCTATACGCCGACTCGGGGGGGGAGGGGGCCTTGTGCCCCGAGTTTGGCCCCTCAGAGGGGCGATAGCCTGACTGTCCCTGACGTCCGGCTGTCTCAACCACACGTATACGTGCGTTCCGGGTCTGGAGGGGATTGGGTATTCCAGGGGGATTGGGAGGGGGACCCGGTCCCTCCTCTCACCGGATCCCAGCCCGGGGCCCTAAGTGCAGGGGCTTGCTATCGCCCCTGCATGGCAGATGGGGGTGGGTTCCTCTCTTAACACGCCTGCCCACGGTCGCCAGAAGGCTCCCGCCCGGGGCTGCTTCCTCCCTTCCCCTGGTCCCTCGAGTACCACTGTCGCGCCCCAAGACCTACCGGGATTCTGGGGCCCGGGTTCGGGGTTGTTCCACCGACGTCCCGTGGGTCTGTCTGTCCCTGCAGGTCTTGTCCTGGCCGAGTTGCTGTCTCCGTGGGTGGCGGGGCCTGTCCTGGTCGTCCTCCGACCCGGGACTGGCCGACCGCCAGCTGTGGTTGCTGTCCCGAGATCCCCTGGGACGGGGACGGGCTGCCTCCCGGTCTCGGCCATGCACCCGGTCCTTCCTGGGCCCTGGTTCACCTCTCTCTCCCCAAGAGGAGGCTGCCCCCTGCCTCTCTGGTGACGAGCCCTTTTTAAATGGCCTGCGAGGCCGGACGCGGTCCCAAGGCCCTCCCCTTCCGGGGACGTGGCGGCTTCCCCCTCCACCTCCCGGCTGCCACTCTCTGCAACGGCCCCTCCCTGAGCCTTCCCAGGGGAGGGGCTGGTAGCCTCCTGCTGGCGCAGGCGTGGCGGCAGGTTCTGGCCCTGCCGCCATTCTCCTGCGGTCCCACTGCGCTGGGGAGGGGTTCTGCCCGTGGCCCCGCTCGTCTCCCTGCGGCTCTGGCTGTTCGGCGTGCGGGCCGCTGGCGGCCCGTCACAAAACCACTGTCAATTCATTTTTCCCGCAGGGGAGTTCTGCTGATCTTCTGCTATATATTTGAGAGTGTTTGTCCGCTTGTGTTTGTCTGACCCCCAGTTGGGAGACATGCGCCCCTTCCCAGCTGTGCCCACTGCAGTGGCCATGGAGAGGTGCTTCTCACCTGGCCCCAAGCTGCTGCGGTGAGAGGGGGCTGAGGCCTACCTACTGAACCCTTCATTCCCAGCCCACCCCAGAGCAATGATAGCAATGAAGACAAACAAAAATTAATTGAGTTAAGGACCCAAGCAATGCAGGTAAACCTTCTGGTTTTAAATACAGGTGTATTTACCGTGCAGATATCAGTTTGATATGTAAGAGTTTGGATCATCCATTTCTATAACATATTGTTTGCTCTGTTGTTGGTAGCTTTCTATACAGACCATTGAATAGCACAGGCCGGGGATGGAGGAAGAGAGAAAACATTTTTTCTCATTGTGAGCTCATTTTGGGGTTTTCTTTGCTCCCAGGAGGAGCTGTTATGATTGAAAGTCTGGTACATTTTACCATCTGTCCACAATGAGTGGAGGATTTATTTTTCAAATGAAATTTTGCGTGTCTACTGCATTACCGGCAATTGTATTGAATAGCTATTTTAGTGAAATATAACCTGAGCATTTGTATTGACCTAGCACTTAAAACGTAGCCAAGAGAAGGTGGAATATTCATCTTTATGGTACTAGCTTCCCCCATAATGAGACATTACTTCCTATCATAAAGGAAGTCATCTTTGGGCCCAAACTTGCTGTGTGTATATTCAGTTATTTCTTTCTGCTCCATTAATTCTCTTCAGAGTCCTTTTATGTGTATGGATGCCTTTTTACTCGTTTATAATCCCTGTCAACTGCCTCTCCCCTCTATGAAATCCATTTCTATAATACTGGGTATTACACAAATTTGCTGGAACTCTTAACACAGATAATGTGGGTGTGAATCCGTCTTGCCCGCTGGTTGGATTCCAACTTTCTAGTTTTCAGCAGAATTACACAAATGGCTTTATTTCTCACTGAAGGAATAATATGTCTGCTATAAAGAAAAATAAAATTTGAAGAAGCAGCCAAAGTACAGTGATAACATTGTACACTGCTTTGTAAAGTCAAAACACTGCAGAAATGCTACACTAGTAGGTATAAGATTAAATACATTTCTGTATGAGAGCCTTAATATCCCATTTCCATGAATAACAAAAAGGCATTTATGTTTTGTGGCACATTTCAATAACTTGGAAACTCTTCACTTTTTATAACTTTCTTTTCCTTTGGATTTCTTTCCTAATCCTTTATTACTAAAAATACTGGCAGAATCTGCTTTTAATCTTTTGACCTCATAATCATTTCCACAAGGACCCATTTTGATGCCACAAACAGTATTGTGACATTAAATGGAGAAGTTGAAGGACCAGATGATGCTTCAAAAAAAAAAAAGGCTTTTCTGGCAACAACTTAAATTCATAAACTTTTAAACAAAGATACATAGCTATGCATGCAATAAATACCATATAATACAGTAGAACAATGCAGTCAGAAAAAGATTAGAGGAAGAAAGTTCTTACATCTTAGGGGTCTAGTTCTTGTCCTGTTTAAAATAGTAAAACTTGTACCTTTGTCTTTTAAAAAATGGTACTGGACACTTGTTTAATATTTTTTAGTAGGATTTTCAAAGCAGCCTAACCAGAAATTTGGGAGCCCAGCTCCTTGATGCGTCTTTGAAATTCCTATATTGTAGATAGTAAAACTTGTACCTTTGTCTTTTAAAAAATGGTACTGGACACTTGTTTAATATTTTTTAGTAGGATTTTCAAAGCAGCCTAACCAGAAATTTGGGAGCCCAGCTCCTTGATGCGTCTTTGAAATTCCTATATTGTAGATATATCTTTGGTACTAAAATAAGAGGGCATGGCAGGACTATATTGCTCTTTTGCTTGCTTTTTTCCCTTTTTTCAACTTTACTTTGTACACATGGCACATTTCATAAGCGTGGATTTAGACATCCCTAAAGTAATTTCTCATTAACTACCACTACAGAGTTTGTAGGACAGAGCCCATGGCAATGCAAGCTGCCTCAAACTGCCCTACCAGTGTGTTTCACCCCAACTTGCAGGGATCACTTCTAGTGGTGAGAAGGATTAGTTGAATTAACAGACCTTTCCTTATCTGGATCTGGTTTAACTACAAAGTCTCTTTTGATTGTTTAAAGTGAATAAACTAATTAGGCCATACTGTTTATGCAGCTTTTTAATTTAGGAAGGAGGCTAACTGAGTAGGATACAACACACATCTAGAAATAGTGTACTAAACATCTTAGCACCATCAGAGCCCAAAAAACTAGGCATGTGAACAGGTAACTAGTTAACCAGTTACCTGTTAAGCATCACCTTTGTGTCAGAAGAGCATAGAAATACTTGGTTTTATATGTGTTGTGTAAAACAAAAGTAAAATGAAGTGGCAGACATCTGTGTAACTTAAATTACAAATTCAATGGCAATTCTTTGTGGAGCTAAGCAAAGGAGCCATCAGATGGTGGGTTTACAACGTGGCAGTGAGGACAGTGGAGATTCCTGTTTATATTTAGTGCCATTTATATTTATTTTGTTTTATTTAGAGTGAATAAAAAGTTCCCACACAAAGGCTCTCTAAGCACCCTGCCAATTATTTAAAATTCTGAAAGCAAAGTGCAGTTCTTTCTGCTCACTCCATAAACTGTACGTGGTGGTTAAAAAGATAGAAAAAAATTATCACTAGCACATCTTGTGCTCTGATCAGACATTAGTACAACAGAGGAATTATAATTTGTTTGCCTTTGCATTATCTCTAGGTTGAGAAGGGATACAATTCATAGGCACAGCAAGTGGAATTGACATCTGGAGGGTACATGCTGAACTGTGATATAGTCTTGGGTGCATGACAAATGTGGTAAGAAACAGGAATGATTCCACTGACGTTAACGAACATTAACTTCAATTAAATCAACATTTCCCCCCAGATTTCTGTGATCTGCTCTGCAAAAGACTTGCTGTATGACCAAGGGCATGTCACTTAACTATTCTGTGCTTGTTTTCGCAATTGTAAAACAAAAATTTTAACCCATCATGTGAGATTCTCAAAGGCACTGAAGATCTTTTATGTTATTTAAACGAGTTCCAAAATTTTTGCTTGTTACTCTTAATAACTGCAGTGTAACATACAAATTAAAAAGGTCTTTTTATTGAAGAGGAACAATATGTGCATATGGGTTTTTTGAGGGGATTATGATGAGGTCAAAGTACTTTTTAAGGTGAAAAATACCACACTATTTTGAAGTATTTGAATTCCAGAATTCCACCCTTGGAATAATTGGTGCTGCTTTCTTTAACTTGCTCCTCTCTGAGTTTATTGGAAAGGGGTGATAATAAATTTATTGTATGGAAAAAAGCGACTATTAAGTCTGCAGATTGGAAGGTGTTTTTTTTTCTTCCAGTAATTCTCCATCTGTTCTGGATGTTGGTCTAGCTAATTCATCATTTGCTAAAGTAGTGTCAATGATGTCGTAGTTTGAAAATGTTGTTGTTGGATCACAGTAATGTTAGGAGGAAGATGAACAGGAATTTTCTTTTCGCTCCAAAGCAGGTAATTAGCAGCAGCTGCTGTTAGAGAGATGATTAACAGAGTGACATTTCTAAAGATCAGCTTGTCTTTCTGAAGGAATTCCTTTCTAGTCAAGGTTATGAGGGAGGTGGATTGGCGTGGTGGTTCAGCAAAAACAAGATCCCCTGTTCTTATAATGAAGTTACTTTCAAATTATACACAAAAGTGCTGTAGAATTCTTTAGCATCTGCCCTTCTTGTGGTGCTTTTTTTGGGAAGAAAAAGTTCACTTTTCCAGTAAGTTTGTAGTACCATTGGAGCAGAGCTATGTGGCAGATTCCAGACATTTGTACTAATGCAGCGGTGGGCAATAATTTTTGATGGGGCCACTCCAAGATTTTGGACAGGGGTCGAGGGCTGCACTCTTGCATGATATGAATGGAGATGCGGGGTCTGGGATGGAGGTGGGGTGCAGAAGGCAGCTTGGGGTAAAGGACTGGGGTGCAGGAGGGAGACTGGAGTCTGGGCAGGAGTTGGGATGAAGCAGGCAGTTGTGACCTAGGGAAGGGGACTGGAGTGCAGGCATTTGGGATGTGACCTACGGTAGGAGGGGACTGTGATCTGGGGAAGGAGATTGGAGTGCCAGATCTGGGAGGGGGTATGGATGTAAGAGGGGGACAGAGGGTTTGGGTATGTTGGGGGGACGGGGGACAGAAAGTTGGGGCAGGAAAGGGCTGGGGTGACAGAAGCAGGCTGTGGCCAAGAGACTTTACTTGCCAGCTGCCAAACTAGTTTGCCTGCCTGCAGAGCTTAAAATGTTTCCCAGCCAGCCTGCCTGCCTGGCCAGTGCTTCATGAATAACTGAACCCGGGAGAGGGGGCGTGATTCTTCTTAGCTGCCTGTTGTTCCAACAAGCAGCTCCCGTTGGCCGGTTTCTGCCAGAAACCGGCCAGTGGGAATGTGCTGGTGCAGGGAGGTTCCTAAAACTTCCCTTCTCCCTCCAGTTTTAAAACAGAAGCAGAGCCCTGCAGCCGCCTTTCTGCCTGGCACGCGGGGCAGTAGGGCAAGCAGGGGAGCCTGCCTGGGGCTCCCCACTGCCTCCGTGGGCCGGATCCGGTGGCTTGGTGGGCCAGCCCTGCGGGCTGTATTTTGCCCAGGTGTGTACTAATGTCTTTATCTTAGGTTAAACAGCTCATGACGTTCTGACTACTAATTTATTTTGGAACCCATTGTGAGCACAGTATTAAGAGGAAGGGGAGGACACAGGGTTTAGTGGCTCACAGGACTCCTGTTGAGAGCAGAATGAACTCTTGATTTGGTTCCAAGGAAACTAGAATTGCAGGGATATGCAGTAAACCCTAAAACTGGTATCCAAAGGCACATCCTGTAGCGGGTCACTTACGATTTATCGATTCCAAGACCAAAAGGGGCCATTGTGTCAATATTCCCTCTAATCTATTCCATCCACGTACATATTTTTCCATCCAGGTGCAGAATGAATGTTTCTATGTTCATGGAGGCATATGTGAATGTGCATCACCTGTAGAAACAAAACCTAGTTGTGGGTGCTCTGCTGATCAGCTGGGTGGCATTTGAATCTCTCCTGAGTGGCTGCGCAAGTGCACAACTTACAGAGATCATTGATTGTGTTTATCTAGTTTGATCTCCTGTATAACTTAGGCCAGAGAACTAGATAATTCCTAGAGCTTGTCTTTTCATCAAAATTTGAAGTTCTTGTAAAAAAAAAAAAAAAAATGTTAGCAACAGAAAATTTCAGCGCAACCCTTGGTAAATTGTTCCATTATTGACAACTTTCACAATTAAAAATGCTAATTTACAGTCTGAATTTGTCTAGCGTCAACTCCTTGGCGACAGATCATGTTACACCTTTCTCTGCTAGATTGAAGAGCCCAATACTAAATATTTGCTCCCCCGTGTAGATACTTACAGATTGTACTCAAGTAACCCCTTTGCATTCTCTTTGAGAAATAAATCAAGCTCTTTGAGTCTATCACTGATCCTTTAATCATTCTTGTGGCTCCTCTCTGAAGCCTCTCAGATGTATCAACATCTTTCTTGAAATGGGCACAGTATTCTGGTAGCTGTCACACCAATGCCAAATACGGAGGTAAAAGAACTTTTCTATGGCTGCTCAAGATACCAATTTTTGTACATCTCAGGATCTCCTTAGCTCTTTCAGCAACATTATCACATTAGAAGCTCATGTTCAGGTAATTATCCATGACTCCCAAATCTTTTTCAGTCACTGCTCCCAGGAAAGAATCCCCCATTGTGTAAATATGGCCTGCATTCTTTGTTCCTAGTCATATGTTTACCGTTAGCTATATTAAAAAGCATACTGTTTGCTTGTGCCCAGTTTACCAAGTGATCCAGTTCACTCTCAATCAATGACCCGCTGTCTTCATTCAATACCAGTCCCACAATTTCTGTGTCACATAGAAGCTTTATTAGTGATGATCATTTGTTTTCTTCCAGGTCATTGATTTAAATGCAAAATAACGTAGGGTCAAAAACTGATTCCTGCCAGCCTCCATGGTCATTGCCGATGATTCCCTGCTTACAGTTACATTTTGAGGCCTATCTCTTAGTCGGTTTTTAATGCATTTAATATGTTAATATGCATGTTAATTTGTGTATCCTTCTAGTGTTCAAATCAAAATGTGCAGTAGCAAACCAAACAACTTACAGAAGTCTTAATTGTGTCAACGCTATTACCTTTATCAACGAAATTCATAATCCCATCAAAAAGTATAAAAATTGGTTTAACAGAATCAGTTTTCCAGAAACTTATAACAAGGCACTGCACTAATTATGTTATCCTTTTTTAATTCCTTATTAATTAAGTTCCATTATCAGCCTCTTCATTATCTTGCCTGGGATCGATGTCAGGCTGACAGGTCTATAATTATCTGGGTCATCCTGTTTACCTCTTTTTAAAATTGGCATTTCTTTCAGTCTTCTTCCCCAGTGCTCCAAGACTAGTTAAAAATCAACATTAATGGTCCGTACAAATTTCTCAGCCAGCTCTTTCAAAACTCTTGGATTTAATTAATGTGGACTGCTGGTTTAAAGTTAGACATTTTTAATAGCGTCAATTTAACATTCTCCAGTGATACTAATGGATTTAATGGAGACTTCACATTTAACTATTTGAAATGTTTATATTCTCACTCTATGTTAATCCCTGGCAATGTATTTTGTTCCCCAAATTAAGGCTGTAACATAAGTAAAATTTGTAGTATTTTCCTTCAGATATCCGATAGCATATTTAGGGTGTTGAGGTTTTTCTCATGTGTTATACTAAGATAGTGTGGCAAGTTGTAAAGATGCTGTCTTTTCATTTTGCCAGTGGGTGCCCCATACTGGCTCCACCCCTTTCCCTAAAGCTCCGCTCCTGTTCCTCCCCCGGGGGCTCACTCCACTCTTCCTACTCTCGCTCTGCTCCCTCCTCTGTATCTCCCCTCCCCTGAGCACCTCCTGCCCCCATTCACTCATTTCTGCCCCCTCCTGCCGAAGAGCAGTGATGAGAGGAGTATGGTGGGGACCCCCTTGCTCAACAGCTGGTGATGAGCAGCTAGCCCCAAGGCCACCAGAACAGCAGCCTTGGCCAGTCCCATCAGTGCTGAGCACCCTCTGTTTATTTCTCTGGGGGTGCTTGAGCTCCTGAGGACCCATCTGGCACCTCTGGCTGTAAACATCACTACAGGTTGAACCTCTTCAGTCTAGCAACACTTTCACTGCTTACTGGACTCTTAGAAGACAGTTAGAGGTAAATTAGAGCTAAATAACAGCACGAACACTCGGAACCAGGACTGGTGGCTCTACACAAACTTTATGGGACTGCAGGAAATTTGGCTGCGCTCATAAGTGGACATCTGCCTAAGTAAAATGATGCCGGACTATAGATGTTGCTGGATTAGAGAGGTTCAACCTGTAATAAGATTTGCAGTATGCCTTAAAACAAAGCTGTTTATGCATACCACCTTAAGGCTAAGTATATTGTTTGGTAGTTTGATAACTAGTAATTTGTTAAAACATACAAATGATCCCTCTTCTGGCTTCTCCTGAAAGCCAGTTTTCCCAGAGAAATAAGTTATCAAGTTGGATCAAATCCCATTCCTCAACTTTACGGGCCCCCCCCCCCATTTAAAAATCCTGCAGAGCTGTGCTTATTTTTAAGTTTAATGGCCCAGGGTTCCTGTAATATGTTGTTCACTTCCAGCATGTTTTTATTCCCCAACCAAATAAGAGCTTAAAAAAACAACAAAGCCTTTTGCTTGGTAGGGGAAGGAAAATGCTTAGAAAGCTTTATTTGTGCTGCACAGCTAGAATAATTAGATGGCTAATGAAGAAGTTCTGCTTTGGGGGGAAAAAATAACACTGCATTTGCAATATCTATGTAAACTTGTAATAATTGTAGGAACTTTCTGGACCTGTTTCCAAATGTTGGCGGGATAGGAAATGCCACACTGATAAGAGCAGGATACCATGTTGTCCATTATCCTGTCTCTAGTAGTGATTCTTACCAGGTGCTGAAGGAGAATATGTAAGAACTCTGCAGCAGGCCTAAGTGGGATAATGTGTCCCCCCCATTATATGTCAGTCTGTTCTCTAAGGGTACATCTACACAGCAATTAGACCACCATAACTGGCCCAGAGCAACTGAGTGAGGCTTTCAGAGCTGGGACTACAGAGCTGTCAAATTTCTGTGGAAATGATCAAGCTCAGGCTGGAGCTAGGCTCTGTGACCCTCCCCTCTCTCAGCACCCCAGAACCTGAGCTTCTACCCAAACCCAGATGTTTACACAGCAGTTTTTAGCCCCACAGCCTGAGCCCCATGGGCCTGAGTGACCTCACCCAGGCCAGCCACAGCCAGGCCACAGGTCTCTTACTCCAGGATAAATGTACCCTCATCTGAGTTTAACTTGTGAAGCATGAGTTTTAAAATCCCTTCCACAATGTTATTAACATTAGTTATGATAAACCTGCGTATACTTGACATCCATGTAAATGTACAGGTCCTTTTCAATCTTGCAACGGTCTTTCCTTTTTATGGGTATTGAATTAGCAACCTTTTAGTTTAGTTGAATGCCCCCTTATTCCTGTGCTGAGACAGAGGACAGAAATGCTTGATCTACCTTCCCAAGACCATTCGTTCTTTTATGTATTTTCTATTGTGATCCTCATTACTCATTCATCTCTCTAAGATAAACAATTCCCGTCTTTTCAATTTCTCCCTGTCTTTCCAGGCCTTTAACCATTCTTGTGGCTCTTCTCTGAATCCCTTCTCATTGTTTAACTATCCTTCTTTCTGAGATGGATAATCGGTACTTCACATGGTATTCCAAATTATGCTGTATCATCGATTTATATAATGATGTTCTCTGTATTAGTCTTTATCCCATCTTTTTATGCATCCTGAAATGCTGTTTGTTTTTCTCCTGACTGCAATTGCACATTGAACAGAGCTCTTAATTGAGTTATCTACAATGACTCCAAGGTCCCTTTTCTGAACAGATAGCTAATTTAGAACCTTGTAAGGTGCATGAATATCTTACATTTTTCTCTCCAACATGCATTACTGAAGAAGTAGGCTGTGCCCATGAAAGCTCATGATACCGTCTACATGTTTTGTTAGTCTTTAAAGTGCTACCAGACTATTTGTTGTTTTTAAGTTTATCCTGTACTGACTAACTCGGCTACCCTCTGAAGCTTTTGTTCATTCATTGACATTCAGCTTCATGTGCCTTCATCCGTTAGAAATGTGCATCTGTCTGTGAGCCTGTTCAAAAACTCTTCCTAAACGGTAAGAGCTAGAACAGAGGTGGCCAACTAGTTAGAGACGAAGAGCCAAAATAGCTATGGATAGGGTGTAAAGAGCCACGTATTTTATATTTATTTTTATATATCTATATATAGATAGCTAAATATAGTACACAAATGTAGTGATAAAAATAACATTACAAAACCAAAAAAAAAATGTCTCTAGTCACTTAAAAAATTCACGGCCAGTCCATAGATCTTTAGAGAACTTGACAAGGAACAAACATCAAATTAAAAAAAAAACCAACCCTTTAAAAATACAGTAATATTCCTGCACTAAAAAAAAGTATCCCTACCATGTATTTTAAGTTTAACACTACTGCCCTATTATGTCCTGTGAGTTTTTTAAAATTAAATTGAACTGAGAGGTAAATTAGCACAATTTGAAGTGCCTGTTTAACTCCAGCTTGTTGATTTCTGGCATGGTTTACTCTTTTTTTTTAAACTTATGAAAATTATGGCTTTTTTATAGTTCTAAAAATTCAGGTCTGTCCCAGACTGCAAATATGAGAGGTTCAAAAACAATAAGGGAGAGACTCATATCTCAGAATAATTGGTTCAGCCTGGCAAACAATAGCCTTTTAATTTTCTTTAAAGAAACACAGTGTAAACCAGGTACGTGCTGATTCTTTTTTTGCCCTGGAATTTAAATATGACATCTGTGTTGGCTGCCTTATTCCGCATCCATGAAGACTTTGAGTTTAAGGTGCTTCAGCCCCCCTCCTCTAACCCAATGCCCTTCCCCTCCCGCAGAGCCAGGCACCCCCAGTCCCCTGCTCTAACCCAATGCCCCACCTCTCCCCCAGAGCCAGGCACTCCCAGTCCCGCACTCTAACTCAATCCCTCTCCTTTCCCCCAGAGCCAGGCAACTCCAATGCCCTGCTCTAACCCAATGCCCTCCCCCAGAGCCAGGCACTCCCAGCCCCCCTGCTCTAACCCAGTGCCCCATTCCTCCCCCAGAGCCAGGCACCCCCAGTGCCCCACTTTAACCCAATGCCCTACCCCAGAGCCAGGCACCCCCTCCTCCCCAGTTCTCACCCAATGCTTGGGTTCCGGAGCTGCCACTGCCACTTGCTTCTCCCTCCAGACGCTGGGTCGCGTGCGCAGCGTGGCCATCCGTGAGCAGTCCGGGTGCATGGTTCAGAACTAGCAAGAGCCTCATTTCTTTAAGCAAAGAGCCGCATGCGGTTCGAGAGCCACGGGTTGGCTACCCCGAGATAGAGCCACCAAATTTGGTATGCAGCTTCCTGTAAAACTGATTTAAAGCAAGGCCAGGATTTGATTGTTCCAGGACAATGGGATGTGCCTAGAATTTGATTGTTCATCATAAAATGGAAAGGGAAGGGTCTGGTAGGAGGAAGAGTTATACTGTGGAATGACCACAGGGGGGCAGCAAGCACCCCAACCAGCAGCACTTGTGTGGCTCCCGCCCCTGAGTAGCCCTGGGGTGTGCTGGCAGCCAGAATATGCACACATACACCCCCGATAGCACCTGGGCTGGCCCCAGGGTGAAGCCAGAGGCCAGGCCTCCCACTCCAAGCTGACCCAGGCAACGCTAAGTAAGTCTTCTACTGTTGCCTATTTACATAGTTTGTCTAGCTCTCTAAAGTGCCTCTCTGGTCTTGACTAACCTAAATAATCTAGTTTCATGTGTGAATATTTGCAACTCACCCCTCCTCTCAGATAATTAGAGCCCTGTGCCGATACAAATGTTCATCTGCGGATATAAATCGGTATCTGTGAAGCCGCAGGGCTCTCTCAGGAACCACAGTGGCAAAAGGAGCAGAAAGTGGAGATGTTGTTCTTGGGAGCCAGCACTGCATGCTGACAGCTCCCCCTGTGAAGCTGTACCACCCTTAGCCCACCAGGCTCACCTGCACATCTCTGGGCAGGAGATGCAAACAGCTGGGTGGAAGAAGGCAGGGCTGGGGGTGGCACAGCTGTATGGGAGGAACTTCTGGCGCATGCCAGCAGTGGCGGAGGCTTCATATTCTACTCCTTTTGCTGTTGTGGTTTGTGGAAGAGCCCTGTGGTTTGGCTGATATCTGCACCCGCGGATATAAATTTGTATCTGCACTGGGCTCTACAGATAACCAATGCATATATTTAACTTTGGACTTGATGTAGAGAAACTTGAGGCTCCCATTGTTAGCTCTCTACCAGGATGAAAATTGTGCATTTAATTCTACTCTTTTTCTGTCTCCTAGCCAGTTTTTGATCGACAATGTTATTTTGCATCTCACTTACTCATAGCCATACTTTGCTACTTAGTTTCTGTAGTGCTGTCTTGTGTGGGGACCTTGCAAATCTAAATAAATTATGTCAGTTGCTTCTCTTTTATCTGCCACAGTATTGACACATTCAAAGAATTCAAAGAGATTAATTAGAGATGATTTTCGTTTGCAGAAACAGTGCTGGTGGGACTCTATCATGAGGTTTTCTTGCTCTTTAGCAATTTTCTGCAATTTAAATGCTGAAGCTAGAAGTGCAGAGTGAGGCTCAAACCATTCAGTCTGATTCACCCACTTGGATCTGATTGAAGATTTGTCACCTAAGGTCTGTTCTGGGAGTGGGTGATGACAAATTTCATTGTTTCAAGTTCTCTCCCTTCTCTAAACCTGGAAGCATCAGGCATGCATGATAGATTCGTCAGCTCATTTTTCAAACAGTGAGTCAAATATTGCATGGATTTTTATCCATCAGAGTGGTGCATCTGTCAAATGTGTGCTCCAGAAAGCTCTGCCTGACAGCACTGAGAGCTGCTATAGATTCCCAGCTTTATCTTTGCAGGCTTATTCTGGTTCCTTCCTTTCCATATGGCATGAGATTTGAACATTTAGCGCGCGCGCGCGCGTGTGTGTGTGTGTGTGTGTGCGCGCGCTGCCAGTCCCTGAAATAGTATGTGCTAACGGCGTGTTTTCCATTATCTATTTTTATAAGGTGAGGTTTACATATTTTCTGAACGTAGATTTGAAAGGTCAGTACCCAGTCCTGCTTTGGAGTTTTGGCAGCACAATATGGGGTGCTCGTATAACTCTCTCTGTATTATCCCCTCCTTTGAGAGTGTAAGTCCTGGGATGAAACTGAAATCAATAAGGAGATGGATTAGAATATCGCTGCATGTTCTGCAGAAAAAATGGTAACTGTGTGTTATTGAGTGTACCTTTAATTGGTGGTTCTTCACTATGTAATCACACATTGCATTTCTAGTCAATTCTGTTGTGCTGTTGCAGGTTGAAATGTTGTTAAATGTACCATGGACTCATACTAAACGACTAAATAAAAAAATCCATACGAATTAGCCTGCGGGAGTGTTCCTTGCACTTGAATTTTTTTCCTAACTGGCTGACATTTAATAAGTCTCCTATGAAGGCTGACATGTTGGCTCTGCACAATAGTGGCATTGTAAGTGTGCTGATTGGCTTTTCAAATCTAAGAGCTACTGTCAGTACCGGAGCTGGAAGCAGTGCTGTGAATCCGGGATCAACACGCTAGGAACATCAGTAATGTGCTGAGCCAGCATGTCAGCCCTTGGGAGGCCTTACTAAAAATCTGCTTGTTCTTTAAAAGGCTGAATTTATACTCCTGACAGTCTGTGCAGCCAGACTGTGTGTGTGGAGTGAGACACTTAAAACTGGTTAGCAATTTGTTAAATCTGCTAAACTTGGACTCTAAACTCCACCTGTGTGGAAATGCAATCTCTCTTAAGCCTTATGGCCCCAAAGCAGGAAAACACTTAAGCATGTGCTTAAAGTTAAGTATCACTGATGTCAGTGGTGCTTAAGTGCTTTTTTGATTACTAGATGCTTTCCTGAATCCGGTTCAGAAAAATACACAAACTTGTAAATAATGGTTGTTAAGTAAACTTGGAAAATTAGAAAACTCTTTAGAGTTCTTAGGCAATGACAACTTCTATTTCAAGGCAGTTGTTGACTGAAAATATATCACACTGCAGAGGCTATGAGTTATTTGAAAATGGCTCATGAGAGGAAGTAACTTCCAGGGTTTAACAAAGGGTGCCTTTGTATATAAGGACTATCGTATAAAATAAGATTCCAACTAAATTAGAGTTTTTAATCCCATCTCTCCTCAGCTCTGACAGATTATTCAATAGACCTAGTTAGAACCCTGCACAGATACAACACTTGTATCTGCACCCAATTCATGATGGACAAAAATGGTCCACAGATGCTGAAATCCGTGGGTATCTGTGGATTTGCAGAGTTCTAGGCATAGTGGTTACTTTGTTTAAATAATAATAAACCCCGATTAAATTTTGGCACCACTGTCACTCCTCACAATGGGGGGGGGGGGTGACAGTTTGACCTGTGATACACCACCTCTGAGTGGAACAATTGTGTGTTACTGTGATTTGAAAAGCTTTTTTTTTTTAACTTAGTTTTGGATCTCCTAAATTCTTATGAGCCTAGCAGTATTTCCCAACGGTAAACAAAAGTGTTATTCATTGCTTTATTATAAGGTCTTCTGACACCGTAAAACAGGATGAGACATATCTCTTCTCTGGCTTTTGATTAACAATCTGGAATTCCCTGAGGCTCTCAGTGGCTTAAATCAGGTGGTGAACATGAAGTGAAGTTCACTGGGGATATTTATGAAGTGGGAATGCTGATATCCTGCGAACAAATAATGGGTGCATGTCACTATTTATTGATTTGTTTGTTTAAAATATTTATACCCCGCCTATCTGTTTAAAATATTCGAGGTGGCTTACAAAATTTTTAAAACACAATATAAATATATATGAAAAATTTAAAATACAAGACTCCAAAGGGGTCATAAAACCTGCTAAGACACTTCGAGAGGAGGAAAACACACACACACAAACTCAAACACCAATAAAAGCACGGGTAAAAGGGATGGCTGTAGCCTGGCGCTGAAACAATGCCAGTGTTGGCACCAGGCGAATGTCCCAGGGGAGAGAGTTCCATAGCTTTGGAGCAAAGGCTGAGAAGGCCCTGCCCTGCATAGATGTTAACCGTATCTCCGTAAATGGAGGAACACAGAGCAGAGCCTCCCCAGCTGACCTCTGTACCCGGGCAGGTTCATATGGAAGGAGACAGTCCTTCAAATACCCTTGTCCCAACCCATTTAGGGCTTTATAGGTCATAACTAGGATCTTGAATTGTGCCTGGAAACATCCTGGAAGCCAGTGCAGCTGCCAGAGCATCGGCATAATGTGCTCCGTATAGCGAGTGTTAGTTAAAACTCAAGCAGACGCATTCTGGACCAGTTGAAGTTTCCAAAGACTCTTGAAAGGCAGCCGCACTTAAGTATTTATCCAGCTATTGCAAATACAACGTTTATTTAAGGGAGACAAATCAGTGTATCTCAGAGCTTTTAATTCTCTTAAATATGGTGTTGGTTATGGGTAAATCAAAATAAAAATGAATTTCTTTTTTAGGGGAAGCATGATGGGTTGGGATGGGGGTATAGGGAGCTGATGGGCAATGCATATTCTCATGGATGGGCAGATATGGGAAACAGAATCAGCCTCGGTGTGGCAGAATGTGCTTTTAAAATTTTAGAATAAACATGAATCCAGGAAAACACCCAGGATAAATTGTGTTAGTGCTAAATGTACAAATTATAAGGCAGGTATAGGAAATTTAAGATACATATTATGTGAGGTGATTATAAAATGTCTACTTTGGACCAAGGTCTTGCAATAGCCAACTGATTCAGAATATTTTTAGCATCGTATATGTTTACACATATCAGACTGGTAGCTGTGTTAGTCTGAATCTGCATTAACAATGAGAAGTCCTGTGGCACCTTATAGACTAACAGATTTATTGGAGCATAAGCTTTTGTGGGCAAAGACCCACTTCGTCGGATACATGTCTATGTTTACACAGTGATTCATCTGATCTGTCTCTGAGCAGACACAAAACAAGAACTGTTAAATCTAGTGTTGACACCCCCAAAAATCTGTTTTACCTGATCTGGGGGAGAAGGCTTTACTCTTGGCTGAAGGGTGACTAAATGGTGTTAATGCTTACCTTTCTCTGGATACTCAAGACCTTGAACAAAATGTCGTATTTTGTACATAAAGACTGACTTAATTAGACTGTTAATGATTGGATGCTTTTTTTCCTCCTGTTTTGTTGTCTCCTTAATTTACCTAGAAATTGAAATATAAAGCATTTGATTCCAGTTCGGGGTTTCTAGTAGTGGTGCCAGATTTTTCTAAGAAGATCATTTTTCATTTAGGCAACTTATTGAGGTAGCTAGAGACTCAAATGAGAGCAGAGGTCCCTTGAAAGTCCAGTTGTGGACTCCTGAAAATCTGGCCTTGAGTCATGATTAATTTGTTACATCATTAGTTTCTTTGCTAACCTAGACGTGAGTTAGGGAATTCTCCATGGTTTTTGTATGTGTATTCACATTAATATTTTGCAATTTAAACTATTTCATTATTTCAGTAATAAGATATTATTCCCCAGTCTGTCTCTAGACTTTATGCATCAAGGAAGACACTTTGTCAATCAAGAATCTTCTGGTGAGGGTAGTTATTATGTTGTTCAGCTGAATCTGGCATTCAGCAATGTGATAAAGATTTCCTGGTTAAGTCAGTGCTTTCTTGTACTCTCCCTTACTCTGCATGCTACAGTCTGCCACAAGCATGATCTGTAGCACCAGATGGCCCTGCAGAACTGCCTTCTGCTCAGGTTCCTTGTGGGAGACACCTAAATCATGTATCATGCAGCAGTTTTCCTCTTTCCAGGAACAAACCAGCAGATGGGAGGTCTAATCTAAAGACAAAAACTTATTCTGATTGGCCTGAGCAGTTTATCATGGAGTCATTACTGATATCCATGTAATTGTTGCAAGGATTTTCATCCTCATTATTCTGGTTGCAATGAGATTTGTCTTGAGAGAATTAACATTCCTCTTTTTAGACATGTAAGTAATCAAATTTAGTCCCCAAATTTGGGACAATAATTTTTCAAATATGCAAACTCCTTGGTTATATGGAACTTGTTGAACCAGAACAACATCCAGTGTAATTTAAGAAAGCTACACCAATCTATACAAAACTCAACTAGCCACCAGAATGTGCAACCAGTAAACGTAATCTGCATTCAAGGGTGCTTGGTTGGCTTACTCAGGGATGCAGTTGGAGGGTATGTCTGCACTACAGAGGGTTTTTTGGTTTTTTTTTTTTTTTTTTTTTCAGAAAACTGAAAACTGCTTCAATTGCGTCCACACTGCAATTGCGTTTTCGAAAAAAATAAAAAAAAAGGAGGGGTTTTCCAACATTGGCAAACCTCTTTCTACGATGAAGAAGCCTTTTTCCGAAAGAGCTCTTTTGGAAAAAGGCATGTGTGAACAGGGAAGAGGGAATTCTTTTGCAAGAAGAGGAAAGAGGAAAAAACACAGGTGCCCTGGTGGCCACTCTGCCTATAGTAATCACACCTGAAATGCGAGATAGTGTCCATTCAATGTGGATGCTATCTGCCAAAAAAGCAGATCGCTTTTTTGATGCGCTTTGGCAGGGTGGATGCTCTCTTCTGGAAGAAGTTTTTTCAGAAGATCTCTTCCAGAAAAGTTTCTTCCGAAAGAAACCTGCAGTCTAGACATAGCCGGAGATATATGAGCTCTGAGTGCCAGCAGAGAGGTATCCAAAGTTGAAAAGGGGAGCTGGAGAGGGGAGCGTTCTGGGCTGTTGAATTACTTAACAGCTTCTTTTTCTGCTTTCTGCAGTTTACATTTGTGAACGATGCTGTCTGACAACTTTTGCTCAACATTGCTGTTTTTGTGAGAATTTTAAAGTACTGGATTTTGCACTCCAGATAAGTTTCACTATACTAATGCCTAAATGTACTTGGAATTAGTAACTGTACTGCAAGCCTGCCATATGTAATCTGAGTTGTAATATTAGCTAATTTAGTGTCCAGATCTACATTATTTATGCCTACAAGTAAGGCCTTAAAATCAAACTGGTACAGTGTATCTGAGGCATATATAACCTACTAGCAGGTGAGGTCCGTCATTGAAATTAAATGTGTGTAATCAGGGGAGGATGAGAATTTTGCGGGGCCCAGGACAGCACAATTTTGCGGGTCACCTCTCACCGGGTGTCTCCTCTCTCACCTGTGTTGCGCGGCGTTTCAGCACGCTGCGTATGTGCTCCTCCATCGTGCGGCGCACGGTGCTGGGGAATTTAAAGTGCGGTATCCCGCCGGCCAGTCCGCCCCTGAGTGCAGGGCCCGGGGCAGCCGCCCCGCTCGCCCTGCCCTATATCCGCCGCTGTGTGTAATATATTCTTTTATTAATGTGCTTGCAAAAGGGAAGTAAAAGAAGAGTTTTAAATTTGTAGGATTTCAACTTCAGACATTATTCATTTTATTGAATAATTACCATATATAGTAAATTTGAACCAGAATCTCATAAACCTTCCATTACTCTTTCCAAAACTGATCTAAATTATTTTGTGATTCGTAACAGTAAACATTTCCCTTGCACTAAAATGACAGTTGAATAGGCAACTCAATTTTAATTTTCTTAACAAATATTTTATGAACTCTAATCATAATAGTTGTGACTTTTTTTTCCGATGAAAAACAAAAATATTTATTTAAACCTTTCACCCAGTATATTCTGTTGTAAAAAGTAGTGCATTTAGCTAATGTGAGCAGCAGTATTGTTTATGCAAAATTTGGTATGTGTAGGTAATCACGAAGTATGACTTTTATTTTGTACAAACAAATCCACAAACAAACGCTTCAAAATATATAATAGATTCTAGCTTGATTGATAAGCACTTTCACCCATATTTGAAATAAAACCAGGTGGGACAGTTCTCTCAGATTAGGATTAAATTCCATAGTAGACAGTTTGCAATTTTATGCACTAACTAGGATGACTTGTAGAGAGAGAGAACTTGAACTTTCTTTCCAGCTAATTGTACTTGTTTCCTTACCTTTCTGTTCTTAGGAATAAACATTTCCTTCACAGACCTGCAGAATTTGCAACAAAATAGTCAAAATGTGTAGTTACTCTCTCTCAAAATCAAGATTTTATAAAGATAAAAAGTTTGGGCTTTTAAAAATGTTATAAAATGTTACTTTGTGGAGTGGTAAATGCAGTTTGCAAAGACTGGATTCATTTGCTGAAAGACTGAGGTGGAGAAATCTTATGCTTTGGACATCAATATGCTCTGCTGGGAAAAGTTATCTTCAAAGCACAAAAACAAAGCTAACTGGTCCTGAAATGCTGAGATATTTAAAATCCGCAAAGGAGGTTGTGATGCTGTTTTAAAGACTAATACATTTGTCATAAAACTCCTGACAAATGTGGATATGGACTAGTCTGAGGCTCACAGAGCTGGAATTGTAATTGCACTTAACGATACTGTGTGACTCCCCTGCTTAATTCTAAAGTTTTCTCTGCTTCAGCATTGAAACTGAAAACATATGAGTAAGCAGTAATCTTGCTTCCTCCCCTCCCCAACTAGTGAATTCTGTTGTGATGGGTTTGGTCTAGGGTTGCCAGATGGTTTCAGAAAAAATACCGAACAACCCTGAGAGTAGTTAAGCAAAAAAACCAAACCAAACAAACAAAACCCACCATGGCCCCTTTAAAAACTGCGTGGTGAGGCTTTTAGGCCCTAACAGGCTGCTGGCGGCCGCCCGCCATCTTGCCTCCCTGCGTCATGTCAGACAGCTCTCTGGTAAGCACTAGGGTTGCCAGGCTGCCTCCATATTGAGCCGGACAGCCTGGGATTTTCACCTCCTGGCCGGGAAAAAGTCAGAAAGTAACAGACATTTTAGGTGTCCAGTATTTCTGAATTTTTTTTTTACCACACAGGAGGTGAAAATAAAGGACTGTCCAGTTCAATACTGGATACCTGGCAACCCTAGTTTAGTCACAGAGACCCTCTTGAGACTGTCAGTCAGTGAGCTGATTATACCACTGAACGGGGCTACCGTTCCTCTGGGGCACCCTACCACCCTGTTCTGCTGAGCCAGAGCCTCTGATCTCTCCCCCAGCAAAGGCACAGTCTTGGGGTCATCGTCCACAGCAGAGCAACACAGACACCGAGAGCAGCTTGGCTCTGGGAAGGCTTAATCGCAGAGACATGACATAGCACCCACGTGGGACCAGAACCCCCGATAAAGCTCTTACACTACATAGAAGTTTTATATAGAGCTTACTCATAAGTCGTTTCTTCCTTTTATCAATGAAAGAGATGCACAGCTGTTATCCCTCCTCCTCCACCCTCCCAGGTAACAGTTACTTACACTGGGTTTATTAATGAATAAAAGTGATTGTATTAAATAGAGAGTCCTTTACTTCTCCAAACAAATGTTTCAGTCTTCTTCCCCCATCTCCTTAAGTGAGTTAAGAAAGACACACATGGGTGGGTTTTACCATCAGCAGAAAGGCCTGCCATTGAGTTCATTGGGAGTGGCTCAGCATCTCTGAAAATCAGGCCGCTTGTACAGGTGTCTAAATATGGACTTGTAATCCTAACTTTAGGCCCACTTTTAAAACATAACGAGGAGTCCTGTGGCACCTTGAAGACTAACAGATTTATTTGGACATAAGCTTTCAGGGATCAAATAAATCCTCGTTGTTTTTACAGATACAGACTAACACGGGTTCCTCCCTTTTAAAACATAAGTAATATTGGCCATTGTTTTAAAGAGCAACCCAGTGCAGGATGCCGGAAGGAAGAACATTTTGTGTGAGATTGTAACCTATTTTAAGTGATACTGAAAAATGTCGCTTAAGCTCTTCTAGTGCAGTCATCCTGGCCACCAGCCTAGTTACCCTTCCATAAACTCAGCCCGGAAGCTAATGAGTGACACCTTTGTTTGGCAATTAGCTGATTGTTCTGGGACCCAGCAGATGGTCCTGTAAACATGATGTGGACCATACCAATAGGTTATAGAAGAACTTTTCTCAATTCTGACTTGGATTCCTAAATGGGAGTATGTTTTAAATACAGGAGGCCTCCAGACTTGCCACCATCCGAGTTGCAACCCCTCGCACTTACAACCATTTTTGTAAGTGCGGAAGGGGCCAGAAACCCCCAGCTTATGTCCTCGGCCCACATTTATGACAGCGCATGGTGCCTATCGTAAATGAGGGTTCAAGTTATGAGGCCCCCGACTTACGACACTTCCCCTGGAACCAATTGCGTCACAAGTCCGGGGCCTTCTGTATATATTTAGAAAGACTGTAACTAATGACTGAGGGCCAAACATAGCAATGTGTGAAACGTGACTTTCTCTGAGGCCTGTAGATTTTCATTTCAGCACAGAATGTTCACTAGATAGCAGAATACCATGCCCAGGATACGCTGATATCCCATTCGTACTGTCAACTCTGTCACCTAGGAAAGACCTGCGCTACAGGTCAATTTATGTTCTGTTTGCTTTCTTTGCAGCAATATGCTGTATATCAAGAAAAGGGAAACCAGAAAGTAACAGATGCACTTTTGATTTTTTTTGGCAGGCATTGTGAGAATTTGTATCTGTACCCAGTGTGCTTGATTCTCTGGATACTTTGAGGCCTACCATTGCAATTATTTTTACAACTTAAGGCAATGGAAGAAAAAAATCTAGATTTTCAGTGTCTGAAATGTGTAGCTAGGAGCTATTTTGAACAGACACTAGCGCAGGAATTGCTTCAGCCTGATTAGAAGCAAGTCACTTCTGCGTTTTGAACTTGCTTTTATTTGTTGGAGTGAAGTCCTGTTTTTTTCCTAATTGCTTTTCAAAGGATATCTTCTCTCACTCAGGAATTGGGCTCTTCTTTTGTGAGGGCAAGAGGAGGACTCTTCCCTCTACACAATACATGCTGACATTTACAAAATGGTATGATTGGAAATCCATAAGAAATAAAATCATTCTATGATTGCTTTAGTTCTCACTTGTCCAAGCAGGAGGCACTGTAATAAAATCACAAACTCACGTGTAACTTTACAGGGAAGTGAAAAGCCTCCTATGGACATTATAGAATAGAAGCATTAAAGCTAGATACAATTTCACTTTTTCCACTGTTAGCTGGAAATGCAGCAAATTGCTACGATTAGGCATCAGCACTTCAGCTTAATGAAAAGTACTGCTCTCTGCTTGAGCAAGCAGGTCATTAGTGAATGAATAATCAGTGACATTTTCTATTTAACTCTGATGTGAGCAGAGTGTAGTGCTCTAGAAAAAGCCATTAAGCAATGGCTTGCCCCTTAACCTGGCTTCCAGTCTTTGCATACTAGGCCCCAATATCCATCTTCAGTTATTAGCAGGAGAAAGACGATTAGATGTTGTTTGGTTTCTTAGTACTAACATTGCTAGAGTTGTGGCCCCAACCATACTCAGAACCATTGCACTAGACAGAACACAAATATAGTAAATGACGGTTCTTCCCACAAAACAAGCTTGTTTAAATAGCTTGTGGTTTTACTCCTTACAGGATGCTTTGTGTGTATTGTTTGGCTGAATTAAAAGGAATAAATGGTGTAAAAGCAATACACTACTGCATTTGGGAGTTCATGGGCATCTGCTTGTATTTGAGTTAAGCAATATCAACCTTAAAAAAAAAAATGTTTCCAGTACTACACCCTACTCTGAATCCCCATGCCACTTTTTGTGGTTTTCAGAAATTTTTCATGTATTTGTAAATGGGTTTCTCCCCCCCCCCCCCCATTTTAGTGTCAGGAAAAACATAAAAAAGGAGAACTAAAAGTTCAGAGGGAGAAAAAGTAGAACGGCTTATGTATAAAGTGCTGTCAAAGCCCCAAAATAAACAGGGAGGTAGGAGGGTGAATAAAATTCTTAACAAACAATATCTAAGATTACTGACGAATAGATGAAACAGTTTATAGCAAGAATGTAAACTTTTAAGTTAACAAGATTTCTTTGACTTTATAGCACAGCTTTAATCCTGATAGAGGACAATCTTTCATATGTGAATGAAAGAGTCACAACTTCTAACAAATTTGGAAACACTGCTTAAATTATTAAAGCATTAAAGAAAAGTGTGTGTATGCGTTAGAAGAGGTTTAGTGTTAGTAGGAGTAAAAATTAACTTCGCCTGCAAATTCCAGCTAGGGGAAAGGATGAATTACATAATTGGTTTTAAACATGTCATGCCTTGGAAACTGCGTTTTATAGCTTATGTTCCACAGTATTCAGATGAAAGCTGCTTCTTATTTTATCATCTAAACTTTCTCTGAACCTCAAAACTGAGTGGTGATGGAATTGTTTCCCTCATTAAGGGGTCTAAGCTTATATTTAGAATTGTATTTGAAAATTCTAGTGTAATGTTTTAGTCCGTCCAGTTTACAAAACTGCAGAATAGTAAACTCTTGGCAGAACCATGCTAAGCCTATGGAGTCAACAACCTTACGTAGTAGCCAGTTCCACAGTCTGCAAAGTTAAAAATAGATTTTTTTTTCCTCTTTAATTCATTCTCTCACATACGCAGAAGTGCAGATTCTATGTGACAGTGTTGTGTGAGGCACTCTTATTTTAAGATCATGCTTTTTGGGTGTGCATAATTTCTAAAAAAGAAAACCCATCTTTAGCTTTTTTAGCTGTACTCTTCTCTTTCCATCAGCCCAAGGTGGCTGTATGTACAAGTTTAGTAAAATTCCATTTTTCCACTGAAGATATTGAAATGGGGAAAATAAGCAGTTTATCAGAAGCACGAAAAGCACATCATTTTGTGCATTACATTTAGATGGTTTCATTTTTAAAATTAAAACTTGCAATGTCTTCCTCCTTTTGTTGAGGAATCTGTGTATTAAAAAAAAAAAAGGGTTTCTAGTCTGTTGTTTAAGTGTCATCAAATACCACTAAAAACAAAAGTCTCTCCATGTCTGTTTAAAAAAAAAAAAAGACTAACATCGTTTTGCTTTGCAATAAGATTACTCTCCTGTGTGTTTGTGCGCACTTTACCATGGTATGTGAGCACCTGTGGTTATATAAGCAATGAGGTGGTTTGTAGCTGGGGTCACTGTGTGGAATTCTTGCCCCTGCATTACACAGGGTGTTAGATTATCATAATGATACTTTTTGGCTTTAAAATCTATTAAGGTGAACCTACAAATGAATCCCTTCAGGAGGGTGCACTTTTGTTTTTCCTTTCCCCTTCCCTACCTCTCTTCCTTCTCCCATTCTGTCTGTCTTCACTGAGCTATTCTAAGATGGTTGGAAAGAGAGAACTGAGTTTTACTGTTTGTTTCTGACTATGGTGAGCTCCATGACTACGTGCCTCATGGATGAGGGATGTAAAAGGTTAACCTGTAAGCCTCACCTTTACCAAGTGAGGCTTACTGGTTCCAGTTAACCGGTAAGAGCTGGAGCAACTCCCCGACCATCGCAGGGCCCACCAAAACACCCCTTGTCTGCAGCAGGCCCAGTTGCCTCCCACCTCCACAATGGCTCTCTGGGAGTGGGGCCCGCAAGGGCTGCCAGCCCTGCTCCTGGGAAGCCAGCTGCAATACTTCAAGCCTCCCCAGGGGCAGAGCCAGCAGAAACCCTGGCCCCGCTCCGGGGGAGCCAGCTTTACTACAGGCTCTGCAGTATAAAGCTTTTTTTTAAAGCTTTATACTGCAGAGCCTGCAGCATATGTAACCATTATGATTTTTAGCAGTTACGCACATTTTTCCTCGTGGAAGGGAGAGCCTTCACGTTGAGTGCCAGCTACCAAGACCTGAGTCCCTTCTCCTGGGAGCCTTGCTCTCGGCATTGTTCCCTTGGGCATTACTAAAGACCACTCCTGTGGTCTCAGCAGGGGCGGCCCTAGACTAACTGCCAGCAACTGGCCCCCTAGGTGAACCATGTAATCAGCGCTCCCACCTCCAAACCCCTCAATGATATTGCACCACCATTTGGTGCCCCATTTAACTTGGTGCCCTAGGTGACCGCCTAGTTCGCCTAGATGGACGGGCCACCCCTGGGTCTCAGAGGTAGCCAGTTCCTGATCTCATTGATAGCCTGAACTAGGGGTCACCAAATGAAATTAGTAGGCAGCAGGTTTAAAACAAACAAAATGAAGTTTTTCTTCACTCAGCACACAGTCAACCTCTGGAACTCCTTGCCAGCGGATGTGGTGAGGGCTAGGACTTTAACAGGGTTCAAAAAAGAGCTAGATAAATTCATGGAGGATAGGTCCATCAATACTAAGTAGTCGGGATGGGTAGGAACTGTGTCCCTATCCTCTGTTTGTCTGGAAATGGGTGACAGGCGAGGGATCATGTGAGGATTAACTGTTGTGTTCCCTTCTTCTGGGGAATCCAATATTGGCCACTGTTGGCAGATAGATGGACCGTTGGTCTGACCCAGCATAGCCGTTCGTATGTTCTTATTATTGTCTTGTGTTGAATGACTTTTTGAAAAAGGGACCCAGTGCATCATGAGGAACATTGCAGTGACATGTCTTAGGGCTTGTCTATGCTGCCACTTATGGTGCTGTAACTTTCTCGTTCAGGGGTGTGGAACACCTCCCCTCCGTCCCCCACCTCCACCCCGGAGCACAGCAGGTTACAGTGCTGTAAAGCACTAATGTAAATAGGCTGTTTGCTACTCTCCTTGTGGAGGTGGTTTACCTACAGCGCTGGGGAGCTCTCTCCCTGTGCTGCTGCCGTGGCCCTGCTGCCACGTGAAGGGGCTGCCACGGCTGTGCTTTAAACTTACAAGTGTAGACAAAGCCTTAGTTGGCCCGTGCAGCTTAGAAGAGGGTCTGCTGTGCACGGGACTTGGATCTGCTCTGTGATACGACCTGTCAACTGCAGGTGCTGTGCACTGCAGCAAAGCAATTGAGCGTGGAGGAGATGAGCATGCAGAGCAGCTGCAGGGACATCTGAGAGCAAGGGATGCAACCTCCTGGCCAGTTCAATATGGTAAAAAGCATTTTTGCTTACTGATATCCCCAGGAAATCCCTGAGACCTGAATACCACTCAACAGCTGGAGGCAATTGCCCTGAACGGAAACTGTGCCTGTTCCTAATGTTTTCCTCCTCCTAACAATATTGCCTGTGCTTGGGTGGTGGGTGATTACTTGGCCTGGGGAGGCAAGCCCTGCCCAATCTGCACTCACCAGAGCCCAGCTCCCATCTCCATGGCTGCTGCTAGCCCCTGCCTGCCCCCACCTCCACAATGTGGCCCTTTCCACCTACCCCAGGGTACCTCTCCAGCAGGGGTGGTGGATATCATGGGGGGGGGTATTGTATTCCCAAACTGCCAGGCATGTCCCCCCCTCCCAATGCCTACTGCTCTGGGATGGGGGAGGCTGGGGCCATGTACCACCTGCCCTCCCTGTGGTTCTGGGGGGGTAGAACTGGAGCCATGTGCTGCCCCCACCCTCCCTGTGGTGCTGGGGGGGGCTTACCTCCCCCATTCCTATCTCGACCCACTGCCCATGTGCTCCAACCTGGGATAGCGCAGCCCCAGCCTCCTGGAGCTCTGAAGAACCAAGTGGCAGTATGGCCCCAGCCTCCCCTGGTCCCGGATAGGGATGTAATAGTGTAGTTGATTAACCGATAAGCAAAAGGTTATAGATTAATGCTATAGACTCCACGCATTTCTCCCTCTTCCTCTTCCCCCTGACAGGGGCTGCTGCCGCCAACCCGTGCTGCTGCCTCTTTATCAGAGGCAGCAGCGCAGGGCGACAGTCAGCCAGTCCACAAAGGAAGCTAGTTTTTAAACTGGCTCCCCTCGCGGACCAGCTCCCTCCTGGCATCCTGCAGCAGCGCGGAGTGGCAGGGGGCTCCTCAGGAGTGAGGCTGGAGCACACTGGCTGCCAGACCCACCCCCAGGTACTATAGAATAGTCGACTAACATATAAGAATTCATGAGGTTATTTGACTGTCCAGTTGACCGATATTTAACATCCCTATTCATGGATTGCTGGTTGGAGGTGCAGCTGCAGCATGCCCAGGCTGTACCTGTTGGCCAGATCTCTGACCAGCAAACCCCCCTCCCTGCTCTGTGCGCTGCTGCCTCTGATAGAGGCAGCAGCACAGGTTGGTAACAGCCCCTGCTGGGGGGGGAGGGGAGGGAGGGAAATGCATGGAGTCTATAGCATTAGCCTATAACCTTTTGCTTATCAGTTAATCAACTACACTATTACATCCCTATCTGGGACCAGGGGAGGCTGGGGCTATGCTGCCCCCTGACTCTCCAGAGCTCTGGGAGTCTGGGGCCGCACTATCCCAGGTTGGAGCTCATGGGAAGTGGGTCAAGGTAGGGATGGGGGAAGCAGCAGTGGGTTGCTAGCATGGCCTGGCACTGGGAGGACAGGCAGCTTGGCCCTAAGCCTGCCTGCTTTAGCCTCTCCAGCATTGCAACAGCAGGTGGAGCATTGACAGGGCCAGGTGAAGCACTTTGGGAAGGCATTGTCTGCCCCTGCCTACAATACCCACCACCCATGTGCTTCCATTGCCACAGGTTTGAATTTGCACCATCTGGTTGTCATTTGGGTGCTTCTCTTCCTCAAACACCAGGGCAGCTGAGTAACTGGGTTCTGTGTCTGATGTGAGTGTGATACAGAGCAGTGTTTCACGTGTGAACCAGTGTACAAGTCCATGTGCGCTCACAAGCTCCAGTAGCAGTTTTATTGAGTTGCTGAGGCAGTTTATTAAGTTGAGGGAGAGAAGATTAGAGAGGGCTGGAATTGAGCCATGGAGGGACTCTGCAGGGGAAAGCTGTCAAGGCATGGGCGCAGCTGTTTTTCCATCACCACCTTTTGTGTGAGACCCGTCTAAATTACTGTGAAGCTACTGCCTCCGCATAAGCTCCAAAGCATCTCTCTCTCACCAGCAGAAGTTGGTCCAATAAAAGATATTACCTCATCCTCCTTGTCTCTCCAAAACCTCTCATCAGAAACACAACTTACAAAATACTTTAACAAAAGGCTGTTTATTAATAGTGTATTACCCTGTGGGTGTACTGGGCATTTAAAGTTTTTTAATCATTGCAAGAGCCTTTGTGTACCATCTGGCCCAGAACACAATCTATGTGGGCTGAGGTCCTGCACCCTGTCCTTAATTATTCACTCAGATCCACTTAAGCAGCTGGGACCCCAGAGACAGCTGGAGGTTTGGCTTTTGGACCTGGCTGTGATTTCTAGACCCCACCCACGAGTGGGTCGGAGTTGTGGTTGCTCTGTTTCTAGCTGTGAACTACTTGGATATATAGTCATGAAAAGAGGAAGCAATGTTATTGCTGAGCTTTTCAAGTAGAATTTTAATCTAACCAGTGCAGTTTTGCCTTCTTACCCGCTTTCTCATGTCTTGAATGCTCACTGCAGTTTGTTACATATTACTATCTGGAGAGTGGAAAATAAACTGGAGAGTTCCATGCAGGAAACAGGCTATTTTTGGTGTCTTTTCTGGCTGCTGTTCTCAGTAGTCTCAGTTGCCATAGTAAAAACAATAACATCAACTTGTGTGGCAGCATCTTTTTTGCACAATGGTTTGAGAGCCAGTTGGGAGAAGTTCTGATAACTTCACCCTAGCTTGTCACTTTCAAAAGTGTCCCGTGCTGCTTTGTATATGGAAATCACTTAGGCCAGCATGAACAAAAGTCGAAAGTGCTGGCATGAGGGAATCCTACAGCTGTGAGCTATAAAATATATATATAGATATAGATATAGATATTTAAATCAGGATCATGCCTTCTTTGGGCCCCCTGTGATGTGTAAAGCAAACCCAGTATGTGCTGCTTTTTGTTTTGTTCTGAGTTCCAATGCTTTAAAAAAAAAAGGTGGCAGGAAGGGAAAGAGAAGCCAATGTTATCAGGCGCACCATGCTGTTCTCTAGTTTTTGCTGGAGGAACAAAGCATGTGCATCATAAGCTCTCATGGCTTAATTCAGCTTTGCAGAACTGTCACGAATTGTCAGGCAAAAATCTGCTAGCCCACCCTTCCCTTACATCCCACATATCACCCATTAATACTCATTTGCATGTGCACACCCCATTCTCTGACTCATAGAGATGCTTTGGACATGTGCTCTCAAACTTGGAGGTATGCATATTGTCATCACACTCCTGCATACTGATAGCTATACACACACCTGGCCATGCTTTCTGTTTCACACATGCACTTGGAATGCCTCTCTTGTTTTGTTTGTGTTTTTAAACTCCACTTTCAGGTCACCTTTATAAAGAAGCAGAGAAGGGCAAATGGCCAATTTCTTTTCCTTTGTAGGAAATCTTTAACAGCGTGGACAATTTTTATACAGCACACTTTCAACCCAAGGGGACTTTAAAATCAGCCAAGTTATATATTCAGCTGAGTTGAAAAGAGAAAACTGAAGTTGCTCCTGATCTGTAGCTTTGCTACTATAATTGCCTGTGGATTCTGGACTCTTGCTCCAGGGTATGACAGAACTGTAAATATTTAACGTTCTAACTGGGATTACATCCACAAGCCAATGTTAAAAGGTCACAGAGTCAAGCACTCCATACAGTATTATGGGTACCTCTGCCAGAGCTGGGACTCTAAAGGCTTTCAGGTTCCCAGCGCCATGGTAAGAAGCCTGGAAAATCTGGCATGTCAGAATGACCCAGGTGCTACTGGTCACCCACCAGACAAGCTGGTAGGGAACCAGGCCAGGTGTCTGTGTGTTCTGACAAAAGTTCCTCAAACCTGAGCGGTTCTCACAAGACTTTTCCAGTTTTAATGGAGCAGCATTTTCCAACAAAACTCAATTTCACAGGAAAATTTCCAGCCAATTCTATTTGAAATGTGAGTTCTCAGCACTTCTGTGAGTCAGGCTGCAGGATCCAAAGTCATGCACATAGAACATGAGGGACATACAATAAATGGCCACCTGTGGAAAAGTGTGGTATAAGTGACTTGACCAGCCTCACATAAGAACTCTGTGGCAGAGGTAGGGATAGGATATAATTATCCAGAGCTGCACCATGAGACCATCCTTCCTCTGTCTGAACTACTCTATATACTTTGTAAATTCTTCAACAAATGAGGTACTGATAGGGTGGCTGACAGACTTTGCTGGGCCCAGGACAATGTGTGTATAGAGGGGAACTGGCTCCGGGGCTCCAGAAGGGGCAGGGACTTGGGTGGAAAGGGTGGGGCCAGAGTGAGCCTCCCCCAGCTAGCCCTTCAGTGCTGCCTGGGGCATGCTGTCCAGGCCTCCAGTGGAGATTTAAAGGGCCCAGAGGTCTGACCCTTGATGTTTCTGCTGTAGTAGTGGTAGTGGCCAGGAGCCCCAGGGCCCTTTTAAATCACTGCCCTGCCTCTCTTCCCCTTTCTCCTCTGTTGGCAGGCCTGGGCACAGATCCTGCAGACTACAGTCTCCTTTACTACACAGTCTTGGTTCAGCTGTGCTGTGTACTAGGGATGTGAAAGGTTAACCAGTAAGCATCACCCTAAATGGGTAATGCTTAGCAGTTCCGGTTAACTGGTAGGGGCTGGAGCAGTTTCCCTGTGCAGGGGGCTGCTCCAGCACCTCAGAGGCCACCGCACGCAGGGCTGGCAGCTCCTGCCGGCCCTGCTGCCGGGGAGGTGGCTTCACTGCAGCAGCGAAGCCTCCTCCCTAGGAGCGGGACCGGTAGCTCTTGCCAGCTCTGCTCCCGGGAAAGTGGCTTCATTGAGGGCTCCGCAATGTAAAGCTTATTTCAACGTGTAGCCGCTAGGATTTTTAGTGGTTACTTGGTTACCTTTAAAAAAAAAAATTGTACATCTCTATCGTCTACTGAATGAGCCAGGTGTCCATTGGAGACAACACTATGTGATCATATAATCAGAGCATTTCATAACACACGTGCACAAGGTTGCACAGACCGTCTTAATTCTCAAGTATCAGAGGGGTAGCCGTGTTAGTCTGAATCTGCAAAAGCGGCGAGGAGTCCTGTGGCACCTTATAGACTAACTGAAGTGTTGGAGCATAAGCTTTCGTGGGCAAAGACCCACTTCGTGCATCTGACGAAGTGGGTCTTTGCCCACGAAAGCTTATGCTCCAACACTTCAGTTAGTCTATAAGGTGCCACAGGACTCCTCGTCGTCTTAATTCTGGCGTTTCCAGTCTTCCGAGAACTGGGCTTTGCGAGTTCCGTGTTTTAAGACGTGGGTCATCAGCAGGGTTGGAAGTTTTAGATCCACTGCATAGACCTCTGCCACTGGAGAGAACAGAGCAACTGATGGAAGCGCTAGTTTGTTATTGGCTCTTCCTCCCCATTGCGCTCCACATAAATTACTTGTCTTCACTTTCAGGGCCTGTCTCTTCCCTGCGTATTGTCACTTCTCCACTATCAAGATGTCTGCTCTCGCCTCCAGTTAGCCCATGATGCCAGCTTCCATTGCTCACTTGTTAAATTTTCAAACAAACATGTTTGCACTTTCTCATGCTGCCTCTTGCACTTGCACTTCCCTCCAACCATCTGCAGAGTTATTTCCGTAGCCTCTTTCAAACTCCTCCTTTTCCATGGAGCCTACAAAAACTTCTCAACAGCTGAGCGGCTACTGTGCTGAAATCTCTTCCTAACATGCTGACCAGTCGTGTCTCTGTGTTTCCTTATACCCCCTCCTGTCTATCTGTAGCGTATCATCGGTTGGCTTCTCTTTAGATCAGGGTTTCCCAGCCTATGGGTCGCAACCCAAATATGGGTCGCCATTACATTTCAAAAGGGTCGCCAAGTTCTCCCCAGGTGGCTCTACCCCTCCTCCTCCCCCGTTTTTGAATTGCCTTGGATCACCAAATCTTCCTGAATTGTCAAAATGGGTCCCGATCTGGAAAAGGTTGGGAACTGCTGCTTTAGATCAAGGCTACTCAACTTGGAAGCCTGGCCAGGCTGGCCTTACCATGAGGTGAACTGAGGCGGCCGTCTCAGATGCCAGACTGTGGGGGGGGGGGGCGGGTGCACCACTAGGACCCAGAGAATTGAGACCTTTCAAAGTTTTGGCCCAAGCGAGGGGGCACGGGGCCGTCATTTGAGCTCCCCGCCTCAGGTGCTAAAATGTTGTAGACCGGCCCTGAAGCCTGGGAGCCACATTGATACTCACAGCACATGCCGAGGGCCGCAACTTAAGTGTGGTTGCATGTACATGCAAATATATATGCAAATAGCTTTTTTCTCACTGATGGACATGAATACAAAGATTAAGGCAAGACTATACAACACACAGGCTCCATTTAAGTCCGTTCTGCTGATATTAATAAAATGCAGTATTTATCTGATTTCCACCCATATGACAGCTCTTTTAATGAGCAGTGACAGTCCAGGAATTACTAAAATATAACAGAAGATCGTTATATTGATTACTTTTTTGTTTTAGTTTCACAACAGTCCAAGAATTTAACTCCTAAAACACATATCACAGCAAACCCAAACTGCACCGTGGGCCACAAACAAACGGGCTGCAGGCTGCATGTGGCTCACAGGCTGTGTGTTGAGTAGCCCTGCTTTAGATTGTATGTTCCCTGGGGCAGGGACCATCTTTTTGTTCTGTCTGTACAGTGCCCAGCCAAGTGGAGCCCTGGTCTGTGGTGAGGGATTCTAAGTGCTATGGTAATACAGATAATGATGAAGGGAGGTGAGACACCCTTGCTGCTGGTGGGTTTCACAGGTATTTGCTGACAGCAGAGGAATGTTGAGAGAAGAATCTGAGGTGCCATTCCGAGCTTGGGGGGGGCACCCTGGTGACCACAGACTCGTCTTCAAGCGTGACCCTTCCTGTGCTGTCTCATGCAGCCTGTCCCTTTCCTGGCTCTTCCCAGCCCCTGGCTCCTTGCCCCAGTCTCCCCTTCCTCAGGCTACTTTTCAGTCCCAGTTTTCTTGCCCCTCCAGTCCTGGTCTCTCCATCTGATCTTTCTGTCAGAGCCCCAATTCCCATCTCCCCTCAGTCTCTTCCCCCTCCACAAACCAGCCCCAGTTTTCCTCACCTAGCCAGTCCCGTCTCCCCTCCTGCTGACATCTCAGGTCTCTCTCCTCTCTAGTCGCTGGCTCCCACTCCTGGTTTCCCTGGTGGGGCCCCTCATCCAATCTGCAGTCCTTGCTGCTTAGTTCCTTCCCTACCCTCACCCCTCACTGGGCTTTTCCATCTGTCTCCTTGCCCAGGCAGTCCAGCTTTGCCTCCCACACTGCCTCTCCTTGTTCGATCTGTCTCCCTTGCCTTCATTCCCCCACTGGTTCCTTGTCCAGCCACTCCCAGTCTTCTCTCAAACCTCATCAAATCTGTGTTCCTCTCCTGCCCAGACAGTTGGGTCTCAGTTCTCCCCTTTACCCCCTTAGTTTCCCTCACAGGTAAGAGTGATTCAGTGACACTTCTCCCTCCCTCTGTGTTAGATTTGGCGCTTAGGGCTGCGGAGCGAGCAGGAGAATGGAGGACTAATGACTGTTTCCCTTTTGGAACCAGTCATAGCATGGACAAAATGTGTTTCCTCTCTTCACTCTCTGCAGGTGAGGTTGTGGATATCTATCAGCGAGAATTCCTGGCACTCAGAGACCGTCTGCACGCTGCTGAACAGGAGAGTCTAAAGCGCTCCAAGGAGTTGAACCTGGTCCTGGACGAGATAAAGAGAGCGATCTCGGAGAAGCAGGCCCTACGGGACGTAAACCGGACATGGAGCAGCTTATCTGGTGAATCAGGCTTTAACAGGGAGACGCTGTTGCTATAGAGGAGGGAGTGAGGGGTGTGTTTGTGTAGGGCTGCAGATAGAAAGAGTGGTCCTGCCGCTCCCAGATCAAGTGTAACCCACACAGATAGTGTGGTTACTGAGCAATGTGAATGGTACCTAGACCACAGCAACAGTTAAGACCAAGAGACCTCTACAGCATGGGCTGGGAGCCAGCTGGCTTTTTAGCTCAGAGGGTAGAGGCTCCTATACTCAGCTCCCGAGGTCCCAGGTTCAAATCCGCTCGGTGGTATAGGTCAAAGTCCAGATATGCTGATTTATCGTGAGGGGCTTAGAAGGTTTAGCAAATCTATCTGAATGGAGATGGCCATGTGCCATTGATCGTTGACTCAGGCCCCTGCAGATAATATACACTATCTTGCTTGCTCATGAGCTTTTATCTCCGGTTATTTATGCCGTTCCAGGACAATGTGTGCTCAGTACTGAATGTTTGTGGAAAGCAGGTCACAGTGGAGGGTTTAGATTTGCTCAGTGAAACTCTCTTCTGTTTAAAAGTGCAAAAGTTGATTGGATGGGAAAATTGGCTCTCTTTGAGATGATCGGATTGATCTTCATTCTCTTCCCCCTCAGAGATTTTGGACCTAATTCAGCCCCTTCACACACAGCTCCTAAGAACATTAGTGGGAGTTGTGGGTGCCCATGGAGAAAACTGAGCGGATTAATCTAGTGATAACCTAAGGTGGCCAGATTGCTCTGGGAGGGGGTTTTGTCACCAAAAGCCTTGCGATCTCTCTCTGTTTGGTGTCCTGCATATTGACTTCCTTTTCTTCTTTAAGATGAAACCAGATTAAAACTGTGGAATATCACCAGCAAGAATGTGTTGCATCTTCCCACCATCTTCCATCATTTGCCACACTTGCTGTCCAAGGAGAACAGTCTACAACCGGCTGTGCACGTGGGACAGGGACGCACTGGAGGTAAATGGATCTCAGTGCTGCTGCTAAGTCTCTTCCCTTCACTTTACACCTCGCCTTCTCCTCCCCTCCATTCCTGGCTGGCGTGCCGAGATGAGCAGGACTGGAAGTCAGGGAGTACCTTCCATGCAGGCTTCCTCAGTGCTGTAGGGGGTGTGCGCAGACTGTGACCTTGTAAATTAAGAGGTGCAGGGACCTTAACCAGCCCTAAAGTAATATTTGACCTTTGTCTGTCTGTCGGAGGGTGTTACTGCCACCCATCAACATAGTATTTGAGCCCCTCCCATGTAAAGCCAATGACATGTTAAAGCCGCTAGTGGACTTCATGGAGTCCCTGCACTTTGCCCTTCTGGGGGGAAGGGGGGTAAAAATTCTGCTTGAGAGAGGGTGGTTGTTGGGTTTTTGTTTTTTTTTTAACAAAATTTTATTTATCTATTTATTTGTTGACATTGCTTTGTAAAGGGTTTGGTTGGTTGGGGAGCCTGTTTTGGGCAGAAGGACTCTGTCTTGAATGCCAATGTAGGGTCGAAAGCCTTTCTGAAGAGCATTCCCTAAATATCGGCCTTAAAGCTGTAATAGCCATGCTGAATTCTTCAAAGGGAGGCCCTTCCTGCCAGCACCCAGTTCTTTTCTGTTTCCTGGCCAAAGTGTTCATCAGAAAAAAATTAACCTGCTGAGAGGGCGTGTTCAGCGAATTAGGCCTGGGTAGCTACTGTTGATGGAACTTAGTGCGAAAAGCAAGTAGAAGGGGAGACCTCAGGAGCGGAGGGAACAGTCTTGTTTGTTGTCCTGGCCATTGCCCTGTATTCGCCTTTCTGAAAACACTTTGTTTTGGTTCTGGGCAGTCTCCATAGTGATGGGAATCCCCAGCGTGAAGCGGGAGGTGCATTCGTACCTTGCGGACACCCTGAACTCCCTGATCTCCGAGCTCACTCAGCAGGAAAAGGAGGACACTGTGATTGTTGTTCTGATTGCTGAGGTAACGTGACCCTCGTGTCTCTTTCTCCCGCTTCATCAGCTCTTCATTCCCTTTCTCTGTCTGACAGGGACTTGGTACTGGTCCAGGGGGCTGCATGCAGCCATAAAGCAGCAGGATGTCTTCTCGTGGACGTGGGCCAGATCTGCCACGGCAGAGGCAGATAAGCCCAACCTTGGGCTGCTATCCGACAAGGCTCATCAGGCACATCCTCCTGATGGGGGCCAGCAGCCTGTTTTTAATGGGAAACAATGCTTGGATGCGCCTTGCTGCAGAGGGTCAATATGTTAGCAGATGATTACATTAGCTGCCAGCCTGGCTCGTACATTCATCTTTTTCATTTAAGTTGTGCTCAGTGACCTTGCTCCTACAAAACTGCAAAGCAGCTGCCAATGGAAGCCCTGCAGACGCCCCTCCACCTCATTCATGCTGCCTTCCCAAGGCTCCCTCGTGATTTTTCTCTGCCATCCCCCAGCCCGTCTGTCCAAGGCTGAAACTAGCACTTTGTGATGCTCTGCTTGGGGCCAGAATCCACTGCTAAATTCAGGCGCTACAAAGCCTTTGTGCATTAATCCATGAGAGCTGCTTTTATCTAAGGGTTTATATGGTTATTTTCCTCCATGGTTTTTCCCCTCTGGATTATTTTCTCAAGCCTAAAATGCATTTGTCTTAGTTTTCAGAAATCCCCTGAGCAAGCAAAACCTCAGCGGTGTGTTGCTAGAAGTCAAGTAAGGATAAATTCCCGTCTTTGCTGCCTGTTTACCAGCAATTTGATGGTCTGAGCAGCATTTTGCTTACCGGTCTCTAGCTAGTGTTCTCTTGGGGAGCAAGTGGCTGCTGTCCAAAGTGTTAAGGGAGGGGGTTGGGGTTAGTAAGTAACTCCTGGAACTGAGAAGCATGGGTTTGTCTCCTCCAATGTGCAATTGGCGGGCTGTGATTGTGGACAAGTCACTTAATGCCTTTCTTTGTGCTGTCTGTGAAATGGAACTCACAGGGATCATGTGACAGTTTAAATGGAAGCCTCCATGTGAAATTAACCTTTTTAAAAATTGGTTTGCAAGTAGTTTCAGGTTCTGAGTTCCTCCTGCCAGACTTTTCCCTCCTCACTATGTTTTTATAAGAACTCCCCTTCTTTTGAAGTATGAAAGACTTTCTGATAGGGGAAGCTGACAGTGGAGAAACGAAAAACAATGAATAGTCTGGCAGCATCTTAAAGAGTAACAAAACATGTAGATGGTATCATGAGCTTTTGTGGGTACAACCCACTTCTTCAGATGAGTGGAGTATTAAAAGTCCAGTTCCAAAATAAATAGGGGATGGGGGAGGAAGGAAGGGGGGAAAAAATAGTGAATTAGCTTCTTATAACACGAACACTATGATGGAGAAGGTGCAAATTATTCTGAAGCACCCATTGTTTAGTTGGTTAAGTCATTAGGATGTGGAAGGTAGTGTGCTAGCCAGGTAATGTCTTTATTCATACCTTTGTGGTGGCTCCCAAACTTGTAAATGAAACAGTGAAATTAACTCCTCCATAAATGGCCAAATGCACAAAACCAGAGAATCTCTCTCGCATCTCAGTTACAGTAACCGTAGGTATTGCTGGTAACAAAAGGTAAAACGAGTTCAGACAGAAGGGGTAAGTAGACTCTGACCTTTGAACTCTCAGGTGCTGTAAGATCTGTATGAATACGCTCTGTAAGTGCGAACTGTTGCTGTGCTTGTTACACACCTGATCCAGACAATGTGTTGCATCATACTTCGCTGCCTGTGGCTCACGAGTCTTCGAGCCTAGGGTAGAAAATGATGTAGCACATGGTGTGGGATTTGAACAGTCATTCTACGCAACATCAAGCTGCCACTGTCATCTTGAAAGGGGCAGAGGAGAGGATAAGAGAACTGATGTTGTAAGCTCCATTCTGAGGTGTTTTAACGGCTGCCTTTTACAGTTTAGAGTACAGTAATTCCTCATTTAACACTATAGATATGTTTCAGAAAATGATCGTGTTAAGTGAAAACGTGTTATGCGGGGTCAATTTTCCCATTGAAAATAATGGAAAAGGTGGGAGTTGCGTTTCAAGCAGTGGTGTCTTTTGGGTCCCAGACATAAGGCTGGGGGAGAAAGGGGACTGGATTACAGCAGAGGGGGGAGGTGTTTGGCTCTGGGGAAGGGAAGGGGAGGAGAGGGGAGGGGGATTGGGTTGGGAGTATGCCCCTGTGACGGTTCTGCCGGGACCCCCACTGCATCTGGCGAGGGGGGGTCGCCGGAGAATGGCGCAGCAAGCAGCAAACCCTCCGCCGCTTTGCAGGGAGGCGGGGGAAGCCTCGTGCAGCCGCCGGCAACGGGCTGGCTGGGGAAATCGTGTTATTCCGGGGACGGTTGTGTAATTCAAAAGAGGTTCCCTAAAAAAAAATTGTGCTATCGCGAAAACATGTTAAGCGGGCATGTGTTAAATGAGGAATTACTGTATCTCAGACGTGAAGCATGTGGCTCTGGCAGCAAAATTCCCATCTACAAATTGCGAAAACAATTCCCCATGATCACCAAGCGAAGCAGCCTGCTTATTCGGCCTGAGTCCTCTAGCTGCATTGGCACTGAGACAGCTATCCCTGTTGGAGCAGTTAAACACAGCTGTACTGGGAAGAGTCCTCATGGAGTGGAACTGTTGCTTTGCAATGTTCTATCATAGCGGGGAGGAGCCCATTTCACCCCTACCTCGTCATTTAAAGCAGGATGACTTGTGTGGGTGGGCAGATGTGGTGTTTGGTGTCCGATGCCAAGTGCTGAGAGAGTTATTGTGACGGATGGGAGCTCTTATGGAGTCGTGTGTTTGCTCCCGGAATATCAGGCCGTCTTCTATCCTTTGTGTAGCTGTTTTCCCAGCTCTGCCAGAGTGAGAAAAGAGGCCAGGTGTACACTAGACCCGGCAGCTTGGCTTAAGGTACACAACTCCAGTTACGTCCCTACAGTGGGAGGCTGATGGGAGCAAACACTCCCATGAGCTTCTCTTACTCCTGACAAGAGCAGGAGTACTGGATGCTGGCGGGGGCGCCTTCTGAATTCGATTTAGCGAGTCTTAACTAGACTCGCTAAATCGAACTCCGGAAGATCGATCGTGGCAGCGGTGATCTTCTGTGGAGGGAAGAAGTGGCCTCAGTCTCTCACTGTGGCCCTGAGAACCTCTTGGGAAGGTTTTTCTCTCTAGAAAAACTTGACTTGTCATTGTTCTGGGTAACGCACTGGACTTGGCCGCCAGCATCAGGATGTAAAATCCTGTTTAATTAGTTAACTGGTTAAATGTTATGTTTAACTGGTTAACGAATTAAATGGGTGAGTGGGGATGGGCTGCTCCAGCCCACCTGGGCTGGAGCGGACCACCCACCACAGATGGGGCTGCTCTGGCTGGGTTGGAGCAGCCCCCTGCCGACAGTGGGCCCGGTGAGGCTGGAGCAGCCCGTTGCCCGCAGCAGGCCGGGGGCTGCTCCAGCCCCCACTGGTTAATGGGTTAAATATTCGCATCCCTACTCAAGCATAAATCCCTGACATCTCACTCTTCCTCCCGCTGGGGCACTAAATCTGACAGCACCTGCCGCTGAGCAAGGTATTGCTGAGCACATACTCCTAGTGATAGTAAAAGTCATCATCCCTCCTCTTCAGATCCTCACCGAGGACTTTTGCTCACTTTTTGAAGAGCAGTGGAGTCACTCAGAGCAGTAAAATCTTGGGGCTCCTCTTGATCCAGCATTCTGGAACAGAGGGCCTGAGTCCTTATTTTCTTTCCACTGGCTCCCTGCACGAGTCTTTGTATTTATATCATTTTATATTAGTGTCATGCAGCATGATTGACTCTTCCCCCTCTGCTGCGAAAAGTGACCAGGTCAAATCTCAGAACCGAGTGGGAGACTCAGGTTTGTAGCTGAAATTAACCCAAAATGTAAATGAGCATTTTAATAGAAACCCCTCTGTTTTGTTGATGAAGGATGACCTTTCTATCAGGGACTGATCAGCCACTTGAATGCCAATAGCCTGCTTGGAACTGAAGAGAAATTAAAGGCAACTGTGGTCCTTGGTCCCAGGCACTTGGCATTTTGGTTTGATTTTATACTGGCCAAACAGGAGGCATTTGAAGAAGAGTTCTGTTTTGCTCCACCAAAATAGGGAGGGCACGTCAGGCACAAGGGCTGTAAAGAGGACGGCCTGGAGATGAATGGAGGGAGTATGGAAGTGTTGATAGCACAGAGTGGGGAGTACTAGTGATGGCTTCTGAGATATAGCCCTGGGCAGAGAATAAATCTGGAGGAGGCATTTAAAGTATTGATGGTTATTTTCTCTGAAGCTAAATGATCTCTTCTTGTAATGTTTAATTTTTTTATTTTTTTAGACGGATGAACAGTATGCAACTGGAGTGGCAGAAAATCTCAAAAACTTGTAAGCAATTCCCATTCATTACCTTCATGTGGGCTGGGCATGTAGCAATGTAACGGCCTCGTTAAAGAAAATAAATCTCTTTGTGTGCTTGATTTTTCCATTATAAATTCCAGACTCTTATGCTGTCTCTTAATTAAGCTCGTCTCAAATTCATCGCATTCTAAAACACTATATATAGTATCATAGTCTTAATTTTTCTGATCTTGTCCAGTCAGTGTTGTGCTTTAATGTACTTAATGCACGTGACCATGCCATCTGAGCCACTCTTCCTGTCCTGTGATGTTATGGGAAGATGGATTGTTTATATGTACAGACATTTTCTTGTATAGTTCAGCTTCCTGCCTGCTCATAGAGTCAGAATGTCCTAGGGGAATTCTACAAATGTTGCATTTGGAACCGCAGTAAATTGCAGAATTCCCACAGGACTGGGTCAGAGCAAGAGAACAGCATGATTGGCACACGTGATCTCAAACCAGAGTAAGGCTGTTACAGCCTACAGTTTTGTCTACACTTAAAAAGTCTAAAGCGCAGCCGCGGCAGCACTTTAAACTGAAAGCGTGGCCACAGCGTGAGCTCTAGGAAAGGGACCTTCCAACACTGCAAGGGTCCATTTCTCTTCCCCTTTTAGCTATTCCAGGTTAGGTTGCATTCGTCTGGGATCTCTTTGGAATTATATTAGTGTAACAGTTACGTTCTGCCCTGGAATGGTAGTTGTTGCTGCAGCATCACATTCCTCCTTCCGTGGCTTTTTTTTTTTTTTTTTTAAATGCTCGAAAGAAACCTGTGATGAGCTGGTCTAGGTCAGTGTTTCTCAACCAGTGGTACGAGTACCCTCGGGTACTTGAGAGAAGTCTGGGGGGGTACATCAACACAACTGAAATTTGGAGAAAAGTGAATTTTTGTTTTAAGTTTTGCAGTGCTTTATTATTTTTGTACTTTTTACACCCCAAAATTTTGCCCACCCGGCTATGATTAAGTTCTTTAAACAAATGTGTTGCAATGGTAGAAAAAAAAAGGTGTATCTGAAAACTGTAGGTACTTTTTTTTTTTTTTTTTTTTGAAGGGGTACTTTGTAAAAAAAGGTTGAGAAGGACTGGTTTAGGTAATAGTAGCAGCAGAGCTCAGAGATAGAAGAAAGTGATTATAACAATGGAGGTTCTGATTCCAGTCCAGCTTCTGTGTCTGCATGTTTCCAAAGAACCACAGTAACCCTAGGAGCAAGTCTTTAGAAAGGTTGATGGGACCTAATGGCTCAGTGCAATTCCTGAGCGGGCGATAGGAGAGGAGTTAGGACATGCTAGGAAAGCATTGCATTCCTCCTGGGCTTGTAGAAGAGCTGAAATGGAGCCCTCTGTCTGCCTGTGCAAAGCAAGGCAGATCCACCCTTCTGCCTTTTGTGGCAGGAGTGTGTACTGACCAGGGGATAATGAGCTGATTAATTTCATCAAGGTGCATTAAACAGTCTAAAGCACAAGCATTCCTTTAGCAACATCCCAGCATTTAAAAAACAAGCTAAAAGTAGTTTCAGGGACTGTTTCTGTCAGAGTCTGCCTGTCTATCATGTCTGGTTCCACCTCTCACTGCGTAAATACTCACACATAAATAAGGGAAACGACTTACTGTAGGGGTTAAACTGGGGATGTTAAATATCGGTTAACTGAATAGTCGATTAACCTCATGAATTCTTATTGGTTACTTGACTAATCTATAATCCCCGGGGGTGGGGCCAGCAGGCAGTGCACTCCGGCCGCATTCCTGAGGATCCCCTGGCCTCTCCGTGCTGCTGCCTCTGTATCAGAGGCAGCAGCCCAGGGTGCCAGGTGGGAGCTGGTCCATGAGGGGAGCCAGTTTAAAAACCAGCTACCCTAGTGGACCAGCTGCCTGCCACCCTGTGCTGTTGTCTCTGATATAGAGGCAGTAGCATGGAGTGGCAGCAGCCCCTGTCTGGGGAGGCTAAGCTCCCAGACCCAACGTGAGCCAGAACTGAGCCAGGCTGCCTGCCCGCCTGGCTCCTAATACACTTCAAATGCAGAGCCACAACAGGAGTAGGTCCCAGACCCAGAGCGAGCTAGGACTGAGCAGGGCTGCTGGCCAGCCTGCTAAAAAATTTACTGGTGGGGGGGCAGGGCTGGCCTGAGCCCTTTTGGCACGCTGGGCGCACGGCGCCACCCCCGGGCGCATGGTGCATGCGTGGGCCCACCCCCACCCCCCGGGTGCGTGGGCCCGCCCCCAGGGCGCACGGCACATATGCGGGCTGGCCACGGCCACTGGCGCGCAGCCCAGGGCCTGCCCCCGGGGCGCACAGGGCATGCACTGCCCAGCCCAGACCGGCTTGGTCAGCGGTGCTGGCGCGCGCACCGGGCTGTGGGGGGAAGGGTGCTGCTGGGCCAGTGCTGCAGGGCCAGTGCTGCGGGAGCCGGGCGTGCAGCGCCTGATGGCAGCTGTAAGGGACGCCGCGCGCCCCTTACAGCTGCCATCAGGCGCCCTCCCCCCCCATCAGTTGGCGCCCTGGGCAGCTGCCCGGCTCGCCCATGCCTCAGCCCAGCCCTGGTGGAGGGGAGGAGAGGGAAATGTGTGTAGTCTATAACATTAACCTATAAGCTTTTGCTTCTCAGTTAATCATCTACACTATTACATCCTTATGTTAAACCAGGGGCAGGCAAGATGTGGCCCATAGGCCAGATCCGGTCCACCAAGCCATTGGATCCGGCCCTGGGCTGCCTAATCCAGCCTACAGGCCACCCTACCAGGACCTTTAGGCACAGAGCAGCCAGCTGCTTCAGAGCACTCCCACACCACTTTAAGTGTCTTGCCGCTCCTTGTAGCTCTCTGCTTTGGGTGCCAGTGGGAGGAGAAGATTTCGCGCACTGCCTAGCCTCCAGCAAAATCTCTCCGCTCGAAACCAGCCAAGGGAAGCTCTGAAACCAGCCAAGTGGAGCTGAGAGATTTTTGCCTCTGGATCAGCACGCAAAGCCTCCCCCCTTCCCTCTGGCACCTGGAGCAGAGATCCAGCCATTTTGAGCAGCGTGAGGCCAGATTCCCTCCTATACCTCACCCCCAGACCAGAATTCTCTCCTGCACACATACCTCCTCCAGAACCTTTCACCCCAAGTCCCTGCCGCAGGTCACAACCCCTTCCTTCACCTCAACTCCTTCTCAGACCCCATACCCTGTCTTGCACCCCAGTCCCTACGCCAAGCTCCCTTCTGCACCCAACCTTTGTCCCAGACCCCACATGCCCTCCATAGAAAAGTGCAGACCATGGCCACTTTCCAAAATCTTAGTGTCCACCCCCTCCCCATCAAAAATTATTGCCTGCTTCTGGATTAAACAATTATACAAGTGCTGCTAAAAATGTGCAGTGTAAAATACTGGGGAAAAGCTGTCTTTCTGTCTAATAATCCCTTGCAGTTGCAGTAATCTCTTTGGCTATTGTTCATAATAATAATGGATACACATTTTTCAGACAAGTGATATTTTTATTGACTGTGACCCTTTACATTGTTCTTAACCATATCACGGAGAGAATATTCTTCAGTAGCTTTGTTTGGCATGATGAAAAATTAATCAGCAGTAGAAAACAGGCAAAATTCCAAGTGGTCTTCTAATAATAACCAAGACCAACTACAATGGTTTTGGTAGCCTATCAAATGAGCTTAATATAATTTCTGCAAACAGCCATTTACTTCATGACACTTTGCAAACAGTAGTACACCCACCTGATATTAGTAAATCAGACTTTGTGTCCCCCAGATTTGCTGGGGTTAAGCTAATTATCTGTAGGATGTTACCTGCAAATAAATGCTGATGTTTTTCTTAAAGCAGACTCATAGTTTTAAAGGGGTTAAAGGCAGCTCACCACAGACAGCAGCGATAGGTGGGATACTTGGACATAAGTGGATCCAAATGGCTTCTTCAGGTTCCTCCACCTTCGAGTGGCAGCTGGTCTGCTTCCACTTTGTTGCATCAGACCTACCACGGGCACCCATGGGAGTGAGTTTGTGAGGGAAGGCCTCGTAAGTGACCTTTTAAAAAGCCCATCCAGGGGCTTTTCCAAGTCTCCTTTAAAATGTTCTAAAATCTTTGCAAAACCTCATCCTATGCTTATTAACACCCCGGATGGAGTTCCCCTCCCTTCCCAAACATGCCAGCTTGCTACTCCTACAGGGATGCCGCCTTATGGCCATGTTGGACTGTTGTAGCTTAGTGGGAACCAGGCAGTGTGACTTGAGGGGAGGAACCTAAAAGGTTTAGATTCCCTTCTATGGTGAGTGCCAAGGTTTGTCGCATTCCACACACAATGCTTGTGGATCACTTTAAAAAAGCAAATCTGTGCTGTCAGCCCAGCATTCCCCGAGCAACCAACCTTAACAAATCAGCATGTTTGCATGCCATAGAGAGACAAATACTGATAAAGAAACAGATTGCTGTTCTAGGCTTGCATGGGGCTGTTACAAACAGTGGGGGGAAATGGAATTTAAAATCGCATGACAAGTATCCTACAGGTGTCCTTTTTGTTAGAGCTAGGCCTGCAAGTGCACTAACTACTATCAAGGTTTTATTTTGGAAGTTAATTTTGTTTGGCTCCATGGTCTGGTGTTTTCCAAGTGGTTTCAGTCTGAATCTCCCATGTTAGGGTTGTTGCAGCAATTGTTTGCTTCCACCTTTGTCTCTCAGGTTCCCCAAGGAAATACAGTCTGGTCTCCTGGAAGTCATTTCTCCCTCTCCACATTTCTATCCAGACTTCTCTCGCCTCCGGGAATCTTTTGGCGATCCCAAGGAAAGAGTCAGGTAATAACCAGATGACTTCAATAATGTTTTATTCAGATTTTTGATTCTCCACTGTCCTGACTCAGAAAGGAAAAACATGTTGTGAGAGCTAAGGACATAGTGAATATGCATTGTTGTTAGCTTCATTTGGCTTGGCTTGCTCTGTCATGTGTCCCATGTCTGTTTTCCACTAGTCAGACTGAGACACAGGATACTTTTCTCAAGAAGCCACATGTTTCCAGTTAACTTCAAACTGACCAAACAGTAAAGAACAGGCTTTCTTTAACTCATCTGCTTCTCCGGGAAAAGCGAAAGGTGTATTGGGTTGCGTCCCTGTGACATTACCCAGGGTATAATCTGGGCTGATTAACAGTTCTGTCCCCTTAGTTCTCTAGTCTGGGTTGCGTTTTACACTGCTTCACTGTGAGAGCAGCTACTCCTGGTCTGCTGTCGCAGTCACCAACATCTAAGTTACTCCCAGCTGTATTTTACTAGAAGATTTACCCAGCATTGCTCAGGACCTTAACTTTTATTTTTGAAAATAAAATGAAAATGTCCATGCTTCATTTGAATCATTGCTCTGGAGTGGGGCGGAGGAGGAGGGGTTCGATATGCAGGTTGCCCCAGGGAGAGAGGACAACCCAGCCCTCTCTCACTGTAGCACCTTGGGGCCAGGTGAGAAGCACCTCTCCATAGCCGTTGTAGCATCAGCAGACACAGCTGGGGGAGGGGTGCAAGTCCCCGCGGGCAGGTCCAGGTTAGTCTGCCCCCTTGTGCTCCCCATCCAGAGTAAGGAATGCAGCAAATTGTGCACTGTCCCCTCACTCCCTGATGAAGGGGAATAGCCAGCAATGTTCCTCTAGAAATTGGGGGGAGGAGAGCTTCAGGGGCCCCCCCAAGGGTGCTTGGGGGATGAGAAGGTCAGGATGGGGGGCACACCCCCAGCCAGCCCCTTTCATCTGCCTGGTGATTGTCGCTTTTCTGTGTGGTTGTATGAGAAGCAATCTCATTCCAGGCTGGAGAGTGGGGAGCCCTGAGCCTCAGGGGCTGGGTCCAGGCAAACTCGGGGCCACATCCGGCCCGGGGCCTTAGGTTCTCCGCCCTGGTTTAGGAGGAGTACTTGAATGGACAGACAAACTGTCTCAATTATATAGTAGATAAGTGCTATGGCCAGCCACTCCTGCATTCCACAGCAAAACAATACCAGCAAATTCCCACTCCCAGGCTTGCCCCAGAGATGTGTGTCCTGTACTGCCCTGCTCTCTCCTGGACAATGCATGCGCATAGAAAGTCTGTCATTTTATTAATAGAAAATGAAGCGCAGAAATCCTTTTAATCCCAAACACGCACTGTTTACATGAAACAATAAAACAAGTTTGTTTAGCTACAAAAGAGAGATTTTAAATGACTATAAGTAATAAGGCATAAAAGTCAGAATTGATTTACAAGAAAATAAAAGTAAAATGCAACAAGTGCCTAACTTAACAAGCTAAGTGAATTCTTTCCACATATTCTAGCAGTCTTACTGGCTGAATTCCTTTCAGTCAGGATCCCTTCCCCAGTCCAAAGCTTTTTCCTTTGTTGTTTCTGGCTTTGTGTGCTAAGGGGAGAGAGGAAAGAAGCAATAATTTGTGATGTCTACTCTCTTATAGTTTCAGAGGGGTAGTCTGAATCTGTAAAAGCGGCGAGGACTCCTGTGGCACCTTATAGACTAACCGAAGTGTTGGAGCGTAAGCTTTCGTGGGCAAAGACGAATCTGATCTGACGAACTGGGTCTTTGCCCACGAAAGCTTACGCTCCAACACTTCGGTTAGTCTATAAGGTGCCACAGGACTCCTCGCCTCTCTTATAGTTGTTTCTCAGCTGCAAGAATAAGTTCCAGCTGAGGTGCAGGAGACAGAAATTCTCTGCGTAGATGGGAACCTCCATCTGTTTTTTGTGTGTGTGTCTTTTTTGTCATGATGTAGATTTTCACTCACATCCTCTTTGCTGCCAAAGAATGGCAACTTAATCAAGTGATGGTCCATTTGACTTTATAGACACCTGACTGAGGCATTGGTTAACCTTTTGTGTCTGGGGAACTACTCTGTGGCTGTCCCCCGACTTGGAACATGTCTTAATAATACCATGCGGAGGAGCCTCATAACTTAATGTACAGTGTTGCCACTCATACTTTACCAAGACAATAGTGATCAGCAAATTATGATTTTTTCAAATGGCACCTTAACTTTGTACACAATGGGTGTGTCTAGACTACATGGCTCCGTCGACGGAGCCATGTAGATGAGTTTACTAGACATAGCAAAATGAAGCGGCGATTTAAATAATCGTGCTTCGTTTCATCAAAATGGCTGCCACACTGTGCCGACAATCAGCTGATCCAGCACCGTGGGGCAGTCTAGGCGTGCCGTGGTCGACAAGGGAAGCCTTTGTCAACTGCTCTGGTAAACCTCGTCCACTCATCTACATGGCTCCGTCGACGGAGCCATGTAGTCTAGACACACCCAAGGTATCCTAATCCTGTAAAAGGGGTGAATATAATGCTATACAGACAGTCACACTCCCCAAATAAAGCATCTGCTGGCTAGTAGGAAGGCATTTCTCATCACTCTCTCTGTGTTGCAGGTGGAGAACGAAACAGAACCTAGATTATTGCTTTTTAATGATGTATGCCCAGTCCAAAGGCATTTACTACGTGCAGGTAAGTTTGATGAATGAATGCTTGAATTCACAAAGATGTGTGTCTTGTATCAGTTGAGTGAGGGGGGAGGGATGTGAGTGAGGAAAAACATAAAGTGGAGTCTTTGATTGGGAAAGGGAGAAGAGGTTAATTCAAATGTTGTTGGAGTGTTTGTGATGTTGACTCTTCTCCAAAAGTAACACCCATAGGATATGCTGTCCTTTTCACATTCTGTCCTCTCACATCCGATTCAGGAACGCCTCTGCATTTCTCCTTCAACCACCCCTCTCTCTCTCTCTCTCTCTTTCTGCGCGTGCAAAGACATTTACTTTGGACCAGGTTAGATTAACCCTTTGCAAGCCAAAACGTAAGTCTTCATTGTAGTGCGCTGTAGAGTCTTCTGAAGTATATTAGCTCTACATTATGGGCAGCATGCGATTGTGGGGGGGGAGGGGGCAGAGGTGTGAAGGCTCACTCTGAAATCAGTCTGCCTGTGGTACCGCACTGCAGAAAAACTTTACAGTGGAACCTATTCGAATGGCTAGAAAAGTAGCAGTCCCAAGGAGCGGTTGTGTCTGAGCTGGAGCTTATCTAACCCAGCTGTTAAAGTTCCCTTTGGCCAAGCGGGCTAAAGAATTGTGCCCAGGAATGGAAGAGGTGGAGATTCACAGAGTAGTTGTCAGTTTTCCCTTAGCCTGTTGGATTAGATATAGAAGGGTCTGTACAATGTGTCTTCCCGCAATAAACTCTGCCTTTGCCAAAACTTTCCCCAGCCCTCTCATGTTGAATGCTGCGCAGTGCAGAGACTGGAACAGAGCGTGTGTTTTTTGTGGTCGGTGCTGAGTTTCCTTCCCCTCTTGCAGCTGGAGGATGACATTGTGGCCAAGCCAAACTATCTCAGCACAATGAAGAACTTTGCTCTGCAGCAGCCGTCGGAGGAGTGGATGATCCTGGAGTTCTCGCAGCTTGGGTTTATTGGTAACCGACTTCCGCCCTTCCTCCCCAAAGCAGTGCTGGGCACTTGTGCAGCCCCTCGGGAGAAATTCTAATGCAGCCTAGCTGATGAGCAGAGCGCCCATAGCTATAGCTTTTGTGTTTCTAGTGGTGGTGCACATTCACGCATGCCTCAGTGCACATTAAAAAAAAAAAAAATTGGGGGGGGGGGGGGGATGAGAGGGAGCATTACCTCCAGTCCTCTTCCAGACATGGCCATGGCATAGCTGGCTGGATCGTACAAACAGCAATCCCTTTGCTTGGAGAAGTTTTCCCCTAGGAAGGGGAAATGAAATGCCAGAGGCGTGGCCTCCTCTAACACTTTTATAGTGATCCTTTGGCTTTCCCAGAAAAGAAAGCTTTACTGCAGAGATTTCTGTCCTGAGCTTCCTGGCCCTGGAACAGTTGCACGGATGGAATGAGAACCTGCGTGTCAGTTGCCTTCCTCTTGATGCAGCTCAGATAAAACACAGAGCATGGCAGTGGCAACTCTCCCTAACTTCTCACTGCTGTGGTGTTTTGATTGAGGTGCTGTCTTAGGCAGGCCAAGCTGCCTCTGAGACTTTGCGTTCAAGTGGGCAGGGGCGGTGCACATCTGTGCTTGTCCAGGTGACCTCTTCTACAAGCCTTCAGATGCCAATATTCTGATCCATTTTTAATAAAAATAAATCTACTCAGTGGCCCAGCAGAAAGGCTCACTTCCTGGATGTGACTGGTTGCTTCTTGGTTGGATGGGAGCGAGAAGCGCCTGCCATAAATCATTCAGACCCTGGGCTGGAGCAGTTTTATATCAACTGAGAACTATTTCAGGACCGTGTAGTTATGCAAGCAGTTTTGTCTATTCCCATGCCAGGACTATATTAACTTAATGGGGTTTGAATTCTTTCTGAACTCTCAGGGCAGGAAAATAATTATGCTGGAACTGTCCATGAATGACGTTTTCATGAATACCTCTCTGGTAGGGTTTTCACCCAGATAGTCTGTTTTTTCTGGCCCCTGTCTGGTTTTCAAAAAAAAAAACCACCACCACCACCACCACCACAACACACACAACCCACACACACACAACAAACCACCAGACATGTAAAATATAAAAGTTTCTGTTTCGGACGGAAGGCCGGCAGGGACATTGTTCCTCTGCCACATCTGGCGTGGGTGGGGGGAAGTGAGGAGCACGGGGATTCTTAAAAGGCACAGCAACTTTTTTTTTTCTCTCAACAAGTTTCGTCTCCTGGGGTGGGTTTTTTTTTTCTCTCCCCCCCACCCCCCCACATTTGGGATTTTTGGTGAAAGCATCTGGCAAGCCTACTCTCTGGTACCCCTTCTCCACCTGGTGTGAGTGTTCCATGCACTTCAGTGGGACTCATAATGGCGTGTGTTGCTAGCTCTGTAGCAGCAGATCTATAACAAATGCTAATTTTAGAATTGTACTAGCAGCATCAGTGATGCTGGTGCATAAGTCCCAACTGCGCAGATCTACGGTTACTTGAAACTCCATTAGAGATGCAAGGAGAGAGACCAGTTTTTTCCCGCGAGGAACTTGCAGTTCTTTTCAGTTGCTGGATTTTGTTTGTTTCACCCTGTATCTACTCTGTCTCTCCTCCACCCAAATGTGCTTGCAGGAAAGATGTTCAAGTCGCTGGATCTCAGCTTGATTGTGGAGTTTATACTTATGTTTTACAAGGACAAGCCCATTGACTGGCTCCTAGATCATATCCTTTGGGTGAAAGTCTGCAATCCGGAAAAAGATGCGGTAAGTAAACAATCCCTGCAGAGGGCACCGAGACTCTTCTTGCACTGGCTCTGAATTCCCAGAACTTGTTGGGGGTGAGGAAAAAAGGGAAGATCTGTTGTTATAAGAAGTAGTGATGATGAAATTTTGTTCTGAATCTTGGTTAATTTCATTTAGCCAGGAAAGCTTTGCTCAGGATGAGGGAAATCCTTGCGCGATCTTCCCTAGGAGAAAATGTTTTGAAAGTTCAATATGTTAAGAGATGTTTTGTGGCAGGGGTGGGCAGTAATTTTTGCAATGGGGGGGGCGCACTTAATGACTTTTGGTACATGGTCATGAGATGGTTCTACCCCTGGAAGTGGTGTGGCCGGGGGCAGAAGGGGCAGGGCTGGCAAGTAGCCTTCCCCCAGACTTGTCTGAGGCTGGAGACTTTGAATTAAAAACATAGCAAAGGGCTCCCGGCCCTGTTGCTATCGCATTGCCTGGCAGCTGCCCAGGGTTGCTGCGGCTATTTAAAGGGCTCACGGCTCCAGCCTCTGCCGGGGAGCACCACGCCTGGGAGCCGGGAGCCATTTCAACAGGATCCTGCTGCCTGAGCCACCTCCTGGAAATCGGTGGCACAGACGGGGATATAAATAGAAACAGCCAGATGCAGTCCGCGAGCCAGATCAACGTGTGAGGCGGGCTGGATCCAGCCCCCAGGCCGCATCTTGTCCAGCCCTGCTTTATGGGGATTCTTTGTGATGAGTAGGAAAGGGTACTTCTCATCCTGGGCAGTCATCTCTCCAAATGCTGGGGAGAATTGAAACCAGCTCCTTGATTAACTCCATTATTAGAGGGGTTTTCCCCCAAACCCGGAGGAGAGTGGTCTCTTCCCCTCCATGCTATTATCTTGTAACTGTTGGGTGTTCCCTACACAGAAGTCTTGCTCTCCTCCCCTCCTCACTTAGTGCAATAGCAAAGTAACCCTTTGAGAGAGCACTCAAGTGCAGTTCCAGTCTAGAGTACACCGGCAGGCTGTGGCTTGCCCCCAATGACCTGGGAGAAACTCAGTGACATAGACACTGTATTTCAACTTAACCAGAGCAAATCAAGGATCTCGTTCCAGCTCCCCGAGCTTCTCCACGGGCAGGAGGAGGGTAGCCGTTTGCATTGAGGAGGGTTGGGGGAGGCAGACTAGGGGAATCCTTAATGTGATAGTGTGGTCATGGTGACCTGTTGCTTACTGTGCTGATGCTTCCCAGGTGACCATAAAAAAGGGGACATCCTTTCCGGTGTTCTAAATGAAACTAGCACCAAGAGAGGAGAGTAAATGGGATGGAGGAGCAGAGGGCCTAGGAAGATGTGGGTTGCTGCCATGACTGTGAGATGAGCTTGTTGCCAGATGCACGCTCTGATCTTTCATTTTGAATCCATTCACATCTGAGGCCCCAGGGAAGCAAGGCTTGGATCAGTCACTACTTGGTTTTTGTCTTGCTTCCTCTGCCCACTCTTAATGAGGAAAGGTAGCCATGCCCGGAGCGTCTCTGTGCGTAAGGGGATTTCCGCAGAGCCCTGCAAATCCACACATGTCGGAGCGGATGTGGATACAACAAAATGGCATCAACCAGCCTGTGCTGATGCCGCCTCTGCTGATTTGGGCACCCTGAGCCGCTGAGATGCGGTGCCTGTTCTCCCTGCCCGTCCCTGGGCCGCCCCTTACCCTCACCAGTCTCTGCCTCCTCGCGTCTCTTCCCTGCGAGACCCTGCCCTATCTTCATCCTCCCCCCATCGCTAGTTCTTAGAGCATTTAAAAGTGAGTGGTGGGGCCAGCCCTGCACCTCTGCAGAGGCAGAGTAGTGGCCAGAGTCCCTGGAAAAACGGGCGCCATCTCCCACCCGGCGCCTACCAGGGAGCGGGTCAGGGCCCTTCTGCCACGGAGTGTGGATGGGACACAGGTGTTTGTTCCACTCTGCCCCAGCAGGTGCTCCTGCTGGCAAATAGGGTTGTGGCACACGTACTTGCCCCACTCCCTGGGGAGCACTGGGCAGAGCGGAGCAGGACAAGCATTCGTGCCCTGACCACGCTCCTCTGCAGGAGCACCATGACCCCACTCACTGGCAGGGGTGCTTGGCAGGGTGCAGTGGGACAAGCCTGCCTTGGCCACCCACACAGACGCTCCTCCTGAGAGCCAGGCACTGCCAGACGGCCGCCTGCTGCTGCTGCTGCTGCCGCTGCCTAGGTGTGGATGCAGAGCCGCACAAAAGGCGGGGAGTGGATTGCGGATCAGAGGCTGCTTCTCTCCAATGCGGATCCACATTTTTATACCCCCACATTTTTATACCCGGGGGGGGGTATAAAACACTCGTTTGTTGTTCATAGGCAGCTTGGGCCTAGGGTGACACACCCATTCTTGGTCGGCATAACCTACAGAATCTCTTCCCTTGGCTGGGAAAGGCTGGGGTTTGCTTTGTGCATCTGCAGGTGGGAGGAGATGAGACGCAACTGTTCTGTTTTTTGTTTTTGTTTTTTTCCTCTTGTAAAGCCTTCAGCTTGAGAGGTGTATTAATGCCATTCCCACTGCACAGCCAGGTTAGCTCCTACTCACCTATCTGACTGCTTCTTCTCCACAGAGGTCTCAGAAGATGCTGCAAACCTCTGAGTTGTTGCCTTTTTATAAATTTAACCTAGCTGTAGTGTGGATTTCTGGCTTCTCCCACTGTGTGCATGATTAAATCTGTGCAGAACCCCTTTCCACACAACTGGCAGCTGCTAGGATTTGCTTTCTTGATTGAAAGTTTGTTTCACCTGAGCTTTTGGGAATTGCTTTGCCTGGTCTGGATAGCTCCTGTTCTCTTTACATTTGAAAACCAATTGCAAATTTACCTGAGGTAAAGATGCGTGGAAAGAGCTGACCTTGCGGTTACGAGGAGAGTGGTTCTCCACTCTAATTTGTCTAGACTAGGACAATGTTGCTTTCAGTATATGTGTCCATAACAAAATGAGTCAGGGGGGGTTGGGAGAGTTAAGGGGACTAATGAATGCCTCGCCTGGTTTTCCCACCTAGATTAAAATAGGAATCTGAAATGAGTTCTGTTTTTTAGCTGGCAGTGTAAAGTGATTCTCCCATTAACATGGCCAGTTTTAATTTTATAATGCAATGGGAGCTGGATTAAGAGACTGGCTCAAATGTAGCCTGTGGAGAATACCCCTAGAACGCCCGGGTTCCCGGGAGGGGCAGCTCTCGCGGATTGATCCTGAGGGTTGTGATTTCTGAGTCAAGTGAAGCCTTGCTCCTGATCGCGCCATAGAACTCTCCAGTGTCAGGAGCGGGGTGGGGTTTTTCTGCTGTGGCTGGAAAAATCAAACTCCTGTGCGCTCTAAAAGTGAGGCTTAGTTTTAACTGAGAAAGAAAGCCTGTCAGCTACACTGGGGGCTTCCGCTATTAAACATAGGCCCCTGATCCCCTGCCAGCCTGGGAAAGGGGAATGCCCCCAGACCTCGAGAGGGCGAAGAACCATGAGAGGAGCCCAGATGAGGCTGGGACAGCTGAACTATGGCCTGGGGGCTAAAAGTGATGGCTGATGTGGGGGGGGGGGGAGGCTGAACTGATTGGATGGTTGTGATGGAGGCAGAGGGTCTGAATTGAAGGGGCATGAATGAGGACAATCTGATGGGGGATTGGAGGATAGGATTAATTTCTGGGCCGGGGAGGAGTATAATTTCTGGGCCGGGGGGGAGTAGACGTAGGGGGTGAAGGTTTCTGAAGCAGGGGGAAAGTCACATTATTCAGTACATTAAATTGCAGCAAGGGAGGTTTAGGTTGGACATTAGGAAAAACTTCTGACCTGTCAGGATGGTTAAACACTGAAATAAATTGCCTTGTGAGGCTGTGGAATCTCCATTACTGGAGATATTTAAGAGCAGGTTAGACAGACACCTGTCAGGGATGATCTAGATCAATGTTTCTGAGAGTGTTTCGTGGAATCACACTCAGAAAGGGGAGCTGCAAAGGACGAAATGGAGCCAACGGGAGTCGCGAGGCGCCAGTAAATAAACAAACTGGGGCAGCCAGTTAATGTGTTTCTGAGAGTGATTCTGCGGAACACTTTCAGAAACACTGATCTGGATGGGGCTTGGTCCTGCCGTGAGGGCAGGGGACTGGACTTGATGACCTCGAGGTCCCTTCCAGTTCTAGGATTCTACGTGTTGGAGAGCGAGCAACACATGCCCACCTGGGTCTGGGCAGGGGAGTTCAGTCATCAAGAGACAGAGCTAAAAAGCGCAGTATAATCTCTTTTTAAAATTTCATGATTTGGGGGCCAATCTCATGATTTCTGGGAGTCCAACTCATGTTTTTTTTGATCTCTAGAAGTTGGCAGAACTACACAGGTACCGTGGGCTGGGCCAAAGGCTTGTTTAGCATGAAAGGCTTCAGTACTATTGACGGGATTCAGCCGAGCCTGTCCCTTTTTTTAGGTCTTCGTGCCTATGGTAAAGGGTACATAGCCCTCACTGAGTCTGATATTTTGCAAACATCCCTAAAGTGGGATCACAAATTGTACCGAACCCCCCTTTATCTTTACCAGTGCTTAAATACTTATTTGCATCCTGTCGCCCCTCCCCATAACGAAAATTGAATTAATTTTCCAACTAACGAGACTCCTGTGCAGCGTACTGGGGATAAATCCCCACAAGCCAGGCACTTCAATAGGTGTCCTGGAAAGGATATAACTATACAAGTTGTAACACCCTGGTCCAGCACCCTCAGAACCAGGGAATCTGCTGGACCAGGGGAGGTCAGTGTCAGCCCCTCTACTGCCACTGGCCCTGGGGCTCTGCTCCAGCAGCAGCAGAGAGGCCAGTATTGGCCAAGTGGGGATGGGGGCAGCGCTCAGGGAAGAGGCTGCCGTCGGGAGTGCAGCCCCGTGTGAGCACACCACGTCCCACGGCTGCTGGGCTCTGTTCCCGGCCACCAGGCTGCCCGCAGGGTACCACAGCCACCCTGTCTGTTCCCTCATGTGTTCCCCCTTGCCCCGTTCACACTCCTCCTCCATCCTCTCTGAGCATGAGCACCGCAAATGAGCTATTTGCAGCTCTCCCGAGGATGGGGGAGGAGTTGCTGAGCGAGGGGCCCAGCTTTTTCCCCATGAGTGCTCTAGCCTGCAAGCATCCATGGGGATGCTAGAGAACAGATGCTGCCAGACTACAGAAAACCAGACTATAGAGATCCAATCTCTAATGTCTTTTTCCCTAGGACTCCCCTTTGCTCCCTTCCCCAGTCTCTCTCTCTGTCTGGTTTCCTCTTTACTCCACGTTCACAATGTTTTTCTCAGTGTTTTTCTCCTGTCCCTTTCTGCACTCGCTCTCCTCTGCAGAATTAAGCTGATAACATTAGTTCAGATAAGAGTCGAACTTTCAGTCTCCTCTTGTTGGGGTGGTTTGAAATCAGGCCAGATGGCTTTGCCAGAGCGTCATACAATGCAGTGTGCCTAATGAAAGCAACAAGCAAACTAAAAACTAGGACTGGCCAGTGATTTTTGAGAAAAAATTAATCATGATGAATTGCATGATAGAATTACATTTGAATATTTTTGGGTGTTTTCTGCGTTTTCAAATATATTGATTTAAATTCCAACACAGAATGCAAAGTGTACAGTGCTCACTTTATTTTTTATTACAAATATTCAGACTGTAAAAAACAGAAGCAATGCTATTTTTAATTCACCTAACACAGGTTCAATAGTGGAATCTTTTTATCATGAAAGGTAAACATACAGATGTAGAATTATGTACAAAAATAACTGCATTCAAAACCAAAATATGTAAAACTGTAGAGCCTATAAGTCCACTTAGTCATACTTTTTGTTTAGCCAGTTGCTCAGACAGACAAGTATGTTCACATTTGTGAAGAATAATGCTGCCTGCTTCTATTCTGACTATCAGGTAAGATTTGTAACTGATGTCATAAGATACTTGTGCCAATTGTCCTAAAGATTCATATGTCCCTTTGTGCTTCAACCACCATTTCAGAGGACATGTGTCCTCGCTGATAACCTGTTGTGCTTGATAACCACAGTCCAGAGCAGTACAGAGCATGTTCATTTTCATCATCTGAGTCAGATGCCACCAACAAACAGTTGATTTTCGTTTTTGATGGTTTGGGTTCTGTAGTTTCTGCATCAGCATGTTGCTCTTTAAGACTTTTGAAAGGCCCTTCCAGTTCTTTAAACCTTGGGTCGAGTGCTGTATCTTTTGAAATTTCACACTTTTGAAATTTCATTTCCTTTGTGTTTTGTCAAATCTGCCGTGAATGTGTTCTTAAAACAAATGTGCTAGGGCCACCATCCAAGACTGCTATTCCATAAAATATATAGCAGAATGTGGGTAAAACCAAGCAGAAGTCCTTCTCCAAGGAGTTCAGTCACAAATTTAATTAATGCATTCTTTTTTTAAAAACAAGCAGCAGCAGCAGTGAAGCATGTCCTCTAGAATGGTGGCCGAAGCACGGAAGAGCATACGAAAGTTTAGCATATCTAGCACATAAATACCTTGTGATGTGGGCTACAACAGTGCTTTTGCAAATGTCTGTTTTCACTTTCGGGTGATACTGTAAATAAGAAATGGGCAGTGTTATCTCCTGTAAATGTAAACAAACTTGTTTGTCTTAGCGATTGGCTGAACAAGAAGCAGAACTGAGTGGACTTACCGGCGCTAAAGTTTTGCATTGTTTTGAGTGCAATTATGTAACCAAAAGTTTACATTTGCAAGTTGTACTTTCACAATAAAGAAATCTCACTCCAGTACTTATATTAGGTGAAATTAAAAATACTATTTCTTTTATCATTTTTACAGTGCAAACATTTTTAATAAAAATAATAAGGGGAGCATCATACCCTTTCTATTGTGTTGGCATTAAAATCAATATATTTGAAACTGCAGAAAACCACCCCCAAATGTTAAATAAATTTGAATTGGTATTCTATTGAACAGTGTGATTAAAGCTGCGATTAATTTTTTTAAAATTGCGATTAATTTTTTAGAGTTAATCATGTGGGTTAACTGTGAGTAATCGACAGCCCTACTGGTGCTTGTGCCCAAAGAGAGAGGAGCGTTGTCTGGGAGGAAGAGCTAAACCAGCTGAGCTCTCTGCTTTTCCATCGGTGAAGCTCCAGGGACTGTAGAAGGGAGGAGTGCAATGAATTTCCAGGAAAACCAAAGTGATTGACCTGCTTTGTTCATTAGACATTAACAGCTGGGAATGTAGGCAGGAAGAGTACTGATAAGGCAGATGGCAAAATGCATTCAGTGGTGTTGGCCGAGGAGGAGAGTTTGCAATGTAGGAACTTGGAATTAATAATAGTGCATCAGTGCCATTGCCCCTGGTAGTGGGCCTACTCACCAAATCCTGCTGCCTAATGAGCTAAAAGTAAAAAACGGGGTTGATGCAGTTTGGAGTCAAGAGTCATCTTACTTGCAAATCAAAGCCAGAGTCACAGGCCACTATACTAAATGGTGTTTCCCACCCTTCTCTCCCCCATGACCTGTCCTGCCCTGCCCTGCCCTTTGCTTTCCTCCACTTCTGGCGATCAGGGCATGCTGGCCAACAAAGGCAAAAGCCAGAGTTTCTCACCGGGCTTTTTTTGTTTCAGAAACATTGTGACAGGCAGAAGGCGAACCTGAGGATCCGCTTCAAGCCCTCCCTCTTCCAGCACGTAGGAACCCACTCCTCCTTGGCTGGGAAGATACAGAAATTGAAAGTGGGTATCTGATCCCATGGCATTGCCTTCTTCCCCCACCCCTGAAGATCTCCCTGATATTGGGTCCTTTGTGCACCCTGGATCCACATGCACACGCCAACTTGCCACATTTGGAAAGCAGATGTGGCGCTTGGCGTTTCATATCTTAATGGCTGGTTTTCCGGTTGTGGCAACGTCTCTGTTCCCCCTTTGGTTTTTTTCAACATGGGACACCTTCAAGCTCAGCAAATGTTAGATGAATCTTTTAGACGCCTTTATTAAACTGCCCCGCTCTCTCCTTTTCTTCCCTTCATTACTGGACTGCTGGTTGCCGTGCAGTCTATCTGTAACTAAATGCTGCTTGTGAATGCTGTGGGAGTGATGTCAAATTGCCTGTAATCAGCTAACTGAGTAGTTGATGGAAATTCCATTGACTACTTGGTTAGTGGATAATGGGGAGAACTGCAGAGCTGCAGCGTGGTTAGCTCCCGGGCTGGAAGCCAACCCTGCTGCAGCTCTGCCTTTTAAACGTATTAAAAGCTGCCAGGCTCTTCATACATACAAAAGGCAGAGGTGCAGTGGGGGGACTGGGAGTGGTCCGGGAATCAGCTGTCCCAGCTCACCCCTGGTCTTAGCTACACCTCTTCTGCCCCTGTTCCCTGCCCCTCTGAGACAGTGTTGGGGGAAACTGGCTTTTAAGCTGGCTCCCCCCGGCACTGGCTCCTGCTCTCCCTCTCCTCCTCCCACTCCTTATTGCCTCTGTCTGATAGTCAGCAAAGGGGTGGGGGAGCAGCTGGTCAAGTCACTACTCGACTACCCTGAATAGCATATGCTTATCGGGTAGTCAGCTTGTCGCTTACATCCATATGTTTGGTGGGGGATGTAATGCAAATTCATAGATTCAGTTGAGTTTGACTTTTCAGACTCTTCAGGCGAGAAGCATGATTTTCCCTCAAGTATGGCTCTGTAACTGATACAGAGATCACTGTATATAAATATATGGTATAATCCAGTCCATATAACTCCGTCATTCTCTGATATAACTCAATCACTGGCAAAGAATTTGACCCAGATTAACGAAGGCTTTTCTTGGCTTGTCTGGAAATAGGTGACGGGGAGGGATCATGTGAGGACTTCCTGTTGTGTTCCCTCCCTCTGGGGCATCTGGTATTGGCCAGTGTTGGAAGACAGGCTACTGGGTAGATGGACTGTTGATCTTACCCAGTATGGCTGTTCTTATGTAAGGTTGTTGGGGTTGTGTGTGTTTGTATGGTACCTACCACCATGAGGCCCTGGTCTCTTAGGGTATGTCTAGACTGCATCCCTCTGTCGGCAGAGGGATGCAGATTAGGCAGGTCGACATTGCAAATGAAGCAGGGATTTAAATATCCAGCACCTAATTTGCATAAAAATGGCCGCCACATTTTGCCGACTCAGCACTTTGTTGGCGAAAAGCGGCAGTCTAGGGGGGATCTGTCGAGAAAGAAAGCCTTTTTTGACAGATCCTGTAAAGCTCCTTGCAGGAGGCATAAAGGATCTGTCAAAAAAGGCTTTCTTTCTCGACAGATCCCCCTCTAGACTGCCGCTTTTTGCCAACAAAGTGCTGAGTCAGCAAAAATGGTGGCCATTTTTATGCAAATTAAGTGCAGAATATTTAAATCCCTGCTTCATTTGCAATGTCGACCTGCCTAATCTGCATCCCTCTGCCGACAGAGGGATTCATTCTAGACATACCCTTATTGAGGCTCCTATATGCTGCCACAGTGCATATAATGGTGATGATTTCCCCTTTGCAGCCCTGTACTCCTGGGGGATCAGCTCCCCCAAATACCCTAAGGGCGCTGTTGTTCCTCATGCCCTTTCCAAACCAGCCTACATCTCTCAGTCTGTAAATACTGCACTGCTGCTTTGGCATTGGGATGTTGGAGCCTGAAATCTGTGTGTCCCTAAGGCTGGACACTCGGTGTATTTCTCATTCAATGAAAGCCCTGTGTGAGACTTCCCTCTTGATTTGCGTTGAGGACAAAGACTTTGGCAAGCAGGCCCTGAGAAAAGAGCACATCAACCCTCCGGCAGAGGTGAGCACCAGCCTGAAAACCTACCAACACTTTACCCTGGAGAAAGCCTATCTGAGAGAGGACTTCTTCTGGGCATTCACCCCCATGGCAGGAGACTTCATCCGATTCAGATTCTTTAAACCCCTCCGCATCGAAAGGTCAGTGTGTTGGGGTGTGCGCAGTGGGGGGGGGGGCAATATGCAGAGGCGGGGCCTGAGATGTGGGTCCCGTTTTTCCCATCCCCATATTACCGTGATTTTTATCCCAAGTGATTCTGGCTGCTTCTAGAACTAGGTTTTATTTTCCTGTGCATTTAACTTGTTGCCTGTTCCCCCTTGTAAAAGCAAGCCTCTGTCACTTCATTCCTTATGTTAGATGTCTTGATTTTTAATCTCTGGTGGTCTAATCCCTTGTGCCCAGGCAGGCACCCCATCCTGCTCGCTGAAGGGCAAAAATGAACACTGATTCTAGACTTGGCTTTGCCTGGCTCTGACTTCTGCCAGGGAAAAGCAGCAGGACAATAGAAAGAGCTGTAGTCAATACTCTGTTCTGTGTGGCTGGCAGATAGCACAGCTCTGTGAGTGCATCGTGGCTAAAGGGCAGAGAGTTTCTTGACTCAATGCACTTCTCTTGGGGAGGTGGGAGGGCTGCATAGGAGAACTGAGACTGGAACTGAATTGGGGAGAGTTGTTAGTGCCTCCGATTTCTTCCTTCTTGATAATAGTAGGAGCTGACTTTTTTTTCTGGGAAAGAGTTCTGCCATCTCTAAGCATGTCCCAGAGTAAGGAATTGCTCATCTCTCCTCCCCTGCCCTCCTCAGATCCCTGCAATTAACCTGTTCAATCTTCCACTACCCCGGTAGTTGCAGAAACCCTTTGTCTTTTTTGAGAACAAGTAGTGATATCTGTGCTGCTCCTTGCCTACAACAGTAGCACTTCTCAGCACTTCCATCGCTCTTCAGACTTCTGTAGTGATGTGCAAATATCCACCCCAGAGCCGCCGCCGCCTCCTCCCCAGGCTGGTGTGCGCTGTTTTTGCTCTCCTGTTTTTACAGATGAGGGGAAGCTGTGCTGGCTGTCAAGGGGCTAGAGCAAGGGTGGGCAATAAGTTTTTGTCGGGGGCCACTTTGGAAGAGGCGGGGCATCAAGCAGAAAGGGCAGGGCCGAGATACTTCCGGGTTCCCCACCCCCAGACAATGATTAGTCTGGGGGTGAGGGAGTGCCTTGGCCCCCCCACATTCCTCCTAGGTGCCCATACCCCTGGCGTGGGAGGAGACTTCCTGTACTCCCCTGCCCCTAAGCCAATTAGGACCTGGAGCGGGGAAGCAGTAGTACCTCCATGGGCCGGATCTACCCGCTTGGGAGGTCGGCTCTGGCCCGTGGAGGCCCTTTTGCCCACCCAGGTCTAGGGGGGCCTATTTTTCCCGAGAGAGGAAAAACTCCTCATCTTCACAGGGCTCGTGTTCAGGTCCAGGATGTGGTGGTTCAGATATCACTGCAACAGGCCTAGCAGTTTTCTTTTGCTCTGGGGTGGTGGCATCTCATCTCTTCCATGAGACAGAGAGAAGGGTGGGTGGGTGCCTCAGTTCCAATAGCCCTGCCCCAGTAGTGACATGAAAAAGCCTTTCTCCAGGAGCAGTGTTCCCTGTAAGCTGTGCACTTGGGCAGCCACCTGGGAGAGATTCAAACACCGCCCAGCTGAGTAGCAGAGCGCCCACTGCATGTTTCTACTGGTGGTGCACAGTAGAAGCCTCCACGCACACAACAAAATTTATTCAGCACATGGATAAAGGGAACATTGTCCGGGGGTCCATTTATGGACCCCGCTCAGAACTCCTTTACTAACTAAGATCCCCCCCCATAGAGATAACGACTGCTTATGTTTTCTCCCAAATGCAGCGGGAACCTTTCATTTGTAGATGCAATAAAACAATAATCCAAAATTAGCTGTTTTTGCAGAAGAGCCCTCTCCGTGTCCCCAACTCCATGAAAGTGGCCTTCTGTGAGCATAAAGCTACCTGCTTGGTTCCGACATTCGATCAATCCCTCCTGGCAGGAGATGCGGTGGTCCCACCCACCCCCTCCAGTCCAGTCAGAGTCTTACAGCTTTGGTCTCTGTTACACAGATTCTTCTTCCGCAGTGGCAACATTGAACACCCAGAAGACAAACTGTTCAATACGACTGTGGAGGTTTTGCCCTTCGATGTGAGTAATGGAGGATTGGGCTGGAGGTTGGGCGTAGGGAGCAGTGGAAGTTATGGAGGGGGGAGTTCAAAATTCTAAGGGAAATGTTTGCTAAGTGCATGTGTCTGCTGGTTCTGCTAGTCTCAGACTTTGTTATTAGTAAAGTTAGGGAGGTGCTGGGGGCCCACTGTGTTAGGCATTGCACAAACACAGAGCAGCGGACGCTCCCTGCATATAGTCTGAGCAGACGAGACCGACACTGGTGGGAGAAAAAGTTCGAACGCATAAGCAGAGTGATGGCAGCAATTTTCATGTTGTGTTCCAGGACTTCTGCTGGGCGGTTGGTTGAGTTCAGAGGGGATAAGCCAGAGGTGAAAGGAAGCGGGTGTGCTGGTGCTGGCCACAGCAGCCAGGTGGGACAGGCAGCAGGTTAAAGGGGCTGGCAGGCCAGGGGCCCGTGTTAACTGGGGAAGGGCTTCTCCACCTGCAGCTTAAAACTAGCCCGCCCTTCAACTGGCCAGAGCCACTGGGCTCCAGCCTGCCCCCTTCCACAGGCAGTTGAACCCTGACGTGGCTTCCGATCCTGCTGTGAGGATGGACACCAGCCCCTATGCGGCAGCTTAGCTCCGGTCTCATTCCTGCCGTGGCAGTGGGTAGTGGAATCAGCCACTATCTGACTGTGGCAATCCCTGGCCCCAGCCCTGATCCTGGGGCAGGCCCTGTGGCCTGGCCCCATCTGCAGTGGGGAGGGACTGGCGGTGGCCCCCATCTGGTCGCATCAGCCTGCCTCTGCACAGCAGGCCCACGGCTCCAAGTTGTGGCCACGGCAATGGCAGCAAACATAAGCATCAGAGCAGGGACCCATACACCAGCCAGGTAAGGACACCCAGCCCCAGGGTCCCCCACACTCCCAACCCCCTGCCCTGAGCCCCTCAGGCATCTGGCTGCTGCACCCCCCACACACACACACATCCCCAGCCCCTGTCCTGAGCCCTTCCCCCCACAAGAGGGGGAGGAGTGTGATAGGACAGTATCTGTAGGAAATGTTACTTTCACCCCTGGGATGGGCTACATGGGCAGAAAGCTGAAGAGAAATGAGGGGAGGGGGACAGGGCAGGAGGCCAGAGGGAAGAAGGGGCAGGTGTGGAAAGAAGCTGAAAGGTCCCCCAGGGCCGGATTAAGACCTTTAAAGGCGCTACGCACTGAAAAGATTATGGTGCCCCCCCCCCATATGTAATTCAAAATAAAAAGAATACTATACCATAAAATCTCCCCCCCCCCCTTTTTTTTTTTTTTTTTTGTGGCCCTGCTTTGCTGGTGTCCTAAGCCCATGCTTAGTCTGCCTATTGGGTAATCCAGCCCTGACTGTGAAGGAGGGGCAGGGAGAGGGTTGGAGTAAACAGCCAATCAGCACAGGGTAGAGAAAGTTCAGTAAAATTGTAAAAAGTTTCCTGAATGTCCAGTGGTTTCTGCTGTGGCTACTTGTGCAGCTGCTCTTACCACTTGGGGTCTCTGTCTCTGACTCCGTTTCGCAGGTTTTCTGCACAACCACAAGACAAGGGGAGGTGCTGCCGGGTTCTAGTGTCACCAGGGAAAAGCAGGGTCCCCTTTGCATGCTTCTGAGTTGGAGGGCGAGGTGCCCCTGCAGGGCCCCATTTTGTGCTCCCCTACCTGCTTTGGTTGCCTTTGCAGCTTCTCTTACCAACCTCTGGCTGGTCCTTGCTGTGGTTTGGCTTCCGTCACATGGCAGCGTGGTGTTAGACATGTAACTTCTATACAGATTAAATTTAGACAAGCACCTTCCATCCAAAACCAGTCAAATTCTAGCTGGGTGGAAGGGCAGGGCGATTCAGATTCCCAATTTGAATCACCCCATGAAGGTTTTGGTTTGAATTCAGATCAGAAACCACTAGGTGCTTACTTTCCAGTCCAGATGCCAATGGAATTTTGCAGGAATACCTGTGATTCTCATCCAAGATCTCACTAGGCTCAGACCAGATTTTCTTGTCATATCCCCAAGTGGTGGGAATCTAATCTTTCACTAAGAGCTTGTAAAACTTCTGTGCTGTCTAATATGAACCCAAATCTGAGTCCTGGCTCATACATGAAGTCTTGGGGGGGTAAACCAGATATGGCTGCTGCCTGCCCGCAAGACATAAGTCTGTGGCCTGATGGTTTAATACCTGCTCTCTGTGTTTTAATATACGATACTTGTGCTTGAAAGGAAAGACCTTACAGCAAACCTGCATGTTGCTGCAGTGATTTCCTTTGAAAGCTGCAATGCTGTTTGGTTTCTGCCGGCCCTGGCTATTCAAGCTATACCCGCAGCAGGCTTCCTAAATTCATGCCACTGGCTTTCTGCAATGACTGTGTTTCCCTGCACAGAGTCTCCAGTCAGATAAGGAGGCCCTGCAGGAGGGAAGAGGGACAGCGTTCAAGTTCCACAGGACATCAGATGGCTACATACAGATAGGTAAATTACTGGTTCAAAGCAAAAGCAGGCCTGCTGTTTGCTGATAATGCACCACATTTGTTGATCTTCAGATGAATAAAACACCACTAAAAACCTTGCTTGCAAGTGATTTGTCTGGAAATGAGATTGAAAGTCAACCATGTAGAACAAGTTAGGGGTTGTTTTTGTTTTTTTCTCCCCATGAGCCAAAACTTAGATGGGTTTTAATCCCAGTTCTCCTCTGGGCTGGGCACTGTTTCTCTCTCATATAACAATATAGAAGGATGAAAGCTGATTCCCAGAGCAGAGAGAGAGGAACTGAACAGACCTAAGGGGAATGAACAAAGTTGCCTTTCAATTAATGCAAAATGCTGCTGTGGTGCATTCATTAGTAATTTCCAGCAAGTTTTCTCTCAGTAGCACCAGCAGGAGTAGTTTTCAGACACCTTGTGCTAAGATTCTCTCTGCTGCTGTATGGTTTTGAGGGAGTAAAGGCTTCACCGTGAGGGAAAAATTACAGACGAGATTTTTTTTAATTGCACCTTCTTTTTGCTGGCTCTGCTCTGTAGAGCAGGCAGAGGCAGAACTGTGTCATCTGCATACAGTGCTGTGGACACACCGATGAAATACACCACACCGGGAGAGCCTATGGTGGTAAAGTTCTCCACAGGAGCCTATGGCAGTAAAGTTCTCCCATCACACCTGGAAAGCTGAAGAAATCTCTGGAGACAGAGTTATCAGAATCCAGGCCCCCAACTTGCCGTTCGGAGTAGCCAGGGCTGTGTGAGGAATTTCTGTGCTTCTGTTTGCATTCACGCAGCCTTTGCCGCCCTACAGACATGCTCAGGAAAATCAAGGGGCTAAATACTCTCCCCACAGTGTTCTTTTCTCCTTGATTCTGTTCGCTTCCCAAGATTTTGATACATGCATTAAATGTTACCTTGTGAACCACTGACACCTACTGGCCATCTAGAGTTCAGAACAGTTTTCTTTTTCAGAGGGGTAGAAGTTGGTTTTGTCTACACAAGCTCATTAGTCTCTAAGGCTACGTCTACACTGCAGGCTTCTTGTGCAAGAAGCTTTTTGCGGAAGAGATCTTCCGCAAAAACTTCTTGCGCAAGACCGCGTCCACACTACAAAAGCGCATGTACTTTTGCACAAGAGAGCGTCCACACTGCATGGATGCTCTTTCGAAAGAAAGCCCTGATTGCTATTCACAGAATAGCCACCAGGGCACCTGTGCTTTTTTCGATTGGCTCTTTTTGCGTAAAATCTCCCTGTTGCCCGTCCACACACACACCTTTTTGCGCAAGAACTCTTGCGCAAAAAGGAGTTATTCCTCGTAGATAGAGGAATACCTACACCACAGAAACCCCTCTATTCTTTTATTTACTGTAAATTTACTTGCGCAAAAAGCACTTGGAAGTATGGACACTCCACAGGTTTTTGCACAAAAACCCTGTAGTGTAGCTGTAGCCTAAGGTGCCACAGGACTAATAGTTTCTTTGGTTGTGAGGTACATTTTTTTGAAGGCAATGCTATTCTGGGAAGGACTTATATTTGACCTCACAATGCTCTGAGTTCATTTGAGAGGGGATCGGTCAGTAGTTTGATGTTTTTAGCATGCACACAGCAATGTACTTATCCAGTTGCCATGGACAGGTTCGGTGGTAGGCAGCACTTAAATGTTGCAGCTGCTTAAAGAGTTAGTCTGATAGATTACGGTCCTCTACAAACAACCCAAAGGCTTCTCGCCAAAGGTTTGGGTTGGTGTTCTGTAAAACCTATTGGAAAACAAGACTGAAAATGAAACTACTTGATGTGGTGGTGGGGAGCCCTCAGGGACTGTGTGCTTAAGCAGTCTGTCTGCTCTTGGGAGGACACTCTACTCCAGACCCAACTGCTTTTCTCCTCCAGGCTCCTTTTCTAAGGGTGTTGCAGAAGGAGAAGTGGACCCTTCGTTTGGGCCTCTGGAAGCCATCCGACTGGTCATCCAGACTGATTCTCCAGTGTGGATCATCTTGAGTGAGGTAACATGGTTTTCGGGCTTTAAAAAAAAACCAGCATAGATCTGGACAGTTCTTCCCAACAGCCTGGGACAGACAAACAACCCCCTTCTCACCCGAGAATTCGCCCCACTCAGGAGGAGGAGATCTCTGGGTAAAAGGGGCAGGGGATTGTGAGTTCTCGGGAAGGGGAGAAGGGTGAGTGACCATAAACGGTTAACCCTTTCATCCTGTTGTATCCAGAATGACTGGATGATCCTGCTCCCATGAAAGCTGAATGGAAAAGCTCACCTAGATGTCCATGGGGGCAAGATAGGCCCCCTAAGTGGCAATTCATTTTATATAGAAGTTTCTGATATAGAGATGAGCCTGTGGAGTTTAGTGAGTTGCGTAAAAGGGACTGTTACTCTAGCAAGTGCTTTCCTGCCAGTGAAACCAGCTTTTTGTATCCTTTGGGAAAAAGGAATAGACGCTTGCCCCTTACCACCGGCCAGACAACTGAGAAGACGGGCTTTTACGAGGAATAATTAAGCATCCAGAGCACTTTTAAAACATTGATTAAATTGAGAGTGTCCCTTCAAACCTCCCAGAGTTGTAACAGCTGGAGAGTCTGGGACAGGGGATTTGGCATTTGTATCCTGCCTAAGGGGGCAAATGCCCCCAGAGCAAGTTACCCTTGCTTGCTTGTCTCCACACCAGCATGGCTATGCGAGGGGCATGTGTGCACTGCCCTTTGAAGACTAGTCACAAGCTGCAATCACAAGATCTTCTGGTATCACTGTGAGATGGTGTCTGTCAGCCAACAACCAAGTGAAAAACCCACCCTTGGTCTAGCATCGGGGGACCAGCCCCTTCGTGGGTATCTTCTGCAAAACAAACTTCCCAGTTGCATTCCTGCTAGTGTGAGGATTCCCCAGAAGTTTTGTAACTAGGAAAGTGCCCAACGCTGAAGCCTTTTGCTTCCTTTCTCTTATTCTCCCCCCCACCCCCCATTCTATCTTTTCAGATTTTTCTGAAAAAAGCAGAATGAAATTCCCAGGACGAAGGGTTGGATGCACACAGCAGTTGCTCTTCCCCGAATCATCCTCTCCCTTCTCTTCCCGTCCCCCGGTCTGCCAATGGTGCAAACGTGTTGCATGCACAGCACCACCACCTGCTCCACGCCAGGAAGGAAAAAAAAATGTGGTCAACATGCACACATCCTGGCAAGCTCTGCAACAGACGACAGGGAGGGAAACCTTCTCCACATGTGGGTGCTGGCCAGAATAGCACTAGTGCCTGCAATGGCACATCTTGACTGCAGCTGAATTTGCAGGGGCAGGGCAGTTATACTGTCTGCTCTTGCTGGATAGAGACCAAGGGAAAATAATCCCAGTTGGGTTTGGTTTTGTTCCCCGGGGCGAGGACCATACTGTCTCATCCTTGCAGGGGTATGGCTCCTGGGCTATAGCAGTGGGGTCACACGAATGCACAGTGCAGTTTGGCACACTGACTGAAGGATCTAACGAGCAGGCAGGCCAAACCTATCTTCAGCCCAGGAAAGGGCAGACCTGGGTGGGGGAGCCTAGTATTCCTACTGCCGAGCAGTGTAGGGGAGTGAGCCTTGGCAGTGTGTGCAGGGGGAGTGAGCGCTCACCAACTGTAAAGCCGGGGTGCGGTGTATTGCAGGAAACCGCCAGAGCCTAAATTGCTACATTGCCCCTTGCCCCTGCAAAAGGCAGTTCTCCCAGGACCACCGCTGAAGATTAAGTGAGCAGGAAGATGGAGCACCCCTCGTGGTCCAGGAGGGGTTGTGGTTCTAGCAGAGGGGATTGCGTATAGCAGTATGGCAGGGAAAATAATAAACCACACTGTGCCTGCCAGGGTTGTACACGGCCCCTGAATAAAACTTACGCTGAAGGCTCCTGTGTCTTCATGCCTTGAGATTTTGAGTGCAAAATCCATCTTTGTAATAACTATTTCAGTTACTGGTTGATGTGAATTTTGGAAATAAGTAGCCCTGTTCTAAAATGGTAGGGATTAGTGTAATTTTTCAGAGGTTTTCTGAAATCCCAATATCTCTTCAGCTATACACTGGAATGCATTATACTACTTTAATGTGCTGTATTTTTTATTATTGGATACATTTGATTTTTCAAGTACATCTCTATATAAATATATATTAAAATGTGCACTGTAATAAAGTTTAATTAAATTTAAAACTCCGGCCTGTGTCTGCACTCGGGTTTCCACTTTCCAGCAAGCGGCGCTTCATATTTCACTTGCCGTTTGTACATTTGCTCAGCAGTGCAAGCATCGAACAGGGTTACACATTAGCCAAGGCAGCATTACTTGTGGCTGTGGTGCCAGTCCCAGAGGCCCTGCTTCTGCAGGCAGGATGCTGGAGTAAGGGAATGGCCTGTATTCCAGCTCTGCCTAGATTAGGAAAAGAAATACTTGCTCAACTCTCTCCTTCATTGTAATATGTAACATGTTTTTTCCTACTACTGCCAAGGGACCTGGGGGCTGACAACATCCGTAGTAGCTTTGAAGCCAAGTACAAGGACTTAATTCCTTTATTAAACCAATGCAAGTTTCTGCTGAGTTAGGGGACAGCCTTTCTTTGAGTGGCTTTTGCTTTTGAAGTGTGGTAGTCAAAGGAGAAAATCGCTCCAGTGTTATGTGCCTCCTCTTCAAAGTTTGGGAAAGTAGCCCTTCACCCTTTCTGGCTATTCTCTAGGGCCACTCCCCAACTGTGCATGCAGTGCACCCCTGCATGGGCCACATGACTTATAGCAGACACCCTCTGCATGTTTCCCATTGCTTAGCTAAACGCAGCAATAGTAAATGTCACACGTGAGGCAGCTTTGTAGCTCAGCAAAGGTAAACAACAGCAGGTGGATGAAAAATTGCCACTGGTGTAAGTGGTGAGTACCTGATTAATCCAACCCACTAGCATAATTAAAGTCTATGTCCAGCAGATCAGGTAGACCTGCTACAGGCTCTTTCCTGAGACCCAAAATAGGGTGTACTGAAGGATTCCACAAGTCTGTCAGACTAAGGTTTTTGTGATATGTGGGACAGCCAGGGGCTGAGGTGTGAGAGAGAGTGACTCTAGACTAAGGCCTGTGTAAGTTCTTGGTTTGGTCATGAAAATTCTGTCATGCTTTGAGTGTCCAATTTGATAGCTAGGAGCACCCAGCAATGCCACAAGCCATTAGCAAACATGGGCCTAAAAGCTTTTAAAGTCAGCCTTATAGGAACAAATGTCCTAGAACCAGGTGGGCTAGACCTGCCTCACTCTGTGTACTAATACTCTACCTGAATGAAGTACTGCTACCGCTACATAGAAGAAACAGCTTACAATTGCAACATTATACACAAGCTGATTCTCCTGGCAAAATCCTTAGTTTTAGCTAGTGCATGGGGTGTGGAGGGGGGGGAAAAAAAGCATGTGCCAATAATATCTATCCGTAGCTTCTCTAGCAAGCCTGTGCTTTTCTCTATGTATATGCAGAACTTCTAGAGGGGAACGAGAGAACCAAATAATGGAAGTGTAGTTTTGCTCTATTCACCACTTGTAACTAAGACTACAGCTACACTACCTTAAGTCGAGTTGCTGAGGGAGGGTGGGGGTCGACGAGAGAAACTTTCCTGTTGAATACCCCAGACAAAAGGAGTATGGGAAGAGTAACAAGGTCAACTGGAGAAAAATCTGGAGTTGATTTGGCAGGTCTTCACTAGACCCACTCAATCAACTGCCAGTGGATCAATGTCAGAGGATGGATCCCTACAATAGTATAAATGTAGCCTAAAACTGTTTTCTGGTAAGTGTAACTTGCTAGGGTGAAGAGGGACGCAGGAGACAAATGAGTGAAAAAAAATTTGGAAGGGTTTTAGATCTCTTCAGCCATAGCACACTTGTGCTTTCTAGCTCTACTTTGACCTGCTTTAGTGGGGAGAAAAATAAAGGTTACATTCTTCCATTCTTGTCAGTTGGAAGAGTTGCAGGCAATGCTGAGGAGAGGGGTTAACTCAGCAGTCCCAGGTGCTGATTACCATGAGAAGAGCAGTTGCAATTTGCTTGGCATTTCCATTCTCTGCACAAAAGAACTGAGAGGCAGGAAGTGGATCAAAAGCCCAACTGTGGCCAAACCAATCAAAATCCACAGAACTTTGGCACTGAAGTACATTGGCCCCAATCTGTGCAAGGAGAAAAACACAATTAACTTGCCTGGCTCTTGAAAGAGAACAGCAACTGCCTTGACAGCAGTGATTGGGCTACACCAAGCAGGGCTATCACAGGGCTTTGCAGACATCCAAGGGGTTAAAAGCTATTTATCTTCAGTTCTGTGCAGCCGAGCAAGGCCTGTGTCACCAACAACAGTGAGACCACCAGTTTTGTATGCGTGGTTATGGCACTATAGACGCTGCATGCTAGAATACCCAGTTTCACAAGTGGTTGTGGGTGACATGCACAAACTCCATATGCCATTATTTAACAGGAAACGTCTTTGTGCTGTCGTTAGCCTGCTTAAATTGGGGGTGGGGAGAGGAGTTTAACTGATAAACATCATCTTATCAGTTTCTCTTCTCGTTAGCTTGTCTGCCCTGCCCCATTTCTGGGAAGCCAGCTGCTGCCCTGCGGGAATCTTCAGCTTCAAGCTTATAATGCAGAATCTGCAGTGCCAGGGGCACCCCTCACCATCCTTCCTTCCATAGTCCCACCAAGCCAGAGATTCCCAAAAACAGTTTACCGCGTAACCACTAGGATTTTTAACAGTTACACTTACTGTTTTTAACCCTTATTTAGATCCCTAGCTTAAATACCCTCCAGGTAGTATATGGACTCTGTTATAACCTGGCTTCTCAAACTAGTGACCAGCAGCACTAAACTGCTCAGGGAGGCTGTGGACTCTCCATCACTGGAGATATTTAAGAGCAGGTTAGAGAGGCTTTTATCAGGGATGATCTAGACAAGGGGTGAGCAATAATTTTTTGCCAGGGGCCACTTCAGAAATTTTTGAAGTGGCCCCGGGCCGCACAGGAAGGGGGGGGGGGTAATCACCAAGATATATCTGGGTTCCCCACCCCCAGACTATGAGCCTTTGCCCCCACCCCACATTCCCCCAAAGTGCCCATGCCCCTGGCATGGGAAGAGACTTCCCTTGCTCCCCTGCCCCTAGGCCAGTTAGGGACAGGGGAGCACACGAAGCCTCCTCCCGCCCTGCCAGGAGTATGCAGGGCGGCGGCAAAGCAGAGAAGGCTTCACATGCTCCCCCACCCCCAGGCCTTAATTGGCCTGAGAGTGGGGGAGCGGCAGGGCTTCCACGGGCTGGATCCAGCCCATGGAGGCCCTTTTGCCCACCCCTGATCTAGACAGTGCTCGGTCCTGCCGTGAGGGCAGGGGCCTGAACTCTATGACCTCACAATGTCCCTTCCAGTTCCAGTGTTCTATGATTCTAGAGCCAGCTGGTTACCAATATAGTTCAGCATGCTGGAGTTAGCCTCCAGCACCCCTGTGCAGGTTATTAGTATTCCCAAGGGAAGATAGATGTAGGCTTCATAGAGAGCAGGGTGGGCAGTAACTTTTATGGGGGAGAGGACTCCCTGCATTTTTGGTAAGTTGTCATGGGCTGGCTTTAGGCCCACAGAAGGGGCAGGACCGTGGGTGGAGGGAGAGAGCGAGACTGGGACAGGGTGTGTGTGCTGAGTTTGAGAGACAGCATACACTTTCTCTTCAAGACAGAGAAAGCTCTCGGCTCTGTTCTCTCCCCTCCCCTGCTCTTCAGAGATGCAGTGTAGGTGGGGGAGGGGAAATGGGGAGGTGTAGTGTAGAGGGGAAACAGCAATGTTGGGTGAGTCACATCCTGCCAATACCTGGCTCCTCCCAGTGCTGTTGCTGGGGGAGGGGCCCAGCCTTGTGCTAAGGGGTAGGGATGCAGGCCCAGATCCCTCCTCTCAGTTGCAATGGGCCCAGGGCAGGCTTGTTATTGGGCGCTTTCACCAACACCATTTCATCCCTGGCTACTTACTTACCTTCCCTGAGCAGACAGTGTGTACCCCTGGAAGTACCGGTACCGAGCATACACATAGAGTAGCCCACAGACGGCAGCCACAGCTAGAAAACAGGAACCAAAATTATCACCGCAGGGCACAGTGCCAAATACTTCACGGCCAGAGCTGCAAAGCCAGACAAGGGCCTGGACCAATCACTCAGCACACTCAAAATGGCAAAGTGACCACAAGACCTCTGACCAGTTGCTGACGGGAAGGCAGGGGGCCATCCTACCATCTAGTGGCCATAAGGGTGAGCACCAACGCAAGGCCTGGGGAGAAGAGGTGGTGTGGGAGCAGGACCGGGGGAGGGGGGGAACAGGAGTAGTGCAGGAGGGGGATGGTTTGGTGGAAGGGGCAGTGCAAGGAGGGAAGGAGTGGCAGGAAGCCTCTACTGCCCAGTCTGGGAGAGATAGCTGTGGCTTTTTCACCAGGCTAAAAGCCTTATTTCCGTACCCCCTCCACCTTTAAGAGAAATAAAATGAACTAGTATTCTATTGCCGGAGGCCTGTAGAAACTACTGCAAGTCAGAGCCCAACGCACTAAGTACTGTATAGCCACAGGCCAAAGATGAGCTAACTAGCAGCCTAAGGAATGGAAAGAAGAATGGATTAGTTCACCTCTAAGAGCACTAACTAGACAGGGAGCAATGCAATCACTTAAATGGCTCCCTCAGCGCGAGGCTGGCATGTCAGATTAGCAGTATTACAATTCAGCTGTAAAAACCTACTGAGTTTCATTGAAGTCTGTCTCCCCTTTCTGCAAGCCAAAGCTGCTCTTCCCTAAGCTCCAGGGGGGTGTTCGCTTCTAGCAATGAGGTGGCAATGGTTTGATGTAAGTGCCCCAATGTTACCAACTGCAAAATGCAGTGTCTGCAGCTGAGTGGCCTTTTAATTATTTGTTTGAGTTTTACCTTGTTGGAAGAAGAGTCCGGCCACCCATAGGACAGACAGAAAGATTGGAAAGTATTCTGAGCAGTTCACCCTAAGGAGAAGCAGAAACTATCAGTACAGAAAGCAAAAATCCCATATCAGCCCTCCCCCCCCCTTCCCCCTCCACCCCCAGGACAGTGCATTTAGCAATTCATTTTCAAAAATATGTGACATGGAAAGGATCATGTTGTGGAATTATGGGCAATGGAACCAATCCATTTTTTCAGCATCGGGTGCACATGCAGCACCCTAGGGAAAAGCACTAGTAAATTGCTATTTGCGGGGCTTTCTGTCTTTTGAACACTCCAGCTCTGTTGTTGTTTTTTTACATGGCAAAAGACAAACGTTTTCTGTAAGCAAGTATACACAGAATCTTCTAAATGTGAGAAGTTCTGCAATTCCATGGACAACTCATCTAAAATGTCGCCAAAATATTCTCCTCTGGGGCGATGCCATATTTGAATCAGAAACAGGCATGCTGCAAATTTTGTAAAGTCAATGCATTTAGCTAGAGAGAGGCTGATGGTTTTCCAGTAGGAAGTAATAAATCTGTGTTTTTTTTAAGCCGTATGGAGCAGCTCACCCCTCTGAATCAATTTCCACAGAACTAACCTTCCCAAGGCAGCAATTATCGCAGCCCCCTCCCCCACAAAAGATGCAACAGAGTTTCTCAACCTGGGATCTCTTCCCCTGCACAAAATTAAACAGCGGCTTGTGGGCTGGAACTGATCATTGCATGTCAGGCTTGGTGTGTCTTAAACCAGCGGTTTGCAAATGACGGGGCATGACCCAGGGCTGGGGGGTGGAATGTCGGGCCCTGGGTCTCGTTGCTGCAGGGGGTCAGGTGACCAGTGGGGGGGGGGGGCTAAGGCAGCTCCCTGCCTGTTCAGGCACTGCAGACTGCTCTGTGCGCTAGAAGTGGTCGGCAGCAGACCCGGCTCTTCAGCGGCGGTGGGGATTGTGCACAGAGCTCCACGCACTGCCCTTGCCTGGAGCACTAGCTCCGCCCTCCCACTGGCTGGGAACCTGCTGCTGGCTGCTTCTGGGGGCAGCATGGTCTGCAGTGCCAGGAGAGGCAGCCGCTCAGGGTAAGCACCACCTGCCACGGCCCTGACCCCCTCCCAAAGCCAGAGCCCCCCTCCTACACATGAAAGCTCCCTTCCTCAGCCCCACCCTGGAGCCCACCCTCTAGTCAAATGATGTGGGGTCGCAGCATCCACAATTTCCTTCAACTGACTCATGAGGAAAAAAAGTTTGAAAGCCACGGTCTGAAATGAACTCAAGTGTCGAATTTCTGCAAGTCCACACATTTGCTGGGGGAGGAAATACAGCCAATCGTCTGTTCAAAATGTACTGCTGCACTGAAACTAGCCTCCTCCATGTGGAAACAAGCAGTAGCACGCGGCTGATGTTCCATGGAGGCTCATGGTCATGAGCGAGAACCTGTTTCCAAGGCCTCGTGTCTTTCCTCAGGAACAGCACTGATTCAGCGGTCAGGGTGGGGACACTCGCACTGACCCCTTCACTGGGCAGAGGTTAAAGAAAGGCTGATCTTGGGGCTCTTACGGATCCAGCAGTGCCTTCCCTGGCACCCCTTTGCTCCACAGTGTGAGTGGGAACACAGACTGGGCAGAAGTATCTTAAGGAGCTGGCATTTAACAGGTCAGACTAAAAGTTTCTGTTAAGGGAAACAGCATGACCCCTTCAAAAGATGAGCCTGGGAGTATAAATTCGTAACTTTTGCAGGACACTGGCAAATAGCTGTGGACGGAACCTGAATGGGGAAGATCTGATCTGGCTCCTTCTAACCAGGAGTTCAAGGGAGGTTGGATGTAGCATCTGGCTCCGGCCTCTCTTTAAGCGTAAACACCATGGGTAAGGGATTTAAAAAAAAAAAAAAAAATCTCTTACTGAGCTCTGAAGACTCTCTCAAATTCTGGTGGGCCTGCAGTACCCGGAGGGGAGACTTTGTACTTCCGCCTGGCGTAGATCACTTGCAGAGAAAAATAGGCTGGAAGAAAACAATAGAAGAGGTAACGTTGCCAGCCTTCCATTGTGGATTACTCAATACACTAGTCCCCACATTATCTGGTTTGGAAAGAAGGGCGTTCTAAAATAGCCAACTTGCTTATAGATTTTCATTCCAAAGTGTATGAAAATCAGACACAATTCATGGGTGGACTAAATAAATACCCTATTTATTTTATGTATGTGCTCTGTATTCATGTTTGATTAACAGACGGTAGGGCACAGGCAATTTAGACTTTGACTTGTGCTTTGCATAGCAAGCTCACACGCGGCTAGCAGCGATAAGGGACATAGTAGTGTATACATCATAAGCTAAAGTTAGACACGGTCCAAGCTGCACACTGCACCATAGCAATGCAGGACTGTTAGCCCCCCGAGTTCAAAAATCACAAGTCAGAAACCAAAAAATTGTGACATGAAAAGAGATCTCAATATTTTGGGGGCAAAAATATTCAAGTGGTGTCCAACCTTCTGGTTAATTCCCTGACCCCGCTTAGCATGTGTGGCGTGCTTATAGAGGGAAAATTCAACCTTAAGTGCATATGAATAATCATAATAATTAATAGCCTAGTTCTTATATAGCACTTTTGATCAGCAGTTCTCAAAGCACTTTACAGAGTGAAGTATTATCATATTCCCATTTTACAGATGGGCAAACCGAGGCAGGACTGGGTCATTGCCCAAGGTCTCACAGCAGGGTCGTGACAGAGCTGGAAGCAGAACTCAGATCTATTGAGTTCCCAGTCCAGTGCTCTTCCACGAGCCCACACATCCTCTGACTCCAGCACCTCTGTGCTCCTGCTTCTCACAACTCACTTTCCCCAAACCTGGGCTGCTCTGGGCACGTAGCCCCATTAAACCTGCCAGACAGGTTAGGCTCCAAGAGCTGAGCTTTGGGAAAGGAAGGAAGGGGCAGGCCCACACCCACATAGCCCTGCTCCGGTCCTGACCCACTCCGGCTGACCAACTGGTGCCTGGCTGCTGAAGGGGGAACAGTGGGCAGCTCTGGTCCAATTGCTGAGCTGTACGTGTTTGCTGGCAAAATCAGAGCACACCAACCCTTTGATAACATTGTGAGGACTGGTGACATCCGTTCTCAAGCCCTATGAAATAGGAGCTGTGTAGGACAAAAGCAAAGAACAGGAATCCAAGGGTCCTGTTAAAACCCCACCTCTTCGTTTTGTCCAACACAACCAGGGAGGCAGCATCTGAAGCCTGTGCAGTAGCCAGCAGATACATAAGAAGGTACCTGAAAGAGGCAGGGCTCAAGATCCAGGCAAAAGGACATTGAGGCTGCCAGACCTAGAGCCAAATGCTATCAGCCGGCCTCAGTGTACAGACCCACGTCCTGCCCTGGAGGGTTGTTGGGTTTTGGGGGGGTTTTTTTTTGCAGTTTTTGCAATAAGATGTAGAAGCCTGAGTCTCTTTAAACTGAATGTTGCCAAGTCCAACGCTGTGCCGTGCAAGGATGGGTGCTGACGGCTCCTCCGAAGCCTGCACCCAGCTGCTGCATTCAGCAGCACTTTGCACACAGCAGGTGCCAGTCTCCAGGGGCAGAGGCAGCTGTTTTGCAGAAACGCAGCATCTAACAAGGCACCGTCATCGGCAAAGCCCGTGCCAGATGCAAAGTAAATAAAGTCCTTTTGGAAAAGCAAAACCTTACGGGCCTGCAGGTTACTCCATGCAGCTGCCTGCAGTGCACACGTGGAAGGGAGGTTAGGAATGACCCTTCCTCCCCGACACTGTCTTCACTGCCCCAAGGACTGCATTTAGTGACCTCACAGAACAGGAAAGATACAGCCCTGAGCCACTGCCCCTACAACCTGGCGCAGACAAGTGACTACCAGGACAAGGAGTCAGCTAAAAATGCTGCGAGAGCAACACAGGTGGGCATAGCCCAGCACGGATACTAAGGATGTAAAGGATCCGTTGCCTTACCAGCATGCTTATCAGGAAAACTGGTTAGCCAGTGCCTGGCCCAGCCAGAGCTGGGGGGGTGCTGCTCCAGTGGCCCTCCACCCGCGGCACAATGTGGTGGGCCAGTTAAACTATAGGTTAACATTTTAACCAGGTTTTTACACCCCAAGTGGATGCAAAATTGGTAACCATAGCCACAAAAACGAGCCGTGGATATCTGCAAATCTGCAGGGTTCTAGACACAAAATTGGTATCTACACCCGCTTCCATAGATGCCAAAACAAGCCACAAAGTGGATATCCGGGGATTTGCAGGGCTCTATCCACAGGCTTAAGGGACAGAAATCAGTTCTGAGGAGAAAGATCTTACAGTTGAGTGGGTCTCATATTCCATACAGTGGAGGAGGCTGATACAGACACTCAGAGGAAAGAACCCTGATATTAGGGATTTAAATACTCTGAGGCTATGTCCACACTGGTGGCTTCTTGCACAAGAACAGCTGTTCTTGCGCAAAAACTTGCCGGGTGTCTACACTGCACGCACGTTCTTGCACAAGTAAATTTACAGTCTAGCGTCGGAAAACAGGGCTTCTTCTGGAAGAGTTATTCCCCTCCCCACGAGGAATAAGCCCGCTTGCGCAAGAGGGCAGTGTAGACAGGCAACATGAATTTCTTGTGCAAGAAACCCCTATGGCTAAAATGGCCATCAGAGCTTTCTTGCGCAAGAGAGCGTCCACACTGCCATAGACGCTCTTGCGCAAAAGCACACGTCACTGTAGATGCGCTCTTGTGGAAGACGTTTTGCACAAGAACTCTTCCACAGAACAGTTCTTGCACAAGAAGCTGCCAGTGTAGACGTAGCCTGATTTATAATGCAAACAAATATTTAATGACTATTTAAACAAATATTTAATTACTATTTAAAAAAACACAAATTTCCCTGCCCAATCTTTGATATATTCAGCACATTTCTTCATATTAATCAGAATTTAAATGTAAATTTAGTAGTGGGATGGGGTGACTTACATAACAGCTAGAACCTAGTGACTTAGCAAAAGCCCCAGCATTTCTTTGTGCTATGATAAACATCCCAGCTGTACCTTTCCGTTGCAGAGTTCAGTAAAACCCAGAGAAAAGAGCCAGAGGGGAGATAAGATGCAAACTTCACAGTTCTGCGCTATCTACAGGATATGTGGAGAGCCTTTCAAAAGCAAGATCTGATCAGCTGTTAATTCCTGTCACCTCTTCTGCACATCAGCAAAACATCTCCCTAATAAATGCCTTTTTTTTTCCTTTCCATTTTTGTCATCCTCAATGCAGCTCTCGAAAAAGTGCAGGCTGATTTATGCAGCACATGCTAGTGATCACAGTGCTGGATTTTTGGCATAGCACTGAGCCCATCAAGCATCACCGAATATTCTTAATCCGGTCCCATGAACAGGCAGTACATGGTATTCGTTTCATTGCACACGTGTTACTGCACGTTTTTAGCCTTCCAACCTGTTACAAGCTGACTTGCCCGTGGACACCCTTGACCAACAAATCCCTTGAGAATCGTGGGGATGTGAAATACATGCACAGTGCAAGAATGAAGGCTTGCTTAGACTGAGGCCTTACAAAACCCCCACCCCCAGCTTTGCTCTACCCACGTTCAAAACTTTTCCTCAGAAGCACCTCCCAGAAAGAAGCCAGTTGAATCTGTTCAGACTGCGGTTTTGTCCATAGAGCTTTTAGGCCTCTTGGGACAAACACAATGTTACACTGCTGCAAGGGAGCAAAAGGGGGAAAGCGTTTCCAAAATCAAACGGAAGCCCCGTGTATTTTCAGGACAGGACATTTGGGTGTATTTTCTGAACACTGAGCTTCCACTTTTGTTCCACTGTGATTACGTGTATTAATAACTTACCGTCAGCCAAGCCACCTTAATTCAATCTCGTCTCATCAGCTTCAGAAATGCTGAGAGAAAGGTGTCTGTCCACAACAACGCCGTCCCTGTTTCTCCTCCTCAAGTCCCCAAATAAATGAATCTTACTTTTAATTATATAACTCAGGGATGGGCAAACTTTGTGGCCTGAGGGCCGCATTGAAGTTCAATTGTATTGAGGGCTGGCTAGGGAAGGAGGTGCCTCTCAGAACAGTCAGACATGGCCTGCCCCCACATCTGACTCCCTGAACCCCCTTGGGACTCTTGGCTCCTCTCCAACACGCCTGCCCCACAACCCTCTGTCCCCTGTCCAACCCTCCCTTCTCCAATCCCTGGGATCCCTCCCTCATTCAACCCCCCTTTTCCCTGCTCCTTGCTCCCCTGACTGTACTACCCAGAACACCAGGGCTGGTGGCAAAGCAGCTGTGCTGCCTGGCCAAAGCTCACAACTAGGGATGTAAATGGTTAAATGGCAAGGCTTACCGTTCCAGTTAACCGGAAAGGGACCAGAGCGGCTTCTATCCGTGGTCGGCCCAGCCCAGCCCCTCCGCTGCAAGTTTCAGGCTGTCTCCCTGGGAGCAGCAGATCCAACAAGGGCTGCCAGCCCCACTCCTGGGGAGCTGGCTGCAAAGCCCGCAGCAAAGCCTCCTCCCCAGGAGCAGAGCTGGCAATAGCAGGGAGCCTTTGCTGCAGGCTCAGCAGTATAAAGTAAGGATGTTAAATATCAGTTAGTTGACTAGTTGAGTAACCTCATGAATTCTAATCGGTTAGTCGACTATTCTGTAGTCCCTGGTAGCGGGCCTGGCAGCCAGTGCACTCCGGCCCCACTCCCAAGGAGTCCCTAGCCACTCCGCGTAGGGTGCCAGGTAAGAGCTGGTCCGTGAGGGGAGCCAGTTTAAAAACCAGCTCCCCTCATGGACTGGCTGCCTGTTGCCCTGTGCTGCTGCCTCTAATACAGAGGCAGCAGCAAAGGGTGGCAGCAGCCCCTGTCCAGGGAGGGCAGGGGGAATGCGTGTAGTCTATAGCATTAACCTATACACTTTTGTTTATCGGTTAATCAGTTAATCGACTACACTATTACATCACAGACTCATAGGCTGTGTCTAGACTGGCATGATTTTGCGGAAATGCTTTTAATGGAAAAGTTTTTCCGTTAAAAGCATTTCCGGGAAAGAGCTTCTAGATTAGCACGGGTGCCTTTGCCCAAAAAGTGCTTTTGCGCAAAAGCATCCATGGCCAGTCTAGACGCGATTTTGCGCAAGAAAGCCCCGATCGCCATTTTCGCCATCGGGGCTTTTTTGTGCAAAACAGTTCTTCCCTGTCTACACTGGCCCTCTTGCGCAAGCATTCTTGCACAAGAGGGCTTATCCCTGAGCGGGAGCATCATAGTATTTGCGCAAGAACACTGACAATCTTACATTAGATCGTCAGCGTTCTTGCGCAAATTTAAGCGGCCAGTGTAGACAGCTGGCAAGTTTTTGTGCAAAAGCGGTTGCTTTTGCGCAAAATCTTGCCAGTCTCGATGCACCCATGGACTTTAAGGTCAGAAGGGACCATTATGATCATCTAGTCTGACCCCCTGCACAATGCAGGCCACAGAATCTCACCCGCCCACTCCTGGAATAATCCTCTCACCTATATCTCAGATATTGAAGTCCTCAAACGATGGTTTAAAGACCCCAAGATGCAGAGAATCCTCCAGCAAGTGACCCATGCCCCATCCCTAGTACTAGACCCATTTTGGCTGGCTCCAACATGATTAGGCAGTATTCGCAATGAACCCTTTAAGCATTTACTTTTTTAATACCCTTAAATAAGCCATCTCACTGTCAAGTACTGACTTCTGCACACGCACATACAGAAAGGGAGACAGCGCAACCTCATTTCCAGGCATAATCTAGGGATATTAAAAATCACGTAATATGGTAACAGTGTAACCGCTAAAAATCTTAGTGGTTACACACACTGCAGGCTGGTCACATGTGCTGCGGGCTCTGCAGTATAAAGCTTAGCAGTGAAATCTCCTCCCTGGGAGCACAGCAGACAGCCCTTGCTCGCCTGGCTCTTGGGTAGGAAGCTTTGCTGCTTTGCCACAGCGAAGCCGCCTCCCCCCAGAGCTGGCTGAGTTTAATTGATATCACGATTAAACGATTAAACTCTGACATCCCTAGCATAAACCAGATTTGCTTTATAACCTTTCCTCACAATGCATTTCTCCCCTCTCCCCCTTTCTTTCTGTTCAACAGCTTGCCCGTTGCACTTGGGTTCACAGGACTTCAAGGGTATGTCTAGACTGCATCCCTCTGTCGGCAGAGGGATGCAGATTAGGCAGGTCGACATTGCAAATGAGGCAGGGATTTAAATATCCCGTGCCTAATTTACATAAAAATGGCCGCCCTGTTTTGCCAACTCAGCACTTTGTCGGCAAAAAGCGGCAGTCTAGAGGGGGATCTGTCGAGAAAGAAAGCCTTTTTCGACAGATCTCTTTTGCCTCCTGCAAGGAGGTTTACAGGATCTGTCGAAAAAGGCTTTCTTTCTTGAAAGAGCCCTCTCTAGACTGCCGCTTTTTGCCGACAAAGTGCTGAGTCGGCAAAACGTGGCAGCCATTTTTATGCAAATTAGGCACGGGATATTTAAATCCCTGCCTCATTTGCAATGTCGACCTGCCTAATCTGCATCCCTCTGTTAACAGAGGGATGCAGTCTAGACATACCCTAACATTGGCGTGGGGGGCAGGTAAAGGCCGTGTTGGCTCATTTTAAGACAGAATCTCTTTGTTTGATTTAAATCCCTCTGCAGCCACCTCTATCAGAGATCTTTTTAGACACGTCCCCTTATCTCATTAGTTATTCTTAAAACCAGATACCCTCCCTACTTCATTTCTTTTGGTTTTATCTCATCATTTGCAAGGCTTCCTTCTACTTGCTAGTCAGGGCCTTTTTAAGCTAACTTTAATTTTTTTCATTTTAGATTTTACCCTACACCTTCGATCCTCCTCTGTTTCAAGGAGTCCCTGAAACATCGGATGGCCCTATTTCAAACATTCAGCTTTCACATTTCCGGTGACGAACAGCGCTACAACTGCTCTGAATTCCACATTTGGAGAAAGCTAGTGGTCACCGAAATCCATCAAAAACACCCCCAGGTTGACATGTTCTCAAGCTTACCATTGTAGACTTGAGACATAAAACCAGTGTTATAAGTTTCCCAGTCAGGATGAAAACTAGGTTTTATTTATTTTATTTATTTTTTAATATTACACACACTAGAGATATGAATGGTTAACCAGTTTGGCGTGATGCTTACCAGTCACGGTTAATTGGTGGGGGCTGGAGCAGTCCCCGTTTGCGGCAGACCAGGCCGGAGCACTGCACTGTGGGCAGGGGTGCTCCAGCGCCGTAGAGGGCAAGGGGGCTGCTCCGGCCCTTCCGCCCACTCCTGTTTAAGCAGTTAACTGGTTAAACATTATGTTTAACTGGTTAACTGATTAAATGCGATTTTACATCCCTAAAACACACACACTTCCAACATTAGCCCATTTTCCCCAAATGTAGAAACGCCTTCTTCTCCCAAAAGGACTTTCCACCTACAATTATGGAGCAGCAGCAAATTACTCTTTGTACTAAAACTGCTTTCAAGATCCTAACTACAGAGAGATTACCAAGATCTTTAGAATGACTTTGTATCTTGAATTTAGTAAGGCTTTTGATACTGTCTTGCATGACCCTCTCATAAACAAACGGGAAACACAACCTAGATGGAACTCCTATAAGCTGGGGGCATAACTAGTTGGAAAACTGTTCCCAGAGAGTATCAATGGTTCACAGTCATGCTGGAAGGGCCTAACAAGTGGGGTCCTGCAGAGATCAATTGTGGGTCTGATTCTGTTTGCAGATGATACCAAGCTGGGAAGGGTTGCAAATGCTTTGGAAAATAGGATTATAATTCAAAATGATCTGGACAAACTGGAGAAATGGTCTGAAGTAAAGAGAATGAAATTCAATAAGGACAAATGCAAAGGACTCCTCTTAGGGAGGTACAATCAGTTGCACACATACACACTGGGAAATGACTGTCTAGGAAGGAGTACTGTGGAAAAGGATCTGGGTGTCATAGTGGACCACAAGCTAAATCTGAGTTAACAGTGTAACACTGTTGCAAAAAAAGTGAACATCATTCTGAGTTGAATTTGCGGAGTGTTGGAAGCAAGAAATGAGAAGTCATTCCTCTGCTCCACTCTGTGCTGATTACGCATCAGCTGAAATATTGTGTCCCATTCTGGAAATCTCATTTCTGGAAAGATGTGCACATAACTGGAAAAAGTCCAGAGAAGAACAAGAGAAATTATTAAAGGTCTAGAAAACATGATTTATGAGGGAAGATTGAAAAAAAAATAGGTGTGTTTAGTCTGGAAAAAGACTGAGAAGGGACATAACATTTTTCAAGTACATAAAAGATTGTTACAAGGAGGAGAGAGAAAAATTACCTCCTTAACATCTGAGGACAAAAAGCAACGGGCTTAAATTGTAGCAAAGGAAGGTTTAGGTTGGACATTAGGAAAAACTTCCTGTCAGGGTCGTTAAGCACTGGAATAAATTACCTAGGGAGGTCGTGGAATCTCTATCATTGGAGATTTTTAAGAGCAAACTTCTGACAGACATGATCTAGATCAGTAGTGGGCAGCCTGCGAGTCACATGCAGCCAATCAGTAATCTGCTGGTGGGCTGTGAGACATTTTGCTGACATTGATCGTCCACAAGCATGGTCCCCAGTAGTTCCCAGTGGCTCATTGTTCCCTGCCAATGGGAACTGCAGGAGCCAGCACAACCCTGTAGCATGATGCTTCCTGCAGCTCCTACTGGTTGGGAACTGCGAACCACAGCCTCTAGGATCTGCGGGGGGTGGGGTGGTGATGGACCTGATAATACTTAGTCCTGCCAGGACTGCAAGGGACTAGACTAGATGACCTATTGAGGTCCCTTCCAGTCCTATGATTCTTTTAGTGTAGAGGTGGGGCCACCCACCCAGAGAAAAAAGTCGGGGGGCTGCACAAGTGAAAAGCAAAACATAAAACCAACCAACCAAACAAACCAAACCCCTCACTGTGGCCCCGACCTGAGGAGAAAGATATTCCCCATGTTCCCCTTGCACATTAGAGCCGGGGGGGGCCAGTTTTTTGTGTGCTCTGGCCTTGCAGTGGGGGGGGGGAGGGGGAGCTTAAGTGCCAGTGCAGGCTCCCCAATGCTGGGGGGCAGGGCTGAGCCTCGGGGGCCAGATGCAAGCAAGTCAGGGGCCACATCCAATCCCTGGGCCTTAGGTTATCCACCACTGTTTTAGCAGGTCTAGTGAAGGCCCGCTAAATCAACCACAGACTGCTCTCCCATTGACTCAGGTACTCCACTGGAACAAGCAGAACATGGGAGAGTTTCTCCCATTGACCCAGCGCAGTGTGGACCCCATGGTAAGTAAACCTAAGCTATGCCAACTTGAGTTATGTTATTACTAATGTAACTTAAATTGTGTAGCTTAGATTGACTTTTCCCAGTAGCCTAGACATATCCTATGCTTGCCATACCTCTACTTCCTCCCTTTTAAATAAGCAGAACTTTTTACAAATCTCTTATTGCGAAAATTCACTTTTTCCATCCCTTGAACTGTTTTCTTTCCTTTTTTCTGAATTCCTCCAGTTTATCAATTCTTAAAATTTAATGCTGTGATCTAGGCATTGGCTCAGATTGCTAGAGCTATTTTTCACCAGCGGTTACGCAGAGTTTTTCCAGGGTACATCAACTCACTGATGGTAATTGTCTAGTTTTTTTTTAACAGGCTACATAAAAATCACTAGCAAGGTCAGTGCAAATGAAAGTTTCATACAGACAAAATGAGAAAATAAGCAATTTTTCAGGAATACGGTGCTGAAATACTTTTGTATTTTTAGGTCTGATTTTGTAAGCAAGTAATTTTTAAATGAGGTTTAATGTACGGGTGTGCAAGACAAATCAGACTCCGAACAGAGTACAGTAGTCTAGAAACCTTGAGAACCCCTGTCCTAGTAAGACTGAGAGAGACTAATACAAGCTGCTTTGATGATACTGCCTAGAAAATCATATTGGCTCTTTTGTTACACTTACTTTCAGCTCATCTTATTTATCATCCACTATTAATATATTTAATAGCTTTAAATAAGCAGTATGGAAACAGAATGCCTAATACAGAGAATGTAGCCCGCAATATATTTACGTTGCTCACAAAGCAATAGGTCTGTATGTTAAATTACAACATTCATCAGTGCCACAGGTGGTTTACAGCAATACGTGTTTGAACACATACCTTTCACAGCTACATCTGCAAGTAATAGAAAAGTTTCCTTAACGCGCTGCTATTATCCCTGAACTTTAGGTAACATTGTGACAACTCCTTTAATTTTAAAATAAGCAATTATTTTTTAAATCAAACATGGAGATTATTCACTCAGTAACACCAGTCAATTGGTAGTTTCCCATTAAAAACTTTCTTTTTCATTTCTGTAGCTCCGGAGGAGGTGTGAGGTCTGCAAGTTATTTGTTCTTTGCAACTCAAAGGCCACAGTGGTGAGCATTTTCATGCCAACAGCCCCCAAACAATTTGCATTTTGTATCACCCTGGACAAAAGCAACCTTTCATCCCACACTGTGTTAACCCCTACATGCACCCAAGCACACTGTGACTGGACTACCCAGCCTTAGGCTAATATGGGAGGGGGAGGGGGGGAAGCTGGGATAATTTTTATAGTGGGGGCGCTGAGCACCATTCCCTGAAATCTGTGCTCTTGGGCAGCTGCTTAGTCCAAGGCCACCCAGAGAATTAGCAGAGCACTCACCGCTGGGTGTTCTGTTTCTACTGATGGTGCACATTCGCACGTGCCTCTGGTGCATATAAAAAAATTATTCTGCACATGGAAGGAAAAGATTAAAAGCACATGGGTGCTAAGAACCACTGAACTAAACTGTTAAGCTCTGCATATAAAGGGAATCACTCCAAGGCAGCGGTGGGGCAGCAGCAGCAGCCTATTTCCAGCACCCCTGACTGCATAGGATGGCAGGGGCGGGCCCCTTACCTTGTTCCAAGACCCCCAGCACGGTCACAGCAGCGAGCAGCGCTATCTGATCCAGCATGCTGGCTCCTAGGGGCGCTGGAACGAAAGACCCGTCCCAACTGCAGGTAGGCGAGGGACTGGGGACCCGACCCAACCGGCCGCCGCTTACTGCTCCGCGCTCAGCCTGTGCTTCCTCCGCCCGGCACGGGTTAACCCCTCGCGCGCTGCAGAGCTGGCAGCAGCCAGGGAAAGTGCCGGGGCGCTGCAGCCGTGGCCAGCCCCCTAGGGAGCGGGTTTACGAGGGTCAGAAAAGTCAGCTCTAGGGAGCCCTGCGCGTGCGGCCACATCCGCCCCCGGGGAGCACTTTGCTGCGGGCGGCTCCAAAGTGGGGGGGGGGGGGGGGGCGAGGCGGCAGCAACCTCAGCCCAGGGGGATGCTAACGCGGGAACGGGTCGTTTTTCCTTTCCACAAAGGTCAAGGAGACTCCAGCCCAGCGGGTGGGTTTGTGTTTTAAAGACAAAAGCTGCGCGCTAAAGGCCAGCGTGTTATTGTCGAGCAGCTGGGAACACTTACTGGCCAGCCCTAGGAGAGGCCAAGTTCCAGGCTGCAAAGGGACCATGCATAGGCGGCGTAGCTGTTTTTCTTCTCCACGACACGGTCCAGCTTAATTCCACATTCTCTTTATTTTTGCCCTGGCCAAGTTTGCATAGCCAATGGGTAACTGGAACAGTAGGAACAATAGGCTATACACAGAAAAGACTACGGCTACATCTACACTGCATGAGCATTCTTGCGCAAGTAAATTTAGAGTAAGGGGTCAGAACAGAGGGCTTCTTACGCAAGAGTTATTCCTCTCTCCACAAGGTGCAAGAGCTCTTGCACAAGAAGGCAGTGTGGACGGGCAACAGGGAGTTCTTGTGCAAGAAACCCCTATGGCTAAAATGGCCATCAAAGCTTTCTTGTGCAAGAGCGCATCCACACTGCCATGGACGCTCTTGTGCAAAAACACATCTCTTGCACAAAAGCACGTAGTGTGGATGCGCTCTTCCGCAAGACCTTTTGTGCAAGAACTCTTGCATAAAACAGTTCTTGCGCAAGAAGCCTGTAGTGTAGACGTAGCCCATATGTTTCAAAATAGGAGCTTGAAACTCTCAAAGAGGCAAAATTCAATTCTGCTTTTATCCTCCACCCAGCGTAACATTTTCTTGAAGACAATGAAATTGCAAGAATGCAATCTGAATAGTGGTTATAGGTCCAATTTGGAATTCCACTTAGTGGCTAATGTGGAGCAAGAGTTTCCTTTGGTTTGGAACAGAGCTGCAACTTAAGGAGTGAATTATGGGACAAGTAATTTTAGATTAGCATCAGCATCCTTGAAATATAACTATGTTGTGAAACTTGGGTAAAAGACATTCCATCACTCTTGAACACTGCCCCTTAAATGCCTAATTTGCTTTTACCAAAAAGGGGGAGATGTAAGTGAAGGGATTGATTTTGACTTTTGTATATATAAAAATATATTAGTATACTGTTTATACAGTTCAACATCCACTGATATGTAGCATATTAATATATACTATTAATATAATATTTATACTATAGATAGATAGATATAGTATACTTATGTTTATACTATATATATATAGAGTTCGGCATCCACTAAGGTTTTCTTTACATTTTTTAGAGAAGGGAGAAGATTTTATATTTGAAAGAGCCTCCTGAAAATTCCACAGAAGAGAGAAGAAGGGGCTTGCCCCTAGAATCAGTGCATCAGGCAGAGTTAAAGACAAGCAGGCACCCCATTCAGACTTCATTATGCAAGTCAAAAGCTAGAAACTTCAATTTCGTTTATATGTCACTCTTATCATGTTACTCACGTTACAAAAATCAAACTCAAGCATCCACTATAGACAGGCCCAAATTTTGAAAATTTCCACCAACACAACTGTGTCCTTCAACCTTACAGGCAATTTTCCTCCACTTTAAATCTGTAGTGTCCCAACATTTTCGTAACATTTACATTTTGCTATTTGAGGTCTCTATTATAAATAGTGTGTGAAATATCAGTAGGGGCTTGCTCTCACTCGCACTAAGTACAATACCGTAGAACCTTAGAGTTTTATGAGCTTCATGGGAACAGAGATTGTCCATAACAGTGAACAAAAAGTTATGGGTGGTCTTTCAAAAGTTTACATTGACATAATACAGCTTTGAACCTTTACTATGCAGAAGAAAAATGCTGCTTTTAATCATGTAATTCAAACTAACAAGCACAGAAAGTCTTCTTACTTTGTCACTTAAAAAAACCCTTTTGCTTTGAAGTTGTAGTAATTTAACACAGTACTGTACTGTTTACTTTTTTGGTCTCTGGTATTCATAACTGAGGTTACTGTGAAAGCAGTATCAAGTTCTAGAATCCGCTGATAAAGCACACTTATTTTAACTGCAGACAAGTAAATCAGTTTACAAGCAAAGATAGTCAAGTAGCTGAGGTAACAGACAAGAAAGAAGAATTTCAGAGCCAAGATTGATAACAATTTGCATTAGTTCCTCAAGTCCTTGGATACTTACATGTGTGCATACATGCTGTTTATAGCTGGCAGTCTGGAAAGGCTCAGCATTAGTGAGCAGTAAGTTATAGTGTCTTGTGTGATAAGACATTATGACCTTTAACAACAGTTCCATTGATGTTACTTAGACATGGTGCCTTCTGGACCTGGTGCTCAGACATGAACAGATTGTAGCATCCGGTTCTCATTGGATGTATAGAGTTACAATCTCCTCACACCTCAGCACAAATAAATCAGATATAAAAAGTAGGGCTGTCGAGCAATCACAAAATTGAATCATGATTAGTCATGCAATTAAAAAATTTAATTGCAATTAATCGTGTGCAACACCCCCTTTGAGATGTCGTGGCAGCATTTCAAAGAGGCAGCACTGCATGGAGCCTGGGATCAGCTGGAGTTCCCAGCTGACCCCTGAGCTCCATGCAGCACTGCCCTTTAGAAGCACCAGAGCAGCACTCCAAAGAGGCAGTGCAGGCAGAGCCGGGGATCAGTTGGAGTCCCCAGCTGATCCCTGCTTCAGGGTGCAAAGCCTCTTTGAAGTGCTGCTCGGGAGCAGGGAATCAGCTGGGGACTGCATTAGGAGCTGGGATCATCTCCAGCTGATCCCCCGGCTCAGCTGTTGCAAAGCCCCTTTGAAGTACCACAAGCCTTTTGCAACAGGGAGCTGGGGATCAGCTGGGCACACCCAGCTGATCCACTCCACTTGCAATGCCCCTTTGAAGTGCCAGAGGGGCACTTCAAAGAGGCAGCATAGCATTAATGCCTGTGATTAACACATAAATCCTGTCCTGCATTAACTGGAGGCATTAACACAGGTTAATTGACAGCCCCAATAAAAAGGGCAGGGTTTCAAAGGACATGTTGCTGAGAGTTTGCAAGTAGTGGGCAATCTGCTGTTTCTATAGTGTTTGCTCCACTACATTTGATTGATTTGGGGTTGAAACTAACAAATCAGATTCTTCTCCCTAAGAACTCTCTGATGGGGAATCTAGAACATTGGGGACCGTAATGTCTAGCACAGATTTCTAGGCGGAGGCTAAAGTCATACACCTGGACCAGCTGCAGCATGCTAGCCCATAGTAGCTCTCTCTAGAGCCTCCTCGTTGAAAAGCATTGTTAATTCACTGAAGAGCAGTAGGCCTCTTTTTAATCCACCCTCCACTGCTGCAACATCCCTTCTCCTTCTTCCTTCAGGTTTAATGGTTGGATGCAGTACAGTTGTCACACTATGCACATCAGGTGATCAGCATGTCAATAGCCACTTGTAGGACAACTGCTTCCAAGTCCAGATGTGTCTATGTGCTGCATGGGCACCTCTGGAATTTTAGGCAGTCTGTGTACTGTTTGACTATTGCAGGCACATGCTGCAATGGAGGTCTTGTCTTCAGTGCCCAGGATCACAGGTAGCAGGGGCTAGTTTTCCCTCAGTGGAGCCAAAATTAATGGAGCATGTAATTGGTGCTCCTACCCCCTCTAATTTCAGATTTGCATTGAGGTTCTAGGGTTTCTTTAGAATAGTGCTGCATGCGAAGGCAGCATTTAACCGCAACCCAAATTCACTACAGGGAGAAGGAACTGATGCAAGACGACACAGGTTATCAAAAATATCTCTTCAGAGGAAGTCAGGCTGGATCTTATGTCTCTTAAATCCTTGGAACACTATTACAAAACTCCTTATACAGAAAGAAACTGCAACAGAACATTTAGCTGATACAGCTAAAGATTATTTACTAATTAAGACTCAGGCTAAACAAAAGGCCTTTGAAAATATTCAAACATGGAAGACATGTTTTGGACTAAAATATGTACCTGATTTGATATTTGTGCAAATGTTCTAATCATTAGTGCTAATCTGTGGTCAAAGTATGAGATAGAGGATCAGAAATCAGGAAGGCTAAGATAAAAATCAAGCATGTCACTTATTGGAATCTATCTTGTATCTTAACTTTTGATAAACAACACTAAACTGAATTTGTCTGCTAGGCCATTAGTATGTGATACGGCTCATCTTTTTCCAATGTTTAGGTTGAAACAGCAGTGGAAGCTAGTATCTCAGAATGGGCATACACTGACCCAAAGATTTTTGCTCAGAGCTATGAAGCCTTAAGATCACACACTTATTCTGAACCGAGTAGGCAGCACCTACCAAGAGAGGTGCAACAAGCTACAGCTATTCCATAATCTTACTTTGGACTTAACTCTTTCCCTAGTTGGCTACGTCTAGGCCACAAAGAAAAGTCAGAAAACGATACGCAAATTGCAAAGCTTGTCTAATTTTTTTACCGCTTTTCTTTCAAATGAGGCTTTTCAGAAATTTGGCGTGTCTACACGGTGCCAAATTTCAGAAAAACCTGCTCTTTTGAGCCATCCCTTCTTCCTCGTAAAACGAGGCTTACAGAGACGGTGAAAGAACGCGTCCGCTTTTCCGAAATTTTTTTGGAAAAGCAGACACGTTCCTTGGACGAAACATTGCTTTTCCAAGATAAAGCACTACAGTCTAGACGTAGCCTCTCATCAACATCAAGCAGCAGTGGTAGGCTTTGAAGGAAGCAGCATTCATTCCTCTGCCAAAAGAAATCAGAAAACTTTAACAAAAGAGAAATATTAGAGAACTTCACTTCAGCTTTGTGTTTTGTTGCATAAGCGCACTGACTTGATAAACTAGGGTTTTTGAGAAATATTTCTGTAATGTTTCAGAAAAAAATCCACGCTTTCTTATCTGTGTTTCTAGTGCAGATTGTCATTGAACAGAAGACAATGTAAGCGTTACATTGTAAACTGTTTGAGTCAGCAATTTAAAAAAAACCTACTATGTACTTCAAGTACTAACCACCTCAGGCCAAAATTTTCAAGAACTTAGTGGCCCATATTTTGGTACCACCTTGAAAATTATGACCTTCAAAGTTGGCAGTATGTCTATAGTCTCTCAATGGTTTAAAATAGGGAGGAAGCATGTAAAGCAGCATAATGACTCCATTTTTGCAAGTTTTATTAATGCCGCTTTTTGGAAAGTTGGGCACAATTTAAAAGTTCTGATTTTCAATACTATTGCAACTCATCGCTGGGGTCTCTCGAAGACAAGTGAAAACCTTTTACACCTGAAATCTAGAAATAAGAGTAGAGAGAAGGCTTGAAACCAACTTTCTCTTCACTGACAACCATAAGCTCTAAGAAAATAATTTTTAAAAAGCAATAACCATAATTGATACATAGGATGTAGTTGAATATTAAACTTAATTGTTCAAATTTAAGTGATGTTTCTGGTGGTTGGTTAGAGAATATTCTTGTTTTCACTCCCACTGCAGTACAAGTTCTTTCCAAATTGGGACGAGAAGGATGGAAAGTTTTATTATGAAGACAGACAGAATAGGAGCATTACTAATCAAAGCAATAGGTGTTCACAAACCTTCTCACACTAGCTATCATTAGGTTAAAGACAAACCTCACTAAGAACGATGATGCAAAAGTTACGGTCACAGCCATATGTTTAATACACTAGCAAAATATTTATTTGTATAATGATACAACAGAAATGAAGGATTTCTTTTTTGGTGTGCCCCAGTAAATTGTAGTAAAAGAATAAGGGGATTAATGGGCTCTTCATACATTTCAATGACAAAAAACACAAAGGTTAACATCAATTTCAATTCTCCATTTACAAGCATAAACCTTACCATAACCCCCCAAAACACATATATAAAGAATTATAGTCTTAAAATCTATAAAAAGTAAAAAATATACAGTCAGAAGATCTAACTTATTCAATCTTTAATATAAAACTGTAAACATTTATTTACACAAAGGAAATGTGTATAACAAAAGTCTGAGCACCCTTTTCAATTGAGTTGTGGCTTTTGGAAGGCAGCGAATGTTGCACAGTGACAATTCTGACCCCGTCCCAAACACCCAGAACCGCAGTTTATAAATAAAGCCATGGGCAGCTGTGGCTATTTAAAGGCGAACTACATCTTATTGCTCTGAAGCTGCGTCAAAATGGAAACCCAAGTGCATATATAAACTACATGTAAAAGTTGAAGGAGAATGTGCAGCTCATCTTCATCCATGCATTTATGTATATCTAGAGCCCATTTTCAGTGTCCGCTGAACTGTCTTTAAACAATGTTACGCAATATTATGTTTTAACAGTTTCATCACTTTGTGCAGTCAGGGACAAACAACATATCTGTGTTTAAATGTACAATAGCAGTCAAGACTAAGTTCAAACAGTTCTAAACACATGTTTAACACTGTTTGCACACAATGACCAAAAGATGTTAGAAACCAGCCTGCCTACAACTTTGAGAAGTGTTTAAACAGTACTGTGGCTATCATAGACAAGGCCCTACAGTCAAAGCTGGACACTAGCATGAACAAAACCTTCAGGACAAGCAGGGCAATATCCATCAACTTCCACAACAATGGTGGGAACAGTACCTCTGCATTTTCTTCTCTGTGACAGTCTAGATGTAGAGAGACAGAATTTCTTTTTTTTTTTGGTAGCAAGTATACTAATCAGATCCTGTCCCCCAGATTATGGAATAATGATAGATTATATTTTGTTTAAGAGCTGACTTCCGTGTGTGAAATCCACTGAACAACGTGGACTATTTCCTCACATAAAATAAACAGGGAAGAAATAAGATTTTAATTCTGCCACCCTGCTATTTCTCAGTGTTTAAGTAGGAAGAAAAGTGACATTACAGAATGCCACTGTTAAGAATGAGGTCCAAGCACCCCCAATAGGAAAGGAAGGCACACCGGTGCAAAGTTAATACTTTAAAAAGGTACAATGAATGCCCCTTTACCCTGCCCCCCCCCCAAAAAAAGAAAAAAAGTTAATAGGTTCAGTAGACTAGTAAAATTTTTCTTGGCCCAATTTTTTGTTTAATGCAACACTAAAAATCAATCTTACTAAGCTTCACTCCCTGCCCCCCACAACAATAGTTGATACCAGAGAAGTTAGGATTAGTAATTTTAAACCTCAGCTATTTTCCCTAGAAAATCTTAAAAACACTGTCACTAATACCAGTCACTGGCACTTCTTATTCAACTATCAACTCCCTATCTTACATTGTTTTTAAGAAACCTACAAAGGGATTAAGTTTGCTTCAGTGGCATTTCAACCTCTCTAGTCAATGATGAAATCCACTGGTCAACAACTTTCATCAACAGCCTCCATATCATGCAAACTCTGTTTAACAGGACATGATTAACTCGTATTAGGTAAATGTGTGCAACAAAACTAGGCTGCTGTGTATTTGGACAAGGGTAAATTAAAATTAGTGTTAAAAGCAAGGTTTTTTAAAAAAGTGCAAGTTGTCTGATAAAGGAGCTGCAGAGACAGCATAATATTTTCCTTCCTAGAATTCACTTTTATCCTTCACTCCCCCCTACCACCCATTCCCAAAAAGCTTAAAATCCCTCACACTTCTGCAGTGCAGAAAGCCTCCTGAAGATACCAGTCTGTGTTGAAGGAAATCCTTTTAATCACAATGCAGGGAAATTTTAAGGAGTTTTACAAAAATGGGGGAAAAAGTTGGCTCATTTTTTTTTAAATGGAGCTTGAAGGAAAAGTAGTATTTGTGCAGCTAAAAAACAAACTTTCACCTTTATTTCTTTTTTTTTAAATTAAGAGTTAAGGCAAGGTGGTTTGTTGGTGAGGGGAATATTTGGTAGCAAGTAAGGACTGTAGAACATTGACTGGTCTCATTGCTTTTCGTACCCTTTGTGAGACTGACCCTAACACATCTGGCCGGGTGAACAGTCTCCCCGGGCTATGCTGAAGGGAACTAGTTTCTGCTTCAAGTGAGATGAAAGAAGGCAATCCTCTGTTCACAGAAGATTAACACTCCCTGTTTGTGAAAGAGAGATTTTCATACTGAAGCAACCTTGAAACAAGTTTAGCATTTTTTCAGGCTTCTTGTGCTATTACTTGCAGATATTTACATCTTAGTAAGGATTTTCCACTTCTCAGCCTCAGGCTTCTTTTATGCGCTTGATCCTAAAGTGACAAAATCTTGTGCTTATGGCATCACTGTACTTAGTTTTGGAGAAGACTGATCTAAAAAAGTCCACATTATAAATACACTGAAGTAACAAATAGTAAAACACGATGAGCTGTGATAGGGCAACGCCCTCATTTGAACACAGCAAACTTTGGAAATTAATTGTGATGAAACACGTGCAAAGTGAATTGCTTTGTTTAACTCAGATATATTTGAAAAGTTCTCCCATTAAAAACACAGCAAGGTAAAAGCCAAGAAGTCCGTGTACCTCCACAACAGAGTGCAAACTGGAGTATGGAAATCCACAATCCATTAAGGAAGTCACCATCCTAAGCCAGCTGGCCAGGTTTTAACACTTTCTTTTCTTTAATTTCAGCATTTGGAAAAGTTTGCTGTAAATATTACTGTGAAATACTACTTGCTTGATAGTGCAGGCACACATTTCACTGGTGCGGAAAAGGACAGATCCTCTCCTCCCAAAAAAGTCAAGTAAAACATTTGGTAGGACAGTACTGTAGTTAGTAGCATATCAAGTTGGGAAAAATTATCAACTCAAGTATTAAGTGCAGGAGACCAAGCCCCAAACACAAAATACTTGCCATTTTATTTGCTTTCTGCACCACTGCTGTGGGGTTTTGTTTACTTTTAAATAATTAAAAACGTAAAGTTTCAAAACACAGCAAGTGAGATTTCTGAAGGGCTGATTGGGACGCACACAATTTGCCTGACCTGTTCAAATGTGCAATCTTCCACAGATGCCACAAAAATTAGCACACTGTCATTGCATACCTGCTTGGTGCACCATTCTGAGTCACAGCCTGTTGGGAAGTAGCCCCATTCCATTTCCCAACCATTTACCTCTATTGCCTGCAAGTCTCTTCAATGCCACAGGTTTTTTGGTCCAAGTGTAGTTTATATTTCATGAAATTAAAAAATGATGTAGAAACCCCCAAGCCCCATTTTAATGAGTTCCTAACAACTCATCCAAGTCATTCATCCATTCCTCTGAAGTCCTGTTTTTCAGCAAAGAGTCTATCAGGTCTGTGTCACCAGTCAAGCTCTGCAGTCCATTATTGCCTGATTGGCCACTGTAGGCAAAAGGCAGCTCCTGACTGGCTGTCCTCACTGAGTAACCTTGAGTACAGTGCAGAGTGGCTCTACTGGGCAGTTGCTGATTTGCATTCTGGCCAAAAGCAGTCAGATCTGGAACGGCCTGGCTCATGCTAGGCAAGACTTGTTGGGAGGGTACCTGCTGTTGGGTAGGTGGGTTTGTCCTCTGCTGTGCACCTAAAGATGACAACATCTGCCCAGACACAGCAGAGTTCATGGAGGCCATTGATCTGCTGGTGCTTAGGTTTACCTGAGGCATTCCTTGAGCAAACTGTTGACTGGCCATCTTTAGGTGAGTTTGCTGCACGTGGAAAGTGGAGCTGGCAGTAAATGACCCTAAGCCACCGTTTCCTTGTGTCTGATTATTCATATTAGGCATACCTTGGTGTTGCCAAGATGGATTTTGGGCCCCAATACCTGCTGGCACTCTTGCCATCTGTGACTTGGCCATGGCTGGATTCAGTGCCCCTTTATTGTGCTGCTGAGAAATGGCTGGGTTTCCCAGGGTGCTCTGCCCATAGCCAGCAGGAACAGGAGTGCCCTGACCCAAGCTGGGCTGCCTTTGCATCTGTAGTTGTCCGTTGGCACTTTGATTTGCATGGTGTGAAATCATCTGTGTCATACCAGATGTCATGTTGTACAGCCCCCCTCGCTGAATGTTTTGCATACTAGTGTACTGAGTCACACCCCGATCCTGCTGACTGGAGCCTGATTGCAGAGAAGGAACAGAGCTGTGGCCAGGTCCCATCTGAATCATGTTCTGAGTCTGAGAAAACATCCGTGGACTGCTGGAGTTGGACTGTCCCAAGTTACTTACCCCGGTCATGGATGGAGATGACCCTGTAATACACAGAAATATTTTCTATATTAACTGTTTATTTCAGTTTATCTAGAGTAGATGTTTAGATGCAATTTCATATATATAGTAGGTGCATTTAACTAGATATAATTGTATCTCAAATAACACATACATATGCATATAAATGGGAAAGTTCTATATAACAACTTCCCCTGTACGATCAGCCTTGTAGCACGTGTCAGTAAAGAAGTCTCCAACTGTTGCCCCAGTCAGTGCTTGCTACTGATCCAATATGCACAAGTATGATTGTAACAATGTTAGCAATTTGAATGGCATGTCTTTTGGAGAAGGCAGAACCCAAGATTACAAGGGCCAGATTTTTAAAGGTGTTTAGGCACCTAAAAATGCAAACAGATGCCCAGTGGGATTTTCAAAATCACCTAGGAATCTAACTCTTATTTAAGTCAACTGGAGGCATCTAAGTGCTGTTCATAATCCCACTAGGAACGTTTACATATCTGACGCAAAGTGCCTATTGCATGGCTAATGAGATAAAGATCTATGTCCTTCACATCAGAGTTCATGTCCGTGAAAGTGCTCTGAACAGAGAGGGGGGAGGGTCAACACGTTGAAATATAGCAGTCAGGTTGAGAACCAAGGCAGGCTCTCCAACTCGCTCATCTTGAGTGGATACAAATAGTCTAACCCAGCAATAGGGTTTCTGCCAAATCTCTTAGCTAAAACAGAAGTATTATTCGTATTTGCAGCTGAGTACCTTTTGGATTTTCCTATGAAATGTTCACTATGCATCAACATGCAAGACTGAATCAAACGTGATGAATAAGCAATCTGCTCAGTAAACCACCAACATGGCAGCTCCTTTTTAACTCTACATAAAAGCATTTATGCAGAAATCTAGTTCTCGCTTCCTCAGAGTCCAAAATATAAAGAGAGACAAGAAGAAAGTGTACAGAAAAAAATCCTAGAAATAGCTCCAATACATTTTCTGCAATGAATATAAATGAATCCCAAAAAGAGCTCTCCACCTCTTTCAAATTTATTAAACTGAGGCAGCCATTCTTACCAGAAAAGCTGGGGGTGAATATTTTGTATTCAGGCAAGATAAGTACAAAAATTGGATAGTTTCAATGTTAGGGCTTTCAAAGCATTGAACAAATTCTCAGTGAAATATACCATAAAAAAATTCAAAAGCAGAGAAAGTCAATTTTTTGCCATGCTAATAAACAAAGAAGTGGCAATATGCCTGGATGAAAGTGATAAAATAACTAGTTATACTAACTATAGGATAGACCCAATGGTGCTTTAACAATCCTGTAACTCTTGCAAATTGTTACATGCTCAGTATTTCTAATGCAGCATTTACCACTGCATTTCTGGTGGTGAGATTGTTTATACTCAAAGCAGTTTCTTACCCCAATGCAGGGGAAGACTCTTTCTAGCATAAAATGATGGATGATTACTGGCCTCCAGTGTTTCCATATCAGCTATGCTAGTCCAACTGACTGACGATTACATCCTCTTGTTACCAGCATTATAGCCAGTTCCACCCCTCTCCCTCTTCAAGCCATCTCTTTACCCAAGCATTATAGCCTTTTTCCTAGGGGTGTATTAAAGAGTTGGATATTAAACATAAAAATGTTCCATTTCAATTAATGTATGTGGGATGGTTTTGTTAAATAGCAGCTGAAGTTAGAGTACGTATCAAAACAATTTAAAGAGGTGTAACAAAAGAACAAAAAAAAAAAATATTAACAAGAGACTTTGAAGACATCCTATTCTTATTCCCAAGGAGCAATCTGTTTTCACCATTGTAAATAAAACTTCCATGTTTGTTTACCTGTGAACTGTCCAACTTGCTGCTGGTAAGGGTTCTGTGCCTGATCCTGGTACTGAGGGGGTGGTCGGGTCAGATGCCGCTGCAGCTGCTGCTCTTGTTGGTGCCGCTTTTCCTACAAAAGTTCCAAGAAGTGGAAAAAAGAAACACTTAATTTCAAGTGTGACTTCATATAGAATGGTTACTTGCCTTTTGTAACTGTTGTTCTTAGAGATGTGTTACTCACATCCATTCCAGTGTGTGCGTGTGCACACTGCATGCACAACTGTCACAAGACTTTTCCCTAAAAGGTATCCACTAGGTCTGCTGTGGCACGCCCTGTGGTGACACCTCGCGGCATCACATATATACCCCTGGCTAACCAATTCCCATTTCATTTCTTTTTGCTGGAGCAGTCTGAGAGGGGAGGTGGTTGGGTCTCAAATGGACATGAGCAGCACATCTTGAAGAACAATAGTTACCCAAGGGTAAGTAACCATTCTTTCTTCTTCAAGTTACTGCTCATGTGCATTCCAGCAGTTCATACAGAGGAGGGGCTGGACCTCAACTCATTGCTGAGTGCAGTACAGCCCCACTAAACTAGGGATGTGAATGACTAGTCGACTGTCCAATAAGAAAATGCTTATCGGATAATCAACAGGCTAGTCAACTACTCCCTTCTGCCCCGCCCCCCCCCCCTTGCTGCCTCTATTGGGGGAGGGGAGGGGAGGGAGAAGGGGGTGCTTCAAAGTAGCAGCACCGCATGGAGCCTGGGGCCAGACACCGGGCTTCACATGGCACTGTCACTTTGGAACGCCGTGTGCAGCCCAGGGCCAGCTGGGGTATCCCCAGGATGCACACGGCATTTCAAAGCAGCAGCACCGCGTGGAGCCCAGGATCAGCTGGGGACTCCCCTGCTGACCCCAGGCTCCCCGCGGCACTGCTGCTTTGAAACACTGCGTGGAGCCTCATGCTGGGCGCTCTGCAGTGTTTCAAAGCGGCAGCACTGCACGAAGCCCAGGGTCAGCAGAGGAGTCCCCAGTTGCTTTGAAATGCTGTGGGAAACACGGGGCCAGCAGGGAACTGCCCCACTGGCCCCATGCTCCCCGCAGCGCTTTCACCTTTGAAGTGTAGCAACAGTAGGGCTGTTGCTACACTTCAAAGGCAGAGGCAACCTATCGATTAATCAAATAGTCGATGCAAACTGCATCGACTATTTAATTAGTCAATCGAAATTTAACATCCCTACATTGAACACTGCATCATCCCAGAACTGCTGGGTGACAGCGTAAGGAGTCAGAGGTGTGCACTGAGGACCATGTAGCCACCTTGCAGATGTCCTGAATCAGGGCTTATGCCAGAACGGCCACCGCCAAGACTTGCACCTGAGTTGAATGTGCTGTAATTAGTGCCAAAGCACCCTGGCCAAGTTGTAGCACAGCTTGATAAACATAGTGATCCAGGACAACAGGCGCTGCAACGTAATCAGGTGCCCTTCATGTACTCCACAACAGAGATAAAAAACTGCAGCAACCAGCCGAACGTTTTAGTGTGCTCAATATAGAAAGCGAGGGCATGCCTCCCATCCAGAGAGCGTAGCACCCTCTCACTGTCCGTGGCTTAGGGAAAAAGACAAGGAGAAAAATATCCTGATTGATGTGAAAAGGTGACATCTTCTTGGGCAAAACAGCTGAGTGGGGGCACAGCTGCACTGTGTCCTTATAGAAAACAGTATAAGGAGGCTTGGAGGTAAGGGCTTGTAGCTCTGACACCCATCTAGCGGAAGTAATAGCCATCAAGAAAGCCACTTTGTACGAGAGCTAGGCTAGAGAGAGCAGGTAACTAGAGGCTCCAATGGGAGAAGCAGCAGCCCATAAGCTGGGAGAGCACCAGATTCAAGTCCCATGCCAGTAACGGCTGCCTCACCAGAAGGCAGAACCTATTCAGACCATTAAGGAAACAATCCACCACCAGATCCCCGAAGAGGGACTTTACTCCTGAACCTGGAGTAAAGCTAAGATAGCAGCTAGGTGTACTTTAATGGCCCTGCTGTTCCAGGTGGAGGAATTAGTCCAGCAGCAGGGGAACTGTGGCCTGCTGGAGGGTGACCCTTATCAAGGCTCCATAGGGAGAACCTCTTCCTTTGGTGAGATAAGAGACCCCGGTAGAGGGCTTGGGGCTGCCCATTAAGATTTCCCTGACCAAGTCTGAGCATTGGCGCTCAAGGCAGTTTAGCCACGGAGCTTCCATGCCATAAGATGGAACTACTTCAGAGTCAGGTGGTGCAGTCAGCAGAACTCCTGAGTCAACAGGTCAAGAACCAGAGAGAGCATCGTGGGCCTAGTCATCGACAGAGACAGCAGCTTGGTGAACCAGTGCTGCCATGGCCATGCTGGCACTATCAGTATCACTGCTGCTTTGTCCCTGTTGAGTAATGAGAAGGACCCTGGGTAGTAACGACAATGGGGGAAGGCACTGGAACAACAGGTGGAAAGCATATGACAGGACAATCAGCCCTGAAACAAGCAGAACCGTGGGCACTTTCTATTTAGGCTGGTCATGAACTGGTCCACCTGAGGATGACCCTACTCTCGGAAGATGGGGAGAGCTATGTCTGCCCAGAGACTACTTCTGGGATTGAAAGGACTAACTGAGGCGATCTGAAGGTTGTTTTGAGTGCCCAAAAGGTACGAGGCTTGCAGGTGAATGTTGTGAGAAATGTAAAGGTCCCACAGGTCAATGGCCTCCCGGCACAAGGAGAGACATAAGCAGCACCCTGTCAATTGATATAAAACAAACATCGCTGTGATGTTGCCGGTCATCATGACAACACACTTGCCCTGTAGGTAAGACAGGAACACCTGGCAAGTGAGATGGACCACCTGACTTCCTGGGTGTTGATATGCAACATCATTTCCATGCAAGACCACAGGCCTCGTGTTTGCATATTGTTCAGGTGTGCCTCCCACACCGTGTCCGAGGCATCTGTCACCAGGGTGATATCTGGCTGCAGCCCTGCGAACGGGATCCCTGCATGCACACTATGTGAGGCTGCACCCAACATTCAAGAGATTACAGGGCATGGTGACCATGCAGTCAAGGGAGTCTAGATGGGTTGAACACCACCGCCTGCCACACTTGGGAGTAGGTGGAGGTGCAGGTGGACATGGCATAGAATATAGGTACAGAATGCCATGTGCCTGAGGAGCCTCATGCAGTTGGACACCATCATCAGCGAGCACTGTTGCAGCACAGAGATGAGGCCCACCATGGCCTGGAACTGAGACTTGGGCAAGGAAACTGTCACTCAGGTAGAATCAAGAAGGGACCCAATGAACTTGGATCTTTGCATAAAAATGAGGGTGGATTTTGGCAGTTGAGGATCAGACCCAAGCGGGTTAAGGCCACATTCTCCATTTTCATGGTGCCTAAGCATCTGCTCCTGCAACCTGCCCTTGATTAGCCAGTCATGGGAAGACTCGCACTTAGTTCCTGCACGGGAACATGACCTCCATCTCCATGCACTCTGTAAATACCCCAGGCACCATGGCCAGGCTGAAGAGCAGCACCATGAACTAGTAATGCTGGTTCACCAGCACAAAAAAGGGGAGGAAAAGGCAGTGGGCTGGGACAATGGAGATTTATTGGGGGCAGTGTACGAGTCCCCCGCATCTAGCAAGGGGATGATAGAGGCCAGGGCATCTTGCTGAACTTGAGCCTTGGTATGAACATGTTCAGGTTTCTGAGATCCAGTATGGGGCACAGACACCCCCCCCGCCTTTTGGCCTTCAGGATAAGGAACTACTGGAAGTAAAATCTCTTTGCCCCTGAACTCCTGCAGGACCTCTTCGATCCCCACCAAAGTGAGGAGCACTCTCACTTCCTGGACAAGGGGTCGTTCAAGGGTTACTGGTTAACTGTGTACATGGGTACACATACACATCCTTAATTTAGATACGCATTGCAGCAACTTCTGTTGCATGATTCTGCCATCCTAGCTTTCACAGTTAGTGCATTTTTTCTGAGTTTATCAGAATTCTGTTAACCACTGATCAGAATCTGCTCTCCTTTCCCTTCCTCTTTTAAATAAACACTGTTGCACTTGGCCCCTGCAAAGAGAAAATATTTATCTGGGTTGGCTATATAGCACTTTTAAAGCCTGACTCCAAAGCTGAGAGAGTTGGAGTGAGGCAAAGGAGAAGTCTACAGAAAAGGGAAAAAAAGGACTCACACTGAGGAGTAAGCATTTCAAAGAAAGGCCTCTAAGACAATATAGCAAGAGTATATGGATGAGGCCTATAATCAGGCACATATGCTTATTTAAGGGTTACAGACTTCCCGTGAAAGAGAAAAAACCTTCAGCCTCTGTGCCAATGTGGGAATAGTGCTAAAGGAACCAATACTAAAGGCACGGAAATGGTACACCAATGCAGCTGCATTGCCGTAAGCTCTAAGCTAATGGGAGAGAGTGCTCCCATCAGCTATCTACTCTAGCCCCATGAGCAGCAACAGCGGCGTTGGCAGGAGATGCTCTCTTATCAATATAGTGCTACCCACACTAGCAATGTAAAAAACGCTTTAAAAAGTAACTGCTAAAAATCTTAGTGGTTACATCTGCTGCAGACTCTGCAGCATAAGACTTATACTGCAGAGCCCACTGCACGGTGCAGCAGCTAGCTCCTGGAGCAGGGCTGAGAGCTGGCTTGCATCTGCAGATGAGGAACTGCAACCAGAACTGATAAGCTGATGCTTATCGGTTACACGCTTACATCCTTGGCAGTTGTTGGTATAACTTATGTTGCTTGGTTGGGGGGCGGGGGGGGCAATTTATTCACACTCCTGAGCAACGTACATTATGAAAATAAACTATAGCACGTACATAGCCTCAGAAACCTACATCAAGTGGAGAAAAACTACTGAGGTCAGGCAGCGCTGAAGACTGGATGACATAACAGAGTTTATATGGAGACGATGCACTAGGACAGGGGTAGCCAACCCATTTAACAAAGAGAGCCAAAACAGTGGCAGAAAAAATGCGAAGAGCTGCACCAGAATTGTCAAGAAAAAAAAAAAAGCCTCCCAGAACAGAATTGTCGAGCAAAACCAAAAAGATGAAAAAGAATTTTTTTTTTTTTTAAAAAAGGAGGCTGCCCCTTTAAGACGTCTGCCATCTTGGGCGCCATTTTTTAAACCCCACAGCTCCGACCAGGTAGGCACAGGGAAGCCAGGGGGCGGTGGGGACTATTGGGAGGGGGTGCAGGAGCAGCTTCGTGAGCCACACTTTGGGGGGGGGGGGGCAAGAGCTGCATGCGGCTCGCGAGCCACAGGTTGGCCACGGCTGCACTACGAGGATAGATACTACTGAAGCAAAAGGCTACTGAGTTGTGTGATAAGTTGGAGTACCAATTTGTGTGCAACTTAGATTTCATAGCCAATCAGAATTCATAACACTAAACCTCAATATGTAGATCAGCCACGGACTGACCTATGCCACATAACACATTGGCTGTTTGGAAGATGCTACAGAAGAAACAAAAGAAGTCATTATCTTTAAATGACTCTGCTCTGCCAGGATAATGGATAAGCTAAGGAGGTTGCCTGAACTAAAAGAATCCAGAGTGAAGGTGAGGGAGAAAGGACTCGGAAATGAAGGAGAAAGGTTTCCAGAACCTGCTGGCTGTGGAACCAGCCAAAGCAAGCTGACTGCATAGGTCACAGAGAGATGCCATGATTTCGAAGAAAAGCCATGCACACTAGAGAAGGGCAGCTTAGCAGTGGGAACCTGGAACCCTAACAGCATTGACCCAAATCCTAAAGAACTTTCAAGAACAGTAAAAAAAAAAAAAAAAAAAAAATCAAGATACGAAACAGCAAGTATTTATTTTAGCTCAATCTGTTTCTCTCTTGTGCTGTCTAAAGTTAGAGTCATTTGTTTAGAAATCCATTGCACAATCTCTGACTGCTTGAACTATCATGTGTCCCTGAAGGGACAAACTGTAAACTAGAGTGCCCACAAAAGATGAGCTCTGGGAAAGGGTGTAACTAAGTTCGAGTGTTATGTTTGCTTTCTTTTTGGGGGGGGGGCAGGGGGGGGGCTGAGGATAGGAGAGAGTGTCCAGCAGCAGTCCTCAAGTCCCATTTTGAGGAGGGGTGCAGTCCATGCCCAGCAAGCGTGCCAGCGAGGCTAGAAACCCATCAAGTGACAAAGGGGTCCAGCGTAAGGATCCAAACACAGCAGCCTGCTGAGTGTCTCAATGAAGTCTGTCCAGAGGGTTAAAACCCATCCCCTTCCATTCCAAATGAAACTGAGGCAGTGATGTCAGTAAGGTAGGCCAAACTAATATGGTACACAACCAAATTTTACCTCTGCAGGTCATCTTCGATTGCAAGAAACAGAAAAAGTTCACTCAGTAAATAGCTGATACTATTAGGCAACTACTTTGTAGATTTCTTTTGCAAACTAGATCATTTAAAAATCTTGATTTACGTGGGTGAAACTAGCAAGAAATTTAACCAAGTTAGCAAGCCTCATCTTACTACAAAGCCTACACAGAAAAATTAACATTTTTGGACTTCAGATGCTTACGCCTTTTTCAGCATGGGAAGGAAAGTTAAATGTCAGATGTTGCTATATAGAGGAACATCGTGAATTTGAGAAATCAAAATATGAAGGCATTGGAGAACTGTTAAACTTTTGATGTTTTTGATCCTGAACAAAATCCCCCATCCAAAATCCCAAGACTGTACATGATCTTCTGGACTTTTTATTGTTAAAATAACTTGCTCCTTTTATAGGAAGCCTCTCACTGTTGCCTCAAGAAAGCCAACCCTCTTAATACTTACATGATATCCAACATCCCTAGTAATTGAATAGTTGTGAAACAGCATGAATTCTTAGCAGTTACACAGCTATTCAATAGACCCCCAGGGGCAGGGCCGGCAGCCAGTGCGCTCCCGGCCCCACTCCTGGGGAATCCCCTGCCACCCTGCACAGCCTCTGGTACAGAGGCAGCAGCGCAGGGTGGCAGGTGGGAGCTGGTCCACGAGGGAAACCAGTTTAAAACCAGCTCCATACGCAGACTGGCTGCCTGCTGTCCCACACTGCTACTTCTGATATATAGGCAGGAGCCCATCTGCAGGGGGCCCGAGCTCCCCACAGACAGAGGTTGCTTCACAGCAGCCTCCTCCCCACTCACTGTGGGCAGGCAGCACTGCAGAGCTGGTGCTAAGGGGAGCGGGTCTGCAGAGCCAGCACATATGGGGAGCCTGCTTAAAAGCTGCTCCCCACACGTATTGGCTCCAGCCTGCTTCCTCACCCTCCACACTGCTGCCACTGTATCAGAGGCAGTAGTGCAGGGGCAGGGGGAGCAGGCGGATCCGGTGGTAGTGAGGAGCCTGCTAACAGCTTGCTCCTCATGGGCACTGACTCCTGCTCCCGTCTTGATGCCTCTGATAGACAGGCAGTGGAAGGGAGTGGATGTGTGTAGTCGACAAGATTAACCAATAAAACCAGGCTTATTGGTTAATTGTGTAGTCGACCACACATTGACATCCCTAATACTTACTGTATGCTACTATTATTTATCCTCATCTCCCTTACCCTTTACTACTGCCATTGTCAAACTTGGGGATGTCAGTTACGGATTAAATGAATAATCATGTAACCACACAAATCATCATCAGTTACACAACTATTCAATTGTCCCCAGGAGCAGGGCCTGCAGGCAGTGTGCTCCTGGTTCCACTCCTGGGGAGCTCCTCCCCGTGAATAGGGGTTTGCCGCCTCTATATCAGAGGCAGCAGTGCAGGGTGGCAGGCAGGAGCTGGTCCACGTGGGGAGCAGTCCAGACAGGGGCTGCTTCGTGGCAGCCTCCCCTCCTGCGCTGCTGCCTCTGATACAGGCAGCAGTGGAGGTGCGGGGAGGTGGCACCGCAGAGATGGTGATGGGGGGGAAATCAGCTTTTGATACAGAGGCAGCAAGTGGGGGGGGGGGCAGGGAATGCCTAGGCATATTGGGTAGTCGACTACTCGCTTACATCCCTATCTAGAACATCAGCTACTTAATTTCTTCTTTTTTTACAAGGAGAAAGTTAAGCTTCTAGTGTTTTTTTTAAACCATTAATCTAGCAAGATTTCAAGTACTACAGGAGATTCTGCTTAATAGCAACCTAGATATTGACAGTTTTGAAGGGAACCAATCCTGTCCCATTGACTTTAATGTTAACAGAATTTAGATATTGTCAACAGCTTGCTACTAAACAACATATCTTGGAAGAAAGCCTCCCTTCTCCTCCTCCCCGCCACAGGCTGGCTTGCAGGGGTACAGGAAACCAGGAAAGGAAGTGCTGGGACATGCTTTCCCCAGCTGCTCAACTCAGCCCACTGCTCCTTTTTCTGGCTGCTGCCCCATAAACCTGCACGCACAGCAGGAAAGGAGGGCTGCACCCCAGATCCTGGAGCTAAGCGGTATCTCCTCTTGCACTCTTCAGATTATGCCCTCTGCCAGAGGACTGGAAACAGGGAAGAGGTGATAGGACATGCCAAGCCCTGACCCCTGGAGAGTGCAGTGCAGTCTTACTAGCCCCCAGTGCTCAAACAAAGTCTAAGCTTTCAGTATGCAGCTGCCCCCTCTGCTACTGACCTGCCCATAGGCAGGTTATCAGGGTTGCAGCCAGGAAAGGAACAGCCAAGCACTTCCTTCTATTGCTGAAGCTACGCAATACTGTCTTCCGCTTATTAGCAGCTGCCAGATAATGGTAACTCTTTGCTTGCAACCAAAGGTTGCTAATAAATCAAATCTATTGTACTTAACAATTCTAATGTTAAAGAGTGTGTTCTCTTCCTGACCCCACCATTTTTGTATGAATAACCTTAACTATATGTACAAAGTTAGGGGGTCTAATTTAGCTGTTACTATCCCCAAAGAGAGATCTTTGAGTCATTGTTAATAGTTCTCTGCAAACATCCACTCTCTCTGCAGTGGCAGTTAAAAAAGCTAACAATGTTCGGAACCATTAGGAAAAGGATAGATAAGACAGTTGCATTATGGTATTTTCTATCTAGATCCATGGTGTACACACACTTGGAATACTGCATGCAGTTCTGGTTGCCTCATCTCAAAAAAAGGATTAGAATTGGAAAAGGTACAGAGAAGGCAACAAAAATTGTAGGTATGGAACAGTTTCCATATAAAGACACATTTAAAAAAACTGGGACTTCTGAGCTCAGAAAAGAGCTATTAATATGTGTATGTGTGTGTGTGGGGGGGGGGAATAATAAAGAGACCTATAAAGTTATGACTGCTATGGAGAAAGTGAAGCATTATTTACCCCTTCACATAACACCAGAACCGTGGTCATCCAAAATTAATAGGCAACAAGTTTAAAACAGAAGGAAGTATTACTTCATACAATGCACAGTCAACTTGTGGACCTCATGGCTAGGAGATGCTGTGAATAGTAAAAATGTGTTAAAGAATTAGATAAGTTCATAAAGATAACGTAATCAATGGCTGTTAGCCAAGATGTTCAGAAATGCAATTTCATGCTCTGGGTGTCCTAAGCCTTTAGCTGCCAGAAGTTAATAGTGGATAACTCAATTTTCCTGTTGTGTTCATTACCTCTGATACTGACCACTGTCAGAAGACAGAGTACAAGGCTAGGCAGACCATTGGTCTGACCCAGTGGCTGTTCTTACCTGTTCAGCAAGGAGTTGTTGCTGCCTCTGTCCTATTAGGAACTGCTGCTTCTGTTGCTCCATCAGCAGATGCTTTTGTTGCTGCTTCTGCTGGTCCAGTAACATCTGGTGTTGCTTCATTACCACTGCTTGCTGCTGATTGCTGAGATAGGCTGTGTTGCTTATGGTTACCTGCCATGGAAACACTGGAAGGCTGAGTACTGACTCCAGGGCCTGGGACAGAAACAGGAACACGAGGAACACTGGGAGAAGGGTTTTGATCCTGCAGAATATAAACATTAGTTATAGGAATGGCTTGGGCTCTACTGATTCTACACATGCTATATGAACATATTGAGGTCAGCAAGATAATCACTCATGACAAATAATTACATACCTAGAGCATGGCAAAGTACTCATCACTTTATCTCCGGCAGGACATGAGTCATAAAAATATCCCTCAGAAAATAGGCACTTGGCAAGCCAAATCTGTGTGTGTTTTTACACAGTTCATTAATAAAACTTACTGTAAAAAATGAGTGTAAAAACAAATAAATCTAGCAAAATAATTTTAATCAGTCTAGAAGACATCAGATTAACCACGACAATGGCAAATTAACTGCCTGGGAAACAAAAAGAAATGCAAGGTGGCTAAGGAGAAATGTGTATGAAAGGCCATGCATGAATAAAGTGATTAAAGGAAGATCAGGAGCTACAAAACATTCACGAAGGGAAGCTGCAGTGTTAATCTTATTTACAACACTTTCCCACACTTCATGACCTATATGCTTCTATACAGGTAGAAGTACATGCCAGTTATTAATAAAAAAAATTAAGGGGAAAAAAATCCACCAATCCCCATCCGGTCAACATGCTAGTGTCCCTGTAGTGAACTATCTATTAACCTTTACTCAATCCTCTTGGACTTCAATGCTGTTTTCAGACAAGCTGTACACCACTACATCTGTGATCCCAGAATCTTGTTTAGAAATGAAGAAATTTTAAATTCTATTCCCAAGTAACCTGAATGGGGGATTTACGTTAAACACACAGAGATTAAATTAGTAAACTCCCAGGAACTGTAGGATAAGAAAAAGCAATACAAAATATTAACTGAGCAAGAATGTATACATATTAAGAACCATGCATTTGGACTATACATTTGGTGAAAGAAATACTCCCCCATTCTAAACACCAACAATTCCTTATTACAGATAAAATTCTCTCTAGAAGAGCTGACAAAAAAAGTCAAAAACAGTACAGAGACACGTTTGGATCTTTAGTTTAGCATCCAATATTTACTATCTGATATTCTTATATTTTTTCCCACATAGGTGAAAACTGTAGTGTGAAACTCTGATCTTTTTGGAGTAGGAGACTCGAATGAACATAAGAGCTACCAAAAAAAGGGCAACAGTGTCAAGAGCAATAAGACAAATACTAAGTCTGCTTTGAGAATTTTACACTAGGGGTGGGGAACCCAGTCTGCAGCTTGCCTTGATCCCGCCCGAGGGCAGGTGGGAGGCAGCAGCTGTGAGCTGCAGGGAAGCACTCTGGACAGACATCACTCCCCATTGCTTCCAGTGGTTGAACTGCCTGGCCCCCTCCAGTGGTTGAACTGCCTGGCCCCCTCACTCAGAGGCCATGTCAGTGGGTGAGGGGGTTTCTTCCTGCTTCTCACTTGTGTATGACCGCCGACAGATTTTTTTGGCGAGTCAGTAGCCTCCAATCCAAAAAAGGTTCACAACCCCTGTTTTACAAATAATTCCATCAAAATCTTATTTACAGTTCTTATGGTTACTTTCAGATCAGACTAGCGTTGTTGGTTCCATACTAGCATCGTTGACACTTGTGGGAACTGCTGTTTTAAGTCTTCCCATTCCCCACTCTTCCCTCTCGGAAAAAAAAAAAAAAACCACCACCACACACAAAACACACTCACTACAATTTGCGCAAAGGGAAGTTAGCTGCAGGAAAAAAATTCCCTGTTTTACATCCTTTTGCTATATGTCCTTTTTTAAAAATGCTTCTTGGACATATAACGAATGGGGATGCCCTGTATTGTGAACCAAAAGTACTTGATATGGAACTGCCAACAAAGGCTGGTCTACAAAGCTTGAAATAAATTAACTAGATATATTTTCATTAACATCTGTCGTTATTTCAATGCACATGAGCATATGGATCAGCCCCAAGTCAGCAAACATGAAAAAAAAATAGCTGTTTGGGTGTTAATTCCCCCCCCCCTCCCTTTTTTTTTTAAAAATCAGTGCAGTGTTAAAGGTGACTTACAAAGGGGAAAAACTGGAATGATGCTTTCTTTGCTTTTTATGAAGCACAAAGCAGCTCTGATTTACAAAAAAAAAAAAAAAATCAGCTTGGTCTTTATCTTAGAAGCACCAATTTATATCTTTACTGTTTTTTTGATAGAAATCATTTTGAAGGACCACATTACTGGAGTAAGAGCTCTGACTGCCTCCAGTTAGTTTTTAACAAAGAACTTTTATCTCAACTGTTCAACAAACATGTCTTCTAGGCATTGAATACTAGAGTTCTAAATATTCTGACAAGTCACTCTCAGTTGCACAGATTTGTACTTGTGACATCATTTGTGTTTTTGTATTAGGGATGTGAATTAAGAATGTTAAGAACTAGTTGACTAGTCAATTATCTGATAAGCAAATGTCAGTCGACTAGTCGATCCCCCCCCCCACTTGCTGCCTCTGATAGAGGCAGCAAAGGGGGGGGGGGGGGAAGAAGGGGTACTTCAAAGCAGCAGAGCTGCACAGCTGAGCGGTACTGCCGCTTTGGAACCCCAATCCATGGCTCAGCTGTGCTGGTGCAGCCCCTTTAAAACACCGAAGCGCCATGGAGCCAGGGTCAGCTGGGGACTCCCTAGCTAACCCCGGGTTCTGAGTGGCATTTCCCCAGAACCCAGGGTCAGCTGGGGACTCCCCAGCTAATCATGGATTCCCCTGAAATGCTGCACAGAACCTGGGATCAACTGTGGAGTCCCCAGCTGCCCCCAGGCTTCATGGCACTGCCCCTTGGAACACCGCTTTGGTGTTTAAAAGGGGCAGCTGCACAGCTGATCCTGGACTCAGCTGTGCAGCATGGCCCCTTTGAAACGTCACCTCAGCATTTCAAAGGGGCAAAGCTGTGGAGCTTGGGGTCAGCTGGGGACTCCCCAGCTTATCCTGGGCTCCACGCAGCACTTCAGCAGAACGTGGGATCATCTGGGGAGTCTCCAGCTGACTCTGGGTTCCGGGGAAGTGCCACGGGAACCAGGGGTCAACATCCTTAATGTGAATAGATAACCAGTTACCCGGTAAGCATCACCCTTACTAGATACTGGTAACAGGGAGCAGCTCACCACGGGTAGAGGGCTGCTCCAGCCATGCGGGGGGGCTGGGAGCAGGAGTTGGCTGCCTCACGAGCATGGCTGCTGGCTACTGCTGCTGCCGCCGCCGCTCCCCCCCTCCCCCCCCAGGGGGTTCAGAGGAGAGAACTACAGTGGCAGCCCATTTAAGCAGTTAACTTATTAACTGGGATTTTATATCCATAATGTGTATCCTATTTGTTCTGCAATCTTCCAGGAATAACAGGATAGATGAGACATGGATTTTTAATGTAAAACAAAAATAATAAGCCTTTGGGGGAAAAAAAATTAGCACACCATAAAGCAAGAGGACAACAATTCCTTTTTCCTTTACAGGTCACCATTTATAATCTTTTATTCTGCACCACACTCCTGGACGAATTCTGTGCCAAAAAATAAAAATTCTAGGCACAATATTTTAGAATTTTACATATTTTATTTATCACCACACTATATAATCATATCAGTTTCCATTATTTTTGTAAATTATTTTAAAATATGTCAGCAACTATATCTAATGTTAGATACAAAATTTCCCCCAGGAGTAGAGAGTTAAAGAAAACTCTACAACGGGGGTGGGCAAGATATGACTCGCCAAGCCATCAGGCCTGCAGCCACCCAGCTGCCCTGCCACTCCTCCTCCTGCTCCAGGCCAAATGAGACATGGGAATGCGGGAGCACACGAGATCACCTCCCCCTGCCAGGGGCATGCAGACCCAGAGGGAACCTCCAGCTGTTCAAAATGGCTGGTGGTTCCCTCCAGGCACCACATGCTCCTGATTGGCCAGAGGGTGGGGGAAGTCTCCCCATACCACCAGAGGCCAGCTGTGCCTACAGGAAACAGCCCCTTTTTGCCTGCGGCAAGGGATGTTAAAATGCAGGTATTTAATTAATCAAGGAGTTGATAGAATTTTTATTGACTACTTGATTAGTCGATATTCAATTAGTCGATAGGCAGCCTGGCTCAGTTCCTGCTCGCACTGGATGTGGGACCAAGCCCCGCTGTGGCTCTGCAATTTAGAAGGCAGTAAGAGCCAGGCAGCCTGTCCCCTGGCTCCTACTGAATTTTAAATTGCAGAGCACAGCAGCGTTTTGTCCTGCACCTGGTGCAAGCCAGAACTGAGCCGGGCTGCCTGCCCAGTCAGCAGCAGCCCCTGTGCACGGCAGTCCCAGCAGGGATTTGGGACCTCCTACGCACAGTGACTGCTACTGCAAAAGCCCCTGCCTTGACCCCCACCTCTGATAGAGGCAGCAGCGGTAGGGGAGACCAGTGACACCGTGGAGACAGTGCAGAGGGGAACTGGCTTTTAAGATGGCTCCCCCAGCACCGGCTCCTGCTTCCCCCGCCTTGCTGCCTCTGATACAGAGGCAGCAAGGGGGGAGGGGGAATGCAAGTTGTCAGCTCGACTACTGGATAAGCATAGACTTATCAGGTCATCAACTATTCCTTTACATCCCTACCTGAGGTTCTACCCCCTTCTGCCTGAGGCCCACAACCACTGCCAAAATACGTGAAGTGCCCCTCCCCTTGCAAAAATTGCCTACCTCTGCTCTACAACAACACAGTCCCTGTCTCCCCTCACCCCAGTCCAGACATCTGCATGCCCTTTTCCTCCCCAGAGTCCAGCCATGGAGCAATACCCAGCTGGGACACTCGCACCCCTTGCCCTCCAGAGCCCAGGGATCTGGGGGAAGAAAAACACCTGTTGCTATGTCCCAGGCTTGTATAGAGTTTCCTGCATGGCACCCTCTTTCATGCAGGAAACTGCAGCTGCCAGAATCCTCCAGTACCTCCTCCCCCCCGGGAACATCTTCTACTGTATTTGCAAAATGAGTTCTGCTGGGTTTAGCAGCCCGTAGCAGTGGCCAGCAACTCTGCAGCTTATTTCTGCAAGAGAAAAGGAAATGCTGCACAGAACATTAATTCTGTGCATTGCGCAGTGGCACAGAATTCTCCCAGGAGTAATACTGCCTTAGGCAAACAAATGTTACCACAGTTAATATCCACGGAGGGAGCAGGGGGAATTAAGAGAAGAAAACATACATCTCAGATTTTGGAGAGGCTTGTAAGACAACCAAACTTGGAATTTCATTTAAACACAGTCCAGGCTGCTTCAGCTAGAAAAAACTGAGGGGAGTCCTGCAATCCAAACCCCTTATCTCTAACCCAACCCCAAAGCCTGCATCTCCAGCCAGAGCCCTCATCTTCTGCCTCAGCCCTGACGCCTCCCATACTCCAAACTTTTCAGACCCACCCCCCGCTATACATGCACAAATATGGAAGTGATGTGAAGTACATTCCACACACGGATGTACAAAATTAGAGGGGAACATTGTACCTAGCCCTATGCACCCAGCATTCCAAGATGTGTTCGCTTACAATGGTAACAGCCCCAAACATTTACCTGACTGTGTGGTACTAGAGGTCTGTAGGCAATATTTCCAGGCTTCTGCTTCATCACAAACATCCCATTTTGTTCTTCACTCATATGAGGCAGTGATTGTTGCTGGCGTTGCTGCAGATATGCCAATATAGGTGTCTTGCTCTGGCCAGGTACTGTAACTCCTTGCTCACACTCTGCTTTGTAATGTGAAAGAGGTTTTGTGTTGCCATAGTCCAGCATGGAGCCTTGGCTATTTACAGGATTCTGGTTCAGGCTGTTTGGCTGATGACTCAACATATTCACATGGTAATTGCCTCCAGTCCTGGGAGAATTCTTATTTGCCATACCAGGAATGATGAGTTTCTGGTTACTGAAGTCCTGTTGGTAAACTGAAGGACTGGTGGGATTCTCCATTGTGTAGGGGACACCCAGTGGACTATGAGAAGGTCCAGACTGCTGCCAGCTGGACATCTGATTGGCTTGGTGGACCTGTGAAGCCTGCTGCTGGTTCTGCAACATCTGTTCTCTTTTCTGCTTAGCTGCTATCTGTTGAAGTTGCTGAGCAGAGGACATTTCTTTGGTATTTCCTGTGCCCTGTCCAGATAACAATACATTGGGTAGAGGCCTCTGCACATTTTGAGACGGGTTCGATGCCTGCATCATGGACTGATTAGGATTTTCAGTCAATTGCTGACTGGAAGGCTGGAACATAGTTTGAGAACCACCAACTGCTGAAGAAGCAGCACTAACAGGTATAGAGGAGGCCCCAATGAATGCTGAACCTGAAGAAGTGGATCTGACTTGTGGAGACCCTATCTGTTCCTGCTCAAAGGCTGCTGGGGAATATTCAGTCTTTATGTTAATGTCCTGGGGCAATGGAGTTTGTGCAGCTGAATTTGAAGAATCTGCATCCTTCTTCTCCTCAAAGTCTTCATTAAATAGATCCTTCATGTCTTCATCAGGCACTGATCTATTAAGTTCATCAATGAGCTCCTTCCATTCCTGCTCATTAAGATTAAGATCAGGCATCAAGTTGTTCTGAGATATAGAACCACCTGCTCCAGCAATCATACAAGGAAGATCATCCACTGGCTCTTGCTTGAGCTCTTTGTTCAAACTCAAAGGAAATGAATCATCAGCATCACTACGTCCATTCATCTGAAGGTTAGAATCTGGAGGACACTTTTTGTTGATGCTATCCAATCCTATTGAACGCTTTCCATTGACTTGTAAGGTATCTCCACCAGAAGATTTCTTGTCAAGTTGATGTAGTGGCGATAAAGGAGGCATGCCATTGGACGAGCCACTTACCCCAGCAAGACCATCCTCATGACGTAATTTCTTGGACACAGAAAACATATCCCCATACCCATTCTGTTGATCTCCATTCTGAGGGGAAGCAGCACTATCAAGTTTTCTTTTCACGGTCTCATGGAGCTGCTAAAAAAGAAAAAGGTCATTTTAAGTTTAGTTTTATGTGTTTCACCACAATATAACCATTTATCTCCTACCATCCTCAAACATCCGAAGGCTAAAGTTTCCACTATAATGGCACACTTCATAGTAAGCTAATGTTTCTGAACCAACTAATTTAATGCACAACTTCAAGATATGCTTAAGACAACAACTCTTGAATGCAAGAGCAGCCTACAAAAATGGAAGGTAGTGCTTTCCTCTGTTATGAGCAAACTCTTTTGCCACAAGTCCTCTGCTCAAGATACAGCAGGTCTAGACTAGGTCTTCAAAAGCATCTTAAATCATAGTTTCCTGCTTTGAATAACAGAAGCAGAAGAATTTAAAACCTACAGAAAATGAGAAAATGTTGTGTATAGAAATTTAGCCTTTCCCCCTTCACTATAAGCCATATATGTAGTGGCCTCTTGTTTATATGCTAAACAGCTCATCATTGTAAGTTTTCTGTATACAAATCACATTGCTTTGTTTAATGCAAACACTGACCCGGCCCCCTTTATAAATACCTTTATGATTCACACTCTTCTAAAAGTGATTCAAAGCACACTCACTGATCAGTGTTCCTATATCACACTGGGATGAATTTGAGTGACATTTTCTTCCCAGATTATTTAATTGATGTATCAATGGTGGTAGTGTGTATGCTACACAAACAGCTAACTGCTACGCATATAAAGTTAGCTTGCCTCAGACTGTACATACAAATTTTCTTATTTCATAGTGCCATCTAGGAGCAAGTAGAGGGAACAGCATCAGATTCTAGTCAGCCGTGTTATTACAGAAGTTTGGGATCTCCGTTCATGTTATCTTCTCTGGCAGCACTCCCAATCTATAAACTTGCTATCAATTAGGGATGTTAAATTTCAACTAATCAGCTAATCGAGTAACCCCACTATCCCAGCTGCGCCGCTGCCGTTTAAATGTAGCAAGAGCCCTACAGGGGTGCTCAGACCTGGTGCAAGCAGGGACTGCTTGAGTCTCCACTTGCACTGTTTCTCCCACTGCTCTTCTGCTTCTGATTACTGCTAGACTTACTGGGTAGTCGACTAGTTGCTTACATCCCTACTACCAATGATGCTAAACAAGGCTTGAAGAGTATCCTGAACAAACCAAAGATGAACAGGAACATTTCCCAGCAAATGTGCAGAAACAAAGCTTAATTTAAAAAAAGATATGCCACGTACACTGGGATATTATATGCAAAATCTTAGCGTAAATACATCACAATAGCAGAGCACTGTGTGTTGAGAGCAGGGAGACTTATGCTATCACTCCCTCATCTGGGATGACAAAGACCCCTACACACAGCTTTCAGTAGGGATGGCTGCAGAATCCTTACAAGTAGTATATGTCTTGCGTCAGCCAGGGGCACCACGATACAAGAGCACAATACAAGGTAGAAGAGAAGCCTGTCTTTCTTTTTTACTAGATTAAATGGAGCTTCCCTACTCAATCCTCTGCTCCCTGTTACAAGTGGAAGGAATCCAGCTAAAGAGAAGGGAAACCTCAATGTCCGATCATTCAAGCAGAAAGTTGTGTGCAGCATCAGTATACATGGATTTCGGGGGCATGGGAGAAGGAAGGAGTTACATAACATATCTGGGAGGAACCATACACTGATTTAGTGATCAACAGAATTAATTAATATATCAAAATAGTAGCCAAATATCAATTGATTTTCAGAGGAAACACTGATTATTTTGATATCTGCCTAGGTGAGAAGAGTGATATTTTAATCTGAAGCACAGAATTCAGCAAGCAGGAGAGTGTGATCTTCTAGCTCTATCCTGAGAACAGATGGAAGAGGTATCTGACCACTTGAAGACTAGACAATGGTAATATCTGAGGATGATAGAATACTTTATAGCTTAGACTAGGAATGCTGCATAAATTTTTCAAGCCTTAGATTAAAAAAACTTTGTTTCCATCTTTTCTTTAACTGTCTGTAATTAATTGATCAAGCAGCACAGTATTGATGCAATATTTACCTTTCAAAATGTTTCCTTTGTTTAGTCCATTTCTCAATTGGGATAACTGAAGCACAAGGCACTTTGCCCACAGTCACATAGCGAATCAGAGGCTCAGATCATAAACAGGATCCTCCTTTGCTTTAAATCATTAGACACCATCCATCCACACTCCCATGCAGACAGCTCCAGAAAGAGTGAAATCCAAAAGTGGTAACTGAACTTTTAATACGGAACAGGCTTCCCATAGTTGGAGCAAATTCTTATGTTAGGTACATATGCCTTACACCTTTCATAGCATCTCCTCAAACTTCAGAAGCTTCCAATTCATTTGAAAGCCCATTAGTGTTAAAATGATCGTTAGTGCTCAAATATCTGACCACAAAAGGAAAAAAAACCCCTCACCTCAAGCTGCACTTGTATCTTTGCTCCCAAGTAGAGTGATTTTAAAAAAAGAACAAACCATCCTTGCATAAAATTGCACCACGTATACAGGCATTAAAGTGATATTTAAGAATTCATTAAGATCCTTAACACCTTGCTTAGCCTCATCAAAGTCAAGAGGACATTTAAAAGACATATGAGCCTGTATACAGCAGTCTATACAGATTAAGGATGTGAAAGTGTAACCATCTACATGGTTACATGTAGGGCCTCACCACCACCACACAGGGGGGTGGAAGGGTAGGAGGGAGCAGGTGGGTGCAGGCAGCCACCTTTTAAGCCGGCTCCTTGCATGTATCGCCTTGCCCCTCACAGCTACCTCTGATACAGAGGCAGCAGCACAGGGAGGGGGAGAAGAGAGGTGGAAGCCACAACTCCTCCCCTCGCACGAAACCGCTGAAATTTGGGGTTACACATTTACTTGAAAAAAAATGCATCAGAGGCAGCAGTGCAGGGCAATTGGTTCAGCAGGAGTCAGTACATGCAGGCAACAGGCTTGAAAGATGGCATCCAGCATGTACCGGCTCCCGCCTGCCATCCCTCCCCCACCCGTGCTGCTGCCACTGTATTACAAGCAGTAGTGTGGGGGAAAAGGGGGCCCGAGGCTCCACGGGAGCCTGCTCCCAACATGCAGCAGCTCCCACCTCCTCATACCCCCTCATGCTGCTGCCTCAGGTGCAGGCAGCAGCGTGGGCATATGGGCGCGTGTAACCGTGCGGGTTAATGATGAGCACAGGCTTCTCGGTTAACCGTGTACAGGCAGCCCCCGACTTGTGACGCGCTCGGTTCCTGGGGAAGCGTCCCAAGTTGGGGGCATCGTAACTCGAACCCTCATTTAGGATAGGCGTCGTGCGCCATCGTAAATGCGGGATGAGGATGTAAGTCGGGGGTTTTTGGCCCCTTCTGCACTTACACAAATGGTTGTAAGTGTGGGGATCGCAACTCTGGCGGTCACATCTTGGGGTTTCCTGTACATGGTCGCATCCCTAGTGCATATTTGTTATTGTTGATATCAATGCACACAGTCTAAGCCTGAGAGCGCTCTAGGAGCAAGACACTGCATTTTGGCTTACATACAAGCTATTAATTGTTTTAAACTTCTTGATTATTTGTTTTTCCACTTAAAAAAACCCCAAAGAATGCATCTGGATATGTGGATTTCCCAATGCAAGACACAGCTACAAAAGTTTCCAACAACCAAAAGCCTTCCCCACTATATATCAGTATTTGTGCTTTTGAAAATTAAAAATAGTAATGGACACCAAAGTCCTCCAAATATGTGAAGGTGGTTAGTTGCCCATGTTCCCTGTAAGCTGTGCACTTGTGGACTATTCAAGAGATTCAAATGCTGCCCAGCTGATTAGAGGAGTACCCACAACTAGATTTGGTTTCTACTGGTGGTGCACATTCACACAAGCCTTGGTGCACATAAAAATTTATTCTGCACATGGATGGGAAAAATCCACACATGGCTGGAAAAGATTAGAGGGAATATTCATAGCTGCCTTGCAGATTACTCACCCTAGCTTCTGGGATATCGCCCCCGCCCCCCCCCGCTTCTGAATGGAAAAATAAACAAAAGTTTTCCACATCTCAGTTCTTGGCTTCTGTCAAGCAGAAAATGACATGTTTGCTAAATCAATGTACAGTGACAAGAACTATGCTTCTTGGGTGCAGTTCTAAGTAAACCCAGTTCACAAAATCTGGCAGCTGAGAATTATGAGTCAGTCAACAGAGTCCATGAACAATCAGCAGCCCAATCAGAAAGACCTTGAAGCAAGAAAATCCTGTTCTATTATGATGAAAGTCCAAACGAAACAGAAACACTGAAAAATAAATTAATGCTATTTGATGGTGTGTGAGGAAAACCCTTTAGACTTAGAGTGTTTAGGTATGCTGGCCATTGCCACTTTAGGTGCAGTGGTGTTTTAGGATGCCATTCTTGCTAGTTGTTCATAGCACAATCAATCCATTTAATTCAGTGGCCTGCAAACTGTGGGGCTCTCTGTAGGAGAGGCACGGAGGAAGACAGGGGGAGGGGGGATGCAGCAGGGCCTGGGCCAGCACTCCCCATAGTGGGGAGTGAGTGCCACCCAGCTCTGGCCACAGTTCCACCCCTAAGTCAGCTCTGCCTTCATTTCTTCTTTGCTCCTATGCCAGTTCCTCCCCCAGCTCCACCTTCAGCCCAAATTGCTCTGCTAAGCCTACTGTGCTGTAATAGAGGGGGTGGGTAGCCGGATTCTATTAATGGGCACAACAGGAAAAGTTTAGGCACCCCTGATTTAAATCACTAGAACAGCAAGAGCCAGTGCTATCCCATTCACATGGGACCAGACATGGATTTCCACGTCTGATTTCTATCCCCGCCCACTAGGGATGTAAGAGAGTAGTCGATTAGTTGACTACCTGCATTTCCCCCCCCCCCCCGACCCCTTTGCTGCCTCTATATCAGAGGCAACAAGTGGAGGAGCAGGAGCGGGTGCTTTTGGGAGCTGGCTTAAAAGCCAGATCCCCCCAGCACTGTCTCCCCGCCCCTCCCACCCCTGCTGTTTCTATCAGAGGTGGCAGGGGAGGAGGGAACCGGAAGGCTGTTCCAGCAGCAGCTCCTGGCTACGGGGGGGGAGGGTGTGTGTGTGTGTGTGTGTGTGTGTGTGTGTGTGTGTGTGTGTGTGTGTGTGTGTGTGTGTGTGTGTGTGTGTGTGTGTGTGTGTGTGTGTGTGTGTGTGTGTGTGTGTGTGTGTGTGTGTGTGTGTGTGTGTGTGTGTGTGTCCGTCCAGTGGGAAGTTGGGACCCCCCCCCCCCCCGCAGACAGGGGTTGCTACTGGCTGGGCAGGCAGCCCCACTCAGTCCCAGCTGGTGCCAGAACCAAACCTGCTGTGGCTCTGCAATGTAAAAAGGCAGTAGGAGCCAGGCAGCTGCCCCCTGGCTCCGATTGCCTTTTACATTGCCAAGCCACAGCGGGGTTTCGTCCTGGCATGAGTCGGGACTCAGAGGGCTGTCTTCCCCTATCGAGCAATACAGCTGGAAGCATTGAAGCAGCATTGTATTCAGACTTTTAGGTAAAGAAAAGAAGAGGCTCAGAGTATTCTTCTGCAGACCTTTAAATTGATTTAGGCCTTATCTACAACAGTATTTGTGCCACTGCAAGCAAGTCACTTTACATACCTGCTGCATCTACATTAGGGGTTTGCACCAATGCAGCTACCTCACTACCAAAAAGAAAAGCATGGACGCTTTAACCGATCAATTCTGCATCAATGCTCATCTAGCCCTCCTTACTAGGAAAATAAACCAACAAGACATAGTGCATTCAGGGGAATGATGATCATAAACTAATGCAGAAATCAAAGAAAGAGAACAGGAAGCGTCTTGGGGCTCTAGAAATAGACCCTAAGTTTTCAACTTTTGTTACAAATCCATTTGAAGGGATCAAACCTTTAACGCAGTATCACTTATGGTGAAGGAAAAAAACCCTCTTCTTACTGAAAGTATTTTACGTATTATTGTTGGAAGTATCACAGGTTATTTAGCAAAAAGATTTAAGAAGAATACTCCTCTTTCTTCAGTTTATCTTGCACATTAGACAGTATTTTCATATAAACTGGGTTTCCTGTTTGTCCATGTTTCCCACAGAAACAGGGGGAAAAGCACTTTTTTCAACAGGAAAATGTGACTGCAAAAGTCACAAAAATTAGCAGGAGACCCAGTGTGATGCATTACTTTTTAATTGTTCTTTGAAACTGTTTAGATTTCCAATTGGTTTCCATTAAGTAGATCAGCTTTATTTCAAGTCTCCAACTTAATAGTGACTCTTCCATTCAACAGAAATTTAAAAATAATGACGACAGACTCCTTAACTGTATCAGATATTAAAGAGACAATCAAACCTTATTTTTGAAAATTCTGTACTTTAAGTAGTTAAAGGTTAATAGAAATTTGTGGCTGTTTATGTAATGTATCTGTTGTGTGGACAGTCCATAAACCTTGCTGAAAGAAACTTCCTGTGCCAAACCAAGCTTAAGAGCAACTGATAAATATCTTTATAAATATTACTATTTTAGTAGTGATACAAGCTCTGGCTGAGATCAGAGTTCTATTGTGCTAGGCCCTGCACAATGTATAAATGTCCAGCTAAGGACTGAATCTCACCCAAGAAGAGGTAACCTTGTGGTATGGAAATAGATGACCATCAGAGGGTAGGTCTGGATGAAAAACACAGACTATTTATTTTCTTATAAATACCATACATTAGAATTTTCCTATTCCTGATGGCAAATATAAACAGATTCCATAATTGCTTTTCTTGAAAGAAGCAGAGCATTTAATTTTCAAATGAGTTCCCATATCTTGGAATGCTCACGAGGCTATCAGAGAACCATAAACTTGGACTAATTTTAATTTAACTTTAACTTTCATTCCTGAAGATTTTTGTGTTTGGGAGGCAATATGCTGTAATGAAGAATAGCTACAGATGTGTATGTACAAAAAAGGCAAAATGCCTTTATTCACAAGAGGCAGCTTCTGCTACAGGAACTGTTTTGCTGAATCAAAACTGATATGCTTTAAGTGGCAATGCTAGAGCCTCCTCTTAAGTTTAACTTCAGTAGCACTGGTCACTCCCAGTTCTTTACAATTTAGGAAACACCACTGCAGGCCTTATCAAGCCAATAAAAATGCTCTAAACATACTGCAATAACTTGTGCCAAGAAAAAGCAGGCAAAATAAAGCCTACTTGAGTTATTTGGCAATGAACTATCAGCCCTGTCAGCAGAAATGAACAGTGATGGCAGTGGTGTAATTACGGTGAGACAGTCTTACATTGTTATAGTAGATTACTGCAAAGTTATTCATGTTTTGCTATTGTGGGACCAAAAAATAATTAACCAACATTTCTGACATCCAAAAAAAGTTTAAAGTAAGTCCAACAGCCAGTTAGGACTTAATGAAACACTAAGAAAGCAAGAACAGCTGCAGGGGGCCAGAACAAAAGTACATTTAGCTTAGTAGCCTGTCTTCCAACAATAGCCAATGCCAGGTGCTCCAAAGGCAAAGAAAGGAACAGATAGTAATCAAGTGATCTCTGTCACCCATTCCCAGCTTCTGGCATACAGAGGCTATGCACCATCCCAGCTTACAACCTATACACCTATCCTCCATGAACTTATCTGGTTCTTTTTTTAATCCTGGTATTGGCCTTCACAACATCTGCTGGCAAGGAGTTCCATAGGTTGATTGTCCATTGTGTCAAGATGATTTGTTTTAAACTTGCTATCTATTATTTTCATTTGGTGACCCTTACTTCTTTTGTTTCTTCTCATAACAACTCTTCTTTATTCACTTTCTCCCCACCAGTCAAGATTTTATAGACTACTAGTATATCCCTCCTTAGTTATCTCTTTTCCAAGCTGAAAAGTCAGCCTTATTAATCCTTCTGCATACAGTAGCCATTCTATACTAGGGATGTGAATGGGTAACCAATTACATGGTAAGCATCACCCTTACCAGGTGATGTTTACCAGTAACTGGTTAACCAGCAGCTCTCTGGAACCAAGTGCCAGCCACCCTGACTGGGCTGGAGTAGCCCCCTACCCTTGGGATTCCACTTAAACATGTTGCTTTACTGATTAAAAGGGGATTTTACATCCCTGTTCCATAACCCAGGGGTTCTCAAACTTTGTGATACCGTGACCCCCTAAAATGCTAAATGAATTTGTGTGACACCCCCCCACACCCTCACCAAAGTTGTTTAAAAAAGGGGGGGTGGGAGCCAAAGTTCTTAAGCAAAAGTTGCACCACTTTGTCCAGTTTGGGACTGCACCCACCCCTCTCCCTGAGCCAGGGCCCCCAGCACCCTCCCATCCCAGTGCACTACCTCCTCCCGAGGCAGGCCCCCCAGCACCCCCCATTCCAGTGCACTCCCCCCTGCATCAGACCCAGCCCCCCCCCCAGCGCCCCCTCCCATCCCAGTGCACTCCCCCTGCATCAGACCCCAGGCCCCCCTAGCGCCCCCCCCATCCCAGTGCATTCCCCCCTGCATCCAACCCAGGCCCCCCTAGCGCCGCCCCCATCCCAGTGCACTCTCCCCCCACCTCCCCAGGCAGGCATCCTCAGCGTCTGGAGCCCTGCTCCAATCAAATCTCCACCCTTCCCCCCACCCCGCAGAGCCAGGCACGGAAGAAGAATCTTACTTTTAAACTGTCTGCTTCTGCCGACGGCCCCGCTGCCTCAGCTGGCAGCTTGCAGGGGAAGCATCACGTGGCCAGCTGCCAGTCTCTGCTGGTCAGGTGGGCCAGAGCAGTGCGTGCTCCGCTCCCACCCAGCCCGGCACCCCCCTAGCATGGCGCCCGGCAACAGCCCCCTCTTGCCCCCCCCTTCACTAGATTCTGCAGCGCTCCTCACTCCCCCACCAGACGTGGCAGGGGAAAATTGACCGGACGGAGCCCGGACTGTCTGGAGATGCTGGGGAGACACAAATGCAAAAACACAACAACAACAAAGGATCCAGCTGCAACCCCCCAGGGGGTTGCGACCCAGTTTGAGAAACGCTGCCATAACCCTAATAATTTTTAGGCCCTTTTCTGAATCTTCTCCAATTCCAATATATATTTTTTGCAATCAGGCTACTACATGTTACAAGGAGGAGGGAGAAAAAAAATGTCCTCCTTGACCTCTGATGCTAGGACAAGAAGCAATGATCTTAAATTGCAGAAAGGGGAGTTTAGGCTGGACCTTAGGAAAAACTTCCTAACTGTCAGGGTAGTTAAACACTGGAATAAATTGCCCAAGGAGGTTGTGAAAACTCCATCCTTTGAAATATTTAAGGGCAGGTTGGACAGACACTTGTCAGGGATGATCTAGACGGTGCTTGATCCTGCTGCAAGGAGAGGGGACTGGACTTGATGACCTCTTGAGGTCCCTTCCAGTGCTAGTGTTCTATGATTCTTTGTGCATACAGTATTCAATATTAGGGATGTGAAGGTTTAACCCATTCACCAATTAAATGGTAAGCACCACCCTGAACAGGTAATGCTTACTGGTTAAGGTTAACCAGTGGAACTGGAGCAGCTCCCCGCTTGACATGGAGGGGAGCCGGTAGGCAGGGGCTGCTCCAGCTGAACTGGATCAGCCCCTGCCTGGGGGGGTGAGAGCAGAATCCCACCAGCATTCTGGCCTGGGGAGCAGCCTGTGGCCAACTGACGTCCCAACCCAGCTATGCAAGGGTGGCTAGGGATGACTCTGGCTGCACAGGGCAGGCAGGTGGCTTCCCCCCCAAACCCTGCCAGTCCAACCTGGCTGACAAGGCTAGCAGACCACCACCCCCAGCCGAGTCAGAGCAGCCAAGGTACAGCAGGCAATTAACCGGTTAGACACTAAAATTTTAGATTTAACTGGTTAACTACTGAAACACTTTTTAACATTCCTATTCAATATGTGAGTATACCATAGATTTATACAGAAAAACCCTTTACATAGTAAGAACCCTTGCTAGTCCAATCTAGAGATGTAAGCAACTAGTCAACTATCCAATAAGCAAATGCTTATCGGGTAGTCAACTAGTGACTCAACTAGTCACTCCCCTCTGCTTGCTGCCTCTATCAGGGAAAAGGAGCAAGGTGGGAGGAACAGGAACTGATGCTGGGAGAGCTGACTTAAAAGCTGGTTCTCCACAGCACCATCTCCGTGGGGAAAAGGGGCAGAGGCATTGGTCGCTCTTGCTACATTTCAAAAACAGACGCACTGAGGGGAGCCTGGGACGATCTGGGGGACTCAAGCACTCCCTTGCTGGCCCCATGCTCCCAGTGCTTTGATTTTGAAATGTACAAGAGCCCTCCTGGCTGTGCTCCCCACAGCGCCTCTGCCTTTGAAATGCAGCAAGAGCCAGCAGAGCTCTTGCTACATTTCAAAGGCAGAAGTGCTGTTATCAATTAATCGAATAGTCGATGCAAATTACATCAACTTTTGATTAGTTGATTAATCTAAATTTAACATCCTTAGTTGAAGCCAAGTAATACTTCATTTACTTTCTGCTACTACTCTAGATCTGAAAGTCAGGACACAGCTCAGTTTTTCCCCCACTTCCTTTTATTTTGTGGAAATCTTATTTTTGCTGAAATTTCTTCATTTTTACCTGTAACGGATCCCACAATCCTGGATGACCCACTGTCATAACCGTGGGAGCAAACCAAATGTGTTCTGTTGTAGGCAGGACTGGATGGGCAGAACACGCCCCCTCACCTACTTCTTTTATTGTGGGAATAAGTAAATAACTTTTCCTTATTCACTTTTTCCATACCAGTCATGATTTTATAGACCTCTATCATATCCCCCCTTAGTCTCCTCTTTTCTAAGCTGTAAAGTCCAAGCCTTTTTAATCTCTCTTCATATGGGACCCGTTCCAAACCCCTAATATTTTTGTTGCCCTTTTTTTAACCTTTTCCAATGCCAATATATCTTTTTTGAGACTAGGCAACCACATTTGTATGCAGTATTCAAGATGTGGGCATACCATGGTTTTATACAGAGGCAATAAGATATTCTCTATCCCTTTTTAATGACTCCTAACATTCTATTTCCCTTTTTGACTGCCGCTGCATACTGAGTGGATGTTTTCAGAGAACTATCACAATGACCCCAAGATCTCTCTCGAGTAGCTGTAGCAAAATTAGTCCCCACCATATAGAGTTGGGATTATTTTTTCCAATGTGCATTAATTTATCAATATTAAATTTAATTTGCCATTTTTATGCCCAATCACTTAGTTTGGTGAGATCTTTTTGAAGCTCTGCACAGTCTGCTTTGGACTTAACTACCTTGAGCAGTTTGGTATAAACTGCAAATTTTGCCATCTCACTGTTTACCCCTTCCTCTAGATCATTTATAAATAAGTTGAACAGGATGGGTCCCAGGACAGACCCTTGGGGGACATCACTAGTTACCCCTCTCCACTCAGAAAACTTACCATTTATTCCTACCCTTTGTTTCCTGTCTTTTAATCCACGAAAGCACCTGACCTCTTATGCCATGACAACTTACTTTACTTAAGAGCCTTTGGTGAGGGACCTTGTCAAAGGCTTTCTGGAAATCTAAGTATACTATATCCACTGGGTCCTCCTTGTCTACCTCAAAGAGCTCTAGCAGATTAGTAAGGCATGATTTCTCTTTACAGAAACCATGTTGACTTTCCCCCAACAAATTATATTCATCCATGTGTCTGAATTTTATTCTTCACTATAGTTTCAACTAATTTGTCCAGTACTGACATTAGACTTACCAGTCTAATTGCCAGGATCACCTCTAGAGCCCTTTTTAAATATTGGCGTCACGTTGGCTATCTTCCAATCATTAGGTACGGAAGCCAATTTAAAGGATAGGTTACAAACCACAGTTAACAGTTCCACAATTTCCCATTTGAGTTCTTTCAGAACTCTTGGGTGAATGCCATCTGGTCCCAGTGACTTATTACTGTGAAATTTATCAATTTGTTCCAAAACCTCCTCTAATGACACCCCAATCTGGGACAATTCTTCAGATTTGGCTCCTAAAAAGAATGACTCAGGTTTGGGAATCTGCCCAATATCCTCAGCCGTGAAGACTGAAGCAAAGAATTCATTCAGCTTCTCTGCTATGACTTTATCATCTCTGAGTGCTTCTTTAGCATCTCCATTGTCCAACTGCCCCACTGGTTGTTTAGCTGGCTTCCTGTTTTTGATGTACTTAAACCTTCTACTATTACTTTTTAAGTTTCTGGCTGGCTGTTCTTCAAAGTCCTTTTGGGCTTTTCTTATTATATTTTTACACTTAATTTGACAAAGTTTATGGTCCTTTCTATTTTCCTCACTAGGATTTGACTTCCATTTTTTAAAAGATAAATTTTTAATTGACACACAGAAAGATTCAAGGTCTATTATAACTGGAGTCAAATTATTTTTTACTTGTTTAAGCAATATCTGTTTTATTCTTTTAGCGGTAAAAATTGTGTCTGAATTCTTTTTATATACACGCAATATATTAACTGACCATTCCAGTTATTTTGGGAGAATTTGTCCCTCTTGCAGTACCTAAAGTTTTTGCAGTTGGAAGCAGGATAAAAATGCAGGAGCAAGTGGGAGTCAGTATTGCAGGGCAGGAAAGGAGTGGGATTAAAAAATTACTCCCAATGAAGGGCCCTAATCTAGGACCACTCTACTTCACTGGGGTTAAATAGAGCAGAGAGGTCATTTTCAGTGTAACATCATCTCTTCATATTGCACCCAACTGTTTAGCTGCTAAAGACTATATTGTGTGCTCTTAAGATTTAAGAAGAATCTTCTTTCCCATAACAATCAAACTGAACTTTCCTGGACTCTGCAGAAATACCATTTCAAGTTTTGAGGCAAGACTAGACAAAATGAATCACCTATAAAACAACTATTGACTGATGAAAGCAAGTCATAAGGAATAAGTAAGCAGGTGTGCTTAACGTTGGTCTCCTGGCTACAAAAACACAACATGAAACAAGCAGTGGAGATGAAAATCCAAATTTTTGAATTCTTCTGAAAACTATCATCAGGAAGAGACTTCCTAGTCAAACTGAATCAATGTTAAAGTTTTTCTAGAGAAATGGAAGAACATATCCCCCTCCCCATGAACATTTACAAGGAAGTTTACCTTAGAGACTGGAAGAAAGTAGCAGTCCGGGATTGGAAACTGGAAAAAGAGGAGGTATGCTGCATGACCTACAAGTCTTTTTTCTCTAACATTTGTTTCTTAAACAAGATTAGCATGAAGGACATCGGGTTATCCAAATAGTAACACTTGCCTTCGTAAGGCAGAAAATAGTTAAAACTGAAATGGAAATGTAAAATGTCTGTTTAAAAGAAATTTTAAAACCTTAAAAACAGTCTTACATTAAGGAAAAAAAGAAACTAAGCATAGTTTCTACTTTTTAAACTGGAGGTCAAGCATAGATGGCGCACATCCTCAACTAGAAGTATTTCTGTATCACAACATATTCATCCTGGCCTCAGTGCTCTAGATCCTCTTGCTTGGCAAGCAAGCCAAGGATTGAAACTTCTGGTTATGCCCTGAATGTCAGGTGTCATGGTCTAAAACAAAGAAATGACTATTCAACAAAAGCACTTGACTTCTAACTTCGTTCTACATGGGGATCACAACTACATAAAATGACAAAAAAGAAATGCAAGTGCTCATATTGCTCTCCCCCTTTACTATTCTGAATTGCTATTGAATACACGCAGCACCTCAGAATTTACAAGCAAAACAATTCAACTGTCCTTTCCACTATAGGTCACCAGATGTTATACAACTTGGCAGCTCATTTGGGTTTTTATTATGAATGGTCTTTTTTTTTAAACTGTCAATGTTTCATTCGCTTTAAAATCCAAACAACACAGAACAAAGCCTTCTAGAAAATGTTTTACATGGAACACTTTCAAATAAGTTCTATGTAGTTCAACAGCAGTATTGGCTGTTGTAGTACCTGGTTGATGCCTTAACTACATTTAAAAGGAACATTTACGAAACATTTTAAAACAAAATTATTTTGTTGAGAAATCAAAAGTTTAGTGAACATTCCAGACCATATTCCACCCCCTCCCACATACACTGCTTCTTTTTGATAATTGTTACCTGACTGTTGGTGGTGAAACATCAGGCTCTAAGTTAAAATAGTACAGACTACAAAGAACTAAAATAAGCATCAAAGAGGAATTTTTTAATTGAATTACTAAGTGATCCAACTTTATAACTAAAGTAGCAAGATGAAGCAGCAGAGGTGACTCCTTTTACAGTCATGTATACTAGGAAAGAAGCAACAGGCCAATACAAGGGTCATTCTTACACTAAAAGCCTCCTCTGTTGTGTAAATCAACAGTTGGAAGCAGTTTCCTGTACAAGAAGGGCTTCCCCAGATGCATAGTGCACTTCAAAACCACACTGTCGTTGGGGAATTTCGAGTCCTCATTATAATGCAAGCTAATGAGCTGAAATCCTCATCCAAAGCAACTTAAAAGAATGCACTGAATCAAGACATTTTTTCAGAAGTTCTGTATGAAGTATGACGACAGTCTAAGAAAGTGCATTCAGTATGTTATTAACAGCAGTTCCATCTATATTATCCAATGAGCTGAATAAGCCACAAGTGTGAAACCTTGCAGTCCAGATGCAAAGCAAGAAGTCTTATCAGTTTTATGATCAACAAAACAGGCATTTAAATCCTGGGTTCCACCACAAATCTACATTCAAGACCCAACCTGCTCTATGATACAGATTAGGTAAGTACAAATTGTTCCTTCTTTCAAGGATTTTTCTCCTCTATGATTGAATCTCAAACTTCACTCAATCATAAGGATTTTTTTCCTTCAGAAAGGGCAAGGTATATATACACACAAGATCCAAAAGAATCATCAGAAAGACATGCATGGAACAACTTAAGGAGGTAAGAAAACTGATTCATTCAAATGATACTTGTTCATACTACAGCCATGAAAAATGTTTGTAATCATAGTCATACTAAGGCCTAAATCATTGTGACCAGTTCTTCTCGTCTCTTATGTAGTCTTATTTTCATACTAAGTGAACATAAAATACTACTATTGGTATGAGTGAATATTTCTGATTTGACAGCATTTCACACCCTTTTTCACTTTTACAAGTTATTATACATGACATAAAAAAAGTGAAGAATCAGGTCCTCTTCTATATGGATTTGAACAATGCATTCCACAACTTCAGTGCTGGCAGCATAAGACAAAAGGTAGTTATTGAAAGAACGAAAGAAAGCACTAAGCATCTCACTAATACTTTCAGTATGCCAGATTTTATCCCAGTAGAATTCATTTCCAAATCCCTAAGGCAAAATTAAAGACAAATTTATGATTACTACTTTTGGCTGTGCCTTGAATTGAAGATCTGTAAATGGGTCCTTGTAAATATTTCTCCCACCCATTTTATCTTATGTAAAAATGAGATTAAGTATGTGTATAACTGGAAAGGCGCCTGATTAATGCCAAGAGGCATCTTGAAGAGACCTCAGTTTAACAGTTTTGATGGAATTTAGGATACAGTTTACAATCTTTATTTCAATGAAGACTGTGGGTTACTTTTTAAATAGTTGTTCTGCTACACTGCATTTCCCTGCTCCTTAGCTACATTATACTGAGCATCCTCAAGAACTCAGAACAAGTTAAATAATACCTTATTTAACAGTACAGCATCACACCCAATAATACTAGTGAGAAGAGAGGAGATTACTCTTTTGAAGACTGAACTATTTTTAAATGGGTAGAGTGGGATCAGAGTATTGGTCACGATTAGCTCACATCTAGCAGGAAAAGTGGCAAATCATCAGCTGCCAGTCGAGCACAGCTTCATTTAGCTCTTTGCAGGATGGTGTAGTATTATTGGATGTTACTATTTTGAAAAGCAGAAAGCTTCTAGTTAGTCAGAACCATCTCTACCGACAATCAAGAACCGTGGTAAACAGTGGTATCGCCCATCTCCCTTCTTGTTCACTTCCAAAAAAAAATATACAAATATGACAGTCACAGAACAAGTACTACCCCGGGTTGCTCTTACAGAGACAACTATAGGTCAATAAGCCAGAACCATAAATAGCCAGGCTACATGGAGCACAGTTCAAAGCTGCTAAAACATCTGTGATTTTTCTAAATAGAGACTACTCCTGTCCATGCCCGTCGCTAGGCTTCTGCCTGCCTGCGGTGTCAGGACCGGACGAGGGCAGTCAGGGCAGGAATAGCCAAGCGATGAGTTTTCGTATGGACTGCACAGAGACCTAACACGAACTCCTGCCAGTAAGGGCTGGGGGGGCTTCCTCTCCTAGACCAGCCCAGAGGAGGAAATAGCTCTGCCAGTTGGGCACTCTCTCACCCACCCCGCCTCGCGAACAAGCTGCTCCTTACCGCGATCAAGGTGCTGCTGCGGCCGTGCTGCTCGGTGCTCGCGGCGTCGGCGTCCAGGCCGTTGGCTCCAGTCCGGTCGGCGCTGCCCGCCAGCCCAGCAGCCGGAGGAGGGGGGGCGGGCGGCGGCGGCGCCGGGGGAGGCTGGCGGTGCTTCCCGGCCCGCTTGGCCTTGGCCTGCAGGCAGCGCTGGTGCAGAGCGAAGGTTTGCTGCCGCTCCAGCTCCAGGCGCTCCGGGGACACGGCCTGGTAGCGGGACTCGCAGGCGCTGTGGTGCCGCCGGCAGAGCTCGATGCGCCGGCGGAGCCGCTCCATCACCGCGCTGTGCCGCGGCACCACGAACTCCGCCATGGGGCAGGGGGGCAGCACCATGGGCCGGGCACCAAGGGGGCCGCTGCCGCTCAGCGGCTCCTCACGCCGGCCCCACCATGGCCAGGGCACGGGCCAGGGAGAGACCGGGGCTCCTCTCGGACCCCCCCCAGGCTGCCCTAAGGCCTCGCCCCCTCCCCAACCAGGCTCCCTTCAGGCCTCGCCCACCCCCCACTTCCTCCTCTTACGCCCCGGCCCGACTCCGCTCCCTGCACCCCACTTCCTCCTTCGCCCCGCGGCCGCTCCCTCCCCCTCGGCCCGGCCCGGCCCGGCCCAGCCCGGCCGGAGCCCACGCCACTTCCCTCAGGCGCGGCGGCCGCCTTGCTGAGGCCCACAGCCCGGACTCCCCATTGTTAGCCGCGCGGCCGCCATCTTGGAACTGCTTTTCCCCTTAAGAGCCGAGTTCAGACTGAATAGGCGGGGCTTCCTGGGTGGTGTCTGACGTCAGGCGCACGTAGGGCGCCGCGGGAGATGACGGACATCTTCTCCAGCCCACCAGCTTGCTCGAAGAAGGAGCCAGGGGCGTGGTCTAATGACTCTCCTGTAGGCGGTGACCCTTCACCGCATTTAAAAGGCAGCGATGAGGAAGAGGCAGGGGCAAGTTGAAAACAGCCAATGCGAAGCGGAGGGCGGAGCTGTGTGAGGGACAATTCGGGGCGCGCTGCTCTGGCCACTAGAGGGCGGGGGAAGAGAGAAAGGTGCAGTCTTCCCCCCCCCCCCCAAGGGTCCAGGCCTGATTCATGAAGCACTAAGGCAGGGGGCTAGAACTGGCCGCTGCGTGGGGAAGAGCGGCTGGTGCACGCGGGGATTAACTAAACCGGCTGATAAAACACTCAAGACTGTGACAGACAGCCCTGTTCCACTAAGGCGGATGTTTAAAAAAATTAGACGCACGCCACCATGGGTATATGCACTAACTAGGTAACAACTCGCTCTGGGAAAAGGTCACAAGTAGGGATATAAGTGACAAGGTGCTTCCTTGCTGCCTCTATGGAGGGGGGAGAGGAGGAGAAGAGAAAGCAGGAGCTAGCTTAAAAGCCAGTTCTCGCCAGCCCCAGCTCCTGGGGGAGAAGGGGCCAAAGTGCAGCAGGCTACTGGAGGAGCTGCCACTTTTCAAAAGCAGGGAGCACAGGGCTAGCAGGGAACTACTTGACTCCCCTACTCACCATGGTGCTTCTGCCTTTGAAATGTAGCTAGAGGGGGCAGGGCTCTTGCTACATTTCAAAAGCAGGAGGCACCCTTATCGACTAATCCAATAGTTGATGCAAATTCCATCCACTATTCCCTTAGCTGATTAATCTAAATTTAACATCTCTAGTGTCAAGCAGGAACTCAGGCCCCTTCTAGCATGTTTCTACTGGAACCCCAGTGGCAGTGTTCGCACCTGTCTTTCATCCTTGTACAGTTTTCCCCATCCACATCAAGAATACATTTTTTACATGCACCGAGGCATGTGTGCAGGCCTGCCAAGGGAGTGAGGGGGAAAAGCCCAGGGCTTAGTGCTTTAAAGGGGCCCAGAGCTCCTGGCTGCTGCTGGATAGTCAGAGGCCCATGCCCTTTAAGGCACCAGCACAACCCTGCCTAGTATGTTCCAGAGATGCTGAGTGAGGGACATGGTCCAGAACGTGCCAGGGGGGAGCTGCTGCTTCTGGGAGCACAAATCCCTCCCCCCTTCTGCAAACCACCTTGCTAAAGGACCCAGTGAGTCTGTCAGCGCACCTGTTGGTGCAAATGGGCACCAATAGTGCACCTGTGGGCAGACTGCTCATCAGCTAAGTAAAACTGGAATCTCTCCTGAGTGGTCACGCAAGTGCACAGGTTACAGGGAACAACTACCCGGTTTACCCTATGCTACTGATCAGTGCTCGAGGACAAAAAACCACCCCCCCCCCCACAACAATCAGTAGTAAAATTCCACTCCACAAATATTAGAGTAGTAAAAAAGGAAGATGAGAGCACTACTAGAACAATCTAGATCAGTTGGTAAAATAGAAGAAACAGAAGCATGTACTCTCAGACAACTAAATGTAAATGTGAACATCAAGGCAAAAAACCCCAACAAGAACAGACCATAATGCATGGTGCTTTTTAGGGTAGTTTTCTACCCTGACTGAAAAAAGTTGGGGGGGGGGGTAGAAGAGAGGGAGTAATGGTGGATTATCCAATTAACATCAACTCCTATGCAATAATTGTGGCCAAAGGGGGGGGGCGCTAATGTGATCCGTAGGTGCATAAAAAGGGGAGATGAAGTGTAATCTATTTGGCCTGAAAGCAACTACTGCTGGGATGCTATTACTGGTGCTGATGTCTACAATTCATATAAGATGTTGGAATAAGGGAGTCATAAGAATGATTAATGGGCTAGAAAAAAAACCATAATAAAGGACACCAAGCTCATTCACCATAGAGCAGTTTTTAAGTACCACTACAGAAAAATATTTTATAATAGGCTCTTCAATCTAGCAGCAAAAAAAGGGTATATGATCCAATCCACTGGCTGGAAGCTGAAGCTAGACTAATACAGTCAACATGCCACTGTTTAACTGAGGATAACCAACCACTGAATAATTTACCAAAGGTAGCAACAGAATCTCTAATACTAGCAAGTTCAAAATCAGGATTAAAGTTTTTCTAAAAACCATATAGTAATTATTTCAGGGAAGTTCTCTCACTTGTGTTATACAAAAAGGTCTGACTACATAACCACAAAGGTCCCTTCAGGCCTTGGAATCTATGAATTTATATACTACTTTTCTTGAAGAGCAGCTCTGAACAGCAGAATCTGTATTACAAAGTTGAGTCCGAAGAATTTACAGTATTGGGAATACAGAGAACAAACGTTTTAACAATGTACAGAAATGAACTATTCATACCATATGTTTTACTAGATTATGGGTTGTAATACAAGATTATGCAGATGACCTATGAAAACTGTCATGACAATAAATGTTTCTTTTAAACTTGCTAAGTATTGTATTTGGTGTGCCACTTGAAATGGGAGCATATGTACATTCAAAAATTGAGATTTCAAAAGTACTAAATATACTAAGATTAAAGTATCAGCCAGAACCATGCATAGTAGAAAGTAGAGGAGTACTTACTGGTTCCTGCAACAGCATTATTTTGAACTGGATAGGGACAAAAAAAAAAAAAAAAAAAAAAAAAAAAAAAAAAAAAACCACACACCACGAGCAGTAATCAGTTAATGAACCTAAAAAAGCAACATTTATAGAAGAAACTGACAAGGGAAAAAGACAGCAACCCTCACAAAATCCACCAACTATGGTCAAAAAGAACAGATTCTTGATAATCGAAGTCGCAGCTGCAGTAATACAATTAAAATACCAAAGGACTATGACATTAGAGTTGTTGTGGATCCAAGTCACAGTCCCCTTCTAAAGTAAGTTACTAAACAAGTCAGGTATAACTTGACTACAGTTGTATGGTTTGTAAAATTGATAAAGTATCTAGTTACTGATTTTGTTTATTAAGGGCATATATTAAATTTAATTAGTTTGTTTTAAAAAAATTAGAACTTCCAAAAACTTGTTAAGCTTAACACCTCTTAGCAGCAGTAGTGGTTAGTTTATCAAGACTGGTGGCAGCAGACGAAAGAAAAAATTTGATTCAAAACCCAGCAGTAACCCCCTACTCTTTTAGATTTTTGATAGCTATGCAGGACAGACAGCTCAGGTTCTTCTAAAAACAGGCAAGTAAAAAATTCTCTAATTAGCATGGAACTTACTGTACAAAGACCAAGTGAATGGCTTACCCCACAGCCAGGTTTTCACAAGTTCTGAAGTTTAGACATTTTATACTTGCTACCAAGACTACTAAAAACATTATGGGAGGTGTAGTCTTGAGAGGGTGTGTTACACAGCCCAACTAAGGTGAATCAAGAGGCAAAAGAGTTCAAGTCACATCCTAATCTCTTCATCCAGCTCTTCTCCAATGAAAAATGTTTCCTGTGGTATTAAGTTTGAGAAATTCGAGTCTCCAAATTTAAGCTTCGAGTAGGTTACTTGTAACTGGAGGTTCTTCAAGATGTGTGGTCTCTATCTGTAGTCCACTGAGTGTTTACATATGCATATTATTCTCCAGCTCTGGATGAATTTAAAATTAGTAGTCTCTTGGTTCACGTATGCAACATGAACTCACCTCATGGGTTTTGTCACAGATGAGAAAGAGCACAGTGGACTAAATGTATCTCCTGCACCTTCTCTACTTCAAGAGATTCCCAGCGGAGGGGAAGGAGGGCATGAAGTGGAATACAAACAGGGACCACACATCTTAAAGAACCCATAGTTGCAACATACAGGTAAGTAATCTCTTAAAAAGAGATGGTCTCCTATTGTAGTCTATTTAGGAGCTCTAGTTAGTACCCAAATTGGAAGAGAAAAGGTGAGGGAGAAGGCATCTGTTGTGGATTCCTGTGCCAAAGCATAATGCATATCAAAAGGTGTGAACAGAACTCCCCCATATGATATCCCTTAGTGGCACTTAGTGGAAGGAGGGCCATGGTCAAAGCCTAAGCTTTTGATGAGTGGGCCTGCATCTCTGTGGGTAGCTAGAGGTTGGATAATTGATAAAACTAATGCAGCCCAAAATCCACTTGTCATATGGAGATTGCCCACCCCTTAATTCTTTCAAATATTACAAAAAAAAAGGAGCCTGGGAGACTCTCCTGATTGGTTTCATCTGTGGAAAGTAAAAGGTAAGGCCCAGCATCTAGTTAGTGGAGTCTCCATTCCTCTTCCAATGCATGCAGTTTCAGTAAGAAAACAGGTTGATTAACATGAAATTGGGAAATAACCTTTGGCAGAAGTCTGGGTTGAAGATGTATGGATAAAGTATCCACAGAAAGTGTTGTGAAAAGGTGGCCTACTATCACAGCCCTGAGCTTGCCAACCATTCACAGACAAGCCATCAGGAAGACAACTTTCATAAAAATGAGGGGCAGCAAGCATGACATCAGCAACTCAAAAGGGCAGTTTTGTTCATGTATATAGGGCCAGGTTATGATCCCATTGGAGATAATGGATTGTACAGGTGTGAAAAGTTCTAGAGGCCCTTCCAAAATTTAGCCAGCCAGTCAATGTGGGGGTAAAGATTGCCCCCCCAATGGCAGGGCATTCAAAGAGACACTAACTGCTGCTAATTAGATCTTGATAAAACCAAGGGCAAGACCTGGCAACCTTGAAGGACAAGAGATACTCTAGGACAATGGGAACCCTAACTCCTTCTGAGGAAGACTTTTGCACCCAGGAGGCAAAGTGCATCCATGTGGCTCAATACCTACACCTAGTGGAGTCCTTCTTGCCACTGGAAAGGGTATTTTCTATTTGTGAGGAACGCACATGTTCAAGATGATGCCCATCCAAATACAATGCTCTGAGGGGAAGCACCCATGGAGTGGGATGGCTGATGGAATGGTTGTATCAATAGACTGAGGAAAGGAATGGGGAAACAGGCATGAAGACATGTGAAGGTTAAGAAACCAAAACCATCTGGGCTAGCGGGGGACTATCAGGATGACTGTTGCTTTCTCCTTTTTGATCTCGGTGTAGTACCCAAGGTAGGAGCAGGAGAGAAGGTAAGAAGTCATAACTGAACTGGGTAGGATGAGAGCATAAATGCCAAGAGTGCTGATCCAGACCTCCACTTAAGCAATATGCGTTCAGAGAGGATGCGGAGAAGTCCATGGTCAGAGGTCCACATTTGTTGAGGATGGGCTGTAGTAAGTCGTTGCAGAGTTCCCACATGTAGCTGATCATGAGCCATCTCCTGAGCAAGTCTGCAAATCACTTCAGTTTCCTTGGGGGAGGGAGGGAAGCCTGCAGAAAAGATTATCTAGTGGTTCATGCAGCAGTTCCAAAGGGTGACTTGCTTCTCAGCACTTCAGTGGTTGCCCTTTTGCCCCTTGTTTGTTGATGTAGCTGTAAGCACACCATTGTGGTACTGTCCAACACAAATATAGTGAGAACAAATGCCACAGACAAAGGCCTGGCATGTTGATGTGGATTCTGGATTCCTGAGGGGTCTATTATTCCCAAGTCATATGTCCATCCATATGCACACCCCAGCCTAGAAGGGAGGTGTCTGTGATAACAGTCCTTTTCAGGAAGGGAAAGCAGAAAGATCCACATATCTAAGGCAGCTTGGTACAGATTCCCTCACCATGACTGGAAGAAATGGAAGGAGTCTCCTCTCAGTTTTGGAGGAATACTTATGGTCATGCTTCCTTGCCTCCTGACAAGGCCCCTGCATGGCATCCATAGCAGTGGTACAGCTGATGCCAGACCCTGATCTCTTTGCTGTCTCAGGCTGATCTACAAGGAGGTTCCCTAGCTTTATGGCAACTTCTATGAGATGTTTTAGATGGAGAGCCCAACCTTCAGGCATGCCTTGGCAAGGACTGGTAGATATTGCACCTGAATGTAATGTGGCCTTCTTCCAAGCACTGTAGGCAGTGTTTGTCACTGTCTGGAAAAAAAAGAAGTGGGCAGGAGGCACAAATTTTAAATCCGAGGGGTCTTCAGCATTGTCCAGCATTTGTGCATGGGTACAAAGACCAAAAAAAAAAAACAGGTCCCCCCAACTATTCAACTCTAAAGATACTAGAAACTATCTAATAATAAAAACAGTAAAAATCTGTAAAACACTATATGCAAGTTTAAAAAAGTATGTCAAAAGTGAATGGACACCAATCATTTCCTTCTCATTACTGCATGGTGTGAATTGTAATTGGAGATCCAATTGGTCTACCCTGGCCTTTATGACCTCAGACTAAACCATGAGGTGCGTTCAGGGCATGTGCTCAAACCAATAGACACTACTACTTTTAAATTCTCTGGCTCTTGACACATAATGCACATGTGTAAACCCTCAGTGGAATACAACAGAGACCATCACTTGAACCATACATATTAAGGAATATTGCTGCATTAAAGTAAACTTAATTTCAAAAAATTATTAACTGGTGTAAGGGAAATACATACGTACAGCAGTTTCAGTGTATGTGCAGCAAGGTAGAGAGAGGACATTCTACCACTCCAAGTCAAGTGCTTGGAGTAGTCCAAACCCCACTGCTTTTTAAAATGCAATTAGACTGCAGGCTCTGGCTATTCGCATACAGAAGTAGTCTATTTCTGCAGTTAGGCAATAAGGTTGGAACACCAGGGCATACAAATATTTGTAACAGATTTCCAGAGATATCCAGTCCTTGGATTCAGTAGATTTGCTAGCTTTAAACAATATGCATACCAATGAAGCTTAGGATTTTACTTTTACCACCTTAAAAATCAATTTACTAACTTTATTCAAATGTTTAAGTTTCACAGCTTTTAGCAATGAAGGCACCCTTTAAAGCAGAGTTGGCAGATATCTCCAGAGCATAGGCAGCATGATAAAACACATTTTGTTTATGCTCTATTTATAAACACTCCACAAAAGAGACATACCACATCACAAGGCAGGACTTACTTTCATGAACTAGTGTTAAAAATGGTCAAAAATCCAAGGCTTTTGGGCCCATCACAGCTATTGGCTTCATTTTGACACTGCATTTACTACCACCTCTAATTGCACTGTGGGCCTATAATAAATCCCATCTGGTATTCAGCTCCAATAGCTACCCCTTTCTCCAGATATTCATCACCTGCTGAAGCACAGTAGTCTTTTTGCTTGATTATTACAATTGCCATTAAACAAGGCTGCAGCTCCTCTTCACCTGGATACTGAAATCCCAGAGCCAAAAAGCCTTTAGCTGTTTCTTAGCCAATTAGACAAAGAAAGCTGTCTAGATTTAAGTTTCTTTATTAATCAGAGTAAACTTACATTTATAACTTATCCAATATATTTATATATGCATACTGCATCTACAATTATCCTTTTTCAAACAAAACAGACAGGACTTTTCTGTGAGAGAAGTCACAGTTCTCATTTAGCAACACTTGAGGATTTTGCTTTTGAAACCATTTATGGAGGCAATACTGGCATTTAGAGATAAGTGCATATGGGTATGGCAGAAGGGTGCAGAGAAACTGGTCACTAGCACCATGTTTGCTGTCACAGGTTGAATGGAGCCATGTGTAGAGACAGAACTTGTTTACCAGTAATAAATATTTGTAAGAATACCCTCTCCATCCCAGAGGTCCAAATCTTAGACATTGTCAAATATATTTTACAATCCACACATTCTCAAGTTCTGTTAATTCAGTGAATAACCACAAATTCTGAAAGGCCAGTTTCTATCTCACTGACATCTTAGCAAAATTACTGGTATTTTCTTATGTTTCTTTACCTCCTTTCACGATCACAGTTCCAAGACAACTATTTTTCAGCATTTTCAAAACACTCTTTACTATTTCAGATACTACAAATTTGAATGTTAGAGTCGTTTGGCTCTGCAGAACTAGTTAGCACAAAGTGTCTTCATAAAAAAAGGAAAGAATTCAGGTTTTGCTATATAAAGACCAAAGACAACCCTTTACAAAAGGTCCATTTATCACTGCACTTCTATGCTTCTTCCACTTACTAAAATACAGACTTCTTTCCAAGTATTTTTAAGAGTCACTAACTGTTCAAATCACAGGTGGGAGACAACTGAAGTGTCAGGTATTCAAAAAATAGTATTAGCTTGAATAAATGTATTCTCCCATTACCTGGAAGTGGACAGATAACAAGGACAACCCTTTCAACAAGACTGGCATCATATCCTTTTATCTATTCAAAAGAGGCTTGCAATTTAAACACTGGAGGCAGCGTTAGATGCTATGACATCTTAAAAACCTGAAGTGTTTCTACCTATTGTGAAGTTTCATCATTCAATGTAGTGACTATTCAAAATTTGTACTATGGTACCAAAAGAAAGCCATCACATGCAGACAGGAAACCTTTTCAAAGAGGTCCTGTAGAAGCAAAGACTTGTACATTAGCAATATTATTTCATAGCTGATGTCTGCAAAGCATTTCAGAATTTCATCTCTAGTAGTATTTTGGAAGAGTGCATGTATGTAGGGAAACATATACTGAAAGTTAAGGCAGGTTGTACAAGATTAAAAAACCAACATTAACTGGAGCGAATTAAAATAGGTTTGTAAATTGTGCCTGAGATAACCACCAGAGACCATCTACACCTATTTTTATCCAAGAGGAACTTAAATCATGAATAGTACCACATCTCTCTAAAGTTATCTAGAGAACCAAGAACTAATTTAAAAGCAGCACTTATACAACGCAACAGCTTCCAACATCAAGGCAAAAGCTATTTTGGAGGGGTAAGATGTGGTGTTTGAGAAGTATGTAAAGAGGTCTGATTTCTAGAAGCCAGTCATTCTTAACAAAAGTCTAAACTTACCATGTTTTACTTGAGTACTAAGAGATCAAGCAATCCGGCTATGCATTTATGATCACTATTTAAAAAAAAAAAAAAAATCTTGGTTCAAGACAATCATCCAGAGAATTAGTTTTTAAAATGTTAGACATTGGTAAGATAGTTTTAAAATACTGGGGTCATGTTTTTGCTTCTATAGGTTAGAAGGGGAAGAAAACCTAACCAAAAACAAATGGAAAGTAGGAGTGTTTCTATTCAGTGCAAGGAGAGCAATTTAAAGTCATTCTGAACAAAGACGGCAGAAAGCTAATCTATGTAGAAACCTTCCCTCCTAATCCCATTTTGGTACATTAATGAAAGCATCATAGTTTACCCTCTTAGAGGTATGTTCTGTGGGCAGTCATTTACATTCCACAAAGAAACAAAAACTTTAGCACAGTATAGTATACTAGACATGACATTTTAAAAACAATTTATTTAACTGATTTGGAACCCCCTATATTCACAATTTAGAATGCAACTGTATATGAAAAGCAGATTAAAGACTCAAATGGTTACACAGTAGGTTATTCCACATGCTCCTTCCCCATCTACAAATACTGACATCTCTGCTTTTGATATGAGTCTTTAGGTCAACTTGTCTATTCTTTGCCCACCTCCATCTGTTCAGGAGTTTAAATACAGCAGCAACAATAAGGAGATTAGGGACACTGTTGTAGTCAGTGTTTGTATCCTGGAAAGAAGTAGGTATAGCTTAAAAACCCCATCCTTTTGCCCCATCAAAAAAGTTTAATGGTGAGTCAAGCATAAAGTAATTTTCAGCAATGCAGGCCAACTCACACCCTAAAAAAGCTGCATAGTAGCAGAGAAAGCTAGGGCAGGGTGAAGGAAAAGTTCTTTTAAAATAAGAACCCCCCAATCACTGCCTACTGAGAAGAGCTCAAGAACTAAAGAATCAGACATCTGGCTCCTGTGAGAGTCTTGCAAGATTAAGTACCATAATAAAAGATACCTTAAAAGCCCCCACTACCTTAAGCCAATTGTGAACACTTAACTGGGCAACACACTTATTTCATGGCCTACCTACACTTCTCCCTCAATTAAAGGAGAGGATTTATTGGGAATATAAACATATATCTTAGTTATATTTCTTTACATGGACTTTAGCTTCCTTCCCAGCCCTAATCTCCTTATTTGAGAGGGTTTAAAAAAAAAAAACCAACATAGTAACCATGACAACTACTTCTTTAACAGGACGACCAAATTTAAGGGATATACAAGCATTGCCAGGAATTTCCATTTTATAAAAAAAACAACATTATAAAAACTGCATTTCACCAACTTGCATTTTTCTAGATTTGTTATTTTTCATTGATCGATTAATACATTAAATTAAGCTAAGTTTGAGAGACTGGCAATGTTCTACCAATCTATTTAAAAATAAAAAGGTTAGTTTTGTTACATTCCAAAATCCACAGCCCATTACATTAAATGCATCTTTCTACAGGAATGATGTTCTTTTTAAAACAGATGATTGCAAATATTTTACTGCTAGACACTCAGTTATATTGGATAGTGTGACTGGAACCTGTAGATGGTGAAGTCTTGAGGTTTGTCTGAGTTTCAACATAAAAGGTGTCCAAGGTCCTCTCCCAGAACCATGTTGGGGGAAAAAATAATCATAGATCAAGTTCTTATGATTTTTTCAATCTATTCACAGTTTCTTCCTCCTGCAGTATTAAAATAAAGTCAAAGTGTCAAAAAAGTATGGTCTTATCTGAATTTGCTATTAAGATTAAAAATAGTCTGAAATGTATATACAAATTAAACAGTTTGGAATTACGGCACTACTACATTGCAAATAGAATGAACTTTTGACAAAGTCAACAATTAGTAAAGCTTCCACTTCATTTTATTCCGGTAATTACTGACACACTAACCCACTTTTCAGGGTTGATGCACAGTATTTACTCTGAAGTTTAGATGAACAGTGACCTTCCTTTGTTTTCACAAAGAAAGTTTTCTTTAAAATTTGGTTCTTATATTGTGATGCAGTAAGAGGAAAATGTTCTGCTACCATGAAAGCACACACTCCAAATTCCCTATAAATACAACAAAGTTTGTGTCCTCATTTCTTGGGCTACTGGTTTTATGTTCAGACAGACAATTGTCTTTTACGGTGACTGTGCCAAACAAAATGTTCTTGTTGTCTCTGCAGGGCAGCTATTTACTAGCAGACTTCCCATCTTTGCAGGCTTCCACCATTATTCCAGCCCACATCTTTGCAGTATTAAAAAATAATTTACACTACTCTATAGATAAGATACCTGGGTAACAATGTAGCCTTTAGCCAGATTTTAAATACCATTACTTCAAAAATCCATTGCAGCAAATTAGGAATCCTGGCTAGTTGCCTGATGACAGCGGCAAGATTTTCCAAAGTGCTTAATGGAGTTAACTAAGACTCCCACTGAAATCAGTGGAGGTCTTACCACAGATTTGGTACCATCACCTATCACATGGTAGGCGTCAGGCCAATATTCAGTGCTTTTGAAACCACCACCAAAAACACACTGTATAGGAAGGCTCAACTATCCTTTCACCTCTAGAAAAAGTTCCCTCCAAAAACAGGAAAGAAGCAGATTGTTACGGATTACTGGAGGATTTCATTCCATACAGACACATCGGTTATTCTGGTATCCTTCAAAATGTGCAGTTTTATATAAAAGATTTAGGAACAATTGGATCATCTTGTCCATCCTCATGCCAGTACTACAGATTACTGGATTTTATACTAACCAAATCATGAATACCTCAAAAAACTGTACCCAATGGAGTAACCATGTAACGGCTAAAAAAAAAAAATTCAGTAGTTACACGCCTGCCACCCAAAACTGCTAACTGATAAGCTGGGCTGTATCAGGCAACTGTTTACATGATTAAACAGTCACAGCCCTACTTCCCAGTAGAGGAGGGTAGCTATGGCAGTGGGTGACAGGTGGGCAGAGAACTTGGTTCCTGCAGTAAGACCACTCACACAAAAAAAACAAACAAACAATCTCCTTAACTTGTCACACAAAGCCCCTTTCCCTTCATTGTAGCCCAGCAAATCTTTGCTCTCCCAATCATCTCACTGTATTACTCTTGGGCGGGGTGGGGCAAGTTTCTCTCCAAGTTTAGGAAACTCTATACCAAAGAGTAAGAGCTTTATACATTTACCTATGTTCTCATATCCTGCCCATCATTTTAGTAGCACAAGTGCCCTCTCTTACAGATTTCTCCAATATTTCAAACATCATAGCCTATTAGAACCCATTTTATTATAGAAACAAGTACAGACCAGGATACTGGGGTTATCCTGTTTTCCAACCCTTAGTGTCAAGTTTTTCTATTAGCACCACTTCAAATTGCAGAATATCCTTGAGAATTTAACCACCGTGGACTGAGCTCAACTAGATTTGTTACATCCCAGTGAAGTTAGATCATGTGTATTAAAAGTTGCCTTTACATAGCTTTTTTTAAAAAGTGAATCATTAATTACCAATAGTGGACCATCACATGATGACCACTTATACTCAGAACACCAACATGTTGCATTTACCTCTGATGTGGGTTTTCCATCTTCTTCCTCTTCCTCCTCCTCCTCTTGACTAGCACTTCCAACATCAGCATCACTCTTTTGCTTCTCTTCTAACCAAAAGAAATCAAGAAATAAGTGAACTTATTTTCTGTTTTCTCCCCTGGTATCAATTTATGGCCTAGTCTACACTAACCCCTGCAGCTGATCTAATCTACCTTATTTCAGCTATAGAGACAGCGTAGCTGAAGTAGACGTATTTACCATGGCATTTTGCATGCAGTAAGATCAGCAGGAGCTGATCTCCCATCAACACCAGTTACTCTTCTTGTCCTGGTGGAGTACCAGTGTTGACAGGAGAATGCTTGGAGATCAATTTATCACATCTAAGCAGACATGGTAAATTGACAGCCACTGGATTGATCACTGCAGCGTCAATCCCCAGTGTAGCGGAGAGAAGCCCTAGATCTACCAATACTACTGTCACTTTCTGCATGAAAGAGTACACCAATTCCAGATTTTACCTCATTTCAAGAAACCTCCATAATGCTTACCCTGCTTGTCTTCATTTGAGTCAGCTTCCTCCTCTTCCTCCTCCTCCTCCTCTTCTTCATCTGCCTTGTCTTTACCCTCTTCTTTCTCTTCCTCCTCATTCACATCAGGTTGAGGAGCATCAGTCTTTTTGTACTCTGCAGCACTTGGCTGTTTCTAGAATATCAGAAGAGTCAACATAAACATCTGCCCATTTTCAAGTTCTTGTATAGCAGCATTTGGACCTATTTCTAGGCACTTCAGAAGGAAATTCATACCTTTCCAGAACAGCAGAAGAGGACAACAAGGAACACAGGCAGAGCCACAGTTAGGATGTACACTACCCACAGCCAAGGACGCTCTTCAGCAGCTGCCATCATCTGGCCCACAACACCAGGCTAGAAGATAAATTAAATCCTAAAGTCTCAAGTATTTACCTCTCCTACTGTTGTATGCAGCAAGTTTTATGGCTATCCATGGGGACTTGTAACTGTCTCCAGTCATACCAAGTAGGGACAGCCACATTTTATTTTTAAATATATAGATATAGAATTAGTCAGAACTGCACAAGCTAATTATTTGCTTTATTTTGTAGCACCTAGATAAACTAACTTATGAATCAGGACAACACTTTGCTTGGCACTGTTCAAAGAGATGGTCCCTGTCCCATGCTTATCCTTCTATGAATGATTTTAGCTTTCTGAACTCAGAAAAAATGTGGGGAACAATATTCATACAATTTAACCTAAAACAAAAATTATAAACATAAACAGTAGGTTATGAGGAAGGCTATTTTCATGGTCAAGATTAAAATGTTATGTTTCCAATAGGGATGTTAAAATGTAAGTAAAATGACTAACTGCTGAAAATTTTAGAAGCTATATGAGCGGCGAGGAGTCCTGTGGCACCTTATAGACTAACTGAAGTGCTGGAGCATAAGCTTTCGTGGGCAAAGACATGCATCTGACGAAGTGGGTCTTTGCCCACAAAAGCTTATGCTCCAACACTTCGGTTAGTCTATAAGGTGCCACAGGACTCCTCGCCGCTTTTGCAGATTCAGACTAACACGGCTACCCCTCTGATAGAAGCTATATGGTTACACATGGGGCAGCAGTCAGCTTCTGCCTGCCACCCCGCTTGCAGGGAGCCAGCTCCCTATGCAGAACAGCTCCTGCTTGCTGCAGGATCAGAGGCAGCTGTGTGGGGTAGCAGGCAGCTCCCTGGGAGCTGCGTGTAGCTGTTTGGGCAACAGATAAATCTCATGCTGATTGGCTATCCATTTAAACAAGTATACTCATATCTCTAGTTTCCAATAGTGTTTATAAAAAAAAAAAAAAAAAAAAAAAAAAAAAAAAAAAAAAAGGGGAAGTAGTCCTGTGTTCCCTGAAGATCACCATCCCCTTCCTTCCCACCCCCATAGTAACTTTTTTAAAAATAGTTTTAATAGGAAAAAAAAATACACAAGATACTTATGTAGGCTGGTTTTGGTAGAGCAGATTATATCCTTCATTTTGAAAGCTTCTATCAGTTCATGTTTGGAAAAAAGTTATCTTTAAACAAGGGCTAGTAGCATAGATTTTTGTAAGAGTAAAAGCTAGAGGAGCTTGAAGCTCTTCTAGATATGCAAAGATAATAAAAATTAAGAATAAAAGTATACAAAAATAAGCCTCTGCATCTCACCTCAGCAGCACCATCAGCCGCCTTTTTTAGACCCCACCCATCACTGGCCCAATCCTCTGCCACCACTCGGTCTATACAGATGATAAAGTTGTCAAAGAAGATGTCAGAGGTCATTGACCATAGCTCAAGGCCCACAGCAGTGAAGGGAGTCATTCTGAAAGGTTCTAGATCTTCAAAGAAGTCTGGGTTTGGGATCTTCCTGGGCTTCCAGATTCCCTGGAGAAAGCAAAGAAACTTAGCATCATGCAACATACAAAATTTGTATCCTTCACTTGGGAGGGGTGAAAAAAAGTTGCTTTGTTTCCCCACACTTGTACCAACAAAAAAAGATACATTGACTATCCATTGCAATCAGTAATGCAAGTTAATCTTTATTATGTAAATAAGTTTACAAACTAACTACAAGGCTAAATATTTTTCTAAGGAAGAGTGTCTTCCCTGCTTTCCTCTTGCTGCAGCAGCTTTGAGCTTAGCTAGCTTCATTTTTTGGCTAAGTTGTGGGGGTTGGGGAATAAAAAAATTGAACCTGTCCTTCAAGGTTATGTGATTTGCATGCCTAGCTATGCTGCCATTTTACTAAGACTATGAGGAATCTCGTTTTGCTGTATTGGGTAGTAAACTGGTATAGCCTAAGATGGAGCAGGGTCAATTATGATTTACTTAGAAGTATGAGACGTACCTGGTAGCTGGGGTTATCAATCATAGGAGGCTTCCATTTGCCTTTGTAGTTAGGATTGTCAACCATAGGCCGTTGCCAGGTACCACAGCCAGGAGCTGACTCACATTTAGGATTTGCAATCTGAGGTGCCTCCCACTCTCCATCCATATCCTCATCCCTGGAAAAAGCAAACTTAAGTGAGTTTGTAAAGTATCTTCCCCATTTTACAATGTAAAAGTAGTAAGATCGCAAACCCTAAGAACAAAGGAAAGTAGTCAAGAGCTTTATGGACAGAAAGCTTTGTAAGGGTTAAGCATTTGTTGTATGCTTTAAGAGTAAAGTTATTTGTATTTTAACCATACCTCAGAGCCTAAGTCACAGACCAAGACACCGCTGTGCCAAAACAAAATGATCTGGACCAGAGAGATCACAAGGATGCAAAGGGGAGCACAAGGAAACCAGATATTGGCTTATGTTCTGTTCTTGCTACTCAGACTTGTGTCTTACTCCAGCACAAGCAAATTAGCAACTGGGACACACTGCATCCCATATTCACAAACGGTATACAGGATGAACTTCTGTTGTCCAGGAGATGTGGCTGGACTACAGAGCCCCAACAGCAGAGGGTGCCAACAGGGCTGCTGGAGCTCCCAGGGGCAGCGGGACCCCACAGAGCTGCAGCAGCCAGGAGGCAGAAGTGCCAGGTGGCTGGGGAGAGGAACCCAACGGAGAGGCCAGTGCCTCCCCTCACAAGCTTCCACTGGTCCAGCAAATTCTCTTGTCCAGGATCGGTCAGGTCCCAAGGGTGCTCGGCCAGGGAGGTCCAACCTGTTATAATTATGATGCATCTTGTACAAAATGTGTCATGCGGGTGTCACTGGAAACAAGTTATGGTTTGCAGAATACAATTATCTTATTTGTGTGCATGTATCATTTTTGTATCTCAAGTTATGAATATTGACTATGCATCTGTATTTCAAAACTCCCACAAGCTATCTTACATCCAGTCAAGCCAGCAGAACAGTCGCCCTAAGAAAAATGTATCCTCATCTAATGGACTCTTGTGGACACTTCAGCCGGTGTATGAGTAATGTCTGCTATGACTCAAAGCATGCAAGTGCATGTGACTAGCTCATGAGATTCTGAATTCCATCTTGTGCCTGTACTTTTCTACAGGCTCTGCTGGGGACTTTGCTTGGAACAAAGAAGTTCTCTCCACATGGAAGAAGCTATAAAAGGGGGAAGAGACATCACCTCTGGACCTCCTTCCCCCTGCAACTCCACAGCTCAAGAACCAAGACTGAACTGGGGAAGATAGTTCCAGGCAGGAAAGAAGGAATCCCAGTCTGTGTATGAAAGATCTGTAAACTGTTCGCACCATCAGGGTAACACACAACTTGATCCAAATCTTCTTAAATTGCCTTTTTTTGTCGTCACCAACTTTGATCTGTACACTATTGATCACTTAAAATCTCTAATTAATTGGTTTTACATTTTTACCTAATACTCTTTTTGAAGTGCAAAATGGGAAATCTACTCAGAAGCATTGTCCTTTACACACTGAGGAAGGGGCCAACCAGGAGCGAGAAGAGATGAGACTTACGCTGGTCAGCCTTTCGACCAGAGCAAGATGGTACAGCTCTGGAGTCCTAGGATGGGGAGGGGGACTGGCTGGAGCCTCTCTATTGTTAGCTCATAAGTGGCTAGGCAAAACATTCATGTAACTGCAGCTGGGATGTCCCGGTCTATGAATATTTATGTAAGCGCAGGATCTGGAGGGGTCTGCTGTTTGTCACAACATCACATTGAGAAAGAGGGAGTCAAGGCTGATGGGCCAGAGACCTTAGCAATACCTCAGTATCAGGTTGCACTCTGGGAAGTCAATCCCAGGAACATTTTCTCCTACCAGTTTATGCCTGGTCTACGATCACTCAAGTGCCCTATTTTATTCCTGAAACCCAGTCAGTGCCTTTGGGTCAAAAAAGTGACTGAGTGGGGTCTGATAAGCTGACCCACAACAATTACTACTTTTATACAAGTTGGATAAATGGAAGTCTAGTGACAGCATACCAGTCCTCTGGTTTCTCTGCATCAGGGTCAGCTACATATTCTGGCTCATCATCCAGCCAACCTTCTGGCTTCACAGCATCATCATCAGAAACCTTTGCAGGAGCATCCTCATCCCTTGGGAAAGAGATACAAGGCTGTTATATATTCCTGCCAAGAGGATTTGGCCAAAAAAAGACACCCAACAACCCCCCCCCCCGCCCATAAGGCTTAAGACACTGTTGGATTAGATACAGGTCCTCATCGAGCCTGATTCCTATGACAATGAGTATATGAACAAGACTACCAACTGACTGAGTAATTATGCTTTGACTATGAAAATGCAAAGTAGTAACTAATGGAAGGATGGGGTTTTTTGCTACCCCATTCCTGCTAGTCATATGAAGCTCCTATTCCTTTGTCTCATTGTGTTGGGAGGAGTGTGCACTGAGACAGAATTGTAACATTTCACCTATCCTCAGAAAGAAGCATCCTAGGGAAAGCATATTAATGAGCAAGTATGTGATGTATTGTACCCAGTAAAATGCATTCTCAGGATCCAATTCTATTATATCTGAACTACCAATATTTTACCATGTGTCATTAGTCAAACTGACAAAGGAACAGAAATTTAGCTGTGCTGATTTAGCATTTTATGACCATCAAGGACAGAAGACAACAATCAGAATTGATCTGGAAAAAAGGAGTAACAGTGAGGTGGCTAAGTTCGCAGGTACTAAGAGTTCAAAATAAATGCTAAGAGCTACAAGAAGATCTCACAAACCAGGCTAATAAAATGGCCCATTGAATTCAATGTTGCCAAGTGCATAACAAGCTCATCTACACATGTAAAATGATGGGGTCTACTTTAGCTGTTACCACTGAAGAAAGTTTGGAGTCATTAGTGCCCTACCAAATTTATACTCCATTTTGGTCAATTTCATGGTCATAGCATTTTAAAATAATGAAATTTCATTATTGCAGCCACCCAAATTAAGAAAATTGAATTCTGCCAAGCTTCTTTCTAGTTTAAACAGCTTGAAAAATGACTGCACGTCCAATGTTACATTGGTCAACATTAACCAGTCAGCTTGGAATACAGAGGACTAAAAAGGACAAAATGACTAGCCAGGAACTGTTTTAGACCAGCACTAGGTTATTGAACAGCTTTCCCCAATTCCATCACTCGAGCTACTCACCAATCCTCTGGTTTAACAGCATCTGGGTCTGGGATTTTGGGTCTCTCATCCCAGTCCTCTGGTTTCTGGTCATCTGGGTCCTCAATCTCTCGGGGTGGGTTCACAGCAGGAGTCATATCATTCAGGAGATTCCCACTATTCACCACAGTGTTATCAACCAGGACTTCAAAACTATTATCAGGATTCAATACTGGAAGAGATGAGGAAGAGAATGAATGGAGTCTTTTCCCACTAACATAAGGAAAAAAACTGAGCTCTGGAGAGCTCATCAGCACTTTCTACTCTGCCACCCTCTTCCAAACCTCAATACTATAGCAATAATCCTTCTAAGATGAAGTCACCTCCACAGCTAAACAATGATGTCCAAAAGAGGTTGCTAAGGGGAAATAAGTTATCCCTCTACACAAGAATAAATAGGTTAAGACAAAGAAAGGCTTTTCTGGAGTGTCTTAATATGGGTACCCAATAGCCATTAGTACTATATAGCCCCCCAAAAATCAATTTTATCAGGAAAAGAGTTCTACTCTATACATTCATACATGTTACCTTACTTCTAAAATAGGGGTGGGGAACCTTTTTTGGATCAGGGGCCACTGACCCATAGAAAAAAGTCAGTCGGGGGCTGCACACAGTCAGAAGCAGAAGGAAAAAAAAAAAAGGCCCACAAAAACCACACCCTACACACACAAACCACCACACCTCACTGACGTGGCCCTGGACTGAGAAGGAGAAAGACATTCCCCACTCACATACCAGAGCCTAATGGGGCTAAGGCTAGCAGATTGTGTGCTCCAGTCCTGAGGGCTCCCCAATGCTGGGCAGGGGGAGGGGAGGGAGGAGCCCTGCGCCTCGGGGGCCAGATCCAGACAAGCCAGAGACCACATCCAGCCTTAGGTTCCCCACCCTTGTTATAAAGAGAAGAGTCTAGCATTGAGGGATTTATGCGCTTCCTCTTTCCCTCACTCCTCCTAAAGAGTCAGGTTTTGTCACTTATTTTCTTAACAGAAAGGACAGGAACTTTAAAGACCGACAACTTCAATGTCTTATTTATTTGAAAAGTAACTGTGGAAAAAAAGATTGTACTACTCTTAATGGATCACCTTTATATATGTTCAAGGTCCCCCCACCCCAGTCTTTTGTGATATTAAAAAGCTTTTTACTCCTTTTTATTCTTTAGCCTTGCAGAGGCATCAACAGAATTGTTTAGCAAATTCCTATCAATGAGGGGTGGGGAAAGTTGATATGTTCACCAAGGACATATATTGACATCTTTATTACTGGTAATAAGGCATGGAGTTACACAACCCCAGTTTCAATCTGGGTGAGCAATTAAGAGTTTAATTTTTACACTTATATTGATCATTTGATAAGAAATCATTGAGACCACAAAACATTAAACTGCATTCTCTTTTCCCAAAGAGACAAAGTCACTTTTCAGACTAAATCCCACACCTGCCCATACTATCATGCCGACATTGTTTAAAAAGTTTCTCCTTCGTTCAGTGAGCCTTAGAGCACAGCTCCAAGTTCTACGCTGCAGAAGGAAGAAATGCAGAAAAACAAAAACACCTTGTGTTCAAACTTTAAGCCAGTGAGACAGCACCCCAGTGTCTCTATACTGCTTTCATTCATATAGTCAGGAGCCTTGTTTCATCAGAAGTAGCTATCAGCTTTGGAGCTAGCAGACTGTAGGTCAAAGCTAAGAGTGAAAGATTTTAGGATTCAAATGACCAATAAGATTGTTCAAAATTAGGAAAACAGGACTAAGAACTAAACCAAGAGACATGAAGGAGAAACCTCTTTTCATACTACATAAGCTAGCCTTCAACAGATGGGTGTTAAGAAGAGGCTTTCCCTATGAAAAGTTATTCATTCCTATTGCAGGGTCTTGAACATTTCTCTGATTATATACAATATCCTGTCTACAACAGTGGCTAATAGCCACTAATCTTATCTAGCATGGCAATTCTTATGCTCCTATCACTGTTTTAACCATCCGACCAGTCTTCATTCTCCAATCCATTTTCCCTATCTGATTATCGGCTCTGAAAAACATCAGTGGAACAGCTATAGTGAAAATAAAGCGCCAAATAGAAAGCATATATTAACAGTAGAGATGTGAAGGACTAGTCGACTATCCGATAAGCAAATGCTTAGTCAGAAAGAGGTAGCAAGGGGGAGGCGAGGGGGGACAAAGGGGGTACTTCAAAGCGGCAGCGTCACGTGGAGCCTGGGACCAGACCCTGGGCTCCACACAGTGCTGCCGCTTTGAAACACTGTCAAGGGAGCCCAGTGTCAGGCTCCTCCCAGCATTTCAAAGCAGCAGCACTGCACAGAGCCCGGGAACAGCTGATGACTCCCCCGCTGACCCCAGGCTCCGTGCGGTGCTGCCGCTTTTAAACGCCATGGGGAGACTGGCCTCAGGCTCCTCCTGGCATTTCAAAGCAGCAGTGCTGTGTGGAGCCCAGGATGCTGTGAGGAGTCTGATGCTGGGCTCCCACAGCAGTGTTTCAAAGCAGCAGCGCTGCACGGAGCTCGGGGTCAGCAGAGAGTCACCTGCTGATCCCAGGCTCTATGCACAGTGCTTTCGCCTTTAAAGTGTAGCAACAGCCTTAGGGCTGTTCCTACACTTCAAAGGCAGAGGTGCCCTATCAACTTGAATAGTCAATGCAAAATGCATCCACTATTCAATTAATCAATTACCCACAATTTAACATCCCTAATTAACAGGTGCCAGCAAAGGATAGCTTCTACCATTTTCCCCTGCGGAGATGAAGCATTGCTATTTCCCCAAGAGTTTAGAGCCTACTGTCCCAAAAAGTTAAAGTACAGATATGAATGTATGCAACTAGAGAGTACCAAAGTTCCCAAATCAATTATATTAAAAGATATTTAGACCATATTTGGAAAACCAATTTTCCTTTATCTACCAACTTCAGAATCCCATTTTCCCCTCCAAGAGTTAAGACTCAAAGCAGTACATGGCTCCTTGATGAGATTTCTTGCACGGAAGAACAGGACAAAGAAGGAACAATTTTTGCATATGGATGGTTTAGTTGTTCACATACATAGTACAGTGGACTTCCGATAATCCGGCACCTTTGGGGCCTAGGTGGTGCCAGATTATTGGATATGCCGGAGTATCGGGAGGTACTCCGGCAGGGGGCTGTGACGGGTCTGCCGGGACCCGCACTGCATCCGGGGGGTGGGTGGGGAACGGCGCGGCACGGGGCGAAACCCTCTGCCGTTTTGCAGAAAGGCAGGGGAAGCCCCGTGCCGCCACAGAGTTTCTGGGAGGGGAGCGGGCTCCCCACCCCCCAGACTGCAGTAGTTGTCGCCGAGCAGGGAGATGAGGGGCAGCGCTGCGGGACCAACCCGGCAGCACCCCAGCTGCTCTGCTCTGCCGCTCGTCAGTTTCAGCAGCGACAGCAGCAGACTTGGGGAAAACGGAGGAGCAGAGCAGCTGGGGTGCTGCTGGGCGCCGAGCAGGGGGGTGAGGGGCGGCGCTGCGGGACCAACCCGGCAGCACCCCAGCTGCTCTGCTGCTTCCCCAAGTCCCGGCAGACCCATTACGGGGGTATAATCCCATTCCCCTCTTCTCCCCTTTTCTTTACCAGCCGCGAGTACCCATGGGGCTCACAGCAGCTCCAATTGTCCGACTGGCCGGAGCACTTCTGGGTTTCAGTCGGTGCCAGACTGTTGGGAGTGCCGGACCACTGGATGCCGGACAATTGGAGTTTTACTGTATATTCAGTTACTACTTGAGGACCTCTTTCCTTGCTCTTGCACACGCCCCCAACCTCCAAAAATTACCCCTTAAAAAGAGCTGCACATTTTCTTGAAACATTCCCTCCCAAATTTATGGCTGTTTTACCCAGAGTATAGAGGTGAGTCTTCTTATCCGTAAAGTAGGTCTTCAGATCTGCATCTGGACGCTTTGCATGCTTCTCTTCATACTTGCCAGTTTTGGGGTTCTTGTGCCGAAAGATGAAGTGTAATTTATAATCTTCTCCACATTTATCAGGACCAAACATGATTGTGTAGGGAGTTTTGTCATGGAATTGATCCTTTAAAGAGAACAATTGGAATAAATCAGTTTAGAGTTCAGGTTTAGACAAGAGAGCGCTTACCACAAGTGAACTTCACTCATTAAGCAGCTTGATTATACTTTAGGATGAGGTGGGGAACTGGGCCTAATGTGGCCCTTGCCTTGCCTGGATCTGGCCCCTGAGGTTCTGGGACCCCTTCAGCACTTGAGAGCCTGTGCTGGAGCTCAAAACCACCCATTGCTTCCCTACCGGGGGCTGGAGCCCATAAAATCTACTAGCCTGAGACCCCCTAGGCTCTGGTGTGCGAGGGGAGTGTCAGTCAGGGGCCATGTCTGAAGGGTTTGTTTTGTTTCTCACTTGTGTGCAGCCCCCGACTGATTTTTCTGTGGGTCAGTGGCCCCCAACCCAAAAAAGGTTCCCCACCCCTTCTTTAGGACCAAAACCAGTAACAGATGGTTGATATAGTTGTCACAGAAATTTGAAATGGAAGAAGCCAGTTAAGACAATCCAATCCAGAACCCTACTGGTGCATAGCTGGTCCCTGCAAATTCCATCATCTTGTTCAGTGGTCTTTGCTTTTCCCTGGCTAATAAAAAGGAGCTTTCAAGAACGACAGGCAATATTAAAAACCTCAAGTCATAAATTTGTATTTAAACATGTGCAAATGTTAAATAACCTATTAGATTAGCCAGAGGTGAATTTTTAAATTCCAAAAATCAGATATCCCACAATGCAAAAATCAGCACTGAAAAAGTGAAATCTTTACTGTGCATTTGACACTGCTGTGTCTAGTCAGTCTCACAATTTCCCTTCTACAGTCAGTTCTCAGTCTGGATAGCTCTCACAACAGGGAACATAAGGCATTAACAGCGTAAACTTGACTGAAAAGCCACAGAAGTTTGTACCAAGCATAGGGCTGATTATATGAAGCTTTAAGAATTAACTAGATGTTGGTTAACACCATTCCTTTAATCATTGCAACCCATGCTTTACACTCATTGACCCTATTTGGGCATTCAATTCACAAAGAACTGAAGAAGCAACTGCAGTGTCACTAAGTGGCCTTTCACATCTTCAATGGCATATCCTGGTCAGATGTGGATTTGTATCAATAAAGATTCTGATGAAACAGCTAAGGGGAAGGAGAGCAGGGACAATAATTTTGACTTCTACTTCCATGGGAAGGAGCCTACTGAAAACTGGAGGACTGAGAGTAAAGACATCCAGTATCTACTTACTAAATACAAAATCCTCTCCTTTTACCTTTCAGATAATGCTGCTGGAATAGTGGCCCATGGGCCAGGCACAAGATGTATTTAGTTCAAGACACTTACTGCACATAGTGCATCCTGCTAGTCCTACCCTGCAAGCAGCAAGCCTCTAGTACTTTAGGCACCAAGGTCTTTACAAGCAAACTGAAATGTAAAAAGTCTGATGCAGAAAAATATGATTAGGATCATCTTAGTCTATTTCTCTTTGCAGGCTCTCTCTGGAGCTCGATTTAGAAGACAGTCTTATCCCAGTCAGCTTTTCTCTGCATTAAGAAATGGATAACCTTTTTGGGTCAGCAGCCCCAGATCCACAGAAAAATCAGTCAGGGACCACACACAAGTGAATAGTGCACCACCAAAACAAAAAACAAACAAAACAAAACAAAAAAAACCACCAAAAAAACCACAACCCATCCCTCACTGACATGGTCCCCAAAGGAGGAGAAAGACACTCCCCACATTCCCTTCACACACCAGAGCCTGTGGGGGCTCAGGCTAGTAGATTTGTGTGCTCCAGCCCCATAAAGAGATGGGCTGGAACACCAGCATGGGCTTCCCAATGCTGGGGAGGGGGGGGGAACCCCAAGCCTCAGGGGCCGGATCCAGGCAAGCCGGGGCCCAGATGGCCTTAGGTTTCCCAACACAGCATAAAGAATACATTTTAATTGTGGAACAGTTGGTCCTGCCATGAGGGGATGGGACTGGACTCAATGACCTCTTAAGGTCCCTTCCAGCTCTATGAGATGGGTATAACAGCTAAAGGGAAATGTACAAAATACATGGTTTAGTGTGTTCTCTAGCAACCTCTCATGTGAGATGACTACTCTTTTGCAATAAGAGGGAAAGGTCTAAAAACGAGTGTTATGGATTCTTTTGGGGGAGAGACAGGAATGCTCAGCCCCTACAGCATCCCAGAGGCAACCATGATAACTAGATCTTCTGAAGAGTTCAGCATCCATCTGCTCACACTAAGGATAATGCAAGCTGCTCAGTGCAGACTACTTTTACAAGTCTGCACCTAAATACAAACAATTGCTTTCAGGCCACTAGGATAATACACTGGGGGGAGGAGGGGGAGACTTTTCTTTGACGTGTAATAACTCAACAGCATGCACACCACTCACCAGGTTCAGCTCGGTGGTTTTAGAAAGCAGCTTCACATAGGCACCACCACACTCAATCCCATTTTGGAAATTCACTTCATACCTGATTTTCATTTTGGGCAAAGAAGCAGAAGGCCATTATAGTACATGGAACAAACTAGACAAAAGTTCCCTTCATATAAAGGTGTAACAGAGCTTCTACACAATTAACTCTCCCCCCCAATAATAGTGTCTCCCACATTTCATGATGGATCTTAGGCAGAGGCATAAGAACCACAAACTGAACAGCTAGACAACACAGGCAAAATGATTAATTCATTATCCTATGCAGACTGATAACTCTTTCTCACTGGGAAAGTCCCACAAGATCAGCTACTCTCAATAAGACTGGATTCTTATGTATCTATCATGACCCGTCTAGCAACTATTGCTAAACTAGACAGGCTGTAAGCATCCCATGGCAAAAGAGTTGAATCAGTTGAAGACCACTGCCAACACACTAGTTTTACCTTGGAAAGGATAGACAATGCATTGAACAAAGTTCTATTCACTCTCAAAAACTGTCTTTCACTAGGCTCTTGCTATTACAGCTGTAGCAGAGGAGTGAAGCCAACTGTAGCTGTCAGTGTCACACTGCAAGGAACGGCTCATTTTTAGAAATTCAGACATAGAATGTTGCAATGGAAGAAACAGCATCCCCAAGAACTTGAAATGGAAAAATTGTGGTATGCTTCAGTACCAGTGTTCCCTGTAAGCTAAACACTTGGGCAGCCACTCGAGAGATTCAAATGCTGCCCAGCTGATTAGCAGAGTGTTTCTACTAGTAGTGCACATGCCTGAGTGAACATTAAATTTATTCTGCACATGGATGGAAAAATACCACCCTATTTTTTAAATTACACAAAAGTGGTAGCTGGTATGCTAACAGGTTACCATGTTATACTACTATTTGGTAAACCAAACATCATATAATTCTGAAATAAGCCACTAGCCCTTTTTGGTGCAAACAAACAACTATTCTTTCCCACTTACTGTACAATGAGGGGTTTGGTATCAAATATGAAGGGCTTTCTCAGTTTGGCAGAGATTGCATGATGCTTGGCCCGGGACAGCAATACAAGTCCTTTGTCCCCTGGAAGTTTAGTGTCCTTCATTTCCTGTACTTCCCATTTACCTGCAAGGAACACGTATCCTTTCATTACTATCAGAACCCACAGTTACTTGTTTTCTTAGTTTACTGAACTTCAACTAAAAATTATCCTGTACAATAGAGGTTAACAGCATTTCCAGAATTCAGTTATATTACCAGAATTATAAATTGGTGTACAGCTAGCCTTCAAAAGTTGAAATGTTAATTAGGAAAGTAACACTTCAACACTCAGGAGGACTTGCTGCAAAAGCCACAGCTCACTGCACATAAGCAGCTAAACACTACACCCAAATGCTCTGTAGTACAGATTAGCTTTTGTTCCAAAAGTTGATGGCACTCACCATCGTATTTTGCAATTTCATCATCTGTATCATCCTTCTTGGCCTTGGAAAGAACCCATCTGAAATGATATCCCCAGCAGAAATAAGAGATGGACCATTACAAACTTTTATACAAAGCCAGCTCTAAAGGAACATCCTGCCACTGCAAGAGCTACCCTTTAACTAGTCCTTACTGCATTCTGAACCCCCATCATTGATCAGTCTCTTCGGTAGTCCCGCTTGGACAGTTCTAGATTTGCTTCAAAACAGTTTTGTACCAGTGATCCTATTATCAGCCTTCCACTAGGGATAGTGCTTGTAGCACCATTATCTCCCTCTAGTCATATTTCCAAGAGAGGCTATTGAAAGCCAGCTTGTGTAATTCTATACGTGCACATGGTACACTTCCCTTTCTCCCCTTAATGAGCATCTAACAAAATGCTTATCTGAACATTCTCCAAGGTTTCAAGAGATATTAAAGTTAGGAGAAAAGTACAGTAAGGTAGTTATGAGTCATCTGAACTCATCTATTAACATTAGCTATTCAAGAATGGGTGCTCTGGAAAGGTTATTTCATTATACCTTATTGAAGGGCCAAAACGACTACTTCGATTACTTCACTAAAATCATCTTGAGAACACTTACCCTTCCAGGGTTCCCTTATCAAAGTTTTCCACAAAATAAACCTCTCCTGTTGGAACTGGGGTCTTATAGGTAACCTATTGGAAGAGGAAGATAAAACAAAAAAAGTTACACAGACCTTTAAAACATCTTTGCTGCCCTACGAAAAATTTTAAGGATTTGAGTTCATCTGCTTTTCCTGAATCAGACAAGGTTTCTGCGCCTGAAACATCTTAAGTTATTTACATTCCCAACAATTTGGTTGTCATTGCTGGAAAGTTATCATTTTAGTTAAAGGCTAAAGACACCAACGTCTAAGAATAATAGCACTGATAAATCCTGGTATATCACAAGATTCAAATGCTCTTACAGAAATTTTCCAATGGAAGAAATGCAGCTCAAGCTTCATTGCAATGCTGTTTTAAAATGAATGCCATTACTCTGACGTATTGAGTTTTTATGCTCAAGATGGTCCCCAGATCAGACCACCATGGTACTGGTTATAATAACCGGACTACCCAAGTGTAATTCTGTTTTGTTATTGTACGTTGAAATCAAACCTTTGGGGACGGAGGAGGGCTGCTGGCTTCAGGCTTTGACTTGTCTACTTCCTCAACACCATCTTCCAAGTCATCCTCAATATCAATTACATCATCACCATGGTCATCTTCCTCATCATGCGTCTGGACATCAACTAACCCAAGTATCAGCAATGTCACACACAGCAGCCATTTTAGTTCCATGGTCTGTACAAACAGGAAACAAGCATTATAACCTATACCCACGAGCAAGATAAAGGGTATGGTCTTCTGTAGTTCACTAACAAGTACCCAATAGCAAACAGGCAAGTGCAGCCCAGCAGAGATGAGAAACATACCACAAAGTTCCCTCTGTACTTTGTAAATCTCTCGGTAAATTTCATGTTGCTTTTTATCTTAGCCCTGTGCATACCTTATTCAGTACACGGCTTAGAGCAGTGTTAATGAGAACAAACTTCTGGGGTATACTATACGAAGTGTCGTATAAGCATTTATTGTTGCTCTTCTACAGTATGAAAAAGGTACCTTCCTGCTGAATGCTATGTTGTTCTTCCCATCTCGTAAGAGCAGGAGTGGGCAAAAGGGCCTCTGCAGGTTGGATGTAGCCCGCCAAGTGAGTTCATCAGCCCATGGAGGCCCTGCAGCTCCCCCACCCCCAGGCCAATTAGGGTCGGGGGGGGGGGGGGGCAATGAAGTTTCCTCTGTTCTGCCAGGAGTGCATAGCACTTCTAAGCACCTTGTGCTCCTTGTAGGGTAGGGGCAGGGCAGGGCAGAGGAAACTTCATGCACTTCGCCCTGCCCCCAAGCCCTGATTGGCCTGGGGGCAAAACGGGAGCACACAGTCTCCTCCCACCCCAGGGGCATGGGTGCCTAGAGGGAACCTCTGGCAGTGGGAGGCAAAGACGTCACATGCTCCCGCACCCCCAGACCAATCATGGTCTGTAGGCGGGGAAGCATCCTGGCCCCACCCCTTTTGCTTGCAGCCCGGGGCCACTTCAAAAATGTCTGAAGTGGTCCCCAGCAAAAAATTATTGCCCACCACAGCCTAAGAGAATGCAGGCGTCAACCAACCAGCCAAATACTGTGCATGCAAGATCACTTTTAGACAAGAATACCTTTGTCTAGGTTGATGCACTACAGATTACTCTGCAGCTCAAACTTCATAGGCAATTTCATTTTATAAATAGTTAAAAGCCACCTAAAAGGGTGATTAAAGAGAGGCTCTTTTTAAAAGCAAATCAAGTTTTAAATGGCTTTAAGTTTTTTTGCAGAATTATTCAAGGAGTTTGTTGGGTTACAAAAACCCAAGCCAAAAGCAAATCAAGATACTTTGCTGTTCCAAGACAGACAGTACTGCAGCAGTGCCAGCCATTTTGTAGGTCATCATTGCCACATCTCAAAAGAATCAAAGGACAAGTTTCAACACAATGTCATCTGTTGATTGCTCACACAATACCGCTGCCACACTGCACTTGTTTACTTCCAGTAAGTTATATCTCGGCTTCCTTTTAAAATTAAGTTTTTTCAAGTGGGAAAACTGAAGTTCAGATTTTACTATTTGTAGTAAGATGAAGGCCTAAAACATAAGCCAGTGCAGCACAGGCCTGGTCTGAGGCCTAGCTAACAAAGCAAAACTAAGCTGTGAGCAAGAGGCAGGCCCCAGCTCACAGAACTTCGCACAAACAGGGCTGAGAGTGCAAAACACTAATTGGTAATAGGCCGAGGTGCAGAACAATAATTGGTACTGGTCAGAAGTGGAAAGCACATAATATCACTAGCTCATTAAAAAAAGACCTTGGTACCCACTCGTCAGATACAGACTCAGATTCAGGAAAGGGTTTAAACTGACAGTGTGACGGATAGAGACGGTTTAATCAAGCCATAAGGTACAGGGTGATGGGTGGTATCTAAGTAGCATCAGAAGGTGGCAACCTTAAACGTCAGCAGTGAGGTGTGATTTGTTGTACCTGTTTATAAGGTGGTGTGGGGGAGGGTGGGGGGAGTGGAAATTTTCCACCGATTGAGTCACTCCATTGTGGCAAGTCATGTGCGTAATGGTTCAGTAGAGTCTACTGACAACTGTTACTGTACTTCACTTAACAATAAACCTGGCCTGGCACCTTCGATCCTTATCTGGTTTGTGGTCTTAGGGGGCTCTCTTGGGGTCTGCAGTGGAGACTAAGTGCACAAGTCTACACAGCACACATCACTAAGCGCACACACAAGCAGCCTTCTGGTTATCATCATCAATGGAGCCAGAGATCTGTGAGGACCCCTCAGCAGTAAATCCCGACCGCCCTCCTGAAGAACTACACTATTCTATACAACAATATTTAGAGAAAGTCTGATTTTAAGAAAAGGATAGATTGTTTAAGCAAAATGCAAAGGGAAGCATTACAATTCTAGCAGTTGTCTTTACAGTCCTACGCCACGTCCATCTTCAGTTTGCATCATACATGCTTTCTTCTCATAGCAACAGCCCAGCCAGAAAGTTACTGCACCAAGCAGCTCTGTGCTAAACAGGATTCAGTTCATCCAACAGTTAAGAGGCCATTAAAGGCATCACTATTCAACCAGTAGATTTTTTAAAAATAGTGCATAAAGGGGCCACTCCCTGTCCTATGAGGTCATAAGTTAATAGATGGACTGCAGGGCAACTGTAGAGCAGACCCTGAAATCTTTTTATTTACTTGTTAGAATTGTGAGGATTTTGTTATTATTTTCTCTGGAATCTGGATCCTGATTATGTCTTGACCAAGACATTTGGAACTTGACAAAAAAATAAACTACTACTGTCCAGTGTTTCCTGTAAGCTGAACACTTGGGTGGTCATCCATCAAATGCTGCCCAGCTGATTAGCAAAGTGCACACAGCTAGCAGCATGTTTCTATTGGTGGTACACATTGCACATACCCTGTGTACATAACATTTATTCTGCACATGGATGGAAAAAGTTAAAAGGAGCACTGCCCCTGTCATATGAGCATTGCCTCTGTCATATGGTATGCCTATATTGCAATTAAACACAAAGCTGCCCTGTGTCTGCTGACTGGTTTGTGGGGCTCAGGCTGTAGGGCTGTTTAATTGCATGAAGTTGTTCAGGCTCTGAGACCCTGCGAGTTTACCGCTAGAGCAGGGGCACAACCTGAGTCAAGTGTCTGACTTGTGACAGAAGAACCATAATATGAAATCAAAGTAACAGAGTTTATAAAGCAGCAACTACAAAACAAACACTGCTATCCTTGAAAGCTCAAGGGGTTTTTTTGGTAAGCAATTTGGTCTCTGTGCTAGCTCATTGTTGGAACAGAGTGCCCAACAGGAGTTTACATAGGATACTGCCCAGTGGAAAAGCAAGAACCTCCAAAATTTCATTTGGAACATGAGACTGAAAAAGTACTGAATAAAGAGGTGACTAGAGAGTTCACAGGGAAATAATTCACCAGACTACAGATGTAATACAATAGTCGATTAACCAATAAGCAAAAGCTTATCGGTTAATGCTATCAACTACACACATTTTAATGCAGAGCCTCAGCAGTGGACCTACCCACACTGCGATTCTGCATTTAAAATGTTGTAGGAGCTGGTCAGGCGGGCAACCTGGTGGAACCTACCTCCACTGCAGCTCTGCAGTTTAAATGTAGCAGGAGCCAGACTGCCTGCCTGGCTCTTACTACATTTAAACTGCAGAGCCGCAGCAGGGGTAAGTGCTGCACCTGGCGCAAGCCAGGACTGAGCCCTTCAACTTCCCTTATCGATTAATCATGTCGTCAATAAAAATTCTGTCGACTACATGATTAGCAAATTACCTGCTTCTTAATATTCCTAAACCAGACCATGAGTTACTAGGGGTCAAATTCTGCCTGGCCTCATTCTCTGTGCTATTCCCCATTCAAAATTAATGCATTTCTGAAGTATAAGGCCCTATCAAATTCATGACCATGAAAAACATCACAGACCAGGAAATCTACTCTCCCGCTATGAAGTCTGGTCTTGCATGTGCTTTTATCCTATACAGATTTCATAGGAGACACACCAGCGTTTCTCTAATTGGGAGTCCTGACCCAAAAAGCAAGTTTCAGGGAGGTTATGAGGTTATTGGGACAGGCAGGGCGACAGTGTGGCCATGCTTACTTCTGTGCAGCCATCAGCAGATGCAGGACAGCAGCAGCTGGTGGCTGGGCACCCAGCTCTGAAGGCAGCAACCTACCATCAGCAGCAGAGCAGAAGTAAGGGTGGCAATACTATACCATGCCATCCTTATTTCTGCATTGCTGCTAGCGGCAGCTCTGCCATCATTCTCCAGAAGCAGTTCTGAAGGTAGCATAAACTGCCAGCAGCAGTGAAAAAGGATAACAGTACCGCAAACTCCTCCTTTTCAGATCTACAGTTACAAAACACTGAAATTTCAGATTTAAATAACTGAAATAATGAAATTTCCTATTTTTCAAGTGCTATGGCCATGAAATTGACCTAAACAGAACATGAATTTGATAAGGCTCTACATATTAGTTCAAGGCATTAGTTTACCTCCCAAGTTTTCGCCTGTAGCATAATCATTCTAATTTCAGTACAGCCAGTCCCCGAGTTGCGAACGGTCGACTTATGACCGTTCGCAGTTATGACTGAAACTGTCGTAAATGGCGGACCCCAAGTTACGAACGCGATCCGCACTTACTAACAGCACGGTCGCGTGTAACTATGGGGTCCAACTTATGAACAAACCGAGTTACGACCAATTGCTTGGTCCGTAACCGGTTTGTAAGTCGGAAAGAGGCTGTATTTTCGTTTGGAAATGTTTGGATTATGATATCCCTACTTAGGGATACTTTTTTAAACCAGTGATATGGTTGTCAAGCACTAGACTGCCTACACATACCTTCCCCCCTCCCTACCGCCTCCTGTAAGAAATATTTTGACAGTTTATTAAGAGGCCCAGAACACATTACTTAAAAATGAGCCAGTAAGCATCCAAAGAAGGGAGCATTTGATGAATCTAGTTCATCCCCCACCCTACTTTCCCTAGAGGCCAAGTACCTAGGCTTGGAGGCTTGACATATCAGCTGTCAAGTTCTCCACATTATCTACCCCATACCAATTATATTTATTCCCACCCACAATCCAGCATGAAGCAGGATCAAGGGAAAAATTTCTCAAAAGTGACTGGGCTTTGTAAATTGCTAACTCTTACGCTCAGGTATACAGTTCTTCAGGCAAGATCAGATTAATAGTCTTCTCCTTTTCTCTTAAGGCAACAACTGTAACATATCCCAAAGCCTACTGCATGAAAAGTAATTCTTCTATTAAACACTGAAGTGAGAAAAAAAAATCCACAACCAACCGAACACCACAGACAAATATGCCAGTTACTGTACAGAAGGCAGAGTCTAAATTTTCATGTTGCTTCTAATTGATCCTTTAAGGTACATTCCAAACAACAGCAATTTTGTTCTTGCATCACTACTATTGTACAAATTTACAGGTAAGCCAGTTTAAAAAAAAAAAAAGTGGCAGTAGATAGACAAGCTGATCAAGTTTTCCATTCCTGCCTCCTTTTTAACACGAGCAAGTAGTTTCCACAAAGTGTTAAAGACTCTTCCCATGTGTTAACTTCTAATTCTGAACCTATGTGTGCAAATATACTCACTATTCATTCACAGTCTTAGCACCTCAATCATTATCATCTCCTAAAGCCAGGGCTCCATGTCATCACACTCAGTAAGGCCCTGTCTGCACTACATAGTTCTGTCAACAAAAACAGCGGAGATGCACACTGAAACGCTCCTCTCAATGACATCTTCCACTCTGCCAACATAATAAAGTCACCTGAAGAAGAGACAAAGGGCAACTTAGTGTCTAAACAGTCGCTGAGATCCTTATATCAGCTGATGGCTGTCATTCTTGTCAACTTTTTACAAGACAAACAGTTCCACTCCAACCCAGGTTGCACTCAAGGCTCCCAGCATGGACTATTACCCTGGCCTCTCTGTTTGGGAGTCCTGTTGCTCCCCCACCTCCTCACAGGGTTTTGGGTGGGACTGGGGAGGCAAGAAGCCCAGCCCCCCTCATTGCTCTGACTTATCTTTGTTGTCTAGACCTAGTCAGGGCCCTACCAAGTTTATGGGCATGAAAAACATGTCCTGAACTGTGAAATTTGGTCTCCACCAGATGTTAGCGGAGGGATGTCAATATGTAGACAACTACACGATTAAACAATAAGCCTAAGTTTATCGGTTAATCCTGTTGACGACACTATCATAGGCAGCAGGGAGACAGGAGCTAGCTTTAAGCCAGCTCCCCACGAGCACTGGATCTGCCAGCCTACCCTCACTACCAGTATGGAGGGTGAGAGGGGCAGGCAAGAGCTGATACGTGTGGAGAGCTGGCTTTTAAGCCAGCTCTCCACATGTGCTGGCTCCACGGACCTGCCTGCCTCCCCCTTGCTGCTTCCTACAGAGACAGCATGGGGTGAGGAAAAGCAGGCAGGAGCTGGTGCTGAGGGGGAGGAGTCATCTTAAAAGCCAGCCTCCCCCCCCCAGCACCAGCTCCATGGACCTGCCTGGCCCACCCCCTTGCACTGCTTTCAGAGGTTACATACGGAGCAGCAGTCAGCTCCCTAGGAGCCTGTGCACAAGGGGAGCTAGCAGCAACACAGGGAGAGAGGGCAGTCATGCAAATGGGGAGCCAGATATTAAGCCAGCTTCCTGCGCATACTGGGTCATTGGTTAACCATGTACCTGGTTACACTTCCACATCCTTAGCTCCCATAGTAAATATTTCAGACAGCATGTAACATTAGCTATAATGCAGACATACGTAAAACATCCAATTTCCATTTCCAACTTCAGAAACAATTCCACAGTTGGGCAAAGTCAAGAAGTTACCTTTTAAAATGAAGCCAGTGCTTCTGGGAACTGCCCATCAACAATTAAACTGGGAAAGCAGCATTGCTTCCCATTTGAGCAGCACTCGAGAGTTTACCACTTCTTAATTTCAAAAGACAAAATACAAATGGAGATTAGAATATGTCTCCAAAGGAGAATTTCTTGGAAAGTTGTGCAGTTGAACATTCAGATCTCAGTACGAGCATTAAAGGTTCTTGTAAAACAATGCAAAGCAAAAAGTACAGGTGAGAATATGGCTGCATGCAAGGTACAAAGAGGGAGTAATAATACAAACCAGAAGTCAGACAGCTGATGTATCCCAAGCGTAAACCTGGTTTCAACACATACTGCAAGGAGAAAGGATAGAGAGAGATGATGACTGTCTTTTACTGCAGGCATCCTCTTAATTGTTTCTGGATGTAGGTTCAGCCATTGCAGTTTATGAAACACTCCCCCATTATTTAACTTACATTTCTTTTAGGCCCTTACTAATGAGCTAACAAATCCTATTATTGTGTCCCAATACATCTTCGGACAGGTCCTAGTGTTTGCTAGCAGTTCTACTTTTCCCAAGTGAAACTCAAATGAACAGTTGTCCCTTTTTCATGGGATTGGAAGAAAAGGTGATTGCTTGCTTACCTGCCTTCTTCTGACAAGATTAGCCTGTCCCCGGATTTTTTTTTTTTTAAACACTACAGGATTGTTGCATCCCACAAAACAGGATTATTTTTGCACAAACTCATTTTAGAACCAATAAAATAAGGATGAACTCAGCAAAAGGTGCAAGTCATTTGACATTTTGGTAATCCTTAAAAGATTAACTATACAGCAGTCAAAAAAATTAAACTGTCACACAGTTACCATATCAGCAAACCCTTACTTTTGCAATGTTGCTGCTGGTGATGCTGCCTTCAGAGCTGGGTGGTTGAAGAACAGTTGCTGCTGGTCAGGTGCCCAGCTCTGAAGGCAGTGCAGAAGGAAGAGTGACAATACTGCAACAGGCCTGCAACCCACTTTTGGGTCAGAACCTCAAGTTTGAAAAAATACTGTTCTAGGCATGGCCTTCTTTTTAGCAACTTCCACTAGGATTCCACTCAAATCAGATTCCACCAGAAAAAACAACAGAGAAAGCTGGTCAAGAAGATGATGTACAAGGTCTCCAAACATTTAAAGCCTTAGAAGTGAGTTAATGAGTAATGCCAAAGGCAGAAACAGGACAGGGAAGCATTAAAGACAGTGCAGCATTCCACAGCAACTTATTTTTCAAGTCAATAATGCTATAAGGGGAGGTGGGCTACATCCCTTTCACATCCTGAAGATTTAGAGCAAGATTGGAGAATCTACATCCCACAAGTTGGATCCAGCCCACAAGGCTCATAGCTCCCGCCACAGTGGCATTATCCAGTGCTGGTACTACAGCCACGCAGGGGGCACTGTGCTGGAGCTCAGAACTAGAGTACCAGCACTGGCTCCCTGCTGCATGCGGGGGAGCCTCATGCCCATGGGCTCTACTTGGCAGGGAGAGGAAGTGGCTCTGCGTGCTGCAGAGAGGTGCTTCCCTGCAAGGTGCAAAGCCATGTGGAGCTACTTGCCAATTTTCACCTGGGTTGTTTGTTGTAATACGCACCATAAATTCATGGGAAAAATTAAAAACAAAACCCCAAAATGATGGGCCCTAGGTATGCTGGATCATTATTTTCTTGACTAACTGTCCCCCAGCAGCCCCCTAATGTTTCTTAATACAATTTTTTTTTAAATGTAATACACATTTGAAATAATAACCTACATTAGGCTCCATCCTGAAAGTGCAGACTGGCACACTCAGAAGTCTATTTTCCTGTCCAGGAAAACATTCTCAAAAACTATTATGACAATCCTCAAGGGGACTCTTGTCATTAGTAACAAAAGTTTGTATTATGTGCCATTTAAGATAAAGAACTAATGCATATAAAGATTATATGTTAATAGCTTTAATCTTCCAGTCTGTTCCACAAAATGGATTTTAATCCACAGCAACCACCATAAAAGGAGTCCCAACAGTTGATAGGATTCCTCAACCCTACTCCCCCCCCGCCCCCAACAGTTATTCAACCAGTAATAAATAGAAATAAGAACAAAGTTTCATCCCAAAGGAGAGTCCATTATGGCTGCCCTGTAATACTGAACATTCAATAGAGCTAAAAAACACAACACTGGACAGGGGGGAACAAAGTACTATTCCAGAACTCTTAAAGCAGTAGGGCCTTCTCACATTTTGCCGAACTCCCCTTGTGTCTGCCTGCTTTTTGATAACAGGAGGTCCCAGAAAAATAAGACAGATTCCTATTCATTGTATTACATTTGTGTCAAGTTTACAATGAACACATAATTCAAAGCTTCAACTCAAAAGTCATCCTAAATCAGCTGAATTGGTCAGTGGAACACTCATCTTCTGCCTTAGATCAATTTTCTTCCTACCTTTCCCTCCTCAGCAACCTACCATATGGAAAAAACACTTCAAGTCTTCAAAGAAAGGAATAGTTGTATATATGATTGTACAATGTGAAGATTTACAACATTAAAACTGTTAATAGCCACAGAATTTGCAATTACAAGACACCTGCACTAATTTACTAGTATTTCTGAGCTGCCCAAAGTTCTGCCCATTTGATACAGCATTTCTTTTTACAATGAAACCAAAAGATCTGATAGCAAGTAAAGTTTAGACTACACTCATCTTAATCACTGCTTGATGTCCTTCACATATGTAACCTATAATTAAGCTGAAAAATGGCCTTACTGTTGCAGCATCAGATTGGGACTTCTGAGACTTACATTCCACAGAAGATTTGGTAATGATTTCACACATGACCTATGCCAAGGCTTGCTCTCTTGGCTTCAGTCCCCCCCCCCCACCTGTAAAATGGGGATATATTTTTTCTCTTCTACACTTTGTTCATTGTGTCTATTTAAATTGACTCATTATTATACTTTAATAAGTAGCCCACAGATTACTTGACTTAATGCAGATAACATGTGATGTTGACCAGTTGTGTGAATGAACATTCAGATTTATTCCAAAAGACACTGATGACCAAGTGCAGAAATCACATGTACTTAGCTGTAGAGAAGAGTAATCAATGTGACAGAAGGATGAGAGAGATAGTGGTGGTATGGGAAGGATTATGACACAATAATTTGCCCTTATATAGTTGCTTTGTGTTCAAAGCCCTGGAATAACAGAACATCACAAACAGTAAATATGCTTGGGGTAGACAGACAAACCCTCCTTCCACAAGTTTTGTATAAAGATCTGATCCCAGGTATTAAGTTTTAAATTTTACATTGCAAGGCTCTTACAGTTTGTGTGTCTTTCCTATAATAGGCCACAGATTGGCAACGTACACCATATCATGCATTTCAGAGGTATTCTCCAATAATCTTCATAGCTATCACCATGTATCAAAAGGTTTGCTTAGAATCCTCAAAAATATTTCCCTTGAGAAGCAGTAGTCTTAACATTTGTGCCATCAAAAGCCTAACTTAAAAGAAAGCTGCAACACCCAAGTAAAACCTGTTTTTAGTAGAGTGTTGCAAACAAAGGAGCTTCCAAAATTAAGCTGCATTAATGGAGATGTAGTAAAGGAAAGGAATTCTGCAAAACTATGTTAGCAAATAAGGTAATTCATGCATACCTGGAAGCCTTCAGAGGCCACTGGAGGTACTGAAAATCAAAACAGATGGGTATTTATAACAAAAATTATGGAAATACCTCAAGATATAAGAATTCACTTAGTGGGAAAAGCATACTTAGCAGTCTTGCTGTCACTTTTGCAAACCAACTCAAATTTGTCTTGGGATCAAAAGCAACAGCCTCTCTTCCAGGCAGAGTTTTCCATTATCGTGCCAAGTTAAATGGATGAAGACAAGCACTGAAGAGACAGGAATATGAATGCCACAGATCCAGAATGGGCAGGGGAGGGAAGAAGGGGACAAAGTTAAGTTTATTTGGGAAAAAACTGAATAAGTTACACTGAATTCTTAGGATCAGAAGCTGTTGGAAGGGAAATGTTTAAAAACTAACTGTAGGGATGGTGTCACATTAAAGAGCCCCCTGATTAAATTAATCTGGCCAGCAGCAAGTCTCTATGCCACAGGCTAAAAGCCCTGAGCCTTGGTGTGGTTCCTGCCCACCCCCCCACCAGGCTGTAATTGCCAGCAGCACCACCACTTGCTCGTGAAGCTTCAGGGGTGGCACCTGCAGGCAAGGACAGCATGTGTTCATCTTCTTCCCCCCCCCCCCCCCATATGAGGGACCACAGGGAAATGCCAGCCATGGCGCCTTTGCAGCAGTGGTACAGGATCAGGGCAGGTGGGGAGCCTGCTTTAGCACCACTGTACTGTGAATGGGAGCTGCCTGAGGTAAGCACCTACATCCCATCCCTTTGCCCCAGCTCTAAGCACCCTCTTGCACCCAAACTCTCTCTAAAAACCCACATCCTCACTCCCTGCCTGGAGCCCCCTCCTGCACATCAAACCCCTCAACCCCAGCCCAGAGCCTGCACCCCCACTCAGACCCCTCACTCCCTCCTACATCCCAATCTTGAACTCCATTCTACATCTCAAAGTCCTTGTTTTGGCCCAAGCCTCAACACGCTCCCTGACGGAGCTGAATATGGCCCACTATTGATGTTTTTCTGGAGGTCAGTGGCCCCTGATAGGAAAAAGGTTCCCAACACCTGCCCTACTCCATTACTGTAGTATTTCAATTGTAAATGGTGTAGAGAAGTTTCAATGTTTTTTAAACAACATTTCTCTTGAGTCTAAGAAGTTTATACACACATAATTTTAGAATTAAGTTAAAGTGCTTTGGGCTGAAGCCAGGTGATTTTATGGCTGGATTTTAATAGCATCTTTGAAAAGACCATTATGAGAGTTTTGCAAGTTAGTTCTAACTGCAGACTGAACATAAATGCAAATATGTCATTGTTCTCGGTGGTTGTTATTCAAAGATGTATTATCCTATGCATTGTTACCTTCCCAATTTCACTAGAGCACACTGATGATTACTATCATTCTGCCTATAAGCCAGCCCTCAAGTTCTCTGGGGCACCACACCCAGAGCCAGACAACAATACTGCCAAATCAGGATAGTTAACAGATACACACACTTCTAGTCAAGAACACTCCTAAGCCTGATTTTCAAGTGCACACAAACTGCAAACCATTCTAGTGTGACTATATATAACCATTTGCAAAAATTGTTGCAGCAACTAAAGAGTACTGCTAACAGAGATAAATCAATTACCTTCCACATTTTAATGAATATTTACTACTACCACCACCACCACCACATATTTGCCATGAAAAATTAATTCAGGCTCTATGCAGACATGATACTTGAAGGCAGTTGTCAACTCAGATAAAGTTCCAAGAAGATGGCTGCTTACTCCATAATCCAATCCCTTGCTGCATTTCTTGTTCAGTCCAGAGTACTCTCCCTTAGAGCAATTTACTTTCCCCTTTCGGAGCCATCTAAAAGGATTAGAGGTAGCAAGACAGAAAGCATCTACTTTAACCCAAAGTTTGTGTGACGGCACACCACCACAATGAACAGCAGCAAGGGTTCCATTACTTTGAAAGACACACAGATTTAAAAAAAAAAAAAAAAAAAATCTATGTTCAGGAAATACACATTTTAAATTCTCAAAATGTTAGAGAGGTGCTGCACTTTGTAGGTCACCTTTGTTTTACATGCCTCTTACTAGGCATATTGTTTAATTTCCGTTTCCTCCTCCACACCTCACGGCTCTTATTTCTGGTGTTCGAACTCTTTCATTCCAGTAACTTCCACCCGTTTCCCTCCTCACCCTGGCTCTAGTCATACTGCTACAGTCCTGACTGCATCTTTCACCCTCTGCAGAAATGCCTGATCAGAAGAGCGATTTCTGAACACCCCGATTTTTGGCAATGACAGATCCAACCCTAGTGACTTCACCTCCCACATACAAATATTAAAACCCCACCAACTCTGCCTCCATCTCTCCTCCGCCCCTCCACCCAAGCCCACAATCTTTGCGCCTTATCGCAGTGGGATGAGCACATGCCCCCTTAGCCCTCTGCCCAGCGGGCCGGTGTCAGTCGCTCGCACTGTCGCCCCGCCCCACCCACGGCAAGAAGCTACCAGAACGGACTGGCTCGTCCGCAACTGTTCAAGCCCAAGAGGGGTGAATGGAAGAGCCGCTGCACCGAGCCCTGCGCGCACCCTGCGACCCCCGTTCGCCTGTTCCGGGCTCCCCCGGCGGAGTCCCAGCCAGGACCGGCAACAGACACGCGGGAGCCGCACCGACCCCCCCCTCCCAGGCTCCGCAAACCCGTTACAGGCCCAGCGCCCCGCGTCCCACAGAGCTTCGCTATCCCACCCCCACCCATGCGCTCCCCTCACACCAAGCCCTGCCACGCCCCGCGCCTGCGAAGCGCGCTCCCCCCGCTCGCTGCCCACCCTCACACAACCCCCTCCACGCACGCCAGGCCCTTCGCGCCCTCGCCCCCCGCCAATGCCCCAGCATGCCCCGCGGGCAGAGCCTTTACCGGCCGCCCGGGAGGGGGAGGGGGGGGGGGGAAGAGGCAGGCCCAGCCCCGCGCTTCTGCCGGGCGGGGGTTACCCCACTCACCTCGCCACGCGCCCCCCGCAGCCGCCGTCCGCAGCCCCAACGCCGCCGTCACGTGTCCTAGCCGGAGCGGCCGCGCGCGCGCGCCTGCCCGCCCGCCTCTCTACCGCGCGCCAGCTCCGCCCCACTCCTACATCCCCATTGACTGAGCCAGCAATCGACCTCCCGCGCCGGAGCCTATATCGCATTCCGATTGGCCAATGGCGCCGCTACTCGCCGCTTCTCCCGCCTTAAGCCACGCCCCTACGGCGCTGCCCTTCGTGGAGCGCGGTGATTGGCTGGCCGGTTGCGCAGGACGTGTGCTCTGACTGGCTAACAAGGGGAAGCGGGTGGAGCGTGACAGAAGGTTCCTGCGTAAGGGAGCGTTGGGTGCCTTAAAGAAGCAGCGTCTAGGTCCTGTCCTCCTTGAGCCTGGGAGCGATGTAGCGGCTAGGCCAGGACAGAGGCCGGTGCTGGGGCGAGTGGCGGGCGTTGGCAGAGGCCAGGACAGGGGCCAGTGCTGGGAAGGGGGAGCTGGCAGCAGTGTTCCCTCTATTCTGGCCCTGTGCAGAATAATTGTAGGTGCACTGAGGCACATGTGAATGTGCACCACCAGTAAAATCAAAACCCAGCTGTGAGTGCTCTGCTAATCAGCTGGGCATAAGAGGCCAATGGTGGGAGGCTGGTGGGAACTAGTAGAGGCTTTCTTTGCTGTGGCACTGTCTATGAGTGCAGGGGGAGGGCAGCACTGACCCCTGAAGGGCTGACCAGCAGCTGGCAGGGAAACTAGCAAGGCCAGCACCAGGAGCCCGTGCGCACACGCTCACTAGCAGTGCTGATGCAGGGAAAGCATAGTGAGGCAGTTCTTGCTGGTTCTGCTCTTGGGGAGTGGTGGGACTGCCCCCACACTCACTAGAAGTGGTGTGGCAGAAGGAAGAGATGGGGTGGGAGAGGAACAAGGGCGGGGCAGGGCTTGGAGATGGGGTGGAGAGAGGCAGAGCTTGGGGCAGAGGAGGGTTGTTCCAGGCCTTCCCCAGGCTGTGGGGGGAGCATATGGCTGGTTTCCCCCCTGGAAACTGCCTCACCAGTTGCTTCTGGGGGCCAGTGTTGGGGCTAGGGTTGAGAGGGCTGGAAGAGGCCAACATAGGAGTCAGGGTGGGACAGCTGGGAGAGATCTGCATAGGGGCTAGTGCTTAAGGCACAACCAAGGAACTGTTATCCCCTAGTCTGTTCCAGAGGTGGCCAATAATTTTTGATGGGGGGGGCCACTCCAAGATTTTGGTAAGTGGTCAAGGGCTGCACTTTTCTATGGAGGGCATGCCATGGTATGGCACAGAGGATGGGAATAAATGGGAGCTCAGGGTAGGGGACTGGAGTGCAGAGAGGGTGCAGGGTGTGTGAGGGAGTTTGAGTGAAGTGTTACCTGGGGCAGGGGTTTAAATGCAGAAGAGGATTCTGACCTGGGAGAGGGGTGCAGAAGGTTTGGGTACACTGGGGCAGGGGATTGGGGTACAAAGTAGGGGGTGTAGGGTCAGGGAGGGGGTATAGGTGCAAGAGAGGATTCTAGACTGGAGAGAAGCATAGGAGGGCATGTGAGTCTGGGAGGGAGTTGTGACCTGGGGTGGGGGTACCAGAGGGGTGCCAAGGATTTGGGTGGTTACCTGGGGCAGAGAGTTGGAGTGTGGGAGGGGGTGGGATGCCAAATGAAGGTTCTGGCTGGTAGGTAGTGCCTTGCCAGCTGCCCAGTGGGACTCAGGCAACCCCATTGCTTGCCCCAGACTGCTCAAAGTGGCTGGCTGCTGGGGCCATGTTCCTCTGCACTGTGCTGGCGGGGGGGAGGGGACAGGAACTTCACATGCTACCCTTACCCCCAGCACAGTCTCAGCCAATGGGAGTTGTGATGATTGTGCTGGGGGTGGGGGCAGTGCACAAAGTCTCCCCCACTTCTGCAAGGGGCACACAGTGCCTAGAAGCACAAGGCCTCAGCAGCTGGCTGCTTTGAGTGGCCTGAGGCTGTGGCAAACAGGCTGTATTTTGCCCGCCGCTAGTCTTTTTCTTCAGCCTAAGTCTGCCAATCTGTAACTGCAAGACAGTTACAGCAACTTGATAACACACCTCTCAACACATTTGCACATACTTCCCTTTCATCCTGAGCACTGCACGTTACCCAAAACCCACCCATCAAAACATAGTGCTGCGACCAACTGAGAGCAAGCCTAAAAAGAGGACATGCAGGATCTAGGCAGGCCTTCCATTCTCCAGTCATCTGAAGAAGTGGGCTGTGCCTGCGAAAACTCATGATATCATCTATGTGTTTTGTTAGTCTTTAAAGTGCTACCAGACTATTTGTTGTGTTTTAAGTTTTTCCTGTTACAGACGAACTTGGCTCCCCCTCTGAAAGTTTTAAACCAGACAGTCCTGGTGTCACTACTGACGGGGCATGCAGTAGGAGCTAGTTGTCCTTGAGAGGCCATTCTGGCAGGTGGTAGGCCCACACCATGCAGGAAGTATTCTGGAGATCTGTCAGCGGCCATCCTAGCACTACATCTGAGGCCTTGGGGTGTGATTTTTTTAAATGACGTTTTTATACCTGTATTACCACCAATTTGGGCAACCCTGGTCTCCACATATATTACTGTGCTGCACACCACTTAGGACTTCACTGCAACAGTCAGGACAGAATTCCCACCCTTTTGTTCCACAAATACAAACTAAAAGAAGAATCTCCAATAGCAGAACACTGTTGAGCTGTTCCAATTCTATCCAGTAGATGGCAGTTATGCACATACACAGCCCAGTTTATTATGCGTGCCACTGAGACAATACTGGTGTAAAATTCTGATAAAGTTTTCTATATCATGCAGAAAAATCTAAGCTATGCTGCATTAATTTCTCTGAAACAAGATATAGCACCGTAGACGTAAAATGTTATGCAAATGATAAGTATGTTGCAAACATGAGCTTCATAATTTTCCTACCAATGTTGTGAAGTGGGGAAAGTATAGTTCCCCATTGTTTAGAATAGGAAACTGAGATGCTGAGAGAAGGAGCAGTATGCGTAAGAATACACAAGAAATTACTGGCACGGCAAGGATGAAAACCAAGGAGTCTCTTGCTCCTATTCCCTCTCCATAGCTTACAAAAAGGTCAGTGTAGGCTAGCAGTAAATAGGGATCTCAGACTAGGGAAAGTTGAGACAGACTGCTAGCACCATTAACCCACTTCTAGATAGATACCACTTTAGTGGCCTGTTCTAACAAAGGGTGGGTGCTGTGCTAGTAGTGTCTGAATGTATTGCCCAGGTCAGGGTATAACAGGATTTTGTTTTAATGTAAAACTGTTTTGGGTATACTGAAAAGCAGCACACACCAGAGTTTTGGCTGAGTTGGTGTTTAAGCAAGCACAGGTTACTGAGATCTGCCCAAAGAATGCCAAGAGGAGTGATGAAAGTGAGAGAGATGACAGACACCACAGGGAAAACACAACTCTGTGACAGGAGGTCGTTGTTGGTGTTTTAAAATACATACATCAGAAAGTTTACCTGTAGTCACTGATTAACTGCTGTCTAAAGCAGGGGTTCCCAAACTTTTTGACACGGGGAGCAGTAAATCCATTCATGAGCTTTTGGAGGACCAGTAACATTCATTTGCATATGCATTAAGCAAATGATAAATATTCAAATAAGTTGTTTCTGGTCCTCCCAAAGCCCCCAGTGCCAGTGTTAGCAAAGCTTTTGATACAGACACCCACAGTATTTTGCCAGCAAGTTAAGGGAATATGTATTGGATAAATGGACTGTAAGATGGATAGAAAGCTGGCTAGATCAGGGTTTCCCAAACTTTTTACTTTAGTTGGAACGCGTTTTTTTTTCAGTATTGTTTTTTGCAGCCCAAAAATATAAATGCATATAAAAAAAGAATGAAAAATGAATAAATTTTCAGTGTTTCACCCGGCTGCATCCTCCACCCAGCCTGGGCCAGGGCTTGGGGGACCCGGTGCCACATGGACATCCAGGAGGTGGGAGCAGGAGCAGATTGGGGGTAGGGTATCTGGCTAGGAGGGAGGGTGCAAGGAAGGGTAGGGTTGCCAGGTGTCCGGTTTTGTACCGGACAGTCTGGTATTTGAGGGTTTTGTCCGGGAAACAAATTGAGAAATTACCAGACATATAAAATATCTGGTATTTTCTAATTAGGTAAGTTTTATTATGATTAGGTGTATCAGTCCTTAGCTGCGAACTGCCTGGCTGGTAGATGTGCTCACGCTGCATGAATGTGTCTACCTGCCAGGCAGTTCGCAACTACTTGAGGAAGGATATGGGGGGGGTGTGCAAAATGGAATCCCCGGGGCCGGACTCACTCGTGTGCCAGGGTCTGCATGTGCCTGTGTCAGTCCCGCTCCCCCCCCCTTCTCCTCCTGATCTCCCCAGTACAGCCCTGCTGACCCCGTCCAGCCCTGCTTCCGGCAGCTGGTTCTCTCGTCCTCCTCCTCCTGATCTTTCCCGGCCAGCCTCCCCGCCCCTGGGCCAGCCCTGGTTCCTCCGCCTGCCCTCCCCGATCTCCAGCCGACAGGCCCGCTGCCCCCAACCCTGCTTCCGCCACCCACTCACCCTCCCGCCCAGATCTCTGCGGGACAGCCCCGCTACCCCCAACCCTGCTTCCACCGGCCGCCAGCACACCAGCCCCGATATCCGCGGGACAGCCCCACTGCCCCCAAAACTGCTTCCGCCAGCCGCTCGCGCCCCTCCCATCTCCGCAGGACAGCCCCGCTGCCTCCAACCCTGCTTCCACTGCCCGCCTGCCCATCTGCCCAGATCTCCGCGGGACAGCCCTGCTGCCCCCAACCCTGCTTCTGCCGGCCGCCCACCTCCCCCCATCTCCGTGGGACAGCCCTGCTGCCCCCAACCCTGCTTCCCAGCGGCCGGTTCCGCGCCCCCCCCCCCCCCCACACCTCCTCCCAGCCTGCCCCGCTCTGCTCCCCTCCCGGCAGCCACACCGAGGCCCAGTATTTTTTTCCCGCAGCCCGGTACCGGGCCGTGGCCCATAGTTTGGAAAACTCTGGTCTAAAGGAAACCATTTCTGGTTTTTTAAAATAAATTTTAAGGAGGGCAACACCACAAATGTGGTGTGAGGGGAGATGACCACAACTAAGGATGAGTCAGAGAGCCCAGAATCTTCTTGGAAAGGCATGAAATTCAAAACCAAGAACAGATTAGCCAGGTCCTAGAATAATTGTAACAGAGATGTAGCCATGTTAGTCTGGTCTGGCTGAAACAAAAGACAGGACTATGCAGCACTTTAAAGACTAACGAGATGGTTTATTAGGTGGTTGGTTCTTCATCTGATAATAGTTCTTCTCTGGCACTGTCTCAAGATCAGACACCGAGCCGCACCACCTCCTTTCCTTCAGCTAGTTCCTTATTTCAGTTCTCTCCAAGGGTGGATCTCCTACCAGTGTAAATTTTGAGTCCTGCCCACCATTTGCATTACAATTGCCTATATCCCCATCCCACTCCTACCCCATCATTTTGAGCTCTGTTTTCACCGCAGCTGATAAGAAACAAAAACTACCTGGACTCTTTCACTTCACTGCTAACTGGCAGACAGCAAATGAAAAATAAACCAGATCAGGAGCTTTGGGGCCATCAGTGGCTCTGTGCTCTGGCAAGGCAGCAGGAAGTAAATACAACTGAACAGGAGAAAATTGAGTTTGCTCACTTGAACATTGCTCTGGGAGAGTAGAGAAAAACCCATTTCCATGCATTGGGTGCAAGTCATATGCTCCAGCAAGCATTCCATATAGAATAATGCCTGACATGCTATTTCTGTAAGGAAGTCAGGTGAACGTCGAGACAGTTCCTTGAATGAAGAGAACAGAAATCCAGGAAGGCAGAAAGAGATGTAGACATGGTCTAAAGGAAAGGCAGAGTTTATTTTAAAAGCAGGGAAGATGGATGCAAGGAATTATAGATTAGTTACAAAGAATGGCGGAGGGAAAGGGGTAGGTGTTAAAAGAAAGAGGCAACTGAGGTCCAGGGCAAATCGTCAGTGAACAGAAATGCAGAGACAGGGCAAAGCAGCAGTGAACAGCAGTTGGGTGGAGATAGGGGGCTGCTGTCTAAAAACTGCTGGATTAAAAGGGGTCAGGAACACCCCCAAGAATTACAGCTTTACTGCCCAGAGCACATATGCTCATAAAGCTTCAGACTCACCCAAACAAAGGGGAGAAAGATGGGATCATTTCCTGGGAGCATATCACCATTTGCTGCCCTTTTTAATCTTCTCATGCTGCCAGTGCCTCTCAACAGCAGCTGCAGCTCTCCGAATTCATATTCACATAACCGGAGGAGATCGAAGTTGGTAGTTACAATACCTGCACCCTAAAGCTAGACATCTCCACCGCAGTTAACACGAAACTGGCAGCTCCTTGAAACTCAAGCAATATGAAAGCTTGAAATAAACAATGGGGCCAAGTTGTTGTATTACACTGGCAAAAACCATCCTATATGCTGTCAGACCTCGAGGCAAGGAAGACAAATTCATCCCGGCAGAAACTCCAGCTAACATAGGGACTGAACTGAGGGGGCTGCCTTGTGCCTGTTTGAATCTGTATCTGCAAGGGGCCAATTTGACCCAGTCATAGGCAAGGATGATCCTGAACACTCCCCTAAATTACACTAGGAAAGTAGGTTAAGTTTAACCAGTTAACTGATTAAACCAGGGTGGGCTGGAGGGGCTCCAGCCTGGCTGCTTCCAGCCCTGCACTGAACTGCCAGCTCCAGCCTCTGTGGACTAGGAGCCGGCAGCCCCAGGAGGCTGGAGCAGCCTTCCACGGGCTGCCAGCTTCCAGGTAGGGTTGCCAAGTGTCCGGTATTGTACCGGACAGTCCGGTATTTGCGCGCTCTGTCCGGTAAAAAAAATCAGAAAATACCGGACATGTGCAATGTCTGGTATTTTCTGATTTTTCCAGCTGCGCACCGGATGGAAGCCTGGCGTGGGTGGGAGGAGTGGCTGGGAGTCCCAGCTGGGAGGCAGGGCCGCGATTGCCGCCGGGAGCCCTCAGTCGGTTGAGTGTGAGGAGGAGGGGAAGCCTCCTCCTCGCTCATGCATTGCCGGGAGCCTGAGTGGGACAGGCAGCAAGTGCCCAGGTCAGTCCCGCTCCCTGCCGGCCAATTTGCTCACCCCCCGTTCCCGGCCGGCTGGTTCTCCCCCACTTCCCCTCCTGATCTTCCCTGGCCAGCCCCTCTGCCCTCCCCCCAGCTCTGCTTCCCGCTGGCCCGTTCCTCTTCCTGATCTCCCTGGCCAGCGCTGCTACATGCCCCCTGCCAGCTCTGCTTCCTGCCCACTCTTCCTCCCGGCCACCCTTGTGGCCCCCGATCCCCCCCAGCTGTGCTTCCTGCCCCCCCCTTACTCCCGGCCAGCCCCGAACCCTCCCGGCCGGTCCCCCCCCCGATATCCCACGGCCAGCCCCGTTTCACCCGACCCCCCCCCACGACCTGCCCTGCTTCCTGTTGGCCCCCCCATCTCCCTCCGGCCAGCCCCGTTCCCCCCCCCCCGTTAGCTGTTTCTAGGCCCTCCCCCCTTCCCAGCCAGCACTGCTCCCTTCCTGGCCAGTCCTCTCCCCACCCGCCCATGAAGCGTGTCCGGGTTTTTTTTTTAAATGACTACCTGGTAACCCCTAGCAGTAGTGATCCAGGTCCTTGGAGACTTTTTTTTTTTTGCCCCACCCCCTTTTTTTCCTTCAACAAAATTGTTTCTGGTGGGTTTTTTTTGGCGGGGGGTGATTGGTATTTTTGTTTCAGCCATCTGGCAACCCTACTTCCAGGTAACGATTAACCATTACCTGGTAAGCATCACCTATTAAGGGTGATGCTTACTGGGTAACCAGTTATCCATTCACATCCCTAAATTACACCCTAGATTTCATGACTCTATGTCCCTTTCCTCCTCATTCTTCCTCTGACCCATCCTTGCTCTGCTCCAGAATGCCCCCTGAGCCAGTGGTATTCACTGTGAGGGTTTTATGCCTGCATTATTATGCTTTTGTGCTAGTGTAGTTGGCCTAAGGAGGTCATAGACAAGCATGAATTAGTCTTCTGCTAAAATCTGATCCATTGTGAACTCTGTTCTGTGAATCCAAGGAAATACAGAGCTGGAATCCCCCTTGGGTGCAAACACAGTAGGAGGCCTCAACTGAATAAAGCAAGGGACTTCCAGATATAAGTAATAAAGTTACTTTCTTCTTTATAGTGCTTTTGATTAGTAGATCTCAAAATGCTTTACAAAGAAGATCAGGATCATCCCCATTTTACAGATGGGGAAACTGAGGCACAGAACAAGGATGTGACTTGTGATAGTCAGAGCTGTCCCATCCATAAGACAGTTTGGGGTTGGCGCCTCAGTTCCCATGCTTTGGGGGGCTCCACAGTGGCTGCTTCAACCATCCTATGGATGGGGCCCGACAATATAACAGAACACCACTGGTTGTCACCTACAGCCCCCAGCTAAAACCCTTCCAGTGCACTGACAACCTACAACCGATCCTGGAAAATGATCCCTTACTTTCACAGTTCTTTGGAGGCAGGCCAGTCCTCACATACGGATAGTTCCCCAGTCTGAAGCAATACTCACCAGCAGCCACAAATCACTACAGAAACACTAACCCAGGAACCTATTCCTGCAACAAATTCTGTTGCCAACTCTGTCCACATAGCTACCCTAGTGACACCATCACAGGACCCAACCACATCAGCCACACCATCAGGGGCTCATCCACCTGCACATCCACTAATAGTCCCATACATAGGAATTTCTGTGGGAGGGGTGCTTCTTTTGTAAATGTGGACTGCACATTTTTTAAATATAAAGGAATTCAAAATAGTCATGCAATGAGTGTGCATATGAGAGGTTAATGAAAAATGTGAATGGAAAGAATGATTGGTAAAATGATTTTGTTATACTAAAAATTTGCACAGTAGTAAAGGTTATATAGAAATTACCTTCTGGGATTATGGCGGGCAGTGCAGCCGCCATGCCATCCTGCCCCCCACCCCCTGCCCGCTCCCTTGGCCGCCTCTGCCTGCTGCTGCTCTACCAGCTGGGTGAGGCCAGTGCCAGGTGAGAGCGGGTGGGGCTTCCAGCCAGTGGGGCCAGGCCTGGGCTGCTCCTCACAGGTGGGGGCGCTGTTTCTCTGGCCCTGCTGTGCTGCCACCAGCTCCGCCCACCTCAATACAGCGCTCTCCCATCCCCCTAACAGAGCCCCCTCACACTTACTTGGGGAAACATGGGGGTGCATTTGCACCCGCTTGCATACAGGCCTGACTATGGTAATATATGCCATCAAGTGCCAGCAATGCCCCTCTGCCATGTATATTGACCAAACCAGACAGTTTCTGCACCAAAGGTTAAATGGAAACAAATCAAACATTAAGAAAGGTAGCATACAAAAACCAGTATGAGACCACTTTAACCTCCCTAGATGGTCAGGCAGAGGAGGTTTCAGCAGATGAAGTGGAAGACTGGATTTGGGTAAGTTCTTTTTAACTTAAAGTACTGATCACCAGCAAGGGAAAATTGTTTGCATTTTGTTTCTAATGTTATAATCGTTTCATACTTCCTGGTGAGGAGGAGCAAATATTTGCCTGCAAATCAGATTTTGTAAAGAGTGATTTGCAGTCCTTGATTTTTAACTAGCATTCCTCACCTAGCCAGTGTCACTGTTGTGATCATGAAGTTGAAAGAGGATGGGGAGGCTCTTTTTGGTGCTGTGCAATCATTCCCCCATCCATTGGCAGAGTTGTAGTGCCTTGTTAGATTTACTTTCAAATGTCTAAGTAGTGGGTGGTGTTTTCATTCCCTTCCACTACCCTGGGTGTGTCACCTGAATTAATCTTCTTTGAAGGGAAGGCCCCACTGCACAACATACCTAGTATCATTTTGCTCTTCCAAAACATCATTGGAAAGACTGTTACAGGTTAGGATTCACTTGCTACTTAAGCAATTTGTAATTTGCTACCCCATGTGGGGCTGCAGCACAAGTTAGAAGCAAGTTGCAGAGGGTTTAACTGGGCCTAGCATGTCTTGCCCCTTGCAGCTTATACTGCCTGTGAGATAAAGTAGATTTCTGGGGTGTTTGGACACACGTCTACACTACGAGTTTTCTCGGCAAAAAATATGCTAATGAGGGACTCATTCGTATGAGTCGCAATCTCATTTGCATATTTTCTGCTGATCCGTTTTTGCACTAGGGGTTTTTGCGCAAAAACAAGCAGTGTGGACGTTTTCTTTTTGCGCAAAAACCCCTTTTTCCGCAAGATCGGTAAACTGCTTGTTTTTGCGCAAAAAGCCCTAGCGCAAAAACAGATCGGCAGAAAATATGCAAATGAGATCACGACTCATGCAAATGAGTCCTTCATTAGCATATTTTTTGCCGAGAAAACTCGTAGTGTAGACATAGCCATAGGGTCAGAAATACCCAATCTAGCTTGACAAAGCAAGAACTGTGTGTCCAACTGCCCCCGCAGGCTCTTCTTCAGTTATTTATCAAACAACAATATAAAAAGTTCTCTAAACTACAACCCCTAGCTACTGATAAGTTTTTGAGAGGCATTCTGAAAGTGAGGGACTGAACAGGGAAAAATAATTAGATGCCATCAGAAAGGCAAGGTGAGGTGAACTGTCACCTGTTCCTAATGTTGCTTGATTGGGAAATCAGCACCAAACCGGTCCTACTACTACTCCCAATGACTTTCAATTTGCAGCCCCTTGCTGCTTTCTGGTGGCAAGAATGTGCCTGTGTCTCCCTGTCAGAGAAGTTTTTTCCTCTCAGTATCTTCTGTTTATGCTTCTCTAATTTTCCTTCTTTGCCAGTGTTGAGTGGGCCTTTATTCAGTGAGTTTTGTTGTTTGCAGAATAAGGCACTATTCAGTATGGCTACATCTACACTACGAGTTTTCTTGGCAAAAAAGATGCTAATGAAGGACTTATTTGCATGAGTCACAATCTCATTTGCATATAATCCCTCATTAGCATTATTTTTGCCGAGAAAACTCCTAGTGTAGCCGTAGCCTACCTCTGTAGGTGCCAGGGATAAGAAGCCAGCCAGCATTGGTAGACAGAGTGCAGAAGAATGTCTCCCTTATAGTAGATTGGCAGATAAAGCTAGCTACTTTGCATTATTTATCAAGTTCACCAATTCATTTAGATGTCTTCAGTTAAACACACACATTGCATTTTGTACATGGAATAAATATATACCTAACTGATATCAGGCTCTGCTGTTGCCTCAGTTTCCCCATGTTGGGGTCCTCAAGAGACTGCAGCCAGATTCTCGTGCAAATAATGCTAGCGAGGTATTTTCATCTGGCTGCCATAGAAAGCCCCATCTTCTTTAGCTTTGAGTCCCCTGCAAGTCTCTCTCCTCTCAGGGATGGAGCAGGCTCCCCCTCACAGGCTTGTGTATGGGACTTCCTATCAGATGTTCCTGGTCACTTGACCCAACCACAGTGACTGCCACAAACCCAGATCCATCCTCTTGGGCCAGATAATTAGTTATCCACGTTGGGCTGAGCCCAACTCCTCAATAGGGTGGTTACTCAACCCTGTAACAATACCCCATGGCTAAGTCTACACTGCCGGTTTTGCCGGCAGTGCGTATGCAAATGCAGTGTGGATTAGCATATTGCTGCACCTCATTTGCATAATTTAAGCAAGGCAGGTTTGCAGGGGAAAAAAGGAGTGTGGATGTTTTCTTTTTGCACAAAAACCCCTTTTCCCGCAAGATCCTTATGCCCCAAAAAAGGAGGTTTACCGATCTGGCAGGAAAAGGGGTTTTTGCGCAAAAAGAAAACGTCCACACTACTTCTTTTTCTGCAAAACCACCATGCATAAATTATGCAAATGAGGCATGGTGATATGCTAATCTACACCTCATTTGCATACTCACTGCCAGCAAAACCGGCAGTGTAGATGTAGCCCATGAACTTAATAACATGAACATATACTCCAAGTATATCTTTGAACTGCCACATCTATGTCCACAACTCCTTCCAATACAGAGGTTTGGGGTCCAAATGTCTTAGAATCAGAGTTGAAAGAGACCCTTAGGTCATTGAGTCCAACCCCCTGCCTAAAGCAGGACCAATCCCAACTAAATTATCCCAGCCAGGGTTTTGTCAAGCCAGGACGTAAAAACCTCGAGGGATGGAGATTACCTAGGTAACCCATTCCAGTGCTTCACCGCCTTCCTGGTAAAAGTTTTTCCTAATATCCAAACTAGACCTCCCCCACTTCAACTTGAGACTATTGCTCCTCATTCTGCCATCTGTCACTACAGAGACTAGCCTCTCTCCATCCTCTTTATAACTTCCCTTCAGGTAGTTAAAGGCTGCTATCACATTCCCCACCCCCCCGCCCTTCTTCTCTACTCCTCGTAAGTCATGTGCTCCAGCTCCCTAATAATTTTCATTGCCCTTCACTGGACTTTCTCCAATGCATCCACATCCTTTCTGTAATGGGGGCGGGGTGCCATGCTCCAGATGTGGTGTCACCAGTGCCAAATAAAGGGGAATAATCACTTCTTGAGATCTGCTGGCAATGGTCCTGCTAATGCACCCCAATATGCCATTAGCCTTCTTGGCTACACGGGCACACTGTTGACTCATATGCAGCTTCTCATTCACTGTCATCCCCAGGTCCTTTCTGCAGAACTGCTGCTTAGTCAGTCTGTCCCCAGCTTGTAAAAATGCTTGGGATTCTTCTGTCCCAAGTGCAGCACTTGGCACTTGTCCTTGTTGAACCTCATCAGATTTCTTTTGGCCCAGTCCTCCGATTTGTCTACGTCACTCTGGACCACTCTGGTCTGGTTGAATGTTCATGGCTATTTCCTTCTAACAGAGCCTAATCCTGCTTGCTCAATTTCTCAGTCATTTTCTCATGGTCTCATGCAATTGCTGTCCCTGACTTCTGAACACCTAATTCATTTCAATGTTAGATCCCCTAAGCAGGGACGTATTAAGAAAGCCAGGCCTTCCTGGCCCCACCTCACAGCCTAGGGGAGCCCACAAACTGTAATAGCCTGGGGCCTCCACAAGCAATGTTCCTTCTAATCTTTTCCATTCATATGTGGATTTTTCCCATCCATGTGTGGAATAATGTTATGTGCACCGAGGCATGTGCAAATGTGCACCACCAGTAGAGACAAAAAACCTAGCTGTGGGTTCTCTGCTAATCAGCTGGAGAGCATCTGAATCTCTCCTGAGTGGCTGCATAAGTGCACAGCTTACAGAGAACACTGCCCACAAGAGTGAATCTGACCCTACCTCTGAGTTTTCAGGTCTAGGGCTTCTTACACTTTGAAACAGAACAGTCCCTTTTTTTAGGCATGAACAAAAGCCACACATGCACATAAGTTTTATTCTCACCCAGGGCCAGCTCTCTCTATCCATTTCTTCCACTGAAAAACTAGCAGAAGCACAGAAAATAAATGCACAATTTAGATCCTTCTCTGCCGTAATTTTTAAAAGAGGGACCGGGGGCCAAGTGAAAGGCCTGTCTGCAAAGCTCTGTTCCACTGTCTCAGTCATGCCTTCATCTGGCTCAGTGATGAGAAACCTAGGCTAGTGAGAAGGTCACATGAGTGACCCTACTTCTTCTCAATGGACTGCAAGATTGTCGTAACCAAGATGGTCTCTTGGGATAGAGTAGTTTTGCTCACTGCGCTTGCATACCTAGAATTTATGGGCTGTGATGGCTGAACTGTAGCAGGGCTTTGATTGGCTACAGAAGGAGCGCATGGCTCTCGCGGTCAATGTTTTTTGCAATCAGCGTACACCTCACTTCATGTTCCCTAACTATCCGTGTGTGTCATTTTACCAGTAGGAAAACAACTACTTGGATGGAAACCATCAGAATCTGGCAACCCTGCATGTGGGCAGTGGTAAACAGATTGTCTCACAAGCCATACACAGAACCCCAATGGCCGCATGTGGTCCATGGGCCATAGGTCGTCCACTGCTGATCTGGATCATAAGCTAATGGGTTAGAATAAGCCAGTCACCCCTCATATGAGCCTCACCCCCTTTTTCACCCAGCTGCTTCAATGGGCATCACCTGGCCCATGTTTTCAGTGTCCTATGCTGGTCCCATGGTCACAGTCTCATTCATAGGCTGTCTCTCTGCTCTATCAAAATCATATCAATACATTTTGGCTTCAATGTAATTTTATACACATTTCTAAACAGCTTTTAAAAGACCAAGTCCACCTTTCCCCAGCATCCAGCTCATCGCCCAAGTCAATTTAGACCTCTCACTGAGCTGTTGTGTAGCAGGCAAGAGTTCTTGGTAAGTGCTCACATATTCCACCTCTTCCTTCTCAGCTGCTGATTGGGACACTGGTGGGCTCTGCCTTGGATCTCTCATTCACAGAAACAGGCCCAGCAGCCTGGACTGCTTTAGCATGGAGATAGATGCTGGTATATGGCCTCTTCTAGGTCATTTTCAGCACTCGTGGGAGTCTGAGCATCTTGGGTCCTCTAGGCAGCATGGATGAGTCCCTGCTTGCTCCCACTGGATTCCCAATGCAAGTCTTGTTCTGAAACTTAGCGTGTTTGCATCAGTGGATGGAATGACATTTAAAATGGTGAACCAGGCCCCAAAATCCAGCTTCACAGGATGAATCCTTTAAGCAGGCCCTTCCTGACTGGGAACATGATGGAGACTTCTTCACGTTCCCCTTCCTTCTGAAACTGTAGGGCAGTGGTTACCAACCAGTAGATCGGGATTTACTGGTAGGTCTTGGAGCCTCTGACAGGTGATCTTGACTCGTTTGGCCAAGAGACTATCAAGTGCCTGCACTTCAGCTGCCCCTCCTCCCCACTGCTGCTCATCTCCTGCCCTTTGCCTTGGAGCTGCCCCTCCCCCTGGGAAGCCTCCTGTTTGCTGTGCAGGGAAGAGGAGGGAGAGGAAAGAGGGGGCATAACAAGACTTGGGATGGAAGGAGTTTGCTGGCTGCTTTAGAAAGTGCTTCAGGGCCAGGGCAGGGGTGAGCCTGCCTTAGTTCCACTGCACCACCACCCAGGAGCCACCTGAGGTAAGCAGTGCCCAGGTGGAGCCCACATCCCAAACTCCCACCCCAGTCATGAACCCCCTCCTGCATCCCAAGCCCCTGCCCTAGCCCTGAGCACCCCTGCATCAGCACCCTCCCAGAGCCTGCACCTAGAACCCCTCCTACATGTCAACTGCCTGCCCCAAGCTCAGCTCAAAGCCCCTCTCGCACTCTAGGTTCCGTAATCCAAGACCAGAGCCTGCACCCCAACCCTCTGCCCCAGCTTGATGAAAGTGAGTGAGGATGGGCAAGAGAGGGAGGATGGAGTAAGCAAGGGCGGGGTCTTAGAGAAGGGGCAGGAGGAAGGCGGGACAAGGGTATTTATATCTGAGGTATATCTTGGATTGCACTTAAATTCAAAAAGTGATCTCGTGCTTAAAAAGATTGGAGACCCCTGCTGTAGGGTCTGTGCTGTCTGCCTCAGGAGGTGAGTACAGACAGTACACACTTGGGTGGGGTATTACAGTGTTGAGGCGTGTCCTCGGGGTGGCAGATTGAGGAAGCCCTCTGTGGAGTGATCCCAAGGGGTTGCGCCGAATAATACGGAATAAGGCACTGTGGACCAACTTTACCTAGGAGAAGGGAAACTCTGATTCCAAACCGGGGCAGACTGAGCTCGCTAAGCCTTTTTAGGTGCATCAGTCTAGGAGACGGTAACTCTGATCTCAGACCTGCGCTCTCTCCCTCCAGCATACATGTGGCAGTTTCTGTGCCTGTGCATGATGGTCAGAGTGAGAAGAGAGAGTGGGGTTGGAACTCACAAGCCTGCCTCACTTAAATCCATTCATATATGAAGGTATCTCTCTTGATGCCAAAGATTTACCTCTTGATGAAAGTCCTATGGCGATGGGCAGGTGTCGTCGGATGCAGGTGGAGGATACCACTGGAAGCATTTAGTCACAAACCTGCACATAGGTGGCCCAGGTGTGATGGTCGTCTGTCTGCTGAATTGGAACAACAGCAGCTCCTGTATCCTGCCTGGGTGTCAAGGCAGCCCTATTTAGGGATAGTGCTGCTTTCTTCGAAAGAAGAGGGGGAGAGAAAATAATCGCTAAACACAGCTTGTTCCAACTGCACCCTGTCGGCTAACCATGACTGACTGGCTATCCAATTTTTGCAGTCACAAGGGAAAATCAATGACTAAACAGAAACTACGCTTTGCATCCTGGAACGTATGCACACTGCTTGATCATGATGATCGCCATGAACGCAGGACAGCAATCATCGGTAGAGAACCTGCACGTTATAAAATTGATGTCGCAGCTTTCAGCGAAACATGTATTTCTGGTACCAGCCAGTTCACAGAGGTTGGAGCAGGCTATTCATATTATTGTGTGGGCCACCCTGAGGGTCATCCAAGGCAAGCAGGAGTTGGCTTCACCATCAGGACACTGCTAGTCACCCAACTTGAATCTGAGCCACATGCCATCAGTCCTCACCTTATGACTGCAAAGTTTAGACTGAGGCAGGGACGATGCCTCATACTTGTTAGTGCATATGCACCCACTTTGACTGCTGCAGATGATGAAAAGGAGGCTTTTTATGCTAGCCTGAATTCAGTGATTTCTTCAGTACCTTTTAAATCCAAGCTATATACACTCTGTGATTTTAATGCTAGAGTTGGTCAGGACTACATCACATGGCCAAAGGTGCTTGGACATCATGGTATTGGAAGTGAGAACTCAAATGGCACTCTTCTTCTTCAAACACATGCGCAGCATGAGCTTGCTATTGCAAGCACATTCTTCCAACAGGCGAACAAATACAAAGCAACCTGGATGCACCTGTGACGGACCTGCCCTCCATGCTTTGTGAAATGGACTCATGGACATGAATACAGGGCCGGCTTTAGGAAGTGCGGGGCCCAATTCGAACAATTTTGACGGGGCCCCGCAGCAATTTTGGTTGAGCAAAAAAAAACAAAAACCAAAACAAAAACCAAACACAGCACAAAAAATCCCCTGCCAACACACACACACACCCTCCTACGACGCAGGAAAACCCTGCGCTAAACTCACACCTCCTGTGGCGCAGGCAGCCAACACACTCCTCCTCCAGGGGTAAATTTGTATAATTTTTGGTGGTGCCCCATTAACCACACCCCCTCAACCCTGATAACCACGCACTGACCCCCGTTAACCACGCCCTGACCCCCATTAGCCACACCCCCTGACCCCCGTTAACCAGGCCTCTGGAGATAACATGCTCGGGGCAAGATGGACACATGACCAGAAGTAAAAGGTGTCATGTCACGCCTCTTGAAGGGCTTTTCCCACCATCCTCCTACCAACAGGGATTAGTTTGGCCCCCACCAAACCCCCCTCATGCAACTATCCTGCAGTTGCATTAACCCAATGTGTGTGACATTAACTCGGGGGCAGAGAGGCTGGGGGAAGTGTTCCCTCTAAGGCTAGGTCTACACTCGTGGCTTCTTGCGCAAAAGCCGTTCTTGCGCAAGAACCCACAGAGCAGCCACACTGCCCGCCTGCTCTTGCGCAAGGAAATTTACAGTATGGCGTGGTAAGAGAGGGTGTCTTGCACAAGAGCTATGCTCTTTTCTAACAGGTGTAAGCTCTCTTGCGCAAGAGGGCAGTGTGGATCCTCGGCAGGGATTTCTTGCGCAAGAAACCCCTATGGCTAAAATGGCCATCGGAGCTTTCTTGGGCAAGAGAACGTCCACACTGCCATGGATGCTCTTGCGCAAAAGCACAGCTCGCACATGGCAGTGTGGACGTGTTCTTGTGCAAGACTTCTTGCACAAGAACCCTTGCGCAAGATGTTCTTGCACAAGAAGCCGCCAGTGTAGACATAGCCTAAGAGTTTCCTCCCATGAGCAGAATGGATTTTGTGTTGTGCACTTGTACTGAGTTCATGTGGCTTGTTTGGATGTGCCACTGTGGCACCCAAGTTATTAATAAATATTTTATAAACCTTTACCTTTTCTCTCTGCTGCCATGTCTCCTCCCCTTGCTCTATCAGCTCCCCTGGTGCCTGCTGCCCCCCAACTCCTCACCCTCCTGTGCTGTCCTGACTCCTGCCCTTCTCACTGCCCTCAGCCCTCCTGCGACCTGCCCCGCTCCACCAGCCCTTCTATCCCCGCTGTGCCCACTCCTCCAGTATCCCCACTCTGATCATGTGAGCTACCCCTCCTCATCCCCTCTTCTAACACCTCCCTCTACACACCTGCCCTGCCTCTCTCCTCTGGTGCTGGTCCCTCCCCTGCAGGTGTCTGCCCTTCTGCTTCACCCCCAGAATCCCCTGGCACCTGCACCTTCCCTTAGCCCTGCACCCTCCTGGTGCATCCCCCTTCCCTTACTGCCCCTGCCCCCTTTGCCCTCTTTTTCCCTGATGCCCATCCCCTCACCACTCTCTGCCCCAGTTCCCCTCCTGCCCCTCTGTGCACTCACACATCACTTGCTCCATCCCCACCTTTCTCATTCCCATCCCTTCTTTCAAGCCTTCTCCCAGCATCTCCTCCTCCCCCCTCTAACCCCCTATGCCCTTCCCCTCTCCTCTCCTCTCCCAGCATCACCCTGTCCCCCCTCCCACTGACACCTTCCCTTCTGCCCTTTTCCTCATTGTCTGCACTTGGCCCCCTGGCATTTGTCTCTCCTCCACGCTGTCCCTTGGTGCGTTCCTCTTTCTTCCCCCTCCCCCTCCGCACAAGCCCCTTCCTCTCCCACCCCTTCCTCTGTTTCCCCCTCCTCCTCCGCACAAGCCCCTTCCTCTCCCACCCCTCCACACAAGCCCCTTCCTCTCCCGCCCCTTCCCCCTAGTTTTCCCCCTCCCTTACCTTCTGCCTTCCACTTTGCCGGGCCAGAGTCTGCGCTCAGGCCCCAGACTCCGAACCCAGAGCTAGGCCGAGTGGCGCAACGCCACGCCAAGCAGTTTTAAAGTCCTGGGCCGTGACGTCACGTCACGCCTGGGTGTCTCCCTGCTCACCTGGGAACGCCGCGCATGGCAGCAGCAGCTGGCGATGGGGAGCCGCACGGCAGGGACGGACTGGGGCTGGGGGGGGGACGCTCTGGGGCCGGGGTGGGAGGACGCACGGGGGGGCCAGCAGGTGGGGGCCGGGGACCGCAGAGCTGGGGGAGAGACCCAGCTCCAAATATTGCTGGAGCAGGGCCCATGGCTCTGAATATTAACTCGCCACCCATGGCGCCCGGCACACTTCCGGTGCGGGGCCCGATTTGGGGGAATTGGGTGAATCGGCCTAAGGCCGGCCCTGCATGAATGTACATAACTCAAAGGTGGTTTGGGCAAATTATTTCATGTAACCCATCGATCTTCATGTCATGATCTGCTGGTTCTGTTTATCTTACTCTGTTGTATGTATCATTTGTGTGTAGAAAATTAGACACGTGGAGTGGGGAATACTCGGTGAGTTTCAAATGTGTGAAGGGGAGACATGGAGGGTGTTTCCTGCAACTTATAGATGAGCCACTGTTAAACAATCTTTCGTCCTTCAGTCTGAGCAGTGGTTAGTAGGGAGTGGCCTCAACTCCTTAACAAAAGGAATAGGAAAGCAGAGGCCTGGGTCTTTTGGCTGGGCTGCACCTGAAGGAAGGAGCCTGAGATCCCCGGGGTGGCGGAGCGAGGAAGACAGCCCTGGTTTGGAGGGGCAGCTGGAAAGGAGGTTTTAGGGTGAGTTTGATTAAGTTTGTACTGAGGTTTCAGGTAGAATTAGCCACGCGGTTTTGTTTCTTTTGATTTGTAACCTACTTTGCTCTGCCTACTTTCACTTATTACTACTTAAATCCTACTGCTTCAACTTAATAAAACCATTTTTATTTTCTATCAAACCCAGTGTAAGCGATTATTACCTGGGAGACAACCAGCATGCACATTCCCCCTTTCATTGCTAAAGGGGGCTTACCTAATTCTTTGGGGTTTGATCCCATCTGGGGAGTGCTCTCTCAGGAGGCTGGGCCCTAACATGCACTCTCCTTGGACCTGAAGTGGTTCAGTGTCTGTACTGCTTCTCGGTGGGGGCAGGGACCTCAGCTCGGGGCCTTTTGGCTGGGGGAGACCAGCGGAGCTGGCCCAGCAGGACCAGGCGGTGAGGAGCCCCAGAGAGTGGGAAGGCAAGTGGCAGTGGCCATGTCAGCACCCTGGGAGGCACCCCCGAGGGGTCGTCTGTGACCGCACCCCATCACAGTGGCGCAGAGAGCAGGGTAAATGTGCACAGCTAGTTGCTCTGGTCGCTTGTGGTGATTTTAGGTGGGTTCTAAGTGTGGTTTTGGAAGGCAGAGAAAGGGGTTACTAGTTTGTTATTTTCTGTTTGCTTATTTTGGGTAAGGGAAATGAGTAAGAGTGAGGTGTAGAAGGAATGGGAGCTGTACAGAATCCGGGAAGCAGCCAAGGAGGCAGAACTCAAGAGACTGGTGGAGTTAAAGCGGCGTGAGATAGAGGCCATAAAAGCCCAAGCTTCCTGGAAGCAAGCTGTCCACGAGGAAGCCCTAAAACTAATACAACTTGGAATGGACAGAGAAGGAAAAGCTCGAAGAGCTGCTCAGGAGAAGAGGGAAAGAGAGAGGCTGCATGAACTGGCTGTACTGGCTGAGAATTTTGTGCCATTTATTTTGGGAAATGACTTTTTTGATGTGGCTGAGAGTATCCCTGGAACTGTCAGCAATAAGGAGGAGCCTTGTGCTGAAATCCCAGAGGGGGAGGGAAATGCCACAAGGGCTGTAAAGGGCACAAGAGAGAATCTCTCTCATTCTCCTGCAGCTGAGCTGGATAATTTGCAGGCAGGGGGAGGGGTGGAGGAAGCCAGCCCTGACCCTGAGTCATTGCCCAGTATCAGTGGGTCTGTCCAGGCTGTGGTATGCCCAGGAGGGGCATGGGAACAGCAGGGGGCAGGTCCAATCCTGGGAGTCACCCCATAACAGCACCTTCGGTCAAAGATTTGGTATCTGATTGACTACTTCATCACCAAGCAAAAGACCTTTCTGATGTCAAGTTGACTCGTGCAATGGGTGGTACCAGCTCCTGGTCTGACCACTATATGATACGCAGTGTTGTCTCCTTGAACCTTTGTTCATCAAAACGTCATCATTCTGCTGTATGCCAAAAAAAGTTGGATGTAGGTAAACTTGCAATACTTGAGACACAAGCACTGTTTCAATGCAGTCTTGATGCTTCCTTAGTTACCAACAATGAAGGTTTAGAATGGTCACCCACTATTGAGGATGATTGGAGAAACATCAAAGATACAACCTACAGAACTGTTGTTGAGATCCTCAGTTTCCAAAAACACAGGCACAAGGACTAGTTTGATGACAAGGAGAGAGATGCCTAAGTTCTTCTTGATAAGATGCATGTGACACACCTGGCTTGGATCAACGATAAAGAGAATGCCTCCAGGAAATGGGCATATATTTGAGCTAAGCAGGAGGCAGAAGTCAAATTATGGCAAATGAAAGAGGACTGGTGGAAACATCAAGCAGTTAAACTCCAAGATGCAGCTGATAGACATGACGTTAAAGCATTCTATGATGGGCTGAAGGCAGTCTGTGGGCCACACATTGCTGGCTGAACACCAGTGCGCTCTGCTGATGGCCTCACTTTGATCACGGATAGTGCTAAAATCCTTGACCCCTATTTCAACAAAATATTAAACCAGACCTCAACTTTTGACAGCAGTGTTCTTGAAGAGATTCCTCAGTGGGCTAATGATTTACAGCTGGACATACCACCAACTCTTGATGAGGTACAAAAAGCTGTTAAACAGATGAAATCTGGAAAGGCACCTGGCAGTGATGCAACTCCATCCGAAGTTTATAAAGCTGATGGTGGCCAGGTGATGTACCATCTCACCCGTTTATTTAGCACCATTTGGGAGAAGGAGCTAGTCCCACGGGACTTCAAAGATGCCCTAATTGTACATATATATAAGAGGAAAGGTGACTGTACGTGTTGTGATGACCATCGGGGCATATCCCTGCTCTCTGTAGCTGGTAAGATCCTGGCCTGCATCCTTTACAATTGGCTCTCACTACATGTGTTTAAAAATGGTATTATGCCTGAAAGCCAGTGCGGATTTTGTGCCGGTCGAGGCACTGCCGATATGATATTTACAGCCAGACAGATACAAGAGAAATGTAGAGAACAACATCAGGACCTCTATGTGATTTTCATTGATTTGACCAAGGCGTTCGACACAGTCAACAGAAATGGGTTCTGGAAGATACTTGGACAAATTGGTTGCTCTGAAAAATTTATCAATATTGTTTGGTCTCTCCATAATGGCATGCTTGGTCACATCCTTGACAATGGAGACACATCAGCTCCTTTTGAAATATCAAACGGTACAAAGCAAGGATGTCCTTGGTCCTCTCCTGTTCAACATCTACATTTCAATGATGCTGTTAGTTGCTTTTAAGAACTGCACATTGGGCATACCTATTCAGTTTTGAACAGATGGCAGTATTATCAATCTCTGGCGACTCCAGGCTCACACTAAAGTGATTACTACAACTATTTGTGACCTTCTGTTTGCTGATGACTGTGCATTGCTGGTTCATTCAGTGGGTCATTCAGTGAAGGATGCACAGGAGCTTTTTGATCACTTTGTTACTTCTGCTTACCATTTTGGACTCACAGTGAGCCTCAAGAAGACAGAAGTTATGCCTCAGCCTTTTTGGAAAGAGTCCAGCACTCCAGTGATTACTGCTGCTGGTACAGTCCTTAAGGCTGTTGACAAATTCTGCTACCTGGGAAGTGTACTGTCCTCTAGCATAAATGTGGATCACGATGTATCTGCTTAACTAGCCAAAGCCAGCACTGCATTTGGAAAACAGACCAAACGCCTATGGAATGACCATGGTATTAAACTCCATACCAAGATAGCGGTTTATCAGGCAGTTGTCCTGAATGTCCTGCTGTATGGCTCAGAGACATGGACAATATATCGTTGCCATGTTTTGAAGCTTGATCAGTTCCATATGCATTGTCTGAGGAAGATTGCCCATGTGAAGTGGTGGGACAAAATTCCTAATATGGAGGTCCGTACGCTGTGTGGTGTCATGGGCATGGAAGCAATGCTTATGAACAAACAGTTTCACTGGATTGGTCATGTTATGAGGATGGATGATACACGGATACCAAAGATGGTCTTCTGTGGCCAGCTTGCTCATGGAAAACGCTCCATCGGTGGTCAATATACGCGCTATAAAGACTTCTTAAAGGCCAATATGAAGTCATGTGGCATATCTCCCAATGATCTGGAAACTCTAGCTCAGGACAGATTGTCCTGGCGAGAAACCATTGTACAGGTTCTTAATTGCTTTGACAGTCAGCATATCCAGGCATTGCAGGAAAAGCGGAGGATCCGAAAAGAACATACAGCGCCTGCAGTTGGCGGCTTTTTATGTGACATCTGTAATTGGCTCTGCCAATCAAGGATTGGTTTAGATGCTCACCAAAGGCTTCATAGAAGATGAGATCCGTAAATCGATGGCTTAGTCCAAGAAGAAGGGTGGGATAGGAGAAAAATGTAGTTTTAAGACATACTAAGTGTGCAGGCAGTTAGGAGTTCTATTCATTTTACTGGCTCATAAAATACACTTATATAAAGTGTGCTTTATTCCATAACCTTTTACTATAATTAAGTCTTCTCAGTTTTCCTGCAGGAAGATAAGTTGGTGTTTTCTAGTTTTCTTGTAAGTTACAGCTTTTCTTTAAAGAGCAGCAATAATTTTGACAACTCAGATGCCTTATTTAAACAAATACCTGCTTGAATTAAATGCATGTTGAGCCTGAATGTTATCTGTCTTTTTAATTTCACATCATCCTTCCCCCTGCTCTACCTTACTCATGAATGGAATTAAAATAACAGGTACATTTTAACCAACAAGACCCATTTTTAAAATTTGTATTTATTTTCTGAGCCATTCTCTTTTAAGAGAAATTGTATAAAACTTATTTTACATTACAACTTAGTATATACACAACTATAAACTGACCCAAGAAAGTTTCTAAATTTGTATTGATGTTTCTAATTGCTTGTTACCAACAACCACAGGACATACCACACTAATACCAACCCTGGGACTTTTCCTTGCAACAAACCCCATTGCCAACTTTGCCCACATATTTACTCTGCTGACACCATTACTGGACCTAACCAATTCAGTTATAAGATCAAGAACACATATTCCTGCTCATCCAGAAATATAATCTATATCATCATGTGCCGACAGTGTCCATCTGCTATGTACATTGGACAAACGTCTCAGACGCTTCGCCAAAGAATCAATGCACACAAAACGGATATCAGACAGTATTACAAAGAAAAAACAGTTTCTTGCCATTTCAGCCAGAAAGGGCATTGTCTCAATGACTTGATTACCTGCATACTGCTTCAAAGACATTTTCACACCAGGCTTGAAAGAGAAACCTCTGAACTGTCATTCATGCTTAAATTTGACACTTTACACCCACCGGGGTCTCAACAAAGACTCTAATTATCTTACCCATTACAAAGATAGCTTCCCCAATTTATCACCTCTAATATCATTAGCTCACAGACATTTACCTCCCCTCCCCCCTCTGTTCTGAAATTTGATTTGTCCTTTTTTATGTGTGTTCATTTTTTTGATTGTATCCCTTTGGTATATATGGTCATGCCTATTTTCTTCCACAATTTGATCTGAGGAAGTGGGTCTGGCCCACGAAAGCTCATCAACTAATAAACCATCTTGTTAGTCTTTAAAGTGCTATATAGTCCTGTTTTTTGTTTCAGCTAGACTAGACTAACATGGCTACATCTCTATTACTATTCTACATGCTAGGGATATATATGTGTACTAGCATATCAAAAGAAGGGAGTTACTTATCAACTGTAGGGCCAGTGCTAATGAGGCCAATTCAATCAAGAGTGGATGTGCCTCACTCCTGGCAGTTGATGAGGAGGTGTGAATACCAAGAGAGGGGCAAAATTGCCTTTGAAGTGACACAAGCATTCTAAATCTTATTCAGTCCTAATCTGATTGTGTTAAATTTGCAAATTAATTGCAACTCTGCTGTTTCTCTTTGTAGTCTATCAGCTGCTGGGTGTGAGACACATCCACCCTGACTGAAATTTGAGTTTTGGGTCCTTAATTTATTTTGGGTTTTTTTGGGGGGGAAAATAAAATGAAAATGCACATGCTTCATTTAAATCATTGCTCTGGGGTGGGGCTGAGGATGAGGGGTTCAGTATGCAGGCTACCCCAGAAAAGGAGGACCCTTTGGACCATTGAATTATAGAGTAAGAAGTGAAAAAAAATAAAATGCTAAAGGTGATCTGTAAAGGGATGAAAGGAGTATTGTCCATTTTGAGGATAAGGGGGCCTGAAGAATTTTAGCTATTTGATTGGTGTTGCTTCTGTTTAATATTAAAATGTCAGGACCTGCTTTTGCTGGGTGATTGGACAATTGGAGGGATGGTGATGTGACATGATATTGAGAGGAGGAAGGGTTTTTAAAGTTCAGATTCTTTACAACTCTTCAAACCTGATTCTCTTCTCATTTACACTGAATTTATGCTCATAGTGCTCTGCCCATTGCAGTGCATATTGTTCTGCTGTACACCATTCTAAGAGAGAGAAGAACTCCAGGGATCTTGGATTTGTTATTTGCTTTTTATTTCCTTTTGTTAAGGACACCAAGGTGATCAACATTTGGTCAAAAAATTATTGTTTCATGTTTAAATACTCCAATCTCTTGGACCGAGGTTTGATAGAAGTCCTGTCCTTCTTGTCTCCTCAAGAAAAGTCCAAGAAGAGAAGACAGTATTCCCAATACTTTCAAGCAAAAAACAATTGAAGCAAGTCCTCTGGTCTTCTTTATCCATCATAAAGAAGCAAAAAAAAGGGCTTCCTTTGTTTGTTTGTTTCCTTTGCTGTTCCACCATTAAAATAAAATGGGAAGCCTGTTAATTTCCCTTGATCTTTGGTTTAATTCCTGTCAACTAGGTTGGGTTGAGATTGTTTTCTTCCATAGTCATGTTTAATGATTGCTTTATCTTATTCCTCTCTCCTTTTCTGTTGAGTTTGGATGAAAAGGAAACTGCTCAGCGATAACAGAGAGGAAGGAAACAAAAGACCTAGTTCAGCTCTTGCATGTGCCAATTTTTCATCAGCGGGAGGACATTAATTTCACTGGTGCTGCTCCTGATTTACATAGGTGAAAATGACAGCAAGAATTCGGGGGAGGGGAGGGGAGGGGTATGACAGCGAGTTGGGGTTCCCCCGATCATGCAGCCCTGTAGCAGCAAGAACAGACTCCGCTCTCCAGTAGAATAGAGAGGGTTTATTGCTTTTCCAGGATACAGCACAGCCTAGATGTGACGTGGCTACAGGAGTCTGGACCAGGATGCCTCAGACCCCTTGAGATGGGGTGCCTCGGCCCTTAAACTCCCAGCCCCCCTCCTTAGTCTGTCTCTTTCATGATTCCAGCCAGAAACTGACCCTTCCCCCAACACTCACTTCCTTTGTTCAATCCCTTCCCCTAACCAGTAGAACCGGTTCGGTCACTGTCATGGGGGCCCTCAAGGCACCCCCCCCCCCGCTGGGCAGTGCTTACAGACAGAGGCCAGTAGGGGTCATCCACAGCCCACAGCCCAAGCACGGCAACCAGCAAGGTACTGACACTACATCACAAGAGGTTGCGGTTTTTGTATGTCCTAATGCATCCCGCACCCTTTACGCTCCCATTGATGCCAGTGGGAGCTTTTCCAAAAGTGAGAATTCCAAAGCTGACTGAAGGATTTAGACGCATGACTCCCATTTGTGTCACTGGGAATTGTGCGTCTAAAGCGCCTTGGTGGCTTTAAAAATCTCAGCCTGCAGGGTTTTACAGATCACAGAAGTGTAGGACAGGAAGAGGCCGCAAGTTGTCATTTAGCCCACACACCCCCGTGCACCGGAGGCAGGGCCAAAATAAAATATAATCAAATAAAATACTACCCTGCAAAATGAACTGGATGGGGGCGGGGGAGAGTTCAAAGACAATGCCACTATTATAGCAGAATCATCTCATGGGAATGTTGCATATTGATTCATTATTATTGTTTCACCACTGTTAGTAAATTCTTCCTTTGACACAGTTATTTTTGAGGATGAGTAATCTGAAATTAGTTAGCAAAAATATACTGGCAGTGCTGGGTCGCTAGGATCCAAAAAGCTGCATGATACATACACCCAGCATCTGAAGGAGAGCTTTGTTTTCTTTACAATTCCAGTAAGAAAAGTATGTTTTGGCCATCCCTAGGTGCCTGCATGTGTGGTCAGGATGTTCAGTTTTAATCAGACCTCTTCTAGGCTGCTGATTGTTGGGCTAGGAGTACTTATCTTCTGCTCCCAGCTGCTGGTCCACTCCTAGCTCATTTCTGCCCTGTGAGGTTTTCACCATTTCCCTACAATATATTCTTGGAAAGAGGAGGGGTGGAAATGGAAATTCTGAGCTGGTCACAGATTGTCACATCCTGTTGCTTCACTTTGCCAGATTTGTGCCTGTCAAGAGGAAAGCCAGGAACCACCCCATTGTTGGCATTAGTCCCTAGAGCTTGCAAGGTTGCTCAAGCCAACTCTCCCTACTTTCCATTAAAACCTATGCTGCCTGGTCAGGGGAGAGGGAAAGTAACCTGCAGAGCATTCTAGCAAGAAACTGACACTATATTCTGGAAGAGACAACATGCTGGATCAGATTCACTTGCTGGCTGCTGTGAGCGTCCTGGGAGTCCTGGAGCAAGGTATGGTGATTGAATAACCATTCTTCCCCACTTAGATTAGCTAGTTTACATCCTTGTCACTCGCCTTTTATTTACATTAATTAATAACTCCTGTGATGGGGTAAATTAGGCCATTGAACCTTAGGCTGCACCTAGACGAAATCCACAGCATGCTAGGTCCTAATTGCTGGTGAAGTCCAGGTGGGGGAGGAGGTAGGCAGGATCTATAAAGAGAGGCAAGCTGAAGGTGGGTAGGAAGAGCTGCAGGTATATGCCCTGATGTAAGGAGTGAGGGGGGGGGGGGGGAGAAAATGAGTAGAAATGATTGAGTAGGGAGCAGATCAGGGAAGGCATGAAGGGCTGGAAAGCAAAAGCAGTGAGCTGCTGGCTTGAGGGCCCCCCAGACTGAAACCCGGTGTTACAGGGTGGGCCTGGGTTCCCCTATGTGTGTCTGCTGGAGTGAGGCAGTAGGGGGATAGCTCATTTGGTGGTGGCTGGAAGCAGCCTTTGATAATATCCTGGAAGTAGGGAGATCTTTAATGTGGCTCAGCTAGAGGAAAGCACTGCAGCATCTGGCCTATGACAGGCCATTCAGTAAGCAAGGTGAATGACTGGCTGAGTAACTGCAGGATGTGGCATCTAGGGTTGCTAGGTGTCCGGTATTGACCTGGACAGTCTGGTATTTTTGCCTCCTGTCCAGTAAAAAATTCAGAAAATACCAGGCACCTAAAATGTCTGGTATTTTCTGACTTTTCCCGGCCAGGAGGTGAAAATGCTTTCCTGGGTGCTTACTTGGTTCCTCAGGGAGCAGGAAGATAAGATGGGAGATGGCCATCGGCAGCCTGTTAGGGCCAAAAAGCCTCAAAAGCATTTCTTAAAGGGGCCATGCTGTTTTTTAAAATTTTTTAAATTTTTTTTGCTTAACTCTCAGGGTCCCTTTTTTTTCCCTCCCCTCCCCCTCAACAACTCTGCTCTTCCCTTGGTTTTTTTTGGGGGGGGGGCGGGGGAAGGAGGGTGTGGGGGTGTGTTTGGTATTTTTGGTTAAACCATCTGGCAACCCTAAGGGCATCGGACCTGGTGGTAGAGCCAATTTCTCAGACAGATCTGCTGATGGGGGGGGGAGGAGGGGGCATTTGCTTCAGGCCTGGCAATTCAAAGGGGCCCAAAGCTGCCACTAGTGCAGTGATGGTGGTGGACAATGCTTTGGCCCCTCTGAATGGCTGCTGGAGCACCAGAGTGCTGTGTGGGGTGCTCCACGTTATTTGAGGGCTGGAGGGAGTGGCCCAATGCTGCACTCCCCACAGTACTAAAGGCTGACTGCCCTTGGTCCTGGTCCTGCCCCTGCTGGGGGCACTCACACGTGGGCCTGGATGAGCTACAAGGAGGCACTGCCAAGTGTTGAGCAGAGCAAACTCTCAGGTTATGTCTACACTCACGGCTTCTTGCTCAAGAAATATGCAAATGAGGCTAAGTGTGGAATATTGCTGAGCCTCATCTGCATACCTAATGAGCTGCCATTTTTGCAGTAGAGGCTCTTGCGCCAGAAGGAGCTGCCTACACTGCCCCTTCTTGCGCAAGAAAAACCCTCTTGAGCAATGCCGTTACGCCAATTACTTTTCAGGAATAACAGCATTGTGCAAGAGGTTTTTTCTTGAGCAAGAAGGGGCAGTGTAGACAGCTCCTTCTGGCACAAGAGCCTCTTCTGCAAAAATGGTGGCTCATTAGGTATGCAAATGAGGCTCAGCAATATTTCACACTTAGCCTCATTTGCATATTTCTGGTGCAAGAAGCCTCAAGTGTAGACATAGCCTCACAGTCCTGCTTTGCATATTACATTTCTGAGATTGTCTTAAAAGCTGAGGAATTACTGGACCACTGAACAAGTAGTTAGGCTGGGCTTCTAAATGTATTAGCCCTAAGGACTGTCAGTGATACCAGAGAAATAAGATGGGAGAGTCTAGGGAAGGACCTGTTTCTCAGGCATGGCATAAACCTAAACAGGCCCGTACGCAGGAATTTCTGGGGGTGTGTGAGCTGTGGGAGGGGCTGATGGCTGCCCCACAGCCCAGCCCTGCCTGCCCCTGGCCTCGCTCCTGGGAGAGGTGGGGGAAATCAGCCCCAGCCTTCCTCAGGCCAGCATGCCGCCCAAGCCTCACACTTACTTGGAGGACCATGGGGGGAGAAGGGGTGCATTCACACGCCCTTCGCACTCCTCTTGCATACGGGCCTTGTAAATCTTAAGTCAAACTATCTACACGGCTTGGGTCTGTGGAAAAAGTGTGTGGCCTGTGTGATGTAGTTAGATTGATCTACTGCAGATACAGCTCTGTTGAGGGAAGAATTCCTCTGTCAAAGTATAAACAACGAGAAGTCCTGTGACTCCTTATAGGCTAACAGATTTATTGGAGCATAAGCTTTTGTGGGCAAAGACCCTCTTTGTCAGTAGGGTTGCCAGGTGTCCGGTTTTGAACTGGACAGTCCAGTATTTGAGCTTTCTGTTTGGAAAACAAATTGAGAAAATATAAATGTCCAGTATTTTCTAAATAAGATGTAATGTAGATTATGATGTAATGTCAAGTGTGTCCGATATTTTTGTTGAAACCATCTGGCAACCCTATCTGTTAGATGCATCAAATCTGTTAGTCTATAACAGTGTTTCTCAACCAATGGTATGAGTACTCCCAGGGGTACTCAAGAGAAGTCTGGGGAGTACGTCAACTCAACTGAAATTTGGAGAAAACTGAATTTCTGTTTTAAGTTTTACAACGCTTTATTATTTTTGTACTTTTTACACCCAAAAATGTCATTGCCCACCCAGCTATGATTAACTTGTTTAAACAAATGTGTTGCAATGGTAGAAAAAAAGTGTCTGAAAACTGAAGGTACTGGGGGTACTTATAATTTTTTTTAAAAGGGGTACTTTATAAAAAAAAAAAAGTTGAGAAACACTGGTCTATATAAGGTGCCACAGGACTTCTCGTTGTTTATGCAGATTCAGACTAACATGGCTACCCTCTGATTCTGTCGAAGTAGTTACTGTCTCTCAGAGAGGTAGATTACCCTGCATTAACAAACAAAAAAAAACCCCAACCCCCCCCCCCCCAACTCTTGAATTAGCACAGGAAATATCTAAACTATAGTGGCATAGTGGAAATGCTTGGAGTGCAAATATACCCACTTCTTGGGAATTTCTTGATGCATCTTAACTTACAAATGTAGAAAACTCCCCAGGAAACAGGAAACTCCCTCCATTTTACAAATAGGCTCATTGTTTCCTTGAGGGACTATGGACTTCAGTGCAAACAAAAAGAAATTTGAAGAATGTCACATGGGCAGAAAAGTAGAGCAACTGGAGACAGTGAAGTAAAACCTTTCTGCAGGCAGGAAGCAAGGGATTCTGGTAGAAAGGGAATCTTCTAGATCTTGTTCCTCACTGCATGGTAAAAAAGCAAGTGGCTAGGAACTTTTTCAGGAACCAGTGTGCATGATTTCCTGGCAGGTCTGGCTTGGCACTTGCAAACAGCACACACGATTATCTAATAACATTGGCCATTTTTACTTGCTTTCTAGTGACCCTAGGCTTTCAACAGTGCCTACCATAGGGATACACACACCTATTACTTCATCCTAAACCCAGCTCACTGGACTCTGGGGAAGGGGCATGGGTGTCAAAAGTGTGTGTGACTGCCGTGGTGAGATCAAACTGAGGAGGTGAACGGTGAGGCTGTGTTCCATCAGATTCCTCAGTTTGTAGTGATCTTTCAGAATCTGGTACTAGAATGCAAATGAGAGAGGTATGTTTGTGTCTTTTCTGTCCTTGAAAAATAACAGGTCTGGCCTATATAATCATTCTTTGCACTGCATGTAAGTATATTGTAATGAGCCCCTTTGTCAACAGGCTAATTAAATGTAACTGGCATTTATGGTGGTGTGTTTGCAGTATGGTTGGAGCCACTTATTTGTGCCTGTGTAGTCAGGTTTGCTTCTTTCCCTAATGAAGGGCAGGGTTAGAGATGGTGATGGCTTGCATGTCCGTCCCTCAGTGCTTTCAGAACTTCTGGCTGCATAAACAGGCCAGACTCTGTAAAGGCACCTATTGTAATGCTACCCACTGATTCCTAAGACTGCTTCAAATTCAAGGTGACTCTCTCTCACTAGGGAAGTAAAGGGTTAACCTGTTACCTGGTAAGCATCAGTCTTACCAGCATGCTTACCCAGGTAACCAGTGAACTGGTGCCCCTTTCCCCCTCCCCCCAATCTGGGGCAGTTCCCCACCCACAGAATCCTGGTTAATATGTTACCCATTAACTTTTTTAATATCTCCCACGGTGAGAATTAGGGATTTGGGTTAGAGATAAGTGATGAGATTAAGTCACCAGTTCTTCCTGGCTACATATGCAGTTCATACAGATGAGTCCTGAGAGAATCTAATTTCATATTGAGCTCTGACACACAGTGCTGAGTGCTTTGTATCCTTCCACACAGAGGCCTGGAGGAAGGGGGAATGTTGAACCCAATTACAGAGACATGGTGATTTTATCTATGCTGCAGAAGAACATTTGTCTTCCATTTAAATATCTTTTCCCTCCTTAGAAGTAAGATGAGAGAGGATATCACTTAATAACTGATAAATATTTCCAGCCTGTGCACTTGACATAATAATATGTTGTTTCCTGAAATTAGACCCACATATGGCTAGTGTGGCATAAGTCTGTCCTGTGAAATCTGGATGGTATGTGTGGAGCCTTGTCAGAGCTGGAGATATTTCTCTGGAAACTCGTGAAAATCTCTCATTAGTGGAGAAATCCGGTCCCTTCCAGAGGCATCACTTTTTTTTTCCTGAGGAAATATTTGTATGAGTCCTGGGTATAATTCTTTTATGGTAGAGCTATAACAATAATGCTAGGAAGTGTGTGGGTGGGTTGGGAGAGGGATAACTCCATTGCATATGTGGACATTACACCAACTTCTTCTTTCACATGGTTGTGGAATGTTAACAAAAGGATCATGAGTGCTCTTGTAACATAACATGGAGCTCCATGTATGACAGTCTCCATGGAGGCTCATGAGATCATGCTTTCTTGTTTCTTTCTTTACAGCTTACTTCTCCCTCCAAGTGATCTACGCCAGGCGAGCATATGGGATCTCTCCTCCAAAAATCTCAGGGCCACCTGAGTTTGAGAGGGTCTTTCGAGCACAGTAAGACTAATTCTTTTAATGACCTGCTCTGTAAGGCCAAAAGAAGTCTCCTATGCTATTTTTGCTGACAGTCTGATCAGACAATTTGCTCACAAGACTTTAGAGTTGCCAGATGGTTTCAGAAAAAATACTGAACAAAAAAAAAAAAACATGCCAGGAAAAAGTTTGTTGAGGGGGAAACCCCCCCCCACTGTGGCCCCTTTAAAAAACCACATGGGTGAGGCTTTTTGGCCCTAACAGGCTGCCGGCGGCTGCCTGCCATCTTGCCTCCCTGCACCAGACCGGACAGCTCCCCGGTAAGCACTAGGGTTGCCAGGCTGCCTCTGTTGTGAGTGGGACAGCCCAGGATTTTCGCCTCCTAGCCGGGAAAAAAATCAGAAAGTACCAGACATATTATCTGAATTTTGTTACCAGACAGGAGGCAAAAATAATGGACTGTCCAGTTCAATATCGGACACCTGGCAATCCTACAAGACTTCCTCCAGGACTGCAGTTGATTACAGTATTGGGAGACCAGAGAAGGGGCTTTAGGGGCTACATGACTGATAGAACGGCAAGGACTAATCTCACCACTGCTCTCAGTCAGCCTGCTGTCATGGTGGAAGAGGACTGATTATTGCTATAAATCCCTCCTTCTATGGCCAGGGGTGCCATTTCAGATTGGGAGGGGGGGGGGTGACTTGTGCATGCCATGATTAAGGGAGGGAAGAGAGTGAGAGCATGCAGCGTGGACTGAGGACAGAATCTGCAGCAGTGTTACTGAGCATGCTCAGTACAAGCCAAGCACCAAATGGAAAGGAGGGAAACCAGTTCCCTCCCGCACATCATCATCTGTATCCAGCGACTACTAATGCACTGAAAAACTCTACTTTTTTGGCAGACAATTTAGCAGTTAGCTGGCAGGAGCACTGTATCTAATTCCTATATAAAAGAAAGAAAATTAAATAAATATTAGACCCACTCAGCTCTAACAATAACATATTTTGACCTCTTGTGGCAAGTCACTTAAAGGACACTTGCTAGCCTTAAAATTTTAATAGATATTCTTACTTTGTTTACTAACTCTGTGGAGAGAGACAGACCCCGTCACAACTCCTTGGCTCTATCTCAGCTCTGGAAGGGGAGTGGGTCTAGTGGGTTACTGCAAGGGGCCAGATACATTTAAGCTCTATAGAAGAACATAGTGGGTGAGGCCAAAGGTCCTTCTGGCTCAGTATCCTGTCTTCCGATGGTGGCCAATGACAGGTGCTTCAGAAGGAATAAAACAGAAGAGACAATTATCGTGATCCATCCCGTTGCCCATTCTCAGCTTTCTGGCAAACAAAAGCTAGGGACACCATTCTCCCCTATCTTTTAAGTAGGGTATCCAACAATGTTTTCATGATGTTCTGAGGATCCTTCAATTACTTGAATGCCCAGTCTTTTGTTATTCTTAATCACTCTGCCTCCCTCTTTTTATACCAAACTCCCTGCTCCAAAGGCAAAGCTGCAAGCAAGGGTGGAGTTTCAGGAGGCCAGCGTGGGGGTAGCCATGCACACCAGGATGTGGCTTGCTTTTCTTCTCATTCCCAGGACTATCATGGAGAAAGAGAAAAGTACTTGCATTCTGTGCAGGACTCTCATACCTGGCTGATGAAGGGAGGCGTAAATCATGGAATACAAGTACTTTCCCCTTGCTCCCTGATAGTCCAGGAAACAGGAAGAAAAGCAAGCTGTGTCCTGGTACACACAACTGCTCCCCCCACCCCCCCCCCAGCTTCCCAAAACTCCACCCTTGGCTGCAAGCTCAAACTCTGTTGCATTTAAGATCTGCCTCTGGAACCAGGATATGGGATTTAACAGACCTTAAGTATGAAATCCAGGAGTTCCAATTTCAGGGAGGGCTACTGTCCCCCGAGACCTCCATAAATGGCACCTTTGCCTATGGCTGGTTCAGTCTGGCACTGGTGCCAGGGTTTCACCTCAGGGGGGACACCACAATACCAGATTCACACGGATGGATTTCAAACAGTGAGTAGTCCTGTGGCACCTTGGAGACTAAGAAAATTATACAGATGAGTCTGATGAAGTGGGTTTTACCCATGAAAGCTCATGAGCCTATATATTTTTCTTAGTCTCTAAGGTGCCACAGGACTGCTCATTGTTTTTGAAGTTACAGGCTAATACGGCTGCCCCTCTGAGACTTGATTTATTAGGGCTGATCTGAAGCGTGTCACTGTGGCTCAGTTTCAGACTTTCACTGACACACCTTTCAGCTCTGCCTTGCAGAATCCAAGGCCCAGATTCTCTGCAGCACCCAGCCTTTGGCATAGCACACAAAATGGTGTAGGGAGCAGGATGGGGATCCAGCTCCCTGATCCCAAACTGGTTTGATGCCAACCCTGACAGAGTTCAGAATAGCTTAAGAGCAGTGCTAAACTCTGTCAGCTTGTAACAGCCACTAGGGAGACCTATCATCTGGGAATAGCCAGAGTACAGTGCCCCAACATAGCCCTGTGCCAGGTATTGTAGTGGGAAGAGGTATTGGCATAGGTTGCTCTATGTTCCCTGGGATAATCCCTAGTTAGGGAAAGAAGGCCAGTTTCATTCTTTGCATCACCAGAGCAGGGATCCTTTGTGCGGTGGGACCCTACTGAATCACTTATTCCATTCTCCTGACAGGGCAGGAGATAGACTATTCAGATCTCTAATGTCAGACTAGATCATTAGGGAAGGTGGCTGTAATGGTTAATAGAACAAGTAGTCGTCACTACCAACTTGATCCAAAGCTGCCAAGGGAAATATAAGGGAAGGTAAGGGGGTGATGCATGTATCAGAAATGTCAGGCACCAGGCTCACCGCTGCCCATGGTCATGGGAAGAAGCCACAACAATTGACTATTATGGCCCATATTCTGCTCTGAGTTGCTCCATAGAGCCCCATTATCTGGGGTTAGATATGTGACTTAAACCTGGTCTTCACTGGGAGTTTAGGTCAAACTTAGCTGCATTAGGTCATTTTTTCCCCTAAACAATAAGTCCACACCACTAAGCCTGTTCAGTCATCTATAAGAGCCATGAAAGTCTATTTCTGAACTCCTGCTTTCATGAGGAGTAATGCTAAATTCAGCCTTGCATGGTCCAATTTACAGTAGTGCAGCTGCAGTGCTGTGAAAGTCAATGTTCTTGGCCTCTGGAAGGTGTCCCACAATGCCCCAATGTGACCACTCTGCTGGTCAGGACTTTGAACTCTCCTGTTCTTCAGGTGAACAGGAAAAGCCCTGGGAAAATATGAATTTCGTGTCCTGTGTGGTGAACAGACCTCATAGCGGGCAGCACACCTGAGTAGCACCCCTGACCAGGAGTTCTCAGGTCACAAACGAGCACCAGCATGGAGCGTGCAGGAGATCCTGGACCTCATTGCTGAGTGAGGAGAGGAATCTGTTCTTGCAGAACTACGAAGCAGCAAAAGAAATGCAGATATCTATGCCAAGATCACAAGGGGCATGGAGGAGAAAGGTTATACCAGGGATGCCCAGCAGTGTGGATTGAAAATAAAGTAGTTGAGAGCGTCGTACCAAAAGACAAAGGAGGCAAATGGACGGTCTGGATCATCACTGCAGATATGCTGCTTCTCTGAGCAGCTGCATGCAATTCTTGGGGACAAACCTACCAGCTTCACTTGCCAGTCCGTGGATTCCTCCCAAGCACTCCTGAGGCAGCCTTGAGCAGCAGCATCATGGAGGACAGTGTGAATGAGGAAGAGGAAGGGTATGTCTACACTTGCCCCCTACTTTGAACTAGGGAGGCAAATGAAGCATACCGAAGTTGCTAATGAAGCATGGGTTTTAAATATCCCGTGCTTGATTAGCATATTCGTGGTCGGTCGCCATTTTAAAATGCTGGTCGCCCGAATTAACGCTCTGTGTGTAGACGCGGTAGTCCGGTCCAAAAGCCTTCCCTTGAATTAACTGTTACTCCTCGTGCAAACAGTTAATTGCACGAGGAGTAACAGTTAATTCAAGGGAAGGGTTTTGGACCGGACTACCGCGTCTACACACAGAGCGTTAATTCGGGCGACCAGCATTTAAAATGGCGACCGACCACGAATATGCTAATCAAGCACGGGATATTTAAAACCCATGCTTCATTAGCAACTTCGGTATGCTTCATTTGCCTCCCTAGTTCGAACTAGGGGGCAAGTGTAGACATACCGGAAGAGAATAGTTAGCAGGTATGTGGAGCAACCGATGTCTCTGAGAGCCAAGAACTTTTTATAAGCTTGGAGACAATCCTGTCTTCCAAGGATGTTTCAGTTGGACATTAATGCTGGGCAGGGCACATCTAGTGAGTTCACATTTAGTTTGCTAAAAGTGGGTTAAGGCAATTGGGTGTGATCTGTGGTTGCCATTCTGCCTACACAATAGGGGGGTCCCCAGAACAGCTTGTTAACATGTCTAGAGACTGAGTGGAAATACTCCCTGCACATCCCAATAAAGCTCTCATAGAGGAACTCTTTCATCCTTCTTACAAGGTTTATGGGAAGGCTGCCTTAATCCACCCTCCAGAATAGGACACCTTCCCATGCCAAGCCAGCAGTAAGTGGTCTGGCATCATTGTAGCACAAAGCATTGCAGCATAAGGTCCAGGTTTCTAGCCACATTCAGTCAACATCTGCTCCCTATCACTCTGTGGGTACATCTAAAACTACGTTCTATTTTTGAAAGAGGAAAACTGCAGTTTTTTCGAAAAAGGGAGTTTTTTAAAAAAAACCTGCATCCAGCCTACTTTCACTTTCGAAAGTGAGATCAGAAGAAGATATGCAAATTCCATGGGAATTTGCATATCCTCTTTCGAAAATAGAATGTAGTCTAGACATAGTCTCAGTGACTCGCAGAAGACTGATATCTCGCCTGGCAACCTGGAGGAAGCAGGGGAAGCTATTAGCTGATGCCTCTGCAGTAAACCTCCATTTGTTCATCCCCAAGGAGGCATGGCTTGAGCCTCCCAGCAAACGGGAGGTGCTGAACACATGGGCGCTTGCCCTGCTGCCATGCCCAGACTCCCTCCCTCCCTCAAGCTCATGCCCCAGCCTGTCCCTACCATCAAACTGAATCCAGCTGCTCCCCTAAAAACTCTGAGGTCTACCTGCTGCATAGTGGCTACCTAAAAGCATAACTGTGGCCTTGTACACAATGCATCGCTATTGTCTTTAGACAGACCTTCCTTTTATTTTGACAGATTAGGTGTTACGCTCAACAATGCATCTCCTGTTAAGTTTGCCCTTTACTTTTCATTACAGCAAGGACAGCAGTGAGCCTTCTGCTCACTCCCCTGGCCTCACCAGCTATCCATCTGGTGCAGATAAGCAGGCAAAAACGGATTAGGGATGATACATTCAAGGCACAAATGCAATCTGCCAATGTGGACAGGGAGCATTTAAGTTAGTGGAGGAACATGCTGCTGAAGGGGATGCATGTGGAGCATGAGGACAGGAGAGTGTGAAGGGACCTGAAAGTGAGGGACCGGGAGAGAGTCTTGTCATCCATGGTGGATATGATGGACCACATGACAGCTTTCCAGGATGCTCATATGCACAGGCACCCCCTCTCGCTCTTGCAGACCACCATTCCCTCCTCATCGAGTTCCATAGCTTCCTCTCCCAGGGGCCCTAGAATCCAGGGGAATCAAGGGCAGCCTCACACTCAGCCCCTAGGGGTGTGTCATGAAGCAAAAAGCTGTCCTCCCAATTGTGATCACACACATATGCCCCTGAAGTGCCCACCCTGGAGTCCTTTTCCGTCCCTGCTGTGTTCCCTAAATAAAAATGCAGGATTTCTGAACAACCGTCTCTTTATTGCTTTTGTTGAAGGGGGGAGGAGGATTACAGGCAAGGACACTGAATGCAGAGGCACCTTGTTGAGAGCAACCTGCATGACTCTCAAACTGGCCATTCATAAAACTGTCTTTAAGCACCCAAAAGCACATTCTACCACCGTTCTGCACTTGATCAGCCTGTAGTTGAACTGTTCCTTACTGCGGTCTAGGCTGCCTGTGTACAGCTTCATGAACCACAGGTGCAAGGGGTAAACTGGGTTACCAAGGATCACTGTTGACATTGCAGTGTCTCTAACAGTAATTTTCTGGTCTGGGAAACAAGTTCCAGCTTGCCAAAGAGGTAGGAGTTCCTAAAGATGCATGCATCATGCACCTTTCCCGACCATCCCATGTTGGTGCCTGTGAAATGGCCCTCATGATCCACTAGCCCCTGCTGCACCATTGAGAAGTACCCCTTGTGGTTTACGTACTCCTTGGCAAGGTGCTTGGGAGCGAAGATGGGGATGTGCATTCCGCCTATTGTCCCATCACAGTTAGGGAACCCAACTGTGGCAAAGCCTTCCACTATGTCCTCCACATTTCCCAGAATCCCTACCCTCCATAGCACAAGGGTATTGATCTCCTTGTCTGTTTTGATCACAATGGCCCCCACTGTAGATCTCCTCACTCCGAATAGATTCCCAAATAAGTGGTAGCTGTCTGGTATTGCAAGCTTCCACAGGGTTATTGCCACTCACTTCTCCACTGTAAGAAAAGGTCTCATTCTGGTATTTTTGCGCTTCAGGGCAAGGGAAAGCAATTCACAAACTTCCATGAAAGTGGCCTTACACCTACAGAAGTTTTGTGGTCACTGCTGATTGTCCCATTCCTCATAACTATGCTATCCTACAAGCCTGTGCTTGTCTCACGGCACCAGAACCGGTGTTCCACTGTATCCAGAGGATCAAATGCTGGCAGCATTTGCTAGTCGTTCAACTCAAGTGCTTCACAGAATAGTATGTTCATGGCCTCCCGAGAGTCAGCCTTATTCTGGCAGACGCTGGATATACTTCAGCATTAGGCTCTCCATGGTTAATATTATCATAATGCTTTGATGCTCAACAGGATCTGTAATGAGTTCCATGCTTATGATGTTATGGCATCTGCATGGATAGCCAAGAAAAAAAAGGGCACAAAGGAATTGTTGATGTTGTTCTCAAGCATAGGGGGAGGGAGGAAACAAGTTCATTATGGGACAGTGACGACATGTACCCAGAGCTATCGGTTGCACGGTTTTGGTCCCGGCGTGCACTGGGAGCATAACTCAGAATGAAAAGGGGTACAGGCACTGTGGGATAGCTACCCATAGTGCATCACTCTCAAAGTCGACAGTAGCCACCCTGCTGAGGATGCACTAGTTCAAATTATGTTGAATTCTTGCACGCAGGACATGCGCCTTCAACTTTACAAAATTGGGTGCTAAAAAGTCAACCTTAATAAATTAAACCATGTTTCTCAGTGTAGACATGGCCTTATTCTGAAGACGGGGATAGGAGAGGAATGGGTGCAAGCCACTAGAAGTAGCCTATGAAAAAGCAGAAGCCTGGAGCCACTGGGAAACCCCAGAGAAGCTCAGAATGGTGACCCTGTTGTTCTTCCTCCTCCAGGGCAAACTGCTCTGAGTATTTCCCCATTTTCCTGGCTGTTCTGTGGCAGGCTGGCCTCTTCTTCCATCAAGGTGAGACTGGCCATTTCGTTGGTTAAACGGGGGAGGTGGGAATGTTGGCTCTGTTTAGCTTCGGGTCTGCTATGGACTGACCCAGTAGGCAGAGGTCAACAGCACTAGGTTCCTCAGCTCTCTGACAAGATTGCACCCTAGTAGAGTGGGAATAGTCAGGATCGTCTCAGAAGGTTCTAGCTTTACAGGGACAGGCTGGGCAAAAAGTTCCCAAGAGCCTTTGTCCTCTGCTGTTATTTGTCTCCTTCTCTTAATTGCAGGTCTGACTGCTGCCCTGGGCCTGCTTTATCTCTACTCCCGCTACCGCTATTTTGTGGGATATAAGGCGTCCTCCTCAGGAAGGTAATGGAGCCCTGCTGAAGCGGGGCACAGATTTCTTCTTTGGGGCTTTGGGCATGGAATTAAAAGCACTTGGGGCGTGGGGGAGCTTGGTTTCAGAGACTACTGTCCTGCCTATTCAGGATGCAGCAGGGTTTCTTTCTCTAGCAGAAAAATCAGCATCAGTTAGAACCGCCAAGAGGTCTCTTCCCTTGAATATAAAAATACTGTCAGGGCTAATTAAGAAAATTAGAGTCTGCAAAGATTTATAGGGGTCTCTTTAACATCACAATGTCATGGTGGGTGTTTTGAGAACTGTGCTCCGTATTACAGGGAGTCAGAACTCATTCATGTGGGCTTGGATGTAGGATTAGGACTAAGCATACAGAAGAGACACAAGGAGAGTTTTCTGCTTCAGAGCTTCCCTTGATCATGTGCAGTATGTGTGTGTGTGCATGGTGAGCCAGCACAAGGGAAAGGACTGTACAGATGTCAGAGTTCTAACCTTACCCTCCCTTTTTAGAAGGTGTGGGGATGGGAGTCAATGGGTTTCATTATACTCTCTCCCCACTTTTCCCCTCTTGGGGTGTATTATTGCCATTATGAGAGGCTTCTAAGTATGAGCACTTTGTTTTCCTTCAGGTTAGCTCCAATGTATTTCAGCGCTGGAGTTCTCTGGATTCTTATTGGACTAGCAGCAGTTGGGATCCTGCATTTCTTGCTCTTTCACTATGTGGGGCTAAATGTACTTTTTATTCATTAGTTTGTGAAAGGAGAGTTTCCTTGGACTGCACTCTCCCTTCTTGACCCCTCTGAACATGTGGATCCAATGGAGGGAAGATCCAAGTCCCCCCCCCCAGTGTCTCAATGTGTGCTAACAGAATGGTTGTACATAGCACTGCCCTGTACTGGTACAATGTGAGTCATGCTCAGTGTCTACATTCTAAGCAAGGGGTTCTCAAACTTCATTGCACTGCAACTCCCTTTAGACAACAAAAATTACTATATTATTACAAAATTACACAGGGGATGTGAGACATTGTTCCATATTCTTTTTGAAAATATGCTTATGGTATGAGTGACATAACTAAGAAGTACTTTCTGCAAGGTAATTCATGTAAGCGGTCACTGGCGAGGTTATGATTTACTGAATGTAATTATCTAATTTGTATTCTTGTATCATTTCTGTAGCTGAAGTTAGGAATATTGACCATGTATCTGTATTTCACATATACTACTTTTGGGTGACATGCCCTGCTAACACTTCAGGTAACAATGAAAATGCCAGACAGAGTTGATGGCCCATTAGCCAGGACAATGGACTGTGAAAAGGCTTGGTTCCATACTGCTGCTGACTCACTGGACGCAGTGATGCTATACAGTCAGGTAACCAGGTCACCTGATACTAATCACCACCTTGGACTGCTGTACTTCTCCACTGGGTGTGAGGAGTCAAACCAGATTCCCACCTTATGGGAATTCTATATAAGGTGGAGGAGGAAACAATAAAGGTTTTCAGCTTGCTTCACCTCTGTCTCCCACCCAAGAAGATACTTGAAAACACCTGGAAACAAAAGGATTAGAACTGAGGGATGGTGGGGGGGAGGACTGCTGGACCCAAGTTAGAAAGATACCTCTGGCCTGTGAAGAACTCCAAAAACAGTATCTAGGATGATGAATTTGTAACCAGTTTCTTTAGTGAATCTAGCTTAGCTTGCATGCTTTATTGCAGTATTTTCTTAGTAATCTGCTTGCTATATCTTTAAAAACTTAATTCATCTTTTTATAGTTAATGAACTTACTTTTGGTTTATAATATAATTCAGTTTATGTACTTTCTAACTGGGGGTGGGGGGACTTGTGCATACCTTCCTCCACTTCCAGGGAGGGGTCAAATTTCATATAACTTTAGGTTTGCACTCCAAGGGAAGAGGACATCTGGGTGCTAAGTCCTCACAGAGCTGATCTCAGTGTCTGTGTCATTCTGCAGCTGCATGTGGCCCCATCTGTGTCTGTGCTGGAGGAAGCTTAAAAGCCTGGCTCCACAAGACAGGGTAAAAGGGTGCCCAGGCTGGCAGAAAAGGGATCTATCTCTAGCACATCAGGTGACATCTGAGGGGGTCCAAGCCATCACAGTGGCACTATTTGAAACCCCAGGGGTGGATGAGCGTCAGCCCACGCACTTCTAAAAGCCCCTCCCCCAGCCTTGCAGGAGGGACAGCTGGTCCTAGGGATCAACTGATTCCAGGGGACAAATAATGAAAAATATGGTTGGGGGTGCGGGTCAGAGGTTTAAAACAAGGGAGCTGGATGCAGACACCGAGCAGAGAACTCCAGACAGCGCCCACTGCTCCTCAAAGCTGTCGATGGAGCCAGTGGACGCTACCCAGAGGAACTCTGCCTGGATACATGACACAAGGGAGGAATGGAAATAGGCCCCACAGTCACAGAGCACCCCCTCATCCAGCATCCTCCTCCTGATGTTGTATATAGTGGCTTTCACCAGAGCCAGGAAGAGGTTGATGAGGAGGTCTCGTGTCTTTGTGGGGCCACAGATGGAGTGTGCATAAATAAAAAGGTGTGGGGACAAGTACAGCCAGAACCTCAATAAGAGGTTCTGGAGGAGCAGGAATAGGGGCTGCAACCTGGTGCATTCCAGATATGCGTGCGCCAGGTTTTCCCTCACGCCACAAAAGGGGCAGGTGTCGGGGATGGGGGTGAACCACGCCAGGTAGATGCCTGTGCTCGTAGCTCTGTGAAGGAGCCACCAACTGATGTCCCTGATGGGCTGGGGAATTAGGGTGGAGTACACACTGGCCTCGGGGTTCCCCACCCTCAACAGATCTTAAGTAGTCCCGCCACTTGGTGTCAGGGTGGGACACGAGGGTGAGGAAAAGCAGCGTGTGGAGCATGAGCATGTACAGGTGGTCCCTGGGCACGGTTCGAAAACAGACCGGCTGCAGATCATAGGGGCATGGAAGCCGGAACCCACCCTCAAGGGAGGCCTTTCTGCCCTGGACAGGGAGCACCAAACTCCAAAGGCTCAAGCCCCAAGCTAGTGCCCTATAACCTGAGCCTAGAAGCTCTCAGGCTTTAGTTTCAGCCCCCATGGTGTGACTCAGGCTTCTGCATGTCTAAGCCAGCCTTGATGACCCCACTCAAATGGGATTGCAACCCACTCTGTGGTCCTGCCTCTGTTTGAGAACCTCTGTTCTAGGCACTTCTTACCTGACCAACAGCCCAGTCCTGCTCCTATTGAAGACAGTGGAAGTTTCACTAATGTCTATAGTAGTTGAGCCCAAGTGGCAAGGAAATGGAGCTGATTTGTTGTTGTGTTTGTGGCAGCTAATGGTGATGGCTGCATTCTGCATTTATGGGGGTATCTACTCTTGGAACTGGGGATGCACCAGGCCCCCAGCCAATGTTCCCTCAAGTCTTTTCCATCCATGTGCAGATTATTGCAATCCTTGTGCAGAGTTAATTTTTTATGTGCACCGCGGCTCATGTGAAGGTGCACCACCAATAGAAACAACAAACCTAGCAGTGGAGCTCTGCTGATCAGCTGGGTGGCACTGGAATCTCTCCTGAGTGGCCTCACAAGTGCCCAGCTTCTAGGGAGCCATGCCCCTCATCACAGGTAATCCCATGGGTCCCATCCATAGAACACTTGGGGTGGTTGCCGCAGGGCCTCCAAAAGCATGGGGCTTTTGGCAGCCCCCCAAACTGTCCTCTGGACCAGTTGGCTCTGTCCTGAGGAACACCCCATTGGCCCTGATCTGTACAAGGAGAGTGCTACAGTGGTGCTTCTGCCTCACTATAATAATCAGTACATTCTTGTCCCTCTCCCTGGACCCTTGAGTGTTTTTTGTTAGGTATTCACTGTGTAGTTTCTTGAGAGCTACTGTCTCTCTTTCTAGTCCACACGGCAGAGAGGCATTCTCCTTGTGGTCACTGAATGGCAATTATTTTTCCTGGAAAATGCCTTGGCTCACGGATTAAAAAAAGCCTTGTGTGGCCATGAGAAAAATCTACACTGAACATTTCAGGTAGTGATGGGCATATTATGGCTGTGAAATGGTCTGTTCAGAGCTTTAATCAAACACTCTCCTTGTACGGATCAGAAGACCAAAGAAAAGTTTACAAATCTCTCTCCAAGGGACAATAACTCCTGTCCCTGGGTCGGAAGGTCTGTAAATCAGACTGAGTACCTCAATAGCAACTAGGCTGGTTTTATTTCAAACATTAGTGTGCAACCATATCTATGTAAACTAGCCTCAGTGAAAACACAGGAGGAGAAAAGCATAACTTGTGTGTAACTCAGGTCCACATGCAGCACAGAACACTAAAACTTGAGTGACTGCTCTCGTGCAAAACAAATGCTGTCTCTGTGGCGTAGGCAGATTGGGACACTTGGGTGGGCCCCAATTTAAGGTGGTCAGGGCCAACTCTCCCCGCCTCCAGCACCCTGAGGGGGAGAAGAAAAGTGCACCCCGCCTGTGCTGTCCCCCCCACCTGGCACTACTGCTGGAGAGTGGGATTGGGGGCTTGCCCTGATATGCCCGGCATTCCCTCTAGGGAGCAGGGTCAGGGCAGTGGGGCTTGCCTAGCTCCAGCAGGAGAGAAAGGGCTATGGGCGCTTGTCCTGCTCCACTCACCTGACACTCCTGCTGGAGAATGGGGTCAGGGTAGGGGGGCTTGCTGCACTTCTGTGCTCCAGCTGTGGAGTGAGGGTCGGGGGGTTAGAAGCCCCCAATCCCACTCCCTGACAAGAGAGCCAGACAGGCTGATCAGAGCAGGAGTAAAGCTGGGGCAAGGGTGGGTGCATGGGCCTGGATGATAAGTGAGTGGGCCATGGGCTGGCCTTCTCAGGTTCACCTGTGGCTATGTCACTGCTCTGACTCCCTTCCTCTGCCTGTGAATAGGGCTTTTGTGAGGTTTACAGATTAGAGCCTGATGGCCAGAGGGCCTGAGCACCTGCATCTGTTGACTTCATCTGGAGCTCTGGAGGCTCTGCCCCTCTGAAAGTCAACAACCCCAAAGGACCAGATTTTGGAGACCTCAGTGCTCATGTTTATGGCCAGCTTTCCAAAAGAATTCAGCATCCAGCATGCTGAGCTCCTTCAGAAACCAGACCCTAAATCTCAGTATTGTAGCTTTAAGAAAACAAAAACAAATGTGTGCCAATATGATTAGTTACAGGGGGAACTCTGCTTCAATTCCACAGCATACAACGCTATATTTTACCTAAAAACCCCACCGAACTAGTTTCTTGCCCATGTAATAACCCCTAACATTATGAAAAGCAAACTTAAAAAAAAAAAAGACCCATTTCACAATTTTTGCTGGTCCCTCGTTTCTTGTATCTCACTCAGTTTGAACAGCAAAACTGATTCACTGTAGAAAAACAAGGTATGGAAAACAATATATTTTATGGGACTCACTTCTGGTGAGAAAGACAAGCTTTTGAGCTTCAGAAGAGCTCTGTGGCAGAAGTGGGTCCCATCAAAGATCTCTCTAATATCCATAGACCAACATGGCTACACCAACCCTGCACACAAGGATGCAAGAGGATAAATCACTTTCACTTTCTGGCTCTCATGCACCTCCTTGCGGTGTCTGGGGTAGTAAACATTTGCCTAGCAAGGTTCAAATGCAAGCACAAACAACTGCACAATGACTTAGCACAATGGAGTCCCCAACTTGTTGGGGACCAGGGGTGGAACTGCAATAAAAACACCAATATAGTTGTCTTCTAACAGTTTTAGTAAAAAGCTTAAAGGAACAAGACAGATTTTCAAGTTAACATTGATGGTGTCGTTTTAACGTAAGGGATGAACAGACATTTTACAACACTGGTCACATAGCGACAGGTTTCTTAATTATGGATACCAACAAACTACATAATCTTTTCAACTTTATCCCACCTCCCCCACATTGTAACCAAAATAAACAATCTACCAGGTCTTGAGTTAAAAGAAAATAGCCAGTTCCAGACTGCCCGTGCAGCTCCCCTTTCTTTATTCAAAGCATTGCTGCTGGATTTAAATTCACTGTGTGGTGCTTACCGCTCCTCCAGAGGCCAGTTCCATCTTTCACCCAACAAGGCAGTTTTACAAGGCAGCTATCTAAGCCTGCAGATGCTACCCACCTTCTTGCTTCTCTGTCTTCTGCTTTGTCCGACACAGCTGCAGAATGACTCAGCAAAAAGAAGTTAATGACTCAGCAGCATGAAGTGACTACAGCAAGCTTTCTTCTTCCTTGCTTTGTGGGAGCATAAGAATTGCAGCGTGGAGCTGAGGGGCTTTGGCACCAGGAAACGTCTTCTAAGCCAGTCTGCCTTTAAAGGTGCTGTGACTTAGAATTTGTGCCTTACTGTCCTGTGTATTAAATACCCTGTGCAAAAGGAAAACTCCTCCCCCTCATTCAGCGATGTTTCATCCCACTGCTTAATGATCTTCAAACCAAAGATTCTGCATGAGGCCAAGACATAATCTAATAGCGTGACAGGCACCGTGCGGATAAGTGGAAAAGGACAATCAAAGCAAGAGTCTCCCTGCAATTATGTGATCAATAGGTGTGATAACACCAACCCCCACACTAAACTGGTGGCTCCCACCCACCCCATTCATTTCAGGAGAAATGACCCACAGATATTTAAGCACCTACCTGGGCCTTTCTGCCCATCCTGAACACTTCTTGATTTTTAATATACTGATCCCATTTTACAGATGAGGAACTGAGGCACAAAGGGTCAGATCCTCTAAAGTATTTAGGCACCAAACTCCCACTGAAACCAATGAGACATAAGTGCCTAAATACCTTGAGGATTTGACCCAGAAAGAATAAGGTTTTATCTACTAAGAAAAAGTTGCAGCAGTTGAAGCAATAAAACCCATGCATGTGTTCACATACTCATAGTACTAGTAAGGACTAAACTGAACGCTGATGGTGCCCGCATAGACTCCGGTACTCCGTGGGGTTGTGAGGAGTAAGAGAAGTCGATGGGTGAGTTTCTCCCATCAACCTCCTGCAGTGGGGATGCTGGAGAAATTCGATTGTAGCTGGAGCTGTATATCTTATATCTAATACAGGGCAACTCAACACGCGGCCTGTAGGCCACCTGTGGCCTGTTTGTTTGCGGCCCGTAGGCCACCTGTGGCCTGTTTGTTTGCGGCCCACGGTGCAATTTGGATTTACGCAGGGCTCAACTTGCAGCCTGCGGGTGGGAGCCAAAACAAAAAAGTAGTCAATATAATGGTCCTCTGTTGATATGTGTTTTAGTAGTTAAATTCCTGGACTGCCATTGCTCTTCAAAAGTGCTGTCATATGGGTGGAAATCAGGTAAATATTGCATTTTATCAATATCAGCAGAACTGACTTAAATGGGGTCTGTGTGTTGTGTAGTCTTGCCTTAATCTTCATATTCATGCCCGTCAGTGAGAAAGAAGCTATTTGCATATATATTGGCAACCACACTTAAGTTGTGGCCCTTGGCATGTGCTGTGAGTATCACTGTGACCTTCCAAAGTTGAGTAGCCCTGATCTAATATATTGCGTAGTGTACACCTGGTGTATGTTTTCTTTCACTTGACGAGAGCAAGGAACTGCGAGCCAGCAATTCCTGAATTTGGATCTTGGTTCTGCCACTGACTTGGAGTTTGACAATGTCTACGTCATTAAATGGGTTAATGTTTCAGTTTCCCCATCTGTAAAGCAAGATAATGGCTTATTTGTTAACACATGCAGGGGTGAGTATTTTTTAGTCTGTAAAGTATTTTGAAGATCTTCATGCTCAGTGTTGTTTAAAAATGTGACCCTGAAAAGGCTCAAAAGTCAGAAGCCAAATAAAATGAACCCAACATGAATTATGTATACAATCTCCTAATTGTTAAGACAATCTCATTTTTAAGAACTTTCATGATTTTTGAGCCCTTGAGATTGGCAATAATCACTATACTTTTCCTCCCTAACTATAACTCTTAGGCTACGTCTATTCTACCACTTATGTCAGTACAACTTATGTCACACAGGCTATATCTACACTGCCGGCTTTTGCCGGCAGAGAGTATGCAAATGGAACGCTGATTAGCATTTTGTTGAACTTCATTTGCATAATCTATTCGAGCTATTTTTGCATAAAAACAAGCAGTGTGGACGTTTCCTTTTTGCGCAAAAACCCCTTTTTGTGCAAGATCCCGGAGAGGGATAAGGATCTTGCGCAAAAAGGGGGTTTTGCGCTAAAAGGAAATGTCCACACTGCTTGTTTTTCCGCAAAAACGGCTCGAATCGATTATGCAAATGAAGTGTGACAAAATGCTAATCAGCGTTCCATTTGCATACTCTCTGCTGGCAAAAGCCGGCAGTGTAGACAAAGCCTCAGGGATGTGAATAAACCCTGATGTGGACGGCGCTATGTCAGTGGGAGAGCTTCTTCTGCTGACATAGCGACAGCTGCTCATTGTGGGTGGATTAAGTCAACAGGAGAGTTCTTTCCGATTGGCTTACAGTGTCTATACTAGAGAATTTACCAAGTGGTTCAGCTGCATCAGTGCAGCAGCACTGCTTTAAGCTCGCTAGTGTAGCCATGGCCAAAATGTTTGTTTTCCTCAGCTGTTGGTCTTATAACTGACTGAGTGCTTCAACATTATTCAGTCTACACCATCTTTTCTGAGACTCAGGTCATCTGAAGAAGTGGGCTGTGCCCATGAAAGCTCATGATACCATCTACATGTTTTGTTAATTTGTAAAGCGCTACCAGACCATTTGTTGTTTTTTCCTGTACAGACTAACTTGGCTACCCCCTGAAGCTTCTGAGCTGTTTTTAGTTATTCATGCCATAAACTGGCACCATAGGAGATTCACTTATCAAATAAAATATGATAACATCCATTGTTATTTGCAATGTTGGTCCCAGGACATTAGAGAGGCAAGGTGGGAGAGGAAATCTCTTTTTTGGACCAACTTCTATTGGTGAGAGAGAGAAGCTATCAAACTACTCAGGTGGCATTGTCAACTACTGCTTAGACTTGAAGGACAAACAATGCTGTTCTCAAGTTGTTAAAATTGACCATGCACTCATTAAGCTGTCCCAGCATTGGAAATATAGTCAGGAGGATTTACTCTGGCTCTGTCGATGATGATAACCAGGGCTTGCCAAGCGGCGGCGAGCCCTGCTCGCCAGCCGCGCGGTTTGGCACGCAGTGCATGCTCAGACCGCGCTGTGCATGCATTTACTGCGTTGCGTGGCTGTGCCAGCTTGTAATCTACTCGCCACGGGCACGTAGATTATACTAATTGTCGAGCCCTGATGATAACCATAAGACTGCTTGCCTGTGTGCTCAATGGTGTGGGCCCAATGACCACCACAGATAGGGTTGCCACATGGTTTCAACAGAAATACCGGACACACTTGACATTACATCACAATCTACATTACATCTTATTTAGAAAATACCGGACATTTATAGTTTCTCATTTATATTTTCTCAATTTGTTTCCCGAACAGAAAGCTCAAACAGTGGACTGTTCAGTTCAAAACTGGACACCTGGCAACCCTAACTGCAGACCCTGAGAGGGCCGCCAAAGACCACAAATCAGATAAGGATCAAAGGTGCTGGACCAGGTTTATTGTTGAGCAAAATACAGTAATAGTTGTCAGTAGACTCTACTGAATCACTACACACATGTTCTTACAACAATGGCCTCAGCACAACCCGTGGGAAACTCCCATTGCCTTCCGACTGGACAAAGACTGTCCCCCCCAGACACCACTTTATATACAGGTACAAGTCACACATCACTGCTGACGGGTCAGGTTGCCACCCTCTGATGCTGTCAGGTTACCACCCTCTGATGCTTCTTAGATACCCTCCATCACCCAATCCTCATCGTGGTTTGATTAGATCATCTCTATCCATCATGCTGTCATTTTAGACCCTTTCCTGACCTGGGTCGGTATCTGTGGGGAGTGTGGGTACCAAGATCTTCTTTAATGAGCTGGTGATACCATGTGCTTTCAACTTATGACCAGTGCCAATTACTGTTCTACACCTGGGCCTATTACCAATGAGTGTTTTGCTCTCTCAGCCCTGTTTGTGCCAAGTTCTGTGAGCAGGGGCCTGCCTCTTGCTCACAGCTTAGCTTTGCCTAATATTAGCCATGTTTTGTCTGTTGTTAGCCAGGCCTGAGGCCTCAGAAGAGGCCTGTGCTACATGGGGTTATGTTTTAAGCCTTCATCTTACTGCAGCAAACACCCTTGATCGCTTTCATTTGCACATTTAAAATCATAAACCATTCCATTCCCCATATTTCAAACTTAACATACAAGAATGGTACATACACCAAAACAAGACATACCGATCCAGCAGATTGTGACATTAAAATTGATAGGTTACATGAAGTATTTCGTCCAAAGCATCCTCGAGTTATGCACATTTGTATACATAAGACAATTTTATAAAGCATGGGGAGGAACTTTGGAGCTTGGGGGCGGGAGAGAGAAGGGAAAGTGTCATATTACAATCCCTCCTATTCAGCAATCACACAGGTGTGAGAATGACAGCTGTTTGTTCCTGGACACATCCCTGGGGATTGAATGTGAGACTGCTCTTGACTGCCCCACCCCATGTTCTAGGGCCCTTGGGAAAGGAGACTATAGAACTTGATGAGGAGGGAATGTGGGTTAGCATGGGCCGGAGAGGATTCCTGTGTATTTGGCTGTCCTGTGAGTCTACCATGAACGTCATCAACTCCGCCATGACCATCAAGACGTCCTCCTGTGTCTTCACTTCACACTCCCTGCTCGCTTTATTGTCCTCATGCTCTGCTCAGATCTCCTGCAGCAATGTTTTCCTCCACTCACTTAATTGCACCCTGTCCAAGTGCGCGGACTGCATTTGCTCATTGAGCATGTTGTCCCTAGTACATTGTCGCCTTTGGATGTGTGACAGTTGAACACCTGGAGGAGCCAGACCCAGGAGAGCAAGCAGCAAGCCTGCTGCTGTGTCCGCTGTAATGAACAGCGAAGGGCAGACTACAGGAGATACATTGTGGAGCATAGAACCTAATCTCTTAGCATAAAGGGATGTCTGTCCAAGATAATAAGCAGGGCTTGACGAACGGCGGCAAAAGCCGCTCGCCAGCCCCGCACTGCGCATGCGCAAGACCCGCATTGCACATGCGCGCGCCGCAATTGAACGGGGTGCCCAGCTGAAATCTACTCGCCACAGGCGAGTAGATTCAATACTTTGTCGAGCCCTGATAATAAGCATGTATTATGTACAATGCATAGTTATGCTCTTAAATGCCCACTCTTCAGCAGGTACACCACAGAAATCTGGGAGCAGCTGGACTCAGTCTAGTGGCTGGCAGTCATGGGAAGGAACAGGCAGGCCTGGCCTTAGGGCAAGGCGAGCAAGGCAGTTGCCTTGGGCCCTGTGCCTTCAGGGCCCCACGCTGCCCGGTGCCCGCCCGCCCGGCAGCTCACTCGCTGCCCTGGCTGGGAGCCACCCGGCCACGCGATGCAGCCAACCACAACATGCTGCCTTGGGCCCCACAGAGTCTTTGGCCGGGCCTAGGAACAGGTTTTGAAAGCATGTGCGACACAGTGCTTGCAAATAGCAGCTCCCGCAACTAGGCAAGACTCTGCATTTGCAAAGTGGGGGTCAGGGTGGCATGGTGGCAGGGTAGGGCAAGGGCTCACACAGTGACTGTGTGTCTGGCACCCCCCTATTTACAGGGAGGGTGCAACTTTCCCTTGCCACAAGAGCATGTTGGTCTGGGCATGACAGAAGGGCTGAGGCTCATGTGGATACCAAAGAAACTGCAGGTGGGAGGCAGTCCAAGCATGGCAGCTGGGCAGGGGCTCAAACAGGGCTTTGTAGGGGATCAGCAAATGGAAGTGAACTACGGTGGTATCAGTTACAATAGCATGCCCTGCTTCATCCAGGTTGCCATGCGATTATATCAGTCTTCTCCGAATCACACAGAGTGATAGGGAGCAGATGCTGACTGAATGTGGCTAGAAACCTGGGCCTTATGCTGCAATGCTTTGTGCTACAATGATGCCAGACCACTTACTGCTGGCTTGATGTGGGAAGGTATCCTACTCTGGAGGGTGGAATAAGGGAGGCCTCCCCATGAATCTTGTGATAAGGATGAAAGAGTTTCTGTCTGAGAGCTGTATGGAGACGTGCAGGGAGGACACATTAACAAACTGTTCTGGGGAGCCCCCACTGTGTAGGCAAATTGGTCATCACATATCACACCCATTTGCCTTCTTATAGCATGATTAAAACAGTGAACTCACCAAAACTGCCCCCTCTGCCATCAGGCCCCCAGCAGTGAGATGTCCTGGGTGAAGGGGATTGTTTCCAAAGCTAAAAAAAGGTCCTGGCCGCTGGTGAGATCAGATGCTCCACTCGCCTGCTGACCATTCTTCTTTTCTTCCTCATCCACACTGTCCTCCATGCTGCTCCCCGAGGCTACCAAAGGAGTTTCTTGGGAGGAATCCATGGACTGGGTTGGGAAACTCATTGGATCCCCCCCCTAGAATCTCATGCAGCTTCTCATGTTCGCAGCATGTACCCAGACTGTCCGTTTGCCTCCTTTGTTATCTTGTATGCCTGCCTGAGCACTGAGGGGTGTCCCTGGCATATCCTTTTTCCATCATCTTGGCAAAGATATAAGTGAAGGTTTTTTTCTGCTTTGTAGTTCTGCCTGAACTGATTCCTCTCCCCGCACAGCAAAGAGGTCCAGGATCTCCTGCACACTCCATGCCGGTGCTCATTTGCAACCACGGACATTCATGGTCAGGTGTGCTGCTGAGATGTGCTGCCTGCTCTGAGGTCTGCTTGCTATGCTCGCTGCATAGAAAATGAAATCTGAATTTTCCTGGGGCTTTTTCTGTACACCTGGAGATCAACAGAGTTGATTGTCCTGGCCAGAGCGGTCACATCAGGGCACTGTGGAACACCTTCCAGAAGCCAGGAACATCGACTTTCACGGCCCTGCATTTACATTACTGGAAAGTTAACCCTGCAAAGTTGAATTTATCATTATTCCGTGTGAAAGCAGGAATACCAAAATTGACTTTAACAACCCTTAAAGCTGATGGAACGGGCTTGGTGGTGTGGACTCACTGTTTAGCAATTGACCTAATGTGTTCAACCTACACTCCTTGTGTAGACCAGGCCTTAGCTGTGTTTGAAAATCATAACAGAGTTTAATAATGGTGCACAACAGTGTCGCAATTCCCATAACTTTATTAAAAGTCAAGTAGTATTTGGTATTTTAATTGAAACCCTCCCCCCCTACCTTCTGGATTACAGAGAAACTCAGCTTCCCTTTTAAAAATGAGGAAGTTTCTAATTCTTGTGGTTGCAGAAAAAAAGCTTGAAAAACGTGACCTAAGAGCAACCTAAAAGGATCAAAGACCAAAAGGGAATTAAACAGAACCAAAATGCATTATTACTTTTTACTCTCAGCATTTTTAAGCCACTCTCATGATTTTGGGGGCCAGACTGACGATTTTTGAATATCTGATTTTGGTAACACTGACACAGTCTTGTTAATAAAGACAAAACCTGCAAAGAGGTGGGATTTGGACTCTACACAGTGTGTGTCCTTTGTAATAGAGCAGGGAAGACATCTGCTCAGGGCATTATCTTCATTTTGCAGGTAGGGATATCGAGACATAGAAATGATTTGTCCAGTGACAGACCTGGGAATAAGATCTGTTCTTATAGTGGGAGCTAGGGATGTAAGGGAGTAGTCGAGTCGACTATTTGCATTTTCCCTCCACCACTTCCTGTCTCCATATCAGAGATAGCAAGGGCCGGAAGCATGAGCCAATGCTGGGAGGACCTGGCTTAAAAGCTGGTTCCCCCTGCACCGTCTCCAAAGTGCTTCTTACCCCCCACACCTGCTGCCTCTACCAGAGGCAGCAGTGTGGGGGGCCCAGGAAGGCTGCTCTGGCAGCAGCCCCTGTCTGTGGGGAGTCCCAGCAGGGAGTTGGGACCCCCCACGGACAGGAGCTGCTACCAGAGCTGCCTCTGTTTGGGCCAACTCTGGCCGCCCCAAACAGAAGCTGCTCCATCGTGCTTGGCTCTTATTACATTTAAACTAAAGAGCCACTGCAGGGGTAGCTCCTTCTGAGAGCCTTCCCTTATTGACTAATCGTGTAGTCGATACAAATTGTATGGACTACACGATTATCCAATTACCCACCTCTTAACAGCCTTAGTGGGAGCTCTCTTCCACCTCTACGACTTCTGACAATCAGAAGCTACCTTACAGATATCTTCACAAAGGACATGTTCAGTTTCAGTAGAAATCTACTTAGACTGTTTCTGTTGCTTTGTTTGAGAGTGAGGGGATGGGCTCAAAAGGCATTTATTTGGGTGTCTGCTTTGAATGACAAAGGCTTTGGCCAACGGCAGCTGTTTCGTTTCTGAGGCTGCATTAGGGTCAGTATCTCGCCAGGTGGTGCTGTTTACGAAGTCACAAGAGCTACTGTTGTGTGCGAGAGGAAAGACTGACAAATATGTTCTTGTAAATAAGCATTTCATGATTAGTCATGTTGACTCAGGAAATGCGGTTATTTTGGATTTGAGGATTAAATTCATCCAAGTGCAGAGGGCTTGCGCAAAGCCCTACATGCTGTTATCTCTTTGTTACACACCAGCTCAGTGGCATAGCTAGGATAGGAAAAGTGGGTGGACCCTGGGCTTTTGAGTGAGCAGGCAATGACGGGGACAGGGGTAAGGAGGCTGCCTCCTGCTACCCAGAGGTAGATTATTGTTTTGTGAAGCAGGGACATGATAATTGGGGGGGCCCTCTCACCCATTTTGCCTGCAGTCCAAACCACCCCCACCCCAGCACTCCTGTGGGGGAGCAGGGACCAGGGACTTGCCCCATTCTGCATGATGTGCCTACCAGGGAGTGGGAATGGAGTGTGGGGAGTGGGGTCAGGGTGCAGAGGCTTGCCTTGGTTCGTTTGCCTTCTTGGACCTCAAGACACAGCTGGGTAGGGTAGAAATAGCATATCTATGTGCTTCCCCTGGAAACTGAACTGCTTACTTTCTAACTGGGTGTGTCTGAGAAAGAAACCTGCTGTGAAACTGAATGCAGTAACTGATGCATAGGGCTCATTTAATGGAGACCTTGTTTTGTGATGCCAGCATGTTACATAGGTTACCATAGTAGCAGCATCCATATCAAAAGGGCCAAGGGGCTGGAAGAAGTAGGTCAGTGCGGTCTAAATAATACCCGGACATGGCAGTTTTAAACTACAGCTTGATCAGGGGAAAGGGAAAAGGAAAGAAAAAGAAATCCAGATACAAGATTAAAATAGATGGCTTCAAAAAGTGCATTTCTTTTCATCACAAAAATACACCCTGAACAACTTTTTAAAGCTACTTATTTTTGTGTTATTACAAGAGATGGGCCTGAATCAAACACCAAAAACTTGACCACAAACTATGAGGAAATGTAGATGCTAGTTTCAATACCAATTCTCAGTTGGTCTTTATTTTTCTAATGGCCCAAATCAAAATTCCCACACTCTGTTCCATTAAACTATGATGACATTTGGATCTGGACCCAAATTTTACAGACTGCCCTCCCCCCCCCCCACATTTTATTACCTTTGCTTTATTTGTATTTGATTACATCAAATTTACTTCAAGGAGCATAGGAAGAAAAGGAGTCATGCTGAAGTTATGCAATGAAAATGTTATTTCCTTCTGTGTCATACATAGGCTTCAGTGTTCTGACGCTTGGTTGGAATTCTCTGTGCTGTTATGAAACACATTCTCTCATACCAATTGTATAGATTTAAAATTAGAGTGTTTCAGATTATATTATCTCTTTCAGATGTGCTCTCCCTTTAACATAAGGTATATCCACACAAGGACAAGGGTATGTTCTTACCTCATGCTAACATATGATAAAATCCTACTAAAGACAAGGCAGTTTGTAGGTTTCATACTTGTTAGCAGGTCAAAGTAACGATTAAATGTGAGTGTAGGGTTTATCTTGACCTCCAAAGGTGTTATTACTGTCCCTGATACTACCTGACCTTTGCTAGAATGTTATTTATTGTTAATTACATGATTCATGTTCATGATTAGTGAACACGGGTTAGAATAAACACACCTTTTCCCTAGTGAAGACAAGACCAGAGTGTAACAGAAGCATGGGGCTTTGCATGAACTCTTTGCTTATGGGTGAATTTCCTCTAGACAGAAAGCCTTGAAACAACTTAGCCATTCATTACACTAAAATTTAGGAAAAACTGTGTCTTGTCCCCATCCACATAATTAACAGCACTGTTGTATTGCAGGTACGTATATTTCAAGTTTTTAAAACATGTTTGAAAAGTAATAATTACATCAGAACTGCCAAATCAGGACTCATCGAGCAAGAATGAAGGGTCTTATAGTGAAGTCCTTATAGAAAAGGAAAAAAGGAGGAGGGAGTGAGGAAAGATCCTCAATTATCTTGACAAAAGTACAATGTTCAAGGCACTGACGTGTTATTTGCATTGGAGGCATTAATTAGGTATCAAATTACCTGGTTTCGATATATCCTTAATCCTAAATACTTAAAGCTTTGAGCTACTTGCTGGTAACTGGAAGTATAAAAGTAACCACTCAGCTATCCCTCCTGTGCGAAAATGCGGCTAGTTCAGGGGTGGGGAACCTTTTTTGGGTCAGGAGCCACTTACCCACAGAAAAAACAATCAGGAGCCACACACCACATAAGTGAGAAGCAAAACAACCAACCAACCCTCATTAATGTGGCCCCCAACTGAGGAGAAAGACACTCCCCACATTCTCCTTGCACACCAGAACCTAGGGGGCCAGGCTAGTAGATTTTGTGTGTTCCAGCCCCATGGTGGGGCAACAGGGGGGCTAGAGCACCAGTGCAGGCTCCCTAATGCTGGGGGGGGGACTAGAACGTAGGCAGCCGCATCCAGCTCCCAGGCCTGAGGTTCCCCACCCCGGGCTAGCTGAAACAGGGCAATTGTGAGTCACTGCAAGCAGGGTGATGAGGTTGAGCCAGGCCAAACACCAAACAGCTAGGGTGGCAGTGAACAAGCAAGTCCCAAACAGGTGAACTCCAGAGCTAGCCCTTCCTGAGGATTCACTCAAGCGAGAATCAATTCTGCACTTTGGTGAGTGGGTGAAACAAAGGACATGTTAGTGAGCTGGGTGTGCTTAGGATTGGAACAAGGCACTTTAGGTCTGGTTCTGCAACTGTGGAGTCAGTGGGAGTTTTGCCAGTCATGTCAGTGGGCCTAAGATCTTTTTTGAGTTGGCTGGTGATTTTGCAGACTTGTTCTGAAAGCTCACTATATAGAGTTTGCCAGAGTAGCCAAACACTAATGAGTCACTGGCATGGAGATCACTCCTGCATACAGCAACAGAAGATCCAGCCTAGCCTACACATAAAATATATGCAAGTATACAGTGGTAAAACTCCTCTCCCGCAGCGTGGATGTAGTTAAACTAGTATTAATGTGTTATATCACTATATCTTAGGCTCTATCTACAATGGTATGACTGTGCCACTACAGTGGTGCCATTGTAAGGTACAGTGTAGCTGCTCTTTGTCACTGGAGCTCTCCAGCTCTTGGTGATAAAATAAAACAAACCCTCAACCCCCAATAGGACTTCATCAGTAGAAGCTTTATCAGCAGTAGCTTCATCAACCAGAGAGTGGCTCCCACTGCTGAAGTGCTGTCTACACCAGCACTTTTTGTCATTAAAACTTTTGGGCTACAGCTACCCTGTAGCCTTTTTCCAGAAAAGCTTAAGCAAATGAAATATGGCGTGGAATATCGCCGCGCTTCATTTGTATAATTAATTAGCAGCCGCTTTTGCGCAAGAGGCTTTTGTGCAAAAAGGAGCTCTGTAAACAGCTTCTTTTTGTGCAAACTCCCCCCCTTGCGCAAGAGCCGTTTTTCCTCATTTTTTCAGGAAGAACGGCTCTTGCACAAGAGGGGGGGTTTGCACAAAAAGGAACTGTCTAAACAGCTCCTTTTTGCACAAAAGCCTCTTGCGCAAAAGCGGCTGCTAATTAGTTATGCAAATGAAGCACGGCGATATTCCACGCTGCGCTTCATTTGCATAAGCTTTTCCAGAAAAAGGGTACAGTGTAGCCATAGCCTTGTTGTTCAGAGCCAAGCCCAGCCAAAGAGTTTATGCGGCCCAAGGCAGTATGCTGTGGTTGGCTATACTGCGCGGCCGGGCAGCTCCCAGCCAGGGCAGCGAGTGAGTAGCTGGGTGGGCACTGGGCAGTGCGGGGCTCTGAAGGCGTGAGGCCCAAGACGACTGCCTTGCTCGCCATGCCCTAAGGCCAGGCCTGTTCAGAGGGGGAGTGTTTTTTTCATACCTCTGAACAACAAAAGATAAAAGTACAGTATAGACATTTCTTTATTTTCTGACAGGCAGAGGAATAATCTAGACTTGCATTAGGCAGCTTTATTTTGGTATAATTGTACCCATACTCAGGGTGGTTTCAGTATAACTATATCAGTATAACTATATAAAAAAGTCCCACCCTTAACTATTATATCAGTACAAAAAGTGTGTGTACATCAGGCCTCAGTTTACCTAAAGATCAGAAAAGGAGTAAACAGATGAGCTCCCAAATAATCACAGACCGACCTTGGGAAAAATCTGGTGGATAGAGGTAATGTTCTCAGACGCTTTAGGTCGCAAGTGAAGGCTGATGCTGGTGACAAACCTGGAGATAAGTTGATGGTGTAAAAAGGAGGAATGTGCATTCAATAAGCATAGAAACGGTTTCTGAGTTGAGAGATGACTGGATGATCTGGTCAACACTTGAATGTCACCCCGCCAAAACAGCCTCAAAAATAGCCTGGCTTGTTCGCAAATTTCAGCTTGGAACAGTTGGGGCAGTTGAGCTCTCATTCTACTTCAGTAAGCAGACAATCTCTTTGAGTATAATTCATAAGAATGCATACTCTGTAAGAAAAGGTGAAAAAGAAGACTACAAAGGTGCAGTTGATGCTTGAACCTTCATCATTTGCACAAAATGAATGGGAAGCCCATTGTGATTATCTAGTTTTGTGAATTAGCAAAGAGAAAAGATTGAATCACACAGTACACTTTTTTATGAATATGGTTTTGCTTTTATTAATCATGACAATGTACACTAGGGCTTACTCTGAAGCCCATTGACCTCAATGAAAAGAGTCTCATTAACATCACTGGGCTTTGGGGCAAGCCCGCAGCACATAAAGAAAAAACTCAAAGCCCTGGCAGTAGAGTTCTTCCTGTATCTCCCTGCTTTAATCCTCTCATGACAAAAAGAGCAATGTGACACTGCCAGTGTTTTGGTGAGAATTAATCTGGTTTGTAGATTAACTAGGGACCTACCCACATTTAAAATGGTACAAAAGCACAGCTGGGTCACTGTAACACTTCAGTGTAGACATTCCTTATGCCATTGGTGGGGGTTCTCCTGTTGGCATAAGTAATCCACTTTTCTGAGAAGTGGTAGGTTGATGGAAGAATTCTTCTGTGACCAAACACTCCCTACGCAGGGGCTTAGGTCATCTTAACAATGCTGCACAAGGGTATGGATTTTTCACACTGCTGAGCAATGTAGGTAGGCTGACCTAATTTTTTAGTATAGACCAGCTTTAAATGAGAGTTAATGAGCTTTAACTGTGCATAAGTTTTCATACATAAATGCAGGGAGCAGAGGAAACAAGCAACACAATGATGCCCAGCAATGGCGAGAATGACCTACTGCACACAGCTGAAATATGATGGGATGAGTCTCATAACTTGGGTCTGAATGTCAATTGGTACACTATGTAAGAAAGACAGGGTTGGGGACAACAGATGAGTCCCTTAGGCTACGTCTACATTGCATCCCTCTTGCACAAAAGCCTATGCAAATGAAGTGTGGATTAGCATATTGCCATGCTTCATTTGCATAATTAATTAGGAGCTGTTTTTGCACAAGAAGCTTTTGAGCAAAAAGGAGCCGTCTACACAGCTCCTTTTTGTGCAAAACCCCTCTCTTGTGCAAGAGCCGTTCTTCCTCATTTTTTCAGGAAGAACAGCTCTTGCTCAAGAGCCTCTTGCACAAAAACGGCCCCTATTTAATTATGCAAATGAAGCATGGCAATATGCTAATCCACACTTCATTTGCATAGGCTTTTGCACAAGAGTGATGCAATGTAGACGCAGCCTAAATCTTTTAAGGAGCAGATTTTTGAGCACTGATCAGTTCTCCTCCTCCCCAAAAGGGTGAGTGCTAACACATTATGTATTATCTATACTGCATTAATGCTGAAGATTCCCCGTCCAGGATCAGAACCTCATTGTGCCAGGCACCCTACAGATTACAGAGATATAGTCTCTCTCCTAGAATGTTTACAGCAGGGTTCGGCAACCTTTACAAACCAAAGAGCCAAACTACATCAAAATTCAGAACAAGTGGTCAACAAAGAGCCAGAATGCCCATTTGCATGACTGAAAATATACAACTTAATATTACTGATAATTGACATGATTAATAATAGCATAAATGAAATATTGTACTGACAAACTTCATTTAATGGGACTTCTGCTGCTGCATCTTTTCGTACATTTCTTTGAAGTTTACATCATAACTGGTCAAATTCAGGTTCATGAACACATTCAAACTACATGAGTAATTACGCATTTTTAAAATTTTGAATTAATTTTTCATTTTCATTTTAAAAATTGCATGTATTTTGGGAATGACGAAAGAGCCATATTTGGTTCCATACTGAGCTATATTTGGGCTTGCGAGTCATAGGTTGCAGGCCTCTGGCTTACAGTCTTCATGCCAGACAGTGAGAGACAGATGGACAAAACAGAGTGAGGGGGGGGTTGGAAGATGAGGTAATAAATTTAACAGGGTTTAGGAGAAAAATATCAGTCTGGGCTTGCCCTTTTCTTACTCAGTGCCACATGACAGGGATGTGAAGGCATCATAGTAGAGGCAGGTTTTTAGGAGGGAGTTAGAAGAGAATCAAATTATTTACATACAACAATACTTCATTACTTATAGAGTGGCCTTGATTTCCTAGAGCTGTTGGGTAAATCAAGATAACCCTAGGCTGATAACCTGCCAGTGAGTTTTTTTCACTTTGGCTACGTCTACACTGCCCCGTTGCGCAAAAAAATATGCAAATGAGGCAAAGCGTGGAATATTGCCACGCCTCATTTGCATAATTAATGAGGCTCCATTTTTGTGCAAGACTTTTGCGCAAGAGCCGTTCTTCCTGAAAAAAAGCAGAACAGCTCTTGCGCAAGAGTGGGGTTTTTGTGCAAAAAGGAACAGTGTAGATGGCTCCTTTTTGTGCAAAAGCCTCTTGTGCAAAAAGCAGCCTCTCATTAATTATGCAAATGAGGCATGGCGATATTCCACACTTCGCCTCATTTGCATATTTATTGTGCAAAATAGCGCAGTACGTAGCCTTTTTGTTTTATGCCGTCTCTATCTGACCCTCTAATAAGAGTGGTAAAGCTGTGGATACTTTTAATAACTATGACCTACCTGCCCCAGGCATCCTCCTTCTATGGCGGTGGTTACTAACCAGTAGATCGGGATCTACTGATAGATCTTGGAGCCTCTGACAGGTAATCCCGACTGGTCTGGCCAAGAGATTTTCAGCTGCCCTTCCTCCCACTGCTGCTCATCTCCTGCCCTTTGCCTTGGAGCTGCCCCTCCCCCTGGGGAGCTTCCTGCTTTCTGTGCAGGGCAGGGGAGGAGGTGGAGGGGAACTGATATTAAGGTGCCCCCTCTCCCACTCTGTACCCTTTCTCCACAGAGCAGAGAGGGGGCAAAACAGGACTTGGGATGGAGTTTGCTGGCTACTTTAGGGAGTGGTCCACGGCCAGGGCAGGGTGAGCCTGCCTTAACCCCACTGCACCACCAGGAGCTCCAAGAGCCACCTGAAAGATGCAGTGCCCAGCTGGAGCCCACATCCCAAATGCCTACCCTCATGAATCCCCTCCTGCACCTCAAGCTCTGAGCACCCCTGCATCCAAATGCCATCCCAGAGCCTGCACCTAGAACCCCTCCTACATCCTAACTGCTTGCCCCAAGAGCAGCTCAGAGCCCCCCTCACACTCCAGATCCCTTAATCCAAGACCAGAGCCTGCACCCCAACCCTCTGTCCCAGCCTGGTGAAAGTGACTGAGGATGGGCAAGAAAAGGAGGATGGAGTGAGCAGGGGCAGGGCGTCGGAGAAGGGGAGGGAAGGAGGCAGGACAAGGGTATTTATATTTGAGGTAGATCTTGGATTGCACTTCACTTTTTGAATTTATCTCGTGCTTAAAAAGGTTGGAGACCACTGTTCTATGGGAAACCCTAGAGAGCAGAAACAACTGTGAAGATTCCCTGTCAAGTTCTGACATGATTGTTCTATCTACACCCCTCATACCTCCACTATGGGGCCTTCCCCTGAATGTGCTGGATCTTCAAGTATCTGCGGAATGGCCGGGGTATTTGCTTAGATGCACTGCCTCTCTGCTCCTGTTTCCTGGCACTTTCACTGCAGCCATGTTCCAGGGATCTCTACCTCACAATGGTTGCCTCTGGGATTCTGGGAAATCAAGAAAATCCATGGAAAAGCTAGTATAGCCTCATGCTGTAATATCTTTTCCAGGCCAGGCACTCACCAAAAGACAGAGGAGGAATGATGCATGTTCTTGTCCCCCCAACTACATGTGCCTCGTTCCCTTCCTCAGTAAAGACCTGCAGAGCACCTATTAGCTTTGCAGATCTCTATAGATCCTGTTAGCTCCAGAAGAGAGGGAGGCAGTGCCAAATATGTTGATCTTGCTTCTGCATTGATGGGGGTGAGGGAGATCTACAGATGGAAGATCCCCTCTATCTGTGGATGTTGGAGGCCAAAGTGGGGGATTATTAGGTGTGTGATTTCTAACTTCAAAGTGCAGTCTGTGTAATACTTACCATATGGATAACTAATACTGCCAGTACTAAAACATTATTGAAATTTCTACATATTATAGATAATTTATTAACTCAAAAGATTCTGGAGCCAGCAAGGGGGAATTCTATTGTCTTAAAAAATAAATAAACCGTTACAGGACCGCTTGGGAATAGTGACCATAATATAATAACATTCAACATTCCTGTGGTGGGTAGAACACCTCAGCAGTCCAGCACACTGGCATTTAATTTCAAAAAGGGGAATTACACAAAAATGAGGAGGCTAGTTAAACAGAAATTAAAAGGCACAGTGACTAGAGCCAAATCTCTGCAAGCTGCATGGAAACTTTTTAAAGACACCATAATAGAGGCCCAACTTAAATGTATACCCCAAATTAAAAAACATAGCAAGAGACCTAAAAAAGTGTCACCGTGGCTTAACCACCATGTAAAAGAAGCAGTGAGGGACAAAAAGGCATCTTTTAAGAAGTGGAAGTCCAATCCTAGTGAGATAAATAGAAAGGAACATAAACACTGTCAAATCAAGTGTAAAAATGTAATAAGAAAAGCAAAAAAAGATTTTGAGGAACAGCTAGCCAAAAACTCAAAAAGAAATAACAAAATGTTTTTTAAGTACATTAGAAGCAGGAAGCCTGCTAAAAAACCTGTGGGTCCCCTAGACGATCGAACTATAAAAGGCGCAATCAAGGACGATAAAGCCATTGCGGAGAAACTAAATGATTTCTTTGCTTCAGTCTTCACGGCTGAGGACGTTGGGGAGATTCCCAAATCTGCACCATCCTTTGTGGGTGATGAATCTGAGGAACTGTCCCGGATTGAAGTGTCATTAGAGGAGGTTTTGGAACAAATAGAAAAACTTAATGTTAACAAATCTCCGAGACCAGATGGCATTCATCCAAGGGTTCTAAAAGAACTCAAAGGGGAAATTGCTGAACTATTATCTGTGGTTTGTAACCTATCCCTTAAATCGGCTTCTGTACCTAATGACTGGAAGGTAGCTAACATGACACCAATATTTAAAAAGGGCTCCAGAGGCGATCCGGGCAATTACAGACCGGTAAGTCTAACTTCAGTACCGGGCAAATTAGTTGAAACAATAGTAAAGAATAAAATTGTGAAGCATGTAGAAGAACATAATTTGTTGGACAAAAGTCAACATGGTTTCTGTAAAGGGAAATCCTGTTTTACTAATCTATTAGAGTTCTTTGAAGGGGTTAACAAACATGCGGACAAGGGGGATCCAGTAGATATAGTATACTTAGATTTTCAGAAAGCCTTTGACAAGGTCCCTCACCAAAGGCTCTTGTGTAAATTACATTGCCATGGGATAAGAGGGAAGGTCCTTTCTTGGATTGAGAACTGGTTAAAAGACAGGAAACAAAGGGTAGGAATAAATGGTAAATTTTCAGAATGGAGAGGGGTAACTAGTGGTGTCCCCCAAGGGTCAGTCCTAGGACCAATCCTGTTCAACTTATTCATAAATGATCTGGAGAAAGGGGTAAGCAGTGAGGTGGTAAAGTTTGCAGATGATACCAAACTGTTTAGGATAGTCAAGACAGAAGCAGACTGTGAGGGACTCCAAGAAGATCTCACCAAACTGAGTGATTGGGCAACAAAATGGCAAATGAAATTTAATGTGGATAAATGTAAAGTAATGCACATTGGGAAAAATAACCCCAACTATACGTACAGTATGATGGGGGCTAATTTGGCTACGACAAATCAGGAAAGAGATCTTGGAGTTATCGTGGACAGTTCTCTGAAAACTTCCACGCAGTGTGCAGCGGCAGTCAAAAAGGCAAATAGGATGCTAGGAATTATTAAGAAAGGGATAGAAAATAAGACCCAGAATATCTTACTGCCCCTGTATAAAACTATGGTACGCCCACATCTCGAATACTGTGTACAGATGTGGTCTCCTCACCTCAAAAAAAGATATTTTGGCCTTGGAAAGGGTTCAGAAAAGGGCAACTAAAATGATTAGGGGTTTGGAACGGGTCCCATATGAGGAGAGGTTAAAGCGACTGGGACTTTTCAGTTTAGAAAAGAGGAGACTGAGGGAGGATATGATAGAGGTATATAAAATCATGAGTGGTGTGGAGAGGGCCGATAAAGAGAAGTTATTTATTAGTTCCCTAAATAGAAGAACTAGAGGACACCAAATGAAATTAATGGGTAGCAGGTTTAAAACTAATAAAAGAAAGTTCTTCTTCACACAGTGTGTAGTCAGCCTGTGGAACTCCTTGCCAGAGGAGGCTGTGAAGGCTAGGACTATAATAGAGTTTAAAGAGAAGCTAGATAATTTCATGGAGGTTAGGTCCATAAAAGGCTATTAGCCAGGGGATTAAATGGTGTCCTTGGCCTCTGTTTGTCAGAGGCTGGAGAGGGATGGCAGGAGACAAATCGCTTGATCATTGTCTTCGGTCCACCCTCTCTGGGGCACCTGGTGCTGGCCACCGTCGGCAGACAGGATACTGGGCTAGATGGACCTTTGGTCTGACCCAGTATGGCCATTCTTATGTTCTTATGTTCTAAAGAGGAACTGGTCATAAAAAGAAAAAGGAATGATAGCTTATGCACAAGTGATCATGATTTAATCATAGTTATAGTATGCAAGCTGAATAAAGTCCAGACTACTAATATATACACTTCATGCTTTAATAGGACCAATTTCACAAGGCTGAAAACAATTATGAGCCAACTGGGAATTATTTAAGAGCATCTTACTAGATGCCCAAAAAGCCACAATCTTACAATTGAAGAAGATGGCCATAAAGGTTTAAAAAAAAAAAGACTTAGTTCAGTAGGGAAGTGAAGGCAGCTATAAAAATGATATATAACAAATGGAAGAAAGGGGGAGTAGATAGGAATTAATATAAATCACAAGTTAGAAACTGTAGAAAACTGATAGAGGAAGCAAGGGGCCATATATGGTCAGCAGAGTTAAGGAGGAGTTTTTTCAATATTTTAGAAACTAAAAGAATCCTGACAATGGTACTGGTCCATAATTAGGAAGAAATGGTAAAATTATCAATAATAATACAGAAAAGGCAAAAGTGTTCAATGAATATTTCTCTTCTGTATTTGGGGAAAAAGTCTCATTGTATGGTGGTGATAACACTATTTCCATTTTGCTAGTATATCTGGACAGAGTTAAACAGACACTATTAAAGTTATATATTTTTAAATCAGTGAGTTCAGATAACTTGCAAACAGTTTTAAAAGAGCTGGTTGAAGAGTTTGCCATTAATGTTGATTTTCAGTAAGTCTTAGAGTACTTGGAGAGTTCCAGAAGACTAGAAAAAAGATAATGTGCTAATATTTAAAATGGGTAAATTGTAAACCTGACAGAATGATCTTGAACCTGGGGAAGATAATGGAATTTGATTAAAAAGGGTAATGTAATTAATGCAGATCAACATGGGTTTATGGAAAATAGACCTTATCAAACACAGATTTTTTTTATGAGACTACACATTTAATTGGTGTATAGTGCTGACATAAATACACTTAACTTCTATAAAATATTAGTTGATACTGCCTGAAATTGTTTAAAAAACTAAAATGATATAAAATTAATGTGGCACACATTAAGTAGATTAAAAACTGACTAATTAATAGGTCTCAAAATGTAACTGTAAATGCAGAATCATTATTGAGTGGATATGTTTCCAGTGGGGTCACACAAAAATCGGTTCTTGGCCCTATGCTTTTTAATATTTAACTTTTTCCTCAAAGATCTCAAAGTAAACATAGAATTATCACTGATCAAATTTGCAGATGATACAGAAATTGGGGGAGTAACAAATAATGAAGAGGACAGATACAGAATGAACTGAATCGCTAGGTAAACTTGAAGCAAGTAGACAGTATGTGTTTTAATACAGCTAAATGTAAACATATACATCTAGGAATAAAGAGTGAGGAAGCCGTGACTCTGAAAAAGATTTGGGGATCACGCTAGATAATCAGCTGAACATGAGCTCCCAGTGTGAGGCTGTGGTCAAAAGAACTAGCATGATTCTGAGGTGCATAAACCAGGGAATTTTGAGTAGGTGCAGAGAGGCTTTATGTATACATTTTACACAGGTAAGCTGCTGGAATATTGCATCCAGTTTCGATGCTCAAAATTTAAATTGATAAATTGGGGAGGGTTCAGAGAAGAGCCACAAGATTAGAAAACATGCCATGTAGAGACAGACTCCAGAACAATCTTATTCAGTTTAACAAAGAGAGGATATGATTAAAGTCTGTAAATGCATGCATGGGGAACAAATATTTAATGGGCTCTGTAATCTAGCAGAGAAAGGTATGACACGATTCAATGGCTGGAAGTTGAAGCTAGATAAATTCAGACTGGAAATAAGGAGCAAATTTTTAATGGTGAGAGTAATTAATCACTGGAACAATTTACTAAGAGTGGTGGTGGATTCTAGGGATGTAAAATCCCATTTAATTGGCTAAACATATTATTTAACTGGTTACTCAGTTAAAGGGGAGGAAGAATGCCTCCCCCACCCTCACTGGGCTGGAACACCCACCCTCCCCCCACCACAGGCAGGGGCTGCTGCAGTCTGGCCATAGCAGCCCATCTGTGGTAAGCCAGGGCACCCCCTCAGGTAGGGGCTGCTCCAGTGTCCTGATCAAAGCAGCCCCTGCCTGAAGGGTGCCCTGATTTGCCGTGAATAGAGGCTGCCAGAGAGGCTGAAGCAGCCCCCTGCCCACGGCAGGCAGGGAGCTGCTCCAGCCCCACTCATTAATCTTAACCAGGTAAGGTTTACTGGTTATCCAATTAAACCTTCACATCCCCCTAGTAGATCATTCACAATTTTTAAATCAAGATTGGATGTTCTAAAATATATGCTTTAGGAATTATTTTGGGGCAGTTCTATGACCTGTATTATATAGTAGGTTAGATGAGATGGTCACAATGGTCCTTTTTGACTTTGGAATCTATCAATATGAAAACCATGTGCTTGGACACCTACTCAACTTATGCACCAAAGCTCCATGGTTTCTATATTATTTTCATGCTCAGTAAAGAGACAAAAAAAAGCTGCCAGATATCATTTTATGATTAACATTTTTGGTCGATGACAGTCTTTAGAGCCTAAGTTTTAGCTCCTGGTTACCTGGTCTAATTCAGTGCTGTCCTGTCTGTCCTCTCAGCTTTAACTCACACTGCAGATTGGATTTGCATTTCACAATTTTCTGCTATAGCTCTCTTGACCGATCCCCCTGCTTTCATCCAGCTTCACCATGAATACCATTGCTAACATAATGCAGGAGCTGCGAGACTATTGGGCAGATCATTTCTCACGTAGATTTCTACCCAAGAGGCCTCCCCTTCGCCGAATCACCTCCATTTCCACTTTTTACCTCCTGGACTTCAGAACCCGGCAGGCTGAACTAGGTTTGGATTATGGCCCTCCGCGGGCTCAGCTGAGCGACACCAAGTTTGTCTTCCAGGATGGCAAATGGGAAGGTGAAAGTGGCCTCTCTCATCGGCCTCCACTGCTGCAGTTATTCTCTGGTGACAGGGAGCAGCCCTGTAAGACCCTGAAGAAGGAGAACAAGGCTCTCCTGGAAGAGAACAATTACCTGAAGCTGCAGCTCGAGCTGTTGATGGACATGCTGACAGAGACCACTGCCCGACTTCATATGGTAGAGAAAAAGAAGGACAACCCCACATGGCATAACAAGATGAAGAAGCCAAATAAAGTATTGATGCTTAAATCCTAGCAAGAACTGTGGATGCAAGACCTGGGAGTTTGCATTTGTTGAAACACATGCAGATCTGCCTCCTTGGTTCCAGAAGTGTAATACATTCCTGAATCAAATTTATCTGTCGAGTGATTTTTGCTTTAATTGTATGTATTACACAAATTAGAATTTATTTTATGATTGACAGAAAGCAGGAAATCAGTCTGTACAATTCGTTACACTTTAAAACCAGATCTGACCATTCATGAATCGTGGCATTAAATAAATGAAAAGCAGCTTTACCCATTATCCAAATGCAGAAATTGAGACTTACGAATATTCTTGAATTTTAAATCTCTTTTAATGAACAGTGTAATAAAATAATGAAACTTAGCACTTTTATGCTTTGGCTTTTCATATATAAATTTCAAAGCATTTTAAAGGAAACTAAATATCATTGCCTGAATACTACAGTTGGAAAGCTGATGGCAGCTGAAGAGGAAGGATAGTACAGTGATTAAGGTGTTAGCCTAAGAGTCAAAATGGGGATGATACTTCCCCTCCTCTCAGTGGGGATGTGAGGATAAACACAACCTATTAAAAATGGTGAGGAACTAAAGTAATGAGAAGGGCCTTAGATACGGGAGCTCAGCCTTTACGATGCTCTTCACACTGAATCACCTGCCAGTGATCAGGGTCAGTATACCACCTCTTCTCCCTTAGGATCTGCTGTGTGTTATCAAAATCCAAGCGGAATTAATTCAGAATTAAAAAGGCCTTGTAGTTCCTTGAGTTCAGAGGTATTTCATGAGACTGTAACAGGTCTACTGTAATATATATAAGATATAGGCCAAATTACTGTGTCCAGTGCAGAATTTTTAGCATCCTGGCAGTAAGATGGAGAGTACCTCTGGAGCTGGAATCAGTCTTCTTCCTCTAGATTACTCTGAGGTTACAGGGATCCATTGGTCTTTGTGTTGCTTTGTCTGTCTGTTGCACCAGCAGAATGGCCAGAGACTGTAATAGCAGATAAGACAGCTCCACCCCTAAATCCCCCTCTAATGCTGCAGAGACACCCTCCACCTCCAAACAGGGCTCCACGATGCAGAGGGTGTGTGCCTCTCTCCCAAATGTAGTCTGATCAATTGCAGTGGCCCTGCTGCCTTTAAATGACAAGCAGTTGGTCCCCAATTTGATCACAGTTGTCTCCCCTGATTCTAATAAGATATGTGTAACCTTCTCCTTTAGCACCACAGACTCGGCGACCAAATAAACCACTGACCACCCCTCTCTGCAGGAGAGAGACCACATCTATGTTTCTGTGTGCCCAATGCCTGACAACTCAGGGTCCCGATTCTGGTGGTAGTCTTTGGCTGCCATGTTAAAATAAATGCAAAACAAACCCGTTTTTTCTGCTAAAATAAATGCACAATAAATCCGTACCTCCCCCCCCCCCCGCCCCCCAAGCGAGGGCTGCATCTTATTACAGTTCATTGTGAGCTGCCTTCCTCCTTCATTTGCAGTCACGGAGCCCTCCTCAGACCCCTCCCATTGGCAATCGGGCAGCCCCCCCCCCCCCGCCATTTGCGAGGGCGCGACAACTGTGCGGCAATTGCTTAGCTCGGGGCGTTCCGCTGCTTTTAACTTGTTTGCTGCTGGTTAACCCCGGGCTCCCCCTTTCTCCCCTCGGCGGGAGCCAGCCGCCTGCCCCCCAGCTCAGGCCGCAACCCACCGGTCGCTCAGGCCCTCAGCACAAGCCCTTGGGAGGCGGAGCCAGGAGCACATGACCCAGCTGCTTTCCCCGGAACGATCGCAGCCATCGCTTCGCCCTCTCGCTCGGCGGGCCGGCCTCGGGAGTGGTGACCGCTCGCCTCTGCCGGACGCAACAGCGCGGCCAGGTTTGCTGGCACGGGGTCACGCGTGGGCCTCCGGGCCGGCGCAGGAGGGGTGGCGCTGGGCGGGGCGGCCTCGCCGCTGGGTCGCTCGACGCGGGGCAAAGGGCGGCAGCGGCCTCCTTCAGACTCCCGCTTTCTCCGGGGAAAAACGAGCCGAGAGGCTGAAGCGCCCCTCCCCCCGCCTTGTGAGGCCGCCTGGCAGCATTGTGCGGGGCGCGCGGCTCGTGACGCACCGGGGGGGGGGGGCGTCTTTGAGGGCGGCCGTTATTCCTCCGCTAGCTGCCTGAGGCGGGGCAGGTCCTGCTCTCCCCCTCCCCCACGCGGCGCGGCGCTCGAGCAGCCTCGCTGCTCCCCCCCCTCCCACCAACTTCTTTTCTCGCCACTTCCCGTGTCCCTGCTGCGTAGGTCAGTGACTCTTTACACCCCTCCCTCCATGGCGCCAGCGCTCAGCGGCTGAACTGCCCCCCCCCCACGGCTGGCTCTGACTTCTCTAGTTGTCGCTTACACCAGAGACTGCCTTTGGCTTCGCGGCTGTACTGCGCAGCCGCGCGAGCCGGCCTCTGATTGGCGGCCCTGGAGGAGAGGGGCGGGGTTATTTAAGATGACGTTACAATCCTACAACGGTGTAATCGGCTATTTATAACCCTGCCCAGAAACCGCCCGCTTGTGAAAGGAGAAGAAGGGAGAGAGGTGGTTCGGGCTGGGTTGCTGGACGCGCCGATTCAGACTTACAAAAGAACCGCGAGCGCCCGGGAGGCAGTTGCCTTGGGGGGGGGGTAGCCTGACGCCCTCTGCCTTTGTTGTCTAGCGACCAAGTCCTTCGCCTGCCGAGCTTTTCTTTCCGCGGGACCCTGAGAGCGCGTGGCCAAGATGGACCCTCTCCGCAGCGAGGAGACCGAGGGAGAAATTCCCGGCCTGAGTAAGTAGCCGCTGCTGCCTAGTGCCCGCGCGCACGCGCGCGCGCCCTGGGTTCCCTTCTAGAACGTTCCGAGCCGCGGCCGCGCGGGGATCGTCCGAGCCTGGGTGGCGCGCGGAGCGCGCGAGCCCGGAAGTGGTGGTTTGGAGGCCCTGGGCGCCGCGACGATATCTCCCCCCCCCTTCCCCCCCTCCAGCCTCGTGGCGTACAAAAGGGTGGGGTCCCTGGCTGGCGAACGGCCCCCGCGGTGTAAAGGGTCCCCCGTCGGCGGCTTGCGAGAGCCCCCGAAAGCCGATTGCATCGGATGAGATCCGAGCGCGGCCCTGCCTCTGTGCTAGGCCTCTGTCGCGGCTTACAGGCCGACGCGGAAATCGAGCCTGGCTTCCACTGCGGCCTAGGCCCTGCCTGGCATCGAGAAGGCACAAAAGCTGCTTCACTTCCCTTTTCCTCTTTGGACCCCCCCCCCCGGAGACATCTCGTTCCGAAGCTGCGTCTTATCCACGCCTTTGGGAATAGTTTGGGTGGGAGCACCGCGAGAGTCGCCAGTCTGCTGGGTTGTGACCGCCCATGTGGAGAATGGCGGGGGTAAAGGCGCACACAGTTCAGATGATTTTGTTTCCTCCCCCCCCCCCCCCCGCGTTTATCTTCCTCATCTGTAGAAGTGCGCTGGCCGTTTAACACACTTACTATGCTCGTTAAAAACGTGCAGTAGCATTTGCTCGGCGGTTAAAAGAGAAGGATACATATTCAAGACTCCATGGTGGATGAAATATTAATTCCAGTAATTGTGGTGACTTATAAAACTAGTTATTAGCATAAATATTGTGAAACCCTGACTCCTTAAGTTAACCACAGAAATTTGTGGAAGCCATAAAATTGTTGTTTACACTGTTGAGCTATGCCAATTGTGAAATACCTTAGAGGGTTTTTTCCCCAACTTTGTAGTTTCTGGTTTGTCTGCTATTGGTAGCTAGATAACTTTTCTCCTGTCAGGTAACCCCCCACTTCAATACTTTTTTTTTAAAAGAAGTCCTTGCTGAGCAACTGTGGGGACCAGCTTTTGTGCCTCAGTGCCCTGCTGTTGTCTAGCTTTGATTTAACCATATAGCAAACTGGTTAGTGTCTTATGCAGCTGATCATGCCCTGAGATCCATGCTTCCCCCTGAAGAGGAGGCTTTGAACCATATTGTTCAGACTCCCTTGAGTGGTGAGATGAAAACTAATATTGAAAGTGACTGTTGCAGCAGCACTCCTATTTTCTGGTAGGAGGTACGCAAGAGATGCCATTCTTAGGTCTGAAGGAGAGAGAATATTCCTGTGCCGATTGTGCATCATATTATGTTTACCCTTAAGACCTTGCAACAGCAGAGCTGTACCATTGCATCTGCCTCACAGCAGGTACATAGGAGCCCATGCAATATTGCCATTGCTAACCTGAGAGCTCTTTCCCCTGCATAATTAAACCACTTCCAATGTGTTCATGGCACTTTTCTCAGTGTGCAAGGTCAGGGATGTTTTTCCATAATCTTAAGTGCTAAAGTAGGTATCTTCCCCAACATGAGATCGTAACTTTCGTGTAGCATGACCACCAAGGTCAACTCACCAGGGTTTCATAGTAATAAGCACCATTGATTGAATATATTTAATTCTGTACAACAGCCTAGACTTTCTGAAAAGGCTTCTTTAAAATTTAAGTCTGGTAATTCTTAAATTTTCAAATATTCAGAATTCAAGAAAATTTGACCCCTTGAGTGTGTATATAAAAAAACAAACTTACAAGAACTAATCTCATTACTGTGAAAGCTACACTCTTGGCCTGAAGTGCCCCTCTCTGTGATAGGTGGCTATGAACCCAGGGTTTATAACTTGGTACTGTACTTCAGTGGATTGCCATGAAGTCTATCTTAAATAAGTAATAGTGCTGTTGTCCTGGTTATAAAGGAGAAGCAGGAGGGTGGCTATTTGAGAGAAGAGAAAAGGTATCTGTTCTCATGGGTTTTTCTCAGATATTTGTGCTGAATCTAATTAACTAAATAGAGAAAAATCTATTTGACTTCTTTGGGTGCAGGGATGTGTTCATTTCACATTCTGACAATAGTACTTTACCTTCTATTTTAAAAGGGTGTATTGCACCAGGGAAAATTTGAAGTACGGATAACTTCTGCATTTTATGGATTAGTGTATTGTAAGATGCATTTGTGAAGCTTTCTTTGGTGCATATGACTTTAGGTAAACAGACAATTTGTCCACAGGTTGGTAATATTTTAAACCTGTGGAGCTTGTACTTTACTTTTGGAATTGACTGTGTGAAGGTTGTTAATAACTAATTTCTCTCCCCAACTCCTTTAATAGGAAACCGATTCAAAATACCATAGAAGAAAACATGAACCACATTTCTAGCTTTCATTTGGAAACTAAGCCTCTGCAAACTAATATAGGAGACTTTTTTCTTCCCTCATCACTACAAACCTGAAAGCAGACAGACTAAACTTTCTCTACATTCCACAACATAGGGTACACTCCCTCTTTCTGTTGAAAGAACTAGGTCATGAGTTTCTCCCTGTAATAAATTACACTTGGGTGTGTAGATGCTGTAACTAGTGCACGGTCTTAATGTGTCTTGCTGGATTTCAGTGGTAGGAATCTTCTGCTACACTACTCTGAAATGGCTTTCTGGTTTCAACTAAAAAGGAATTCTGAGTGCTATCATCAGAAAGATGTGGCAGATACATGTCCTGGCAACAACTTCAGTCAGTAGCCAAGGTTTTAACCACATACCTTACACAGTCTATCATGCCCTGCAGTGGCTTTCAAGCTTCAGTAAAGGAGAAAAAAACAGCTAGACATGTTTCTAAAACTAAAGAATCTAGAAATCATTAGGGAGTCTGGGCAAAGCTTTTGTAGAACTCCTGCCTCAATCTACAGTGAAAGCTGTTGTCTGGGACAAATCCTGCAGCAACTTGTTAGCTGGTTCCTCAATTGCTTATCTTGAAACTAGGATTAATATTTAAATGCTAGTTCAAATATAATCAGCCTTAGTTTAATGTGATCAGAGGTTCTTGCCCATATCATAATTGGAATTTGATTGGTAAGCAACTTATCTGATCAGTCAGCTATTATGGTAGGGAGTTCAGTGGAGAGTTAAGGTTTTTGGTCCTTCCCAGAAGTCTTAAAACATTCAGATTACAACTTTTAAAATTTTCAGTTTTTCAGTTAGTCAGTTAAGAGAGGGACTTTAAGCTAAGCATATTACATAGATGTTAATGCTGCAGAGTGAAATGTTTAAAGCGGACAAATAAATGTCTGTAAGCTACAAATTATGGTTGAAAGACCAATTTGGATGTATGGTACTTAATGCCTTACACAGTTTTTTGACTGTAGAGACGTGCTGCAGTTTACATGCTGAGGAGTGAAATTGAAGGAAATGAAACCAAAATGCCAAAGGGAAACCTTGAAACCACAAAAATTCTCCTCAGACTTTAAATTGGGGTAAATTTACCTAAAAAAAATCTCCATTGACTGATTTGGGATTAGTTCTTATGGGAGCTTAGTGTAGATATGGTTACAGCTTGTCTTGCTTTCAAAGTGTTCACAGTGCATCTCCACCTGGCAGAACTGGTTTTTTAGGCATACTTCACTTTAGTTGCAGTAAGTCCCATGCTAAATTTAAGTTTCCATTAGTGTTAGTACAGCCTTGCAGTCAAAGGACAAAAGGTTAGTGGGTAATGGCAGTTGTAATGAGCCATAAATCCAGTATTTGTTGTCCATGATTTCTCGTATCTAACTGTTATGAATTTATGCTCCCAGTCTTCTGCACGAGAAGAAAAACCTTCAAAAAGGACAATACTGTAGGATCGTGTTTCTGAACACAATCCAGATTAGAAACCCTTTCTATTACTTTCTTTTCCATTGGTCTCATATTATTAGATGTCTAGTATGTAAATGCATTTTTCAAGCAGTCTCTTCTGAACATACGAATCAGTCTGGTTTAACTGATTTCAGACTGATCCTGGCTAGTGTGCAAGTTTCTTCACCAGAATGGATTTATAGAGCTAAATACATAAAACCATAGGATTTTTGTTGAATACTACTAGGGATGTAAGCAGATAGTTGACTAGTGGTGAGACTAGTCCCCACCCCCAACTTGCTGCCTCTGATAGAGGCAGCAAGGGGGGGATGGAGCAGGACCTGGTGCTGGGGGGAACTAGCTTAAAAGCCGGTTTCCCCCAGCACCATCTCTGCAGGAGGCAGAGGAGGTAGAGGCACAGCAGGAAATGACATGAGTACCTTAAGTCTCTGCTCACGCTGCTTGTACTGTGATTCTGCTTTTTAAATGTACAAGAGCCCCAGTGGGGATTTTGTACTTTTCAAAAGCTGAGGCTCTGCAGGGAAAGTGGGGCCAGTCCCCTGCTGGCCCCACCCTCCTTGAAGGGTTTCTGCTTTTGAACTGTAGCAAGAGTCCAACAGGGCTCTTGCTACAGTTCAAAGGTAAAGGCCCCTTATAGACTAATCAGATAGTCGATGGAAAGCCCATCGATTATTCGTTTAGTTAGTTTTAAAGTTAACTTCCCTAGAATACATCATCTATCAAATGGTGTCAAACCGACAACTGTAAGCTTTCGATGGCAGTCCAGGGCCTTAAGCAATACTGGTCATTATTGGCAACAATATAGAATCTGCTGACCTCAGTATAGTGTTCAGAAAGAAGAATTTTGTTTAGAATTTAGTCTGTGTGAAATTACTGGAAACTAGTTGTTGTCTGTAAGTATGCAGAGATGTCCTGTCCTTATGGCTATTTTCTAAATCTGGTTTGATACATACACCCCAAGACACACCTAATCTGTACAGAGTATAATATAATAGTGTCCAATATTCTAATCTTAAAGCTTGATATGTTACGACTTTCAGAATGCTGTGTTTGCTTTGTTTTTCAAATTCATTAAAATTCTACCACCTGGTGTCAGGGTTTCAAAACCACACGTGTTCATGAGCAAGAGTAGTTCAAGCTATGTGGAATTTTGTTGTAAAGGCCCAGCCTTCCAATTTTGGGCCAGTTTGTATCCCTATTTGACCCTAATCTCCTAATGCCAGTAAGTCACTTCAGTATTAAAATTAATTATTGGACCCCATAAATCATGCAAACAAGCATGTGCAACATATTTTCCTATTTTAACTGTAGAATGTGATGTTTTCAGGCAAGGGAGAAGAATGTTTTAAAGCAAAACCTCAGTTTCTAATTCTGCAGATCACATCAGTTCATCTGCGCTGTACATCTAAAATGTCTGGTGACATTGAGGCTCTGCAGTCCTCCCAGGAATTTTTGCTATTACAGAAATTCTGTGTTGTCTTCTCCCAAAAGCAGACTAAAATTTCATTTCCATCTGCTTAATTTCAGGATGGGAATACCTTTCTGAACCTTCCCCAGAAAGGGGCATGTAGCAAAATCCATTTCAGTGTTGGTTTTTAATGAAAGAAAACTTAAATCTGTCTCTAGCCATTAATTTGTCAGGGGTATGAGAGACAAAGTATAATTCTAATATGTTAAAAATATGGTGTTTCTTAAACATTGACACCCCATTCACACCCATTTCATAGCCTGTATATTACATTTACTAACACAACTTTGGGGTCAGCACATAGATTAAGGCTAGTTTAATTGCTATCTGCTCTTTTATAGTCAAAATATCTAAATTACATGGTCACCTAAAGTGTAATAACTTACAGTAGTGAGTCAGACTGTGTGAGATGAGCTTGACTTACATATGACATTTTACAAGAAATAGCAACCAATTCAAGTTTTCTTGTTTAAAAACATCTGGAAATGGCTATTTAATACATGATATGGAGAAGGAGTCTTACTTCAGGTGTAGTTGAGGTAGATCAAGTTATTCATTCAATTCTCTCCGATTCTCACTGGTGCAGAAACCTTCTTGGCCAATCTTAATACATAGGTCACTCTTTCATCGATGTTTCCAATGTGAGTCTGAAAACACACATTCCTGCAACATAAACTTTTTATAATCCAGTGATAGATGAGGCACAAACTTGTAGAGTGTCAGAAAAAACTTTCTAAATAAACTGATTTGAGAGCATAGTGGACAGCTGTTAGAATGCATTCTATATCAGTACTAACTCAAATGTCTACACTTGAAAGCTTTTAAGGTAGGATATGAATGTTAAACATAATAGCTATTCCCAAATAAATCCATGTGTAGACAAGCTCTCATGTTACACAGTACTGCATAAGTGGGCAAAAAATGCTTGTCACTATTCTTGTTAATCTTCAGAAAGCAGCATTTTGCTACTTTTTCTTCCTACCTGCATCTCTACTACAAAAAAAATGCACTGCTGCTTGTTTACCACCCACATTCATTACAAAGCGCAGGTTCACTGAGCCTTTTGCTTGCTGGTAATATAATGGCTGGAAAAGACTTTTACAGTTTGCAGCTGATTTAAACAGGATTTAAATTGGTCAATGGGGTGCCAAGGGGAGAGAATAGATTAGGCATGTTATTTATTGCTCTCCCCCAATGAAGATGAGGGTTTATCTGAGGGAGCTTTCAACAAATAAGGTAAAGCAGTGTTTTTCAACCTTTTTTTTAATTTGCAGACCCCCTAAACATTTCAGATGGAGATGCAGACCCCTTTTGAATGGGGATGGGAAGGTTGCAGACCACAGGTTGAAAACATTGATCTTAGGGGATGTGAACATCTAATTGACTATCCAGTAAACGAATGCTTATCGGATAGTCGACATGCTAGTTGATTTGTAGTTCTTGGTGCAAATTGCACCTGCTATTGGATTACTGATTAATTAGAATTTTACATTCCTAATTGAGCTTTATATATATATAGTTATTCTAGGCTACTGCACCATATACTACACCATATACTACACCCAGACACTGAGATAGTTATTGAACTCTTGAACAAGATGTCACAGCTTTTTGAGTTACGGATGTTTGCTTCATGGCACTTAGCTGAGACAAGCTTTAATGGTCTTCTAACCCTACTCAAGTATAAACTGGAAAGGTATGAACCTACATTGTGAGTTTGTTGTATGACACTGGAAATAGAGTTCCTCCACTTTTCTTAGAAAACTTTTGGAAGTAGTGGTCTTAAGAGCAGCATTTGTGCATTCTCTGTTGAGAAGACTGAAAGAATCTGAGGGTTTGTTTCCCCCATAATTGGGAAGCATTGTGGGAACTATTTAACATGTGATTTATTTCAGCTGCCTTGTGTGAACTGCAAAAATTTTACATGTAGCTATTTTAGCATTTATGGCATCTCTTTGTAACAAGTATGCAACGGGGGTTCTGCAGCCTTGAAAATGTACTACTCTTTGAATAAATAATTTTTGCACCGTGAAACGTGCTTTGTGAAAAGGCTATGCTACTTTCTCCTCCTGATGGCTTTTAAATGACCGCTAGCATCTAATAAGATGGAGCTTGTGTGAACAAGCACCGTTAACGACAAATCTGTTTATACCTGGATGTTAGCCTCTTCCTCCTTTTGCAAAATTTGGATTTTCTGTTTTTAATATCATCTGAAACTTCTGTGAATAAATAAGGAGACCAAACAGTAATTGGTCTTAAAATCACTGAGGTTGTTAAATCTGGAAATTAAAAGGGCTGCCTTGTTTTCCTTCATATTAAGTTGTAGTCTTGTCTGCAACTTAAATCGTACAAATCTGTTTACCTGGTTGGAAATGTTTTGTATTTCCGTCAGAACATTTGCTAAATTTGTATCCTTCCAATAGTATGTTACTGGACTGCTTATACAAGTGCCACCAAAACAACTTGCTTGGAAGCCAATATGTTAGTGTTAGAGCAAGGATTAAAATGTTGTTGGAAGACCTTTTATCACTGGCTTTGTAGGGGCTATTATGTAACTGTTCTATTAGATGCAAAAGGAAAAAAAGTATTTGTAGCCCTTCTCTGTACACAAACAGTAAATTTAGCCTGCCTTGTTTACAGTAAGTTAGTAGGTGGAGCTGGAATGGTGCTGAACACAGACTGGAGCTACATTTGCAGCTAAGAATTGCCACCATTTTAGAACTCATGTCTAAAACATGGAGGTGGGGCTTAGATGCTGCTCACATGGTATTCTGTAAGAGCTGGGCATGGGGTGGGAGAGAACATACAGTTGTTGTGCATGTTCAACAGAGCAATTGAGAATGATGGGTGGAGTCTGGGAGAATTGCCAAACTTGTGGTTGAGATGAACCATTATCTGCAGGATTGCCAGAGCAAAGTACAGAACTGCTGAGCCAGAGTGCCTCATACAATATATTGGTTTTGGGTCAGTAACAGGAAATAATACAGCAAGTGAAGACCCACATTGTGTGTGAATTTTATTTAAATCCTGTAGGACAAATGCTGTTTTTCTTATTGTACAAGGAAGGACTCTCTAATTAGTGGTTAGAGGCTGAAAAGAATCTTTGCTTTGTGAAACTGTAAATGCTGGTTCCCGTCATGGCAACTTCCTGACAATGCTATTACTTGCTCATAGCGCAAACTAATGCTAATCAGGGATGCAAAAGTGTAAACTGTTAACCTGATGAGCCTGGATTCAAAGGTCAACCTTCATGGTTACATGCAGGGCTTTCAGTGTGTAAATGTGTAACCACTGAAATTTCTTCAATGGTTACACGTTTACCTAAGTAAACACATTGTAACATCCCTAATGCTAAGGGTTGCCACTGAATTATTTCCCTTGCTTAAGTCTAATACACACTGAATGTTAATGCTGGCTGGGATTTGCTGCTCTTCTTGCTGTGTCCCAGGGAAACTGACTGGTCTTGCTGATACCCATTAAAACTCAGCTGGCTGCAAAGGACTGTGGCTCTTGGCAGCAGTCTGATGCTCTGAGGCATTAGCTTCATGACCTCACTCTCTCTTCTCCCCCCTTCCCCCCAGCACCCAAGCTCAGGTCTCTGGCACCTTCCCTGTGCCAGGGGAGGCTGCACTTGTCTTTCACTGCAGGAGGAAGACCCAGCCCCCTTCTCCTAAACAAGAGGGAGGAAACACTGTTCACTTCCCCTGCTGGCTTATTGTCTGTGTCAGCATGATTCTCCCCCTCAGGCCCTGAATAAAACTATTCTAACACAGTGTGTTCCCTTTTTTATATTGGAGAGAGGAGGGTAGGGCTTCATTTCACTGATACTCCCCTCTGGACACTTCCAGGCACTGCTGGATGCAGTAAGTTGGAGGGGCTGAGGCATTGGTGTGTGCCTGGGAGAAACATCTGGTTCCACAGTCTAGGGAAGGTGAATCATGGCAGCTGAGCTTGCTCTGAGCCAGCAGTTGCAATTGTCCTGCTTCTCACCAGCTACATGGCTGTTCCCTTTGCAGTTATCTGAAACTTGGTGCCCTATGCCCAGGTTGTACCCACTGTATGTGTGTTGCCTCCCCCAACCTGTAGCTGCTGCAGGCTGAGCCCCTTATGACTAGCCTTGCCGCATTGGCATTGCTTTTAGAATAGCTGCTGTCCCTCTGCCATGTTTCTCCATCCTGTTGATGGTCTGAACCTCCAGTACCTGGACTGACTTCTCTAGTCAGCCTCTTGCACCTGATGCTGCATGCTCGGGCTCTCTGTATTAGTAAAATTGCATTAGTTTTTAACTAAATAGATTAACATTGATCTGGTTTTAATTCTTTTTTTTTAATGTTAACTTTCGGCCGGGGCTCAGTCTCTTCTATTCTTGCAGCCTTCATATTAGGGATGTTTGAGCAGGAACAACTATCCATTTAACCAATTAAGCATTAGTGGTCGTTAATTACACTCAGTCAGCTCCAGGCTGGCAGGGCTTGCAGTACTGCTCTAGGGGAGGCTTTGCTGCAGGCTCTGTAGTACAAAACTTATTTAAGCTTTATACTGCAGAGTCTGCAATGTGTAACTGAGATTTTCAGTGGTTACATGGTTACCTATTTAACTGGTTTTCAACATCCCTACTTCATGTGTATTGGATCAAGTGAGTGTCTCCTCTTCTATATCCTGTTTCTTGTGTCAGCTCTCAGATCCTGCCGTCTCTGAAAAAGGAGCATGAAACTCTGTATTGAAAATTATCGGAATAACTTGTTCACACCAGAAGTTTCTTTCCTGATTGGTCAGATATTGCTACTTTAAGACAACCACAAAGTATTGTCTGGCCCCTCCCTCTGTTAGGGGCAGTGTGAGGATAGGTGCCTGCCCAGGCTGAGAGAGCTTGCACCAGGATTGTCTCTGGGATCCACAGGGCCGCATGTACCAGAACAGAAGTGGTTGGAGTTATTCAAGAGTAATTGTGTGCACATACGGTTTTCAGCACAGGCTGGGCCTATTAGCTATACGGGATTGAGGGCCCTTGTTTTGAGAACTCTGTGGAGGAAATGCATGTGTGTATGACCTGACCAGAGGTGTGAGGACTGGCAGAAGGATGCATGCTCCTTAAGTCACTGTGACTAGGAAAGGAGAATGGATGCACTGATAGAGAGCATGTGCAGTTTGCTTAACCTGCCCCTTCCCATTTTGCAAGCCATGTCTGTATGGCAGAGGCATGCCACAGTCTGTTTAAACTGCTGCAGGGTTGTTGAAAATGAGGTCCAGGGTGCATGTACAAAAAGAAGGGGGGGGGCGGGTTAGTAGTGTGGGCTGCCCAAACATCTCTGTCTGACAGCTGTCTTCTAGCCACCCTCATCCCGGCCCTCCTGGCAGTGAGCAGGAAGAGTCTGCTATGAACATTGTAGGGGGTCGCTACAGTTCGGGCCTGTCTTGTGTGGCAACAGGGCTTGGCTCACGGAAACAGAAGCACACACAGTCTCACTGCAAGTTCACCCATTTGTTGACTGGGACTAGGCTCAGACCTTTGAGGTTGCTGCGGAGCACCGCTATTAGTACATGCAGGGAAGGAGAAGGAGCATAGGGGGGAATCAGTGCCCACCATTAGGATGCATCAGTCGGGGCTGGAGGAATGAGCCTGTCTGAATAGCATCAGCCATGCAGGAGTGGGGGAGGTGGTAGAGCAGGGGCGGGGAGATGGGACTAAAAGGCAGTAGTCTGGAGGAAGGGGATGGCTGTGGGAAGGGAGAATTTTATCTCTGCCTCAATGTGGTGTTCTCTTCTCTCCCTCCCCCCTGCAGCAACGGAAGGTGAATCTGAGCCAAGTCTTGCTTCCAGCATGATGTTGAACACTGAGGGCGGTGAGGGCTTCGTGGTGAAGGTGCGTGGGCTGCCTTGGTCCTGCTCCGCTGAGGAGGTCCAAAGGTTCTTCTCCGGTAAGTGTGAACAGAGGGCTGCCTCAGCTTGGGCACCATCCTAAGTGGAGCTGGCCACTCCACTTGTTGGTCACATGGGGGGAGAGGCAGGTTCCATAGCATCCCAAGAAAGGTTAGTCAGAGGAAGTGGTAAAGGGGTCCTGTGGGGAGTCAAGGCACCACCAGGGAATGGGGGAAATCTGTAGAGAGTACCCTCACTACTCAAAATAAGTAGCATTTTTTAAGTACTTAATTACCATAAGTAAGAGTTGATTTACAGCATGTTTTTAGTATTTGCATGAACAAGTACACTCACTATTTACTGAACAGATTTAAAGTCCCATATTGCAATTTGTTGTTTTGATTTTTTTTCAGATGGGATAAGCATTCTTGCAGTCTTAAATAAGGCTTTGAGTATTTTCAATTAAAATAAAAAACAAAAAAACCAGTGTCATCTTTAGAGGTCTGTAAGAGGGGTATAGTTTAGCTTCTTTTATAACTAAGTTCATCTTGGGTATTGATTGCCTTCAAGGTATGCTGGCAGGCAAGCTTACCTTGCATCTCTCAGTTAATTTCAGTCTTAATAGTAAATTTTAAAAAACACGTAGACTATTTAAATTCAGCTAAACTAAGAAGGAAAACAGTTATCTTTTGTATTATAGTATTATAGTAAATGTCTACAGCCATTTAGGATTAAAGCAAATATTTCCATGAACGACATTTAATAGCAGTGATTCAGATCAGTGTATGAACAAAACTGTCTGGGGTTTCTCTTATAGAATGTAAAATTCAAAATGGATCTTCAGGCATCCGTTTCATCTATACAAGAGAAGGGAGACCAAGTGGAGAAGCTTTTGTTGAACTTGAAACAGAAGATGATGTGAAATTGGCACTGAAGAAAGACAGAGAAACAATGGGACACAGATATGTTGAAGGTTTGATTTAATTGGCCTAGTAATCGATTAAATGTTCGTATCAGCTTCTCTTTTTTTTATAACTTGTGGTGTTTAAATGCATGTAAGTTATTTAAGTGAATTTAAGATTATACCAGTTGGCTATCTTCTCAAATGGCAAATGACTTAAAATGGTTTTTACTGCATTCCAAAATTCATTAATTCTAAGTGCCTCTTACAGTTTTCAAGTCAAACAACGTTGAAATGGATTGGGTTCTGAAGCATACTGGTCCTAACAGCCCTGATACTGCTAATGATGGTTTTGTACGTCTTAGAGGACTCCCATTTGGCTGTAGCAAAGAAGAAATTGTACAGTTCTTTTCAGGTATGTGGGGTATAAGTATCAGCTGTAGCATTATGGGTTAGTGCACATCAGTGGCACTGAACTCTCTTGCCCATTAATGCTTTCAACTGGGCAAACTGTGCCATAGTGTGTTAAACTATATTGAGCTCTGTTTGCAGATAAATACTGAATAGCTAATAGCTTTTAAATATCGTTATCTGCTTGTTAAAATATAGGTTATCTAGATAACTCCATCTAAACACATTTGTTTTACTTAGCTCCATAGAAAAGTCAAGATTGTATTCTTCAAATTGAGAATTAAAGTGAATATTTAAATATTTGAGGTTAATTTCAACATGCTGTTCTAGCCATTCCACTCATGCTGCTCAGTCAGGCACATACACGCTTGAGCCTTTTTATTGCTGGACTCAGTAAAATGGGTGGAATCTTTTAAGGATGACAGACTAATGTTTAGGCTTAAAATTTCTGAATTCAGGTATGTAGAGTCAATATTGTACAGTTCTGTCTTTAAGTACAGAGTAGTTGTGATACAGAAGTTTGGTTTCTTCACATTGAATGAGTGTTTTATGAACTTTGTTTAGGGTTTAAGACTGAATTGTAAATTTTATGACTTTGAATACTTGCCAATTTGTTTTTAATATTGATTTCCTATTTTGGGAATTGGAATGAGATCTACAAATGCATACAATTAGATCTTGATTGGGCCTAAACCTACCTGTCTGATTTAAAGCAGAAAGTGTCAACTTCTAAATGTGATTTTTGCTTAAGTTATAAACTTGAATATTAGAATGTCTAATGAAAAAAAATCCCAAAGCACTTGACACCATGTTAAAGGTTTAGTAAGGGCACTTTTGTTTTTAATATAGGCTGAAAACTGATTATTCTATTTAGACTGCAACTAAATTGTTTCGTGTATTTTGGCAAATTGATGTATTGAACGTTACCCTTTTTTAGCATATAAATGAACTGTTTATCACTGTTCGTGTGGTTAACAAGTAACTTGTGAGCAGTGGTGGTAGAAATTATACATGTACCTTGTATGCAAAGTTCTGCTTTCTCTTTAGCAGTTACACTTCTGAAATGAGTCATGAATTTCTTAGATAAGCAGTACTCTACAAATATAATACTGAATTTAGAGATTTAAAATGTTTATATAAGAGGTATTGTCTTATATGAATGTTACTTTTATAAATACTAAGATGATGTGTAAAGCTGTTACTGTTTGACTTAAGTTGTGTGAATTTAACAGATTGAAACATTTCGTAAAGTTCTCTTAAGAGGCTCTGCTTAACTTGTCTTAACACACCCTGCACTATTCAATGAAAATTGATTTTACTGCTACAAAGTAAATTTTTTTTCTGCACAGCAGGATGGGTTAAGAATGTAAACTGAATGGTATGTAGTAGTGAAGTTTCATGTTGACATGTTTTCTGTTAGAATGCTAATTTAGAACTAGCATACCATTCGCTTACAAGTGTTAACTTTCTGGTGTATTTAAAGCTATAAGAAAAATTCATGCCTGGGCTTGTGATGTTAATATTGCCCCCTACTGGGGTTATTTGTCCTTGGGTTGAAGGGTTGGAAATCGTGCCAAATGGGATAACATTGCCGGTGGACTTCCAGGGGAGGAGTACGGGGGAGGCCTTCGTGCAGTTTGCTTCACAGGAAATAGCTGAAAAGGCTCTAAAGAAACACAAGGAAAGAATAGGGCACAGGTGGGGATGGATGGTTGGTTGGATACGTCACTTTTCTTATGGTAAATGCTAATTAAATCCATATTCTCTCTTCTTAAAGGATAGATTCATAAACAATTAAAACTTAGTCTAGTATTTGAATTTCTACCTTAAGTCATGTAAGTAAAAGTATTGTCACCACCTTGTTTTTTGTGTACATAGCACATACTTAATAAAATTTACTCAGCCTACAAAATTGAAAATTTAAGTAACGAATGAGGATAAATTCAGTTAACTTAAACTATAAATTTGATAGCTTAAACTGACAGAAGTTGAGAGATTATGGCTTTAAATTTCTCAAGTAGCACCTATAATATCTCTAGCTGTAAAGACACATATAGTACCCTATTACCATAAGAAAATGTGATAATTTCTAAACTTGTTTTTATAAGTTGAAATGTAACAAATTTTCTTATTGTATTACTCTTCAATGTAATAAGCATAGCTTTCAAGAAATTGTCACAAAGGGTTTTTATTCTATTTTACTTGTGACTATTTTTCATTGAAGCATGCATTTTTTTCCTATGCTGTACCACTGAAGCATAGGGTGGGTTGACTAGCACATATGCAAAGCTTTTTTTTATAGACTTCTGATGGGTTAAAATCTTGGTGGAGACTAGGTTTTTAACCCTCCTTATGTATTGCCGCGTGAGCAAAACATGAAAGTGCTGAGTTGAGTGGACTTGTCTCCCTCCTACTTTTTTTGACAGACATTAAATTTAAACTTGACATGCTCCCCCACCCTTAAGGCTGGGTTACTGTTAAGTATGAGGAGCCTATAAACCCTTCAGTAATTGTAATTTCTTGAAAATTCACTATTTTTTAAAGTAAAATAGTATTTGAGTAGAATTTGTCATTGCCTGTATAACAAAGAAACCTGGCTTAAAATAGACTGCCAGTTTCAAGGCTATGACTAGACTATCTTGTTCTAATTTCAATTTAATACTGACTTAATATTCCTATGTGGAGAATTAAAGACTGACTATCTTTCTTATGCGGAAAACATCCTAGGTATATTGAAATCTTCAAGAGTAGTCGAGCAGAAGTCCGTACTCATTATGATCCTCCCCGCAAATTACTGGCCATGCAGAGGCCAGGTCCTTATGACAGGCCTGGTGTTGGAAGGGGCTATAACAGTCTTGGCAGAGGAAGTGGTTTTGAAAGAATGAGACGTGGAGCTTATGGTGGAGGTATGTATCATAAGGTTTTCAGTTACAGGCGGCCTCCAACTTGCAACGTGATTGGTTCCTGAGGAAGTGTTGCAAGTCGGGGTTGTTGTAACTCGAACCCTCATTTACGATAGGCACCGTGTGCCGTCTTAAATGTGGGCCGAGGCCGTAAGTCGGGGGTTTTCGGCTCCTTCCGCACTTACAACCATTTTTGTAAGTGCAGGGGATCGTAACTCGGGCAGTCGGAAGTCAGGGGTTTCCTGTACTTTAAAACCATAACCTGTGTTGCATGTTATACTATTTCGTACCTATTGGCGTGTGGTTAAAACCTGGAAAAATCAAATTCAAGAAGCAGAAGTCTAGCTTCAAATTTCTCAGTATGTTGCATACTAGTTTCTCTATGTAGGACAAGCATTTTAATGTATTTTATTTGTTTTTTATAGGCTATGGAGGCTATGATGACTACAATGGATACAGTGATGGCTATGGCTTTGGTTCTGATAGATTTGGAAGAGGTAAGTCTTCTTTAATGGGGGTGGTAAAAAATTTTAAATACATCCAAAATGTAACTGCCAATACATCTGAAAGATCTAGAATGGACTCTTCTCTCCGCAGGTATGTCTGACCATAGATACGGAGATGCGAGTTCTACATTCCAAAGCACAACTGGTCACTGCGTACACATGAGAGGATTACCTTACAGAGCTACGGAGAACGACATTTATAACGTGAGTTCAAATACTTTTGTGTATAACAAGCAATTTCTCCTAAATCTGCCACAATATTTTGCCAGATGAAGAAAATCTTATGTAAATATTTTCTGCCTAGTTCTTTTCACCTCTGAACCCTGTAAGAGTCCACATTGAAATTGGACCAGATGGTAGAGTGACTGGAGAGGCAGATGTTGAATTTGCTACTCATGAGGATGCTGTGGCTGCCATGTCCAAAGACAAAGCAAATATGCGTAAGTGTGACTGTCTTTCCTAAAGATGTCTTTGAAGAAAAGTGAAAACATGACAGCTGAAAGCTTGTATTAAAATTATCAGTGACCTCCTGTTTTGTAACATGGTAGAATAGTTATCGAAGACAAGACTGTTGATATACAGAAATAGGGTTTGTATAGTTCACATCCTCCATTTGGTGTGACCTGACAGATTGTGTGGATTCTGTAGGAATTAGTCTAAAGCCAGACTTGCCATAGACATCTGAGCTATCTCAAATTGAGATGATACTCTGTACCACATATCGTAATGTCCAATACATGTTTCAATGCTCTGTTAAACATGCTTTTCCTTTCAGAACACAGATATGTAGAACTCTTCTTGAATTCTACAGCAGGAGGAAGTGGTGGTGCATATGGCAGCCAAATGATGGGAGCAATGGGTATGTGTGAACAGTAACTGCATTTTTATTCCAACACTTGATATTTAACAAAGCTGGCTAATTTTATACAGCTCCTGCTTATTCTATGCCTGGCATAAAAACTGAAATTCAACATTCTGTCTTAATCACACAGTCAAGGAATCGGAAGGGGTAGTTCAAGATTGGAACACTAGCACATTGCCAGGTATATAAACCTTTTGGGAATACATTAAAACAATTAATTAGGTTGTTAAATAAATTGTTGTGCTGAATGTGAAGTGTGATGAGTGCTTTCTGTAAGTATGTGATCTTGCACAAATGGTATGGGAGATGCTACTTATCCTTGTCCTGTCTTTTTTCCAGACCAAGCGTTGATAGTTGTAAGTTTGATACACCCTCTATCTCAAGAGTAAAGTGTCAGTGTAAATCTTTTTGGAAACAGAGCAAAAAAGTCCCACTCTAAAAACTTAAGCTCTAAGACATCATAGCAGACCTAAAATTACCAAGCTTAAAACATGTCTATAAGTCCAGTAATGTCCTGTTACTGCTATTTAGGAACCATTTCTCATAGATAGCAATAGAAGCTTGGATGCAACATGCAAAAGTAGATACTCCTCTTGAAATTTACTTTGCTGGTCTCCTCAGATTAAAATCTTGAAGTGGTGGTTGGCTTCTATATCTTGGTGGGGGTGGGGGGGGTGTGTGTGTGTGTGTGTGTGTGTGTGTGTGTGTGATGCTTGTAAAGCACTTTGTGGAATGAAACTTCATTATTTCAGAATAATGTAATGTTTTTTAACTGTTTTTAAAAGCATATTTCATAATTTCAACTGTGGTGTTTTGCAGAGGGTACTGTACTCTTGCAGATTGTACTTTTCAAAGGGAGCTTGAGTGTTTGAGAACTTTTATTAGTAGTTGCTGACTCAGTAACGTACCAAGTTCTCATACAGGTATAGAAACTTTCCCATGTGGTGCATGCAAATGCAGGGTAGGAACCAAGCCTCAGACTGTCTGAAGGATTGACATTCCAGATGTCCTCGTATTGACTTCTCCTGTGCCTCTGAAAGTACAGAGGTGTCTCAGTTGGCTTAACTATAACAATTTCCAGAAATCCATTACATGGATTTTTGCTATGCATTGTCAGACATTTCTCATTTGCACTTCTGAATAGTGGGCATTTTGGGGATGGGAGACACAAAATATAGCACCCCATTTAAAGTCTCTTGTAGCTGAGTAGAATATTTAAACCTTAAATCCTCAGACATATGGTGACGTGTGTAGTGATGAGTGAACTGATGCTCTTCTGGTGAAATAGAGTAGGGAGCAATACAACGTTACTATCCTTAATTTGTTTTTTAGCCTAGATTAAAATACCATTTAGAATCAGACAGGTATCTTGCTCTTGGCCAAATTTCTGCTAGTGAGAAACAAGAAAAATAGGCAGAATGGTGTCTAAATAGACCAGATCTGTGGCACCACAAGGGCTAACATCTGTTAGGACGTTCATAATTTGGTAGTATGTAGATCTGTTTGTTGGACAGATTGTTGGCAGTCAAGGTATTAACGTTCATATCCTTAACTTGAAAGGAAACCAATCCAGTTATGGTGGTCCTGCTAATCAGCAGCTGAGTGGGGGTTATGGAGCAGGCTATGGCACTCAAAGCAGCATGAGCGGATATGGTAAGATGTTTTTTTAAAGCTTTAGGTGGTTGTCATACAGTTGGCTAGCACATCGTGTGTAAGGATCTCTTTGTAGGAGTGTAAGGACAAAAAGATAGGCTGATGGGCAGCACCACCTTAAAATAGAGCTTTTGTTGGCATATGTTTTCAAAGTATGGTATTAGGGGGAATTAGTTTTCTAAAAGTTAAATTCTTCTGAAATCTGAAAGATGGAAAGTGGATCCATTTCTGTTTGGGTAGATACATTACATAAGCTAAGTAAATCCACGCTTCCAGTAACTACAAGCTTATGGCTTGTTGTCTTCTCTCTCGTAGGTATAAATGGGGAGCAGTTCCATTGCAGTTACTAGTTATACCAATGTGAGAAAAGAAAACCAGTCCTTTGCCAGTGCTTTGTTTCCCAGAATAAAAGCAGAATGTACTAGAAATGTAGTGTATGGACTTAGGTCTTTCAGTGAAAGAGACTCTTTTGGTGAAGAAAGCAACAACTTTCATTTTTAAATATCTGGAAGGTTTGTCTGTGTTAGTAGTAGTGAAGTGTGTGCAAGGTGATGAGTGGATTTGAGTCTCAAGAATTAAGCACTTGAGGATAAAAGGGGTGTGGAGTTGAATCTCTCACCCAGTCTTGTACTATGATAAATAGGAACACTTCTCAATTATTTGTTTGATGTTTTCTTTTAGGTAATCAAAGCGCAATGAACAGCAGTTACTACAGCAGTGGAAACCGTGCATCAATGGGAGTGAATGGAATGGGCGGGATGTCCAACATGTCCAACATGAGCGCTGGCTGGGGAATGTAACTGACTGACTTTTGGTCAACCTTTTTTAAAAAAACAAAACAAAACAAAAAACTAAGTTTAACAGTTTTGCAATACAAGCTTGTGATTTATGCTTTACTGTAAGTGAAATCAGGATTATTTTAAAACTTCAGGTTCAGTATTTTTGAACACATGGAAATAAACATTCACTTAGGGTGTAATAACCAAGTTGAGTAAAGACTATAACTGTTAAACAATTTTCAGCTTTTTCTCAAGTTAGTTTTGTTGTAGGAGCGTATTTAAACAGTAAGCGTATTTAGGTTAAAACTGTTTCAATTACGTTAAATGTTGCTCTTTTACCATATTACATCCAACACTGTTTTGAATGCATGTTGAGAAACATGCTTTTTTGTAAACTGAAATATAGGGGCTATGTCTGCAATTCAAAGTGAACATTTGGCATGTTAGTTCTAGTTTCTTTCTTTTAATATCTTGTAAGGCACGTTTAAGCTTTTTTTTAAGTTAATGGGGAAACATGTTGAGATGTGATACAGCTACTTTAGGATTTTGGTCTTGGTGTTCGTATAAAATTCTGAGGCCTTGAGTTAATCTTTCATTGTATGGTGATTTCTTTTTTTAGGTGTATTGCGCTAAGTGAAACTTGTTAAATAAATCTTCCTTTTAAAAACTATTCTCTCCATTTGATATTCTATGTTCCATCCTTCATAACTACAAGGGTGAAGAGTTGTAATAAAATTATCTGCATCTGTATGTGCAAGAATGTTAATGTCATAACATCCACCCAGTAGCATACATATGCTAGTCTATCTAGTTCTACTGCTGGGAGTGCTGCTGATGAATAGCATTCCTAATCTGAAAAGTGGTCAGTTTGTACTGCATTCCTGGACAAGACTATTGTTTCTGACAAGTGAATCTATTCCTTTGCCTAGTTGGTACTGCTTGGTTATGTTGATTCGGTGCTAACAGTTTTTAAAAGCAGGTGTATAATCTAGGTCTATAGATGCAGAGTCCTGGGGTTTATAGCAGGGAGCTAAGAACATCAGTAAAAACACTGCCTGAGCTTGTACATAGGCAGTATATTACAAGTTTCATGATCCTGAATCTGTAGATCTGTCCTAAGACTCTCTGCTGTTGAGTTTTAAAATGTGCTGCAGATGCACTGCTTGAGGCTAGAATGAGTTGCCATTTCTAAGAATAGATTCTGCATCTAATTCCATGAGGATCCACATCACAAACTTTTATGTTCATAACGCTTCCTAGAGCTGCTCTATAACCTATATTCAACCCAGATTTGTTTCTGGGCCTTAGTTTTTCCGACCACAGTCCAAAACTTAAATCGCTATAGGGCAGTGGTTATCAACCAGTAGATCGGGATCTACTGATAGATCTTGGAGCCTCTGACAGGTGATCCTGACTGGTTTGGCCAAGAGATTTTCAGCTGCCCTTCCTCCCACTGCTGCTCATCTCCTGCCCTTTGCCTTGGAGCTGCCCCTCCCCCTGGGGAGCCTCCTGCTTTCTGGGCAGGGCAGGGGAGGAGGTGGAGGGGAACTGATGTTAAGGTGCCCCCTCTCCCACTCTCTGTATCCTTTCCCCACAGAGCAGAGAGGGGGCAAAACAGGACTTGGGATGGAGTTTGCTGGAGTGGTCCATGGCCAGGGCAGGGTGAGCCTGCCTTAACCCCACTGCACCACCAGGAGCTCCAGGAGCCACCTGAGAGATGCAGTGCCCAGCTGGAGCCCACATCCCAAATGCCTACCTGTCATGAATCCCCTCCTGCACCTCAGGCCCTGAGCACCTCTGTATCTAAATGCTGTCCCAGAGCCTGCACCTAGAACCCCTCCTACATCCTAACTGCTTGCCCCAAGAGCAGCTCAGAGCCCCTCTCACACTCCAGATCCCTTAATCCAAGACCAGAGCCTGCACCCAACCCTCTGTCCCAGCCTGGTGAAAGTGACTGAGGATGGGCAAGAAAAGGAGGATGGAGTGAGCAGGGGCGGGGTGTCGGAGAAGGGGAGGGAAGGAGGCAGGACAAGGGTATTTATATTTGAGGTAGATCTTGGATTGCACTTCACTTTTTCAATTTATCTTGTGCTTAAAAAGGTTGGAGACCAGTGCAGTAAGGGCTGTGCGGTAACATGGCTGACAAATCAGTACTGAAATACTAAGGTGCTGTATAAGTATCTGCTATGGCTTCTTGCTAACAACTGCCAATGTGTTTTGTTCCCCCACTCTCCTATAGGCCATCAGAGCACAAATATGCCCCTGGCTGCCTCTAAAATAGAGGCAGGTATACTTCAGACTTGGATAACTCACTATTCAGGTGCTATACAAGTGAAGGAGAAAGCATTTAGCTGCCATAGATGTCCATACTGGAAAAGGGCACTAGTTTAACTACATTGAAAAATGAACACACTAGCAGTACAAAGAAATTTAAACAGTACTTTGACCATTGTTTATTATATTGACTTGATCAGTGCAAGCTAACCTAGTTCAAATGAGTTAGTCCTTCAAGCTCTTCTACAAAAGCTAATTCACTTGATGTTGTAGTTTCCAATTCATGTATCCCCAATACTACTAGAGCTGAGGAACATTTAAAGTGTAGGTAGCTTACACCACAGGACTTCAATCTTTGAACTACAGAAAGAGATTAATGTATGAATAATTATTGGGAACCCCAGACAAGCAGCAGAGCTGAAAATTGGAGTCCCTTGTTCTGTGGCACAACTACATCCCATCTTAAAATGTCCACTGAGGCCTGAGAAGGTAGCTTAAGAAACTGACATCTCTACTATTGTAACTTTCAAAGTACAGTATCTGGGTTGAACAAAAATGACCAAAATGTGAAATGTACTTTAGCTTACTGAACTTTGACTTAGCAAATAAGCTTTCTACAAAAATTAAGTCCCTCCCCTTTAAGCAGTGCATTAATTTCACCAATTCTCCAGTAGCTTGTTCTTTTCAGGCTGAGATTTGCATGATCTGTCAACAGTCTGAACATGTACATGAAAAGCAACAGTGATGCAACTGTATCACACCTGTTCCTGCTTCCTCACCCCCTCACAGGAAGTGTAATTGAAGAGCTTATCTTGTAAACAGCAGCTGGTTTAGATCCAAAATACTTCTTTATCCCTTATTTGGGATGGCTTGGTTTTGTAACTTTATTCCTCTACCATGCTTTATTAACATCTCTCTTGCATCAGATCCTCAGTCTTGCCCTCTTGCACCCTTCACTGGCTATTCCTGGTTCTTTTCACCTTGGTAGTTCTTCCCCCCCCCCCCCCCCCCCCCCCCCCCCCGTTTTACCTAGCTATGCTAGTAAGAACAGGACTTAAATCCACACCCCTCTCACCTGACATCTGAACTATCTTCCACCCATCTCACCATTCCTCCCCTCTCTGCCATGCTAGTTTTAGAATAACTACTCTAAACAAACACTTAACCCCTTCTGATCTTTGAGCCAGGAACTGCTGGAAGCCAGTTCTCCAGCTCTATCTGACCCTGCCTCTGTAATCTAACATCTGTACAAGGAGCTGGAGTGATGGTAGATGTGAGTTTGATGAGCTAGTGTGCTAAAAATAATGTAGCTGTGGTAGCAGATGCTGGCCATGCCAACTGCCTATAAGTCTAAGTGGGTTTGTGGTTAGTGTGTGGAGCATGTGCCACAACTACACTTTTTAGCACTCTAGTTTAAGAGCACGTATGAGGATATCTTTGAGCTGGGAATCACACCTCCCTACTTAATACTGCAGACATCACTGAGTCCTCATACTGCCTAGATTGGATGAGCCATAGGAATGCTGGGCTGCTTTTCTGCTGCTTCCAACTCCCTTTTGAATAACACTTTAGTGTCCCACTAGGCTGCTATTAGCTGCCATCCACCTATGTCTTCCTCTCTGCTTTCCATTCCTGGCTTGCCATCTCCCACGCTTATTCTGACTTACACACTGCACATCTTTGTTCAACCTGCAGCTTGGGTTGAACAACTCACTGAAAGGGTAATTCATTCAACTTAAAGCTCTGGGCTTTCAGCATCACCCATCTATCACTCCTAGTATTCTGCCAACCAGCCTTTGCCTGCTAATCCATCAGCATTTATTTGTTGAGTCCAGTCCTCCCTTTTGTTATGTCTGACTTTATCCTGCAGCATATCAGCAGCAAGAGAGGAAGTGAATGTTGACTGAGCAAGGGCTGAAAGTTGGCAAGGTTGACACTAGAGTTAAGGGTGGAGAACAGCAAGACAAGATAAAGTGAGACGTAATGAAAGGGCAGGTTGGGCTGGGGTTTTGCCAGCTATCTTGACTTCCTCCATTACATTTGTGTTCTTTTGTATCCTAATGCTGTCAACCGCAAAGTCCAGGCCACCTCTTTGCCTCTTTTCACACTCCTTATTAAACGAGAGACACAAAATACATGGCCCTAAGAAAGATGCATGGTAGGAGGGAAAGCTGTCCTATTCTGCATGGCGGGGGAGGAGGGGGAAGAGTGTGACCTACTTCGTCCATTTCCTCATTGCCCTCATGGCCACTGTTTTTAACTTCTGCCCAGCTCTTTGGGCAGGAAGAAAGCACTTGGCTCAGCATTCCTTCCTGGGTTGGTTAATCCCCAAGGCTATGTCTACACTCAAGGCTTCTTGTGTGAGAAATATGCAAATGAGGCTCAGCGTGGAATATCAGAGCCTCATTTGCATCCTTAATGAGCTGCCATTTTTGCAGAAGAGGCTCTTGCACCAGAAGGAGCTGTCTACACTGCCCCTTCTTGCACAAGAAAAACCCTCTTGCGCAATGCCATTATTCATGAAAATAATCGGCGCAAGAGGGTTTTCTTGTGCAAGAAGGGGCAGCGTAGACCGCTCCTTCTGGCGCAAGAGCCTCTTCTGCAAAAATGGTGGCTCATTAGGTATGCAAATGAGCCTCAGTGATATTCCATGCTTAGCCTCATTTGCATATTTCTTGCGCAAGAAGCCTTGAGTGTAGACATAGTCTTGGGGATTAACTGTCCCTGCTGGCTTTGCTGTATAGAGACATGGTAGAGCAGTCAAGAAAGCATTAGGTCAAATGCAAGTGGTATCTGAGGCAGCTTTCCTGGCTCAGTAGACAGGAAGTTGAGCCCAGCCTGCCTCCAACCTTTTGTAACCTCTGTTGGGTCCTAGGGCTGGGAATGAAACAGGCAGGTGAGGTTCCCTAACTACCCATTCAGCCCCAGCTCCAAGGGAGGAGGAATGGACCAGGAACCCTGGTGCAGAGCATGGAGAGTGCACGTTTCAGGAGGTGAGTCCCAGGGCACTCCTGCAGAACAGAGGGAGGGACTTGAGGGCACAAGTCGCACAAGTCATCTTCAAGAGGATTGGGGAAACAAGCCAGGCTCCTAATAAGTCCTCATCCTTCCTAAGTCAACCAGGAGGGTGATGCCAGACATGTTTTTGCCTCCTAAACGGAAGGGGATGTCCCCTGCTTCCTCCACTACTGACGGGTGAGTGTCTGGCTCTGAAGAACCTGCTCAGGGTTAATAGGAAAAATTTAAACAAAGTCTAGTAACACCTTAAAGACTAACAAAACATGTAGATGGTATCATGAGCTTTTGTGGGCACAACCCACTTCAGATGACCTGAGTGTTGGAAGTCCAGATCTAAGAATAAATAAGGGGGGGGGGGAAGAGGGGAGAGAAGGAAAAAAATGGAGGGGAGGAAGAAAAAAGACAGTGAGTAGATAAGCTTCAAAGGGAGAGCTGAGTTATTCTGTAACAAAGATTTAAAAAGCAAATAGTCTAGTAGCACCGTACAAGAGGCTGATAAGAACCATTAGTTTGCACTTGGAAAGGAAGGTGATCAACACCAGATTCTACAGGGTTAATAGCCTTAAGTGTGAATTTCTCCCTTCATAATCCTCCTTAAAGTAGCACTACTCTTCACTTCTCCTTTGAGGATGTGATTAGGCAGAGAAGCCTGAAAAAGGCAATTTGAGACTCTGAACCCAAGAGTGAGATGACAGGTGGATGCCATTGTTACTCCCTTTGGAAAGGCATTCTACCCTAGGAAACCCATGGATAGAAAGCTGGAGGCCATGCTTAAAAGGGCTGTGAAGCATCCAGCACCTCACTGCTTTGCTGAAACTGCTTTCCTGGCTGAACAAAATCTCAAAGCTTCTAAGGACACTCCTCGTTCTGCTTGTGGCTTCATTTTTTAAAAGTCCTCCATGCAACAGTAGACACAGCTCCTATCAGTAAATCTCAAAGAGCTTTACAAAGGTTTACAAACCTTCCTCATATAGCCACCCTTTTCTGTACACAACACGTGCTATGGAATTTTATAGAATAATTTTTCAGCAGGATTCATGTTTTTGTTTTTTTAAATGCAAAGGTTTGACTCCCACAGACCACCTCTCTCTTCTCAGTCTTTCCAGAGAACACTAATCTACAGGATTTAGGATTAAATACCAGACCATTTTCAGCACCAAGAAAGGAAGTTAGATTCATCTCTTAGACCTTTAAGTACTAGCTTTTTCACAAAAAATGCCTTCAGTTGAAAATCTGGGAAGGGAGCATTGAGATAGGAATTGTGTTGGGGTAGCTTTTCTCAGTGTCCACAATAGTATTTGCTGTTCTCATTTTTGTGTTAAAACATCCTTAGATTCTGGCCTGAAATGGCTATTAACAGAATAGGACTATGGTGAAAATCTGGAGGATGCTATGTAATTAATAATGCTGGGATCCATATGCTGAACACACTGTACAACCATCATGTACATTACATTGTCCAGCCAGCACACAATAGCACAGGGTTTCTGTAGAAAAGAGAATTTAAAACTAGTTGGGCTTTTTTTGGAGCAGGGTGGTGGTTGTGAGTAATACAGCTGCCCCTGTATTGCCAATTCTGGCTCTTAAGTTTCCCCCTCCCTCTTTTTTGTATGTATGAAAGACTCAAATCAATTGACTTTACCAGATGCTACAATTCAAAGCAAACTGAACATTATTTAACCTGCCCAAAAAAACCCACCTATTCAGAACTAATTTTGGAGTATCCCTAAGAGAATTAAGACCTGCACTAGCAGCTATAAATCTATTACTTGAATGCTGTTCTTTGCCCATTGATAAACTACATGAGGAGAGAAGGAACAAGCACCCCGAAGCAGCAGGTAAGTGATATATGGGATGTATGTATGCGAGGAAGGGGTCCACCTAATAGAAACAGCCGGAGCAGGGCAAGAGGGGAAAAACTAGGAGCAAAATTAGACTGTTGAAAACATTTTCAAAAGAATGCCCTGGATTAAGTAGCACAAAATGAAGTAATTGCCCTGCTTTCCACAGAGCCCCATGGGTAGGACACTGCACTGTGGGGCAGTCAAGTGTCCTCATTCAATATCTGACAACTGCACTATTGGCAAAAAACAAAGCAAACCACTTCTAAGAGTTATAAAATATGCAAACATATCACAACAATTAATACCTCACTTCCACTACTTGCCTAACATGGTAATAGAGTATATGCCGGTAGTTCAGAGTTGACTAAAATTCCCTTGAGATTTTTTTCATGTAATCAATTGCTGTGTTTGCCAAAAGGATGTCATGTGAGCCTAGAGGGGCATTGGTCTGCACACAATATACGAATGGGGAAGTAGTTTACTTTAGGATAAACTAGATGATACCTTGATCTAACAGGATGTCTTAGGGAAATTTTATTCTTCCAGCTCCTACCCTTCTCACCAAGTAGCTCTGCAGCTGTGTGTCTAACTTGGTAGCATAGCTTATATTTTTTTATTCATTCTGTCATTAGCAGGAAACACACTAGGATGAAGCCCAGGGGTGGCCAACCCATTCTGGGCAAAGAGCCAAGATAGCAGTGGATCCAGCACAAAGAGCCGGGGCAAAGTTGTTGAGCAAAAAAAAGCCCCTTTTGCCCCCTTTAAAAGGAGCCCCCAGTCATGTTTGGTTAAGCAAAAAAAAAACAAAAAACCACCAAACCCTTTAAGAAAACACTTTTTGGCCACACGAGGCTCCTGCCACCATCTTTAATTCTGCATCTTTCATGGCTATGCCAGACAGCTCCCCTGCCCAGGTCAGCACAGGGAGCCAGGAGGAGAGGGCCGTTTTTGCGGGCACGGGATGGGGGACAACAGCTGCATGCAGCTCGTGAGCCTCGGGTTGGCCACGGCTGATGTAGCCCAAAGAATAAAGAGCAATATATATAAGGAGAGCTAGTTTTGGAGAAAAAGCATTTTCTCTGACCCTCAAGCAATGCAAAACCATGTGGCTATTCTATCAGTTTTGGAAGTCGTCTTAATGAAGCAACATGAAATAGCATATACCTATTCAGCTTTGAGCAACTTAATTAGTACTGGAAAAAGTACAACTGTGTGTATTCACAGACAGTTTCAGAGGTGATCTGACATGATTAGCAAGTTAACTGCTGAAGGCAGCAAAACATATAAAGATATTGCCATTATCAACAATTACATTCTCTTTTCTGGACATTCCCACAATAGTTGTTCTTTATACAGCCAAATGCAATGCTTTCACACGTTTATCAAGAGCCAATAAGGTACTTGCTGCTCGGAATATTCCAACTATTAACAAAGTTTACATAGGAGGAAAAGTACTACTGCTAATAGTAGGGTCCAGCTTTTCTCGGGGGTGATATCTGACAGGTTCCTGAACCAGCTATTTTAGGTTTGATATTGGTGAGTGCTAAGCACCTTATGGTTGTACGGGGCTAGGGATGTAAAAGGTTAGCCAGTTACCGGTAAACAGGCAGCCTATCAAATTACTTAATTTCTGCCATCTGAAGCCTGCATCCTAAGCAAAGGGGAAAACGTGCAGGGAAGGGCTGCATGAAGTTGCAAACCCAATAGCAGGAATTTTTAATACATTTTTAAACTCAGGGATTATATTTTTTGACTGGAGAATTGCTGCTATAGCTTCTGTTTTCAAGAAAAGGAGGGAAAAAGTGATACAGGAAACTATAGGCCTGTAAGTTTGACTTCAGTTGTATTGGAATACATCTTGAAGGTGAGAGTAGTTAAGGACTTGAAGTGAACAGTGTAGTCAGATCAGGGTCTAAGGCATAAGCCACAGGCCTGGTGTGAGGCTGGCCAGCAATGGTTATGACTTTGCTTATATAAAGCAAAGTTAAGCTGTGAGCCGAGAGGCAGCCCTGTAGGGTTGCCAGGTGTCCGGTATTGGCCCGGACAGACCGGTATTTGTGGCCTCTGTCCGGTAAAAAAACCCAAAATACTGGACATGTAAAAAAAACATTTTTTTTTTTTTGCTCAATCTGCTATGTTTAGTATTTTTTGTGAAAATATCTGGCAACCCTACAGCCTTGCTTGCAAAACTTGGGCTGATAGTGCAGAAACACGAATTGGAACTAGGCACAGGCTGAACACACATTCCAGAGGAATGGTAACACCACTTCATTAAGAAGCATTTTGGTACTAACACATGCCCCACAGATAATGGATATACAGACTCAGTTTTAGGACAGGGTTTAAAGTGACAGGATGATGGAGAGAGGGGTTTTGACTGAACTACCAGGTGTAAGGTGATGGGTGGTATTCTAGGTAACCTCAAAAGGCAGCAAGCTGATATGGCAGAAGTGATGTGTAACTTGTTTATACCTGTGTATAAAGATGTGTCCATCAGAGGGGACAGTGGGACCTTCCACTGAGTGGAGTCCATTGTCAGGGGTACATGGGTGTAGTAGTTCAGAAGAGTCTGCTGATAACTATTTACTGAAATTTATCTGACAATAAACCTGGTGCCTTTGATCCTTATTTTATGGTTTTTGGGGGGCTCTTTTGGCATTTGCTATATTGGCTACCTGCACAGAGCCAGTGCAGCACACACAACTAACAGCACTGGACAGTGTGAGATATGTTGTAGTTTGTGGTCAGAAGTCAGGACACCACACCAGTGACAAATATCAACAACAGATTAAACCAAACAATCCTGATCACTTTCTTTGAAAATGTGCCAGGACTTCAGTAAGGCATTTAATACACTTCCACATGGGGAACTATTAATTACATTGGAGAAAATAGGGATTAATAAGAGAATTGAATGGTGGGTAAGGAACTGGTTAAAAGGGAGATTACAATGGGTCATGCTGAAAGGTGAACAATCAAGCTCGAGAGAAGTTACTGGTGGAGCTCCTCAGGGATTGGTCTTGGGACCAAACTGATTTAACATGTTTATTGTTGATCTTGGCACAAGAAGTTGGAGTGTAATAAAAATTGCAAATGATATAAGCAGGGAGGCTTAGCCAACACACAGAGTCAGTCCAGAATATCATACAAGAAGATTGGATGACCTTGTAAACTGAAGTAATAGAAATTGGATGAAATTTAACAGTGTGAAAGGCAAGGTCAAGCACTGAGGGCCTAATACGTTATGATATAAGCTGGGGACATAACATTTGGAAGTGAGAGGGAGAGAAAGTCGTGAGTCTATTGATTGATCTCAGGAGAACTATAAACTGCCAATGTGATGCAACTGTGGAAAAGGCTAATGCAGGGCATCAGGTGAAATATTTTCATTAGAAACAGGGAAGTGTTAGTGCCATTATACATGGTACTAGCAAGACCTCATGTGGAATACCGTGTGCAGTTCTGGTCTCCCATATTTAAGAAAGAGGAGTTCAACTTGGAATAGGTGCAGAGAAGGGCTACTAGGATAAACTGAGGAATAGAAAACAGATTTTATGAAAAGCCACTCAAAATGAGCTTGGCTGACGTAGCTTAACCTGAAGAAGACTGAGGGGAACTAGGATTACTTTCTAGAAATATATTAGAGGGACAACCACTGAGCAGACAGAGGAGTTAATTAAATTTATGGTATAACGGGACTGTTTGCAATGGCATGTAGCTGATGTGCAACTGTTAACAGAAAATATCTCCACTGGCTGCTATGGTTCTGATGGGGAGGGTTCTGATTACCACAGAATTCTTTGCCGGTGTCCAGCTGCTAGGTCTTGCCCACATGCTCAATGTCTAACAAAATCACCACATTTGGGGATGGGAAGGAATCTTCCCCTAAGTTTGATTAGCAGAGACCCTGATGGTTTTTTCCTTATTCTTCTGCAACATGAGGCTCAAGCTACTTGCAGGTTTAAAATGGTGGATTCTCTGGAACTTTAAACAATGATTTAAGGACTTCAACAACTCAGCCAGAGGTTAAGTTACATGACTGAGTGGGTGAGGTTCTGTGACCTACAGTGTGCAGGAGGTCAGATTAGCGTGATCATGATAATACCTTCTGACCTTACAGAGTCTCTACGCAGGTTTTAGGAGCAGTGGCATCCATTCTGCAATTTCCCCATTTCCCTCCACATAATGCTTTGAGATACCCTTTACAGAATGCAACTATCTCAAGTTTCCATGAACAAAACAGTTTTCCCCAGAACATTAGGGACTGTATACATTCTCTTGCTTCTTTGCTCTTAGTCTGCGTTGCTTTTTTTAATGGACACTGTACTCAACTTACTTTAAAAGTGTCTTCTTCCTTGCTTTATAGTCTCTACAAGGAGTACTATTTTTTTTGCAATATAAAAACCTTGCAAAGATTGTTTGATTTTACTTATTGCTATTTATTAAAAAAAAAAAAAAAACCCGAACAGTGTGAAGACTAAGTTCATTTTCATAGTTTAACAAAGACTTTATTGCATAATCACTATTTTATTCATAAGTGCTTTAGAAACAAATATAGTCTATATACGTATATTGTGAAGGCACATTCATTTATACACTTTCATTCTAAAGCTTTTTTTCCATAGACAAACTGTGGAAGGCCGACTCTTTTCATGTTCAACTTACTTTGACCACATACAAAACTGTACATAACTAACATAATATAATCTGAAGTATATTAAAAGTGAGTAGTTACAGTAGAACCAGGGAGTTAGTGTGCAGGGGGAAAAAAAAAAAAGTGATTTTTTTTAGAGAAATCAGTCAGATGTATAAATGTGAAGTACAAAGTTTAAATCAAGAAAATAGTTTTTTATAAAACTCAGAAACGTGAATTTTCACCTCAGTTTCAGCAGGTTGAGCATATTTTCTATGATTTTTTAAATTTCTCCTACTTGATTTCATTATGAAATATATTAGCAAAACATTAGCTTTCTAATGCCCATAAATACCTTTATATCTTTTAAATAATTACTTGACCAGTTTTAGAATGGGAAGTGTTGAAGTCTAAAGAGACATTTTCTTCTAAATGGGGTATTGGAATTCAGAGTTTAAAAACCAACAACATGGCTCCTTCTCCATGATTCAAATGGTCCTCTTGAAACAACTGAAGCATTAGGAAGCATTAGATGAACATCTCTGAAGCAGTAAAGTGTGACACGTATCACAAACACGCACAGGTTTAGGGTAGGATGGCAGTGCAAGTTCATTACTGGAACAAGTGTTGCAAAAGATGTCACCACAGTTTCTACAGTGATGCTACAAGACAGTTTAAAACATAATAAGGGTTGAGTAAGCATAAACTGTGCAGTTTAACCTTTAACTTCAGCATGCAATTAACAAGATGTGATAAGCTCCTGCTGGCACCATCCACTGCTTCCTCACCACATTAAGGACCCACTTCCTTCCACTGAGAGAGACTATACAGCCTTCAATCTGGAGGCTGTCTTTACAGCTGCTAAGCCAGAAGGGCTATTTGTTCATCTTGAGGCATTTATTATTCTTTCAGAAGATTAAAAAACTGCCTTTTAGCACTTTCACTTCTTGCTGCTTAGAAAAGGAAGCCACAATGGGAACCGAACTTAGTTTTTCCAAGGGCAGTGTATCATGCTCACAGAAAACTACAAATTCCTGATATCAAGCAACAGCCTCGAGAACACACACAAAATTCGGACTTATACCAAAAATCAGTTTTTTAGAAACACATTCAGTTTCTAACATTTTTAAAGAACTTGTTCTCCCTCTCCTGTCACATTAAAGGGATAGAGTATTACTCAGTAACTTCTATTTTCTCTAGTTAGGGATGTATGAAAAGATCTGGAATTAGAGACTTTTAAAAAATACTTTTCCCCCTGGCAAATGAGCTGGGATATATTAGAAGGGAGATGCACCAAGTTATAATTCTCTTTCATTTACTGCTTTAACAAAAAAAAAACAAAACACAAAACCACCACCACACCACCATCAAGGTATTCTTCCTAGATTATCTACCAAAAACCACTACCTTTCTTCTTGAAATGGAGAACTCCTTCTCACATTGTTTACAGTGGGTTGCTTCATCATCTTTTAGCCAGGTATGACCCTAAAACAAAACAATCACATATGCAAGAAAGATCCATTCATTCAGTTATGAATTACTCGGAGAAAGGATTTGAAGTTGAAGCTGGTTTAGGTTGCAACACTTGTAATTTACCACAGCCATAATTGCTCAATTTTAAGAGTTACTTTCAGCATGAGGTCACTTAAAATAAATTAAGTATTATACATATTTTACATTTTCAAAAAGTGTATAGTACCTTTAGTGCTTTATTTACTTCTTTAATATCTTCCATCTTCAGTTTGGATCTGGAAAACAATTTAAGAAGTTAGCTCCCGTGTTAACATCAGATAAAGACGACTTTATAGATAAAATGTAGCAGTTCAGAAGGAACTACTACGGGAAGGGGGGTGGAGGAAGGTCCCAAACCCACAATCCTTATTTGTGCAAGTAGTACTATTGAAGTGAATTATAAAAAACCCAAAAATCATAGGTTGCCCAAAATCTGTATATACTTTTTCCATAGTTAATTTTCTAAAATTCACACATCTGAATTATATAACTGGATGCTCATTAATTGTAGCATATGTTATGAATGAGTTTGAAACCCCAACTTCATTACATAGTTCAAGTTATCAGAACTTACTGGCTAAGGTGTAGTCCCATTTCTTGTAGAGCTTGTTCCTGTTCTCCACAGATCTTCTCTAACTGCTGCTTCTCATCTTGCAATTTTCGCAGCTCCTGTAATTAACACACTAAGTCAGGGGTGAGCAATAATTTTTGATGGGAGGCCACTCCAAGATTTTGGAAAGTGATTCAAGGCCACACCCTCCCATGATATTAATGGAGGAGGTGCGGGGTCTGGGACGGAGATGGGGTGCAGAAGGGAGCTTGAAGTAAGGGATTGGGGTGCAGGATGGAGAATGGAGTCGGAGTGAGTTTGGGTAAAGGTTGCGGTTGTGACTTAGGGCAGGGGACTGGGGTGTAGAGGTTTGAGATGTGACCTAGTGGGGGGGTGGGGGGGGGTTGTGATCTGGGACAGGAGATTGGAGTGCCAGATCTGGGAGGAGGGTATGGGTGCAAGAGGGAGACAGAGGGTTTGGGTATGTTGATTGGAAGGGCAGAGGGTTGGGGAAAGGAGGGGTTGGGGTGCCAGTCAGGCTCTGATGAGGAGACTTACCAGCCAGCAGCCAAACCAGCCTGCCTGCCTTGCACCTGCACAGCCATGTGTCTGTGTGAATAACTGAGCTGAGGAGAGGGATGTGGTTCTTATTGGCTGCCTATTATTCAAGTTCCCATTGGCCGGTGTCTGGCGAGAAACTGGCCAGTGGGATTGTGCTGGGCATGGGGGCAGCTCCTGAAGCTTTTGTCCCCTTCCCCTCCAGTTTTGAAACAGAATGGGGCCCGGCAGCTATGTTTCTGAGCAGCATGTGGGATTGTGGGGCAAGCAAGGGAGCCTGCCTGGGGCTCCCTGCTGCCGCCACAGGTTGAATCCAGTGGCTTGTTGTGCCGAATTTGGCCAGCGGGCTGTATTTTGCCCAGGATGGCACTAAATACTCTGAAGAAGAGCATGAATGCTGAGCATCTTAACCACAGTGTGAAAAATTAGAGGTTTTCTGGAGTTTTTTCTTTTTAAAACTTGACCTTATAAAACCCAGGTCCTAGCTAATCAATCCAACACTGAAGAATTAGTGATGTATTAACTTCTCTGCAAAGCTAGATGCCTATCCTTGGGACTTCAGTATTTTGCTTTTAGTGTGCTTATATTAATAACCTGTTCACATCCAAATGGCACACAATTTACATGTTGTACATCATCATGGGCAAGTTTTTAAAACGGATTCTACAAATAAGGGAGGTGAAGAGATTTTTTTTTCAGGCCTCTGCAATCTCAGAGTAAGCTAGCACATGTGGCATAAACCAACCAATTGGCCAAGGATGGAAGTATTATTCACTCAGCCAACATGCAGTGTACTCACCTCTTATTATTCTTTATGGGTATGTCTACACTAGCTCATTAGTTTGAGCTAGGTAGGGTAATGAGGGCAACTGGAGTTGCAAATGAAGCCTGGGATTTAAATATCCCGGGCTTCATTTGCATGTTCCCGGGCACCGCCATTTTTAAATCCCCCTTAGTCCGAACTCCGTGCCCGCGGCTACATGCGGCACAGACTAGGTAGTTCGAATTAAAGATCCTAATTTGAACTACCATTACTCCTCTGTTGCCTTAGTGCATAAGGGCCAGAGTTATGTAACCGTACCCCATTGCTTTAGGTGCAGTACATACACAGAACAAAAAGACTACTCTGTCCCAAAGGGCTTACAATTGAAGTAATGTATGCTTTGTTCCCCCAGCACATAAAACAAACGCAACAAATGCTAAATGCACACAGAGGAGTGGGTTGCTGCATCATTTTCATGTAAAGGATGCTTTTTAGAAAGCTATTTTAAGAAGCACAGAGAATTTGAAAGTCGGTAGAATTAATCCAGTCATTTTGAATGTTTAAAACTTAAAAACTACTATTGAAACCTTGAGTTATAATACCCATTTACCTTTCTTTTGCAATATGCTGTTTTAAGCCCTGGTCTAAACTAGGAATTTATTTCGAAATAACCTTCCCAAGGTCGAATTTATAAGTGGAGCGTCCACACTACCAAGCCCATTATTTTGAAATAACAGGCCATGGAATTCAAAATCTGTACCTCTGCTTTTCATCAGGAATAACACTAATTCCAAAACAGTTATTTCAAAATAACGATAGTGTGGACTCTTTGGTGCCACTATGTCAAACTAATTACTCCCCAGTGCTTCCTTGGGCTCCAAGTCCAAGGTAGCATGTCCATATTAATGGAGCCTGCCTTGGACTAATTTTGATGCTTCCCCGTAGCGAGGACACACTAGTTTGATTTTGTTAAATCAGGAATTAAGTCGAAATTAGTAATTTTGAAATAATTTCCTAGTGTAGACATGGCCTAAGTGACCCTAAGCTCCTCTTATCTGCATTTTCCTGCACAAAGTAAGTTGAGTTGTTGGGCATTTTCCTGTAACAACTTTAGCAAGTGGGCAATCTGGAGAAGTCTATAGACATTAACTAGCTATTCAAGGCAAGGTGGGAAAATTTTGCACAGCTTCTGTTGACTTCATTTCCAAACTACGGATGTAATAGCGTAGTCAATTAACCAATAAGCAAGATCTTATAGGTTAATGATATAGACTATAAGCATTTCCCTCTCCCTGCCAGCAAATTTTTTAGCAGGCTGGCCAGCAGCCTGGCTCAGTCCTGGTTGGTGCTGTGTCCGGGACCTATCCCTGCTGCAGCTCTGCATTTCAAGTGTATTAAGAGCCAGGCAGGCAGACAGCCCAGCTCAGTTCTGGCTCATGCTGGATCCGGGAGCTCACACATGCCCTACACAGGCACTGCTGCCACCCTGCACTATTGCCTCTCTCTCAGAAACGGCAGCACAAGCCAACAGGCAGCGGTCTGAAAGAGAAGCTGGTTTTTAAACTGGCTCCCTTCATGGACCAGCTCCCACCTGGCAACCCGCGCTGCTGCCTCCGATACACTGACTGCCAGCCCCACCCCCGGGGACTAAAGAACAGTCGACTAACCGTTAAAGTTTCATGAGGTTACCTGACTATTCAATTAACCGATATTTAACATCCCTATTCCAAACCACTCACCATGATCCCAACATACTTACCTTTTTCAACCCTTCCATTTGTTGCAGTTCTGTTTTTAGCAGACTAGTAGTATCCTTCTCTTGATGTAGCTCGCCTTGCAGAGTCTGTCTCTGTTCTTTTTCAGATTTTAACTCCTTCTCTAGAATTGAGCTGTTAGAAAATACGTTTTGGTTTTAACAGAAACTGTTTTCATACTAAAAGTTAAGAAAAAGACAGACAGGAACAGTTGTCCAACTGAGGGCAAAACTGGACACATTGTCCTCGGAGGTAGGGGGAAGAGACATCTCTTAGCAACACAGAGATAAAAAATTATGTTCAACAATCTTTTTCTTTGGTCACAGCAAGCGAGGGGCAGCGGACGCTGTGGGTTGAGGGGTTGCGGAATTTTTATTCAGTTAGGTGTTCGTTTACCTACGTGTGTATAAATAAGCATTGAACATACAAACCATTACAAGTCAGAATATATGCGTGCATACTTAGCCCCATCAATGAAATCCTGGAAAGACTTGGATAAGAATTGGCAGCACAGTGGGATATGCATTTGGTATTAATTCTAGACCCTTTTAATGCAGTAAGAGCTTGTTTCTTAATTTGAGCACTGACTCAAAGTGAATCAGATGAAATCTGAGAACAGGATAAGCCACAGAAAGGAGCAAGACAGCATCCCATAAAGCTTCCAATCCACAATCAATTTCAAAACTTTTGGAAGCTATTAGGGGGCTGTGTCCCCTGCTCGATGCGCTTGCCAACCCCCATCTCACAGGGGGTAGGCAATCCTGGCTCTCCTCACAGCCACCTGGGAGGGCTGGGCTACAGCTATGCCAGCCCTGATCCCTTCTCCCTCCTGCACCCCCGGCCAGCCCAGCCCTTTCTCTCCCCCCAACCATAACTCCTCCTCTGTCAGCCACAGTGCGTACCAGGCCCAGCTCTAACCTTGGCCGTGTGCATGCAGTGCTCTGTGGCACAGCAGCCTGCTGAGGTGGGGGAGGCAGCTGTTGTCCTGACTTCTCCCCCGTGTGGTCCCACCTGTACCGCTCACTGCCCCAGCCCTGCCCGCAGAGCCCAGGGCCGCCTGTCTGCCTGCCAGAAGGGGCGGAGCAGACAGGTCAGTGTGGCAGGTCGGGGGCGCTCTGGCAGCTGCGGAAAGTGCAGCCTCTGGGGAGGGGTGAGTCTCCGTAGAGGCAGCCGGACTCGGAGAAGTCGGGCACCACGCTCCAGTTCCCCAAGAGTCTGCTGCTGCACATAAGTGCAGCTGGGAGCCCCGGGCTGCGGTCCCAAGCACCGTACCCTCCCCCCTGCTGCCCCTGGGCAGTCATGGCTGCAACGTGGGGTCTGCTGGCTACTGTGCCATGTTTCTTGGTGTTGAAAGCCCTGTGGGGTGGGGGTGGAGGAAGGGGAGTAGGGGCTTGGTTTAAAATAGCAATTCCAAATGGTGAGGGGAAACAGTGAGGTCAGGCTCAAGCTCAGAGAGGGGGCAGGGAGGAAGAGAGGGAGAAGGCAGGAGGACATAAGAACGGCCATATTAGATCAGACCAACAGTCCATCCAGCCCAGTGTCCTGTCTGCCAACAGTGGCCAATACCAGATTCCCCAGAGGGATGGAACACAACAGGTAATCCTCACGTGATCCCTTCCCTGCCACTCAGAGAAAAATCAGAGGCTAGGGACGCCATTCCTACCCATCCTGGCTAATAGCCATTGACGGATCTAACCACATAGCTCTTTTTTGAACCCTGTTAAAGTCCTAGCCTTCACCACATCCTCTGGCAAGGAGTTCCACAGGCTGACTGTGCGGCGATGATGTCACTCTGTCATCCCCTAGGAAAAAATTGTTTTAACATATATATCTATCAGGATAAAGCAGTGTCCATGCATATAGCTAGGAGCTGTAAGGGATCCTAGTTTGAGATTTTCTGTGCGAGTGCAAGGAATCAAATATTGGTGGGTATATTTGGGGGAGGGGAGGCATTTGCAAATTTCTAATTAATCATATAATTCTGTGTAACTATACTGAGTTGCTGTCTTTAAAGAAGCTGTCCAAGTTCTCTGAAGGAACTTTGATAAAGTAGGATTCAAGGCCACCCATATAGCAGTGAATAAATCTCTCTCCACACACACTTTCCATCCAGCTGAAGCCCAGAGTTAAGGAAAAAAAAAAATGTATTTCTAGATTGAGAATGGTACCATTCTCAGGACTCATTCAAGGACACTAATCTTGTTGAAGATAAACAAAAACTTCAGTCCTAGAACAGGATGTCAGGTTGTTTACTGCAATTCTGAAGATATGGAGCCAGATCTTTACCCCTCCCAAATCCCATTTGTGCCACTCCAGCAGCACAAAGGGGACTGAAAGTTGCCTTGAGGCAGCAGCTGAGGATTCCCTTATGCTAGGAAACTCATCTGGTATAAAATGCTGGGCTGAATGTGGGTCTCCTTGGAAGCTATTATTCACTGGCACAAATTAAAGCAGCTTGAAAATGACAAGTAGACTTGGGCTACTTTTTAAAACTAGATGTCTCAGTCCAAGCAGGGGAAAGAGGGAAATGGTACTTTTACTATTGCTATTAGCACACTACTTTTCAAAGTTGTATGATAAATTACAAACAATATTTTCTGATGTATGGTCACAAGTGTTCAGGTTGCCAAGGCAGACCTATTAGAAAATGAAGAGACATCTAAAAATGAAAGGTAAGTGAAAATCCTACAGTTTGAGCTAAAATTTGATGGTTTATTTAGCACAGGGATAGGCAATTTTTATGCGGGGGGGGGGAGGGGGGGAGACGGGGGACACAATGAATTTTGATACATGGTCACTAGTTAGCTCCACCTTCGGAAGGGGCAAAGCTTGGGGTGGATGATATGGGGTTGGGGACTAACCTCCCCTCAGAGTTATCTGGGGCCAGAGGCTTTGAATTTAAAAACACAGCAAAGGGCTCATGGGCTTGCTACTTCCCTTGTTGCCTGGCAGCTGCCTGGGGTTGCTGCGACTAAAGGGCTCATGGCTCTGGCTCCTGCCAGGGTATCACAGAATACTAGAACTGGAAGGGACCTCGAGAGATCATCAAGTCCAGTCCCCTACCCTGATGGCAGGACCAAGCATGGTCTAGATCATTCCTGATAGATGTCTATCCAACCTGCTTCTGAATATCTCCAGTGATGGAGATTCCACAACCTTCCTAGGCAATTTATTCCAGTGTTTAACCACCCTGATAGGTAGGAAGTTTTCCCCTAATGTCCAACCTAAACTTCCCTTGCTGCAGTTTAAGCCCATTGCTTCTTGTCCTGTCCTCAGAGGCCAAGGAGAACAATTCCCCCCCCTCTCCCCCCCCCCGGCGACACCCTTGTAGATACCTGAAAACCGCTATCATGTCCCCTCTCAGTCTTCTCTTTTCCAAATTAAACAAGCCCAATTCCTTCAGCCTTTCCTCATAGCTCATGTTTTCTAGGCCTTTAATCATTTTTGTTGCTCTTCTCTGGACCTTCTCCAATTTCTCTACATCTTTCTTGAAATGTGGTGCCCACAACTGGACACAATACTCCAACTGAGGCCTAATCAACGCAGAGTAGAGCAGAAGAATGACTTCTTGTGTCTTGCTCACAACACTCCTCTTACTGCACCCCAGAATCATGTTTGCTTTTTTTGCAACACAATGTCATGCTGTTGACTCATATTTAGCTTGTGGTCCACTATGACTCCTAGATCCCTTTCTGCAGTATTCCTTCCTAGACAATCACTTCCCATTCTGTATGCATGAAACTCATTGTTCCTCCTTAAGTGGAGTCCTTTGCATTTGTTCTTATTAAACTTCATCCTCTTTACCTCAGACCATTTCTCCAGTTTGTCCAGATCATTTTGAATTATGACCCTATCTTATCAGTTGTGTCATTCCTGAGAACTACGTGCCATTTAAATAGGATCCTGTTGCTTGAGCCACTGCCTGGAAATTCAGCAGCATGGGCAGCAAGATAATAGAAAATGGCCAGATGCAGTCTGTGGGCCAGATCAAAATGCAAGGCAGGCTGGATCTGGTCCCCAGGCTGCATCCTGCCCAACCCTGATTTAGCACATAGCATTTGGTGTGACACTGACCCCTTATGCTCAAAAACCTGAAGTTATCATTATAACAGATGCCTCCATTAAGTGCATTATTATATGAATTACACTTGTTGAAACATATGGAATGCTCAAAAACATCCTAGTGTACCCTTTCCCATTCTTTTGTCTGAATGATTCCCATTAAGTCTGTAAGCCTTTTGGGTCAGACATTTATCTGCAGAAGAACTAGCACACTCCCTGATGGGAAAGAAGTTAGTTGTTCATAGCCTTTTGTTATTAAAGGGGCAAAGATGCATGTTTAATCTATTAGTAAAGCATCCATTCACCATCTTACCTGTGTACATACATAAAGTTAATGATTGCAAATAAATAGTTCTTCATGGATGGTAAATTATTACTCTTTACCACTAAGAGAAGAAACATAAATCTTAAAAAAATTCAACATCTTTCCTCTTCTTTATATTAAAGAATTACAGAAGTAAGCAAAGTACCATTGACTGTCCAGCTGTGAGAGTTGTTGCTGAAGCGTCTCAATTCTGCCATCAAACTCTTGTTTCATCTTCTTGTTTTTACCTTCTGCTATCTGCTTAGCCTGTTCCGCCTGCTGCAATCTTAAACACAATAAGATGGGGTGGTGCATTTATTATAGTCAATGCACAAAATATTTCTGAGTAAAACACAATACTTTTTAAATATTCTATTGCACCCATTTTTCTACAATGGTACAACTGAACAGGCATATGCACAGCAATAGGACATTTAAAGCTCTAGCTCAGCCACAGAGATGGTGTGCATGCCTTAACTGAGTGTATGAAGAATACATTACACATACAGTACGTGTTGTGGGCCAGATCTATATGTATGGGGCAGAAAGAGAAAAAGGGAGGTCAGCAGGAGACCTTGACACATAGGGCAGAGGATGGTGTGGTGTGAATGGCTGGAAGCTATGCAAAGTTTGGGGGAGGATGGGAGGCAGTGGAGGGGGGAAAATTAGCACATTGTGCTGTGAAACGTGGGCAAAAGTGCGTCTGTTGAGATAGCCACAGAGAACGCCCCATCACACTGGCCTCTATTATCTAGTTTCCCTGCTCTCATCCATCAGAATAGTCTTATTATTCTAGTGCATCAATGTGGCCCGTCACAGACTGACTGGCAATTTCTGCAAAGACTGGGGCTCGGGAGGAGGAAGGCTGTGAAGCTGGACCAGGGAGGCAGCCTATGAGGACAGAGGCAGGCAGCAGAGAGTGCCAGACCCATTAGAGCTTCTCTTAATATATGGGTATGGCAAATAAGGAGAGTAACTGAGTAAGTTTTATACAGGTTGGGCCTTTCTGATCCAGCACCTTCAGGACTTGATCCGTCCCAAATTAGGCCTCCCAGGACCCTACCCCTCCCTCTGGCTGGCTCCACTCCAGCCCTGCTGCTATGGAGCTTGGGCTTGGCTCTGGTCCGCTGCTGCCTGCTGGCTGGGCTCTCTCGAGACAGAACTCCCTAGCTGCCATGGCCCCACTTCAGTCCTGACCAGCTGGGATTTCCCAGGGACTGGGCTTTGTGGCTGCCCCACTGCTGCTGCACCTGGCTGGGGCTTCCCTGAAGATGGGGCTCCATGGCTGTCCTGCTGCGCCAGGTCAAGGCTCTGCAGCTGCTCTGCTGTGCTGCACACGGCTGGGGCTCCCCGGGACAGGGCTTGCTGGTCCCAATGGAGAAGCTCCCCACTGCTGGACTCACAACTGGCTCACACTCCTGGGTGCCAGGAGTCTCTGGTCCAGCAACATCCATGATCCTGCTGGACCACAGATGTTGTCAGACCAGAGTCTTGGGTTTAGGAGATTCAACCTGTATTTCTATACATTTATATTTACAGTGTATGGGGATCGTGTGAGAAGTGCCTGAAGTTTGGCCTTCATGATGTCAGTACATCTATTTGAAGGCAAAAGAAAGTGTTATGCTGACTGCTCTGCCTCAAGACAGGGGTGGAGTTGGTGGGGAGGTGTGACGGGCCAGTAAATATTACCTTTCTTCCATTTGTTTCATCGTAGACATCATCTGATTTGTTTTTCCTTCAATAGAGGATATTGCTTCTTTTTTCTGTTGCAGTGAGCTCTCTGAATTCTGTAGGAAGAAATTTGAACGGATAAATTTCACAAAGTATTCTTTAATATTCCAAAGTATAACCAAAATAACAAGTTTAGGGCCAGAGTTTAGTGCTTGAGAAAGAAAAAAGGATATTTTAAAGAATTTGATGCACTTATAAGAAAACTGAAAAAGGCAAGATGTGCTAGGTGTTCTCTTCTTTGATGAGTTAGGCTATATCTACACTGCCGCAGGGATCCATGTTCTGATGTATCGATCCACTGGCAATTGATTTAGCAGCTCTAAAGACCTGGACAAAAAGAGTTTCTCCTGTTGACCCCGCACGGTAACTCGACTTAAGGTATGTTGACTCTAGCTACGTTATTCAGTAGGGCCATGTCTACACTAGGAAATTATTTTGAATTTACTAAGTTCATATTTGTAAAATAAGGTGCCCAGAAGTTGAAGTTGTGTGTGCTCACTACAGGAAAGAATCTAATTAGACTCCATTAATGTGGACATGCTGCCTCGGACTCAGAGCCCCAGGAAGCACTCTGGGGAGGTGCAGGAGGCCTCCTGGAAGCCAATCAGTTCAAATTAGCGGCTCTGGAGCATCCACACAATGTTATTTCAGACTTACAAGGTCAGGAATAGCGTTATTCCTCATGAAAAGCAAGGACTACAGAATTCGAATTCCACAGCTCCTTATTTCGGAACAGGCTTGGTAGCGTGGATGCATCGCTTACCCAAAAAAACCCCACCAGCCTGGGGGGGGGCTAATTTTGGACTAAGGTCCTAGTGTAGACCAGGCATAGCTGAAATTGTATACCTTAAGTCGACTTTCTGCAGTAATATAAATGTAGTCCTAGAGAGGGAGTAATGGGAGAGCAAAGGTCAGGGAGAAGAAGGGTTCTTGGATCAAGTAACTGAAGGTGGAAGAGATAACAACGGAGGATTGGGAACATTATTAGGTTGGGAGGAAAGGAAGGTGACAGTAGTTAAAGGGATATATTAGAAGCTAAGGGGAATTAAGGGTATATAAAACTACTGTTGACACCTTTAAAAAAAAGAGCTAAGCAAAGGAAAAAAAAATATGACTATAGGACTTATTCAAAGATCTTGAGTCAGTATTTGTCTTTTATCACGAGCATCAGTTGAAATAGCATTAAAGTTAAAAAGCAAAAGAACATTCCAGTTTCCCCTTTGGAAGCTAACAGTCAGTCACATAACATCTGCAAATCCGTGATAAGGGAGAAGTGAAAAAACCCAAGCCACACCATTTTTAAAGAACTACTTGGACAGGATGAGAAAAAACCATTAATTAGACCATAGTATTTCAACAGAGGATACATGGGAGCAGGTGGACTATTCTTACTTCAAAATTCAATGTAATCAAAAGCTTCTCTTCCTCCAAGTGTATATTTCTAAAAAGTGAAGTGATTGGGTTGGGTGAACTTGGAGGGTATGTTAAAGACATCAGTGATGGTGCTTAAAGAAAAAAAAGGAAGTGAAGATGCATATGTAGAAGCTGAGACAGGACAAGCAAGGGCAAATGTGAGACCACAACAGGAAGATGCATATGTAACTTTGGAAGTAAAAGTAAATGAAGAGATACAAAGTGGTGAAAATATAGGTACAATTGAAAATGAAATGAATAGATGAACTAAAAAGTACTTCACTAGAGTAACTAGAACCCACTGTTATTCAACTATGTATGCAAATATTCATTTGCATGGGCAAATTTTTGTTGGCTAAATTACACTTCCATAGTACCTTAGTATATTATCTTAGTATTTACAATTGTTTTACAGACATCAGGGAATCTTCATAATACTCTCAAGTTAGATTAATAGTCTATCCATTTTGGAGGAAACAGGAAGTAAATTACTTTCCTAATCTCTCACTGACTTCCTGTGTGACACCAGGGAACAGAATCTAGGGGATTCTATTTTTCTACCCTGCAGAATGCAAGTAACTCCTGTCACCAGTTTGATCTTATGGCCCATCTGCTCTAAGCAACTGACATTTAAATAGTCTAGTGGCTTGAACAGAAGACCAATAATCAGGATTCCTGAGATCCTATTCTCCCCCTGTGCAAGAAACTGATCGATTTTTAGTTCATTCCTTTGAGGGTATCAAATGGTATTCCAAAAGGGAATTTACAACAAAGCCTATTGAATCTACAATAAAAATGCAGGACATGTGGGAAGAGAAAGCTGTGGAAGGAAAGTTCAGAGACAGGTGTTAGGGAAGGCCCTCCTCAGTGGATTATTGGACAGTAAAACTATCCAACACATAATGATACAACACATATGAGTTTGTAACAAAGAATCATACACTTGCAACAAAGAATGTTTACGATAACCAAATACCAAAACATTTTTATTTCTCTCCGTCTATAAATTTGATATGTTTACCTGAGATTTGTGAAACATCTGCAAATTAATAGCTTTAACTTCTTCCAGTTGTTGGCGAAGAGCAACCAAAGTGTCTTGTTTTTCATGAGTATCTTTTTCCAGAAGTTTCATGGCAATTTCCATCTCTGTTTTCATTCCAATCTGCAGCTCCAGCTCTTTCTCGAGTTCCTTAGAAGGAGATTTCCTAGTTATTGCTATTTAGGGCACATAACATATGTAAGAAATTTCTATCGTGCTAAACCTACATAAAACTTGTTTGTGCATTATGTTCAAGGAACGATGTTGAGTTATTGTTTTATATGTAAAGAGACAGACAGCGCAAATAATACAACATGAGTAAGTTAGTAAGAATGGCAAGAAAAAAAAAAAAGCAGTACACAGTATATTGTAGCTATCAGCATTCTTCTATTTTATTTTATTTGCAGTCCTGCTCTAGAAGGTAGGACTGAATGTTTAGGTCAGTCTTCTCCATTCTGGGTATTTCTTGCTAGGTAGGAACTGGCTAGAGGAGCTGAAAGTCTTAATCCAGCCAGTCCATAACTGCTGAGAAAATGCTCCACCTGAGAACTGATTGTTGTAAGTCGCTACAATGCAAGACTGCAAAGAAAAATGACAGTTGTTCTTTTTATACTGACAATTAAAAAAAAAAAAAAATTGTCAAAAATATAGTATTCATTGTAACAGTCTTTACCTAGCAGCTATATTGGTACAGCACACAAGAAAGGAGGATTGCATTCTTTGTTTTCTTTTCTTTATGGACTGTTTGCTGTCCATCTATTTGAACTATGAGAGATGCTTGAAGAAAAACAACAACCAAAAAAAACCCACACACCTACTGTGCAGCAATGAGCCTAGATTCAAGTAATCCATAGCACTTCCTGTATTACATGCTTAGAATGTTACAACACTAAAAATTAAGATAACCTCCCACCACATCTCACTTCACCCACTGCCAGGTAGGGACCTCACCATCCTAATTCTTTTTTCCTCTTTTAGCTGCTTCCAGACATCACTGTACATTTCATCCAGACCTTGGCGCGACTGTTTATAGGTATCCAGTTCTATTTTTGTATCCTGTATGGTTACCTACATGAAACATTAGGCACAGTTGGTTTTGAAGTTTGCTTGTAGTTTGGTTATGCACCATAAATATTTTTATTCATTCTTTTAATAGAAAATTATTTCCTGTGATTGCACAGAATTGATCCTACATCTAATAAAATGGTCAATATTAAAATGAATTCTCAAAAATAATTAGTATGAAGGTTTTTACACTACAGGGATTTTGAACATAATTCAGTTCTCAAAACCCACCCTCCCCCCCTCCCCCACTTGCAGCCTACTTCTACATATTGTACACTAGATACTAACATTTTTTTAAATGTATATCATATGAAAAGCAAATTTTTAAAACAGAAGGACCATGTTCAATACCAATGTGCTGCATACAAACAGTATTAGAATTACAATGGTTTTATAATACTAAAGTTAGCTGATCAGAGGACTTCCGGTCTTAAAATATTTCCATATTCTTAAATTGGATGTCCAACCTCCACACTCTTTTCACTCTGCTCACGAATGAATTCATTTTGATGTTTTAATTGTTGCTGTTCTTCCTGAAGCGAACCAATCCGATCAGTTGCTGCTGCAAGCTGGTGAAAGAAAAAACAGACAGACAGTCTGTAGTGATTAAACACAGACAAGTGCACAGAATCTGGATGAGATTTAAACACACAAGTTAAAATAGTTAGAAATAAGAGTTAGTACAGTATGTTTCATAATACAGCTAAGTAAAACAAATTCTAGTGTCCACTAAGCTTTACATTATTCATTAAGGGGCTATTTAATTTGGTGAGTTACCACATTTACTTCTCATCAGGAAACCCCCGATCGAATTATGGCACAGAACATAGGTGAGTTGCATTATTTTAATCATACATAGCTTTGGGATATGCAAGATTAGGACTATCATGGGTTTTGTCAACATAATTATCTTTAGGATGCTCAGAAGTGAAATATAAAGGCACGCAGGCATTAGACCCAACATGCTTTGAGTGGATGGCAGAGTTGTGTCACAGTCACATCTCCAGCAGGAATAGAAGGTAGACTTTGCAGAATGCAATGAAAAGTGTGAAATCACACTCAGATTATTTTAAATGATCACATAGGTGGAGAACTGTAGTAAGGCAGGCATCTTATTGTTATTTGCAAATGTTTCTTTGGTTGGAAGCTGAAGTGTGAAACCTCCCCCCCTCCATTGTTTCATTTTTGCTTTAGTTTTTCTTCTCTGTTTTAGATGGGAAATGAGAGCATGTGCAGAGAGAGTTAGGTTCTGTTGAGGTGACTATGGAGAGAAACATTTTGAAGAGTAAGTTGGATGAGATATTTAATGCGTCCTCATTATTGGAGAAGTTTGGATTTTTTTTTTTTTTTTTTTGTTTAGAAAAAAAGCTTTATAAGAACACTTGGACAGAGCAGTCTGCAGACATCTTGAAATCTCTGGTATAACAAGGAGTCTTCTTGCCACACCACATATAACAACTAAAACTTTCTAGATCTTTATACCACATTTTTTCACCATGGCTATTGTACGAGAGAAAGCTTTCACAGTGTTCTGACTCAAGCTAGTCCCATTAGCCCCCACATTTCTCAAGCATGAAATACATTCCAGATGTCAGGTGAAACTCTGGCCCAATTGAAATAAGTAGCAAAACTCCCCTTTTCTTTTTAGGGATGTAATAATGAAACTCTCTCAGTTAACTGTATAACACATTTGTATTTTAAAAAGATAAAATTAGCCACCAACCTCTTCCTGGAGTTTTGAATTGGTCTTTTCTAAACAGTCTATCTTGCTCTGAAGATCACCAACTGTACAACTGTGGCAAAAAGTTACATTTGGTTTTAAATAAAAAGAATGCAAAATTCAAGCTGGAACCTAGCCTCTGCATGTGACAACTACTTCTTTCACAAGGTGGGGGGGGAGGGGGGGGTTTGAGGAAGAAAGAAAAATCATCATCTATTTGCAAAGACATATTTGGAACAATCAATAGTCTCCTACAATTAGCATACTGCATTCATTTCTCAGGCCCCATTCTGAACTGGCTGCTCTGAGTTACGGTGGCCTTGAATCATATTCTGTTGCAGATATACCTGGGTTCCCGCTCCTTTATGGATCTAAAGCTGTGAAAAAGGGGCCAGAGCATGGCCCAGGATTTGGGTCTGAGTTTGAAAAGAATCATAAAACCCCTACATACACCTAAGCTATTTTCCAAGTCAAAGAGTGGCTTTTCTGTTATTTTAAATATTTTAGACCTCACATCTTACGTTAGAAAAATACCAAGAAACTAAACATTTTTACTAATTCAGAGCCTGTACAAATGGCACCACACCCATTATGTCAAAATCCAGATAATCTGGTAATTTAAAATCAACACCATTAAAAACTAAACAAAACTACATAAGAACATAAGAACGGCCGTACCGGGTCAGACCAAAGGTCCATCTAGCCCAGTATCCTGTCTGCCGACAGTGGCCAGCACCAGGTGCCCCAGAGGGGGTGGACCGAAGACAATGATCAAGCGCTTTGTCTCCTGCCATCCCTCTCCAGCCTCTGTCAAACAGAGGCCAAGGACACCATTTTATCCCCTGGCTAATAGCCTTTTATGGACCTAACCTCCATGAAATTATCTAGCTTCTCTTTAAACTCTGTTATAGTCCTAGCCTTCACAGCCTCCTCTGGCAAGGAGTTCCACATGCTGACTACACGCTGTGTGAAGAAGAACTTTCTTTTATTAGTTTTAAACCTGCTACCCATTAATTTCATTTGGTGTCCTCTAGTTCTTCTATTTAGGGAACTAATAAATAACTTCTCTTTATCGGCCCTCTCCATACCACTCATGATTTTATACACCTCTATCATATCCCCCCTCAGTCTCCTCTTTTCTAAACTGAAAAGTCCCAGTCGCTTTAACCTCTCCTCATATGGGACCCGTTCCAAACCCCTAATCAATTTAGTTGCCCTTTTCTGAACCCTTTCCAAGGCCAAAATATCTTTTTTGAGGTGAGGAGACCACATCTGTACACAGTATTCAAGATGTGGGCGTACCATAGTTTTATACAGGGGCAGTAAGATATTCCGGGTCTTATTTTCTATCCCTTTCTTAATAATACCTAGCATCCTATTTGCCTTTTTGACCGCCGCTGCACACTGTGTGGAAGTTTTCAGAGAACTGTCCACGATAACTCCAAGATCTCTTTCCTGATTTGTCGTAGCCAAATTAGCCCCCATCATACTGTACGTATAGTTGGGGTTATTTTTCCCAATGTGCATTACTTTACACTTATCCACATTAAATTTCATTTGCCATTTTGTTGCCCAATCACTCAGTTTGGTGAGATCTTCTTGGAGTCCCTTACAGTCTGCTTCTGTCTTGACTATCCTAAACAGTTTGGTATCATCCGCAAACTTTACCACCTCACTGCTTACCCCTTTCTCCAGATCATTTATGAATAAGTTGAACAGGATTGGTCCTAGGACTGACCCTTGGGGGACACCACTAGTTACCCCTCTCCACTCTGAAAATTTACCATTTATTCCTACCCTTTGTTTCCTGTCTTTTAACCAGTTCTCAATCCAAGAAAGGACCTTCCCTCTTATCGCATGGCCATGTAATTTACACAAGAGCCTTTGGTGAGGGACCTTGTCAAAGGCTTTCTGGAAATCTAAGTATACTATATCTACTGGATCCCCCTTGTCCGCATGTTTGTTAACCCCTTCAAAGAACTCTAATAGATTAGTAAGACAGGATTTCCCTTTACAAAACCCATGTTGACTTTTGTCCAACAAATTATGTTCTTCTACATGCTTCACAATTTTATTCTTTACTATTGTTTCGACTAATTTGCCCGGTACTGAAGTTAGACTTACCGGTCTGTAATTGCCCGGATCGCCTCTAGAGCCCTTTTTACATATTGGTGTCACGTTGGCTACCTTCCAGTCATTAGGTACGGAAGCCGATTTAAGGGATAGGTTACAAACCACAGATAATAGTTCAGCAATTTCCCATTTGAGTTCTTTTAGAACCCTTGGATGAATGCCATCCGGTCCCGGAGATTTGTTAACATTAAGTTTTTCTATTTGTTCCAAAACCTCCTCTAATGACACTTCAATCCGGGACAGTTCCTCAGATTCATCACCCACAAAGGACGGTGCAGATTTGGGAATCTCCCCAACGTCCTCAGCCGTGAAGACTGAAGCAAAGAAATCATTTAGTTTCTCCGCAATGGCTTTATCGTCCTTGATTGCGCCTTTTATAGTTCGATCGTCTAGGGGACCCACAGGTTTTTTAGCAGGCTTCCTGCTTCTAATGTACTTAAAAAACATTTTGTTATTTCTTTTTGAGTTTTTGGCTAGCTGTTCCTCAAAATCTTTTTTTGCTTTTCTTATTACATTTTTACACTTGATTTGACAGTGTTTATGTTCCTTTCTATTTATCTCACTAGGATTGGACTTCCACTTCTTAAAAGATGCCTTTTTGTCCCTCACTGCTTCTTTTACATGGTGGTTAAGCCACGGTGACTCTTTTTTAGGTCTCTTGCTATGTTTTTTAATTTGGGGTATACATTTAAGTTGGGCCTCTATTATGGTGTCTTTAAGAAGTTTCCATGCAGCTTGCAGGGATTTGGCTCTAGTCACTGTGCCTTTTAATTTCTGTTTAACTAACCTCCTCATTTTTGTGTAATTCCCCTTTTTGAAATTAAATGCCAGGGTGCTGGTCTGCTGAGGTGTTCTTCCCACCACAGGAATGTTGAATGTTATTATATTATGGTCACTATTCCCAAGCGGTCCTGTAACGGTTATTTCCTGGACCTGATCCTGCGCTCCACTCAGGACTAAATCGAGAATTGCCTCTCCCCTTGTGGGTTCCTGCACTAGCTGCTCCAAGAAGCAGTCATTTAAGCCAACTAGTACTATATAATTTTGTATCTGAGCCTACAGATGCAAAAATTTAATTCATAGGTAATCAGTAGATAACGGAATGCCAAGTGGAAAAAGTACACACAACGGCTATGTCTACACAACAGAGTTTTTTTGGAATAACTAATGTTATTCTAAAATAGTCCGCATCTACACAGCAAGAAGTTATTTCGACAATGGTGAAATAATATTGAGCTGTAACGCTCATTTTACAAGTAGTAAGGGAAGCTGGAGGAAGAATGCTCTAACTTAGACTTCCTGCTGCATAGACAGTGCCAAAGGCTGAAATAAGCTATTTATGTAGCTGAGGTTGTGTAGCTTATTTCGGCTTTAGCCCTACTATATAGATGTGCCCAATGAGATTACTTGTATATCAATATGGATAATCTCATTATCTACGGGGGATTATTTCAAGTTGCAATAGAAAACAAATAATTAACTTTTAATTATGGTGGAGATCTCCAGTGGGGACCAGTGGTAGAGATTATGCACCCAGAAAAAGAATTTAAGGCTCTCTTGGTGGAACCAATCCAGCAAAGCACTCAAAAGCAACTAACTTTAAGCACGTGTAGTACCAGTCAGTTGTCTCCCATAGACACAGCTGGATCAAGGACTATTGCCCTACTTCAAAATAAATCTTTAACAGAACTATTTGTCAGAGTTCAACCTATGATAAAATCCCAAGGTCAGTTGTAATCCTTGATTTAGTCAGAAGAGTTAAAAATACTGCTCATTTTAATTCTGAAGAGCTGCAAAGTGTCATAGTTAAAATGAAGATATACCACTGGATTTCCTCTCCAGACTACCCACAGAGCTCAGTTAATATTTCTACAAGTATTCTTGCTTATTGTTTAATTTATTTTTAACATCTAGAACAGTAATACTAGCTTTCATTGGCAAAAGTCAGTCAGTTCACATTTTAGATTAGGATAAGATTAAGTTTAGTGCGGTCTGTTTACATGAAGTCTGAGAAAAAAGCAAAGAGTACTGGCTAAGAAACCGGAATATATTCTGCAATATTACTGAGATTAATTCCATTATAGGAATGACTGACATCAACGCTTATTTTGCTCCGTCACTGAAGTTGTTCAATAGCAATATAGTGTGCAGATTATAGACAAAGTACTGGTATAGGTGTGGCTGGAAAGATAAGAATTTTGTTTAAACAAGTGTGAACTAGTCATGCTAAAAACATTTGAAGCAAGAGGCACAGTTACAAAACGAGCCATGGAAAAATTCATTTAGTGTTTTGTCAAGGTTAAAATAAGTAAAAAAATAGGTAAAATTCTAATAAAGTTATTAATAAAACATACATATAAATACATTGAACAAATTGCAGGGTATTGATTTTTAAACAAGGTAAGCAAAGATGCCTGAAAAAGGCAAAAAATATTAAAAAAAACCCACCACTTTTCTCTAGTTAATGTTTTAAAAATGCATATGGTCATCCAAGAATTCGACACACTGGATACGAAAAAGAAGTTTAATTTGTAGGAGGGATGCTCACAGCATAATGATTAGAACTTCTCTAGATTTTCCACCAAAGTTGCGTTTGCTATGCAGATTCAGTCTTGGATACTTCCACTATGCATTTTCATTTAAAAATTGCTGCTAAGATTGTAATGAGTGCTATAATATATTTAGAAATAAGAGTATGATAAATAATTTTGAATCCACACATTTATAGTTCTATTTTCTGATCACAGAAGTTTAGGCAATAGATTTTTTTTTGTATAAAATGATCAAAGTGAACAAGCTTCCTTTTTTAAAAATTGTATCTCAATAACTTGAAACTTCCTAAAATCCAAGAACAACGCATTTCTGAATTAAGTGTGAACTCATATTTTGCATGTTGACTCTTCTTCTAAGCAGGACATTAAAATCGTGTTGTTTTTTTTTTAAACAGTAGCATAATTTCAGAATTGGAAGCTAAAAAAAGCAAAGGCATTCTGTAATAAAACTCTGATTTTTATTAATATTACTACTATTTGCAGGAAAATCTATTGACTGTAAGATCATTTTTATTTTCTTGAACATCACAGATTAAGGAAAAATATTAAATCTAGTAAACTCTCCATTCAGAGTTGTCAATTATGTTCACTGCTTTTATAAGCCAATAGGACCAATTCCTTATAAACAAATATTTTGCTTTATGAAGCAACTTCAATTTATACTACACAGTTGTTTTCCCTGGAAAGATTCTTTTAAGCCTCCTATGCCAATTAATATTGCTTTTATTTGGAGACTGTGGAGTGCTAAGTACAAAGCTGAAAGACTTGTTCTAAAATATCCAGAGAAGATGATGATTTCACAACTGATGAGAAATTAGTTTCCTTTGGAAATTCATGTATTGTGAAAAGAATCATAATCACTTAATGCAGGGCTGGGGATACGGTTGCCAGATACTTTCACAAAAAATACTGAACATGGCCGCCGGGGGAGGGGGGGGGGGAGGGGGAAGGGAGGGGAGTCACTGAACCTTTAAATCTCCCCTGCTACATCTGGCGGGAGTGGGGAGGAATGTCCCAAGTGGCCTTCCGTCCAAGAAAAACAGAAAATACTGGACATTTTACATGTCTGGTACTTTTTTTTTTTTAAATTGGACAGAAGCCGCAAATACCGGACACCTGGCAACCCTAGCTGGGGAACCTCTGGCCTGTGGGCCGGAGGTGGCCCCCAGCTTGTCTGGATCTGGTCCTTGAGGCTCAGGGTTCATCCCCTCTGTAAGGCTGGAGCACACATACTAACCTCAGCCCCCCCCAGGCTCTGGTGTATGAGGGGAATGTCTGTCTCCTTCTCACAGTCAGGGACCACGTTAACGAGGGGGGCTGTTTTTTGGCTTTTTTTTGCTTCTCCCTTGTGTGTAGCCCACCAACTGATTTTACTGTGGGTCAGAGGCCCCTAACCCAAAAAAGGTTCCCCACCCCTGATTTAATGTAGACATTTGTAAGTAACTTCTAGAAAAAAAATTATAGGAATGGCACAGAGAAAGTCACAGTGGAAAAATGAAAACAGAATGAATGTTTGCACATTCAGACAGACAAATCTTACCTTAGATGACGGTTAAGTTCTTCCACATAATGCTTCTGGTCAAGCACAGCAGTCATCCCTGCATCTCTAATTTTTACAGATTAAGACATTTTAAAAAGTGTATTCATTTTGAAGTGTTACTCTGTACTGAACACTATGCACTTTCTACATTGTTAACTGGACATTCCTCTTATTTAACAACCTCTGTACCAGGCTTTAATATTAGTTTATCTTAAGTGCACTGACAAAGTATGTCATATTCTTGAGGAAATACAGAAGTGTGAAGGAGTAAAGTAGTAACACTATAAGCCAAAGAAGAGGAGAGAGTGAGAAAGCGTGAATAAAATCTCTCAAAAAATTGGAAACAATAGAATGCCACCAGAAATTTCAAGGATAGGAGTTGGTTACCAAACACATATACATTCCAAGTGAGAATGTTCTTTAGAGCAAATTTAGGGATGTTGATGCTAACGGGATCCCCTGTGACAATGAGAGATTTCAGTTAACCAGACATAATGGAAGAAAAAGTTAGAAAGTAAACAAAGGGCTAGGTATTTAAGTATGTAACAGATGGTGCCTTTATAATACAAGCTGTAAGGGGCAAGGAGGCAAACTTTAATTTAATCTTAGGAAATGTTATGAATGCCCTTCATCCACCCACACAGCCATTCTAGGGATGTTAAAGGACATTTTCTAAGGTAACCATGTACCCTCTAAAAAAAAAAAAATCTTAGGTCCACGCACTGTGGGCTCTGCAGTATGAAGCTTAAATAAGCAGAGCCCGCAGCAAAGCTGCCTCCATGGGAGCAGGGTGGAGTTTAACCAAAAGCATTAACCAACAAACAGTTTATCGGTTAATTGGTTAAACTCCAACATCCCTTTTCACCCTGTGAAGAGAGTCACCAAGGCAATCAGATGTTCCCTTAAGAAATTTAATGCACTGGACCCCTCAAAACTCAGATCATTCTAGTTTAAGGACTATGAGGGTCCCAAGCTCAGGACATTAACTCTTATCCTGTTCAATATGTCTCCAATACTGACGCATTCCAAAGGACTAAGAAAGATTCGGCAGTTTAACATTCTGAGTTTTCTATAAAAAGAATAAATAATAAATAAAGGATAGCACATCATCATACATACTGTTTGCTATCATCACTGTTCTGTATATCCTTAAGGTACAAGGAAAAATCAATCACTCCAACCTGATAAAAACAAATTTTAAAAAATTACATACCTTCACAATGCAAGTTAGATAATGGTAGCAACTACTGCTTGAAAGACTACATTTCATTTACATGTTTAAGTTTAGAAATTCAATTTTTATCCTCTAAAGCAAAATAAGTTTGCCTTTTTTAATTTAAAAAAAAAAGATCAAAATGAAAACCAATTATATCCAATGGATTTTGTTCAATATATCCTTGTCCTTTATCCTAGGAAACTGAATATTGCTGACAATTACTTTTAGCAATGATTCCCTTGAATAGGTACTGAACAATTATTTAAGAGCTACATAGAACAGGGCAACAGTTTCCAGTAGTAATTCAGAAAACAGGATAAACTAATACATGGTCGACAGCAAGTCTTATCAGACTTTCTGAAATTGTGCAGGAAAAGCTTTGTCCATTCTGCACGATAACTTAAATCATTTTCAATATACATTTGGTACCATCTAACTATAAGAGGTACGTTTCCTAGTGTAAGCTGTGTTTTGTGAATTTCTCTGTAATATTCTATATAGATCTTGTTTTTCAGATCAGTAGCCCTTGGTCTGATGAAATTTTATCAGTTTTTTTATTTTTATTGCATCACTAATCCATACTAGAATTAGAATTCAGCAGGGGTTTACATAAGCTCATACAAAAACTATGTTAAACTTCCACCTTGGTTGTAAGCAGGACATGGACTCAAGCTTGAAAGTGATTTTTTTGAGAAACTAAATATCAAAGCTGGATTAATTTGCTGGCTGTAAATAAAAAATTAAAACCACTATAAGTTCTATTAAAGGCAACAGACATAGTAGGTATAGTCTGGCATTTTTAATGACAGCATTACTTTTCACAAAATTGTATATTTAAATAAATTTGCTTTCATTTATTGTCTGTGTTCCATTTCTCATAAAATCTGCTCGTGACATAATGCTTCTGACAGCATTAATTCAACTAGCAAACCATATTTGCAGCTTACTGTCCCATTTCAGCAGAGTATTTTAGCATGTGTTTAAGCATAATGAGACCTCATAATATGCTGAAGTTAGAGCCTTTTGAGATGACTGTACAATAGAAAACTAAAGTTTTCACCTGGGAATCTAAATCTTCTCCTTTCAAGCAAAGGTTTGCATCAAGAACATTCAATCCCACCAGCAGACCTACAATCACTGCACCTTCTTCCTCCATCATCAATGCATCAGGTTCATAAAATTCACTAAAATAAATAGTTTAGAGGAAATTGTCACATATTGCGATTTCAACATCAGCAATAGCACAAGTAGCATTTAAGAAAAGTGTTACATAAAGTGGTATTGTAGCCCTATATTAGTGTATTCTGATCTGCTCCTTATCATATACTATACAAGAGGAAGATTAGACCTTGAAACCAAAAGGCAACAAATGCAGAACCCCTGTAAGAAATATTTGTTTGCTAACTTGTGAAAGTCATTGCCACTGTTGCTAGATTTTTTAAAAAAAGTTGAGTTGTTAGATTCACAAGCACTAGCATTTGTAGGAATGTAAGGTTTTATATGAACATTATAACTATGACAAAATAGCATTCGAGGACTTGGAAGTGTACCAACCATTTATCTATATTAAAAAAAAAAAAAAAAAAAAAGAGAGAATTACAATCTCTGTTTAAAGAAAGATCATCATTTTAAGGACAAAGATTATGCAAAATAAGCTTCAATTCTTCACTGTCCATTGTTTTTAGAATAAGATCTGGTATGTTTTGCTTCAATAGTACTCAGAAATTAAAAGAATACTGGTATTAAGTAATTAATCAATTTGGATTAAATCATATTAGGGAATGTTGTGCTTGGGATACTATTGGAAATTTTGGTTATTCAGTAAACTAAGGTTTTGAAGCAACAATTACATTGTATGATCTAAAAAGCTCATTGTATAGGTTCCAAACTATTTAGAAAGTACATAGAAATTTTGCAGAACTGTGTGTTCTCTCTCAGATCACCAGACAGGATTTTCAAGAACTGCAACAGCATCCTCTTACAAACACTCAGAAGTTTTACATTGTATCTAAGTCTTGAAGTAGTAGAGAAGGTTGCTATTCAAGTCACTACCTCACATAATTTGTTCATTCCATGATTTTATATGCATATTTTATTTAGTTCAATTCAATCTTGATTGGTCCAGCAAGATTGAAAACGAACACCCAATTCATTAATAAATGACATGCAATTTCTGCTCATTTATATCCACTGTCCCCAGAATTTTTAAAATTAAACTCATTCTTTGTTTTCACTTCCTGAGAAGCTTAAAAGTGAAAGGAAAAAGGATATTTATCTCAAAACCACCAGGCACAGACATTTCTTTTTCTATATAAGATTGATCATCACCACCACCACCACCACACTAATTCGGTGTATAGTTACCTTAATAGATTTTTGTGGTCCAAGAGTACTTTCAAATAATCTGCCAGTTTCTTTTGCATGAGTGCAAGATAAAGCCAAGCCCTTCCTCTTCCTACTGCTGTCCTAGAATACAATACAGATGCAATATTAAATATTTTATTAAACAAGCACAAAAACCCATGAAAAAAATTAAGTGAGAATAAAAGTGTCTCTACAACTATAGAGGAATTATTAAACAAATGAAGTAATTAAGTGAATGATAAGCATCTGGTGAAAATTCAGCCCAAACAAAGATAAGTTTTTGCTATATCTTAAACTAAGAGAAAAATTCTCTATAATTATGAATGCCAATAAAAGTCTTTTAAAAAACACAAATATTCTGCTGCAATGTTTGTAATATACCGATTGCAGCATTCCGTTAGTGTTCAAGAACTTGGAAGTAGTCTATTTTCATCCAAAAACAAAGCAAAGCAAAGGAGACAAACTGCACTAAAAATAATTTTAAAACTGTTTCATATTTAATAATGTAAAGGTTACTTGTTGCACAGGTAAGGAATTTTTAATATACTCTTTTAGCCTGACAAGTTCTTTTGAAAGTTGGGATGAGTATACAAGTGTTGAAAACTGATATCATGAAAGACAAGAAGAGTTTTGTGCTGTATTTACACACTCTCCCCTCAACTGAGAGAAAGAGACTGTAGAGGGAATTTTTCTTCACCAAAATTATTGTATTATTCCAGTCTTCCAACTCACTTCAGCTCTGGCAGATTTTTAACACTAGTTGCTAAGTCTGATGCTTCTGGACAAAGTTTCTCCACCAGCTCCAAAGGACCAAAAAAGGATTTATTCTGACCAATAAAACTCTTCTTAGCTAAAAGGGAAGAAATATAGTGGTATTAATAAACAGGAAAAGGATAAACTTCCTTCTTCAACTCCATAATTGCAAAAAAACCCCCCAAAAAACAAAAACAAAAAAACCCACCACCACCCACAAAAAAGAGAGAGAGAGAGAGAGAGAGCCTTAAAATATACTCCTTTTTACAGGTTCTCAGTACATACAGGGAGTTCATTGCTCATTCAGGAGATGACGGAGACCCCATGCAGAACATACCAGATTGTAAAGAGACAATGCAGTTGATCTTAGCTGTATCCCAATATTTCTCCACAGAATTTTGCTGATAAAATATTAACATTTTACATTGTAATAGGATGTGAAACAACACTAAGGCAAATCTGAATTGATTTCCACAGCCTTTCAACATTCCTATGATTTCAGCCAAACTCATTTAAGAAAGAACTATGGTGCTCACCTTTCAGCCCATGCTTTAGACAGTGCTCCATCACCACAAAGAACTGTTGCAAAGGAGGAAAGTCAGAATCCAGAGTCCTACCCAAGCTCAGTGCTGACTGGATCAAGACTTTGATACTGAGCTTCAACATATTCATCAAGTTTGAACGCTCTTCCATTGTATGGCATTTAGCAGCTAAAAAGTTTTAGAAAAATAAGCAAACAATTAAAGCATACAAGCTTGTTTGCCCTAAAAATCTATTCATAGGAAAAATACCAACATGATCAGAGGTTCAGTTAGGTGCCAGGTGTGCAGTATTATGTGGTTTCAGGTTCAAGAATCACCACATCAGATTCAAACTGACAGTAAAAAATAGCAAGTATGACTGAGATGTAGCCACAATTTGGCTGTAACAAGAAACACTTTGTAATAATATAGTTATGAGGTATATGGTTAACAACCAGCCTGAAGGATGCTCCTGTCACTGTTTCCAGATTCAGGACAGCTCCATGGTACCCTAGACTGTGTCCTTCGATTCCTTAAGCTATTGCAACAAGTATGACACATGGGAAAATGCCACCTTAATCCTTCACCCAGAGAGTGGGAAACTTTGTTGCAATGTAACAACTTCATCCTATTCCCATATCTCCCCCAGAGAAGTAGGAGGACTAGCAGTAAACACAAGCACACAACTTGCGGTCCTGAACTTCTAATGATTCCAAATCTTCCAGTGGGTCTGAAAGGAAACCCTACGACAGCCTTGGCAACTCAGTGGCAGGGTTGCTTGAGTTCCCACAATTAACGTCCATCGAGCATATTTAGGAGAGAAAAAGACAAGTGAAATAAGTGGCACCTAACTTGAAGGGGTCCCCTCTTTAACCTCCATCCTCCCACCTCCACTATCCAACTGCCTCTTATCCTTCCCAACGGGGAGTATCTCCACAGCCTTCTGGCCCCCTAACATTATTCCCCTGATATCTCCCGCCCCTAACCCTACCTCCACCCTGAGACTTCCATGATCCCCTGCCCCCACCATTATTCTCCCAAGTGGAACCCCCTTATCTGCAGCTCCTCAGGCTCTGCCCCCCCATGGGAGCTCCCCTCCTGCCCCTCATTACAGTTTCCCCATTCCCTCCTGTTTGCCTTCCAAACAAGGATTCCCCTGCGGCCAGACCCACAGCCCCTAAGCAGAAGGGGTGGTCACAAGAATGGTACGGCCCCAGGCAGAACACCCAAACACTCCCTCCATCCCTGCCCCCCCCCCGTTATCCCCCACTGACTTCTCACCCGCTCTAAGTGTTACCAGAGAAACAGCTCCCACCCACTCTCCTAAGAGAGGCCATTGATTGGGCGACGGATGCTCCTCATTAACTCCCAATCCAAGCCAATCAGGGCGCAAGGGCCACAAACACCAATTCCAATTGGCTGGACGTTCAGGCCGGCCCCTCGCACGTTTCCATTGGGGGCGAAAGCCTTCGCCACCTGCCCACCTCGACCCTCATTGGCTGGAAAGAGAACCGCGCGAGACCTGAGGGACCGGGATGGAGACAAACGCTCCTGGGCCTCTCGCGAGATGCAGCGGAGCTTAGACGCCATCTTAGACGGGGAGGGGGGGGGCAGCACGAGTCAAGGCGGGAAATTAGCCCCGCCCTTCAAGTCCAGCGAGCTGCTGGCACTGTAGGTCTCGCGACTCTCTCCTCCCAGCTCGATGGGGAGCGGGAAAAACCTCCTGTCGCGCGCCCTGGTTCGAGAGAGACTTAAATTATTTGCCCGCCAAGCAGTGGGCGTGGGTGCTGCCTACCCCCGTCCCCTTCCTTATCTAGTATGTGGGGGGCATGTCTCTCCCATTAATCCTCCCTTGCGCAGTGTGTGGGTGGGGGCTGCCTGCCCTGTCTCCCCCATTAGGCTTTGCTTATTCAGTGTGTGTGTGTGTGTGGGGGGGGTCTATCCCCCCCTTAGCTGCCTCTCTGAGCCCGTATTGGGGTGGGAGCTGCCTAATCCTTTTGACAAGATACTTCACCTTATCCTTTTATAACCCGTGACACGTTTTTATGCGGGGGGGGGGGGGGAGCTTTGCCAGCTATTGACTCTCACTGCCAGCCATTTCAAATGGAGAGGGCAGCTGTCCCACCCCATGCCAGATTAGGACAGACCTAAAATATCTTCCCGGGATGGGACAACAAAGTCCCTCTGTAGAAGTAGTGAGGCAGCCGTTTCAGAATCACGTTAAAAGGTGGGTCCTGGTGTTGTTTGTGAGTACAGGACTGCGCTTGACAGCCTGGATAAAACAACTTTATATGTGGTACTTTAGGATAACAAACATCACAGCGGTGAGAAGAGTTATTATTTATGCCACACCTTATGCTCAGCTAAACAAACCTAGAAATAGGAAATCCAGTTACAGCAACATCAACATATCCAGATCGATCTCAGCTCACATGAAAAGTTATTACTACCTAAATAATACTAACAACATGCTGAGAAATCACAATATACTCCTTTCCAACAGACAGCACAAGGTATCCATGAGATTCCTTAAAACCACATTCATAAACACATGCTGAACTAACTCTGTCAGATAACAGATTTCAGGTATATATAATTCATCTTGCTGAAATTGCAGGTAAACTTGTGTTTAAGTGATTTTGAAGAATCTGATGCATGTGCTGTATTCAGATGCACAATACAAGGGAAAAGAAAGTTGATTGTAGAAATAAGGAATTCATGGCTTTGTTTACATATGTTTCAGCAGTAATACATGAAGTTGTTGAGATGGTTTCCTAGATCTGAGTTTATATTGAAAGGAAATACACTTTTGCAACTGTAAATCTAAGGCCTGGTCTATACCCAAAGTTGCCTTGGTTTAGCTAAAAATGTAATTTTAAACAGATTTAGTTAAGGTGGTGCAACTTTGTGCATGGGCAGTCTTAAATAGATTTAAACCTGACATATTGGTTGAGTTGCACCTGTAACTTAATGCAAGTTAAACATATAAGTCAATTTTCAACTGATATAAAAGTCTCTGTGCTGGGGTTTTCATCAGTTTAACTAAATTGATTTAAAAATATTTAAGTTAAATTGATGCAATTTCTGAGTGCAAGGGATTGGACTAGATGACCTCTTGATATCTCTTCCAGTCCTATGATTCTATGATTAATGAATGTAGACTCAAAATACCTCAGAAAGTGAAATGGTATTATTATCCTCTTTTTACAAATGGGGAGCCGAGGCCAAGTAAGAGCCCTTTAATTTCAGGGCCCAATTTGAGATGCTTGATTTTTTTTAGAGTACTTATTTATGATAACATTTTTATATGTCCATTGACTTGAGTTGCAGTTGTGAGTGCTGCAAGGAATATGCAGATTAGGGATGTGAACGAGTAGTCGACTAGTCGATTAACCGATAAGCCTAGGCTTTATGGGTTAATCTGATTGACTGCTCGTATTTCCCCCCCTTGCTGCCTCTGTATCAGAGGCAGCACGGTGGGGGGAAGCAGGAGCTGATGCTGGGGGGAGCCTGCTTAAAAGATGGTTCCCCCCAGCACTGGCTTTTCAGTGTTGCCTGCCCACCCCCTTGCGCTGCTGCCTCTAACGGGGCAGGGGAAGCTGTCACAAAGCATCCTTGGCTCACGGGTGGTCCGAGCTCCCTGTGGACAGGAGCTGCTGCCAGACCAGCCTCTGCGTCTGGTGACCTGGGCTGGCTGCGGACAGAGGCTGCTCTGGCAGTCCGCTGGGAGTCCGAGCTCCCTGCAGACAGAGGCTAGGGCAGGCTCCCCCACTCTCCCCTTCCAGCAGCCTCTGTCTGCATGGAACGCAGACCTTCGTTGTGGACAGAGGCTGCTGCAACTCCACGCTGCTGCCTCTAATCAATAAGAATCCATGTGGTTATTTGACTAGTCTGTTACTTGCTATCTAACATCCCTGCTGCAGATCAGAGCCCAGCATCTCAAATTGGACACCCAAAAAACTGAGGAGCGCACAATTGGTGATAACTTGTGGAAAAAATGTGATTGAAATGACTTGCCCAGCATCACATAGGAGCTCTGTTGCAGAGACAGTAAAATCCAGTTAGCCAGGCAACTTTCAATGCCTTTACTATGAAAACATCCTTTCTCTTCTTGCCATCCCTTCCTCATTCAGTACACACCATCCAACTTCTGCAACAAATGAGACAACAGTTTCCTTCACTGCACACAACCTTGATTCCTCCCCAGAGCAGGTTCATTCTGTGCAGTGAACAAGGCATGGATCCTGCTAAGCCAGTCAAGCTGCCTGTCCTGTTCCCCTTCCACCCTCACAAAGTCTGGGTCTTGTTCCCTTTGCATTAGAGTTAGGCAATGCAAAGTCCTCCTCTGCCTGGGTGACAGCATCAGGGCATTGAAAGCACAGGAAAAACAGTCTCATGACTTCCCATATTTGTATCTGGCACCACAACAGCTATGAGGAACAATTTGAAGGGAAAATTGTGATCAGCTCTGCTGGCTTGGGTTGGAGTATACTCTGTGCAGATGGAATCTGTGAAGACTTTAGCTGCCAAACTCTGTGTCTTTGGGCATGTGTGAATTGTGATTTTTCAGAGGCTTATAATCCATGACGTTTGGGGACTTTTTTCAGGGGGGCAGCAAAAAAGTATATCCCTGACACCAGAATAATGGCCACATTTTGAGGCCTTGCTGGATGGGAGTACTAGGACTCATCAAAGATTTGTAATTTTTTTTAACATGGACTATAAGCCCATTTGTTCTCCCTAATCGTGTTCTCCAAAATGGATTTACCATTTTAGTTTAAGTTCCTCCAAAATGTGTCAGCCTGAAGGAGACACCAGCCATGGGAAATTTCAACTCAAATGGTTAAAGTTTGGCAAAATTGTAAGCAACTGAAAACAGTCTTATAATGGGAAGCACTGGACAACCTTAACTATAGGCAGTGCTATCATATATATCATATCTGCCACCTTGTAATATTTACAGCAGTGTGAGCAACCTGCGGCCTGTGGGCTGCATGCAGCTGACTGGGGTTCCACCTACGGCCTGCGCACCCCCTGTCTGCCCCTCTTCCCCATGCACCTCTCGCACACTGGGGCACTGGAGTCCTGGACTTTCTACTCTTCCACCTCTCTCCCAGCACTTTAAGAGCACCATGAATATGCTGATTCGCACTGCATTCCTGCTTCTCCCCTTCCCTCCCAGAGCTTGAACCACATAGAGTCCCGGACCACAGAGGTTCAACCTGTACAGTAAATTAATTACTGTGCTTTCTATTTATTTTCATGTTCTAAATATCATCAGGATAGCATCAAACAGCAAACCGTTTGCATCACATCATGACAATGGAATTCAAGTCAAGTAAATAATTTGATGCAACTACAAAATATGTAATTTACTAATCAAAACTAATAGTTATCAAAATTCATAATTTATATAATTTAGGATATAGAATAAGAAAAGGAAACTAAAATTAGATTAAAAGAAGTGTTAATTACTGAAGAATGTCATAAAAGCAAGGAATTTAAGGCCGGAAGGGACCACCAAATCATCCTGTCTAATCTGTATATCACAGGCCACCAACACTGAAAGTTAGCGTTAAGTATTACAGCTCACTAGAGACTAAACTATTATATGCCACCACAGGCAAATAATTTGAAGGCCTGAGGTGTACCAATGCCCAAGGCATCAGCAAACACAGGGAGCTGACATATATCCTGATGATCCTGGCAAGTAGTCAATACTCCACATAACAGATGGAGGCTTCCGAAAGGTCACTTCTCAAAGAAGTAAATCAGGTTAATTATGGCACTATCTATCTTTGGTAAAACCATGTTGCATAACATGTTTGTCTCCATACATTTAATTATTCTTTCACAATTTGTTCTAAAACTTTACATACTACTGAGATCAGACTAACTGGTCTATAATTACCTGGATCACTTTCCCCTCCTACCTCTTCCTTACATATGCATATGGCTTTTGCTATTTTCCAGTCATTTGGTACTATCTCTGGATAGACAGAATTATTAAAAATCCTTGTTATCAGATTAGCAATCTCCCATGCCAATTTTTCAGTACTCTGGATTCAGCTACATGTTTTTCTTCAACTTCAGATGTAGCAGTATTTCTGTACACTATCCATATCCCCTTCCAACCCTGGAGTTCTACAACAGATCTTAACGCTATCACCACAGATCTTCTTTCATGATCAGATTCAGTTTTGTCCACACTATCACTTTGTATTTTTGGGGGGTTACTAGATCTTTGATGTACAAAGCTACCCCCACCAAATTTACCTTTATTTGTGACTCTCCTAAAGAGCACATCTCCTTCAGGACTTTTATTCCAGTCATAACTGCTATTTCACAATGTGTCTGTAAGTCCCTAAAATGTCTAGTTTGACCTGCACCAGTAGTTCCAGTTCCTCCATTTTATTGGCAAGACTTACTGCATTTAAGGATCTGAGTTTCTCCAAGACCTCACCCAGTTTTCCATCTGGGAATGCAGTGCTACTTAAAATTGTCACACATCTTTATATATTTCCAAGGTAATCATGGTTACTTGCTCCTCAAATGGCAAATCTGTAAAGATTTGAAATTTATGTGGCAGAATTTGTGTGCAAATCTGTGAAGATCTGAAATGTGTGGCAGGAGCTGTATAGCTGCTAAGCTTTAATACTCTGGAGACATCCCTTTAATTTCATTACATTATTCTGTAAGGGTGGCATATACAATTTTAATAACCACGCACAAAACCCCATTTAAGCCTGGTCTACACTATAGCATAAGGTTGAAATAGGATACCCAACTTCAGCTATGTTGATTACTTAGCAGAAGTCGACATATCTTAAGTCAAGTTTCTGCACCATCCACACAGTGGAAGGCCGATGGGGTGGATCTTCCAGTGGCCTAATGGGTAAAGCGCTATTCTCCAGCGTCTGGGGTTGGGAACTTGATTCCCACCTCTTGCTCGCCCAGGGAACAGAGAGGCAGCAACATGGAGGGCAAGGGGGCACACCATAGCTGATATACGTGGGGAGCCAGCTTTCAAGCAGCTGGCAGGCAGGAGCCAGTGCTGGGGAGTGCTACCTCAAAAGGCAGCTCCCCCCAGCACCAGCTCCATGGGTGCCATCCCATGGGGCAGGGGCAGGGGCAGGGGAGACTTCAAAGCAGCCTCTGTCCACAGCAAGCTTGGGCTTGCAAGCTTGATCACAGAGGCCTGCAGCAGCAGCCCCTGTCGGCAGGGAGCTCAAACCCCATGAACGGGCTACTGCCACCTCATGCTGTTACCAATGTATCAGAGGCAGCAGCGCAGGGCAGCAGGCAGCTAGCCTGTGCAGTGGGGGGCTGGTTTTTAAACTGTCTTCCCTTGTGGACTGGCTCCTGCCTGCCATCTCCTGCTGATATAGAGGCAGCAGCATGGGGTGACAGGGGGCTCACTGGCTGCTGGCCCTGCCCTTGGGGGCAATTGAATAGTTGTGTAACCACTAAGATTTTATGCAGTTACACGACTATTCAATTACGCAATACATCCCTATTTTTCAGTTTACTGTGCAATTGAGAGCACTATCGGTATTCATGTTCACTGTACCCCCTTTCTAGTTGGTTCTCTCTATGTACACTAAAACAGAAGGGAAGTTACATAAAAAAGCTAAATATGAATGTTTGTCTTTTAGGTAGGACTGAACTGTGCTAGATCAGCCTACCAGAGGACAGAGCTTTCAGTAAGTACAATAGACTATGACACTTCAGGGTCACCTCAGAATCTGATACCTCAATATAGAAATCCTAAATAGAGAGCTGAGCCCCCCTTAGAGAATGTAGATAGAGACTTCATATCCTGCCTTTATCCCCCATGCCTGGGATTTTGTCTCTTTTAAATTGATGTTGCATTTAATCTGCAATGTTGGAAGATTTCCGGTTCTTCTGATTTTGTCTGGTAATTTTTGGAAGATTGACAAGAAACACTTTAGCTGATAGATGCAGCAGTACATACTACATAGAAAGTGACATCCTGACCCTACTGAAATAACTGGCAAAACTCCCTCAGAGTTCAGTGGAGCAAAGATTATACTTATTAAGCAGATTTAAGTTCTGCAAGGACATCCATGAATGTTTGCTAATAAACTATTCAGTTTTTATTAATATTTTCTACAATATAAATAATTTTAATATATTATTATTAGATTTTACATCTCTTATTTTATAATTGCTTCATGATGTTTCAATACCGTGTATGAATGAGGGAGACAGATTAATATGACTAGAAAGCAATATATATAGTTTCCTTGTTCTAGTCAGCCCAGCTGTAAGTAAAGAAAGAGACCATACTAGACACTGATGCGGTCATGCTATATGTAAGCTGAACTTTTCTGGGTAAGTTAGAAAGAAAAATGTACAAAATAAAAAGCCATCCTCCCAAAAATATCAAAAGGTTATGTTTTCCCTGAGAATGTAAAAGTTTGCTGAGATTTGTTCTCTGGGTTCAAAAGTACTTTGCATCAATCATTACAGTATCCACAGGAGATAGGTTTTTTTTTAATAAATGCAAAGTAATAATGCATCTATGACACTTGTAGATTATAACTAACTTATTTGTACACAGTACAAGGAAGTTTACTGAATAAACATAATCATACTTGTTTTTGTTGTGTTGTCATTGCTGACTGGTTTGGGTACGAGTCCTATCAAAGCTGCAGACTTCAGAGCGTTGCCATAGCTCACTGCTAAGTTTTCTGAAGCTTTCTTGGCCAGTGAAAAGATGGGAGCAGACCATCCCGATTCTTCAACAGCTTTTTCTTTCACCTCATTTTTCAACTCAGTTACATTAGGAATCAGGTTTCTGTCAATGATTTCAAAATCGTCTTTCTGTTTCACAGCAGATGCATTGCAACTCTCTCCTTCAGCCATCTTTAAAATGTCATATGACACAAGTCATGAGCAATCGAGTTAAGCAGAAACTCCCTGCTCGGTAGGTGATAGTTGTTTCATGACAAAAGTGCTGTGAGTGGTTACACAACAATCACTTGCATGAGCAAAAGTGTCAGATACTAGACATCTTGATTGTGGTATGCTCCAAATTATATACACAGCTAGTATATTTTCTGGTTACTGATTATCACAACAAATGATACTCTGTTAGATATTGTGTAGTGAATGTCCTTTTATATTATTACAATTCTTATTTGTAGCAATCTGAAAAACCCAATGCAGGCTCTGTACTTCTACACAATACTTTAAGTTAGCATTTTCCCAGAGTATATGAAGTCACAGATTTTGCAGCATTTAAAAAACACATTCAGTCTTTTGAGACTGGATTGTCTTTTCTAAAACGGGACCATCATAACCTAGAAAAGAGGACTGATAGAAATTACTATATATTATGAAGAGTTTGTTTGTGGATTTGTTTGTGCAAAATAAAGTCATATCCCAATTACCTACAGATACCAAATTTTACATAAACAATCCTGCCACTGAAATGATCTGAATGCACTACTTTTTACACTGGAATATGATGGGTGAAAGGTTTAAATCAGTGTTTCTCAAATGGCAAACCACACCAATGGGGGTACGTCTACACTGCAACACTATTTTGAAATAACTGGTGCTATTCCGAAATATCTTAGTCCGTGTCGACGCAGCAGGCAGTTATTTCGAAATAGTGTCAAAATATTGTCAAGCTTGAGGACTTCTTCTCCGACTCCTGTAACCCTCATTGTATGAGGAATAAGGGAAGTCGGTAGAAGAGTGCTCAAGTTAAGCCCTGCAGTGTAGACATACCCTGGGAGCCGTGAGGCTCTGTGGCTGTGGAGCTAGTAAATACACAAACTGGAGCAGCCTGGTATCAGCTTTCTCAGAGTGGGTTCACAGACCACTTTGAGAAACACTGGTTTAAATAGTAATTTTTGGTTTTCATTGGAAAAAAGTAATGACTATTATGATTAGAGTTTATAAAAAATATTTGCTAACAAAATTAAAATCGAGTTGCCTATTCAACTGTCATTTTAGTGCAAAGAAAATTTTTATTATTACAAATCACAAAATAATTCAAATTAGTTATGGAAAGAGTAATGGAAGCTGTACAAGTTTCTGATTCAAATTTACTATGTGTAGTGATTATTCAAGAAAATGAATAATGTTTGAAGTTGAAGTCCTACAAATTTAAAACTATTATTTTACTTCCCTTTTGTAAGTACATTTATAAAAAAAATCTATTACATATATTTAATTTCTTGAACTTTCCTGTAAATGTAATCTACGCAAAAATGCACGTGGTCAACGTCGGACCTCACCCTAAGTTTATTATATATTTTTGAAAGTGAAGTATGCTTCCCTGCAGCATCTACACTACAAAAATAGCCATATGTAAGCAGAGTTGGGAAACATGTCTGCAGCTTAGCCACAATACAACTAGAGATATTAAAAAGTAGGTAATTAGGTACCGTATATTATACTGCTGATACAGAGGCAGCAGTGTGGGGCAGCAGCTGGTGAACGCTAGGAGGTGGCTTAAAAGCATGTACCAGCTCCCAGCTTCCATCCTGCTCCCAGAGAGCTGGCTGCCACCCTGCACTGTAGGCTCTAATACAGAGCCAGCTGTGCAGGGTGGCAGCTGGCTCCCTGGGAGCCAAACCTTTATTGGTTAACCGAGTAAACAGTTATCCTATTACATCCCTAGTTACAATACATCTGTGTGGGCAGAAAGGACATATTATAATGATTTTGAGGGAATCAACAAGCCTGATCCTGATTAGAAAAATGTGACCTCGCAAATTATCTATTTAGACTAAAACACAGTGCCTTAATATGTCCGTAACATGCAGTTTTCTGTCCAGCAGCAACTATATAACACAGCTGGACTACAGCTTGTTTAAACGTGTCTTAATTATGGTTGATTTCCCTCCCCTGATTCTACACTGGTTATTTTTGTTGGATAGTCCTAGAAAATATTTTGTTTGGTGGAAGCTAAAGGACAGGGACAGCTAGGTAATTTGGGACCTCTTGTTACCAACAAACTTGGTAACAAAAGAAACACATCTTTAGGCTAGAACAAGTCCCTTATCTTTTGTTTATTTATGTATTTTTGTTTCTACTTTAAATTTTTTTATTTGATGCAAAAGAGAGGTGCCAAGCTATAAGGAGAGTTATAGAAGTTTCATTGGGATGTGTTTACACAGCAGGGCTTATCTCGAAATAAGCTACGCAAATTGAGCTAATTTTGAAATAGCAAAACTGCATAGCTTATTTTGAAATAGCTTATTTCAAAATTGGGAGCATCTACACAGCACTTATTTTGAAATAGAGCACTCTTCCTCCGACTTCCCTTACTCCTCAGACAATGAGGGTTACAGGAATTGGAGTAAGAAGTCCTCCATCTATTTTGACATTATTTCAAAATAACTGCCTACTGTGTAGATGTGGATTAAGCTATTTCGAAATAAAGCCAGTTATTTCAAACTAGTATTCCTGTGTAGATGTATCCTTAGTAAGCACAGCATATTTAATAGATAATGTTAGACAAGACTGATAACAGTGGGGGGAAAGGAAAGAAGCTGGTCATCATGTCCTGTTGTGAAGCAGAGAGTCTTTTTGAGCTGGTTAACTTTTGTAAATTAGAAAGTTTGGGGCCAGACTTGAGGACCTTTAGTCCCAGGGAAATCTGCTCGAGGGATCTGAGGGAAGGAGTCTGACCATTTCTGTTCTGACCATTTCTGATACTGTTGAGGCATGCTGGTGAGTGGATGGCTTGTGGTATTGGTGAAACAATGTAACTTCTCCTTCCAGGGCCCATCCTCTGCACCAGTGTTTCTCAGCCAGTGGTACGAGTACCCTCAAGGGTACTCAAGAGAAGTCTGGGGGGTATGTCAACACTACTGAAATTTAGAGAAAACTGAATTTTTGTTTTAAGTTTTACAGTGCTTTATTATTTTTGTACTTTTTACACCCAAAAACTTCATCGCCCGCCCAGCTACGATTAAGTTGTTTAAACAAATGTGTTGCAATGGTAGAAAAAAAATGTGTGTGTCTGAAAACTAGGTATTGGGGGTACTTATTTTTTTTAAAGGGGGTACTTATGATTTTTTTTTGAAAAAGGAGTACTTTATAAAAAAAGGTTGAGAAACACTGCTCTGCACAATGCTTCTGAGAATGGTGAGTATGGTGCCAGGGTGGTGGATGAACCAACCCTCTCATAAAGGGTGGGAGAGAGATGTGTATATGTAGATGTATGGAACGCAGTCTGGTCCCAAATCTGTGTCTTCCTAACATTTTATATATAAACTACTGTTTTGCTCTCAGGTACTGTAAAAATGTAAAATTCCACAATTAACTTATTCTCCACAAAACAGAACGCAACTCCTAAGTGTCTGTGAAGGATAAGAGAACCTCTGAACTGAAGGCTGAAGTCCCTTATTCACCCAGGATTTATTCAGACTATAGGCTCACTGTTCAGCAGCAGGGTTACAACCATATGTTTTGCACTCCATCTAGTGGGATGAAATGGTATTTGGCACAGTGTCCATGTGTTTGTTTTTTATGGAAAGTAGGACAAAGGACATTTGTTTTGCAATAGTTGTATAGGCCCTAGTCCTGCAATTGACAGTATGGTCAGGGCCTCATAGACTTCATTTTGACGCCCCATTAGGTGCAGAGGTCACCTTCTGAGTCAGTTAACAGGAGCAGAACCCCATAGGACTAAGGAAGTCAAACGAGTATGATATTTCCAAAGACCTTTGATTTCAATAAAGTGGAAGCAGAACAGGGAGGTGGAGGGGAAATAGAAGGCAGAGATTCCTTCCCTTCCTCCTCATTTGCTGTTTCCAACAACTAATGTGTCTGGCAGACACAGATTAATATTACAGTACATACATTCAATAGCAAAAATATTAACTGGAAGTAAGACACAAACAACAAAAGAATATATGTTCCCATAAAATAAGAGAAAATGAAAAACTAAAAAAGAAACGTGAAAGAGTACAGTAAGGTAATAGCAGAACATTTTATTTCAGTCTTCCATCATTTGAGCTCAGAAAAGAGCTATTTTACCATGTGCAAGACTACTAACATTCATCCTGCATAGTTTTATATTTTTAAAGTAATGAATAGAACCCAGTTATCTATATAGCAAAAGTGAATTTAAAGTTAATAAGTCAACTATGGAAATAGCATTAAACAATTCCCCGTTTTTTGGAGGCCAGAGTCCTTTTAGGGCATGTCTACATAGCAGGGCTAAAGCTAAAATAAGCTACACAACTTCAGCTACGTCAATTGTGTAGCTTAAGTCAAAATAGCTTATTTCGGCTTTTGACGCTGTTACGCATCAGGAAGTCAGAGCAAGAGCACTCTTCCTCCAACTTCCCTTACTCCTCATAAAGTGAAGGTTACAGGAGTCAGAGTAAGAAGTCCTCCAGCTCAACATTATTTTGATATTATGTTGAAATAACTGCTTGTAGTGTAGATATGGATTATGTTATTTTGGAATAATGTCAGTTATTCTAAAATAACACTGCTGTGTAGACGTAATCTTAATGATATAAGCAACCTGAAATGCTAGGAGTGTTCTAGTTAAGTTCAAAATCCTGTGGAAATTTGAAAGCAACTCAGCATGTTTTAGTGTGGTCAGGCTTTAGCAGAATTGCTGGTATATCACATACTCAGAATAAATTACTGTTTGTTTCATATAGCAGGTTGTTACAGTTTATTTTGTTTCAAACCTTTATTTAATAGAAGGGGCATTAAACCTGGGCTGTGCTACCACTGAAAGTTCCCTTTGTTGATACAGATCCCAAAGAGAGTGCAGTGCTTCTGCACGGTCCCCGTCTGCTGTTACATTTTATTTCAGTATTCACCTCTGCCACAGATTGTTAGTGCAGCTCTTACTCTCTGTTTGAAGGCAGAACACAGTTTTCTTCTGACAGCTCATTAAGTTGCCTAGCAAGGTTGCTGAAGAATAAAGAGGTCATGCCTGTTACTTAAGTATCTGGCCTGTTTCTACTTGCCCTGATGTAGAAATCTGCCAGATGCTTCTGAACATGGGCTACTGTAACAGCCTATCTTTGATACTACTGGAACCTGGTTCTGGTTTCACCCAGCTCTTATGTCTCACTGTTGTGTTTTACTATATTTAAAAATACTGTTTTAGATATCAAAATCATACATATGATAATGGAGGGTAACAAGATATATGCTTCTTATGGATTCCCAACTTTTATCCCTAAATTACATACTTAGGGATATCTGAAAAAAATATTCTCAGGTTTAAACTTTAAGAGGATGACTTATATCAGCGGTACCCCTTGGGGGGTCGCGGCTGTCCTCTGGGGGGGGGGGGGGTCGCAACGCCTTGATCTGGGCTGGCTGGTATTTTCTTTTCTCAGCTCTGCGCCCGTAAACGTGGCGGGGGTGAGGGGAATGGCAGGAGCGGAGCAGAGCAGCAATTAAAGGGGTCGCGTTTTTTTTTTCCTCAATGAAAATTTTTCCAGACCCCTTTTATTGGTTCCGGGGGTCACGAATGCAAAAAGGTTGCGTACCACTAACTTATATCAACTGCACTGATCTTCAGTGACATTGAAAAGGATGGAGAAAGTATCACTGACTGAAGTATCACTGAATGTAATTTTACATAAACAGATTCTTCTAGTTCAATTTTTTTCTAGTTCCTTTCTTAAGCTTTAATCTGACATTCAGTAATACAGATTGTAAAAGGTATATTTTTGCTATAGAAAGTAGTCTGATATTTATCAAATGCATCATTCACTTAATTTCAGTATCTACTAAAGGACGAAATTATTTTATTATTTACTCATTAATAAACATGCCTTGTGCGGCTGCAGATTAACTCCTGTCGGGACCCAGACTGTGGTACTAAATATAGCACCGCAGGTGGCCTCTGCTTCAGTCCTGGCATCTGTCGAGCCCAAACATGTCCCGTACCATGAGAGAGGGTAGGAGGAGAGGGAAGGGCTGCACACCACCAGAAGTTGGCTCGGCTGCCATATGTACCCTGCTGGGGGAGAGGGGGAGGAGGCTGCTGCTCCGCGCAGGTGTCCCCATCAAGTAGTGAAATATCTGGCAGGGCTTTCCAGGACATTTCATTACTTGATGGGGCACCGGGACAGAGTATTTAAATTTGGGACACACCCAGAAAAATCGGGTTGTATGGTCAGTGTAACTATGGTTAAAGTGGGGTTTCAGTTACAATATATGAAAAAAAAAGTTCCCCAAAAAGTTACAATAATAGATTCTCCAAAGTCAATTCTTAACAGATTACTAACAAATTAATCCAAATCCCATTAATAAAAATTGGGCCACAGTTCATGAGGTTACATAATATAATTCATTAAAAGGGTGATTTCATGCTGCAGCCCTATACTTTGAGGTGTTTGGGTCCATGAGGTGAGAGGGTAACTTGTGTTGGCTGAGTGAGGGGATTTAAAAAAAAAAATAGTAGATAAAGCAGGGGAAGAGCCAGGGCTGGTGTGGTTGGGAAGGGCCTGGGGGGGGCAAGAGCCGGAGTGGCCTTGGTGCCGGGGGGAAGAGTCAGGGGCAGGGTGGCCTTGGACCCTCCCTGGTGGGGGAAAGCCTTGGCCCGACCCTCCAGTAGCTGGAGGGAGAGAGCTGGACCAGCCTCGGCCCGGCTCAACCCTCCCAGAAGCCAGGAGTAGGGGGAGGGCTGGGGCTGGCCTGGCCTGAGGGGGGGGGAGGGCGGCAGCTGGAGGACAGATCCGGGGCAGACCAGAGCTGCCACACCTTGGTCTGGCCCTCCCCGGAGGCTGAAGGCATGGGGCTAGGGCCTGCCTATCCTCAGAGAGGGGGATTGGCGAGTGTAGCAAACAAGAGGCACCTCCCCCTAGTAGAGATAAATAACTAGTTCTGACTTTTCAGAGCTTCAGATACAGTAAAGGTTGAACTCTCTGGGTTGACAACATAGATGTTGCTGGACCAGACAGCTCCCTTGGCTAGAGTACCCTTTAGGCTGGCTGGGAGTCCGGTGGCAGAGAGACCAGCAGCTGGGAGCCCTGGCCAGTGGCTGGGAGGGGAGGGGAGCCAGTCCGGTGGCTGGTGAGCTGTCTGGAAGCCAGGTGTGGAAACAGTTGTGGGGGCCAGCGGCAGGGGGGCTGGAATTGAACTCCCTTGGTCCAGCAAACTTCCTCATTAGGGACCAGTCAAGTCCCGAGGATGCCAGACCAGGAGGTCCAACCCGTGTAGTTAATAGAAATGAGACTAATTCAGGAATGTTACCTTAAAGCAGGGCTACTCAACACATGGCTCAACATGTGGCGCCTGCGGGTGGGAGCTAAAACAAAAAAGTAGTCAACATAATGGTCTTCTGTTGATGTGCATTTTAGTAGTTAAATTCCTGGGCTGTCATTGCCCGTTAAAAGTGCTGACATATGGGTGGAAATTGAGTAAATATTATATTTTATTAACATCAGCAGAACTGACTTAAATGGGACCTGTGTGTTGTGTAGTCTTGCCTTAATGTTTGTATTCATGCCAGTCAGTGTGAAAGAAGCTATTTGCATATATTTGCATTCAACCACACTTAAGTTGAGGCCCTTGGCATGTGCTGTGAGTATCACTGTGACCCCCGGGGCTTCCAAAGTTGAGTAGCCCTGCCTTAAAGTAAACATTTACCCTATAATTGTGGGAGCTGAGTCAATCAGCAGGGCCCCCACTAGATGGCACCGTAACACTTTAATCACAGGGAAGAGCCTCAGAGACCAGATTTTTTTTACCTTGCATTGAAATCAAAGGGAGTTAGACACCAACATGCCTTTAAAAATCAGATCCCAATGTCTTGAGAAGCATGTTGAAGGAGCAAGAGGGAAACAGTAACTCCCTGTGGCACCTGCACATTGCATGGACTCTTTAGAACAAATTATAGGTGTATGAAATTACCCGAGACACAGAAAATAACTTGCAAGGACTCAATTTTCTCCCCAAACTCTATGCAGTACTAATACACTGAGTGCAACCCTTAAAATAAGATATTGATTTTGGGGAGACCTTTCAGTGTCTTTGTGTCAGGACAGAGGTTGAAAGCCATGGCATACATTAGATATTTTCTGAAACAGTTTTTATTTGAAAGGAAGCCAGCTGATCTGCTTACCTGAGCAACTCCTAAAATCATTATCCCCAGTTAATGTAGCCAAGCTGATGGAGGCCATTTTAAGGGAGGAAGGCAGCAGTCTGGAATGCATTTAGAGAAGATATAAAGATGTGATTGGTGACCATGGGTTACCCAGATCTACTTAGATAATTTTCCCCTTTGGTGCACCTGCAAAATTGGTTAAATCTAGGTGAATTCAGGGTCACTGGAAGACCTGAAAGTCTCTTGTGACCTGATTTTCAAGGGCGTGGAGCATCTGGAGCTCTTGGTGACTTTTGTGAGATTGGTGGGTGTTCAGGGATTATGAAGTAAGAGCACACATGTCTGTTTAACATTTTGTTGATAGTTATTTATGTAATATTACAAGGCCTTTGTAAGAGCCAAATGAAGTTGCGTGATCTAGCCTACAATACAAACAATCTGAGGACACCTGTACAAATGGGAAGAGTTATGGACTTTGTAAAGCTCAAAGCTATGATCTACTTGTGTATTTTCCCTCCTCAGTGACCCTATTAATTACTGTCTTAGCCAAAACTGGTTGCATGTAAAAGTATCTCATTCCAAGTTGAAAAGAGAACTGTTCAGATGTATAAATATATGTTGGTTAAATTTAGAGTTAAGCTGGAAAATAGTTATCTGGACTAAACTTTTTTTTTTTAGGATTCAAAAACTCATTTGGGAGAACTTCAAATGGTGGTTACTTTTATAATTGCGTCTTACTTAACTTGACCAAAGAAACAGCTAGGCCTTTTTGAATACGACTTTTTCTTCTTTATGTAGTACATCTTCTCATGGCTAATCAGTTTTGTCTTGTTTTTTATTGTATGCCCTTAGCTGCTATTGCATCTGATTTTCGTGTGTGTCAAATAGGGATGTTAAAATGTGTTTAATTATGAAATTGTGTAACTGCTGAAAATTTACATGTGGGGGAGGGGGGAAGAAAAAGCTGGTGCTCAGGGGGAGCCTGCTTTAAGCCAGCTCCCTGTGTGTACCGGTTCCCGCTTCCCTCTGGTGCTGCTGCTGCTTCTGATACAGAGGCAGTAGCACAGGGGAGGGAGAGGGCTGCATGTAACTGTGCACATTAACCAGTGAGCCCAGGCTCACTGGTGAACTGTGTAAATGGTTACACTTTCACATCCCTAGTGTCAAATACTTTTGGGGGTCTTTAGAAAAATGATAAGAATCAGTAACTGGACTAATTGGTGGGTGGTAGAAGGAAGGGATAAGAATCTTAATAAAATCCCAATTTGAATGCAGTTCCTTCGAAACATGAGAAGGACACTTCTGCTGATACAGTTGTCAACTAATACCCATGGGGATATTTATATGGGGTTAAGTAGCCTCAGAAGGAACCCTATATTGTTCCAAAAATGTAATAGAAACTTTGTGAAAACAGAATAATGATTTTTTTAATATTAAGTCTGTAGAGTGCAAAGCACATTCCCTAGATGGCTCCCAAAACTACCATTATGAAAAACTATGCCATATGATATGGTTTGATTTCTTTAAATAAAGCATTTAAATGTTCATTAGATTTTTTTTAAGTTTACTGCCATAATTTAGAATTAATAAATGCAAAATTTATTTGAGAGAAGAAAAGAATGGATAACTTTGTAATAAAGATAGGACAACCCTAACTGGGTTTGATCTAATTGCCTCAAAAATCACCAGACCATTATGTTATCTACTAGGCTATATTGTCTTTGCATAGATGCTTTGTACGTTTGCAAATCATGATTTCTGGATGCAATAGAATCATATTGAGAATTATTTTTATGTAGCAATTAACAACTTGACTATTATTGCAACACAGTTCCAGAGCCGTTTACATTTTATGCAAAACTTCACGCAAATCGGGTGTTATTCATTGAGTTCTTTGCTGCTTCAGTAACGAAAAAGAAAATGAATGAAGGGAAGAATACTTAGTTTTCTACTGAATATTAAGTTGTAATTTTCTCCGATAGGGAGTTTATTAGAATGACATTGTGTAATTGATGTAAAAAGGCTGTCAGATGCATGCATGCAATTCTGATGGGATCTGGGTATGCACATCTGAGGGTAGAATGTGGCATGAAGTGATTAAGTCTTTCCTACAAATAATAAAACTTGCTTGTTGGTAAGGGCTGGGCGTTACTTTACATTCCCGGTCAAGTTTGGTTTTATATAGGTAATTGTGTTTTTTTTAATAACGTCCCTCATATCACTTCCATGAGATGCAATAAATAAACACAATAGAGGAGGCCAACTGACCAGATAGTGTGTAATGCATTGTTCTTCTTAGAGTGATTGCTGATGTGCATTCCAAATTAGGTGTGTGCCCACCACGAGCACAGTTGCCAGAAAGCATTTCCCGAGCAGGTTGGCAGGGAAGACCCCTACAGTGGCACCAGTATGGCTAAGTAAGATATATAGCACCCTGTCAATCATCCCCTCCTTCAGTTCCTTCTTACCACCAGTCACGGCTGTTGGAGCTAGCTTCTCATTCCTTGAGCAAGGCTTTGTTTCCTAGCCCGTTGTTTGTAAATACTTTTCAAGTTTTCAATAGTTAGTAGTTGATAAACTCTGGGACTCTTTGTGTTTCGTCCTGCCCGGAGGCTGGGTCATGCCTTGGCTCTACAGCTTCAAACAGTGCAAGGAGCATGGGAGGTCAGTGCAGCCGCAGTTGGGGGAGGCAGGCCCATAGCCCCACCTACAGCCCCGCCCCCTCTGCTGAGGCCCTGACCCCACCATAAGGAGGGGAAGAAGTGGGGCAGCATGCTGAGTGCACACACGCCCCCCCCCACCATGGAGGGGAAGAGCGCGCGTGCCCCTCAGGACAGGTCCCTACATTCAGGTCTTGGATGAGAGGTGTGCCTTAACCTTGAGTGTACTAAGCCCTTCAGGAAATCCAATCAGTTGTTTGTAGATATAGTGGATAGGATGAAGGGGCCCAGAGGATCTCCTCCTGGATCACGACCTGTATCTGCACTTGTTATGACTTGGTAAAAGCTCCAGCCCCTCAATTGTCCACCTATTCAACTCAAGTGCAGGCCTTGTCAATGGCCTTTTTTGCTCATATTCTTCTTCAAGAGGTGTCCCCGTGGGTGCTCCACATTAGGTTGGTGCTCTGCCGCCAAGCCATCAATTGGAGATTTTAGAACAGTGTTCCTGGGGCCGCGCATGCAAACGTCTGCAGTCGCACGCTCCTAGGTGGTAGGCATTGCGCATGTGCAAGCCCCCGCCCCTCAGTTCCTTCTCTGCTGCCTCCGGCTAGAGACAAAGATCAGCAGTGCTCCCTGCCTCATTCATATTTTAGATAATAATCCCTTTTTAAAACAAGTTTTTTCTCCCTAGTTGATCCCTTGTTGGTAGCTTACTTTAGTTAAAAAAACCCCAACAACCCTAGAATAGAAATTGTTACTCACCTTGTGCAGTAACATCTGTTCTTCGAGATGTGTGTCCCCGTGGGTGCTCCACTATAGGTGTTGGTCTCGTCCCGGCGCCGCAATCCAGAAAGTCTTTGCCAGCAGTAGCCCCCTCCGGAGGACTGCGCATGCGCAGAGGTGTCCTGCGCCGTTCGCGCCTTTTCTGCGTCACGCGGTCCGACGCGCCAGTTCCTCCTAGCCGGAACATCTGAAACAGAGAAAGACAAGAGCTCCGAAGCAGGGAGGAGGGCGGGTCGTGGAGCACCCACGGGGACAAGGTAAGGTCCCATGGTTCTGAGGTAGGCCTGTGTGGTGGGTAGAGATTGGAAATACCTCTAAAGAACCTCTTTGCGAGTGGATGCGCGAAGACGGAAAAGCCCTCTATTGGAGGGTGAAAGGCCGAAATTGCTGCCAAATGGACTCTCAGGGAAGTGACTGCCAAGCCTTGTGAATGCAGGTGGAGTATATAGTCTAGGATGCGTTGGATATGTGCCTGGAGAGGATCAATGGCCTGTGAACGGCACCTGGCATGGAAGCGTCGCCACTTGTAGAGGTAAGACTTCTGAGTGGTCTGATGCCTGCTTTGTACCAGCACGTCTCTGACTGCCTGGGAGCAGGTTAGTTCTGGCCCTTGGAGCCAGTTAGGAGCCACGCTGTTAGATGCAACCGGTCGACGTTTGGATGGAGAAGATTGCCGCGTTGTTGCGAGAGCAAGTTGTGCAGTTGTGGAAGTTGTTGAGGTCGGGATAGCGACATCTGCATGAGCTACGTTAGCCAGGTCTGACGAGGCCAGAAGGGAGCCACCAGGATTACTGTCGCCGCATCGGCTAGTATCTTCCCTATCACTCGGGGTATCAGTGGAATCGGGGGAAAGGTGTATGGGAGATGATATGTCCCCCAATTGAGCAGCAAGGCATCTCCCTTCGATTGGCTGCCTATGCCTGCTCTCGAGCAGTAATAGCGGCATTTCTTGTTGTCGCGGGTGGCAAAGAGGTCCACTTCTGGGTAGCCCCATAGCTGAAAAAGATCGCGGGCTACGTAGTCGAGGAGTTCCCATTCGTGTTGGGAGTGGAAGGATCTGCTGAGTGCATCTGCAATGGTATTGTTCCTGCCGGGGAGGTAGGAGGCTGTGAGCGTGATGCCATGGCGAATTGCCCAGTTCCAAAGGTGTACCGATTCCGCACATAAAGTTCTGGATCTGGCCCCGCCCTGGCGATTGATGTAGTATACAGTGCATATGTTGTCCGTGAGAACATGTAACGTGGTTCCCTGGATCTGGTGGACGAAGTGGCGGCAAGCATTGAAAACTGCCCTGAGCTCCAGGAAGTTTATATGGAGTAGGGATTCCTGGAGGAACCACAAGCCTTGGACCTGATGCTGTCGCATATGTGCTCCCCAGCCTACAAGGGACGCGTCCGTGGTAAGCTGGATTGAGGGGGCTTGGGTGCGGAAGGGAACACCTGCGAGAGTATTGGCAGGGTCAAGCCACCATGTGAGCGAGTCCTTGACGCGGGCAGGAATAGACATGAGTTTGTGGATATTGGTGATACCGGGTTTGTAGACTGTCAGAAGCCAATGTTGCAGGCACCGCATACGAAGACAAGCATGTGCTATGACATACGTTGTAGACGCCATGTGGCCTAACAGCTTCAGGCAGGTAAGGGACGAGACTGTCGGGGCAGTAAGCAGGACGCTCGATAGGTCTTGGATGGCGTGAGCTCTGTCTGTGGGTAGGTACGCCATAGCGGTCGTAGAATCCAGTCTGGTGCCAATGAATTCTATGGACTGGGCCGGGACCAGAGAAGATTTCGGAAGATTGATGATTAGTCCAAGAGTCTCGAAAATACCTCTTGTGGCGGTAACTGTAGTCTCGGTTTCTTGCATAGAAGGGGCCGTGAGGAGGCAGTCGTTGAGATAGGGAAAGATGGTGATGCCGGACCGTCGGAGGTACGCAGCTACGGCTGCCAGGGTCTTTGAAAAGACTCTTGGGGCTGTGGAGAGATTGAAAGGAAGCACTGCATACTGGTAGTGTTCGTTGCCCAGGGTAAAGCGTAGAAATCTCCTGTGAGCTGGATGGACGAAAATATGAAAATATGCGTCCTGGAGGTCGAGGGACGCGAACCAATCCCCTTGGTGTAGCTCTGGGATGATGGAGCCCAAAGTAACCATTTTGAATTTCTGTTTCCGCAGGTGGCGGTTGAGGCCACGAAGATCCAGGATTGGTCTCCATCCGCCAGACTTCTTCTCGGTGAGGAAGTACCGGGAATAGAAGCCTCTGCCTCGGAACTCGGGAGGAACTTCTTCGACTGCACCGATGGTAAGTAGGCGCATGACCTCCTGACGCAGTAGAAGCTCGTGAGAGGGGTCCCTGAGAAGGGACGGGGATGGGGGGTTGGAGGGAGGTAGAGTGGAGAAGGGAATGGTGAGCCCAGAGGTTACAATCTCCCTGACCCAACGGTCTGTGGTGATGGCGAACCAGCGGCGGCGATAAAGGCTCAGGCGACGGTGGAAAAGTTTGGTTACTCGTGACGAAGGCTCCAATAGAGGGATGGTGTGCGGGCGCTCGACAAGGGCATCAAACCTGCTGCCGAGGCTGTTTTTGGTTTTGCCGCTTATTAGGCTGTTGGCGTCGTCATTGGGGGCGCTGCCTTTGCTTATGTTGGTCATAGGGCCTGAAGCGTTGAGTGGTATAATAAGAAGAAGGAGGCCTCTGTCTGTTATACGGCCATGCTCTCTTGCGCCTGAAAGGCGGAGTGTACATCCCGAGGGTACTCAATGTAGCTCGGGAGTCTTTTCCAGAATGGAACATTTGATCCGTGTTCTGGGCAAACAAGAAAGCCTGATCAAATGGGAGGTCCTCCACCTTGGGCTGTAGATCTTTAGGTACAGAAGCAAGGTGGAGCCAAGAGGCACGTCACATGACGACCGATGCCGCCATAGTGCGGGAAGCCGAGTCGGCAATATCCAGAGAGATCTGGAGTGCATTACGGGATGCTGTATAACCCTCCTGCACAATGGATTTAAGTACGTCCCGTTTGGAGTCCGGCAAATGTTGTATTAAAGGCACCAACTTTGAGTAATTATCGAAGTCGTGGTTAGCAAGTTGGGCGGAGTAATTGGCCATCCTCAGTGTGGCCGTTGCTGACGAATATACCTTTCTCCCGAGCAAGTCCAGACGCTTAGCTTCCTTGTGCGTGGCAGAGTTTCTTGATTGTGCGGAGCTCGCCTTTTGCTGCGCTGTGTTGACGACAATGGAATTAGGAGCGGGGTGCGTAAAAAGAAATTCCGCATCCTTGGCGTCGATAAAGTATTTCCTGTCTGTGCGTTTGTTGGTAGGGGGCATGGATGCTGGGGTCTGCCAGATGTCATTAGATATTTCAAGGATCGCGGCATCGAAAGGGAGAGCCAGTTTTGACTTATTGGACTGTTGGAGGTTTCTGAGGAGAGCATGCTGCTTCTATGGCGCCTCGGAGGTACGTAAATTTTGTGAATAAGCTGCCCGTTTAAAAAGCTTGTGGAATTGTTTGTAATCGTCCACGAGAGAGGGTTCATCATTGAATACCGCATCGTCTGGGGAAGAGGAAGAGATGTCTGTTGGGGAAGCTGTGGGTTGCTGCTCCACGACAGGTGAATGAGTGACGTCGCCGTGAGGAGCAGAAGTTGTTGATGCATCATCCGTAGGGGTTGGTGGGCGCTGAGCTGGCGGGATAGAGTCCTGGGTTATTGGTCATGGTGAGTATAATTGCTGCCGCTCTGGAGACAAGGAGGGTGAAGGCCTTGTGAAGGAACGTGAACGATCACGATGGGGCGAGATGCACCTACGGTAATGGGAGTCTTGGTGTGAATGTGTCAGAGAGTAAGTAGTGCTCCTATGATGATAGTAACGCAAGCGAGGAGGGGATCTCGGGGATCGTGAGCGATGGGAATAATGACATGGAGATCTTGAGTAGTATGTGCGGTGGTAACGTGGTGGTGTGATAGACCGTCTTGGAGATCCGTAGTAATGATGTGTGGGAGAGTGTCCATAATGGTAGTGCCGTTGTCTTTAACAAGGTAAGAGCGATGGCTCGGGGGAAAACGCCGCCCTGTCGGGCCTGGGGGAAGGCATGCGGGCATGGTGAGTCTTCCTTTGTGCCTTAGTCGGTATTCTCGTGGATGGGGGAGCCATGGGGATTGAGACGACCGAGGCAGAGTCAGATACCTCCCTTGGGAGGCATGGTGACCTAGGTGCGGAGGATGGGGATGCTGGTGTCGTACCCTCCTCTGAGCCGTCAGATTGTTGGCCCACAGGGGCTGGAGCCGAAACGATGGGCAGTGCTGTTCGGGTCGCACACATTGGGTGGTCGGTGCGGGTAGGTGCGGGCATGCCCTCTATGCGATGCGGATCCGCGTCCCCAGGTCTTGAATGGGGGCAGGCTGATCTGGATGCCGACTGCTTTCTCGGTGCCGGCTCGGCTGTCTGCGCTGATTCGGCTCTTGGTGCCGACTTAGTCTTCGGTGCCGACTTAGTCGATGGGTGCCAGGTTGGCTCTCCGTGCAGGATCGGTCATCTGTGCCGACTCTGCCCTGGATGTCTGGTCCGGTCCCGTATGCGGCAACGGTGCCGGGTGCGTCAGTGCCAAGGACCGCACTGTCTCTATGTGCGGTGCCGCGTGGAGACTTGGTGCCGCAGATGATAGTGCCGATTCCGGACGACCTGGCGGTACCGAGACTACTGAAAGCGCGGGGCTAAGCGCCGATGTACTTCGGGCTTTGGTTGACTTATCCGCTCCCTGTCTGGGAGGGAAGCCCGATGAGCTCCGTGCCTCTCCTGCACTTACGCTCCTGGGCGGAGCGGAGCTTTTTCCGTCCCCGGACTTATGTGGGACTGGAGCCTCCCATTCTGCTGACGGGGGCTGGAGCACCTTATTAAAGAGTAACATCTTCAGGCGCATTTCTCTATCCCGTCTTGCCCGAGCGGTGAACTTCGAACAGTGACCGCATTTCTGGGGGATGTGGCCCTCTCCCAGGCAGTGAATGCAACGGGAGTGTCCATCGGAGGCCGGCATGGCGTTTCCACACAAGGCACATTTCTTGAAGCCCGGAGAGCCGGGCATACTTAGGGCGCCGGTCTTCGGGGGGAAAAAACAACTTGAGGGGCTGGTCGGAGCGGCCCTCGGTAATTATAATGGCAACAAGAGAAAAACAAATTTTTTTTTAAACGACTAACTAACAACTAACTAAGATAATAAAACTGACTAACAATATGTAGGAAGGGGCTAACTGGGAAGGAACAGTAAGAAAAATACTATCCAATTTCTCCTCAAGAGAGGAGCGTGTTCCAAGTCCGTCTGCGGCCGTGGACGGTTAGGAGGAACTGGCACGTCGGACCGCGTGACGCAGAAAAGGCGCGAACGGCGCAGGACACCTCTGCGCATGCGCGGTCCTCTGGAGGGGGCTACTGCTGGCAAAGACTTTCCGGACTGCGGCGCCGGGACGAGCCCGACACCTATAGTGGAGCACCCAAGGTGACATCACTCGAAGAAGAACGGTAGTTTTTCTCACAGTTTTCCCCTTCCTGTAGTTTGGCGCCATGCCTGGCTCACGCTTTCAAGAGCTGCTCTACATGCAAAGATCCTATCCCCATCTCAGATGAGCATGCACAATGCGTCCACTGCCTTGGAGAGGCGCATGTTGCTCAAATATGCCTGCTTTGTGCAAAAATGAAGTTGCAGGTGCGATGAGACAGAGACCTGGGTCTCAAGTTAATTCTTCTTGAGAAATCTCTCAGACCTGCCTCAGACTCGGGTCAACAGCCCCAGGAGCAGAAAGAAGGCCGAGGAAAAAAGCCTGCCAAAAAGCAAGCCTCATCCTTGCCTCAGGAGATGCCAGCACTGAAGCGGCAGTCTCCTAAATGGCCAGTGCTGAGAGAGACAGCAGCACCGTGCCTAAGTACTTATGATGCTCCGGGTGTCTCCAGAGCTGCTAGCACAGCTAGCAAAGTGGGATGCTCAATACCCTGCTCTGAGGTGTCAGGCTTTAAGTTGCCTGCCTCATAAACTGCGACAACATTTGGCACTGATATGTCCTTGCCGACGCTGCATGAGAGCGCGGTGCTGGCCATATTGCCTGGCACTGATGCTTATACCACAGAGGCACCTAGCGCATTTCTAGTCTACTCTGCACCAAGGAATAATCCAATGCTTCAAATAGCACCAGTGCTTCCTACTAAGGCACCATCAATGCCAGCTCAGCAGTATACTCAAGATAGAGATGTATTAGTCTCTTCCATGTTCAGTTCTCCATTTCTCAGTCCTGACCATTCTCCTGCTATGTTAACATCATAAATGACCTTTATGTGGGGTTCTTTCCAGAAAACTCCCCCCACCCAGATCAGTCTGTTTATGATTCCAGGTCATGCTCTAATTATGGGAACATGCCTCCAAGGTATCGCAATCCTTGAGTACCTCCACCTATGCCATACCCACAGTGGCAAAATTTGAACAACTGGCAACCTTGTCAAAAACACCATGAAAATGACATCCTATGCAATAGTTCACTTCATCACATTCCCCACCTACAAAGCAAGTAGAGCAAAAGGATCCACCCAACCAAGTTACGTATATACTCTTGGAAACGAACCCATTCCAGCACAGAAAGCAGCTGTGCCTCTACCTTCAACTACCTCAGATGACCTTGCACATCAAGACCTTTTTAAATGTGTGACTGCTAAATTAAATATCCACCTCCAGGAGGTCACCAAAAATCAACATGAATTAACGGACATACTGCACTCAGTAAAAACCCTTTAAAATAGCACTACCAATTAATCCAGCAATAATGGAACCTGCAAAGATGGTGTGGCAAACCCCAAAAGAGCAGATAAGAAATACTACATTTCACCCAAGGGCTCTGAGTTTCTTTTCACCGACCCAGTATCTAACTCTCTTGTAGTGGAAGCTGCACAACAGAAAACTAAGCAGCAACAATTTGGTCCATGCTTATTGGATAGCCGATTAGTCTTTAAAATCCCTACCTTAAACAAGTGGGCCTTGCAATAAGTCCATTAAAGTCCATCTTGCTGCTATAACTACCTTCCACCTTAAGATAGATATCTCGTCGATATTTGCACATCCACTCACTAAGACAGGGGTGGGCAAAAAGACCTCTGTGGGCTAGGGATGTAATAGTGTAGTTGATTAACCAATAACTAAAAGCCTATTGGTTAATGCTATAGACTACGCACATCCCTCCCCACCCTTCTTCCCCAGCCAGTACATTTTTTAGCAGGCTGCCCAGCAGACCAGCTTAGTCCCAGCTTGCAGCAGGTCCAGGACCTACCCCTGCTGCAGCTCTGCATTTAAAGTGTATTAGGAGCCAGGCAGGCAGGCAGCCCAGCTCAGTTCTGGCTCACGCCATGTCCAGGAGCTCAGATCCCTCTTTCCACCGGACAGGGGCTGCTGCTGCCTGTGTATAAGAGGCACCAGCGTGGGGTGGCAGGCAGAGGCGTAGCGAAAGGGGTGCGGGGGGGGGGGCAATTGCCCCCGGGCGCCACGCTGGGGGGGCGCCGGATTGGTGTGGGACCGAGCGCACCGAGTGCACGCTGCTCTTGAGCTGCCGGCTAAGTGCTGCTGCGGCTGCCAGCGCAGCTCTCTCCAAAGTGCAAGCCAAAGCATCCAGCTGGGTGGGAGGAGCAGTGCTCGGAAGAAAGGTACATTCCTCCGTGCCTAGCTGGGGGGAGGGGGAGGATTTGATTGAGGGAGTGCTCCCCCCCCCCCCGGCACTGGGGGTGCCTTGCTCTGGGGGGAAGAGGGGGGAATGCATGGGGCGGCTGGCTTTGGAGCAGGGGTGAGGTGAGTGTATTGGGATGGCGAGCACTGTCACTGTGGGGGGGCTGGCTCAGGGGAAGGGGTGTGAGTGCCTTTGGGATGGGGGTACTGGGGGGGCTGTCTCTGGGGCAGGGATGGTTGTGTTGTACTGAAAAGTACTGCATGGGATCTTTTTGGGGAAAAGGCAAAATGCCACATTTATTGGTAATACACACATAGCAGTCAATACTTATATGAATATAATACAGTGCGTGCATGCGCGCGCGTGCGCACACACACACACACACACGTGTCTTGTTTTCACCAATAGCTGTTCCACCTAACTGCTGGCCAGATTAGTTAGGTGGGGGAGGGTTGGAGCCAGATCAATGCTCCCATGTTGACTGCAAGATGCCTTAGATGTATAGTGTCTTCCCTCTCATGCAGAGAGTCGTCATATGCATATGCAGTTATTCATCTATGGCACCTTCTTCTGGGTGTTTTTTTTTTCAGGCTCCCCCATTCACCTTCAAAAAGGGACCTTCCAAAAGGAGGCACGTTCTGCTTATTCCCAAAGCATCCATAGGTCCAGCCTTCTTTCAATGAGCCCACTTCACAGGTCCCATTGTTCTTATTGTTCTTGAATCTGGCTTCCACCTTTCTCCAACCATTGCAAGTGCCCAGAGATGCTTTTCTTTCAGCCTTATCCATTCACACCTCATTCACTCAACAGGACAGTCAGTTTAGCAAAAGGGGAGGGGGGCTAAAAAGTCTACAAGATACAAGGTTTCTATGTAAAAAGGCTTAATACAAAGTTTCTGTGTTCTGTAAAAGTATACAAAGTTTTTATAAAAGGACATAATACAAGAAACTAAAGACTTACTACAAAACTAAAAGGACTTGATACAAAGTTAGAAAATGATTAATACAGAGATTAATGAGATTCACCTATAGTTGCCTTGGTATGGAGGGGGCTGAGGTGCCTGCTCTGGGGAAGGGGTGTTGTATTGGAATGGGGGGTGCCTGGCTCTGGGGCAGGGGTGAGTGTATTGGGGTTACTTATTTTTTTAAATAAAAGATACTTTATAACAAAAGGAAAAACTTAAAAAACAATAATCTGGTAGCACTTTAAAGACAAACTGGGCTGGGACCCCGTGGAGTGGGAGGGCCTGGGTTCCCCTACCACGCCACCCCACCACAATTCAGCCTGCAAGACTTTGAGAGGGGCTTACCTAGGAACTAGGCCAGAAAGCTGTCTCTGTCCTTGGAGAGAGCTGAGTACCTTGGGACTAGGCCAGAGGGCCGTATTTCCCCTGAGCAAGGGGCATTGAACTTTGGGACTAGGCCGGTGGGCCGTATTTCCCTTGAGCAAGGGGCATTGAACTTTGGGACTTGGCCAGAGGGCCATATTTCCTCTGAACAAGGGGCATTGAACTTTGGGATTAGGCCAGGGGGCCGTATTTTCCCCTGAGCCAGGGTGAGTCCATTCTAGGACCGGAGCTCACCCCCTGACAGTACCCAAATTCCTCCTCAAGGTACACTCATCCTTCTACCTCAGATAATATACCTTCCTACTTTCTCCCCCAGACCTCACGCCAACTCCTTTGAGAGGACAATGCACATCCTTGACCTATGCAGAGTGCTCTTGTTCTACCAACAATGAACTAAGCCTTTTTGAGCATCTCCAAGACTTTTCGTGTCAATAGCGAACTACAATAGGGGCCAGACCCTCTCATCAAAAAGACATTCCCATTGGATTTTGTACTGTATTCATCTCTGCTACCCCAATTTCAAGTGATCCCTCCAGACAATATAAACACACGCTCCACCAGAGTCATGTCTATCTCAATAGCATTCCTCCACAAAATACCTATAGGAGACATTTGTTCAGCTACTACGTGGTCTGAGGACTACACTTTCACAAAGCACTATGAACTTACTCAAGGATCTCTCTCCAACCTAAAATTTGCTAAAGTGGTTCTTTCCACTGCTTTTCTGCCATATCCAAAGTCTCTGCCTCCCTAATTTGGAATAGCTTTGTAGTCACCTAATATGGAGCACCCATGGGGACATCTCTCTTGAAGAAGAGGAGGTTACTCACCTCGACAGTAATTGACATTCTTCAAGACGAGTGTCCCCATGGGTGCTCCACAACCCTCCCTTTCCTCCCCTCTACTTTGGAATCCTGGCCTCCTCACTGGCATCATTCCAGGGTAGGGGAGGAACTGAGGAGAGCTGGGGGGCCTCGCACATGCACGATGCCTGCTACCTAGGAGTGCACAGCTGCAGTCGCGTGCATGCGCAGCCCTAGGGACACTACTCTAAAATCTTGGATTGATGGCTCAGTGGCAGTGCACCTACCTAATGTGGAGTATCCACGGGGACACTTATCTCAGACATATAACTTAGAATGGACATAAACAGCACATCTCAAAGAACACCAGTTACAGAAGGTAACTGTCTTTTCCCCTCATTCTTTAAATACAAACAACTTCAGTATCTCCTCGCCTTCCATTTCCCCTTTTTTCATTTATCCTTTATTTCCTCCTCTCTCCTTTCCTTCTTTTATTTCCTCCTCTCCTTTCTTTTCATTGGGCTCTAGGATTTTTCCTCTGAAGACTGCAGCTAGTAAAGGGTGCCATGTTTTTACACACACACACTTGATAAGCTCTGACATCATCCTAGCCAATAAAGGGCAGTAAATGAGAGAGCAGATAAACCCAGTGTTTTACAGATGTACAGTAAAATTTTGATGACTCAAAGCTCTCAACCCAAAGTCTTTGGGTAATTGGTTAGTTAGCTCAGACTTTAAAATGTCCCTCATTCTGGTTTCTCCTGATCCCTGAGTGTTTCCTGCTGAGCTGAATCCTCTAAGAACTTGCCCAGCTAGCCCAAGGCTTTTCATATAAGTATGGCTTCAGATGGAAGTCTCTATGAGCTGTAGCTTTCTTGGGCACATGAAGTCATACCTGAAGCCCTGTTGAAAAACAAGAATATTGGCTCCGGAGGATAAGATTCAGGTGTGTACCTGGTTCTGGTGTGCTGTTCTGATGTCAGCACACATCATGACCAATATTTCCTCTAATCTTTTCCGTCCATATACAGATTTTTTCCATCAGTGTGCAGAATACATTTTACATGCACCAAGATGTGCTTATGTGCACCACAGGAAAAAAAAACCCTAGCTGTGGGTGCTTTGGTAATCAGCTGGGCGGCATTTGAATCTCTTCTCAGTGGCTGCACAAGCACACAACTTACAAGCTGCTAACTATCACAGTATAAGTCAGAAGTCTTGTGATTTTTTTTTTACTTTAAAGCCTCAGCTCCTGGAAGCAGGTGACAATGGAAAATCTCAGCTTTCATTAAAAAATAAGGAGATGTCTGCACTATGGAGACTATACATTCAAAACACTGCAACTAAGGGGGGATATATACCAGTCTATAAAATCATGACTGGTGTGGAAAAAGTGAATAAGGAAAAGTTATTTTTACTTGTTCTCATAACATAAGAACTTGGGATCACCAACATAACCCTGTGGTGTAGACACAGTGTACACCAGCAGAAGGTTTTTTTTCTGTCAGTGTCAGAGCATCACTTCCCCAAATGATGGCAGCTGCATCAATTGAAGTATTCTTCCATTGATATAGCTGTGCCTATGCCAAGGGTTAAGTCAGGATTTCACACTGGCTGATGTAGCTATATTGATCAAACTTTTAAGTATAGACCAGAGCTAAGTTTCTAGTTCTCCTACTTATAGAGAGATGCTTGAAAATATCACCTGAGTGCACACCCAACGCTCAGCCCCCAGAAGGCAAAGGAAAACAACTTGATGTTTATTTTTAAAAATCTCATCTCATGGATGTCTGATACCTGATTCAGTTTTTCTGAATGTATGGAAGGTTTGTAGTACTGTCATTGAACCAAATAGCTTATGTTACTTCCTTCCCCAAAACGTCCTCTTTTAGAAATTTTTCAGCATCCATACTATATATGCTGCAAGCTAAGGATCTTCCATGTTGCACAAGGTACTCAGGCTAGGAAGCATTATAAGTTTTCTGCCCTGAAACAAAGTTGGAGGGAATAGTAAAGCCCAGAATCCTTATATACGGCTGGCAAACCTATATTGTTCCCTTACTTCATGTAATATAGTCCATTTAAAACATCTCTCATATTCAAGATGATTCCTTTTATTTATAAAGCTTCTTTTTGGGGATGTCCTATGAAAGCTACTGAATTTATCAAATGGTGTAATAGCTGTAATATATAGTAACTAGGGTGCAAAATAGAGACAAGAAATAATGCTGTATATGAAGTAAAATGGAGATCTTTTAGGTGAAACTTACCTGAATTGTTCAGCTGTTTGAAAGGGAAAGGGATAACTAAATTGAATTGTTTCTTTGTACAAGTGGGGAGATAAGAACACCTCTAGTGGGCCCCTATGTTTTCTTAACAGAGAACAGTAATTGTCATCCTGCTGTTAAGATTCAGTATCTTGTCATCTTTGCTTTTTCTCTTCATCCTATTAATTCTAAAAGATTTTACAGGTTGCAGTGGCTGCAGTCTGGAAATATGGGATTAGACACCATAGCAAAATTTTCAATAGTGCATATGAACAATATCCTTTTTAAAAGGACCTCATCTAAAGATGGTCTGGATCACTGAGGTATGAAACTAAAATGCACGATCCTAAAACTAATAAAGGAGGCTGAAGTTAGATACAATTTTATTATTTGTTTCTCCCCAATAAACATAAAACAAACTAGTTCATTTTTTTTATTTAATAAGAAAAAATGAGATATTGTCATTTTCCTGGCCTTTATTATCTCAGCCTATGATGTTGTCATATCTTAAAAGCTAAGCAGAGGTGATTTACATCAGCATTTATCTGGCAGATTTTTTCATTAACTCTTGTTTTATTGATGTGGTTTTATTGATCTTCTCTGAATCATATTGGGTGTGTCCCCACTATATAACTATACATCTGACATTCTAAGGGGGGAATATATACAGGTCTATAAAATCATCACTGGTGTGGAAAAAGTGAATAAGGAAAAGTTATTTTTACTTGTTTCCATAACATAAGAACTAGGGGTCACCAAATTAAATTAATAGCAGGTTTAAAAAAAACAAAAGGAAGTTTTTCTTCACACAGAGCATGGTCAGCCTGTGGAACTTCTTGCCAGAGGAGGTTGTGAAGACCAGGACTTTAACAAGGTTCAAGAAAGAACTAGATAAATTCATGTAGGTTAGGTCCATCAATGGCTATTAGCCAGGATGGTTAGAATGGTGTCCCTAGCCTTTGTCAGAGGCTGGGAATGGGTGATGGGAGAGGGATTGCTTCATGATTCCCTGTTCTGTTTACTCCCTCTGGGGCATCTTGTCACTGGCCACTGTCAGAAGACGGGATACTGGGCTAGTGGGACCTTTGGTCTGACCAAGTATGGCCATTCTTATATACGTCCAAGATACATTCCAAAAAAGTGGATGTGTAGTGAAATGATGTAAAGCGGGGAATTTTTTTCCCATGGCTGACCTCTGTTTGCACAAACTGGTCTTTTTTTTATGCATGGTGTCAGAGCGGGGAATGGGAGAACTTATAATGCAACAGTTCCTATTAGTGTCAACAACATTAGTGTGGAACAGACGTATACTGGAGCGACATATAGTGGGGATGCCCTGTATATGAGTCTTAATCTCAAATATAGCATCCCTCTTTAGAACAGTAAAGAGCAAATCATATAGTGGCCAAGTGATTCTACAGCTTACTACTCAAGGTTTCACCCTTCATCCACAGTACTTGGATGAGGCATGGGAAGGCCTTGATTTCAACTTGGTGTCATTTCTCATCTGTCTGACTGTAATGCCATTATTTTTAAATGCCACAGTCAATCAGTTCCAACATTTCAGGGAATTTTCTCAACACCAATGACCGGAGCCATTTTGATTTTAAGGAAAATTGTCAAATTGAAAGGGGGAAAATGGTGGACACATGGAGACAACACCATTTATTTAGCACAGCCATAACAGTCAGGCACTTCTACAATTGTCTGTACATCAGACAACTGGATTGTGATGCTCATTAACACCGTCCAGCATAATAATACTTCACCTCCTCATCCCTTCTACTAGGCTTAACATGCCGACACCCTGAATAAAACATCTCTCAGAGGAAAAAAAAATGGTGTTTGGGGTGTGTGAGAAAGGTAGAATGGGGAGGGGCACGCAACCACTGGAATAGGGATAGAATGGGGAATTCTTCTTCGAGTGGAGTCCCCGTGGGTGCTCCACCGTAGGTGCTGGGCTTGCCCCGGCACCGCAGAACGGAGACTTTTGTGCAGCAGTACTCGGCCTGACTGCGCATGCGCGGCGGCGTCCCGCAGCGTTCGCGCTCTTTTCTGTGCTCGCGCGGTCTGGCCCCTGCCAGTTCCTCTCGACCACCTCAGGCTGCAGACGTAGTGAACTGCTCTCTTGTGATCTTCTCTTCTACTTGCATGAGCCCGTTCCATTCCTAGTTCATTCTCCTCACCTTTCTCCCGAATACCTTCTTGTTAATCTCCTACAAAACCCCCCCAAAACAAACGGTTTTTCTCCCTTGTTCATACCCTAGTTATAGTCCTACTATACTCCTTTTCTCTCCAGTTATCCCATAGTAATATTGTACATAGTTTGAGATTTAACTAGTTATTAAAAAAATATGCCGTCCCCCTCAGGGTTTAAGAAATGCGACACGTGTTGCGAGGCAATGCCTGCCTCAGACTGCCACTCCTGTTGCATTTGCTGCCTGGGAGAAGCCCATGTCCCACAGAAATGCCTGCATTGTTTAAAACTGACTGCAAGGGCCAGGCGGGACAGAGAGATGAGGCTCCGCATGATTTTATTTGATAAGGCACTTCAACCAGCCTCTTCTGGAAGCGCAGCCTCCTCCACTCAACCTCAAAAATGTAGGGCTTCTTCCTGTACCACGGTGGCCCATAAGAAGCATAGGGCATCGGCTACAAGATCTCTGCCAGTTACAACACAGAGCAGAGTTAGTTCGGGAGCTAAGCCGGGGACGTCCGGTACCTCAAAACTGCGCCCCAAAGCTCCGACGGTGCCGGAGATCAAGAAATCATCTAGACCGGCACCTACGCTGGCACCGAGGTCCACGTCTGCACCGGCCGAGTCCTCGGCACCAAGGGAATCTGCCCTGAGAGCGTCATCAGCGCTGGCGGCACCCAACTCACCAATGGCACTGACTGCCCCTGCGACATGTGATACAGCACCGACCGCGCCTGCCGCAATTCCCACGGCACCAATGCTACATGCGCTCGGCACCTATGCACCCGGCACCGGGACACTCAGCACCGCCCTGAGTCCATATCGGAGCAGAAGCCGCTCACGCTCCCGATCACTGATTTTTTCACCGTCACCATCACCGCCGGCACAGAGGTCCCCCATGCTGCATGATCCGCGTTGGCACCGATCGCCGAGATCCCCAAGGCAAAGGTTACCTTCACCATTCCTGGTGGCTGCCACGACTCACCACCATCATTGATGCCGTAGTCACCATTCTCTTTCTCCAACGTCATCTGGAGCTTCGTATACTCATTCTCATTCACACTGTTCAATTCGCTCATCCCACTGGGAACAATCTCGACACACCTACTTTGATTGACGGTCACCCCTTGAAAGGCTTTATCATCGCGACGACCACTACCACCGATACTCGCCTAGCCGACGCTCATATTACTACTGTTCTAGGTCTTAGGGAAAGTCATGCTGTGACTGCACGTCAACCAGACAATCCCCAACTCCGGCCCCTCCAACTCCAACGGGTCAACCCGCGTCTCCTCTACGCCAGTTGTCGGAACTGGACAATACACAGTTTTCTACTACAGAGGACTGACCACGGGAGACTTCCTCCATGCACCGAATCTCCTCATCACCGGACGAGGCTGTAATCCTGGGAGATATCTCCCCACCTGACGACCTTTGGCAATTCCAGGAGCTCTTCAAGAGAGTAGCCATAAGCCAAGAAATACAATTAGATGAAATAGAGGAGAAGCAACATTGCCTCCTGAAAAACCTTCAGCCTCAACATAGAGCAAAGATAGCCATACCATTCAATGAAGCTATCCTTGAGGTCGCTGAAAAAATATGGGAAACCCTGGCTTCTGCTCCACCAACTAGTAAAAGAGCAGACAGAAAATATTTTGTGCCACTGAAGGGGATGGAATTCCTTTTTACCCATCCCCAACCGAACTCTCTGGTGCTGGATGCAGCACAGCAGAGATCAAAATCCCCTCAATACAGAAACACTTCTGACAAAGACACAAAGCAATTGGACTTACTTGGTAGAAAGGTCTGTACCTCCACGACGCTCATGCTCCGCATAGCGAATTACACAGCACACCTTTCCAACCACATTTTTGATAATTTTACAAAACTTACACCCCTACTAGATCATCTGCCAGAAGCAAAGTGGCCCATACTTTAATCCGCGGTCCAAGAAGGCTACACATCAGCCAGAACCGCCATACAGATAGCCATGGATGTAGCGGACACAGCAGCGAGATCCACCGCCACAGCGGTAGTGATGCGACGGGTATCTTACCTCCAATCTGCAGCAGTCCCCAAGGAACTCCAGACCAAAGTCGAGGATTTGTCCTTAGACAGAGATAAGTTGTTTTTCGAAAAAACTGACAGTATGCTACACTCCTCCAAAGACTCGCGGACAACACTATGGACACTGGGGATGTATACCCCTCCCTATAGGCGCCGGCATTACCCTCCATACCAGAGACATTATGACTATCCTTACATCCGACAGCAATGGCAGAATCAGCAGAGGACCCTAGATCACCACCAACGGAATAGACAAAGACCACAGAGGCATCGAAACCAGGGCAATTGCAACCAGCCCCCAATGAATACCAAACAGCAGGTTTGACGCCTTGGTCAAGGGTACGCAGATGAATGCAGATGCCAGCATAAGTCACCACGGTCACCATTACCATCACCGCCTGAGGCCCTTTTACCACCAGTGGGCCTCAATTACCACAGACAGATGGGTGTTAGAAATAATCCAATCAGGATACTCCATACCCTTCCTTGACATTCTCCCCACTTCCCCCCCAACCCCGTCCCTCTTTAGGGACCCATCTCACGAAACCCTGCTACGCACCGAAGTCGATCACCTCCTCTCCTTTGGTGCAATAGAACCAGTCCCAACACAGTTCATAGGCAGGGGTTCTACTCCCATTATTTCCTCACTCAGAAGAAGTTGGGCAGATGGCGACCGATATTAGACCTACGGAACTTGAACAAGTTCTTGTGGAAACAACGTTTCAAAATGGTGACCCTTGCTTTGATAATACCTGTGTTGGACCAATACGACTGGTTTGCGGCCCTCGACCTCCAGGACGCGTATTTTCACGTCACAATCCACCCTGCGCACAGATGATTTTTACGATTCATAGTCGGAACAAGCCATTTTCAATACAGAGTCCTTCCCTTTGGCCTTTCCACCGCCCCCAGGGTATTCTTAAAAATCCTGGCGATCATAGCGGTACACCTCCGTTGACAAGGGTTTTTCATATTCCCCTATTTAGACGATTATTTCCCGAAAGGTCGTTCTCATTCTGATGTCCTCGACATGCTCAAAGTCACCAGACGAATCTTTCGAACCCTCGGACTTCTCATAAACAACCAAAAGTCTGTTTTTCAACCGACTCAGCGGTTAGAATTCATCGGCGCACATCTAGATGCCACCACAGTAAGAGCATACTTACCTGTTCAGAGATTCCAGGCCATCCACTCATAGCAGTTGTTCGAGGCAGCCCATCTATCCAGATACTTACTGCCCTAAAGCTCATGGGCCACATGGCGGCCACAACTTATGTCGTCCACTATGCAAGATTACACCTTCGCGCCTTCAGTATTGGTTAGCGACCGTATACAGTCACACGAAACACAACCTTCACAGGTCAGTATCCGTTCCACCTTCTGTTATCCAATCGCTCCAGTGGTGGATGAACCGCACAAACCTTCTTACTGGCGTGCCTTTTCACGCACAGCAACCATCTTGTCACATATCGACGGATGCCTCCCTTCTGAGCTGGGGAGCACAATTGGGTGACATTTCAATCCAAGGCCGCTGGTCACCTTCTGAGACACAGCTCCATATAAATCTCTTGGAGCTTCGCGCAGTCTTCAGCGCATGCAAATCTTTCCTGAATCACATCCGCAACACCACCGTGAGGATCCTCACAGACAACATCGCCTCAATGTATTACGTGAACCGCCAAGGTGGAGCTCGCTCCTGCTCCCTCTGCACGGAAGCGATTCACTTTTGGAATTGGTGCATTCGCCACGGCATAACACCGGTGGCCTCTTGCTTTCCTGGGGTCACCAACATCCAAGCAGACTTCCTCAGCAGAAATTTTGCACTGTAGTACGAGTGGGAACTACACGTCGGAATGCTCCATATTCTCCTCCAACTGTGGGGCACTTCCCTAATAGACCTTTTCGCTACACATCAAAATACCAAATGTCAGAAGTACTGCTCCAGAGCTGGACTCGGTCCGGGCTCCCTCGGCGACGTGTTCCTCCTCAACTGGAGCGGACCTCTCCTCTGTGCATTCCCACCCACAGTCCTCATTCCCAAAGTCCTTCAGAAAATAAGAACGGATGGCACCACAGTCATATTAATTGCACCAGCATGGGCTCGGCAACATTGGTTCCCCTTCCTATGGCGCATGTCACCTTGCAGACAGTATCAGTTGCCAACCCTTCTGAACCTTCTCACACAGAATCGAGGGACACTGCGGCATCCACAAATACATATCTTACGACTCACGGCATGGCTCCTAGTTGGTTGAATCCTGCCGAATCCCTCTGCTCTACTCAGGTCCAAGACAAACTATTCCACAGTAGACGGCACACAACGAGGAAGACTTACCTCTTAAAATGGCTCAGATTTGCTTCCTGGTGCACCACCCAGCAACTGCTCCCATACTCCACTCCACTTCATTGAGTCCTCGATTACCTCTTGCACCTAAAAGACACAGGTCTAGCATTAACATCTCTTAGAGTTCATCTAGCGGCAATTTCGGCCTTTAGACAGCCTATTGAAGGGACCTCCCTCTTCTCCCACCCGACTACCAAGAGATTCATGAAAGGGCTATCGAATATAAGTCCTCCTCGTAAACCTGTTCCACCAGCATGGAACTTGGACATTGTTTTGAGTGCCTTAACCACACCTCCATTTGAACCATTCGCTACCATACCTTTACGTACCTTAACCATGAAACTCGCCTTTCTCCTCACAATTACATCAGCACTCAGAGTTAGTGAGCTATCAGCACTAATGGCAACACCACCCTACACCATCTTTAACAAAGACGGAGTAGTCCTAAGACCTCACCCAGCATTTATACCAAAAGTTTCTTCGTCCTTCCATATTAACGAACCCATCATTTTACTATCTTTCTACTCTAAGCCTCACTCTTTACCACGTGAAATGTCCCTCCACACACTGGACATTCATAGAACTCTTGCCTTTTATATAGACCGTACAAAATATCTTAGGAAGACTGACCGGCTAATCGTCTCTCTAGCCGACAGAACAAAGGGACAACTGTTATCTTCCCATTGTATTTCTAAACTTATAACCACATGTATAACACAGTCTTATGCATCAAAGGGATTGCCACTCCCAACATAACCCCAAGCACATTCCACACGAGCTGTAGCAGCGGCAACAGCCTTTCTTAAAGGTGTTCCTCTAAAAGACATTTGCAGAGCAGCCACGTGGTCTTCACACGACACCTTTGTTAAACACTACGCTATCCGAAAAAGTGGCTGTCAGACACTGCGGTAACATCAACGGTGCTTTCATCAGCAGACAAACAGGGACTCTGTATCCCACTTTCCGACTCATGAGGGCACTGCTGCTTAGTCACCTACAGTGGAGCACCCACGGGGACTCCACTCGAAGAAGAAAGCGAAGTTACTCACCTTGGTGCAGTAACTGTTGTTCTTCGAGATGGTCCCTGTGGGTGCTCCACTACCCGCCCTCCTCCCCACTTTGGCGTCTGTCTCGTTCCTTTTGTTTCCTATTAACAGATTCCGAGGAGGTCTTGAGGAACTGGCGGGGGCAAGACTGCGCGAGCACAGAAAAGAGTGAGAACAGCACGGGACGCCGCCGTGCATGCGCGGTCCGGCCGAGTACTGCTGCGCAAAAGTCTCCGTTCTGTGGTGCTGGGGCAAGTCCAGCACCTACGGTGGAGCACCCACGGGGACCATCTCGAAGAACGACAGTTACTGCACCAAGGTGAGTAACTTCGCTTTCTGGTATAAGGGGAATAGAGAATGAGATAAACAGAACCCCTTGGGAGTGAAGATGGGGGGACCCTAGTGTGATAGGTATTATGAACATATGTAATATCTTTGATACTATTGTATCACTTTACATATGGTATCTGTACCTTGTGAGTGAGGAGTTTTATTCTAGCTCCATGGTGGAGAATTCCTGAGCTCTCTGCAGCATCTTAAATCAGTCTGGGGTAATTATTGCAATTCCCCAGGACAAATTAAAAAAAACTCCAGAGAAGTGCCACTCATCAAATCTCAATCGGTATGTGGGATGTGTGCATGTGGCCTTTAAGGATATGTCTACACAGCCCATGCCAGTGAACCTTCCAGCTAGTTAAAGAGATTTGGGATTGTGGAACTTGTGATAATGCTCTAAAAAGAGCTAGGCAGCTAAAGAGTATAACACCTAAAAAATAACACACAGATTTTCAGTGTTGGTTCTTATACTCAGGATTGAGTTGCCTTTTTACCCTCTGCCACAAGCATGAGGGAGACTTGCGTGTACCTAGTTGGGTGTGAACTCCTTTACACCATTTATTAGCCACTAAAGCACTCTCCTCTGGGCTTTGCCAGCCGCTACTTTTTCCTCGTGGGTTAACAGTACGTGCACTCCAGACCCTGAGACCCTTTGACTACCTGTGATACACAGTCCCTGAGGGTGTGTCTAGACTACATCACTCTGTCAACAGAGAGATGTAGATTAGGCACGTCGAAATTGCTAATAAAGCCGGGATTTAAATATCCCGTGCCTCATTAGCATAAATATGGCCGCCGTTTTTTTGAAAAAAAAGGTAGTCTAGCTGTGGATCTGTCGAAAATAAAGCCTTTTTCGACAGATCCTGCAAACCTCATTTTTTGAGGAATACTACCCACTTTTGTCAGAAGTTGTTTTGAGAATTTTACTTCCATTTCCAACAACTTTCTTGTGTGAATCAGGCTTCTCACATTTGCTTCCAATTAAAACCAAATATTGAAATAAATTAAACGTGGAAAATGATCTTTGATGTGCACTTGCCACAACAATTCCAAGGATACAATAGTTAGCAAAGCAAATGCAAGCTCAACCATCCTATTAATTCAAGTTCAGGTGAAACTGTTTGGTAAAATACTAAATTTTACTTGTTTTTTTGAATAATGTGTATTATGTTTCTGATATTTTTGTAACACCTGTGAGACTCCCAGGCCCAGAGTGTGCCCCCCAGGCCCTGACTCCCAGCTCCTGAGTGTGACTCTCTGTGACTCCCAGCCCCTCCAGCCCCTGAGTGTGACTCTCTGAGTGTGACTTCCAGCCTCCCAGCCTCAGTGTGCCCCCCAGCCCCTGAGTGTGAGACTCCCCCTGAGTGTGTGACTCCCAGAATATGATGTCCAGCCCCTGAGTGTGCCCCCCAGACTCCTTACTGTGAGACTCCCAGCCCCTCCAGCCCCTGAGTGTGACTCTCAGGCTCCCCAGCTCCTCCAGCCCCTGAGTGTGTCTCCTCCAGCCTCTGAGTGTGGGGTTTAAGTTGGGGCGGGGGGAGCGGTTTGGGGATGAGTGTCTTTCCCCCACCACAACTCAAATAAATGTAATGTTATTATTTTATTAATGTATTTTCAGTTTTTCTATGAAATAACTACTATGAATATATAAACAGGAGGGGGCACAATTTTATATTCTTGCCTCAGGCACAGAATTAGCTAGTTATGGCACTGCCCCCCATCCCCCTGTTTTTTAATTGCCTTGGATCACCCAAGTCTTTCTGAATTGTCAAAATGGGTCCCATCTGGAAAAGGTTGGGAACCGCTGTTATAGACTAACAGATTTATTGGAGCATAAGCTTTTGTGGCCAAAGACCCCACATGCATCTGACGAATTGGGTCTTTGCCCGCGGAAGCTTATGCTCCAATAAATCTGTTAGTCTATAAGGTGCCACAGGAGGACTTCTCATTGTTTATCAAGGGAGCTGTGTGGCACGGGGCTGGCAGGGCTTGTGGTGCCACAAGCCACTTTCCTTCTGCCTTCAGCTTTAAACTATGCAGGAGAAGGGGAGTAGTGGAGTCGTTAGGGGTGTGGCCAGAGTGGCCACAAGTGCAGCTGTGCGAGGCCTCTGGAGGCCAATTATTTTGAAATAACAGCAGCTGAGCATCCACACTAACAGTATTTCGAAATAACAATTTCAAAATAAGTGTTATACCTATTCATAAGCAGGAGTAGTTATTTCAAAATAACAGGCCTGTTATTTTGAAATAATTTCGAAATAACAAGCTTGCTGTGTGGATGCTTGCCTTGTCATTTCAAAATAAGGGGAGTTATTTCAAAATAACTCCCTAACGTAGACATGTCCTGAGATACACTTACAATAAAAACAGAAATAAGTTTATTGTCAAATTCTAGAGATCTAGGAAATAGTTAGTAAGGACATTGGAAACAAATGGTTACATATAAAATTAAATCATAACACTCTTTCTAAAGACTAAAAACTATCAGGCTAACCTGTCTAAAGTAATTTATTTCATCCCAGTCTTTTGAGTATTTTCAGCCAAGTTTGGCTGAGATTGCATTTTCATGAATGTAAATGCACTGCCCATTACTTTTTAGGGGCAGGATAAGAGGGTGTGTCCTCTTTGTCTCGTACATATAATTGTCTGTGCTCAGGGACAGTAAATCCATCTACTGTCCCTGACTGTTGCTTCTCTGTTGACTTCACATGTTTTCATTTACATCTGAATTTGCAGGTAAATGGGCATCCATTATGTTAGCTAATGACATGTTAGCTTAATTTACATCCTGGCAGAGCGATATACACTTTATTATCTTCAGTCTGGAAGAAAACCTGTTTTTCACCTTTCTTGGTAACTAAAACCTTGATACAGATTTTAAAAATGTATTCTATATATATACATATAGTATCCTTATATATGTTTTAAACCAATATTAACAAGCAGTGCAACTCCAGCTTCTGTTTAAGACCTGACATGACATTCTTTGCTGAAGTAGATTATAGTTCTTCTTCGAGTGGTATCCCTGTGGGTGGTCCACTGTTGGTGACGGGTCGTCCCAGCGCCACAGCTCAGAGTTTTGATGAGCAGTTGTCAGCTGGACCGTGCACACGTGGCACGCACTGCGGGCCGTTCGCACCTGTTGATCTCTCACCCAGTCTGGCTCCCTCCAGTTCCTTCGCCGCCTGCAGTCGCAGACGGAGCGAGCTCCTTCTCCTCACAGAATCCTGTCAGGAGTTAGGAAATGTTAAATTAGTTAGTTAGTTTTCGTATTTAGTGTTAGTTAATCGATTACATTATAGTTTGTTCGTGTTAGTATAAAAAAAATTTTGTTCATTAGTTATAGCATAAATAGGACTTAGTTATGCTGGGCTCCCCTGGTTTTAAAAAGTGCGTCACATGCAGAGACGCAATGCTGGCTTTGGATGTCCATGCCGAATGCATTAAGTGCTTGGGCAAGGCGCACGTCCCACAAAGTGTGTTCACTGCGCCAAGCTTACTGTAGGGGTGAGAAGAGACAGGGAAATGAGGCTGAAGATGATACTCTTCGACAAAGCTCTGCAACCGCCAGAGCTCTTGAAGCCAGCCTCAACCCTGTGATCTCCTAGATCTGAGAAAAGGAGAGACGCTTCACCTATGCCGGCCCCAGACCAAAAGAAGCCATCACCAGCCCAGTGTCTACCTTCAGCCAGAGTGAGTATAGGAGACAAGCTGGGCACTTCTGGTGCAGTTGGGCACAGGCAAAAATTGGCTTCAGAGCCAAAGCCACAGCAAAAACTCTCTTTGGTGCCACCAACGGCTGTAACGGTTCATCACTCGGCACCGTCGGTAACCACACCGACCACTGGGCTGGAGTCGTCACTAGCACCGGCGGCACCAGCACAGAAGCGAGTGCCGGCCACTACGGCATCATCCACATCAGCACCGGTGGAGTTGGCACCGTCGACATTGGTGTTGAACACAGTGGCACGGGGGCGCACAGCACCGACCGCATCGACACTGGCTATCTCATGCCCAGAGTCCACATTGGCACCGTTGGCATGGAGAGACTTGGTGCCACAATCACCCCTGATTATATTGCGAGAACATTTTCCGGCCCCATATAGCCCTTCGACCCTGTCCACACCAAGAAAAGTGGCCCGAAAATCGACTCTTCTGGAGCAATTAAGCTCTAAGCCTTTGACCTTCTCGCCAGCACCATCCTTACCACATTCACCCTACTTAACAAGAGCAGACAGGGATAGAGTATATTGAGACACCAGGCGTTACAGGTCCAGATATGATGTATCAGCATCGCCATATAGGGCATATGACTGCTCTCCACCCCGCTCATCCGAGTATATTACAGGCATCCTTCTCCATATAGAAGGCATAGCCCCACTTACCATTGGCATTATTCTTGCCAGGATTCCAATCACTTGCATCACCACCAGGAACATTGCTACCCGTCCTGTAGCAATTATTCGAGGTCTCGAGTACCCTCGGCTTCACCGCAACAAGCACAGAAGCAGAAGCTGGCAGCGGCATCTCCTGGTGTTCCCTCTACATCTCACTACTCAGAACCAGAAGAGGGACAACTCTCAGAGGTGGAAGAACAACCCCATGATGCTTCTCCAACAGACAAGTCCTCATCATCTCATGATGAGGCTGTCATACCTGGAGATCAGTCACCACCTGATGATCTCAGGCGATTTCGGGTCTTTTCAAGAGAGTGGCCCCGTCCCAGGGCATCCAACTATCAGAGGTACCAGAGAAACAACACAAGCTTCTTAAAAACTTGCAACCCTCACAAAAAGATAGAGTTGCGATACCAATAGATGAAGCTATTATGGCATCAGTGGATGACATATGGCAGACTCTGGCCTCGGGACCTGCAACAAATAAGAGAGCGGATAAAAGATACTTTGTTCCGCAGAAAGGAGCTGACTTTCTATTTATGCACCCGCAGTCCAACTCACTAGTTGTGGACGCTGCACAGCATAGGTCAAAACTTCCACAACACAGACTTAACAATGACAAGGACAACAAGCACATGGACCTATTTGGCAGGAAACTCTACTTCTCCGCTGCACTCCTCCTGAGAATAGCTAATTATGCAGCATCGTCCAACCATAATTTTGACAATTATTCCAAATTATCTGCATTAATGGAACACCTTCCAGATACCAAACGTCCCATATTAAAATCGATTGTTCAGGAGGGCTATGCTTCCTCCAGAACAGCATTGCAGATAGCCTTAGATGTAGCTGACACGGTGGCGAGAGCAATGGCCATATTGGTGGTCATGAGAAGGACATCTTAGCTACAGTCGGCAGGTGTTCTCCGCGAGTTGCAGTCTAAGGTGGAAGACCTCCCCTTTGACAAATTGAAGTTCGCGAAGAAGACAGTTGACGTCCTCCATTCAAATAAAGACTTGAGGATGACTTTACACACGTTGGGGATGTACACGCCACCATACTGTCGTAAACGGTACAACCTGTATCAAAAACAATGGGAGTTCACCTACCAAAGATATAACCTTTGTGGGTTCAATCAGTCCAAACCCAGACAGCGACCACAGGGTGACTGTAACACCAATAACCAAGCCAACAAACAACAGGTTTGACCTGTTGGTTGAGGGCTTGCGAAACCTTCCTATCTCCCGCCAACCATCACATCCTGGTCCTATCTTCCATCACCATTTAAGACCTTTTTGACATTGGTGGAATGCCATCACGACAGACCTCTGGGTTCGAGAAGTAGTAACGTCAGGGTACACCATATCATTCACTACATTACCTCCAACCACCCCATCCCTCTTTAGGGACCCCACCCACAAGAATTTGCTCAGGCAAGAAGTGCAGCACCTACTAGACCTCGGAGCAATAGAGACCGTTCCTGATGAATTTCGGGGCAGAGGATTCTATTCACATTACTTCCTCATCCCACAAAGGACAGGAGGATGGAGACCCATTTTAGATCTCCGCAGATTAAACCGCTATCTTCGAAAAAATATTCAAAATGGTTACCCTGGCAGCCATAATCCAAGCACTAGACAAGGGAGACTGGTTTGCGGCCCTCGACTTACAAGACGCGTATTTCCACGTGACTATTCATCTGGCACACAGGCGCTTTCTCTGTTTCACGTTAGGACAAATACCAATATCGGGTGCTTCCATTCGGCCTTTCCACAGCACCCAGAGTATTTTCAAAGACCCTGGCCTAGATGATTGATTCCCTTACCTAGACGATTGTTTAGTCAAAGGCACATCAGAGGCAGAGACACGATGCATGATTTACACAAGACAAGTATTCGAACTCCTGGGCCTCTTACTCAATGTGCAAAAGTCCACTCTACTACTGACGCAAGATCTAGAGTTTATAGGTGCCCGACTAGAAGCTGTGACAGCGAGAGCTTTCCTACCATTACAATGGTTCCACGCCATTCCAGACCTGGTTACCACTATCACCATCAGCCCTACAGTTACGATACTCACATGTCTTCAACTCATGAGTCACATGGCTGCTACAACGTATGTAGTCCGACATGCACGCCTGCACTTTCGTTGCATCCAGCATTGGATAGCTACAGTTTACTCCCATCGAAAATGACAAGTACACATGCGAGTATCCCCCCCATCGTGGGTACTGCAATCCCTTATATGGTGGACCAAACCTTCCAATCTCTTAGCAGGCATACTCTTCCATCGGGTTCAGCCCTCGGTACACATAACCACAGACGCTTCCCATAGAGTGAGGAGCCCTTATGAAAACAATTTCAAAACAGGGAAGATGATCCAGTCAAGAGACCACTTATATCAATTTCTTAGAGCTCAGGGTGGTTTTCAACGCTTGCAAACAATTTGCCATATATATCCGAGGCAAGGTAGTTGGGATATTGACCGACAATATGACAACAATGTATCACATCAACTGTTGGGAGCACTTGATCCCATCAACTGTGTGCCGAAGTAGTACGATTATAGAACTGGTGCATTCGAAACAACGTTACACTAGTAGCCTCATATTTGCCAGGAATAAACAACATAGCAGCGGATGCTCTCAGCAGGCATTTTGCACCAGATCACGAGTGGGAAACACATCCCCAGTATCTTCAATTCATTTTTCAGTGATGGGGGTTCCCAGAGATAGACCTAAGCAACAAGAAGTGCCATCAGTATTGTTCCAGAGCTGGCATTGGCCGTGGATCTCTAGGAGATGCCTTTATCCACAGCTGGAAGGGTCCGCTTCTGTACGCGTTTCCCCCCATCCCTCTCATTCCCAGAGTCCTGGAGAAGATCCTTATGGATGAAGCTACGGTAATAGCACCATTCTGGCCACAACAGGTGTGGCTCCCTTACCTGTATCAGATGTCTCTTTGACCTCCCTACCACCTGCTGATCCACCACAGTTTTCTCACTCAGAGATTGGGCACTCTACTCCACCTGCAACCACACGTCCTGAGACTCACGACGTCGTTACTTGTTGGTTCTATCAGAGGGAAGTACAATGCTCAGACCGAGTAAAAGAGGTCCTCCTGCATAGTAGAGAACAATCTGCCTGGCCCACTTACTTGCAGAAATGGCGTAGATTCCTGTCCAGGTTTTCTAACCAGAATCTGGAACCAATAACAGCACCCTTGGAAAACATTCTAGACTACATATTATTTCTTGTGGATTCAGGCCTTGCCCTCACATCAATAAGAGTATATTTAGCGGCCATTACTGCCTTTTACCAGCCTATATACGGTTTTTCGATCTTCGCACATCCCACCACATGAAGATTCCTTAAAGATCTTGTGAACTTACACCCACCACGCAGACAACCGCCACCTTTAGAAATGGAATTTAGAAATGGTGGAATTTAGAAATGGTGCTGGACACTCTTACACAAGCCCCCTTCAAACCTTTAGCTATCTGTTCTTTTTATATGATGTCACTCAAGGTAATTTTTCTACTAGCAATTACTTCTGCCCGAAGAGTGAGTTGGTGGCATGGCGATCCCCCTGTATACCATTTTCAACAAAGATAAGGTTGTACTTCGTCCTCACCCATCCTACCTTCCAAAAGTATGTTCCGAATTTCGCTTAAATGAACCAATCATACTACCAACCTTCTACCCTAAACCTCACAGATTTGCAGCAGATGCAAGATTCCATCTGCTTCATGTACGCAGGGCATTGGTCTTTTATGTGGACAGAACTCAAGCTTGGCGTAAATCAGATCGACTACTCGTATCCACGACAGACCAAACAAAGGGGAAACCCCTATCTTCTCAAAGGATTTCCAATCTAGTGATAGTGTGCATCAAGCAATGTTACACTATAAGGAATAAACCACTACCTCAGACTCCAGGAGCACGTTCGACGAGAGCTGTGGCAACATCAACCTCTTTCCTTCGTGGGGTTCCCATCAGAGATATCTGCAGGGTAGCAACATGGTCCACCAATGATACTTTTATGAAACACTACGCAGTTCTACAGTCTCAATCAAAAGACACGGCAGTGGCCTCCACTGTCCTAGCTACGATAGTTGGACCTTGAATCCGAGCCCGCCTGCCTCTGATCTTGAGTACTGCTACATACTCACCAACAGTGGAGCACCCACGGGGACACCACTCGAAGAAGAGGAAGTTACTTACCTTGGTGCAGCAATGACGGTTCTTCGAGATGTGTGTCCCCGTGGGTGCTCCGCTACCCACCCTCCTCCCCACTTCAGATTCTCCAATTATATCTTTCAGATATCGCGGCGGACTCGAGGAACTGGCAGGAGCTGGACCGCGCAAGAGATCAAAAGGCGCGAACGGCCCGCAGCGCGTACTGTGCATATGAGGTGTGGCTGACAACGGCTCATCAAAACTCCAAGCTGAGGCGCTGGGACGACCCATCACCAACAGTGGAGCACCCACGGGGACACACATCTCAAAGAACCATCGTTACTGCACCAAGGTGAGTAGCTTCCTCATATCAGAATCAAGATATTCCGTAACACACTTGCCAGTTCGTATTAAGAGGTTTTTTGATCACATGGATATGTTTACCTTTTTTCCACCCTAATGCATTCATTTTAATACTGATATTTGACCACCAGTCATGAGATTATCACTAATAATAATAGTTCTTTGAGAGAGACATCCCTGTGAGTGCTCCATAGGAGGTGGTGGTGTGTCCCACCACCACAGACTAGATTCTTCACAGCAGTGCTGGGGGGACCCACATATGTGCAGCCAGGAGTGGCCCGAGGCTGGCTGTGGCAGCTGCTGCCCTAGGCAGAAGGCGTGATCTGCGCCCATGCCTGCATGGCCGTCAATGGCCGTGACGTAATCACGGGGCACCCTGGCGCCCCGTGACGTCATCATCGGGTGCCCGGGCCCATGGCGCCCTAGGCAACTGCCTAGTTTGCCTAGGTCCACGAGCTGCCCCTGTGTGCAGCAAGCATGCGCGGCCTCCCTCCCCTCAGTTCCTTCTTACTATCCCCAGCTTAAGACGGAGCTTGGTAGTGCTCTTCATTCAGCGTCATATCTTGTAGATAAGAATTTTGTTCTTCGAGTGGTCTCCGTGGGTGCTCCACTACTGGTGTCAGGCTCATCCCGGCGCCATGGATTGGAGACTTGCCATAGCCGTGCTCCACCGGACCATGCATGCGCGGCCAGCGCCTTGCGCCGTTCGTACTTTTCATCCATCGCGCACGGTCCAGCCCCGCCCAGTTCCTCTCAACTGCCCTGGTTTGCGGACGGAGCTCCCTCTTCTCCTCAGCGTTCCTCAAACAAGTATCTGTAAATTGTTGACAAGTTAATAGTTATTAGTAGTTGTTCTTAATCTGTTTAGTTATACTTAATGTTATAGTTTTAAAATGACAAAAAACCCCAACAACCCAGTTTTAAGCAGCTTAGCCATTGCAGATCAGCTGCCTCAAAAAAAAAAATTACATAATATCTGAACAACAACAAATAAGAAAATGATGCTACAATACCTGGCTCTCCAGGTTTTAAAAAATGTACCATCTGCCGCGAGGCAATGCCGGCCTCAGATGGCCACGCAGCATGAATCAGGTGCTTGGGTAAGGTGCATGTGCCACAAAAATGCACCCATTGCTGCAAACTGACTGCCAGAGCTGGGAAGGACCGAGAAATGCGCCTAAAAATGATAATGTTTGACAAGGCGCTCCAACCTTCTGACGCTCCTGCGGCTGCTAGTGCTGAACACCCAACACAAAAACGCAGGGCTTCTTCTCCTGGGACTGCCACTTCAAAGAAAGTAAGGGCGTCCCCAACTCGGTCCCTACCAGCCGCTCCAATCGCGAGAGTGAGCTTGGGGGATAAACCTGGCACATCTGTGATGGCCACTTCCTGGCTCTTGGCAGACTTCAGGCAGCAAGCCAAAGAAATCGGCTAGCACGGCACCGAAAGCGCGACCATCGCCGACACCATTGGCACTGGAAAGGCCGCTAAAGCAAACCGGGCCAGTGGCACCGACGTCCTCGGCACCAGCCTCGGCATCATCTTTGCTGGCACCGATACTGGCACTGGCATCGACGCCAATGCAGGCACCGCCCACCACAGCAGCACCCACATGTTTGCCAGCACTGGGAGAAATGCAGCTGGCACCGCACTACCTGGCACCAACAGCGGACAACGCCACGGCACTGAGGAAGGCTGCCGCAAAGACACATTCACACAGTTTCCCTCTCCAATTTTTTCTCTGGAGCCGTCTCCCTCCTGACCACCTCTGCAGTCTCCTATACTGATTGCCTATACATGGGAGCGTAGGGACCACCCTCAGTATAGTCCATCCGCATACCACCGACGCTGCAGGGGCTCTAGCTGTGATCAAAGAAAACTGTCTATGTCGTGTTCTCCTTTGCCGAGACTTTCATTACGCCACCCACGATCACTGATATGATCACTGCGTCGTGGCTACTATATCTGACATAGCAGCGTATTATCTTCTAGACCATGGGTTCCCAAAGTGGGGGGCGTGAAGAAATTCCAGGGTGGGCACGAGGCAACCCAGCCCCCCCCTCATCAAGTTTTGCTGCCCTGGGCGGGGCGGGGTGGGGCGTGAGGGTTTATCAAAAATCAAAAAGGGGGCTGAAAAGTTTGGGAACCTCTGTTCTAGACGCTCGTCACCTACACGCTCAGAACGGTACTACGGACACTACCATAAATCATACTACCACGTCCCTAGTCATGAACGGAGGTCACATTTCTACAGGAGGTCCTCATGTTGCTGCCGATCACCTAGCCCCCACTCTTTACCCCTTGAACCTCAACGACGCTCACCTCCACCACCTCCAAAGAGTCCAATGATTCAACTGGAACAGTTGGAACCCAAAGAAGGACAGTTGTCCGAACTGGAGGACCCTCAGCCTGATACATTGCCAATGGGCCATTCATCATCTTCACCAGATGAGGCGATAATTCCGGGCGATGTCTCCCCGCCAGATGATCTGAAACAATTTCAGGATCTCTTTAAACGTGTGCGGAGAGTCAAGAGGTGCAGTTGGGGGAAATTCAAACAAAACAGCATTGGCTACTGAAAAATTTACACCCTCAGCACCGGGGTAGAATCGCGCTCCTCATCGATGAGGTGATCATGGAGGCTGCAGAAGAAATCTAGTAGTCTCCAACGTCCCTCCCACCAACGAGTAAAAAGGGGGACAAAAAGTACTTTGTTCTCTCCAAAGGACTGGAGTTCTTGTTTAATCACCCCCAGCCTAATTCACTGGTGGTTGACGCAGCCCAACATAGAAGCAAAGTGCCTCAGTTCAGAAATTCCCTCCCAGACAAGGATAACAAAAAACTGGATATCTTTGGGAGGAAAGTTTATTCGTCATCTACATTGTTACTGCATATCGCAAATTACGCTGCCCTTCTTTCAAATCATAACTTCGACAATTATTCAAAGTTACTGGAACTTATGCAACATCTCCCTGAGACGAAAAGACCACTATTGAAATCAGTGGTACAGGAGGGATACGCTGCATGCAGGGCTGCACTCCAGATTGCCCTGGATGTAGTGGATACGGCTGCGCGCGCTACTGCTACAGACGTTGCCATGCGAAGATCTTCATGGCTTCTATCAGCAGGAGTTCCAAAAGAGCTCCAGAGTAAAGTCGAAGATCTTACATTTGACAAACAGAAGCTGTTTGCCACTAACACAGAGAAGGTCCTTCACTCGGGGAAGGACTCTCGTACCACTCTTCGCATGCTGAGAATGTGTACGCCTCCCTACAAGCATAAACATTATTACAACTACCAAAGGAGGTACGACTATACATTCCACAAGCAACAGCACCGCACTCTTGATCAGCCGTGCTTCAGACAATGGCCACAATGGAAGCGACCTCAGGCGGCTCATTCATCAAATCAATCTTCTTCAAAGCAGCAGATTTGATTGTTTTGTCGAGGAAGCGTGCAAGTTTCCCATTGTCAGCACAGAGCACAGTATACCTCTTTTGTTTCACCATCGACTAAGACCATATTACCATCAGTGGGTCAACATCACCGCGGACCGATCGGTCTTAGAAATAGTAGCATCCGGTCTCGCTATTTTGTTCACCTCCATACCCCCAACTACCCCACCCACCCCGTCTCTTTTCAGGGATCCATCTCACGAGGACCTATTGAAACAGGAGGTCCACCTCTTGCTCGCTATTGGAGCCAGAGAGAGGGTACCCAATGAGTTCTGGGGGAAAGGATTTTATTCTTGGTATTTCCTCATTCCCAAAAAGCCCGGGGGATGGAGACCTATTCTGGATCTGCGAAACCTGAACCGATACCTTCGGAAGCAACGTTTCAAGATGGTGACCCTAACAACGATTATACCATTGCTGAACAACGGAGATTGGTTTGCGGTCCTCGACTTATAGGATGCGTATTTCCACATTGCGATACATGTGGCACACAGGCATTTTCTTTGATTCGTAGTAGGAGACGAACATTTTCAGTACAGAGTACTTCCTTTTGGCCTCGCATCTGCTCCCAGGGTGTTCTCCAAAACCCCGGCAGTAGTTGCAGCCCACCTTCGCAGGATAGGGGTTACGATATTCCCCTATTTAGACGACTGTCTCCTCAGAGGTCGCACCTGTTCAGAGACACGCAGAATGGTGGCGATAATGAGACAGACATTCGAGTCCCTCGGACTTATTATAAACATACCAAAATTATCACTAGAACCAGTTCAAACTCTGATTTTCATAGGCGCTCAAATCGACTCAATTTTGGCACGAGCATACTTACCTGTAGAATGTTTCCATGCAATTCAGGACCTAATAAACATGCTGATGCAAAAGTGGACACTTCCCGTGCACGTTTGCCTACAATTAATGGGCCACATGGCAGCTACCACCATTGTGGTCTGATACGCGAGGTTACATTTTCGCTGCCTCCAGCATTGGCTGGCCTCCATTTACATTCCTGTGAAGCACAGCATCCACAAACTGGTAGTTCTACCACGGCATGTCCAAGAATATCTCCAGTGGTGGACTGAACCAAGGAATCTTCTGGTGGGCACCCCCTTTCACTATCCCCAACCATGGAAACAGATAACCACAGACGCTTCCCTCACCTGTTGGGATGCTCACATGGGTGAGTTAATGGTTCAGGGCCGTTGGTTCGAAGCAGAAATGTTGCTGCATATCAACATACTCGAGATCAGAGCAATATTCCACTCCTGCAGACATTTCAAATCCTACATAATGGGCACACCAACCAGAGTGCTCATGGACAACATTGCAACCATGTACTACGTCAACAGACAAGGGGGAGCTCGGTCTCGCTTCCTCTGTGCAAAGGTGATCCGCTTATGGAACTGGTGTTTCCGCAACAACATTACCCTCATAGCGTCGTACTTACCTGGTGCCAACAATGCCATTGTGGATTCACTCAGCGGACAATTCCCTCACAACCACGAGTGGGAAATCCGGGCCGACATTCTGCATCATGTCTTCTGTCATTGGGGGTTCCCTTCGATAGACCTATTCACTACTTACACCAATGCAAAGTGTCCGAGATATTGCTCCAGAGCGGGAATCGGCCATCAGTCCTTGGGAGATGCCTTTCTCCTCCATTGGGGAACATCGTTACTCTGTGCATTCCCACCAGTTGTCCTTGTACCCAGGGTCCTAGAAAAAATCAACATGGATTCAGCCCGAGTGATTCTCATAGCCCCCGCTTGGGCGCGGCAACCGTGGTACCTAACACTTCACCAAATGTCCACACAAACACCATTCCCCTTTCCCCCCCGCCAGATCTGCTCACCCAACAGAACGGCTCTCTGTTCCATCCGAGACCCGAAATCCTACATCTGACTGCTCAGATGCAAACTGGTTCTGTGCATCTGAGAACCTCTGTTCCGAGCAAGTTAAACAAGTATTAATCCACAGCAGGAAGGACTCCACAAGAGCCACTTACTTGGCTAAATAGTCTAGATATTAGGCATGGTGTAACAATAACGATATAAATCCACACACTTCACCGTTGCACCATGTACTTGATTATATCCTACACTTGCAAAGAGCAGGACTTTCGGTAGCCTCCTTGCAGGTACGTCTAGAGGCAATTTACGCATTTCACCACACCGTGGAAAGTGCGTCATTATTCTCCCATCCTACCACCAAAAGGTTTTTGAAGGGGCTCACAAATCTTAATCTACCACGGAAGCCCCCACCACCTTTGTGGAATCTTGATTTGGTATTAGACACCTTAACATGTTCCCCGTTCGAACCAATGGCTATGGCTTCACTGCACTTACTTACGATTAAGCTGCTCTTTCTGCTGGTCATAACGTTTGCACACAGAGTAAGCGAGGTAGCAGCCTTCATGTCATCTCCACCATATACGGTGTTCAGTAAGGACTCAGTAACGTTGATATCCCATCCAGCATTTATTCCTAAAGTCTACTGAATTTCACATTAATGAGCCAATGGTTCTTCCCTGCTCCTGTCCCAAACTGCACGCCTTGTCACGTGAAGCAATTCTCCATATGCTCGATGTACATAGAGCCTTGCGATCTATATCGACAGGACGCGAGGAATCTGCAAAACAGACCGTCTCATCATATCACTAGGGCTATGTCTACACTCGTGGCTTCTTGCGCGAGAAATATGCAAATGAGGCTAAGCATGGAATATCGCCGAGCCTCATTTACATACCTTATGAGCCGCCATTTTTGCAGAAGAGGCTCTTGTGCCAGAAGGAGCTGTCTACACTGCCCCTTCTTGCACAAGAAATACCCTCTTGCGCAATGCCTCTACGCTGATTATTTTCAGTAATAAGGGCATTGCGCAAGAGGGTTTTTCTTGCGCAAGAAGGGGCAGTGTAGACAGCTCCTTCTGGCGCAAGAGCCTCTTCTGCAAAAATGGCGGCTCATTAGGTATGCAAATGAGGCTCAGCGATATTCCACGCTTAGCCTCATTTGCATATTTCTCGCGCAAGAAGCCGCGAATGTAGACATAGCCTAGCAGATCACTCCAAGGGCCAACCGTTATCTTCTCAATGCATTGCGAAGCTAATAGTTGCATGTATTACTACTTGTTATTCCATCTGTCATCGCAACCTAAGGCTCATTCGACAAGAGTAGTAGTGACATCTGCCACCTTTATAAGAGGAGTCTCGTTTCGTGACATTTGCCAAGCAGCAACATGGACCTCCAATGTCACTTTTACGAGGCATTACGCGGTCGTACAGCAGTTTGCTTCAGACTCCTCGGTGGCCTCGGCAGTACTCCCACTCTATCACAAACCTTGATTCTGTAGCCCACCTTCCGGACTGGGATACTGCTCCAAAGTCACCAGTAGTGGAGCACCCACGGGGACCACTCGAAGAAGAAGAAGTTACTCATCTTCATGCAGTAACAATGGTTCTTCGAGATGTGTCCCTGTGGGCGCTCCACGACCCGCCCTCCTCCCCGCTTCAGAATCTTGGTTTTCTTTCTCATTACAGATGACCGAGCGGGTGAGAGGAACTAGGCAGGACCGGACAGCGCACGATGGACGAAGGATGTGAATGGCGCAAGGCGCTGGTCGCGCATGCGCAGTCCGGTGGAGCATGGCTATGGCAAGTCTCCGATCTGCGGTGCTGGGACGAGCCCGACACCCGTAGTGGAGCACCCATGGGGACACATCTCAAAGAACCATCATTACTGTACGAAGGTGAGTAACTTCTTTTTTTCACTTGTTTCTTCTCTGGTTACCCTTCGTTTTCATCCAAGTTTGTTTCCCTAAGAAACAAATAATCAAACAAACTTTTTGTCCAAGTTGTTTTTCCCTATTTCTCCTGTTCTGGCCCCCTGTTGGACAGCAATGTCTGGATTACCAGGATTTAAATGCTGCTCCATTTGTAATGACGTGATGCTTGTCTCTAATGGACACTCAAGGTGTGTCAGATGTCTAGGCGAGAATCACGTACATCAGGACTGTCAACATTGCGCTAAGCTTAAGGCGCGTATGCACAGGGATAGAGACCTCTGCTTTAAGATGCTTATGCTTGAAAAAGCACAGCATCCATCCTCGGACCCAAACAGTCAATGGCCGGAGAAGCGTAAACCTTACAAAGGGAAAAAATCCTCTAAGAAATGCACCTTTTCTCTGCCTCATGCAGCACGTGATCAAGAAATCGGCACTGAGAGTTGAGGCTGCACCACACCTCACTATCTATGATGTGTCAGGCGTCTCTGGCATCAATCGCGGCATCACTAAACAGGGCACGCACAGACCCCACATTGAGACTACAGGCCTGAATGTGCCTGCCTTATGAATTTCAGGGCCCAACATGGTACCGGCTAAACCAACAGTGGAATTGTAGGTACCAAGAGTACCTGACTCGGCACCACAAATTGCACCAGCAATGGACACCGGTACCATCATTACAGACACTGGTGCCATAACCATCTCAGCACTGCAGCAGTCATTGGTGCCAACTACCACCCAATCAACATCGGCACCACCCATGGTGCCGCCATTAATGGCACTGTCCACCTGGCACTGAGGTACCTCCATCAGAAGGAACTCACTGTTTTTTCTGTGTTTAACTCCCCATTCCTCTGCACTGATACATTGCTGACCACAGCAGCGCCAAGGCATGTTTCCCACACCCCTATCCAGTGATGAAGATGACGGAGGGGAGGTATCTTTTTCATCCCAGCTGTCGCCCGGCACTGAAGTATCGATCCTGTCCTCTCATCCCAGCTTCAGACATTCACTGGGTACTGGCATCTCTCCTTGCCGACCATACCCATGGATGCCACCGCTCATGCCATATGCCACAGAGTGGCAATACTGGTGCCCATGGGCATACAACTACAGGAGAAAGCACACCAGAAAGAGGGACAATCAACCTGTGCCCTCTCCTCCATCTCAGTCTCCATCTTTCTGGAGGTTACAGGAGGAAGAACCAGATCCGCAATTGTGTGAATCTGGCCCAGATACGTCTCCTGACACTAATTCATCATCTTCACCAGATGAAGCAGTAATATGACCACCTCCAATCGCGGCGGACAATTTTATGTCCTTTCAGGATCTTTTCAAAAGAGTGATGGCAGACCTAAATATTGCTATGGAGGAGGTCTCTGAGACCCAACATAAGCTTACCAATATACTCCAGGCCACCCCCACCACAAAGATTGCTCTGCGTATAAATCCTGCCATTATGCACTAGGGATGTAAGTGACTAGTCAACCACCTGATAAACCTAAGCTTATCGGATAGTCAAGTCCCTACTAGACTAGTCACTCCCCCCGCCACCCGCTGCCTCTCTATCAGGGGCACCCATGGGGGCGGGGGAGCGGGAGCAGGACCCGGGGGGAGCTGGCTTAAAAGCCAGTTTCCCCCAGCACCATCTCTACAGCGGGGCAAGTGTCAGCCGGTGGTCAGGGCAGTGAGTGGTGTGTGTGTATTATATACCCGAGACTTCAACTGCTAGGACTGGGGTCCCTTAGCAGCGGACAACCTGGAGGAGGTTGACGGGCGCCCCAAGAAGTTTACAGGGAGAGCTTATTACACCTCAGATTTTGACTGCTAGGATACACGATCCCTTCGCAGCGGGCAGCCTGGGGAGGCTGAGAGATGCCCCAACGGATCTGTCCCCTGGAAGCGACACGATCCAACGCTCAAGCTCTCCCTATATCTGTCCCTTATGACCGGCTGGAGTTCTTTTTAAAATTGTGCTTGGTTCTGTTACAGCAACTGAAGGAGTCAGGTCACAGCTTAAACAGTTACTATTTTATTGTTACAGGGTAAACTTAGCTGTTAAATGCTACGACTGTGTTACAGATAACACAGCCACTACAAAGGACAGGACAGAAATTACACTAATAAGTCACTTACAGGTACCATGAAACCCTTTTGGTTCTCTGAGCTCTTATTAAATGCATGCAAAATAGACACCTAGCAGGTATATATTCTCACCCCTGTGTTCCAGACTTGGCGTGGCCAGCGTCTTTCTCTCAATCCCTCGGGAAGAAGTAGGGCGAGGTTGGGCGTCCCACAGACCTCGGGAGACAACATATACCTGCCAGCAGGTATAGATGATTGGAGCTCAAATGGGGTGGGCTACTAAACCCCTCTTTATACCCCTTGGGTCACGTAGGCTTCTTCCTGGTCTCAAGTGGCCAATTAGGGAAAATGGCTTTGAATGCCAAGTTTCCCACGAAGGGTGCAAAGCATAATTCACACCTGGGAAAATGCAGACAATGGGCACTTCTAGTATGTGATAGGCGAAGATTCCTCTCCTGGGACAGTGCAGGCGTGTCAATTACTGGTGCTAGCCATCAGGGCAGCAGGAGGCCCTGGGTCGTCAGCTAGCCCATTTACTGTCTGGTTTCTGTTTATTAGAGTCAGAGACAAGCAGCACCCCTGCGTTCCCAGGGCATCAAAGGCTGACTGCCTTTCTCTTGCTCTCTGGGTGGGGGGGGAAACAAGATGGGGTTCATGTCTGGCTACAGGCAAGGGAGACAGAGGCGCAGCGGGGGAAACAGCGAGAGCAGGACCGAAGCAGTCCCCATTCACGTGGGTTCCCCGCTGTGCCTTTTCCTTTGAAATGTACAAGAGCTATGGGCAGCTCTTGTACAGTTCAAAGGGAGAGGTGCAGCAGTCAGGACCCTATGTGAGAGGGGACTGCTTTGGTCCACGCTTGCGTGGGTTCCCCGCCTGTGGCTCTTGTACATTTCAAAGGCAGAGGTGCAGTGGGATAGCGAGCATCCCTCCCCATATCAACTAATCGAATAGTCAATGGAAATTCCATCGACTACTCAATTAGTTGATTAATCAAAATTTAACATCCCTATTATGGACCCTGCAAAAACAATCTGGCAGACCCTTGCGACTATCCTACCCACCTGCAAGAGGGCCAATAGAAAGTATTACTTTTCCCCAAAGGGATTTGAATTTCTTTTCACTCATCCATCCCCTAACTCTTTGGTTTTTGTAGCTGCATACGAAAGAAATAAACAACACCAGCCACGTTCGACTCCCACCAATAGGGACAGCAAGCAACTAGATCTTTTTGGTAGAAAAATCTACACTTCATCTACTCTGCAGTTTAGAGTTGTCAATTATGCAGCATTGCTTAGTAAATATGACTTCAGTAGTTATTCCAAATTCAACACATTTATTGACAACATAGTGGAAGCAAAAAGCAACAACTTAAAGCAGTTATTAGAGAAGGTCACGTGATTTCTTGCACATTGCTGCAAGCTGCTCTTGATGCCACTGATAAGGCCGCAAGGTCAACAGCAGTTGCAGTCGTTATGAGGAGAGCCTCCTGGTTTAACTTTGGAGAGTTTCCCAGAGAAATATAGTCCAGGGTGGAGGGCTTGCCATTCAAGGGCGAAAAACTGTTCTCGACCAAAACCATCGAGGTCCTCCACTGCATGAACTAATTCAAGGGCAACAGTTCAGTCCCTTGGCATTCAACACGTGCAGCCAGAAGGAGACAATAATAGGTACCAACTATATCCAAGACTCAGATATCCCTCATACATGTACCAGCAAAAGAGACAAGACCACCAATCTCAACAACAACGTTGTTGTGGCAGGCAGCAGTGCATATGCAACCAAACCAGTGCTATGAACCAGCCACCTCAACAAGCAAATTTGAGGCCTCTGTTGAGGGACCAAAAACATCTTTCCCTGCACCAGCATTGCCATTTACCAATAAAATATTCAATCACCGACTTCTGTCCTTTTACACCAAATGGCAGGGCAGAACATCTGACAAATGGATGCTACAATCAATCCACACAGGATATACCATTCCCTTTATTTCCATCCCTCCTCCCCACACACCTAACCCATCTCCCTCTTCAAGGACCACACTAATGATGAGACTTTACAAGAGGAGGTTGACCATATTCTCCACTTGGGCGCTGTGGAAGCAGTCCCATGGGGATATGAGGGGAGTGGTTTTTACTCACACTACTTCCTTACTCAGAAGAAGAATGGAGGATGGTGCCCCATTCTAGACCTTAGAGCCTTCAACAAATACGTAAAAAGGCAAAAGTTCAAGATGGTAACATTGGCCAACATCATTCCTGCACTAGAGCTGGGTGACTGGTTTTCATCTCTCAACTTACAGGATGCCCATTTTCATGTCTCCATTCATCCTGCTCACAGGCGCTTTCTCCACTTTATCCAAGGTACGTGCCGCTACCAGTACATGGTCCTACCATTTGGACTCTCTACGGCACCAAGGGTTTTCTCCAAGATGCTTGCCATAGTTACCACCTACCTAAGGAAACTAGATACCATAATTTTTCCCTATCTTAACGACTGCCTGATGAAGTCAAAATCAGAAAAAACATTCCCGGCATGATACCCATATGGTTATGACTAGTTTCCATTCTTTGGGTCTACTAATAAATAAAACAAAGTCAGTGCTCACACTGGTACAATCTATACAGTTTATAGGGGCACAGCTCAACTCAAGGACAGCGATAGCTTCCTTGCCCCTTGACAGATTCACAAAAATCAGGGACCTGGTCCACAAACTACGTTTAATGCCACAAGTGATTGCCTTTAGTTGCTTGGCCACAGTGGTCCCAAATGCATGCCTATTCATGAAATGCCTACAGAGCTAGCTCAGCACAGTCTACAAGCCAAACTACCGTCCCTTCACCAGGACTCTTTCCATCTCACCAATGATAAAGAATGCACTACTTTGATGGACAAAGGCAGAGAACCTATGCACAAGAATTTCATTCCAAGCACCAGAACCCTCAGCAGTTATCACAACAAATGCCTCCCTCACAGGCTAGGGAACATACATGGGAAACTCAACAACAGAGGGCCTCTAGACACCAAAAGAAACAGACCTTCACCTCTCTATGGTGTTGAATCTCTTTACCAGCTCCATCAAGGTGCACCTGGCAGCTATAACAACATTCCATACAAAAATTGATATCACAATCTTCGCCCATCCTATGACAAAGTGCTTTATGAAAGGCCTCCAATCACTATAACCAGCTGTAACCCTGTCAAATGAGCCATGGAACTTATATTTGGTCCTCAACTCTCTCACCAAGCATCCATTTGAGCCCATGGTGACCTGCTCGCTTTTCCATCTATCAGGGAAAACTGCATTTTTAGCGGCAATTTTAGTGGGTGGGAGAGATGGCTGCCTTGGTGGCAGATCCCCCATATGCTATCTTTTTTAAGGATAAAGTCATGCTACGTATCCATCCAAAGTTCCTCCCCAAGGTATGCTCCTCGTTCCACATAAACCAGACCATTCACTTACCCATATTTTTTCCCAAACCTCATGCTAATACTTTTGAGGCAAGGATACCCTTGATGTCCGCAGGCCACTCTCCTACATTCACAGAATAAGGCCTTTTAGATCTTTGACCAGACTGTTTATAGCAAAACGCAACAAAGGATAACAAAGATTATTCTCTCAAAGATTCTCACATTGGATCTCCGACGCATCACCATGTGCTATCAGCACAATTACCTAAGGCCACCTACCTTGATATGAGCCCATTCCACCAGAGCCATAGCCACATTAGTGGCTTATCTCTGCAAGATTCCTCTTGAGGACATATGTGCTGCTACCACATGGGTTTCTGACCAGACATTTGTCAAACATACACACTTTCTCACAGACCTCTGTCCTCAACTCGGGTTGCTAAGACTGTTCTATCTACAGCTTACCTGCCAGATCTGAAGTCCCTACTTCCTTAGGACATATTGCTTTGCAATCACTTGCTGTGGAATACCCACAGGGATTTATCCTGAAGAGGAGGAGGTTACTCACCTTTAGCAGTAACTGCTATTCTTCTTTGGGTGATGACCCTGTGGGTGCTCCACTGTAGGTGACGGGTCTTCCCCAGAGCCGCAGATCGGAGACATTTTCATAGCAGTTAGCAGTCAGGCAACATGTGCGCAGTGAGCCTCTCGTGCTGATGGCAGTTGACAGTTGAGCGTGGCCCGACTCCCTCCCCTCAGTTCCTCGTCTACCGCAGAGCAATTGGACTCCAAGTAGCGGGGACGAAGGGAGGGTCGTGGAGCCTTGAAGAACACTAGTTACTGCACAAGGTGAGTAACTTCCTTTTCTTCTTTGGGTGATGTCCCCGTGGGTGCTCTACTGTAGGTGACTACAAAGCAGTACTCGCTGTGACTGGTGGGACTCAAAGTCGCTGCTTCATAACTGTGTATAGAACCCCCTTAGCTATTGATGTGTCAGATGCCAATTGGAGCATGATGGCATAATGTTTTGAGAACGTGTGGTCCGATAACCATGTGGCTGCCTAATAAATGTCTTTAAGAGGCACCCCCTTAAGGAATGCCAACGACATTGCTGTAGCACGGGTGGAGTGTGCCCTTGGGGCTATCTTTAGTGATTTGTTACCAAGGGAGTGGCACTGAAGGATGCAGCTCGTTATTAGTTTCGAAATGCATTGTGTGGGGAGTAGGTTGCCCCTGGAGTAGTTTGCAATAGAGACAAAAAGGTGTGGGGACTTGCGAAACATCTGCGTTCTGTCGATGTAAAAAGCCCTTCTGACATCAAGGGTGTGAAGCATGGTGTGTGTAGTGTTACGCCCTCATGGGTAACAATGATAGGGAATGCCTGATTAGCCTAATTGATTATGATGCTAATAACTTACAAAGGCAGGTGCGACCCCGAATGCCGTATCTGTTCACCGGTTGCAGATTGTCCTTACCCAAAGAGTGGCGCATGAAATAAATACTTGACAATTTAGATAGATTTCATAACCACAGGACTATATTGAACCCAGTCTCAGGATTTACAAACTAGGGGGAAGTCCCCTTTTAAAATAACCAATTATACTACCAGAGTCTCACGTCGCAGTGGCGATGGATGGGTTGCTGGCGACCTACAACCTTTGGGCTAATTGAAAGCCCTCAGGGAGGAACGGCCAGGAGTCCCTCGATGGCTGCTGGCGCCGAAGCTGGCGACCTCAATCCGTTGGCTAATTTAAAGCCACGGGAGAGGAGCTGCCAGGCGATCCCACAAAGCGCTGAGGTTGAGTGCGATGACTTCGCCTTCCGCGGGTCACGACTCTTCCGGCTCTTCCTGCGCTTCGGAAGCAGCTCGACGGCGATGGATGCTAAGACTCTACCTCTACCCTAAACTTAATCTATCCTAAAATAATACCTTAACTAATTCGCGACGCGCCCGCCGAACAGACACGACGACGGCCGACATGCATAGACCGACGCTGCCTGACGGACAAACACGAAGACGAAATCTAATCTACCTAAAAACTAAACTAACTAAACTAAACCTAAACTAAATGAAGACTATCAGAATATAAGAACAAGCCTTCCGCCTGTCTTAAATCTGAGATGATGCTTAACCCTCACTCATTCGACCCGGGACAAGACACTAGACCTCTCGCACTCTCTCTCTCTCTCTCTCTAAGCTAGATCTATGCCTAAGCCCGACGCCCCGACGCAACCGAACCCAAACTGGTGTTGCGAGGATTTATAAGGCTGGGCTTATGCATATTCATAAGCTTTATACTTTAAAATGATTGGTGGACAAGAATGCTTATTTACATAAGTTTAAAATGACTGGATGACACATTTCGAAAATTCCATATTCATGAGTAACAGTCCCTCTAATGAATATTCATATATTTTCAAACTTACACAGTCAGTTTAACCCTACGTGCTAAATCACCTTACAGTAATGGTTCTTTCAATGATTGACAGCTCTGTGTCTAAGGTGCTAGCATAAGCATTCTGGCATTGTACTTAAATTAATAGCGCATCACAACATTTTGCAAGCTGGATATACATAGTTGCACGTTACAAGCCATACATGATACATTATTTGTACAGACAACAGACGATATGATACATTGTTTGTAACAGTAGCCGTTGTGTTTGGCTTTGGAAAGAATGCAGGTAAAAAACTATCAGTTCATTAATGTGAAAGTGTGTGTTGACTTTTGGTATAAAGGCTGGATGTGGTCTCAAAGTCACTTTATCCTTAGCAAAGACCATGTATGGGGGGCCCACCAGTAGGGCTCCTAAATCGCCCACCCTCCTTGCTGACATGATCGCCACCGGAAACAGCACCTTCATTGTGCTACTCGCCACACATGTGCAGTTCCCCTTAGGCACTGCTGTGAAGAATCTGGTCTGTGGCACTGGGATGCACTGACACCTGCTGTGGAGCACTCACAGGGATGCTCATCTAGAAGAATGTCAGTTACTGCTAAAGGTCCAGAGAAGAGCAACAAGAATGATTAAAGGTCTAGCGAGAACATGAGCTATGAGACAAGGCTGAAAGAATTGGGCTTGTTTAGTTTGGAAAGGAGAAAACTGAGAGGGGACGTAATTGCAATTTTCAGGTACCTAGAAGGGTGTCACTAGGAGGAGGGAGAAAAATTGTTATCCTGGGCCTCTCATGATAGGACAAGAAGCAATGGGCTTAAACTGCAGCAAGGGAGGTTTAGGTTGGACATTAGGAAAAATTTCCCAACCGTCAGGGTGGTTAAACACTGGAATAAGTTGCCTGGGGAGGTTGTAGAATCTCCATGTCTGGAGATATTTAAGAACAGGTTAGACAGACATCTATCAGGGATGGTCTAGGATGGTACAGGGTCCTGCCATGAGGGCAGGGGACTGGGCTGATGACCTCTCGAGGTCCCTTCCAGTTCTAGTGTTCTATGATTCTATGATAGGTGAATAACTTCCTCTTCTGTCAGTGGAAACACATTTGCAATGTACCCTATCAAACCAAACCAATGAATTATTATTTTAATGCAGTTCTAAATTTGGAATTCATTCCATTTACTGAGACAGCCTGGCTTAAATGTCGGAAAATACTATTCAGGTGCATAAGGCACCAAAGATCACAGCTGACTAGAACATTGAATTTTAATTAGCAAAGAGGCCACATAAAACTCAAAAGCTTCCATGCACTAAGAAAGCAACTTTGACATTCTTTGTTCCACTCTGGGTATTTGTTACTGACTTTGATCTCCAGTAATAATCTCCAAAGGGTTGTGATTTTGGCTCACTTAAACAATGGCTTTAACTTTCAAACTTTGCCTATTAAATCATTATTACTAAGTAACACTAGAGCATAGAGCCTCATAAAATGATGTTTTTCCTCATTATGGTTAGGTAACAACATGGTATAAACCAGGGGTGGGGAGCCTTTTTTGGCTTGGGAGCGGCTGACCCACAGAAAAATCAGTTGGGGGCCACACACAAGGGAACAAGAAGAAAAAAACCCAAACCCCTCACTGACGACTGAGAAGGAGAAAGACATTCCCCACATTCCCCTCACACACCAGAGCCTAGGGGGGCCCACCTAGTAGATTTTGTGTGTTCCAGCCCCACAGTGGGGCAGCGGGGGGGAGAGGGGCGGTGCTTGAGTGTCAGTGCGAGCTTCCCAATGCTGGGGGAGCGTGAGCTTCGGGGGCCGGATCCAGGCAAGCCGGGAGCCACATCCAGCCCCCAGGCCTTATGTTTCCTACCTCTAGTATAAACCAAAGACATCGTTATTTGTCTTCATCTTAGTTTATTTGGTGGTAAATCAGAACTGTACATGTGGGTAACTCCAACAATAGCGGTTTTTGGGCAAGCCCATCCAGTCAGTTTTATGAAAATGTCTTATTGTTTATTTTGTATGTAATAAACAAATGGTTATAAATAGGATTGATTTATACTCATTTGCAATATGTCTTTTAGGCTTTGTTTCTTTCAAAAATTTTTGTGGCACGATCATTTATAATGAGTTCACTCCTTTCCTTAATCCTAAGAGGGACACACACAGTGACCAAGCAGGCTTTTTATTTCAGACATCTGAACTAAGGCTAATAAACTGTAGATTCTCTGGTTAAAGCTGTAACCAAAGCTAAGTGTTAAGGCAGCAGTCCACAGTCAGAATCAAGTTACAAAGTTTTTCTTTTTTGTACACAGAGATTCTTCTTTGAGTAGTGTCCCCATGGGTGCTCCACTGCTGGTGTCGGGTCATCCCAGTGCCGCAGATTGGAGATTTATTAGCAGTAGTTTGCCGGACTGCTCATGCGTGTTAGGCGCCTTTTGCCATTCGCGCCATCTCTTGAGGTGCACAGTCCGGCTCCCTCCAGTTCCTCCTAACCGTCCTCGGTCACAGACAGAGTGAACTCCCTGTCTCTCTCTAGAGCCTCTCAAAATAGAAATTCAAGTTAGTTGTTCAGCCAGTTGTTAGTTCTTGTTAGTTTAGTAGTAGTAGTAGTAGTACTCTAGTTACTTAATCATTAAAGAAAAAAAAAAAAAGGATGTTGCAGCCACTCACATCTCGCATTTAATTAAAAAAAAGAAAAGAAAAGAAAGGAAAACAAAATAACAGCACTATGCCGGGATCTCCTGGCTTCAAAAAATGTGATTCTTGCTGGGAGCCCATGCCCGCTTCAGATGGGCGCACCCATTGCATTTGTTGCCTGCACATTCCCCAGAAGTGCCCTCACTGCTCTAAGCTAACAGCTAGAGCACGAAGAGAGAGAGAAATGAGGCTTTGGATGCTGTTATTCGATTAGGCACTCCAGCCCTCACAAACAGAACTATCCTCACCCTGTTCGGACCTGGTAAGGGCCAAAAAGCGTTGGGCTGCATCACCAGGGCCTTGCTCCTGAGGGAAGAGAAGTGCTTCCCTGGCACGATCTCTATCACTGAGTTGTGTAAGCACCGGTGACAAACTGGGAAGTTTGGGCACTAGTTACACCCACCATGGGGACAGGGCATCGAAGCTGCACTGCAGCATGCTGGCTATTTCAGTGCTGGCACAGGACCCGAGTCCAGCACAGGGACTGGCTTTGATAACTGTGTCAGCATCTGTGGTACCAGCGACACCCATATTGTCTCTGGCACCGGCGTCAGCCCTGGCACTGGCCCTGGCACTGCTGTCGTCACTGGTGAGAGCTTCTGCTGCTCAACATACGACTGAGGCACTGGCATCTTCATCGGCAATGGCTAAGGCCTGGTCTAAAACTTACAGGGCTGGCTGCTACTCCCTTCCTGAGCCCGGAACCTATCCCTTTTTCCCCGGCACCACTTTCTTGCTTACCAGTGCCATCAGCCCCACCTGCTGACGCTCCGTGGCACCACACTGCCAAGGAATACTACAGTTCACCCCACTCTATCGGCATTGATGCTCTTCAGCCTTTCCGCCTCCTTCATTAAGGGTCAGGTCCAGATCACCTAGGTCTCCAATGCTGTCAGCATATGCCAGTTATCACGATGATCTTAGGAGCACCTTTTCCTCCAGGCACTCCTCCCCTACTAGATACTATTACGACCATCACCGTAGCTACCGCACTCAATATGAACATCCTCGTTCGGCACGCTACTATATTTCACCATGCTGTTGTCAACATTGGTCGCTTTGCTGCCATTGATCTGACTCCAGACGACACCATGTTCTGTCTCCTACCCCAGCTGACACCCGTCCTCATACTCCCACAGAAAGTACATCCCATTTGCTGCAGCAGTCCAACCCTGAGTAAGGTCAACTGTTCGACCACAAACAGCCACAGGGTATTTCTCCCATGGACCAATCTTCCTCTTTACCCGATGAGGCAGTAATTCTAGGAGATTCATCACCAACTGATGACCTTAGGCAGTTTCAGGACCTCTTCAAGCGCCTAGCAGTCAGCCAGGAGGTCCAGCTCATGGAGGTGCAGTAGAAACAACACTGTCTTCTGAAGAACTTACAGGCCTCTCAAAAATCTAAGGTTGCCCTGCCCATCGATGAGGCCATTCTAGAGGTAGCAGAAAACATCTGGCAAACCCTGGCCTCCGTCCCTGCAACCAGCAAGAGAGCGGACAAGAAATATTTCATCCCCACCAAAGGGGAATGGACTTTCTCTTCTCCTATCCACAACCTAACTCGCTAGTGGTTGATGCAGCTCAACAGAGCACAAGCTACCACAGTACAAAAATAATGCCACTGATAAGGACAGCAAGAGGCTCAACCTCTTTGGCAGAAAAGTTTATTCGTTGGCGACGTTGACACTCAGAATGGCCAATTACGCATCCCTCTTGGCCAACCATGACTTTGACAACTACTCCAAGTTAACCACGCTCATGGAACGTTTGCCGGATAACAAGCAGCAGATACTGAAATCTGTTGTCCAGGAGGGGTATGCATCTTCTCCTCTGGCCCTCCAGATTGCATTGGACATTGTAGACACAGTGGCCCACTCTACGGCAACGTCAACAGTGATGCGTAGAGCCTCCTGGCTTCAGTCAGCAGGGGTCCCTAAAGACCTACAGGCAAAGGTGGAAGACCTCCCCTTTGACAGGCAAAAACTCTTAGCAGAAAAAAACCAGCAAAGTCTTCCATACCAGCAAGGATTTGAGGACTAGGTTGAGAACGCTAGGCATGTATACGCCTCCATACCAGCGCAGGTACTACACTCCATATCAAAGACATCGGCCCTTCCCGTATTCTGCACCTTAGCTCAGGGGATTCGACCAGCACCGTGCTAGGCAGTGTCCCCAAAAACGGCTCTCAGAGTGCTTACACTTGTAAGTTTGATTCCTATCATAGAGATATGAATAAAGACATTGGCTGGCTAGCACACTACCTTCCATATCCTAATGACTTAACCAACTAAACAATGGGCACTTAGACAAGGTGCAAATTGTTCTTATCAGCTTCTTATAACTTGTCATATTGATTTCCTGTGGCATGGTGTAAGTTTATTAGACATAGGATTGGCTGACTCCCTAGAAAATGTGTACAAACCAAGTTTATAAAAGTCTCCACCTTCTTTCATGCCAGTCTAGTAGAAAGGGTTTCTATGATATACGTTCAGTTTCTACATACAGATTGTGCTGTTTTCATGAAGGGTTCCATCTTATCTATGTTGCTATACCTGTACTCCCCATACACCTAATGATTGATTTAGAGAAGTGTGTCACCTATTGAATTGCTAGTACTGCTTCCTATATTATCTACCTATAATATTTCCCATCCACTTATTGACCCTACCTAGCCTAGCAAGAACTGACATCTCAGTGCATGATTGCAAACCAATAAACAGAAAAAAGGTTGCTTTAGGATTGGATCAGAGCAACATAAAATTCAACACTGTGTGTCAGTATAACCACAATAAACCTATCCAGTGGCTGCTTATGTTTACATAAGCCATGCCAACACTGCAGCCTTCTTACATAAGTTCTGTTAGTTGCTATAGTTAATCAATTTGGCATGCAGACCAGCAAGGTACTAAACCTATGTACATTGAAATAGAATAATTTCATTAGACAAACTTTACCAATTTGGTTGATAAAATTGACCTAAGCCAAGATGCATGTAGAAAGGCTGGTTGTCGACTGGTAAAGGACAAAAGGAGAGAGTTTCCTGTGTCCAAACAGTGCTATGAGGTAGATGCTTAAGGTTAAAGTGGTCATGGGATGACAAAGAAGGTCCACCTGGTGCCAGTGTCTAATTAATGCAGATTTAATGTGTGCTCAAAGTATGAGCAACAACTTTGACATTTAGAAGCTTTTTACTAAGTAATAGCACATTTTACAGTGTCCAGATGTTTTCAGTTTGAATAAAATGAAGAGAGTGAATCCTGCAGATGTTAGTGGAAGTGATTTTCATTTTAGGGAGCTGAGCAAACACAAAATCAGCTAATCTAAGGGTCTTTGGAGAACTCAAACCAAACAGTTAATGACGCAAAGTAAGCTTTGTTAATTGCTTACCCGTCACTGATTTCCGAGGCAGGTTCTGTTCTGAAAGAAGATAGGGCCTCACACTAGATCAGATTGGAGACTTCAGCAATCAGCCGCATCAGAATAAAGACTAAGGGGAGAAGAAAGCAGGAGAGTAAAATTGGCTCTTCAATAGAGAACAGACTGTTATTGTGCCTGACTTTTATCCTTCCTGTATCTATTAATGTCAGACATTTACGTAGTAGTTTTTAATCTTTGGATCTCAAAGTATTGCCTAAATCTAGGGCTTCATCAACCCTGCTGCAGTAAAATCCATGGAAAGAGGATGAAATGCCAAGGAACTTTGCAACATTGATCAGAAGAGTTAACTTGGAATTCTCCCCTCTGGCCTGATATTGTCCCTCTTGACATGGCTCCCAAGGGCCTATAATGTTTTGGCTCCTTTACCTGAACAAGACTTCTCCCCTTTGAGGCAGGAGTGGGTGTAGAGCACAGGAGTAATGCTACTAAAGCAGCCCTATCACAATAACATCTGCTAGGCTCAGAGTGGCTGCTTTGCTGGCCTCAGCCACTCCTGTCACCTGCAAGCCTTCCCTTCTCCCAGCAGGTGTTATGAAAATTGGCTTATTAATATAAATGTGCATAACTCAAAGGTGCTTTAGGCAAAATTCCTCATGTAACCTATCAATTTTAATGTTAGAGTCTGCTGGATTTGTAAATTTGGTGCATATATCATTCTTATATGTGAATTTAGAAGTATTTAGTGTGAGTCTGTTTATAATTTTAAGTGTGCTAATGAGCCTAATGACTAGGTGATCAACTTAATGACTTGTAAACATCCTTGTTTGTCCTGCAAGTCTAGAACTCATACTACCTGGTACTGGGACCCATCTTGAATCTTGTAAATTTTTACACAAGGGAAGTTGTAAAAATTCCTGCCCTGGGAGAGAGTCTATTTAAGCCATGGGAAGCTATCAAGCCTTTGTCTTGGGCTGGACTGTGAAATGGCCTGGCCATAGCCTAAAACATGGGTTTGCTCAGCAGGTTTTGCTGTTGGGGGGAGCATGAGGGTTTTTCAAAAATCAAAAAGGGGGCGTGATGCCGAAAAGTTTGGGAACCGCTGGCCTAAAAGGATACAAGAGAGGTCTGGAGACCCAAGTTTGAGTAAAAAAGTTTGTCTCTGACTTGAATATAATGCCTGAAATAAGAACAGCTCTTTAGGGCAAGAAGTTGATTGTAATAAGTTTCTTAGTGAATTGAAACTAGCTATGCATTTTCTTTTCATTTTAATTTAGCAATTTACTTTGATCTGTCTGTTTTCACTTGCAACCACTTAAAACCTACTGTTTGTACTTAATAAAAACACTATTGCTATCAGGCTCAGTGTAAATAATTGGTACCTGAGGGAACAACCATTGTGCATGTCTCTCGTTCATTGATAAAGTGGGCTTACCTGATGAGCTTTCACTGTGTAAAACTTTTACACTCAGAAAGATGGATTTATTTGGGGGTTTTTGGTCCCATTTGGGGGTTGGTTTCTTGGTTGCTAGGCCTTAGAATTGCATCCTCCCAAAGCAGAAGTGGTTTAGTGTCTGCATTGCTCTGCAGGGGGGGCAGTCTTTTCAGTCTTCTCTTTTCCAGACTAAACAAGCCTAGTTCTTTCAATATTCACTCATAGGTCATGTTTTCTAGACCTTTAATCATTTTTGTTGCTCTTCTCTGGAGACCTAATCAGCACAGAGTAGAGCAGAAGAATTACTTCTCATGTCTTTCTTACAACACTTTTGCTAATGCATACCAGAAAGATGTTAGCTTTTTTTGCAACAGTGTTACACTGTTGACTGATATTTAGCTTGTGGTTCACTATGACCCCAGATCCATTTCTGCAGTTCTCCTTCCTAGACACTCATTTCCCATTTTGTATGTGTACAACTGATTGTTCCTTCCCCAGTGGAGTACTTTGTCTTTGTCTTTATTGAATTTCATCCAGTTTACTTCAGACCATTTCTCCAGTTTGTCCAGATCATTTTGAGTTTTAATGTTATCCCCCAAAGCATTTGCAATCCCCCCCCAGCTTGATATCATCCACAAACTTTATAAATATATACTGTTTGCCATTAGCTAAATCATTGATGAAGATATTGAACAGGACCAGACCCAGAACTGATCCCTATGCAACTCCACTCATTATACTCTTCCAGCAAAACTGTGAGCTATTGATAACTACTCTTCTGGGATTGGGGTTCCAACCAGTTATGCACCTGCCTTATATTAGCTCCATTTAAGTTGTATTTCCCTAGTTTGTTTATGAGAAGGTCATGTGAGACAGTATCAAAAGCCTTACTAAAGTCAAGATATATCACTTTACCACTTCCTTCCCATTCACAAGGCTTGTTACCCTGTCAAATAAAGCTATCAGTTTGTTTTGACATGATTTATTCTTGACAAATCCATGTGACGGTTAGTTATCACCTTATTATCATCTAGATGTTTGCATATTGATTACTTAATTAGTTGACCCATAATATTTCTGGGTACAGAAGTTAAGTTGACTCGTCTGTAATTCCCTGGGTTGTCCTTATTTCCCTTTTTATAGATGGCACTATAGCTGCCTCTTTTTGGAATCTCTCCTGTCTTCTAGGACTCTTCAAAGATAATCGCTAATGGCTCTGCAGTCGGCTCCTTGAGCAATCTAGGATGCATTTCACCAGGCACTAGTGAATTTAAGACATCTAACTTGTCTAAGTAATTTTTAACTTGTTCTTACCCTGTTTTAGCCTGTGATCCTACCTCATTTTCACTGGTATTTACTATGTTAGATGTTCATTTGCCACCAACCTTCTTGATGAAAACTGTAAGTTTAACCCACTGCTGCTCATCTCCACTACAGACAGCTGAGGGGAGAATATATACCCTAGAGAATTATGGTTAAGATTTGTATTTGTACTGCTTGGCCAGGCAGTTAAGTCTCTTACTATATATTCTGTTTTGTAAAAGCTGGTATAGCATGGCATTTAGAGCCTTTTCCTGGGAATTGCTCAGCATGTCCTGTAAGGTACTGCATGCCAGTTCCTATTCAAATGCCCTTCAATGCAGCTGAGAATTCTTATAATCTTATGGGATCTGTCTCTAATACTGTTGCAGTTTGGAGAGTCAGAAGCATTTTCATTTGACAAAATCACTGACAAGCTTACAAACCCACTACTGCGTTACGTGCTTCAGAAATAAAACTGTAATTATTGCCATCAATTTTAGGAAGAAAACATATATATTCAGTGGTGGGTATCTGGTTTGTATGCAGAAGACCCTGCTGAAATCAGTAATGGCACTTTTCTTTCATCATAAATGCAAACAATGATACATTGTTATAGAATAGTAAAGGGTGGGCTGTGCAATGGCATTTTCATCATTGCTGCTACCACAAATGGCCTTTCATGAAGTTCTGAGACAGCAATGCTTTCCTAAGCATATGCAAATCATTCCCTATTGACCTTGGTAAATGTCAGGGTATTTGCATTTTCTGGGAGCAGTCTGTTCCTGCTGTCAAATCACAATATTGCTAGATGCACTAAAATTCTTTCAGAGCCGATATTAGTGGTAAGGCAGCCTAAATATTTAATTGGTACTTGGGAGATTAAGATTGCATTAATAGTTCTGTTTTCTAGTATTCCATCATCATGCATAATCATCAATCGCTGTAACCTGGAAGTAATCATCAGAAGATAATGGAGAAAATATGGGGACAGTTGTTGCTGTATCAATTTTTGACTGATTTAGGACCAAGTACAGCCATGGTATAAATGGGTACAACATGTTTGCCTTCACTGGAGTTAAACTTACTTATACGAATAATATCTCACCAGCTAATGTAAATCTATGTAACTCAACTGAAATCAAGGACAGATCCTTAGATGGTGTAATTTGTCATCCTTCATTGAGTTCAGTGGATGTACACAATATTGTCTGCAATGTAAATGATACACTCCAAAAGGCAGTCATATGTTAACATCACCACCTTTTTCTCTATTCCTCTGTTTAAACCTTGTTGCATTAAGAATTCATGCAGGCAGGTGGAAGCAGAGAAATGTACCACTTCATTCGTATTTCTCGAGAGTTATTTTTATAACCAAGTTGTCCTCCTGAACCATTAGCTGAAATGCACTATAAAGAATTCTACAGTTCTATAATTTACAGAGGAAATGGCTGAGACTCCAAATAAATCATAACCATTCATTTGATTGCACGCAGTGGGTTGTGTTGATGTGGCAATTCCTGGCAAGAAGCCAGGACACCACGCAGGGCCCAGCAACTGTCTCCAAAAGTAATTTTATTCAGTTCATAGATGATGCTTACAATTAACTGTTTCAAAATACTTGTCTAAAATGTATATGTTGTATTTTATACATGTTAAACTCATTTTAAATGTTTAAAAATGAAACACGGGTTTACCCACTAAACTTCCTCTTTTCCCACAAATCTATAGACTTTCTATGGACAACACTTTTATTTCTGCTGCAGCCAGATGTTAGAAACATAGTGTGCAGTGTATTGTTATCCTTTTTTCTTTTATACTTAAATTATTTAAATAACAGTTTTGACACAGGAAATTGGTTACTAACAAGAGGTAATTACAGAGCCAAAATAGATTGTAAGAAACATCTAAATTCTTTAGATTATATGTTTGCTACTTTAAAATAAAATTTAAAAAACCTCAAAAAACTGATGACTTTGCAATCTTTAACCCGTATTTATCTGGATTAGATTCCATATGTTTATGTAGATTAAAAATTGTTTAAAGAAACTAATTGGATTCTTTGCTTCAGTACTTCACTACCTAATAAGCTACTGCGATTTATCATTTCAATGACAACAAAATGAAGCTAAAGCTAGCATGGATTCCAAAATACTTATATTTCAGTTGTTTGAAGCCTTTTTTTAAAAATCAGACATTTGTATATAATTTGGAAAAGGAAAGGTCATTCTATGACACTTTTACCATAAATAGCTAATCAATTTAATTACATGGCAGTCATTGTAATATTAATTCAGCTACACTCATTAAGTTTTAATAAAAATATAGAATAGTATGTACATAATTCCCAAAATATTAACTTATTCAGGTCCCTAAAGATGTGTACTAAGCTTCATTGGCAACTGTACAGAAACCTGAAAGCTACCACATTGCAACTGTCTTTATCTTAATATAAAGGTGAGCCCAGAGGTGCCCACATATAGCAGTATTCAGTGCTCCTTATTGAAACAGACAGCACCATCCCGTCCTGGGAGCTATAGTCTCCATAGCTCTTTATTAAAGATTTGGGCAAGTGCAGGCCACATTCCTAAAACCGGGAAACATTGTGAAATCCTTAGGCATGTACAGCATAGTAACAGACCAACATACCGAGGGTACGTCTACACTAGCCCCCTAGTTCGAACTAGGGAGGCTAATGAGGGCGACCGAAATTGCAAATGAAGCGCGGTATTTAAATATCCCGTGCTTCGTTAGCATGTCCCCGGCCGGTCGCCATTTTGGAACTTGACTAGCCCGGAATAACTGCCCATGTCTACACGCAGCGGAGAAGCACGATTCCGAGATAAACCCCTTAGTTCAAATTAACAATTAAACCTCATTCCATGGAACTAAGGAGTTTATCTCAGAATCGCGCCTCTCTGTCGTGTGTAGACGCGGGCAGTTATTCCGGGCTAGTCAATTTCCAAAATGGCGACCGGCCGGGAACATGCTAATGAAGCGTGGGATATTTAAATCCTGCGCTTCATTTGCAATTTCGGTCGCCCTCATTAGCCTCCCTAGTTCGAACTAGGGGGCTAGTATAGATATACCCCTTGTGAGGTGAAGCTTCAGTATCATGTGAGAACAAAACAATATTGGCAGTTGGGTTATTAAGCATTCTCAGGTGCCAGTTATAAGACTACTACTTAAATACTCAGAAATGAGCAAGCATGGTTATGACACAGAAACAAATCAATGTCTGGTGCACAAGTTACACGGCTCCTGGCCAGCCTAATTTTTGTAGCAGACATTCAGGTGATAATATAGTGTCCTGCTGCCCTTCAAATATTTAGTGAAAATCCAAACACCTGCTGAACCTTGACAGTGTATTTTTGTTAAGAACTCTCATTGGATTGTTTTTGTTTTTCTCCATAGCTGTCATACATGTCACCATTTCAGGAGGGTTAGGAAGAAATATCCTATCCCGAGAGACTAAAGTAACACAATCTATTTAATTTATCCAAGAAAAGGTTAAAAAATTACTTGATAGTTTACAAGTTTGGTGATGAGAGAGATTTCTGATTGCAGATAGCTCTTTTATGTAGCAGAAAAAAGCATATTGAGAACCAATGGCTGAAAACTGAAGCTAGACAAATTCAGATTGGCAATCAGATTTACATTTTAAACGAGGGTAACGCTAGATGTGGCAAATTCTCCATCACTTGTATTCTTTAGTCAAAACTGCATACCTCTCTAAAAGATATGCTATAGATCAAACAGAAGTTTTGGGCTTGCAGAAATTACTGACTAAGATTCTATCTGGAGCTGATAAAATATTTTTTTATGTAAAATGCATATTTACCCAAACCAAAAGTATTTGTGGGAGAAGATTGGTGTTGACAAGTCTCCTCATTTAAGAAAATTTTGAAAACAAAATTTCGAAATTGCTAAAATGTTCCATTTCAATATTATCAGAATGAAAATTTTCATTTTTCAGTTTGAAATTACTTTGTTTTGAAATTATAGTTAATAAATAGTATAAAAGGAAATAATTTTAAAAGGTTAAAATTAAAACAAAATGTTTGGAAATTAATGGAAGCAAATGTTTCAATGGATGTGATTTGAACATTTTTGTGATTCAATTTTTTTTGCAAAAATTTTCAAGATTTTGACTCTTAATCCCCTACAGGATACACACTTATTTGATTTCTCAAGTATTCTTGCAGGATGGAAAAATGGTTCCCATCCAGCTCAACTTCATGGCCTTTGCAATGCAGGAGGTTAGATTAGATGATCATAAAAGTTCCCTTTGGCCCCGAAACCTATGAATCTTTCCCCTAATTCTTTTTTGAACAAGAACCTGTTACTCTGTCCCTGTATCTTTGGCTACATCTACACTTCATATTCATTTCAGAATAAGCTATTCTGGACAAAATATTCTACACAGTGCTGAGCTATTTTGAAATAGTGTCCACTGATTGGATGTTAACTCACATTTAAGGCCACTGGAACCACTTCAGACAGGGCATCAGGACAGCAGTTATTTCCTGGAGCTGCTGCCTGAGGCTATCTGAGGCACTTGCTTAAAGGGACCCCCACCCCGTACAGCAGTGTCTCAGGCAAAGGAAGAAAGCCCATCTCCTCAAGGGACAGCAAAGCCTTTTCTTTTGCCTGCGGTGGTTGTCCTTGCAGACACCTCAGCAATCCAGCTAAGGAGCCAGAGCTGCCTCCCAGGCCCTGCAGGAACCCAACCCCAACCCCCTGCCTCACCTGGAGACCCTCGTCAGCTCTCTGCGGGCATGGCTTATGATGCTGGATCCCGCCCACCCTCCCCTTCACACTATGCACTGCTGCTTCTGGAGTCTGGACACCAGTTCCGACTGGTGGGACTGGCTCATCATGGAGTGATGGGGCGACCAGCAGTGGCATCAGAATTTCTGAATGAGGAAAGACACCTTTCTGGAGTTCTGAGTGTCTCGCCCCTGCCCTCATGCAATGGGACACTCACGTGAGACTTGCCATCCCCCTCCGGAAGCTTGTGGAAACTCGCCATGCTGGACAGCTACCATCCTGTTGGGAACCAGTTCGGCATGAGGAGATCGACCATTGGGCCCTGCTCATGCTTGTATGGTTCTCTTGGGCGATTGTCCCGGGAGGGGGGTGGACTGCTGGAATAGGATTCCCTAGGGAAAGGGGTGGTGGTGGTGGTGGTGCAAGTCCCTTCCCTAGGAGGTTTTTTCAGTGCTGCCCTCATAAAGCCCTGCCAGGGGATGGGGTAACTGGGTGGGGGGTGTTGCTCCTGGGTGTGGGAGGGAGGGGGGTGGGCTCAGGGACCTCCCAAGGGCTATGGGCATTCTGTGATTCTTTGGTTGTTTGTCTCCTTCTACAGGTGGTGCGGGCCATCAACACCATCTCGCTGTGCAGGGTCATCAACCTCGGCGACATGGACACCATTGTTGCCGGCTTTGCTGACATGGGCTTCCCCAACTGCGGGGGGTGGGGGCTATTGACAGCACCCACATCCCCATCCAGGCCCCCGATCACTGGGCATCTGTCTACATCAACCAGAAGGGGTACTTCTCGATGGTCCTGCAAGCCATCACAGATCACTGGGGCCAGTTTACGGACATCTATGTCGGGGAAGGTGCACGACACTTACATCTTCTGCAGCTCCAGCGTGTTCCAGAAGCTGGACACCGGAACTTTTCCCCTCAACCATACCATCAGGGTCGGGGACGTGGACATACCCATGTGCATGGTGGGGGACACAGCCTACCCTCTCTTGCCCTCGCTCATGAAGCCCTACGCTGGCCGTCGTGACCACTCCAGGGAACGGTTCAACACCAGGCTCAGCAGGGCCCACATGGTCATTGAGGGCACCTTTGGGTGTCTGAAGGTGCGGTTCAGATGCCTTCTCACCTGACTGAACGTCAGGGAGCGCAACATCCCACACGTAGTGGCCACGTGTTGTGTGCTCCACAATATTTGTGAGCAGAATGGGGAGTCATTCCTGCCAGGGTGGGGGCAGAGGCTGACTTCATCAGCAGGGCCTTCTAGCAGCTGTGCAGAGCTACCATCTGGCAGGCCCGTCAAGGGGTCGTGTGCATCTGGGAGGTCCTGAGGGAGAGTTTCTCACATGGACCCCAGTGATACTTTCCCTTGGGCCTCCCCACAGGGGCCGGTGCATTGCCCCTCTCTGCCATTCCTCCAACACCCCTCCCTTCCACATGCATGGCGGAGCTCTTTGACTTTCATCTGCACCTACTCCTGTGTGCGGATGTGCCCCTTGTTGCCCACGCTCTCAGCCATCCAGCCATAGACATTGTCACTCCCCTGCAGAGACAATAAAACAGATTTTTTTAAAAAAATAAACTGTGTGTTTTTTTAAATTTGGGGTCAAAGTAACAGGCGTGACTGGGGAAAGAACCTGGGAGAGGGGAAGAGAAAGGGGGGGATGGGGAGGGAGATGGAGGGGGGGGATGAGAATCTTGGAGTGGGGAGGAAGGAGCTGGAAGGGGGAGGAGGGGTGAGGAGAGGCTCAGGGATGGGGCTGGGAGTCATGCCTGGCTCTGATGATCCCACCGCCATGGGTGCAGGGGCCTCAGTGGCCACGTCTGGGGGTAGTTGGGAGAGGAGAAGGAGCAGGCTCGATGCAGGCTCAGGGGCAGGAGCAGGTGTGGGAGCGGGAGCAGACACAGGCAGCATGCTGGTGACCAGGGATTGCATGGCCACGCACATAGTGAGGCCCTGATCCAGCATCTCTGACCGGGTGTCTCGCTGCAGCTGGATGTCTTCCTGCAACCTGTGGTCTAAGGTCTGTTCCATGGATCGGATTGCCACAAGGTGCTCCCTCTGGAATTCATCCATATGTCTCCAGTGCCTGCGGGTCCCTCAGGTTCGGGAGGCTGCCCTGGGTGGTGTCACCCGCCCCCTTCTCACAGTGGGTCTGGCTGTGGAGAATAAAGAGAGATGGTCAGCCATTCTAGGAGCCACTGTGCCTGAAGCCTAGCCTTCATTTCTGAGCCCAGAGCACGAGTTCTCAGAACTACAAAAAGATCTCAGCAAACTGAGTGATTGGGCAGCAAAATGGCAAATGAAATTTAATGTGGGTAAGTGTAAGGTAATGCATGTTGGAAAAAAATAACCCAAATTACACTTACTACATGATGGGGTCAAATTTAGCTACGACAGATCAGGAAAGGGATCTTGGAGTTATAGTGGATAGTTCTATGAAGACATCCACGCAGTGTGCAGCGGCAGTTAGTAAGGCAAATAGGATGTTAGGAATTATTAAAAAAGGGATAGATAATAAGACAAAAGATATCATACTTCCCCTATATAAAACTATGGTACGCCCACATCTCGAGTACTGCGTGCAGATGCGGTCTCCTCACCTCAAAAAAGATATATTGGCATTAGAAAAGGTTCAGAAAAGGGCGACTAAGATGATTAGGGGCTTGGAAAGGGTCCCATATGGGGAGAGGCTAGAGAGACTGGGACTTTTCAGTTTGGAAAAAAGGCGATTGAGGGGCGATATGATAGAGGTATATAAAATCATGAATGGTGTGGAGAAAGTGATTATAGAAAAATTATTTACCTTTTCCCATAATACAAGAACTAGGGGACACCAAATGAAATTGATGGGTAGTAGGTTCAAAACTAATAAAAGGAAATTTTTCTTCACACAGCGCACAGTCAACCTGTGAAACTCCTTGCCCGAGGAGGCTGTGAAGGCCAGGACTCTATTAGGGTTTAAAAAAGAGCTTGATAAATTTTTGCAGGTTAGGTCCCTAAATGGCTATTAGCCAGGGATAAAGTATGGTGCCCTAGCCTTCATAACAAGGGCAGGAGATGGATGGCAGGAGATAAATCACTTGATCATTGTCTTCTGTTCTCCTTCTCTGGGGCACCTGGCATTGGCCACCGTCGGCAGATGGGATGCTGGGCTCGATGGACCTTTGGTCTGACCCAGTATGGCCATTCTTATGTTCTTATGTTCTTATGTTCACATGAAGGCGATGTGCCCGGAGCAAAGCCATGTGCACTCTAGCCAGTGGGCCCTCGCCTGCAGGGGCCCAGATGTCTTGGGGGAGGGGAGCGGTTCGGCGGGAGACTGGGATCCTGTGGGCAATAGGGGGGCTATGGGGCGGCTGGGTTTCCCTCTGTGCCACGCACCTGCCGGGTCCTGCAGGGGGAGAACATCTGTCCCTGTCTGCTAGAGAAGAGAGGGACAGCTGTTGGGGGGGAGGTTGTGTGTGAGTGGCAGACACTCCTGCACCTCAATGCGCTGTCCCTAGGAGCGGATGCTGCCCCGAGAGTGCAGGCAAACCCGTGTGCCATATGCGGCACTGCTGAGGGTGTGTGTGTGTGTGTCCACGTCCCCAGCCTCCTAATGGTGTCTGGTGGAGGGAGGTGTTCTACCCATCCCACCCCAGTGTCATGAGTACGGCAGGCCTCCCTGTGGCCAATAGCACAAGGGTCCTCTAGTGCAGCCTGCTGCGGCTGTGTGCCTCGGAGTGACACTCCACATCTTCCCACATGCACAGGCTGCTGCGCGATCCCCAGGCTGCACAGGCCGAGCGAGGAGTGTGCCACAGCCCCTCACCTCCTGTCCCTGCACCCTGTGTGCATTGGGAACATGATGGCACTCTCCTGTTGTGGATTCCCTGGCCTTAAATGATGCCTCGGGCATGTCCAGAGCGTAGGGGACCGGCTCCAGGGTCAGGAGGGTGACAGTGCTGGCCTTGTCCAGCTCTTCCTCTTCCTTTTCCTCCTCCTCTATGTCTCTGGCCCCCAGGAGGATGACGACGGGCATCTTGAGCACCAAGTCCACTACCAGGGACTCCACCCCTCTCCCAAGATGTTGTCCAGGTCCTCGTTGTAAAGGCAGATTCTGCCCCAGAGTGAGAGCTAAGCTCTCGGTCCCTGGCATATGCCTGGCGGAGCAATTTGACTTTCATCCATACCTACACCTGTGTGTGAATGTGTCCCTTGTTGGCCACGCTCTTGGCCATCTGGCCATAAACATCTGCTTTGCTGCGTCTGGTGTGGAGATCCTAGAGGTTTGCCTCCTCACCCCAGACCTCAGTGAGGTCCAGGATCTCGTACCAGACCTGGAAGGTTCACACCTCGTTAGTCCCTGGCCAGGCTCCTGGGAGCTGTCTGACTGCTCCCTGGGAGTAGTGGAGGGCTGGGTGGGAGTAGCAGACTGGCTCATTTTGGGCAACATGCATGGTAGTGGCAGCTGCTGGGTGGCTCAGGGCTGTCAGGGCCTTCTGTGTGCCACAAGTCCTTTCCCCTGAGGCTGCAGTTTTAAGGGCTCCAGAGGAAGGGGGGACTATAGAGTTTGGCCGAGTGTAGACAGAGTGGCCAGCAGAGCACCTTGGGAAGGGCTGGAGGCCCCTTATTTTGAAATAACTGCAGCTGCCCTGTCTACACAGCCCCTATTTCAAAATAGCTATTTTGGAAAAGGCATTATTCCTTGTACTATGAGGTTTACCAACACCTAAATAAGCTGCCTATTATTTTGAAATAATTTTGAAATAATGCAATTGCCGTGTAGATGCTCGCATAGTTATTTCGGAATGATGGCCATTATTCTGAAATAATGTTGCTGTGTAGATGTACCCTTAGGGCACATTCTACATAGCGGGGCTATTTTGGGATACCAGAAGTATCCCAAAATAGCAACTCTGCATCTTTTGAATGCGCCTGCTATTTTGAGATAGATAGTGGACGCATTATTTCAGCATCCCTGTAACCCTCGTTCCACAAGTTTTAAGGGATGTTTTGAAATAGTGCATTATTTTGAAATTTGGTGCTGTGTAGGTGTCCCAAATTTCAAAATATGCTATTTTGAAATTCAATCGAAATAAGATACACAATTTGCATAGAGTAAATAGCGTATCTTATTTTGAGTTTAGAGTGCTGTGTAGACACACCCTTACAGAATTGCAAGTGTGGATAAATATTTGATCTACACACTTGGTTTTATGTTTACTGCAACATATTGGATCTACATACTGTGGCAAATCCCCAATTTCTGCTGCCCAGCAGCAGTGAATTTTGGAGTGGATGAAGTGCTTGGAGAGGATATTCAGAGCTGTAGTACATTGCATATAAGCTGTGCTTCAAAATGCTTTGCAGCGTTAAATAACACAGATACCAAGTTATAGTGAAAAATGGAAGCAGAAGGAGGAAGAAATGAAGAGTAGAGTGCTGTGATAAGGCAGAAAAACAGATTGCAAAGCAGAGAGGCAGTGGGAGATAGGAAGGCTGCTCCAGAGGATGGAGCTGCAAGGGGGGAAAAATCAACAGTGGCAAGGCTGCTTTTTCTGAAGCAGTTGTGATCAGTTTGAAATCTAAGTGATGAAATAGTGTAGAAAGTCAGTGTTACTATTCTCCAGTACCACATCAATACAGAATGTTAAGCTTACATCAGAATTGCCCATTGCCTTTTCAGTGTCATATCTGGCTGTTGATTGTGATCAACATCTTTTGCTTTAGAATAAGGGGATTCCCCATAACACCCAGCCAATTGTGCAATGCTGTATATGGCAGCGGGGACAGGAGAATTCCTTCCTTACATGTACAAAAGATCACTGTAAACCATGAAGTTTGAGTCTGATTACTGATGTCATTGCTTTAGCTTGCGTTACTACAAATGGTATTAAGGGCCATAAAATTAAAATCTATCTTTATTCATCTTGAGTATCAAGTGCAATAGTGAATTCACAGGCTAAGTGCATGATGCATAAAAATACATTGTTTTAAATTACTTTAACTTTTACTTTAACTTTTCTGTGCTTTAATTCTATTGGCTATCCTTTGGCTATGGCAGTGGGGAGGTGTGACGGAGTGGGCCAGGTCTGGGCACTGCTGAGGGTGCCCGCTGAGGGCAAATTGCTCAAAACCAGGACTGCTTACAGCCCTTGACTGGAAACCTTTCCCAACTAGGCCACAAACCAGTCACACCGAGAGTGCCAGCTGCCAGTCCAGCCAGCAGGAAGCCTTACGAGCAAAACCCCTCAGACACTCCAGCTCTCCCTGTGCCACAATCAGCCCCGGGCCTACACACAGGTGAGGGGTTATAGCACCCAATCTCACCTAATGGGTTCTCCCGGTCCCAAAGCCACAGATCCCTGGTCAATTTACACTTTAGCTCTTACCCACAAGAGCACACCGGGCCAGTCCTTTAGAATCTAAAATCTAACGGTTTATTAACAAGGGAGAGAAAAGGTGGAGAGTAAGGTTATTAAGGAGAATACATTACATGCACCAATCACCACGTTCTTGATGCAGGCTCTTAGCAGAGATGTTACAAACTGCTATCTTAAACGTCTCTGGTGTACATCCTATGTCCTTTCCGGCTCTCTGTCCCTTGCAAGGGCTGCATCTGGAATCAGTAGCAAGATTACATACAAAATGGAGCCTACCTCATGGCATCTTATATCCCTTGCTGGTGTCTCCCAATTTGGAGCGGGTCACATGATGGCATGATTCACATGCCAGCAGCCATGAGATTCTGACTGGTCCAGACGCATTCCTCAGGAGTGTATTGGGCCACCCTGAAAGTCCTTGTCCCTGGAGCCGTACTAATTAACATAGTCATTCATTGGACATTCCTTCTTTACAACAGGCAGTCCAGGCCCGTTGCTCTGTCTCAGGCAGAGAACATTCACAATATCAGCACAGGGCCCATAGTCATAATTCCACATACAGATATCACACAAGCACATGAATAGCATACGTAGAATCAGTAGAAGATAAGATTTCATTTGACCCCTCACATGGCCCCCTTTGTATAGACTTTGGGGCAAACACCCTCCTGGGGGCGCAGCAGTGATCTGGCTGCTCCCCTTACAATCCAATAACGTGACAGGAGGAAGAGGGACAATTAATCACTACTCACTGTATTCCTTATAATGTTGAAGTCCTGTCTAGATCATACCCCCATGCTTCCCAAGTGTAGCTCTGTCATCTACCCATATAAGCCTTTGAATATCATGAGGGCCCTAGCAAACTTATAGTCCATTCTGGTCAAATTCTCAGTCATAGAATTTGAAAATTAGTCAATTTCACCTTTTCAGATGTTTTCATCTGAAATGTCATGGTGTTGTAACCGTCAGGGTCCCAACCCAAATGAAGGCTGGGGGGAGGAGGGGTGTCTGCCAAGCTGTTATAGAGGGGTTGCTGGTTTGCCACCCTCACTTCTGTCCTGCCTTGGGAGCTGGGCTCTGAAGGCAGTAGAGGGTATGTCTACACTACATGGCTCTGTCGACGGAGTCATGTAGATTACCTTTGTAGACATAGGAAAATGAAGCGGCGATTTAAATAATCGCCACTTCATTTAAATTAAAATGGCTGCCGCACTGTGCCGATCAGCTGTTTGTCGGCACAGCGCTGTAGTCTGGACGCTCCGTGGTTGACATCAAAGGCATTTGTCGACCTCCCCAGTATGCCTCATGGGATGAGGTTTACTGGGGTGGTTGACAAATGCCTTTGATGTCGACTGTGGAGCGTCCAGACTACAGCCCTGAGCTGACAAACAGCTGATCGGCACAGTGCGGCAGCCATTTTAATTTAAATGAAGCGGCGATTATTTAAATCGCCGCTTCATTTTCCTATGTCTACAAAGGTAATTTACATGGTTCCGTCGACGGAGCCATGTAGTGTAGACATACCCTAGGTGAGCTTCCTATAGCCAGAGGATGCTCCCAGAGGTGGATATGAGTATGATCTCCCCCATGCTACTATTAGCTTCCCAGCCAGGGAGTCCTAGCTACTAGCCCTTGCAGGCTGGGGAGGGACAGGACTTGTTCTTCTGCTGTGCGGCCTCCCTCTATGGAAGATCAGACCAACCTTTGGATGCTTCCCTAGACTGCAGGAAGCTCTGGACTGGGCCGCAGCCCCAGAACTTCCTATATCTGGAGGAGGTTCCCCACAGTAGAGGTGGGTCCAGTCTATCCCTTGCTCTGGGAGTGCCCCATCTGGGGGTTCCTAGCTGCTAATCCTGGGCAATGTCAGAGCTTGACAAATTTGGGGCCCCCCAGAAAAATGGGTGCCTGAGCCCCAGCAGAAGCTGCAGGGGAAGAAGCCCCAAGTCCAGACATCCTGAGCTTTGACAGGAACTGCAGAGGTGGAAGCCCCAGACCTGGGTGCCCCACACCCTGGCAGGACCTGTGAGTGTGAAAAATCTAATCCCCCAAAGCCCAGGTACCTTCTAATGTTTTCCATCTATGTGCAGATTTTCCCATCCATGTGTGGAATATTTTTTGTGTGTGTGAACAAAAGCATGTCTGGAAGTGCACCACAAGGAGAAACCAAAAACCTAACTGTGGGCACTCTGCTAATCGGCCAGGTGGCACTGGAATCTCTCCTGAGTGACTGCACAAGCGCACAGCTTACAGGGAATACCGGCAGGTGTGCTGGCAGGAGCTGAGGAGATTGGCTGCCTCAAACCCCAGCAAGAGCCATAAGGGGTAGGCATGCCAAGACTGGGCACCCTGAGGCCCAGTAAGAGGTGCGGGGTGGGGTTTTGAAGCCCCTAACCTGAGCACCATGTGCCCTGGCAGAACCTGGAGGGGGGTGGTTGAAGCCACAAGTCCAAGCTCCCCAACCCCTGCAGAAGCTGTGAGGTAGAAGCCCTGACCCCTGTGAGAAGCCATAGGGTGGAAGCCTTGAGCCCAGTTCCAGGACTGCTGCATTGTAGAAGTGAAAGTGTACCACCCTTACTTCTGTGCTGCCTCTGGAGCTGGGTCTGATTTCTTCACTGAGAGTAGCTATGCAGGGGAAGGACACGTCTTGTCCCTCCCCATCCTGGACTATCAGCTTGGAGTCCCCGGGTGGCATACTCCCACAAGCACGAGAAGATCGAATTTCATGGGGAAGGGCTTATTTCACAGTCTATGACCTGTTTTTATAATTATATTATTAGGAAGCGTGAACTCCATAAATATTCCAGGCATCAGAGTGGGGGTGCGTACTCCTTCAGTAAATGAGGTAAATACTTAGAAATCAAAATTTCGATGAGGATTATATTTCATTTTTGGCATCTTCAATGGCAAAGTTTTTTTCTCCCTCTCCAGGCTTTTGAGTTGAGGGTTGTTGGTCACAGATTTAGTTCAACATGGTAACTGATTTCTTGTGGTGACTCAAAAACAGTTGAGATTTTGTACGAGCTTGAGTCCTCAAAAAAATGTTGTAGAACTTTTATGACCTTGGTGCTAGTGATGACCAAACTACCAAGATATAAAGATCCCATCAAAGGCAGCAATTTAACATTTTGTTTTCCTGTCCCACAGAACAGCTGGGGGGTCTGAGTCCACATATCCATAAATATTGTAGAATTCAGTCATAAAAACAGTATGGGCTGGATTCAAATGGAGCAAATTAATCTTACTGGAGGGATTATGGGCTGGGTTCATATCTGTGTTGCTGCCATTGCCCTTGCAGGGTCAGGAGGAAGGTAGCTTGCAACCATGGGACTTCCCTTAAATTGAAATCCTCCGATGATTCGATGGTTCAATGGGGGCAGAGAATTACTGGGAGTGGTGTGTGCATGTTTGTTAAAAATGCTTCAAGCATGTCCCGGATTCACCTTTTCTCCAGCCAGCCCCCGACCCGTATGCCTCTGGAAGCGGTGATAAACTGGAAGAGCTGGCTCTGCCTTTTGTGTGGATGTTCTCTGAAATGAGGGCCTGCACCCCTCGGCTATGTCTACACTCGCGGCTTCTTGTGCAAGAAATATGCAAATGAGGCTAAGCGTGAAATATCGCCGAGCCTCATTTGCATACCTAATGAGCCGCCATTTTTGCAGAAGAGGCTCTTGCGCCAGAAGGAGCTGTCTACACTGCCCCTTCTTGCACAGGAAAAACCGTCTTGCGCAATGCCGTTATGCCTGAAAATAATCAGCGTAGTGGAATTGTGCAAGAGGGTTTTTCTTGCGCAAGAAGGGGCAGTGTAGACAGCTCCTTCTAGCGCAAGAGCCTCTTCTGCAAAAATGGCGGCTCATTAGGTATGCAAATGAGGCTCAGCCATATTCCACGCTTAGCCTCATTTGCATATTTCTTGCACAAGAAGCTGCAAGTGTAGACATAGCCCTGGTGTGAGGTGTAATGCAGCAGGAAAGTAATCCTATTGGAATTCAGGAAGTGTGCCTGACCGTGGCTAAAAGACCCTCCCCCAGCCTATGGAGAAGAACAGGAGAGTGGTAGGTGGGAAGTATATAAGATCTAGTATAATTAAGGGCTTATTCCCAGGGTATGAGAGAGACCTAATCCTCCCTCTTCCCCCCATCCGCTTTTAGTCAGTCAGAAAAGGGGAAGGAGAATTGACTGGAATATAGAGGATTATGGCTGTTAACCAGAAGACCAAAGTACCAGGGAAGGAGAACCCAAGCAGAGGGGTTCCCCTGACATAGAGGCCCAAGGGGATCCCTACCCAAAAGAAAGAAGGTAAAAAGTCCACAAAGTGGAAGGGTTTGGACCCTGAAGTAGGGGGCAGACCTTGATTCCTTGCATGCACTCTTCACTGCAGCAAAGAAGAGTGTGAGATCACCACAATAGTATTGGCCATTTGCCACATGGGGTATCCTGACACAGACATTTGCAACAACCTAACTAATGCAAAGGGGGAACAGCAGGGCTATGTTGAGCCAGGAAAAGGACACGGGGCCAGTTTTATAAAAGTATTTAGGTTCCTATATGCATTAAGGATGTTAAATTGTGGCTAATTTACTAGTCGAGTAGTCGATGGAATTTCCATCGACTACTCAACTAGTCGATAGGCACTTCTGCATTCCTCCTTTGAAATGTACAAGAGCCCCCGCTGGGGCATTTCAAAGGAGGAATGCGGAACACTGCGTGCAGCCGGGGCCAGCGGGAAGTCCCACTGACTCTGGGCTGCACGTGAGCCTGCCAGCTTTGAAATGTACAAGAGTCCCCAGCTGACGCTGGGCTCCATGTTGGGCTGCCGATTTGAAACACCATGCGGAGCCCGGGATTAGCTGGGGACTGCCCAGCTGACCGTGGGTTCCGCGTGGCTTTTCCCCAGAACCCAGGGTCAGCTGGGGAAATGCTGTGCAGCGCTGCCCTTTGAAGTACCTCCTCTTCCCCTCTCCCCTTTGCTGCCTCTATCTGATAGAGGCAGCAAGGGAGGGGGGGATCAACTAGTCAACTGACTATCTGATAATCTTCTGCTTATCGGATAGTCGACTAGTCTTTAACATCCTTAATATGCATCTTCCTATATGCATCTTCAGTTGCCTAAATCCTTTTGTACCTCTGGCCCTTACTACTTCAGTATCTCACTCATAGGAGCTGACTTCCCCTCCAGTTGGGGGTGCTCGTGCACCTGCCCTGCTCCCATTCCACCCCTTTTTCCAAGCTCCTGCCCTGCCCCCATTCCACCCCTTTCTCCAAGCCCCTGTCCCTGCTCTGCCCCTATTCCACCTCTTCCTCCAAGCCCTGGTCTCTGCCCTGGCTGTTCCTTTGCTCTCCCAGAGCTTCCTGAACACTGCAAATCAGCCGTTTGCGCCACATCAGAAGAGCTGCAAGGGCAGGGGAGGAGTAGGTCAGTGGGGTTGCTGGTGCATGAGGGAAAAGGAGCAGAGGGGGGAGCTTAGTGCTAGTGGGCCACTAATTTTTCCCCGGGGATGCGTCAGGCTTGCAGTGTGATGGAGTGCAGTCACAGAAGACCTCTTGGGTCTGTTCCCTGGTGTGCTGATTCTGCCACTGAGGCTTGCCTTCTTGGTCTCTGGAGCTCCCCACCACCCTGTTGTTCTGCTGGGTCAGATTCTCTGGTCTCCCCCAGATAAGGCACAGAGCCCTGAGAGAGCAATACAGACACTGAACCATTTCAGCTCTGGGAGAATACAGTTCTAGGGCACAGCACCCATGAAACCACCCTCCCAAAAGGGATCAACCCCCCGCAGATAAACCTGTCTTTCTCTGAGTAAAAAGTTTTAAACAAGGAAAGCTCCTGTGGATGTTTGCCCTCTTTAGCAATGAAAGAGAGAATATGCACACTGATTGCTCCACCCTAGGTAACAATTATTTACACTGAGCTTGGTAGTAAACAGAAGTGTTTTTATTAAGTACAAACAGTAGGGTTTAAGTGGTTGTAAGTGAAAACAGAGATCAAAGTAAGATACAGAATTAAAATGAAAACAAAACAGATTGCCAGTTCTCATACACTAAAACTTATTACAAATTCACCCTAAAACCTGTTCTTATTTCAGGAATGCTTCCAAGTCAAAGTTGATCTTTTTCTCTGACTTGGGTTGTTGGCTCTCCTCTTGTGTGTGTCATGCCAGCCAAAGACAAAGGGAATGCTAGCTTCCCGTTATTTTTATGGAGATTCTCTGTGTGGGAATCTTTTGTCTCAATCCTCCCCTTCCATGGAAAATTACCTGGTCAAACTGGTATCATGGCACCAGGTGGTATGGTCACATGTTTTCCTAGCACCAACCACTGGTTTAGACTTAAAGGACAAACATGGCTGACCTCAAGTTGTTAAGGCTTCTGGAGTACCATTGATCACTGTCATTTGCACATTTAAAACCATGAACAATCCCATACTTCACATTTCTAACATTACATGCAAAAAATGATACATGTACCAAAATAAGACCTACACATCCAGCAGACTGTAACATTAAAATTGATAGGTTTACATGAGGTATTTTGTCCAAAATGTGTCTGAGTTATGCATATATATAGTCAGAAGCCAGTTTCATAAGTTATAGGGAAGAACTTGTCGCATGGAGCACTCATGGAATTAGTGTCTATGCTCTCACTGCATTTTGAGTTGAGCTGGCAGCTACAGCCATCCCTCGATGAAGGGACATATTTGTTGTAAGAAGCCCATTAGATATCACTGAGCAAACTCTGGTTTCAAGAGATAATTGTGTCTCCTTCAGTAAGCTGTCAGTTTATCTAACTCTCACAGGATGCTTATCCAGCCTTACACTCAGCCCTGGTGCTCACTGTCTGAAGAGTGAGGGTCAAATTTAGATTTTACTTATTCCCACGTAAACCTCACTTCCATTAGTGCAGTTACAAGTTTGTAACCGAGAAGACTTTGGAACTGTCCCTACTAAAGCGCTCTTCAGAAACAAACCAGAGCTTTATAAAAAAGATTTCCCCTCCTCAACTCTGTGGCAGCTAAATTAGGAAATTAATAGATGAGGCAGGGTTAAGTAGTGTGTAATACATTGTGATCTGAATAATGTATATGTAAAGTACATATATACGAGAATCCGAGCTGTTAAGCAAAAGGCAGCTTGTTTCAAAAGTGAAACAAGGATCAGTATCGAAGAGAAAGGGAAGCTTTAAAAATACAAATTATATGGTTTAATAGGTGAATTAAACAAGTTCAAAAGTAATTAGAGCCCAAACTCTATTAAGCATCACTTAATTTGGGAAATTTTTACTAAGGTTATGTCTACACAGCAGCGTTATTTCAGAATAACTGATTTTATTCAGCAATAACACAGTGCGCATCTACACTACAAGGCTTAAATATCAGAAGAGTAGCCGTGTTAGTCTGAATCTGCATAAACAACTAGAAGTCCTGTGGCACCTTATAGACTAACAGATTTATTAGAGCATAAGCTTTCGTGGGCAAAGACCCAAAGACATGCATCTGACGAAGTGGGTCTTTGCCCACGAAAGCTCATGCTCCAATAAATCTCTTAGTCTATAAGGTGCCACAGGACTTCTTGTTACTACAAGCCTTGGTTTTGAAATAATGTCGAGCTGGAGGACTTCTTACTCTGAGTCACGGTAACCCTCATTTCACAAGGAGTAAGGAAAGTCTAACAAAGAATGTTCTTCCTTTGACTTCCGGCTGTGTAGACAGCGCCAAAAGCCAAATTAAGCTGTTTGAATTTCAGCTACGCAATTGACGTAGCTGAAGTTGCATAGCTTAATTCGACTTTAACTCTGCTGTGTAGATGTACCCTAACAGAATATTTTTTTTTCTAACACAGTACAGATGACAAGGAAATAACAAACACTGTAGAGTGCCTTGAATAATCACATTTCACTGTCTGTCTGAGAGGAGGAAGATTTGCATTAATATTTTTAAAAGAAGATTTCTTTTTAATATTCCTAAGGTCCTTTCCACAAAGGCTGAATTTGAAAGGGATAACATCTTGATGCTCCAGGGCATTAACTAACCTCTAATTAATAGGGGTTAGGAAGAAACTTTCTCTGGGGTTTGGTTATCTTGTAAGTGCTTGCTGCAGGTCTACTTCACCCTTTCTCTGAAGCATCTGGTGCTAACAAATGTCAGGCTGTATACTGGATTAGATGGACCAGAGCTGCAATATAGTATGGCAATTCCTGTGTTTCATGGCAAAGCAATAGTGCTGCTGTGCTGGATGATACCCAACTTTCATCTCTCTCTCTTGTCCTACATTCCTTTCTGTTGATCTTTTTTCTTAATATACTCCTGGCTCTTCTCAAGGTTGGTGGAAGGGTGGGGGTGGGTGCTACTTGAATAACATGATTGGTATTAGAGAGGAACTGCCAGATGTCTGGACCCAAACATTTTGGATCCCAAACATTTTGGATATGGACCCAAACATTTTGGATCATGGCTTAGACACTGCTGCTGTAAGAAATATGGGCTATATCTACACTGCAGTGCTTTTCCGGGATACTTCTGGTATCCTGGAAAACCTCTGCCATGTCCCAGGAACGCATCTGCTTTTCCAAAAAAAAATTCAGAAAAGCAGATGCGTTTTTTCAGCATCCCTGTAGACCTCGTTCTACGAGGAAGAAGGGATGTTCCGAAAGAGGGTTTTTTCCCAACATTTGGCCCTGTGTAGAAGGGCCAAATGTTGGAAAAGCCTCTTTCAGAAGAAAAGTGGAAAAAGATACGCAAATTGCAATTCACAATTTGCGTATTTTTTTTTAACTTTTCTTTATAGTGTAGACATAGCCATGAAGTGCAACCACCACACTGACTCCCTTTCAGATCCTTCCTTCAACTGGAATATGCCTGGCAGTATGCTGCCTAGAGTTGTTCCTCCACCCCGTCTCTTCACCATAGGGCAGTGGTTCTCAAGCATTTTGGCCCATGGCCATTTTGCTAGTGCTGCAGCTAAGGAGAATGGTTTAATTTATTATTAAACAGATTAAGCATTTCAACTTTCTCATGTTAGTTTAACAAACTTCATTTTAAATAAAGTAAAATATTAATTTATGTCCAACACAAAAGGTTTCAATGTTTTCTTTGTTTATGGCAGGGGTCGGTAACCTTTTTTGGGTTGGGGGCCACTCGTTAATTTATGTCCAACACAAAAGGTTTCAATGTTTTCTTTGTTTATGGCAGGGGTCGGTAACCTTTTTTGGGTTGGGGGCCACTGACCCACAGAAAAATAAGTTGGGGACCACAAGTGAGAAGCAAAAAAACTCTTCCACAAACCTCCAACCCTCACGAATGTGACCCCCAACTGAGACACCTTGCTTCTCTGGCACTCCAGCCCCATGGGGAGAAGGGAAGGGACAGGGAGGATTGAGGTTCAGGGCTTCCCATAGGCCAGATTTACTTGTCTGGGGTTCCAGAGTTAACAGATTTGTGTGGACCCTCTTAGGCTCTGGCGTGGGGACAAAAAAGAGGGGTTCAGTATGCGAGACAGGGCTGCCAGCGAGTGGGATAGGGATCGGGTTGCAGGAGGGGGTGAAGCTGCGAGGTCTAGGTGGGAGGTAGGGTGCAGAAGCAGGCTGGGAGTAAGGTATCTGGCCAAGGGGGAAGGAGCAAGACCAAGGGAGGATGCAGTGTGTGGCCAGGAGGAAGGGTGCAGGAGCAGTGGTGGATGAGGGTAGGTGTCTGGCCAGGGGGAGGTACAGGAGCAAGGGAGGGTGCAGAGTATGGTCAGGATGGTGGGTGCAGAGTGTGGCTAGGAGGGAGCGTGCAGGAACAAGGGAAGGTGATCCTGACCCTGGTGTGGCCTGGCCTTGGAGTTTCAATGATGGGGAAGTTTCAATGGCCTTAGAGTTTCAATGGTGGCAACCCCAGCCCATGTGCTTCTGTGAGAAGAGAGAGCTACTCTCTCTTTGCAGTAGACCCGGAGCACCATCCTTCACTCCAAATCCCTCCAAACTTTGCTCTGCCCCATAGCTTGTACCCTCCGTGTGAACCCCAACCCTCTACCCAAATCCGAAGTCACTTATTCCCAGTCCCACCCCAGTGCTCACACTCCCAGACAGAGCCCTCAGACTTGCACCCCAACTCTCTGCCCCATGCCTGAGCCCCCTCCCATGCTACAAATCCCCTTGCCCTCCTCACTACATAAATTTTGCTATGTGTACCAATAGCAAGGTGATGTGTCTCAAATCACCTCCCTGTTGGTGTGCACAGCAAATTTTATGTGGTGAGGGGGTGGGAAAAATTATAGAGAACACCGGTAGCAACCTAGGTTTTTTAATCCAGGGGTTCAGTGTGTACCCTCATTTATAATTCCAGGTTAGGAATAGTTGAACCCTGGGTCCCAACCTGGGGATCCAGTGTCTGTGGGTCTATGTCCAGACTTCCTAAGGCCCTTCCAACAATGTAGCTGCTCTAGCCTTTTCTTCATGATGCAATGTAGGAAAAGTCAACTGTGCACCAACCTTGACTGCTCAGAGGACAAAGAAGGTTGGCCTATGGGACTGTGGAATACTTTTGGCAGACACCCGGCTACGCCTATACTGGCAGCTTCTTGCGCAAGAACTGTTTTGCGGAACAGTTCTTGTGCAAAAAGTCTTCCACAAGAGTGTGTCTACACTGGCACGTGCTTTTGCACAAGAGATGTGCTTTTGCGCTAGAGCGTCTATGGCAGTCTATTTTAGCCATAGGGGTTTCTTGAGCAAGAAATTCATGTTGCCTGTCTACACTGCCCTCTTGCGCAAGAGCTCTTGCGCAAAAGGGCTTATTCCTCGTGGGGAGAGGAATAACTCTTCCAGAAGAAGCCCTGTTTTCCAGCGCTAGACAGTAAATTTACTTGTGCAAGAACACGCGTGCAGTGTAGATACCCGGCAAGTTTTCGCGCAAGAACAGCTGTTCTTGAGCAAGAAGCCACCAGTGTAGACGTAGCCCCAGATTATGAGTCCAGTGGGGCTGCATTTACCCTGCAAAGCAAAACGGTTTGAACCCTGGGTCCCTATAGGGCCCCTGGGTTTGAGCCTTGGGTTAGTGTGATTTGTTTGTAGACAGAAGGGAGGTTAGTTTTGCGCCTGAGTTTGAACCCTGAACTTTTAATGAGACATAAGCTTGTAAATCACTGAGGCATTTTTGATCATTTTAACCACCATCTACTATTTCATTGACCTTGTTTGTAGAAAACTATTGGATTCTAAACATGAGGGTATCTGTTCTTGGGTTTTTTTAAGTTCCTTATGTAGCGAATCAAGCTGAGTAATTTTCAAACTGCTCAGAAATTAGAACAAACTCAAAGAGATACATTTTTTGTAAGAAAATCCAGTGTTTAGTGCTCCCTCTGCTGGTTCTATAGCAGTAGTTGTTTGGCAACAATAAACAGCTGTGCAGATTTAGTTGTGAAAGATGGTATACAGATAGCAATACTTCGGCATTTCTAACCACGGTACCATATGCTCCTCTGTTTAGACTTCCAAGTGACAGATGCTTTCTAAATATCTATTTAAAAGTTAGGTAGATAGTGGACTAAATTGAGGTTATTTTTTATATTGAACATAAGAGCTACACTAAGTTGATTTTAGCTCTATTCAAAACAAAGGAATAAAATGTCAATATTTGCTGAATGCAGAGGGATAGATTCTGCAGGAATAAATATTTTTAAACTGTAAGAGTAGCATTTTAAACAATGCAGAGGAAATAACAAAGATTAAAAAATGACTTGACATGGAACTTTTAAACACTGGAAATTCTGAAGCATTTCAGATGGTTACATTTTAAGATGAAGCAAGAGAAGCTAGATGGAAATTAATTTTAACTTACCTAACACAGACTCTTACTGCAAAAATACAAAACCAGATTTGGTTTCTTGTCAGTCAGAAATAGCTAGCACTTCTGTGATAGTGTTCATATAACCCAAATGTGTGTCTTTAAATGAGTGTATGACAAGCATTAACTAGACTTCCTAACAGCCGGGTGGATAAGAGGTGCCTTAAGTAACATTGCCTTTAGATTGGAACATAGCAACTGTCTGATAGCACATAGTAATGCTGCACAACAATTTAAGGTAGGAAACAAAGTAAGGGGCATACAATTGAAACGACAGGGGAAATTTAGTTAGGGAGGAAATATTTAAAAGGAATAAAATAACTCCAAAAGAGCAGCTGAATAAAGTTTCTTCAGTGTGCTGGATACTTTGGGCATGAGTCTTGTGTGGTCAGAAGACTTCAATAAGGAGATAAAGTTTTCGAGTATCTCAAAGACTTGGTCTCTCAGCGTATGTCCACATTGCAATAAAACACCCTGTCTGGCTCCAGGACTGCCTGAGCTCAGATGTTTACACTGTAAATTTATAGCCTTTGTGACCCTGACTCAGCTGACATGGGCCAGCTGAAGCCGTTTTATTACAGTGAAGTCATATCCTTGGAACCATATCTTGTAAGGCACTTAGCAGCCTCTATTCCTGCTGATGTGAAAGGGAACTGAGGCTAGGTCTACACTAACAGGTTATTTAAAAATAAGTTATTTTGAAATAATAAATAGTGAAATAACTATTTTGAAATAAGCTTATTCCTCTCCACAAGAAGGAGTTATTATTTTAAAATAACAAGCCCATTATTTCAAAATAACACGCTTGGTAATGTGGATGGCTCGTCTTGTTATTTTGAAATAATTCCACAGAGTAGACATGCCCTGAGGGTGCTCACCAACTTTTAGGATATGGACTGGGGTAGGGGACCCTATCTTCAAATCTGTTAGCAATAATCTCTGCTTCTTCCTCAGCCTAAGCATGTTATTCAAATAGGCCAAGAGTTTGCTCTGTATTGGAACTGTTCTTTATGTCCCAACTTGGTTTTGTTTTGCATTTTCCATGAGAGCTAGCTAACATTTTTTTCATTTGCACATTCTTTTGGTTGTTAAAAAAATGGAAAATTTAAATTAAGCTGAAAAAAAAATGTGTGGAAAATTTTCATTTTGGTTGAAATTTTCCTTTTTTTTTTTAACAAAATACCCTCAAATTTTCCAGTAAAAATATTTATTGGAAAGCTTTTTAATCAAACCATTAAAAAAGTTGCACAAAATTCTAAAGCCAAATTTTTCAACATGTCTGTCAAAATAATTTTAACGCTTTACAGTTGGTTGTAGCTTCCATGTGCTGCACCAACTGGAATCCCATGCTATTTACTGAAGGAAACATGCTGGTTTAGAGAAGGCCTCAGCCTCCATGGCTGGATAGCTAGGAATGCTGCAATGTGTGTGGGGACAAGGAATCACAGTTGCTGTTTTCTGTATGGCATAGAGTACTGTACTATGACACAAAGACTGGCTGGAGTATGCATAAGCCCAGATATTTCCAGTTGCACTGGTAATGTAATTTACACCTCAATGTGCTAGACATACACCCTTCCAGTGTAGCCTTTGTTTCTCTCCCATTGCATTTTTTGCATTTTCAGGACTAACATACAAAAATTCAAAAGAACTTGCACAAAATTATCGTCTCACTGATACTCTCTGAGGGTATGTCTAGACTACATGGCTCCGTTGACAGAGCCATGTAGATGAGGCAGGATGACAAAGGGAAATGAAGCGGCGATTTAAATAATCGCCGCTTCATTTAAATAAAAATGTCCGCCACGCTGTGCCGATCGGTTGTTTGTTGGCACAGCACGGCAGTCTAGACGGGGATCTGCCGACCCCAGAACCCTTTGTCGGCAGATCCTGTAAGCCTCACATAAAGGATCTGCCGACAAAGGGTTCTGGGGTCGGCAGATCCCCGTCTAGACTGCCACGCTGTGCCGACAAACAGCTGATCGGCACAGCATGGCGGCCATTTTTATTTAAATGAAGCGGCGATTATTTAAATCGCTGCTTCATTTCCTTTGTACTATGGAGCCATGTAGTCTAGACACACCCTAACTGCCCATACCCTTCAGTGCCACTGTAGATTCCTAGTCATTTTCTATACGACTATAAAAACATAGTTTTTTAGTTTGCTGCCAGCAAGCATGCAGTTCAAAATTCATTTTTATTGGATTGTCTAAAGCCCCTAAGTGTGTGCACAGACACAGATGGAGACTCACCCCTCCCCAAACAAAATCATATACTGTTTTAGCCTTTTATCTTATTGAACACAGGAGGTTAAAGCGACATAATGAAAAGTCAGAAGCGGGCTGAAGTGGATCAATATATTGCTAAATTCTTATTGAAATTCTAATGCTTTGACTGTTCTATGCAGTTTTATTTCTGCTTAACATTTGCTGAGTAAAAGTCATTGCCCTAGAGATGCAAGCTTTATTGACACAAAGAGATGGAAATGATTAGCTAAAAGGTTTCTCCACAAAGAGAATAAAAATCTGCTGAAACACTGCAGGATGGATCATGAAAAGGAGGCTGAATGAGTTCAAACAAGTTATTAATTTTCAAAGGTACTGCATCTTAGAGCTTAGCATGAACAGATCACACCAATCCTTTATTCTTTATTTCCTTTATAGAATAACGTATGTCTCAAAAAAGCTTTGGGTTATGAAGGGTATATACATCCATGCTTGTTAAATTGCATAAAGATATTTTATCATTTCCTAGACAGATGATTATTTTAATTAAAAAAAGAAATGAATGTAAGTATTTGCACACCCTGGACTTTCATGGGTTAACATTATGGACTGATCCTACAGTTCTGACAAAGTCAGAACTCCCATAGCAGTAAATTCTGTCTATTTGCACTCCTGCCCTCATATATTTTCTATTTGATCTGTCCTGCAGCAGGGTAGGTGTATTACTTATGAGTGTTTAGCTCTTTAGAAATCTGAGATATGCAGGCATAGATTTTGCTCACTAGGGATGTGAACAACTAGTCGACTATTCGATAAGCAAATGCTTATCGGATAGTCGACAGGCTAGTCCATTAGTCTCTTCTTCCTCACTTGCTACCTCTATCAGAAAGAGGCAGCGGGGGGTGGGGGGGAAGTGGAGGGGGTGCTTCAGAGTGGCACTGCTGCATGGAGCCTGGGGCCAGACACTGGGCTTCACACAGTGCTGCAGCTTTGAAACACTGCGTGCAGCCCAGGGCCAGCTGGGGTGTCCCCAGGCTGCCCGTGGCATTTCAAAGGGGCAGCACCTCTTGAAACCTGATGCTGGGCTCCCCATGGTGTTTCAGCACCTCATGGAGCCTGGAGCCAGCTGAGTCTCCAACTGACCCCAGGCTCCACATGACCCTGCCGCTTTGAAATGTCGCGTGGAGCATGGGGCCGGTGGGGGACTGCCCCACTGGCCCCATGCTCCCCGCAGAGCTTTCGTCTTTGAAGTGTAGCAAAAGCCCTAAGGCTGTTGCTACACTTCAAAGGCAGAGATGCCCTATCAATTAATCCAATAGTCAATGCAAATTGCATCAACTGTTCGATTAGTCAGTTAATCAAAATTTAACATCCCTACTGCTCACCATGCATTTGAGCACCCTGAGGAATTGGGCAGGTCTCTGGTTTTTAGACCATATCAAGGAACAGGAGATGTGTTCAGACTTGACTTTGCCCTTCACATAGTACAACAAAAAGTTGGAGACCTTGAACATCAAACTGACCAAGATCTAGTGGAGAAAGGGGAAAATTAAATTCCTGGTGGAGAGTAAGGGCCATGGGAAGGGAGACTCAGTTGGCCAGAGGCATGACAAAGACATGAAATGATTTACTCTCTGGACTACGGTGAGAGATTGTGTGACATACTCTCAAAGAAACTGTGGAACCACCTGATCAGAATCCTGTACAGCAAACAGGAGAAGATTAAGAATAAGCTCTTGAAACAAAAACAACCTTCCATACAAACTTCTACATGGCTGGACTTTTACAAAAATAAGATGAGCCATTTATGACACACACTTTGCTTCCCTGCAGAGATACTAAATGATCTAAACTCCTACATGCCACAGGGGGCCATGACAGTGGTCTCCTTAACTCACCCAACACTAGTGTTAATCTGCTTAGCTACACACTTAGCCTGGCAGAAGAGTCTGTTGTACCTCGGGAGTTTTCTTTCTTCCCTACCAGTCCCACATGCATGATACAGTTCTGCGGTGATCTGGAAGCCTACTTCTGCCATCTCCAACTCAAGGAATGTTTCCATCATGCTACCGAACAGTGTGCTAACCCACAGAAACCATCCTATCAACACTAAAAGAAGGATTCTGCATGGTCTCCTGATGATCAAAACAACAGACTGGACTTCTACATAGAGGGCATCTGCTGACGTTCACAGGCTGAAATTGTGGACAAGCACTTGCTCCTTAACCTTAGCCATGCAGAATGCAATGCCATCCACAGCCTTAGAAGCAATTCGGACATTATAATGAAAGAGGCTGACAAAGGAGGGGCTGTAGTTGTCATGAATAGGTCTGCACCATCGACGTTCTTACATTAAGGAGCTGACAGACTCTACAGGCCCCTGAGTAAGGGGCGGTTGGCTCTGTGCTTGATGGAAGGGGTGGGGCTGAGGCCTCAGCATTACCCAGAGCGTAGCATGTCCTCCCCCAGTCCTGAGTGCTGCCAGGAGCACACAGTGTGGCTCTCTGGCAGTGATTTAAAGAGCTCGGGGCTGACACCACTGCTCCCTTTTAGTCACTAGGTCCTGGGCAACTGTCCCCTTTGCCCCCCACTATTGGTGGGCCTGCTTCCACAGCAGGATTGTCTGGCTATGATGCATAACTTAGAACAGGACTTAGGCTTCTCTAAGCCAGTGGTTTTCAAACTATGAGTCCTGACCCAGTACAGGGTCCTGGAATGTCAGGCCCTGGGTCTTGTTGCTGCAGGGGGATTGGGTGACCAGGGGGGGTGCTAAGGCTGCACCCTGCCCGTCCGGGCACCGCAGGCTGTGCTGGGCCCCAGAAGCATCCAGCAACAGGCCAGGCTCCTAGGTGTGATACTTGAAAGTTGGTGAGATAATACACATGATTGGAATGTTTGTATGGAAGGGTACAGCTTGCTCAGGAAGGATAGACAGGGAAAAAAGGGAGGAGGTATTGCCTTATATATTAAACATGAACACATTTGGGGTGAGGTGGAGATGGACATAGGAGACGGAAGTGTTGAGAGTCTCTGGGTTAGGCAAAAAGGGGTTAAAAACAAGGGTGATGTCATACTAGGAGTCTACTACAGGCCACCTACCCAGGTGGAAGAAGTGGATGAGGCTTTTTTTAAACAACTAACAATATCATCCAAAGCCCAAGATTTGGTGGTGATGGGGGACTTCAACTATCCAGATATATGTTGGGAAAATAACACAGCGGGGCACAGACTATCCAATAAGTTCTTGGACTGCATTGGAGACAACTTTTTATTTCAGAAGGTTGAAAAAACTACCGGGGGGAAGCTGTTCTAGATTTGATCCTAACAAACAGGGAGAAACTGGTTGAGAATTTGAAAGTGGAAGGCAGCTTGTGTGAAATTGATCATGAAATCATAGGGTGTGTCTAGACTACATGGCTCCGTTGACGGAGCCATGTAAAGTAGTTTACTCGACATAGTCAATGAAACGAGGTTTACCGGAGCGGTCGACAGAGGCTTCCCTTGTTGACCGCGCCACGTCTAGACTGCCACGCTGTGCCGGATCAGCTGATTGTCGGCACAGCGTGGTGGCCATTTTTATTTTAATGAAGCAGGGATTATTTATTGACTGTGTTGAGTAAACTACTTTACATGGCTCCGTCGACGGAGCCATGTAGTCTAGACACACCCGTAGAGTTCACAATTCTAAGGAAGGGTAGAAGGGAGAACAGCAAAATAGAGACAATGGATTTCAGGAAGGCGGATTTTGGTAAGCTCAGAGAGCTGATAGGTAAGGTCCCATGGGAATCAAGACTGAGGGGAAAAACAACTGAGGAGAGTTGCCAGTTTTTCAAAGGGACATTATTAAGGGCCCAAAAGCAAGCTATTCCACTGCGTCGGAAAGATAGAAAATATGGCAAAAGACTGCCTTGGCTTAACCACGAGATCTTGCATGATCTAAAAATAAAAAAGGAGTCATATAAAAAATGGAAAGTAGGACAAATTACAAAGGATGAATATAGGCAAACAACACAGGAATGCAGGGGCAAGATTAGAAAGGCAAAGGCACAGATGAACTCAAACTAACTACGGGAATAAAGGGAAACAAGAAGACTTTTTATAAATACATTAGAAGCAAGAGGAAGACCAAGGACAGGGTAGGCCCACTGGTCAGTGAGGAGGGAGAAACTGTAACAGGAAACTTGGAAATGGCAGAGATGCTTAATGACTTCTTTGTTTCGGTCTTCACTGAGAAGTCTGAAGGAATGCCTAACATAGTGAATGCTAGTGGGAAGGGGGTAGGTTTAGAAGATAAAATAAAAAAAGAACAAGTTAAAAATCACTTAAAAAAGTTAGATGCCTGCAAGTCACCAGGGCCTGATGAAATGCATCCTAGAATACTCAAGGAGCTGATAGAGGAGGTATCTGAGCCTTTAGCTATCATCTTTGGAAAATCATGGGAGACAAGAGAGATTCCAGAAGACTGGAAAAGGGCAAATATAGTGCCCATTTATAAAAAGGGAAATAAGAACAACCCAGGAAACTACAGACCAGTTAGTTTAACTTCTGTGCCAGGAAAGATAATGGAGCAAGTGATTAAGGAAATCATCTGTAAACACTTGGAAGGTGGCAAGGTGATAGGGAACAGCCAGCATGGATTTGTAAAGAACAAATCATGTCAAACCAATCTGATAGCTTTCTTTGATCGGATAACGAGTCTTGTGGATAAGGGAGAAGCGGTGGATGTGGTATACCTAGACTTTAGTAAGGCTTTTGATATGGTCTGGCATGATATTCTTATCAATAAACTAGGCAAATACAACTTAGATGGGGCTACTATATGGTGGGTGCATAACTGGCTGGATAACCATACTCAGAGAGTAGTTATTAATGGTTCACAATCCTGCTGGGGTCTGTTTTGGGACCGGCTCTGTTCAATATCTTCATCAATGATTTAGATATTGGCATAGAAAGTACGCTTATTAAGTTTGCAGATGATACCAAGCTGGGAGGGGTTGCGACTGCTCTGGAGGATAGGGTCATAATTCAAAATGATCTGGACAAATTGGAGAAATGGTCTGAAGTAAACAGGATGAAGTTTAATAAAGACAAATGCAAAGTGCTCCACTTAGGAAGGAACAATCAGTTTCACACATACAGAATGGGAAGTGACTGTCTAGGAAGGAGTGTGGCAGAATGGGATGTAGGGGTTATAGTGGACCACAAGCTGAATATGAGTCAGCAGTGTGATGCTGTTGCAAAAAAAGCAAACATGATTCTGGGATGCATTAACAGGTGTGTTGTGAGCAAGACACGAGAAGTCATTCTTCCGCTCTACTCTGCGCTAGTTAGGCCTCAGTTGGAGTATTGTGTCCAGTTCTGGACACCACATTTCAAGAAAGATGTGGAGAAATTGGAGAGGGTCCAGAGAGGAGCAACAAGAATGATTAAAGGTCTAGAGAACATGACCTATGAAGGAAGGCTGAAAGAATTGCGTTTGTTTAGTTTAGAAAAGAGAAGATTGAGAGAGGACATGATAGCAGTTTTCAGGTATCTAAAAGGGTATCATAAGGAGGAGGGAGAACACTTGTTCATCTTGGCCTCTAATAGAACAAGAAGCAATGGGCTTAAACTGCAGCAAGGGACGTTTAGGTTGGACATTAGGAAATAGTTCCTAACTGTCAGGGTAGTCAAACACTGGAATAAATTGCCCAATTGTTGTGGAATCTCCATCTCTGGAGATATTTAAGAGTAGGTTAGATAAATGTCTATCAGGGATGGTCTAGACAGTTTTTGGTCCTGCCATGAGGGCAGGGGACTGGACTCGATGACCTCTCGAGGTCCTTTCCACTCCTAGTATTCTATGTTTCTATGTGTGTGTGTGGGGGGGAGAGTGCACAAGGGTCTGCACACTGCCCCTGCCCCAAGCACTCGCAGTCCCATTGGCTGGGAACTTGCTCCTGGCTACTTCTGGGGAACACATGGTCTGCGGTGCCAGGAAGTTGCCTTAGCCCCCTGCTGTACCATTGACTGGGAGCCACTCAAGATAAGCCCCTCCTGCCCCAGCCCTGACCCCCACGCTCCTAAGCCAGAGCCACCTCCTACAGCCCAAAGTTCTCAGCCCAACTCCAGTCAAATTATGTTGGGTCGTGGGCATCAACAATTTTCTTCAACTGAGTCATGAGAAAAAAAGTTAGAAAACCACTGATTTAAGCTGTGCCAAGGCTGAACTTGCTCCCAGTTGTCCCAGGGATTGTGGGTAGGCTGCAAGGGGGCACATCTCACAGCACAACTTGACCATATCTAAGGATCTATACTGGGCACTTTTAAAAACGTGAGAACTTCTCAACAAAATTTACTAAATCAAAAAGATTAAATACAAATCTCAGTTCAGAGAAAATGAGATGAGAGCTCAGTAAACCTCAAACAAAGCTAGGAGGGTTGAATAAGTATGTATATTGTTGCCGGAAATGTATGGAATTTAATTCTGGTTTCATGCAGGTTTTAAAGCTTTAAGCAGGTTTTATTTTCAATGATTAAATATAATTTTTTCAGTGCTTTTACATGATTAATGTAACAGTCTGATCTTTCTGGGAGTGCATCATAAATACAATCCACATTGGTGTGCTGTGTATGGTGAGTTTTATTGCTGTAGCACTTTATGAAATTATTCTTTGGGAAATCATAGATAGTCAATGAATAATTCAAGGCACAGAATAAAATAAAATCTAATAAGCACTGGGTATGATTGAACTTTGACATTATTATAGTAATGTGTATATATAAACCTCCTTGTTCTTCTGGAACCGAGATTCAAATGTAGCATGATTTTTGTAGGAATAGACATTTTCATAAGTAACTCGTTTGAGAAGAAGGGTGACATTGATTTACTAATTGGTAAGCTGTCAACCTATAGAACTTGGAACTGTTCAAGAGAAGTGACAAAATAAAGGATAATTGCAGAGGAAATATAAGGTTTTGGATGGGGATCCCAAACACACAAAGCAAAGCGCTGGTCTACATTAAGGAGTTATTTTGAAATAATGGGGTGGTTATTTCAAAATCTGTACTCCTGCTTTCCTTGGGGAATAATGCTTATTTCAAGATTGTTATTTTGAAATAGTGTTAGTATGGACGATCTGGTGCTGCTAATTCGAAATAATTGGCCTCCATAGGCCTCTCACACCTGCACTTGTGGCTGCTCTGGCCATACTTGCCATCTTCGCTGCTCCCCTTCTCCTGTGGAGCTTAAAACTCCAGGCTGAAGGAGAAGGGCTTGTGGCATGTGGCCAGCTTGGCAAGCACTGTGCCATATAGCAGGAGTCAATGGAGCCATGGCAGACCCCAATGCTCCCTCAAACTCTTCCACAGCTGCCAGCACACCTGCAGCACTCCAAACTGCCACTGGCCAGAGATACAGGAGAGCTCCAGCCTGGACTGATGTGGAGATCCTGGACCTCACTGTGGTCTGAGGGGAGGAGACCAGCCTCCAGCATCTCTGCACCAGAAAGTGGAATGCTGACATCTATGGCTGGATGACTGCTAGCCTGGCCGATGAAGGCCATACCCGGACCCTCAACCAGGTCCACTTGAAGATTAAAGAGCTCCGGCAGGCCTACAACAAGACCAGTGAGCAGAGTGGATGCTCCAGCATGGCACCACACATGTGCTGCTACTATAAACAGTCACCTCCCCAACTGTCATCATCAAGTCCGGCCAGGATACACCCAGCATCAGCCTCCACGAGGGTGCGGTTGAAGATGACGAGGAGGAGGCAAGCCAGGTGACAATCCCCCCCCTCCCAGGATGTCTCCCAGGCCTCGATCAATCCCGGGGAAAGCACTTCAGGTCAGTTCTATAACTTTCCCTATCTGCACATGGGGGCAGGCAGTGGGCTGCGAGGGGCTGTGCGCTCCTCACTCAGCCTTCTTGGCCTGGGGGTCTCACAACAGCCTGTGCACATGGGTGTACATGGAGCACCAATCCGGAGCACTCAGCCCCATGATGCTCTCACATGGGAAGCCCTCAGTCCTTCTCACAAGGTGCCTGGAGAGACCTGCCTTACTCCGGCCTCTGTGGTGGGACACCTTCCCACGACAAGCCACCACTAAGGAGTCTGGGGTCATGGAACCACACAACAGTGTTGCACATGGCACAGGGTCATCTTGCACTCAGACAGCATCCACTCCTGGTCAAGCGCAGCGATGCAGAGGAGACTGATCTCATGTATGGGAACCTTCTGGGAAGGAAGAGGAGGGGAACCCAGTATAACTCTCTCCAGAAAGTGGCCTCTGCTGTTCACACACACCTCCCCCCAACATTCCCACTCAGCAGGCAGGGATAGAATTTCTCTCTCGGCAGGATGCTGCCAGTGCCAGAGCCAGAGTGTATGAGACACAGAAGGAAGCCGAGCCGCTCCATCCCCCTCTCCCACCCACATCCGAAGGTGGCCAGCACCTTCGGATGCCTACTTGTCCCCGGACTGTGGGTGTAGTGATGCTACCCTAGGATGTCTGTCCCTGCAGGAAAGTGCCCGCTGTCCAGGCAACATATGGCCTTGCTCAAAGCACACTGCCATCATCTGAACCAAGACCTTCACTGTCAGCTCAGAGATTAGGGCTAGGCTTCATACACAGTGTCACCTGGAATGACTGCTCTTGTCACTGTTCTTCACAGCTGAGCCATCTGTGAGCATGATGTGTCCACCACCTCCCAGGCCATCTACCCAACCACACAGGATCTGCAGGATGAAGAGAACCTGGGAGGATCCAATGAGGGAGCAAATGCCCTGCCTGCAGTCCCTTATCTGGGGTCTTGAAGAGAAGCGCCAGGAGTGGGCTGCTGACTTGGAACACCAGAAGGCCTCCTGGGACCAGCTGGCATGCCAGCATGATGCCATCTGCACCTCCCTCACCTTGGTGATGGAGCACATGGCCTTGGGCATGGAGTGGGCCAGCAGCCACCTCCCTGAAACCCCCACCCATGGCTTCCCCTCCTAGCCCCCCCCAGGGGCTCCTGGTCCAGAATATGGAGTGGTGGGACCTCTTGGGCAGCTGAAGCCTCCTGAGCTATCCAAGGCAGGCACCAGCCCCAGCCCCAGCCCCAGCCCCAGCCCTGAGCTCCCCTTTCCCTTTCTCGCTCCTCCATTCCAGGTTCTTTCCCCAGTCCCTCCCCTGTTGCATATCTCCCCAAAACTGTCCTGTTTTTTCAACAAAGAAGGCTTTTTTATTTGCTCTGTGGGCAAGGGGAGGGAAGGTGGGAAGGAGAGTAGGGGAAGGAAGGGCTGGGGGAGGAAAGGCACACAGAAGGAATGCAGGGACCCCTTGTGGAGAGGCATGGGGGAGAGTCTCACAGCTCCTTTGAACAAAACTCTCCCTCAAGGCCTCTCTGAAGAGCACAGCCCTTTGATGTACTTACTGAATGGCACTGGTGTCTGGCTGCTCGTATGCTCTGAATGGCTGTTCAGCCTCTGCCCCCTACCCTGGCAGGAAAGTCTCCCCCTTGCGCTCACAGAGGTTGTGTAGCACACAGCAGACTGCCACCACAAAGGGGTTGTTGCACTCGCAGAGGTCCAGATGGGTGAGGAGACTCCGGAACCTCCCCTTTAAGCAGTCGAATGCACACTTCACCACCATGTGGCACCTGCTCAGCCTGGCATTGAAGTGCTCCGTGGTGGGTTTTGGACTGCCCATGTAGGGCTTCATGATCCAGGGGAGCAAGGGGTAGGCTGCGTCATCCAGAATCACTATTGGCATGTCCACCTCCCCAACTCTGATGGTGTGGTCAGGGGAAAAAGTGCAGGCGTGCATCTTTCAGAAGAGGCAGCATTTCTGGAAGATGCGGGCATCATGTGCCTTCCCCAGCCACCTGACATTGATGTCAGTGAAACGTCCCTTGTGAACCATGAGGGCCAGCAGCACCATAGAGAAGAACCCCTCTCTGTTTATGTAGTCCGAGGCATGGTGGTTGGGAGCCAGGATGGGGATGTGAGTGACGTCTATGGCCCCCTGCAGTTGGGGAAGCCCATGGCGGCAAAGCCATCAATGATGCCGTCCACATTCCCCTGCTGATCCTGCGTAGCAGCTGACTTGGAGCTGACATGGTTGCTGGCCTTGGCTACTTGCAGGAGTATGGCCCCGACTGTGGATTTCCGAATACCGAACTTGTTCCCAACGGAGTGGTAGCTGTCCACTGTGACAAGCTTCCATAGGGCAATGGTGATGTGCCCCTGCAGGAGGATGGCGAGTTGCTTGCAGGTGTCCTATCAGTTGAGGGCAGCACAAACCACTTGTAGAGCTCAGGGAAGGTGCCCTTCAGCATGCAGAAGTTCTGGACGCACTCCTGGTCATCCCACTGCTGCATGACAATGTGGTCCTACCAGTCCAAACTAGTCTTCTGCCATCAGAAGTGACGTTCTGTGGTGTCCAGGGGACTTGGGGGCATTTGCAGCAGCAGGAGTGCTAGGACCTGGGTGAGTAGGGCCTGTGGTCCAGGCTGGTCCTTGTCCTACTGGAGCAGGGTCCTTGTCCTACTGGAACAGGGCCTGTGGTCCAGGCTGGTCCTTGTCCTACTGGAGCAGGGTCCTTGTCCTACTGGAGCAGGGCCTGTGGTCCAGGCTGGTCTTTGTCCTACTGTGGGCGGTGTGGACAGACTGCGCCATGAGGCACAGCATGAGGCCAATGACCCTAGCACTGCTCTGCAGTCACTCTAGCTCCATGTTGTGAGTGCCCACAAGGGCAACCAAAGACACTGCGTCTGTTTTGTGTCCCGTGCGGGGGGTAGGCAATGGAAGAGTGGCGTGTGAGACGAGGAGCCTGTGAAAGCATGTGTGTCAGCTTACCTGACCAGGCAGCCACAGGAAGTGTCCACTCTCCTGGTTCTCTTCCCAGAGTGCTTCCGGGAGCTTTAAGTCTGAGGCAGGCGCCAATCAGTATGGACGTGCTATTTTGAAATAATTCTGAGTAATTTCAATGCTCCCCTGTAGTGGGGAGAAGCTATTTCAATTTTGTTATTTTGGGAGTTATTTCTATTTTAATAATTTTGAAATCATTTCCTAGTGTAGACATGCCCTAATTGTCCACTGGGGGTTGAAAATGCCACCATAAGCAAGACAAAGTAAAAGGGAAAGGAAAGGATGAGTCTTACGAGAGGATAACATAACTCCGATCCCAGGCAGACTGAAACTGGAGCAGAAATCATGGCAAAAGCCACCAATCCCCCTGCTTAAATGGGGGCAGGGAGCTGTAGCTTTGCTGAGGAGAGAAACAGTTACTGTCTTCTTTCTCCCCTAGCACACTGTCATGCTGGACCGCTGGCCTTTTTATGGGCATGAAGGAGACAGATTGAGAGCTGGTTGGTTTAGGGAGGTAGGCTGCAGAAAGATGAGGATTTTGAGGTGAGACAGAGGAGGACTCAGGCAGGTGAGCTGACAGTCTGAATGTTAGTACTGTATTGAGGCTGAGCCTTTGTGGAAGGTTCTGGGGCTTAATTCCCATTCTGTTCCCAGCCTCATGAGTTATGAAACTATCTGGTCTGAACCCCAGGTGTACACTTGATGTTGGTCTGCTAGGAGTCGAGCAACTGATTTCAAATAGAATCTGCACTGGCTCTTCCCATGAACTATGAGGAGCTATCTAGGGCTCTGATTGGTGTGCATGCCCAAACACTGAGTTTTAGTCACCAGTTTAATCCATCTTTAACATAAGAGATGGATTTAAACCAAAATCCCCAGGAACAGAACGGCCTCTAGTTTTAGAATAAGGTAAGATTCAAAATCTGGCCCATCCCCTGTTTCAAACCACACCACTGGCTCCAGACTATGCTCATTAAGAACAACGCTGCTCCAACTACTCCTTACCACTTTCCCATTGATGTATCTATTTTACACAGCAGAAACACAGGGCCATTTTTGCGGCTGTTGTAAATCAAAGTAGCTCCATTAATTTTAATAGACCTAAGCGGATTTATGTTAGCTAAGAATCTGACTTGCTGATTTCAATGGAGCTATACAACCTTAACATCTGGCCCACTGATTTCAATGTAGCGACACTGTTTTACACAAGGTGAGCATATGGCTTGTTCAAACCAGCTGAGTTACATTGATTTAAAACTGGATCAGGCCCTTTATATTTTTGATTGTCTTTTTCTGGTAATTGAAGCAGCAGTAGAAAAAGGAAGTGATGGATAAATGAGCTGTCTAAAGAGGTGACAATCAAGGGGGCAGAATTCTCAATTACCTGGACCGATAAAGATTAGCAAGAATCTTGGTGGATTGCCATGAAAATGACACAAAGATCCATAAATTTGTAATTGCATTTAAGAACTTGCCTCCCATGTTTTTTAGGGGAGTCTAAAAAATTAGAGCAATTTTCTTTTTCTTAGACTTATCACTATTACGCAAATATGGAAATTTGAAAGTGCCTGGGAATAGACCTGTACTTAATTGTGTTGTGTTTCCCCTGCTCTGTTTGGGGATTTGCACATTTAATTTCTTTTGCTTAGCTTGTGAATTAATGTTTATTTCACTAAGCTAAGGGAATCAGCATGATTATTATGGAAGGACCTGGCATAAATGTAAACTAAAATGCAATAAAATACAAAGCAGGAGCTGGTTTGCTCTTGGAAATTGAGTGTAAGAGATCTTGGCCAAAGCAGGTAGGTAAATGCTACATATTATATCAAGCTTTTTTGTTTATCTAAAGAAATTATCAAGTTTCAGACAATTCCTATATTGTTTGCAGTGTTGCAGTGGTGTTGATCCCAGGATCTGAGAGACAAAAAGTAGGTGAGCTAATATATTTTATTGGCTCAACTTCTGTTGGTGGAAGGTACAAACTTTCTGAGCTTCACAGAGCTCTTTATTCAGCTGAAGAAGAGCTCTGTGAAGCTTGAAAGTTTGCACCTCCCACCAACAAGTTGGTTCAATAAAAGATATGACCTCACCTATCTTGTCTCTCTCAGTTCTCAGATTGTCTGTTTGTGGCAAGTGAAATTGATTAGGAACATCATTGTCAATTTGGTCCTGACTCTGTCGTATATTACTGCAATATTTGCGATTGTAAGAAGGTTAATATAGATCCATGTTAATTTTAAAGAACCAAGGGAAAGAATTGCTATTTTCATTGGAAACACATAATTAATGGATTGTTTTAAGTCACTTCTCTGTCTTTAACCCTTAAAACACTGGCTAGTCCAAAGAGACCAGATCACAGCCCAGAGAGAAATCAAACTCTTTCCTTGCATAGGTCTTTCAGTTGTTAATGTAGGGAGCAGGAGGTGCTGTAGGGAGAGAAACCCTTAGTTCTACACTGGATCTGCATCAATGAAAAATAGGAGAAATATGTGAAGTTGTAGCAGTTCCAGCAGCATCGGGCAGGTTAAAGTGGGACCTAGTCAGGCGCCATTTTGGTACGATGGGGGGCACATGTGCATGTAGTGTGTGGGGGGCAAGTGAGGGCTTGGGGGCAGACTTAGGACAGCAGCTTCAGCAGTGTTACCGAGCATGCTCAATACAAGTCAAACAGCAAATTGGAGGGGGGGACCAATCTTGTTTGCCCTCCCCCTCTGACATCACCTCTTTCCAAGGGCTATTAAGAAAACTTGAAAACTAGTTTTTTGGCAGACAACTTAGCAATTATCTGACAGGAGCACTGAATCTAATGCCTATATAAAAGAAAGAACATTAAATAAATATTAGATCCACTCAGCTCTAACACTAACATGTTTGGACATCTTGTGACAAGTCACTTAAGGAACACTGGTTAGGCTAAAATTTTTAAAGCATATTTTTACTTTGTTACAACACTGTGGAGAGAGAGACACACTGTTAGGACTCCTGGGCTCTATCTCAGCTCTGGGAGGTAGGGGAGTCTTGTGGGTTACTGCAGGGGGAAGATATGTCTAGGTTCTATGTAAGAATATCAGACTAGTCATACTAGGTCAGACCAATGGTCCAGTATCCTGTCTTCCAACAGTGGTCAATGCCTAGTGCTTCAGAAGGAATGAACAGAAGAGGTAATCATCAAGTGATCCATCCCCTGTCACCCATTCCCAGCTTCTGGCAAACAGAAGCTAGGGACACCAACCCTGCCCATTCTGGCTAGTAGCTATTGAACTTATTTCATTCTTATTGGAACCCTGTTATAGATTGAACTTTTCCACCATCCCCTGGCAAAGAGTTTCACAGGTTGGCCATGAAGAAATAATTTCTTTTGTTTGTTTTAAATCTTCTGCCTATATATTTAATTGAGTGATCTTCTTGTGCTATGTTAGTGAAGAAGTAAATACCATTTCCTTATTTAATTTTTCCACGCCATTCATAATTTTCTAAACCTCTAGCATATCACCCATTCTTTAGTCATTTTTTCCTAGCTGAAAAGTCCCAGTCTTTTTAATTTCCCTTCATATGGAAGCTGTTCCTTACTCCTAATCATTTCTGTTACCCTTCTCTGTACCTTTACCAAAATCCAATATATTTTTTATTTGATGGGGTGACCGGATCTGCATGCAGTATTGAAGATGAGGACATACCATGACTATATGTAGATGTAATATGATATTTTCTGTCTTATTATTTCAGGGGTGGGCAAAAGAGCCTCCACGGGCCAGATTGGCCCTCCAAGAGGGTTGATCCGGCCCACGGAGGCCCTGCCGCTCCCCAGCCCCAGGCCAATCAGGGCCTAGGGACTGGGGAATGTGTGGCACTTAGAGTCAACCCTGATGGTTGACTCTAAGCCCAGTGACCCGAGGGCAGGGAGCGAGAGACTTCATGTGTCCCCTCTGCCCCCAGGCCAATTAGGGCTTGGAAGCAGGAGGAGCATGCAAAGTTTCCTCCTGCCCTGATCCTGTCCTGCAGGGAGCACATGGCACTTAAAAGAGCCGCGTGCTCCTTGCAGGAAGGGGGCAGGGTGGGAGGACACTTCGCATACTTCCCCCGCCCCCAGGCTCTGATTGGCCTGGCGGCAGGGGAGCGTGCAAAGTCTCTGCCCCCCTGCAAGTGGTGTGGCGTTTCCTTGAAGGGTGGGGGCAGGGTGGGAGAAGACTTCCCGTGCACCCCACCACCCCCAAGCCCTAATTGGCCAGGGGATTGAGGGAAGCGTGTGAAGTCTCCTCTCACCATCAGGGGCACTGATGCCTATAGGGAACGACCACCTGTTCAGTACAGCTGGTGGTTCTCTCGGGGGGGGGGCAGCAGGGGCAAAGACTTCACATGCTCCTCCACCCCCAGACCTATCAGGGTCTGTGGGAGGGGAAGCACCGAAGTGTCCTGGCTCCACCCCTTTTGCCTGAGGCCCCGCCTCTTCTGGGGCAGCCTGGAGTCACTTCAAAAATTTTTGAAGTAGCCCCCAGTCAAAAATTATTGCCCACCCCTGTATTATCTATTCCTTTCCAATGATTCCTAATATTCTGTTAGCTTTTCAGATATTTTCAGGGAACTATCCACAATGATTCCAAGATCTCTTTCTGGAGTGGTAATATCTAATTTACACCCCATCATTTTGTATTGTGACAGACCTAAGGCAGCAGCCTGCCACAGTCTGGTGGAAGGCTGGAATACAGGGCACTGGATAAGTGGTTTTCTCTTTCCAGAATAAACTACAAGAGCCTGCTGAAATAAAATGAAAGCAGAAAAACACCTGGGGCTAATTAATTAGATTGCTCCTTCAGGCAAGTCACTCAACACCTGCAGCCAATTACAGCCAGTGGAGTTGCTTTAAAAGGCCTCCCCTAAGTAAGGAGAGGGGAAAGACAAAAAGTGTCGGACTGGAAGGAGAAAGGGAGGAACAACAAGAAGAAGAAGTTCTGTGTGAGCTGAGAGCTGGTTAACAGGTACCAGAGGGAGACATTTTGGAGGGGTTGTTTGGGGACATGGACCAGTGAAAATAGCTGCCCAGTTGAAAGGAAAAACAATCTTGACTGCTGCTGCTACTTTAGGGTCCCTGAGCTGGAACTCAGAGTAGTGGGCGGGCCTGGGTCCCTCCCAAACCTTCCCCCATGCTAATGCAGAGCCTGTCCCAAGAAGGAAGACCAGGACTATCAAGGGGTTTTCACCTCAAAACCACGGACTAGTCTTTGATGAGTATGGCTCACTAAGCTGTGGATCCTGCCTCCTGTAAAGAGAAATAGGTTGTGTTTAGGACCACAGCCAGTCTCTGAGGCTAATATTATCCATCAGTAGTGTGAGACCCACAGGGCACTGCCAGAACCTTGCACAGTATGTATAGTAGGGATTATATTTTTCTTTGTGCATTATTTTGCATTTATCAACATTGACTTCCATGAAATTCAAATGTTTAAGCTTTGGGGGGTACAAACCCTATTATTCCACACCCTCCAAGAGCATCCCAGGACCCATGGGCTTCAACAGACCCCAAAGGCCATCCATGAAGCCAGCTTCTATATTGAAAAGACCTAGAAACTATTTTCAGTGAAAACTGAGACTAGCATCAGTTCTTGAAGGTGCCTAGAAATCAAGCAACCAGCAGATTTTGCTGGCTTCAGAGATTAGCTCTGCTAAGCCAGGCCTGAGTGGGGACCTTGAGGCTACGTCTAGACAGCGTTGCTATTTTGGGATAACGGAAGTATCTTGAAATAGCTATTCCACGTCATTGGCAGAGCGAGAACTAGAATACTGAAGATTCTGTCTTTCTCTGCTCAATCATCCAGACTTTATTATTTCTCAGACTAAAGGTGAATAACATGTAAGTAATAGAAATTAGACTGAAATATTTCTTAGACATCTCTGTTATGAAATTTAAGACGTTCTTGAAACTATAGTGAGATTTACAAGAGTTGAGTCAAAACTAGAATCTTTCTTTTATCTGAACCTTAGTGATCTATGATGGTTTGGTTGGACCAAATGGAGCTATACTGAATAGTTGAGAATCTGGGCTTTGAATTGCAACTAAGTTTTAGAGCAGCATATCATGCCACAGTAAAGCTGATTATACAACTTTTGTTCTGGAGTTTTGTTTCTTTGATTATAATGGGAAGGGGATCTGGCTGTCTTGGCAATTAAAGAAACCTTAATTTTATGGGACTTTGTTAGACACCTGCAACATCTATTATACACGAGGGGATCAGTTATCAAAAAGGTGACTTTTTAATACAGGATTAAGGCTGAAATGATGAATTCTCCATCTGTTAAACAGACTCAATTTCTGGTGACATTATAAACTGAAAAGGGCAGCAGGCTCCTTTTTCATCATACACCAATCTCAGAAAGAAATTACTGTATAAAACATGCTCAGAACTGAAGGTACAACATATCCAAGTCCTTGCTGAATGGTCTGAAGAATGCAATTTATTATAATGTCACCTGATGCTTTTGCTGGATGCCTTTGGACAAATGTATCTGGTTAAAATCTCACTGAATTTTGTTGTGACTGATAGAAATTGAGGAAGATTGGCCCATCTCAATACCCAATTAAATACTCCAGGTATTGCATAGTACTTGACAACAGTGAGTCTCCAATCTTCTAGAGCAGGGGTGGCTAACCCGTTCCCCCGTTCCAGACAAAGAGCCACAATAGCAGTAGAGACAGCGTGAAGAGCTGGGGCAAAGTTGTTGATTTGAAAAAAAAAAAAAAAAAAAAAAAAAGCAGCCATGGGACAGTGTACCAGCATCTATTTTCCCCCAGTGCAGCTTTTTTTTTTTAACTCAACAAAAGGGCAGGGCCACAAAGACCCGGAGAAAAGTTGTTGAGAAGAAAAAAAAAAGCCACGCTGGGGGAAATAGGTGCTGGTACACTGTCCCACGGCTGCTTTACTAAACCAAGTAAATTGAACTTGAGAAGATTAATCGCAGCAGCGTCTATCTTCCACATAGTGAAGATGTGGCCTAGGGAGCGTGCTGCTGTCTTTAGCACTCCCAGTGTAGATGCAGAGTACACCCACAGAAAGAGTTCTTCTGCTGGTGTAGAAACAGTACCTTGACATCTGCTGTGTTGAAATAAGCACTTTTCTGTTGACATTGCTGCTATATGGGGCTTTTGTCAGCATAACTCTCTCTGTCTCTGTCTCTCTCTCTCTCTCTCTCTGTGTTCTTTTCACACCTCTGAGCAACATAGCCATGCCTTGAAAGAGGGTATACTTGATTGGAAACACTGAGTTTGGAATGTGGTTTAATTGGAAAACTGGACCTGAAGGGTAACTGTAAAGATAAGAGGAAAAGTCCTCAAAAAAAAAAAAAAAAGGCTCCAATTTTTAGAAATGGTTCTAGCTAGTTTGAACGATAAAGGAGAATCAATGTGGCTTTTAGCTTTGATAATGACAGTCAATATGAAATCCCTTGTTTGTTATATAATAAACATCACTGCTGTATAAAAGAACCAATCCTACTTAGTCATTCTGGAGCAAGCCGTCCCTGATGAGAGGGTAATCCCTGGAACGGATTCTTTCATGAGTATTTTGATCAAATGCTTATGTCTCCGTGTTACTGTGGGATGTATTAACTGTTTATTATTTAGGCTTTCTAGACAGGTTTAGACCAATTATACAAAGACCACTCAGCCTTTGGAAATAATAAAGGAGTTTAGATCAAATTGGTGTGATGGTAATATCCCATATAAAACAATGATATCAATAAAGTCCCAACATTTCCATGAAAAAATTCTGATTTTTGATTTTCATCAACATTTTTCTTTTAACATTTTTTAGTTTTGTTGAAGTTTTTTAAACAAAAATTTAAAAATATTCAAGGCAAATAGCTTTTGATGAATTGAAGAGTTAATTAGGTCAAATTCAAAGAGACGGTATTTCTTTTAGGGGACATCAGGTTGGCTTCTCATGTAATCGGTCGTTTAATAGTCAGGATGTCTCACATCCATTACATAGAACCAACTTTACACTGGAAAAGCAACTAAGAGGCTTTGCTGTATCTGACATGTATATTGAGGACAGAAAGCCAATTAATACACTTAATGAAAGCCTGAGTGTTGTTATCACTGGTTATCCAAGAATGGCATATCATGACAATAGCCTTAGTGCTGAATCCTAAAGTCTTTTTCAACAACATGCAAAAGAGCAAGGAGCTTATGTTCTTCTCATCACGGATACCTTTTAGGGTATCACAGAGGTAATTTCACTTTTTATGACTGGGCTGATAAAGATTCAAGCGATTGTAGCTTACAGCATCTGCCTTAGATCTACTTCTAAAAACAGTGGGAACATTTTCATGTAGAAGATAAGACAAAGAGGAAAGAAACAACAACTGCTTTAGCTCAAGTTGTTGAAAATCTGTGCTTCTGAAGCTAGAAGGTTTTGGTTCTGTTCCTTCTGCCCTATGAATACACTGCACACCCTCTGCTGTTCTACACAAGGTCATAGCCATGTTAATTGCCTGACACAGGGAGGACACAACAACAAGGTAACAGGAGCCTGTTTGCAGGAATGAAAAGAAATGGTGCGTAAAGAGAACCATAAAATGAACTTTTTTTCCATGGAAAACTTTGACTTTTCACAGAAAAATCAAGATTGATTTTTTTTTTTTTTTTTTGCACCAAACTGACGGTTTTTGGGTTTGGTGTTTCAGCAACAACTCTCTGCAGAAGGCACACCCCACATCACAAAACATTTAATTTTAGATGAATCCCCAGATTGTTGTGGAAAAACAGTTTAAACAGAAAACTTTCAACAGTTCCCTCCCACTCACAGGTTTGCTTCTTTCACTTGCCCCTAATGTGTGCTGGGCTCTGCTTCCCAGTGGTAATGTCTATAGCCTGATGCCTGTTCGCTGTCCTGAATGAATTATGCGTTCAATGCCTGAGATTGAAAGCATTGATCCTTCAACAGTGTCAGTGATTCTACCTGCCCCATACAGCTGAAGACCTGTGGAGAGGCCAGACTTTGTGTACATGCTGCCGGTTTTCAGATTATATTCGGTATTTGAAGTATTGCCAACTATAAACATTCACAAATCATGACTTAGATCCCACAAAATCCTGAGACAGGCTTAAAAATAATAATTTCGGATTCTTCTTCAAGGAGTGTCCCCGTGGGTGCTCCACCGTAGGTGCTTCAGTGCCACTGTGCACGAGATCGGAGATTTGTGACAGCAGTGCTCCTGGCCAGTTGCGTGCACGAGGAGCCGGTGTGCATTCTGAGGAGGCTATTGCGCATGCGCAGCCTGTCCCCCTACCCCCTCAGTTCCTTCTCAACCGCCGCTGGCTATGGTTGCAGATCAGCAGTATCCTTTCACCTCATTCAATACTTACCTATCTGTAAATAGTTTACCTCAGAAAACCTGTCCTAATCTCTATTCTTTAGCGTTTGTTAGTGGTAGTGATAAAATATTTAAGAGAGGGGGGGAAAAAAGAGAGAAGCATCTCTTGCTTCACTAGTGCGTAACAGCGCATACCAGCCTTGCGCTATTACCGACTCTCCAGGATATGCCGGGTTCACCTGGATTCAAATGGTGTATGACCTGCAAAATCTCCATTTCAATCTCCGACAGCCACAAACAATGCCTCCGTTGTCTTGGGCAGCAGCACATCACAGACAACTGCCCACATTGCCAGAAACTGACCAACCTGTCCAGGAGAGCGAAGGAGCTTCAATTAAAAATGCTCCAAATTGAGAAAAACACTTGGTCGTCTACTGACCCCGAGCAATCCACCCCTCCCAGACAGAGAGCACCTGGGACAGGGTCCGAAAAAGCAGCTCCCTCTGGGTCGAGACCAAAGGATTGGGAGAAGAATAACCCTAATAAAAGGTCTTACTCCTCCTCAGGGACTTACTCTCCATCAAGGAAATGCTCAGTCCACACTAATGCTGCACCCCAACCCACAACACAAAAGGGGTCAGACAAGCAGCGATCTAAAGGAACCAGCAAGGAGAAGAGCTGAAATCCCAAGCACACACACTGTGCATTAGATAAAGCGCTGACAGAGGCGAACGGTAAAGCCTCCTTGTCAACATGGGCCAGGAAGTCTGCACCAGCACCCATGGTTCAAAACAAACCGTGCTTACACATGGTACCGAGCAAGAGCACGTTACCTGATGTGGCACCGCAGAAGCACACGGCACCAACCGCTCATATAAGGCAGCCAGTGATTCAGTTAACACTGCTGCAAACCTTTCCTGCTTCCCATCCTCCGCTACTACCTGCCCTGCCCGATGCCACAGTTCATAGCAACTGAATTGACAATTCAGTCAGTACTGGGGATGCCTCTGTTTGGTACCGATGGTACCCCAAGTACTCTACGGGGCACTCTCTCAGCCACTCCAGCCAGCTCATTGGCAGCGATCTTTAGTGATGAGGAGGATGAGGTGTCCAAACCATTTCACATACTGAGACATTACTTGCATAAGTCTCATCAACGCACTCAACAATGGCAGCCACCACAGTGGGTCCCACCACCTGTCATGCCTAACTGGCCATACTAGGACCCTTGGGTGGTTTACAGACAATTTACACAGCCACAACATCCACCTATGACACCATGATCCCATGCACCAACCAGGCGGTCCATAGAGCATTACAGCTCAGACACAGAAGAGCAGGATCACCCTCCTCTCCACCTGCATATACTTTGGCCACGTCTCCTGATGACACGATAATGCCTACACCATCAAAAATGGGATGATATTAAATCATTCCATGAGCTTTTCAAGAGAGTGGTAGACACGCTAGAGATCCCTCTATCAGATACTCCACAGACGCAACATAAGCTCACAAACATTTTATACACGTCTCTCCAACCAAAATTGGCCATCCCCATGAACGAGGCTCTCATGGACCTGGTCAAGAACGTATGGAACACTCCAGCGACAATCTTGCCAACCTACAAATGAGCTGACAGAAAATACTGTGTAGCTCCCAAGGAGCAGAATTCCTGTTCTCCCACCCAACACCAAACTCTCTGTTCATAGAAACTGTCAATCAAAGAGGGAGACAACAAAATACACATATAGCTCCCAACGATAGGGATTGGAAGAGGCTGGATACGATGGGAAAAAGGGCATACTCGTCAGCAAGCCTACAGATCAGAATAGCTAACTACATCACATTATTAGCAAAATATACACACCACATCTTTGATCAGCTAGCACCTTTTATTGATTCCAGGCACAAAGAGAGAACAGTTCAAAGCAAACATTAAGGAGGCTACACTAATAGCTTGTACAGCCCTACAAGCCGTGCTGGACTCTGCAGACACAGCAGCTGGTTCCTTGGCCTCAGCTGTGGTAATGAGGGCATCCTGACTTCAGCTCTTAGGCTTTCCGAGAGAGGTCCAATCCAGTGCAGAGGACCTCCCGTTTGAAAGTACAAAGCTCTTTGTGGAGGCCACAAACATGTCCCTCCATACCCTGAAAGATTCAAGGGCCACACTCAGAACGTTGGGCATCCAGGTACCTGTGACAAGACGGAAACAAAATAGATCATTCCAACAAAGATACAGACCTCCAGCATTCAACCAACAACAATGACAGTTCGACAATAGATGTAGACAATGTCAAAATAGACACAGACAGATGTCTGAGCAGTCATCCACCTGGCAACCATCAACATCCAGACAACAGATTTGAAGTCCTGGTTGAGGGTCTGACAACCGTGAGATTTTCAAGCAGAATCATCCACACTATTTGGCAGCAGACTAGCTGACTTCTATCCAGCCTGGTCTGCCATTACCACCGACAAATGGGTGCTAGAAGTTGTAAGAACCGGCTACTGCATTCCATTCATAACTGTTCCCCCACCTGTCCCCCCTCCTGTCCGTCTTTAGGGACCCCTCTCACAAGAACTTGCTCTTACAAGAGACCTAACACCTCCTAACCTTAAGCACTATAGAAGAGGTACCAAAACAACACAGGGGCAAAGGTTTCTACTCCCACTATTTTCTTACCACCAAGAAGTCGGAGGTGGTGGAGACCTATCTTGGATCTCTGTAAACTCAGCCGGTTCGTCAGATACCAACGCTTCAAGATGGTTACCCTGGCTATGATTATACCTGCCTTGGAAAAAGGAGCATGGATGTCTACCCTTGAATTCCAGGATACTTATTTCCACATATCAATTCACCCATCACACATGAGATTCCTCCATTGCACAATAAAGGACAGACGCTTCCAATACAGAGTGCTACCATTCGGACTTTTGACAGCCCCACTAGTATTCTCAATAGTACTCTCAGTAGTAGCCGCACACTTAAGCAAAATCTGAATTACTATATTCCTTTACCTTAACGACTGCCTAATAACAAGCTCTACACAACAGGAAACACAGCAAGCGGTCTTGACAATCAGAACCCTCTTCAACACACTAGGGTTACTGTTAAATGTGGCAAAATGCACTTTGTCCCCTACACAAACTCTGGAATTCATAGGGGCAAACCTAGACTGTGCAAAAGCCAGAGCCTACCTATCACACCACAGATGGCTTTCACTCAAGCTCCTGATAGAAACAGCATAGTCAAGCCCATGTATAACAGCACGATTATGCCTGAAAATAATGGGGCATATGGCAGCAGCCACATTGTAGTACTTCACGCTCGATTACACATGTGACCATTGCAAGCGTGGCTGCGCACAACATATCGGCCTTACATTCATCCTTTGAGCAAAAGCCTTACTATGCCCAACAAAATAAAATCCTCCCTTACATGGTAGACAATACACAACAATGTATGTGTAGGAGTCCCCTTCCAACAGATTCCGCCATCAGTAACAATCACTACAGATGCCTCGCTCCTAGGTTGGGGGGCCCGTCTACATCATGAGCTCGTACAGGGTCAATGGACTCATGATAAGACCAAGTACCATATAAACCTACTAGAGCCGTAAGGAATGCCTGCATGCACTTTCCTCCTCCTCATTTGAAACAAAATGGTACAAATACTAACAGACAACATGTCTACAATGTACTACATCAACAGACAGGGAGGAGCATGTTCACATCATCTATGCCAAGAGGCCATACGCCTCTGGGAATGGTGTATCCCATGAAACATACACCTGATCACAACCTACCTACCAGGAAAAGACAATACACTAGTGGACAATCTAAGCAGACAATTCCCACAAAACCATGAGTGGAAGATAAACCAATCAATGCTCACTCACCTCTTCAAGAAATGGGGCTTTCCAAAGGTGGATCTATTCGCTACACACAAGAATACTCGCTGCCCGCAGTACTGCTCAAGAGTGGGCATAAGTCCCCGTTCCCTGGGGGATGCCTTCAGTATAGAATGGAATGTACACCTGGCATAGGTGTTCCCGCCATTTCCCCTTATACAACGAGTGATCCTCAAGATCAAACGTGACAGAGCCAGAGTAATACTCATAGCACCCAACTGGCCCAGACAAATGTTGTACCCGTACCTGCTACAGATGAGCGTTCGGCCACCACATTGATTCCCACCTGTCACGTCTTTGCTGACGCAATGAAACGGTCAAATTCCCCATCCAGCCATCCACAAGTTACACCTCCAGGCATGGATGCTAGCTGGTTAAATTCCATGGAAAGGACTTTTCCGGAATCAGTACTGCTCATCCTTACAAATTCCAGATGACCTGCAACAAGAAAGATGAATGATCAAAAATGGAAAAGGTTCAGGGCCGCCACATGGGCGTCAACACATACCTTCATGCAACATTATGCGATACAGACATTCACTGAGTCAGAAACAACATCTGGCCACACAATACTCTTGGCCACGCAGGCTCAGCATTCAAAGCTCCCACCTCCTACTACAAATACTGCTTCGTAATCACCTAAGGTGGAGCACCCACGGGGACACGCCTCGAAGCAGAAGGGAAGGTTACTCACTTGTGCAGTAACTGGAGTTCTTTGAGATGGTTGTCCTGTGGGTGCTCCACTACCCAACCTCCTCCCCTCTGCTTCGGACTCCAGGATATCTGGCTCAGAGAAGGAACTGAGGAGGCAGCCACCTGCGTGTGCACTCCAGATTGCATGCACTGATGCTCTGCCCGCGCAGTCGGTCACAGGGCACTGCTATCACAAACCGCCAATCGAGAGTGCAGTGCTGCTGATGCACCTGAAGGTGGAGCATCCACAGGGACAGCGATCTCGAAGAACTCCTGCTACTGCACCTGGTGAGTAACCTTCCCCTATGAGGACTAGAAGCTATTTTAAAAAAAGTAAACTAGAGCTGAGGGTCTCACCTGAGCATATGTTTCCAGGAGCGAGGGCTTTAAGGAAAATATTGACTATCTCACGATAAAATCATGAGAACTGGCAGTGTAGCAGCTACTATTGGTTTTTTTTTTTTTAAATTTGTGTATGTGTTGAGCCAAATTCTACCTTCAGTGACACCCATAGAAGCCTGCAACTTCAAAATTCTGCACTTATCAGGAACAAATGGATATTGGAAGATGCATCCTTTCTGAGAATATTGAAATCAATATTATGGCACCATCATATAAACCTACAATAATGTCATGAGATGGTTGTGCTTATATAACTGTTGGAAGGCTATGTAAGGACGAAGTGTTTCTGTCTTTCCAAGTGATGTTCAGTGAGGAACATTCTGTTCAATCCTTGAGGAACAGCCACACTATCAGGATTCAAGTAAGCTACATATACAAAGAAATGCAGTTCCCAGGAATAGGCATTGTGCATTGGTGAGGTCACATTATCAAGATGACTTCAATCAAAGCCTCTTTATGCACAAACAATTTTGTGCATGCAGGTGATTTGCACATATAATAATGTTTACATTTACTTGTGGGCACAAATGTTAGACTTGCCATTTAGAATGTGTACAGTCTGCATGTGAATTGAGTGCAAGAGGATTTTGCATGTGTAATTCTGGTGTTGGTGCACACAGTGGATCCTGTGCAACCAATGTCTATGTGAGGCCATCTTTGGCAATGTAGAGGCTGTATTTGGAAATTTGGATGAGTAATTAGACAATTTCCTCAGCTCACTTGGAAGGGCACACTGAACCCACACAATGTTGTTTACTATAAGGAATTGGAATAGGGATGTAAAATCCTGTTTAATTAGTTAACCGGTTAATTGTCATGTTTACTGGTCAACTGATTAAATGGGAGTGTCCCCTTACCCCTTGAGGCCGGGATGGAGTGACCCCTCCCTGGGAGCAGGGGCTGCTCTGGTCGGGCTGAAGCGCCCCAGCCAGTGGTGCATGTGGATAGGCCTGCTACAAGTAGGGGCTGCTCTGGCCGGGCTGGAGGAGCCCTAGGGTGTTGTGGGCAGGGGCACTCCAGTCCAAGCTGGAGCAGCTGGTTAACTGTAACCAGTAAGCATCACCCAGTAAGGTGAATTTGTAAACTAATTTCCTTTTTTTCGGGGTTTCTGACAGTAAATAAGGTTGGCATTGGCCCAGTCAGGATCATTCAGAGTAAGACATTTATATTTTCACTGTCAAAATGAGGCTGTTTGTTAAGAGCCAGGTTTTAAACAGGTTTGTTAAGAATGAATAAACTAGCCTGAGGTTGATTTTTCTAGTCACTCTGAGGACACCACTAAGGTTGGCTGGGTGCTCCGTATACAGACCAGATTCACCACAGTGCTGCCCTGACTTCCTGAAGGTGGACATTCTGCTCCCAGCACAGTTCCAAGACCAGGCTTCTTTCAGCCTCTTCCACCAGGCTTCTGTGGAGCCTCTGGTAGAAAAAACCCAGACTTTCCCTCCTATCACCCCTGAAGAAGGGAGGAGGTGGAAATGCCACATTCCCTGGAATGGAGTGCACCTGATAAGGGTGAGGCTTACTAGTTAACCAGTTAACCTTTTACATCCCTAATTTGCACTCGTGTGATGCTGGCCCAATCTCTGTCACTGAGAAATACAATACAAATCCATGTGTCCCAAAGATAAATGTGGCTTGTGTGAACTTGCTGACAGTCTTCGAAAAGGTCAGAACTAAATGCAGTACAGTCCCATTTATCACAGTGAAACTGGAGACGCGGTATTCCTTTGGATAAATGGGGAGAACAGAAAAGTAAGTGAGTAAGTTAGGACAGAGCTGTGAGTGCCAGGAAGTTGATCTGCATTGGTTTCTCACAAAATGGTATACAATATGTAACATATGATGTCAGTGGTGTAAAGTTTATACCATCTGCATAGCTGATGAAGTGGGCAGCTATTGAGACCTGTAGATCAGATCTGCGTGCCTGAGCTCAGTTGGGGTAAATGGAAGCAGTGGAGCTTTGTTGACTTACACCAGCCCACCACTTGAACTCAGGGCCAACTATAGGGAAAATAGCATCCTGGATGAAATTGCATTTTGGTGCCCCTGACCCCATGGTTGTGGTGCTCCCCATTGCTCCTGCTCCTTAGGCTCCTCATTCTCCCTTCCCCCCAAACCCTGCACATCCCTCCTGTACCCCAACCCCTGCAGTGTGCCCCCTTCACTCTTACTCCTGCAGAGCATCAGGACAGCAGTCACCTTGAGGGACAGCAAAGCCTTTTCACTGCGTGCGCTGGTTGCCCTTGAGGACACCACAGCTCTTCTGCCATGGAGCTGGACTTGCTGCCAAGCAGTCTCCAGCTCCTGGACTTAATGATGCATCTCCTGGTGCAGTTTTTGCAGGCTGCCCGCATGGCACTGCAGAACCAGGACCCGTAGCTCCCTGCAGGGCACTTCCTCATCTCTCTCCACATGCTGCTCATGCAGCACATCCCCTCCTGCCCTCCCCTGAGTACCGTGCAATTGCCACTTCTGGCGATGGGACACCAGTTCTGACTGGTGGGACAACCAGCAGTGGCTCCAGAATTTCCACATGCGGAAAGATGCCTTCCTGTAGCTGTGTGAATGGCTTGCCCCTGTCCTCAGGTGATGGGACACCCACATGCCACCCACCATCCCCCTCCAGAAGCTGGTCGCCATTGCTCTGTGGAAACTTGCCATGCCGGACAATTACTGCTCTGTTGGGAGCCAGTTCAGTGTGGGGAGATCAACTGTTGGGGTTGTGGTCATGCAGGTATGGCACTCTATGTTATTGGGAGGGAGGTGAACTGCTGGAATGGGGTTCCCTAGGGAAGGGCAGGGGTGGAAGCTCCCTCCCTGGGAGGTTTTCCAGTCCCGCCTTCACAAAGCCCTGCCAAAGGATGGGGTAAGTAGGGGTTGAATCTGGTGAATGTCCCTTCCACTTCCTTCCCTTCCCGGCAGGCTCTCCTAGCAGGGGGTTGGTGTCCTCTGCCTCACCGCAGTTGCCCAGGAGTGCATGCTGCCCCGAGAGACTGGGCATGCCCATGTGCCATGCACAGCACTGCTGTGTGTGTCCCTGACCCCATCCTCCTTAGTGGTGGCTTGTGTTGGGAGGGTGTCCCACTACAGAGTTGGGAGTAAAGCAGGCCGCTCCAGACACCCTGTGAGCAGGAGCATAATGGTTCTCTGAGTCAGCCTCATTGGAGCTCTGTGCTCTGGACTGGTGCTCCGTGTGCACCCACGTGCACAGGCTGCTGCACGATCCCCTGGCTGAGAAAGCTGGGTGAGGAGTATGCAGCCCCTTGCTGCCCACCGCCTCCCCCCATGTGTGCCTAGGGAAAGTAATGGAGCTCACCTAATGTGCCTTCCCTGGCTTCAACTGATCCATGGGCAACATCCTGAGAGGGTGGTACCAGCTCCAGGGACTGGTTGAGCTCCTGGCTGGCAGGCATTGTGGCTTCACTGGCCTGTTCCTCCTCCTCCTCAGCCACAGGTCTGCCTTCTGGGAGGGCCATTATGGGTGTCTCCAGCCCAGATTCCACAACAAGGGAGGGGGAAGGGACTGGCCTCCCCACCCAGGATGTGGTAGAGCTGGTCAAAGTAGGAGCAGGTCTGGGGTGCTGTCCATGAGCGGGATCTGCACTCCCTGGCCTTAGTCTAGGCCTGCCTGAGCTCCTTGACTTTCACATGCACCTGTTCCAGGGTGCGCATGTGCCCCCTCTGACCCAGGCTGTCGGCCATCTGGCCATAGATCTCAGCGTTCCTGCGCCTGGTGCGGCGATCCTAAAGATTAGCCTTGTCTCCCATTTCTGCACCAGTCCAGGATGGGGCCCACCTCCTTTGCCCCCAGGCAGGGGCTTGGGAGCTGCCTGCAGCAGTGCTGGCAGCCATGGAGGGCTCAGGAGGCATGCTGGGATCTGCCATGGCAGGAGGGAAGGCAGAGCTGGGTGCTGCAGTGTGGCACATGACTATCAGGGCCTGCCTTGTGCCACAAGCCCTTTCCTCTGTGGCTGCAGCTATAAGGGCTCCTGGGGAAGGGGAACTATAGAGTTCTGATGAGTGCAGACAGAGTGTCCACCAGGGCACCTGTGGGAAGCCCAAGAGGCCACTTATTTTGAAATAACCACAGCTGCTCTGTCTGTTTCAAAACACAGCCTGTTTCAAAATAACTATTTCGAAAGAGGCATTATTTGTAAAATGAGGGTTACAGAATTTGGAATAAGATATCCATTATTTTGAAATTATTTCAAAATAATGGGCTTTGTGTAGAGCTTACTTTATTTCGAAATAATGCTGCTGTGTAGATGTGCCCACTGAGAACAGCCTCTCTCCACCCTCTTTGGAACCCCCCCTTCAGGTAGTTGAAGGCTGATATCAAATCCCCCCCCCCCTTATCTCTTCTGTAGACTCAATAATCAGCTGTTTGTACAGCTGTTTTTGCACAAAAACCTGTGGAGCGTCCATACCTCAAATGAGCTCTTGTGCAATTAAATGAGCAGTTAAATGGCAGAACAGAGGGCTTTTTCACCATAGGTAAACCTCCTTTTCTGAGGCATAACTGCTTTTAGTGCTACAGCTGTTGTGCAAGAAGGCAAGTGTGGATGCTCCAGAGGGGTTTCTTGTGCAAGAAACCCCTATGGGAAAAAACACAGGTGCTCTGATGGCTATTCTGTGAAAAAGCACATGGCAGGTGTGCAAAAACTCTTGCGCAAAAGGCTTCTTGTGCAAGAAGCATGTAGTGTAGACATAGCCTTAGTCGTTGATCATTACCCATTGAACCCAGACAATCCAGCCAGCTTTCTATCCTCCTTATAGTCCATTCATGCAATCCATACTTCTTTAACTTGCTGGCAAGAATACTGTGGGAAACCATATCAAAAGCTTTGCTGAAGTCAAGGGACATCATGTCCACCGCTTTCCCCATATCCATAGAGACAGGAGCTCTTTCAAGCTCTTTAATAACATTTAATTCCTTCTTTTCCTATTGTATCCAAATACTGCAAATAATGCCATTTATTGTACTGTGATGCTGGTTCATTGGTTCTGAGCAATAACTTTTCCCTTAGTTCTGTTATCCAAAGATTAATATTAGTGTGATTGATTCATCTGATTTTTTTCAACCTATTTCAATTTTATAGACCTTACGCAAATAGATGCTATTTGTTCTTCTTTATTTTCCCCCTCACAGTCACCATTCCCTGATATTAAGTCTTCCAGTTGCCTGCATCCTTTATATCAGGGTGTGCTGTTGCTGAGCAACACAGGATTGCTCTTTCAAATTATCCAGGGTTTCTACAGCCAGCTTTCTGAGCTGTGCAGTGGGGAAGCAGTAATACTCCTTAATGCTCTGAAAATATGCCCGGGTTTAGTTCAAATTATTATTGAACGTTTCTAGTACTTGGGCCATAATATACAGACAATTGACAATATATCTGAAAAGTTATTTGATATAGTTTCACTTCATTTTTAATTTACTCCTGCTGTGCAGATCGATCGATCCTATATTTTTTTATATATATATATATAATTAAAAGCATAAATATCGTTAGAAAAACATTTCTAAATGGAAAGATTTATAGCTAAAATCTTATTTAACTTTGCAGACAACCTAAAAAGTCTTTGTCCTGTTCTGCTTTCAAAATGCAATATATCACATTCCCCACCCCTGGGGTTTTAAGTGAAAGCCCATATATTGCGAGAGTTGGCAACACTATTATAGTCTAACCTGGCCTTAAAACCTGAAGGCCTATTATCTAACAATGTTTAGGTGCCTTTTTCATCATTGCCCCTGTTCAGTTAGGATCAGTCTTGGTTGCACCACCATTGACGTCAGTAGGTACGTCTAAACTACATGGCTCCGTCGACGGAGCCATTTAGATTAGTTTACATGAAAAAGGGAAATGAAGCTGCGATTTAAATAATCACCGCTTCATTTAAATTAAAATGGCTGCCGCGCTGTGCCAATCAGCTGATTGTCGGCACAGTGTGGCAGTTTAGATGGGGATCTGTCGACCCCAGAACCCTTCGTCTGCAGATCCTGTAAGTTTCGTTTCATGAGGCATAAAGGATCTGCTGACGAAGGGTTCTGGGGTCGGCAGATCCCCGTCTAGACTGCCACATTGTGCTGACAATCAGCTGATCGGCATAGTGTGGCGGCCATTTTGATTTAAATGAAGCGGAGATTATTTAAATCACCGCTTCATTTCCCTTTGCCATCCTGCCTAATCTACATGGCTCCGTCAACGGAGCCATGTAGTCTAGACACACCCAGTGTGTTGGCACAGGGGTAAATGACAGCATTTTGCCAATATTGCTGTTTACCAGTCACTTGGTCATTGTATCTACACTGCTAGGGGCCCTCAGAGCACCAAACCCACTTTGATGATAGTCCATTGTGTAAAGATATTTAGGGTTCAATCGCCTAATACACCTGTGCAATGGGAATAAAAATGCTATATTTAAGGCAGCTCCTTACATGCCACCATGGACTACCCATAGAACAGGGTTGAAAATGGGAGGGGAAAGCAGCTGTGAAGCAGTGGGCACGAGTGATGTGCAAGGACAGCCTTGGCTCTGCCGAGGCCTACCAACAGGCAGAAGCAAAGTGGGCAGCTTCCTGGGTAATTCAAAAGGGTCAGGGGTTCCTGGCTGCTACTGCCACCACTGTGGAAGCAACAGTGGCCAGAGCCCTGGATCCTTTACATCACTGCTGGAGCCCCATGCAGCATTTTCTGGAACCCTCAGTGATGCTGAGATGCCGGCCGAGGGGAGGCTAGTCTCAGCCCTGCCCTTTCCGCCAAAGACCCTGCCCCTTCCAGGAGTGCGGAGTCACACCCCGCCACCATGGGTTCAGCAATTCTGTTAGCCCCCGGGCTTTGCCACCCTTCTAATGTGCTGGGCAATGCAGCTGCCATGGAGGAGGAAATGAGGCAGGCTGGGTAAAATACTGGTTCAGCTTTCTCCCCACACTAGAACAAGGGATAAGTAGTAAAGGTACTGTCCCTGTGAGTCACAATTTGATCCTTGTCTTTGGGCAGTGCAACTATAAACTCAGGATTTATGTACCTGCATGACCCATCCAGCCCTGGAAGTCTTTACCCTCTGCAAGGCTATTAACTTGTTCTTTTCTATCATTCATGTTTATTATGAAACAAGCTGTATTAAACACAGCATAGGTTGATCCTGGATTGGTTCATCCCTGTGTCCCCCAAACTCCTCTAGAAGTTGACGGGGAGTTTTGGTGTACAAGGAGTGTAGGGTTACACTCTTTGTGGATAAATAATGTTTTCTGGATTCCAACTTTCAGAATCCATATGGCGGGGGAGGATGGAAAACTCGCCTCACTTACAGCTTTTGCTCTTTCCCCTCTTTTCTCCTGTGCAGATTAATGCAGAAATGTAAATATTTAGAGTGGCAATGGGAGCAGATCGCACCACATCTGCTAACTTGTAAGAAACAGATCTCCAGAAGGCCTAAGGAGTTTGGCAGTGGATATGAAGGGACTAGTGTGCTCTGCTGTAGAGCAGGGTTTTCAAACTTTTTCCTCATGACCCATTTGAAGAAAATCGTTGATGCCCGTGACCCAACATAATTTGACTGGAGTGTGGGCTCCAGAATGGTACTGAGGATGAGAGCTTTGGGATGAAGTAGGGGGCTCTGGCTTTAGAGGGGTCAGGGCTGGGACAGGAGGAGCTTACCTTGAGTGGCTCCCAGTCAGAGGTGCAGTGGGAGTACTAAGGGCTAAGGCAGACTTCCTGCCTCTCCTGGCATCACAGACTATGCTGCACACCCGAAGCAGTCAGTAGCAGCAGGTTCCTAGCCAATGGGAATTCTAGTACTTGGGGCAGAGGCAGTGCACAGAGCTTTGTGTGCTCTCCTCACCACACCTAAGAGCCAGGCCTGCTGCCAGCTGCTTCTGGGGTACAGCTTAGTCTGCAGTGCCAGGACTGGCAGGTAGCTGCCTTAGCACCCCCACTGGTCACCTAACCCCCCTGCAGCAACAAGACCTAGGACCTGACATTCCACTACCCAGTACTGCAACCCATAGTTTGAAAACTACTGCTATAGAGGGCTCTGACAACGTAGGTGCGGGGTAAGTAAGAAGTTTAGGCTCTAATTAAAAAAAAAAAAAAAAGGCACATGCCTAAAGTTCAGCACATGCTGCATTGCTTGCCTGAATCAGGGCCTGAGGCTGCAAAAGTTTGATTTATAAAATTAGCTGTTGAAGTGAGTTTCCTACACAGATTTAAAGAAAAGCAAATCAGGAAAAATGAATAAAACCAAACAAGGTCAAAATGGTAAATTAAAATAGTCTGCAGCTGGTGCCTAGAAACTGCCAGAAACATTAAAAAAAAGATGACACTTCCATTTTTCATTACCTTCTGAGCTTTGTTTGTTTGTAAGGTCTGGTTCTTTTACATTGATTTGACTGGGATATTGTAGAACTAGGAGTGTTTTTCTGAATGTTGTTAAAATTGCTCACATTTGCATCTGTACTCTAGGGAGAGAGGACAATGGGAGGATTCATTTCTCGGTGATTATGCTCACTTTCAGTTTTGAGAACTTTGAATACTTCCTGTGTTTGATTTGGATTTGGATTGTTGGTTTATTTTTGTTGTCTTCCAGGCCAAAAGCACAATGGGGAAATACTTGGGGAAATGAATTATCTGATCTTGGAGATCTTATTTAATACATTAAAGAATAAAACACAAGTACTTACATAAGAGTGATTAAGTGGGCATTGGAGGCATATTTACATCTAGGAATGTAAAGGGTTAATCGGATAGATATCATCCTTACCATTCTTCATACTACTTGCCACCTTTTCATTACTCTACTTATTGATGAATGTGGCATTCCTGGTCACGTTTACTTCGGCCAGAAGAGTTAGTGAGATGGGGTGCTCATGGCTGATCTCCCATACACATCATTTTTCAAGAACAAAGTCACCTTACGTCCACATCCAAAATTATTTTATTACCAAAAATAACTGCTGCATTTCACTTGAATTAACTTGTTCACCTCCTGACATTTTATCCTAAGCCACGCAGTAACCCAACAGAGGCTGCCCTACACACTCAAGATGTGAGAAGTACTCTAGCGTTCAACCTCAAAAAAACAAAACCTTTCCAGAAATCCCCTAGGGTACGTCTAGATTACATGCCTCTGCCAACAGAGGCATGTAAAATAGGCTACCTGACAATCAGTGAAGCGGGGATTTAAATATCCCTGGCTTCATTAAAATAAAAATGGCTGCCGCGCTGTGCCGGCTTAGCTGATCGTCGGTCGGCACAACACACGAGTCAAGACGCGGATCAGTCAACAAGGGAAGCCTTTGTCGACCGCTCCTGTAAACCTCGTTTCACGAGGCATAAAGGAGCAGTCGACAAAGGCTTCCCTTGTCGATGATCAGCTGAGCCGGCACAGTGCGGTGGCCATTTTTATTTTAATGAAGCCAGGGATCTTTTAAATCCCCGCTTCATTGACTATGTTGGGTAGCCTTTTTTATATGCCTCTTTCGGCAGAGGCATGTAATCTAGACATATCCCTAGATTTTACCTCTATGGCCGAGCGTTAGAAGGGGGATGCTATTCACTCAGACTATCAAAATTTGCCATCTCCCAGCTCTAGCAAGGAATTGCTCTTGCTCTGGCCCTGCAGCTGTTCTTATAGTGCTCTGCTGGATCCTGATTGGCTGCTTCCCATACAGCCACTCCAAGTAGCTCGGAGGACCTCTCTACTTGCCCTTGTGGGGTGTGTCAAGACCACAAGTCCTCTAGCAGAGGGCTTAGTGTACCCCATCACAGTTCCTTAATGATGTTCTGTTACTAGAAATCTGTAAGGTGGCCACTTGGGCCTCTGTCAACATATTCATGACCTGTTATGTAATCAAATAGGATTGCAGAACTGATGCTGTAGTGGCCTTCCAGTACTTACTGTAATGACTGAAATGAATCCAAAGTCCCCCCCCAGCTCTCAGAGGGGCACTGCCCTACAATCACCTGAAGTGGAACACCCACAGGAGCTGTCCATAGGACAGTTAGGGCAGCCATCCCAGGCCACACGCTTTGGAGCATTAGCCACTGTTGGAAGATAGGAGACTGGGCTAGATGGACCTTTGGTCTGACTCACTATGGCCTTTCTTATGTTCTTTTCTATTGTTCAGAACATCAACTGAGTTTGCTGGTGATGGTTTGAGTCCAAATGACCACCTACAATCCCTGATTCACTTAATTGGGAGAGAGGCATGTGCACTGCAGCCAGTCCTGGTGCTATCACGAGGTCCATTATCTAGGACATCAACACAATAGGGTAAATGTCATTGCCTGAAGAGCTGAATAAAGTTCTAACCTAACAATATCAGTGTATTTTCTTCTTTGCTTTTGGCCTTTTGTCACTTACTTGGGTCATTTGGCCTTCAACTTGTGCCCCTTTTCTGGGAAAGCTGCCAGGAATTTTCATACAGAGAAAGCACAGAGAGTTAATTAAGCACTAATGGCTGACTGGAGGGCGTTTTCTGGCATTTAATGACCAACTGCAAGAGTTGAGAGCTGGAGACTTCTCTGCACCCAGTTGATCATTACCTGCCAAGAAATACCTGACACAAAGGACATTATTGATGCTGTAAACCTGGTGGAAGGCTTTTTCTCTGGGAGTAAATGGGAAAAAGACTTATTAGGCTGTTTAGGAGGAGAAATCATACTATGAAGTATGAGTGTATAAACACACTAACAGGTTCATTAAATTAATGAAGAAGAGCTCTGCTCTAACTTAGCAGACTTAGAAGTCTCTGGGCAGAAACTCTTCTCAATTGTGCAGCACTCTGGGATTCTAGATATGCGGAAAATGGAGTGATGAGCCCGCGATAACATGCTCTGTCTTAATCAAGATCCTTTTGAAGTCCATGCCCATTATAGTCAGTGATTTTAATTTAGTATTGTGTTACATTATGATTAATTAATGCTATATTTTATATGCTTATTGTATGTTAATTATAATTGATTTGTAGGATTATAAAAGCATAAGTGATTAATATTTAGAGGAGCTAGGCAGTAGACAAGCTGAAATTCAATAAGGCTGTAGGTTAGGGTGGGCAAGATACCGCCTATAGGCTGGATTCAGCCTGCCAAGCCTCTGAATCCAGTCCATGGCCCATCCCGCTGGGACCGTCAGACACAGAGCAGCCTCAAGCTGCTCAAAGCAGCTGGCTGCTCCACGTGCATCTCTGCTTCATGCAGGGCAGGGGAGGGGAGGGGGATGAAGGCTGGCTTCACAGGCCGCCCCCACCCCAAGCATAATCTCTCAGTTCCCATTGGCTGAAACACCCCAATTCCCTGCCCCAGGTCACCACCCAAACCCTCTGCACATACACCCCCCCCACCATCTGCCGCAAGTCACAACTTCCTTATAGACCTTGCATCCACTCTTACCCCCTCCTCCAAGCCAGAATTTCCTCTTGCACCCATATTATCTCCCAGACCCTGCACCCCAATCCTCAGCCTCACGTCACAGCTCCTTCCTTCACCCATTCTCCCTCTCAGACTCCACACCTTCTCCTGCCCCCCAATCTTCTGCCCTGATCTTCCTTTTGCACCCTACCTTCGTCCCAGACCCATAGAAAAATGTAACCCTTGACCACTTACCAAAATCTTGGAGTGGCCCCCTATCAAAAATTATTTCCCACCTCTGCTACAGGTTGAGCACTGCAAGACCTTAGCTTAGCTATTTTAGGCCTTGGATACAAGAAATGAGGATGTAATTCAATGACCGAGAAATAACCTAGAAATTGTGGGAAGGATGTAAAAACTGGTAATACTGTGAAAGTATAGTTGCGGAGGTTAAATTTAAATAACAAAATGCTGTAACGACACATATTGCCTCTAACAGGTGCCTTGACCACTAGACAAAGGTACCATATCAATCTACACATCCAATAGAATTCAGGGTCCCTTGTGTTTCCAAGGCACACAGACCAATCAGAAAGAGAGGGATGATGCTTTCATGTACCTGTGAAGTATGTAGTTATAGACAGAATCTCATAAAAATGGGATGCCCAGAATGGAAAAATTGAGTTTTTTATGAGAAACGCAAGCAGGAATCACTCCCGTATTGACAATCACTCCATGTGATATGTCTGTAGTTATAGTTAATGCATGGTAAATATCTTGCTTTGAAATCATATATGCTGTGACTTTTATGATTTTATTTGAAACTTTAATAAAGCTACTAAAAGATAGATGCTCTTGTAATTGTATGTGTTACTTGCCTATGGTTTCATGTGTTCCTACGGGCTCCAGATCTAACACAAACAAAAATAACTCTGAACTCAGGGATGTCAGTGGGGGTGGGAGGCATAGGGGACAGCTGCCCTCGTGCCTGGTGATCTAAAAGGGGCTCAAGGCTGGTACTGTGGCAGCAGCAATGGCTGGAGTCCCAGGCCTTTTAAATTGCTGCCAGAGCCTTTAAATCATGGTGCATGTGGTGCTGTGGACTGACTGGGGCAGGCTGGGGGACACTAGTCTCTAGCCCTGCCCCTTCTTCCTGGAGGCCCAAAAGCTGGAGCTGAACTCCCCCACATTGCTCTGGGCCCTGGCAAGTCTATTACCAGCCCTATAGCCCTGAACTGTAGCCACCAGAGCTAAACCCAGAAAAGCATCATCTTACTATATATTTTAGAAATGTGCATCTGTCTGTTCACCCATCTGTGAGTCTTGTTTGTTTAAGATCTCATCCTAAAAGGTAAGAGCTAGGACCACCAAATTTGGTGTACAGCTTCCTCTATATAACTTAAAGCAAGGTCAGGGTTTGGTTGTGCCAGGACAATGGGATGTGCCTGGAATTTGATTGTTTCTCATAAAATGGAAAGGGAGGGGTCTGGTAGGAGGGACAGTTCTATTGTACCGGGACAGCTATAACCCCATTGGGCCAGCAGGAGGCAGGGGTGGATAAAGGGACAGCTATGTACTATATATTTCAAAGAGTTTGTCTGTGTATCTATATGTCCCACAAATAGGGGACATGCACCCTTCCTCCAGCTGTGCCCGCTGCAGCAGCCACAGACAGGCACTTTTCACCTTTCCCCAAGCTGCTGCAATGAGAGGACTGGGGCTGCTTTCTCTCCCCAGGGCAGCCTGCATACTGAACCTCTCATCCCCAGCCCCACCCCAGAGCAATGGTATAAAGGAAAAAGACCAAAAATTAACTGAGTTAAGGACTGAGCAATGTTGGGTAAATCTTCTAGGTAACATTAAATAAAATAAAAAACTACACCATGCACGGTTGGAACTCTGCGGACTTGGAGGGCCTTTAGCTAATTTTGGCTGCTGTATGTAGCATGTTCTCCGCCATAGCCATCTGGAGGAAATGTGTGTGGAAGATTCCCAGCTCTGAGTAGCACTAATTTCACCTGCCATGGCTTCCAGGGCACAGGTATGAAGGAGGTAGCCAGAGGTGACATGCCTGAGGAAAGAGTTGTAGCATGGAGGGGAGACTGACTGCCCATATGGAGGGGTAGACACAACAACACACAGATGCTCTGGGATCTGTGGAATTTGCCCACAAATCCTTGGATGCCCCTGGGGTTTTGCAGTTGCCATCTCTACTCCTCTAGGAACCTGAAGGCTGCAGGAGCTCTCTGAGTTCAGAGTTAACGGGGCATTTCCTGTAGGTATTATCATGGAATGGAGAAAGGGCGGAGCGGGGAAGGGGGGAAAAGGGGAGCTTCAGGACAATATCTTTGTGTGCACCCATGGTACTGCTTCCAGAGGAGAATGTAAGCAGGAATAGGTGGGCTCTTCTCTAGCAGAATTTCCTCTTTATTAACTATCCTTCTGTGTGCAGTGCAGAGAGTAATGTACAAATTAAAGATCAGTTTTAAATTAAAAAGAATATTAACCCCAAAAGAAGACGAGAAGGAAGCTAGGGAATTGGTGCTCAAATGCATCTGCTGACCATAGAAAGCCAGATAAAATGCCTTGGCAGTCATTGCAGAGGAGGTGAGGAAAAGAATCACAACAAATAACAATCAGAAAAAGAGGCTCATGTTTTCCAAATGGCTAGAGCTCCTTGAAAATGTTGGACCAGCACAGGGAATATACCTAGGAGACCCAAAATGTAATTACTGAGGAGCTAATATATCTCAGCAATAAGACGAAACTGATATCAGGGGCGAGTCTGAGAATGATGTGCTGAAGATGAAAGGATTTCTTAAGTCCAGATGTTTCCTCCATAAATCCATGGACAGCAACACTCCCTTTGAACAGCACTTTAAAGCTCTCCAAGGAGAAAATCCACATTTGCGAAGTGAACATTTTACAGGCAGTTAGGACTAAAGACCCCGAAATGCTCTCGCTCTTTGGCAATCAGCTCTAGGAAGGCACTCCCCGACACTCCAGCAAACCCCTCTTTACCAGGGATCTCAAACTCCTGGCCCATGGGCCATCTCTGACTGGAGCAATTGTGCAATCTGGCCCGGGACTACTGGTGGGCCCTGGGAGGGGCCTATCCATTAATGGCCCTGTAGCCCCTCCCCTTCCCACCATCTTTGCAACCTCTCCCTCCCATGGCATCCCATCCCAAGGATGTGGCTTCGGGGATCACTGCAGGGGGGGGTCTGCTGCCATGTGGTGGCAGCAGTCGCCCTGCAACAGCAAGAACTTCAGGGAAGTGGAGCACAGCGGAGCAAGTGCAGGAGGGCCCGACAGCTGCTGCCACACCATGCCAGGCTCCCCAGTAATCCCCAAAGCTGCATCCTCAGAGGATGGGGTTCCATGGGGAGAAGGGTTGGATGATGGCAGAACGGGGAATAATGGACAGGTCCCTCCCCCATCTGCCAAGAGTTCCGGGCTGGTTTGCTCAATTGTTCCATCTGGAGATGGCCCACAGACTGGGAATTTGAGATCGTTCTGTTCTGTTTGTACAGTAACTAGCACAATAAGGTCTTGGCTCCAACGGAGGCTGCTTGGTGCTGCTACAACATTACTAATAAAAAATAATAAAACTCCATTATTAATTAAAAATAGACTATCCATAACCTTAGACCTGGCCAAGAATCATCTAACTTCCCACCACCCTTGTGAGTTGATACAGCCTCAGGCCCCTTCCTAGGAGAGAATCTGCTAGTATGGATCCCTGTGTACTCATTAACTGTGCTCATTGATCCAGTTGCTCAAAGGGAGCCTAACGACCCTAAAGATTTGTACAGCATTTTTTGTCTGAGAGGTGCCAAATGCTGCTCACCATTGGCTTTTGAGAAGCATCATGTGGCTACGCTTCTCACCAAAGCCCCTCACAAGGTCCCTCAAACCCCCAAAGAAGATCAATATGGCTGCCATGAAAGACCCCAGCTAGCAAGCAAAGTTAGAACAGATACTGGAAACTACATTAGCTGAGGTCCCAGAGAACTCCATACATTGACGCAATCTGGAGGAAGCTCAGAGATGTCACATAATACAGCATACAAGATTCTTGGCGTTGTAAGGTGGAAACATCAAGACTGGTTCAATGGGAATGACGCTGAGATTGTCTACTGGGTACCATGTATATCACATAGAAGTCCTATATCTTGGGGAAGAAATCAACAGCGAAGAAGGCCATGTACCTCAGGCCAAACATACACTACAAACCTGACTAAGGCTAATGAAGCACCACTGGTAGGAGCAGAAGGTGACAGAACTCATGAAAATGGCTGATAAGCATGACATGAAGGCCTTCTATGAAGGTTTCCATGCTGTGTGTGGCCCAAAATCCAGTGGTACAACCCCTATCCTGACAGTCAAAGCATATATTCTGTTGCTAGGGAGAGCACTTCGATAGTCTTCTAAACTGTCTGTTCATTATGTCCAACAAAGCCATTGATTCCTGCAGCATCCTGTCCTGTAGGAGCCCCTTCTTTTGATGAAGTTACTCAAGCCATCAAGCCTCTGTCCACCGGGCTCCAGGCCCTGAGGGTGTTCCACCTGAAGTGTGCAAATGTGGAGGTGCCTACTTGGTCAGGAAACTCACCGGCCTTTTCAAGACTATATAGGAACAGGATACTGTGCCCCAGGTGTGTAAAGGTGCTTTCATAGTCCATCTACACAAAAGGAAGGGATTCATATCTAGCTGTAACAACCATCGCAAAATTTCACTGTTGTCTATATCAAGGAAGAACCTTGCATGGGTTGTCTCCAACAGGGTCATCTCTCACCCAGTGGACTCAGTGTATCCAGAGTTATAGTATGGCCTTTGTGGTGCTGGCTGTGCCACTATGGACATGAGTTTTGTAACTCAAGAAATACAAGAGAAGGTGTATGAACAGAACAAGAACCTGTACATGGTGCTTGTTGACCTGACCAAGGCCTTTGATATGGTGAATTGGAAGAGCATATAGAAACGCCTTCATACAATTGGTTGCCCAGAGAAGATGACTGCTGTTATCCTCTCATTTCATGACGCCACAATGGCCAGGGTGATAAGTTTGGTGACTTGTCAGAAGCCTTTCCTATCACCAGTGGCACTGAACAAGGATGCGTAATGGTTCCAGTACTGTCTTTGCCATTGTTTTTTCAGCCATTTTTTTGTGTGCCTTTCAGGACTGTTACAGACGTGTACATCACTCATTTAGATTTAATTGGGGAAGGTGTCTAGTCATCCTAGAGCAAGTCAGGACCTGCTCCAAAGTAATCAAATGGCTATTAAGAGAGTTCCAGTTTGCTGATGACTGTGCCTTCATTGCCACACACACTAAGGACATCTAGCTTACACTAAGGATATCCCGTTTATCAAGAACTGCTTCAGCTATGCATCAAAATGCTTCAGTTTTACAATCAGACTGAAAAAGACAAAAGTCATGTACCAACCACCATGAGTCCATCATCACAACTGACAGCACACCTTTCAAAGGAAATTCTTGAGGAAATTCTCAAAGGAAATCCTTCCAGCGATGCCATGTTAGAATCATAGAGCTGGAAGAGACCTCAGAAGGTCATCAAGTCCAGCCCCCTGCCCAAGGCAGGACCAATCCCAACTACACCAACCCAGCCAGGGCTTTGTCAATCTGAGACTTAAAAACCTCTAAGGATGGAGATTCCACCACCTCCCCAGGTAACCCATTCCAGTGCTTCACCACACTCCTAGTGAAATAGTTTTTCCTAATATCCAACCTAGACCTCCCCCACTGTAATTTGAGACCATTGCTCCTTGTTCTGCCATCTGTCACTATTGTGAACAGCCTTTCTCCATCCTCTTTGGAACCTCCCTTCAGGAAGTTGAAGGCTGCTATCAAATCCCCCCTCACTCTTCTCTTCTGCAGACTAAACAGACCCAAATCCCTCAGTGTTTCCTCACAGGTCATGTGCTCCAGCCCCCTAATCATTTTGGTCATCCTCTGCTGGACCCTCTCCAATGCGTCCACATCCTTTCTGTAGTGGGGGGCCCAGAACTGAACACAATATTCCAGATGTGGCCTCATCAGAGCCAAAAAAAGGGGAATAATCACTTCTCTGGATCTGCTGGCAATGCTCCTCCTAATGCACCCTAATATGCCATTAGCATTCTTGGCTACAAGGGCACACTGTTGACTCATATCCAGCTTCTCATCCACTGTAATCCCCAGGTCCTTTTCTGCAGAACTGCTACTTAGCCATTCAGTCCCCAGCATGTAATAATGCTTGGGATTCTTCTGTCCCAAGTGCAGGACTCTACACTTGTCCTTGTTGAACCTCATCAGATTTCTTTTGGCCCAATCCTCTAGTCTGTCCAGGTTACTCTGGACCCCTATCCCTGCCCTCCAACATATCTACCTCTCCCCCTAGCTTAGTGTCATCTGCAAACTTGCTGAGGGTGCAATCCATCCCCTCATCCACATCATTAATAAAGATGTTGAACAAAACCGGTCCTAGAACAGATCCTTGGGGCACTCTGCTAGAAACCGACTACCAACCTGACATCGAGCCGTTGATCACTACCTGTTGGGCCCGACAGTTTAGCCAGCTTTCTATCCATCTTACAGTCCACTTATCCAATCCATATTCCCTTAACTTGCTTGCAAGATTATTGTGGGAGACTGTATCAAAAGCTTTGCTAAAGTCAAGGTATATCACATCCACTGACTTTCCCATATCCACAGAGCCAGTTACTTCATCATAGAAGCTAATCAGATTGGTCAGGCACGACTTGCCCTTTGTGAATCCATGTTGACTATTCCTGATCACTTTCCCCTCTTCCAAGTGCTTCAAAATGGATTCCTTGAGGATCCTGTCCATGATTTTTCCGGTGACTGAGGTAAGGCTGACTGGTCTGTAGTTCCCTGGATTGTCCTTCTTCTCTTTTTTAAAGATGGGCACTACATTTGCCTTTTTCCAATCATCTGGGATCTCTCCCGATCTCCATGATTTTTTCAAAGATAATGGCCAAAGGCTCCGCAATGACATTTGCCAACTCCCTCAGTACCCTTGGACGCATTAAATCCGGGCCCATGGATTTGTGTATGTTTAGTTTTTCTAAATAGTTCTTAACTTGTTCTTTCCCCATCAAAGGTTGTCCACCTCCTTCCCATACTGTGTTGCCTAGTGCATTTGTCTGGGAGCTGACCTTGTCCGTGAAGACAGAGGCAAAGGAAGCATTGAGTACTTCAGCTTTTCCCACAACATCTGTCAGTAGGTTACCTCCCTCATCCAGTAGAGGCCCCACACCCTCTCTGATCACCCTCTTATTGCTAACATGCCTGTAGAAACCTTTCTTGTTATCCTTCACATCCCTTCTTAGCTGCAATTCCAATTGCGCTTTCGCCTTCCTGATAACTCCCCTACATTCTCGAGCAATATGTTTATACTCCTCCCTAGGCATCTGTCCAAGTTTCCACTTCTTGTAAGCTTCCTTTTTGTGTTTAAGCTCACCAAGGATGTCCCCGGTAAGCCAATCTGGTCACCTACCATATTTGCTTTTCTTGCTGTGCATCGGGATGTGTCTTCCTGTGCCTTTAATAAGATGATGATGAGATTATTCAGAAAGGGCCAGTGTGGCATTTGGCAGGCTCACAATGCAGTCTCCCTCTGAACAAAGATAGTGATCTACCATGCTGTTGTAGAGTAGTGAGGTGACTACTAGTGCGACACATGGCCATTCTACTGACACTGCATCAGACAGCTGGAGAGCTGCCACCTTCTTGCCCAAGGGAGCTATCTGCAACATCAAATGGCAGGACAGAATCCTCAATTCTGAATTCCTTGGAAGGTGCCAAACCTCTGCCTGACCCTGGCCCTCGGGTGCTCCATTTCCCATCACCATGGTAAAGAGGAGCAGGCTGGGAGATGGCCAGCAGGGCAGAGCAGTGCAGGCTGCTGTTTCGCTCCTGCTGCGGATGCCAGCCTCCTCCATAATGCCCTGGCTTGCATAGCTTGAAGGAGGGGGCATTGGACAAGGGGGCGGAGTAGGGGTGGGAAAGGGTGGGCCTTAAGGGAAAGGGTGCAGCGAGGTTAGGGTGGGGGTGGAGCAATGGTGAGGTAGGGCCTGTGGGGGGGGGGAGAGGGTTACCCTGGGCCCCATGCTGGGACACTGGTGGGGGGTTGCCCCAGGCCCCTCACACTCCGAGGGACGTCCCTGATCATTAGGTCAGCTTCACTGGGTCATGTTACCCCAAAAATATTCTCACTGGAGATCACCCAGGGTTACACTAGTATGGGTTTATTGTTTGAGGAATTAGCACTCCATTATTTGCATTACAAGGTTAAACCAAAGAAGACAGAGCTGCCACCAAAGGTTTAAAGTAAAGAAGATACAGGGCTATCGTTCTCCCTCACACACACACCCCTCCATTCCTTCACTCATTCACACACATTCATTCCTGCCCTCAGGCACTCACACACTTGCACAGGCATATGGGTTGCAGAAGGAGCCAAGGCATGTGGATCCTGGAGGGTCTGTCTGCTCATCATGTCTGGGGAAGCTGGTCAGAAGGAGAGACACTGGCTGTAGAGAGGAGTTTCTCAGGAGCAGGGGAAGAAAGAGAGTCTCACATGTGCTCCCTCTCCTTATATAGTGTCTGAATGGCTCCTGTGACTCATTCACCTCGTCATCAAGGAGCATGCCCAGACTTCTCTTTATCCAGCAAAAGCAGCAGTCTGTGATGACTCATCACCATGTGCTCCAGTCTTAGCATTGCAACTCCAAAAAGACACTCACACTCACACTCTCTCTCTCCATTCACTCAGGGGAGAATGCAGTTACAAGCAAGGTGACTGAGAGTTACAAAGTTGCAGCTTACAGTAAATTTCTAAGAGTTACAAAGATTACAAAGTTTTACAGAGATTACAGCAAGTTGCAGGGTTTGACAAAGATCACAATGAGTTGCAGTTTAAAACCTTAGACCTCACAGTTTAGTGTAGTTTCAGAAAATGCATGTGTAAAATCAAGTAAGCTCAGGCGGAGGCTTTTTTATGCAACAGGTCAGACATGGTATGGAGGTTTACTGGTTCCTGAAAGTGGTGTTCTATAGCCAACTATAGAGCACTGGAACCAGCTCTAAGGGTTGACTCATCCTTAGATATAAAGACACCTTGAAGGCCAAGCTCAGAGTGTGCCACATAGACTTAAAACCCACAAACTTATTGCACTGCACAGACTGAGGTGGAGAGTTCTGTGTCACGAGGCTGCATCCACCGCAGAGCCGTGGTGTGTGATGTCTTTGTAGGACAAAGGAGCACATTGTAAAGCCAACTTCTCAACCCCTCCCCACAACGACTATACTTGCAAGATAGCCAACCGCATTTGCAAATCCAAGATTGGGCTCACTTCTCATGTGGGAAGCCATAACAACAGTTAAATCCAGAACTCAGGTCAATACTAGCTGAAACGCTCATCCCTTGAAGCAACAGGAGAATCCATCGTTCTCATCAGATGCCAAGATGTTTGCACTGAATTGGTTCTAAAAAAGGGTTTCTAAGTCAATGACCTATGTGACCTCAATTTTTGTTTGGTTGTAAACTCTTTCCCATTTCTTCATGTCCTTTCCATTAAGAGAGAATTAAAGCCACTTGCACCTTGTCATAATATCAGTTAACGCCTCTGCAAGACTGCCAATTTTCTGTTTCAATTGCATAAATTGTCACTTTAAGTTCCAGACAAAATCTTGCAGAAACAACACAGCCAGATCAGTTAATTAACAGTTTGATAACTGGAGCACGTAGCTGAGAAAGGAGGAAAATTTCATAACAAATAAGAACGCTGTTTCCCACTCAGTTGTTTGAAAGAGTTCAAAGAGGGTGAAATATGGACACACAATCTCCAATATATCACATGAGCAGGTTGTTATGAATTTGTTGAAGGTACTACTGCTGTGATGGCAGAGGTTGAACCTCCATGCTTGGGGACTGCCAGGCTATAGATGTTGCGGGACCAGAGAGCCCCAGCTGGGAGAAGAGCCAGGAGCCCAGTGTCAGAGCTGGCAGTGGAGCCAGTCCAGGGGCAGGGAGCCATCAGCACAGAGCCTAGTGGCTGGGGCCAGGGCTGACAGCGGAATCCAGCTGGGAGCATGCAGCCCACCTGGTGGCTAGGGCTAGACCCGGCAGTGCAGTGTGGCCGGGGGTGCAGAGCCTGTCCAGTGGCTGGGGTTGGAACTAGACCAGCAGCGCATCCTGACGAGGGATGCGGAGCTTGGCTGCTGTGCCCAGCAGCCAGGATGGTGGTCAGAACAGGAGCCAGAAAGGCCAGCAGAAGAGCCAGGTGGGAGAGAGCCTGGAGTCCATCAGTAGAAGGGCCAGAATTTACCTACCCTGCTCTGGCAAAATCCCTCGTTCGGGACTGGTCAGGTCCCAACGGTGCTGGACCAGGGAGGTCCAACCTGTATAAAATTTTGATCCACTCAGCTAAACAAATTTCTAACAACTCTGGTAGCAAAATGTGCAAGAATACATGTCTTGTTATTTGACCTACATGAACCAGAGATTAGCAAAAATCCCGAGAGATGAAAGATGGTTTTTATGACGTAATTGATATTTCAGAATGGGTAATTTCAGTTTTTGAACATTGCACGTTACAATGAATGCCACACATCATTATCTAAAACAAACATTCTATGATTTCCCACCGCACATCCTGGAAATAATGATCACTTGCTGCCTACGGAAGTTAACAGACAACAAATATTGTACCGGAGATGGGATGAAATTTGCACTGAAGCACTTACCCATTCTCACTTTGAATTTGCACATTAGACAGATGGCATCTAGAAGAGTCTTTATTTACACACCTATAGTTAAACTAATTAAAAAGCATTGCCGCACGCAGGCAAACTTTAAGCTGTATATTTGCTTTCCAAAATCTCATTAAGTTCTTTTACTTTTCCTGCATTCCCTGTGACTACAGAATCACTGGAAATGGTGCTGTCTTCTAACAATGAACAAGGAGCTTTATTAAAATAAGGAAAACAATTTTTGTTAGTCCAGGGAAAATTATCCCCAAGCTACTTTGTCTCTCTCTTTGCTTCCTTGTAAAGTTTGTGTCTAGGGTTTGAACCAGCTTTTGACTACACTTTTAAAGAAACAGTACACATATCTTCACATTGTCCCAACATTGCATGGGACCACACATGAGACTATGCACAATACTTGGCAGGAAAAGTTTGCAGGATAGGCCTTTGGGAAATAGAATCTCGTGTGTTAGTTCATCTCCATGGAACTGATTCTGATGTCACATACTTTATTGGAACAGCACTGAGTGAACTAGGTAGGAAGAGCAGGCTAAGTAGAAATAAAGATTCATAGATTCCAAGACCCTTGTTGACCATCTCCTGTATAATCTAGGTCATTAGAACTTCCCCAAAATAACATCAAGAGCAAATTTCAGAAAAAAATCTAATCTTGATTTTAAAATTGTCAGTGATGGAAAATCCTTCACAACCCTTGATACATTGTTTTCATGGTTATTTACTCTATTTAAAAAATTGTCTTATTTCAAGTCTGAATTTGTCTAGCTTCAGCTTCAGCCATTGGCTTGTTTATAACTCTCTAGTTTAGACTGAAGAGCCTGTTATTAATTATTTGTTCCCTTGGTTTACATTTAACTCTCCGGCCACACTGAATTGTGGAAACTGATGGAGATAGGCCAGATCCATCCCTCACATTCTGACTTCTGAATTTTTGGGAATTTGGATCTAATGGCTCAGAACCAGCTGTATTCATTAGCAATGATGGGATGGAGAATGCAGAAAAAGCAACAAGGTTGTGGAAACTTTAAGCATCTGCTTGTGTTGATTGTGTGTTACCGTAGGAAATATTTCCTGGGGATTGCAAGATGAACCATTTTTCTCCCCCAGAGGAAACAGTGGCCGTAGGTCACAGAAAGCCAGGGGATAATGCAGGAATGGCCCTGTTGTCTCCTGACAATATCACCATTATTTTTGCATGCTCTATTATATGTGTATTTGTTTGTATGTGATAGTAAGTGCTTAAGGTAGCAAAAGAAAATAGTAAAAAGCTGCTGCCTTACAGGGTCTAAGTAAAAGGGCTCTTGCATACTTTGCAAGTTCTTAGCATAACACACAGTCATTCAACACTGCAGTGAATAGCTTAAAGTGTACTAATAAAATGTTATGGCTAATCATTCAAATCTTCCTCATGCGAATACAGATTGTACTTCCCTGTCTAGCACCTTTGGGACTTGACCAGTCCCAAACCAGGGAATTTGCTGGACCAGGGCAGGTCAATGCTGTCTCTTCCACTGCCGCTGGCTGTGGGGCTCTGCTCCGGCAGTAGCCAAGGGGCGGACATTGACTGAGCGAGGCCTGGGGGACACTGGAGAGAAAGGAAGGGTGTCTGCAGAGCCCAGGAGCCAGGAGCTCAGCCATGTGGGAGCACACCAAGTCTCTCGGCTGCCAGGCAGTATTCCCGGCCACCAGGCTGCTCACAGGTCACCCTGCCTCTTCCCTAGACCATTCCCCTGCTTCCCTGCTCCTCGCTCTCCCTTCCTCTCCTTCCACAAATGAGCATCCCCGGGGATGCCGAACCACAGATTTTGCCAGACAAGGGAAGTCTGGAATATAGGTCCAACCTGTAGGGCTTATTGACACAATGATCTGGTTGAAGTCTGTGTGGTTATCTGCATGAACAAAAAATACGTCTGTGAATAAGACTGACAAGATCAAGCCCTTGCTCTTTTGCTACCAATTTTCAGAAAGTCTTTCTTAAGCTGTTCCCTATGAGAACTGGTTTACTATTAAATATGGCCTCCAAAGTTCTGAACATTAAAAGAAATTTGGAGGCTGGGGCACCTGCAAACGGCTGGGGTTGTTTGCTTATTTTTTGAACCCTTGGTTGAGTAGCTTCCACAGGCAAGACTCCCACTGAAGTAAAGAATACTTTAAACTTCATAAAGAGTATAAGATCAGCTCTTCCCTGGGTACAGTATTTGATTTTGTATGTATCCATCATAAGCACTGAAATAATAAAGGGCAACTCCAGCAAGTTAATAAGCACCTCTTACTTCCACTGAATTCAGAGATGAAGTCTCCAGGAATGTGATACCCAGGCATATGTGATGTACCAAAGCAGTATTGAGCAAACATGGTTCATGAGGCTGAGCTTGCACCTACTGAAATCAATGGCAAAGTTCCGTTAGGCTCAGCTGGTACAGAATTTGACCTCTGGTCTCTTAATTCCATGTTTTCATAAACAATATTTTTGAAAAATGATACAAATGATACATATCCATTTGCAGTTGCGTAAATGTATGATCGTTACATACTTGACTTATCTAAACACTTTGGCCTACATTCAATAGGCTAAAGTTTTTTCAGTGTTGTTTTAAACTGGAATGACATTTACAATTCCTCTGGGTATGAGTAATAAGACTAGCACTTGGGAAGAATTTGTCTGTTGCATTACAAAAACAAATCAACCTCCAACCAACATAAATAAGAGGCACAAATTTGTTGTTCTCTTCAGTCCTCCTCCTTTGGAAAGATCTCGCTTTTTAAAACTAAGAACAGACTCAAAGAAGAATACAGCAGAAACCAAGCTCTCTTTCTACTCTTAGGCCATGTCTACACTATAAGGAAGATCGATGCTGCCACGGTCGATCTTCCACGGTTCAATTTAGCGGGTCTTGTGAAGACCCGCTAAATTGAACTCAAGGGCACCCCCATTGGCAAGAGTAAGGGAAGCCAATCGGAATGTTTGCTCCCATTGACCTCCCACTGTGTGGATGGCACGGAAACTAAATTTAAGATACGTTGACTCCAGCTATGTAATTAACGTAGCTGGAGTTGCTTATTTTAGGTTGATCTTCCACTTTAGTGTAGACCAGGCCTTAGGAACTCAATTTTTAATAACATGGCTAATATTTATTCTTTGACTTCTTGAACCAACTCTACAATCACATTAATTTTCGTTGTTGCTGTTCCATTGAAAAGGTGCTATGTGATAAGTACGTATTTTATTAATATCCATATTCACCCAAAACATCTTGCAAAACATCTACAGAACCAGCTGTAATTATTAATATAGTGCCATAGGTACTTTGCAGACAAATAATGCTAGAATGACAGATTTCTGCTTCAAAGAGTTTACAAAGTATGGTTCTAACCCTGCAAAGATTTATGTGTGTGAATAACTTTAATAACCAGAGTAGCTTCATTGACTTCCATGGAACCATTTGTATGATTAAAGTTAGTTGGGTGCTTAAGTGTTTATAGAACCAGATCTAAATTAGACACAACATGGCAAGAGATAACAAAGAGTGAAGTAGTTTTATAATAGTGAAAGGTCATAGTCCTATGAACTTGATAGATACATATCACATCAGTTATTTTTTATGTAGTGCCATATCCCTCATTCTTCTCTCTGCAAGTGCCACTAGAGGAGACAGTACACCACACCCAAGAGGTGTGTGGGTTACAATTCGTTGGTGTAACTTAAATTGTTCCAGGAGATGGCTTATAAGTTATACTGATGTCAGTGGTAGCAGAGACCGAGCCTAAGTCTGTTAGCTCAGACTTTCAGGCTCACCAATCACTGTCCTCTTACAGGGGGACAGAGCACCACACTGAGGCTACGTCTACACAGCTTCCTTCTTCCACAAAAGCCTATGCAAATGAAGTGTGGATTAGCATATTGCCAGGCTTCATTTGCATAATTAATTAGGAGCCGTTTTTGCGCAAGAGGTTTTTGCACAAGAGCCGTTCTTCCTCATTTTTTCAGGAAGAATGGCTCTCGCGCAAGAGGGAGTTTTTGGACAAAAGGTGCTGTGTAGATGGCTCCTTTTTGCGCAAAAACCTCTTGTGCAAAAACAGCTCCTAATTAATTATGCAAATGCAGCATGGCAATATGCTAATCCATGCTTCATTTGCATAGGCTTTTGCAGAAGAAGAAGCTGTGTAGATGTAGCCTGAGTGAGTGGGATGGTTTTTGTTTTAATTAATATATTAACTAATTTGATTAATGGTTAGCGTTGAGAATATAGGTGAAGAAGGAAATCAAGCAGGTATAATTTCCAGTCTAACCACATGTAGTAGTAATGTAATAAATAATAAGGTTTTTTTAGTTATATAAATAAAAAGAAAATGAGAAAGGATGAAGCTGGGCTACTATGCATGTGGATGGAAAGGAGATTAAAGATAATTTAGGTATAGCCCAAAACCGATTGAATATTTTGTGGATGATAACATGGAATATGGACATGAAGGCAGGAATGCTGATGGAAATGTGTATACAGAAATGGAAATTACTACATCTGAGATGGAAGAAAAACTTAAAGCTGAATGTGCTCAAATTGAGGGTAGGGGAACTGAATAATTCCTATCCCAGAATACTGAAAGAATTGGCACATGAGATTGCTAATCCAGCAGCAAAGACTGTCAATAAATCTGATATGGCTGGAAAATAGCTAATGGCATGTTCATATTTAAGAACGGAAAAAACAAGAGAGATCTGGGAAACTATAGACCTGTTAGTTTGACCTCAGTAGTATACACGGCTTTGGAACAAATTGTGAAGGAAAGAATAAAATTATATTCATGGAGGTAAACTCTGTTCCAGGGATGCAATGCAACATGGATTCACCAAAAGTAAGTTGTTCCAGACTCACCTAATTTCCTTCCTTTGAAGAATCAGAGAAGGCTGCAGCGAGAGGTGGGACACTGGTGGGGATGGGCCAGTGATTTAAAGTGGCATTGAGCATGGCTTTCTTTCAGGTGCTTGGTTGGTTGGTTCTTGCTCACATCATTAGGGTCTAGCAGACCACCATCTGTGGAATCAGGTTGGCAATGACCTTAGGGGTTTACACCTTCCTCTCTAGCATGTGTGTGGGGGTCACTTGCCCGGTGTATTTGGGTATATCTCATTGAATCATTTCCCTGCTATTATGGAGGCCTTCACAAGGGTCCCTTCTATTCTCTGCCGATGGCATTATCTATTCTCCTAAGGGCCGTAGTGTTTTTGATCTAATTTTAGTTGTTGGGTTTAGCGTATGAGTGTTGGGTGGTGATAGTGGCTAGCACAGGGGTGGGCAAAAGGGCCTCCGTGGGGTGGATGCGGCCTGCCAAGCAGGTGGATCCGGCCTGCAGAGGCCCTGCTGCTCCCCCTCCCCCAGGCCAATTAGGGCCTGGGGGCGGGGGAGTGCCCGAAGCCTTCACCACTCTGCCGCCGCCCTGGGAGCAGCACGTGGCGCTTCAAAGCACCGTGTGCTACTCGAAGGGCACGGGCAGAGTGGAGAAGGCTTCGGGCACTCCCCCGCCCCCAGGCCCTAATTGGCTTGGGGGTGGGGGAGCACGTGAAGCCTCCTCCCAACCTGCCAGGAGCACGTGGCACTTTGAAGCACCGCGCGCTGCTCTCAGGGCGGGGGAGAGATCGGAGGGGGCTTCGCACACTCCCCCACCCGCAGGCCAATTAGGGCCTGGGGGCAAGGGAGCTGCTTGAAGCTTCCTTCACCCTGTCCCAGCCCTGCGAGGAGCCCACAGCACTTCAAAGTGCCAGGTGCTCCTCACAGGGCAGGAGGAGGTTTCTTGTGCTCCCCCGCCCCCAGGCCCTGATTGGCCTGGGGGTGGGGGAATGTGCCAAACCTCTTTCAGGGCATGGGTGCCTAGTGGGAAGAGGGCGTAAAGGGGCTCCCCTACCCCCCGACCAATCATGGTCTGGGGTTGGGTAGCCCCTCCCCATCCCGTTTAGGCCCCGCTTCCGGGGTGGCCCGGGGCCACTTCAGAAATTATTGCCCACCCCTGGGTTAGCACGTCAGACTAGATGATCTGGTGGAACCTGCTGGCATTAAACTCTGACTCTGTGGGTAAATCTTTTATTTTTGGAATTGCCAACTTTGGAAAGTGATTTTCCAAGAATACTGAGCCATGACCAATGTATCAGCTTCTGATTCTCTTTTCCCAATAGCATCATTTTTAGGAGATGCCAGTTTCTGAAAAGCTATAGAAATGCGTGTGCCTTTATTTGGTCATATCAGCATCTGTGTGGCGATGGTCAAAATAGTACCTCAAATATTGAGGTACACAGCACAAAGAATCCTTCCACATAGTATGAGGCATCACAATACTAACCAGAGAGGTACGTATTTACATGGAAACAGGTAATGGCTCTTATTTGTGTCGATTCAATTGTCTTCAATATGACAGTGATACTAGTTTCACAAAGATCTCTGGCATATAATAGGTATCTAGAAACAGTACATGGCAGACAACCTTAACTTTTAAAAGGTTATTGAGTTTATTTCTAATGGGGAAGCCGACAGTGCTGAGAAACATAAAGATGAAATATTACCAATGACTATTAAGGGACATCGATCTCTAAAGGTGGATTTTTTTTACCGCTGAAATATATTATGCTAAAATACTCCCAAATGGCCTAATTAAAATTGGGAAACACAGTAAATGCAGTCTCAGTGCTGTTAACCTATAGGATGTGCATTTATGCTTGAATAAAGCTCATTAAGGATCATATAATTTCAAGGTAAGAGGTGAAATCAGTGATAATGAGGTGATAAACTCATGACTGTATATTTTATGGTAGTTATAATGAGCTGCAGAAAACTCCATTTAGTAACATTAGGTTTAATACAAATAGTATCTGGAAATCTTGAAACAAACTTTGATTTCCTCTGTACAGTTGTGCATATGAGATACTGAATTCAAACCAGGGTAAATTCTACACTTAAAATACTGTGGCTTCTTTCATGGTTAACTGCATCATGGTCCAGATGCTGGTTAGCAGTCATTGCACTAATACAGTATCCTGCTTGGATATAATCAAAGATGAGCCATGAGAAGAGTTTGTTTAGTGGAACCAGGTCAAAGCTGACCTTTACATTGCATCCTTAGTGTAAATCTTAGCTTATGGGGCAACAGAACTTGTACTTTTAACCTTCATCTCTTAGGGAAGCTTAAGGCAGGAACTGGCTAAGAGATTTCTTACTCATACCAAGGCTCCTCTGTTCTAGTACACAGTTTAAACTGACACTCTGTCTCGCAGGAATTTCTTCTTTTTTTAGTCGTTGCAACTCGGGCATTGTCTATTCTCGCATCTGGCTTAGATTTTTTTTTCCACTGTTTGCTGCAGTACAGGTTGGACCTAAATAAATATCCTGATTATTAGAGGTCCTGCACATGGAGTGTCATAGCTTGGACACAGGCAATCAGATGTAATAGTCAGAACCACAGGCTGACTATCGGCAGTCTGGGAGGTCAAAAGCAGGAGACATAGTGGAGATCATAACCGTGAGCAGGGAACCAGAATCAGGGTAGATCAGGATACCAGAGAGTCATAGGAGGACCCAAAGTGGAGCTCAGGAACTATAGATCAGATGCTGGGAAGCTAGCTGGTTTGGAATATCAGGAAATCAAGGAGCACTGCTCAGAGCAGGGTGAAGCCCAGTTCAGACAGCTTCCTGTTCCTGCTGCTGGCTTATGTAGGGCTACTGGGACAATCAGTTGCTCTGGGGATCTACAAGTTGGACCTCAAGGGAGTCCAGGTAAGGCATTATCACCAAGCAAGCTGACAGACTCACCAGACCCCGGGCAAAATGGGGGGAGGCCGTGGCTCTGTGCTCCTGGAAGGGGTGGGGCATCAGTGAGAAGGGGCCAGTCTGGGGCAGGTGGTCCTCAGCACCACCCAGATTGCACTCCCCCGCTGCATCATCCGGGCCGTGCTGCCCAGGGCTCTGCAGTATGCCACACGGGGCTTGGGTGGCAATTTAAAGGACTTGGGCTCCAGCTGCTGCCACTACCACAGTAGAAGCAGTGGTGGTTGAGAACCCCAGGCCCCTTTGAATCACTAGTCTCTGGGGCAATTGCCCCCTTTGCCTCTCCTGTCAGGTGGGCGTGATTGTCACCCAAGTGAGGGGTTGGAGTAGGGGATCTCTCATGAGTCTTGTGGGTCAGGCTTTGAGACCCAGGAGCCCCTATTGAAGTTGTTAGGGCTGTGTCTACACTACAGGTTTTTTGCGCCAAAACCCACGGAGCATCCACACCTCAAGCGCATTTTTGCGCTAAACCAAAAATACAGTAAATCGACAGGACAGAGGGCTTTTGCCGGTAGAGTTATTCCTCTTCCCCCGAGGAATAACTCCTTTTTGTGCAAGAGTTCTTGTGTGGACATGTGTGGACGCTCAACAGGGGTTTCTTGCACAAAAAGAGCCTATCGCAAAAAGCACAGGTGCTCTGATGGCCGTTCTGTGAATGGCAATCAGAACTTTCTTGCGCAAGAGTGTCCATGTAGTGTAGACACTCTCTTGCGCAAAAGCACTTCGCTTTTGCAATGCACTTTGGAGGTGTGGATGCGCTTTGGCGCAAGAAGATTTTGCGGAAGATCTCTTCCGCAAAAAGCTTCTTGCGCAAAAACTCTGCAGGGTAGACAAAGCCATAGATGAAAAGAAAAGTTTGTAGTGAAAATATTGTAGCTCTCACTGTTATAGCCACATAGGAAATTTCATCAATTTCTTTATTAAGATGCTTTGATATAGATTCAGGCATGAGCGGTGGGTGAACTCCAGCCCCTCCCTTTCTGCCTGAGACCCTGCCCCTGCCACCCACAGCCACCATGGGAGCCAAGCCCCCTCCCCCAGTGTAAGGGCAGCCCTTCCCCAAGCACAAGTGACCCAGTGCTGGCAGCCCTCCCTGGAGCACAGGCACCCCCCCAGCACAGGTAGCCCATGGCCTGGCCACCCTGGAACATGGGCAGCCCTGGCCTTCCCTGGCATGCCCCTGAGCATGGGAAGGTGGGCAGGCACTCTCCTTCCTACTCCCCAGCCTCAGCTCAAGGCTCCAGCCTCAGTGGAATTGAAGCCCAGGTAGTCCCAGGAGACTGGGAGATACATGCTGAACAGAAGGAGCTGGGGGCGAAGTGTGGGCGGGGCCAGTCTGGCAGTTTGGAAAGGCATTGCCTTCCCTTGCCTCTTATACCTGCCGCCCATGGATTCAGGTGACTAACTGTAGGCAACAAAGTTTGCAAATATTAGTCAGAGTATTTTTGAAAAGGGCAATAATATCAGTCTCCTGCATTTACTATCTAGCAGAGTATTGTGCTTTAAAAGATTCCTCTCTTTAAAATAGGGATTTTAAACGCTGTACTAGGATTAATAAATTTATTATTAATTTAACTAGTACTATGATAGGACTAGTAACCTAAAACAAAATAATACAGTGAATGAAATAATGTGGGCTAAGTATCTATAGCAAGAAGAACTGAAAAAGACCTGCCTTTGGTACCTGAAAGTCAACAGATTTTATTTTTGTAATGGCTAAACTATGGTAAAATGTACTTGATCTTTGGTGTTGGGTTCCCACACCTGCCATAGAATGTGCTCAGTGCTTTTTAGGGTTATGTGATAAGTCCCTGGATGAAAACTGGAAATGTGGCATAAAACAGAATGTAATTCTTTCTGAACAAAACTATTTTCTGCTGTTGTAATACTGGGAAAAGAACATATCAGTCTGACCCAGGTTTAATTAAGTGAATGTGAAGGAGCCAGACACATTTAAGAAGGTCCTCTTGAATGGGAGTCGGATATATTCTAGTAAGCAACACCACTGAGTTTGATATAAATAGAAAATAAATATGAGAAGCTACTACAGATGAAACAGGGAGCAGAGGAATGTGTAGAACTATTTCCATGTTTTCTATGGCTTTTGTTCCTCCAAACTTGCAGACAAGCTTTAAACATGAAGTAAGGGCATCCAACTGTAGTCTGTCTTTCTTGGAAGATTGTACTAAATCTTGTTATCTGATAGGCTCCATAGACATTACTAGAGCAATTAAAGGTTGTGACCCTCAGTATTTCTAGATAACACACAGTATGGCTACATCTACAATGCAACACTATTTCAGGATACTGGAGTATCCCGAAATAGCTATCCCACGCATGGACAGCGAGTTATATGGGCTCATGGTGCCCATGCTCTAACAATATTTAGAGCCGGGGGCCCTGCTCCGCCAATATTTGGAGCTGGGTCTCTCCCCCGGCCCTGCTTGGAGTGGACCCTGGCCCCAGAGCGTCTCTCCCCCGTCCCTGTCCCGTCCCTGCCATGCGCAACCTTCAGTCAGCTCCCCCTTGCCGGCTGCTGCTGCCATGCGCTGCATGCTCAAACAGGTGGGCAGGGAGACGCCCGGGCATGACGTGACATAAAGTCCCGGCCCGGGACTTTAAAACTGCTGGCGCCGCACGGCTGAGTTGTGGGTTCAGAGTTTGGGGACTTCTGGGGCGGAGCGCAGACTCTGGCCTTGCAAAGTGGAAGGCAGAAGGTAGGGGAGGGCTGGGAGAGGAAGGGGCTTGTGTGGAGGGGGAGGGGGAAGAAAGGGGAAAGGGTGGAAGAGGAAGGGGCTTGTGCGGAGGGGAAGGGAGAAAACTAGGGGAAGGGCTGGGAGAGGAAAGGGCTTGTACGGAGGGAGAGGGGGAAGAAAGGGGAAGGCACCAAAGGGACAGGGTAGAGGAGAGACAAATGCCAGGGGGCCAAATGCAGACAATGAGGAAAAGGGCAGGAGGGGAGGTGTCAGTGGGAAGGGGGACAGGGTGATGCTGGGAGGGGAGAGGGTAAGGGCATTGGGGGCTGGAGGAGGAGTAGGTGCTGGGAGAAGGCTTGAAAAAAGGGGTGGGCATGAGGAAGGCCAGGATGGAGCAAGTCATGTGTGAGGGCACAGGGGCATGAGGGGAATGGGGGCAGAGAGTGGTGAGGGGGTGGGCATCAGGGAAAAAGAGGGCAAAGGGGGCAGGGGCAGTGAGGGAAGTGGGAGGCACCAGGAGGGTGCAGGAGTAAGGGAAGGTGCAGGTGCCAGGGGATTCTGGGGGTGAAGCAGAAGGGCAGACACCTGCAGGGGAGGGACCAGCACCAAAGAAGAGAGGCAGGGCAGGTTTGTAGAGGGAGGTGTTAGAAGAGGGGATGAGGAGGGGTAGCTCACATGATCAGAGTGGGGATACTGGAGGAGTGGGCACAAGGGGGAGAGAAGGGCTGGTGGAAGGGGGCAGGTCTCAGGAGGGCTGAGGGCAGTGAGAAGGGCAGGAGTCAGGACAGCAGAGGAGGGTGAGGAGTTGGGGGGCAGCAGGCACCAGGGGAGCTGATGGAACAAGGGGAGGAGACACGGCAGCAGAGAGAAAAGGTAAAGGTTTAAAAATATTTATTAATAACTTGGGTGCCACAATGGCACATCCAAACAAGCCACATGAACTCAGTACTGCTGCACAACACAAAATCCATTCTGCTCATGGGAGGAAACTCTTAGGCTATGTCTACACTGGCGGTTTCTTGCACAAGAACATCTTGCGCAAGAACACGTCCACACTGCCATGTGCGAGCTGTGCTTTTGCGCAAGAGCATCCATGGCAGTGTGGACGCTCTCTTGCCCAAGAAAGCACCGATGGCCATTTTAGCCATTGGGGTTTCTTGCGCAAGAAATCCCTGCCGAGCATCCACACTGCTCTCTAGCGCAAGAGAGCTTACACTTGTTAGAAAACAGCGTAGCTCTTGGGCAAGACGCCCTCTCTTACCACGCTGTACTGTAAATTTCCTTGCGCAAGAGCAGGCGGGCAGTGTGGCTGCTCTGTGGGTTCTTGCACAAGAACGGCTGTACTTGCGCAAGAAGCCATGAGTGTAGACATCGCCTTAGAGGGAACACTTCCCCCAGCCTCTCTGCCCCCAAGTTAATGTCACACACATTGGGTTAATGCAACTGCAGGATAGTTGCATGAGGGGGGTTTGGTGGGGGCCAAAGTAATCCCTGTTGGTAGGAGGATGGTGGGAAAAGCCCTTCGAGAGGGGTGACATGACACCTTTTACTTCTGGTCATGTGTCCACCTTGCCCCGAGCGTGTTATCTCCAGAGGCCTGGTTAATGGCGGTCAGGGGGTGTGGCTAATGGGGGTCAGGGCGTGGTTAAGGGGGGGCCAGGGCGTGGTTAACAGGGGTGAGGGGGTGTGGTTAATGGGGCACCACCAAAAATTATACAAATCTGCCGCCCCGGAGGAGGAGTGTGTTGGCTGCCTGTGCCACAGGAGGTGTGAGTTTAGCGCAGGGTTTTCCTGCGCCATGGGAGGGTGTGTGTGTGTGTTGGCAGGGGATTTTTTGTGCCGTGTTTGGTTTTTGTTTTGTTTTGGTTTTTTTTGCTCAACCAGAATTGTTGCGGGGCCTTATCAAAATTCTTCTACAGGGGTGACATGACACCTTTTACTTCTGGTCATGTGTCCATCTTTCCCCGAGCATGTTACCTTCAGAGGCGTGACTAACGGGGAGTGCAGGGGGGGTGGCTAACAGGGGGTTAGGGGCGTGGCTAATGGGGGCAGGGCGCGTGGCTAATGGGGCACCACCAAAAATTATACAAACCTGCCACCCATGATCCCATGTCTTCACAGCAAGCCGTTATTTCAAAATATAATGGGCTCACTATTCCAATGTCCCTGTAAACCTCATTCCATGAGGAGTAAGGGACATTTCAGAACAGTGGGTTATTTTGAAATCTGGTGCTGTGTAGACAGTGCCAAAGTATGAAAAAAGCTATTTTGAAATAAGATCGAAATAAGATATGCAATTTGCACCCTATGTGAATAGCTTTGGGTAGCCTGTTACAATCTGGTAAGGTTTTTAAGGCTGTGGTTAACTTAATAAATGTGGTTGAAGAGGATGGAAGGCAGATTATAAGAGGAAATTGTGGGTTTCTACTTGAAGATAAAGCAAAAATACGAAATATTTATTAGAATTCATGTGATGGGAGAAATTGGATTCTAATTGTTCTGGGTATGGGATGGGGTTCATGAAAATCATTGAGGAAATTAGCAATAAATGAGCAATATGATCATGCCATGTCCAGTAAATTCTGGACTTGATTAAAGTTAATGAAATTTAAGCACATGCTTAAAATAAAATGCCTAGCTGAGTTTAAACTACTACAGTTAGAGGCAAACATCAGACAGCTGTGAAAGCAGGTCTACAGGAAGTAAAGTTTCCTGCTCTTTTCCTGAGTATTTTGGTGAGTTATCAGAACTCTTTTGCCAACAATTACAACCAGAAATATTCCCCTTCACAAGTTTTGACAAGACTAATGAGATATTGAGGTAAGATATTAAGGGTTACTACACTATATGATATGGATCAAGTTCATTTTTGGTATTAGTCTACTAAGTCAATGGAGTTACATCAAGGATGATTTTGTTCTTGTGTTTTCCAGTCCACATCAACTGGATACTTTTTGGTAGATCTAAAGTTTTATTGGCCTCCACCTTTTCTCATCAGTTGGGGCTGGAAACTCTTGTTCTTCATGTCCAATCATTCTTGTCATGTGCATCTTCCAATCCGACACCGATCTTCTTCATATCCTCCATCACTATTTCAAACCACCTTTTTTCAGGGTTTTCTTCATTGTCTTTATCCTGTGACTACTAGCTCTTGTCCTCTTTGGCCAACATATCCCACATCTTGTCATCTCACATGACTCAGCCATCTCAGTAGATACTCCATGAACTTTTCTGTGATATGGGCTACCTGCACCGTGCTTTGTACTGTTTCATTGCATAGCTTATCAGCTGTTTTCTTACTCAGAGTCTACCTGGGCATTCTCATTTTGGCAGTATGAAGTGATTTTCTTCTCTTTTCCTTGCTTGCTGACCCAGGGTGTGTCTAGACTACATGGCTCCGTCGACGGAGCCATGTAAATTAGTTTATTCGGCATAGTCAAAGAAGTGGAGATTTAAATAATCCCCGCTTCATTAAAATAAACATGGCCGCCGCGCTGTGCCGACGATCAGCTGATCCGGCACAGCGTGGCAGTCTAGACGCGGAGCGGTCGACAAAGGAAGCCTTTGTCAACTGCTCCGGTATACCTCATTTCACGAGGCATACTGGAGCGGTCAACAAAGGCTTCCCTTGTTGACCGCACCACGTCTAGACTGCCCCACTGTGCCGATCAGCTGATCGTCGGCATAGCGTGGCGGCCATGTTTATTTTAATGAAGCGGGGATTATTTAAATCCCCGCTTCTTTGACTATGCCGAATAAACTAATTTACACGGCTCCGTTGACGGAGCCATGTAGTCTAGACATAGCCCCAGACATTGTAGCAGGCCTAATCCTGGTCTTTGCTTGTTAGTTTAACTGTTGTATTCGTACTGCAGAGAATTCTTATCAATTCCCTCTATCTGCAGTTCACGTGGCCTCTGACATTAGCATCCATATTCCCATGATGACTTAACTCATATACTTCCGTTCAATGTTATTTCACAGACTTTAACTCTATAACATCTAGTTCTATTGGCTTCTGGCTGTCCCTTGCAGTAAAGCATTGCATGTATGCTGCTGTATGTTGGATGATTAGTGAACCATTGTTTCTTATGCAGCTCTTCATGATTGTGGATCCCTTTCCAGTTTTTGCAGAACAGCAAAATGTCATCAGGGAAAACCATGCTTTATGGCACTTCTCTAATCCCTTGTGTCAACTTGACCATTACAATAACATACAGGAAAGGGTTTAAGGCTGATCCTTGATGTAGACCTACTCTCCTAGTAAATGGCTCACTGTAGCTACATATCCTTCTCATTACTCTCATGCTATCCTCATATATCCATGATAGTCTGAACATATGTCAGTCAGATTGCGTGACTGCAAAAAACACCATAACAATTCTCTAGGAATTCTGTCATAAACCTTCTGTAAATCAACAAACACTAAATGTAATTCCTGGCATTTCTCCCTATACTTCTGCAATATTCATGCTGAAAAAAGTTTCTTGGCATAAACCCAAATTGGTAGATGCTTACATGATACTCCAGTGTGCCACTGAGAGCTTTCTCAATAGTTTTCTTTTGAACTATTTTATTGTGTGATTCACTCACCTGAAGCATTGGTAATTACCACATTCCTCTTTATACTTAAAAATGAGGAGCAGTGTGCTCCTTTTCCACTATTTAAGGGCACATCTGTACAGCAGGGCTAAAGCCGAAATAACCTACGCAACTTGAGCTACGTCAATTGCTTAGCGTAAGTCAAAATAGCTTTGGCGCTGTCTATACAGCAGGAAGTCTGAGAAAGAGCACTCTTCCTCTGACTTCCCTTACTCCTCGTGAAATGAGGGTTACAGGAGTCAGAGTAAGAAGTCCTCCAGCTCGGCATTATTTCAACATTATGTCGAAATAATTGCTTGTAGTGTAGAGGCAGACTTTGTTATTTGGAATAACTTCAGTTATTCAGAAATAACACTGGTGTGTACATAGCCTAAGTATTTTCCAGTAAGGAAAATTAAGTTGAAGAAGTGTTATATTAATTAAGATGGAATATATGGCCCCAAAAAGTTCAGGATATTAACATAATCCAGTGACAGTCCAATATCAATAGTTTTAAACCAAATTTAGGGTTTGATATATAGACTTTTCAGCCTGTTTAGTACCATGGCAAAATCATTAAAAATCTTTTAAACCTTTAATTAAAGATACAGGAAAAAAAGAAAAACAGTTAAAACCTTTGAAATGTAATTTTAAAGTAAGGCTTTCATTTTAACAACATCCCTTGTTCCTTTTCCCTTTATGGGTTGAGAAAAAAAAATCCTTGTCTGACAGTCTGTTAGATGGTAATAACTGCTCTTTTGAGGAAAAGAGGAGAAATTAGTCAAGCTGGGATGGAGTTATTTTTGTTCAAATCCAATCCCATTTCTTAGAAGACTCAATAAAACAAACACATACAAGAGGGGGAGAACAGAGTACCAAACATAGAAAATGCAGTTTCTGTCTCTGATGTTGACTCTCACATGCAACCTTATTGCTGGAAAAACACTGGAACAGCACATGGTCTTTTAAGCCACTCTAAGACCTGGCATACTCGTACCGGCATCAGACAATTTAAGGTATTGTGTGTAGTTGCCTCTCTTCTGGTCACAGGCTTACAACAGTGTTGTAAATTATGCAGTCTTGGCTTGCTAAATCAGACACTTATTAGACAGATGGAAAAAGGAGAGGGCTAGGGAAGAGAAATAAGATAAGAAAGAAAAAGAACACAGAAGGCATGTGGGGGAGATAAAACTTCACATCTCAGGTGGTATTTGTGATTTAGTTGGAGATGATGGAAGTGGCAATGTCATGTTGGTCTCTTTCTCTCTCTGGCCCTGTTTGGTCAGGAGAGCTCTCAGGATTAGGATGGAGAAGGCCTGGAGCCCCAAGAGATGTCCAATACTTTTTCTTGTTATGTTTCAGTTATGATTATTCATACTCCATTCCTCTTTGCTACTGAGCCATAATACAGCATCTTCTAGCCCTTCCCATGGATTTTGATTCCTCCTATTTTGTCTCTCTTAGGGTATGTCTACACTAGCCCCCTAGATCAATCTAGGGAGGCTAATGAGGGTGACCGAAATTGCAAATCAAGCCCGGGATTTAAATATCCTGCACTTGATTTGCATGTTCCCGGCCGGTTGCCATTTTAGAAATTGACTAGCCTGAAGTAACTGCCCGCGTCTACACGCAGCAGTGAAATGGGATTCCGATTTAAAGCCCCTAAATCGAATTAGCTGGTAAACCTCATTGCAGGAGGAATACCAGCTAATTCGAGTTAGGGGTTTAAATCGGAATCCCGTTTCACTGCCGCGTGTATACGCGGGCAGTTACTTCGGGCTAGTCAATTTCTAAAATGGCAACCAGCCGGGAACATGCAAATCAAGCGTGAGATATTTAAATCCCGGGCTTGATTTGCAATTTCGGTCATCCTCATTAGCCTTCCTAGATCGATCTAGGGGGCTAGTGTAGACAGCAACATGCACACTTCTTCTATTCAGTCTCTTGGCTTCTTCCCTTGTCATGGTTCCCCTAGGGAAGCCAGCTGTCATATTTGGGCCACATGCTCCCAGAATAGAGTCACTTTTGTCCATTTTCCATGGCTATTAGGTGAACCCACGATGTAAGGATTCTGAGGGATGGCCAAGCATTGTACTAACATATCCCTGAAGGTACAGACCAATAGAGTATGTGTGATTGGCACAACTTTTACATGCCCACTAGCCAGGCCTAACATTCTTGTTTGAGATCCAAGTTCTTTCTCCTAGGTGGACTGCCTGACAAAATTGCTAAGCCCCATCAGTGTGGAGCAATCTGTGTATAAGGTGGCCTTTCTCTCCCTTTTCCAGCTAAGAACACATCTGCCATGAAACTGCAAGAGGTAGACATTTAGCAGTTGGAGGCTGTATATTGTGGTGGCGGAATGTGGCCTTTTCTAGGTGGTGACAGCCCGTCCTCAAACTTACCTCAGCCATGACAGCTCTCTATACCTAAAGTTATTGGCTATTGTAATTAATCATCACACGTGTATTTTTCCTGCAAACAGGACTTGAACCTGGTAGCTAACATTGCCAGATAACCAGCATCTCCGCCCAACACCAGCTGTAACCTGGTTGCTCCCTGTGAGCAACAATCTCCATGGGACAGTCTGCCAAGAGAGACCTGAGTGACAGTTGCCTTAGCAATCACTGTTTGGCGTCTTAATTCTATACAAGCCTCTGGGGCCTAAAAGAAAGTGTCCATGCAACACTATGGATCCCTGCCTAGTTGCCATGTCTGACCTGTTTCTGATTTGGTATTAACCTTGGCTCTGACTCCTGACTGACCCCTAGAACCTCAACATAGACCCTGATGTCTAATTCATTCTCCAGCTCTGACCCTCAGGTTGATCCCTGAGACTGACTCAGGCTTGATCCTCATCAGGGCTCTGAACCCTGCCTCCCAAACTTCTGCCACTAGTCCTGCCTACCTTCACAGAGGCTCCTACAGCCAGTCTGGGAGATTCTAGCCCACTAACACTCCAGCAATGCAGGAGCTAAGGTGCCACTCCCAGAAGTGGCTGGTATGCATCTCTCCCTGCAGCAGCATGACCCTGGGAAGAAAGACTTTGGGAGTCTCTGCATGCTGGCCTCATGCCAAGCACTGACTTTGCAGCTCCCATTGACTGTGAACTGCAGCCAATTGGAGCTGCGGGGGCAGTGCCTGTTGGCAGGGGTAGTACACGGAGCTCCCCTCCCTCCTAGGAGCTGCTGCCAGATAGATGTGCTGGTTGCTTTCAGGAACCGCCTGAAGGAGGTGCTGCCTGACTGAAGCTTGCACCCCTCACTCTCTCCTCAACCCCCCAGCCCAGAACCTACACTGTTTCCTCCTCCTACACTCCAACTCCCTCTCAGAGATCAGAACCTGCACCACACACTCAAACTCCCTCCCAGAGTCTGTACCACCTTTTGCACCCCAAGTCCCTTCCCCAGCCTAGAGCCCACATCCAAACTCCCTTCTAGATCCTGCACCTTATACCCCTTCCTGGATCCAGCCCCCCTCCACCACAGAGCCTGCACCCTCACTCCCTCTTGTACCCAATGCCCCAGCCCCAGCCCAGACCTGCACCCTCACTGCCTCCTGCAACCAAATCCCATGCCCCAAACTGGTAAGAAAGAGTGAGAGCAAATGATAGAGGGAGGGGAGATGGAGTGAGTGGGGGGCATGGCCTCGGGAGAAGATGCAGGGCCGTGATGAAGGGGCAGGCAATGGTGTTCAAGTTTGTGCGATTAATCAATTGGCAACCCTCCTGTTACTAAACGAAGACCAAGGACAGGGTCGGCCCATTGCTCAGTAAGGAGGGAGAAACAATAACAATAAACTTGGAAAGGGCAGAGGGGCTTAATGACTTCTTAGTTTCGGTTTTCACCAAGAAGTTTGATGATGAAGAGTTGCCTAACATAGTGAATTCTAGTGAAAATGGGGTACATTTAGAAGATAAAATAAAAAAAGAACAAGTTAAAAATTACTTAGAAAAGTTAGATGTCTTAAAGTCACCAGGGCCTGATGAAATATATCCTAGAATACTCAAGGAGCTGATAGAGGAAGTATCTGAGCCTTTAGCTATCATCTTTGAAAAATCATGGAAGTCAGGAGAGATTCCAAAAGATCAAAAAAGGGAAAATATAGTGCCCATCTATAAAAAGGGAAGTAAGAACAATTCAGGAAACTGCTGACTAGTCAGTTTAACTTCTGTGCCAGGAAAGATAATGGAGCGGGTAATTAAGGAATTAATCTGCAAACATCTGGAAAGTAAGGTGATAGGTAACAGCTAGCATGGATTTGTAAAGAACAAATCATGTCAAATCAGTCTGATAGCTTTCTTTGATAGGATAACAAATCTTGTGGATTAGGGAGAAGTGGTGGATGTGGTATACCTAGACTTTAGTAAGGCATTTGATACAGTCTCACATGACCTTCTATCAATAAACTAGGCAAATACAACTTAGATGGGGCTACTATAAAGTGAGTGCATAACTGGCGGGATAGCCATTCTCAGAGTGTGTCTAGACTACATCCCGCTTTCGACAGAGGGATGTAAATTAGGCACTTTGAAATTGCAAATGAAGTGGGGATTTGAATTTCCCGTGCTTCATTTGCATAATCGCGTCATGGCAGTCTTTTGAAAAAGCGCTATTTCGAAAGTAAAACCACAGTCTAGAAGTGGTTCTTTCGAAAAGGGAAGACTTTCTTTCCCTTTCTTTCCCTTTTTGAAAGAACCACGTCTAGACTACAATTTTACTTTCGAAATAGCGCTTTTTCAAAAGACTGCCATGACGCAATTATGCAAATGAAGCACGGGAAATTCAAATCCAGGCTTCATTTGCAATTTCAAAGTGCCTAATTTACATCCCTCTGTCAAAAGTGGGATGTAGTCTAGACACACCCTCAGAGAGTAGTTATTAATGGTTCACAGTCATGCTGGAGGGGCATAACAAGTGGGGGTCCGCAAGGGTCTGTTTTGGGACCAGTTCTGTTCAATATCTTCATCAATGATTTAGATGATGGCATAGAGAATACGCTTATTAAGTTTGCAGATTAAGTTTCCACTCTACTTTGCACTGATTAGGCCCCAATTGGAGTATTGTGTCCAGTTGTGGGCACCGCATTTCAAAAAAGATGTGGAGAAACTGGAGAAGGTCCAGATAAGGGCAACAAAAATGATCAAAGATCTAGAAGACATGCTCTGTGAGGCAAGGCTGAAGGAATTGGGCTTGCTTAGTTTGGAAAAGAGAAGACTGAGAGGGGACATGATAGCTATTTTCAGGTATCTAAAAGGGTGTCACAGAGAGGAGGAGGAGTGGGGAGAAATTGTTCTCCTTGGCCTCTGATGATAGGACAAGAAGCAATGGGCTTAAACTACAGGTAGGGAAGTTTAGGTTGGACATTAGGAAAAACTTCCTACCTGTTAGGGTGGTTAAACACTGGAATAAATTGCCTAGCGAGGCTGTGGAATCTCCATCACTGGGGATATTTAAGAGCATGTTAGACAGACATCTATCAGGGATAATCTAGACAGTGCTTGGTCCTGCCATGAGGGCAGGGGACTGGACTTGATGATCTCTTGAGGTCCCTTCCAGTTCTAATGTTCTATGAAACTTAACAAACAAGTAATCATTTTTAGCTTTTTAGAGTGATGTATACAAAACAATATGACAAATATGCCATTTCATGTCTATGCACAATAATTAGGATGTGTCCCATAAATGACCAATACTGCAATAATAACACCTTTCATCTAGAGTATGGGAGGGCAGTCCAGATGCCCATAGCTATGTGCTATCTCTATTGAAATCATTAGTGATTCGGGGCTTGGTCTTTCCATTGACTTCAGTGGAGACTGGATTGGGCTTTTAATAATCAAGATGAGGGGAAAGGCAGTGTGCTGGATGAGTAGTGGCTGGCTGGATATTTATCTATGAATACTGATATGCAGTGAGGATATGGGTATTGTAATTGACCCAGTCAGTGAGTTAAATTTACTGTATAGTGGTGGTAAGTTTTGGAATTTCCTATATGACCGTATTGTTCTAACTCAATAAGGGGCTGTGGGGAGAGTAAACAAGAAAGCAACGAAAGAGATCTGGATAAGGACAGCCCAGTACATATCCAAAAGACAACGAGTCAAGCTTTTAGCTAACTTAGTGGCTTTGTGGAAATGGGGAATCCAGGAGTTTAGGGACTCTTGACACATCAAAGGAGTAAGACTTAGATGCTTTGTAATTAGCTGCGGATTCTGCAGTGTATGGGACATGTGATGAGATATACAAACTCCATGCTGAGGAAAAACCAGTTAAGGAGCTGCTCTGGAGCCAGGTGGCCCTGCCCCATCACAACTGCAAACTCTGCATAAACCTCCAGTTTATAGCCTGCATCAATCTCCTCCACAGGTGCTTAAAAGAGCAGTCGCTCACTAGTAGGCTGAGCGGGGAAATGAGCTGGCCTGCGCTCTGCACTGCTATGAAGGAGCATTTCAGGACCACTTTCTTTATGAGGCCTGGCGATAGTGACCTGACCAAGCCTGCACAGGAGGCCCTGGTGACTTTGTGAAGATCAGCAATTGCATTTTTGTGTGCAGTGATTTGCTTCACTCTGAGGGAAGAGAGGACACTGGTAGGAAGTGATTTGGGGGGCGGTTGCATAGCACCCCAAGGTGTGGAGCTTAGCTGCCTATCCTTGGGTCCTGGATTGGAGCCAGGTGGAGAAGGCGGGCTCCCCTACCAATCCATAAATGCGGGAGAGGGAGAAATTACGGAAATCTATCCCTTGGCAAGGAGCCATGTTGAGGAAGACCCTGAAGATACAAGGCTCCAGACCTCAAGACACTAGAAGCCCAGAAGCCCTTGCCTAGTTCTGAAGATTCCCCATCATGGAACTCTTTGGGCTCCCTGAACATGGTGGACTTGGACATGTGATCTGGGCGGAGGCTGAGCTGTTTAAAAGACAGACCACTGCAGTGCAGCACTGTAGTGAGGAAGGGGAATGCCTGGATGGGAGACTACCTGCCACATCCCTGCGTGACCACTAGGTGGAACTGGTGATGAGTGTTCCCTTATGCAGGGAAGTTCTCCGGCATATTTATCATAGCTGCTTCATTAGTAACAGTTTAAAGACCAGTAAGTTTACCTCTGCTAGTATGGAGTAACATGTTAATACCTGGCCCAGGTTAAAGCCCCTTCCCAGTAACTCTTTACTGTGGCTCTAGAAGGAAAGAGGCCATTGTTTCAAATGATAAATAGTCCTTATATGAGGCTATGCTTCAAACTATTGTTCATTCATATTAGCAGCTTTTGTTGAAGGTCACACTAATACTTCGGTGGAATTGCTTTCTCTTTTCACTGTCCTTGTCATTTTACATCAAGGAATACCCTTGTTTTTTCAGTGAGGTCCAGAAATCATTGATTTTTTAGATGAGCCAGTTGGATAGTTTGGCCCATTCAACATACTTCCACTGAATCTCACTTTCCTTCCGTTATGCATGGCTGACAGTTGACAATTGACATAATCTGCTCTTCAGGAAGGTGTCCTGCATGTGTTTCAGTATGACTGATATTTATTTTAATTTTTACAGCATGCATGGAGTTTTATATGTCACTAACTCCTTTCTCCACTTTCGACTCCAGGATTCTGTTTAAAACTAGCATTTTTAAAAGGACCCCAATAACTGGACACTTAACTCCTGTAGGATCCTTTGACAATCTCAGTCTAAGAGAATATTTGTTGAAGACCGTGTTATCTTCATTTTTTTGAGTCTGCTATAAAGGATCTGAGCCAAGCAGTAGAAACAAGGTCTCCTGCATTTGCTCTGTTATTGCTGGGATAACGTCTGCATTTATCCTTTATTTTACTGATGGATGATGGCCCGCTGTGAAGATTTTACAATACAGAGCTTGAATTTTCATAGAACATACATCCTAAAAAAGTTCTAAAAGTTGCTAAGAAGGGTGGTGACATCATTTAAAAGTGATCTAGCAGCCATTGTATTACATACCTGCCAAAGAGATAAAGCAGTCTTGCAGGACTATTCATCATTACTTGAGCTTCTGAATTTTAAAGCCACTGTATTTTAGAACTATATGTATGCATATAACACTTAGGACTACAATCAGAATTGGTCTGCAATGAATACTTGTCTGGTTTATACCTGAAAAGACTCTTTCTGTAGCTAGCACAGACCTTTCCTGTAGAAGGGAAAACTGAGTTCAAATTTAGGACACTTGCCATTTGGAGAGAATATGCTTAAGCCATCCAGATACAATGAAATTTTGCAATGACCCTTAAAATCTGTCACTGCAGAATTGAAGGTTAATCTGTCTTATACCTCAATCAGCCATGAACAAGCAATATAGTACATTGAGCAAAAGAACAGGAGATTTCAACATGGTTATGAGTTAGACTCCCAATGTATCTATAACAGGAATTTTAATCCTTTCTGTTGCGAGCCTGAATCTGTAGGTCATAGTAAATGATCCCCAATAAATTCTTAAATCTATTCAAAACTCCTGTCAAATAGATGTACATGGATGTCTTGTTTGACAAGCATGCATCAGTTAGAAACACTTGGTATTTAGTCTCTTTAATAATTATGAATGCTGCGTGGAAAAAGAAGGAACTATGGTAATAGGTGACAGTTACCAACTCACTGACATAATACAAGGACTACTAAACTTATCTGAAGCAGTGTGGTAGAGGTCCACATTTTAATCTATTCTGGTGGATGAGAGTTACAGGACTCCAAATTTGTTTTTGAAAATGGAGCTTAGAAGTATCAAGGAATAGTTGCACATTTCAAACTGCATCTGTTATCTTTACCCCCACTCATTATTCCAGGAATTAGTGCTGACTGCCAAAGATGCCAATAAAGGATGTATTCTTTCATTCCCCAAATACAACGTACAGGAATGGTGTTTGAAGTGATCTGGGAGTAAGCCAGAAGGGATGGCATAGTGATGTAAATATCAGTTTATACCTAGATCCAACAATAAATTCTGGTATCTACATTATTTTTAATAACTGAGAAGCCAATTGCATGATAATATACAGGTAGTATTGATCTTAGCCAGGAACACCTGAGTTCCAATCCTGGTTTTGACATTGAATGCCTAGCATATGTCACTTAACTTCTCTGTGACCTCATTTTCTCATTTGAAAAATGAGGATAATAATCTATACTTGCATCATAGAATTGTTAAGGATCACTGTAATTAGTGCAGCATTTTGAAAATGAAAGGCACCATGAAAGGTAAGTGCTAAGGTTCTTTTTTTTAAAATAAATGTAGTTAACAAGTGAGATCAAAGGTTTTCAAATCTTAGGCTTTAAGAAAAGTCTATTAGAATTTAACAGGGATTCTATGGCTACTTCTCTAATAATGTATGGAATTTAGGAGAGTAATACCTTTAACATAGACATTTTAAACCAGACTATAGGATTTAAGAGCGATAATATCCCTGCTATAGAACTGGTTATTTTAAAGTTAGAAAGGATGTAATTCTTTATAACATTCTGTATGTAACTATAATTGAACCAACTTTTGTCGTATTCGTGGTAAATTATACAAAGGGGGGGATGGTAAACATGTAATTGGATACACTGGGAAAGATGAATTAAAATTGCAACGATTTATTTAAAAAGAATTTTATATAGCATATGATAGCTGTTCAGTGCATCTGATTTTAATTTGCCTAGCTGACAGCTCATTAGCAGCTTTGAAAAAAACCATGACAAAACAAAGAGCCTCTACTTGGGGGTTATATACAAACTCCAATAAGATAAAAAATGACAGTTAACAAAATACTGTGAAAATAATTTAAAAGAGTAATCACTGCCTAATTTTAGAGCTGTGTCTAGTATAAAATACGTATTTCTGGAGGCAAAAAAAAATTTTTATATTCCTCATCTTTAATATTTCATTGAGTTTTGGGATGGCTTATTTAAAGGTTACATATTAAATGTTTATCATGCATTGGACATCTTCGGAAGTGTGTATTATGAATTTGCTATTTTTATAAAACAACGTTCCTCATAATATTGTCAGATTTATTTAAAAAAAATGTAGTGAGCCTTTGGATTGCATAACAGTTTGTTCATAGTGGTCTCTTCTGCCTTTATTTGCATACCTAGCTCCTATTAAGACTAACAGGAATGTATGCACATGCATAGAGAGGAGACTAAATGGCTTAATTTTCTTGCATCTGGGAGACATCTATACTTTACAACTAGATTGTACTGGAAAGTGAATAAAAGGGATAAGGAATAGTGCTTCCTTTCCTGTTCTATGCTGAACTAGTTCCCACTGTAATAAATGCACGATAGAGAGTGAAGCATTAGCGTGTCCAACTGCTGCTTAAAATTTTACAGTTGAACCCATGGGGAGCATGTATGCCAAAAATTAGCTGTACTGTATCCCCAAACCATTCTGTATTTCTGTATTTGTGTAACAATTTAAAAGCCACTGTAGATATATTACTCAATTTGAACAATACATTGTGTCGGGGGGGAATCCCAGCCATATAATAAAAAGCAGAGTCAGCCCAGACGAAGACATTCCAACTCTGGAGTAGATCTGTGCATATTTATGGAGAGACCTTTAGTGTACATCTTTTTAAAAATGCTTCTTTCTACAGCACCTCTCGGTACAAGAATTTCTGGCTTGTATGATTCTGTGATACACAATTAGTATTAAATGTAGGTTGTGTAGTGCTCAGGGCAGCCAACAGCCTCCACAGGTTCCTGGGCAAGATGTGGGGGCGGGCTCTGTGCTCCCAGAAGGGATGGGGCCTTGAGCGTAATGGGCGGGGCCAGAGGCTGCTGGCCCTCAGTCCTACCTAGAGCATGGTGTGCCCCCTCGGCCTCCAGAGCTGCATGGAACATGCTGCATGGCATTCTGGTGGCTATTTAAAGGGCCTGGGGCTCCAGCTGGCATCACTGCCACTACCACAATAGCAACAGTGGTGGTTGGGAGGCCCGGTCCCCCTATTCCCCTCCGGTCAGCAGGCCTGGTAATGCTGGATTGATAGTGCTGTATACCATGGTCTGTTTATTCACAGACAAGGAAAAGAATGAGCAGCAAGCATTGCTATCATGTTCAGCATTGGTTATGTGTGTCATATACACACATACTTTATTGTCCACAGCCCAGCAAAGGTTAGCAGTGAAATCCAGGCCCTATCAAAGTCAATGAGAGTTTTGCCGTTGCCTTCACTTCAGCATGACCCAGATTTTCCTGTAGGCGAATAGAGATGTTAAAAGGGTCTGGCAGTGCACTGCAGCACTAGTAAGCAAGATCATTTGTTCGGTTAAGATACTTAAAATCTTTCTTGCCTGCTGTCTGTCAGTGAGAGGGAAACTGGCTTATCTGACAAATCGTTACACAGATAACTTGCTCTAATGGCAGGGATAGGCGCTGAGCAACTCTGTCACAGTTGCAGGTTCAGGTGTCAGGCCTTACGCTTTCACCTTCCTGGGAGAGGATTTTTGCATTTCTCATTCTTCAGTCAGGCCCTTGACCCTATGCATCCACTGTGCTTACCCAGCAGGTACAACTGAGCTCAGCCCCTTTGTATCTACCCTTAGGTCATGTGTAGGGGGACTATGTGGAGTCAAAACCCCCCCTTCTCTGATTTCTTCTTGGCCAGTTGTGGCGGGGGGAGGGGAGGGGAGGATGGAGAGGGACTCTGTCCTTCTGCCACTGGCCAGTCCCCCACACTCTTGGCCCCAGACCCTGGCAGCCAGGCCCCACACAGGGAGTAGAATCACTGGGACAAGCCACTTCTCATATTGGCCGCTCCAGTCACTGCTCTGTGCAGAGCTGCTTGAGAGAGAAAACCTGACTGGGGAAGTAGTGGTGGCAGCAAAAATTTGAAATCTGAAGCATTTAATCTAAAAAGCCAGATCTCTATTCTGACATGCCTCTTGGGAGTTGCAGTTCCAGTCCGTTCTGCATGCTCCTATTCTCCTCTATAGACTGGGCTCGGTGATCAGACTACATCTCTCATGATGTACCTTGATCTCCGCACATAGTGAAGGGAGACAGTTGTATCTTGGCAGTTACATGGCTCTGGTGCACCATGGGAGATGAAGTCTGGCTTGCAAGCCTGGCCCACAGAGGAGACTGAGAACATAAGGAACCTGAACTATCTGTATGAGGCACTGTGGTAGCATTTCAGAGCAGAAATATTTCAGTTTTCAGGCATTTAATTTTTCAACCAAAAAAATCAAAATGTCCATGGACAATAGATACATTTTTAATGAAAAATGTGTATAATTGAAAACCCAAGTTCCTGTTGAAAAACTGGGTGGAATTAGATGCAGAATTTTTGATCACCCTGATCCTGGACATTTTGAATAGATTTAAAAATATGCTGTGCAAATAATGGAATTTTTCATGTGCTGGCAATTTAGAAAAAACAAAAACAAAAACCCCAAACCAAAACCCAGAACACCTCACTTTTGGTTGAACTAAAATTATTTTCAGACGTTTTGATTTGCAAAAATGTCGAAGAAAATTCAATTTCAGGTTGAATCAACCCAGTTGATTGCCCTGAAATGAAATGTTTCACTTTTGAGAATTTTTAAGAGTTGTTAATTTTTTTTAATTAAAATTGTGAATTGAAAAATTGAAACATTTCATTTTGAAAATATTGAAAGGACACATTTCAGTTTTCTATTTGCTTTTAATTTTTTTTTACCCAAACCAAAACAATTTGGTGAAATTGACACAAATAAAAAAGTTTTGGTTGAAAATCTTCACCCAGTTCTACTTTGAAATGATGGCTCTGATGACAAGAACCTACCCTTGGAAGTGTGAGATGCATGGTCTCAGACTTTTGTTGCCTTGATCTTCCTCCATCCCTCATAGGAAAGGTCAGAAGATAAATTTTGTCGCAAAACCACAAACCCATGCTGGATTCAGGCAACTTCTGAGATCCTTATTCTACTATTACACTCACAGTGGACACACAGTGATGTGTTTCTTCATCTGATTCCTGACATAGCTGAGACTGCCTCATGTTAGCATAATTATTGCTTCTCTGCACATATACTGAACAGCCAAGCAACAGCACTCATTAAGGCTTCCTTCCCATTCTGCAAAGTTGCCTTTGATGCTGGAAGCAATCTACTTTTATTTTCAGAACCAAATTACAACCACGTTTCTTTTCTTTCCTGCATTATGTGTTGAAATCTGCAGGTCATTAATAACTAAGAGATTAGTTAAATGAGGTGCCTGGTACAACACATATCATCCTTCATGTAAGTGATACAGTGTTATAAACCTACTTGATGCAGTACAAACTTGTGATGAAATTAGAAAATGTAACCAGGACTATATGCTGGGCAGAAGAAAGTGCTGGGAGCTTGTCCAAAACCCAGAAGTGCAATTTTTTGAAAAGTTAAAAAATTTTTTTGGTTTAGTAAGATACAAAACAGAACCACTCCCCCCACTCCCAAAAAAATTTTTTTTCACAAATGTTTTTCCATAGAAATTTTTATTGAAAATGTTATTAATTTTTCTTTCAAACTGAAAAATATCCAATCAACATCTTTATGTTTGGGTTAAAAAATTGATTAAAATAATGCCCCAATTTTTGCAAAAAGTATTTTGAAAACTTGACTTTTATGTAAAAATAACTATTTTTTGGAAAAAAAAGAAGAATTTTTTCAATAAGAGGTCTTTTTTTTGTGTCTGAAAAAATTTCTGCCAACTCTAGTCTAATATGGTGTTTCACAGTTGCTAACGGGCAAGGAAAAATTATTCTGTTGTCCAAAGTATTAGTAACCCCATTTTACGATGGACCCCAGAGGACAAATAGAGCTCTTCTGGCCAGCAATCATAGAGATGGTTTTTCATTCAGTCAAGCATTTATTTAAGTGTTGATAGTATTAATGCTGAATGCTTAAGAAACTATAGGTTAAAGCTCTTTAGTCTGGCACTCTCTGATCCAGCACATCCATGGTCCGGCATAGTTTTAGTTAGCCAGATGTCCAGTTATCATGGGTATGGTCAAGTTTCCCGTAGTCCCATAAAGTTTGTTTATAGCCACCAGTCCTGGTTGTCAGTGTTCTGTGCTGTTATTTAGCTCTAATTTACCCTTAAATGTCTTTTAAGAGCCCAGCAAGCAGTGGAAGTGTTGATAATGTTGCTAGACGATATTGACCTCCTGTGGTTTGGCAAACTCTCTGGTTCGGCTCTGGTCAGGTCCTAAGGCTGCCAGACTAGAGAAGTTCAATCTGTATTACCTCTCTGGTCCCCCCCGAGATGTAGTGAGAATAAGATGCAACCACAGAAGAGCTTGTTGCAGAAGTTTTGTAATTGTAAGGCCAGATTCTCAGAAAAGCCCAGAAGCTCCCATTATTCCCAGCAGGAGCGATTGGGTGCTGTTTCAAAGAGGCAGCCTTGTTAGTCTATTTCAGCAAAAACAATGAGAGTCCTGCAGCACCTTAATGACTAACAGATTTATTAGGGCATAAATGTTTGTGGGCTGCACTCACTTCATCAGATGCATGAAGTGAAAGCTTCAGTTGGGAGGGAATTATACATCCACACAGAGATGGGAGTGTTACATCAGTGCTCATGAAGCTAATTCAGCCAGGGTGGATATGGCCCACTTCCAACTAGGAAGGTAAAATGTAACCATGTACATGATTAACTGATGAGCCGCCTGCCCCCACCACGTGTAACCACTGAATGTTTTTCAGTGATTACACAGTTACTTAATTAAACATATATTAACATCCCTACTTCCAACAGTGATAAGAAGGTGAGAAAACCTAAAGGGGAAATTACTTACTGTAATGAGCTAGCCATTCCTAAACCCCATTCAGACCTATTCTGATAGTGTCAAATTTGCATATGAACTCCAGCTCAGCAGTTTCACAGTGCAGTCTGTTTTTGAAGTTTTCTTGCTCAAGTATGGGAGCTTTCGAGTCTGTAAGAGTATGTCTACACTGCATTCCTCTTTCGAGAGAGGAATGCAAATGCAGCCAAGCAAAATTGCAAATGAAGTGCGGATTTGAATTTCCCATGCTTCATTTGCATAATCGTGTCCGGCCGCTATTTTGAAATACCCTATTTCGAGATAAAAAATGCTGTGTAGATGTGGTTATTTTGAAAGAAACCCCTTCTTTCGAAATAACCCTTACTCCTTAAAAATGAGATTTAACGGTTATTTCGGAAGAAGGGGTTTCTTTCAAAATAACCGAGTCTACATGGCATTTTTTATCTTGAAATAGGGTATTTCGAAATAGCGGCCGGACGTGATTATGCAAATGAAGCGCGGGAAATTCAAATGCAAATCCTGCATTTGCATTCCTCTCTCAAAAGAGGAATGCAGTGTAGACATACCCTTACTGTGTCCAGGAAGGTTAAAGTGCTCTCCTATTGGTTTTTGTATGTTACTTTGCCATTCTTGATGTCTGATTTGTGTCCATTTATTCATTTGTGTAGAGACAGTCCGGTTTGTCCAATGTATATGGCAGAGGTGCATCAATGGGACATGATGGTATATATTACATTAGTAGATGTGCAGGTGAATGAGCCCTTGTTGGTATGGTTGATGTGGCTAGGTCTTATGATGGTGTCACTAGGGCAGATGTATGGACAGAGTTGGCAATTGAGTTGGTTGCAGGGACTGGTTCCTGGGTTAGTGTTTCTGATGTATGGTATGTAGTTGTTGGTAAGTTTTTGTTTCAGGGTAGGGGCTGCTTGCCTTCAGGTTGCGAGACTGACCTGCCTCCCAAGGTCTGTGAGAGTGAGAGATTGTCATCTAGGGTAGGTTGTAGATTCCTGATGATGTGTTGGAGAGGTTTTAGCTGGGGGCTGTAAGTAATGGCCAGTGGCATTCTGTTCCTTTCTTTGTTGGGTCTGTCCTGTACTAGGTGACTTCTGGGTACACGCCAGTCTCTGTCAATCTGTTTCTTCACTCCCCCCAGTGGGTATTGTAGTTTCAAGAATCCTTGATAGAGATCCTGTAGGTGTTTGTCTCTCTCTAAGGGACTGTAGGAGATCCAGTTATATCTTAGGGCTTGGCTGTAGACAATGGATCGTGTGATGTGGTCTGGATGAAAACTGGAGGCATGTAGATGCGTGTAGAGGATGTGGTCAGTAGGTTTCTGGTATAGCATGGTGTTTGTGTGTTGTGACAAGGTCAGGCTACAGGGCTGCTACAGAGTGGGGGAAAAGGCAGCCCAAAGGGTAAAAGGCCTGCTAAGTAGGGGTGGAGGGCTACAGGGCAATTAGGAGCAGCTGGCAGGGAGCAGGCCCAGGCAGACTGGAGCCAGATGACTCCACTTCAGGCCTTCTGGAGGCCTTTAAAAGCTTCCCGAGTTAAAGGGAGGGGGGAGAGAAGAGAAGAGAAAGAGACAGAGCCTTCCCCCACCCCTGACAAAGGTGGAAGGCTGCCAGCCCAAACGCTGGCCAGAGAAAGAGGGGCCCTCGCTACAGTGTCCATCACTTATTTGCACTGTAGTGTCCAGGAAGTGGCTCTCGTGTGGAGTGGTCCAGGCTGAGATTGATGGTGGGTTGGAAATTGTGGGAGTTGTGGTGTTTTGGAAATCTGTACCATCAACTATGAGGCGGAAGTAGGGTTGCCAGATGGTTTAACCAAAAATATTGAACCTCCCCCCCCCCCCAAAAAAAAAAACCAACACTGGGGAAAAAATTCTGTTGAGAAAAAAAAAGGAGGAGACCAAAGTTATTGAGCTAAATAAATAAATAAATAAAACCCAGCACGGCCCCTTTAAGAAATGCTTTTGAGGCTTTTTGGCCCTAACAGGCTGCCGGCAGCCGTCCGCCATCTTGTCTCCCTGCTCCGGGCCGGACAGCTCCCCGGCAGAACGCGGTAAGCAGCTGGGATTTTCACCTCCTGGCCGGGAAAAAATCAGAAAATACCCGACATTTTAGGTGTCCGGTATTTTCTGAATTTTTTTACTGGACAGGAGGCGAAAATACCAGACTGTCCAGATCAGTACTGGACACCTGGCAACCCTAGGCGGAAGGGAATTGTAGCTACGCAGCACCCGCCAGGAGGGGTTTCTGCGCCTTGTTTGTTCAGGTTTCTAACCCTTGCCATACTATTGTTCAAATGTTTTCAAAACAAGCTCCCATAAAGATGTAGTTCAATTGATGCTTATGGGAATGAGCATCTTAGAAAAACCACCCCTCAGACTGCTTGCTGCAATATTTCTTGTCCCTGGCTGGGGCATTTGCTTTCATTGGGTTTTTAATAGTCCCTTCGCTATCCTTAGTGTCTTCTACTCCCTTGATAGACAGCTTTTCCATATACTGACAGCGGTAGACAGCTGGTATAATTGCCTGATTCCTTTTGAAAACGTTATGAGGCTGGCAAGCATATTGCAAGGATAAGGTAGGTCAGAACAAAATGACATGGTTTTAAATTGTCATATGGAAATATATTGGGTTATAGTGAGTACAGTATCTATACTCCTAATTAAAAGCAAAGTGAAACAAAATACGCATTGTGAATTGTCATCTCCTGCAAGCTGGGCAGTAATTTTCATTATCAATATTGGCAGATCCAAAGACTCTGAAAGGAGCTTAGAATCAAATGGTTCAATAAGAACAGAAGAACAGCCATACTGGTTCAGACCAAAGGTCCATCTAGCCCAGTATCCTGTCTGCTGACAGTGGCCAATGCCAGATGCCCCAGAGGGAGGGAACACAACAGGTAATCCTCATGTGATCCCTCCCCTGTCACCCATTTCCAGACAAACAGAGGCTAGGAACACCATTCCTACTGTGTATTGAATAAATGAACTGTATTTTTCATTGCCTTGCACCTTATGTTATGAGATAAATCAGTGTGCTGGGGTGTAATTCATTCCCGTTGTGATTTAATAGCATTTCACCCCTGTTTTGTACTCTCCTTGCAATGGGTGGGTGACTGCAGAAGGTGCAGGGTAATGTAGAATCTGTGGAATAAACAGACAATTTAGCTCACAAATAATCTTCTTGAAATTATTCTGATTCTTCCCCATGAACTGATATATTTTTTTTCTTTTCATTTGTGATTTTACAATGGATATTTCATTTTGGCTCCTGCATATTCATTCTAAGTCCACATTCCTATTCAGTTTCTGCATGGTTTTGAAGATTCACTGACTCACTTGTTAGAGCTATTCAGGTTCCAGTGTCTAGCAGACTGGGACCTCTTGTGCAAATTCTAAAAGCAGAAGATAACCTAAATTTGAAGATCTGTGTTTAAAAAAATTGAAAGATTGCATGCAGTTATTTTTGCTTTGGACTCAGGAAGGTCTTTACCTAGCTATAACTGCAGATATATCAACCTGTATGTGTCAGTTTTAATTCTATTTGGAAGGATTTATAGAAGTTGTGTAGTGCCAGCAGTGTAGACAGATATGGAAAACAATGAACTAAGTCTCCCAAAGAACCATAATTCACACGCAGAGATTGCCTGGGAGCTTTCTGGGAGGTTTGAATTCTGGCATAGAGTCTGGCAAGATTTCAGGCTTCTCCACTGGGGGGAAATTGACCAGCATAACTATGCAGAGGCTAATTATTCTGCTCTACCTATGCTGGTATAACTCTCCTTGTCACTTTGGAAGGGGATTAATTTATTCTGGAATAAAATCACTTTTATTCTGAAATAGAATATCCACATGGGAGTTGTCATGGCATAGCTGTAGTTCAATAATTATTCTTCTACAGCTAATCAAGTCAGTTTCCCTTTGGAGACAAGTCAATAAGGACAGTCAAAAGGTCAAACTGTTCTAATATTTTGTCTGTCTGGCATGTGAGAATCATGTAAAGCTTTAGTCACATGTACTGCAACAATTTTAGGATAGGAGCATGCAGTGAACTGGGCAATGCGCCTTCAGAGACCGTTATGCTTTCTCCCACGCCTTTGCCCCTTATGCATAGAAAGGTCTCCTTTTAAAAATCCACACTGCTGCCATCAAGTTCCTCCTTAAGATTCTCTTCTGCCATGTTGCCTAAAGAACCCCATCTGCTGGTCATATCTAGTCAGGTGATGCACTGGTAAGAGGTGTGATCCAACCCAGCAATTCCTGCATAACATAAGGCCAAATCCTGAGAGAAGCTGGCTTCTGTGGGAGTTGCACGTGCTCACGACCTTTCAGGATTTGGCACTTGTTGATTTGTCTAGAGCTGTAGCAATGAAGAACTTATGGAACCAGATGTCTCCTTGGGGAAAAAACTAGGCGGTAGCTCCAGAAACCAGGCAGCGGAGATCTGTTCCAAAGCAGTCAGAAAAAAAGTGGTGAAATCTGTTTAGTTTCTGGTGTCAGACTGGTGTCAGACTGACGTGCGCAGATACATGTTTGACTCTGCCCATTTTTTGCCATGCTTCTTATCTATAGTCATGGGCTAACAAACTCTAGGGTCATTGCATTGTCATCAGGGATGAGCTAAACCACTGTGCTCAGGTTAGAAAATGTTTGCACAAGGAAAGTGACAAGGACCCAGGTGTGAAATGAAAAGTGAATAGCTTGAGATGCCGATCATTTCTAAAAAAAATAAAGCGTGATAGTCAAGGGTGAGATCTTTACCATCCTGCACACTGTGTTGTTTCCAGGCTTCTGATTGAAGCATCTGAAATAAATCCTTACTAGGTTCCCTGCTGTTTATTGGCCAGGGGATGTGGTGTGCATGCTGTTGCTGGGAAACTGAGACTGGGAAGAAGAGAGAGAGAGAAGAAAATGCAGCAGGTAGAAGCAGCATGTGGAAATGCTCCGTTTAGTTTTAATGCGGTTTCCAAGTGTCCCTGGTTTAACACTCTCTCAACTGCTGGTGGTGTTTGGGGAAAATAGGTGTATTTCTCACTGAGAGAAGCTTGGTCTGAACAAAATGAAATAAAGTTTCAGAGAGATTTACTCTCCTTATGTCACACTGCTAGGGGAGAAAATAGCAGAATCCCAGCAATGGTAAGAGAACTACCTAATTTGTGCTTGTGAAGGTTTTTCCACTGCTCAAAGAGTGAAGCTGTTAGCTACTAAGAGGCTTAGTGTAGTGCTATGGGGGAAAACAGATGGGAAAACATTTAGATAGACAGTTCTTTGGAGCAGGGACTCTTTTTGTTACATATGTACAGTGTGGGTGTGTCTAGACTACAGGGTTTTTTCGAAAAAACTTCCCCTGCGTCTAGACTGCTGCTGCGTTCTTTCAAAAATAAATGGAAAGAAGGTGGCAGTTTTTTCGACCGCGGAAAACATCATTTTACGAGGAAGAATGCCTTTTTTCGAAAGTGTTCTTTTGAAAAAAGGCACGATGTTAGTGCAAACTGTGCTTTTTCGAAAGAGAGCATCCAAACTGCCTGGGTGCTCTCTTTTGAAAAAGCGGCTTGCTTTTTCAAAAGTACTGGTTGTAGTCTAGATGCTCTTTTTCGAAAGAGGCTTGCACTCTAGACGTAGGCTGTCCCAAGGTGTCCTGATTCCGGGCGGGGGACTCTAAGCACTACCTGAACACAATCATAAAAGCAAGGAGAGAATCAGGATCAGCAAGAACATTCATAGCTAGGAGTGTCACAAGATTGCTACTGGCACAAGCGCTCCTCATTGAGGCAAACCCGTTAAAGAGAAAAGAGAATGGACCAGAAAAAAAACAAATGAGGTTCTTCCCTAGGGATCCTGGGAGGTGCCTTGCCCTTGGAATAAGAGTACATGTGATCTCTGTCATTTTGGCAATTACACTTGTACTTGAAGTAGGCTCTTTTAGCGCTCAAAGTATGAGCAGTTACAGCATGAGCTAAAAGGACAAGGCTCCCTAGGGTGGGTTGTAAGACTTGCATCCTCTGTAGGTTGGGCACAAAGGACTGACCTGTAACACACCCGTGGATTACAGTCAGACCACAGTATAAATTAACAAACAACATGATTTGGTCCACAAGCCACGGTCCCTCTCCCCTGCTAGCTAATGTTGTTTCTACAGGCAGCATGCTGAATCCTGATGCTGATGCAGAACTGTGGCAGAGGAATTTATGGAGTGCATATCTGTCATGTTAATCATGATGTGAAAACAAATGATCATGGACTAAAACTGGCTGAGAACTAGAGAACGGATGTGCTTCTTCACTTTTAGATAGCTGTTGGAAATAGAAATGCTTTTCTTTCTTCCAAGGGATAGTCTGACCTAGGTCATTACAGAAACTTTCTCCCTGTTATGTTTTGGTGACTGGTGAAAAAGAACTCAAATCACCTATTCCCCCCCCTCCCCCCTTTTTAAGCACAGAAGAGAGCAAATAGGGTTGTCAACCCTCCAGGGCTGCCCTGGAGTCTCCTGGAATCAGCATTGATCTCCCAGTGACTATTGAAAGCCATCCGGGAGCTATTAATAGGATATTTTAAGAAAAGGATATTACTTCATGATGGAAAAAAATCTCCAGAATAGCTTCAGTCAGAGTTGGCAAGCCTAAGAGCAAATGAGCTGTAATCCCTCATAAAGGAGAAACCTCTTCCTCAGCAGTGATAATCTGCAACTTCTTTCACATTCCTCCATCAAACCAGGTGGAGGAAACAGGCTACGATACCAGAGGAACGTAACAAGCCCATCCTCAGAATAAATGAGTGGATCTGAAATGTAGGATGACCAGGTGTCTGGTTTTCGATCAGGACACCCAGTCAAAAATGGGCTGTGGTGGCTTTGGTCAACACTGCCGACAGAGTCATTAAAGTCTGGCCAATGGTGCTGTGGAGCTAAGGCAGGCTTGTCCCTACCTGTTCTGGTTCCACACTGTGACCCAGAAATGACCAGCAGATCCAGCTCCTATGGTGGGCGGGGGGGAGGGCACAGGGCTCTGTGCACTGCCTGGGCCCTAAGAACCAGCATTGCGCTCCCATTGGCTGGGAACCATTGCCAACGGGAGCTGTGGGGGCAGTGCCTGCGGGTAAGAGCAGCACTGCATGCAGAACCACCTGCTGTGCCTCCCCCTCAGAGAAGGACCTGTGGCACCAAGACAGTCAGAAACCCTGCTTTAGCTCCTCCGCTGTGCTGCTGACAGGGAGCCGCTGGAGGTAAGCCCATGCCCAAACCTTGGGCAGCAACCCTCTGAGCCCCCCAAACTCAGAGCCCTCTTCTGCACCGCAAACTACTCATCCTTGGCCCTATCCCAGAGCCCACATCCCATCCCATACCCCAGCCCCATGCCCTAGTCCTGTGAAAGTGAGTAAGGGCAGGGGAGAGCAAGCCACTCAGGGAGGGGGAATGTAGTGAGCTAGGGACAAGATCTCAGGGAAAGGGCGGGATGAGTGGGTTTGACCTCAGCAAAGGGGTAGGTGTTTGGTTTTGTGGGATTAGAAATTTGGCAACCCTACAAATGTACAAAAAATTAGAAGGGCATAGGGCAGCACTGGTATATGCCCCTATATAGATGATATATGCCCCTATTCAGTTGTTTCTGAATCATTGGTTCTCTGGGCTTCAAAATTGTTATCCTCTGTATTCCAGTGGCACCTACGGGCCTCAGCCCATTGCATCAGGCAGCATTCAAACATATAACAAAGAACCCTGAAGAACGTGCCCTATGAGCATCAAATTAATTTCAGCCACTCCTGCTTCTGTTCCTGTTTAGCTTCCCACAATACGATGCTTATTATTAAATGGGCTTAAACTGGAAAGTATCCAGTGCCTTCCAGTCCCAATAGTTTGGCAGGGATTTACTGAGCACTTTGCAGGAGCAGGTTTAGTTTTGCAGAACAGCAGGAGATGGGTGAATGTTAAACAGGAGCAAGACTACATTGTATTCTCTTGTGTGCCCTTGTGTCTTGTTTGTGTGTGTTTTGTTTTCCAAAGGAAAGAAGGGTTCTAAAGGTTGAACCTCTCTAGTCCAGCACTCTTAGGACCTGACAGGTGCCAAACCAGAGAATTTGCCGAAGCATGGGAGATCAATATTGTCTAGCAGCATTGCCAACACTTCCACTGCTTGCTGAGCTCATACAAGACATTTAGGGGGTAAATTAGAGCTAAATAACAGCACAGAACACCGAGAGCCAGGACTGGTGGCTGTAAACAAACTTTATGGGACCACGAGAAATTTAGGCACACTCATGGTAAGTTGACATCCGGCTAACTAAAATCATGCCAGACCACGGATGTTGCCAGATCAGAGAATGCTGGAATAGAGAGGTTCAACCTGTAGTACTTTCTACTCCCCTCCTGCCTGCTCCTTTCCCCTCCTATATGTTTGACTGTGCAATGAGGGGCAATGCAGCTGTAGAAATTGGCCCATGTGGCCAATTAGACTGTGAAATAAATCACACCGACATGTAAATGACAGTAATGATTAGGAGTGTGAATCTGTTTCAAAATTGTTTTCAAAATTAATATGCGCATTAACCGACTGGGTGGACATATTCCTAGACATGGTATTAAGTGATACTGGAGATATGATGACTATATAATGAGAGAGAAGTATCTGTAAAGCAGGGATCACAATGACATTAGGTTTGGAATTAACACAAAAATGAAAGTAAAGAGAAGACGGCAAAAATATTAAACATAGAAAAGGAGTGACAGGGCCTGCAAAGTCACAGGGCTTTAAATGGCACGGAGTTATTAGAAGCAGACAGTTGGCTCATGTCGAGACAAGAACTCCGGTGAGATTCTGATCCACTGCTGTCAAAGGGAGTCTTGCCATTGACTTTAGTAAGGCCAGGATTTGACCCCTACACAGTCTAGAAGAAACCATAAGAATGGCCATACTGGGTCAGACCAAAGATCCATCTAGCTCAGTATCCTGTTTTCCGACAGTGGCCAGAAGGAGTGAACAGAACAGGTAATCATCAAGTGATCCATTCCCTGTCGCCCATTCCCAGCTTCTGAAAAACAAAGGCTAGGGACACCATTCCTGCCCATCCTGGCTGGACCTATTCTCCATTAATTTATCTAGTTCTTTTTTGAAGCCTGTTATAGTCTTGGCCTTGACAGCATCCTCTGGCAAGGAGTTCCACAGGTTCACTGTGCGTTATGTGAAGAAATACTTCCTTTTGTTTGTTTTAAACCTGTTACCTATTACTTTCATTTGGTGACCCCCTAGTTCTTGTGTTATGGGAACAAGTCAATAACTTTTCCTTATTCACTTTCTCCACAACCATCATGATTTTATAGACTTTGATCATATCCCCCCTTAGTCGTCTCTTTTCCAAGCTAGATCATCATGAACTCAGTGGAACTGTGGTTCCAATATTAAAAAATTCTATACAATGTTCTGAAATAAAACTCCTTCTTTGTTTTAAGAAATCAATTTTTCTTAGTGACATGGCACAGGGGAGAGGACAAAAACTCCTGGCTTCTAAACCCTCTGCTAACTCTCTGAACATGGAGTTAAATCACTCACTATTTTGGCTTCAGTCTTCTCTATCTGCAAAATAGGATAATCTTCACTGTATCAAGGATCTTCAACACAAGGTTGTCCATGAGTGTTTGATTAGTACTTTAACTGGACTGACCCTGTAGGGAAATACATTGCATATTGCTCAGTCTTCACTCAAGCAAACCTTTTTGGATTAACAGGAGTTTGAGTTAGGAATTTAGGATTTGTTCTTCCTCTAAATCATGTAGGCCATATCTTTCTTCTGCATGTGGATAGTCCTGTCCTTGAAACGCTCCCAGGATTTAAAATCACCCTCCGTCTTTCATTTTGACATTTCCTGGATATACTGTGATTAACTGAATTGGAAGCAAGATTTAAGATGAGTCCTTAGTTAATCTCAGTGATGAAATTATTTGGATAGATTTATTAATAACAATTATTTATATTATAGTAATACCTGGAGGCCTTAACTTCCTCTTGGAATCCATTAGGCCAGGCACTGGGCACACACAAAATAAGTCAGGCCCATATCCTAAGAGGTGTTTAGGTTCCTAACTAGTTCTGAGGGGATGGGTCTCAATCTCTCCCCCAGGAGCTGCAATATATGTGGAAGTTCAGGCTGAGGCTGCCCAGATGGGATATTTCTAAATTGCCTAAGCAAAGTATTTGCTTAACTCCCTATGAAAGTCAGTGGAGTTGACTTTCAATCGACTTTGGATCAGGTCCACAACATAACACCAGTGATATACGCATGAAGAAGAGGCTGTGCCTCTTTAGGAGAATTCTCAGATATGGTCCTGGAATGTCAAAGAAGAAAATGAATGGTCGGCCATCTGCAGTTTTAGGTTTTTGTTCTGCCACCTTTCCTCACTTTGAGTTGAAATCAAAGGGACGTCTCACACTGCAAAAGTACTCCTCAACATACCATTTGTAGCAATAACACATAATTGATTGCAGTGGGTATACTTAACATGCCAAAGGGCTGACAATTCTCAGTAAATAGTCTAGAAAAAAAATTGATTTTTTTTTACTCTTCATCCCTATGTGCTTCAGCTTCATTCATTATATAACATCACCATAATCATCTTGATACATTACAAATTGGGTAGCAATTCAACAACTAAGCTTGTTCTTTTGATTTAAACCTACCGTTATAGACAGTAGACACAAGTGTAAAATATAAATATTTCTATTGCTTTATTAATCTCACGCATAAGTTCCTCACAGGCACTGCAAAATTCCAATATTTCAGAATTCCTAACACATTCCTAAAATATCTTGGATCAAGAGGTATACATAAGCAAATACCGGAACCTCAGGGGAGATGCGCCCATGAAAGCTGTTAGGCAGGCACCATGCCCAAATCCTTTGGGCAAAAAACTCAGCTGAATGACATACCGGCAAGTTATCTGCCAGTTAGGAAGTAAAGTAGGAGGAAGGGATGTGACTTGTGCTGACTTGTTTTACTGGCACACGTGTCTGCAGAAAATGAGTTTCAAAGTGGCACGTGCAAGCACATGTGGAAACTGAATTTCACATTTGCAGGGTTATTTGCACCAGAAGTATTGCATTCATCCAGTCAGGGAACAGGAACAATACCACCCTGATTTATCTGAACAAGAACAGGCAGCCATCACAGCTTGCATGGCCAATACCAAGTACTCACAGAGACGTGTTGGTAATTAATCTTTGGGATTTTTAATTGTGAACATGTCATGTAGTAATTTCAGATAAGGAATAAATCAGAAGATATAATTTGATAGTCTGTTCATGGTGTATCTCCAAGCAGTGAGAGGTTAAACCTGTCAGATTATTCATACTGGTTTATTCTTTCAGCTATTATCCTTTCAGCAGGAAATCCCTGCCCCAAAGAATTTACAGTCTAAGAGAGGGAGAAAGGAAGTAGTAATACTGACATTTTACAGCTGGAGAACTGAATCACAGAGACTGACTTGCCCGAGGACATACAGAATGTCTGTGGCAGAGCTGGGAATTCAACTGTGATTTCCTGAGCCCTTTAAGTCATAAGGCCATGCATCCTTTCAGTTAAGCCACAATGTTTTCTAGAGATTGCTCAGCAGTTCTCTTTTTATGCCTGAAGCCCTGATTCTGCAATGACTATTTGGTGTTGCATACAGTGCCATTGACTCTCTACATAACTTCCTTTAACAAAGACAAAGAGTTAAGGTTAAGAATGGAATGAATAGAAGTTTTGATTTGGATTTGTGCAGGGAAATGTGGGTGAAGGGTGGACTAGTTAAAACCTAAATGGAAAGGTTCTTTGGTTTATCTGTGGTTTAGGAAAAACCTCAGTCTCCCCATCGACATGACTTCAAAAGAAAAATCAATAGGAAACTAGTGTGAGTTATAAGAATTAAAAAAAATCACATCATGAAGTCAAGCTCATTTAAAAGGGAACAGGTTTATAAAATAATTGGTCCTTTAGTTTAATATTGATTAGAGAACTATCTTTTCAAACTGAACATAATTTCTGTAGCAGATTAATGAATGCTACTGATAGGCAAGAAAGAGGGAAGGCAGTATAGACTAGCGTAATAAATCCAACAAAGATTTATCTTATTGCATATACAAAAATTAATTGCAGATGCATCATTTTAAAGTTACTTAGCATTATTCACCATCTTTATTTATCAGCGGGTGTAACATATCTTGTAGCCTACTTTAATTGCGGTAGCTGATCCAATTAACTATTTAATCAAGTAATGTTTTAATAAAAGCTGTTATCTAAACTGTGAGAGGAGTGAGAGATGTGAGCAGTTAGAGCTTTTTAGGAATTCCTTTAATTCTATAGGCTTGAAAAAACCTTTAGAGTCTTAGTGTATTGTTTCTGAATTAAACAACACCCTCTTTGTAGAATACAGGCTGAGCAAGCATTGTGGGACAGTGGTCAGAACATGAGACTGAATGATACACTTCGGAATTGGAAACTGCTTATTAATTCGTTAATATGGAGTTCTTTACATATTATCACTATTGGATTTAGGCCTAGTCCAAATACCCACCTGAATTCTGTGACAGTCCAGAGCCAGAGCTAAATACTGCATTAGCTGCAACTAATGGCCAGATTAGTTGTTATTCTGTGTATAATTAGAGGACAAAGTCTGCCAGTGCAGCATCTCTCATGAGCAGTAGTTTTGCTTTTTAAAGGTAAAGTATTTGTCAAAACAAAACAAAACATCCCCCCTCCCTATTTACAAGAGCCTTAATTGAATTTAAAAAATGTGTACAGTTTGGTTGTGTTTTCAGTGCATAGCCAATAGTAATTGAAGCCTATCTAAAGGGTATATATGCTTCCTCTTACAGCCAGCCTGCTCTATTGGTTGATGCAGGGAGAGTGAAAGGCTACAGTTCCACTAATCGTCTACCCAGTTGCTTGTGCTAGAGGCCATCTGGGGCACTGTCCCTGTGCTATAAGGGCCTGATCCAAAGCTCATTGTAGTTAATGGATAGCTGCTGTAGCCTTTTATTTAAAGTAAATATTGTAATGTGTTCATATACCAGCATGCATTTGACTCTGGTGGCTACAGTTTCAAGCTTAACAGAGTGAAAGTCTCCTCTGCTACTTGCTTGAGATCTAGAGTCTGTAGGAACACATGAAGACCAGGGTTAGTGACTGTACATACATTCACAAGTGCAAGTCTCATCTGTTTGACAAGTTTTATTAACATTACAGTTGTGACCCTTCCACCAGGTGGAGCTGGCAACAACCAGGGCTGGGTTCAATGTCGAGGGGATCCTTTTCAACAATATAACACTGAACTGACTTGAGCCCTTCCCAGTAACTTGGGAAAATTACACACCACCAGTGTTCCCTCTAAGATTTTCCATCCATGAGCAGTGCTAGAATGGTGTGGAGCCTGGGACAAAAGTGACAAATCCATCACTTCTGGGACCCAACTCATCACTTTTGGGGCCAACTTCACTGGCCAGTTGTGCTGGGGGCCAGAGTGATCATCCCAATTCACCATATCCTAGGGACAGCTCTGCCTCTGAGAGGTGCTACTTCCCCACTTGCAAGCACTGAGGCTGACTGTAGGAAAGAAATGTTTAATGAAAGGAGAGAAGTCACCCAACATTAATTAAGGAAAATACCACAAGCAGGATTCATAATCATAAAACTGTGAGCAGGACATCCACCCCAGCTGTGCCTTCTGCTTCATGTTCCTGAATTCTACAACCCAAAGTTCCTTTTCTGTGCCCCTCTCTGCTCCCTTGCCATGCCCCACGCACAGGGGTTGTCCTTGGTCCGCGAGGACCCAGGATTCTTACATCAGTGGTGGTGGTGGGGGTGTGTGTGTATGAGAGGCATTAAGTGTAGACTAGGCCTTAGAAAAGCTGTTCAGCTACTTATATCTGTGTTTGCAGAAGTATCATAAGGAAGGAAAAACACACTTAAATGATTTTCAAGGAAACAGGCAAACATGCATGTATTCAAGGAGCTGTACAACTGATATATCAATGTATGGAAAAACCCTTTCCTTATGGAAAGATAATAGTGTGAATTGACTGAATTTACCTCAGAGGCAAACATCAGCCAATGCACTGCCAGGTATGCTCTTCCTTGATATAGCTGGCTAGATAAAGTGACTGGATGGCCATATGTATAATATACAAGCTCAGTGCTGCAAAATGTGTTCTCCAGAGGTAGCTGACAGGAGGATATTTTAATTAGTCTGAGATTCTCAGTGGGAAATTGCAGGACATGCAGAGAATAGTTAATTATGTTTAAAATGTCATGGAAAAACTGAGCACCAGGCTTCTGTTAAATATTAGCAGACAAGTTCACAAACCAAAAGGAATGTGTTCACCTAGTGTGCATGTTAAAGAGGAGTTTCCCAAATTTCGTACCACTTTACCCCTTTAGCTCTGAAATAGGGGCACTAGAGCTAAAACTGTCAGGACAAAGCCCTCAGGATATTATGATAGTCAAACTGAGTCTGAATATCCTCACGTGCTTTGATAAATCCACCCAATAAAAAGACAATACAGATTGAACCTCCCAGTCCAGCATGCTTGGGACCTGACCGATGCCAAACCAGAGAATTTGCCAAACTACAGGAGGTCGATATTGTCTAGCAGCATTGCCAACACTCCCACTGCTTCCTGGGCTCTCAGAACACATTTGGGGGTAAATTAGAGCTAAATAACAGCACAGAACACTGAGAGCCAGGACTTGTGGCTGGAAGCAAACTTTATGGGACTGCGGAAAACTTGGCCACACCCATGATCAGTGGACACCTGGCTAACTAAAATCATGCAAGAACACAATTGTTGCCAAACCAGAGTGCTGCACTAGAGAGATTCTACCTGTAATATGCCTTTAAAAGAACAAGCTGAATCCCTTGCAGAAGGATACTTCCACAGAGTACAAGTCAGTTCCACTAGCTTCTACTGGGCAGAGGACAGGTCCTTGGTGTCAATGATGGTGAGATACTTGAAGTCAACATGGTAACAAATGCGTCCATAGAACATACCCCTCGGAAGATACTGAATTTGCTATTGCACTGTCACTGCTGTGCTCCCTGGGTTGTAGCTCCAGAGGCAGTGCCAGGATAGACCAACTGCAGGCACTTGAGCTACTGTGACAACAGAATAGCCAAAATGTCCATGGCCAGTCTCATATGTGCATTATTGCTACTGCTGGCAGAGCTCCTGCACAGAGGGGAACAGCAGCAGGAAATTTTAGAAAACAAGGTGGGTGGACACTTCCAGTTTGCCCATGAAATGAGGTAGAATAACATTTTCTAGTGATGCATCTAGTAGCAGATCAAGGAATAGACCCCACATATCCTGAATCCCATTCCAATGCTTTATCCGCTATGTGGCTCAGTTCTGTCTACACTTGCTACATCTACACTGTCCTCTCTTGTGCAAGAAAATATGCAAATGTGGCAAAGCAGTGAATATCGCCGTGCCTCATTTGCATACTTAATGAGCTGCCATTTTTGCGCAAACCCCCCTCTTGTGCAAGAGCCGTTCTTCCTGAAAAAAAGCAGCAGAATGGCTCTTGCGAAAGAGGGGGTTTTTTTGTACAAAATGGTGGCTCATTAAGTATGCAAATGAGGCACGGCGATATTCACCGCTTTGCCTCATTTGCATATTTTCTTGCACAAGAGAGGGCAGTGTAGGTGTAGCCTTGTAGTTCACTTGCGCCGGCGGTTGATGCTCATTGTCAGCAATGGGCAAATTTCTTTGTGGATGGAGAGTTTGTCAAGCCCAATGCTTCCTAGAACTCCCCTAGGGCCCTGGGGCTCTGTGCTGCCTGCAAAGCCCTGTGCTTTAAAGGTGCAATAGTGCAGGTGTTGCAAACACAACTGAGAAGAGAGAAATAATGCTGACGGAGGGGAGGGGGCAAAGAGGGGAAGTGCCCCAGGGCCTGGCAATTCAAAAGGCTGCTGCTACTGCTACTGTAGCAACAACGGCAGCTGGAGTCCCAGGCCCTTTAAATCGCCATCATAGCTCTGGGTGGCTCTAAGCACTGGTGGGAAGGCCTGCAGCACACTCTAGGTGGCACTGAAGCTACCTGGGAGAGGCTAGTCCCAGCCCTGCCCCTTCTTCCTGAGGCCACACCCCTAATCGCACAAACCCAAACACCCTTGCCCCATCCCTTCCCCGAGGCCACACGCCTGCCCTGCCACTTCTCTAAAACGCCCTCCCCCCACTTCATTCTCCTCTCTTCTGTGGAGTGTGAGAGGGGGCTCCAGGCTCAGCCTGGAGCAGGGTGTTGGGGTCCAAGAGGGGTGCAGGGTGCAGGCTTGCCTCCCTCCCTCCCTCTCCCTCTCCCTGTCTCTGTAATATCCTGGAACAAATACTGCTACAACCCCCTGCAAATATGTTTCCTCATATTCCACTGGTCTACAATTTTTTAGAAGTCGTCTGCTTCAGAGATAAAATGTGCTATTTATTATGTATTTTGATGTGCTGAAATCAAATATGACAATTAAAACAACTGATTGGCTACTGTTTCCAAGATATTTAAGTTTTTACATTTTACGTCTATGTATATTGTGTAGATAGTAGAGTTTTAATCATAAATTGTAAACCTAGGTCTTTTCATGTGTTTATGGTTGCTTTACATGATAATATTTCACCTGTCCTGTTTATGTAACACTTCAAAAATCAGCAAAAGTGTTATATAAATAAAATTTATTATGAAACAAAAGGCAAAAAACTATTATGTACATAGTTTAGTCCTGTTCAGTGTCTACTCGGCGCTTCTTGGCTTGTCTCTTGTATTCATTAAACGGAGCATCTCTTGTCACTGTCCAGCAATAGTCTGCAAGCATTGATGGGCTCCATTTGCCCTGATAGCATTTCTCCATTGTTGCAACGTCCTGGTGAAATCGCTCGCCATGCTCGTCGCTCACTGCTCCGCAGTTCGGTGGAAAAAAAATCTAGATGAGAGTGCAAAAAATGTATCTTTAGTGACATGTTGCAACCAAGGCTTTTGTATGCCTTGAGGAGGTTTTCCACCAACAACCTGTAGTTGTCTGCCTTGTTGTTTCCGAGAAAATGTATTGCCGCTAACTGGAAGGCTTTCCATGCCGTCTTTTCCTTGCCACGCAGTGCATGGTCAAATGCATCATCTCGAAGAAGTTCACGAATCTGAGGACCAACAAAGACACCTTCCTTTGTCTTAGCTTCACTTAACCTTGGAAATTTTCCACGGAGGTACTTGAAAGCTGCTTGTGTTTTGTCCATGGCATTGACAAAGTTCTTCATCAGACCCAGGTTGATGTGTAAGGGTGGTAACAAAATCTTCCTTGACTCAACAAGTGGTGGATGCTGAACACTTTTCCTCCCAGGCTCCAATGACTGTTGGAGTGGCCAATCTATCTTGATGTAGTGGGAATCTCTTGCACGACTATCCCATTCGCAGAGAAAACAGCAGTACTTTGTGTATCCAGTCTGCAGACCAAGCAAGAGAGCAACAACCTTCAAATCACCACAAAGCTGCCACTGATGTTGGTCATAGTTTATGCACCTCAAAAGTTGTTTCATGTTGTCATAGGTTTCCTTCATATGGACTGCATGACCAACTGGAATTGATGGCAAAACATTGCCATTATGCAGCAAAACAGCTTTAAGATTCGTCTTCGATGAATCAATGAACAGTCTCCACTCATCTGGATCGTGAACGATGTTGAGGGCTGCCATCACACCATCGATGTTGTTGCAGGCTACAAGATCACCTTCCATGAAGAAGAATGGGACAAGATCCTTTTGACGGTCACGGAACATGGAAACCCTAACATCACCTGCCAGGAGATTCCACTGCTGTAGTCTGGAGCCCAACAACTGTGCCTTACTCTTGGGTAGTTCCAAATCCCTGACAAGGTCATTCAGTTCACCTTGTGTTATGAGGTGTGGTTCAGAGGAGGAGGATGGGAAACAATGTGGGTCCTGTGACATTGATGGTTCAGGACCAGAAGTTTCATCCTCTTCCTCTTCCTCGTCTGACTCAAGTGAGAATGATTCTGGTGCATCAGGAACCGGCAGTCCTTCTCTGTGGGGTACTGGGCGTATAGCTGATGGAATGTTTGGATAATGCACAGTCCACTTTTTCTTCTTTGACACACCTTTCCCAACTGGAGGCACTATGCAGAAGTAACAATTGCTGGTATGATCTGTTGGCTCTCTCCAAATCATTGGCACTGCAAAAGCCATAGATTTCCTTTTCCTGTTCAACCACTGGTGAAGATTTGTTGCACAAGTGTTGCAGCATATGTGTGGGGCCCACCTCTTGTCCTGATCTCCAATTTTGCAGCCAAAATAAAGGTGATAGGCTTTCTTAACCATAGTGGTTATACTGCGCTTTTGTGATGCAAAAGTCACTTCACCACAAACATAGCAGAAGTTATCTGCACTGTTCACACAAGTACGAGGCATCTCTGCTCACTTTGGCTAAACAGAAATGTGTCCCTTTGCAAAATCAAACACTGACAAATAAGAGAGCACGACACTGTACGATTTCTAGAGCTGATATAGGGCAATTTGTTCAGCAGAGTGATGTAAGCTTCGTTATGATTGCATCATTCATGACTTCTAGGAATAACATGATGCAATTCATATCATGTATGATGCAATACCAGCTTCAGATTGCATCATTCATTGTTTTGCCTAAAAAGCAAGTACTGTCCAAACCCAGTTATAGATTTATTCATAGATCCAGTCAAAGATGTATTTTAGTCATTTCTGGTTTAAATTGAGATCCCTTCCCTTTATAACTCACTTATCTTCCTCCATTCCCAAGTCAAGGGTCGTATATATTGATCCAATAGCATATCTTGAAAACTAGAGCCAATCAACAATTTTCAGCATCATTTTCGTTCTCAGTGACCCAGAATTAGTAAAGTTTGACTACATTTATTTCAGAAGCATTTTGGCTGTAGAGCAGTGCTTCATGAAAGAACCAAACAATGGTTGTTTGCAGGATTGGATTTAATACAACAGACATCTCTCAAAATCAAATCTGATGATAATTATTTTTAAACTATGTTTTCTTTATGATTTAATCTTTTGAGTGGGAGCCTTATTACAGCTTTTGGTATTAAAAAAGAGCAAGAAATACCAGACACTTTATATGATTTGATGTACAGATTTACTCAATTGTAGTACAAAGCACGAAGTAGGTAATAAAAGATGCAAAAAGGTTGCCTAATAGCTATACCTTGCTTTGAGTGTTCCATTTCCTTTTTTACGAGGACTGAGTGGCTTTGTTGATGGAAAACTAAAACCAGTTTTGAGTATTAGTGTTGACAAGTCTGAGTGGTGGCTTGGCAGAGTCAAAAAATGAGTTTCACAATATTTGGCTTACTTCCTTTAAAACATAACACTGCTCACATCCATACGGATGTAAAAGATATTATTAATAAATACCTGATGTGGGACAAGAAATTTTATAAATGAGCTCCAGCCGTTGCAATGCCTTGGAATACATTTATGTAAATGTTTTTTCTATTTGAACAAAGTTGTTTGTGTCTTCTGCACTATGTACTTCCATATAATTGATTAATCCATAGGAGCTATTGAATAGTTTACATGATCTTTTACTAATGCAGGCTAAATACTTGGTGAAATTCAAAGATTTTTTTTTTACAATAAGGCACATAGCTTCAAAACATTATCACTAGTTTAATACATGCCAGGCACTTCAGTGTAGCAAGATGTCTAATTGTGAAGGTTCATTTATGGTAAACTGTTAAGAGATAGCTGCCCTTTATAGGGAGTTAGGGCTCAGTCAGCCAGGGACTGGTTTGTGAAGGCCTCACTTGTGGGTAACTGACTGCCCCAGATGTCTGATTCATAAATGAGCATTGGGGCTTAATACGGGTTCCCATGCTCAGCTGAGGAAACTTCTAAGGCAGTGATTCTCAAAGTGTGGTCCACTAGTGGTCCATGCCCATCTTGCAGGTGGGCCACAGGCTCAGGGCTCGCCCCACCCCATGCTGCAGGGAGCCTGCTGTGGTGCTCCAACTTAGGGGGAGAAGAGGGAGCCTTGCGGGCCGGATCCGGCTTGCGGGGGAAGGAAGGGCACTGCATACTGCTGCTCTCCCTCCACAGTTGGGGAATGGCAGTGCAGGAAACAGCTTGCTTGGAGGCTTTCCCTGCTGCTCCTGTTGGCTGGAATTACAGCCAATAGGAGCATCAGGGCGGTGGTGCCTGGAAGCAGTGGGAGGTACATAGCCAAGTAAGCACCCCCAGTACCTCTCCTGCCCAGACCTCTCATCCCCACCCCATTCTTGCACTCTCCCTCCCACCCAGACCCCCCCTACTCCTGCACCCTACCTTCCTCCCAGATCCCCCACCCTCAGCCCCTTCCTGCACCCTACTCCCCAGCCAGACCCCACTCCTCCACCTCTCCTGCACCCATTTTGTTATCATGGGTGGCTGGCTGGTGGTCCACGGAAAGGTCTGTGTTGAGCGAAGGGCAGATTGCTGGCCAAAAAGTTTGAGAACCACTGTCTTAAGGGAAACAGAAAGATCTTGTGGAGAGGCATTTCCAAGAGAGGACTGAGTCAGGAAAGTGAGTAGGGAGCCTAAAAGGTTAGCTCTCCGGGGAGTTATCTCCTACCAGAATGAGGAGCCTGAAAGAGATGTTTCTAAAGCTGGATTCTCCTACATGAAGGGCCACATTTGACAGGCCTCAGAGAGTGACTTGTCCCAGCCATGAGGGGTCCCAGGCCAGACTTGGGGTTCAAAGTTTTGTTTATGTTCTGGGTTGTTAATGTTCATAAAGGTGACCTTGTGTTTTTTAGCACCTGCTATGTGGACTTGTTCATCTGGACTTGACTCATCTGCAACACCCAGTAGGGCCAACAGCCACCATGGGTCCTGTGGCAAGGTATGGGAGGGGCCTATCTCCATGCCCCAGAAGGGGCGTGGCCTTGGATGGAAGGGGCGGGGCTTTGGGCAGTTAGCCCTTGGTACCTCCCAGACCGCAGTGAGCCCCTCACCTCCAGCCCTTAGAGCCGTGTGGAGCAGCATTCCGGCTCTCCTATGGCAATTCAAAGCGGTCTGGGGTTCCAGCTGCAGCCGCTGCTGCTATTGTAGCATCAGAGGTGGCCAGGAGCTGTGTTACCTATTTTCTCCGAGGGCAGCAATTAATGTATTGCTCATAGTTATAAGTTATCACGAGGGTTCTTCTAAGCAAGCACATTTTTTCCTATGGGAAAAATAGTGTGCATGCTAAAAAGCTTTCTAGCGATCACCCCCTACTGCAGGTCTGGTAGGTTTTAGTCCTTGAAGACTCACCCAAGCTGGGTTTTTTCTGTGATTAGGAATTCATCTGTTTTTGATCCCAAACCAGAACACAAGCTGGACAGATCAGCTGTTTCTTTATACAAGTGGGGCCTTTGATCTTGGCCTTCTGAAGCAGGTAGTCAGCAGATCCCCTCCTCAGGGCATAGCTTCAAAAGACTGGGTTTTTGCATAACTGGAGCTGAGGAATTTACATTAGCTTCTCCCTAGGGATTCCCCCAGAATCCTGCTTCACACATGTTGTCCCCAAAGTCCAGACTTTTCTGGCACATTTTCAATGCAGTATTCTGAACTACCAGTCTTTCTGAATTTTGTCTGTCACATTTCTTCCTCATCTTTGCTTTCTGCCCCCAAGAGGATACATACAATCCAACCCACAATAATGCTAAGCTTCATACCAAAACTGCTTCCTAAGATACTGCAAGAAATTGCCTTATGAGTCATATTTCATAGAAACATAGGACTGAAAGGGACCTCGAGAGGCCATCCAATACAGTCATGTCCATGTTACTGTACATTTCAAGATCATGACATCCATTGTCCCTAAATATTAACTGTGCCGCCTGATGGTGGAGCAAACCACCAGCAGTTCAAAGACAGTACGGTCTTCAACTATTTCTTTGCTACAAAGCAGATGCAAAAATTATAATTGCTACTCTTTGTGCTATGAACAATTAGAATCTCTTTATGAGTTTGTTGCCCAGACTGAATGTTTAAAAACAAGCAGCTCGATGTAAATTATATGATCTTGGAAGATGATTTTAGGTGCCTAGGAAATGGAACATCTTTTCTGTAGGTGAACAGAATGGCAGCTAATCTTCTGTTGTTTTGATCTGCTTATTCTCAGACTTCTTGTTTGATGTGTGACTATCGTTTGGTGTGGAGTGATGAAGAAAAGCCTCCTTTGACAAGGCAGTGCAAAAAAGTATTTGAAGCGTGGAGATGGCTGATTTGAAATCTTTTGCCATAAGCTGGTTAGGCCAGCTGTTGAAAAGTAGTCACTGTATGCATGTGCTACAGTCAAAAGACACAATTACTAAATAAACCATATATCCTTTAACGTCAACCAAACAGACTTTGACTACTTGAGCTAAAGGAGGATGACTTTGGCCAGCACTAGAAGTAGATTCTTTGTCCAGTGTGCCGCCTTTGAGAGGGAAATATTACTCATACATAGAAGCAGCATTATCAATAGTTCTCCATGACATTTCTTAGCTTGAGAGAGATTATTGAGCCTCCTAAAAGACATTGGGTTTCAGTCACACTTCTCAATGGGAGTAGCTTATCCCAGAAAAAATGGGAATGGGCTGCACTGTTTTATGAGTTAAGGATTTGTTTTTCTAATGGTAAATGAGCCCTCAGGGATTAATTAACAATGGATTTTTTTTGTCATATTTTGGAGAGACAGGGGAGCAAAGATGAATTATTTTGGAAGAAAACAGTTGGAGTGAGTTGCTTTGAACTAGTCTCTACATTTAACGGAGATGCAAATATGAATCTTGAGCCAGATTCAAATTGTATCACTATACAGAGGGAAGTAAAGACAGGTTCTCTGCAGAATTTTGTTCTGCATTGTTCCATGATGTAGTGTGGAGTGGGATAAGGAGTGGGGGTGGGTGATTGGATACTTATTTCTTCTCTACCCACAAGCCTCCTGAAGAATAAAGTAAGGGCGTGGCCTATAAACCATGCCGATTAGCTGAGGTCCTCAAAGGCCACGGTATCCTTTGCATTTGCATCCGCTTCCTATCCCTTCTCCCACTTGCTCCCCTGAAACACATTTCTAATGGCGGGGACGAGTCATTAGGAACTATAGAAAAGTAATGCAGCTTTTGCCAGTATTTCAGAGGAAAGTAACCTCCATGGGGCACGTGTGCATTTCTAGGTGTTGCCTGCCCGCTCTTTTGTTCCACCCACTTCTTAGCCTCTCCTTTTCATGTGAGAGGTTGGCTTTATGCATAGAGGATCCCCTTCCATATCCCAAAGGAGACTCCTTAGGCTTAGAATCAAAGGATGCTTTGGACCCACACCAATGTGGAAGGAGCAGAGTAGTATTTTGTCTTCATTACATATCTGGACAAACATACAACAGACAGTAGAGAGTCTGTGTATTAATTGCCCTCTCATAGGGCATGTCTAAACTACATCCCTCTTTCGAAAGAAGAGATCTCTCCTTTAGCTGCTATCCAAACAGGACACACTCACACATACTCTTACTGTAACCCATGGAAGGCATTGGTCTCCAAACTATGGTTGATAGAGCACTTTTTGGTGGCCTATGGAGAGTGGGCTGGTCACATGGTACTTGCTCGTTTCCATGTCTCCAGATACAAAATTGCATTTAAAAGACAGCTACCAATAGCAATGATTTTCCAGTACTTGCTGCAGTTGCTACAGCTATTGTTATTGTGTATATAGCAAAGGAGGTGATCTAAGTCAGGGTTTCTCAACCAGTGGTACAAGTACCCTTAGGAGTACTTGAGAGAAGTTTGGGGGGTACGTCAACACAACTGAAATTTGGAGAAAACTGAATTTTTGTTTTAAGTTTTACAGCGCTTTATTATTTTTGTACTTTTTACACTCTAAAAAATGTCATCGCCCGCCCGGCTGCAATTAAGTTGTTTAAACAAATGTGTTGCAATGGTAGAAAAAAATTTTGTGTCTGAAAACTGTAGGTTTCAGGGGTACTTATCATTTTTTTTTAAAAAGGGGTACTTCATAAAAAAAAGGTTGAGAAACACTGATCTAAGTAATCATCATGGACTAGGAAAGGCCTGTGAGGCAATACAGAAGGGGAAATAGGTGTTCCCTATAAGGAGCTGCAGACAAGCAAGGAGAGGTGGGAGAGTGTGTTGCAGGAGGAGACAGTCTTTTGCAGTAGAGGAAGGGAGAGTCCCTGTGAGGCTCATGAGAGTCAGGGCCAGCTTGGAAATCCTAGCAGGAAATTGTTTTTGGACAATCAATGGAGACTGGAGGGATAGGTTGCCAGATGGTTTCAACAAAAATACTGGACACACTTGACATTACATCACAATCTACATTACATCTTATTTAGAAAATACCGGACATGTATATTTTCTCATTTATATTTTCTCAATTTGTTTCCCAAACAGAAAGCTCAAATACTGCACTGTCCAGTTCAAAACCGGACACCTGGCAACCCTATGGAGGGAAGAGACAACTATTGATTTGCACGTGGTTGATAATTCCCCAAACCAATGAAGAAAGTTGCTAGCTTGCACCCCTGCAGTAGCTCATTATTATGAGTGACTGTCCCTCTTCACCTCTCCTCTGCATTTAGCACATGCTAGCCATTACCATCAACGCATGTGACTATTGCCTGTCAAGTTGTATATTGTCTGAATAGCCTTGTCACTGAGATACTTGGATGAGCTCTTGATTTTGGAGGAACACAGTGTTTTGGATACAAATCCTTTGAAATACTGTAATTATTTCATTTACTGTAAGTATGGTTTGGGAGCGGAAGTCAGTGGGGAATGTCTGTAACAGTTGCATTTTGATGGGAGAAGGGACAGATTACTAACAGCTGCTGGATGCTGAGTTCTCCTTGTAAGAAGAATGGGATTTGCTGGGTACCAGTGGTGTAGCCACAAGGGCCCACTTGGATAGGCTTCGACTTTGGGTAGGGAGGTAATAATTGGGGTGGTAAGTCCCCGTGCCCCAGCCCCACTATCTGGCCGGGGAGCCCCGCTCCTTGGCCAGAGTGGCACGCAGAGTCGGGTCAGCCCTCATGTCCCAGCCTGCGTGGGTGAGTCTGAATGAAAAGTGGGTGGGGCATGGCCCATTCAGGCCCACCCAGGCTATGCCACAGCTGGGTACTGGAAAATCTGGCCATTCCATAGAAACTCCTTGAATTGCAATATACTGTAACACCGCCCTTGATCAAGTGATATTCATATAAATAAGTTAAATGTATAAATGTAAATGTGCAGTTCTGTGTCATCTGAGCTCATCTTACTCTGAAACTGCAAATAAGCAATATTTTGGGTATTTTAAGGCCAACCCTTTACCACAGTCCTTTGGTGCTAGAGATATAAAAATTCTCTTATCACAGAAACCTCAGAAATACCCACTAGATAGTTTTCTGGGGGAAAACCACAATCATAAATTCCTAGGAAACTGCTAGTTACAATAACTCATACTTCAGAAGAAACTGTCAGTCGACACTTCTTACCATCAACTTATGGAAATATTGACTTTCCCCATTATTATTGTAAAGATTGTTAGCACCACTAATAAAATGTTCCTTAAGTTCCACAGCGTGATGGGTTTCCTGTGGAATCATATAAACCCTTCCAATCCTCACTGTTTTCAATATTAAGAAAAGTATTTGCAGAGCTACAGTACCAGAATGAGGCCACCTTACCCGGGAAATACAGCTCCAATTACAATTTTATTGAAAAAAGGCCAACAAGGCCATAGTTGAGTGCTTGTAGCCACATTTTTCTTGTCATGTGTGGAATGCTAAATTATTACCCATGTGCAGAGCTTGTGTCTAGAACTGAATCTGCAGTAGGACGCTTCATACATTGAGACCAAGAAGGAGTCAGCAAAAGCAAATGCAGGGGAAAGCCTGCTCCCATTTACCATTATCTGCCATTCATACAAGGCTTTGCTTGTCTGCTTCTTTCTTTGCTGTGGGGTTCCTGTCTCCTTTCCAAAACCCACATGCCACACCCTTCATCTTCCTGAATTCTTTACCACTTTCTGGCATTCATTTACTGTGTCTCAATCAGAAACGTCTGCTCCTCTGATTCTTTTTTTTTCTTAAATAAAATTACTTCCAGTTCTTTTGGAGAAGTGTGCATGGGAGACTACTTCTCACATAGATATCACTGGGCATACAGAGTAAAATCAAAATGCACACATGCGAGTTCATTTTGAAGAGCTGAAAGTGGATTAATCTTCCAAACTAGTAGGTAGTTAAAAATTAAACTGATCACTGCACTTTCAGCTTGATTTTCACTCCCTTTTCTATCATTTTTAAATAACTAAACATTTGTTGTTTTCTTTTAAAACGTCCATGGTTGTCATTTTCTGAGGTAGATTTAAAGGGAGTATTTTAATGTTCATCTCTCCATCACTTAACCCTTACCTGTTGCTCAAAGATTTTGCCTAAATTTTGTTAGCTGGATTTTGATCTTCCACTTCACAAGCCTGCTGTTCTAAGCATAAATGTTCTTTTAGCTGGCTAATATGCTGCATGCATGAAGTGCAAACATAGGACCATAGGAATTATCATGTTAGATCCCGCCAGGAGTCCATCTAGTTCAGTACTAACAGTGGCCAATTCTAGATATTCCACAGAAAGGTGTAAAATCCCCATGATAGATACTTAGGGAATAAATTGTTAATAGTGGTAATCTATTTTCTGAAACCCAAAAAGTTAGCAGTTGGCTTATGCTCTTGTCCTATCAAATGTAACTAACAATCTTTATCTCATTCATAAATGCCCAAGCCTTTTTTGAACCCCGTTTTTCTTGCTTACAGTGATCTCTTACGAGTTCACTGGTCAATTTTTTGACTAAAAAAGGAAATAGGTTTTTTTAAAAAGTCTTAAGTTTGCTGCCTTTTGTTTTTATTGACATCCCCTTTGTTCTTGCTTTTTAAGAGGGTAAGTAAGCGTTTGCAATTTATCTTCACTATAATATCTGATACCTTACTCATCTGATTCTTCAACTGAAGTCTTATAAGGCTATGTCTACATTGTGCATTCTTGCGCAAGAAGATATGCCACTTATTTTCAGGCAGAACGGCTCTTGTGCAAGAGGAGGGTTTTGCGCAAGAAGGAGCAGCGTAGACTGCTTCTTCTTGCGCAAAAGCCCCATGCGCAAAAATGGCAGCTCATTAGGTATGCAGATGAGGCCCGGCGATATTCAGCCTCGGGCCTCATTTGCCTATCTTCTTGCGCAAGAATGTGCAATGTAGACGTAGCCTTAGGCTTTTTCTACACTGGCAAGTTTTGTTGAGGAAAAGTGCCTTTTGTCTACAAAACTGCATGAGTGTTCACACTGCAACAAGACTTTTGTTGCAAAAATTGGCCACGTTTGTTGAGAAAAATCTTCCAGCTCCACAAATCTTTTCCCCTCCTTGTGCAATAGACAAATAGGCAGTGTAGACACCTTGAGGTGTTTTGTCCCTGATTGTGGCCTCCAGGAAGTGGCCCACAATTCCCAATTAGCCCCAATTACTCAGCATTTTTAAATCCACTGCGCTGCAGCCAGGTAACTAGCTACTCTCCCAACCCTTTGCAAGCCCTGTGAAATTTAAATCCCATTTCCTTCTGCCTGAGCCCCTGGCATTCCCCCCACCTCCCGCATGCTGGCTCAGCAAGCAGTTGTCTCCTGGCATCTTCCCAGGTGCCCATACCTGGCCATCACACCAAATGCTTCTCCATTTGGAGTACCGAGGAGTTGTTGGATCTGATCAGTGTATGGGGAGAGGAATGTGTCCAGTCCCAGCTACGAGTGACCCATAGGAACTGGGACACATACAGGCACATTTCTTGATCCTTGTGTGAATAGTGGTACGAGTGGGACACACTGTAATGCATATTGAAAATTAAAGAACTGAGACAAGATAAGGCCTGTGAAGTGAACCAGTGCTCCAGTACTTCAGTGAAAACCTGTCATTTCTATAAGGAGCTGGAGACTATCCTGGGCAGTGACCTCACCTCCACCACCAAAAGCCCCATGGATACATCGGAGGACATGGAGGACCCTAACCCAGAGGATGAAATTGTAGCTGAGGAAGTTGAGGTAGACAAGGACTAGGTCTCCCCGCTAGTCGCCAAGTGTGTCTGGCAGCTAGGAATTGTTCTCCACTGGTGACAGATAGAGACAATCTGAGCAACCACATTTGGGGGACCAGGAAGCAGGGGATGAGACACATGGTAATGGCTATGGCTTGTGGAGGGCAGGGCAGAGGGCGTGGAAAAGAGAGAGTCTGGGTGTATTTCCGTGAGCTGCACGTAGCCCTGTGTAGCTAATCAGTGTGGCCGAATAGGAGGTTGATGCTTGCCATGATCTCAATGGAACCCTGCCGAGAGAGGCTATTGAAACTTTTGGAGAGGTATTTGTAAATGTTCTGCTTCAGATTCCATGGCCATGTAGCTTTGTTCCTTCCCCCATTGCAGGATGCTAGTCCATACCATTCCGCAATCGCTTGTACAGGAACCAAAGCGGAACAGATGTGGGCTGCATATGGAGCAGGGCGAAAGCCACAAGCCTGGAGAAGTTGTACCCTGGTCTCCTTGCTTACCCTAAGCAGGGGGAGGTCTGCCAGGGTGTTACCCATCTGTGGAGAAGTGGGGCATCATTAGAACTAGGTTCCTTCAAGGGGAATTTTTTAGCCTCAGCTGGAATTTCTTCTGTCCGCATGCATAGCTGCCAGACACCCCCATCCCCTCACTCACCATGATTACAGTGCTTGCTGAGATGCGTTCCTTGCAAGGGTCAGTGGTGAACTGAGTGGAAATGTTGGAAAAGGGGTTTGTAAATGAATTGTTACAGTGTAGGACAGTGCACAGCCTCTTTTTTTGTGCATAGTGCTGAACAGCGGAGACTTGGATGGCCCCTCCAGGCTCCGTGTCAGAGAGGTTGCAATAGGTAAGGAAATGTCCTAGAAAGAACAGGGAGGATTGGGTTCACAAAGTGCTACAGCAATCCACGAGTGAGTGCAGACGTCGGGAACCACTTTTGTAAAGGGAGCGGAGGAACTGCGAGGACAACCAGGCCTTCGCCAGGCAGTGGGGACATCCCTAAGGGGTGCAGGGCCTGTCCCCCCCAGTCTCTTAGGTACCCTGCCACAGGCCCCGCCCCTGCCCAGCCTCTGCTCCTAAATCATCCTATGGATGGCTCTGCTAGGCAGGTCACAGAATGCACGATCAGGGTCATGGAGGAACAGAGTGCAATCCTGCAGCATTTAGTGAAGCAGCACAGTGAGCCAACATGGGCTCGCCCTTCTATGCAGCAGATACAAAATTCTATGTCCAGCAATGCCCCTTCTCTGCCCTCACATTCCTTTTCCCTCTCTGGGAGTCCTCATTTTCCCATGCATTCCACTCCCTGTCTCAACTTTGATTATGACACCTGGACCTACACACATTTGTGAGTGAATAGCTCCTCCCTTACCAGCTCTCAGGGGGGCTTTCTTGCATTTCAGTGCACTGTTTTCTGATGAATAAAGGCACACTTTTATCACATTTCTATGCTTTGTTTACTGTTTAACATTGTTACAGACCAGTGACTGCAATCCTTGGTGCAGGCATTAAAGGCATATTGCTGGCTATGTGTTTTATTGGATGGAGGGGAAGGCTACAGAGTAACAGGGGTTTATTTCAGTGCCCCTCATTTTCAAAGTGCACCTTCAAAGTCTCCCTGAGGTCAACAGCAGCCCTATGAGGTGCTCTGATAGCTCTAGAATCTGCCTGCTCAAACTCTGCAGCCAAGCTCTGTGCTTGGCTACACCCCTGAGCAAACAAGTCTCCCTTAGAGTCACACAAGTTAAGCAAAGTGCGACAGAAGGTGATAACCATGGGAATATTGTCCTCAGTGAGGTCTAGCCTGCCATATAGACACCTCCATCTTGCCGTCAATGTTCCAAAGGTGCATTTGACCACCAGGCAGCACCTCTCAGCCTGTTGTTAAAATGCTCCTTACTGCTGTCCAGATGCCTCGTGTATGGTTGCATGAGCCAAGGCTGCAAGAAGTAAGCTGGGGCTCCCAGGATCACAATAGGCATTTCCACATCTCCCACTGTAAGCTTGTGGTCTGGAAAGAAAGACCCCACCTACAAGCCAGTGTTTCTGAAGATGCATGAATCATGCACCTTTGCAGACCAGTCCACACTGATGTCTGTGAAATGCCCACAGAGATCCACAGTTGCCTGTAGCACCATTGGGAAGTGCCCCTTCTTGCTGATGTACTTGGTGGCAAGGTGGGCTGAGGCTTAAACCGGAATATATATGCCTTCTATTGCCCTCCCCACCTCCAGCTGGGAAATCCCATGTCCACAATCCGCCACTATGTCATGCATGTTTTCCAGAGTCACGGTCCTCCGTAGCAGAAAGCGGTTTGTTGCCCTGCACACCTGCAGAAGTACAGCCCTGATGGGGTAGATGCAGGGGCGGCTTGTGACTATAGGCGGACTTGGCTGCTGCCTAGGGCGCCGGCGCCTGGGGCACCCGATGATGACGTCACGGGGCGCCCGGGGCGCCCAATGATGACATCAGTCCATTGACGGCCCTGCAAGTGGGGGCACCGATCACGTGTTCCGCCTGGGGTGCCAGCTGCTGCAGCCGGCCTTGGGCCACTCCTGGGTAGACGTTCCCACTGCACGCAGATTTACAACTGACCAGTAGCTATCAGGAGTCATCAGCTTCCACCCAGCAATTCCCACATGCTTCTCAAAGGAGAGGGAAGTGCTCATTCCGGTGTCTTTGCACCACAGATTGGGAGCCAGCTCAGCACATAGCTCCCGGAAGGTTGCTTTACACGTCCGAAACTTCTGTACTCACTGCTCTTCATCCCACACCTGCATGATGATGCGATCCTACCAACCATGCTGGTTTCCCTAGTCTAAAAGTGCCAATCTACCCTGAACAGCTGCTCTGGGACTGCCAAATGCAATGACAGGTTGCCACTGTCCATATCATGCACAGTGTCAGGCTCCTCCGAGTCTTTTTCCTCTGTCAGAAATGTCAAGACGATCTCTGCTGCTGGGCACAAGGTCCTCACAACAGTTACCAGAGCGTGCAAGAGAAGTGTGGGATTCATTCTTTCTCGCTGCAGATGTCGGATCGCACAGCAGAGAATGGCAGTGAGAAAAAAGGCACAAAAGCATGCTGAAAGCCCTTGAACAAAGCGGGGCCTTATGGGATATTTTGCTTGGTCCCAAAATGCCCCACACACTGTTCTGTGCTCCCACAGCACCAAGCAACAGAGATGGTGTCACCAAGCACTGTGGGATAGCAGGAGCGGCCCGAGGCCGGCTGCAACAGCTGGTGCCCTAGGCGGAAGGCGCGATCGGCGCCCCCGCCTGCTCGGCCATCAATGGCCGTGACGTCATCATAAGGCGCCCGGGTCGGCGGCACCCTAGGCAACTGCCTAGTCTGCCTAGGCTCACGGGCCGCCCCTGTAATATATTCCCACAGTGCATTGCTCCTGAAGTCGACTGAGGGAGCTAAAGATGTGGACACAATCTGTTGACAGAGGGAGCGAGTGGAAGCATGGTTTGGCAAATTATTTTTGATGACTTCTGCTTGTTGACATTAGTTTCCTTGAGAAAACTTGGAAATGTAAACACTCCCCTGTTTTTTTAATTCTCCCTCTTCATGAGGACGTATTCCCAGATCTGTACTAACTTTCATCACCTGTCCGCGGACCTCTTTATTTTCCTGAAAACACTTACCTGGACAGTCCCATGGGGGACTTGTGTAAAGTATGATGGCAAGTGAATAATCGTGGGACAAATTCATGTGTATGTGTGATGGGATGTCACACTAGTGTTGCCATATGAGGATTCAGCAAATGATCTAGGTGAACATGTATGTGTGAGGTCAGACTGTCCATGTATTAGATCAGTGGTTAAAGTGTGGTCCGCGACTGCCTTGCAGGTGGGCTGCAGGCTCGGGACTTACCCCTCCCCCTCTGGAGTGGGGAGCCTGCACTGGTGCTCCAACCGTGCAGGGGAGGGGGGAGCCTAGTGAGCCAGCTCTGGCTGGTGGGGAAAGGAAGCGGCTCTGCATTGCCCACCACCCCAGGAAACTGCTCACCTGGCGGCTTTCCCTGCTGCTTCTATTGGCTGGAATCATGGCCAATGGAAGCTGCAGGGGGTGGTCCCTGGGAGGGGCAGGAGGTACAGAGCCAGGTAAGTGCACCCATTCCTGCCAAGACCCCGCACCCCACCCCACCCCACCTCTGCATCCTACCTTCCTCCCAGACCCGTCACACCCAGCCCCCTCCTGTACCCTACCTCCCACCCAGAACCCTACTCCCAGCCTGCTCCTACACTCTCCCTCCCACCCAGACCCCCCACCATCAGCCTGCTCCTGCACCCTACCTCCCATCCAAACCCTCCACCCTCAGCCCATTCCTGCACCCTATCTCCTGGGCAGACCCTGCACCTCCACCCCCTCTTGCATCCATTTTGTCATCATGGGTGGTTGGCTGGTGGTCCGTGACATCAGATTATCAGTGACTGCTTATTTGACTGGCTTCCAGTTACTCTTCATATCTGGATGGCATTACAAGTACAGGTTGAACCTCTGTAAACCGGGACTCCCTGGGGGGGCCCGTGGAAGGACCATGGATGTTCCAGGACCAGAGAGTCTTGGTGGAGGGCTGGTGACGGGGCTCCCCGCAGCTGGGCTGCCTGGTACACCCCAGGTGGGCTGCCTGGTGGGACCAAGAGCCCAGCTGGGCCCTCCAGCAGGAGCCTGGTATGCTGGGAGCTGGGCTGGAGATTTGGCTGCTTGGCGTAGCAGGGAAGCGGGGGACTGGCAGAGCAGCGAGGCCAGTGGTGGTGAGGAGGGGAGAGCTGTCCGGGAGGTCGGTGGCCAGTCCAGGGCTGGGGGGCTGGCAGCCGGGGGGCCAGATATGACCTCCCCTGGTCTGGCAAAATCCCTTGTCTGGGATCGGTCCGGTCCCGAAGGTGCGGGACCAGGGAGAGCCAATCTGTATCTGCAAATTGTGAATATGATTGGGTGTAGATAATGCTGGCTCCTGGAAGTGACCCAGACTGTGCGTGTACACCTGTCCTCTAATGGATGGAATTAGAACGACGTCAGCATACATGAAGGAGCACCTCTCCTCGCTCACGCAGCATATAGAGAACACTGGTGTGGGCTGATCTATGCTTTGGGAGAGACAGCCAGGTGAAATTCAGTGGCTTCAACATGCAACTTGGCAAAATTTGGCTGTGGTGCAGTTGTTTGAACAATATTTTGAGGGTGAGATGAGAAATCTCATATTCTTGTGGACAGGGCAGTAGGCTATGCGGCAGGAGATTTTGGTTCTATTCTGTGCTCTGCCATGGAACTTTTGGGCAAGTCACAGCTTCTTTCTGTGCCTCTTTCTCCTCCTACCTTTTGTTTGTCTTGTGTGTTTAGAACGTGGGCTCTTCAGGGCTGTCCATTGACTGTGTGCCTCTACAGAGCCTAGCACCATGGTAGCCTGGTCTTATGTAAGCCCCCCAGACGTTATGGTAATATGTGGATTGCAGGGAATAGTAAAAAGAAATTCCTCAAGCCACTGCAAACTATAGCTATTAGATAACTAGTACTCACTATACGGAGCACATTATGCTGGTACTCTGGCAGCTGCACTGGCTTCCGGGCACAATTCAAGGTCCTGGTTATAACCTATAAAGCCCTAGATGGGTTGGGACCAGGGTATTTGAAGGACTGTATCTTCCTATGTGAACCTGTCTGGGGATTGAGGTCAGCTGGGGAGGCTGGTTAACATCTATACAGGGCAGGGCCTTCTCAGCTTTTGCTCCCAAGCTATGGAACTTCCTCCTCTCGGACATTCACCTGGTGCCAATGCTGGCATTGTTTTGATACCAGGCTAAAGCCATCCCTTTTACCCGTGCTTTTATTGGTGTTTGAGTTTGTGTGTGTGTGTGTGCAGGCCCGTACGCGGGTGTGTGAAGGGTGTGAAAGTGTAACCCACACGCCTAATGTGGTTACTGAGCAATGCAAGTGGTAGCGAGACCACAGCAACAGTTAAGACCAAGACACCTCTACAGCAGGGACTGGGAGCCTGCTGGCTCTTAGCCCAGAGGGTAGAGCTACCTAGACTCTGTTTCAGAGGTTCCCAAGTTCAAATCTGTCTGGTGATGGTTACAAAACCACCAAGTAAGTATGCTCTGGCAAGGCAGGAGTGGCACATTGCCCAAGCCTCCTTCCCCCATGCTTGGGAAGGCTGGAGCTGATTTCCTTGCTTACTTGAGGGTCCATTCACACACTTGCAGTCCACATTTATGAAAAAAGCACCTCCCACTGAAATTCCTGTATACAGGCCTAGTGTCTCTGTGTGTGCCCCTCCTCTTGCTGTGTCTTAATAGATTTTGTGCCTCCCCTTTGGGGTCTTTTATTTTACTTTTTCATATATTGTGTTTTAAAATTTTATAAACCGCCTCAAATATTTTAAATAGAAAGATGGGGTAAAAATATTTTAATTAATTAATTAGGCAACTAATATTACACTGCTATTAGTTAATGCTCCTCTCCTTTTCTTCCTCTTTTGTACTGATACTCTGTTAATGATGTCAACATTAGATGTGGAAGAGCTGCAAAAATCAGAGAGAGCTCTCAAATTGCCTCAAAGTTTGGGGGGCGTTTGAAGTGAACCTCCCCCTAGTTAAGGTCAGGACAGGATTAGGAGGTTGGGTAATAAAGGTGGTCACCAGCAGCTTAGTTTGCCTTTCAATTCTCTCGAGTTGGAGAGCAGAATTGATAAGAACTTGCGGTCTACTGTCAAGTTCTCTCATTTCCATATGATTTGCACCCTCTTCTCAAACACCCATTTCCCTTCCTCCCCTTTCCCTGCTGCTTTTAACTTCCTGCCTGCAGAATGGGAAAGCAGCAGCAGCCAGCACTGTTACACCCATGTCTGTGTTACAATTGCATTAGAAAAGACAAAGCAGGGTGAAACACAGTAAGTGAGACATAAATAAGAGCAAACATTAGGAACTTTCCAGTGCCAGACAGTTATGGATAGGAATGAATTGCTGTGTTTTAGCAGCCTTTGAAAAAGACAAGGATTTAGAAATGCTTTGCTTGATCCAGGCTGTGAGGCTCTTGGGCTGTTTTATGTATCCCCCTTTCTCCACCTCCTCCCCCAGAGACATAGGCAGCTAGTCACTTGAGTACCATACCCTTCAGAGGACAGAAATATTGTAGACTTCTTAAGTGCACCAAAAATATTTGTTGTGCTAACTACAATGTTTTTTCTCTTGTTCTTTTTTGGAGGGGGGACTACTTGTGTTAAAGTCTCAATAATTGTATCAATTTGTGAGAGAAAACATAATACACATGAATTCTGATGAATAAAAGATTCACAGTAGTGTGTAATGGGGTGGACTAGGCCCTGAGACTACCTACTGGAGGCCTTGTGGTCCTGCCACACCCCACTCCAGAAAAGGGCAGGAAACAGGTTCTCTGAGCTGCCCAGAGCAGCTGTGCAGAAAACAGCCAATCAGGGTGTAGCAGGTCAACATAAGAAGAGCTGCAGGGCTGGAGCAAGAGCAGCTCTTTGCTAGAGCTGGAGGAGAGCAGAAGGTGCCCTGGGCTGGGATGCCACTGGGACAAGGCCCTGAGGTAAGGGTCAAGAATGTGCAGGAACCAGGAGGAAGTGGCCCAGGGGATTATAGCAGCAATGCAATTATTCAACTGCTTTCTGCAGGGTCTCTGGATTGGGACCTGGAGTAGAGAGTGGGCCTGAGTTCCCTGCAATTTCCTCCATAAGCCATGGGGGAGAAGAGGACTGGCCTTTGAGGGACCCCAGGAGGGCAAAGACATTGCTTCTAGGGAAGGAGTCCTGCTCTAGTCCAGAGCAGGGACAGAGAAAGACATTAGAGGGCATGGAGAGGCCCCTGTTGGACTTGTACCCCAGAAGTGCTTTGTCTTGTTTCACATATGGGCTGTCTGTGTCCTGGATGGAGTCACCAAAGAGCCATGTGAGAGTGCAGGCACATACTCTGCTGGGGGTGCTTGGGAGAGGTGAGTGCACCTCATTACATAAAGAAGAGCTGGGGTCTGAGATCTTTGAAGGAGGAATTTTTTTCTGCCCTTGAGGGTGGGGTTATTGTGTGAAACTTGGTCTACAGCTGAATTTGCAGTTGATTCACTGATATTTATCATTATATTGGCAGGTAAGAAATGACCCTGCTTCTGTCTGTATTCTGGGGACTATCCAGGGGTTTGCCTGGTGGCTCATGGCCAAGAAAGGGAACCTGTTGGTAATATTGACCTAGATCATATAGAAGATTCCTGTGGCTAAAAATAAGATGGGTAAGCATCACCTCCATGCATCTGACAAAGTGGTTTTAACCCATGAAACTTTTATCCAAATCAATCTGTTGGCCTTTAAGGTGCCACAAGACTCATTGTTTTTCCTAGGGTTAACTACAGCCACCTGACACATTCACGATGACATATGTTTAACATGTTCTAACACAGTGTATCTTTTGCAGTGTAGACATGGCCCTTGGTAAAGGCATCACACTGAGCTTATTTTTGAAGCCTGAGTTTTGATTTCAGTTCCTTGAAGGTGTGGGTATGTGTAAAGTCAGAGTGAAATATGGGGGTGGGGGACAGGGCATAGAAACTAGATAACTAACTCTAAGAATCCTCCCCTCTTCTCTCCTGCATATCACTCACATCCGTGCATGTATATCTTACAGAACAGATATTTGCTGTGAACTTCCCCAGCAAAGAATGAAATCCCTCTTATGAAGACAGATGGAGAGTTATACAACTTCAGAAGGATTATGCAGATGTGTATATGCGGTGAAGTCACCCAGCAGATTACAAACTTGTGTAGTAGCAGCAGCAGCACAGGTATGAATTTAAAAAAGCTTAACTTTCTTAGGTAGTGAATTCAGTGTTTATAGAAAGGGCTTGCAGGCCAGAGTCCCCGCTGTATCAGTGCAGCTGTGCACTGCTCCTTTAGTGTCTGTCTGAGGTGTGAAATGCATTGTTCAGTATCGGAGACAATGCCAGTTCAGTCCTTGGGCTCCCTACTGATACTAGAAACAAGATGGCAAATGGCAGTCTGGTTTCGTAATGTGGATGCCTTTCTTACTAGTAAATTTCAGAGGGCTAGCTGTGTTAGTCTGTAAATTTCAAAAAGGAGTAGTCCTATGGCACGTTAGGGTATGTCTACACTGCCACCCTAGTTCGAACTAGGGTGGTTAATGTAGTCATTCGAAGTTGCAAATGAAGCCCGGGATTTAAATATCCCGGGCTTCATTTGCATCTTGCCGGGCGGGCGCCATTTTTAAATGCCCTTAGTTCGAACTCCGTGTCTGTGGCTACACGCAGCACGGAGTAGGTAGTTCGAATTAGGATCTCTAATGAAATGTACAAAGGAGGAAAGCAGAATGCTGCGTGCAGCCCACGGCCAGCAGGAAGTCCCACTGACTCTGGCACCCACATGGAGCCCGGAGTCCCCTGCTGACCCTAGGCTCCATGCTGCATTGTCCCTTTGAAATGCCACATGGAGCCCACGTCAGCTCTTGGGCTCTGCGCAGCATTACCTCCAGAACACGGGATCAGCTGGGGACTCTCCAGCTGACCCAGTCTTCATGCAAACACCACGGTGGCATTTCAAAGGGGCAGTGCTGCACAGAAGCCAGGGTCAGCTCCGTGTAGTGCCTCTTTGAAATGCCGAGGTGGCTGTTTCAAAGAGGCAGAGCCACTGCCCTTTTTGAAATGCCACTTTGGCATTTCAAAGCAGCAGTGCCGCATGGAGCCCGGCACTCTTCCCCTCCCCGTCTCTATCTGATAGAAGCAGCAACGGGGGGGAATTGACTAGCCGATAAGCAAATGTTTATTGGATAGTCAACTAGTCCTTAACATCTTTAAAGTATTTTGGGAGGGGTGAGCAAGCATGCTGGCTCGCACTGGATCTGACAGCTACCCCTATGTGGCTCTGACAGGATGGGTATAGGTGACTTTTTGTGACTGATTTCTCTGTCAATTCAATCAACGTGTCTCTCTTAACCAGAGGTGGTAGCTGCAGGAGGTCTCCCCGGGGTCCAATGCTCTATCTTCAAATCTGCAATAGAGAATTGAATATACACTCCTTGTGCACATGCGCACACAGGCTAAAAAGAAGCTATTCTTGTGCCAAAGAATTTGTCTGACACAGACGAGATGCTTAGACCATCCTCCCTTGTGGATTCTTTAGTTCTCAGAAGCTGCCACCAAAGGATGGCAAACCATATGTTGTTACCAGTGGAAACATTTGTTTGAAAATGTGAAACACACCTGGTTGATCGCTAAGATACCATCTTTTATGTAACATCACATTATTTCTCTGGAAGTGAAAACAGATCAGTAAAACCCTGTACCTCAGTTTAACTACTTTAACTTCAAACAGCACAATACTTCCCTGGGCATTCTGAATACATTTTTGGTACAGCAAGGATATGACACTGAAAATATGAAATCTGCCTAGTGCACTGCTTGCTTTGCTTGCTGCATGATAGGATTGCTTTGCTGCCTGACTATGAAATGCCCTTAAATAACTTCCAATCTCTCCCATATTAGAGGATCAAACATTAAGCGCAGAGGTCTAAAATAATGGGAAAATGTTCTTGTAAACTCTATCTAATATATAGACATTGAACCTGATTCTCATTGCAAACCAGGAACTGAGTATAGCGGAGTTACACTTTTTTTTTTTTTTTTTTAAATATTACAATAAAAGGGAGGAACAATCAGATGTTCTGCAATCAGTGTGAAGAACCAAATAGCCAGGAAGGCTGCTATATAGCTTTCAGGTCACAAATAATCTACTTGTCCCTATTGGTTAAAATTGTAGCAGGCATTGGCCTTAGTATTGCTGAAAGCTAAATATTTGCATGAAAGTGACTTTTTTAATTAATTTTTCGGAAATGAGGAGGAGGTTAGAAACATTCATATTTCTCCCTTCCTGCCCCAGGATCTGTATTTGCTGGAAGGAGGCTTTTCCACAGCTTTGAGGTTTCCAAGTGAAAATTATTATGCCTTCTTAACTTCCATTTATATCTACTTGCCTTACTAGTTTTACCAGACTTGAACTAGCAGTTCAATAGCCACTGCCCTTGAACCGTGTGTGGTGTGTTTTTTGTTTTTGTTTTTTGTTTGTATATTTTCTTTATAAACAGTAAAAAAAAAAAAAAAAAAAAAAAAAATGTGCCATTCAAGTAAGGGCTCTTCTTATTATAGATGACTCCCTAGTGCAGGAGTGGGCAATGCTTTTTTGTTTGGGGCAGAGGGGCACTCCAAGAATTTGGTAAGTGGTTGAGGGCTGCACTCTTCCATGATATTAATGGAGCAGGTGTGGGGTCTGGGTGCAGAAGAGAGCTTGGGGTAAGGGATGGGGGTGTGGAATCTGGGAGGGAGTTCAGGTGAAGGAGGGGGGTGGGACTTGGTGTAAGGGACTGCGATGTGGGCAGGAGGAGGTTGTGACCTGAGACAGGGGATTGGGGTCCTGGATCTAGGAGGAGGTAGGGGGGCAGAAAATTTGGAGTGAGTGTGTGTGTGTGGAGGGGGGCAGATGGGGGGGGGGGGGGGAGAGAGGAGGTGGTGCCAGAGGCAGGCTCTGGCTGGAAGATTCTTACCTGGGCAACGCCCAGCAGGTTCCCTAGCCAAGCTCCTTGCTTTCCATGCCCTGGCAAGCTACTCAGAGCAGCTGAGGCTGCAGGGCCATGTGCCTCTGAATAGTTTCAAGCCCAAGGACAGCAGGGAAGGGATACTTTTGCATGGTGCCTGTTCTTCAAACGGGCATCTCCCATTGGCCGGAAACCAGCCAATGGGAGCTACAAGATTGTGCTGGAGGCAGGGGCAGCGGGTGAAGCCTCCCCTCTCCTCTCCTCCAGCTCGCAGCTGTTCAGACAAACAGGGCCTTTCAGCCAGCTTTTCTGAGTGGTGTGTGGGGGCAGAGAGCCTGACTGAGACTCCCCATGGGCCAGATCCAGGTGCTTGGAGGACTGGATCTGGCCCGAAGGCTGTATTTTGTCCAGCCCTGCCCTAGTGCATGATTTATAGAATGCACCCAGGAACATCCAATGTCTTTATTGTTTTACTATGTGCACTTCAATAACGGCCAAAGGTGAAAGTGAGCTGGTGCACCCTGCTGTAAGAGTGGCTCGCTGGAGGCAGGGCTCTGCATGCTGCTGGCCATCATACATGGGTAAGATTCCCATGCTGGTGCTAGTATGGGTGGCCTACCCTTACCCTTCTGCCCTCCCTCCCCATGACTCCCAGGCCCAGCATTGAATGGCAGGGGGGGGTGAGGTCCCAGCTCTGGTGAGTCCAAACCAGCACCCAAAGCCCTTGGGCAGCACGTTCACAGCTCCCCTAGGCTCCAGCCCTGGTGCTTGTGAGGCTGGGCAGCATGGTGGCTATTCTCCCAGCCCCCCCCCCCCGAGTACTCCCCCAACCTCCTGTCTTGACTCCTGAACCACCCCTTCCCTTCACTTAAATTTCTTACATGTGCTGTCCTATTGCAGCTTCCCCCTCCCCCCCCCAACTCCCTGCATTGAGTTCCCCCTCTTCTTTAAGGACACAAATCTCCTACTGCAATCAGTTGGTGGGGCTGGATATATCAGGAATGAAGGCTTGTGCCCTACATTCTGCCTTATGGAAGAGCTGGAAATTATCCTCACTCCCCTCCTGTAGTGTAGCTCCCCTCCCTACATTGCTCCATCCTGACCAGGGAAGGAGCAAAGGCATTTTGAGACTCCCCCTGGGCACCTCAGATCACCTCAGGCAGCAGCTACAGGAAATGACTGCTGTCCTGAGGCCCTGCCTGGAGTGCTTGGGGCTGGGAGAATATGCAGCGTGCTTCATGGGCAGCAGTGGGTTAAACCAGAGCTGCCCCTCAGATGGCAAACTGGGGCACCCGCTTTGTGCCCTGCACTCTGGAGGGGGACGGGGGCAGGAGAAGAGAGCCCAAGGGCCAGTGAGACTGGCTGGGTTGGTCAGTCAGAAAGATGAATCCATCACTTCTGCAGGGCCTGCCATCTTGTCAACAGTTCTCGGAGAGAGCCCCAGGCTTGGCTGCCCATTTCAACATGGCCTGTTCCCTACCTTGGCTGGAGCCCTGGAGTGCTATGGCCAGCAGTAGCCCTGCAGCAGGTGCCCACAACTGCCAGCAGCAGCATGCAGCCTAGCTCCAGGCCAGGTCCGTCCTGTCAGTCCAGATGGTGATGCAGAGCGCAGCCCTCAAACCAGTAGGGGCTGACTTGTTCCCGTTCCCACAGCCCCATAGGGACAAGCCTACATTAAACAAGCTAGTCCCCCTTGAGTTTGACCTTGCCCCTCCAGTCATCAATAAATGTTCTCTGTGTGTAACCAGAGGAGCAGATAGCCTCTGTAGGCCCCTGGGCAAGGTGTGGGAGGGGCTGGCTCTGTATTCCTGGAAAGGGTGGGGTTGGGGCAGGCAACCCTCAGTGCTGCATGGATCGTGGCATGTGTCCTCCCCCATGCCCTCAGAGTGCATGGTGTGGTGCTCTGGTGGTGATTTAAAGGCACAGGGCTCCAACTGCTACAGTAGCATCCTGAGCCCTTCTAAATTGCTGGGACCCGGCGTAGCTGCCTCCTACCCCTCCCTCCTGTCAGCAGACCTGTTTACTGCCATTATGCTTCATCAGTAGGCGGAGCTTCTCCCAGAGCAGGTGACTCTCAGTCAGACTCCATGAACACCCAGAATTTATTTAGCACAATACTCTCTTGTATCTTCTCCTTTCTTGTCTCTTACGGTACTTTAACAGCGAGTACAGAAGCAATGTCACCTCCATGACTGAAGAAAAACCACTTCAAATATGAGCTTCTGGTTGGCAGTATATTTTCCTTATCCCTGAGTTAAGTCCTTACAAATCAGGTTAAGTGTGGGTACCATCAAACGAACTCAATATCTCCGCTCCTGCTTAAGGTTTAAACTCCTCTCTGAAGATACAGTTAGTTACACTTTTCTCCCTTTCAGTGTCAAGGCTCTTGCCGGCCCAAAAGGCACAAGTTTAAAAAAATAAATACTGTAAATAAAACATGTACTTGCAGCTTAGAAACTGAAGCTACACCGGCATCATTGGAGGTGGTAATATAAGATAGTGAGAATAGAGCAGGGAAAGAGCTTGTCTCATTGCCAGGGGAAATGCAAAGTTATTCACCTCGCTGTCTGTAAATATGAAGAACAAAAAGCTCAAAGGTATGTTTAAAAATTATTCAGCATTGTAAGAACTTAAAATGTGAGCAGCAGTGTGGATAAGGCATTAGACTGTCAATCTATTCCCTCCTCCACCTTGGTAAATTACTCTTCTACTGCCTGTTTTTCCTTCCTGCCTTTGTCTGTCTAGTCTAGTTAGACCTATAAACTTTTTGTAGGAGGGATGTTATGCTATGTGTTTATACAGTGTATAATACACAGTGTATAACATAATGAGTATCCCATCTCCACTGTGGCTTGGACGCACCTCTGTACTGCAGAAAAATATTCTGCACCTGGCAAATCTCAAATATGCCCTTTATTTAAAAAAAAAAGGGGGGGGGGATTTCTGTAGAGGAAAACAGTATGTTCAGAAATGCATTCAGACTCATGGCTGCAAAACAGAAGGTTTAAAAACGAAAATCTGTAAGGTCTCTGGTATTGTAGCTAGTCCAGCCCTCTGTGGCCACACTGCTACGATTAGCATAGTCTGTGGGTATGTCTAAGGGAGCTGGGAAGGACACCTTCCAGCTCTATTGTAGACATAACTTCAGGCACAGACTTTAGGTCTAGTCTCGACCACTGCGGGTGGTTGACCTAAGTTATGGAACTTCAGCCATGTGAATAATGTCGCTGAAAGCCCTGATCTTAGATGTCCTTACCATGGTGTCTTGACTGCACTGCGGCGATGGAAGATGGTCTCCCATTGACTCGGCCTACCCTTCTCATTCTGGTGGAGTACTGGAGTCAACAGGGAAGCGCTTGGAGGGGGAGGGGGGGTGCATGTAACGTGTCTAGATGTGATAAATCAGCCTCTGCTGCCCCAAGTGTATGTCTACATTGCAATTAGACACCCAGGGATGGCCTATGCCAGCTGACTCAAGCTTGCAGGTCTTGAGCTGAAGAGCTGTTTGAAAACCACTGCTCTATCCCATAATTAAACTATGGGTTGTGACCCAGTACTGGGTCATGGAAGGTCAGGCCCTGGGTCTCTTTACTGCAAGAGGATCAGGTGAGCAGTGGGGGTGGGCTAAGGCAGCTTCCTACCTGTCTTGGCACTGCAGCAGGCCTAGCTCTTGGCTGGGGTGGGGAGAGAGCACACAGGGCTCCACGCACTGCCCCTGCCCTGAGCACTAGTTCTGTGCTTTGATTGGCTGGGAACCAGCTGCTTCTGGGGCACAGCATGGTCTGCAGTGCCAGGAGAGGCAGGAAGCCTGTTCTAGCACCCCCACTGCACCGCTGACTGGGAACCACTCGAGGTAAGCCCCTCCTGCCCACCCAAAGCCAGAGCCCCCGCCTACATCCCAACACTCTCAGCCCCACCCTGGAGCCCCTACTAAAGTCAAAATGTGTTGATTATCAACAATTTTCTTCAGCTGGGTCATGAGAGGGGGAAAAAAGCTTGAAAACTGCTGGTATAAAGACATTCAGGCTCAAGCTAGCGCACCGTCTCTGGGACCCTGTGAGGTGGGAGGCAACATTGCATGTACTGCACCCAGAATGTCAATGTACCCTTAGGGTGCAGCAGAGCATGAAATGGAACTTGGCTTTCACCAATTCCAGGGTAGTGCTCTAACCACTCAGTCATCCTTCCTCTAAGACCTGCTGGCAGACAGCATGAGAACACTTCTTTGGCTAGGTCTATGCTACAGGGATTTTTTGTGTGTGTGTTTTTCTGGAAAAATCTATGCAAATTGCGCTCCACAACTTGTGTAGCTTTTCTGATCACTTTTCCACCATTTGGCCCAGTCTAGGTGGCGCTAAATGGCAGAAAAGCCTCCTTTTTTGGCGGAGCCCTTATCCCTCATAGAACGAAGAATACAGGGCTCCCCAAAAGAGCACACTTGCTCTTCCGCAAAAAAAGTGGAAGAGCAAACGTGTTCCTTGGACGCGGCGGAGTTGGAAAAAGCCCACGGTGTAGATGTACCCTTTGTAGTGGTGCTGCCCATGCAGTGAGGTAATAGGAGATTGACAGGCCTGGGGATGAAATCTGGCATCAAAGAAAAAAAAAAAAAACAGATTTAAACTGAAGGATGGATTTGGCCTGTTTGTTTCTTCCTCTCAAAGTAAGTACAGATTAAACCTCTCTAGTCTGGCACCCTTGGGACCTGACCACTGTCAAACCAGAGAATTTGCCGGACCATCGGAGGTAATATTGCAGCAAAAGGTTCTCTTCTTATTTCTATTTTGCTGAGGTGAATAAATGGAACAGCACTTTGCAATGCTGCTTAATGTATAACTGTAGTGATACACCCTATATAAGCCTACACCTAGCCAAGGCTTGTCCGCTCTCTTCATAACAAAGTTTTAGTGTTACATAATTTTATTGTGTTGGCACTGGGAAATAAATGGATAAAGCATAAAAACCAGGATTACGCTTAATGGCATTACCGGCATTTCCACTGCTTGCTGGGCTCTAAAGTCATTTAGAGGTAAATCAGAGCTAATAACCACACAGAACACTGACAGCCAGAAGTGGTGGCTGTAAACAAACTCTATAGGACCATGGGAAACTTTGCCATGCCCATAAGTGCACATCCTGCTAATTAAAATCATGCTGGACCATAGATGTTGCTGGCCCAGAGTACCAGACTAGACAGGTTCAATCTGTATTGTGTAAACTTAGAAAAGGATTGGATAGTAACAAACAAGGCTTTTCAGGAGGGAAAAGTCCCAATACTAATTAGTTAAAACTAAGAACCCAAATACCTGTATAGGAAAGGCAGCTATTCTGGGAACATGCTGGATAAATTGCAGGATGAGAATGTTAATAGGCACTAAATCAGCACAGAAGGAACCAATGTAAAAAATGTGGAGGGTTTTTTTTTTTTTAATTAAAAATACAATCCTAGCAGTTACATAGAGATGGTTAATGAAGGGTGTGGTAACAGTGACACTTCATGGATTATGATGAGAGAGAGAAATGCTAAAAGGAGACTAAGCACTTACTTTAGACCAGGGCTTTTTGGGTCAGGAGTTGCTGACCCACAGAAAAATCAGTGGTCACTGATGTGGCCCCTGACCAAGGAGACATTCCCCCTCATGTACCAGAGCCTGAGGGGGCTAGGCTAGTAGATCCTTTTTGTGCTCCAGCTCCACAGGGACATGGCAGAGGGGCTGGAGTGCCAGTGCAAGACTCCCCAATGCTGGGCGGGGGAGAGCATGGAGCCTCAGAAGCCGTATCCAGGCAAGCCGTGTCTGTCCCCTGAATCGTAGGTTCCCCACCCTGTTTTACACCCTTAAATCAGAGCTAAGTGGCAGAATGAAATACCAAAGATGGAGAGTCACACAAGACTCAATCCTCATGATGTAGTTGACTTAATCTGTCTAACCAGTAGATGAATATTTGAACTGTGTGGTGGTGTTGTGGGTTTTTTTAATTTTTTTTTTTTAAACTTTCAGTTAGCTGAATTCTCTAACCTTAGAGTTCTAACAGGGAAGCAATTTTGGACATAGCATTGATAGACAAGTAGGGCGTAAATAAAAACTTGGTGCTAAGCATAGCGTTCTGGAGTAGGCATCAAAATGTCTGTACTCCTTATGTTGTATTAAAGTGGGAACAAGTAGGAAGTTGTATGAGAGCCTGAGACAGCAATTTTGTAAAATTGCATAATCCCTGAGTACATGGATGTTCGAAGTGGGCATGCAGAGACTGACTTGCACTAAGCATTTCCAGGATCAGGGGAGTGTAAGGGTGAGCTTTACCTCATCTGTACACTGCTACCCTCCCTCACAGCTTGCATCACACAGATAAGGACCTGTGCAGTTGTTTCTCTTGCTCTGTCAATTCCATTAATCCATGTAATTCTGCTTTAATGTTAGGAAGACTGTCTTCAACCAGCTGTCTAGAAACATTAGAGAGGAGGGAAGACCAGGGGCTCAGTGGTGGTGGGGGCTAGTGCCTCCTGACTAGAGCTTGACTCTTGGCCTAGCCTCTTCTCTGTCAGGCTAGAAAGGCTGGTGGGCCAAATTTGAGTGGAAATGTGACCCCAAGTGCCTATTTGTACCTCTTCTTCCCCCCCCCCCCAAAACCTTTACAGTTGTTCAGTGCCCATGGCACCCTTAACCTATTGCTAAGGAGATGCAGCGCAGAAGGCACCACGAACTCCCAGAGGGTGGAGTATTGGAGCTGGGCTTTAGGTACTTTCTGGGGAAGTGGAGATGCAGGATGGTGTCTGGGACTCCCATAACCACCTGGCAGGGATGGTGCACTTCAGTGTGAAGGTTTCTCTGGGCAAGAACATGGGGCTGAGTGCGGAAGGGAGCATGGGATACCTAGCCCTCCTGAGCTATGGGGGAGCAGCAGGGGAAAGATGTGAACTGAATGAAAAGGGAGGGTGCAGGGATGGGAAGAGAAACCTCCTCTAGGTCTCATCTCCAGGAAAACTCTGGCTGCACCTCTGGTTGGTGCACTAGCCTGAAACTTAAGAGATCTGGCTTCAAGCCTGTGCCTGGCCAAGGTGACACAGGAGGTCTGTGACAAGACTCTGAACTACCAGCTCCCTGCTGTGGTGGTATCCATTTTGCTGTGGGAAGTGCTAAGTACATCGGAGTGAAGAGCTCAGATCCTACAGCCAGGGGGAGCTCTGGAAGCACAACAGATCCCTGGTGCCTTCAGCATTTCTACCACCAGTTACATTCTGGCCATTGATGTGCTGAAAGTAAAGTGTTACAGAAACATCTGGATGGTCTGTGCTACACAAACAGAAGACTGTTCTTCATGGCAAAGCTCATTCAGCCAGTGCCCCCAAAGCTGCAACCAAAGGGGACTTTTCCAGTGTTTAAGTTTACCACTCATGCTGCAGTATCCCATGGTGTGGAATACAAAGTGAGCCTGCACAGCAATTAGGATGCGCTATTGGTAGGAGCACATCATAGGTTCTTCCATCCTTTTTTAATAGGTAATTGCACTCTGTTCCGTTACACCACTCACAAATGCACACACCCTTACAGATATTATCTCCTCAGTCCTCTGTCTCTCACTTTGGCCTATGTCCCCCAAAAGACTGAACTGCACAGGAGATTGTGGCAGATGAAGTAAGAGGTGTCGCACTAAATCTTAGGTCTTGGAGTTGGGAGGCTCCATCAAATGCCTACAGAAAAGGGTCCGTCTTTGTCGCTAAGAAAATCCATCCACAGCACATGAGAATGGCCATACTGAGTTGGACCAAAGGTCCATCGTGCTCTTCTGAAAGTGGCCAATGGCAGGGGCCCCCAAGGGATGTCACCCATTCCCAGCTTCTGACATACAGCCTATGTTTCACTGAAGTCCTAACATTGAGCTTAACTGGTATTTTAAGAGCCTGTTTGAGCCCCACTGCACACAGCTGACTGTCCTTCTTCCATTTGGGTTTTTTGCTTCTCTAGTCAGTTGTTTTCCTGGCAGTTGTTGCTGCTGTAGAGGCTTCTTTAGTTGCCTCTCTTTCAGTGTCTCTGGCACTGGAAATAGCTAGTCCTGCTGTCACCTTCTTGTGGAAATGAGCTTATCCAAAAGAGCATGAGCATTCACACTGATGGACTAACTTTTGCATCAGGCCTGGCTTTTAGTTATATTTTCTTTTTGTCACTGAACTCAGGCTAGGGGGAGGGGAGGGCTGTTTCAGTTTTAGCTGCAGCTTTTTGGCATGCAGTGCTGCAAAATAAGGTTTAAATATATGTGTTAGGTAGTGTCTAGTACTGCCACGTAACAGGGATAAAAAGGGTTCAAACAATAGAGTGCCTGGAAATTTCAAGTGTGGAGGAAATGAACTGGCACAGCACTTTAATTTTTCTTCCTTTTTAATTAAGATTTATGATGGTACATAGCCATATGTATACATACCACTTGGGAGTGAAGGCAGAAAGCCATGATCTACATGAAAACCACAAGCAGCAGATATAGTCCTTTCACATAAAAGTAACACCGTCCCCAATAAGAAGTTCGAAATAAAATTTCTTCAAGATTCTCCTGAGGGGCTGGGGAGGACCAGGGGCCATGTCATGCCATTAGATATGCAAAACTCCCCCTAGGAATTTCACTGGGCGGGAAATTCTGCTAAAAACAGATGGACTAACGCACTTTGGAGAAGGCAGAATGCCATTAAGGCTTCCCTTCCTCTTCTCCTCTCCCCCCCGCCCCCAAAAGCTTCTATTCAAAAACATAAGGAAGAAACTAATTTCACCACTATAACAAATAAGGGCTTTGAACTCTCGAAATAACGTGTCCACACTACAAATCCCCATCGAAATGGCGCATCTGCACTGATTGGAGCCTGACTCACATTTAAGGCCCTCCTCCCCCCCAAAGCACTCCAGGCAGGGCCTCAGGACAGCAGTCATAACCTCAGGCAGCAGTTACAGGAAATCTGAGGCATGTGCTTAAAGGGGCTCCCCTCTACAGCCAGGCCTCAGACCCTTCTCCATTGCCTACCTCCTTGAGGGACAGCAAACACCACACCGCATGTTCTGGTTGTCCTTGCGGCTACCACAGCACTTCCACTATGGAGCCGGACCTACTTCAAAGCAGTCACCGGCTCTTAGACCTTCTGCAACTCCTGGCACCGTTTATGCAGGCTGCCCTCATGACACTGCTTGAGGACAATGACCAGCCTGGAATGGGGGACCTCCTTACCCAGGCCCAGGCACTTCTCATGTACTACTGTCCCCCCTCCTCCCACCCTGCACACTGTGCACCGCCACTTCTGGCGACAGGAGACCAGTTCTGACTGGTGGGACCAGATCGTCATGGAGCGGTGGGATGACCAGCAGTGGCTCCAGCACTTCCTCATGTGGAAGGACACCTTAATGGAGCTCTGTGAGTGGCTCGATCCTGCCCTTCGGCGATGAGACACCCACATGTGACCCGCCATCCCCCTCCAGAAGCAGGTCGCCATCACAGTTTGGAAGCTCGCTATGCCAGAGAGCTCTGTCGGGTACCAGTTCGGTGTGGGGAGGTCAACTGTTGGGGCCATGCTAATGCAGATTTGACTCTTCTATTGTTGTCTCAGGAGGGTGGAGAAGCACTGCAATGGGTTCCCTAAGGAAGGGGTGGTAGTGGAATCTCCCTCCCTGGAGGTTTTTCAGTCCCGCCCTCACAAAACCCTGCTAGGGAATGAGGTACTTGGGATTGCTCCTGCTGTGGGGCGGGGCTTGAGCTCAGGGAACTCCCAACATAAGAACATAAGAATGGCCATACTGGGTCAGACCAAAGGTCCATCGAGCCCAGCATCCCATCTGCCGACGGTGGCCAATGCCAGGTGCCCCAGAGAAGGAGAACAGAAGACAATGATCAAGTGATTTATCTCCTGCCATCCATCTCCTGCCCTTGTTATGAAGGCTAGGGCACCATACTTTATCCTTTAACTCCCAAGGGCTCTGGCAATCCTGTGAGCCTATGATTTTATCACTGTGCAGGTGGTGGGGGCCATCAACACCAGCCTGCTGCACAGAGTCGTCACCCTAAGCAACGTGGACCCTATCATCACCGGTTTGCTGCCATGGGCTTCCCCAACTGCAGGGGGCCGCTGATGGCACCCACATCCCCATCCAGGCCCCCGACCACCAGGCCTCTGATTATATCAGTCGGAAGTGTACTTTTCCATGGTCCTGCAGACCCTTGTGGACCGCTGGGGCTGCTTCACGGATGTTAACATCACGTGGTCAGGGAAGGCGCACAATGCCTGTGTCTTTAGGAACTCCAGCCTCTTCCAGAGGATGCACCGGCCATACCATCAGGGTAGGGGATGTGGACATGCCTATGTGCTTCATGGGCAATGCAGCCTACCTCTTTCTCTCCTGGCTTATGAAGTCCTTCACAGAACACTTAGAAACTGAGCGGGTGCTACATCATGGTGGAGGGCGCCTTCGGCCATCTCAAAAGGAGGTTCCAGTGTCTCCTCACCTGCCTGGACCTCAGTGACCAGAACATCCCCCAGGTGGTGGTGGTGGTGGCCTGCTGTGTCCTCCACAACCTTTTCAAAAATAAGGGGGAGACTTTCCTGGCAGGGTCGGGGGCAGAGGCCAAGCAGCTTGCAAGGGCTTTTGAGCAGCTCTACAGCTGCCATCCAGTAAGCCCTTCAGGGGGCTGTGTGCATCCGGGAGGCCCTGAGGGAGAGTTTCAGACAAGGCCAGCTGCAAGACTCTTTTCCTGGACTTCCCTACAAGGGGCCTCTGCATAGCCCCTGTGTGCCTTTTCCTCTCCCACCACTTCCCTTCCCCCCCTCCCCTGCAGACCAAATAAACCAGAGGTTTTTTTGTTTAAAACTCTTTTTTTTAAATGTGGGGAATCTAACTGGGGAGGGACTAGAGAGAGCCTGAGAGGAGGGGCTCAGGGATGGGGCTGGGAGTGGTGCCTGCCTCGGGTGGTCTCACCGCCTCATGGGTGGGGTGCTCAGCCGGGGGGGGGGGGAGGCTAGGAGGAGAACCCAGAGCGGGTGCGGGGGCAAAGCTGCTGAACCACTCCCTGATGTCAATCACGTGCTTGACGGCGTTGGTGTAAGCTGCACACGTGCTCTCCTGCTGCCAGGACAACTGCTCCCAGGTGGTGCAGCACAGCTTCCAGTCAGCACAGTGCTCATGGTGGTTCTTCTCAAAGTCTCTGTTGGGGAATGGAGGCACTCCAGGAGTTCCCTTGCCAGGTCATCCTGGGGTCGCCTCCGCTAGTAGATCTTGCAGGGTTGGGAGGATGGTGGTGGGGAGGGGTGTTGCATGTGCCTCACTTATAGCTGGTCCAGCTGTGAAGAAAAGCGAGAAGGCTAGTCATCCAAGGAGACACTGTGCATGAAGCCAAGTCCTAATCTGTGTGCCGACACTGAAAGTTATTGTTTCAGATAACAGTGAAGTGCTCTGAGCAAAGCCATCTGTGGTCCAGGCAGTGGGCACTTTCCTGCAGGGGCATGGATGTCCCAGGTGAGCCTCAGGATGTGAGAGTAGAGGGGACAAGCAGGCACAAGAAGGTGCTGGTGAGGCTGGGAGCCTGCAGGCAGGAGGGGTCAGTGGGGCGGCTCAGCTTCCCTCTCTGGCCCGCACACGCTGGGTCTGGCAGTGGCAGTGTCCCACAGAAAGAAATTGTATCCCTGGCCACTGAAGGAGAGGTGGGGAGGGGGAGTTGTGTGTGAGCAACAGACGCTGCTTGCTGGGGTTGGTTCTGGGGTCCCTTCCTCATCCTAGCAGGTTCCCCTGGAGGTGATCAGTGTCCTCCACATTGCTGCACTTGACCCATAGTGGATGCTGCTCCAAGAGTGCAGGCATGACCCTGTGCTGTGTGATGCACTGCTCTGTGTTTCCCTGACCTCAGCCTCCTTAGTGGTGGCTTGTTATGGGAAGGTGTCCCACCTCTGAGTCTAGAATAAGGCAGGCCTGTCCAGGAACCTTGTGAGAAGGAGCAACAGGTTCCTGTGTGGTAGCTTCATGGGACTGTCTGCTCCAGACTGGTGCTCCATGTGCACCCACTTGCACGGGCTGCTGTGCAGTTCCCCCAGAGTTTTGAGGCGCGTGGACAGAGTGACCACCAGGCCAGCTCTGAGAAGCCCTGGTGGCCAGTTATTTCAAAATAAGCACAGCTGCGCTGTCCACAATCGCCCTATTTTGAAATAGTAAACCCTCATTTCATGAGGAATAATGCCTATTTTGGAATAAGAAGCCTGATATTTTGAAATAATTTCAAAATAACAGGCTTGGTGTGTGTATGCTCACATTATTTCAAAATAACTTTGTAGTGTAGACATACCCTGGACATAGGCTTTTACTCCAACAGAAGTTAATGGTATTTTTTCTGAATAAACACGTAAGGATTTAATATAATGAAAAATTAAGCCTAGATTTAGAGGAGAGAGAGAAAGCCTGAGTGGTGCTTTGCCGATTCTGTCATATAGGAAATTTTAAAGTTTTATGCTTGAGACTGGCAGCAAAGGAAGCAGCTTCTACCTTCATTAGACACAACGGAGCTGTTGATGGCGGGTGGTCTAGTTAATTTAGACGTCCTACACTGGATTACTCAGTTGTGTTCCTTGCTGCAAGGATTCATGTTGTGGCAGATATTACACCAATTTGGAGAGATCTGCCTGCTCTTGTGATGTCAGAACAGCGTGCAGAAAATTTGTATCTGCATCCGCAAAAATGATCCATGGATATCCAAATGTTTGCAGGGTTGTAGATACAACACTTGTATGTTCATCCTTATTGGCAAAAATTGATATCTGTGGATGTGGATACCGGCAGATATAAAACAATATCCACAGATTTGTAGGGCTCTATTAATGGGACAGGCAGAACAGCATCTTGAATTTCAATTCATTTCACTCTCTGAGGCTCTGGTCTTGGGAGTGCCTGGGACCGTTCCCGTTGACTATGACAGGACCAGGGTTTCACCTATTAACTTTAATGGAACTTATGATGATTTATAGCAGCTAAGACTCTGGCCCCATCACTTAGACCATGTCTGCACTACAAAATTAAATCAACCTAACTTTAGTTGGCATACAGCCACTGCAGTAAGGGCGTTGCTTGTGCATGTCTCTGCTTTGCTCCTTGTGCTGATGGTGTGCATCGTCACCAGGAGTGTTTGTATTGATTGTATTGTCAGCAGCGCAGGGTATTGTGGGAAGGCTCCTGAAAGCCAGTAATGGTGGACAAAAGCAACACAGTGTTGAAGCTGCCACTGCATTGAGCTAACTACATCGACTTTATGCTGCTTGAGGAGATGGAATTACTAAATCGGTATAGCTGGGCAGTTATGTCCGTGAGAGTGAAATTAAGTGTAGACACTTCCATAGTTAGGTTGACATAAGCTGCCTTGCATTGAACTAACTCTGTAGTGTCTCGGCGGTCACTTGATAAGGTGTAGGATGTCTTCCTGTCACCCTCCTATTTGTGGATCCATTGATGGCTGACCAGGCCAATTCTGGAGCTGCAGGTCTTATCGCAGAAGGGGCAGGTGCTCGTGGCTATTGGAGGGACGCAGGGCAGTTTTTGCTGCTCTTTTCTCCTTCACCTCGCCTCGTCTGCGCTGTGGCGGGACTTCTCAAATTGTGTCACCCTCTCACGGATTACCGCTCTCCATTGGGGACAGTTGTGGGCAAGGTTCTCCCAAGTGTCAACACCAATGCTGCCCTTTTTCATATTTGCCTTCAAAATGTCCTTATTTCACTTCCTCTGGCTCCCAATGCTCCTCCGTCCTTCCTTCAGCCTGGAAAACAGAATCTGTTTTGGAAGGTGCTGATCAGGCATCTGGACCACGTGACCAGTCCTGTGAGGTTGTTGGAAGATGAGGATAGCGTCAATGCTGGTCATGTTCAACTCTTCCAGGTGTTTGTGCGCCTGTCCTCCCAAGGGATATTTAGGATTCTCCTGAGGCAGTGTTGATTATATAGTTCAAGTGCCTTCAGGTGACTCTTATATGTTGTCCAGGTCTGTAGTGTAGACCATAACTGAAACTCTCACTAATTATTGATTTGTTTCCATTCTCTCTTTTCCTAAGGGAGGGTTACTGAGAAGATTGTAAGCAAAGCAGTTCTGGAGGTACCAGGAACCCATGGATTTCCTTTGATTTTGTTTGGCTGTGGTAAAACAATAACAGCTGCATGTGAAACTAATTTTCTCCTTAGAAATAAACCTTCCACAAGTTTCCCCATCTCACACTTCCTTGCTTATATCACCACCATCCTTCAATGCAGCTGTCATCCATATTAAACAGATTTGCTAATCTCCAACTCTTCCAACTAGATTCCATCTCAATTAACACAACCGTCTTGTTGGCCAGTCGCATTTTGTTTTTCCACAACATCTGTTGTCACTGTACTCTCTCTGACACATATGCACATGAGACCTTTGGTAATCAACATGTGGCCTGTTCATGCTCCCCTCAAAGTCAGTGGCGGAACACCTGCTCAGTTAAGTCAGAGCAAGACTGGAGCAATTGAATCTAAAGGAGCCATATCAGTTTAAAAGCCCCACGCTGGGGCTTTACTAGCTAAGGAGCTGTACTGATGAGCATAGATGGGATTCTATTGCAAAGGCTTCCCCCAAGGAAAAGGGCATCCAAGAAAATCATGTAAGAGAAGATTAATAGAAGAACAGCCATACTGAGTCAGACCAAAGGTCCATCTAGCCCAGTATCCTGTCTTCTGACAGTGGCCAATGCCAAGTGCCCCATAGGTAATCATCAAGTGATCCATCCCCCTGTTGCCCATTCCCAGCTTCTGGCAAACAGAGGCTAAGGACATTATCCCTGCCAATCCTGGCTAATAAGCATAGATGGACCTGTTCTTCATGAATTTATCGAGTGTTTTTTTTTAACCCTGTTACAGTCTTGGACTTCACAACATTCTCTGACAAGAAGTTCCACAGGCTGACAGTACTGTGTGAAGAAAGACTTCCTTTTGTTTATTTAAAACCTGCTGCCTATTTTCATGTGGTGACGCCTAGTTATGAGAAGGAGCAAATAACTTTTCCTTTTCCACTTTCTCTGCACCACTCATGATTGTATAGACGATACATGATTGTATATCCTATCCCCTCTTACTCTTTTTTTTTCCAAGCTGAAAAGTCCTAGTCTTATTTATCTCTCCACTTACGGCAGCCCTTCCATACCCCCAATTATTTTTGTTGCCCTTTTCTGAACCTTTTCCAATTCCAGTATATCTTATTTTTTCTAGATGAGATGACCATATTTGCACACAGTATTCAAAATGGGGGAGTGCCATGATGGATTTATAAAGAGGCAATAAGATATTTTCTTTCTTAATGAAGCCTTGCAATCTGTTTGCTTTTTTGACTGCCATTGCACATTAAGTGGATATTTTCAGAGAACTATCCGCAATGACTCCAAGATCTAACAGCTAATTTAGACCCCATCATTTTATATGTATAGTTGGGATTATGTTTTCCAATGTGCATTTATCAACATCAAATTTCATCTGCCGTTTTGTTGCCCAATCACCCAGTTTTGTGAGTTATATATAGTTTGTAAATGGTTTAAGCTCTTACAGGTATCTATCAAAATAACGTTTTCTTTTTTACCAGCTTTAAAGATCAGCCTACCCAAAAAGAGCGGGGGGCAAGGAGGAGAGACAAAGGGATATAGACATTGCCAGACTGAATCAGAAGTGAGGTCCATCTTCTCCTGTATCCCGTCTCCCACATTGACTGGTACCAGATTTTTCTTATAGGCTTATCTTACTCCAATATTTCTACTTTTGTGAGCTGGTCCTACTCCTTTCTCTCAGGTGTAACTGCATTGGAGTTAAAGGAGTTAATCACGTAAAGGCTGCATGATTGGGCCCTTAATTTTGCAGGATTAGCAGTAAACAGGGATAGCTGATGCTCTGCCATACCATTTTTCCCAGGGAAAACTTACTCCAGGAAACTATCAGATGCAACAATCTTTGGGATGCAAAGCATACAAATCTACTTGTGACTCAGTTTACTGTGAGTGAGACCCTAAACCAGTGACAAAAAAGAGGCAAATTTCCACTCCATGCATCTGACAAAATGATTTTTACCCACAAAGCTTATGCCCAAATAAATGTTAGTCTTTAAGGTGCCATAGGACCCCTTATTTTTTATAGATACAGACTAACATGGCTACCCCTCTGAGACTTGTTTAGCTTTATTTAGCAATGCTGGGAATTTCTAGGAGATGTAGCAGTTAATCAGACAAGAACTTAGATGTGTCCTTCAATGTATGAAGTATTTGAGATCCTATAACTAGCTCATCTGAGGAAGTGGGCTTTGCCCACTAAAGTTCACGATGCTATCTATGTATTTTTTGTTAGTCTCTAGGGGTGTGTCTAGACTACAGGGTTTTGTCGACAAAAGTGGACTTTTGTCAACAAAACTATACATGTGTCTACACTACCGCTGAGTTCTGTCAACATAACGTCGACAGAACTTGGCAGTTTTGTCGACAGCGGTAAACCTCATTCTATGAGGGATAACGCCTTTTGTCGACAGAGTTCTGTTGACAGAAGGCATTATTGCATCTACACTGTCCTTTGTGTCTACACTCTCATGTCGGCAAAGTGGCTTGCTTTGTCGACAGAACTGGATGTAGTCTAGAAGCTCTTTGTCGACAGAAGCTTTGTCTACAGTATCTGTTGACAAAAGCCCATAGTCTAGACGTACCTAAAGGTGCCACAGGACCACTCCTTGGTTTTTAAAGTTACAGACTAACATGGCTACCCCCTATGGCTTTTTGCATTTTATTGAGAGTGGAGCTGACTTGAGTGGCAAAGTTGAGATCCAAAGAAGGTAGTCTTTCCTGCAAGGGCAGGCGAAGTTTGGCTTCTTCCGGAGAGTGGCCTGAGTTGAGGTCTGGCTCCAACTTTCCCCCAAGGTAGGCACTACCCTAACTAATTTGCACCTGAGGCAAAATATTAATTAGGCATCTCCTCTCCTTAGGTTAGCACAAGCTGTGCTCTTTACTTCTGCAGGTTATTACTTTTACGACTTTGCGCCCCTGATTATGATGCGCCCAGAGTGAGCACCCCACTTGCCCGGCCCGGAATGTAGGTGGAGGATCTGGTCCAGGACTTTGGATCACTCCTTTCCAATTCATCTGATGAAGTGGGTTTTACCCAGGAAAGCTCATCCTTCTATATATTTGGGTGAGTCTCCCAGGGGTCCCCATGCCTTGTCTGGACCAGTGAGTCCTGGAAACCGGCTGAGAGGAGAAGCACATGCGCTCCTCCTCCTGCGGCCCGGGGGTCAACATGATGTCAGGGATCAGGAAACCACCAGAGCGCCCGGCGGGGGCGTCTCGGGACAGGAAGGCGAGCGCGTTAGGACCTGGAGGGAGCATGGCTCCCCCCTTCCTCCGGGCTGCTGCGAGGGAAGAGCCCAGGGCAAGGAAACGTGGCTGTGGAAGCGGCGGGTGGGGAAGTGTCCCGCCGCCGGAGTTGGCTCCACGAGGGAGGGGAGCCCCGGGCCGGCTGCCAGGGCTGGCTCCAGCGCCGGGCTGCGCGGGGTGGCAGCGCCTCTGTCAATCAGCCTGACTCGCTCCAGCACGCCCCGTGCTCTCCGCGCGGCGCTCCAGCCGCCTCCTGCTGGCTCTGCCTCGCCGCGAGCTCTCGGAGCGGCGGCCGCTGCTGCTGCGCCTGGCGCGGGGTGCATGCCCCCCGGGGAGCCGGGCGGCACCGAGGCGTCCCAGCCGCTCGCGGGGCGGCGCCGGGCCGCCCCCAGATGGTGGTGGGCAGCGGCGGGGAACTTTGCCGCGCGCTGCAAGTCCGGGGCTCGGGCTGCGGGGCCATGGATCCTCCCGCGGGGCTCGCCTGTCTGCTGCTGGGCTGTGCGCTCCTCCTGCCCGCCGGCGCCCTGCAGAGCTCCGGGGAGAGAGGTAGGTCAGGGCGGCTCCATCCCTCAGCCCCCCCCCCCCTGCTGCCACGCGCTTGGCTCAGCCCTCTTCGGAAGTCCTCGCCCGCCCGGGGGCTTTCAACTCCCCTTCAACTTCTTCTGTCAGCACTTTTGGCCAGACTCGCCCTTGCCACTCACCTCTCCCGGCCGCGGCAGCGAAGGGGCAGATGGGTGGGGAGGGACGTCTGGCATCCCCAGGAGGGACCCTTCCGTGCCAGGCGCTCTGTAGCCCCAGTGGGAGGCCAGCCCTCTGCACAGACAGGGGGCTGCAAGGAAATCGGGTTAAATCCCAGGTCGCATGAGAGAGTTGAATTGGAGACGGGGAAATGGGAACCTGGAATGAACTCTGGCCCCAATGTAGCACATCTGACAGATCAGAGTTTAGTGTGTCAAATCCTGGAATTCCATGTGTCCAATAAAACACATGGTAGCAGCTCCCCCCTTCAAACAACACGAATTTAAAGGCTCCAGAAGTCAGGGACACATTGCCGCTGGTCCCAGCCTGAGTTCCTAGTTATATGTTGTCGGGGGGAGGAGGAAGCCCTGTTAGTCTGGATCTGCAAAACCAAGGAGTAGTCCTGTGGCACCTTAGAGACTAACAGATTCATTAGGGCATAAGCTTTCCTGGGTGAAACACAGGCTTTTAACTCCTTCAGGGTTTGAGGCACTTCTCCTGGCTCCCACAGTTGTTTTGGGGGAAAACATAGTTGCATTTTAAATCTATGACCTGCAAATGTTGATACTATACACGTTTCCTTCCCCTAACCTCTGTGTGCAGCCCTGCTCAGAGGTCAGTTTAATAGACACTGGAACATTCTCAAGGATTGTGCCAGCAGTCCCCAGAAATTCAGCTCAGCTGTCTGAACTGACTTCCTTTCATAAAACATCTGGAAAGGGGACACGGGGTGCTTATTGTGTCTGACGACTTTGTTGTCTTACATTTTCTTATAATTGCACTTTGCTGTCTGCTAAGGACTAAGCAGTCTGATGAATGACCTGTGCATGGTGCATTTAGCCACACTGACCAATGAAGTGACCGTGGAAAATGCAGTGGTCATTTCACGTATGTCATTGTCTAATGGGGGGTAATGGATCATGGACTCATAATTCTCAACCCGGGGGTAATTTTTAGTTTTAATACTTTTTTTTATCTTTAAAGATCACATTTTGAGGAATATAGAGGAATACAGACTCGTTGTCCCAGTCAGCACAGATTCCGAGGGCAGGTTCCTCTCTAACCTGGTGTCTGGATCTCCAAAGGGGCGCTTCCGAAGAGATGCTGAGGATGTGCAACATGAAGATTCCAACCAGCTAATATTTTATAATGTCACTGTGTTTGGAAGAGAGTTTCACTTCAGGCTGAGGCCGAACTCTAGGTTGGTTGCTCCTGGAGCAACAGTTGAATGGCAAGAGGATTCTGACGTGACTCATATTGAACCACTCCATGGGAATTGCCTATATGTTGGGGATATCACTGATTTGCCTAACGCGTCAGTTGCTATAAGCAACTGTGATGGGCTGGTAAGCTGCTTTGCTATTATACCTAGTACAATTACTTTACTTATTTTTCCTATAGTACATATATTTAAAACGTGTTGAACCTTGCCCTTAAAACTTGCACCTCTTATGGTGAATTCAAATTTCAGAGAGGTAGCTGTGTTAATCTGTTTCAGCAAAAACAATAAGGAGCCTGATGGCACCTTAAAGCCTAACAAATTTATTAGGGCAGCTTATCCGTTGTTAGTCTTTAAGGAGCCACAGGAATCCTTTTGAATTCAAATTAACTAGGTGTTTCTTAACATAGGGGGAGCTGTGTTGTGACAATCATTTCTTTTACAGGAGCTTCAGGGGGTAGCCGAGTTAGTCTGTACAGAAAAAAACACCAAATGGTCTGGTAGCACTTTATAGACTGACAAAACTCAGTGGTGAGTCTCATTAGAACTTATCTGAGGTTTCTAGCACTAAAAGAGAGGACCAGGTGCCTGTGCTGACAACATATTTAATCTTTGTAATATGGATTTTCCCTTTTCTCATTTCAGTTTAGGGTGAGAAGGGGACTTTTAGACAGGAGGAGCATAGCAGAGAGATTTGACATGTGTTCTGCTTTTGTCTTTGAAAATGAAACTTGTTCAAAGGATAAGATTGGATTGTTACAGTTTTATAGATCTTTCACTTGAGCGAGTTCTATTGCCTAACCAAGTGATTTATGAAAAGTATCAAAAGCATTCAAGGGTTTCATCTACAGCATGCAATTTATGTCGCTGGGTACATGAGAATTTGTTATGGTTTTCTGTTCTGGTGCACATGTTCAATGGCCAAATGATAGCTGTTTGTCAGACATCTGAAAGAAGCATGCTGTTGTTTTAACAATAATTGCTATGGAGAGCAAACTTTGTTTAAATGATGAAGTGACTTTATTTGGGAATGAACTTCTAATCTATTCAATAACTTCTTGGTAAACTTTTATGATTATTTAATTTCTATACAGTTCTGTGATCTTTTGAATCAACAATTTGACTCAATTGTAGTCAATTTTTTCCCCAGATAGGCATAGAAAACTGTTGGTTTGCAGCACCAGAAGACATGTCTCAAAAAAGTAAAATAAGATGACATTTCTCTCGCCTCTATTTCCTTATTTCACGCCTGTAATTCTTCCCCTCTCTGAACCGTGTATGTTCTTATGTCTAGAAGTAGGCTTTAATGTTGCTGTAATTATTTTTTGATGCAGACAGATTGCTAGGGGCAAAAGTTCATTCAAGAATAGGCCCTTTTCTCCATGGCTTTGCACCTTGTGTTGTTATTTATACCTCTGCAGAGTGGGTATATAATACTGCAGTTTGCACAGGTGTAAATAACTTCACAAAGTGCTAGGGAGTGGATAATTAGACTCCAGTGAGCAGTAAAAGCCACCTTTCACATAATGCTAGGAAAAGTTTTAAATAACTAAAAGCAAGAAAACAGTAGTTTTCCAAAGAATGTTACCTGGTTGTCTAGTAGTATCCAGAGATAAAGCAATCTTGTTTAATTTATCTTATCAGCTTTCTGAACCTTAAATACTGAATAATATTTGACTCAGTTAAGAGTATGATCACCAAAGTGCAGGCATTATTTTCGCTTATAGCAGGGGTGGGTAAATACTGGCTTGTTGCTTTTTACTGCCCACCCCGACCTATTGTCTGATGAAAAACCTTGTTTGTGGTCTGTATGCATGGAATAAATTGATTTGTTTCATTGTACTAACTTAAAACTGTCTGTTGCACTTTATTCATTTAGGCCATGTCTTCACTTACGCACTGGAGATCAATCTCCTGGCATTCGATTTAATGGGTCTAGTTAAGACCTGCTAAATCAAACGCTGAGGATGTACCAGTCAGCGCTGGAACTCCTTGCAATTGCGAGGAGTAAGGGAAGCTGATAGGAGCATTTGCTCCTGTTGGCCTTCCTCTGTGAAGACAGAGCCAAGCTCGGCTTGCATAGCTGGGAGTTGCATACCTTAACCCCACATTCCAGGCTAGTGTAGACCTGAACTTAGGCCCAGTTCTTGAAAATATTTATGCATGTGCTTAATTTCAAGCTCATAAGTAAAGTGCTTTCGGGATTTGGGCCTTGCTTTGGAATAGTAGAAATAGCTCTGGAATACTGACCCAAATGGGGTATTTTCAGTTTTTCAAATAAACATCCTGTTTTATCTTTTGTTTGCTTTTTGTCACTGCTTAGTACAGGCTTTGGCATTTAGCGAGCAGCTGGAGACTGTTATTTTGCGACAATGTTCTACGTTAGTGACTAGTTCTTCATAAATATGGGAAAGAGAATTAAAAAATAATAATTTTAAACTTCAGCCAGATGACCATCAGCCAAAAGTTAAAAGCAAATGCAGAAAAACACATAGGGGATGATTCAAATTCCATTAAGGTCAATGAAAAGACTTCTGTAGGTGCTGGATTAGGTCTTAATTACTGAAGTAGATTACTTTAAAAGAATACTTACAGAGATTGCAGACTATGCTGAAATACTGTGGGTTAGTTTTTTATCTGGGTCCATACTTAATATGCTGGGTTCTGCCAAGCATTCTGATTTCCCCCCTGTTCATTAGGAAAATTAACATATTAAAGAGAGAGGGAATCTAGTGGTCTGAAGATAGGTATGAGACTTGGCAAATTCTCATCCGTCTCTGACACTGATTTGCCCCAGGCCACATTAATCTATGTGCCTCAATTCATCCACTTCTAAATGGTTAATTTTAGATACTAAATTGTTTAGGACAGACCATCACTGATAAGTTTGTTCAGTGCCCGAATTACTCAGGTCTAGTAATGCCCAAATACCTTTTAAAAACATGGGTGTTAAGTAATTTTCCCAAAGTCACACAGAAAGTCTGTGGTGGAGCAGTGAAAATTGCACTTGGGTATCCTGAGTTCTAGGTTAGTATCCTAATCACTACGCCATACTCCCTAGGGCCGCATTAGGTTCTTAAGCTATGTATTTTAGAAATGTGCATCTGTCTATCTGTGAGTCTGTTTGTTTGTTCAGGTACTCCTCCTAAATGGTAAGCGCTAGGGCCACCAAAATTGGTATGCAGCTTACTCTTCTCCTAACTTAAAGCAAGGTCAGGGTTTGGGTTGTGCCAGGAAAATGGGACCTGCCTGTTTTCCAAAACATGGAAAGGGAGGGGGCTGTTTGGAGGGACAGGATACTGCAGAGTGACCACTGGGGGCAGTGAGTGCAGGGGAGAGCTATACTGAAGAGAGAGCACTGGGAGAAGCTGCACCACCAGGAGAGTGGCCAACTGGGGCTCATCACTTGCTGGCCATAGGACCGGGTAAGTGGCACCCCTGCTCTAAACTCCTCCCCGCAGGCCCTTGGCCTCAGTGCGGAAGTTGGGGGTGGGGGGCGGGAGGGGAGGGGAGGAAATTTCCTACCAGATGGGGGCTGTGGGGAGAAAGATCCTGCTGGACAGGGGGAGGAGAGAAAAAGCCCTCCCAGATGGGGTGGGAGAGAATTCCCTGCTGGATGGGCAGAGGGCAGAGAAGGCCCTACCACCTCCCAGAAGAGCCACAACCCAGCCCCCCCAGCACTGGCAGTCTATCCAATGCCTCGACCCCTGGCCAGCCTGTACAGCCCCCTCTTCCTTCCCTGGGCCTGGCTCAGGGAGCACCATCACGGCCAGCCTGCATGGATCCCTCCCTCCGGCCCCTGGACTGGGTCTGGGGAGAATCAGCCAGCATGGTGCCCCCTCTGGACCAGGACCGGGGAGTGTCCCCCGCTGCCCCTGGCCTCTCCCAGCCCAGTCCCCCAAGGACAAGCCTGTGGGCAGGGTACATGTTCCCTGCTGCCCCCAGGGAGAAGCCAACAGCCATCTCCATTCCCTTCCCTGAGCTCCTCCTCCTCCTAATCCCCTACCCTGATTCCTGCGCCCCTTGCCCTGAGCCCTTTCTCACCTTCCGCCTTGACTCCTGCACACCCCTCCTCCTGCCTGAGCCCCTCCTCACCCCCAACCCTCACTCTCATGCCCCTCCACATCCCCCACCCTGAGCTCCTCCCTAACCTCCACCCTAACTCCTGCACCCCCATGCTCTCAGCCTCCTGCCCTAAGCCCCCCACACTTCAAGGCCCTCCCCTGACTCCTGCAGCCCCCACACCACCAGCCCTCTGCCTTGAAGGACCTGTGCAACACCGGGTAAGTCTTCTTGTTGATTCATATGTGAGACCCCTAGGAGGCTACCCTGAACCTGAATCCTTCCCATTCTGTTAAAGGTCCCTTAGGGCATAAACAAAGCACTGCTATCCCTGTCTGTCCTGGGCTGTGCATTGCAAGGCCCCTGTGAATTCAGTGCCATATGTTTTCCTTCTCTGTACTGTTCGACAAGGTTTATCAACATGGGCCCATTTACATGTCCCTCCAGCTACCTAAAGGCACGCCTGCCATGGCAGATGTTCTGGCATCATTCCTAACACATGTCCCAGATATTTCCTCCTTTGCAGGATAACTTTGAAGATAAGGGGTTGCTGAACTCTGACGAATCTTGGCATGTGTTATAAATTCATTCTGTTTAATACCTGATATTTTCCTGAGGCATTTGATTTCAGAGGCATTTAGACATCTGTGCCTTCTGATGGCTTCCTGTGTTCACTTCGTATGTGAAGGTGGAAATGACATTTCAGTTGGACATGTGTGGTTTGGTCTTACATTGTAGATTTTCAATAACTTGAATCTTGTTTAAACTGGTGAATGTAGCTGCTGCCTTGCCAATTCATGACATTATTTCCCTCTGTGTATCCTCATTGGCTTGCATATTGCTAACACGTGTATCTTAACATACCGATTAATACGCATGAGAAAGCTGTCTGGTACCAGAAAGCTGTGGTTATTGGAATGGATATCCATCACAGCAATCAATCTGCAAGTGAAGTTATATTCTTTGCAGGAGAGGGTTTGGGTTTTTAAAAAATCTTCTCATGTGTGATCACTCTAAAAAGCACAATGGGGTGTGCACACCCAACTGTATAAAACTTTCTTCAGAACTGAGGACTGGTCCTTTCAAATGTGGTTCTTTCCACAACTTGCCCGAGTAGAAATCATCATCAGTAACCACCAGTTTTACTAGCACTGGAATCGGGGTGGGGTGGAGGGAGTGCACCGGAGATGACTTCCAAAGTGTGCAAACCAGACATTGTTTTTCATAGCTGAGTTAGGATTTGAGAGATTGTTGGCATATTGAAGCTAATTAGTAGGGAGCTTTCCTTAGGAGCTCGCGAGAGCTGTGAGTGCAATTTTTAGCCACACTGTAACTTGCCGATTTAAAATAAAAACCAATTGTTCTGTGCTGGGCTACTGAATATCTTCACTGTTCACTGAAGTACAGCCAAAATGGGTATGAGTGTGTTCTGAGTTTACACATTCAGTCCCCAGTTCTCCGTTAGGGATCTGAATGGGTAACCGGTTAACTGGTGCCTGGGAGTAGCCTTAAGCCCATGGCCTGCTGTGAGCAGAGGGCTGCTCCAACCCCATAGGGGGCGGGAGGTGGCTGCCCCGCATGTGAGGGGGGGAGGCCTGGATTAGAAGCTGGCTGCTCCACGTAAGCGGGGAGGGGGAGCAGCAGCCCTGTGCGTGGAGGGGTTTGGAGCAGGAGCTGGCTGCTTTAGTCAGGCTGGAGAAGTCCCCCCTTGGATCCTGCTTAATCAGTTCATCGCTTAAACCTGAGGTTTCACCGGTGAACTGATTAACCGGGATTTGGGGATTTTATATCCCTGTTCTATATTCCAGCAAAGCTGTGCTCAGTGCAGCGTACCTTTATGCCACCCTTGTGCTGCCCCATGGCCATATGAGGGCCTGCCCTAATGTAAGAGCCACCTTAAGGCAGCTCTACAATTCTCAACTGCCTGTGGCCTGTGTGGTCACTGCAGAAGACGCAGTGCTCTGTCCACCCACTTGCCTGCAGCAGGCCCTGTATGTTAGGGATGCTGCTGGGGCACAGTGAAGAGCCAGCTCGTTCCTGGGTTAAGGCTGTTCTCTGACGGGAGGATCCACTCTCTTTGCAACCTCTCTTCTTTGCTGGAAGGGTACGGCCATGCTGGGGCAGTGAAAAACCAAGCTGTGGGCATTCTGAGCTGACTTCTCTCCAAAGGGCCATATTTGCCTCCCCCTGAAAACCAAGGATCTTCTGAAATCTGCTAGCCACCAGTGCCACCTGCATGAAAGACCAGTGTCTCTGCACTGTGGGCTAGTCTTCCTGGCTGCAGAGTCCTATAATGACCTTCCTTTCCGGAGGGTTTTCACTGAGCGGTGGGTGAAGAAAGGAGAGTTCCGGTTGATGGGTTCAGTGTTGACTACACATCTGCCCAACCACAAAGACTCTGCTTATTTCTGCTCAGCTCCAGGGCCCAATGAACACCAGTGGTGGTGAAGAAAGGGAGGGAGCATGCCAGGGAGCCAGAACTCTTCATTTTATCTCATTCAGCTCTGCTACTTCTGGAAAGAGAGGGGGACTTACTGACTAACATCCATAACCATGTTGATGGTGGCTTTGAGAGTCTTCAGCGGCATTAGTATGAGTCTAACAGGACTGGCTGTCGCATTCCAGTGATTCTGAATATGCCCTTATAACAGTGTTTCTTAAACTTTTTAAGACCGAGGAACACTAAATAATTTTTTTTAATGGGGAACACCAAGGATTTTTTTATTGAGGGGAAAAAAAAAAAGCCCCCAGAGAAAAGGAGGCTTGTCCCTTTAAGGGCAGCCATTTTGAATTCTGTTCTCTCTGCGGTACACCTCCGACTGCCTCGTGGCACACCAGTGTGCCGCGGAACATACTTTAAGAAACTCTGCCCTTATAATATATTCCTGTGCCCGTAGGAAGATTGGCTAAAGTGTGGGCTTAAATACAGACACGTGAGATAAACACACCGAATCATGTGCGTTGTTTGTACTGTAAGAGGTGCACTATGCACAATATCAATGTGAAAGACTTCTAAGTCTTTGGAATAGTACAGAATTTAGCTTTGTGATGTATTGTAGTGGATATGCAAATGATGCATGCTAATTTGAATGCTTGGGTTTCTTACCCATACCACTATCTATGCAATAACTTGGATTATCGCAAAGCCTTCAATGGTTTTAAAATCTACAGTTCAGTGCCACTGAAAAAGTGGTTAAAACCTGAATAGCAAGAGCTACGTATAATAATTTATTCCATGTCTGGAGCACAGCAGAAGGCTCAAATATAACTTTGAACTTTGATGTTCTGCCATCTGTGTAAAGTAAAATTTGGGCAGCTATAAATAATAATCTAGCCATAGTGTTCACTTGTGTTCTGAGTTCTGGGGGGGGGGGGGGGTGTAAGAATATGTGGATGTATGGATTTGAGGAGGAGGGCAAGGAATTTAATCTCAAAACGATGAGAGGCAAGATCCTTAACTCATGTAAATTAACATACTTCAGCTGAAGTCAATAACATGATACCAATTAAACTGAGGGTAGGACTCTTCCAGCAGTGGCTCCTGTGGGATTCATGGGACCCCACTCCTGCTGCAGGGCTCTAGCCTTGAGCCTTGTGCTACATCAGTGTAATCCTCTGGTATCCGTCTATATGGGACTTTTTTCCTTTGGGCACTTTTCAAATTCAATATCACGTGTGCAGGGACCCTGCTGTGTTGCTGTTACAATGGTAAGTTGTTACAAATGGAGACGTAACAAGTAAACTGTTAAGAAAACGTCTGGCTGCTTCTTTCTTCTGCAAACCACATGGAGTGCCAAGCCCTGCTTGCCTTATTTACCTGAGGAGTTGAGTTGAGGGGTGGTACTCAGGTGAGCTGCAGCAGCTGGAGCCCTGGGCCCTTTAAATCGTCGCCAAAATCCCGGGCAGCACTGAAGTGTGTGTGGGGGAGGGCAGGGAGGCTAGCCCATCCCCACCCCTTCTGCCCAAGGCCCCACCCCTTCTGGGGGCATGGAACTCCCTCCCCCTGTACCTTGCGCAGGGGCTCAGCAATTCTGTTGGCCCCCCGGTGAACAGGGATTGCTTTTCTAAGGTGACCAGAATTTGAAAATGTGCGAGGAGGACACTGAGTTGACAAAAAAAAAAAAATACTTGTATATTAGGGTTGCCAGATGGTCTCCCAAAAAATACCGGACAGTCGGTATTTTTTGTTCGAGCAAAAGAAAGAAAAAAAAAAAGAACGCGGGATTTTTTTTGGCAAAGTAGGACAAGAAGGACAATTTTTTTCAAAGGAGGACGTAATTATTGGGGAGGACAAGCCCCTCAAAAGGAGGACTGTCCTCCTCAAAGGAGGATGTCTGGTCACCTTAGCTTTTCAGAGTTTCAGATTGGGTTGTATCCTATAACAAATATCACAAAATATTTGAGAGAGAAACCATTGTCTGGTTGCTTGCCCAGATGCTAATTGCTCTAGAAAGGCCTGGTCCAAATGGTGGTTCTATTTAAGCTATTTTCCCTAATAGCAGCAGTGACCCCAGTGCAGGGCCCATCTTGGTGAGTTAATGACAATCAAGACTGTCCTAGCCAGTCATTAATCTTCAGGAAGTAACTCGCTGCTTGGATTGTTATTGCTTAAGTGCCTGTTTGCCAAATGTCTTAACGAAAAAGATTTTATGTGGGATTTGTAAGTATCTTCCTGTTTTAGAAACCAAGTAGAGAAATTGGGTGCACTTAAAGTCTCTCTCTTCTCTTGACAGATGCTGTGCTCTGAAGTGTTAAGTTTATGGGCTTCCATTTGGGAAGGCGCTTAGACACATAGGCTACGTCTGTACTGTAGCCTTCCCGCGGAAAAGCATATGCAAATGAAGCGCTCATTTTTTGAGGAAGAACGGCTCTTGCACAAGAGGGGGGTTTTTGCGCAAAAAGGAGCCATCTACACTGCTCGTTTTTGCGCAAAAGCCTCTTGCGCAAAAACGGCTGCTCATTACTAATGCAAATGAAGCACGGCGATATTCCATGCCGTGCTTCATTTGCATATGCTTTTCTGCAAGAAGGCTACTGCATTGACGTAGCCATACCGAAGTCCATCCCTGTTCAGGACAATCCTCATTAAAAGGACAATCCTTTTAGCATGTGCCTGAGTCCCTGTGAATTCAGTGGGATTTAAGCACGTGCTGAAGTGCTGTCTTGTTGGGGTACTTTCCTGAACTGGGTCCAGAGGATCTTATCTCTACCCAATTGAAGTCAAGGGGAGTCGTCTTTCCATTGACTTCAGTGTGCCTTGCATTAGGCCCATCATGCATGTGTTTTTGATAATGGCTGCTGTGTAAAATATTCACCGTTAATTTTTTAAAAAGTTTAAAGTATTTTGTAGCAGCACTTTGTACTTTTGATTTGGAGCCTGTTTTGACTTATCTCATTCCTTAGAAAACTCTGACTATTTCAAGCAATCCCTGTGCTCTTTCTCCAATAATATGGTGTATACATGTTGGCAATATTTTTCTAGTTCTAAATACCAGTTTAGTAATGCGACCTCAGAAGTTGCCTTTGATTATGACGATCTGTTATTGCTTGTTGGTGAGACTGATTTCTGTGCTATTTGAGAGCTCAATCTTGCAAATACTTATGCACAAGAATACAGGAAACCCCCGACTTCCGACCGCCCAAGTTACGACCCCCTGCACTTACAACCATTTTTGTAAGTGCGGAAGGGGCTGAAACCCCCCAACTTATGTCCTCGGCCCACATTTACAATGGCACCTATCATAAATGAGGGTGCGAGTTATGACGCCCCCGACTTGTGATGCTTCCCCGGGAACCTATCACATCTCAAGTTGGGGGCCGCCTGGAACTCTCTTATGCAAATAACTTTACTCGGGTAAGTGCTCATAGAAAGCCTCCATAAAAATACACCACACAAAGGCAAACACATTCTTCTATAACTTTTTTGTTCTCCAAGCTCATATATTTTTGTGTGGATTTGAAATTTAGTTTTGTTTATATTTTATCTTGCCCTTGGATCACAATGGTTTGTGACATATAAAGTAGAGTAGAACTCAAGATAAGGCAAATTATGTCTATGCTACTGGCTAAATTGGCACTACTGCAATTGATGCAGTGGTGTTGATTTTGTGTGTCTGGTGAAGACACACTAAGTCAATGGGAAAATGCTCTCTCTTTGTGTCTGTACTCTTCCAGCCCTAGAGGCGGAAGCTCTGACAATGGGAGAGCGTCTGCCATCAAAATAGTACTATGTAGACGCTTTTGTAAGTCAACCTAAATTACAGTGACTTCTGTTATATAATTTATGTAACTGAACAAGCATTATTTAGACCAACTTATAGCTCAGAGCTACTCAACACGCAGGCCGCAGGCCGCATGCAGCCTGCAGACCATTTGTTTGCGGCCCGCGGTTCAGTTTGGGTTCATGCGAGGCTCAACATGCAGCCTGTGGGTGGGATCCTTTGAACATGGCCTCCCCTGGGAACACTCTCCACAATGGCGAGGTGTCTCCCGGGAGGGGTTGGGGGGGGAGGGGGGAGTGAGCATTGAAAGACGCAAGTGGAGGGGCTGACTGGAACAGATGGGTATATGGTGTCAGTGGTTCTAGCCCCCAAGGAGGAGGTGCCGGAAGCACAGGGGCATTGTGGGAAGTGCTGGCTGCTTAGCCTTGTGGGTAGAGCCTGAGAGCTGCTGACTGGCTCACACTGGCCATGTTTCAGTCTGGCGCTGTGGCTGGGAAGCCCTGCCTCCATCTCGCACGGCGCGACGGACTCCCTATGGGGACGTCAGCCCTGGTGGGAATCCAGGACGGGCCTCCCAGGCACCTGTCCTTTTTTGCCTCTCATTTCTGGACTGACTCACCCAGCTCCCTGCCCGCTGCAGGTTGGAGCTCTCTGGCCTGGAAATTTTTCTTTTTATAGTAAAATCACTCCAAGAAACGCACAACCTGAAGCTTCAAGCTAAAAACCCAAAACACTGGTATACAATTTTCTTTTTAATAAGTATTAAAAACGACAACATTGTTAAAATTGTGAAGCCAAAACAAATAAGTAGTAAATATAATGGTTTTCTACTGATATGCGTTTTAGTAGTTAAATTCCTGGACTGTCATTGCTCATTAAAAGTGCTGTCATATGGGTGGAAATTGGGTAAATATTGCATTTTATTACTGTCAGCAGAACTGACTTAAATGGGGCCTGTGTGTTGTGTAGTCTTGCCTTAATCTTTGTATTCATGCCTGTCAGTGTGAAATAAGCTATTTGCATATATTTGCATATATATTTACATGTATATGCAACTGTACTTAAGTTGTAGCTGTCAGCGTGTGCTGTGAGTATCATTGTGGCCCCCGGGGCTTCCATAGTTGAGTAGCCCTGTTACAGCATTAGTGTAAACCTGCCCATAGTCATGTCCTTTGAATGATGGCTAAAATAGATGTTTACTACAAATACAGCTAGTAGATGCATTTGCACCAAGTTCTCAGCATGTGCACTGTAATTGGGTTGTGAATGCAACAGACTGAAATCTGGCCTATAGCATCTTATTACTGAAGAGCATTCTTTCCCTTTAAAACAAACAAACAAACAAACAAACAAACAAACAAACAACAAAGACTCAAAATTATCTTTGGATACAGTGTAATGGCAAAAAAACCACCCCACCTTTTTTGTGTATTAAGCAAATTAAACAATTAAACATAAAAACTAACTTTACATGATCAGGGCCCTTATCTTACAAACACACAGGCATAAGCTAACCTTATTTATTTAAGCACATATGTAAGAATGGCCATACTGGGTCAGACCAAAGGTCCATCTAGCCCAGTGGCCAATGCCAGATGCACCAGAGGGAGTTAACAGAACAGATAATTATCAAGTGATCCTTCTCCTACCATCCATTTTCAGCCTCTGACAAACAGAGACTAGGGATATCATTCCTACCCATCCTGGCTAATAAATATTGATGGACCTAGCCTCCATGAATTTATTTTTGAATCATGTTAATGTTCTGGTCTTCACAACATCCTCTGGCAAGGAGTTCCACAGGCTGACTATACACAGCGTGATTATAATAGTACCTAGGAGCTCTAGTCATAAACTGGGCCCCTTCATTGTGCTAGGTGCTATACAAACAGAACACAAAGATTGTCCTTGCCTGAAGGAACATACTAGCTAAATAGAAGACACTGTGTAGATTCAGACAGAAGGAATTGTGGGAAGGAGAGTGTCAGTAAATTATGGGACAGTATTGGTCAGCATGTTAAACAGTGGTCTAAATCAGTAGTTCCTAACCCTTTTGAGCATACTGACCCCTTTTCAATCTATTAAAATTTCATGTCCCCCCCCCCCAAAATAATATAACTATTTTCAAACATTCCATTAGTTAGGCTTGGTCCTGCTTTGGGCAGGGGGCTGGACTCAATGACCTCTTGAGGTCTCTTCCAGCCCTATGATTCTATGATAATCATTGAAATGTATTATAGTTCATGTTATCTAAACAAATGTAGTAGTATTGAAAGATAATACATTGAAATGTAACAACTTTAAGGTGCCATATATTTTTATTGAATAATGCGAATAGAAGAATATGTACACAACTCATAGGTAATATGCTTAAATTACATTTGGCATATAGGTACACATTAGGCATGTGTACTATTCGTAGCATGGAGTATGTCACACCGATCCTCAGTTTCCCTCTACACATTGTCTAACATCCGTGTTGATCTGAAACAAGGAAGAACATAAGGAAAGAAACTTTTATATATATATATGTATCTGTGCAAGATTCAACATTCTTACAAACACAATTATAATGCTTCAAAGTTGTTACATTTCAGTATGGATACCCTGTACTTTACCGACTTAATGAGATGGTTGGTGCTGTAGAATGGATGACAGAGCGCAGATGTCTGGTTGGATTGATGACCATCTCAGCCTTAGATCTGATTCCATGTTCAGTTGGCTCTGATACTTCGATATTAATGCAATCAGCGTGAAAAATGCAGTCTCACAAACATAAGTTGTTGGAAAAGGCATCAAGTATGTTGCAGCCTTGTAAGAAAGTTCTGGCTAGTCAGTAACAACTTGTAGCCAAAAGTCAGCCAGGTGCTTTTGTTTGAAGACAAGCTTCAATGAGTCGTCACATGATGGTTCAGTGTTAGACTGTCTTGTTCTTGGGATGTCAAACTTGTGTTTATGTCGGTAGCAAGGTCCACAAACAGGTTTCTGATCCAGTTGTTGTTCATGTTCGTAACAGGAAAGTACTCACGCAGCTGCACTTGGAGGTTTTGCATGTGCTCTCTGATTTCACATCTTACATTATCTGTGAGTTGCATTTCTGAGCAGGCCAAACAAATATGACAAATTTGGGAAAGAATCATAGTTGGACTGATCAAGTTGAGATATCCACAGGTCCAAATTCTTGATCATAGCATCGATTTTTGTCATGGACATGGAAGATGGTCACACTTAGATTAAGCCCATTTAGTTAGCTGAAGATATCGACTAAATAAGCCAATTTAGTTAGCTCAAAATGATGGTCCAGCAAAAAAAAATCCTCACTTCATCACGCAATTCAAACAGGCGCAAGAGAAACTCTTGAAAGCCAGTGAATTGGCTTGAAGTTGGCTGTGACCACTGCCCATCTTGTCACACAAAGCAGCAAATAGTCTTGAATTCAATGGACGGGCCTTGATGAAATTGACAATCTTCACTGACTCGTCCAAAACCGTCCTTAGGTCAGCAGGCATTTTTTTTAGCAGCTAGCACTTCCCTGTGAATGCTGCAATGAATGAATGTAGTTAACGGTGCCACTGCTTTAACTCGTGTGACTACTCCAGTGTACTGGCCAGTCATTGCACGAGCCCTGTCAGTAGTGATCCCCACACATTTTGACCAGCTGATATCATGCTCTCTCGTGAAATGGCTCAACACATCAAAAATAGCCTCACCAGTTGGGCATGGAGACAAAAATTTGCAAAAGAGAAAGTCCTCTTGGACCTCTCCATTGTATTCGTATCTAACCTCTCCATTGTATTCGTATCTGACAGGAATTTTGAACGGTTTGCGATATCCGTTGACTCATCATTTTGTAAAGAATAGAAGTGACTTTTCCATATCTTCTCAGTCAGTTGTTCCTTAACATTCTGAGCCGTTTTGTCAATTCTGTGCCGAACTGTGTTGTTTGAGAGAGAAAATTAAACCAATCTGTTTGCCAGCCTCATCTCCGAGCATTGCACTCACCATCTCTTTTGCTGCGAGTAATATCAGTTCCTCTCCAATAGTGTGTGGATTTCCTGTCCAGATTATGAGTTGAGACATCTGATAAGAGGCGTCCACTGCCTTAGCATTGTCACTGCCTGTGGCTATGTGCTCGATTAATTTCTTACTTTCCTTTAATTCTTTGAGTTTGTTCTCAGAAAATTCAGTTGGCTTAGAAACATATTCTCCATGTTTTGTTTCATGGTGATGTCGAAGATGAGCTGGTTTTAAGCTCTCATTTGACAGCACCTCCTTATAGAGTAAGCATAATGGGCGTGGTTCAGATTTATTGCCAGTCCACATAAACCCTAACTCCAAGAGTACATTGCTATATTTTTGTGTTTCCCTTTCCTTTGTGTTTGTTTTGAAGTGGAACTTGATGTTCCACAGTGGTCTCCTGGTTCCTTTCTTGTCAGTGTCCCTGTCTTGATCCAGCGATCCATTTTTGCCAGTGGCCCGACTTAACCTTTCCCACCACTCTAATGGCTTTTGAATGGTTAGAGCGGGGTGACATATTCAAAAAAGAGGAAAAAAATTGGTAAAAAGTGACGGACCCATTTATAAGCCGACTCCAGAGGACAGTCACAGCTTGGCAGCTTCAGCGTGGGCTGAGGGACATGCAGACTGCAGGGCACAGAGCTTCTCAGGTCCCATTGGTGGCTGTTCTCCCGCGCTGCTTCCTCAGCCCCTGTTCCCTCCGTCTCCTGCCCATGCACGGAGCGAGAGGGCTCTTGTGGCCAAAGGGAGCTCTGGAGCTGCCAGCTCCTCAAGGATGGAACTTCAGGAGACCGGGGGCAAGGGTGGAACTTTGGGAGCCCAGAGGGAGGGGGGACAGCAGCCGTGCATGCTGGGTGACAGCTTGCCTTTGATCCTGTTCCCTGGATGCTAAGGGAGTGGGGGGAAAGTGCTTGCATCCCATACATGCCTCTCGCACATCAGCCAGGCGTGAGAGGCATGCACGGCATGCAAGTACTTTCCCCTCGCTCCCTTAGCATATGGGGAACAGGATCAAAAACAAGCCGCGACCCAGAATGCACGGCTGCTGCCCCCTCCCCACGCTCTGGGAAGAAGGGAGGGAGAAGAAGAAAAGGGGAAAAAAAAGTAAGGATTGGTGGGCCTGATCCTTACTTTTACATTTCTGCCGACCCCCTACATGCCCTTGTGGACCCCCAGGGTTCTGTGGACCAGAGGTTGGGAACCACTGGTCTAAATAGTTTTGAGTTCAGTGAGGCTACTCATGTGCTTAAAGCTAATAGTGTGTGTGAGTGTTTGCAGAATCAGAGCCCAGGTTATTAGCTTAAACCCCATGCACATGCTAACTTTAAGAACATAAGTAGCCCACTTTAACTTAGTGGGACTACTCACTTGCTTAAAAAACAAGCACGTATGTCAGGGTTTTTTTTTTCAGAACTGAGACTTAAATAATTAACTGGTTCACTGACTTTTTACCGCCAATTGCAACATTAGCCTGGTAAGGCAATATGGTAACTTTAGCTCTTGACATATTATAAATTGTACTTTCAAAAAGTACAGTCTGACACACAGTATCTAATTAGCATTCACAGACTCTTACTGGAGTAAATTATCCACTCTATATACTTTTTCCTAGAAGGAAAATCTCCCATCACTGCACACTGTATTTTTCTTTGCGTCTTTGTATGTAGATATTCTCGCCTGTTCTTCATCTGGAAATGGACTAAGTAATTTCCTACAAGTGGACACCATGTAGACAGAATAGCCTAAGGCAGTCAAAGTTAGTATCTTTGTGTTATTTATAAGTCTTTGCATAAAAGATAGGCATTTCTTTATGTCTTATTTGACCTTATGTTGCGTTCTTTGTTGTCGTATCTCAGAGGAACTTTGCCGTTTGATCACACAAGAACTAATTTTCCAACCAGAACATAGAACAGCATACACCCCCAAAAATGTGCCTGATACTGTACCCTGTACTTTCCATCCTGAAAGGTCCAAAACTGGTAACTAATTTTCAGAGTCATAATTATCTCCACAGACAAGCAGAAGAACATCTATTTTGAGCGTCCTGTCCCTCTTCGGCTTCCAGAGCATGTCGTTAGTATAATGCTGTTAGCTTGCAATGACCTTATTGCTTCCCTCTGGTGTGGTTTGTAGGCTTCTTTCTAGTTTTGCAAAATTCTCTGTGGAACTAGAAGTACAAATTCTTGCAACTGGCCAAAATTTCCCACACTTGAAGTTTATTTAGAATTTTGCTTGTTATAGGAAGCTGGAAAAGATTTTTCTCAAGTCAAGCAGGTCCAACTTCTGCAGAGAGCAGTAACATTGTTTTCTATAATCTGAAAGACAAAAGTATTCTATCTGGCCTATTTTTGATTATGGTGATAGCTACCTCTGTGGGCAAATCAGTCCATTGCCTAGTTGCTTATTTAGAAAGGCAAATTCTCTTGTAAAACCTTATTACTTAAAACAAAGACATAGAGAACAATTCCTTGTCTTACTGCACTGACTAATTACACACAGTTCCCTTCCACTGTGTCCTGTTAACAGCTCTACAATATTTTACAGTATTTTCATGTTACCTTGTCCTTCACTGAAACTTTGGGAACAGAAACAGTAAATCCCATCAGTCTCTCTTCATACGTTGTAGCCTCTATTCCCTTTATCCATTATACCTGTATCTGTTTGAAATTCATCTTTGTTTTCAGTGTCATCTTGACACAGCTTGTTTTCTTTTGTTATGTAACTATGTAATGAAAGGCCTACATTTCCAACAGTATTTTTAGTGACATTCCACCAAAAAGTAGCAGTCTTTTCCATCCTATAACAAAGGCTCTTCCATCATATAAGAGCCTGCTGACTACAGAAAGTCCAAGATAGTGATTCTTCCTTGTTTTACTTAATAGGGCTGCACTGTTTGGTATCAGCCATTTTATTGTCCACTAGAGCCAACTCTTTTGATAGTGGTAGTTTTCTTTGAGCCTCAGTGCCTGGAGTCACGTGATTATCTGAAAATCTCAATTCTCATTGAAAGTAGACATAAATTTTTAGCTTTCATTGCTACAGGGGAAAAAGGCAAGTATCTTAAAGTCTCAAAAATCAAAAAGCCAATTAAATCACCCCAAATTACATATAAATTCTTATGATTTTTAGTCACTTTCAATTTTTTTGGGCTTGATTCATGATTTTTGAACTGCTGTTGCTCCCCCCTTTTCCGCAATTGCATCTTTTCACTTCCTGAGTACATTTCACACATTTTAGCTCTGCTGATTACTTCTCTCTCCAGGTAAAATTCTGCCTTCATCTGATGGAGGTGTTATGGCATCAGAGCAGGGAATGGAGAAGCACCAGCTACTCCTAGTACGAGACTCATTTTAGCAGCCTATGGAAATATTGCTTATGGTAGACTGGATTGGTTGATAAGGGATGTGCTACTGGGCACACTTTCCTCTACTTTGTGCAGCGTTTTACCCCTGTTTTGCACATGTGTGCTAGCCAATTGGGTCTTGTTGTGCCCTGTGTGTGGCACATCATAGCCCTGTAGAATATGACAGGGTGTTCTCTCTTCTGGTGCTAGTGAGGATTCTGTAGTTTTGGCTCTATCCTCTTCGGCATTCCCCTCCCTCCCAATTTGAACCACCCATCTATGAAGTCTAATAAATGTGTGGTCCTTGGTGTTACTATATTCATGATTCCTGTAAAGTATCCCAGTATCGACCACTGTCAGGTTCCATTTAATTCCAGCTGTGCCACCATTCTAAGGTGGGTTTGTTCAGCAAATGAACATGCTACTTATTTATAATTATTACAGTGGTGCGCCTCTTTTTAGTTCTTTTTCCTTTGCCTTATCTGAGGGATTCTACCCACCAACTCCTTTAATTTCTCGAAGTTTGCTCCCTTAAAACAAAGTACCTTAATTGCATAACATATTGTTACACGTCATCCTTAATATACTCAATATAATTATTTTGTGATCTCCTACTTACACATTCCTATTCTTCTGCATTGGTTTATGCCAAATTCAAAGTTTCCCACCTTTTCATCATGCTCTGCGCCTTCATCCTCAACAGAAATAATAACTGGTTACTCATATGCATCTCGCCACAGGATACTCAGGGAATAAAAATGTCTCTGAGCAATGGTTCCTCTGCTGTTGTAATCTTTACATCCAATAAGCACTGCCATCTTTGCTTTAATTCTTATTTGGTGATCTGTTCTGAAGTAATCCCACTGTGTTTCCCTGAGTTTTAATCTAAAACTTATTTGAGCAGGGTGCGTGAGTTTCAGCCCCTTCTCCTTCAGACAAGTAGCACTGCTGTGGATTTATACAGTGCAGCTTTTAAAACACACTTGAACCTGTGAACAATGAATGGAAAAAGGTTCCAACAGCATTACTGGTGTCTTGGTGAACAACAAAAAGCTCGTCTTTCATCTGTCCTGATAAAACAAATGTAATATTTGTGAGGGTCTAGGTTATTGCTCTTTGCTGGGGATGGAAAGTCAGGAGCTGCCATCCCTGCTGTGTAATGAATGTGAACAAAACCACTGTGCAGCTAGCTCTCAAATATCCATCTCTTCCTTTTTAAAAATGGGAAAACAAAAATCTGGATCAGCGTTTTAAGTGGTCTCTAGAAGCCATAAAAGCAAAATACTTTTGTACTGCTTTCAGAGGGCAGGGGGTTGTATCTTGATCTAGGTCCTGAATCTTTTAAACCCTTGCTCATGTGTCCTCTGATTTATTCCATGCTGTAAGAATAATGAACTGAACAGGTTCTGGAGGAAAAATTGCACTGCTAACTATTAGGGTTGCTGGCACCACTTCAAGGATTTCTTTTCCTTCCCTCTTTCAGAGGTGATACCTAAATAGGTTGCCCGTTAGAAAAACAGGGATCTGTAGGGTCACACTTCTGAGATAGCATCTTTTACAAACAGAGGCAACACCTGGGAGGGTCATATGCTCCTCCCCAGACCCAGGAGGCCTATGTAGCACTTTGGAACTGCTGTGCTCTGTCTCTCTCTCTCGGACATAGGACAGAACATTGCTGCTGTTGGTAAGGGACTTGAACGTATGTGCAACTTTCAGCAATTAAGAGTCGGGTGCCTAGGTGCTTTTGAAAATCCCCCCCAAGGCATATAGCTGCACGTTTAGCCCTACGGCCTAGGTTCACACAAATATTCAGCACTGCAGTTGCTCTTCCTGTCTCTGTTCCACCATTTCTCCCAAGGTCCCCCGGCCTGTCTCTCGTGCTTCTCCTCCACTTCCTCCGTGACCCCCCCCCCCAACCCACCTCTTGTGCCTTTTTGCCCTCTGAGTGCTGGTGGGCAGATTTCCTGGAGAGGGGAGTGGCGAGTGAGCAAGCAGTGGGGAGGCCCTCTTGGAAGAGGGGGCTAAGTGGCAGTGGGGTGTGGGGTGAAGCAGGGGTGGAATGTGGGCAGGGCCTCAGGGGGAGGAGGCTGAGTGGGGACGGGCTTTGGGATGGAATAAGGGGTGGAGCCATCTTCTAGGCGCCCATGGAGGGGTCCACTACTAAGTGCTGAAAGCTCCCTCAGTCCAGCTTCTCTGACTGTAAGAGTCACACGCTGCCCATGTCCTCAGTCCCATCCCCCAGTTGCCACTGGGCCATATTTACTTGCCTTCCTTATTCCTTCTGCACTAGCAGTCACCTTCCAGTTTATATACGCCACATCAGTGTTGAAACCCCACATGATATGGAACCTGCTACATTTCTAATGTGCTTCCACACCACTGGAACAGAGCTGGGGCTGGGCATAGGTTCTATGCAGCAGTCTGTTAAAAAGAAAGATGTACATGAAAGATTTTTGCAAATCCCCCTCCTCTCACAAACCTACTTGACATTTTTTGGTACTGTGAGTCTTTCACAAGAACGGGCTTTCTCTGGAAATGAGCAAACCCTTATCAGAATGTGTTGTAAACTTCCAAAAAGATCATTGCGTGTAAAGATTTAGGGCTTCTTGTTGTAACTGTTCTGGTTCCACTACCTATAATCTCAGCTTTTTTGCTTGTCTCCAGAGAGACTGCATTCCTCTTGCAGTGTATAGCCTTTTTCTCGATAGGGAACAGTTGAATGTGATTGATACACAATCTCTTATTGTCAGCCCAAGAACATCCATTCTGCAAATACAAACTCTCTTCTTTTTCAAGTGCTTTCCTTCAGGTGAGCTACTTTCTTGTTCTCTTTCAGCGAAATCCTCATGAAAATATTGTCCAAATAAACTCTCTCTCTCTCTCTCATTCTCATTTAACCAGTTAAAGGAGTAGGGTTTTTTTTAATTGCAGCACTATGAATTGCTCAGTTTTTTACTTCAAAAAGTGCTGTACTTCCTTCGAATCTTGTCTTTAAGTGGCCTGCCCTGTGTGCAGTACTACCTCTATTATCAAAGTGTCCCAGGACACCCAGAATTTAAGCATAATTAAGAGTGTTGGCTTTTGATGCTGGCCATTCCTTCAGTTCTATAGACAGCTGGCTTGTTCCCCCAAGCAAGGCACAGCAGGACTAAAGCACTTTCAGTTCCAACTAGTGTGATAGTCAAACCACGCTTATGTGGAATCCCAGTGACCTATGAAAAGGTCCTCTCTGCAGAACTGTAGCCAGGTAACATATCTCTGACGAGGATAATGGGAAGGCTTAGACAGATGAGGTTCAGGTAATTAAGTTTGTGCATATCATGTTAGTCCCTATGGAGTGCATGATTTGGGCCAAATACTTACATTTAGTTCTTGGATAAAATTTTCTAATGTACTTAAGTCACTTGAGATCATACATATAATCAGGCTCTAGCTCCCCTGTGTCTGTTATGACTTAGTCACTGAAGTCACTCAGGCACTCTTGAAAATTTTACCGTTAGTCAAAATAATTTTTAATAACTCAGTGCCTGCATCTGTAAGTAGCAAGCTACAATGAGCAGTGCCTTTCTTGGCAAGTATATTCTATGATGGAGTTGCTTAGCCACCTATGAAGTGAGCTAATCTTCCTGGAGTATACACTTTGGGTGTCAATGGTGTTATGAAATTGAATGAATATACTAAAGCAAGAAAACAGACATACTAGACAATTGATGACAACCCCCTTTTTAAGGGCACAAACCTGATGGAAAGGATTTTCATGAAAAGTGATGTGAACCATGGGAATCCACGTTAAATAAGATGGAAAGCAATTTATGAAGGATCAAATTCTCTGCTGATGTAAACGGGTAAAGTTTGGACTATTTCCATGAAGTTTTGTTCATAGGCTCCAGCAGAGAATTTGGCCCAGAGATTGAAAAAAAATGACAGTCAGAAAGCTGTAATTGTCTCCAGAAGTCTGACTCACTTTCCTGTGGTGTATTTAGCTAGGTAATTCTTAAGATTCTGTTGTTTTGTGGACTGGATCTTTAAGTCTATAAGGACTCTGAGCTATGTTGTGTACCATTTAGTTCTGGCTGCAGGAAGATACCCTCCATTTGCTTTTTCTGTTGACACTTTTGTTCTTTGCTCTCATCTTGCACAAAGGTGGGTCTGGCTGAAAGTATCCATGTTGTATGAACAAATCATAATGCTTTATTACGAGGGTTCTGTACATCTGCACTGGTTGATATGTGGAAGGAAATGCTGAATGCCACAGCTAGCACAAGCCACACACAAGATAACCCCACCCCCCAAATCTGATCAAATATCAATTAATCTTAGAATGATCAAATGTGAAAGAAATAGAAAGGTCAAATGATGAACGGCAATGGAAGAGGCTGCATGAAGAATCTTGATGGCTATCTTCGCTGGATGGTAACAAGCATCAGGATTCAGTCATCTGTAAGACATGAAAAAGCTAGGCTTGATATCAAAGTAGCATATGCAAACCTGGAAGTATCTGAGAAGATAAACACAGCTCCTACTCCCAGACTTTGCTGGGGAATTGCAAATGCTGTATGAAGTTGGAGAACTGCAATCCGGACTGGGCAATATTGTGTCCAGCAGAGCCAAGTGCTCATGGGAAGGAGATTGGACATGATGAGCTTCCCTTCTCCTGACGCTTCCGTCCCTGTGTGGGAACCATATCATGCCGTCTCTTGTGTTTGCATTCCAGGGGCTTGATCCAACTTCATCTGAATTCAGTGGAATGATTCCCATTGTCTTCTAGGGGAGATGATTTGATGCCTGTTTGTGCACAGAGCCTGGGACATGTGCACCAAGAGCAATGCTAAACATTCTGTAGGATGTTGCAGGAGAGCTGGGCAGTACCTCTGCTCTCCTCCATGGCAGCCAGCCAAACTGAGTGCAGAGGGGAGCACATGCTGCCCCCTTAACCAGGCCATACCAGCCCCTAGTGCTGTTTGTACTTCTCTTGATACCCTCAAAGGCATCGTGACTCCCTTGCAGCTCCCATTAATTTAGAGCTGAGGGGACCTTTGAAAATCAGGCTTCAGGCATCTTAAATTGGGCCCCCAGAATCAGAGTCCACTTTTGAAAGTTTGACCCTTCATGATATCACAGAAAGAATTATACATACAGCACATTCTATCCAGAGCACTGTAATTCCCACTGCCCTGACCCCAATGAATACTATACCTCAGTACAGTCCGGAGAAAGCAAGAAGAGAGAGCTTACCAAAATAAAGAACCAACTTGGCAGATGCAGTGGAAAAGAACAAGGCCTATTTTTCTTGAGGAAATGAGTCAAAATATCCCAGGAGCAAAATTTACTACAAACCATGTAAAAATGATAAAGCGAAGGGGAGGGGAAAATATACCTTTTACATGTAAAAGCCCTTTTTTGCAGTGTTTTTCTTTCATGTATGCAAAAGACAGAGCAGCTCAGTGCATTAACCTACGAGAAGGTATCCTACACAGTTTGACTACCAGGTGTAATGTGTACCATTATGTTACCAGACTTCTTGCTTGCTGCTTTTTTCCTGAGCAGTCCCATCAAAATTAAGTGTTTACAAGATTCAGTCCTGAGTATGGATACGAGAAAAAAGCCTCTCTAACCAAACGGCAGAAACCAACCAAGAAGTGGTAACCGCACAGACTACGTTTATGTCACTGATGGCTGAAAGCTAAATCCTCCAAATGACTAAAAAGCAACTTTAAGCCTATTTTATAATTTTCATGATGCTTCAAACTGTTAATCACTGGGCTCCCCCCACAAACAAAGCTGCTGGAAGGGGAATGTGAAAGACGTTTTCTGGAAAACGTACAGCACAGCAGAATGTACTTAAAAACATTATTTGAGAAATAAATGGTTACCTGATGATGAAGACAGCAAATCTGGGCCAAGACCATTTCGTAGTCCAACTCTTCCCTCAGTGGCGAAAGTTATACTAAAAAGTTGGCAACCATTCACAGCCTGCAAAGCTCAATATGTCTTTTCAAAAGTTTTGCATATAGTTAAGCAAAATATTTAAGTAACAGCTGGACAAAAACATGATTTTAGAATCTTTCAAAATATTGTTTTGTAGAACAATGCCAATTCAGCTCAAAGCACAACTGTATATTTATTGCAAACTTCAAAGATTTGTCTGTAACCACAAAGTTTCACATCTTTTCAGTCCAATACCATAAAGCATTAAAAAAGTTTGTATACTTTAGAGATGAGTCTGGACTAATTTAAAATTTCTAATACAATTTGAAACCAGATATTAGAAAAAAGTTTTAGGGTTCATTGTAAATTTTAACACAGGTCTAGAATGCAATTGAAAAAGCTTCTATGGGTTCAAGTAAATATTAGAGATGTCTACCGATTTTATATTTTCTTCTAAGTTTACAGTGCACTAAATTGGGAGTAAGCAGTGTGTTGTAAAGACAAAGGCGGTTACTTAGAGAATGGCTTCCCATTCTTAAAGCAGGGAAGAGGGAAATACAAATTATCTGAAAAGTAATGGCCTGCCAAATTAAAGAAGGGGAATTTACAAGACATTTTTCTTTCTTTGAAGTTTCTCAATAGAAAAAGTAGAACTACTGTGGCAATATAGTTGCAATATTCACTACAGGCAATTATATTCAGTAATAATCCTGCACATCTTGACTTTATAAAATTCAGGAAAATAGGTCCAATAAATACTAAATTGCTTTGAAAACCAGAATTTAAATTCAACATAATTGTAACATCTTCAGCACTGAGAACAACATGGAATAAATATGCTCACATCTATTTTTATTGCAGTAGACTTACTGTTTTGCATTAAAGCCTCGGAGGCCCACTATGAATGACTGAGGTTTGGACTTGATCTGAAGCCCATGGAAGCCAATGAGAATGTTAAGTGGACTTTGGATGAGCCTTATTTGAATCTGCTTCCCTTGTCTTTGACCATGTTTCCTGTCCCCGGTACGTTGGCAGCAGGGAAAGGGAATGGCATCCGAGCTTCAATTCCAGCTCTTTGCCACCAGAGGATCCCCCTTCCACCTGAATCATCCTCCTATGTTCTCATATGCTGCCTTATTCATGTGGCAGCATGGAGCAAAGCAGATGAACCCAATGGCACCATGCATGCACTAAACTTCCATATGTGGCAAGGTTAGGTGGTGTGGCCAGTAGTAGAGGGCCAAATGACCATTGTCAGTGCAATTCTGACAGTTCAATTATTCACTGGTTCTTCCTGTTACTGTAGTAATTAGTGATGGAAAAACATGTCCAGCCAACTAGGAGTTTACTTTTCTCTGATGCAGCCGCTTTCCAGCCGCATGCCACCTTCCGCTGGAGGGCCCGATTGCCAAAGTTCCAGCAGGCTGTCTGTAGATGGGCTAATTAGAAGATTGGTCCGTTTAGTGATCTTGGGCGAGATCTGCGTCTAATGTATATCATCTTAGTTCCATGGACTTCAGTAGACCTCTTCCGATTTAAACCATTAGAGGACTTGCCCCAATCGATCTAGTGGTTGCTCTCTTTTGGACTCAACCAAAATGTATTGGGAGCTATAGTGATTTTTTTTTGGAGGTGGAGATTGGAAGATCTGTAACTGCAGATAAGCTGCTGACCTGAGTGGGGAGATTTGTGAGAGTTGAGGGCCACAGGATTCTATCCCTAGAAGCAGCAAGAGAATATTTAATAAAGAAATTAAATTTCCCTGTAATCTCTTAAACAGGGGTGGGCAATAATTTTTAAAAGCGGTCCTCAGGCAGAAAGGGTGGGGCCAGGAAACTTCTCATGCTCCCCCCCCACAGACCCTGATTGGCCTGGGGGTGGGGGAGCATGTGGAAGCCCCTGGCTAGAGATAATTGCCAGCTGTTTTAAAACAGCTGGTGGTTCCCTCTAGGCGCGGCAGCAGGAGGAGACGTCTTGCGCTCCCCCGCCCCCAGGCTCTGATTGGCTTGGGGGAGGGAGGAGCATGCACAGTCTCTCGCCCCCTACCCTCACCCTGTCCGAAGACTCCTTAAAACAGCCAGAGTTTCTCTCTAGCCGCCATGTGCCCTTGTCAGTGGAAAGGAGGCTTCGCACACTCCCCCGTCCCTAGGTCTCAATTGGCCTGGGGATGGGGGAGCGGCAGGGCAGCTGTGGGCTGGATCCACCAGCTTGCCGGGCCGGATCTGGCCTGCGGAGGCCCCTTTGCCCACCCCGCTCTTAAAGCTCTTGTAGTTCTTGGTCCCAAAGTAGACAACAGAGTTAAATGGTCTGACTCAAGTTCTAAATTGCACATCCCAAATATGTGATATCACTGAAGGCCCCAAAATTTTTGTTGTTGTTTTGGCCTATATAGCATATGATTATGCCATGGTCTGCAGTGCTGTTTAATAAATTGTTAATACTTAAAGTGAAATATATGCCACAGTTCCTGCAGCTTCTCTTGGCTGGAAACGGCAAACCACAGAGAATCAGAGCTGCGAGGTTCTGTGGCTGTGGAGATTTAGAGTAAACAAAGCATTGTGGGCCTACCAGGGGCTTTCTCTGGTGTGTCTGTGACCCAAGTTTGAAAATTCCTGCTTTAAGGTATCAGGAAGGAAGCATTATTAAGGGTATCAGTGGTTAGCATCTGAGGAGTCATCCCTATAATGTTCCGATGTTACAGTTTCCAAATCATGTTTGGGTGCTGTTCAGCTGAATTGCCCCGTATCACGCATGGCCATTTCTAATCTGGGGAAGGTGACCTTGCAGGCTTGCTCTGATGCTGAAGAGATAGGTGCTTGAATTGTGCATTTTTGAGCCTCATCTCACATCGTTTCCTATTTGCCCCTGTGCTACCATATCTAGTTTTGGGGCCAGACTTTTTTGAAAGCATGAAGCTAACTACATTTGTTAAACTCCTGTATCTCTGTGGGAGCCAACTGGGTGGTGTATTTCCCAGGGCATTCTGTCATATTAATTTTTTTAAAAAAAGCACAATCATGGGTTTCACCTATAGAAATTTTAGTTCCCTACACGTTTCACCTGTACGTGGTCACTTGGAACATCTGCTCCCTTTCAGCTGATGTCTCATTCTGAATTACTATATTTAACTTGGTTATACATGTGTTAGGGTTTTTTGTCCAGCATCCGTGCAAAACTCATGTGGGGGGCAATTGTTTCCCTGTTTTCCCCTGCATTGGTGCAGGTGGAAAGATGGCAGGAAGCCACTTCTGACCCCATCCCCTCAGGGGCACCCAATGTAGCTCCTTTAATGTAACTTTATTATTTATTCACAAGTTTTGCTCTTCTTGAAGCATAAGAGTGCCAGTGCCTGAGGGCAGTGAATTACATTTGAAGAAATAGTACTAATTCCTGTGTTCAGTGTGTCCCTCTGTGTGGTGGGGTGCTCTGATGCACCCTAATTTCACTCAGACTTGATGAGCCTGGATTCTCACACATGCCCGCTCCAAAGCCAGTGACCATCTCAGCATTGTTCCTTTGTGTAGGCATGTGGGGCAAAGAGTCACCTTCAGGACTGGTACCAGGAGTCACTAAAGTGCAACCCCATATTTACAGGCTTTGAATTCTTAGACTAAATATTTTCATGTCTAGCTCCCCACAGGCTACTTGTTAGCTGGTGAGCAGTAGTGCTCTTCTTTTCATTAGCTGGAAGTGCTTCTCTCACGGGAGAAAAATGTGCGGTGGTTCATGCAAAGCAGCCAAGAATGTGCTAAATGACTGAATCTTTGTCTCTGTTGGGCAGGAGGGGTGGGGCCAGGAGAGAGTGAGGGTGAAAGATGGTGAGAACATTTGGCTAGCAGAGGTGACCCATGCCTGCTGGTGGGGTGTGTGGAGAGAAGAGAAGAAAAAGGGCAGCTGGCTTCAGCAGTGTTACTGAGCCTGCTTAGTATAAACCAAGCAGCAAATCTGGTGGGGGGAGGAAGTGAACGTGACCCCACATGCCCTCCTCATGTGCATCACCTCCAAGGTTCCCTCTAAGCTGCACGGCAGCACAGTCCCACAGCTGTTTGATCAGCCCAGCCTAGTCAGGGGCTTAGGGCTCCACGCACGGAGCTGCCTGGCTGATTAAGCAGCTTCGGGTCTGTGCTTTCGCGCAGCGTAAAGGGAACCTTGATCACTTCTGCTGTTTGTATTAACAGGATAGAATGCTCCAGGCCATGACAGTTCAGAAGAAGCGAGGCAGACATGATGAATGGACCCTATGCAGCAATGTAGAGGTGAGCAAAAAGCTTCAAGTCCCTCAGTCACCTATGCCACCTGGCTATGCACTGACTACTCACAGCAGCAGTCTCTGAGCTCTAGAATGTACAGGAAATACTAACCAGTCCCTCTAAAAGAAGCAGTGAGGAGACAGGTTCCTGGCTCTTTTCCACCTCAACCCCAGCCTGCAGAGCACACCACGGGGTTCACAGATCATCATGCTAGCTAGGGCAGATTGCATTTCCTCCACCTCTCGGAGACACTTCTTTCTGAGGAAATGCAAGCAACGAAGACTTGGGATCACTGGAGGATAACAAATTGGAAAAGCTACGGACCATTCCCATTATGTACTCGGCTTGAGCAATCCCAATGGCAAAGGTCAAGCTCAGAACAGGAGGAAGAGGCTGCATCCTAATCTTGAGTTCCTTTGAAGTGTTACCAGGAAAGGTTTCCTATTCCTGTGCCAAACCTTTTGCTAAGTAGTTTGGTGACCACTTGTTGCATGGGTGGCCAACCCGTGGCTCGCGAGCCACATGCGACTCTTCACCCCTGAAAGTGCGGTTTGCGAAGCTTCTCCCGTGGCTTGTGAAGCCGCCCCATGCGCCCCTAAAAACGGCCCTCATATCCCTGTGATCACCAAGTGCAGGAGAGCCATCCGGTGTGGCAAAATGGCATCAGCAAGATGGTGGCGGCCGGTGGGAGCCTGATGTGGCCAAAAAGCCTAACCCGTGGTTTTTAAAGGGGCAGCGTGCTTTTTTTTTTTTTTTTTTTTTTTTTAACAATTCTGGTGTGGCTCTTTGCATTTTTTCCGCTGCTGTTTCGGCTCTCTTCGTTTAATGGGTTGGCCACCCCTGACTTGTTGTGTTGACACAGAGGACAATTGTGGAAGCAAAATCCCAGAAGACAGGACAGTTGGGTTAAGATTTCTGTTCATTTTAGAAGTCCCACACTCCTGGCCAATCAGCTCAGCTTCAGATCAACTTTTTTTTTTTTTTAGTGCTCTGTGATTTGGTCAAAGCTTTGGAGTAGCTTTGGTCCTGAGAAAAACAAATGTTATATTTGTTAGTATCTAAGGGTAGATACACAAGAGTGGTAGGCCTGTCTCATTAAGGGACTGGGAACTCTAATGTTCCTGTTAGTTTTTCATTAGGGACAGCATGTGCTTTTAAATGTTTGAGTAATAAACATTTTTTGAAGGGAATTGTGTAGTATATCTGGTTTCATTTAATAAAACCTGTTGTGGTTTTTCCCAAATTTTTTTTTTTCATGTAGGAAGTGGGTTGGTTAGTGAAAATCACAACAGTCGTGTGCTCTGTAGATATCTCCTACAAGTTCTTAAGCACCTGAAGAGGGTTCAACATCTCTTTTTAATGAGCAACATCTTTGCTTGTTTTGCTGTTCTTTATTTTCTGTAGTAAATAAGGTATGTAGGCTGAGGGCTGCATGTCTCATTACCAACTCCATCATAAAAACAGCTGGTCAGCCCCATCTTGTCAATTTGATTAAGTTGGCTGATGGAAACTCAAGTGAGTACGTACTATTGTCTGTTCTACTGAATAAAGGCTTCCTAGGGTTGGATCGGTAAACCTGAGTCTGAAACATGCAACAAAGTTAAGAATGTTTCAAGAATGTATCTTTAAAGTGTGTACAATTGGGGTATTGATTACATTTTTTAACCATCCTAAAGTGTGTTTTATAGGATCACAATACTAATCTAGAGCTTGGTCCATAGTTTATTAACATCCCTGAAAAGAGTTTTATTGATGTCAGTGGACGTTGGATCATGCCCACACTGATTATCTTTAAGGGATTTTAGTTAAAGAAACTGAAGAGAGAGCTGCAAAATATGGCTCTAATGATACCTCTGAAGTTGAGATAACAGTAGGCAAGATGGCAGCATGTCTACAGATATCTACAATATCTCTATTCATAAGAACGGCCATACTGGATCAGACCAAAGATCCATCTAGCCCAGTATCCTGTCTGCCGACAGTGGCCAATCCCAGATGCCCCAGAGGGAGGGAACACAACAGGTAATATCACGTGATCCCTCTCCTGTCATCCATTTCCAGACAAACAGAGGCTAGGGACACCATTCCAATGGCTAATAGCCACTGTTGGACCTAACCTCCATGAATCTATCTAGCTCTTTTTTGAACCCTGTTAAAGTCCTGGTCTTTACAACATCCTCTGGCAGGGAGTTCAACAGCTTGACTGTGCGCTGAGAGAAGAAAAACCTCCTTTTGTTTGTATTCGTGTCTCTTTTTTTGCAGAAAGATATTATTGTTTTTTAAAATATATCCAAATGGGTTTATAGATATGCATGCCACCAGACACTTTGTTTACCTGTGCATCTGCAGGAATGGAACCCTGCAGCTCCCATTGGATCTAGTTTGCTGTTTCCAGCCAATGGGAAATGCAGGAAGTGGTTGCCTGACCCCGCACCACTTCCCACAGCTTCTGTTGGCTGGGAACAGTGAATCATGGCCAATGGGAGCTGCACGGCTTCATGCCTGAGGATGCTCAGGTAAGCAAAGTGTCTGGTGGCTTGCCGGGGTGAACCCTGATGAACCACATACATTCCCAACCCCTGATGTAAAGAGTGCGATAGGAAAAAAAAGGGTAGGCAGTGGAATATGAAATGAAGAAAAAAGATAGGACCACCACAGAGCCAGGCCTATATTACACATGATAGTGTTGTGGTTTTTTACATTCTTTCCCAGTCATTCTGGAATCCAGGCTGGTGGTAGTTGCCAAGAACAGCAGAAATATTTTCTTGGAGCTAGCCATGCTATAGGATGAAAGGCTCCGTGAGGAGAGTTCAGCCTTTCTGTTTCAGGGAGGTTGCTTTCCACATTACCTGCACATTGTGCAAAAGATTGTCGAATATCAAGATAATATTTTCTTGTTGCCATTTAAGTATGTTAGGTCTGATTCTTCATTGCCTGTTGCCCAGCAGCTGATATAATCCACTCCAAAGACGTTGCCTAACTCATCCATTTCATCCTCCCCTAAACCAGAATACTGAATGCATTATAAGGCCCTGATTCTGCAGCTGGCCCCCTTGCACCCATGTGGAACTTCATTACCATTAATGGGACTTGCACATGCATAAGATTCTGCCCTCACAATTCCTATGGGATGATCATTGCTCAAATTCAACTCCATTTAGGAAGCGTGTGGCTTTCCCCTCTGGGACTGACACGCAATGGCAACCACTTAAAATTCCTGTCCTTGGAGTTGTCCAGGTCCTGCATGACTCATCATCTTCCAGTAATTCGCTTCATGTTTGGAACAGCTGGAACTAAGGCATCTGCTTTTGACACAATATATTGCTTTCCCCTCTCCCTTCATTTCCGGAGGGTCTTCATGGCTCTGCGGAACAAGAGGTAGGCAACACATTTATCCATTTCACTGCTAAGCATCGCAGAACAGCTTGCCTGTAGCACTCCTAGCTCAAGGCTTGAAAGGCTGACTTCATTTTTGTTCCTTTATTATAACAGATAAATCCATTTCTTCTGGTGTCACTGATTTTTGTACTCCTTGAGCCCATTCCAAAGTCCACTGATGTTAATGGAAATACTTTGGCTCAGTCCCTTTGGGACCAATTTTTCAAGCTGCTGAGACTGATTTCAGTGGGTGCTCAGCATTTCACAGAAAGTTTCAGTGTAGAAACACAAACAGCAATGATCTATAGTATACTGGATTGCATGAGATCACACTGTTTTATGCAAGACAGTGATGGCATCACTAAGTAACAGAGGTCTAGGTAAAAAACATGGATTGCTGTTGTGGAAGCAGCCCCAGAATCAATCATGTAGTGCCAGATTAAAAATAAATTAATAAAGGTGGAATTTGTAAGTGCTGCCTGCTGGATACAAAATTGATCTGGCATTTAAAACTGGAGAATGCTGCTCCTCATTCATTTTGTCATAATCCATTTTACATGGCATGTAGCTGCTGTCCACGGAGTATCTTCCGCACATCACTTTTCAAGCAGGAGGGCTAGGGTATAAATCCAATTTAGGGATAATGGACCACTGAGCTACATTTTGTGTGTGTGATGTGAGTCCAAAAATAAAGACTTTTTGTTCCCCCCAAAGTGAAAAAACATCTCACTTTTCAAACTCTGACCTTCGAAATCCCACAGCTGCCTAATTTTTTCAGAGTGCTTCAAATGGTTTTTGGGCAAGATATCACACCTGAGAAAATTTGAGTGGGAAAGGTGTTTGTTTTGAAGACATTGAGTGGGGTTTTGTGTTTAAAATCAAGCTGCTGATGGAAAGCTAGCGAGAGTCTTATCTGTGGCATCACCACCATAATCATCCCAGACTGTAATTTAGGAAAGTGAAACCAAACAAAACCATAGCTCTGTGGAAAGAGCACAAATCAGAAAAGATTGTCACTCCAGAATGGCACAGTGAGAGTGCTAGAATAATGGTCAGAATTGCAGGTATCATCTTTCAGAAATGATTGGGTTTAGAAAGAGGCAGGCAACAAGGTAATACAGAGAAGTCAGATGGTAAATATCTATTCAATGATCCCATTTCAAACACATGGATAATTTTACTCCCACAAATAGTCCTGTGGAACTCAGTGTGGGCTCTTAGATGAGGATAGTTACCTACATGCATAAGATTTAAAGGAGCAGGTCCCAAGGTAACAGAAGGACTGGCTAGAAAAGGAATTTAATATTTATGCAGAGGCTAATCAATATTGAATTGTAGCATGGACAGCTGGGTACAGAGAGAAACAAACATACAAAGGAAAATACAGATGGATCTACCATATATGGATCACAAAAATCTCATCCATCAAGGAATACCATTATTTTATAGGAGCTCAAATTCCTTTCTGTGCTAAAGAAAAGGAACCAATTTACAATGTAGGATATAAAGCTTGCACTACATTAATTTGCAATGGTTCTAAATTAAAATGCATCCAGTCTCTGAACAAATGACAAACTAATTTTTTTCCACTGAAAACTTTTAATTTGACAGCTCTAGTGTTTAGTTAAAAAAGTAAAATGTTGCCTTATGCTCCATGCGTTGCAGAATGTACTTTTTACTGTGTAAATTGACTCTGTGTATTTCCATAGCAACCTCACCTTTTTATGTCCTGAATCTGTAGACATCAACGGATGACTTTTAAAACTAGAAAGCCTTGGTACATATGTTTAATTACAAAACACAGAAACAAATAGGGGAACTGGGGCAGGAGCCAGCAGCAGTGTTTCCTGTAAGCTGAGCACTTGTGCGGCCGGCCAGGAGAAATTCAAATGCTGCCCTGCTGATTAGCAGAGTGCCCATAGTCACCCACAGCCGCAACATGTGTTTCTATTGGCGGTGCCCATCTGCACATACCTCGGCGCACATAACAAAATTTATTCCACACATGGATGGAGAAAATGTGAGGGAACATTGGCCAGCAGCCTGCAGAAGTTTTCAAAGGAAGGTCTTTCAGCAATGATAATGCAGATGGATATCCATGTAAACTATTTCCTGCTCTCATGGCTCAGAGGGCTAGAGCAAAGCCTCTCCACTAATGACTCACTCTTTTGGGACTCAGGTATGTTATAGTGCTTCATAGCTCTTGTGTGTGCCCTTTGCACAGGGATGAATTTCATCGTTGTACTAAGGTGCATAAGGTCTCATCTGATTTCCAGGCAGCAATGGAACAGTGCACTAGGACTAGATTTTAAAGGCCCAGTCGGACATGTAGAAGACACAAGAAACACTATAAAACCAATATTCATGGCACTCATGGACATATAAGCTTTTGAGGAGCCAATGCTCCACAAAAAGTGAAATCTTGGCCATGTTGAAGTCAATGGAAGTTTTGCAACTGACTTCAATGGGACACAAGATTGCTAGGGGTCTTGATTTGTGGCCGAGTGTAGTTTTGTATGTCATAAGATTTTGTTTGTGCAGATTCTGTTGCTTGAATCTTGTTTATGCTGAGCTCCTGTCAGCCCCTGGCTACCTCTTACCTGCATCAGTGCAGTCACTGCACTAGGGATGTAATAATGTAGTCGATTAACCGATAAGCAAAAGTGTATCAGTTAATGTTGTAGACTACACTCATTCCCCCCTTACCAGCAGCACAAAGTGGCAGGGGGGGCTTCTCAAGAGTGCTGCTGGAGAGCACTGGCTGCCAGCCCCATCACTGGGGACTACAGAAAAGTTGAGTAACCGATAAGAATTCATGAGGTTATTCGACTATTCAAGTAACTGATATTTAACATCCCTAACTTGCACATGAAGTTGTTTGATTTTTGCACTTGCAAACCCTTAATGTTTTGATGGGGAGTTTTTTGTCCAAATTCTCATTTCTGCAGTCTGCTTATATCGTTGTTGGAATGTGCTAAAATGGGATCACTTTCGTGCAGGTGTAACCCACACAAGGTTTGGTGCAGGTGTAACTCATACTGGCTAAAAGTCAGCTGGCTTTTAGCTCAAGCTATAGAGGCTCATGCACTAAGCTGCAGAGGCCCCAGGTTCAGTTCACGTCAGCATACACGTGTGCAAGCAAATCGATGTGTTACAGGTTGGCTGGGATTTGAGCTCTAGGACTTCAGCTTTTTATGCCTATCTTGGTGAAAGTTTTCTTTTTTCCTCTGCTTTGCTAGCTAACATCCCCCCACCCTCCGAAGCTCTGGCTTCAACTCTCCAATTGCCCCACAGTCTCATCTCTTCTCTCTGATGAAAATGTAGCCTGGACATTAGAAATGTTTCCAAGGGAAATTGTTGAAGCTTCAGAACCTGTCCAGATAAAACAGAGGGATGGATTGTGTGACCTAACATGTCTCATCCATTCTCAGTACCTGTGAGGCTTAGTCACTGGGCCCTGGTCTACATCACGGAGTTATTTTGAAATGATGGGCTTGGTAGCATGGACGCTCTGCTTGTTATTTTGAAATAAGGGGAGTTATTTTGAAATAACTCCCCTTATTTTGAAATAACAAGCGGCACGTCCACACTACCAAGCCTGTCATTTCAAAATACCAAAATGGTTATTTTGAAATAATAACTCCTGCTTTCCACAAGAATTAACACTAATTCTGAAATAGCAGTAGCGTGGATGCTCTGCTGCTGCTATTTTGAAATAACTACTCCCCAGAGTAATTCAGACTAATTACTCCCCAGTGCTTCCTGGGGCTCTAAGTTGAGGTAGCGTGTCCACATTAATGGAGCCTGCCTTGAACTAATTTTGAGGCTTCCCCATAGGGTGGACACACTATTTGGAAATTATTATTTTGGGAATTATTATTTCGAAATAAGTTATTTCAAAATAATTTCCTAGTGTAGACATGTCCTGGGTGTTTTGCATAAGGCTAACGTCCAAGGTTGGTTTAGCATTCTACATTTAATCCCTTCACATCATAAACACATTAGGTAAATATTTTCTTGTACTGGATAAGATTTTTAATGAACAGTAAAGTAAAACTAGTTCAGTTCGCTTCACACACTCATAGAACACATCAAGTCTCTGTTCTTGTAGGTAGGAGATAAAGCTAATCACAAAGGGGATGTCTACCCAGCAGCGTTATTTCAGAATAACTGACTTTATTCCAAAATAATAAAGAGCATGCCTACACTGCAGGCCATTACTTCGAAATAATGGTGAGCTAGAGGACTTCGACTCCTGTAACCTTCATTTCACAAGGAGTACGGGAAGTCGAATGAAGAGTGTTCTTCCTTCCACTTCCTGCTGTGTAGACAGCGCCAAAAGCCGAATTACACTATTTTGACTTCAGCTACACAGTTGATGTAGCTGAAGTTGAACACTTTAATTTGACTTTTGCCCTGCTGTGTAGATGTACCCTTACTGGGAGCATTGTCTTTGCTGTCCTCTTATTCTGTACTGTGGCTTTAATCACTGAATCAAACATTTTTTAAAAATACATTTGTGGAAATGGACAACCTGCCAAAAATTTGTCACTCATTAAAATTGCTTATTGATCTCTCTTTAAAGCTCTTGGGGGAAATTAGCATTATTCTTAGGAAGCTGATCATCAATGCTCGCTTACTGTAGTATCTTTACAATACACTTTCCTGAAGGATAAGTCTATTTGTACTGAATAGAAGAGGCAAGCTAGTGGAATAATACTCTCTACTTACAGGCTGTTAATATGTATTTGAATTGATCTCTTATATGATTATATGGGGGCGGGGGGAAAGGACAGTCTAACCTAGCAGAATTTTTCATGGCCCATAAACCATTATTATAGTGGTAAATTTCTGTGCTAAATTAACATTATGTTAAATGCTTCTCACATTGTGATTTGTGACCAAACCTGGCTTGTAACAGAGGAGACCACTTCAAGGTTCATCGTGCCTTCATGGTATGAATGGGGTTGGCTTTCTCCTCTGTCATGAATCAAACTACAAACTGATTGTGATAACACGCTGCAGTTGGTAATAGTACTGAAACCCCCACTCCAAAGACACTTATTACTGAGGTTATACCAGTGCTCCATAAACTCAGCCCACCCACCAACACACTTGCAAATACCAAAATACTGGGTTAGTAATGATACTTCCTTTCCTGAACAGCGGTATAGAGTGACAGTGCTGTGTTCCACAGGAGAGGTGGCTATATTTCAGGGTGGGGAAGTGACCATTTTCTATGCAATCGGTGAAATGTTTTGGGGAGGAAAGATGCTACTGTCCACCAGTATGAGTTGTCGACTTGGACAGAACATTGACTTCCGATCTAAATGCACAGTCTGTACTGTTTGAGCTACAGGAGTTTGTTCAAGGAAAGACGGGTTGTAAAACTGTCCCGGTACAGTGTCTCGCCATGCATTATTGCCTCTTCATTGCTGTCCTGTATTTTGAAGCCACAGACTAAACTCAATATTATAGTTGTCTTCGCTAATGCAGAATTAGACTAGATCGTACACAGGACATAAACATTTGTTTTGCTGAGCTGAAAGAACATGGGAGGACTCTGGGCAATCATGAAATCCTTAATTTAAAAAAGCACTTAAACATGTGCTTAACTCGCTAGGCCCCTGGGCAGGGTGAGGGGGTGGCGCCATACTCCCAGAAGGGGCAGGGCTTTGAGTGGAAGGGGCGGGTTAGTGCCGCCCAGACCATGCTGCACAGGCCTCCGACGGTGATTTACAAGGCCCTGAGCTGTGGCTGCTGCTGCCACTACTGGGGTAGTAGTGGCTGGGAGCCCAGGCCCTTCTGAATCGCCAGGCAGGCCCCAGGACAGTTTCCCCTTTTGCGTACCCTCCCCCCCTTCCCTGTCGGTGAACCTGGTCTACCTTCAGCCTTCTTGTGAGGGAGAATCCACCACATCCCTTCATAAGAACATAAGAGCGGCCATACTGGCTCAGACCACAGGTCCATCTAGACCAATATCCTGCCTTCCGACAGTGGTCAATGCTAGGTGATTAATTACTTTCACTGTTTTAATTTGCACCGACGACCAGATTTACAGAAGTATTTAGGTGCAGGAAGGTGCCTAGTGGATTTACAGAAGTACATATGGGAGTTGGGTTCCTAATTTCATGCCTTTCAAGGGGAGTTAAGCACCTATTTCACAAGGCCAGCCACCTTTGTAAATCCCACAAGGTACTTATTTACATATTTAGACATCTAAATACCTCTGGCCCCTCATTACTAGTTTGACTTTTTCTGTCTTCAGATTGCAGCCATGGATTATTCTTTGATCTAAAATTACTACTATCCCTACTTCCTTACACGTTAGCTTAATCTAAACTCACTTCACAGTGCCCCATCTGTTCAAAGCCCCTACAGACTGAGCAGAAACGTCTGACAGTAAAGTCTACTGCAAATCTGCATGCCCGCCAGTCTACGATTTAGATCAGTGGTGCGCAACCCGTGGGTCGCGACCTCCAAGGGGGTCACGGACATCTTCCTGGAGGATCACCGCACAACCACCAATGGCCAGGCCCAGCCCGTGGCTGCCCAGGTCGAAGTGTCATGCCGTGTGGCCGCCAACGGCCAGACCCAGCCCCTGGCCACCTGGATCTGAGCCTTGCACCGCGTGGCCACCAACGGCCGGGCCCAGCCGTAGGGGTTGCGGTGGAAAAAAGGTTGCACACCACTGGTGTAGTCCTTTACTAACATTAATTAGGCCTCACAGCTCCCTATTCAGCAGCTACTATAAATATCGGTATTTTAAAGATCAGGAAACAGAGACCTAACTAGTTTCCAGTGCCCAAGAACTTTCATATGTAACAACCTAACATGCTCAAACAATCTAAGTGGTGTTAAATTGTCTACAGTGGTGTTGGGGAGGGACAGTTTCTATTGTAATAAGCTAACTCAGTAGAACACTGCACCTTTTTGCATGAGTCATTGTGGCTAGTTCTCTGAAAATATCCACTCAGTGTGCAGTGGCAGTCAAAAAGCTAACGGAATGTTGGGAATCATTAAGAAAGTATAGGAAGACAGAAAGTATCTTATTGCCACTATATAAATCCTTGATGTGCCCACATCTTGAATACTTCCTGCAGATGTGGTTACCCCAGCTCAAACATGATGCATTGGAATGGGAAAAGGTTCAGAAAAGAGCGATATAAATGATGAGGAGTATGGAACAGCTGCTCCATATAAGAAGAGATGGGGGCTTTTCAGCTTGCAAACAGATGAATTAGGGCGATCTGTAAAATCATGACTAATATGGAGAAAGTAAATATGGAAGTGTTATTTACTTCTTCTCAAGACACAAGAAATAGGGGGTCACCAAATGAAATTAATAGACAGCAGGTTTAAAATAAACAAAAGGAAGTATTTCTTCTCACAATGCATAGTCAACCTGTGGAACTCTTTGCCAGAGGATGTTGTGAAGGCCAAGACTATAACATGAATTTAAAAAGCACTAGATAAGTTCATGGAGGATAGAGCCATCAATGGCTATTAGTAAGGATAAGCAGGGATGGTGTCATTAGCCTCTATTTACTAGAAGCTGGAAATGGGGGAGAGGGGATGGATCACTTGATGATTACCTGTTCAGTTCATTTCCTCTGAAGCACCTGCCATCGGCCACTGTTGAAATACAAGATACTGGAATAGATGAACCTTTGGTCTGACCCAGTATGGCTGTTCTTATGTTATGCCTCTTTTGCAGTTGAATCTGCTGGCTAGTTCTATGTCTTCTCTCCTTCTCTTTAGCTCTTGTTAGCTTTTGTTGCACTAAATAGGCTGTAGACAGAAGATGTGTCAGACCCTTTTAATCAGGCCTGGGCAATGCATGGGGAGTTGCACGCCTCACCCAAAATCAATTGTTGAATATTGTTGGCTTAGTTGATGGCTAGCCTTTCATGTGTTAGCGTAAGGCCGGATTTCAATTGTAAATACAGTCTGGAGTTTACTTACAAATTCTCAGTGAAGTGAAATTAAGATGCTTATGGCACCACTGTTCCTAAACTACTCTAACTAACACTTGATACACTACAAGCTCTATGCCAAAAATCTATACAAAGGGGTCTAAATACAAGGTGGTAGTAGCATTTGCGTTTTCCCTTCACCTAATTTTTGTTAGAACACATATAAGTTAAGCAATTCCTGATAGACCAACCCAGTGTTTTCAGAAAATACTGAACAGCAAAAAGGCTGGAGAGGAGTTGGTGGAAAAGGCTGGTTGTCAACAAACTTCTGACTGCCCAAACAGCTATCTCTTTGGTTAGTCTCTTATAGGATGTGTCTAGACGACATGGATCCGTCGACGGAGCCATGTAAAGTAGTTTACTCGACATAGTCAATGAAGCGGGGATTTAAATAATCCCCGCTTCACTAAAATAAAAATGGCCGCCACGCTGTACCGACAATCAGCTGATCCGGCACAGCGCGGCAGTCTAGACGCGGATTGGTCGACAAGGGAAGCCTTTGTCGACCGCTCTTGTAAGCCTCGTGAAATGTGAAACGAGGTTTACAGGAGCGTTCGACAAAGGCTTCCCTTGTCGACCGATCCGTGTCGGGGAATTTAAATCCCCTCTTCATTGACTACGTTGAGTAAACTACTTTACATGGCTCCCTCGACGGAGCCATGTAGTCTAGACATACCCGTAGTGACCTGGATTTCCATTGGCGGAAAAGCTCACAGGCAGAAGAGGAGCATTACTTTCTCTGTTGTAGTTTGGGAATGAATATTTTCTATGTGCTAGGTTCTGCTTTCTCAAGCTTTGAAGAAACAAAAGACCTTAAACACCCCTTGGGCTGTAAATACTTAGGATGTCATTATCAAAATTGCAGTGGCAAGTAAAGTAGGAAGTAAATGTTATGTTCCCAAGCTGCTGATTAAAGAAAGACAAATTTACTCTTTTTTTTAAAATGCAGTGTGTGTTTAAAGGCTGTAATTGGCACTGAAGAAGGCCTTTTACTTGTGTTCCCCAGGCCTGGATGTCTGCACTTATCTCATTCTTGGCATCCTCCCATTTTCAAGTAAGACGTGGCAGTAAAGTATTCCGAGGCTGTGCCAAAGACCAGCAGCAGATTGTTGAAGGAAAAAAGTGATTCTTACATGTTATGCTGAGATCTAAGCTGCTAAGGAATTAAGCTAATGTGTTTACCCTGTAGAGTTAAGGGAGAAAGATTGTTTTGTGGAGTGGTAGAAAGTTCTTTGCTAGTGGTTCTGAGCATTGTGAATATGGCTGGATGAAGAAGAACTCACATCTGTGCCACAATTTAACTGCTGCGCTCTCAGAATCGGCCTCCCTTGTGATAGTTACTTTGGTTAAGTGCAACAGAGAAACATTCGATGACACTAACTGGTCTGGATCTGAGATAGTCAGTGGTGTGAAGAAGAGAGCAGCCCTGTAAGAAACTGTGAGAAAAGACTTTTTAAAAAAATGTATCAAAGAAATGGGAGTGATAAAGGTTGGGGGCATGTGATTTTAAATGTATATTAACTGTGGATCAAACTTCCCTACCAAGAGTGTTTTATAGGAAAAGAACATTTCTGTTTACCCCCTGTGGCAGACTAATGCATTATCAATTAACCTGTGTGTGCGGGGGGGGAGGGGGGAGGGAGAGGTGGTAACCCCAATCCAACATATTTATTAAATGCTGTCTTGGAATATTGAATGGAGTAATGGTGCTACAGTTAGGGAGGAAAGTACTGAATGGGAAATGAGGATTGTTATTTTGAAGATATATATTGGTCCATAAACACATGTGTATTAATTTGTGGGAATCTGCTCTAAAAAGGGGTAGTATATCCTTCTAATATAGTAAATCTGTGTTGGAATAGGAGAAAATGGTAGGATGACTAGACAACATAAGAATGGCCATACAGGTTCAGACCAAAGGTCCATCTAGCCCAGTATCCTGTCTGCCGACAGTGGCCAATGCCAGATTACCCAGAGGGAGTGAACAGAACAGGGAATCATCACGTGATCCCTCTACTGTCATACATTTCCAGTCTCTGACAAACAGAGGCTAGGGACACCATTCCTACCCATCCTGGCTAATAAGTATTGATAGACCTAACCTCTATGAATTTATCTAGTTCTTTTTTGAACCCTGTTAAAGTCCTGGTCTTCACAACATCCTCTGGCAAGGAGTTCCAGAAGTTGACTGTGCGCTGCATGAAGAAAAACTTCCTTTTGTTTGCTTTAAACCTGCTACCTACTCGAGATGTTAAGGAAGAGGGTTTTTTTTTGATAGCATATGTTTTTTGAAGGCTAAGAATGGAATAGGATGCAGTGTTGAATGATGGAGAGGGAGGGAAATGTATTTAAATTTTAAATGAAATGGAGAGAGGATAATATTCCTGATCAGATTTTATGAGAGACACAAGTTCACTAGCCCAAGAGAGTTTGTCTGCATCTGAACTGGAACCAGGAAATAGTTTATTCCACGCATTGGATCTGACCAGAATCTGGTTCAGGTTTAGGATCCATCTGAAATGTTATGAGATTCAGATGTGAGGTTCTGTTTTTGCCCCATGTTTGGTTAAAACACACACTCTTTGATCTTGCACTTCGTTACAGTCTTAGATCAAAAGTCTTTCCAAAATGCATTGAAGCAGATTGGAAAGGGATGTAATATCACATGAGAAGAAATAGCTATAAAATTTTCATCAGGCTGGCCACCTTGAAGATGCAGAGTCTTTAAGTTTGCATATCAGACAAGTTGCTCTAAGCTCTGCTCTGAGTGCTAATTGTTGCATGGTTCCAAACAAAACATCTTATCCAGGCAATGAAACATTTGGAAATGAAAAACAGATTTTGCTTGGTTAACATATCGAATTTGGCCACATACCTGATACATGAAGTTAGTCCCTCCCCCTCATTTCTGATTCTGCTAATTAAAGATGCCTATTCCCCTCCTTAATTTATTAAGAAGATACTTACTACAAAGCAGATAAAGTCATGGGGGGAGGGCAAAGAGGGCAGTTGCACAGGGCCCTGGTGTTTTTAAGGAGCTCGGAGCTTGCGACTGCCACAGCACAGTAGCAGTGGCGGCCGGGAGCGCTGGGGCCTTTTCAAACACCACAGCAGCGTGGCTCTGAGGGCTGGTGGGTAGGGCCCAGCGCCGCATTCTGGGTGGAGCTAAGGGCTGACTGTCCTCGGCCCCACCTCTTCTGCCCAAGGCTCCACCCCTTCCGGGGTTGTGGAGCTGCCCCTCCCACTCCTTGCTTCCGGGCCCACGGTGGCTAAAGTTTTGTTCCTGGGTGGAAAAGGGGAAGAAAAATGGCAGCCACCACCCCCTGTCTTGAGTCCCTCCTCATCCTCAACTCTCACTCTTGCACCCCCCCACATTGCCAGCCCCCTGCCCTGAAGGACCTGAGCATCCCAGGTAAGTATTCTAGTCTTAAATAAGTGTTGCATTATGCAACAGTGTGTAAACTGTGACGGGGATGGATGGGAACAACAAGCCTCTCATATAGCACACTCTTAAAATACAGAAATGACAATTAAATCTCTGACGTATCAATGAGCCTTTGGATAGCAGACTCTGAGAGCCTGCAACTACAATAATGATTAGAAAAAGATGCTTTTAGGTGGAGAAAAATAGACTCATCCTGCATCACTGAGTTGAGTAATTCTACTACTTGACGAATGGCCAGTTTTCATATTATGCTTCATAAATATTAATATTAGCCTCATGGATTTAATGGATCACATTAATTCCTGTCTGAATGCCATTGACTTCAGTGCAGTTATACTTGGGATTAATTTGGCCTACCATTTCCCAGTGGCATAAGTGTCGCAAGTGAAAATGGTCTCAGTTATGGTTTATTAGATGATATTGGTTTGCCCAGGTTACATAGGTAGAGTCCTGCATGGATACAAAATTTTGCATCTGCATCTGTATTTGAAAAATGAGCCGTGGATATCCGCATCCACGTTAGGGATGTAAGCGCCTAGTTGACTAGTGACTCAACTAGTTGCTTCCCTCCCCTCCTTGCTGCCTCTATCAGAGAAAGGCAGCAGGGGGGAGAGCAGACGCTGGTGCTGTGGGGAGCCAGCTTAAAAGCCGGTTCGCCCCCAGCACCATTGCTGCGGGGGGCCAGAGGAGGCAGAGGCATAGTGGGGGACCGGGCGCAAGCCAGGAATCAGCTGATTATTGGCTCGCACATGGTCCCCCCACTGCACTTGTGCTTTTAAAATGTATTAAGAGTCTTCCGGCCCCGGGAGCTAACCCTGCTGCGTTTTTGCCTTTTAAATGTATTAAGTGCCGCCAGGCTCTCAAGCGCAGTGGGGGAACCAGGTGCAAACCGGGACAGCCGATTCCTGGCTCGTGCTCAGTCCCCCACACCATGCTTCGGCTTTTTAAATGTATTAAGAGCCTGGTGGCCAGGAGCTAACCCCTCTGCAATTCCCCCCCCTTATCAACTAATCGACTCGTTGATGGAAATTCCATTGACGAACCGATTAGCTGATTAAACGCCATTCAACATCCCTAATCTGCATCCATAGCCTGTGGCTATAGAGTGGATATATGTACATTTGTAGGGTTCTGCAAAAATGAACCATGGATGTCCGCATTTGTGCAGGTATAAAAGCAGATATCTGTGGATTTGCAGGGCTCGTTACATAAAGGTATGTTTTGGAATGTAGCTGATTCTCTTACGTCATGAAATTTGTCAAAGCAATTTCTTAATACAAAAACGTGCCATCTAGATGGGAAATAAAATAAAAGTTTTTTTTTTAATTTTCACTTTCATTCATGAGAGATGTTTCATGCATCTGGCTACTTTAGAAATGATAGAGGAAAATATCTACAAAAAGGAAAAAATGCACAGTTAGTGTGTAAAGACTTGGTCTTCAAATATTCACTTTTTCTAATGTCTGTGGCTAGGACTTCTGGATCTCTCATTATATGATTTTATTAGGCTCAAATTCTTCCCAAGTACCAGAACTAGCTACTCTGAACTCCGGAGTGAATTTAAAGTTAGTATGTTGGGTGAGCATCTGGAATGTCTGCTGCTTTTCTGAACTTACAAAGATCCCTCCTCCTATTTCCTCCTCAGGCTTCCTACTTTTCATACCTCATCATAGACCTATTCCTAAGCCTACTGATGGCTTTGTATCAGGCCCTAAAAACAAAAGCTTTTGAAACAGATCTGTTTATCTGGTGCTTAGCTACTTGTCTGGTTTAATAGGTGCAGAAAGATTTTTTGCATGTTTTGTCAGCTACCTTTTAACGTGGACAAACATCTCTAAGCGTATGGTTGTAAGAACGAGGGGATTCGTATGTCCACAGTAAACTATTGGATACTGCTGTAGCATGTGTGGGCTCCAATTTACCCTCTTCTGGAATCTTCCTTCTTACCCCAGTGACAAACTGCTCTGGACCATAGCTTTCCCTTGGCGCTTTGAAATCGAACATATCTCATTCCAGCTCATTCTGACCTTTAGAACTGGAATTTTAAACACACTTTGTCAGCATTGAGCCCTGCAATATGCTCTAGTCAGTAATCTGCTGAACCACTCCTGTTCCTTCCAATATCCATCTCTCTCTCTTGTAATAATATAAACCTTCAGAAGAGCCAGCTTCAAGTAGCAGATGCTGCCTTCTCCTAAAGCTTTTCACCTTTTCCAAATAAGGGAATTACTTGGGAAATGTGTGCATTTGAAGGGTTTGTTAACTGACAAATGAAACTGTCAAAATTAAACTGGAAAAAATCTATGCAGTATTGACTTTATCTCAAGGAAATAATTGGGGAAAGGGGTCTTTGTTCTTAACAAGCAATCGGCATGATTGATTCTGTACATATGCACTTAATGTGATCCTTTCAAAGTAATTATGGGTTTCCTTTGATTTGTTTTTTTCTGGGAGTCTTCTAGTGATGGCAGAGTTCATTCTGATCTTCCTAGGGAGGAAGTGCCTGTAGGAATAAAGTATAGTATCTTGACAGTTTTGCTTGGCATACATGATACCGCTGATAAAACAGGTTCTGGAGACACAGCTCTCTGAGGTAAGTCAGCATTATTTTACTGATGGGTGCAGTGCCGAATCCAAGATCATGCACTGCCCTGGGCAAAGCCCAGCTACCGCTCTAACCGCTAGCCTAGATTTGCTATGCCAAAAGAAAGTTTGTCTTCTAAGGTCAGGTCTATGCTAGGGGATAAGTTCAAATTAAGACACACAACTCCAGCTACTTTAATTGCATAGCTGGAGTCGACATAGCTGATTAGAAACACTCTTGTCGACTTCCCTTACTCCTCATGAGGAGTAGGAGTACTGGTCTTGATTAGGGTTGCCAGATGGTTTAACCAAAAATACCACCACCAAAAAAAAAAAACCCACCGGGGAAAAAATTCTGTTGAGGGGAAAAAAAAAGGGAGGAGACCAAAGTTCTTGAGAAAAAAAATAGGACCCCAAGAGTTATTAAGCAAATAAATAAATAAATAAAATAAAACAGCATTAAAATAGCATGGCCCCTTTAAGTGCGTGCAGAGTCAGAATAGAGATAGGAAGAGGAGAGGTTGAGCACTAAGACCCACGGAAGGCATTGCTCAGGTATTTAGGCTTTTTACTGGCAGCCATCTTGTTTTCTTGGTCAAGCCAGAAGGGAGCTTCCCTGCGGAACCAGGTCAGCAGGGGTTCCGGGGGCTGGGCCTAGTTGCTGAGTGTGTCGTAGGGTTGCCAGGTGTCTGGTATTTTCACCTCCTGGCAGGGGAAAAAAATCAGAAAATACCGGATATTTTAGGTGTCCAGTATTTTCTGAATTTTTTACCGGACAGGAGGCGAAAATACCGGACTGTCCAGGTCAATACTGGACACCTGGCAACCCTAGAGCCAGTAAATTAAACAAACTGGAGCGGCCAGTGAGCAGGTTTCTCAGAGTGGATCTGGGGACCACTGTGAGACACACGGCTGTAAACTGACTACTTGGGTATAGGGTTGCCAGATGGTCTCCCAAAAAATATCGGACACCTGGTATTTTTTGGTCAAGCAAAAAAAAAAAGGGAACGTGGGATAAGCGGCAATCGCAACCCCGCCTCCCAGCTGGGACTCCCAGGCTGGGAGGTGGGGCCACGATCAGTGCTCGGAACCTGTGATTGCGCAGAAGCCTTGCGGGGGCAGACTCCCAGCCACTCCCCCCAACCCCTCCAGGCTTCTGCACAATCACAGGCTCCCAGCGCCGATGGCGGCCCCGCCTCCCAGCCTGGGAGTCCCAGCTGGGAGGCGGAGCGGCATTTGCCGCTCTGGGCACTTCAGAAGCCTAGCTGTGGTGGGGGGAGTGGCTGGGAGTCCTAGCCACTCCTCCTGCCCCGGCTAGGCTTCTGAAGCGCCCAGAGCAGCAATCGCGGCCCCGCCTCCCAGCTGGGACTCCCCACCTGGTAGTGCTCTGGGCACTCCCCCCTCCCCCGCCAGGCTCCTGCGCAATCATAGGCTCCCAGCGCCGATCATGGCCCCGCCTTCTAGCCACTCCCCCCGCCCATGCCAGGCTTCCATCCAGTGCGCAGCTGGAAAAATCAGAGAATACCGGACATTGCACATGTCTGGTATTCTCTGATTTTTTTTACTGGACAAAGAGCGCAAATACCGGATTGTCCAGTAGAATACCGGACACCTGGCAACCCTACTTGGGTGGCCACCCAGAAGAGATTCAAATGCCTCCCAGCTGATTAGCAGAGCGCCCACAATGCCCACAGCCGGTAACATGAGTTTCTATTGATGGTGCACCTCTGCACATGCCTCAATGGACATTCAATTGTATTTCTCACGTGGATGGAAAAAATTAGCTGGGGCCTCTATCTTCAATAGATCAATTAGTCATGTTATAGCCATTAGCACTTATGTCAATTGCAAGGGCACACCTGTGTTTAAAAACAGGTAAATTCTGGTTAAGCTAAACATCCTTTTAAATTTTCCCTAACATTCCAAAAGTATACTTTTATGGTACCTCATTTTACCTTTTTCCATCTTTTGTTTACTAGAATGCTTACTTGTGACTTATGGTCTAACTGTTGGTTAAATACAACTTGCCTTGTAACTACCTATATCATTATTGCCATTTTATATTTAGGCCTTTGTTATGCTTAGCAGAGGCCTGTAGGTTGTTGCGTTACAGCCTTATAATATTAATGTTTTTCTCATGTAAGCTCAATTTATATATGGCTGGCTACAAACTCCAATTTGAGCCTTTAAGGGTAAAAGAAACACATGATTGTGGAAATTTCCTTTTATAGCTGTACTTCTAATCTAAACCTACTCTCTCTCCCTTCACCAACCCACTTTTCCGATTCCAGGCATTCAAGGGGAAATCAGGTAATCCGCATTGTTTTACTCTTGTTTTGTTTGGAGTAAACCTCCCAGTTATCCCAAATGCTCCCACTGCTGAAACAATTCAATTTACTGAATGTAATGAACCTTATTGTTAGTAATCTCCATAGCTGGGTGGAGCCTGCTGTTCTACCCTTTTTTTTATACTTATTTATTAAGCGCTTTTTATTTTGGCCATCGTGTTTGATGCTCTGTTCCCTGGGGGCCCTCAGGAAAATAAGACATTGCATCTTAAAATGTCCTGTTGAATAAAACTGCCTGAATGAAATACAGATACTTGTTTTATGACACAGACGGATGATGCAAAGGGAAGTGGGGAATGTAGGTGCCAAAGGAGTAAGGGAGAGGTGCTTGTGTGCTCCCTCACCTTCTCTTTTGAACATGATGATGAAACAGATGAAAGTTTCCTATTACTTTTAATTGCCCTTCCCGTTCTCTGGAGCAAATTCAAGTCTGGTTTTAAAAAGACTGTAAATGAACAATACTAAAAAGACTATAAGGAGGCAGCACTCTCCCTTTGCTTCAACCGTAATACTGTAGCTCATTGTATATAGCTACCATGGGTCATTATGTCATTCAGAGGGTCTGAAGCAGGCCTTTCACATGAGTTTGTTAGTACATTAGTGTATACATTACAATAAAATCTGCTGTTGCTGACACTCTGCTTGTAACTAACAGGCTTAACTGTGCAAGAACAAAGCATCTCTGGCCTGTTATTCTTACAGGTACCTTCCTCTTGCATCCTCAGGATCCTGCATATACAACATGGGCCTTGCCTAGCATCAGCAGCTTTCTCTGCACAGCTCTACTCACCAGTAAGCATAGCTCTGTGTTGCCGATGCTAGGCAAGGCTCATTTCTGACAATAGCATGGTATATTCTGTAGAACTCATGTAGTAACAAATTTGAGAGGCCTGCTTTAAACCTTTAGGCTACGTCTACACTGCAGGTTTTTTGCGCAAGAACAGCTGTTCTTGCGCAAAAACTTGCGGAGTGTCTACACTGCATGCGCATTCTTGCTCAAGTAAATTTACAGTAAGGCGTCAGAACAGAGGGCTTCTTGCGCAAGCGTTATTCCTCTCCCCACGAAGAATAAGCCCTCTTGCGCAGGAGCTCTTGCGCAAGAAGACAATGTGGACGGGCAACGGGTTTCTTGCTCAAGAAACTCCTATGGCTAAAATGGCCACCAGAGCTTTCTTGCACAAGAGAGCGTCCACACTGCCATGGACGCTCTTGCGCAAAAGTACATCTCTTGTGCAAAAGCACATGGCAGTGTGGACATGCTCTTGTGCAAGACCTTTTGCTCAAGAACGCTTGCGCAAAACAGTTCTTGCGGAAGAAGCCTGCAGTGTAGACGTAGCCTTAGAGGGTAAATCAGAGTTAAAGGTGAAGACCATTATATTACATGTTAAGAATATGGCAGGCCCATTAATTATCCTATAAATGTCCCCTCCATGATGTAATGAACTTTGATGACTATATAAACAAAATTGCAATTAAATAGTATCTTTCCTTTACAGACCTCGAAGTATAATACTTGGATTAACTATCTTTTGCAACACCAAGGTGAAGTTAACCATTTTTTTTTTCATTTCCGTTTCACAAACTGGGAAACTCCAGCAAAGAAAGTTGATTGTGAGTTGGTGATGAGTTAATGACAGAGCTAGGACTGGAAGCCAGGATCCTGCAGGAGCTCTTCTCATTAAACCAAATTCCGTCCAAACTTTATACTAGCTGCCTGAAAAGATCTACTGAGAAATTCTCCCAAAGTCTAAAATCAAGCCCATGTGTATCTGCACAGATGGTATGGCATGTAAAATGTGACAACATTCTGAAGCCACCTGTATAACACGGAGCGCGTATAGGGAGTATTGCCTTATGAAGGGATTATCAGATTTTTTATTATAATCCCATACAATAATCTCATCTGAAAAATAATTGTTCAATGCTGTGTAACTTATAATATAATTATAGTATAATTCTGATCATTCCCCAGTGTAAATCAGTAAGTAGCTCAGTTGAAATCAGTACTTATACACATGTAAAGGGACCAAGACTTTTAAGTCATTGTCCCATCTAATGCCCATTTAGCTGGTACTAAATATACTATGAATTGCAAAATAGAATTCACCCCTTCCTGTCCTGGGTTGAACCTAGAAAGTCATTATGATCTGGCTGCTGGCTCTGCAACTATGGCTAATTGAAACCTAATCGTCTCCGAGTTGCATTGATTTCATTGATACTATTGCATGACAAGGTTCTACTACAAAGAGAAGGGAACTTTAAATGAGAATAGCTCCATAAACGTTGGTTCTCCTCAGGTTACAGGTAAATCAGTGTCTAGGAAATGGAAAAGAATACATAGTCAAAGGCAAAGGAAATGTTTACAGACTTCAAGTGTATGGAAAACCAGCACTGTGTAAAAGTGAATAAGCAATAACAATTGCTTGCTGGTGTCCTTTCAAGCCAAGTGATGTACTTCCTAATTAGGACACTGCCTCTTGGGATAGGGCTAATTAGGTGATTTAAGTTGGAGAGGGAAGAGATGAGAATAGTTTTTTTATAGTTTATTTGCTTATTACCAGAACTCTTGAAATGCAGCTGAAATGTGTAGCATTTCTTTCCAGAAGGTTCTCTGCTTTTGCAAATACTATGTAAGGGATTTTCTGAGAAACCTATGTATTATTTTTTTCCTTTAAGCTGCCATAATGTACATGCTGCATAAACTGCAGGGGAAAAGAAAGCTGCCAGACATATTATCAAATACTCGAGGCTCATCACCTGGATTTGTGAACTTAAACAGTTTACTGACCTTACTACACTAATTTTAGGAAGCTAGAACAGACTACAGGAACCTGTTGAGTCTCCAAAGGCCTGGTACTATGAAACTCAACTCCCGGTAAAGTTAATGTTGCTTCTGAAGAGCAAGGAAGTTTCTTCTTTCATCCTAGGAGAGAGGAGAAAAGAGTGGAAAAGTTCAGGGCCTTGTTGCACGAAGAAAGGTGAAACTTGCAGAGACAGGATTGATGCTCCTAAGGCTAACTCTAACAGTGTCTTTGGAGACCAACCTGCCAGGCTTCAGAACAGGAGAAACTGTGCCAACAGCCTTAATCTCAGTGGAAACCGATTTCCCCATGGCAAAGGCTAGAGGTCAGATGTCCTTGCTAATTCACTTGGTCTTTCAGTTGCCTCCAATCCAAGCAGCTGTGAGACATAGTTAAAGAGGCGCCTCATCAGTTCTTTAGGTGAGATCCCAGATGGTGAGGCAGGCCCCTGCTCTTCCTTCTTGAAGGCTTTTGCCTGATTCTTGTCATCACACTTGTTCCATGTGGTTGTGTGCTGATAGGGAGAGGCTCTATGAGGCAAAACGGTCTGCCCTGTGTCATCAACAGGCTGATAATAGCTGACTGCTTCCTTTTCAGAGGGCCCATGTGGTACAATGCTACTGCTTTCCCAATATCTGGCAAGAACAGATACATAGACATAGGGTTGCCAGGTGTCCAGTATTCTACCGGACAGTCCAGTATTTGCGCTCTCTCCGGTAAAAAAATCAGAAAATACCGGACACGTGCAATGTCCGGTATTTTCTGATTTTTCTGGCTGTGCACCGGACGGAAACCTGGCATGGGCGGGAGGGAGCGGCTGGAAGGTGGGGCCATGGTCGGCGCTAGAAGCCTGTGGTTGCGCAGAAGCCTGGCGAGGGCGGGGGGAGTGGCTGGGACTCCCAGCCACTCCCCTGCCAAGCTTCTGCGCAATCACAGGCTCCCAGCGCTGATCGCAGCCCCTCTCCCAGCCTGGGAGTCCCAGCGGGGAGGCGGGGCTGCGATTGCCGCTCTGGGCGTGTCAGAAGCCCAGAAGCCTAGTGAGGGCGGGGGGGAGTGGCTGGGAGGTGGGGCACGATCGGTGCTGGGAGTTCTCTACAATCATTTCAGCTGCAGGATAAAAAAGGAGTTCTTCTAAATTCTTCTATAGCCTTAGCTTTAGAGGAATAAAAAACAATGAGAATAGCATACACATTTGCACAATTACTTCTAAGTGTCTTTACATAGATGTGGTGTAGCATGAAGACTGTTTATAATAAAGTTAAGTATTTTTAAAATTTTTTTTTGCTCAACAAATTTTTAGCCCGCGTGTTCGGTATTTTTTGGGAGACCATCTGGCAACCCTATGGAGACAGCCAGATGTCTTAAAATCAGCCAGGATTAAGGTGGAGATGAAGCTGATTGGCAGACGTATTTTAAGGAAGGATGGAGTCTGATTGCTCCTTCAGTGCTTAGGATTTTGTCGCTAACTTTGTGTATGTGGATGCTTTAATAGGGCCACATTAATATGAAAGCTCTGCTGAAAATCTCGAAGTGTGGCTTTCATTATCTTAGTATGGAAGAAGGATTATGCAACCAGCTTGACAAACTACTTCACTAAGCTGTGTTTGTGGCTGTCAAATCAGCAGTCCCTGCTTTATCCCATGCAAAGAGTGTATTGTTAAATGAGATTGAAATTCTTTTCATTTATGAATAGAATGTGCCAGTGTAAGGTCCAACATGCTCATAAAATTTTGAGTGGGCTTATACGCCCTCCCAATTTGTTAAACACGTGCTGTCTCCAACTGTACTATCAGAGATTTGCAATTTTTTTGTTTCACTCCTATTAAAGAAGAGAAATTAAGAGAAAAGGCCAGTAACCCTTAAAATACAGAATCAAGATGTCCTCTCAGTTACACTGCTGAAACTACATTGAATCCAATGGGAGTTTCGCCAGCATAATTGATAGAATTTGGCACAAAGACATGGACTATGTGTTAATATAGGAGTGGGAGAGAGGATAGCAGTTGAATGTATGGTGGGTAAAGTCCAAGCCAATGTGTTGTCATCATGCTATGCAAACAAAATAGCCTCAAGGCTCTGAAACGGCACAGTTTTGTAGAAAATACTTGCCCATCTTTGCAATATATTCAGTCTTCACCTGGCAAGGGAAGGGGAGGGAGTCTCTCCAAGACAAATCCCTGTATTTAGGGGTATCTTCCAAGTCCCAAACAATCTCAAAGTGTGTCCTTTTACCCATATATCCCATATTCTCTGAGTTTGTCAAAACCTCCATGTCTATTTTTCATCAAGTATGACAACAAAGCACAATAATACCATAAAGTATTTGTCTAACTTTTACATTCTTTTCTATCATCTGATTTCAATTGACACTTTAGGTCGCTGTGTATAGCAGATTCTTTGAAAGCTTTTTAGAATTTGGCTCATTTGACAATAGTCTTTTTTTATATTAAAAAAAATTAACAGTGTGGTGGGCTTGAAGTGTGCTAAGATTCTGGTCTCACACTAGCTGCATGGGTGGGTGGGGCCAGTCTGAATTGGGCATTTCCTATATTTTATGCTTGCTGAGTTTTGAAAAATAACCTGCTTTTGACATGCAATTTAAACAAAGCTATGACTTTTTCTCATCAGTTTTTAAAACCGAGCCAAGATCATATTTCTTGCAGTATCTAAAGTTATTAAGATATTGCTTCTCATTTTCTTTTAAATCTTCCTTAGTCTTGGGATATCCTGTGATCTAGAGTTACTCTTGGGGTGTGTCTAGACTACAGGGTTTTGTCGACAAAAGTGGCCTTTTGTCGACAAAACTATACCTGTATGCACACTACCGCCACGTTCTGTCTACAGTAAGTTGACAGAACGCGGCAGTTTTGTCGACGGCAGTAAATCTCGTTTTACGAGGAAGAACGCCTTTGTCGACAGAGATCTGTCAACAAAAGGCGCTATTGCATGCAAACTGTGCTTTTTCGAAAGAGAGCGTCTAGACTCTCTTTTGAACAAGCGGCTTGCTTTTTTGACAATACTGATCGTAGTCTAGACGCTCATTTTCGACAGACGCTTTGTCGACAGTATCTGTTGACAAAGCCTCTGTCGAAAAAGGCGTGCAGTCTAGACGTAGCCTTGGTTACCTTTGTCTGCTAGGATTTTTCAGTCTTATGCCTTGATTAGATCAACTAATCTATTGTTTCATAGCCGTTGAGGCTTGTAAGCTTAGTGCATTCCTGACTTTTCTTACACCTGTGCCTTATGTAGCACATATCTATACCTACAGGTGACATTGGAAATGCCCACTACATCACAGAATCATAGAATTCTAGAACTGGAAGGAGCCTCAAGAGGTCATCATGTCCAGTCCCCTACCCTCATGGCAGGAGCAAGCACCGTTCTAGACCACCGCTGACCTGTGTTTGTCTAACCTGCTCTTAAAAATCTCCAATGATGGAGATTCCACAATCTCCCAGCGTTTAAATGACAAAACAACAATACAAATGGCCCAAAACTGACTATACATAACCTATTTTTGTCTTAACATAAAGCAGCTTAGCAGAGGCAGTACAGTATATTAAAAAGAACAGTGGTGCAATCTATCTCCGATTTGGGATGAGAATTTTAAGACAGCCTTCCTGATAACTGTTTGCTTCCCCCTCCCCCCCAGCAAGTGGAAGACAAATGAGGTAATCTCAACATAAAGGTGCAGTGCAAAAGCTGTATGATGGGTATAAAAGACTATAAATCATGAAATTGTTCTTTCAGTGCAAATAATGTTAACTAGAAATTTATCACTGTGATGTGTATGCTTTGGGCTATAGACAAATGTTTATTTTTATCTATAATCACTTATCTATAGACCAAAACATATATTCCCTTTCTCTGTCTATATAGTATGTGTGGATATATATCCAAACTATGATGCATTTATCTTTTAATATATATTTTTTCATTAAGTGGAAGGTATTGTGAATGTGAGGGCATATGATCTCTATTATCTCAAAGACCCAAATCATCTTCCCTCATAATGCTTCTTTCCTTTTACTTTTCCAAATGCTTAATAGCAAATCTTCAGTGTGAAGCACTCAGATTTATTCCTAAACCCTTACACAGACAATTTACTCCTTAAAGTTGAAAGCTTGGATTTAATTTAAGCTGCTCTAGCAAAGCACACTCCTTACTCTTAGAAGACAAACATAAAACTCGTAACTTTTGTCTAACTTTTGCATGTGCAAGGCGGTGGGGAACACACTAATTTGCCACTAGTCTGTCTGGCAACTTGACTGAAGTGCTTTGTCAGAACCCTTCTTTCCCTCCCCTGGTCTCCTTTTCTGTGGTTTTTCGTTTGGTGTCATCCTTGCATGCAGATTTGATGGAGCGCTTTTGTACTGTGACCCTGTCACAATGTGAACGTGAGAAATATCTGATGATAACGGTGATGTACAAGGACGTAAATATGGGCATTGTCAAATTGATTCTGAGTAGCTTGCTAGGATTGTTATTTTCCCTGTACTTAATTATCTTGTTAAGCAAACAGCTTGAATAGCCTAATACACTTCACAGGCCTGGGCCAATTTCATGTAAAGAAGATAATCTGCAACTTCAAACAACATCTGAGGGTAAAAGTTATTGTGAAGCAGTCATTATCTGCAGACTAAATGAAAAGATTAAAATCATGTATCCTGTTGACACAATGTGTAAGTCACTAAGCCCTTCAAGACCTGGAAGCAAACCTACAGTCTCATTGCGTTGCGGATATATTTTGCAGATTTGGTTGCTGTCTGCAATGATGTTGTAGATGAATCATGCCTCATGTAATTGGCAAGACTTTGGATACCTTGAGGCCATGTCTAGACTGCAGGCTTCTTTTGGAAGAAGCTTTTCTGGAAGAGATCTTCTGGAAAAACTTCTTCCGAAAGAGAGCGTTCACACTGCAAAAGTGCATCGAAAAAGCGATCTGCTTTTTCAAAAGATAGCGTCCATACTGAATGGACGCTATCTCGCATGTAATCTGTGATTACTATGGGTGGAATGGCCAGCAGGGCACCAGTGTTTTTTCCTCTTTCCTCTTCTTGCGAAAGAACTCCCTCTTCCCCGTCCACACACTCCTTTTTCTTTCAGAAAAAGGCTTCTTCCTCATAGAATGAGGATTACCGATGTTGGTAAAACCCCTCTGTGCTTTTGATTTTCTTTTGGAAGAACGCGATTGCAATGTGGACGTAATTGAAGTTTTTTCGGAAAAACAGCTGTTTTTCCAAAAAAAACTCTGTAGTGTAGACATACCCTCAGTCTCCCGATAGGTCAGACAGCCCTGGGGTTCATATACCATGCTTAGCTGCCATTGTAGGGCTTACACAGAGCTTTATTTAAACCTTCCTGGCACATTGCCAACCTCAAGAATTGTGAACGAGATTCCAAAAATAAAAAAATAAAAAATAAATCACAGACTGTCTTAAAAAACAAGAGATTTTAAAAAAATTGAATCTGAGGCCTTTCAGCTTTTGAGGCTTGCATATGCACTTCAGTCACATTTTCAAACTTTTCTCCACAGCCAGGAGGGTGGAGAAACTTTTAACTTACCTTTAAAAAAAATAAAGCTGAGAGCTGAAGTAAGAAGGGGTTGCAGTGGCTTTTTTATTGTTCCGAACTCCTTTGTGTGTTTGGATGTGGTAGGGTTCTCCAAATGGGAAGCCAGTTGTTGCAGCTGTTGCTGGTACCGTGAGACATGTACTCCCCAACAGGGGTTTGTGGATTGCCCATTCAGATGAATGGGGAATGCCAGGACTCACAAGATACATCTGGCTATAGATGAATGCTTTCACTGGCCAGAATCAGGCACTTTGCAATATCAGTAATCAATGAAGCGATTAGCAGTATTGGCATTTAAGCATGAGCATCTAATAGGGAAACTCCAGAGTTACCATGCTATGAAGATGAATGGTATAGCTTGCACCTCTTCTCAGTGCTCAGTCATGTTGCAGAAAAACAGTTCTCCAAGCAACACTTAACTGTTACATCCTCTCCCTGAGGAGCTGGACACTGTTTAAATAAAAACTTAACTGGCAACAATGCAGGCTTGAATCTCCCCTTCCAAGTATGTGAGCACAGGGAGCAAGCCTGTGCAGAAATGAGACTAGTCACTGTGCAGAGATGATGGGGGGAGAGGGGGTGGGGTAGAGGAAGTGGCTTTGTGGCATGTTTCCTTTTCCCTGTACCCTGGAAACCCTGTCAGGCAAACTTGATGGGCTTCAGGAGTGGGGAGTACCAGAGTGCATGGATCCAGGGGGCACAGCTGAATGCAGTATGCACCCTCAGCTATCAGAAGACTTCCAGTTGGAAATCTATTGGGCAGTGCTGGCTGAGTAGCATTTGCTTTTCACTCCCCTTCAAGAGTCTTTGGCAGCACAAATACGTCAGTAAATTGGTAGGATTTTCCCATAAATAAAGGATCATCTTTTTGTAATCAGTTCAACTAATGTGTATAGCAGAGATTCCTTGCAAGTGATAGCAATAATGGCAGCCTTTCCTGCTTGGATTCTGTTCACCTTTTACGTTGCAGGAACGAATTTGACTTCAGCAATTCCAGGGCCCGTTCAGAAATATTACCCTTAACTACAAGTATATTCTGTAAGGAAGCCATTTCTGCATATTTGATCCAGATTGGGTTTGACACAATCTCCTTGCTATATCTGATTCATGCAGCTTGTTCACTTTAATGACATTGATTCATTTAAATTCTCCTCTGGAGACGTTAATGTCAGCTGCATTTCATCCTCCCAGGCAAGCATTTGTTCCAACATGCAGCCCACAACTCAGTCTCCTCACTGACCCGTCTCAGGATGTGTTGCCAAAGATGGTACGGGCTCCACCCATATATAGAAAGGCTGCAGTTTAAAAATCTTTTGAGGCTGTCTGCATTGGTCATCATTTTGTGGCTTTTCAGTTTTCCTGAAGGTGAGTGCCAGTTATCTGCTAGGTAAACTAGAGCTGGTTGCAACATTTTTGATAAAAGTTTGGTTTATTGAAGTGTTTTGCAGAGATGTATCCATTTCAAATAAGTTTTCTTGAGGCCAGGGCTTACTGGTCACTAAGGGTATGTCTGCACTAAAGGGGAAGGTCAATTTAAAATACATAACTCCAGCTATGTTAATTATGTAGCTCGAGTTGACGTATCTTAAATCAGCATCCGCACAATGGGAGGTTGACTTCCCTTACTCCTCAAAAGGAGAAGGAGTAGCAGTGTTGATGCAGGCGCCCTTTGAGTTCAATTTAGCACTTCTTCACTAGACCCGCTAAATTGAACCCTGGAAGATTGACCACAGTATCATAAAATCAGTGGTGTTGATCTTTCCCGTAGTGTAGACATGCCCTAAGAGAGAGAGACAAACTGGTTATTATGGTACTGAGCAGAGATGTGGGTTAAAGTCTCTGCTCTGTCTGACTGAGTGATCTCATTTGAAAAATTCCACTTGGAATGCAGAACAAAAACAAATTTCAAAACATCAAAAGTGGCTGTGAAATGGAATTATCCTTTAGGCAGCTTTATGATAAGCCCTCTCTTGCCATCTTTTTCTCTGTCAAAGCACAGAACCAACCACCCAGAACTGTTTCTCACTTTGCAGAATTCGTATTGAAACTCTAATTCTGTTTCGGTTCTACAGAAGATTCTTAGCATCTCGTGGTTACTTTAACTTGGAACAAACCTGTTCTCCGTCTGCCTTCTCTTTTTGTTTCTTATTGCCTCATTGTTAAACCAAAGACCAGACACCACGGTGGCTGGAAAATAAGAAGGAAGAGAACTTTGGAAAACCTGAATTATTGTAACTGAAGAAAAACCAGCTGGACTCTGAAACAAAGCAAAGCTCTTGTGAACTCTAAAGTTTAGATTCAATGGACACATCTGGGGACTCTACTTTAGAGTCAGTTTTCAAAGAGTCTGCAAGGGACATATATATAGTGAGCGAGAATGAGATTTTGTGATTGATTTTGCTTTTAAAGTGAAAAATGGCTCTGTAGTTAAAGGTGTGTGTGGAAAAACTTTGAAGTTGGAATGTGGGAGCAGAAGCTGCACAGAGGCTTTCTTATTGCCAAGTCACTGTTTATCAGGAGATATGTGCGAAACAAATAGAACAATAGAACATGACTGGACCAAAAGGACTGGTGGGAGGGTTGTGAAAATAAACAAAAGGGGAAGGATGAAATGGGAGCTGTGTAAAGAAGCAAGCTCATACATACTAGAATAACTGTTGGGATCCCCACAACTTCACAATGGCTATCTGGGATATTGAGGGCATTTCCCACTGACTCAAGCCATTTAGTCACTTGTTTAGAAATATCTGGAACCTGATAGCATCACTAGCAAAGATGCATGAAGTGTTCAGAGAGACTGTATCAGTCCAAGGAAGCTAGGTGGGTCTGGCAAGCCATAAGATAGTAGCAATCTGGTCAGCGACGAGAATGAAGGTGATGGATGTGTGGCAGATCTCAGTTTTTGAAATAAGAACTCCAGTTTGGGTTGAATTCATTTTATTTTTCAAAAGACTATCAAAGTAATTAATTCTCCATGAATGATCACAGGAATGTTTTCATAACATTACAGGGCTTGAAGCTTTTGCATGCTAAGGGCTAAATTTTCAAACTTGATTTTTTCTTTATTTGCTAACACAATTTTAGGAACGGCAAAGAAGTTTGTGTGCACAAATTAGAGAACTGTTTCCTTGATTTGTACCTATGTAAGCCTATTTGCACAGGGAATTCTGGTTATACATGCACAAATTGGTTCATATGCAAAATTTTCAACAACAAATTTAGAACCTATTGGCTTGGGATACTCTATTTGAGATTGTAAAATTGTTTGTGAAGTGACATAAATTTACAGTACTGCATAAATGATGTTAAATAATAGTAGGTTAAAAAGCAAGAAAAGAAACTGGCTCCTTGCATGAAAACTAAAGGAAATGAATAGAAAAAGCACCTTGTAAATAACTTCTAGTTTCTTAGAGCAATTTTAAAATATGCAGGTTCCAGTCCAATATAAACAATTGCGCAAGGGTTAATATAATGAGGCATGAATGGATGGTATCCGAATGCATCCCACAGCATGAGTTTCATGCCATATAACGGGGAACATTTGTGAGGTGCAAACAAGTTAAGCCGTAAGCATGAGGTTTGTGAATATGTATGAAATAAACTGGGGGAAATGAATAGTAGTAAAGGATAGAGGAGACATGTCAAATATGAAAAGCACTCAATATACTGGTCTGTACTGTATGGTAATTTATCTTTATGCTGTAATCAGGCCCAACCTTTAGAAGCATTAGTAGCAAAAATGATGCTTCTGTGAAGAGATGTACTCTGTAGGTAGTCAGCTGCAAAGGGAAGCCATGAGCTGACAATTTTACTCTGGTTCCATTTGTAGCTGGCTTAGTCACGTGTGTGAAGAGAGTTTCATGCAATATTGCTTATCCCAAGTGTTCAAAAACATGTGAGTCAAGTGCCTCAAAATTCTATGAGATGATAATTTTAAAAAGGGTAAAATTTTGATTCTTTCTATTTATTTGCTGTTTTTTGAACCATGAAGGTTCATATTTTCTATTTTTTCCCCTGCAACCATAAGACCTAGACACCCTTTTTTAGGTTGTAAATAGAGGCTGGGTGTGTCTCAGGCTATGCCTAGACTGCAGGCTTCTTTCGGAAGAAGCTTTTCCGGAAGAGATCTTCTAGAAAAACTTCTTCCGAAAGAGAGCATCCACAATGCCAAAGCACATTGAAAAAGTGATCTGCTTTTTCGAAAGATAGCGTCCAGACTGAATGGACGCTATATTGCACGAAAGCTGTGATTACTGTGGGTGGAATGGCCAGCAGGGCACCTGTGCTTTTTCCTCTTTCCTCTTCTTGCAAAAGAATTCCCTCTTCCCCATCCACACATGCCTTTTTCTGAAAGAGCTCATAGAATGAAGATTACCAATGTCGGAAAAACACCTCTGTTCTTTCGATTTTCTTTTGAAAGAATGTGATTGCAGTGTGGACGTAAGTGAAGTTTTTTTGAAAAAATGGCCATTTTTCGGAAAAAACTTTGTAGAGTAAACATACCCTCTTAATGCCATGACTCCAGGAGTTGAGGCTTTTAGAGATAAACATTCTATATCAAGAGACTTGCAGAAGGCAATCCATTTTTTCCGCAGGCACTTTTATACAAGGAGAAAGGCCTGAAAGGAAATTGCCTGAGATTTTGCAGGATAAGCCCTTTGTTTTGTGGGCCATACTCTTTAATCAAAATCTATATTGTGATCAAAACACAACCTCGAGTTGAGATTAAATATGTGTACAAAGAAAGTTTGTTATACTAGGAAATAAATGATGTGAAATGTAATGAGTCTCTAGAAGTGAAAGGGTAAACCTTAATAATAATACCACTGGTCTACAATTTTTTAGAAGTCGTCTGCTTCAGAGATAAAATGTGCTATTTATTATGTATTTTGATGTGCTGAATTCAAATATGACAATTAAAACAACTGATTGGCTACTGTTTCCAAGATATTTAAGTTTTTACATTTTACGTCTATGTATATTGTGTAGATAGTAGAGTTTTAATCATAAATTGTAAACCTAGGTCTTTTCATGTGTTTATGGTTGCTTTACATGATAATATTTCACCTGTCCTGTTTATGTAACACTTTAAAAATCAACAAAAGGGTTATATAAATAAAATTTATTATGAAACAAAAGGCAAAAAACTATTATGTACATAGTTTAGTCCTATTCAGTGTCTACTCGGCGCTTCTTGGCTTGCTCTTGTATTCATTAAATGGAGCATCTCTTGTCACTGTCCAGCAATGGTCTACAAGCATTGATGGGCTCCATTTGCCCTGATAGCGTTTCTCCATTGTTGCAGTGTCCTGGTGAAATCGCTCGCTGTGCTCGTCGTTCACTGCTCCACAGTTCGGTAGAAAAAAATCTAGATGAGAGTGCAAAAAATGTATCTTTAGTGACATGTTGCAACCAAGGCTTTTGTATGCCTTGAGGAGGTTTTCCACCAACAACCTGTAGTTGTCTGCCTTGTTGTTTCCGAGAAAATTTATTGCCGCTAACTGGAAGGTTTTCCATGCCGTCTTTTCCTTGCCACGCAGTGCATGGTCAAATGCATCATCTCGAAGAAGTTCACGAATCTGAGGACCAACAAAGACACCTTCCTTTATCTTAGCTTCACTTAACCTTGGAAATTTTCCACGGAGGTACTTGAAAGCTGCTTGTGTTTTGTCCATGGCATTGACAAAGTTCTTCATCAGACCCAGCTTGATGTGTAAGGGTGGTAACAAAATCTTCCTCGATTCAACAAGTGGTGGATGCTGACCACTTTTCCTCCCAGGCTCCAATGACTGTCGGAGTGGCCAGTCTATCTTGATGTAGTGGGAATCTCTTGCACAACTATCCCATTCGCAGAGAAAACAGCAGTACTTTATGTATCCAGTCTGCAGACTAAGCAAGAGAGCAACAACCTTCAGATCGCCACAAAGCTGCCACTGATGTTGGTCATAGTTTATGCACCTCAAAAGTTGTTTCATGTTGTCATAGGTTTCCTTCATATGGACTGCATGACCAACTGGAAGTGATGGCAAAACATTGCCATTATGCAGCAAAACAGCTTTAAGACTCGTCTTCGATGAATCAATGAACAGTCTCCACTCATCTGGATCGTGAACGATGTTGAGGGCTGCCATCACACCATCGATGTTGTTGCAGGCTACAAGATCACCTTCCATGAAGAAGAATGGGACAAGATTCTTTTGACGGTCACGGAACATGGAAACCCTAACATCTCCTGCCAGGAGATTCCACTGCTATAGTCTGGAGCCCAACAACTCTGCCTTACTCTTGGGTAGTTCCAAATCCCTGACAAGGTCATTCAGTTCACCTTGTGTGGTTCAGAGGAGGAGGTGTGGTTCAGAGGAGGAGGATGGGAGACAATGTGGGTCCTGTGACATTGATGGTTCAGGACCAGAAATTTCATCCTCTTCCTCTTCCTCATCTGACTCAAGTGAGAATGATTCTGGTGCATCAGGAACCGGCAGTCCTTCTCCGTGGGGTATTGGGCGTATAGCTGATGGAATGTTTGGATAACGCACAGTCCACTTTTTCTTCTTTGACACGCCTTTCCCAACTGGAGGCACCATGCAGAAGTAACAATTGCTGGTATGATCTGTTGGCTCTCTCCAAATCATTGGCACTGCAAAAGGCATAGATTTCCTTTTCCTGTTCAACCACTGGAGAAGATTTGTTGCACAAGTGTTGCAGCATATGTGTGGGGCCCACCTCTTGTCCTGATCTCCAATTTTGCAGCCAAAATAAAGGTGATAGGCTTTCTTAACCATAGTGGTTATACTGCGCTTTTGTGATGCAAAAGTCACTTCACCACAAACATAGCAGAAGTTATCTGCACTGTTCACACAAGTACGAGGCATCGCTGCTCACTTTGGCTAAACAGAAATGTGTCCCTTTGCAAAATCAAACACTGACAAATAAGAGAGCACGACACTGTATGATTTCTAGAGCTGATATAGAGCAATTTGTTCAGCAGAGTGATGTAAGCTTCGTTATGATTGCATCATTCATGACTTCTAGGAATAACATGATGCAATTCATATCATGTATGACGCAATACCAGCTTCAGATTGCATCATTCATTGTTTTGCCTAAAAAGCAAGTACTGTCCAAACCCAGTTATAGATTATTCATAGATCCAGTCAAAGATGTATTTTAGTCATTTCTGGTTTAAATCGAGATCCCTTCCCTTTATAACTCACTTATCCTCCTCCATTCCCAAGTCAGGGGTCGTATATATTGACCCAATAGTATATCTTGAAAACTAGAGCCAATCAACAATTTTCAGCATCATTTTCGTTCTCAGTGACCCAGAATTAGTAAAGTTTGACTACATTTATTTCAGAAGCATTTTGGCTGTAGAGCAGTGAGCACACTCCTAAAGCTTTTCCTCCAAAGAGCCTTACAAGTATTGGTCTGTTTACATGGTATTGAGGGCACTTTAGTGAAATTCCATCCTTCATAGAGCTAAGGGAAATTGGTTTCCCCAAAACCTTTTTTGGAAAAGAAAGTACAGATCCACTGACAACAAAATGTTCTACGAGTTTGTGTTGATTTTGCTGGATTGTTTAATAAGAAATCCTCTTGGCTCCCCCCCCCCCAAAAAAAAAATTCTGAAAAATCAAACCTGGTCTGGGGGCAAGGAGCTGATATTGTTCTAAGCACCTCTTGCCCATCCCCCAACCATGCCAAGCAGAAGCTGGCCATAGCTGAGAACTGATCCCTGAGACTTTTAGGGCATTTGTCTATCTAGCTTTCATGGAGGGCCTGGGGCTGGAGGATCCAGTGGAGATGGACATGTTTCCTTTCTTCTAGGAGTATGGATGGGCCTTAAGCAGTTCCTTACAGCAGATGTCATGCCACTCCTTACCCATCCTTCCACCTCACCATTTAAAAAAAACCTCTTGGATAGATGGCACCCCATATATTATTTATCTTATGTCAATTCTATTCTATTTCAACTCTTATTCCAACCACAAGGATGGAAGTGGGATGGTTATAATCATCAGCCATCCAACAGGACAGATATTTTGCAGTCTGTTACAAGTAGGGTTGCCAGATAGTTTAACCAAAAATACCCAACTCCCCCCAAAAAGAATAACCACCGGGGAAAAAATTCTGTTGAGAAAAAAAAGGAGGGAGACCAAAAAAAAGGCAAAAAAAAAAAAAAAAAGGACCCCGAGAGTTATTAAGCAAAAAAAAAAGCCAGCATGGCCCCTTTAAGAAATGCCTTTGAGACTTTTTGGCCCTAACCACCTGCTGGCAGCCGGCAACCATCTTGTCTTCCTGCTCCGGGCCAGACAGCTCCCCTGTGGAACCAGGTAAGCACCCGGTATTTTTGCCTCCTGGCCGGGAGAAAAACAGAAAATACCGGACATTTTAGGTGTCCGGTATTTTCTGAATATTTTTTACTGGACAAGAGGCAAAAATACCGGACTGTCCGGGTCAATACCAGACACCTGGCAACCCTAGTTACAAGACAGTTGCCATCTTAATGGTGGTGGGGCCATACATTTAAGATAATTTTCTTACAGTGTTATAGTTCTTTATAGTGCTGCTTACTACAGTATATATTTTTCCAGGCCTTTTCTTACAAGAAGGTAACAGAGCAATCCTGTCATGGGTGCCTTTAGTAGGGATGGGTTGAAAAACACTGAGGAAAAGGGACTTCAGTAGATCGGGGTCTGGTAGTTCTCCTTCCCCCCCTCCCCTCCCCTTCCCAGCAAAGAACTTGCCACTGCCAGAAACAAAATACTGGACTTAATGCATCAGAGAGCCGGTCTGGTATGCAAAATCCTATAATTCTTCAGCCAGTTTGGAAGGGATTTGTGAATCACACAAAATGTGCATGTAACTTGCTGAAATCAAGCTTTGGAATGGCAATTCCAACATTAATTTATGTAAACAGGAAACTTTTTTCAGCCATTCAGATGTTCTCAAACAGCACATATTTCTTTTATAATATTAATTCTATTTTCTTTTATAATATTAATTCTGTTTGCCCTAAAGAAATGGGGAAATACTTTCACCAAGCCTGCCTTACTTTATCTTTCATACCTGCATACAGACTTGTTTTGCCTATATCCCTTCTTAAGGTTGCATTATTTTATCTTTGAATTTGAAAATCAAGTACATCTGTAAAAACAAAATGCAATACACAGCATTTGCATTCTTTTGAATTCATGTTTCTTAAAGTTTATAGGCTGCATGTTTTATGCATCTCAAGATGGTAGAATTATGTGGATTTCAAGAAAATAAAACTTATTTTCATAAAGGTCAACTGCTAACTGGCTCCAGGTTCATTTAATTTTGATGGTACATAACAGTTGTAATAAAAGGAATAGTGCTGGTAGAAACTTAGAATTGCTATGCAGAGTATATATTTTTATAGCTCCTCCACAAAAAGCATGTCCATTACATTCTCCTTTTTCTCGAAAAAATACAGCTGCAGAATAGGGTCCTATATTCTACTGCTCAATAGGACAGTCTTTCCACAGACTGAATCCAGCCCAATGTACTGTGAGACAGGTAGTTGGAGGGTATCAGGTTACAAACACAGGAATTACTATACCAATTCTGATCAGTTGTCCTATCTCTGAAAGTGGCCAAAGCTAGATGCTTCAGAGCAAGGTATAAGAAAGTTACAATAGACAATTATATAGTAGTCTGCTTTATGGAAAGTTTCTTCCTAATTCCACGAAATGATTTTTGTTAACATCTGGGAGCATGATGCTTTATGGCCCTTACATTTTTGTGTCGTCTGATGTAAATGTGGGTGTTCTTACTACCAACACTACATTGATATTTTAACTAACTTTTAAAATCCAAGAAAGGGGAACTGCAATATGCTTATCTCACATAGTCTTAACTTCGGCTACATGGTAGATTTTAGATTTATTTAAGGAATTCTGGGAGTATTTAGCTAGCAACGTCCAGACCACTGAGGGAAAAGGACTGTTTATGAGTAGATTAGAGCTGATTAAAAACAAAGCAGTATTGAACATCAGCAGATTTTACCAAAGAGATTCTGTGCCTGTGGCCGAGCTCAGTTTATTTGTATTTACCCTTCCTCTGCAACTCCATTTGGAATCCAGTTTACTACCAAATACATGACAAACCATCTATAGTAAACTGTCTAATTAGAGCAGCAGATTGCCAGACTCTTATTGCCAAGAAAAATTAACTTTAAGTTTTCTTTAAATTGACTAAACTTGGTATGGTAGATAATAAGCAGCAGTGGGAGCTGTTCTGCTAATGCAGGGGTGGACAATAATTTTTGATGGGGGGCCACTCCCAAGATTTTGGAAAGTGGTTGAGGGCTGCACTCTTCCATGATATTAATGGAGGAGGGGCAGGGTCTGGGATGGAGGCTGGGTGCAGATAGGAGCTTGGAGAAAAGGATTGGGGTGCAGGAGGGAGAATGGGTGAAGAAGGCAGTTGTGACCTAGGGTAGGGAACTGGGGTGCAGGTTTTGGGATGTGACCTAGGGTAGGAAGGGACTGTGATCTTGAGCAGGAGATTGGAGTGCCAGATCTGGGAGGGGGTCTGGGTGCATGTGGAGTAGTGGGGCAGGAGTGTGGGGCAGAGGGTTGGGGGAGGGAAGGGCTGAGGTACCAGAGAAAGGTTCTCACCAGGAGACTTACCAGCCTGCCTGCCTGCCTGCAGGGCTAAAGGCTTGCAGAACTTAAAAAGTTTCTGCCTGCTTGGCCATATGCTTGAGTGAGTGAGCAGGAGGGTTGTGCTTTGTGGCTGCCTGTTATTCAAACAGTGTCTGTCTAGAAACTGGCCAACGGGATTGTGCTGGGGGCGGGAGCAGCAGCTGAATTTTCCGTCCTCCCCTCCTGACTCAAAGAGAAAGTGCCCTGCAGTCGTGTTTTCTGAGTGACATGTGGGGCAAGCAGGGGACCTTGCCTGGGGCTTCCCACTGCCTCCACGGGCCAGATTTGGTGGGCCGGATGCGGCCGCGGGCCGTATTTTTCCCATGCCTGTGCTAATGTCTGGCATCAAAACTGATACCTACCTACCCTTCTTGAATTGGATTATTTCACTACACGGTGGTGAGGATCTTTCAGGAAATTTAAATTACATTTTTCCCAGGAACTGAACCAACTTCCACTGATGTCCTTTGAGGTCTTTCTTCTTTCTTGTTGCTATGCATGATTGTGATTTTAAAATAGTTGCAGAAATCGCATCTGTCAGATTGGGCTCATGTTTCTATTTGGGACCACTATCAGGAATGGTATGTTTCTTCTCTCTGACACCACTCGCTTTGTAGGCCAAGTTTGCACTGTCTTGCCGAAGGCTGCTGGGTGACGCTTTTTGCTCTTGTGGTCTAGACTTTAGTAGAGTTGAATGAATAGTACAAAGAATTTCCATGAGTACTCTCCCCCACACTAAAAAAACAAGTTCATATTGAATCCAATGGGATTCATGATGTGGGTAAAGTTACTCATGAACAAGATTTTTGCATTAGACTCTAGGGCCTGGTCTATGCTACAGCGGAAGGTCGAAATAAGGTATATAACTTGGAATCAATGTATCTTAAGTTCACATTTCCACACTGTCCACACAATGGAAGCATTTTCCTTACTCCTCACAAAAGGAGGAGTGCCAGACACTGGCCAGAGCTGCCCTAGTGTTCAATGTACAGGTCCATACTAACTCCGCTAAATTGATGCTCCAGAGATTGATCTTCTGGCGTTCAATCTTCCGCGTAGTGTAGACATATCCTAGGTGTGTTATTGATCTCCACAACAAGTAAACCAGATGGGTGCAAGGCCTGCAAAACTGAGTTTCTAGGAGATCTCTTAGGCCTGATTTAGTGCACTGTTGTTTGTTGGAAATTTGTCACTTCAGCGTTTGTTCCTCTCTCATTCCTTTCATAACTAAAGATTTATTGCAATAGGAGTTATAGCTTCCGGGTTACAAGAGTTGTTTTTAACTTCCATGAATTATTCCAGATTTCCTACTTGGTTTCTCCTTAGCGCTGAACTGTTTTCGTGGCCAGTTTGTTTAAAGATTCTGTGCATTAGTGCCAATTTAGTTATTTTTTAGACAGCTGTAACAGGCCAGGCTCTGGCTCCAGCAGTGTCTCTATGTTAGGAGAATCCTCAGCTGCCCTTCTGGCAGTGCAAAGCAGCCATAATGTGGGATGAGGCAGATGTGTTTTCTGGTATCTGAAGTTTTTCCTGGAATCTAAGTTTCTCCTGCATATTCATTGACCCCCTCCACCTAAAGCACAGCTGTAGGTATATTCTATCCCACTATCTTAAATGGAAAGAAAAAAACAACATGTATTAATGTCAAGCACAAAAGATATTGTACAAATTATAGACCCATATCTACGGAGAAGACTGAACTCGGGCTCTAGTTAGAATGCAGATTATTTTCTTCAACTACACCACTTACTGGAGCATGTGTTACTTATACGTGGCATGCCACATGTGGTTTAAATTTAAATGGTAACTTTCTCCTTTTTATTTTTTGTCTCCCCTCATCTTGCCTTCTGTTGCTATCTTTTAAAGCTCCTGGCAGAGGTTAGATGAGCAGGTCTCTTTAGAGCCAACAGCAATATCGCTTTTTCCGTCAGCTGGCGGTGATACTTCATACGGCTGCTTAGAGTATAGATTTCCTTTACATACTTCTCATAGATATACATTAAAATAACATAAAATCCATTCTCTCTGTTTGTTCATCTTAAAAATACATTTCTGTGGCTGCACGTGACTTTTCACTGGTTGCAGGCAACTTTTATTGGATGGATCGTATAGCCGCATCCAGGCAGTTTTAGGTATCTCAGAACCCACAAAGAATGCAGTATCTTTTTTTGCATTGAAGGCATACGTGGAGTAGGGAGAGGAAACTTGGAATGGAATTCTTGGCTATGCATGGTGATTTTTCATCAGTTTGTATTTCCTGCTATATGCATCTTTCGTTTTTAAAAAATCCATTTCTGGCAGTTGGATTGCAAACCCTTTTCGACAGTGGTTGTGAATTTGTTCCTTTTCAATTAAACGTGAACTCCATTCTTCTCCCAGCCACCCATCCCTTCTTTCAGAGCTCATTTCGTGTTCCTGTACCTGTGGGCTACATTACCCTCTTCCACGCTGCCTTCCTTCTGCTTCCATTTCCTTTCCTTTGCTTTGCTACTTCCCCCATTGTTCTCCTCCCCACCTCATGCCATGTTGTCTTATTGGCCTTCGTGCAGTATCCTCCCTTTTCTACATAAGAAGGTAGATCAGGGTTATTCAACTTTGGAAGCCCCGGGGGCCATAATGATATTCACAACACATGCCAAGGGCCGCAATGTAAGTGTGGTTGCATATATATGCAAATATATGCAAATAGCTTCTTTCACACTGACGGGCATGAATATTAAAATTAAGGCAAGACTACACAACACACAGGCCCCATTTAAGTCAGTTCTGCTGATATTAATAAAATGCAGTCTTTACCCAATTTCTACCCATCTGTTACCACTTTTAATGAGCAATGACAGTCCAGGAATTTAACTACTAAAATGCGTATCAACAGAAGGCCATTATATTGACTACTTTTTTGTTTTAGCTCCCACTGTGGGCCGCAAACAAGCAGTCCGCTTGTGGCCCATAGGCCACGTGTTGAATAGCCCTGAGGTAGAGGATTCAAGTGCCATCTGCAGCTTTCCAGCTGCTGATCACCTCCCTCTCCTTCCTCCCCCCCCAGGGCATTTTCTGTTGTGGGAGACAGGGCTAGAACAGAGTGGAACAGCTGGAGATATGAGGCTAGATCAACTTGTGGAAACAGTTGTAGCTCCCCTGAAGTCACTGTGCTGTAAGGAGAGACGCCAGCTAAGTATCTGTCCCATGGGCCTTTGGAAGGCCAGGATCCAGAGGAATAGAGCTCCTTACCATGAATCTTGGCTTGGCAACTGACTCCATACTTGCAAGCACTCCCATAGCATATCTATGTTCTACCCCGACAAGCCTCTGTTGGCTGCCCTGCATCCCTGCCCTTTCTATCTTTGCCTTATGTAATGTGAGCTACTCAGAACAGCAATAACTTGTGGCGTGTATTGCATTATATGGCAACTTATGCTACCCTGAGATGGCACTGTGCCATGTCCAGAAGGTCCTTTGACTACTCCTCTATTATGCATAGTCCTTGGCTATAACACATATGTTGGAGCTGTGCAGGGACAGAGAAGCTACAAGGCAGGGTTGATGCTGATGTATAGCTGCTATGGCTAGTTGAAAAAATGTCCATCCAGCCTTCTTTTGATTTTAAAAAACAAAACAGCTTTCCAACTAAATGTACATGAACAACCATCTGCTTTCATCAAAATGTTCAGATTTAATTAAAAAAACAGAAACTAAATATTTTTTAAACAAAAATCCAAGTACTGATCTTTTTTTTGGATTTTTGTTATTTTGTTTCCTTTTTTTTGAGAATTTTTAGAAAGGAGAAAAATTACTTCCCATCCAGCATTAAGAGCCACCTTTCCACTCTCTGCTTTCTTCTGCCTCTGTCTCTCTTAGCAGCATTTTGGACACTACATGTGGGTGCAGGAAAAAAACCTAGGGTGCTACATCCCTATTCTTCCCTCAATCAAGTCCCTAACATTAGGGTTGCCAGATGGTTTCAACAAAAATACCGGACACACTTGACATTACATCACAATCTACATTACATCTTATTTAGAAAATACCGGACATTTATATTTTCTCAATTTGTTTTCCGAACAGAAAGCTAAAATACTGGATTGTCCTGTTCAAAACCGGACCCTGGCAACCCTACCTAACATCCTACCTCCAGGCTGCCCCGGAGTGCCCCAGGGCTTTTACAGAGGCATTGCAGAAACCATCTGGGCTATGGGGTGAAGGGCAAGAGATTCATACTTACTTTATGGCTCTTTTGTGCCAGCCAAGTTAGTGCAGAGACTGTAAAAGAACAAGAGATCAGGCCTCTGTCATTGCTTATTATGGAAAGCATAGACATGGGTATAAGGGAAAATGTTCTCTGCCAAAAGGTTTTGTGATGTGCCAATAGCTTTTTGACAGTATTTCTAAGATTATAAAAAACCTGAAGTACTGTAAATCTGCATATAGCCCCCCCTTCTATTTGTTACTTACTGAACTGCCCTGAGGGAGGGGGCCATCTAGGTGATGGCAGAATAACATGCATTCAAATTACCAGTGGTATGCAGGCTTTAATCTAGTAAGTGTTGTTTTACCTTCTGGTAACATACGGTATCTTATCCTCAGGGTTGTGCTTGATACTATAATGTACTGATTTGCAATTCCGTGACATATGCTAGTTACCGTGGCACATTAGCTTTCATAAACACAGTCCACCCAGTGCCTTTGGAAGAGACCACGCCAGATGACTGTCATGAAGGATATCTGAGATATCTTATTTAACTTAATGCTAGACCAAATGGAGACACTTTGCAGCAGTGTCTGCCAAATTATTTTCTGAAGACCACAGCCTGGCCATTTGGCTGCCAGTAAAACGATGCGTCCCAAAGCAAGGAAAAGGAGTTGGTAATGCTTTAAAACAGACAGTAGGAAAACAATCCTTAGTAATGTATCAGGCTTTGCTTAGAAGAACTGGGGTTTGCCGATTAACTGGAAACCCAAGTCCTTATATTGCTGAGATGACAAACACGGAGCCCCACTGTTTGAGTCTGGCCAAACAGCGCTTAGCACTGGCCCTGACGAGGATAGTGATGGCTTTATGCCACTTTAGTGCAAAGGGCAGATGTGGCTCCCAGCATAAATAAGATCAGCTTTCAGGCTACTCTAGTTTAACAGCAGCCAGGAGGCTAAAGTGGCAGATGGATGCTGGTGGAATTTGCAAGGGGGGGGTGATGTCCTGTGGCATTTCCCTTTTACAAACTTGGTCCAGTTGTACATCTGCTTTGCCTTATTAGAATAGCACAAAGCAGCCTGGAAGGGGCTAAGAATTGGGACCCCAGAATTTGATTATGCAAGTGGCATTACATTTTCCATAATCAAGGATAAAATTTTGTCACAGAGGTCATGGAAGACACGGACCTCTGTCACATGTTCCCTTCAGCTGCAGTCCCATGCCTGGATGCTGGGTAGGAGCTTTCAGCCCTGGGGGGCCCCTGGAGGGCTGAGCAGCAGCTGGGACCCTGAAGCTTTGAGCCCCTGGCCCTGAAGTTGTCTGGGTCAGCCTCCGGTCATCCCTCTGTCTGCTCCCGCCACCCCCTTTGTTTTTACTAAAAGTCACAGACGGTTGCAGGCTCCCTGGAATTCTGTTTTATTGCCTGTGACCTATCTGTGACTTCTACTAAAAATAACCAGGACGAAATCTTAACTTTACCCATAATGTTCGGATTCTTCACCTGCAGTAGCTACCATTCTCGGGGGGATGAATTACTACGTTTCTTCTGTGTACACCCATCAGACAGTAGGACAGCCATCGCCAAAACGCAGGCTTCTGTTGCTTCCAAAGTGCTTGGAGTTCTCCTCTAGACTCATCTCGGTGTTGACTGACACATGCAGCAGTAGCTCATTACCACTTCAGATGTCAGCATGCTATTTTCCCCCAAGTAAGGGGCCATGGAGGTGTTGAGGATGTCGTTTTTTACTGCAGGATTTGTGTGCATAAATTGCTTCAGGGACTATGTTTACCCTGTTAAAAGGACCAAGTGAATTGTGCTTCTGGGGCCCATATACCTGTTTCCAGGTCAGATCAAAGAAAAGGAGGAAAGGAAGTGATGTCAGACAGCAGATGGATTATTAGGATACGAAGAGTTCATTCTAGCCCAGTGGCCATACACATGGTAAGGTAGAAGGCTTAAATTCAAGGACTTCATCTTGAGATGCATATCAGTTACACACTGTAGGGACAATGACTGTGTCTTTTGAAACTACTGGTATATCCTGAAGTAGGTCAGTAGGTTATGGTCCAATTGCTTTAGTTTCTCTTGAATAACAAAGCTCACAAGTCAGTTGTTGGAGGATCCAGTGTCAAAATCCCTAAAGAGGGAAGTGCTAAACTATAGACCATGCTGCATTTGTGTGGAAACAGACATTTTAGACACAGAATTAGTTGCTATGACTAGCTTTCCTATGAAACGTTTCCAAGATTTCACTGCACACTGTTTATTTTACTCAATAAATTGTTGAACTTGTCACCACACAGTAGGATTTAGCAAGCAAATTGGAAATTAGAATTGAGTGAATAATTCATAAAGATTAATTCATTTTATGAATGTCATCTCTTTTTCTGTTTGTGGATTGACGATCAGTAGACCATGATTTGCATGAATTTATATGTTGATCAAAACAATTCACCAAATAATTTCAGCTCACCACTCTTGGTGTTTAGTTAGCTCACAAGCAGTATTTGGTACTCAGAATTCAAACTGCTTGATTATATATTTACTAGCAGACTTACTCGGCATTGCCCAGGCACTTCGGGGTAGGGGGCTAGTGGTGTGGGGGGTATAGGACTCAAGGCAGGGCCTTGGGGACGTGTGAGGTAGTGCAGAAGGCTGGGGGGTGCAAGAGTGAGGGTTGGGGGTGGAGGAGGGACTTAGGGTGTGGCATCCCATCTGGAAGGGGCCTTCCCCCTCCCAGTGCTGCAGCCAAGGGCTGGGCGGGAGAGAGAGGATTTGGGACGGGGGCTACTTACTCAGTGTGCTGGCAGGCAAGATGGTGGAGCCCCAGCCCTTCTAGCCACTTCCTTGGTGGTGTGACTGCTCCCAATGGACACTCTGTGAGATAGCTTTCCCCTGTGCTCATTGCCCTCAGTGGCCACTCTCATATCATGTCTCTCCAAACAGCAGCCCCTCCCTTTGCATGTTATAGAAAACAGTCCTTTTCCCAGGGCTTCCAGTTGTCCTGGAATAAGCAAACCATGTCCTTGCTTTATGTTAAGATAAGAAGAAGCTGCCTACCAAATTTAGTGGCCCTATCTCTTACTGTTTAGGAAGAGTTCTTAAACAAACGGAGGCACAGATACGCAGACAGACATGCTCTAAAATAGCTCTCTCTCTCTCTCTCTCAATATAGATATATTTCTCTTCCCTGATTGGAAGAGCCTAACTGTTTTTATTTTAAATTATTATGATCGAGAATAAAAATTTGTTCTCTATGAATATTCTGCAGTATTTGCTAAAAAAAAATCCCTCTTTTGGCCAGCATTTCTGCCAATAAATTTGTTCACTTGAAGTCAGTTGGAGCAATTTCATTTACGAATTCAAATACATATTTGTGGTCAACATTTTGAACTTTTCACCTTGCTGTAATAGGTATTCTCATTTCTAGTTCTCTCACAAACTCTTTGCATGTGATAACTCTACATAGATGTTCATACTCGCCAGAGTACAACATGTACCATTTCAGTATGCACTTTGAAAACATGGAAATATCTCTTTTTCCCTCTGCTCAGTGGTCATATATTAGGTCTACGTTAGACAGAATTTCAAATGTTTGGTTATCAGGTCTTTGAAAACATTGATGAGCGCAGAATAGCAGACAAATTGTCACTCGCTAGCATAGCTGTTCATAATACTCTCTATAGCCCTGCAGGGAGTGACACTTTCTCTTTTTTCAGTTTTCACATGTCCTCACCTTATCTTAACTTTACTAGATCTTTTATTTCAGAACTGGAAACTAGTGTAATCTCTTCAGCTACACTAATCTGCAGGAGTTCTTCCAAACCTTCCCTCTATACGCTACAGATGTGACTTTAGGGTCACACTTACATGCAGAAATACCATTGGTTGCAGTATGTCGCATTTTGGACATTTAAAAATTTTCATGTTACTACTGTAGTAGGGTATTGTGCTTTGCCTCTCCCTGGTATACTTGTTGCAACAATCTCTGCTTAAGGGCTTTTTCTTTATATTGTCTTGTGGTTAAGGACTTGCTCCTGTAAGCTGACATTAACCTTATGAAACACGCCTCTGGTTCTTATCGCTTTCACGGACCAGTTCGTCATATAAGATGCTCTGTCTGTAGTGGCTAGAGTGCTGTAATAGAGTGAATAGCAACTCCAGTAAATAGTTGTAGTTTATCCAGCTTCTTTTATTTTCTTGAACAAATAGTGAAGAACAGCTACAAAAAACAAAGCTGATGTATCTAATGCTTACATTGAACTTCTCCACTGCAATGCCATTCCCTGCAGGGATCTTTCACTGTAACTAAATGAATACCCCTCAGTAGATTGTACTTTATACTATCACTTCAACATTACTGACAACCAAGCCCAAACATCTCTTATGTAAGCAGCCGGCAGAAACCCGGCTAGAAATTTTAGCGTTGTGCACAGCCCTCCTCATGTCCTCTAATACAGACCTTTTCATGGTAAAGATGCTTTATTAAAAATAAATGATTGAACGCCTTAGTGGTCAAGTGTACCCATCTCATGCCATGTGCCTGTTGTTGCCACCTACAGGTTGGAGTTTCTCTCAGAAAGATTGTTAGAATGCACCACGTTATCCTGAAAGAAGACGTTATGACAGGGCTACTCAACTTTGGAAGCCCCGGGAGCCACAGTGATACTCACAGCACATGCCGAGGGCCGCAACTTAAGCGTGGTTGCGTTATAGATGCAAATAGATGTACAAATGTATGCAAATAACTTCTTTCACACTGATGGGCATGAATACAAAGATTAAGACTTAAGCCATGGCGCTGGACCCAAACATGGCCGGTGTGAGCCAGTCAGCACCTCTCAGGCTCTGCTCATAAGGGTAAGCAGCCAGCACTTCCCACAATGCCCTGGCATTCCTGGCACCTCCTCTCTGGGGACTAGAAACGCCGACACCCTGTACCCATCTGTTCTAGCCAGCCCACCCGCTTGCGTCTTTCAGTGCTCACCCTGCCCGGGAGACGCCTCGCCATTATGGAGCATGTTCCCAGTGGAGGCCATGTTTAAAGGATCCCATCCTCAGGCCATGTGCTGAGCCCCACATAAATCCAAACCGCACTGCGGGCCGCAAACAAACAGGCCAGGGGCCGCATGCAGCCCCTGGGCCACGTGTTGAGTAGCCCTGCATTGTGGGATCATTCCTATCAGAATGCCATTTCTTTGTACTTTAGAAATGTATTTGTGTAGTACCTGTGTTCACATATACACATGTGTTCAGGAATATAGGTATGTATTTATAACTAGAAGATTTACCTGGTGTTGCTTGGATCCTTAATTCATTTTTGCTTTGTGGAAAATGAAAATGGCCATGCTTCATTTAAATCATAGCTCTGGGGTAGGGCTGGGGTTGAGGGGTTCAGTGTGCAGGCTGCCCTGGGGAGAGAGGATTACCCTAGCCCTCTCTCACCAGAGCAGCTTGGAGCTAGGTGAGAAGTGCTTCTCCATGGCTGCTGGAGCTCCAGCAGGCACAGCGAAGGGAGGGATGCCTGCCCCTGATGGTGCGGGGTCCACATTCATCTTCCCCCTGCGCACCTCAGCCAGAGTGAGGAATGCAGCAGACTGTACACTTTCTCCTTGCTCTCTGAGGAAGGGAAACAGCCAGTGATGTTCCCATCCAAATGAGGGGGGAGGAGCTTCAGCCCCCCTGCCTTTCCTAAAGGACACTTGGGGAGGGGGATGCTCAGGGCTGGAGCATTCCTGGACCAGGGCGGTGGGGGGGGGGGTGTGCATCCCTTTCACATGCCTGGTGATTCTGTCTCTTTTCTGCATGGTTTTATGAGAAGCAATCCCATTCCAGGCACACACATCCCATTTTCCTGGCACAGCCAAACCCTGAATTTGCTTTAAGTTAGGAGAAGAGGAAGCTGCATACTGAATTTGGCGGTCCTAGCTCTTATTGTTTCGGAGGAGTTCTTGAACAAACAGACACATGAACAGACAAACACACAAACTCTCTAAAATACATAGTAGATAATCCAAAGCTTCAGGGGACAGCTGAGTTAGTCTGTACAGAAAAAAATAACAAATGGTCTGATAGCACTTTATAGACTAACAGAACATGTAGATCAGGGGTCCCCAGAGCGGTGCCCCGAGGCATTTATGTGCGCCCGCCTAGTGACCAGGGCTGGCCCGAGCCATTCTTGTGCCCCTGGTGTATGCGCGGTTCCCGCCCCGGGCGCCCGGCGCATGCGCAGTGCCACCCCTGGGCATGCGGCGCATGCACGGCCCCCACCCCCAGGCACATGCGGTGCCACCCCTGGGCGCGCGGCGCATGTGCGGTGCCACCCTTGTGGGCGCAGCAGCCCCAAAAGGTTGGGGATCATTGATGTAGATGGTATCATCAGCTTTCATGGGCACAGCCCACTTCCCATGAAAGCTCATGATACCATCTACCTTGTTTGTTAGTCTATAAAGTGATACTAGATAATGTACCTCCATATGTGGGTGTGAACATTATAGACAGGGCAGGAAGTTAAGTCGTATAGATAGTAAGATAGTGTAGTAAAGTTGCTTGTAACTGTCAAATCAATTGTTCGGGCTGAAAATTTACATGCTGGCTCTCTGCTTCAGGCTGAATTTTTTGCAAAGATTTTCAGCAAAAAAAATTGTTCAGCCTTTTCTAAGAATGAGATTAGAAAAAAACACGTTGTTTTGTCCATGTTTTAAAAAACAGTCTTACCATTTCACACAATCTCTAGCAGCTCTCTACTCTGGAGCAGGGATCTCCCTAGATTCAGGGATGTGCTTTTTGATGAACAAACTACTCCACAGTCAACCTGTGGAACTTCTTGCCAGAGGATATTGAGAAGGCAAGGTCTTCAACGGAGTTCAAAAAAGAACTAGATAAATTCAAGGAGGACAGGTCCTTCAATACCTTCAATGACTATTAACCAGGATGGTAGGAATGGTGTCCCTAGCCTCTTTTTGTCAGAAGCTGGGACTGGGCGACAGGGGATGGATCACTTGATGATTGCCTGTTCTGCCCATTCCTTCTGGGGCACCTGGCATTGGTCACTATGGTCAGTGGATCAGTATGGCTGTTCTTATGTTCATTCATGTCAGTTTCCTCCTTCTGCTCTGTAGTACTTGGATGCCAGTAGGGGGAACCTTGTGAGCACATGAGAGGCAGTCTCTGTGCTATCAGTTTCTGTGCCTAGTGCCAGAGCTGCCCATAGCAGCTGGACTGGAGGGAGAAATTGCACTGAAAACCCTGCTCAGATCTGCAGTCCTGGGTTAAAGTTTGCTCAGTCACTCTGTGGGGATGGGGAATACACATACTAGTTGACATGTAATAACTGTGATGAGATTCTAGCCCAAACACAAAATATTAACTACACGTCCCTGATACGATATCGCAAAATGATTTTTTTCCCTTCACCTCACAATCAGCATGCATTTACAGCCCAAATATGTGGCGGGTCGGGTCACTGTGGGGAAAACAGATGTTATTTTTTGCAGTGAGGTCTGTGAAGAGTCAGAAAATCCAATTTTGCTTTGCTTGACCTGAAGCAATCATCACTTTCCTGTTTGCAGAAACTACAGTTGCATTTTATTTTTTAAATCGATGTCCCAGATAATTCCCTCCCTCTTAATAGAGTATTTCCATGTTTGTTATTTCCCCCACCAGCCCGTCTTTGACAGAAAACTTCTCCTTCTACACATGAACCTGAGTCATAACAGCACCCTTCCTTCATTGAGGGAGACTAATATAACCACAGGTTTCACTGTAAAGTGACCCCAGTGACTCCAAACCCTCCGTGGTCTGGGGAGAGACTTTGGATCTCTCACACTGCAGTGCATTGTTGCTAACTGTGAGGGCCAGTAGGCCAATGCCCATCCTGTAGCATCAACTGTATTATTTGGTATAAATGAATGACACTATCTAGTTATACCATATGTGCCGGCATAAATGGGCTTGGTTTAGATGAGCTGGTATGTTGTGACTGCTGCTTCTCCTATTAGTCATAACCTTGTCGCTTTTATCATGTATCCACTACCCCCAATTGGATCCGTGTGTTTATAGTCAAAATGTAAGCTCGGTGGCAAGCTGTGTCCTTTTGTTACATGTGTGTAAAGGTGTCACATCTCATATTACTGCCATAAAATGGTTTAGCTAGTTTTTAGGCTGAAAAGCTCACATTTGCTCTCCATTGCTCTATCTGCTCTGTACCTTTTTAATTCAGGAACATTCCACAAATAAGATCCAGGTCCTTCTGTGTAAAGCTATTATTCATTAATAATACAATACAGCTTATTGGCATTTGTTCTTCCTCTTTGCTGTGACCTGACCCAAATGTAAGCAGCTGTTCACAGAAAAAAAAAAAGGTTATTTGTATGCAGAGAGGCTATTTTCCTTTTTTCATAACATTTCAGACATGACAATGTACAGTATTCTCCTACCCAGGATATCCAATGTCAGATCAAAGTAAGTGATATTAACCTCATCTATTATTAAAGCGAGTCTTCTAAATATAATTCAATACAGGTTTACAGTGTCAAACCCCACATTTGGCAGCCTTTAGTTCTATCTGTGGTTAAGGGTGTGTCTAGACTCAGATATACATGTGGCAAAAAAAGCGGGGAGAGAGTTCTGAAGAAGAGAATTCACCTATTCTAACTGAACCCTACATTATTTTGTCTGATGGTAATGGCAGTTCTCAATAGTATTATTATTTATTGTTTGTCCTGGGGTAGCACCTACAGATGCCAGCCCTGTTGTGCTAGACACTTTAGGGAACACCCCTTTAAAACATAATATTTGATGGGCACTCTTTATCCAAGACTTATTTGTTGCTATCAAGAAGATAGGCTAGTATGATCTGAGGCTATGCTAGTGGAAATTAGCAATATGATTAACCTCTTCACTGCTGAGAGTTCCCACAACTTTCTTGTGCTAAAAAATAGTGTGATAATTGGCTAATCTCCTTCATAATGTCTATACTCATGTATAGCTTATTTTTCCTTTTAAATCATGTACTTCTTAAAGTGTTGGGATCACATGATCAGAACATTCTATTTAAGAATGTAATCAATCTGGATATTTTCCCGGGAGTACACTGGAGATGATGATCTACATATCTACACCATGAAGTTCTGAATGACTGAAATACTTATTTTGGGGCCTGATTCTGTGAGATGCTGGGTGACCTCACTTCCTGCTAATTTCACTGGGACTTCATGGGATCAGGCCTGAGTGTAGTTTCAGAAAATATATGTGTGCCCCAGAATATTTGGCTAATATTTGGATGCATATTTAACTGGGATAGTATTTCAGGTGTGAAATGTAAATTTACTCACTTCGGGCATGTCTACACAGCAGTGTTATTTCGGAATAACTAATGTTATTCCAAAATAACAAAGAGTGTGTCTACACAGGAAGCCATTATTTCGAAATAATGGAGAGCTGGAGGTCTTCCTACTCTGACTTCCTGCTGTGTAGACAGCGCCAAAAGCTGAATTAAGCTGTTTGGACTTCAGCTATGCAATTGACGTAGCTGAAGTTGCGTAGCTTAATTCTACTTTTACCCTGCTGTGTAGACATGCCCTTAGTAACATCTTCAAGTATTCTATCAAGATTTAGATTTCTTTTGTTGATTCTTAATCTATAGTCTATATTTTAATTTAAGCTCTATATAAAACACATGTACATACTGACTAGAAATTTAACAAGTACATAGGCGTAAATATAAAAAGTAATTTTAATATAAATATTTTTCTAAACATTTCCTCCTGTGATTCACTAATAAAATAGGAGACCTCTATTTGTGCACATTTGTTACTTAGGGTGGGTATCTTGATTATTGTGATACCATGTGTAAGCCTTTTCATAGGAGAACAGATTGTTGGGGATAACTTCTTGGTTCAAGTGCCGAAGGAACCGACCAGGGGCCATGCGCGACTTGACCTGCTGCTCACAAACAGGGAGGAAACTAGTAGGGGAAGTAGAGGTGGGTGACAACCTGGGAAGCAGTGATCATGAGATTGTAGATTTCAGGATCCTAATCAAAGGAAGAAAGGAGATTAGCAAAATACATACCCTGGACTTCAGAAAAGCAGACTTTGACTCCCTCACAGAACTGATGGGCAGGATTCCCAGGGATGCTTATATGAAGGGGAAAGGAGTCCAGGAGAACTGGCAGTATTTTAAAGAAGCCTTATTGAAGGCACAGGAAGAAACCATCCTGATGCGCAGTAAGAAAAGCAAATATGGTAGGCGACCAGATTGGCTTACTGGGGAAATCCTTGGTGAGCTTAAACACAAAAAGGAAGCTTACAAGAAGTGGAAACTTGGATACATGACTGGGGAGGAGTATAAATATATTGCTCGAGAATGCAGGGGAGTTATCAGGAAGGCGAAAGCACAACTGGAATTGCAGCTAGCAAAGGATGTGAAGGGTAACAAAAAATGTTTCTTCAGGCATGTTAGCAATAAGAGGGTGATCAGAGAGGGTGTGTGGCCCTTACTGGATGAGGGAGGTAACCTAGTGACAGATGATGTGGGAAAAGCTGAAGTACTCAATGCTTTCTTTGCCTCTGTCTTCACAAACAAGCTTCAGGGGGTAGCTGAGTTAGTCTGTACAGGTAAACTGAAAAAACAAGTAGTCGTCTGGTAGCTCTTTATAGGTCAGCTCCCAGACTAATGCACTAGGCAACGCAGTATGGGAAGGAGGTTGACAGCCCTTGGTGGGGAAAGAACAGGCTAGGAACTATTTAGAAAAGCTAAACATACACAAATCCATGGATTTAATGCATCTGAGGGTACTGAGGGAGTTGGCAAATGTCATTGCAGAGCCTTTGGCCATTATCTTTGAAAACTCGTGGAGATCGGGAGAGATCCCGGATGATTGAAAAAAGGCAAATGTAGTGCCCATCTTTAAAAAAGAGAAGCAGGACAATCCAGGGAACTACAGACCAGTCAGCCTTACCTTAGTCCCCGGAAAAATCATGGAGGGGATCCTCAAGGAATCCACTTTGAAGCACTTGAAAGAGGGGAAAGTGATCAGGAATAGTCAACATGGATTCACGAAAGGCAAGTCATGCCTGACCAATCTGATTAGCTTCTATGATGAGGTAACTGGCTCTGTGGACATGGGAAAGTCAGTGGATGTGATATACCTTGACTTTAGCAAAGCTTTAGATATGGTCTCCCACAATATTCTTGCCAGCAAGTTAAGGGAGTATGGATTGGATAAATGGACTGTAAGATGGATAGAAAGCTGGCTAGAATGTCAGGCCCAACGGGTAGTGATCAACAGCTCGATGTCAGGTTGGCGGTCGGTTTCTAGCAGAGTGCCCCAGGGATTGGTTCTAGGACCGTTTTTGTTCAACATCTTTATTAATGATGTGGATGAGGGGATGGATTGCACCCTCAGCAAGTTTGCAGATGACACTAAGTTAGGGGGAGAGGTAGATGCACTGGAGGGCAGGGATAGGGTCCAGAGTGCCCTAGACAGACTAGAGGATTGGGCCAAAAGAAATCTGATGAGGTTCAACAAGGACAAGTGTAGAGTCCTGTACTTGGGATGGAAGAATCCCAAGCATTGTTAAAGGCTGGGGACCGACTGGCTAAGTAGCAGTTCTGCAGAAAAGGACCTGGGGATTACAGTGGATGAGAAGCTGGATATGAGTCAACAGTGTGCCTTTGTAGCCAAGAAGGCTAATGGCATATTAGGTTGCATTAGGAAGAGCATTGCCAGCAGATCCAGAGAAGTGATTATTCCCCTTTATTCGGCTCTGGTGAGGCCACACCTGGAGTATTTTGTTCAGTTCTGGGCCCCCCACTACAGAAAGGATGTGGACGCATTGGAGAGGGTCCAGCAGAGGGCAAGCAAAATGATTAGGGGGCTGGAGCGCATGACCTATGAGGAGAGACAGAGGGATTTGGGTTTGTTTAGTCTGCAGAAGAGAAGAGTGAGGGGAGATTTGGTAGCAGCCTTCAACTTCCTGAAGGGAGGTTCCAAAGAGGATGGAGAAAGGCTGTTCACAGTAGTGACGGATGGCAGAACAAGGAGCAATGGTGTCAAGTGACAGTGGGGGAGGTCTAGGTTGGATATTAGGAAAAAGTATTTCATTAGGAGGGTGGTGAAGCACTGGAATGGGTTACCTAGGGAGGTGGTGGAATCTCCATCCCTAGAGGTTTTTAAGTCTTGGCTTGACAAAGCCCTGGCTGGGTTGATTTAGTTGGAACTGGTCCTGCCTTGGGCAGGGGGCTGGATTTGATGACCTCCTGAGGTCTCTTCCAGCTCTATGATTCTATGATTCTAGATTCCTAGAGGACCATCTCCACTTGTGCTGTGAATTTTGTCATTCATGATCTCTTGCATTCACATTCTCTTTATTGTGCAGGCCAGCCTGCAGTGACAGCCTGTGTGTCTTTGCTTTCTGGAATGCAAGGACCTTTTTAAAGTGTGTGATTCAGGTTCCCCCTTTTGCCTGATGTCATATTTATGTACCAAAACCTGATACTTTTAAAAATTGTGGTTACTTACACTGATCCTTCTCCAAGGATGTTTGAAGTGAGGAAGGTCAGAAGGACTATTGAGGGGGAAGGGTCTCAGATGGGTAGCTGCATTAGTCTGTAACTGTAAAAACAATGAGCAGACCTGTGGCACCTTAGGGTATGTCTAGACTACATTGTTTTTTCGAAAAAACTTCACCTGTGTCCACACTGCAATCGCGTTCTTTCGAAATTAAATCATAAGAACGCAGGGTTTTTTTTGACATTGGTAAATCTCAAATTACGAGGAAGAACGCCTTTTTTGAAATAACTCTTTTGAAAAAAGGCATGTGTAGGCGCAGAACAGGGACATTTTTTGAAAGAAGAGGCAATCGAAAAAAGCACAGGTGCCCTGGTGGCCATTCTGTGAATAGCAGGCAGGGCTTTCTTTCGAGAGAGCATCTGTGCAGTCTGGATGCTCTCTTTTGAAAAAGCAGATCACTTTTTCGATCCGGTTTTGAGGTGTGGATGCTCTCTTTCGAAAGAACCTTGCAGTCTAGATGTACCCTCTGAGGCTAACAAATTTATTGGGTGTCAGGGCTGTTCCCCACTCTGGCACTTCGAGTGCAGAAGGTGGGGGCCTGCAAGAGACTTTAAAAATACCCTGCCTCTTTCTGCCTAAGAGCTCCTCAAGGTCACAGATCCCCTGTCCTTGGGAGGTAGCTGCCACCACCAAGTGAAACAAAATAGACCTCTTTCTTCTTGAACCCAGGAAGGAAGCACTTGCACTTCTACTCCCAAGCTCTTTTACCACAAAAGAGCTCAGAAAAAATAGAAAACAAACTGCAGTCTCTGGTAGCTGACCTCTTAGTCTTAGGTAGGAGTGGCCCGAGGCCAGCTGCGGCAGCTGGTGCCCCACACGGAAGGCGCGATCGGCGCCCCTGCCTGCTCGGCTGTCAATGGCCGTGACATAATCACGGGCCCCCCCAGTGCCCCGTGACGTCATCATTGGGCGCCCGGGCCGGTGGCGCCCTAGGCAACTGCCTAGTCTGTCTAGCCTCACGGGCCACCCCTGGTCTGAGGCATGCATACACACACAGACCTCCTGTTTCTTTCCAGAACACAAGAATCAAATCATTGCCTTAAAAAAGGTGATTTTATTAACAAAAGAAAAATATATACTTCAGGCGTGGGCAACCTGAGCCTGAGAAGAAGCCACAGTTTACCAATGTACCAAAGAGTAATTTGTCAGAAGTCCCCATCAGGTGCTTCTTCTCCCGTCTCCAGTATCTTTTGCCCACCAGCAGCCCCACTGATTAGTGCCTCCTCTTCCTTCCCCGTGCCTCCTGCCCACTGCAATCAGCTGTTTCATGGCACTCAGGAAGCTCTGTGGAGGAGGGAAGGAGTGAGGGTGCTTGGAGGAGGAGGTGGAGCCAAGAGTTGAGCACTGAATATTGGCACCTGTAGCTGCAGCCCTGGAGTCAGTGCCTGAGCAAGGAGCCACATATTAACTTCAGAAGAGCCACAGGTGGCTCCAGAGCCACAGGTTGGCCACCCCTGGCATTCTTGGTTGCTAGGTGTTACAGAGCAACTAAGAAAAGAACAGATCAAAACCACAAAGCACCATAGCTCTTTGGGCTATAGCTTAAATGGTGAGTGGGAGAGGGAAAGCATGGATTCACACAGAGAAGTTTAACCAAGCAATCAAAACAGAAAAATACCCTGATCATGACTAAATACACACTTTCCCTTATTTACTCATGATCCCTTCATGGTTCAGTCCACTTCCATACCCCTGAATTCTTTGGAGGCATGGTAGTCCTGTCTGGGTTTAAATCATTCTGTGTCTCTCAACTCCTGGCTTAATTCACACAAAAAGCAAGCAAGCAAGGTGTCTATATACAATTCAGATTTCAGCACTGTATCCCATTGGTTCTTGTGGCTTTCTGCCAACATCCCTGCTAGCTACCCAACTTTAACCCTTTAGTCTCTGGTTGCTGGCCAACACTCCTCCTATCTGTCACATTAGGTCATGAGCTTTACTGAGGAGAAGTTCAGCTCTCCATTTCCAGAATCCTCTTTTTCTGTAGTTTAAGATAAGGGGCCCAGATATTTAAATATATTTAAGGCTATATCCACACTGCCGTTTTTTTTCTGCAGAAGATATGCAGATGGCACTCTCTTTTGCATATCTTCTGCTGATCCTTTTTGCGGAAGAGGTTTTGCCACTAAAAAGCCCCATGTAGACGGGGCCATTTGTCAGAAAAAAACCCTTTCGCGCAAGATCCCTTATTCCTCAAAAAATGAGGTTTACAGGATCTTGCGCAAAAAGGGTTTTTTTTCCGACAAATGGCCCTGTCTAGACAGGGCTTTTTAGCCGCAAAACCTCTCCCGCAGAAAGGGTCAGCAGAAGATAAGCAAATGAGAGTGTGATTTGCATATCTTCTGCCGAAAAAAAGTGGCAGTGTAGACATAGCCTGAGTGTTGCTGCATTTAACATTGCCTAAGCTTCATTTTAAAAAGGGACTAAGGCATTTGAGAGCCAAAAATTTTTGACAGGTGATGAGATTTAAGCTCTAAGTCAATTTTGACAAAGATGCAAAAACTCCTAAATCAGATATGTGTTTCAATGCTGAATGCAATAATGCCATTAAAAATCTGGGCCTCTGTTTATGTACCAAGGTATCTCACTGCTGAGTTACTGTTTTAGTATCAAAGTGGGGAAGGATTCTCAATTAATTGTGGCCTGAGGTGCAGCGCTGGGTGCAAAGAGGCAAACACTTTCTATGCAAAATTTTGAAAATTGTATTTTTAAAATATTCACTGAGTTTCCCATTTTTTAAATTTAAAGATGTTCAGTTAGTGGTGAAAAACCTGAAAAAAATCTCCTTTTCATAGTGGAAAAAGGGGAGAGAGAGACCCTGAAAACCAAGAGGTTTTCAATTCTCAAGAAATGAAACAAACTTTCTTTTTTTTTTCTTGAAAAAAATTGAAATTTTTGAAGGCAACAGATTTTTCCAGAAATGTTCATTGACTTAAAAAAATTTTTTTTTACCTAAAAGAGGGGAAAAATTGCAAAAATCTCTACTCAGTGGTATGCTTGACTGGATTTTGTATCCTCAGAGTATGTCTATACTGCCGTTGGGAGGTGGCATTGTGGTATGTGTAGACCCTCAGGTTGAGGGCCCCAGAAACAGTTTACTTGACAGGTGAAAGGAAGCAAAAAGTAAGAGTTTGTGGTGGGGAGCAGTTTGTAAAAGGCTGGAGACGCTCCAACAAAGCTGAAATGTTTTGTATTTTTTGGCTTTTTCAAGTAGAGAGGCAAGGGCAAATCGGTAAAACAACACCTGTTAAGTTACCCTCCACTGACATGCGGGAACATGAACTAGGCCTATTAGTGAGACTTCAGTTAAATCTCTTTGTGGTTGTATTGCTGTGCTCATATTGTGTGACAGTCACTGTCCCTGAATTGAGCGAGTAGGTGTATTCTGCCCCTTAGGTAATTACCACCAGGGCTCCCTATGTATGTGTTCATTGCAGGGGCGTGATATCTTTAAAAAGTGATTGATGATCGACTGTGTTGTGATTACATCTAGCAGTGCTACAATCTCCGGCTATGTCTACACTGCAATTTTTTGCAGAAGAGGATATGCAAATGGTGTGCTAATTTGCATATCTTTTTCTGATTCTTTTTCCGGAAGAGGTTTTGCTGATAAAAAGCCCCGTGTAGATGGGGCCATTTGTTGGAAAAAACCCCTTTTTCGCAAGATCCTTTATTCCTCAAAAATCGAGGATTACAGGATCTTGCGAAAAAGGAGTTTTTTCTGACAAATGGCCCCGTCTACATGGGGTTTTTTAGCAGCAAAACCTTTTCCACAAAAAGAATCGGAAGAAGATATGCAAATGAGCATGCCATTTGCATATCCTCTTATGCAACCCCCCCCCCCCACAGTGTAGACATAGCCTCTGACAGAGAGGCTGGAGCGGGGAACCCACTTCCAGGTATGAGTACAACCACTGCTAAAGTTATGCATGCCCTACCCTGGGATGTGGGTGTTTCTAACCTGGCTTACACAGGGACCTGGGGTTAATTTCCACTGTTACATACTTGGTATAGTCAGTAAGCATGAGAATTAAAAATAGGGGAGGCCTGGCCCTATCAAAACCTAAAGTCACAAGGGCAGGGCCATTCCTAAGGCGGTGCAGGGCCCGGGGCAATGCCCCCACCCTACCTCTTTTCACCCCTGCTCCACCCCATCCCACCCCCACTCCATCCCTTCCCCAAGCCTGAAAACATCCACTCAGTGTGCAGCGGCAGTCAAAAAAGCAAACAGAATGTTAGGAATAATTTAAAAAGGGATAGAGAATAAAACAGAAAATACCTTATTGCCTCTATATAAACCATGGTACACCCACATCTGGAATACTGCGTACAGATGTGGTTGCTAGGACTTTAACAGGGTTCCAAAAAGAGCTAGATAGATTCATGGAGGTTAGGTCCAACAATGGCTATTAGCCAGGATGGGTAGGAATGGTGTCCCTAGCCTCTGTTTCTCTGGGGGTGGGTGACAGGAGAGGGATCACGTGAGGATTACCTGTTGTGTTCCCTTCCTCTGGGGCATCTGGTATTGGCCACTGTTGGCAGACAGGATACTGGGCTGGATGGACAGTTGGTCTGACCCATTATAGCCATTCTTATGTTCTTAAGCCCCACCCCTGCTCCTGCCCCACCCCGCATCTTTTCACTCATGCTCTGCCCCCTCTTACCTCCTATTGCAACCCTTCCCTGAAGCCCCCACCCTGGAGCTATGCAATCCAGGGGATTACTGGGGGGCCTGGTGCAGGGCAGAGGCAGGGGTCGGCCCCCCTGTACTCATTGCAATGGCAGGAGCTGAAGCGACCCAGCAGCCTGCTCCACTCCTCTGTCCATCTCCCAGCCCACCGTGCTCGGCTACACCATGACAATGGGAAGTGGAGCTCTCCAGCCCCAGCCTGCTCCCCTCTGCTCCCCAAGCCCTGCATCGCTCGGGGGAGCAGAGTGAGCTGGGACTAAGTCGCTCTGCTTGCTGCCACCATGTGAAGCCGAGCGCAACAAGCTAGGAGGTGTGCGGCAGAACCCAGCAGGCTGCTAGCTCGCTCCTGCTCCCATCGCCGCAGTAAGTTTTGGGGGTAGTGGGAGCCTGCCTACCGCCCCGTGCCAGGCCTTCCAGGTAATCCCCCAGGCCTCTCTGGGCCCTATGGGTCTTGCCCATAGGACTGTTGAGGCATCCGCCACAGTGCCCCCCCCCAAAGCATGGAGCCTGGGGTCACAGCCTAAACCGTCCTATAGACGATGCTGCACAAGACTAAGGACAGAACATACTATAATTCTGAGCAATGGATGACTTCTTAAAACTTGAAATAGAACTAAAATTTAGAGATCTCTCATCCTTGGGCTTTTGCAGGAATGTCAGTGGATCTTAGGCCTTTCTGTGGCTCGTTCTTCCCACTTACCTCTGAGTCTCTCTCGTGGTTTCACTCTGATTGCTCTGCAATATGTATCGGGGCCACAGAGTCACAACAGGGCACTTCTGTGCTGCCAACTGGTTTGTGGTCAGTTGGGTGCACAAACCGACGCTGTTTGAGTGCTGATAGGTTCTTTGCAGGAGTGAAGTGACTGCCTGGTACTCCAGCAGACCAGCCTGACCAGACAAGTTGCATCATTGCTGTATTGCTCAGGGAGGCGACTGTTTCCACTCGCTGCGGAAGCGAGGGGAAGAGAACAAAGGACACGGACAAATGCAATTACTAAAGCAAATCAAAGTATTGAGCCATCTGTTCCGCAGCCACCGGAAAACCAATGAGCTGCAGGGAAATGGCAGAAAATATGCTCAAAACTGGGCAAAAATATGGATGAGAAATGAAGCAGCTGAAAAGGGATAGTAGTCTGGAGAACACCAGAACAGACCAACACAAACAACAAAAAGCAGGTTGAGGCCAAAAATGTGTAACCCACATACTTGCTGGGGGCAGAGCACTGTCCCATCGAATGGAACTGAGACCACTTACAGAGAGACTAACGGGTTTGCTGTACAGCAGCCGTGGCCAACCCGCGGCTCTTCCCACCCCTCCCCCCGTGGCTTGCAAAGCTGCCCCCGTGCTCTCAAAAATGGCCCTCTCCTCCCAGCTCCCTGTGCTGAACACGGCAGGGGAGCCGAGCCGTCTGGCATAGCCATTAAAGAAGGAGAATTAAAGATGGCATCGGCCGGTGGAAGTCTGATGTGGCCAAAATGTGTTTTCTTAAAGGGGCAGAGTTGTTTTTGTTTTTGTTTTTCGCTCAACCAAATGCAACTGGGGGCTCCTTTTAAAGGGTCAGTCCTTTATGATGTTGTTGTTGCTTGACAACTTTGCCCTAGTTCTTCGTGCTCGATCCACTGATATCTTGGCTCTTTGCCCAGCCTGAGCTCATAGGCAGCTGGCTTTTAGATGATGTCATAGGAGGTCATGGCTTTAGCCCCTCATGTCCTAGGCTGCATCTTGCCTGCCGACAATGCAGGGCTGTTGGTGTTACAAGTGTAATAAGAAAAGCCACCCTAAAACACAGTTGGAGGAAACCACTATGCAACCTGACTTGCGTAAATTTCCTTCCTTATCTCCCCAATGCATGTTCATTTTTCACGGGAAGTGCTTACTGAACTTGGCTCCAGAGGAGTGAAAATAGGTGGCATTTATTGATTTGAAATGGTACAATACAGCAGAAGCCTCAAATGTCCTCCTTGCCTCATGGGTGAAAAGAACCACTGGAGGCCAGCAGCTCTGACAAGGGGTCCCAGGAGGGCAGTTTCTGAGATAGGAATCATGCCTTCCTGAAATGCTGAAGAAATGCATAAAAGTAATCCAGGGAGCTGCTGCTGTGTATTTTTTAAAAGGTGGGGAGAAGAATTGTAGATTGTATGAAACAACATAAAACCCGGGAAGCTTTTTCAATCACCTCTATAGTTTTGTGAAATTCTTACTTCCCTGGAGTTTGTATGAGTCCCAAGAAATCTGAATGTCATTTAAAGAAACATCTTAATTGTACAGTTACAGTACAATTAAAGGGCTGTGGCTGGTGGTTTTGATATAAAGATAGAAGAAACCCTGAGGCAGTGGCATTCTAGAAGAGACAATTAGTGGCAGTGCTACGTGCAACGGAATAGAAGGATGAGAGAGAGAGACAGGGAGAGACAGAAAGATCAGTGTAATGATGTTTTCCTTAAAACAACCATATTATAATGAGAACCATTGCAGTGCTGGAAGTTAGTCTAAAGTGCTAGAGCTGTTAAGAGTATGAGTCAGTTTTTGATCAGCAGAGCTGCGAAAGAGAGAAAGGATACTTTGTTGGTTAGCCAGTGGGTTAAGACTCAGGAGACCTAGATTCAATTTCCCACCCCTGGCACAGGCTTCCTGTGTGTCCTTGGGCAAATTACTCAGTTTCTCTGTGTCTCATTTCCATGATTGTACAGTCAGAATATTGCTTTGTTACATCACAGAGCGTTGTACGACTAATGTCATTAATGTTTATGAGCTGCTCAGCTTTTACAGACCAATCAGCCTTACCTCAGTCCCTGGAAAAATCATGGAGGGGATCCTCAAGGAATCCACTTTGAAGCACTTGGAAGAGGGGAAATTGATCAGGAGTAGTCAAGGTGGATTCACAAAGGGCAAGTCATGCCTGACCAAACTGATTAGCTTCTATGATGAGGTAACTGGCTCTGTGAATATGGGGAAGTCAGTGGATGTGATATACCTTGACTTTAGCAAAGCTTTTGATATGGTCTCCCACAATATTCTTGCCAACAAGTTAAAGGAGTATGGATTGGATAAATGGACTGTAAGATGGATAGAAAGCTGGCTAGAATGTCAGGCCCAACGGGTTGTGATCAATGGCTCAATGTCAGGTTGGCGGTCAGTTTCTAGCAGAGTGCCCCAAGGATCAGTTCTAAGACCGGTTCAATATCTTTATTAATGATGTGGATGAGGGGATGGATTGCACCCTCAGCAAGTTTGCAGATGACACTAAGTAAGGGGGAGAGGTAGATACATTGGAGTGCAGGGATAGGGTCAAGAGTGCCCTAGACAGACTAGAGGATTGGGCCAAAAGAAATCTGATGAGGTTCAACAAGGACAAGTGCAGTGTCCTGCACTAGGGACAGAAGAATCTCAAACATTGTAACAGGCTGGGGACTGACTCGCTAAGTAGCAGTTCTGCAGAAAAGGACCTGGGGATTACAGTGGATGAGAAGCTGGATATGAATCAACAGTGTGCCCTTGTAGCTAAGAAGGCTAATGGCATATTAGGTTGCATTAGGAAGAGCATTGCCAGCAGATCTAGAGAAGTGATTATTCCCTTTTATTAGGCTCTGTGAGGCCACATCTGGAGTATTGTGTCCAGTTCTGGGCCCCCACTACAGAAAGGATGTGGACGCATTGGAGAGGGTCCAGCAGAGGGCGACCAAAATGATTAGGGGGCTGGAGCGCATGACCTGTGAGGAGAGACTGAGGGATTTGGGTTTGTTTAGTCTGCAGAAGAGAAGAGTGAGGGGAGATTTGGTAGCAGCCTTCAACTTCCTGAAGGGAGGTTCCAAAGAGGATGGAGAAAGGCTGTTCACAGTAGTGACAGATGGCAGAATAAGGAGCAATGGTGTCCAGTGACAGTGGGGGAGGTCTAGGTTGGATATTAGGAAAAAGTATTTCACTAGGAGGGTGGTGAAGCACTGGAATGGGTTACCTAGGGAGGTGGTGGAATCTCCATCCCTAGAGGTTTTTAAGTCTTGGCTTGACAAAGCCCTGGCTGGGTTGATTGAGTTGGTATTGGTCCTGCCTTGAGCAGGGGGCTGGACTTGATGACCTCCTGAGGTCTCTTCCAGCTCTATGATTCTAGGTAGCTCCCCTGGACAGAACTTTATACTCGTTGAAAAAGGGTGGTGGTAAGAGATTGGTCATGTCAGTCACATGACATGGGTCAGCATTACAAAAGCTGATAACACTGTCACATGATGGGTGTGACTAGCTAGTAACCCCAGTGCCAACCATTGCCTGGTTCCCCAGGATTCAAATGCTGCCTCTCCTGCAGGGTCTCAATTCTTGTCTCTGATGGGTACTCACAGTGTGTACGGTGCCTGGGGCAGACGCACGCCACTGCCCAGTGCCAATGTTGTAAGTAGTTAACGGCCCACATGCGCAGGTCAAGGGAGCTCCAACTTAAACTTCTCTCCCTGGAAAATACGGGAGGGCCAGCCTCAGATCCGGAGCTCTCGACCCCACCTTGACAGCCCTCTCCCCAGGCCCTGTCCAAGAAGGTGGCTCTGGCGGGCTTGAGCACCAGAGATTCTTTCTCTGAGCAGTCTAGGAAGAGATCTCACTCTTCAAGTAAGGATGATTCCCCCTCAAAGAAACAGGGGCAAGCACCCAGAATACCCCCTGCACTGACCTCTACCAGGGCACCGCACAAGGTGGTACTAGGACTGTCGGGCACCGACGATTCCCGAGGGTCCAAGGACCTTACCAAGACAGGCACCAAAGCTCCTAAAAAGCCTATGTCTAAGTCGGTGCCACCAGGACTGTCTGAGCCCGCTTCGGCACTGACGAAAGCAAAGGCCAAATCAGCTTGGCTGAGGCACAGTCAGCACTGAAGAAATCTTAGCTTCACTCAGCACAATTGGCACCAATGCCACCTCCAGCACCAGAAAGGCACAAACATGTGTCACTGCCGGCCTCCCACCCGGCATTCCCGGAACTGCAGATTGCGGGGGTAACACTCTCCACGCTGTCACCGGCACCGGCGACCCCGGCACTGCTCCCTTTCACTACTGTGAAGGAGCTCAGAATAACTTTGGTGCCCACAACCCTGTTATTTGGCACCGACGGCACGCCCAAGTCTAGCAGCCACAACTGCAGGGCGCCGATTTCCTGTTTTCCTACCCGTCCCCTAATTCTTTAGTGGTGTATGCGGACAATCAGCAGGGAAAACAGAGTGCAGCTAGAATCACGCAGTATGATTAGAAGTGGAAGTGCCTAGACCTCATGGGTAGGAAGGCATATTCCTCTGCATCATTCCAGCTGCATATATCCAACTACATGGCAATGCTCGCAAAATATACGCATCATATCTTCGAGCATCTTTCACATTTTATTGACAGCCTTCCTGATGACAAGAAGGAACAGTTCAGGCCCAATATCAACAAGGGCACCTTGATCTCTTGTATGGCCCTGCAAGTGGCCCTAGATGCATCCATCACAGCATCCCAGTCAATTGCAACTGTTGTCATGATGAGAAGGTCATCATGACCACACTTCTCCAGTTTTCCCCATGAGGCAGAGGCCACAGTTGAGGACCTTCCTTTCCAATGCTCCAAACTGTTCACAGACACCACCAATGCGGCACTCCATTCCCTCAAGGATTCACGGGCTACACTGTATCTGCTCTGCATCTGCATCCCTGGAACAGAACGCAAACAGGGCAGATACTTTAAACAATGTTACAAGCCTTCGCCTTTCACTCAAGCCCAGAGGCATTTCGATAATAGGAGGAGGCAATGCCAAACTAGACAGAGGGAGACACCTGAGCAGCCCTCTACCGCCCAGCCCTCAACCTCGAGGCAAACATTTTGAAAATCAGGTTGAGAGTCTGACAACACTTCCTTGTTTAAGGCAACCTCGGCCCCACCATCTATTCCACCAGTACCTCCTACCTTTCTGCCATCAATGGTCTACTATCACGACTGACAAATGGGTACTAGGCATCGTAAAGGGTGGATACTCTATCCCTTTTCCCCCCTGCCTCTTCAGGGGCCCATCTCACCAGAGCATCTTACTTCAAGATATTGAACATTTACTCCACCTAGGGGCCATAGAACCCGTACCCCATCAATACAGGGGCAAAGGATTCCACTCCCATTACTTCTTCACAACAAAAAAAGTCAGGGGCATGGAGACTAATTCTCGATCTCAAAAGGCTCAACTGTCACATACAACCCCAACGGTTCAAGATGGTCACCCTATTCACCATAATCCCAGTCTTAAGCATGGGAGACTGGTTATCTACTCTCGACCTCCAGGATGTGTATTTTCACATATCCATTCAGTGCATTGGAAATACGTAAGATTTGCATTGGGCCTATTTCCAATATACAGGGCTGCTGTTCGGACTCACCACAGCTCCGATGATCTTCTCAAAGGTGTTTGTGGTGGTCGCCGTGCATCTCCGCAAACAGGGGTGTCTATATTCACCTACGATTGCCTGCTAAGAGCAACTATGAGTCAGGAGGCCCACAATGCAGTCTCCCTAACCAGGGACTTAGTCCAGACACTCGGGCTGCAGATAAATTTATCCAAGTGCAAATCACAACCATCCCAGACAATGGAGTTTATCAGGGCTCATCTCGACTGTGTTTGGGCTATAGTCTCCCACCCACAGTTGAGATTCCAGTCCGTCAAGGACCTTATTGCACTGCTCCAAACCAGACCACAAGTTCCAGCCAGGACCTGTCTCCAATTACTAGGTCATATGGCAGCAGTCACATCAGTAGTACTTCATGCCAGGCTATACATGAGGCCCATGCAGTAGTGGCTAAGGACTGTGTACAGACCTCGTTACAACAGTATCAACAAGCTAGTCTCAATCCCAAACAAAATCAAGTGATCACTGGACTGGTGGGGAGACCCAAATAACAGATGTGGGGTGCATTCAGGCCCTCTCACAACTCAGGGTCACTAGTCCCTGCAAGAGTCCACCCTGCACATAAACAAACTAGAACTCAGGGCAGTATTTTATGCATGCCAACATTTCCTTCATCTCATACACAACAACACAGTGCAGATTTTTATGGAAAATCAACAGGCAAGGTGGTGTCAGGTCTCACTGCCTATGCAGGGAGGCTGTCCGCCTGTGGACATACTGCATTGCACACAAAGTTTGCATACAAAGCCCCTTATCTTCTGGGCAAGGACAATCTTATGGCAGACAGTCTCAGCAGAAAGTTCAACTCCAGTCACGAATGGGAAATGGACCCCAATATTCTACAACAGATTTTCAGTCAATGGGGGCTCCCAACAGTGGACTTGTTTGCAAGCAGTGCCAACAAGAAGTGTCTTCCTGTGTGGGCATTGGCTTGCACTCTTTGGGGGATATGTTCACAATACCCTGGAGTGCATCTCTCCTATATGCGTTTCCTCTAATTCCACTCCTTCACCCATAGTCAACAAAATAAGGGCACACACAGCCTCAATAATTCTTATCACCACAGCCTGGCCATGGCAGACTTGGTACATTTACCTGCTACAGACATCCATGAGGATGTTATGTCATCTACCACCGCTTCCCCATCTTCTCATGCAGCAGAGTGGTCAGGTCTGCCATCCATCCTTCCAGATTCTTCACCTCCAGGCATGGTTCCTCAATAGTTCTCCTCAATAGAAATAGCATTCACTGACCAAGTTAAGTAAATTTTACTGAACAACCGTAGACCAACAACCAGGAAAGCTTACCTGTATACGTAGCATAGATTCTCCCTTTGGGCCTGTCACGGGGCTGACGCGCCCCGTGCCCCTTGGGGGTCAATATGGCCCAGTGGCCTAGTCTCTAGCTTCCCCGGTCCGGGGGTCAATATGGCCCAGTGGCCGAGTCTCTAGCTCCCCCTTGTCGGGGGCGTAAGGGTGTGGTGGGGCCCGTGGACCTGGGTTTAGGCCCTCCCTCTCCACCGGGCACCAGCCCAGGGCCCTATCGGTGGCAGGTGGTTCTCACCACTGGCTCGGCGGGGAGTTCTCCCCGAAATGCACCGAGCCTGCCGGGGAACCTCCTGCTCTCTGCCTGGGCTACTTCCTACCCGTCCTCCTGGCCGGCATAGGCCCCACCAGGCCCCTACTGATCTTGCTGCGGTAGCAGTGTTGGCAGGCCCAGCAGTGGCATCTGGTGGGGTGGTGACAGTTGGCGCGGCGGCAGCTGGTGCAGTGACGGCGGCTAGGGTAGCTGCAAGCCGTGGTTGGCGTGGCAGCTGATGTTGGCATGGTGGTTGTGGCTGCAGTTCTGGCTGGGGTGGCGGTTCAGGCTCCGACAGCAAGGCTGGCTGCTCCTGGGCTCCAGCAGGAGCTCCTTCCCCTTCGGAGGTCAGCCCCAACTGAGCTGCTCCTCTGGCCTTTATACTGGGCCTGCAGTTGGAGCATGTCCAGCAGGGCCTTTGGGGAGGGGCCTTCTCAGCCCAGCAGGCCTTGTTAGCCTCCCCTTGGCCAGTGCAGGGCTGGGACACCCCGTCAAAGGGCCGAACAAAAGCGTTCAAACTCATCGACAATGACACTTTCGGATGTTCTTGAATACCTTCTAGATCTAAAAGACTCGGGTCTTTTTCATATAGTCCATTAAAAGATCACCTTGCAGCTATAACAGCCTTTCATCAACCCATTGACAACAAATCAATTTTTGCCCATCCTATAACCAAACACTTCCTTAAGGGCACGCAGAACACTTTCCCACCTGTCAAACCTCTAGTCCAAGCCTGGGACCTCAATTTAGTACTTTGGGCCCTTACCCATAGGCCATTCGAAGCCATGGTGACATGCTCCATGCTCCACCTTTCCATTAAGGTGGTCCCATTGGTGACTTTCACATCGGCTAGCAGAGTGAGTAAAATTGGTGCCCTAATGGTATTCCATAAGATAGTGGTTCTGCGACCACACCCGAAGTTTTTGCCAAAGGTTTCCACCTCTTTCCACTGCAATGAACCTATAATACTACCTGTCTTTTTCCCAAAGGTTCATGCTAAAGAGGTTATGTGGCACGCGCTTAATGTGCGCAGAGCAATTTCCTTTTACTTGGGCAGGATGAGGGGAACACTGCTCTACAGCCAAAATGCTTCTGAAATAAATGTAGTCAAACTTTACTAATTCTGGGTCACTGAGAACGAAAATGATGCTGAAAATTGTTGATTGGCTCTAGTTTTCAAGATATGCTATTGGGTCAGTATATACGACCCTTGACTTGGGAATGGCGGAGGATAAGTGAGTTATAAAGGGAAGGGATCTCAATTTAAACCAGAAATGACTAAAATACATCTTTGACTGGATCTATGAATAAATCTATAACTGGGTTTGGACAGTACTTGCTTTTTAGGCAAAACAATGAATAATGCAATCTGAAGCTGGTATTGCATCATACATGATACGAATTGCATCATGTTATTCCTAGAAGTCATGAATGATGCAATCATAATGAAGCTTACATCACTCTGCTGAACAAATTGCCCTATTTCAGCTCTGGAAATCATACAGTGTCGTGCTCTCTTATTTGTCAGTGTTTGATTTTGCAAAGGGACACATTTCTGTTTAGCCAAAGTGAGCAGAGATGCCTCGTACTTGTGTGAACAGTGCAGATAACTTCTGCTATGTTTGTGGTGAAGTGACTTTTGCATCACAAAAGCGCAGTATAACCACTATGGTTAAGAAAGCCTATCACCTTTATTTTGGCTGCAAAATTGGAGATCAGGACAAGAGGTGGGCCCCACACATATGCTGCAACACTTGTGCAACAAATCTTCTCCAGTGGTTGAACAGGAAAAGGAAATCTATGCCTTTTGCAGTGCCAATGATTTGGAGAGAGCCAACAGATCATACCAGCAATTGTTACTTCTGCATGGTGCCTCCAGTTGGGAAAGGCGTGTCAAAGAAGAAAAAGTGGACTGTGCGTTATCCAAACATTCCATCAGCTATACGCCCAGTACCCCACGGAGAAGGACTGCCGGTTCCTGATGCACCAGAATCATTCTCACTTGAGTCAGACGAGGAAGAGGAAGAGGATGAAACTTCTGGTCCTGAACCATCGATGTCACAGGACCCACATTTTCTCCCATCCTCCTCCTCTGAACCACACTGCAAAACACAAGGTGAACTGAATGACTAAACGATGTACATAATAGTTTTTTGCCTTTTGTTTCGTAATAAATTTTATTTATATAACCCTTTTGCTGATTTTTAAAGTGTTACATAAACAGGACAGGTGAAATATTATCATGTAAAGCAACCATAAACATATGAAAAGACCTAGGTTTACAATTTATGATTAAAACTCTACTATCTACACAATATACATAGACGTAAAATGTAAAAACTTAAATATCTTGGAAACAGTAGCCTATCAGTTGTTTTAATTGTCATATTTGAATTCAGCACATCAAAATACATAATAAATAGCACATTTTATCTCTGAAGCAGACAACTTCTAAAAAATTGTAGACCAGTGGAATCTGCAAAACACCTAGGCTGTTTGTATCCACTGCAGAGAGATCCCTGGGCATGTCAATTTTCACCTAGAGGCTGTCCAGATGGTTTACCTACTCCATCTTTAACCAAGAACCTCCATTGCAACTATGCGCACACCCCACGAAGGCCATGGTGGCTTTTACAGCCTACCTGAGTAACATACCTCTTGTGGACATTTGCAGATCCCTGACGTGGTCTTCCACCCACATGTTCACCAGACATTAAGCCTTTGATACTTACCTATCCCAGGGTACTAGATTTGGGCACACCATTCTGACCACGGTCCAGGTTACTGATTAGCCAAAGCATGCACTTCCGATCATGGGTACTGCTCTATAGTCACCTAAAGTGGAGCATCCACGGGGATGCTCCTCAAAGAAGAAGAGAGGGTTACTCACCTTGTGCAGTAACGGAGGCTCTTTGAGATGGTTGTCCCTGTGGGTGCTCCACCACCTGCCCTTTCTCTCCTCTGCTTTGGATATTATTAATTGTTTCTGTGGCAGAGAAGGAATGGAGGGGATGGTTGGCTGCGCATGTGCAGCCTACCGGAGGGCATGGCTACTTTAAATCTCTGACTAGGTGCGCAGCAGCACCCAAGCACCTAAAGTGGAGCAGCCACAGGGACAGCCATCTCAAAGAACTTCTGTTACTGCACAAGGTGAGTAACCCTCTCTTTGGAAAAATTACAGGCACAGGGACGAATGAAACTCTGTATCTGCAAAGTTCAGGAATTCTTGCTAAGTCACAGAGTATTACAGACGAAATGCCCAATGTGATCAGATGCAAAGTCCATCCAGCTCACTATCCTGTCTCTGACAATGGCCTGCGCCAGATGCTTCAGAAGAAGGTGTTGAACCTTACAACAGCTAATGATAGATAATCTGCCCCCACATTAGGTCTCCTTATCTAGCTAGAGGTTGTTTTACTTGAAACACAAGATTTAATATCCCTTCCAAGAGGTTTATTATAATTTATTATGGTAACTCTGGATATATAAATGTCCAATCCAGTTTTGAGTCTTGCTAAATTATGGTTTCAATTACTTCCTTTGGGAGTGAGTTCCACAGTCTAACCACATTTATGCCACATTTTAATTCATTTGAATGTCCCCTTGTTCTCATATTATGAGACAATGAGATCAGATGTTTTGGACCTACCTTCTCTTAACCATTCATATTTCATATACTTTATCATCTCCTGTCTTATTCCTCTTCTTTTAAGGTAAACAATCCCTATGTTTCCAATCTGTCCAGATGAGAGTTTTTCAAGGCCCTTGATCATTCTTGTCACCCTTCGCTGAAGCTCCTGTAGTTCTGCAATATCCTTTTTGAGATGGGGTGACCAATACAGCACATGGTGCGCCACTTCATTTATTTATAAGCAGGCGTTATAATAGTCTCTATATTATTTTCTATCGTTATTCCTTAGGCATCCTAATATTGTCTTTGCTTTTTTGACCACAACTGCACATTGAGCAGAAGTCTTCATGAGATGTCTACAGTGATGTTCAGGTCCCCTGAGTTGATAACAGTAAATTTCAAACCTACAAAGATGTGTAGGTACTTCATATTTTCTTTTCCAAAGTATATTAGTTTGCATTTACAGTATTGACATTAAAATTAATTTATCATGTTACCATTCACCTACGTTGTTTAAGTGTCTGAAGTTCTCTGAACTTTCTCACAGTGCTCTCTAATCCTGACTAACCTAAATGATATTGTGCTCAGCATTTGTAGGTGACAGAGTTGAGATTTCTGTTTTTTGTTTGTCATTTTGTAACTTTTGGAAAAGTTTTGAAAGTTACAGAATGGTAAAAGGAAAAATTAGAGAAAAAGTGGGAAAGAACCCAACCCTGTACATATAACATTTTATTCCTCTCAGTGGCAAGAAGAGAAAAAAGTAAGTGAAAGGGGTAAAAGTGCAAATTTTGAACTTTTGAAAATTAATTTAAAATTGCGTTTGTTAATAATGATCATCTGTGAACCTCACTGGCTTTCTGATCACATGGCCATTTCTTGCGCTCAGAGGGGTTCCTTCAGTATTGTCCTGTTTGGTCAATGAGGTAGATGGAAGGAACAATGTAAAATTCTTCATTCGAATAAAGTGGTTATATCAGTAACTGCATCTCTGGGGGGATGGAGAAGATCTGGAAAGGAACAAATGGTAGACATGCAGAATCTAAAAAGGGAAAGGCAAAGAAAAGGTCATCTTATCCTCCATCCTCTTATGCGGGAATATTCACTACAGAATGTTGTTGACTTCATTGAGTCTAATTTTAAATGACTCTATTGATGTGGCTTTGTTTTATTTCTGTGTGACATAAGCTTGATCTGAAGTCTTTTATTCTGTTCACCAGCAGGGAAACCTCAGCTCTCTTTTATATCCTTCTCTTCTTCATTAGGGATAGACTTGAGAGTGCGGTAGATTTTAAGTGTTCTAAAGCTACTAGTTGTCCATAGGGTGCCTAGAAAATAGCGCTGGATTTTCTGGGCCTTCCCACAGTACAAATGATTAATAATAATTTAAATCAATTAAGGCCAGAAGGGACCATTGTGATCATCTACTCTGAACTGCATAAAACAGACTATAGAATTTCCATCTATTCAGCATGAATTTCCCTTCTCTGTTTTATCGCGTTATCCCAACAGAGAGGGGTTCTCTCATTAGTGGACATAATTCATCTCCCCGAGAGGCAGTTAACAAAAGAATTTGTCTGTTGACCTAGCTCTGTCTAGATCGGGATTAGATCGGATTAATTATGTCATTCCAACGAGTGGATTTTTCACACCCCCTTAGCAATGAAGCTGGGTCGACCTGACAGTTGCTCTATCCCTTGTGTAGTCATTAACAGTGAAAAGTGAATGTGAAATTCATCCTTCTGGTTTGCTAGCGGTTCACACCCACGGTTTGCTTACTTTTCATCAATGTAACTGACTGCCCAAGTTGCAGGGCAACAGAGATTCAGGCCCTGTGAGCTCACAAGCCTTTCCAGGAGACACCCATAGCTGCAACATGGGCAGATGGGATTTACTGAGCTACACATGGATTCTTAAATTCTCTTCCATGTAGTTACAGGCCAGATTCTTCGCTGGACTAAATCAGCGTAGCACCCTTGACATCAGTGAACCAGCTGAGCTTTTATAATGTGTGTAAGGAGCAATTTCAGATGCAGTTTCCACCCAAAAGAGTTTTATTTAGTTCTCCATCACATTTCATTTGTCTGCAACATGAGCTTGTGATCTAAAATCTTTGATCTTATTCACTGGAGAAGAAACAAACACTCTTGTTTTATACTCCTGTGTTCTTCATTATGGGTGTGGTACCATTCCCATTGAAATCAGGGGAAGGCTCTTTTTCGGGGGAGGGGGACTACAGAATTTCTGGGCCCCTGGGCAAGGCCAGGATGGGGAGGCATGGCTTGGTGCTCCTAGAAGGGGTGGGACCTCAGGCAAAAACGAAGAGGACAGGGCTGAGGGCAGCCATCCCTCAGCACTGACTAGAGTGACCATGCCACACCTCCCCCAGCCAGCCCTTAGCACAACCTGGAGTGCACCACTCGGGGCTCCAATGGAGATTTAAAGGACCTGGGGCTCCAGCTGCTTCAGAGCCTTCGGCCCTTAGAATCGCTGGGCCCCAGGATTGTTGCTCCCCTTTGACTCCTCCACCCTCCTGTTGGGGGACCTGCTCTTCTTGGACTTGATGCCGTGATCAGCTGTGAAAGTCTATGCCTGTGTTATGCAGGGAGTCAGACTAAATTATCATAATGGTCCCTATGGCCTTAAAATCTATAAATCCATGACTCCTATTGACTGTTGTGGGAGCTGGATCACTCCCTAAGCAAACATACATCAGAAAGAAAAATTCTGTGGTAACAGAACTTCCTTGCTCCGAAGAGTCCAGGTTGAAGAGTTTTCCATTTGGAAAGCATTAGTTTTTCAGGTGGTATGTTCATGTATTCTTTTCCTTGTATTGCTTAGGGTAGAATTCATCTTTGCCTTAGTTGAAGTCATGGCAGAAGCTTTCATTCCACATGATGCCTGAAGTTGCAATTGGATGCAGTTAATCCCTTTGCCTCCTGCTGTTAGCAAAACGTGTGGACTTGATAATCATACTTTACTTCTCTGAGAAACTGTGTTGCAGGGAGCTACAATTATTATGCCCAGCTTGCATGAACAGCAATCCAGCTCAAGTCCCTTGAGTGCCGAAGATCTATCACGTTTTTCATTTTTATGCTTAACGGCTATTTAATAACTTTTTCCTCTTTCCCATTTAGAACCTGAGGGCCACAAACCTAAAGAGTTGCCAAAATGTCCATTTCTGGCATCATTTCTTGCTGAAATAACTGCTGTCTTTTTGTTTCAAAAGCTATAGAGATGCAAAATATTGGCCGCTGAACTCTTCAGCGACAGGGACCCTCCCATCGGAAGCTGGAGGCACCTGAAAGAGGGTAGGCAAAACTGCCGCCCAAAGAAGTAGTGGGGAATGTTTATTTTAGATTTCACTCAAAACACAGTAGCTCATGTGGAACCTTCAGCGGAATCTCAATATAATTTACACAGAGATTCTTTTAGCAGTGACGTTTCTTTTAGGAGAAGAGTTATCCAAAAAGCAACATGGGTAATAGTGTCTAATGGTGAAAGCAGGGGGCTGGTAGTCAGGACTCTGGAGTCCAATTTGTAAAGCCAACAGACCCTGCCGACTTTTCTCTTGAAAGCCAGCTGGCTCCCCGCTGTAGGGCAGACTTCACTCTCCCTTGTTGGTGGTCTCAGTGCTGCTGGATTACAGACTTCCCTCAGTTGAGCCTCTGAGACCTTCCAGCAGTTCATCCTGGATGAGCCCCCACTCGTAAAGTCAATGGACCCGGGTCGTTGGCAGGAAGGATTGGACCTGCGATTTTAGGGGCGAAAGGCATTTGTCTCTACTGCATGAGCTAAAAGTCAGCTACCTCTCAGCTAAGGCCATAGAGCAGGCTCATTATTCTCTTTGTAAGTGGTCTCCATGCCAACAGATGGGACAGTCCACCATACCCAGCAGGTGTGTGGGTTACGTATTCTCAGTGGCAAACATGAGTTGCCATGGGGCTTTGAAAAAGTCTTTTTAGCTCTGTGTCTATTTTTCCATGTCTTAAATGGGGATAACATTTAATATCCCTCACTATTGTGTTATTTCCCCTCTCCCTCTTAAAAGCTTTGGGTTTCTATAATGAAATGTGCAACATAAATGCACATAAATACTAGGACAAAGTTTCAAGTTGTGTAAATCATGTGGCTCCATAGACTTCAGTAGACAGCAGCTGAGTCATTGTTATTTATTACCTGTGAATGTCTTAGTCTCTATGTTATGTGATTGCACTGACAAAGCTTTACTGGAGATAGAAGTAAAATTCCATCAGCCGAGAGGCCTTCTGTGGGTAGAAATTCTTTCCCTTTCATTTGCTTGGGATTGCCCTGTACCGAATGTGGAAAACCAGACTAATATATCAAACAGGATATTATCCTGAACCGAGTGTGTGGTAGATCATCATTTTTTTATTTACACCTAATGATTGTGGACACTAAGTTGCATAACTATAGAAGGGGCATGCAAGATGTTGCAAAAGGGTTGATTTCTGGTTGTCAATAAGAAAAATTCGGGCAGTAGGTATAAAACTCCATCTTGGGACTGTATAAATCATTGTCGCTCTAGGGTAGTAGTAACATACAATAAAATATGTGCCAGCGTGTTTGAAATGTTTTATGCAACTCTTCAGTGCTTCTGTTCAGTTCAAAGAAAAACAGCTTTATCATACCCTGCAATTCTGACGCTGTAATTCAAGACATTTTCTTAAAGAAACAAACACAATATGTCAGAAGAAGCTTTTTGCAAAGCTTTCTTGCAGGATGAAAGAAGCTAAACAGCATTAAAAATGTAAACGAATCCATGTTCCCTCTTCTTGTGCATTTTTCTAACTTGAACTATTGAGGGATTAAAATGGTTTATGTAGCACCTGTGAGATCACATGCTTGGGTTTAAATTCACTGTGTGAATTTGGACAAGTCAGAACTGAACAGCTGTCTGTGCCTTCATGTTTTCCCTATTTGTAAAATGAGGATAATGATGCATATCTATTATCCCAAAGAGAGTAAGGAGGGTGGGATTGTGAAGGCTTGAATTTACAAGATCTCTATTCTGTTCTTGGGTCTGCCACACCTTTCCTATGAGATCTGGGATAAACCATTTATTTTCTCTGTGCCTCAGTTCCCTTTCAGTGAAACTGGGACAATATTTCTCTGCCTTGCTTTGAGGTTGTGGAGATAAATCCATTGATTGCCAGAGGCCTATATTTCATAGTGATAAGACCCAGAGAAAACCTATAAGTAAAAATAAAACTTGTAAAATGCTTTGAGATGCTCTACTATAAAATGCTAGTTTAGTTCCAAGTTTTATTATTATAAGAGATGTGTCTGTGCCCAGAAAGCATTTGATTTCTCTACACTTGACTAAGACCTTGCCTAGCCACCTTGCTCCTGTGTAAATACAACCTTTCCCCCTTTTTAATTGCCTAACAACTCTCTTTGAAGCTAAACAATGAATTGCAAACCTGTAGTATTCTTTGTTTCTGTGATTTAATTGAGCAGTATGAAACATAAGAATGGCCATACTGGGTCCGACCAACGGTCCATCCAGCCCAGTATCCTGTCTGCCGATAGTGGCCAATGCCAGATGCCCCAGAGGGAGGGAACACAACAGGTAATCCTCAAAACAAAAAGTAATAAATCAGGAGTAGGCAAAGGCCAGATTGTGGGCCAGATCTGGTCCACCAGGGATAGCCATTGGTGACCTCCATCACTATATTTACCTGCATCTTTGCAGATGCCGGCCATCGTAGCTCCCTTTGGTCACGGATTGTTGTTCCCAGACAATGGAAGCTGCGGGAAGCGGTGTCCCGGTCTGCACTGCTTCCCACTGCTCCAATTGGCTGGGAACAGCAATCTGCAGCCAACGGGAGCTGCAATCACCAGTACCTGTGGGGAGATGGGTAGATATAGTGGCGGCGGCCTGCCAAGGGCTAACCCTGGAGAACCGCTGTCCTTTTATTGCCTACCCCATAACAACTACAGTGTAGTCATTGTAAGTATTTATCACCTGTTAGTTATCAAACTGGCATGCATAACTGAAATGTAAGATCACTTTTTGGGATTTGTTAGTGTGCAGTTCATATATACCCACATAGTGCTGATTGCCTTTTTGCTTGACTGTAACCAAATATTTCGCAAGAATGGAGGTTTGCTGTATTTACACCACAGAATTGCTGTTTCCACAACCACGGAAGCTAAGAACTTCCAAAACATTCTGACTAATTAATCAAAGACTTGGATTTATTTCTTAAAATATGAATTTGTAGGTAATGCATATTTAATCTCAATTTTCCTTTTCTTGACTATTCGGAGGTAAATCTTTCCTTGTGTGGAATAAGCAATTCTCCAAGCCCATGTGAATAAGGGGAAAAGTGATCATTAATTAAACTGGAAGCTACAGGATGGGTCCAAATCTGGGATCTTGAAGTAGTAGAAGCAGCAGTAGTTAGGGCTTGTCTTCACTATACAGAGGATCGTCGCGGCTGTGTTCGATCTTCCAGAGTTCGATTTAGCGAGTCTAGTTAAGACCTGCTAAATTGAATTCAGAGGGTGCCCCCACGTGTGTCCTGTATACCTCCTTTTGCAAGGAGTAAGGGAAGCTGACGGAAGCATTTGCACTTATCTGCCTCATGCTGTGGGGACGCTACCAAGTTTAACTTAAGGTAAGCTGACTCCAGCTACGTATTCTACCATGCTGCTGGGTCTAGTGTAAACCTGGCCTAGTGTGGTTATTTCAGTGCAGCCTAGGAAATGAAGCTGTGATGCCAGAGTGAATGAGTAGACAATTAAGTCACTCCCTGAGCACAGAGCTACAGAAGACATTTAATTAGCTATAGAAACTAAGCTGTAAAACCTGGAGTAATGCCTTGTAAATATCGAGATAAAGTGGTGGTAACTGAGGGGACTGGAAGAGAGGCGAGCTGAGCTGAGCTCTGCAATACTGTTTGAGCTGAGCTCTGCAATACTGTTGGAAATCCTGACGCAGCTCCCAGGTGATGGAAAGATAGGAGGTTCCAGCAATGTGTTAGGGTCACAGAGAACCAATGGAATTTCTCTTGCAGAAAAAGCAAAGGGGTGGTGGCAGAAATGTTTCTAGGTCCCTGGAGATATTTAAGAGCAGGTTAGATAGGCATCTATCAGGGATGGACTACACCAGTGTTTCCCAATTTTATTTGGCCATGGAACCCTTTAAAAAAAAAAGGTGCCGGGGGAAACTAGTTGACCAAAAAAAAAAAAAAAAAAAAGGCGCCCAGCTCGCCCGCCTCTGGGGAGGGGGAATGATCGGGTTCTTGCGGAACCCTTACTTTCACTTCGCAGAGCACTATTTGGGAAACACTGGTCTAGACGGTACTGGGTCCTGCCATGAGGGCAGAGGACTGGACTCAATGACCTTTTGAGGTCCCTTCCAGTTCTAGTGTTCTGTGATTCTATGTTATGGGTGGGTTTTGTGTATTTTTGGCCTTTTAAAGTGGCAACTCAGTTTCTGTTTTAACTCTAGTCTTGCTCCATCTCCTCCCCCACCACAATCCATCAAAGGCATATGATCCTCAAAATTGCTAGGTTGGGATTTTTCTACCACACTTGCATTAAATTAGACAAGAAATCTGGATTAGGATAATCCAAAATACATTCCCCAGACTCCAAACAGCCGTCTGCAACCTTATAACAGAAATATGAGGGAGGAAATATACAGGAGAGAGATCACACTTAGTTTGCTGGGCTTGGTTAAATGTGATTTTTGTACTGTCCACAACAAAACTTTTTGTTGATCCACCGCTAACTCTGGAATAGCTCATCAGCTTGTGATTTTTCAGACTTGGGTCATGGGGCCGCCAGGATAAAATGCTGGCAGGCCTGGGGTGTTTTGTTTACTAAATGTGTCCATAGCCATGGAGCTTGCAGCGAACCATGGCCAATGGGAGCTGCGAGCCTCCGTGGCTAAGGACACGTTAAGTAAAGAAAGTGGTGCGGGCCCGCGAGCAGCTTTCCCTGGCAGCCACGTGACCCAATTTTGAAAAATGCTGGGTTAGCTTATAATAAGGCCAGGGCATTATTGTGCTGTTCCTGGAGCAGCCCGAGGGGGAGATTGTAACTCCTGGTCTTCCAGTTGTGTAGGGAGGGAGGAAACTGTGACAAGTCCTGTTGCAGAAGCAGGAAGAGAATATGGAGTTTGGCAGAGACAGTGGAGAAAGAGTGGGGAGCACAGTGAAGATCGGGGCATGATGTTAGGGGGGTGAACTCTCATCTCCTGCAATGAAACATCTTACCAGATTCCCCGGTCTTAGTTAGGAGGTTCACAGTGCATGCACGTCCCTTTTTCCAAGCTTGGCAGGCCTTCAGACCTCCAACTTCCACATGGCTTATCGGCTCATCAGTGACCCACCAGTGTCATCTTTTCCTCAGCGGGATGGGATAGATTCTCCACACTTGCTTTCTGAAGAGCCCTGGACATGGCTCCCTAATAATGCTTTTGCTAAGCTGAGGAGGATTTTTCTTTTAATTGCATCTTCCTTGTGTTTAATTCTCTTCTTTTGCTCCCCTTCTTGATGCATGTTAATGAGCGTTACACGGTGCTTGACTTGAGTCATTGGTGGTCTGGGTATAAAAGCCTTTGGAAGGGGGGGGCGGGAGGTATCCTCTCTTGAAGAACATTTGCAGACTGTGGGCTGTTTGATACTTTGGTACTTCCCAAAGGCAGATACCTTTTCTCTTCCTTGGTATTTTTCCCGTGACTTCTTGAGTTCCCTTTGGATTAGGAATATTAAATGGTGTTTAATTAGCTAATCAGCTAGTCGATGGAATTTCCATAGACTAGTCAATTAGTTGATATGGGGGGGAGCTAACCCCAGAGCTAACCCCGCTGCAGCTCTGCCTTTTAAATGTATTAAGAGCTGTCAGGCCCTTAATACATTTAAAAGGCTAAAGCACAGCAGGGAGGACCTGGTGCAAGCCGGGACGGCTGATTCCTGGCTCACACCTGGTCCCCCCCTCTGCGCTTTAGCCTTTTAAATGTATTAAGAGCCTAGTGGCTCTTAATACATTTTAAAAGCACATGCGTGAGCTGGGAATCAGCTAATTGCTTGCGCCCGGTACCCCTCTGTCTCTCCTGCTGCCCGCGGAGATGGTATTGGGGAGGAACCGGCTTTTAAGCCAGCTCCCACCAGCACCAGCTCCTATTCCCCCCCCCCCTTCTTGCCTCTGATAGAGGCAGCAAGGTTGGGGGGGAGCAACTAGTCGAGGGACTAGACGACTAGTCATTTACATCCCTCCTCTGGACTAATGTCAGAGGACCTGAAAACAGAATTTGGTCAAAATAATTTGATCTTTCAGTTTTGGCCATCTAGAAATACTTTCCAGGAATTTACTGTAACTTTTTAATCCTATTATAAAGTTGCTCGGATCCTTAACTCAATTAATTTTTTTCCATTTAAATCATCGCTCTGGAGTGGGGCTGAGGATGAGGGGTTCAGAATGCAGGCTGCCCCAGGGAGAGAGGACAACCCCAGCCCTCTCTCACTGCAGAAGGTTGGGGCCAGGTGAGAAGCACCTCTCCATGGCTGCTGCAGCTCCAGCGGGCACATCCAGGGGAGAGTACATGTCTTCCAGCTGGGGGACAGACACACAAACGGTCTCAAATATATAGTTGCTAGCTGCCCTTTCTTCACCCTGCCCCTTGCTGCCCCAATGAGGTTATAGCTGTTCGGGTTCCCATCTCTGCCCCCTGGCTTCTCCTTTGTGGTCATTATACAGCATAACTGTCCCTGCTTTCCATCCCATATCCCTTGCTGCCCCCATGTGGTCATTGTATAGCAGAGCCCTCCCTTTCCATTTTATGAGAAACAAACCCATTCCAGGCACATCCCATTGTCCTGGCACAACCAAACCCTGACCTTGCTTTCAGTTATGTTAAGAGAAAGCTGCAAACCAAATTTGTCGGTCCTAGCTCTTACCGTTTGGAACAGACAGACAAACTCTCTCAAATATATGGTAGATTAGTGACTTAAACTTTGAGATCTTCAGACATTTTTTTTTTTTTGGCACAAACAGTATTGTCACTATTGTTGGATATGGTAGTAGTGAAGAAAGAACTTGTTATGTAATTGGCATATCCAGGTTCATATGAACACCCTGGCTGCCTTTGAGTTGCACTTATTACACTATTTGCTGGGTCATAAAACCTTGCGATGTGGAGCTTGTATTCACAGATGTGCCATAGCAAGAACTACTATTTTCTGATTGCCTGAGTTGAAAAATACTTAGCAGTTACGGTGAGCTTTTCAATTTCAAAGCACTTGACAAACATCTAATCAGCCCTCATGGGGAAATGAGGTAGAGACATTAAATGATGCACACAGTAGTACAAGGCAGAGAGGCGGAAGTTCTTAGAGTTTCCTGCTATCCAGTCCCCTTTTCTAGACATAAATGAGGGGTCCTTAAACCATTTGAGGACTTCAATATCTGAGATATAGGTGAGAGGATTATTCTAGGAAAGGGTGGGTGAGATTCTGTGGCCTGCATTGTGCAGGGGGTCAGACTAGATGATCATAATGGTCCCTTCTGATCTTAAAGTCTATGAGTCTGTGAGAGACCTTTCTTCTAGGCCTCTGCTAGCATCTTTCCTCAGAGGTCTGCACATCAAGTTAATGATAAGTTTGAAAGGTAAAGCTCGGATCAGATTCTATACTTTCCCTGTGTGTGAGTTCAGCTTGTTACATAAAAAGATGTGGATTTTAATGTGTGGATTTGAAGTTCCTCAAAATGGGTTTGCATCCAGGGCTGGGCCCAACCCTACATGTGACTTTCATTATCATTTAGTTTGTGAACTCCTCCAGACTTATGCCATCACTTGTGTTTGGAAAGCATCTACTATATAAATAAATACAATTATAGCTACAATTCATGTTGATTATTTCCCCATGAATGGCAGCATCTTTGCTGTACTTTACTGTATCTGTGTGCGCAATTTTCCGCAGTTGTACACACAAAGGATTGGATGGGTGCAAACATATTTGTTGCACTACTGTGCTATAATGTCCAGCAATTCAAAGCAGCCATAAACCTGGCTTTGCTCACTGCCTATTTGAAATGCCGCCCGGGGTCAGTGGGGAACTCTGAGAGCCCCGCTTACCCCAGGCTCCATGAGGGCGCTTCTGCTTTGAAAGCAGAAGAGCCCCTGCTGGGGACTCTTGTATATTTCAAAGCTGGCACCCCCATGCAGCCCAGAGTCAGCGGGACTTCCTGCTGGCCCGGGGCTGCACGCAGAGTTCCACATTACTCCTTTGAAATGTACAAGAGCCACAGCAGGCGTTCTTGTACATTTCAAAGGCAGAATGCGGAAGTGCCTATCAACTAGTCGAGAAGTTGATAGAAATTCCATCGACTACTTGACTAGTAAATTAACTGCTAATTAACATCCTTAATCTGAACTGCAAACCCTTGCTTAACCCCCTCATCTGGAGCCGGATCTAAGCCTTGTTGATTTGTCCTAGAAGAAAAGACACCTCTGTCGAGGGCCTTTCTGTGATTCAGCCCCTTATAGCATAGTGTCATGCCCAGATCAATCAGGATTCTCTGAAACTTCCAAGCATGCTAGGGGATCTTTTTTTGTCATCCGGTCTTGTGTTTAAATTGTCTTCATTTTCTCAAGCAGCCATGGTGCATCATTCAACCTGAATAAATTCCCTTTTTCTTTTTCAAAGAGCATAAACACCCTGGAGCAAGTTTGCTTTTCAGGTCTGTGTTTTGGAGATCTGTTCGACTATTGATGGCAAGAATTTTCCAGTTCTTATTCATTTGGTTAGAATGCTTAAATCCCTCTAAGTTGTCTGTAGTTCATCATACTGACTTCAGTACCCGAGCAACATTTGCCCTAGCATTGTGAGGTGTCTTTTCCTATTAAACACTCACTGAATTATTAAGCTCCATCATTAATTGCTTTATTATTGGAGAGTTGAATTCAGCTAGAAATGCAGGCTGACCTTTTATACCAGCCCACCTATATGTTAATTGTAAATGGCAACTGCATACCTATGTCCTATTGCAGTTAAGCCACGTGTATATTTGCACTGGGTTTAAATATGACATCCACATCATAGTTTGTGTTTCTTCCTGAGCAAGAAAATTTTGCGTGTTCTCTAGCTGTGCATATTTCATGCAAAGTTTTGAAAACATATTCATATTTAAAAAAAAAAGATATAAAGCAACAGAACATTAATTCTAAAGTTTCCTTGTATTCATTCCTGTTTACAGGAACCAGATCAATTGCTTTCTACTCAGTTTAGCGTTTGTTTTCTTAGTTGTCTTAGCTTGCTTGGCTATTGAGCCTGTTTCACCTTCCTTGGGTCTGATGTAGAATCCAGATTAGATAAAAGGAATCAGGACAGGATTTCAAAATCAGTTTGCTCGCTGTACATGCAACAGAGCAGCAACATAAACTGCTTCTAATGTAAGTTAAAACATGACAGATGAACCTGACATTTTTCCAAGAAGGGACTCCAGGAGCATGCTGCAGCAAAAGTAGTGTATTGTGGGTAGAAAAAGTATTTTTGTTCACTTGCATTGTATTAGAACAGTGGTCTCCAACCTTTTTACACCCAAGATCACTTTTTAAATGACAGAACAAGCCAAGATCTACCGCCCCGCCCCTTCCTTGAAGCCTCGCCCTCTCTATTCTCCTCCTCTCCATCACTTGCTATCCCCAGCCCTTTTACTTCTGCTTTTTTTCCTAATTCTTCTGTAGGAAGAGGTTTTTCCAACATTTGGCCTGTCTAGACTGGACCAGATGTGAGGAAAAACCCCTTCTTTTGGAAGCCCCCTTATTCCTCGTGGAAAGAGGAATACAGGGGTGACCGAAAGATCATGTTTGTTCTTCCACTAAAAGAAGTGGAAGAACAAATGCATCCCTGGATGCAGAAGTGTTTTTCGGGGATATCTCCGGAATCCTGAAAAACTCCTGCAGTCTAGCTGTAACCTCACTGGCTTGAGACAGGATGTGTAGGCTCTGGGGTGGGAATGAGGGATTTGGGTGTGGGAAGGGGTGAGAGGTGCAAGCTCTGGGAGGAAATCTGGATGCAGAAGAAGGTGGATAAGGGGACACTGGCTCGGGAAGGGGGCGCCAGGCCGGGCAGTGTTGGGGTCAAATGTAGGGTTAGGGTACTAAGCAAGCCACAGACTTCTGGATGTGAGGGTTCAGGAATTTGGGTTGCGGTATGGAGCAGGGGGTTCCAGTGTATGATAGGCTCAGATGTAGGGTCTGGGGGAAAGGGGAGTGCAGGAGTGTTATGATGCTGTGGCCAGATCAGGGCTTGGCCCCAATTTGGGGTTTGTTGGTCAGGCTTCATTTTTAAATAAAATACTATGTCAAACAAAAAGTTTCTGCATTGTCTTTATTTCTGAGAAGGGCAGGGAACCTGTTTTGAGTCAGGGGTCACTGACCCAAGAAAAGTCAGTTGGGACCACACAAGTGAGATGCAAAAAAACCCTCCTCCAACCCCTGCTCCCCCCCAAGCTTCACTGATGTGGCCCCAACTGTGTTGGTGGGAACAGGGGACATAGTACTGGGGAAGGGTGCTAGTGGGTGCTTTGGCAGGGGACAGGGTGCCAGTGGGGACAGAGTTCTGTGGCTGGGGGCAGGGGAGAGGGAACAGGGTGCTGGGAGGGCAGAGGACAGGTTTCTGCAGCTGGGGACAGGGTGCCAGTGAGGACAGAGTTCTGTGGCTCGGGACAGGGGAGTGGGGACAGAGTTCGGAGAGTGGGGACAGGAATGGGGACAGAGTTCTGTAGCTGGGGTCAGGGGAGTGGGGACAGAGTTCTGGGAGTGGGGACGGGAATGGGGACAGAGTTCTGTGGGGAGTGGGGGCTGGGGAGAGGGAACTGGGGAGTGGGAACAGGGCAGTGGGGACAGGGGGCGGGGTGCCAGCGGAGGCAGAGAGTCCCCTGCATCTGCCTCCTCCCAGATTCTCCCCTCCCCCCAGGGAAGTCAGCGCGTGCCTCCTCCGGGCCCGACTCCCTGCCCCCCGCGGCGCAGGGAAACCCCGCACGTGCCTGTCGTGGGCCAACCCCCCTCCGCGGCACAGGGAAAACCTGCGCGTGCCTGCCGCGGGGCCAACCCCCCTCCGCGGCACAGGGAAACCCCGTACGTGCCTGCCCCGGGGCCGACTCACCCCTCCTGCGCCGGTGCAGGGAAGTCGCCATGCTCCTCCTCCGGAGCCCCGGCAGAGCAGCCAGCGCACTTCCGGAATCCCTGGAAGTGGCGCTAAGCTGCGGGACTTCTGTCCACCCGCGGGAAGCCGGCACTACCTCCATTTTCACTGGAGGTAGGTAGTGGGGCTTCTCAGGGGTGGGTGGAAAATGGGGCGGGGGGGCCCGGACGTCTCACGATCGACTGGTCGAGGCCTGGTGATCGACCAGTCGATCGCGATCAACATGTTGGTGACCACGGTATTAGAATGTTACCTCTGGGGTATTGTGGAATGTTCAAATGACAATGGTAGTTGTATATTGACTTCAAAGGGTCCTGGAATAGGGTCTCTTTTTGGTTTTCTAGGAAGTGCTGTGGTCTACAAATAATTTGGACACCAAGATGCTTACATAATTACCATAATGAGTGTGTTATACATGTGCAGATGCACTCATTTGCACATGCAGTAAGTCTAGTGACCGGATAGGGGACTGTGTTTAATGGTAATCGACTCTCTAGTGTCACCGATTAGCAGGATAAAAAAAAAGGGTTATTAATAGGTGAAGTAGCCAGCTTCCAGAAAGCTACATGGGGTGATGTTCCCCTATTCAGTGCTATTAATAATGTCTTCTGCTGTATTTAATGTCATGATCATCAAGGCTTTCTGTTTACAGAACTAGAATTATTTAGTTGATGTTCTCAAACAGATGTGCAAACACATATGCACCCATCTTTTTCGGGAAAATCGATGCAAGCCAGTTGTTGACTATCTTAACTTTTCTCAGCAGGGCATTACTGTAAAATTACACAGACATTTGTGGGGAAAGGATAGATATTTTTATATATGAATAAACATGTTGGAAAGTTATCTTGTTCACTGTGGTACTAATGACTTTCACAGTGCTCTACTTAGCAATGGACATGATGAGAAGTGTTGTGGCAGACTTTTCTTTTGTGTTTCATTGACAAGTAAAGTTTTAAAGTTTTTCATACCAGTATATTTGCCCCGGGTTGGATTTTTAAGTTTTTATCCGTTTGAAATGTATTACATAAAATTATAGTTTAATTGTTTTTTGCTAACTAGCTAAGAGAGTTTCTGTGCCAGTACAATCTTTAGTGTCATTTTTACATAATCCGTTAATACAGGAGAAAAAATTATAAAGCTTATTTGCCAACTAATAAGGTTTAGCGCTTTACCATCTTGTCTCTGAATAAAAAGGTCTGACCAAGCAGCATAGAATTGTATGTCTGGAATGGCCCATGATGCTGAATTGGTCCTTTATTTAGCAGGTATGGGTATTTGTACAACACTGTATCAATCTGTGGCTGACAAATTACTATGGTCTTATTACCTGTTTCTTTGCAGCTGATTTCTAATTGAGAGTCCATTTCCACATGCATATTTTAGTTCCAAACCTTGCTAATTAGATTCCAGCAGAAATCCCTTTGGTCTCGGGTTTTACCTTTGTCCTTCCTTGTCAAGTTGAGGCATTAATGCTACAATTTTGCTCTAATAAAGAATTCATCTCGCTTACTCCCTTCACTCTAACTGCTCTCTGGAGAGCACTACAGTGTGCTTAAGCATATTGTAACTGTTTACTCACAATATCTGCTGTATGAATAGTAACTTAAAATGTTCCATCTCTGCCCTGTCATTCCTAGGCTGGCATGATTCGCACAGACAAGGACGAGTTCTTCATTGAGCCTCTGGAGAAGGGCAATCAAGAGGAAGACGGAGGCAGGATGCACGTGGTGTATCGCAGAGGAGCTGCTGAGACGCCACTTCCCGCTGAGAACACAGCTATCCAGTATAAAGGCAAGACTCAGACGTTAATAATAACTGGTGTCTAAGGCATAGCTTAAAGCATGTGTCTAGTAAGCAGCCTCCATGATCTACTCCCTCTGCCTGTTTGTCCTTGAGAGTGGAAATACCTTTTTTGCCCTTTATGGGTAGAAGAGTGAAGGGAGGTTGGGCTGGATTGAGCAAACATGGCAGCAGCCAAAACACTTATCAAACTGGCAGATTGTTTCCCTTTTTAATGTTCAGTTAGGAGTAATAATTTGCCCCGGTGAAACTGGCTATTACAAGCCACAGTTAAGCCCTATGTAAGAGCAGTACCGGGGTTGGTATTACAGATAGAGGAGCAATATGGCGGTTCCTGCCCTGAGGGGTGGTGGTTTATTTCACCCCAGAGGAATAAGATGTTGTGTCCTCAGACAAAGACACGGAAGGAACAAGGGTTGCCAGGTGTCTGGTTTTCACCCGGACTGTCCGTTATTTGGGTCCCCTGTCCGGTAAAAAACCCAGAAAATACTGGACATGTGAAATGTCCGGTATTTCCTGTTTCCCTCAGATAGAAGCCCGGCAAGGACAATTTTCCCCGGTGTATCTGGCGGGGGCGGGGGAGTGAGGAGTGCGGGGCCATTTAAAGGCACAGCGCTGGGTTTTTTTTTTTTTTTGCTCAACAACTTTGGTCCCCCTCCCCCTTTTTTTTCTCAACGGAATTTTTTCCTAGTATTTGGGGGGGGGGGTGTTCGGTATTTTTTGTTAAACCATCTGGCAACCCTAGAAGGAACGCCCATTGAATTGTGTATCCACGGTTGTGGGTAGAATTTGACTCAGTATGTTGTGGACAGAGCTGTATGAAAAGGAGTTTGAATGCTGCCAAGAAGTCTGTCTACACTCTCTGAGGCTATGTCTACACTACAGAGTTTTTGCAGAAAGACAGCTGTTTTTCCACAGAAACTCGTGGAGCATCCACACCTCAAGCGTGTTTTTGTGCAAGTAAATCAAAAGAACAGAGGGGTTTTTTTTGCACAATTGCTAATCCTCATTCTACGAGGAAGAATGCCTTTTGGCACAAGAGCTCTTGAGCAAAAAGACGTGTGTGGACGGGGAAGAGGGTTCTTTTGCGCAAGAAGAGGGAAGAGGGAAAAGCACAGGTGCCCTGGAGGCCATTCTGTCCATAGCAATCACTGTTTACTTGCGAGAGAGCATCCAGGCAGTCTGGATGCTCTCTTTCACAAAAGCGCATTGCTTTTTCGATGCGCTTTTTGTAGTGTGGACACTCTCTTGTGCAAGAACTTTTTGTGTAAGATCTCTTCCAACAAAAGCTTCTTGCGCAAAAAGCCTGCAATCTAGACGTAGCCGGACATAAGCGGTCTTGTATAGAAAAGAATTGTACTTGCTGTATCATCGCCTACAGTTATGCTAACTGCTTTTGCCCAGTACCTTTTTAGCCGAGTGAACAATGAGTACAAACATTATAAGTGGGTGTTTTCACAGCTAGTATTAATACTGTTATTGACTGGATTGTTTGGGTGGTAAAGCAAAAAGTAGCCCCATATTGGGCCCAATTCTGTTGTACAGTGTAATCGTTTAATTGATGACTAATAATTTAAGAGCAACCTAATACTTTAGTGTTCTTTTGTTGCAGTTGTGTGTGTTATTGCATACAGTATTAGGTGTGTGTTTGCCATCAGTGGAAGGGATTTTTCCCCATGGTCCTCAAGATCCCTGTATTTAGGTAGCCCCTGCAGTACCAGCGTCTACAGACAAATATAGAATGCAAATTCCTGCCATTTCAGTGGCAGAAATGAAGCACATAGACCAGTTAGAATGCTACTCATTCTCAGAGCCCAGGCTGTAGAATTATAAAAAGGCAAATAGGATCTCTTATCCTTCAGGCCATATTCGGAGGGTAGGGGATGTCAATTATACAGGGCCCAAACTGTAAAACTGAAAGTAATAGCAGTCTCCTGATCTCCTCAGCTTCTCCTACTTGAGACATCAAAATGAGATGCCAATCAAAATAGATTGTGTAGCTGTGCCTTGCTAGTCTGCTTGAGCTGGCTCACTTCCAGTGGGATTCAGCTACACCCATGAACAGAGCTGGACAAAGGCAATTGTCATGTGCTTGTGGCCCCTGGTCCTGGAGTCACCTGGTGGAACTTGCTATATTAATACATGCTTATGCTGTTATTGTAATGTTGGAAAATATTTCTGTCACGCCATTTCCTTTTAAACAAAAGAGATTTAATTTTATTCGCACCTTATGGCAGTGTTTTTGTTTTTAGATGGTAAATATTCATCAGGAGTAGGAGTCTGGTACACAGAAAAGCACAAATCATATTTCAGTTTTGATAGCTTAGCTCAAATATTGGCATACTGTACCTGCTAGAAGAAGTTCCTTTACCAGTAGAATCTCAGAACACTTCAGTAAAATGTAGAGACCTAGGACATACCTTAAGCTCACAGAACTATCAGAAACTGACCACATTGTAGTAGACGGGTAGGTATAATAAAGCACTTACAGAGCCAAAAGGACTATTATGCTACAACATTACAGATTAACCTGTGACATAAGTACACAACAATTCTGTGTTTATACAGCACCTAACACACTGGTGTGCAAGTTGTTACCATTATGCAAATTATTATTTTTAATAATAGAAAGATAACCAAACTGTAATTAAGGATTAGGAAGCATGCTTACTGAAGAGGGTGATGAAAGAGACCCTGATCCTGCTGGGCGGAGGCCCATGAGCTCATGAAATAAGTGGTCTGATTGGGGAAGAGATGACTTTTTAAAGTAAAGATCATTTAAAGTTCTTTACATTTCAGAATCTCAATGAAAATGTAAAAGAAAAATCTGGGAAAATTTTTAAGAAAGTTTGCAAAATTCCTTCCGACTCTTACCCCATTTTTTTTACCAGTTGGTTGAACATTTTCATTTTTCTGACAGTTTGGGAAAAAAAAGGAGAAACAATGTTAAGAAAAGTTAATGAAAATATTTTGTTAAAAAAACAACCTGGATCTCATTTTAAGTCTTCTAATTTTTTTTTTATTCAGTCTGGTTTTCCCATTCCTACTGAAAATTTGCAACCTTGACTGCTGGCAGGTTGGTATGCTCTGGTCTTGTCCGAGTTTCAACAACTGTTTAAAGACAACAATAGCTTAGTGTTCAAAGGAAAAGACTAACTGACTTCCCTTCTTTGGCTTACTGGGTACCATTGTTCCTGTTCAGTCTTGCATCTGGAGACTCCATTTCCCATTTGAAATGATGGAGCAGCTGTAGAACTGGGTTCAGCTGGCTGTTCACGGAGCACACGACAGGGTAGGATGGTAGGTGGATGGCTGGGCCTTTCCCCAGAAGGCATAGGAGGCCATAGGAGGAGCCAGTATCTGGTTGATGAATTGATGCCCTGTTTCCATAGGGTATAATAGGACGATGTCACATTTACTCACCCTCTTTAATAAATGGAATATCTGAGAGAGAACAGATATGAAAAAATGGCAAGGATGTGTTAAGATTCAAGAGAATTTCAGATTTTCTTCTGAGTTTAAACAAAACATTCTCCAAGTAGAAGGGAAAAAGTAAATACCAGTTTCCGACAGCCTAAATCACTGATTTTGGCAGGATTATCTGTTTCTGGCCAAGTGACAATAGTCTAAGGGTATGATATATCCACCCACTCCTGCCTTTCTCACACAACTTTGTTTATTAATATCTTGAAAAAATAAATGACATGCTTTAGATAAGTACGCGTCTTCAGAGATCGAGCAGCACGTTAATACTGTAGGAATTATTATGTTTTGACCAAAATCTGGATAATTCTTTTAAAAAGAGGCAGAAACATTTTCGTGTGCTAGTTTGTGTGTTGCAGAGAAGTTGTTAGATTCTCAGGGAGGAATATATTTTGTATTTTCTGCTGATTATATTCGTAATATGAAACTGGGGGTAATAATTTGTTTTCTAGTAGGTTAAAATCATCAGTGGGCCTTTTTGAAAACATTTTATTAATTTGAAAGATTCTACTGTTTCTAGAAGACTTCCTCATTCTATAGATGGGCAATATTGCTTGAGAATGATAAAAACTTTTGACACCTTAGAACCAGGCCTGCCGACAGGGAGATAGTTGCCCCAGGGCCCAGCGATTCAAAGGGGCCCAGGGCTCCCAGATGCCCCTGTTGCTACTGCAGCCACGGCCAGAGTTCTCGGCCCTTTAAATCGCCGCCAAAGCCACACGGATATGTGGAGTGGTACTCTAAGGGCTGGCGGGGAGCCAAGTGCTGCAGTCCAAGTAGCACTGAAGGCTGGTTGCCTGGTCCCACCTCTTCCACTTGAGGCTCCTCCCCTTCTGGGGGTGCAGAGTTGCTCCCCACACCTTGCCTGGGGTCTGCGGAAGCTGTTGGCCCCCCTAGTAGAGCTTATTAAGTTTTCCCATTATATCATGCATAGAGTACTATTTTTCTTTTACTTATTGTGATATTTTGTTCAAATGTTCTTTACATGTGGAAAAAAATGATTTTAATTAGAAGTTGAGATCATGTTTACAAAAATATAAGAATTTAATTTTGTGCAGGCAAAAAGTGGGTTCTGGTTAAAGCCAGTCCAAAATTCAGGCCCATAAAAAAGGAATGTTTTTTTATAGCATATGTCCAGTTAAACCCTCATGTCCAGGTTGACGGTGTGTGAGATCAGTTGAAAGGAAATAATTCTGCTAAACTTTTCCTTCCTCTGCATTCGCTTTGTTTACAATCATAGGCTAAATACACCTCAATTGTCCAAATTTCAAGTGAGTTTTGATATTGCTTCATGGAGCTGCACTGACTCAATTTTAATTGACAGATTCATTTATTATGCAAATGAAGGATTGCTTTAACAAGGAAGAGTTTATTATAGAACAAGGATGCAATTTAATTAGCTAGCACCACTTTGAAATACACAAATCTTTTTCGCCCTCGTAACCAACTCAGGCCTTGGAATTTCCAAACCTGTTGAGATGCTGAGATCCCACCAGAAACATATGCGGAGCACTTGGCCCTGCCTACAAACTTGTAGCTTCCTGAAATTCTGTAACCTGTAGACGGTCAGATGCTGCGTGCCTGAACACAGAGTCCTTACTGACAAACTCAAAGCCTGCCAAGATGTTCTAAAAAGCAAGCACATTTATTCCATTTTAGACCTGTCCACAGGCTAAGGCAAAGCTCTGTCTGACCTGACGCCATATCCTGCAGTGGTGCCTACTTTCCAGTTGGGTTGTTTCACAGTTCCTATATAATTAAAAACAGCAGACCTCCTTTCCAAGGGGATTTGCAGACTAAGGTGAGCCAGTCTGCTGAACAGAATGAGAGTTAGACCAGTACCTATGAGAACAAGACTTTCTCCAGAAAATTATAGTGACTTTTCAGTTTGATGAGTGTGCTTGTTAAAGTGAAACCTGGTCATTTCTTTGTTAATTATTTTAGCTTGTTTAATTGATGAATCTCCTTCCCAATTGCATACCAGTTCAGAAGGATGCCACAATAAGCCAATTCAAGGAGCTGAGCTAACAAGTCACCCAAGAATTTTGAGGGAACTCAGCTATGACATGGTAGAACTCATAACAGTTGTGTTTAAACTGTCGCTTAAATCAGCCTCTGTACCAGATCCGGGGAAGTTAGCTAATGTGATGCATATTTTTAAAAAAGGCTCTAGAGGCAATCCTGGCAATTACAGCTGGTGAGTCTAACTGTAGTACCAGGCAAATTGTTTGAAACTACAGTAAAAACAGACTTCTCAGACACATAATAAACATGACATGTTGAGGCACAGGGGCCAAGCTAGCCAGGGGGATCTCAAACCCTCCTCTGCACCAGGCCCTGTCTTCATTCCACCCCTTCCCCAAGCCCCATACCTACTCCATCTCCAACCCACCCCCTCCCCAAGCCCCCCGCCTCTTTCCTGCCGCCTCCTCTGAGTGCACCCCATTCCTACTGCTCCAGGAGCTTCCTGAATGGCACAGCTAAGCTGTTTGTGGCACTCCAGAAGTACTGGGAGAGCAGGGGAGGAGTTGGTCAGCATGTCAACCGGTGGGTGAAACAAGGGTGAGGGGAAAAGATTTAACACCTGCTAATTCTTCCCCATGGATGCTCCAGCCGTGTAGCACCCACGGTGTCGGCACCCATGTGTTGAGAAATAATCAACATGGCTTTTGTACAGAGAAATCATGACTCATCAACCTATCAGAATTCTTTGAGGGGAGTCAACAAATATGAACAAGTTGATGTAATGTATTTGGAATTTCAGAAAATCCTTGAAGAGTTCCCTCATCAAGGGCTCTTAAGCAAAATATGAAGTCACAGGTTAGGAGGGAAGGTCCTCTTGCGGGAGAGTAATGGATTAAATGATAGGAAACAACAGCTGGAAGGAAACCAGCAGGTCCCCAAGGGTCTGTATTGAGAGCTATTCTGTTCAACGTATTCATAAATGTTCTGGAAAAGGGGGTAACTTTGAGATCAGCCACTGGGACTAGTTGGTTCAAGTTCACAGTCAATCACCAATGGCTACGCGGGGATGGTTGCGGTACCTGCCCTCCTCTAATCCCGTACAGAAACTCCACGAGAACAAGGCTTATTCCCAATCTTACCTCCTGATGTTCTGTTACATTGTGGTGGGCAGGTGTTGGGATTTTGGGGCCCTATGCTGACATAACTCTAAGGGCTGGGGACATTTCCCTTCCTCAGCCCTGATGGCTTATTAGATAGCCACTCCCTCCATGTTTGGTTCGAGGGCCATGTTCTCCTATGTCACTAAGGCTATATCTACACTGCGAAGCTATTTTAGGATACCGGAAGTATCCTGAAATAGCTATTCTGTCATCCCTGCAAATCTCATACCATGAGGAGTAAGGGACATTTCGGAATAGTGCTCTATTTAATTTTGAAATAAGCTATTTCGAAATTAACTCAAAATAAGCTACGCAGTTTGTGTAGCTCAAATTGGATAGCTTATTTTGAGCTCTGGGTGCAGTGTAGATGCACCCTAAGTGTTGAGGGGGAGAAACACATGGCCATTTAGATTTAACTAAACAAAAAAGGGAAAGTGAAATGTTCTGTAAATTATAAACCTACCAGATGACAGATTCTGTAGGTTTCAAAAAATTCTATTTCAGAGGAAAGCTCTTCCATCAGAGTTCAGCAGGCTGTCAATGCAATTGGTTTACTATGGTATTCAAATTTTTTTTAAAAAAACAAAACGTACGTGTGTTTTGTATTTCTCGGGCCTGCTTGAACGGACATACAAATCGGCTGAGAACTGGCTGGTTGCCATTCTAATTTAAAGAAGCTATGTCAGTTACCTTTGCAAAGGAATTGTTCCATTAAAAAATTGAAGTTCCTCCAAATCTAATCGATATTTCCTTTCAGTGTGTACCCCTGATGATTAATTACTGTTCTCTTATTTTGCAGTAAATAAGGCAGCAGTGACAATATTTTTTTTGTCTCCTTCCTACATCATATGTGCATGATAAATATATCTGTCTTTCTCTTGTCTTTGATTTTCTCTGAATTTCACTCTGCCGACTCACAGAGCTTCTCTGGGAAGAGCTGGATTGATTATTCAGTGGCAATTCAACTTTAGAATAAGACGCAGGGTTATGCACTTGTGAAAAACAAGTCTCCAAGGATGGTTATTAGGCCATTGGATGCCATTCTTGCTAACTGCAGACGTGGCCGGTGAAGCATTTCTTTGCTGGGTTCAGAAAATATGTGTCTTGAAGTAGTTTTCACATGAAGTTTTTGGATAGTCTTAGAGATGTCACTTTTCATAGCTCAGACAGCATTCTTTAACATGCCAATGTGTTGTCTTAATTCTCTTCATACACACAGTGAACATGTATCTGTAATGCTGACTTTTCTTAAAAACATTCAGTCTTGCCTGTTAAGCAGTCTCTCGATGTCAGTGGTCTCTAATCTGTGGGGCACTCCCACAGGCTACCTCAATACTGCATGTTTTTTTTAGCAGAACATATGCAAATGGAGTGCTCATTTGCATATCTCGCACTCTCATTTGCATATCCTCGTCCGATCCTTTTTGCGGAAGAGGTTTTTGCAATAAAAAAGCCCTGTGTCAGAAAAAAACCCTTTTGTGCAAGAGCCTGTAAACCTAATTTTTTGAGGAATAAGGAATCTTGCGTAAAAGGGTTTGTTTTTTTTCTGACAAATGGCCCTGTCTACACAGGGCTTTTTATCGCAAAAACCTCTTCCGCAAAAAGGATTGGATGAGGATATGCAAATGAGGGAGTGAGAGATGCAAATGAGTGCCCATTTGCATATCTTCCGCCAAAAAAACGCACGCAGTGTAGACGTAGCCACAGTGTGCAGCATGGAGGAACATTTGGAAGGGTGCACAGTGGGCCCCAAGCCAGCTCACATTGGGATCTGGGAGGGAGCGCCACCTAGTGCCTTTCTGCCCGCAGTCTGAGCTCCACTCTGCCTCAAATTTGTTTTTGTTTTATTGGCAAGTAACTTGTTTTCTTTCCAACCTTCCTTACTGAGAGTTAGCAATTAGTTTAACATTGTCGCTGATAAGTGAATCATTGATGATGAAATAAGAATAATAATTAACAAGGAAATAACAATGCGTAAATCTGTATCTCCCAATCTGCGGATCCTTACTTAAGTGAAAGTCCAGTACATACCCTCAGTGAAAATAGCTTTGCTAACAGATAGTGTTCTTGCATATGGTCGGCTGAAATATGGATTATTCTCTTTTTTTCCCCAGACTGGATATATTCTTCTATCATAATGGTTCCCAAACTGTTGCCTAGATACAGTAGACTTCCGATAATCTGGAACCTTTGGGACCTAGGTGGTGCCGGATTATCGGATATGCTGGACTGTCAGGAGGTACTATAAACTGGTTATATATATATATACAGTATATACTGTATATAAAGTGTTTTTAACCCTTTTTATTGTACATACTGTAATGCATAAATTTAGCCATAGAATGAAAGAATAAATGTACAGTACAGTACTTACCATTATTGTTGCGAATCCTTTGAATACAGAAAGCAGAGGATACCATGTACAGTAGTGTGCAGCACTGGCTAATCACTTAAACTATTAATCACCTAAACTATTAATACAGTAACTTAAACACTTAATACAGCACTTTATTCACTTAAACATAAAAATTATACACTTCAACACTAATACAGTCTGTAAATTATTCACTTAAACACTAAAAAAACCAGTGGTCTCTTGCCATTTTGATGCCAGACTATCGGGAGTGCCATACAATTGGATGCTGGACTATTGGAGTTTTACTGTAGTCATTGGTCCACAAAGCATTTGCTCATTGTGTGGGGGCAGGTCATATAGAGCAAGAATCTTAACCTTAAGGCCTGACCATCTTCTCTCATTGCCCATAAGGAGATGGGTGATAGGATGGTGGTGTTTGAGATACGGTGGAGATTTTTTGTGGAGGATTAATTGAATTTTGCTAATTCTATTGTGGAAGAGAAGTTTGTAATCCATATAAATAAAGACTGTATCATAATGTCTCACCAGGTGACCAAATTAAAGTCGCAGAGGCAACCTTAATGTGCTTGTAAATGTAACTTATTTTTACGTATAATAAATGAAGAGAAGTTGAACATACATTAAATACTTTTCTAATGTTACTTTTCCAAGAAAGCCAATACTGTAGTTAGCATAGTAATGTGGTTAGTTCACCAGGGAGAAATGAAGGAGTTTGCCAGTGAGAACATGATTATACATTTTTAGATAGAAGTCTATAGACAAATTTTCTATTAAGATGTGGTCCGCAAGACAGTGTTTTGAGAATTTTGCTCTAATAAATTCACCTTCAGCATGGGGTTAAAAACTCAATAATATATTTTACTTAAGTAGGACTCAAGAATATGCTTAAATTTGAGAATATATTTAAATACTTTCCTAAATACTAATGCTTTCCTAAATTGGAGTAAAAAAAACATGATTCAGAAAAGTACTAAGCACTCTCCATTACATTTCAAATCAATAGGAATTGAAGGCACTACAGCATTTATCAGAATCAGGCCTCTATTTATTTAATTATTTTTCCTTAAGTATTGCCAGTCTGCTCATATAACACATCAGTAACTGATGTAAATAAAATTCAGTTCATTCTTCATAGATGAATTCACTTTAAATTCTCTGAACTAAATTACAGCATGATAGATCTGATTATTCTTAAGTGTTTTTGTAAACACTGTACAGCTGGAGTTGGATGTTACTAAATGCACGAAATTGCTAAATATAACAACATGAAAATTAAGCCTGCTATTGCTTAATATGATGACTGATTCCCAGTTCTGAAAATTATAAAATGTTTCCATGACCCATTAATGAAACTTATGGGAAGTCCTTTGCGTTTTGTTTCTTTTCTTTTTTCTTTGGCTTGTGAAATTCCAAGTTGCATTAAACTATGGCACGTTATACGTGCTCATATTTGCATTTATGTTTTAGAGGCAAAACATTATTAAAATGGAGGTTTCAGGAATGTTTTTGTTTATAGGCTCATAATATGATATCCCCTCACTTCACAGGTATTAATAAGAACATAAGAATGGCCATATTGGGTCAGATTGACAATCTAGCCCAGTGTCCTGTCTTCTGACAGCGGCTAATGTCAGGTATCCTAGAGGGAATGAACAGAATAGGTAAACATTGAGTGATGCATTCCCTGTCACCCATTCCTAGCTTCTGGGAAACAAAGGCTGGGGATCCCAACCTGGCTAATAGTCATTGATGGACCTGTCCTGCATGGATTTATCTAGTTCTTTTTTGAATCCTGTTATAGTCTTGACCTTTACAACATCCTCTGGCGGAGTTCCACAGGTTGATTGTGTTGTGTGAAGAAATACTTTCTTTTGTTAGTTTTAAACCCCCTGCCTATTAATTTCATTTCACTCTTGTGTTACGAGGAGTAAATTATATACTTTCGCTTATGTATGCACTTTCGCTTGTGTACTTTCGCTATGATTTTATAGACCTCAGTTAGATCCCCCCTTAATCGACTTTCCAAGCTGAAAAGTCCCAGTTTTATTAATCTCACCTCAAATGGGAGCTGTTCCATAACCCTCATCATTTTTGTTACCCTTTTATGAACCTTTTCCAATTCCAATATATCTTTTTTGAGATGGGTTGACCACTTCTGCAGACAATATTCAAGGTGTGTGTACCATGGATTTATATAGAGGGAACATGATGTTTTCTGTCTTCTTATCAATCTCTTTATTAATGATTCCCAATGTTCTGTTTGATTTTTTGACTGCTGCTGCATATTGAGCAGATGCAGTGGGGTTGACAGCTTTGCTGGGCCTCTGGGCAAGGCGGGGGGTGGGGACTACTCTGTGCCCCAGGAATGGGGGGAGCCTTGGACAGAAGGGGTGGAGCTAGGGCTAGGCAGCCCTTAATGCTGCTGGGAGAACACTACGCTGCCCCCTCCCAGCCTTCAGTGCTGCCCGGACTGCACTGCACAGAGACTCGGCAGTGATTTAAAGAGCATAGGGCTCTGGGCGCTTTTGTAATGCCAGTCCCTAGGGCAATTGTCCTTTTTGTCTCCCTTTTTCGCTGGCCTGAGTGGATGTTTTCAGAGAACTATCCACAATGAACTCCAAGATCTGGTTTGAGTGGCAACAGTTAGTTTAGATCCCATAATTTAATCTGTATAGTTGCGGTCATGTTTTCCAAAGTGCAATGCTTTGCATTTATCAGCATTAAATTTCACCTGCTATTTTTTTGCCCAGTCTCCCAATTTTGAAATGTCCTTTTGTATAGCTCTTCCCAGTCTGTGTGGGACTTATCTATCTTGAGTAGTTTTGTATCACCTGCAGATTTGCCACCTCACTGTTAATTCACAAATTTATCCTCATAACATCCCTATGAAATAGGGAATTATTTCACAGATGAGATAAGAGAGACCAAATGCTTTAAAAAAAAAACAGTAGTACAACATGAAATGTAATTTACTCAGCAGGCCAATGTTTGATGTTGATTTCTGCTGATAAAGGCCCACTAGGGCACATCTACACAGCAGGGCTAAACTCGAAATAAGTTACACAACTTGAGCTACCTTAATTGTGTAGCTTAAGTCAAAATAGCTTATTTCGACTTTTGTCGCTGTCTACCCAGCAGTTATTTTGAGAGAGAGCACTCTTTCCCTGACTTTCCCTACACCTCGTGTAGTAAAGATTACAGGAGTCAGAGTAAGCAGTCCTCCAGCTCGACATTATTTCGACATTATGTCAAAATAACTGTTGTGTACACGTGGACAATGTAATTTTGGAATAATACTGCTGTGTAGACATAGCCCTAGAGAACATGAAGAGCAGCAGTTCCCAGGTGAAATCTCTGCTCACTTGATCTCTCTCTCTTTCTCTCTGCTATTGCTACTTAATTTTTGGTTATATTGCCAGAGATTGTAATCAGATTCACAGTAACTTATTTATACTCCACATTCCCATTGTCTAGCCAACCAAGTACTAAGTACATCAGCAGTGATGTCAAAGGCCTGCTCCGTCTTGGCTAATCAAGTGCAATTAGAAGGGAACCTTAGGTCACTGAAAGACTCAGCTATTCCACTTTGTCAGTGGAAAAAAATGTCCCATAGTCTGTATCTTTGTTTGGAAAATGGATTCTGGAACGGAGGCTCTAAGAATGTGGCTAGCATGTATTATTTGCTGTTTTGTTCCATGGTAGCAGTTCTTAATCCGCGTGACAATTGTCAAGAACAGTGTTTAATAATTGCGCTCATGAGTGTGTTCTAGGGTTGCTCTTGTTCTTTACCACTTTGTTTTCCTCAGCAGATGGATGAGTGGGATAATTTGACTTAACAATGGTGTTTCCGCATTGAATTGTTTAGCAGCCCATACATAATTTCAGGATCTAAAAACAAATGTTCCACCATAGTGTGTTGAGTTGGAATGGATGTGAAGGAATTAACCGTGATCGCAGCCCCATTTCACGCCTATGAATCGCTAGCAAAAGTTCATGGAATTCCTCCTGGCTTACATCAGTGTGAGATCAGAACTTCTGATCTCATGGATCCTATGGGCATTAACTGTTGGTGTGAGTACAGGCAAGCTGATAATATTTAGACCATTTGGTTGTATTTTGCCTGCCTGATGTTATAAATTGCAGGGGTTGTATTTGGCAACTGGTACTGTTAACAACAAAAATGGGCCCAATTCTATAAACCTTTACTCCTTAGAGTAGTTCTTTTTCATATGAGTTGTCCCATTGAAGTCAATCCAAGTACTCACATACATGAGTAAAGGCTAATTGTATGTAAGCCTTTGCAAAATTAACCTGCGTGTTCAGAGATACTAGGCAGAGTAGCACGTAGCATGTGTCTGTTAAATGAACTTCTGTAGTAGAGCCCTAACAAACATTTCAAGCTTTTGATGGTGGCGGAAGTAGGTTTAAGTCTTGTCTACTGACATTAATAATGACTGTAAAGTGGTGATTGTGCTAAAAACCCTAGTCATGGTCAAATTGAAACAATGAGCAAACCAAGAGTTGTGAGTGAGACAGACATCCTTAAATGTTCACGTCATTGCTTGAGACAGAAGAGCCATATGTGAGACCCTTGAAATGATCCAGGCATAAGTAAGATATTTCCAGCTGGTTTTGAATATTCTTGTCTGTGGGTTTTGTTTGCAGGAAATGTGCGACTTGGAGCCCAGCCATGTTAAAATGAAAACAAAACCACACTTGTGTCTCTTTGCTTTCTGCAAATGGCATAGTGGTGGTTACTGTCAGGGCAAATGCCAGGCCCACAAGCAGAGTTAGAAATAACAACTACTTAGCTAATTCCATTATTGGTGGGAGAGGAAGCTACTGGATAAAATTATTTTGCTTCAAAAACTCTGATTACTAGTAAAACGAACGAGTGTGGTGGCATCAAACCTGAGCTGGGGCTGGATAGGCAGCAAGCAGGATTTGAATCCTGGACAACTGAATGGTGACCTTCCTTCCTAGCGTCAAGACATGAGATGTCTCCCTAAGATTGGGTAGATTACTGAAGTAGATGAGCAGAGATTCATTTGTGATAGTTAATATTGGCAATAGTGACTCTGCATCATAAGATATCTCACAGATAGCAGATGACTTTGGGAGACTCAGAAATGTGCTGGAGAAGACAGATGTCCAAACTTCTCTGAGATCCTTCTTTCCCAGGAATGAAGGAAAACAGAAAGCAGAAGATTCTGGAAGCAAACCCCTGACTAAATAGTGTAGTGTGGGAGGAGGTGCTGCATAGTTTGGAGGCCTTCACTCCTGTGAGGGGGCGGGGGGGGGAGGGCATTCATGAGTACAGGCTGACGAGAGGAGTCAGGGCAGAGTTGAACTAATAGCAAAAGGAAAGGGTAAAAAGAGGGAAGTTATGAATTACGGGTGTGAATGGGTAATATTACTGGGTGATGCTTAGCAGGTACCGGTTAACCAGGGCCTGGGAGTAGCCCCCCACCTACAACCCTTGGGGCTCAATCCTTCTTAGTCAGTTAACCAGCTACGTGTTAGGCTAGCCTAATGTTTAACCCGTTGACTGATTAATCAAGATTTTACATCCCTAGTATGAATACTCAGCACAAAGTTGAGAGGACACAAAGGAGATGAATTTGTTGAATTGCCTATACACTAATGCTAGGAACTTGGCAACAATCAAGAAGAATAGGAATGTCTCATTTATGAGCCTAAATTTGATCTAATTGGGATGCTTTGCAGGATCGGGATGCTAAAATTGATGGTTATAACTATAGCCTTGCAAATCTGCAGATATCTGCCTTATATCCGCAGGTATCCACATCTGGGGATATGGATGTAGATAATCTGCAGCAGATTTTTGTGATTACGGATGCAGATACCAATTTTGTGTCTGCATGGGGCTCTCTTTAAAACTTATTCAGCAAGGATTGAGTAGGAAAAAGAGGAAGAGTGGCACTCTGTCAAAAATGGCATACCTGTTTCCGAATCACTGACAACTCTGAAGAAAATGATCTTGAATGGTTAGGGTTCAGTGTCCTAACAGATGAAGTTCAAGACACGGTATTAGGTGGGTCTGTGACACCAGGCCCTTTCGAATTGCTGGACCCTTTGCCCACCCCTGACAGCGGGCTTGAGTAAAGGTAATTAACCACTGGAACAATTTACCAAGGGTCATAATGGCTTATCCCTCACTGATAACTTTTAAATCCAGATTCACTCTTAGTCTAGAAGATCTCCTCTAGGAATTATTTTGGGGAAATTCTGGGGCTTGTGTTATACAGGAGGTCAGATGAGGTGATCACAGTCATCCCTTCTGGCTTCTATGAACCTGGGCTAATCAGAGCTCAAACACAGTTTCTACTCCTTGAACTGCAGGAATATTTATGCCATTGGAGATAAGAAACTAGGCATGATTGCAGTAGTTGTTTCTTGTCCCTAATGGCAGGCTGTCCACTAGCAGGGGCACAGTACACTTACACAGCCTGTCAGTGGGCTGGATCTGGCCCATCTAGCTCTTTGATCCGGCCCACGCAGCAGTTCCCAGACGCTCCCCACAATGGCAGCTGTGGGGAAGGTGCGAGCTCTTTAAATGGAAGCAGTTGAAAGGGCTCTCGCGTCCTGGCTCCCAGGCAATGCGCTAGCTGTGAGGCCAGGAGCAGTGAGGTCTTTCAATAGCGGGAGTTGAAAGGGCTTGCAGCTCCCACTCTGCCCCCCTTGCTAATGTGATGCCTGGGAGCACAGGGGAGGTCTGAGCCCTTTCAACTCCTGCTATTGAAAGGCCTCACCCCTTCTGCCCAAGGCCCTGCCCTTCCAGGGTGGCCCTCAGCCACTTCAGACATTTTTGAAGTGGCCCCCCCTTCAAAAATTATTGCCCACCCCTGATCTAGATGGTTCTTTGTCCTGCCATGAGGGCAGGGGACTGGACTTGATGACCTGTCAAGGTCCCTTCCAGTTCTAGTGTTCTAGGATTCTATGATTGTAGGACCAGCTGAGTCTGGTGGGTGCTCCTACAGGCTCCTAAAGTGCTTATACCCTTGCTGAGAGAGAGCAGTGTTTGCTATAGGTCAGTATAGAGGAAGCTGGCTACATGGCCCCATCTTCATTATATGCCCCTTTGGGAGAGCTCATAGCAACAGGATTCTGGGCAAAGCAAGCAGAGAAGAGATTGGGAAGGTCAAAGGTCTTTCTGCAACTCACTGGCCAGTGTGTGACATGTGCCGAAGAAGACGAGAGTTTAGAACAGGCCCTAGCTACAGAACTGCTTCTTTAGCTCAAGCTGAAGAGTCTCGTACTTAGTTCTGAAGGCATCTGGTTTCATCCCTGGTATGTGGGCCAAGCTGGTGACTGTCACATTTGCACCCTGACTCCTGCGTCTGCACCCTGTGAAGAATCTGGCCATTGAAGAGATTTCACAAAATATGTTCTGGGTAGCAGGGTCTAACCTGTATTGGCTTCCTGTAGCCACTACATAGTGGTTGCTCATTTACTTCCTTTTTGAACTACCTATACAAGGTCTCAGGCTGCCTGGGCTTATTTTGGGTAAGAAGAGCCTGTATGTGAAACACAGTTACGAACAATGCGATCACGCACCATGAAGAGAAAAAGCTCCCTTTTTCCAGTGCTTCTCCAAAATTGCAGGCAGCTGGATTTAGGTAGCAAGAGAAATGCAGGAAAGGATATGTGCCAATAACTGGTCTGATGCAATACCCATTTTGCAGCTTCATTTTGGCCTTGTAGCAAATCAGGTGCTTCCTGACTGTTTTATCTGTGTCTCGTCCAAGAAATGGAAATGAGGAAGTTTTGGCTGGTAGAGATATAAGATGTTTAATAAATAAATAAATCTAAATCTTCAGCTGTGTGGGATTGATCTGAGCTTGGTTTATTTTTAATATCATCTGTTCTGTTTTACCCTCCCTATTTAACAGAGGCAGGTTATTTAGTATGGAGCAAAAAGTGAATCTAAATCAAGCATGATGCAGCATCTATAATGCAAACTTGTCTTCCAACATTTTGCAGTTAAAACAGTAGATAATTTAGCTTCTCTTTGTTTTAACTAACTTGTATATAGCGCTTATATAACAATGGTTTTGCTAAATGATCATGTTTGCTATAATTTTAATAATTACATTTTTGTAATTTATTGATAAAATTTACTTACAAACTTTAAAAACACGGACTTATCAGTAGAATCCATGGACTTACCAGTAGAGTCTCACTTTGTTAACGTGCAGATTTCTGAAAGTCCTCATGTGCATGTACATAGAAGCCACAGTGTTAGTGTTTGAAACGACTTGTCTTGTTTGGATGTAAACTTCAGGAATCACATTATCAGCAGTTTCCATTGAAAAACTTCGACGAATATTCTTTTTCGGGGCTGACTATCTCTTGGCTGACTGAATCACTGGTTTGTATATGGAATGCTTTCATTACTGGGTTAGACAGATGTTACAGCATGCTAGGATGTTCAACCAGGAAGTTGTAAATACATACAGGGACTAGTGTTACCACACGCTGCCATCTCACCATAGGCTTGCATTGTTAGTCTTTTACATAGTCTGGCACCATAATTATTGTTTTTACACATCTGCAGTAATCTAGCCTAGGCTCTGTATTATCACGAAAACTTCCATGCCCTACTGAGAATAAGTCACTCCCTTTACCCTGATGGATCAGGGCCTTGGTGTGTATTGTGAGGATGGGGAGGGTGAGCAGAGCCTTTCGGACAGCTAACCGCACCTTCATGGGCGGTGAGTTATATGGGCTCATGGTGCCCATGTTCCAGCAATATCCAGACCCGGGGGCCCTGCTCCAGCAATATTTGGAGCTGGGTCTCTCCGGCCCTGCTTGGAGCGGGCCCCAGCCCCCCTGTGTGTCCTCCCACCCCGGCCCTAGAGCGTCTCGACCCCGACCCCGAACCATCCCTGCCATGTGCAACTTTCACTCAGCTCCCCCTTGCTGGCTGCTGCTGCCATGCACGGCGTGCTCAAACAGGTGGGCGGGTAGACGCCGGTGTGACGTGACGTGACGTCACGGCCCGCAACTTTAAAACTGCTCGGTGGCGCATTGCGGATTCGGAGTTCAGGGACTTCTGGGGCGGAGCACAGACTCCAGCCCCGCAAAGTGGAAGGCAGAAGGTAGGGGAGGGGGAGGGGAAGGGAGAAAACTAGGGGAAGGGCTGGGAGAGGAAGGGGCTTGTGCAGAGGGCGAGGGGGAGGGGAGGAGGGAAGAAAGGGGAAGGCACCAAGGGACAGGGTAGAGGAGAGACAATGCCAGGGGGCCAAGTGCAGACAATGAGGAAAAGGGCAGGAGAGGAGGTGTCAGTGGGAGGGGGACAGGGTGATGCTGGGAGGGGAGAGGGTAAGGGCATTGGGGGCTGGAGGGGGAGGTGCTGGGAGAAGGCTTGAAAGAAGGGGTGGGCATGAGGAAGGTAGGGATGGAGCAAGTCATGTGTGAGGGCACAGGGGCATGAGGGGAATGGGGGCAGAGAGTGGTGAGGGTGTGGGCATCAAGGAAAAAGAGGGCAAAGGGGGCAGGGGCAGTGAGGGAAGGAGGAGGCACCAGAAGGGTGCAGGAGTAAGGGAAGGTGCAGGTGCCAGGAGATTCTGGGGGTGAAGCAGAAGGGCAGACACCTGCAGGGGAGGGACCAGCACCAGAGGAGAGAGGCAGGGCAGGTGTGTACAGGGAGGTGTTAGAAGAGGGGATGAGGAGGGGTAGCTCACATGATCAGATTGCGCCTACTGGAGGAGTGGGCCTAGGGGGGAGAGAAGGGCTGGTGGAGGGGGGCAGGTTGCAGGAGGACTGAGGGCAGTGAGAAGGGCAGGAATCAGGACAGCAGAGGAGGGTGAGGAGTTGGGGGGCAGCAGGCTCCGGGGAGATGATGGAGCAAGGAGAGGAGACATGGCAGCAGAGAGAAAAGGTAAAGGTTTGAAAATATTTATTAATAACTTGGGTGCCACAGTGGCACATCCAAACAAGCCACATGAGCTCAGTACTGATGCACAACACAAAATTCATTCTGCTCATGGGAGGAAACTCTTAGGCTATGTCTACACTGGCGGCTTCTTGCACAAGAACATCTTGCGCAAGGGTTCTTGTGCAAGAAGTCTTGCACAAGAACATGTCCACACTGCCATGTGCGAGCTGTGCTTTTGCACAAGAGCATCCATGGCAGTGTGGATGCTCTTTTGCCCAAGAAAGCTCCGATGGCCATTTTAGCCATGGGGCTCTCTTGCGCAAGAAATCCCTGCTGAACATCCACACTGCCCTCATGCACAAGAGAGCTTACACCTGTTAGAAAAGAGCGTAGCTCTTGCGCAAGACGCCCTCTCTTATCACGCCATACTGTAAATTTCCTTGCGCAAGAGCAGGCGGTGTAGACATAGCCTTAGAGGGAACACTTCCCCTAGCCTCTCTGCCCCCAAGTTAATGTCACACACATTGGGTTAATGCAACTGCAGGATAGTTGCATGCAGGGGGTTTGGTGAGGGCCAAAGTAATCCCTGTTGGTAGGAGGATGGTGGGAAAAGCCCTTCGAGAGGGGTGACATGACACCTTTTACTTCTGGTCATGTGTCCATCTTGCCCCGAGCGTGTTACCTCCAGAGGCGTGGCGCTGGGGTGTGTGCGTGGCTAACGGGGCCCAAGGGGCATGGCTAATGGGGGCCAGGGGGCGTGGCTAATGGGGCGCCACCAAAAATTATACAAACCTGCCGCCCATATGCACCTTAGGAAATTGCCTCAGGCTGCTTGGGTGTCCAGGGGAACCATGGAGGGATGCCTTTCATTGGCTGGCTGTCCTATAGAGAAAAGTGTCCAATAGAGAGAAGCAGCACTATAAATTGAGCCTCTCAGGTCTGGCACTCTCTGGTCTGGTAACATCTGTGGTCTGGCATGATTTTAGTTAGCTGGATGTCTACTTATCTTGGGTGTGGCCAAATTTCCCACGGTCCCATGAAGTTTGTTTACAGTCACCAGTGCTAGCTCTCAGTGTTCTGTGCTGTTATTTAGTTCTAATTTACCCCTAAATATCTTTTAAGAGCCCAGCAAACAGTGGAAGTGTTGGTAATGCTGCTAGATAATATTGGCCTCCGTGGTTTGGCAAATTCTCTAGTTCAGCACCAGTCAGGTCCCAGGGGTGCCTGACTAGAGAGGTTCAACCTGTACATGCATGGGTTTTATCCACAAAAGCTCATGATCCTGTATATTTAGGTTGGTCTCTAAGGTGCCACAGGACTTCTTGTTTCTTAAGATAGAGAGAATTTAGGTTTAGATCTCTGTTTATAAGAGAGTCGGATTTATACCATTTTACTGTGTCTGCTGCTGTTCTTGGAATCTCTGGGTTCTGTTTCTGGAATAAACAGAGCTTTATTCTCTGGTGAAAACTTTGATCTATTGCCGTGGTTTAATTGTGTTTTTCCCTTATCTTGCTCAGACACTGAGAGTTTTCATGTGGCTACTTGTTTGCTCCAGTACTCTGAATGTGCGTGGACCATCTGGCACAGCTTGTTAGGTTGACAGCATGTAGTCCTTCCAGGAGGAGAAATAACTAATTACAGTCTGGATGATTGGAAGATTAGGGATTATTATTTCAGCCACAGGATGTTGAAAACTCCACTGAGAGCAAGGAGTTACCTCAGAGGGGGCTTCGGCAGGCCATAGGCCCGCTATGAGAAAGCTACTAATGGGTCATTCCAATTTGTTTACTTAATGGCTCTGCAGTCACAGAGCCTCACGGCTCCCATTGGCTGCGGTTTGCCGTTAAGTAAACAAACTGGAGAGGCAAACCAAAGTCCAGAAAGGCCAGACCCCAGAGTTGGGAGCAGTGGGCCTCCACTAGCCTTCTTTCTCCACAAATGTGGTGGCCATCTCCACGTTTTTAGTGACTGAGAATTGCTTTCTTTAGCCTTACTGTACTTCATACATTGGTCCTTGGAACAGAGCCCATTTATCTGGGTTTTGTGATGATTTGGGGAATCTGTTTTTATACAACTGGTCAATTCTGATTGGTTTTATGAACCCAATATATAACCCCAACCCTCAGTGAGGGTATGTCTACACTGCACAGCTTTTGGCGACAAGGCAGTGTCCACGCAGCCATGCCATTAAAAGTCAGTGCATGTGAATGCTCTTTGCCAGCATTTTTGCTGAGAAAATACTTCCACCCCTAGGAGTGGGTTTCACTTTGTCAGCAGGCAGAGGGGCTCAAAAGCCTTGCAGGCCCCTGGGCAAGGTGAGGGGGGGCAGGGCCTCAGGCAGAAGGGGTGGCTCGAGGGGGGGGGCAGCCAGCCCTCAGTGCCCCCAGGAGTGCACTCCTGCCGACAAAGCAGCATTCACATGCGTACCTGCCGAGGCAAAACCTTGTCATTCATAGGCGTTACGTACCCATGAACAACAAAAGTTCTGTCAAACAAGGGCAAGTGTAGTCATAACCTGAGTAGTAAACCAACCATGGGCTGACAGACCTCCTGGGAAGTATCATATCCCCTGCCTTGAAGAAGTTACAGAACAAACAAAAGAATCGTTAACATTTTAATCAGGATGTTCTGGCAGGTCAGTGGATGGGCTATGGAGGAGACAACTAAAAGGGAAAAAAATCCAGTTCTTCCAGGTGGTCTGCAGGGAGGGGAGTTTGGAGCACAGGAATTCCTCCGCAGAGGGATTAAGGGGTGTGAACAACCCTATATACAACACAGGACAAAATGGACAGCCTTAGAGGGGACTCTGTGAAAGACCAGCCAAAGCTGAAGGAAGCGAACTGCAGAGATAGAAGAGAGATGCCATATGTCAGGGGAGAAACTGTGGGCAAGACAGGAAGGATCCTGGACTCTCCACAGGATACTGACCTAAATCCCAAAGAATGCCCATGACTAGTGAGGAAACTGAGGAAGGTAATGGCCTGTAGATATGTACTTATTTTGCATGGATCTGTATGACTTTTATGATGTCCAAAGTAAAGAGCATTTGTATTAGAAATCCTGTGCAAATCCTCGGTCTTTTTAATTCAGCAAATATTTATCCTTGAATGCCCACAAGGTGGGAGCTCTGGGAGAAGGTGTGCCTACACAACAGGCGTGTCTATGGTTGTTGACACTAGTCTTAGCGTCTAGGAAATTGATTCACGGGGTTCACTGTTCTCAAAAGGGGAATCTAGAAATAGAATCTGCACTCCAAAAGCATATAGACTCATAGAGTATGTCTACACTACAAAGTTAATTCGAACTAACAGCCGTTAGTTTGAATTAACTTTCATAGCGTCTATACATACAAACTGCTAGTTCGAACTTAATTCGAACTAGCGGAGCGCTTAATTCAAACTAGGTAAACCTCATTCTACGAGGACTAACGCCTAGTTCGAAATAAGTTCGAATTAAGGGCTGTGTAGCCACTTAATTCGAACTAGTTGGAGGCTAGCCCTTCCCAGCTTGCCCTGGTGGCCACTCTGGGCCAAACCAGGGAAACTCTTCTGCCCCTCTCCCGGCCCCAGAGCCCTTAAAGGGGCACCGTCTGGCTACAGTGCTCGTGCCAGTTGCAAGCCTGCCAGCACCCAGCCAGCAGACCCTGCACCTGGCACGGCAAGAGCCAGCCATCCGCTGCCACCCAGCCCTCCGCCTCTTCCCAGGACCAGGCTGGCGGCTCCCAGGAGCCTGCCTGAGGCTGCAAGAGGTGGGCGCCTGCCTGATCTAGTGCGGAGATCGTGGACCTCATCGAGGTTTGGGGGGAAGCCTCCAACATCCACGATCTCCGCACTAGGCACAGGAATGTGGCCGTCTACAGTCGCATGGCTGCCAGCTTGGCCACCAAAGGCCACATGCAAACCAAGGAGCAGGTTTGCATGAAAATCAAGTTGGTCCAGTGAGACCCCCGACCCTGAGCACTGAGCTTAGAACATAAGAATAGCCGTACTGGGTCAGACCAAAGGTCCATCTAGCCCAGTAGCCTGTCTGCCGACAGCGGCCAACACCAGGTACCATGGAGGGGATGGACCAAAGACAATGACCAAGCGATTTGTCTCGTGCCATCCATCTCCAGCCTTCCACAAACAGAGGCCAGGGACACCGTTCCTACCCCCTGGCTAATAGCACTCCATGGACCCAACCTCCATGAATTTATCTAACTTCTCTTTAAACTCTGTTATAGTTCTAGCCTTCACAGCCTCCTGTGGCAAGGAGTTCCACAGGTTGACTATGTGCTTTGTGAAGAAGAACTTTCGCTTATTAGTTTTAAACCTGCTGGCCATTCATTTCATTTGGTGTCCTCTAGTCCTTCTATTATGGGAACTAATGAAGAACTTTTCTTTATTCACCCTCTCCACACCACTCATGCTTTTATAGACCTCTATCATATCCCCCCTCAGTCTCCTCTTTTCTAAGCTGAAAAGTCCCAGTCTCTTTAGCCTCTCTTCATGTGAGACCTGTTCCAAACCCCTAATCATTTTAGTTGCCCTTTTCTGAACCTTTCCAAGGCCAAAATATCTTTTCTGAGGTGAGGAGACCACATCTGTACACAGTACTGAAGATATGGCGTACCATAGTTTTATACTTCCCCTCCTCCTTCTTCCCCTGGCTTCCCCCTTCCAGCTCCCTCCTCCCAGGTTTCCACCTCCCCTCTCCCACCCTCTCTCTTCCCCTCTCCCACCTCCTTTTCCCAGTCTCCCCAGAGGTTAATCCCCCCCCCCCAGTTTTGTTAAATAAAGAGAGTTTCTATTTTTGAACACATGTCCTGTATTTTTTACATCAGGAAGGGGGGCTGGGGAGGGGTAAGTGGAAGGAGGTGAGGGAGGAATGAGGCACGAGCCCCCGATGGGGAGGACTGGGGTGGCTCTGCGGGTTCCTCGGGGTGGAAGCTCTCCTGCAGGGCCTCCTGGATCCTGACAGCCCCCCCGATTGACGCCCCTGGATGGCAGCCTGCGGCAAGTGCAGCCGGGCTGATGGCCGAGTGCTGTGATGTGCCAAGTGTGGGCACTCAGGGCACTCCAAGACAGGACTGCTTTGCTGTCCCTCATCGAGGCAGACAAGCAAGCAGGGAACCCTGAGAACTGTCTGTCCGGGGTGGGGGGTTGGGTCCCTTTAAGCACAGCCCTCGGCTAGCCTGAGGCAGCAGCTCCACACTCTAAGTCTTAACCTGATGCCCTGCCGGCACTGGTTCCGGCCAGCCTTAACTTCAGTTCAGGGTCCACGCAATGTGGACATGCTAGTTCGAATTAGCAAAACGCTAATTCAAATTAGTTTTTAGGTCTAGATGCACTAATTCGAATTAGCTTTGTTCGAATTAACTAATTCGAACTAAGTTAGTTCGAATTAGTGCTGTAGTGTAGACATACCCATAGACTTTAAGGTCAGAAGTGACCATTATGATCATCTAGTCTGACCCCCTGCACAATGCAGGCCACAGAATCTCACCCACCCACTCCTGGAATAATCCTCTCACCTATATCTCAGATATTGAAGCCTTCAAATACTTTAAAGACCCTAAGATGCAGAGAATCCTCCAGCTGTGATCTGTGCCCCATGCTACAGAGGAAGGCAAAAAACCTCCAGGGCCTCTGCCAATCTACCCTGGAGGAAAATTCCTTCCTGACCCCAGATATGGCGATCTGCTGAACCCTGAGCATGTGGGCAAGACTCACCAGCCAGACACCCAGGAAAAGTTCTCTATAGTAACTCCTATCATCCCTCCATTGGCCTATTTACCACTGATAATGAAAGGTCAATTAGTTACTAAGATCATGTTATCTCATCAAACCATCCGCTTCATAAACCCATCTAGCTTAATCTTGAAGCCAGATAGGTCTTTTGCCCCTACTACTTCCCTTGGAAGGCTGTTCCAGAACTTTACTCCTCTAATGGTTAGAAACCTTTGTCTAATTTCAAGTCTAAACTTCCTACTAGCCAGCTTATATCCATTTGTTCTTGTGTCCGCATTGGTATTAAGCTTAAATAATTCCTCTCCCTCCCTGGTATTTATCCCTCTGATATATTTAAAGAGAGCAATCATGTCTCCCCTCAGCCTTCTTTTGGTTAAGGTAAATAAGCCAAACCCCCTGAGTCTCCTTTCATAAGACAGGTTTTCCATTCCTCGGATCATCCTAGTGGCCCTTCTTTGTACCTGTTCCAGTTTGAATTCATCCTTCTTAAACGTGGGAGACCAGAACTGCACACAGTATTCCAAATGAGGTCTCACCAATGCCTTGTATAACGGCACTAACACCTCCTTATCCCTACTGGAAATACCTCGCCTAATGCATCCCAAGACCATATTAGCCTTTTTCACGGCCATGTCACAATGGCGGTTCATAGTCATCCTATAATCAACCAGGACTCCGAGGTCCTTCTCCTCTTCCGTTACTTCCAACTGATGTGTCTCCAGCTTATAACTAAAATTCTTGTTATTAATCCCTAAATGCATAACCTTATACTTCTCACTATTAAATTTCATCCTATTGCTATCACTCCAATTTACAAGGTCATCCGATCTTCCTGTATGATATCCCGATCCTTTTCTGAATTGGCAATACCTCCCAACTTTGTGTCATCCGCAAATTTTATCAGGACACTCCCACTTTTGGTGCCAAGGTCAGTAATAAAAAGATTAAATAAAATTGGCCCCAAAACTGATCCCTGAGGAACTCCGCTAGTAACCTTCCTCCAACCTGACAGTTCACCTTTCAGTATGACCCGCTGTAGTCTCCCCTTTAACCAGTTGCTTATCCACCTCTCAATTTTCATATTGATCCCCATCTTTTCCATTTTAACCAATAATTCCCCATGTGGTACTGTATCAAATGCCTTACTAAAATTGAGGTAGATTAGATCCACTGCATTACCTTTATCTAAAAAATCTGTTACTTTCTCAAAGAAGGAGATCAGGTTGGTTTGGCACGATCTACCTTCTGTAAAACCATGTTGTAATTTGTCCCAATTGCCATTAACCTCAATGTCCCTAACTACTTTCTCCTTCAAAATTTTTTCCAAGATCTTGCATACTACAGATGTCAAACTAACAGGCCTGTAGTTACCCGGGTCGCTTTTTTTCCCTTTCCTAAAAATAGGAACAATATTAGCAATTCTCCAGTCAAATGGTACAACCCCTGAGTTTAGAGATTTATTAAAAAATTTTGCTAATGGACTTGCAATTTCATGTGCCAGTTCCTTTAATATTCTTGGATGAAGATTATCTGGGCCCCCCAATTTACTCCCATTAAGCTGTTCAAGTTTGGCTTTTACCTCAGATATGGTAATATCTACCTCCATATCCTTATTCCCATTTGTTATGTTACCATTATCCCTAAGCTCTTCATTAGCCTCATTAAAGACTGAAGCAAAGTATTTGTTTAGATATTGGGCCATGCCTAGATTATCCTTAATCTCCACTCCATCCTCACTAATTAGCGGTCCTACTTCTTCTTTTTTTGTTTTTTTCTATTTATATGGCTATAGAACCTTTTACTATTGATTTTAATTCCCTTTGCAAGGTCCAACTCTACATGACTTTTAGCCTTTCTCACTTTGTCCCTACATTTTCTAACCTCAATAAGGTAGCTTTCTTTGCTGGTCCCTCCCATCTTCCACTCCTTATATGCTTTCTGCTTTTTCTTAATCGCCCTTCTGAGATGCTTGCTCATCCAGTTTGGTCTAAAACACCTGCCTATAAATTTTTTCCCCTTTCTTGGGATACAGGCTTCTGATAGGTTCTGCAACTTTAACTTAAAATAATCCCAGGCCTCCTTTGCCTTTAGATCCATAAATTCTTTAGTCCAATCAACTTCCCTAACTAATTTCCTTGATTTATTAAAGTTAAGCCCTTTTGAAATCAAAAACCCTAGTCTCAGATTTATTTTTGTTTATCCTTCCATTTAATTTGAACTGAATTTGCTCATGATTGCTCGAGCCAAGGTTGTCCCCTACAACCATTTCATCTATGAGGTCCTCACTACTCACCAAAACCAAATCTAAAATGGCATCCCTCCTTGTTGGTTCAGCAACTACTTGATGAAAAAATTCATCAGCTTTCACATTGGAGAAGAAAACTATCAGATCCTCCCCTGGCATAGCGCTTGGGGTGTGTTATAGACCACCGGGATCTAATCTGGATATGGATAGAGACCTCTTTAATGTTTTTAATGAAGTAAATGCTAATGGAAACTGCGTAATCATGGGAGACTTCAACTTTCCACATATAGACTGGAGAACAAGTGTTAGTAATAATAATAGGAGCCCTATTATTATTACTAGCACTTGTTTTGCCCAGACAGACTCTGTCTTCTCCATTCCATCACTTTTTATTTCTTTACAATCTACCTCATCTTTGATATACAATGCTACTCCACCACCTTTACCCTTATTTCTGTCTTTCCTAAACAGCACATACCCTTCAATACCTGTACTCCAGTCATGTCTAGTATTCCACCATGTTTCTGTTATTCCTATAATATCTGGTTTCACTTCCTGGACCAATAGCTCTAGTTCCTCCATTTTGTTACCTAGGCTCCTCGCATTGGTGTACAAACATCTTAATTTGTAATATGTAGAGACCCATAGCCATAGACAGTGCCTAGACCCTGCTCAGAATGAGGAAAACGTAAAAGCGCATGGGTCCAGCTCATGGAAGCCAAACACAGCAGCCTGGTAAGCGTCTAATAGAGAAAGAGAGACCAGGGCTCTGAGGCTATGTCTACACTGCACGTTTATTTCGAAATAACTCACGTTATTTCGAAATAACAAAGTGCATGTCTACATAGCAAGCCCATTATTTTGAAATAATGGGCTTCTTATTCTGACGCCTGTAACCCTCATTCCATGAGGAGTAAGGGAAATCAAAGGAAAATAGTTCTTCCTTCGACTTCCTGATATGTAGACAGCGCCTAAAGTCGAGTTAAGCTAATTCAACTTCAGCTACGCAATTATCATAGCTGAAGTTGTGTAGCTTAACTCGACTTTAACCTGCAGTGTAGACATACCCTGAGAGTCCATATCTCAGAATTTGGCCCTTTCTGACTAGCAGTGTTAAAAGAAGCACAATTTTCTGCTGCTAATACTAATATTAATGCTCCTTCACCAAGTGTAGATATCTTCAAAATATCAAGATTTGCTTTTTTAAAAAATATCTATTTTAAACAAATTTCCATTGCTGAAAAAGAGCATGTGCCAAATATAGTGAGCCCCAGAGTAGTGTGAGAGTAAAAGCTTAATTGTGGCATTACAGGTGACACCTGCAGCAGTTCTTTCACTTACAACCCCGTCCAGTGTATCTGCATTTTATGTCCCTGTCTCTTTGCCTTTCAAGAGATTTTTTCCCAGTGTACGTGCAGAGGCACATTATGGTTGGCTAAAGGACTTGCTGACTGTGAGTGGTGAGAGACACGAGAAATGTTTTATGCCTGAAGCAGCTGCCTCTAAAATACATATCCCAATGGCTCTCTTCAAAAACCACCATGCATACTGAACAGTAAAGTCAGGAAAGAAAGTTTGACTCACTGAGGTGGAGATCTTTGACTTTTAAAGGGACACGAACCTTTATTTTATCTCCTCACTCTGCATGATCATTTAAAAAAATGCACCCCACTCTTAAATAAATTGCTTTCACGGTTTAAAGTGACCAGGAATTCTATTCTGGCCTCTTGATGTGGGAACTGATGACATTTTGAAAATCTTTTTTCATAGGCTGGCAAACCCAGGTCACCTCAGATAAAAGCAGCTTGCATAGCTGGCAGCCAATGTGTTTGTGGCAGTTAAATGATATGAGTTTTGCCAGTACCTGGCTGCTAATAACAACTAATTTAATAAGTATTACAAGTTGTATCTCATGAGCTCAGTTTGTGTTGCTGTCCAGTCTGTAAAAGTAGCACAATGCTGCTCTGCCGTGTTTCAGAATTCATTCACCTTATTTCTCTCTAAGGTTTCCTTCCTTTATGTGTCCCGCATTAACATAGTAACACGCACCTCACAAGCTTTTAATGTATTTATCCTCAGACTACCCCTATGAGCCCCGACAGTGCTACAGATTGAACCTCTCTTGTCTGGCACTCTCTGGTCTGGCAACATCCATGGTCCGGCATGATTTTGGTTAGCTGCTTATCATGGATATGGCCAAGTTTTTCACAGTCCCGTAAAGTTTGTTTACAGCCCCCAGTCCTGGCTCTGTGCTGTTATTTAGCTCTCATTTACCCCTAAATGTCTTCTAAGAGCCCAGCAAGCAGTGGAAGTGCTGGTGATGCTGTCAAGGGTAAGCCTGTTTTTTTATGCTTTATCTACTTATTTCCTTGTGCCAATACAGTAAAATTGTGTAACAACATTAACACTTTACCATGAAGAGAGCTGCTAAATGTTGGCTGGGCATAGGCTTATATAGGGTATATCAGTGCAGGAATACGTTATTAAGCAGCATTGCAAGCTCTGTTCCATTTATTCTCCTCAGTGTAATGAAAATAAAGAGACCCACTCACTACAATACTGACCTCCATGGTTCAGCAAATTCTCTGATCTAGCACCGGTTAGGTCCCGAGGGTGCTGGGCTACAAAGGTTCAGCCTGTACTATCTTTCATTTTTCAGATAAGGAACTAAGGCTACGTCTAAACTGCACCTCTCTTGTGCAAAAGCCTATGCAAATGAAGTGTGGATTAGCATATTGCTGCACTTCATTTGCATAATTAATTAGGGGCAGTTTTTAAAAAGGAGCCGTGTAGACAAAAACCCTTGTCTGCACAGCTCCTTTTTGCGCAAAAGCCTCTTGCACAAAAACGGCCCCTAATTAATTATGCAAATGAAATGTGACAATATGCTAATCTACACTTCCTTTGCATAGGCTTTTGCGCAAGAGAGGTGCAGTGTAGATGTAGCCTAAGACACAGAGTGGCTAAGCCACATCTCATGATCACACAAGAAGTAGAGGAGCAGATGTGAATCCTAGTCTCCCAAAGCCTCGCTCAGTGCCCTAATCACTGGAGGTCCTACTTCTCTATTAAAATGTTACCCTTTTCACATTCCTAGTTAACAAAGCAGTGACTGCACCGCAGACTAGAAATGACAGATTTTTAATTTGTTAATTCGACTGTCAAGCTGACACGCTTTTGTTTTTTCAAGTAGATTCACAGGAGACCCATTAAATTATGAGATGCTGAGAAAGATCAGGCTTAAGACTCCAGCTGAGGTCACTAAAGGTACCAGGGAACCGTAAATTACTAGCACCAAATCTGCAGTGTGCACACAAGTGTGGCCACGCACAAAAAAAATCTAATATAGGTGCCTCGTCTTCCATTACTGGGTTTCCAGGTAATTTTTCTTGAACAGCACGGTTGCATGTGAGTAGAGAACCAGACCATATTGACATTTCCATGGCAACACACGGTGGTATTTCAGATTGACATTCAGGTCATAAATGATCAAAACAGGATATACGATTTGAGGAAATCTATTAGTATGGTACAAATAATACGAAACCTAGCAACAAAGTCAGGATAGAAAATCCAGGGGTTTTGAATAATATTAACATTTTAATTTGACAGGGATTGTTTGTTTAATGAGACCATTGGTGGTGAGTTAGAGCAGATGCCAGAGATAGAGATCTGTTCGTTTTGGCTGTGTGTTTGTTTTGGATCTATGGCTGGACCTGGAAAAGAGAAAAGTGAAGTCTTGCAGCACTGTGTAGCAAAGACAACTTCTCTTATACTTTTAGGAATGGTGCAGGAAGGTTTGATGGAGAAACCTTTCTTGTTGTCGGTGTGCTAAATTTGCCTTTTCCAAACTTTCGTTTGGCAAAAATGCTAGGATATGCCACTTGCATTATTATAATTGGAAGCTATGTAGCAACCAGTGTTCCCTTTAATCTTTTTCAGCCATGTGAGGATTTTTCCATCCATGTGCAGAATAATTTTTCTATGTGCACTGAGGCATATGCAAATGCACCACCAGTAGAAACAAAACCTTGCTGTGAGTGCTGTTGGTGGCATTTGAATCTCTACTGAGCAGCTGCCCAAGCGCTCACCTTACAGGGTACTCTGATAACAACTACTCATGTTTTCATAGTAGCTGATTTTTCTACTTGGGGCATCATATCAGTCTGGATCTTGCACGGGTGTATTAAAAGGCTCTGCTGTTCTATTGCTGAAGTGGTAATGCTGGAAGGCACTGCCAAAGGTCATGGGTGGGGTTCCTTACAAGACTGACTTGAAAAAGAGGATGACAAAGAACTGAAATTCTGCTATTGATAAGATTTAAAATCCTTTCCTATTTGAAAGTCCTTAGAACTCAAAAGCCTTTATAATTGTCTCTGCAGCTGATCCTAAGCATTTCTAAAAGGCCCTCCTCCTATCATAACTGTCATCCCTAACTTGTAAGAGTCAAGTCCCTTCTTAGGATACAATTCTTTCTTCTTTTCTAGTTCACATTTTTAAACATGTTGAAATGGCTCATAAAATCATGAAAGTTTTCAGTGTAGGAGATGGAACTTGACTCCTTCCCAAAATTGCAACAGCTTATTCCAAATTCCCATGGGCTGTACGTGTTCCATGATCGTTAGTTCTGACTGACCTTCTGTGAGTAACGTTTGCTGTGAACTTCTTGAATAATTATACATTATTGGTTGGCATATGTGCAGTGTTTAGTCAAATGGCCAGGCTGATGCATTTCTCGTTGATCTCGGTGGAACAGGCTGCAGCGTAGGGCTGTGGGAAACTTGTTGCTTCCATTTCACATGGATGTCAACAGCCATTTTCATCTGTTTCTGTTTTACTTAATTTTGCACCTCTTGGGTTTCATTGTTTAGTTTGAGGTTCAGTCAAACTCAACAAGGCTAAAGCGAAACTTGAAACGAGACTAGCATGTTTCAGTAAGCTGTGGCCATTGTGTAGGGTTTACGAGACAAAATAGTCAATTGCCATAGATTTTCTTCGGTAACCACAAAACTCACTTCTTCCCCAGCACTCATCAAATTTGCGACTGTCCAAACATGAAATGTCTTTCATCTTCTTCTTCTTCCTATATATTTTAGAAATGTGCCTCTGTTTGTCTGTTTGTGAGTCCATTTGTTCAAAAACTCCTCCTAAACAGTAAGAGCTAGGACTGCCATGTTTGGTTTGCAGCTTCCTCTTACCATAACTTAAAGCAAGGCCAGGGTTTGGTTGTGCCAGGATAATGGGATGTGCGTGGAATTCGACTGTTTCTCAATAAATGGAAAGGGAGGGGTCTGGCTGGCTGGAGGAAGTTATACTAGAGAATGACCATGGGGGGCAGCAAGAGGCCAGAGATGGGGACAGGGACATCTATAACTCAGTTGGGCCAGCAGGGGACAAGGGTGGAGAAAGGGACAGCTGTCTATTAGATATTTCACAGAGTTTGTTTGTGTGTGTGTCTGTCTGCCAGCTGGGGAACATGCACCCCTCCCCGGCTGTACCTGCTGCAGCAGCCATGGCTAGGTGTTTGTCCCCTCTCTTCCCGGGGCAGCCTGCTACTGAGCCCCTCATCCCCAGCCCCAACCCATAACAATGATTTAAGTGAAGAAAAACAAAACTTATTTGAGCTGAGGACCCAAGAATCTTCTAGTTTTTCATAAAAGATTCTCAGAGCCCAAAACTGTTTATTCCTTCGTTTCTTGTTTGAAAGCCTAACTAGCACACAACCACCTGGCTTTGGTTTTGTTGTGAAAAGTTCAAAAAACACCACCATCTCTTAGGATATTGCCCCCTCCCCCATTAGGTATTATATTTTAAAAATATTTTCAATAAGATCCTCAAAGTCCAGTGGATCCACTGTTTTCATTGTGTGCCTAATTCAGGGCAAAATAGGGGTCAAGCAGGGCCGGACTAAGGGGTGGGCTAGCCGGGCAGCTGCCCAGGGCGCCAACCTACGGGGGGTGTCCGGCTCCTGGTGGGCTGCAGTGGCCGCCAGGGGCGGGGGCCGTGTGAACCCCCGCAGCACCGGCCAGCAGCGCCCTTCCCCCCGCAGCCGCAGGGCCCTGCACGGCCAGGCGCAGCCCGCCCTGGGCGGCCCCAGGCCGCGCGCCATCGGCAGTGGCTGGGCCGACTGGACAGCGCATGCGCCGTGCATCTGCCCACGTGCCCCGGGGGCGGGCCCACGCATGCATTGTGTGCCCGGAGGCGGGGCCGCGTGTCCCGGGGGCGGGCCCACACATGCGCCGTGCGCCCCGGGGGTGGCACCGCGCGCCTGGGGCCCAGGGCGCCAAAATGGCTTGGGCCGGCCCTGGGGTCAAGTGGTTCATGTTTAGCCTCCTGAAAGCACAATTAATGCAAAACACGGCAGCCTGCATTTGAGTGGGAGAGGTGACTCAAAAAACATAACCACCTGTTCTCTTCACTGAGTATAGTACTAGGCACAATAGTCCTATCCAGTACTAGGTACATATTTCCTGTCCACTGTGGACAGGTCTCCTGTTCTCTATGGTCTCCTGAAAATGAAACTGCAAGAATAGTTGCAGAAAAGGATGAACGTTTTCCTGTAAAAAAGTAAATGGGGACTGTAGTGTAATGAAAACCTTCGACGTAGTATTTGGTCTGCCCTTGTGTTGAATACCCACTGAAGGCATTTCAATGCAAAGGGAATACTTCCTTTTTCTATTCCCCGGTCATCTCTAAAATTAAGTTGCCAAGTAGCTCAGAGCAAACTGAAGAGCCAATATGCAAACAGCCTACCATTGTCATGTGTTCTGGGATTATAAAGAAATCAATCAGCCAACCTTGTTCTGGGTACAGGTTCATGGGAAAATACATGGTTGGTTTCAGATTCGTTGTAGAAAGAGTTCCAGTCTATTATATTCTTGGTAACACTCCACCTGAACATCTGTCACTGAAAGATACATGTTGACAATTTTCACCAGAACTACTAGAAATGTATTGTCTCTTTTGGCTTTTAAGAGGAAAAGCCAGGGCTGAATGTGTAGTTAAGAACCCCACAATACATACTATGGAAGGAATTTATCACTGCAATAATGAAGTCATTGCCATGTGTTTTCTTGGCTAGCTGAGACCTGATTAGACTTTTATTTACAGAAACCAGTGGTTTTCGGCCTTCTGCATACTGTGACCCTGTGTTATAGCAGAAGAAAGTTTGGGGATCCTCCTATGTAGCCATAAAGAAAAGCAGGGTTGTTGGTTCTCTAACTGAGAATCCATGATAAAGATGACTTTTTTCAAAGGCCTGATCCTGCGATTTGGAGTGGAACAAGCTGTCCTTATTCACGTGACTATCTCATTTGCAGTTTGCAAACTTCCCTCACCCAGGGTCACTGAGAAACTTTCCTAGACCAGAGAGCTATCAACTGCACAATCTCAGGCCTCAGTGCAGCCGCTATCAACTCCTGTGACTAGCTTTATGCTTGAGCAGTCCCACTGGTTCCAGTGAGATTTTTGGGTGTAAAATTACTCCCCAGTGGAGTTTTCACGCCCTCCATGGGGGCCATTTAGGTAAACAAAGCCTCATAATTTCTTGAAACCAAAGCAGGACAAAACACAGCCCTTATTACAGTGCTTATCTTCTCCACCAAAATCTCCTGAGTTCCTATTATTCCTCTCTGAGATGTCAAGATATCCTAAGCCCCGAACCAGGCATGCTTTATACCAGTGGTCTCCAACCTTTTTAAGCATGAGATCACTGTTTGAATTTAAGTGCAATCCAGGATCTACCACAGACCCAAATATCTTGCCCAGCCTCCTTTGTGCCCCTTCTCTGAGGCCCTGCCCCTGCTCACTCCATCCCCCCCTTCCTCCCCCATTCTCCCTCACTTTCACCAGGCGGGGCAGCGGGTTGGGGTGCAGGCTCTGGTCTTCGATTTAGGGATTTGGAGTGCGAAAGGATCTGAGCTGAGCTTGGGGCAGGCAGTTGGGGTGCCGGTGGGGTTCTAGGTGCAGGCTCTGGGAGGGTGTTTGGATGCAGGGGTGCTTAGAGCTAGGGAAGGGACTTGGGGGGCAGGATGGGATTGATGGCTGGGGTAGGGTTTCAGGATGTGGGCTCCGACTGGGCACTGCTTACCTCAGGTGGCTCCTGGGTGGTGGAGCAGTGGGGCTAAGGGGGGCTCACCCCTGCCCTGGCCCGGCACCACTCTCAAATGCAGCCAGCAAATACCATCCCAAATCCTGATGTGCCCCCTCTCTGCTCTGTGGAGATAGGATAGAGAGCGGGAGGGGGGCACCTTGACATCAGCACCACTCCTCTCCCTCCTCTGCCCTGCCCAGCAAGCAGGAGGCTCCTAGGGGTGGAGGGAGGCAGCTCCAAGGCAAAGGGCCAGAGATGCTGTCATGGTCATGAGGGATGGCCAGCAGCCTGGCGACTAAGGGGTTAACTGTACCTAGCCAGGTAGCAGTCAGCCAATAGAAATGCAGATAGGGATTTCAAACTGAGACAAAGGAATTTTTGGGTTTTCCCTCCTTTGTCTCTGAGTCAGTTTTGCTCTCTAGATACTGAGGGAGCCAGAAGACATGTCTCTCTCCAAGAAAAGGACTCTTCAAAATGTGTAAGTAGGGTAAAGTTTAGATATATCCATTTTATTGTTTTCTGTTGTGGGACTTTGGATCTGATGTCTGTGCTGTTAGAAATGGGTTTTCCTCCCTTTTGTAACTAAGTCCTGAGCCCATGGGAATCCCCATGAGTATATTAATTGGTGACTTTTTCCATCTAGTCATTATGCTTGCAACAGGAGTATTGTTTTGATAATAAAAGTTCTTTCTTTTTTTTTTTATTAACCTACTATTGGTTCATTTCTGTGTCCTGGAAAATCTGTCTGTGGGATCTGCATGCCTCTGACTAGGAAAGCAGCCACAGACTGCAGCTATATTTTCTCTTTCTTTTTCAAGCTCTTTGGAGAAAAGAGCTTGGGGTGCCCTGGGGTTGGCTTCAAGTGTCCACCCCTGTTTGTGGGTTCAAAAGCACTTGATGGTGGTAGCGGATTTTTATCTCCAAAATCTAGGTGTTTAGGATTTTGGGGGGAAGTTTTATACCAAAGCCTGGAAAGATAAGGATTTGGGGTTGCTTTTGCAGGCCCCCACTTCTGCATTCATCGTGCCAGAGTGGGGAATCAGCCTTGACAGATGTGCAGCAGTGCGGGGAGGAGCACCTGAAGTGCGAGTACTTGATAGCCTCTTGGCCAAACCAGTCAGGATCACCTGTCAGAGGCTCCAAGATCTACCAGTAGATCCTGATCTAGGGCTTATCTAGACTACACTAGAGTGTCAAAAGAGGATATGCAAGTTCCATGGGAATTTGCATCTCTTCTTCTGATTTCACTTTCAAAAGTGGAGCTTTTGAAAGTGAAAGTAGTTTAGACGCGGCTTTTTCGGCGACCTCCTCCCCCCCTCCCCCCCCCCCCGCTTTGTCAAAAAGCGGCTCTTCTTCAAAAAATGAGGTTTACGTAGCTTTTTGACAAAGGAGTGGGTTCGCTGGAAAAGCCGCGTCTAAACTAATTTAACTTTCGAAAGATCTGCTTTCAAAAGTGAGATCGGAAGAAGATATGCAAATTCCCATGGAATTTGCATATCCTCTTTCGAATCTTCCTCGTAGTCTAGAGCCCCTACTGGTTGGCGACCACTGCTTTATACTGTCTGGATATACCTAAAGGAGGAGCTGCTAGGTCAGGGCTACTCAACTTTGGAAGCCCAGGGGGCCACAATGATACAGCACATGCCGAGGGCCACAACTTAAGTGTGGTTGCATAAACATGCAAATATATGCAAATAGCTTATTTTGCACTGACAGGCATGAATACAAAGATTAAGGCAAGACTACACAACACGCAGGCCCCATTTAAGTCAGTTCTGTTGATATTAATAAAAATGCAATATTTACCCGATTTCCACCCATGACAGCACTTTTAATGAGCAATGACAGTCCAGGAATTTAACTGCTAAAACACATATCAACAGAAGACCATTATACGGACTATTTTTTTGTTTTGGCTCCCACCCATGGGCTGCATGTTGAGCCTCGCGTAAACCCAAACTGCCGCAAACAAACGGACTGCGGGCCGCATGCAGCCCACGGACCACGTGTTGAGTAGCCCTGTGCTAGGTTATTACAATTGACTCTATTACAGTCCCCCGGCTTTCTTTATAGTCCTGTAGTGAACTTTCCATTTTTTTTCTTTCATTCTCAAATTAAAAGAAATGGTTCCCAATTCAACCCCCCTTGGAACTTTGGTGGATGAGATCTTGAGCTGAACTTCGTGACTTGGAACCCACTCTGCAAATTTCACAGAAAATGCTCTTATACACTTATGCTTAAGTTAATATCTTTAAACAAAGTAATGAAGAGTTCAAAGCAGGACATAGCTATACCTACAGGAGAGCATAGAGCCACAGGGTTAGAAGGGACTGCTAGGGTCACTCAAGTGACCAAATGAGTCTGATGGTAAAATGAGATGCAAAAGGGTCCAAAATAAAAGGACATGAAATGGTCAGGGATTACATTGATTTTTATTTGCATTGCAGTAGCACATAGTACCCCAGTCCTGGATTAAGACCCCATTGTAGGTGTTGCACAACAAAAGACTCTGCCTGCCCCAAAGAGTGTACAGTCTTCATTAAATATATAAAAAAAGCACTCTGGTGCAACCTGTTGTCGTATTGATGAGAGGTGCACAACGGTACCAAACTGCCTGCACCTTCACAACAAAACTTACTGCAGTATCGACTGAAAATAATTATGATCCAACACAAATACCTTTACTACCCTTACCATATAAATTAACAGTGCCATTTTTCATTGTACATTTCACGTTCGTAAAGTAGCAACATAAATATTTTTGGCATTTGAAGAGAACCTGTTATGAAGGTTGCTTAGTCAATTTCATAGATGGGGGATGGGAGGAGAATCTATAAGGCATTCTAGGCTATCCCTTCCTGAACTCTGTACCTGTGGCTGCTCCCTTCTCTCCTTTTTTTGTTCAGAAGAATCCCCTTCATGACTAAGTCAGTGTAAGCTCAGGGACTTCATTTCTTTACAGCAGTGGTTCCCAACCTCTGGTCCATGGACCCCTGGTGTTCTGCGACAGTACTGCAGGGGGTCCATGGCAAGTTTAAAAATAAAGATTGGGCCCACCGCAGTAGGCCCCAATCCTTACTTTCCTTACTTTTCTTTTTCTTTTTTTTTCTCCCCCAGGGAGGGGATGGTCTGTGAAATTTTAATAGATTGAAAAGAGGTCCTTAGGCTCGAAAAGGTTGGGAAGCACTGCTTTACACCCTTCACTTTACACCCAATGTAATTAATGATGTTTCAGAAATGCTACCAAGAGCTCAGTGTAAATTTACTGGCGTTGGAAGCGCTTAGTACAGGCTGTGAGAAAGGAGAACCCATACAAATCTGACCAAGGCCCTGCTTCCCCTTTGTGCAGAGGTTTAAAAATATAAGCAACTTTGATGGAAGTGTTTTCATTATTTTGTGCTGCTATGGAACCTTTGACGAGAAGAGAGAGTGCTCTCACGCTTCAACAGCCTTTCAAGGATTATGGTTGTATCAGTAAATGGCGAGTTCATTGTATGTACATAAAGGAACAAAAATATATCCATGCACAATAATGTAAATTTACAGATAGGCAAAGCAAGAAAATTCTATAATAGAACTTATTAGAGTTCTAATCTAGTGATTTAGACCCTTGAATTAAGTTTCTGACAGATAGACTAGTGAATGAATAGTAAAAGCAGCGATGATTTCCTGATCTGAGATTATTTACTTTATATATTTGGACATGTGATTTTGGCAATTTATGTTTAAACAGTTATAAAGCTTTAACTTTTGGAATTGCAATGTCTGCTGTCACTAAATAAATGTCTGTTCTCCATTTCCTACAACTGAAAATTTAAGTGGATAGAAATACAAAACATTCTTGAAACCCATAATGTCATGCAAATATGAATTTAGAGCAATAACACTCTTTAAAAATGCTTAAAATTAAAATTGGTACCTATCTGTTTGTCTGTCTGTCTATTGCAGGGGTGGGCAAGGTCTGGCAGGCTGGATGTAGTTCGCTACAGTTTAGCCCCTGGTGGGCCGACAGATGTATTATTGACCATGCAGGTACAGCTGCTCGCAGCTCCCATTGGCCACAGATCGCTGTTTCCAGCCAATGGGAGCTGCAGGAAGCAGTGTCCTGGTCTGTGCTACCTCCTGCAGCTCCCATTGTCCAGGAATGCTGAACTGTGGCCAAAGGGAGCTGCAAGCAGCTGTACCTGCAGATGCGCAGATAAATAACGCATCTGGCAGCCTGCCAGGAGCTAACCCTGGCAAGCTGCCTCCAGCCTGAGGACTGCTTATTGCCTACCCCTGTTCTGTCTAGCTGTCTGTCTATCTTAAAATTGAATTTTGCCAAGTCTGTGCTTAGGAGGCTGGGCAGCCTTGTGGCCAGTTTCCTTGGTTGGGGGGCTTTGTGACATACTGAGTTGGGAACACTGGGCAGAGCTGTTCCTAATGCACCCTAATCGTTGAAACTATGGAAAAGGGTCCAATGCACACTCACCCTGCAAGCATTTCCTGCTAGGAATCTGCTCCTGAATCTGTGTAGACTCTCTACTTCATCTGTGGGAGTGCTGGGAAAGAGGACCAGCACATAGAGCAATGGAAGGGTGAAGAAAGGAAGAGTTTACTGGACTCTTCTTCCTTACTGCAGGATAGTAAGGAGTTTTTGATGTTCTCAGGACTAGGAAGGAGCTTTCATGCAGGGAGGAAATCTCAATAGACTTCAGATTTAACCATATGTCTCTTTTGTCTGTCATGTGCCTTGCACAATGTGCTTAACACCAGCTCATTTTAAAGCCGCACTTTTATCATAACAGGGTCTCTCTGTCTCCTCGCTCAACATTTCCTATCGGATCCATCAGTGGAAACATAATGCTAGATTTTAATGGCATAAAACTGTCCATTAGCGTAATATCTTCATTGCAGGTCTCCCCAGCCCGCCGCACATAGCTTCTCAATGGCAGCAAGAAGCAGGGAGCCTTGATCCCAGGATGCTGCACTTCCTGCCGCCACAAAGAAGCAAGTTACAGGGAACTGGGAGGGCGGAGTGCAGCGGAGCAGGCTGCTGGGCTGCTCCAGCTCCCGCTGCTGTGGTGAATGCAGGGAAGGAGGGGGTGACCCCTGCTGCTGCCAAGCCCCTGGTAATTCTCTGGGCTGTGTTGCTTGGGGGAAGGAACAAAGGGCGTGGAATAGTGATGGGAAGGGGCACAGCAGGGGTGGGACTTGGAGAAGGGGGTGGAGCAGGGGCGGGCTGGGTGGAACAAAGGTGGGGTGGAGCCTGCAGAAGGATTGCCCTGGGCCCCCTGCCTATGGCACTGAGGGGAGAGGTTTGCCCCAGGCCCCACAATTTCCAAGGGATGACCCTGTATGCAACCATTATGTAGACAGTTTTGCATGTAAAAATGAAACCGGGGGGGGTTTGCAGTTTTGTAGGAAACCTGTGTTCCCTGTAAACTGTGTACTTGGGCAGCTACTCTAGAGAGATTCAAATGCTACCCGGCTGATTAGCAGGGTGCCCTCAGCCAGGTTTTTTGTTTCTACGTGTGGTGTACACCCACATATGCCATGGTGCACGCAGCAACATTTATTCTGCACACAGACAGAAAAAATCTGCACATGGATGGAAAAGATTAGAGGGAACACTGCAAGAGACCACCCCGAAAAAATACTTCAGGTTTTACCCAGGAAAATATCCTGGGTTTAGACTTATATTCACAGTCACTTTCTCTATGACATCTGATCTTAGCCAAGTAAAGGTAGAATGTAGTTTGAACCATGCTAGTGCTAGTGACAGCAGGGAGGCATATTTAAAAATGTTTTGGTAAAAATAATGATGAAAATTCTACATAAAATATTTATCAGTAAGGTTCTAAGGCCGTGGTCCTGCAAGCTCATGTGTGAGTAGCTCCCTATGTTAACATGGAATCTCTTTCGTGTCAGCAGGTCCCTGCATGATTGCAGAGGTCCTGTCATGTGTGTGAGCCTAAAGGATCAGGTCCTAAATGTATAAATATTATTTTGCAGATGGCTACAGGTCTGGTATGAAATTAAAAATGAACAGTTTGGTTGAAAGTACATTAATGATAAATTATAAACAGTTTGGTTTGGCAAGGATTTTAATTTTCTCTGAGGTTGATCACAAGTTATAGGGTTAAAACATAGTCTTTTTTTTTTACCTAATATTTATGATCTGATAGCCACTTGACAGCTAATGTTCATGTGGTTGCTTCTCTTGAGAAAATGTTTCTTTCCACTGGGTACATGCAGTCCTTGTGAGCAAATGGGTTTGGAATGTACTTAGTTTGCGAGTACCTAACAATATCCCCCCCAAACTCCCTGTAGGAGTGTGCTTTGTAGTGGTAAAACATTATTTCTCCTTTATCCACTTCTCTCTCTTGCTCCGCATTTATCGTTTGCCTTGTGGACTAATGTCTGATTTTCCAACGTCATCAAAACTGCAAAAATCTGGTTTTGTATTTGAGTCATTTATGCTGTTGAATGATTCAGGAGCCAAATATGCAGATTCTTGAATTTGTTTATATAGTGACATTAGTATCAAAAATTTGTTACAGAAACAATCCAGTAAGTCACCCAGTCCACTCCCAAACATGTGCCGCATTAGTCCCTATTGCACATTTGCACACATTTTGCTCAAATTTATTTTAAACTATTCCAGAGATAGAACTTCAACACTTTACTCTTAGAGACTGTTCTGAAGTCTGCATGACCTAAGTTTTTGAAAATGAGGTCCAGGCCCAGCTTTAATTTTGTTGTACACAATCTAATAATGCCTTTTACCGTTATTTCCATTTCCTCTTTGAACAGTATTTTCTTCTCTATGGGTACGTCTAGACTACAAGCCTCTTTTGAAAGAGAGCGTCTAGACTACAAGCAGATTTTTCAAAAAAGCGACTCGCTTTTCCGAAAGAGAGTCTAGACGCTCTCTTTCAAAAATGCACAGTTTGCATTCAATAACGCCTTTTTTCAAAAGAGTACTTTAAAAAAAAGGCATTATTCCTCGTAAAATGAGGTTTACCGTGATCGAAAAAACTACCATTTTCTTTCGATTTACTTTCGAAAGAATGCGGCTGCAGTCTAGATGCAGGTAAAGTTTAAAAAAAAAAACCTACTTTTTTCGAAAAAAACCCCTGTAGTCTAGACACACCATATGAGCTGACATCATTTAGATATGTTGATTGTTTCATGTTGCATTAGTAGCCTTTCTAATCAAGCTGTACTTGTTTAGTTCTCAGGAACCATTCATCATAAATCCTTTTTCTTTCTACTCCTTTGTCATCTTTAGCTTTGCATACACACAAAAATTGTACCACTTTAACTTTATTGGTATGGTCAAAAGCAGTACAAATCATCTTTGTGTGGATGTAGTTATGTTAGTATGGTTTATTCTGTACAGGCAGGAGAATAAGCTATACCTGTATAGCTTTGTCAAAATTACAAGTTGTTCTAATATAACTTTTTCAATAAAAAAAATGCACCTCTAACCAAAATATTTATTCTTTACGTTTTGTGTGAAAACCAGGCTTTAGTTACCCTTCTGCATTCTTGCTAATTTATCTCCTTCCTCTTGGGTGATTCAAAATCAGTCATTTCTCCAAGCGTCACCATAGAGCCGTGGTCTGCAACCTTTTTAAGCACAAGCTCACTTTTTGAATTTAAGTCAATTTTGGATCTACCTCAAACCCAAATATCTTTGCCCTGCCTCCTTCCCTGCCCCTTTTCTGAGGCCCCATCCCGGTACATTCTGTGGAGATGGGGTACAGGAGAGGGGGCAGAGGGATACTCTGACATCAGCGCCCCCCTTCTCTACCTTCACCACCCTGCAGAACAAGCAGGAGGCTCCCAGCGGGCAGCTCCAAAGGAGAAGGCAGGAGAAACATGGTAGTGGGGGGAGGGGCAGCTGAAGTTCTGGCACTTGATAGCCTCCTGGCCAAACAAATCAGGATCACCCGTGAGAGATACTGGGATCTGCCAGTAGATCCCAATTTACTGGTTGGTGACCATTGCCATAAAGGATACTTGACACTCTTTTGGCCCTTAAATCAAGTACCCTCTCTGGCAGTGGTCATAGGCCAGCTCTTCTTTGTGTAATCTGGGCGAAAAGGAAGGATGGCGTATGTGACTAAGGTTTTGACTGTAAATTGAGATGGACCTTAATTCTTTTTAATGTAGGCTCCCTTTACTATGGGAGTGTCTGATTTTTACTAGGAGGATTATTTGTGCTGCAATCTAGCCCTAGAGACTACAACTCCCATGAGCCCTTGGGAAAAAGGAGGGAAAACTGTTGCTCTCCTCCAGGCAGTGCAGGGAGAGAGTTGGTGGGCTCCAGTTTTGGAGAGAGGAGCCAGATTGCTGGTGTGGAGCCTTTTCCAATCCAGGAGCTGCTGCTGGAAGCTAGAGCCTGCTGCTGAGAGCCTGCTGGGCTTGGATCTAGCAAGCTGTTTCAGGGACTGTTGGGGATTGTCCCTGGAGGGGGAGACTTTGGTGGTACCTGAGAAGGGCCTGAATAAACCTTCATGGAAGGTACTGTGAATAACTGTGGCTGTTTGGGAAAGTGCTGCCTGGGACACAGCACAGAAGACAAACTGACTCTGGGTCCAAAGAGAGGCAGAGTGATATATCCAGTGAACCAGAGCTGCTGGCATTTGGTGGGGCCAGCTCCCGTGGCAGAGGGATTTTGCAGTTGTTACCTGAACTGACACACACAGAACCTGCCCATTGCTGTCTCCACTCCAGCCTCAGATCTTCAAGTGCGCCCACGCAAGCAAGTGTCTGGGACACCGAGATCCAGAGCAGTGCACACTCTGGGGTGGGATAAATGGTGGCAGTGTAAATGCCAGTTAGATAAGTTTCATTTATTTCTCTGTACCTTGTTAATTGATTTTATTCAATTTTAGTCTGTTAAACCCCTGTTTCTTTAAGTTAGGTAAAGGCGTGTTCACTCTAATTTATTCAGTTAGATTTATATTATTTGTAATTGTTGTTTTGGAGCTAGATCCAGATTATTACTGGAATAAGTTTATTCCTGGAGACTCCCAAGGCACACCAGTAAGTGTTACAGGGGCCAATCAAATGGAGGCACCACCGTTGTATATTCCTTTAGAAGCAAGGTACGGCAGCAAGTTGGTGGAGAAGGGATCCCCAACTATTCAACATCACCACTGGGATACTCAGGGCCTCCTTTTTTGTTAAAACATCAGGTGCCCTGGCACACAGGTGAGCGTGGCCTGCTCCCAAGTATCCCAGGGAGGAAAGGGGGGGGCTATATTAAAATTTCAGTTCTTCCCTAACTGCAGATATTATGAGTAGAATTTGGACCTAACTAAACAGAACTGTCCTCTTCTGTCAAAGTTATCTTTAATTTAGAATTTCTCACTTTGATTTGCCTTTTATGTGTTCTTAAAATAATCCAGATGGCATGGATCTGGGACAGTTCCCCTTTAAGTAAACAAACAAGACATTTTTTATTCTTATTTTAAAAAATAGGCAGACAGCTTGGCAGCATAGTGATCATCCAAATAAGCACGTGTCCTCAAACCGAGTTCATGCAGTGCTGTGGTCGGGTGGTCTTTGGACGGAGAGTTCAGAAGAGATGATATTTATTTATTAATTAATTTCTGTTCTGAGATGAGTCTTAGTGATTACAACCTCCAGAGTAAGCAACTGCAGCTATTTTGCATGTCTAGAATTAGGGCAAAGCAACATTTAGTTGATTATGCTGTTGAACCCACAGTCTTAGCCTGACTTTGGTTATAATGCATCATAGCACAGATGTTAGATGGCCGTTTCTTTAACGGTTTTGATTTCCAGAAATGCTGTGTGTGGTATTGGAGAGCCAGTGTCAGAATGTAATGCCAAACCAAAACCCCAGTGATGTTTAGAAGCTGAAAAGTTTTAGATGCTAATTCACTTGAAGGTCAAGGTTTTTTAGGATTTTGTGAAATGGTTTCCTCTCTCTTTATGTTGACGTAAATCTGGAGTAACTCCAAGGACTGTCCACAAACTCAGTCAAGCCTTGACACAAAGACATTGACTTCACTGGATTTAGTCCAAACATACAGCAGCATAACTGAGGGTAGAATGTATCCCAACTCTTTATCTTTCCACATGCTAGATACTTTCCAAAAATGGCGTGAATGTTTTTTCTGAAAGGAGGACTATAAATCATCTAATGTCGGTGCTGTGGTACATGCTAACCAAAACAAAGTAAGTAATGCCAAAATGTATCCCAGCTGTTACTTTAACTATTGCTCAGCAGTTCAGTTAAATTCTTGCCAGTTAAATCATGAATGTCAGCAGGAACTTTCGGGAACATGAATAGCAAATAGAACTCAAAAGTACTGCATAATGAAAAATCTAATGGCACTTACATTAATACATGTTCTCTCTCCTCTTGCAAATTTAGGTGCAGTGATACTAGGGATGAGGAGATAAAATTGAACCTGTCTAAAGTTGGTCCGAACCAGCCCTGTTTTGTCTTGAAAAAAACACTATTTCACTTGATAAAACCATTTGAAAGGTAAAAAATGCAGATGAAAATAGAATTGAAATGCCATCATGCAAATACCCACCTTTCCACAAAAATGCTAGACAGTTTGGAAAACTCAGAGTCTTGGGTTAAAATCTGGTTGAATTCAGTGGGAGTTTTGGCATTGACTTCAGTGGAGCCAGGATTTCATCAACTGTTTTTAACACATGAAAAGTTTCCGTCCTGAAATTTGGAAACACATTCCTTGTCTACCACTCTTTCTCTCTGTGTTGAAGCAATATGTCTGCCTTACCAAGTGAGGGGATTCCTTTTGTGTTGCTGAACTAGCCTAGCAGAAGCCAACTTTATAAGCAATACAATCTATTGGAAGGCAGAGTGTCCGCTACATATGCATACATCGACTTACAAGGCCTTCCTAGGGCTAAAAAATGGTAGGAGGCAACAGCATGGGAGTTGAATTTGCTCATTACCTCACAGGATTGAGCTGTTCGGTCGTTCCAACTGCACTTTGCCCCTCTCCCATTAATCTTTTCTACACGATGTCTCTATCAATACTAGAAAGTGTTGTCAGTGTTAGCATGAAATAACCATGTCCAAGAGACTGAAGGCAATGTCTGTATGGTATTTCTATTCTCTGATGCCTCAGGGAGATAATGTCCTATAGTCATCCACCAAAGTGTAATGTGTAAGCCAAGACAGGGGCTCTCAATCTTTCCAGACTATTGTTCTCCTTTCAGTTCTCTTGATTTATTTTCTATATCCCCAAATATCACCTCCCTGAAAAACCGCTTGCTTACAAATTCAGACATAAAAAATTCAAAACCATCAGAGCACACTAATATTGAAAAATTGCTGATTTTCTCATTTTTACCATGTAATTATAAAATAAATAATTTGGAATATAAATATTGTGCTTGCATTTCAGTGTATAATATACAAACCATGCAAACAGCTTGCATCTGTATGCAATTTTAGTTTGTACTGGCTTTATTAGTGTTTTTTATGTAGACAGTTGTAAAATTAGGCAAATATTTAGATGAGTTGAAATACCCTCTGAAAGACTTGGTGTACCCCCAGTAGAGAACCACTGAACTAAGGCTATGTCTACACTACCAGGTTATTTCGAAATAAATTATTTTGAAGTAATAACTCCTGAAATAACTATTTTGAAATAAGCTTATTCCTCTTTACAAGCAGGAGTTGTTATTTCGAAATAACAGACTTGGTAGTGTGGATGCTCACCATGGCTATGTCTACACAGCAACATTATTTCAAAATAACGAGTGTTATTTCAAAATAACATAGTCCACATCTACACAGCCGGCAGTTATTTCAACATAATGTTGAAATACTGTCAAGCTGGAGGACTTCTTACTCTGACTCCTGTAACCCTCTTTTTATGAGGAGTAAGGGAAGTCGGAGGAAGAATGCTCTATTTCGATACAAGTGCTGTGTAGACAGCACCAAAACTTGAAATAAGCTGTTTCGAAATAAGCTATGCAATTAATGTAGCTCAATTTGCGTAGCTTATTTTGAGTTAAGCCCTGCTATGTAGACACACACCTAGTGATTTTGAAATAAGGGGAATTATTTCAAAATAACTCCCAAGTGTAGACATGATCTAAGAGAGCAGGCATTCATGGAATAAGAAAACAGAAAAAGGCTAAAGGTAAAAAATCATCCATGCTCTTTAAAACTTCCAATAAAAATCATTGTATGAGTCTGTGGATCTGCTCATTAGGCTTATATTCAATTTTAACTGTTCTGACAAAATATCTTATTCTCTAAATTCATACAGAAAAGAGCTTGTAAAAAAGTTTTTTTCTTATTATTTCCAGCAATCCAAAATGTATGTCTTTGGGTTGCATTATCAGTATCATACAAACAGTTCTTTTGTATTGGGCTTCCAAACTATTTATTTGTGTCTGTATAGCATTCAGGGGCCTGACATTAGCTTGATCTTTGGGTATCATATAAATGTTTAATAATACTAATTATTATTAATAATTAATAATTAATAAATATGTAGTGCAGTGATGCTGCTGAAACTACCATCTCCATCGTCTTCCACAGTTCTAAGAATATAAAATTTGAATATCCATTTTTGCCACGTAGGGCAAAACAGAGCAAGGGAAGGACACTTTCACTGTTTTCCTGAATTGTGCAACTATCATAAATATAATTCTGTAGCAATCTACCTAAATCCCTGGGATCTGAATGTCATAGGGAGGGAAACAGAATGGTGCATAAACTCTGGCAAGTCAAATACAATTAGGCAGACCAAAAAGAATTTGAGGAGCAACTAGCAAAAGACACGCAAACTAACCACAAAAATGGTTTAAGTACTGCAGAAGCAGGAAACCTGCCAAACCAATCAGTAGGCCCACTGAAGGATCAGGATGCTAAAGGGGCATTTAAAAAAGATGAGGCTGCTGCAAAGAAGCTTAATGATTTCTTTTTATCAGTTTTCACTGCAGAGGATGAGAGGGAGATTCCCACATCTGAGCCATTCTTTTTGGTCACAGATCTGAGGAGCTGTCCCAGACTGAGGTGTCAATAGAGGAGAATTTGGAACAAATTGATCAATTTAACTGTAATAAGTCACCAAGGCCACGTGGCTTTCACCTAAGAGTTCTGAAGAAACTCAGACATGAAAATGCAGAGCTAGTAACTGATATGTACCCTATTGCTTAACTCGGCCTCTGCACCAGATGACTGAAGGATAGCTAATGTAGTGCCAGTTTCTTCCCCCTCTCCTCCCTGCAAAGGTTACAAAGGAGATCCTGGCAATTACAGGCCAGTAATCTTAACTTCAGTGCCAGGCAAATTGGTTGACATCATCGTAAAGAATAGACTTATCAGATGTGCAGATAAACACAGTATGCTGGTGACGAGTAACAGTATGTTGACATTTGTAAAGGGAAATCATGCCTCATCTAACAGAATTCTGTTAGAATTCTTTGCTGGGTCAACAAACATGGCAGCCAAGGTGATCCAGTGCATATGGTTATCTGGACTTTCAGAAAGCCTTTAACAAGGACCCCACCAAAGGCTTGTAGGCAAAATAAGCACTCATGGGATAAGAGAGAAAAATAATTGGTTAAAAGATCATAGATCAATAATTGGTTAAAAGAGAGGGAAAAAAATAGGAATAAATGATGTAAAAAATAGCCTCCAAAGAACTGTACAGGAACCTGTGCTGTTCAGCATATTCATAAATGAGCTGGAAAAAGGGATAAACGGTGAGGTGACAAGTTTGCAGACAATGTTCAATTACTCAGGATAGTTACTCAAGTCCAAAGCTGTGTGTGAAGAGTTACAAAGGGATCTCACAAAACTGAGACAACAAAATGACTGGACAACAAAATGGCAGATGAAATTCAATGTTGATAAGTACAGAATAATGCCCATTGGAAAACATAATTCCAATTATGTATACAAATTTATGAGTTCTAAATTAGCTGAAACACTCAAGAAAGAAATCTTGGAGCCATTGTGGATAGAGTTCTGAAAACATCTGTTCAGTATGCAGCAGCAGTCAAATAAGCTAGCAGAACTATTAGGAAAGGGATATGCCAGAAAATATTGTAGTCCCACTGTGTAATCCACTGTATCTTAAATAGTGCATGCAGTTCAGGTTGTCCCCCCTCAAAAAAAAAAAAAAAAAAAGATGCATTAGAATTGAAAAAGATACAGAGAAGGGCATAAAAATGAAGAGGCATATGGAGCATCTTCTATGTGAGAAGAGATTAAAAAGACTGGGACTGTTCAGTTTAGAAAAGAGATGAGCTGTGGAGATATGAGAGAGGTCTATAAAATCATAACTGGTCTAAAGGAAGTGAATAGGGAAGTATTAATTACCCCTTCACGTAACACAAGAACCAGGAACCACCCAACGAAATTAATAGGCAATAGGTTTAAAACACACATGAGGAAGCAATTCTTCCCACAATGCACAGTCAGCCTTGTGGAACTTCTTGTCAAGGGATGTTATTTATGCTAAAAGTATAACTGGATTCAAAAAAGGAATTAGGGACGCACATCAACGGTCAGGTATGCAAGCCCATGCTTTGAGTGTCCCTAAAACTCTGACTGCCAGAAGCAAGGACTGGACAATAGGGGATGGATAATTTGAAATTGACCTGTTGTATTAATTCCTTCTGAAGCTTCTGGCACTGGCCACTATTAGAGACATGATACTGGACTAGATGGATCATTGTTCTGACTCAGTAGGACCATTCTTGTGAGGTTAATGAGTGTGAAATTTTAATTTGCACTTGTCAGTCAGAAGCAAGAGGAGCACAAAATAATAGGCTCCCATTTCACACTTTGTACTGAGCAAAACAGTGCATTAAGTTTCGTTTGGCTTTTGAATGAGATTTTGTGCAGGCAGTTTTGAATTGGTGCTAACTCCACTGGCACTGCCAATTATTAAGGTTGCCTGGTGCTTTCCGTTACAAGATGCTATTTCCGTTGCTTCTAACTGCCACACTTTAACAGTTCGGGCTGAAATTCTCCATGCTGGGTAGCTGCCTCAGGCTGATATTTAATTTCCACCCGCGTGGTTTGGGCATTTGCAGAAATTAAGTTATTGTTTTGCTCGTTTAAAATAATTGTGATAACCTTTCCTTTAAAAAGTCCTAGTGCCCCCATCACAGTTCAAGCCGACTACACTTGTACTTCCTGCCTATGGTCCACTAAGGACAGCTGCTCGTAGGCTTCTGGTTCCATAAGCATCATCTTTCTTGGGCAGAGACCTACGTCTCTCTCCTTGTGCCTGGGGTCTACTTTCAGGCTGCAGAGTTCCCTGCCTCCACTGTGACTTTCCCAGCAAGTCAGGTTGCCTAAGCAGCCCAGCTTAGCTCTCTCCTCAGAGGTTACAAACATCACACCAGCCCACTGTTAAGGTACCACACAGCTTTCCCTAAGCAAGCACATTTATTCTGAAAGTAAAAGTATTACAATGAAAAGATATTAAAACAAGGAAAGAAACCAGATGCATGCTAATACACTTCTCTGAGATTGCGCCAGCTCCATTGATTTTTTTCCTGAGGCCACAGATTTATAACTGCACCCCCATGAGTAAGTCACGTCCTTTCAGCTCTTCCCTGCAATAGTTCAGATCTATGTTACCGAGTGTGGTGTTTAATAAATGGCTGTCTAAACCATTCTGAGTCATTTTGCATGGCCTCATTACAAGCTGTGATTTATAAGGCAATGTCAAAGAAACTTGCCCATAAACAAGCAAGTGACAGTACTGTACTTTATTTGTTCTGCTGTGAGAAAATATTTTAAAAATTGCATTGATGCATTTCTAAACAGAAAGAATTTGGGTCATGTCTTGGGCAGTGGAGTTGACAGCATAAGTGGGCAGTCGGGCAATGGGGGGGACATGGCTCCATGTTTCTGGAAGGGTCAGGAAGGGGTGGGGCTGAGGGCAGCCAACCCACAGCACTGCCCAGAGGTATTTTAGCAGTGGTGGCAGCTAGAGCTCTAGGCCCCTTTGAATTGCCAGGCTTTGGGGCTACTGCCCCCTTTGCACACCTCCTGTCGGTGGGCCTGGTCTTGGGACAGAAGCTCCTGCCCTTATGCTTGGTCAGAAAGCAGGTCTGAGTCATTTTAAACTCCAGTGGTCAATCCAAAAGTCCTTTCTTTGACCACTGATCTCTAGAGAATCCAGTTTGAACTAGGCTATGGCTCTCCAGTTGGTAGCACCTTTCAGAAGGTGTTACAACCTATGGGAGTTTGCCAGATCACTTCCCACCATTCATAGTTCCTGGAGGGCTGTGGTGTCCCTCTCCTACAGAATTACGTACAGTCATTGACTCACCATGAGTCATATACTTAATTCTACAAGGTTTGTCCAGGATGTTGCAGAAAATTGCTGTATTGTTCACAACCCCATGCTTTGGAGCAGGGAGGGATTTGAAAATTGGGATGGGGCAGGTGCCCTGTGCTGTCCTGGTAAAAATCTGCCCAAATTTGTCCATGCCATAAAGCTGTGAAAAAAGATAGAGTTTCACAGCTAAGATCTCTGGAAATTCTGTTCTCATGGAGCATACTCTGGCCTCTCAGCTCCTAGTGCTGACCACACTGTGCCCTGCTCCTAGAAAGCCCAGGGCTTCTGGGCTGAACCTGGACTTTTGCTGCTGCACACCAGGGTGGGGCTGGGCAGTAGAAATTAGAGTCAGCAGCATCTGTCTCCTCTACTCTCTTTGATTGCACCCAGGAGGAGGAAACCCATCTAATAGAGCTAGAAGGGACCTCAAGAGGTCATTGAGTCCGGTCCCCTGCCCTTACAGTAGGACCAAGTACTATCCCTGACAGATTTGCCACAGATCCCTAAATAGCCCCATTAAGGATTGAACTCATAACCTTGGTTTAGCAGGCTAATGCTCAAACCACTGAGCTACCCCTCCCCCAACCTGTCTAATTCAAGTGCAGAGGGGACCCAAGGTAGGCCACAGTGTGAAAAACAAGGCTGCTGATGGAGGGCAAAGAGGGCAGTTGTCATGGGGCCCAGCAATTTAGAAGGATCCAGGGCTCTGGATCCTTTAAATTGCCTCTGGAACCCTGTGCAGTTTGGTCTGAGCGACACTGTGTGCTGGCTGGGGGAGGCGTTGAGGGTTGGCTGCCCCAGCCCGGCTCCTTCTGCCTGAAGCCTTGCCCCTTCCAGGGGGGGTTGGACCCAAACCTCCCCCCGCCCACACACACACATGTTGCCCAGGGCCTGGTAGAAAAGGAGTACATGGGGACAAAAAGTCTGTCACCAGCTCTGGCAGAAAAGGAGTACATGGGGACAAAAAGTCTGGTGAACATGTAATTTAAAAAAAGGTCTCCCAATGCACAGACACGGGCTGAATTATGTTGCACAGGTATTTTACTGTCACTTTAATTCTGGCATTTCCTAACTTTTGAGTGATTGACTTTGCAACCTTGAAAAGATCTTGTAAAATAAGATCTTGTGTGTGTGTGTGTAATAGAAAATAGGAGATTAGCTCCATTTGTTACCATTTAATGCTAGTCTCAGTATAATTCAAATTACTTCCTGACAAATAAGTAGGATGGGATTGATTCCTCAAAACTCTCATAGGATCTAATCCAAATCCCATTGAACTCAGTGGGAGTCGTTCCAGTGACTTTAATGAGAGCTGGATAGGGCCTGCATTAATTCAGATCTATGTTACGTGGGTGTGGTGTTTAATAAATGGCCATCTAAAGCATTTTGAGTAGTTCTGCACTGTCTCAGTACATAACTGCAGTTCATAAGTAAATTTACCAATAAACAAACAAATGATGGTACTGTACTTTATTTGCTCTGCTGAAAGAAAATATTTTAAAATATGCATTGAACACATTTCTAAACATTTTGATGACCAGTGTTGCTACTAGCCTAGAGTGTAGATTTTAACATTTTGAATTTCTTAATGTTACAGTGTTATGGTCAGACTGTGTCTAGAGAAATTGATGTGAGTTTCAGTAATTCTGAGATTGGAGTTTCCGATAATGAGGACTTTTGTCTCCTGAGAACTAACTGTTGAAGGAAAAAAATACATTTTAAAATAAATCATATTGATTCTTTGCAAGAGAGATTAAGCTACATAAGCATATGACTGTTGGTTAAATGTCACAGTGCAAACTGATTAGTTCAGTTTTAATCAAGAGGGTTTTGCTGTGGCACCTATGAAATCCTGCTTTAGTTGATGTTGTGGAAACAATTTTGAGAAGAAATTCAGATATTTTCTTTGGGGAGGGGAAGGAAAATTGACTCCTTTTGAATATTGAATATTTTGGTCCTTTAATAATGTTTGATTGTGTTGATGTGCAAATTATGATTTCATAATGTAATGGAACATAAGCAAAAACCTGATTTAGTGCTTTGCATTGCAATGTGGCCTCACATAATATTGACCTTTCCCTTCTGGCTCATTCTGGCCAAATTCTGCAGATCTTAATTAGGTAAGACTTCAACTGGAAGGCATTCTTAATTAAGGACATCTGAAATTGGTCCACAGTGACTCTCAGTTAAGACTTGTGAATGAAAACAGTTGCAAAATATCTTAATGCATCCAGTGAAAATAAGCATGTTAGATGGAGCTCATATGTTAGTGTTTATTTCCTCTTGTCTCTCTTCTGTTGTCCACAAGAAGCACTCTGCCTCCCAAACAGGAATGGACCTATTCTTTACGAACAGTAAGCATAAGCAGCACAAAGGGAAGTTAAGTTGGCTAGAGGCTGTCCCTGGAGAGTTTCTGCTCTACAGGGGCAATCTCTGCTGGTGTGGGACTGAGAGAGCTCTACTCCTTCCTGTGCTGGAACCATCCTCTCATGGTGTATGAAACCATAAGGAAACATTGTGGCCTGGTTGTTAAGGCAGTTTTTTTTAAGTTTTCCTCACCGTGCCTCAGTTTCTCCATCTGTAAATTAGAGATTCTCCATCTGTAAAATGGAGAGGATAATAATTCCATTGTAAAAGCTTTTGAGCGCTACAGATGCCAAGGTGGAGGAGCTCTCTTTAAGGTCTGCTTTATGTATGCTCCACCAGCAGACATTGGCCCAATAATGGATATTACCTCGTCTACCTTTTCTCTCTAATACTCTGGAACCAGTAGGGCTACAAATATACAGAAAACAACTGTGGAAAGTTTATAACAGCTAAGTATTATTATCATGAAGGGGAAGACTAGGCATGTTGGGAACACGGAGGGAGACATAGTAGCAAAAGGTATTGGCATGGTGGAGTGAGGCTTTACTACTTCCAGTTCTCCAATGGAGGAGAGTCTTTGAGGGATCTTGCTAGAGTGGGGAAAAGTAAAGTTGCCCATGAGTTATTTTTGCTGAAACTGGATGAATGTGAATCAGGATGCCACAAACAGTTCTCCAGCTGCCCTATCTGTCCACTGCACATGAGCCGAGGAGAGTTTGTGTGTAGCAGAGAATGAAGCTCCTCAAATCCATTTCTGGCATGATGAAATGGAATCCAAAGATTTAAAGAAAACATTCCATGAGGTACAGTGACCATTTTGCCAGGAAACATACAGGAGAATAGATGTCAGACTACTCATTGCATGGCCACAGAGATAAGCTGCATTTTGAGCAGGCATTTAACAGCAACCTGGTGTTAGGTTGAAGAGCCTTTTCATAGCCAGCCAATGTCTGCATTTAGCATAATTAGGTCCGGCAAAGAGATCCAGTTAGCATTTCAACAGCACTTAACCAAGTGTGGCTAGTAATTAGGAACCCCTTCTTCAGGTCATGTAATCCTTACTCATGCAGTGGAAATCTTAGAATAAGTTTCTGGGCCAAGTTCAGCCCTTGGTCTAAGTGAGTGTGACTGCATTGCCTTCATAGTTTACGCACAAGGACTGAATATGGCCTACTGACTTGTCAAAAGTCCACACTAATTCACTTAAAAAACCTGAAGAATCCTAGAGGAATGCACTCAAACACATTTCAGTGACTGTCGTGCAATGTTATTTTCCCTTTTTTAAAATTCTCAGAGGGGTCGCCGTGTTAGTCTGTAACTTTAAAAACGAGTAGTCTTTATGGTGCCACAGGACTAGTCGTTCTTTTTTAAAATGTGATTTTTGAATTGTGAACTTGTGAAATTTTTCAGTGTGCACCTAGTTAATGGAAACATTTGAGCTGCATTATGGCATCAAATACTACTTTTTGATAGGACTCTGTCTTGAATAGATTTTTCTGTTTGGCCTGTTATACCAATAAAAGCAAGCAGGATCTTATGAGGGGGATAAGGCAAAAAGCCACATTTATTGTAAAGATAATAATAAAGAATAAAAAAAAGATAGAAGCAAACATTCATTCAATCATTCATTCAGGTTCTGTGTAGTTGTTATAGTTACCAGCCTGGAAGTTGCTTGTGACAGAGTACTGGCCAGGTATTCTGTACACAAGTGATGGTAGTGGAGAGCGAAGTCCTGATCAGATGCGCATCTGAAGCTCCTGGTGGGCTGGCAGCAGAACCTTGGACTCTGACTCCATAGTCTTTTGGTCCAGTCTTTATAGGAATTTCTTCCTATGCCAGTCTATGGGAATTGCTGCGTCATGCTGATGTCTACAGGGTGGCTGCCAGGTGCTCGTCAGTGATCTCATAGGGTGGACCTCCAGTCTCCAGTTTTTCTCCACTTGACACCTTTTGGTTGCACTGGCACCTGACGCCTTCTTCAGCCCTTTGATACCGTATTCTCAGGCAGGCACCTCTCAAACCATTCATTCATTGTCCAAGCACTCTCTCTCTTACATACATTCCCTAATTAATGTTTCACATACAGTATTTTGTATAATAATAATTTTACATATACAAGAGTTGTAGTTACAAAAAGTTACAAAAGTTTCTGGGTGGCATTTCTTAAAACACTCTCTCTGTGAGTGCTGAATTAGTTACTGTTATAGTTACAATGTTTCGCTTTGCAATTAGGGTTAATTGGTTCACAATGCTTTGAAGAGAATGGGTGTCAATTGTGTAACAATGCCCTTAATCAATTACAGGGCTTGGCTCCCAGAGCAGAGTTAGTGGCTTGACAAGCAGCCACTTGCAAAAGTTCGAGTGTGCCCTGGGACACAGAGATGGGAGCTGTTTCTGTCTACATAGTATTATATTCTTAACAGTTTTAAGTTACATGACCTAATATTACATTCCTAGCAAATTATATTCTAGAGGGGCAATAATTATAAATCTAAACATTTAACAATCTTAACAAATAATAATAATAATAATAAATCTAAACACTTATCAAGCTTGATAACACTAAATCTAAACACTTTAACAAGAATAAATCTAAACACTTATATGCTTCTTCTACTTAACAAACTTATACTATTTAGACTTTCAGTTGTGGGGAACAAATTATGGGGAGTCACTTCCACTTGGGGAATCATTTTTAATACTTTAATATGTTATCCCTACAGGCCCATCAGTGAAGATCACATCTACTAGGTGACAGATTTTTCTTTGATGGTCTCTTAAATATACACTACTCCAGTGCAGGTTGGGGGCGTCTGTATAGCTTTTTGTTAGAGGGGAGAAAGGACCTTGATGTGACAGTAACTTAAATCCCTTTGGGCATGTGATAACAGTCTGTTGACTTATTTTGCTACCAACTTCAGTGGAAGTGGGTTTGGCTACAGAAGGAATTTTGGACCAAAGGGGGGCCACTGTAAATACAAACATTTTCTATAGATGGATGAACGCACAAGTTAATGCTAACCATTTCTTCCATTTGTTAGAGTTGCCATTCTTAATAAAAAAGACTAATCAGTCTTCAATCTATAAACCTATAAATCTGCTCTCAGGGCATTTCCGCTGAAGATATGGTGTTTTGCAAATCTTACCATATATTTTAGAACTGTGCATCTGTCTGTCTGTCCATCCATCTATGAGGCCATTTGTTCCAGAACTCCTAAATGGTAAGAACTAGGATCACCAAATTTGGTATGCAGCTTCCTCTTATCATAACTTAAAGCAAGGTAAGGGTTTGCTTGTGCCAGGACAATGGGATGTGCTTGAAATGTGATTGTTTTTCATAAAATGGAAAGGAAGGGGTCTGGTAGGTGGCACAGTTCTATTGTATAATGAACACAGGGGGAGCAGGAAGGGGCCAGAGATGAAGACTCGGACACAGTGTTGTCTTCAAGTTGTCATTGTCAAGTCCAAGTCGAGTCTCAAGTCACTACAGTTCAAATCTCAAGTTGAGTCTCGAGTCCCTAAAGTCACTTTCAAGTCAAGTCCCAAGTCGAGTCTCAAGTCTTAATTTAAAAAATGTCAAGTCACTTTTGTACAAGCCATCAATATTGGCCTTTTCGGACAGTTTTTTCACCAAGTCAATTTAACAAAATTAGCAAGTCTCAAGTCGAGTCTCAAGTCACAAACAATGAACCCGAGTCGAGACTCAAGTCGAGTCACCTAGGCAACTTAAGTCGGACTCAAGTTCAAGTCGTGGGACTCGAGTCAACAACTCTGCTCGGACAGCTATAACCCCATTGGGCCAGCAGGAATCAGGAGTGAAGAAAGGTACAGCTATCTACTATATGTTTCAGAAAGTTTGTCTGTGGTGTGTCTGCCTGTCCTCTAGCTGGGGGATATGCACCCCTGCCCTTGGCTGGAGAGGGCTTCTTAAGCTGCTGGGGTGAGAGAGGGCTGGGGTTGAACTCTCTCTCAAGGGCAGCCCGCACACTGAGCCCCTCATCTCCAGACCCACCCCAGAGCAGTGATATAAATGAAGAAAAACAAAACTTATTTGAATTAAAGACCTGAGCAACTCTGGGTAAATTTCTAGTGAAAAATATTTTTTAATCAAAGCAATGAAAGAGCAATTTAAAATGTCCCTTATTTGTCCACAATGTTATTAGTAAGAATACGTATATATGAAGAGCTATATGGGTTTCTATGAATATTAATATGCTCCAGGATTTGACAATTTAAATGTAAGCTACAGAGTTTCAGTTCATTAGCAATTACAGTATTTGGGAGATGATTGATTAGTTTCCATTTAGGTCCTTGGCATTTGTTGCTGCAGATGGGTGAAAGTCTCCTTCTAGACACACACATGGCAAAGTACAGCTGGTCCCCAGGTTGCGAATGGTCGACTTAGGACCGTTCGCAGTTATGACCGAAGCTGTCGTAAATGGCGGACCCCAAGTTACGAACGTGATCCGCGCTTACAAACAGCGCGGTCATGTGTAACTCTATGGGGTCCGACTTACGAACAAACCAAGTTACGACCAATTGCTTGGTCCATAACCGGTTCATAAGTCGGGAAGAGGCTGTAAATCTCTCCAGTGAAAATAAAAGCATGTAAATGACTACCATGAGAACTGAAGAGTGACTGTATTGCTTCCTTTATTATGTCGGATTGTTGTGACTATTAATTTATTAATTTACTAGTTGCCCTTCAAAAGTCCAAGATCTGATTTTTTTACTATGCCATTGAGAATGTGTTTATCTGCCATAGTGTTCTAGCAAAAGGGAACAGATTAGTTTCTCTCACTATAGTTTCTTTGAAATTATTGCTGGATGGGGCAGGGATTTTCTTGTACCAAACTGTGAACTACGTTAAGGAACCTGTTCTTCCCTTTTTTTCATTTCAACCTCAACTACTTTGGATTCCAACCTTCAAACTTCCCTAATCCTGTGTTCAAGCAAAACAGATTTGCCTTGGATAGATTTACCTTTATTGTAAAAGACTGTCCTACAATCCCTGTCTATTTTGATACCCTATAGATTGTTTTTGGAATATGCTGTTCCTCCAGGCACACTGTTCAAGTAACAGAATATGTCTTAAAGCAGACAGTTGAGTTTGGCAGTCTGTGACAGGTAATCCATATTTCTCACCCAATCTGGTTGGCCTTGTATTTCAAAACACATATCCTGCCTTTATCCTCCTTCTGTTGGACATCCTGAGTGACCTAATTTTTTCAAGGTGGCCACTTAGTATACAATTTATGACACATTAAGGTGGCAAGCTTTTCAGAAGGTGCTCAGAGCACCACTCTCTGAAGATCAGACTATTTAGGGAGTTTGATTGGCCTTTCAAAATTGCATATGCAAATCTTGGCTACAGACTTTTTGTTTGTGTGATGTTAGAAAGAACTGATCTACCAGGCTTAGGATATTAGCAAGGCTTTAAATATAATTGGTATTAAGCTACTTAAAACATTACAATAGTAAAGTCACATGTCCTTCTTCCTGAGAAAGTGAATTGAGATCCTGATTATTAATCACTCGTAAATCTATGTTAGGTCATTGGACAGCTTGCTGGGTTTTCCATTTTGATTTTTTCTGATAGGTTTAAAATACCATGTCTTTATCTCTACTTTTCACTATTTCAATTACAAGGAGGGCTAAATCAAGCAAGAATACTCCCTAAAATCTGCATTAAAAATGTAAACAAATAGAAACAGATGAGAGATTGGCTAGTCTCCTTTTGGCAACATATCTGACTTTTCACAGTGGAGGGAATCCTGCTTGCTGCTATTTATGCCTCTTTTCTGTTTTACACAGCAACAGTGTAGTAAATAACGTAGCTTGGCACCGTCTCCACAGCAGGAGGTCAATGGGAGAAATGCTCCCATCGGCTTCCCTTACTCCTTGCAACAACGAGAAGTACTTGCGCCCACAAAGGTGCCCTCAGTGTTCGATTTAGCAGTGGGTCTTTACTAGACCCACTAAATAGAACCCTGGAAGATCGATCATCAGTGCGTCAATCCTTTAGTAAGTGGATATGAGGCCTAAGAAACTGCCTTTCTGATATGACTGTATTAAAGGCCTGATTTTTCTCCCATTCAAGTCAATGAAAATTTGCCACTGATTCAGTGGGAACAGGCTAAGATATTAAAACTTAATACACATGCAATTTTATTAACAGGATATATTTTTTGTAATGGGAATTGAGATTTTCTTTCCTGTTTAATGAACAGTAGTATTAAACGAGTATAACAAGTATTTTGAAAATATAAAAGTGTATTTGACTTTTTTCCAACTGTATTACAATTTAAAACTTTGAGTTACTACACACCAAATTAATAGTCCCATCTAAACCATTAACACGTAAGCGGCACTGCTGATTTTAGTGGCACTCCTCTTGTGTTCAAAGAGAAGCATGTAAGTAAGCACATGTAGGAGAAGACCGTAATATGGTAAGTAATGAGTTGTAGGGCTAAAACTTACTTCTTTGGCCATGTCTACACTAATTTGTCTACACTAACACGCCCTCCCACCCCGGGTTGATCTACCCTACACAACTTCCACTATGCAAATAGAGTAGCCGAAGTCGACATACTCACCATGGCATTTTCCTTGCGATAAGATCACAGGGGACTGACTTCTCAATTACTCCAGCTACTCTTTTTGTCCAGGTGGAGTACCAGAGTTGATGGTAGGGCACTTGCAGATCGATGTATCACGTCTAAGCAGACATGATAAATCGACCATCAGTGTAGAGTCAGTCCATCACATAGTGAAGATAAGCCCTCAGTGGCAATCCAACAAAAGATCTAATTTGCACCAATATATTCTCTCACTAACTTTATTTTGAGGGCTTTGGAGAGGGAGGGGCATAGGCTTCTGCTGATCCCCTGCAAAGAGATTAATTTCACCCACACACATCAGGGAGAGTGCACTATCCTGAACTAACAAAGCATCTGCAGCTATGCAGGATATTAACATAGTTATAAGCAGCAAACAGTGGTAAAACTTTGCTCATTTAATGAGAGTGACATCAGTATTACAATTTGCATCTCAGTGCAAATTTGAACAGCCAAATTAAAAATTCCTTGAATGAGGGGGTTAGAGATGTTGTTTTCATTACCAGGCTGACCGTCGGAGAGGAGGTGGAAGTACATCAGAGGAAGGGGGTTGGAAAGTGGAGTGTACAGGCAGTATCTCACCCAATCATTGATGAAGCAGCTGGGCAGTTTAAGAGAGCTCTGTATAGGAGCAATAACTACATTGTAAATAAATTATGCACTAGCCAACGTGGGTGAGCAGGGCACTCTACAACCTATATACAGGGAGGCCGACACACTTGTAGGGCCCCTGGGCAAGGTGGGGAGAGAGGCTCAGCTCTGCACTCTTGGAAGGGGCGGGAGTGCGGGGGAAGGAAAACACAGCCTTCAGCATCACTTGGAGTGCACCATGCCCCCAAGCAGCCCTCAGAGCTACCCGGAGCATGTTGCATGGGGCTCCAGCTACAATTTAAAGGGCCCAGGGCTCCAATCATACTGCAGTATCAGCAGCCAGGAGCCCCGGGCCCTTTTGAATTGCCGGGCTCCAGAGCAATTGCCCCTTTTTCCTTCCCTCCCCCATCCCATCAGCAAGCCTGCCTATATATGATAATCTGTTTCATCCAGACAGGATTTCTAGTCTTAATACAAGCATGGGACAGTGCGCTTGCAGGTCAGTGATCAGAAGAGAATGGGTAAAACACTGACTTGAGCGGCTGCCATTTGCTAAGGGGGGGCGGCGGTGACTTTTGTTTTCAGTAGAATAGGTGGATGATTATTGGGATAGAGAGAACCCAGGAAGTTGTCCCATGGAATTGTGGAATACTTGCAGCTGACTTCTGGAACCTGAGTCAAGTGGGCTGCATCTACGCTGCAAAGCAATAGGACTCTGAGCATGGGTCCTGGCTTAACTGAAGCTTTTGGGACCCTGGATCCAAATCCTGAGGTAGCGCAGGTGCAATATAGACATAAAGGGGGGGTTAGACTTGATCCTCAAGTGCAGGCTTATGTTGCAGTATAGACATTCCCTGACACACACTGGAAGGTGAACAAGGAAGGCACAAGGAAACATCTATTATATATAGGAAGAGTCGATGGGTTATCTTGACTTGTATCTGTATGGTATCACCCAGGTACTGATGGCCACTTAAACAACATCCTTGTTAGACTACTGACCATCCACAGCTCCAGCCCCCAATTTATTGATCTGCGAAAGGCAGAGAAATTGCACATCCACACTGGCTGATTTGATCTAAGAGGTTAGGCAAGTGGAATTAAAGTTTCATTTCACTGACAGGAAACCTACTCCTTTCAACTTTGTTTCAAAGCCTTTCTGCAGTCTGGTTTTTAGGAGTGTACTTTTTAAGTAGGGCAAAACTCCTAAGTCTGGACTGACATAAACAAAGCTCCCAGTGCATGTCTAGTCTCCTTTCGGTGTTACCTTGGCTGGCCGTTGTTGCAGCAGATTTTTTACCTCCTCTCCTGGGCCTAGAGCTAAAGGTTATTTTCATCCCTCCAGATTCCTGCTTCTTATCTCTCTGATCCTCTGCCAAAAGTTAACAACTGCAGCAGAAGGAGGTTGACAGCACTAGGCTCACATAGTTTGTTCTGGATCTGTTGTTCCCCTGCCTTCTGTCTGGCTGTGACGTGCTCTGACCTTTGAAATATTGCACGACTGCCTAGTTTCTGTCTCTACATTTTTATTTTTCATTCTTGTGAGATCTTGTTTGTTTTATTTCTCTCCATGCTGAAGCAACAGTATCAATCAGTGATCAACTTGGACACCCATCGCTTGCAGAATCATGAACCTAACACAGAAATTCCTGCTAGACTCCTCCTTTCTGGGTCAAGTGGACCCTAAAGTTCTCGGTTTCAGAATGTTTTTGCATTTTGTGGATATTTAGCCACAGACGACTCTGTTTGTAATTCCTCCTTCAATATATCTTTTGGGTGTGTCTCCTCTGTGGTTTACTTATTTATTACATTCAGGAACCTTATAAGATTGGAGATAGTCAAAACAGCAGCTGACAAAGACAGCCTCAGTAATGTCAATGGGATCTTTTTGCCTAAATAAAGGAAGGAAATATATATTCAGGACCTGCTGGAAGATGCACTATTATGTGTAGTGGAAAAATACATGGCAGTCATACTAAACCATATGTGGCTGCAATAAAGGAGGCAGTGGTGCCTACTGGATAGAGCACTGGGGCTTAGGAGACCTTGGTTCTATTCCTGGCTTTACTATAGGCCTATGAGATGAAGTGGGCAAGTCACTTCACTTCTCTGTGACTCAGTTTCCCAGTCTGTAAAATGGTGATAATGTTGCTGACCTCTTTTGTAAAGCACTTTCAAATCTACTGACAAAAAGTGCTGTGTAAGAGCTAGCTGCTGCTGTTATTAAGGTCTGCACCTTAAATCCTTTGGGAAACTAATGCGGAATATATTCTTTGTTGTTTTTGTATTACCACTTGCCTATTTCTCTGCTGAAAATTGTTTTTCCTAGAGTTAATCAAAAAGGAGCTTGAAATATGTAGCATGAAAGAGAGACATGGTCTGAGCACAGAACCCTAGTCCCAGAGCTAGTGACTCCTGAGAATTAATTATGTCTCTCATGCTTACTTTTTGTGGTCTCGGGCTAGTCTTTGCCACCATTCGAGATTCAGGATAAATAATATAATCACCTCACCAGGGAGGGTGAATGGTAATTAGTTATTATTTGAAGGAGAAAAGCCCCGCCAGTACTATTATTTGTAGCTTTTATCAGCTCATGGCCAAAAATGCAGCATTGGAATTCTGATTTATCATTTGTCCTAATAATTCTCCCAGCTTTTGTTGGTCGAAAGCCTGAAGTACTCACAGAACTAAAAAGTGAAGAGAGTGAGTGAGAACTGTTCAGTATATTCTTAGTGAAAAACAGACGCTTCTTGTTAAATAATTGGTGTGTTTTCAGAATTTATTTGGTATGGAAATCAGGATCTGCTGGAAGAACTATTATGTATAGTGGAAAAATACATGGAAGTATCAATATATTATATGTGGCTACAACAGAGGATCTGAGACCGAGTCAGCGTGCCTGTGAGCTGGCCCCCTAAATACTTTAAATCAGGGGTCTCCAATCTTTTTAAGCATGAGATCACTTTTTTAATTTAAGTGCAATCCAAGATCTACCTCAAATGTAAATGCCCTTGCCCTGCCTCCTTCCTGCCCCTTCTCTGAGGCCCCTCCCATGCTCACTCCATCCTCCCTCTCTTGCCCATCCTCACTCACTTTCATCAGTCTGGGGCAGCGGGTTGGGGTGCAGGCTCTGGTCTTGGATTAAGGGATCTTGAATGTGGGAGGGGCTTTGAGCTGAGCTTGGGGCAGGTAGTTGGGGTGCTGGAGGAGGTTCTAGGTGCAGGCTCTGGGAGGGTGTTTGGATGCAGGGGTGCTTGGGGCTAGGGCAGCAGTTTGGAGTGGAGGAGGGGGTTCATGACTGGGGTAGGAGTTTGGGCTATGGGCTCCAGCTGGGCACTGCTTACCTCAGGTGGTTTCTGGTTGCTAGTGCAGTGGGGCTAAGGCAGGATCACCCCTGTCCTGGCTCTGGACCACTCCCTAAAGCAGCCAGCAAACTCCATCCGAAGTCCTGTTGTGCCCCCCTCTTCTCTGTGGAGATAGGATACAGAGTGGAGGGGGCACCTTGACATCAGCACCCCCCTCCCTTCCCTGCACAGAAAGCAGGAGGCTCCCAAGTGGGAGGGGCAGCTCCAAGGCAAAGGGCAGGAGATGAGCAGCAGTGGGGGGAGGGGTAGCTGAAGTGCCTGCACTTGATAGCCTCTTGGCCAAACCAGTCAGGATCACCTGTTATAGGCTCAAAGATCTACCAGTAGATCTTGATCTACTGGTTGGTGACCACTGCTTTAAATGTTGAGCCACAGGGGGAGGGGTGGTGTTGCATGTAGTTGGTAGCGTTAACCGATAAGCATCTGCTTATTGGTTAATCGTTTAACCGACTACACTATTACACCCTGTGAGGAAGTGAGAGCTGAGCCTGGCAGTGCAGGGGCTAAAAATGGCCTTTTTGCCCAACTAGCTCCACCCCATTTTACCTGCAGCCAATGGCAGGCCTGGAGAGAGAATAAAAGAGAGTAACCTGGCTCAGTTAGGGGCTGACCGGCGAAGAGAGAGGAGTTGGTTCTGCTGTCCGCAGGACCTGACCCAGAGCCATCTACTGGATCAGCCACAGGAGCACGTAAGCCTGCAACCCCCCTCTCTCTGGCGCAAAGTGGGGAGAACCAGAAGGAACCCTCACTGAGGAGGGGGAAACTGGACACTTGGGGCCACGCCCCAAACTGAAGAACCAGACTCTGATAAGAGGCTGGAATTCCTAGGCCCGGGGCCTCAGCAGCAGGGGCCTATATCCCGGGCCACCAGCCAACTCCAGGACCTAACCACTAGACCACCCCACTGCCCAGGGGTCATCCCTACTGAAGAGTTAGGTTAGCTGAATGTTTCTGGCAAAATGGACTGTGTGGCCTCATATAATGTTTTCTCATGGAAATATGTCTTCTAGAACAGAACAAGGACCATTAATCTAAAAGAAAAAGTAAATGTAGGCAGTGCACAAGATTTCAGTAGAGTGAAGAAGTTAATATAATATAATATAATATAATATAATATAATTAAATAAATACAGAATCATAGAATACTAGAACTGGAAGGGACCTCAAGAGGTCATTGAGTCCAGTCCCTTGCCCTCACGGCAGGACCCAGTACAGTCTAGACCATCCCTGATATAATGTATGTATTAATCATGACTGGTGTGGAAAAAGTGAATAAGGAAAAGTTATTTACTTGTTCCCATAACATACGAATTAGGGGTCACCAAATGAAATTAATACGTAGCAGGTTTAAAACAAACAAAAGGAAGTTTTTCTTCATGCAGCACACAGTCAACCTCTGGAACTTTTTGCCAGAGGATGTGGTGAAGATCAGGGCTTTAACAGGGCTCAGAAAAGAGCTAGATAAATTCATGGAGGTTAGATCCATCAATGCTTATTAGCCAGGATGGGTAGGAATGGTGTCCCTAGCCTCTGTTTGTCAGAGGCTGGAAATGTATGACAGGAGAGGGATCACTTGAGGATTCCCTGTTCTGTTCATCCCTCTGAGTCATCTGGCATTGGCCACTGTTGGAAGACTGGATATTGGGCTAGATGGACCTTTGGTCTGACCCAGTATGGCCGTTCTTATGTTTATGTTACATTATTTTATTCCTTTACAAAGATCATCCAGGATAAAAATGTGGTCCAATACATTTACATTTAGATTTCTTAGAAGATCCATTTTTGCTTGAAGAGCAAATTCAGCTTACCCTTGACATGGAACCACAACGTGTGCTTCTATAATATCTATAGAGGTATGCTGATGTACACTGCGTGTCTGTGGTGTAGCTTGAAAGAATTAAATCTTTTTCTTTTTCTAAGCCTGTATGCTGTATATTAGCCACACTAATTACAAATACATTGTATTTAGCATTTGCCTGATTTTGGAAGCTGATGCTGTGAATACTAGCAGTGCTTGAATGACAGAGAAACTTCCAATTGTTTAATTTTACTTCCTAATCTGATGGTATTCAGTGTTCTTCCAGTTCCTATCTATTATATAGCAATGCAGGTGTCCAGGCTCTGCTGAGAAACCTGAGGCCTGAGTATTCTTTCATGGGCACAGCGGTGATTTTCTACTATGTGTTCTGATGCTTAGCCGTTAAGTTTCTAGTTGTTCTCATATTACTAGATATTCTGCAACAGTATTAATCTGAAGTGAACTGGAAATGAGCTTTGAAGTAATCACCTAGTAGCTGAACTTGATGATTTTTGAAAACTCACAGGGAGTTGTTTTTTAAGCTTTCCTCTCTTTTTGAGCAAGTAGGAGGCAGCTTCAAAGATCCCTGTTTGTTAGGGTTTTCTGGGTCCACTTGTGTAGAGGTGTGGGGCCTAGAATGCAGATTTACAGAGCTTAGGATGGCTGACGTGCCCACTGGGCCACCGGGAGGTCATGCAGAACCACAGCCAAGGAACGCTGTGGAGAATAGGCACAGCAGGAAGTTCTGCCCAATGGAGCCAAAGGGACACTACCCTGCAGCCCTTTGATTGGCCAACCACCTTATTTTAACCCTGGTAAGTACCCCCAGAAGCTGCATGGGCAACAGCACAGACTTTGGGTCTGCTGTGAATCCAGCCCTCACTTGGCTTCCAGTCCCAGCTTAACTCTGAACCTGACTTTGGCCTCCTGATGCCCGCCTGGTACTACCTCTGATATCTAATCTTCACCTCCAACCTGGTGCTGGCCCTGATTCTTGCCTCCCAGTTCCAGCCTGGTTTTATCTCTCATCTCTAGTCTCTGACCCTGGTCTGGTTTTGACTTCAACTCTTGGGATATGTCTACGCAGCAAAGTTATTTCGAAATAACAGCCGTTATTTCGAAATAACTTTCTTAGCACCTACACAAGTCAACTGCTATTTTGAAATTAATTTGAAATAGCGGAGGGCTTATTTCGAAATTTGTAAACCTCATTCCACAAGGAATAGCGCCAATTTCGAAATAAGCGCTGTGTAGACGCTTATTTCAAAATAGGGGGCCTCCAGCCCTTCCCAGGGTGCCCTGCTCGCCACCCTGACCACAAGGTAACTTCTGACCTGGTGCCTTGCCGGAACCAGTTCCGGCTGGCCTTAAATGCGATTCAGTGTCCAATCAGTGTGGACGCACTATTTCAAAATAGCAAAAAGCTATTTCGAAATGCATTTTGTGTGTAGACGTGTTATTTCAAAATAAGATACTTAGAAATAACTATTTTGAAATTAGATATTTCAAAATAACGCTGTAGTGTAGACATACCCTTGGTTATTGAACCCAGCTCTAGCTGTTCCTCCAAACCCTGCTACCAACCACCATCTGTGACATGTGGACTCCAGCCCAGTTGTGACTGCCAGGCCAGACTGCCTAGGCCCCAGTGCCTTACAACTTGTCTTCTGTGTTTCTGACCTATGAAGCAAAATTTCTGTTAAACTACCTGTTTCCAGAAATTATCTGGAAATTTCCACTACATGCATCTGATGAAGTGGGTCTTTGCCCACGAAAGCTTATGCTCCAACACTTCGGTTAGTCTATAAGGTGCCACAGGACTCCTCGCCGCTTTTGCAGATTCAGACTAACACGGCTACCTCTCTGATACTTGTTTTCTACTAGTGTGCTATGAAGAGCTTAACTTCTGTTATTACGGTGACACCAGAAAGATCATGTCACGATAACAAAATCCTGATCATCTAGTCTTTCTCATCTACTCCATCTACTTCTCAGTTTTGGAAAATCCCTGCAGAGTGGAGAAGCTTGGAAGTGGTTATGTCCCTATGTCTGGTTGGGTGTATTTTAGAAATATAGAGTGAAATTCTGGCTCGGAAATCAGTGGTAAAACTCCCATTAGCTTCATTAGGCCAAGATTTCATCCATAAGAGCTTAGGTCTGAATTTTTGGCTCAGGTCCATCACTAACAAAAACAAAGACAGTACATTTGAGGGAAAGGAAGAATAATATCAAGCAAAAATACATCAGTACAGGGTGGAGACCAATAATGCAGAGTGAGACATGAATCTCTATGTGTTTTTTCCAAATTTGACTTTCATGCTTTAGAAGCTGTTGTTCAGGATTATATACAGAATCTTTGTTTAGGTGCCAGTTATCTCCCCAGACTGGAATTCTATATATTGGATCTTGACTTAAATACCGTCCACATTAAGGATGCTTATCCTGGGAATTTAACAAATCCCGTCAGCCAGCACCTTTTCTTCTGGCAAGTTATTGTTTCTGAGCGAATAGCACAGTGTCATGGATAGTATCATGGTGGACACGTTCCTTTGACATCTAAGCTGCAGTATATCACAGTTGAAACAGCTTTAGTGTATATTTCTCTGCCAGTCACATATCTAATTTTCAGAATTATTGGCAAGGTTAGTGCAGTTCGCGCACATGCTTTGAGTATTTTTCACTGGTCTCCATGGTAAATAGCAGTGCTTAGGGCCTTGAAAGTGGAGGAATGTAAGCTAGAAGAACAATGGAAGAGCAGCTGCATTTCTTGAACACATTCTTTGAGAATCTCTTATGTCTAGGTATCAAAACCCTGTGACAGCTGCTAGAGTCTAATAGTACATAAATTCATAGAATTGTGAGACTGGAAGGGACCTCAAGAGGTCATCTAGTTCAGTCCCCTGCACTCGTGGCAGGACTTGATTTTAAGCAAAGGATTAAAAGACCCCCCCCCCCCCCAAATAGTCTGAATTGTATTTAGAACTATGGTATTTGTTATCCAAGTGCATTTCTGAAACTCTGATGCTGGCGGAAAATATCAACATTTTCATGATTTTTGAGCAGTGGAGGAAGGGGAGGAAATTAGAAAACTGAAATTCTCAGTACTTAGATGGTTCCTTAATTTTCTCCATCGTCATCCTGCTATCTGACCTTCATGGAGAGATCTGTCACTTTAAAAACTACTCAGCTAGAGGAGATGAAGTCAATGAGATAAGAGATTGGCTGAAATGGACTTGAGGTTCTTCAGTCCCAGAGGCACTCTGTCAGAGTTGGGAAAGCTCTGTGACTTAAGGCCTATGCCTTTGGGAAACTCTCTTGAATTATGATGAATGGACACACCAACACGGGCATAAGTCACTGAACGGGCAGTCAACCACTCCTTTTCATGCAAACCATATCTAAGACTCTCTCATGTTGGCATCACAAGTTCTGCATCTGCTGTGTGTCACCTTACGTTGGCTTGTGCACATCCTCAAACCTCAGAAGGCACCATAGTAAACTTTCTGGAGTGTTTTAGGCCTTCTTTCAACCATCATATCCTACCATGGTACACACAGGCATTAAGTACTATGTGATCCCTGACCCTTGTTTATAAATGTAAGAATAGATCATAGAACACTAGAACTGGAAAGGACCTCGAGAGGTCATCAAGTCCAGTCCCCTGCACTCATGGCAGAACCCAATACCGTCTAGACCATCCCTTATAGATGTCTGTCTAACCTGTTCTTAAATATCTCCAGAGATGGAGATTCCACAACCTCCCTAGGCAACTTATTCCAGTGTTTAACCACCCTGACAGTTAGGAAGTTTTTCCTAATATCCAACTTAAACCATTCTTGCTGCAGTTTAAGCCCATTGCTTTTTATCCTATGATGATGAAAATAGTTTTAGAATGTGTTCTTTAGAGTGTCACATGTAATTTATCTGTATAGGCATATAATGCACTGCATGTGAATATACTGTATGTGGGGAGCTGACAACCACACCAGGCCCTTGGACAATGTGACGGGGCTGACTCTGTGCTCACAGAAGAGGCGTGGCCTCAGGATGAAGGGGTGAGTCCAGGACAGCCAGCCCTCACAACCGCCTGGACCATAGCATGCCACCCGCCCCTCCATAATTGTCCGGAGCACGCTGCAACGGATTGGTGGTAATTTAAAGGGCTCGGGGTGCTAGGTACAACAACTGCCCCAATAACAGCAGATCCCTGGGCCCTTTACAATCACTGTTGCCCCATTTTGCTCCTCCATTGGTGGGTCTGAGTGTAGGTATTGTATAGGGCAACATCCTTTGCTGCTGAAGTCACTGGCAAGTCACTGATTTCAGCAGGATCAAGTTTTGGCCTAAAATATTGATTTAAGTTCTGATCCAATGCCCCCTGAAGCCAAGGAGAATTGTGCAGATGACTTCAACAGCCTTTGGATCGAGCCATTAATATTATAACAGTGGACTCCCTGACCAATGTTTAATACCACAAAACCTGTAAGTTTGATGATTCCATTGCTTCTGGCAGATTTTTCTTTTAGACAACACAGATCAATTTGAAAGATGCTGTTGTTTGATGTACGGTATTTTCTAACAAAGGCAAAAGAAAGTCACAATGAAAGGTTTGTGTGTAAGTCATTATGGCAGTTCTGTATTCAGTGCAGGCAGAAATTAAAATATGAGGTGAAAATGTCAAAATAAAAGGTCAAGAAAGTGAATTACAAAGGAAGTTTAACATTAGCTAAGAAGCACTGTTTGTTGGCAGAAGCTCCCTGCAGTATAAAAAAGGTTAGGAAGGGGACTTATAAAGACTGAATGTTTCACACTTAATTAAAATTCTGTATAAAGTAGATAAAGAGTCATGTTGCATATTGAAATGAGGACAATTAATATAATGAAAAATTCATGTTTATAGCTTCTGGGGTTTTGCCTGAGGGGATACTTCATGAGTCAAAAAGTGATCTTTTTCTGTAGACGTGATTCTGAGAGCAAGACATGAGACAGGTGTGTTAAGGAAACTGCATTCAAAGAATATAGAATTCTTTACAGTAAGAGCTACCAAGTATCTACATTATAACTTAGAGGTGTTTAATAATGATATTCCTTACAGTGAGTTGAGCTATCCCTTATTATGAGAAAGCCTATCTAAAAATTACATGATAATCTACCAGAGTTTATTATGGTGAAATCACAATAATCATCAATAATAATGAACCATATAGTAGGATGTTACTAATAAAATCCATGGCAAAAATGCACAGTGATTGAATTTTCAAGTGAAAATGGACAGGCATATTGAATCAAAGTGCCCTTTGTGTTCCTTAAAATTTTACCTGCTCTAAGTTTTGAAAATAGATAATGTATGTTGAAAATTCATAATATTCATGATTTTATACTCTAGTGTTTTTTAAATTAACCCATCTGATTCCAATAAGAAAGTGATTCCTTGATGAGTTATCACAGTCCATTTTGCAGACAGAGCTAGAAGTCAGAAGAAGTGAATATATACTTCCCTATAGGCAGAGATTTGCCATTGTTGGTGTTATTCCATTCTACTCACTTCAAAAATAATATGTTTATTTAGAAAGAATGGCTTAGTTCAGATACTTGTTTCAATCTATTGTCCCTAATTATGAGTGCAAAGAACTGCAATTTTATTCTAGAATTACTGATTTTTTTTCTTTTGTACACATTTTTAAGAAGAGAAATTAAATGAACGTGAACGAACATCTCACAGTAAGTATGAGAGGATTTTTTCCTTGGCTAACTTCTGTGGGAAGTCTGCATTAGGCCTTGCATGTAATAGTGCACTGACATTTTAGGACTCTACAATAACAAAATATGTGTGGAATTCAACTGTGGGGACCAAAAAATGATTGTCTTCTGAAGGTAGATAGAAACCTTTTGAATAGAGGTGAAATGTTCACTTTTCCCCATTGTTATTAATGAAGACTCTATGACTTAGGTGCTTGTGGGTAGGATGTACTGTGTGCTGGATCTGCTAAACAAGGGGCACAAGTCCCATCAGCTCCTGCCCCATTGCATTTCACTTTCCCCTGGCCAGCTAAGGGGTAAAGTCCTGATTGGAGAAGTAGTGGCCGTATTGAAGCCAGGAACTGCAGAGAAGCTGGATGGAGAGAGAAATCACCAGGAACTGTACAGAACAGGTTGTCAGTGCTGAATGCTACAGCTGGGTGCACCTCTGTGTGGGACTTATGGGGAATGTATCAATCGCTGGGGTTGCTGGGCAGGGAGCCAGTGCAGAGGGTCCCCAGTGAGAGACATTATCTTAGCCTGGCCTGGAACCCTGCAATCTCCTATGTGCTTGAAGACTTGGAGCAGGTGCCCCAGCCAGTAGACCTGGAGAACCCTGACTCTCAAATGGACTGCCCCACAGACGCAACAAGAACTTGCCGTCACTCACTTGGAACTATAATGGTGCAAGCTTCCATACCGAGGGTGTCTGCAATCTTCCCTTTCCTGTCAGCCCTAATAAAATACCCTTTCACTTCGCTCTCTCCCTCGGTGGTTATTGGGACTCACCAGGGCTAGCGCTACAAGGCCGAGCTGCTGAAGCTTCTGAATTACAGCACACCTTGCATGCCACTAGCACCTTTTGGGTTTGGTTAGTAGCCCCATTATCACAATTGTACACAGCACAGAAAAGTGGTATCGTCTAGCTAGAGGAGCTCAGCAGAGCTGCTTGCAGCTCTGGGAGGGAAGTATCGTCTTAGGTAGCAGAACTGTTGCCCACAAACCACCAGGGTCCACGTTCAGCCTAGTCTGCGGTTACATGCAAGTTGCAATTAATCATGAGTGTTTCGGTGGTGTAAGTCCTCTCGCTAACGGAGTTTTGTTTTACCTGCACCAATATAAATGAAACCAAAATTGGCCTCTGCAGCTTTAGGAAGGATATTGAATATTAAGTCAGTGAGCCAAATTCTTGTCCATGACAGTTGCTTAAAAGTGGAGTAGCTCCATTGACTTCACTTGAGTTACTATAGTGTAAAGTTGGCATACCTAAGAGAAGATTCAGGCCCTTAGCAGCTAGTCACCAGATGGAGAGCTTTGGTAGATTAACTGTGCCAGCTATCTTGCCTGGTTACCAGATGGCAGACACAAAGCTACACAGTCATCTCTGGCCTGTGACATTATAACAATATTGTGTAAATATATCCAAAGACAAGCTGTACCTTTTTTGCTCCTTCAGAAAGAGAGGTACTTCACTAATGGGGTTCATGAGATCCTACCCTGTGGGTCTTCACTCCTGCAACATGGCACAGTACAGATTGCAATAAGAGTCGTTCCCACAGCTCGGATCCATAGTCAGTGTAGCTCTATTCTGAAAAGTAACTTTGTACAGAGAACATGGTGGAGTTCCACATATATGGCCTCAAAATGACTTCCAGATCAACTCTGCCACATGTACAAATACAAAGTTGTTTCTTCAAATGCCCTGCCCTACAATTTCAAGCTAGGATCTGCAAATCAAAATGCATACTTTCCTGCTTATAGAGCATCAACAATAAAGATTCTGAATATGCAACTTAATTAAAAGTTCTGTTATATCAATCCAAATGAAACCCACATCTCTCTTCCATACCTTTACTCCTTAATAACAGTAGGAAATATTAGTGTTAATTATATGTAGAAATGCAGTTAAATACACAACTGATTAAGAAATAAAGGCAAGATATAAAATATATTTTTAAAAACAGGCCTGAGTTAAAACACAGAGCATATGTGCCTGAAAAATTTTCAACACAACAAATAAAGCTGGAATTAATAAGACATGTGCCTGTCGTTACCCTAACCACTTTGCATGTGTGTAGCTGATTGAGGAGGTATCTGAGCTATTAGCTATTATCTTTGAAAAGTCATGAAAGACAGGAAAGATTCCAGAAGACTGGAAAAATATAGTGTCCATTTATAAAAGGGAAAATAAGGACAATTCAGGAAATTCCAGACCAGTCAGCTTAACTTCTGTGCTAGGAAAGATAATGGAGCAACTAATTAAGGAATCCATCCACAAAAAAACAGGAAAATAATAAGGAGATAAGTAACAGTCAGCATGGATTGGTCAAGTAAACATCACATCAAACCAACCTGATAGCTTTCTTTGATAGGATAACAAGCTTTGTGGATAAGGGGGTGTGATAAACATGGTATATCTAGACTTTAGAAAAGCATTTGATACAGTCTTGTATGACCTTATCAATAAACTAGGGAAATACAATGTAAATGGGTCTGCTATAAGGTGGGTGCATAACTGGTTGGATAACCATTCTCAGAGGGTAGTTATCAACAGTTCACAGTCACACTGGGAAAGCATAACAAGTGGGGTTCTGCAGGGATTAGTTTTGGGACCGGTTCTATTCAATATCTTCATCAACAATTTAGATCATGGCATAAAGGGTATGCTTATTAAGTTTGCAGATGACACCAACCTGGAAGGCGCTGCACGTGTGTTCGAGGATTGATTTATAATTCAAAATGATCTGGACAAACTGAAAAAATGGTCTGAGGTAACTAGGATGAAATTCAATAAGGACGAATGCAAAGTACTCCATTTAGGGAGGAATAATCAGTTTCACACATACAAAATGGGAAGTGACTGTATAGGAAGAAATACTGCAGATAAGGGTCTAGAAGTCATAGTGGACCACAAGCTAAAAACGTGTCAACAGTGTGATACAAAATGGGAAGTGACTGGATAGGAAGAAATACTGCAGATAGGGGTCTAAAGGTCATAGTGGACCACAAGCTAAACATGTGTCAACAGTGTGATGCAAAAAAAGCAAACGTGATTCTGGGATGCTTTAACAAGAGTGTTGGAAGTAAGACGTGAGAAGTAATTCTTCTACTCTGCTCTGATCAGGCATCAACTCGAGTATTATGTCCAGTTCTGGGCACTACATTTCAGCAAAGATGTGGAGAAAGTCCAGGGAAGAGCAACAAAAATGATTAAAGGTCTAGAAAATATGACCTATGAGGGAAGGCTGAAAGAATTGGGTTTGTTTAGTTTGGAAAAGAGAAGACTGAAAGGGGACATAACAGTTTTCAGGTACCTAAAAGGATGTTACAAGGAGAAGGGAGAAAAAATATTCTTCTTGACCTCTGGTGATAGGATAAGAAGTAATGGGCTTGAATTGCAGCAAGGGATGTTTAGGTTGACATTAGAAAAACTGTCAGGGTGGTTAAGCAGTGGAATAAATTGCCTAGGGAGGTTGTGGAGTCTCTATCATTGGAGATATTTTAGAGCAGATTAGTAAAATGCCTGTCAGGTGTGATCTAGATCAGTGTTTCTCAACCAGTGGTATGAGTACCCTTAGGGTTACTCGAGAGAAGTCTGGGGGGTACATCAACACAACTGAAATGTGGAGAAACTGAATTTTTATTTTAAGTTTTACAGTGTTTTATTATTTTTGTACTTTTTACACCCAAAAATTTCATCACCCGCCTGGCTACGATTAAGTTGTTTAAACAAATGTGTTGCAACGATAGAAAAAAATTTTGTGGTTCTGAAAACTTAGGTACTGGGGGTACTTATATTTTTTTTAAAGGGGTACTTTATAAAAAAAGGTTGAGAAACACTGATCTAGATGGTGCTTGGTCCTGTCATGAGTGCAGGGGACTGGACTTGGTGACCTCTCAAAGTCCTTCCTCATTCTAGTATTTTATGATTATTCCCTTCTCTCACGCTGGGGCTGCCTGTTGTATTTCTAGATTGTGAATTCTTTGGAGCATGTCTTGTTTTGTGTTTACACAAGGCAGTGCACAATGGGGTCCTGATCCTGACTGGGGATTTTGGACACAGCCACAATACAAATAATAAAAGTAATGCTTTTGGGTGTGTTAACAGGAAAGCGACCCACAGCCTCAGAACATGCCCTTTTTATGCACTCCTTCCTCCCTCCCCTCCCCCCGCCAGCTGAGTTGTGTGTGGGAGAGGTTTTAGAGTAAGAGGCTGCGGAATGGGAAATGAAACAAAGGGTGTGTCTACACTGCAATTAAAGACTTGCAGCAGGACCGTGGCAACTGACTTGGTCTTGGTCTGTGGGACTGTTTTAATTGTGGCGTGGCCGTGCATGCTTGGGCTGAAGCAGCCATGGCTCTCGGACCCTGTGAAGAGGGAGTCCCCGAGCTCATGCTGCATCTCAAGACTGAATATCTACATTGAAGTTAAACAGCCCCAGAGCCTGAGCCTTGCGAGCCAGTGCTTGAAGTGACTTCAGTGGGCCACTGGGCAGAGCTGTGCCTGTATGGTTCTGTGTGTAGGGCTGAGGCTGGAGTTGATGACGAAGAGACAGCTGCTGCACCCACTCAAGCTAATGTTAAAACTATCATGGATAAAAATGGGGGCAGGATCAGGCCCCATTTTTTTCCCCAAAGGAGGAAGAAATGTAGGGCGGGGGAGGGAGGACTAGTGTTTAAAATCAGTAAACAAATTGTAATATTAAGATGATAGTAAAAATAATGGAATATTTTTATTTTTAAAAGAAAACAATCCCAAACACAGACTCTGCTCGGTGGTAGTTTTTTGGACATGATCAAGAACGTCTGAACAAAATTTAAAATTGCAGTGTAAAAAAAAAAAAGAATTTGAAATGCACTTTACAAAGCAGAAACAGAATGCACTTACAGTTGTGCCTCCGAGATATGAGCCTCGGAGTTCTGGATTGATCAGTCAACTGGGGCACCCCACAGAACTGGAAATAATCGATCAAGCAGACAAAACAACCACAAATACTGTACTGCATTAGGGCTTCCGCAGGGGGCGGAGAGGCTGCAGCCGCAAATGGGGGAGGAGGAGTTAGGGCTTTGGATGGAGGGTGGGGTGGGACTCAGGGCTTCTGATCCTTAGGAGCACCGGAGCTGAGGTCTTTAGACTGGGGGGAGGCGGAATGCTGGGGCTCAGAGCTTCAGCCCTATGGGTCCATCCCTGACTTCAGCCCCACTGGGGACACCAGGACTTGGTGCTTTAGCCCCACAACTGTTGTCAACTTTGGGGCTTTAGCCATGAGGGGAGTGCTGGTTTCAGCCTCAGCATTAACCCCCATCGCTAAAGCCCTGAGCTCTGATGTCTCTGCTCCCTCTGAAGAAAGAAACGGAGCTGCAAGGAGCCCTGGATCCTGACACCCCCACAAGACTGAAACAGGGAGTGGAGCCACAGTGCTGAAGCCCCGAGTCTAAGTCCTGAGCCCCCAGTGCTCCCAAGGGTTGGAAGTTCTGACCCTACCTCCCCAGGCCCGGAATCCTGACCCTTCCCCACCCCGATGGCTGCAACCCCAGCTGCCCCATGGATGAAGTCTGCGATCTCTTGCTCAGAGTTATGGAACATTTCAGAGTTATGGACAAACCTCCACCCCTGAGGTGTCTGTAACTCTGAGCTTCTACAGTAAATGGTGTGAATTGTCTGGACCATCTGGAAGGCCACTGTTCAGTACGAAAATCAGAAATGATTGTATGCAATTTGCTCTTATTTAAATCAGAGATTGAATCATAGTTATTGTACCTTTGACTGTTTTAAAATCTTAGACAGGACTATGCAGCACTTTAAAGACTAACAAGATGGTTTATTAGGTGATGAGCTTTTGTGGGCCAAACCCACTCCCTCAGATCAAATTGTGGAAGAAAATTGGCATGACCATATATACCAAAGGGATACAATCAAAAAAAGTGAACACATATAAAATAGACAAATCAGATTTTAGAACAGAGGGTGGATGAGGGGGGGAGGTTAGTGTCTATGAGATAGTGATATTAGAGGTGATAATTGGGGAAGTTATCTTTGTAATGGGTAAGATAAGTAGCATCTTTGTTAAGGCCCATTCGTAAAGTGTCAAATTTAAGCATGAATGACAGTTCAGAGGCTTCTTTTGAAGTCTTGTGTTAAAGTCTCTTTGAAGCAGGATGGATGTAGTGAGGTCGTTGAGACAGTGCCCAGTTTGGTTGAAATGGCAAGAAACTGTTTTTTCTTTGTGAAACTGTCTGATGTCTGTTTTGTGTGCATTGATTCTTTGGCGAAGTGTCTGAGAAGTTTGTCCAATATACATAGCAGACGGAGACTGTTGGCATATGATGACATAAAGTCCTGTCTTTTGTTTCAGCAAGACCAGCCTAACACGGCTACTTCTCTATTAAAATCTTAGATAATCCTTTCTTAGTAGGTCCCCTATTGAACACATCTGTCAGTCTTAGGGTTTATATGGTTGCCTATTACCTTGGTATCTGCATGCCTTTTACGTGAAATTAATAGCAGTAATAGTGGACAATCCAAAAACTGCCTTATAATCTGTGTTGTATTCAGTATGCTGACTTCTGCTAAAATCACTTATTTTGTTTGCTGTTTTTGTTCATTTATTACTATAATTGTGCAATGACCAAGTCCAAAGAAATATAGAGCAGTGAGAAAAATATTGGAAATCTCTCACTAGGAGGTAGGGGAAGAATGCATGGAAAGGCACAGTTTAATTAAGGCTACCAGGTAGAGAGGCAGACAGAGCAGGTCAGGCTTAAGGAACCTGCTGGAGTTCTTTGAGGCTATTACAGCCATAATAGATAGAGAAAAATCAGCAGCTATAGTATACAGGAAACCCTTGCCATTCGCGGTGGACACGGTAATGTTCCCGCATCCACCACAAATGGCAACATTTGCAAATACTGGGAGCCGTGGCTTCTGGCACTTGCAGTGAACTCCCTGTGGCTCTCAAACTCACTATAGGGGCCAAGAGCTGTGGGGAACTCACCATGTTTGTGGGCAGCTGCAGGGAACTCACTGCAGCTACTGGACCTGTGGGAGACACTGGGGCTTCTGGCAGCTGTGGTGAGCTCCCCGTGGCTCCTAGGCCCTGCTACTCCCCTACAGGACAGGACAGGAGACCCACGAATACATGGAACCGTGAATAGCAATTCCACAAATTGCAAGGGTCTCCTGAACTTAGAGTTGGAAATAGCATTTGACAAGGCGTTGCAAGATTAGTGGCCAAGGGACAGAGTTGTAGAACAAGACTGCACTGGGGAATAGCTGTCACACAATGCCATTTCCACTGGGAAATAGAGAGTATCAAAAGAACTGATACCATTACTATGAAAGGGACTTGTGAAACCCTACCCAGAATACCATGTGCCTCACTGGTCAATGTATCCAAAATAAGATACTGCATTAGAGAGTACACCATGGGCAACAAAGGTGCTAACTGGTGTGGAGAGTCTGAGTGATGAAGATAAGTGAAGGGATTTGGTCTTTTTTTTTCCCCGAGGAAGGAGACTTATTTGATGATTTCAAAGGGCCAGATTTTGCCTAGCCTCTATGGGAGTGTATTCTCTCTGTGTGTGTGGGAAGGATATAAAAGCTGTTGCCACCATAACATCACCCCTCTGAATCGTGCATAGGGGCACACATCCCTCCTGAAATGTGGAAATGGTTAGATAGAATTATAACCTCTCTGCTCTGGAATTCCTGAAGGCAGCTCCCTCCCTATGGCGTCCCAAAACTGGCAAGGACAGGGAGCAGGATGTAAACTTCTCCAAAAAATGGGAAGAAAACACTGGGCTCTGAAAAGCAAATAAAAGAGTAAGGCACTTGAGGGAGAGGGAAGAATAAACAGTCCTATAATTTCATTCCAAACCAGAACGTTCCCTTCTGTCTCTCTATACACCTAGTTCTTCCCCCCTGCCTGATTACTTACCATGGAGAAGGACTTTTTCCCTCTCAACTGAGAATAATTGGAAGGCTCTTGATGTCATTTCCTGGGTCAAATGAATCAAGATTGCCAGCAAGACAAACCTCAGTCTTCCACGTCTTCTGTGGAGCTGATTGCCCTTAGCAACTGCAAGTTGTTCAATGTAAGGACCTTCTGGGAATGGTGCAAGATGCAATTGTTGGAGTCAGCTCTCATTTGTGTTTTTGAGTTGCAGGTTTTTAAATTGGGTTCCAAAATGGCAATATGGTTGCTAGTGTTCCTGCAGACACCAGTGTTCTGGTTGTGTGTGGGGGGGGAGGGTAATTTTAGATCAAATGTGGTTTTTTTAACTTTGTAATGATGTGAGGGGCTTTTTACCATTAAAGAAGAGAAAATAGTGTGTGCTTGAAAGAAAGCCTAGCTCATATAGGCCACTCAATACAGAATACAGAGGCACCTAATCTGTAAAGGGAAACAGTCATCTTTTGAACTTATCTGTATAGTGCTTAGCATAGTAGAGACCTGATTCTTGACTAGCATTGCTTGATGCTCCTGTAACTCAGATATATAACAATACTGATTTAAATGCCTAGTGCCAGACTGTCTAGGCGAGAAAATTAGGGGTGTGTGTTATCTACATAAACTCTCTCATGACACATCCATTATGTATTTTGAGTAGTTTTAATAACTCAGACTATGAAATGAACAAATTCCATACAGCAGGATTAACCTTGATTTAATGGGAGCAATTTGTTCTATTGCTTTTAAATAAATTGACAGGTTAGAGCTACCTCGTTAGATAGGGCAGCACTACATGCTAAGTCTGAATGACAGTTGATCTGAGAGGTTTAAACATTAAAACCTCCAGAGTGGCTTTTTGCATCCCTGGGACTTGTCTGACATTACTCTGAAATTCGCCCTTCAACGTTAAGTGAGGCACATAAGTTCCTATATCTTAGAAGAACCAGAAAGCTCAGAATTGAGCAGAAACTTGTAAATCCTAGTCTGCCAGTAAAAGTGACTCTCTTCTCATATGGTGTTATATTTAACATATGGTTTTATTAGAGGAGATATTTCTCTGCCTTGTTAGGTAGGACAGGTTTGATATTATTAATACGTTTAAACATTGTATAGAGGAACAACTGTCTGCTTACACATGTATAGCTGTTGCGTTGCAAATCAGAGCTCCTACTCATTGTCTAGTAGGAGAAATAGGAGCAGTGGAGAGGGAGGAATTGTACTCTGACAGTGCACAGTAGCTGCATAAATCTAATAAACTATCTTGATTTGTTTTTCCAACTTCTGGTTACGGTTCTAACGGTACATGCGCCATATAGAGAAATATGAATGAACCAGTGAATTCTGTTGCTCTGGTTTTTAAGTATAGCTGATAAGAGTCATTCTTGCACAGTTACCTGATTTGCACAGGCAGGCACTGCACTTGCACACAAAGTAGGCATGCAATTCCCTGCATAATGTAGCCCTTCTAGGTGACTGTGTCGCTGTAATGTCACCTACTCCCTTACCTACGTGGAAGGAGCCACAGCTATGGCCAGGTCTATGGGAGTGGCTGAACCAGGAAGGACTAGTAGCAATACACCCAGCATGGGATGCTTCATGTGCCATGGCCAGTTGGAACTGTGCATGCATGTATTCCAACATGCCTTACTTCACAAAGAACAGATGGGAAGGAGAGTTACAGTTGTGCAGGCCCACCGATGGTGGGGCAAGAGGCACAGTTGTCCCAGGGCCCGGCCGTAACAGCCGTGGTGGCCAGAGCCCCAGCCCCTTTGAATTGCCACTGGAGCAGTGCTCCGCATGGCGCTGAGGGCTGGGGAAAAGGGTGCCATGGTTCGCATGGCACTGAGGACTGGCTGCCCCAGACCTGCCCCTTCTGCTGATGCCCCGCCCCTTCCAGGGAGGCAGCCCCAGGCCCCACACACACACCTTACTCCAGAATCCATAGTGGCTGTTGGCCCTGCTGCAGCTGTGTGGTTAGCCCACGCAGCCACAGACTGGAAGTGAGACCCCGCATGCTACAGCACACAAGTCCTCGTGATTTACTGCAGTGTATTCCAGTCAGACTTTGAAATCAGCTAAATCTGCCTGGCAAAATCATAGAAGCTACGCCTCAGCCTCTCTGTCGTTAGCATTTTGTCTTGCATACTATACTTCTGTTAATGCAACCTAAAATTGTGTTTACTGTTTTTGCAACAGCATTGCATTTTCTGACTCATGTTGAGGTTGTGATCCACCACAACTCTCAGATCTTTCTCAGCAGTGCAGCTCCCAAGCCAAATATTCCCATTCTGTATTTGTGCGTTTGTTTTTTCTTCCCTAAGGTTGCGTCTAGACTGCAGGGTTTTTTCAGAAAAATGGTCGTTTTTCTGACAAAACTTCACTTACATCCACACTATCACGTTCTTTCGAAAGAAAATCAAAAGAACGGAGGGTTTTTTCTGACATTGGTAAACCTCATTCTATGAGGAAGAACGCCTTTTCCGAAAGAGCTCTTTTGGAAAAAGGCATGTGTGGACGGGGAAGAGAGAGTTCTTTCAAAAGAAGAGGCCTTCAGGAAAAAGCACAGGTGTCCTGGTGGCAACTCCGTCCATAGTAATCACAGCTTACAGGCGATACGCTTTTTCGATATGCTTTTGAAGTGTGGACACCCTCTTTCGAAGAAGTTTTTTCAGAAGATCTCTTCCGAAAAAACTTCTTTTGAAAGAAGCCTACAGTCTAGATGTACCCTTAGTGTAACAACTTATATTTGTCTCGATGAATTTTATTTTGTTGCCTTAGCCCAGTTCTCCAATTTATCAAGAGACTTTGGATTTTAGCTTTGTCCTCCAAAGTGTTGGCAACCCCTCACCCCCCCCCAAATACCTTTGTGTCTTCTGCAAATTTGGTGAGTATGCTCTCCATTCCTACATCCAGGTAATTAAGAAAGATGTTAAAACAACACCAGACCCAGAACAGATCCCTGCGGAACCCCATTTGAGACCTGCCTCCAATCTGACATCATTCCATTAATAATTACGCTTAGTTTGCAGTTGTTGCCTAATTTAATGGTAGCGCCATCAAGCCTGCATTTCTGCAGCTAACTTATCAGTCAATGGCAAAACTCCCATTGACTTCAGTGGAGCCTGGATTTCACTTTTATATGGGGGCATGTGCATGCGCGTGCGTGCACACACACACACACACATACCCACCCACACCATTCACAATGAAACAACCCACTTCTACATTCACAGGTCAAATTGAAACCAAAACAGTTTCATTTTGAGTACATTTAAGGTAAGCATTTTGCACAACTCAAAAAAAACATATTCAGTATTTTATTCAGCTGGGTTGTATGGGTTTTTTTTGGGGGGGAGGGCGGGGGGAGAGGTGGAGAGATATTTTTGTTTTATTTTTAAAAGATACAAATCTTTCTTTCATTGTGATATCTACTGAGGTCTGAGTTCTCAGAAAACAGACACATGGGAGGGGAAAAGCACAATGTATGTGCATAGAAAAGATCCAGAGAAGAGTGACAAGATGATCATAGAATACTTGAACTGGAAGGGACCTTGAGAGGTCATCATGTCCAGTCCGCTGCCCTCATGACAGGACCAACCACCATCTAGATCATCCCTGACAGATGTTTATCTAACCTGCTCTCAGATATCTCCAATGATAGAGATTCCACAACCCCCCTAGGCAATTTATTCCAGTGTTTAACCACCCTGAGAGTTAAGAAGTTATTCCTAATGTCCAACCTAAACCTCCCATGCCACAATTTAAGCCCATTGCTTCTTGTCCTATCATCAGAGTTTAAGGAGAATAATTTTTCTCCCTCCTCTTTGTAACACCCTTTTAGGCACTTGAAAGCTATTATCATGTCCCCTCTCGGTTTTCTCTTTTCCAAACTAAACAAACCCAGTTCTTTCAGTCTTCCCTCATAGGTCATGTTTTCTAGGCCTTCCATCATTTTTGTTACTCTTCTCCACATTTTTCCACATTCTTCCTGAAATGTGGTGCCCAGAACTGGACACCTTGTTCCAATTGAGGCCTAATCAGCTCAGAGTAGAGCAGAAGAATGACTTCTCATGTCTTGTTCACAACACTCCTGTTAATGCATCCCAGAATGATGATCAAAGGGATGGAACGCAACCCGTCTGAGTGAAGCTTGAAGGAACAAGGTATGCTTAGTTTGGAAAAGGGGAGAAAAATGCAGGACATAATAGTAGTCTTCAAATACTTGAGAGGCTGCCATAAAAAAAGATGGAAAAAAGTTCTGTCTTGTCACAAAGGGAAGGATAAGAGACAATGGATTCAAACTACAGCATAGTGGATTTAAATAAAATCTCAGGAAAAGCTTCCTAACTGTAAGAGCAGTAGGGACAATGGAATAGCCTAGGACAGTTGTGGAATCTCCTTCACTGGAAGTTTTCAAAGTTTTCAAGGCTGGAGCCATCTGTTTTGGATGGTTCAGATACATCAAATCCTGCATCTTGACAGGGGGTTAGATCTGATGATCTTTGCTATCTCTTCTTCTACTTTTATGATTCTATGATTTCAATGGAGTCAGGATTTAACACATAGTCTGCTGATGTGTTCTGCAACCCTTTTTGCTTCTCTAGATATATCTGATCATTTAATGGCTCGATCCAACCCCCAAAGTCCCTGGAGGTGTAAGTGTGGTGCATTGAGCCCACTTTCATGTCATTCCTCCCTGAAGTATGAAGTCAGATGCATCTGTGGGATAAGAGCTTGTTTGCTTGGAATGAATCCAGCACAAATGTGCCAAGTCAAATGGTTTTTCTTGGAGACCACATATTTTGGGCCTTTTTCACATGGCAACTCAAGGCCGGTTTCATTAATTTTTCTGGAGCTGTGGGGATTGTAAATGAAACTGCAGAGTGATTTGTTTGTGTTAAGAAATAGTCCTGGCATTCAAATGCGTCAGTCTGATCTCTTTCACTGACGGCTTTCCTAATCCAGATACAGATGTTCTCTCCATTAGCTGTTATCTCTCATTTTCAGAGCACTGACAGGTTTTTAGGCTGCATTTATTTAAAATATTTCTGGTGCAGTTGTTTGGAAGTGCTACTGGCAGGAACCCATCCACACCACCTCACAACTTCCATACAATTCAAGACTTTTGTTTCTTGCCCGGGTATCTGTGAGCCTGGACTCTTTTGTTGCAGTGAGGAAGGTTAAATACTGAGGGAGCCAACATTTTGCTTGATCCTTCACCCTAGGAAAATGTAGCCAGGACAGTACATATTTGAATCTCACATTATCAAGTACTGGAACCTGCTGCCTGGAATTCAAATCTTCTCTGCAGGGTAATGGTCATCTCCTTTCCCTCTCAAGCCTTTCTTTTGCGTAATACCCTCATCATCACCCACCAAGAAAAAACCTGGAAAACTGGAAGATTCTCATATGAAAGCAGGCAGGTGAGTCCTGTCACTCTCCGGGTATGTCTACACTACAGCGCTAATTCGAACTAACTTCGTTTGAATTAGTTAATTCGAACTAAGCTAATTCGAACTAACGCATCTAGACCCAAAAACTAATTCGAATTAGCGTTTGGCTAATTCGAACTAGCGTGTCCACACTGATTGGACGCTGGGTCGCATTTAAGGGCAGCTGAAACTGGTTCCGGCAGGGCATCAGGTCAGTAGTTGCTTTGTGTGGCTGCTGTCTGAGGCTATCTGAGGCTCGTACTTAAAGGGACCCCCCTGGACAGCTGGTTCTCAGCTTCTCCACTTGCTTGCCTACTTCGCCGAGGGACAGCAAAGCGTTTTCCTCTGCACCTGCCTGTGTCGGTGGTTCCCATTGGGCATTCTGGTGCAGTTTTTGGACTTGCTGCTGCAAGCCTGCCAGCAATGGCTGGAGGGTACCTGGCACCACCTGGTGCATGTCAGCCCTCTGCCCCTCCCCCTGGCCTCCCTGGGGGCCGTGGAGGAGCCGCAGCAGCGCCCGGACGCCAGCGTGCCCCGCTGCATCTGGCGTCTGGACACCAGCAGCGACTGGTGGGACCGCATCGTCCTGGAGCGCTGGGGAGACAGACAGTGGACCCAGAACTTCAGGATGAAGAAGGACACCTTCCTGGAGCTCTGCGAGTGGCTCGCCCCTGCTCTGCAGCGATGGGACACTCGCATGAGGCCCGCCATCCCCCCTCCAGAAGCGTGTGGCCATTGCCCTCTGGAAGCTCTCCACGCCGGACAGCTACTGATCCATCGGGAACCAGTTTGGCGTGGGGAGATCCACCGTCGGAGCAGTGCTCATGCAGGTACGGCACTCACCGGCCACTGGGCTGGGGGGGGAGGGGACCTGCAAGGAGGGAATGGGCCGCCCCGGGGAAAACGGGGGTGAGGGAGGAGGCGACAGTACCCCGCACGGGAGGGTTCGGTCTGTCCCGGCCGTACTACATGCCGCCCGCGGCGGCCAGGATCACAGCAGGGGTTGCTTCCAGGAGTGGGGCGTGGGGCAGTGCCAGGGAACGAACACTCCCAGCCACCCGGCTGCCCCAGTGATTCACGGTTTGCTGTGTCTCTCTGCGGGTGGTCAAGGCCATCAACCGGGTGCTGCTCCGCAGGGTGGTCCGCCTCAGTGATCCGGACGCCGTCATCCAGGGGCTCGGTGCCCTCAGCTTCCCCAACTGCGGGGGGGCCATCGATGGGACGCACATCCCCATCTGTGCCCCGGAACACCAGGCCTCCCAGTACATCAGCCGCAAGGGGTACTTCTCCATCCTCCTGCAGGCCGTGTCTGACCACCGGGGCCAGTTCACGGACATTAATGTGGGCTGGTCCGGCAAAGCACACGACGCCAGGGTGTTCAGGAACTCCTCCGTGTGCCAGAGGCTGCACACCGGGACCTTCTTCCCTGACCGCCACACCAGGGTTGGGGACATGGACATGCCCATCTCCCTGGTGGGGGATGCGGCCTACCCCTGCCCTGGCTGATGAAGCCGTACACGGGGTACCTCAACCCCTCCCGCCAGGCCTTCAATGCCAGGCTCACCAGGGCCTGCATTGTGGTCGAGGGGGCCTTCGGATGACTGAAAGCCAGATTTAGGTGCCTCCTCACCCGCCTTGACCTCGCCGAGCATAATATCCCTCCCGTGGTGGCAGCATGTTGTGTGCTGCACAATTTGTGTGAGCGGAAGGGGGAGGCTTTCCTGCCAGCCTGGATGGCTGAGGCTGAGCACATGGCTGGCCAGTACGTGCAGCCCTGCACTGCCGCCATCCAGGAGGCCCAGCGGGGGGCCGTCCAGATCCGGGAAGCCCTGCGGGAGAGCTTCCTGGTGAAGGAGGACTGAACTCTCCCTGCATGCCCCATTGGGGCCTTCTTCCACCCTTCCCTCCTTCCCCTTTCCCCTTCCTAACCCCCCTTCCTAATGTTAAATAAAAACACCTGTTTTGCCAAAAAAACCTCTTTATTGTACATAACTGGGGTGGGGGGAGGGAGGAATGAGGGTGGGAGAGGGGAGGGGGAAATCTGGGAGGAGGGAGCTGGAAGGGGGAGGAAGGGAAGGGAAAGCTCAGGGTTGGGGGTCCTGCTGGCTCTCCCGTCTGACAGCACTGTGGGTGTGGGGGCGTCGGGGGGGGGGGAGTGGGTGTGGAGGGTGGGGCAGGAGGGACGGGGGGTGTGGAGGAAGCGGGAAGGGGAGCAGGGGTGGAAGGAGGAGCGAGAGCTGGGGCGGCCACAGGGGCCGGAGCATCAGGAGGCAGGAACCTGTCCACCAGGGTCTGGAGATGGCCTCTGAGGGCACGGCCCTGCTCCTCCAGCGCCTCCAAGCTCCGCTGCCGCAGCCGCAGGTCCTCCCGGACCCAGTGGTCCTGGGTGTGGAGCTGGTGCTCCAGTAGCCGCAGGTGCCGCTGGTAGTAGTCCTCGAGGTTCCTGGTGCGCCTGCTGGCCCGGGTGCAGGTCGCTGTTGCAGGCGGGGTGGTGCGCCCTGCAGTCCCAGGTGCTGCGGCTGTGGTGAAACAAGAGCAGTGGTCAGTTCTCCCTGGGGACACAGTGGGTGAAACCCAGCCCCCCTATGCAAGGCGAGGTCGGCGTGTGGGGAACGGGCCAGGGCCCCTGCATGACACCCAGCTGCTGCTCCATGGTGGGCAAGGCCCAGGTGCATGGTCCCTGGGCTCCCTCTCCCCCCACCCACCTCATACACATAAGGGGACCATGATGGCACTCACATGTGGAGCCCTCATTGGCCTCGGACGACACAGCCGATGTGCTCTGTGGGATGCCTCGGGGGTCCTGGGTCCTGGGCAGGCTCCTTGCAGGCTCCTGGCTGTTGGCATCCTCTTCCTCCTCTTCCGTGTCAGGGACGAGGCCCTCTGCCCCGGGGTCGATCACCAGCCGGGGGGCATGGACTGCATGAGCCCCCAGGATGCGGTCCAGGGCCTCAAAGTGGGGGCATGCCTCCAGGTCAGCCCCTGGCTGGGAGGCCCTGGAGTAGGCCTGCCACAGGTTCTTGATTTTGCAGCGGACCTGCTCCCGGGTCCGCATGTGGCCTCTGGTGGCCAGGCTGGCAGCCATGCAGCTGTAGACGGCCGCGTTCCTGTGGCTAGTGCGGAGATCGTGGATGTTGGAGACCTCCCCCCAAACCTCGATGAGGTCCACGATCTCCGCACTAGACCAGGCGGGCGCCCGCCTCTTGCAGCCCCGGGCAGGCTCCTGGGAGCCGCCAGCCTGGTCCTGGGAAGAGGCGGAGGGCTGGGTGGCAGCGGGTGGCTGGCTCATGCCGTGCCAGGTGCAGGGTCTGCTGGCTGGGTGCTGGCAGGCTTGCAACTGGCATGAGCACTGTAGCCAGACCGTGCCCCTTTAATGGCTCCGGGGCCGGGAGGGGGGCAGAAAAGTTTCCCTGGTTTGGCCCAGAGTGGCCACCAGGGCAAGCTGGGAAGGGCTAGCCTCCAACTAGTTCGAATTAAGTGGCTACATGGCCCTTAATTCGAACTACTTAATTCGAACTAAGCGTTAGTCCTCGTAGAATGAGGTTTACCTAGTTCGAATTAAGTGCTCTGCTAGTTCGAATTAAGTTCGAACTAGAGGTTTGTATGTATAGACGCTATGAAAGTTAATTCGAACTAACGGCTGTTAGTTCGAATTAACTTTGTAGTGTAGACATACCCTCAGATAGTTATGCATCTTTTCTCTCCCCTTCCAAGCTCCAGCAGCAATATGCTTGTGGTAGGGGAAGCTGAGACCGATGAGCTATGCACTGGTTGCTGACCTAATTTCACATCACAGCTTGACACTCGTACGTTTTACGATTTCATCCTTTCAGAGGATTTATTCCTTTACAAGCTGCTTTCCCTTCCCTTCTTCCCCCATTATATTTTATTTTTCATAGCGTCCTGGTCTCAGCTGGCCACACAAAGTTAATATTTCCTCATTTGACAGGGACTGAGGGATGTTGCTTGTGGCATGAACAGCGATGTACCGTTTGCATAGCTTCTGAGTGGTGAGAAGTGGTCAGTTCCATGAATGTGGTCAGGCAATTTTGTGGCTTTGCAGGATTCTGAGGGCCACACCTAGTTTTTCATAATTTTAAAACCAATGTACACACCCATGATATTTTCTTGTAGCCATGCCCTCTGAGCTAAGCTAAGAAGCTATTTGTTCCCTGGACACATCAGTTAAAAGGCAAAAGCTAAGGTGTACAGAGAACCACCAGAAAATTAGGGATGAAGAAGGTATGATATTTGCCTGACCTGGTACTGAACCCTATTTTCTTCCCCAAGGCTCCCAAAACTTTGGAAATGTGTGTGTCACTCTGCTTTGTAATTGATGTTACAACATGCTAGCAATGTAGTTTGAAGTTTACAAGCCTGACTCTCTTCTCTCACTTCCACTTAGTTAATACTGGTGTATCTCCATTGTGCTACAATGTACTTATCCCAATTTACTCCAGAGTCAGTGAGAGAAGAATTACCAGCTGGAAAACTTGTGATATTTCTGATCCAGGGTAGACACCAGAAATGCGAACCAAACAAGACCACAACAGCACACACATGAAGGCTTCAGAAACTTGAAAGCATCACATGACATTTGGTTCTAACATCTGCTGAAGGTTTGGGTCATTCACCCATCGCTAGTAGAAATGTGGTATAGGGTTGGGCTTAAAGCTTTATGCTAGAAGAAAGCAAGAGTAACTACAGACTCTGGTAAATCAGAGGGGGAAAACACCTAAACATGAGGAACTCTGGTTTCTTTTGAAGCTGAATAGGATAAAAACAGCTGCTGGTGTCATTTTTCTCATAAAGCTGAAAACTGTGGAAAAAATGATGAGTATTGATTAGTGCTAGATTTATTAAATACTACGTCCAGCTGCCACGCTGCAGGGGGATCAGGCAGAGGCACACATGTCCCTCACAATTCATTGTGTGGAACTTGTGGGCATTTCTGCAGCGCTCAAGTCAAACAAAATCTTTATGGATGATGGTCCTTTTATATCTTTTCTTCTTGTGTAATTGAATAAAACTTGTCAGCCAAGTAAATGCTATTTTGTACAATCTCTTGAAAAGCATTCATTTGGCGCATTGATTCAGCCTTTCAAAGCTGCTCACTGAAAAGAATAATGTAGCTAAAACAACTGAGAACGTCCTTGGACAAGGATGTAGTGAACAGCCTCCCAGTAGAATTATGAAAATAATTAGTGTTTATGCTTGTGACTTAACTGCAGATTTATTTTTTTACTAGTTGGATAATGCACAGAATATGTATCATTGTCTTAAAATTTGGAATACTAATACTGTCTTGCTTTGCAGAAGTTTAATGGAGGATGCTTTCATTACAACTGAGAGAAGGCAATGGTAGTTCTTAGATATCTCCAGGGTGCCTTTTAAGTTATATTAACACAGAAATGCTTAGTAATTATTATTAGTGATGTGTCTTGTGTTTGCCAGATGAATAGTCTTCATCTAAGCAATTTCTGGGAGAAACAAGAAAAAGAAAACGTGTGTGTACATCTATTTATAAAATATATAGATTTACAGCTGCTAATTAAAGAGAGTGGCTTTAAATTTGTCCCACATAATCTTATACCAGCTGTATAACTTGATCAAAGGCTTTTATAGCTTTAAGCAAAATAGCTGCAGCCAAATCTTTTAGGTGGATAGATCATATGATAAGAGCCCTGCGCGGGCACAAAATTTGTATCCGCATCTGAATCTACAAAAATGAGCCACGGATATCGGCATCCACATCTGAGGATGCAGATACCCGTGGATATAAAGTAGATATCCATGAGTCTGCAGGGCTCTACAAACTGTACCGGTTTGAATGATCAGAACCAAATATTTATACGGAAACCTCAATTCACTTCAGAAGCTGTGTTTTACCACAGTTTTAGTATGTTCTTTCCAATCCAAATGTATTAATTAATGGCAGCCTATAATCCTTACAGGTGGGCTCTCTGGTTGGTTTTTTGATTAGTGTAACTCATGCTTCTGTAAAAGGTTGAGTGGTTTTGTTGCTGGTGGCTTTGGGGTTTTGCATTCATTATGGAGAAATAACAGGTTAGGGCTACATAATCTTTAAGTAGAACTCGGAATGCAGTGAATGTATCAAGCACTGAAGCAACCTTTTGCTTTTACCTTAATATCTTCTATATTTCTGTAGTAGCTATATACTTGTCTAGCCTTTTGCCATCAGCTAGGCTTCATAACACTTAGGGTATGTCTATACTAGCCCCCTAGTTCGAACTAGGGAGGCTAATGAGGGCGACTGAAATTGCAAATGAAGCGCGGGATTTAAATATCCCGCACTTCATTAGCATGTTCCCGGGTGGTCGCCATTTTGGAAATTGACTAGCCCGGAATAACTGCCCGTGCCTACACGCGACAGTGAAATGGGAGTTCGAAGTAAAGCCCTAACTTGAATTAGCTGTTATTTCTCCTGGAATGAGTTTTAACAGCTAATTCGAATTAAGGGTTTTACTTCGAACTCCCTCACTGCCATGTGTAGACACGGGCAGTTATTCCAGGCTAGTCAATTTCCAAAATGGCAACCGCCTGGGATCATGCTAATGAAGCGTGGGATATTTAAATCCCGCGCTTCATGTGCAATTTCAGTCACCCTCATTAGCCTCCCTAGTTCGAACTAGGGGGCTAGTGTAGACATACCCTTAGTTCAGTGACACTTTTTGACTATCTCAAGGTTTGCTATTGGTTATACCAAGTGTAGTCAAGTAAACCATTCTAACAGTTTGCTGATATCCTTGTCTCATAATAAGAAGTCATTAGCAGAAGAATCTGACTGAAAAAAAAGTCTTTATTTTTATCTAACAAGTGACATTTCCCCCATTTGGATTATATCTCATTAAAATACAGACATAGGTTTTATTATATTTATGCTTAAATGGAAGACTTTTTCATATTTTTATCATTTGACTTTGCACATTCACTTTTCAGATTCTTCATTTCACTTTCTAGACCAAGGACCCAATTCTCACTTACACTAAGGCCATTTTACAGGGCTCTGGAGGTTAAAGGGACCTCAAAGTAAGTATAAATATGATTTATGACCTTTTAAAGGATGCTTTGCACAGCCAGGGCAGTGTAAAGTTTCCTTATGTAAATGAGAATCAGGCCTATATAATTTTGGTTTTTTGATACAATGGGTGGGTATGACTTTACTTCTTTAAGATAGCTCCTAAATGCATGGTCAGTAGCACTATCCAGTACCACATACTAGTTTAATAGAAAAAAATCACCTCAATTTGATTACATAGCAGGCTGTTCTGAAAGAGGGAGGAATTGAACCTTCATCTTCTAACAGGAAGTCAGACATCACTGAAGCAGTCCTGGACACCAATAATTAATAATTTTACAAATATATGCATGTTCTGAAAGTACCTTGGTGCCAATGGAAGAAGATAGATGGGTAAGATAGGGAAATAAAATAAATCCCCAATCAGCATCCACAGTATCCTCTGGCTTTGTAAGCCCATAGATATCAAGGTTAATCTTTGCTTTGCTGAAACATTACATCTCTAGCACTTTTCACTGCAGAGACCAACTTGACTTTTTTTTACTTTATCTTTTCCTGAAACTGCAGTGTTATTCACATTCCCTGGGTCTGGACTTCATGGCTTAAGAAGCACATGACTGTTGGTTTGCCTTGATTTTTTTTATAGGAGATAGCAGACTAGCGCTGTTATACACTTCTCCCCCCCCCCCTCCTCCAAACACACACTTTTTTGCATTTGTATTATTTTAACCTTAATTTCATGATCTGGCTCACACATGCCACATTCACTCGATAGTGTTTTGAGTATCCACACATTGCTTTTTCTTTTCATTATTTCTCTCCTTCCCTGATATACACTTATGCTATGTGATGCATTCTAAGAGCCTCACTTCTCAGCTGTTGCTGGTAGGGTCCACATTTCACACCCATGTATCCTACTAGAACAGGAGTGAGCAAGACAGCCTCCATGGCCAGATCTGGCCTGCCAAGCCTTTTGACCTGGCCCACAGCTGCTCTGCCGCTCCTCTGCTCCCAAGCCAATCGAGATCTGGGGGCATAGGGAGCATGCAAAGTCTCCTCCTGCTGCCAGGGGCCCGCAGCTCCTAAAGGGAACTGTCAGCTGTTCAAAACAGCTGGTCGCTCTCTCTAGGTGCTGAGGCAGGGGGCAAAGACTTCATGCGCTCCCCAACTCCCAGGCCCTGATTAGCCTGGTGGTGGTGAGAGCTGGCAGTTCCCTCTAAGTGCTGTGTGCCCTGGCAGGCTGGGGGGACCAAAGACTTCATGCACTCCTCGACTCCCAGGCCAATCAGGGTCTGTGGGCAGGGGGCAGGCAAAGTCTCTTGGCCCTGCCCCTTTCTGCCCAAGGCCCCACCCCTTCTGGAGCAGCCCACAACCACTTCTGAAATTCACAAAGTGGCCCCTGTTCAAAAATTATTGCCCACCCCTGTACTAGAACAAAGCATTATTTGTATTGGTTTGCCTTTTGTAGTACCTGACAGATTCTGAGTTCCAAATTTCGTTTTATAAAAGTTAAAAAAATAAAGACTTTGGCAATGTTTTTGAGATGCCTTGAGAATAGACCTCACATTCATTTGCTAGAGAACAGAATAGTTTTACTTTCTGGGATTTTCTATAATCATTTTGTATTATAAGTACCCTCTGCTTCCCCAGAATGAGTTTCTTGCAGTCATGTGAACAGTTGATGTACTCATCTTCAGCTACTCTTATAACTACAGAAAGTTGAGAAATATGGATATAATCAAACCACTAGTACAGTAATATTAGAGGCTATGTCTGCTCCGATTCAAATTCTACTATCATAGCAAACCAAGGGCATTATACATTACAACTTCAGTGTAAAGACTGAACTGATGATGTGATATATAATGCTTATCACTTTCCTGTTGCTAGCCTCCTGTTCTAGCTTTGCTCTGACTGCTGCTTTCTGGTTACAATATTCTGTAGAATTATAATAAGCTGACCGAGTTTTTTCAGTCTCTTTTTCAAAAATTGAAGACAGCTTGTTATTTATGAAGCATTGTATGATTAAAAGATTTTTTTTTTCTGGGCAGCAGCTCATTGTATAGGAGGAAATGAAGTTGATCATATGGATCATTGTAAAATATGATCAGATTTCTATTTATTTGTATTGTAGTTAACATTTACAACTTCAGTTGAGTGATTTTTAGTTCGTGATCATCTAGCTAGGACTTTTTTCCTCTTAAAATGTATTCTATAATTCAGTTTTTAAAATGTTAACTGAACTCAAACAGGATGTGTTGTTCTGTTAGTAGAGCAAAAATGAGTTTATAAAGTAAATGTTTGCTTAGAACCTTTGTTGTTTTTCCAAGTGCATCTAATAAGATCTTGCCCATCGTGTGAATTTCTTTGCTTATTTTCCAGTGGTAGGGAACTGTAAGTTTTGATTACTTGCAAGATTTTTATGTCTGTTTGTTTGCACTGTAATGAAATTTCATTTTCCCTTGCTGCAAAATACATGTTTTTTTAAAAAGAGTGTTGACACATCAGATTAAACTGTTGTAATTCCAGTCTTGTACCTCGGCTTGGCAGTTCATTCCGTTACAATTGCAAATGAGGTTGTTAGACATGTCACTTACAGTGCCAGGGGTCACCTATCTCAGTCATTAAATGTGCTAATTCTCTGTAATTTACTCATGCTTTGCAGTAAGGACTGAACATTCAAATGTTTCATTGGAAGAAATTAATTAGAATAGCCCTGAACCACTGAGCTTAAGGTCATCAGAAAATAAATTGTGGGACAAATCCTGATCCCAAATTGAGAACCTGGGTAAAAGAGCACTGCAAGGGAGAATTATGTTGGGGATTTGTGGGGACAGACTCCGTTCTTCCATCTGCAGGTAGGTTCTTGGCCACCTACACAGTTCTAGGGCTGGTGGTATGGTGGACATCAGACTAGATGATGTTCACAGTGGTCACTTCTGGCCTTATCTGTGAAAAATGAAAATGAAGAATTTACTTCCAAGCCAACACAAGAAAGCTGTTGTGCTTGCTCATTGTTTAATTGCTCTTGGTTTGTGGATTAGCAACAGTCACAGTCGTAGGCAGTGATTCAAAAAAGTTCTTAAGCACATGCTAAAAGTAAGTGATGTGCCTAAATCCTATTGAATTTAAATTTAATTAAGCTTGCACTTAATGCTGTCTTGCTTGGGAATACTTTTCTGACCAGTGACGAAAGGCAGTAACATTTTACTGGTACACCGAGTGGGATTTTTTTATTCTTTGTTTAGGACACTTTTCATTTTGCTTTCACCTCTCATCACCTCTCTTCCATTTTAATTCATGTTGTTGGATTTGTACTGTTTTCAGATGCATGATATATAGGATAAGGGTTCAAATGCAAACCATACTATGCAAAAGGCATTCATGAATGATGAAGAGGCTGATGTGGTTAAGTAGTCATTTAAAGGAAAAAGCACAAATAAAGGCCATTAGAAACAAAATACAGGTTGCACCTCTATAAACTGGGTCTCTCTGGTCTGGCAACATCTAGGATCAGAGAGTCCCGGCATGCTGCTGGAGGAAGGGGGGAGAAGGGGTTGGGAGCCCAGCACTATGTGGGGGAAGGAAACATGCAACCCAGTTGGGTTGCAGCGGGGGAGGGGCTGGAAGCTGGGGTGTAGTTCAGCTGGGCTGCAGGGTGGGAGGGGCCGAGAGCCAACATGTGGTTCAGCTGGGCTGCATGGGGAGCCAGGAAGCCCAGGCGGGGTGTGGGGGAGCACACCAGGTCAGGGGAAGGCTGGCAGCAGGGGCTCCACAAATCACCTCCCCCGGTCTGGAAAAATCCCTCATCCAGGACCAGTCAGGTGCCAAACCAGGGAGGTCCAAACTGTATAAAGAAAGTGGAAAAGAGGATCATAGGGCAGAGCTATAAAAACATAGAAAAGTTAGAGGTTTTAAAAAAGAGTAACGATTAGCAGCTGAGCCAGACACATCGCAACTACATGCCCAGCTAGCGAAAATAAAAAGCCAATGGGCTATTTAAAAATGAGGGCAGAGAGATTATATCACAGGACTTGGAGCAAGAGTTAACTGCTCCTTTTGTCTTTCTATACAAAGACAGGCAGGTGGCAATCTCGTTGATTTGATGTTCAGTTTCCCAGGGGGGACAGATGAGAATTTACGTAACACTCAATTAACAGACTTAATTTGGAGATCAGTTGCTCATGGGAGGGATAGTTAAAATGGGTAGAGTGCAAGTAATAGGGGTGATCGTACAAATGTTGGGTGCAAATTAAGGGGCTTGGCTCAGAAGTGCTGAGGAAGTAGCTAGAGAGTTGTGCAAGTTAAGTATCTGTCAAGGGAAACTGAGGATGGTACTTTGCCTTCTCCCAGTCCAGCAGTACACATAAGCCAGCTTGCTCAGCAAGAGTGCAAATCTGCAATTTATAGCAGCCCAGTCAAAATGACAGGAAGCCGAACTCTGGAGTTTCTTCAGGTGCATGCCTGTGAACACTAGCCTCAGGTCTACGGAGTCACAAATGCTGATCTTCGTGGCTTGTTTCACAACAAGAAGCATTTTGCACCATGTGACCATCATTCTTATTGCTAAGCAATTGGCAGAGGAAAAAGAGCTGCATTTTTAAAAGTCAGTTGGACAATCAGAATGTGAAAGCTTATTAAATTGTAGTGGCATGTCCCACCCACATATTTCAGATGGCAATTATGCCTCTGTGGGCATTTCCTTCTCAGGTGGCTTGTGTTGGGTTCTGCTCTGTGCTTTGCAGAATGTGCTGTTTCACTTTCACTAGTGTGGGCCTTTCCTAGCAGGAGCACAGTGAGCGTTTCCAGAAGAGTCTGTTTGTTATCCCTTGCGAATGTTAAGAGTTTTTGAGGAGATGGAACACAGAAACTGACACAATTAGTGGCTGGTATATGGATAGGCAAAAGTTGCTGCGGATGAACAGCTCAGAGAGAGACTTTAGGATAATTTACTAAAATACAGTGCAGTCTGAGGTAATTTTTAGAATGTTATTGCACAAAACGCTTGCACATGGATGGTTATTTGGAAGGTGGCATGTGGGAAATGTGAAGAGGCAGTTCAGACTCTTAGTTTGTTCTTCTCTCTCTCTCTCGTTTCTGACACTCGCTAATTAGCAGAGCAGGAATGTGATGGTTGAACAGTAAAATTGCTGGTGCAGTTAATGGATGCTGAGATGTCAAGGCTGGGGTTAGTGGACCAATATGAACCTGCCATTGACAAATCACTGATTTATTACAGATGCGACTGCTTCTCATTTATTTTTCCTGTCACCAGATATAAGTGTTATTTATTTTGCATCTTTTTTTTTAATTCTGATTTGAACATAATACATTGGGAGGGGGAGGTAGGAACAATGCAAACAAATGAATGTAACAATGCACCATCCATTAAGCTGTGACAGTGAGATGAACAATGATTATATGAGTAAATCAAAAGGAGGCATCTCTAGCAGCAGCAGGGTAATCAACTCAGAAAGGATACTAAGGCGGGGGACAGAATGTGCAGTTACTGTGAAAAGCACTTTGTATGACTTGTGAGAAACAGTGTGGGGCAGTGCTGCCTGTTGGAGAGGGGTGTTCGCTGTCCCACAGGAAAGATGTTGCCCCAGATCCTGAGACATACTTAATACCCACGACTCCCTTAATTGTCTTGGAGAAGATACAAACAAGCTGGGGAGCAAAAATGACATTGGGCGTGAAGAATTTGTGCTGCTCCAAATAAAAACTAAAGGCATCGGTTGGCTTGCCTTCAAAGTGCCCAATAGGAAAACTTCAGTGCAAATGGTTAGGTCACTAAGGCCTGGTCTACACTTGACCAGACAGACCAGCTTAAGGTACGCCATCCATCTATGCAAAATGGGTAGCGTCTACACTGTGGGAGGCCGACGGGAGCACATGCTCCTATCGGCTTCCCTTGCTCCTCACAGAATGAGGAGTACAGGACACCAGCGGGGGCTGCTCTCAGTGTTCGATTTGGAGGTCTACACTAGACCCGCTAAATCGAATGCGAGAAGATTGACCTCCAGAAGGTCGATCTTCTCCATGGTGCAAACGAGCCCTAAGGGACATAATAAGGAAAAGAAGCATGAAATAATAAGGAATCCTGCAAGTAACTGGCTGCAAAGGTTAATAAATGCATAGAGCTAGGATCATCCCATGTTTCTTTACAGACAGGAATATAGATGCTGGATGTTGTCAAGTTTCTCACCTCCAGAGCATCCCCTTAGGTCTGGACATGATATTGCTACGATTCTTCCAGTCTAGTGCGCCCTTTGTCCAGGCTAATTCCACAATGGCCCGTTGTTTTAAGTGGCCATACCCTCTGTTTGGATCTAAGTGCAATGTCCAAAATAAGAAAACTCAAAATCTAATGTCCTTTAAGTCTGATCTTCAACTGCCATCCGGGATTTTAGTTCTTGGTCCCTTCCTTGTCTAGTATTCTTATCTTCCTCTTTGTTCTGGGGGAGAGGTAGAGAAACCCAGCCACCCTTTTCCTCTGGGTTCTGTTTGAGGTGGATAAGCACTAATCATTCTACCTCTCTACGCCTTTCATGGACTACTCCTACCTTCTCCCTTGATGTCTTCACTAGACCTCTGGATGGTGCTTACAACCCGCCTGACTATGTGCTTCTTTCCAGCTTCTTCTTAGCCAGCTACAGAGAGGCTTCCCAGAAGACCACTTGCTTGCCTTGCTTTGCAGCAGGTGGGCTGTATTGTGAGCAGTTAGAGCAGTCGATCTCTTGCTCTTCCAAACTGGAGTTCCCCACAGCCCTCCTCCTGGAGCTGGGGTTGTGCCTCAGGACAGCTGCAAGGCTTTTGTGAGCTTCCTTCAGCAGGCCAACCTTCGCCTGCCAATGTCTAACTGCTGTAAGGGAGGAGGCTGCCTTTAGGCTGGTGCCCTTCTCCCAACTCCTTCCCAGTGGGTTGGGTGAGAGGGGAACAGGGCCTCATTCTCTCTATAAGACTCCTGGCCCTGGGAAACAGGTAACAATAATAGGATTCCCTCTGCAAGCATTATTCCTTCCCAGGGCTGCTTCCTCTCTCTATCCCTATCCCTTTATGTCTCTCTCTATAGATATCTGTTGGACCTTTCAAACTCTTCAAGGGCCATGGCAGGCAGCAGGTAGTTGGCTGCCCATCCTGTCACACCTTCTAGGAATCACTCTTTTATTCTGACTTAAACACCTACATGGTGGTGGTGGTGGTGGTGGAGAAACAGACACTTCTGCCAAGGACAGCACCACAATCCATTGAAAAAACAGCAATGACAGAGCATAGGCTGATCTGCCAGCACAGCCATCAAAACTGCCTGTCATCAGCAATATCAAGAGGATCTCCCTATCTCAGCTCATGCCAAAGCATTCAGCCCTTCAGAGATTCAGTCTCCCTTACCCTGCCAAGCCCTGGAAAGAGAAATCATTCCTCAACATCATATTCAGAAGTCTTTGCTTTGCCATTTTTTTAATTACATCTCTCTGTGTGCAAAGTAAGCAGGACGTGACCTGTAGCCCATGGCCAAGCCAGTCTGGCTTTTCCAGAAAGCTCACAAGATTCACTGTCAAATTTCCCAGTAGTGACAGTTTGTCCCAATAGAGAATAAAAATATGGTTGCCACAAGATTTCATAGTAAATCTCATGAGGTTTTGTGTGATTGCTAAATAATTACTTCAGGTTGCTATAAAAGATTAAAAACAAAACATAGGCTGGTTGACAAGTTTCTTAAACCCCGATGAAGAACTCCCTTCCGGATTGCTAGTCTAGAGTGTTTACATTTTCACAGTCAGCCTTAAGCAGTCGATTTTCAAGTTGAGCCATGGATGCTGGCCAAACACTTCAGGTTGACCCAAGAGTTGGATTGCTCCATCCATTAGCTACATTGAACACCGTCCTCATTATGGGAAAAGCTCCTGGTTGGAGCCGCGGAGGAAAGAAGGGGTACTGAAACAAGTATTCTGTCCTATTTGTGTGATCAACCTGTTGCATCTTGTTATTAACTAAGATTGTAAACTCCTTGGTGCTTTTACTATGTGTTTGTATGCCTCCCTCGCTGGGGTTCTGTTTCATAGACATTTAAGGTCAGAAGGGGCCATTAGATTCTCTAGTACATTGTTTCTGAAACTTCATTTCATTGCAGTCCTCTTCTGACAACACAAGGCAGGTCTACGCTACAAGAACAGGTTGATCCAAGCTCCACAATTTGAGTTACTGTAGTAGCATAACTCAAATCGACATACTGTAGATCTGCTTATTGCAGGGTCCACACTACGAGGAGAGAGGGGGGACAGAAAAAACACTCCCATTGACTCTCCTCACTCATCTTGTTCTGCTGGAGTACTGGAGTCGACAGGAGAGTGATCAGAGGTCAATTTAGTAGGTCTTCACCAGACTCACTAAATCGACTGCTGGTGAATCATCACTAAAGTATTGATCCACCCCTTAGTGGAGACAAGCCTTATAATTACTACACTATCCCAGGAGAGGGGGACCAAAACCTGAGCCCACCCAAGCCCTGCCACCCTGAGTGGGGGGGGCCAAATCCCGAATCCCATTACATGGGGTGGAAGGGCCAAAACACCTGATCCCCACCATCCAGGGCTTTAGCCCTTGGGCTCAGCATTGGCCCCAGATGGTGGGGCTCAGGCTTTGGCCTAGGCCCCAGCAAGTCTAACACCAGCCCTGGTGACCCCATTCAAAATGGGTTGCAATACACTTTGGGGTCTTGACCCACAGTTTGAGAACCCCTGATCTATCATCTCCTATACAACAGAGGGCAAAAATTTTCATCCAGTTATTCCTGTATTGAGACCAGTAACTTGTGCTTCATTAAATCTGCAAAGATAACATGGGTTTTATTGGTTCAACTTCCGTTGGTGAAAGAGAGAAGTTTTTAAGCTTACACAGAGCGCTTCTTTAGCCGGCCTGGGAAAGGTCGTCATAGACAAATATAAAGGTGGACAAGATAAGTAAGGCATTTACTTAGATAGTGCCAAATGCCAAGATAAATAAGGCACTTTAGTAAGGCATTTGACACGGTCTCGTATGATATTCTTATCAATAAACTAGGCAAATACAACTTAGATGGGGCTACTATAAGGTGGGTGCATAACTGGCTGGATAACCATACTCAGAGAGTAGTTATTAATGGTTCTCAATCCTGCTGGAAAGGTATAACAAGTGGGGTTCCGCAGGGGTCTGTTTTGGGACTGGCTCTTTTCAATATCTTCATCAACGATTTAGATATTGGCATTGAAAGTACGCTTATTAAGTTTGCAGACAATACCTAGCTAGGAGGGGTTGCGACTGCTCTGGAGGATAGGGTCATAATTCAAAATGATCTGAACAAATTGGAGAAATGGTCTGAGGTAAACAGGATAAAGTTTAATAAAGACAAATGCAAAGTGCTCCACTTAGGAAGGAACAATCAGTTTCACACATACAGAATGGGAAGCGACTGTCTAGGAAGGAGTACGGCAGAAAGGGATGTAGGGGTTATAGTGGACCACAAGCTGAATATGAGTCAGCAGCATGATGCTGTTGCAAAAAAAGCAAACATGTTTCTGGGATGCATTAACAGGTCTATTGTGAGCAAGACACGAGAAGTCATTCTTCCGCTCTACTCTGCGCTGGTTAGGCCTCAGTTGGAGTATTGTGTCCAGTTCTGGGCACCGCATTTCAAGAAAGATGTGGAGAAATTGGAGAGGGTCCAGAGAAGAGCAACAAGAATGATTAAAGGTCTAGAGAACATGACCTATGAAGGAAGGCTGAAAGAATTGGGTTTGTTTAGTTTGGAAAAGAGAAGATTGAGGGGGGACATGATAGCAGTTTTCAGGTATCTAAAAGGGTGTCATAAGGAGGAGGGAGAAAACTTATTCATCTTGGCCTCTGAGGATAGAACAAGAAGCAATGGGCTTAAACTGCAACAAGGGAGGTTTAGGTTGGACGTTAGGAAAAAGTTCCTAACTGTCAGGATGGTTAAACACTGGAATAAATTGCCCAGGGAGGTTGTGGAATCTCCATCTCTGGAGATATTTAAGAGTAGGTTAGATAAATGTCTATCAGGGATGGTCTAGAGAGTACTTGGTCCTGCCGTGAGGGCAGGGGCCTGGACTCGATGACCTCTCGAGGTCCCTTCCAGTCCCAGTATTCTATGATTCTGTGATTCTATGATAAGGGGTTAACACATGCTATAAGAGACCATATAAAGTGAAGGGAGTAGCTAACATTTCTACAGTTGTGTAATAAAGGAGGGGTAATAAGTCACATTGTTGTAATGAGCCATAAAATTAGTGTCTTTGTTAAGCTTATGATTTTTGGCAGTAGCTAGCAGAGTTATGAATTTAAGTTTATCTTTTGAAGGTCTTGTGCAGGTTTCCTTTGAGGATGAGGACTGAGAGGTCAGATATAAGATAATTGTTTTGTGAAAAGTGTTTGCCCATGGTGGTACAGGTTGAACCTTTCTAGTCCAACACTCTTGGCACCTGACCGGTGCAGAATCAGAGAATTTGCTGAACCGTGGGAGGTCAGTGTTGTCTAGCAGCAGTACCAACACTTCCACTGCTTACTGGGCTCACAGGAGATATGTTGAGGTAAATTAGAGCTAAATAACAGCACAGAACAGAGAGCCAGGACTGGTGGCTGTAAACAAACTTTATGGGACCACAGGAAACTTGGCCACAGCCATGATAAATAGACATCCGGCTCACTAAAATCATGCCTGACCACGGATGTTGCTGGACCAGAGAGTGAGGGACTAGAGGTGTTCAACCTGTATAGTGGTTTTTTTTTAATCTTTTATCATTTTTCTGTGCAAGTTTATTCGAGAGCATGTTTGATTTCACCCATACTGTTATTATTGATGCCTTCTGGTGCACAGGATGTGGTGGAGCACAGGTTGTGATAAGCATTTGTAGGACCCATGAATCTTAAAAGGTTTGTTGGGGGCAGGGGTATTGCTCATCATGGAAGAAGGTGCAGGTTTTGTATGTGTTGTCATAGCAAGGTCTGGTGCCTTTTGAGATGGTCTGTCCTAGACTATGGGGCTCTTGCTTCCAATGGTGAGCTTGGCAAAGTCAGTGGGTTGTTTGAAAGCTGGGAGAGAGAATCATACAATCTTAGTCTGAAGTCTTCAAGTGACAGTGAATTATATGCAGGGTTAGGTGCCAATAGTTTGTTTTCTAGCTAGTTTAAGTGGACACAGATCATCCATTAACTGTAGCCTATTTTTCAAATAATGGGCACTATTAGAAATGAATAACTATCTAATTACCTAATTTTCCACCTGGGAGGTTGTACGGTAATTCAATATGAAATGTCAAGTTGGGAACAAAGAGTGAAAAGTTGTGTTGTTATTTTTTTAAATCTTGAATATATTTCTCATGGTTTTTGTTTAATAAGTAAGTCCATGCATTGTAGAAAACTTTTCCACATCATTGCTTTTCAGATAGATTCACGTTTCTATGAATAGATTTAATATCTCCCTACTGGCAGTGGTTTGTTTGTCCTCACATGGCTTAATACATGGGCAATTGTATTTGCAATGAAATTTGACTCTATGGCTGGAAAATCTGAATAATAAAAGGAAGGCATACAGGCACATGTCCTCAAAAATATTTTAGGCACCTAATTCCCATTGGGCACCTAATTTCCATTTAGGTACCTAATTCCCATTGTCATATTTGCAGTAAGGGACAGCTCCCCAGCACAAAACAGCTGAACAGTCTTTTTATTCCAGAAACTTCTAACCACAGCAAGGATTGTACTTCACACAGGCCCATGGTATATCAACGTATTAGTATGCTCCAGCGCCATCCTGGATGTGTTATTTATTTATGTTGTGGTCGGCCCAAAAACGGCTTCCTCCAGGGGGTGTCCAACCCCGCCTCTGCCCCAGGCCCCATCCTCACCCACCCCCTTCTTCCAAGTCCTGGCCCCACCTTTTCCCACCCATGCTCTGCTTCAGTCTCCATCCCCGCCCCTTCTCTCAAGCACCCACCCTTGCCCTGCCTCTTCCCACCCCAGCTTCACCTCTGTTCCACCTCTTTCCTACCTGGTCCCTCCCTCTCCTGAGCACACCCTGTCCTCACTTCTCCCTCCCAGTGCCCCCTGCTGATTGTGGTGGGTGGGAAGGAAGGGAAGGGAGTGATCAGTGGGGCTGTCAGTGGATGGGATGTGCTGGGGAGAGGAAGAAAGCTGGATACTGGTGGGTGCTGAGCACCCCTTAATTTTTTTCCATGCGTACTCCAGCCCTGGAGCACCTGCTGTGTCACTGCCAGTGGTGGTAGGGTCTAGAGGCCTTGGCCCCATTGTCAGGCCCACCAATGGGGGAGCAGTTGCCCCAGGGCCTGGTGTTTCAAAGAGCCCCAGAGCTCCCGCTGCTGCCACTGCTACTGTGGCAGTGGTTGGAATCCTGGGTTCCTTTGATTGGCCACTGGAGCAATGGAGCACTGCTCCATACAGCTTTGAGAGCTGGAGAGGAGGGCCAGTGCCATGCTCCGTACTAAGGGCTGACTGCCCTTGGCTCCACCCAAAGCCCTGCCCCTTCCGGGATACAAAGCTGGACCCCATCTGTTACCCCCGGCCCATGATGGCTGTCAGCCCTGCTGTCCATTGTCTTAGGCTCTGTAAACACATGTAAGAAAGAGATGGTCCCATACAATCTAAATATGTGGCAGTATACAATTGGGTACCACAAAGATTTGTGGAGAGGATTCACGTTTGTTGCAATGTGGATATATTGTAGGCCAGATTTTTCTCTTAGTTACAGCAGAATTTTAAATTTAAATTCTCTACAGTTTAAATGCAGAATAATGCTGATGAAGTTACTTACATGTATATAACATTGGAGTAAAAGCAGGAGCCATCTCTCTTTTTCTCTCTTTCTCTCCCATATTTTATCCTTTCAATGAGGATTAAGACAAGCACACCTTGATATGCTCCTGATTTCCATTTCAGCACCTGACCTGAGTAATCTGGATAACCTTGTCAGTATGCTGAGCCTTGTTGAAGACCGAGTCAATAGCTCAAGAAGGAGGTATCGGAGGCACGCAACTGATGATGACTACAACATCGAAGTTCTTCTGGGAGTTGATGACTCGGTTGTACAGTTCCATGGAAAGGAACATGTACAGAAGTACCTTCTGACCCTGATGAATATCGTAAGTGACTTATTGTTACCTGCACCGAGGATTGAAAATTGAATTTGAGTAAATTTACTTTGCTTTAGCCATTTAAATTAGATTTTTCTCAATATAGGAAATAACATAAAAATTCAGCCCACTTCTATCTAAGTATATTAAAAAAAGTGGCCAGAAATGGTACTGTCAGTGGGACCATTCACTTGCTTCAAGATAAGCTGGTGCTTCAGCACATTACTGGATCAGAGCTCAGAGTCATGGAAGGGGCATTTGGAATTCTAGGAGTAGCACTGGATAGCCGTCATTATGCTTTAGGATGTATGTTCGCTTACCTTACATTCCCTATAGGCAAGCTAGATGGTGGACTTGTTTTCACTACCGGCCTGATCGGCAGGGCAGTGATCAATCCAGGAGGGGTTGATTTATCTAGTCTAGTATAGATGCAATAAATAAAATGCACTCTCCTGACAACTCCAGTACTCCACCTCAATGAGAAGCCGAAGAGGAGCTTCTCCTGCATCTCCTGTCAATACCCTGCAGCAAAGACACCGCAGTAAGTATATCTAAGTATGTTGGCTTCAGTTACACTATTCACATAGGTGAAGTTGTGTAACTTAGATCAATCTCCCCCAATAGCAGGGGTGGGCAACAGCATGGTGACAGTTCACCTGGGTTAGCCCCTGTTGGGCTGCCACTATATTTACCTGAACGGCCACAAGTACCACCGATCGCAGCTCCTGTTGGTTGCAAATAGCCGCTCCTGGCCAATGGGAGTGGTGGGAAGTGGCGTGGACCTGGACACCGCTTCCCACAGCTCCCATTGACCAGGAACAGCAATCCACGACCAATGGGAGCTGCAATCACTGGTACCTGTGACCATACAGGTAAATATAGCAGTGGGGGCCCGCCAGGTGCAAATCCTGGCAAATCGAATCTGGTCTGTGGGCCAGTATTTGCCCACCCTACCCCATAGTGTAGACCTTCCCATTATGAGCTATGTTCTAATAATTGATTTGGTTTCAAACTTTTTAAAACGTATTTGATTAAGTCTTTTGATACTCTGACAATGACCCAAACCACTGTACCGGTGTTTCCTCACTTTGCTTTTGAATATATACAGTAATCTACTTAGTTTTCTGAAATGTATATTTTTGCTCCATTGTTGGCATGTCTGGGTTTGTCTAATTAAATATGCAATCTTTTGGACCCCCGATCAATGAAGTGGACCATTGGTCCTGGAACTGGGGCTGTGGGGAGTGCTGCAGCACCCCCGGCTTGAGGTGGTTTCCATTATAACCAGAGTTTACAGTTTGTTCAATGGCTCTCAGGAGCCCCACACTATAAAAATTGTTCTAGAACCCATGTAATAGACAGGGGTTTGCTGCTGCTGTGAAAAGACAGACACAAGTCTCCAGTAAATATAATGGCATAGAATTTAACAGAAGAAACTGCCATATTTAGGCCAGGTCTACACTGGCAGAGAAAATCAATGCAAGATATGAAACTCCGACTATGTGAATTGCGTAGCTGGAGTCGACACACTATGCATCAATTTTTCTGGGGCAGCCCCACAGCAGGAAGTTGATGGGAGAAACTCTCCCATTGACTTCCATTACTCCTTGTGACTGCGAGGAGTTCCAGGGTTGTTGGCGTGGGGGCTCTCAGCATTCGATTTAGCGGGTCTTTACCAGACCCGCTAAATCAAACACCAGAAGATCCACCTCCAGAGCACCAATCTTCCTGCAAGTGAAGACAAACCCAAAGTCTTTGACTGAAAACAATGTGACTGGTGTGGGCTTAGACTGACCTCTAGAGGCTGGATATCTTTCTAGGTGACTTTTGGGCACTTTGTAGAATATGGACGTTGAAATGTAGATGGAAGTAAAAAACACTAGGAACACTTTTATCTAGAGTGTAATTTTTAAAAATGTTGTTTGATTATGAGACTGTTGTCTCTTGACTCTTGTCTCTTCATGGAGTTTTAAACTGATTACCCAGATATATAACATTAATCTGAAATGCCAACTTTCTCTGGCCAGCTGCACGGCCACCTGCTGCTTCTTCAGCCTGTGCCTCTGGCCTGGCTCTGCTCCAGGTTGCCAGCTCTACCGGACTGGATGTCACTACAGTAAATGGTGTCCAGTCCAGGAGAATTGGCAACCCCTTTCCCCCACAGCTTCAGTCCCCCCGCACTCCCACCCCTGGGGAGGGTACCAGTGCTGAGTTGTGTAGGGCACCAGCCACCAGTAAAAATCACCTTGGGTAGGACAGTAATTCATAAAGATTCCAGGTCCTACACTTATTTATGAATGGCTGATAACTCAGCAGGGCGTGGCAGTAATGGTCAGCTCTCTTTCTGAAAACGTATGCTGCAGTTCAACCACAACATGATGCAGGAACTGGTGGCTGGGGTTCTCTGCTTTTGTTTTGCAGGAAATTAGACTAGATAATCCCAACGGTCCCTCCTTGGCCTTAAAAATCTATGGATTTCTGTTACGGCTGTTCTCCCCTTAATTATACTGAAATAAATATATAACAATAGATACAAGAAGTGACATTTAAAAACAATTAAAAGTGGTTTAGAATCTAGTGATTTAAAAACCAATGTTGTTTCCATTCTAATTTTCCCTTTAAGCATAGTTTACATGCGCATCCTCATATTCTTGCATAGTCTGATTTCCTTTCCATTCTTGCATAGTCTGCAGTTCTTACTTAATGCTGCCCTTAACCCGTATCTTTCCTACGTACTTCCCACAAGAAGGAACCACAGTTGGAATCTACAGGCTCTAGCCCTTAGCTATTGCAAAGTGGGGTTACTCTAAAAGAATGTATTACAGGAAAACACTGACTCATAGCTTGGTTCCCTCTCCCATCTCCCTGCCAGTATCTGCTTTTTCTGTCAGCATTTTTTGCTGGTTTCTGTCTAATGGGGAGCTTCCAGGAAGAGTACTGACACTAATTCCTTGGGCAGACTCTTCAACAGACTAATAATTTCGTAGCTCATTTTTATTTTATTTTTCTTGGTCACAGCTCTTTCGACCACCCCAGAAACTGATCTGCTTGATGTTTACCAGGGGCGGCAAAGCCCCACTGAAAACATGTATGTGTGGGAGATTGATTTGCCCTCACACTCACACCTTTCTCTTCCCCTTCTTCTCCCCCCCACTCATGAGTCCCTGCATACATCCCCTCCAAATCTGAGTGGGTGGCATTGTGACCTGAGGTTGTCGTACCAGTCAGGTTTGGCCCAATGCAAAAGTGGTTGGCCCATGACCCAGTTGCTACCGGCACTCAGTTCTATGGACTATGACATTTGCCACCCTTTAAAGTCCACCCTTATTTATAATTTAGCCAAGATAGCCATAATTAGTTGATTTATTTCTTTATATCAACCTCTCCTGCCCCCACCTCCAATAATTTTGTTACTACTTTCTCAGAAAATGCAAGAGACAGCTTACTAAATATTTTTACCACCCTTGATAGTGTCAAAAAAGTGACCAAGGAGTGTAAACAGTTGAGGGTGAAGAGAAAGTAGATGCTGCCAAACTGTTGGATTGGGTGATAGACTCTGAAGGAAAGGTAAGCAGTGCAAGCAAATGTACAGTAGGACAATACATAGGAGAAGTGTAGGTAGAGAACCATTAATGTATGCTCCAATGCAAACTGCAATGTACTGTAAAAAATAGCAGAAAGTAGCATTACAAATGTAGATGTCATTAAGAAGGAAGGTCAGTACAGGATGAAAACCCAGACTAACGTGTAGACCCTGGAATTTATCTCTGTATAAAAAGGAAAACTTCATATTTCAAATAATATAAGGAGTTGGACCCAAAATAGCATACCAGCTTTTGGCTCAATCCTAATTCCACTGAAGTCAGTGGGAATTTTGCCATTAGCTTCATCAGGAGAAGGACCAAACTACTGATGTTTAAATAAAAAGGCTACAGAACAAATCAGAAAATGTAGCAATCGAGAATTTGACAGAAAACTTCTTTAGACAAAAAATTTCATTCCACAAGAAATAGAAATACCTCTGGGTACATCTACATTGCGGCGCTATTTTGGGATACTTCTGGTATCCTGAAATAGCTATTCTGAGTCTTGACAACATGCCTGTTATTTTGAAATATCTTTTGAAATAATAGGTGCGCTATTCCGATGTCTCTGTTAATCTTGTTCCACGAGGATTAGGGGACATCTCAGAAAGCACAAATTATGAAATAAGCTATTTCAACATTAACTCAAAATACGATACACAATTTGCATAGCTCAAATTGCATAGCTTATTTCTAATTAAGGGTGCAGTGTAGACATACCCACAGAGAATAAATTTACTGAAAGAACCATTCAGAACAAAAATCCAGTGAAACCACAGGTAGGCAGGGACTATACTAAAATTTGGGCTCACATTTCCTATTGCTGTGCTGTGCCAGTGCCCCACCATCTATGGTATCAATGGCAGAAGTTCTGGGGTATGTTATCATGGGATCATCAAATTCAGATAAGCTCTGGTGTAGATGATATGGCAGTTGAAATGCTGGTGCTGATGTTTTCAAACTGAGAAAATAAAACTGCAATCTGACCCTGGTAAAAATGAATTCAAAGAAATAAAAAACAGGCCAAACATCCTTTTCCTGGTCAGTGATATCTCCACTGTGAGCATTATTTACTTATTGTATTTTTCAAACAAAGAGATATAGAGATAATCTGCCATGAATACCAATGCACAAACAAGCCACTGAAATAGAACATCATGTGAAACCAAAGATGTGAAACAGGGCAGAAAGTACATACTGAAGAACATATAACAATTTAACAAGCCCTCAGGACAGTCCTTTCCATGGATTATCTAAGTGCATACACACATTCAGAGTTATGAATATATGTTGTGTTAGCTTCCTCCAATAACATGCTATAAAGTATGATATAAAGACCCATGTTAGTCTGGTGAAAGTGTTTACTGTAAGACAGCAGAGATGATTGAAGAAGTTAAAACCCATGGCTTGCAAAATCATCAGTGCCATTGAATTCTCCATGTTGAACTGATTCTGAAAGGCTAAATTCTTGTGATAACTCACCTTACCCAGCCTGGACGCAGGAATTTCTGGGGGGGGGCTGCGAGTTGTGGGAGGGGCTGGTGGCTGCCCTGCCCCCATGACCCAGCTCCACCCCTGGGGGAGGGAAGAATCAGCTCCAGCCTTCCCCCAGCCGGCCGGAGCATGGGAGGAGGGAGACTGGGGCAACACACCACCCCAACCTCACTCTTACTTGGAGAACCCTGGTCCGGGGGTGCGTTCGCTCCCTTCATACACACCCTGCATATGAGCCTGTACCATAAACGTGGAGAGAAGGCACCCAAACAGGGTTACTTGTCCTGGTTTTGTTAGGTTGTACTGTATGCAAAGGGCATTAGGAGAAAGTGTCCCGAATTAACCTTTCCCTGTGAGGCTGGGTGGGGCCCAATGCCAACCCAAACAAAACAATATTTTTTTCAAGCCCAGTGTAATGACTTATTCAGTAAATTTGTTTTATTCCAGCAAAGTGACAGGTCAGTCTCGACACCTAAAAGTCTATCGTGGGAGGAAAAACCAAGGGCTAGGTTGCCTGGAATGGCCTGAACAGCTACTCTGATTTCCCCCTTCCATCATTTGGAAATGAAGGCACAGCCTGGCAATAACTAACAGTGAGAGATGCCAGCAGATTGTTCACACTTTGGGCTGCAGCTAGTCGCAACCTGGCTCAGCTATCCGAATGTCAGCAGAGTGGAGAAGGCCACTTCCCACCTCATTTTAAGCCTTCAAGCATTTCCACATACGGAACCTCTTGCTTCCATTAGCACCTCGGTACCTCCCCACATCATAGATTAAGCCTTGTCAGTGCAGCCTTTTTAAGCAAACACTGCGGCTTTCACGTTTGTGAGCCCCTCAGGGAGCAGCCGGGTGCCCTTGCCATTTCTCCTGCCATTACAACTGAGTGGTTTCTACCATGTAGGACATTGTCCTGCAAAGTGCACTCTGTACCTCAAAAGACTAGGTCCACATAGCAGCAATGCAAGTGAATTTCAAATTCATTGGTGTCGCAGTTGTGCTGTTGTATGCGAGGGTACGCAATATTGCTATGTGTGATGGGGTGCCTGACCCCATGGAATACAGCAGAAGAGATTGTGTAGTATCTTGAAATATCTTCCTACTGTATAGTCACAGGAGGGGGGGTGGATGATACTCTCCCTTTCCAAGTGAAAACTGCAAATATCAGAGATTCTGTTGATTTATCGCCTTTCACCATGCTTTCCTAGGTCTTGGGGAGGTATCTAAAACACACCAGGCAAAATCCATTGTCTGGGGAGACTTACTGTTTATTGTGAAATAGAAATTACATACTACATGAAAATAAGAGAAGAAGAACTGAGCGCTTAATGAGTAGTGTAGTTCTGGTTGTGACATGCATGGGTGACACCCAGAAAGTGCCATATGCGCTGAGAGGTTTTAAATAATTCCATAATTTGATTACAAAAGGCTTTTAAGGTTCACACAGGAATTCCACTGCCTAGGTTTGCTGGCCAGCAACCCGTGCACGGGGGTAATCTGTGCAGGCCCACCAATGTTGGGGTAACTTCCCCAGGGCTGGTGATTCTAAAGGCAGTGCTTGGAGCTTAGAGCCCTTTAAATCACTGCTGGAGTGCATGCAGGGTGGCATGTTCCAGACAGCATTAAAGGCTGGAGAGGGAGCCAGTATGGAATGCTCTGGATGCTGCTGAGGACTGGCTGCCCCTGCCCCTTCCACTCAAGGCCTCTTTCCTTCCTGACACCCCCAGGAGCATAGAGCCACCTCCCCCACACCTTGCCTAGAGGCACAGCATGGCTGTCGGCTCCCCTGAATCTATGCTTAAGAGGTAGTCCCAGCCGCCATTTTTCTGAACTGGATCTTGAATTTTGGTGATGGGGAAGGTTTCAACCTCTAGAGCAGGTAGGGCAATAAAATGGAAGCAGTTCACCAGGGTTACCCCCTGGCGGGATGCCACTGTATTTACTTGCACCTCTGCAGATATGGGTGATGGCAGCTCCCATTCGCTGTGGATTGCTGTTCACGGCCAATGGGAGCTGCAGGAAGCAACATGATCGGGACGCTGCTTCCCTCAGCTCCCATTGGCTGGGAATGGCGATTCGTGGCCAATGGGAGCTGGAATTGCCCATACCTACAGAGGTGCGGGTAAACATAACAGCACCGGCTCGCGAACCACTTCCAGCCCGCGAGCCAGTATTTGCCTACCCTTGCTAGATCCATCTCCATTACACTCAAAACTGAAGAAACTGTTTTTGGGATGAGATGACGCCCAAGATGGCATAAATCTAATCAGAATATCTGATTTCCATTGTTCAAGATTGCTGAAGTGTCAGGAGTTCAGGTAACCTGGTGGGATTTTTCAGCATATCAGCTTTTAAGGGTCATTGCCACTCACCCTGAACTTCTGGGTTACAATCTTAAGCTCACCTCAGAACTTAACCCTACGCTCAACACCATCTCTAAGTTGCCATCGGTTTTTTTAATTAGGTTCCAAATATTTGCAGGTTTACACAATCTGTCTTCCAGAACTTAATGGGCAAGTAGCTCATCAGATTTCTCCTCCACAGAGTTTTTGTCTCATGAATACACTCATCAAGTAGTTTTCCAGTTTCTGTGTAACTTCTGTGACTTTTGTCACAACAATTATAACCTTGCCCACTGAGGTCCTGTTTTGTCTCTTTACCCTAACATATTTCATTTCATTCCCTGTGCTGAAACCTCACTTTAGGCATCTCATTTTGCAATGTTGGCATGACTCTTTATCACAACTTTTTGGTCAGAATTTGGGGGAAATCTTCACACACTGCTGATTTCAGACTTTATGAAATTTGAGGAGCCTAAGTGATCATGGGATGGTCAAGTTCAAGATCCTGACCAAAGGAGGAAAGGAGAGCAGCAAAATACAGACCTTGGACTGTGGAAAGGGTACGTCTACACTGCAACGCTATTTCAGGATACCGCATTATCCCAAAATGGCTATCCCGTGTCTTCACCGCAAGCCCGTTATTTCGGGCTCGCTATTCTGACATCCCTGTAAACCTCATTCTACGAGGAGTAAGGGACGTTTCGGAATAGCGCTTTATTTTGAAATTTGGCCCTGTGCAGACAGCGCCAAATGACAAAATAAGCTATTTCGAAATAGCATCAAAATAAGATACGCAATTTGCGTAGCTCAGATTGCGTATCTTATTTCAAGTTATAGTGCAGTGTAGATGCATCCATAAGCAGACTTTGATTCCCTCAGAGAACTGATGGTCAGGATCCACTGAGATGCTTACATGATGGGGAAAGGAGTCGAGGAGATCTGGCTGTATTTTAAAAAAAACTTATTGAAGGCGCAGGAACAAACCATCCCAATGTGCAGTAAGAAATGCAAATATGGTAGCCAACCAGCTTGGCTTAACAGTGAAATCTCTGGCAAACTTAAACACAAAAAGGAAGCTTACAAGAAGTGGAAACTTGGACAGATGACTAGGAGAATAGTATCAATATATTGCTTGAGCATGCAGGGGTGTAATCAGGAAGGCTAAAGCACAATTGGAATTGCAGCTAGCAAGGGATGTGAAAAGTAACAAGAAAGGTTTCTACAAGCATGTGAGCAATAAGAAGATGGCTGGGGAAGATGTGGACCCTTACTGGATGGGGCAGGTAACCTAGTGACAGATGGTGTGAAAAAAGCTGAAATACTTGATGCTTTTCATGCTTGTCTTCACAGACAAGATCAGCTCCCAGACTGCTGCACAAGGCAGCATAATATGGGGAGGAGATGGGCAGCCCTCACTGGAGAGAGAACAGATTAAGCACTATTTGGGAAAGGTGGGCCTAAAACAAATCCATGGGCTGGAGCTAATGCATCCAAGGGTGCTGAGGGAGTTGGCTGATGTGATTGCAGTGCCATTGATCATTATCTTTGAAAACTTGTGGTGCTCAGAGGAGATCACTGATGATTGGAAAAAGACAAATGCAGTGCTCATCTTTTAAAAAGGGAAGAAGAGCAATCCAGGGAACTACAGACTGGTTAGCCTCACCTCAGTCCCCTGAAAAATCATGGAGGGAATCCTCAAGGAATCCATTTTGAAGTGGTTGGAAGAGAGGAAAGTGATCAGGAACAGTCAACATGGATTCACCAAGAGCAAGTCATGCCTGACCAACCTGACTGCCTTCTATGATGAGGTAACTGGCTCTGTGGATACAGGGAATGCAGTGGACATGATATACGTTGACTTTAGCAAAGCTTTTGATACGGTCTCCCACAGTATTCTTGCCAGCAAGTTAAGGGAGTATGGATTGGATAAGGTGGATAGAAAGCTGGCTAGATCATTGGGCTCAATGGGTAGTGGTCAACAACTTGATGTCTGGTTGGCAGTTGTTATCAAACCAAGGGTCAGTTCTGGGGCCGGTTTTGTTCAGCATCTTTATTAATGAACAAGATGAGGGGATGGATTGCACTAAAATAGGGGGAGAGGTAGATATGCTGGAGGGTAGGGATAGGGTCCAGAATGACCTCGACAAATTGCAGGATTGGGCCAAAAGAAATCTGATGAGGTTCAACAAGGATGGAAGAATCCCAAGCAATGCTGCAGGTTGAGGACCAACTGACTAAGCAGCGGTTTGGCAGAAAAGAACCTGGGGATGACAGTGGATGTGAAGCTGGATATGAGTCAACAGTATGTCCTTGTAGTCAAGAAGGCTAATGGCATATTGGGGTTCATTAGTAGGAGCATTGCCAGAAGATCTAGGGAAGTGATAATTGCCCTTTATCCAGCATTGGTGAGGCCACATCTGGACCAAGCCATTCTGGCACCCCAGGCAGACAGTTTAATTGCACCCCAGGTTGGGGGAGGGCGCATGCGCGGCCCTGCCCCTGCACCAATGCGTGGGGGAGGGCGCATGTGCGGCCCCGTCCCTGCCCGGCGCATGGGGGAGGGTGCGCAGAGCTGGCGGCAGCAGGGCGCACATGCCTGGCCCGGCCCTGCCCGGCTACCGCTGCTGGTGCACATCCCGGGGCCGCCCGGGGCGGGCCGAGCCTAGCTGTGCAGGGCTCCATGGCCGCGGGGGGAAGGGTGCTGCTGGCCGGCGCTGCGGGGGTTAACGCAGCCCCCGCCCTGGGCGGCCGCTGCTGGGAGCTGCTGCAGCCCGCGATCCGGGACCTAGCTGCGCGACGCCTGATGGCAGCTATAAGGGGCACTGTGCTCCCCTCACAGCTGCCATCAGGCGCCCCCCATAGGTTGGCGCCCCGGGCAGCTGCCCGGCTAGCCCATGCCTTAATCCGGCCCTGATTGCGTCCAATTCTGGGCCCCCCATTACAAAAAGGACGTGGATACTTTGGAGAGAGTCCAGTGGAGGGTAACAAAAATGATTAGGGGGCTGGAACACATGACTTATGAAGAGAGGCTGAGAGATTAGGGCTTATTTAGTCTAGAGAAGAGTGTGTGTGTTTGGGGCAGGGAGGGATTTGATAGCAGCCTTCAGCTGCCTGAAGGGGAGTTTCAAAGAGGATGGAGAGAGGCTGTTCTCAAGTGGTGACAGATGACAGAGTAAGGAGCAATGGTCTCAAGTTGCAGTGGGGGAAGTCTAGGTTGGATATTAGGGAAAACTATTTCACTAGAAGGGCTGTGAAACACTAGAATGGGTTACCTAGGGAGGTGGTGGAATCTCCATCTCTAGAGGTATTTAAGTCCCAGCCTGACAAAGCCCTGGCTGGGGTGATTTAGTTGGGATTGGTCCTGCTTTTAGCAGGAGATTGGATTTGATGACTTTCTGAGGTCTCTTCCAACCTTATGGTTCTATAATCGTCAGTCCTATTGATGTACAGAGAGACTTAGGCTGTGTCTACACTTACACTTGGTTGACAACATTTTTGTCGTTCCTGGGTGCTTAACCACCTCCCACTCCCATGAATGACACAGTTTTGCAGCAGCAAGTGCATTTGTGAATTCTGCTTTGTCACTGGCTTGGGGGTTGAAGTATTTTATCTGCAAAAGTGTTGACACAGCCTTGTCACTAAAAGCTGCCTAGTGTAGAAAATGTTGCAAGGGGATGTGGATTGCAACTGCTTTAAACACTAAGGAGAGGGGATCACCACATAGGAATGTAAAGGATTTGTTTATTCAGTTAAAACTGGGAAGGGGGGGGGGGAAATCTCACTCATACACTCAACCACACTTACAGTCCCAGGCAGGATGACAAGGTGAGCAGAAGGCAGTTCATGTTGTTTGATCTTCCCAAGTTGACTCCTAAGCTGGTCCGCTGGCTAAGCGATCTGAGCAGAGGGCGTTCTGGGAGGCTCCACTTGATGGTCAACCAACTGTGTCTCTGTTCCTCTTTCCTTTAAGGATCAGCCACATGCAGCCTCTGAGTCTCTGGGCCTCTTGGGGCCGTGTGCACGCCCTGCTGGGGGCCCGTGTGTATTGTTGTTTACTCCTGCTGATTACCTGAGACATTCTTCTGCACTCACTCAGGGAAGGGGTAGGGGGTTAACAGATAACACTTTAACAGTTTAGGGAACCAAATAACATCATTAACAGGTAAGAAGGAGAACAACATCCATTTTAACTCTCCCCTTGCTCCTCCTTTGCCTCCAACAACATACCTTCAGGCTACTATGGGTAAGATTTTTAAAGATATTCAAGTGCCTAATCTTGTAAATAGGCACCTTTGGGATTTTCAGAAATGTCTATGTGCCTAATTCTCACGAAAAGAAATCACCGGGTGTTAGGTGTGTTAGGGCTTTTGAAAATCTCAGCAGCTACCTATTTACATCTTTAGGTTCATAAATAACTTTGGAATCTTACCATTAGTGGCTTTTGAATATATTATACCTTGTCTTTAATAGGATATATGTTATATAGCTATCATATGTGAGAACTTAACTTTTGTAACTTTGGATGATGGAAGGTGAAGATATTCAGATACAGAACAGCAAGTCCCAAATGAGTTGAAAGGGCGGAAAAGTCATTATTTTTAACTGACAGTTTGATGAAAGCCTGCAAAGCATGTCTGATTTAAACTGTTGGAAAAGACAATGGCTGAACTCTGAAATAATGGTGTACTCTTGTAAGCAGAAACATGTGTGTTAAAACTTGGTAATATTTTTCAGGGAGGGAGGATATTTCAGTAATACTTAAAGAACTGGCTGGGTGCATTTTTTTAAAAATCAAATAATCTATATCCACAAATATTCATTACTTCAAGTAATTTATTTCAACACATATTCTTTTAAGAATTAGCTCAAACTTAATAATTATGCAGCTAGTAAATACCAGTCTAATACTATACCCCCAGATTTTAGTTAACAACACTTACATTAAAGCTCATGTATGCTTTAAATGTGTGGGCTTTTGACTATGCCTCAGTGAGTTTTTTTGGTATCTTTGTTGTTAAATTTCAGCAAACTTTGTGTGTACAATTTGAAATCCTACAGATTTATTGGGAAATGTTGTTTGCTAAACTCTGAAGTTTGGTTCTTTCCAGTGTAATTTTCAACATGTGCTGGATTACATGTGCATAAGAACGGCCATACTGGGTGAGACCAAAGGTCCATCTAGCCCAGAATCCTGTCTTCTAATAGTGGCCAATGCCAGGTGCCCCAGAGGGAATGAACAGAACATGTAATCATCAAGTGATCCCTGCTCTATCATTCATTCTCAGGTTCTGACCAACAGAGGATAGGGGCACTATTCCTGCCCATCCTGACTTATAGCCATAGATGGACCTGTCCTCCATGAATTTATCTAGTTCTTTTTGAACCCTGTTAAAGTTCTAGTCTTCACAACATCCTCTGGAAAGGAGTTCCACAGGTTAACTGTGTTGTGCTGTGAAGAAATACTTCCTTTTGTTTGTTTCAAACTTGTTACCTATTAATTTCATTTGGTGACCCTTAGTTCTTGTGCATTTCCCATTATTGATAATGTCTAGTCTTTTCCCATGAATAAAATCGGTAGCTTATAATAATGAACAAACCTCCCAAAGTTCAAATTAGATAAAACCGCCTTATGTCTAGGTAAACTTACCATGTTGTTTTGGAGTACTCATTCTCATCATCACCTCCCACCAGCATCTTCTGCACATTGGACAGTCTTTGAAGCTCTCAGGGAACTGGTTCCAATCTGAATGGAAAGTTGGCATTGACCAGACGCTGTTTGAATTTACCCCAGATCTAAACGTGAGCCCTAGCCACAAAGTTTGCTTCCAGATCTGAACTTTGATTAAGTATAGAGATGTTTCAGTGTTATGATTAGTTGTACTGTGAATCGATTTGCAATAAGACTTTGCGATAAACATCTTGTGGACATAATGAAAACTAGACTCCTTCAGTCAAGACTTAAGTTTATGTTGTTTAGAGAAACATCTCAGTGCTATAGTTTGTAGGCAGAAGCTGGAGTTCAAAAAAGCTTGGGAAGGAACAAAGCAAAACAAATTAGTCTTGCATCCAGCAAAAAGTCTATGGCCTCTCTAAAGCCAAGGTTGCTATCAAAGATGCGATTGGATCTATAATACTAAGCTAATTAGTTTCTTGCCAAGCCAACACATCTGTGCTGTAGACTGTTTTTCATTTGGAGCACGAGCAGCTAGCTTGTAGTTAATTATATTCACTGTGCTCTCATACAAACTTAGGTAAAACAAAATGCTAACATGCTATTTACATACAGAATGCTATATTCTTCTCAGTTTTGCAGTGTACATTGTTTCATAATTCCAGAATGTCCATCATTGCACATATATGCTTGAGCAAAATCAGGGGGACCCACTAGGGCTGCCAGATGGTTTCACAAAAAATGCTGAACCCCCACAAAAAAACTCTGGGAAAAAATTCTGTTCAGCAAAAAAGGGGGAGCAGGGCCGAAATGCAGTCGCAGCCCCTTTAATTCCTGGGCCGCTCCCCCCTCCCTCCACCCCAGCATGTCCCAAGCAGACTTCCATCTAGTGCCCGAGCTGGGCCTCAGGAAAAACAGAAAATACTGGACATTTTAGATGTCCGGTATTTTCTGAATTTTTTTACCAGATGGGAGGCGCAAATACGGGGCTGTCCGGTTCATTACCGGACACCTAGCAACCCGAGGACCCACAGACTCTCTGGGCCCCATGCAAGGTCTGCGGGTGCGAGGGGCAGCTCCATGCTCCCAGAATGGGTAGGGCCTGGGGGAGGTGGGGGTTGGCTCCCTCAGCAGCACTCAGAGTGCATCTCGTGGTGCTCCAGCAGTGATTTAAAGGGCCAGGAGCTCCAGCCCCCGCCACTGCTGTGGTAGTGGTAGCGGTGGCCACCCCAGGCCCTTTTTGAGTCGCCGGGCCCCAGGGCAATAGACCCCTTACCTCCCCCAGTTAGCAGGCCTGAGCACAATAGTAGATCGTTCTTTCAGGCGGTGTGGGATGCACCTCTTCATATCTGAGTTTAGAATTTGACTTCCAAGTTGTGTCTAGATTGTGTGCTCTCATTATTGTTTTTCACAAAAGCCACACAGACTTTCAGGAGGAAGTGTCCTTCACAGGGGAAATGAAAAAGTGTCCTTTTGGTAATTAGACAGGGGGGCTGGGAATCATGATTCAGACTTGCTGTGTGACCATTGGAAAGAGTCATTCAATCTCACTCTCTCTTGGGTCTCCTTGCAACAAAATGTGTGTCATGCTGACAATGCTGCTTGGAGAAAGAGAACGCAATGACAATGTGACTGGTGTGGGAGGGGGATTTTTCGTTTGGGGAGGCTTTGGGATCACAAAGGGTTGAATGGCCATGCCCTCCATCATGCTTTCTGTTTAATGTGACAACATTAAAAACAAATATTTGTGCAGTGCAGAAAGAGGCAATTAATGGGTTGGCCCCTGGACACTCCATGTCTTCTGCTGGCAACAACCATACAGCTGTAATGCCAGATGAAACTCCTGTATCTCAGTGTCCTAAAAAATGCTGTCCCACCTGAGGAAGAGTCTGGATTAGAAGAAAAAACCACCCCACTGCAACTGATCCAGCTCTAACGGGCCTGCCAATGGGGCAGGCAGGGGGCATCAGGACCAATTGTCCTGGAGCCCGGTGATTCAGAAGTGCCCAGGGCTGGAGCCATTGGCCATTTAAACCGCACAGTGTGCTCCAGATGGTGCTAAGGGGGGGACTGAGGGTGCAGTGCAGTTTAGTCAGCGCTGAGGGCTGGCTGCCCCCAGTACCACCCCTTCTGCCTGAAGCCCCACCCCTTCTGGGAGCACAGAGCCACCACCCCCCACCTTGCCCAGGGGCCCGGCAATTCTTTTGGCTCCCCTGAGCACTGACCTCTTTAAATCATTATTTGAGGACTACGGTAACTCCATCAGAGGTTCTGGGTCTATTACAGAATTGGGTAGGTGAGATTATATGGCCTGCGATGTGCGAGACGTCAGACTGGGTGATCATGATGGTCCCTTCTGACCTTATAGTCTGAGTCTGTCTGGCCCCTCCCCCTCAGGCCCAGTCCCCCTGAGATAATGGGTATAGAAAACTTCAACAGTAAGAGGATTTTGTGTCTATGCTTTTCAATGATCATAAAGATGTTTGAGTGGACTGGCTGGATCAACAAACTGTGGTAGCTGAAAAGCCAGATGAGCAAGCTGAGTCTTGCACTGTGCCCTAAAAATGGCTTAGGTGCAAGAACTTTGATATCCTATGTAGCTGGTTCAAATCCAGTTTAGGTTGCTTGTAACCGGATCTTGTGGCTGCCTGAGGGCTCGTGGAGTCCTACATTATGGATAGGTCTGCACTAAAAGGGAAGGTCAAATTAAGATACACAACTCCAGCTACTTTAATTACATAGCTGGAGTGGACCTACCTGAATTTGAGTTTTCCCGCTGTCCCCACAATGGGAGGCCGATGGGAGCAAACGCTCCCATCAGCTTCCCTTACTCCTTGCAGGGGCAGGCGTACTGACTGCCAACAGGGACACCCTCTGAGTTTGATTTAGTGGGTCTTTACTAAACTCACTAAATCAAATTCTGGAATATTGATCATGGTAGAGTCGGTCTTCTGTGGAGTGAAGACGTGGCAAATAGAGTTTGAGGAAGCAGTGGGTTATACAGTTGTACGACATTGTACAGATACAGCAAAGGGCATGCTTCAAAGCTTGGTTTGAACTGGCTAACAGCACAATAGTCACATTGTTTAATTATATGACTGTTGCTACCAGTGGGTTTATTGAGATTCCTCTGAAATGAGAAGCAGTGACTTTTAATAAAGTGGGCTGTCCATTGTATAACAAGCATTAATAAAGATCGTGTACCAGGAAACTTCTTACAACTGCACAAATGAGTCCACCTGTGACTTTTTCCTCACCGTTGTTGCTTTTATTAAGACTGGTCCTAATATAGAAACACACTCATCATTTCCTGCAGATCCTGTCAAATTTATCTGCAGATATCTGACCTCAGATAACACTTGCAAAAGTACAGAGCAATTATTATTATTTGTATTGAAAGCCCTGATCAAGATTGGGGCCCCATCATGGCAGGTTCTTTAAAAACGCATTCATGTTTCCCAAAGCTAATCCACAGAAAGCATAGTGCATCCCTCACAACTAGGTTTACCACTGTCCAGGTTTTCCCTGATGTGTCCTCTGATCCTCTGGCTGGGCAGATTTTTCAAATTAGAGGAAATGTCCAGGATTTTTGTGAATCAGACCTAGCAAGTCAGAAAGAGCTGGCTCCGTATCCGAATGGGTCCCTCCCTGCATCTGCAGCTGCCAGATCCCACTCACCGAAGCCCTGGCTCCCAGGACTGGGGAGGGAGAGAGGCAGGGAGGTACTGACAGATGGCTGGTGCTACATCCTGAGGCCCGTGGCAGGGTGCAACAGTGCCCTCACCTCAAGAGTGAGGCTCTAGCATGCCCTCAGCACATGTACAGTCCTCAGCACCTCCCAGATACTCTCCTCCCACACCTCTTCCAGCACCCTCCAGATACCCCCTTCTATTCCCTCCAATTGTATCCCCCTCCAGCAATATCCTCTATCTAGGAACCCGAAAGATGCTAATCAGAACAACTGCACAGCTTTGTTTGCATTGTACTTGGTTACAGAGTTGGGTTCAAGCTTGCTTGGATGAACCAGAAGAATGAGTGTGGTGTGGGGGGGGGGGAGAAGAAAGAAATTCTGATGCAAAAGTAACCACAGCCAATATATCTAATGGAAAGCACCGACTTGTGTCAGCCTAACTTTCAAGAGGAACATTCTTTATCCCCAGTACCCAACATAAGGCTTGCATTTAGATAGAACAGCATCGGTTTTAATTAAAGCCGTGACAATAAACCGTGGAATTAAATTACACGGGGAGAAATGGTCTGTGATCTCCAGTAGTTTAGTCAACCCCACCCACCCAAAAGCCTTGCCAAACCTTGAACTCTTTTAGATTCCCCAGCCCTACCAGTCACCTGCTGTAAATGCTGAATCACCATGTGACATCTCGAGATTTAATGCCAAATCTGCCCTTCCCAGAGTGCCAGAGCTGCAGTTCTGAGAGCTCCAGTTTTCTGTGCACCAGCATAACATTAGAATCTGACCCTCACTGCTTTAAGGACAAACACAGAGCTCTGTTCTGAGATCTCTTAAATGGTATAAAGCAGGCTATAAACTAAAGAAACTGGAGTTACACTGCTGAATAATTAGGATGAAATCAGAATCAGGGCTACACGAATTACTTTAGACACATCTTTTGTTTTGTACACTGAAGTAAATAGATCTGCTTTTCATGCAGAAATGCTATGTTTGAGGAAAGAAACCAACCAAATGATTCTACTGCTAATTTTCTGTAATTCTCATACAGATTTGAGCACATCCATTTCAGAGCTCAGTCACTTGGATCTCCTTTCTTTACAAGCACATGGAAGCAAACAGATGCCATTCACATCACACATTTGAAATGCGTGTGAATCTATTTCAGAGCATTATCATATGCTTTCCCCTCCATGTTAAATAACCAGGGAAATGCAATGCAAAGAAATTATTAATAGTAGAGCTAGTCAGGAAATTTCTGTCAGAATATTTTCCCATTGAAATATGCCATTTTGTCAGAATCAAAACTTTCCATGGGAATGTGTCAATTTTGATGAAATTTTGTTAAAAAAATGCATTGTAAACTTATCAGAATGGAGCAATTTCATATTTTTGTTGGGAAACAACTTATTGTTTTGAAATGTACTTGATATTCCATTTTAAATTGTTATATAATATAACATTAAAAAAATCAAACTCTGACCCACAATCCATTTCCTAGAGTGGCATAACAGCACTCCTTGGTACAGCTCCAGTTTTGCCCCGCGACAGAGAGAGCGGGACCAGCTCCCACAGGAGTATTGCATTGCAGTTGGATCAATCCCTAGGTGTGAAATTAGGATCCAAGGCTTTGATTTGGTCCTATGTCTGAGAGAAAACCCACTACAAATTATACTCCACGGCAGGGCCGGCCCACAACATTTTGGCACCTGAGGCGGGGAGCTCAAATGACGCCCCCATGTCCCCTTGCTTGGGCCAAAACTTTGAAAGGTCTCAATTCTCTGGATCCTAGTGGTGCTCCCCCCCCACACACACACACACAGTCTGGCACCTGAGGTGGCCACCTCAGTTCACCTCATGGTAAGGCCAGCCCTGCTCCACAGATGCCAAGGAACCTTTGCAATGTTTATGTTTTTCGATTCATTCGCAAAAATGTGTTTGTTAAATGTCACTTGGGTGAACTGTGTAACAATGTTTCAAAGACATTCTGTCAACATTTCCCTGCCAAGTTTTAATTCAGCGAGTAGTAATGATACAGTTGCTGTGTGGCTTCACTATTGTTAAAAGAGGCTGAGGTTAAATGGCGAAGGCTAATGGGAAAGGAGCATGTAGCAATTGGGGTTTTGCCTCAGGAATTAATAAAGCACTTAGTTTCATGTCACACTTCTCTCCTACACACAGATTTTATTCAGTTTTTAGTTTAGGTAATATTTACATTACTGCAAATTTGAGCTTATTATCCAAGAGGTGTATATTCTTATCCCAATGCACAAAGAATCAGGCAAATTAGTATCCCTGCATCAAAATGAAAATAGCCTTAAATGTGTGGGGCGTCTAGTAAAGAACACAATGAAATGTCCTTTTCAGTACAAAACTTTCCTTTAAACATGTAATTTGTTTTATACAAAAGTGTATACAGGTTGAACCTCTCTAGTCCAGAACTCTCAGGCCTGGAAACATCCATCATCCAGAATGGTTTTAGTGAGCCAGATATCCACTTTTCATGACGGTGGCCAAGTTTCCCACAGTCCCATAAAGTTTGTTTATAGCCACCAGTCCTAGTGCTCAGTATTCTGTGATGTTAGTTAGCTCTAATTTACCCCTAAATGTGCTCTAACAGCCCAATAAGCAGTAGTAGTGTTGGTAATGCTGCTAGACAATACTGACCTCCCATGGTCCAGAAAATTCTCTGGTTCAGAACTGGTCGGGTCCCAAGGGTGCCAGACTAGAGAGGTTCAATCTGTATTTGTAAATCAACCTTTGCAAAAGTCCCTGAAAGGAAGGCTTAAGATATTTCAAATACAGGAACCTAAAGTTAGGGTTCTAAATTCATATTTAGGTACCGAAAAAATGACCTAATTTGGGAACTGCAGGGTTCTCAGTATGTTTGAAAATCAGACCTCTTTTAGGTGCCCAGTGTGAATTTAGAGGCAAATTTAGGCTCATATTTTTTAAAAACTAGGCCAAATGTATTAAAATATACTTACAAATAACAGTTAAAGAATTTTTTTGTAAAACAGTACAACAATTCACTGTTAGTATTTTTACAAAGAGATAAAAAATGAGTTATATTTTGAAATGGTCCCTTTGGGACAAAGGTATATTGAAAACACAGGAGTGTATTGATCTTGTTTTTAATAAACAACTCTCCAGAAACTTAATAACTTATACGAGTGAATGTTTCTTATGTCAGAAACAAACCATAAATATGAGCAATTATTTATATCCCACTTATAAAATAGTCAACTTTTGGCCCATCCTTTACAAAGGGTGCTAATGATCAGGAGGGAAGGTAGTTTGGAATCCTTGCAGATATTTATTTATCTATTTATTCTAATTTGTGAAGCAAAACAATCAAACGAATTTATAAGACCTTAAGTTGGCCTTTTTCATTCCCTCATCATAGATGATCCCAATCAGCCCTTTTAACAGGTAATGTTTTGTCCAGCTTGGTTATAGTAGTATTTCTTCTGTACTCCTTGAATTTCTGTAATTTCATTCTCCATTATAATATTCATGGTTCTATCTTCAGTGCAGTTAAAATAGTTTGCATCTATGATTATGTATGTATAATACAACGCCCCCTGTTTTCCACACTGGTATTTTATAGATTTTGCAATGCTTGTATCGTTTGAAATTAATCAATTTTGACACAATAAAACCAACCAGTTTGATGGACTGTTTTATAAAGATATTTTAACAGTTTAGTGCCTAGTTCAGGGAGGCATTTTATGCACCTGTGTAAGTGTGATTCACTTTCAGTGGTTTCCTGAATAATGATGGTTCCTGATTTGATGCTTATTATGGAGCTTTTGCGGGAGAGCCCTGTAGTTCACAGAGAAAAAGGTCTCTCTGAGGTAGTGAAGAGAATGCCTCTTTTTTTACAAATGAGTGTGGTTGCTCTGTATTTTAATGACAAAGGTTGTTTTTTCATTGCTACTGTGATAACTTATTGACAAGATCATTATTAAAAATATCTACACTCTTTTGCAGGTTAATGAAATCTACCATGACGAGTCCTTAGGTGCCCACATTAATGTTGTTTTGGTGAGGATAATCATGTTGAGCTATGGGAAAGTAAGTAAAAGCTAATTTTAGTAATGGATTAAGATGTTTTCAGGATTCTTTTAATGAACTGTGTAATTCATTTGTGACATACACTGCTCTGTTGTAATTTATTCATTGCCCGTGTGTCTATTAATATAACATTAATGTATAACATGGATTTTACATCTACACTTGTTTGTTTGTTAGGTGAAATGAAGTGCATTGTGGGCTCCATCCTGTTGAGCATGATGGCTCTGATCCAGCAAATCCCTTAAGCTTATGCTTACCTAAAGATGGACTATGCATGCTTTAAGTTAAGCATTTTCTTTGCTGGATTGGAGCTAGAGTGCCTTGTGCTTTACAGAATCAAATCAAAATTAAGAGTGCACAATTTTTTTTAAACCATTCTGATGCTGTTTCTGTGGGATGGGACAGTTTATAGACAGAACTGTAAAGAACATGGACACAGTGAGTGGTTTTGAAAGTGGGATTGCTTTAAAGCCTTTTTAGTACTTTTACCTCAGTTTTGCTTGAGCAACTTATAATTCCATGGAAACTGGAGGAGAGTTATAAGAGCGTTTGCAACATTCATTGAATGAGGACAGGACCTGCTAATACCTCTTAGGTACAGCAGCATCTGCAACTATTCAAGTGAAAATATTTTTATGATCTAGTTTGCCTTTTTGTGACTACAGTTACTGTCATTGAACATTCGTGAACTGTACCTGATTTGCAGGGACAGCTCAGTATTTAAACATGCAAGTGGCCTAAATAGTATCCATAAACAATAGTCAGTTCAGCTGGAGTAGCTCCAGCAAGTCAATAGACTTACACTGAGTTACAGCAGCTCAGTGGTTTTCAAACTTTTTTCTCGTGACTCAGTTGAAGAAAATGGTTGATGCTCATAACCCAACATAATTTAACTAGAATGTTAAATTATGGGTTAGGGCTGAGTATGAGAGCTTTGGAGTGTCAGAGGGGGCTCTGGCTTTGTGCAGGGTCTAGGCTGGATCAGGAGGGACTTATCTTGAGCAGCTCCTGGTCAGCAGTGCAGCGGGGGTGCTAAGGCAGCTTCCTGCCTCTGCTGGCACCACAGACCATGCTGCGCCCAGAAGCAGCCAGCAGCAGGTTCCCAGCCAATGGGAGCGTGGAGCTAGTGTTCAGAGCAGGAGCAGTGCAAGGAGCCCTGTGAGCTCCCCCCACCCCCACCTAGGAACCCAGCCTGCTGCCAGCTGCTTCTAGAACACAGCGCAGTCTGCAGTGCCAGAACAGGCAGGTAGCTGCCTTAGCACCCGCTGGTCACCTGATCCCCCTGCAGCAACAGAGACCCAGTGCCTGACATTCCACTACCCAGCGCTGGATTGCAACCCCTAGCTGAAGATTTGATATGGCACCAGCTCTTTGCTCACTATCAGGGTGTTGTGATTTGGAGATGTACCCCCTTTTTCCTCCCTGGGTTACCTGGGAGCAGGTCACACTCACAGGTGTGCCTAGGTGCCTGATATTTTTAACATAAAAGGAGATCCTGAGTACCCCAGTGGTGATGTTCATTTAGTTGGGGATTCCCTATGCACCCCCATGCTGCAGACCCTTGCTCCTAAAGAATATACAATGGCGGTGCCACCTGGCTGGCCCTGTACACACTTATGGTGTGCCTTGAGAGCCTCCAGAAAATAAAATGATTCCAGTTATAACCCGGAACTAACTCCAAGACAACAATTATAAATAAGATATATCTAATTGATTAAATTAGAATTAGCACACCTTTATTTAACAACTTAAAGAAACCAGGTTCAACAGATTAAAAGTGAACAAAATCAATTAAAAAATACACAGAAATAAAGGAAACTTATCTATCTGACATTTGCATTGCTACCACTTATCCCACCCCAGAGTGTGCACTCCTCTGGGGTCAGAGTCCCAGACGCTTGCGTGGGCACGCTTGAAGGTCTGCAGCTGGAGTGGAGATAGCACTGTGCAGGTTCTTTGTGTGTTAGTCCAAGCTGAGCAGCCAGCTGCAAAATCCCTCTGCCACTGGAGAAGGTCCCACCAAATGCCAGCAGCTCTGGTTCCCTGGGCAGATCACTTTGGCTCTCATTGGATCCAGAGTCAGTTTATCTTTTGTGCTCTGTCCCAGGCAGCACTTTTCCAAACAGCCCAGTTACTCATAGTCACATCCTGTTTAGGTTTATGTAAGATCTTCACAGCCAGGATCTCTCCCCTCCAGGGACAATCAACAGCAGCCTCCAAAGCGGCCTGCTAGATCCAAGTCCCAGAAGTAACAGTAACAGGCTCAGTAACAGGCTCTAGCTGCAACACAACAGCTCCTGGCCTGGAAAGGGCTTCACACTAGCAGCCTGGCTCCTCTCCCCAAAAATGGAGCCTAGCCTAATTCTCTGCTTAGCCTGGAAGAGGCTTCATTCCCCCCCCCCTCCCGTTTTCCCAAGGCTTATGGGAGTTGTAGTCTCTAGGGCTAGATTATAGCACAAAGGATCCTCCCAGTAAAAGTCAGAGGACCATGTTAGAACTAAGGGGATGTGCACATGATGAAACAATCCAAGAGTCAAGTGCCCTGTTTGGCTTCACTGTGTGAAAATGTCACCACAGAATCTTGTTTGAGTAACGTGTTGCTTTAGAACCTTTGCGCTGGATACCTTGTTGGCTACATGCCAAGCAGTTTGGTATCTATCTCACCAGCCTGATAAATAACCATTATAATTACACTGGGGTTCAGTAATGGAGAGGACATGGGTGAGTGACGCACTCATTTTCCTTTGAGTTTGTGACCCAGCTGTGGGTTATTGCAAGTACCCCACCAACAACAACCTTTCACTATATTGTTTTTAAGAGGATTATTTTATGTTATACAATATGGCATCATTTGGTGAGGGTAACCCAGACAATATTGTAGGTTGCATAGCAACCAGCTCTCCAGTGGCTGTTTTCTAAAGGCATCACAGTCACAGAATTGCACTCATTGTCAGTATTTTCCCAGCAATAAAATAATCCCAGCTGCAATAAGTTTCGGGGCCTTGAAATTTCAGTAATTAGATGAAAATGAACAAGTACAGAAGGGATACAAGAAGTTGTTCCTCAGTATTCTTTGTGGTAATATATTGCATCTATCTAACGAATTGAAATCAAAACATCTGAGAGAATTGAATTAAAATGGCCCATTTTTTCATGCATAAATTATTGCTTCTTCACTTAAGCGAAGCATGAGAAAATTGATATATTTTCATATGGAATAAGGCAAGACTCTAATCTTTCAATCTGCCTTGAGTAAAGGGCAGAGAATCAAAATTCATTGACTTTCTGGGTCCCCTCTTGTTTATATCAGTAGCAGATTTCTGTCCCCTCTTCTGCATAAACACGACTACACCAGCAGACATGGTGGGGGCACATGGTGTCAAAGCTCCACCCAGGCCTACTTTTGCACCATCCCTGTGAGTGGGACGGGGCATTGGCTCTCCCACGCCTGTTTTCTGCACTGTACCATGAAGCATTTAGTCCACACAAAAGACACTTTCTCTCCACTCCCTCCCCTGCGCAGGCCTATAAAGCAAACAATGATTGTGTCCTTAATCAGTTACTTAAAAATGGGTTATTTGGGCTGCATGTGCCATTTCAGCCATACCTATGACAGCAAAGGAATAGTGAGGAAATTTGTTCAGTCAAATGCATATTTACCAATTAACTTTGTCTGATTTAGTTTGTCTCTTTCTAATTTTAATCTGGATTCAGTTTCATAATTCATGAGAGATACGCAATGGGTGAGGTAACATCTTCTACTGGACCAATTTCTGTTGGTGGGTGGGACAAGATTTTGAGCCTCTGGAAAGCTATCACCCATAACAGTTCCAACGTATTATTTGATATAACAGCTCTGTAATCCAGTCTAATATTGAAATAATCACAGTGAAATAAACCAAATAACAAATAGAAAACCCACAGAGATGATTGCGACGTCGCGTCGGGGTTCCCTCACCTCCTGCACCCCCACAGTGGCCCGAACAGACTCCACCAGCCAGTAGAATAGAGGGAGTTTATTGCTTCTCCAGGATACAGCACAGCACAGATGTAATCCAGTTACAGGGCTAGGCCTGTGATGCCTCAGTCCCCCTTGAGATGGGGGAGACTGGGCCCTTAAATTCCAGCCCCCTTGCTCAGGCTGCTTCCTCCATGATTCCAGCCAGAAACTACCAAACTCTCTTCCAGTCCTGCCCCCCCAGCCAGATGTTGGTCTCCGCCCTCCTTCCTTTGTCTCCCTCCCTGGGAGGCTGAGCCCGGGTGTCTGGGTTAATACACATTTGGGAGAGTCAGTGAGAATCTCCCATCACGGCGCAGGGGGATCCCGGGTCACAGAGCAGACAGCACCCCCACTACGCCACAATGATGAATGACATGAAAATGAATAAAAATGCCAATCTGTAGCAGGAAGATTCCTAAGATTTTGATGGTGCTTTGTATTCCAAAGCACTGAACAAACAAGAGCTAATTTATCCTCCCAACTCCCTGTAAAGTAGGCAAGTAAAAATTATTCCCATTTTACAGCTATGAATGTTCCAGTGATACACAGCAAGTCACTGGCAGACTAGCGTTTAGAATTCTTACATTGCTGACTTCCACCACCATGCTCAGTCCACCAGACAATACTGCTTCTGCAAAAATGTAGCAAGTGCACTAGAATATGTGTGCCTCTCATTGCAGCAAGAGAGCGTGAGCAAGACACACAAGAACCATATCAGGCATCATTCAGACAGAAAAGAATTCAGGAAGGATTTTTCTCTAGGAGTGTTTTGGGCGCAGTTCATCAAATGGACACCAGGGTTAAAATCTTGGTTCTACTGATTTCTGGGGACAGGATTTCATCTATTTTTTTCAAGAGATAATGTTTTATGTATCCTCATCATTTGAAGCTTGGAGCCAGCTTCCTTTTTACACCATTCTTCACAGAAGGCTAATGTGAGCAGTGGTACCAATAGCCACAGCAGGCCCCAGGGCAAGGTTGGAGAAGGGCCTGGCTCTGCACCCCTGGAAGGGGTGGGGCAGAAGGGGTGGAGCCTAAAGCAGTCAGCCCTTTGTGCTGCCTGGACTGTGGCTCTGCCCCCCCTCCTCCTCCCCAGCCCTCAAAGATGCATGGAGTGGCACTCCTGCTAAAGTTAAAATGGACTGGGGCTCTGGCTGCCACCGCTACCAAAGTAGCAGCAGCAGTGGTCGAGAGCTCCGGGCACCTTTGAAATGGTGGGTCCCTCTGCCCCCCTCCTGCCAGCGGGCCTGAATGTGAGTAATGTAGCCAGGTCCCCTGGTGTTGGGAGGAGGGAGCAAAAGGGACCGTTGTCCCGGAGCCTGGTGATTCCAAAGGCTGTGGCCTCTGGCAATGGTGGATGACGGCATTCCGGGCCCTTTTATTCACTCTGAGAGCCCTGTGCAGCACCCCCTAGGCAGTGCTGAGGACTACTTGGTGGGGGGGGGGGCAGAGCAGTACGTTCTGGGCAGTGCTCCGGGCTGGTTGCCCCCAGTCTTGCCCCTTCTGCCCGAGGCCCTGCCTCTTCCAGGAGCATGAAGTCAGCCTCTCCACCTTGCCCCAGGGCCCACCAATTCTGTCAGCTCCACTGAATGTAGATAAGATGGAACTACAAGTATGGAGAGGCTGGAAGGACGAGCCCAAGCCTATCTGACACTGAATGAGGTGCCTGACCTGACCACTTTCCATTTGCTCCTGGTTGGTTTGGAAAGGGAACTGCTGTAGAGTGGGGGCTCAGCTGGGTGAGCTGCTGCACATTCTATACTTCCATTACATCAGTGGGCATAGGAGGCCCTTAGTAGCAGCTTACAGAATGAATGCACTTTTGCCAAACTGGTAACTGTTACCAATGGTATTTATTTATTTAATCAGTCAGTCCTTTATTTATTCTCATTAGTGTTTATTACATTAATTGCAGCAACACCAAAAAGCACCAGTCAAGATCCTGCTAGGTACTATATCAGCACATGGGAAAATAGGAACCTGGACCCCAAATGCATGTAGTCTAAGGCCCTGATGCTGCACTTGACCCGGTGCAGGTGTCGAATGAGTTGCAGGACCCGCCCCTAGGTATTATTTATTTGTGCCTGGAGCTTTGCTTGTTGTGTTGCTGTGTATGTAACTTTGCACCATTTTCCCACTAGTTTATCGGAGGGGTAGAAGGATATTTTACCCTCTTTCATTCTGTGGAAATGAATTAATCACCTTAATTTTAAATCAGACCCACCACCTATTATTTCTCAGCTCATTTTGTTGTAGGTCTTGCTACACTGGCTGACTCCATACACTGTACTTTATATTTCCAATTTTCTTATGGCAGATGAAAATCGGTGTTGATAAATGCAAAGTAATGCACTTTAGAAAATATAATCCTGACTATACATATAAAATGATGGGGCCCATATTAGCTGTTACCACTCAAAAGAGAGATCATTGAATCATCATGGATAGTTCTCTAAAAACATCCATTCAATGTGCAGTGGCAGGTCAAAAAACAAAATGTTGGGAATCATCAAGGAACATAAGAACATAATAAGAACATAAGATTGACCATGCTGGGTCAGACCAAAGGTCCATCTAGCCCAGTAGCCTGTCTGCCGACAGTGGCCAGCGCCAGGTGCCCTGGAGGGGGTGGACCAAAGACAGTGATCAAGCAGTTTGTCTCGTGCCATCCATCTCTAGCCTCTGACAAACAGAGGCCAGGGAAAACCATTCCTACCCCCTGGCTAATAGCCTTTTATGGACCTAACCTCCATGAATTTATCTAGCTTCTCTTTAAACTCTGTTATAGTTCTAGCCTTCACAGCCTACTCCGGCAAGGAGTTCCACAGGTTGACTATGCACTGTGTGAAGAAGAACTTTTGCTTATTAGTTTTAAACCTGCTACCCATTAATTTCATTTGGTGTCCTCTAGTCCTTATATTATGGGAACTAATGAATAACTTTTCTTTATTCACCCTCTCCACACCACTCATGATTTTATATACCTCTATCATATCCTCCCTCAGTCTCCTCTTTTCCAAACTGAAAAGTCCCAGTAGCTTTAGCCTCTCCTCATATGGGACCTGTTCCAAATCCCTAATCATTTTAGTTGCCATTTTCTGAACCCTTTCCAAGGCCAGAATATCTTTTTTGAGGTGAGGAGACCACATCTGTACACAGTACTCAAGATATGGGCGTACCATAGTTTTATACAGGGGCAGTAAGATATTCTGTGCCTTATTTTCTATCCCTTTCTTAATAATTCCTAACATTCTATTTGCCTTTTTGACCGCCGATGATTATCAAGTGATTGATAATAAGACAGAAAATAGCATATTACCTCTGTATAAATCCATGGTATACCTACATTGTAAATACTGCATGCTCCATCTAAAAAAAAAAAAGATATATTGGAATGTGAAAAGGTTCAGAAAAGGGAAACAAAAATCGCTAGGGGGTATGGAAAAGCTTCTATCTGAGGAGTGATTAATAAGACTTTTCAGCTAGGAAAAGAGACGATTAAGGGGGGATATGATAGAAGTCTATAAAATCATGACTGGCGTGGAGAAAATAAATAAGGAATTGTTATTTACTCCTCAGAACACAAGAAATGAAATTAATAGACAAGAAGTTTAAAACAAACAAAAAGAAGTATTTTCTTTACACAATACACAATCATCCTATGGAACTCCTTGCCAGAGGATGTTGAGAGGTCCAACTATAATGGGATAAAAAAAAAGAACTAGATGAGTTAATGGAACATAGGCCCATCAATGGGCAGGATGGGCAAGGATGGTGTCCCTAGCCTCTGTTTGCCTGAAGCTGGGAATTGGTGTCAGGGGATGGATCACTTGATAATTACCTGCTCTGTGCATTCCCTCTTGGGCATCTGGCATTTACCACTGCTGGAAAAAAGGATACTGGGCTCGATGGACCTTTGGCTAGATGGAGCTCTTTCTGTTCGTCTGGTTACCATGGACACCAGATATCCCCCCCCCCCTTTTATTTATTTTCCTTATCAAGTTCAGTATGACAGGTGAGAATAAATAAGTTAATGTAATATCAAATAAATAACAGAAATGCCATATAGCAATAATGTGAACAGAGTATTTTATGGAGTGCTCACTCATTTAGAATAGGAAAAGCGTAGATTTTAGATCACCTCAAAAATATGTGCACAGCAGCATTCTTTCCCTGTCAGTGCTTTGAAGTCTAACAAGTTATGCTTCACCTCATCACTTTATGGAGCTTTTGCACATTCCAAAGCATGGCCCTGTGTTGCCAGTTGTTACTCTTGGAGCACCATCTAATGGATGAGTTATGAAAGGTCCCTTTTTGCTAAAAAGAAGACAAGCCAAAGTTCTTTGCATTCTTGTCGTTAGATACCCATTTATCAGCATCAATGTACAACCAAAGCCAGTTCATCCAAATCCCAGTTAACCAAAACCCTCAATTAACCAAAATGGGATCATGTTCCTGATATCAATATGTGGCTTATAGAGATTCCCAATTTTAATGTTCCTGGAAACTCTGAATTACTTTGGATTACATTTTTTTTCTAGTATACACGCATGAAAATGTTTAATATTTGGAAAATCTCTAGTGTTCCATAGGGAAGAATCTTGACTCAATGTGCAGCATCAATCAAAAAAGCCAACAAATTGTTAGGAATCATTTTAAAAGAGATAGACAATAAGACAGGGAATATTTTATTGCCTCTGTATAAATCCATAGCATGCCCAAATCTTGAATACTGTGTACAGATGTGGTTGTTTCATCTCAAAAAAGGTATTTTAGCACTGGAAAAAGTTCAGAAAAGGACAACAAAAATTGTTAGGGGTTTGAAATGGGCTGCCATATGAAGAGAGATTAAAAAGACTGGGATTTTTCTGTTTAGAAAAGAGGAGACTAAGGGGGGATATGATAGAGGTCTATAAAATTATGACTGGGGTGGAAAAAGTGAACAAGGAAAAGTTATTTATTTGATCCCATAACATAAGAACTAGGGGTCACCAAATGAAATTAATAGATGGCAGGTTTAAAACAAACATAATATTTCTTCATGCAATACACAGTCATCCTGTGGAACTCCTTGCCAGATAATGTTGTGAAGACCAGGACTTTAACAGAGTTCAAAAAAGAACTAGATAAATTCATACAACATCAATGGCTGTTAGCCAGAATGGGTAGAAAGGGTGTCCCTAGCCTCTGTTTGTCAGGGTGACAGGGGAGGGATTGCTGGATAATTACATGTTCTATTCATTGCCTCTGGGGCATTTGCCATTTGCCACTGTCAGAAGACGGGATACTGGGCTAAATGGACTTTTGGTCTGATCCAGTATAGCCATTCTTATGTTCTTATAACTATCAGCTGTCCCTGCTCTGTCCTCCACCCATGGGGGTTGTTCCCCCTACCCATCACCTGTCTTGGCAGAGATCTCTTGGTTTTTCTCTTGCCTGAACCCTACATCATCCAGAAAGTTCCTGATTCTCTTGCTGCAGTGAGAATGAACAGTTTCTCTCTCCACAGGCAGCCTTCCCACTGATGAGTTGAGTAAGTTCTCCACGGTCCTGCTGGGAAATATGTCCTTTTCAGCTGTTTCTAGACCCAGCCAGCTGCAGCACCTGCAAGCTCTTGGCAGCCAGCAATGCAGGAACATCCTTAGCAACCAGTACCACTTGCTTCTTCACCTCCTACTCAGCAAATGCCTGATAGCCCACATACCTCTGTGTTTGCAGACTAGGATTTTTGCCTAACTCAGAATCTCGGGGGTTTTTTGCCCAGTCTGTTTCTACCTCTGATTTTCTCTTCCTCCTTAGAGTCTTCGTTTCTTTGCACAGAGATCAATTCAACCCATGGTCTGCCTTACCCTCTTGTCTACAGTGGGAAATAATATAAAGAGTTATGTAGCATCTTGGTATCTCAGCTTCTGGGATGAAGACCATCCATTCTTTCCATGAACCACCTCCATCATAACTCATGTCCCATCTACCATGCCTGCCTGGAGCCACAGAACCATCCTTATTGTCCCCATGGATTTCTAAGGAGTTCTCTTCAGCAGGATGGAGGTAATAACTCTGAGAGTCTAGTGGTAATAACTCCAGGAGAAGGATCCCAGCAACCTAACTGAAGTTGTGGTGGTTATTATTGCTTGCACCCTTGCCTCATCTGCTTTGGGAGTCCTTCCTAAACAGCAAAAACCAGGTGTTTAGATAGGGGCACCTGTATAAACCAGCCAGGTTGCATGATTCCACCCTGTGGTGAACAAGGAGTAGTGACCAATGAACCGGTAGATATTCATGCTCAAAGACCTTTGAATATAATTATTATGTCTTCATGATGAAAGTGGAATGAGTGTTTCCTGTCCCTGAGATGGACTCTTAAATCCTTCCTGCTATCTGAGATCATAGCTTCCCTACTGATGTCATTGGCAATCTCTTTAATGGACTTGCCAGTGGGTGTTTAAACTTGTAAGTGCTTGACTGCACCATATCTTTTGAGTAAGGCATGTCTGAATCTAAACTCTATCTGGTTTATTAATATGTCATTGTCAAAGCTTTCAGTGCTGCAACGGTTTTATTTTGCCAAAGTCCAGACATCAATTTGGCAGGCAGTATTTCAGTTTTCCCCCCACTCTCACAATTCCTTTAGGATTTCCCTTCTCCTGTACTCTGTACTGAATTAGAAGACATGACAAATGCATCCTTATGTCTAAACAGTAAACATATTTATTTTCTCTCCTTTTTGGCACAAGCTAATCTTTGTTCTCCATGAAGGACTTTGAAATGATAAGGGATTAGAGTATTGTATGTACATTTAAATTGCTGTCTGTCTTACTATAGTAACATTGTTGTTCTGGCAACATTATTAGTACAAATGGAAAGCCAGAATTTGTGTATTTTGTACAAATTTTGGAAGACACAGGATAGATCAATTAGTCATCCATTTTATAGCATCTCACATAGAGTAGCCTTTCATAAGGATTAACTGCACACTTCTGAATATGCTACATCTGCAGTGCTTAAGCAAATGCTATTTTAAAAAACACAAATATTACGATTTCATTCTCAAGTATCTTTTTGTCCCTCATCCAGAAGTAATCACCCAAGTGGTCACTAGGGGCCTGATCTACACTAAAGGGGAAAGTCGACTTAAGATACATAACTCCAGCTACGTTATTTACATAGCTGAAGTCAAAGTATCTTAAATTGTGTTTTGGCACTGTCCACATAGTGGAAAGGTGATGGGAGCACATGTTTGTGTCGATTTCCCTTACGTCTCGTGAGGAGCAGAACTACCGGTGAAAACAGGGGTGCCCTCTCTGTTAGAATTAGTGTGTCTTCACTAGATCCACTAAATCGAACCCCAGAAGATCAACTGTGACAGTGCTGATCTTCTCCATGGTGTAGACAAGCCCTAGGTGTCACAGGTATGATATGCTCCCCCATAGAAAGTATTGCTTAATGAGTGACTGGCTACATTCTGTGCCATTATCAAGTGGTCTTCTGATGTTGGATGAGTTGAAGTAATGCACTGTGAGTGAGTGAGATGGAACACTCCGGCTCTCCTTCCCATGCACCATAGTCTATAAGGATAAAATGACTCTAAGGACGCATCCTAAATTCGAGCCCAACATATCATCCTCATTCCACCTAAACCAGCTAGTGCACTTACTTACATTCCATCCAAAACCACACAGCCCCCCGTGGGTGTGTTACATGCATTAGATGTCTGTCACACTCTGGCCTGTTATCTGGACAGAACAAAGACCCTTCTTAAATATCCCAGAATATTTGTATCAATGAAAGGGAGATCAAAAGTTGTGTCTATAGACTATCCACACAAAAACAATGATAGTCCTGTGACACCTTAAAGAGTAACAGCAATATATATAGTATCATGAGTTGTCATGGGGAAAAGCCACTTCAGATGATGAACTGGATGGAAATAACACAAACCAAGTTATTTATAACAGGAAAAAAAGGTACCTGTCAATTGTAGGACTGGTGTTAATGAGGCTAATTAAGTGGGCTGGAAGTGTGCCATAGTTAGTTCAATTGACAGGTATCTTTTTTTTCCCCCTATCATAAATAACTTGGTTTCTGTTATTTGCACTCCAGCTCATCATCTGAAGAAGTGGGTTTTACCCACCAAAGCTCATGGTACTATATATATATATTTGTTAATCTCTAAGGTGCCACAGGACTACTCATTTTTAAAGTTACAAACTAACACGGCTGTCCCTCTGAGACTATGCACACAAAGACTATCTAAATGGATAACAAATTACATCCAGCTGTGCTACTCCCTATGCAACACAGAAGCCCCAATGGGCATTAGAAGACTCTGAACAAGAGCTCTAGTGACTTCCATAGCATTCATGCACAACTTACCCATCTTAGACATATGCGGAGCAGCCCCATGGGCATCTGAACACACGTTCACTAACCATGATTCTGTCATGCTCAGCTTGAGCACAGACACAAGAATCCTAGCCCCGCTGCAGACTCAACTCTGAAGTCCCTTCCAGCCTCATGAGGGTACTCTACATTCACCTGGAGTGGAGCACCAACGGGAAAGCACTTGAAGAAGAAGGGAAGGTTACTGCAATTTGGAACAAAAACTAAAATTTTGAAATTTCAAAATTAAGAATAAACATCTTGTCCCAATTATGGGAGCAGCCTTGGATATTAGGATGGCTTCACAGCGTGCCAACCTTTGTGTATTTGCATCGTGGAAGAAAGGGACAGCTATCTACTATATATTTCAGAGAGTTTTGTCTGTTTGTGTGTCTGTGCACCCTTCCCCTTCTCACCTGGCCCCAAGCTGCTGTGGTGAGAGAGGGCTGGGTTGTCTTCTCTCCTCAGGGAAGCCTGCTACTGAACCCCTCACCCTCAGCCCTTCCCCCCCACCCCGAGCAGTGATTTTAATTAAGAAAAACAAAACTTATTTGAGTTAAGGACTCGAGCCATGCTGCGTAAATCTTGTAGTAAGGTCATACTAGGGACTCCATTTGTCTGCTCTGAGTACTTTCTCACAGGGGGTGCCCCAGAGCTACGTTCTTTTATTTCTCCTCTTCGGTGTGTATGTGAGAGAGAGATGGTTGACACTTGGAATTTCCCTAATTGTTGTAGCTTGTTGGTCCCATGGAGGTTGCCAGACGAGAGAGTCCTGGTTTAGAGAGGTTAAACCTGTACAAGCAGTTCCTTACCCGAATGAACTTGTTCTTATTTCAGGCCACACTTCAAGTCAAAGATGATCCTTTACTCTGACTTGGGTCTCTGGTGTTTCCCTTTGTTTCTTTTGTATATTAGCGGACCAGGCTCTTCCCCCGGCCAGCCAAAGACAAAGGGACAGACAGATAAGGTATGTCTACACTGCAACACTATTTTGAAATAACTAGAGTTATTCTGAAATAACTTAGTCCACATCTACGCAGCAGGCAGTTATTTCAAAATAGTGTCAAAATTCTGTCAAGCTGGAGGACTTCTTACTCCGACTCCTGTAACCCTCATTATACGAGGAATAAGGGAAGTTGGAGGAAGAGTGCTCTATTTTGAAATAAGTGCTGTGTAGACACTCCATATTTTGACATAAGCTATTTCAAAATAAGATACGCAATTGACATAGCTCAATTTGCGTAGCTTATTTCGAGTTAAGCCCTGAAGTGTAGAAGCACCGATAGTATCCCATTGTTTTTATAGGTTCCACTCTGGGTGGGAATCTTTTTTTCTCTATCCCCATCTTCTATGGAAAATTACCATATCAAACTGTCTCAGAGGGGTAGCTGTGTTAGTCTGTAACTTAAAAAAAAAACTTAAAAAACAACGAATGGTCCTGTAGCACCTTAGAGACTAAAAAAAAAAATACAAGTTTTTGTGTGAAAAAATACATGAGTTTTTGTGGGCACAACCCGCTCCACTCATTTGAAGAAGTGAGGTGCTACAGGACCATAAGTTGTTTTTTAAGTTTTTCCTGGTCAAACTAGTATCCTCCTACCAGGTGGCATGGTCACATGTGTTCCTAGGACCAACCACTGCTTAGACCAGAGCTACTCAATTTTGGAAGCCCCGGGGACCATAATGATACTCACAACACATGCCGCAACTTAAATGTGGTTGCATATACATGCAAACACATATGCAAATATATGCAAATAGCTTCTTTCACACTGACGGGCATGAATACAAAGATTAGGGCAAGACTACACAACATATAAGCCTCATTTAAGTCAGTTCTGCTGATATTAATAAAATGCAATATTTACCCAATTTCCACCCATATGACAGCACTTTTAATGAGCAATGACAGTTCAGGAATTTAACTACTAAAATGCATATCTGCAGAAGACCATTATATTGACTACTTTTTTGTTTTGGCTCCCACCCGTGTGGGGCCGTGTGTTGAACCCGGCATAAATCCAAACTGCACCACGGGCTGCAAACAAAAGGGCTGCAGGCTGCATGCAGCGCATGGACCAGGTATTGAGTAGTCCTGGCTTAGACAAACAAGGCTGCTTAAAGGACAAACAAGGCTGTTCTCAAGCCTTTAAGTTGATCACCCAGTCGTTAAGGCTTTCAGGTGCACAATTGATGGCTCACATTTCCACATTTAAAACCATAAAAAATCATACCTCATATTTCTAACTTTACGTACAGTGATACATGCTCCCAAATAAGATATACAGGTCCAGCAAATTGTAACATTAAAATGGATAGATTACATGAAGAATTTTGATCAAAGCATCTTCGAGTTATGCATATTTATACTCATAAGCCAATTTCATAAATCATGAGGGGGAGGGGTCATCACAGTTTGTTTGTTTTGGTGAGTGGTAGAGTGCAGAAACCCTAACTAATTTTAATTGTAAATGCTTTACATATTAACAAAAGATAACAATTTAAAAGACATTTGAAATCTTATTTTTAATAAAGTAAAAATACTAAAGGACTCTCAGGTGAGAGGAAAGAAATTGTATTAATTCAGTCTATCAGAGGGATCACTAAGACACATAATAATAAATAATAAATACATAATTAATCATTTAAAGCCAAATGTGTGTTTTCCATCTCCATATTCTATGGGTCAAACTCTCTGCTGCTGTAACTCTGCTGAAGTCAGCAGAGAATTTGGCAGTAGGTTTCTATAAGAAGGAGAAAAATGTAAGAATATCAGGACAAGTTGCTGAGAGTGAGATCTAGCAGCCTATGGAATGATCTGCCAAGAGACTTTGGAAGACACATTCTTTGACGTATTTAAAACTAGCCTGGGTGAAATCATAGGAAATGTGTAATGAGGAAAATCAAGCCCTGGCAGGAAGATAACTGAATGAAAATGTTTCAGCTCTAGATTCTATGTACAGTGAGGATGGCCGGCAGACTTGTCAGGGCCCTGGGCAAGGCAGGAGTGGAGGGCTTTGCTCCCCAGAAGGGGCAGGTCCTTGGGTAGAATGGGCAGGGCTTTTGGTAGAAGGGGTGGGGTTAGCATTCCTCAGGCAGCCCTCAGTGCCACCAGAGTGCACTGTGCAAGGCTCCAACAGTAATTTAAAGGGCCTGGGGCTCTGGCCGCTGCTTCTTCCACAGGGCCTTTTGAATTGCTGGGCCCTAGGGCAGTTTGCTCCCTCTCCATTGGTGGGCAGGTGTACAAAACAGTACATTAGACACCAGAATCTTAAATCCAGCATGACTTTGTCTACATACGGCTCGACTAAATAGAGGGCGATATATGGCTCACAAATGTGTTATCAAATTAACTGTCATCTTTTCTTGCAGTACATCATAGGCAATATGAATAATGTCCAAATGTCGTAACTATAGTGTGAATGGCCCATGTGATATTTCCATCCCAAGTTTATACAATAAGTTTTCTTCTTGCAGTATTTCCTTTAACATGAATGGAGCTCTCCTACAATCTTGAACATATATCTGAGCATGTTTTCAAAGGTAACGAATGGTGAAAGGTTGGCCAAAGTTAATTGGACTCACATGCTTTGGTTTAAATAAAGATTTTGGGTTCCAGATAGAGGTATCTGAGTGAAATGTCAGAGCTTGTGATGTGCCAGAGCGCAGAGTAGATGATCTAATAGTCCCTTCTGGCCTAATCATCTACAAAACGATAAAATAATCATGTTCTTTTTCTTCTTTGAATATCCAGTCCATGAGCTTAATAGAGATTGGGAACCCTTCCCAGAGTTTGGAAAATGTATGTCGCTGGGCCTATCTACAACAGAAGCCTGACACTGCACATGCAGAATATCATGACCATGCTATATTTCTCACAAGGCAGGATTTTGGCCCGTCTGGCATGCAAGGTAAGGTGTATGCTGAGTGAGAAATTGTTTTATAAATATTACAGTCACTGATCGGGGATTCTTTCGCAGTTCAGAAAAGCTCATTTAGCTTAGGAGCAACTAACAGGCAGGCCTGCCGACTGGAGGGGAAGGGAAACTGCCCCAGGGCCCAGCAATTCCAAAGGGCCCAGGGCTGCTGTCAGCCATTGCTACTGGAGCAATGGTGGACGGAGCCCCTGGCCCTGTCAATTGCTGCCTGAGCCCTGCGTGGTGCGCTCTGGGTAGTTCTGAGGGCTGGCTGGGGGGAGGGGTGAAGCAGCATGATGCTGCGGGCTGGCTGCCCCACCCTGCCCCTTCCAGGAGCATGGAGCCGAAACCCCCCACTGCCTACAGGTCCCGCAGTTCTGTCGGCCCCCCCCCTGCTAACATGTACCATTTTGTCAAGTGCTATTTGTTTTCGGATGACCTGTGCTAGGAAGGCATTTATTTCTGTTTCAATCCCCATTGCTTTACCTTTCTACGACAGTAGCACTGTTTTGAGTAGGGTTGCCAGGTGTCCGGTATTGACCCAGACAGTCCGGTATTTTTGCCTCCTGCCCGGTAAAAAAATTCAGAAAAACCGGACACCTAAAATGTCCAGTATTTTCTGATTTTTTTTCCTGGCCAGGAGGCGAAAATACCAGGTGCTTACCTGGTTCCGCAGGAAGACAAGATGGCAGACAGCCGCCGGCAGACTGTTAGAGCCAAAAATCCTCAAAGGCATTTCTTAAAGGGGCCATGCTGGGGGGGTTTTTTTTGTTTTGTTTTGTTTTGTTTTGTTGTTTTTTTTTTTGCTTAATAACTCTTGGGGTCCTTTTTTTTTTCTTTGCTCAACAACTTTGGTCTCCCCCTTTTTTTCTCAACAGAATTTTTCCCCGGTGTTTTTTTTTGGGGGGGGGGCAATATTTTTGGTTAAACCATCTGGCAACCCTAGTTTTGAGACACATGTAGGGTAACCAGATAGCAAGTGTGGAAAATCAGGATGGGGAGAGGAGGGTAGGGGCCTCTATAAGACAAAGCCCCAAATATCGGGACCATCCCTATAAAATCAAGACATCTGGTCACCCTAGGAGCATATTTTTATTCTTATTTGAGCCATTGAAATTGTATTGCTTTGATCCATGTATATAAGGGGTGTGTGTGTATATATATAATGCCTTAATAGACTAGAAGAGTAGCCTCTGCTTTTACCCCTTTACAGGGCATAGCTTGCACTCTCTGCTCCCTTGTGGAATCATCCTGCTCAGCAGGGCCGACAGCCACCACGGTCCTGAGGGGGAAGTGGGAGGGGGATCCCGACTCCGTGCCCCTGGAAGGGGTGGAGCCTTGGATGGAAGGAGCGGGGCCTAAGGCAATCAGCCTTTCATGCCACCCAGAGCACAGTGCTACCCCCCCAGCCCTCTGCCTGAGTGGCAGAGCAGGGCTCCCATGGCAATTCAAAGGGGCTCAGGTCTCCGACCGCCACCACTGACGCAGTAGCAGTGGCAGCAGCCAGGAGCTCCAGGCCCCTTTGAAATGCTGGCCCCTGTGCAATTGTCCCCTTTGCCCCCCATCCCTATCAGCCTGATCCTATAGGCTCCTCTCTGCTCCACTGGGATTGACTAGCAGGAGCTCACTGAGGACCTGAGCGGTAAGACGCCTCTGACATCAGGCTAAAGTAGCAAGTCCTTGCCCCCGCTCTCTCTACCCCTTCACAAGACCAGGTACAGAACAGCCCGAAAGGGGATTACACGGAATTCTTGGTGAACTGCGGAAGTAAATGTAATTGGTTCAATGGCCAGACTTTGTGTTTTCCATAGAAGTGGGAGCACATCATTAAAAGTCCAGGGCAGGGATCTCATTACCTTTCAACACAAGAGTTCAGTTGTGTCCAGGCCACGCATGAGCTAGGAGATGAATATGCTTGTTTCACCTGGGATAATACTTGGCTGACTTGGAGCCTCATTTCATGTTTCTTTTAGATAGACATCATGCAATAGAATGCATCTGTTCTAAGGCCAGGTCTACACTAAAGGGGAAGGTCGAATTAAGATGCGCAACTCCCTCTACATTAATTACATAGCTGGAGTTGATGTACCTTGATTTCCCTACCATCAGTGGGAGGGTAACAGGAGCTTCCAGCCCCTCCCCTGCTCTCACAGAGCTTTCAGAGTGCTGCAAATAGCTCATGTGCTGTGTCCAAGCTCAGGGACAGAGAGGGAGGAGCAGGGACAGGAGGGCCAGTTGGGGGAAGAAGCAGGGTAGCTGTGGAGCCCCATGGCTGGGAGCCGGGATTGTAGCCTGGCGGGTGTGGGGCTCACTGCTCTCCCGTGGGGCTGTACTGCTGGCCGCTGGGTTCTGCAGCCACCCAGCCTCTTACCCTGAGGGCCCCCCAATCCCTGCTGGGTTAATGCCGGCCCCTCTAGTGCTGCTGGATTGGAGCTCCACAGTCAGCAGCAGCAGAAGCTGGACCTCCCCTGGCCCATCAAATTCCGTAGTTCAAGACCAGTCAGGTCCTGAGGATGCCGGACCAGGGAGGTACAAACTTTAGACATGTGAAGGGTTATCTGCCAGGTAATCTAGTGCTGAACAAGGTATAGTGAGTGCGCAAAGATCTGAATCTCAAATACTGTCTTAGGTAAAGACCAGTGTCTCTCAAGACTAAACAGCCAGCTTTCCCTCAAGAAAAATGGTTACTCCACCTTATTTGAGACCAAGGGGAAATACTCGAGCTGCATTATAACATAGTGGTGGCAATGTGGGCTACGGATGGGCACATGGAGCCAGGAACCAGAGATTTTGGGGTTAGAATCCCAGCTCTGCCAGAGTTGTCACGGGTACCGCTACGCTGGATAAAAGACCTGTAGCATGGCTTGTGGGTCAGCTAACTCGGGCTTGTGGGGCTCAGGCTGAGGGGTTAAAAATCAGCATGCAACATTTGGGCTCTGGGACCCTTCCCCCTCATTGGCTCCAGTCTAAGTCTGAATGTCCGCACCCCCATAGCCTGAGCCCCACAAATCCGTGTCAGCTGATAGGGCCAGCCAAGCCCACAGATGTTTAATTGCTGTGGAGCCGTACCTTACGTGGCCTCAGAGAAGTCATTCAGCCTGCTTCCCCCTCTCTACAGAATGGAGATAGTAATGCTTGCTAGCTGATGGGATGTTTTGAGGATTCAGTATTTAGGGCCAAGAATCTCCACAGCATAGTTCAGGATAGAATTTGGCCCGTGATAGTCATTTGGTGCTTAGAATAACACACAGCACTGCGTGGCCATTAAGAACTAATTTTACTATGAATTGTGAAAAGTGGACCTAGGAGGACATGTTAATTTATGACATTGAGCCGTATCCTTCTCCCTTTCTGGAAGCCTGATGATGATGCTTCTGTAAGTACCACCCAGAGCTGTCCTGTCCATAGGGTGAATTGGGGTGGCCACCCCAGGCCTCACGCTTTTGGGGACCCCACAGTAGCTGCCCCAGCTGTCCTATGGATGGGAAGGCCCTGGGGGATTATGGGGCCTGGTGCAGGGTGGCATCGGGGTCACCCTACCCCCGCTCACCAGGCGGGCGGCGGGAGTTGGAGCGGACTAGCAGCCTTCTCCCAGTGCTCAGCTTCTCAGTGGCAGCAGGAAGCAGAGTGTTCCTCCCCCAGGGCCATCTGCTTCCTGCCACTGCAGAGAAATGAGGCACAGAAGGCCAGGAGTGCAGCAGGGTAGGGAGGCGTGGTGAGTGTGTTGGGGGGGTGATCTCTGCTGCTGCCCCATGCCAGACCCCATAGTCCCCTGGGCCATGTTGCTTGGGGAAGGGGGAAAAGGGTGGGGTGGAGCAGGTTTGGGAACAGGGGTGGGGTTTGCAGTGGGAGAGTTACCCCGGGCCCCATGCCTGGGGTTGGGGGGCGGGGGGGATTGCCCCAGGCCCTGTGCCCCCCTTGGAGTGGCTCTGCTACCATCTTACACTTCTGTGCTATTGCAAGACCCAAAATGCCCAGCAGTAGAGATTACATGGAGGTGTTTGTTGTATAAAGAGTTCTCAGAAACATTCTCTCCCCCAGATTCACTTATTTCATGAGTCATGCTTTCTCTGCTTAGGCTATGCACCAGTAACTGGAATGTGCCATCCTGTACGGAGTTGCACCCTGAACCATGAAGATGGTTTTTCTTCTGCATTTGTGGTGGCCCATGAAACGGGGCACGTGTAAGTACTTGAAAAGGGCCTCTCTTATTATGTCGTGGACGCTGGGGACTGTTTGTGGTGCAGGGAAGATGTGTCCTTGTGGTTAAGACACAAGATTAAAGAGTTAGACGTAGAGTCCATTCTTAGCTCTGACAAGTCCTTTGCGACCTTGAACAAACCCACAAAACCGTGTATCTCCGTTTTTGCAGCTGTAAAATGCAGATATGCTTACCTACTTCCCACACGCATTTTCAGGCTAAACTGATCAAGGCCTGCAAAATGCATTCTGATCTCTTGTCAGAGGAGCAAAGCATTTATTGTTATGGAAAATAATTATTTGCTGTAGCAGAAGGCATGACCCTCGAAAGCAACTCTCAGTGAATAGACTCACATCTTCTGTGTGTACATCTCCTTCTAGTAAGACAGTAAAACATCTCATAGCATGGGGGTTGGGCAAACTCAGGGCTGGGGGCCGGATCCAGCCTGCCAAGCATTTCTCTCTGGCCTGGCCAGCTGATTAGCGAACTGTGCATACTTACAGCCGGCAGCATGTGTTCAGCTGCCCCTCCCCCGCACCTTGCTCATCCTGCAGCCGAGCTGCTGCCAGGATTCTCTGCTAGCTGTGCAGAGTGGGGGAGGTTGGCAGGGGAGAGGGGAGTACTGAATTCAGGGTGTTCCCCTGTCCCTATATCCCATCTCTGCAGAGTAGGGGTCCTAGACAGAGACACAGTCAGCAGAACTGCTCCAATCTAAAGCATGTGACTCAGGAGTGCAGAAAGAAGTGGACAGGGAGGACAACGGAGCGGACAGATTTCCCGTAAAGAGACAGAGCATGGCTTCTCTCCAACTTAGCCAGCACACACACTCTCTGTGTCACTGCCAAACACACCCAGTCTGTGCAACAGTGTTTCTGTGCCACGCACTCACTGTCACATACACATTCTCCCAGTCTCTGTGCCACACACACTGCCGCACACACTCACTCTGTGCCACAGAGTCTGTCTCTCACACACAAAGTGTCTCTTTCACACACACACTCACGCATTTTCTCTTTCTCTCTGTAGCCCCAGCCCCACCCTTTCCCCCTGAGGTCCCACCTCTAACCACGTACCAAAATTTGTGAACTGCCCCCCCCCCGCAAAAATTATTGCCCACTGCTGTCATAGAGGGGCTGTATGATACAGCATAATAACACAACAAGAACTGCAGCTACAGCCATTTCCTAATACTTTTCATATGAAGGATCCAACTATTTTATTTGCTTGTGCAACAAGAGCTGTTTCCAGGTAGGGAGCTGATGAATCATTTTATTTTAAGACAACTTGGTTTCTTTGGGAGTAAAGCACATTCATTGAGTTGCCCTCATCCCCTCAGATGAATCTAAAATTCCAGAAGTCTTTTCATTGAACAGGGCTTTACTCGTCCTACATTAAGAACACTTGTTGAAGTCTGGTGACTCCTACGGTGCATATTAATTAGACAGGGACGCTGACTTCATTCTTACCTGTATTTGTTTCTCATATCACTAAGTTTTAGCTTCAGCATTTCAGTAGCTGGGATTAAAAGAAACATGTGATCAGATTGGATGATACATCACTAAAGATGTTTTTAGCTTGTGAAATCACCTTTAATCAGAACACATTGCCGTACAGTTCATTATCAGTGATATGACTCTCAAAAGAAGACCCAGCATTAGTCAAATATCATTCTCGAAAAAATAGAGTAGAAAGCCCTAACAAAGGAAAAGTGGGAAGATTGGTTTTGTTTTGTGTTTTTAATAAAGAAAAAGGGAATACAAAATTGCTGTCACTTGGGGATCTACATCCCATTTACTTTCAGTGGGACTAAAGACCTTAAGCCACTTAGGGCCTTTGTATTTTACCCATGATGAAAATGTGCCTATTCTCTTACCTTTTGTTCTAGATTAGGCATGGAACATGATGGGCAGGGCAACAGGTGTGGGGATGAGGTCCGATTGGGGAGCATCATGGCTCCTCTTGTCCAGGCTGCGTTCCATCGCTTCCACTGGTCTCGCTGTAGCCAACAAGAGCTAAACAGATATCTACAGTGAGTAACATACGAAGCTGACTCTGCCTTTGGCTAGGAAGTTTTTGAAAATGTCTCTGAGTGTTGTATTTTAACTTTGTGCTTTTATTAGCTACTAAAAGGGATTTAAAAAAAAAATCCCTTCCTGCTTGAAACAAGCCTCTTTTTCAGGAGATGCTAATAACAAAAGCTCAGGTTGATTTTTCATTTCATTATAGCTATTATTGATATTGAAATTTGATAATACACTTGAACCTCCGCACTCTGAGTGTCCCTAATCCAGGAACACCCGTGGTACAGAGAAGGAACAAAGTGCGTGCTGCTTGTCTCCTCCCCCAATCTGGGGGAATGGCAGAGCAGCAACATGCTTCCTCTATGGTTTTTCCCTGCTGCTTCCAAAGGGTGGGGGGTGCAGGGTGCCAGGTACACACCCCACCACCATCCCCCTCACGCCCAGATCCTGCAGTCCCTCCCCAGCCTGGCAAAATCTTTAATCTGGCATACTCTGTTTCCCGGGGTTGCTGGATTAAAGAGGTTCCAGGGTATGCATGCTGTCATCCTAGAATCTGCAAGCAAATATCATTACTGGTCGTGTGACGAACTTGCTTCCACCCAGGCTGCAGCTGATGGAAACCCTGTCTCATTAATCTGAGTAACACTTTTCCGTTGGAGCTGGATAATTGACTGCAAGTCTGATGGGTAGCAGTAACACATCAGCAACATTTCCAAATACTAAAGCTGTGCTGAGCCAGTTGCAAGGGGAAATTTTGCCCTCTGATATGTGTGCAGGCTTCCCTTTGTCTTCGGAGTCAACCTCTCAAGAACACCAAAAGGAAGAATTTGGCCCTCTACGGCTTTCTTTCTTTACCTTTAATAGGGTTACGATATTTGACACTCCTGAGAGGGATATATATCTATATATCTATATATATATCTATATAACACATTAATACAACATGAGTTGGTAGATACTGATACAGATACACTGCCTTTCAGGAGTGTCCTCTTTTTTGGAAGTTCAAATATGGTAACCCTACCTTTCAATACTCTGTCATTACAAAGGCCGATCCCTTTCCCATGCTTTCTGCCAGTCTCCTCTTTGTTTCTTTCCTGCTTACAGGAAAACCATCAACTTGAAACATAATTTTTAAGAACAACTAGTAAATAACTTGTCCTATTTCTGTGTCCTTGTTACGGGGCAGGCACTCACCCCCACGGTGCCTCCCATTGATCACTCAGGGAATCAGCACCTCCCAGGGAACCCCCAAACCTCCTGTACCCCCCTTGCCTCAGTGACCCACTGCCTCTTACCTCAGGGGCAAACTGCCATCTGAAATGGCCACTCATCATTGGCAAGGGGGTATGGACCTGCTGCCTTCTCCTGCCCTGGCTTCCTCCCTGCAGCCCTAGTACCCTCAGGCATTACTTCAGGCCCTGAAGCCTGGGATCAAGGTCAGATCAGAGTTCCCCAGCACTGTTCTGTCTCAGGAAGCCTCTACCTTCCCTAGCAGTCAGGTCCCTTCTGCTCCCCAGCTAAAGCAAGAGTGTCTGTTCTCCTTCAGCCAGGAGCCCTTTTTTACACAGCCCCAGCTGGGCCCTGATTGGCTGCATCTGCCTCAGCTGTGTGCTCCACCCTCTCAGCCTTCTTCCAAGCCTGGGTTTTAACACTTAAAGGGCCGGTGCGGGGCAGACACCCCACCGCAGTCTTCCTATCAGTGGATGTGTTTTTAAAATCACATTTTTCCAATTTTAAAAAAAATCTTTTTCTGTCTCTGGCTGCTGTGTGAAAGACATACAAACCACAGGGAAATCTATTAACTGAATATACTGGGGAGACTCTGAAAATGACTAGAAAAAAGTTGCAAAATACATGAAATAAACCAATTGGTAGAATCCACTCTTTATTGTCTCTCTTTTTTTTTAAGTTACGATATTTGAAATGTTATTTTTGGCAATAATAGTTAAAAAATTATCAGGGGAAAATGTACTTTTTTTCATTTAAGTCCCTTTAAGCTATTTGTGTTAAATGAAAGTAATCTGGGCTAGAGTTCGAATTCATTTTTAAGCATCTGCTACAGTTATATGCTTCTATGAATATAAATATTGCACAGATAAGAAACACATATGATGTCTTGTTCTAATGTAGACCTTGACTCAAAATTCTGTCCTTCATTCATTGAGATCACCTGACTCACCCAAATAATTGCCAGATAAAGGGCAGTCCTGTTCTTTTTATAGAATCCACAAGGAATTTGATCCTAATGGACTTTTCGTTGCCATTTTTTGCAAGAACAACTTTTGTGAATATGATGAATAATGGCATAAAACATGAGAGGAAAATGATGGACATAAAAACAGAGAAATGAGTTTGTTAAATTTAACTTATTTTGTGATATCAAAAGATAATACTAGATCAAATATGAATACAGAAGGGATAGGGCCCATCATATGATACTTGAGAAAGTAGCTTAGTCAGCCATTACTGCTTGCAACAGTTTGGCTCTCCTGTGGTCCAGGAGTCTTCCCCATGTATGTTTCAAGTTCGTGTGTTTGCAGTGGGGACCTACAAATGTTTAAGACACCAAGAGAGTCAGCAATAGGAACACCTCCTCCCTCCCACAAACACACACACAAAAACACTCATGAAGGAAGTCCTGTCTGAATCTCATAAAGAGAGGAAAGCTGTCAGAAGAAATGTGGAGATGGATCAGCCCTATGATTTAATAAGACAAAGGCCAAAAAGTACACTTGCTTGTACGTGAACTTGCTTCTCCTGGACTAAAGCATGGGAATGTATTATGGAACTCAGCAATATTCATGGATGGCAGTCCTGACTTTAGTTTCTAAAGCTTTACTTGAAAGGCAGCAGGCAAGAAAAAATTCCACAAATGGCAAATTAATTAAATCTTTTCTTCTCAGCCTCATTTGCAGAGGATTCTTTCTTGAGCCTTTTCTTGTCAGATAGGGACTCTGGGTAATAACAGAAATATATCTGCAAGCTAAATGGATATTATAATGGAAAGGTATAAGAAAAATAAAAGATTGAATGCTGTCCCATGTTAAATGCAGATACAGCATGGTAAATACCATATAAGCATAAGTGAAATGCTAACTATTCTTTATGAACCAGTATCTGAGAAATTATTCCTTGTATTTTGCTTGGAATGAAAATTTAATGAAGCCACAAACACTATAAAAGTCTCATGTTCCTGTCTATTATTGCAATTTTTGCCTGTTGCAGTTCCTATGATTGTCTGCGCGATGATCCTTTTGAACATGATTGGCCTTCCCTTCCCCAACTGCCAGGAATTCACTACTCCATGAACGAGCAATGTCGTTTTGATTTTGGTTTGGGCTACATGATGTGCACAGCTGTAAGTAGATAGCTGAATTCTGCTGTTCCTCATCCAGGTTGTAATTGTCCTTGAAATTAGATTAAGAAGAACATTATAGTTTGGGATTCTGATTTTAGATTTTAATGGATAAACAGTGATTTAAAAAACACCCTGCTGGGGAGGGGGAGAAGAAATCAGTGATTATCCAATAAACATGGGAAAAACACCAAAAATAGTTACTTGCATCTAAGAGCTAATCTACACAGAGCAGTAATGTGGACAATAGAGGTGTGATTTCTAAAGTGCACTAATGTGTTGCAGATTAGTTGATCTTTTTTAGACCCTTCTTATGCACACGAAAGGTTCTGCAGCACACTTTAACATAGTGCTTACCTTAAAGTGCTCTAGGGAACGTTACAAAGAAATTATTCATTACGGTATATACTGCTGTCATGAGTAATGTAATATATGTGACAGATATTGCAACTGTATGCCATGTCTTTGGAGAAACATATTGGATTAAGGTTATGAATGATTTATGTATCGCTGTGGGCCAGGGATTATAAGCAACTCTGGTGTGGAGAGATTGCATTTAGCTCCTCCAGGAATCACTCAGGTTGTAAACACCTCCAGGGAAGTACCGCCCCCTAAAGAGGCTTGCATATACTGGCGCAAACTGGGTTTTCCAGAAATCAACAGATAAAAGAAGGGCTTTGGGCAGAACAAAGCTTCATTTAAACTGACTCGGGACCTTCTTTCTGATCCAAGGGGGGGCCCAATTAAATATGTGTTTAAATCTATCTGTTCATTGTTTTTGTTCCATTTTCTCTGCAATGTTTTTGTCTTACAAGAAAGGGGGCTTACTTAGGCAGAACAGGGTGGTAATGTGTAAATGCTGGCAATATGCTGGTCATAGTTGTTGGAGAGAGAGCTCAGGTCTTTAGGCTGGCTGGCTTGCTGGAGGTATCACAGTATAAGGCCGGGAGCTGTGCAGCCATAACCTCCCCCTCAGAAGGAATGGGAGAAGAGTCTCTACCTATAGACATGTAGCCCAAGGTCCAGCAGGCTTCAGGAGCAGCCTTGGGAACTACAAGCCATGGATTACAAACTGCAGCATTTTGGGAGAACTTCCTGGTTCCTGCTAGGAAGTATCCTCTGTGCCCTTCCCTTCCCCCACAGCAGGGTCTTAGCGCTGCCCAGGGCCGCATTATGACTTTCGTGGGCCCCTTCCTCCATAAAAAAAAATATTAAAAATTATTTTTGATATAACTTTAAATACTTCAACATTTTATTTTTTTTCTGTTTTAGGCAAAATTTAATAGATTTTCATGGGTCCTAAAAGTTTCATTTTTTTCTGATGTGAGAAAAAAATTAAAACATTTTCTTCGACCCTAAAAGTTCATTTTTTTTCTTCTGATTTTAAAATAAATTAAAACATTTTCGTGGGCCCCTAAAAGTATCGTGTGCCATAGGCACTGTGCCTACTGTGCCTAATGGATAAGTCGGCCCTGGCACTGCCTGAGCTGGGCGCATGCAAGCTGCAAGCAGAGAGGAGGCTGCTGAACCAGAATCCTGTTCTACGTTCTTTACAGAATAAAGCCTGTTCCGGGTGGTTTGCCTGAGTGGTCTTGTCTGAGGTGCACACACCCAGATACACAACGCAGAGCACACAAAGGAGCCACAGGTTTACTCACCCAAAGTTGTGTAAAAAGGCACAAGGCTTCCCCTATGGGAAATAACCTCATACTGGGCTAGTGAACAGGAGGGCTACAGACAGATGCTGGTTGGAGGCCTAACCCCTGATTGGGCGTACCTGGAATGGACCATGGAAGTGGGGAATATAGGTGAAATTAGCCTGAAGCTGTGACAATACATATTACCCATTACAGTATATATAACAAGGGAGCCCCCCTCCCAACCTCTTAATTTTTGACATCTACATAAATCTCAAAAATTGCTACAAATAAGTCCTGCAGATGAAACTAATAAATACTGCAAAACAGAAGTGCTAATTATATGGAAGCCTGCCAGGAAGGGTGGTATGCCCAGCTAACTGTAAACAGGAAATAATAAACAAACTTCAATGTGACAAGGAAACTCTTACTCTTATTGGGTCTTTTTTTTAAAATCAGAGGTCAAGACATTACTATGTGCTAATTTCATTAGCAATGCCAGGCTTGAAACACAAAGTCTGCGTGCCATTTAGCCTGCAAATGCACTGTGCTGGTGGCTGCTTACTTCTCTTTTGCAAAACTCCCTCCTAGGCTAGAGAGGATCAAACATGCGTGGTGAATATAATAAGACATGCTCTCCCCCTAGTGCCCAGAGCAGAGAGCCACAGGGAGCAGCCAGCCGCTTAAAGTGGCATGAGGCTGCTCTGTGCCTGAGGGTCCTGGCGGAGTAGCCCATGGGCTGGATTCAGTGGCTTTGCTGGCCTGATCCGACCTGCAGGCCAGATCTTGCCCGCCCTGGTCTACTGCCATCTAGCGCATGTAGCTCATCACAAGGTGGTTCATTGCCCTTGTCCATTCGATCCTGTGGCATTAAGATGAACCCACTCTCACGTTTCCAGCCTCATGCCACTCAGGACAGAATTCCACTACCAGAGTCAGTGATGTTGCATGAAAACATTACTCAGCTGGGACCTGGCCACAGAATATTATTAAATGGCCTTTATTACTCAGGGATAACATCTGCCTTTTCCAAAGCTGGATGAAAACAAACTACAGAGCATATTTCTAATAGAATTCTGGCTCAGACATTTCCAGAAGCAACATGTGCTCTGCTTTTTTTGCATCCTAGTTCCGTACATTTGATCCCTGCAAGCAGCTGTGGTGTAGCCATCCCGATAACCCTTATTTCTGCAAAACAAAGAAGGGGCCGCCACTGGATGGGACCATGTGTGCACCTGGAAAGGTGAGACTGCATATGGCTTATTTTTACACTACAGGACATGCACGTATGTGTTTGCGCATTTGGGGGATTTCATCAAGAACCAAGGAACGAGATGGCAGTGTTCTTTCTGGTTTGACCTTCTTAGAATGTGTGGGCAATCTGGCACACTCAGTTCAGAGGCAATACAAAAAAGGTCCACAAAAGTGGGAACATTGAAGGCTAATTCGTTGTTAGTCCTCAGAATTGTGTTCACTGCAGACCGCCAGAAAAAGACAGAGAAAGTTGTGAATTAGAAGGATTGTATGGATCTGATTCAAGTGCAGATGCCAGTGTCTTATAAAGCGGACTATAAAATAATGGAGTTGGATAGTCATTGTTATATAATGGTTCTCAGGGAATGAAGGGAAGTATTAGGAGTTTTGGAAATGGGGGAGAGAAACTTGCAGATGGCAAAGGTTTGGGCTGGTTCCTATTCTTTTGAAGCCACTTTACTCAGCCCTACCATATAAAATTATCAGTTAACCTTTTACAGACCTAACTGCATGCTCATTAAGGGTCTGATCCCAAAACCTATTAACATTAATAGCAACACTCCTGCTAACACCCCTGGGCTTTGGATCAATCAGTCTGTCTTTTGGGGGAGGGGGGTGTTACCACTTGGAAAGGATTTTTCTAGATGGTGTTAAAGTGACACAGTTTCCCCGATGGACCACATAATTTGGACAGCAAGTAAATCATGTTAGCAGCTGCTGCTGTGGCTTGAAATTTCTCCTTTTGGGTAAAAATGTCATGTGTGGGTCTAAATTCTTTCCCTCTGTACACTGTGATCTGTTGGAACCAATCGCTTTTCTTTTTTTCCTCCCCAGATGATTCCTATCCTGTAACACCCTATTACCTCTGGGAAATGTGTCAATAAAACTTGAAAAATGAAACTTTTTAGTTAAATAGCCATGGCTTTCCTTTTGGTTAAAAATATAAATTTAGCTATTTGTGCAATTAATAAATATAACAAATATGCAGTATTGAACATAATCTACATTGGAAAATGCTTTCTTGTTTAACTGTTGTTACTGTATAGCACAACATTTGAATGTCAAAGTAACTCATTTCTTTATAATATTTATAAAATTTTGTTCCAAATATGCTATTGAATGGACAAAGCAATTCAGAACAAACTTTACTAATTGAACCTGACTTGGTTGGTGAGAAGGAAGGAGGTCTCTTCTATTTCTCTTTTCTATTACTGTAGTTAGGCAATTAAATTCACTATGTTGCCAGGTAGCTAGTGAGCAGAGACAGAGGAAAAAAATGGGAGCCATCCATAATACATGGCAGGAGAAGGTTGAATTTTGAATGCAATCAAAATAATACTCTTTGGTTATATTGAAGATAGTACTTGTATCGTAGATAGTATGTGAACTGTTTGTTGTTCTCATACGGAACTGGCACCCTTTGGAACAGCTGATACTGCTGTATGCATTTGGGATAAAGTCCCAGCTCCATTGCAGACAACAGCTTAACACCCATTTCATCCTCAGTTATTTACTTCATTAGACAATTAGTTAAGGCAAGGGATAGCTGCCATTTTGTCACCTGCTAAGTATTCAACGTTCCTTTCTTGAGTTCTGCCTTGAAGCATATCAGCTTGTACTTCTGGAGCTTCATCTGGAGGAAGGTTAATAAAAAAAACCCAAACAAATAACAAACAGAATTTCATCTTTTCTCTAACAATCAAGACTATTGTGCTTGGTTTCACATGGATGAACAGAATGCACGTGCCCGAGGTCTGTAACATGATTTTGCATTAAATGTTTTTATGAAACTGGAGAAAAATACAATTATTTTCATTTTGCTTGCTCTCCCTTTCTCATGGCCCATCAGTTCACTTCAGTGCTTCACACAAAAATTGGAAGAAACAAAGGACATTAACAAGCTGTAATAGCCTTGTTCTTGCAACCATATAGTCAAGGATCGGCCAAATTTTCCATTATAAACAAAGATCTTCAGGATTTTATGCCCTTCGGCTGAAATGTTGCATACTGAGTTTCAGGCTGGAGAAAATTTTTACAGCTAACAGTATAAATTGGCTTTTTTTTTTTTTTTTTTTAAGTACAGGGGAAAGATGCAAGAGAGTTTATAATAGATAATAGAACTATCCCTCAGGACACTTCCAGATTTTTTTGGTCAACATTTTGTATTCTTTCAAGAGATCCTTAGAAAATTATACAGGAGGGACCTCCTTGGTCTGTGACCCTGGCGACCTGAGCAGTCTTTGAACCATGGAGTTGGCCAGATCAGGGGACGTCAGGGCTCTCTTTCTGACAGTCAGCCCTGGGCACTGAGCTCTGCTCCTGGCCACAGCGCTGTGCTCCCCACCATACCGGTCCTGCTGAACCTCCGGAACCTAGCCAGCTGGGGCTCTCTGGTTCAGCAATATCTTTGGTCCTTCCAGATTTTAGAGGTTCAACCTGTATAAAATAAAAAAAATACATTGTTAAGTAATATTCAAAAAACTGAGCTGAACCTTTCTTCACAAGAGCGTGAGTTTTTAGAATGTCCTTAAATTTGAATTTGCTTGCTTCTAAATTTGCGCATTATATTTATCAGGAAGGCAAGGGTACTTGATGGTTCTGAATATAGGCAAATCAGATGAATTCCCTGCCACCTTGTCCTTGCTTCTTTGCCCCTATTTTTGATGCCTGCTCTCTGATCACTCATTTTGGAATATACCAAGATCTTTTTAATCTAATAGATTATGTTGGGAGGATGATATTGTGCCATTCACACAGTACAGAGAGGAAAGTACAGCCCGTCCTTTGCAATTCCCTTTTATATGAAGTGCAAGGACCCACACTTCTTCCTACCTGATCAGAGTCTAAGGAAAAAAAAAACAAGTTGAAATTTTGTCTACACATGGAAACTTTGTCTACAAATTTGGAATGATGTCAGGCAAAAAACAGAACAACCATAATCAGCTAAAAGTGTTGGTTGAAAAAAATCCATTTGTTTCCCATTTCTGAGATTTGCAGCTATCATCACTAATTCCTAGTTTCCATTTTAATACTGGGCCAATCCAAACACTGCTGGTGTGTCACGAAAACATGCTGGCGGAAGGAATTGGATGCCAGAAATGGTTATGATGTAGTTTTGGAGACTAACAAAGAGATTTTCACCAGAGTGTTGCTTGCAGAGTACTGATAGCTGCTCTCTGAACCTTGCCAACCACAGTTGATCTTGCTGAACAAAATCTAATCTAGCCTGTCCTCTCCTTCATGGAAGAAACAGTCAGGGGACCAAGACCACCTATGATAATGACAAAATGACCAGGACGTTTTCAGCAGAAGTGATATGGCAACATAACAGTCTTCATTCTGAATTCCCAGCTTGTATCTTAGACAGGGCTCTGAAATTAAGGAGTGAAAGAACAAACTGTTACATTTTCTTAAATCTGACATGTTTGTCTGATCCAGCAAGATTTTCCAAAACTCATCCACAGTTTCCAGCACCAGTCTTTTGCCTATCAGTAGGGCCCTACCAAATTCACGGCCATGAAAAGTGCATCATAGTCTATGAAATCTGGTTCCCTCCTCCCCCTCTCCCAACCCCCATGAAATCTGGTCTTTTGTGTGCTTTTGCCTTGTATTATACAGCTGTCATGGGGGAGATTAGAATTTCTTAAATTAGGGGATCCTGCTCTAAAATGGGTACAGAGGGTCATATGGTTATTTGGAGGGGCAGATTGCCACCCTTATTTCTGCACTGACTTCGGAGCTGGATGACCGGAGAGCAGCAGCTGCTAACTGGGTGCCCAACTCCAAAGGCAGCGCCCACCAGCAGCAGTGCAGGTGTAAGTGTGGCAATGCCATTCCATGCCACCAATGTTCCCTGTAAACTGAGTGCTTGGGCAGTCACCCAGGAGAGATTCAGATGCTCCCCAGCTGATTAGCAGAGCACCCACCACCGGCAGCATGTGTTTCTACTGGTGGTACACATCCACACATGCCTTGGTGCATATAACAAAATTTATTCTGACATGGATGGAAAAAATAGAAGGAACACTGCATGCCACCCTGACTTCTGCGGTGCTGCTGATGGGGGCTCTGTCTGCAGAGCTGGGATCCCTCTCAGCAGTCATTGCTCTCCAGGTGCCCAGCTCTGAAGGCAGTGCCACTGCCAGCAGCTGTGCAGAAATAAGGGTAACAATAGCATAACCCCAATACAATAACCTTGTGACACTACCCCCCTCCCTCAACACACTCATACAAAACTCCTTTTTGGGTCAGGACCCCTACAATTACACCACTGTGAAATTGCTGATTTAAATGGCTGAAATCATGAAATTTGCCATTTTAAAAATCCTATGACTGTGAAATTGACCATGAATTTGGTAGCCCTTCCTGTCAGTTTATCTTCAAATGCTTCCATTTGAAGCCCAATATGCTTGTAGGAATTACTGGAAAGAATTACTCTAAAGAGTTTGACTTTGCCCCTTCCAGCACTTTCAAATGGATTTCCATTGAGCAAATGAAGACATTTAATCCACTGAATTTTGTTCATTCACAAAAGGCTGAGAGCTCCGTCTTTTTAGTGATGAAATGACAAAATATTTTCCTGACTTCTTCCTTCCCAGGTGGAAAAGGAAATATTACTGTGAAAAACCCTGCCTTTTGTCATGCAAAATATTGATTTTTGTTACATGTTGTGGAGAACTTGTTTTGCATTGCAGCAACATCTCATTTTTATCAGTATGGTGAGAGAGCTCTGAACAAGGAGGAATTGCAGGATCTGGCCCTGTACTACTAAAAATAAAAACTTTGATCTTGCAATTGTTTACACATGAACTTTAATACTATGAAATCTGAGTAGTCCCATTAACTTTCATGAGACTACTCCCATGTGCAAAGTAAAGCATGTGCACAAATTCTTGTGGCATAGGAGTCTTAATATGAAGTTGTGTATTTTGCATAAATTCCTTATCTGCAGATAAGGAACAACTATACAAAGCTTAAATCTCCTTAATGCATTTTGACCTAAAAAAGCATGTGTTTTCCAGCTGATGATTTATTTACTTGTGTCTGATTCTCTTAGCCTCAGGCTTCTCTAACTGCATGAAGTCATTATAAATCTTCTGGCGTGTTTTTTTAAACTAGCTCTTTTTGGTTGAGACATTTGCTTTGGCTCAGACAGCTAGCCCTTCCCCATGAGAAAGAAACAAGGAATAAAAGAATTTTTACAAGGAGAATCTATAATCCTTTTGCTTTCTACAAAGGGTAATGCAATGGCTTATGCCACCTGGCTGTCTTTTATTTTGTTCAAAAGCTTCAGAGAAGTAGCCGAGTTAGTCTGTAACTGGAAAAACTTAAACAACAAATAGCCTTGTAGCCCCTTAGGGGGTGTCTAGACGACAGGGTTTTTTTAAAAAAAAGTGGCCTTTTTTCGAAAAAACTTCACCTGCGTCTAGACTGCAGCCACGTTCTTTCGAAAGTAAATCAAAAGAATGAGGCAGTTTTTTTGACTGCTGAAAACTTCGTTTTACGAGGAATAACGCCTTTTTTCGAAAGCGCTCTTTCAAAAAAAGGTACTATGTAATGCAAACTGTGCTTTTTCGAAAGAGAGCATCCAGACTGCCTGGGTGCTCTCTTTCGAAAAAGTGGCTTGCTTTTTCGAAAGTACTGGTTGTAGTCTAGACGCTCTTTTTCGAAAGAGGCGTGCAGTCTAGACGTAGCCTTAGAAACTAACAAAACATGTAGATGGTATCACGAGCTTTCATGGGCACAACCCACTTCACTTTTATTTTGTTGCTTGAGAGAGAGGTAAGAACCCTGGTATATTTCAGTGCCAGTGCCAGTGACATTATTCTTGAATTTTGCCACATAAAGCACAGATCCAAGCACACAGTTGAGTTAGCAGCTATTTTCTTTCCTGGCACCATTTTAACAAGAAGATGATCCAATTGATCGTTTTGTTTTGTTTCCCCTCCTTCATCAAATCAAGGAAATCATTAAAAAAGTTGACCAAGAAAAAAGTATTTTGATGAGGCTTATGTACACTTGGGGCAGTCCAGGTAACTGCCCACTGAAAAAGAAGACCTCAACTTCCCTCAGGGTATGTCTACACTTGCAGCCTATTTTGGAATAGGGCTGCAAATGTAGGCATTCGGAATTGCAAATCAAGCCCGGGATTTAAATATCCTGTGCTTGATTTGCATCTTCCCGGCCGGGCACCTTTTTTTTTTTTTTTTTTTTTTAATTTACAAGCCTGGAATAACTGCCCGCGTCTACACGTGGCAGTGAAACGGGTGTTTGAAATAAAGCCCTATTTCGAACTACCTGTTATTCCTCCTGCAATGAGGTTTAACAGGTAGTTCAAAATAGGGCTTTATTTCGAACGCCCGTTTCACTGCCGCGTGTAGACGCGGGCAGTTATTCCAGGCTTGTAAATTTCAAAAAAAAAAAAAAAAAAAAAAAATGGTGCCCGGCCGGGAAGATGCAAATCAAGCGCAGGATATTTAAATCCCTGGCTTGATTTGCAATTCCGAATGCCTACATTTGCAGCCCTATTCCGAAATAGGCTGCAAGTGTAGACATATCCGCAGGAAACAGTTGGATACATTAGTCACCACAAAAGCTGTCGCTATGTCTACACTACGAGGGTATTTCAAAATAAGTTATTTTGAAATAATAACTCCTGAAATAAATATTTCGAAAAAAGCTTATTCCTCTTCACAAGCAGGAGCTATTATTTTGAAATAACAAGCCCATTATTTCGAAATAACAGGCTGGGTAGTATGGATGCTTGCCTTGTTATTTTGAAATAAGGGGAGTTATTTTGAAATAACTCCCCAGTGTAAACATGTCCTGTGAGAATACTTTACTCGCCACTCAAAGAAACTTGTATTCTCTGTAAGCTATGCGCTTGTGTGGCCACTCAGAAGAGATTCAAATGCTGCCCAGCCCACTGATTTTTTTATTTCTACTGTTCGCACATGCCTCGGAGCACATAAAATTATTCCGCACATGGATAGAAAAAATCTGCACATGGATGGAAAAGATTCGAGGGGACATTGGCCATGATGAGGAAGTCAAAATCAGTCTCTCCTTGGTAGGATATCAGCACAGCATGGAGGAGATTGAGAAGCACAAACCTAGCCTACATGCAAGGACTATCTTACAAATGTTTGAACCGAAAAACTAAGATGTGCCCTAAACAGAGCAAACAACACCTACCTCTAGTAACTGAGGATCAGACACAGAAAGAAGGTTTACCAATGCTTTCCTGAAAATTCATTTGGAAATGCCCGTGTCCCTTTGAACAGGGATTCTCAACCATTTTCTTTTTGAGCCCCTGCCCGGCCCCCGACATGCCATAAAAACTCCATGGCCCCTCTGTGACACAACAACTATTTTTCTGCATAGAAAAGCCAGGGTTAACATGAGGGGGACGCAATTAGGGCAGTGCTTTGGGGACCCCCCTGAAGCTAGGCTGCTCAGGCTTTGGCCCCAGGTGGGTGGGGCTCAGAGCAGCTTTCTACCCTGGTCCCCAGTGAGTTTAATATCAGCCTTATTTGGTGACCGCCTGAAACCTGCTCACAGCCACCATGGGGGGCTTGGACCCCCAGTTGAGAACAGCTGCTTTAGAAACACACTGGCATGGTCTTGGCCTCTATACCTTTTGCTTCAAAGAACAGCTGGAATCAGCACTGGAACTTTTACTGTAATAGATTTAAACTTCCTCTCCTGGAAATTGCACTTGTTTTTGACTATCCCTTCTGCCAGAAAAAGAGGCAAGACTATAAGCAGAGTTGTCTCCTCTTCTACTCAGAAAACAGTTAATGTTTACCCTCCCTTTTTTTCCTTTCTTACCAAAAAACAGTTTGTGCTTGAATGTCAGTTACATAATTAAAATGAAAACCTCTGCTTTTGCTAGAGTAGAGGTTCCAACTGGCCCTTCTCCAGCTGATTAAGAAGTTAACTAGGTTAATGGTGGGAAGGAAAGAATCCAGTTTCCTTCATTACACGGCAGATCAAGCTATTTATAATTGACATCTTCACGCTCCTTCCCCTTGCAAAAGTAGCACCATGCTGGAGTCTGTTGCGGATCTTGGTCTCCTGTGCAAGCGTCCCCTGCAAACTCTTCTCCTTTCAACCCTAAATGAGAATTGGCAGAGCTAAAGATGACTCATTTTGCATGTTTTTTGATGGCTAAACTTCAGCTTCCATGTTTACCATGTGGAGACTGGCAATCAACAGAGGACTCACTGCTCCTGTGAAAAGTGAGACCGTTTCTTTTCTGGGTGCAACAGTTCATCACTTCTATTAACTCACCATTTTGTGAGCCAGTCAGTGCTTCAGATGGGTGGTTTTAGTAGTGGTTGCATCCTACCCCACTTCTCCCTGCTTTTGGCTGAAAAAAATGGGGAAAAGTTTAAACCATGCCATCATTTTTGGAGGGGGTGCGCTGCGTGACTTTCATCTCCCCTCCCTTCTGCTCCTTGAATTCAAGCGCTAGCTCATTTCCGAGTAAGCTGTATATATGCAGTTGATCTCCTATATCAGGCTGGGTGGTTTGGGAATAATGTGTATATTACACATCCGGGTTCGAGGCTTTGACCATGTGAGAAGGATTTTTAGACAATTGCAGACCAGGAAAGATTAAATGTCATCTTCTCTCAAACAAGGTTGAAATTTGGACTGATAAACCGATGCATGCTTCCACGCAGGTCCCAGCCACCTTCCAACTGTTGATCAGACTAAAACAGTATCAGTAAGGAATCTGAGAAGGGTGCCACATTGGCCTTTCAAATTCTTATGAAGCTAGGGAAAAAATATGGATTTTTTGCATTTCTTCTGTGGTGTGTTGGTTTATCTGATGTTTTCTCAAACAGCATGAGAGAATTAACATTCGCAAGGCTAAAGAAAATTCACCATGAATGGCTTTTGTTGGTAAATCATCTCCTTCATAAAGCTTTTCAGCAATAATGTGTACATGCTACTTTTTGTTTCTTAACTTCATAGCATTTTTTACTCATATCTTTAGATGTGAGCCCTTAGGAGCAGAGAATTGGGTTTTGTTTAGGTTTAGTTTATCTGTTTTAGAGCCCTGTGTATATATAGTCCAATGCCCCAGTTTTATTTTGGTATAAGGCATCTGGCATCGAGGACCAAATACTGAGACCGCTGAGCAGTTGAGATCAATGATACTGTCCAGTTATTACATGATGTTAGTGAGGGTGTTGCAGTCTGGCCCTTTATTGACTCTCACGGTCTTCTGTAATAGATGTGATCCCTTAATTATGCTTTGACTTAGTGTATTTTACAGTCACGATAATCAACAATTTATATCCCATTTCTCCTCTATTTGTGCGAGTTGTTATCTAACCAAATTATTGATACAATAAATAATCTGAATAGTGATTCAAAGTGTCACTAAACAATTCAGCCTATCAACAAAATACATCATGTCACAATTTTACGAATGATTCCCCTTTTTATTTAGTTTATTGATGATTGTCCATCACATCTAATAATTTATCTTCCTGAGCACTAACCACTCTCCACTATAAGGAAGCTTTTGTGTTATAAATCTTCTCTTTTTGTTTTTGCTGGAAGCATGCATTTGGCCATATGCTCTGCTTGTACTAGCTGCCAAATTCTTGGATTCGAAGGCTTGTTAAGCTGTGTAAAATGTTGTTGTTGACTTGAATGAGAAGAAATGTAAGTGAATGATTGCACTTGTTGGTATGGCCATCTGTGTGTGGGAGCCAGGCCTCTCACCTTGACGGGAACTGTTAAAACAGACAAACTGCAGTGTCAGTGGAGTGTAAAATAATTACTTGTTCTAAAATATCTGGCACTTACATTTCCTCAGTGTGACTGTTATATAAGCAGGAATAATGAAAAGTAAGGGGCAATTTTGCTATCCTTAACTGAGGAAAAACTCCCATTAACTTCTGTGGGAATCTTTCTTAAGGACTGGAGAATTTGGCCTTGACCTATTAGAGGGTCTCTTTGAAGAGGGAGGGGAGGAAGTTTAGGAAGGGTGCAGCTTTCAAACTTTTTAGGACCTGTGCTATGCTATGCTGTGCTGTGCTATACACATTGAACCTGTATGGTCCGGCAACACCTGTGGTCCGGCAAGACCATGGATGTCACAGGACCAGAAAGCCCTAGACAGAGAGGTTGCCAGTGACTAGCAGCCCACAGGACCAGTGGCCTGGAGGCAGGGAGCCTGACCAATGAGCTAGCGGTGGGGAGCAGGGAGCTCTACTGGCTGGGACCACAGAGTCCTGCTGTGGCTGAAGTAAGGCCAGTGCATAGAAAAGCTCCACTGCTGGGAGTGTGGAGTCCTGCTGGATGGGGGTGTAGAGCTCTGCAGCAGCCTGAGTAAATTAATTGTACAACTGAAGTCGACGTACCTTGTTTCTAATTTCCCCACCGTCTCACAGTGGGAGGCTGACAGGAGCAAATGCTCCCACCAGCTTTCCTTACTTCTCCCATAAGCAGGAGTACCAGCCACTGATGGCGGGTACCCTTTGAGTTTCATTTGGCGGGTCTTAACTAGACCCGCTAAATTGAACTCCGGAAGATTGATTGCAGCAGTATCAATCTTTTGTTTAGTGAAGACATGGCCAGGGAAATAACTAAACCCTTTCTCCACTGCCTGTTGGAGCCTTTCACTAACATGTAATGTGGACAGGGTGCACATTTCACTGTCTTGTGGTTAGCTAACACAACCAAAAATTTTGTGCAGTGTAGATGTAGCAATAGAGACAGAGAAAACCTTCCAGATCAGAGATTAGTTTCTCTAAGGTATGATTTTTTAGACTTGTTCTCTGCTTTCCCCGCTACCTTTGGAAAATACTTCAAGGTTTAATGATCTCACTATGAAAAGTTGTCCATGTATGTGTGGTCTAGCGGAATGTGCAGAAGGTTGGCCCTGAGTTTTAATCTTGTTCTGCCTCTTTACATGAGTCTTTTTTCCCACTTGTATTTTGAGGATAATAATAACTATCTACCTTGTAAGTTTGAAGTGAGGAATAATTAGTTAATGTCTGGTACAGTACACTGTGCATCTAAATGCTTAGTATTGTTTATTTAATGCCATATGTCTTCCAGTATGTTTGGCTTTGTGATGGCTGGCTTGAGGAGACATACCTACGCTAACTCTCATCAAGCTAATGCACTAAAAACAGAGTGTGGGTGCAGCACATGAGCAATGGGAGGGCTGTCAGTCCTGAGTGGTGTTCCCTGTAAGCTGAGCGTTTAGGTGGCCACCCAGGAAAGATTCAAATGCCATCAGCTGATTCGCAGTATGCCTACAGCAGACAGCGGCTACATCTAGACTACAAAGAAAAGTCGGAAAAAGATACTCAAATTGCAAACGGCAGTGTGCTTTTTCTGCTTTTCTTTCTAAAGAGGCTTTTCTGAAATTTGGTGCGTCTACCTGGTGCCAAATTTCAAAAAAACCTGCTCTTTCGACTCATCCCTTATGCCTCGTAAAATTTTCAGAAAAGTGGACATGTTCCTTGGACGCGGCATTGCTTTTCTGGGATACCTCCGGTATCTTGAAAAGTGCTGCAGTCTAGATGTAGCCAGTGTGTGTTTCTACTGGTGGTGCACATACCTTGGTACACATAACAACATTTATTCTGCACGTAAGTTTAAAAAATTAGAGGGAACATTAGTCCTGACTATCTGCCTATGGTCTTGAATGGGATCATACTTGGGGCAGCTAGTCCCTCCTGATATTTGCACAGCCATGGCTGTGCTCTAGAATGCTCTCTTGGTCAGAGGGAGCATGAATGTGTCTCCTGGAATTGGTAATCATGTCCCTTGCTTGAAGGTTAGACATCCTCTGACACTAATTGTGCACCTCAAAGCTTCCAATGTGGGGGGCGGAGGGGTGTAGCCTTTCCCTCCTCTGCACACAATATTTTATGTACTGTAAGGACACTATGTTGCTGAAAGTATCCCCATCATGGCCAGATAAACGGAGTGCATCTGTGCTATGAGAACCAGGACTTTGGATTTTTGGTTCCAAAAGTTTAAGTTTCTACCACTAGTTGTTGTAAAGTTAGGTTGCAGCCATAAGATGGAGCCATAACATTCTGGAGGAGATTTGACATTCCAGGCAATAGAGGGGCAATGGTACACACTTAGGTCCCAATCCTGCAAGAACTTACGCACATGCTTTTCTTTATGTTAGGTAGAGTTAAATATGGGTATGTTTGCAGGATTGGGACCATAGGCACATCAGGGCAGTGTGGACTCATTCTTATCTTCTGGAGAAGTGAAGAAATTCTTAACCTGTGCCTGCAACCGAAACCTGGGTATTATGTTCAGATTTCATTCGCCATAATAATAGCCAAGTACTCTGAATATGCACTCAAATTTATCAAAGTGACAGCCACATCACATTAATCCTTCCCCTTGTTCTCTTTTAGCACTGCTTTAAAGGTCACTGCATCTGGTTAACTCCAGATATCTTGAAACAGGATGGAAACTGGGGGGCATGGAGTAAGTTTGGCTCCTGTTCTCGATCCTGCGGTACAGGGGTAAAATACAGGACACGGCAATGTGACAATCCACAGTGAGTTCAACGTACACCGGGGTCTGGGGGTTTCCCCTTATATACCATGAATGATTATGGGGGGTTTGCTGTTAAGTTACTGATAAAGTAATGCATCAAAGTCTGTTGCATGCCCAGCATTGGTACAATAGCAGTATACATGGCGAGGCACAGCTTAGGGGAATAGAGAAGAGAGCCGTACATGCCTGAACCCCAGCGTCCCTCCCATGTCTTGAGTGGTATATTTAGTGAAAGGCTCCAGCAATGGGGAAAGGCTCTGGCAGTGGGGAGTAACCAGAGATTTTCCTTGCTCTCTCCCCGCTGACAGAACTTTCTCTGTGGCATGGAGCTGCATGGGGAGTGTCCATACGCAGCACAGCTCTATATATGTAGACCTAACCTGAGAGGCAGACCCCCTGGGCTAGATGCTGCCAAAATTTCTAATGACCCACATTTTGCCTGAACCACTGAAGCTGGTCGTAACAATACAATACATCACAGATATCTTGAAAACATTATTGTATTATTAACATCAATGGAAGTCGAAAGAGTCCCTAAGGGATTTCTAAAAACAAAACACCCCCCCTTGCTTTACTCATTAACACTATAGTTAACCATTATTTCTCTTTCCTATTCGCAGCCCAGCTAACGGAGGCCGTACATGCTCGGGGCCAACCTATGAGTTCCAGCTTTGCAACACTCAAGATTGTTCTAAGGAGTTTGATGACTTCAGAGAGGAACAGTGCAGACAATGGGATCCTTACTTTGAATATCAAAATACAAAACACCATTGGCTCCCATATGAGCATGTCGATGGTTAGTAATTCTCTATCTTGATCTAATGTTGTCTTGGGCCAGGCCTATGCTTACCCCGAGATCGACGCTCCAGAGATTGATCTTCCAGAGTTCAATTTAGCAGGTCTAGTAAGGACCTGCTAAATCAACCGCTGATAGCATCCCCGTTGGCCCCAGTACTTCACAGGGTAATGAGGAGTAAGGGAAGTCAATGGGAGAGTTTCTCCCATCAGCTATTCTCGTAGTTGGAGTTACATATCTTAAGTCGAAGCGATGTCCCAGGCCACACCACTTCCTGTAGCTCCCGTTGGCCAGGAATGGCAATCTGCAGCTAATGGGAGCTGTGATCGCTAGGGATGTAAGTGACTAGTTGACTAGTCGACTATCCGATAAGCACTTCCCTTGACTAGTTCCTTGACTAGTCACTTCCCTCCCCAGCAGAATCAGCAAGAGGGGAAGCAGGAGCCAGTGCTTGGGGGAGCTGGCTTGAAAGCCAGTTCCCCCCAGCACTATCTCTGCAGAGGGCAGGGGAGTAGAGGGGACCGGGCGCGAGCCAGGAATCAGCTGATTCCTGACTCGTGCCCAGTCCCAGATGCTGCGACTCTGCTTTTTAAATGTATTAAGAGCCTGTGGGCTCTTAATACATTTAAAAATCAGAAGTTCAGCAGGGGGAACCTAGCACAAGCCAGCAATCAGCTGTCCCGGCTCATGCTGGGTCCCTTCTGGCTCTTAATACATGTAAAAGGCAGAGCTGCAGTGGGTTTAGCTGCCGGGACTGGGAGCTAACCCTGTTGCGGCTCCCCTGCTTATCAACTAATCGACTCCATCGTCTAGTCGATTAGTTGATTAAACTATATTTAACATCTCTAGCAATCGCCTGTACCTGCAGAAGTGCAGGTAAGTATAGCAGTGACAACCCGCCAAGGATTAACCCTGATGAACTGCTGCCATTTCATTGCCTGCCCCTGCCACAGTGTATTGAAAATATGATGAGTGAGATAAAAAGCAAATGACTTTATGACAGTCAATGGAGCAGCTGCGCATCTTTAAAATCAGAACACTTTGTTCAGTTCCTTAGTATGGATTAAGAATCCTAACTGGCAGCCAAGTTTTCAAATTTTGGCCTCAGCAAAGAGTGGATAATAGGGAACCCAGTTGCCAGAACATCAAATTCTTTGTGAGAGTTGGCCACATCTGGTTTCTCAGATCCCAACAAAGGAAACGTCAATCATTATGCATTCAAAAAGAGAGTTAATGGCAACCAGGAGTTGCTGGCAAAATGCCCATGTTGTTCATGTTCATTGTGTCCGAATTGCTCCCTAAAACAAGTCTCACTTTTGTTTGACTTGTTTTTTGGCTTAACTTGTTTCTTCAGTTCTTGTGCAACCTGGGATTTTAAGAAGAGCAGAAGCAGAGAGCTTCATGGCTTCATTTCAAGATGACCATTTTCTTCCAGACACAGTGGGGGGAAGAACAGTGTGGCCCACAAACCTGTGTGTATGAAATATTCTTCTACAGCACAGGGGTGGGCAATAATTTTTGACCAGGGGCCACTTCAGAAATTTTTGTTTCGGAGGAAACCATGTGGTCCAATATTCTCCAAAGAGTCTTTGGAAACCAGTGTCAGATACCGTGTAGCACTGTAGCTACCCGGGGGCAAAATCCGCCTTTTCAGTGTTATACACAGTGTGGCCAAGGCAGCGTTCCAGTCCTGAACTGCCCCAACGTAGGCCAGCTTACACAGTAGAGAATGCAGCCTCTTAAGAAGTAAAATGGCCTCTTTGGGGTATGTCTACACTGCATTGTAAACCGTGGGTCCTGCTTGAGCGTCCACATTGCCATGGAAACCCTGGCTCTGATTGCTGGGTGTGGGTCTCAGTGCCACGGTAACACGTCTGTCCTACACATGACAGACTCAGCCATGAGTCTCAGAGCCTGGGTTGGCTGCCGTAGGCTTGCAGGGCTTGTGCTATGTGACCAAAAATAGCAGTGGAGACCTGAAACCCGCCCAACTGACTGGCTCCGAGACTTGCAGCTATGAGAAGGAAGAGTGCCAAGGGGGGGGGGGAGGGTGCTGCAGCACCCTGATGTTTTGGGCACCCTGGCCACATGCTCCTGCGATCCAGGGTCCCAGCTGCCAGCCCTGCTGTTCCCCACCCAGGGTCTCCGCTTCCAGCCCCAGTTCCTGCTCGGCTGTCATTCCCTTGCACGAGGGGCTCAGCCATCAGCCCTGGGGCCCACTTAGCTGTTGGTCCCACCCAGGATCCTGGTCACCAGCCCCACTTGTGGGGTGCTGGCTGCTGACCCCAGCTCTAAGGAGGCGGTGAGGTTCTGGAGAGAGGTCGGGGGTTGCAGCTCAGCACCCCCACTCCAAAAATTGTTCCTGTGCCACTGAGCAAGAAACAGTCCCAAGATGAATCCACCGGGTCTTTATTATCCAGCAGTTTCCAACCAAGCCTTTAGAGAGTAATGCTGATAGCAGCGGACCTCTACTGGGAGCAGACACCATGCTCACGGCTGCAGAGAAAGTGATACAGGCCGAGAGCCGTTCAAACCGGCGTTCAGAGCTTGCACTCATGAATGGTTCAAGTTGACTAATAAAACACGGGGTGTTTTGCTTTCTAGCTAAAGAAAGGTGCCACCTGTACTGTGAGTCCAAGGAGACCAGCGACGTTGTGTATATGAAACGAATGGTACACGATGGGACCCGCTGCTCGTATAAAGATCTGTACAGCATCTGCGTGCGAGGGGATTGTTTGGTAAGTAGCAGCACTTCTAACATTTCTCAAGGCTTGCTGCTGCCTCGAAAGCATTAAAATAGTAACTTGAATGTTCTTCTCTGAAAACGGATATTTAAGTGAGTGCCATAACGTTTTGGGCAGTAGAGAGATGTCATTAGAATGACTGTCACAATATTGTGTGTGATATTTGCAGTTGCTTTGCCTGGGAATCGAGTCCAATTGCATCTACCTACACAAGCCATAGTGGTTGCAGTGTTTTTCAAGCTGAACCACGACGGTTAGCTTTCAGGGAAGCTTTTCCTACGGAAGGCTTGGTGGCAATGGAATGGGTAGTGAAATATGAACATACAGCAACTTTTGAAGACGGTGGTGTTGAAAGGTAGCAGATGGGAATGCTGTATGTATTTTGAGCCGGCTATAATCACCAACAATTTGTATAAATCAGGATCTGCCTGTAATTCATCATTCTGTGAAATTGCAGTTTGCAACTGAATTATAGCCCCGATTCAATAAAACATCCCTCCAGGTGTTTAACTTTAAGTAGGTGGTGGCTGACCCCTACTTCATAGCGATGCTTTCCTGAACCAGGAGCCTAATGGATCACAAAATGTATTTACCTGAGCTGCAATTACTGTGACAACTGAAAACGCATTAGAACCTTTTGTGCATTGAAAAGTACACTCTTAGGGAAGAACTATAATTTTTTAGCTTAATCTTAAAACCGTATTTTGATGTCTGAGGCCAAGGATCATTTGAGTTAAAGTCTGGATAAACAAGTATCATTGTCTTTCTTCTGCTCACAGAAAGTTGGATGTGACAGGGTAATAGGTTCCTCTAAGCAGGAGGATAAGTGCGGTGTCTGTGGAGGAGATAACTCCCACTGCAAGGTGGTGAAAGGGACATTCTCCCGGGCACCGAAGAAACAAGGTCAGTTCACTCAAGTTGTATTGTTCTGGGTGGATGATTTCAGTGAGTTCTTTTGTTTGTTCATGCTGGATCTCTTTGTTCCCATGACAAGGGCAGACCTACTGCAGATAGCTCCAGGCTTAGCTATTCTAGCAGGCGCTGTTGGAATTTTATCCTTGAGATGCACCTGGAGTTTGGAAATATGTGAAGACCTTTTTCCAGGTGTTCATCCCTCTATACCAGAACTTGGCAAGACACGGCCCGAGGGCCGTATCTGGCCCCCCTAACACTTTGATCCAGCCTGTGAACTGCATCTGGCTGCTTTCTATCTATATTCTGCTGCCCATGCCACCAAATTTCCAGGTGGCGGCTCAGGCATTAGGATCCTATTTAAATGGCTCAGAGCTCCCAATCGCAGCACTACCATGGCAGGGGCCAGAGCCATGAGCTCTTTAAATAGCAGCAGCAACCCAGGTGCCTGCCAGGCAACATGGTGGCAGTGGGGCTGGGAGCCATCAGCCCTTTGCTCTGTTTTTACTTCAAAGCCTCTGGCCCCAGACAACTCTGCACGGAGGCTAGTCCTCAGCCCCGCCCCTTCTGCCTTAGGCCCCACCCATTCTGGGTAAGGGGTGCAGCCAGCCTGTGACCAGTACCAAAATCCATTAAGTGACCCCCTGCGAAAATTATTGCCCATCCCGGCTCTATACTAAGATCAGGTCCTATATGTACCATAGTTGGCACCAGGAAGTGGTTTTAATGGTTCACCCCCAAGAGACTTTTAGACCGATATGTGTTGCAAATGTCTCTGCAGACTATTGAATCTGATTTCATGGAGTGCTATGACACTTATCTTATCTCTAGTCATCACCAGACTGGAACCTGGATTTGCTCCTCTTCAGCATATTGTTTGATCAGTTGGGAAGAAGTGGCATCAGTTAGCTGACGATCTTAGAGTTGTTTTTGTTAATCCAGAAGTCACTATTTCCTCCCTCATTACCTAGTAGAGGGATAGGAATGGCATCATTGCTTTGGCCCAGCTTGCTTTAAAACATCCTGAATTTTGTAAAATAAATCTACTTGCATGTAGTAAAATAGCCTTGTTCTGGTTTTATCATATTGACCAGTTTTTTTTTTTTAATTATTGCAATAAAGGGTACATTAAGATGTTTGAAATTCCTGCTGGTGCAAGGCACTTGCTTATACAAGAAACAGATGCCACCATTCATAATCTTGGTGAGTGTTTATCTGTGATATATTTTCTGTAGAGGCTTAGAAAGCTTTCCTCCTTCTGCCCCTGCCCCCCACCCCCAGCTTGTAATACGTTTGTGTATCGGTCTGTGCATAAGAACTCTTCTCCCTTTACATCAGGGCTACTCAACTTTGGAAGCCCCGAAGGCCACAGTGAAACACACAGCACATGCTGAGGGCTGCAACTTAAGTGTGGTTGCGTATACATGCAAATATATATGCAAATATATGCAAATAGCTGCTTTCACACTGATGGGCATGAATACAAAGACTAAGGCAAGACTACACAACACGCAGGCCCCCATTTAAGTCAGGTCTGCTGATAATAATAAAATGCAGTATTTGCCCGATTTCCACCCATATGACAGCACTTTTAATGAGCAATGACAGTCCAGGAATTTAATTACTAAAACGCTTGTCAACAGAAGACCATTACATTGACTACTTTTTTGTTTCGACTCCCACCCACGGGCCACATGTTGAGCCCCCGTAAACCCAAACCGCACCACGGGCCGCAAACAAACAGGCTGTGAGCTGCATGTGGCCCATGGGCTGCGTGTTGAGTAGCCCTGCTTTACATGCACAAATTAGGAAACTTGTTAGAAAATGTGATCCTAATTCCCTTATACTTTATTTCTTAGCAGCATCGCAAGATGATCCCAGAATCAGTATGTGTCTGCTGCTGCAGGGGTGATGAATTTCATTAGAAAGTGTGATAGCATTTGCATTGTCCTCACGTGTATAGTTCGCAGTGTGAATCCTGTATTCAGCTATTTCCTAGCTACCGCCAAAGGATAGCAGTGTCATTCTCTCTGTTTCAAATTCTGCACTGTTGTTAATGCTAATGATACTAGGATGTCCAATCAATCACAAAGTTAAGACAGTAATTGAAATCCTCCCCTTACCGCATAAAAGGGATCAGTCAGAAGCAATGTCCAGTAGGTTGTTGTTAGCTGGAAGTGGATTCACAGCAAATGGTTTGCTAATTCTGCTATGAATCATTCAAGTTTCTCTTCGGTAAATGCTTCCTTATAAATGCCATTCTTTGCATGGAGGCTCGGGGGGGGGCGCGCGGAAGCTATTCAGTGAATTCCAATGTGTATAATAAATAAACAATTTCTCTTCTACCTTCAACACAAAAAAACCTTAAGTCAACCATGTACCTTGGCACACGATGGGAAATGGTTGCCGAGAAAGGGATCTAAGGGTCATAGAGGACCACAAGCTAAATATGAGTCAACAGCGTGACACTGTTGCAAAAAAAAAAGTGAACATCATTCTGGGGCATATTAGCAGCAGCGTTATAAGTAATACATGAGAATCAATTCTTCCTCTCTACACTGAACTGATTAGGCCTCAGCTGGAGTATGGTGTTCAGTTCTGGGCACCACATTTCCAAAAAGATGTGGACAAGTAGGAAAAAATTCAAAGAGACACAAAAATTAAACATCTAGAAAAGACGACCTATGAGGGAAGACTGAAAGAATTGGATTTGTTTAGTCTGGAAAAAAGACTGAGGGGGAACATGATCACAGCTTTCAAGTACCTAAAAGGTTGTTACATGGAGGAGGGAGAAAATTGTACTTCATAACCTCTGAGGATAGGACAAGAAGCAATGGGCTGAAATTGCAGCAAGGGAGGTTTAGTTTGGACGTTAGGAAAAATCTCTTGTCAGGGTGGTTAAGCACTGGAATAAATTACCTAGGGAGATTGTGGCATCTCCACCTTTGGAGATTTTAAGAGTAGCTTAGGCAAACATCTGTCAGGGATGGTCTAGATAAAAAAATAGGCCTGCTGTTGGCACGGGGCACTGGAGTAGATGACCTCTTCAGGTCCCTTCCAGGCCTCTGATTCTATAAGATAAGCCACTTCCTTCATCCCTAGTATAAATGACGAGATAGAAGATCAGCAACAGATAAAACAGTGTGTGGTGTTGCCTGTTTTGCTGCCCTGACTGGAGAACATATGACTGCTTTTCTTGTGCCCAGATACTCTCTATATGCACCTAGCACAAACAACTCATAACTCTGAATCCAAGTGCTGCAATTTCAAGCCATGTTTGCTGGACATTAGGGAAAGAGAAACCAAATTGTTGATCGAAGCAGGATATAGGGATATTGTAGAGTAGCCCCAACTCAGAACCATCTCCTTTTAGCCGCCACTTGGGGAAGCTGGTTTCATCAAGAGGGGGAACAACATGGAATGGAGGAAAGACTCTCTTAGATAGGGTTTCCAGGTGTCCGGTTTTTGCCCAGACAGTCTAGTATTTGTGGCCCCTGTCCAGTAAAAAAAAAAACCCCAGAAAATACCGGACATGTAAAATGTCCAGTATTTTCTGTTTCTCATGGACAGAAGGCCGGTGGGGACATTCTTCCCCTGCCACGTCTGATGAAGGAGAAAGGGAGCATGGGGATTTTTAAATTTAATTTAATTTTTTTTTTGCTCAAAAAATTTGGTCCCCCTTTTTTAAAATCTTTTTTTTTCTCAACCAATTTTTTTCCCGCCGTGTTCGGGATTTTTTGTGAAAGTATCTGGCAACTCTACTTAGATAGGACCCACATTCTAAGAGGTGAGAAAAGCGATTGTTGCCATCTCAACGAAGAGTTTACTCCAGGGGATAGGGATAGAGCTGTGAAATACAGACAGACTGCAGTGATAGGAATCAGTACATGGCGCCAAGAGGTCCACTTGGTGATGGACATTTAGCTAAACACCTAGGGATTGCTGGGATACTCGTTGGTACCTATATTTTAAGGCTGTAGAGGACAGAACAAGAGAGATCTGGGAGCTGAATATAGTTTTCTAGAAAAAGTCTTGAGTCAAGACTTTCCCTTTTAATTTACTCTAAAACGCTTCCAATTCCATGCTCCATGGCAACCTTGGCATTTCAATGTATGGATGAAATTCTCCTGAAATGGAATCACCCCAAATCACTAGCCACTTCTGAAAATCTTGGCCCGTGGTTGTTGGTTTATTTAAATTATGAGGTGGAGGAAAGCCTGCAGCTGCTGAGGAACACTTGAGTCAGATGTACGCATTTGCCAGGGACATCAGTAAAACAAAGACACTCCCATCTCTAGTAGGAGAAAATAGGATAGAAATTACAGCTGAACCGGAGAAAGAATAGGTTCAGATCACAAAGGTGTATCCTGGAAGAGCAACTGGAGCTAAATACAAATATACACAGGGTGAAAAAAATCCACAGAAGTCTGTGCATTAGAGTGAGAACACAAAATGAGACAAAGCAGAATGCCTAAAAATATCTCTCTTAAACCACTGAGAGAACTGAGAAAGGACAGATCCTGGCGAGCTTACAGCTCTTTCATTTTATCATTAATATTAAAAAATATTAGAACATTAAAAAATATTAGAAATTAGATGAAAACCCCAAGTATTCATATTTTGTTATGTTACTTCTAGCAATTAAGAATCAAGTAACAGGGAAATTCATTTTAAATGAAGACAACTATGTACCGGATTCTAAAGTATTTGTGGACATGGGTGTGGAATGGGAGTACCGGAATGATAATGACAGAGAAACAGTGCAGACCATGGGGCCTTTGCACAATGGAATAGTCATCCTGGTAAGTCACTTGAAAACCATCTTCTGTGGGCTGAGTCATAATGTGCTATAATATATTGCAGTTTTCTTTTGTGAAATACATTGTCATCTGCTTTAAGAATAAAAATGTCTTTTAATCCCTTTCCAGTTTGCTCATTACCACTTACTGCAAAGGTGTTTAACAGTGACTCCAGGCTTATATGTCAAGCTTCTGTCCTTCCCGATTATTTCCTGTGGATAGCCTAATCATCACTAGCTAATAGATATCCAACTTACAGATCACAGCTGAAATGTGAACATTACAGAAAAAAAATCAAGGTAGCACATCACAGTCAGATACAGTGGCAGCCCGTCAATACAGGCGACCTAGGCGGTCGCCTAGGGTGCCAAGATAAACAGCTGTTGAGGGCTTTGGAGGCGGGGGCGCCAATCACGCACCGATCGCGCGTTTCGCCTAGGGCACCAGTTGCCGGCAGCTCATTTAGGGCCGCTCCTGGTCAGTTATACATTACCCTTTAACAATTTCTGCACCCACTTTTGAAAATCTCTGACACAGGATCCTTTAGCATCAACAATCGTTTCATGGGGTCTCCTAGGTGGTTTAATTCATATCACAGTTTTAATTCAGAAATCTTTCAAACTATGCTAGTGATCTACTACATATTGAAGCAGGTTTGTCTGTCTGTCTGTCCATTTGCTCAAGAACGGCTCCTAAATAGTAAGAGCTAGGACCACCACGTTCAGTATACAGCTTCCCCTTTTCATAATGTAAAGCTACATAAGGATTCGGTTGTGCCAGGAAAACGGGCTGTGCCTGGAATGGGATTGCTTCTCATAAAACCAAACAGAAACGAGACAGAATCACCAAATCAAATACAGTCCTTAAAATTGATGTAACTGAGTGAATGTTGAAAGACACTGAACCCAGATGAGCCAGAAAAATAGGATGAACCTGGAAAAGGCTTGCGTCTCAATAAACCTTACAGAAAAGAGATAAAACAGAGAAATGTGGAGTAGTGCTCTGTTTTGGCACAGCTAAGTCAATGCTTATGGTTTGAAAACTAGAAGAAAATAGTACTGGAAACCAAATTGACTGTAGCTCTTTTTTTCTTTATTACTCAACAAAAAAATAAAAATAAAATAATAAACACAGGAAATAACACTGAGGAAAATAACAGTAAGTATAACTTAATTGAGTTAAGGTCCCAGGCAACGCTGGGTAAATCTGCTAGTGCTGTATATTTTAAAACAGTAAATGCAGGTTAAATATCGTTGGGCCAGACCAGCCATATGTGTAAATTGAGAGTCTCACTGAAGTTTGTGGAGCTGTGCTGGAAGAATAAAAATTACATTCTCTAAGGGCCAGATTTCAATACCTTTCCTCATGTGGAATAGCAACATATTCCATCCATGGTTTCATTGGCTTCAGTACTACAGCAGAAACTGGCTCTACATGAATTTTTTATGTGAAAGCTCCTTTCCTTGGTTAGGTAATGAGTTTATTATTCATAACCTTTGAAAGACTGTTGTAAGAAAGGTTGTGTTTATGGTGGAAGTTATGACAATCCTTTCCACCTCTTTTTGTTAGTCTTTGCATTTTTATTCATCTTTGTTTTCAGTGGAGTCACCATTATCATGGTACCCTAATGTTTCTCTACTTTAGAATATGAGATGGAAAAATTTAGGGCTTTAAAGTCAATGCAACACTGGCAAGAAAAATCCAGACCCATGGTAGTCTATGTAAATGTACAGTATACGAATCCCTGTGTCCCAAAGATAAAGAGATATTTTACAGCAAGAATAGATCTATTGGGGTTTAAGTGTTTAAATCTATTGGAGAGTTTTTTATATGCATGCCATGATTGTCATTTTAAGATTGATCTAAGCTTTTGAAAGGTTTTATTTTGTCTTTTTTGCTGACTAGGTGATTCCGCGGGGTGGTGCCAAGATTTCTTTGACTTACAAATACATGATCCACGAAGACTCCTTAAATGTAGATAACAACAATGTTTTGGAAGATAATTCAGTAACATATGAATGGGCTCTGAAAAAATGGTCCCAGTGTTCAAAACCTTGTGGAGGAGGTAAAAAAATCGAACACATATAAAACCGATGAAAAGAAATGCCTTTTTTATTTAAATTTGTTTCACACAATGCAATTAATCCATGGAATTCATTGCCACAAGATTGTAATAAGGCCAAGAGCTTAGCAGGATTTTATTTAAATAAAGGATTAGACAAATAAAGACTAAGAACATCCATATTTGCATTATGCAGGAAAAATGTGTGAGGAATATTAACCACTGTGCCTCAGGATACAAGCTGAACACAAGCATAGTTAGCAACCAGCTTCCTCTTTGCACAGCTTATCCCATAAGTATCCATTGTCCGTAATTGTCCGGAGCATCCCTTACTGCTCCTAGAGACAGGATATCTGGCTAAGATGGACCTTTGGTCAGATAGTTTCTGTCTTTGTCCCTGTCTGTCACTGAAACTTCAAACAGAAATGACAAGCAATGGCAGGTGAATCCCAAATGCTTTATGTCCAGGGTTGGAGGGGGACGGGGATGCTGGCTTTATCGTTAGAGCCCTGCATGGATACAAAATTGTGTATCCACATCCACGTCTGTATCTGCAAAATGAGCTGTGGATATAAACTGGATATCTGCAGACTTGCAAGTTCTAGATACAAAATTTGGATCCGCATCCACATCCGCATGCAGAAAAATGCACCATGGATATCCGCGTCTGCGGATGTGGATACCCGTGAATATAAAGCTTGATGGTACTGGGTCCTGTCATGAGGGCAGGGGACTGGACTCGATGACTTCTTGAGGTCACTTCCAGTTCTAGTGTTCTATGATTCTATCTGTGGATTTGCAGGGCTCTATTTATAGTCATCCTCCAGAGAGTGAGGGTCCCTGGACCTGATCCTGCCACCACTCAGTGGATTGTGTCCTGAGCTGAGAGGAGAGCACCCCTGTTGGGTGGAGAGGAGCAGCAGGACCACAGTGCCTATGGGGTAGATGGGATTCCTCCAGTGGCTTGATGAGGGACTCCTGTAGAGAAAGCTGGGGCAGGGCAAGGGAGCCCTGGATACTCAGCCCTGGCCACCTTTCAAGCCCAGCTAGGTGTGAATGGCCAGAGTCTGACGGTCAGGTGAAGTGGATCCAGACCCCAGGAGCAAAGGCTGGAAATTGTTGCATGTCCAACCCAACCACCAGGTCAACCCCAGTCTAACAAACAGGTTCACCTGATGGCTGGAAGTATCATGGTCCTCTCACAGGCATCCACAAGAGGGCACCTAAAAGTCATACCCAGGTCTGACCTGGTGACTGGCCTGTACTGGGGTTGACCTGATGTCTGGGTCAGGCTTGTCTGCATGCTTCCAGAAGACTCAGTTATTTATTGTGATTATAGCTTTGTTGTGAGAAGACAAAGAAGCCTGGTAGTTCTGGGTGCTAAAGGGGTAGCTGCTTGTAAGGAGTAGGGTCAACGCTAACCAGGTGCAGTCTACAATCTTGTAGAATGTTCACCTTCCATTAAAAATGCACCATTAGCCACTTGATGGACCAAGACAGTCTGAGTTGTGTGTAAGTATTGCAAATGCTGAAGATAAAAGAAGTATCTTTCTTAAGGTTATCAGTTTACAAAATATGGTTGCCGGAGAAAGACAGACCACAAGATGGTTCATCGGAGTTACTGCGAGACGATCCAAAAGCCAAAGCCTATTCGCAGAGTGTGCAATCTGCAGGAATGTTCCCAACCAATGTAAGCTTTGCTGTTCCTTAGAACTGGTCCTAGCCCATGTCCAATGAATACGAATGGTTAATTGGAATGAAGTGCCTTCAGCTATCCCTATATACCTTCCTACTCTGACACATGACTGTTTTAGATTAGGAGCCCTTGACCATCTTTTCACATCATTGCCTAGACAGTGTTAAGCAGTGACACAATGTTATTGGTAAAGTGTTGCTTGCAGAAATACTATTTCTGGGAACGACAGTTTCCACCAATTCTGAGATAGGCTGGGTCAGAAAAGTGCCCTTCTTGATCTAGACACTTCAAGTCAATAAACCAGAAGTGAATTGGTACATTGATTTTTGAATTTATATGAAAGCAAACATCTAGTGTGTTATTTAAGAGAACAAATGTCAGACAACATTTGTAATACAAACACCAATAAAACTCACAGCATATTTTTAAAGCTGCAAACGAGGTGGAGGGGGGATCGTTTGGCTCATGCAAATAACTGTTTCTATTGAAACATTTGTGTTGATTTCCATGGATATCTCACAACAACATTTTAAGAGATTATTGTTCGTGCTTCCTTATTGTTGTACATAGTCAGTTTTTACGGATGTATTTATTCACATTTTACAGGTGCTTTTTTGACTGGCAGCAAGTTAACCCTGTCACATGTAGGACTCACATATTTCCCCTGTTGCTACCGCAACAAGTAAGGAGTAAGTTGATCTACAGCTTTTATGTCTGGCAAACAAGTCTAGATTCCAGTGCATGTGATGAATAACTAGACAATACTAGTCATTATTTTGTAATGCTCTTCCAGAGATAAACATCAGAGAGAAGCCAAATAACTATTTCCCATCAACATAGCAAAGATCAGGGTTTAACATGTTTATTTACCAACAATGACTTAATGACCATAACAAGAACTGCAAGTGTAAAGCTATATTCTTCTATTACTCGGTTACAAGCTCTTTTGGGTAGTAAAACTATAAATGAAAATAAGATAAAATTACACATGTGCGTGAGTCACAACATTCAGATATGGATTTCAAAGTCTCCAAATTTAAATGTACTTGGATCTGGAGTTTTGGCTCAGCCCATAAGAGGGCTATAAGCTAGCTACAAAATTAATATTAGAATCTTGATTTGATACCCCTAATGTCTGTGTAATATCTGGGTTTTGGGTTGGGCCCTTCTCTAAGTAATTTCACTCTCTTTTAGAAGGTGGCTTGAATCCCAAATGGGGCCTGGACTCAACCAACATTCTCGGTCTCTCTCCGTAGAATATTTTCCTTTGAACTATCCCTAATTCCAGATGGTCTTTTCCAGTCTGACCTCATTCTCTTTCATAGAGAAGGAATTTTGGTTGGGCTCCTTAGCACTGAGACTGACAGCATATCCCTGCCAAACTGAAGTTTCCACTTCATGCACCTGATGAAGTGGGCTCCAGCCCATGAAAGCATATGCCCAAATTAATTTGTTAGTCTTTAAGGTGCCACAGGCCTTTTCATTGTTTGTTTGTTTTTGTTAAGTACAATACTGTAAGCGGCTTCTCTATCAGAATTAATGGAGGATAATTGCAGCTCAGTTATCCCAGAGATCCTCTCCATATAAATGATCTTGTGCTTGGAGGACTGGTGCCAGACTCCTCTACTGTTTAATTTCATAAAATCATAAAAATAGAAGAGACGTTTGAAGTCACCAGCCCATTTCATGGTCAATGCAGGATTATTCCCTACACCACCTTTGCACACACATTTTCAGTGTCCTAAGTAATGATGTTTTCATCCCCTGCTTAGCACATCTCAAACTCAGAGCATTTTTTCAATCAATATTTATATTTATGCCAATTGTCCCTGCATGTACCACACTAAATAGGCCCTCTTCGTGTTTTAAATATTTGTAGACTGCAATCACGTGCACTCACTTTGCCATCACTTAGCCAAACTTTCCGTATTCCTTGTAAATTCCCTCCAGTCCCCGACTCCTTTTACTTTGTCACGACAGATCTTGCAAAGTGGTGCCCAGAATGTAACACAGTTCTAGGGACAGTCATGGAAGAGCTTACAGCCAAATCACATTGTAAAGCATGGGTGAAAATTTCAGTTGTGCCTAAGGATATGTGTCCACAGCCAAGGAAAATGTGTGGCTTGCCCATGCTAGCTTGATTCAGGCTCCATGCTCCGGCAGTGGGGCTGCTTCGTTGCTCTGGAGACATCTGGGCAAGGGCTGGAGCCCAGGCTCTCAGACCCTGCAAGGCAATGTAAGCTCCTAAGTAAATTTTGGGAAAAAGGAAATGTCAGCATTGACTTTCAGTGACATTTGCACATCTAAGGGTACGTCTGCACTGCAGGGCTTAACTTGAAATGAGCTACACAAATTGAGCTAAGTCAATTGCGTAGCTTATTTTGAAATAGGGAGCATCTACACAGCATTTATTTCGAAATAGAGCACTCTTCCTCCAACCTCCCTTATTCCTCATACAATGAGGGTTACAGGCGTCGGAGTAAGAAGTCCTCCAGCTCGATAGTATTTTGACACTATTTCAAAATAACTGCCTGCTGTGTAGACGTGGACTAAGTTATTTCGGAATAACTTAGTATAGACGTACCCTACATGCCTTAGCTGCTCTTCAGAATGGGACATTTGTGTATTATCTAAGATTAATTTCACTTTATTTTTTCCCATGTTTCTAATCTCTCTTGGTCTCTGTAGTATTTCTCCGTCCTCCCTTGGCCTCACAGCTCTTCTCGTCTTAGCATCAGTCAGTTAACAGAAGTCAGCCCCTCCGACCCTCACCAAGGAAATGGTTATTGTTGTGTATCGAAAGCTAAATGTCCCCTTATCTGTTAGGCTGTAATTGTAATTTTAAAGGGCTGTTTTCTAAATTGCCATCACAGGGATTTATTACTTTTTTTGGAAAGACCCTTGTTAGATCTTCACCTAATACTGTGGAGCTGAGTGGTGTAGGGGCGATACTGTCTTCTGCCAGTGTGCAAGAGGGGGAACCTCACGCCTGCTAAGAATAAGCTCAGAGTTCTGTGCTCAGGATTAGAAATATTGCACTGTCAGCAAATATCCTGTGACTGACATGGCTACCACATCACTTCACGTTATCAGCAACAGTAACGGTTCCTCTGCGCTGTGCCTAGGCATCACAAGCACCACGAGAGCTTCCCTCTAGAGAGAAAACACTTCGCCTTTTGCAACATTCTGGGTGTCTCATGATGTGGGGAGAGGGTGCCTCTGGCTGTGTCTATACTACCAAGAAAAGCTGGAAAAAGATACGCAAATTGTGAACTGCAATTTGCGTATCTTTTCCCGACTTTTCTTCTGAAAGAGGCTTTTCTGACATTTGGCCTGTCTATATGGGGCCAAATGGCAGAAAAAAACCCTCTTTCGGAACATCCTTTCTTCCTCGTCAAACAAGGTTTACAGGGATGCCAAAAAAAACCCCATCTGCTTTTTCCAAAAAATTTTTCAGAAAAGCAGATGCATTCTGTAGTCTAGATGTAATCTCAAAATGGATTAAGCTCTGGATGCAACAGAGATGGCTCAAGGAAACCCCCAAAAGGATGCTGAGCTTTTTGAGGCTCCCTCCCTTCCTCCCCTTTTTTGCCATCATATAATAGCTCCCCAGATACTCCTCTGCCTCCTTCGCATTAGTTTTGTTCTGGCCACAACTGTGCTGTAGATTCTATTAGAGACTCTTCCAAAGGAAAACAACTTTTGTAACAAAGTCCACTTTGAAAAGAAAAATAAAGGTGACCATATTCTCCTCTTGGTTATGCATGCCACTTCTGTTAGCACTAATGGGATGTATGTATCTGCCTCAGAAAGGGAACTTAGCCCGACGAGTGTCTCAGTCTGAGCATCCCAGGGTAATCATGCTGTCTACATGTTCTGTACGATACTGAATGCTGAACAATACAAGATGCTTCGTGGTTAATATTCTGTTTTCTAAAATATTACTGCGGGGATTTAGGAGGCCCTTAATGTTGCTCCTAAGAGAGACTGGATATATTGCTTTGAAGTCTGCAAAATTACTTGACAAACAGTTTGGTTCTGGCTTTCAGTCTTCCGGCAAATGAGTCTGTATTTTTTCCTGGTTCTTCTTAGTGGTTGGGTGAACTGTCACCCGCTCTGAAGTAGTAAACTCATCTGTGAGAATTACTGCTGTAACCCCATCCTCTGCTATCAACAATTGGTTTAATGATTTATCTCCCTGTTGGTTCCATAATGAATTATTTAGAAGTTTACAAATAGCTACTGTTAAGGAAGCTGCAGGGAAATCGTTCTCTTCGCTTCAGGGTATCTGCAAAAGACAGGTCTGCTCCGATTGGTATTCAGGGATCTAACATGGAATTATGAGGTTATACATATGTCAGTGGAACCTCTCAAAACCAGGATTCCCTGGTCTGGCAACCTGGACCAGAGAGCTCTGGTGGCTGGGTGTCCAGTGGCAGGAGGACTGGCGACTGGGAGCCCTGCCAGGGCCAGGAGCCTGGCCAAGCTGGCAGCAGTGGGGCTGGCAACCGGCAGGCCAGTGGCAATGGAGCCAGCAGCCCTACAAGGGCTGGGAGCCCAGCTGAGCCAGCAGCAGTGGGGTCAGGAGTCCAGCCAGGATGGCAGCAGGGGGGCCAGATTTCCCTGGTCCAGCAAACTCCCTTGTTTGGGACCAGACAGATCCCTAGGGTGCTGGGCCATAGAGGTCTAACCTGTCGATGGGATTGCTTATATTTGGAAACATTTGCACACCAATAATTAAGCCCTTGTGACTTCAGGTTCACATAACTAATTGCACTAAACTTGAGAAACTTGTAGATTTGGGGCGAACTTTTCAAAACCATCTGACGGACTTCACACCTTAAGAGCCACATTTACAAAGCTGTTTAGGAGATGCCAAAAGGTGCAGAATGGTGCTTAGTGGGATTTGAAAGGCACTCAATTCTCTTTGTCTTCCAGTGGGACTTAGGCTGTAGCCTGCTGATGTAGTTTTGTAAATCCCATTGGGTACCCATCTATATCTTTAGGTTCCTACACGGCTTTGTAAATCTAGTACTAAGTCCCAATGGCATTTAACACTGGAGAGAAAAGGCGGATGAGGTGGACCAATTTCTGCTGGTGAGGTAGAGACCCTTTTGAGCTGCACAGAGCACTCGCTCGCCAACGGAAGCTGGTCCAATAAAAGATATTATCTCATTTGTCTTTCTAATATTCTGGGACTGACAAGGCTGCAACAACACGGTATACAACCACTTAATGCCATTTTGTTGTAGGGCTTGTGGGTTTTCTTTGGTTTATAACTTTTGAAATAGTAGATCTGTAATTGGTATCTGGACAGTGCTCCATACCTGGGACTATAGTGAGAAGAGGCCTCATAAGGGAATTCTGAAGAAAGAGAAGTTAAGTGGAAATATTCAGGTTGAGATGACACTATCAGGAAAAAATAACATTTCCCTTTTTCTTTTCCTAGCCTGGTCAGTGATTTGGGTGTTTGGTCTACGCTCTCTGAAAATAAACAGAATTTATAGTAAGGGTCTCCAAAGGGAGCCAAAACATGTTAGGTGTCCACATGCCATTGAAATTCAATACAAATTAGGTATTTTACTTCTTTAGTTTCCTTTGGAAATCTCAGCCCTTTTACATGCAGTCCTTACAGGAACAGATTTTAACCAAAATAAATGAAATTAAGTAATATTAAAACCTTCATCTCAAGATTGGTTTACTCTACCACAGTAAGTTGATCTAAGGTATGCAACTCCAGTTATGTGAATAAGGTAGCTGCAGTCGATGTCCCTTAGGTTGAGTTATGTGGGGGTCTACATCATGGGGTGGTCAACAGGAGAAACTCTCCCATTGACTTATCTTACTCTTCTCTTCAGAGGTACAAGGGATTGACTGGAAAGCAATCTGCAGTTGATTGGGAGAGTCTTCTTCACTAGAACCGCTAAATCAACCCCCCGGTGCATTGATCTCGGAGTGTAGATCCCAGCTGTAGTGTAGATGAAGTAGCCTCAGAACTAAAGAAGCTGTACTTGTGCCACAGTTAGAAATCATTACTACAGTGATGCCTTTGGCTACCTCACATGATACAATATTGACATACAGGAGGAAGAGATGTGACCTTCATTATAATGAGATTCATGCCTCTGGTTTTTATGCTTTCAACTACAGTATAATTGTAGCGAAGCTGCCATCTATCTACTCACAAGAATTTCATAAACAGTAAAAAGTTGAGATGAAAACAAGTTATTGTGAGATGAGTGTAGGGAGGGGCTCGATAGGAGTAGAAAGTGCAAGCTTTGAAATGGGTATGTAAATGTGCCTCCCTAACCTGCTTACATCTTCAAGGGATGGTACTTGGTCCTGCCGTGAGGGCAGGGGACTGGACTCGATGACCTCTCAAGGTCCCTTCTAGTTCTATAGTTAATATTAAAGACAAAACACCTCTGTTGCCAGGAGCGCATATGGGGATTTCAACCTCAAACTGAATACAGTGAGAGAGCACCGAATTCAAAATGGCAGCACTGAACCAGTCTAAACCACACAAGTGACCCTACAATGGACAAAATTTCACATGGTTCAGGTCAAGAGCATTAGTCTTTAAGGCAGCACTTTCGCCTTATTAAAGAATAGGCAGCACTTTCCCCTTATTAAAGAACTAATCATGCAACAGGTTTGGTTCTGGAACACTGCACTTTGAATTATGCCAATGCAGAAAATTCTGAAATTCTCAAAAATGTATTTGTGTGTGTTCCTTTGTCCTTTCATAACCAGTCTGAGACATGTACAGGAAGGTTTAGCTATTGGATTTAGAATTCTGCTAGCATCCCCTGTACGCAAAGTTCACTTCCATCTGATCTTTCTTCATAATCCTTTCCAATGCAAACCTCCCAGTATTAATGGCTGCTGGAACTAAAATATTAAGTTGCTCAACTAAATGCCTTCAGTAGCTTGCTTGGAATGGTCAGACACATAATCAGGCCACTGATGTGGGGACCAAAGGGGGCTGTTGCCTTGGGGCCTGGTGATTCAAAGGGGCCTGGGGCTCTCAGTGCCACTGCTACTGCAGCTGCGGTGGCAGCTGGAGCCCCAGGCCCCTTTGAATCACCACTGGGGCACTATGCCAGGTGCTCCAGGTTGCTCTGAGGGCTGGGGATCAAGGTGGATGCACCACGGTGCTGGCAGTGCTGAGGATTGGCTGCTCCACCCTTTCCACCTGAGGCCCTGCCCCTTCTGCGGGGTGCATAGCCAGTGCCCTCCCCCACACACCTTGCTCTAGGGCCCATGGTGGCTGTCTGCATCGCTGCACTAAATCAGTTCTAATTACAGTAACCATCACTGCTACCACAATGATCCGCCTTGCAGTCTCTTTCCAGTGCAGAAGATACCGCTTGGATACATTTAGCCACTTACTCTCAGTGTCAGTGCTGTGCCTAATTCAGCCTCCCCGGCACATTTAGTTATTTTTACTTATCCTCTTCCATCTGCTAGATTGGGATCAAGCTCACCCTACTGCCAACCCTGACATTTTGGAATTATAGTTCAACAAACATTTACACAAGCTCTGTATGTTTTACCTCACATGTTCTATTTTTCATTCATCAGATGGGTTACAGGAGACTGGGAGCCCTGCAGCAAAAGCTGTGGAAAAACAGGCTATCAAGTGCGTTCTGTACGGTGTATCCAACTCCTGCACGACAACACAAATCGTTCTGTTCATACCAAATATTGCAACACTGAGCGTCCCGAAGGCAGAAGGCCTTGCAATCGAGAACTTTGTCCTGGACACTGGAGGCTAGGACCCTGGTCACAGGTAGGTCGCATCCATAACGAATTAGCAATCATATTTTTCGTAAGATTTTATAAAGTGGGGAAGGGGGAATCTTTAGCCAGTTGTCCTGTCCAGCGACTGCACTGACTGGAAAACTTCCGCTTGCCAATGTTGAGTGTGCTGTATACACTGGAACTAATTCAGCCTCCAGTGGAGTTTAGATGGGGTACTGGCAGTATGGACAGCAGTAAAACACCTAGCAATTTATTCTGAAACAGTGCTGCTTGATTTAACTCCCATAAACCAGATTGATCTGTTCCGGGTTGCAGTTGTAGAAGGAAAGAAAATGGCCCTTCCAGCATTTCTTTTCTGAGTGTCATTTCAACTATTTTACCAAGTGAAGGGAGGAAAAAATGCTGATGTTTGTGTCATACCTTTTCCTTATCCCCTTCAAGTCCTTTAGTGACGTGGCTGGGGTTTTTAGAAGTGCCTAAGGGAGTGAAGCACCCAGCCTCACTGGAAGTAAATGGGCACTGGGCAACTTTGACAAAGAAAAGGCATTATGAGGGATACAGCTATTAAGACCAATACAGGTTTCTGAGCTTGAGCAAAGGGAACTACAGGGTGGTTGTTCTTCTGGTGCTGCTTCTCCATACAGAGATGACAGGTGCAAAGCAACTCCAATGTTCCAGGAGTCAGGCGTTTCGAACTTCCTATTCCTGGCTCTTCCACTAACACAGTGTTTCTCAAAGTGGTCTGCGAAACCACTTGAGACACTTGCTAACTGGCTGCTCCAGTGTGTTTATGTACCAGCTCTGCGGCCATGGAGCCTCGTGGCTCCCATTGACTCCAGTTCACCCTCTGCAGCCAAGAGGAGCCGTGAGAAGCAGTGTGGGCCAGGCCATTGCTTCCTGTAGTTCCTCTTTGCTGCAAACAGTGAACCAGAATCAATAGGCGCCATGAGGGTCTGTGGCCACAGAGCCAGTAAATAAACCCACAGGAGCAGTCTGTTAGCAGGTTTCTCAAAGTGGTTTCACTAACATAACATGAGACTTCGGACAGGTCACTCCCCCTCATTGTACTCAGTTTCCCCGGGTGGAAACTATTGAACAACTTCCCAGGAGTGTTGCAGGGCTTGATCTGTTCACGGTTGTAAAGCGCTCTGAGCTCATCAGCTGGAAGGAGAGATGCACATGCAAGGCAGTGGCATTCCATGTAGAACTCCTCAGAAAATGTTGATGTACGTGATCATTCCAGTTTGTCATCGTGGTTCTCTGCGAAGCAGTTTGCAAAGAGTAGCTGTATCGGTCGGTACAACATGTGATTGTAGAGCTCTGCCATACCATCAGGAGCTGTAGGATTCTTTTTTCTTGGTGGCTTCCATAAGGATTGTAAGCAACATAGTCCAGCATAGGGGCCATGGCTAGATGGCTCTCATATAGTGTTAGTCATCTACTGTTTGGACTTTGACCTATTCTAGGGAGGAACCATGTTTTCACAGTGCCTAGCACAGTGGGCTCTCACCCGAGTGGGAAGGGTCTGTGCTTGCTCCTGGAGTGTGAATGTGAAAACATGGTCAGGACACATTATGTACCATACATAGCTGGACTACAGTCCAGTCTAAAAAGAGAATTCCTAATAAATCAGGTGCCAAAGGTGAATTGAGGCCTAATTGGTGCATTTTCTCCCCAGTGCTCTGTAACTTGTGGTAATGGCACCCAGGAAAGGCAAGTTTTGTGCAGGACAAAAGCCGATGCCAGTGGTTATTGTAAAGAAGACAAACCAGAGACAATGAGGATCTGCAGACTAACTCTGTGCCCCCGTAAGTACTTTGCTCTTTGTCCTTGTCATTGGCATGTCTTGCTAATTTTGCAAACATTATTTCAATTCAGTGTGATTCAGCAGTGAAGCTGAATTCCCATGCATGCCAGAGGCTAATTTGTATTCCGCAATTTGTGCCACAGGTTTTGAGTGTCAATGGGATTGTGGACCTGTATAAGTCTTTGGTGGGCAACTTTTGTCCCACAGGCCTCAAGTGGACCACTGGGATTCTGGGTCTGGCCCGAGAGATATTTTGTTTACCTTTGCCCTCATGCAGGGCTGCCACATTCTGCTATTTTCTGCCCAGTGAGATGGAGGGCCCCTCATATGACCCACTCACTGGTCTCGATTGCCCCTCGATTGCCATAAGTGATCTGTATGGCTAGCATGCTTTCTGTGCCTCATTATTTCACAGTGATATGGGGCGCTAGCCAACCCAGCTGCTATGCTTTTGCAAGCTAGAAGCCCAGAGAATGGCACCTGTTAGTTGATGCTATGGGAACTGGTGCAGCTCAGTACCACTGAGTCTGAGAAGGGTTGGCATTGGGCAGAGTGTGTGTGGGGGGCAGTAACAATTAAAGCAGCGGGGGGTCCTCCCCCTGCTCCACCTCTCCACCAATGATACCTCAGAGCTGTAGCTCTCTTCCTTTCGCTTCTGTCAGGACAGGTCATCCTTAGAAGTTGCCTGAGCCTGTTCCTGGCTTCACTAGCTTTTTTGCCTTTTGTAAATATCGCCTATGAGGTCCTTTTAAATGATACATTGTATCGTTTTAGTTATTATTCAATAGGTAGAATATTTACCCAGTGTTGCTCAGGTCCTTAACTCACATAGGTTTTGTTTGTCTTCATTTAAATCATTGCCCTGTGGTGGGGCTGGGGAGGAGGGGTTCAGTCTGCAGGCTGCCTGGGGAGAGAGGACAACCCCAGCTTTTCCCTATCACCTCAGTAGCGTAGGGCCAGGTGAGAAGCACTTGTCCATGGCTGCCACAGCAGGCACAGCCAGGGGAGGGGTGCATGTCCCCCAACTGGGGGACAGACACACAGACAAACTCTCTCAAATAGATAACTGTCCTTTCCCCCACACCTACCCTCTGATGCCCCATTGGGGTTTTAGCTGTCCTGGTCCCCATCCCTTGTACCTGCTGCCCCCCTCTGGTCATTACACAGTATAACTGTCCCTGCTAGCAGAGCCCACCCTTTTCATGTTATGAGAAGCAGTCCCATTCCAGGCACATCCAATTTTTCAGGCACAACCAAACCTGACCTCACGTTAAGTTATGATCAGAGGAAGCTGCATACCGAATTTGGTGGTCTTAGCTTCTTACCATTTAGGAGGAGTTCTTGAACAAACAGATGGACAGATAAACAAACACACTCACTCACTGACAGACAAACTCTCTCAAATATATAGTAGATTAATTAATGTTCTCAATAATTGTACTGATGTTTTTCTAAGTATGAATCCTGCCTTTGAATTACGCTTCTTCATAAGTCAACAGGCCATCACTTACATGTACCACACCAAAGATTCTAAAGGATACAGCTGTTAAACAAAAATCTGATGATCATTACTCTGAAGTAGATGGTTAATACTGCGACTGGAAACTGGTACTTTTCAGTCTTCCCTCAACGTTTATTATTCCACTCCAAACCCAGCAAACAAAATGATTGATGGATGTTTTCAATTTGTTATAAATTAACTATTCAGTTATTCTAAAAAATACCGACCTAGCAACATTCTAGTCTTTCTGCTTCTTTTTCCACTAAAGCCAGCTCAATGTGACACAGTTAAGACCTAGCAAAGCTACTAATGTTAATATATTTTGTGCTTACATTCTTTCCTCTATTCCAGGAAATGTTTCTGATCCATCAAAGAAAACCTACATGATACAATGGCTGTCAAGACCCGATGGAGATTATCCCATCCAGAAAATATCTTCAAGTAAAAGACCCATTTATAACTCTGCCTTTGCCCTTAAATGCATGCCACATCAAATGTGGACTTTGCCTTTTGCTTTTTTCCTCTCTCTTTGTGGAAAATTCCCTTGACTTTACCAAGTTAAAACTTGGGCTGAATCTTTTTCTCGCACGGGGCCCTTGGCACGTGGTGTCTTTCTTCTCTAGAGTTCGGGCACCACTGATGGCAGAGGTATTGAAGTTGTTGGATGTGTGAAGTAGGATCTCCGCAGTATGTTGCACTTCTCTGAAAGGGAGCTGGGGTCAGTTTGCTTGTTGGTTGGTGATGGTGAAAAAAGGCTTACTGGTTCATGATGTTCAGTTTGATAGCAAAACTGAGAACTTATTGTGAATGTGATCACATCACAATAATGACACCTTGTAGTGCTAAAGTTCTCCTTTATCTCAAGGCCCTGGATCTCATAACACTCTAAGTTTTCCTTACGGGGTAGTTTGCTGAATGAAAGAATTCATTCCATTTTCCGTTGCTGTGTCATCACTTACTTACCCATGCTGCTCAAATTGATTCCTAACTTAATAACTGTGTTTGTTATTGTGAAAAGGTTATTACAAGTTGCTCTGTTTCCATTGATATTTTAAATGCTTCTATTGTGCTGTAGGCTGTCTTCAAACTCTTCCTGGTTTGAGTATTTTCTTTTCCAAAGCTGAAAGGTTCTTTTTTTCATATCGTTTTGCAAGTTATGCATATTTTCCTATGTTTTGTTAAATGTAAGTGATCCAAGCTAATGCTTTGTTGTTCGCTTTTTAAAAACATAGTTGAGGCATTAGGACATTATCATTGACTATGGTGTCTCACGTTGCACAATATTGAACTATTTATGGTCATTACATCCATTGGTCTTTTTTCACCATCTGCATGTTTGACTTGATTGGTATGAGTGTGTGTGTGTATGTTGTATCTATGTGTCAACTGGCAAACATAACAGTGTGAACTACAGAATTACCTCAATTTTTATTGCTTTTTTTTTTTTGCATAGAAAAAATAAATTTTAGAAAAATGCCTTAATGTTTACATATAATGGCATTAAGTACCAGATCCAGCTTTAAATACAAACAGTATACTGGGAACATGAGTTAATCTTCATAAACAAGCATTTTTACTTGAATGAGAAACTATTAGAAGGAAGTAAATTTAATCCAAGGTTAACTTGCACAGTTCATGTACATTTCATAAAGAAAAGGTCAAAATATAATTGCCATTGTTGCTTCACCTTATGTGTTTGTGTTGAAGATTTGGAATTCACTATTCATAAAACCATTTGTGACATCGAGTAATAGTAGAAGCATATCAGTTTTTAAACAGCAGTGTTTGAGTTACATAGCAAATTGCTATCTTATTCCACTGACCATATCCCTTAGGAAGGTGGCACTTTCAAATCTTTGTTATCTTCAGCAATGTAGCACTTCAAACTTGTCATTATCATGTGATCACATATTTAAATTTTGCTGTTAATATGATAATTTCTTGAAACATGTAAATAATTTACATGACAAGATACAAAAGCAAAGACATCTCTGGCACTGAGTACTGTTATGTAAAATAATTGGTGTTTAACTGTATACATATATTCATGACTGTTACCTTTAAATAGACAAATGTTTAGTGATGTTTCAAGATATGGGTGGCTATCGAGAATGGTGCAATAAGGTATCTGGGCATTGTGCACTATGTCTATCTGCACTTTGGTTTATCAGGGATATTTTATTAGTGTTTTGTATGTATTGAACATAACTATTAAAGATGTGCCAATTCAGTTTGCTTTCCCAATATTTTTTATGAGACCAATTTAATGTGTACCAAAGTGACTTTGAAACAGACTTATTTTTTTTTCTTACCGATGATTTGAAAGCATACTTCCAGTCTGTTATGCATACTGCAAATAAAACAAATAAAAGTTCAGCACATCTGAATATTTTGGTCTGGAAATGCAGAATAAATTTCATTCTGATTTTCATTGAGTTACAAGATTTTCAAAATTCATTCATGTAAAATATCTCATGAAACTAAACATTTTTATTAGATACCAGAATTTGATTCTCATGTAGTTTTTATGCTTGATACTGCATGTTTTTACTCAAAAAAACAAGGCATTTTTCTAAAGAGACTTTGAGTAATCCTTATAATATATAAACGAGAATGGCTGTGCCTTTTGTAACTAAATTTAAATGTCAGCTTGCAGAAAATTCAGCGGGCACTGTGTATTTGGAAAAGCCTGTACTAAAGTCATACAGGGCAAAATGTTCAAAGTGGCCTCAATGTGATCTATACAACTTTCTTCATGCATAAGTTTTGCATGCAAAAGCTTGCACACATTAAAATGCATCTGCAGGTTTGAAGCTGCTTTGAACATTTATCCAAAATTCAGTTATTATTCTCAGATTTCAAGGAAGGAGTTCCTTCTGGCTGTTGTCTCAGTTTATCATCTGAAAATAAACTGACAAAATAACAACCATATTTTTGTTTTCTACAGAAATTGCAATAATCAGTGGATAAATGGGTTAGTTTGAAAAAATGCAGTTTCAGCCTTGTCAGTCAACCCTAGCTTTTCAAAGCAAGAGCAATAGAAATTAGCATATGCTGGACTGATATGTTTGCCAATTAAACACTATATTTTTAACGGCGGATGAATGAAGAGATGACACTTATGCTTTCTAAGTTCACATAATATTTCTGAATCTGCTGCGGTGCTTGTCACTTACTGCAATGTTGCTGAGAGCCAATAAAAGGGTGGCAAAGAATGGTATCAGTAATGCTAACCGTACATAAAGCCATATATGTTCTGCAGTCAGGTACACTGTGAATTAGGGCAAGTATTTGAAATTACACATCTCATCCTAAAGAAGATCACAACAACTTTTGTTATTATGAGTAGTCAATAGGTATGATTTTCTCAGAGGGGTAGCCATGTTAGTCTGTAACTAAAAAACCTCTCACCTGCTCCTGGGTTATTGCAGAAGAGAGTTTATAAAGTTACTGTCTACATCATGACTACTGAAAAAAAATAACTTGTGCAACTAATGATTCAAAGTGTCATTCTAAGCTCTACCTCAGCACTTTCCCCCAGTTTGGGTATATTTGGATGGCAAGCATCAGGGATGTGAATGGGTAACCAGTTACCCGGTAAGCATCACCTTTACTGGGTAACCCATTAACTGGCATCCATTCACATCCTTACCAGGTGATGCTTACTGGGTATCGGTTAACTGGTGTCCAGGAACAGTCCCCGCCCCAGCTCAGGAGCAGAAGCTGGTCACCCCGCACAACAAGGGCCCAGGAGCAGTCTATTTAACTGGTTAACTGATGAACTGGGATTTTACATCCCTAGCGGGCATTAATGTAATTCTGTTAGCTGCGGTGCCCCAGTATCTCCTAGTTCTAGGCAAGGCAACAGTCCCACTGCTACTAGCATAGTGAACAGAACAGAGAGCACCTGTAGAACTGGGTCTGTGCAGGGGGATGGAACCTTCTGTCCCCAGCAGTGCAGTGACTCCTCTGTGGGTAAAAGGGAGACAGGTGAAAAGCGCTAGCCTTGGTTAGCTTCCACTGAGCAAGAATTGCTGATTAAAGATGTCTCCCCATCCCTGGGCAGACTAATAAAACCCTTTGTGCCCCAGCTAGTGTCTGAGTAGTGGTTTACCATAAGAAGAAAAATACGGCTAACCCCCTCATCCTCAGCTTTGCACATGCAGTTCACTGAGGGTATGTCTACACTAGAGTTTTGTTGGAAAAACGGCCGTTTTTCCGACAAAACTTGAGTTACGTCCACACTGCAATTGCGTTCTTCCGAAAGTAAATCGAAAGCACAGAGGGGTTTTTCCGGTGTTAGTAATCCTCTTTCTATGAGGAAGAAGCCTTTTTCCAAAAGAGCTCTTTCGGAAAAGGGCATGTGTGGATGGGGAAGAGGGAGTTCTTTCGAAAGAAGAGGAAAGAGGAAAAAGCACAGGTGCCCTGGTGGCCACTCTGTCCACAGTAATCACAGCTGAAATGCGAGATAGTGTCCATTCAGTATGGACGCTATCTTTCGAAAAAGCAGATCACTTTTTCGATGCACTTTTGTGTGTGGACGCTCTCTTTTGGAAGAACTTTTTTCGGAAGATCTCTTCCGAAAAAAGGTTTTTCCGAAAGAAGCCTAACACCAGAGCATTCCTTGTGACCCATTCAGACTAGATGCTCTAAATCATTCCTTCTGGCCTGAACACATCTATGAATTATCCTGGATTAATTTTTATTACTTTTCTTCATTCCCTGATTTGCAAAAGTCAGGAGTTTGCAGAGTCTCCTAGTCACAAACGTCAATTAGCACAATTCTACCTCGCTTGTGTAAAAAGCTTACCGCATTCCAAATTCTGCCTTAAAGGTTGGAATGGTTTGCTCCAAAGTCTTCACAGGCAAGATAATCATTAAGGAGATGCCATCACTTTCAGATTAAAAGCTAGACTGCTGAGTAAGAAATGACTTCCAAATAAATTAGTAGCTATATGCAGTCTCACAGACAAAACTATGGCTTTTTGAAGCTCAGAGGTATGCATATATATGTAAGCCCAGACCACACCTGCGACTAGTAGCTGTTTAGACTTAATTTCTCCTTGTTTTAATTAAGTTGCTGTTATTCTGCGTAAGCACATGTAAAAGTAGTGAAGGAATAAAGAGTTCCTGAGTATAATTTGTGACTTTAGCTATCCATGAGTGGAATTCAGGAGTAACAACATAACATTAGTAAAGTCGTTTTACTTCACAAAAATGCCATAAATTCATGTCAGCACCACACCTTAGTGTTAGTACAGCATAAGGGAAAGACATCAGATTTATCATAGTGTTAGGGCCAACATGCTACATTCAGATCTGGCTTTGATTACCCCAGAGTTTGATGGTGGGTGAGGATGTAGGGTTTCGGTTAGCCCCTCTATAATTAAAAGGGCCCATTTGTCAAAAGATCCCAGCCCAGTTTGCATTACAAACCCTGCCCCCTTTGCCAAAGCCTGAGTGTGTCTCTTCCTAGTTCTGATTTTATAGGATACAACTTAAAAAACTTTTCTTGGAGAAGACTTTTCTCTACCTGCTGTTTATTTACTTTTCCTCTTTTTCTCTTTCAGGGGAGCAGTGCCAAGGAGACAAGTCCATGTTTTGTCGCATGGACGTTCTCTCTCGTTACTGTTCCATTCCTCGGTACAATAAGCTGTGTTGCAAGTCCTGTAAAAGGTATAACAACATAACCAAGGATGACAACATAACTGACTCTAACGGACGTAAGAATGACATTGAAGAGAACCTCCTGCCTACCCTCACTCCTCCTACGGGGGTTCTTGTCATGCAGAGTACTGCTGGGCCCCTTCTTGTTTCCAAATCAAACACTACCCGTTCCAATGCAACTGAGGACCACCCAGAAATTAATGTAGTAGACGTGCCATATAAAATCGACGGGCTGGACAATGAAGTACCACAGCACAACATCATCCCACGGAGGAAGCTCCCTTATGAAAGGACAAAGAACCAAAGAATTCAGGAGCTGATTGCTGAGAAAAGGAAAAAAGAGACAACGAGGAAGCTACGTTAAACTGGAAATATGGCACAAATGACTTTTTTTTTCTCTTATAGAGATTTTACCACCACCATAGTAATGCCCATGTCATAGAAACTAGGAAAAGAAAAAAAAAACGGTGCTATGGCAGTAATGCCAAATTCTAACATCTACCACAAAGAGAAATGTAAGATTGTTTCAAAGTACTAGTATAAACATTTTGATGGGCTAGGTTTACAGGGTGCTATAATGTACTAGTGCAATATCATTACAGTATTTCACTGAATCCAAACAAACCATAATACCTAGCCCAGATCAGCAGGTTTTTTGATTACAGGCTGTCTTCATCCTTCAATGCATTGCTTAACTCCTAGGAAATGTTAATAGATGTTACATTCAGCAAACAGACCCCGTTACTGACAAATGCCTTTAATAGTGACTATCGAGAGACACATTGCATCAAACGTACACTAAATTACTCCCAGATTCAGAAAGGTATTTAAATATATGCGTGATTTTAAACATGTGCTGTTGCCTTAAATGGAACTATTTTCATGGCTACATTTACATGGACACTTACATATCTTTCTTATCTGGGATCTTATGTTTGAGATTATTTGTACAACCATGTATTTAATCAAAGTTCAGAACTGATAACCAGTATTTTGCATGTTCCCATAAACAACTTCAAAGCATTTTTTTCTAAGCAGTTGAATCTATAAAAATATTTACTGTTTGACTGGACCTATACAGTTTAGACCGACAATGTCCTAGCCTTTTGTTTACAAGTATCTTTATTCCATAATCTTTAAATTCCTGCAATACAATATGCCCAATGGTTTTAGCGGCCATTCTTTTTGGTCTAACTTTTATCCACACTCTGGCTCCATCTACACTGCATTATTTTTGCAGAAGAGGAAATGCAAATGAAGTGCTCATTAGCATTTCTCACGCTCTCATTTGCATACTCTTCCGATCCTTTTTGCGGAAAAAAACGCAGTGTAGATGGGGCCATTTTGCACAAAAAAACCCTTTTGCGCACGAGCCCTTATTCCTTATTTTTTGAGAATAAAGATTCTTGTAAACAAAAGGGGCTTTTTGCGCAAAATGTCCCCATCTACACTGAGTTTTTTTCCGCAAAAACCTCTTCCACAAAAAGGATCAGAAGAGAATATACAAATGAGAGCACGAGAAATGCTAATGAGTGTTTCATTTGCATTTCCTCTTCCGCAAAAACCTGACAGTGTAGACGGAGCCAGTCTGTTTAATGTAAAATGACTGGATTCTCTTTTCCTTTCCTTTGGTGCTTCACAATGAAAGTGTAATTTTGTGTTAATGTTTTCTGTAGTACAATGTTACGTCATTCTGAAGGAAAACAGTTTGCATTCTCAACCTTTCCTTAGGACAGCTCTGTTGCAGCAGAAATGAACAATTGTTCATCATGCTTATATATAAACACAGTACCAAGTTTGTTTAGATCTTAGAAATGTGTAGCCAACATCCCTTTGAGTACTTCCTTTCCCTGCAATGTCTTCTGATAGCTAAGTCACCTCTCCATTTTACATAGCTCATTTTGGATCCCTGGGAGCTAGACGACCTATTTTACTTGATGGTTTGTACCTTTTGGTGAGGCCAGGCCTGCTTTCAAATGCCTATATATAATACAAGGATGTTACCAGCTGCCACATAGGATAACTAATGTGTATAGTAGATACTGAACATTTCAGTCAAAAACTCCCATTGACTTCAGTGGGGTTTACACCCCTGTAGTATTATGCGAGTAGGAATTAAATCCTTTGTGTTTGTGGCATTTATTAATTTTGCTCTCACCTATTGGGTCGACTTTCCCTTGTCTGCTCAAGTTTGTTACTATTTTCTAGGCTTTAGGGCCAGCTTGACACTGTTGTTTCACATAGGACAGGCAACTGAAAGGTGGCAAAATGCTCTCACTTCAAGTTTTTGATCCTGAAGTGAACCTGTCACCATGTATCTCCTCATTTGCATTGCTATCTTGGACAAAATTCCCAACACTTGTAAGATGCGCCCTGGCTTAGTGGCTGGTGAAACAAAGTTGAAGCTGGCAGCAGTTCCTCACTGAAAAGAAAACCACAATTGGCTTTCTGCTGGGGTCCCCAGTTCTGCTTTTAAATGTTGTGAGTGAATGGGCCACTTCTGCTGCTAAGTACCCCAGTTTATATCGTAAAGAGAAAGTATTAAAAGTAACCTTGAGTGCACTGAATTATTGAAACCAAAAGGTAAATCTATGTCCAGAAACTGTCGGAAGGACAAGAGCCAAGGTTTAAAAAAAAATAATTTACAAAGACTATTAGACAAAATAGTAGAGAAGGGGCCAATGTTTTCCCTGCATAACACCATCTGCTTTCCTTCTTCGCAGGAAGATGTGGAGATAAATTCAAAGTAATACATCTGAAGTGCTTAGCCGGAGCAGTGATAAGGGTATATATAACAGCCTAAATTGGCAGACGTTACATCAGGGCTCGATATAGGTCAAGACCCTTGTAACAACCTCCGTGGTTATGGTGTCTGCAGGAACAGAGATTCACACACTTCCGGGTTCAAAGCATTCGCTTGAGCCATTGGGGCGTAAAGAGCGAGGGTGCATTAGCAGAGTCAGAAATCTCTTTAAAAGGGCTCACTCCTGCTAGCGGGAGACAGAGATCTGCCCTTTCCCTGTATGTGCTGTACTTCCACAACCTCTTCCAGGCTTTTCCCACAATAACCTCTTCCCATGGATGGTGGAAGAATGTTTCATGCCTGCCTGGGTTTCTTTTTGGTTCTTTTAAAAAAAAAAGGGGGGGTCCAACTCGTGAAAACATTAAGACAGGCCAGGTTTGTGGGTGCGATTGAATGAATGGCACAGCAGAAGAGCTCATAGAAGGGAAGAGCTGTCTTGCTCACAAACAGTGCTACGTCTGAGGCACAATGCCATCTCCTACAACCCCCGATTGCGTGCATGTTGCAGGAGCAGAACAGCTGCCAGTTTTGGCAAGGATATGAAAGCTTGGAAGAGGCAGTAGGTGGGAGTAGGTGTGTACCCACCCACTGTGTTTGTGATGGAGGAGAGAGGCGCGAAGGAAGACAGGAGAGGCAGAGAGATGGCAAAGGGGAAAGACTGTGAGTGCGGCTGCTGGCTGCAGATGGTAGCGAGAGTTTTCATCATTCCAGAGCGACTTTACTTTAGCTAAGGCGTGTGATTTTATGCTCAGCGAGTTGGGCGGGTGCTAGCTGTGGTCCTGGCTCATGCATAGGCTGAGCAGGGAGTACCTCAGGTGCATTCCCCAATAGGTATTTTAGTATTTGGCTCAGTACCTGCATGCTTAGCCGCCTAAGCCAGCAAAGTAGGTGGGTCACCACTGCAGATAGCCGTAGTTATATGCACCTGTAACAGAGGTAGTTGCTATTAATCACATTTATGACATCGTCACCTAAGGATCACCCAAGAATTCCCCTCCACCCTTGCGCATGGCCCTGCCATGAGATGCTGACAGCCAAATAGATGAGACAGGCCCCCTTTCGCATTGTTTTGCCCGTGTGCTTCCAAGCATTACTTAGCGTGACCTGTGCTGTCTGTCAGGTGCTGGCAGCCAAGCACAGGATAGAGCGTGTGGGGTTTTAAAATTGTACAGCAGCAGCCTTTCATGGGGGTTTGAGAGCCTCTAACAAGCTTACCTGACAGACCCCGAGTGCTTCAGAGGCTGCCATGTCATTGTGCATATGCATAAAATATAAAAGTGAAGTCATGAGTGCCAGAAAGGGAACACTGGGCAACTTTTATGTATGCAAGTCATAGCTAAAACGCTGCCCCAATTCAGCTGCTGTGCCTCAAATCTAGATTCAGGAGAGAGGGACGAAGGGGGGAGAGGGGTGTGTGAGAGAGAGAGAGACAGAAATGTGAGTTATTTTATGCTTTTCGAGTTTCCTCTGCTCCATTGAGATTGTTCAACTTAATACTCTCTTCTTTCCCTTTATCAGCATAACATTAGGTCTATGAGGGCAATACAGTCAACAGGGAACCCCACCCTAACGTAGCCAAACAGCATATCCAGTCATGCACTAAACTAGACAAACCTATTTGTGGGGAAACCTGGAAGGGTTGGGAACTTGTGGTGGTAGCTGGCAGACCCTGGTCCTTATCGCCCCAAAATTCCTCTTCCGCCACTGGACCGTGTGAGCCCTTTTCCCTCACTGCCGTCTCCTCCTCCCAAAGTGTTGCCCAACGCAGACTGGGAGAAGCTCCCCACACCGAATCTTTGTTCTGCCTGGCTGCATGTTGGGAGGAGTTGATGGACCCTTGCCAAATTCTTTGGGTAGCTTTGTGGGGTAACAACTTTATACTGTCCTCTGGCACCCTCTGGGGGTCATGTTTCCTTCTTCACATGCAGTCCAGAGGTAACGTTTAAATGGGTTCTGCTGTTCCTGAGTTGATGGAATAGGTTTAGCCAGGGCACCAGGAAGAAATACGTGACAAAACCCCCACAACATCAAAAGCTGCCCTAAACCGTGCCCATTACCACCAAAAAGAGGGTGGAATGTTGTGTGTAAGAATTTGATAGCAAAGCCACATTTTCACTGACCCATCCCACCTCAGGAAAGAGCAAATTCTGGGTTGTTTTGCTTTTCTGTATCATCTCAGCTCTACGCCCTGCCCAAGGCCTCATATTTACCAAGTGACCAGATACATTGTGGCTGATGTTAGAGCTACGAACCCCCTGGAGCTGAAATCTTTGAAAACCTCACAAGCTGCCTTTTGAGTTTCAAAGCTCATTGAAAGTTCAGAAACAGACTTGGCACAGCAACATTTTCCCTCCTTTCCAAGGGGGGATTCAGTTTTTAAAATCAAACAAACGAACAAAACCTCCCCAGATTTGCCAACCTAACGGGGTGCCCGTGCTGGATGACAGGAACAGAACACGTGCCACAAAAAGCAAGGCTGGTGCTAGTATTCATGCGGTAGTCACGAGGGACCTTAACCAATGCAAATGGGAACCTTTCTGTTGCCTTCAGTGAGTGTTGGATCAGACTTCAGAGCATCTGTAGTTCTGTTCTGTCCCAGAACTCATTCCTTTTTCAGGCTCTCTGTACTGAGTTTTCTCTCTGCCTTCTTGCTTTCTTTCGGACTGGTGTTAATTCCATTGGTGTGCTTTTCCAACATAGGCTTGTTTTTAGCATAAAGTCAGTGATATTTGATCCTAAGTCAAACTCTTCAGTAGACATTGTTCAGGAGGGGAAGCTCCTGGCCATTGGGGGTTTGTCCAGACCTCTGTGAAACAGACCTGGCAGGCACCTTCTCTTTGCAATATTTCCATATGAGAAAGAATCTTCCCCTGAACCATAAGAACGGCATTCCTTTAAGCTGACCCTAGTATCTGCAGTTTGTGGAGAAGTCAGGAGCCTAAATACCTCTGAGGATTTGAGCCGTATTGGTTAGGAATAACAAATGTGGACGCAATAGCTGGGGTCTGGCTCCCAGTTGCTTTTCCTCCTTTTTATGTGGTGGCAGAATATGTGGCTTGTTTGCAGGCCTGTTAAACTTTGGACAGCAGCTTCCTCTTGTGGTGTTTCTTTTCACATAGGCAGCACCGTTTCATACATCACAAGCCTTGGGCACCAATTTAACATAATGCCCAGGAATAAAAGAAAGGAATCTGGTTATAGATCTGGTGTTTCTGCAGAGGCTCTGTCTGTCATATAACTGCCTGCTCTCCATGCCAAAACAGTGTTCTCCCTGCAGAGGGGGCATTTCCTGGTAGGTATTCATACGGTCATGGAAATTAAGGCCAACATCCCGCCCATTAAACCCAACCACTAAATTAATGCAGTCTGATTTTGAACACAAGCTGATCAACTTTCTGAATTAATGTTTCTCTTCTTTTTCTAAGCTCAGTATCTTAGCGACACTAAATTAACCATATTTCCTTTGGCACCAATCAAATCCCATTTTTAATTCACCTAAATACTTCCTTGAGAATTCCTGTACCATTCACCAGTACCCATTTTAACACCTACCATTCAACATTTGGTTCTCTTGGTACTCACTTGAAATGCTTTAAGAAATTTGAACAGCTTATAAATGGTGCTTTACATGTACTCAAAGGGCCTGCATGATTTACTTTATTATATAATACATTAAATACCTTATATATTCACCTACAATGCACGGTATTAGCTATGTTCATCTGAATAACTGTATGGCACTGCCATTCAATTACAATACATACGTCTTCACAGCAATCGCAATGAATAGCCATTTGTTGTATATTAAAATGTATATACAAATTAGAACTTTTAATTTTATAATTTATTAAAGTTCAAAGGTCTGTGTTCTTTTGCAAAGGTGTTGGACTTTTCCCTTTGGTAGCGCATTCTGTCCAAAGGAACATTGGTTGTGCATGTACGGAGGAGAGCAGGTGATTTCAAAGTCCAGTGAGTGTCTTTTCCTTTCTTAGATGCTACGTTTAGTTCAGTGTTTCTCAAACCTTTTTTTATAAAGTACCCCTTTTTAAAAAAAAAATATATATATATATATATATTTATATATATAAGTACCCCCTTTTTAAAAAAAAATTATAAGTACCCCCCAGTACCTACAGTTTTCAGACACACACAATTTTTTTCTACTGTTGCAACCCATTTGTTTAAACAACTTCATCATAGCCAGGTGGGCGATGAAATTTTTGGGTGTAAAAAGTACAAAAATAATAAAGCGCTGTAAAACTTAAAACAAAAGTTCAGTTTTCTCCAAATTTCAGTTGTGTTGATGTACCACCCAGACTTCTCTCAAGTACTCCTGCGGGTACTTGTACCACTGGTTGAGAAACACTGGTTTAGTTCACGGTGATCAGGATGGGGTGGCTACAGAAGTCTGAGCACAAAACACGTCATTAGTGTTTGGTCTGGGCCAGGCCTGCTGATGGCAGGTGTGGGGGGGGGGGGCGTTGTTAAGGGGACCACTGCCCTGGGATCTGGCCTGGGGCTTCCAGCTACCTCTACCACTACTATAGCAGCGGCAGAGGCTGGAGCCCCGGGTCCTTTAAATCACTGCTGGAGCCCCACATGGCGTGCTCCAGAGCCCTGTGCAGTGCACTCCAGACAGTGCTACGGCTGCCTTGGAGGTGTTAGCCCCAGGCCTACTCCTTCCACATGAGGGCCCCCCCCCTTCTGATGCATGGAGATGTCATTCTTCCTCGCCCTCCTCCCCCTGCCACCCACACCCACCTTGCCCAGGGGCCTGACAACCTGTGAGCCCCACTTGTCTGGGCTAGCAGAACCTCTGCTAGAATGAATAGGTGCAAGCATCACTGAAGTCAAACCCTAATTGATACCCTTGGGCTCTGGTACCACGTGTTCTGCTGAAGCCCTGGAATGTCCAGCCTATACATTCTCATACTGTCAATTTCATAGATCGAGTAATTTGGGCTCTAGTTTATGCAAGGTATGTTATTTTTGCTTTGGAAGAGAGATTTATCCTCTAATTACACCTTTCATAAAATACTTCCCACAGACATATTCTCCAACAATATCCTGCATGTTCATAAACAGATTCTGTCCCAAACCTCTCCCTGCTAATTGAACTGTATTTCTTGAGGATCTGGAAGAGTATTCCTCTCCGTGTCTACTCAGAACTAGCACCCAGTATGTAGCATGCAATGTGATGCAACCCTTTCTTTAATCAAACTAACGTCCATCTACACTGTTTGTTTTTTTGTGGAAGAGGAAATGCAAATGAAGCACTCATTTGCAAATCTCACACTCTCATTTGCATATTCTCTTCTGATCCTTTTTGTGGAAGAGGTTTTTGCGGAAAAAAACGCAGTGTAGACGAGGCCATTTTTTCAGGAAAAACCCCTTTTGTGCAAGATCCATTTTTGAGGAATAAAAAAAGTCTACACAGGGCTTTTTATTGCAAAACCCTCTTCCGCAAAAAGGATCGGAAGAGACTATGCAAACGAGAGCGTGAGATTTACAAATGAGCGCTTCATTTGCATTTCCTCTTCCACAAAAAACAAACAGTGTAGACAAAGCCTTACTGTTTTCATGTTTTTAGTTGAGTACATTTGTTTAGATGCCTGGGAAAGACCCTGGACTAGATGCACCACTGCTTTGATCCCATAGGGCAATTTCTATGTTCCCTGAATTCAGACTTGTTGGTTCGCCCCTCTTCAAAAATGTATTCATCTGATACAGTTTAGACCCTGACCCAAAGGCCACCAAAATCAGAAGAAAGACGTTCTTTCATTGACTCCAGCAGGCTTTGGGCTTCAGGGCTTCATGGCAATTTCTGCAGGACGTTGTTAACAGTGGATCAAAGAGGCAGTTGATATTTTATTCTCAATCAAACCATTTTACCTTTAAATATTAAGCAGAGTCTGAGACACATCCTCCTTGAAATGGAAAGGGAATACAGCTCACAGTTACAATTTTTAGAACTTACCACTGAATTGCAGACTTCTTCCCCATTCATGCGACTGAACGTCAGTTTGTTTGGCATTGAGGATATGTCCACACGGCAATAAAACACCTGCTGCTGGCCTGTGTCAGCTGACTTGGGCCCCTGGAACTCAGACTGCAGGGCTACAGAGTAGTAGTGTAGACATTCAGGCTTGGGCTGGAGGCTTGGCCCTAGGATCAATGTTCCCTCTAATCTTTTCCAGTTTTGTGTGGAATAATTTTTACTATGTGCACCAAGGCCTGTGTGAATGTGCACCACCAGGAGAAACACAAACCTCTCTGTGGATGCTCTGCTAATCAGCTGGGTGGCATTGGAATCTCTCCTGAGCCGCTGCACAAGCACCCAGCTTACAGGGAACACTGATCAGGACCCAACATGGGGGGATGAGAGAGACGGTCTCAGAGCCCAGGCTCCAGCTGGATGACCACACTGCAAATTCCTGGCCCTGCAGCCATTCTGCTAACATGGGCTAGCTGCAGGCATGGGCAAGGAGTGAACACTAGCTGAGGGCAGTTAGCCCCCCCCAACCCTGCCCCCTCCACCTAAAGCCTCTGCCAGAGCCAGGACACCCCGCCCCCCCCCCAGCATCCTGTGGCCACCATCCTTCCTCAAGTTTCTCCCCCTCCCCTGGAGAGGAGGGCAGGACCCCAGCTCCAGACCACAGCTGGGCAGCTCGTGGCTTCAGGCCCCCCGCTACCCGAGTCCTGGGAAGGCGAGCAGGCCATGCATGGTTACAGCCCCACTCCCCAACATGGCACCAAGTGGCGGGCAGTGCGCAGCTCCAGCCCCCCTCTCCAGCCCTGGAGTGCAGGGAAGGCAAGCGGTGTGCAGCCCCCCAGTCCTGGCCAGAGCATGGTTGGACTAGAAGCTGCACCAGCAGAGGCGGCCTGGGCCGAGTGGTGTGTGGGCAGGACCGTGCCTCATTGGTGAGGGAGGCAGGTATTGCAGTGCAGTGCGGCCATGCCTTGAGAGACCTGAGGAATGAGTGACCGTGAGTTGGAAACGTATGTAACTTCACTTTGAGTGGAGGGCAGGTTAATATATTTAAATTTTATTCTCACTCTCACAACACAGTGAACACGGACAGCCACTTGACATGGCATAGTCACAATAAAGGCAATGCTTGCAAAACTTCCCACCAGCGCTCTTCTTGGCACCAGCGACTTTGGCAGCTGTTAGAGCAAGAGGCAAAGCGAGATAATGAATGGTTCCCTTTATGATCAGCGTTAGCCTGTTATTTTCATGGCCTCCCTGTGTGTCTTATTTTCCAGCCTCTGACAGTGTCTTGTCACAAAGCTCTTCACCAAAATGCAACCATTGGTTACCAGCATCTGAGCTTCTCGGGGCAATCACTTGCAAGGGACAACCCTTTAGACATTGTATTAGCACAGCATTTGCAGCTATAAAACACGACAGCACATTTTAAAACCAGTAACAAGACCTCCACTCTCAAGAGCAGATTGGTACGATTGCTGATGGAAAGCCTTTGTGTAAATGGCTTGAGGATTTTATCTATTATTTTAGGGCCTGATCCTACTGAGGTCACTAGATCTTTTTAAACTGAAGCAGTGGCCCATGGCGATGTTCCTATTGCAATTTTCTTTCAACCGTGTGGGGGAAAAGGAAACAATGTTATATCAGATAGCTCAAAGATCAAGGCTGGACTACAAAGGGTTTCTCTTTCAGGCCACAGGTCTGAAGCCTGGTCAGGTACATGATTGTGGTTCTTCCTACAGCACTGTGGTGTAATGTAATAGGGTTTCCCCTGGATGCAGCCTTGACGTTTAAGAATGACATCAATTCATGCCATGCCTGACTCAAAAGAAATATGCCTCATGCATATCTTTTATTTGGGGACAAAGGTCTAAATCCTCAAAAGCTATTTAGGTGCCTGACTCATATTGAAATCAGTGGAAACTAAGCCACTTAGGCACAAATCCTCACAAGTATTTAGGCACCACACTGCCACTGAAATCAATGGTAGGGACCAATCTTCCCTCTAATCTTTTTCACAACTGTGCAGAATAAATTTTGCTTTGTGCACCAAGGGATGTGTGAATGTGCACCACCACAAGAAACACAGACCTCACTGTGAGCACTCTACTAATCAGCTGGGCTGCACTGGAATGTCTCCTGAGCAGCCACACAAGCACCCAGCTTACAGGGAACACTGGCAAGACTGCATTCGGCACTTAAATACCTTTGCAGATCCAGGCCTCTGCTTTACATGTGTGACATGGGCCTCATACAACTTCCTTTCTCCCACCTTTTCTATGGCTTTCTCTTCAGTCCTTTTGTCAAAGACTACAGCTACACTGCAGTCTGGATTGACACACTGATATCAATCCATTGGTGATTGATTTAGTGGGTCTAGTTTAGACCTGCCAAATCAACTGTAGATCACTCTCCCATCACCCCTGTTACTCTACCCTGGCTGAGAAAAGTAAGGAAAGTTGATGGGAGAGTTTCTCCCAGTGACCCTGCTTTCTTCCCGCCCTGCAGTGTACAGCGTGCGGTAACTCAATTTATGTTACATCGACTCCAGCTACATTATTCACATAACTGGAGCTGTGTAGCTTGAATCGACTTTCTGCTGTCGTGTAAACGTAGCTAAAGAGTTTACAGTTTGGTTCTTGCTACATGTCTGTACAGCACCAAGCACAATGGGGCCCTGATGTCAGTTGGGACCGCTAGGTGCTACCAGAATATGAACGATAGATTACCAGTATGAATGGCTAGATAACAAATGCTAATGATAGATAACAAATCAGATTACAGCCAGGAATGCTCATGGAATAATATAGAAAAGCCTCAACCCTAAGTAAGTATTGGCTCTGGAAAGCTGATTCTAAGAGTTAAGCTTCTCCAAAAATGAAATGAACCAACACTGCTCTCCAGTGCTTAATTTGTGCCACAGCTGAATTCCAGCACCTCTAGGCTTGGTGGTTCATAGCCCTGGCATCTTGCGACTTGCTGTATCAGTTCTGAATGTAAATAAATTGTTTGAGTCCTGGCACCTCTCATTATAAATTAAGCACTCTCGCTCTCATGTCAGACAGTGCCTGCTTAGGCTGCGAGCCATTTCTGCAAGGAAACCGCTCGCAGCCTAAGAATTTTTCTCATAGTAATTTCAAACAACAAATGCATTCAAGAAGTAACAGACCTGTGGATTAAATTCACTGACTAGCTCACTTGCTGTGATCTATCCATTCTGCTCTTTATGCAACGTGCACTAAAGCAGAAAGCTATTTGGCACTGCGGGAAAAGGAAACATTAGCATAAGAGATTATTGCTGAAGGCAGAATTCTCTAGCTTGTTTGAATATTCAGCATTCAGACTGAAACCACAAATAGCAAACACATGGATTGGCTGTTTCTGAATGTAACATTTGGCCTGGCCCCGTAAATCCACAAAAAAACCCAAAATCATTCCCTGTGAAATGTTCTACTGAGGAGGTTAGGCCAGAGAAGCCAATGCAGAAAAATGTCACTGCACGGTCAAGTTCGGTTTTCATTATGGAGCTACGCATCATTACTGGCCACAGGTCTGAGCTTGATGGGGTTTGGAGCAACCCCCTCCAGATGTGGAAGTGAGATGGAATGGGCAGGTACAGCATACCGGTAAGACGTGGCCACCGGTACAGGCCCATACAGAGTTGATTGTAACATTGCTGCCCCTTTTTCCCTGCTTCCCTCCTCCCCCCTCCCCCCTGATCACTGATGGAAGAGGGAGGCACAGGGGGCAGTGAGGTTAAAGAACTGCTAGACATGGAGGGGGGCAAAAGGGGCAGCTGCCTGGAGCCTGGCAGGCTCCCAGCTACTGCTGCTGTGGCAGTAGCCAAAGCCCTGGGCCTTTTGAATCACCTCAGGCGCCCTGGGTGGAAAGCCCCATGCAGCACTGAAGCTCGGGTGGGGGGCCCCTGCCCCCTATGGTGTCCTTTGTAACTTAGCTCACCCCTTACAGTATGATTTTTAAATGGTGTTCTCCCCAGACTCCATCTCAACCCCCATTGTCTTCAATGGGAGCTGCTTGGGCCAGGCTAGGAAGAGTCTAATCTGCTTGCCTTGAAACCAATGGACACTGAGCTCAGAGGGAGAACCACTGGGCCCTCCATTGCTGCAAATGGGGAGCTTCTGCACTTGTGAGGTGCCAAGAGTTCGGTGTTCACTGACTTTAGGTCCTTACTTCTCATCTACACAATGCGGTGCCCGGGCTACTTCCTGAGCCCGGCTTTTCACAGACACATGACTTGGCTTGTCTCTTTATTCCTACAGCTCTGCTGTCTAGCCAATGCTAAATACTGGAGAGTGGGGTGGGGGGGAGGTAATATTCCCTCTTACCTTTTCCATCCATGTGTGGAATAAATTTGTATGTGCACCAAGATCTCCTCCCTGACATCAGTGGATGTACATACCAGGGCGGGCTCTAGAAGATCAGGACCTTAATGGGCGCTGAGGTGCTGCTCAGAAGAGAGTCCAGTGCTGCCAGGTGATCAGCAGAGTGTCCACAGAGAGGTTTGTGTTTAGCCTGATGGTACACATTCACACTGTTGTTGGTGCACATAGAAAAATTTATTCCACACACAAATGGAAAAGATCCGAGAGAACATTGATCTTAGGGCCTACTAGTCATGCACATTCACACAGGCCTCATGAATCCCCTTTTGCTATTCTCACCTCATCAGTTGTTGGGAGGAAGCCAGATCCACTGTAATTGAATTAGCCTCATTCATACTGGTCCGCCACATTGCGATGTAATACTCCCTACTTTGCATCTGTGTAAATATCCCTGTCAAGCTGTAGTTTCCGCTTCAGGCATCTGACAAACTGGGTTCCAGCCCACCAAAGCTTATGCTCAAATAAATCTGTTAAGCTTTGCAAGCGCTCTGCCACCAGATGGTGGCATGGGATAGCAAGTAGAATTCTGAAATAGCATCGCCCTTGTAAATCACCATTGAGAATGCTGCCCAGATGAAATGCTGCCCATCATACGCTATCCCCAGGTGGAAATAAGAGTGGTATCTCTGAACAGACCATAGAAAGAAAGAAAGAACGAAGGAAAGAAAGAAAACTCCCTCCCCTTTTTACAACTTTCGCATCTGACACCTTCAGAAAATAAATTATCTTGGTGGAACTCTACTTCTCTGAGGGTATGTCTACACAGCAAAGTTATTTCAAAATAAGTTTCCTAGCATCTACACAGCCAAACCGCTATTTTGAAATTAAATTGAAATAGTGGAGGGCTTATTTCTAAATTGATAAACCTCATTCCATGAGGAATAGTGCCAATTTCAAAATTGCTATTTTGAAATAAGTGCTGTGTAGATGCTTATTTCAAAACAGGGGGCCTCCAGCCCTTCCCAGGGTGCCCTGCTGGCTACTCTGGGAACAACCAGGAAAACTCCTCTCCCGCTGCCCCTCCCCGGAGCCCTTAAAGGGGTAGACTCTGGCCACAGTGCCTGTGCCAGCTCCAAGCCTGACAGCCCAGAGCCAGCAGTCACTGCCCCTGACCCAGTGGCCCCAAAACATGAGCCAGCAAGCCACTGGCAGCCAGCCCTCCACCGCTCCCCAGGAGCGGTCTGCCAGCTCCCAGGAGCCTGCCAGGACCCAGAGAAGGTGGGCGCCTTCCTGGTCCAGGGCGGAGATCATGGACCTTAGCTCCCAGGTGGGGATGCCTGCCATGACCCAGAGGGAAGGTGGGCGCCTATGCTGATGCTGCCAGTGGCGGAGATCATGGACCGCTTATTCAGGTTTGGGGGGATGCCACTGACTTCCTCCACACTTCTAGATGGGGGAACCTGTCTCGGTCCCACCTCTTCACCCTCTTTCCTCCCCTCTTCCGCTTCTTTTCCCCAGTCTCACCAGCGTTTCATCCCTCTCCCCCCACTTTTGTTAAATAAAGAGAGTTTGTGGTCATGAAAATACATGTATTTTATTTTACATCAGGAAGGGGGCTAGGGAGGGGTGTGAGGGAGGAATGAAGCACAAGCCCCGAGTGGGGCAGACCGACCAGGGAGGCTCTTAGTGGTCCTCAGGGTGGAAGCTCTCCCGCAGGGCCTCCTGGATACTGACAGCCCCCAGATGGACCGCCCGGATTGCAGCCTGCAGAAAGTGCAGACAGGCTCACAGCAACGCGTCCACGAGAAGCACCAGATTGACCAGGGGCAGCTCTGGCTCCATGTTACAGAGTGCTGTGGTGTCCCGAGTGAGGGCAACCAGAGCATGCAGAGACAAAATGCTTTGCTGTCCCTCACTGAGGTAGGCAAGCAAGCAGGGAAACCTGAGAATCAGCTGTCCAGGGTGGGGGGGTCCCTTTAAGCACAGACCTCGGGCAGCAGCCACACAAAGTAACTCCTGACTTGATGCCCCGCTGGAACTGGCTCCAACCAGCCTTAAATGCGATTCAGTGTCCACTCAGTGTGTACGCGCTATTTCAAAATAGCAAAATGCTATTTTGAAATGCATTTTGTGTGTAGACGCGTTATTTCAAAATAAGCTATTTCAAACCAACGCTGTAATGTAGACATACCCTGAGGAATTAAATAAAACCAAGCAAAAGCCTTTAGCAGAAGGGAATATTAAAGAATACCAACACTGCAACATTTTCAGCGAGTGTTTGCTATCGACCTGCCTGCTCCTCTTACCAAGCAAAATTCCATTATCAAGCAACAACTCCGAACCAAATCTGCAGCAATGAAAAAGGTATCACGTCAGCAACTGGAACCACTAAAATAAACACTGGGCAAACAATTCCCAATGACTCATTCAGCAATTGGAGTGCATTTTCCAGGGTCTGAGTTGTCTGAGAGGAGGAGATGCTGTTCTGGAATTTGGTCATGGTTCCTTATTGTTTAACAATTTGTTTATGGAACAAAAGACATCCGCTATAATGATTTTGGACTATTTGTTCTGTGAGTACTCATGATTTACACAGTGGAGCTGGTCAGCTAAGTTACAAAGGTCTTGTTTCCCCACTAGCCCGCTGATGACTGAAATTGTATAAAGAGCAGGGGAATCTGAGAGCTTTCGGGGGGGAGGGGCTGTCAAAATTTTTCAGTGCAAAAGGGGCCGGGCTGCTGCTTCAGATGAACACAAATCCCATTCCCATGAAACCTGAGTGGTCATCCATCCCTTTTCATGAAGCATAGAGCTGCTGACTTTGGCTCTGTGGTTTTTTCAGCACTAGCATCATGATGTGATACGTTGAATACTGCATGCAAATGTGGTCACCTCTCCTCAAAGACAATGTTTTGGCATTGGGGAGAGTGCAAAAAAGGACAACAGAAATGATTAGGGGTTTGGAACGGCTGCCATCTGAGGAGAGATTAGTAAAGCTGGGACTTTTCAACTTGGAAAAGAGATGACTAAGGCAGGAGGAATATGATCAAGGTCTATAAAATCATGACTGGCGTGGAGCATGTGAATAAGGAAAAGTTATTGACTTGGTCCCATAGCACAAGAACAAGAGGTCACCAAATGAAATTAATGGGTAACAGGTTTAAAACAAACAAAAGGAAGTACGTCGTCACACGACACACGGTCCACCTGTGGGCCTCCTTGCCAGAGGGTGTTGTGATGGCCAGGACTATAACAGGGTTAAAAAAAGACTTAGATAAATTCATGGAGGGTAGGGCCATCAATGGCTATTAGCCAGGGATGTGAATGATTAACTGGTAAGCCTCACCCTTAATGGGCGATGCTTCCCTGTTATGGTTAACCCACAGGGGATGAAGCAGCCCTACCCCCGCCGCCTGCCACGGCAAGAGGGCTGCTCCAGCCTGGAGGAGCCCACCATGGGTAGGGGGCACTCCAGCTGGGCCAGAGCAGCTCCCACCCACAGGGAGGGGGCTGCTTCAGCCTGCCCCAATTTAAGCGATTAACTGGTTAAACATAACTGATTGAAGGGGATTTTACATCCCTCCTGTTAGCCAGGATGGGCAGGGATGGTGTCGTTAACCTCTGTCAGAAGCTGGGAATGGGCACCAGGGGAGGGATCACTTGATGATTCCCTGTTCTGTTCATTCCCTCTGCTGCACCTGACATTGGCCACTGTCAGAAGACAGGATACTGGTTAGACGGACCTCTGGTCTGACCCAGTATGTCTGGTCTTATCTTCTTATCAATATTTCCAAAAGTTTGTTTGTTTGTTTGTTCTGAAAGGTCTCCGAAATGGTAAGCGCTAGCAACACCAAATTTTGCATGGCTACTACTGATTTCCTAACTTACATATCTGGATTGGTTATATCTCGAAATAAGTTCCCCTGGTTCCCCCCAGAACCCCAGTTGGGCCCACTGATAATTAGCTTTTAGTAGCGCCTGATCATAGAAACACAAAATTTTGCACGGATACTACTGATTTCCTAACTTAAATAACTGGATTGGTTAAATCTCAAACTTGGTTTCCCCAGAACCCCAGTTGGGCCCCCAGAGCCCCAGTTGGGCCACTAATTAGCTTTTAGTAGCATCTAATCATAGGCATTTGCTGGACTTTTCTCTTAAGCATGTCACATAAACTGCAACTACGAGATTCTTTCCCTATAATAACAGAAAAAGTACTAGCTATGTTCATGTCTTAAAATAATATATAAGAGAAAAGTATTTCCAATAAAATATGCTATGTTAATGTCAGTGACATAGTTCATTCATCACACCTTTTACTATATTTTCCCTGGGCGACTCTGGGTATTTCTGCTGGTATGTAATAAGACCAAGTATAAAATAAGGACCTTTTTTTTCAACAAAGTCATAAATAATACAGGACTCAGGGGCTGCGTCTAGACTGGCAAGATTTTGTGCAAAAGTGCCCGCTTTTGCGCAAAAACTTGCCAGCTGTCTACACTGGCCGCTTCAATTTGCGCAAGAGCACTGACGTTCTAATGTAAGAAATCAGTGCTTCTTGCGCAAATACTTTGACGCTCCTGTTCAGGCAAAAATCCTTTTGCGCAAAAGCTTTTGCGCAAAAGGGCCAGTGTAGACAACTCAGATTTGTTTTGCGCAAAAAAAGCCCCGATCACAAAAATGGCAATCAGGGCTTTCTTGCGCAAAACCGCCTCTAGATTGGCACGGACGCTTTTCCGCAAAAAGTGCGTTTGCGGAAAAGCGTCTGTGCCAATCGAGATGCTGTTTTCCGCAATTGCTTTTAACGGACAAACTTTTCCGTTAAAAGCATTTGCGGAAAAATCATGCCAGTCTAGACGCAGCCAGAGAGTGCCACAACTAAAGCCCCATCTTTTTGAACTGCTTCTTGAATTTTAGGCAAATTTCTTGCAAGGCCTACCATTTTTGCATTGTCCCAGCTTCACATATTATATATTGTATAGAGCTATTTCAAGGGGTTTTTCCACAGTTTTGGTAAGCTGAGACAACCATTTACCGATGGTATTCATTTACTACAGCTATGCACAGTCAGAACTTCAGTGCACAGTTCCGCATACATTTCAAATCTCAACAGTCCTAACATGGTTACAAAAAATAAAGCGATGATAGGGGGGAAAACGTCGAAGTGGTTTAGTCTTAAATTAGGATGTTTATTGTAATGAAAACGTCTTTCATTTAATAGTACAATGTATGAAGCCCCACTAGTAGCCTGCATTTGTCTGGCGCAGAATGAGTGGAGTTATACTGAAATCATGCTTTACATCTAAGAATTGTTTTTTGCAAAGAGCAGGCAAATTTCAAGAGCTACCATTGCATGCTAACAAGTGCAGCGTCTGCCAACGTAGCACTTAGCATACCTGTCACGGCCCACCCATGCTTTATGCAAATTGGCTTATGAATATGCCTATGCATATCTTGAAGATGCTTTATGCAAACCAGGTCATGTAACATGTCATTTTTAAAGTGTATGAAGTTAGGAACATGAAAAGTGACTCTGTTTTTTAATTCTAAAGGTGCAAATGAGAGTCACTAATGATACTTTAGGAACTTAATGGTTCAATACTCAAACCAATGACCCGTGAATTGTTTGATTTTTCCTGTAAGCCCAAACTGTGGTTGATCTAAGAAAGACGTCACGTGGTACTAGACTCCATCTTGAATATGGTACTTTTCCATGAGGATGGGGAGACAACAAAGGTTCCTGACCCCGGGGGGGGGGTAGGGGGCGAGTCTATTTAAGACAGTGGTCTCCAACCTTTTAAGCATGAGATCACTTTTTTAATTTAAGTGTAATCCAAGATCTGCCTCACACCCACATACCCTTGCCCTGCCTCCTTTATGCCTCCTTCTCCAAGGCCCCGCCCCTGCTCACTCCATCCTCCCTCCTTTCCTCCCCCATTCTCCCTCACTTTCACCAGGCAGGGGCAGAGGGCAGGGGTGCAGGCTCTGGTCTTGGACTAAGGGATTTGGAGCATGAGAGGGGCTCTGAGCTGAGCTTGGGGCAGGTAGTTGGGGTACTGGAGGGGGTTTCAGGTGCAGGCTCTGGGAAGGCATTTGGATGCAGGGGTGCTTGGGGCTAGGGCAGGGGCCTGGGGCTCAGGAGGGGGTTCATGACTGGGGTAGGGGTTCAGGATGTGGGCTCTGACCTGGAACAGCTTACCTCAGGTGGCTCTTGGGTGGTGGTGCAGTGGGTGTTAATGCAGGCTCACCCCTGCCCTGGCCCTGAACCACTCCCCAAAACAGCTAGCAAACTCCATCCCAAGCCCTGTTGTGCCCTCTCTCTGCTCTGTGGGCATAGGCTACAGGGTGGGAGAGGGGGCACCTTGATATCAGAGCCCCTCTTCTTCCTCCCCTCCCCTGCCCAGCAAGCAGGAGGCTCCTGGGGGTTAGAGGAGACAGCTCCAAGGCAAAGGGCAAGAGGTGCACAGCAGTGGGGGAAGGGGCAGCTGACGTGTCCGTACTTGATAGTCTCTTAGCCAAACCAGTCAGGATCACCTGTCAGAGGCTCCAAGATCTTCCTGTAGATCCCGATTGACTGACGGTGACCACTGATGGGAAGCCATCAGTCCTTTGTCTTCAGCTGGCTTTTGAAACTCCCTCACCCATCCTAAGAGGCTACATATGAAGAAACCTGAAAAAAAGGACTCTAAAGAACTTAATTTGAGCTGTTTCACAGTGGCATGGCCTGTGGACTCTTTTAGGCACTTTAGAAAGTTCTCCCACTGTCATAAACATGGTTTCTTTAGTGCTGAAAGGTTGGGTCTCTGATAAAACTGTTATTTAAAAAAAAAAAGCACAAGTAAAGAATATTACAGCCCCGATTTTTGGGAGAGCCCATCACCCACAAGCTCTCATTGTTCTCACATTCTCATTGGGAGCTGCTGGGTGGGTTTAAGGCGAGCTGGCTGAACCACCAGGGCCCTGGGCAAGGAGGGGTGACTCTGTGATCCTGGAAAAAGGGCAGGGCCTTGGGCAGAAGAGGTGAGGCTGGAGCTAGCCTCCCCCTACCAGCCCTTCAGCAGCACCCAGGCCACACCAGGAAAAGCTCTGGTGGCAATTTAAAGGGCCCAAGAATCTGGCCTCTATTGCCCCTTTGTCCCTCCCCCCTTTCATCAGACCTGGTGGGGCCTAAGTACTTTTCAAATCTGGCCACTATGCTGCGATGCCAAACGGGACGCTGAGCTCTTTTGAAACGCCAACCCCAAATAAGCTGAAGCGGTAAACTGAGCATGTACAGAAGGCCTGGTCTAAATTTTAATGCTGCCCTAGCAATGTCACTCAGGACGGTGAAAAATTAAGCAGGTCTAACTTGTGGTAGAAAGCCAGCTAAGTTGACAGAAGACTTGTTCTGTTGACTTTCCTACTGCTGCTCAGAGAAGTCGATTTCCTACGGAGAGGGGTAATCTGTCGCTGAGGAAAGCAGCTAAAGACAATGGCACAAATGCAGTCAGATCGGAGACATGGCCAAAGCGTGGCCTTACAATCATGTTAAGGGTTTGGGTGTGATTGATCACCACCTGGAAATTCAGAGTGAAGGTCCACGTGGTAGATGTTCAAAACTGTCAATGAAACCCCATGGGATTGGTGTTTCTAACCCCAGATGGCATTTAGACACCTCACGTTCAGTGATTTCAATAGGAGTGAGATACCTAAGGCCCAGATCTCCAAAAGGTAGTTAGGTATTTTGGAAATCCTCCCAGGGCTCCACCCTGGATACCAGATTGAGTTCAGGTGTTGCCGAGAACTCACCCCAGAACAGCGAATGACCTTTTATTTCATTCTGCAATAACCAAACAGAGGCAAAGAATTTTATCCTTCATGATCAATTTCCTTCTCTTCCAAAAGGCTCGGCTGTAACCATGCTATTTCCCACTCCCTCTGTGACTTGAGGATGGTATTTGAACAGCTTTCTTCCCAGAGCGATTGTGAAATCTGCAGTCCATGCTACCCCGGCTGGTAAAAGTGCTCCCGCTCCAATGCCAGCAAGTTAATGTCAGCAACGTCTCGCAGCCATGGCTTTAGTACATACCACTGTCGCTGTCGTCTGTAACACATCAGAGGTTAATGGCCTGTGTTAATACAATTAACAAAGTAAAATCTGGAATCTGACATAAGGCAGGTCAAGCACTCATTAAAATTTCATATGAAAGGAAAAAGTATGTGAGAGAAAGGCAGCTTCATGCTCCAACGCTTTTAGGAATATAGGCACTGCCCCACTGGGTCAGATCTGTGGCCATCCCAGCCAGAAACCTGTCTGACAGGGGGCAGAGTCAAATGCTTCAAAGCAAGTGCCCATGCCACAGGCGGGCTAGCCTGAGAGAACCCTCTTGACCCTTAGAAATTACAGACTGGAGTAAGTCCTGCAGAGTGAGGTATAATAGCCCCCCCCCGAAGCCCTAAGTATCCACAGCAGTGGTTTTCAAACTGTGGTATGTCCGGCACTGCGTCTCGTTGCTACCGGGAGGTCAGGTGACCAATGGGGGTGCTAAGGCAGCTCCCTGCCTGTCCGGGCACTGCAGACTGTGCTGTGCTCTAGAAGTGGTTGGCAGCAGGCCTGACTCCTAGGTGGGGGCGGGGGGGAGAGCGCACAGGGCTCCCCGCACTGCCCCTGGCTCTGCCCTCCCACTGGCTGGGAACCTGCTGCTGGCTGCTTCTGGGGGAAGCAGAGGAGGCAGGATGCCTGTTTTAGCACCCCCACTGCACCGCTGACCGGGAGCCATTCCAGGTAAGCTCCTCCTGCCCCAGCCCTGACCCCTTTCCCTACCCATAGCTGGAGCCACCTCCTATGCCCAAAGCTCCCCTCCTCAGCCCCTCCCTGGACCTGGCACTCTCGTCAAATGCTGTTGGGTCATGGCCATCAACAATTTTCATCAACTGGGGCATGAAAAAAAAAGTTTGAAAACCTTTGTTTTCACTCTGAGTGACTGTGGCTAGTTTTTACAACCCCCTATCAAAAGTCCAGGAGTTCATCTCTCATTCAGTAAGTAAGTGGAAAGTAAATGCTAAAACTAGTCAAGGCAGAAAGGCTGTGTTTCCTAGACGCTCTTGGAACAACTTAGGACTTGTCTGTGCTGCAGACCTATGGCCGTGTAACTACATCGCTCGGGGTGTGAAAAATCCACACCCCTAAGTGCCACAGTTCGGTGGGAGAGCGTCTTCTGCCAACTCAGCTACTGCGCTTGTGGTTTCATTATGGCGATGGGAGAACTCTCTCCTGCCGACACAGGGAGATCTGACAGTAGTGCGAAGACATCACGGCAGCTGTGCCTCTCTAAGCTCTCCAGTGTAGACACGTCCTAAGCTGCTGGGAGATTTCTCTACCATTGGCTTAAAGCAGCAATGGGCAACCTCAGATAAAGAGCTGCCTTCAGCTCAGTGGGCCACAAGGTTGTCCTAACCAAGACGGTCTCCTGGGGTAGGGCCGTTGTGCTCCCTGGGCCTGCGTGCCTAGACTTGGTGGGCTGTGCCGATTGAACTGTAGTAGTGCTGTGATTGGAGGGGGGGAATGGGCTTTTCCAGCCAGTGTTGTGCGCAATCAGCATGCACCTTGCTTCGCGTTCCCTGGCTTTACTTGCATGTCACATTAGTGATACTGGTAGAAAAAAACCATCGTGGATGGAAACCAGCAGAATCTGGCAGCCCTGTGCATGTGGGCCGCGTCAGCAAAATGTCTCATGGGCTACACGGAGCACCCCGATGGGCTGCCTGCCTCGATCATCTTCATTAAAGTGCAATGGCGGCATGGCTGAGCCAATGCAGCCTTTTCAGTGTGGGCGAGCCCACAGCTTCACATTCCCAGAACCTGAGCAGCGGTGTGGCCCACTCTCACAGCTGAGCAAGAAGCACAGGCGAGTTGCTATTTCGGTCAAATCCCCAGTGCCTGCCGGTGGGTGATTTCACAAGAGTCTCGGGTTGCATGGGCCAGACTCGTGAGGCCTGCACTCTCTGCTTGAACACGGCAGCTGAACCACTCCAACAATGGCAGGGAGTATTCCAGGCCAGTGGACCCTGGTGGGGCGGGTCCTAAGAGTTCCAAAGGGGTCCACACCTCCAGTTGCAAGAGTTTAGGGGCTTACAAATGAAAAAGGAAGAAGTGCCAACTTCTGCTCTGGCTGGGGGGTGCTTAACTCCCCTAGTTCTACCCCCACCCCACCCCGTCCCCAAGCCTCTTCCCCTTCTCTGCTTCTTCTCCTCCCCTCCCCCAAGTATGCTCCATTAGGGCTCTTCCCCTTTCCTCTTGGAGTCTCTGAAAGCTGCAAAACAGCTGTTTCGTGGTGGTCTGGAAGTGCTGGGCAAGCATGGCAGGACTAGGGCTGCCGGCAGGTGCTGTGGGGTGGAGATGAAGGGGTGGGGGATGGCTGCTGGCAGCTGCTGAGTACCTGCTCATTGTTTCCGGTGTGTGCACCAGCCCTGGAGTTCTCACGGAGTCTGCGCCTGTGGTTCTAGGCAGAACCTTGTTGATTTTGGTGACTACTGGAAACCCCCCCACACACACAGAAGTGGAGAAATACGGGGCCCATGACGGCGGCTTTAGAGCTGGTGGGTGCGCCAGCAGGTCTGCCGTTGCCTGTCGATTAACGAGCGGGTGGGCAGACATTTCAGAGGGGGGAGCCGAGTTAGTCTGTAACTGAAAAAAACTTAAAAAATAACGAATAGTCCTGCAGCCCCTTAGAGACGAACAAAATTTGTAGATGGTATCATGAGCGTTCATGGGCACAGCCCACTTCTTCAGAGGACTGGCGTTAAGGACAGAGCCTTTCACCCCTGCCAGAATAGCACCTCCCCTCTCCATTGCAGCTTCACCCTTCATCCCAGCCAAGTTTAAAATAGCAACACCTTTGAAGGACATCTCTCCCAGAGAGAACGAAAAGGAATCAGAAGGGTGGGGTGAGGGGACTGGGGGAGCACAGAGCCCCTGGGAATGGGGGCTGAGAGAGCCCTCAGAGCACAGCTAAAAGCCACGAGCCATTAGGCAGGAAAAGGGAAAAAGGGGGAGATCAGGAAGTTTCTCAAACAGAGGGGGCAGGAGGGTGGCACAGGGGGCTTGTGGGGCATATGGGAGGATGCCAGGGGCCTCAAGTGTGAGCTAGGCCCACAGAAGCAACCCTGAGTGTGACTCCCCACCCAGTATTAAAAGAAGTGTGTTTCTATTGCTTCTGGTTTCAGGGAAAATCTTGAAAATGTGACCTGAGTGCACAGGAAAGGCTCAGAAATGAGAAGGTAAAGAAAGGCCTCACAAAGCCTCAAGAAAACTCCCTCATGTTTCTAACCCAGCCTCCTTGGGTTTTGAGGTCCTGCCTCATGATTGTGGGGGGCTTGAGGCTGGCAGTACTCTGCTTGATAAGAGACTGGTTCTGAGCTCTGACAAACGGGGAGGAAGGTCAGGGATGCAGGCCCCCTGGTGCTCTGGTACTCCCAATTTATGCTCCATTTGACATGGCTGATCGTTAGACATGCCCTGACATGCCAGTACAATGGGTAATTCTATCCGGGTCTTGGCAGCATGCCCACATAGGGAAGCATTACATAATCACAGGCCACTGGTTTGAGCTCAGCTCCTTCCAGAAGAGAATCCTAGAACTGGAAGGGACCTCGAGAGGTCATCTAGTCCAGTCCCCTGCCCTCACAGCAGGACCAAGCAGCATCTAGATAGATCGTCCCTGACAGGTGTCTGTCTAACCTGAGGTGTTGGTATGTCCCCGAGGTGTTAGTAGGACCAAGCCCAATGCATCTGAGTGCCAGATCCGATCCGATAGGACTTTTTCTTTCTTATGCATCCTGTAGATTCGTATTTTAGAACCCTAAGGTAAAAATGTCACCATAAATACGTTGACCGCAAAATACCAAACAAATGGAGGGAGTCCTTTCCACTGGATTTTGTCGGAACAAAAGCAGATTTAAAAAAAAACAACAAACAAACCAATTCTGCCCCCACAAGTCAGTTCTAAAGGCTAAGTCTGATTAGAAAGAAAATTGTACTAAATTACAGTGATAGAGCATCATTCACACAAAATGGTCTCTGATTCCTTTGTAAACACCTGGTCCAGGGCTGTAGGCTGGGATTTGGGCACTTAACAGAGTCAGACACCTAATCCTTTAAGCCCATTATGCAGTCCCAGCTATAATCATAACGCACACAAGGAGTCCCATTGACTTCGACAGGTATGAGAGCACATTTACAATTCTGTACAACCCTATGTAGCTCATTTAGCTAGCTCATGGAAGGTACCCTTTTGGCACTGATGAAATTACTATGTGAGAAAAGTTCCTTGCGTGAAAGTATTTGGGGAGCCAGGCCCTATGAAGAGGGGACATTTAAAACATCACTGAATTTCAAAATGTATTCACAGCAAAATTCCACATGACAGCAATTGAATGGCTTGATGCAATGGCCATGAAAGTCAATGGGAAGACTCCAGTTGTCTTCAAAGGCCATTGGATCAAGCCTTAGGATAGGCAACAAGGAAGAATTTCACATTCAGGGGGACTGCAGGCAACCTCCATGGAAGAGCCAGCTTTCAACTCTAGCTCCTGTAGTTGAGCACAGGTTTTTCCAATGAGTATATAATAATTATGCAGCTGCCTGAATCTGGTATTTGGTCTGGTGTGCCAGTTACCACCCACTACAGTCAAGCAAACCCATATTCTCCCCAATGGTAAGACTAATACAGTGGATAAGGGGGAAAAATCAGAGAGGGAAGAGAGAAAGTGTCTGTTTATTACCATCAAAGGCAGCTTTCCCAGCTCTAGGATGGCCTTTTTTGATTAAATACATTCAGTGTACACAGAAAGTGACCACTTCTTTTGGGTGCCCAACATAAGACACCAAAGGCTCGATAATTTTTGTAATCAAATCTGCTAAGTACCTGCAGATCCCATTGATCTTAACTAGAGCTAGCTGGTCTCCACATTTCTGCACCTCCCCCCACCCCCCATGGTGATTAAACTGGAGACACTACAAAAAATTAATAATCGCTTTGAAAGTTTATAGCCCTAACAGCTCTGGATGACAGAGACCTAGTTATGCCTTCAGTGGCAACAAGCATGACTCCCTTTGCTATTTTCCTTTATTGTTAATTCCGGTCCATTAGGGTTTCAGACACGCAGGAATGCTGATTTATTGCAGTCACTCTGCAGGGTATAAATACAAAATTAGAAAGGCGGGGGGGGGGGGGGGAGAGATGCCTGAGCTTTCCTCAAAAGGGCATGAGAGAAACATCTGTCACTTTCCTGAAGACAGCCAACCTTTCACAGGTTCAACATTGTCAGGTTTGGGACAATCTTTTGAAGAAACACAAAAGCCGGGCCGTGGTGAAGGTAAGGTAGAGCAAAATAAAGGGTTTCTCTGGACAAGGTGATGGTATAAATGCTTGCACTGAAACTGTTTAATACAATAAAAGTGGTGAAAAAAGATGGCAAAGAACAGACTGGTTGAAGAGGAGTTAAATAACTGTGCCAATATTCTTGGCTTCCAGCCGATGTAGTTTTACTATGAGATCATCAGCGAGCTGGGGGGAAAACAAGCATTGTGTTTGGGTATTTTAATAAGAAACATTTGAGCTGAGAACTAGTTTCACTGTCGGTTAGAGCAGGAAAGATACATTTTGCTGTAGTGGCTTCAAAGCATTGTGCAGTGCCCAGGTTATGCACTTTTAATTGCACAAGTCAGTCCCTACTCACAAAAAGAGTCACACTGATATCAGTGGGCAAGAGTTCATGGTTATCTGCTTGCCGGAGTTAGGGTTGCCAGGTGTCTGTTTTTTTTGTCCAGACAGTCCGGTATTTGTGGCCCGTGTCTGGTAAAAAAAACAGAAAATACCAGACATGTCTGTTTTTCTCGGATGGAAGGCCATGGGGACATTAAAGTTGTGAGGATTTAAAGGCACAGTGACTTTTTTTGTTGTTGTTGTTCAACAAGTTTGGTCCCCCATTTTTGGGGGTGTTTTTTTGCTCAACCAATTTTTTTCCCCGCCATGTTTGGGATTTTTTTGTGATGTTGGCCCAGACAAGTGCTTTTTATGAGGGAACAACATGCCGAGGCATTTGTTATTCCCCACCCCCACTTTCTTTCAGGCTAATCATATTCTCTGCTGAGACTATCCCAGTCATTCATAAGCCATCTGCATATGTAAATGTAGTCCGTGTTCTCCATTTTACAGTCATTACTGCCCTTGCAAGGTAATGAGGGGAAATTTAAGCCATACGTAGATAATGGTAGCTTTCAATACTTATTCTTCCCATTTGAGGAGAACACATTGAATGGCCCATTGTATTGAGTGTATTTGTAATAAATTAAGGCCGTGTTTCCCCAGTGAGTGAGTTACATCTCCCAGGAGGATCACAAAAAGATATTAGGGTGGTCACAAGGTGTTGAAAGTTCTGTTAAAATCCAAAGATTTGTCTATTCCAGAGAAATGAAACAGTAGTTATTCTAGAATAGCTTCTTCTAGAGATCATTTAGTCTGCAATAATTATTCAGCTCACAAAGCAAAGTAATTACTCTGGAATTCCAGATCAGAGAGTTTACACAGGGAAGTTATTTTAGAATAGCTAAATTATACTGGAATAGCTAGAATAGTCAATTCCCCTTCCTCCATGGAGAAAAGGCCTAAAATAAAGACCAACTCCCTCCCCAGCCTTGCTTATCCTTCAAGGGAAAATATTCTCTGTTCTAGGTATATAAAAATCATGTAAGCAAAATAAAAAAGTTTTCGCTTCTTTTCAGGAGTTGTGAAAATATTTTACTGGTTGGCCTGGGGGTGGGGCGGGGGGGGGACGCACAAAGTCTCCTCGCTCCCTATCCCCACCCTGTGAGGAGCATGGGACACTTCAAAGCGCCATGCGCTGCTCACGGGTGGGAGGAGACGTCATGTGCTCCTCCGCCCCCAAGTCCTGATTGGCTTGAGGGTGCGGGAGCTGTGTGAAGCTTCCCTCGCCCTGCTCCTGCCCTGTGCGAGCGTACGGCACTTTGAAGTGCTGTGCGCTCCTCGCGGGGTGTGGGGTGGGGGGGAGGGCAGAGGAAACTTTGCACCGCTCCCCCACCCCCAGGCCAATCAGGGTTTGGGGGCAGGGGAGCGCGTGACATCTCCTCCCACTCTGTGAGCAATGTGCGGCACTTTAAAGCACTGCATACTGCTCACAGGGCGAAAGGAAGCTAATTGGCTTGAGGGCCGGGGAGCAGCAGGGCCTCCTCAGGCCAAATCCACCTGCTTGGTGGGCCGGATCCAGACCACGGAGGCCCTTTTGCCCACTCCTGTTCTACAGTATAACTGTCCCTCCTACCAGACCCCTCCCTTTCCATTTTATGAGAAGCAATCCCATTCCAGGCACATCCCATTGTCCTGGCACAACCGAACCCTGACCTTGCTTTTAGTTATGATAAGAGGAAGCTGCCTACCAAAGTGGGTGGTCTAGCCTTACAGTTTAAAGAAATTCTTGAACAAACAGTCTCACAGACGGACGGATGGACAGACAAACTCTCTAAAATATATAGTAGCTCAATATGTTAAAAAGAGGGTAAAAAAAAAAATCACACCTCGTCTCCATAGCTGTGTAGCATGTTGACATAAAACAAACTAATATGATTTAATTCTGCATGATCCTAATTCAGGAAAGCACTTAAGAACATGCCTAAATCTATCCCTTGTCAGGAAAGTCTCATTAACTTTAATAGGACAAGCACATGCTCATGTCTTTTCCTGAATTGGGGTCCATATGTCTTATTATTCACCATTTCGCCTATTCCGGGAAGGTCAAATTAATCCTGGCAGCCATGGTCAGTGATATGTGGAAGTCAGAGGCTGTGTCTACACTGGCGCGATCTTGCGCAAAAGCGTCCGCTCTTGCGCAAAAACTTGCTGCCTGTCTACACTGGCCGCGTGTTCTTGCACAAGTAAACTGACGTTCTAATGTATGAAATCAGGGCTTCTTGTGCCAGAACTCTGATGCTCCTGCTCAGGAATAAGCCCTTTTGCACAACTGTTCTTGCGCAAGAGGCCAATGTAGACAGGCAACATGAATTTCTTGTGCAAGAAAGCCCTATGGTTAAAATGGCCATCAGAGCTTTCTTGCACAAGACAGCGTCGACACTGGCATGGATGCTCTTGCGCAAAAGCACTTTTTGCGCAAAAGCGTCCATGCCAATCTAGACGCGCTTTTGTGCAAGAAAGCCCCGATCGCCATTTTAGCCATCGGGGCTTTTTTGCGCAAAACAAATCTGAGCTGTCTACACTGGCCCTTTTGCGCAAAAGGTTTTGCGCAAAAGGACTTTTGCCCGAATGGGAGCGTCAAAGTATTTGTGCAAGAAGCACTGATTTCTTACATTAGAACGTCAGTGCTCTTGCGCAAATTCAAGTGGCCAGTGCAGACAGCTGGCAAGCGGAAAAACTGGCCAGTCTAGACACAGCCCAACTGAGATGGGAACTGAAGGATTCTCCTATTGGAGGCATTTTACTATATGGGTGAACATCTGCTTGTCCATCAATTTAATAATGACTGACTTGACCATGCTAAGTCTATCATCATGCTGATGGTCACACAAATTCCATGGCATTTCCACTCTGGATTTTTTTTTTTTTTTTGGAACAAGAGCAGTTGCTCTTTGCTGAGGATCCCATTGCTGCCACCATTTCTTACTGGTGTTGTGTAGCAGCACAGCACACAGGGCTGGATTACCCAATAGGCAGACTAAGCACGTGCCTAGGGCGCCAGTGAAGCAGGGGCACCAAAAAAAAAAAAGAGATTTTACGGTATAGTATTGGGTTTTTTGAATTACATATGGGGGCACCATAATCTTTTCAGTGCTTAGGGCCTCTAAAGGTCTTAATCCGGCCCTGACAGCATAGGTCTTTGAGAAAAACAGCTTATTGCTCAAACTTTGCAGGTGTGTGTGGGGGGGAGGGGAATGCCTTTTTGCCCCATCTGTAACTGATGGCATGATACAGGACATTGGCACTTGGGGTCAGCCATAATAATAAGGACCCTTGGGTGAAAGATCTGATATAATAGCGCCTTTTAATTCTTTGTGACTCTGGTTTGGTATTCTTGAGCTCAGCACTGGTGCACAAGACAAAACTCACTCTGCTCATGGATGGAAAATCTGAGAGGGAACACTGATCAGGACCCCACTGAGCTGGGGATTGTACATGTCCACACACTCTCTTCCCAGAAGATTTACAATCTAACCAGACGTGACAAAGAAAAGGTAGGAGAGCAAAAGAAACAGGAAGTGATTTGCCCATGATTAAACAGCAGGTCGGTGGCAGATCCCCAGGTCTCTTTGTGCTACTCGAGTGCAAGAGAGACAGAAGCTGCCTGGATCTCCTTTCCGTGGGAACAGAGGCAACGTAACAATCCTAAATAACTCTCTACCTGAAGCCTCTAGCCTCAAGCTTGTTGCAGGCAGTGTGGAGCAGAGCAAAGCAGGAGCGTGCTGTGCTCTGGCTGTCCCTGGTGAGCAGACAATTCCCTCGGGATCCTTCGCTAGCTGGCATAAATTACTGCAGCCAAAAACTTCAGATGGCTCCAGGATCAAGGAACTGGAACCTGCTCCCTTGTGTTTCTCCCTCATCCCCAGCTAGCATCTGAGAGAAGCACACTGCTAGTATTTTCACACAGACTGGGGGCAATGCACGTACAGCTGTTCTTTTTGAGGCTCCTGGACACACACCACGATACATTTACCTTTTACACTCTGAAAATGTAGAATACTGGAACTGATCACCGCCCCAAATCCCCAAAGCAAAGAGGTTTTGCTCTCATGACTGTTTTGCCGTTAATACCGCTGCCCTGTCGTATTGATTCCACTCTGCCTTTCCAGTAAAGCATTTATCAAATTAGGATTCTCAGAAAATACAAGGGATCCAGCCATCTATATTTAGCAACAATAACAAAAGAACAGCAGAATCAGCTGACTGGAAGCTGCAAGCCTGAGGCACAGTCCAGTTTGAGACAGCCTAGCTTCTGTCTTGGAAACAAGGAGCGAGAGATGCTGAAAACTGAAGATTAGGAATACCCCCAGCTATAAAGAGAAAAAACCCACCCAGGTAAGGAAAAAAGGAGGGGGCCTCAAAAGCTGGAATTGAAAGATATCCTTTGTCTGGCATGCTGCTTAAATAGGATCACAGCAATTAGAGCTTGTGAACCTTCAGGGATCTCAAGCAGAGGGGAGACCACATGTGTGTCAGTTCAGTGGGGATTAGTATTCCCACCCTGCACCTAGCCAGGGGAGTAGGTGGGTCACAGGGCCTGCTGCTGTCACATGGGCACTGCGTGGCTTTCTAGCACCACCAGCTGATGTGCTCTCAGCTGGATTCTGTCTGATTCAGGCAGGTCAGACGTGTCTCTGGGAGTGTGCGAGGGAGGGGATGCAGAGGGACCAAAGCCAGGATACGTGGGTCTATACAGCAGCATGGAGGTGTAATTCCCAGCTCAGGTAGACAGACCCTCGCTGTTCTGCTCAAGCTAGACCCTACTGGACTGGCGGCATAGTGGTCTCCGAGCATCCCGCACGACTTGCTGGGTATATATATGGGTGATTAGCCTAAGCGGCTGCCCATGCCACCCCACCCTGATACTTTTAGGAGGCAGCTGGAGCAGAGTTAGTGCCTCTGTCTACCTGAGCTGGGGATTGCACCTCCCAACTGCTGTGTTGACGATCCACAAGTCTAAAATCAACCCAGTGCCATTTGAATGTTCACTGGAAATGCATAAGCCGATTGCAGTTTGCTCTGGGAGATGGGGAGAATGGGCCATGTAAGCAAGAAAGGAAGTTAATGGGAGTTGCAGGTGCCAACCTCTTTGGGCATCAGGCCATTTCTCTGGGGGCCCAGTACACACCGGGATATTTAACTCTAAAACACCCACTTTTGGACAGCTGGGCCCTGGTCCTGCTACCACTGACATTGAGAGCAAAACACCAATGGGAGCAAAATCAGTCTGGGACTGGCTCTATTCAATATCTTCATCAACAGTTTAGATAACGGTACAGAGAGTACGCTTATAAAATGTGTGGATGATACCAAGCTGGGAGGGGTTGCAAGTGCTTAGGAGGAGAGGGTCATAATCAGGGCTCGACAATTAGGGCAATCTACTTGCCACGGGCGAGTAGATTTTAGCCTGGCGCAGCCGCGCAGCACGTTTAGCGCATGCGCAGCACGGTCTGTGCATGCGCAGCGCAGTCTGCGCATGTGCAGCGTGTGATTCTGTGCAGCTGGCGAGCAGGGCTCGCCGCCGCTTGTCGAGCCGTGGTCATAATCCAAAATTATCTGGACAAACTGGAGAAATGGCCTGAGGTAAATAGGATGAAGTTCAATAAGGGCAAATGCCAAGCGCTCCAATTTGGGAGGAACAATCCATTTCATACATACAGAATGGGACGTGACTGTCTAGGAAGGAGTACTGCAGAAAGGATCTAGGGGTCATAGTGGACCACAAGCTAAATATGAGTCAAGAGTGTGACAATGTTGCAAAAAAAAAAAAAAAAAAGCAAACATGATTCTGGGACATATTAGCAAAAGTGTCATAAGCAAGACACGAGAAGTCATCCTTCTGCGCAACTATGCGCTGATTAGGCCTCAGCTGGAGTATTGTGTCCAGTTCTGGGCACCGCATTTCAGGAAAGATGTGGAGAAACTGGAGAAGGTCCAGAGAAGAGCAACAAAAATGATTAAAGGCCTAGAAAACATGACCTATGAGGGAAGACTGAAAGAATTGGCTTTGTTTAGTATGGAAAAGAGAGGACTGAGAGGGGACATGATAGCAGCTTTCAAGTTCTCAAAAGGGTGTTGCGAGGAGGAGGGAGAAAAATTATCCTCCTTGACCTCTGATGATAGGACAAGAAGCAATGGGTTTATATTGCAGCATGGAGTCAATGTACCTCGCATTGATTTTCTGGGGCAGCTCCACCATGGGAGGTCAATGGGAGAAACACTCCTGTCGACTTTCCTTACTTCTCGCAACAGCAAGGAGTAACAACAACGGGGGTGCTGTCAGCATGTGATTTAGCTGGTCTTTACTAGGATCACTAAATCAAACCCCGGAGGGTCGATCGCAAGTGGAGACTTGGCCTGAGCTATGCTACTGCTCATGTCGATTTAACTTACTTCGCTGAGGGCTCTGAGAAAGGCACGTCCCTGTATAGCCATCTAAGTGCTGTCCACACCTGTGCTGTGTCAGCAAGAGACACGCGCTTGTCAGCATAGAGAATCTTCACCCAACATGCTACAGTGGCACAGCCACATTGGAGCACTCGTAGTTCTGCTAGCGTACACCTCCCCTAAGACAAAAACCAGGACCAGAGCAGGTGCGAGTACACAACAGTTTGTACGCTGTGTGCTGAGAATGAACTGACTGTTTGCATTTTATACAGGACCAACTTGCCAGTTATTTCCAGCAATAAAGAAAATGATCCGTGCATATAGATACCTCGCTATGCACACAAGCATACAGTGGTGCCGGTACCATTCAGACGTGGAGTATTCTCATAGAATTCTGATAAAGGGATCCTGCAAGCTTCAATTCGTAACTCTCCTAGACACTGAAAACCATGGACTCAGAGAGGCTGATTTTATGGCTCATGACAGCCATTTGTAAGACACCTCCCTGCCTGCTAACCCTTCACCACCATTTTAGTCTCAGAGGGACTGGGACTATGTAAGTCTGTATCTGCAAAACCAGCAAGGAGTCCTGTGACACCTAAGGGCATGTCTCCACTATGAAATTATTTCAAAATAACTAAACTGAAAATAATAACTCTTGAAATAACAAAATCGAAATAGTGTTATTCACCAAGGAAAGCAGGAGCACAGATTTTGAAATAACCAGCCTATTAACCAAGGCCCAACCCCGCACTCTTCTCTCAGGCAAGCCTCCCAGCTACACTGTTCCCCCTATTAACTAAGGTCCAATACTGCACTCTTCTCTCAGGCAAGCCTCCCAGCTACACTGTTTCCCCTATTAACTAAGGCCCAGTACTGCACTCTTCTCTCAGGCAAGCCTCCCAGCTACACTGTGCTACACACAACAGAGGAGAGACTGATAAAGGACAGTGGGCAGGAGCCCTCATTAGGCCTGTGCTGATAATCTTGTTCCTCCCAAACTGACCATGCTATATAATGATATTGTGCAAATGTGTTGATTGTTTAGGTGTCTTTCCCTTGCATTGTTTTAGAAAGGAACAAAGTTACTGCCAGGGATTTTCAGCTGTCTGAGCTTCTTTTCCAAATTGTTTGTCCTTAAGCAAGTCTGAGTAATCAGCCAAGTGGTGTATTTTGTTCATAAACCCTTTCTGAAACCCAGTATTGTTCTAAAGTTCACAGGAATACTACTGCTTCCTTCTTGACTGGGAGGGAGGGTATTGGTGGGGTGGGGGGGGGAAAGGGGGAGAGGTCATAATAAATTTACAGCAATGCCAATGTTCTCATTACATAGCTGATCATTTGCATATGCTAATCACATACTATTTATTCTTTGCAGCAATGGCACCCCGCATACGACTGACTATATCAAAGCCCCTCCCAACCATCTGTGAAACCCAAGAGGAAATGTTAGAAGATGTAACCAGCAATGCAAAAGGCGTTGAATGTTTCTCTATCAACGCAGATTCTTGCTCCAGTGATGACTACCTTCAGTCCATCTGCCAGTTAGCAAGGCCCACCTTCCCTGTGTTTCCTGAAAACCAACACGCGTTCCCAGACAAGAAAGTGTTAGAAAGACTCCAAAGAGCGTCATGGTTCCCAAAGCCAGCAGCGGCACCGCAAGCCATTCCAAAGTGCCAGCTGATCAACATCTTCTCTGGCATGATGCCTTCAGAAAAAGCGAGTCTAGCCCTCAACAACGCAAAGGTATTCTCCTGTCCCAGGGCTGATCCGCTGGAACAGTTGTACGCCCACGCGGAGAAGACCTGGCACAAGGTGGGGTCTGTTTACAAGGAAAGCTTTAGCACAGATGGCTCACAACATAGCCATTTCAGCCCTTGTGATACCGGAAGGAGGGAGGAAACTCATCCCTCCCACTCTCAGGAAAAAAAGAGAGAGATGCAAGATCTAGCTGGGTTATTCAGGTTCCCAAGGCTTCCCTCTCCAAGACCAATGGAGAGAGAAAATAGCTGCCCAGAACTGAAGTGTCTGAAAAGCAAAAAGGTAACAGCTGTTTTTGAAAATGATCAAACTCGGGAAGAAAACAGGGCCATATTTATTGATGGTAAACGGCTATGGCCACACCCGCCCAGAGAGAAACTGCAAGGAAACAAGGTTTTGAGCGGTGCTCTACGAAGACAAGGTGCTATGCTCAGAACATCTGGCAGCACTGAAAAAGAAGAGTGGAAATCTAGCTATAACAACCCCATGAAGGGAGATGTTCTCCATACACCAAGTTATCCACAGTGCTTTCACGTAGACAAAAAGGCCACGATCCACAGCTGGGTCTCCGAGTGCGAGTGTGCCTGGAAAGGAGCAAAGGTTAAAGCTTGCCTGCTTCCTGCCATTGCAGAAATATGAGTGTGAGATGCTAAGGCAGCTGCATTTTTTGCAAGAAATTGGGGCCACTGATGTCTTAAATTTCTCCCTGCTCCCTGCATTTGCTGTGCAGAGAAGAGGGGTGAAGCATTTATAAATGAATCACAGACTCATAGAATCATAGACCTGGAAGGGACCTCAAAGGGTCATCAAGTCCAGTCCCCTGCCCTGACGGCAGGACCAAGCACCATCTAGATCAGTGTTTCTTAAATTGTGTTCCACAGCACACCAGTGTACCACGAGGCAGTCAGAGGTATGCTGCAGAAAACAACCGAGTTCAAAATGGCCGTCCTTAAAGGGGCAGGCAACATTTTTTTTTTTTTTTGCTCAACAAAAAACCTTTGGTGTTACTCATAAAAAAAATTATTGTTTGGTGTTCTTCCATCTTAAAAAGTTTAAGGAACACTGATCTAGATCATCCCTGACAGGTGTCTGTCTAACCTACTCTTCAATATCTCCAGTGAGGGAGGTTCCACATTTGTTCCACAGATACATTTGTGATCCATGACATCTCTCACTTCTGTGCAAACTGGCAACACAGTGACTAACAGGGCCAAGCTTTACAATGGAAGGGCTCTGCGGAATGAGTCATTGATTCAACTCTCAGATCTGCAGGCGCTTGTAACAGCTTCTCTCCACAGATCAGCAGCTCCTTTTGCACATGCCTGCCGTGTGCTCTAAATACAGCTGTGATAGTACATGGCTACATCGGTGACAGAGGTATCAATCAGGAAGAGGGGAAACAGCTGGTTAGAAGAGGGCTATGTAATTTGCAGGCGCATCAAGGCAATGGCAGTTCACAGCATGTGCCGAAACTGGCATGTCACACTCTGTATATATTCACTCAGCAAGGAAACTCCTGCAGGACGTTTGGATAGCGCCATATTTCTGACCCACACTGACCCGGCACTAAAAGTGGTCAGCCTCACTGCTAACTTCCCATTTGACAGAGGGCGGGTTAAACATTTCAGCAAGTAAATGCTCTAAAAATAATACCGTCTTGTTGAGAAACTCACTCTGCTAGCATGCAAGGTGGGAAATACGAAAGTCTCCTGGGGCAGAACAGAGCCTTCTCATGCGCTCACCAGCGTGGCTTTGTTAACTTCACTAGCAGCATTTTTTATTTATGCTGGCAAGGGAGGATCAGGCACTCCATTTATAGTGGCTTATATAGTAACAAGCCCTTGCCTATCTTGTCAGAGCCATCCTTACCCATACACAGAATATGTAGCTGCGTAGGGCACCAGAAAATCTGGGGCACCCCAGGTCTTAATGTCCACCACCCACCTCCTCCTATCCGTGTTCTGTAGCTCTGCTTCCTCCAGAGAGACTCTAGTAAACTAAGAGTGACAAAGCCTGCCAGAGTTATTAGCAGAACATTGAACCTATAAGCTTCAGAGGGGTAGCCGTGTTAGTCTGTAACTGGAAAAACTTAAAAAGCAACAAATAATGTGGCAGCACCTTAGAGACTAACAAAACATGTAGATGGTATCATGAGCTTTCGTGGGCACAAGCCAATTCTTCAGATGAATGGAGTTATTAAATAACCAGTTTCTAAACAAATAGCGGGGGAAAGAATAGTCGATTAGTGTCCACGCTACATGAAGGTAGAGAAGTTACTAAGTGTTTTTAAGTACCCATTGTTTGTTTTTTTATGTCATTAAGATGTGGAATATAGTGGGCCATCCAGCCAATGTCTTTGTTCATACCTCTGAGATAGGAATCAAACTTGTAAATGAAGCTGAGTTCTGAGGCCTCTCTGTGTATTTGGCTTGTGGAATTGGCCTGCAACAACACAGTGACTTTGCGATCCATTAATGAGGGCCTTGGCAAGTTAAAATGTCCCCCAACAGGTTTCTGTGTGTTGCCTTTTTGGATATCTGATTTGTGTCCATTGAACCTGTAAAAGAGCCATTCAAGTGGTAATGAAGCCATTTAATAGGCATTTGCCTACCCCTGGTATAAACTATCAGTTTCTGGATTTTCTGTGAGAGTTGACAGGGCTCTAGTTGAAAAATTGTATTTACAAATATTTCATTGGTGTGTTGCTGAAGATTATAAAACCACATCTCTAAAAAATCATCACCCCCCTCCCCAGTCTGCCATCAGGTATAGCGGCACCAGTTTAATAGTAGCGCGAAGGGCCCCATAACTCCTAATGACACCCCTGTGTCTTGTGCTCCTATTATTGCAATTTTGTGAAAATTCTGCTTATTCATTGCTATTAGGGACCCTCGTGAATTTCCAGCAGTCCGTGCACTGGCATTTTCTTCACAGTTATCCTCCTCTCTGCCTGAATATACAAAGATTGTTTTTATTATGCTTGTGCCCCTCTACTTGAAGGTAGGAGTGTGTATGTGATAGCTTTTAAGCTGCAGAGGAGAAGTGGTTTGCAAACAGGTTCTGCAACCACATTGTTCTGTAGAATGAGTAGCGCCATACAGAGGCAGCCAAGAGTAGGGATTCAAGCAGACAACTGGAAGTGAGAGAATCCGGGTTTGAGGTCCAACTCTGCGAGCATATCAGCAGCATGAGCTAGCCAGTCTGCATGCAAGCCCGCCCAGACGTGGGTTTGCGAGCCTATGCGACCACTCGCCGCTAATCAGGGTACGTCACTACTTTTAGCGCGCTCACTTGATAAGAGCTGGAGCAAGTATGTCTCATGCACCTGGGTATAATTCCCAGCTCCAAGCAGGGCCGTAGCCACGGGTGGGCCTGAGTGGGCCGTGGCCCACCCACTTTGCACTCCAGCTAGGAAATGGGATCGGAGCATGGGGCCTTATCCTGCTCTCCCCTGGTACTCCAGCCGGGGATCAGGAGTAGCAGGACTAGAACTCACATTGGAATGTCGCTCAGGGGCAGGAGCGCAGGGCAGGTGGTGCAACAGGGCAAGCCCCTGTGTGCAAACCCTGCCCCCCGGATGCATCCCTGGGTTCCCTGGCTAGCATGTCCACACACACCCCAGTCCGGCAGGGGAAGGTGGTCCCATCCCTCCTGTCCTGCTCCTCCCGCCCCCCCATTCTTGCCCACCCATCCAAGTGGGCCCTTCTGGCTATGTCACTGGCTCACTGGCAGGGGAACCATTTCAGATTTTGGTGGGGGGGGTGACCATGGGTGGCCGGTATGCTAGGCCCCAGCCTGGCCCTGCCCACTCTCTGCCCACAGAATGCCTACTGTAGGTGTTCCAGGGGCGGAGTGTTGCTTTCCCCAGTGCCTGCCCTCCCCGTGCTCTGGGGCTAGGGGGTTCCAGCTACTGACCCCCTAACTGCCCATAAATGGTGCCCTTGCTCACGGCTCAAAGGACAAATAGCACCATGTGTTGCCTTGGGCAAGTCAATTTCTGTGCCTCGGTGCCCTCACCTATCCAGTGGGGCTAATAAGGCTGACTTACCTTTGTGTGACGTGCTGAGGGAGCCAAGGAGGAAAATTTCTGTGTATGTGCCCTGTAGTAGTACTTTGTGCCTGCAAGGGGTACTGAACCCTACTGTGTATACAGAATCATAGAACCTCAGGAAGTCATTGAGTCCTGTCCCCTGCCCTCACGGCAGGACCAAGCACCATCTAGACCACCCCTGACAGGTGTCTGTCCAACCTGCTCTTAAATATCTCCAGAGATGGAGACTCTACAACCCCCCTAGGCAACTTATTCCAGTGTTTAACCACCCTGGATACAAAGTCTTTTGTTACATCTGTAGTGATACCAGGGTACACGCACGCGTGTGTGTGCGAGAGAGAGGGAGAGAGTGTCTGAGTTATGAATCTGGATTTCCAGTAAGAGTGCACAAGCCATCAGGTCCCCACTAAATTATCCATGTCGGACGCACAAAAGAGGCATAGGAAAAAATCACTGACTCGGTGACTGTGCATTTTAAAGACAAAAGTGATCAGGGATGGCTATGGCTCAGTGAATATTTTAAAAAGAAATATCCAGGCCATTTATGTCAATGCCTTTCTGTTTTAAACCACATTTAATTACAGCTGTTTGTGGTAGGGCAATGGAGATTCATTAGTTACTGAGTGCAGATGAGCATCTAAATGGATGTCAAGGGAACACTAATGACTACCTGAGAGGATTGCAGGGCTACTTCGTGACTTAGAGGTGAGAAAACCTCCACAACAACCAAATCAGTGACAGCTTCACCATTTAAAGGGGGTGTGAACGGGCTCATTCCACAGCTCACGCTCCAGAACCCGTGGAGAAGTACAAGGGAAAACATTGGCAAAATATTACTCGCAGCAAATCGGTTTACAGACAGTTACCAGGAGAACCGCCTGTGTGTGCTGCCAAAGCTTAGAAGAGAAACATTTTTTATTACAAAGATGTAATCATGAAAGATGCCCACAAGCAAAAGCCTGGTTAGAGTAAAGCAAGGGGGCAGATTCTCATCAGCACCTGCTAGTTAGTAGTAATAGAGAGGTAGTTAGTCTGATCTTGCTAAAACAAAAGGAAAAACTATGTAGCCCTTTAAAGACTAACAGGATTAAACCGTCTTGTTAGTCTTTAAAGTGCTACATAGTTTTTCCTTTTGCTAGTTAGTAGGTAAGTTTGCCAGTTTGAAGCTGGAGACACCTCATCTTTCTAGCGACCCATCTAGACCCTGAGGCTATGTCTACACTGCAGGCTTTTTGCGCAAGAAGCTTTCTGTGGAAGAGATCTTCTGCAAAAACCTCTTGTGCAAAAGAGCATCCACACTGCATGGACGCTCTTGTGCAAGAAAGCTCTGATGGCCATTCACAGAACCGCTATCAGAGCACCACTGCTTCTTCCCATGGGCGGCGAGTTATATGGGCTCACGGTGCCCAGGCTCCAGCAATATTTAGAGCCGGGGGCCCTGCTCCAGCAATATTTGGAGCTGGGTCTCTCCCCCGGCTCTGAATATTGCTCTTCCCCCCTCCCCCCCCCCGGCCCCAAAGCATCCCCGGAGGAGAAGAGGAATTGTAACGGGGCGCCCGCAGCCCCTATCGCTGCAGGCTGGCCCCTGCAGTCTGGCCACACTGCGCGCCAGACAGGAGTGACGGGATTCGGAGGCCTCACCCCTGGGTGGACACTGCAGCGAGCGGGTGCGGTGGGCCAGCCCCACCCCGCCCCCACCCCCTTGTGGCGCATGCTCACGCCATGCGCCGGGTATTTTAAATGCCAGCAGCGCGGCAGACAAGGGGGAGGGAGTCCACCCAGGCCCGGGGCAGTGAGGTGAGCTCAGCTCAGGGAAGCGCCCACCCTCCTGCAGCAGCTGGAACCCAGCAGGCAGCCCCGCGGGGCGGACGCTCAGACTCCACAGCAGAAGAAATGGGCAGTGGACGCCAGAGCGGCCTATGCCCCCTCAACAGACAGAGGGGTGGCAGGGCCTGATAGCAGACTCCAGCCCTGCTGCCCCCCAAACTGGAAGGCAGAAGGAAGGGGAGGGGGAAAAATACGGGGAAGGGGTGGGAGAGGAACGGGCTTGTGCTGAGGGGAGGGGGGCAGGTCAGGAGAAGAAAGGGGAAGTTACCAAGGCACAGGGTGCAGAAGAGACAAATGCCAGGGGGCCAAGGGCAGACAATGAGGAAAAGGGCAGGAGGGAAGGTGTCAGTGGGAGGGGGACAGGGTGATGCTGGGAGAGGAGAGGGTAAGGGCATTGGGGGCTAAAGGGGGGAAGGGGAGGTGCCGGGAGAAGGTTTGAAAGAAGGGTTGGGCATGAGAAAGGCAGGGATGGAGCAAGTTATATGTAAGGGCACAGGGGCATGAGATGATAGGACAGAGGGTGGGCATCAGGGAAAAAGAGGACAAAGGGGGCAGGGGCAGTGAGGGAAGGGGGAGGCACCAGGAGGGTGCAGGTGCCAGGGGATTCTGGGGGTGAAGCAGAAGGGCAGACACCTGCAGGGGAGGGACCAGCATCAGAGGAGAGAGGCAGGGCAGGTGAGTAGAGGGAGGTGTTAGAAGAGGGGATGAGGAGGGGTAGCTCACATGATCAGAGTGGGGCTACTGGAGGAGTGGGCACGGGGGGAGAGAAGGGCTGGTAGAGGGGGGCAGGTCTCAGGAGGGCTGAGGGCAGTGAGAAGGGCAGGAGTCAGGACAGCAGAGGAGGGTGAGGAGTTGCGGGGGCAGCAGGCACCAGGGGTGCTGATGGAACAAGGGGCGGAGACATGGCAGCGGAGAGAAAAGGTAAAGGTTTAAAAATATTTATGAATAACTTGGATGCCACAGTGGCACGTCCAAACAAGCCACATGAACTCAGTACAAGTGCACAACACAAAATCCATTCTGCTCATGGGAGGAAACTCTTAGGCTATGTCTACACTGGCGGCTTCTTGTGCAAGAACATCTTGCGCAAGGGTTCTTGTGCAAGAAGTCTTGCACAAGAACACGTCCACACTGCCATGTGCGAGCTGTGCTTTTGCACAAGAGCATCCATGGCAGTGTGGATGCTCTCTTGCCCAAGAAAGCTCCGATGGCCATTTTAGCCATTGGGGTTTCTTGTGCAAGAAATCCCTGCCGAGGATCCACACTGCTCTCTAGCGCAAGAGAGCTTACACCTGTTAGAAAAGAGCGTAGCTCTTGGGCAAGACGCCCTCTCTTACCACGCCATACTGTAAATTTCCTTGCGCAAGAGAGGCAGGCAGTGTGGCTGCTCTGTGGGTACTTGCGCAAGAAGCCGCGAGTGTAGACATAGCCTTAGAGGGAACACTTCCCCCAGCTCTCTGCCCCCAAGTTAATGTCACACACACTGGGTTAATGCAACTGCAGGATAGTTGCATGAGGGGGGTTTGGTGGGGGCCAAACTAATCCCTGTTGGTAGGAGGATGGTGGGAAAAGCCCTGCGAGAGGGGTGATATGACACCTTTTACTTATGGTCCTGTGTCCATCTTGCCCCGAGTGTGTTACCTCCAGAAGTGTGGCTAACAGGGGGTGGTGGTGTTGTCAGGGGGCGTGGCTAATGGGGCACCACCAAAAATTATACTAACCTGCCACCCATGCTTCTTCCAATAGGCTCTTTTTGCACAAGAAACCCCTGTTGAGTGTCCACACACACCATTTTGCGCAAGAACTCGTGCGCAAAAAGGAGTTATTCCTCGTAGAAAGAGGTATACCTACACCGCAAAAAGCCCTCTGTTCTGCCATTCTACTATAAATTTTCTTGTGCAAAAACGCGCTTGAGGTGTGGACGCTCCGCGGGTTTTTGTGCAAAAACGGCTGGTTTCGCACAAAATCCCTGCAGTGTAGAGGTAGCCTGAGAGGGTTTGTTTTTTGTTTTTTGGGGGTTTTTTTGCTTTTTGCTTTTTTGGGGGGGAAGTTGTTTTTTTGTTGTTTTGTTTTCCACTTCATTACAGCAACATAAGCTGTTGAACTGAAAAGCTTTTCATATTATTCTCCTAACGTATGTCTTGGCCATATGGAAGGCCCACCATTGCCCATGGGAGACACGGTTCTGAGGCGTGAAATGCCGTATCATCTCTAGTGTTTACAACTCACAGAACAATAGTGAATAGCTGGAAGGCTGCCTGCCTGTTTTGTTTCCTCTTTGTGCTTCGTTCCCTTCTGTATGTGCTCACTCTTTCCTTGAGGCACCATCTGGACTGAAAAAATGCTGTGTCCCCTCTTCCACTCCATAATTACCCTCCAAGTAAATATTTATGAGGCTGCAAGGCCTAGCAAATCTGTGCCTACTGTACTCACCACCAATAGACAAACCTGTTTATGCTTGTGAAAGGGTAAGCAAATAAAATAGTTAAATGAGATTGCTGCAGTACCTGCTTTCAAAGCAGCCATTACCTGGACGATGTGACTGTTTGTAGAACATGTATGTGCAATCTGATTCCATGGTATGTGCAGCCTCCATTTTAAGACAGAAAGCCACTAGACAGCCTCACCATGCCAGAGGCCTGAAACAGGCCCTGTTAAGCCAAAATTCTCTTGAAATAAACTTAACTGCAAGGGTGAAGGCTTTAAAAACCACAGAGAACATGGGCCTCATCACAATAAGAAGGCAGGAGGAGCATGGGTAGGAAGGGGGTAGGGCAGTAGAGGAGACACTGTCAGGAGGCAAAGGAGGGAGAGTTGGAGCGGAAGTGGAAAACGTGGGGGGAACCTGCAATACCAAAGGGGGAGGGGCAGAAGATGAGAGAACTCAGTAGAGGACTGACACAAAGAGAACCCTACTGGGAGGCGGAAGAGGCAAAAGGGTGGGAGGAAGGGGGGACAGACGTGACCGAGCTTGTGAAATGGAAAGACACTGAAGCAGCGTTCGCTGAAAGAGAAAGCGAGGGCAGAGGGATTTTATTTGTATTGGCTTCAGTCAACCTCAGAAAACTTCCCCCCTTCAGCTTTAGAGAAATCGGTTTTACAGAGCAAAGCACTTTGCCTCATCAGCTGTGTTTCTGTTTTAAACCAGCGTGCCTCACTGCAGCTGTAGGGCTACAGGAAGGGTAAATTACTGTTGGAACAATTTACCTCAGAAGCGGACGGTGGATTCTCTATCATTTGCCATCTCCAAATCCAGACTAGATGTCCTTCTAAGAGATACGATCTGGCTCAAAGAGCAGTGACTGGCTTAATGCCAGAAGCAGTAGGTGAGATTCTCTGGTCTGGGCCATAGAGGTGTTCAGGTTACATGTTCCTAGCACTCTCGGCTGGCCTTAAAACCTAAGACGCTATTAATGAAACCCAATTTCTGGATAACACACAGTCAAAATGATGATACAAGGATTCTGGCCTTTGCGATTTCCTAGGTCAGCAGCTGCATCAAACTTCTTGTCCTTTCCAACCGTCCAGGACTCCTCACAATCACAATCCAACCCCTGCAGCTACACTTTGGTTCAATTCTATTTGGTCTCTGACCACGAAAAACCTGGGCACAGCCTTCAATCTTGCCTTGTGCTGTGGGCTAGATTTGCTGCAAAACAAACATTGTAGCAAAAAAGACAGAAAAAAGTATTTATGAGCAGTTTTGTAGCTAGGCTCAGCGGAAAAAGCTAGTATCTATCTAACTGGATGGAGCAGCTGCTAGAGCGATGGAAAGCCAGTGGGTGTCCAGCCAAAGATCCATCGATCTCGAAGACAGGGCACTGGACTGTAGGGGCAGGCCGCAGTTCATGGGGTTATATTATGTTTACAGAAAAATAGCGTAAAAATAGTGTTTGAGATAACCTCTCTCTGCTTCAACACAAGGAACTCTGCAATGTTTGCTACTTTTGTATTCATTTGGTCACAGACATGCAGTTGTGCAACTTTTTAATTGCAAGCATATTTGCTGAAAGTAAACCAGCATTACCAATTAATACCAACACAAATGCAGACCCCCAGGAGTAAGTGCCCTGGAAGAACCATCAGTGCCATTGTGAAAAACTCTCTCTCTCAGGCCAGGTCTACTTTGGTGGAGAAAATCAGTGTAAGATAAGCAACTCCAGCTGTGTGAACTGCGTAGCTGGAGTCGACATACCTTGCATCAATTTTCTTGGGTGGCCCCGCAACGGGAGGTCAATGGGAAAAAACATTCCCATTGACTTCCCTTACTCCTTGCGACAGTGACAGTGAGGAATACTGCACTCAAAAGGGCCACCCTCAGGATTTGATTTACTAGCATTTGACTGGGTCTTTACTAGACCTGTTAAATCGAACCCCAGTAGATTGATTGCTAGAGCATGGAGTGGAGACAAGGACTTAGTCCTAGAAAAGAATGTAAGAGCATAAGAAAGGCCACTCTGGGTCAGATCAAAGGTCCTTCTATCCCAATATCCTGTCTTCCACAGTGGCCAATGCCAAATGCCCTGGAGAGAATGAACAGAATAGGTAATCATCAAGTTATCCACACCCTGTTGCCCAGGGCTTGACAAACCCCGGCGAGAGCCACTCGCCAGCCCCGCACCACGTATGTGCCAGACCGGCACTGCGCATGTGTAAAGCGCCGGTGAATGGGGTGCATGGCGCGACCGGCTGAAATCTACTCACCATGGGCAAGTAGATTCAGCAGTTTGTCGAGCCCTGCTGTTGCCCATTCCCAGCTTCTGACAAACAGAAGCTAGGGACACCATTCCTATCCATCCTGGCTAATAACCATTGATGGACCTATCCTCTTTTCTGAACCCTGTTAAAGCCACTGAGCTTCACAAAATCCACTGGCAAGAAGTTCCACAGGTTGATTGTCCATTGTGTAAAGAAATACTTCCTTTAGTTGGTTTTAAGCCTGCTAAAAGATTAGTCAAGCAACTGCTAATAGGGAACCAATCAGCAACAATCCCAAGGTGTTTGTGGATAGTTCAGAAAGAATAAAGGAAACCCCATCAATAAAGTTTAGGTCATCCAATAAAATTAGAATAAAATCAAAACCATGAGAGTGGGAGGTGAATAATCCCATGGTGTGTCTAGCAAATCAGAAAAACATAAAAACCCATTTCTGAACATTTGAATGCTGCCAGCAGGTTGTGGGTGCCAGTTTCCATTAAAAAGCATCAAATCTCTTAGACAATTCTAACACTCCCAGTCATAGTGGCCAACCTGCCAGCAATCCATAGACTGATTCTTGTTCACACAAACCACTCAGTTACCAATAAGAAAATACTCATTCAAACTGAAAGAATCAAGCCCTGCTGAGGCAGAATTTGCAAACAGTGGGGAAAACCCCTTTTGAACTCACAGTTGTTTTTCTTCTCCAAATAATGCACCCAGCTCTAAGGGTGAGTCACACAGAAAGCACAGCGAACGAGAACTACAGCAAGCGCAGAATAAAAACTATTTTTTGAGTTTTTTACAAGTTACTGCTCACATTAAATCTTTTAAACAGAGAAGAAAGTGATGGAGCCACACGATCAGAGTTGTTTGAAGGAAAAAAACAGGAACATTTTCCCTAGTCAGAAAGTAGCAAGAGGCCATTTGCACGAGACACTTTTCTGTGCCCAGATAGATACATCAGAACAACTGTATGTCTAGACTGCATCCCTCTGCTGACAGAGGGATGCAGTCTAGACATACCCCTAGTGTCACATGGTCAAGGACAAAACAGGCCATTCAGAATAGGACTGGAGTATAATCAATAAATATATAACATAAGAGATTAATGACCAGTGTTCCCTGTTAGCTGGGCGCTTGTGCAGCTGCTCAAGAGAGATTCAAATGCTGCCCAGCTGATTAGAAGAGCACATCTAGGATTTTTGTTCCTACTAGTGGTGCACATTCACACATGCTTCTATGCACATAAAACTTATTCTGCACATGGACTGAAAAAAATCTACACATGGATGGAAAAGATTAGAGAGAACATTGCTAATGACAATAGAGTAGAATTACAAAATGACCAGTCAACTACACACCTCATTTGGAGCTGGAAGTACACAATCAGGCAGCAGCAGACACAGAACCCCACCCCCCACTCCCCAGTACAATACAGTACTGTGTTATGCTATTTAAAAATAAAGGGAAAAACTGCATTTTTCTTTGAAATAATGAAGGGTCAAAGATGTACTAACTCAATGTTTAGCTGTAAACTTTTGAATGAACCACCATAATGTTTTGTTCAGAGTTATGAACCACTATTCCCGAGGGATTCATTACGCAGCGATTTAAAACTAACAAGCACGTAACGAAGGCAAACCAGCACATTAATTAAATTAGCAAAAAAAGAGCTTTAAAAAGATATTCTAATGAGAACTGTGGATGTAGGATAAGAGCAGCAGTGTTTAAGACAGTGGATCTCACCCCGGGTATGCATATTCCTGGGCATACATAGAAATCTTCCAGGGGTCTATTAATTCCACCAGCTATTTGCCTAGTTTTACTACAGGCTACATAAAAAGCAGTAGCAAAGTCAGTACAAAGTAACATTTCATACAGTGTACAGTTGAATTAGTTTATAATTATATGGTAAAAATCAGAAAGTAAGCCATTTTTCAGTAATTGTGTGCCAATACACTTTTGTATTTTGATGTCTCATTTTGTAAGCTAGTAGTTTTTAAGTAGTTACACTTGATGGGGGGGTACTCACAACAAATCAGACTCCTGAAAGGGATACAGTAGTCTGGAAAGATTAAAAGCCACTGCTTTAAGGGAATCCAGCTGTTGGCATTAATTTTAAGAGATGACAGGAAGTCCTCCAAACACCCAGTCCATGACTAGCCCTGCAACACCACTCCATGGGATGGCGAACAGCCAGATTCTTCCCAGACAAGAATTCTGTTTCTGGAAAGAGGATACCGTTGTGGTGTAGGGCTGACTTACCATCAGGGGAGCCAACAGCCTCGCTCTGGTCCCTGGCCAGGGTGCGGGGGTGAGGGCTCCCAGTAAGGGCAGGGCCTCTGGTAAAAGGGGAGGGCTGGGGCAGCCAGCCCTCTGTGCTGCCAGGACCACAACATACCTCCCCAGCCTTCAGAGCCACCAAGGGCCCAGGGCAATAGCAGTGGCAGTGGCAGGGAGCCCCTGGCCCTTTTGAATCACCAGGCCCTGGGGCAATTGTCCCCTTTTCTTTCCCCCTCTCAGCAGGCCTGCCTGCCAGGCCCCAGGATGGAGCATGCAGACACAGACCCCATAGTCCAGGTGCTGGTACTAGGTGTGGGGAGGCAGGGGTGGGGCCTGCAGCATCCCTGGGCTTGAAGTGGTTTTCATTATATGCAGGGTTTACAGTCTGGTTCAATGGCTCTCAGCAGCCCCCCCCCCCCCCACTATTAAAATTGTTCCAGCACCTCTGCCCAGGGTTTGTGGGGGTGTGTTTGAGAGGAGGGTATGCCTAGAACTCTGTGCTCCAGCTACTCTAGCCTGAAGAGGAGCCCACAGGGGACTGGGAACGTCGCTGCCCCATAGATTAACATTAAGTGAACTGCTTGTGGTGCAGTGGAGTACTGGGCTTAAGAGAGCTCTGAGATCAGAAATTAGAGCAGAAGGAAGAGGGAGGGATGGTACCTAAAGATTAATTAGTTAGGAGCAGAAAACCAGAATAAACACACACTCTTCAAATCCACATAGAGTTACAGGTTGAACCTCTCTAATCCGGCACTCTCTGGTCCGGCAACACTTGTGATCCAGCATGATTTTAGTTAGCCAGAGGTCTGCTTATCATGGGCATGGCCAAATTGCCCGTGGTCCCATAAAGTTTATTTACAGCCACTAGCCCTGGCTCTCAGTGGTCTGTGCTGTTTTTAGCTCTAATTTACTCCTAAATGTCTTCTAAGAGTCCAGCGAGCTGTGGGCATCTTGGTAGTGCTGCTAGATGCTATTGACCTCCTGTGGTTCGGTAAATTCTCTAGTTTGGCACCAGTCAGGTCCTGAGGGTGCCGGACTAGAGAGGTTCCACTTGCATAAAAGGTTGTGAAGTAAACACTGTTTTTAAAAGAGCTGCAAGACTAGCATCCAAGCAGTCAGTATATGGCATAGGAGCAAGAGATGAGAGCAGAGAGAGATTTAGTGAAGATTAAAGTATCTCTGGAGCTACTGGTTAATAGCCAATTGATCATTCACTTTAAACAAATGAAGATAGAGCTCCTTAGAGATATTTTTGAGACATCCCAACTGTGGAATTGTTCCTAATTGCTGCCCCAATAGCTTCTGAGGGCCATATTTTTGATAAACTGTGGCTAGCCAGGTGGGATAAAGGGTGTTAAAAGACAATGAACTAATTAAGACAGTTAGTGACTCAGCAGGATTTATTTATCTTCTGTGAATGAAAACCTCAAGTGTCCTGTTAGCCAAAGCCTTGTATCCATAATTGTGTAGGGAATGGAGACTCAAGGAAAAGCATGCATTAGATAACAGAAAGGGGCAGCCTATACCTCCTATTGTGAAATAGACATTGCTGGATTTGTGGTATCTATAGGCTCCATATTATCAGTAGCAGACAGGCATTTTTGAGCCTTATTGATATATGCTGCTGTAAGATACAGGTAGCATGTGCTTTAGCTCTCCGTATCCAGAAGATCTTCGCAATGGACTATGTGCTCCTACTTCCATCAATACTGTGGACAGTAAACTTGATTTTTTTCAAAGATTCACCTACCCTGAACTCAAAAAGGAAGGGAACAGTCCAATCTGATTGGCCCAAATGCAAATGAATTGCAGACTGACTTTTGCATCATTTGCCGTATGCTGCACCCAGCTTCTTGGCTGGTCCCATTGCCTGATACTCCCCATCCTTCACAGCAGGGATGAGACATGGAACACCAGCTTCTTGCAGTATTTAGGGGGACCGACTGTGTGTGTGGTGGTGTTTTTTTTTTTTAAAAACCATGCTCTGGGGCTGGAAACCTGAGGCCTAGCCATTCAGGTATGACATTCAGGTTCCTCCATTCGGGGATACGACAAGGCAGGAGGTTAATGGCTTGGATGCGAATGCACAAAAACATCCCTGGCAATGACACCTCCCCAGAATTGAAACCTCCCAGAGACAACACTTCCCAGGACACGGGCACAGAGCAGTATTGTGAGAGGTGAAGATGGTCCTCAAAGTAAATGCATGAAAGAAAAAGCCTGTCCAGTAGTGCATACATCCTGATTCAAAGCACTTTGAGGTCACCGGCCCGTAATGCGCATAGCATTTGAGACATCGATTTGTGTTCGGATTTGGCCAGGCAAATCAAACTATTGGCCCCTTTATTTTTATTAGTATTTTGTCAACCATTTCTTGCAGTCATCTCGAAAGGAAGCGACAGGTGCTGGTGGAAAGCCCACCCCCCTGCAGCGAGTGCCACAGGAAACGTCACAAAAATGGGGTGTTAACCACAGGTGTCTGCTTATGCTAGCTAAATGATTTACCAGAAAAACCCCACATGCGCTCCCCTTGTTAGCAGCAAGTCTCCACGGTGCAAAGACCATCAGTGCTGTTCAGTAGAATGGATTAACAGGATGGAAAGACACCAGCAACTCCTTGGACGGAGTAAGAGCGATTTTCCCCCTCGTCACAAGCACACAGACGACAGATTCGAGCTCACATTTCGTGTTCATATCTGCATTGCCATAATGCTGACTGGCCAATCAGGTTGTGGCTGCATTGTGCAAGTCAAATACATAGAAAATGACAGTCCCTGTCTCAAAGAGTCCTTGAATTAGATTAGTGGGGTGGTTTAAATCAGTACTCATCTGAACAAGGAGTGCAGGGAAATTTGTCCAGTACCTAACTGCCACAAGGAACAGCTAGGTGTTGCTGACCACAGATCTCAAAGCACTTGACCCAAACAGCTTTTTCCTTTATAAAGGGGCATCATTTCCTGTGTGTGTGGGGGAGGGGAGGGGGGGTACAGTGCCCAGGCCTCAGCCAGTATGAATATGTCCATGTTGCAGGGTAAACCAGGTCTTTCAATTGCTGGACCTTGTCTCTCAGCTGTGCTGATGTACCGTACTGCATTGCACAAACCTCGTGACTCAGGTCTGTGGTCTGCGCTGTGTCCACACTGCAAAATGTACTTGAACCCCGAGCCACAGTGGGACTTGGGCTGCAATCCATGACACTAGGAGGGTCCTGGGACCCGGGCCTGACGTCTTGTTGACCTAAATTAGACTGATGTGTCTGGATGGAAGAAGGGGCTTGGGCTCAAACCTGAATGACATCCTGGCTCAGTGTGCTGTGTAGACATACCTTGTGGTAGCACTTAAGGTGTGTTAAGTCTCATTAGCCTTACAAATGCGTGCAATCAACTGATGGGGAAACTGAGGCACTGAGCAGTGAGGTGAGTTGCTCAAGGGCACACAGCAGAGCAGCTGCAGAGCCATGAAGAGAATACAGGGCTTCTGGGCACCAGCCCAGGATTTTACCCTTTAAACTATGTTGCTTCCCATTAAAATAGAAGCAGGGGTGGAGTGAAAGAACAAAACTTGTCTCCACTTCCTTGCTATTTTCAAATTTTAAAAAACAAAAAACTTGTGGGGACAGCCTCTGCCGCATTCATGAAGAAGCCACTCACCTGGTCCAAAATTCCCCCAATGTTCCCACTCAAGTTTAAAACTGGCACCAGACTTTCCACCACCAATGCGCATATTCTTCCCCGCTTTTCTGTAGCTAATGAAGCCTGAGTTACTCAGTACTGCAACCGCTGAGTGACAGGTTTCAACCTGAGAGAGGAAAGAAGAGAGAGATCTGCTCTCAGAATGGCTAGCAAGGTTGTAATGTCACTGGTGTACTTGTGTCATGGTAGTGTGGGTTATGTTTGGCTCCCAGATGGTTTCTCTTTCTGGGTATTAGTCATTTAAAAAAAAATTCTACCACTACCTTAAAATGTTGTATACAAAAGTATTTTTCTGTTGGACTCTGAATGTGAGGTCTATTGTGGGACTAAACAAATGTATCACCCCCACATTTGCTGAGGGATACACTAGAAAGGATTTAAGTTCTTTCCAGCTACAAATTTTATTTCCTTGCTTGAATTAAAGTATTGTTATTCACTATATAATCCTCATTTACGAATAAAATTGCAAATATTTTATTTCTCTCTCTTTATAAACTCACACATCAAAATATTACTGCTAAAATCACATATAGCAAGAGGACACACTTTTACCATCAGCTATCACAATAACGTAGAAAGGCTTAATCCCAAATGCTTCTCTTTGAATATTGAAACAGGAATGGTTATCCTTTGAAAACACCGTCTACATTCTTTGCGTGTAGGTGAGTTTCAGGAAGGTGGGCAGAGTTTGTTATGGAGTTCAGAACACAAACATGACTTGACTGAAGGAGTTGTTTTAAAAAATATATATAGAAATATTTCCTCCTACCAGTACTTGTGGAACTACAGAAAATATAAAGGTAAAAAACAACAAATGGTCTGGTAGCACTTTATAGACTAACAAAACTGTAGATGGCATCATGAGCTTTCGTGGGCACAGTCCACTTCTTCAGATGACCGGTCATGATGCCATCTACAGGTTTTGTTAGTCTATAAAGTGCTACCAGACCATTTGTTGTTTTTTAAGTTTATCCTGTACAGACAAACTCATCTATCCCCTGAAGCTACAGAAAATATGTAAGTCTCTTTGGGCCCCTCTTTCAACTATTCAAATCCTGATTAGAGTTGCATACCTTTTGAAATATCTTATCATATATATAGTAGCCCAGTGTCTGTGACTCTGTAATGCTGAAATGCTGGCTGTTCCCTCTGGGCAGCGCTGTTGCCTCCCTGGCTGTTCCCTCTGGGCGGCACTGTTGCCTGAGTCACATCCTTCACCTCCCGCTGTGGCGCTCGGCTGACTTCTCCACCGCTCAGCTGGGCCGCCGTGGAGGAGCCCAAACGGCCACTTGCGCCGCTTGCTCCCCTGCAGCGGCCCGGCCGAGCGGCGCAGAAGTCAGCCAAGCTCCATGGCGGGAGGCGAAAGGGGGCAGGGCGGTGATGTGCGGCGTTGGAACGGCTCCAGGCCCCACCCGCTGGCCATGAACATCACCGCCCCACCCCCTTTCACCTCCCGCCTTGGCGCTCGACTGACTTCTGTGCCGCTCGGCTGGGCCGCTGCGTGGGAGCAAGTGGTGCAAGTGACCGTTTGGGCTCCGCAGTCTGCCGAGAGGCAGGAGGGGGAGGAGAAGAGAAAGAGAGAGACGGAGAGAGAGGCAGAAGGTGGAGGAGAGCTGAGAGAGAGGGGGGGGGAGGCAGTAGGAGGAGGAGAGAGAGAGAGAGAGACGGAGCGAGAGACCGGAGGTTCAGGAGAGAAAACCGACGTGGAGGAAAGACCTGAAAATCCCATCTTATGACGGGCTAATTAGCTAGTCATATATATATATATATATATATATATATATATATAGTAGCCCAATGTCTGTGACTCTGTAATGCTGTAGAGTTACGAGTTGCCTCTGGGGGGGCACTGTTGCCTCGCACCACGGCGCTTGGCTGAGTTCTGCGCCGCTCAGCTAGGCCGCTGCAGGGGAGCAAGCAGTGCAAGCGGCCATTTGGGCCCTGCGGTCCCCATGCAGCACCTCCACTTGCGCCGCTTGCTCCCCCACAGTGGCCTGGCTGAGCGGCGCAGAACTCAGCCAAGCGCCACGGCGGGAGAGGAAGGGGGGTGGGGCGGTGATGTACACGGCCCCACTCCCTGGCTGTGTACGTCACCAGGGTAGGGTAAAAAAAAAAACAGACACCCTTGATCGGGGGCGGGAGGGACCGAGTGGGAGAGGAGCGGGGCTGGCTGGGGGGGGGCGGGAAGCAGAGCTGGGGCAGGGTCAGAGGCAGTGTAGCTGGCCAGGGGAGAATGGGGGAGGGGCAGCCAGCGGAAAGCAAAGCTGGTTGGGGGTGGGAGTCGGGGGCAGCAAGGCTGGCCGTGGGAATTCGGGAGGAGGAACTGGCTGGCGGGGAGCTGGACTCACCCGGGCGCGTGCAGATCCCAAGGTGCTGCCCGCCCCGCTCTTGGTCCCAGCGAAGCAAGTCCAGCTGCGGCTCCAGCACGCGCTGGAACAGCGCTCAGGAGCAGGGACAGAGCTTCCCCTGCTTCCCAGAGGCAACTAGAGGCTCCCAGCACCAATCACGCCCCCCTCCCAGCCACTCCCCCGCCCCTGCCAGGCTTCTGTCTGGCGCCCAGCCGGAGAACCAGAAAATACCGGATATTGCACATCTGGTATTTTCTGATTTTTTTTTACCAGACAGAGGGCCCGAAAACCAGACTGTTCAGTAGAAAACCAGACACCTGGCAACCGTATACGTCACTGCCCCACCCCCCTTCGCCTCCTGCCATGGTGCTCCGCTGAGTTCTGTGCCGCTCAGCCAGGCCGCCGCGGGGGAGCCCAAACAGCCGCTTGCTCCCCTGCGGCGGCCCAGCTGAGCGGCGCAGAACTCAGCTGAGCGCCACAGTGGGAGGTGAGGGGTGGTGGGGCAGTGACATATATGCTCAGGGGGCAGGGCCTGGATGAGCATGCATCCCCGACGGAGACAGAGGAGAGTGGAGAGAGAGTGAGAGGCAGGAGGAGGAGGAAAGAGAAAGGGAGAGTGAGAGGCAGGAGGAGGAGAAGAGAAAGAAAGAGACGGAGAGAGAGGCAGAAGGCGGAGGAGAGCTGGGAGGGGGGGGAGGCAGTAGGAGGAAGAGAGAGAGAGAGAGAGATATGGAGCGAGAGACCGGAGGCTCAGGAGAGAAGACCGACGTGGAGGAGAGACCTGAAAATCCTGTCTTATGACGGGCTAATTGGCTAGTTATACTATAGTGTCTGCTAGAAAGAAGGACTCAAATACTGTCTGAATCCTAATAAAAAAAGGGCACATCTACATTTACACGGAGATCAGTGCTATGGCAATCGATCCCCTGGGGGTCAATTTATTGAGTCTAGTAAAGACCCACTAAATCAACCGCCGATCACTCTCTCATTGTCTCTAGCACTCCACCAGAATGAAAAGCATAAGGGAAGTCAATGGGAGAGTGTCTCCTGTCAACCCCCTACAATGGAGACCCCACAGCCACTCAACATAACATACGTCGACTCTAACTACACTATTTACATAGCTGGAGTTGCGTGCCTTTGGTCGATATTGCCCTGTAGCGTAGACCTGCCAAAGACTTTGACAAGAACTGCGAACTTTGTCTTTCTTCACATCACTGGGGTGTCCTCTGACTGCCCAGCTTCCAGGGAACACTGCTTTTGCCCCTGGCCTGACAGGAAAGCTTGATGTGGGGCTTCAGTCACCCAGACAGCTCTTGTTTCTACATGAGGAACTATCTGGGTCCCAACTAAACGTTGTCCAGTCTCTTGCATGAGTTTCTGCTCCCTGACACCCTTCTCTGCCTGGAGCGTGGAGGATTCCTGCTCGCACACTGAGCAATGCTGTCCCCATGCTCTGCCTCCACCCTAGAATGTGCTAAGTCTTGAGCTGATTTTATTGCCGGTTTGAAAGAATTCTACCCAGAGGTGCTTCTGTTCTACCCCTTGTGGACAGCCTTTCCCACTATTCCTGTCAGCTCTGAAGAGGAGATCAGGGCTTCCTCCTCATCTCACAGCTGCCTCCATTCCTGCGTCTAGTTCCTTCCTTCCTTTTCCGAACAACCATTTGCCTTCCCCATCCTTGCGTGTTGTTCCAGGTTCATGGTGTCTTTCCTTTGTGACAGCTCATGCGCCGATTTCCTCCTTCACCGGACTAGGATATGGCACCAGTCTCTTCCCAAGTTCACCAGCCACAGAACATCCCTTACTCCCCCAGGACACAGCTGAACTCTCCATCCTTGTACCACTAATCCCCCTCTATGGGGAGTTGGCCCACATTTCCTCACAAACGTATGAGATGTGTTATGGGCTGGCTCAGAGAGCCCCCCTTGGGGTTGTCACCCACCTACCTGCTCTCTGGGGCTCTCCACCATCCTGTCCTGCTGGGCCAAAAGCTCTGGTTTCTCCCAGCCAAGGCACAGAGTTAGAGAAACAGCTGCTCCCCCCTCCTCCACCCAAAGAGCAACACAGACACTGAACCAGCTCAGCTCTGGGAGCACTCAGCTATAAGACCATTGACAGCACCCAGGAACACAGCACCAAAGAGGACCAAAACCCCAAATAAGTCTTACTTTGCATAAAAGTTGTATACAGGGAAAGTTTAAGTGCACCCTTTTTATCAATGAAAGAGAGATACGCACAATGGTTGCTCCCTCTAGGAACAATTATTTACACTGGGCTTGATAATAAACAAAAGTGTTTTTATTAAGTATAAAAAGCAGGATTTAAGTGATTGCAAGTGAAAACAGACCAAAGTAAGTTACTAAGCCAAGATAAATAAAAACTCACCGATTAAACCTGATGCACTAAAAGAAATTATTTCAAAGTATGTTCTTCACCCCTTGCCCTTGTCCTGCAGGATGGATTCCAGTCCCAGGTGGCATGGTCATGTCTTTCTAGGGTCAATCATAGTTGGGGCTTATAGGAAAAACTAACCATTTACAGATCGTTACCCTTCAGTACCGAGCCATTATGTTTCTGGAGTATCATAAACATCCCTCATTAGCAAATTTAGACTTATAAACACATTCACACTTCATATTTCTAACTTCACATACAAGAATGATATATGCACAGAAAAAGAATATGCACATTCAACAGATCGTAACTTTAAAAATGATGTATCACATGATGCATTTTGCCTAAATAATCTTTGAGTTATGCATATTCATAGGCCAATTTTCATAAAGCATGGGGGAGAGGTGACTACATGTCCAGAGAGGTGCTGGTCCATTTTCTTTGCCAAAATCCTATTTTCCCAGCCACAGTGTGCCCACAAACTGAGTCTACAGTAGGCCTTCCACTGATGCTTCTCCCAACCTTACTGGTAGCACACACGGTACAGTCCTCATGCCCTTCAAAGAGGACCCCAGGCTGCAAAGTTGGCTATCATAGTAGCCAAGTTAATTGCACTTTGTTACTGGGCATTCAGACTAGATATGCCCAGGCTCACTGCAACCTGACGTGTACCACTGGACTTCCTCAGCTGCTCCCAAATGCAATTCTGTTGGGTTGTGGGACTGACCAAGGCCCTGGCCACTATATCGCACTTTGGGGCTACTTAGTACCCTTTCATTTAAAGCTTCCCTGCAATTCCCGAGCTTGCGCCCTGGCTTCTGCTCTTTCCCCCTACTCTACCTTGCTGCTCAGATCACTTGACTCATCAGCCACTTTCTGGTTTCCTTGCTTGGTCCTTGTAATTCTCCCATCCACCCAGTGCTATGGACCAAGAGGTCTACTTGCAGGAGTGGCCTGAGGCCAGCTGCGGCAGCTGGCGCCCCAGGCGGGCAGCACAATCAGCGCCCCTGCCTGCACGGCCGTCAATGGCCGTGATGTCATCACGGGGCACTTCAGCGCCCCATGACGTCATCAATGGGCACCCGGGCCAGCGGTGCTCTAGGCAACTGCCTAGTTCACCTAGGCTCATGGGCCGCCCCTATCTACTTGTGAAGCAAGTTTTGCTTACCAACACAACAGAAGTTGCAGGTCATTTTGATGCCTCCTTTAGAGTTTCCTCTAGAAGAGAGGTGGGCAATAATTGTTAATGGAGGGGCCTCTCCAGGATTTTGTTAAGTGGTCAAGGGCCACACTTCTATGGAGGCGGTGCGGGGTCCGGAATAGCAGATGGGGTGCAGAAGGGAACTGGGGATAGAGGACTTGGGTGCAGGAGGAGGTGTGGGGTCTGAGAGGGAGTTTGAGTAAGGAGGGGGTTATGATCTGGAGCAGAGGCTTGGGTATGCAGGGTCCAGGAGGGGTGCAGGAGAGGATTCTGGCCTGGGGGAGGGGAATAGGAGAGGCTGCAAGGTCTGGGAGGGAGTTGTGGGCTGAAAGAGGTGGGGAGAAGGGATACAGAGTGTTTGGGTGGTGACCTGGGGTAGGTAGTTGGTAGTGGAGAGAGGGGGTGGGGTGCCAGAGGCAGGCTGTGGCTGGGAAACACTTATCTAGGTGGCTCCCAGCCAGCAGCACTGCAGGTGCCTGAGACAGGCTCCCTGCCTGACTGATGGGCCCTCTGCTCCACGTAGCTTTGCTCCAGCACTAGGAGAGGAGAGAGAGGGAGGAAGGAAGGAGGCTTCACTCTGCCCCTGCTGCCAACAAAATTTCCCAGCTCCTATTGGCTGGAAAATGGGAGCTGAGGGATTTTGCTGGAGGTGGAGACAGTATGCGAATACTCCCATCCCCCCCCCCCCCGGCTTCCAGAGCAATTAGCAACCAGCTTTTTAAAACAGCATGAGCTGCTCTGTAGTAAGGATGCCGGCGAGGTGTCCCTGGGCCAGATTCAGCAGCTTGGCGGGCCAGATCCAGCCGGCAGCTGCCTCTTGCCCACCCCTGCTCTAGAAGGAGGACTACAGTCTCAATGACTTCATGCCCTCACATAGGCTATGCCTTTATGAATGGAATAATTTCTGATGAGCTCTCAAATATGAATTATAGTTACACAGTGGAAGAGAGTGGAAACTATTCTGGATAAGACTGTGGGTTTTATGTAATCTTTTAAGTACAATTTTTTAAGCAGTCATCCTTTAGTGGTTAACACTTCTGAAGGTTAAACTTCCTCTACCACTGCTAGTTCACGGGTTTTCCAGTAGATAATGTCAGTTATATTTAGTAAAGAATGTACATGCAGCGCTGAGTGCTGATCAAGGTAAACATGCCCTTCTCTCAGTTTCCATTTCCCTTTCTGGTTCCTCAATCCTCAAATCGCAAGTGGATGTTTGGTGACCTTGCTGTCTATGGGTGTGCCCAGAGTCTAATTTCAGAGAGAAAACCATGGACCAAGTGATCCTAGAGCAATTCTTGAAGTTGATTCCATTTAGTCTCAGTGGGTGAGGCAGTGAAAAGGGTGAAAGTCTGCATGGATGGGAGAAGGGCAGGGAACAAGCAAGGAAACCAGGAAGTGGCTGATGATCAATGGATATATATGTTTAAAGAGATGCTCCATTGTGAATCAGAAGGGACGGTGCTACAGGAGATGCTGTTTTCCAGAAGAAAGAAGTTCTGTCCACTTGTTCCTAAATTCCCACTCTAACCCCATTGCATACAGTCTTTGTGGTTAGTTATCCAGCTGCCAAATTTCTCCCCACCCCTTCATCTTAGGGTTGAGCAAAGTGACCCCTATGATGAATTTGTGCAGTGGGCCTGCTATGACTAGGGTGGAATCCTGCAGTGAGAAAGACTAAATAGGTGGATGGGAGCTCTGTAAACGATGCACCCTCCCTTGCATTACTCTGTCCCGTCTGGTCATTTGCTTTGATGAGGGCAAGAAGCCACACAACTTAATAGAAATCAGTTTCCCTTTTAAGGAAGTCCCATAAATAAGCCCTTGAACAACTGTCTAAAGCCCTTACCTCTGGGCCCAGATCTTAAATTCTGGGTGAACCAGAGTTTCAAAAGAAAGAGTTACTGGGTCTCATCAGATCAATCTTTGGGTAGCTGAGCCAGAGATCACCTTCCCTTGCCAGTTGTGCAGCTTCTAGTTTCCCTGCTCAGCTTCCTCCTCTTGTCTTATAGAGGAGAGCCCATTGGTAGAGTAGGGAGCCTCTTCTATTATATGTAGATAATTTTAATTGAGGCTCATAGCTGGCCCTTAAAGGGTCATATACTCCATCACAGGCTCCCTCACAATATATTTGAGAGAGTTTGTGAGTCTGTCTGTGATTCAGTTTGTTCAAGAACTCCTCCTAAATGGTAAGAGGTAGCACCATCAAATTTGGTTTGCAGCTTACCATAACTTAAAGGAAGGTCAGGGTTTGATTATGCCAGGACAATGGGATGTGCCTGAAATTCAATAAAGTGGAAAGGAAGGGGTCTGGTAAGAGGGTGTTATACTGTAGAATGACGACAGGGGGCAGCAAGGGGCCAGAGATGGGGAACTAGGATAGAAATAATCCATTGGGTCATAGCTATACCCCATTGGGTGGAGGTGTAGAAAGGGACAGCTATCTGCTCTATATTTCAGAGAGATCAGGTGTTTGTGTGTCTGGGTGTCTAGGTGTCTGCCCCCCAGCGGAGGGACAAATACCCCTCATCCAGCTGTGCCCACTGCAGCTGCAGTGGCCATAGAGAGGTGCTTCTCACCAAATTAGTGGAATCTTATACCATGTACAACTGCTGATGGAGATTAGCAAGAGAAGGCAAAAGCACAACCTAACTGTTCTTCACATTTATTTAGGTGTATGTGGTGCCTTAAATTCAGACAAAAAAACAAAAAACAAAGTCACACCCATTAGCAGCCACATAAAGGCCTGATCACAGACATTCTCCAGAGAATGCCTAGACCTCTGGGGAAGCAGATAACAAAATAGCGACTGACCACGGAGATGAGGTGATTTCACAGGAAATGAGAAAAAAGGGAAAACGCCATTGGGGGGGTTTCATTTAACAAGGAAGCGGGTGTAGGAGAAAGAAAGAGCCTGAAGCAGGGGCCTGTTATTCTATGAGCAACAGACAGGCCTTGTCAAAAGCAGATGTCTGCCTGCAAGTCAGTGTTTCTTGGCACTAGCACTGCTAAAAGCACATGGAATATATACATACATTCCACCAGGACAGTGCCAGGCCACCCTGACTGAGCACATCATGAAATAGTTTGAAACAACAGGCGTGAAAGCACAACAAAGGGTGGGGAATACGAATGCTCTGGAGAAAAATACAAGGGGAGGTACTGAACGTGTCATTAATGCGAAAGAGGAGCCGTAAGGTGTGTATCATATATAGTTTATCTCTGTCTGTAAATGTTGGGGTACCTCAACTTAACTCTTTGTCTGGCCTACGGGGCAATAGCGAATCCATACTATGGACTGAGCCCTGTCCATTGTCACGGGTACAAACACACAGCGGGTCAGTGGCTGTCTGGCTACCGACGACGATTAATGTCCTTCGTTTGACAATAAACCTGGCTTGGGTGCCTTCGTATCTTAGCTGAGGCTGTGGTCTCTGGGGGGTTTTCTTGAACTCGTTGTGCTAGCCACCTGCACAGAGCTGGCATAATACACTGAGGAGGCATATGAAAATGCACGCAGTTGAATGTTTATCACCGACGGAGGAGGAGACCTGTCAGGACGCCACAGCAGTGAGTCCTGAATTTCCTACATCAGCTGAATTCTGAATTGTCAGTGTAATTCTGTGCAGTTCAGTATTTGGGATTTATGCATCTCCTCATTTAGTTGTCATAATCCTGAAGTTCATGCCTATTAAATTGTGTATTTCCTGGCCTCTCAGAGCTGGCATTTCACCAGTTTACACAAGGCAGGCAGGGGAAGTGCCTCTGCTTAGAAGCAAGAGAGCAGTGATCACTGGAGTTGGAGCTGGTAAATCTGAGCAAGCTCCTGCTGGTCCCAGGCGGGCTGTTTGACTAAGGCTTGGCACACCCAGGCTCTCCCAACATTCAACCCAGGCTGCTTCCAACCCAAGGCCCTGCCGCAGAGGTCATCTCAGCCCCTCTGAGCCTGGCTTGTGGGAGCACAGAACCAGACCCCTTATCTAAATCAGTCCCATGCACCCCAGGTCAGGCCTGGTTGGTCCAATGTAACCCCGCCCCCTCCTCATTCCCTACCCTGCCTCACAGGCCGGACTGTGTGAGGACTGGCCGCTGACATCAAACCATCATGCATCCTGGGACTTACCTTTATTGGTTGCTGGTGAGAAGGGGCGGTGCCTGTTGAGGCGCCTGAACTATAAATACTGGCAGCCACAGCCCCTGCTTCCTTTTCCTTTGTGGCTCAGAGTGGGAGGTGAGTGCACTCTCTTAATGTAGTGGGAAGCAATGGTCCCTCTAATTTTTTCCATCCGTGTGCAGAGTACATTTTGTGATGTGCACCAAAGCATGTGCAGATGTGCACCACCAGGAGAAACACATGCAGCCGGCTGTGGGAGCTTTGCTAATCAGCTGGGTGGCATTTGAATTTCTCCTGGGTGGCTGCCCCAGTGCTTAGCTTACAGGGAACGCAAGTGGGAAGTCAGAGTTAGAAGCAGGATTTAATTTAAGGAGCCCTCCCCCAACTGAGCCCTTCAAGACTCCTCCTCAGTAGCCCCCACACTTCAAAACCACTCCTATTTAGGAGGTAGCTGAATATAATGTGACTTTTCTAATACAGCATAACTACAGCAGTGAGACATCTGCATAGCTGCTGTGTAATTGCGCTAGGAAGGCACGTCTTGTATTTTAATCAAAGAGCCCTTTGACTGCAGAAATTTGAAGGTTTGTTCTGCCAGAAAGTTAGACAGTGTGAAAGTTAGGCAATGCAAGGTACAGAATGGCATACAGTTTAAATCATCAGCCAAAGCACAGTGTTCAGTATGATTGTAACTAGGTTTCAGTGGTGTGATTTATAAACACACTAGAAGATTCACCCAGAGTTGCTCGAGTCCGTAACTCAATTTAAAAAACATTTTTTTTGGAAAATAAAAATAAAATGTCCATGCTTCATGTAAATCATTGCTCTGAGGTGGGGCTGAGGATGAGGGGTTCTGTAGCAGGCTGCCCCGGGGAGAGAGGACTACACCAGCCCTCTCTCACCGTAGCAGCTTGGGGCCAGGCGAGAAGCGCTTCTCCGTCTTCAGAGCACAGGTAGAACAGCCAGCAATGTTTCCATACAAATTGGGGATTGAAGGCTTCGGGCTGGGGCAGTTTTGGATGGGATAGGGTGCCCCCAGCCAGCCCCTTTCACCTGCCCAGTGGTTCTGTCTCTTTTCTGTTTGGTTTTCTGAGAAGCAATCCCATTCCAGGCACATCCCATTTTCCTGACACAGCCAAACCCTGACCTGGCTTTAAGTTATGAAAAGAGGAAGCTGAATACCCATTTTGGTGGTCCTGGCTCTTACCATTTAGGAGGAGTTTGTGAGCAGACAGACAGACAAACTCTCTCAGACATTGAGCAGATGGTAAAGAATTCATATAAGATTTTCTGTTGCGGCTCCTATGCCAATGATATCTGAAATTTCAAAAGGGTCAGATAGGAGTGAGACAAAGGCTGGCACTCCTTAACATTCACCTCTGCCAGAACACTCAGCCCACACATCTGGATGCTGAAATCTGGGCAACTGAAAAGGGAAGTTTCTTTTTCCAGATAGTGCTGAGTCGTATGTGACTTGCCAACGTATGAAACGTGCCTGATTTTTCTTGCATTATTACCAGTCTCCCCCACCCACTGTGCTCACAGAGATACATACTTTGCTGTTTGTTTGGAGACGCTTTCCACATGGTGAATCAGAAGAAATGTAGCGGAAGGGCTGAGCAGCTGTCAAAGGTAATCTACCACCAGAGGGCGATGGGACATTTGACCTCTGAACTTGAACTCAACAACCAATCACCAATGGCTTCTCTGGGGTTCTATGACTTGATGGGAGCCCATTGGAGTCCAGGGGAGGGGAGACTCGATTTCCTTTAGTGGGCTTTAGATCAGACTACCGATGAGCAATCTTCCCAGAATGACTCTGCAGCTAACAGGGAGCCAAAAAAGGGTCTCTGACCTGACAACTTTATTTTCCCTTAGTCATTCATTTAAAAAAAAAAAGTAGTCCACATAGATACAATCAGTAGGTTGAATAGAAAATAAGTAACACAAATCAGTCAACAGACATGACTGTTGTCCCTCGCACAGGCTGTGAAGTGGGAACAACCATCTGGCATATTAAGGGTTTGGGTGGGGACTTCCTGTCTGGATGATTTTAAGATTTGAAATGATACTCACATCAGGAACATGCAGCCTCTAGCAAGGTTTGGCAGGCGGCCCCAGGCAAGCGCTTTACGGAAGAATGAAACTTTAATCAGTCTCAACAGGAAACACACCGAGACAATGGCCTATCGCTTTTTTCACAGGTGTTTTGACTTTCATCTGCAAGAAGGCTACTGTCCTCAGGTTGCCAGACACAGAGAAGCCCCCTTCAACCAGGGTATTAGCAAGGACTCCATTTCAGGAGAGCAGGGGGGCAGCAGCCATGTGTAATGCTGCGCTGCTTGCTTTTTTTCCCCCATTCCCCTATCAGGGAGCAAGGGGAAACAACACAGATCTTGTGAATTACTTCTCTGCTCCTCCCCTCACCAGCCAGGAGTGAGAGGCATGCACACAAGGTGTGTACTTTCCCCTTGCTCCCTGATAGGGGAACAGGAAGAAAAGCAAGCAGCGTCCCGGTATGCACAGCTGCTGCCCCCCACTGCTCTCCCGTAATGCCACCCTTGGACATTAGGTGAAAGCTGCGATGACAATTGTGACAGTGTGTCGGGGAGCCCCTGACTCTGCACCCCCATCCGCAGCCAAATGTGACTCTCAGCCGGCAAGCAGAACAGAAGGTTTATTGGTTCACAGAGACATGACGTAGCTTAGGATCGATGTTAGCACAGGAGCCAGGGTAGGCAGACTTATTCCTCTCGCGGGGAAGAGGCTCACGGGCCCTGAACCCCCCTTTCCTTCTCCCAGTCTGCGCTCCTTATCCTACCCAGCCGAGACTGCCTCACCCCCACAGCCACTGCTCACTCGCCCCAGGCGGCCCCATCCTCCATCCAGGCCCAAGGTGTTATCTGCTGTCATCTGGGCCTCAGGAGGTGAGAGACTGCACATACTTCCCCAGGGAGTCACAGCCAGCCTCCCCCTCCTCATGCAGCTAGTGCTGCAGGCCTGGGGAAACTGAGGCACGCACACACAGCATCACTACAGAGCAGCATAGGACAGTAGGATCACATATAACCCCATAAGACAAACGCTGAATGCAACACCAGAGCGAACATAGGATTACAAAAGTAGGCAGCACCCCTACTACGTCCCAACAATTGCCAAACCTCCACACCCTAGTCACACCAGTCTTTCGGAATGTGCAGGGGAACGTGGATTTTACAGGAAGGGTGCGCCCTGTTCTCCTTAGCGAGAACAATGTCCCTACTGGCCCTCAGGACTCGGTCTGGGGAGGTGCACCCCAAGCCTGTTGAAGAGCCCACGGTCTCTGGGATAGGCGTCCAATATGGTGATTTACACCCGGGACATACTTCTTTTATGATTCACATGCCAAGATCAGCCCCAGTTTCCTCTCCTGAATGAAAGCCTCTGTATCCCCACTACGCTCTTTCGGGCCATGCTTACATTACACTGTCCCATCAATCTGCCAGGGTTCCATTTAGCGGATGCAGTACAGACCCACTAAATTCAATTCACCAGGCACTCCCATTGGTGCCCGTACTCCTGCTCCTCATGAGGAGTAAGGGAAGCCAATGGGAGTGTTTGCTCCTGTTGGCCTCCCGCTGCGTGGATGGCGCGGAAATGCAACATAAGACACATTGACTGCAGCTCTGTAATTCAGCTGGAATTGTGTATCTTACGTTGACCTTCCAATGTAGTGTAGACCAGACCAAAGTGTCTTCATAACAACTGTGTCACAGCTACACAAAAAATCAACGACATGGAACAACAGTAGCACATTGCATTTCCATATCACAAGCAATGTATGGGATATATCCAGCCCACTTAATTAGCCTCATTAACATGGGTCCTACAATTGACAGGTGGTACTTCTGCTTTTTTATCTATCTATCTATCTATCTATCTTGGATTCTGTTACTTCCACTCCAGTTCATCTGATGAAGTGGGTTTTACCCATGAAAGCTCATGATTCTGTGTATTTCAACTAGTTTCTAAGGTGCCACAGGACTGATCATGGGTTTTAAAGTTACAGACTAACATGCTACCCTTCCAAGACACAATATATAGGTTAGCTTCCTTTAATTCAATTTCACAGGTAACAAGCACAAGCCCACCTCATGCAAACAGCCAGCTCTCCATAGACAACCAGCAAGTGCATCACAGATCAATGTCAATCCACAGACAACAAAGTGGAAACCCCCAAACCTAATCCTCAGCCGCTATTGCCCAATCTTACCTGTTTGAAATGTATCTTTAAGGTATTTTCCATTCACGAATCACTGTTGGATAAAAATAAACATATTCCACATGACCATATTCGAAATTTCTCCATTACAGTTCAAATTTAGCCTCTGATGTCAGCCCCCTACCGTCTTTCATAAGCCTATTTAAGCTGCTTGGCTTTGTGGTACACGAGTATGAGCTTTAGCTTTGACAACACTAGAAGACCTGACCAAAAGAGGAAGGAAGATCTTGCAGAAAGATGCTACACAAGCTCATAGTCGCGCTTGCTGTCATTGCTCTAACTTCTTCACACGGTTGGTTCCTTTGGGTTTTTACATTCTATTTTCACAGCTGCAGAGTAGATATTGTAACGGCACAGAGAGCAGGTCCTAAGAGTGCCTGAAACTTGAGCTAGTCATTGTAAATTCTTCCATTTGTATGATGAATTGATGTGCTTACCAAATGAACCTCATGTACTTGATTTTTTTTAACTGATGGAGCTTTTTTATTATTATTTTTGTATTTACAGAACTAACCATGAGTGGCGGGAGATGCTTATGTCTTCAAACTACAGACAGGATTGCGTTTACTCCTGCCCAGTTGAAGACGATAGAAATTCTCCCTCCATCTGCCTCATGTGAAAATGTGGAAATAATGTGAGATTCAAATCCAGTATCATAAAAAAAAAAATCAATGTAAGGGGAGACTTTCCACCCACTCATCTCATTGGATTAATTTTTTTTTCCCCCAGAGTAAACTTGAGAAGTGGCAAACAAATATGCTTGGATCCCAATGCAAACCAGATAAGAAATATTTTCCAGCAGATCATCAGGTAAGAACGACTCCGGTTTTTTCATCGTTGGTATCAAACCCTTCCTAGTTGGGGGCCAAAAATTCACAGAAATAGCAGGACCAGAAAGCATCAGGGACTTATCAGAATCAGGGACTCTCATGCCGTAGGGAGTGAGTCTCCTGCCACTGTGTTAAAAGAATGAATCCACCTCTAGCACCTGAGAGCTGGTATTAAACAGGAAGCCTAACGCTATCTACTTGTGTTCTTAAGTCCTTCTCTGATATTACACTACAAGAGCTGGGAGTGTTGATTTCACTGCACTGGCTTAATTCTAATTTGGATCATTAGAGCAGCCAACTTAAAACATCAAACTGAAATTGAATGGGTAGTTTATTTTACTGCACTTCCTCTCTTAAGCCTACTCAGTGTTGCTGCATTCTGTTAAAGAGCCAGAGGACTTCAGAGGGTGAAGCAGGTCTATATGGGCACCCCTTTCAGTGGAGTGACCTTTCTTCGTTTGGCAAAAAAATCCCTGTGGGTAAAAAAAATGCAGAAAGCAGGTGGCCCTACAGTAAGAGATACGATGAGGGGTTTCGCCTAAGGGCCGTGGAATATTCTCAGTAAAAGGAGTGTCACATCAATACAGCTTAACACAGATTCTCACCTTTGGATGGTCATTGAGCACTCCCAAGATTCTGTCATGTTGCTGTGTGAACGGCAGTAGACGGGGCCAGAGACTATTAAAGAAAGTCCCTGCTGCTTTCTAAGACTCTGGCCCATTTAGGATACATCCTCACTGACTCTCTCTCTCAGTATTGGGAAAAGGCCAGGCATAGATTTTCAGTTTACCTCTTGGGTTTTTGCACAGCAAGGACTGTGATCATCCTGGATGCAAGACAAGACTACTCAGTGTTACTCTTTTCTTTTACAGGAAGAAGGGAAAGAAAAATGGTAAATCCAGAATCTGAATATTTTTCAGGAAAATTATCTGATTTGTGGAGCGGGAGCCTCAGAACTTTACCAGATTTAGCCTTGTTATGACTCACAAAATGTGTCATTTTTAAGTCACTGGCTATCAAAGTATTTATCTTTTTCTTTATAAGTTAAATATCGCAAGCAGCAAGTGATCGTTTGACATTCAAGAAGCTGCATGCACGAGAGACTAGATTGTATTTTTCTTAATTTCTGTAATATACTGTACATAATGTTTTATACAATAAACATCAAAGCAAATTTCTGTCCGTTTTCAATTGTTTTAGAGAATGGTAAAAATAAAATGGAATAGATGCATTCTGCAGATGAGATAAGCAAGGAATTAAATAAACCACACTGGAACTTTCAAAAATATTCTTATCATATGGGAAGGAGGGGGGAAGAGAAGCCTTTTTCTGGAATAAGAAGTCATTCAAAATGCAATGGAGGCCCCCTGTATCTTCATTTGCCTTGCTGCTTCTGGGTCAAACAAGACGGCCGAGTATTCTGATAGAAAGTAATTAGCGACAATTAAGAGGATTGGGTGAGATGCAAGTGACTAACGGTAGCACTTTGCCTCTACTGGAAGAGGATTAATCCTAGAGGGTTAGTCTATGTCTAGACACACCACCCCATCTCTTCCCTCGCCATCTGCGCTGCCTACTCTCCCCCATCTGCACGGAGCTCAACACATACTCAGCCTAAGACCCATTGCGCAAGCCACACTGCCGCAAAGGGAATGCAAAGCGGCTGCATGTGCCCACTGCCAGCTGAAGAGTAGTGGCCAGCCGAGAAGGGCCTCCCTACCATGGGAAGAGCCACTGGCACAGTGAGTCTGGAGGGACACATGGGGGTGAGCTGGACGTCCGGCCACGGGGGCACTGCATTCAGCTTATTATAAAGGGTCTGGGCTTGGTGTAAATTAAGGAAGTCACAGGACTGGGAGGCACTAGCCCCACCCCCAAGTCTGTGCACAGATACAGGGGTACATGCAATTATCTTTTTCCCCTAGAGGTGGGACCACGTCTATGTCCTAATGCCAAGTGGTCTGGCATGGAAGCCGCCCTTTGCAACTGTAGCGAGTGCCAGAATTTCAGTGTCCGGCTGGCAGACGTTGACTCCACCTGCTCTGATTTACAACTGTGTATCTGGCCTAGCCATGAAAACAGCGGTTCCCAAACTTTTCTGGGTCATGCCCTCCCTTGTCCCTGTCTGCCCCTTCCCCCAGAGCTGGGGCCATGGCTCCTGGGGAGGGGAGGTACGCAGACAGGAATAAAGGACAGGACTATGTAGCACTTTAAAGACTAACAAGATGGTTTATTAGGTGATGAGCTTTCGTGGGCCAGATCCACTTCCTCAGATCAAATAGTGGAAGAAAATTGTCACAACCATATATACCAAAGGATACAATTAAAAAAAATGAACACATATGAAAAGGACAAATCAAATTTCAGAACAGAAGGGGGATTGGGGGGGGGGCGGAGGTAAATGTCTGTGAGCTAATGATATTAGAGGAAGCTATCTTTGTAATGGGTGAGATAATTAGAGTCTTTATTCAAACCTAGATGTAAAGTGTCAAATTTAAGCATGAATGACAGTTCAGAGGATTCTCTTTCAAGTGTAGTCCAGGTTGGGAACAGATCTGGGGTCTGGATCGGAGCGATGGCTGGACTGTGGTTGGTGGGTGCGGCTGTGGGCAGGGCTGAGCGCAGGGCGAGGGGGCAGGCCTGCAGCTGGGGGCAAGGTGGGAGCATAACTGGAAGCAGACCGCTGGTGGGTGTCCCTCCCTGGGGGTTGGCATGGGCCCTCCTGCACCCCCAGAACGTTCCTCTTCACCCCGTAAGGGAGCAACCCCCACGGTTGGGTGACTTTTGCATTGAAACAAAATTAAGCAGCAGACGTAAAGAAAGGCATGATCAAAGTGACTCTGCCAGTGCCTGATGTGGGTCTTCATCATTCTCCCACCGCAGTGACATTTCGATCTCATTCATCGCGCCATCGTGTATTCTGGCAATTCAGCACTTGCTAACGGAGAGCTACACAATTTAAGGGTTCACCAGCCCTGAATTCTTCTCAAGTCCCTGTAAATATATTTAGGGGAAGCTCTTCCCACTTCACTCCCTAGACATAAGTCTCTGGACAATACCTGGTGTGTACATAATGCTCCGTACTCATTTTTCTTGTATTATGGGCACCATCTAGTGACAGGACTGCATTGGTGCTGGTTGCAGTTCACGGGCTCCTAGCTCTCTCATTCCGCGTCTGAAATGTATACGCCAACCTGGTGTGTCATTTTTTTAGGCAGCGACTAAACTCATAACTTTTTCAGCAACTTGTTAACCATTTCACAGCCAACACATTAAATGATACACCCAGTGGGAATAGCACAGATCAGGTGAAATAGATTATTTTGGTGAAAACATTTGGTTTGGACAGTTATCTAAAAGCAGAAAACAGGACAGTGATGGGGAGAACCCGTGAAAAGTGGCCGAGGCTCTTTCTATATGAAACCAGAGGTGTGCCTGCCGCGGGTGTAGGCACAGCTGCACTAGCTTTAATCTAGCACAGCTAAAAATAGCAATGAAGTCATGACACAAAAACAACAACGAGGAGTCCTGGAGCACCTTAAAGACTAACAAATTTATTTGGGCATGAACCTGTGGGCTGGATGCATGAAGTGGAAACTTAACTTTAGGTAAGCAGGTACATACAGACGTGTTATATTACTGTGTGCAGGACGGACCAGTGCTAAGGAATCAGTGAATCAATGAGTTGAGTACTCAACTACTCTGGATAAGAGGCAGAAAGGGAGGGGAAACAGGTGGTGCTTGGGGCAGCTGGCTTAAAAGCCGGTTGCTGCCAGCACCATCTCCGTGGTGCCACCTGCCTCCCCCATACCGTTGCATCTATCAGAGACAGCAATGGAGGGGTGGCTAGGGGAGGCTGCCATGAAGCAGCCCCTGCCTGTGGCAGGCCGAGGCTGCTCCAGTAGCAGCCCCTGTCCGCAGGCGTCCCAGCTCCCTGCTGGGACCTCTATGGACAGGGCTTCTCGACCTGGCCTGAGCTGGGACCAAGCATGCCCGGCTCAGTCCCAGCTCGCGCCAGTCCAAGACAGCTTTGGCTCTGCAGTTTAAATGGAGTAAGAGCCAGGCTGCCTGTGCACCCAGCTCCTACTACACTTAAACTGCAGGGCCGCAGCGGGGGTAGCTCCTGGACGGGTGCAAGCCAGGACAAAACGCCTTCCCTTATCGACTCATCGTGTAGTCGATACAAATTGTATCGACAACACAATTAGTCAATTACCCGCCTCTTAACATCCTTAGAATGAAATGATGGCTACACAGTGCAAGCTGCCTGCTGGAACCTTTGGTAAATCATATGTACTCATACCGCCAAACAGGGGCAATGTATGAGGAGCGTGAGGGGCCCCCCCAAATGCCATGGGGAAGATGGGCCCGGCCAGCAGACGGCAGGGAGAATAGCACAGGGAGACTGGTGCCTGCTAGAGGTGTCCTCCCCTTCCCCACACTCACAAGCACTGGGCTGCTCTGAGGGAGGGGGCGGAACCGTCTCTGCACTCCCTGGCAGGAAGCAGAGTAATACAGAACAGGACCGCCTTGCTCTGCCACTGCTGGGTGCGGTGTGTGCGGGGGAGGCAGATTCCTGCTGCTGGCACCAGCCCTGCTGGTTCCCTGGGCCACCTTGGTTGGGGGAAGAGGTAGGGTGGAGCAAGGGCAGAGCAGGAGCAGAGAGAGGCAGGGCCTGGATGGAAGAGGGTTGTCCTGGCCCTTCCCCAGGTAGGGGGGGCATGTGGCCAGTGCCCACCCCCCACATTACCCCTGACCAGTTGCCTCTGCCTCCAACTGCTGTTTCTGGGGTCTATGTGCACTGCAATGTGATGATGTAGCTGTATTGGTCCCAAGATACTAGAAAGAAAAAGTCAGTGAGGTAAGAAGTTGCCCAGTAACGATTGTTCTTCGAGATGAGCACCCCTACGGGGGCTCTGCCTTGCCGGTAACTTCAGAACAGGGTTTGGGTGCAGCGTGTGGCCTGGGGGCTGCGAGAGGAGCTCCTGTCACAGAGGCGGCAGGTGAGGTCCCCTACTGCAAGGCCATGAAGGTAACGATACCAAGTGTGTCTGGGCCATGTTGGGAGGACGAGGATAACGTATACATGGCATGTGTGTGTCCTGTGTATGACTCACGGGTGGGAGACGCGATGCATTGCACGTGCTGCAGAAGGCACCTCCCAGTAATCCTGGTTCGAGACCTGCCCTGGAACAGAAGCGGGGGCATTTGCAGTTCATCAGTATTGCAAAGAGATGGCTCTGTGGGGACCCCATTTGCAGAATGTTACTCTGAGGATGGCGGGGGCTGTGTCTCACTTGTGCCTTTCTGAGAAATGGTGACAGAGTGTCCGCCCTGGTGTTTTGGCAGCCCAGTAAATAGGATGCAGTCACGGTTATGTTGTTGGGGATGTACCAGTTCCATAGTTTGAGTGCTTCGGTGCACGAGGAGTAAGATCAGGCTCATCTTTGCTCATAAAAAATATACATATCACATTGGTGAGGCTGTACACGGTCTTGTTTCATCTTAGTGGCAAGAAGTGATGGGAAACATTGCCTCCCACCTGGGAGACTGATGTGTAGGTGGGATTCTAGTGTGGGATTCTGAATAGTGTGGTGCCTCCGCCTATGAGGGATGGTGTCCTTGGTGATAACAAGTGATGTAGGGTCTTGTTGAAAAGTGATGCCTGCAAGTAAGTTTTGGAATTGTATCCACCAGCGTTGGAAGGCAAGTACCTTTGATGGAAGCACAGGTTGAGGTGGGCAGGTGTATATACTGTGGTGAGCCAGTCCTGGAGGCAGCGCATGTATAGTCTTGTGTAGGTCATGGCTGCCATGTGGCCTAGGATTTGGAGGCAAGTCCTCTCCATAGTGTGGGGGCTGTGAGAGGCCACGGCTATGAGTGCTGTCCGTGTGGTGAATCGGTGTTGAAGCAATAGTGCCTTGGCTTGTGTAGAGTTCAGGGAGCACTTTATGAACGCCAGAATTTACATGGGTTCCGAAATGGAATTCTGTGTGTTGATCTAGAGACCAAGGCATTGAAAGAGATCTATGGTCGCACACACCATGGTCTCCTTTTCTTGGTGCCTGGTGCTCTTAATTAGGCAATCATCTAGGTAGAGGAATATTATTACCCCTTGTCCGAGGAGGTGTGCTGCTACTACCATGAGTGTCTTTGAAAAGACTCGTGGGGCAGTGGACAGACCAAAGGGGAACACTCGGTATTGGTAGCGTTCAGAGTCCACCATGAATTTGAAGAAATGTCTGTGAGCAGGATGAATTGTGATATGGAAATGTGCCTCTTCAAGGTCAAGGGCTAAAAATCAATCTCCCTAATCCAGCACTGGTATAATTGTGGTGAGAGTCACCATCACGAACCTGTGGTCGTGTACAAATCTGTTGAATTTTCTAAGGTCTAGGATAGGTTTTTTTTTCTGAATGAGGATGTAGTGGAAGTAAAATCACTTTCATCAATACGGAATGGGAATTGGCTCCATGGCAGCTATTTGAAGTAGGGATGTAAAGGACTAGTCAACAGGGTAGTCGACTAGTCGCTCCCCTGCCCCTGCTGCCTCTATCATATACAGGCAGCAAGGGAGGGATAGAAGAGGGGGGTACTTAAAAGGGGCAGTGCCACACAGAGCCTGGGGTTAGCTGGGAACTCCTGTACATTTCAAGGCAGAAGCACTCACGTGGAGCCTGGAGTCAGGGGGACTTCCTGCTGGCCTTGGGCTCCACCCAGCATTCTAATTGTGAAATGCATAAGAGCCCCCATTGGGGCTCTTGTACATTTCAAAGGCGGAACACAGAAGTGCTTATCGACTAGTCAAGTAGTCGATGGAAATTCCATCGACTACTCAACTAGTAAATTAATCCTTAGTTAACATCCCTAATTTGAAGCGGGTGATGCACCACTAGCTGCAGGAAGTACTCATGAGAAGGCTCCCAGAAGAAGGATGGGGAGGATAGGAGAAGTAGAGAGGAATGAGAGAATGTACTCTGATTATACAATCTCTGGTATCCACTGATCTGTTGTTATATCGGCCCAGGCCTGATAGAAGGGTGTTAAGTGAGGGCCAAATAGGCAGGTAGAGGACGTTGCTATTGCTGGTTCTGGAGAGAAGTCATTCAGACCCTCAGCCAAATCTTCAAGATTGGGGTTTGGATGTGGAGAACTGGGTTGCCCTGGATTGGGTGCATGGCACCTGGCATCTCTGGGAGCATTGTTTTGCTTTATATTCAAATTGCTATTGATTTTGGCAGTGGAAAGCAGTGTCCCGAGGCCTCTGGTATGGGGTGTCACACTGTCTCTTGGCGGGTGGGGTGTAGATGCCGATGGTGCAGAGCTCAGCGTGACAGTCCTTCGTGGTATGGAGCACCTTGTCAGTTTTAGATGTGAAAAGCTGCAGCCCTGTCAAATGAAAGGTCTTCGACCTTGAGCGGAAGCTCCTTTGAAATTTCTCAGGTTTTAGCCAAGAGGCCCTGCACATCACAACAGCCATGACAGTGGTTCAGGCCACTGTGTGAGCAATGTCCCTGGCCACCTGTAAGGCTGTTCAGGCTACTGTTTGACTCTCTTTGATGTTGTACTGCAATTGGGGTCACTTGTGTTGTGGCAAGTCATCAAGGAGCTTCTGTAGTTTGGCATAATTGGAGTAGTTGTAGTTGGCCAGGAAGGTGGCGGATGAATATTTTTTTTTTTGTCCAAAGAGGCCTAGACATTGAAAGTTCCTTATACTGGGGCATGGATTGAAACCGCGGTTGTTTCTCAATGGTTGATGGCTTCGACCACAAGCAAACTTGGCTCTGGGTGACAGAATAAGAAGTCCGTGCCTTTAGCTGAGACAAAGTATTTTCTGTCTGCATGTTTGTTGGTGGCAGGGAGCAAAGGCAGGTGTTTGCCAAATGGCTTCCATGGGTTCGATGATTGCCTTGTCACCAGGGATCCTGGTAATAGCACAGGATTGAAAATATTTGCAATAACTTACCTTGTATCTCTTGCAGTTCCTGCAGTGCGATGTCACCCTCTTGACCGGTTCTTGGAACTGTTGAAGCCATCAACTGGTGTTTGCATGGGCAGTACGACCACTTCATCTGAGGAGGGAGAGGAGTTGTTGATTGGGGAAGTGTCCTCATTGTCAGTGGGACCGTGATTCACCTCATCCGGCAGTTCATTGTTCAAGATATTAGACACTGTGTTGCGTGTATCAAGTGGAGGAGATCTGATGTCCCATTGGGCTGGAATAGATGGGGCAGGTAGTAGTGTCTATAGGTGCTCAAGGGTCTCATGGTGGCCAGTGCATAGGATAAGGTAGGTAGGTGGTGGGTAGGGTCATGGTTGCCCATACCACAGTTGCATCATGCCAGCATGAGTGGCTTTGGTGGGCTCCCAAGATGGTCTCCTTTGTGTCAGAGAGGAGTGTTGGCAGGGGAATCAACTATCATGCCCACTCTCTTCCTCTTCACTGTGTGAGAAGGAGGAGGAAGCAGAAAATAAGGGAGGCTCATCAGATCTGTGGCTAGGCGATTGGTCAGTCCCAAGGAGTGGAGATTTTTGGTACCAATGTGACCTCAATGTCCTCATGGTGGAGGAATTCTGTCGGTGCTGGCAATTGTTGAATTCCATGCTGATTTAGTAGTCACTGCCACATGGGAGCTCCCTGGTGTTGGTGCCAGTGGAGGCGACATATCCAACCATATCGGTTTCGGTGCTGGATCATGTGTCTGTATCAGCAGTGCCATGGAGGAGACTTTGCATCTTGACTCCGAGCTGGCATGTTTGGAGTCAGTAAATATCCATACTGTGGTGGTGTCGGATGGCACCAGGGACCTCAGTGGTACGGACACTTAAGGAGCTTAGCACCGAGGACAGTAATCTCGCTGGGGAAACGCTCCTCTTTGGCGCATCCTGGGTAGGAGTTGAGGCTTGCTTCTTGGCATTATTGGAAACTTGAGCCTTGTCCTTGTTGGTGTGTTTATGAGACCCTGTAGATGGAGTCTCTCTGGAGGGCTGTGGGGATTGCTCCAGAAGAATCCTCTTCAAATGGAGTTCTCTGTTCCAACTTGCCCTGGCCTTAAGATTGTTGCAGTGCAGGCATTTCTGGGAAATATGGGCTTCCCCTAGGCACCAGACACATGAGGAATGGCACTCAGAGACAGGCAAGGCCTCTCAGCAGGAGTCGCATTTTTTGAAAACAGGAGAGCTTGGCATGGTGTCTGTTGTTGGGATGAAGCACTACTCGAAGGGGTTGGAAAGGAGGAAAAAGAAAAATAACGTTTTTGTTAGAACTGGGGAGTTAGGGATAAAAGTGAAGAGAGTAGTAACTTTTTGTATCTTTTTGTTTGCTCTAGGGAGCAGTCAGCACTGTCTAGTGGCTCTGTCTGCTACCGAGGATGGTAGAGAAGGAACCAAGGAGGCTGCATCATGCATGCATGCACTAGAAAGGCACCAACGGCACTGCAAGATGGCTACTGCATTCGCATGGTTGGGCATTGCTACCAAAAATCTCTGATTGCTGGTGCAAGAACATACCAACACCTAAGGTGGAGAACCCCCGGGGACAGCACTCAAAAAATATTATTGGATCAACTTCTGTTAGTACACACTGGTCTTCTTCAAGTAAGTTTCTCAGGCCTACCCCTGGTTTACAAGATGTTTATTTTATTTTAATTGCAGACCAACAAATTTACTCTGGGAACCAGAGAATGAGTCTAGTTTTTTCCTTGTCCTATTCCATCACCAATTTTTTTTAAAGTGATGCTGAAAGCCAAATTAGGTCTTCAGTTAATGTGTGTTATTTATTGGAACTTCAGCATGACATCCTTCTTGAAGAACTGAACTACATATTACATTGGATTTAAGTTTCTCACATAGTCTTGATTGAATAAAGTGTTGACATTTAGAGATCTCAGGTTTTAAACACAATGAGGATAAATCGGATAGAATGAGATGTTATCATCAAGACAGAGAAACTTCTGCAGAACTGGGTTAACAGTAAACAGCTGTGTCATTTTGAAGGCTCTTTGAGAGCTATGCTACAAACAATTTTTAACTTAGTGCAATATTTTTACCATTTTACACAAGAACTTCCATGTCATAAGACCTGCAATTTTCTTTCATTAGGTACCTTTGGATCCATGGTTATTAATAAAGGCTCAGTTGCTTAATCATTCATGAGGTCGTCTCAGAAACCAAATAGCCAAGTTTCTTGTGGAGAATAGCACCAGAAGAAAAGTAAGTTTTGATAACAAATGTTATTTTGTAGACAAATAGTACAGGTTGGACCTCTCTAGACCAGCACCCTTGAGACTTGACTGGTCCTGGACAAGGATTTGCCAGACCAGGGGAGGTGCCTCCCTTCCTGGCCCGTGCTAAACCGCTGCACCCTCCCCCCCCGACCCGCCCAGCCTGCTGCGGCCTAGCCAGCCATTGCTCCCTGGGATGGAGTTCTCCAGCTCCTGCTGCTGCGCCGGCTCCCTACTACTGTCTAGTTGCTGGGACCAGATCTCCCCGCTGAGGCGTTCCCACGCCACATGACTTCTGGGTGAGTTCCCCCCCCGCCACGTTACTGCCCCATGGCCCGACCTCCTCATACCTGGACTCTGTGGTCCAGGATCATCTGTGGTCCTGCTGGATCACAGGTGTTGCTGGGCCAGAGTCCCGGTGAAGGGAGGTACAACCTGTATAGCAGATCTGATAGGCACATTGAATTAGCGCCATTGCCATTAGAATGGGTGCAAAAAATTGTAGCCGAGCAAACGAGTTACATGGTATTTCCCCCCTTCAACGTTTTTCTACTCACCAATTCAGAGCCTGGTGTCCAAGTGTGGAGCTGCACTGATCTATCTCTGCAAGCCCCTGTAGACTGCCACTATGAACCCTTTGCCCTCCAGGTGAGAAGCATCTCTTTCAGACCCCTTTTGAAGCCACAGAAGTTCAAACTAAACATTCCCCCTGCCCCCTCTCCCCTCCTCCATCCAAACAGAAGATCTATCCATCCTCTCAGGCTCCAGTAAAGTTCCCAGCTCTTCACTTCCACTTGTGGGGACTACAGGTTTCTTTCAGTGCTATCTCCCAGGGCTTTTCCCCTGAGGCCTTTCTTTCTGGTAGGCTTCCCCACTCTCTTCCCTCCTCATTCTCTCCTGCCCCGAGCCACAGCCTTACATCTAGTTCTGGCTCCAGAGCACAGAGATAAGGGTGGGGATGGGCAAACCCAGAAAAGTTTGGGGACGAAATGAAAAACCGCCATCCTTTTTGCAGAACCTCATAACAGAACAACAGCAGTGCCGCAGGCCTACAAGAGACATGTATTAGAAAAGTTGTGTAAGGAGGCCCACACTGTACTTATTCAGACTGTGTGTGGATGTAACTTCACACTTTCAATTGCAGGACTTAGGGCCTGAACAAATTATCACATAACCATAATTTTGAACTGTGGCGTATGCACAAAAATTCCACTTTTTTGTTGAATATTAAAGTGTCAGTCATGTACACGTAAAATTTGGTGAGCTATGCAGACAGCTACTGCCCATTTGATTACAAAATACTTTAGGAACTTGGATCACTTATTCTGGAGTAAAGGTTTTCACTTTCTATTTTCTCTAAACCACAGAGATGAGTCTGCAAGTGGCTCTTGGAAACAGCATTGCCCGTGTCAGTGTCCATTGTATTTTATTTGCCTTTTACATCATTTATAGTGTTGAAGTCTGGGAAATCTGATGGCATGACAGTTAAACTATTGTATTAAAACTCAATTTCACTAATTCAAAGACATGTTACACTATTAAAAATAATTTCTGTGGAAAGAAAGAATCTGGTTTATTAGAACTGTAACAAGCCAAAAACCTAATAATGGAACTTTTATGGTTATTTTAAAGTTAACAAGAAATTCATACAAATGAAAGTTCCAAGAGATGTTTGGTAGCAGTTTCATACTGGTCTTGACCAGATACAAAGTTTCATGTTAATTTGATTTCAGTAGTTCAAACTCCAGTTTATGTTTAGTTTAAAAACAAAACAAAACTGGACAGCATAGCAGGAGATACAATAAGTAGTTTAAAAAATTGAGAGTGGTTTCTACAGGGTCTGCCCACTTCCTCCCCTCCCTCATTACTTTCATATCTTTCTGAAGTCTAGGATTCTACTAAGAGAAGATGTTGAAGCTTCATTTATCTGTTGGCCTAGATCAAAAGCTGGATATGGGTGAGAGGAGGGATCACTTGATGATTACCTGTTCTGTTCACTCCGTCTGGGGCATCTGGCATTGGCCACTGTTGGAAGACAGGATACTGGGCTAGATGGACCTTTGGTCTGACCCAGTATGGCCGTTCTTATGTTCTTATCAAGACTTCTTACTGACAAAGTCTTATGAAAAAACATTAGGTAGAAGCTCATAATCTGGGTTTTGGTAGTGTACCTTTAACTTTGAGATCACCTAGCTTTCTGCCACTTCAAGTGGTCATATATAGGTTTATAGAACTCCACTGATTTATAACAGCTTTGATTTTAGTTCTGTACTTTTAATTCTCTTGAGGGCTGATGGAGAATTGTCCAGTCGCCATCAGGATCTCTTCCATTAGGCCTGAATCTTTGAACTTAGGCATGCTCTCCTCATGACCCTCATCTGGTTTGTAAGTATATCCCACCTACATGGACTACCTCCAGATGGGATACAAATTAAATCCAGCTGCACTAATGTTGTGCCTTTTTGTAGCTGTGATCTCTTACTCCTATGCTAATTTTAGGATTAGGAGGACTTGTTGTCTATTTAACAGGCTCCTGGCTAGCACAGGTACAAGGCTACCTGTCCATTCTAGGATGAGGGAACTCATGTGATACCAACAAGGGAAAGTGGCTGTCTCCCCTTACCTCATCAGTTGCATGCCTATGCCTTGCATGCACTGTACCTGTCCTGCATCTGAGTATACACCAGGGCAGTATCAAGACTGTTTGCAGCAACTTGTTGCATGAATCTCTGATACTAACAGGCTGGACCTGCAGCTGATTCTGTCTTGGAACTGCACATGGGATGTTTGTATGTCAAGGGCAGGAAGGTCTTAGGGAAACTGCCTGGTTAAAATTATCATTCATATAGCATCTTGCAAACTATATGGGATCAGTGGTGTGAGCATACCATTGTATCCTGGGAAATTTGCTGTTCTGACAACACCATCACTTAAAATAGAGAAGTTTGATGGCGGTGTTGCTGCCTGAGGCTTCTCCATGCAAAAACCAAACCCCAGCAAAACAAAAGAACTCTTCTGCTGCTGAACACTTCTGCCCCGAGCTATGCCGAGGGGATGAAGAGGGGAAGCCAGAGTAGATATACGTATGTGGTGACTGTAGCAAGCAATTAGGGACTCAATGTTTACAAAGATTTTTATTCCTACTGCACTTATTAGACAGACAAGTACTACTTTCATATAAGAACATAAGAATGGCCATACTGGGTCAGACCAAAGGTCCATCTAGCCCAGTATCCTGTCTGTCAGGTGCCCCAGAGGGGGTGGACTGAAGACAATGATCAAGCAATTTGTCCCCTGCCATCCTTCTCCAGCCTTTGACAAACAGAGGCTAGGGACACCATTCCTTACCCCCTGGCTAACAGCCTTTAATGGACCTAACCTCCATGAATTTATCTACAGTTTACTGCATTACAGGCTTAATTTGTCTAGTTTAAATCAGAAATGGCATGGCACTGAGTTTGGGGATTGTGAGGCAGCCTCTCAGAGGCAAACTTCAGATTTCAGATCTGGTTATGAATTTCCACAGCAGTCTGGAGGATTTGGTGTTCATGGCTTTGATATGTGAATCTCCAACGTAAAAGATATGAAACAGTGCTTAGCTTGCAGAGTCACAGTACAAAAGTCTCTATAGGATTGTAAAGTTTCATGTATGTGTCAGCTTTGTGTATAAACTATTGCAAATGTACTTAAATTATTCGCGCAGCTTTATGAAGCATTTAGAAAGAAAAATGTTAAATAGAAATGACACTGCAAAAAGGTTTGAAACAGATATTGAATTTATTGATCAGCTATGAGTAGGAAAATACATTGGTAAAGAAAAAAAAGAAGACCCTGTATATAAATATAATACTAGCTAGTTAAAATTTGACCAAGAAGAAAGTTCCACTGAAGAGAACAGTAAAAGCCCTTGTTTACCATCAGACCATATTCAGTTTCCCCCTTTATCTTATTGAAGAGCTGCCTGAAGACAAATGCAACATTCTTTGAGCTTAGTGCAGATAATGTGCTGGTTTTCATTAAATGAATGGTAAACAAGAGTTAGTCCAGTGCATTACACATTATACAGAAGTACTGTGAATAAAGACTAAGATATTCTATTTTAAACTACTTAAAACATACCAAGACACTTAAGTGTTAAAATTTATGCAAATAAAAAAAAGAATAGCAGTTAACATATACTAAAAATTCTGTGTCAGGCTGGATGGAAAAAAAGACTCTCTACTTAAGCAGTAAATTGAAATATTTGTATGTTTTACAGTGTGATTTGTTTCTTTTAAGTGGTGCTGTGATTATTTTGTCTTTTGTAGGGTTTTGGGGTGTGTTTGCTGCATGGCTAAAATGCAAACTTGACTTTTTAAATCTTACATCCTAGATGAATTTATATAATCTCTCATGTTAAAATTAGACCAGAGATGTGTGCAACTGTATTCAGAACTCAAAATCAGTTTTATTGATAATATGCTAGCCATTTTTAACTTGCTGGAGCCACCAAAGGGAGAATAATTACAAACATTCTTCTAGTGGTTTTTCTTTGCCTATTTCTGATATAACTGTCTATCAATGTTCTGTATTTGTTTCCACTTCTTTAAAGTATACTTGCAAATTAAATTTAGATACAGAGAATTCTTTTCTAAGAGTGAATAATTACCAAAGTTGTGGCAGACCATACTTGAAAGTTTTTACCAAATGGTAAAAAAAAAGATGGCTCTCAAATATCCGGTCTACCTTGAATACAATATCTCAACCCAAGAGTCTATGATTTTATGTTATGTGCTTTCATAACAAAAACATTGAAGGAATAACAACTAAAGCCACATTAAATAAAAGTATTCTAAATAACCATTTCATACTAGTGTTTACAAGGCAAAGATGTCACATGTTGTAAAGATTGTTTATTGCAATATTTTGTTTATGTTACAACTGAAAACTGAGACGTTTGAATGAGATGTGTTTAACATAGGAAAATATTTCTTTTAGATTTGTTTAACAAAGTTTAACTCAGTCCAGTATTGGCGCATCTGTCTTTTTCCATATAGTCAAAAAAATTTATCCTTCAGTAGGCTTCAGAATTTCAGCTATTAGGAACATCTATAGGTTCAGTGCTTCAGTGGCACAACTGTACCACTGCAGCTGCATGGCTGCAGCACGTCTGGTGAAGACACTTTACGCCAATGGGAGAGAGCTCCTATGTAATAGAACCACTTCCATGAATGGTAGAAGCTAATGATATATGTGCAGTGCACATGAGCGCTATGTCGGTATAACTTATGTCACTCAATTCCCACCCCGAGCGACATAAGTTATGCCAACGTAGGCTGCAGTGTAGACATAGCCTTAGGGACTGACTCAAAACCCACTGAAGTCAATGGGAGTCTCTTTGTTACAGTCAGTGGGCTTTAGATCAGTCCCTACAGGATTAGTCTAAAATATGGAGAAAAGTCGTTCAAACTGACCCATAGATTGCAGTGTGTCCAGGGAAGAACAACTGTATCTTCCACACACAAAGGGCCATAATGTTTTAACAGGCTGCCATAAATTCAAATATATTTAAAACACTACCAAAGAGAGGTGAAAAGGTATTGTGTAAAGCTCAAACCTTTAGAATCTAACAAGTGCACTCAAGCTCCAACATCTATTAAAGTAAATTATTTCCCTCTAAGAAATACAAAATGAATAAGTGCTTCCCTTCCCCTTCCGTAAAGCTTTCTGGACCTATTACATAATCCAGATCAGGAAAAAAAATAGATTTGCTCAGTTTGACAAGCTAAACTGGCTCATCATCACTGGAAATTGTCATGATGCACATTACCAACACATCGTTAAGGAAACATGAGTAAAACACCTTTTATTCACACTTTACAAAAAACAAAATAAAAAAACCAAACAGAAAAAATAAACACTAAGCATTAAATCTACTACATCAATACTACCAGCATTTCAATGTATTGATTATAAACTGGACATGTTTGGTGTTTGCACAACTAAAAAACAAAACAACAAAATCAGGTTCCAGACAAGGATTCAAGATCAAGATTCTTCCTACTGAAATTTAAAACACACATTTTGTAGATCAGAACTATTTGTAATTTTACTTCTATTTTAAAACAGAATGGTTTTAGCACATTTAAGTGCCAACAATTTTCTCTTCATAAAATTTTGAATCATTATTACCTAACTCATTCTTTATACAAAAATTTATAATATTCAGAAATTTCTCGTACTGCTCAGTGTCCTTTTGCTTCCCTGCCTGCAGTTGAAACAAAAGCAGTTAGACCAAGCGTGCGCGCTCGCTCTCTCAATTAACTGCATTGATTTTTGAAAGTGTATTAGTTAAGGAGGAGTGAATAAATTCTCCCTTTTGCATGTCCAAGTTAAATTCATTAGCTGTTTTACACTTGGCTTTATGACACTAATGGCACTATGAAGGTACACTATTAATTTTAGCCTTCCTTGACACTTTAAAATATGACTTGGTCACTTTAAAAATGATCTGAAGAGTTATCTTAGGAACCTGAACTGAAAATGCATCTAATTTACACTGCTTCATAAACAGAAAAATGTAATTGTTTTCATTCAAGGAATGCTGTCTCTGAGACTGAGGAACATACAAACTGAAAAGGATTCACATGATAGTACTTCTTAGTAAAAAGAACTGCACTGTGCAAGGACACTGAAAGAAGCAGTGCTTAGGTATTAGAAGGTAGGAACTGTGTACCCATAATCTGAACATGTTCAAAAAGTGTGTATTCAATGCTTCAAGAGGAAATCAAGATGCCACAGCTTATACAAAAGTATCTTCATAAAATTTTCACAAGTGTTAACATTATTTAAAAAATATAAAAGAGGATGCACAGATTTTCTCTGCATGCACAGGCAGTGCTAGCTGAGAACAAATTTAAGCAGGCACAGTGCAGATAGGACAAGTAGCATTTAAAATAAAAATTAAGAAGCTGTACACAAGCATCCCTAATTTTACTTAAAAAATCAGAGATAAAAATATTAGAATGTACACACATCAACAATAACTTTCAGTCCATACAGACCTACTCATCATTCACTGCTTAGCTTATCTGTTCTGTGAGAACTTTACAGTTTTTCTTTTTAAATCAGAAAGACAACTGCATGTATTTAGTTAAGGAATTTGCCAATATTTTACAGATTTAGATGTAAAAAGCAATGTTCTCAACTGAAAATACAAGTAGTACAAAAGGGCTAACAAAACCCTAACAAGTGCAAATCATTAGCAGAGAAAATCTGTTGCAACTTCTTTTACAAGCTGGCCTTTATAACACATGAAAACAGATAAAAATTTAGCCTTAGTTTACAATACAATCATTTTCCAAATCTGATTTTTTTAAAGTACAAAATCTCATAAATCAGGTCTTCTGTTGTTCATATACAATCAATAAAGGCTAAATTCAAATTCTATATTTTACAAGCAAGTCTGAAAAAGGAGGGAGTGAAGTACGGAAGAATGTTCTTGATGGTACTACTGGCCTCAAAAAAGTAGTGCTACAGATACCTGTGCAAAGAGAACATACTGTATAACAATTCTCTATTTCAAGGCATGAATGTGTTATGTCAGATACAGAAGAAACAGGATGATTAATTATAACAAATTAAAGAAAGGTGCAAACGCACCTATTCCTGTCTAACAGTATATAAAGTATATTGGGCTCAGAATTGTGTCTGTTGATAGCACCTGGCTTTTACTATGTCTATCAAATAATTAGATTTAAAATTAAGATCATTAAGAAAAAATCCCTGTTGGCCATACCTCACTCCTCTATATTCAGATTTTACAATTTTACAAGTCAGATGGAGGTTGCCCTCTAAGTTGTACTTGACTACCTCCTGCCAGGGAGATGGATTCCATTTACCGGGGGCAGGAAAGGCAGCAAAAGCTCCAGTTGTGCAAAAAGTGAGAAGTGGTCCGAAGGGATGAGTGGGTGTGGACAGCCACTTATATTGTTCTCTATTAACCAATGATGATCCAAAGGTCCAAGAATGCCAAGTATATTTAGCTGAGGTTTAGAGTAGAAGATGTAGTCGATAATACCCTGAAATAGGGGAAAAAGAAGTGTTTTAGTGCATGATCCTTCAGCCAAATACCTTTTCAAAGACAACACTGCAGCAACCTTTTCAAATAGCTAGGAAGTGGCACTACTTCTTGGGGCACCGTTTGTTCCACTACTTCTGTCTCCCCTATATGATCTGTTATAAGGGTTGCTCACTATGGGCCAGGGAAGACTGGTGTGTAGCGGGCCTTTGATCACTTCTCCTCTCCTCTTTCTGGTAGTTTCACTTCAGACATTTCCCAGACATTTCCCACCCACTTGTTTAAGAGGGACTTCAGAACTGTTACAGATCTGGAGGTGCTGGCAATCACTGGGGAGGTTAGTCTTTTCCTTCCTTGCCATTACCGGCTGCATTTTAACATACTAAAATGGAACAGCCACCTTATGATGAAGGTTTTGGAACCACTGGGCCATCTTCAGGGCTGTTTTGCCATAGTGTGTTGTGACAAATCAGCAAGTTGGAAAGAGACAGAGGTTAGGTACGTTTTATTATTATGTTTTGTCTTTTAAGATACTGAGAATGACTATTGCTCCTGGCTCTTCATTACTTACATTTGGCATGAAGAGCTAAAAACAAGTCTTATTAACATCAGTGACAAAACTCCTTTTAACTTTAGTGGGACCAAATTTAGTGAGAACTAAATTAAAGATGGAACACAATTATAAGTCATTGCTCTGCTATTCTGATTCAAGTTCAGAATAATCTTTCCAGTTATCCCACATAAGCCAAATATTGCACTTAAAGCCAATTTCCCCTGCCCTTAACATTCATATTTCCACATCAAAAGCTATGAATGGGACATATCCAGCCCACATAATTAGCTTCATTAACACGGATCCTACAATTGACAGGTAAATGCTTTTTGCTGTTATATATATATATATCTTGGATTCTATTATTTCCACTCCAACTCATTTAATGAATAGAGTTTTACCCCCCAGATCATGATTCTATATATATTTTTGTTAGTCTCCAAGTGCATATCTACACTAGGAAATTATATCTAAGTAACTTATTTCAAAATAATAACTTTTGAAATAACTATTTCGAAATAGCATGTCCACACTACAGGGAAGCCTCAAAATTAGTCCGAGGCAGGCTTCCCTAATGTGGATGTGCTACTTCAACTTAGAGCCCTGGGAAGCACTGGGGAGTAATTACTTTGAATGACTCTAGGGAGTACTTATTTTAAAATAGCAGCAGTGGAGCGTCCACACTGCTGCTATTTGGAAATAGCTATTTCGAAATAAGCATTATTCTTCATGGAAAGCAGGAGTTATTATTTCAAAATAATCAGTCCCTTATTTTGAAATAACTCCCTAGTGTAGACCAAGGCTCAGGAGCCACAGGACTACTTGTTGTAATTAAATACTTGAGATGCCTCCTTATAGTATCAAGAGCTTCTAATCTCTCAAGAATATTATCAAATATCTTTTGATTAGGGGTAATACACTGGTGCCAAGCTATTTTCTAAAACCAAAATGCTTGTTATAATTTGTCTTATTAAGGCAAATTCCTATTGTCCCTAGGTAAAATTGCAGCCATATTCAAAGCAAGAAACAATGCAGCCTAATGCAGAAAAGGGATAGATAATAAGAGAGAAAATATCATATTGCCTCTACATAAATCCACGGGATGCTGACATCTCGAATACTGTATGCAGATCTGATTAGCTCATCTCAAAAAAAGATATGCTGGAATTGGAAAAGGTACAGAAAAGAATGACAAAATGATTAGGGGTAGGGAACAACTTCCATATGAGGAGAAATTAATAACACCAGGATTTTATAGCTTGAAAAAGAGATGACTATAAGAGGGACATGGTAGAGATTTATAAAATCAGGACTGATGTAAAAGAAAAATAAATAAGGAAGTATTATTTACTCCTTATAATATGGGAACTAAGTAAGGGGTCTCCAAATGAAAATACTTCCTTTTGTTTGTTTTAAACCAGCTGGTTTAAATAGGCAGCTGGTTTAAAACAAACAAAAGGAAGTATTTCTTCACACAACACACAGTCAACCTGTGGAACTCTTTGCCCGAGGAAGCTGTGAAGGGAAAGACTATAACAGGGTTCAAAAAAATATATAAAAGTCATGGCTGATAGGTCCAACAATGGCTATTAGCCAGGATGGGCAGGGATGCAAAACCATGTTCTGAAGTATTCATAGCATCTATTTTCCAGAAGCTGGGAATGGGCAACAGGAGATGGATAACTTGATGGTTACCTGTTCTGCTCATTCCCTCTGAAACACCTGGCACTGGCCACTGTTGGCCACTGGGCTAGGTGGACCTTTGGTCTGACCATACTTATTACCAAGGAAAGACATTCCTTAAACCTTGTAAGGGAATATTAGTTCAAAATATTTACGAATTATTTTAACCATTTTGCCATGAATTGTTAGGAATAAAGCAATGAAGTTACCAGCAGGCCAGATGCTCAACCATAAATTCTTCATTTGTTAGGGGTAAGATATTGCTGTTACAAGCCTTTTAAGTTTCTCTATTTTGGAGTAGAGGTATCTAAAACACTCAGTAATGCTCAACTACAGGGCCTCAAGCTATATCAGATTTGAACAGAGAAAGAGAACCATTTTTGCTTTCCCTGAGTAAGGAAGTGTTGGTAATCTTCCACATTGCAACAAAGCAGGGTAACAATGCACAGAAGTGGACAGTTATTTAATATTGTTTCATTCAGAGGCTTAACACCCCACGTTCTCCTTTTAGTTATTTGGGATAGGGAGGTAAGTGACTAGTCGACTAACCGATAAGAGGAGCTTATTGGTTAGCACTATCGACTAGTTGCATCCCCACTTCTTCCGTGGCTGGCACTCTGCATTGTAAGGGACAGGAGAACCGGCGCACGAAGGGGCTAGCTCAGTCCCTAGTCCCACAGGTTTCTCAACAGTAAGAATAACCTCCCCTGCTGCTGCTCTGCACTGCAAGTGACAGGGGAGCTGGAGCGCTCCTGTCACTTATGTTGCAGAGTGGCAGCAGAAGAGGTTATGCTGGGACCCGGCACGAGCTAGACTGAGCGCTGTAACTGCCTATCCTTATCGACTACTCGATTAGGAAAGTAACCACATTTTAACATCCTTAAGTTGGGATAATTAAAAATATGTAATGAAATACTTTAAGGGTGCTTCCTGTTTATAAAAAGAATAAAACATCCAAGACCTAAGACATCATTAGGACCTTGCAAAGAGGAAACAACTAATCTTGAGTTCTATTATGATGAAATAATAAGTGCTTTCTGTTTCATTGGAATTTTAAATGCAAGTTTGTAAAACTAACTATCAGTCACACATACACTAAATGTCAGTGCAAACTTCTTTCCTACAACAAACAGTTTAGGCAAACCATTTAGTTAAGTTATATAACAGAAAGAGGTTTCACAATACTGTAACTCAGGGTTCCCAAAGTGTGGGCTGCAGTCCACACATTCCTGGATGGTTTGCTATGGGCAGAGTGTGAGGAAAAAGAAGTTAGCCCTGAGAGTCCTCAAACCCAGGGCAGCTGGAAGATTTGGACTGTTCCCACTCCAGGCCACCATATCCCACAATCCAGAGTTGTTGGATTTCCTGGAATAGCGGGCCCTGCAACCCCACCACACTCCCCTCCCCCTCTAAGGACCAGGACTCGGTAGTGCTGTTCTATTTCTGCCTAGATGCCATGATCAGGATCAACAAAGTCATGGCCAGGCCTGACCTGAGCACCTGCCCAGCACTGGCGGCCCCAGAGCCTTTCCCTTGTTCCCTGGAAGAGGGTACGTGGGAGGCATGCCAGGTTGGGTGAGCAGGGAAGGGCTGCCAGGTGACAAACTCAAGACATCCAGCAGGTTGCTGAGGTGAAGGGTGTCCGGGGGGGGGGAGGAGGGGGGGTCGGGGGGAAGAGGACGAGACGACCAGCAGTGGCACCTTCCTGGCCCCCTCGACCTATAACTGACCCTGGTCCCTGCTGAGGAGCAGAGCTGTTTGGGAACCCTGATGTAACATAGGAAAATTCTTACCTTAAAGTCAAATGTGTAATTTGTATAAGGCATTAGGCCATTCTCATAGGCACTCTTCAACTTGAAACCATGTGTAATCCTTCCATTCGTTGTTCCATTTTTTCCATTACAACTGAAGTTGGTAAGACTTTCATTGTATCTCAGTTCCTTAAAATCTTTATGGTTTGTTTCCACCCCACCAGTGCTCAAGTACTCAACAACACCTATTAAGAAAGGCATGGAGGGGGAAAAAAAAGGAACCAACTTATGCATTTAGTTAAGAGGTGTATGCAAACAACAAACTAACTGTTACTTGCATTCATTGCTTGTGTCTGGACCTTAAACAAGCAAGTTAAATACATACGGTCAGGTCAATATGACTTTTATAACATATTCAAAAGACTTTCTATATTAATGCCATGCCATACACTAAAAGCAAGTGTAAGATAGGTAAAGGCACACTTCTTGGTAGAAAGTGCTTACAAGCTAAAACAAGACCCAAGATGAGGGAGGGAAAAAAAAAAAAGTAAAAACATCAGCAAAGGCAACGAGCAACTTCCTCTCACCCCCACCTTTTGTGGTATTCAAACTCCACCCCTGCGTCACCTCTGAAACTAGCCCTTCTCAGCCTGTCCTTGAGCACTCACTTCAGGGTAGGGCTACTTCCAGAGGCAGCAGGCAAGATGAACAGATTGATGACAGAACTAGGTTATCCTCAAAGTGAGGACCGAGCCTGGCCACTCCATATAAGGGCAGTGTACTCTTCCCCCATCAATGTTCTCTCTAATCTTTTCCATCCATGTGTAGAATAAAATTTTATGTGCACCACGGCAAAGCAATGTGCACCACCAGTAGAAACTAAAAACCTAGCTGTGGGTGCTCTGCTAATCAGCTGGGCAGCATTTGAATCTCTCCTATGCAACCACATAAGCCCATAGCTTACAGAGAATACTGCCCCTCCTTACCCCTAGCCCAGCTAGGCCTAGCGGCTGAACCTGGCATAGAGTAGGAGCCACCAGTCAGAACAAAACTAGGTGCAGCGGTGGTAGGGATTGGCTGGGGGCGGGGGGGGGAGGGGGGGAAAAGGGTGATGAGACTTTGTGGAATGGGGATTAGGATGTGGGAGGTTCTGGGTGAACAGGAGTTGGGCAAACAGGGAGTGGACCTGACTCACTACCAGTCAGGGTGTTCCCACCCTCCTTTCTACCAGCTGCTCAGGGCACCTAAAACCATATATCCATGCTTCTGGGGAGAGGTACTTGACCGTTTTTGCAATATTCTTTTGCTTTCCTGTCATTTTCTATGGGGATGCAAAGAAATCCTCAGAGGGCATGAACTCTGCATACATACACAGGTGCAGAATTTCTACAGGCTATTAAACAGTTTCATCATCTTTCGACTCCCTGCTTTCCATCATACATTTTTTAATCTTAAAATTTCAAGCATCTTGTGCTTTTACACTGAAAGTATTTTCTTTTAAAAAGGAAGATCTTTGAATTTCAATTCATATAGCCCATACATTTTTTTCTAAAAAAAGAAAACTTGATGTTCTTACCAGAATCTGGCAGAGAATTGAGATCTGCACAGAGTACGAGTGGAATGGTTCCAAGTTCTCCCGAAACTCCAGGTTTGAGGCTACGAGAGGCTTTATCAATAATGTTCTTTACTTCAGAGAGGAACATCATAGTCTGAACCAGCTTCACATCAGAATATTCTGGGTCCCAGTGCATATGTGCATTAGCTACAAGAACTAGCTGCTTCTCCATTCCAAGTTGTGGCTTTCCAGCTAAAATTGGAAGTGAATTTTTTTCAGTTGCTATATCTACTAGAAGGCTTGTATTATAAGCAAAAAGGAAAGAAGTGACAGATTTGAATCAGGGTTGATGCTAAGTTTGGCCAGTCTTAACACAGAAGCATGGGGGGAGGGGGAGGGGAAGAGAAATGCTACTTGAAGGAATATAAGATTTAAGCTAAACCTATTTCTTTATTGTTAAGAAATTAAGCGGGTTCCATTTGTGTGGGGGAACTGGTTATAACTATTTCTGACATCATGCTATCATCCAATGATGAAGATCCAGAAACAAGAGATGGGACAATCCAATTCTGTAAGTTTGAAAATGCCATTAATATTAATATAGAATCACACTGAAAACAATGCACAGTGTTATTTTTAAAATTACATATTTTTCTCCATTATTTGCAATACTCGGCCATCAACACCCTAATTAGCAAAATCAGTCTAGTATTTTAAGAATTATGTTTTTAAACTCAGCAGTTTCACATACACACATTACAAATCTTCGCAAATTAAAGGTATGTTTGGTTAATGCTTTTGTTCACAAAACCTTATTATAATGGGGAAGAACAACAAAACACTATAGGCTAAATAGGGCCATACTGAGACACTTCCAAGGTCAATTGAGATCTCAACTTTTTTGAGAACTCCAGGGCAAGAACATGTGGAATATTCCCCAAAATTCAATTTTAAGTGAAGTTTGCCCAGAAAATTTCAGAACACAATTGTAGTTATGGTGTTTATTTGAGAAATGTTATTTTCCATTCTCTAATCCACTGAAACAAAAATTTCATTTGTATTGGAGACTAACATGCTGTATCACAGTCTAGTAAAAAAAATTGGAATAAATTACTTACGTGACATTTCTATTAATTCCTTTCGCAGCTCTAGCAACACAGCAACTCCAATGTTATCTTTTGTCATAACTCTGTTTAGCATAGCTTCAGACCCTTCTGAGTTTGCCATCGCTAGTTGATTGAATTCAACAGTATGTTTCTGAACTAAGATGAATCTGAAAGAACAACATTGTGTGATTCCTTAATTTGTCAAATGACAAAGGAAATACAGCTGCTTTCTCATTTTCATTAAAACTTGTTAGATGATATAAGTAGTTTATAAGAATCAGCGAGTCACAGTAGTGTTTTATAAAAATGTTAAGCTGAAAACAGATAATTTCATTAGCAATTTTATCTGCACTCCATTTTAAATAGATTTAAATTATCTCCACTCTCCCAAAATTAATACTTACCAAATTATTTTGGACTTTACCTAAAAGTTGTTAAATATAGTAAGATATTTTACTTCTCCAGATCTATCATATGCACAGATTTGAACTAGCAGGTTTAAGACAGTATGACTCAACCTTTATTTCTGAACCTCAGTATACTGAACCTTACATCTGCATTGTTTTGCAGCCAGAGGAGGACATAGAAAAATTCATAAAGACTTACATACCTAGGGCAATCTCTCTGAGAGGGAAAATGTAATTGTCTATGTATTTCTCTTATTTTCAAAAGTGATTAATGATTTTGGGCGCCTTTTTTTTTTTTTTTATACCTGACTTAGACATCTTAAAGTAGTCCCTGATTTTCAGAAAGTCTTGAGTTCTCCCATCTTTTGAAAACCAAGTCCCTTTTAAGAGCTCTCATTTTGAGTATCCAAAAATCAGTAGTCATTTTTTTAAAGTTTAGGCTTATATTTTAGGAATGGTTAGAGTTTCAAGGGCAAATACCACATTTTTCATGAAAATCAAAATGATTCAGTCCATTTCCACTCAAACAAATTAAAGGGTATAGTTTTAACAAATAGTCTTGAAGCACCTTAGAGACTAACAAAAAAATGTAGATGGTATCATGAGCTTTCATGATATCATGGGCACAGTTCACTTCTTCAAATGAAAGAAGTTAAGAGGTCCAGGGGACAAATAAATAGCAAAGAAAGAGAGGGGATGGGGAGGGAAAGAGAAGGGGGAGGGTTTGCAGTGGAATAAATTTTACCTTTAGCATGAAGTTCTCTCAGATTAACAATGCAAAAGTTAGGGATGTTAGACAGCGTGTAATGGAAGTCGTGTAACCACATCAAATTCTAGCAGTTACAGAACTATTCAATAGTCCCCAGGGCAGAGCCAGCAGCCAGTGTGCTCCTGGCCCCACTCCCGGGGAGCCCCCTGCCACTCTGCGCTGCTGCCTCTGATACAGCAGCCTCGTGGCAGCCTCTCTCTCTCCCCGCCCCCGTGCCCCCCCCCCACATGCTGCTGCCTCTGCTGGAGGTAGCAGTGTGGGGGTAGGGGGAGCAGGCAGCACTGACTGTATAGGAGGCAGCCAGTGGGGGACAGGTAGGTCTGCGGAGCCAGCAGGCACAGAGAGTTGGCTTAAAAGTCAGGTTTCTGCAAGTATTGGCTCCTGTCTGCCCTCCTCACACTCTGTGCTGCTGCCTCTATCAGAGGCAGCAATGCAGGGATGGGGGTAAGTGGATCTGGTGTTTGTGGGGAGCCTGCTTAAAGCCAGCTCCTCATGGGCACCGGCTCCAGCCTCTCCCCCCCTTGCTGCCTCTAATAAAAAGGAGCGGGGGGGGGGGGGAGGAAGGGAGGGAATACATGTAGTCAACAGGCTTAACCAATGAGCCCAGGCTTATCGGTTAATCTTGTAGTCATCTATACGTTGACATCCCTAGCAAAAGCAGCTGAAGAGCTAGGCTGGTGTCAACTGTTTTATGGTGGCAATTTCTTTTGCCTGATGTACATGTTCTACATATTACATTTCCCACATTTCTTATTGCTTGTTTCTTTTATTCCTATTGATTTGGAGATTTTCTGAACTTTTTAACATCGGTAGTGAATACACACACAATATTTCATGATACTTTTATTGTGCTTGCCTTTATATTTCATTTTGTTAGTGCTTTTCTCTTTCGTACAACAAAGTACAGGTTGAACTTCTCCAATTCATCACTCTCCAGACCTGACCAGTGCTGAATTAGAGAATTTGCCAATCCATGGGAGGTCAATATTACCCTTCCACTGTTTACTGGGCTCTTAGAAGACATTTAGGGGTAAATTAGAGCTAAATAACAGCAGAGAACACAGAACTAGGACTGGTGGCTGTAAACAAACTTTATGGGACTGCAGGAAACTTGGGCACACCCATTGAAAAGTGGACATCTTGATAACTAAAATTATGCTGGACCACGGATGTTGCTGGACCAGAGAGTGCCGGACTAGAGAGATTCAACCTGTACAAAACATTAGAAGAGAATTGTTATTATGGGCTTTTTTCAGACTAGACATGTCCAACATGGTGCCTCTTATGCAGAGTATTCCTTTTAGAGGTAGGAATACTTTGCATAAAACATGGAGTTGCCATGTATGGGGCAGATATGCAAAAAAGGGTTTAGCTATTTAGCCCTGGCTAAAGAGATCCCAAGGAGTGTGAACTCTTTCCATTATCCCCAGTAATATAGGAATATAAGTTCTGCAAAAAGACATACTTCTCCACAAAAACATGAGACCTAAATTTGACCCAGAAGAATTGTGCAGAAGGGAACAGGCACAACAGAAGGTTTTATGAAATACACACTTACTTTTCTGTTTTGAAAAATATTGCACAACCATCAACGTGTTTTCTTTCCTGTTCGGACATTGTCCTAGCTCTAGATTTTGGACTGAAGAACCCATTATAGCCACGCTCCTTCAGTTCTGTCAGGAAAAAACTGTAGTACTGTTCAGTTTCAACCTCCTGTAAAGTTATAAAAGACAACACACTGTATTTGTTTAACACCAGAGTACAGAAGACTGGATGTTACTTCTGCATTATTTAGCCTCTTTTATAAGAAAGTGTGAATCATCTCCCTACTGGCTTTAACTTAAAAAAATTAGATAAATCAGGGAATGTAAGCATAAGACAGCCATACTGCTATTTTAAGGCAGACAATATAAATACATTTCTGCAATCCCAAGAGATAGGATTATCTAATGCCTCTTATTTGAACATGTGTCAGATTATATATACACATACTTCAACATATTCTCTGATCAGCAGCTCCTGGTTAGTGTTTCAACTGTGTAGGTTAAAAAGCATTCTTTTGATGTCAAGTGCTCTAAATTACGACATGTAGTTTAAAAGAAAAAGTTTACTTTAATGAACGTAATGTAATGTACAAGAGTCAGTATAAAGGAACACAAAAGGAAAAATAAATGTATCCTTTACCTGAAGACTTATGATGTCAGCATTGCAGCTCAAGATTTCCTGCATAATGGCTTTTTTTCTGTACTCCCAGTTCAGTGCCCAAGAGGGACAATAGCCATATAACTGCCGGGTGGCATATTTATCACAAAGTACGTTGTAACACATGACAGAAAACAAGGCTGCAGAACAATAATTTAAATTACCAATATATTTATATTAAAAGGCACAATTACATTCATTTTTCCCCTTCAGTGATTTTAACTAATTTTATGCTTCAAATACTTTAATTCAATTATGTAGTTTAAGAACTGACCCTACAAAATATGCATCAAATGTTCTCTTTAAAGTAACTCGTCACTTCTTTTGTCTCGACATACAACATTCATTGTTATGAGGTTACAAAAACATCTCCATATTTTGCTGATAGTAGACAGCAGACAAAGGCAGTTTACATTGAGGCCTCATCTACACTATGCGGTGGATTGATGCTGTAGCAATCGATTCACCAGCCATCGATTGATTGCTTCTGCTGTAGATAGGATAAATCGATCTCTGAGAGCACTCCCATCAACACTGGTATCTCCATCAACACGGAACTACAAAGCCAGTTGTAGGAACAGGATCTCGAAGGACACCTGGGCTTGCAATCATGTAATTAGGCAGCCCAGGTCTGAATTAATATTTAGAAAATAAAATGGAAAGAGGTCTGCAGTGAAAAAAATGCAAAGCAAAAACTAAGATTTCTATTGTCCACCAAAGCTTCTATATTATGTAGGGAGAGTCTCTCAACTATTCTAATAAAAACAAACAAAAAACGATCATGGTCTCAACTTCGCTGGTGGGTCTTATCAAAATCTTAGGACCTGAACAAAGAAGTCATAACCTTAGCATCAGCTCTATTGTCTGAGTGCAGTGGAGAGGCTGTGACAATCTTACTATTCAGGCCCTTCAAATATCTTGCCATGGTTCTCCAGGCAGAGAGAGAAAAGAAAGAACCTAGAAGCAAGCAGCAAGGAACGGGGAGCCAGAAAGATACTGTTTCCTTTTTGAAATGTTTATCAAGCTGTATTTATACATTAAACTCAGAAATTCTGTTTGAAAACTTTGCCTTTTAAGCACAATGCTTTCCAGTAAGTGTTTATTTAACCGGTATAACCCTATCATCGCACCCAATGCTACAGTGGGGGATAGGAGCTGTCCAAGTTTGGTTTCCATACATATTCGCTTCCATCAGGCCCCTACTTCCTTCCTTGCTCCTCAAATTAAGAGAGATTCCTACCTTCTCAACTCCCTCCATCCAGAAGAACTACTCACCCACCAAACAATGAGTATTTGCCATGCTGCATACCTATGCACTACCATGCCCTCAAATGAGGCAGGGCATAGAATTCAGGAGTATGGAGATGTAGGGCAAAGGGGCTCCTGGACGGGTGGACCCTGTGTTCAAGAAGACACACTAGTTCCTGGGTTCTTGCCTAATTCTTCCTCGCTACAAAAGTGCCCCACGGGGGCTTCCCTCTTAACCATGGAAAGTGGCTTGGAAGACTGACCAGTACCTTTTAAGTTAGCAGAAAACTGACAAAAACAATGTATTTTTTTAGTTAAGCCAACAAAACATCAGCACTAGTAGTATGACCAATGTTAGCAAAATTAAGACTGGAAAGGGAAGTTTTAAGGAATCAAAAACCTTTCACAACAGCAGCATTTTTATATATTCCAGATTCCAGGCAGCATATTATGACAACCACTAAATATCAAAATCTTTTTTTGATTTGGGATTTAAAATGCATTTCCCATTTTAAAAATTCAGTGACTAACCCGTGTACTTTCTTTCAAGTTATTTAAAATACACATTGCTTTACTGATTAGTTAAAGAATAAGTTAAGTGTTGTAACGTTTGGAACTAAAAAGATTAAATATATCAAATAAATTGGCACAGTTCCCAACTTCAGTAATAAAAAGCCTCAATATTGTACAATAAAAACTTAATGTTTCTTTAATACAACAAAGAGCAAGTGCCCAGATTTTCCTTGAGGCTACAAGTTTTAAATTTAAATATTCTCTGATTGCCAAGAAATGTTTTTTATTCTACATTTGTTGAACAGGGGGAACTTTTCTGCTGTTCCTGTATTCATCAATAAATATTCAATGAATATCTTCCAATTGATCAGCTACTTTTATAATACTTGAATTTCAACTCTACTGGCAAGTAGTTCAATTAAAGATAATGGCACTACCTCTAAGAAAAAAGTAGCTAATTCTGCAGACAAATGTGCTGTCTGATGTAGGAATGCCTATACTTGAGTAGGAGATGTTTGATACTGAACTAAAACAACTATTTCAGCAGAATGGAACAGTGAAATGATTTTAAAGAAGAAAAAAAAAATCTATAAAGAATCATTGCAATGCTACCTGTTGGTCTTGTTCGGTCTGGTTCTTGCAACATAATCCAAGATCTTGGAGGTGGCTGTTCTGTTGAAACTATAAGAACATTTTAAAAAATTAAGTGAAATAATCATATTTATTTTAAATGGCATAAATACATATATTAGGAATGATCACTTACTTCTTTTTGCAGTACCTGCCAAATTATCAAGCAAATAATTCAGTAGCCTTCGTGTTCCATCTGGTTCCTGGTAGAGATTCAGTATATCCTGTGTAAGTGGATTTCCTGCAAACATGTTTACAAAAAGTAAAATTAAATAAGAAAAATGACTGAGTGTGGGTTTGTATTGACATTCAAAGCTTTGGCTATATGCGGAAAAGTGACAAGTTTCCTATTTAAAAAAGCATTTCAATTTTCCTTTCCTGCAAACACCTACATTCTCTTCAGAGTATCAGAGTTCTAGAAGGGCAGCTCAAACCTTAATCACTGGATCTAACAGATTCTGTACTATTAGAGGATTTGTCATGAAGTTTTGCCCCTTTCCAAATACACTTATAATGGTGATGGGGCACACATCTGAGGCAGGAGCAATCTCCACCAGTTTTATTTCATGAGGGAGTGCCCTCCCACAGACCAAAAGGATGCCCTGCACCTACACCAGAATATGGTCTCGCTCTTCCAGATCTCTGAGAATCTGGCCTGATTAACTAAGGGGGCTCTTCTACAGTCTGGCCGTAAAAGTTCACAAAAATAAGGAAACAGTATAATTGTCCAATCATAATAGACTCTGGAGATTTAATGAGGTTAAGAGGCATAATACTTAATAGAAAGAGCCTAATCTTCTAAGGTAGGGGTGGGCAATGATTTTTGGTGGGGGGCCACTCCAAGATTTTGGAAAGTGGTCAAGGACCACTTTTCTGTGGAGGAAGTGCAGGGTTTAGGACAGAGGTTGGATGCAGAAGGGCGCCCAGGGTAAGGGACTGGGGTGCAGAAGATGGTATGAGGTCTGAGAGGGAGTTTGCGTGAAGGAGGGGGTTGTGACCTGGGTCAGGGGACTGGGGTGTAAGGTCAGTGAGGAAGTGTGGGTGTAGGAGAGGATTCTGGCCTGGGGGAGAGTGAAGAAGGGGTTACAGGGCCTGGGAGGGAGTTATAACCTGGAGCAGCGGGTGCAGAGGGTTTGGATGGTGACCTGGGGGAAGGAGGGGCAGGCGTGCCAGAGACAAGCTTTGGCTGGGAGGCACTTAGCTAAGCAGCTCCTGGCCAGCAACCCTGCAAAACTCCTAAGGCAGACTGGGCTCCCTGCCTGCTGCAGCTCCAGGCCACTTAAAACTGAAGGCTGCTCCCTCCATGTGGCTCAACTCCAGGAGGGGGGAGAGGCTTGCATTGCCCCCATTCTCCAGGCCACTCTCTCAGCTCCTACTGGTCTGTTGTTTCCGGGCAATAGGAAATACCGTCTTCTGCACCCCGGTCCCTTACCCTGGGCGCCCTTCTGCATCCAACCTCTGTCCTAGACCCTGCACTTCCTCCACAGAAAAGTGGTCCTTGACATATAAAATGTCCAGTATTTTCTAATTAGGTAAGTTTATTATTATTATTAGGAGCATCAGTACGTAGTTGCAAACTGCCTGGCTGGTAGACACGCTCACACTGCATGAGCGTGTCTACCAGCCAGGCAGAATGCAACTACGCAAGGGTGGGGGCTGGGATGGAATCCCCAGGCCAGAGTCGCTCGTGCTTTGCCAGGACCATGCGCAAGACAGACAGCAGCCTGGGATCTGTGCGTGCCCAGGTCAGTCCTGCTCTCTGTCGACCGATTCTCCCCCCACTTGCCCCCCGCCCCCAGCCAGCCCCACTCCCCCTGACCAGCCCCGCTCCCTGCCGGCTGGTTCTCACCCGGCCAGCCCTGCTCCCCCCGACCAGCCCTGCTTTCCACCAGCTGGTTCTCTCCCCCCGTTTCTCCCCTCCCCGGCCAGCCCTGCTTCCCGCGGGCTGGTCCCCCCCCCCAATATCCCCCACTTCCCACCTGCCAGCTCTCCCCCTCTCCTCCTCCCAATCTCCCCATGCCAGCTCTGCTCCCCCTGACCCCCTCCCGGCCAGCCCTGCCTCCTGCCGGCTGGTTCCCCCCGCCCCCGATCTCCCCTGGCCAGCACCACTGCCCCGACTCCCCCCCCCCCCACCAGCGCTGCTTCCCACCGGCCATTCCCCCCCCACCCTTCCTCCCAGCCAGTCCCGCTCCCCTCCTGGATGGTCCCCCCTCCCCCCCCCCCCAATCTCAGATCCAGTGTGTCCGGTATTTTTTTGGAAGCCACCTGGTAACCCTATGGGCTAGGGGCAGGGAGATCACACGAAGCCTTTCCCTCCCTCCAGAGTAGAGTCACATGGAGCAGCCCTGTGCTTAAAACAGCGTCTGCTTCATGCCTGAGGGTCCCGGCAGGGTGGTCTGCAGGCCAGATCCGGGTTGCTTGGTGGGCTGGATCCAGCTCACAAGATGTATCTTGCCCACCCCTGTTGTAAGCCTTTCATTCACACAACTCCTACTGAAGTCAATAGATCTACACGCCAAACACTTACAGTATTGGCCCCACAATTTTGAAAATCAATTTTAAATTGTTATTTGCAGTCCGACATTATGGTAATCAACAGCAGTACAAAATTCTAAGAAAGATATCCATTTGATCCCCCTCTTGAGGGAAAGAGTTCCATAACTGCAGTGTAAGTTCAATTAGGCCAGACTTAATCAAAAGCTGCATCTAGCTTCCACATAGGCAACCAGAAAATGAACTTCATTTTTCATTCTTTTTTGGGCCAGATTCACTAAACGTCAATATATTTATAAAGAGAAGAATAAATTCTTATAGCTGCTATTTGGTAGCATTTTATAAAATGTGTAGGTTAAAACAGCTGTAACTCAAGAATGGGATCAAAACATAAAAGGTAGGTAAAAGTCATACCTTTCAAACCTAATGTCTGTAATTGAAACAGTTTTCCCAGCTCAAATGGTAGAACCCGTAACAGGTTGTTATTTAAATGGAGTTCCCTGTAGGCAAAAAAAAAAGTTACAATAATATAAAGTGGGAAGTAAAACAGTATTTATGATCAACTGTTTATTGCTGAAACAATTTCACTATAAGAAGAAATCTGTGCTATCACACCACTACTTGGAAAAATTGGAAGACTAAACAGTGAGCAAGAATTAGCAACATCTTGTTGTACCCACTAAAAAAAGGTCATTATGTTAGATGTACAGATTAGAACTAGCTGGGTGGTAATCCAACTATGTGGCCATAGACTTTTGTAAAAGTTAACAATTAAAATGTAAAGGAATGACAAGAAATGAAGGATTACAGTTCTGACAAGCTGGACCACTAATGGCTGTGCTAAGTTTAAAGGACAATGAAAAAATAAGATTATTGCCATTAAAATAAAACCAAGAACAAACAAAAATGATTCCAGTAGAATTATTGCTATTGTATTACAATGTTAGTATGCTGCTAAGTCACTCTCCTTTAACACATCACAACAAATTATAATTTTCTAATTAACTTTGTCAAAATAATTTCACTGCTTTGTCAACAAAAGTTAGATATCTGTTAATATAGTGCATGAAGTCTATATGGCACAAAAATCCATTTAATTAACACTGTTTTGGCTAATAAGAGTAGTATTCTAATGTTCATTTTTTACAATGCTTCTGTTGAGATATTGTGTATGCTTTTTCACTTGGGAAAAACGGAAGTTGGCAAGTCCCGATAGTGCAACCAAAGGCCAAGAGAAATTCAACTTGATAACATGCCTTCTGCTCACTCTCAGGCTATGTCTACATTTAAAATGCTACAGTGCTTCACTGTAAACCAGTGTTACCTGCTAACTGGCCACTGAGGTTTGTTTATTTACTGGCTCCACAACCATGGAGCCTCATGGCTCCCATTGGCTCCAGTTCCCCATTTGCAGCCAAGGGGAGCCGCGGAAAGTGGCATGGGCCGGGCAACACCGCTTCCCACAGCTCCCCTTGGCTGCATATGGTGAACCAGAGCCAATGGGAGCTGCGAGGCTCTGCCACTGTGGAGCCGGTAAATAAACAAACCGCAGCAGCCAGTTAGCAGGTTTCCCAGAGTGGATCCACGGATCACTTTGAGTCACATGGCTGTAAACACCACAGCAATAAAAAAGGTTCCCAGATAATACACTTTTCTTGAGAAGCAGTAGTTCCCTCAACAAAAGACTTCTTCCATCAGCCTACCACTGTCTATATCGGGGTCAGGTTAGCTTACCTACCTTTCTCAGGTCATGTGTACACTAGGAAAATATTTTGAAATTACTAAATTTGACTTAACTCCCGATTTAACAAAATCAAACTAGCTTCACACTACGGGGAAGCCTCTAAATTAGTCCAAGGCAGGCTCTGTTAATGTGGACGTGCTACCTCGAACTTAGAGCCCCAGGAAGCACTTGGGAGTAATTAGTTCAAATTACTCTGGGGAGTAATTATTTCCAAGTAGTGGAACCAGAGCATCCACACTACCGTTATTTCAAAATAACTATTTTGGAATTAGCATGACTTCTGGAAAAGCAGGAGTACAGATTTCAAATTCCACAGCTCGTTATTTCGAAATAATGGGTTTGGTAATGTGGGTGTTCTGCTTATAAAGTCAACTTGGGGTTGGGGGGTTATTTCAAAATAAAGTCCTACTGTAGACCAGAGCTCAGTGATGTGGATTTTTCACACCCCAGAGCCATAGCTATGTCAATGGAGTGCAGAACAACCCTAAAATGGTCCAACTTAGCTATAATGGTTAAAATCTGTGATATAGTCACAATCTTCACATAAGACTGCTTCTTGAACCTGCTCACAACTTGATGTATAAAAACTGGATCATTTATTTAAATAAAATATAGTGGACTTTACTGTACTTATTTTTTCTAGTTACAGCTATTTAGTTTATAACAATTTTTTAACTAGAAAAAAGTTGCCAAAAAAAATGTGAAATGGTTCTTTTTAGATTTCCAAAAGATAGTATTTTGCTATTAAAAAATACAGTATGGCTGTCCCTTCTCCTGGCTAAATTGCTAGCAAACACACTAATAAATGAAAACTGTTTTTCTTTTCTTTTGGAACATTTTGTGAAGCACAGATCTCCAATAAAGTTGCCAACTTCAATGAATATTGAGATGCTTCACTAAAGACTTTTAGAATATGGGTTTTGTGGGTCACTCTGAGAACCTTCAGACAGTTATCCATTTGATTCTGCTAGACTATAGTTCCCTAGCCATTCCTTGCAAGATGTAAAAGAGCATAGATAAATGTAGATGTTTTAGAGGAGAAGACTAACGGCCTACTTACTCCATTCCTAGATTATTATTTATTTTATTTCGCACATGGATGGAAAAGATTAGAGGAAACATTGTTTGCAATCTGAAAGCATAAAATGCATGCTAGTAACAACCTGGCTAGCTAAAGAGCGTGTTCTTTTATTGGTGTGGAAGTGTAACTACATGACTACCATAGAAGGGAAAGCAACAAAAGCAGCCATCCACAAGATATCAATTGGAATGGCTATGAAAATTAGAGATGTTAAACGGTTAACTGGTAAGCACACCAGTAACCACGAGGCTTACTGGTATGCTTACCAGTTAACTAGACCTTGTCAGTTAACTCTGGTGGTGGCGTGGGCTCCAGAGCAGCCCCAGATATGGAACAAGCTGGGTGGGTGGGACAGCAGAACCTAGATTAAAATGGTTTAGCACTTCAACATCCCTAAAGCAAATCTCTCAAGTATTATAAAACTATGGTCATAAAATTAAATTCTTAGAATAGTAATTTAAGATGAAGAAAACAGCCACTAACTTTCTTTGATTATCTGTATTTAGAAATATTTAGTGCTCTTACTGTGTACTGTGTGTGTTACTATAGTGTAGGGCTTTTGTGCTAGTTACTGTAAAATACTCTCTCTCACCATGAATTAAGGTGCAACTCCTGCACCCACCTCTCCGGTTATCAACTAGGGATGTTAAATATTGGTTAAGTGAATACTCGATTAACCTCATGAATTCTTATCGGTTAGTCGACTATTCTATAGTCCCCAGGCAGCCCCTGTCCGGGGCGGGAGGGGTCTGAGCTCCTAGACCCAGCAAGAACCAGAACTGAGCTGGGCTGCCTGCCCAGCTGGCTCCTAATACACTTTAAATGCAGAGCCACAGTGGGGGTAGGTCCAGCACCCAGTGCAAGCCGGGACTGAGCTGGGCTGCTGGCCAGCCTGCTAAAAAAAATGTATTGTCAAGGGATGGGGGGAAATGCACATAGTCTACAGCATTAACCTATAAGCTTTTGCTTATCAGTTAATCGACTATACTATTACATCCCTAGTATCAACAGTTCTTCAAGAGCATAACCCCTGCATAAAGGTTTGGGGATGCATTTGGAAGAGTGTGGATGTAAACAGGATTTAGAAATATCATACAGGGCTGACTGCCACTATGCTCAGCTCTGTAGGAAGTCATTGTGCACTGGTGCGTAAGGCAAGTAGGGATCAGTGCAAAAGATAAGTGTGCTGGGGCTGTGCAGTTACAACTCCAACCATTAGGAAAAACTCTTTATACTGGCTTTGGTTAGCTACAGAATAGAAACTGCCAAAACCTGAAACATTCCTGTTGGGGTCGCAGATGAACATGAAATTAAATTTGCATACCTGAGTGACACCATGTTTCCGAGCTCTGCTGGTAAACTGCGGATTTTATTAGAGGACAGGTCCAGATATACCAGATTGTGAAGCTTGGCAATGTCTGAAGGAATACGGGATAAGGAATTGTCACTGAGATGCAAAGCTGTCAAATGGGTCAGTGACCACAAAGATGAACTTAAGCTTCTTACTTTCCCTGTAAGACAGAGATAGAGAGAGAAACACAGGAGTAAAATAAAAAGAACTTTGGACATTTTAAACATCTAGTTTTAGCATGCATAACATCTTATGTGGATAGCCTTTAGTTTTCTGCAATATGGTTAAAAAATGAAAGATTACATAGAAGATACTCCCCTCTAATTGCATGACATTTTGATGACACAAATATATTTTCCTTTAAGTTTTGTTTCCTGGGATCTTTAGATATTTTTGAACTCATGCTTTGAGCCTTGGACATCCTCTTCCTTTCCAGAAGTTGGCTATATATTTGAGAGAGTTTGTGCACCTGTCTGTTTAAGAACTCCTCCTAAATAGTAAGAGCTAGGACCACCAAATTTGGCATGCAGTTTTCTCTTATCATAGCTTAACTCAAGATAATGATTTGGATGTGTAGGAAAATGGAATGTGCCTGGAATGGGATTGCTTCTCAGAAAACCATACAAAAAGAAGAGACAATAACCAGGCAGGTGAAAGGGGCTGGCTGGGGTGCACCTCCCTATCCCCCCCCCCCAGTGCTAGACTGCCCACTAGGGCAGTCTAGTATTGCCCCAGCTCTGAGGCTCCGACTCCCCAGGCACACTTGGGGGGGAGCTCACCTGATTCATACCAGAATATTGCTACATCAGGGAGAGAGGGGAAAGTGCACAGTTAGCTGCATTCTCCACTCTGGCTGGGGAGCGCAGGGGGCAGATGAACCTGGACCTGCCATAGCTGGTGTCTGTTGGAGCTGCAGCAACCCTGGAAAGGCACTTCTCACCTGCTGCAGTGAGACACGGCTAGAGTAACTACCCTCTCCCTGGCCTGCATACTAGGGATGTTAATTAGGGATGTCAGATATCGTGCAATTGAATAATCATGTAACTGCATCACATTTTAGCAGTTACACAACCATTCAACAGTTGCTGGGGCTGGCAGTCAGTGCACTCCTGGCCTCAATCCCAGAGACCCTGCCATCTGCACTCTGTATCAGAGACAGCAGCATGGAAGTGTGTGGGGAGGAGAAGGCAGGTGGCTTCACAGGATCTGGTGCCATGGAAAGCCGGCTTAAGAGCAGGCCCCTCAAGGGCACCAGCTCCTGCCTCCTCTCCCCATACTGCTGCCTCTGACACAGAGTAGGGATATTAAATTTAGTTTGATCAACTAGTCGATGGATTTCCCATCGACTAGTCGATAAGCGGGGGAGCTGCAGCAGGGTTAGCTCTACAATCAAATTTGGTACCTGCATGGAAACACTGTGGGTATGTCTACATTACAGGGTTCAAATTAGCGGGTCTAGTTAAGAGAGCTAATTCGAACTGAGAAGGGGCACTTGAATCAATGCCGGTAGTCCTGCTTCCACGAGGAGTAAGAGAAGTCAAAGGAAGAGTGTTCTCCCTTTGACTTCCTGCAGTGTGCACAGCACCAAAAGTTGAGTTCAGGTACTTCGACTTCTGCTACACAATTAACATAGCTGAAATTGTGTATCTTAACTCGACCTTGTCCCATAGTGTAGACATACCCTGGGGGACTAATCAACATATTATCAGTAGGCTGACAACAATTTAGAGAAGTTGGACATACACAAATCCATGGGGCTGTATTTAATGCATCGAGGGTGCTGAGGGAGTTGGCTGATGTGATTTCAGAGCCACTGGCTATTATCTTTGAAAACTCGTGGTGATCTGGGTAGGTCCCGGACAATTGGAAAAAGGCAAATCTAGTGCCCATCTTCAAAAAAAGGAAGGAGGACAATCCAAGGAACTATAGATCAGCCAGCCTCATTTCAGTCCCCAGAAAAATCATGGAGAGAATTCTCAAGGCATCCATTCTGAAGCGCTTGGAAGAGGAAAGTGATCAGGAATAGTCAACATGGATTCACTAAGGGCAAGTCATGCCTGACCAACCTGATTGCCTTCTATGACAAGGTAACTGGCTTTGTGGATATAGGGAAGGTGGTGGACGTGATATACTTTGACTTTAGCAAAGCTTTTGATATGGTCTCCCACAGCATTCTTGCCCGCAAGTTAAAGACATATGGATTGGATAAATGGACTGTAAGGTGGATAGAAAGCTGGCTAGACTGTTGGGCTCAACTGGCAGTGATCAACAGCTCAATATCCGGTTGGCGCTCGGTATCAAGGAGAGTGCCCCAAGAGTCGGTTCAAGGTCTGGTTTTGTTGAACATCTTTATTAACGACCTGGAAGAGGGGATGGATTGCACCCTCAGCAAGTTTGCAGATGACACTAAGCTGGGGGGGGGAGAGGTAGATAAGAGGGTGTCACAGGAAGGAGGGGGGGGAAATTGTTCTTCCTGGCCTCTGATGATAGGACAAGAAGCAATGGGCTTAAACTGCAGCAAGAACGGTTTAGGTTGGACATTAGGAAAAACTTCCTAACTGTCAGGGTGGTTAAATACTGGAATAAATAACCTAGGGAGGTTATGGAATCTCTATCACTGAAGATATTTAAGAGTAGGTTAGACAGACATCTATCAGGGATGATAAGGACCATGCCTGGTCCTGCCATGAGGGCAGGAGACTAGACTTGATATCTCGAGGTCCCTTCCAGTTCTAGTATTCTATGTGATTATTCCCCTTTATCTGTCACTGGTGAGGCCACATCTGGAGTATGTGTCCAATTCTGGGCCCCCCCCCATTACAAAAAAGATGTGGATACACTGAAGAGCATCCAGCGGAGGGCAGCAAAAATGATTGGGAGGCTGGAGCACATGACTTATGAGGAGAAGCTGAGGGATTTGGGCTTGTTTAGTCTGCAGAAGAGAAGAGTGAGGGGGGATTTGATAGCAGCCTTTAACTACCTGAAGGGAGTTTCCAAAGAGGATTGAGAAAGTCTGTTCTCAGTAGTGACAGATTGCAGAACAAGGAACAATGGTCTCAAGTAGTAGTGGGGAAAGTCTAGGTTGGATATTAGTAAAAACTATTTTATTAGAAGGGTGGTGATGCACTAGAATGGGTTCCCAAGAGAGGTGGCAGAAGTTGGGTTTTTACAGGACAAAGCCCTGGCTGGGATGATTTAGTTGAGATTGGTCCTGCATTGGGCAGAGGGTTGGACTTGATGATCTCCTGAGGTCTCTTCCAACCCTATAATTCTGAGGGAAAGACCGAACACTAAAGCACTGATATGGGCCTACCATATTTGGAGTCCTGGGTTCTATTGCTAAATGTGCCTGTGGTGACCTTCTGTAATGTCTTGGTTAATACGTTTGTAATATGCAGTGACAGCTCATATTTCACCACCATCTAGGACTGAGGTTCCTACCCCTGGTTAATAACAGTTGTTAAGTGCATGGAATATAAACCACAATTAGTACAGGTGAGATTTCAACTCATGGTCTCCCCTTGATCAACTCAGAATTTTCCCTTATGCTACAAGGTACTGGTGAGACAGTGTCTCACACACAGGGCTTGTCTCCAAATATATTTTATGTACGTGTATATCTATATATAAATAAAAGCTTGAATTTACTGATTGCCAATTAACTCTAAGGAATTAAAACCTATGTAAAGGCTAGCCTGGAGCCTGCTACATTGTTTAGATTACAAACGTTTGTATTCTACTGTAGGCTGATCTCTAGTGGAAAAAACTGTTGTGTAGTTAGTCACACAAGAGGAAGATTTTGCTTATGAGGCCTGTTATGTTGTCACTGCTAAAAATGGCAAGTACATCTCAGCACATTTCTTTTCAATTATGGAGAAAAAGTGACCAATTGTGAAATGAACAATAACTGATATTGGTTAAAGGGTTGGAAAAAAGATAAAATTATACAATGGGGGGAGGGAGGATTAAAAAGGGGAGGGTGATAATTTTGGAGTAGTTGCATCAAACCAGCATGAAAAATTCAAACAGAATTCAAAGTTTACATTGTTTTGTTTTTTGCCTTTTTATAAAACAAAGGTTTAAAGCTCCTGTTAAATTAAAAACTTCTACATCAACATTAACTAATCTATTATGACAAGCTCAGATGTAGTAACTGTACATCTTTATAGTACCTTTCATTCTAAGAGATCCCAAAGTGCTTTACAAATCTACAGTAAAAAGGTACTATTAATTTGGTGGCAGTCTGTCCCTACAACCCTTACTCAGGAAAACAATCATATATTAAAGTGCTTTTCTGAATCAGGTCCTCAAACACCTAGTCATACATGTGTACAACAACAAACTTCAAGCAAGGGATGTAGGTCTTTTAACTGGAAATATCAAGTATGTACCGGAATACCTCATCAGCCATTCAAATGCAGCAATTGTGCCCTGTCAAACAGCACAGTCACAGTCACTGTTTCCACAAAGAGAGGAAACAAATCATAATTTAGCTTACCTAAAATACAGGCAGGTAGAATGCAACTGCCCAATTTTGGTCAGTGCATCAGATTTAAATACCCTTAACATCCATGTGAAGTGCCCAGAAATTTTTAATGGCCCAAAGTGGTCAACACCTTTGTTTTTATGTCCTATTTGTAGGGGAAATCTACTGCTGCACAACATTTCCCAATGCCATGTTGGGCATCAATTTACTAGCAAGAACTCCTTGGTGTTCTTTAAATTTCTTATTCAAATAAGCAAGTGCCTATGTAATTCAACCCTGCTTACTTGTGAGGGGTTGTCTACAGCAGGGCTACTCAACTTTGGAAACCCCAGGGGCCACAATGATACTCAAAGCACATGCTGAGGGCCGCAACTTAAGTGTGATTGCATATATATGCAAATAGCTTCTTTCACACTGATGGGGCATGAATACAAAGCACTTCCCACAATGCCCCGGTGTTCCTGGCACCTCCTCTCTGGGGGCTAGAAACACTAACACCCTATACCCTTCTGTTCCAGCCAGCCCACCCGCTTGCGTCTTTCAATGCTCACCCTGCCTGGGAGATGCCTCGCCATTGTGAAGCATGTTCCCGGGAGAGGCCATGTTCAAGGGATCCCACCCACAGGCTGCATGTTGAGCCCCACGTAAACCCAAACCACACTGCAGGCCACAAACAAACGGGCTGCAGGCAGCCCATGGGCCGCGTATTGAGTTGCCGTGGTCTACAGGATAAAAGTTTATCTGATGCCTAGTATTGGAATTCAAATTTTAAATCAAATCATTTCACCATATAACCAGTATTCCTCCATTTCTTACCACTTATTTCCAACTCGGCCCAATTTGATTTCTTTCCATTGGCTGCTTCCTCTGAGGACATAATTGTGTACATCCTCCGTGGATCAGGTGGATCGTACTTTTCTTTGGGCATTCCTGTTGAAAAGCACAGAAAAATACCACTTCGTTACATTATTCCATTTAACAAACATATTACCTTTATTCTAAAGAACATTCCTCTTTTCAAGAACTACTTTAATACAGAGAATATGTCCTGATTGTTGGATAATACATGTAATTATTCCGTCTGGGAGAAATCTTATTGTGTCATGTCACAAACCAAGGGGGAAAAAAGTGTGGCCAGAAAGAACACAGGCGATTACAACCTATAACAATAGCAAAAGGTGGCCCAGTCTACACATCCAGTCTGCACATCCCTATTACGGATGCTCTGAAATGAGTTGAAGAATGTCCGATATTGATTTAACTTAATTAGTTAACAAAACTGATTATACAGTAAAAGCTCTGTTATCCAGCATGTTTGGGGAATGGGGAGTGCCAGTTAATCGAATATTCTGGTTAACTGAGAGTTATACTTTACCAGTGGAATACCATTTTTCAAGGAATTAGAGTACAATTAAATGAATAAAATATAAAATAGTATAGAGGTACTCTCAAATCCAGTAGAAGTGCTGCATTGCAGAGGGGGTTGTTTCTTGAAGCACTTAGGTATATACACATACAGTTTTCTATACAGTAGGTTATGACACCTCATATCACTATGGGCAGCACATGGTGTTCACCTAGATCACTAACAATACACTTAACACTAAATTATCTTCTGTATAGTTTTAATATTTCTTTAATGATTCAGAAGATACTTCAGGATCTTGCAGTGCCTCAGGGTCATCATTATTAACATTAATTATCACTGTAGATGTGGAAGGTGTAGGAGATTGAGCTGAATCGGTAATCACCCAATGACATATCCTGAAAGCTACTTTTTTGAATACATGCCTGATATTAGCTTGCTTACTTTTCTTCTGCCTCTTTTCCATAAAAATAGAGCACAGAATATGCAATTGCATAATGTGCTGGGCAGTATACCAGTCCCAGTTATTAGACTGAAGATTTGTATTTGAAGATATCAGAAATGCTGGTTAATTGAGTGCTAGATAACAGAGCTCTTATAGTATTTAGTTAACAAATAGTTCAATTTTTGTGTTTACACCAGACCTGCTAAGGATGTGTGGGTTTACAAAGATGAACCAGTGTTCAGGAGCCATCACACCACATGCAAACCCTCCCATCAAACCCACAAAGCCTGCTAGAGCCTGGGTCTTGCTAGAATGCAGTGAAACTGTCTTGCTACAGAAGGCAGGATTAGAAAGTTCCTTGGTATTTTGGCTTGTTTAAACATATTTCTATTCATACAAGACAACTCAAAAATCGTCGTCTTGTTCTCTCAGGTTTAACTACTAAGCACATACAGTTGAGATAACTGACACCAGTATCTCCTCCTTTTACTCACTTCCATTTTTTTATTATATCACTATACTCTGAAAAATTCTGCTTTAAAACAGCCTGCTTTAACACTTGTTAAAGTATTAAGTAGCCGAAAAAAAGGGGGGGCAGGCACATTTCAAACAGTGTTATATTATGCAATTTTCAGAGCTGGCTGATAGACCATTTATGAAGATGCTTGCACTTACTCATTTTCAAGAACTATTAGCAACAACAGTTTCTCATAATAACTATTAAGTGGAATGGAATGAGAATCATTTATACACAAGTTACCAGAATGCTATTTTCTCTGCAAATTTAGAAATAACCACAGTACCCACCCATGCCAGAGAAGGGGTAAGCTTTTTTCTCCTTTTAAATTCATTTATGTTTGCAAAAGTACCTTTTGAAATCTGAACCATTACATATTGCCTGCCTGAATATGAAAAGATAATTAATGATGATACAGGAGTTCTTCCATCCATGTCAACAGGTATTAATCCTGAAAATTTTCAATAGATTTTTTTTTTTTAAATTCAACACTAGCTGCTTCACTCCTCATTACAGACAAATATCTCTAGGGTGTTTATCCATTTTCATTACATCCTCTGGTATGTACTGAGGACAGGACTGTAGGTAAGCTGTTTGCTGACAAGAACTGATACATCAAAGAACACTTATTCCCTCCACAAATATCAAACTATTAGGGTCCCCTTCACAATCCCTCCCTGAAAAAGGAAGGAAAGAGAAGCACATCCTCTTTGGTTTCAAAATCCCACACTACATCCTAGATTTATCTAACTCTTGCCCAGATCCTGGTCCCCAGAAAGGTACACGTTACATTTTTTGTAAAATCAGATCAGTCCTAGCATTCTAGCTTATTTTATTACCAAAACAAGCTGCACAAATATTTAACTGATTTCAGTTAAAGAGACACTTTCTAATGTTACTTGAAGATTATGCAGAACTTCCAAGGCGCAGCAAAATTTTCCATGGCACCCTGCATAAATGAGGTCAAGTAGTTTCACGGAGAATTAATGTACCACCTCCCACAATGTGCATGCAGACATTCCTTGCAACATCATTATTAAAGAGTTAAGTGCCAGTAGTACTCTGCTCTTTTGCAACATAAAAACATAGCAGTTTCTGCCTCAAGAAGCCCACCATCTAAACCAGGGGTGGGGAACCTATGGCCCTCGGGCTGAATCCAGTGCATGGCTTGTGTTGATCTAGCTAGTGAGGCTTGGGGCTCGGCATCCCCACACACCCAGCAGTGAGAGCCAGCAATGGTACTCCAGACACACGAGGGACACTGTGGCTGGAATGCCAGCACTGGCTCCCGACTGCAGGTGGGGAGAAACCCTGACCTTCACGCACCCAATCAGGGCAAGCTGGGGCCACATCCAGCCTGCAGGCTCTGTGCGTTACAGGGAAGCGTTCCCTGCAGGCACCACCTCTGTAATTCCCATTTAAGAGCTGGCTCCCCACAAGCACCAGCTCCTACTTCTCCCTTTCCACCCACCCCCGCCCCGCCCCCCCCCATGTAAATATGTATCGGATGAAATTTTCAGCAGATACACATTTACACAAATAAATGCATTTTAACATCCCTAGTCGTGACCCACCTTGGGCCTCTGCAAGTCTGAAGTCCAAGCCCCAAGCTCCACTACCCAGGGCTAAGCTTACATGCCTGCCCTCTGCCCCCCGCACTCGCCCTCCTCCCCCCCACACACAGGTCAGAAGCCCCTGGGCTTCAGCTTTGGCCCCTCTACCTGGAGTAGCGGGATTCATGAAGGCTCAGGTTTTCGTTCCCCCTTCAGGGATCATGTAGCATTTTGTGTTCTCAGAAAGGGATCACAGTGCAATGAAGTTTGAGAACCACTGTACTAGACAACGATTCTTCAACCTACTTTTATTTTCTTTCACTCAGCAAAGTAAGCCCCCAAAATCCTGGTAAAGCGTCTAGCAAATAAAGAATCCAGCTACTGGAGAGGCTGCAGCAGCAGAAGACTCTCTTGAACCTTTTGTTCTACTCATTATTTCTTAAAGATCAGGGGAGGAAGACAACTGAAAAAAAAAAAATCAATCAATCCCAACAGAATACAACTACAACCTATCTAGCAAGGGCTACATTCGCTTCCACTCATCGATTTAAGAATAGGAAAACAGATAACTACTTATAAGCCTTAGCCAAACAAAAGTAGAAGCAGCTTAATGGGACTGAACACTTTTTTAAAAAACATTTGGTAACCAACCTGCATTTCATTTCCCTCCTTCCCCCAACTGTTACATACACAGACAGGATTAGTGCCTGCAGTTCATAGAAAGCCATTATTGAGCAAGGAAATGTTTCCCCTTAAAGAGATGAATTATAGCTAACATAACAAGCTTTGAATGCCAATCTGTTCAATTCATCTTTGACCAGTTGTCTGAAGGGGGAAAGATATCTCAGTTGTGAATTTGTGATCTTAGTATATATGTTAAAAAGTTGGCTAATTAATTAAAGATGATAAAACTAGCTCACAAAGCAAGATAGAAACTAAGGCTGTCAAGTGATTTAAAAAATCACGATTAATCATGCAATTAAAAAAATCATGATTAATCACACTGTTAAACAATAACAAAATACCACTAAATATCTTTAGACATTTTCTACAATTTTCAAATATACTGATTTCAATTACTACACAGAATACAAAGTGCACAATGGTCCCTTTACATTTATTTATTAGAAATATTTACACCGTGGAAAAAAAGGTAATAATTTCTCTCATAAGCATTGCAATGCAATATCTAATTATGTACAAAACCCCCCCCAAAAACCCTGCATTCAAAAATAAAACCATGTAAAACATTAACGCTCACAGGTCCATTCAATCCTCTCTCTCAGTCAGCCAATCACTCAGACAAACAAGCCCAGCTACAATTTGCAGGGGACAATGCTGCCTGCTTTTTGTTTACAAGTTCACCTGAAAGTGACAACAGGCATTCACATGGCATTGTTGTAGTTGGGGTTGCAAGATATGTGTGTCAGATGTGCTAAAGATTCCTGTTCCTTCATGCTTTAACCCCCATTCCGGAGGATATGCGTCTATTCAGATGGTAGGTTCTACTTGATAATGATCCAACCAGTGAGACTGATGCATGTTCATTTTCATCATCTGAGTCAGGGTACGTCTAAACTACATGGCTCCGTCGACAGAGCCATGTAGATTAGTGTACTCGAAAAAGGGAAATGAAGCAGCAATTTAAATAATCGCCGCTTCATTTACATCAAAATGGCTGCTGCGCTGTGCCGATCAGCTGTTTGGAGGCACAGTGCGGTAGTCTGGAGGCATAACGGGGCAGTCGACAAAGGCTTCCGTTGTCGTCTGCGGAGCGTCCAGACTACTGCACTGTGCCGCCAAACAGCTGACTGGCACAGCGCGGCAGCCATTTTGATGTAAATGAAGCGGCGATTATTTAAATTGCTGCTTCATTTCCCTATGTCTAGAAAGCTCATCTACATGGCTCTGTCGACGGAACCATGTAGTCTAGACATACCCTCAGAGTACACCAGCAGAAGGTTGATTTTTTTTTGGTGGTTCAGGTTCTGTAGTTCATGTACAAGAGTGTTGCTCTTTTAAGATTTCTGAAACCATGCTCCACACCTTGTCCCTCAGATTTTGGAAGGTACTTCAGATTCTTAAACCTTGGCTTGAGTAATGTTGCTATCTTTAGACATCCCACATTGGTACCTTCTTTGCATTTTGTCAAATCGGCTGTGAAAGCATTCTTACAACGAACATGTGCTGGGCCATCATCCAAGCCTGCTATCACATGGAATGTATTGCAGAATGCGGGTAAAACAGAGCATCAGACATACAATTCTCCCTCAAGAAATTCAGTCACAAATGTAATTAATGCATATTTTTAAAGCGCATCGTCAGCATGGAAGCATGTCCTCTGGGTAGCCGAAGCATGAAGGGGCATATGAATGTTTGGCATATCTGGAACATAAATACCTTGCAATGCCAGCTACAAAAGTGCCATGTAAACACCTGCTCTCACTTTCTAGTGATGCTGTAAATTAGAAGCAGGAAGCAGTACCTCCCGTCAATGTAAACAAACTTGTTTGTCTTAGTGATTGGCAGAACATGAAGTAGGACTGAGTCGACATGTAGGCTGTATAATTTGTCATTGTTTTGTTTATGATAGCAGTTATGTAACAAAAAAAATCTACAACTGAAAGTTATCTTTTCCTGGTTAAGAGACTGCACTTCAGTATTGTGTGAGGAACTGAAAAATGCTATCTTTTGTTTATCATTTTTAGAGTGATAGTCCCCTCCCCTTGATCACTGTTTTTGGTCAACCCACTAATTATTTTGGAATTCTAAGAAACAAATGCTTGGCTGTTTTGTTGTTGTTATATATAGCTGTCTAGAGTTTAGTTTTATATCAGCTTATTATCGGATAAACTGCTTAGCAAACCTATGAATAAAATAACTTCTAAACATGGTGTTAAGATGAGGAGGGTATAATTATACTTGTTTTATTAAATAAAATTATTTCAAAAATAGAACTATTGATAACATTGGGGGGGGGGGGAATCCTCAAACTTTGATATTAACCATCTCAATATGTCAAGGAATGAAATCTGGCATACAAGTTATTTATTCAAACCAAGATCTTTTACAGTCTTTCTGCCCATCCCCAGAAATACACAAATTATATACACACACATTCATCATTGGGGGGAAAAGTTACAAACTTTAGGTTTGCTCCTTAATGTTTATTAAACACGTTAGAATATTTAAATAAAGGAAACTACTAACAATGCAATAATATATTAGTAACTTCTATCTGTATAGTACATTAGTTGAGTGGACAGTTAACATACTGCATTTTCAAAACAAAACTATAAGAGCCCTTTACAGTGAATAAATCTCTCTTTCTTAAGGAAATGCCTTCTGAGGTATTAAGATCTGATAAGTCACAAAGTCGCCAAAAATGTTTCAAATATATGAAAAATTTTAAATTAATTTTGTTATTGTAGAAGTATACAATCTTTCTTAGTTGTCTGAGATAAGGCAATGCATAAAGAACCACACTATGATAATTTGTTCAAAAATTAAGTTTAGAAGTTAATTCATTTAGATCATGGGTTCCCAAACTGGGGGGCGTGCCCCTCTGGGGGGGCATGAAGAAATTCCAGGGTGGGGGGCTCAAGGCGACCCAGCCACACACACCCCCGTCAATCCCACCCACGTTTTGCTGCTTTTTTGGGGGAGAGGGAGGGCATGAAGGTTTCTCAAAAATCAAAAAGGGGGCGTGATGCCAAAAAGTTTGGGAACCACTGATTTAGATATTACTAATCTGGGGAAAATCACAGTATGTGAACAAGGATGTTATACTGACCTTGTACCACCAAAAATTCTCAGTATTACATTAGCTGAATACAGAATTATTTGATAATAAAGTCTTAACATCCTTCCACAAAAACAATAAATCTTAAAGGAAATTTTAACATATCACCAACAATTATGACCTAGCAAAGTAATATGTAGTATTAAAGGTAATTGAATTCTTTTTTGTTAAATAAAAATAAATTCTCTGTGATGAGAAGTATGTAAAGGCACTGGCATATGACATCATAGTTACCACTGAACAAATCTATCTACAAGAATGAGAAAAGTCCGTTCTCCTTTACACAAATTCTGTGGGGCTATAACTTTTAAAAATTCTCATTTAGTATTCTTTAAAATGGGATGAATTTTTCAGACACAAAGTAAAACTAAAGTGAAGTTTATGTAATCATTACTGTCACTGTTGTCCACTGAAATGAAATAATTAAAATCAAACGTGGGAACTCAATAGTCTCTTGCTGAAAAATAAACGTGTCTTGTGAAAGTTGCTCAAGCAACCTTTTAGTTATTATATTCAGTGTAGTAAATCCAGGGCCTAACACTAATCACAAAAATTTTAAATGTCAAAAAGTTATAAATGTTATACCTTTCAAGTATACAAGTACAATATGAAACATTCTAACACTTTATTTAAAAGCTTACTTCACATTGCATGAGGCTTTGTCTATAATAGCTCTTTCATCGTTTTGTTGTTCAGAGATACGAAAAAGCAGCTCTCCGTACAACAAAAAAATTAATGACAAAAAGTGTGGGTGCGATCTGTGCTTTATCAGAGGACCTTATTCCCAGAGATGCTACTGTCCCTCACTGGAGATGGTTTTATTTTGGTTGCCAGGATTGCTCTTTCCCAGTGATAATGAACAGCTAAACAGCACACCTTACAATGGCATGGATGCAGCAGCACAACTATGCCACTGCAAGGTCTGCAGTGTAGTCACACTCTAAAAATATTAAAACAGCAAAGCAGTTTCACACAAAACTAGCATTCTTCCTCTTTACCAAAGTATTTTATTTGTATTTTATTTATCAATTTATCCTAAAGGGTTATTTTAGCCAATTTGGCTTCTCCAATGAGACTGAGATTTTGTTTCACTGATTCCACAGAAAACATGCTCAGTTTAAAAGAAAAAGAGGAAGGTTAAGGTGGAGATGTGCAAGCTAAATTATGCTTTCGTTAATGACACCTCTGCCACCACATTTCCTGCAGTGGGTTTGCACAGGTGTAACTGCCTAGTCTTATATCCGGAACTTATTTATAAATAAGTCTATTGATGCATGAGAATGAATAGAAACTAGATCATTCTTTTGTACCTACAGGCACTAAGTAAGGCTAAGAGGATGAAAAATTACTCACTTATATGCTTAATTTAATGGATAAACCAAAACACACACACCAAGCAGGTCTGCTAAACAAAGAGATGTCATTCTTATTGTCCACAGCGAATTTTCAGAATTATACTTTTTATCTAAAGAGGACTAGAATCCTGACTGTTAATGTTCTAATTTTAAACTAAGTCAATTTCAAATAAATGGTGCCTTTCCAACAAACTGCCCTCCTTGGACCTACGTTTCTCTGACCACAGCTAATGTGTTATTTAAAATTTTATAGCTCAGTGTACCAAAATATCTATTTGGCAGCTTGAGATTCTTAGCAACTTGTCAACAGATGTATGGTTTGAGGTTTTGATAATGTTATGCTTTGCACATGTGACCTTGAATTGTATGCAAGGTGTATTTCTACACATACTATATACTACAGGGATAGGGTACCTTAATCTATAGTTGTAAAATCTTTAAACATCTTTGCTTGTCTGTAGAAATCAATTCCCTAATTCAAGGAATTTTTTTTATCAGAGCCACACTAAGCTACCTATCTTGTTAGCACTGAATAATTAAATAGGGGTCACTGTAGTGAGAGCTTACTATTCATTTTTACAAAATTTACATCACAGTACAGTTACTAATACTTTAAAAATCTCAGTGAAACTAATTTACAATTATCAAAATAGAACAGTCTGTCAATATAAAATGCATTCTTTGCCTGATGTTTCACTTGATCATTTGAAATGGTTCTATTTATTACTGTAGAACCTTGTTTTCTCTCTCTCTCTCTCTCTCTCTCTCTCTCTCTCTCTCTCTCTCCACACACACACACACACACACACAAATATACATATTACATTCCCACAAAAATATTAAAAGAACATTTGAGTTGCCAAGTCAAACACTCAGAATTTAGAAAATGTTAGAATTAAGAATGCCCATGCAACCTTTACTTGGCCCTGTTATGTAACATGTTATCTTGGAAGTTTTCTACTATATATTTGAGTGTGCCTGTCAGTCCATCCGTCCATTTGTTCAAGAACTCCTCCTAAAATGTAAGAGGTAGGAATGCCAAATTTGGTACACAGCTTCCTCTTATAACGTAAAGCAGGGTAAAGGTTTGGCTGTGTCAGGAAAACGGGATGTGCCTAAAACGCGATTGTTTCTCGGAAAGTCATACCAAAAAAGAGAGAGAATCACCAGGCAAGTAAAAGGGGCTGGCTGGGGGGCACACACCCCCAATCTGGGACTGCCCTTGCCCCGAGCCTTCCACACACACCCCTCAGTGCCATTTAGGGAAGGTGGAGTAGAAGATGCTCCCCTCACAGCCCCAATTTGTATAGGAACATTGCTGACTTCTCCCCTTTGCCAGGCAGCAAGGGGAAAGTGAACAGTTGCTGCATTCCTCACTCTGGCTGGGGCACACAGGTGGCAGACAAACTTGGACCTGCCCCAGTTGAGGGACATGTACCCCTCCCACAGCTGTGCCTGCTGGTGCTGCAGTGACTATTGAGAGGCGCTTTCTACCTGGCTCTAAGCTGCTACGATGAGAGGGGGCTGGGGAAATCCTCTGTCCCCAGAGCAGCCTGCATACTGAACCCCTCATCCCTAGCCCCACCTCAGAGCAATGATTTAAATTAAGCATGTAAAGTTTCATTTTATTTTCCAAAAAACAAAAATTAATTGAGTTAAGGATCCAAGAAACACCAAGTAAATCTTCTAGTTTATTCATAAGGAATATCATACAAAATATCTATAAAAGATTTTTAATTTGGCAAGACCCAATCCGGATGATGTGCATGTATGGGTAATATTTAAGGAATTCTATATTTATGTTCAAAATACGCTTTATGGACTAGGAATAGAAATTAGTCACCAGAAGGTGATGTATCCTCAGGGATGGGCCTTTCAAGCAAGAGTGAGTTGTCACTCCTCCCTTATCAGCAGGTGAGGTAACGCAAGGCTCAAAGGACTAGCTTTGCTTCCTCTCAAAACTGTGCATGGAAAACCATCAGAGGCACAACCGAACGATTAAAACCTCTTGCAGGTGAAAACAGAACATTACAGACAGAACCCCATACTGACTGTGAACAGAACCCAAAGGCCACTTCAGAATAGAACCAAAAGCTTCATGCAGTATTACACAGAAGGGACAGAAGCACTATGGATCCATTCATTGGCTATACTCAAGAGCAGGTTAGACAGGCATTTGTCAGGGATGATCTAGATCGGGGTGGGCAATAACTGTTGATCGGGGGGCCACTCCAAGGGCTGCACTCTTCCATGATATTAATGGAGATGGTGTGGGGTCTGGAATGGAGTTTGGGTGCAGGAGGGAGCTTGGGATAAGGGATTAGGATGCAGGAGGTGGTGTGGGATCTGGGAAGGAGTTTGTGTGAAGGAGGGAGTGGTGACCTGGGACAGGGGTAGAGGAGGGGGGTGCAAGGTCTGGGAGGGGTTATGGGTGCAGAAGCAGGGGTACAAAGGGTTTGGGTTACATGGGGCAGGAGTGCAGGAGGGGGACAAAGAGTCGGGGGAGTGTTGGGGTGCCAGAAGCAGGCTGTGGCTGGAAAACACTTACTTAGGCAGCTTCTGGCCAGCAGTCCTGCTGGTTCCTGTCTTCCTTGCCCCTGTATCAGCTGACTCTGAATGCTGCGAACCCAGAATGGGGAGGGGTACATCATGTGCTGCCTGTCCTGCCAACAAGCAGCTCGCATTGGCTGGAAACTGGCCAATGGGAGCTGCAAGATTTTGCAGCAGCAGTGGAATCCTCTCTTCCCCTCTCTTGGCTCACAGCATTCAGAGACCTGCCCTGAGCACAAGGTGGGGGTGGGGTAGCCAGGGAACCTGGTGGAGGCACCAGCAAGCTGGATTCAGTCCACAAGCTGTATTTTGCCCACTCCTGCTTGGGTCTGCCGTGAGGGCAGGGGACTGGATTTGATGACCTCTCAAGGTCCCTTCCAGTTCTAGTATTCTATGATTCACTAAGGAAATGTCATGGGGAATCTGGATGCTTTTATGAAGTTTTGGGTCTTGGTTTTTGCGAAACCAACTAGCTCTGCAAAACACTAAAGTTCTAGGGGAAAGCCTACTTTATTAACTATTGGTAAGCGTAGACACAGGTTTGCAGCCTATGATTTTTTACTGAACGCTTCTGTTTCCATTCATTGTCTTTCATTTCTAGTTAAATCTTTATTGTCTCATAATAAAACAGTAGGTGATTTACTTATGTGCTCACAGTTGTTGTGTGGTTTAAGGTAAAACTGGAATACACTGCACCTTTGGGTGCAAAGGATCTGGAATTTCTCAGTAGACAGTACCAGGGGCTGGATATTACAGGAGTACAATTCAAAGGGACTGAAGTGCACTTACTGTTAAACTATGAGGTAAACTTAGGACAGACATTGTCTAGGGGGGAGAGCACTGTCTCCATGGGGGACAGGGAAGACAAGAGTCACAGCGGAGGACCTGGCATGAGCCGGGACTTAGCTGTCCCAGCTTGTGCCTGGTCCCAGATCACTGCAGGCTCTTACTACATTTAAAAAGCAGAGCCGCAGCGGTCCCGGAGCCAGCGCAAGTCAAGACTGCTCAGTTCTGACTTACACTGCCCTCGGAGCTAACCCCCTTATCGACTTATCGAATAATGAGTGGAAATTCCATCAGCTACTCAATTAGTTTACTAACCACTATTTAACACCCCTAATAGGAACTTCATGGAAGAGACAGGAATGAAAGCCTTTCTAAAGAACTGGATTCTATCTTCCTTAACCACGTGTCCATCCTTTTTCTATCTGCAATCCTGCCTCATTCACTATATATCTTCCAATTTCTGTCAATAAATGTTGACAGGAGTACCACAGAAAACAAAATAATTCTCTGCAAAACCTTGATTCATTCCAAGAGCATACTCCATCATGTGCAACTACTAATGGACTATCTGGTACCAGTAGCAGGTAGTCATGTTCTCAGGACCAGCCACTAGAAGAGAACAAGACAAACTTTGCCAGTGGGTTTCACAAGTATTTCCTGATGAAACAAGATTAGAGACAAAACTTCTGCGTTCAGGAGGAACTCATGCTCTATTGTGTTTCAAATCTGTCGCTCTCTGCCATTGCATCTAATCAACTCTTTGTGCTTCTGTCTCACCACCTTCTGCTCCTATCCAGTTTCCTATAACCCAGGTTATCTCCTCTGACTTGCGCAATTTTCCCTACACCCCTCCTCACTCCTTTCCATTCCAGAGAAGCGGATTTCTTTTCTGATGTCAGCTATGATGCCCAATGCCACAGCAGCTCCTGACTGCCAAGAAAAGCAACTGCGGGGAAATTCTTGCTCCAGAATGGTGCATACACAGTATGGTGGCAAACAGGATCACAGTCAGTGTGGATGAAATCTTGGGAGAATTTACTTACCAAACTCTAACAAAAAAAAAAACAACAACAAATGGTCTGGTAGCACTTTATAGACTAACAAAACATGTAGATGGTATCATGAGCTTTCGTGGGCACAGCCCACTTCTTCCTCCTACAACATAATGTTTAATTTACTTGGACAAAATCTGTGGCATGATTTTTCCTAAATGCTCACACTAGCAATTCTGACTAAAGTTAATTCACAATCTCAGGTTCTTAACACCTCTGAAAATTAAGACATTAATATCTGTGGAAGGAGCTAGACTGTATTGGAGAGTGAAGTCCTGAATGTATTCCATTCACAGATCAGTTGTACTACAGTACTCTGCTGCCCAACAATGTCTGAAACATATAGGGCTGATCTCTGAGACTTTTACTTATAGGGTTGACATTCTCAATATCCATTCATTTGTTTCTGCTGAGATGGCAGCAGAAAAGGGAATAATGAATATTCATTATTGAGCGACTGTGCTGTAGTGTGAATATCTAACCACAAAGAGCTAGAATAAGGACCAGAAACTCATTTCATATGAGCTACAAAAAGTTCACATGGCAGATTTAGCTTACAACTAACCTATGACAGATTGAAACCAGTGATTTAGGGAAGGAAAACTGCAGGAAGGATTTTGTCTGCCACAGTTCCTGGCCTCTCCTGGGGGAAGAGTACATGTCTGGGGGGGGAGGGCATGGTTCTCAGCCTCTCCTCTGGAGCTTTCCTCGGGGGGAGGGGGTGTGTGGAGGGGGGTTCCCTGCCTCTCCTTGGGGGCTCTCTGCTCTGGGGAGGAAATGGTGGTCTGCAGTTTCTGGCCTCAGTATCTCCTGGGGGTGCCCCAAGCATGGTCCCGGGGTGGGCAAGCATGGCAGCAGGGCTCCCCACTCTGTCAGGCACGGTCTAGGATGGGGGGGGGGGAGCAGCACTTACTTGGGCTGGTGGCTGGCAATATGGCAAGCCCTGATCCTATGTGGCCACTTTGTTGGTGGTGTAGCCACCCTTGTGATCACTCTGTACGATAGTCATCCCTCCGCTCAGTCCCCTCCTTTTCCATGTTATGGAAAACAAAAGAATTCCATGCACATCCCATTTTCCTGGCACAACCTAACTTAAAGCAAGGTCAGGATTTGGTGAAAAGGAAGCTTCATACCAAATTTGGTAGTCCTAGCTCTTACCATTTAGGAGGAGTTCTTGAACAAACAGACTTGCAGACAGATAGACTCACTGACAGACCCACAAATCTCTGAAATAAACATATAGATAAAAGACCTGAAAGGTTGTGTCAAGTTTCTGCTTGTTGTTTACATTTCTGACTGGTTTCAACTGTGGCATCCTCTCATGGCCTGCCAAGACACAACCCACCTAGCTGTAGGTGTCTGCTGATACATGTCCATGTCTTAAGTAGCAGTGCTTTAGCTCTCTGGCCAAGTCACACTTCAGTCCCAACCCTTCCAGGATGGTAAGGGCCAAAGGAATTCAGAAACCACATCTCAGAACAAGATCATCCAAGGGACTCCACCATTCTACTTAAGGTTTGCCTTCAAACAGTCTGTGCTTCTGCCTATGCCCCACAAACTGGTCATCAATTCTAGAAGAAGCTTATCAGGCCAGCAAGCTAGCTTAGTCTCTGGTCTGCAGGTGAATTAGGTCTCCTCTTCTTAACTTGCTTCTCCATGTCTGACATATGTTGCAGATGTAGCAGAGTGGGGCCATCTGGGGCCACAAGCTCTCCTTAACCCTTTGGTTGCTGGCATAGGACCTATCTGTCCCTTCACACATTATAAAACCTGATCATTTCTACTCTGGAAGACTCTGGTTACTGGAAAACTAGTGAAACACAACAAGAAGATGAAAGATGAGCAGTTAAGAATTGGACAACTTAATTAAGTCAGACAACTTAATTTTGTTTTTGTTACTAGCTATAAGACCAGTGGCTTATTAGCACTACGGAGAAATATCTGTCAAAGGTTCAACATGACCATTACTTCCATTAAGGAGTGACTTCAAAATACCCCAAATCTCTTGAAAAAAGTGCTCCAACAAAACCAAGGAGGACCACGTCTGATTACTATTGGTATTTCCAAGATTTAAAACAACAACCAACAACAACCACCCACAACTTTTGAAAACCAAACAAGTCTCCCAGGCCTCAACATTACAAAGATGAAAAAAGGGACAAGTACACATTATAAAAATCCTCTCAATGCCTCTGTTAAGAGATTATATTAGTAATCACAATAGGGATGTGAACGACTAGTTGACTAGACTCCTCCCCTCGCCCCTCGCCCCCCCCCCCCGCTGCCACTATCAGAAAGAGGCAACAGGGGAGGGGGAGAAAAGTGGGGGTACTTCAAAGTGGCAGTGCCGCGTGGAGCCCGGGATCAGCAGGGGACTCCCCTGCTGACCCTGGGCTCCCTGCAGCACTGCCGCTTTGAAACACCATGGGGAGACTGGCCTCAGGCTCCCTGCAGCGTTTCAAAATGGCAACACCGCATGGAGCCCAGAGTCAGCAGGGGAGTACCCAGCTGATCCTGGATTCCATGTGGCACTGCCGCTTTGAAATGCTGCGAAGAGCCTGGGGACACCGCAGCTGGCCCCAAGTTCCCCACAATGTTTCAAAGCAGCAGCGTTGCATGGAGCCTGGGGTCAGCGCAGAAGTCTCCTGCTGACCCAGGGTTCCACGCGGCACTTTCGCCTTTGAAGTGTAGCAACAGACCTAGGACTAAATCACAATGTGATTATGTTTAGTATTAGCATTTGTTCAGTATTTTTATTTGTAATACGAATAGCTGGTTTTCTGTGGTGAATCAGATATTGTATGGCAACAGCAAGTCCACAAAGACCATGAAATACTTACTATCACAGTTGAAAATTGTATGTTTTATTCTTAGGAATAATTGCTTTAAATATTTTTCCTTAGTCATAATTCTCTATTTGCAACAAAACAATCATTCTTATAATCAAATGTGATGTCAATGGCTTGTAGCATCAAATACAAGATGAAATATTCCTATCAGAAACAGCTCAAGTATATAGTGCTAGTAATACATTTTTCAAAAGTTTCCCAAGGCAGCAGCAGTTCCTTTAAATTGCTCTTAATATATCAAGATTTTGTGGGGTTACATATTGATAATAAGCATTTTCAGATGAGCCTACTCACATAAGAGCATTGGACAGTTAGCTGACATGATAATGCTGAAATGGATAACTGACATGAAAAAGCAAGAATGTCTTGCTAGTTAATCTCCACTGTCTTATTCTTTCCTTTTTTCATTCCCTTGCAGAAGGTCTTTGTATCACTAGTGCATTTATAGGGGCACAACCTTTTAGGGAATTCAACCTCACATTAAAAAATAGCTAAGAACTGATTTTTTTTCTTCAGTACAACAACAGCAGAAGGGTTGTCAATATTGGAACTCTAAACAGTACAGTTTTAACCTCAAAAATCTGTCCAAAAAAGCATAATTTTTTATAAGTTTGTGTACGAAAGCCCATTGAAATCAAATGTTTAACTTATAATTCATCAATAAAGTTCAATTTTGGGTGCAGCTGAGTTTTCCCCATACGTATGTTCTAAATGTCATTTGTTTGTAACATTTGATCCCACCATGGAATTCATGACAATGTAATTGTTAAAATGATTCTGATAAGTTCTGTACTAAAAACTAATCTCATGAGGGACTGTGCTAGTGAGTATGCTCAGAGGCAAACTGAGGATAAATGATTGGGGTGGCTTAAACAATATTAATACAATTATAAACATATTAAAAGCAAAAAAACAGATCATGCAATCAAGACAATGTATACATGTGAATTAAATGTTACGGATGCTTAAAATGTGTAAAATATTATTTATGGCTCCAGTGGCAACATCCGAGATCCCCTAGTCATGAACCAGAATCCCCAATTTAGACACCGTAAGAACAAAGAACAAAAAAAAGACAACCCTTCATCAGAGGGCTCACAATCTAAGAAATGACAAGATAAAACATTCAATGCAGACCAGCACAAGAAAATAATGAAACAATACCGGCCAGCATGACAATCAGTCGTCACAACAAATTAGCCACCTAATCATTAAGTATTTTGTAGGCAAAGCAGAGTTTTGAGGGCAGATTTAAAGAAGAACAATGAGGTGGTACTGTGGATGTTTACAGAGAGCTCCTCCCATGTCTGAGGGACAGCATGGGAGAAAGCACAATGATCTTTTCTGAAAATTGAAGTAGCAGGCAATGACAGCTAGTATCACTGGCTGATTGTAGGAGGAAATTGACATCTCAGTAGCATGTGATATATGGTAAGTAGCAAGGGATTGTACAATAGGCCTTAAAAGTGAAGAGCTTATATTTGATGCAACGTAGAAAGGGAAGCCAGTGGGGGAATGCAGAAAGAGTGGAGACATGATCAAGCTGGGAAAGTTATATGTGCAGCAGTATTTTGAATGTATTTGAGCACAACAAAACTGCATTTATTTGTCAAGGACAGAATAGAAGTTGTTACCATAACTGAGAAAAGAAATTATGACAATCTGCATAAGAGTTTCAGTTGTGCAAATGGAAAGGAAAGGCCATATTTTAGAGATGTTATGCAGAAAGACTGGTAAAATTTAAATGCAGTTTGGATTGGAGGAGCTAGAGAGGGCTGAGTCAAAGATGACACTCAGATTATGGGCCTGAGTGACAGGGAGCTTGGTGGTGTTATCCACAATGATAGAGACAGGAGGGAAAGAAGTAGAAAAATTTGGGGGAAAGATTAGGAGCTCCATTTTGCCCACACTGATTAAGCTGCTGGCTGAACATCTACAAAGATGTCAGGGAAACAGCCTGAGATTTTAGTTTACATCAAAGACAAAAGATCTGGATAGAGATAGAGCATAGAACAAAGCTCTTCATAGAGATTACAGTTGAATCTGTAATCTGATCTGCAAACACAGGATCAAGGTGCAGGGAGGAGAACAACAGGTAACCAAATATGATGCTCTGTGGTCAAAATTCCCACTGAATTTTAGGGGGTTGGAAAGGATCCTCCAAAGGATACACTGGAGGAGCCAGAGAGGTAGTAGAACCAAGTGAGAATTGAGTCTCAGAAGCCAAGCAAGAACAAGATATCATAAATAAGAATCTGATAAATTAAGAGCATAGGAACAGCCATACTATGAAAAACCAAAGTTCCACCTTTCCAATAGTGACCAATACCAGGTGTCCCAGGAGGAATGAACAAACTGGGGAAGGCTTGGGCTCAATTATGACATTCTTCAATGACATTAGTGATCTTTCCTGAATGACACTTATTGTTACTTTAAAGTAAAAGCAAACACAACAAACAGTGAATAAAGTACACAGCGTCATCCAAATGTAAAAGGGCAAAATTAAAAGAAACAAGATGTTATTTTTCATCATGGGTCTGTCTGTATAATACAAGGCTATACATTTACTATAGCCCTTACTATACAAATGACTTTCTTCACTGCTAAGAGATAGAAATGTATGAGCAAATTTTCATTACTTTCTACTATATAAACCCTCATACTAGCTAAAGATTACACCGGAAAATGAGTGATGATTCACATGAGATACAGTAATTCTCATTAAACACTGATGTTGGAAGCTCAAACAAGATGGTTCACTGATGGAAATTCTGCAAACCTGTCACTTTGGTAACTCGGTTGTTTCCCATATAATCCAAACTTTCATTTGAAAACAGGTTCTAGCTCTTTCTGTTGCAAAAATAAGCCTACTTTGCATCAACAACAAGGCCTTGTCTTTAGTACCATGGGCCGTTAACCTAAGTTATGCAACTTCAGCTACATGAATAACGTAGGTGAAGCCAATGTACTTAGGTCTGCTTACCACTGTATTTTCATCACAGTAGGTCAACAACTGACTCTCTCCCATTGACGCCGCTTACTCTTCTCATTTTGATGGGGTATCAGAGTCAATGGGAGAGCTCTCTGGAGTCAATTTATTAGGGTTGCCAGTTGGTTTCAGAAAAAATACTGATCAACAAACTGAACCACACCAGGAAAAAGTTTGAGAAAAAAAAAAAAAAAAAAAAAAAGACCCCGAGAGTTGTTAAGCCAAACAAAACAAAACAAAACACTGTGGCCCCTTTAAAAAACACGTGGTGAAGCTTTTTGGCCCTAATACTCCTTATAAAATGAGGTTTAAGGGTTATTTCGAAAGAAAGGTTTTTTTCTCAAAATAACCACGTCTACACAGCATTTATCATCTCGAAACAGGGTATTTTGAAATAGCACCCGGACACAATTATGCAAATGAAGTGCGGGAAATTCAAATCGTGCTTCATTTGCAGTTTTGCTCGGCTGCATTTGCATTCCTCTCTCGAAAGAGGAATGCAGCGTAGACATACCCTTAGATATTACACTTATCCCCCACCCCACCCCATGTCCAGACAAAACCCTTTCACACATATGGTGTTTTCAGCCTGGACTGACTGGTTCATCTGGGGCAAAAGCAGGACTTCCACTCTGGTTGGTAACCTGCTCATTGTGGTGATGACACAAGGTAAATCATCTAGGTACTGACTTCTCCAGCGTAGGGATGTAATAGTGTAGTTGATTAACCGATAAGCAAAAGCTTATCGGCTAATGCTATAAACCACACACATTCCCCATTCCCCCCCCCCCCCCAGTAAATTTTTTAGCAGGCTGGCCAGTAGCCCAGCTCAATCCTGACTCACGCTGGGTCTGGGACCAACCCCCACTGCAGCTCTGCATTTAAAGTATATTAGGATCCAGGTGAGAAGGCAGCTTGGCTCAGTTCTAGCTCACACGGGGTCCAGGAGCTCAGACCCCCGCTAGACAGGGGCTGCTATCTCTCTACAAGAGGGCAACAGGCAGCCAGTCCTCCCCTCATGGACCAGCTCTCACCTGCCATCCTGTGCTGCTGTCTCTGATACAGAGGCAGCAGCACAGACTGGCAGGGGGCTCCTCGGGAGTAAGGCTGGAGTGCACTGGCTGCTGGGCCCATCCCCGGGGACTACAGAATAGTCGACTAACCGGTAAGAATTCATGAGGTTACTTGACTATTCAATTAACCGATATTTAACATCCTGGCCCAGTGTCTTCCTACAATTTCCCCCTCGCCATGTGTCCAGGAGGACAGACCAGTTATCCTACAATTCACTGGTTAAGAATCACAGGGTGGGTCAGATTACTGATATGGGGGAACATGCCCACAGAACTCCGAGTGATGCATACAGGTGACAGCAGCAAGAATGAGGACACAGTAACTCAAGCATGATTTTGCAATATGGCCACTCACACCTACGGTAAATTAAACAGTGGACTCAGACCCAAGCGCCAATCACATGAATTAATTTTATAGTGAAGGTATACCAAATACTGTAGTACTTTTGCCTTGTTAAGCACATTTTACAGAAATCTATCCCCATCCAAATAGCAGTAGCAAGTGTGAAGTAAGGCCCTTCCCCAGTCCTATATTCATGACTATGGATGTTAAATTTAGATTAATTAGCTAATCGAATAATCGATGCAATTTGCATCAACTATTCAATTATTCAATAGGGGCGTCTCCGCCTTACACTTCAAAGGAAAAAGTGCTGCAGGAAGCACGGGGCCAGCGGGGGACTGCTTGAGTCCCCCACGGGCCCCATGTTCCCCATAGTGTTTCAAAGTGGTAATGCCACATGGAACCCAGGATCAGCTGGGGACTCTGAGTCCCCAGCTGACCCTGGGCTCTATGCAGCGCTGCTGCTTTGAAACGCCACGTGCAGCCCAGCATCAGGCTCAATGCAGCGTTTCAAAGCATCAGGGCCTCATGGAGTGGGGGAGTCCCCAGTTGACCCCGGGTTACAGGGACGTGCCACGGAGAACCCAGGGTCAGCTGGCCAGTGCAGTGTAGCAGCATGCAGTGTAGCATAGAGCCCGAGGTCTGCGGGGGACTGAGTCCCCTGCTGATCCCGGAGTCCATGGCTTTGAAATGTACAAGAGCCCCTGCTGGGGACTCTTGTGCATTTCAAAGCAGGCACCTGCCTGCAGACCCTAGTCAGTGGGACTTCCCGCTGGCCCTGGGCTGTAGGCAGAGTTCCGCATTCCTCCTTTGAAATGCACAAGAACCCCAGCAGGGGCTCTTGTACATTTCAAAGGAGGAATGTGGAAGTGCCTAAATGCCTAGTCAATTAACCACATTTTAACATCCTTAGTTAAGACCCCTGAAAATTAGCCTCTTTTAAAGGAAGGTAAATCTGCTGCAACTTTGGAGAATGCCTTTTATACATTATATTAAAAAAGACTACTTATGTGCTCAGGACCAGTATCTAAACATCACCATATCTTTCGGGATGCTTTGTAGCACTTGCCTTGCATTAAAAAGTTAGTTGGTGGGGCTAAAATAGGTTGAGTTTCTTCTACTTAAATTCTCATTTCACCCATTACCCAAAAAAGTATTTTAAAAATTATACTAAACTAGAAGGCTGTTCTGGTTTTCTATGTCCCTTTCCTTGCTGGCCTTTTTAGTTTTATTTTACAAGCTCCCACCTTGTATAGTAAATGCACTGTGGTTCATTACTTCCAGTCTAGACCATGAGAAAAAGTGAAGTGGCACTGTTACAAAATGTCACTCAAATTATAATTTTAACACCACCAAAGTCTCTAATATTCAGAGTACAAAACTGGTAAACTTCAGCAATCTGAATATCAGCCAAAAAAAAAAGCCCAAATCTTTGAAAACAAGTATTCTCAGTTAAGAGCTTCATCCAATTTCTCTCTGAGAACAGGAATAAGAATTCCTTGATGTTAGGAGATGTGGTTATTTGGTTTGGCTACCTTCCTGAGAACTATTTTTGTTAACTGAACTGGTAGCCAAAGATCTCCCCTAAATTAAGCAACTCCCTCTGATATTTCTCTCCTTTCCCAAACTGCATTTATGTTCTTTTCTCTCCATTATCTCATCTAATTTCAAGCCTTTGTTTCTATCATGTTCCCCCTTGTCTCTTCACCTTTAAAAAGGGAAAATGAGAAGTTAATCTTCCAGAACCTTTTGTTTTCTCTCATTTCAAAAAATATTATACCCCAGCAGTTCTCCTTCAAGGCAAAGGAGCCTGATTTCAGGTATTTCCAGGATCCAACACCACTTCTTTATTTGGCCAGAGTCCCATAATCACTGAAATGCAAGAATGAAAAGAATCTAAATAGGTCATTCAGTCCAATTCCCTACACTGAGTCAGGTCTACCTTTTAATCTCGATTATATCTGACCAGGGGCGGCCCATGACTATAGGCGGACTTGGCTGCCGCCTAGGGCGCCGCTGTGCCCGACGATGATGTCACAGGGCGCCCGATGATGACGTCAGTCCATTGACGGCCCTGCAGGCGGGGGCCCCGATTGCGCGTTCCGCCTGGGGCGCCAGCTGCCGCAGCCAGCCTCAGGCCACTCCTGTATCTGACAGTATTTTGTCTAATCTATTCTTAAAAACCTTCAATGACAGATTCTGCAATCTTCCAAAGTAACTTGTTCTGATGCTTCCCTATCCTTGCCATTATGAAATTTTTCCTACTGTCTAACCTAACTTTCCCTTGTTGCTATCAGTAAATGAAATTGATGTAATCTTAATCTGATTATTGTTGTTGTTCCTATGTACTCTACTGAAGCAGCACAATGTGATGCCTCTATAAAAAAAATTCCTTGTGGAAAAACCAAACCACCACAAAAGTATGAGAAAATGCAGGTTCCTTTTATCTCATTTAGAGTTGAAACCTCAGAATATAATTTACTCAAGAAACTTCTGTCAAGTATATCCAATACAACCCTGGTCAGTAGTCTAAGGGTATCCCTTCTGATCATTGTTTAACAGATTTTTCTATCACCTAGCATTTTGACGTCTTACGGTCTCTTCATTTAATAACTTCATCAGTAATGCTTCCTCTTTCTCCTTATTAGATGGTATCAAAATTAGAATTGTACATGGCCATCAATACAAAACCACAAGTTTCAATTCTCTTCTTGCTGAACAAGGCCTGGTCTTCACTTAAAACTTAGATCAAACTATCTGTGCCAGATAGGGAGCATGAAAAATTAACACCATTGATAGATGTAGTTAAGTTCTAGGATAGACACTGCAAGGTTGACAAAAGAAATCTTCTGTTGATCAAGTTATCAGCTCTCAAAGGGGTGGATTCACTACAGCAGTGCAAAAACCCCTTACCTCACTGTAGCTAGCTGTCTGCATTACAGCATTGTCATGGTAGCACTTGGACTGTAGACATAACCCAGTGCAGTAATTTATATTCGCTCACAGCACTGCATTAGGAGTTCAAAATGGCAAACAAAGGCAAAACCTAAAGGAATCTATCCTTGTTTCTTGAAAACGAGTTTAGAATATGATTAGTTATGTACAAATAGTGATTTGTTTTTTCTACACTAAAATGTACATACTTCTTTACAATTGCATAAAAACTAATGCAGCTAATTTCTTTCCAAAGTAAAGATTCTTAAAGATTTAACAGATTATGTAAAGTAAAGTACTTAAAATCTAATTGAAGTCAGCTGCAATGAGCCATCAGCATCTACTGAAAGCCACACAGCCCAGCTCTGTGAGGGCCCAGAAAACCTGTTCTTAGCGTTAAGTCTAGATTGTTTTCAATGGGGGTGGCTCTTACTCACTCAGCACAACTTTAAGCCTTATTCGGCAGCTTTCATAAAGTCTGATACACTCAGAATCCAATCAGATACCTATTAAAAATGGTCCATACCTCATTCCTCCAAAGAATGCTATGTTCCCTACTAGATTTTTCTATAACCCTACTGGCTTTGAGTCACTTTTATCTTTAAAGACCTTCTATGGGAAAGCAAATACAGAGCCTATTCTCAATAAAATCAAGCCTGCAGGGAACATCCTACCAATTTTCCATTTGATATTTCCTTCGATACAAAAATCCAGAATGCAAATTCTATAATTGGAAAAAAAAAGTACCACCCTTTCCCCAAAAAAGTCTCTAGAGCCATTATTTTCCTCTAAATCAGGGGTGGGGAACCTTTTTTGGATTGGGGGCAACTGACCCACACACAAAAATTAGTCGGGGGGGCTGCACATAAGTAAGAAGCAAAGTGAGAAGCCCCTGATTGAGAAGGAGAAAGACACTCCCCACATTCCCCTTGCACACCAAAGCCTAGTGGGGCCTAGGCTAGTAAATTTTGTGTGCTCCAGCTCTGCGGGTGGGTGGCTCGGGGAGAGGGGCTGGAGCACCAGTGCAGGCTCCCCAAATGCTGAGCCTCGGGAGCCAGATTGAGACAAGCTGGGGGCCGCATTTGGCCCCCCCAGGCCTGAGGACCCCCACCCCTGCTCTAAATTTAGAGTCTTACAAACTAAAAGATAAAATCTCTTGAAGCTTGGAACTTCTGAAAAACTCCTAAAAAGTATTTACTGTGGTACTACTGGTGCCAGGATAGGCCAGTTTTCATGTTTCCTGTGAGCCAGTTTTGCCCCCAGCTCAGACTGCAGCAGCCACATTGCACCTAGATTATATAGCTCAAATTGGACTCTGCAGGGTGCAGAACAGCTGAGGTGCAAATTTGCTTCAGCCACACCACTTCCCTTCTTCACGTCCTGCCTCCTCTCCATCTCAGAACATCCCTTGCACCTGGGACTGTTGAAGAAGGCAGCTTTGCAGCTGGGCACACAATACTACTATATTGGGGGTATTCTCCAGGCAGCCCATATGCCTGCCCTGTACTGCCCACCTGGCGTAAAGAGGATTCAGGGTAATAACTAACACAGCTCCAAAGGAATGTCTACACTGCAATTAGAAACATGCTGATGGCCTGTGTTCGCTGTCTCAGATTCATGGGAATGTTTAACTGGAGTAGAGATGATTGGGCCGAAGCCCGAGCTCGAACGTATACATGATAATTAAACAGATAATTAAACAGTCCGAGTCAGCTGGCATGGGCCAGCTGCAGATATCTACCTGCAGTGCGGACATATCCAAAAAAAACCCCTATGCCCATCTCTCCTGTGAACTGCTAGATGCATGTGTTTATAAAAAGCTGTTCAGCCGAAAAATTCTAAGATGCCCTGGATTCTTAGTGTTATTAGGCAGCAAGTTTCAATGTATTCTAAGGACCCATCTGCTCTGGGCCAGGAAGACTATGGAAGCAATGTTTCATCCCTGTTCTATCAAACCAGCTTTCTACTACGGCCGGGTTCTCAAACTTCATTACACTGAAGTTTGGACAATAAAAATTACTACACACCCCGAGAGAGAGGACTGAAGCCTGAACCAGCCTGAGCCCCCCTGTGTAGGGGCCAAAGCTGAAGCCTAAGAGTTTCAGCCTAGGCAGGGGGCCCCTAACCTGAATCCCAATGCCCAGGGCTGAAGCCCTCAGTCTTTGGTCCCAGGCCCCAGCAGATCTAAGCCACTCGGAGGTCCCAACCCACAGTTAGACAACTACTGTATTAGAGTCTGGTCAGCTAACATTAAACCCCCTAGACCACAGCATTGTTTCTAAACATGCTTCCAACACAATGTTCTAGCCTTGTGTCATTACTCGTGATTCTAATATACATTTCCCCCCTATTTACCCTGACAAACATTTAATGAGTTGCTATGCTGTTTCCAAATATTTCAGCTGAGCATGAGTGTACCTAGATGATTAGAGTAGCTATAGACATCATAATTTTCAACAATGGTATATATAACGATACTTCTAGTTAAATATATTGTATATGATAAATACCTAAAGTTTTAAAGTTGCCTTGATTTACTACTTTTATTGTGGGAGTGACAGTAACCCCCAGTCATGATCAGAGGCTCCCTTATGGTAAGTATTGTAGAAAAATATTGGAAGAGAGTCCCTGCATAAAAAAAAATCATAATATTAAGTGCACAAAGTATGTCTCTCTTACAAAAATAATCCAAACAGCTGAACAGAATTTCCTGAAACTTAAAAAAAAAGAGCATATTTGAGACTAACCATGAGAATTAAAAGCTGGAAATCACTGGAAAAATCTAAGTGAAAAGGAGGATTATAGTGACAATTCCCCAACCGACTGCAATCCCAGTTCTTATTCTTTAGACTGTCAAATGAGATGGCATGAGTAGAAATCAATTAACCTATTGATTTTTATATGGACTAGCTCAAAGCAAATTCCATTTATATTTGGCCTAAGTATTGAATAATTCTTTATCTCTACCCAATCAAGTTAATCACAGTATACGTGCACTATATTTGACATTTAAATGTCAAGACCCCTTTTTTGTATGTATTCTTTACACCTCTGCAAAACTAAATTCTTCCTATTAACAGCTGAAGTCTGAGGTGGTCTCACACAGCCTGACACTGTTACCATTGCATTTCACTGGGATCACACCTTTAGAGTAAAGTACAATTTTGAATTAAAGGTGACAAAGTTAGGCACTCGGTTATTACTCGGCTAAATTGTTAATAGCTTCAATGGGAGTTTGCCTGAGTAAGGAGTTCAGACTTTGACCATAAAGCAGCTCATCTTCCTAAGAACAATTCACTAAATAGTTACAAATATCTACATAAAAGCCTATAGCAGCGTGGCCAAACTTATGGTTCGAGCCACATATGACAGTCTTCAGAAGTCTGGGACAGGACATATCTGCTGGGGCTTGGGCCTTCAGCCCTGCAGGAGGTGCCTACTGGGGCTCAGGGCTTCAGCCCTGCAAGGAGGAGGGACTAGATCGGAGCTTCAGCCCCAAAGAAGGCACCTGCCTGGGCTCATGGCTTCAGCTGCTGCCTCTCCTCAGGGAGGTAAAGCAGAAACCCTTCCCTTTAACTCCCAGGTCTTTGTCAATAGCTCTCCCCACAGTGCTAACAACTGGGTGATGAAGGGAGGAGCCACTGAGGGAAAGAGGGGAAGTGTGACTCAAGCTCTTGGGAGGGCATAACTTTTAAACTATGCCCCCCCCTCCCCTCCCCCAATTACGGGCAGCAGCCTTCTCTGGCAGAAGCTCCTAACCACACCACCATGCCACAGGGCAGATGTCCGGAGCTCTGCCCCCCTCTGGTGGGTGGAGAACAGTGGGTGTGGAGGGCTCTAGGAGCTGCACTTAGGCTATGCTTACACTGGAAAGATTGGCGAAATAGTTGTCGACGAGGGACGCATGAGAGTAAACGACTAACCATTTAACAGATAAGCAGATGCTTATCGATTAACAGTGTCATTTACATTCAGCAAAACCTCCTCCCTGGGAGCTGAGCTGGGCGGGCAGGGGCTGGTAGACCCGCTCCCAGGGAGACTTTGTTGCAGGCTCTGCAGTATAAAATTCCAGCTGGGGCCAGGATTCCACTGGAGTCCCTCTGGGCTGCAGCTGAGGCACTGTCAGGCCACCCCCAACCAGGCAGGGTCCCACTGGCTGATGCAGGCACAGCCCTGCCCTGCTGCCACCCACTCAGCCAGGGCAACTTCAGTCTGCCACAGTTGGCCATGAAACTAGTTATCCAATAAGCATTCTGGTAAACCGAATGCTTACCGGGTAACCAGTTAGATCCCTATTTAGTATAAGAGGAAGAAGACTTGGATGCAGATGACAATATGAGTGACAGGGACAGCAGCAAAGTTGAATTGCATTTGGCTGTTGCAGAGCAGCTGTGCAGAGGAGTGTCATTTTTGGAGTAGGGACACTAACACTGAATAGTGGGATTGCATTGTCACAAAGGTGTGGTTACAGAACTTTTGGATGCATAAAGCAATCTTCCTGGACCTTTGTGCTGAGCTGGCCTCTGAACTGTAGCACAAGGAAACCCAAATGAGAGCTGCTCTCTCCGTAGAGAAGCGTGTTGCCATTGCTTTGTGGAAACTGGCAGCTCCCAAATGCTATGCTTCAGCTGCAAATCAGTTTGGAGTAGGGAAGTCTACCATTGTGGCAGTGCTTATGCAAGCGTGCAGGGAAATAAATCACATTTCACTTCCCATCACAGTGCCATCCCACCTTGTCACAGAGCACATCAACTGGAGGGGCACTTTTCAATGGTGCTTCAGGCATTTGTGGATCACTGGGGGCTTTTCACAGACATAAATGAGGGGTCTGGAAAAGTGCATGATGCACGTTCCTTCAGGAGCAGTGGCCTGTACAAAGAGCTGAAGGCTTTCAAATGCAGGGACTTCAATTTTCTGATCTGGAAACACAGTGGGGGATGTGGAAATGCCCACAGTGATCCTTTCAGCCCTGACTCATGGACTCATGAAACCCTTACACGGAGCACTTGGACAGCAGTAAGGAACGGTTCAATAACAAGCTAAGACGATGCTGCATGGTTGTTGAATGTGCATTTGGCACACTGAAAGGAAAACAGAGGTTTCTCTATGGCAGGCTGGTCCTTTCTGGAGAATCATATCTGCAGGGTAGTGGCTGCATGCCATTGCTTACATAATTTGAGAGAGTGTAAGGGTGAAATTGTTCGCCTGTGAATTGAACAATGAGACACTGCGCCTGCGCACACATTTTGTATAGCCAGATACTTGTGTTGTCAGAGGAGTCCACAGGGTGGCCATCAATATCAGGGAAACTCTGAGCAACCACTTTGACAATGAGGGGCACTGACAGTTCTGTGAGGTTGCTTCCCTGCCTCATCCTACTGCTCATCCTGAGTGAGGCATTCCCATGAAACCAAGGGATGTTACAGGCTTCCACAGGGGCCAGAGCAATTGGCGTGGGTTGCGTCACACAAAATAAACTTATGGAAACCTGCATCACATTTGTCTTTATTGATGTCTTTCTGTCAGGATGCTCAGTGATAAGGGATAGTAAGGGTTATTGGAAAACTTCACAATGGTGTTAACATCTAGCTATCAAAGTCACAACTACTTTCACGAGCAGTGGAGTGTTCTGGGAAAAAACCATAACCTGATTATGAAAAGGAGTGTATGGGTGCAGAGGGAGGGTTGCTATGAAAAGAATTCTACATGTGCAGATAGGGAAGCCTTTGTCCTTTTTGCGCTGCATCTTGATAGGACACTTTAGCATCTCATTTTGGTCTTCCATGAGCTTTAGCATGCACTCTATTCTGACTTGCATCTCCCCAGCTTTCCTTTCCTCTGTTGGAAGCAATGAATGCTGCACAACAACCTTGACTAAATACATTCATGTCCTCAGAGGTTTTTTTCTTAACTGCACGAGTCTGTCTTCAGGGGAGCATGCCTGACTTCAAGGTCTGGTCTGGAAAAGTAACCATTAATAATTGAATGACTATACTTTTCCTGATAAAGATTGTAACATTTCAGTAACATGCACATCTCTGAACAAAAGCCGCCACTTTTCTTCTTACCCTAGAGGTAAACACAGATCTCTCCTGATTCTGATCATGATGAGTTTTAAAGGTAGGGGGAAGGAGGAAGGAGGTTTGGGCACGGGTCCCCAAGAAAGTACAGTCTGCATTTGTGCAGCAGGTCTGCATGGAAACAATATGTAATTATCCTGCACTTGTCCCCAGGCTGCCATTACTCTAACTGACATATCCCTGCTGAAGATTAACAGACATATCTGAGCTCTGCTTCTGGATGCATGCGGGGGGTACCCTGCTCCTTATACAGCCAAACTCTGTGAAGCCTTGGTTCCAGCAGCACAGTAGAAGGAATGGTTTGGGAGAGCGTCATACCACAGCGGTGGGGAAATGGCAATCCTGCCATGGAATCTCTGAGAGAAAATTGTAAGTACCTCAAAAAGCTTTGGCATCATCTCCCAGCAAGATTTTATTGATACTTGGATGTATGTCAATGCCCTCTTTGGACATAACACAGACCCAGTCAGGGCTTAGCCAGCTCACAGAAATACAGCCTCTGGGCACCCTGCATTGCCGTCCCTGGCCCCACCGCCAGTTGCAAGAGCAACTTCCTATGCCACCACTCACCCCACTGCAATACACAGCAACTCACTGCCCCAAGCCGCTGCCACCTCCCTCCTGGCTGCAATAGAGCAACTTACCCTACAGCTCTTCCCTTGCTTCAAGCTCCATGTCCAGTTGCTGAGACTCCTCAAGACTTGAGAACAATTCCTGGCAGCCTGCTGCACAAGTGGACCCCATAGAGAGCCCCTCCTCCTCGTCTGCTTCCACCTCTTCATCAAGAACTTCTGAATCTGGGTTATGTCCTGTTTCTGACTCTGTGCTACGGGAAGTATCCACAGTATCCTTGGCTGTGGATATGAGATCCCCACCCAGGATTGCATCCAGTTCTTTATAAAAACGGCATGTTTTGGGTGCGGCACCAGACTGGCTGATTGCCTCCTTAACCTTCTGGTACAACTGCAGAAGTTCCTTTATCTTGGTTCTGTATTGCAGGGTGTCTTGATCCTACCCCTTCACACAAACAGCTTTGGAAACGTGACCATGAATGTTTCAGTTCCTATGGGTCATTCCAGCTGTGACTGCTCTGATTCTTCACCCCACACACTGATAATATCCAAAAACTCCAAGCACTAGAGCATCTTGAGCCACAGCTACCCCTGTTTCCCTGAGAAAACGCCATGAGGACCACTAGACAATGATCCAGACAGCAGGAAATGGATGTTAAAGTTCCTGGGGTTTGCAGGTGGAAGGGGAACATCTGTTTACATGGCTGAAGAGCAAAGGACTTCAAAGTGCTGGCCAGAGTGATTTATCGGGCATTGTGGGAAACATCCGAGTTCAATAAACTTGAAAAAACCTTACTGCAGTACACACTACATGACTGTCAAAAGTAAGGGAGGGGGAGAGACTAAAGTCCTCATGGAGGTGGAAGCCGTTGGCAAAACTGGGCTTTTGCCACATTGCAATGTGAATTTTGTGGTGACAAAACTTGCCAGTGTAGACAAGCCCTTTAACTGTTAGAGTACCACACGTAGCTCACGAACTGCAGTTTGACTATCCCTGGCTTATAGGTTTGTCAACTGCCACAAGTAGATAATATATTTTTCTAATACTAAAACCAACAGCCTTTCAGAATAGTCAAAAGGCTGATACCTTGCCTGCCTACCTAACCACCAACTGGTACTTAAGCAAAACAGCCATATACTGACAGAAGGAATCAGGCTGGTCACAGATGATCCATACCTCAAAGTAGATCAATAAGCCTCTCATTCCTTGAAAATATGACTCTTGCAAATACTTACATATATTTTGCATCTGATCTGATAATGAAAAAAGCCTCCAAATGGTTGTGCATCCAATGAATTCTGTAAGTGTACAAACTGTCTCTTCAGTGGCCAATGTTTGTGTAGTTGATAGATGCACAATCTGTGAAGTGCATCACCTTTAAATGAACAAATTGTAACCCTTCACATCTAATCCTTTACAAAATTAGCTTACGATAAGCCTTCCAGTATAGAAAATATTTATCAGTAAGAACTTGCCAGAAAAAAGTAAAGAAATTTTACACTTCTCTGCATCCACCTCATCAGTAGTGCTAGTCAAGTCCCGATTGGAAGCCACTTACAGCTGACCAACAGGAGAGTTGCAAAAACAACATTAGAGTAATCCTTTTACTCTGCCACAAAATGCACACAAATATTTTAGAAAATTAGCGAAAACCTAGAAGTTTAAATGGCTTTCATAGAATTATGTTTTTATTTTGTATGGTTGGGACAAAGTGAGGCTGAGAATCCCTGCAATGCCCCAATTTTTACAACCCTCCCCCAAAGCTTATAATGATCCTACATGGGGTGGACATGCACCTTCCTGAACTAGATACCACTGCTCAACTATGTGGAAGTAAAGGGACTACTCTACTTTCAAAAATTGTAGGAGCAAGGTCTCTCTCGAGATCAGAATATTCCAACAAAAGGTTATATAGTGCAACTAGGCTGCTGGGCAGGCCCTACCAAGATGCTTAAGTCCATTTTGCTGAAATTTCAGTTCTTAAAACAGAGTATTAAACTGAGTTTAAGCCAATGTATAGGCCTATAATACTACCGAATGACTTCTTGGGAGTCATTAAAACCTCATGTAAACATGTATTTAGTAGGGATGTGACAGTGTAACCGTTTGAACGGTTAACTGATAAGCATGAGCTGTATTCAAAGCCTGCAACATGGACTGGCAGCTGGCTCCCTGGGAGCTGGGCCAGGAATGGCTTAAAAGCTGGCTCTCGGCACACGCTGGCTCCCAGAGAGATGGCTGCCACCTCTGATACTGAGGCAGCAGAGCAGCGTAGGAGTCAACTCCCCGGGAGCGGGGAAGCAGATGGGAGTCAGTATGCACCAGGAGCCATCTTAAAAGCCAGTTCCTGGTGCACACCAGCTCCTGGGCAACCTGCTACCACTCCATGCTGCTGCATCTGTATCAGAAGCTGCAACGCGGGGTAGTAGCCAGCTCCCTGGGAGTAGAGTGGCAGGCAGGAGTCAGTGTGCACCAGGAGCCAGCTTAAAAGCCAGTTTCTAGTGCATGCCAGCTCCCAGGAGCCATCTGCCATCCTGCGCTGCAGGCTCTGCAATACAAAGCTTATACTGCAGAGCCTGCAGTGCAGCCAGCTCCCCGCGCACACTAGCTGCCAGCCCAGCTCCCAGTGAGCCTGCAGCATGTAACTTCTAAGATTTTTCACAATTACCTAATTAACCGCTTTTTAACATCCCTAGTATTTAGCATATGTACTAAGACTACTTTAATTATAAAAAATTAGCTGATGTGTTTGCAACGGATCTTAAATATGTAGTATTTCCCAAATGCCTCCAAGTATAGAAAATTATTACACAGTTAAAAATAGAGTATCATAACATTTGCAAAATTCAATGAAAACATAATTTCTTGAAATAGGGAGCAAATACTGTGCCACCTTACTCAGTAAAAAGTGAAAATGCCCTTTCAGTTAGCCAGAGTTTATCAACTAAGATACACAGAAAAGCCACAAAAATATCTTAAAAAAATAACTTAGAACTACCAAGAGTCTAGGACTATGTCTAATTCAGAGACTATGCCAGCACAGCTACGCTGACACAGCTGACTGCAGGACTTTTTCCAATCAATGTAGGAACACTACCTCCCTGAGCGACATGAGAAAAGCACTTTCCTTTTAACATAGCTGCAGCCGCACTTAAGGTTTTATTGGCATAGCTCTATCAGTTAGGAATCAGTGGTCTTTTTTTTCCCCACATCCCTGACTGACAGTGATATGCCGATACAAGTTTTAAGCATGGCCCAAGCCTAGTTTTTATCTGCCCACTCATTCATGTAAAAATGATCAGAAGCTGGCTGAGGCTGATCATAACATTTTGTTATAAACCATGCTATATTACATTAAACCTTCTTCATTTTTAAATATTATTAGAGCACATTAGTGGTAATGAAACGGTAACATTCTAACCAGAGTATCACTGCTTGAAGATGGCAGCACAATAGACCAACATTCCCTGCAAGCTGTGCGCTTGTGCAGTCGCTCAGGAGCAATTCAAATGCTGCTCAGCTGGTTAGCAGAGCACCCATGACTAGGTTGTTTCTACTGCCTGTGCACATGTCTCAGCGCCCATAAAAAATTACTCCGCACATGGAAGGAAAAAATCCACACATGGAAAGAAGAAATTAGAGGGAACATTGCAATAAACTAAGACCATCAAGCTAATAACATGGTAAAATGTTATTCTATTTCCTTACTTTAAATGCGGAGTTCTACACTCTCTCAGTTAAATATTCCCAAATTATAGTACTAGAAATCCATGTAGCACATATCTTAATTTGCATCCACATGACCCTTCTCTCTTGGGTTAAGCCACCTCTCCCTTCTGCACTGTAATAGATCCGTTTTCTCATGCAGAATTAAAAAAAAAAAAACCCACAACTATTGCAGGTTTTGTGAACTGTCAAATGAAAGCATTAGATGTGTGAGCAAATTTACTATAACTATATGTCAAAATTTTATTTACAAAAGTCTGTTTGAGTTACGAGGAGGAAAAACATAAGAAAAACATTCAAAATGTAAACAACCCAAAAATTTTACAAGTTTGTATAATCTCAAACTTTCTTAAAATAACCTTCTCTAGCTTAACTCTACAACTGCAAAACTGTCGAACAAAGAATTTTGGTGACAGTTAAATGGACATTAATGGTCAAAGTTGGACATGAATAATGTCTTGATCTTAGCTATGGAGAGGCTACTGTGGTTTCCCCACCTAACGTGGCAGATGATGTACATCAAGGATGGGCAACCACGAATAGTGAACGGGCTGCATGAGTGGCCCTTCTTCATCTTAGCGGGCCACAGCAGCCCGCAGCCAACCGGGGTTCCACCTGAGACTCTTCAGTCCTTCTGTCTGCCTCCCACCACTTTCAGAGCATGCAAATCACCTGATCTGTGCTCCACCTCTGTCCTCCCAGAGCTGGAATGCTGTGAATGAACACCTGGTATTGTGGCATGGTGCAGCATGCTAAATAACCCCCTTTCACATCAACAACCTGATGCTAATAAACCCTTCCTATTTCCAACTAGCTTAGTCTGTTGCCTTTCCCCTAGTGCAGGGGTGGGGAACCTAAGGCCCTGGGGCCAGATGAGGTTTAGGGCCTTCCCCACCATTGGGGAGCCCGTGCTAACACTTCAACTCCCCCCCCCACACACACACTGCTGTTTATATTTTTTATGCTTCTTGGCCACTGCCTGGCCCCTTCTTGACAGCGCTACCAAATCCCATGCTCTTGGCCAGCCCTTTCGTAGAAGTTTTACAAAAGGGAGAAGTGAGCTCTGAGTAAGTTAAAAAAAAAAAAGAAAAAAAAAAGCTTTCATGCAGACATCTCATTGACAGTTGCCAAAATTTCTTGAATCAAAAAAGCTTTGTGGTTTTTTGGAGTTAAAATTATTAATCCCTTAAAAACTGCAGAAAGCATTTTAAGAGCTTCTGATATGGGACCTCTGTGCATTTATAACATACATTTCTGAGGCTTTAACTCAATTGCAGAAATTCACTTAACATGGAAAATATGTGCGTGTTGTGTACAAAAATACATGCCAACTTTCCATAAGTGGACTTTCACAGCCTAAATAAAATATGGGGCCTTATAATAAATGCTATGATTTAAAATGCTAATAATCTTGCATGATATCTATCCATTGATCACATCTCCAACTGTGAAGCACTAAAACTGGATTAGGGAAAGGAATGCAAAGCAGTACATTAGGTAGAGCCAGACCACGGGAGGGCAATAATTTTTGACTGGGGCCAATTCAGAAATTTTTGAAGTGGCCCCAGGCTGCCCTAGAAGGGGCAGGTTCGGGATACTTCCATGCTTCCCCATCCACAGACCCTGATTGGTCTGGGGGTGTTGGAGTACGCAAAATTTTTGAAACCTTCCCCCCCAGAGAACCACCAGCTGTTCTTAACAGCTGGCGGTTCCTTCTAGGTACCTGTGCCCCTGGCAGTGGGAGGAGACTTCACGCACTCCCTCCTGCTGCCCCCAGGTTAATCAGGGCCTGGGGAGGGGGAACATGTGAAGTCTCTGGCTCTCTGCCCCTGCCCTGCAAGGGTGCTCTGCACTTAGAGTTAACTGCCAGCTGAGCAGCAGCTGTGAATTTAAGCACTGAGCCCTTTGCAGGGCAGGAGAAGACTTCATGCACTCCCCTTCGCCCCAAGCCCTGACTGGCCTAGGGTAGCATGCAAAGTCTCCTCCCACCCTACCCCCATCCAGCAAGGAGCATGTGGTGCTTAGAAGCGCCGCACCCCTTGCAGGGTAGGAAGAGACTTTGGGTGCTTCCTCTCCCCGCCCTCAGGCCAACCAGGGCTTAGGGGTGGGGACCAAGCATAGAAGCACCGCACACTTCCCCCCCCCCCCCAACTCCAGGTCAATCAGGGCTTGGGGGAGCACATGAAGTCTCCTCCTGCCCTGCAAGGAGCACACAGCGCTTAGAAGCACCATGCACTCCTTGCAGGGTGGGGACAGGGCAGGAGGAGACTCTGCGTGCTTCCCCTCGCCCCCAGACCCTGATTGGCCTGGGGGCGGGAAGAGTGGCAGGGCCTTGGTGGGCCAGATCAACTCGCTTGGCAGGCCAGTTCCAGCCCGCCAAGGCCCTTTCGCCCACCTCTAAGCTAGACTAACCATTGCAGAGGTTCAGTTTGAGTCTACTCTGTGTACCTTAGTATGAATTAGGGATGTAATAACGTAGTCGATTAGCAAAAACGTATAGGTTAATGCTATAGACTACACACATTCCCCCCCACACACACACGCCAGTAAATTTAGCAGGCTGGCCAGCAGTGTGGCTCAGTCTTGGTTTGAAACAAGTCAGGACCTACCCTGCTGCAGCTCTGCATTAAAGTGTATTAGGAGCCAGGCAGCCCGGCTCAGTTCCGGCTCACACCGGGTCTGGGAGCTCAGATCCTCCCCACACAGGCAGGTGACAGGCAGCTGGTCCATGAGGGGAGCTGATTTTTAAACTGACTCCCCTCATGGACCAGCTCCCTCCTGGCACCCTGATACAGAGGCAGCAGTGCAGAGTGGCATGGCTCCGTCGACGGAGCCATGTAAAGTAGTTTACCTGACATAGTCAATGAAGCAGGGATTTAAATAATCCCTGCTTCATTAAAATAAAAATGGCCACCGTGCTGTGCCGACAATCAGCTGATCCAGCACAGCAGGGCGGTCTAGATGCGGATCGGTCGACAAGGGAAGCCTTTGTTGACCACTCCGTTATGCCTCGTTTCACTGACTATGTTGGGTAAACTACTTTACATGGCTCCGTCGACGGAGCCATGTAGTCTAGACACACCCCCAGGGACTATAGATTAGTCAACTAACTGATAAGAATTCTTGAGGTTACTCAACTATTCAATTAACCGATATTTAACATCCCTAGTATGAATGTCAAAATTACATAGCTTCCATGTCAAAAGATTTTACAAGCATTCTTGAATCTAGCCTAAAAACTCCCTTCTGGAGTACATAATTTATTCTCATGTTAAAAATTTTAAAAAAACAACCCACCATGTGACCCAGGCAAGGTTCAACTCTATGAGAGAATCATGAATGAAACCCAGATCTCGGGACCGTCTGCTTCCTGAACTACAAGGCTAGTCTCATTAGATTTTAAGGCTTCAAGTATTTTCTTCTCAAACTGAATCTATGTCAATACAAAATATTACCTCTGAATATTAACATTGGTCAACTGCAAAAAAAAAATGTACAGAACAAAGGAAATCTATGGGGAAAGCAATTACTTATGTAATAGTATGTATACAATCCTATACGCTAAAGAAAAAAATTGAACCTTCCTTCAGAAGTAATGCACTCAATCAGCCGGGCTGTCTGGACCAGGAATATCATCTAGGTACCCATGATTTGTATGTATCACGAAAATTACATGACAAGATGAACAACAGAGTACTTGTAAATTACTATATTCTGCAGGCAGAGAAAGCAGTGAACAGCACACAAGCTCTTGGGCACAGGGGCTATCTTTGGCTTGTGTTTGTACAAATCTAGAACGGGGTTCTGCTTCATGACTGGGAATCGTAGGCATTATAACAACACTATGATAATAACGCATGTTGCACTATGAACAAAAATCTTCATTTTCTTGGGTTTTGTAATAGAAGGTTAAGCATCTGGGGTTTTATATACACTGCAGGGTCTTACAAAGTGATAGTAGTGCCTAATGCATTATGCTGGCTACTGCATGCCATATAGCAGCACCACTAAAGCTTTGCTGCTCTAGGGGAAGCAGTATAGCCACTCTTTGTCCACAAGAGAGAGTTCTCCCACCAACAAAACCAAACCATCCCTAATGAGGAGTGGTATTTTTGTTGGTGAGAGATGCTCTTGTGCCAGCCAAGGCTGTCCACACTGGCACTTTTCATCGGTAAAACTTTTGTCCATCAAGGCGTATTTTCTTAACACCCCTGAGTAACAGAAGTTTTACCAGTGAAAATGCAGTGTAGACAAAACCTCAGAGGGATGTTAAACTTATTCAGGTGAGGTGACTTTTTTTTGGGGGGGGGGGGTGTAAATCTTGGACTGTTTAACCTTGGAGGCATTTCTTCCAGTTTTCGAAGCTGTTTTCTCCATTTTAAACAGTACATTGGATTTACTAATCATTTTTTTCTTCCTCGCTTCTAGAATATCCAGATCTCAATATTTTTACTTCCCAACATTTACCACTGTGAACCCAGTTTAACAAGGCTTCTTCAAACTTGGAAACACTACATTCTTTTTTTCAAAAAAGAAAAGATCTGATAATATAAAATACCAAAAGTAGTTACCTGCCCATGCAGTATTATAGTCTCATCTATCTTTATATTTCAGTTCTTCCTCTAATATTCAAGCAAAGTAAACAGCCTGTACACATCAAGGATGCACCCAGCGTTCAACTTCAATATGCAAAAAGAAAAAAGATGCATAGTAGTCTCCTTTTTATAAATGGACTGATCCAAGCGATTCAAGTGGAGAGTGAATAAAGCGTAAATCCAAATGCAAATGGCTCCATTTCAGTAATAGCGTGAATAAACCCCCACAGAAGGCTTCATTGCTAGCAGCAAACTCCACAGAGTCCAGATGAAACAGCAGGAAGAACACAGGGCAGATAATCCTGTAAAATTACCCCAGTGGAAATGTTGATAAATTCCCAATTACGAGACCTGCTCTAGGATGAAAAAAATGCAAGATACAATAAAATTACCAATCAACACTTGCAAACCTTCACACATAAACCAGACAATTACCACGCGTATTCCTACATTCTTTGAAATTTTTTTAATCTGATACCCATCACAGTGAAATCCAGATAAATAAAATAACCTCCTGAAACAAAACAAAGGAAGAACTGAACTACCATTACTGGTTATAAATCAATTGCCTTCCTAGAGAGTCATATTCAAGCAATTTTTGTCTCTACGTTACTAATATATTTTAGATCAAAAGAACTTAAGCCATTTTTCTTTTTGTCCCCCTCCCCCAATATTAAGATTGGATGGGACAACGAAGCCAGTTTCACAAGAATATTTTTTTTTAATTTACAGACATTATTGATCAGATTATGTAAAATCTTATCTCTAAAATATAAATTTGGAGCCAAATACAGGAATTGCCATGTAAGAGGTTTGCTAACCTCATAGTGGGATACATGGCAACTTAAAATTCTTCACATTTGAAAGCATATAGTGTAGAGAAAATAGATCTTGCATCTAGTTCACAACTGCTTACTTCCTGTATGTTTGTCTCAGAGTCTGACAAATACAATAGCAATCGCTCACCAAACCCCCAATTACAAAAGTAATTGCCTGCTCATGAGCTTAGTAACCCTATCAATTGGCTATTATTATAATATTATTATTATCATCATTATAATGATTAAAGATATACACACGTCTTTTCATATAAACACATTGCATAAACTTGTCTTTGGAGTATGTTTCCCAGTTCCCCATTGTTTACCCCCTACATGTGTGTCTCCCACAGTCTCATTGGCCCAACCACTTATCTGCATGTCACCACAAGTCCTGCCCTCCCCAGTCATTTCATTGGACAGCATGGTTGACAATCACCCTCTAACACTCTTCCTTTCTATTTCAGATAGATCTAAGCAGTTGCTGCTGTGGCCTCCTTATTGCCAGCTAGGCCTCAGTTTTCAGACTATCAGCAGCAAATGCAAGGGTGGGCTTCTCTCGGAGCAGAAAACAGATTTTGTTTACAACCAATTTTACTTGTTCACAAAATAAGGTTTATAAAAAGAAATACATCAGCTTTAAATGAATTCAAGTCTCTCAATGCAGAGGGGTAGACTGATGGAAAATTGTGGTCTGATTGTAGATGGACAATTATCATACTGATGTCATCTCCTTCTGTCTTCATGTTTAATTATTTTAAATTCAATTACACAGGAAAAACGCTTTTAAACGTCCAAATGCCATTATACTAATTTCAAGTCTATTGTCACTGCCTCTTAATTGCTTTATCAATGCATATAAGCCTTTGAAATGAGAATAAACCTACTTCCTCTGAAAGAAGCCCCCACCTTTCCTCTCACTGCAAAACCACCCTAATATAATATCATTACTTTCTAAATGCCAATAAATATGGGGTACAATAAGCTATTGAGGGAAAAAGGCCCCTTTCCTCTGGGCTCTCTTATTCTGTGGATAAGCTTCCAGTCTAATTCCTCTTGAAAAGAAGCCCCATTTCATTCAAGAGTTTCTCATAACAACCACCCACTCAAGCCCCCTTCCTTCAGCGCCTCCCTGCCCCAGCTTCCAGCAATAATGCTTCTCCACCGTTTCTTCCCCTCCACAATGACATCCCCTTTCCTCCCTCAGCCCTACTGCGAGAAATACCCCTTCCCAGCCTAAACTTCCCCCCCTCCTGGAGTATTAATCCAGCCCCCTGTTCCTCAGAGCAAAATCACTCACCGGTTTTTTCCCCCCAGAGAGCTTTTTCTAAGGGATTAACACCCCCCCCCCCCAACTCAAATCAATACTACTTCTCAGGCCCCCGAGCAATACTCCCATCCACCCCACCACAGACCAAGAGGTCTCCCTCCCCCAGAGCAATAATCCCCCCCCCCAATTCCCTAGCAATCTCCCCCCACCCAACCGCCCCTTGGAACCAATACACCATTCTCTGCCCCCCACCCAGGGCACTCCTACGGCCCCCAACACAGGGGCGCCCGTCTGCCCCCCAGAGCGGTGATACCCGCCCCCTCGAACAGCACTACTCCCCTCCCCCACCACAGCAATCATCCCCCCCCCCCGGAGTAATAGTACTCGCTCTTTCCACACACACCCCGCCCCGCAGGAATACGCCGCGCGACTCCTCCAACAAGAACCACCCCCCAGGGTAAAGCCCGGGGGTCCCCACCGAGGCGGCAGCTGCTGCCCCCACTCCTGCCCGTACCTGTGGCTGCAGCATCCCCGTCCCCCCGTCGCCCTCTCTCCGCTGCCTGCCTGGCTCTTTGTTTCCTGCCGCGGGCCGGACGGGAGAGCAGCTTCCCCCCCGCCTCCTCCCCCTTCTCCTCACACGCATTGAAAGCAAACAAGCATCATGGCGGCAGCGGGCGGGCAGGCTGCCCCCCCCTCCCCGCTCCCCCAGCACCCCGCCCCTCCGCAGCGCCGCACGCTGGGGCCGCCCACACTCGCCGCGCGCCGCGTCGCGCGCGGAGCGTCCCCAGAGCCCAACGGACCGCGCAGGAGTGTAGGGGTCCTGAGGGGGGGTTTCCGGAGGGGGATGGCCCGTGAGGTTTGGGGGAGCCCGTAGGGTTCCGGAGGGGGGGTGGCCGCGGCGGTGGCTGCGGGGGTCCCGTGGCGTTCCGGAGGGGGGTAGCCCGTGGGGTTTGGCCGCGAGGGGCCCGTGAGGTTCCGGGGCGGGCCGCGGGAGTTCCGGAGGGGGGTAGCCGCGGGGGGCTCGTGGGGTCCCGGGGCGTGTTTGGAGGAGCATATTGGTGAGATCTGAGTGGCGGTGTAGTGCATGCAGTGGGACAGGGGACAGCATTGGTCAGTGTGTGTGGTTGAAAACGAGCTTGGACATAGCGTGTGGGGTTTGTAGGAATATTTTGGAGTAGGTTTAAAAAAAAAAAAAAAAAAGGTGGGGGAATCACTGAGGAGTTGGGTGAACAGGTGGCGTGAAGGTGTTAATGGGGAAGTTGGAGGGTGCTGTGCACGAGAGGGTGAATAATTGGTAGAAAGGGACAAAAAAAGCAGATACATAACGAAAATATTATTAACACGTTAGCATTCTGGGAATGGGGAGCTCACCTAGTACTTGGCTGTAAAAAAAAAGTTCCTGATATGAGGGCTAGAAAGAATATTGAACAGCATAAGGAACAAAGTATTTTATCAAAAAATTATGACCTTAAAAGAAGTAAGTTCTTGTATACAAGAATGAGAAGTGTGAGAGAAATCAACAAGGAAAATGGCCTATTTGCTCCGTGGATATACATTTGCTAGCATGATGCTGATTCTTCATTGGTGGCTTCTAGGTGAGCTATAACAACAGCCAGTTATCTGCAACTAAATGTATAACATTAGCAATTTATCTGAAAATTTTATTGTAGAGATGGGAAGCAATAAGAGGAACTAGTTAGCATAGACTTATGTGTTCAACTATGGGGAAGAATAGTATGCAGGAGGGGTGGGGAACCTCAGGTTTGGGAGCTGGATGCAGCCCCCGGCTTGCCTGGATCTGTCTCCAGAGGTTCAGGGCCTCCCCCCCTCCCCAGCACTGGGGAGCCCAGGCTGCTGCTCCAGCCCTCTCGCTGCCTTATCACGGGGTTGGAGCACACAAAATCTACTAGTCTGGGCCCCACTAGGGTCTGGTGTGCAAGGAGAATGTGGAGAGTCTCATTCCTTCTCAACCAAGGACCACGTTTTTTTGGTTTGAGATTTTTTTTGCTTCTCACTTGTGTGCGGCCCCCCAACAGATTTTAATGTGGGTCAGTGGCCCCCGACCCAAAAGAGGTTCCCCATGCCTGCTCTAGATCCTCATATCCAGGCCATAGAATCATAGAATACTGGGAGGGACCTCGAGAGGTCATCAAGTCCAGAGGTTGTGGAATCTCCATTACTGGAGATATCTAAGTCTTGCAGATTTTTTCAGCATTACACCTCTAAGATGCAGCATTTTCTATCCATCCAACTAAAATTCCTGTCCAAGCTCTCCTTATCTAGTCTGTCACTGAAACATTCTTCTGTCTGACTTTGACTAATACAACTTTTGTCCTACTCATATCCATTCAACATTGACATAAAGATCATTTTCCTAGCTTTTTGCTCTGACAGACCTTTTCGGACCCTTCCACAGGACCCACTTTTCTATTGCATCAAACATAAGCTATTTATCCTCACTTTGAACGCCCTTCATGGCCTACTCCTAACTTACAATCGTATTCACTATTGAGAGGTCAACGCCCATCTCCAATTGGTCCACGATACCAGCTTCAATCACTTGTGTTAAATTTCCAAACAAGCATCTTCTGTGCTTTCTGTCATGCTGACCTCATGCTTGAGAGAGGCTCCCCCAAACATCAGCACAAGGATTATCCCACTTCAAAGCCTTACTTAAAACTTTCTTTATCGTAGTGTCTGCAAGAAACTTGACAACAGTCAGGCTGCTGCTGTACTGTTTCTTTGTACTCCCGTCTGTCAGTCTGTAGCCATCTGTTGTGTTTTGTTATATGTTGGCCATATCTACACTAACACTCATGATGGCAAAAATTTGTTGCACACCAATGTGAAAAACACAGCCCTGAGCAACGCAAGTTTTGCTGGCGTAAGAACTTATGTGCACAGCACTATATTGGCAGGAGATGCTCTCCCATCAGCATAGTTACTGCCATTTATTGAGCAGGTTTTATTATCTAAATGGGAGAGCTCTCTCTCACCAGCATAACGTGGCTACATGAGTGCTCTTACAGCAGTACAGCCACTGTAACCTTGTAACTGTAGACATGGCCTTTACAGGATACAGGTTTGAGTGACGGGCAGGATGAGAGAGTTGTCCAGAAATGAGAGACTGGGTGACTTTAGGGGTAGTGAAATCAAAATGGCCCAACATTGGTGTCATGACAGTGAAATGCTAATTTTATTATACACCATTTGATCAGAAGGGATAACAAAAGATCATCATCCTGGAAGTACAGCCTGGGTGTGAACTAGGAAAGCTAGTAAGACAAAGCCTTCAGGTGTCTAAATTGAAGTAGAGGCATATGACAAAAAATAAAGCAAATTGTAGTTCTGTGGATGAGGAACAAGATTGTTCTTGTGCAATATTATATGTTAAAAGAACTAGAAAGGGATTGTTCCCTTGCTTGCTTCTGAGCAATGCACATGATATTCTTTAAAAACAATGACCATACACTTATTACATATGTAATCCTGGTGACAGATTAGCAATCGTCACACTTGTAATAGAGCTAAATAAATGATTTCCTTCTTTGGCTCTATATTTTGGACTTAGTCATGGTATATTTTAGGATTCTGTATATGAAAGCTGTTGTTTTTTTTTTTGCTGTACCTCATGTAACATCACTTCTCAAAATGTTTTCTGATAACCAGCTACCCCTTCAGACATCAATAGTCACACATACTCAAGTTGTTAATACTTTCTAGAGTAAATATGGCCTTAATGGAATGTATCTGTCTGTCTGGAATTCATTTTCCAAAAGGAATAGTAAGTCTTCAAATACATAATGGGTTTTCCCAAGAATTGTTATTTATCTAGGAGTCAGTTGTTCATAGCTCTTTAGCCTGTGGGAGATTGCATACCTGGGGTCTGATACAGGTACTGGGATATAATGTGTAGAGTCTTTCATATTTAGGCAGTATGTTTGAAATCTTGCGAAGTTAGGTGATGACCAAAAGTTCATTATCTAATATCTGCCTTAAAAATGTTGACATTGCAAAACATGTGTTACTTGGTAGAGATGTAAGTGACTAGTCGACTACCTGATAAGCATAATCTAGTTGCTCTCCCTCCCCCCCCCCCATCAGAGAGAGGCAGCAAGGGAAGGAGCAGGAGCCGATGCTGGGGGGGGGGGGGAGGAGCGGCAGAGGCACAGTGGGGAAACTACTGAAGTAGTCCCCACTTGTGCTGGGTTCTGGCTGCTGCACTTCTGCTTTTGAAATGTAGCAAGAGCCCCACTACTCCATTAGCTGATTAATTGAAATTTAACATCCCTGTTACTTGGCCCACCTGTTGATCCTCAGTAGAGGTCAAAGACCATGAATGGACAATGGAACCCTTTCCACTCTGGTGTTGCTCCTCCAGAATAGGTACATAGCTGGGGCAATGTGGGAAAGCTGATATTTCCATTACCCTTGTCCCTGTTTGTAGATTATACCAAGCCTCCTGAGTTACAGACACTATTTTTTCACACATATTAAAAATAGATAGGGAAACGATCCAGTGATTTTTGCCCTGATCATTTTAAATAGAGACCAATTAGCAAAGTAAATTTTGGATCAGGGCTACTCAACATGTGCCATATGCGGCCGGCAGCCTGTTTGTTTGTGGCCTGCAGCACAGTTTGGGTTTACGTGGGGCTAACCACGCGGCAACATGGGTGGGAGCCAAAACAAAAAAGTAGTCAATATAATGGTCTTCTGTTAATAAGCGTTTTAGTAGTTAAATTCCTGGACTCTCATTGCTCATTAAAAGTGCTGTCATATGTGTGGAAATCAGGTAAATATTGCATTTTAGCAGAACTGATTTAAATGGGGCCTGTGTTGTGCAGTCTTGCCTTAATCTTTGTATTCTTTCCTGTCAATGTGAAAGAATCTATTTGCATATATATTTGCATGTACATGTCACCACACTTAAGTTGCGGCCCTTGGCATGTGCCATGAGTATCATTGTGGCCTCTGCGGCTTCCAAAGTTAAGTAGCCCTGTTTTAGATGATTGAGGACTTGGACCATCAGAAGAAGTAATTATAAAATGCTTGCAAAATTCACTGTGCTGTACTACTGTTATTGTATGCTATACAGTGGTCTCAGACTTGTAGTTCAAGGTAGGGATACTAAATGTAGTTTAATCAACTAATTGACTAGTTGATGGATTTTCCATTGACTAGTCCGGTGTTTCCCAATTTTATTTGGCCACGGAATCCTTAGGGTTGCCTTAAAAAAAAAAAAAAAAAAAACCGCCACCGCGTTTCGTCGGGGGAAGGGGGGGAAGGCAGAACCTTGCTTTCGCTTCGCGGAACCCCAGGGTTCCACAGAGTACCAATTGGGAAACCCTGGACTAGTTGATTAGTTGATAAGTGGGGGAGCCAGCAGGCTCTTAATACATTTAAAAAGCAGAGGTGCGTCTGGCACTGGGCATGAGCCAGCAATCAGCTGATTCCCGGCTTGCACCCGGTCCCCAGTACGCTCCTGCGCCCCTCAGAGATGGTGCTGGGGGGAACTGACTTTTAAGCCGGCTCCCACCACCTCCTGCTCCCCCCCTTGCTGCCTCTGATAGAGGCAGCAAGGTGGGGGGAAGTGACAAGGCTATCTGATAAGCTTTTGCTTATCGGATAGTCAACTAGTCGCTTACATCCCTAGTTCAAGGTGCAGCAAATTAGCATACTCCAAGCTTTGTTCTAAGTTGCATTGATTCTCTGGTGATTTTTTTAATAGACTATAAGTCAAACAAACAAAAACATTTGTTCAGAGATTCTAAAGTAGTTTATACCATTAACCTCAAGAATGTAATTTTTTTAACAGTCAATTTGATTTTGCGGTTGATATTTCAGAGTAGAGCAAAGACAGCTACATATTTTTCCAGGAACTATTATGGTATACTGAATTTCCTGCCCAAGAGCGCTCTTGCTCATTTGTACATGTGATTAACTTTTGCTCCATGTAAGTATCATCAGAACTGTAGCCAAGCAAACATTTGAACAGATGGTTGGTGACAGTATTAACTTTCTGCTCTGGATGTTTAATGAGATCTGAGATTGTAACATGAGGTTCTTTCATTCTGACTGTCTCACATGGCAGATATAGTATATGAGAGTGTGCTTGTTGCTCAAGGTTATAGTAGATTCATCAGTCAAAAAACAGGCCTTCCCATTAATCTTTTATTTGCTCAGAAACCTTTTCTTATGTTTCAGGAGCAATGTTGTGACATGGAGTAACATTCCTGAATTCAGGCCAGCAGGATCCTGAAGCTTAAAAGGGTTAAATTAATGTAAGAATTGATTGTTTTGTTTAGACACGTTACATTTGTCCCAGTGTATGAGATTTTGTTCTCATTAATTTGTCTAGTGTTGCAGAAGGAAAACTGTTAATTGGCTCTCATGTTCTCTATCATACCCACATCTGCTTACAGTTGCCCAATCCCTCCCATTATAAGACTGTTTTTGCTTGCTTATAACTTTACCAAACCATAACCATTAGAACTGAAATTTACTGTGCTGTAGATCTACTTCAGGCTGAATATTTTTGGAAAGTTCAGAAAAAAATGGTTAGACGTTTCTGAGAACAAGGTTAGGGGAAAGTGTTTTGTTTGTGCTAAAAAAAATCTTAAAACTGGTTTTAAGAACTGTAGTACCTCTATGCTTTTGAAGAGGAGTATAATATTTGGCAGGGGGGTGCTTTTGTGACTGAGATGTGTAGCGTTTTCTTTTCCTCAAATAAATTCCCAGTTTTGGCCAAAATTATAAACCTTTGAAAAAATCTCAGTTTGAATCTGCTAAGTAGAGACTTGCTTGGTCATTAAATTCATAGATTTCAAGGCCAAAAGAGGGACAGTTATGATCATCTAGTTATGATCTATATAAGACAATCCATAGATCTTCCCCAAAATAATTCTCTCTAGAGTTAATCTGCTCTTTGTATGCTCAGGCCCCTTGGGGCTCCTTATTGCAGATCACATGCACCATCCTCACAGAGAGACTGAGCGCCCTCCAAGACAGGGCAGGCAAAATATGGCCTGCAGTTCACATCTGGCCCGCCAAGCCATTGGATCCAGCCCGTGGCCCACCGGGAGCTTTGGGCAAGTTCCTTGCCTGCCATGCCCCCTCACGCTGCTCAGAGCAGCTGGCTGAGGGTGCCATGTGCTTCTCTGAGCTCCATGAGCTGGGGAAAGGGCAAGAAGGTTCACAGACTGCCCTCGCCCCCAGCGCAATCTTCCAGCTCCCATTGCCTGGAAACTGGCCAATTGGAGCTCTCTGGATTGTGTTTGCAGGGCAGGAAGCGTATGAAGTATCCTCCTCCCAGCACTCACGGCGCTCATAGAAACACCTGGCTCCTGCACCCATGCCTCCTCTCAGACCCAGTACCCCAATCGCCTGCCCCAGGCCACAACCCAAAATCCTACACCTGCTCCTTCACCGCTGGCCCAGGTCACAACCTCCTCTAAGATTCTGCACTACCTCCTGCATCCCTCCTCCAGGTCAAAGTCCTCCCTGCACCCATACCCCCTCCTAGACCCTGCACCCCAATCCCTTGCCCCAGGTCAGAACCATTTCCTTCACCCAAACTCCTCATACCTCACACCCCCTCCTACATCCTAGTTTCCTACCTGAGCTCCCTTCTGCACCCAACCTCCATTGCAGACCCTGCTCCTCCTTCATTAATATGATGGAAGAGTGTGGCCCCTTGACCATTTACCAAATTCTTGGAGTGGTCCCCCATCAGAAATCATTGTCTCCCCCATTCCAAGTTATGGCAGTGGGGGCTGACTGGCACTTATGCCTTCTAGTTCCTGAGAATTGCTATGGCGCTGGACGCAGCCACAATGGTTCCCCCTGACTGTCCCTAGGCGGTGCAGAGGAGAAAGAAGAGCTTGTCTGAAACACGGGGTGGTGAATGAGGCAGAGGGGGAAAAGAGAAGCAAAGATGGGCAAGAGGGAATGAGCAGGAGTAACTTAAGTGGCAGAAGAGAGTACTGTGGATCTAAGCATCCCAACATTACTGATAAGACAAATGGGGGGGATCGTGTGGCTTCACACGATAGAAGATGTTCTTTGCTTTCTGAAGACTTTGGTGTAATTTCCTATGTTTAAAAAAATCAACAAATAGAATTATCAGGCTTTAATTATGAGATCACATGCTTTTTTTTTCTTTTTTTTTTTTAACAGTAACCCTGCTTCATGTAGTGCACAAGAGGGACTGTGCTTTGAGAATGAATCTGGATTGCATAGTGATTGAGGCTGTTATCTGTACAACTCCTTCACTTGTTGCAGAAGTTGGACAGCATGTAGTGAATGAGGCAGGAGAGAAAGGAAGGCCTCGTGCTTAAGGCAGTTGATTGCCTGCTTGGAGAACTGGACTCTATCCCTGCCTGTGCCACAGAGTTCCTATGGGATGTTGGTCAGGTCACCTTGACCAACATTTTACAGGCAGTTACTGTGTTATTCTCTGAGCATCCAAGTGGAGAGACCAAGGGTCTGATTTGTGGAAAAGCTAAGCACTTAGAATGGCAACTGAGTTCAGTTGCATTGCTGCTCTGTAACATAAAGTACTGTAAAATACAAATTATTCTGGAAAATTAGTTCTTACTGCAACTGGGTACCCAAAATTAGTTGGCATTTGACAATTTTGGCCCTAATTTCTGTGTCCTGTTCCCTCTCTGTAAAATGGGGATAACAAGACTAGGGATAGAGAGGTAGCCGTGTTCGTCTGATCTTGCTAAAACAAAAGGAGAAACTATGTAGCACTTTAAAGACTAACAAGATGGTTTAATAGGTTTCATGGGCCAGACCCACTTCCTCAGATCATATTCTGGAAGAGAATTGGCATGACCATATACAGGGGCGGCCTGTGAGCCTAGGCAGGTTAGGCAGTCGCCTAGGGTGCCGCCGGCCCCAGCTCCTGATGATGACGTCACGGGGCGCCCCATGATTACGTCATGGCCATTGACGGCCGTGCAGGCAGGGGCGCCGATCGCGTCTTCTGCCTGGGGCGCCAGCTGCTACAGCCAGCCTCGGGCCGCTCCTGACCGTATATACCAGAGGAATACAATGAAAAAAGTGAACACACTATTAAACTGACAAATCAGATTTAGTACAGAAGGTAGGGAGAGGGAGGGAGGGAATAGCTATTTGAGTCGATGAATGGCTAAACAGGGGTGATAAGTGGGGAAGCTATCTTTGTAATGGTTAAGGTAATTACGAATGGGCCTTAACAAAGATGCTAAAGTATCAAATTTAAGCATGAAAGAAAGTTCTGAAGTTTCTCTCTGTAATCGGGTGTTAAAGTCTCTTTGAAGTAAGATGCATGTAGTAAGGTTGTTAAGACTATGTCCAGGTAGGTTGAGATGAAAAGCAACTGGTTTTTCCTTGTGAAGATGTCTGATTTGTGGGCATTAATTCTTTGGTGAAGTGTCTGAGAAGTCTGTCCAATATACATAGCAGAAGGACACTGTTGGCACATGATGGCATAAATTATATTTCTGGATGAATAGGAATATGTGTTCTTGATCATATAACTGACATGGTTAGGTCCAGTGATGGTGTCACCAAATCTATTTACTCTGGTGATGAAGATAAATAGAAATATTGAATAGTTGCCTATTCAGTGAGCACCATCCGTTCTGTGCACTGAATAAAGTACGGGTCTTGATGGAAAAAATAGTATGTGATCATGTAATTTAGAACTATCACAAGGTGTATCTGCCAGGGGGACTGAATTAAAGAACCTTCATTTTGACATTTTCTAACCCTTTGAGTTCTTTATTTTGTAACCTTAATGTTTTTAACTTAGGGTTTTTCTGGGGGGGAGCGTATATTAATATAAGATAAATACATCAAGTTTAACATAAAAAAGTCTCAAAAGCGTAAGAGCTACCAGCTATTTCTTTCCAAAATTTACTGTGCTATAAGTATGAAAAGCACCATAAATAGGCAGGAATTTCTAAATCCTTTTCATCGGTTACAGATGCCAATGCTGACTTCTACCACCATCTTAGCTGTGTGCATGTACTGTCTTAAGATCACTGTTATGACTTAGATGTTGGACCCATTACTGCAACACTCTCAGTTTAGAGACATATATTAAATCTTATTTTTCTCCTGAAAGCTTCTAACACTAAGAAACATTTACTTGATAATGCTTTCTAGTATATCTGTTTCCACTATACAGCCGGTTCCCAAGTTGTGAATGGTCGAGTTACGACTGTTTGCATTTACGACCAAAGCTCCCATGGAGCGGTCGTAAAGGCAGTCCCCGAGTTACAAACGTGACCTGCGCTTACGAACAGCACGGTCGCTATGTAACTCAGTGGAGTCCGAGTTACGAACGGATCGAGTTACGGCCAAGTGTTTGGTCCATAACTCGTTCATAACTCGGGGAGAGGCTGTACTATAGTATCAAAGCATTAAACAGTGTTTCTCAAAGTGGTCCGCGGATCCACTCCCAGGGTGTGTCTACACAGCACCCTAAACTCGAAATAAGATATGCAATTTGTGCTATGTAAATTGCGTATCTTATTTCAAAACTATTTTGAAATAGCTTATTTTGAAATTTGGCGCATCTACACAGCACCAAATTTCAAAATAACACGCTATTTCGAGCCATCCCTTATCCTCATGCAATGAGGTTTACTGGATGGCGAAATAGTGCACCTGTTATTTGGAAAAATATTTTGAAATAACGGGCAGCTTGTGTAGACATACCCTGAGAAAGCTGCTACCAACCCGCTCCGGTTTGTTTACTTACCAGCTCCCTTTGTCTGTGGTTTGCCGTTTGCAGCCAAGGGGAGCCGCGGGAAGTAGCGGGGTCACACTGCTTCCTGCTGCTCCTGTTGGCTGCAAACGGCAAACCATAGCCAATGGGAGCTGCGAGGTTCCGTGGCTGCAGAGCCAGTAAGTAAACTAACCAGAGCGGCCGAGTAGTAGCTTTCTCAGAGTGTGTCCGCAGACCACTTTGAGAAATACTGCGTTACAAAGAAAGTCACTGTGCTTTTTTACTCTTCTTTCCAACCTGTGGTCACATCCGAATACCTTCAAGAAGCTGTCTGTCATATTAAATGTACTGCTGTAATTTCCTAACGACAGATTACACTCCACTTTAACAGATTTTGTCTGGAGGGTCTCTCTCCCCAATTCATTCATTCTTTTTTTTAAACAGGTGACCATTCCATTAAGGCCAGGGTGGGCAAACCAGGGGCCAGATCCAGCCCCCCAAACACTTCTTTCCGGCCCACCCAGTTGATTAGCTGACCGTGCATACTTACAGCCAACAGCTTGAGTTCAGCCATTCCTCCCCCCAACTTGACATGTCCTGCAGCTGAGCTGCTCCCAGGATGCTCCTGTTAGTTGTGCGGGGGGGGAGCAGAGCTGGCCTGCAACCACATACCAAAAGTTTGTGAAGTGGACCCCCTGCAAAAATTATTGCCCACTCTTGCCTTACGGCAAGGCTAAATGAGACACTAGATGGGAGAAAACTCAAAAATATAACTCAGCGTTTGTTACTCATCCAGAACTTCTTATTGAGTTCATTGGATTTAAAAAGGAATGCAAGACAGGTTGCTTTGGTAAAAGTTTGTGAGCTAAGTGGGTGAAAAGTGGTGATTATGCTTCTGCATTTGTTGGCCTTTGCTGTTTATCACAGTCTGAAATTCTGGAAAGAAACTTTCTGTCTAATTCTTTACTTGCTGTCTAATTCTTGCTGTCTAATTCACCAGAGATGATATTTAAACACACACTTTTGGCTTTCAATTATTTAAAATTGCTGGAATGCATTGTATAAATCTTCAAAATGACTCCCCAGAAATGGGGCACCTGTCAAATCATGTAGTTGTGCCTGTTGAACGTCTTTCCTGACTGATTTGTGTCTGAGGGAATATCTACTTTGGGATTTAAAAAAAAACCCTCTAGCTGGCCTGGGTCAAGTGACTGGCTCTCAGGGTTCAGACTGAAGGGCTGAAGAATTGCTGTGTAGATGTCCGGACTCTGACTAGAATTTGAGTTCTGGGTCCCTGTGAGCAATGACTCTATCTGATCTATCAGTGCTCGTCCTCAAAGGAATTCTGCACAGCACTTTCAAAAGACAAGCCTGGGAGCTTAAATTCAAAGCCTTTGCTGGACATGGAAAACCATGATTTTAAAGACACTGGATTTATGACTTATTACAGCAATCTGTAACCCACTAACCCCCATTTTTGTCCTATGACTAGAGGGGCGTTAACGGACCACTTTATCTTGAATAATCCCTCAGTGAGAGCTCTGTGTAGCTTGAAAGCTTGTCTTTCTTTCTCTAACAGAACTTGGTCCAATAAAAGATACTATCTCACCCACATTAGAGAGACAGTGTCCTGGGGCCATCCTGGCTACAACAACAACACTGCATGTCATTCTAAATAGACATTCTGTCAGATGATAACTATGACTGGTTCTAGATGTGTAAGTTCTTTATTTAAAAAAATTGCCCTTAGGATTTCATCCTGAAAAGTGTCGAGCTCCTCTTCGGCACTAGGACCAGCGATCGGCAATATGCAGCCCATCAGGATAATCTGATTGCAGGCTGCAAGACATTTTGCTGGCAGTGACCATCTGTGGACACCGCTTCCATTGGTCATGGTTCTCTCTTTCCAGCCAATGGGAGCTGTGGAAATGGTATCCAGCATGTCCCTGTGGCTTCCTCCAGCTCCCATTGGCTGGGAACCAAGAACCGCAGCCACCAGGAGTTACAGGGATGGTGCTGCAGGTAGCCCACTGCTTCCTTGGACAGTAATGATCACATTCAGCTTTGATGTCAGTTAATTAAATGTCCTTGTGAAGTCCATATTGTATTTTCTTATGTCAGGCCTAAATTTGACCTAGGGTATATGTGTGCACCCCCAGCCATCCTCCTACTGTTCCGTAGGCTTGTTTTTCTATTTCATTGACTTTCCATTGAAATTACTGGTGCTCTCCAAGGACTATATCTCTGGTAACCATTTCAATGGTTGTCTTAATGCATGGTGCTGAATTTATATTAATCTAAGCTAGCTATTCCAGTGCAGGAGAGCAGAACTGCGGAAATACTTAACTTCAGGCAGTGTCTGTCAGAAGCACCATTACTTCAGTGGGAAGATGCGGCTACAGGGTAAAAATCTTTTTCAAACATTGGGCGAGGAGCCTGAGATTCAGACTGTCTGTCACCTTAGGAAGCCAGTCGTAATGGATTAATCTTGTGAGACTCTCTGAATTTCCCTGTTAAGTAGAAGCTTGTGACCCATTTCTGCAGTTTAACAGACAAATGCTGTCTAATTCTATCACACCCTCCAGAATCCTATTTAGCTCAATATGTTCACATCAGATTGTGAAAAAACTCTAAAAAATCTTGTTATGGTTCAGATTATCTGCCCTTACACATATTAATCACCAAATCACTCCTGCAGCTCTGCATGCATCCCAATTGTTGCTTTTATATTGTAGATCAAAACAATGTAGTTTGTTTACTTTTCATTCATTTGCAATGTGCAAGTCCCTGGAAACCTTTGTTTTTAAGAGTTACAGTGAGAGTTCTTCATCTGTGTTTTTGTAGGATTTATTTTTAATGTGATATACTGAGCTGTGCTTTGTCAGTTTCTTAGTTATACAATGTTTGGCAAGACACCTAACCACTCTGAATCCATTACACCCCATGTGAAATGGGTGGTATCAACCTGTCACCGTGCTTCAAAATCTGTTTAGTCTTGGAGGCAGTTATATAAGTACTAAGTATAGTAGTTTTGTCTGATACATGGGGATGGGAGGACTCTAACACGGTAAAGGAGGGTTTACTTGAGCCTTTTAGCAACCAGCCACATTGTTAGTCCTGTTTCTTAGCCCCCTCTCTCTCTCTCTCTTTTTTTTTTAATCCATTCCTGCACTCTTCTATCTCCCTCTCTTTATTTCTAATCTTTATTCTCTCTCCCTCCACCCTTTCTCTCTAGCAGCAGAACAATACATTCTGGAAACCTAATTCCATCTGTGCTCCTGCACTGGAGAGTTTCCCCCTGCAGTGACTCCTCATGTATGATCTTAATCAGTTTCATTGGACTGCCAGAACAATATTCCAGAGTGCCAAGATCTCATACAACTTATTGAATGGGCAGGTTTCTTCTACTTGGGCATGGCAAAACAAACAGAGCAAAACATGATTTTCCTCTATAAAAAATACCCCCGTGATATTTTGATCTAATACCTTTTTCCCCTCCACCCAATAATTCTCTTTCATTAGAAGCCTTTCTAACTCTTATTTTGAGTCCCTTGAACTGTTAGGACCTTCTCCTCGTAAGTGTAAAGTGCTTGATGCTATAATTTAACTTAAACGTGTGTTAAATTGTTGCAGGCTATGATCTCATTAGAAGTGGTAGTGGTTTAGAAAGTGGCACTTTTTCTTCAGTGAGCCCTGAATATCTGTTCCAGCAACACACACTGGAATGCTGCACTGGTACTGCAAGAGATGCTGTCTTTGAGGAAGCATAAGTGTGTCAACCCAAGTGTCCCTTGTTTGGGGCTGGATCCAGTTTCCATTCAAGTCAAGGCATGTTCTAGGTACTTAAATTCCCACTACAGTTTTTTTCACTGTTCTCAGCTGCTGTGTTACACTTGAACTTCTTTAACCCTGCAACCTTGAGAAATAGGCTAGGCTGTATTAAACAAAGTCTATTCCTAAAGCTTTTGTATGTGCAAGCCATTATAGAGAACATGTCCTAAGACAAATCCTTAATGCACTGTATTTAAACTGTTATTGGGGAGTACAGGGTCTGGCAGGGAGAGATAGAGAGAGGATGCAGGAACGTGCTGGGAATGGGATGCGAGGGAAGGTGAGAGAGAGAGATAGGGGTGTGGGCATGATAGGGATGGAGTGCTTACGTGATGCCCCACTTCTGGAGACACATGTGGCTCCGGACCCCCCACCACTCCCATTGGCCATGATTTGTGGCCAATGGGAGCTGGGGGGGAAAAGCTTCCCAACAGGGCTGAGGGGGGGCAGCAGCATGCAGATCCGATTCCTCTTCCCCTTACCAAGCAGAGATCTGGCCTGCAAAGCTTGGGGCTCCCCACCACACCCCACAGCAGGCAACCAGTGCTAGCACTCTAGCCATGCAGGGGTCCGAACCAAGGGTCTTCCCAGATCACAGACACTCAGATTAAGGAAGTTCAAATGTATTACTGTATGTGGGTACAGTTACTACATTCCATCCAATTTGCAACTGTTTCAGTGGGAGTGAATTGATATGTGCATACATTATGTGTAATCTGTATGCAAATCATGTGTCTTTGGACAGGCCAGCTACGTGAGAAGAGGCAGTGGTAAGTTTTTCCTGAATATGGGGTGAACAGTAATATGACTTGACACCTTAGATCAGGGTTACTCAACTTGTGGCCACCTGGCCGCATGTGGCCTGTGGCCCACAGTGCAGTTTGGATTTACGCAGGGCTCAACACATGGCCCACAGGTGGGATCCTTTAAATGCGGCCTCCACTGGGAGCACGCTCCACAATGGCGAGGCATCTCCCAGGCAGGGTGAGCATTGAAAGATGCAAGCAGACAGGCTGGTTGGAACAGACGGATGTAGGGTGTCGGCGTTTCTAGCCCCCGGGGAGGAGGTGCTGGGAATGCCAGGGCATTGTGTGAAAGAAGCTATTTGCATATATTTAAATATATATTTGCATGTATATGCAACTACACTTAAGTTGCAGCCCTCGGCATGTACTGTGAGCATCATTGTGGCCCCTAGGGCTTCCAAAGTTGAGCAGCCCTGCCTTAGACATTATGCAACATTTAGAATTAATTATTAATTATTCTGACTGCTCTTTGTAACTTTATAACTCAAGTTGAATCTTGTGAATAAAAATAAAAACCTGTTTACACAAAGATCTGTTATTCCAAATGAGCTCTTTTATCTGCTTTTATACTGTAGCTAATTTCTGTAGCTTCCCTTATTTTTTTTAATTAATTTTATGGAGATTCAACATATTAGTATGGTGCATAAGGCCAAAATCATTTGTATACCCAGTTTCTGTAGCATGGTTAGTACCTAATACACATTAGTAGTGAAAACTTCAAACTGTATGCAGTTTTGCTTAATGTTAGCTGGTTGAGTTATATAAAATCTCAAAGGGGGAGGGGGTGGTGGCACTAATATCTATTAGTGGTGAGAAAATAATATTTGGAAAGTGTACTGTAATCTTGAGAACACTATAGGTATGTCTATATCATGGGTCTCAGACTCCTAGCTCAAGGGCCATCCCTGGCTGAAGTGATTGCACAATCTGGTCCAAGACTCCGCGGGGGGGTCTATTTCTGGCCCCCAAGTCCCACCCTTTCCCACCATTGCCCCACTCTGTCCCCCCGATAGCACCCTGTCACTGAGGAGGCAGTTTTGGGGATCGTGGTGGGGAAGGCGCCTTTGGTGTAGTGTGGCCGCCGCAGTTACGCCCCCTGCACTCCCCGCAGCAGCAGGAGCCGTAGGGAAGCGAGTGTACTCACACAATGCGTTCTGCTTCCCTGCATCTCCTGCCGCTGGGAGTGAGGGGAGGGGCTGCTGCCTCTGTGCTAGGGCCCCTTCACCCAGTGATCCCCGAAGCCACATTCTCGGGGACAAGATGCCGTGGAGGGGAGAGGGCAGGGTAATGGCGGGAAGGGGCAGGGCTTGTAGGCCGCTAATGGACTGCCCTCCCTCTCCAGCCTTCTGGGAGTCCTGGGCTGGGTGGATTGTGCAATCATTTTGGTTGGGAATGGCCCGTGGACTGAGAGTTTGCGACCCCTGCTGTGTACTGCAAGTGAAGATATAATTGTAGACTGGGGAGGCATCTCTTGCTAGCTTTAATCCTAGCACAGTTAACTATGGCAGTGTAGATGTGTTGGCATGCGCTTCAACACAGGGTAGCTGTCCATGTACAATCCCAGGGAGCCTGGATACGTACTTGGGTAGTTAGTCCATGTAGCCATGTCTATGCTTCTGTTAATACCTGTACTGGCTAGGTGAAGCTAGCACAGACTTAACTACCTGTGGTACAATCATGTGTTTACCTGCAGTGTAGACAGTCCCCTCTTTAATAATAATATATGGAGATATACCTATCTCATAGAGCTGGAAGGGACCTTGAGAGGTCATGGAGTCCAGTCCCCTGCCCTAGAAACAAACCAAGTACCATCCCTGACAGATTTGCCCCAGATCCTTAAATGGCCCCCCCTCAAGGATTGACCTCACAATTCTAGGTTTAGCAGGCCAATGCTCAAACCACTGAGCTATCCCCCCTCATTTGAAGTTGTGTTATGTGTGGGCTTTGGATGTTTTTTTTTCTGTTCTGGGTTTTTTTGTTTTGGTTTTTTTTTTAACTCAGCACATTGGAGTGTTTTGTAGTTGATAGTTCAGATATGTTTTTTGCTCAAACTTTTTCTCTCTTTCTCTGAGTTGACATTAGCCATTCCTGGGAGACCAGGGAGGTCACCATCATACTTTGGTGCATACTTGTTTGTCAAGGCTGGAATAACTCAAACATGTACTGCGACTTGCAAATATGTACTAAGACATACTTCCTTATGAGTTCCGCACCTTGAGATCCCATTTGCCCTCACACTTGATACCTCCAGTGTCTAAATGCCTCCTGGAAGTGACCCTTCTGAAATGGAGCCACTACAAAGGATTTTAGTGAACATGTTTCAAATGAAAGAACAAAGCTAGAAGGGGCTTAGTGTGAAATGTTGAGAGGGGAGAGGAAAGGGTATTGCTGCAGAAGCCCATAACATCAGTTATTGTAGAAGAAAATTTAAAAGACTGCATAACTTTATGACCATTAATATTAGTGGCCGTACTTGTTTAAAAATCAAATTAATTCCATGCTTCAGAGGGGTTGATCACTACAGGAATGAGGAAGGATTTTTTTCTACATATACAGGAATACAAAATTGCCCCAGTACATTAAAGTTTTTTGCCTTCCTCTGAAATACCCGTCACTTATCACCACCAGCGTCCTGGCTGGATGAACCAGTAGTCTGATTTGCTATGGGAAGATCTTTGTTTCTATTGGTCTGGTCTACTTAATGCAGTTAAATCAGCATAAGCTGCCTTGCTTGCATCAACCTAAGTGTTGAGGTATCTTCAGTTGAATTTGACTCCCACCCACGTACCTCTCTACACTGATTTAGTAACGCCACTTTCCTAAGAGGCACAGACAGTTGATTTAATTAAGTCGAGGCAGTGTCACTGGGTTGCTTATGTTAACCATTAATAACCTTCAGGAACCATACCCACTGTGCCTCACACCAACAACGCAATTGATACATGTGTTGATGGAGAGGCTGCCCACCACCAAAACAAGGAGCCAAGGGTGTGCACACATGCATGCTTTAATACAGGGCTACTCAACACATGGCCCGTGGGCCACATGCAGCTTGCGGCCCGTTTGTTTGCAGCCCACAGTACAGTTTGGGTTTACGCGGGGCTCAACATGTGGCCTGTGGGTGGGATCCTTTGAACATGGCCTCCACTGGGAACATGCTCCACAATGGCGAGGCAACTCCCAGGCGGGGTGAGCAATGAAAGATGCAAGTGGGTGAACTGGCTGGAACAGACGGGTACAGGATGTCGGTGTTTCTAGCCCCCAGGTAGGAGGTGCCGGGAGCACCAGGGCATTGTGGGAAAGAAGCTATTTGCATATATATTTGCATGTACATGCAACCACACTTAAGTTGTGGCCCTTGGCATGTGCTGTGAGTATCATTGTGGCCTCCAGGGCTTCCAAAGTTGAGTAGCCCTGCTTTAATAACTGCGCTGGCTGGCTGCCTTTACGGGTTAAGTTGACATGATTTTGTAGTGTAGATGTGGCCTTTGTCTGAGTGTCTTGTATTCTTGGGTTACAAGATTGAAAAAAGGTAAAGAATTAATCAAAAGGAATTGAGTCTGTTCTAACAACTTCACACTATTGCACATATTTGTAACTTACCATTTAAATCCTGCTCCTGATGAGCTGGCAAGTGCTCAACAAGTGCGGCATGGAGACTGCTGGCAGGGGGAGACATTTTTGCTTGTGGTTGTTGAATGTGGCAGATTGAGAATAGCAAGGTGTAAGAGTTCAAGCTATAAGTGCACTGAACAGACATCCTCTTACTGTGTTAACTCTGTAGATCGGTGTGGAGTGCTTTGTGGAATCTCAGTGTCATGTTTTTAAGCTATTTTTAAAAAGATGATCTACACATGCTGTTTCTACTCTGTTCATTTCTACTTCCCCTTAGGTTGCTTTGCTCTTTTCATTATAGTAGGTCAAGGTGGCTGAAAGGGGGGAAAAAATCTTTCATGATTAAAGAGATCATATTTGTACAATCTGAATTGATTATTTGATCTGTTTAGGTACCCATCTTTTCTTTTCTGGAGGCATTTGTGACTTTTTTTTGTTTACATGAATGTTGGGAGGAAGGGCCTTTTTACATGCCAGTAGTCACTGCACCAATACATTGGCAACATGAAGGATTTTATCAGGCTAGACTGAGACAAATTTTCACATGTGCATTTAAAAATAAATCAATTCATTTCCAAACACTTAAAAAAAAAAAAAAAAAGATACAGGAGGCCCCCGACACTGCCCGAGTTCCAATCCCCTGCACTTACAACCATTTTTGTAAGTGCAGAAGGGGCCAAAAATCCCCGACTTATGTCCTCGTCCCGCATTTACAATGGTGCATGGCACCTGTTGTAAATGAGGGTTTGAGTTACGATGCCACTGACTTGCGACGCTTCCCCAGGAACCGAGTGCGTCGCAAGTTGGGGGCCTTCTGTAGTGGAAGTTCAGTTTCAATGTGAAAAGGATGGTTTTGAGGGAAGTGTGAACAGGTGCAAGTGGCAGGGGGAATAGCCTCATAGTAAGGATGTTCACTTGGGGATGGGAGAGCCAAGTTCAAGTCCCTGCTCACCCAAGTCACTAACCACCAAACTGTGACAAGAGCCAGTCTCTTTCTCCTGTTGGAGCGGTTCCACTTGTTAGATATAATCAATCTATATATATATTAAAAAAAAGCTTTTCCTGCCGTGCCACAGAATGACGTCATCAGGCTCTCTGGCCTCAAAAGCGGCCGGAGGGGGGGTTGGTGTTCATAGTTAAATTAAATATTCACTAAGCTAGAGGCAGACTCTAGCCTAGTGGTTCAGACCCACAGATGGGGTGCGGGAGACACAAGGACTACAACACTAGTGCCCTGTTCAGTCCATTTCTCTGGACCTACTGCATATGTAAATATATATACAAAGTGGAACAGCTCCCCCAGGAGACACTGAGAGAGTCTCTCAATAGCAGGGGTGAGGAACCTTTTTTGGGTTGGGGGCCGCTGACCCACAGAAAAATCAGTTGCGGGCCGCACACAAGTGAGAAGCAAAACAAACCAAGCAACCCTCACTCACGTGGCCCCTGACTGAAAAGGAGAAAGAGACTCCCCATATTTAGAGCCTAGGGGGGCCAGGCTCGCAGATTTTGTGTGCTCCAGCCCCTTGGAGGGACGGTGGGGGGGCTGGACCACCAGTGAGTGCTCCCCAATGCTGGGGGAATCCCCAAGCCTTGGGGGCCAGATCAAGGCAAGCCAGGGGCCATATGTTTCCCACCTCTGCGCTACAGCATAACCAACAGCCTGATGGGAACAGGGAGACCCACGTTCAAGACCCTGTTTTGAATCAGCCAGAGCAGGGAATTGAGTTGGGCTTCCTTTTCTGTCTCAAGTGATTGCCCAGACCATGGAGTTACTGGCTTTTCTGGGCTGACTTGGTCTGTCTTGTCTGTCTGTCTCTGTGTGTCTGTCATTTTTCATGAACACTTTCAAAAAATTCTCTGTTTTGACCAAATGTAGAACACAGAGATTTTTCAAATCTCAGGAAATGGTGCGGGACAGGAGTCGGGTCAGCTGTCCCTGTCCATCTTGCCTGCTTAATTTCCTCTCAGCCATGGCTCTGGGCCAATGTGAGGAAAGTAGGAATGTTAAAGCGTGTTTATTTATGTGAACACGTAATCGCTGAAAACGTCAGCAGTGACACATTTATGTGGGGGGAGATGGCTCTCGTGGCGCTGCTCCACCCCTCCCCAGGTGCTTGTGTATCAGAGGCAGTACAGGTGGTGAGGGGAGGGCTGCGTGTAACCCTGGGCTCATCGTTCACTGTGTACACAGGTACATGTGAACATCCCCAGAGGAAAGGTCTAGGAATGTGTGCATACTGAGAGCCTTGTACTGTTACGTGTTCTGCAGCCATTCACTGTAATGGTTGCCTGTCTAAAAGAGCAGCAGCCCTTTGATATTATGGCCCTGTTCCTGGTTGTGGCTTTATTCCGAGGCCCTTGTTGCCAGGTAGTAATTCCCTTCCCCATTTCAGTATGCCTGCAGTCCATATACCCTCAGAAGGGGGGCCATGTTAGTTTGTAACTTTAAAAACAGCGAGTAGCCTGTGGCACCTTAGAGACTAACAAATAAATATATATGGTATCATGAGTCTTTGTGGGCAAAACCGACTCAAGCTCATCCGATGAAGTGGTTTTGCTCACAAAAGCTCATGATACTATACGTATTTATTTGTTAGTCTCTAAGGCAGGGGTGGGCAAAAGGGTCTCTTTGGGCTGGATCCGGCCCGCCAAGCAGGTTGATCCGGCCCACGGAGGTCCTGCCGCTCCCCCCTCCCAGGCCAAACAGGGCCTAGGGACAGGGGAGTGTGCAGCACTTACAGTCAACCTTGACTCTAAGCGCCGCGTGCCAGAGGGCAGGGAGCAAGAGACTTCACGCTCCCCCCGCCTCCAGGCCAATCGGGCTGGGGGCAGGGAGAAGCACACCAAGTCTCCTCCTGCCCTGTCCCTGCCCTGAAAGAAGTTTGTGGCACTTCTAAGTGCTGCACACTCCTTGCAAGACAGGGGCAGGGTGGGAGGAGACTTTGAGCGTTCCTGTTGCCCCCAAGCCCTGACTGGCCTGGAGGCGGAGGGAACGCACAAAGTCTCTTCCCACCCTGCAAGGGGCTAGATACTTAGAGTCAACCGCCAGCTGCTGCTCAGCAGGCGGGTGACTCTAAGCATGGTGCTCCCTTGCAGGGCGGGGGCAGACTTCGCGTGCTCCCCCCACCCCCTCAGGCCCTGATTGACCTGGGGACAGGGGGGGAGCGTGCAAAGTCTCCTCCCACCACCAGGAGGTTCACAACAGCTGGCAGTTCTCTCTGGGGCGGGGGCAAAGACTTCGTATGCTCCCCCAGCCACAGACCAATCAGGGTCTGTGGTTGGAGAAGCACGGAAGAGTCCTGGCCCTGCCCCTTCCTCCCTTCCGGGGTGGCCCAGGACCACTTCAAACATTTCTGAAGTGTCCCCTGGTCAAAAATTATTGCCCACCCCTACACGAAAGTGCTACAGGACTACTTGTTTTACAGTCCATATACTTTGCTTCATGCTCTGGGATACGTGCAGAGTAATTCCACACGAGGGAGCTTTCTGGGGCTTGAGCTCAATGATTTTAAAAAACACTCTTGTAGTCTGACATTTTACTATGCAGCTGTGCAGCCTTAGCATTGTCTTAATGTAGTGGGGGATTTTCTTATGGAATGCTATGAGTTTGTCCAATAACTCACTGTTTGAATTGTAGGCAACATCTTTGTATCCGTGGTTGGGATTGACATTTATCATGCCATGCAAAATGTAGTCAGAGCATTTGGAAAGATGTGTCTTCCAAAACTGGCCAGCAGGTGGTAGCATATCCTCACTATATTTTGTTTTTTAGAGGCTTCCCAAACACCCTGCCAACCATCCTTTAAAATATGGGGGGGGAAGTCAGGCCATCTTTTTGGAGAATAAGTACATGGCTGGGGCCTCCGAGTTTTCCTTTCTTAGCTTTTGATATTCCTACAAGTCACCGTTTCCTCCGACTAAGGGTAATCCCATCCTATGCTGCTGAAAGAGCAAGTCCTGGCTTGCATGTGTTTAAGTGATCCTGCCTTAGGAAATATACATCTAGCACTGGGTAAACAGAAATCACAGAGCATCATGATGAGAAAAGGTAGCGTAGCAAGTTGGAACTGAGTCAGCATTATTGGAAAGGCACATGTAAGTGTCTGAAAGCTCTCAGCAAAATAAATGTGTCTCCATAATGCATCTATCCCAAGGTTCTTTGAGTGGAGATGCCTTATATATGGCTGTCTTTAGAAATACTTCAGCTCTGATAAAGCTGTGTGGATATCTTTTAGGCAGCTAGGGTTATCATCACCCTGGCTATGTCTAGACTATGGGGTTTTATCGGAAAAAGGTATACAAATTGTGCTCCACAATTTGCGTACCTTTTTCCGATAGTTTTGTCGGAAGAGGCTTTTCCGAAATTTGGCCCATCTACACTGGCCCAAATTTTGGAAAAACCTCCTCTTTTGGAAGAGCCCTACTTCCGAAAAAGCGCATTTGCTCTTCCGCAAAAAAAAGCAGAAGAGCAGACACGTTCCCTGGACGCGGCGGAGAAAATCCCTGTAGTCTAGACATAGCCTCTCTCAGTGTTTCAGATGTTCTTAAATGAAGCCTATTTTTCCTTTGGCCCTAGACGTATGGGGGAAATGAATGGCTTGTAAGAACACTTGAGGGCAAGGAATATGGTATCACCAAACAAGCAACTTTCCGGAAATCTGTTGTTCAAAACTTATGTCAGTTTCCACCCACAACTGCTCTACTTGGTGATTGGAGAGTGGACTGAAGTGAAAGGGCAAGAGTTTTTGAGACTAGGGTTTTTGATTTCAAAAGAGCTAACTTTAATAAATTAAGGAAATTAGTTAGGGAAGTGGATTGGACTAAAGAATTTATGGATCTAAAGGCGGAGAAGGCCTGGGATTATTTTAAGTTAAAGTTGCAGAAGCTATCAGAAGCCTGTATCCCAAGAAAGGGGAAAAAAATTATAGGCAGGTGTTTTAGACCAAGTTGGATGAGCAAGCATCTCAGGGAGGTGATTAAGAAAAAGCAGAAAGCATATAAGGAGTGGAAGATGGGAGGGACCGGCAAAGAAAGCTACCTTACTGAGGTTAGAGCATGTAGGGACAAAGTGAGAAAAGCTAAAAGTCATGTAGAGTTGGACCTTGCAAAGGGAATTAAAACTAATAGTAAAAGGTTTTATAGTCATATAAATAGAAAGAAAACAAAAAAAGAAGTGGGACCGCTAATCACTGAGGATGGAGTGGAGGTTAAGGATAATCTAGGCATGGCCCAATATCGAAACAAATACTTTGCTTCAGTCTTTAATGAGGCTAATGAAGAGCTTAGGGATAATGGCAACATAACAAATGGGAATAAGGATATGGAGGTAGATATTACCATATCCGAGGTAGAAGCCAAACTCGAACAGCTTAATGGGAGTAAATCGGGGGGCCCAGATAATCTTCATCCAAGAATATTAAAGGAACTGGCACACGAAATTGCAAGTCCATTAGCAAAAATTTTTAATGAATCTCTAAACTCAGGGGTTGTACCATTTGACTAGAGAATTGCTAATATAGTTCCTATTTTTACGAAAGGGAAAAAATGTGACCCGGATAACTACAGGCCTGTTAGTTTGACATCTGTAGTATGCAAGGTATTGGTAAAAATTTTGAAGAAGAAAGTAGTTAGGGACATTGAGGTTAATGGCAATTGGGACAAATTACAACATGGTTTTACAAAAGGTAGATCGTGCCAAACCAACCTGATCTCCTTCTTTGAGAAAGTAACAGGTTTTTTAGATAAAGGTAATGCAGTGGATCTAATCTATCTCGATTTCAGTAAGGCATTTGATACAGTACCACATGGGGAATTATTGGTTAAATTGGAAAAGATGGGGATCAATATGAAAATTGAGAGGTGGATAAGGAACTGGTTAAAGGGGAGACTACAGCGGGTCATACTGAAAGGTGAACTGGAGGGAGGTTACTAGCTGAGTTCCTCAGGGATCAGTTTTGGGACCAATCTTATTTAATCTTTTTATTACTGACCTCGGCACCAAAAGTGGGAGTGTGCTAATAAAGTTTGTGGATGACGCAGAATTGGGAGGTATTGCCAATTCAGAAAAGGATCGGGATATCATACAGGAAGATCTGGATGATCTTGTAAATTGGAGTAATAGCAATAGGATGAAATTTAATAGTGAGAAGTGTAAGGTTATGCATTTAGGGATTAATAAGAAGAATTTTAGTTATAAGCTGGGGACACATCAGTTGGAAGTAATGGAAGAGGAGAAGGACCTCAGAGTCCTGGTTGATCATAGGGTGACTATGAGCCGCCAACATGACATGGCCGTGAAAAAGGCTAATACGGTTTTGGGATGCATTAGGTGAGGTATTTCCAGTAGAGATAAGGAGGTGTTAGTGCTGTTATACAAGGCATTGGTGAGACCTCATTTGGAATACTGTGTGCAGTTCTGGTCTCCCATGTTTAAGAAGGATGAATTCAAACTGGAACAGGTACAAAGAAGGGCCACTAGGATGATCCGAGGAATGGAAAACCTGTCTTATGAAAGGAGACTCAGGGGGTTTGGCTTGTTTACCTTAACCAAAAGAAGGCTGAGGGGAGACATGATTGCTCTCTTAAAATATATTAGAGGGATAAATACTAGGGAGGGAGAGGAATTATTTAAGCTCAATATCAATGTGGACACAAGAACAAATGGATATAAGCTGGCTATCAGGAAGTTTAGACTCGAAATTAGATGAAGGTTTCTAACCATCAGAGGAGTGAAGTTCTGGAACAGCCTTCCAAGGGAAGCAGTGGGGGCAAAAGACCTATCTGGCTTCAAGATTAAGCTGGATGGGTTTATGAAGGGGATGGTTTGATGGGATAACGTGATCTTGGCAATTAATTGACCTTTCACTATCAGTGGTAAATAGGCCAATGGTGGGATGATAGGAGTTACTATAGAGAACTTTTTTCTGGGTGTTTGGTTTGTGAGTCTTGCCCACATGCTCAGGGTTCAGCTGATGGCCATATTTGGGGTCGGGAAGGAATTTTCCTCCAGGGTAGATTGGCAGAGGCTCTAGAGGTTTTTCGCCTTCCTCTGCAGCATGGGGCATGGGTCACTTGCTGGAGGATTCTCTGCATCTTGGGGTCTTTAAACCATCATTTGAGGACTTCAATATCTGAGATATAGGTGAGAAGATTATTCTAGGAGTGGGTGGGTGAGATTCTGTGGCCTGCATTGTGCAGGGGGTCAGACTAGATGATCATAATGGTCCCTTCTGACCTTAAAGTCTATGAGTTTAAGGCCAGAAGTTCATCCAGTCTGACCTCCTGCATACAAAAGCCCCTAAGCACCATCTGGCCAAGCCCCCAATGACCAAAATTAGCCAATTAGGAGACTAAACTATTGCAAGCCGCAGACAGAACAGGAGGGTTCCCTTCCAGTAACTACCTCCCTGCCAAAGCATTGTGTCTGGTCCCCATTGGGTAATCAGCAATCTCCAACTGCCCCCATTGAAATAATATTCTCTCTCTCCAATGCCAGCTGTGTGCATACTGAGATCTAAAGAGTGAGATGGAGGGTTTTGTTTACAAGGGGTTGGAGCCCAGACATGACCATGCTGCATGGGGCATAAGTGCTAAGATGCAGGAGCCCTGAAACATCAGCTTGTTTGGTGCAACAACTGGACATTTGTTGTGCCAAAGAGAGGGCAGCCTAACCTCTGGGAGCTAGTACTGTAGCTCCCAAATTAGAAGTTCTGCAGTAGAGTACTGATGTAACCAGTGGATGGTGCAGGGCCCAGAGCAACCTCCTGCACCCACCCCACCACTTCATGCCCTGCTCTGCCCCCCCACTCCATCCCTTCTCCTAATAGTGTCCGGTATTGTACAGGACAGTCCGGTATTTGCGCACTCTGTCCGGTAAAAAAAAATCAGAAAATACTGGACATGTGCAATGTCCGGTATTTTCTGATTTTTCTGGCTGCGTACCGGACGGAAACCTGGCGTGGGCGGGGGGAGCGGCTGGGAGTCCCAGCTGGGAGGTGGGGCCGCGATTGCTGTCTGGAGCCCTCAGTCTGTTGAGTGTGAGGAGGAGGGGAAGCCTCCTCCTCGCTCTTGCGTCGCCGGGAGTCTGCGCGGGACAGGCAGCAAGTGCCCAGGTCAGTCCCGCTCCCCGCCGGCCAATTTGCTCACCCCCCGTTCCCAGCCGGCCGGTTCTCCCCCACTTCCCCTCCTGATCTTCTCCGGCCAGCCCCCCTGTACCCCTGCCAGTTCTGCTTCCCGCCCCCCCTTCCTCCCAGCCAGCCCCGTGGCCCCTGACACCCCCTGCCCAGCTCTGCTTCCCACTGGCCCGTTCCTCTTCCTGATCTCCCCCGGCCAACGCCGCTGCACCCCCCCCCACCGCTGGATCTGCTTCCCGCCCCCTTCCTCACCCTTCCCCCCAGCTGTGCTTCCTGCCCCCTCTTACTCCCAGCTAGCCCCGCCCCCTGCCGGCTGGTCCCCCCTCCCCCGATATCCTGCGGCCAGCCCCGTTCTGCCCGACCACGACCAGCCCTGCTTCACGTTGGCCCCCCCATCTCCCCGGCCAGGCCCATTCCCCCCCCCCTTCCTGGCCGGTCCTTCCACCCCCCATGAAGCGTGTCTGGTTTTTTGTTTTCTTTTTTTAAATGACTACCTGGTAACCCCTAGCAGTGATCCAGGTTCTTGGAGTCTTTTTTTTTTTTAATTGTGTTTTGCTCAACAACTTTGGTCCCCCCCCCACCCCCCCCCCCACACACACACTTTTTTTTCCCTGGTGGTTTTTTTGGGGGGGCGGGGGTGTTCGGTATTTTGGTTTCAGCCATCTGGCAACCCTATCTCCTAAGCCCTACCCCTGCTCCGCCCCATCCCACCTTTTCCTGCCCCATTCCCCTCCACTTTCCCCTCAAGCCCCCTTCCCTGAGTGACGCCACCCTGCGAGATTAGGGGAAGTGTAGTAACCCGGTTGAGAGAAGGTCGAGTGGAGCAGGCGGCTGGATCAGTCTGCTTCCTGTGGCTCCCACCACCACTGGTGAGTGCAGGGGCAGGCCCAGGCCATGCTGCCAGTGCCAGGCCCCGGGGTAATCCCCCAGACCACCCTGAACCCCCTCAAAGTGCAAGGGCCTGGGGCAACTGCCCCAAACTGTCTTATGGACAGGACAGTTCTGGATGTAACACAACTTACACGGATAAAAGTCAGGTTGTCTCTTCGACTTTGCCTTGCTTTTCTTAACATGGCTGTTGTGGGCAATCACTACTGTTCAAGCAGAGGCTGGGGCTCATGATGGATTGCAGTATGGATTGAGCTCAGGTTACAGGAATCCAAACTACTCCAAGGCTGTGGTGCATAAACTTGAGGACTGAATCTACTACAAGATGTTACCTTTTACATCAGCCATGAAAATGAAAGGACTGGGTCTCGTCTGGCCTTGCACAGGCTGGCTTTCACATGGCCTTTAGAAGTGCACAGAGATGCCAGACTAGGGTCTGACATAGTTTGGCCATTGTGAATAGGTGCCAACTATGCTGCTTCTTGGGCCAGAGCTGGATTAGGGCATGTTGGGGGTCTGAGCCCTTGCCCTGTCCTGCTTTTACAGGCTGATGAGTGCTTTCAGATACAGCCAGTTACGTTATAAGAAATGCCATCATCTTATGAACTTGAAATTTAAGTGAGCTCCAAAGGTTTCATTGTGCTTATTTTAACTGCTTGAACCTTCTGAATCTGCACAGTTGAGCTGGAATTCTGCGTTCATTAGATAGTGTTAGGAGGTTTCCAATACTTCGTGCTTCTTATCTGTCAGGTAATACCAGCCACTTTTTCTGTGCCTCATTTTGGCACTGGTGCTCTGGCCAAAAATATAGAAAAAAGTTTTATTTTAAAGAATTAGCCTAATTTTTTATTGTCTCCCAGCACAATATTTTGGGTGTTAGCTTAGGTCAGTTTGCTAGTCACTAGTAATTAAGACCAAAGGCCAGGGTTCCCTCTAATTTTTTCCATACATGTGCAGAATAAATTTTGTTACATGCACTGAGGCATATGCAGATGTGCACCCCCAGTTGAAACACATGCTGCTGGTAGTGGGCCCTCTGCTAATCAGCTGGGTGGCATCTGAATCTCTCCAGAGTGGCTGCCGAAGAGCTCAGCTTACAAAGAACACTGCTAAAGGCCCAGATTTTCAGAGATATTTCAGCATTGCTGCATTCAGGGTTGCAACACCTGTGTCTTATTTTCAAGTGATTTAGGCACTTAAGAGCTCAAATCCAATTGAAAATGAGATTTAGAAGTTGCAATGCTGCAAACAGCAATGTCAAAATACATTCAAAGATCTGAGCCAAAGTCCCTATGCTTTTAAATAGTCCTGAAAATAAAATAACGTGCCATAGAATGATATTAATTGTATGTCAAAAAGTTTCCCATGCATTAATACTTTTACCAGTCAACCTCATTAATTTCCACTTTGCTGACCTAGAAATTAATAATTCTTTCTGAAATCTCATCCCATTTCCTAGTAGGAAGGGGCTGGATATGAACCAGTGACATGGTATATCTGTTACTCAACAAAAATTTAATGGCAGGGATATTAATAAGTTTCCATTAAAATCATATGAAAACCCAGTATATGTAATAGTATGCCACACTGTGACATTATAAAAGTTACCAACTAGCAGACATTTGTCAAAAGATGGGAAAAAGTCCATTTTGTGATGAAATGTACTTCCCCCCCTATAGACTGTGGTTTGCTTGCAATTAAAAACAATGCAGTAATCCACAAGGGCTCACAGAGTCATTACTGCAGATTAGCCAGATTGGGTAATTAATTGCAAACTGATGTATAGTTACAGCATTCAGTTCTTGGAAGGGTGGTTCTTTTAGAAATACCCATGCTGGTTTTGAAAAGCCTTTTGAGGGTGTGCTTTTGGCCAGTCCAGTATCTTGCCAATTACCTTCCTTGTGACGACCTAGAAGGAAACACCCTATCTATGTACACAGAAACGTCAGCAGGCTGCTCAGCATGAATCATCCATCAGTTCTTGGATGTGTAATGTATTGTTAATAAAGTAGAAAACATGCCGTTCCTTTCAGGCTGCACTCAGTGTTATTGAAAAGGCAGAATGCTAGCCAGATTTCTGTACAAAAACACTAGAGTGGGTCAAGATCTAAAATCTGAATCTGGGTCTCCTTTTCCCCCAAAGTTTTAGGGTGTTTGGTCTTGCTGAGCAAACATTTTGTCTGTGAAGATCCTACATGGCTGGATGGATGTGAGAGCTCATTGGCTTACAACCAGGGCCGGATTAAGTCGGGGGGGGCTAGCCGGGCAGTTGCCTAGGGTGCCAACCTATGGGGGGTGCCTGATAGCAGCTTAAGGGGCGCTGTGCAGCCCCCCTTAGAGCTGCAATCAGGCGCCATGCGCCTGATTGCACCTGTAAGGTGCACAGCGCCGGGGGGCGGGGTCGCGTCTGTGCCGTGGGCCCAGGGGCAGAGCTGCGCATGCGTCGCACTCCCGCTGTCCGGGGCGCAGGAATGGCTCGAGCTGGCCCTGCTTACAACAGATCACCTCTGAAATGTAATTAAACATCAGCAAACGTACTTGGATTGCTGCAGTCCTGTCCTTATCCCTGATGGTGGCATAAATGAATTTGTACCTGCCTTTTAACACATGCACCCTTTTCTAGCCATGCAGAAAGAACTGTACAGACCTTGCCAAATAAACATTGCTCCATATTCAGCAACAGAGGTACTACTATCCACAAAGCTCATTGAGTTCAGACTGTTGGCTGAGTTTGCAGACTCTGCTAACTGAACTTCTTGGATCGTGGTTTGCATACTACAGAACTCTACCACCAATCAACATCCTCTGCCTGTTGGCAGACAGACACTCCTAGCTCACCTAGAAATACTGATAACTCACCAGCAAGAGGGTCCTGCTCCAGTTAGTTTCAGCAACGCACAGGGTATGTGTAATCCGCTAGCAAGAGTGTGTTACGGGTCCCCTCTGTATCCAATATACAGAGGATACAAGACTGTTACAGCCCAAGCTCCTTAGAGGAAGCCCATGCTTTTATCTTTGGAGATCCCTGGGATGTCGGCCAAGATGGCAGATGTCACACACAGAGGGTATCTATAACAACTATGGCAGTTCATCTGTAGTTAGACAAGTCTACCCTAGAGTTGAGCCAGCAGACAGCACCAAGTGCTGGGATTTGCAGACCCCTGTGACATCATATATATAGTAGCCCAATGTCTGTGACTCTGTAATGCTGAAATGCTGGCTGTTCCCTCTGGGCGGCGCTGTTGCCTGAGTCACGTCCTTCGCCTCCCGCTGTGGCGCTCGGCTGACTTCTGCGCCGGGCTACCGTGGGGGAGCAACTGGCAGAAGCGGCCGTTTGGGTGCCGTGGTCCCCATGCAGCACGGGGAGCGCTGGGCCCAAATGGCCGCTTGCGCTGCTTGCTCCCCCACGGCAGCGCGGCTGAGTGGCGCAGAAGTCAGCCGAGCGCCACAGCAGGAGGTGAAGGGGGGATGGGGTGGTGATGTACACGGCCAGGGGACGGGGCCCAGCCATATACGTCACCGCCCCGCCCCCCTTCCCACCTCCCCTTCGCCTCCCGCCATGGCGCTTGGCTGACTTCTGTGCTGCTCAGCCGGGCCGCCACGGGGGAGCCCAGAAGGCTGTTTGCGCCGCTTGCTCCCCTGCGGCAGCCCAGCACAGAAGTCAGCTGAGCACCACGGCGGGAGGCGAAGGGGGGCGGGGCAGTGACGTGAGGTGTGACAGCGGCTCCAGGCCCCGCCCCCTGGCCGTGAATGTCACTGCCCCGTCCCCCCTTCGCCTCCTGCCATGGCGCTCAGCTGACGTCTGCACTGCTCAGCTGGGCCGCCGTGTGGGAGCAAATGGCACAAGCGACCATTTGGGATCCGCGCTCCCCATGCAGCACGGGGAGCGTGGAGCCCAAATGGCTGTTTGGGCTCCGCGGTCTGCCGAGTGAGAGGCAGGAGGGGAAGGAGAAGAGAAAGAGAGAGAGGCAGGAAGCAGAGGAGAGCTGAGAGAGGGGGGGGGGGGGAGGCAGTAGGAGGAGGAGAGAGAGAAAGAGAGAAAGAGACATGGAGCGAGAGACCGGAGGCTCAGGAGAGAAGACCAACGTGGAGGAGAGACCTGAAAATCCCGTCTTTTGATGGGCTAATTGGCTAGTTTCTAATAGACTTCATTAGAATCCTTCAGTTGGCCCTGGTTTCTGGGGTTTCAACTGCAGCACTAGCAGCCTAGGGCAACACGAAATCTGTTCAGGGCAGCACCAAGCTTCCCCTGTACCCCTTCCACCTAGTGCCTGCTGACAGCCCCACTGATCTATTCCCCCTCCCTGCCAATGCCTCCCGCCACTGCAAAACAGCTGTTGCACAGCATTCAGATGCTCCCAGAGAGGGGGGGATGTAGTGCACTCAGGGGAGAGGGAAGAGGCAAGGCCTGGAGTGGGGGTGAGGCTGAGGTGGAGGTGAGGGTCGAGCACCCCAGGGCTAGAGCAGAAATTTGCACCTATGGCCAGAAGGATTTTCTCCATGCAGACCAGACTCGAGTTTCCATCTCCCATCACTTTTAACAACTGTCACGGAGGAGTAGACTTGCCTTGTCGCAAGCTATCTTACCAGGGTGGAATGGAGTGAACAAAATCCTCATCTAATGCAGCAAGTGAAGTAACAGCCTGACCCAAAACTAAACAAGCGTTGGGAGCCGCCCAGATTGTTAATATGAGGCAGGAGTGGAGATGATTGAAGCAGAGAAACACAGACTGGAGAAGATCTGCCCTTGGGAGAACACAGTACTAAAAACATGGAAAAGTACCCTGAGCTGGCTGGGGATGGCCATTTGTAAGGCAGTTACCTGCACAAAAAAGCACAGGTTGGCCTTGATGTAAACATCCCAAAGCCTGCCCTAAATTCTCAATTACTGAGGGACAGCCTTCATTCATTGAGATATTTGCTTTCCTCAATCAACTTTCTGTATAACTTTCCATGAGTGATGTACCTGCGTATGTGGATGCTAATATATAAACTATATTGTAGAATTTATTTCCCTACATTTGGGTGATTGCTGATATTGGACTATATACATCATGGCTTTCTAAAACAAACTGTATTTGTGGATAATCTAAGCACTATACTCAGATGCATAGACACTCTTTTCTTAACTTGCACATTATGCCCGTTAGCTTTATGTATGTGTTTGAGTGCTTTGCTGAATTATGGTCTCTCAACGTTTCTATAGCACCACGATTTTTCTTGCTAAGAGGAGTGATTTGTCCCTATGATTGAAATATGGGAGTAACTTATGTTTCTAAACGAAAATTCTTTTCCTTTTTTCTTAAAAGATGAAATTGCTGAAATCACTGGAACCTAACAGATCAAATGAAGCTGTGGTTGGATAAGACCGGATAAGTTAGTACAAAACAGAAAAGTAGTAACTTCTCTAAACAGCAGCATCCCATAAATGTGTTGATCTCAGTATTGCTTGATGTGGTCAAAGGGTAGGTCAGGGTGCTTTGCAATATATTAGATAACTCAACAGCTGCTTTCAAAAGTTCTGGCTTATGCATTTCAGTTGGTAGGAGAAAAATTTCACATTATTTGAGAGGGCCTATGTCACTCCCATCAAAGGAGACTGGTTTCCTGTATACTGAGATAGCAGAGTCTAACAGGATATTATTAGTTTCAGAGGGGTAGCCGTGTTAGTCTGTAACTGGAAAAACTTAAAAAACAAAGAATAGTCTTGCAGCACCTTAGAGACTAACAAAACATGTAGATGGTATCATGAGCTTTCGTGGGCACAACCCGCTACCTCAGATGAATGAAGTTTAAGGTCCCAGTTTTCAAATAAATAGCACAGAGCGGGGAGGAAGAGGAGGAAAAAGAAGGGGAAAAAGAGGGAAAGAAATTGTCAATGCAAGTGTCAGTGACAAATGAAGCTGATAGGAATACTTAGTACCCACTCTAAGTACCCTTTGTTTGTTTTTTTCATGTCCTTAGGATGTGGAATATAGTGGGCCATCTAGCCAACCTCTTTGTTTAGACTTCTGTTGTAGGAATCAAACTTGTAAATGAAATTAAGTTCTGTAGCTTCCCTGTCAAGCTGGCTTTTGAAACTGGTTTGAAATAATATGGTGACTTTGAGATCCATTAATAACTTGCCTGGGCACTCATTAATTTATTTGAAAACTGGCCACGAAAGCTCATGGTATCATCTACGTGTTTTGTTAGTCTCTAAGGTGCTGCAAGTCTATTCATTGGTTTTTAAGTTTTTCCAGGATATTATTAGGTTATGAGAAGGATATTCTGTGGGGGAAGTGTAACCCACACATCTAGGTGTGGATCACTGTCCCATGTATTGGCACTTAGACGACTTACAGCAGCAGGTTAGAACAAGAGACCTCTACAGCCTGGGTTGAGGAGCAACTGGCTTTTAGCTCAAGTGGTAGAGGCTCCTACACTAAGCTCTACAGATCCCAGGTTCAAATCTGCCCCCTGGGAGTTACAGAAGCAGAGAAGAGAGGACACAAACTGCCTTTGGCTTCAATGAAACCAGGATTTCACCCCCTGAAAAAAGAAAATCAGAAATCTGTGATATGTGTGAAGCATATAAACCAGTGGTCCCTAACCTTTTGGGGCTGCCGGGGGCTGCGCATGTGCCCGGGGCCAGCACCACCCATGTGCCACGGAGCTGCCCATGCGCCACGCACCTGGGGCCGGCGCCAGCCCTGTGCCACATGCTCAGGGGCCAGCAGCGCCCATGTGCTGTGCACCCAGGGGCGAGGCCGGCCCCAATCACTCAGCGAGCGCACATAAATGGCCCGGCGGGTACCATGGCACCCACGGGCACTGCGCTGGGGATCACTGATATAGACAGAGGATTGGAAAGGAGCTTATGGCCTGGGTCATCAACTCCAGTCCCCTGCTCTTACAGGCAAGTTCCAGTTCATAACATCATCTTATCAAGTCCATCTAAACACTAGTTAAGTTTTTTGCCTCCACTCCTATTGAGAAGCTGTTCCAGAATATCTGATGTGAGAACTTCTAATTTTTAGCCACAATTTATTCATTGCTAGTTTATTCCTGTTTCTTCTCGTGCCAACATTATCCTTTTTGCTTCAACAGCTCTTCGCCATACTAGTGTTCACCCTTCCTCTCCCCACTCTCTTTATAGGGAGCATGCTGGAGAACAGACAAAGATGGGAACAGGGGGGTGAGGTTTTTGAATATTAGGAGGAATCTGAAATAGACAAGAACCAAGTTAGGATTTTTGTGGCTGGGGAAGGAGATAAGTTGGATTTTGAGCTAGTTGATGGTTGGAGAATTAGGTCTTAAGGAATCCATGAGAGGAAGTGAAGTATTATATTTGGATTAGTTCAGTATTGTGACCAAAACCAGAAAATGTTTAACTAATCTTATGAAGTGCATTCAGTTACCATATCTTGGCTCACATATATGTCATTTAGTTTTTTAAAAATCAAAACACTTTTATTATTCAATCCAAATAACTTGAGGAGAAACATTCTGTCTGAAATACAAACACCAACACCCTCCTTTTCACAAGGAAAGCATGAGAAAAGAAATGGACCAAGACCCACACTTGAATAGCAAGCAATTAGGTAGTGTGAAATTGGCACAGGGAGCTAATTCCTCAGTCAGGGCTGTCCATGGAGAAAAACTATTTCCTGTATGGCCAGGACCCAAACTGACTTTATGGTTCAATTAAGAACTTATAGACTGATAGATTGTTAAAGCCAAAAAGTACCATATTATCATGTAGGCTACATCTACACTACAGCATGAATCAATACTCTGAGATCAATCCCCTGGCAGTTGATTTAGCGGGTCGAGTGAAGACCCACTAAGTAGAGCACAGATCACTCTCCAGTCGACTTCACTACTCTACTCCAGGTGAGAAGACAAAGGTAAGTCAATGGGAGAGTTTCTCTCATTGACCCAGTATCCCGTGGTGTAGACCAATATTCCTTCTAGTCCAGGGATGGGCAAAAGAGCCTCCGCAGGCTGGATGCAGCCCACGAAGTGGGTGGATCCGGCCTGCGGAGACCCTGCTGCTCCCCCGCCCCCAAGCCAATTAAGGTCTGGGGGCAGGAGAGCACCTGAAGCCATCTCCGCTCTGCCCCCACCCTGTGAGTAGCGCGCAGCACCTCATGCTGCTCGCAGGGCGGGAGCACGGTGGAGAAGGCTTCTGGTGCTCCCCTGCCCCCAGGCCTTAATTGGCTGAGGGGGGAGCACACGAAGCCTCCTACCACCCTGTGAGCAGCACCCGGCTCTTGGAAGCGCCACGCGCTGCTTGCGGGGTGAGAGCACGGAGTAGGCTTCACGCGCTCCCCGCCCCCAAGCCCATCAGGGCCTGGGGACGGGGGAGCTGCGTGAAGCTTCCTTCGCCGTGCTCTGGCCCTGCAAATAGTCCAAGGCACTTCAGAGTGCCGCGTGCTCCTCGCAGGGTGGGAGGAGGCTTCAGGCGCTCCCCTGCCCCCAGGCTCTGATTGGCCTGAGGGTGGGGGAGTGTGCCAAGCCTCTTCCAGGGCATGGGTGCCTAACAGGAAGGGGGGCAAAGAGGCTCCCCCACCTCCAGACCAATCATGATCTAGGGGTGGTGTAGCCCCGCCCCTTCCTGTTTAGGCCCCACCCCTCCCGGGGTGGCCCAGGGCCACTTTAAACATTTTTGAAGTGGCCCCTGGGCACACATTATTGCCCACCCCTGTTCTAGTCTTTTCCATCTGTGTGCAGTTTTTTTTCCATCCATATGTGGAATAATTTTTATGTGCATTGAGGCACATGCATGTGCACCAACAGTAGAAACAAACCTAGTGGTGGGTGTTCTGCTAATCAGCTCAAAAATTCTCCTGAGTGGCTGCACAAATACCCAGCTTACAGGGAACATTAGTGTAGACCCTGCTGTAACTCAACCTAAGGTATGTTGATTTCAGCTACGTTACTCACATAGCTGGACTCAAACTTTAGGTTGACTTTTTTGCAGTAGTGTAGACATAGGCCTAGTGTGACCTCCTGCCTAACACAAACCATAGAATGTTATCAACTGGCTCCTGCATCAAGCCCATAATCATGGCTGAGCTGGAGCATGTCACACTGAGAGAGCTGATCCTGGTTTACTTGAATGGCACTCAGAAGCCAAGAGGGAGCTAGTGTACTCCCTGGCAAAGCAGCGTCATATTTTTGACGATTGTCCAAACTGAGCCTTTGGCAGTTTTGCCGTCACTGATTTAAATCCACTCAGTCACGCTCGCCGGTAATAGTGATTAGTCTCGGAGTCAGTTACAGGTAATAGCACAGTCATTGGTGCTTGGGGCTTTTTGGCTACATCTACATTGGTGTGATCTCACGCAAAAATTCTTTTGCAGAAGAGTTCTTGTGCAAAAACTCTTCCAGAAGAGAGCGTCTACGCTGGCATCTGCTTTTGCGCAAGAGCATCCATGCCAGTGTAGACGCTCTCTTGCACAAGAAAGCTCTGATGGCCATTTTAACCATAGGGCTTTCTTGCGTAAGAAATTCATGTTGCCTGTCTACACTGGCCTCTTGTGCAAGAACAGTTGCTCAAAAGGGCTTATTCCTGAGCGGGAATGTCAGAGTTCTGGCGCAAGAAGCCCTGATTTCATACATTAGAACGTCAGTTTACTTGCGCAAGAAGACGCGGCCAGTGTAGACAGGCAGCAAGTTTTTGCGCAAGAGCGGACGCTTTTGCGCGAAATCGCGCCAGTGTAAACACAGCCTTTTAGTTTAATGACTGCACTGGGCAGCCTACCTTAAGACTGGCTACAATGCTCATAAGAAGTACTGTGGGAATAGGGATACTGGCTTTATGAGAAAAGTGAGCCTGTCAGACTCCCACTGTCTCTGGGAGTGATGCGGGTGTGTGGATGGTTGTACAGGTTGAACCTCTCTACTCCAGCACCCTCTGGACCTGAATTTGCCAGAGCACGGGAGGTCAGTACTGTAGTGAAATAAAAGACAGAACTATGTAGCACTTTAAAGACTAACAAGATGGTTTATTAGGTGATGAGCTTTCGTGGGCCAGACCTTAAGCTCATCACCTAATAAACCATCTTGTTAGTCTTTAAAGTGCTACATAGTTCTGTCTTTTGTTTCAGCTACACCAGACTAACACAGCTACATCTCAAGTACTGTAGTGAGTGGGTCTCTATTTCTGTTTTGCTGAGGTGAATAAATAGAACAGCACTTTCTGTGAAGTCATTTGGGGTAAATTAGAGCTAAGTAACAGTGCAGAACACTGAGAGCCAGTGTCTGTAAACAAACTTTTTAGCACCACGGGAAACTTGGCCACACCCATGGTAAGTGGGCATCTGGCTAACTTAAATCATGCCAGACCACGGATGTTGCCAGAGCAGAGAGTGCCAGACTAGAGAGGTTCAATCTGTACTATCTGTTTTTTAAAACAAAAAGGTAATTCTATATTATGTGCAGAGTGCATTCGGACCATTGGCAGACTTGGAACAGACTAGCAGACAGAGCCCTCCACTTGCCTGTAACCCATGGGAGTGGCACAGACACTTGCGAGGAAGGGTGTTCCATCCAACATGCTGAAAGTCTTGACTTCCGAGTACTCTGTTGGTTTTGTTCTTCCGTTGTCATGAGCAATCAGTGTAAAATGGCAAGAAACAAGGATACAGATGTAAATGATGGAACAGCAGGACCCACAAATGAATATCACCGACACACCAGTAATAGAGACTGACACTAAATATGAATTGCTAAACACTTCTTTGAACTAGGAGCAGCATGGTCTTGCAGAGCAGCTGCACAATCAGTCCAGCAGAAGGAATATTATACCCCTTGTTAGATTCAGGGACTGTGAATGTATTGTGTTGTCCCTGGTTGTTTCAGATGGCAAACACAGAGCGCATTTAAACAAAGCCACCAAACACTCTTGCTGGAAGGTCGCCCAAACAATGCGACTCTTATTCTTAGAGTCCGAAATGAGAACACACACTAAGCAAAAAACACAGAGACACGCAACACAGGCTGCTCACTGAAACAGGCACAACGCATCCCACTTTACTACAGGCTGGTCCCTTACTAATTGTCTCTCGCTTGCACTGGCACATGCTTCCCAGAGAACTCTCTAGCCAACAAGCAGAGCCAGGGGCTCCGACAGCCTCCGTGAGCCCCTGGACAAGGTGGGAGGGGGGGATTCCTGTCTCCGTGCTCCTAGAAGGGGCAGGGCCAGGGACTGTCAGCCCTCCATGCCGCCCAGAGCACATCATGTCCCCCCCCAGGCCTTAGAGCTGCCCAGAGCACACAGCACAGGGTGCTCCGGCAACAATTTAAAGGCCCCTTTAAATTGTTGGGCCTCAAGGCCCCTTTTGCCCTCCCCCTGTCCACCAGTCTGAGCAGAGCCAGGAAATCCCTGAGCATTTAAAGTCATATTTTAACACAGTTTTCCACGCAGCACTTTCCCCACTCTCTAGCATTACCTCTGCTTCCCCAGCGATGCCATGCTGGTTTGCACCTTTGTCAGTTTCACATTCGAATGACTTTATGCCGCCCAGGTTGTCCCTTCTGCAGCATTCACCAGCCTTCTTTCTCCTTCAAATGACCCGCTAATGAGGGCTGATCTGGGAGGTGGAGCTGGCTGTATCAATTTAACAACAAAGCAAATGTGCATCTATAAATGTATACAATTTGACTGTGTCCACACATATGCACGCCATCCAGGTGCCCTCCTGCCCAGTCTCAGTAACCACATGATTTCATAGCTGTCATCCTTGTCCTTTTTCATTCTTTGCCCCCTCTGTGTTTCACATCGGAGATGAGAGAACTCCAGAGGGTGGAAATTCATAAAAATCCAAACAAAGCTAGTCATACACAAGCCCCTAACAACCAAAAGGAAGTGTTGCTGAATTAAGTCAATTAAAATCCTGCAGTGACCAAATGCCACCATTAGAGGCTGCTGTGAATCTTAGCTATCTGAAACGCCCTCTGTCATGGGATGAATGTATATAGCCCAAACTAAGGATGGAATCCCCTATCCATGCCTGTCTTCTCACTTGTAGATGACTTCTGATGCATTTTCAAAGGCTAAGCTCTAGTATTTGGAGCTTGCTGCAAATTTTTCATCTCCCCCCCCTTTATTTCTGCCAACGGTTCCAATGAATAAGTGTTCAAAGGGATTCTGAAAGGTTTGTTTGAAGAATTAAGGTGTGTATGTGTGAATTTAGTGCTTGGGAAAGATGCCCAGCCTGAAGGTTGGCTAGGGTCTTCACTGCAGTTAATCTGGGCTCTTACGAGAGTGGAACTCCTGCTACAGGATGGTGTGAAGACCAGGACTTCAACAGGGTTCAAAAAAGAGTTAAATAAATTCCTGAAGGATTGGTCCATCAATGGCAATTAGCCAAGATGGGCAGGAATGGCGTCTCTAGCCTCTGTCAGAAGCTAGAAATGGGCAACAGGAGCTGGATTACTTGATGAGTCCCTGTTCTGTTCATTCCCTCTGGGGCTCCTGGCATTGGCCACGGTCAGAAGACAGGATACTGGGCTAGATGGACCTTTGGTCAGACCCTGTTATGGCTGCTTTTATGTTCTCACGTTTTTGTGAAAATCTCCTCTTTGTTTTTAAACTAGTAAGCCCTGCCTCCTGCACTCTCTTGCCCTGAAGGACCCGAGCAACACTGGGTAAGTCTGCTAGTAATGGAATAAGGGGATGCATTCACAACTTCACCACATTGGCCTATGACAATGGGCTTTTAGCTAAACAGTGTACCTTTTTACAATGACAGGGTATACAGTAATAGTATGCATACAGTACACATTTTACACATAAAACATTGAATAATAATGTACAACCCTACTAGCACCAGTCCAACACATAGAACATTTTAATGCAGTCAATATGGCATAGTAATATAGTATAAAACAGCGTCAGTTATGCTAAATTTAAGAGAGAGTGGCATCTGGATTTTCTTGGGCTGGCTTTTCAGCAGCTGGCTTCTTGGTTGCAGAAGTCTTTTAAAAAGTATTTTATTGACCTCTTCTCTCCTGCATGAATCTTTGAATGCTGTGCCTCCCAACGTCAAGCCACTGCATCATTGAGAGGCCTGGAGACTTTGGCACACTGTTCACAAAAAGAATCGCCGCTCTTACGATTTCCATCATCTCATCCAGCAAGCCAAAGAAATGGGAGAGATTTCTTGTCGTCAAACTTCTGGCTTCCTGCCCTTGTTGTCATCACCATTGTCTTTGCTTTCTTTGAATATCCATTGTTGGTCCAGCTCAGTCATTCCTCATTTGCCATTTGCTCAGCATGAGACTCCAACAACTCTTGTACATCCTCCTCTTCCACCTCCTGGAAGCTCACATCCTTCACCAACTTGACAATTTTTTGCTTGAGAATAGGAATGGCATCAAAACCCAGGAACAGTATCTGGCCATGCATGACACCCAACGCTGTTCATACATTGCAAAGGGACATCTTCCCACAATGAATCAGTGTTTTCCATGCTGTTCAAGATGTTGTAGGACTCCCAGAAAACCTTTACACTGGGTTTTCCTTCACCTGCCATCTCCTTAATCTGCATGGAAAATGTCCTCTGTAGGTAATAAGCCTTGAATGTGACTGGCAGATGCAAGTACAATATTGTACTGTACAATAGGGGAGCGTGTTCCAATTCATGTCAGTCGTGATCTGTGCAAATGATGGATATGTGGATCAGAACCAATGTAAATTGGAACACTTTCCCCTATTTGTGGGAAATGAATATCTGAAAAGATGGATAAGGAGGAAATGTATACAGTGCACCCTGTAAGCTGAGTGCCTGGGCGGCCACCCAGGAGAGTTTCAAATGATGCCCAGCTGATTAGCACAATGCCCACAGTAGGTAGCATGTGTTTCTACTGGTGGTGCACATCTGTGCATGCCTTGGTGCATACAACAAAATTTATTCAGCACATGGATGGAAAAAATTAGAGGGAATATTGCTGGGCACCCCCTGTAGTGGTTTATGTTATATATATGTGTGTTCCACATTTTAGTGATATCTGACTCACTTCACTTGACATCAGCAGGACCCTCTGGAATCCAGGATTCTGCCCTGCTGACAGCCAATTGTCTTCTTTCATTCAGCTATTCCTTGTGAATCTCCCAGTAGCCTGAATGAGTAAGAGAGTGGAGCTTCCCCATAGCCACAAACATTCAGGGTATGTCTACACTGCAGGCAGTCACAGGGTTTTTCTGCATATAAGATGCACATAAGGCAATCCTAGACAATGAGGTGCGGGGCTCAGAGGAGTCCAGACAAATCAGGTTCTGTATAGAATTGCTTCCAGTCTTTTCAATGAGTTTCTGTGCATTTTGAACAGGTTAGAGTCAAATGCTTCACGCCTATTACTCTGGCCTGCGGGGGGCTCGTCATTTCTTTGTCGCCCTCTCCTTGCCCAACATATCCTGAGAGTAGGAAGTGCAGGAGTGAAGTCACAGGACAGCTGTTTGCAGTGCCTCTAGGCATGTTTATGTGGGGAGTAAACACAGGTGTTAGACTGGGGTGGGCACTGTGACCCCGCATATGGCCCACTGGGGCTCCACCTGCAGCTCGCAGACTCCTTGGCTGCCTCCCTCCCCAACACGTGTATCGCACACTGGGGCACTGGAGCCTTACACTTCCTTCTCCTCCCTTCCAGCCCTTTTGGTGCACGCAAATCGCCTGATTCACGCTCTGTTCCTGCTCCTTCCCCTCCCTCCCAGGATTGGAATGCCAGGAATCAGCTGTTCACGGGCATTCCAGCTAGAGGAGGGAGGGGGAAGCGTGGGGATGGAGCAGGAATCAGGTGATTTGCACGTTCAGAATGTGCTGGGAGGGAGGGAAGAGGAGCAGATAAGTGCGAGGCTCTGGTACCCCAATATGCGAGAGACACATGAGGGTTGGGAGATAGACATGGGGGCCACAGGCCACAAGTGGAGCCCCAGTGGGACGTGGGCTGCTGTGGCCCACTGAGGTGAAGGAAGGTAAAGTCATGTAGCCCACTCACTCTTCATGGCTGCCCATCACTGTTTTAGCCTGTCTGGTGTCTATGGCTGCTCTTTACGCGGAGGTAGAAATACAATCATAGGCGTGCGCAGCACATTTCATTAGGGTGTGCACCCAGGGAATTTTATTTTTTATTTTTTTTTAAAGGCGAACATTTATTGAATACTCAATCATAAAGGACATGCTGCGAGCAAACGCGAGCTTTCTATACATTTCTACAACATCTATATTACGCAATTCAGCGCTTATTGCATAATGCAACAATCCATAATTTAAAACCAAAAGAGCATATCGTGATTAAATTAAAACACAAAGCCACTTTTTTTTGAGACATTAGGGTGGGCCTGGGCACACTCCCTGCGCACACCTCTGAATACAATAAAGAGGATTCAGTGATAGATAGAGGGAGAGGGAAAGAAGAGCAGAGGGGCTGTCTGATGTTTCTCAGGGCTTATCTACAATGCAAAAGTTGGCATGAACTCACTACTTATGCTGGCCTAGTTTGTGTAGGAGCAACAGCCCCTCTAAACACCACTCCACTTACACAGGGGAGTTTGATCAGCAGCATAGTGTCACTGGATTAGCCAGTGATTGGATTAACTGCTGGTGAGTGTCATTCTGGCTGTTACCTCCCCACAGCTTTACAAACTCAAGCATCACCAGCACTGGAGCAGAAAGGACCCACCCACCTGCTGGTTAAAGCACCCTTCACTGAACTTTTTGGGTGTGGATGTTATGACTCAAACTGGCTCTGCTGTGAAGAAATACCCACAAGTAAACCTGTATTGGTGCTCCTCACTCAATGACTCTGCACACATTTGGGCTAAAATCCCTAGGCTTTGGCTTTTTAATATCGTGCTGTTTCCAAAGTAACCCATTCATCTGAAAGCAAGATATGAAAAATCCCATGTGGACTACAGCTGAGGTCAGCTGAATGATTTGATACATTTTAGTCACCTTCCTCTGGACAAATGCTGATGCTGTCTTCTAGAATGCATGCACTGTTCGGCAGTCCCTACAAATAATTTCAGAACCTGCAGGTAATTTGCGAGCTGTTAGTGTTCATTATAAAAATTCGTGCACTGTGGACTGGATGTGTGTGCCCTGTTTCTGTTCCCTGGCTGGTAAATTTAACAATTTGAGTCTGGTTACTAGTGCAAATGTTTTCATTCGTCAAGTGAATGTTGGGGGGAACTTTTCTGGGTTCTATCCAGCTCTAAGATCCAGGCACATTTGTGGTACTTGCAGTGAAACACATGAACCCAAATCAAACCAAAGCTTGTCTAAGGCAGGGGTCAGCAACCTTTCTGAAATGGCATGCCAAGATTGAACCCTCCTGCCCTGGGCTGCGCCACTTTGCTGGGGGGGGGGGGGGAAATCTCTTCATCATGTGCCCCACTTGGTCTCCTGCCCTGGGCTCTGCTCTGGCTTTTCCTGTGGAGAGGGGAGAAGCAGCGTGCACACGCTTCCCCGCAAGCCAGATTTGGTGCAGGGTCTTGGTATGGGCATGATGCTGGATCGCCAGCATGGGCTCCCCATTGCGGGGGGCAAAGGAGAGCCTGTTCATTGCGCATGCCACTGAAAATCATCTTGCATGCCACACATTGGCGATCCCTGGTCTAGGGCTTTATTTTCAAACGGACAAACTGAGTGCAACAACTTTGGCCATGGATGGAACTTGGATTAGGTGAGTGTCTGGCTGAGGTATGATTGGAAATAGGTAACATCCAATCTGGAGCTGCAGAAGAATTGCTGTGTCATCTTACTGTGAATAACATGGCTGTGTTTCATATTTCCATGGTAAAACAGACAGGCTGTGAAGGTGCAAAGCTCTAGCTTTTCGAAACTAATAAATGTGCCCAATTAGGCAAACAGCAAGGAGAGGAGAAAATATGGATTTTAAAAGATGTAAATCTGGGTAAATTTTAGTTTACAGTGTTTGTTTGTTTGTTAAATTATTGGAGGAGGTGAGGAGCTTTAGGAATAAGGCATCTGACTCAACATGCCTGCTTTTTCCCTCCATGGACTTTAATCTCATCCACTGCTTTAATTTCATACACCTTAATTCCCCTTTCTTCCAGAAACAAATCCAGGTGTCCCTTAAACTCTTTCATACTTTGTTTCAGTCTCCTGCTGCCACAGGTATTCCCTGCAGGTTACAGGGAAGGCAAACCAAAGAACATGTATACTGAATACCACCTTTTCCCCGGGATACATGCAAATCACACATCCTTTCCACATGCTTTTGTGAACAAAAATGAGCTTCCCTAAGTGTTTGTGAGAAGCAAATAAGAGAGAGCTACAAATACTGTTCAGGTGAAGTTGAGTCTGCATTTAAAGGAATGTCCAAAACTTGTTGACTGTGAGGTAGCTGAGGGCAGGTTTTCTGTCAGGGAAAGCACTGTGGATATTGTAAAAGGTCACGTGATTGGTGATTACATTCTGTGATATTCAGTGAAAAGAAAGAAGCTGCTGTTCTAGTCCAGTGTTTCTCAACCTTTTTTTTATAAAGTACCCCTTTAAAAAAATTGTAAGTACCCCCAGTACCTACAGTTTTCAGACACACAAAATTTGATTCTACCATTGCAACGCATTTGTTTAAACAACTTAATTGTAGCCGGATGGGTGATGAAATTTTGGGGCGTAAAAAGTACAAAAATAATAAAACGCTGTAAAACTTAAAACAAAAATTGAGTTTTCTCCAAATTTCAGTTGTGTTGATGTACCCCCCAGACTACTCTCGGGTACCCCTAAGGGTACTTGTACCACTGGTTGAGAAACACTGTTCTAGTCAATTATTTATATGTCAGGAAAGCCAAAGCTCTGAATTTAGATCCCCATTGTATGAGGTGCTATACATGTCCTCAGACACAGTTCCTTCCACAAAAACTTTACAATCTAAACAAACGGTGAGTAGGAAAAGAGCGGTACAGAGATTAAGTGATTTGATTTGTCCAGTGGTACACAGCAGGTCAGTGGCAGAGTGGGAATAGAAACCAAAAACTCAAAACCTAGGTTTGGGTTACTGGGCCAGGCCTCTCTGTTGTTGAATTAACTTGCCTTTATGTAACTAAACATAAAATCCAGATGATGCCTGAAAAAGGAATAATTAGATTTGCGCCCCCCCCCCCCCAAAATGTTGAATTTATTTTCATGCCACAGTTTTCAGATAAGAGCAGATTTTTTTCATGTATTTGAAGTTTATAGTATTTTTGTTTTGAAATTTTTCTGGGTTTCTCACCTCTTTCTGTTTCATTTTTTCCTCTGCTCCCTCTTTTCCTCCCTCTTCCATTTTGTCATTGGGACGATGGTTTGGGTGAGTGAGGAAAATCTGGAAACTGAAAAATCTTCGTGTTCAGGTTCCATTAAAAAAAAAAACAGTTATTTGAAGAAAGCTGTGGGATATTTGGTGACATTTTTCTTTGAACAACGGGTGTTTTTTGGTTTTTGGTTAAAAATATTTTGGTCACAAATTTTCAAGTTATTGCTAATACAAACTAAGGCTATGTCTAAACTGCCGAGTTCTATTGGAAAAAGATATGCAAATTGTGAACTGCAATTTGCATATCTTTTTCCAGTTTTGTTTTTTTTCAGAAGAGGCTTTTCTGACATTTGGTCCATCTACACGGGGCCAAATGTCAGGAAAACCTCCTCTTTCGGAACATCCCTTATTCCTCATACAATGAGGAAAACAGGGATGCCGAAAGAATGCATCCGCTTTTTCAGAAACTGTTCAGAAAAAGCGGAAGCGCTCCTTGGATGCGGCAGAGCTTTTCCGGAAAACCTCCGGTATCCTGGAAAACCTCTGCAGTGTAGACATAGCCTGACATATATGGGATACCGTTACAATTGCATGCCCGGCTATTTTTTAAATTCCTTGTGTGTGCAAGCTGTCATCTTTTCTAGTTCTGGAAATGTATTAGATCACCTCATAATCACTGCTTTTCCAATGGGACTCAGTTTCACTCAGAACCTAGCCTTAGCGTTCAGGTGCTTTAGATAGCACGTAAAGATGTTTTGCCTCTAATAATATAATTTGATCAAATTAGTTTATTTACCTGTAGGACTTCCTAGCTAATTCTAGCGAGAAATACACTTATTGAGCAGTTAGTTCATGCATACGGAGCTAATTTAAAAGCTATTAAAGTACCCAAAGTTTTCCCCTTAGAAAGTGGATGAAACTGCACTTAATTTAATTTTCTCATTCTGAATAAGTAGTGAGGAAAGAAAGATGAAAAACTATTTTCCTAAAAAAAAAAAAAATACGGGGAGAGCACTAATACTTTGCTTTTAATATATCACCTTTCATCTGAGGGTCTCAAAGACCTTTGCAAAGTTGGATAAAGTGGCTGTGTACCTGGTGGTTGGCGTATGTGCACGTCGTCCATCATTGGCATTTATTTTTTATAACTACAATTGCAGTTCTGAAAACTGATTGAAACTAGAGAAAATGCCACGAATTGAGAGGGAAATTTAAAATGCATTGTGCTGTTACTGCTAACTTCTATTTTTGTTGGCTGAGCGTTGATCTGTGATGTTTTAGTAGCAGGTTTCAGGGGGCAGTCACAGTAGCCTGCTGCTATCACTTTTGAAACTGGCCCCTATACAAGTAAGGAAGAAAATTAAATTGAACTTCTTAACTTTATGACAAAGCTCAGAGGGTAGGTACAAAGAAGAACCAGGCGATTGCACAGCAGATGCTGTTCTTCCCCTCCTCGCCTACTTAGCAGGAGGGAAGAACACTCTGTACATTCAAAGACACATGGACTGATCATTTTTGGTTATCTAAGTCTGTTCAAGTCTTATCAACAGCCTCTCAAGTTTAGATCACCTTGGGAACGTCCTGCAAGCGTCAGATGCTCTGGGGAGGTTTGCACTACTGACCCTTTGTTCTTTCCAGTAATCTCAGGAACGAGATCTGTCTCAAGATGCCAACCTTCAGTAAACAAATTCAGAAGGTTCCCGTTTAAACCTCTGTCATGCTTTCCACTGCGTCTTTCCCTTGGTTGGACCAAGCACCCAGTCATCCCATGGCTTTGGCTTCCTGCTCTAACAGGAAATGTAAAGGCAGCAGCTTGAGACAGATTTGTCATTGTTTAGCACCAGCAGCACCCCTTGACTTCAACAGGGAGCTGCTCAGCACTTCTGAAAATCAACTTCTTGGTCCCTTCTGCAGTGACCATGCGTTCATGGTCTGCTTGTCCAGATGCCCTGTGAGCCAGCTCTTAGCTCTGGTTGACACTAGGACTTGATTTTGAAATACCTGCCCCAAGGTCGAATGTATAAGAGGAGCATCCACACTACCAAGCCTGTTACTTCAAAATAACAGGACACGGAATTTGAAATCTGTGCTCCTGCTTTTTATCAGGAGTAATGCTAATTCCGAAATAATTATTTTGAAATAACAGTAGTGTGGATGCTCCGCTGCCGCTATTTTGAAATAAGTACTCCCCAGTGCTTCCTGGGGCTCTAAGTCTGAGGTAGCATGTCCACATGACCAGAGCCTGCCTCGGACTAATTTTGATGCTTCCCCGTAGTGTGGACGTGCTAGTTCGAATTTGTTAAATCAGAAGTTATTAAGTTGAATTTAGTAATTTTGAAATACTGTACACATAGCCTCAAGGTTCTGCAGCATATGTATGAATCTTCCTGCAGCACATTATCTTTTCTCAGGACTGTATTATTGCCTGTGTTGTCTACATGCTTACAGGGCAGCTCTTTTTGCTCAGGGCACTCAGGATGTAGATCACAGAGAAGGAAACTAGGTTAATGCATCATCAGGCCACAGTTGAAACTAATCTCCCATTTCTCTTCCAGCCCTTCAACTGCCAGGCAATTATCTGGGTCCAGGCAGGAGCGACGGGTATCCGAGGCAGGGGAAGGCACTGCCTTCCCAAACTGCCAGCCTGGCCTCACCCATGCTCCACCCCCAGAATGCCTACAGTATGCATACTGGGAGCAGAGTGTTGCTCCTCCCAAGTGCCCGCCCTGTCTGGGACCGGGGAGGCTGGGGCTGCACGCTGCCCCACCTTTCCGTGGTGCTGGGGAGAGGGACAGGTTGGCTCTTATGGGGGGCAGGGCAGAAGGGGTGGGGCTGCGGGCTTGCCTTCCCCAGCCCTACCTTTGCCCACCACCCACGGGTCCAGGGCTGCTGAATTTAACCAAGAAGGGAGGGGAGGCTGCATTGCCTGACTGGGAACCGAACCCAGGCCATAGCAGTGAAAGTGCTGAATCCTAGCCACTAGATCACCAGGGAGACAGAGCTAGCCCCACCCACTCTGTCAGGGATTTAGCCCGTGCTGGAATCTCTTACACATCTCTAGTAGGCGGGTGGGTGGATATCCATAAGAGCTGGTTTAGTCTGTATGAGATTTAAGGCAAACCTCACTCCCAAAGCAAGCTGAGGTGTTTTCAGTTGCCTACTGGGTGCCTCAGTAAGTCTAGGTTACCTTAGGAGCTGGCTAACCCCTCTTGCTTAGTCTGTATGCACTGGATATGGGTAATAAATTGTGATAAAGGATTTTCTGGGGAAGGGAGTGTTGAAATGTTTGTGTTCTTTTCCTTGTAACTGTCCAAACAGACTGGCCACCCCGGCAAGCTGTAGGAGAAAGAAGCAAACCTGATATGAACCAGTCTTGTCTTGTGGGAAAACCTCTTCTCCATCCCCTCAAATGGTGAGCTGGTGAGACTCACAGCACACCCAGGGATCCACTCAGACAGCCACACACAGCCGGGGTGGGATGCAGAGATTCAGCTGCAGGGACTGAATGGTCTGTCCAATCCCAAAAGGGGCCATCCATCCCCAGAGAGGTCTGACACAGGAACCAGTTGGCTTCCAGGCCCTTCCCTCCCCGAACTAGCCTAGTACAGCATTACTCAAGGTAACAAAAGTTTCAGAGGGGTAGCTGTGTTAGTCTGTAATTTTTTTAAAAAATGAATAGTTCTGTAGCACCTCAGAGACTAACAAAAAATGTAGATGGTGTCATGAGCTTTCATGGGCACAACCCACTTCTTCAGATGAATGGATTTAAGGGTCCAAGGTACAAATAAATAGCAGAGAAAGAGAGGGGGTGGGGAGGGAAAGAGAAGGGAAAAATGTTGTCAGAGTGTCCATGCTAAATGAGGCTAAATTAAAAAAACATAGTAAGAGACCTAAAAAAGAGTCACCGTGGCTTAACCACCATGTACAAGAAGCAGCGAGGGACAAAAAGGCATCTTTCAAGAAGTGGAATTCCAATCCTAGTGAGATAAATAGAAAGGAACATAAACACTGTCAAATCAAGTGTAAAAATGTAATAAGAAAAGCAAAAAAAGATTTTGAGGAACAGCTAGCCAAAAACTCAAAAAGAAATAGCAAAATGTTTTTTAAGTACATTAGAAGCAGGAAGTCTGCTAAAAAACCAGTGGGTCCCCTAGATGATCGAGATATAAAAGGAGCAATCAAGGACGATAAAGCCGTTGCGGAGAAACTAAATGATTTCTTTGCTTCAGTCTTCACGGCTGAGGATGGTAGGGAGATTCCCAAATCTGCACCATCCTTTGTGGGTGATGAATCTGAGGAGCTGTCCTGGATTGAAGTGAAATTAGAGGAGGTTTTGGAACAAATAGAAAAACTTAATGTTAACAAATCACCGGGACCGGATGGCATTCATCCAAGGGTTCTAAAAGAACTCAAATGGGAAATTGCTGAACTATTATCTGTGGTTTGTAACCTATCCTTTAAATCGGCTTCCATACCTAATGACTGGAAGGTAGCTAACGTGACATCAATATTTAAAAAGGGATCTAGAGGCGATCCTGGCAATTACAGACCGGTAAGTCTAACTTCAGTACCGGGCAAATTACTCGAAACTATAGTAAAGAATAAAATTGTCAGGCACGTAGAAGAACATAATTTGTTGGACAAAAGTCAACATGGTTTCTGTAAAGGGAAATCATGTCTTACTAATCTATTAGAGTTCTTTGAAGGGGTTAACAAACATGCAGACAAGGGGGATTCATAGATATAGTATACTTAGATTTTCAGAAAGCCTTTGACAAGGTCCCTCACGAAAGGCTCTTGTGTAAATTACATTGTCATGGGATAAGAGGGAAGGTCCTTTCATGGATTGAGAACTGGTTAAAAGACAGGAAACAAAGGGTAGGAATAAACGGTAAATTTTCAGAATGGAGGGGGTAACTAGTGGTGTCCCCCAAGGGTCAGTCCTGGGACCAGTCCTGTTCAACTTATTCATAAATGATCTGGAGAAAGGGGTAAGCAGTGAGGTGGTAAAGTTTGCGGATGATACTAAACTGTTTAAGATAGTCAAGACAGAAGCAGACTGTGAAGAACTTCAAAAAGATCTCACCAAACTGAGTGATTGGGCAACAAAATGGCAAATGAAATTTAATGTGCATAAGTGTAAAGTAATGCACGTTGGAAAAAATAACTCCAACTATACGTACAGTATGATGGGGGCTAATTTGGCTACGACAAATCAGGAAAGAGATCTTGGGGTTATTGTGGATAGTTCCCTGAAAACTTCCACACAGTGTGCAGCGGTGGTCAAAAAGGCAAATTGGATGTTAGGAATTATTAAGAAAGGGATAGAAAATAAGACACAGAATATCTTACTGCCCCTGTATAAAACTATGGTATGCCCACATCTTGAATACTGTGTACAGATATGGTCTCCTCATCTCAAAAAAGATATTTCGGACTTAGAAAGGGTTCAGAAAAGGGCAACTAAAATGATCAGGGGTTTGGAATGGGTGCCATATGAAGAGAGGTTAAAGCGACTGGGACTTTTCAGTTTAGAAAAGAGGAGACTGAGGGGGGATATGATAGAGATATATAAAATCATGAGTGGTGTGGAGAGGGTGAATAAAGAAAAGTTATTTATTAGTTCCCATAATAGAAGAACTAGAGGACACCAAATGAAGTTAATGGGTAGCAGGTTTAAAACTAATAAAAGAAAGTTCTTCACACAGCGTGTAGTCAACCTGTGGAACTCCTTGCCAGAGGAGGCTGTGAAGGCTAGGACTATAACAGAGTTTAAAGAGAAGCTAGATAATTTCATTGAGGTTAGGTCCATAAAAGGCTATTAGCCAGGGGATAGAAATAGTGTCCTTGGCCTCTGTTTGTCAGAGGCTGGAGAAGGATGGCAGGAGACAAATTGCTTGATCATTGTCTTTGGTCCACCCTCTCTGGGGCACCTGGTGCTGGCCACTGTCGGCAGACAGGCTACTGGGCTAGATGGACCTTTGGTCTGACCCAGTACAGCCATTCTTATGTTCTAATAGAGTGGGCTCTAAGTACCCGGTAGACCCAACAGCACACACTCCTCATGCCTCAAAAACTTTCCTTTCTCATCATGACCCAATGAAGGCTCTATCTCAGTGGTGGGCAACCTGTAGCTTGAATCATAAAATCATAGAACTGGAAGGGACCTCAAAAGATCATCACGTCCAGTCCCCTGCTCTCACGGCAGGACCAAGCACCATCTAGATCATCCTTGATAGATGTCTATCTAACCTATTCTTAAATATCTCCAGTGATGGAGATTCTACAACTTCCCTAGGCAATTTATTCCAGTGTTTAACCACCCTGACAGTAAGGAAGTTTTTCCTAATGTTCAACCTAAACCTCCCTGGCTGCAGTTGAAGCCCATTGCTTCTTGTCCTATCATCAAAGGCCAAGGAGAACAATTTTTCCCCCCTCCTCCCTGTGACACCCTTTTAGATACCTGTCAGTCTTCTCTTTTCCAAACTAAACAAGACCAATTCCTTCAGCCTTCCCTCAAAGCTCATGTTTCCTAGACCTTTCATTACTTTTGTTGCTCTTCTCTGGACCTTCTTCAATTTTTTCACATCTTTCTTGAAATGTGGTGCCCAGAACTAGACACAATACTTCAACTGAGGCCTAATCAGCACAGAGTAGAGCAGAAGAATGACTTCTTGTGTCTTGCTCACAACACTCCTGTTAATGCATCCCATATTTAGTTTGTGATCCACTATGACCCCTACATCATATTTGCCTTTTTTGCATATTTAGTTTGTGATCCACTATGACCCCTACATCCTTTTTTGCAATACTCCTTCCTAGACAGTTACTTCCCATTCTGTATGTATGAAACAGATTGTTCCTTCCTAAGTGGAGTACTTTGAATTTGTCTGTATTAAACATCATCCTATTTACCTCAAACCATTTCTCCAGTTTGTCCAGATCATTTTGAATTATGACCCTCTCCTCCAAAGCACTTGCAACCCCTCCCAGCTTGGTATCATCTGAAAACTTAATAAGCGTACTCTCTATGCCATCATCTAAATCATTGATGAAGATATTGAACAGAACCGGTCCCAAAACAGACCTCTGTGGAACTCTACTTGTTATGCCCTTCCAGCATGACATTATGTTCTTTTCCTTGTGAACCATTAATAAGTACTCTCTGAGAACAGTTATCCAGTCAGTTATGTACCTACTTTATAGTAGCCCCATCTAAGTTGTATTTGCCTCGTTTATTGATAAGAAGGTCATGTGAGACTATATCAAATGCCTTACTAAAGTCTAGGTATACCACATCCACCTCTTCTCCCTTATCCACAAGACTTGTTATCCTAGCAAAGAAAGCTATCAGACTGGTTTGACATGATTTGTTCTTTTCAAATCCATGTTGGCTGTTACCTATCACCTTATGTTGAGGGCCACATGTAGCCCATGGGGGTTCTATGTGTGGCCCATGAGACATTTTGTTTACATTTTGTTTCTATGTGTGGCCCACTACAGGATTGCCAGATTCTGTTGGTTTCTGTCTGAGTGGTTTTTTTCCTACCGGTATTACTAAAGTGATATGCACCTAAAGTGAGGGCATGTGAAGTGAGGTGTGCGCTGATTGCACACTGCACTGACTGTGAGAGCCGTGTGCACCCTTTGCAGCCAATCACAGCGCTGCTACGGTTCAAGTGGCACCCCCCACAAATTCAAGGAATGCAAGTGCAGTTAGTATAACTACCCTATCCTCGGAGACTGTCTTGGGTATAACAGTCTTGCAGCCCACTGAGATGAAGAAGGGCCACTCATGTGGCCCACTGACTGGCCTAGGATGCCCATCACTGCTCTGTCTGTTCCCTGCCTGTTGACCACAACCGCTGCTGCAGTGGTGGGGGGAAGGAGGTATTTATTCGCTCCAGCATTTGTCTTAGCAACTCTTACTAGTCTCTCCTCCATTTCTCTTCCCTCACTCCCCTAGGCCTGTTTCTCCTCTCTTTCAGACCAGCCAGGTAGTCCTGCTGCTGTAAAGAGAAGTGGGACCACACATAAAGAAACATGCTCCATCTGTCTCTTTCCCTGAGAGGCAGCCTTGCATTTGGAGGGGGGGCGGGGGGGAGAATTGTGAATAGGCTCTTTCACTCCTTCTAACCTGCCTGGAGCCAGGAAGCGTCAGCTGCCAGTAGAGAGAGAGGTTGTGTAAAAGATCCAAAGAAAGTTATTGAAACTAAATAGAAATTGAAACTTGTTTGAGCTGAAATTGTCCCTTCCTTGCCTGCCCTCCCCCTCCCCCCGCTACTATCAGAACAATGCTAAAAGAGTTTCTACCTGCATTCTCTTGCCCTGGGGAAGGGTCGTATAACTCCTATTAAGGATGATCATTGTGTTTGCCTTTTTTTCTTCTTAAACACAGCCACCCTTCATGAAGTTTAAACTGAGAATAACTGAAACACCACACTGATTCATGTGTACTTTTTATCCTTCAGAGCATGTTAGTATCATTTACTGCACTGTTGTGACTAAGTGAGCCTCTCATGGTGCTGCCTGATGTAAAACGACAAAGTCTAACACAGGAAATTATTTCCAGTTGCTCTCAAGCAAGTGAAATGAATCCAACCAAAACCCACACTTGTGTTACCTGAGTTCTACCCATCCATAAAGCAATCAACTCACCGAGCGTGCAAAGCTGAGTGACTTCCAAGACCACTTTACGAGCTGATAACTGGGTGCATTATATTGAATTACCAACACTGCAAAGCTGATTTAGGATTATGAGGAGCACTGAATGGGAAAATTAAACAGCCTGAGTTCCAAATGTGCTCTAAGATCAGTTGCCAATTCTGGATCTTAATTCGCATTTCCACAAGCACCAGTCCTCCTTTAATTAAAAAGAAGGAACAAATTCCACCATTTGAAAATGTTGACTGTCAGAATGAGGAGAAACATCTGTCCTATATTAACTGAACATGCTTTGGGGTTTTATTGGCCCAAGATGCCTCCATTTTACGATTCAGGGCTGTAGTTTTATTATTATTAAGAGTGCAGCAAATTATACTAATTCAAATGAAAAAACAACAAATGGTCTGGTAGCACTTTATAGACTAACAAAACATGTAGATGGTATGAGCTTTCGTGGGCACAGCCCACTTCTTCAGATGACCGGAGTGTTGGATGTCTAGGATCAAAATAAAAAGGGGGGATGGAAGAAGGGAAAATTGGGAGAGGGGAACAAGAAAAGGCAGTGGGTAAAAAATATATCAAGGGAAAGTCGAGCTGGAAAGCAATATTGGAGAGATCTTGAAGATCCAACAACCTCCATTCCACTTCCTTCTGCAGGTAAATACAAATATATGTGCTATCTCTAACTGTCCTACTAAGAAAAACTTAAAAAACAACAAATAGTCTAGGAGCACCTCAAAGACTAACAAAACATGTAGATGGTATCATGAGCTTTTGTGGGCACAGCCCACTTCTTCAGATGAGAGGAGTGTTGGAAGTCCAGATCCAAGAATAAATAAGGGAAGGAAGGATGGGGAGGAGAAGGAAAAAAATGGAGAGGAGGAAGAAAAAAAGAGACAGTGAGTAGATAAGCCAGAGAGGTTAATTTCACCTATATCCTTCCACAAAATCTGGATTTATCCCCTGATGACTTATTCCCTTCCCAGAATTCAAGAGGCAGTGCATCTCATGGTGTTTCTTAATGCTGGTGGAAATACAAATACAGCAGTCCCCAAAGAGGAATTTGAACTTTTCCCCAAAAACAGTCAATAGCAGTGGTTCCAGATGATAATGTGCTCTAAAGACCAATGGCTCCTTTGGGAGCAGAAACAGTGAGGGTTTGCAACAATGTATCAGCTTCATAAAATGACCCACAGTCATCAGCAAAGATGCCAGGGCTACATCTCTACAACAACAGTCTCCCGGAAAGGATTTAAGCTTCATGGAAGAGTGTGTGCTTTCTGTGTAAAACAGCCACTTTGCTTGACTGTTTTATTTAACTGTCTCTTAATTTCCTTTTCAGCTGCCTGGAATTGGCCTTTCATTTACACATGAAATTTATAAAAGGTCTGAGTGTAAGAGATTTGGACAGAAGAGAATAGGTTAGGAAACCCTGGCAGAGATATAGTAACTAACATCTTTGAAACATGGAGCTCTTCACAGTTGCATAATCATTTATGTACCTAGAGTGACTGTTACTAGCTTGGATCATTGATTGGAGAAACAGGCCAGAGCACTAAGAATTGTTCTGTGTCCAACGAATCAGATTCCTTCAGAAAACATTGCGTTCACAGATGGGATTGATCAAGTAAATGGAGCCACTGCTCTGTTTCTTGTCCAGGGGCCTGATCCAAAGCTAATAGGAGTCTTTCCCTTGATTTTAAGACACTTTGGATCAAGCTCCTAATCAAGTCAGCCTAGATTTTTGCACTGGAATCAAGTGTATTGAATTTCACTGGACACCTTTTTAAACTTTGCACATTTAAGGCTTTGTGTGACTGGACAGAGGGTTGTTAGAATGAACGGGGACTACACATAGCATCCACTGGAAAATTAACCTTAGTTTCATTTAGCCCCACCGCTACTCCTGCCCGCTTCCACCAACAAACATTTTGATGCTAGATCCTTTTCCAAGAAATTCAGTATTCAGCCACAGAAATAAAAGTCCAAGGGCCAAAGTCTGCTGTGACTTATATTGCTGCGGTTGGCCAGGGCATAAATCAAGGAAGCATGTTGCTCAAATAATAAGGGATAAATCCTCCCAGCCCACAAAAATGTTTTAGCTAGAGATGGACTGAACTGGGCAGTAGTCCAGAGCTGTGCTTGCTGAGACCTGGTCCTTTTTAAAAATTGTTTCAATTGGGGTCCATTTCTAGTTTCCCTCTTGCAAGTAACACTCTGGGGAGTGGTAATGGGAGTAATGGGCAGTGTTCCCTGCAAGCTGGGAGCTTGTGTGGCCACTCTGAAGAGATTCCAATGCCACCCAGCTAATTAGCAGGGCGCCCACAGCGAGTTTTGTTTCTAGTACTGGTGCACATCTGCACATAAAATTTATTCCACCCACTCAGAGAGAAAAAATCTGCACCTGGATGGAAAAGATTAGAGGGAACATTGGTGATGGGGCTCTGGATTTGAAGGGAGTTCTGATAAGGATCTGGCCCAATGTCTGTGAAGGGCTGATCATATAGAACGGTGTTTCCCAACCTTTTTTTATAAAGTACCCCTTTCTCAAAAAAAAAAAAATTATAAGAGCCCCATTTAAATACTTTATATATATATATATATATATATATATATATAAATCCCCAGTACCTACAGTTTTTAGACACACAAATTTTCTTTCTACCATTGCAACACATTTGTTTAAACAACTTAAAGGGCGATGACATTTTTGGGTGTAAAAAGTACAAAAAAAATAAAGCTCTGTAAAACTTAAAAGATAAATTCATAAGAACATAAGAATGGCCGCACTGGGTCAGACCAAAGGTCCATCTGGCTCAGTAGCCTGTCTGCCGACAGTGGCCAGCACCAAGTGCCCAGGAGGGGGTGGACCAAAGACAATGGTCAAGCTATTTGTCTCGTGCCATCCATCTCCAGCCTCTGACAAACAGAGGCCAGGGACACCATTCCTACCCCCTGGCTAATAGCCTTTTATGGACCTAACCTCCATGAATTTATCTAGTTTCTCTTTAAACTCTGTTATAGTTCTAGCCTTCACAGCTTCCTCTGGCAAGGAGTTCCACAGGTTGACTATGCACTGTGTGAAGAAGAACTTTCGCTTCAGTTTTCTCCAAATTTCAGTTGTGTTGACGTATCCCCCAGACTTCTCTCAAGTACCCCTACAGGTACTCATACCACTGGTTGAGAAACACTGATATAAAACAGTAACGCCATTGCTTCCTTTTCCAGTTACAAGTCCTTACACTTTCTGTAAGTCCAGACTAACTGTGCACCTACCACAAGTCAGGGAAATGCAAAGAAGCCACCTTTGTTTACTCAGGCTTGTGTTTGATCCTGTTTTCTAGTAATGGCTAAAGAATGTAGATTTGAGAGTGGTGGGTGGGTCAGCATTTCAATTAGATTTTTTTCTGGCAGACTAGATGGTTCACATCTATTGTGATTTCCCTTCACCCACCCTCAGGTACCTAATTGTAAACAGAAATATTCTGGAATAAAGACCCTCAGGATGCACTCCTGTAATAAGCAAACATTGATGTAGTAATTTAACAGTGTTCCTGGGCTGCTTCTACAAGTACTCTGGGTCCTGCCAGCAGAGATTTATTTTATGCATACCAAGGAACTAAATTGTTTCTTTGAAGCCATGTCCAGCTATGATGAAATAATGACCACACGGGTGATGCAGGTTTTAGTCAGGGATCTGGGCTACCAGGACGGCTTACTCATACTGTATAATGTCTAAGTCTACTTTTTGTGCTTCCATGCCTGGGACCAAATAGAGCCACCGTGTAAGTCAATATATTGTAGAAAATACAGCTAATTCTTAACCCTATACATATTACAGTCATGGGCATCCAGTGGCTTAGGCAAGGGAAGGCATTGCCTTCCCAAACTGCCCCCCCCCCAAAGCCTACTGTAGGTGTTCTGGGGGTAAAGTGTTGCTACCCCAAATCGCCTGCCCTCCCCGTGCTTGGGGCGGTTCGGGCCACACCGCCGCCTCCCTCCCCGCTGCTCCCAGGGGCAGGGAGGCTGAAGCCATGTGGCTGCCTCCCTCCCCCTTCTCCCGAGGGCAGGGAGGTTCAGGCCGGCTCAGGCCACGGCCTCCACGCTGCTCCGGGAGTCTGGGAAGGCTCAGGCTATGCGGCCGCCTCCCTCCCTAGTGGTGGGGGCAGGGTTGCCAGGTGTCCGGTTTTCTACCGGACAGTCTGGTATTTGCACCGTCTGTCCAGTAGAAAAATTCAGAAAATACCGGACATGTGCAATGTGCAATGTCCAGTATTTTCTGAATTCCCGGCGGGGCACTGGACGGAAGCCTGGCGGGGGCGGGGGAGCGACTAGGAGGCGGGGCCGAGATTGGCGCTGGGAGCCTGTGGTCACGTGCAAAAGGCGGGTGGGGCAGGGACTGGGACTCCCAGCCCTGCCTGGCTTCTGCTCGCAACTAAAGGGAGCGCCTGCCACGGGTGCGGCTCCTTGGACTCTGGCTGCAGCCAGTGGCTGCACCCCCCGCCTGCCAGATCTGCTTTCTGCCCCCCCCCAGGCCCCCCCCCACCAGCACCATGGCCCTCAACTGCCCCCAGCTCTGTTTCCCGTCCCCCCCCTTCCTCCCGGCTGGCCCCCGGACCTCCCCCCCGCCAGCTCTGCTTTCCGCCCCGCCCCCCTCCCGCCTGGTCCCTCCCTCTCCCTCCCCCTCCCCCCTGCTCAAGTGTGTCCAGTTTTTTGGTGGGGTGTACCTGGTAACCCTAGGTGGGGGCATGGCCTTAACCAGGCAGGGGGGAGGGCAGGACTGGGGCTGTAGGTGGAGCCATGATTACAGTCATATTTTCTTGCTGGCATTGATAAAGGATTATTATTTTTAATAACCACCACAAATGATGCAGCCAAGTTTCCCGTATTTGGGGAAATCACAGGGGTCAGTGCACCCACAGTGCAATGGATGTGCCTCACCCTGGGAAAACAAACTTCATGATCACAATCTCTCCCCTGCTGGGTATATATTATTAAACAGGAAGCTAAGAGGACAATGAAAACACAAAGCCTTATGAAGATATGACAGTGGAATTCACACTGTAGCAATTTAAGCCTGAGATTTTGGAAGAGGTCTGGAGAAGTTAGACACTCAAGTCCTTTGGATTGATGTCTAATGTCTGAAATTTTTTTGAAAAATTCCAGCCTGAAGCAGTTAGCATTTTTTTGCAAGCGTAGGAGACCCTTCCATAGTGAAAATATAAGGACTATAATAAAATGACCTTTCCATTGACCTCGTGTGGCGTCCTGCTAGAGCTCCAACATGTGGCAAATATCAATGGGATTGGTTAGAATCCGCCCTCTGTGTGACAGATTTCCATTCATGTTGCACAGTACCAGTTTTGCAGGTCTGGCTGCAGATGTCAGGGTAATGTGATAGCTTTATATTAAGAATCCATTCTTACAGGGTTAATAAATGATTAGCAGGTATGACCAGCATATCACAGACATGAGGAATATGTGTTGTAGATGGATATAAGCATATTGGGAGAAGTGCTATTGTTGGGTATAAGAATCTGATTTATCTGTTGGACTCGGACAATTAATTATTTTAAAAACAAGGAGTGGTGCAGTGGCACCTTAGAGACTAACAAAAATATATAGAATTATGAGCTTTCCTGGGCAAATCTCACTTCATCATTATTCAAAGATATTACTAATGTATTAACAATTTATGAAATTTAGAACTGGAGCCATAGTATATAAAGCGTAGGCGTGCGCAGGGGGTGTGCTGGGTGTGCCTCAAAAAAAAAGTGTCTCAAAAAAAAAGTGGCTTTGCGTTTTAATTTAATCGCATGATACGCTCTTTTAGTTTTAAAGTATGTATTGTTGTATTATGCAATAAGCGCCGAATTGCGTAATATAGATGTTGTAGAAATGTATAGAAAGCCCGCGTTCGCTCGCAGCATGTCCTTTATGACTGAGTATTCAATAAATGTTCGCCTTTAAAAAAAATAAAAATAAAAAAATAAAATGCCCTGGGTGCACAACCTAATGAAATGTGCTGCGCATGCCTATGATATAAAGTCAGACCAATATTTCTGTACCCCCAAGCCAGCCACAGATTTCCAGCTTTATTAGTAAATTACACTTTAGATAGATAGATGGGGTGGGTGGGGATAGATAGTATCACGAGCTCTCCTGGGTACAACCCACTTCCTCAGATGAGCAGAGTAGAGAGAAACTGAGGAAGTGGGTTTTGCCCACGAAAGCTCATGATACTATCTATATATTTTTGTTAGTCTCTAAGGGTGCATCTACACAGCACGGCTTAACTCAAAATAAGCTATGCAAATTGAACTACATTAATTGCATAGCTTATTTCGAAATAAATTGGGAGTCTTTACACAGCACTTATTTCGAAAATAGAGCACTCTTCCTCCGACTTCCCTTACTCCTCGTACAATGAGGGTTGCAGGAGTTGGAGTAAGAAGTCCTCCTGCTTGACAGTATTTCAGCATTATTTCTAAATAACTGCCTGCTGTGTAGACGCGGACTAAGTTATTTAGAAATAACACTAGTTATTTCAAAATAATGTTGCTGTATAGACATACCCTAAGGTGCCACAGGGCTACTCGTTGTTTTTAAAGTTACAGACTAACATGGCTGCCCCTCTGAGACTTTTGGTACTGTGAGCGGGGCAGTATGGGGCCTCCTTCTGCACATTGTAGTGTCCTCTTCTTGCACTGGCCACACACTGGGAGCTATCATGCTACTCTGCAGTTACCCAGAACTTTCTCAGAACCTGAGAAAGCTCCATGGGGCGAAAGCTTTAGTAATGGTCTCTTCCTCCCCATCCCTCTCTGGTGTTGGTAGTAATCTCTGCTTGTGGCCTGACCCTTGGGACTGAGCAATTGCATTGATGTTTGTGTGTCAGCCACTGCAGGAAACACTGCATCTGGAACCAATTGGGCCATCATTATGCGGTCATCCTATGCTGAGCTGCGGGCTGAAAGTGATTGAGAATGCAGCAGGATGTTTTTTCTATGCTTATTTTAAAAAATACTCCCTTTTGCTCATAGCCTTCCCTTTAAAGGGCCACAATAGCACTTTAAGGGCTAGGCCTGTCAATCTCTGCCTGCCTTTCAGAAGTACTGAGTACACTTCACTCCTCTGATCCGCGGCTGGTTCAGTGACAAGCAATTCTGCTGCCTTTGATGGTTTTCTCTTATGCGCACCCGGAGGCTGACAGCAGTGTGAGACTTCTGTGGAGCGTGCAGAAAAGTCTCTAGGTCTTACTGGTCCCAAAGCTCGGTGCGATGCTCATCTACAGGACAAACGTTGGGAAGTATTTTTTATAATGAAGCTTGATTTAGATTTCAAAAGCATGTACTCTACCTCGTCAGCCTGACACCACCAAGCTAATACACAAAGTCTCCAGACTCAAAGTATCTGCTGAAGACCCATTAATATGAGGCTGACCACAAGCATGTTTGACAATGCCCATCTTTAAGCCAACTGATTAATGATTTAATTAGACTGTCATTGGGGAATGAAATGTTGATGCTTATTGTGCAAATCTCTATTTCTCTAGTTCTCAGCCAGGAAGTGATTTCAGTTGAATTGACCATTGTCTCTGGTGAGAGTCAGTAGGGGAGATACACATCACTGTCTGTTCCAGACCCCTTGTGGGCTAACCACAGCAACCTGAATACTACCTTAGGGCATTTGATGTATAAACACACACACACACACACATGCCTAAAGCATAAAATTAATTAAGTATTTGAGTGGCACCACTCTTAATCATAGAATACTAGGACTGGAAGGGACCTCGAGAGGTCATCGAGTCCAGTCCCCCGCCCTCATGGCAGGACCAAATACTGTCTAGACCATCCCTGATAGACATTTATCTAACCTACTCTTAAATATCTCCACAGATGGGGATTCCACAACCTCCCTGGGCAATTTATTCCAGTGTTTAACCACCCTGACAGTTAGGAACTTTTTCCTAATGTCCAACCTAAACCTCCCCTCTGCAGTTTAAGCCCATTGCTTCTTGTTCTATCCTCAGAGGCCAAGATGAACACGTTTTCTCCCTCCTCCTTATGACACCCTTTTAGATACCTGAAAACTGCTATCATGTCCCCCCTCAATCTTCTCTTTTCTAAACCAAACAAACCCAGTTCTTTCAGCCTTCCTTCATAGGTCATGTTCTCTAGACCTTTAATCATTCTTGTTGCTCTTCTCTGGACCCTTTCCAATTTCTCCACATCTTTCTTGAAATGCAGTGCCCAGAACTGGACACAATACTCCAACTGAGGCCTAACCAGCGCAGAGTAGAGTGGAAGAATGACTTCTCGTGTCTTGCTCACAACACACCTGTTAATGCATCCCAGAATCATGTTTGCTTTTTTTGCAACAGCATCACACTGCTGACTCATATTCAGCTTGTGGTCCACTATAACCCCTAGATCCCTTTCTGCCGCACTCCCTCCTAGACAGTCGCTTCCCATTCTGTATATGTGAAACTGATTGTTCCTTCCTAAGTGGAGCACTTTGCATTTGTCTTTATTAAACTTTATCCTGTTTACCTCAGACCATTTCTCCAATTTGTCCAGATCATTTTGTATTATGACCCTATCCTCCAAAGCAGTCACAACCCCTCCCAGCTTGGTATCATCTGCAAACTTAATAAGCACACTTTCTGTACCAATATCTAAATCGTTGATGAAGATATTGAACAGAGCTGTTAATAACTACTCTTCTGTGATACATTATTCATACACCCACACCCATGCCCTTTTCACATGGAGCATGGCAAATTCTGACTGGAAATACACCTTCCTGTTTTCTGCTGCTTGAGCCATGAGAGGGAAACTTAGGACAAGGTGGTACCATGGCTCAGCTGGCTAAAGGTCCTAGGTTCAACTCCCAGGAAGTAGGAGGGAAAAATTGTTCTCCGTGGCCTTTGATGATAGGACAAGAAGCAATGGGCTTAAATTGCAGCAAGGGGAGGTTTAGGTTGGACATTAGGAAAACCTTTGTAACTGTCAGGAGGGTTAAACACTGGAATAAATTGCCTGGGGAGGTTGTGGAATCTCCACCACTGGTGATATTTAAGCACAAGATAGACAGACAGACAACTGTCTAGACCAGGCCTGGGCAAAATATTGCCTGGGGGCAGGATCGGGCCCACCAAGCCAATGGATCCAGCCTGCAGAGGCAATGGGGAGCCTCAGGCAGGGTTCCCTGCTGGCCCAACAACCCTGCATGCTGCTCAGAAATGCAGTTGCGGAGCACTTTCTCTTTCAGTCTGGAGGGGGTGTGGGAAAGATTCAGATGCTGCTCCCACCCCCAGCACAATCCCATTGGCTGGTTTCTGGACAGACACTGGCCAATGGGAGCTGCCTGTTTGAATAACAGGCAGCCACAAAGCACAACCTTCCTGCTCAAGCACATGGCAGAGCAGGTAGAAACATTTTAAGCTCTGCAAGCCTTTAGCTCTGCAGGCAGGCTGGTAAGTCTCCTGGCGAGAACCTGCCTCTGGCACCTCAGCCCTTCCCTCCCCCAACCCTCTGCCCCATAATTCTGCCCTGCTACTCCACATGCACCCATACCCGCTCCCAGATCTGGCACCCCAATCTCCTGCCCTAGATCACAATCCTCTCCTACCCTAGGTCACAGCTCAAAACCTGCACCCCAGTTCCCTGCCCTAGGTCACAACTGCCTCTTTCGCCCAAACTCCCTTCCAGACCCCATTCTCTCTCCTGCACTCCATTCCTTTTCTCCAAGCTCCCTTCTGCACCTAGCCTCCATTCCAGACCCCACATCTCCTTCATTAATACCATGGAAGAGTGTGGCCCTTGATCACTTTCCAGATCTTGGGAGTGGCTCTCCCATCAAAAATTATTGCCCACCCTGGTCTCGATGGCGTTTGGTCATGAGGGCAGGGGACTGGACTCGATGAGCTCTTGAGGTCCCTTCTAGTTTTATGATAATAATCAATAAAAAGGCCCTGGGTCTCATTGCTGCAGAGGGATCAGGTGACCAGTGGGAGTGCTAAAGCAGCTACCTGCCTGTCCTGGATCGCAGACTGCAGTGCACCCCAGAAGCTGCCGGCAACAAGTTCCTAGGTGCAGGGTGGGGGAGGGGAGTACACAGGGCTCTGTGCACTGGTACTGGCCCTGCCCTGAGCACTAGCTCCGCACTCCCATTGGCTGGGAACCTGTTGCTGGCTGCTTCTGGGGTATATGGTCTGCAGTGCCAGGAGAGGCAGGAAGCCTCTTTTAGTACCCCCGCTGCACTGCTGACCAGGAACCGCTCAAGGTAAGTCCCTCCTGCCCCAGCCCTGACACCCCCAAAGCCAGAGCCCCCTCCTACAGCCCAAAGCTCTCATCCTCCACCCCGGAGTCCACACTCTAGTCAAATTATGTTGGGTTGTGGGCATCAACTATTGTCTTCAACTGGGTCATGAGAAAAAAGTTTGAAAACCATGAGATGGAAAACTCATCTGAGCAAGCAAAAAGTTTCTCATGGTAGATAGTGAAAATCTGCCTTGATTTATAACCCAATGCTATTTCTATTAACTTGCCACTGGTTTCATGGTAGATTCCTGTTCCGAGAGACAAGAAAGGGAAAGCAATTCTGAGCTGAGGTCTAACTCTGCCTTGTTATTCTGTGGCTCTGAGGTATGTCCCCCATCCTGAGATTTTTATGGGTAAAATGTGCTGACAGCTGCCAAGATTAAACACTATAAATATCACAAGGAGCTGAACAGCAGCCTGATCCAATTTTCAGAATTACTACCTTCCAAGAGGACAAGTTTTAGGAATATAATGGTCCACAGTAAATAGTGATCCAATGTTTCTGCACTAGCAAAAAACCCAATTCTTCAATAAGATCAGGGCCAAATTCAGGAATATATACAGCTCTGATAACTGTAGATGCTTAAATGGTAGGTCAGGTATTGAGTGAGGCAGATTATGTAGTTACCACATTACTCTGCCAGCCTTCCTCTTTCAGAAGGCAAACAAACTCATATGGTCTTCAAAGGGTGCGTGTGTGTGTGTGTGTAGGGGTCCTTCATATAAAGGGCATCTTGACAACTGACATATCAGATCTGCCATTCAGCAATATGTCTACTATCAGCTTTAGAAATATGCCACAGTTGCAAGTCATGGAAAAAACACAGACGTTAAAACCGAAGGATATGTAGGAAGTTATAAAATCTACAAACCCAAACAAACATTAACCACCATAATGTCTCAATACCCCACCAAAAAAAAAAAAAAAAATCACTCTGAACTGGCTCTATGGGGAAATGACACAGAGAGCAATCTCTAAATCAGGAACACACCCTTGCAAATCCAGTCCTCCAGATGACATCAGAACTGAAAAAAAATAAGAAGAAGGGAGGAAAAAACCCTCAAACTTGCATGATCAGATTACAAGAGATTTAGAATCCATCGTAATATTATATCAATTACTGTTAGTTGAAATTCTAGCATGACATTCAGGTAAAATGCTCTGTGACAGTTCCCATGTCCTCAACAGGATCTTACTATAGGCCTATACCAATGTGTTAAATAAATACAACAGATCACACTAAGAATTTACATTACGTGTTCCCAGTGCAAAAGATCTCTTAGCACTATTGTCAAGTATATGTAATAATTCAAAATCGTAGAACCCCTATGCTTCTGTAGGAAATACAGTTTCTTTTTAGAGTATTACACTATTTCTCAGTCTTAAAAGTTTAAAAAGTTGCCAACTATTTGTACATTTGACTCCTCCGCATTCTCCTCAAATCCCTGACTATTCTTGATAAACACTTGTTCCAGAAGAGTTCTGTAAGGAACACCCATTTGTTTACTGGAATGAGTGTTCTGTCTAGCACTGTGTCTACGCAAATCTTGGGGGAGTTTCTTGGATTACTCTCTAATGAACTATTTTGTCAGCTGCCATGACACACATCGGTTTCTAAAGGAAAATGAATGCAGCTGTAGCTGGGTCTCCCAGGCAGCAGGGTTCCCGGGTGTTTAGGTCCCAGGATTAGTTGGGGCCCAGGGTGTAGGACTTCCGGCCACTTAGCAAAGTCTGCTCCTTCAGTTTGGGTTGTGGCCCCAAGAGTCCAATTTCCCCCTCCTCAGGAGGGAGGGGAGGTTCCCTCTGGTTCTCCTTCTTTGCATCTGGAGGTGGGGGATGGGAGGTTGGAGGCTTGCGTGCTCCTGTGGTTGACTCAGCCAGCAGGTCTGGCTCAGGTCCTGCAGATGGCAGAACCAGCTCCTGCCTCTTTGCTGGTCAGCCCTGAACTGAGCCAGGTTGCCTCCTTTCATTCTCCCTCCAGGCCTGGCATTGGTTGCAGGTAAAACGGGGCGGGACTAATTGGGCCAAAAGGCCTTGTTTAGCTCCTGCACTGCCAGGCCCTCCTCTCACTCCTTCACACAAGCCTGCTGCCACATGACAGATGGAAGGGAGCAAAACTGCCCCAAACCACCTAGGTATTATGGTCTGTAATTGGCCAACTTTGTAAAAAAGACCTTATGGGCATGTGCGTATGTGACATGCATCTGACAAAGCAGGGTTTTGCCCACAAAAGCTGATGCCCAAATAACTCTGGTGGTGCCACAGGACTCCTCATTGTTTTTCGGAGACAGACTAACATGACAACCCCTCTGAGACTTGCATAACAATGTAAATGAGCAAATGCTTCTTCCCTCTGGACCTTGGTACACAAAGGAGCACAACAAAGAGTGTAAAGGGATCTCTCAGATCACCAAAGAGAGGAAATGATGGCTCCATGCCACAATCCCCACCGCCTGGGAACACCATGTATTCAAGGCTCTGCAAATATTGGATAGTGAGACAGGAAAAAATATTGGATAGTGAGACTGAGAAAAAAGGAACTGGGGGTGGAGCTGGCTCCAAAAGGTGGGTTTCAAAGCAGAACTCTGCGGAGCAGTTAATGCTGCTCTTTGCATTTTGTAACCACCACCAGAGGGGTGAGTAAGCCGGTGCACCCTGGTGTGGCACACAGGTACAAGAGTGGCTGGCTGGGGCCAGGGCTCTGTACATTGCCACCTACTGGCAGTACATGGGTAAGGTTCCTGTGGTTGCTACTGGGCACGGTTAGCCCACTCCTCCCGTTCTGGCCCCCATCCTCCACAGCTGGAGCCCAAGTCACTCTTCTCCCCCTGTTGCCCTCGGCCCCAGTGCTGGCCAACAGGGGACAGGGAGGCATGGATCTGTCCTGTTGGCCCAAGCCAGAACCCGTAGCCCCTGGGTAGCCACCACGCACCCAGGCTCCAGCTCCGAAGCGTGGACGGCCAAGAAGTGCCATTGCTGCCCCAGCCTTAGTGATCTGGTGGCTGGGCAGCATGGTTCCTTAGGGAAATATGGACAGATGGCTAAAGACGGAGTACTAAGGAGAACACATCTGGTATCAGTGATGAGTAGGGTAGGAATATGTGGGCAGCTGGTAGGTCTGGAAGGAGGCACTCAACAGGAAAACTTTGGGGACCTTCCTTCTAGTAGCTGTTACCTTCTCCCTGGGTAGGTGTTTGTAGTCAGCGATCATGCTGCCTATTCACTTTGTTTTTGCCAAACTAAGTAGATTGAGCATCAGTTTCTCATTGCAAGAGAGGGTTTCTAGTCTTCCAGGTATTCATGTGGAACTTCTCTGAATGCTCTTCAATTTTTCCTTTAAAGTTAACACCCGCCCTAGACACAGCATGGCAGTTCATGATCCCACAAGCGCCTTATAATCAGATAATACCACTCCCCAGTTCCTACTTGATATTCCCTTGTTGTGCATGAAAGAATCCCATCAGCCCTTTGGGCCACAGCATTGTCCTGGAAACTCATATTCACTTGGCTGTCTGTTGTGATCCCCAAGTCCTTCTCAGGCTCCCTACTTTCCACTGTCTAGCCCATCCTGTAAGAGTATCCTACCCTGTTTCCTGATGTGTGACCTTGCATTTAGCTATCTGAAAATGCATGTTGTTCAAGTGAGTCCACTTACCCTCCAAGCTAGATTTAACCTATTCTGATTTACCTCGTCCACCACTGGGTCATCTGCAAACTTCATCAGCAGTAACTTTGTATTCTCCTCCAAATCATTAAAGAAAATGGGCAAAGAACCTGGCTCCTCTGGAGCTGGTCTAGAAAAACCCTGCCTAGTTGATTCCTCATTAACAATTTTCATCTGAGGAATCCCAAAAGGTCTGTGCTTTTGGTTCCATTGAGTAATAAATTGGCAATCACGTGTAAATTATTTTAAATCTCTAATTTACTCCTATTAAGTAACTTTTATTCAGTACAGCTGTGCTTAGAAAAAAATCTGTGAGGGAATTAGCAATTTGCTTAATACACAGTGGCTGCATCTAGACTGGCAAGATTTTGCGCAAAAGCGCCCGCTTTTGGGCAAAAACTTGCCAGCTGTCTACACTGGCCGCTTGAATTTGTGCAAGGGCACTGACGTTCTTATGTAAGAAATCAGTGCTTCTTGTGCAAATACTTTGACGCTCCCATTTGGGCAAAAGTCCTTTTGCACAAAAGCTTTTGTGCAAAAGGGCCAGTGTAGACAGCTCAGATTTGTTTTGCACAAAAAAGCCCCGATTGCGAAAATGGTGATCAGGGCTTTCTTGCGCAAAACCGCGTCTAGATTGGCACGGACGCTTTTGCACAAAAAGTGCTTTTGCGCAAAAGCGTCCGTGCCAATCTAGACGCTCTCTTGCGCAAATACTTTTAACGGAAGAACTTTTCCGTTAAAAGCATTTGCGCAAAATCATGCCAGTCTGGATGTAGCCAGTGAGTTTGGTGTGAAATGCTCCCTGTAACCAGCATCTCTTGCAGTGTGGCAAGGTCCAGCACCCCCTTAAGTTGTTCTGGTGTCACAATGGTCTATTGTTATATGTGGCCAGTTCCAGTTCTGTAGCCTGGTGAGAGCCTAGTCTGTTCTTCTTCCAGGGTTAACAGAAGAGTCCTAGAAGTCCCAGAGGCTAATGACTTGAGAGTCCAGTCATCAGTCTTCACTGGGGACCCATGAACCTTGGCCTCTTCTTCTGATGCCTATACTTTCCCTGCAGAGTAGAATCATAGACCACTAGAACTGGAAGGGACCTCGAGAGGTCATCGAGTCCAGTCCCCTGCCCTCATGGCAGGACCCAGTACCATCTAGACCAAGCCTCCCTCTCCTTTGGGTTCCAGGCCAGTTATCTGTTTAGGCAACTAACGACTGTTCCTTCAGTCCCTCCAACATTTTCTCTACTCTGCTCGTACCTTTGCCAATTTTGTCAACATCTTTCCTCAAGTCTCTGGATTCCCACCTGGGATGTGTGGTTCCTCACCACTTCTTTTTTCCCAGCTGCTGTGATACCCCCTGAAAGCTACCCTCTGCCCCTCTCATAGCAGCATGGCTCTGACAAGTAACTCCTCTATGATTTGCTTGGTTCTAGTCATTCTTTCCCTCCTCCAAGCAGGAGTTCCCCCTCTCTCTGGAGCTGTGGTTGTGACTTAAGTCAGCTGCAAGGCTTTTGACAACTCCTTTCAGCTGAGCACCCTTTCAAGTTAGCCTCCCATGCAGGCATAGGTGCTGGAAGTCGGAGGGAGGAGGGGAAGGTGCTGCCACACCCCCTGGCTTGAAGTGGTTTCTCTCATATGGGTTTACAGTTTGATTCAATGGCTCGCAGCAGCACCCCCACTATACAAATTGTTCCAGCACCCCTGCATGCAGGAGTTCAGCAGGTGAGCCTTCTCCCACCAGTGTCTGCCTGGGATGAAGGAGGAGACAGCTTCTACATTGGTTCCCTTTTTCTAACTCCTTTCCAGTTGGCTGGTATGAGGGGATCTAGCCCCACTCTCCCTGCAAGATTTGAAGCCGTTAAAGGTACAGTGTCAAGATTCCACCCCAAGCAACATTCATTTCCAGGACTCTTGCATCTCCCTGAATATTTGTTGGATATTCCAAATCCTTAAAGGGCCATACCAGGTGATAGGGGTGGATTGACCATTAGCTGGAGCTGCCCTTGTTGGCTGACACCCCACCACAACCACTAAGACAAGTTAGATCCTCTTTTTTAGTATTACTTCTTCCATTTCACTTTTAAGCACTGAATGCACTTTGGGGAAGAAACTGTCATTTTGTTCTGTTTGTCCAGCACCTAGCACACAGGGCTCTTGGTTAATAATAATAATCTGGACTCTGAAATGGTGGAAGAGCAGCTTGAAAAACCATGCAAAAGTTTGAGAGTATGGAGGAGAAAGAAGAGATGATAGCCCCTAAGTGAAAAAGGAAGAAACCCTGCAGAATATCCTCTGAGTTACTTATAAGCAGTGCTAAAAAAACCGATCAGGGCTGAGAGCCTTGCAACAGAAAAAGAAGAGCTTGTGAAAAGTCAGGGAAGTGTTCTCCAATTCCCCAAGGCAGTGAAAACAGAAACAAAATATTCTGAAAGTCCAGCCTCAGGAGCCAAATTCTGATCCAACACAGATGTAGCTGCGTACTGTAGACGGGAGAGATAATATTTCTGTATCATTTCTTTCCTTATCATTCCTAATATGTTTATGGCCTGGGCACTCCATTTCCACTCATTCAACATAAATGTATGTAGTGATTGTGCAAAGATTGGCATCTTTTGATAGCAGCAAAAGGACCATTCCACCCAAGCATTAAAGGCAGAACATGCTAAACCACACACTACTGAGTTTTCTGAGCCATATAATTGCATAATGAAGAAAACTGATGTACTTTAAGTTTATTGCTTTCAGCCCCACAAAGGGAATCTGTGTTTATTTAGCATGTTTAAAAACCAAAGACTCTCCAATTTTTAATCCAGTTACAGAAATGTCAGCTGAAAAACTGACTCGGGCGCTCGGACACAAACAGCCACACTTGTGGAGTGGAGGGAAAACTAAAGGATTTTTGCTGCCATTGAGGTTGATGCCAAAGTCCATTAACTTCAGTGGGAGTAGGAAATTGGCCACCCGCCACAAACACACACCCTGCCACAATGGACTAAGTGCTGGGGTTATCCACGGACTCTGGAGGAAGGATTCTCACTGCTATGGCATGCACTGATTCCCTCCATCGTCAGTAGCCCATGTGGCTCTCATACAAGTACTCCCTGCAGGGGAGAAGAAATACCATTTGTGTACGCAAAGGTGCACTGGCTCCAACCCTGGCTGCTCCCTTAAAAGACAAACTTTTCACTGAGCCATAATTGTTACAATGTAAACATCTCATGTGCAAAGTCCAAGCATGTCCAATGATCACCTTTAAACAAAACTGATAGTTTTGAATCATAACTCTACCAGATGATCTCACTATTTGCAGAGTTTCTCTGAGGGTATGTCTATCCTACTGGCCAGATCTCTGAGCAGTGATTGATCCAGCAGGGATCGATTTATCAAGTCTAGTGTAGACTTGATAAAATGACCACTGATAACTCTTGCAGCTACTCCACGAGAACGAGAAGTGCAAGGGGAATCAATAGGAGAGCTTCCCCAGTCACGGTAGTGCAGAAATGGTAGTAAGTAGATTTAAGTATGTTGACTTCAGCTACGCTATTCATCCATAGTGAATCTCCACCCATAGTGTAGACCACCCCTAAGTTACTCCCAATATGCACTAGGAAATACTGCAAATACTAAGGAGCTTCAGGGGGGTAGCCGACTTAGTCTGTTACAGAAAAAAACAATAAATGGTCTGGTAGCACTTTATAGACTAACAAAACATGTAGATGGTATCATGAGCTTTCGCGGGCACAGCCCACTCCTTCAGATGACCAGAGTTATGAGTAGGGGATATGAAAACTCGAAATAAATAGGAGAAGGGAAGGGGAGGGGGAAGAAAAAGAAAAAAAGGAAGGGGTATGTGAGACAGAGCATCATTAAGTATCTGGAGAATGGGTACTTAAACCTAAGCAGATAAAAATCAAAGTCAATAGATAGATTGCTAAGACAGGAAGGATACCACTCAGAGAGCTGTTAGCACCTTCAGCGGTTATTAAGTAGGTAGTGTCCTAGCCAGCCCATATCACGACTGAGTCCATTAGCATGTGAATTGAATTTGTGGATGAACTGTGATTCCAGTCCTTCCCTATGTATCCCCTACTCATAACTCCGGTCATCTGAAGAAGTGGGCTGTGCCCGCGAAAGCTCATGATACCATCTATATGTTTTGTTAGTCTATAAAGTGCTACCAGACCATTTGTTGTTTTTTTTCTGCAAATACTAAGGTCACCTTTGCTATTTATTGAAGACCAAATTGACAAAGGTTGAATGGTAATGAGCAGAAGAGCTTTCCAGCTATGATTATGTCTCTGGTTCTCAAACTTCTCTGTACTGCAACCCCCTTCTGAAAACAAAAATGGGGTTCCTATTGCGACTGGGGGTACTAATGGGGAAGGCCTGGCATCCGCAGCAGGGGTCCAGGCCCTCTGTACTCACCAGCAGTGGCGGGGGGAAACAGAGCTATGTGGCTCTGCTCTCCAACAGCTGACCGTTTCCCACCAGTGAGTCTGAGGGGTGGTCCCTCCCCACTCTTGAGTGATGCGGCTGACAGCCAGAAAGCGGAGCTGCATCTCTCCGCTCCCCCCCACAGCCGCTGGTGAATGCGGAGGGGCTAGACCCTCCATCTTATCCCCGGGCCAAGTCATGCAGGGAAAAGGTTTGGGGGAAGAGGCAGGGCAAGGGCAGGAAGAGGTGGGGCCTCCCTTGGTTGGCATGGGGAAGAGTAACGTGTGGAGGCAGTCACATGGCCAGTGTCCTTGGTAACCAGTCGTACTTGTTGGTACCGACAGTGGCTAACAGCGCAGTGTGACTAAAGTAGGAAATGGAGGTTTTGAGAGTGAACAGGACACACCCATTTTCAGCTGGAAAAAGCTGTCCAGCAGTGAAAAAATCATACCACAGGCAGCCTAACAAAGACACACACCGTTTGCCAGCTGTCGCCACATGGACTGCATAAGCTGCTCCCATGTGACAGAGCATTGGTGCCATTTGGCGGGGAAGATCCTTAAGACTATCCAATTTCTCAGTTGTATAATGAATTGTGTAGCTCCAAAGAGAGAGAAGATTAATGAAGCGCCCTCTGTCCCACCCAGCGCAGAAATCTCACATTACTCTAAGCTGGGTTATTCCTCTGAAACCATCTCTGGAAGTGCCACGGTAGCTTTGTGTATATCAAATAACAATGTCGTCTTACCTGGTCCTCTCGGCCACAGTGTAGCCTCACAGTAGCAGATTAGCCACTGGGCCAGTGGGGCCCATGCCCAGGAACCCGGGGGACCTGGGAAAAAATTCACTGCCATTCCAGGAGGCAGAAGCATGGGCAGTGAGTAAACTGCTTAGCACCCCCAATCCACCTCTCCCCCTTTAGGTCCTGCCCCTTTCCCTGGAGGCCCTGCCTCTTCCATGCCCCCTGGAGCCCATCTGCACCCCCATTGTGGCTGATGGCTACTGCCCCTTGCCCCCCTCCCACCCAAGATGGTTGCTGGCCCCCATCCCAGAGTACCAGAAGGCTGGGCAGCATGGCCACAGCCTCCTTATCCCTCCTGGCCTTGGAGTGTGGGGTTGTTGGGCAGTGTGGCTCTGGAGTGGCCCCATGACCCCAAGACCAGAGAAGCTCTGTCCCCGTGCCACAGCCCCAGGGCGCAGCAGGGAGGGGGAGAAAGGCGCTAAAGGGGTTGCAGTGCTGCAATGGGGGGAATGGGGTGGAACAGAGACAGGCCCCATGGAAGGGGCAGAAAGAGGTGGGGCTGTGGGTGGGGCTGCAGATGGAAGGGGTAGGAAGGGGACCCGACTTGTTCTGGCCCAGGGCCTCAAGAAACTGTTATCTGCCTCTCTCTCACTTGGAAACCAAGGGTGTTTTGGTCACTATGTTTTACATTACTGAGGATGTGATTAGTGATGGGTATGAATGGTTCTTTACAGATGGCCTTCCGTACAAACAGTTGCTGTGTGTGCTCTCTGTGGGTATGTCTACACTACCACCCTAGTTCGAACTAGGGTGGTTAATGTAGGCATTCGAAGTTGCAAATGAAGCCCGGGATTTAAATATCCCGGGCTTCATTTGCATCTTGCCGGGCGGGCGCCATTTTTAAATGCCCTTAGTTCGAACTCCGTGCCCGCGGCTACACGCGGCACGGAGTAGGTAGTTCGAATTAGGATCTCTAATTCGAACTACCGTTACTCCTCGTGGAACGTGGAACGAGGTGTAACGGTAGTTCGAATTAGAGATCCTAATTCGAACTACCTACTCCGTGCCGCGTGTAGCCGCGGGCACGGAGTTCGAACTAAGGGCATTTAAAAATGGCGCCCGCCCGGCAAGATGCAAATGAAGCCCGGGATATTTAAATCCCGGGCTTCATTTGCAACTTCGAATGCCTACATTAACCACCCTAGTTCGAACTAGGGTGGTAGTATAGACATACCCTGTGAGAGCCAGTTAGGAACTCCTGGACTGAAGATTTTATTCATCTGAACATGGATTTGTTGAAAGCAGACTTCGAGCAGGAGCTCAGCTGTTTGAATGAAAATTTAATTGCAAATGTTTCTCAGGCTCAGGATGGATTTTAGGGAACGGGAGGGAAGAGAGGCGGGGAAGAGGCCTAAACACCAAACTAGCTAATAGGTGAGTTGTGTATCTGAGTCATGTTGCTTATATAGGTTGCCTTGGAGATGGGTGCATGGCCTAGGGAAACAGGAGACGAGGCCTTATCTACACATACAATCCTAGGTTTGGAAGAGACCTCAGAAGATCACTGAGTCCAACCCCCTGCTAAAAGCAGGTCCAATCTCAGCTAAATCATCCCAGCCAGGGCTTTGTCAAACCATGACTTAAAATCCTCCGGGGATGGAGGTTCCACCACCTCACTAGGTAACCCATCCCAATGCTTCCCCACCTTCCTAATGAAATAGTTTTTTTCTAATCTCCAGTCTAACATCCCACTGCAACTTGAGACCATTGCTCCTCGTTCTAGCCAGCCCTAATCAGTCTGGCTGCGTCCAGACTGGCATGATTTAGCGCAAATACTTTTAACGGAAAAGTTTTTCCGTTAAAAGTATTTGCGCAAAAGCGCGTCTAGACTGGCGCGGATGCATTTGCGCAAAAGACATCTTTTGCGCAGAAGCATCTGTGCCCAGTATAGTCGCGCTTTTGCGCAAGAAAGCTCCAATGGCCATTTTAGCCATCGGGCTTTCTTGCACAAGAAATTAAGGTGCCTGTCTACACTGGCCCTCTTGCGCGAGTATTCTTGCGCAAGAGGGCTTATCCCTGAGCGGGAGCGTCAAAGTATTTGCGCAAGAAGCACTGATTTCTTACAGTAGAACATCAGTGCTCTTGCGCAAATTCAAGTGGCCAGTGTAGACAGGCGGCAAGTTTTTGCGCAAAAGCGGCTGCTTTTGTGCAAAATCTTGCCAGTCTAGACGCACCCTCTCTGTCTACAAGCCAACAGAACTGGAGTAGATGCTGTTGTTGAAAGCAAAGCTAAGAGTACAGAAAATTGCAACAAGGAAAGAGTAAAAGTTAATTCTGGGCTGTTCCTTCTTGTGACACAGTGACTAGGTCATGTCTTGTGCCTCCAAGACATGACCTCATGACTGACTACTCTGGGAGGAGTACTTTAACCCTGAACTACGATTTCCAGTGTGAAGCATCCAAAGCTTAAATCCATGTATGTGTTGCTAAGATACGTTATTGATTCCAGTAGATTAAAATATTTATTTATTTAAAATATTTTTATCCCGCTTCTCTATTTAAAATATATTTGAGGCAGCTCACAAAATTTTTAAAACACAATTTAAAAATATATATATATATGTGTATATATATATATAAAGTAAAATACAGGACCCAAAAGGGGGGGAACATAAAACCTGCTAAAACAGCATATATAGCATATAAAGTAGGACAACACACAGTGGAACTTCACTTAAGTTATCCAAATTGGGGGTAAAAAAAATCAACAAACAGTTGAAGAAATCCTTAAATTGTCTAACCCCAAGGCCATCCCTACCAGTACACAAAATACGCAGCTGCGTAGGGTACCATAAAATTTGGGGCACCTTAATGCCCTATGTAGCTCTATGGTGTACTCAGGCCCACCAACTTGGAATGGGGGGCAAAGGGGCAATTGCCCTGGGGCCTGGCAATTCAAAGGGACCTGGGACTCCTGGCTGTCGTCTCCGCCCTTGAAATAGTTGTTGGAGCGCCACGCCAGGCGCTCTGCACAGATCTGAGGGCGGGGGAGGGGCGGTGCTACGGTCTGAGTGGTACTGAGGGCTGGTTTCTCAGCCCTACTCTTTCTGCTTAAGGCCCTGCCCCACCCCATACCTTGCCCCAGGGCCTGTGGTGGCTGTTGGCTGAGGTATGCAGCACTGCAGGTTCCAGTGGCTACCCCCACCCCCGTCCCCAGGCTGTGCCCCCAAAGAGGGTGTGCGGGGCCTTGAACACCCCCCTCCTCCCTTGCCCTGACCCCACTCCACCCATTCTCCTAAGCCCCCACCCTTGCTCCATCCCACCCTGCCTCTGCTCCACCCCTGTTGCACTCCTTCTCCCAATCCCTCTCCTATCAGCGACACAGCCCAGGTGATTAGTGGAGGGCCTGGTGCTGGCAGCAGGGTCATGCCTGCCCCCACCCCTGCACTCCCTGGTGGCAGCAGAAAGCGGCCTGCCCCATCCTGCCCCACTCTACTTCCCACCCATGAGTGCAGGCGCATGACTGACTCCTTCTGCCTCCCTTCCCGGCTGCCTGCTCCTGCCCCCTGCCTTGCTCCCCCTCCCCCCCGCAGCTCCTGCCCCTACAGCCTTTGTGCACAGCCCTGCCTTTTTCCTGTCACCTCCCTTTCATCTGGGCTGGCCCCGGCTGTGCTGTATGGAGAGAGGAAAGTACATGCACCATCTTAGCCCAGGTCAGTCCATGAGCAACATAAATCCTGCAGTTTGTAAACCCACTTTCTGCAACTCTGCCGTGGGCGTCTAGGGTCTGGTATGTCAGCAGCAGGTATTTAGCTGCTTTGTGGCTGCGCAGTGCCCTGGGAAGGCCTGTTAACATGCAGCCTGCTCCGCAGTCTTTCAACGTCTGGTTCTTGTAAGCGTCTGATGCTGCTGCCTCCTGGAAGATGGAACTTTCGGAGGGTCATTCCATGCGGGAGAGGGAAGAGGTTGAGATTTGCCCAACAAAGGGATGCTACTGCTCCCTTGCCCTGGCTCTGTGGCCCTTAGCCTGTCTTGCAACTCCCTAACACCAGAGCTCTACTTACATCTCCCTCCTCCAGCCATTGGTATCTCCAAGACCCTCCTTTAAGGTTGTTTCCCCAAGTGCAGAGGGGCCATGAAAGAGTTAATACAATACCCAGGCTCCATTCACTCTAGAATCCCCATGTCTGGGTGGGAGAGGATATAGATCTCCCCTTCCACTCATCCTTCCCCTGTAGGTCCCAAATCTTGCTGGGGTATGGGGAAGTGACACCCAAGCAGCTGACCCCTAGGACTCTCCCATGTAGGAAGCCGAGAGTATATGCAGAGGAGATGCTTTTGTCCACATGATGCTGCCTAGGCAACTGGGCCCATGTTGTGAATGAGAGGTGATCCATCAGTGACTCTGGCCTTACAAAGAAACAAGCTGGTGGTACAAAATTAAGTGAATTCAGCAGTGAAATGCTGGGCTGTAACATTCTACTGGAACAGCAATTTACCACCATGAATTTTGTCGCTGTGTGATTCAGCGTAAAGGTATTTATTTCTTCAGTCATAGGGGCTCCATCTTTTATCCACTTTAGAGTATATGGACAATGTTACCATTCTGTATTTCTCCTTAGTACACATTGGACACAGTGGGTGTGTCTACACTGCACCGTAACTCGAAATAAGATGTGCAATTGGAGGTCTGCAAATTGTGTATCTTATTTCGAAATAGCTTATTTTGACATTTGGCACTGTCTGCATGGGGCCAAATTTCAAAATAAAGCGCTATTCTGAAACATCCCTTACTCCTCAAAGAGTGAGGTTTACAGGGATGTCAGAATAGCGAGCCCAAAATAACAGGCTTACTGGGAAGACACGGGATAGCTATTTTGGGATACTCCGGTATCCTGCAATAGTATGGCAGTGTAGACGTAGCCTGTGTGAAATAGCTCCGGCTTGATTGAAGCTCCTGCTCCAGAAGTGTGTAAAGGTGACTAAGGAAAGCCACTTCTGATGCAGAAATTCTTTGAATTCTTACACTTTCTAAAAGTGGTTTAATATACCCTCTTCCCCCATCCATTTATGGATAGTAGCAGCAGTGGAGGATTGAGTTAGCATGCTGAAGCATTCCTCGAGGGGTTCACCCAATGCACGGTTGCCAACCATCAGTAAATTTACGGACAGTCCATAAAAAATTAGCCAAAATTGGACATGTTCGTAAAGTCCGTACAAAAATGTAGGTGTCCATAAATTTTGTAAAAGTGCAATACAATTTTTTAAAAAATCAATTATTCTATAGAAATTACATTTCTTCTGTGCTGCTTCATCCATTTTACTGTGGAGCAGCAGAAATTGGACGTTTTAGTTGTTTATTTAGCTCAATGGTTAAGGTGATGGAACATGAATCACATGATCCACATGATATCATCTACATTATCCTGCCAAGTTAGCGACAACACACTACCAGGACTGTAACTAACTAAACGAAAGTGAGTTAAATAGCATATTGTTCTTGTGATGTATGAATGACAATGGTTACTTTTCACTTTTGGCCATTTATGTCGTCTTAATATAGTATGAAAATTATGTCCGTAAAAAAATTTGTGTGTTCGTAAATTTTTCCCATTTTGTCCATAAATGAAATTTCTGTGGGTCGGCAACCCTGACCCAATGGTATAATCAATACAGAAAGAAAAAAAATTAAAGGCAGCCCTTTAGTGTAAATATACCCTAAATAAGCATACTGACACTCAAAATCCATTGTCAATAAGGTAATCCTCACTATATCGTGCCGCTGCGCTACAGAAGTTAGCTAACTTACTGCCCACCCTCCTTCCGATGCTTCACTGAACATAGCTGCGCAAACATAGGTTCCAACCTGAAAGCCCTCTTGTTCCCTAATCAGCAGAGCCCTGTGCGAATACAAAATTGTGTATCTGCAGATGCAGAAATGAGCTGCAAATATAAAGCGGCTATCCGCAAATTTGCAGGGTTCTAGATAAAAAATTTGTATCCGCATCTGCAAAAATGAGCCATGGATATCCACATCCACAGATGAGGATACCTGTGGGTATAAAATGGATATCCATGGATTTGCAGGAGTTTTTAATCCACTAATTTCTTAACAGAAAAAGTTTTTCAAGTGCTACCTCTGTCTAATAATGAAAAATATTGCAGCAAGGAATTAAGAACTTCTGCTTTTGTTGCTTGTAATTAAAACCATCTTGTAGCAGAGTCCTGGGGGTGGGTTGGGGCGGAGGGCCCGTTGGCACATGAGTCAGATGTGACTTCAGTAAGTCATCTGAAGGGTAAATTTAAGCCTGTCTTTCTTGAATAAAATCAAAAGGATTAGAAGCCTCCTTTGCTTTAATCAAAACATTTCTGCTGTTGCTTAAGAAAGAAGCAGATGAAAACAAATACGACATGATCTCAGGTTACAAGGGAAAACACTTAGGAGCGTATATGGTGAGGTAACTTGGCTCAGAAACTAAGGTTTTGGAACCTGCCTGATGTTCCTGATAAGAATCCTACCCCACTGGCTGCGTCACATATTGCAACTATATGGTTGCTGAGGGTGTGCAGATTAGCTTTGTAGGGTGGGCGGCCTGGAAACAGGAGATTGAGAAAATAACTCCCTGCTACAGCAATTGTGGTACACTCTGTGTGTGAGCCTGGATTTAAACAGAAAGCAGAGCTCCATTATTACAGCCTGCTTTTACCAGCATGTTCTGCTGTGCAAACGTTAAGGGAGACATAAGGAAAGGCTGAAGATCAAGGCAGAAGCCATTTTTATGGAAATCGAAACGGCTGCCATATTGGTTGTTTGCTGAAGTAACGGCGCTGACATCCTTTACGCTGTAAGGGGAGGCTCTTGGCCAATCGGTGCCTGGGCAGGGGTGTTGGAACAATTTTGATAGTGGGTGGCGGGGTGCCATTGAACCAAACTAAACTCCACCTGGGCAGATCTCTAGTAATTGTGCACAGAGCTCACTCTATGGCAGTGGTTCTCAAAGTAGGGTCTGTGCCTTGCAGGTAATCCGTGGCTCAAACTCAACCCGCCCTTAGTCCCGCCCCCAGCGGGGAGCCCTCGCTAGCACTCCAGCCTTCCTCCCCCCAGGTTGGCGCTCCAGTGCCAGTTTCCTGCTGCGGGGGGGGGGGGGGGGAGAAAGCCCCAAGCCTTGCTGCACACGGCTCCACTTGCTGCTACTCCCCAGCCCTCCCCTCTCCCAGCTGGGGGAACAGCAGCGCAGGAGACTCCCAGAATTATTCATCACTTTTGGTAAGCCCAGGCTGGGATGTCTGTCCCTGCTCTAGAGACACAAGGACAGGGCCAGTAGGTGGAATTCTCACTCCACCCTAGTCAGGACATACATACACCCCTGTGTTCTGCTGTGCAGCTCGGTACTGCCAATAACAAAACAGAAACTTTAGTCTTAACTTATTCCAGAGCTTGGTTTCACTGCAGGTCCTTCCCTGCCCTTTCAGCGGATCCTCTCTCTGGTTTGTAGTAACTGATTCCACCAGCCAACATGATGCAGCAAGAATTACACTCCACCCTCATGCTAGGGTCAAGTACCTGACCTTAGAACTCAAAAGAGAAGCCATGCATTCCTATGCAGAACCCTAGATCCAGAAAGCGTAACACCTCTCAGATCTCCCTAGCAGTCAGACACATGCAATTAGTGATTCCCATTCTCTTGGGACAGACAGGACAAGTATTTACCAAGCCATAGCGAGGGGAGAGAGTATATATGTTAGTGGTTCTGCCTTCTTGCTGTCGCTGGATGGATTCTCTCCAGTCTCGTGAAACATGCTCATGAGTCCAGATTTGCTGAATCTGCACTGGAAACTGATTGGTTAATAGCCCTGAGCTGGTCTTCCATAGTTTTCTGTAGGCGTTTTGTTTCTAGTTTTGCTGAGCTGACTTTTGCACAGGGACCGCCAGTATTGGGCAAGACAATTAAGTTGTAATTCCTTCTAGTGCAGGGTGTCACCACAGTCATTTCCAAATAGTACTTCCCTCGTTACTGTTACTTCCATTGTATTGGCTCGGCTCTGTTACTGAGGCTTTTGTGATCCTGTCTCCCAGGCAATCTCTGAGTCAGATCTCTGGGCCTGAGGAGTGAGTAGCTAGAAAACAATTAGACTGATTTTCTTCCTGCTTTCAATCCTTTCTGTGAAAAGAATGTTTAAGGCGATATCCCTAGACTGATCACATGAAGTAGCAACTTTCATTCAAGGGCCTCAAAGACCTTTATAAATAAAAATGAGTTTTTACCATACTCCTGTGAGTGAACGGAGTGTTACCTCCATTTTATAGCTGGATATTCTGATCACAAACGTCGGCTAAGGCCCCAATCCTACAGCAAGTGTCACATGGGCAGACCTCCATAAATTGTGCGTGGAGCTCACTATATGGTGATGGCCTATGTGATTACCAAGTGAGTCAGAATCAGGCGTGCTTATATGGGCTCCATCACCAGAGTATCTGAGTACCTTGTTGCCTTTAACATATTTATCCACGCAGCAGCCCTGTGAGAAGGCTCTGCCTTAGGAATTCCTCCCTTGATCATTTAGCTTCATTTGATTGCTTTCATGTCACTCTTTTAGGGTGCATTGGGCAGGCAACACGAAGCTTGCACTGAACAGTTTGCAGAAGAGAAGCTTCAAGTGATGCTAGAAGCATTTGTGAGATTGTGTTTCAGAACAAAGTTTTGGGGGAATTTAATATTATAAAATCAGGTTCATGTTTGCACTTTCATGGATATTTACTGATCCCTATGATCATTAACTTTTCTTATAGTCCCTAGAGGTAGTTATCCTGCTGCTAAACACTGGGGGCGCTAGACATGCTGTGACATTCTCTTAAGAAGTTTTATAGCTGGAAGTCTAAAATCTAAGGGGTTGACAATTCAGATCTTTCCCTGAAAGCCCTTTACCTGGGATAGGATCCCTTTACAGTGTATGTTACTTCTGTTCTGATGTACCATTTGTAGAACTAGGAAGGGATTTTTACAAGAAATTAGTATACTTCATTGCAAAATGATTTTGCAAAAGTTTTGAGGATTCACTCTCAATAGTGAACAGCTACTGGATAAAACTGACCAAGTTGTTTCTTTGCCTTTATCAAAGTAAATTCTGTCTAGACCAGAAAAAACTAATCAGTAACACAGAGAGAGAGAGATAAGACAGTGCTGAATAAATAGTGGGAAAAGTGAATCTCAGATAAACATGGTTAATTCAAAAGCTTCAGAGGGGTAGCCGAGTTAGTCTGTACAGGATAAACTTAAAAAACAACATAGTCTGGTAGCACTTTAAAGTCTAACAAAACATGTTTATGAAGAAGTGGACTGTGCCCACGAAAGCTCATGATACCATCTACATGTTTTGTTAGTCTTTAAAGTGCTACCAGACTATTTGTTGTTTATGGTTAATTAACTCAGCTCTTATGAATGGGGTTGCACAATTCTCTAGTCAAATATCTGGATGGTTGGCATTAGTTTATGAACCCCCAAAGTAGCACAGACAATTATTATTCACTGGAAAAACTTAGACCAGAAAAGTCATATGTTCACTGTTCATTGTCCTCTTATCCTAATAGCTGGTCAATAGGCAGTAATATTTAGGCAGCAGCAATGATACTAGACCAAGAATGCTGACTAGCACATAGTGGAAATGGACTGTTTTTGAATCTATAAAGGGAAATAATTAATATGTTCTCAGCAATCAAGTTAGCTTTGTGAATCATTCGCAGACAACGGGAGATAGCTAATTATTCTACCATTTAAAAGAACCCAGCAATTTCATCGCTGATGTGAAGAGTTTATCAACTTTGTGTAAAAGAGGGTGAAAGGACTTCAAATCCATTCCCATTTACTTTAAGCAAAAAGCTTTGGAGGGAGGAGTGTTTTTTCCTTCAAATGGAAGTAAAAGGTTAACCTGGTGTGGTTATGGCCTACTGAGCATAATGAAGAGCCACCAGATGTCTGATATAATTGACTGTGAGTTAGGCTACCTCTTCCATTTTCAAATAAACTATTCAGATTAAGCTTCATTTCATGTGGGGTCCAAATTTCAAAAGGGCCTACTTGACTAAAGTGTCTAAATCACTTTTGAAAGTGTGCCTTAAACTCCTACAGACCCAAAGTCAGACCTAAGGTCAGGTCTACACTGACAGGGAACATCGAATGAAGATACGCAACTCCAGCTACGTTAATTACATAGCTGGAGCTGAGGTTCCTTGTTTCACATTTCCCCACCATCCCCACAGTGGGATGCCAACAGGAACAAAAGCTCCCATCAGCTTTCCTTACTCCTCGCGCAAGCAGGAGTACAGGCAGTCAGCGGGAGCACCCTCTGAGTTTGATTTAACAAGTCTTAATTAGGCTTGCTAAATTGAAGTCTGGAAGATCGATTGTGGCAGCGGCAATCTTCCGTTTAGTAGACATGGTCTAAGGGTTTGTCTGCACTTAAATTGCTACTGCAGCAGACTCTCTATGCCAACTGGAGTGCAGGTTATCCTTCTCCCTAAGAGGCAGTATCTAGATCAACAAAAGAATTCTTATGGTAACCTCGTGCTGTCTACTCTAGGGGGTTGGTTGGCTTAACTACCGAGTTAAGTGAAATTTTCACACCCCTGAGTGACATAGTTGAACAGACTTAATTTTCTAGTGTAGACCAAGCCTAAGTCATTTTTAATAATGGAATTTAGGCTCCTAAGTCATTTGCACCCTGTTTTTAAAAAGGTTACCCTATGAGTAAGCTCAGACTCTAAATTACCTCAGTTGCTCTTGGTCCCTAGGGCTAGGTCGACACTTCACCCCTCCGTCGGCAGAGGGATGTAAATAAAGCACATTGAAAGTGCAAATGAAGCAGGGATTTAAATATCCTGTGCTTCATTTGCATAATCATGTTCTGGTGCTGTTTTGAACAAGGGCCATTTCGAAACTGAAACTGCAGTTTAGACGCGGTTCTGCAGACAGCGGGGTGATTTTTCGACAGATCCTGTACTCCTTGTTTTTTGAGGAGTACAGGATCTGTCAAAAAATCACCCCACTGTTGGCAGAACCGCGTCTAAACCGCGGTTTCAGTTTCGAAATGGCGCTTGTTCAAAACAGCGCCAGAACGTGATTATGCAAATGAAGCACGGGATATTTAAATCCCCGCTTCATTTGCACTTTCAATGTGCTTTATTTACATCCCTCTGCCGACAGAGGGGTGTAACGTAGACCTAGCCTAGAGGCCATGTAGATTCCAATGTATTTGTCTCATATTCTCTTACTATTTGAACAAAACTTAATTGCATTCAAAGAGCCAGCTTCTCCATGGCCTTGCAACTGGTATGGCCACTTATCTCTATGACTGGGTAACTGTTTACTTTGCACCAAACATCACAGCATTGTGCGAGGGCATGAGACCTAGACAGTGAAGTGGAATACAAATAAGTGACACTGGATTAGCTACTCACGTCTTGTAAACATTTGTCTGACAGCCCACATTCAGTATAATTATATCTGTATAGCAATCAAGCTGTAGTTACTCATCTGAGTGACCCTACTCACTGAGGATAAGATGCATTTATTGGACATGCATTAAAAAGTAATATTTTCAATATTTTGTTGACGTTGTTTGCCACGTCTTTGTCCTCAATATGTTCTGGAATACTATAATATGCTCGGGAACTAAAAATGCACATGGATTCTTTGCTGTAAGTTAATTCAGCTTGACCCATTCCCAAAGCCTTAAATACAGATTTCCATAGGAGTGTGATGCATATGACACATGTATTATAGGCCTCTGGAAACTTGGACCATGCAGTACATATATAGCATCATATACTTAATTTGTGCCAAGTTCTCTAAAACCAATTCAAATAGCGTTTGGTACTATGATAGTTTATATTCTTGGGATCAGAGCTGAGCCAAGCTGTCTGAGATATGTAATAATTCTACTTTGTTCCTTACTGTATATGTTCCATATGTTAGGACACAGAAATTCAGGCCTGCCTGTAAAGGCCATAAGAACGACTGTGGCGGGGTGAAGCAATCCTGCTTTCACCCGGTGCTGGAGGGATCTCTGGAGCCGAGGCCAGACGGCACCCACCATGGGCCAGAAGTGGCGGGGACAGACTCTGAAACCCTGCTCAGAGCCGGGGGAGGGGCCACACGGAGAGTGAGAGCCCCGGGAGCCGCCACAAGTGTGGCGCCGAGAGATGATGTCACACACCAATGAGGCATGACGTCAAACCGGTGCCGGAGAGGGAGTGGGGGGGGGGGCATGGGAATTGGCGTGACGTCACCCACCGAGCGCCGAGGCGGGGAATAAGAAGACGCTGGCGCCGGCAAGAGGGAGGAAGGGACGGGAGGAGGAAGGTCACCAGGGCAGCAAGGAGATGCCCCCCCCCCTTCCCTGAAGGGAAAGAGAGTAAATAACTCGGACGGCAGAGGTAGGAAGTGGCCCAGGGCGGGGTCGCAAAGCCCGTGAGCAAACGAGTTTAGGGGCTTCTCCCCCATTTGCTAGGGTAGGGAGTCAGGCTCCCTACCACAGGGCCTTGGGCCGGGACTCGGGAGAGTGGGCGGGCCCGGGGGCCCCTCCTCCGCCGTCGGAGGTCGAATATTGGCGCTCAGGCCAATGTGATCGTCCATGGGGTATAACTGTCAAGTAGAAATCTGAAGGAACCTATATTGTTGAGAGTTGTAGAGGTGATGGTGGGGGGGGAGCACAATAAAATTGGTAATTGAATGAAGTATGAGTCAGGACTTCTTACAATGACGTCTATATCTGTCTGATGCCTTGTTCTTAAGCTAAGGCTTTTGGAACATTCCAAACCAGTCCTAAGCATTCATATTGAAATAAGGCACATTCCAACAATTTGGGGCTATTATCTATGGTCTACAGATAAAGGGAAGAGCCTAGAAACTTAGGTTGAGAGCTTTCTGTCTGGCAAGGGCCCACTCCCCATCTCTCTATTGGTTACCTCTATGATCCTGTCTGGTTCTTTGTTTCTGTTTCCTGTACAATCAGTTTTTCTGGGTGTAAACCAGTTAAGGTCTTGGGATATAATTGGTTAGATAATCATGTTACAATATGTTAGGAGTGGTTAGTTAAATTTCAGTAGAATTATTGGTAAAGGTACCGTATACCTGAAAATATTGCTATATGTATTAGGGACAAACAGGGAGTGAGGAGGAAAGAACAAGGGAACGGGAAGAAAGGAAAGGAAATTGGAGTCATGCTTGCTGGAAGCTAACCCAATAAACATAGAATTGTTTGCATCTCCTAACTTCCAGTATTGCTGTTTTCTGTTCATAAGAGAAAGACCAAAGAAGTGGGAGGGTGAAGGGAGAAGCCCTCTCACATCTTGGTGCCGTGACTCAAATAATTAGTGCTGACCATTGGAAGAACACATTAGACTGCCTATGAATAAGAGTCCATTCCTAACAGATCCTCCACCCAAAAAGTGCCACCAGTGGAAAGCTCTAAAACAGTGTTAATGCAATAGCTTAACTAAACCACGGGGACCAGTTTTCTGCCCATTTTTATGAATCATCTGGAAGAAAATATGAAATCACTGCTGCTGCTATTTGCAAATGACCCAAACTCTGGCATGATAAATAAGGATAGGTTAAATCTGGATTGTATGGTAGGTAGACTTACTTGAACAACTTGCATGTTCAGACAGCTAAACGATGACTGCATACACAGGAGTATGTCACGTGGACAAGAAAGATTAGTTTGCAAGCAGCTATCAATGAGTGCAAGTCTGACTTTGAAGGAACTGGAGCAATCTTAGAAGAAAGATGTTGGTAATTACAATAAAGTTATGTTTCTGTAAAAGCATCAATATTTTCCATGTGCTGCTTAAAGAAAACAGTTGCAAGCCCTTAAATCTATCACTTTCAGGAAGCTAGTGTGGGATCTAGAACCCTGGAAATGTCGACACTTTGCACATTTTTTCCCAAATATTTTTCCATGTAAGAAGTCTGCGCCGATTAGGCCTTAGTTGGAGTATTGTGTTCAGTTCCGGAAAGATGTGATGAAATTGGCGAGGGTCCAGAGAAGAGTAACAAGAATAATTAAAGGTCTAGAAAACATGACCTATGAGGGAAGACTGAAAGAATTGGGTTTGTTTAGTTTGGAAAAGAGAAGACTGAGAAGGGACATCATAGCTTTCAAGTACTTAAATGGGTATTACAAGAAAGAGGGAGAAAAATCATTCTCCTTAACCTGTGATGATAGGACAAGAAGCTTAAATTGCAGCAAGGGAGGTTTAGGTTGGACATTGGGAAAAACTTCCTAATTGTCAAGGTGGTTAAACACTGGAATAAATTGTCTAGAATTTGTGGAATCTCCATCACTGGAGATATTTAAGAGCAAATTAGGCAGACATCTATCAGAGATGGCACTCTAGATTAGTGGTCCCCAATGCAGTGCCCGTGGGTGCTATGGCACCCGCCAGCGCATTTATGTGCGCCCGCCGAGTGATCAGGGCCGGCCCTGCCCCGGGCGCATAGCGCATGCGTGGTGCCGGCCCCGGGTGCGTGGCGCATGGGCAGCCCTGCCCCCGAGCGCACGGCGCATGGGCGGCTCCTGTCCCAGGCACCCGGCGCATGCACAGTGCCAGCCCCGGGTGCGGGGCATGTGGCGCATGAGCGGCCCTGCCACCGGGCGCAGGGCGCATGGCACATGGGTGGCCCTGTCCCTGGGTGTGCGGCACATGGGCGGCCCCTGCCCCAGGCGCCTGGTGCATGCACGATGCCAGCCCCAGGCGCGTGGCACATGGGCGGCCCCGCGCCCAGGTGCGGGGCGCATGGGCGGCCCCTGCCCCAGGTGCCCGGCGCATGCACAGTGCCAGCCCCGGGCACGTGGCGAATGGGTGGCCCCGCCCCCGGGCACGTGGCACATGGGTGGCCCCTGCCCCGTGCCGGCCCTGGGCGCACGTCGCATGAGCGGCCCCACCCCCGGGCACGTGGCGCGTGCACAGCCCCGCCCCTGGGTGCCCGGCAGCCTCAGAAGGTTGGGGACCACTGCTCTGGATGGTGCCTGGTCCTGCCATGAGGGCAGAAGACTGGACTTGATGACCTCTTGAGGTTCCTTCCAGTTATAGCATTCTAAGAGTTTAGGATTCTACATTCTTGCTCTAGCTCTTTTCCTTGCCAGCAAAGCTTCCTGTGATTACAAGGAAGTTTTATTCAGAAGTCAATTTACAGAGACAAAAACAGTAAATGTCTTGTTCCAGTCCGAATAAGATCATCAGTCTGAAAAGTCTGGTCAGTAGTAGCTAGGCACAGCTGAATAAGAGTGGAGTGGAGGGACACTGAAGGCTGTTAAAAACCCAGGTCTGCACTGTCACATCCTGTGAATGGCATTCTTCCCTCTGAGTCAGTACTGAAACCAATGACCCAGCAGGCTAACAGGAACACTGTCCTCCAGGAACTGGAGCCTCTCAGATGAAACATAACACAGAGGCCATGAGCCTTTTGCAGTTAAAGAGCCCACAGCATTTTTCAAAAGAATGGGGGGTTAAATCCTGGTTCTCTAGGGCAGTGGTTTTCAAACTATGGGTTGCGACCAGTACTGGGCCGTGAAATGTCAGGCACTGGGTTTCATTGCTGCAAGGGGGTCAGGTAACCAGCGAGGTGCTAAGGCAGCTCCCTGCCTGTCCTGGCACCACAGACTGTGCTGTGCCCCAGAAGCAGCTGGCAACAGACCTGGCTCCTAGGCGGGGGGAGAGCACACAGGGTTCCATGCACTGCCCCGCCCCAAGCACCAGGTCTGCACACCCATTGGCTGGGAAGCTGCTGCTGGCTGCTTCTTGGGTGCAGCATGGTCTGTGATGCAGGAGAGGCAGGAAGCTGCCTTAGCCTCCCCACTGCACTGCTGACCAGGAGCCTCTCAAGGTAAGCCCTTCCTGCCCCAGCCCTGACCTCCCCCCCGCCAAAGCTGGAGCCCCCTCTTACCTCCCAAAGCTCTCATTCCCAGCCCCAGCCAGGAGCCCACACTCCAGTCAAATTATGTTGGGTCGTGGGCATCAACAATTTTCTTCCAACGGGTCGTGAGAAAAAAAGTTTGAAAACCACGGCCCTAGAGGTGAGATTCAAATAAACATGGCATTCTGCATGTCTTGCCCAGGTTACCTTATTCACACCAATAGTCCTGCTGACACCTTCGGGAACACTTGTGCAAACATGGCCCTTAAACGGTTCAATAATGGCAGGGTGTGCGTGAGGTTACTTGTAAATATTTATGGAATGCTTCTGGGTCCTTTGGGCTGAAAGGCACCATCAAAATATGAAGTCATTGGGCCAGTGTCTCAGTTGCACCCCCTTGTCACTGAATCTGGTGCATAGGTGTAACTAATATCTTGTCTAGGCAGCAAGTTCCAGGACTTGTGCTGTGCTATAGTTACTCTGAAGCAGTCTGGTGCACTCTAGGGGCTTGTCTCTACTACACCCAGGATCAATGCTGCAGCGATCGATCCACCGGCTGTCAATTTATCATGACTACTTCGTCAGGATAAATCAGTCTCTGAGCACTCTCCTGTAGCACCAGTTTTCCACCAGGACAACAACAGTAGCCAGCATCGACAGGAAAGCAGCACTCACTGACCTTACCACACACAAGACGCTGTAGTAAGTATGTCAACGTCAGCTACCCTATTTGCAGCGCTAAAGTGATGTAATTTAGGTTGACGCTGGGGGTTAGTGTAGACTAGACCTAGGTTCACACTCTGGTTTTCCATCATGGAACTTGCTGCCTAGACAAGCCCTATTAAGAATCTGACCTAAATCATTAAATGACCCTTCATTAAAAGGTACTCTCTAGCTTATTTACCATTGAACTAGATGTTGTGTGCTCTGTGATCCATTAGCTTTTTAATAATTTATTTGAAATTTGAAAAAATAATAAAGATATGTCACAGGGAAAGGTCTGTATGCACTGTGGAACCAGGGTAGCAGGGTCAGCTGTTGTGAAAGTAAAAGTAGCTATAAAAATTTGCTGTAAATCTAGTTCAATTGAGATGGTCTTTAATTGCTCTAACATACTGTTACATAAATCCCCAGAGTATGGGCTGTAGAAACACAAGCAAGACTGTGTTCAGATTTTGTTGTCCTCCATGCAGATGTGCTCAGTTGTTGACAACGTTTGAGAGAATGCAGGTGGATTTACAGTCCAGAAGTCTGGAATTCATTAGTGGAAATGTTCAGACATATTTTTTTTTAATCCCTTGGATCAGCTACAAGAAGTCAAAGCAAATAGAGCTGAACTCTCCAAGTGAGTAGTGTGCAAAAGCTTCTTAGCTCTCCTCCACTGAAATAGTGAATGGACAGAGAAGTCAAACACACTCTCAAAATAAAACATCTTCTCGTAGGATTTTCACTTTAGCTCTCGCTAAATGTACGCGACACAAATAAGCTATCGTGCTGTACATATCAATGACAGATTGGCTCCTTTTGATTAGATTTTACAGTTCATGCTAACACATTTAACTGGGAGAGGGAGACAGGGGAAGTGGTGTTAATTTATTCACTGAAGAGTTGGAACTAGGTCAGTTTTCCCACAATGTTCTTGGTCTGATGAAATGTATGTCTTTAAACCCTCTACAAAAATGTAACCGCTGTGGAAAAGTTAACCTGTACTGTTCAGGTTCCACTCTGAAGCGTGAGACTTTAGTCAGTTGTGGCATCCTGGTTCATAGCTTTGAATAAATTAAAGATTAAATTTGTATTTTGGCTCCATAGGGAACAGACATTATTTCTGGTCCCTAACTGAGAACATTCCATAGTAACCCCATTTTGCAATCATGGTATGTGTGTGCGGGGTTGGGAGTGGGGGAGTGCAGAAGGTCTGGGGGGTGCAACTTAACTGTTTGGCAGCTGGACTGAAAATCACCTGGAGCTATTTTCAGGGGCATTGTAATCTGCAGGCCTCTCTCCACAGTAGGGTTGCTACATGTCCAGGTGTTCCCATAATTGTCTCTTGGAGGTAGTTGTCCTAGGAAATCTGTAAGGGTGCTCAGTACATGCTGCCAGTTTTAAAGGCTCAGGATCAGCCCTGATTTTACCTCAGGGATAGCAACTTTTCCCCAGTGCAAAAGGGATCAACCTCACACACAAAGCTTAGGTCAGGCCTTTTTCTCTCAGGCTTCAGCTTTATTTCCTTCATGTAAAACCTAGTAGCTGAAATTCCACATCACTTGTTCCTTCCCTCTAATTCTGAGTCTTCTGTGGGGGCTAGCTATTCCATGCACAGTCTTACCAACCACTGGCCTGAGAGTCATCTATAAGCTGTGCTCTCTCTTCCATGCCCACCAGAAAAGGGCTTCCTGCCAGAGCCTTCTCCTAGCACAGAGCTGGGCAAAATACAGCCCACGGGCTGGATCCGATCCACCAGGCCACCGGATCCCGCCCGTGGACCCCCCTGCCAGGACCCTTAGGCACGCAGCTGCTGTGGGTTAAAACACAGTCCCTGTGGCTCTCCCCTCTGCAGGGAGGGGGGGGGCTTTGTGCGATCTCCCCGCTCCCAGCCCAATCCTCAGCTCCTATTGGCCAGAAACAACCAGCCAATAAGAACTGACCTCAGCCACCCTCTCAGTTCGTATTGGCTGGAAACAGCCAGCCAATCAGAGCTGAGAGATTGGCCCCAGGAGACTGGGGCAGTGCAAGCCTCTTCCCCCACCTGGAGCGAGAGCCACTTGGAGGGGGCAGCCTGTATTTTCAGGCGGGCTGGGGCTGCAACAGGCAGGGAGCCCAGCCTGCCTTGGGGGCACTGCAGTCTGCTGGCCAGGAGACACTTAGGTAAACTCCTCCCAGCCAGAGCCTGCCTCTGGCACCTCAACCCCTCCTGCACCCCAACTCCCTCCCGCAGGTCACCATCCAAACCCTCTGCACCCCCAGCCCCAGGTGACAACTCCCTCCCAGACTCTATACCCCCTCTTGCACCCCTCCCCCAGGCCAGAATCCTCTCCTACACCCACACTCTCTCCCTGACCCTATATCCCAATTCCCTGACCCAGGTCACAGCCCCCTCCTCCACCCAAATACCCTCTCAGACCCCACACTGTCTCCTGAACCCCAGTCCCTTACCCCATGCACCCTTCTGCACTCAACTTCCAACCTAGACCCCACACCCCCTCCACAGAAGAGTGCGGCCCTTGACCACTTACCAAAATCTTAGAGTTGGCCCCCCACCAAAAATTATTGCCCACCCCGACTTAGTTCTTTTCCAGTCCTCCTACAGGACTACAGAGAGTCTCCCTGCTCCAGAGTCTGCTACTTCCTGGAGCTCTCCCACCTGGCTCCCTGCACAAGTCTTCCTGTAGCTCTCCGCCCACCTAGCCAAGGTGCTGCTTCTACAACCAGCAGATCCCTAACCAATAAGTTTTAGCTAACAAGACACAGGCCTAACACCCCTCATAGCGCCAGCCTCCTTGTGCCAGCCATCAACAGGATAGTTCAAAATTGGAAAGGGATGGGTCTCTCCTAAGGGGGGAGAGAAAAATTAGTGGGCAATACATATTTTTAATGATGCAACCCACGGTGTTGTTTTGTTATAAAGGTTTTACCAGGATAGGCTGCATTGTTCATGAGCAATGAAGTGATTCACACATAGCCATAATCCCTCGAATCCTATAGGTCTCTGGCAAATCCAGGATTGTGCCTAGAACAAGAACAGTTCATTAGGGTAAGAATCTGCTTGCAATAAGTTTTTTAGTGATTTAAAACTAGCTGCGTGTTTTCTTTTCATTTTAATGTAGTAACTTACCTTGATCCATCTATCTTCACTTTCAACCTCTTAAATCCAACTGTACTTAATAAAAACAGGCCTTATTATCAGGCCCAGTGTAAATAATTGTTACCTGGGGTGGGGGAGGGAAATCAATGTGCATATTCTCTCTTTCATTGATAAAGAGGACGAACATCCACATGAGCTTTCTCTGTGTGAAACTTTTACTCAGAGAAAGAAGGATTTATTTGGGGTTTGATCCCTTTTGGGGGTTGGTTTCCTGGATGCTGTGCCCTAGAAGTGCATTCTTCCAGAGCTGAAGTGGTTCATTGTCTCCATTTCTTTTCAGGGGGATGGTTACCCCAAATCTGTGCCTTGTCTAGGGGGGACATAGGATCTGGCCAGCAGGACAGGGTTGTGGGGAGGCCCAGAAAGTAAGCAAGTGGGTGTCAGTGGTATGATTGGCACACTGAGAAACAACCTCAAGAAGTCTTCTGTAACATCACTCCACCACATCCCATTTTTACAGAGGCAGTAACTGAGCCATAAAGAGGCAAACTGGCTGCTGGATGTCCCTTGATCAAGGTTTGTCTATGCTACAGAACAGAACCATCGCTGATGATGGTTAACAGTACTCACAGCTCTGATTGCAGACAAAAGCCGTGTCACATTCAGCTAAGCTTTTACCCCTTGTCAGTAATAGGTTTTAGTCTGTAGTGCAGTCTGATTTGTGAGGAGAGGCTGAGGGATTTGGGCTTAGTCAGTCTGCAGAAGAGAAGAGTGAGGAGGAATTTGATAGCAGCCTTCAACTCCCTGAAGGGGGCTTCCAAAGAGGATGGAGAGAGGCTGTTCTCAGTAGTGACGGATGGCAGAATGAGGTGCAATGGTCTCAAGTTGCAGTGGGGGAGGTAGAGATTGGATATTAGGAAAAACTATTTCACTAGGAGGAGGATGAAGCACTGGAATGGGTTACCTAGGGAGATGGTGGGATCTTCATCCAAAGAGGTTTTTAAAGCCCGACTTGACAATGCCCTGGCTGGGATGATTAAGTTGGGATTGGTCCTGGTTTGGGCAGTGAGTTGGACTTCAGGACCTCCTAAGGTCTCTTCCAACCCTATGATTCTATGTGTAGATAAGGCCTCATCTCTTGTCTCCGTAGGCCATGTACCCGTCTCTGAGGCAACCTGTAAACAACATGACTCAGTATTTTTTTAAAAACAAAATGCAGCATCATAGTAGACTGGAGCCCTTCCTTTTTCTCAGAACCCACTACTAAGTCATATGCCTAGCTGGGATTTCCTCCACTCTGACACAGTTTCAAAAACGAATGACGCCCTGTGGAAAACTCTGCAAACCTTTCTGTTAAGAGAGAGGTCAGCCTGTACATCATCCCTAGTCTGCTTTTCCACTCCTTTCATTTTTTATTAGGAGGAGCGCTGGCAGGAAAATCAGGTCTTTCTTTCTTAACTGTTCCTAGGCTCCTTTGGTTACGAGCATCGCAGACAGGACAATGGCTTTTGGCATCAGAGCTCATACAGATTCTGAAGCGATCCTTCTTGTCCTTTATTAACCATCAGCAACACAAAATCAAATACATGAGGGAAAAGCAGATTTGTTCCTAATTAGAATATTTCCCAACACCTACCAGGAACATGTGGCATTTATAGCACTTTACAGCAAAAGTGGAATGTATTCATCTTCCTCAATTTTACATGCTGTATGATTTTACATTTAAGCACATTTTGGAGAAGAAAAATAGGTTGAAGTTGCTCACATTGGCCATTTTCACCCCGATGTTCAATATACACCTTCATCTGTGTAAACATGATGGGATCCAACCATGGTCCAGTGTTCCAACTGGAGCCTGCATTGTGTGCCTGAAAGGGAAAAGCTGTATGGGATTGTTCCTTCAGGCTATGTGCATGCTAGAACTGTGTAGGTGTAGGCACCAGCTATGTTTAAAGTATGTTTTGCTAGAAGGCACTACCAGTTAAACCTTTCTCATCTGGCACTTTCTGGTCTGGCATGATTTTATTTAGTTGGATGTCCACTGCTCCTAGGTGTAGCCAAGTAGGTTCCAGAAAGTTTGTCTAGAGTTACCAGTCCTGGGTCTCAGTGTTCTGGGCTGTTATTTAGCGCTAATTGACCCCTCAATGTCTTCTAAGCCCTGGTCTACACACCTACACTAGGGCTTTATTTCAAAATAACCCCCTTAGGTTGAATTTATAAACTGGAACATCCACACTGCCAAGCCTGTTTTGAAATAACGGGCTGCTTATTTCAAAATATGTAGTCCTGCTTTCCTCAGGGAGTAATACTCATTCTGAAATAGTTATTTTGCAGTAGCATTAGTGTGGATGCTCTGGTGCTGCTGATTCAAAATAATTGGCCTCCCGAGGCCTCTTGCAGCTGCAGCTCTGAGCACTCTGGCTACACCTGGCATCTCCACTGCTCCACTCCTGCTGCAAAACTTAGAGGTTTTGGCTTGATGTGCTTGCCCAATAGCACTGGTGAGCTGTTCAAATGCCCTGATCAGGTGTTCTGCCTCTGCCCCCCACCCTGGCAGAAAAGTCTCCCCCTTGCTCTCAGAGGTTATGGAGCACGTAACAGGTCGCCACCATGAAGGGGATGTTGCACTCACTGAGGTCCAGGCAGGTGAGGAGATTCCTGAACCTCTTCTTTAAATGGCCAAATGCCCATTTGCTGACCATGCAGCATCTGCTCAGCCTGGCGCTGAAGTGCTTCTTGGTGGGGTCCAGGCTGCTTGTGTAGGGCTTCATGAGCAAGGGGGAGGCTGTGTCGCTCAGGATGATGATGGGCACATCCACCTTCCTGACTCTGATGATGTGGTCAGGGGGGAAAAGTGCTGGCGTGCATCTTTTAGAAGAGGCAGGAGTTCTGGAAGTTGTGGGCATCGGGTGCCTTTCCTGACCACCTGACACTGATGTTGGTGAAGCGTCCCTTGTGATCCACAAGCGCCTGCAGCGCCATGGAGAAGTACCCCTTTCTGCTGATAAAATCCGAGGCATAATGGTTGGGGGCCAGGATTGGGATGTGCATGCTGTCTATGCCCCTCCCACCCCCGTCGAGAGAGCCCACGGCAAAGCCATTGACAAAGCTGTCTACGTTCCAGGAGTGACGAGATTCCATGGCAGCACCTGGTTGATGGCCTTCCCTACTTGTAAGAGCACGGCCCTGACTGTGCAATTTCCCACACCAAATTGGTTCCCAACAGAGTGGTAGGTGTCTGGCATGGCGAGCTTCCATAGGGCGATGGCCATGTGTTTCTGCCCGGAGGTCACATGCGGGCGTCCTATCGTCTCAGGGCAGGGGCGAGCTACTCACAGCACTTGAGGAAGGTGGCCTTCCACATGCAGAAGTTCTGCCATCACTGCTGGTCATCGCGTACCTGCAGGGTGATGCGGTCTCATCACTCCGAGCTCGTCTCTGCACCAAAAGCAACATTCCGCCATGTCCGGGAGGTTGAGGAGCATGCGTAGCAACAGGAGCGCCAGAACCTGGGTGAGCAGGGCGTGTGGTCCCTGCTGGAATTCGACCTGCAGGTCCTGGTCCTCATCCCACTGGAGCAGTATGTGGGCAGTCTGGAAGTACTGCCCCATAGGAGCAGCACAAGGCTCATCAACCCAACACCGCTTTGCAGCAGCTCTGGCTCCATGCTGTGAATGCTGTGGTGTCCACAACGACAACCAGAGCAAGAGAAGGCATGTGCCTACTGCATCCCATTTGTGTCCTGCCAGAGGGGAGACAGTGGAGGAGCGGCATGAGAGACACGGCTGTAGAGAGGAGCCCCTGAAAGCACGCATCACAGCTTGCCGGACGAAGCAGCCACAGGAAGTATCTGCTCTCGTGAGGCCGTTTCCGCAATGGGATGGTCAGGAAAGGTGTATGACATGCACATCTTTAGGAACTCCTTCCTCTCCAGACTGGAAATTTACCATCTGAGCACTGAAATACCAATAGGTCTCCTTGGCGACCCAACCTACCCCTTGCTCCCATGGCTCATAAAGCCATACACTGGCAGCCTGGACTGCAAGAAGGAGCAATTCAACTGTAGGCTGAGCAAGTGCAGAATGGTGGTAGAATGTGTTTTGGGCATTGGAAGGAAAGGTTTTGCAGTCTACTGACTAAGTTAGACCTCAACAAATGCAACGTCCCCATTGTGGTAGCAGCCTGCTGTGTATTCCATATTATTTGCAAGAGTGTCACAGGGGGGTCCTCTCTTCTCTCTCCCAGGGGTGTCCCTGGGCTGTCTGCGTCTGTGACCCACCCCGCACAACTGGTAAAACACCTGTGGTTAGGCCCCTCCCCTCGGGGCTGGATGGCCTAATGGCCAGAGTCAATGCATGGCCCTACAAAGCAGGGTGGGAAGGCCTACTAAGGTAAAATCAGTACATCAAAGTCAGAGCCTGGCCCTTTGGCTATTGGGTCATCCGACCCAACGTTAAAGTCAGTAAGTTAAAGTCCAAGGCTGGCCCTTTAATGCTAGGCTGGTTGGCCCACTGGTCCAAGTCAGGGAGTCAATGTCAAAGATTGGCCTTTTAATGCACTGCTGGAGAGCCTAATGACCAAAATCATGGGGGTGTGTGGATGCCCTGTGCCCCGGTAGGGGGACCTGGGCCCACCCTACTCCACCGGGTCCTGGCCCCAGGCCCTGTGAGTGGCAGAACAGTCCACCACTCCCTCAGCAGGGAATCCAACCGAAACACACCAAGGATCTGGGGGTGGGAGAGGCCACACCTGTACTGTCCCCCCTGGCTGCTTCCTACCAGATCTGATGGGTCAGTGTCCCACGTAGCAGCTGGGTCCTCTGGCTCCTCAGGGGCCACATATCCCTGGGAATCTGCGGGGGTTGCAAGCCACCCATTGTCAGGGCCTCCTCCGCTCTCGGCTCAAGTGGCTACGGCTGCTGCTCAGGAGCTACAACCAGAAGCCCTTCTCCTCCACCAGCCCGCCCGGAGACTGAGCCTCTCCCCAGGCTTGTATACCAGGGCTACAGTCTGAGCATGCCCGGCAGGGCTGCAGGGGCAGGGCTCCGTCAGCAAGGATAGCCTGGCTAAACCCTGCTTGTTCAGTGCAGGGCTGGTACACCCGTCACAGAGAATAGTAATAGAGAGGTAGCTGTGTTAGTCTGATCTTGCTAAAACAAAAGGAAAAACTATGTAGCACTTTAAAGACTAACAAGATGGTTTAATAGGTGATGAGCTTTCGTGGGCCAGACCCACTTTCACCTATTAAACCATCTTGTTAGTCTTTAAAGTGCTACATAGTTAATGGTAGCCAGGTTCTGATTTCATACCTGTGCAAATCCACAGCAACTCCACTGAAACAAAGTTACTCTCAAGTTTCAGATACAGAGAGTAAGGGGGAAAGTTATCTGAAACTTGAGAGTAACCGGAGTATCTCTGGTGTAGACATTCTGGGTTGGTCTGAAGCCCAGTCTCTAAGAGCCTGGGAGGGTCTCAGAACAGCTTGAACCTGGCCATCTACACTCCAATTAAACAGCCTTTTAGCCAGCAGCGGTGTGAGCCAAGTCAACTGACAAGCCAACTGTGGGGTTTTAATCACCCTTTGTGCCGGTCAGTATAAGCAGACTGTCCAGTAACATCTTTAGGCATCTAATATTTCCCGTGGCAGCTTTCAGGTATTGGTTGAGCTGAGTTCTTGGATCACTTGTGGCTTTTTGGAGGCATGTGGGAGTGAGGGATTTTGTTTCCAGTCTCCGTTTTACAAAAATCGTGGCACAAAAGCCACAATGTAGAATGTACCGACTTCAAGGACAACTACTCTGTTCTTAGGCTGTGTAACAGGTTGTGACTTACTACCTGTTGGTCTTCTCAGGAATTAGCTCTTCAGCATCAGAGCACCTTCTGCTACTCTGGTTGCTTCCCTGCAGCCCTAGTTCCCTCAGGCCCTGCAATCTGGGAGTGGGGTCATGCCAGAGCTCCCCAGCTCTGCCTGCCTTTCCCCAGCACTGCTGTGTTTCAGGAACCCTCTGTAGCCGACATCCTTCCTGCTCTAGAGGAAGTGTGTGCTATGTTCTCCCCCTCCCTAGGAGCCACTATTTATACAACCCCAGCTGGGCTCCAATGGGCTGCAATTTGCCACAGCTGCTTGCTCCCCACAGTCTCAGCCCTCTCTGTGTCTGGGTTTAACCTTTGTTCCACCTGGAGCAGGATGACCACCCTGCTACAGTCTGCTTTTCTTTAAATTTGGAACATGTCATCATGGCCTTGAAGGAGAAGGGGAGACAACGGAGCAATCATATGTGCATATATAAGATGGAACAGGTTGCAACTGGTTATTGAAGGTCACTCGAAATTTATGAACAATAACTACAAGAAAAACACATAGATGTGGCTTCTGAGAGTCCAGAGCTTTGCTCCTAAAAATGCTGCTTTCTAAAGAACAGCAGCTTTGAAATAGAAACTGTACATTGCTTGCCAGAAAAATGTCCAGCCAACTATTTCCAGAACTATGTTTTCTAGCCCCACAAGTGTTAATTTCAAAGTCCAGTTCAAAGACATTCAGATGCTTGTGTGGATAAAGCCAATTGGTGCAAGAATGGCATGGAACTGGAATGGAACAAGACTTTCTAAAATAAAGGGTGAGATCTGCTGCTCTAGGAAAGTAGGGTGTAGCATTGTATAGGCTTCACTTCACTTTGTCTGGCAGCCTGGAGTGAGTCAGCCAGTGCAGTTCGCAATGTGCTGGCTTGGCATATTTCCCATGTGACCTCTGCCAACAGGGCTGCTATGGAACCTGGGAAGAAGTTTCAAGATGCCCTTCCATGCATAAGTCAAGTGATGCTGTGACCTGTCCCATGGTGTGAGTGTCTGGTTGGGTGCAGTTACCTTCCTTGTAGGAATTAAGCCAGACATCTTTATACTTGTCCAACAATTAATTTTTCCAAGTGACTCTTTCTTTGCTAGTAAAGTCCTGTAAGACTATGCAACTAAATTATCTAGTCTGAGGAAGGAGAGAGCGTGTGGTGGGGGGAGGAAAAAGGTTCAAGCTTTCTTTTCTTAGCATTTACTTTATTTCTCAACTTGTCACCTTCCTTCTAATAAGTAGATGGGCTGGTGGCTCCTCTCTCTTTATTTATTTTCCTATGAATTCAATACTCCTGAAATGTACTCAGTAGACAATTCTGGGGACTCTATCCCCAGAGCATACATAGCCAGAATTACAAACATTCATGCTATGTCAATACACCCTAACCCTGAAGGACCACATAGAGAGCTGAGAAAATTCAATCAAAGTAACAGATATTCTACCATATTCCTCTCAACTCTGGCAAACTTCCTAAATGTTTCAGCCATTGTATTTTTTTGTTTGGCCTTCCCCACTAATTGGTTTGCAGCTTGCTGTTACTAAGGCTGGGTGTTAAAAGCTCAATGTATTATCTTATGCTGCTCCATAGAAATTAGATCCAAAGAGTATGTGTGTCCAGTGATAACAAATCTTATGGTGTTTGAAGAAATACTAAAAACTAACATCTAGGCTAGCAAATTGATTTCCCCTCTCTCCCCCCCCCCCCATTATAGCAGAGTGCATGGAATTCTCATTATGAAACTTCTGTTATAAAGCTGCCATTGATTAAAAATCTAGTTACTAAATTCTTGTTTCCAGACATATCCATTATGAAAACAGACTTAATACCATGCCCTTTTTCATAACACACACCTTTAGTTTTTCAAGGACAGCTGTTTAAGGAAGAAGTGATGAATGCTGGCTAACTTTTCCTTGTAAATTATTATTGGTTCTGAAATTAAACATATAAAAAGGCATTATTTATCATTAAATACACATTATTCCCTCAAACAAGTCCATTTAACACATACAATATTGGCCCAAGAGAAACTCCAGCCACATACATACTTTTCCTTCTTTGAATTTGTTGCTCCAGTTTATCCAGAACCAGAGGAAGGTTTTTCTGTTCAGAGTTCTAAGTTAGCTTCTAATTTTCTGCAGAACTCCAGTATGGTGCTAGGTGATAATGTTGGGGCCAATCCAAACTGCTTCCTCAGGCATAACTTGCAATGAAATCAATGGAAATCAAGCTTGAGTTAGCTATTCAGAAGCTGCCCTTTCTTCTTTCCATTAGCAGCTGGGAGCAAGTTCCAGAGAGCACCCTACTTACATTGGTTTTGCATCAGTGTAATGTCATTGACCTCACTGGGCTGATTCCAGATTTACACATGCTGAAAATGAAATTAGAATCAGATCTTCAGACAAAGTATTTCAAAATTGCAACCTTTGATTTTGAGCAAATGTGTCTTCAAAGGCTTAAGCAGGAAACACCTGAGGGTTTTTTTTTTTTCTCCAAGGAGCTTTGTGAGCACTTACATTCATTTGCATATATTTGGTAGTGCCACAAGTCTCACACCCAGCCTCGCTAAGTAAGACCCTCACTTGCTGTGTACCCATGCCTCAAGGCTAAACAAGGAAACTCCCTGATACCAAGCAAACAGGGCTACACCCACTGACCTAGGAGGGTCAGCTGTTTAGCAGCAGACACATGATTGGTCATCTCTTGGCATAAAGCTTCCTGTTCATTAATTGCTTAGACTTGTTGCTGATCGGATTTTGGTTCCTACTGCCTTGTCTTAACTGTAGTTATTGATTCCAGCTTGACCTGTGGTATGACTCTGATTTGGTGCTTGGCTTCTGACTTTGGCTAAGATGACTCCAATGATACTTTGGGCTCTATCTCTTAGGGAGACTCTCCCCACATGGTTGGCAATGGGCCTTAACAATATTAATATGTATTAGAATTAACACCTTTATCCTTTTGATGGAAGGAATGAGTTGAAGAATAGGGGCTAGAGACAGGCTAGAAGTCAAGGCCAGACTAAATAATAAGGTTCATAAATATATAATGGCCATTTTGACCTCTCAATGTTTGCATTTTGAGGCAAAAGATGCTTTGAGTTCCTCCTAATTTTCCCACTACTTCTACCCTCTTTTCCAATCTATCGTTCCTTTCTTCCTGTGAACTGCTCTACAGTGGTATAGGTCCTATGAAAGCCAAGGGGCATGGAGTATGACAAATGAGGATGCTTCGTGTCCATTAAATCTGGCAGTGATTGTTAGCTGAATTGTTATTGGATCAGGAAATACAGGACTATATGCCACATATGAGGACAAATCTGGTTACTGAGAGTGTGAGTTCTTGGAAATATGTATAAATAATTTATAGGGCTAAATGACTAACAGTCTAAAATCTGTCAATAACAAGAGTTTTATTACTTCATAACCCAGCTAAAATCACAGGAGTATTTGAGTTGGAAGGGACCCCTATTTTGTAATCTGATCCACCCTTGTATCTTAGGCTAATGAAAGCGTTCTAAGTGATCCCAGATAAGCATGTCACATCTAGCCTGAATATCAGCAAAGTGATTATAAAACCACCCTTAGCAGTTTGTTCTGTTGCTTAATGGCTCCTCGTAAATGTTTCCTAATATTTAGCCTAAATGTTCTCTTCTGTAGTTTATGCCCATTAGTATTTGGTCTGCTCCTGTTAACTAAGGGGAATGTTTTGTTCCTATCCTCTTTTGAGCACCCTTTCTTGTATTTGCAGATAGTTAACAAGAGAGACATACAAGCAAAGTGACTGGATGTCCCAATGTTATAGGGACAGTCCCATTATTCCTGACTTTGTCTAATATAGGCCCTATATTGCTCCCCAAAACCATGTTCTGATTTTTCACACTTGCCATCTGGTCACCCTGGAGACAGGTCTCTGTTGGAAGCTTATCTGGATCACAGCCAATTGTATGGATCAATGTCTAAATCTCTTTGATCTGCAAAATGGAGTCAGAAATCTTGGTTTTTCTCAAAGGCTGCTTTCCTGGTCAGACCACAAATACTTCAAGAACAGATTTTTTTCATGGTATCCAGGGACAGCTCTTCCATTTCTGGTCCTAGTTTGAACCAGAGAGTACAAGCACCTGAAGCAGTGAAATCAGCAAAGTTTCTTGACCCTCAGAGTTCTAGTTCAGATTTGGTTTCATTTTGATGGTTGGCAACTGTTATTCTGTCCAATCCTGTTCACTATTGTGTTAACTTTAGACTGGGTGTAAATTACAATGGCATTGTACTCATTTAACTCTGGTCTGAATTTGCCCCTGTGTCTCTTCTCTGCTATCTTCTTTTTTTTTTTCCTTTTAGAGTAAAAATCCCTCAGAAGTAGGGTTTCCAGGTGGCTGAAACAAAAATACTGAACACCTGCTCCCCCCAAAAAAACACCGGGAAAAAATTCTGTTGAAGGGAAAAAAAAAAGGAGGGGGGGAGACCAAAGTTGTTGGGCGCAAAAAAAAAAAAAAAAAAATTAAAATAAAACAGCATGTCCCCTTTAAGAGTGAGTGCAGGGATAGGAACAGGGGAACGGTTGAGCCCTAAGACCCAGGGGAGTCATTGCTTCCCCTTGGTCTTTTTGTCAGCAGCCATTTTGTGCCAGCAGCCTTGTGGAACCAGGTAAGCATGGGGGCTCGTGGTGTTGGGGGCCGGAGGGGAGGGAAGGCCGGGCGCTGAGTGTTTGTAGGGTTGCCAGGTGCCCAGCATTTTTGCCTCCTGGCCGGGGGAAAAAAATCAGAAGATACCAGACATCTTAGGTGTCCGGTATTTTCTGAATTTTTTTACTGGACAGGAGGCGAAAATACTGGACTGTCCGGGTGAATACTGGACACCTGGCAACCCTACTCATAAGCCTAAATTGACAAACTCTGTAAAAACGCCTCCTTATATTTTTCTCGAAGATGTTGGGAGACCCTGGCCACACCAAGTTGTTTGCATGAGGTGGACAGGCCCCCGTTACTTACTTCTTGCAAGGGGTCCTGTCCTTTATAGGCTGTAAATCTGCTCTGCAGGGGATCAGAAGGAAAGTTAAATGTCCCAGAACAACCCCAAAATAATTTCTTGCTGGGGCCTCTCAACGGGGATAAAGGCCAACAGTGTTGTCACACCCCCCCCCCATGCTTTATGAAAATTGGCTTCTGAATATATATAACTTAAAGATGCTTTATGAAAAATAGGCTATATAACCTACCATTCAAGAGCTTGTGAATATATTCTATTTTTGTGCATGTATCTTTCTTGTATGTGAAGTTAGAAAAACTGAGTGGGAACCGGTTTTATGGTCCAGGTATACTAGTAAAAATCATTATGGATACTGTAGTAACTAAATGCCTTGGTGATCAAGTCAATGAGCTGTAAATGGTTTTGTTTTTCATATAAACTGATTGGTTCTAACAAGACACGTGACCATATCACCTGATGCTGGAACTCATTTTGGATCTAGTACTTTTCCACTCAAGGTGAGAAATTTGAATTGAGCACAAAGAATTCCTGCCTTGGGCAGAAGGGATATAAAGAGGGGAAACCAAACATAGGTAGGTGTGGCCAGATGCCAGTAGACCCGGACAGCCAAGACACTTGCTGGAAACATTTGAGACTGAACAGGAGGAAGGATTGGGCCTAAGTGAGGAGACTGCATAGCTTGTGAAAGAGTTGATTAGAACAATTGCTAGGGTGAGAATTTGCATGTAACAAGTTCCGCAGGGTTTTATGATTAGCTGGCATGTTTTATTTTGTTTTAAGAATTTACTTTAATCTGTTTTCATTTACAATCACTTAAATCCTACTCTTTATACTTTTATTTATTATCAAGCCTAGTGTTACCGGGGGTGGGGAGAGAAAACACTGTGCATATCACCCCTGTATTGATAAGGAGGGAGAATTTATAAGCCTTTTCTGTGTAAAACTTTTATATGGGGGTAAGAGGTATTTATTTGGGGCTTTAGTCCTCTTTGGGGCTGTGTTCCTGGGTGCTGTCTGGCTTTATAGCAGAGCCCTTCCAGACCTTAGATGTTTCAATGTCTGTGTTGCTCTGTTGGGGGTGGGGGTGATCCCAGCTTTGTGGATTGGCTGGGAGATACCAGAACTTCTGGCCCAGCAGCCCGGGCTAGTGGGGCACCCTAGAGGGCAGATAGGTGGGCTCAGTGGCATGACCAGCACACTGGGTGAAAACCCCAAGGGGACCCCTGTGATTTGACCCATCACTGAGTGCAGTGGTTTTTAAGATGTCTCTGGCTGGGTTGCTGAATCAGACTCGCTCTGCCAGGCTTACCCTGCGAGTTCACTGCTCTCCCCAAATGGTCTGGGTGGAGATCTCCTGGCTGGGTGTGTGACTTGCTTCAGCAGTTTCCTGCACTGGGTGATCTCTCCCCTGCTTGCTAACTGTAGTTTCCTCCTTTTCGAAGGCCTCCTCCCTACCATACCTGATGAACAGGGCCAGAAGGATTGGGTCTGACTGTAGCTCCACTCACAGTGCCTGTTTGGCCCCTTCCTTGTCAGCACAGTGGAGTCTATACATAGACCCCTCCGCACTTCTGTTGCTGTATTCTGAAAGTCCCTAAACGTTGTTGGTTTTTTTTAAAAAATGTGAAATCTGGAGTAGCACCCGGAATTGCGATACCTGGCGTCTTGAGGTCAAAGTAGATGCTGAATAGCAGAATGTATCTCAGGTTTAGACCATTCATAAATATTTAAAATCAGAAGGGACCGTTATGATGATCTAGTCGGACCTCCTTAAAATTGAGGTGGCCAAATCAAGCCGGCCCAACTGTAGGTACGACTAGTGCATTCTTTGTACAGGCTTCCAAGTTACTAAAGAAAATGCCAAATATTAGACACAGGGCAGACAGGCAGACCTCTTCCCAACATGATACTTACCTATGAATTACTCCACTTCAATTGTTAATGCTACTGACAGGAGTGACATGTGGGAGGGGGACGAAGGGTCATGCACCCACCAATGCCACGGGAGGGGACAAGGGGCCAGCAGCTGCCAGAACTCTGGCAACCATGATTTGGGGGGCCCCATGAGGCCCAGGGCAGCCTGGGGGTTTAGTGGAGGTCCTGGCTCCAGCAGCAGGGTTTGGACCTACCCCTGCACTCACTGGCCATGGTGAGGGAAAGCTGAATAACTTGGCCCCAGCCTGTCTTGCTTCCCCAACTCCCAGCTGTGTTGCTGGGAAGGGGGCTTAAGGGAAGGGGTGGAAATATCCCCCGGCACTCACTGGTGGTGGGAAGTGGAGAGATGTGGTTGGAGCTGAGGGAGTGGAGTGGAGCGGGCTGGACTGGGTTGCTCCATTTCATGCTGCTGCCGGTGAGTGCTGGGGTGGGCGGCAACTCTTGCTGCCAGGACCATGTGCCCTGCTAGTCCCCTGAGCTTCACTGCTTGGGAGAAGGGACTGAGTGAGGTGGAGCAGGGATGGGGCGGGGTGGGAAGCGGTGGGGCTTGAGGCGGGGGAGAGGGGTTGTCCTGGGCCCTGCACCTTCCTGGAAAAAGCCCTCCTCTGGGCTAGAGATGGTGTGGGCAGTCATGTTTCCAATGCCCTCCTTGTGTCCCTCCCCAGCAGTTGCCTATGTTCACTGTGCATCCAGTTTATAACAGTTCCAGCTCACTTTCATTTCTTTAATTTCCTCTTGGGAACGTCTTATGGAATTGTATGGACTGCCATGCTAAAATGAAACTGTTTATTCAGCCCATTTATCCTCCAAGTTGGTTACCTATCAAAAGAAGCTAATTTGATGTGACTATTTTTTTTACAAACTTATGATGCCTGTTTATGGTAGAGATAGAAAAGTTCTACTAGCAACATTATTGCTATTTATATTACAATATGGCCTAAAGACTCCAACTGTGATCAGAGCTCCACAGGGCATGGTGGGAGGGGAAAATAGGCACGGAGAGGTGAAGTTGCCCAAGGACATGCAGTAGGTCAGTGGCAGTTGGGTTTAAAACCCAAGTTGTCTGATTTACAATTCACTGGACTGTTCTGCCTTCGGAAAATAAAGTCTCCTCCCCCTCAAGTATCACATACATACTTATTTAATTACATATTTACTTATTCCATTTCTCTGAGTCTATTTTCATTGTCCAGGCTGTTTTATTTCCTGATCCTCATTGATCAGTTCAAGGTTGTTACATGCTCCAAAAACTGTTTTTCTTTCCTTTCTTTTAATTTCATGACTTTTTAAAAAATATTTTCAAAACCTAAATTCTGTCCTCAGACTGGCAGTGTCCCATTTAGAGAGACTTTGCAAAGCTGCTAGTGATGAACTAGAATATAATAAGAGATGCCAGCCCAACCCTTATGAAAAATCCCTACAATATTCCTGATCCCAAGTTTTAGGTCCAGTTAATGTTTTGTTCTTTTGCAATAGAAAATGTTGCGTGGAGTGGGGATGTTAATATTAAAAGCTTACTTGTGTTCCTGTTTGTATTCTGCTAGATAGCATAAATATATGTTGATTGAAAGAGTGAGATCCTCTTACTGGCTACATCTAGACTGGCATGATTTTACGCAAATACTTTTAACGGAGAAGTTTTTCCATTAAAAATATTTGCGCAAAAGCACATCTAGATTGGCACGGACGCTTTTGCGCAAAAGCACTTTTTGCGCAAAAGTGTCCGTGCCAATCTAGACGCGGTTTTGCACAAGAAAGCCCCGATCGCCATTTTCACGATCGGGGCTTTTTTGCGCAAAACCGCGTCTAGATTGGCACGGACGCTTTTGCGCAAAAGCATTTGCGCAAAAGGACTTTTGCCTGAACGGGAGCATCAAAGTATTTGCGCAAGAAGCACTGATTTCTTACATAAGAACGTCAGTGCTCTTGCGCAAATTCAAGTGGACAGTGTAGACAGCTGGCAAGTTTTTTGCGCAAAAGCGGCTGCTTTTGCCCAAAATCATGCCAGTCTAGATGCAGCCACTGTGTATAAAGAGTGTTGCTCATTTGGCTATCCTCATGAGAGATTTATGTGGTGTCTCAGGGGTACATCAATCATATTTTGGTGAATGAACACATCTCAGTACAATTATCTAAAGCAGTGCATTCACTGCAAAATTGAAAAGTCACATTTCTGTTCTCCTCCTTTCTTAAGATAAGACATCAAATGTTTATTAAAGGCATTACCTGGCTTTTATCTCATGTCCAGTCATATTTGGACAGCCACTTAAACTACTCTAGATTTGTACTGTGAATGACATACAGGTTATGGACATCATCTGCCAGAAAACCAACCACCATTGTTTTAATTCAGTGGTTCTCAGAAGCCAGTCTCTCTGGTGGTCCACAAATCCACCAAAAGGGAGTATAATACTGGTCAATAAAAAGAAACCGAGCTGAAGCCCTGGTTCCTAATTTATTTCCAGAAAAGTGATCTTCATGGGACCACTCATTTAATTATTAACTATTTTGCTGCACTTGGAAATCTCTCTTCTACAGAAAGAAAATGTGTAGCACTCCACTTTGGCCCTTATTCAGGTAAGCTCTTAAGAGTGTGTCTCAACTCCTACTGACCTCACTGGAATTTAACTCCCTGCTTGAGGTGGTAGCGCCTGTTTTAAATGCATTCCTAAATTGGGGTTTTAAGAGGCCGGATGCCCCAGTGAGTTCTCACAGAGTTCACTGGGCTGGAATGTGGAACAGTTATTCCAAAACCTGTCCGGAAAAGGAAAGTGAAAGGAACATGGCCTCCTTTGGGGAATTTTCTAATAAGGCTGCCTTATTGCTTCACCTCGAATCTCTCTTAAAGTTCTCCATGGGTTCCAAGACAGCAAATGGAATAAACACCCTAGCCCTTGGCTCGCTGGTGTGCAAAGAGCCAAGTGTCCATATGTACTTGTTTTAAGCAAATACCCCCCTCCCCCCACAAATCCTCCAGGGACTTGAGAGTGAGTGTATGACACTCCCCCCCCCCCCCGTCCTCCAGGGACGTGTGTGTGACATCCTCCAGGGACTAGAGAGAGTGTCTGTCTGGGGGGTACGTGTGTGTGACATCCCCCCATCCTCCAGGGACTAGAGAGAGTGTCTGTCTGGGGGGGTACGTGTGTGTGACATCCCCCCATCCTCCAGGGACTAGAGAGAGTGTCTGTCTGGGGGGTACGTGTGTGTGACATCCCCCCCATCCTCCAGGGACTAGAGAGAGTGTCTGTCTGGGGGGTACGTGTGTGTGACATCCCCCCATCCTTCAGGGACTTGGGTGTGTGAGAGACATTCCCCTAATCCTCCAGGGACTAGAGAGAGTGTCTGTCTGTCTGGGGGGGGTGTCTGTGACTAGCTGGTGTAACGGGCCCGTCCCTCCCAAAGCCGGGCGGGCCCTGGGCTCAGGTCCCATCCCCTTAGGCGCCAGACAAGACAGCGCCTTGCGTGGTCCTGCTCTGGGTAACTCTTGAAAGCCCGGGGGTCCTCTGCCGCCCTTTCCAGCCGGTCTCCTCCAGCCAGCTCCTGCCGCCCGCCGGGGCGGGGGTGATGTTTCGTTGGACGAGAGCCAGGGGGCGCCCGTTCTCCCCTCTCGGTCGCAGCCGCCAGACCTCCCCCCCCCCGGGCGCCGTGCAAGCTCCGCCTGCCCGGACATCCCCCCAGCGCCCGGCTCCCCTCGCCCCCGGCCCGACCGTCCTCTGTCCGCAGCCCGGGACCAGCCCCCGGCCTGGCCAGCCAATGAGCAGGGCGGGAGCCGGGCCCGCCGCGCTATAAGAGCGGGGCCGCGGCGCCAGCTGGGTTCGGCTCCCGGGGAGAAGGGCTGCGGCGCGCTGGGACCATGTGCGGTGAGTGGCGGGCTGGGGACCCTTCCCCCCCCCCCCCAGAAGCGGCGGCCTCAGGGAGCCGGACCCCCCCCCTCCGCCTCTTCTCGGTCTGCTTCGGGCCCCGGCGCCCCCTCCCCCGCTTTCCGGGCCCCGCATGGCGGGAGCCCCTCCTTTCCAGCAAGGGTGTCTGCCCCGGTCCCCCCCCTTCACCCCCATCGCCTGGCTCTGCCCATCTCCAACCGGCGGCGGCCAGAGGGACCAGTCCTCCCTCCACCCCAAAGCTAGTGGCTTTTATAGGGAGTGGGGTAGGTGGCGGTTTTTGCCCCCATCCTCTAGCCTGGGGGCTGCAAGGACCTTGGTGAGTACGCTGCCTGAGAGTGAGGACAAAACCCACCTGTAATCCTTTTACAAGGGCAGGGGGGAGCAGAATTGCATCTTCTCCTGGGAGACAGCAGGGGAGCCAGGGCTGAGAGCTGAGTGACTTTCTTGTTAATTTGCAGGGTGGTTGTAGTTGTGTTGGCCCCTGAGACCAGGTGGGCAAAGGAATCTCGGTGATTTCCACCCCCAGGAGCTGGTGCAGAGACAAGCTTTGGAGCACCACAGATGTAAAAAAAAAAAAAAAAAGAGCTCTGTAGAGCTCAACACCGTGTCTGTGCCACCAGCCAAAGCTACTGGGATAACCAGTTTTTCCCTCACCCACCTTTTTCTTTTTAATAGCATTAAAATTAGCCTGAACTCTGAACTGCGAACAGGAGTTCTGGTCATTTTAAAAATACAGACAATCCAGGCTCTAGTCATGTGTGTTCTTTTTGGCCTACTTTATTTTACAGCATTGCTATTCTTGGTGCTTTTGGTTTGTGGGGATGGTAAGCCTTAAATGTGGGTGTGGCGGGGGAGGGAATGTCTTATGACCACTTGTGATTGCCACAGGTATTGCCTCCCTCCCCAGTTTGCCATCCTAGACTCTTTTTCAGATCCAATCAGATCTTTCTCTGTTTGCCCGCCCCCGACACTTCATCTTGCGATCATCTTTCATCATAACAGCCTTCTGATGGTACACGCCAGTGGTTTTCTGTTTTTGGGGTACTGGCTATTAATCTTTGTTCTAGATCAGTGGTTTTTAGCCCGTGGTGCACAGACTCTGGGGGTCCACAGACTATATTTAAGATTTCCAAAGGGGTGGTTACGTCCATTTGGAATGTTTTAGGGGTCTGCATATGAAAAGTTGAAAACCACTTCTCTGGGTCCAAATGCCTTCTCTTGACACTTGGCTGTGTTTTCCCTAGGAAAAAATGTGTGTTCTTAACTAGTTACCTAACCGGAGTTAAAATCCCAGTAATAAGGCAATTTGTAGTAGTTTTCAGTAGGGATGTTAGGTACTAAAAAATTGAATAATTGTGCAACTGCACAACATGTTATCGGTTGCATGATTATTCAGTAGTCCCCAAGGGTGGGGTTGGCAGCCAGTGTGCTGTGGCCCCACTCCCGGGGAGCCTCTGCCATCTCACGCTGCTGCCTCTGCATCAGAGGCAGCAGTGTGGGGTGGCAGGAGAGAGCTGGTCCATGCTGGTTCCGCACGCAGTATGGCTCCCTATGCCGATCGGTTCTTGCCTGCTCGCCTGCACTGCTGCCTCTGATACAGAGACAGCAGTGCAAGGTGACAGCAACCTCTGTCTGCGGGCGGGGGGGGTCCAAGCCCGGGCCCACTGTGGACAGAGGCTACTCCACGGCAGCCTCCCTTGCCTCCCGCTCCTGTGCTGCTGGCAGCAGTGCTTGGGAGGGTGTCGGCTGGGCGGCTTCACGGGATCAGAGAAGGCAGCTGTGTGCAGGTGGGTGGGAGGGTCAGGCAGTTACATGGGAGCTGGTGCTTGTGGGGAGCTGGCTTAAAAGCTGGCTCCTCATGGGCACCGGTTTCTGCCTCTGATATAGTCTATGCTTATTGGTTAATTATGTAGTTGACTCCATGTTGACATCCCTAGTTTTCACATGACTCAGTAGCATTCTTCCATTGCCATAGCCACTACTTCTTGGAGAGGTGAATATAACTATATCAACAGAAAAACCTCTTCCATGAATATAAAAATTGTCAAATTTACAGTGATGCTGTAGTCATTAATTAACATACCTTTATTCGCCTACTGATGGCAAGGCCTTTAAGATGACAGCCTACCCATCAGAGACTGCTGATTAGATTGGCTTTGCATTAGGGATGTAATGGCAGGCCCACACTAAAGGGGAAGGTCGAATCAAGATATGCAACTCCAGCTACGCTAATTACATAGCTGGAGTCTGACATACCTTGATTCAAATTTCCCTGCTGTCACCACAGCAGGAGGCTGATGAGAGCAAATGCCTCCAGTTAGCTTCCCTTACTCCTCACAGGAGTAGGAGTAATGGCCACCAGAGGGTGTCCTCTGAGTTTGATTTAGCCCGTCTTTACTAGACCCGCTAAATCGAACTTCAGAAGATTAATCACAGTAGTCAAAGACATGGCCTAAGGGTTTAACTATTTAACCAGTTAACAGATAAGCATCATCTTATAGATTTCCATTGCAGTTAAACTCCCACAGCACAGCCAGCTCCCTGGGAGCTGGTGCACTCTGGGAGCTGGCTTTTAAGCTTGGGCTGCTGGCTTTGGCTGCAGAGCCTTGCTGCAGGCTTTTATACTGCAGGGTCTGCAGCACAGGGCAGCTGGCTCCTTGCTGGAAGCAGGGACAGTGCCCCAGGAGTGGGGCTGGCAGAGTGCTGTGGGCTCTGTTGGCCCTGCTCTTTGTGAGCCAGTTGCTGCCCTGTGCTGTGGGCTTGGCAGTATAAGCCCTATATTGCAGTGCCCTAAGCGCAGGGTGGCAGCTGGCCTCTGGGAGCCATAGGGGCACCCTTACCAGCCTTCCCTCCCTAGTCCCACCCAGCCATCAGTCTCCAAAAATGGTTAACCACGTAACCACTAGGATTTTTAGTAGTTATATTTTTCTAACTGCTTTACATCCCTACTTTGTATGTGACTAGATACTTCAGATACCTACACTAGGGCTTCAATACTGCAGTGCAGTTTAGCAACGGATGGAATCTTTTTGGACTATTTTTTTTTTAATATAGAGAGGCCCTTCAAGACTCCAGAAGAATTTGGTACAGATAAGGAGCCCATTTGCAGGATAGAGAAAGCGGTGTTATTTACCCATACTCATTTGAAACTGTAAAAAGGGGTTTTGGTTTGAGATTTGGACTGAGGTTGAGTTTGGGTCACCTCTCCCATTTTCTGCTCTGAATCAGAAACCAAACCTTGGTCTTGTCCAACGTGATGATTGAGCAGCTTACTTTTAAATTGCTTTTATCAAAACAAACTTAAATGGTGCCTTCAGTGGTCTCAAATAAGAAACCCTGTAAGGAGCTTAGGAAAGAGACAATGCTAGGTAAACAGACATGTCAGTTATAAACATTAAACTGAGAGACTGGAAATGACTCAGAATCCCAAAGTATGTGGATTTTATTGATTGAGGAAGTAAGGGTGTTAATCCTGCTAAAGCAGTTTAGTAAAACTGCTAATTTAGGGGTAGGCTAACTCACCAAGAGGAGTAACTAGTCACGTAGTGAGAGTGATGTGATTTAATCACATTCAGCCTCCTGACGTCTTCATTCATATACAAATTTTTAAAAGTTATATTGGAACTTCAGTCCTAAAGTGCCATTGGGAAAAAGATCAGAAATCCTTATTCTGGACATGAGACCTCTTAAAAATATCCTAGCTAAGACGTATGGCCCCATTAACATAACTGTTACACATCCCTTAACACAGACACTTTCAATATTCTAGAGCCAGTGGATATTTTAATATTTTTTAAAATATTGGTAGTTCCTTAAGGTTCAGTGATTTTTTTTTTTTTTTTTTAATTTGGAAATATTCACTGTGGTACCTTCTTTAGTGTGTGCACTGCATGTGTTTAGGTATCCCACACAGGCCAAAGATTTGCACTATGGGGGTCTTAAATTTAGGTACTTAAAATGTATTTACATAGAAGCATGGAACACCCTTTTCAGGTGGTTAATTTTAAACATTTTAACCAGAGTTGTGGTTTGTAAATGGAAATTTTGCATGAAAATAGTGTACTAAGGATATACAATGTAAGAAGTGTTGACTCTATTTTAAACAGAAGATTTGGCTATTGAAATGTAAAATAAAAAGCTCTGATATGTCTAAAATGGAATAGTCACTTTTCTCAGAGCTAAGTATTTTGCACCAACAATGCACTCAACTCCAACTATTAAATACAGACGTGTGTCTCTTGAGGGGTGGGGGTGGAAGAGAGGGATCCCTGTACTTGTGGTCAAATCGAAAGCATAGGCTGCCCCCATCTTGGTGAAATCTTGTAATTACAAGCATTCTTGTGAAGTTTTCCAAAGAAAACTTTCAATCTCTCTTTCTAACAAGACATGCTGTTCGCCAGGGAAAGCCAGAACTGCAGACTCTGATGGGGGTTTCAGGAGAGTTCTCCAGCAAAGATTAACTCTGCTTTTACTTACACTTCTGAGTAGTATTTGAGTGACCCCATCCCCCAGTCCTTCCTTCGTTTGTACAGAAGCAGTTTTGTACTGGAATAGATAATCTGCTACAAGTGACTGGATCAAATCAGATAATAAACAGTCATTACTGTAGTTTATAGCTGGCTTCATCTTCCATGTCCTACAGTTTCATGGTATTTAGGTCAAAGGCACAATACCCTAGCAAAAGATAAAAGGAATGACTATGAATGGATACAAAATATCCAACTCTATCTTGCACCTTAGATTTATATTTAAGGCCAACATTTCATTGTTCAAATCATGCTGGTGTGTGAGACCATTATGTTTGATAGCTTTACTTGATTTTTATAATACTTAAGCTAAAATGTGTTGGCTTTTTTATCCAAATTCTTCTGGAAATGGCATATAACTAATATCTCTGGATGCCATTAAAGCATCAGTTTCACAGCTCTTCTTTATATTGAGTAAAAATATTTGTCAAACCAATAATTTGCTTCTGCTTCCAGTGAATGTTAGCTTTTTCAGAAAATACTGTACTAAAATGTTGGTTATTTCTAACTGTATGTTCCTCAGCACCTCTTAAAATCAGCCACAAAGGATCATCTGTGCAGAGAAGAAAGTACATGGCGTGAATAAATCATTAAACAGAAGGAAATACTGTTGAAATTTAGTTTCGAGAATGAATTTCCCTATACCCAAAGAATTTGTAATATATTCCTTGGCAGCCTAGCCTGCCGCTATCACTTTCAGCGTAATGGTCTGTAGAGGCTTGAACCTTCTAGTTCACATACGTAGAAATATAGCTTAGAGCTCCCTGGAAACAAGGAGCCTTTAACAATTACAGCACACTGGTAGCATTGTAAAGGCAGTCCCAAAGGAAGCTTTTCCTGGAACACTGCAAAATCACAAGGAAACCACATTGGATGTATCAGCCTGATGTGTCTTTAAATACATTGTGAAATCTGGCATAGAAAGCAGGGTTGGATCAGAAAAGGGAGGCATGTAGCAATGTTTTGGAATGGTATTAAGAGCAGAATCTTTGAGGCTCGCCATCAGACTCGAGAAACTTAAACACAACTAGAAATGGGTCTGAAAGAGATGTCAACAAGTCCTCAGGCCAAGGTGGCTCTGTATGTAATAGGCTGTAGACATTACTTCTAAAAAATCCATGTAAGAAAAATGCTTGCAATTGGTTTAGATGCCTTTTGAAAAATGTAACTAATGTGTCAACATTCTCCGCACAAACTGCCACCTGGATATTAATATGATGGGCATATTAGAAATGCCTCAGTTAAACAGATGTATGCAGTGGTGCTGTAGCTATGTTGTTACAGTGGAGGGTGAGGTGTTACCTTTTATTGGACCAACTTCTGTTGGTGAGAGACTAAATAGAGGGATTGCTCTTCTGTAGTAGAGCATTGTTCTACAGAGGATATGCTGTTCTAGGACCACTCTAATGAGCACAGTAGTTTAGATCAGGCTACAGATAATATCTGTTGTAGAAACCCTTTGAAGTTACTGGATTTGCACTAGCAGAGAGTTTGTCCCTAGATGTTCAACTATTCTATCTTCACTAACTTCCTTGCTTTTGGAGGACCACTGGGCTATCTAAATTTAATACCTTTAATTGATGGAATAACGTTATGGGATCTTTAACCAAGACTTCTTGTATTCAAAACGTTAATTAGTCATTGCAGTTCCATATTTGTTAATAATTACTAAAGTTGAAGAGTCTCTAAATAGCTCAACTTTCTTTTTTTTGCTCTGATGTCAGTTTCACTATTTCTCTAGTCTGCATATGGATTTCTGGACTAGACAGGAGCTAATTTAGAATGTTTTAAAAATGCCCCCCCCCTTTTTTTTTCTAAACAGCAAAACCTTCCAGGCTACCATTTATAACAAAAATGGTCACATGCATACATTTTTGTCTTTTTGCTTACAGGTCACATTTAAAAAAAAAACAACCCCCAAAACCTCAAAAGAACCAAACACCTGAAGTTGCAGCTCCAACACGATCAGCAGTTATCAGGCCTGCCAGCAGGGGACAAAGGGATCAGCTGTCTTAGGACTCAGTGATTCAAAAGGACCCTGGGCTCCCGGCCACCACTAATGCAGCAGCAGTGCCTGGAGTCCCAGGCCCTTTAAATTGCTACTGGAGTCCTATGTGGCTCATTCCAGGCCCCTCTAAGGGCTGGAGGGGGGGGTATGGCATGTGCCAGGTGGCATTGAGGGCTGGTGGTCTTGCCTCTTCTGCCTGAGGCCCTGCCCTTCTGGGAGCATGGAGCTGCCCTCCCTCTTCCACCTTACCCAGGAGCCCAGTATGGCTGTCTGCTGCCCTAGCAGTTATTCTTCATTTTCATTAGAAACATTATGCTATGCCTCTATGGCACTTAAGCTGCTACACTTCAGCCTTCAGAAAATAACCTGACACACTAGGAATTCCTTCCTGTCTTAGTAGTGTCCCATTCACTGTCCTTCTCTCCCACCCATTCAAGAAAAGATATTCCAGCTTTTGCACTCTGCTTCACAAACAGAGGGACAGGATGGGCAGAGTGTTCAGTTTTCCTACAGCCGATCTGAACAAGACGACCTCAAACTTTCAAGTCCGAAGGGACCATCAAGATAATCTGGACTGACCTCCAGCCCATTGCAGGCCAGAGAAACTCACCCCTGTAATAGACCCAGAATCTCTGGCTGAGGTCCTTCCTTTCTGACTCCTTTGTATTTGCTTCCCTAGTTTTCTCTTCTCTCTCTCCCTGCTAAAATGACTGTTGTACACCATAGAACAGTGGTGGGGAACCTTTTTTGGGGTCAGGAGCTACTGACCCACAGAAGAATCACTTGGGGGCTGCACACAAGAAAGAAGCTAAAAAACCAAACCAAAACAAAAAAACCAAACACATACATACACACCCCTAGAAAACCCCAAACCCTTGCTAACTCAATTCCCACATTCCCTACACCAGAGTCTAGGGGGCCCAGGCTATTAGACTTTGTGTGCTCCAGCCTTGTGGTGGGACAGCGGGGGGACAGGAGGCTGGAGTGACAGTGCTGGAGGGGGAGCCCCAAGCCTCAGGGGATGGATCCAGGCAAGCTGGGGGCTACATCTGGCCCCTGGGCCTTAGGTTCCCCATCCCTGCCAAAGAAAGTAGAGGAGTTTTTCAAAAATAGGTGCTCTGCTCAAAGTACCTATCCTATTTAAAAAGCATTTTGAGCCCTGACTTAGATGACTAACATCACCTTTCGTTGTACTGGGATGTCTAGTTTTAGATCAACACCTGCAGTTATTTACAGTACTCCCCAATTCTTTGTAGGGATGTTAAATTTAGATTAATCAGCTAATTGAATAGTCCATGCAGTTTGCATCGACTAATCAATAAGGGCGCCTCCGCCTTTGAAGTGTAGCAACAGACCCAGGGCTGTTAGGACACTTCCAAGGCAAAAGCGCTGCAGGGAGCACAGAGCCAGCTGGGGATTCAAGCAGTCCTCCGCTGGCCCCATTCTCCCCACAGTGTTTCAAAGTGGCAGTGCCACATGGAGCCCAGGGTCAGTGGGGGAGTCCCCAGCTAGTGCCCAGGTGCATGCGGTGTTTCAAAGCGGCAGCATTACGTGGAGCCCAGGGTGTGGCCCCGGGCTGCATGTGGTGCTGCCACTTTGAAGCACCCTCTTCTTCCACTCACCCCTTGCTGCCTCTTTCTGATAGAGGCAGCAAGCAGGGGGAAGCGACTAGTTATTCACATCCCTAATTCTTTCACTATTGCATCTGAAAATGGAAGACTCTCTTCAGCTCCATGGTCATTAATTTGTGATATCTGTGTGAAGAATGAAAGGCTAAGCTTGCCTAGAACTGCTGTACTTGTTTAATGGATGTGAACACTGTATTTTGTTTGCAGTACTTAAAATGATTGGATAAACTTCTCTTCCCATTTTAAAGTCCACTGGGATTAACTGTTCCAAATATAGGAGGCTTTCTTGGGAAATGTTAGTTTGTATATATTAATGGTTTGAATTCATAAATAATTTTAAATCCATTTCTGAAGGAATCCAAACAAACTAAACATTAGCTCTTTGTATTCTGTCTCTCTTTCCCCCCTCCACTTACAGGCATCTTTGCTTATCTGAACTACAGAGTACCTCGGACCCAGAAGGAGATATTTGAGACTCTGATAAAAGGACTACAGAGATTAGAATATCGAGGATATGACTCTGCAGGTGTGCTTGATGTACAAATGAGCAATTGTAAACAGGATTGTATCTGCTTATCTTTTAAATTTAAGTTAATATTGCTAGTACTTCTAATCAAGATTCAGCATCTTGATTTGCACAGTATTCTCTCAATCTGATTTTCTACTGTTGCCAGGAAAGGATCAAATTAATGTCTCCTGGCTCTTAATCTCATCTTCAACTTTCCTTAGTGCTTCACAGGACTGAAACTTGATTTAATCACATGTTCGGCTATAACTGAGGTGTAGACCATGTAACCAAAGCAAACTGGATAAGGGAGGACTGCCTGCCCAATGTAGGGTTGGGTTTTGGGGCCAATGGGGGGCTGGTCTTTGGAATGCAGGGGGGGAATCAAGGAGGGTTATGATACATCCTCTTACTTTTAACTTGTTAATATCATTGGACAAAATCTAGCTGGGGCTCCTTACTTAAGCAAAACTCCTGTTGACTTGAGTAGGAATTTTGCCTGAGTTGGGAGATACAGGACTTGCCATAATCCAGTTTGAATCTTTGTCCACAGGAGTCCAGACTTCAAGCATTTCTCTTTGGAGGCAAATTTTAAAGTGAGCCATGCCTTTGCCATGTGCATGTCAGCCTAATCTCAGGCAGGACATTTCTTCTAGACTTCAAGTCGGAGTCTGAACAACCATCATTGCCTGTTTGATGCATTTCTTGCGTATCTGACACCTATAAATATGTCTCTTGAATTCTAGGAGTTGCTATTGATGGAAATAATAACGAAGATAAAGAAAGGTACATCAGGCTAATAAAGAAAAAAGGAAAAGTAAAGGCCCTAGATGAGGAGTTATACAGTAAGTTTAAGAATCTTTATGTTGGCTTTGTACTTAGACATCACTTGTGCAAAAACACTGCTGTTGATGGCTGCATTATATAGCCCAGGCCTGCACAACATATGGCCCGAGGGCCGCATGTGACCCGCAGGGGCTCACTGTGCGGCCTGGGCCAACTACAGGCGGCGCAGTGCGGCCCCATCCGATCCGCCGGCCGGGCGGAGGAGTGGAGTGCTGCCGGGGAGGGGGGAAGTGCGGCGATTCTCACTGCCAGGCTGCCTGCATGCAGCTCCGGCACAAGGAGGTGGGGCGCGAGCCAGAGAGCGGGATGCTGGCAGACTGCTGGGTTCAAAAAGGCTGTGGCAGCCCTGCAACCTGGAAGGCAGAAGGCAGGTAGGGAAGGGGAAGGGGCTTGTGCTGAGAGGAGGGGGGCAGGTCAGGAGAAAGGGGAAGGCACCAAGGGGCAGGGTGCAGGAGAAACAAATGCCAGGGGGCCAAGTGGAGACACGCGTGGGGTGTTTTGTTTGGTTTGGTTTGGGTTTTTTTTGTTTTTTTGCTCAACAAAAATTTTTAGCCAGTGTGTTCGGTATTTTTTGGGAGAGCATCTCTACTTGTGGCCCGCAGCTGTTTTCTTTGGAGTAATATGGCCCTCGCCACTTTCTGAGTTGTGCAGGCCTGGTATAGGTGGCATTCAGGGCTGCCAACAGAAATGAAGCCCTTGGGCCTCAGACAGAATGGGCAGGGCTGGGAGTTAGCCTTCCCCAACCAGCCCTTCAGCCTTGCCCGGTCCACACTGCCCAGGGCTCTAGCAGTGATTTCAAGAGCCCAGGGCTCTAGCTGCTTTTGTCGTAATGGCGGTGGCCAAGAACCGCAGGCCCTTGTAAGTCACCGGGTCCCAAGGCAGCTTCCTCTTTTGCTTCCTTTTCCCTGTTGGCAGCCTTGAAGGCATTAGATTGGAATGAGTGGTCTGTGATCAGAGACCACTGTCAGTGTATCAGTCTTCATGCTCTATGTGTAAAGCAGCATTCTTCTTGTTCAAGTAGAACTGCTGCAGGCCTCGAGCCACTCATCCTTTTGGTGGCTACCATGCTTCTGGAAATACGAGCTTCCTCTTACAAGCAGCCATAGACTTAACGTACATTCTGCAGCAGGAATGGCGGAGCATGGACTATTGTCCCACGGAAGCTCTTACTAGCACTAAAGCGATTGGTTCTCCTGGTAGCATCAGTTTCATATAATGCTTCCATCCATAAAGTGCAACTTCTGCTTTTTAATATATGTCTGCATTGTAGCTTGTAGGAATGTGAACTTTTGGATTAGTTCATAACTATTACGGCGGGTGGAAAATGGTTCAGCATTAGCAATTTAATTTAGTGCCATGTAAATAAATATTTTGGCGGTTTTTGTCATCTTCTAGCTGCTTTAAATACTGAAATTTTAAAATTACGTGGAAAAAGTTCTGTTAATCTTGCATTTGTGTGATTTTAAGATTCAAGTTATAGCTGTCAGTGAACTGATTTTTCCCGTCCTCCCTTCCCCCTCTCCCCCCGTAGAACAAGATGGCATGGACTTAAAGGCAGACTTTGAAACACATTTTGGAATTGCTCACACTCGCTGGGCAACCCATGGAGTGCCCAATGCAGTGAACAGTCACCCTCAGAGATCGGATAAAAGAAATGGTAGGTGTTCTCCATGCCAATCTGGAATCCTGTTTGAATCTGAAATGTCACCAAAGTCTTCAGAATACAGTGGATAACTATAAAACTGACTTAATTGAGGTCTGACTATTGAAATTTACGCATTTTTATCTAGTGAAACAGAAATTTTAACACATTTTGTGAACATGGCAAAGTGGTTTAATTGCTCAAATCAAACATTTCTACAGTGAAAAATCTTAAAGAAATGTGTCATGCTTAAGAAACACTAAAGCTATAAATTGTTCTAGTGATAAATATTTGTGTGTATTGGAATTTTAATACAAAACTAGCTATTCTCCTTAGCCATAACCTAGAAATACAAGTTATTGAGTCAAACTCATCCTTGGTGTAACTACATTTCAAAGGCATTCCAGTGAGAATGAATTTAGCCTGTTAGGGCTGTAAAATTCTTTGTTCTGCTTTTGTAACAAAAAACTACTGCTAAGTTGGAGCTGTCTATTGTGTCTGAATGCTGATTGGCTAGAAACATTTTAAGGGCAGATCTACACTTAAACGCTCCACTGGCACAGCTGCACTGGTGTAGTGCTTCAGTGGAGACATTGCTACACCAACAGAGGAACATCTCCCCTCGGATCCATTTTGTAAGAAGTGACAGTGATGCTGACAGGAGACGCCCTCCTGTTGACATAGAGCTTTCTACACCATCAGTATAACTGTGTTGCCCAGTGAAAAATCCACACCCCTAAGCAGTGCAGTGATACCAACCTGAAGTTTATAATGTAGACCAAGCCTAACTAACTTTTTTGTGTGGAGTGGTAGCTATTTCTAATATCTTTCCTCATATGAGACTACTAGAATAATTTAGTTCATAGTAAATGGATTGTTGTGTGGAGCCAAAATGCTTGATCAGCCCAAACTGATTATAGTTCTCCTGAAAAGGAATTTTTCATTTTTATTATTGTACATGAGGCTGCACAGAGAGGGGTGATCCTGGCCCCTGCCTTGACAGTTCACTATCTAACTACCCTACTGGATTTGGGGTCAGATTCTCTGAAGAGCTCAACATACATTTAGGCACCTAAAAGTGGGAGGAGAACTGTCTGAAGTGGGTGGGGTGGGCATCTTCAGTGCACATCATAGGTGACTTAAATTATGTCAGGAGGATCTAGATTCTTAGGATATCAGGCCACACCCTTCTAAACAACTAAGGGCCAAATTCTCAAAAGTACTTGCCCCCAGGATAGTAACTATCTTGCTACTTCTTATGGTGTCTCAATATGAGTTGTTTTTTTTTTTTTTTTTTTTTTTTTTTTTTAAATTTAGCCCCCCCTTTTTAATGATTTTTAAAGTTATTTTAATCTTCCTTAACTCTGAGTCAGCCCAGGAGTGAAACTGGAGTTACCATATTTGAAAACAGCTGTCCAACAGTGAAACATCCACGTTTCAGGTGTCTGGCCCCTCTAACACATTCTTTGCTTGACACTACAGTATATGCATGACCTATTGACTCAGGAACGTAATGATTTTTGGATGGTAACTTTTTTAATTGGCGTGCATGTTGTTTAATCTTTGAGCAATCTGGCTCCATTGGCTATATAGGTTGGACTTCTCTGGTCGGCACTCCTGGGACCCGATTGATCCCGAACGAGCGAATTTGCCAGACCCAGGGAGGACCCCTGCTACCCGCTCCCCAGACCACCTTCCCTCCCTGCTGCCTGCCCCAGCCACACTCCCCCACCCTACTGGGCTGCCATGCTGCTGTGGCCCTGGCAGCCTAGGCTGCCCCAGCCCCACTATCAGGGCTGCCACATCTCCGGCCTTGGCCCTGCTGCCGTGACTGTCAAGTCCTTGGCCCCACTACTAGGGCTGCTGAGGCTCCTGCAGTGTTACTGGGGCACCGGCACAAGTCCCAGTCCTGCTGGGCTCCGAGCCACCAGCCCTCTTGCAGCTGGGGCTCCCCGCTAGGACTGCCTGGTTCAGGAACACCCATGGTCCTGTCAGACCACAGATGTTGCTGGATGAGGGAGCTCCCGGTTTTGGGAGGTCCAACTTGTATTTTATTTGGCATATTTGTTAGGTATTGATTAACAAAACACCGCCCAGAAAATACTAAAGTTAATAAGGATTACTGTTAGTACTAATATCTAGCTGCAATATTTAATCTCAGATATTGTGTGAGCTCTTCAGAGAGCAACAGACTTTTTTTGAGAAACAAGACCACGCTCCACCCTGTAAACTAATCAAGCTATTTCTCCCACTGGCTGGCTGGGAAGAGGGGGGTGGGGGGCAGGAAAGATTTACAGTTTCTATTTTGGGAAGTGCTCCAATGCTACTGCGGTGATGAGGGCTGTATAACTATCCTGGTAGTCCTATAAAGTTGTATTTTAAAAAGCCAAGTGCCTCACGTTTTGTAACTCACTCTCTCTGGGTGCCTGATCTGAAAGCTCTGGAAATAACTAATGGATTTTTGTGACTGTGAGCTAATTTCAGTTTTGCACATAGAATTACACATTAATTTTTTTTTCATTATTTGAATCTTTCCTTTAGAGTTTGTAGTTATCCATAATGGAATCATCACCAACTATAAGGACCTGAAGAAATTTCTGGTACGTTTGGAATAATTCCAAAACTGGACAATTCAATCCACTGTGTGCAAATTTCTCATGGCATCTGCACAGTGTGACTGCAGATGTACAGTATTTTATTTACAAACTCAATTAGAATCGAACCTGCCTAATAAGAATACCTAGGAATTGATGCAAAGCTGAGCATTTCTGACCGTTTATATGGCATGACTGGTGTCTGCAAGCATTATTGCTGCTCATGTCCTACCCTGCTATGTTACAGTTGCCAGATGGTTTAACCAAAAATACCCAACATTCTTCTCCCCCCCCCCCCCCCCAAAAAAAACACTGGGAAAAAATTCTGTGGAGTGAAAAAAAAAAAAAAAAAAAAAAGGGGGGGGGGGGGGGAGGAGAGACCAAAGTTGTTGAGCCAAAAAAAAAAAAAGACCCTGGCAGTTATTAAGCAAAAAAATAAAATAAAATAAAAAGCATACCCCCTTTAAGAAGAGGCTTTTTGCCAGTGGCCATCTTGTTTTTCCAGCCACAAGACAGCTCCCCTGCAGAACCAGGTATGCGGGGGATCAGGAGCTGGGCACAGTTGCTGAGTGTCGTAGGGTTGCCAGGTGTCCAGTATTTTCGCCTCCTGTCAGAGGGGAAAAAAAAATCAGAAAATACCGGACATTTTAGATGTCCTGTATTTTCTAATTTTTTTTTTTTTTTTATTTTTTTTTTTTTTTACCAGACAGGAGGCGAAAATACCAGACTGTCCAGGTCAATACCAGACACCTGGCAACCCTACAGTTGCCCTAAAGTCTCCTACCTACATATTCCTTTGAAAATAATGTTGTTATATTTTGTTACATCTTTGCACTTTGTTGAGTGATGAAAATATATACCAGCCCAGTGTCATCCTTTGTCTGAGATCTGTACTTTGAGACACCAGTTATGGCACTTGCTGAGTTTCTGCCTGAGGCAGAAAACCCTTATCTTGCCTTCAATATATAACATTACAGGAGACCAAAGGCTACGAGTTTGAATCTGAAACTGATACTGAAACCATCCCAAAGCTGATCAAATACATGTATGATAACAGAGAGAGTGAAGAGATCAGCTTTTCGCCTTGGTAGAGAGAGTTATTTCACAGCTGGTAAGTGTGGCAATTTCATCTTCCTGTGCTAAAGGGGGGCGGCTCATGCCGCTTCTAGAAGAGCAGGTCTCAGACCTCATTGCACCCTGACTCCCTTCTGACAACTGAAATCACTACACTGCCCTGATGCGGGAGGGATGGGGGGACTGATGCATGAGCCCCGCCAGCCCCCAGCCGGGGGGATAGGTAAAGCCCAATGTCTTCATCCCCAGCCAGGGGGCCTAAAGCCTGAGCTCCACCACTGAGGGGTGCTCCAGTCCCAGATCACACACTGTGGTTCTGCCTATGGTTTCCACTATACCCAAGGGGCAAAAATTGACCCACCATCAGGTACCCTCCAGCACTGCCTGCCCATTGGTAGGCCCCACCTATCCGTGCCTCCTCTCCCTCCCCATGCCTGCCACTGTCCACTATTTGGCAGCATTCAGAGGGTGGTGGAAGGAGTGAAGATGTGTCATGCAGAGGAGGAGCAGGACTGGGTGGGAAGAGGCATGGCAGGGGTAGGGTTTTGGTGGAAGGAGTGACATGGGGGCAGGGCCTGTGGCGGAGTCAGAGGCCTACCCCTCAGGGCTTTAACTCTCTAGATTTCCACATCTAGTGATAGGGCATGGGCTTCAGCTTTGGCCCTGGCTGATGGGGCTCTGGCTTCAGGTCTGGGCCCCAGAAAGTCTAACATAGCCCTGGCAACCCCATGAAAACAGGATTGTACCTGTGTGGCATAGTGGGGGTGCTGTCTGCTCTGTAACCCGGTGTCCCCCTGTGCTGTGATGTGATACACATTTGGGTGAGTCAGTGGCAATTAACCCAGACACCTAGGCTCAGCCTCCCAGGGAGAGAGACAAAGGGAAGAAGGCGGAGACCAACACCTGGCTCAGGGGCAGGGCCTTGGAGGGAGGCAGTGGCTGTCTGGGAAGCATGGAGAGAACAGGCTAAGCTGGGGGCTAGGGGTGATGGACCCGAACCCTAGGGGCCTGAGCCATCCTGGCCGTGCCCCCGGTAGCCACATCATGTATGTGCTATGCTGTATTCTGGAAAATCAATAAACCCCTCTATTCTACTGGCTGGTGGAAACTGTTCTGGCTGCTATGGGGGTGAAGAATCGGGGAAACCCCAACTCGCCGTCACAGCCTGATCTTGAGGTCCTGACCCACCATTTGAGAATGGCATTAATTTATTGAGTCCACCACAGCATTAAGAGATCTGCAGCATCTTTTATATAGAGCAAGAAATCAGATTAAAACATTGGAAGCTTGAAAAACCTGGTAAATCTAAACTTCATTAACCATATTTTAAAGCAACAAGGGAGAAATTTGCTGCTTTACTTTTAAAAGGCTTTTGCTTAAAATGAGACATTCTGCAGGGGTCAAATAGTAGCCTTTTTAAGGGGTCCTCTTACAGAGGGCAGTAATCTTTCCTGAATGCTGTTGTGATTAATTGAAACACAGGTTGACTCTCAGCAGTGCTGAATAGTTTAGGCCAAGCCTACACTGGCACTTTACAGTGTTGTGACTTTCTGGCTTGGGTGTGTTTAAAAAAACCCAAACTCCTCACCCCCAAATTCAGCAAGTTACAGCACTGTGAAGCACCAAGTGTGAAGCAGGCGACAGTACTGGGAGCCGTGCTCCCAGAACTGTTAGCTACTCCCCTTGCAGAGGTGGTTTACATGGCTCGTGCCATGGCCACACTTTCAGTTCAAAGCGCTTTCTCCTTCCAGCAGCTCAATAGGATTTTCTGCAACACTAGGGGTATGTTTACACAGCATTGTTATTTCTGAAATAACAAAGAGCGTGTCTACACTGCAAACCATTATTTCAAAATAATGGTGAGCTGCAGGACTTCTTACTCTGACTCCTGCAACCCTCATTTTACAAGGAGTAAGGGAAGTCGAAGGAAGAGTGTTCTTCCTTCGACTTTCTGCTGTGTAGACAGTGCCAAAAGCCAAATTAAGCTATTTTGACTTAAACAGCGCAATTGACGTAGCTCAAGTTGCGTATCTTAATTCGACTTTTGCCCTGCAGTGTAGATGTAACCTAAGCCTGCAATATACAGGAGAGAAAGCCAGGATCCAGAGAGCTAGTTTGGAGACTGGTGAACCCGTCTGCATAGACTGCCATGCCTACTCCCTTCAGTAGTGTTGTGGGCTCTGCTTTGTGCAGCCCCAAATCCTGCCTATGCCAGCCTTGCTGGTATCACATAGTCCCTGTATGTGAGAGGCAGGAAATGGTCTTAGTGTTGGTAACATGGGGTAGAGTTTGCTTGGGCACAGTATTGTACTTTTCAACTTCAAAGCTCTCTAACAAACATTCCTTTACAAGGCTGCTTCTGAGTGTGGAGAGTCTTTTTATAAGAGCCTACTACCTACACTCGATGATAAGCAAACCAAGTGGTAGGACCAGAACTTTGTCCTACAAACCTGGGAGTCATCCCATGCACATCCTGTAATGCATAACAAATTTGTATTGCATTTCCAAATGTTCCTGAATCTACAGCTGTCAATTTTCATCAACTGAAAATTGTTCATGATGAGAATCAACAGCCTTTTTTGTGCATGGTGGGAGGGGGAGGAGGAGAGCTCTCTTCCTCTAATCTTTCAGGCTATTTGTAGATTACACATTGTCTGCCTTGCATTTTTTCCACTACTTCCTCACTGACCCTTTCAAGGGGACTTCAGGAAAAGACTCCAGATAAATGTAATGAGCTAGGCCCCTCAGGAAGGTGGGTGGGGGGCAGATTAGCACAAGATGTGACTCACTCATGTAACTTTGCTTTTATGGTTTCCAGGAAGGTGCTTTTGCATTGGTTTTCAAGAGCATCCATTACCCAGGTGAAGCTATTGCCACCAGGTTAGTGAAAATCCACTCTAACACATTTTGTTCATTCATCACCGTATGTAATATAAAATCTCTGATGTAAAATGTGGTAACAATTACTTCAGGATTTGGCCATTTTTTGTTTATAGGTAACTATATAAGCATTATTGAATCAAATACCATTTGAAAACAAAGAGTTAGAAAAAAATGAAATCTAAGGAAACAAACTAATTTTATGATGAAAACACTGCACCTGTGCATAACATCCCTTCTGGTTCTTGAGCTGTACTCCAACCTTGATTTCCTTGAATACTCTTTCAATTGACCATTAAATATAATTGATTTAGAGGTCACAAACTATATTCACTTTTTCTAAAACTACAGAATTCTGAAGGATTAAATTGTATCAGGACTTCCATTTTGAAGGTCTCTGTTACAAATGCGGCCTCTGTTGCGTAAAACATGCCTGAAGAGCAATCCAATAACTTGACAAACAAAACTTATTCTTGATGCATATAACACAGTTAAATTATTGATACCTATTGTATCAAGAGAGGAAATTATAAAGTCAGACACAACACACAGGATGGGCCACAGGTGTAGAATTTCTTAGGTATGCTGTACAATGTCACTTGAAAAGTTTACTACCTTTCTCCAAAGCAATTTTATTGGGTATATTTACTTTACTGTTTGGTAACAGACTAAAAAAAAAGAGAGTGCTTGTGCACTTTGGTTTTATACTGAAGAAATACTGTGAATAGTGTATTCATAGATCTAGTCCAGTTGACAAAACTCATGGTAGTGTTTACAAACTCTGCTTTTATTTGTCTGGAAAAGCAACTTTCAGGAAAAAACAAAAGGCAATCAATTTACAATACAGTAATTCATGTTTTAACCTCTCATGTTAAGATTGCTCTGTAGCATGCCTTTTGCAACAGACATGGGGGTGGGGAGGGGAAATCATGTAAAAGTCTCCTCCATGTTTTGGAACACAAGCAAAATCCCTTATCTGTGATTGCAAGAGGAACTTTCCGTGTCAGTCTCTGTATGCCTTATTTTTATGTTTGCTGAAACTTGGTGCTTGCAGAAATACATGGGAATTCTAAAATTATGAAGAACTCAACATAGTTGCTTTTCACTTGAGAAAACCTTGTATACTGACTTCTTCTCTTAATAGAAGCTAAGGTGGAATAGATTGCTGAGATTAAAAAAAAATTGACCAGTTTAAAGTGTGTTCTAGTGACTTAATGTGGAGTATGATTCATCTGGCTCAGAAAAATGACAGAATTCTGTCTTGCCTCTTAACAGCACACACATCCATAGCCACAGTAATTAGGGTCCAGAATTTCAGAGGAAGAAAGGCAAAACAGGTCCCTAAATATGTAATGATCAATGGGCTTACTGCTGTCTCTTTTCCAGCAGCACTTGGCCTTCAGCAACTGTACAACGAAGGGGGGGAAAGCTTCCAGAGTAGGGCAAACTGTAGGCACTGGACCCGTGGTGTCCAGCACCACGCCAGCCACATGTGGCTATTTGGCTGGTTGAGTGTGGCTAGTCTGCTAGAGCAGTGGCTTCAGAACTGGTTTGACACCACGGCAGTAGACACTGCACCAGTAGCAGAGAGAGCCGCTGCATTGACAGGGTGGGGATGTAACCAGCTAAGATTATAACATGCCCTCCCATAAGAGGGGTGGCTGTAGGTGGGGAAAACTATCTGCATCATTCCCAATATATCCTGCCATAAGGGTGTGGTTGAAGCAGCATCTATCTCCTGATGGAACAGGAAAGGGTGTAGCCTTCCAACTCTGCTGATGTCTATTTAATCAGAGGACTGAACTGCCCTATATAAAGGACTTTATCGCTAACTTGCTCATCGTTGCATTCACAGGCGAGGGAGTCCTCTACTCATTGGAGTTCGCAGCAAATACAAGCTTTCCACTGAACAGATTCCTGTCTTGTATAGGACATGTAAGTTATAACTGGTTTTTTTTTTTTTTCAAGATACCTAACAAATATAGAGCAGGGTTTTCTCTTAAACATAAATTTAATTTCAAGTCACATTAAGCCCTTTAAAAGAGAAGAGGTTAACTTCTGTACCTGAAAACAATCAACAGATACTCGAAATGAGTTCTTGTGTGACAATACCCATTGTACTACTGTTACTTAATGTCCATTTGAGAGTGGAGTCACTTAAAATCAGTGAATCTCCTTGCTAGTAGGTAGTCTGGGCAAATACGCAGTGCTATGTCACAGAGTATTCAAGTCAAAATTCTAAGAAATGCAGGTTTCCTCTTAATGGTGATCGTAGCTTGAGTTGTGTAGGTCTCTACCTATTTCAAACAGTTGGGTTCTACATATCAGACTGGCCTAAATATTGGACTTGTCTCATTTTATTTAATCACTAGGCAACATTGAGAATGTGAAGAAAATATGCAAGACCCGAATGAAAAGACTGGATAGTTCTACCTGTCTTCATGCTATTGGAGATAAAGCTGTTGAATTTTTCTTTGCTTCTGATGCTAGGTAACTAGTGCTTACATTTTTTTGGCTTGCCCTGTAACGGTGCCATGGTTTTTGACACCTTGTCTGTTGGTTCTCTACTGTTCTCTTGTGCTTTGGAGGTAGGCTGTTTTTATTATGGAGATGTGGTAAGCCCAACTGATAATCAGTCTCCTTGATAAGGATGGAAAAACTTATACTAGAGGTTGGAAAGATCTTTTAATAGAATACCACTGGTTTTTGAGGTATGTGGTAATGATTCTTGCCAATGTCCAGCCTTTCTGCCTGTGATGTAAAATGTATCTAATGCAAGCAGTGAAAGCAAGTTTAGGCAGCAAATACCAGCAAAGTATGTGTAACTGGAATGGAGGGTGGCTTTGTCTTTTAGTCACACTTTTGCTTTCCACTGAAACATTGTTCCAAATATAAATCTGTCTCCCCTCTGTTTGCCTGTCTTTCTGTAGTGCCATCATTGAACACACCAATCGAGTAATTTTCCTGGAAGATGATGACATTGCAGCAGTGGCTGATGGGAAACTTTCTATCCATCGGCTAAAACGTTCAGCTAGTGATGACCCCTCTCGAGTCATCCAGACTTTGCAGATGGAATTGCAGCAAATCATGAAAGGTAAGTTGGACCGTTTACAAATGTAGTCTATTCAGATGGACGGTCTCCTGTATAATGGAGTGTGGGGGATTAAAACCCCAAGAAAGTTGCCATTTGATCATGTAATGACACTTGCACCTCTTTCTAGTACTTTAAAAGTCCTTCCTGGAAGCTGGCAATTGCAAGACTTCTGACCAGAGGAAGTATTGGGAGTGCATGGCACTATCTGCCCCTGTAAATGACATCAAATTTGTGCCCTCAATAGTTTTTAATGTGTTCAGTATGCATAAGCCTCAAGTGATCTGACAAAGCTGTAACATACCACATTAGAACTTTGGTTACAAAGAAACTGTCTATTCACAATTTCCTCCCAAACACAATTATTGGTCCTTTTTAGGGAAAACTGATGCTGTTACATGGAGCAAATGGCCTACTCTTGCCTCCCCATCCCTATATCTCTAGTCAGGTGAAACTGATGGGAAGTTACATTAACCCTTTGTCCAAACCAGCATGCTTCTACACGTCATTCTCAAAGTTGACTCTCTAATTGGATTAGAATTAAAATAACAAATAACTGAAACCTGATCATTTGTGTATGTCTAAATAGGTAACTTCAGTGCATTCATGCAGAAGGAAATCTTTGAACAACCAGAATCTGTTGTCAATACCATGAGAGGCAGGGTAAATTTTGAGACCAAATCAGGTAGCGTGGCACAATTTAATAATTAAATGTTATAAATCACATTAACTTCATAATAAAATCCCTTGCTGAAGTATGCTTTTTTCTTTTTTGTTGGGGGTGACTACAGTTCTGTTGGGTGGTCTGAAGGATCATTTGAAAGAAATCAGAAGATGCCGACGACTGATCATTATTGGCTGTGGGACCAGCTATCATGCTGCAGTAGCTGTACGTTCAACTTGCTCCGAAATATATGGAATACTTACTTTTGTGATAGAGAACAGCTTTTTCACCTTTATTTCAAACTAACCCATGGGCATGGGAGTCTGCAATTACATATATTTTTATATATCTCTTTCTCTTCTCCTTTGCACCTGACAGTGTTTGTTTTAATGCAGATTTGCTAGGATCTACCATGCCAGAAATTAATCTTTTGCTCCTTGATGTAACTTATTAAAACTGATCCGTAATTACAACTGTCCTATTTTTTTGTAACGAAATAAATAAAATCTTGTAAGGTCTATGAATGTTTTCATGCTTCTCTCCTCCTCTTCTCTCCCCCCCCCCCCCCCCCAACTATAAAGGATAAATATGGATGGCCATATTAACAAGTGTCTTATGCTTCTTAAATATAGACCCGACAAGTGTTGGAAGAGTTGACAGAGTTGCCTGTGATGGTGGAACTTGCTAGTGACTTCCTGGATAGAAACACTCCTGTGTTCAGGGATGATGTGTGCTTTTTTATAAGTCAGTCAGGTGAGTTGCCTTGACTTTTATCACTATCTGAATGGAAGGTCTCAGAGGGGTACCCATGTTAATCTGTAACATTTTAAAAACAAGTTGTCCTGTGGCACCTTAGAAACTAAAAAAAGCTCATGATTATAGATATTTGTGGTTAAGACCCACATCAGATGAGTTGGAGACTCACATTATCCCTGAGCGCTATATTCAAGAGTTGGAGACTCATCTGATGAAGTAGGTTTTACTCATGAAAGCTTATGATATATATGTTTTTGTTACTCTCTAAGGTGCCACAGGACTATCTGAATGGAGGCATGTAGCAAGATATTTAAAAAATCCAATACAGAAATAAGTTATTTAAGAATGTCTTAATTCAGAGTAAAATAAAGAGGAGGAAAATTATGATTAAACATGGCAGAGCTCAATATTGTATGCAAATCTTGCTTTCCAAATCTGTGGTGTGAATCCAAAGTAGATGGTAGAAACTGCTTGTAAGTAATGCTGAAATGAGGCTTCAATGTAAAAGGTTTGTAATCGGTGAAAACATTCTTGCTGTGCATAACTGGATTCAATTGGTTAGAGCATGAAGTAACCTTGAATAGGACAGATGTAATGCTTCCCAGTGCTCTTGCTGTTCTGTGTTTTGGTTTTTTTTGTTTGTTTGCTTGTTTAATTTTAAATGTCATACTGCTTGTTTTATAGGTGAAACAGCAGATACGCTTATGGCCTTGCGATACTGTAAGGATCGTGGGGCTCTGACAGTTGGTATTACAAATACTGTGGGAAGCTCAATATCCAGGGAGACTGACTGTGGGGTACATATTAATGCCGGGCCTGAAATAGGGGTGGCCAGCACAAAGGTAACTCAATTCACTGTCGCTTTTTATATATTTCCTCAGTGAAATACAAAATGTTAGTATTGGTAGCTAAGATCTAGGTTGCATTGAACAGTCAAGTCTGTATGAGTTAACATTCTGTCTTTATCTGCAGGCTTACACCAGTCAGTTCATTTCTCTTGTAATGTTTGGCCTCATGATGTCTGAAGACAGAATTTCTTTGCAGAGTAGGAGACAGGAGATCATCAGTGGGCTGCAAATGTTACCAGGTATATTTGAAGTTCATGCTTTTTTACTTTTCCGAGAATTGGCATATTGAACATAATGCACTGAGACTTTTTTCCTCTTTCTGGAACACAATCCTTTGAAGTAAAGTGGTATGTTAACTTAATTTCAAGTAGCACATCTACAAGTCACATTCCAACTTAAAATGACTTTTTTTTCCTATGGCTTCATGAAAGGTTTGCATACTAAGGAAAACTGATTTGTAAAACTCGGACACTGACATACTCAGAGCTATCATGTAAATGGACACTTAAGTAAATCTAATAGACCACCACATTTCGGTTTTCCAAGATATAAATTGCAGTCAATTTTTTTCAGATACGGGTTCTTCCTGAAGTAATTTTAGAATATTTACTGTTTTGTTTAAATCATTGCTGAAATCAAACTCATACAAAACTGGTCCTAGAAGAAATTGTAAAAATAGATCAAATAGGTCCTCTTACAATTTGGGCATCTGTCCAGCCATCATAACTTTGCATTTCTGTCAAGTTTATATTCATATAGTTCAGTCCATCTGTTATTGCTTCATTGATACAGATTGAAATACTGCCAAGCTAATAAAGACATTTATGCTATGTTCTCTTATTATGTAATCTGATAGAGATGATTAAAGAAGTCTTGTCCTTGGATGAGAAGATACATGACTTGGCCCTTGAACTATACAAACAGAGATCGTTGTTGGTTATGGGTCGTGGCTATAACTATGCCACTTGCCTGGAAGGAGCATTGGTGGGTATGCTTTTGAAAGCGTAGGGTCCTATTTACGTGTCTGGGTTTTATGAAAATATAGCTGCTTCTTTTTCCTGTAATTACATCTTTGGATTATAACAACTGTACCAGTTACTTTAGCTATCCACTTTTAATACTTCTGCTTTCCTTTCCATTGCTTTTCTCTCTATCTGCAGATGCAACTGTATACAGGCAAACATGCTTTAAAGCTAGTTAAAAAAAATTCTAAAAAGGCTTACTGTATAGGTTTTATCATATACTGAAATTTTTTTGGTGTTTAAAAAAAAAAGTGGGGATTGGCTTATGAACCGCTCATTTGTGTAGGTTTTTTTTTTTTTAAACCAATTTTTTTAACTTTGGAAGGGGAGAGGTTTGGCAAACTTCAGTTTCCAGCCCAGCAGGGCAACCAACTGGTGCACTGGGATGTTTTATGTACCTGGAGTGGTCTGCAGGCATGGAGGCCCTTGGCTCCCATTGGCTGCTGTTTGCTGTTCCTAGCTGCTGGGAGCTGTGGGAACCGATGCAAGCCAAGGGACATACTGGCTGCTGCTTCCTGCCACTCCTGTTGGCCAATCACAGACACTGGGAGCTGCAGGACTCCATGCCTGCAGATGCTCCAGATAAACAAAACATCCTGATGTGTCAGTGGTTGACAAGCTGGGACCAGAAGTTGGCAAACCGCCAATATATAGAGGCAGTTCATGAACAGGTCATTGTGATTTTTACAATTTTATTTTTAACGGGGGGGGGGGGGGGATTTCAGCTTATGAACAAACAGGTTTATGATCAAGTATATATGGTATGTCTAAGAAAAAGTGACTGAACTTTTTTTTTTGCACCATTTCTGCAGTAAACCTTCCTCATTAGGATTATTAGATGATATAGTATGGCATGTGGTGATCATTTCTGACCAAACAAAGATGTGACTGATTCTAAAATATAAACTGGTGTCTAACACTGGCCATTTTTAATGCCTCTCAATCTGTGTTGCAAATTTCTTTGACTAACTTTGACTTTCTTAGACTAATCACTCCTACTCCATGGCTGCGTCTAGACTGGCATGATTTTCCGCAAATGCTTTTAACGGAAAAGTTTTTCCGTTAAAAGCATTTGTGGAAAAGAGCGTCTAGATTGGCACGGTCGCTTTTCCGCAAAAGCACTTTTTGCGGAAAAGCATCCGTGCCAATCTAGACACAGTTTTGCGCAAGAAAGCCCCGATCGCCATTTTCGCCATCGGGGCTTTTTTGCGCAAAACAGTTTTTACCTGTCTACACTGGCCCTCTTGTGCAAAAGCATTTGCGCAAGAGGGCTTTTTCCCGAGCGGGAGCATCACTGTATTTGCGCAAGAACACTGACGATCATACATTAGATCGTCAGTGTTCTTGCGCAAATTCAAGCGGCCAGTGTAGACAGCTGGCAAGTTTTTGCGCTGCTTTTGCGGAAAAACTTGCCAGTCTAGACACAGCCCATGTGTCTATTTCTCCCTCTTTCCCCCTCCCCCCCCCCCCCCCCCCCAATCAATGACTCCCATTGATTTCTGTCAGCTCATCAAATAATTTCAATTCTATAAAAGTGATGTCAAGGAAATTTTGCCAAAAATAAGTTTGGGAAGTAGATTGTCTTAAAATGAAATTAATATGCTCTTTTTAGAACTAGAGTGAAATGTTTGAACAGTTGACATTCAAGGTTGTATCTGTTTTTGCCTTCTGAGTTCTTACCTGTTTTGCACTTGATAATAATGCTCTGGCACTTACTTTCTAGAAAATCAAGGAGATCACTTACATGCACTCTGAAGGTATCCTGGCTGGTGAATTAAAGCATGGACCGCTGGCCCTTGTAGATAAACATATGCCTGTTATCATGGTAATTATGAAGGATGCCTGCTTCACCAAGTGCCAGAATGCACTGCAACAGGTTGTTGCTCGACAGGTAAGCTGTCTAGTGAATAATGTATCGTATGGAGAGGTTTTGAATGGTGAAATGAAACCCTTAATCACACTTCAGAAATTGAATATGATGGTGGTTTTGTCTCATCAAATGAATTTCATTTACCTTCAGATTATAATGTGACATAAAAGATTGACCCCAGTAATGCAATTGGAATAATAAAACTGTATGTGGTACTAAAGTTGTGGTACTAAAGTTAACTTCTAGATAAAATTAAAAATACCACCATATAAACAAGCACTTAGTTTACTATAAAATAAATCTGCAGTGATATTTTTGGTACTATATGTTTGCATAATGGTTTCAATATACTATAGGTATTTCAGAAACCAGAAACATACACCCTAAAAGTTTTTTTTTTTTTTTTTTTTTTTTTTAATTGTATGTCACCACTATTCATTACCTTTCTTTTATAGGGTCGCCCAATTATTCTGTCTTCTAGAGAAGATACTGAAAGTTCAAAATTTGCATACAAAACTATTGAGCTGCCACACATAGTTGACTGTCTCCAAGGAGTCTTGAGTGTTATTCCCCTACAGCTGCTTTCATTCCACCTGGCTGTTCTTAGAGGATATGATGTAAGTGCCTTCTATATTTAGGTACTGAAGTTAGAGAAACATGCTTGTGAACTTCCTCCAACCAGCCTAAAGAGAGGAATAGTTAAACAATGTTTTATAAAAAGGAAATAATTGTGTTCTAACTAGTCAAGATAGGGGGTTTGTTCTGACTTGAGCTAATTTTAAATGCAGTTCTGTTCAAGAGTGAGCAAATGATCAGTCATTCGAGTGCAGACTTCTGTCTATTTTCAGGAAATCTTTCCAGGTGCAGTGAAATTTTATTCAAGGAGCACATGCGACACACTTATAAAATTTACTAAGAACATTGACCTCAGAATGAATGGTGACCCTTCTTGGCGAGTTTGTCCAAATGCCCATCTTAACATTTTATCATGTGATAAAACTCCCTATCCTAATAATGCATAATAATTCAAAGGATTAATATTCTTGTGCATTTAAATTTTGGGGGTTTCCATGCCTCTTGCACCACTCATCTGAAAAAGCTTGTTGTACCCATGAAAGCTTGTGAAACTTATCTATATTTTTTTGTTAGTCTCTAAGGTGCTACAGGACCACTCATGTTTTTTAAATATTTTTTTTTAGTGTTAGGACAGATGAGCAACAGAATTCATTGTTGCATGCCTGTGATGGTTGCTTTAATTACCATATACTGAAAATCTGTTATTCATTTCAGGTGGACTTCCCAAGAAATCTGGCAAAATCTGTGACTGTGGAATAAACAACCCATAGCAGTGTGATATTTTTGTTACCAAAGTTCTAAATTTTACTCCTGTCTTTTAATTGATAATTATGTAAGTGGAATGATACCCTTTAACTGGGAAGTTTTGGGGACCATTATAAACTTTTTTTTTATGCTGTTTTTAAAACTTTCCATGTGCCTTGTACCCAAATGCTTTTGCTTATGGCAAATGTTATTCCTCTAAATCCTCAATTCCTGAAGAGGAGAAGTAATTGTTTACATAGGTATAATGAACTTTTCTACTACTGTGCAATATATATATATATAATATATACAGCTCTGGTCAGAGTAACTGTGAACCTTTTTGGCCAACACTACTTAACTAGTTTTTAAAGACATAAATATTTATGAGTACAACTGTACAGCTTTTTAAATTATTTTTTTAGTATGTTGCTTATCTTGTAACATTGTTACATGCTCAGAACTTACATTCTGGGCATTAACATTTATTTGTGTAGTCACTTCTATTTAATCTTTAAACTGGAAATCTGTGGCGTTTGAGGGTTTCCCTCCTTCACCCCCCTTTTTCCCTAATTTTTCTGGACACTTTCCATTGCACCTAATTTCTCTGTTAATCCTCATTTTCCTTCATCCCTCTTTTTGGGGCTGAAAATTCTCTGACTCCTTTGGACTTGCTTAACTAAAAGTTTACCTAAACCAGATCAACAGTCTAATTCACGTGCAGTTCCACTTTCATCTGCATCGAATGTACTGTGCAACAGAATAAGGGAGACTGATATTCAATAATGCTTCTGTGTAAAGATTGTACAATCATATTCCTTGGCAATTAAAGTAAAAAGAGAATGTAAACTCTTCTTGTGGTGTAAAGTCTTTCACCTGATTCCTGTCCTTTCCAAAATTTGTGATGAAAGAAACAAATGATTATATACTACTTACTCTGCAGCACAATGCCATCTGTTTTTCCAGCTTTGCAGAGAAATTTTCTTAACCTTTATACCATCAAAATATTAAAACAATTGTGTCTTTTTTGCAATAATGAAAAATGAGTAAAAGTGCTATCAAGTCTTTTTAAAGAGAATGGTCTTGTGCTTAAGACAGCAGACTGAGTTCAAAATCTGGGTTGATATGCCACAGGCTTTCTGTGGAAGAGGGGGCAGGGAGTGTCTCTTATAGCGTGGCATACTTGTGCCATTCCAGAGCATGCTGGGGATCCCAGCCCCTGTGGGTACTACATAGGGAAAAACTTCAGGCACAGGTGCACGTGCCAGGCATACACACCTATGTGGAATGGGTATGAGCAACACATCTCCAACACCTGTTACAAAACAGGTGTTCATTTTTCTCTCACCCTCAGTCTCACTTAGATACTGTTAGACTCGAGTGCAGGGAGAGTACTTAATGGAGGATTCAGTGCCAGTGGAATTATTTCCTCTGAGGTACATACACAGATAAGTATAATAACTATTTGTAGTCATTAACTTGTACAAAAACATCATCCAGCTCAGTGTCCTATGATGAATAGAGAGGTTAGTTATTTTTTACCTCTATTTGGTGCTGATGCAACTGCTGCTGTTGGAATGCTGAGTCCAGTTTGGAACCCACAATGCAAGAAGGATGTTGATGATAAAGAGCAAAGTGTTCAGAAGTCATGAGAATGATTAAAGGATTAGGAAACATGTCTTGTGATCAGGAGATTATCAAAGAACTTGATCTTAACAAAGGGACAGTAAGGGGTAACAAGATCTAGAAGTACCTACATGGGGGAAAATATGTAATGGGCACTGCATTCTAATAGAGAAAAGTGTACACCAGAGCTGGGGAACTTGCAGGCCAGATCCACTTAATTTGATCCACTCCACAACAAGTCTCTGTGCTGCAGGCCTGAAGCCCACAGTCCGTGGATTAGGGCCAGATTAAGACCTGCTGAGGCCCTAAACTATGTCACTTAAAAGGCACCATAGCTTACCAAAAAGGTGTATTATTCCAACAGAAAAGAAATGAAAATAGCAAAGTGTTATATTTGCATATATATCAGTACATAGGTGAACATGCAATAAAAATTACTAGTTTGTAGTATGTAGAGATGCCTCATAATCACAAAACACTAGAACTAAGGATGTTAAATTGCGTAATTGACTAATCGAATAGTTGATTCATTTTGTATCAACTAGTCGATAGGGCAATTTTGCCTGGGGACTCCAGCTGATCCTGGGCTCCACGAGGCACTGCCGCTTTGAAACACTGGGAGGAAACTGGGGCCAGGCTCTCTGTGGCATTTCAAAGCTGCAGCGCTGAATACAGCCTGATGCTAGGCTCCCTGCGGCTTCTCAAAGAGGCAATGCCTCAGAGCCCAGGATGAGCTGGGTACTCTCCCACTAATCCTGGGCTCCGTGCGAAATGCTGCGAAGAGCCTGACACCAGGCACCCCGTGGCATTTCAAAGTGGCAGCACTGCATGGAGTCTGGGGTCAGTGCGGAAGTCCCCAGCTGATCCTGGGCTCCACGTGGCACCACCTCTTTGAAATGCCGCATGCAGCCTGGGGACACCATGGCTGCACGTAGCGTTTCAAAGTGGCAGCACCATGTGGAGACCAGAATCTGGCCCTAGGCTTCAAGCAGTGCTGCTGCTTTGAAGTACCCTCTCGTCTCCTCCCCACCCTGCTGCCTCTCTCTGATAGAGGCAGCAAGGGGGGGGGGGGAAAGCAACTAGTCGACTGATAAGCATTTGCTTATGGGATAGTCAACTAGTTCTGCACATCCCTAACTAGAACTAGATGGAACCTCGAGGTCATCAAGTCCAGTCCACTACCCTCATGGCAGGACCAAGCAGTTGTTTATCTAATCTGCTCTATGGAACCTCCATCACTGGAGATATTTAAAACTCATGAGGCAATCTATTCCTAGCCTGACAGGAAGTTTTTCCTAATGTTCAATCTAAACCTCCTTTGCTGCAACTTAAGCCCGTTGCTGCTTGTCCTATCATCAGAGGTTAAGGAGAATAATTTTTCTCCCTCTTGGTAACATCATTTTTAGGTACTTGAAAGCTGCTATCTTATCCCCTCTCATTTTTCTCTTTTTCAAACTAAAAAACCCAATTCTTTCAATCTTTCCTCATAGGTCGTGTTTTCTAGATCTTTAATAATTTGTGTTGCTCTTCTCTAGCCCCTCTCCAGTTTCTCCATCTTTCATATATGAGGCCCTAAACTGTAGCTTACCTAGCTTGTGCATACATCTGGCACTGCTGTGCCCTCCCTTCCCCAAGCAGGGTTGAAGCTAGAGGAGTTGGCTCTCCCTGCTAGAGGGAGGAAGTCCTGAGTCCCCACACCCTCCTGCCCCACATGACTGAAGTGTGGCACATGCAGAATAAAGTGTGAGTGAGTGTTTTTTCATCCACTTCTCACTTGGGAGAAGGGAAGTAGTGAATGTTTATTCTTGTGTGTGGCAGCAGACTGATTTTTGTTTTGTTTTTTTTTTCTTGTGGGCCAGTGGCTCCTGACTGGGGGGGGGGGGGAAGGTTCCCTACCCCTGGTGTACAGTATCCAATGGCTCAAAAGTGAAAGCTAGACAAATTTAGACTAGAAATAGTAAGACATTTTTACAGTGAAGGTAATTAACTACTAGAACAATTTACCATGTGTCATGGTGGATTCTCCATTGCGGACAATTTTAGAAAAACATCCAATTTTGATTTTTTAAAAAGAGGAATTCAAGGGGCAGTCTGTGGCTAATGTTACACAGGTCAGACTGGATTATCACAATAGTCTCTGTCTTGGAATCTTAGTTTTCTATGATGCTTATCAACAGGGCTTGACGAACGGCGGCGAAAGCTGCTCACCAGCCCTGCACTGCGCATGCGCAAGACCCTTATCGCGCATGCGCGTGCCGGAAACAAACGGGGCATTCGGCTGAAATCTACTCGCCACAGCGAGTAGATTCAATGCTTTGTCAAGCCCAGCTTATCAATACATTTGCGCAAGAGGGCTTCTTCCCAAACGGGAGCATCATAGTATTTGCGCAAGAACACTGACGATCATACATTAGATCGTCAGTGTTCTTGCGCAAATTCAAGCGGCCAGTCTAGACAGCTGGCAAGTTTTTTTCCGCAAAAGCAGCTGCTTTTGCAGAAAAACTTGCCAGTCTAGACACAGCCCAGGAGTGATGTGTAACTTGTATATAAAATTGTATCTTGGAGGCATTGTCTTTGACCTAGGGGGCAGTGTCTCATTCCTGGCACTGACTAAGCTGTGTCCATTGTTGGGGCTATATATGCATAATGGTTCAGCAGTCTAACTATTACTGTACATTTTTTCATATGAAGCAGGCATCACAGATCCCGAGAACACAGGGTGTGGGAAAATCCTTGGTAGGATATCAAACCACACAGGAAAAACTGATCTGTTTTCATGCAGAAATTCTCAGTGTTTCCTCCAATGGCTTATCAAACACTTTTGCTTCAACCCCTTCATTCTGTACAGTTGGATAATTGCAATAATATATCAGCTGTTCAGCTTCTACTTCAAAGCATGTTAATATCAACTACAAAACCTATCCTATGTAGTCTCACTGATAAAATCCAGAACTCCAGCTTTTGAAGGATGACTTGACCTTCAGACACAGTGGCTCTTTAAAATGTACAGTAGAATCCCCCCATACTGCACTACATTTTTAGTTAAGCTTTTAGCAAATATGAAAAATTGAGATGGTTTTGGTAATACAGACAGCTATACCTAAAATTTAAAAATCCCCATCTTAAATTATGCATTTTCAAAAATTCTGCATTTGTACTTTTTATATTATGTAAACATAGTTGCGGGCTAGCACAGAGGAGCTATTACAAACCTCAAGGGAATTTAACTATAAGAGTGAAGTGCTCTAAGTTCTCATAGCAGACCATTCAAGAATTACCTTAACTCAAGCTTTGAATGTGATTTTTTTTTTAAATGGTTCATGCATGTACTTGTCAAGAATTTTTTGTTTGTATATACATACAAGACATTCCCTGCAGAGTTGCTTTTAAATAGAGATGTTTTAATACTTACTTAACCGGATGGCTTGACAGTGCTACAATAGCTGCTTGTAGTAATTTCTGGTAAATAGTCCTTAAGCACCTACAGTTTGTTTTACTTTTCAAAAGCCAGTACTACACCAAAAAAGGTATAGTGAAAATCAGGCATGGAAGCCAATGGCATCTGTTGAACAGAATTTTTTGGCAGGTGATAGAAAGGGCTTCTGTTTATTGAGCAGCTAGTTTTCTTGTATTGCAAAAAAGTGCAGTATTAAGGCAATTTGATAACTAGTCTAAAGCACATTAATTCAGTAAAAAAGTTTTTAAAATTACAGCAAGGGGAGACTAGACAGAGGTAGAAATGCTCATTGTGATGTTACACTCCATATCTTTATGCAACTAAGCTTATGATATGGATGACATAATTGAGAGAGACCTTGAGATGGCTCAGGTAAGGTATTGGAAAGGTTATGATTTACTGAATGTGATTATCCAATTTGTATACTTACATCATTTTTGTATCTGAAGTTATATAGTCAATATTTCTATTTGTATTTCAACTGTGCTACAGAGAGTAACACCCACTGCTAACACTACAGGTAAAACAATGGAAAAGCCAGACAGGGCTGATGGCCCCTCAGTGAGGGCAATGGACCGTGAAAAGGCTTCAGAGGGGTAGCCCTGTTAGTCTGTAAGGGTACGTCTACACTACAGTGTTATTTCGAAATATCTAATTTCGAAATAGTTATTTCGAAATAAGATATTTCAAAATAACGCATCTACACAAAAAATGCATTTCGACATAGCATTTGGCTATTTCGAAATAGCGCGTCCACACTGAGTGGACGCTGAATTGCATTTAAGGCCGGCCAGAACCAGGTCGGGCAGGGCATCAGGTCAGGAGTTACTTTGTGTGGCTGCTGCCTGAGGCTATCTGAGGCCTGTGCTTAAAGGGACCCCCCCCTCGACAGCGGTTCTCAGGTTTCCCTGCTTGCTTGCCTACCTCGGTGAGGGACAGCAAAGCATTTTGTCTCTGTGTGCTCTAGTTGCCCTCACTCGGGACACTACAGCACTCTACAACATGGAGCCAGAGCTGCCCCTGGGCACTCTGGTGCTTCTCATGGACGTGTTGCTGCGAGCCTGGCTGCACTTTCTGCAGGCTGCCATCGGGGAGGTCCATCGGGGGGTTGTCAGTATCCAGGAGGCCCTGCGGGAGAGCTTCCACTCTGAGGAGCACTAAGAGCCTCCCTGGTCTGCCCCACTGGGGGCTTGTGGCCTCATTCCTCCCTCACGTCCTTCCACTTACCCCTCCCTAACCCCCCTCCTTGATGTAAAATAAAATACATGTATTTTCATGAACACAAACTCTCTTTATTTAACAAAACTGGGGGGGGGGGGATGAAACTCTGGTGAGACTGGGGAAAGGAGGAGAGAGGATGGGAGAGGGGAGGGGTAAACCTGAGAGGAGGGAGCTGGAAGGGGGAAGCAAAGGGAAGAAGGGGGAGGGGATGTTCAGGGTCGGGGGTCTCGCCGGACCAACTTGATTTTCATGTGAACCTGCTCCTAGGTTCATATGTGGCCTTTGGTGGCCAGGCTGGCAGCTATCCTGCCATAGACGGCCGCATTCCCCCGTCTAGGGAGCAGATCATGGACGTTGGGAGCATCCCCCCAAACCTGAATAAGGTCCATGGTCTCCGCACTGGACCAGGAAGGTGCCTGCCTTCTCCGGGCCCTGGCAGGCTCCTGGGAGCTGGCAGACTGCTCCTGGGGAGCGGCAGAGGGCTGGGTGCCAGTGCCTTGCTGGCTCATGTTTTGGGGCCACTGGGTCAGGGGCAGTGATTGCTGGCTCTGGGCTGTCAGGCTTGGAGCTGGCACAGGCACTGTGGCCAGAGTCTACCTCTTTAAGGGCTCGGGGGGGGGGGGGGGGGAGAGGGAGAGGAGTGTTCTTGGTTGAGGCCAGAGTGGCCACCAGGGCACCCTGGGAAGGGCTGGAGGCCCCCTATTTCGAAATCAGTGTCTACACAGCACTTATTTCGAAATAGCAATTTCGAAATTGGTGTTATTCCTTGTGGAATAAGGTTTACCAATTTTGAAATAAGCCCTCCGCTATTTCACTTTAATTTCGAAATAGCGGTTGGCTTGTGTAGATGCTAGGAAAGTTATTTCGAAATAACAGCTGTTATTTCAAAATAACTTTGATGTGTAGACATACCCTAACTGAAAAAACATTAAGGTGCTGCAAGACTATTTGTTATTTTTTTACGTTTTTTTTGTGTGAAAAGGCTTGGCCTTCCTGGGGACATTCCACTGCTGCCGCTGACTCATGGATGCTGTGATACTACGGAGTTATGTGATCTGGTCACCTGTTACTATCCTCCATCTTTGAGTGCTGGACTTTTCCACTTAGGAGATGGTGGAATGAAAGGATTTGTGCCTTATGGAAATCCTATAAGATGGAAGAGGAAAACAATCAAGGCCTTCAGTTTGCTTCTCCTCTGCCTCCCCATCCAAAGAGATGCTTGAAAAATAACAGGAAATAAAAGGACTGGAACAGGGTGGGAGAAGAATTGCCTGATTCAGGCTGGCAAGATACTTGGCCTGTAAAAGCATCTACCTAAATAATATCTAGGGTGAGGCATTATTAGTTGTTAGCCAACTGACTTGAGCAGTTTGCATGCTTTGTATTTTCTTAGCAAAGAGAAGAGCAGATTGCTATTTGTTATAAACACTTTAGATCCATCTTTTTGTAGTTAAACTTATTTCTTTACAATATATCCCAGTTTATGTAATTTCTAGTGGCAGTGGGGGAGAGAAGTTTTGCATATCTTCCTCCACATCAACAGAGGTGGCAAATTTTCATATAATGTTGGGCTTGCACTTTAAGGCAGGTGGCCACCTGTGTGCTGTGGCAAGTCGCTTAAGCTGAGCCTTCCCACAGCTGGTATCAATGTCTGTATCATGCTGCAGTTGGGTGCAACCTCTGTGTGCGCACTCTGAAGACATTTAAGAGCCTGGCACAAGAAGACAGGATTAAAGGATGCCCAGACTGGCAGAAAAGGCAAGCTCAATGATACCTCAGCCTAGCGGGGGTCCAACCCATCACAAGCATTGAGTCACTTACCACCCATTGATGTAGATTGTGTTAAGGTTGTATTTTTTTAGTCAGTAGCTGTTTTACAAAGCAAGCAGTCTGAAGATTGAGGTGAGGCGGGAATAAGTACAGAAGAGCAGGCTTGTAATGTAGGTTTTTGTGAGGTGGGTGGCTAAATATTTCCCCTCGCTGGGCTTTTAATGCTCAGTCATTCTTTACTCTAAACACATACTGTGGCATTCTACACCAATGCTGTGGATTACAAGAGCTATTCATATGTTTAACAACTAACAGAGTGGAGGAGGCTGTACTACCTACCCTACAGTGACCTTCCTTTTCGAGTAGTGGTTATGTGGTAAGGAAATGTGGGAAGTCATGCATTGCCGAATTAACTGGAATGGTTCGGTAGCAGCAGAGTGCTCACCTCCCATCACAGTCTCCTACAATTTTGGTGGAAAGCAGAGGTCATGTTGTGATGCAATGAGCGCCCAGCAACATCCTGACAGGAAGGGATGGCATCAGCATGTGGCAACATGAGGGTCTTCTTATGACATCAGGGCTAGGCACTACAGCCATTTGCTGCCAGGGACTAACCTCACCAGGCCCTGACAGTAGAGTTGCCAGATGGTTTCAACAAAAATACCAGACCCACTTGACATTACATTACATCTTATTTAGAAAATAGCGGACAGTTATATTTTTCTCATTTTTGTTCTCAATTTGTTTCCCCGAACAGAAAGCTCAAATACTGGACTGTCTGGTTCAAAACCCGGCCCCTGGCCCCCCTACCTGACACTGGTGCTTTTCTCTGAAGTGTTGTCTGGCATTGTGGTGTGAGGTGACATCACGCTTATGACATCACAACGATGGGGACAGGCTAACACAGAGTGGTGACATCATCACCCCCAGGGGGCTTGCCGCTTCCACTCAGAAAACGATGCCTCCGACCCTACTGCAGTCCCCCCCCCCCCTCCTTATGTAGTGGCTAGCGCGTCCCGCCCCCCACGGCCTGATTGGCTGCGGCCGGCGAGCGCGGAGCAGTGGTTGGGCGGCGTGGCTGTTTGTTAGCGGGTCCGGACCTGGCGCGGCCCGTGAGGGGGCTGTGACGGAAGAGGCCATTGTGGCTAGGGAGGCCCTGGCAGACGGAGAAGCGAAGCGGCGACCGCAGGACCCGCGCGCCGAGCCTCAGGCGGAGACGGTGAGGGGGTGCGGGGGGAGAAGGGGAACCAACGGCCGGGCGGTTTCCGTAGCCAGGCAGAACGGCGGGGGGGGGGGGAGGAGTCTCCAGGCCTTGGGGGGGGGGAGGGGGAGGGGGCGGCGGCTCGCGCGAGACCCTCGCCCGCCACTGCGCGCGGGTCCAGCGAGCCCGCTCCCCTCAGGGCGAAGCTGTCGCCGGAAACTTTCCCTGCCTCCCCTCCTCCCGCGCTCTGCTGGCGGGCTGCCGCTGGGGCCCGGCCCGGCCCGAGGCGGGGCCCTGGAGCTACCCCGCAGCGGGCCGGGGCGGTGTGTTTTCGCCAGACCCTTCCCAACCCCCCCCCCCCCCCCCACTCCCCGCGTGCCGCAGTCTGTCAGAGCCGCGAGCTCGGGTCCGCGAGCTCCTCCCGGCAGCGGCAGAGACCGGCTCAGGTGAGTGCCCGGCCGGCCGGCGAGGTGCTCCGCCGCCTGAGGGAGGGAGGCGCGTGAGTAGCCGAACTGCAGGGCGAGGGGAAGGGGTTGTCCCCGCTGCGGGTGTGATCCCTCCGTGGGCAAGTCCTTGCGGACTCGGCTTCGCCAGAGAACACGGGCAGCCTTTATTGACAGGTCGGGTACCTCACGGCTGGTCTCGGCTCTGTTGCTCTAGTTCAGGGTGGGGTTCTCTGAACGTCATTGCCCTGCTCCCCTCATCTGGCGACAGAAATGACCCCACGGCCGGTGTTCCCTCTAAGCAATTCCATCCATGTGCGGAATAATTTTATGAGCACAGAAGCATGTGCAAATGTGCACCACCAGTAGAAACAAAATGTAGCTGTGGGCGCTCAGCTGGGCTGCAGTTGAATTTCTCCTGAGGAGCCACACCAGTGCCTATATTACACTGCCTGCAATCCCCTTAAATGTCTTATGGGGTCTGTGGTTAACTGTTAGTTTAGCCTGGGGATGTACTAAGTCCACTGTGGGTTCTGCAGTAGGAGCTGGCAGACTCAGTTCTGGCACGCGCTGGTCCCGGTAAGGGTCCTGCTCTCAAGCTGCGGCTCTGCATTTAAATTTGGAGGCAGCAGGCGGAAATGCAGAGCTGCAGCAGAGTGGGGTCAGCTGCAAAGACCCAGCGTGTGCCTGGACTGAGCCTGCCTGCAGGCTCAAGCTCAAATGTAAAGCCACGGTGGGGGTGAGTAGGAGGGAGGGGCAGCCAATTCCCCAGGGGAGCAGCATTTTACAGGTTACATTAATCAATAAGCATCATTTTATCAGTTAACTGGTTAAACTCTAACATCTCTGAGTATATGCCAGGAGTCGTAGCAGTTTATGCTGTCTTAGTTTACTGCTTTCCACGAATTAATTCACTGTCAAGATTATTAGGTTGAAAACTATGTATTCTTAAAAGCCTAATGCTCCAGGGTGTTTGGAGCCATAGCTGGGCCCGCAGCTGGGGCACCAGAAGTAGGACCAAAAGCTGGGAGTGGGCCCACAGCAGGGGCTGGAATTGTGGACAGGAGCAAGGGGACAGGAGCAGGCCTAGGGTTTTGGCCAGTAGTGGGGCCTTGGGCAGGCAGTAACTGTGCCTGGGAGCAGGGCTACAATTGGGAATAGGGCAGAGGTGGGCCCCAGCTTGCCTGGATCTGGCCCCTGAGGCTTAGGGCTCCCCCCCTCCAGCATTGGGGAGCCTGTGCTGGCACTCCAATCCCTCGTTCCCCCACGGAGCTGGAGCACACTAAATCTACTAGCCTGGGCCCCCCAAGCTCTGGTGTGTGAGGGGAATGTGAAACGTGCCTTTCTCCTTCTCGGCTGGGGGCCACATCAGTGAGGGTTTAGTGGGGTTTTTTTGTTTGTTTCTCACTTGTGTGCAGCCCCCCGCTGTTATTTCTGTGGGTCAGTAGCCCGTGACCCAAAAAAGGTTCCCCATCCCTGGAATAGAACCTGAGCCATGGCTGAGAGCCAATACCAGGGGCTGTACCTGGGCCTGAATTAGGGATGTTAAATTTAGATTAACTAATCGAATAGTCAGTGGGATTTCCATCAACTATTCAATTAGTCTATAAGGGTGCCTCTGCCTTTGAACTATAGCAAGAACCCTACCGGGCTCTTGCTACAATTCAAAAGCGGGAGTGCAGGGCCAACAGGGGAATGGCCTTGCAGTGCCTGAGTCTTTGAAATGTACAAGAGTCCCAGCAGGCTCTAGTACCTTTCAAAAGGAAGCCCCACTGAAGCTCTTGTACGTTTCAAAAGCAGAATCAGAGCAAAAGCATTTCCATTGTCCCTCTACCTGCCCTGCCCCCCCCCTCCCCCCGCAAAGACTGTGCTGGGGGAACCGGCTTTTAAGCCAGCTCCCCCCCCCCCTGCTTTCCTCCCCCCTTTGCTGCCTCTCTCTGGTAGAGGCAGCAAGGCGGGGAGGGGGAGCGACTAGTTGCATCACTAGTTGACTATCTGAGAAGTGCATATCAGATGGTCAACTAATCAACTAGTCATTTCCATCCCTAGCCTAAATAGATTTGGTAGCAGAGTGGGGCTGGATAGTGCTCCCTCTCTGACTTCTCTTCCCCTGGTGCCTCTGAATGTTTCTCCACACCACCCCAGGGTGTGAGCACCCCACAGGTTGGGGACCTCTGATCTAACAGTAAGATACAGGCTGGGTTTAAGTGCATTTATGCTAGAAAAAATGTTAGTTAAAAACAAAGTGACATTGAGTCTTTCCACATCTTGTTTCAGTGATTTCATCTTTTCATGTATAAATTTAACAAATTTGATTTTTTTTTTATGCTACCTATCAGGCTTGGAATCACAGTCTGGGGTTTAAAAATCAAGTTATGATCCTTGAGATTCTTTGCCCTTCATTGCCAGCAATAAAGAGTCTTCAGCAAAAACACTTCTACAAAATTGATTATGTATTTCCCCAGGGTTGTATTTAGAGTGCAGCACTAATAGTGGTAACTTGGTTTGGCTATGAACTAAGCAGATGTGACTTGAAGATACACAGAGAATGGATCTGTTTAGCAAAAACATGCCACTTTTGCTTAGTCACTCTACTGACTACAATTACACTTTAAATAGTGTATGTTTGCTAAAACGTATTCACAAGTTTAGTGCATCTGAAATGCTGTATTATGTTGTGCTTCTGGAACTCTTCTCATGGTTGCAACAACTTGTTGGAAAACAAAATAGCTTTCAGATTGAGCCACCCAGTGTATGGAAGTTAGGGATGTAAATGTTTAACTGGTAAACACTTACCAGTTCTGCTTAACTAGTAGAGGCTGGAGCAGCTCCCTGCCTGCCCTGGGCAGGGGGCTGCTCCAGACCTGTGTGGCCCACCGCAGGCAGGGACTGCTCCTGCAGGGAGCTGGTTTCACTGCAACCCCTGCCAGCCCTGCTCCTGGGGAGCAGGCTTTGCTGCAATCTCTGCTGGCCCTGCTCCCAGGGAGCCGGCTTCGCTGTGGACTCTGCAGCATAAAGCTTATATATAAGCTTTATACTGCAGAGCCTGCAGTGTGCGTAACTGTATAACCACTAGGATTTTTAACGATTACACAGTGACATTTTTAAACCTGCTTTTTTTTCTTACTACCATGTGCATATTTTTATTATCACTTTTGTATAATCCTTTTAAATTGGCAGTACGTAATATTGATCGAAGAGACTTCAGTTTATGAAGATATTGGTGAGATTATCATCAAGGTCCATCTTCCATAGCATGAATACCTTTGTTTTCTGTTTCTATATTTGTCATATTTGTTGCACTAAATAAAATGAGGATACCAATCTTTGAAAACTCCTGTTTTTGAAATTGAATGTGATGCTAAATTCCAGTGAAGTTCTTTATTTTTCCTAACAGTGTTGGGCCTACTGATACGGGTCTACAGTCAGAATGCAGAGACTGTGCTATGCGTACCCATGACATATATGATAGGCCAAATAAACGATTGTCAGTTAAGAAACTAGTATCAAGAAATTTAGTTGACTGACAAACCTGGTGGTCTTGAATCCTAATCAAAACATTAATCAATTTCCAATAGTTAGGAATTCAGAGAGCCTTTATCCTGGCTTCTAAATTAGCTTAATTTTAAGATGGTTTTAATGTACAGTAAAATTGTCAATGCTTTTTTGAGTTTGCAGCTTCTGCCTTTGTTTAATGCTTTGTTTTTAATGCTGTCAGAAAAAAGTTCTTAATTCAAGTTAGCTAACTCAATGTAAAATCTTGGTAGTAGACAAGGCAGTTGTTATTTTTCACATGAGTTAGCAGGTTGACTTGAATCCTATGGGTGACCCTAATCTCTAAATTCACCTACTGATTTGTATAAAATTATAAGATACCTTTTCTCTACTAGAAATATACCAATGGTTAGCAAAATACCTTTTACTCCTGGGGGAATTCCGCGCCACTGCCCATTGCAGAATTTTGCAGAAATTAGACTTGTGCACTCTGAATTTCCTTTCCTCCCACAGAAATGGATTGCAGTGCTGGTAGCTGCCACTAGGGGCCATTGGACCCAGCAGAGCTCAGCTCATGCATAGAAGACACTGCTGGTGGGGAGGGAGAAGGAACTAGAGGGTCCCTGGCAGCTGTTGTTCCCAACAAGCCTTGCGGGAAGGAGTGGATGGTGCATAGCAAATTCCGGTCATCTGAAGAAGTGGGCTATGCCCATGAAAGCTCATACCACCATCTACATGTTTTGTTAGTCTATAAAGTGCTACCAGACCATTTGTTGTTTTTTAAGTGTATCCTGTTCAGACTAATTCGGCTACCTCCTGAAGCAACTTCCATGTAAGAATTGGACACAGCACCAGGCTGTTTTTCCCTTTGGGTCCATGGGTGTACGGAGGGAATTATGGCTGGGCTTGGGGAGGGGAGAGGGTGCTGGTATATGGGTCAGGGTGTCCCTCACTGCTGGGTGGCAGATAGGTAACTGGGATGGTGGAACCCTGGGGCTGGACTCTGAAGAGGAGAAGAAGTGGTTATCTAGGCAAAGGGGTGATCCATGGCTGGGTGCTGGGAATGAGGGGGGTGTATCCAGGCTAGACCGGCCATGTGGCTAGGCTCTGGGAGGAAAAGGGTTTTAGTGTATTGCTTGGGGGGCCCCACAGCTGGGCTCTGAGGGGGAGAGATTGTGGGTGTCTGCCCTCCCTCCCAGGCTGGGCTTTGGAGGGCATGGGGAAGGGAGCAGAGAAATGGGAACTGAATTGTCGTGGGGGTTCCTTTAACTCTTTACTCCTGGGGGAATTTCTGTGGGTGTCTGTACAGACATACTTGCTGACAGGTATTTTTAAATAAATTACAAAAAAAAAAAATGGAAACTAGCATGATTATGTAGTGCAGTGGTTTTCAAACCTTTTAAAGCACAAGATCACTTTTTGAATTTAAGTGCAGTCCAAGATCTACCTCACACCCAAATACCTGTTCCTCACCTCCTTTGTGCCCCTTCTCCGTGGCCCTGCGCCTGCTCACTCTATCCTCCCTCACTTTCACCAGGCAGGGGCAGAGGGTTGGGGTGCAAGCTCTGGTCTTGGATTAAGGGATTTGGAGTTTGAGAGGGGCTCTGAGCTGAGCTTGGGGCAGGCAGTTGGGGTGCTTGAGGGCTTTCTAGGTGCAGGCTCTGGGCGGGTGTTTGGATGCAGGGCTGCTCAGGGCTAAGATGGGGTTTGTGGTACAGGAGGGGGTTCATGACTGGGGTTAGGTTTCAGGATGTGGGCTCCAGCTGGGCACTGCCTCCCTCAGATGGCTCGTGGTTAGTGGTGCAGTAGGGCTAAGGCAGGCTTACCCCTGCCCTGGCCCTGTACCACTCCCAGAAGTAGCCAGCAGACTCCATCCCAAGTCTAGTTGTGACCCCTCTCTGCTCTGTGGAGATAGGATACAGGGTGGGGGGGGAGGCAACTTGACATCAGCACCCTCCTCCGCCTCCCCTGCATAGCAAGCAGGAGGCTCCTGAGGGGACAGCTCCAAGGCAAAGGGTAGGAGATGTGCAGCAGTGGGAGAAGGGGCAGCTGAAGTACTGGCACTTGATAATAGCCTGTTAGCCAAACCAGTCAGGATCACCTGTCAGAGGCTCCAAGAACTACCAGTAGATCTTGATCTGCTGGTTGGTGAATACTGATGTAGTGTTGTTTTGGCAAATAAAATTTGCGGACTTTTTAATTTTTTGGCACAGAATGCCCCCAGGTATAAGGACCTTTTTTCTTAGTGAAGATAATAGCCAGACCTTATATCTTAATAGCAGCAGACTCTAACCCCCTTTACCTTCATCATATCCTTCTTGTAGTATGCTGTGTAATTGCCCTATCCCTGTTACCCAATTGCTGCAATTAGGACAGCTGTGGTCTTTTCTATATTTTGGAGTTTAACCTCCTTGTCCAGTGCTAACTTTGCTAAGCAGAGACCTCAGTTCTGCCATCCATTCAGCTCAAATGCTGAAGGTCAGGAGACGCCTTGTTTTCCTCTGGTTTGTCAAGTTTGCCGATGCAGAGATTTAGTGCATAGTAGGGATGTGAAAGTGTACCTGTGTACACAGTTAACCAATGAGTCTGGGCTCATCAGTTAACTTTCATGATTACATGCTGTCCTCACCCCCCGCGCTGCTACCTCTCTAACAGAGGCAATGAGGGGGCGGAGGGCAAGCAGGAGCCAGTGCACAAGGGAAGCCAGTTTTTAAGCTGGCTCCCTGCGCGTACTGGGTCCCGTGGAGCTGTCCCTCCCTGCACTGTTGCCTGATACAGCGACAGTAGTGTACAGGGGGGATGGCAGGAGGCAGGAGCTGGTACATGCGGGGAGCCGCTTCCTCTCACGAATAAACATGTCACTGCTGAAAATAAATAAATGTGTTTACCTAAATAAACACATTTTAACATCCCTGCTGCATAGCAAAATGGGATGTGACTCTACAGCACACATGCTTGCTACACACCCAAGTGGCAACTCTTGTTCAGAGAGAATAAGAAAGAGGGGTGGCTGAGGACCTAAAACTCGCAGAATAGGGGAGGGAATGATGAAGAACACAGCAAAAATCTGTTCAGTTTTAGGGCAGGAATTATTTGATAGGTGCTTGGATATTACAGTGATCATATTTTAGAGTTTTGACTACTAATCTAATGCTCACTGTTACATAATTTAAAAAAAAAATCTGACTTCATAGTTTGTATTCTTTCAGCTATCCCTACTCAATTTGAATCATAGACTCATAGAGCTGGAAGAGACTTCAGGAGGTCATCAAGTCCAGCCCCCTGCCCAAGATAGGACCAATCCAAGCTAAATCAGCCCAGCCAGGGCTTTGTCAAGCCGAGACTTAAAAACCTGTAGGGATGGAGAGTCCACCACCTCCCTAGGTAACCCATTCCAGTATTTCACTACCCTCCTAGTGAAATAGTTTTCCCTAATATCCAACCTAGACCTCTCCCACTGTAACTTGAGGCCATTGCTCCTTGTTCTGTCATCTGTCACTACTGTGAACAGCGTTTCTCCATCCTCTTTGGAACCTCCCTTCAGGAAGTTGAAGGCTGCTATCAAACCCCCCCTCACTCTTCTCTTCTGCAGACTAAACAAACCCAAATCCCTCTGTCTCTCCTCATAGGTCATGCGCTCCAGCCCCCTAATCATTTTGTTTGCCCTCTGCTGGACCTTCTCCAATGAGTCCACATCCTTTCTATAGTGGGGGGCCCAGAACTGAACACAATACTCCAGATGTGGCCTCACCAGAGCTGAATAAAGGGGAATAATCACTTCTCTAGATGTGCTGGCAATGCTCCTCCTAATGCAACCTAATATGCCATTAGCCTTCTTGGCTACAAGGGCACACTGTTGACTCATATCCAGCTTCTCATCCACTGTAATCCCCAGGTCCTTTTCTGCAGCACTGCTACTTAGCCAGTTGATTCCCAGCCTGTCACAATGCTCGGGATTCTTCTGTCCCAAGTGCAGGACTCTACACTTGTCCTTGTTGAACCTCATCAGATTTCTTTTGGACCAATCCTCTAATCTGTCCAGGTCACTCTGGCATATCTACCTCTCCCCCTAGCTGTGTGTCCTCTCCCTCCAGCGTATCTACCTCTCCTCCGAGCTTTGTGTCCTCTGCAAACTTGTGTCCCCTCATCCAGGTCATTAATAAAGATGTTGAACAAAACTGATCCTAGAACCGATCCTTGGGGCACTCCGCTAGACACCAACAGCTAACCTGTCATCAAGCCGTTGATCACTATCTGTTGGGCCCGACAGTCTAGCCAGCTTTCTATTCATCTTACAGTCCATTTATCCAATCCATACTCCCTTAACCTGCTGGCAAGAATATTGTGGGAGACCATATCAAAAGCTTTGCTAAAGTCTTGGTATATCACATCCACTGACTTTCCCATGTCCACAGAGCCAGTTACCTCATCATAGAAGCTAATCAGATTGGTCAGGCATGACTTTCCCTTCGTGAATCCATGTTGACTATTCCTGATCACTTTCCCCTCTTTCAAGTGCTTCAAAATGGATTCCTTGAGGCTCCCCTCCATGATTTTTCCGGGGACTGAGGTAAGGCTGACTGGTCTGTAGTTCCCTGGATTGTCCTTCTTCCCTTTTTTAAAGATGGACGCTACATTTGCCTTTTTCCAATCATCCAGGATCTCTCCCAATCTCCACGAGTTTTCAAAGATAAAATTTGAAAATGTGACAGTTTGTTAATCCTTGCCAATAAAACTAATGCCCTGTAAATTAAAAACAGAGTTCTAATTTTTACAGTATTTTTACAGATTCTAAGAATTCACTGAAGTGACTTGGATGCTTGAAAGAGTGAAGAGAGAGGATTGTTTTAATTCTGAATTTATGAGCAACTCTTTTTGGTATATTATGAATCTCTTTATAATTTGTTTGAAAAGATAGACTGTTTCTCCTCTTTTATTTAATAAAGCATAGCATTCTTGCAATACCTGGCTGTAATAAGGTACTCTTTTGAATAGCCCTTTAAATCCAATTAGTCCTCTTCTATAGGGTCTCACAGTTTGTTACTTTGGTGGTCTGAGCTTATTGACACAACAGGAGTTCTTTGTCTTGCTCTATTCCCTTCACAAGTTCTCTGTGTGCCATGATCCTGTCTCCCTCCATTTCAGAGACTCCCTGCTTCTATCCTCTCCCTCATTTCACGGGGTTTCTGTGTTCTCCCTATGCCAGGGGCTAATGTACCTCATATTTCTCCTATTTTCAAACTTGGGTCTGTCAAGCCAAGACCTCAGCATGCCTCCTTGTTCTCCCAACCCCCGCCCCCCCCGGACTCTGACCCCTGTGCCCTTGCCCATTGTCTCCCATTTTCCCTCCACCATGTTTTCCCCTATTTCACCTTTCCACTCCATGCCAGGGTCCCTCATTCTCCCCTCCCATATTGGGGGATCTGTGCACTTGCCTATTTGCCCCTTTTCCATCACCAGTAGTGTTTCTCTCTGGGGGATAAGTCATTCAGGTGGCCAATATTTTAAAATCTATTGGAACAGAGATAAAATGAATTATGTCATGCTGGAAGATTTTCATAGCTGTCATCAGCCAGTTTTTAACCTGTGGACAGTGATGGTAGCTGATTGGTCTGCTAAATCAGATGCCGGGAGCTCAGTGTATCCTCTCATGGAATTGATCAGATGCTTCATTCAAAAGTCATGATACCATAGATAGATAAATAAATGCCAACAAATTGACTATAGGGTCTTTCTGATATTTCAAAACCAACCAAAATTACATACTGTTGATTTCAGTATGTTTATTCCATTTCTATAGCCATATCGATGGCTCTGAGCTTAAGCTTACTTCATGGAGGTTGAGATGGAGAAAAAATTTCATTATTTCAACTAGAAAAGCATTCTACTTTTGCTGGCTTTATATACATTTATTGTTGTATAAATTTTTTTTTGTTTATAAAGAAAATATAAGCAGTGGATATAGAAACCAAAATACATATATACACAAACATTTACAATGCATGACCAAACATTCCCAAAGCAGTGATTAAAAGTGAATTCTTTTCTATTAAAACCAAGAGGAAAGTGATTATCTTCATTATTTATTTTGTCAGCCTCAGTGAATTAAATATTTTAACTTTTTTTTTTACGTTAAATGCAATGTTAATTTTTTTTTAAACTATTCCAGTGGCTATAAGTGTTGAAAAATTCAGTGTTTTTTTTCCCCTTAGTGTAGTTATTTGTCTCTGTCAGCAAATAATGTGCTATTTAGATTGTAGAGCCTAAGAGCTAAAATACCACATTTCTGGTGGCCTATGCAACCTTAATTTGACCCCTATATGCATCCAGCCTATTCACCAAAGGTGGAAGTAAGCTGGTGCGCCCTGGTGCAGCGCACTGGCAAGAGATTGGTTGGCTGAGGCTTTGGCTCTGATGCCCTGGGTGGCATAATTACAATGTGCCCTGGTTTTTGGGAGGCTAGGCAGCATGGTACTGGCCAGCCCTGGAGATCCAGTGGCTGCACAGTGTGATGGGTGCATTCCCAGCCCTGAGCTTCACTCCCCACACCCTGCCCTCATCACCCTACACCTGAATAACCTACCCTGTAAACCTCCCAACCTCCTGCCTGACACCTGCACCCCCCACACCGTCAACCTCTGCCCTGAGCCCCCACACTCTATCCCACGCTTAATTTTCTTACAGGTAATGTCCTATTGCAACCTCCGTGCCCAACCCTGACCCATCATTACCTGTAAGAAAATTAAGTACATGTCTACACTATGCAGCTTTTAGTAATAAGGTTGTGTTGATACGTTTATGTAGCTAAAAATAAGTGTGTGTGAATGCTGTTTGTCAGCTCTTTTGTTGACAAAATACTTCCACCCCAGATGAGGGGGTTTTGCTTTATTGGCAGGTGCGTGCTGTTGCTGCCGAAGCAGCATTCACACTTTGACTTGTTGCAGCAAAACTCTGTTGTTTTGTGGGGGGAGGGGAAATTTCTGAAGCACCAGTGAATGACAAAATTCAAATGTGGTCTAAAATCCATCCTCATAATAACTGAACTTGCACTATTATGCTATTACTCTGGTTACTGTTATCATTTAATGTCCTTTTGTTTCTGACAACTCCTTTTGTTTCTGGAACTCCCTGCCAGATGACGTTGTGAAAACCAGGACTTTTAACAGGCTTCAAAAAAGAACTAGATAAATTCATGGAGTATAGGTCCATCAGTGCTTATTAGCCAGGATGAGTAGGAATGGTGTCCCTAGCTTCTGTTTGTCAAAGGCTGGGAACGCTGACAGGGGAGGGATGTTTGTTTGTTTGGTTCATTCCCTCTGGCATTGCCCACTGTCAGAAGACAGGATACAGAGCTAGATGGACCTTTGGTTTTACCCAGTATAGCAGTTCTTACGTATTTGTAAAAAATCTCCCTTTTATTTTTCAACCGGTATATCTCAGCTGTCTTCCCTTGTAACTTGATTAATTTAGTATTGGTACTACACATGTAAGAAGACTTCTTGCCGTGGTTTATGTGGTGTTAGATTTATTTCTAGTTTAGCTCTTGGAATTTCTCAATATTATTCTCAACTGAACATGCCTATAGTTTTTCTTTTATAGAAAGATGGGTGAAAGGAGTAAAGAAGTTAGGTTTTTTTGAAGGAAACTCCAGGATTTGTAGTTCTACATAATGTGACTTTTCAGTAGCTCATTGATCATAGTAAACTTTTTATTAGAACGTAAGATTCTGCAGTCATAAATCTTTCAAAATGTAGGACCTCTTGGTATAGTAGTAACAATTTCTGATGAAAATATCATTTCATAAATAGCATGTGTATTGAATAACTGTTATACAGAAAATATATTGAGAAAATTTTAACGCATTTCCCTTTTTAGAATAAACAATTGTTCAATATCTCTCTTTGTGTTTAAAGATCTTGAAAACTGTACCAGGTCCTTGGGGGAAAAAGTCTTCATGATACTGCAACATGAGTGACAGTAAATGCGATAGTCAGTTTTACAGTGTTCAAGTCGCAGATTCCACATTCACTGTACTAAAACGCTACCAGCAGTTGAAGCCCATAGGATCTGGGGCTCAGGGCATTGTTTGGTGAGTAATGAACAAACTTTATTTAAGCACAAACAGTTTTAAATACAAAGCAAAATGTGAACATGTTCTTGGTGTAATGAAAAGGTGAACTATACAGGTGTCAGAATATAAAATACTGTGATTGCAATTAATATTTTTATCTCTTGCTACAGGGTAATGAACTAAGTAGGCTCTACAATACCTGCTTGCTATAGTTTCTAATATTGAGATTTTGTTTTAGGAAACAAAATTTAAATTCTTAGATATCTGCTTAAGTTGTTAAAATAGGTAGCAAATTTCCGTCTCATTAACCATTTTATTTTTATTTCTAGTCTTACATTCCCCATGTAGTTATGATATTACAGTGTAAGGTATGACAATGAGATGGTGAGAGATTCTGGGTTTTACTCGTTTCTTCATCATGGCCCCCTTTTTCCCCCCCCTTTTATTCCCAATCACTCCTATCCATTTCTAGGAGCCATCAATGCAGTGCCTTGCCATTAACTGGCAGGATGAGGCAAATCAATGTCATTATCACTCCATGGATTAACCAGAAAGGGATGCTGTGTGAGGGGTTGGGCTGGCCGTCTCTTCCTTGGTGTGTCACCTCAACTATGTGTCCAGCCTCCACTGCCCCAGGATGTGCGAATCGTTAGTCTGAGCCTGAACCTTAGTCTCTTGTATGTCACCACAGCACTGGGCCACCCAAAGGTAAAACTTTTCAAATGTTTTCTAGACTGCAGCTATCAGCTCTACCCAGATTACCTGTTAGGCCCATATTTTATTGGGCAAAACTTATTTGGTACTAGCAGATATACTAACTGGTACTAAATTAGAATAATTGCCCACGGGCGCTGTTACTCTTTAAATCCTGCCTGCTTTTTTGTGCATCCAAAATTTTATTGAAGTCAAGTGGAGTTCTTGATGTGTAATGAATGCAGTTAGGGCCCTAAATAGGGAGAAAAGACTTTTTTTTTTTTTTTTTTTTCTTTCACTTCATCTGTTCATGTTTTTAGAATTCTTGTAACTGAGCTTTTAGAAGGCATGTTTTCACAGCAGACGTGCGTATAAAATTTTATATTTTCTACCGTATATATGTATGTGAAACAAACTTATTTAATCTCTATTTTCAACTATTATGGATGTGTTTGAAATGCCATTGTCTTGCTGCTAAGCAAGAAATAAAAGATTTTAAAATGGAAACTTTCTTTTTTGAAAATAGTGTGTTTTGAGCAAATTATGTGTAGATACTAGTGATTAGGTTTGTTTGTTTGAGCCAAGTCACGGGGTTCTTACCAAAGATGTTCAAGATAAGACCTCCAGGAAATAATGATTTTTCAGTCCTCAACAATATATGTCATAGTCCATTGCTGCCCACATTGATTTAATGCACTGTCTCTAAAACAGTGATTAGGTAACCTTCAGTATGCCATTTTAATTTTTTCATATTATCTCTTTTTAACTTTCATTTCTTTATATTAATACCAGATGGCACGAGGGATTTAAGATGAAAATGACCACCTTTTCTTTTCTAGATATGGTGCATTTCTGATCTATATCTTTTCCCTGTTGCTACAAACCAGACTGCTCCCTCAAAGTGAAGTCCAGTGCAGAGGTCAGGGTGTAGGGTGGAAGAAGGGAGAATTCTAGATTTAAGAGGCAGGGAAGGAATACAAATCAGAGGTATGCCAATTCTCATCTTCTGAACATTGTCTGCAAATTAAGCAGTTAAAACTACATCTTGTAAAATATTTAAACCTAAAAGACTTACTAGTGTTGCCCAGGTCCTTCAGGGCAGGGCCTTGAGGATGGGGGGTGGGTGGGGACGGAGTGCAGGAGGCTGGGGAGCAGGGATTGTGGGAGAATGAGGGTTGGAGTTGAGGGGCTCAGGGTGGGGGGGGGGTCCCATCAGGCACAGCCTTTTTTTCTCTGCCTCTCCTCCCGTCCCCAGGAGCTTTCTTTCCCCCACAGCACCCCTCTCCCCCATCCTCCAGTGCTGTGGTGAAGGGCCGGGGGGGGGGGCAGGAAGGGTTTAGGGCAGAGGGGCTACTTATCTAGAGTGAGGGCAGGCAAGATGAGAGCCCCAGCCCTTCTGGCCACTCCCTTAGTGATACAGCTGCCCCTAGTGGCCACTCTGCAGGATAGCTCTCCTCTGCAGGCTTGCTGCCCCCAGTGGCCACTCTTAGTATAATGTCCCTCTGAACAGCCCTCTGTTTCCATGTTATAGAAAACAGTCCCTTTGCCAGCGCTTCCAATTGTCTTGGCACAGCCAAAACCTCACCTTGCTTTCAGTTAGGAGAAGAGGAAGATGCATGTCAAATTTGGTGGTCCTAGCTCTTACCATTTAGGAGGAGTTTTTGAACAAGTGTACTTGCAGACAGACACACAAATCTCTAAAATATATATAGAGAGATATGCATGGAAACTTGCCCAAAATCAGCATCCATAATACAGTGCTTTCAGTACAGAAGAATTATCTGTTGCTAAGTGTTGTACCTCCTATTCACTAGCTGGAAAATAGTAGATTCCAGGAATTAGGGGCTTGGGGCTTTAATAAAAGCCTTTTTAAAATTAATCTGATGGTTAACCAAATAAGTTGGTGGGTTTTTTTTTTTTGTTTGTTTTTTAAGTCTGTCAGAATCCATTTGAGTTCTGTCTGAATTGTTGGTGGGGGATCCCCACTACTTAGTCCATTATTTTAACTAAAGGAGATTTGGAATTGTTAGTTATTTCCTTAGCAATATGTGAATGGGAGCAATGTTACACTTTTTCTTTTGATTCATCTATTAATGTATGCGCAGAAGTAACAAATATGTTTTAATACATATTGTTGGCGTTATCTGGTAGAGTCTTTTTTTAAAAACATCTATACCTCAAATACAAAATTAAAAAAATTTTGGATGGAGTTCAAAGAACTTGGCCTGTACTTGACCTTAAGGTTTGTGCTGCTGCTTGTAAACTTCCTAAAAAAATTTTCCCTGCTCAGCTTTTTCCCTATTTGAAAACATCCCTATATCAGGCCCCCTCAGAGAATGTTTTAAGTTAACTCCCTACCTTTTTAGGAGAACTTTAGGAGGTGTTCCCACCAGCTTTTTGGGGTTTTTTTTTAATAGATTGTAACTATTACTGTATGTGAGCTTTTATGGAAAGACTACATCTACCAAAGTTTTACACACCTCTTTGAACGCTCCCTTCCTCCCTCCCAGATTCTTCCTTTTCTTCTCTAAATGGTGCTTTTCTATAGACTGATTTCCTGGCACTCTTCTCTATTCCTCAAGTTTCCCTATCTCCTGGGGGCTCCCTGATTTTTTTTTTTCCTTTCTCAGTTTCTTCCCTATTTCAAAAATATCCTTACATCGGGTTCTTTCAGGCAGCCAGACCATGATCTTAAGGTTCCTGCTTTTTTCATTTGTGAGATGTAGGCTGTACCAATGTCTGTTTTAGAGGAAACATTTCAAAATGACATACTAAATGTTTATAAACAGTATTACAAAAAGAGATGGCATAGATATCATAAGATTTAAACATATAGGTTCCTAAGATTAAACTGAATGTGGGAGCCAAGTAATTTATTCTTGAAGAGTTGCTTTACTGAGAATGATCACAAGATAGTAACACAGTATCTTACTGTATATAATTTTTTTATTCCAGTACCCTTAACCCACTAGTTGAGAATAAATGCATGGTACTTAATTAATGGTGAAGATGAAAAGCTTGTATTTATAAAAGACTTGTAATTGACAAGAACTATTCAGAGCAACACAATAGCAAATTACTTCCTATTGTTGATATTGCACTTGGCCTTAGGGTTTGTGCTGCTGCTTGTAAACTTTTTTAGAAAGGAGAGGGAATAATCAAAGTGGAGAAATTGGCAGCATAGACATTAATTATAGCTTACTTTAGTTCAAATAGATATACTCTTATTTACTAAAGAAATAACATGGTTACCACAGCAATGAGCATTGCATAAATGCCTAGGCAGAGAGAAAGGTAGAAGTAGGGGCAGGGAAGAATTTAAATCCTTGGATTGTTTGGATGTGGATGCATTTTACATAAATGCAGAAACTGGTATTTTGAATTTCTTGTGTTCAGGAATGTAAGTTAATAAAAGGGTAAATTTTGCTCGATCTGCCAAATGTCACTCCTTTAAATTATTGTATTTCCTGATACAACTCTGATAATAAAATTATTATTGACAAATTTATCTTTCACATGGCGCTCTAAGCGCATTGGTAGTCTGCATTATGGTTTTCTGTTCAAGCAGAATGGCTATAGTTGTATTGTATAGCAGCGGTAAATGCCCTAAGCAGTCTTTCATCTGAATTAGAATTGTGAAGAACTCACACAAGTGGATATTTTTAATCTCAAACATCTCTAAGAAAATCACTGTGTGACACAGGATGCCGGAAGAGTATCCGGTTCATGTGGAAGGAAAATGTATTTAATATATTTCCCAGGTGATAAGAACAGTTAGCAGATTTTGGCAGAATTAACCAACTTGCTTAAAATTTTGTACCTGTAATAGTTTTCATCTAGATGTGTTTTTTCCATAAAATTAGGTGCTTGAATTTAGAATGATAGGGAAGAAAAAATTCTTCTTGCTTAGTGATCTGAAAGGTTATATGTTTTTCACTGTAAACAAATAATGAATTATAGAGCATTTGAAAATGAGTACTTGATTACAGTGTAGGCATTTTGGCTCTTTTTTTTTTTTTTAAGTGTCAGTTTGTAATACTGCCATGTATTGGAGTTCTTGGTTTTCTATGCCATTTTGCAGTTTCAAACTTATTTTCATATGGTTTAAACAATCATGAAATCTTTGAATAATTTCTGTCTGTTTCTAGCAGCATAGAGAGCTTTTTTTTTTTTTTTAATGTCTGTATGCACATCATACTCAACTTTTTTTGAAATAATAAACCTTCTGGGGCACCTAGCATTGGCCACTGTCAGAAGACAGGATACTGGGCTTGATGGACCTTTTGTCTGAACCAGTATGGCTAGTCTTATGTATATTGTCTAGATCCCTTCTGTAGATCAGTGAACATGGAATGAGTGAAAGTTTGTATCCTTCACTCACTTGCTTGTATCCTTCTTGAGAGAGTTTGTCAGATTTGTCACCTGATCTCTGACTTCCTAAATAAAATGAGGGACTTAATTCTCTTTAAAATCAAGCATGTATGCATAGCTATTGGGGTAGTCTGTCTACTTATGACTGAACTTGATAATGCAGGGCAGTTTTATTTAAAAAAAAATATTAAAAATCAGTGCACACTATTTTAAAATAGAGCTTGGTTTTGCTGGGTCCAGTGGCCAGCAGTTCAGAAACACCAATTCTGCAAGGAAAAAAGAAATTCTGCACAGATCATTAATTCTGCATTGGACAGTGGTGCAAAATTTCTTCAAGAGTATCTTGAGAATTATCACCCACTTCTTCATCCAAACACACTTGTTTACCAAGAAAATTTGGTATTTTGTACTGATTAATAGTAATTAATACATGGAACACTTCATATATAGTAATACAGTATTATCTTGATTGGGTAAATATTGAAATATTGATTGGGTAAATATTGAAAAATATCAGCTTATTTTCATACTGACTGGGTGAAAAATACTATTTTAAAAATGTTCAGTTGTCTTCCTCCTCTTATGTATTCTATTTTACATATTCAAGCTTTGGCTCTGTTAACAATTAAATTACCTGCTAATGGTGACTTCTTTAAAGAAAGCAGATATGTAAAATAGGTAACTAATAGTAGACTCTAATTTTAGGTTAGAAATGTGTGTTAATTAGGGTTTGGGCACAGAATCATAGCATTTGTGCTCTTTTTTTACTTCCTCTTGCAGAAGACTGCTGGTAATGTCACATCTACTCTTGAGCAGTACTGCTTTCCCTATAGGACAGTGGTTCTCAAAGTGTGGTCCACGGATCATTAGTGGTCCGTGACTGTCTTGCAGGTGGACCGCAGGCTCAGGGCTTGCCCTCCTCTGCAGCGAGGAACCTGCACTGGTACTCTAGCAGCACGCTCTCCCTCCTTCACCCCCTGGCAGGCTGGAGCACCACCGCTGGCTTCTTGCTGTGTGAAGGGGCAAGCCTTGCAGGCCAGATCCAGCTTGCAGGGGGAGAAAGCAGCTCTGTGTGCTGCTGCTACCCCTCCCCCTGGCTGGGGGGATGGCAGTGCAGGAAACTGCTCACCTGGAAGCTTCCCTGCTGCTCCCATTGGCCAGAATCTCAGCCAATGGGAGCAGCAGGGGGCTGTGCCTGGGAGCGGCAGGAGGCATGGAGCCAGGTAAGTGCCCCCATCCCTCTCATGCCCAGACCCCATACTCCCACCCCATTCCTTCACTCTCTCTCCCACTCAGATCCACTCCACTCCACTTCTGCACCTACCTCCTGGTCAGATCCTGCTCCCCCCCACCCCCCCCTTGCCCACTTTATCATCATGGGTGGTTGGCTGGTGATCCGCAGAAAGGTTTGCATTGAGCGGGAAGGGCCACAGGTCAAAAAGTTTGAGAACCACTGCTATAGAAGAAGCAGTGCTTTAATGTTGACAGAGTATGTGCTGTTTTATTTGAATGTTGAAGCTACCTACAGGAAAACTGTCGTGCAGTACAGTGACATTAAAGTGCTCTTAAGTCTACTACTAGGTGTGTCCTAAGGAGGGAGAAGTAAAGAGAGCTGCTTACAAATTGCTTTAAAAATATTTTAAAAGGATCATCTGTTGGCACTAACTGAGAAGCCAGAATTGAGCTTGAATCAATATGCTCAGAATTAGATAATTGTGATTGTTGAAAACAAACGTGAAACTCCTCTGCAAAACTTGCTCATGTAGATGGAAGCAGAAGGGTCATTAAGAAAAAGTAAAGCTCTTGAGATAAAAGCAAATCTAGTTGCCTGTCTTAACTGGAAACCTTTATTCCTTCCTAGAAACCTCTTATTCAGTCTGTGGGTGGAGTTCCTTCTCTCAAAGAACCATAAAATAAGAGAATTCTGAAGGACTCAATTAATGAAAATTAATTATCTTATTTGTCATATTTTTGTAAGATTAAAAAAGTCTCTTTACTGCATATTTTTAAGGTTCTCAGTGTCAAGAGCCCTGTGAATCAGCCAGGGGAGTGATGCACTGAGGTATTTGGATTTCAAGTGAAGACATTAGTAGTGCATAGTTAGTAAGGATGTAATAGTCTTGTCCTTTAAACAATTAACCGATAAGCAGGTGCTTGTCAGTTAACACTATCGGCTACATGAAATACACCTCCCCCCACCACATGGCTCTGCAGTGAAATTTTTTAGTGGGCTTGCCAACTGGTTGGCTCAGTCCTGGCTTGTGCCAGGTCCCAGCAACTGCCCCCGCTGCTGCTCTGCATTATTAGGGAACTGAGCCCGCCTTCCTGCATGCCAGCTCCCCAGACCCCTAATAATGTAGAGCTGCAGTGGGGATAATTGCTGGGACCTAGCTCGAGCCAAGACTGAGTGCTTGCAATGCTAACCCTTATCTATTAATCATGTGTAGTTGACAAAAAATGTTTCTACTACGATTAGTGAATTACACACTTCTTAATATCCCTAATAGTTAATGTCTACAACAGAAATGCATCTACCCTAAAAGTAGTGCCAATAGCACTGTGTGGTGTGTGTGGGCAGGGAAGTTTCTCGTGATTAAATAAATTTATTTCAAGTAAGGTTAATTTTGGATTTTGATCACATCTCTGGGATTAGCACCCCCTATCTTGAAACTTTCAATGGAAATTTCAGAAGGTTTTCTGTTTTATATGTTGTTGCAAAAGGATATGCTGGTTCCATTTTGTTGGTGTTTGAACAGAGATGAGAAGAAATGAATATGAGCAGGTTTGTGGATATGCATGATTTCAAGCCTCAATTATTTCTTGTTTCTTCAAAATATTTGTACTTACAATGTTTCTTTCAAAACTTTCAGTGCTGCATTTGATACAGTCCTTGGGATAAATGTTGCAGTAAAGAAGCTGAGTCGTCCGTTTCAGAACCAAACGCATGCAAAAAGAGCATATAGGGAGCTTGTTCTTTTAAAATGTGTCAATCACAAAAACGTAAGTTATGTTTTATAAGAATTTAATTTATTTTCAAATAGTGCTCCCACTAGATGCTGCAGTATTGTGATTGTATGTGTGAAATAAAACCAGTGAAATAAGATATGTTAGTAATAGACCAGTCTAGTGTGACTGTCAAAGTTGAGCAATATAGTAAATAAGAAGTGTAAAAAGAGAAACTGAATTTTTGAAATGGTTTTAATAACCATATTGTCTTGTTCCACGTTTAGTGTATAAAAATTCATAAATTTAAGATTTCTTTGTTTTATTTTTCTTTATAGATAATTAATTTGTTAAATGTATTTACACCACAGAAATCACTTGAAGAATTTCAAGATGTGTAAGTACTACTTAGGCTTTTCTTGATTAATGTTGTCTTGAATTTAGAGCAATATTCTATGCTACAACTTTTCTGTCTGTGAAGAAATATGGTACACAGGATAGAATCCTGGTTGGTAATTAATATTTACATGTTACAATGAGCTCCTTGAGAAAATATATAGCTATAATTGTTGTGGTATGCGTGTAGTAATAGAAAATAATGGGAAAAGTAAAAAGAATGTTCCTCTTTTCATCAGCCACCTTTACTGACTGCATATGGATCTGTAATTATCACAGTTGTTTTCCTTTAGATAGGACAGTCAAATAAATCACTGCAAGCCAGTAACTTAATGTAGATACCTGACATGGTCTTCTGAACTCAAGCACCCAGAGCCACAATACTTTCAGCCTCAGTTAAAGCTGACTATATTTCTTGTACATGGCAGTATGACATTTATAAAAGTATTCAAGGCTCCAGTCACTGTGATGTTAATCTTTGTGTAGAAGCAGCTTTAGAATGGATTTATTTGATGATGGGATTAAAAAAAGGATAGTACATTAACTTGGAAATTAATAATTGCTCTTTATTTCAAAAAACGCTTTCCCTAATTTTGTTGATGTTAAGTCACGACATAATGAAAAACAATCTCAATGTGACATGTTTATTTTTTCATTCTTCTTCAAGGGAGTGTCCCTGTGGGTGCTCCACCTTAGGTGTTTTGGCGTTGCAGCATGCCTGGCCGGAAGATTTTACTAGCAGTGGATTTGACAGCTAACTTGCAGGAGTGCTACACGCACTGGGCAGCTAATGCACATGCGTGAGATACAGTCACCTCAGTTCCTTTTCTGCCACCAGCGGCGTCGGTCAGAACCCACAGTGCGCTCTGCAGATTTCTCCTCAGGGAGAGCTAGTCTTTTCCTTTATTTAGCCTTTTCATAATATTTTATTATATTTTTATTATCCTTCAAAAAAAGAAGACCAAGTGTCTCCCTCAGACACGGAGACAGGTGCGGACTCGGCGCCCCGTGCTTCCACTCAGGGGGACTCCTCTCTCCTGCGCTGAGGAGTTTCTTTTCCCTCAGCTTCAGTTCCAGCCTCCTCACATAAGGCTGAGAGGGAGATTTTTTTCACAGATTTAAAAAAAAATTTCTTAATCTTTTTTGCAGCATTCTCTCAAGTGGGGGCTCTGCTTTAAATGCTGTTTTCTCCCCACGGGCTGTCAATCAGCTGCCAGACTAGTGCACTCAGTGCATACATGCTCTGGACAATTACAGCGCAGTTTATTGTCATCAGTGAAAATTTGGCAGCCGTGGCCAGGAGAGCTAGAGGGTTTTCAGTTCAACCTGTTCTCCTTCAAACGTTCCCTCAGACTAGCTTCGGACCCTGTGTGATGGGGTGCGGTCACAGACGACCCCTGGGAGGTGCCTCCCGGGGTGCTGACATGGCCGCTGACATGGCCACTGCCACTCACCTTCCCACTCCCTGGGGCTCCTCACTGCCCGGTCCTGCTGGGCCAGGTCTGCCCCAGCCAAGGCCCCGAGTTGAGGTCCCTGCCCCCACCGAGAAGCCGTACAGACACTGAACCACTTCAGGTCCAAGGAGAGTGCAGGTTAGGGCCCAGCTTCCTAAGAGAGCACTCCCCAGATGGGATCAAACCCCAAAGAATTAGGTAAGCCCTCTTTAGCAATGAAGAGGGGAATGTGCACACTGGATGCCCCCCCCAGGTAACAATCGCTTACACTGGGTTTGATAGAAAATAAAAATGGTTTTATTAAGTTGAAGCAGTAGGATTTAAGTAGTAATAAGTGAAAGTAGGCAGAGCAAAGTAGGTTACAAATCAAAAGAAACACAACTGCTTGACTAATTCTGCATTGAAACCTCAGTACAAACTTAATCAAACTCACCCTAAAACCTCTTTTCCGGCTGCCCTCCCAAACCAGGGCTGTCTTCCCCACCCTGGGATCTCAAGCTCCTTCCTTCAGGTGCAGCCCAGCCAAAAGACCTAGACCTCTCTGCTCCTATTCTTTTTGTTAAAGGATTGAGGCCACTCCCTACCAATCACTGCTCAGGCTGAAGGACAAAAGAGATAATTTAACAGTTGAGGGTAACACCCTCCATGTCTCTCATTCATACATTTGAAACTCACAAATTATTCCCCACTCCCTGTGTCTAATTTTACACTCACAAATGATACATACAACAGAGTAAGATAAAGAGAACCAGTGGATCATGACATGAAGATCGATGGGTTACATGAAATAATTTGCTCAAACCACCTTTTGAGTTATGTATATTCATGTCCATGAGACCATTTCATAAACCATGGAGGGGGGGGGTCCGTCACACCCTGGTCACCCCGCATCCCCGCTATTACTATCACCAGTGGCGATGTCGGATAAGGCAGTTCCCCCCGCTGCAGCTGCGAGCTCTGCCTCTTCCAAACAGAAGAGAGCACATGTAGCAACAAACAGGGAATCCCCTTCACACGAGAGGGTGTTCCCTGAATCCTAAGCCAGCTCTGTCCCCTGCTGGGGCTCCGGACAAGCACTTACCGGGGCAGCATTCACCCACAGAGCCCCGAGGGTCTAAGGCCAATGTGCCTAAACATGTTGATAAGCCCAAGCCTGTCACGGCTGAACAGCACAAGGCTACAACAGCATCTCCGGTCCTACCGACACCAAGAAGTGCTGTACATAAGGGCACTGCAGGGACCACAGCGCTGTTACTGCCCCTAGCACCTGCGTCATCCCCTCTGCTCATGAAGCCAAAGCATACACCAGCACAATATTCTTTTACCACCTGTGCCTCCTTTTTGCCCTTATATGTCCACAGACCTATGCTCTCTTCTGTGCCCGCAACACCCTTGTTTGGCACTGATTCCTCCCCCCCGCTCCAAGGGGTTTTCCATGTCTGACTGGCACTTCCATACCTCCGTTATCTGGTGAGGAGGATCAGGCTTCTATCATGACCTCATCATGAACTCCTCCCAGACACGCTATGCTGAGGCGCAAATTCCTTTGCTCACAGCCAGCCTTACCACAATGGCAACCTGCACGTTGGCTACCACCACCTATGCCAGTGACCCCCACGTGGCCCTACCGGAACCCCTGGGCACCTTACAGGACTCAGCAGCCGCAGTATCTCCATGTTGCTTAGCTTTGCTCTAGGCCTACATCCACTGTGTCCCTTGATGCCTCAAGGGATCAGACAGACTTCAATCAGCCACTAAGTGACGAAGAATCCACTACTTCCTGTCATCCACTTACACAGATATCTCCTCCATCCCCAGGGGACACACTCATGCCTCCACAAGCCCTATCTGGGGATGATTTCAAGGCTTTCCGAGACCTTTTCAAGAGGGTAGCTGAGGTCCTCGAGGTCTCGTTAACCACACTGCGAGAGACCCAGCATAAATGTATGAGCATCCACGAGGCTCGCTTTCTCCATGGACCCCACCTTCATGGACCTAGCCAAGCAACTTTGGCAAATACTGGCCACCGTTCACCCATTGGGCAAGAAGGCGAATAGGAAATATTACATGGTTCCTCAGGGTGCTGTGGTTTATTCTCACATCCCTCCCCTAACTTCATAGTAATTGAGGCAGTGAATCAGAGGAGCAAGCAAAACATTGCCAACTCCACCCCTCCTGATAAGGAGTGGAAACATCTAGACATAATGGGCAGATGGTCATACTCCTCTGCCTCCCTACAGCTAAGTATTGCTAATTACACCGTGATGATGGCAAAATACACTCATCACATATTTGAGTAAATCACAGATTTTATTCAATTTCTCACAGAGGAAGAAATAGAACAAATGACAGCTAATACCAGTGAGGGCCTCCTGACAGCTAGAACAGCCCTCCAAGCTGCTTTGGACTCAGCTGACACAGCTTTATGAGCCCTTGCCATTTCTGTGGTGATGAGAAGAGCTTCCTGGCTCCACCTCTCTGGTTTCCCAAAGGAGGTCCAGACGAAGGTGAAAGACCTTCTGTTCGAGGGCCCGAAGCTCTTTGCTGATGGCACAGATGCTTCTTTACATTCCCTGAAAGACTCCAGGGCCACACTTAAAATGATCCAGGCTCCTGCACCAAAATGCAAACAAAACAAATCTTATGTTCAGAGATACAGACTTTCCCTCTTTGGTCATTCTCAAAGACAATATGACCCTAGAAAGCGCCAACGTCAAGGGAGAAGGCAGCAGCCAGCCGATCAACCCACTCCATCTCAGTCCTCTAACTTTAGGCAAACATTTTGAAGGTCTGGTTGAGAGCCGTCAGATTCATCTTCCCTTACCCGAGCCTCCTATCACCCTATTATCCAACCACAGATTAGCACCGTTTTACCATCAGTGGTGCCTCATAACTACAGACAAATGGTTTTGGATGTGATAAAGTTTGGATACAGCATCCCTTTCCTATCTTCTCCCAAAACCCAAACACCCACCCCATCCCTCTTCAGGGACCTATCTCACAAGACTGTTCTATGACAAGAGATCGACCACTTGCTCTATATCAATGCAGTAGAAAGAGTTCCACAACAATATCAAAACACCAGCTTGTATTCCTGGTATTTTTTTCACAGAGAAGAAGTCAGGGGGCTGGAGACCCATAGTCCCATTCTTGATCTCAGAGTTCTCAACGGATACATCCTGTACCAATGCTTCAAGATGGTTACCCTCTCGACCATCATACCCTCCCTCAACAAAGACGACTAACGGGCGACTCTCGACCTCCAAGACATGTACTTCCATATGCCCATATGCCTTACGCACAGGAGGTACTGAAGATTCACAGCAAGGGGACAGCATTTTCAGTATACAGTACTACCCTTCGGCCTATCCACAGTGCCGAGGGTCTTTTCTAAGGTCATGGCAGTTGAGGCAGCCCGCCTATGAAGACTGGGAGTGTCAATTTATCCATATCTCAATGACTGCCTTATAAGGGGCAAGTCATCCCAGGAAACTCAGGACTCAGTCACAACACCATGTCTGTGTTCCGTTCACTTGCCCTCCAAATCAACCTCTCCAAATGCCAGCTCCAACCAACAAGAGTTTACAGGAGCTCAACTCAGTTGTATCCGTGCTGTTGCATCCTTACCCCATCACAGGTTCCTCGCAATACTACAACTAGTACAACTTCACACCACAGCTCCACAACTTCCTGCCAGGTTGTCCCGCATGCCAGGTTACACATGAGGCCTCTACAACACTGGCTGAGCACAGTATACAGCCCTTGGGTAAACAGCCTACACAAGCTGGTTGCACTTCTAAACATGGTCAAATGTTCCCTTCAATGGTGGTCAGAATCACAAAACGTGTGCACTGGGGTCCCCTTCCACAGGCAAGCCCCAATATTCACCATTACCACATACTCATCGCAACTGGGCTGGGGAGCTCACCTGGGTACCCTCACCACACAAGCACGGTGGATCCACACGGAGACCACGATGCACATCAATGTGCTAGCTTCGGGCAGTATACTACACCTGCCACCATTTTGTGAATCGTATTTCCAACTCCACAGTGCAAATCTTTACAGAAAACCAAGCTGCAATTTTCTACATAAACAGGCAGGGAGGGGCGAGGTCCTACCCCCTCTGCAGAGAGGCAGTTTGGTTATGGACTTGGTGCATCGCTCACAACATAATGTTAATTGCCTCACATCTCCCCAGCAAAGACAACATAACCACAGAGAGCCTCAGCAGGAACTTTCCTGTGAGCCACAAATGGGAACTAGACCCCATCATTCTGCATCAGATCTTTACGCAATGGGGCTTCCCGCAGATTGACTTGTTTGTCATCAGTGTCAACAGAAAGTGTCCACGCTACTGTTCACATGCAGGCATTGGAACACAATCCCTAGGGGATGCATTCACGATACCCTGGGGGGCAACCCTACTATACGCTTTTCCTCCATACCGCTTCTCCATCAAGCAGTCACCAAGGTGCGCTTAGAGAATGCGAATGTCACACTGATAGCGCCAGACTGGCCGAGACAAATGTGGTATACTTACCTACTGCAGATGTCAGCCGACTGCTCCCGGCGTCTACCCCGGCTCTCCTATCTCCTCACCCAATGTTTCGGTTGCCTTCGGCATCCTCATCTCCACACCCTGAACCTTCAGGCCTGGCTCCTCAATGGCTCACTTCACTAGAAGCAGAATGTACAGACAAAGTCCAGCATAGCCTTAGCAGTCAGAGAATATCCACTCCCAAAACTTACCTGTACAAGTGGCGTTGATTCTCCACCTGGTCTCGCCTCCACAATCTTGACCCATCTTCCACTCCATTACTCACGGTCCTGCAATACATAACCAAACTCAAAAACTTGGGGGTTTCAGTCAGTTCCCTGAAAGTTCACCTTTCTGCTATAACCGCTTTACATCAGCCAATAGACAGCAAGTCGCTATTCACACATCCCACGACCAAAAAGTTCCTTGAAGGATTGCAGAACACTTACCCACCAATCAAACCTCTGGCTCTGGCCTAGGACCTCAATTTGGTTCGGAGGGCCGTAAACCGTTTGAGGCTATGGCGACCTGCTGCAGGCTCCACCTTCCCATGAAGGTGGCCTTACTAGTGGCAATAAAATCCGCCAGGAGAGTCAGTGAAATTGCGGCTCTCATGGTAGACCCTCCTTTCACCAGTTTCCATAAGGACAAGGTAGTCCTCCGGACTCACCCTAAGATCCTGCCGAAGGTGCCCTCCTCTTTCCACTGTAACGAACCTGTTAACTTACCAGCCTTTTTTCCCAAACCCCACACCAACCAGACAGAGGCCATACTCCACACACTTGATTTACGGAGGGCCATTGCATTGTACCTGGAAAGAACCAAGCAAATTTGGAAAACCAACAGGTTATTCATATCAACCACCGAACGATCCCAGGGACTCCCCATCTCCTCCCAGAGGATCTCAAAACGGATAGTGGAATGCAAAAAAATAGCATATTCAGTCTTTGGTAAAGAACCACCTGCACAACTTGCAGCATCAACAGCCTATGTACAGGGCATCTCTCTGTCCGATATTTGCAAATCGGCCACCTGGTCCTCTACTCATACATTTGCTGTTCGCTATGCTCTGGACTCCTACGCATCCAGAGAAACTGCGTTTTGACATATAATCCTTACCACGGTCCAAAAAGACACTACACCGTTCGAAGCTCCCACCTCCAGTGGATAAACTGCTTGTAGTCACCTAAGGAGGAGCACCCACAGGGACACTCCAAGAAAAAGGAGAAGAAGCTCACTCTCTACAGTAACTGACATTCAAGGTGGGTATCCCTGTGGGTGCTCCACCATCCACCCTTTCTCCCCTCTGCTTCGGTATTTCCATACTTTTCCGGGGCAGAGAAGGAACTGAGGTGACCGTATCTCATGCATGCGCATTAGCCTCCTAGCATGTGTAGCGCTTCTGGGCATGTGCGAGCTAGCTCTCAAAGCCACTGCTAGTAAAATCTTCCGGCTAGGCGTGCTGCAGCACCAAAACACGTAAGATAGAGCACCCACAGGGACACCCATCTCAAAGAACGTCAGCTACTGCAGAGGGTGAGTAATCTTCTCTTCTGTCTGTAACTTTTGTTACTTTAAGGGACACAGCATCAACTACCAGTCCTGCTCTTAAAGTGTGTTTGATAGAATTGAAGGTTTTCATGGGCTTCTACTCTTTTAATGTGTAAATCTATTTTTAAAAGTATATGTTTATTTCTGTTCTTTTTGTTGTTGCTATTTTTAGGTCATTGTTTTAAACAAGTTGAATGATGACATTCAGCATTCCAACACTAATTTTTCAGTTACTTTTTTGGGGTCCTACTCCAAAGTATGTTTCAATGTTAGTTATAAAATACCTGAGATTAAAAAAGTTCATCTTAAATTTCCTTATGCTGTAGGTATTTGGTTATGGAACTGATGGATGCTAACTTGTGCCAGGTTATTCATATGGAGTTGGATCATGAAAGAATGTCCTACCTTCTCTACCAGATGTTGTGTGGTATCAAACATCTCCATTCAGCTGGTATTATCCACAGAGTAGGTAGTGTTTTGATAGTGAATTGACAACTTGCATCTTTAAAGGTGGCATTTATATGAAATTTTTTTTTTCTGGTTATCTTGTAAATCAGTATGTCATTTCTTACTAATTTTATTAACAGTAAAGTAAAAACTATATCTACTTTCAAGGACAGACCAGACGTGATAAACTCCAAAAACCATACTAGTTCTATGGGTCCTAAAACGGCATTTTCTGCAATTCTTTTTATTAAGTGAGACTAAATTTTAATGCTGATTAGGGGAAAATGTAAAATATTCATATTGATAGGTGAAGGAAGAAGAGTAAGGATGCTCCAAGAACCTTATGACTAAAACAAGATAATAATTTATATTAAAAATGAAGTCTCTTAAAAATTATGTACAACAATAATATTCATAATCAGGGCTCGACAAACCGCTGTTTCTCCTCACCCGTGGCGAATAGATTTCAGCCAGTCGCTCAGTGTGCCCATTCACCGGTGCTGCATGCATGCGCAGTGCCGGTCTGGGGCATGTGCGGTGCGGGGCTGGCGAGTAGCTCTCGCCGCAGTTTGTCGAGCCCTGTTAATAATAATAGTAAAATCAGTAAATGGGTGCTCAAGATTTCAATGCCCTGCACAGCCAACATCCTGCCTTTCTGTAGCCCTGTTAAGCCTATTTTCTGTCCCAGTCTGCATGACTAATCCTGCTCCTTTATGGATTCCAGTTTCCTGCATTCTTGCATTTTAATTTCTTCCATGTAATCCTGGAACTTCTTGCATTTATGCTCTCCTTCTTGGGGTCCTTGTTAAAACACAATCAAGAGAGTTTATAAATTCTGGAATGGACACAAGATTCCCTCATCTCACTGTTCCTCTGCTATCAACAGATATCTGTGAAACCCACTGGCAAAATCTCCTATCCCTCTCTTGTGCTGGTGCACATAGAGGATGACCACTTACTGGTAGCATTGGTAACTCCATCACACCCAGTGGTAAAGGTCTCAGCAGTAGCGATCTGAAGGCTCCTACCCTGCTGATGACCCATGTAGGTGATGGTATGATGTCACATACTGGAATTTTTATCTTTTCAGTTTGACTTCTCAACCTAAGAAATTATATACACACTAAAATATTTTTAGCATAGTTTGTTGGCAAAGTCAAGCACTTAACTGTTGGAGACACAACCTTAACTAGTCTCCACAACCCTGATTTGATTCTTAGAGCAGGTCCATTCTGTGCACTGAATGAGGCAGTTCCTACATAACTAAATATGGTATACTAATACTAAGTATTGTATACTAAATATAGTATGTGATCATGTAATTGAAGAGTGATTTGTAGTGCATATATACAAGAGACCCTAATTAAAATTGTTTGGATAATCTTAATTCTGTCATTTCCTGATTGAGTGCTTGACTTTGTAGTCTTAATATAGGTTGAACCTCTCTAGTCTGGCACTCTCTGGTCCAGCAACGTCCATGGTCCGGCATGATTTTAATTAGCTGGATATGCACTAATCATGAGTGTGTCCAAGTTTACTGTGATCCCGTAAAGTTTGTTTACAGCCACTAGTCCTGGCTCTCAGTGTTCTGTGCTGTTATTTAGCTCTGATTTTACTCCTAGAACACTGGAACTGGAAGGGACTTCAAGAGGTCATCAAGTCCAGTCCCCTGCTCTCACGGCAGGACCCAGTACTGTCTACGCCATCCCTGATAGATGTCTATCTAACCTGCTCTTAAATATCTCCATCGATGGAGATTTCACAATCTTCCTAGGCAACTTATTCCAGTGTTTAACCACCCTGACAGTTAGGAAGTTTTTCCTAATTTCCATCCTAAATCTCCTTTGCTGCAATTTAAGCCCATTGCCTCTTGTCCTAAATGTCTTCTAAGAGTTCAGTAAGCAGTTGGAAGTGTTGGTAATGCTGCTAGACCATATCGAACTCCTGTGGTTCGGCAAATTTTCTGGTTCAGCACCAATTAGGTCCTGAGGATGCTAGACTAGAGAAGTTCAACCTGTAATGCTCTTTCAAAGTGTTTTTGTGCACATGTAACTTGTACATAAAGTAACTGAAAGAATGCACGCAATGAATGTATATTTAGCTGCTTATGCTCAGTACTGTGTGGTAGCTTATAATGATTTGTATGGAAGGTTGTATGTTGTCTTTTTCAATATTTTGAGCCTAACTGAAATAATTTTTCTTTAGGATTTGAAACCCAGCAATATAGTAGTAAAATCAGATTGTACGCTCAAAATCCTTGATTTTGGACTGGCAAGAACAGCATGTACTAATTTTATGATGACGCCATATGTAGTAACACGGTATTACAGAGCACCAGAGGTTATCCTAGGCATGGGATACAAAGAGAATGGTAAGTTGCAGTAATGAAGAAGTAAACCTTTTATCTAAGGTGCATTCTCAGAAGAATCTCTGGCAAGACACTGAAGTCGTCTTAATTTGTAACATGATGTTGGGTATACTGAGATTTGCAGAGTTAAACATTTGGTGGAAAAGCTTTTGTCTATACTTTGTGCCTTTTTCTCTATCACTTCTTCTCTCTTTATCCTACCCTTCCATTCTCACTTTCTTCACTCCACATTCTTCTTCTTTCCTATTACCATTGTTCTGTCCTCAAAAAAGAATACATATAGTTTTTAAAAATCTAGCAGAACCATCATAGGTTAATAATTAACTTGTTGTGAGGTATCTTCTTTCTCCTTTTTACCGGCTACACATTTGTTGCTTCGTTTCTGTCTTGTCTATTTAAACTCTCTGGGCCAGAGAGTTTAATTTATATAATCCTAGGTCTGTGTAGCACCTGAGACTCTTGGAACATTGTATTATTAATACATTTTAAGCATCTTAAAGCTTTCAGGAAGGCGATGTCCTTGAACTTCATTCCCTCATCAAAAAAAGTTTTCAGCTGATTATTAGGCGGGTGATACCCTGTATTCTAATCTAGATCTTCAGCCCAATGCATCCCTTTTCTTCGTCTTCCTTAGCCTGGATTAGCATATATGGTCTGGGAGCATACCTTTTCTGCGTTGTTAAGCTTTATTGTGATTTCTAACCTGGATGACAGAATTTTCTCGAGTGAAATATCATGATGGTCTATCTGATATGAAGGGCTGTTGACAGCACAGTAATTTAAACATATAAAAATAAAGAGTACTTGGTGTGGATCAAAAATGTTTATTTAATAAGTGTATAGTAGAATCTGTCCTGAATTGGACAAGAACGTTCAAAATAACACTTAGAATAATAAAGTAATCTATAAAACTGTAAATATGCAGTTTACATTTTAAAAATTAAAAAAAAACCTGTGTGGTAATTTTAAAACATTCTTTAATCTTTTATCCTTGTTGCGCCTAACATATGATAGTGGATATCTGGTCTGTTGGGTGCATAATGGCAGAAATGGTCCTCCATAAGGTCCTGTTCCCAGGAAGAGATTGTATCCTTCTGAACAGTGGTTTCAGGGATTATAAATAAAAGTAATTGAAGATTTAAGAACTGATCAGAAAAGTATTTTATAGAGTTAAAGAAAATCCAAAAATTTGAGGCCTACATCAAACAAATTAATTACTATAAGTATAAAATATTAAAAAGTGTCTGTGTTCTGTACTGTTGAGAAACTCATGTGTTAGCAGTTTGTTTTTCCGCCTTCTTGTGTTTTTATTGTAAACAATAGGGTTTTCACATTTTTTTCCCCACTTTTATTCATGACACTTCATAATTTGATCATTTCATTTTTACTTTCAGTTGATATCTGGTCAGTTGGGTGCATCATGGGAGAATTGGTGAAAGGTTGTGTGATATTCCAAGGCACTGATCGTATCCTTCCCTAGTCATCCCTGAATCGTTTTTTCACATCCACCAAAGATGCACAATTATTTTTACAGTATTTATTTATCTATATAAAATAATAAAAGAAAACAAAATATTTCACTACTATATTTTAATGATCTATTGTAATGTTTGAAATTAGTGTCATTGAACTTCCTTCTTTCTCCTACTTAAATGATGCTAAGTAATGTAATCCTTATTGCTAGAATACTTCCTATTCATATTAATAACTTCACATTTTGTAGCTTTAAACAGATATTGCTAAGTTAAAAAGAAAATTTCCTTGCCAGTGTTTGCAATAGTTAAATCATTAAAACTGAAATCTTAAATTTACTACCACATCTTGCTTCTAACATTTCTGTGTTTGCACAGTGAAAATAATCCTATTCTCAGTAGTTTGTTTTTAGTCAAAGGTTCTTTTTGTTTGTTTTTATGGTTCTTGTATAATAGCACACCACAGTGCTGCAGTGTCTCATTTGCAAACGCTGCAGAAGGGGGACATACATTTAAAAGCAAATACCTTTTTCTTTTGGAATTTCTTTTAACATTATGGAAACATTTGTATGGGTTTTGGGGTTTTATAAAAGTTTGTTCTTACAAACTTGACATCTTGGTCCGAATTTTTCTCAACAATATCTTATTTTAATATATAATAGGAATTCTGTGTGATCTAGTGTCTTTATATATGCATCTAGAATGTTTTAGATGTTTCAAGTTGCCATGACCTGTAAGGATCAGGAAAGACTCTTAACTCATTAAATGTATCTTGTTAAACTGTTTTTGCCAATAGATGTACTGTAAAAAAATTAATTTGATGTATTTCGAAGCCCTTTTCTACAGGCAAAGTACAAAATATAACTTGTTTCCAGTTTATAATGTAAAATTTGCAGACTCAAATAGGGAGAAAATGTAATTATTCAAAAAATGAAGGGTTTTATGGAACATTTAATACTGCATCAATACATAAAAATTCTTTCCATTTTTTTTTAAACCCCTATAAAGTAGATTCTGTGAAGGTAAAACGTCTTTTAAAAACAAATACATAACTATGTAGGAATTTAAATTTGAATGCTAAATTCATGACACTAATCTTCAGAAGTTGATTAACATGTATTAATTTAACAGCACAAAATAATTAAGATACATTTTTTTTCACCTCTTCTTCACTTGCATATTTGTTTATCCTTCAAAGCCTTTAGACCAACCTAACACAATTCTTCATATATGTTGCATATCTTCTCACTTGCATGTTAACATTGATTATCCTGACTGCTGTCTTGATTTATTCATAAATAAATCAAGGGATTTTTTTTTCATACCTGTCAAATATGTATATAATTTTCCTTTCTGGAAGGGTAAATAAAGCTCCACCAATCTATATTTAATGTAACACATACTATCTATATCAGTGGTCTCCAACCCTTTTTAACCACAAGATCACTTTTTCAATTTAAGTGCAATATAAGATCTATCTCCAACCTAAATATATTTGCTCCGCTTCCTTCCCGCCCCTTCTTTGAAGCCCTGCCCCTGCTTCACCCCTTCTCCGAGGTCTCACCTTGCTCACTCCATCTGCCTTCTTCCCCCAGGCTGTGGTAGGGGTTGGGGTGCAGACTCTGGTCTTGGGCCAACGGGTTTGGAGTGTGGGAGAGGATCTGGGCTTAGCCCAGAGTGGGGGATTGAGGTCCAGGAGGGGTTTCAGGGTGCATACTTTGGGAAGGAGTTTGGGTGCAGGGGCACTCACATCTGAGGTAGGAGGTTGGGTGTAGGAGGTGGTTCAGGGCTGGGACGGGGGTTCAGGAAGCAGGCTCTGGCTGGGCACCATTTAACTGAGACAGCTTTTGGGTGTTGGAGCAGTGCGGTTAAGGCAGGCTTACTCCTGCCTGGCCCTGCACCACTCCTGAAAGGAACTGGCATGTACAGCAATGGCTCCATGGCACCATGTACTGCCCCTCATCTACAGGCACTGAACCCACAGCTTCTTCTGGCCCTGGTTCCCCATTACCGATGAATGGGAGTTGCAGGAGTGGTGTCTGCGGGCAAAGACAGTATGTGGAGACCCTATACTCTGCCTTTTTTAGAGGCTGCAGGGATATGCTAGCCACTTCCAGGAGCAGCAGTTACCACAGGGATAATTACTCCAGCCACAACAGGTTAAGCATTTTAGAACTCACTACTCAAAGAATTAAATTTAAGTGTAAGAGAGAAATGAAAATTATGAAATGCACAGACCAGTCACAAACCAAAAAACACACTTTGGAAGTAGTACAAGAAGTAGTAACAACCCCCCACGTATGTGTTGTGTCCAGAGATGAGAGTGAAGGATAGTTGGTGTTTGTGAGAATGTCAGTGACACACACAGTGTGTGAGAGTGACAGAGATTTGCACTACCAGGCTCCCTCCATCCCCTTCTCACTGTGTGGAGATGGGGTACAGGAGTTGGGGGAAGAGGGACACCCTGACATCAGCACCGCCCCCCTTTTCTCTCTCCCACACCTTGCACAGCAAGCAGGAGTCTCCCGGGGGGCAGCTCCAAGGCAGAGGGCAGGAGCAGCATGACAGTGGGCAGAGGGGAAACTGAAGTGCCAGTGCTTGATAGCTTCCTAGCCAAACCAGTCAGGATCACCTGTCAGAGGCTCGAAGATCTACCAGTAGATCCCGATCTACTGGTTGGTGACCACTAATCTATATTATAGATGTTGCTGGCAATGTTAACGTTGCCTAATATTTTTCATTCTGAGGCTCCATTTCTAGTTGCTTGTAACTTTGTCAAACTTTAACCATTTGGGCTGAAATTTTCCATTCAAGTGTCTGCCTCAGATGTAGGGATGTCAACATGTAGTCAACACACGATTAACCAATAAGCCTGGGCTTACTGGTGAATCCTGTTGACTACATGTACTCTCCTCTGTTGCTGCTTCTGTATCAAAGATAGCAGTGCAAGGTGGCAGAGGGCTCCCCGGGAGTGGGCTTGGGAGTGCACTGGCTGTCGGCCTCACCCTTGGGAATTATTGAATAATAGTGTAACAGCTAAAATTTGATGAGATTACACAATTATTCAGTTAACCTATATCTAACATTCCTACTCAGGTGTATTTTGAAGATACAGCTAAAATGATTCAGTGGTTTCAGAGAATGAGATAAGAGCAAAAACAGTGTATTTTTCTTCAGTAGGATTCTTACACCTGTTTAATTAAGAATCCCTAGTACAGCAGTTCCCAAGCACTATGGGGTCTGTGGACCAGCAGCGGGCTGCAAACTGCTGCTTGCCAGGCCATGGCACTCTGTCAGGCCACACCACGCTGCCTTGGTCCTACCCGCTGGAGAAGTGTGCTGTGAGTGGCGCAGCAGGCGGGTGCTCTCGAGGTCTGTGCTGGGCCTCTAGGGGTATGCCTAGACTACATGGCTCTGTCGCCAGAGCCATGTAGATTAGTTTACTAGACATACTCAAATGAAGCCACGATTTAAATAATCACGGCTTCATTTACATGAAAATGGCTGCCGCGCTGTGCTGGGGATCAGCTGTCCTGGCACAGCGGGGCACTCTAGACGTGCCGCGGTCGACAGGGAAGCCTCTGTCGACCACTCCGGTAAACCTCGGACCGGAGCGGTCAACAGAGGCTTCCCTGTCAACCGTGGTGCGTCTAGACTGCCCCGCTGTGCCAGGACAGCTGATCCCCGGCACAGCGCGGCAGCCATTTTCATGTAAATGAAGCCATGATTATTTAAATCGTGGCTTCATTTGGGTATGTCTAGTAAACTAATCTACATGGCTCTGTCGCCAGAGCCATGTAGTCTAGACATACCCTAGGTGCGTGCGGGGATGAGCAGCATGGGACGCAGAGAACTGCTGGAGTAAGGGGTGTGTGTGTATGTGTCTCATGCCTCACAGCCCAGGGGAAGGCACTGCCCAACCGCAGCACAGGCTGCTCCTGGAGATCTGGAGCAGCACCGCTATTCAGCCACATGCACAGAACAGGAAGTCTGCTAGTCTTTGCTTGCCCCTAAGCTGAGGCACCTCTGTGGTCCGAGTCTGCAGCTCATGTGGGGAGGTATGAAGCAAGCGGAAGGGGTGGGGTATGGGCGAGAGCACGAGCCCCATCAGCGATTCCAGTGAGCTCCAGCAGCCATGGCAATAAGCTGCTCTTCTGCTTCCCCTTCCGGTAGGGCTCGGAGCACCCGGATGCCGGGGCTGGAGGAACTGTGTGGCTGGCTGACTGGCGGGCGGGTGGGAGGGCTGGCAGCTGCTTCAGCTGGCTGGGGACAGAGGAACTGTGTGGCTGGCAGATGGGATTGAAGGTGGCTACTCTGGCTGGCTGGGATTTGGAGGAACTGCATGGCTGACAGGTGGGTGGCTGTTCTGGGCTGGAGGAACCACGTGGCTGGTGGGGAGGGCAGGCAGCTGCTCCGGCTGGCTGGGGCTGAAAGAACTGTGTGGCTGGCTGGCAGCTGGGTGGTTGCTCCAGCTGGCCGGGGCTGGGAGGAACCACGGGGTGAGAGTGGTGGCAGCTGCTCCGGCTGGCCAGGACTGGAGGAACCACATGGTTAATGTTTGGTTGGCAAGATAACATGTGACATCTTAAAATTAATTGCCACAATGAATATGCAAATGTGAAAATTAATTATTTTCCATAACGAATATGCACATCACTTTGTCAAAAGACTTTTAATGAGTTTGCCTATCTGCGGTATAAAAAAGGTTGGAAACCACTGCCATAGCACCTCTACTATTTGCTACAGTCACTTGAACTCTAGCGGAGGGGGTTACTCTAATGCTAGGGATATATTTTTGACTGAGAAAAATCCCCCACATTTGGTCCAGGTGGGAGCCTCAGAAAGTCATGGTTCCTGCAGCTCCCGTTGGCCAGAAATAGCTACCTGTGGCAGCGCAGGTAAATATAGCAGCAGCGGCCCACCAGGGGCAAACCCTAGTGAACTGCTGCCATTTTATTGCCTACTGCTGGATTAGAATCTGTTGAAGGACTTCTAGGAATGAAGTCTTATTATCAGTAAGATAAGTACAGCCTGTGCCCTAAAGGCTGCCATCTGCTTCTGTGGATGAAATCTTTCGGGCTTTTACAGAGCATCTCGTGCACACCTTACATTACAAGTCAAGTTTCCATCTAGTCAGTGTTTCAAATGCTACTATGCATAGCTTATTATACTCAAGTTTGTAATGGCCTCGGTTCTAGAGTTAACAATGTTTGTTTCTACTTTCAACTTTGGTGTGGTTCTTTGGAGAAATCCAGTTCAAACACTCATTGGTCCTGTTCAGTTCTTTATTAGTTACTGTTAGTCAATTTTTCCTGGGGCTATAATTGATGAAAGAAAGAGAAGTAGGCATTATGAGAGTAGAGACTGAGTGTGATGTTTTATTAACCCTAACCGGTGATAATTTTAAAGAAAAATGATCCGTTGAATGTAGTTTGGTAGAGCCTCTACCAGAGTGGGAACAATATTTTGTGTGTGTGTGTGTGTGTGTGTGTGTGTGTGTTCAGCAACTTTCTTTGTGTGCATATTGTTTTAGCACGAGTGAACTTTTGTGACTTTTTTTTTATTTACCATGCTCTTTTATGTCAGTTTTCCATTTGAATGCATGGAACAAGCAATGTATTATAATCTCTGCATTAGAGGTCTATATTTTTAATATGCGTCAGTGCGCATCATTGATATGAAAATATTTCTGGTAGACATGCTGAAATTTAAGCACTTGGAACAACAACTTCTAAACAGATCTTTTTTGTGCAAAGGCATGTTTTATTTAAGTTATAATCATTAGCTACATAAATATGTATATAGAAAGTGTTAGATGTGACATAACTAAATGTCTAACTTGCGAATGTTGACAGAGTTGGTGTTCAGCAAAGTGTAGTATTGCATTCGAATCACAAATTCTGATTTCAGAAGATGATTAGGGATTCTTTCAGTAAAAAGGTATCCTGATGTTAGACCTTTGAGAGAAACTATCTTGTATTAGTTAATTTGCTATATCACAGTGATTATAGAAATAATACAAAAATTTATTTGTATAGTCTTCTTCAGACATTCCTATGCATTTTATTACATAGCATGCAATAGGATGTCTGACAGAGCCACATTGCTGAATGTTATCTGAACCCCAGACTGTGCAGAGAAGGTCAGAGGCTTTAGTTCTGCCCTGATCTGCATTTTTTAAATAGAAATAAGTAAAAAAACCCATGACACTTCTAGCTTTATTCCAATAAAATATAGTAATTATATGTTGTTCTCCTAACTACTCCTGAAGCATTCTGTTTATACAGCAACATATTGAGATTCACATTCCTAACCAAAGTGCTGTTTTAAAAGCCAGATAAATAAGACAGCTTTGACAGAGAAGGTACACAAATATCTTTTAGATGTTCAGAAGATCCATCTTCTGAAGCATGTTTATCTCCTCTGATATTACATTGGAACTCTTAATAAGCTATGGTTGCACTACAGCTTAAGTAGATGTAAGATCTGTTGCTCAGAGGTATGAATTAACTACCTTCGTGGTGACACAACTTACGCTGACTTAAGCACCGGTGTGAATAGCACTCTGTCTGCAGGAGAGCTTCTCTTGCTGATTAGAGATGTAAAATAACGTTTAAAAAGTTAATTGGGTTAAACATTAAGTTTAACCGGTTAACTGAGTTCCCACGCCATGGGTGGGTGGCTGGGCTGGGCCAAAGGCTGCACCAGGCTGGGCTGCTGGTTAACCAGTTACCTGGTAAGCACATTTTCTATTAGCAATATCTTATACAGTACAGATTTTGAAAATGTTCAGCTACTTTTCCTAAAGATAGCATCCAGATATTGATCAATGGAATAAAGTTATTGAACAGTTAGGAACACCATCAGCAGATTTTATGAAGAAACTACAGCCTACTGTGAGGAATTATGTAGAAAACAGACCGAAATATCCAGGTATCAAATTTGAAGAGCTCTTCCCAGATTGGATATTTCCATCGGAATCTGACCGTGACAAATTAAAAAGTAAGGTATTTGGAGGGCAGGGGGAATCTTTCTAAATTGGTTCACTTAAAGTATATACAGTATGGGCAGAAAATGCATACATGATGCTAGGGATGTAAGAGTGTAACTGTTTAAATGGTTAAGAGATAAGCATGAGCTTATTGGTTTCCATAATTGTTGCATGCTGATTCTTGGCCCAGCTTCTGGGTAGCCAGCTGCCACCCCATGCTGCTGGCTCTGTATCAGTGCCTGCAATGTGAAGCAGCAGCCAGCTGCCCTGGAGTTGGGCCAGCAGACAGGAGCCAGTACGCTCCAGGAGCCACCTTATAAGCTGGCTCCTGGTATGCACCAGCTCCTAGGGGGCTGGCTGCTGCCCCATGCTGCTGGCTCTGTATCAAAGCCTGCAGTGTGGGGTGGCAACCGGCACGCTGGGAGTTAGGCCAGCAGCAGGGAGCTGGTACACTAATAAGCTGGCTCCTGGTGTGCACTGACTCTGGCTGCCAGCCCTGCTTCTGGGAAGCTGGCTGTCACTCTGCATTGCTGGCTCTGCAGTATAAAGCTTATACAGTAGAACCCACAGTGCAGCCATCTCCCTGGAAGTGGAGTGGGCAGTCGGGAGCCAGCTCTCGGCACACACTGGCTCTGCTCCCTGGGAACTGGCTGCATGTAGGCACTGCAGTATAAGCTTGAATGTTTGCTAAGTAAACTTTTGTGAAAGGCATTTGATAATGAAAACTGATCTCTTTAGTTGATATCAATATGCACGTGTAGTTGTCTGTTCATTTTAACTGTGTATTGATTAAATAGATTATTTTGTTCTAAATTACTGGTATATTAAGCTTGCCTGTTGCATCTATCTCTTGGCCATGTGCAATGGTAATTCTATTTAAAAGCCTCAACAGCAGGTAGCTTAAATTTGTTATAACATTGATACCACATTGCATAATAATATCAAATACCTATTATTAATTTCACTTGTGTGAGTAGTAGTAGACCATAAGGATACAGGTATCTAATGCACCATAAGCAATAACTCTCTATCAAAAGGGATTAGTGATGTCAAGTCAGAAGAGCTAAAGCTTTCTTTTTGCTATATTAATACCTATTTTTAAAATAGTGCGCTGTTATATTCGAAAGATTAGTGCTATCCAAACCATGGTCTAGTACCACAATGGGACTGAGTGCACTAGCAAAATTACTTGGATGTATTCACAAGAGCGGGACCATGACTTTGATAGCATTAATGTTTAATTTCAAACATTGTAACCTTAATTTTAAATATATGAATAATATAATAAAAAGAAAAAAGTCTCACTTGGCTTTTGCAGATACTAGTTTCTCTCAATAGAGTTAACACTTTCATGCATACAGCAAGATGGGCATAGTTGTACTAGAGACCAATTTCATGTGGTGTATAATGTTCAGTGAAACTCTCACACAAGTTACAAGAGACCTGCTTAATCTTGGTGAATTTTGAGACAAAGTTGAAGGCCAACAGTCTTCAGATAACTAATAAAACTACTTGAATTATTAACTTTCTTAGGAATTTTTGTTTCAGTATATCATTTTTGCTAGGATATATTCTGCCATGTGTTTTTTGTTGCACTCTAGCACTTCTAGAATCTAAAATTCTGTCTGTACTTCCCCCCCTCTATTAGCAAGTCAAGCTAGAGATTTATTATCAAAAATGCTGGTAGTAGACCCAGACAAACGAATTTCTGTAGATGAAGCCTTACGTCATCCATATATCACGGTCTGGTATGATCCAGCTGAAGCGGAAGCAGTAAGTGTACATAAAAAAAATACTTCTCAAATGATCACTCTGATTTTCATGTTTGAAATAATAACTTGTGTCAGGTCAGAGTAGATGTTGAATTCTCCCTTTTCAGGCTAGGAAAGATTTCATATGCAGTCCTGTGAGGATCATAGCTTGAAGTAATTGAAGTACCATTTCCAAAACAGCCGAAAAAGTGGCATTATTGTTGGTTTGAAAAATATCTCTTATAGCTGATAGTTGCCAGTGTAACAGTAACTTAAGCAGGTTTTTTATCCTACCAGCTTTATAATAAAACCATTTAATTTTGTTGAGAATTTGTCAGGCCTCATGATTTCTAATACACGGTTTTCAGTTGACCAATCTAATAATTTTGGTACATTTCTTTGCTTGCTTTTTCGTTTTGAAATTGGAAGCATACAATTCTAATGCATAAAAAGATAGGATGGAGATATTGGAAAGAGACCCAGCCAAAGATTAGCAACTAAAAATAACATTTCATTTAGTGTTTTTTTTGTTTCTCTCTTTTGGACACCATGGTTAATTATACTAATGAAGTGCTGCAGTTATATTTCAGATTTTATTTTCTTTGTAGCCTCCTCCTCAGATCTATGATGCACAACTGGAAGAAAGAGAACACGCCATTGAAGAATGGAAAGGTAACAGCAAAATATAACACATTACAGTAATGGTAGTAATTTGTCCACCATAGTACTAATGTAGTATAAGTGCAACATTGCCTGGTTTATCAGAACCAATCAGATTATACACTACAGCATGCAACAATATGAAAGATTAAATACCCAACAAACAATAAATGTCATATTATGGAATTATTTATAGATTGGTATAGAGTACAGTTGGAAAGAGAAGAAAGTAGCATATTTCTAAATGCAGGTTTTATTTGTATTTTTTGGTATTTTGTTAGCTCTCTTTATGGGTACATGAGTTCTGTAGTTTTATATTTTGTGAAACCAGCCTTCTAACGTAAGTTTTCATTTATAATGGATGCCTACTATATTTTTCTTAATCAAGAGGTCTTCAAAACAGATACACCTTCTACCCTCCAAATCACAATACCTAATCTCAGATCTGTTCTAGTACCGGAGTTCTGCTAGCAGAGTTGGTTATTTATAATAAGACGCCAATTTTCCTTGCTGAGTAGCTTTTATATTGGTAATTTGCCCAAAAAGATTAAAGCCGTTTTGTGTTCTGATAACAATTACCATATGCCTTCTTTATGGTGTTGTGTATATCACCTTGTGGTGGAAAAAGTGAGGTAGCCCTTACTTAAGTAGTCTCAATCACATTGTGATTGAGTGTATCTGTTATTTTTTGGTAAAGATTGAGAATCTTTTAAACTCTTAAAGTACATTTGCAAAGTCTGTTCATCATAACAGTTGTTTGCTCCATGGGAATGTGTACTTTTAAACAGCGTAAAAATGCACCCTTTAAAAGTGTACAAGGAAATGACTGAAAGCACAGGGATTTATTGGTAATATTATTTTTCCCTACCTACTTTTTTTTTTTTTTTTTTTTTTTTTTTTTTAAAGAATTAATATACAAAGAAGTAATGGATTGGGAAGAAAGAAGCAAGAATGGTGTGGTAAAAGATCAGCCCTCAGGTTAGTCATTGGTTTTAATAGTTCCAGTTATGCCAGAAACTTTTGGTGTCTAATGCTTTTGGTCCTGATAAATCGCTCAGATTCATAGCAAGGCAAACTGACTATGTAGTGAGCTGTGGAAATGTGCTGTTCTTCCTGTCTGTAGTGGTGTAGGCACACCCTATGCTAAGAGGGGGGGAGTCACAGGGGTCTGTGGACACCCATATTACCTTTTTATATCTGTCAGTCACCCAAGTCAGTTGGTCGCCACAGGAAAGTGCAGTCTACTGGCCAGAATCTATAGAACAGCCCCTTGGATATAGGGTAGCATGGCCTAATGGCCAGTGCCCAGGAGGCTATTGCTAGATGAAGGGGGTGCACCACCACTAGATCAGCGGGGAAGCCCACCAAAACACCTCTCTCTCACTTGGGTGGGGGATACTACTCGCTCGCCGAGAGGCTTCAGAATCCTCCAGCTCCACGGCCCAAGTCACTCAACATGGCTCTGTAGGCTCTGGAGGCCTACTCCAGTCTTGTGAATTTCCAGCTCCCACTATCTGGATATGTGGCTGGTCAACCTCTGGAGCTCCTACCGCAACATCCTTTCTCTCGAGTCCAGACCGAGCTGAGTTGCTCCCTTTTATTCTAGCCCAGCACTTGGAACATGCCCAGTTTTCTCTACTCACAGAATATTAACCCTCTTCCTGCTAAGTGTGGGGTTTGCACACGTATCTCACCCTATGACTAGAAGGAGTTAAAAAAAAAAAAAAAAAAGATTGCTTTGGATTTAATTGTTTATGAACCACGTCTTTCTAAGACAGTCTCCTGTCTTATAGGTATAACCTGTCGTTCTTGGGTTGTATATGACCTTGCATTGGTTGTATTAAAATCATTTTACATTTGAAATCAAGGGTGCTTGTGACCTCTCATAAATACATAGCGGTATTATAGAAAACAGCACACCTGTACTACTTAATGGTTTTAATTCAATGGCTAACATCTGCAATGGTTTTGTAATGGAAAAATGTCCAGTACACTGAAGAAATTTGCAGCAGTGTTTCAATTTCTCTATTCAGAGTTTGGCAGGATTCTTGTGTTGTCCTTGTAAGTTAGGTGGGTAGTAATGATTTTGTTAGGGCAAAAGCTCTTCTTCAGTTTTTTATAATTTGCTATTTCCTGTCTATATCTGCCATTCTCACCGTTATCCTTTTATTGTTCTTAGGAACTAATGTGTTTTAATTAGGGTAGTGATTTGACAGATTCTGAATCCTAAGACAAAGAAAGTGCAGGTAAATCCTTTTTACTTAGTTTCCCATATTTATAAATAATAAGCTAATAATTTATTATCCTTGCCCTTTGTCTTAATAAATAATATTGGAAAGAGCATAGGTGAAAAGCAGATAGACTTCAAATTTGGCTGTATTTTTCATAAACCCATTGTGTTGTCTCTGTATTTTTTCCAGGAAACAGCTTAATTTGCTTTTCTGTCCTGCTTTAGAAAGTTTGCTTTATATCCTGTTTCTCAGCTGGATACCTTACATAGATTTAAATTTACATGTAAATTCAGAAGCTTGTATTATGGTCTGTTCAAAAGGCTGAAATAGTCACATTCTGCCACAGGGAGACATTTAGTCACAGTTAATTCCAGTGAAGACCTTACGTTTTACTATGGATGTTAAATAGTGAGTAAATGACTAAACGTGGACTCGTACTCTATACAAATTGAGTCACAATTAGTTGATAAGGGGCTGCTGCCTCTCTGCAGTTTAAATGTAGTAGGAGCTGGATGTGCAGGCAGCCAGACTTCTACTACAGTTAACTGCAGAGCCACAGCGAGGATAGGTATGGGACCTGGCACGAGCCAAGACTGAAGCAGTCCCGGCTTGCGCTAGGTCCGGACTGGTGCGCCTTTGCCTTAAATGTAGTAAAAAGAGGGCAGCTCTTACTACATTTAAAAGGTAGAGCCGCAGCATGGGACTTGGCGCGAGCACCAGGTCCCGCACTGCACCCCTGCTTCCCCCCCACACACACACTGCAGAGATGGTGCTAGCGGGAATAGGCTTTTAAGCCAGCTCCCCCCAGCCCTTCCCCTTGTTGCCTCTATATCGGAGGCAGCAAAAGGGAGGGGGGATGGGAGTAGTTGACTTGACTACCCTATAAGCTCTTCTACATCCCTACATTTTACAGTAAATATCTTCAGGGAAATGCCCCTTTTTATCTACTTGGGGATTTTACTTTTAAGAAGTTCCAAAGGTATGAACAGTTTTTATTTCATTCTAAAAGAAACTGCCAAACCAAGTGATAAATATGCTATGAGCTGAAAACTAAGATAAGTGAGGTTAGTTGTGGAAAACAATTCTGCAGGCTATACACAGGAGTGGGGGAACATTTTTTTGGGCCAGGGGCCACTGACCCACAGAAAAATCAGTCGGGGGCCACAGACAAGTGAAAAGTAAAACAGACCTGATCAGCTTCCCACTCCTAAACTGATAAGCAGGAAAAAAATAAAAAACACTCACCTCATTCATACAACTGCGGGGGGGGGGGGGGAAGGAGGGGAGAGATGAACAGGGTTCCCTTCTGCTGTACTCCAGCCCTGGAGGGGGAAGCGGCAAGGTTCAGGGCTTCCCATGAGGGCCATATTAACTGTTCTGGGGGCACAGAGCTAGTAGATTTTGTGGGGACCTCTAGGCTCTGGGGAGGGGCTGAAAATGAGAAGTTCAGTGTGGAAGGGGGGCTGCTGGCTAGCAGGTTGGGGGTAGGAGGGTAGGGTGTGGGGTCTGGGCAGGAGGAAGGGTGAAGGAGAAGGCTGAGGTTGGGGGGGGTGGTCTGGGTAGGAAGAGGGGTGTGGGAGGGGGGCAGGGGATTAGGATGTCCACCTGGTGCAGCTCTGGGGAAGAGGGCTCAGATGGCTCTGTGCCACCATACTTGCAGGTACCACCCCCATTGTTCCCATTGACTGAGATTCCTGGCCAGTGGGAATGACAGGTGGAGCTTGCAAACCAGTGCTTCCTTGTGCTGACAGGGCAGGCAGCAGCTGGCTCCCCACAGCACCAGCTCCTGCTCCCCTCCCTCCTTGCTGCCTTTGATACAGAGGCAGCAAGGGGGGGGATTGTGTGTGGTCGATAAGATTAACCAATAAGCCCAGGCTTATCAGTTAATCGTGTACTCGACTACATGGTAACATCCCTGGACCTCCCAGTCCTAAGTCTGGCTCTGTTGTTGGAGTTTTCCAGTACTTCATACTCCCTACAGGTTACTGTTGGACATTTTCTTCGGTGCCTTCTAACCAACTTCGGCGTTTGCCCTGATACTTTCTCCACATGAGGCTCTCTACTCTGAGCACATTCTGCTTCTTATATTGTCCTTGCATAGCTACATGTGACCCCCATTTCGGGTCACATGACCCGTTGGTCTGTCTGGAATACTAAATATCACAGAATGCATTCTCTTTAAAGGACCAAGCCTTAGTAACCAGATTAGTAGTACTTCCACTTAAAGAGGTTGCCTTGTTCTCTGTTAGGTGGCTGTAAAAATTAGTAATCCTGTCTGTTCTGGGAGATACGAGATACCTGTTGTATGCTTTGACTGTACTGACAAATATTACATTTTCTGATGGGAATAGGAATGCAAAAAACATTACTGTTAAGAGTGAAATTGAGATCTTCCCTTCTCACAGAATAATGTTATAAATTATTTAAACATAAAAATGACAAAATGAGATGTCATAAGTAGAGCCCTGCAAGTCCATGAATATCTGCTGTAAATCCGCAGGTATCCACGTTCGTAGGTGTGGATATTGAAGTTCATGTGGATGTGGAAATAAATTTTGTATCTAGAACCCTTCATATTTTCAGATATCAGTGGGTATCCACATCCACGATGTCAACGTGGATATTCACAGCTTATTTTTGTGGATACAGATGCAGATACAAATTTTGCATCCGTGCAGGGTTCTAGTCATAAGGGGATGGAACAATGTTTCCCTACTCTTTATAACACTGGAAATGTAAAACTAAAATTTGCTTATCTGAAATGAATGCAGACTTGTTTGCTCTTCTAATTTTGCTCAAAAGTGATGAGCTGCTGGGGTTTTTTTTTTTTTGTTTGGGTTTTTTTTTAAAGAAAGTACAGTATTCTTTTTGGAGGAACAATGCACATTGTTACATGTATTTTACACAGATACAGGAGCTCAAATTTTTAGTTAACTTGCATAGTCCCTTAATAAATATGGGTATGTCTACACTTGCTCCCTATCTCGAGATAGGGATGCAAATGTAGTGTACCGAAATTGCTAATGAAGCGTGGGATTTAAATATCCCATGCTTAATTAGCATAATCGCGTCCGGCCACCATTTTGAAATTGCATTGTTGCAAAATAAAATGCCCCGTGTAGCAGCGTTATTTCGAGAGAAAACCCTTCTCTCGAAATAACTGTTACTCCTCATATTTAAATCCCGTGCTTCATTAGCAATTTCAGTACACTACATTTGCATCCCTATCTCGAGATAGGGAGCAAGTGTAGACATACCCTATAATTGTAACATGTTGTGTATTCTGAGAAAGGAAATACTAAGAATCCTAAAGCTATGTTGTTTATATTTGCAATAATGTCTTGCCTCAGATTTTATTATGCTTGGTTTACTTAGCACAGATGCAGCAGTGAATAGCAACACCAGCCCTTCCCAGTCATCCTCTATCAATGACATTTCATCCATGTCAACAGAGCAAACATTGGCTTCAGATACCGACAGCAGCATTGATGCCCTGACGGGACCCCTTGAAGGATGCCGATGATTAGCCAGGATTGGAGACGTAACATTGGGGGGAGGGGGAACCCTTGTTTCCATTGGCCTGAATTGCCTGTAAGTTAATGGAACCAAGTAGAGAAGCTCCATATTCTGCATGTTCTACTAAATTAATGCCTGTGTTTTACTCAGTTGTAGTAAGAATCCCTGCTTAATGTTGTAAAATGAAAGCAGTGTCTAAAGAAAAAAATTACAGTTTAGACATGACTATAGGCTTTTTTGTTTCAGCCTATTTCAGGTGAGCAGTTACAGTAGATATGAGTAAGCTGATGGACCTTCTGTCTTGTTCAGTAGACTTCTGTAACACACACGGTCAATACATTTTTGCATAGACTTAGCCTGCAGTGGATTTTTTGAATGTATAGTATCCATATAATTTGCTTAAATATGACTGCAGAAGTTTGTGCTTTTTAACTCCAGTATGTTTTATGTGTGTGTTACTTTACATATTGGACATGTTAGTACTGTATTCAAGGGGCAATTGTTCTTCCACATAGCACTTTTTTTCCTATTAAGCCCTTTCTCGTCTCACCTCACAATAATTCTGTATATCTTCTTGTAGAAGAAACAAACTTGTGACCTTCAAATAGCATAGCAATCATTTCATATTTTACATATGAATGCAACTATGCTTCTCTGAACGTCTTTTAGTTGTGTTTTAGTGGGAGATAGACTGGGTTAGCTTGATGAAGTCATGTCTCTTTAAATGAACGAAGTGCTAAATTATTTCCTTATTTTCTGGCTAATACATTATTTTGATTTTTATGAATAAAAACATTAAGAAACTACCCTTTCCCTACGTTTTCTTTCAAGAACAAAAAGGACTCCTGTGGCGCTTCTCCCTTAGTTACTATTTGTGTCTCAATGCAAAATCTGATAAAATGCAAAGACAGTGGGGAGCCTTGAAACCTAAGTGACCCCTGGAATAGTTGCACAATTTTTTTTTCTAATCTTCTTTATGGAACTGTTCTACAATATGAACACTTCTAAATTTTGATGGTCCTTTTGACTGACTTGACAACTGATTTTCTTAAATATTTCTTATATCCATAGAGCTAAACTCTACGTCCAAATTATAAACATTCTTTTTTTGTTTAAAAAAGCAATCTGTGTACATTTTTAACAAGGTACCCCAGGAGAGGAAGGCTGTTTGCAGTGAAGCTTTCTTTCAGTTTTAATAGAGGTTATCAATAGAGTTTTCAGATTTAAATAATATAAACATTGCCTCTTACATTGCAAAATATTTGAATTATTAGCAAGTGTGTGTGTGTGTGTGTGTTTGTGTGTACAGTAGAATAGTGCTTAAATTACCAAATATTATGCAGTTGCGTATTTGCAAACAAAACATGTTTGCTTTGAAACACACAAGTGTAAGAAATGCTTTGCTAAAGGATCTTTATGTATACATTTGTTATGATTAAACTATATAACTAAAATAGTAATGAAAAATGTCTAAGAAGACAAAACGTACTGCTTTCATAATAGCATTATATTTAGCTGTTATGTTCTCTTTAAATCTAAAGAGAAATCATGTGACTTTCTCACTGAACCATTACATTACAAAACTGAATTGGTCAGTGTACTATTTGGGAAAGGAAAAAGATTTGTCCATGATTTTGTATGCTCTTCATTATGATCTGCAAGGTAGAAGTTTTTCTATGAATGCAGTGTATCCCCATAAATGTTTTAAAATACTTTAATTTGCTGTAGATGTAAGTTTATTAGGAAATTGGACAGAAGTATCTCAGTGATATAACCTGTAGGAAGTAAATCTAGCATTTTGGTTTTTTTTTTTTAACAAGTACTTTTTTTAGATTAAAAGTACAGATAAGTACAGATATATTATTTATTATTTTGTTTCCAGTGAAATGTTCAAAATTTGCCAGGTTTTATTTTGTCATTAGAGTGAACCTGTGGTAAAAATGCTTATTGTGTTCTTACGCAATACAATTACTTCTTTATCTCTGTGTTTGGAGGTATTAATGTTCAAATACACCTAGCATATAGAATAAGCTCTGGTGATTTTAAATTATCTTGTGATTAACTTCCACTCTGTTCACTTAGGAGAAAAAAATTGAAGGTAGGCTCTCTCTCTTCCAGTGTGTTGATTAAAAAACTACTCGGTTTTTCCAGAGATGGCGTTTCTTTACTGATTGCATGTAGGATTAGCTATGCAGGCCAAGACTTTCAGAGATGACACGTGCTTTTTGAGGTACCTTTTTAAGGAGCCTAAATTTCAGAGGATGCAGGTTCAGGTTTTTTAAAATCTTGGCTTTATTGTTTTCAAAGAACTTTGAAATAATAGGATGAATGTGCAAAATGATGCAACTTATCACTGAGATTTCTTAAGAATTGCTTTTCCACTATTCCTGAGCCATAAAGGGCATGTCACAGTACTGCTGCATAGCAAATACAATTAAGCTACCTTAGTAATAACATAAATGAGTTATTAGTAAGTTATTGTTTGCCAGTATTGGTCTGGCCCTGTCTGTAAAAGTTCTTGCTGGATATTTTGATATCTATTAACATCTGGGAATGACCTGCTGGACTTGTCATTTTCAAGATTATACAGTGTGTTAAGCTTTCTATTAGTGATGCAAAATCCCAGATATCCAGCTAAACGGTTAACCGTTGAAACATTAGTTTAAGCGGGATCTGGGTAGGGGACCACTCCAGCCAGGCTGGAGCGGCCCCCAGCCCACAGAGCTCCTGCTGGGACAGGCTGCGGGCTCCCAGCCCCTGTGTGGTGGGGCTGAGGCTGCCACTGGCTCCCTGCTCCCACCAGAGCAGCCAGTGTCTGTGGCGGGCGGGGCTCCCCACAGATAGAGGCTGCTCCAGACCAGTTTAGTGTGATGCTTATTGATTAACCTTTCACATCCCTATTTTCCATCATCCTCTTTGAGTAAAACATCCTAAGATAAATTCTTCTCTTTTGTAACTGTTATTTCAGGAGTAACTTTCCCCACTAGATGGCTGTTTGGCATGCCTCAATGTCTGTATAAATTGATCATTCTGGATTCCACTCATAATTGCCGTTTTAATTTTTTACACTATAACAAGAATCATTTGAACGAGGAAGGGATTTTTTTTCTAATTTCTAGTCTAGTCTTGAAAATGTGCTCCTAGAATAAAAAGCGGCTGAGTTTGTGACCCTGTTTTCCCATAATCTTTATTATAATAAAAGATGGATCCGATTTTTAACACTTGTTGTAACAGAAGAAGTTTCTTGAAACTTCAGTTGACTGCAGATCTATAACTTTATTGGTAACATGCATGAAAAATAAGAAGCTTGCATATTATAAGAGGATTCTGGTATGAAAAGAAACAGTTGCCTATAAACTGAATTGTATCTGTCCTCTTGACTTTTCAGGAAGTTAAACGTGCAGCTGCATTCACAAAAATACATGCAGAATAGTACGCCCATTTTTTTTTGTGTACTTGCACACACAAATTGGGTATTTTCGTGTAGAAAATAGGCTTGCACTTCATGCACATTTGGAATATGCAGTTGCAGTCCTGACTCTTTGCAAATTAAGCTCTGTATAATTTACAGACTTGATTTTGCTGTCACACAAGAACCCCCATCTCTTATATGAAAACTAGTACTCATCTGTGTAATCTTGAGAGTAGTTTAAAAATTGAGAAATTAAGTTTACAGTGCAATAGGATAACTTTTCTTTCAGATGTAGATTATATATGATCTACATCTGAAAGTGATACAGGTTAAACCTCTAAAAATTTGGGACTTTGGCCTGGCAATATCCGTGCTCTGGCAGGACCACAGACTTTGCTGAATCAGAGAACACCAGTTGGCCAGGTTTAGAGGCTGGGCTAACAGTCAGGAATGCAGCCTTGGTGGCTGCATGCTGGCACAGTGGAGAGCACAGCCCTGGCTGAGGCTAGTGGTGGGGAGCACAGCCCCACCCAGGTCAGAGGCAGCAGGATCGGTGAGAGCGCAGCCCAATCCCCAGGGGAGATTGCAGCCCTGGAAGGACTGAGAGGAGCTGGGGAGGAGAGCCAACAGCCAGGGGTGGGAGGGAGAGGGAGTCTTGTCCTCCCCTGGTCCAGCAAACTCCATGGTTCGGAACAACTCAGGTCCCAAGGGTGCCAGACCAGGGAGGGCCTGTACAGTTGACCAGTTTTCTGCACTTCATGTTTAGCATTTATAAATGTATGTGTGTGAGAGGGAGAGTAAACAACCCAACTGAATCTGTAAACGTGAATGTTGCCTTTCTGTATGACAGACTCTACAGCCAATGTTAACACTGCTTCTCTCTTTCACACACACAGACACACACACACTGTTTAAAAATGTGATCAAATTTAGTTACAGTTCTTATACTTAACTGCTCACTTGAAAGTAGAAGAGGATAATGGTTCAGATTTAAGCACACTTTAATTATGTAAACACTGAGTAACTGAATGGCATTGCAGAAATGGAGTGATTTTAAAAGATGGGTTTCATTTTATTTGTGCTCATATTGCTTTTCCTCAAAAATATGACTGAACTAAGAAACCAACCATTTTGAAAGCTGAGTGAGCAGTCTGTAGAATGTGCTTTGAGGAAATTTTTGATATGAAAGATTTTCTTTTTGTTAGGTTTTTAAAAAACACTGTGTCAAAATAAGATTTGTCTGCACAGATCACATAAAATATACCATTCTAACCATTGTAAAAGCAAGCTTTTCAAATGTATTTAACCTGTTTCTGGTAAGGATTTAAACTTCCTTATCAAAGAAGGCAAGCCCAGATAAACTCAGGGTACGTCTACACTGCATGCTTATTTGGAAATAAGCTATTCCGGATAGTTATTCCAAAATAGCACGTCTGCACTGCAAGACAGCCTCAAAATTAGTCTGAGGCAGGTTTCTGTACTGTAAACATGCTATCTTGATTTAGAGCCTCCAGGAGGCACAGCGGAGGAATAACTTAGAATGGCCCTGGTGAGGGGCTATTTCAAAATATCAGTTGTGGAGCATCTACGCATGCCTTATTTCGAAATAGCTGTTTCGGAATAGGCGTTATTCCTTGTAGAATGAGGTTTATGGATTTAGGAATAAGCCGTCCGTTAGTTCAAATTTATTTTGAAATAACAGAATGGCCGTGTAGTTGCTTACATTGTTATTTTGAAATAATGCTAGTTTTCTCAAAATAACAGTGTAGCGTAGATGTACCCTCAGACTCCTCTAGAAATTGTTGACTAGTTGGTTGTGAAAATACAAAAACTTTAGGGACCAGATTGTTTTGGGGAATTGATGGTCTTTTAAATCCTAAGAGTGTGTGCTGGTTTATTCAAAATTACGTAAAAATATGATTCCTCCTTCAATTTATTAATCTTTTTTCTTAAAAAAAAAAAAAAAAGCTGTTAGATGGACCTCTACTTAATTTTAAATCATTTTCCATTTTGGATCTGGTTTTACTTGACTCTTGTCAAACGTATGATTTAGGAATAGCATGGGATTTAGAACTTCAGAATACAATTTATATGTTCATTGTCCAAGAGTGACCCATTTCAATATGGTAGAAGTGCGCTGTACTGATTTGGCATACATTGTAAGTTCCTAGAAAATTCCTCAGGTGCTCAAGTGCAGACAAATCTTTACTGAACTTAGTATCAAGTAGGCAGATAGGTTCAGTCTTCCAGCAATATAGTTTGTTTTGGGATGTTTCATTTGAATTGTGAAACTTTGAGTAGAAGTACTTTTAAGTGAAGAAACACTGAGCAGCCTTTGTCTGTAAGTGTTACTTATGTATAAAATGGATTCTGTGAGGGCTTGATGCTAAACTTAGTGATCCTGGATACTTGAATCCAGATTCTTTCCTGAGCTGAGCACTGTTTGGCTCACATTTTAATTTAACGTGTTGTGTGCACTTCCATCCAAATGCAGAATTTTGACTTAATTTTTTTTCCTATAGCTGATTGCCTGGTCTTGGTTATTTCATTACTTCTCCGTGAACGCCCTTGACTTCATTTGATATTGGGGATATGGCAGAAGTAAATGTATTCTGGTTCATTATCTTATATATTATTTTAGATTGTCCATCACATAATGCATATTTAGAAATCACTATAACTTACTACACAGCTCTATCAAATCAAACCTCCTCTTATGCCCACTTATGCATGCTGAAAATCTCTTGCGCTAAATGATGTTAATATGTTTTAAGAAAGCAGACTTTTCTCTTAATATTTGTATTAGAAGAAAATGGAGAGGCAACCAACCTTTGTGTTATCTAAGATGACGATATTTATTTTTGTAGCTATAATTCTGCATGAGGATTTCAATCCCACAAATTTGCTGTGTTTATATATAATCAAAACGTATACTTAAAAAGATCAAATACAAAATCAAATCAGAAGATTTTCTTTTGGGCTCTGTTACTGAATATGTGGTAAGCTAGTTTGGTCCTGAAATTCAAAAGCAGAATATTGAATATGTATTTAATATTTAAGATTTTACTCTGTCATATTGCTGCTTAATTTTTGAAAAGGTGCTTGCAGTTTTGCACAACAAAAAAGTTTTAATTGCAGCATTGAAGCACTTTAAGATTCTTCTAAACACAACCTTCACATTCTGTTTTTACATTGTTTTTGCATGTTAAAACTGTTTAATGTGTTGCAAACCTTGATGTTCCTTTGTGATCCTATCATTAAGGTTGAATCAGCATCATACTTTAAACATAAACTATCTTCAGAGATTTAAAAATTTGGGTTTACTTTTTTTAAATGGTTAACACTTAATGCACTATAAAATGTCAATTAGCAAGCATCATTTCCCCAGATCTAAAATGGTTTAATTAGCAGCATGGTTGCCCAGCCACTGGTTATATAGATGTTAGGGTTTCTTCATTCTAATAGCAGAATCAGCTAAGAACATTAGTCCTGTGATTGAAACCAGAGGCTATTAATGCATGCTATGATTCAGAGGAGGGCTGTTTTATGATCATGTCCATACTCCCTAATCAGGATCAAGGCTTTATTTTGATTGGTGCTGCACAAACACACACGCAGGCATAATTCCTGCTTCCAAGAAATTTATTCTGTGGAGAGTGGCACTGATCCTTCCAACAGGGATTAGAGGAGTATCATAATCTGGGAACAATAATCAACAAGAGCCTTATTTTCTTTTCTTATGTGCCATGTGAAGGCATGATAGCTGAGAAACAATGATGATAGTATTTTTGATCTCCATGTTATGGAAATGAAGCTAAAATTTTGGAGAATTATAGTAGCACATTGCATGTGCTCACACCTGTCTTATAAGGGAAAAAATGGTAACTTAAAGGTCATATATGTGTGCAATATTTTTGTGAATTTCAGATTCTTGGATTAGGGCTAATTTTTTTAATGAAATTGGCAAATTAACAATGTGGCGGTCACTTCTGGGTTTTTTAATATATTTATACATTTTCAAATGGCTGACTTATGTGTATGTAACTTTTTCAGATAAAATTCAGAAAAATTATTACAGTTTACATTTCCATAATAGGTTAATGCCTCTTTGGAGCCATTAGTTTATTGCAGGAGTAGGGAACCTCAGGCCCATCCCCAGCTTGCCTGGATCCAGCCCCCAAGCTCAGAGCCCCCTCTCCTCCCCCCCAGCACTGGTGCTCCAGTCCCCCTGCTGCCCACTGCAGGGCTGGAGCACACAAAAATCTTCTAGGCTGGGCCCCTCTAGACTCTGGTGGGCAATGGCAGTGTGGGGAGTATCTTTCTCCTCAGTTGGAGGCCATGGTAGTGAGGGTTTGGGTTTTTTTGTATGTATGTGCGCTTCTCACTTGTATGCAGCCCTGATTGATTTTTTTTTTTCTGTGGGTCAGCGGCCCCTGCCCCAAAAAAGTACCCCACACCTCGTTTATTAGATGAATAACATACTTCTAAAAATAAAACTCAGTGAATGTGTATCTCTTGTTATCATACAGAACTCTTTTTTTCAAAAGTGGTGTATCAGTCTTTCTTGCAAGAGGTGTGCTTAAATAGAGACAAACACAAAGTAATTTATAGTATGATTTGTCCAATACAATGATGCCTTTCTGGTCTATAGATAAAATTACAAGGATTTTAATAGATTCCATTTTAGGTTTTGAGCAAGAAAGAAATGAACACCAAATGCAGGTTCATTACATCATGTTTGTTTGTTTTTAAACTGCTTTTTATACAAACTGTCAAGTCCAGGAAATTCAGTCTGCAGTGACTGAATGTGTGGAAAATGAAGTATTAGCCTTAATAGAATTTCCTGGATTTTCCTGGTTTCAGTCACAAGCATAAGGTGATTGTGTTTGCTTAGTTTCAGCTGGTGTAATTTTTGTGAGAATGTTCTGTATAAGGTGTTTTTGATGTAGATATTTTAACACTTGCCTAATCAAATTTTGAAATTTTTTCTCTAAGAATTTTGTCAAAGTCTTCATTTGTGTTTACTCCCACCAAAATGTGCATGTCATTGGTCATTCCTACAGGTTTAGCAATTATCACAAAAAATAGCATCAAGCCCTAGCATATATCTTGTTCAGAGTTTATGGCCTTTATTTTAGTTCCATTATGGTGTGTTATTTCAGAACAGATGTGTTTTTAAGTCTAACTGTACAGATACATAAAGTGGCCTATTCTGCCTAATATGGGGTTGGGCAAGATGCAACTCAGGGGCCAGATCCAGCCTGCGGACTGCATCTGATCACTTTCTATTTATATCCTGCTACCCATGCCTAAGGATGTTAAATTGCTGTTATCTGGCTAATTGTGTAGTCGATACAATTTGTATTGTTGACTACATGATTAGTCAATAAGGGGCTGCTCTGCAGAGCTGCAACAGGGGTAGCTCCCAGAGCTGGCTGGAGCCGGGACTGAGCAGTCCTGGCTTGCACCGACTCTGGGAGCCACCCGGGCTGCAGCTCTGCATTTTAAATGTAGCGAGCCCGGTGGCTCGTCCTACAATTAAAATGTGGCGGCTCAGCATCTCGGACCAGTGTGAGCTGGGACTGCTCGGTCCTGGTTCATGCTGAATCTAGCAGCAGCCAGGGCTGACCGCAAACAGAGGCTGCTCTGGCAGCAGCCCCTGTTCATGGCAGCCAGGGCTGTCTGTGGCCAGGGACTGTTGCCAGAGCAGCCACTGTGGGCTGCCAGCCCCAGCTAGCATGAACAGGGGCTGCTTGGTGGCAACAGCCCCTATCCATGGGGAGGCCCAGCTCCCCACTGGGACCCCTGAGGACAGGGGCTGCTGACAGAGCAGCCACTCCTATCTCCCCTGCTACCTCTGAGAGAGGCAGCAAGGGATGGGGGAGATGGCACAGTGAAAATGGTGCTGGGGGGAGCTGGCTTTTCAGCCAGCTCCTCCCAGCACTGGCTCCTGTCTCCCCCCCATGCTTTTGCTGCCTCTTACAGAGGCAAAAAGGGGGGAGAAAGCAAGTAGTTAAATACTTCACTCAACTACCCGGTAAGCATAAGCTGATAGGATAGTTGAAGTAGTCAACTATTCGTTAACATCCCTACCCATGCCACCAAATTTCTAGGCAGTGGCTCAGGCAGCAGGATCCTATTTAAATGGCTCCCAGCTCCCAATCACAGCACTTCCTCAGCAGGGGTCGGAGCCTCAAGCCCTTAAAACTGCAGCAGCAACTCTGGGTGGCTGCCAGGCAATGTGTTAGTGATGGAGCGGTGAGCCCTTTGTTGTGTTTTTACTTCAAAGCCTCCAGCCCCAGACAAATCTTGGGGAGGCTAGTCCTCAGCCCTGCCCCTTCTGGAGGCGGAGCCTGCCCGTAACCACGTACCAAAATTCATGGTGGCCCCCCTGCAAAAATTATTGCCCACCACAGCCTGATACATTAAGATTTGATTGCCATATTTCATTCTTGATGCTTGTACAACAGGGAAATGGTCTGTGTAATGGTAATGGCTATTTTGTTTCGTGCTGGATTTTGGTTCAAAAACATTAAAATAGATATTTTACAGATAGCAGGTCACTCCTTGTTTTCAGACTTATTTCAAGGAAGCTGTCGCCTCATCTAAAACTTGGTTTCCTAAGTGTTTTTTTTAAAGTCTTATTTTAGAACATCAATACTAAAGGCACTTGTAAAATTTCAAATAAATATGTGAACTTAAAATATGTGAGAAGCCTGTTTTATTTACTGCAGCAATGTTGTCTTTTTTGCTTCAGTTTTCTTGCTTTGAAGTTACACATTTACTGTGAAATGTTGCACTAGAGAATTATTCATTTCCAATCATTTTGTAAAACAAAAATTAATTATTGTAAATTGCAGTTAACTAGTGGTTCTGAAAATGCAAACATTAATAGTATGAAACTCTAGTGAAACTGCTTGCAATGTTTTTCTCCTGATTAGCTAAAACAGCATGACATGTTAAGAGCAATTGGATATTATTTCCAGGTAGAAAATGTACAGTGAGACACAAATTGTAGTGATCAGTAATCAAGTACTCCTGGCAGCACTGTCTGCACAGTCCTGTACTTTGTAAAATATAAACCTTAATACTATTCAGTTTTAACTCCCATCACAGTTTATAGAGTTAAAAAGTACTTCTTCCAACTGGGCCTCCTTATAAATATCCAGAAATCTACCTTACAGCCTACCCAAAAGTGACAGCCAAAGCCGATCTCCCACTGCAACAATTCCAAACAGTATGCAACCTTATCAGGGGAGTCAAACATACTCCCTTCACCACAGCATGCACATATCTTCAAATGCTGGGACAGATGGCAGCCACAGCCATTGTCTTATTTCGCGAGACAGCATATGAGCTGCCTGTAGTCCTGCCTGTGTCGGTTGGGAACGTATACTGTCACAAACCTCGCGAAGCACCTCACACTCGCACTAGTAGTACTACAGTCTCTCAACTAGTGGACCTTTCCAAGCAATCTGCTAGCTGGTGTACCTTTCCATCGTCCAGATCCATCAGTAGTGATCACGACCGATGCATCACTTCTGGGCTGGGGTGCCCACTGTGGCATGAGAACGGTACCGGGCAGATGTTCTCAACTCGAGATGCACCTCCATATCGACATCCTGGAATTCAGGGCTATCCACAAAGCATGTGCTCACTTCCTTCCCCTTATAAAGGGCAGAACCATTCATGGACAACACACCCTTTATGTCAGGGCTACTCAACATGAGTCCATAGGCCACATGTGGCCCACGGCCTCTTTGCATGTGGCCCACGGTGCCTTGAACCGCCTCCTGGACCGCCAGGCTCCCTCTTTGCAGGGGCTCCAGCGGCAGTGCCAAGCCGAGCGCTGAGCTGCTTGGTTTTGAGCCAGGCTGTGTGCACAGGAGCTGCTAGCCAGTGGGGGGGGCAGCTGCAGCACACCTGCCATGTCTGCCACAGCGGCCGCATCTCCCCGCGAGCAGAGCCATCCCGCATGGCACTGACGTAAGCTGCGCCTGCGTGTGAGTGGGAGCTGCTGGCCGACCTGGGGGGAGGCGCGGCAGAGCATACCTGCCACATCTGCCAGAGCAGCAATGCCTCCCCATGAGCAGAGCCGCGCGGCACTGAGACAAGCTGCATCGGCGCAGGAGCTGCTGGCCAGTGGTAAAAGGCGGCGGCAAAGCAGGCCTGCCGTGTCTGCCACAGTGGCAGTGCCTCACTGAGCCAGGCCATGTCAGCACGTGCGCTGGAACTGCCGGGGGTGATAAGAGGCACATGACACGGCAGTGGCAGAGCTGGGCAGCGAGACAGTGGCAGAGCCAGGCAGTGAGGCCGGGGTGAGAGAGGTCTGTGCTGGGGCTTGGGTAGGGTTCCCGTACGTCCGTTTTTTCCCAGACATGTCCTTGTTTTTACATGTTAAATCGCCATCCGGACAGATTTTTTTTTAAAAGGCAAAAAATATCTGAGATTTTTTGCCCTGCAGAGGGGATCGGGGAGGGGGCAGTGGCACGTGCCTTCAGTGGAACATTCGGAGCTGCACGCCTGGACCATTCACAGCCTCTCTACGCATGGGCCCTAGCACCTGGAGGGAAAAGTGCATGGCTCTGGTGAGACCCAGGGCGTTACCCTCCACCCCACTAGATTTATGTCCTCAGCTCTGTGGGAGGGAAAGGGCATTGAGTTAGAGCAGGGAGGCTGGGGGTACCTGGCTTTGGGGGAGGGGCGGAGCATTGGATTGGAGCAGGAGGGCTGGAGGGTGCCTGGTTCTGGGGGAGGGCATGAGGCACTGGGTTAGAGCAGGGACCTGGGTGTTAAAACTTCTGACTTCTTTCCTTTCCTGTAGGTGGGCAGTGGGTCTGTTGGTTAGATTTGGGGGTTCCAAGTCTCTGCTCTGTGAGGACTGTGGGAGCTGGTGCTTGGTGGGGCGGGTAGGGGAAAGGAAGGGATTCTGGGAAGCAGGATTCCTGAGTTCCTTTTCTAGCCATGCCACTTCTCCTCTCAGTGCCTTTAACGTCACATTGATTCTACTTACATTTCAGTAAATATTGTATTGGCAGTTTTTGTTTGATTTATTGAAATTGTGAAGCCAAAACAAAAAAGTAGTCAATATAATGGTTGTCTGTTGATATGTGTTTTAGTAGTTAAATTCCTGGACTGTCATTGCTAATTAAAAGTGCTGTCATATGACTGAAAATCGGGTAAATATTACATTTTATTAATATCAGCAGATGTGACTTAAATGGGGCCTGCATGTTGTGTAGTCTTGTCTTAATCTTTGTATTCATGCCTGTTAGCATGAAAGTAGATATTTGCAACCGTGCTACAGTTGTGGCCCTCAGCATGTGCTGTGGGTATCATTATGGCCCCTGGAGCTTCCAGAGTTGTCGCCCTAGTCTATGTCATACATCAGTCGACAGGGGTGTGCCCAATCACTCTAACTATGTGCAGAGACAATCAGATTTTGGAACTGGTGCTGCAAGAACTGGATAACCCTAATTGCCACTTACATACCAGGCCAACAGAATACCATGACCAACAAAATGAGCAGACACTCCTTTGAGCAACACAAATGGAACGCAATCTCAGTGTTCTTCGAATTTTCTGAAAATGGGGATTCCCAATCATAGATCTATTTGCCACAGCAACTAACTGCAAATACTATGGAGGATTCTGTTCCTGAGCAAGTCAAGGCAGGAGATCGGAAGGAGACGCCTTCACCATTCTCTGGACCTCTCCCTTACTCTGTGCTTTCCCACCAATTCCCTTACTCTCCAGAGTAATCAACAAGATCCACTCTGACCGAGACACAATAATTCTGATAGCTCCCTATTGGCCGAGACAACCTTGGTTCCCTTACCTACGTCACCTATCAATAAGTCAATTGATTCCTCTCTTCATGAGTCCCCACTTGTTAATCTAGAACCGGGGCAAGACCCACCACCTGAGCATAAAAACCCAGAAACTCACAGCATAGCTTCTCCATGGTTCTAAAATGAAGAACTTAACTGCTCAGAGAGAGATAAACGGTTCCTAATAAATAGTTGACGTTCCTCCACAAGATACACATACTAAAACAAATGGAAACACTTTCACAAGTGGTATAGCATTCATCAGTTACAACCAAATACGGCTCCCATACCTACCGTACTGGAGCTCTTGATGGACCTCAGTGATACAGGCCTCTTCATCAGCTCGGTTCACGTCCATGTCTCTGCTATTATGGCTTTCCAAGAACCAGTCAACAATCTCTCACTCTTTGAACACCTGATGACAAAGTGCTTCTTAACAGACTTGCGGAAAACGTGTCCAAATTTACACCCACCTATACCACCTTGGCACCTAAATCTTGTACTTGACATGCTCACTTGGCCACTCTTCGAACCACTAGCCATGGCCCCACCACAATACCTATCCATGAAAGTGGCTTTCATAGTGGCAATAACATCTGCGAGACGAGTGGGCGAAATTACAGCCCTCATGACTCACCCACTATACGCTACCTTTACTAAGGATATGGTCATGCTCAGGCCTCATCCCAAGTTCCTCCCCAAAGTTATATCGGACTTCCAACTGAATGAGCCCATATATTTGCCCATATACTTTCCTAAACTTCACATCTCTCTGAGAGAATCTATCTTGCACATGCTAGATGAGCCCTCATGTTCTACTTAGAGAGAACCAAGGAGACCAGGAACTCAGACTCTTCATCTCTTTGTCCAGTCCCCACAAGGGCACAGCCGTCTGTGCACAGCTGATTTCCAAGTGGATTGCAAGCTGCAGATACTGTAAAACCTGCGCTATCCGGAACGTAAGCATCTGCAAAACTGTAGAAACCAGCAAATTTTTGATGCCAGGAAAAGCAAAAACAAAACAACAAGAACGAAAAAAAGGAAACTGGCCCTTTAAGTGCTCCTCAGATGTGCAGCATGTACCTGGAGGAGGGGCGAACGGCAGCCAGAAGCAAGCATCTCGGCTCCCCCGTGGTTCTTGGCACCCCCACCCCTCTGGCAGGCCATCTCTGCCTCCCGCCCCCCGGCTTCCACCTCCCTCACCAGGCTGCCTCTCGCCTCCCCCTCCTCGCGGCTAGTGGCCCCCCCCCTGCCCAGCAGGCCACATCCTGGCCCCCGCATGGCTCCCATAGGCCCCTCCTGTAAGCCCCGCACAGCTCCCGCCCCCCCCCCTCAGATAATCAGAATTTTTAGGTTACCGGGATGCCCTAATCCCTGGCCGTGCCAGATAACACAGTTTTTACTGTACATGGCTTACCAGCTTTGTGGAGAAGAACCACCACAGATTATTGGGGCACATTGCACACATGCAATGGCCACATCCGCTGATTTTCTACATAATGTGCCACTAGCAGACGTTTGTAGATCAGCAATATGGTCTTCCCATTATACTTTCGCACAACATTATGCCCAACAGAAAGGACCCATACCTACCACCACTCTAGCAGATGTGGTCCTTGCTTCTTCAATGCCCACCACTGTATGGTAGATACTGCTACTTAGTCACCCGAGCGGAGGACCCACAAGGACACCACTTGAAGAAGTTACTCATCCTGTGTAGTAACAGTGGCTCGTTGAGATGCTTTTTCCTGTGGATGTGCTCCACTACCCTCCCTTTCTCCCCTCTACTTGGAGACCTTTATTGGATTTCCAGTAGAAAAAGAACAGAGGGAGAATCACACTGCACGTGTATCTAACGGACAAAAACAGCATTGAAGTACAAGGAGAGAAGAGCCCAGTTAAAAAATTAAGCCAGGTGTGGTATTATGTAAAGCCTTGATGCGTGTGAAAAGATTGAAATTGCAGTGTTAAGACTAGAAACCAATGGAGAGTATTTAAGTAGGACATTGGGCACTGTGGTCAGAGATTAGGGAGTGTGTGGGGTGGACTAGATAGCATACACCTTTCTCACAAGTAAGGGTCTGTAAAGCCTTGCATCAACGATTTTACGGTTTTGAGCACTGAATGAAAGAGCCTGCTTCACTCGGTGCACCTATCAATGGATCATATAGAACAGGGGTTGGCAACCCCCGGAGCCGATTTTCCTTGGCACACGAGGTGGGAGCTGAGCCCCACCCATCCTCCCCCGGCATCCAGGAGCCTGTGCCACTGTTCCTCTTAATGTGCGCGCCTACGCGGCGACGCACCAAAAAATCTAAGCCCGCCCACCTCCACAGCAGAACTCACTTTTCTCCTGCTCTTGGAAGGTGAGTGTCATGGCTACTCCTGCTGATGGGGACAGGGACAGCGTGGGGCTGCATTGGAGAGGGGAGTGGGTGGGTTGAAGACCGGGGAGGTGGTGTGCTTAAAAGAAGCACACGGGATCTTTTTCAGGGGGATAAGGCAACATGCCACATTTATTGAGCATACGTAGATCAATCAATACTTTATCATATGCATATGATACATTACACTTATGCGCGCGCGCGCACACACGCACACTCTGTCTGTCTTGCTGTTACCAATAGTTGCTCCCCCTATCTACACTGGCCAGGTGAGTTAGATGGGGAAGGGTGGAGCTGGGCTGCTGATCCAGATCGATGCTCTGATGTTGACAAGACACAAACACAAGGTCCCCCTGCAAGATGCCTCATATTTATCCCTCTCATGCAGCCAGTAAGCCATCATTTACTTATTCAGTGAGATACTTGTGATGCCTTCTTTAATGCTGCTTCAAAGAGGGTCCTTCAGGCACTTGCTGCTTGACTCCCAAGGCCATATGTCCAATCTTCTTTTCAATGAGCTCACTTCACAAGTCTAATTGACTTTGGATCTGGCTCCCAGCCCCTCTCCACCCTTGCAAATGCTGCTGGAGGTGCTCACCTTTCAGGGCTTCTCCATTCACACCTCTTTTATTTCAACAGGACAATCAAGGAAAGGGGAGAGAGATATTTTACCCCAAGAAAAAGACATTTTCCTATTACTAAGGCCTATAACATAAAGGGCTTAATACAAAGTTTTTATGGAAAAGACTGGATACAAGGTTTCTCTTAATACAAGGGATTCTATAAGAAGGCTTACACAAAGAGATATATATATAAATAAATAAAAAGGACAAGATCTATCTATCAAAGGACTTACAAAGTTTCTCTTAATACAAAGTTATGAGTGTGATACATGGCTATATGGAAATGTTAGAGATTTATCCACAGAGGAGGCAGGGCGGGTTGAAGCCTCGCGTGGCCTGGAGACGGGAGAGGGAGAGGTTGATGAATCTGCGGACGGCTTGGGCACCAGGGGGGGTGGGAGTTGAAGCTGTGGGCAGCCAGGGAACTGGAAGGGGGGGGGTGTTGCAGTCACGGGTGGCCAGTGCTATGTTGGGGGTGGCCTGTTGCTAGGGCTGGGGCCGCATTGTGGGGCAGGCGGCAATTCGGGCCTAGAACATGTCGGATGGGCAAGTTGCTGCCATGCCATGTTGAAGCCACAGCAAGTTGAAGCTGCAGGCAGGCAGGTTGGGGACCTTGGTTGTTGAAGCCATGGACTGGTTGGGTACCGGACGGGGTCTGTTGAAGCCACAGGCAGCCTGGGGACCGGAGGGGAGTAGTGTTGAAGCTGTGAGCTGCCTGGGAATTGGGGGTTGGGAGCAGATGTTGAAGCCACAGGTGGCCTGGGAACTGGAGGGGGAGGTGTTGCAGCCGTGGGCGGCCAGTGCCATGTTGGGGGTCTGGCTGCTGCTGGGGCTGAGGTTGCATTGTGTGGCAGCCAGCATTTTAGGCCTAGAACACGTGGCAGCCAGGCGAGTTGCTGCTGTGTCATGTTGATGCCTCGGGTGGGTTGGCAACTGGAGGGGGAGTGTTTGCAGCCGTGGGTGGGTTGGGGACTGGAGGGAGAGTGTTGTAGCCATGGGCGGGTAGGTGGGTTGCTGCTGCTGGGGGTTGGATATATATCACATATCCTGAAAAAAACCTATTGCTCTTTGCATATGCATAGTACTGACTGGCTTGTGTGCTGCTTAAAGTATCAAACTACGAGCCTGAGATCAGAGAACTCAGCAAGGCCAAGGATCACACTAAACGGTAAGCTCTGCATCTTAATTTATTAATGAAGCTGCTGTAAGTAGGACTATTATTGACTTTTAAAAGTATCACCAGCACTGGGACCCATATGTAAAGGTGAATAAGTCAAAACTCAGCACTCCACCTCTGAAAGGTCGAAACAAAGTGTGCAGCACTTTAAAGACTAACAAGATGGTTTATTAAGTGATGAGCTTTCCTGGGCCAGACCCACTTCCTCAGATCAAATTGTGGAAGAAAATTGGCATGACCATGTATACCAAAGGGATACAATCAAAAAGAGTGAACGCATATAAAATTGACAAATCAGATTTTAGAACAGGAGGTGGGGTAGGGTGCGGGGGGGAGGTTAGTGTCTATGAGATAATGATATTAGGGGTGATAATTGGGGAAGCTATCTTTGTAATGGGTAAGGTAGTTATGGCTGATTTAGAACAACATTTCCTCAGATCCCATCCCCTTTTACCCTTCCTCTACTTACGCTACATCAATGACATCTTTATGATCTGGACCCATGGCCAAGAAAGATGCATTCCACAGAGACTAACAACCTACACCCCACCATCAATCTCAGCCTGGACCATTCTACACGAGATCCATTTCCTGGATACCACAGTACAAATCACCAATGGTAAATTAGATACCACTCTCTACAGAAAACCCACTGACTCATACAGTTACCTACATGCCTCCAGCTCCCATCCAGAACACACCATACGATCCATCATCTATAGCCAAGCCCTTAGATACAACTGCATCTGCTCTAATCTCACTGACAGAGACCAGAAACTTCAGGATCTCTACCAAGCTTTTGTAAACCTCAATTACCCACCCGGGGAAATAAAAAAACAAATTGAAAGAGCCAGACGAATACCCAGAAACCATCTACTTCAAGACAGACCCAAGAAAACCAACAATAGAACACCACTTGTCATCACCTATAGCCCCCAACTTAAACCCCCCAACTTAAACCCGTCCAACCGCATACAAAGGAATCCAATGCACCAGGGAAGGGCAGACAAATAAGCAGTGGCAAATTTTTAAAGTGCTTCTACACAAATGCTAGGAGTCTGACTAATAAGATGGGTGAACTAGAGTACCTAGTATTAAATGAGGAGATTGACATAATAGGCATCACTGAAACCTGGTGGAATGAGGAAAATCTGTGGGACACAATCATACCGGGATATAAAATATATCGAAAGGATAGAGCAGGCCGGGTGGGTGGCGGAGTGGCATTGTATGTGAAAGATAATGTAGAATCAAATGAAATAAAAATATTAAGTGAATCAACATGTTCAATAGAATCGCTATGGATAGTAATTCCATGCTCCAATAATAAGAAATTAGCAGTAGGGATATATTACCGACCACCTGACCAGGACAGCGATACCGACATTGAAATGCTGAGGGAGATTAGAGAGGCAACCAAAATAAAGAACTCTATAATAATGGGGGATTTTAATTATCCCCATATTGACTGGGTACATGTCACCTCAGGAAGAGAAGCAGAGATGAAAATTTCTCAATGGCTTAAATGACTGCTTCTTGGAGCAGCTGGTGCAGGAACCCACAAGGGGAGAGGCAATTCTCGATTGAGTCCTGAGTGGAGTGCAAGATCAGGTCCAGGAAATAACCGTTACAGGACCGCTTGGGAATAGTGACCATAATATAATAACATTCAACATTCCTGTGGTGGGTAGAACACCTCAGCAGTCCAGCACCCTGGCATTTAATTTCAAAAAGGGGAATTACACAAAAATGAGGAGGCTAGTTAAACAGAAATTAAAAGGCACAGTGACTAGAGCCAAATCCCTGCAAGCTGCATGGAAACTTTTTAAAGACACCATAATAGAGGCCCAACTTAAATGTATACCCCAAATTAAAAAACATAGCAAGAGACCTAAAAAAGTGTCACCGTGGCTTAACCACCATGTAAAAGAAGCAGTGAGGGACAAAAAGGCATCTTTTAAGAAGTGGAAGTCCAATCCTAGTGAGATAAATAGAAAGGAAGATAAACACTGTCAAATCAAGTGTAAAAATGTAATAAGAAAAGCAAAAAAAGATTTTGAGGAACAGCTAGCCAAAAACTCAAAAAGAAATAACAAAATGTTTTTTAAGTACATTAGAAGCAGGAAGCCTGCTAAAAAACCTGTGGGTTCCCTAGACGATCGAACTATAAAAGGCGCAATCAAGGACGATAAAGCCATTGCGGAGAAACTAAATGATTTCTTTGCTTCAGTCTTCACGGCTGAGGACGTTGGGGAGATTCCCAAATCTGCACCGTCCTTTGTGGGTGATGAATCTGAGGAACTGTCCCGGATTGAAGTGTCATTAGAGGAGGTTTTGGAACAAATAGAAAAACTTAATGTTAACAAATCTCCGGGACCGGATGGCATTCATCCAAGGGTTCTAAAAGAACTCAAATGGGAAATTGCTGAACTATTATCTGTGGTTTGTAACCTATCCCTTAAATCGGCTTCCGTACCTAATGACTGGAAGGTAGCCAACGTGACACCAATATTTAAAAAGGGGCTCTAGAGGCGATCCGGGCAATTACAGACCGGTAAGTCTAACTTGAGTACCGGGCAAATTAGTCAAAACAATAGTAAAGAATAAAATTGTGAAGCATGTAGAAGAACATAATTTGTTGGACAAAAGTCAACATGGTTTCTGTAAAGGGAAATCCTGTCTTACTAATCTATTAGAGTTCTTTGAAGGGGTTAACAAACATGCGGACAAGGGGGATCTAGTAGATATAGTATACTTAGATTTTCAGAAAGCCTTTGACAAGGTCCCTCACCAAAGGCTCTCGTGTAAATTACATGGCCATGGGATAAGAGGGAAGGTCCTTTCTTGGATTGAGAACTGGTTAAAAGACAGGAAACAAAGGGTAGGAATAAATGGTAAATTTTCAGAATGGAGAGGGGTAACTAGTGGTGTCCCCCAAAGGTTGGTCCTAGGACCAATCCTGTTCAACTTATTCATAAATGATCTGGAGAAAGGGGTAAGCAGTGAGGTGGTAAAGTTTGCGGATGATACCAAACTGTTTAGGATAGTCAAGACAGAAGCAGACTGTGAGGGACTCCAAGAAGATCTCACCAAACTGAGTGATTGGGCAACAAAATGGCAAATGAAATTTAATGTGGATAAGTGTAAAGTAATGCACATCGGGGAAAAATAACCCCAACTATAGGTACAGTATGATGGGGGCTAATTTGGCTACGACAAATCAGGAAAGAGATCTTGGAGTTATCGTGGACAGTTCTCTGAAAACTTCCACACAGTGTGCAGCGGCGGTCAAAAAGGCAAATAGGATGCTAGGAATTATTAAGAAAGGGATAGAAAATAAGACCCAGAATATCTTACTGCCCCTGTATAAAACTATGGTACGCCCACATCTTGAATACTGTGTACAGATGTGGTCTCCTTACCTCAAAAAAGATATTTTGGCCTTGGAAAGGGTTCAGAAAAGGGCAACTAAAATGATTAGGGGTTTGGAACGGGTCCCATATGAGGAGAGGTTAAAGCGACTGGGACTTTTCAGTTTAGAAAAGAGGAGACTGAGGGGGGATATGATAGAGGTATATAAAATCATGAGTGGTGTGGAGAGGGCCGATAAAGAAAAGTTATTTATTAGTTCCCTAAATAGAAGAACTAGAGGACACCAAATGAAATTAATGGGTAGCAGGTTTAAAACTAATAAAAGAAAGTTCTTCTTCACACAGCGTGTAGTCAGCCTGTGGAACTCCTTGCCAGAGGAGGCTGTGAAGGCTAGGACTATAATAGAGTTTAAAGAGAAGCTAGATAATTTCATGGAGGTTAGGTCCATAAAAGGCTATTAGCCAAGGGATAAAATGGTGTCCTTGGCCTCTGTTTGTCAGAGGCTGGAGAGGGATGGCAGGAGACAAATCGCTTGATCATTGTCTTCGGTCCACCCTCTCTGGGGCACCTGGTGCTGGCCACTGTCAGCAGACAGGATACTGGGCTAGATGGACCTTTGGTCTGACCCAGTACGGCCATTCTTATGTTTTTATGTTATGTTCTTATTATCAATAACCTACAACCTATACTTGAACAGGATACTATACTCCAAGAGGCTCTGGGAGACAGACACATAGGGTGCATCTAGACTACACGTCTCCATCGATGGAGCCATGTGAAGTAGTTTACTCGACATAGTCAATGAAGCGGGGATTTAAATAATCTCTGCTTCATTAAAATAAAAATGTCCGCCGCGCTGTGCCGACAATCAGCTGATCCGGTACAGCGCGGCAGTCTAGACACAGTGTGGTCAGCAAGGGAAGACTTTGTCGACCGCTCCGGTAAACCTTGTTTCACGAGGCATAGCTGAGTGGTTGACAAAGGCTTCCCTTGTTGACCGTGCTGCGTCTAGATTGCCGTGCTGTGCCGGATCAGCTGATTGTTGGCACAGCACAGTGGCCATTTTTATTTTAATGAAGTGGGGATTATTTATATACCCGCTTCATTGACTATGTCGAGTAAACTACTTCACGTGGCTCCGTGGACAGAGACGTGTAGTCTAGACGCACCCATAGTCTCCTATAGACAATCACCTAACCTCAGGATTATTCTTACCACCAACCACAGGACATACCACACTAACCCTTCAACTTTCCCTTGCAACAAACCCCGTTGCCAGCTTTGTCCACATATTTACTCTGCTGACACCATCATTGGACCTAACCACATCAGTTACAAGATCAAGAACACACATTCCTGTTCATCCAGAAATATAATTTATGCCATCATGTGCCAACAGTGTCCATTTGTTATGTATATTGGACAAACTTCTCAGACACTTCGCCAAAGAATTAATGCCCACAAATCAGACCTCAGACAGTTTCACAAAGAAAAAAAAGTTTCTTGTCATTTCAACCAGACTGGGCGTTGTCTCAACGACCTCATTACATGCATCCTGCTTCAAAGAGACTTTAACACAAGACTTCAAAGAGAAGCCTCTGAACTGTCATTCATGCTTAAATTTGACACTTTACAAATGGGCCTTAACAAAGATGCTAACTCTTACCCATTACAAAGATAGCTTCCCCAATTATCACCCCTAATATCATTATCTCATAGACATTAACCTCCCCCCCCCACCCTCCCTCTGTTCTAAAATCTGATTGGTCAATTTTATATGTGTTCACTTTTTTTGATTGTATCCCTTTGGTATACATAGTCATGCCAATTTTCTTCCACAATTTGATCTGAGGAAGTGGGTCTGGCCCAGGAAAGCTCATCACCTAATAAACCATCCTGTTAGTCTTTAAAGTGCTGCATAGTCCTGTCTTTTGTTTCAGCAAAACCAGACTAACACGGATACATCTCTATTACTATTCTGAAAGGTTGGTGACCCCTGTTATAGAATGAGGCTGTGTTGCAGTGAGAGGTTCTGCATCGGCACTTCATTCCTGATCTCAAACTTGTTCTTTCCTTTTCGCAGAACTAAGGTTTATTTTCAGAAAGGTTTATGCTTCATGAACTGACCCGCGTTCAAATACCATCCAACTGATAGCCGGTGCTCCCTGTCTCCAATGAACAATGTTCCTCAGGTCTGAAGATTATTTTCATTCTCTTATAACTTATGATGACAATACTCGTACTCCCTCATGCAGTGCACATATTATGAAATCAAATGAAATGAAGTAGCACTTCTATGGACTCTTGAGTCATTCCATCAGTGCCTTCATAAATCATCCTGCATATGCACCTATACATTAAAATACAATTTGACCCAATGTACACATACACACAGAGTAAGGCTTTGGGATTTGTTTGTTTTTAGCCCTTATGACATGATTCAGGCAAACATGATTCCGCTCCCTCCCTCCCCCCCGCTTGTACAATCAAAAATATGCACATTGGGCCACTCTCCCTGATAAATCTCAAGCTTTTATTGCCTCCAGGTGAAGCACAAGAGAAGCCTTTAACTGTCACACTTCATTTCTTCTCTTCACATGGGAGTTGTGTATCTTTTTTCACTGCAAAACTGAACTGTGTATGCTCGAGCTTTCCGAAATATGTGCCCTTGGATTGAACACACAGAACTTCAGTTTGAGAATTAAGTTTGAGAAAGTTAGGAACTAAGAAACTGTATAATAGAAATTCTTGTGGCCCTTAACTCCAGACATCACCATATGCTGAAAGTAGGTCCCAATGCAGCAAAGTAGTTAGGTAGGTGCTGTAAATAAACACATGAATAATCCCAGTTCTAGTTAGCAAAACATTGAAGTGTGATTATAATTAAGTAATTTGGTGAATACAGATCACACTGACCAATTGGGTATTTGGTTTTCTTTAAAATGTTTACTTTTTGCAAAAAAAATCTTTTTTCTATTGATTTGAGCTGAAAATGGCATGTATCGCTTGAGACCTCATTATCTGAAAAATATCCAAGTAGCATTAGTTTCTTTCCAAATAGACTAGCTGGTGACCAAATAGATTTAAAAAAAAATCAGGGAGGTTTATTTTACTTAATTCATCTGAGTAAGTTTCTTTAAAAAATTGACAATGGTAAGGAATGTTCAAAAAAGGGAATTTTCTTTCTGTATACTCTGTTTTTGGCAGAAACCAGCTGGAATTGCTCTTTCATTCTGAACAGAGAAAAACAATTGTCTGACTGGTACTGAGGAGGAGGAAAAATGCAACTAGCCGTAGGCACTGAAATGACTTACAAAAATGGAGGACATATTTGTAATACAATGTCACTCAATTATGTATTCTTCTTGTCTCTTAAAACTGGCAATCAGTAGCCATAAATACGTAATTTATTGATTGTATCCCATCATAACACAGGCCATCAGATATCCCAGTGTTCAGAATATAAACTATGTTGATTATTGTTCTGGTTTTGCTTTTGGAAAATTCAAGTTTTTAAACTCTTCTTTGACATGCATCTGAATTGACCTTGGTTGCTCATTAGTTGGTGTTGATGCTAGTGACTAGAGAAACTATATTGGTAATTTACAAGTATAACTGTAATATGGCTGTTTGGTTAGTTACTCTGTAGCTGGGGAAATGGATAGACTGAAATATAATCAATTCTGCTTCTCATGGGTTCAAATAAAGATTTTTTTTTTCTTCCACTCAGTGCTGATGTGACTTATTAGTGTGCTGTTCTCATTGCAGTTTTTGGATTGTCTGAACAAATAGAAGATTTTTATATGAGCAGGCAAAAATAATTTAACAAAACTTTCAAAATCAGATTTACGCTATTAAAAGTTAATAATAGGCATTACTTACTTGGTTTATTAAAATGCTGCAATTCTATCCTGTTTGTATTAAAAGTTTAAAGAAGTTTAATTTTATTACTAAGCTTATTTTAAGATTCAGAATCTAATTTCTGCATTGAAATGAGTAACCATTTAATCAAATATCAGCTCTTTTTCAAACTGATCTAGTTCATGGATTTAAAAACTTTGAACAATTTTCGCTCTGTCTTCTTCACATCATTTGTTAATTCCCCAAAGGTATCAAAAAACTCTTCCATTTCCCTTTGAAGCATTTCATTTCTTCTTTCTGCATCTTCCCGGGCCCTTTCTGCATTTCGCATTTTAATCTCCACCAGACTGTACCACTTCCGCTGCTGACCCAGTTTTGAATGTAGATCCTTAATCTCTGATTGCAGCTCTTTGTTCCGCTGCTCCAGGCTGTTTGAAAGATAGACACTGCAGTTTACAGGGCTCTTTTTTTTTCCTGTCACCATTCATGAGAAGCCTAAATTTATAAAAAGCATTTTGTTTTAAGTATGTGATGCTATAAATAGGAGTGTCTAGAGAGGCACTTGGAATCTCCAAATTAGACTATGTTGAGTTCCCTTTCAGCTTGTTGCTAATGCACTTCTCTCCCACCATTAATAATTTGTCCAATTTCTGCAGCTCAGTGAGTTAAAGTACCAATCCTGCTCAGAAAGTAGTCTTTTTTCCTTAAAGGTAAATGCAATTCTCCATTTTATACTCATGCTGGTAAACCTTAAATTGCAGTGTCAAAAAGCAATTTTGCATTTTTTTTTTTTTTTTTTTTGCACAAAGACCTACCTGTTTTACTTAGATTGTGTGCAATTCCACTAATATTAAGAGTTATGGAAGAGAGGGGCTATAATCAGGGTATAGTCTTCACTTAGAACCTATATGCAAAATCACTTCCACAAACAGTTGGATTTTACATCAGATTTCAGTGGAATATCATAAGTATTCAGGATGCTTGTACACCCTCTGTATTTAACACTGAAAAACTTAACAGCTATCAAAATTTGCATTTCCAGACTCTTGTTGTTTAACTGTTAACTTTTTGTTGCTTTAACTTGTGCTGGAATATTAGATATGTGAGAACTGTGTCATTCACATGTAATAGGCCTCTACAGTGGAAATCGCTACACCTGTTCAACAGCAAACACCAACACAACCATTTTTAGAAAAAGAAAATTAGAATACCAAATTAAAATGGCAAGGGAGAGTTTAAGCAGAAGGTAGTAAAGATAGAACTAAAAAAGGAACAGCTTTTTTTATTTTCCCACCCACCTCTTATTTAATCTTTTATGTTACTCAACATAAAAGATGATGTGTTTAAGACCTGTGATATTTTTGTGTCAGTTGTATCATTTACTTTCCTTTTTATTGTAAGGCTAGAGCTGCATAATATACGGCAAGGCAATGTGTGTATCTAATTGCCTTTAATTGCATTCGTCTGAAATGCTGAGGCTTCTTCAGTGCTGGGCAAAAAATATTTTGTATTCGTTTACTCCAGAGGTGGTGTCATCTTAGTGTTTGCAGGGAATAAATGTATTAAACGGAATTGTTAAGCCTTTGAAAATGGGACTATCCTATGAAACTCAAACTTGCAAAAATATTCAGTATTGGGCAAGATTCCATTTGTTCTCTTTTATTCTGAGGGAAAAAGAAATGTCTCCAGTTGCAAGTCACTAACATTATGTCAAGGCATTTCACAGTTTATCTAACTATTCAATTTGGATAATTGATCTGAAATCTTAAGGTATGGACAATTTTTTGTAAACGGGCAGCACTGTTCAGCTAACTGAGTGCAGACTTAGGAGCTGCTTCATTCTTATTCCACGTCTACCTTTGACTCACTAAGCAGCCTAAGGTAGATTACTTTCATATCAGGAAACTGAATGGGGAAAAAGTAGGGTAGTACTTGCCAACTTCTCCATTGAGCTGTTGCAAAGAATTTTCCTTTTATGTTTATAAAGCTCTGTGCCAGCACATAATGTTGTTTTTGTTCATATTGTGTCTTATTTTCCCCAAACCACTCGCCCCTGCAAATTACAGCTCTTCACCCTGGGTCGGGGCGGGCGGGTGGGAATTCTACAGTAGACTACACATGTTTTTAAAAAATCTTCCAGTTCTCCAAGAAATTTTAAATGCTTTGAAAATTTCCGACCAGCTCAGATGATATTGCCTTCTGTTAATTTTAAATAAGTGCCATTAGCCTAAACTGTAACATGAATCAAATCTGGTCTCTTGCAAATATTGGATAGTGAGAAACATTCACCATAAAATGTGAACAATCCTTACTTCTATTGCAATAATGTCTAAAGACACTAGTTGGGTCTCTCTGCCTTTTGGCAGGAGGCAGAGTACGTACAAATGAACACACACACACACACACACACACACACACACACACACACACACACACACACACACACACACACACACACACACACACACACACACACACACACACACACACACACACACACACACACACACACACACACACACACACACAGTCCCTGCCCCAGGAAGTTCATAGTGTAAGATCCCTTACCTTGTAATTTTAGCTTCATACTCTGCCTTTTGCCTGGACATCTGCTTCTTCAGGCTGAGAAGATGGTGCTGCAATGAAGTTGAATTTACTGAGAAGTCATTGGCAGTAGGAGATTCTTCACAACTGTTGTCTGCTGGGCCATATCCCAAGCTTTCCTGGAGCCCCAAAACATTGGAAATGGAGGTGTTAGTTTCTTGGGACTCTTCTGGGCAGGTAGACCTGGTTAAATACCTTGAAGTCGTGTTTTCTTCAAACATAATTTCAAATTGAGATCTAGTCCCTGGCGGTCTAGGTCTTTGCTTATGCCCTACTGGCTTTCAAAAAAGAATCAGTTGCATTTGATTATAGAAGAGAGCTTGTTTTCATGCATCTGCCTCACTCTGTACTGTGAAACTTTTCTTCCTCACCACAGCTGTTTGAAGCTTTTCAAATACTTGGAAATAGTCCATTTTGTTGGAGCCTGGGTCTCGTTTCAGTCTCTGATTTTGTTTTTGATATGGAATGGGTGGTGTCTCAGGTCCACTATGCGCATGGCCTCATTGTGCTGGCTTGTTCTTATCCCCACGAGACACCGCCTCTTTTGTGCACCCTCCATCTTTTCTGCGTAGTTTGAATGACATCTGTGGGTGGCACATCGCATAGCTGTCTGCATTGCTAGTTGCATTCTTCTCCGATAAATCTTCTGCCATGGTAATCTTGGCTGTCATTAACCCAGGGCGGAAGGGGATATCTGGTCTGTATTCTACAAATACAAGGCTTCCTATGTTCCATGTTGCACAGATTAAGGAAGAGGCATGTTAAATCTGTTTTGGATGCAGTGTGTCTAGCCAGCCTGGCGTGAGAAAAACTGCATGAATGGAAAACAGCTTGCTATGCTTTTTGATTACTGACATCAACTGTTGCATATTTTAAAGGAAGCAGAGGGCAATGGTTAAAGTAAAATGGTTCAGTCTCTCCACCACTATTGTATCAAGGACTCTGAGGTCAAGGAAGCTTTAGGGCCCTTTGTCTACTTACAGTTCAGTTCCAGTTGGAAAAACTAGCTAACATGCATACAGTTTAAATAGACATTTATTTTAATGGCATTTTTTCAGAGGATACTCAAGTAAATAAAGTACAGCTTCATTTTTTCTGGTTAAGTACAGCAAATTTAAACAGGAGAAAAAGAAGCTTGTAATTACAATTAAAATAAAATATATTTAACTTTTTAAAATTAAATCAGTTTAATGATTTGGAGAGCCTTTTCCCTCAGCCATTTGGTACAAGGAACAAGGTGAAGTTTGAATAGTGGGTGAAGCTATTAGTGTAAATACCAATACAAATAAACTGTAGAAAACTGGCAGAAAGCTGGCTCAGCTCCACTTTTAGTTTTCTTTTCAGGATTTCCCACTATCCATGCTGAGTTCCTCTTTCTGATGTTCTTACCATGTTTTCTGTTCCTGACTCAAGAGTTTATATTTTTTAAACAAAAATTCTCTGACAATGATGTACTCAAAATAAAGGCTACTCCACATATACTTTAAAAATATCTGTTGAACCTGATGCTTTCATGACTAAGTATGTCCGGCTGCTAGGTTATCTCACTTATTTTATGAAAATGCGATATCCTAAATTTACATGTTAAATTTAAAAATGGTACATTAGTCCCACAGGAAGATATAACATTGAAAACTGGTCCCCTTTTGCTATAGAAAAACTGGCCATCAGTAGGGATGTAACTGCTTAATTGGTAAGCATCACCAGCCTGGCTGGGCCCACTGTGCGGAGAGGGGAGGCGCTTCAGCCTGGCCAGGCTTGCTGCAGCATGGGATCCCGGTTAAGTGTTTAAACATAACATTTAACCAGTTAACTGATTAAATGGGATTTTACATCCCTAGTCATTACCTTTCTGTTAGGCTACCTAGTCCAGTGTTTCTCAACCAGTGGTACGAATACCCTGAGAAGTCTGGGGGGCATGTCAACATAACTGAAATTTGGAGAGAACTGAATTTTTAAGTTTTACACGTTTTATTATTTTTGTACTTTTTACACCCAAAAATGTCATCGCCCACCTGGCTACGATTAAGTTGTTTGAACACATGTGTTGCAATGGTAGAAAAAAGTGTGTGTGTGTGTGTGTGTGTGTGTGTGTGTGTGTGTGTGTGAAAACTGGAGGTACTGGGGGTACTTAAAATTTTTTTTAAAGGGATACTTTATTAAAAAAAGGTTGAGAAACTACTGGGAAACTTTGTTACCTTGAGTGATGCTACCAAATGTTTATAATCCATGTAATATAGCGGGAACTCTGCATCCTTCTTGGAATTTTTCTTTTCCTCAGACCTGTAAAAGCATCTGGATGAGGCTCATACAGCTTTAATCAGATAGGAATATGGTTTTGATTGATTTGGGCTGGCTTAGTGGAATTTGACTACAATTCCCAGCCCCCACAACGGCAGACTTCAGCATCCACTAGCCATTGTGAGTTTTAAGTTTCCCCCTTTTCTCATGTGAATAATACACTATTATTCATCACATTGTGCCCAAAGCTCTGCTAGGGCCCTTGCAGAACATAAAAAGTAAAAGGGACTTTTGAAATTTTTACTCTAAGCCTCCTCAGAAAACAGTCCTTAAACTTGAACAAGCACCGAATATTCACTAAAGAAGCCTCGTGATTATTGGCATAAGAAGAATCAGCAGAAATAAGAACTATACACATATTGATGACAAGAAATCTGCTGACTGAAGGAGTGAGAGCCACAGATTCTGTTTTGCAGAAGGAAAGAACTGAGTAAATAAAACTGCAGTTGCTACCAAACCAAAGTCTTTAATATTCAAGAGACCTTTTTTTTCCTCAGAATAATGTAATTGCTTTACACACATTTTATGTTTCATAAATAACAGATGGCTGAAGTCTCTGAAGAATTAATTTTCTTATCTTTTATGATAAATTACTTTCTGACAAAAAAGGGGAGGAGGGAGGGAGAGAGACAGACAACTGTGAAGAGTACCAGCTGTTACACAGCTATGAAAGACCTTCCTCTTTTCATTTAAATGTAGAATTTCTTGTCTCACATTCTTTTAACACAGCGGTTTTCAAATTTTTTTTTCTCATGACCCAGTTGAAGAAAATCGTTGATGCCTGTGACCCAACATCATTTGACTGTAGTGTGGCCTCTGGGGTGGGGCTGAGGAAGGGAGCTTTCTGGTGTAGAAGGGGGCTCTGGCTTGGAGGGGGAGGGGTCAGGAAGGGCTTACTTTGAGCTGCTCCTGGTAAGCGGTACAGTGGGGGCATCCTTGGCAGCCTTCCTGGTGCACAGCCCTATCCAAGACATCTATAGAGCCTCAACGGGATTCCCTTTCCACACATTCGCGGTGCATTGTTCCATCACTCAGCAAGTCGGAGACAACACGGGGTTTGGCAGAGCTGTGTTGCAATCTACACATCAGTGGACTCCTACCGGCCTCTGTTGGTACTGTGTGGAAGTCACCTACTACAGAATGGACATGTGCAAGCACTCCAAGGAAAGACAGTTACTGGTGTGCTTTGAGATGTGTTGCTCATGTCCATTCCACATTCTAACCTCTTCTTCCCCCCCCCCCCCCCATTGGAGTTTCCTGGCAAGAAGAACCAAGGCTACCGGGAGCCGGTGGTGCCCCTTATACCGTAGTATGTGTGGGATGTTCTAGAGGATACTACAGAAGGAAAAACTTCCAGCACAGGGCATGGGGCGAGCACATATACCTAATATAGAACGAACATGAGCAACGCGTCTCAGAGAACAGCAGTTATGGAAAAAGGTAACAGCCTTTTTCCTGTGTTTTATATAGCATTTTTGAACTGTTGTTGGTCTGTATTTTGGTAGCACCTAGAGGCTGCAAGCCCCAGTGCACTAGGTACGGTACATACCTGTCTCAGCTGCCACTAATTAGCCAGGATTGCTGACTCTGCAAGAGCTGCCTCTCCCCTTCCACCAAGCTCTTTCACCTGCTGTATCACCCCTGGCTCTCTCTCCTGACCTGGAGGTGGAGAGACAACCACTCTTCCACTGAGCACAGCAGGCTGCTGGTCTGACCTTGTTGTGCTTCCCCTCTCCCCCCCCCCTCCCCCGCACTCCTCCCCTCCCCTTTTTGGGAGGAGTGTGTGGAGGGCTACTGGGGTTGTGGCAGGCAGGTCCTGGCTGCATTCCGGGCCAGGTCCCCTTTTCTCTGTGCCTGCTGTGTTTGCAGGCAGTCTTCCCCCCGCCCTGCCCCTCTGCTGGCTGCAGGAGCTGCTGGGAGTGTGGGGGTGGATAGGGGGGCCTTTGCTGCCCTCACCCTGGTGGGGGGAGCGGGACCCCCATTTTCCATCTTTTTGGGGACTGCCTGGCCCCTTTTTTCACTGCTGCAGGCCTGGACTTCACCGTTCCTGCAGCTGCTACACCCTCTGGAGTAGAGGAGGTAAGGGGGCTGCTTTACAGCAGCTCCTGGGGTTCTTCCTTCCCCTCCACAAGTTTGTGTGTGGGGGGTGAGTGTTTGTGAGGGGCCTCCTGTCATCTGGGCCCCGAGGTGGCAGCTGGCACAGCTTCTGTGGGGTACTGGGGCTGGGGGGGTGGCTCCTTCTGCCCCCCCGCTGTCTCCCCTGCATTTCTGCTGCTGCTATTGCTGCTCCCTTCCTAGCCCCAGGTGCTGCAGGGGCCATCTCCATCCTTGGCCCCATGGCTTGACTCCCCCCGCCTCCCCCCCTTGCTCTGCTGGGTCTTGCAGCTGGTGCTGCAAGCCTGCCACTCAGGCACCCGTGGGCACACTAGTTTCCTCCCCATCCCCAGCAGTGTCTTGCTGCCCCTCTGCTTCCTTGAGCAGGCCCCTCCTCACAGCCTGCATTCCCCTCTCCTCTTTTCGTGTGCTCATGCCCCCCCTCTGTCATCTCGTTTGGCGCCTGAGCCTCCCACTCTCCTTTAGTTACCCTCCCCCACGCACCATTTCACTTCCCACATGCCTTTCAGTAATTGACCCTCTCACATTCCCAGTGCAGCCGGAGGAGCCGCTCTTACCGTCCTATGCTGGGAGCTGTACCCCTTTTTCCTTTACCCCCCCCCCCTTCCTCCTATGTGCATTGCTGCCCTCTCACCCTGCTTCCAGCCTAGCGGGGGGAGTGGTGAGCTTTTCTCTCCCTCCCTCTTCCCCCTCTCCCCTGCTCCTTGCTCCACCCCCTGGCATGATTGATCTCCCCTAATTGTCCGTTCCTGTCTCCCCCCGCCCCTCCATCCATGAACATAATGGGCAGTCGTGCGATGCCCCTGCCACCCCTTGCCCACCCTCCCTCGCTGCCTCTATGAACCCTGAACCCTCTGAGGCTGCTGGGCCATCCGCTCATGCAGCGGAGGTGGTGGACATGGACGGAGATCCTGGGACCCTGACCGCTCCTGCCGCGGCACCTTCTGCCACCAGTGTCACCACCAAGAAAGCCTCCGTGAAAGGCAGGAAGGGCCAGGGGACCAAGAAGGGCAAGAGCCCCGCCCGGAAGGCAAAACCTCCTGTGGCGAAGGCTCACCCCCCTGCCGTGGTCTTGGCCGCGGCTTCCCCTCTTTCCTGTCTCCCTGTTCCTTCCACCAGCTCTGGAAGCAACGGTGTCCTGGCCCCCAGCGTGTATGCCCAGGTAGCTGCCACTACCCCTCCGCCTGCTGCTTCCCGATCCGCCAAAGCCGCTTACTGGAATTCCATCCCCGGTGGTCACGGCCCCTTCCCCACCCTGACCAGGAGGCATGGGGTCCGTTGCCTCCTGGTGTCGGCCTCGTCCCACGTGGAGACCTATGTGCGGGTGTTGGCACGTGTGGTGGAGCCTGCGGCCATGGTGGCAGCCTCCAAGATGTTCGGGAAGGTGGTATTCTTCCTGGCGTCGGAGGCTGCCGCCCAGGAAGCGGTGGAAAAGCGTTTGGCGGTGGGGGGAGTCCATGTCCCACTCAAGCCTTTGGAGGACCTGGGCGTATGGGTGGCTTTTTTCCTCCGTTCCTCCCCAATGGCGCCTATTGCCTTTCCTCTCCACCCTGGGGAGGCCCTTGCCAGTCCTTAGTCCCTTTCCTTTGGGCTGCAAGGACCCTACCCTCCACCACATTCTCTCCTTCCGCCAGCAGGTGCAAATCCAACTCCTGCCGGCGGGGTGTGGTGGAGAAGCCCTAGAAGGATTATTTCTGGTGCCCTATCAAGAGGCCCAGTACCGGGTATATTACTCCTTGGGGAAGGCCCAGTGTTTTCTCTGTCAGGCGATGGGGCACGTCTGAAGGGACTGCCCTCTGGCCCGGCTTGGAGATGCACTCGGGACCCCCAATGCCCAGGAGGGCACCAGCCCTACCGTCACTGGTGGCCCTGACGGTGTAGACCCTGGGGTCACCCCTCCTCCAAAGATGACTGTCGGCAATCCCGCTCGGGCTCCACAGGGCCCAGACGAGCGTGCGGGCGCCGCTGCCACCACCAAAAGCGGTAAGGCCGGGCCTGCGGAGGAAAGGGTGGCGGGGACAGAGATGGGACTCGGACAGGGCCTACCTCAGAGGGAGGTTTCCCCTTCCCTAGCTGCCCAGCCCCCGTCTTCCCTCGCCCTCCCACTGCTGCCCTTGCCCCCTGGCTCTTCCCCTAATTGGGCCCAACTCTCCTCTTCTGAGGGTTGGGAGGTTGCCATGGGGAGGCACCGCAAACAAGCCCAACGTTCCACCCCACCTACTGAAGGGGAAGATACTGTCCTTGTGCCTCTAGGGGTGGGCGTTGGAGCCATGCCTCCCTCTGAGCCCCCGGACGCTTCACAGCGCCATGAGGCAGCTGAGGTGGCCGCAGCAGTTGTGGAAGGGGTAAATGCCTCCCTCCCAGAGTCCCTGCAAGAAGGAGTATCCACAGGGGATGCTCCCACCGTCCCCACCTCCACTGTGAGGGTGACCACGTGGCGGCGGGCAGCGGGCTCACCTTCCTCTGCCAAGAGGTGGAGGCCTTAGGGTTAACCCCGGCTGCCTCAGAGGGGGATCAACATGCCTTGGAGGGACAACAGTCGGCCTCTCCTTCCCCTTCTAGCCCGCCGCTCTCCCTTTTCCCTGCCTCCGGGTTGTCCCAGGGTGTAACCAACTGCCCAGCCATCGGCAGCACTTCAGCCACCGAACCCCTGGGAGATCCTAGCGGGCGGGAGTTCCTGTCATTCCCCATTACCCCTGGCGCTGGAGCCTCCGGTGCTGCACTCCTAGTGGTGCCAGAGCCTGGTGCGGGGGAGACACTAACTTCCCCCACCACTGCCACCAATCCCCCGCCCTGCGAGGAGACACCGCAACCCGGTGCCTCTACCGCTGAGGCTTCAGACCCTACTCCTGCTCCCTATTCAGCCCCTCTCCCAACCGAATTTCCCACTTCTCTTCCTGCTCCCCCTCCTCCTTGTCTTTTTCCTAATCCCCCATCTCTTCCTCCCCCTACTCCCCTTCCTCCTCTTCCTCCTTTCCCTGACCTCTTTTCCTCCCCTTACACTGTTACTGCCGCCCCTGGGGCTGCCACGTTCAGCTCAGACATTGGTCCCCAGGAGGTGGTTTTTGTTTCTCCCACTCCCAGCACATCTGGGGCTGTTCTCCCTCTGCCACTACCCCTGTCGTCATCCCAGCAGGGACTTCAGAGTCCCTGCTTTCACGCATCAGTCGGTCGCGGGGCACACGGAGGGGTCTGGCCCGAGGCCCCGACGCGCTGAGGGGCGAGATGCGCAGCTTCTTGGAGGACATTCGTGGCTCCAAGAACAAAGTGGCTCTCGCCCTTCAGTGCTGGGGGGGATTTCCATCTCATCCTCCAGACCATAAGGGCCATTTTCTTTTTTCTTTTTATTTGTCCCAAGTAATTACCATCCCTGTTTTATTTTTATTTGTCCCAAGTAATTACTTGGTTTCCTGGGCTCAGTGGACCCTCCCCAAAGGCTGGGGGGAGGTCCTTTTAGATGTGGACGGGCTAATGCCCATCCACCTCCCGGACTCCAATAGGCACCCCTGCTCTGTCACAATACATAAAACAGAAATGGTCTGTGCCTGAAGAGTTTGCAATCTAAGTCGCTGCCCATGTGCTTTAGATGCACATTTTGCCTGACAATGAACTAACTCAACCAAAGAAGTACAGTGGTCACAGGCCTGGCTGTCTCAGTGGTACCTCTGGAACTCATGGAGGGTTTCCATCCCATCCCAGGTCCTGTGCTTGGTAACCAGTACACCAACAGCACTGTCGGCCACCTCTGCTTTCACTAAATGCCTCCCAGCACTCCAGGCTTCTACAGCTCCCTCCCTCCAGGTGGAGCAGAAGATGGAGGCGCAGACTCCAGCCTCCCTCGGTCCTGAGGACGTTTCCCTGGTGCAAGCTGTCGTTGCCTCTTCTCGGGATGAGGCCGTTGTGGGCCCCCTCCAGTGGTGCCCTGGATGATGCTTGGGCCCACCAAGAATTCCTCAAGCAGGTGGCCGCCAACTTAAACCTCCAAGTGGAAGAACTTGAGGAGTCAGAGTATACCCTTTCAGCCCGGGCGAAGTGTTGGCCTTATTCCTCCATGATGGGGAGGCCAAGATCGCCGTGGCTTTGTGGCAAATGCCCTCCTCCATTCCCCCTATTTCCAAATGAGCAGAGTGGAAATACTTTGTCTTGGCAAAGGGGAATAAGTACCTGCTACTCCCACCCAGCCCCCAACTCCCTCAGTGGTGGAGGCCATCAACCAATGGAAGAGACAAGACCAGCGTGGGACAACCCCAAAAAACAAAAACTCAAATAGACTTGACTGACTTGGCCAAAAGCTTTATTCCTCCTCCAACCTACAGCTCTGAGTGGCAAATCACCAAGCCCTCATGGCCCTCTATGGGGTGAACATGGGGCAGGCTGTCACCAAGTTAGAGTGTTCTCCCCGGGAGGACTCGAAAAAGGTGTTTCAAGCCTGGGCACAGGGGAGGGGCAATGGCAGCTCAAGCGACGCTCCAGGAAGCCTTGGATGTGGTGGACACTGCAGCTGCAGCTTGTTCCATGGATTTGGTTGGCTATGTCCATGCAGAGAGCATCTTGGCTGCTTCTTTCCAGCCTCTTCCCCAAGGCACAACAATCATCACAGGCTCTCCCCTTTGATGGGGTGACCCTGTTTGCAGAGCAGATGGACACTAAGATGCATGGGTTAAAGGACTCCCGCACTGCTCTCTCCGTACTTTTGGTCTGTACGTCCTGAGAAAAAGTATAAGCCTTAAACCTCATCTACTCAGTCTTCCCAACCTCATCAGGATTCAGGGCAGAGCAAGTATAAAGGGCTCAAGAAGAGGCAGTCTAATCTTCACTCTTCTGCACAGCAAGGCAGTGTCCCAGGAAAGGAACTGGGAAAGGGGTCAGTAATCTGATGGGGAGGGGGCTGGTTAAAGGCATCATTTGGAGGGCAAGAGAGCAGGGCTGGAGCCTTGCCTGGAGGAAGAAGCTGCTGCAAGTCCCCATAGAGGACTATGTCCTGAGTAGGGGAAAAAGTCCTTCCCATCAGTCAGTAGGAAAAGGTAATATTCTCTCTTTCTGCTCACACCAGTGTGTGTAGACTTTGTCAATTTCAGATTAAGGGCCCTGAAATGTTTGTGTAAAGGTGCACACACACGCACACAAACGCATGGATATACACACGAGGTTCCTCTCGAGAGCTCAGAAATCAAACCCCAAAATAGGAATTCACTACAGAGAATAAAATCTTGGGATTTCTAAGCCAATTTCATGATTTTTTGTTTCCAGGGCTTCTCTCAGGATTTTTGAACGTGGTAGTTTGGCAGCACTGCATAAGTGATAACATTGAAACACTGGCAATACTGAGGCCTAGCGAGATGTGATAGGAGCTGGAAAAGAACTTCTAGGAGATAAAACACAGACTTTCCATGCTTTGTGAAACAGATGGGCCATTTACTATAACATCCAGCATTGTTGTCGCCTCCCCTCAACTTTAAACATCTATTCTAGAGGAACACTGCAATATAAACTCCAGAAATGGCGTTCCTGAAAGAATAAATGGAATAGGTTGGTTGTGCTAGTTTCGTTCCAAACTAAAGGTCAATCAGTAAAAGAAGGGTGTGGGGGGGGGGGGGGGGGGAGGTGCATGTGTGTGTCTCTATATCTAAATAAATAAAAACTTGGATCCAAACCTTCAGCTTGCATAGGCAAGGGATGTTTTGAAAAATTGTTTCTTTTGTACTAATTGCACACTCATTGACTGGAACGGATGATTCCTTGTCCGGAATGACTTCTTCCTGAAATGTAGAGATGCTGCAATGTGTGGTTAAAATGAAACATGCCTTGAAATAGTTCTCAGAAGCAAGTTATGGGATTTTTCTCCCAATTCTGGTCTGATGCCTGTTTTTTGCTCTTCTGATTTCTTTAAAAAAAAGAGAGAAAAAACAATAGAATCCATTCACATTTTGTTAGACATGAGTTGCACTGTGGGTTGACTGAAGCATGAAGTTTTCTGAAAGGTCAGCAGGCTAACTGTGGCTTGCCAGGATGTAAGTGAAAACTTAAATCAGAGTACGTATCGGTGTACATATACTTGACACTTCTGCTCTGATTAAAAGATGCGGGGTGGGTATATATGTATCTCAAAAATCTAATGACAAGGTTCCAGCTACAAGGAAAACTAGTATGTCCTTGACCAGGGTTGTTAGTAACGGATTGTTCCTTACCTGGTGTCAAAAACAGTTCAGCTGTTAATGAAGTTGTGACCACAACCATTTTCAACACCGTTAACAGAAACGATGATAGACACCACTTCTCACCAGGGTCAAACTGTTTCTGAAACTGTGTTGAGAATGGGTGTTGTATGTCCTACACCAGCAGCCAAATCACTTTCAATACATGTTATGGGCAAGAGTATACAAAAAAGGGGTGGGGAAGGACAATTCCTAACATCCACGGTCACCTACCCCTAACTTGCCTAGTGTTGACAGATCCCTGGACGGCCCCGTTCTGCTCTTGTGTGGAGGCATTGTGTTACTGAGAGCAGAAATTACTGCAGTAGGTCCCCTTGCAGTATTCCTCTACCCCAACACCAGGAACTGTGCTTTTCCAGACCTGTACAATAGTGAGAAATGTCATTTGGGGGTGCTGGCCAACTTGTGGTTGTGGTGCATTGGATGTATTGTATGGTGCTTATTTTAGTGGTGAGAGGTGTCTCCGGGTGTAGGGGGTAGAGGTGCATGCCGCTAGGTGCATTAATTTTTCATTTACCTGCTTTTGGATCAGATATGTTGTATTCAGTCCAGTTTTAGCTGACACAGTAGCAGAGGGTTGTTGCATATTAATGTGCAGTGTCCCACATAAATGGCATCAGGACAAGTCCAAGACAAGTGTCATTCAACAGCATATGAGAGAGTAAAAAAATTAGGGCACTGGCCTGCGGGGGACCTTGGCATGTCACTTTCCCTCCCTGGCTCTCCACTTCCCTGGCTGTAGATGGGGATAAGGATGCTGACCTCCTTGTAATGCACTGAGACCAGCACTGTAGAAGAGTTTGGCATTTTCATGATTAATTACTGTAACCACAAATGCAGCCCTGCTAGAGAGCCCTGAATATCCTCCTTTAATTCTCACTTCTCCTGGAGTTCCTGCTGAAAAAATATCCCTCAGTTCCTCTCCTAAATGTCTCTGTACTATCACTGCTTTTAAACAGCTGTAGCTGCATTTCACTGGTGGGTGAAGTCATTTGTTAAAATTAGTTAAGCATTTCAGAATCCTTCTGGATGGAAAGCATCACTTAATAAACAGAATTATTTTCCAGGGTGTCAAAGGTTATTTAAAAACGAGTAGTCCTGTGGCAACTTAGAGACTAACAAATATATAGACTCATGAGCTTTGGTAGGTAAAACCCACTTCATCAGAGGAGTTGAAGTGGAAGTAACAGAATCCGAGGTGTATATAACAGCAAAAGCAGTTACCTGTCAATTGTAGGGCCCGTGTTAATGAAGCTGGCTCGACGTGTCCCATTCATCACTTTTGATGTGAAAATGTGAATGTCCTGCCATTAATTGAAATGGGAGTTAGATGCTGAAGTGTCAGTGGAGAAAAATCAGTTGGGGGCTGCACACAAGTGAGAAGCAAAAACAAAAAAACACAACAAATCAACCAAACCCTCACTGATGTGGCCCCCAGCTGAGGAGAAAGACATTCTCCTCACACACCAGAGCCTAGGGTCACCCAGCCTAGAAGAGTTTGTGTACTCCAGCCTTGCAGTGGGACAGTGTGTGCGTGGGGGGGAGGGGCACAGGTTCTTCAATGCTGGGGGGGGGGGCATGAGCCTTGGGGGCCAGATCCAGGCAAGCCAGGGCCACATCCGGCCTCCAGGCCTCAGGTTCACCCCCTGTAGCTGTATCAGCCCCAGGACATTAGAGAGACAAGGTGAGTGAGTAATACCTTTTATTGGGCCACAAGCTTTCAAGCCGTACAGAGCTCTCCTTCAGGACCGGAAAGAAACAGGACTCTTTTTTTTCCTGACTAGCAAACCATAGGTATGTTTAACCTAATGACCACTAGGTGTCACAGTTGCTTTTTTAATTTTAAATTGCGATTGATGAAAATGCATAGAATGGCAATGTTCAGTGAGAAACAATTGGGGTATTTCTCCAATTTCAGTAGTCATTTTTTGACGAGCTTTTAGTAAAACAAAGTTAGGGGATATACCGCTTTTCAATCTGTGCAGACACTGAAGGTGGACATGGTGTATGTATATGGGAAGGTTGAATCTTTATTAAAATAAAAGACTTACATGTGCCTTGCAACAGAGAGTGTGCTTCACTCAACAGAAAAGATGGACTTGGGTGTGAGACTTTCAGACAGATGGCTTTGCAGAGCTATGAAAAGGACACTTGTGCAAGTGCCATACTAAGTAAAACTAGCTAGGAGTATGGTGGGTGTAGATATAAAAGAAGTCTCCAAGAAATGCTGTTATCCATTCTCTGTTTCTTCCTCTGTCTGTCTCTCTCTTACTGCATCTCACCTAACAATACCTGCCATGCAATTAGAGGAGGTAGATAATACAGAGATTCTGGTGAGCAAGGAGCCCAAACAAACTGGGTTATTTGATCAACAGCTGCCCCATACTCCTCTGAAGCCTTCCAGCCCATGTCTGCACTACTCGCCACCTCCTGCCAGCTCTCCAGAGGCTGCAGCCTGCAGGTGACCATCCCTGCTCTTCTCCCACTCTCACAAGTCCTCTCTGCAGTGGGACTGGGCCTCCCCCAGGGAAGCTACCTCCTACATGGGGGTACTGGTGCTGGACTGCCTGGCCCTGAGCCCCGTGTCATTGGGGGGGAACCCGTGCTAGGGCATGGTATGTTTCATTGTAAATCCACCCCTGCTACTTCCCCTTATCCAACTGACAGGTTCCCTGTATCTAGCAGATCTTTTATGATAAATGGTGTTTCTTCTGGGCAAGCTGGGTGTGAGGCTATTTTTTTAGTTCATTATATCAGTGCTCCAAAATCTGGTTTTAGGGTGGAAACAGAGATATGAAGGTGCAATGGGTAATCCTTTAAGCTTATAATACAGTATTCTAGGGCAGTGGTTTGCAGCCAGGGGTACTACCCTTGGACATATGGAGGGGTCTTCTGGGAGTACATCAACTCATCTAGGTATTTGCCTAGTTTTACAACAGGCTACATAAAAAGGACTAGCGAACTCGGTACAAACTGAAATTTCATACAGGCAATATAGGTTGTGTGTGTATCAATTGATTTATATATTTATATTCCACTTGTTGAATTTATAATTATATTTTTTCACCAATAGTGTGCTATAACATTTTTGTGTCTGATTTTGTTAGCAGATGGTTTAAAAGTGAGGTGAAACTTGGAGGCACGCAAGACAAATCAGATTTCTGAAAGGGGTACTGTAGTCTGGAAAGGTTGGGAGCCATTGGTTTTGAATTCTTTGCCATAAATACGCAGCCACAAATTGACAACCAAAAGTAAACTCAAATCACAGCAGGCAATAATCTGTCTAAGACATGGGTAAATGTCTCCTTTCCTGTCACGCAACCCACCCACCAGATGGAGAGTTCGGTGTTCCCTGCACCTAGTTCTTGCTGTGGCTTCTACTTTTATTGTTAAATGTGCAGTTTCCCCAAATGTATTTACTCTCCTACACTTAGGCTTCAGCAATTGCGAGTTTATTGCTCTCCAAGGCCAGGTCTCAACCTAGGGAGAAAGTCGACATAAGCTACGCAACTCCAGAATAGCATAGCTGGAGTTGACATACCTTAAGTCGAATTTCTGCAGCATCCCCATTGTAGGAGGTTGACAGGAGAAACTCACCCATTGACTTTCCTGAGTCTTTGCGACCCCATGAAGTAATGGAATCAAGAGGCAACATCAGCATTCAATTTAGTGAGTCCTTACTACACCCGCTAAATCAAATCCCAGAAGATCAATCTCCGGAGAGTCTGTCTCTGGGTAAGTATAGACAAGGCCCTAGTACCTGAGCACTTTCTTCAAAGCATTACAAAGCCCCTGCCCTCTGCTGAATCCTTGTCATTGAATGCAAAAGTGGGAGAGGGGGTTTTTCGCTCTTATTTTCCAGTATGATCTACATAGTAGCCATTTTATTTCTGTACCTAGCCACCGAGGATCACTGCAACTAAACTACAGCAAATTCAGTACCCAGACAGTTATCCCGGCTCTGCAGAACTATTGGCATTCACCGTAATATCAGGCTATTGACTATATCCTCATGACAATAAATGTCTCAAAGTAATTTCCAGCTCCAGTTTTGCATGAGAGGGAGAGAAGGAGAATGTTGTCAGTTTCACTGTCTGAGCTGTCAAGGGATGATTCATAAATTAGACACTTTCCATAATTGGCAATGTCTGGCGCTAGTGCGTGTTTGTGAATGGAAAGCCATCTTGTTCCGTCCATCACGCAAATGAGAATGATGGAGTTGCAACACAGGCAGCCTGCATGTTTTTACATTTTAACAAAAAGATCCTTACTAAATTCACGAAAGTATGATTTGGTGTTAGTCTCTATTCTTTCCTTCAGTACTTTTGACTTACACAGTGGATACTTTAAAAGTGGGATGGGTTTGCAACTCTTTGGGACCTACCATATTTTAAATGTGTAACTGACAAAGTTTCAGGGGGTAGCTGAGTTAGTCTGTACAGGAAAAAACAACAAATGGTCTGGTAGCACTTTATAGAGTAACAAAACATGTAGACGGTATCAAGAGCTTTTGTGGGCACAGCCCACGTCTTCGGATGACCAGAATTTTGAGTTTAGGATGTGCAGATCCAAAATAAATAGGAGAGAAGGGGGGCGGGGGAAAGGAGAAAAAAAAGGAGGGGGGTGGGAGACAGGGAGCAGAGGGTATGGAAAATCAAAGGGAAAAACAGGAAGGTAGAGCTGGGAGTCGGTAAGTATCTGAAGACCGGGTAGTTAAAATGAAGCAGGTAAGAATCAAGTCAATAGATAGTATCCTTCCTAACATAGGAATCTACTCAAAGAGCACCTTCACTGAATGTTACGTTGATAGTGTCCCAACCATCCTTCATTATGATTGAGTCCATTAGCCTGAGAATTGAATTTGTGGATGAATTCTAATTCCAATGATTCCCTGTGTATCTGGCTAGTAGAATTGGTTTGTGACAAGACAGCCACTTGAAGATCTTTTAAACCGTGATTAGGAAGATTAGTGTTCCCCAACAGGTTTCTGTATGTTCCCTTTATGTATATCTGATTTGCAGGGCTTGACAAATGGCGGCAAAAGCCGCTCTCCAGCCCTGTATTCCCCACTGCGCATGCGCAAGAGCCACATTGCGCATGCGCGCGCCACCGGTAAACGGGGTGTGTGGCTGAAATCTACTCGCCACGGGCGAGTAGATTCTATAGTTTGTCAAGCCCTGCTGATTTGTGTCCATTGATTCTTTCCCGCAGAGACTGTCCAGTTTGTCCAATATATATATATATAGCAGTGGGGCATTGCCGGCATTTGATGGCATAGATCAAATTACTGGATATGCAGTCAAATGACCTTTTGATTTGGTAGCTTATGTTGTTGGCTCCAGTGATGAATTTGCTAGTATAGATATGTGGGCAGAGTTGGCATCACGTTTGGTTGCACGGCTGGGTTCCTGGATGCTTATGATGTGGTTGTGTGGCATGGTTACCGGAAAGAATTTGTTTCAGGTTGGGGGGTTGTCTGTAAGCGAAAATAGGCTTTTCTCCCAAGGCATCTGAAAATGAGGAATCATTTTCCAAGATGGGTTGTAGATTGTGTATAATGCGCTGAAGGGGTCTGAATTGTGGACTTAGCTAATAACAAGTGGAGTTCTGTCATTTTCTCTTTTGGGTCTGTCTTGAAGTAGTTTGTGTCTGGGTACTTTTTTGGCTCTGTCAATCTGTTTTTTCACTTCTCCAGGTGGGTATTTCAGTTTTAGGAATGCTCTATAAAGATCCTGTAGGTGATTGTCTCTGTCTGTGGGATCGGAGAAAATCCAGTTGTATCTTCGGAATTGGCTGTATACAATAGACTGAGAAACGTGTTTGGGATGGAAGCTGGAGGCATGAAGGTAAGTGTAGCGGTTGGTGGGTTTCCAGTATAGAGTTGTGGAAATTTGTCCATTATTTAACTGTACTGTAGTGTCCAGGAAGTGGCTTTCTTGTGTGGACTGGTCCAGGCTGAGGTTGATGGTGGGGTGGAAGTTGTTGAAATCCTTGTGAAATTCTTCAAGAGTCTCTTTTACGTGGGTCCATATGATGAAGATGTCATTGATGTAGTGTAAGGAAAGTAGCGGTGTTAGGGGGCGAGAGCTGAGGAAACGTTGTTCAAGGTCAGCCATAAAGATGTTGGCATATTATGGTGCCATACGAGTGCCCATGGCCGTGCCGCTGACTTGGAGATACTTCCAATTTGGAGACAATTTGTATGTGGGTGAGGACAAAGTCCCAGAGTTCTGTAATCAGATGTGCAGTGCTGTCATCGGGGATGGTGTTCCTGATGGCCTGTAATCCGTCTTGATGTGGAATGTTGGTATAAAGGGCTTCTACATCCCTGGTGGCCAGGATGGTATTTTCAGGAAGATTACTGATGTTCTGAAGTTTCCTCAGGAAGTCAGTGGTGTCACGGAGGTAGCTAGGAGTGCTGATAGCATAGGGTCTGAGGAGGGAGTCAATATAGCCAGATAATCCTGTGGTGAGTGTGCCGATGCTTGAGATGATGGGCCGCCCGGGATTGTGTATTTTGGGTAGCAGGCAGAAAGTTCCTGGTCGGGGATTTGGGAGGGGGGGAGGGGTTAGTGTAAATTTGTTCCTGAGCAGCATCAGGGAGCTTCATGAGTAGTTTTTTCATGGCTTTTTTTTGTATTCCTTAGTGGGGTCACAGGAGAGAGGCCTGTAGAATCTGGTATTGGTGAGTTGTCTGTTCGTCTCCTGTTCATAATCTGTCCTGTTCATGATGACTACAGCACCTCCTTTGTCAGCCTCTTTGATTATGATGTTAGGATTGTTTTTGAGGCTGTGAATAGCATTGCATTCTGCATGACTGAGGTTGTATGTTATATGTTGTTGTTTGCTGATAATGTCAGCTCAAGCGTGTTTGTGGAGGCAGTTGATGTAGAAATCAGACTTTCATTACGGCCATTGGTGGAGGTCCACATAGAAGCCTTCCTTTTGTGGGATTGGTGGGGAGGGAGCAGTGAGGTCAGTGTGTTGTATATCGGTGTGTTGGAAATATTCCTTGAGGCGGAGAAAATAGGATTCCAGATCCCTCTCTTCATGTCTCTTTATTCTTAGCTTTGTTTATAAAAATAACTCCTACTGCACTAGATCTGGGGAGCACAACCTAGAAATGCAAAACTTTCAAACTGCCTCTCCCGTATTTGTTTTGTTGGAAAAAATTTCATTATCAATTCCATTTCATTTTTGTATTAATTATGCAAATATTGAAACGGTGGCTATGTCTAAACTGCAGAGTTTTTGTACAAAAACTTGCAGAGCGTCCTCACTACAAGCGCATACTTGCGCAAGAAAAAGTACAGTAAATCGTAAGAACACAGGGCTTTTTGCGCAAGAGTTATTCCTCTTTCTACAAGGAATAAATCTTTTTTCTGCAAGAGCTCTTGCACAAAAAGGCATATGTGGACAGCAACAGGGGTTTCTTGCACAAGAAACCCCTATGGCTAAAATGGCCATCAGAGCTTTCTTGTGCAAAAGAGCATCCATACTGCCATGGATGCTCTTGCCCAAAAGCACATGGAAGTGTAGATGCGCTCTTGTGCAAGAACTTTTTGCGCAAGAACTCTTGCTCAAAAGGTTCTTGCGCAAGAAGCCTGCAGTGTAGATATAGCCTTAGAAAGGCCTGTCTCTTTAACTCAGGCTTGGAACTCCTGTTGATAGGAAAAAAAGAAATATTAAAAGAATTAATAGGCAGTAGGTTTAAAACAAACAGGAGGAAGTTTTTCTTCACTCAGTTTTTCTTCAGTCAGCCTGTGGAACGCCTTGCCAGAGGATGTGGTGAAGGCTAGGACTTTAACAGGGTTCAAAAAAAAGCTAGATAGCCATTGATGGACCTAACCTCCATGAATCTGAGCCAGGATAGGTAGGAATGGTGTCCCTAGCCTCTTTTTCTCCGGAGGTGGGTGACGGGGGAGGGATCATGTGAGGATTACCTGTTGTGTCCCCTTCCTCTAGGGCATCTGGTATTGGCCACTGTTGGCAGACAGGATACTGGGCTGGATGGACCATTGGTCTGACCCAGTATGGCTCTTCTTCTGTTCTTTTGTTCTGTTCTTAATCTTATTGCCAGTTTAAAAAAAAAAAGACTCCTGTTGTTTGAATGATGATGCCAGCTTTAACTTCAGTCTAGACATCTGTATTACTTATCAGAATGATGTGACATTAGTTCTGCATTTACAGCTAGCAATTTCTTAAGTCTGTTTTTTTTTTACCTCTCACTTTTCCCAATATGTATAACCTTGAAGTGTTCTGTTTTTCATCAAGGATAAATTTTCTTCCCTCCTGCATCTGATTCTGCAAAACTGTAATCAAAAGAAGGAGAAGGCTTTTCTCTTGTCCCTTTTTTGCTGATTTCAGTTATCTCCTTTTTCTGATAATTTTTCCCACTTTTCTGTGCCACAGGTGACCTCTTGGGTGAAGAACAATGAAAAACACATTTAAAAAGATCCTACACCAATGCCTTTAATTTTATTAGTATTTTTAAAAACTGCCATCGGGTGTTTGCTGAAGATAGCAGCCATAGTGTTGTTTGGCAGATCATATTTTGTCTCCAAAACGCTATCAATCATAAGCAGGGTTGGTTGGAAAAGCATGAGATGTATTTGTGATTTTTTTTTTTTTGGCAAAAAACATAGTTCTTTTCTGCTTTATCATTATCTTGAAATGTTTTGACCCGCCCCTCTATAGCTGCTGTAGGGGAAAAGGGTAAATTTATTTATTTATTTATTTATTTGCAAACCTTGTATCCTAGTAATATAGAAAAATCACAATTTGGAATATTTCAGCCAGCTCTGGTCCATCACATATTGTTACAGGCCATCAAGATAAGTATCATATTTCTGACAGATGTCAGCACCACATGCTTCAGAGGAAGGTGTAGGAATCCCGGGAACAGAATAATTTGCCCGTAGAGGAATTGTTTTTCAATCTCTGTCAGCTGGTGGTCACCTATGCCCTACTGCATAAAGGTCTGAACCCACCTCTTTTTCGTCCTAATGTAAGTTGGGAGAGGTCCTTTATCTTTTAAAAATCTCTACTAAGAGATCTCTCTAAGTTATATACATACAGATGCTCCCCCTGTGTGAATGGATGAAGTTGCCCATTGTCAGGGTGTAAAATTATGAATAAAGAGCCAAAGACAGAGCTCAGTAATACAGGTTGAACCCCTCTACGGTGGTCCCCTCGGGACCTGACCGGTGCTGAGAGAGAGATTTTGCTACGCCATGGGAGGTCAGTGTTGTCTAGCAGCATTACCAGCACTTCCACTGCTTACTGGGCTCTGAGAAGACATTTAGGGGTAAATTAGAGTTAAATAACAGCACAGAACACTGAGAGCCAGGACTGGTGGCTGTAAACAAACTTTATGGGATGGCAAGGAACGTGGACATCCAGCCAACTAAAATCATGCCAGATCATGGATGGTGCCAGACCAGAAAGTGCCAGATTACAGATGCTCATTCTGTACCCTCAGATATAATAGGAGAGGAGAGAGAGATGCAGGCAAAGAGCTGCTGAAGGAACAGCTGGAGAGAGAGAGAGAGAGAGAGAGAGAGAGAGAGAGAGAGAAATCCAGGCGAGGGCTGTTTTGAAAGCCTGGTGGACTGTAATTAACATGAATTATTAAAAATGAGGTGACTAATGTGGTAGAACTATGGTTGCTGTGTTCGGTCGAAGGTCACAGATGAATTTGAGGACAGCATAAAAAATGACCAAAAAGGAATATTCTGGGGGAGCCATTATTGCTGGGCCAGATTCATTCAGCAGATGGGCTAACTTTATGGTGCCCCTTGGGACGTAGTCCATTGGGCACTGAATGCTGTATTTCTCTTCAGGGCTTAGTGTTAAAGGCACTGTGTTTTATTTCTGTCCAGGATAGAGGTGTTCAGGAGAAAGACTCTTCTCTAGTTTGTGGCTTATGTAAAATAGCCCAGGTAGTTTTCTTAGTTTTTTTTATTACTTGTAGCAGCTACAGGCCCCAACCAAAATCAGAACCTCATTGTGCAAGATGCTGTACAAATACCTCATGAGAGACCATTCCTCCCCACAAGAACTTGCAAACTAAATACGCAACATAGACAAATGGGATGGGAGAAGAAATAGAGGCAAAGAGATAAAGTGATTGGTCTAAGGCCAGGGTCACCAACCCATTGATCGAGATCGACTGGTCGATCGCGAGGGCTTGACTGGTTCGGGCCCCGCCCCATTTCCTCCCACCCCCAAGAAGCCCTACTACTTACCTCCAGCAACAATGGACGTAGTGCCAGCTTCCTGCGGGGTGGACGGAAGTCCTACAGCTGCACGCCACTTCTGGGGGTTCCGGAAGTGTGCTGGCTGCTCCCCTCCCCCAGGTCTGTGGCATGCTGGGAACCTGTGGGAGGTGGGGGGAGTCCCCAGAGGAGGCTCACACCGGGGCTTCCCTGCTCTGCGGGAGGGGGGAGTCGGCCCCAGAGGAGGTGCACTCTGGGGGCTTCCCTGCTCTGCGGGGGAGGAGTCCCGGGAGGAGGCAGGTGTGGAGGACTCCCTGTCCCCTATCCCCACTGGCACCCTGTCCCTTGCTGCAGAACCCTGTCCCCCACTGGCACCCTACCCCCACTGGCACCCTGTCCCCTGCTGCAGAACCCTGTCCCCTGTCCCCCACTGGCACCCTGTCCCCTGCCCCCACTGGTATTTGGCTAGTAGAATTGGTTTGTGACAAGACAGCCACTTGCAAATCTTTTAAACAGCGATTAGGAAGATTAAAGTGTTCCCCAACAGGTTTCTGTGTGTTCCCTTTATGTATATCTGATTTGTGTCCATTGATTCTTTCCTGTAGGGTCCATCCAGTTTGTCCAATATATATATAGCAGTGGTGCATTGCTGGCATTTCATAATCTGTCATGCACTTTTGGCTTCAGTGGAAGTTAGGAGCTTAAACCTCTTTGAGTATCTGGGCTTAGATCTAAAAGGTCCCTAGAACTCTGGTCTCAAACCAGCAAAACACTTAAGCATGCAGTTAACCGGTTTGCTTAGTTGGTGCTAAAATGCTTCACTCTTGCTGGATTGAGCCCTACAGCAGATGCATCACTTTAAGAATGCGATTTCAATGGGACTGTTTGCATGATTCAAGTGCTTTGGTAGAGGGGGGCTTTAGCTAACAAGAAAGTATTTCCTCTGAGAAACTCACTTTTATACTCATTGTCATGCCATGAATACCCCAGGACTGATTGTATGCAGAAAAGGATAGGATTCCCTGTGACGCTTTGAAATGATCAAAATTTGATTGTGTTGTGTATGAGTGATATTAACAAAGTTTCCATGAGCCAGTGGTGAAAGAGGGCAATCTTGCTAGCACTGTGCCGTGTGATAAAACTGCAGTTCTAAAGAAAAGTCTCCCTCCCCTCCTGCTGCTTAAAAATAAATGAGAAACACTGGTAAGTCCCAATCACTTGATTAAAATGCCTTTTGCTAAAAGTCACTTGAATGGAGCAGTCATAATACCAAGTCATTACCATCCATTTGCATGTACAATAGGGGCAGTGGAAAATTATAAAAATCAGTAGCAAAATCAGTAATGTTCATAGCTTCAGGTCTTTTGCTGAGAGTTTATTAGTAGCAGGCAGCTGAAGGTTTAGAGCACAATTAATTAGAGGACACATCTGCTTTTCAGGGGAAATGATTGACAGATTGAGAGCCCCAGACTTTCTCCTTAACTGAGTGAGTTGACAGAGGCAAAGAATCTTTCATATTGCATTTATTTTATTTTTCTCTACTGGACTCATGCAGTGTCTGTGCAGTGTCTTCAGTGAAACAGTGTGCTGTGAAGGAAGAAAGAGACTCCTTTCTACTCTGAAATTCTTCAGAAGAACTAATTTTCAAAATGCTGGGTCTTGTAATAAAACAGAATCTAGAAGAGGAGTTAAATACAAGGCAATGAAGGGGAGGAGACATAGGAATTGCTAGATTGTGGATCCATCTACTGTGGTGTCCTGCCTCCAGAAATACCCATAGTGGCCACATCCTCATGGAATATAATGGAGGTAAAAGTTATGAACAAGATTTAGTGGATGTCCTGAATGCTCTACACTTTTATCCACTAGAAAAGAAAAGAAAAACAACCAACCATCACTGTCTCACAAGCAAGAGGCTCTGGCTTTGACAAACATGAAATAGTTTCCCAGGGTCCCCCAAAAGGTAGGACTCAAGTCTCTGCCTTTAAGACTTACGACTTCCTTTTGGCCAGAGTCTGACTCAGATGAGGTGATTGCACAGAAGACTATGGGTTACCCAGACCTTTGGTCCAGGCACATGGCAATAAACAGGGCTTAGTTCCTCCCTGGAGCAGGTAGGGATGGCCTGGAATTTGGCTACAACCACTCACCCTGTTAGCTGTTGATCAAAATAGCGGAGTCAGTTGGGGGTTAGTAATTTGCTGCTAATGTATGCCAGGAATAAGTCATTAACCCTCTCAGAGCAAGGAAGAATAGAATGGTGTATGAGAGTCACAATGTTTTGCCGCTGCTTGCTCACATGCCAATCCAGCCCTGTGTATGCGCTTTGTCACCAGTGAATTCTCTGAGAGGGATCACAGGAATCTTTTCCAGCTTGTTTTCCTACTGGCTGGCCTATTAAATTCGGGACAAGCAGCTACTGCTGCCCTTTATCAGTAGAGCTGCAGGCTTCATTGTTTCCCCCCTTTTCTCTCCTTCCCAAAAAGATGGTACATCCTTGCACCTCCTGCTCTGTGCAAATGCACAGTGCTGCTGCAAAGGTATTGCGGGAAAGGAGAAATTCTCTTCCTGCCCATCTCAAACCATTAGCTGATGGCCCAAACCAGCAATTGGATTCCCATTACCTTTCTGCACTTACTAATTGGTGACGCAACTACCTTGCCCTCTTAAAACTCAACAACGACGGCTGTCCCCTGAATTCCATGTGGGGGAGTTCCATGTGTGGATTGAATGCCATGTAAAGAGTTTTTCTTTTATTATGGTTTGTTTTTCTTTTAGTAGCGGCAAGAGGCCCTTCATGAGACAAGGGCCCCTGGTGCTAGGCAATGTAATCACATCCAGGGGGTGAGAATCCCGGCCCCCAAGGGCTTGCTGTGTAAATGGAGAAGAAAGATAGAGTGAGGCGGAGAAGAAGGCATCTTATCAGCATTTACACATTGCCTAACTCCAGCTCCTAAATCAGTTAGGCATTTGAAAATGTGTGACCATGGTTCATTGGTCAGAGGTGACAGTGGGAATCTGGGGCAGAGCTGGGAACTAAATACAGTTCTGCTGGGTCCCAGGCTAGAACCTTAATGGCAAGAGACCATCCTTCCTTCTGGTAAATGTGTCTAAAGCCAGGTCTTCACTAGACCCGGCAGCTCAGCTTAAGGTACGCAACAGTAAGTAGACTCCAGCTAGAATACATAGCTGGAGTCAGCTTATATTAAGCCAAGCTTCGTTGTGTCCCCGCAGCGGGAGGCCGATGGGAGAAAACGCTCCTGTTGGCTTCCCATACTCCTCGGAAGAGCAGGCATTCCAGCTGCTGGTGGGGGTGTCCTCTGAGTTTGATTTAGCGAGTCTTAACTAGACTCGCTAAATCGAACTCTGGAAGACTGATCACAGTAGCATCGATCTTCCACAGAATGAAGATGTGGCCTAATTTACTGCTTTTACATGTTTCTTTGTCCTCACATTCTGTAATAGTGTAAAAAGGGTGTTTGGTCATTTGCCAGTGTTCCTCGTTAAAGCTCACCTCCCTCTTCTCCTTATCCACCTTTCTAGAGCCACCCAGAATACGTGTGGCCCTCCTGTCCCTTTCATCCTGGTGGCTGCCCTTTTCTGCCCTCATACCGGGGCACTGAGTACACCCGGTTAGCACAAGAAGTAAAGGTCACAAAGGCAGTTGGCTGGGACTATGTACTCAGAGGGAGATGTCATGTAGAGGTTAGTGCTTTCCAAAGCCCTGCCTTTATCTTAACACAAAAGTTCCACTTGGCCATCTCAGGTCACACAGCAAGAACAGTGAGGAGAACATTTAACCCAGGTCAGTACAGTCTGTGGTGTTAGCAAATCCTCCTCCTTCTCTTTGTCTGGGCTGGTTTAAGCACATCTAGGGCTGCCTGCCAATCTGTGTGTAGTGGGGCCCCAGAGGGGATCATTAATTCACCCCCATCTTTTTTTAGTTGCAATTTTGTAAATGTAACACACTGTACCTCTTGCTGCCTCTGCTGGCTAGGCTGTTCAGCTGATTCCTGGCAGTGTGTTTCTTATATTCAGCTTATGTATGTTTATTTTAATTAATAAACATTAATTGAAATAACATCTGAGTTGTGCCGTTTTCCCTATGAATCATGGTATAAGTGATAATAGGCAGTGTTTGTTAGTACAAAGCTTTGGATGTTTTTATGCTCTCAGTAGCCCAACCATCAAATAGCTCACAGACTCCCAAAGAAAGTAAAAAAAGCCACACAATTTCTTTTTCAAAATGCAATTATTTGTAGTAAAATATTCTAAATTATGTAGCACTTAATTGGTTACTGCATGCTGTTAAATGCCTTTTAGCTATTTGTTTTGTGAGCTGTTCTGAGAGCATCTGGTTCCAAGCCAAGTTTAGATTAATGATACTGGAATTTCTATGCAGACTCAAAAATTTCCTACAGAGTTGCTACTAACAATGACTTTGAGGCATCAGGAAACTTTTGAAACATGAAGGACTATCTTTTTGGTTTGTGAGTGCCCCAAACTTTCATGCCTGTAGGTGCAACCACAATCCAAACAATAGAGTCTCATTAAATAAAAAGCACCAGATCTCCACAGATATTTAAGTAGATTCTTTGAGGGTCTGGAACTAAGTTAGGGAAGGGTGATTAGTGCTCCTGACATCCTGTATCCACATTTACCACTTTTATATGGTTCTGATATATTTTATACAAAGTATTCCTTGTACAGTATCATTTGAAAACTCATAATCGGCTGAATATTATTATCCTGATGAAATGTGTGTAACAGCACTTCATGTAAAATTATTAGAGTTTTCTATATGATTGTTTCTGAAATATGTTGTAGTTCTGGGTAACATCCACAAATCAGTTTTCAGAGACAGACACACAGGCAAATTCAGACAGGGATCAGCATTTCAAGGGGCCTATCACATACTTAAGCAGCCCTCTTTAGCAACAGGGTAGTGTAAACAAGAGATTTACATTTCATCCCAGTTACAGTTCAGATTTCACATATGCGGGACTGTCTTCATCCCTGCAGGGGTTGATTCTCAAAGAGAGGAGGAGGATATAAAAATAGGATACAGGAGCCCTCAGTTCTCCTCCTATCTCTCTGCTCATGACTTCAATGACTACCTGAAGAATATTGAACTGGGGCAGCAGAGAGTGTATGTGTCTGTACATACGTCTGTCCATCCTCTGGCTGGAAAGGAATCCAGCCTAGGAACTGTTACAACTTATGGTGAGAGGCATCTGTTGCTTTTAAGTTCATTTAGGTATTAACTTGTGATTTTTACGCTTTTATAACCAGTTCGGTCTTTTATGCCTTAATGCATGTAATCACTTAAAGCCCATTTTTCTCTAGCTAATTAACTTGTTTTATTGTTTTATCTAAACCACTGGCTCTGACTCTTTCCAGACGGCCATTCCCCTTTCAGGAGTCTGATTTTTCTTGCATACCTCCAAGTTACACCTCGTTTAAACAGCTGTCTGCTTACAAAATCCAACAATGGAAAAAAAAAAAAACCACCTCAGCATGTGATGAGTGAAAAATTGCACATTTTCTCATTTTTCTGAATTATTATTAAATAAAGGAATTGGAATATCAGTATTGTACTTTATATTTCAGTGGACAGTAAGTATATAAAGCAGCGTAAACCAATCATTGTGTGAAATGTTTAGTTTGTATTGACTTTGCAAGTGCTTTTTGTGTATCTTGCTGTAAAACCAGACATTCATCTAGATGAGTTAATGTAGGACAGTGGTTCCCAAACTTTTTGGCATCAAACCCCCCTTTTTGATTTTTGAAAAACCCTCACATCCCCCTTCCAAATAGCAGCAAAACTTGTTGAGCAAAAAAAGGAAAAAAGGAACTGAACAGACAGCAAAACTTGATGGGAGGGGGGGAGGCTGGGTTGCCTCGTGCCCCCCCCGGAATTTCTTCATGCCCCCCAGGGGCACGCCCCCCCAGTTTGGGAACCCATGATGTGAGAGGTGGTAGAATCTCCATCCCTAGAGGCTTTTAAGTCCCGTCTTGACAGAGCTCTGGCTGGGGTGATTTAGTTGGGGTTGGTCCTTCTTTGGACTCAATGACCTCCTGAGGTCTCTTCCAACCCTAGGATTCTGTGTTATACGCTGCCCCCCCCCCCAACACTGCTGAATAATCCTGGTTGAGACCCACTGATCTAAACCAATGAGTAATCCTGTGGCATTTGCTACACTGTGATCCTGTTCTATGTTCTCCATAGGTAGGATCAAAAAGAGCTTATAGAGCACCCTGAGAGGAGTTTAAGTGACACAAAGGGAGAACATGGGCTTGTTTGTTGTGGGACTTAGTTACTGTGGGAGTTATAACATGTCTGTAAGGAGGGTTATGTGGTACAATGTTCCCTCTGCCCCGCAGTAGGGTCTCAGCGCTGTCTGAGTTTGGAGCATGCAAGCTGCAAGCAGAGAGGAGGCTGCTGAACTGGAATCCTGTTCTAGGTTCTTTACAGAATAAAGCCTGTTCCGGGTGGTTTGCCTGAGTGGGTCTGGTCTGAGGTGCACACACCCAGACAGACAACACAGAGCACACAAAGGAGCTGCAGGCCTAGTCTCCCAGAGTTGGGGAAAAAGTCACAAGGCTTCCCCTATGTTGAATAACCTCATACTGGGCTAGTGAACAGGAGGGGGGCCACATTTTATATGACCTAAATCAGCATGTTTTGACTGAAGTGTTTGAGAACCTTTATTTGGTAAACAAGGCTGGTGCATAATCATTTTACCCAGTGTTGGAATGATAGATTTCCCAGAGGTGTGCACTAGCCAGGAGACTACATACATGGCAACACCTGTATAGTTTATGATTGGCGAGGCAAAGCATTCCATACTGGGAGGGGCTTTACATTCCATTAGCCCAGATTCCGTGCTGGGGAATGTTACCATGCTTAACTCCGTGCTAAGCTCCATCATGACGTAGTTCTGGAAAGCATGTAGACGTGGTAAATATGTACCTAAGTACCCTACAAACACTTGAGTATCTGCATTTCTTAAGGCTTGCAAGTAGTAGCACTGACTCTGTGTTTGCAAGTTTGTGTCCTAAGAACTCGGAATTCAATTTGATGATAGGTACTTTTATGTGGTTTTGCTTCCATAAGCAATGGCTCTTCATAGAGGGCATTTATGGCATTGTGCTGCTTAAGCAGGGCTGCATTTTGTTTTAAACTGTCTAATTAGCTGTCAGATGAATGAATGCTTTCCCAGTCCTGTCAATGTTCTGGAGAAACTAGATGGGAAAGCATCGTGGTATACATTTGCAATGATGAAATGCCACATCATTGTAATATTCATGGGACAGTAGCTGCCGAAATTTAAGAACGTGGTGGGAGTTGCCTTTTAATATGCAGTAGATAGAGCAATAAATCAAAATATAGCAGCATCTCTACTAAACTTTCTTCTCTATCAGCCCATTTTTATGTAGATAGGCTGAAATAAATCATGGCTATCAGTATGCTGCACTAAATGTTCTGTGACCGTCTCCATCTTTGCTGCGTGACTTTGTTTTTAAAATCATTTCTCTGCTTCCCTGAGTTATGTTGATTTCTACCTGGTTTGTTTGCAGCAGCTGCCTTTGCCCAGTGTGGTTCGACCCTGGAGTGGTTCTGATCTAAGCAGACCTTTGATTTCTTTATAATGGCTCACTGGCGTGGATTTGGGCTGCGCTTCTCAGGGCAGAAGGGGCAGTCATTGGCTGGCCTTGGGGTTAGTGTAGCGCCCAGCATCCTGTTGGAAGCAGCCTCTAGGGCAGTGTTTCTTAAACTTTTTAAGACCGAGGAACACCAAACAATAATTTTTTTTTATGAGAAACACCAAGGATTTTTTACTGAGCGCAAAAAAAAAAAAAAAAAAAAAAGTTGCCTGCCCCTTTAAGAAACAGAGTTTAAGAAACATTATTCTAGGAGATGGTGATGTGGAGCAGTCTAAGGGCTGCTTTATGCTGCTGCCAATGGGACCACTCTTCCTCCTGCCCTCAGCCACTTCCCTGGCATGTCCCTATGCAAAGGAATAAGGGAAGCAGCGTAGGGCCACCGTAATCAGCCATATACCATTATCCAGGGGCTGCATAAGCTGGCTTCATAGTCTCTTTGCCCTTCCAGCTGCAGCAGAGCTCAGCATCAAGTCAGATGTGGGGGATGATGTAGATCTCGCTAAGCAAATAAATGGAAGCGAGGCCCTTTTGAGTGCTCTTGAGTGTGATGAATGGCCATCGTGCAGCTATCATGTCTGGATCACGTGCCTTCGGAGAAACCCTAAAATCCTCCCCCACTTGGAAGATATAACAGCTGCCGCACCTGGGGCCCACCACAGGGGACCCCACAACTGGTTTGCTAAGAAGGAAGTGGATGCAAGTAGCTGGCCCCTCTGAATTTATTTACTGAGGCTCCACATTAAAGAAACCAGCTATTCGAGTGTGAGGACAGAGCTAGAAGCCACCTCCCAAAAGCCACAGGGAACTCGGAACTCATTCACATCAACAAGGATTGCAAGTTTCCATGAGCTCTTTGGATTTGGTCGGTGTGAAACCTGCAATGGATTGCTTGGGTGAGTCTTCTCTCAAGCTTGTCTGTAATTGTGTGTAGGGTTCTGGGGGGATCGTCTGACCTTAGAGTAGGGAAGAACTATTTCTTGCCCACCTCCAGATGTTTTAATATTCTGAGAAATTAAGGGCTAATCCTAATCGGTCTCTCTTTAGTGTTGGTTGGTGTTGTTGTCATTGTGTCCTTAATACTTGTGGGACATTTCTGAGCAGCAGCCACTGCTAAATCAATGCAGTTAAAATGCTGAGGAACTCTTAAGCTTAATGTGACTCTGTTGTGCTGAATTATTAGCCCGTAAAAGGTGCACAATTTTTCAAAATTAAAACATCCCATTTTTAAAACTTTTGTTAGTGGCGCCAGTTGATTAGCATGCATTAGCATCTTTTTGCATAGCAGACACCAGAAATCTGGATAAAGTAGTAATGGAGCCAAGGTTCTTATTTAAAAGGCATTTGTAAATCAAACATCAAGGCTATTTCAATTAATGATTTAAGAAGAGCTTGATTAATTTTGCAGTTGGTAGGAGCACATATGTTTCAAAGGATATGGCTGGTAAAATCATTTAAAGACTTGTGAGGTTCATCAAAATATTAACCTTTGGAAAACTTTTAGCAGTCTGTATACTGTTCATTTCATTATTTTACATCTATAATACCATAGTATCTGCAATGAATATCTCCATTACAAAGTGCCTTGCATTATGCTTACTCTGTCCCCATTGACATCAATGGGAGGTTCACGATTGTATGTACTAATTCAGTGGTTCCCAATCTGCGGTCCTGGGGTCCGCGGAAAGTTTTTAAAAGTAAGGAGTGGGCCTGATCCTTGTTTTTCTTTTCCTTTTCTTCTGCCTTCCCCCCTCCCCCAGAGCGTGAGGGGAGAGAGGGGGCAGCAGCCCTGTGCGCCAGGACATGGCTTGCTTTTGATCCCGTTCCCCAGACACTAAGGGAGTGAGGGGAAAGTGCTTGTATCCCGTGCATGCCTCTCTCAAACCAGCCAGGCATGAGAGGTATGCACGGCATGCAATCACTTTCCCCTCACTCTCTGAGGGTATGTCTACACTACAAAGTTAATTCGAACTAACAGCCGTTAGTTCGAATTAACTTTCATAGCGTCTATACATACAAACCGCTAGTTCGAACTTAATTCGAACTAGCGGAGCGCTTAATTCGAACTAGGTAAACCTCATTCTACGAGGACTAATGCTTAGTTCAAATTAAGTAGTTCGAATTAAGGGCTGTGTAGCCACTTAATTCGAACTAGTTGGAGGCTAGCCCTTCCCAGCTTGCCCTGGTGGCCACTCTGGGCCAAACCAGGGAAACTCTTCTGCCCCCCTCCCGGCCCCGGAGCCCTTAAAGGGGCATGGTCTGGCTATGGTGCTCGTGCCAGCTGCAAGCCTGCCAGCACCCAGCCAGCAGACCCTGCACCCGGCATGGCATGAGCCAGCCACCCGCTGCCACCCAGCCCTCCACCTCTTCCCAGGACCAGGCTGGCGGCTCCCAGGAGCCTGCCCAGGGCCGCAAGAGGCGGGTGCCCGCCTGATCTAGTGCGGAGATCGTGGACCTCATCGAGGTTTGGGGGGAAGCCTCCAACGTCCACGATCTCCGCACTAGCCACAGGAATGCGGCCGTCTACAGCCGCATGGCTGCCAGCCTGGCCACCAGAGGCCACATGCGGACCCGGGAGCAGGTCTGCTGCAAAATTAAGGACCTGCGGCAGTCCTACTCCAGGGCCTCCCAGCCAGGGGCCGACCCAGAGGCCTGCCCTCACTTTGAGGCCCTGGACCGCATCCTGGGGGCTCACGCAGTCCATGCCCCCCGGGTGGTGATCGACCCCGGGGCAGAGAGACCCATCCCTGACACCGAGGAGGAGGAGGACGCCGAGAGCCAGGAGTCTGTAGGGAGCCTGCCCAGGACCCCGAGGCATCCCACAGAGCACATTGGCTGTGTTGTCTGAGGCCGGGGAGGGCTCCACATGTGAGTGCCATCATGGTCCCCTTATGTGTATGGGGAGGTTGGGGGAGAGGGAGCCCAGGGACCGTGCACCTGGGCCTTGCCCACCATGGAGCAGCAGCTGGGTGTCATGCAGGGGCCCTGGCCCGTTCCCCACACGCCGACCTCGCCTTGCATCGGGGGGCTGGGTTTCACCCACTGTGTCCCCAGGGAGAACTGACCACTGCTCTTGTTTCACCACAGCCGCAGCACCTGGGACTGCAGGGCGCACCACCCCGCCTGCAACAGCCACCTGCACCCGGGCCAGCAGGCGCACCAGGAACCTGGAGGACTACTACCAGCAGCACCTGCGGCTACTGGAGCACCACTGGGTCTGGGAGGACCTGCGGCTGCAGCAGCGGAGCTTGGAGGCGCTGGAGGAGCAGGGCCATGCCCTCAGAAGCCACCTCCAGACCCTGGTGGACAGGTTCCTGCCTCCTGCTGCTCCGGCCCCTGCGGCCGCCCCAGCTCTCGCTCCTCCTTCCACCCCTGCTCCCCTTCCCGCTTCCTCCACACCCCCCATCCCTCCTGCCCCACCCTCCACACCCACTCCCCCCCCGACGCCCCCACACCCGCAGTGCTGCGAGATGGGAGAGCCAGCAGGACCCCCAACCCTGAGCTTTCCCTTCCCTTCCTCCCCCTTCCAGCTCCCTCCTCCCAGGTTTCCCCCTCCCCTCTCCCACCCTCATTCCTCCCTCCCCCCACCCCAGTTATGTACAATAAAGAGGTTTTTTTGGCAAAACAGGTGTTTTTATTTTACATTAGGAAGGGGGGTTAGGGAGGGGAAAGGGGAAAGAGGGGAGGGTGGAAGAAGGCCCCAATGGGGCATGCAGGGAGAGTTCCGTCGTCCTTCTCCACCAGGAAGGTCTCCCGCAGGGCTTCCCGGCTCTGGACGGCCCCCCGCTGGGCCTCCCGGATGGCAGTGGTGCGGGACTGAGCGTAGTGGCCAGCCATGCGCTCAACCTCAGCCATCCAGGCTGGCAGGAAAGCCTCCCCCTTCCGCTCGCACAAATTGTGCAGCACGCAACATGCTGCCACCACGGGAGGGATATTGTGCTCGGCGAGGTCGAGGCGGGTGAGGAGGCACCAAAATCTGGCTTTCAGTCGTCCGAAGGCCCCCTCGACCACAATGCAGGCCCTGGTGAGCCTTGCATTGAAGGCCTGGTGGGAGGGGTTGAGGTACCCCGTGTACGGCTTCATCAGCCAGGGCTGTAAGGGGTAGGCCGCATTCCCCACCAGGCAGACGGGCATGTCCACGTCCCCAACCCTGATGTGGTGTTTGGGGAAGAAGGTCCCGGCATGCAGCCTCTGGCACACGGAGGAGTTGCGGAACACCCTGGCTTCGTGTGCCTTGCTGGACCAGCCCACATTAATGTCCATGAACTGGCCCCGGTGGTCAGACACGGCCTGCAGGAGGACGGAGAAGTACCCCTTGCAGTCTGATGTACTGGGAGGCCTGGTGTTCCGGGGCACGGATGGGGATGTGCGTCCCGTCGACAGCCCCCCCGCAGCTGGGGAAGCCGAGGGCGCCGAACCCCTGGATGACGGCGTCCGGATCGGCGAGGCGGACCACCCTGTGGAGCAGCACCTGGTTGATGGCCTTAACCACCTGCAGAAAGAGACAGCAAACCACGAATCACTGGGGCGCCTGGGTGGCTGGGAGCGTTCGTTCCCTGGCACTGCCCCGCGCCCCACTCCCAGAAGCAACCCCTGCTGTGATCCTGGCCGTCGCAGGCGGCCTGTAGTATGGCCGGGACAGACTGAACCCTCCCGGGCGGGGCACTGTCACCTCCTCCCTCGCCCCCATTTTCCCTGGGGCGGCCCATTCCCTCCTTGCAGCCCCCCTCCCCCCGGCCCAGTGGCCGGTGAGTGCCATACCTGCATGAGCACTGCTCCGACGGTGGATCTCCCCACGCCGAACTGGTTCCTGACAGATTGGTAGCTGTCCGGCGTGGAGAGCTTCCACAGGGCGATGGCCACACGCTTCTGGAGGGGGATGGCGGGCCTCATGCGAGTGTCCCGTCGCTGCAGAGCAGGGGCGAGCCACTCGCAGAGCTCCAGGAAGGTGTCCCTCTTCATCCTGAAGTTCTGGGTCCAGTGTCTGTCTCCCCAGCGCTCCAGGACAATGTGATCCCACCAGTCGCTGCTGGTGTCCAGACGCCAGATGTGGCAGGGCACGCTGGCGTCTGAGCGCTGCTGCGGCTCCTCCATGGCCCGCAGGGAGGCCAGGTGGAGAGGCAGGGGGCTGACGTGCAGGAGGTGATGCCAGGCAGCCTCCAGCCATTGCTGGCAGGCTTGCAGCAGCAAGTCCAAAAACTGGAGCAGAATGCCCAGGACGAGCTCTGGCTCCATGGTGCCAACTGCGGCGGCGTCCCCAATGGGAACCACCGACACAGGCAGGTGCAGAAGAAAACGCTTTGCTGTCCCTCGGCGAAGTAGGCAAGGAAGCGGAGAAGCTGAGAACCGGCTGTCCAGGGGGGTCCCTTTAAGCACGAGCCTCAGACAGCAGCCACACAAAGCAACTACTGACCTGATGCCCTGCCGGAACTGGTTTCAGCTGCCCTTAAATGCGACTCAGCGTCCAATCAGTGTGGACGCGCTAGTTCGAATTAGCAAAATGCTAATTCGAATTAGTTTTTGGGTCTAGATGTGTTAGTTCGAATTAGCTTAGTTCGAATTAACTAACTCGAACTAAGTTAGTTCGAATTAGTGCTGTAGTGTAGACATACCCTTAGCTTCCGGAGAACGGGATCAAAAGCAAGCCGCGTCCTGGTGCACACGGCTGCTGCCCTCTCCCCCTCCTGCACTCCCGAAGTTCCACCTTGCCCTCTGTCCTCCCAAAATTCCACCCTTGAGGAGCTGGCAGCTCCAGAGCTCCCTTTGGCCACAAGAGCCCCCTCACTCTGTAGATGGGCAGGGGACGGAGGGGCCAGGAGCTGAGGAAGCAGCGCGGGCGAACAGCAGCCAATGGGAGCTGAGAAGCTCTGTGCCCTGCAGTCTGCATGTCCCTCAGCCCACACTGAAGCTGACAAGCTGCGACTGTCCTCTGGAGTCAGCTTATAAATGGGTCGGTCACTTTTTACTGTTTTTTTTTTTCCTCTTTTTTGAATACGTCACCCAATTCTAATCATTCAAAAGCCATTCAAGAGTGGCGGGAAAGGTTTAGTTGGGCCACTGGCAAAAATGGATCATTTGGAGGGTCTGTGAAATTTTAACAGATTTCAAAGGGATCCGTATGCTCGAAAAGGTTGGGAACCACTGTATTAATTAATCATAAGAAGACATGTTCCCTTATGTATTCATTTAGATGGCATGTAAACACAGCAAGGCTGAGACTTGGAAAGCCACTAAAGTGAGCGGGATACCCGATTTGCATTCAAGTTGTTGTTTTCTAACAATCCTCTTAAATCTGCTTCTAAAATGGGTTGGAATTGGGTATCCAAAGACCTTAGATCGTTTTGAACATTTCAGTGCAGAATTAAGGGACAGCATGCGAACGTTGGCCATGGGAGGGAGGATACTACTACAGTGTTTTGTGAAGCTCATTTCTGAAAATCATTGAAATGGTTACAAGAATCTTCTCCTGTTCTCTGTGAGCCAGAACCTCAGCTGGTGGGAATCGGTGGAGCTCCACTGAAGTCAGCAGAGCTGTGCCAGTATACATAAATGGTGGCTCTAAATCCTTAGTGTGTGTGTGGGGGGGGGGGGGGAAGAACCGATTCTCTTGCTTTTACTTGCCTCTCCCTCTATGGCCGTGTCCTAAACCTCCGTTGCCTCCAAGATCTCTGGACATGGAGACACTGACCAGCCTTTCTGAGTCCAATTCTTAGTTGGTCTAAGATCCTTCGGGGCTGATGCAAATTGGCACCACAGAGCAGCTGTCAACATATTTCATTTTTTTTGTAAATGGCAAAATTTTTTTTAAAAAGCTTTGAATCAAAATAACATGTTTTGTTTCCAATTTTTAAAAAAAATTGGAATGGCCAGGAAACTAATGATAGCGGGGCTACCTCTTTTTTTCACACACACTGATTCTTGTTATATCCCTTTGAGATAGGTATGTCATCGCTTTACAGAAGGCTAAACATCAGGGAATGGTTAAATGACTTACCCAACGTCCGATGAATCCGTGGCAGAACAGGGGCTGGCACTTTAGAATCCTAACTCTTAGCAATCTATCCTAATAGCTCACCCACATGTCCGTAAGCAGAATTTGATGGTTGATGGCCTGGCTTGGAATTTAAATGATCCTCAATTTTATATGCAGTTAGTGTCTGTGTGTAAACTGCTTTTGGAACAAATCTGTCCTATGATCATCTATAAGGGGCATTTACATTTAAAATTATACTCTGCAGAAATAGGGCTCCAGGAAAAGGGGAGCTAAGCTGCTCTTGAGTGACAGCTGCGCAGGGAATGTTCAGGCTATAGGATTAACTTAGTTTATTAAATCTTTGAAGAGTATACATTGAAGACTAAAGAGGCTTTTGAGGTTGGTGCTTCTTGCAGTGGTAAGTGATGGAATGATTTATTTGCCAAAGATCCGTTTTACACATTCCCTCCATTGAATTAATAACTTAAAACCTCACAAGTGCAGCGGCAGAGTTAATTATTTTACCTTTTTTTCCTCTGTTAAAATACAAGATAATTGATGCCTCCACACCTAAAATGCTTCATTTAGCCACTTCGACCCTGACACGAGAGCTGCTTTGAAAATCTTGGCAGACCCTACCTCCCTGTAAATCACTTCATTGCGATTAGGGGGCAGGATTTATCTGGAAGGAGCTTCAATGTTTGGGCAACATAAATTGTGCCTGAATCCACTTGAATCAGACTATTTAAAAATGTGTGGCTCATATCTCAGCTACACAATGAAAATAAGTATCCAGCGCAGCTACGTAAATCATGTTTGTGGGCCAGAAATATTGAAGTCTGACCTTATCTTTAAAATATGTGTGCTTACCATGGCCATGGTATTGAGAGGGCCTTTTAACATTGCCACAGTTATGGATATTTTAGGATTTCTAATCTAATAAACTGTTTGTAAGAGTGCACAAGGAGGGGAAAATAACTTGAGGGCAATAAAAATTCATTCCTGGTTGAAATCAAGTTACGAGGTACCAGCTTACAAACCAACTAGTTTGTCTATGGAATGGGTACAGACACACAATTTTTTCTGAAGTTACAAAAAACAAACAAAAAAACCCCGAGGGGTTCAAAATATTAAAAACAAGTTACAGTCATATGAAAAAAAAAAGTTTTGAAGAGAAATTTAGCAGCCCATGTCCTTACTCCTCTATTTGCCCTGGTTCTGTACCCATGAAGATCAAAATCTAACAACTGCAAGGGGTGCTAAGCCCCAGCTGTTGAGTTTTGTCAGTTTTCAGACTGAACCCAGGCATGGCCACTGCAGTTGGCAAAACTCAGTGGATACATTCTGCCCCAGCACGCTTAGCAAGTGATGGTTCCCACCTAAAACGTGGACTGGGTTTACTGATCTCTGGGCAAAGCTGGGCCAAGTTTTGGAGTTTGTAGCAAACCCAAGACAGAGTCCAGCCTTGGAAAGGGGTTTATGATAAAAGTTATTATAAATCTCTGTGACCTTAATAAAATGAAACATAATTGGCCAGATTCATCACTGATTTACCCTCCTTTGACTTTCACAGAATTATGCCATGGATGAATGTAATTCTTGTTTCCAGTGACCATGCTTTGATGCAAAATGTCCAGGGAGTTGATCTTTGTTTGTTTATTTGACGCAGGAAGAAAATGTCGAACCTTTCCCAGGCCCCTAGACAAGAAGACGACAAATTGGCAGCTATTGCTAAGAGCTGTGTGATGCCAGAGACGTGGGTCAAATAAAAACAATAATTCATTGTCTTGTCTTCAAAACGACTCAGTGAGCCAAAGCAGAAATGAATTGAATTATGAAATAACAAGTTAACTGCCTAAGTGATATTAATTATGCTCATGGCTAAGGGCAATCTGAGCCATCCCCTTCTAAATTCTTTTAGTAAATACATCAGTAGCTTCCCTATTTCTTGTAAGCAATGGACTTTAAATGTTCAGAGTAAGGCCAGTCTAGGAGGGAATTAGATATGCTATGGAGTAATTGCCACTATCTAATATTGAGCCATTTCTCATTAGAGGGGATGTTGATTAAGAAAGTGTGAAACAAACAGAAGCGGAATCTCATCACTGATGGATAAACATGTTTCTATAAAAGCATGAAGGAATTTCTGGGATCACATGCTTCATTTTTCTGCTAGAGAGGGCGCCAATCTTCAACATTCAGATTTGGGTCTGAATTTCTCTAGGGTACAGGGATGAGGAGGAGACCCTGGATAGCTAACTCACTGAAGGTAGTTTCCATAGCTGAAAACCCTTCCATTAAGTAGGTGAAAAGTCACTTCACACAGCGGGCCTGATTCTTACTTAGACTGAGGCCAGGTTCCAATGTCTGCTTGTTTATACATTCACACAGGGGGAAAGGGATCCAAGAGAAGACCTTGTGTAGGGAGCCTCCTCCCCAGCTGGATTATACCTAGTATAAGGCCTCTGTGCTGCCTTACCCAGACCCTATGGGGAGGCTATGAAAAGCAGAGCAAAGGGTGGCTCTAACTTACACTTGACAGACAAAATAGGTTTGCAAAGCCTAAAGAGGGTTAATATGTCATGTGCACAGCAGAGGACAGAACCTGATCTGGGTGGACAACAAGAGGAAATAGTGCTGATCATAGAACACTAGAACTGGAAGGGACCTTGAGAGGTCATTGGGTTCAGTCCCCTGCCCTCATGACAGGACCCAGTACTGTCTAGACCAGGGGTTCCCAACCTGGGGTACGCGTACCCCCAGGGGGTATGAGAAGCTTGTCAAGGGGGTACGGGGAATATTTGGTAAATAACTGGATTATCCTAATTGAAATATTCCAAAAGTAGTAGTGTTAGTGAAAAAAGTTGCGGATTCTAGAGTCTAGAATTTATTTCCTTTCATATTGAATAGGGGGTACGGGAAGGTTTACTAAAAGCCAAGGGGGCATGGGGACCAAAAAAGGTTGGGAACCCCTGGTCTAGACCATCCCTGATAGATGTCTATCTAACCTGCTCTTAACTATCTCCAGAGATGGAGATTCCACAACCTCCCTAGGTAATTTATTCCAGTGTTTTACCGCCCTGACAGGTAGGACATTTTTCCTAATGTCCAACCTAAACCTCCCTTGCTGCAGTTTAAGCCCATTGCTTCTTGCCCTATCCTCAGAGGCCAAGGAGAACAATTTTTCTCCCGCCTCCTTGTGACACCCTTTTAGATACCTGAAAACCGCTATCCTGTCCCCTCTCAGTCGTCTTCTTTTCAAACTAAACAAGCCCAATTCTTTCAGCCTTCCCTCATAGCTCCTGTTCTCTAGACCTTTCATCATTCTTGTTGCTCTGCTCTGGACCCTCTCCAGTTTCTCCACATCCTTCTTGAAAGGCCGTGTCCAGTTCTGATGAAATTGTCCGAGCAGGTTAAACAAACAAAGGAACAACAAGTGAGTCATCCTGAGAGAGAGTGCACAATGCACTACTCTTTTTATAATGGCATTTTGCGGAAAGTCCCAGTACTGTTGCCCAACCTCCCACCGCCAGGAAGACAGGGAGTCTCCTTTTCATTGTACTGTAAATTACCTATTCACTGCATCATGGGTCTGCACATGTGAACGGGAAGAAAACTGCACAGTAAACAACAACAGGCTAGAAACTCTGTGGCAACACCAGTGGCAGGTTACACAGCACTATGCATCTTCCTTGTGTCATTTACTATATTGTACTGTGGACCCAGTTAGACTGGTATCTAGTTACATTCCAATAGAAGATCATGTATATCAGTATAACCATCTACACTAGGGAGGTTGTACCACTTCAACTGTGTTATTTATTTACTTACAAATTTGTATTGTTCTACCACCTATTCATGGACTAGTACCCACTGTGCTAGGTGCTGTACAAACAGAAAAAAGTTAGACCCTGCCTCGAGGAGCTTACAGTCTGAAGTGGTCTGAAAGCCATCCCCAGTAATTGCTCCTTGAGGAAATGAGTTGGAAACACAGGGCCCACTGCAGACAGAAGTATATGCTGAGGAATGGTATCGGGTGCTGCCTGTGGGAAATCAACTAAAATATGGTAGCTATGGGCTGCTGGAGGATGACATGAATAAGTAGGTATGTGATCACATCCCACACAAAGGGAGAGGAAAAAATCTCAATTCATAAAACCCACACTTCCAAGCTGTCACCGGCTTTGCATTTTCAGGTGAGCCATTTTGCTAATTATTCAGACCAGCTATGCTGATGCTGGCGACACACTGACTCACCCTGTTCCTTGTGAAACACACACTTCTCTGCCAAAAGCATGGCACAGAATATCATGGCACATACTTATTTTTAGCTGGGAAAGCCAGTGTCACCTTTTACATTTTGGAGGACCTGTTTCCTGTCCTACCATTGTTTCTATCCCTAGTAATTCCCAGGGGTTGAGGTTATTTACTACACCCATTCTATGTCAGTATATTAACTGTATAAAAAAGAATGATGGGTTTTGTTACTGGACTGATGGAAGGAGCTGTAACTAAATATGAATTGACCATTGGTTGGAGGAGGTGAGGAGCAAATTTTGGAAGCTGGGTACTGGGAGGGGGACGGAAGCTCTCTGTTGGCTGCATTTAAATAAAAAAATCTCAGGAGGGTAGCTGTGTCAATCTGTATCTGCAAAAACAATGAGTCTTGTGATACCTTGGGGTATGTCTAGACTACATGCCTCTGCTGGCAGAGGCATGTAAATTAGTCTACCCAACATAGTCAATGAAGCGGGGATTTAAATATCCCCGCTTCATTAAAATAAAAATAGCCGCCACGCTGTGCCGGCTCAGCTGATCATCGGCACAACGCGGCAGTCAAGACACAGATCAGTCGACGAGGAAAGCTTTTGCCAACCGATCCCTTATGCCTCATGAAACGAGGTTTACAGGATTGGTCGGCAAAGGCTTTCCTTGCTGACTGATCCACATCTTGACTGCCGCGTTGTGCCGACGATCAGCTGAGCCAGCACAGCGTGGTGGCAGCCATTTTTATTTTAATGAAGCAGGGGATATTTAAATCCCCGCTTCATTGACTATGTCGGGTAGTCTAATTTACATGCCTCTGCCATCAGAGGCATGTAGTCTAGACATACCCTTGGAGCTAAAAGATTTTTTTAGGGCATAAGCTTTCATGGGTAAGTTTACTCTCAAAAACTTGTGCGCTAATAAATCTGTTAGTTTCTAAGGTGTCACAGGACTCCTCATTGTTTTTACTGTAGATCAGCAGTTCCCAACCTTTTCCAGCTGGGGACCCATTTTGACAATTCAGGAAGACTTGGTGACCCAGGGCAAGTAAAAAAAAAGTGTGAATAGCTCCTTAAGAGCCACCTGGGGAGACACCTGGCGACCCTTTGGAAATGTAATGGCAACCCATATTTGGGTCCCGACCCATAGGCTGGGAAACCCTGCTGTAGATGATCCAAGCTGTAAAGATACTTCAGGGCTTAAGAACGTTTCTGCACAGCCCAACAGGACTTTTGCTCTATCATAAGGGGAACTTTATGGGCTTTTCTCCCCTTTTAACTGGTGCATCTCCCTGGCACTCCCCCATCTTTCCCCTCCCTATACATAGTATATAGAAGACTGGAGCACTCACTCCACACTTACAGCTAATATGTCTCCATAATGTTCTTCTCTTTTACTCTCATCTTCCTCCTCTTAGGGACAATGAATAGTCCTGTGGCACCTTAAAGACTAACAAAAATAGATCTAGTACCATGAGCTTTCATGGGCAAAATCCACTTCTTCAGAGGAGCTTGAGTGGAGAAAAAATGACATTCTTAGCTGTGGTCCAGTTCTGCATTCCTTCCTTAGGTGAAGCTGTGCTCAGTATGCTTCTGATGCAGGCAATGTAGCCTCTAAAAGAGGCTTTGACAGCACAAAGGGGCTGCATGGTGCAGCTTCTGAGCAGGTCCCCCGGGGGGTTTAGTGGGAGGATGTGTATCTTTCCTGACCGTGCACTAGCTATGGTGCTCCACAGGGGCTCGTGTAAGTGGATACCATAGATGGAGGTGACTTCTGCCCAAGTCCAGCCATGTGGGAGGAAGGGTCTTTTTTTGTATGTGGACCTGGGGGAAACAATCTGTCCCTTTCATTCGTAAATATCAGGCAGCTACTGCAAACACACATTCAAGAGACAGGCTGGCTAGAAAGAGTCAATTCTCGGTCATGCCAACGAGCCCCATTTTTATGATGTCTACAAGAGCAGCTCATCTTACTGCACCACAGAGCACCATGGGATGTGCACCCAGTAGTCCTAGCACCACAGGGGAGGACACAATAACCCAGGCAGGGCTTTGCAGACTGGCTACTCAGACAAGGACTTGGTCAGCCTGAGTGTAGATTGTTCACGTTAGCTCTGCAGTGAAGACCCACTGGGTTTGAGTCTGTTCTCAGTTACACTGGTGTAAACCCGGAATAACTCCAGAGTGAAGCCGGAGTGAGACCAAATTCATATGGGCTAATTATACTAAAACTTTGCACTTTCTTTTTGTATGAAGAAAAGGCAGGAAGTGATAACAATGTTTCAGGGCTAGATTTTCAACACAGCCTGCCACATTGGCTGCTGCACTCTTCTGTAATGCTGGCCATGGGGCTTGCGATGGGAGTGACTTTGGGCCAAGCACTCCTTGAGAACCCAGCCCTTTTAGTAAAGTGGTTATATGGGCACCATGGTCTTTTGAAAATCTTGCTCCAACTCAGCTCCTAAGCATTGGCAGGCTAGTCCTGGAGCAGAGCCACACTGCCTTCCATGATCACCAGGTCTTTGCTTAGCTTAATCAAGAGACAGTGTTTCCTTGGGCTTGGAGCTGGAAATCCAGAGTCAGAATTCCTGGTTCTGCACCCAGTTCTGCCCCTCTTTTGCTGTGTGACCTTGGGGCAGATCACTCAGGGCTAATTTATGGCTGGCCTTGTGATTAGTAGCATCCCTGGATAACGACCAATGTTCCCTCTAATCTTTTTTTATCCATGTGCAGATTTTTTCCATCAATGCACAGAATAAATTTTATGTACACCGAGTCATGTGCACATGCACCACTAGTAGGAGCCAAGCCTAGCTGTGGGCACTCTGCTAATCAGCTGGCCGGCATGTGAATTTCTCCTGAGTGGCGGCAGAAGCACACAGCTTACAAGGAACATTGGGTAATGACCCTAACTCGGTGGGCAGCAGCAAGGACGGGCAGGGAAGGGCATTGTGGGAAGCCGAGAACCTTAGACTGCTGCTCTGCATGCTTCTTTGGTCCCTCTGCAAGCACAAATACCTCCACAGTTGTGGTGCTGCCCTCTATACCACCAGGGCACAGGAAACCCTCCCTCAACACAGCCCTAGTGGGGCTCTTCTCTCCCCTGGCCTCATTGGGACACTGATGCAATACCTACATCACAACATTGTGGGCAATCTTACCACTAATTAGTTCCGTCCACGTGTGGAATAAATTTTGTTATGGGTACCAAAGCAGCCACAGATGTTTCTACGGGAGGTGCACATGTGCTGCTAGCTGTGATCTCTTTGGGCCTTCTGCTGATCAGCTGGGCAGCATTTGACTCTCTCCTGGGCAGCCACCCAAGCGCTTAGTTTACAGGGAACACTGATTGTGAGGCTTATTTATCTGTCTGAGGTTCCCTTTTTGTATCCACCAGGCTAACCTGCTGCCTACGAAATGAAGTCAGCAACATACCACTGTTTGCCAGCCATGGTTTTTTTTTTCCTTTGCACACTTTTAACAAGCAGGTGAAAGTATCTGCTTCCCCTGGGGCTGGATTCAGGGGGCCTGGGAGCCAGCGGCTGCTCTGAAATACTCCAGAGCCCATCCTGTGAAGTCGCATCATAAACTCACTGTTCCAACAAAGGCGAGGCCTTGAAAAGCGGCTAATCCACAACAGCTGGTGCAAAGGAACACAAAGCGCTGCTAAGGACTCTTGTGATGGGGCTGGCGCTGGGAAGGTGGGTGGTGCCAAGAATCAGCCAGCTGAGTGTGGCTGATGCCCTGATGAAGCCAAGAGGGACGTCAGACAATTGCAGGGATCCCTGGATACCCAGTCGTGCCCACGAGAAACAATTCCCTTTAAGGCAACGTGTTGGGTTTTGGAGTGGTTTGGCATGCCATGGTGTGGATGCAGACAACTGAGCAGCTGCTTCCAACGGGCAAGCCAGTGAAAGCAAAAAGCTTCGCAAATATTAAAATGGCTACAGGGGGTGGCACAAAAACCATCCCCACCAGCGCTGGCCGAGGTTTGGTTTGCTTGCTGAACAGCCCGGGAGAAGTTGGATAAGAGCCAGACGTGTGCTCTCATAAAATGTAAAGAAGGGCTCTTTAGTAAATGGCTTGGTTTTACCTAGATTAAATGAACAAAGAGTTCAGTTTCAAGATGGGGCCTGAACCAGACCCATGGATCTGAACAGCCATGATCCCCAGCTTGGGCCCAGCTCTAGCTGAAATGCATTCTTCACTCCCCTGCTACTGCATTTGGCAGGCTTGTCTTCGTGAAGGTCTCCTCCCAGTGTGGGCCAAGGAATGGAGGTTTGGAAAAGATTTCAGCTATCCTAGGCTGAGAACAGGATAAAACCTCAGCACCCAGAGCAATTGGCTCTCAATACATAGAGGCCACCTCTGAGCCTGTAACCTTTTGAGATACATCCCATGTTCTCCTTCTCCTTTTGTTGGCAGTAATGATTCAATATAGGGGAGCATTTCCTATTTCACATTGGTTTGGAGTCCCTTTTAACTCTTTGCTTTCTTGCTTTCTTTGTTTTCCTGTACAAACTCTTCCACACCTGACTCTCCTGCTAGGCTAGCAGCATTTTATAATCCACATGACTTTATAGTTGTAATACGCAGAGTTGTTGACTCGAGTCCCATGACTTGAACTCGAGTCCGACTTAAGTCGCCTTGGTGACTCAACTTGAGACTCAACTCGGGTTCATTGTTTATGACTTGAGACTCGACTTGAGACTTGCTAATTTTGTTAAATTGACTTGGTGAAAAAATTGTCCGAAAATGCCGATATTGATGGCTTGTACAAAAGTGACTTGACATTTTTTAAATTAAGACGTGAGACTCAACTTGGGACTTGACTCGAAAGTGACTTTAGGGACTCGAGACTCGACTTGAGATTTGAACTGTCGTGACTTGAGACTCGATTTGGACTTGACAATGATGACTTGAAGACAACACTGGTAATACATGTAAGCCAGTGGTTCCCAACCAGTGGTCCGTACACCCCTGGAGAGCCGCGACTGTACTGTAAGGGGTCCGCAGAAAGTTCGGACCTGAGAGGTTCCGTGCTGGCAGCCAGCAAGTCTTTCAGCCCACGCTGCTCCCCAAGCCATGGGAAGCAATGCAGGTTGAAGGACTTGCTGGTTTACTGAGGGACACGGCTCGGGAAGCAACACAGGCCGAGGGACTTGCAGGCTACAGGCACAGCTATCTTGTTTGGAGGGGTCTGTAAAATGATAATAGATTGAAAAGGCTGGAGAAGGTTGGGAGTCACTGATTTAGGCCATGTGTATGCTGGGGACTTTGCCCCAGTTTACAACACTGGTGGCCATAGGTAAAGCTGAACTGGTATGACCTCCAGTGCAGACAGGGTACAAGCACCATAAACCATGATTTGTACCAGGGCAACTGGTTTCCACCAGTGCAAATAGTGTAGCTAAGCAAAGGTGCTGTTTTCTTGCATTGGTGCAGCTGGCTGTAATCAGGACAAATCCTCAGGCCATATCTTCATTCCGGGGAAAAGTGATGCTGCTACAATCAATCTTCTGGAGTTTGGTTTAGTGGGTCTAGTAAAAACCCACTAAATCAAACTCAGAGGGCACCCCTGTCAGTGGCTGGTGCTCCTGTTTCTGTGAGGAGTAGAGGAAGCTGACAGGAGCGTTTGCTCCCATCGGCCTCCTGCTGTGAGAACAGTGGGGAAACTTGATTCAAGGGCTCCAGCTATGTAATTAATGTAGCTGGAGTTGTGTAGCTTGATTTGACCTTCCCCTTCAGTGTAGGCCTGGCCTCAGTGTCAGGAAAGCCTAAGTTTGGTGCTGTTGTATAAGCTTTGTTGGAGGAAGGCTGCTGCCGTGAACTCTGTGTTTCTCTCCAGGAATCCTCAGGATGCATGTGCTTCTATCATTTCACTGGCATTCTGGGGTTAATTAATTTGGTAGAGCTCATTGATCTCCTGATGATGTTGTTAGAGTGTCCTTCAGTGACACTGAAATGCAAGCTGATCCTCCTAGCGTGAGCAAGTGGCTACGAGTGAGCTTAATGAGCTAATTACTTTTATAGACTTACCAAATATGAAAATTGTTTTTGTGTTATCTGTAATGAGTGCAGTTCTTGCTCATTGGGCTGGTTATTCTTTCATTCACAGAGGTGCATTCTGAATAATTATCTAGTCAGTCCAGAAATAGTGGCCTTTGTTTTATGATCTCTGAAACAGCCCAAGTCCTTAACACAGTGACGGGCAACCTGCAGCCCGCAGGCCGAATGTGGCCCACTGGGGTTCTATATGTAGTCTGTGCAACTTTCCCCTTACTGCCTCCCCCCGTGCCTCTTGCACTCTGGGGGACCTGCACTTACCTGCTCCTCCTTGTCCCTCCCAGAACTTCTGGAGTGCTGTGAAACAGCTGACTTGCACGGTGTCCCCGCTCCTCATTCTCACTCCCAGAGCTCGAATGCTGTGAACCAGCTGATTCACAGCACTCTGGAAATGCTGGGAAAGAGAAGTGACTGGATGTACCCAGGGGAGGAGGCAGGGAAGATGCCAGGTGAAGGTTTGAGAGGAAGGGAGGAGTGAGGGAGGAGTCTGTGGGGGATGGGGGGGGGGGGTGAACAGCTCCTGGCAAAATAGGAAGTGACACATTTAAAGCAAGGGCACGTGTGAGGAGTATGCAGACCGCACACAACATGGTGAGAGCCATGCACGCCCTCGGCTTCTTCGTTACTTTTGCTGGCAATGTTGCCCCTAATAATGGATCACTTTGTGTTCAAAAGGCATGATACAGAAGCAGAATCAAGTGCAATGCATTGAGACAAAGATAAAAAAAAAAACAAACCCTGGATGGTCCAGTGCTTCCTGGTGGATTTTGCTTGCCTCAGAGGCTCACAGCAGCCCACAATTTTAGGCACCACCCCCAGGGCTTTAGTTTGCTGGCTGTTTGCGCTCTTTTCATCATCAGCTAGCGTATAGTAAAATGGAGAATAAACTCCACAGTCCTTCTTCCTGAGTGGAAATGGAGAGGTGGGTGTTGGGACCTGGGCCCACCTTCTACTCTGGGTTCCAGCCCAGTGCCCTGTAATAGTAGCTGCCCATGTGAGTCCCTGACACCTGCTATAAGATGGCTCCTAGACCCCTGATCTACTTCCTCACACCTTCCCCAGCACCTTCCTTCTCTCCGGTTCATCATCCTAGTGCTCAGTTGTTGCCTTTCCTCCTACCCCCAGCAGCACCCTCCTCTGTCCTCTCAGCTACACACATGCCCCAACTGCAGGCAAAGCTTCTTTTATAGCCAGTCTGAACTGGTTTTCTTAATTACCCCCCCAGGTGTCCTAATTAGCCTAGGCTGGCCTGACTCTGTAGGCCTGGTCAATTAGCCCCAGGTGTTCCAGTGTCCCTGATTGCCTCTGCTGGTTCTAAACCAGCCCCTCCCTGTTACTCTGGGAACAGAGATCTCCTCAGTCTGAGGCTTATATATCTCCCCTCCACTGCTTTTATAGCCTTCTGTTCCGACCCTGTCACAGTATTCAATCTTATTCTTGGGGCCATGGCTAGTGCATATGTCTGATTTCAGTCTTGCAGCCTACTAAGATGATGGAGGGCAACTTATGCAGCCCACTCACTAGCCTAGGTTGCCCATCGCTGCCTTTAGCAGGAAAGTGGATGGGAAAAAAGCATGGACTGCTTTGTGAGAGGCCTGAGAAGAGATTGCATTGTGGCTGGCCACCTGCTGGGTCCCATACCTCTGCTGTATTTGCTCCTGATTTACATCAGGAAAAATATATGAGGAGACTCACACCCAAAATTCCCAGAGCTACAGATCAAGGTAAGTAGCATTTCATGATACAGTTAACAAATGATAATGCAAAAACAGAAAATGCAGAGCTGGTGAGTGACTGGCTATCTAGAAGCAAGGGAACCAATAATCTAGGCAAGAAATCTTCTTGAATAATTCACTGCGGCAGAGCGTTTTTCATGGGGAAGTTCATGCACTGAATTCCAAGTCAGAGAACACTTTGCCAGCAGAAACATCAGTTTCCCTTTCACATCGAGATTACATCTGAATTTTGATTTATTAATCTCTGCTGCATGTTTTTGGTAACCAGAAACTGTTGAAACGTAGCTGGAAAGGGGATTTGTGGCCTTGATTCTGAAACCACTTAAACTGGTCTTACCCCAGCATAACCATTGCGTGTGCAATGCCCTCTCCTTTTCACCCTCCCAGTTGTGGTTGTCAATTCTGACTGAAGCTATTCCAGGAGATTTTTTTCCACAACATGATCATAGACCATTAGGACTAGAAGGAACCTCAAGAGGTCATCCAAGTCCAGTCCCCTACACTCATGGCAGGACCAAACACCATCTAGACCATCTCTGATAGATGTTTGTCTAACCTGCTTTTAAAAATTTCCAGTGATGGAGATTTCACAACCTCCCTAGCCAATTTATTTCAGTGCTTAACCACCCTGACAGTTAGGAAGTTTTTCCTAATGTCCAGCCCAAACCTCCCTTGTTGCAATTTAAGCCCACTGCTGCTTGTCCTATCCTCAGAGAATAATTTTCTCCCTCCTTCTTGTAACACCTTTTTGAGGTATTGAAAGCTGTTAAAATATCCCCTCTCAGGCTTCTTCTCTTTCCCCAGACTAAATAAACCCAGTTCTTTCAGTCTTCCCTCATAGGTCATGTTTTCTAGACCTTTAATGATTTGTGTTGCTCTTCTCTGGACCTTCTCTAATTTGTCCACATCTTTCCTGAAATGTGGCACCCAGAACTGAACACAATACTCTAGTTGAGGCCCAGTTAGTGCAGAGTAGAGTGGAAGAATGACTTCTTGTGTTTTGCTTGCAACACTCCTGTTAATATATCCCAGAAGGATGGCAGGAGGGTTTTTTTTTTCAGCAATAGTGTCACACTGCTGACTTAAATTTAGCTTGTGGTCCACTATGACCCCTAGATCTTTTTCTGCAGTACTCCTTCCTAGACAGTCACTTCCCATTCTGTATGTGTGCAACTGATTGTTCCTTCCTAAGTGAAGTCCTTTGCATTTATCCTTATTAAATTTCATCCTATTTACCTCAGACAATTTCTCCAGCTTGTCCAGTTCTTTTTGAATTATAATCCTATTGTCCAAAGCACTTGGAACCCCTCCCAGCTTTCTATCATCTACAAACTTTATGAGCATACTCTCTGCGTCATTATCTAAACTGTTGAACCCTGTGGAACCCCACTTGTTATACCCTTCCAGCATGACTGTGAACCAATGATAACTACTCTCTGAGAATCATTATTCAACCCATTATGCACCCACCTTATAGTAGCCCCATTTACATTGTATTTCCCTAGTTTATTGATAAGAAGTTCATGCGAGATTGTATCAAATGCTTTCCTAAAGTCTAGACATACCAAATCTACTGCTTCCCCCTTATCCACCAGGCTTGTTAGCCTATCAAAGAAAGCTATCAGGTTGGTTTGACATGATTTGTTCTTTACAAATCCATGTTGGCAGTTACCTATCACCTTATTATCTTCCAGATGTTTGGAGACGGCTTCCTTAATTATTTGCTCCATTATCTTTCCTGGCACAGAAGATAAGATGACTGATCTGTAATTTCCTGGGTTGTTCTTATTTCCCTTTTTGTAGATGGGCACTATATTTGCCATTTCCCAGTTTTTTGGAATCTCTCCCGTCTTCCATTATTTTTCAATGATAGCTAATGACTCACATATCTCTTCTATCAGCTCCTTGAGTATTCTAGGATGCATTTGATCAGGCCCTGGTGACTTGAAGACATCTAACTTTTCTATGCAATTTTTAACGTGTTCTTTTTCTATTTCAACTTCTGAAACTACCTAATTTTCTCCAGCATTCGCTATGCTCACCATCCAACCTTCTTGGTGAAAACAGAAACAAAGAATTCACTAAGAACCTCTGCCTTTACCACATTTTTCTGTTATTGAGTGAATTGATGTCATGTAATTTTTAAAAAAAAATCCTGTTAAAATCTTTTTCTAGTCTCTGGAAGATCGATGCCAATTCTGGGAGACTCCAGGCCAATCCAGGAGAGCTGACAACCCTAACTCCAGTGTGAGGTTGTCCAAGATAGGGTAAGTCTGCCTTCTGGCTTTTCCCACAGCTTTGGGGGACTGGGCCAGAGCTTCCTCAATGTGTTCTGTGTTGGGTGTCGGGTGAATTCACCTCAGACCAGGCCCGCATGGCCAAACCCCCAGGAGCTAAGTTTTGTTTTGTGAAGAAACAGAAACTAGAATTGCAATCCAGCAGCTTCCTCTCTGCTTCCCTCAGGCTCCCAGGTTCTGGGATAAAACTTCCTGCTGGGGAGTAGTTCTGCCAACATGCAACAGTTTGTGTCCACAATGCATAGTTCCCTCATGGGTGCTGAAGCACACAAGGCCCCTGGCTCAGGCCTGTCAATGATGGGGAGGCAGGGAAAGGGGCCAACTGCCCCATGGACTGGTGATTCAAAACAGCCCGGGCCTCCTAGCCGCTGCTGCCACTTTCAACTTAGCAGGTGTACTAGAGCACCTAAAGCTTCAGAGGGGTAGCCAAGTTAGCCTGTTACTGGAAAAACTTAAAAAAACAACGAATAGTCTTGCAGCACCTTAAAGACTTACAAAACATGTAGATGGTATCATGAGCTTTCGTGGGTACCACCCACTTCTTCAGATGACTGGAGTATTAAAAGTCCAGATCCAAGAATTAAAAAGGGAAGGGGAGGGAAGGGGGGGAAAGGAAAAAAAGTAGTGAATTAGATAGTTCAAGTTACAAGTGGCTGGTAAGAACAATTTGCACCTTTGTAAGTACCCATTGGTTGGTTGGTTGGTAAAGTCATTAGGATGTGGAAGGTAGTGTGCGAGCCAGCCAATATCTTTATTCCTTCCTCTCGGATAGGAATCAAACTTGTAAATGAAGTTAAGTTCCAACCTTTCCCTGTGTATTTGGCTTGTGGAGTAGGCCTGAAACAACACGGTGACTTGGAGATCCATTAATGAGTGCCCGGGCAGGTTAAAGTGTTTTCCAGCAGGTTTCTGTGTGTTGCCTTTTCGGATATCTGATCTGTGTCCATTAATTCTTTCCCGTAAAGACTGTCCAGTTTGGCCAATATACATTGCAGTGGGGCATTGCTGACATTTGATGGCATAGATCACATTAGTGGATGTGCAGTTAAATGAGCCCCTGATATGGGGGCTGATGTGGTTGGGTCCAGTGATGAAATCACTTGTGTAGATGTGTGGACAGAGTTGGCACCAGGGCTGATTGCAAGACTAAGTGTTCAGCTTTTCATGCATCTGGGAAAACATGAATGTTCTTTAGTGTAATCAAAAGCAAGGAACAGAGTCCTGGTTCTAATGAGCAGTCTCCCATTTCTAAATGTCCGCTGCTTTGCAGATGGAGAGCAAGGAGGCATTTTCACATATTCCTATTCAGACTGATTTTTAGCTCAATGATCAACAGAAATCCAAAGGCTCTGCTGAAGTCAGTGGAGATATTCTGACTTTTTACACTGCTGCAGTTGAGATTAGAATCTGTCCCAATGTGCTTGTTTGGTATGCAGGGGAGCCAACAGCCTCACCGGGCCCCTGGACAAGTTCGGGGGGCAGCTTCATGCTCCTAGAAAGGGGCAGGGCTGGGGCAGGCAGCCCTCAGTGCCAGCCGGACTGCAACGCACCTGCCCCCAGTGCCACTTCGAGCATGCGGTGTGGTGCTTTAGTGGTGATTTGAAAGGGCCCAGGGCTTCCAGACACCACCACTGCTACATTATCAGGGGTGAAAGCCATGAGTGCTGGGCCCTTTTGAATTGTGGGCCCCAGAGCTATTACCTCCTTTACCCCCTGTGTCGGTGGGCTTGCTGGTATGTCTTTCATGGGTGGACCAAGTTCCTGTAAGGCACAATAGAGTCCTCTGCAACTGAATCACTCTTCTGTTGTTATTACTTATTGCAGAAATGTGTTGGGGCTTAATTCAAGATCAGGGCACCATTGTGCATGGGACTGCACAAATGCAAAACAAAGAAAGCAGTCCTTGCCCAAGAGAGTACCCCAAACTCATCTCATCACTTCTCTACCAATGACCTGTACCATGGAGTACCAGAGCCATTAGAACACAAGGGCTAGTGACAGAGTAATTGCTCGTCTGATAAAATATGCATTAGAGACTTCATTTCACGTTTACTTGATCTTAAAATAGCTTTATGGTTATTGATCACCAGTAACTTACAGCAGCAGACGCACCACAGGTAATCAAAGCACAGCACTTGGGTATGTCTAGACTACTCCCCTCAGCCGGTAGAGGGATGCAGATTAGGCTGGGCAAAATTGCGAATGAAGCAGGGATTTAAATATCCCATGCTTCATTAGCATAAAAATGGCTGCCGCTTTTTTCCAGCACGGAGCTTCGTCAGAGAAAAGCGGCAGTCTAGAGGCTGATCTATCGCCAAAGAAAGCCTTTTCCAATAGATCCTGTATACCTCGATTTACGAGGCCTAAGGGGTGCAGTCTAGACATACCCTTGGATAGTAAGGAATGGGATGTTCTCCTTTCTCAAGCAAGGTGCCAGGGGTTCCGACAGGCAACGGAAAGGACCTGGGGCAAAAGGCAGAGACTCTGCATAGAGTTCTCTTCGCTGTATTGCTCTCCTGGAATTCTGCCACCCATCTGCTTGCCATTTTCATGAAGTGGGGAAATTGTTTGGGCTGCCAGGCCTGTCCTGCTACAAAAAAGATATCAGGGCAAAAAAATTCTCCACCGTGGCCCCAAACTGTTAATGGTCTCTTTAATATTAGGACAAATGACACAACGAGCTTCCCTGAAGGCTAAAGCCTGACTGGATGAAGAGTGGTGGGGAGAAGTTTGGGTCTTGCCAAAGTCTTACGTGGGAGCAATCGCAAGGTAATGAATGAACTGCTAGACCACTTCCTGGTCTTGGCTAAGACTGTTCTGGGCCACTCCACCACAGCAACACAGTCTTAACTAGGGATGTTAAAATGTGTTTCAGTACCTGTGTAACTGCTGAAAACGTTAGTGATTACACGTGGGATGGGAGTCAGCTCTCAGGAGCCAGTGTACACGAGGAGCTGGCTTTTAAGTCGGCTCCCCGCATGTACCGGCTCCCGCCGTTTCCCCTCGCCCCCTGCACTGCTGATACAGAGGCAGCAGCATGAAGGGGTATGTGGGGGGAGGACAGGCAGCTCCCCAGGAGCCAGTGTGCATGGGTAGCCAGCTCTTAAACCAGCTCCTCACATGTACCGGGAACCATGAACATTAACCGATGAGCCCAGGCACACTGTTTAACTGTGTACACAGTTACACTTTCACATCCCTAGTCTTCACCCTGGCGTGGGGATTCCCTTAGCAATGTAGTGGCTCCTACACCCCATCCTAGCTCCTTGTGTAAGGAGCAAGGCTGGAGGAAAGCAGACGTAGTTGGAGGGTCTGAGGTTCATTCCCCAGCTGACAAAATGGGCCCAGGCAGCAAGTGTAATATAATGACTTCAATAGAACAATGCTGATTTCACAAGCTGAGGATCTGGGACCAAAGAATTGCAAGTGACTACTGGAGAATATTTTTTGAAAGCAAATGGTTTGTAGAAACTAACTAGTGAATCATTTGGAATAACAAATGTTTTGAGCAAATCAAAAGCTTTCATGGTCGCAAACAGAATGAAACGTTTTTCAAATTTTTGCTAAGACTTTCCCCCCCAGCATTGCTTTAACTGCCCTGCTGCACACAAAAGTGGTGCTCATTTGATATGAACACTCGGGAAGTTGCTAATGCCCAGAAGGGATTTTGCTACCATATTAATTTGGCTGGCGAAGATGAAAAATGAGTGCCTTGAATAGCACAGCAATTTGCAGCACATTTTCCAAAAAGTGTTGATCAATAGATAGATGAAAGTGCCACCCTCTAAAACATACTAATCAATTCTGAAATCCAAGATTAATCCTCTGATTCATATTTAATCATTTGAAATAAGCCCCTTTGTTCTCAGTAACCATCTGTGTATATGGTTGTTTCTTTCTGTATGCTTAGTGCTTGCTAATTTAGGGCATGTCTACACTTAGGAGAAGATCGACACTCCTGAAGTCGATCTTCTAGAGTTCAATTTAGCAGGTCTAGTATAGACCCCCTAAAACCAAATGTTGAGGGCAGCCACCATCCTTCTTCTGTGAGGAATAAGAGAAGCTGACCAGCTGTGTGAACGCTGCCATGGCTGGGCTTAAGGTAAGCCAATTCCAGCTACACATTTTGTGTAGGTGGAGTTATGTACCCTAAGCCAACCAAGATGTTTTAAACAATAGAGTAGAGCCGTGGTCACCAACCCGTCGATCGCGATCGACTGGTCGATCGCGAGGCCTCGACCAGTTGATCGTGAGGTGTTCGGGCACCCCCATCCTCCATTTTCCTCCCACCCCCGAGAAGCCCCACTACCTACCTCTAGTGTAGTGCCGGCTTCCCGCGGGGTGGACGGAAGTCCTGAGTGAAGCCTGCGTCATTTCTGGAGGCTCCAGAAGTGCGCTGGCTGCTCCTCTCCCACAGCTCTGTCACGTGCTGGGGGAGGGGGCATCGGCCCCGGAGGAAGAGTGTGGCGGCTTCCCTGGGAGGGGTGAGTTGAGCGCATGGGTTTCCCTGCACTGCGGGAGCGGGGGTCGGCCCCGGGGTTTGGCCCGGGGAGGCTCCCGTAGGGGTATGTCCGCGTGGCGGGAGGGGGGTTTGGCCCGGGACAGGCTCCCACAGGGGTTTGGTCCTGCCTCAGGAGATGCGGCTTGGCCCCAGGGCAGGTTCCCGCAGAGGTTTGGCCCCACTGCGGGAGAGGCAGCTTGGCCCCGGGGCAGGTTCCCGCAGTGGTTTGGCCCTACTGCGGGAGGGGGGTTTGGCCCTGGGACAGGTTCCTGCATGGGTTTGGCCCCGCCGAGGGAGGGGGGTTTGGCCCTGGGGCAGGCGCCTGTGGAGGTTTGGCTGCGCTGCGGGAGGCATGCGCCGGCTTCCATCAGGGGGTGGGGTGGGGTGGGGTGAGGGAGGAGAATCCTGGGAGGAGACGATAGCAGGGGACTCTCTGCCCCCACTCCCCGCTGTCCCCTCTCCCCAGCCCCCTGTTCCCTCTGCCCACTCCCCAGCCTCAGAAACCTCTCCCCACTGGCACCCTGTCCCATGCACTCCCGGCACCCTGTCCCCTCTCCCATCCCCAGCCGCAGAAACCTGTCCCCACTGGCACCCTGTCCCATGCACTCCCGGCACCCTGTCCCCTCTCCCATCCCCAGCCGCAGAAACCTGTCCCCACTGGCACCCTGTCCAAACAGGTTCCCTGCTCTTCTCAGAAATAAAGACAATGCAGAAACTTTTTGTGTTTGACAGTATTTTATTTGAAAATGAAGTCTGGCCAACAAACCCCCAATTGGGGCCAAGCCCCCATCTGGCCACAGCATCATGACACTCCTGCACTCCTCTTTCCCCCAGATCCTAGATCTCAGCCTATCATACATTGGAACCCCCTGCCCTGAACCCCTCACATAACCCAACCCAAATTCCTGAACCCTCACATCCAGAAGTCTGTGACTTACTTAGTACCCTAACCCTACATCTGACCCCAACACTGCCCAGCCTGGAACTCCCTCCCCAAGCCAGCGTTCCCTTATCCACTTTCTCCTGCATCCAGATTTCCTCCCAGAGCTTGCACCTCTCACTTCTTCCCTCACCCAAATCCCTCATTCCCACCCCGGAGCCTACACATCCTGTCTCAACCCAGTGAGGGTACATCTAGACTGCAGGAGTTTTTCAGGATTCCGGAGATATCCCAGAAAAACTCTTCTGCATCCAGGGATGTGTTTGTTCTTCCACTTCGTTTAGTGGAAGAGCAAACATGATCTTTCGGTCACCCCTATATTCCTCTTTCCATGAGGAATAAGGGGGCTTCCAAAAGAAGGTTGTTTTTTGACATTTGGTCAAGTCTAGACAGGCCAAATGTTGGAAAAACTTCTTCCTACAGAAGAATTGGGGGGGAAAATGCAGCAGTATAAGGGTTGGGGATAGCAAATGATGGAGTGGAGGCAAACAGAGAGGGCGGGGCTTCAAGGAAGGGGCGGGATGGTAAATCTTGGCTTGTTCTGTCATTTAAAAAGTGATCGTGGGTGTAAAAAGGTTGGAGACCACTGGAGTAGAGTGAGCACATTGGGTCTAAATCAAGGCTACTCAACTTTGGAAGCCCCGGGGGCCACAATGATACTCTCAGCACATGCCGAGGGCCGCAACTTAAGTGTGGTTGCACATGCATGCAAATATATATGCAAATATATGCAAATAGATTTTTCACACTGGTGGGCATGAATACAAAGATTAAGCCTTGAGCCTCAGTGCTGGATGCAAATGTGGTCAGTGTGAGCCAATCAGCACCTCTCAGGCTCTGCCCACAAGGCTAAGCAACCAGCATTTCCCAAATGCCCCGGCACTCCCAGCACTTCTTTCCTGGGGGCTAGAAACGCAACACCCTGTACCCGTCTGTTCCAGCCAGCCCGTCCGCTTACGTCTTTCAGTGCTCACCCCACCTGGGAGACACCTCGCCATTGTGGAGCATGTTCCCAGTGGAGGTCATGTTCAAAGGATCCCACCCACGGGCCGCGTGTTAAGCCCCACGTAAACCCAAACTGCACCATGCGCCACAAACAAATGGGCCGCGTGTTGAGTAGCCCTGGTCTAAATCATTGTTTGTTGAAAGCAATAATTGATTTAAACTTGCCGCATGTATGAAAACAGATTTTGTATTCTTGTTAACATCTCCTCTGTTATGAGCCACTCCATGCTTTATTTATACCCAACTTCTGTTGTTGTCCTGAGGCAAGTTACATCAAACTATGACTCTTGGATGAATGTTTGTAGCTGGCACTATTGGGAGTTTTGATTCTGGTGAAAGGTACTGTTCCCAGGAAATGTATTGGCACTCAGGAATGTTAATGTGGCAAGCTCTGGAGTAAGCAAGAAGCTCACCATTCTGTCTGCCGCAAAATGTCTGCAAAATGATACCCATCCGGCTTTGCCCAGGATATCTGTTCAGCAGCCACCACGGCCAGGCTGTCTGACCTTCCTCATTTAGGCCCAGATTTAGCAAAGCATGTACGAACGGTCTTAGTTATTAAGCTTCCAGAGAGGCATGTGCATAAGTGCCTCAGTGAACTGAGGGCTTTGCTTCTCTTTGGAGAAAGCTATGGGGATAAAGCCCCCAAATTGAAGAGCACTTAAATCCATGCCTTGTCCTGTACCCTTCAGTGGTACTTCAGGTCATGCTTCAGTGCTCTGCTGAATCAGCCAGAGAAAAGCTTCAGGGAAGCTTAAATGAGAGCCATCTCCTTCAACTTGAGGAATTAATGGGTCACTAATTCTGTGGCTTGTATGTAGAAGGTCAGACTCACTATCAGCATGGGGCCTTCTGGACTTGAGAGCTAGGAATGTCAAAAGAAATCCAGTCTAACAAACTGCTGAAAAATAAATAAATTTGCTGCTTATTTAAATTTCACCCCAACTATCTGATTCGCTGGGGGCTGCACAATTGGGCTGTGCAGCATTTTTTTGAGAACTGAGTCGGTCAAACTTTCATTTATGTTACTGTGAATCCAGAAGAGCTCCAGCAAAATGAATAAAGTTATTCTGGACTTACTCTGTGACAAACGAAATCAGAATTCGTTGCAATATTTTCCTATGCTTGCACCTTCTGTTCCAGCAAAAAATCTGAAAACTCTAATTAAAATACTGCCGTTAATAAGCAACGAATAGTCCAGCGGCACCTTAAAGACTAACAAAAAATGTAGATGGTATCTTGAGCTTTCGTGGGCACAACCCACTTCTTCAGATGTTTTTTTAAGTTTTTCTAGTTACAGACTCACTCGGCTACCCCTCTGATGCCATTAATAAGTTAAGCAAACATATGTCAGCTTTTGGCTAAAATGTTGAATCTTTTTTCATTTTTTTTCAGCTGGGATTTACCCAACTCCTGCATATTTCTTCCATAGGATGCACATTTGGTCCATTTACACTAAAAGTAATTTGCAACTTTTAAAGGGTACTCCCCTCCCCCAACAAAAATTATAGGATTGGTATGTTATGAAGACAGATCAGTTGGAGAATAATAATACAAGAATAGACAAAATGAACTCTCAGCTTTTTTGCAATGTTGGGAGTATACAAAGACCTGTTGTTTATGTGAACATTGCAAAGCATTTATTTATTTAGTAAAGCATTCATCTTTCCTGTCATTAATACCATGCAAATTAGACACCTGTTCTAGGGATGCGTGGCTCTGTGTTCGGTTAGGTGGCATTGACATGTCAGCTGTGTGGCTTTTAATTCAGAAAAATGGTGCCATTTTCATTTAACTCGTCTAATGAAGAATGAAGGCGTGAGCTGATCCAGAGCTATCCAAAGCAATGCAAATAAAAGTGAAAAACAATACATAGTCTAGCCGCTAAATTACATGTGACATCTCATTTAAAATTGAACAGCCCGCAGGCATATGTCCAAGTGGTATTCATGGCATTTTTAAATCATCTTTTGAATACTCGCATAACTAGCAATTCGGCATCTTGGATGCTGGCTGTGTGACTGAACCTGCTATGGCTGCAGATGTAACCTCGGCAAATGTCAAGTGGAAGAAAGTGAGAACTAAACGGCGCTATATGCAAACATTGGCTCTTATGCACCCCCTCAGCTCTGCTGCCATGCCATGCAGTTCCCTGATCTCTTAGAAGTCCAGCTGCCCCCACTGACCTCTGAGGAGCTATGAGGGCAATGGATGATGGAACCAGAAGAAACAGTGCCTTCCTCCCATTCAGTCTCCCACTAGAATGTCCTTTGCCCGAGATGGCATCCATATTTGGATGCCAAAGAGGCGCTCTATAAAAGTCTATCTCAATGGCTGAGTCGGCATTAACTGCTAGAAGTTCCCTCTCCATATTATGTAACCCCACCCCCAGGGGAGAGTTCGAGAAGCTCCTTGCAAGAGGCCCATGGTGTTGTGCAGGGGGGGAAAGTGGCCACAAAACCCTAGGGCACAAGCTGTGTGCCCTGGCTGGCGAGTTTCCATGCGATTGGCCCAGTCTCTGCAGCTGTCCTAAAAGAACCAGTGGATGCCACTTTGGATATTAGGCCGTCCTTGTGTCAATTGGATCTGTCCCTCTGCATGCTTCCGGGTGGTGCAAACCATGCCCTGATCGCACAATCTGCAGGAGGCTGCGGAGTTTAAGCTAGACCCTGTGTGAGAATTTGCTGTATGTGGAGAAATTTGAGATGTCGAGACTCGTTCCTAGTATGTCCATATATTTAGGATCAGATTGCGAGGGCCGCGTTTACATTGGGTAGTACCGGGTCTACAAGCAGCCCCAAGGAGGGAAAGTAGTACCCAGTGTGGGTTAAGGCATTGCAATTGGCCCTGAGTTTATTTGACTCCCTTTTCCAGTGTTATGGGAAGGATACTCCAGTGGTTAGAGCACTAGCCTAGAAACTGAGACATTCCTGTTCAATTCCCACCTCTGCTCCCAGCTTCTGGTGTGACCTGGGTCTGTTTGGTCCTTTGTGCCTTGGATACCCATTGGTGGGAGGGGGGCAGTAGAGCTGCTCTGCCTCTGAGGTGTATTGTGGAAATACCAAGGTAAAGGAGCACCATGACAGTACCACAGATAGATTGTAGCAGTTGCTTTGTGCGCACTTTGCTGGGTTCCAATTTTCTCTTCACAATTCTGGTGTCTCAGCTGCCTGAGTTATGCCCCCTTTGTCATGAGCAAACATTTGTGAACAAAAACAGAGACTTATAAATCCGCTCCAAAGCTGAATTATGCAAATGCAATTATTTAATATATTCCTCATGAAATGCTGGTGGCAGTTTGACAATTACATTCCCCCCCCCACCTACAAATAGGAGTTTGCATTTTTCCTTTAAGACTAAAGCAGGAGGGGTCTGTTTTTTGAACCGTTTCATGTCACAGAGATCAAATGCCTATTCGGATGCATGGCAAATTAATCAAACATTGTCATATTCCCAGCGGTTCACAGTAATTAACTCTGTGCAGCTTCCTTTTCACTAGCAACAGGTGAAACAGGCCCTGCCAACAGTCAGATGCCATCAATCCCAGAGGGTAGCTGCATTCGCCAGCCTTCTCTAGCCTGCCTTAAAGGCACAAGATCGAGGCCCCCACAACAAAGTCAACTAAAAGTCAGTGGGAAGCTGCCATTGTCTTTGGCTGGGGCCTCAAATCCTTTTGTCTCATGGGAAGAATTGTGAGAGGGAGTCAGGAAACTCTGTGAGGATCCCATTGAGGAGTTCCCACCCAATCACTCCTTTCCCCCTATGGGTTACCCTCCTGAGGGTGAACAATCCACACCTCACCCATTATCTAGCATTTGCAGGAGGTCATGTACCTTGATGTTAATTCTGGGTTCCTGTGGTCCTCCCTCCAGTCCAATGTCCTGCCCTAGCAGAAGGGGCCCAAAGGGAAGATAACAGCATAGGGTGGAATTCCTTTGTTCCCAGATCTTCAGGGTACTGGCGCTTTCTTTCCCCAGCCTGCCTACTCCACGCTCCTCTCTGCATGGCCATCCCGAGGCTATGGAAGTGCCCACTCAGGGCCTGGACCGAGCCATTCTGGTGCCCTGGACAGACAGTTTAATTGCGCCCTGGGTTGGGGGAGGGCGCATGCGCGGCCCCGCCCCTGCCCGGCGCACGGGGGAGGGTGCGTGGAGCTGGCGGCAGCAGGACGCACGTACCCAGCCCGGCCCAGCCCAGCCCGGATACCACCACTGGAGTGCAGGGCCCCGCGGCAACGGGGGGAAGGGTGCTGCTGGCCGGCTCTGCAGGGGTTAACGTGGCCCTCGCCCCAGGCAGCTGCTGCAGGGTGGCCGCTGGGAGCTACTGCAGCCCGCGATCCGGGAGCCAGGCGCACGGCGCCCCAGGCAGCTTCCCAGCTAGCCCATGCCTTAATCCAGTCCCCCACTACAGGACTGGAGGGAAAGGAAGAACACAGCCGCAAAGCTGGCTGGCTGCTCATCCACTCCCACCGCTTTCCATGCAGATGGAGGGAGTGCAACCCAGATTCTGCTCTTGGCTTTGCAGGAGGAAACTCCTGCTCAAGTCATTTTGGCCCTTACGGAACTTCCAGTCAAATGTCTGTTTTTCTAGTCTGGTCTTCCCACTTTGCTGCAATCAGATTCTTGCCAGATTGAGGACTGTGGGACTTAGCCCAGACAGAGTTCCTCATTGACCATGCACAGCACACACATCTGCCTGCCCTGGCCTGCCTAAATCCCCTAGGCTGCTTTGAAATCTCAGTCTGTAATGGTCAGCAGCATGGAAAAACTGTATAGAAAATGAACTCTGGACATATTGGAATATTCCCTCCACCCAACCACCTTGCTTTAATAGAATTCCTTCATGCATAGCTCTTCCCCACTGCTAATTACCAATGTCAGTCAAGTCCCCTCATGTGTTCATCACATGTTTTTTTGCTCCTGCTTGACATATGTCAGGCACAATCTCTATGGGAGCAGCATCATGATCTGAATTTCCTGCCTTGGGGTTGCTTAGAATTCACCACTGGAGGGACTGGATACTTCTTGGCCTTGTTCAGTCTTGACTTGGAGCGAGTGAATAGTTGATGCCAATTTAAGAGTCCAATAGTTCCCGCTCTCTTCTTAAAAACATAAATAGGGTCTAACACAATTAAACATAACAGGCTGTGCGTTGTTGTCGATAGCTTTTTTCACATCTTGTCCATCATGCACACAGCCTGACACGTCTTCTGGAGAATATAAAACAATCTTTCCATTAAAAAAACCTTCCCATTCTTACCATGAGCTGTGTTTATATTACACGGGCCTTAGATTTGAAAGAATAAAAAAGCAATTTATATAAAATGCTGAGCAGCCTTCTGAGATGTTTACTTTCCTTTTGTAAAATGATCCCTTGGCCAGAAGAGATTCCAGAGCACTTTAAAAATGTTGGCCCCTAAAGGCCGGGGAGTGGTCAGACTTCATAAAAAGCCTCTAAAAAGAGTTTAAAATGAATTTATAGCTCAGGGGAAGCATGGGAGTGCTGGCCCCACTGCCCCATGTTTTCTGGCCCTAGCAGGAACAAGCATCCCTGCTTGTCCACCTGCTGTCGCCTGCAGGGAAAGCAGAGGTATTTTCATGTTTTCATCCTTGAACTCGCTCAACTGAGCGTTTTATGATGTGGACTTCCATTGCAAAACACTATGGTTTTCTTTTCCTGTGTAGACGTGTATCTCTCTCTCTCACTCACTCTCTCTCACACTCACACACACACACACACACACACACACACACACAACGAGTCTGGACCCAAGGTCTCCCACCTCCCGGAGAGTCTCCAGAATGAGTGTGGGTTACACTTGAGCAGAAAGAGAAACTTAGGTGCCAACAGGGTTCAGCGGGAGTTGTGTGACTTGCAATGGAGCCTAAGGCTTAGATGCCTCCATACCTTTGTGGATCAGGACTTAAGTGACTTGCCCAAGGTCACCCAGGGAGCCTGGGGGAGATCAGGGAACTGAACCCCAGTTCTCCTGGGTCCCGGCTGAACACTCTAACCATTAAAATGCAGCGCCTCCTCTGGTAACAAACACTGTTTCTCATTACCAATCCTCAGGGTGGATAAACAATGCGAGAGTGATCAGAGCAGGGGAACTGGACCTGTGCCCCCTAGCGGGGTGCCCTCCCATCCAGTCTCCCCACCCACAACTAACTCGCAGAATGACATTAAAAACATCCTGTTGTTTTGAGCTGTCGATTTATCACTATGGTCAAAAATGTAACATGAAGGAAGTCACCAGTGACTCTGGGACCACCCGGCATTTGCCCTATCTCAGTGGGCATGATTCCTACTGGAAGAAGACAACCCTATAGAAATGAGGAGATGGGATTGGGGTGTTCTAATGAGGATGGTCTCTGGGTGGCATGGCTAGTCGATGGTAGGGCAGCACAATCTGTTTGGAGGCATTCGGCAGTGATGAAAATACAAGCAGAATAACTCATGCCTGAGACCATACCCATGGTAATACAGACTGAGGCACTGCCAAACCACGGTGTCAGCACCTGAAGGGGAGTCTTCATATGGCCTCCTGCTCACCACTGTGTGCACACCCTTGGCTTTCAGTCTAAGGACACAGCTATCACCTTTGCAGGTTCACAAGTGTGGACCCGGGTTCTGCAGACAGCGGTTCCCACCATGCACGTGGCAGGTTATTAGAACTATCTGAAATTTGTTGTATTTTAATCCAATCTTAACCAATGGCACCTTCTAAGAACAGAAAAATCTGCAAAGCTTTATGAGCTGAGGCCAGGCCCTGTATCACAATCATCCCCATGTAGTCTGGAACGAGGGGGTATGGGAGGCATTCTATGACAGGAGAATGTGAGAGAAAATGGCAGCAGGCAATAGAGTCTCTGTCGAAATAATGAGCTCCCCTTGCTGCATGACAGATGGCCATTATCTCAGAGATGTGAAATCTCCTTGGAGGGGTCGGAGAGCTTGTATTTTCGTGGCATAATGAGGGAGAGGTGCTGGTCCCAACACATGCTGTATTTTTCACATTTGTCCAGTGGTATTCCCAGCTGTCCCTCTTCTCTCCTTGAACAGAGCAGATCTGATCCCTTCCAGATCTCTCGTGAGTTGGGCTTCACACTACGAAAGGGGAAAAAAAACCCAAATGCTAGTGGGAGTGTGACTAATATTCAGAGAACCATTATAATGCCCCTTCAGCATCTTTATTTGTTTGAAAGGCGCTCAGATCCGATGCCAGAAAACGTCTTCGGGTGAATGTGCCTTCAGATGTGCAGAGCTGGCGGCGGTCCAGCTACCAGCTATCTGTACTCTAGGGCCGTCTCCAGGACTCAGCATTTGGGAAGGCAGATGGGATGGCAAAGAATTTATTAACAGGGTAGAGCAATGTCCTAGGCACTTCCCTCCTCCCGGCATCCAGTTTTATTTCATTTTAGGAACTCCAGATTGTGCAATTCAGAAGTGCCCTGTTTTACCCCCTTAATTATTCCATCAATATTGATGGCAGATGAACACATTCCCAGCATGTGCAGCGGGTTCTCCCGGCTGTTTCCGGCTATCTTAGCTGCGATGGTGGAACTCTTCTTTGGAGCGGCAGCTGGCCTCTAGCCCATGGCTCTGTGCTGCCCTGCTCTGCAGCTTGTGGCTCTCGTTCCCATACTTATAAAGGAAGGGCAAATGAATATGGTCTTGTCCCATGCCAGTGTGGAGCAATGTAGGTGCTTACGGTGCCCACCACCATAGCATCTGAGGAGCACACAACATAGCTGCAAGGACTGTAATTCCTGTCTGATCAGCCGTCTGCTAACATCGGGAGTTTCTTCATGCTACTTTGTCAGGCAAACTCTTAGGCTATAGCTACGCTCGCGGCTTCTTGCGCAAGAAATATGCAAATGCGGCTAAGCGTGGACTATCACCGAGCCTCATTTGCATATCTAATGAGCCGCCATTTTTGCAGAAGAGGCTCTTGCACCAGAAGGAGCTGTCTACACTGCCCCTTCTTGTGCAAGAAAAAACCTCTTAAGGATTAGCACAAATACTTCCCCAAGAGAATCTGTAGAATTCAAATATGTTCCAGTATTTCAAGAGTACGCGCTAAAGAGAATAAAGAGAATAAGAGTTTCTAAATTTTAGTGTTTGCTGGAGATGCTTATTCATACATTCCAGCAACATCTTTAACTTTAGTAATGTATTGCTAGCTGGTTTGCAGAATGGTAGATGAACAATCTGGAGTGAACTGAATTTTTCTTTTATGTAAGGAGCAAATTATGAATCAGCTACACTGATTATTTTCAGGAATAGCGGCATTGTGCAAGAGGGTTTTTCTTGCTCAAGAAGGGGCAGTGTAGACAGCTCCTTCTGGTGCAAGAGTCTCTTCTGCAAAATGGTGGCTCATTAGATATGGCAAATGAGGCTCGGCGATAGTCCACGCTTAGCCTCATTTGCATATTTCTCGCGCAACGAGTGTAGACATAGCCTTAGTATGGCACAGGACATATTTACCTAACACCTTCCTCTTGACATGCCTATGGGCCAGCTGTACCCGATGCCTAGTAATGGAAGTACAGTTGGCACCAGTGCAAAGTGGGTGTAGACCCCCTCTGCTTTGGTAGCACCTTGCACTGTCCTGGCACAATGATGAGCAGCACAAAGGAAAATCAGGCCTACAGATATCAACCGCAACCATTGGTGGAGTCCCCATCTGTAACCTGACCCGGCGTCCCCTGGGCAGGACGGGAGTAGGTTTCTGTGATGGCTTTTCAGAACCGTACGCCCAGGAACACACCACATAGTCAAAGCCGTCGGAAGCTGAAGAAAAGCGACTTCCTTCTTTCTTTGTGGTTTGCTCGCTGAGCTTTGCTTCCCCAAAACTCAACGCACGCTTCCAAATCCTATCAGCGTGCTTTGTAATCCCTGGGGAGCCACGTGTTAGAAGGGAGCACCATCCATCAACACCCGCCTGTCACAGCGGATCAACAACTGGGGTCGGAGTCTCGCCGGCTTCTGCTGCCAGAAAGAGAGACAAGTTGCCACTGGAAAGGGGAGAGCGGCTAGCAGGCAGCAGAAGCATTCATTTCCTGTGCCGTCACCCGGACTGAGCGATTCCCGTGGAGAGTTTGGAAGATGAAAAACAAAAAGCAGCCTGGTGGGGACACTTTTTTTCCCATTTAGTTAATTGCTTGTTAACATGCCCCTCGCTGAGGCTTGATTGCCTACTGTTTTCAGAATCACCCTGCTCAGACTGGCATGGCGGCTGAGAGACAGACAGATTTGGGTGGCACCGCAGCCTTGGCAGCCTTCCAGCGTGGCTTGCCCCAGAGGGTTTTGGCATCGGAACACACCTCTTGTCCACACTCACAATACAAGTGATTTGTGGTGGCCCCCTCCCCTTGCTGGCATCTGCTTACTTGCCCTGGCCCTTGCCTGGCAGTCGAGCACAACCTTCCCACAGCCTTGGGGGAGAGAGGAATCACCCAGCCATCGCTGCAGCTCTGCGGTTGGTACCACATGCCTTTAGCAACCAGGGTCACTTTAGTCAGCAGCTGCTGTCACCAACTCGGGGCCTCCTTCCCTTTGTGCTCTGGCTGATTCCAAAGTGCAGCGGAGACTTACCGGTCAGGTCTGCACTACAACAAAACACCCCGAGCTCGCCCATGGCAGCTGACCTGGGCTCATGGTGTTGGGGCCACTGAGTTATAGAAATTGCAGTGTAGCTGTCCGGGCTTGGGCTGGAGCGAATCTGTGGACACCGGAGACTCCTCCGCAGTTGTGTAGTCCCTCTGAGTCCCAGTGAGCCAAGGGTGTTTTACTACAGTGTAGATGTACCCTTGGGGCCCCACATGGGCAGCAGGTATAAGAGCTGGGGGAAGGCAACTGCCAGGCCTTGCCCACTCACACGCCACCCACAGAAGCTCATGATACTACATATATATTTTTGTTAGTCTCTAAGCCCTGATCTACACTAGGATTTTATTTCGAAATAACACCCCTTAGGTCGAATTTATAAGCGGATCGTCCACACTACCAAGCCCGTTATTTCAGAATAACGGGCCACTTAATTCGAAATCTGTGCTCCTGCTTTTCATCAGGAGTAACGCTAATTCTGAAATATTTATTTAGAAATAACAGTAGTGTCGATGTTCCGGTGCCGCTAATTTGAACTAATTACTAGCCCGGACTTCCTGGGGCTCTAAGTGGAGGTAGTACGTCCAGATTAACGGAGCCTGCCTCGGACTAATTTCAAGGTTTCCCCGTAGTATGGACACGCTAGTTCGATTTTGTTAAATTGGGAGTTAAGTCGAATTTGGTAATGGCGAAATAATTTCCTAGTGTCGACACGGCCTAAAGTGCTACAGGGCTACTCATTGTTTTTACAGTTACAGACTAACACAGCTACCCCTCTGGCTCTGTCTTGTCACTTTTTTTCTCCTCAGAAGCCCTGCTCATTGTTTTTCTCTTTTACCTTCATGATTCCTAGCAGGAGACCTAGCCGCTAGAGCAGTGGTCCCCAACCTTTCGGGGCTGCCGAGCGCCCAGGGGCAGGGGCCACTCACACGCCAGGTGTCCGGGGGCGGGGCTGCTCATGCGCCGCATGCCCAGGGCTGGCACCGTGCATGTGCTGTGCGCCCAGGGGCAGGGCCGCCCATGCGCCACGCGCCCGGGGCTGGCACCACGCATGTGCCGTGAACCCAGGGGCAGGGCCGCCCATGCGCCATGCGCCCGGGGCCGGCACCACGCATGTGCTGCACGCCAGGGGCGGGGCTGGCCCAGATCATTCGGCGGGCGCACATAAATGCCCCGGTGGGTGCAATGGCGCCCACGGGCACCGCGTTGGGGACCACTGCACTAGAGTGTTAAAGTTTTGAGCAACTTGAGCAAGAGCCCTGCAATCTGCAGAAAGACACTTGCTATCCCCGGCTATCCACATCCACAGAGGTGGGTGCTGATACCTGCGGCTCATTCTTGTGCATACAGCTGGGGACACACGTTTTGTTTCTAGAACCCGGCACATTTGCGGAGCTCCACTTTCTATCTGCAGGTATCTGTACCTGCGGATGTGAACGCAGATATCCGCGGCTCATTAGTGCAGATATGGATACAAATTTTGTATCCGCCCCGGCATCTCTTTTGAGACACGTGGGGATAGATTTTCACAGTGCTGAGCATTCGCTGCTCTTGCTGGATCTGCCCAGTGCTTCTGAAGATGAGGCTCCAGATGCCCCACATCAGTGCACACTTAAAAAAAATGTTGGCGTGGATGCATGCTTGGCCCCGCCCCCCCTTCAGCATTTTGATGCACTTGTCTTTCTCTGGCATGCAGTGGCTGTCACTCTGTATAAAAATTCTGCCTTTTATGTATTGGCTTTTAGCTGGGTTAGCTGCTGTGAACCAGAGAGACATTCTGCATGGACATCAGGCTGGAAGTGAAAGTCAGGGCATTAGCGAAGGGGCTCCAGGCTGCAGAGCAGTTGACAGTCTGTAGAGTTGGCAGGGAGAGAAACCTTACAGGAAAAAATGGTTTCTTTTTAAAGGTTAACTTTCTAAATTTAGCTCCAACGCTGCTAAAGAAGATTGGTGGCTTTTTTCTGGCGGTCGACTGAGAGGATAGTCGCTGGGGATGGGTAGGGAGCAAAATTATAAATAAAACTTCATATTGTCCAACCCTAGGCATTCCCAAAGTGTGAGCCCTATTGAGGGCAGACTGCCACTTAGTATGTGTTTGTACAGCACCTCATGCAAGAGGAGTCAACCTGGTTGTGACTTTTAGGTGGAACCACAAAGTAAATGTTAAATGATAACAACCCGTTGATGTGGGTAACCATCAATTACATCCCCTTCCTAAATGGGACCTTTATTTGTCTAGAACCAAAGCCCAGAAAACTGAGTGTCAAGGAAAGCTCCCACTAAAAGAACTGATGTTGTGGAGAATAATGGGTTTCTGGAAAAAAGTCCTAATGGAAGGATATGTGGCATGCATTCACTGGCCTCTCTTCAGCTCTGTAGTCTCCTGTTTATACAGTTAATGGGTTGATGATAATGCGCTGGGGCATTCTGAGCACACGTTGATGTTTTGTCTCTTGATTATTTTTTTCTCTTTGATTGCACTAAAATCTGCCCTGAAGCCCTGAGATTAATTAAATGCTGACATTCACTAACGCAGGAGAAGAGAGATAGCTCTCCTGCCCTTTATATATGTTAGACAGCTTGAAATACATAATGCCCCAGGAAATGCACATGCTCTGGTCAGCAAAATCAGTAAGGGAGAAATCTCCATGAAACTCTGCTATCATATCACAAATAGACTAAAACCAGTACCTGGTGTGAATGACTGTGACCTCAATAATGAGTGGTCCAGTGGCACTTTAGAGACTAACCAAAATATCACGATTCTAGATATTTTGGTTAGTCTCTAAGGCTACATCTATACTGCAGCTCTATTTTGAGATAACGGCGGTATCCCGAAATAGCTAACCCATGTATTAACAGCAAGTCTGTTATTTCAAAATATAATAGGCTCGCTATTCCGAATCTCTGTAAACCTCATTCTATGAGCAGTAAGGGACATTTCAGAATAGTGGGTTATTTTGAAATTTGGCCCTGTGTAGACCGTGCCAAATGACAAAATAAGGTATTTCAAAATAGGCTTGAAATACACTATGCAATTTGCGTAGCTCTAATTGTGTAGCTTATTTTGAGCTACGGGTGCAGTGTAGATGCACCCAAAGGTACCACAGGACTACTCGTTGCTTTTAAAGTTACAGACTAACATGGCTACCCCTCTGAGTTTTGTTTCTTCAATGTCCATGATGGATGCGCCTGGGGACGCTGTAGTAAATATGGTATCCATATTTCTTTTGTATTTCACTGTCTTTATCTTTGCTAGTAAATTTGTTGTAGCTGCTAATTTTCATTCCTTTACCTGCAGTAACAAATCCGCATTTTTTTTTAAAGGACCTGTTCTAAAATTCTGGTCATCTGAAGAAGTGGGCTGTGTCCATGAAAGCTCATGATACCATCTACATGTTTTGTTAGTCTATAAAGTGCTACCAGACCATTTGTTGTTTTTTAAGTTTATCCTGTACAGACTTACTCGGCTACCCCCTGAAGCTTCTGTTCTATTTAAGTACCTAAGAAGTAGCTTATTTCTGCAAAGGTTACACTATCATGAATAAATCACTACTCAGTTTGTTCCAATTGTAGCCCCAGTCAGAATAATTTTCTTGTTCTCATTATGTTCAGCATCTATCCCCCAAAAGCATGCCCCAGGATTTTAATTTTCTGCCTGAGTGTAGCATGTCCTCTGTCTCACACATGCAACGTGTCCACTTGGTCCAGTTTGTAGCCATTGCATCTAACAAGAGCAGTCGCCTAGCAATTTGTTCCCAGGAGACTAGCAGCTGGGGTTACAGCTGCAGATTTAGGACAGCTAGAAAGAGTTACATCAATAATCTGAAACTAACCGAGACTAAAGGCCAGCGCACTTCATGTGGTTAATCTAAATCAACAGGAGACAGATTAATCCGTTGGCATTCTCTCTCTAAAAGGGGCCAGTCGTCCTCATTGAATCCAATGTGTTTGGCCCTTCTTCATCTGATTTCCTAAGTCATGGGACAGGAACTCCTGTTTTTCCTGTTCTCTTTTACGTGGTTTGTTCTGAGGAACAAGAAAGGTTTGATGCCTCCTCGGCAAATGCATTCTCATGTCTTTGGAACAGCTTCTACCATGTTGGCTTGTCGTGTTGTTCTCCCTACACATGCAGCCCTCACGAAACTAACGGGACTCCTTGGGCAGTAACGTGCTCTGCTGTGGCAATCTGGCCCTGCTGTAGCTACAGGCCTTCATGGAACATTGGGGTTTTGGAGCTATTGACGCGACAGATCCTTTTAACGAATAACACATTGACCTACAGAATGCATGGCAAATCAGGTCCATGCGAGACCTGCCAAAATGAAACAGTGAGGCTAGGAAATACGTATGAAGTGCGTGTCAGACTGACAGACTGAGAGGTCGGGGATTGGGCTAAAGTGTGAAGAGATGAAGGACTCGCTCTATTCCTTTATTGGCAGAGAATTAGCTATGTGAAGAGCTAGTGGCCAATTCAGGGCCCCTAGCAGCAGAAAACTTCCTGCAATCGAGGGCTCAAGGGAACCCACACAGCCTTCCTCTGTAGCATAGGGCACGGATCACTTGCTGGAGGATTCTCTGAATCTTGGGGTCCTTAAACCATTTGAGGACTCCAATATCTGAGATATAGGTGAGAGGATTATTCTAGGAGAGGGTGGGTGAGATTCTGTGGCCTGCATTGTGCAGGGGGTCAGACTAGATGATCATAATGGTCCCTTCTGACCTTAAAGTCTATGAGGCTATGAGCCTGGTGAGTGGGCAGTGCTGGCAAGATGCTGAGCCTACCTTCTCCACCAGCAGGGCTCCTGCAAATTGCCCTTGAGTGGGGGAACCTCTGCAGGAGGCTGGTGGTGGAAATGCAGCTGTCTTCTCTGGGGGTCGGGATGTCTCACAAAGGCACCAGGGCACTTGTTGGAACAGAGCAGTGCAATTTTCATCCCCTTGCACTGAGGCTGTAAATCCAGCTCCCTCTATTGACTTATCCTGCAACTATTCCCAGCCTCCAGCTCAGTAGAGCTGGTAACAAAGGCCAGGCCTGCACTACATCGGGCAGCTCGGCTTAAGGTACGCAACTTCAGCTACACAGAATATGTCGAATATGTAGATAGAGTCAGATTGGCCTCCCCACAGTGGCAGACCGACGGGAGTATTTGGTGAGGGCACCCACTGTGTTTGATTTAGCGAGTCTAAACTAGACTCGCTAAATGGAACCCTGGGAGATCGATCATGGCAGCAGTGATCTTCTGTTTAGTGTAGGCAAGGCCCTAGATACCACCCCGGTGGAAGCCTATTTCTCACTGTCCCAGAAGCACAGGATCAGGGAGGGCCTTGGCAGCCAAACAGAGTATTCACTCATATATAGGCAAAAGGGCAGACCCTAAGCTAGCGCAAATCAATGTAACTCCACTGAAGTCAGTAGGCCTCTGCTGATTTACATCTGCTGACAATCCACCTCATAAAACCAAATATTTTGTGCTGCTTCAAGCTCCCTGCAGCTCTGTGGACTGCAGCAGGGTCTTAGAGTGGCAAAGTAGGTGCAGAATTGTGCCCATCACCCTTTTCCCTTTAGTTACCATCTCCAGCTGATCTGTGATGCTTGCCATTTGTGAAGCATCAAAGAGCAGAAAGGTTTCTTTCTTTGCGACATGCAGCAAGGCAAAATTTTTCTGGGAACTTATTGTACTGATTCATTCATTGCTACACGTGACTAGCAACCTCTGCAGCTTCTCTAGTACACAGAAAAACCCAAGCTTTCCCATGCTTGCTCTTATATTTAAGCACACGCACAGTCCTGTTGATTTCTCTGGAACTAGTTCGGTACGTAGTTACTCACTCATTTATGTCTCTGCAGAGCTGGGGTCCAATTCACAGCTCTACAGTGGTGTTCAGGGAGTGCATTTTGTGAGGGGTCAAAGGTTAATGCCTCTTTCCAAAATCCATAGCAACCTGATTCAGAATCTCTGCTGGGGAAATCTTTTCATCTTGCCGAGAATGCTTTTTGAACGTTTTCCCGGAATGTTCTGCTCTCGTTCCCACTCCAGGCTGCTAAATATACTCTCTGTTTGGACTGTAGAGCCCAGTTTATTTTTAATGTTGTTTTCAGTATCTGTTACGTTTTCTTCCCAGAAGGACACACGTGATTTATACTCCCGACTAGTCGTCTTTCCTCCTCCCTGGAAAAAAATTGCCTGGGACGGGTATCAGGAGTTGTCCGTCTGCACTGCCATTCAACACCTGCGGCTGGTCCATGTCGGCTGACTCAGGCTTGCGGGGCTCAGGCTGTGGGCTGTAAAACTGTGGCATAGACACAGCGGGGTCGAAAGCCTGGCTGGGTCCCTGGGCAAAGCAGGGGGCAGGGCCTGCTCTGTGCCTCCTGGAAGGGGCGGGGCCTTGGGTGAAAGGGGTGTGGCTCAGCCTAGACAGCCTTTAGCATTGCTCGAGAGCATCACGCCTCCTCTAGGCAACTATCAGTGTTGCTGGGCATGTGCCACACTGGCCTCTGTCAGTGATTTAAAGGGCCCAGGGCTCAAGCTCCAGGCCTTCGGTATCGCCAGGCCCCAAAGCAATTGCCCCTTTTGGCCCCTGTCAGTGGGCCTGCATAGACATTTGGGCTTCAAAGCCTCCCCCTCACAGGGGGCCAGAACCCCAGCTCCAACCTGAGCCTGAATGTCTTCACAGCAATTTTTTGCCAGCAGCCTGATCCCCAGGTCAGCCGGCTCTGCCCAGCCACAGGTGCTGAATTGCAGTGTCGACAAGTGTGCCTTGTGCTAACAGCCCGCAGTGAGTTAAAACTGGCGGGAGAGCGAAGATCACGTGGGGAGAACAGGACACGAGCCCTCTTGCAAATGACCAGTGAAGCCTCTGTCTGTGCTGTTATTGCTAAATGAGCAATAGTCCCCCTATCCATTTGTGTAGGGAGGGGAAGTCAGTGTTTGAATTAGAGTAGGCAGTGTGGAATCAGCACTGATGTGCTCTGCTCCTAGGTCTGCCACGGGCTTGCGGTGAGACCAGGGCCATCCTCAGAACACGCAGCTGCGTATGCCTACGGCCACCGCCGTGGGACTGGACAGCAAGGCAGAGGCAGTGCTGACACCGGCAGCCAGCCCCAGCCCACCCCGGCTGTGCCCAGTCACCGCTCCTCCTCGCTGGGGTCAGGAACAGGGCCATGTCTCCGAGAGGCTGGGCCAAGGCTGGGGGTGGGTCCTTGGATGGCAGCCGAGGACTCCAGGTGCTGGGTCAGCAATGGAGCCCTGTGCAACAGACAGGACTCTGGCCATGGGATTGGCGGCAACTGGGAACCCACAAAAATGTGGGGGTGCCCCAGTTCCCACTCCTATGCCCTCTTGCCCTCTCCTGCCCCCACAGCAATGAGTGCACCCCCCCCCACCCTTGTGGAGTGACCACTCCTCTGTCCCCACCCCACCCTACCCTCTTGCCTCCACATAGGCCACCATAAGCTTGAAGGATGTCTCTGCGTGAGACCTTTCTCAGTTGGCTCACTTGCTCTCTGCCTCAGTTTACCTACGTGTGGGTATATACAAGAGTACAAATTATTGCTTGCGAAGGACTGGGGCTTCTGGGACAACCCGCTGCACCTGGGCACTGCGGAGGGTGCAGCACAATTGCTGGGTGGCGAGTGATCGAGAGGCCTTCCCACATTGAACCCTGGATTCAGAAACCACTGACCGGATCAAGACCATTCAGCAGTTTTGTTTTGTTCTTTTCTCAACCTTACCTTGCATTTCCGGCCCACATGCCTCCCCCCCCACCCATACTTATTATTTATGTTGTTTCCTGAATTACTGAATGCAATACATCAATTGATCTTTATTCTGCTGATATTGTCCATGAACTTTTTTTTCCCTAGGTCCGGGATTCTCAAACTTCATTGCACCGTGACCCACTTTCTGATGCTAAAAATTACCAAATGACCCCCAGAGGGGTACTGAAGCCTGAGCCCATCTGAGCCCCACCGCTCCAAATGGGAGGAGGGGGGAAATCCAAGAGCTTCTTAAGGCAGGGGGCCTGTAACCTGAGCCCCACTGTCCACGATTAAAGCCAAAGCTGAGCCCCCCGTTGTGGGGCTCAGGGTTTGACTTCAACCCTGGACCCCAACAAGTCTAATGTCAGCCCAGGGACCCCCCATTAAAATGGGGTTGCAACCTACAATTTGAGAACCACTCTCCTACGTCATAGCCAGGACCATAAAAAATGTGGACTAGAGCCTATATTCTCCCGTGCATGCTTGTGAAGGACAGCTGTTTGTGACTGGCTTAAATGCAGACTTCTGTTTAATCTCATTTGTTTTCAATCAGTTTCATACAAACAAAATGGGAAGAGACTGTCTAGGAAGGAGTACGGCAGAAAGGGATCTGAGCGTCATGGTGGACCACAAGCTAAATATGAGTCAGCAGTGAGATGCTGTTGCATAAAAGCAAACATGATTCTGGGATGCATTAACAGGAGTGTTGTGAGCAAGTCAAAGGAAGTAATTCTTCTGCTCTATTCTGCACTGAGTAGGGCTCAGTTGGAGTATTGTGTCCAGTTTTGGACACCACATTTCAAGAAAGATGTGGAGAAATTGGAGACAGTCCAGAGAAGAGCAACAAGAATGATTAAAGGTCTAGAGAACATGAGCTACGAGGGAAGACTGAAAGAACTGGGTTTGTTTAGTTTGGAAAAAGAGAAGACTGAAAAGGGACATGATAGCAGTTTTCAAGTACCTACAAGGGTGTTACAAGGAGGAGGGAGAAAAATTGTTCTCCTTGGCCTCTGATGATAGGAGAAGAAGCAATGGGCTTACATTGCAGCAAGGGAGGTTTAGGTTGGACATTAGGAAAAGCTTCCTAACTGTCAGGATGGTTAACCACTGGAATAAATTACCTAGGGAGGTTGTGGAATCTCCATAACTTAAGAGCAGGTTAGATAAACATCTATCAGGGATGGTCTAGATGATGCTTGGTCCTGCTGTGAGGGCAGGGGACTGGACTTGATGACCTCTCGAGGTCCCTTTTTATTCTAGTGTTCTATGAGTCATTTGCAGACTTCTATTTCAGTGAATTAACTGAGTTTATATTTCTCTACTTGACCTTGATATGGAAATTCACTCTTTATTTAACGTTTGTAGGTCTCAAATGGTGGCTTTTCTGATGCAAAAGTTGCTAACATGATGGCTGTGTCATAGTTGCCAACGTCCTCTTTCCAGCAGTAGGATCAAAGCAAATCAAATATTTTTCAGGACTATATTACCCAGTAACTTTCTGTAACCTCCTTGGAATGGTGGTCTTTGACTCCGGAGCCACTGCCCCTCAAACAAATGTCAGCTGGCTGCAGGGCAAAGCTCCATTCCCACAGGAATGACACTTGCCCATATGTCATTCTTGCAATACTCCCTGCTGCTTAGCTCACAGTTGTAGCACTGCGGCTAACTCACTTTTCCCCCCCAGTTGTGGTTAAAATACTATGATAGTGACAAAGATAAACCAGTCTCGATGAACAGTGTTAGAAATAACGAGTAGTCCTGTGGCGCCTGAGGGCACATCCACACCACAGTGTTATTTCGAAATAACTAGGCGAGTGGTGACACAGCAAGCCCGTTACTTTGAAATTTGTTCAAAAAAACAGGCGTCTTATTCCAAATTCTGTAACCCTCATTTTACGAGGAAAAACTCCTCTTTCGAAATAGTTATTTCAAAATAGGGTGTGTGGGGACCGGACAGCTGAGGTTGTTTCAAAATAAGTGGCCTCCAAGGCTTCCCACAGGTGCCCTGGAGGCTACTCTGTTCACACTCATCAGAACTCTATAGTTCCTCTTCCCCTGCAGCCCTTAAATCCACAGCCTCAGGGGAAATAGTTTGTGGCATGACGCGAGCCCTGCTATCACCATGCCACACAGCAGTGCCCAGCTCTGATTTCCCTGATGCCGTGACAGACCCCAGCATGCCACCTGAGTGCCCTCCCCCTTAGCTTCCAGCATAGCTGCAGGCATCTTCCAAGCTCCTACCTGGGGGCAGAGGAGGTGGACCCCTTCCTGGACTGGTGCAGAGATCTTGGAGCTCATTGAGATCTGGGGAGTTGAGGAAAACCTCCAGGATCTCTGCACCAGGTGCAGGAATGTCGAGAACAGCTGGATGGCCGACAGCCTGTGCCAGAGGGGTCATATGCACACCCATGAGCAGGTGCACGTGAAAGTAAAGGAGCTCAGGCAGGCCTATACCAAGGCCAGGGAGTGCAGCTCCCACTCAGGGGCAACACCCCAGACCTGTCCCTATTATGACCAGCTCCTGGGAGGGGGGTCAGTCCCTTCCCTCCCTTGTTGTGGACTCTGGGTGGGAGATGCCTATTGTCACCCTCCCAGAGGGTAGGCCTGAAGCCAAGGAGGAGGAAAAGGAGGAGCCAGGACCAGGCCACTAACACCACGATGCCTGCAGCCAGGAGCTCAGCCAGTCCCTGGAGCCGGTACACCCTCCCAGGATGTCGCTCGGGGACCAGACGAAGCTGGGGAAGGCCCATCAGGTGAGCTCCATTACTTTCCCTAGACACACATGGGGGGAGGCAGCAGGCAGTGAGGAGCTGCGCGCTCCTTTCTCAGCCTTCTCAGCCTGGGGATCGTGCAGCAGATGGATCAGACAGCCTCAATAAGGCTGTCTCAGAGGACCCTTGTGCTCCTACTCACAGGATTACTGGAGAGGCCTCCTTTACTTCTGGCTCCATGGTGGGACACCCTTCCACCACAAGCCACCACTAAGGAGGAGGAGGTCAGGGCCCCACAGCGCGGTGAGGCAGAGGACACTGAGCCAGGGGGAAGTGGAGGGGACCCCAGTAGCACCCTCCACTTCCCTCCCTCTCCTCTGTCACACACACTCCTCCCTCACCCCTTTTGCCTGCTCCTCCAGTGGGCAGGGATAGAAGTCCTCATGCTGCCACTGCCAGACCTAGGATGTGCGCAGCATGGAGGGAAGCCGACCTGCCCCATTGCCCCCCTCCCACCCGCATGCTCATGGCCTGGCTGGCACCTTCCTGTGCCTGCTTATCTTCAGGATGTGTGGGTAGCAAGGCCGTTCCAGGGGACACCGGTGCCCCTGCAGGAAGGGGCCTGTTCTGTAGGCCACAAATAGCCTTGCTCCAAGCACATCACCGTCATCTGACCCGAGAGGCTAGGCTTCATGTGCCCTGTCTCCTGGGATGACTGCCCTTCTCTTTGTTCTTCACTGCTGGACCAGCTGTGAGGCGCCCACAACACCTCCCGTGCCACCTTCCGACCCTGGGGGAGGCCACTACCGCAGACAAGCCCATGAGGATCTGGAGGGGGAACACGTTGCCTGCCTGCGTGGCCTCCAGCGGTCTCTGGAGCGGCAGGACCAGCAGAGGGAAGCAGACCAGGATCTGCACCACACCACCTGGTGGGAGCTGGCACAAAAGACCCGCAGCATGTGTGTGGCATACACAGCTGCTGTCTGCCATTGAGCAGTCAAGCAGCTGCACCCCTGCCCACACTCCTGCCCTTCCGGCTTCTCCCCCTACCCCCCTATGGCTGCTGAGGGGCCCGAACAAGAGGCAGTGGGATCACCCGAGGCAGATTCCACTCCCAGCCCCTTCCCTGAGACTCTCCTCCCCCTGCCCCCTCCCCCTCCCCAGGTTCTTTCCCCAATCCCTCCCCAGTTTTCATTGCCCCCAATACAAAAAAAGTGTTCATTATTCCAGTCCAAAGTGTCTGCTTTATTGTATCTGCAGGGCAGGGGAGGGGGAAGAAGAGGGAAAGGAAGGGCAGGGGAAGTGAGGGGTGAAGGAGGAAAGGCACACAGGGGAACTACAGAGGCCCGTTGTGGGGAGGCCCAGGAGAGAGTCTCGCTGGTATCCTTGTCTGAAACTCTCCCTCAGGGCCTCCTGGATGCGCACAGCCCCCTGATGGGCCTACCAGATGGCTCCACCCTGGCTCCACCCTGGCAGGAATGTCTCCCCCTTATTCTCACAAATATTGTGGAGGACACAGCAGGCCGCCACCACTTGGGGGACGTTCCTCTCACCGAGGTCCAGGAGGGTGAGGAGGCAACGGAACCTCCCTTTGAGACACCCAAAGGCGCCCTCCCCCACAATGCGGGCCCTGCTGAGCCTGCCATTGAAATGTTCCTTAGTGGGATTCAGGTGTCCAGTTTAGGGCTTCATCAGAGAGGGGAGCAGAGGATAAGCTGTGTCTCCCATGATGCACATCAGCATGCGTATGTCTCCAAACCAGATGGCATGGTAGGGGAGAAAAGTGCTGGCATGCATCTTCTGCAAGAGGCTGGAGTTCCTCAAGATGTGGGTGTCGTGCACCTTCCCCGGCCACCCAGCATTAATGTCCGTGAAGCAGTGGCAGTGGTCCACAACGCCTGCAGGACCATGGAAAAGTGCCCTTTCCAGTTGATGTAATCGGATGCCCATTTTTCCGGGGCCCAGCTGGGGATGTGGGTGCCATCGATAGCCCCCCCACAGTTGGGAATATAAAATGAGGTTTAAGGGTTATTTCGAAAGAAGGGTTTTCTTTTGAAATAACCGCATCTAGACAGCATTTCTTTTTTCAAAATAGGGTATTTCGAAAAAAGTGGCCGGACGCGATTATGCAAATGAAGCATGGGAAATTCAAATCTGCACTTCATTTGCAATTTCGTCCGTCTGCATTTGCATTTCTCTCTTGAAAGAGGAATGCAGTGTAGACATACCCTTAGAGACTAACAAAAGTATATATGGTGTCATGAGCTTTCATGGGCAAAATCAGATGAGCTGGAAGTTGGAGTGGAAATAACAGGTACCCAGAATTTATGACAGAAAAAGAAGGGGAAAAAAAGTACCTGTCAATTTTAGTACTCATGCTGATGAGGCTAATTGAGTGAGCTAGAAGTGTCCCATATTTAGCTTTTGATGTGAAAATGAGGTGTTAAATGCAGAGGAGGCTGGCTTTGTAACGCAATATCCAGTTAATGTCTTTGTTCAAGCCTTGGGAAACGGTGTCAAATTTGCAGATGGATGTCAATTCCGCTCTCTCTCTAATTGGCTGGTGAAATTTCTTTGTAGAAGAATGGATACTTCTAAATCCATTAATGAGTGCCCAGGCAAGTTAAAATGTTCCCCTTCGGGTTTCTGTGTGTTGCCACTTCTGACGTCTGACTTGTGTCCATTTATCCGTTATTGTAGAGACTGTCCGTTTTGGCCAATATCCACGGCAGAGGGGCATTGCTGGCACTTGATGGCATAGATCACATTACAGGATGTGCAGTTGTATGAGCCTCTGATGTGGTGGCCTAGTGGTTGGGTCCTGTGATGGTGTTGCTCATATAGACGTGTGGACAGAGTTGGCAATGGGGTTTACTGCAGGGGCTGGAGTGTGTCTGAGGTGTGATGTGTGGCTGCCGGGAACGATTTGCTTCAGGTTTGGGGTTGTCTACAGGCGAGGACTGGCCTGTCTCCCAAGACCTGTGAGAGTGTTAGAAATGGCAGAGTTAGAGATGCAAGTCCAGATTCTGTTACTATAGGAATAAAACCTTTAACACAGTAGGTCTGCGTTTGATTCCGAGCTGATGGATGTAGAATTTTGTCTGGACAAAAGCAGGGAGAAGGGTTAAAGATGGAACCAATGCTTGTTCCTTTGTGGCGTTATCTGTATGATTACTTTTTCATATCTTGTTTACTGCAGCTAGCAGAGCTGCTCTAATATGGAGTGTTAGGTGCAATAAATCTTGTCTTTGTGCACTGCACACTTTTTTCAATAGAGCTCAAGGAAATGCAAGGTAGGCAATCGAAAGAAATCTCTATATAATCACATAAATGCCAAACAGCTAGTAGATTTTATCGGAAATTATAATAGAGTAAAGGTTACATTGTATTGTAACTTAATATGGCTTGGGTATATTAACTTCTTTTAGTTTTAATAAGGCCACCAACTATAGAGCTACCCACACAGAATTTCTCTGTTGACTACACTGCTGCCCACTTAGCCGAAAGCGATCGGCAATTTAAAGACATTTTCCCTCTTCTACTTAAGATCTGTATTTAAAATTTGGCAGATGAGCTCTGTCATGAGATTTCTGTAATCCAATAAATCCCTCCATCTTGAAGAAATAGTCACTGCCTTTACTGAGGCTACGGCTACACTGCCATTTTTTTGCGGAAGAAGATATGCAAGTTGCACTCTCATTTGCATATCTTCTTCCTATTCTTTTTGCAGAAGAGGTTTTTTGGATGTTTGGTCCCATATAGACGGGGCCAAATGTCAGGAAAAAACCCTCTTTCACAAGACCCTGTAAACCTCGATTATGAGGAATAAGGGGTCTTGTGAAAGAGGGCTTTTTCCGACATTTGGCCCCGTATAGAGGAGGCCAAATATCAGGAAAACCTCTTCCGCAAAAAGAATCCGAAGAAGATATGCAAATGCAAGCGCAATTTGCATATCTTCTTCTGCAAAAAAATGGCAGTGTAGCTGTAGCCTTACAGGCCAAGATTTATCTTATTTTATTTTGCCTGGCTAGAAAGGCTCTGTGACTCCAAAGGAAAATGCCACACATCAAAAATGCAGATTCAGATTGCACTAATATCCTCTGCATTTGCTTTTCAGCTAAATTTACCTTCCATTTTGAGAAGCATGGTTTATTCATCCAAATGCCACAGGAGATTGGGGTGTTGTGTGTGTTCGATTAATTGACTGATTGATTGATTTAGACGCTTTAATGAAAAATAGTATTCCTAGCTGCTGAGTTTTTAGGCCAGTAAAAATTCCAAAGTTAATTAATCATGAATGGTTCTAGTGGTTGGTCGTAATCACTGAAAAGTGACACTTGTACTTAAAGGTCAAATACTTGTACTTGGTTCATGCTGATAACCAGGTGTCAGGTTTTAGGATTTTGTGTACAGGAAAAAGTATAACTGGGTTCTACAAAAGGATTAGATAAGTTCATGGAGGACAGGTCCATCAATGGCTATTAGCCAGGATGGTCAGAGACACAACCCAATACTCTGAGTGTCGCTACATTGTAACTGCCAGAAACTGGGCCTGGAGGACAAAGTGTTGACTGTGTGGATGCTCCGAGGCTGGAGCACCCATGGAAAAAATGGTGGGTGCTTAGCACCTACCAGCAGGACCCCTACCACTGCCTCCCTCCCCCCCAGTGCCTCTTGTCCATCAGCTGCCCCACTGATCAGCACCTCCCCCACCTCCCTATGCCTCCCGCCCACCACAATTAACTGTTCTGTGGCATGCAGGAAGTGCTAGGAAGGTGGGGAGGGGGCAGTACAGGGTAGGAAAAGGCAGGGAAGTGGCAGGCTAGGGGCAGAGCAAAGGCAGGGAGGAAGCAGGGTGGGGGTGAAGGCTTGGGAGAAGGGGGTAATGTGGAGGCAGGGCTTGGGCAGAGCTGGTGGGGAGCACAACCCCCCACCACATTAATTCCCTTTGAAACATCTGGCATTGGACACTGTCAGAAGACAGGGTTCTGGGCTAGATAGCCCATTGGTCTGCTCCAATGTGGCCATTCTTAGGTTCTTCGGCGTAGAACTACCTTGCTAACTGGCCTCGCAGCCAGACCAGCTGGATAACACTTGTTCCAACTCTGCAGCAAAAGAGACAGGGAAGGAGGAAAAGAGAAATCCTGCAGACAGAGTTCTGAGATTCAATCAGCTCAGGAGCGGGAACCTCATGCTAAGGTTTAAGATTCTTCAGGACTTTGTTCCGTAAGAAAAGTACAAATCAGGAAGGGGAATGACTCTGAGTTGGTCGGATGCATCCTCTGCGGAGTATGGGGAGATGTTCAGCTGCTCATGGTGGTACACTCTCTGTCCCATTTCTCTGTGGCAATGGCCAATCAACCAAGGGATGGTGAGAGTTGTTCGGTACTTTCACATTTTTAACTAACTGGAGCAGCTTTATTTGTTAAAATTCAACCCCCAGAACATTTACACCCCTTCTAGGGCTATCGGAGACTGTTCAGAGATGCCGATGGGAACCTATGAACCGTTTGGAGCCCTTCCACGGCATTTCCTGCTGCACTCTCCACCTATGCCAGGAAACTTTGGGGGTAGCTCTACTAGGCTCTGTCCATCCTGCAGGGCTTTTGTGCAAGAAGCCGTCTGCGGAAGAGATCTTCTGCAAAAACTTCTTGGGCAAAAGCGCGTCCACACCTCAAAAGCGCATCTCAAAAGCAACGTGCTTTTGCGCAACAGAGCGTCCACAGTGCATGGACACTCTTGCGCAAGAAAGCTCTGATGGCCATTCCTTGCAGGAGGAATAATAGTAGTTTGAATTAGGAGCTTTAATTTGAACTACCTAGTCTGTGCCGCGTGTAGCCGCGGGCAGGTAGTTCGAACTACGGGCATTTAAAAATGGCGCCCGCCCGGGAACATGCAAATGAAGCCCGGGACATTTAAATCCCAGGCTTCATTTGCAAGTTCAAATGCTTACATTAGCCACCCTAGTTCGAACTAGGGTGGCAGTGTAGACATACCCCAAGAGGGAGCATAGTAGAAGCAAGTGCTTGTAAAAATGGAGGTCAATTTCCATTGGCTTGTGAACATGTCAGCTAAAGTGACCGATGCTAATGCACCCGGAGATCCAACTGCTAAAAATCCTAACTTCCAATGCAAGGGTGCTATGGAACCGATTGTAAGGTTGCCATCCATTTGGAGAACGATTGGGTTTCTGGAGCCTATCTGCATTGTTGGAAGCTAGTTGGTGTTAGAAGAGGGCTTTGTCCACAGCAAAAGCTCTGCAAGAGAGCTCTCCCAGCGCTCTGTGTAAACCACCTCCACCAGGGGAGCTGGGAGCACGGTTCACGCTGGTGCGTTTCAACGCTGTAATGTACTACGCTCGGGGTGTGTGTGCGCTTTTTCACACCCCTGAGCCAGAAAGTTACAGCGCTGTAAAGAGTCAGTGTAGACTTGGCGTAAGTGCCAAACTATACAATACCCCCTTTCATCAGCTCTCTGCTTGGCCAACTCTACATGCTAGACTACACGCATTTTGGTTAAGAGTTTTCCAGCAGAAGGCCCAATAAATGTAACAGAAACATGCTGAAAGTAACCTAGTTACGTGACATTAAATCGTACCAAGTGACCACAGAATTTTAGCAAAGCAGGTGATGTGCCTCATACCGAATTCCATAAGTTTGCAAAATGTCATTAACTGTGACAGGGAGTTCAAGAAGAAACTGCCTTTTTTTTTACAACCAACATAGTCATTAAAATAATTTTCTTCAATGTGTGACACTCAGTCTGAGTATGTCTGCACTTAGGAAATTTAAGAAAAAAACAACCCTGTGTAAAATTCCTTAACAGGAATGAATCAAAGCAATTGCTTGCGTGCATGCATTTCAGTCCTGTTTATGATACTGCTGTCAGTTTGGCTTGAATTAGTTTTAAGTAGACGATCTTATCTGAACCCTCCTCAGCATCTGGTAAACTGGGCAGAGCTGGAAGTGAACTGTCAGAACCAAAACCTAACCTTGCTTGGCCTATTTCTGGTTTTACTGGGGCTATGACTAGCGGGATGTATTTTCAGAGGTGCACATGGTTGACAGGCACCAAAGTCTTTTTGACTTTCCATGAGAGTTGGGCACTTACCTGCCCTGGGTGCCTTTGGCTAGTGTCTCACATAATTCTTAGCCAACATTTGGACAGCCAGAATGCTGTTCTACCAAAGTGACATTTACATTCTCAATATTCTAGAAATCCCAGAAATCAGGCTGACATGTAGGCACAATGCAGCATATACACTTTAAGGTGTCTGCCTCCGTTCACGATGGGGATATTTTGTGTGACTAGTTAGATTATGTCTTAATAATAGATCAGGTGTGGCTTCCGAAAATTGATTAGAGATTAGGACAGATTTTAAAAGCATGGTGCTTGCTACCCATCTAGAACAAAATAAAATGCCCAACAAAGGCAAACAAACAAAACTCATTCACCATCCACAAGCAGCGGAAGCTAAGAAGTTTCATCACCCTGAGGACAACCTACATTAAGAATCATTGAATTACAAGAACAATAGATCAGTCCTTGTGCAGCTCAGGTCCTGAACACTGCGGAGAGAAGAGAAATTGGATAGTCAAACCAGTGATTAAATGTTGAGTAATTACTAGAATTTATACATGCTGATACACACAACTGCTTCTCTCATGTAATCTCTCAGAGTGCAGTACATTAACCAATGATGCACTTATCGGCAGAAAGGGCACTGTTAATTTGCAAGGACACATCGTGGGAGGAATCTGAGCTGTTTCAATGTCCACTTAATGATGGTTTGTTTTTATAATTTCGCTGATGTTTTCACCCATTCAGAGATGTGAGGGCCAGCATAATAGCGGGAATGAATTAAAATATCTAGGTGGGCGGGAGACTAATGCAACGAGAAAGGGTGAGAGCCCTGTTCCTCCTGAAGTTCTGTCTGAAAGGCTTTGTATCGAAGGTAACAGCTCTTGGAAGAGAAGCAGGCAAGCAGCTGAACGATGTGTTTGAAAACTTAAACTAAAGGCTTGTTTAAACCTAAAAATGCTACAGAGTCTCTCTCCCCGAGATGCTATAGTGCATCAGTGCAGACTTCACTGCATCAATGGGAGGGATCCTCCAGTCCTCCAAGGTAATCACCTCCCCTCCCCGAGAGGTGTAATTCAATTAGTGGAAGAATTCTTCCATTGACCTGTGGTGCCTACAGGGAGAATTAGGTTGGCTTAACACTCAGGGATATGAATTTTTTACAGCCCTGACCAATGTTCCCACTAATTTTTCTGTCCATGTGCAGAATACGTTTTGTTACATGCACCGAGACCCCTGTGGATGTGCACCACCAGTAGAAACATGTGCTGCCTGCTGTGGGCACTCTGCTGATTAGCTGAATGACATTTGAATCTCTCCTAGGCAGCCACCCAGGGTATGTCTAGACTGCATCCCTCTGTCAGCAGAGGGATACAGATTAGGCAGGTCGACATTACAAATGAGGCAGGGATTTAAATATCCCATGCCTAATTTGCATAAAAATGGCCACCGTTTTTCCTGACTCAGCACTTTGTCGGCAAAAAGCAGCAGTCTACAGGGGGATCTGTTGAGAAAGAAAGCCTTTTTCGACAGTCTGTAAACCTCCTTGCAGGAGGCATAAGGGATCTGACGGAAAAGGCTTTCTTTCTCGACAGATCCCCCTCTAGACTGGGTATGCGGCTCAGCACAGCATATTGCCCTCTCCTGGAGCAATTATTTCATCAGCCTGGGGGAAAACTGGAGCAAGCACTGGGTGTCCCCAAATTGCACCAGGCACGGCTAGTTTGTAAACAGAACGCTCTGCTTACCCGAAAGAACTTGGATCAAGATTAATGGCTCTTTAGAGTTAGTCCCGTCTTAATTTCTGTTTGAAAAGTAATAACCTGAGGTAAAACAGCAGGAGGATGGAAGAGTAGGTGTGGACTGGTCTCTGAGGACATGGGAGCCTACAGATGTGTCGGGGGCTGGGATGAAACCCCCTGGCACTGTTGGAGTCTTATTGACACTGGGGTTGACAGACATTTGAATTTGAGCTGAGGTTAAGGGACTCAGTGGGAAAGCTTTGATCTGTGCTCCCTCCTGCAAATGGCATTATGACCATTTGAGGCCAATCCCACAAAAGAAGAGGCATAGGGAGTGTAGCGGTTACTATGGTGACTAGTCCTAATGACCCCAGTGGGTACTCTAACACCAAGCATTTTTTCGCCTCCAGGACATGCTCAGTTCCTCATGAGCATAAAAGTCCTAATTCAATCCAGTCACAGGGGGTCTGGTGTAGAAGTATGAGGTTCTACTCTTATTCCCTCAGCCCAGTTTGTTCCCTCAGTATTCCTTTGTACAGACTGAACCTCTTTAGTCTGGCACCCTTGGGACCTGACCATTGCCAAACCAGAGAATTTGCCAGACTATAGGAGGTCAATATTGTCTAACAGCATTACCAACACTTCTACTGCTTACTGGGCTCTTAGAAGACATTTAGGGGTAAATTAGAGCTAAATAACAGCAAAGAACACTGAGAGCCAGGACTGGTGACTGTAAACAAACTATATGGGACCACGAGAAACTTGGTCACACTCATGATAAGTGGACACCCGGCTAACTAAATCATGCTGGACCATGGATATTGCCAGACCAGAGAGGTTCAAGCTTGTCTTCTTCATAAATTCTATCTTCCCCACTCCTCCACACTGGCTTTTGTGGAGGGAGTAAAGGCTTCTGACTACTATACGACTGTCAAAAAGACTGAGTTTTCTTTACTGGCGACAGTCTGTACAAATGTTCGGGAATCACGGTAACAGCTGCTCGGTTTAACCAGCAGATGTGCAAGCTAAAAATACCATGGCGAGTGAGAAACATTGGCTCTTCTGGCCAGTTGTATTTCCCTAGCCTCTTCCCCCTGCCAACAGCTCCATGATTTCCTTTTACAGCCCTCTGCTGCTGAAGGAAACCATTTTGACTGTTTTTTAAATACTGGTCAACCCTATTGGGAAACTGAGAGACAGGGTTTCTGGGCTGTACGCTCCATCATTGGCTGTGTGATCTTGGACATCATTCTTACTTGCTGAATTCCCTCAATTTCCCTATATGTAAAGCTGTTGTGATAATGCTGCCTCACAGGAATACTGTGAATTCTAGTCAGTGCTGGTAAAGTGTAATCCACACACCTTCTGGGTGTGATGTACTGTCCCATCTGGTGGTACTGAGACCATACAGAGAGAATAACAGGTCTGCTCTACAGCCTTAGCTAAAAGACTGCTAGCTTTTAGCTCATACAATCGAGTCCCATGCACTAAGCTCCAGAGGTCCCAGGTTCCTATCCATCTCCCAGTATTGCAAGCAGGGGCTTGCCTGGTGTTTCAATTGAAATGTCTCTGAAAGTTTGGGACATGTTCCCTCAGCTAGGAGAACTACGTAACACCCCCCCCCCCCACACACACACCCATTCTGGGCGTGGTGTACTGTCCCATCAAGTAGCACTGACACCACTTAGGGTATGTCTACACAGCAGGGCTAAACTCAAAATAAGTTATGCAACTTGAGCTATGCTAATTGTGTAGCTTAAGTCGAAATAGCTTATTTTGAATTTGGGCACATCCACACAGCACTTATTTCGAAATAGAACACTCTTCCCCTGACTTTCCTTACTCTTCATACAATGAGGTTTGCAGAATTCAGAGTCAGAAGTCTGTTATTTCGAACTTATTTCAAAATAATGGACTTGCTGTGTAGATGAGCAGAGAAGATAATGAGCCTGCTCTAGAGCCTTAATTAATAGCCCACTGGCTTTTGCTCATGCATTAAGCTCCAAAGACCCCACCAGGTTTGATTCTGCATGTGGGTGTTGCGAAAACACTTGGAAATCTTCGGAGGAAAGGCTCTATGTGTGAGGTATTACAATTTCCTTGCAAAAGGCGCTATGTACTTTCTGCTACAACACAACTGAGAGAGCATAAGTTTTTTGCAAATGGCAAAGAATGTCATTCCATGAATGCCTGCGAACAAAACCTGCTCAAGCAAAATAAATGCTTCATTTAGCTGCTTTACAGCTGACAGAGTAAATTTTTAAGTGATTTGGTTCCTAAACCCTATTTTCCAAAGTGATTTAGGCATGTAGGAGTCAACATCCAAGTGACTTTCTGTAAGACTCAGGGCTTGTTTACACCTGAAAAGTTACAACGGCACAGCTTAACTTCTGTAGCGTGTCACATTACCTGCAACAAAGAGAGGAGTTCTCCTGTTGTCATAAGTACTCCCCCTCCCTTGGAAGGGGTAGCTAGGTTGACAGAAGAATTCTTCAATCAATCTAGCACATGGGGCCTTAGGTCAGCTTGAGCATGGTGTTCAGGGGTGTGGATTGGTCTTACCCACAGCCTAGTTTTCAGGTGTAGACCAGACCAACCACCAGGCTCCTAAGTGTCCAAGTCACTGGAAAATTGGCCTTAGGTTCCTCAGTCACATAGGCACTACTGAAAATGTTTACCCTATATCAGTGGTTCCCAACCTTCTCGAGTATACGGACCCCTTTGAAATCTATTAAAATTTCACCGACCCCCAAACGATCCATTTTTCTAGCCCAACTAAACCCTTCCCCCCACTCTAATGGCTTTTGAACGGTTAGAGCGGGGTGACGTATTCGAAAAAAAGGTAAAAAGTGATGAACCCATTTATAAGCCGACTCCAGAGGACAGTCACAGCTTGGCAGCTTCAGTGTGGGCTGAGGGACATGCAGACTGCAGGGCACAGAGCTTCTCAGCTCCCATTGGCTGCCGTTCACCCGCGCTACTTCCTCACCTGTTCCCTCCACTCCCTGCCCATCTACAAAGCGAGGGGGGTCTTGTGGCCAAAGGGAGCTCTGGAGCTGCCAGCTCCTCAAAGGTAGAATTTTGGGAAGGCAAGGGGCAAGGGCAGAACTTTGGGAGCGTGAGGGGCAGGGGCAGCAGCCAGGTGCACCGGGAGGCAGCTTGTTTTTGATCCCATTCTCCGGAAGCTAAGGGAGCGGGTGAGTATCGTCACACAGGTTCTAGAGATGGGCCCTTCTGCTACCTTATGTTTGCTGCCCATGATGCAGCAGCAATGACTTGCGTGCTCATATTACCTCCCTGTACAATAGGTTACATACAGGACAGTAACACTCCACACTATAGACTCATAGACTCATAGACTTTAAGGTCAGAAGGGACCATTATGACCATCTAGTCTGACCCCCTGCACAATGCAGGCCACAGAATCTCACCCACCCACTCCTGGAATAATCCTCTCACCTATATCTCAGATATTGAAGTCCTTGAAACAATGGTTCAAAGACCCCAAGATGCAGAGAATCCTCCAGCTGTGATCTGTACCCCATGCTACAGAGAAAGGCGAAAAACCTCCAGGGCCTCTGCCAATCTACCTTGGAGGAAAATTCCTTCCCGACCCCAAATATGTCGATCAGCTAAACCCTGAGCATGTGGGCAAGACTCACCAGCCAGACACCCAGAAAGTTCTCTATAGTAACTCCTATCATCCCTCCATTGACCTATTTACCACTGATAATGAATGGTCAATTAGTTACCAAGATCATGTTATCTCATCAAACCATCCCCTTCATAAACCCATCTAGTTTAATCTTGAAGCCAGATAGATCTTTTGCCCCCACTACTTCCCTTGGAAGGCCGTTCCAGAACCTCACTCCTCTAATGGTTAGAAACCTTCGTCTAATCTCAGGTCTAAACTTCCTACTAGCCAGCTTATATCCATTTGTTCTTGTGTCCACATTGGTATTAAGCTTAAATAATTCCTCTCCCTCCCTGGTATTTATCCCTCTAATATATTTAAAGAATGCAATCATGTCCCCCCTCAGCCTTCTTTTGGTTAAGGTAAACAAGCCAAGCTCCTTGAGTCTCCTTTCATAAGACAGGTTTTCCATTCCTCGGATCATCCTAGTGGCCCTTCTTTGTACCTGTTCTAGTTTGAATTCATCCTTCTTAAACATGGGAGACCAGAACTGCACGCAGTATTCCAAATGAGGTCTCACCAATGCCTTGTATAATGGCACTAACATCTCCTTATCCCTACTGGAAATACCTCGCCTAATACATCCCAAGACCGTATTAGCCTTTTTCACGGCCATGTCACAATGGCGGCTCATAGTCATCCTATAATCAACCAGGACTCCGAGGTCCTTCTCCTCCTCTGTTACTTCCAGCTGATGTGTCCCCAGCTTATAACTAAAATTCTTGTTATTAATCCCTAAATGCATAACCTTACACTTCTCACTATTAAATTTCATCCTATTGCTATCACTCCAATTTACAAGGTCATCCAGATCTTCCTGTATGATATCCCGATCCTTTTCTGAATTGGCAATACCTCCCAACTTTGTGTCATCCACAAATTTTATCAGGACACTCCCACTTTTGGTGCCAAGGTTAGCAATAAAAAGATTAAATAAAATTGGCCCCAAAACTGATCCCTGAGGAACTCCGCTAGTAACCTTCCTCCAACCTGACAGTTCACCTTTCAGTATGACCCACTGTAGTCTCCCCTTTAACCAGTTGCTTATCCACCTCTCAACTTTCATATTGATCCCTATTTTTTCCAATTTAACCAATAATTCCCCATGTGGTACTGTATCAAATGCCTTACTAAAGTCAAGGTAGATTAGATCCACTGCATTTCCTTTATCTAAAAAATCTGTTACTTTCTCAAAAAAAGTATAGTTTTCTATTGGATGGGCCAGATCCTCAGGTGGCGTAAATCGATATAGTTCTGTGAGCCTCAACAAAGGATGGCAATTTACACCAGCTGAGGGCTACCCAGGTAGCTTTTCTCACTTTTTATTATACTCCACAAGATGGTTAGAGAGGGAACGAAGCTCTAATTTAAGGGAGGGACAGAATGTGGTACATATACGGGGGAATAATTTTTTCTGAAGGCAACAAGCTAGATCCTTATCTACAGCCATTTTACACTCAGCACAGTTGAAGGAAAGGAAAGGTTTGAGGGCCAAAACAATGGCTGGCACAAAAGGCTGTTATAAGTTCTGCTGGCTATAGCGGAGAGCTGTGCTAGCCAGGGTGAGAGGGAGCAATAGGCAGTCCTGGCTAGCTTTGTGGTTTTGATCTCTACACAATGGTATGACTGGGAGGATGTTATGAATACACGGGGTCCACACAGACACTGTTGGGTTCCAAATAATCATGTCTACTAATTATATCCAAAGCTTTATTATCTACTACGCCGTACCTCTGTTCGGTTCTGGTGGCTCCTGCATGAGAACACAGGACCACTACAGGACTCATAGACTATTTAAAGGGCTTTTACCTGATTCCTATTCACTACACCTGTCCTCTCCCACGTCTGACAAGCCCTCAGCCCTGCTACCTGGTGGGAAGTGAAGTATGAGACTGCAAAGGGGTTCCCTTTCTCAGAGTGAACGCTTGGCTGTCTCTTATGGCCATGGTGTCCCACGCACTAGCTGCTAGCCACATGTGGCTATTAGGCTGGTTGACTCTGGCTAGTTGGCTTGAACAATGTGGCTATATGGCCTATTGAGTGTGACTAGTTCACTATAGCAGTAGCCGCTATAGTGGCTACTATAGTGGCTACTGCTTCAGAACTGGTTGGACATCATAGTCTTACGGTGTCTATCTCTTACTACAGCTTTCCTGCTGCTGTAGTGTGCTACTAAGGACCTGGAAGATCTAGCCCATAGCTTCCGAAAAATCCTGTGAAAAAACATGCTTGAGTGATTCCTCCTCAGGCTTCAAGAAGGTGTAAAAATATAAGGCGTGTGTGTGTCATCCTCTCCGTTGAGATGCACGGCAGCGTACCATTAAAGCAGAGGCACTCTTCATATCCTCAGACAAGGTTCATCTTCTGTTCACGCGTTTGAAACTTCAAAGGAAGGCAATGAGAGGTTTTTCCAGAGCTGGGGCTTTGTTGTTCATCTTAGCTGATACTCATAAATTATCAATAAAGAGCCTACGCTATCTAGTTGGTGTGTGTGTGGGGGGGGGGCAATGAGGTAAATATGTTTGGTGTTCAAAATGAGCGTTATCAATTTTAATGAGGCAAAGCGGAGGGCAGAAGGAATTTTTAATGCTGCGATCTGAACTTCTGACTGAACAGAGGAAGGAGATTATAAATGAGAAATTAACCACAGCCAGGTAAGGGGAGCATCCATTTTCCCTCATCTTTAGCTTATTCTCTTTGTGGCAACTTTGATGGCTTAACGGTTGGTCATAGAATGGCTTTTGACACTGGAGAGAAGGATCAGTGGGACATACCTGCTATGAGCAGCTGTCCTCAACAATCCTCAGTGCTAGAAAGCCCATTTATTGTTAAAGGGTATTTTAGCCTGGGGTCTAAAATTAAAGTCAATAAGAAGGTTACATTGTCTGTGCCAGGGCTGCACATATGTACTTGTCCAAGTAGCCCTTACTCAGGTGAATACAGCTATGGAGGAAAAGGCCAGGATCTTAGGCACATGGGTGAGGCCTTGCAGTCAGTGTAAGAAATAATCATTCCTAACAAGACTTGCCTTACAGGAACCCCCACCCGCTGGAGACAAATCCTCCCTGTGCAAGACTCCCCCTCTCTGCACAGGGAATACATTAGCTGCTGTTTTGGGGGGTTATTAATTTCACTTGGGGAGCTTTATTTTGAGCAATTTTTGAGTTTTATGTAGATGTCCAAAAATCAGGAGGTTTCAGGGCTTTGTGTATACTGTAAAGACTAATGTACATATTACACACATTATGACTCACAGTGGTAAATACACACAATGAACACAATTGCTATATTTGCGGGAGGAATACATAATGATTTGCCACTTATTAAAGTAGGCTTCTCCGGTGACTTTCTTAAGCAAAAGCAGAGAGCTATGAGCACTGTCCTATACCTTGGCAGGCTAATTAATAGATTTTGGCAGCATGCTAGAAAGATGCCTCAGAGCAGGGGCAGACTGTCCATATAGGTGAACTAGGCGTTTGCCTAGGGCGCCAAGTTAAATGGGGTGCCAAATGGTGGTGCAATATCATTGAGGGGTTTGGAGGTGGGGGCGCCGATTGCATGGTTCGCCTAGGGCCCCAGTTGCTGGCAGCTAGTCTAGGGCCGCCTCTGCCTCAGAGTCTATTTTCAGCTCACATATAGAAACAGCACACGTGTTATTCTGATCTCAGTACCTAGATCCTAAAACAGTTTGTTAAACTGCTTTCATATTTGAAAATATTGATGTGTTTGCATGTAAATTACAGGAAGAAAACTACAGATGATGGTGAAAAATGTTGGTGCATTGAACGCACTTTAGAATACATCTATCATTAACATGTATAATGAATCAAGAGGAAGAAAATGAATGTTCTGCAAAGAGGTAACCATTTGGATCAATAATGGAATATATCATTATGATAAATACATTTTTCAAAAGTCCTTATAGATTTTTTCAAGTCTCTGCCCAATTCACACAGAGGAGTAGCTGTGTTGGTCTGTAACTTTTAAAAAAAATGAGTTGTACTGTAGCATCTTAGGGTATGTCTACACTACATGGCTCCGTCGACAGAGCCATGTAGATTACTTTTGTAGACATAGGAAAATGAAGCAGCGATTTAAATAATCGCCACTTCGTTTAAATTAAAATGGCTTCTGCGCTGTGCTGATCAGCTGTTTGTCGGCACAGCGCTGTAGTCTGGGCGCTCTGCGGTTGACATCAAAGGCATTTGTCGACCTCCCCGGTAAACCTCATCTCACGAGGCATACCGGGGAGGTCGACAAATGCCTTTGATGTCGACTGCAGAGCATCCAGACTACAGCGCTATGCCATTTTAATTTAAATGAAACGGCGATTATTTAAATCACCGCTTCATTTTCCTATGTCTACAAAGGTAATCTACATGGCTCCGTTGACGGAGCCACGTAGTGTAGACATACCCTCAGAGACTAACAAGAATCATAGAATACTAGGACTGGAAGGGACCTCGAGAGGTCATCAAGTCCAGTCCCCTGCCCTCATGTCAGGACCCAGTACTGTCTAGACCATCCCTGATAGACATTTATCTAACCTACTCTTAAATATCTCCAGAGATGGAGATTCCACAGCCTCCCTAGGCAATTTATTCCAGTGTTCGACTACCCTGACAGGTAGGAAGTTTTTCCTAATGTTCAACCTAAACCTCCCTTGCTGCAGTTTAAGCCCATTGCTTCTTGTTCTATCCTCAGAGGCCAGGAAGAACAAGTTTTCTCCCTCCTCCTTGTGACACCCTTTTAGATACCTGAAAACCGCTATCATGTCCTCTCTCAATCTTCTCTTTTCCAAACTAAACAAGCCAAATTCTTTCAGTCTTCCTTCATAGGTCATGTTCTCTAGACCTTTAATCATTCTTGTTGCTCTTCTCTGGACCCTCTCCAATTTCTCCACATCTTTCTTGAAATGTGGTGCCCAGAACTGGATCCAATACTCCAACTGAGGCCTAATCAGCGCAGAGTAGAGAAGAAGAATGACTTCTTGTGTCTTGCTCACAACACACCTGTTAATGCATCCTAGAATCATATAGTATCGTGAGCTTTTGTCGGCAGAACCCACTTCTTTAGATGAGAGTGGAGAAAAAAAAGAAAAAATTCCCAATTTATTACAGAAAAAGAAGGGAGAGCGGAAGGAAAAAACCTGTCATTTGTAATGCCGGTGCTAATGAAGCTAATAGAGTGCGCTGTAAGTGTCTCATACTTAGCTTTTGATGTCTTTTGGGTGTTGAATATAACAGCCCATCCAGTTCATGTTTTTGTTCCTGAGAGAGCATATGAAATTTGCATATGAAGGTCAGTTCCACAGTCACTCTCTGTAGTTGGGTCCTGAAATTCCTGTGCAGAAGAATGGCTACTTTAAATCCATTAATGAGTGCCCAGGTAGGTTAAAATGTTCCCCTACAGGTTTTTGGTTATTACTATTTCAGATAGCTGACTTGCGTCCATTTAACCTTCATTGTAGGGTCTGTCCAGTTTGGCCAATATACGTGGCAGAGAGGCATTGCTGGCACTTGATGGCATAGACCTCATTACAGGATGTGTAGTTGTATGAGCCTCTGACGTGATGGCTTATTTGGTTGGGTCCCGTGATGGTGTTGCTTGTATAGACGTGTGGGCAGAGTTGGCAACAGGGTTTATTGCAGGGGTAGGTTCCTGGGTGAGTATGTTTGAGGTGTGCTGTGTGGTTGCTGGAAAGAATTTGCTTTAGGTTGGGGGGTTGTCTGTAGGCGAGGATTGACCTGTCTCATGCTGAACCCTAGAGAATATGAATCTCTCTTCTTCCAATGCTTGCTGAAGCTGGAAAATTGTAGCTGAGGAAATAGTTGTTAGTTGCCTAAGCTGTACTTCTACTCCAGGGCTGGGCAAAATACGGTCCATGGGCTGCATCCGGCCCACCAAGCCACTAGATCTGGCCCAGGGATGCAGCGGAGAGCCTGAATCAGGATCTCTGCCTGCCCTGTCCTCAGACACTGCTCAGAAAAACAGCTGTGATGTCCTGTTTGTCTTTGGACAGTTGCGAGCCTGGGGGGAGGAAGGAGAGGCTTTGCGCACTGCCCCTGCCCACAGCACAATCCCATTGACCCATTTGGGAGCTGCCCGTTTGAAGAACAGGTAGCACATGAAGTACCCGTCTCCCCTCCGCTCAGGCTCACGGCTATTCACAGATCCATGTGGCTCTTGCAGCCGGTGTGGGGGCAGGGCAGGCAGAGAGCCCGCCTGAGAAACCTGCTGGCCAGGAGTCGCCCAGGTAAGTCTTCCAGCCAGAGCCTGCCTCTGGCACCCCAACCCCTCCCCCCCGACCTTCTGCCCTCCACTCCTGCCCCTATCCCACTTAACCCAAGCCCTCTGCCCCTCTCCTGTACCCATACCCCTTCCCAAACCCTGCATCCCAATCCCTGCTCCAGATCACAATCCTTTCCTGCCCTAGGTCACAGCCCAAACTCCTGCACCTCTTCCTCCACCCCTGTCCCCTACCCCAGGTCATAACCCACACATGCCCTAGGTCACAACCCAAACCCTTGCACCCTTTCCGCCACCCTTGTTTCCCCCCCCAGGTCATAAACCCCGCCCACTACCCTAGGTCACAACCCAAACTCCTGAACCCAGTCTCCTGCCCCAGGTCCCCTGCCTCCTTCACCCAAATTCCCTCGCAGACCCCACACTCCCTCCTGCACCCCAAGCTCTTACTGCAAGCTTCTTTCTGTACCCAACCTCCATCCCAGACCCTGCACCTCCTCCATTAATATCATGGAAGAGTGTGGCCCTTGACCACATTCTAAATTCTTGGAATGGCCCCTCCATCAACTATTATTGCCCACCCCTATTCTGTTCTGTTGATTGTCCTTGCAAGTAGGTTCCAATTAACCTATATTGGTGAGGGAGATCAGTGACAAGCTACTGAGTCAGTCCTGAATCAGCACAGTCTGGCGCAGGCTTGGGAAGTCTTTTTTTTGTTCTGGGTTTGTACAACACCTAGCAGAACAGGGTCTTCATCCAACTCTGGGGCTCCTAGCCACGACAGCAATAAATAACACATCTTTATTGTCAAATACAGAAATCCACAAAGCAAACATTAAATAGCCCTGCCATTATTTGGGATACCAGTCCCAATAACCTTTATTCTAGATGAACCTTTATTCTAGATAAATTATCCTGCCAGTCCCAATAACCTTTATTCTAGATGAAGACACCAGAAGAAAGTCTCCATGACAGACAGCAAGTGCCACTCCCTTGTGACATGCCGTACACAGAACAAAATGACTGCAGCCATGCTGAAAAAATGTAAAGGCCAGTACAGAAAATAGAAGGCATCACAGTTTCCTCAATGTGCATACCACAGTGTTGCAATCAGCAATTCTCCCACTCCTGAGGTCTTAAATATAGACGGGATCATTCCAGAGGAGTGTAAAAAGTTGCGGCTGTCACACAGGAATCAGTCTCCTGCCTAAAAACAACACTGTTTGACATATTGGGATAAAATTACAAGGTAGCTGCTGCTGGAGCATGCTTGGATGTGTTCAGAAAGAAGCTTCTCTTTATTGACCTACTACAAATACTTTTTGATGGTTTCTTGTCAGCTGCTTGAAGTCCTCACAACTGCTCTCCTCTGGCCACTGGCTTCTATTCAGAGGCTGTGTTCTTCATTAACCCCCGTTCATTCTCCCAAGCACTGTTCAGTGACTGGAGCACTTCAGTCATTACTATTTCTTTCTTGAAGCATTTATATGTGCATGGAGTGGCAGGGATAGAAGGGGGAGCCACCAAAAGGGCAGGAGAGACCAGACAAAGGTCTCTTGGATTCCAACATTTTGCAAACTTAAATGTTTTAAAAATAAGGAATTATTCTGAATACGACATGAATTAAATTCTCAGCCCTCGCTGGTTAATGGACCTGGTTAAATCCTCACCTCTGCTCCAGCCCCATTACACAAGGTAAAAGGAACAAACTGTTGCAAAGGGAACCTAAAGGCCCCATATAAGAGGGCGGGGAGGATGAGTACTCCCTAGGGATGTAATAGTTAGTTGATTAACCGATAAGCAAAAGCTTATTGGTTAATGCTGCAGACTCCATGCATTTCCCCCTCCACCCTTGCCAGTAAATTTTGTAGCAAGCCTGCCAGCAGTCCGGCTCAGTCCTGGCTCGTGCTGGGTCCCGGACCTGCCCCCGCTGCGGCTCTGCATTTAAAGTGTATTAGGAGCCAGGCGGGCAGGCAGCCTGGCTCAGTTCTGGCTCACACTGGGTCCAGGAGCTCAGCCCTGCCCGGACAGAGGATGCTTCCACCCTGCGCTGCTGCCTCCGTATCAAAGCACAGGACGATGGGCAGCCGGTCCATGAGGGAAGCTGGTTTTTAAACTGGCTCCCCTCATGGACCAGCTCCCACCGGGCACCCCGGGCTGCTGCCTCTGTATCAGAGGCAGCAGCATGGAGTGACAGTAGTCTTCTCGGGAGCGCTGCCGGAGCACACTGACTACCGGCCCCACCCCTGGGGACTATAGATTAGTCGAGTAACCAATAAGAATTCATGAGGTTAATCAGCTATTCAATTAGCCAATATTTAACATCTCTAGTATTCCCCGATGCAGGCTTTTCAGGAGATTACTGTAAGGCTCCTGAGGATTACTGAATGAGCCTAGGGAATGTGCGGGGGCTGGAGGGACATGCCAGAGACAGGGCTCCCGGAAATTCCAGCTGGCCTTGGGACCCATTGGGCAGTCCAGGGAACCTGCCATTACAGGCCCACAAGGCTGCCTAAGTTATGTCCGAGGTCTTGCCAGTCCTCAGAGCAACTCAGTCCACAACAGTGAGGATTGAGGGTGCAAATGGGGCTCAGATTCACCATAGTCCTTTCTCTTCCATTGCCAGCTCTGTGTGGCACAGCTCCAAGATGCAGAACTGAACCTCACTCCTGAGACGTGCGGCATCAAAGCGCCAAGTGAGACAGAAAGAACCATCTGTCCCCTCCCTCCACAAGCCTCGTCGTGGATTTCCTGCAGTGAATTTATTTAACCAGAGCTTTCTACTCTTCTCCCTCTCCTGCCAGCACCCCAGTCCTTCAGTCTTGTGCCTCTCACCTGGATTCAAAGCCCCTCTTTCAGCTCTCTCACTGTCCCCCACACAGTTTCTCTCTGTTGGGGCCTTGATCTAAACTGCTCAGATCAGCATTAACACACCCTCCTGGGACCTGGTCAGAGCTCATGGAAGTCAACAGACAGATTCTCCCTGACTTCAGTGAGCTTTGGATCAGACCCTATAGGCTTTTCTGCCAAACATGCATGGGGAGTGGGTGAAGACCTGGCTTGGGGAGGCAAGCTCCCACCCTGCTCCTTCCATGCCTACCAGGGCCTGGCCCCCATTGTGGAGGCTGGGCCCTACCTTGAATCTCCATCTCCTCTGTTATGGCTGCTGGCATCCCAGCTCTGGTACAGGGGGCAGCTGCCACACAGCACCCGCCCCCCCCAAGAACCACCAGACAGCCACCACACCGCCCCACCCACAACTCCAGCCCCAGGGACAGCTGTACCACATCCCTGGCCCCAGCACTGTAGCCCCCAGCCCCAACTCCAGTACAGGGGGCAGCTGCCACATGGCCCTGCCGTGGGAGAAGCCGGGCACCCCAACTGCAGCTCCAGCCCTGGGGACAGCCGCACCACAGCTCCAGCCCCACCCCAGGAACAGTTGGGCAGCTGCACCATGGCCCCAGCCTTCCTGGCTGGCTGGAGCACTGGTTGGCAAGGCAGCCATGCTGCAGCCAGAGCCTCAGCTTTTCCCAGCTGGCCAGAGAGTGGTGAGTGGGGCCACCGCTGTCCTTTAGGGAAGGCAATGCCTTCCCTTGCCTGTATTACCCACCACCCATGCAAACATGGACTCCTACCAAAGCTACGCTCTCATGCAAACAGTGAGGTGGGATTCCTGGCTCACTCACTGTGGGATGGACTGATCTTGGTTGGCTACACGGTGATGTGAAGAGGGCATAAAGAGTTCATGTGACGGTTGTGCCTTTGCCCTGGCTCCCTGCATCACAGATAGCAACATGGGAGCCTCTTTCTTCTCCCATGTTGCTATCTGTATATCCCCCATTCAGGTGTGTGTGGGGTGTGTGTGTGTGTGTAACTGTACTGGTGCATTCATGCAAACCATATGCTGTGCAGGGTAGAGTAGCGATCCAGTGTCATTGACATCCAACTGGAGCTACAAGGAGATTGGGACTGAGATCTGGCTGGGATGATTTAACTGGGGTTGGTCCAGCATCAAGCAGGAAGTTGGACTAGATGACCTCCTGAGATATCGTCCAACCCTAATCGTCTGTGATTCTGACTTCCCAAGTCACAGTCTCCTTCGTGCGCTGCCTCTTATTCTTAGCAGATCATTGTCAGAATCTAGCCTTGGGCTATTACCTAGATCTCACCTTTCAAAAGACCCCATCCTGTCCATAGCAGGTCTTTAAATTGAACATGACATATTGGAAGCAGTGCAGCTTTGATGGCAATGAGCCACACTGCAACTTCTTAGCCCTCACAAGCACATCTGGCAATAATATTCTAATTAATGCTACTCTTGCCATTCGGTTGGTGTCTGCTGCTGCTAATAAACAATAGAAAGTCTCTGCCATCTCCAGAAACATCAGACTGATTATCAGCTGAAGGTTCGTGCAAACCATCATTTTCTGATAGATAGCGGCAGCAGGTTCCTTGTCCTTTGGTTTTTATGTTCAAAAATAAGGATTTTTAAGTGCTGAGATTGCAATGAGAGCATGTTTATTTCTATGGCAGCCTCCAGAAAAGGATCAGATGCATCACTTTGAATTTTGTTTTGTATCGCATGCAGGCTAACAAGCTATTATGTTAGGGACCTGAATACCACATTATGATGGCAAACAACATACCTAATACTTCACGTAGTCTGAGAGGTGATAGGGGAGCAAGGAAAGAAAGGTGTTCACAGCATCTGCTTACTTCATGGGGTCTGTCTATCCACAAACATCTTGGAGAAGACGGCATTGCCAAGTCTTGAATGTAGCAGTAATTTAATAGGAAATGGACATCACTAGCTATTGAACCCTCCATGCACGGCTCTCAACAGCTCTGTGAGAATTAGCATAAGTGCAGAACAAGCCAGTCTTCTTTGGTGTAACCTCAGACCATTGACAATGTATTTGTTTGCCAGGTGAAACATTTTATTAGATGGCTGGTGATGAGAGCTTCACTGTAGCTAGCCTGGTGCACATACTATTTTAGCTATAACAGATTTTTCTCTAAACAAATGCACTCTGTCCACGTGCACTTAGCTCTCATTCCATGAATTTTGTTTCAGCAATGAGAGAAATACTCACTTCTGCATTCTTACACAACAGCTGCTTCACACAGAAGCTGAACTTTGACCAGTAGAGAGCCATGCTGGTAACGTGCCAAGAGGGTGACAGCTGTCCACATTTTCCTAAAAGTAGAACAGATTGTAGTTATGACTGTCTTGCCTGTCAAGGTTTAACCCCCAGAGGCTAATGGCTCCACTATTCAATCATCCATTTTTGGGTCCAGAAGATGAAGATGCTGGGAATTTGCATGCTGGGAATTGTAGTCTCCATGGATATCTGTTTTTGAAAGGCTACATGTGGGTTGCATTTTAGGATTCCATGAGTCACATTTGACTAGTATTTTGCATAAAGCTGGGCAAATTTTTTGACTAAGAATACTTTAAGTAACAAATGCAGATTTGGTGACATGGAAACACTTTATGAATTTGTGTCAATTTTACCAAATTATTCACTTAATAATTAAAGAAAAATATTTTGTTTTGACAGTTTTTGAAATGAAATGCTTGATTTTTCAATTAAAATGAACTTTTTACTTGGAAATTTCCTTTAATTTTGTTTTTTTAATTAGAACCATTGAAAATGCTCTGAATCAAAATTATTTTTTTCAGCTTTTCAGTTTGCCAAAAAAATTCAAATATTTTCATTTACAGTTTGACCTGAAATGGGGTTTTCCCCCAGTTTTTTGGAATTTCCCAGGGAATTGAAAAATCCCTATCCTCACCCAGCTCAAATTTGGGATGTCTGTGTCTTGTCTCAGAAGGTAGGTGTCTAGATGGGCTAGACTATGATCCAAATCTAAATCTTCCTTATATGTTTCAATAAAACCTATGTAAGGTTTCAGGGTTAGTCTGTAACTTTAAAAACAATTAGTCATGTGGCACCTTAGGCTATGTCTACACTACGGAGTTTTTCAGGGATACCAGAGGTATCCCAGAAAAACTCCACCGCGTCCAGGGAACATTTTTTTCAGAAGAGCAGACGCGCTCTTTCGGAAGCCCTGTAAAACCCCGTTTCATGAGGAAGAAGGGCTCTTCCAAGAGAGGAAGTTTTTTCCAAAATTTGGCCCAGTGTAGACGGGCCAAATTTTAGAAAAGCCTGTTCCAAAAAAAAAAAAATCAGAAAAAGTTATGCAAATTGCAGAGAGCAATTTGCATACCTTTTTCTGAAAAAGAAGTATAGAATAGACATAGCCTTAGAAACTAACAAAAATATATAATATCATGAGCTTTTGTGGGTAAAATCGACTTCATCTGTTGAAGTGGGTCCTATCCTGGAAAGCTTATTATACTATATATTTTAAAAAATATTTCTTTATATATTTAAAGATATCAGCTGGCTCGCACACTACCTTCCACATCCTAATGACTTAACCAACCAACCTAACAATGGGTACTCATAGAGGTGCTAATTGTTCTTATCAGCCTCTTGTAACTTGAACAATCTAATTCACTACTTTTTAAACTTTTTTTTCTCCCCCCGCTTCTTCACGCCTTCCCTTATTTATTCTTAGATCTGGACTTTTAATACTCCAGTCATCTGAAGAAGTGGGTTGTATCCATGAAAGCTCATGATACCATCTACATGTCTGGTTAATCTTTAAGGTGCTGCTAGACTATTAGTTGCTTTTACATATTTTTTGTTAGTCTCCAAGTACGTCTACACTGCACACTTATTTAGAAATCAGCTTTTCCGGAAGAAATACTCCAAAATAGTTTATTTTGAAATAGCACATCTACACTACAGGGAAGACTCAAAATTAGTGTAAGGCAGGCTTCCCTAATGTGAATATGCTACCTTGATTTAGAGCCCCAGGAGGTACTGGGGAGTAATTACTCTGAATGGCCCTGGGGAGGAGCTATCTCAAAACAGCAGCAGTGGAGCGTCCACACTACTGCCATTCCAAAGTAGCTATTTCAGAATAGGCATTATTCCTTGTGGAATGAGGCTTACAGAACTCGGAATAAGCCATCTGTTATTTCGAATTTATTTCGAAATAATGGAATTGCTAGGTAGATGCTCACATTGTTATTATGGAATAATGGCCATTATTCCGAAATAACACTGCTGTGTAGACGCACTCTAAGGTGCCACAGGACTACTCATTGTTCATATAGAAGGTGTGTGATAAATGGGAATTGCCTAACAACAAACTTGAATATTCTGTTTATAGTGGCTCCTGAAATTTCTGAACAAGAATAATTAAAAATAGAGAGAGAACAAGAATAATTAAAAATTAAAAATATTATTACTTAATAATAGTATGATATGAAAACTTGGTTGATTTTTGGGTTTAAGGCCGCTAATTTTGTTTGGGCTGTTGCCCAAGAGAAGTGTTGGTGAAAGCCAAATAAATGATTCCAATATTTACAGCAGATTCTTTTGAGAAGAACTTTGGACCTGATCCTCCACTTCTATTTGCCCTGGTTAACTGTTTGTCACCCACTTTGCACAGGTTGAAAAGGCTGTTGGTAGTGCCTTGGTCTATGCCCAATGGGCAAATTATTGGCAGAGTTGTTGGTTGTTTTTTTTTCAAATGACTTATTTGCTATGAAGGCGCAAGCTCTGAATGACTAGTTTTCAAGGCAGATACGACAGCAGTGTTGGAAATGGTCCTTTCAGTCTTACCGAGGCAAGAAAAGAAACAATGCAGGACAAACATTATTGACAGAATACATTGGAAGGCGCTATCTTGGACATGCTTGAAATGCATTTTTCTTTGACATTCTTTCTACTTGTCTCATAAGATTTTTTTTTTCGTTTTTTTTTAAATAAAGCTTCCAAATATTTGGATAGATCTGAAGCATCTGTTGAGACCTTGAAGTGCAACCCAACTGGTCCTGAGCATTAGCACAATGGTTGCATAGACCATTCCACTGAATGAAACGAGAGCCAGATATTTCAATGCAAGGTCGGCTTGTCATGGCACGATTAGAGATGTATTTCACTAGCTGAACCATCTTGAAGAACTGTCTAGCAAAGCTGAGCCTGCTTTTTCTCTACATCAACAGGGGAACGTTAGTCCAGAACTTCATAGGCACTATGTCATACTAGTGTTTGTCCAATCAAGGGGATCTGATGCCCTTTGCTGAAGCATTTTAGATGAAGTAGGATAAAAAGTGCCTTTGCTCTGATGCTGTAGCTTTGTGACCTGCATGTTTTTCCACTACTAGGGAAGTCATCTCCCAGAGCACTATTGGCCTAGTTTCCACTATACCCCACCCCATCTATCTAAGATATGCAATCTCAGCTACACGACTAGATTAGCTGAAGTTGATATTCTTAGACCCACTTACCGCAGTGTCTTCCATACAGCAAGGTCGGTGGCTGATGTTCTCCCACTGACTCCACCTACTCTTCTGATCCTGGTGGAGTACCGGAATCAACAGAAGAGTGCTCGGGGGTCAATTTATCGTATCTAAGCAGACGCGATAAATCAACCACCAGTAGATGGATCGCTGAAGCATCAATCCATTGTGTAGTGGAGACAAGCCCTCAATAATATTTCTGATGGCATCCTTAGAGGAGAGGGTAGGTCAAACAATGACAGCCCTTCCAGTTGATTAAGTATTGACATGGTTAAGTTCTAGTCAAGAGTCCTTTCAGCTCCTCAGCATCTAGAGGGATGAGCTCATAGGGCCTTAGTGGTAGGAACTAAAAGGAAGGTTTTGGACATTCAAGAAGCTGCCAGTAAGCAACAGAACTAAAATATTTTAAGGTCACTCATGAAGAGTAAGAGAATATCTTTTCATGACTGGAAGGAACACAGGAAAAAATGACAATTTTGTATTCAATGAGAGAGTCACAGATTAGGGAAAGTGGTTTCAGAAATTCACTACCAGATATCAGAATACTGCTGACAAAATATAGCTATTGTCTTTTGAGTTTCAATTTGAAATATTTGCAGTTTGGGGGCAGGAGACTGAGACATGGGTGGTGGGTGAAGGCCTAGTTGCAAAAGGTAAGATCAAGGCTCTGACCTTCTGCAACCTCTCCCACACGTGTGCAGTCAACCCCGGCTCCTCCCCAGGTTACTGCCCTCAGCCCCAGCAGGTGGCAAGGCCGCACCCTTCCCAGGCGACCAAAGCATCTGGAGCAGCAGCTGCACAGCAGCCCGATTCTTCCTGGTTGGCCGGGGAGCCGGGCTGCCACACCACAGCCCCAATCCTTCTGGGAGGCCAGTGGAGAGCACAGGCAGTTTTGGGAAGGCAACGCCTTCCCTTGCCTGCATTACCCTGCCATCCATGGACTGAGGTGCACATTCAATGGCAGTGGAAATGAAGGATTTAATCCCCATTGCATTCGCACTATATTTTCCTGCCACACAATCTTTTCTTCCTTTCCATTGAATGTCCCTGCATGGCATTAGCCTCTGTGACGCTTTTTTGTATTAACACTAACAATGGAATCCAGGAGCTGCCAGCCCTATATAATGCACAGAGTACACTGTTTTCTTTGGCTATCATTGTCTCTTTGTTACATCCCTTTGAGCAATCATCAGTGCTTACAACCATTTATCCTCCCATGACTTCAAAATAGCCCCTGTATTTTCTGAACATATTTTCTCTTTTCACACTGACCCATCATTTATCTGCTTCCTCAAATATGCCATAACCATCCTCAGTTGCACTATCATTTAAATGCGTTCTTTTCATTAGACTGCAATTTCCTTCTCAGTTTCTTCTCTTTCCAGTAATGATGTATTCAGTTTTAACAACCTAACTCAGATTCAGATTATTGACTTTATGAATATTATTTTAGATGAACTAATATATATTTTAATTTATTCTAACTGATCTAAAATTCAATGGAGTGCACTTTCAGTCTTTAAACAAATCCCTTACCCACGGTGCTCTCTTCAAGAGATAAAGTTTAAATTCCCATATCACCATGCAAAGCTTTGCAATAATACTAGTGTAATTTTTGTACACATTCAGAAAGCTGTGGGTAGAAAAAACATCAGAATGACTGCTAAAGAAATGATTACACAAATAAAACAGCTTGAGCATACAATACTTTCAGCTTTAATATTCTCCCTCTGCATGCTAGATGGTTTTCCAGTTTCCTTTCTATCTTTCTTTCTTTTTTTACAACTGATTTCCAAGAAAAGATTTTTCAGAAGTGACAAAGTGATTTTGCATGTCTCAATTTTTGGGTGCTCAACTTGACATCTGATTTTCAGAGAATGACATCTTTTTTTTTTTTTTTTTTTTGATTCTCCAAACACTTGTGCAAGTACTTAGGTTTAGGCACAGAGTATTCCATTGGCTTCAAGTGCATCTTTGCAGACTCAAGGCCTAAATATTTTGAACCATTTTTATAATTGTTATTTATTATGTGTATTAAAGGAGTCTGAGTCATTGAGCTGGTTGAAGTGAGGCTGAGGGATTTGGGCTTATTTAGTCTGCAGAAGAGAAGAGTGAGGGGCGATTTGATAGCAGCCTTCAACTTCCTGAAGGGAGGTTCCAAAGAGGATGGAGAGAGGCTGTTCACAGTAGTGACGGATGGCAGAACAAGGAGCAATGGGGGGGGAGGGGTCTAGGTTGGATATTAGGAAAAACTATTTCTCTAGGAGGGAGGTGAAGCACTGGAACGAGATACTTAGGGAGGTGGTGGACTCTCCATCCCTAGAGGTTTTTACGTGCTGGCTTGACAAAGCCCTGGCTGGGTTGATTTAGTTGGGGTTGTCCTGCTTTGGGCAGGGGTCTGGACTCGATGACCTCCTGAGGTCTCTTCCAGCCCTAGGATTCTATGATTCTGTGGTCCCCCATTGTACAAAAACTGGTTTTCTCTTGTTTTATAGATTATAAAGGCTTATAATCTATAAGACAAGAGAAAACAGATGGCTATAGACAGACCAGGGAGTACAAGGAAATAAGTAGACAATATTGGTCGGTATGACCATAAGGGTCTCTGCATTCTGGAAGCCTAACTGTTGTTAAGATTTTTTGCAGGCATCCCAAGACAAGTGAGTTTGGAGGAGGGATTCGTCGGTGGTTAACGAGAGAGCTTTGTAGATGTGGATGGGGAGCAATTCTCAGGTGTGTGGTGCAGCATGGAAGCAAGCACAAAAGGGTTGGTTTGAAAGTTATCAAGTAGACTGAAGACACAGACGAGCTGTCGGAGCAGGCTAAACTGAAAAAGCTTTAAAAAAGGAAAAGGTCCACAGCAGCTAAGTCCTTGAAGGTTAGTTGGGGTTAGTTCCGATATGATTGGGAATGTAGACATTAATTAGTCTGAACGTGTCAAATCACAGCATCAGTCAACATAATCCATGTGTTCTCCCACACCAGATTTTAATCATTTTAATTAGTTCTCTGAACTTAAGCAATGCAAATGCAGCATTTCTATCTGCTGTGATAACAGCTCTTTACATGCATACCATGTTCATAGCCCTCATTTTTTGACGTTTAATTAAACTCTGATAATCCAGCAGAGCATTTATGATTAAAAATTGACAAATTATGAAAAGAGGAAAAATGACAGTGAAAAAACCAACCCATCCCCATCCCCATTTTCCTTACAACCCTGACGCTGTTCTGCTATAAGTGCCCGGGAAGGTTTATTTGCTCGTGAAGGAAGGACAGATGAACTGCTTGAGAGTCATCTCCGCTTTCCCATTCTCTGGGGTTTACCGTAGAGTTGTTGTTTTCTCTGCACAAACATTTGAATCTGGTACTGTAATTGGCAGCAGGAAGAGAAGAACAGGGCTGCTTCTAAACATGGTAGATTTGACCACTCACCTACTCAGCAGGTTTTTATATATTCATCACTCTTTTTAAGAAACTACTTCAAACGTTAACGTAAGTGGAGGATTGGTCCTGCTATTGCAGGGAACTTTCCTGGCTTAACACTACCCTGGTGAAATGGACTAGCGAAAGGATCTCCCACTTCCTTCACCCAGAGGCTCCTTGTCCTTGAGGGCTCCCCTTTCCACCCTCCTGTGTGGCAGAATCCTCATAACCCCAACAAAGCTAGGCCCAGGATTCCTGAGGGATTGACACCTAACTTTGTTGTGGTCACCTCAGGCAGGGCCTAGGGTGTCCCCACTCCAGAGAGCTCCTTTCACAGCAAATCCTTCCCTGAGCCATTGATGATAACATGCAGTTAAAAGCAAATGCAGTTTATTAAACAACAACCAATTTTTTAAAAAGAGAGAGAATAAGGAAAAAATGGAAAATGTGACTGGAAAACACGTCACTCTGCTCTCTGGCAGGGAGACCTCACACACAGTGTCTCTGGAATGTGAGGACAGTTCAGTCTGTTCCTCATAGATCCCAGGCCTCCTTCTAAGGCAGGAGTGCGCAATAATTTTTGCTGGGGGTGGGGGGCACGCCAAGATTTTGGAACAGGGTCAAGGGCCGCATGCTTCCATAATATTAATGGAGGAGGTGCGGATTCCAGGTTGGAGGTTGAGTGCAGAAGGAAGCTTGGGGCAAGGGATTAGGGTACAGCAGGGCATGTGGGATCTGGGAGGGAGTTTGGGTGAAGGAGGCGGTTATGACCTGGGGCACAGGACTGGGGTGCAGGAAGAGGTGCAGGGGTTTGGGTTGGGAACTAGGGCAGGAAGAGGTTGTGGCTTGGGGCAGAGGATTGAGATGCAGGATCTGGGAGAGGGTATGGGTTCAGGAGGGGGCAGAGGGTTTGGGTTATGTCGGGTAGGGGCACGAGTGGGGGGCAGAGGCTTGTAGGGAGGAAAGGGATGGGGTGCCAGAGGCAGGCTTCACGCAGGAGACTTACCTGGATGACTCCTGGCCAGCAGCCCAGCAGGGTTCTCAGGCAGCCTCCCTGCCCCGCCCCCACACAGGCTGCAGGGGCCATGTGCACAGGTAAATAAGAGTGTGAGGGGAGGAGTGAGGGTGCTTTGCACGCTGCCTGTTCTTTAAACAGGCAGCTCCCATTGGCCAGGAACCGGCCAATGGGATTGTGCTAGGGGCAGGGACAGTGCACGAAGCCTCGCCCCACTCCTCTCCCACAGCTGTGAAAGAAAAACAGCCCGGCAGCCACTTTTCTGGGTGGGCAGGCAGGGAGTGTACCTGAGGCTTCCTGCTGCGTCCGCAGGCCAGATCCGGTGGCTTGGCAGGCCGGATCTGGCCTGTGCACTCTATGTTGTCCAGGCCCATTCTAAGGCCTCGACTGTACTGCAGGGATGCTTCAGGTCAGACACTTGCTGTGGGTGGCAGGATTCTCCCCAGATTCAGGCCCTCCCCAGCCTGCCAGGCCTGTTGGCTGGTGGATCCCTCCTGCTCTGGGCCTTTACCCAGGTTCCCCCCTGCTCTCCCCTGCTGCGCACCGCACCCAACACCAGCCTGCTCCAGCCCCAGCTCCACTCTCTGCTGTGCTGCCTCCAGCTCCTGGGTTGCTTCTCTAGCTCCTCTGGCTGCAGCCCCTCTCCCAGCATGGATCTGCTCTCTGCGCTGTGTCTCAGGATCTCTGGCTGCATCTCTCCTCCCAGCATGACTCTGCTGCTGAGCTGGGTCTCTGGCTGGCACGGCTCCTCCCAGCTCAGCTCAGGTACATGCTGCCTCCTTAGCTCAGCCCCACTCAGTCTGATCCAGGTAAAACCCAGCTCACAATGGAGGACAGGACGTTCCCCCAGATTCCTCACTCCCTCATTAGCCTGCCTGCCCTGTCAGTCAGGCTGGCCTGGAGCGCTGGCATCTTCCCATTGTTCCAGGGGCCTGTCAGTCTCAGGATCCTGATTTCTCAAAAGACCCTTCTCCTTCCTTTTGATACTGGGAGCTAACCAACCAAAAACCTGCACTGAGTTTTAGTAAGGGGCCAGCTGATTCAAAAGTGAAAGCGCGCGCCGGGACGCATTAGTTCAAACCAAACCCCTTGGTTCGAGCTAACGTTACTCCTCAAAAATGAGGAGGTTTGGTTCGAACTAACGCATCCCGGCGCGCACTTTCACTTTTGAATCAGCTGTTGAGCGGAGTAACGCGCTGGTGAGATCATGCTAATGAAGCGCGGGATATTTAAATCCCCACTTCATTAGCAATTTCGGTTGCCTACATTTGCATCCCTAGCTCAAACTAGGGAGCAAGTGTAGACGTACCCGAAAAGCTTTTTACTTATTCCCACAATATAAGAACTATGGGTCACCAAATGAAATTAATAGGCAGCAAGTTTAAAACAAACAAAAGGAAGTTTTTCTTCACTCAGTGCACAGTCAACCTATGGAACTCCTTGCCAGAGGATGTGGTGAAGACTAGGACTTTAACAGGGTTCAAAAAAGAGCTAAATAGATAAATGGAGGTTAGGTCCATCAATGTCTATTAGCCAGGATGGGTAGGAATGGCGTCCCTAGCCTCTGTTTGTCTGCAAATGGGTGATAGGAGAGGGATCACGCAAGGATTACCTGTTGTGCTCCCTTCCCCTGGGTAGGGTTGCCAGACAGTTTCACAAAAAATACCGAACATGGCGGGGAATCCCGTTAAATCCCAGAGCTGCCCCCCTCCCCCACCAGATGCGGCAGGGGAAGAATGTCCCAAACGGCCTTCCATCTGACAAAAAACAGAAAATACTGAACATTTTACATGTCTGATATTTTCTTTTTTTTTTTTTTTTTTACTGGACAGAAGCCGCAAATGCTGGACCAATACCGGACACCTGGCAACCCTACCCCTGGGGCATCTGGCATTGGCCACTGTCAATCCGGCAGAGTTACTCTGCATTTACACTGACATTACTGAGAGCAGAATTTGGTCCCTCTTTTCATAACATTTTTGTTAATTTTTTGTGCCCAAGAAATCCAATAATGTTTTAAAATTGCTGTTATAAAAGTTTCTAAGACACATAGGCCAGAGTCTCTTTAAGGCTGCTTTACACTGGTCTAGCAATGTAAAGAGATCCTTGAGTGGGTGTAAATGTAACTAGCAGTGTAAAGGGGCATCAAAGCAGGCATGAATTTTAACCCTGCTTTTAGGCCCATATACACTGCCAGGATTCCTTTAAAGGACCTTTAGTGTCAATTAATCTGGCTCTTAAAGTTTCCCCAAGGCTATAAAATAGTATAAGACATATTTTTGCAACTTCCTCTTACCTTGGAAGGTCTCCAGATACAGACCACGTCAGTCTTGTGGTAAGTAGCCCATTGCAGGCAGACTCACAAATGCCACCATTGCCTGTTGCTACTAAATTCAATGACAACACCTCCTAGAGCAGGGGCGGGCAATAATTTTTGGCCAGGGGACACTTAAAAATTTGGAAGTGTCCCCGGGCCGCCCCGGAAGGGGCGGGGCCTAAAGCAGAAGGGGCGGGGCCTGCATGCTTCCTGGCTTCCCCACCCCCAGACCATGATTGGTCTGGGGGTGGGGAAAGCCCCTTTGCCCCCCCTTCCCACTAAGCACCCATGTCCCTGGCAGGGTGGGAGGAGGCTTTGCACGCTCCCCCACCCCCAGGCCAATCAGAGCTTGGGGGTGGGGGAAGCACGCAAAGTTTCCTCCACCCTGCCAGGAGCACGTAGTACTTTGAAATGCCCCGCGTTCCTGGCAGGGTGGGAGGAGACTTCATGCGCTCCCTTGCTTCAAAGCCCTGATTGGCTTGGGGGTGGGAGGAGTGCGCAAAGCTTCCTCCACGCTGCCCCTGCCCTGTGAGGAGTACGCAGCACATAGAAAAGTGCTGCGTGCTCCTAGCAGGGCGGAGGAAACATCGTGTGCTTCCCCTGCCCTCAGGCCTTAATTGGCCTGGGGGAGGGGAGCAGCAGGGCCTCCATGGGTCAGATCAATCAGCCGGATCTGGCCTGCAAAGGCCTTTTTGCCCACCCCTGGTCTAGCAGCATTACCAGCACTTCCTCTGCTTACTGGGCTCTTAGAAGAGATTTAGGTGTAAATTAGAACTAAATAACAGCACAGAACACAGAGGCTGCATCTAGACTGGCAAGATATTGCGCAAAAGTGGCCGCTTTTGCGCAAAAACTTGCCAGCTGTCTACGCTGGCCGCTTGAATTTGCTCAAGAACACTGACGATCTAATGTAAGATTGTCAGTGTTCTTGCGCAAGAACTCTGACTCTCCCGCTCGGGAAAAAGCCCTCTTGCGCAAGTGTTCTTGCGCAAGAGGGCCAGTGTAGACAGGGAAGGAATTTTTTGCGTAAGAAAGCCCCGATGGCGAAAATGGCTGCCGGAGCTTTCTTGTGCAAAATCGCGTCTATAGTGGCCACGGATGCTTTTGCGCAAAAGCACTTTTTGCGCAAAAGCATCTGTGCCAATCTAGACGCTCTTTTGCGGAAATACTTTTAACGGAAAAACTTTTCCGTTAAAAGTATTTCCGCAAAATCATGCCAGTCTAGATGCAGCCAGAGAGTCAGGACTGGTGGCTGTAAACAAACTTTAGGGACTGTTGGAAACTTGGCTACACCCATAATAAATGGACACCTGGCTCACTAAAATCATGGATATTGCTGGACAAGAGAGTGATGGGCTAGAAAGGTTCAACCTGCAATTACACTCAAGCAACAATGAAACCATAATAGCAATTTTTTTAAATTTCCTTTTAACTTGAATATTTCTTGCAAAGATACAGCAGCTCTCTAGGACGTTCCTAGGGAACAGCAGACCATAAGCAAGGTCTTAATCTAAAATAAAAGTTAATCAGAACAAAAGTATTTGTTTGAGCTTTGTCTGTAAGAAACTAACACATTCCTGCCCTCTGGTATAACCTCACTCCCACATGCGTACACCAGATAGCCAACTACATCTGCGGAGCCTGTCAAAGCTAGTTGTCATGTTAGCCTGAGCTCTTGAGATCATCAGTGGTAATGCTCAGTGATCGACTCAGGAGATGTCAGTCTGTCGCCTTGAATGATAGACAATGATGGCTCTATTTTAGGTGCCTGTAATTAATAATGTTCCTTTCTAACTTTGACATGAACATCAAGAAAATCAAGGCGATGGGGAAATATTTCTGAGGCTCTGGCTTTCTTTACTTCTTGCTGCTTTTCTCTTCCGTTCTTTAAATATATTAAATAAATCACCAGAAATGGTCCCAAAAGAATGTTACGGGCAAGATTTAGATTCGCAGCAGCAAAAAATAAAAACAAAGTCAAAGCTAAGGTTGAAATTCAGTTTTCATCCATCCCATTTTTCACCTTTTGGTATTTATGCCTCAACAATCTGTGCATTCCTTTTCTCGCAGGCATTTGCACTGCTCTCTGCCCTTCCATCCCAGAGGTTCCCACCGCCACAGGGCCAGCATGAGGCAGACGCGTGCAGTCGGTTCCCCCCTCCCCTCCACGGCCCTGCACTTTATTGTTGGTCCCACTTTAGGCTCTTTTGTCTTGTACTGACAATTTATTTTCTGACACAGGAAAACAATACGGATGAAAAATTCAAATTATATGAAAAGCGCCGATGTACAGACATTTGTTTTGCAGAAATAAAATGTTCCTTGTGACGTATACAAACACGGTCGAAATGCGTATGTCCGTTTTAAACCACGTGCCATATCAAAGTCTGTAGTGTAGTGCTGCAGTGTGAAAGATGGAGATAACCCACTGTGCATGATGCATGAGCTTAACAGCTGTTTGGAAGTTTTGAGTGTATTAATGGGGGTGGGTTGTGGTTTTAGTTAAAGTTTTATAGCGAATTTGGATTTTTTTTTCTCGTCGTCATATTTTTGTGTCACCCGGTATGTATGCATGTATGTGAGCATAGATATAGATATACTAGCAGATGTACCTGGCATTGCTCTTAAAAATATACATGCTTTATTTCGATGATTGTATTTTTTGAAAATGAAGGCTGGAGCGAGCATTTGGGGGTGAGGCGGGGCAGAAGGTAGGTGGCTTCTGAGAGAGGTGGGGGGGCTCAGGGCAGGGGTAGGGGGCTTGTTAGAGAAAAGAAACTGCTCCCCCAGTAAAAAAGTTTGGCCAGGCCGCTCTTGCTATAGTGGGCTGCAGTACTCCTTGAGAGAAACCGGCCGTACCCTTCCTGCATACCATTGCCTTTAGAAAAAGGAAAGGTGTGAAAAGGGGAAAATAGCCTCAGACTCTCCCACCCCTCACCTTGGCGTGAGAACTGCAGGGCTTACCTGGTCGCATGAAACCTGCACAGTTTCGGCCCAACCCCTGGGACACAGACCCCCCCCACTTGGTGACCATTGGGCCATATATGGTAATATGCAAGCGCAGGAAAGCGATGTGCAGATTTGGGGATAAATACCCATGGCACAGTTCGCTCTAGGAGGTCTTCGCAACACACGTACCACCGTGCGTGTGCCTTCTCATATACTTCAAAGCGCTGCCGGCCTGATCAACCGACCAGCCACCTCCCCCGACTCTCGGGCATAACCAAGGCCTTCGCAACCGAACCGATATCTTTGTAATGTTCCGTGTGCTGTGTAAGTTGGTATGTATGATTTGATTTTTTCCTGTTGTATAAGCTTAGTGTTGTAGTTGTTTTTGGGTAGTACATAAAAGTTTGTAGTTATCACTGTTATTTTATTAGTGTAGCTGGATATTTTAAGATTAGAGACTATTCCCCCTGCCATTCCCATCCTTATATCTCTGACGCGTTTTACTAGAAACCATAGAATAAATATAATAAATACTGTAAGTTCATTATTAACACGGTCTATTAAAAATCTTAGAATAAATACTATAAATTCACCACTGTCATAAATAAATAATTTTTATATGATAAAACTGTCCACCTGGTTCTGTCCTTCCCCCCTTGGGTATTCATCATCGGACCTGTGATTCTCACGACAGGGCTCAAGGCAGGAGGAGGGAAGTAGGGGGGCTCAGGGCAGGGGGAAGGAGTGCAGAAGTCAAGGCAGGTGGGAAGTTCAGAACTCTGGGCAGGGGGCTCAGGGACCTACAGGCTGTCGGGGGGGAGGGAGGGACGAGGCTCTGAGGGCTACTTACAGCCTCCACTGGCCCCACTCCCCCAGTGTAGGCTGTCTGGGGAGGGGCCAGGCTCCAGGGGTTTCCCCCTCCTTCAGCACCCCTGCCCCCACAGCCTCTCCACGGGAGGGGGGGCAGGCTCTAAGTTTGGGGCAGTGGGGCTACTTAACCGGTCTGGACGCAGACAAGATGGCAAAGCCCCAGCCCTGCTGGCCACGCTCTTTGTGCTGCAGCTGCCCCCAGCGGTCACTCTCAGCATTGTGGCTCTCCTCCCTGTGCCCCTCCCTTTCGCATCCCTCCCCTCTTGGCCCCCTCCCTTTCCATGTCCGAATCCATGTCAGTGTCCCATGCCCAACACTTCCTGTTTTCCAAGCACAACCAAACCCTGACCTTGGTTTAAATTAGGGGAAGACGAAGCTGCCTGCCAAATTTGGTGGATTCTTAGATGCACAAACAGACGGACTCATAGACAGATGAGCTCTAAATTATTACATATATGTATGCCCCGTTCCCACTCCATATATTCGAACTAGACCTCACAAATAACGCCAGCCCCGCACTGCCACTTGGTTAGTACCACTCAGTCCCTGAATACACCCACCAACTACTATGTGACAGGTGAACAAAATCCCATTGCAATTCCTGGGCTGGTGCTAGGCAATTTAATAGTGACATAAAAGACTAGTTTTGGCTGTCTTAAAACTCATCCTGGGTTGCTTCAAATTCCCTTTGTGATTCTTTTTTTCCTATGCAAACTGTTACAAGCATTCCAAAATGTAAGCATATTATTCCACACTAGAGGAAGATTTTGATCTGGTGCCCATCAGGAAGAACTTGATCCCAAATTTTAATTCTATATTCACATGCAATAAGACACAAATGTTGCATATAGTATTCAACAGTGGCCTCACATCTTCACAGGGTGCCATTGCTTAACTATGTGAAGTTCAAAGTCACTCAAAGAACGATTCAATCTTTGCTGTACCGGGGCAGGGAATCTTTTTTGGGTCGGGAGCCTCTGACTCACAAAAAAATCAGATGGGGGCCACACACACAAGTGAAAAGGAAAAAAAAAAACCCAAAACACTCCCTGATATGGCTCCCAACTGAGAAGGAGAAAGACGCTCCCCACATCCCCCTCCCACACCAGAGCCTAGGAGAGCCCAGGCTAGTGGAGTTTGTGTGCTCCCCCAGCAAGACAGAAAAATGAGCACAGTCTTCCTTCATCTCCAGACACAATCACATACATGACTTTACAGCGTAGAAATTTAAGGACGGAGGCCCTGGGGGAGAAAACAAAGCAGAGACTATTTAAAGCTGATGTTTGAACTGTTTGAGCCCAAATATTTACTGCTGTCAGTGAAAAGAACTGATCCTAAGCTTTTCAATGAATAGCTTAAATTGCACGGGACGCTGTAGTGGGAAAATCAAAAAAGAAAATAAACATGTATATTGCAAAGTCCCCTGTAAAACCTTTATGTTTGTTTCCAGCTCTATTTCTCTTTAACCTACATTTCCCTGGACAAAGAGATTGTGTTGTGTAATAATCCTTTTCAGACAGGCCCTATCCACAAAAGAACATTTGCAATTTATTTAAAAATATGGATTTTGGAATAGACTGTAAATCCTTTTTTATTGAGATTAAAAAGAAAAACTGGAGGAGAAATAACATGCAATTTAATCATTGGTCTTCCAGTTAATTTGATGCATTTAATGTAGCTTCCACCCATCCTATTCAAAGAAAGCCCTCACATATGGTCTGCTGTTCCCTAGGAACATTCTAGAGAGCTGCTGTATCTTTGCAAGAAATATTCAAGTTAAAAGGAAATTTAAAAAATTGCTATTATGGTTTCATTGTTGCTTGTGTGTAATTACAAGTTGACCCTCTCTAGTCCAGCACTCTCTGGTCTGGCAACATCCGTGGTCCGGCATGATTTTAGTGAGCCAAATATCCACTTATCATGGGTGCGACCAAGTTTCCCGCAGTTCCATAAAGTTTGCTTACAGCTCCCAGTCCTGGTTGTCAGTGTTCTGTGCTGTTATTTAGCTCTAATTTACCTCTAAATGTCTTCTAGGAGCCCACTAAGCAGTGGAAGTTTGGCATTGACTTCAAACGTCCAATGGAGTTCCTTGCCATTAAAATGCTTTAAAAGTCGTTTCCCTGTGTTAGAAAACTTGAGAGGGATTTGGGCTACAAGCAGTAAAAAGTAGGTCAGATCCCACAAATGCAAACTGACAGGAGAGACAAAGTCAGCCCCTTGGAAGCAATGGCCTTAGTAGCAGCTCCAAAACTAGGGACCAAAATCCTTTTAAGGCAGCCACAGAAAAAGGCTTCTTGGTGGGACTCGCTGAGTCTCTGCCTGAGGTATTCTCTTTTGGATCATAGAATCATAGAGCTGGAAGAGACCTCAGGAGGTCATCAAGTCCAGCCCCCTGCCCAAGGCAGGACCAATCCCAACGAAATCAACCCAGCCAGGGCTTTGTCGAGCCAAGACTTAAAAACCCCTAGGGATGGAGATTCCACCACCTCCCTAGATAACCCATTCCAGTGCTTCACCACCCTCCTAGTGAAATAGTTCTTCCTAATATCCAAGCTAGACCTCCCCCACTGTAACTTGAGACCATTGCTCCTTGTTCTGCCATCCGTCACTACTGTGAACAGCCTCTCTCCATCCTCTTTGGAACTTCCCTTCAGGAAGTAGAAGGCTGCTATCAAACCCCCCCTCACTCTTCTCTTCTGCAGGCTAAACAAACCCAACTCCCTCAGTCCCTCCTCGTAGTTCATGTGCTCCAGCCCCCTAATAATTTTGGACCCTCTACTGTAACTAAAGCAACATCCTCGTAGGCAGGGGCTGCTGTTGAGTGGCAAGCGCCTTGTGACACTGGTCTGAAAGGACCCGATAAAAATAAACTGCCCTAGACTCTGTGAATCGAGGTCAGACCCTTCGCTCGGTTTTACCAGTAATGGAGAGCAGATGCAGTTCTTACACCGTGAGTTTGGGACTGGGCCATTAGACATGCCTCCCAAAGGAGAACAGGAGTCATTGCTGGAAGAACACAAACAATGCACACTCAGCACGTGGCCCATCAACATTTTTTAATCTGAGCAGACGAGCTAGTGCTAGCTGCCCTTGTAACGCCAGAAGACCTCAGTTCAGGGGCGGCCCGTCCATAAAGGCGAACTAGGCAGTCGCCTAGGGCGCCAAGTTAAATGGGGTGCCAAATGGTGGCGCAATATCATTGAGGGGTTTGGAGGTGGGGGCGCTGATTGCATGGTTCGCCTAGGGCCCCAGTTGCTGGCAGCTAGTCTAGGGCTGCCCCTGCCTAAGTTGTCCGGGGGTAGAACTGAACCTGGGACCTCTGGAGCTTAGTGTAAAGGTGCTCAGCTAAGGCTGTAAAGCACTTTCATTATTCTTGCTGTAAGTGTGCTGAGTGCTATGGGCTGGGTCAGTACACCACACCCACGAGGTGTGCGGGTTGCACCGTCACTCCTCTGTCTCAATGATTTAGGTCAGGAAGGAACTAACTGCTCGGATTCGTGTGAGGGCTGGGTTGTGCATCTGTGGGGCAGCCCAGTGGAAGGGACACAACAGCTTTGTGACTCTAAGTCACAGTTCCCCCCTCCTCCTTGCCTTACTTCACGTGGGAGTGATCATCTGCTGTAGACCTTTTCCGACTGCAGGGTACCTACTCCCTGTGTGCTGGCTTAGCTCAGTCAGCTGGCCAATGCATAAGGCCAGAACCAAGGATCTGGCTGCCTGATCCTGCCTCATTCTGCCCACCTCCTCAAGGAAGATGTACAGGTTTGCTCGTCGTCCTCCTCAAAGCCCAGGCCACATGGATACATGCGCAAGGACAACACCCTGACGTTAAAACTACTACAGGCCAGTACAGGTTTGCTCGTCGTCCTCCTCAAAGCCCAGGCCTACGGAAGCCGCAGAGGGAGTGTGCGGGTCTTATATTCAGAGCACCAGCCTCGTTCTGGCCCGTAGTAGTTTTAACGTCAGGGTGTTGTCCTTGCGCATGTATCCATGTGGTCTGTACTAGCACTATGAAGCCCAGCTGATGCAAAACAGACGGTTCCATAGGATCAGGCCTCCACAGAACTCCCAGATGCAGTAAGAATTATTCTCTTAGGCTACGTCTACACAACATGCTTCTTGCGCAAGAAGCCTTTTGTGCAAGAGTTTTTGCACAAAAAATGTCTTGCGCAAGAGCATGTCCATCCCTCAAAGCACATCACAAAAGCCATGTGCTTTTGCGCAAGAGAGTGTCCACACTGCATGGACGCTCTTGCGCAAGAAAGCTTTGATCGCCATTCACAGAATGGCCATCAGAGCACCTGTGCTTTTTTCCCTTTGGGGTTTCTTGCGCAAGAAACCCCTCTGGAGCGTCCACACTTGCCTTTTGGCGCAATAGCTGTAGCGCAAAAAGGAGTTATGCCTCATAAAAGGAGGTTTACCTATGCCAGAAAAAGCCCTCCCTTCTGCCATTTTACTGTTGATTTGCTTGCGCAAAAGCGCATTTGAGGTGTGGACGCTCCACGTGTTTTTGTGCAAAAACAGCTGCTTTTGCACAAAAACCTTGCAGTGTAGACCTAGCTTTAAGGATCAGCAGGGCAGGATCCTAACTCTGAACAGTTTTTATCCACCCCAGTTAAATAATACAGGTTGGACCTCCCTGGTCCAGCACCCTCGGGGCCTGACCGGTCCTGGATGAGGGAATTTGCTGGACAACGGGAGGTCCCCTGACACCAGCCCTTCAGCCCACTGCCCCTCCCCGCTGCTGGTTCCTTTGGTCCAGCCAGGCTGCCTGCTGGCCAGGCCCACCCTCAGCTCCGCTACGTGCCGAGTGGCACGTGACCAGCTGCTCTGGTTCTACCAGGCTGCCGTAGCCACGGCCAGGTTGCGCCTCCTGGGCTGCTGCATCCACAAGCCCAGCCCCGCTGCTTCCCCCTCCCGGGCTGCTGTGGCTGCAGTACTGCTGGTAGGCTGGCAGCCCTAATCATGCTGCTGCTGCCACCCGGACAGCTATGAACCTGCTGCCGCCGCCCAGGATGTTACGGCCCTGCTGCTGCCAGAGCTGACGCAGGCCCAGCCAGGCTTCCCCTCCTGGGCAGCCACGGTCCCAGCCCACTGCCAGGCAGTAGGCAGCCCAGAGAGTGCTCCACCGCTGCCCTGGCTGCTGCGGCCCTGCCACCACCCGATTCAAGGGGCTCCCAGCTGTTGGTCCTCCTGCTCTGGGGTTCTTTCATCCAGGAGCATCAGTGGTCATGCCGGACCATGGATGTTGCCAGATGAGAGTCCTGGTTAAGGGAGGTGCAACCTGTAATAACATCTAGCTCTTCTGTAGCTCTTCGCATCCATAGCTATCAAAGAACTTCACACGGGTGGTTAGCTCCCGTGATTCCCTTTTACCGACAAAGAAACTGAGGCGCAGAGGGGACGTGATTTGCCCAGGGTCATCCAGCAGGTCAGGGCAGAGTTAGGAAGCCAGCTCTCCTAAGGCCCAATCCATTGCTCTGCCCACTAGACTGCACTGCCTCAGTCACTCCGGCGTAGATTCACTGGTGTTCACTTTTGGCTGGCTTTCAGAAAGTGTGACTTAGAGGCACTAAGCCAACAATTTCTTAAGCAAAATTAAAGTTGCAGCACAGTTTAATTAAGCAGTTAATTAAAGTGCGCTCTGGTATTCAACAGCCTCTTGGAGACTTAGGAGCTGATAAATATGTCTGCTGCCTTATTTTACATTCCAGCCCTGTACTTTAATTACCATCCTTTATTCTCTCTGCAGCTGAACACTCCTAGAGCTTTAGTCCTATTTATAAATGCTCTTTTGTGCTGCACAGCGATGTTGTTACTTTTTGCCCTCTAGCTGCTACCAGGCATTGACTAGGATGCAAACCTGAACTAAGAATTTTCCACCAAGCAAATCATGTGGATCCCAATCAGTTTGCAAGACAGTCTCCTAAGGCAGTCAGTTCACAAGAGAGCGCATCCAGGAACTGGCCAGACCCTCCGCTCCATGGGCATAGCAGAATGGGGCTATGAACACTGCAGGAGATGAGGACTTTTCCTTGTGTGTATTTAACCCACCATTTCACTCCACCAAGTTTCATGTGCAGTGTGTGACTATTCGCCTTACACTGTGAACATGTATAACATACAGGCTGTGTCTACATTGGCGCGATCTTGCGCAAAATCGGCTGCTTTTGTGCCAAAACTTGCTGCCTGTCTACACTGGCCACGAGTTCTTGTGCAAGAACACTGATGTTCTAATGTATGAAATCAGTGCTTCTTGCTCAAGAACTATGATGCTCCCGCTCAGGAATAAGCCCTCTTGCGCAACTGTTCTTGCACAAGAGGCCAGTGTAGACAGGCAACATGAATTTTTTGCACAAGAAAGCCCTATGGTTAAAATGGCCATCAGAGCTTTCTTGCGTAAGAGAGCGTCTACACTGGCATGGATGCTCTTGCGCAAAAGCACATCTCTTGCGCAAAGGCACATGCCAGTGAAGACGCTCTCTTCTGGAAGAGTTTTTGCACAAGAACTCTTCCGCAAAAGAGTTCTTGCGCAAAATCATGCCAGTGTAGATGTAGCCAACACTGTATCTAGCTTTGTTATAGCCAGGTTGGTCTCATGGCATGAGACAAGATGGGCAAGACAATGTCTTTGATTGGACCAGCAAATTTGGTCCAATCAATCATGTTGTTTCACCGGCTTTGTCTCTCTAATTGAAGTCACTGGACTAGGACTAGCAGCGGAAGATCTGCCCTTTTCTGTTTCAAAGTATTCCAGGGAATGTCTAGAATTTGGAAAGCTGGCGACAACTTAATGTTTCTTTAAGGACTTTCAATGGCACAGGCACTTGCCTGCAAACAGGTTTTTCTTTCCATTGTGAGAGAATTAGTGCTTCCCTTGCTAACTGTGGGCTAGATGGGACCAGTAGGCCCAGGGCAAAGTAAAGGGTGGTGTGGAATCTCACCTCTGCAAAGGGAGCATTGGGAGGCAGAATGGCTCCATGAACTCCCAGCAAACACTGGGGCTATGTCTACACTCGTGGCTTCTTGTGCGAGAAATATGCAAATGAGGCTAAGCGTGGAATATCGCTGAGCCTCATTTGCATACCTAATGAGCCACCATTTTGCAGAAGAGGCTCTTGCGCCAGAAGGAGCTGTCTACACTGCCCCTTCTTGTGCAAGAAAAACCCTCTTGTGCAATGCCGTTATTCCTGAAAATAATCGGCGTAGAGGCATTGTACAAGAGGGTTTTTCTTGCACAAGAAGGGGCAGTGTAGACAGCTCCTTCTGGCGCAAGAGCCTCTTCTGCAAAATGGTGGCTCATTAGGTATGCAAATGAGGCTCAGCGATATTCCATGCTTAGCCTCATTTGCATATTTCTTGCGCAAGAAGCCGCAAGTGTAGACAATAGCCTGGGGGAATGCATCTGCTACTACACCCTGATAGGAGGTGAAACCTGCACCCCAGGTGTGATTTTTTTCACTTCCTGGGTCAGTGCATAGGTGTGGGAAAGTCCACAGGGCTGCCTCCTTCCCCTTTGAGGTGCTGTGAATACCTGGGGAGATTGGGCTAGAGCTGAGTCCCTGAGTTCCCCTGAGTGCAAGGACTGCCAGCTTGCCTTCCCCTTATATGTGCTTTCCAAGTAGGTGTGTGTATGTTCATTTCCTGGTGCTCTCCCCGAACACTGTGTGATGGCCAGACAGAATCTAGGTAATCTTAAGGGCCAAATTCTTTCATTCCCTGGTTCCTGTTTTCTAATCCACCTTTTGTGCATGTAAGCGAACCCAGAGTTGGGCACCCTGCTACCCTGTTTCCATGCCAGCTTGTGCACATGCAACGGGCAGACATCATCTATTGTGTTTACAAAAATGGAAATGCAAAATTGGGGGTTGGAAGGGAACGTGCAACCAAGAAAATGACATAACTGGGTACCTCATAGACAATTTTTCCTCCAAAGAGTTGAGTGGCTGAGCCATTAAGAAGTTGGAAGTAGAATTTCACACTCTTAACAAGCATTGCAGCAGTGAACAGTTCTTTGATGCTTCTTTGACATCCATATTTTCTCATTCATCAGTGCTCTGTTGTGCTTCGAAATCACACAAACAATAGTGAGAGAAATATACATTTATGATAGAAAATGAGGTTGGTTTCAGTGTTCTGGCATCCAACCTGACACATACTTGTCGAAATGACTCCCATTCCTGGTCATACTCTTCTAGATAGAGATCCACACCACTCATTGATCCTACTGGTGTCACTGAGAAATGTGATCACAGATCATCAAGGACACTTGACCTTTACGCTTGAGAACACATTTCCAAATGAAACCTCAAAATGTAAGTGCCTTAAATTCTGCTTGAAGTTTGGGGCATGTGCAAATTGGGAATGCAGCGTTTTGCTCATCCCCTTACACTTTGTATAAGCAATTTTGAGTATTTGCATGAACTTTGAATCTAACAGTTTTCACTTTTGGAAACCCAGACAAATTTATACTGTTGAATAAGCAGATTTTTAAATTGTGTTCATTTGATGGCAAATATTTTAACTGGAATCAACTGGAGAACTCCACAACTGAAAACACAGGATGCTGAGGCTTTAGATAAGGAGCCAGACTCTCTAGCTCAGAGCTGGGACAGACTCTTGTGCTATGCAGCTTTTGCACAAACAGGAACATCTAATGCACACTGGCCAGTGGGTTACACTAAGATTGAACCCACTTTGGAAATCAGGCTTCAGGGGCCCAATTCTGGACTCAGCTGATTTCAGTGGAGTTGCATTGTGTTTACAGAGATGTAAAGGAGATTAGAATCAGGCCTGTTTCACCAGATTTACTGGTATTGCTGATGGCTTTCGGGTGCTCTGGAGATGGAAAGCTGTTGTAAACTTGATTTAACTTGCCTACTGATTCAGGTGTAGGAACTGCTTCGCATCAGTGTGGAGCAAGTGCAGTGCTGAGTCTGGCCCTATATGTTTTAATGTGCTATAACTGGCCTGACTTTCCCTAGTAGCAACACTTCAGTGAGCAGAAGAAAGTATTTTGATTAGAGATTTTAGAACATAAGAACATAAGAACATAAGAATGGCTGTACTGGGTCAGACCAAAGGTCCATCTAGCCCAGTATCCTGTCTGCCGACAGTGGCCAGCACCAGGTGCTCCAGAGAGGGTGGACCGAAGACAATGATCAAGAGATTTGTCTCCTGCCATCCCTCTCCAACCTCTGACAAACAAAGGCCAAGGACACCATTTTATCCCCTGGCTAATAGCCTTTTATGGACCTAACCTCCATGAAATTATCTAGCTTCTCTTTAAACTCTATTATAGTCCTAGCCTTCACAGCCTCCTCTGGCAAGGAGTTCCACAGGCTGACTACACGCTGTGTGAAGAAGAACTTTCTTTTATTAGTTTTAAACCTGCTACCCATTAATTTCATTTGGTGTCCTCTAGTTCTTCTATTTAGGGAACTAATAAATAACTTTTCTTTATCGGCCCTCTCCACACCACTCATGATTTTATATACCTCTATCATATCCCCCCTCAGTCTCCTCTTTTCTAAATTGAAAAGTCCCAGTCGCTTTAACCTCTCCTCATATGGGACCCGTTCCAAACCCCTAATCATTTTAGTTGCCCTTTTCTGAACCCTTTCCAAGGCCAAAGTATCTTTTTTGAGGTGAGGAGACCACATCTGTACACAGTATTCAAGATGTGGGCGTACCATAGTTTTATACCGGGGCATAATTTTGCATAGTCTTACTTTTATTGTAAGCACATGGTATAAAAATGCATGTTTAAATTTGTTTTTTAAATATAGCACGTGCTGCTTCCTGATACTCATCTGTTGGTGAAAACTGCTATAGGTACAAAATTTTAGGAAAGTTGGTTAATTTTACCAAAATCTATGAATTTTTCTTGTCACATGAGCTAATAATGGGAAGTCTATAACATAAGTTTCCTTCCACAAGAATGGGAGACTCTTCCAGCATCCTGTGTCACGCAGTGATTTTCTTGCAAGATGTCTGAGATTAAAAACATCAACCTGTGTGAGTTCTTCACAATTCTAATTCAGATGAAAAACTACTTAGGACATTCACCACTGCTATACAATACAACTAGAGCCATTCTGCTTGAACAGAAAACCATAATGCAGACTACCAATGCGCTTATCGCACCATGTGAAAGCTAAATGTGTCATTAATAATTTTATGATCAGAGTTGTATCAAGAAATACATTGATTTTAAGAAGTGACATTTGGCAGATTGAGCAAAAATTCCCCCCGAACACAAGAAATTCAAAATGCCAGTTTCTGCTTTTATGAAAATGCATCCACATCCAAACAATCTAAGGAATTAAATTCTTCCCGGACCCTACTCTTACCTTTCTCTCTGTCTAGGCATTTATGCAATGCTCATTGCTGTCGTAACCATGTTATTTCCTTTTAGTAAACAGAGTCTATCTGTTTGAACTACAGTAAGCTACAATTAATATCTATGCTGCCAATTTCTCCACTTGCATTCTTCCCTCTCCTTTCTAAAACCATTTACAAGCAGCAGCACAAACCTTAAGGTCAAGTGCAGTGACAACAAGACTGAGTAATTTGCTATTGTGTGACTCTGATTATTAATATTGTCATGTATTGGAGTTCTTGGTTTTCTGTACCATATTGCAGTTTCAAACTGATTTTCATACTGGTTAAACAATCATAACATCTTTGAATAATTTCTTTCTGTTTCTAGCAGCATAGAGAGCTTTTTTTAAGGCTGTATGCACAGCACGCACAACTTAATTTGAAATAATAAACCCTCTGGGCCACCTGGCATTGGCCGCTGTTGGAAGACAGGATACTAGGTTTGGTGGACCTTTGGTCTGACCCAGTATGGCCATTCTTATGTTGTTTTATTAATATAAAATAGCATTAGGACAGGTTCATTTTTCACGGCATGCTGAAATTGAGCCCCATCTAAAGAGCAATGGCCATCATTCCATTGTCTTCTATGTAGTTTGGATCCAGGTAACTTAGTTGTAGCCACTCTTGGACTTATGATTTTTCTCAAAAAGCCAAAAATGCATTATAGTGAATATGTATGTCCTGGGCTAAATTCATGCCTGGTGTAATTCCATTCACTTCACAAGGCAATAGTAGGAATGAACTCAGCCAGTTACACTTGACCCTTCATTTTTGTGTCCTTGTCTTTGATGTGTTAACCCCAGAAGTAACAAGGGGAAAAGCAGTAAAAATAGTCACTTGGCCCCATATACTCAAATAGAAACACAGCAGAAATGCAGCAAGATAGGTACTAAAGGAAGAAAACAGCCATCTGAGCAACGTTTCACCTATATTTCCCATCAGTAGGTGAGACTGGCCAGCGATTGAGATACTGCAGTTCCAATAATGCACACACCTGGGCTGAGGAGGTTTATGGAGGACCACTTCTTGGCATCTTTCTCAGAAGTCTTCAGTTAACTCAGGCATCTAACCCTAGACGTGTGGTTCTTATTCTGATTTTATTTACACTGGTTTAGCCTGGTGTGGCTCAGCTGGAGTTGCCCTTGATTTACATGTGTGGAAGAACACAATCAGTCCATGGGGTCTTGGTTGGTTGGGAAAGAGAAAGGAGCTGGGGGAAGAAGTCTTTTCCCAAAACATGTTTGGTTTGGTGTGCCCGCCCCCCACTCCACCCATGCCTGTTTTATTGTTTGCTAGGATGGCCTGGAGTGGCAATCAAGCTTTTCCAGATACTGTCTGGACATCTGGACAGTGGTGACTATCCTTTCTGTACTGTGTGTCTCTAGACTGTTTGTTTGTAGCTGACAGCACAGGACTCTGTGCATCCCTGCAGAAATGTTTTCTTTTTATTGTTCTGCATTCACAAGCTGCAGCAACAGAACAGCCAGCCAGATACCAACTCCAACATCTCTTCTGTCCCCCCTACCTCTATCTCCCCTCCCCCACTTTTTTTTGTAGATCTTCAGGTTGGGTTTCTGCATTTGAACCATTTGTCCTAAAAGCTGGTGATGGAGAACTAACAATGACCTAATTAACATTCTGGATCCACTGCAATGGCATGAAAGAGTCAAAATTAGACTCCACAACCTAGACCCTTAAAACTTCACATTTGAATAACAGGAATGGGGCTAATGCACAAAGTTCACTGCTGAATCTGCTATTTGGAGCTGGTCGATGCCTGTATCTCAGTGACAATTTAACTGGGTGTAATGGGGTGGCACTCATCTCTCGCGAGGGCCCCGTTTGGCCTGGCGTGGGTTCCTGCACTCTATCTCTCAGTTTGATGCGGACAGTGTCTTTGGCAACTCAGCGCTCTGGCCAAGTCACTCTTAGGGTGCGTCTACACAGCACCCCAAACTAGAAATAAGATATGCAATTTGAGCTACGCAAATTGCATATCTTATCGCAAATCTATTTTGAAATAGCTTATTTTGAAATTTGGCGCATCTACACAGTGTCAAATTTTGAAATAACGTGCTATTTCGAGCCATCCCTTATCCCTCATGCCACGAGGTTTACCAGGACGGCGAAATAGTGCGCCCGTTATTTTGAAAAATATTTGGAAATAATGGGCGGCTTGTGTAGACGCAGGGTAGCTATTTTGAAATAGCCGTGCAGTGTAGACATACCCGTGAATCTCAACCCCTTCTGGGGTACACCTCTAGCAGGGGCCCAACTCGGTGCCCTCTGTAGAGTGTCTCTGAGTCTGTTTCTCAGTCTGTTGCTCTACTCCAGATGACAGTGGTGCCTCCAGGACTTTCCTTCCTGGAGACAACTCCTTCGCCCTTAGCTCAGGCCTTTATCTTCCTGTTCATAGTCTCTAAGCCAGGGCTACTCAACATGCGTCCCACAGGCTACATGCAGCCTGCAACCCATTTGTTTGCAGCCCGCGGTGCAGTTTGGGTTTATGCGAGGCTCAACACACGGCCCATGGGTGGGATCCTTTGAACATGGCCTCCACTGGGAACACGCTCTGCAACAGCAAGGCATTTCCCAGGCAGGGTGAGCATTGAAAGATGCAAGCAGACGGGCTGGCTGGAATAGACAGGTACAGGGTGTCGGCGTTTCTAGTCCCCTGGGAGGAGGTTCTGGGAGCGCCGGGACATTGTGGGAAGTGCTTTGTATTCATGCCCATCGGTGCAAAAGATGCTATTTGCATATATTTGCATCTCTATGCAACCACACTTAAGTTGCAGCCCTTGGCATGTGCTGCGAGTATCATTGTGGCCCCAGAGATTCCAAAGTTGAGTAGTCCTGCTCTAAGCAGTGCTCCCCACAGAGCTGTCCACAGTGCTGCTGCTGCTGCCACCGCCTCCTCAGGTCAGTCAGTTACCCCTGGTCCTCTCTCCCTCCAGTCTGGACTGCAACTGCACTGACTTTGGTACTGCAGCTTCTTATAGAGTCCTTCCTAGTCCCTGATTGGCTGGTTTCTTCCCAGCCCTTCTAGCAGGCCTGGAGGACTTCTCAATGGCCCTTTCTAGCCTCAAGACCTGATCCACCCATTACAATTGTTATTAGCAATGTGACAGGGCATTTGCCCTGCACTGGCCCTTTAAAGGCAAAAGCCCAGACCTGAGCAAGGGCTGAGAGCAAAGCCCCTTCTTGCGCAAGAAAAAGCCTCTTGTGCAATGCCACTATGCTGATTTATTTTCAGGAATAACGGCATTGCGCAAGAGGGTTTTTCTTGCACAAGAAGGGGCAGTGTAGACAGCTTCTTCTGGCGCAAGAGCCTCTTCTGCAAAAATGGCGGCTCATTAGGTATGCAAATGAGGCTCGGCGATATTCCATGCTTAGCCTCATTTGCATATTTCTTGCGCAAGATGCTGCGAGTGTAGACATAGCCCTGGAGGGAGAGGGAAAACTGACTGCTACTCTAGACAGAGAGCAGTAGGAACCTGACTGCCAGGGAAGTAGGAGGCTTCCTGGAGGTAGAGCAGTGTGGGGGAAGGCAGGCAGGGCTGGGGGGGGCACTCTGGCCAAGCAAGTGTAACCCACATACCTAGTGTGGTTACTGAGCAATGCAAGTGGTACCTAGACCACAGCAACAGTTAAGACCAAGAGACCTCTACAGCATGGGCTGGGAGCCAGCTGGGTAGAGGCTTCTATATGCTGCTTCAGAGGACCCAGGTTCAAATCCATCTGGTGGTGGTTACACAAGTACTTAGGTGGTAGGGCCTGAAGCAAGGCCAGAGGCTATTAGGACTATAGAGAGGCAGGCAGGGGCAGCAGGTCCACACCCCTTTGCCAGTAATGAGTGGCCATTCCAGACTGCAGTTTGCCCCTGGGGCAGGAGCTAGATGAAGCCTAGCAGTGGGTCACTGAGGCAAGGTGGGTACAGGGGAACTGGGTGTTCCCTGGGACAAGAACAGGGTGTCCTTGGGAGGGGAGGACTCTGGAGTACAAGCAAGATAAACACCAACCCTGGGTAGGGGGGGCCAGACACTGGAGTGGGTGCTGCCTGGGGGCTGTGTCCAGAAGAGGATGCCATGGTCAAAGAGGTATACAGGGAGACACCAAATAGAGGCAGGTGTCCAGTGAGCCAAACAAGCTTGTTCCCAGGGCTGGAGGTGCTATGGTGGTGAGTCTGTCTGATCACTAGCAATAGTAGACTTGGTACACTGCCATGAGTAACAAATGTCCTACCTCAATGCTGTCATCTAGATCTCAGTGGAATGTGATCAATGTAAGCAGATCAGCAGTGACAAAAAAGTTTGTTGTTACAGGAAAATCCCAAACAATACATTTGTCAGGCATTCATTCCAGCTTCACACTGTGGCTTCAATCCTTTCACTTGTAAATTTTTGGGGCCTAATTCTGATCTCACTTACACCAGTTGTAAGACTGCTGATTTCAGAGGCATTACTCCTGATTTACTTCAGAGTAACTAATGGGAGAATCAGGCTCTTTGTTTCTGATAGCCAGTTGTCTATGAAAAGAAGCTATCTATCTACAGCTAGGAGAACTCCATTCTTCCATGTTACCATACCAGTCATTTCACAATTGTATCTTGCACTCTAAAAATGAACCATATAACCTATAATAAGAGCCAAGCTTGGTAAATTCCCATTTCACTATAGAGTTGGCCTACAGTTCTTCTTTCTATTACTATACTTTTTTTTTTTATCATGGACAGTGAGGCACGTGCCAAATAGTCAGTTATTGAGCCAATCATAGTATTATACATTCCACCGTTAGCAAATGTTATAGCTATAGTTTCCAGAACGGTTTCCATTAGAACACCTTAATTCCAGGAGTTCATAATTAGCCTTAAGGGGGAGTGGGACCATCTCCAAATGAACAGGAGCAGGAGCTTAGGCAAGAACTGGAAGTGGTCGGGAATTTTCCAGTGAGATTTTTTTTGTCAAAAAATGCTGATTGGTTGAAGCTGAAATTATTTGTCGGGAAGGGCCAGTTTTCACTTTTTTTTCTTGAAATATTTCCCACTTTTTGAAGTGAAGTGTTTCAACATTTTCTGGACAAAACATTCTGAAATGCAATAATGCTCAACGCCTAGCACAGCCCACTGGGGCACTAGGTCAACATCCACTGAACTGAGCTCTTTTGGAAATCTGGCCATTTATTTAGATGCCTACATGGAAGTTGAGCTTGTGAAAGTTCAGGTCATGAGACCCTATCCTTCTCAGCTTCAAGGGGACCAAGATCAGCCCCAACATATAGTCTTTGTAGTATGAAGTACAACCCTCTGCAGAGGGCCTATTTATGGCCTAGACACCACTTAAAATAGTACTCAAGACCATAAAATCAACGACTCATAGGATTGGAAGGGACCTCAAGAGGTCTTCTAGTCCAATCCCCTGCCCTCATGGCACTACATATTATCTAGAAAAGGGGCGGAGAACCTTTTTTTCAGTTGGGGGCCACACACCAGTGAGAAAAATCAGTTGGCTGCTGTGGCTCCAGGCTCACAGCAGTCACTGCCCTGTCCACAGGGGGTGCCGAGGCTTGGGGCTGCAGGTGCTTGCGCTCCAGCCCCGTGAGTGGGGGGAGGTGCTGACGTTCACCATGGGCCAGATCCAAGTAATGTATAGGCCTGATCTGACCCTTAGGTTTCCCACCCCTCTGCTAGACAATCCCTGACAGGTATTTGTCTAAACTGCCCTTAAAAAATCTCCAATGATAGAGATTCCATAACTTCTCTAGACAATTTATTCCAGTGCTTAACCTTTCTGACAAGAAGTTTTTTCCTAATGTCCAACCTAAACCTCCCTTGCTGCAATTTAAGCCCAGTGCTTCTTGTCCTATCCTTAGAGGATAAGGAGAACAGTTTTTCTCCTTCTTCCTGACAACAATCTTTTAGGTATTTGAAAGCTGTTATTATGTCCCTTCTCAGTTTGCTCTTTTCCAAACTAAACAAACCCAATAGTAAACCCAGTATGATTTCAAAGGTCATATTTTCTTTAATATTTTTTGTTGTTGTTCTCTGGACTTTTTCCAATTTGCCAACATCTTTCCTGAAATGTGATACCCAGAACTGGACATAATATTCCATCTGAGGCCAAATCAGTACAGAGTAGAGCAGAAGAATTACTTATTGTGTCTTCCTATAACATTCCTGCTAATACATTCCAGAGGGCAAGTCTAAACTACATTCCTCTTCTGAAAGAGGTATATAAATGAGCCCGACTGAAAATGAAGCACGGATTTACAAATCTCATGCTTCATTTGCATAATTGCGTACGTGCTTTTTCGAAAAAGGGTTTCAAAAGGGTTTTTCGAAAAAGAAACTGCAGTCTAGACAGGGTGCTTTTGAAAAAAAATCCTTTTTCGAAAGAACCTGTACTTCTGAAAAAATGAGGTGTACGGGTTCTTTCGAAAAAGGGTGTGTTTTTTTTAAAAGAACCCCATCTAGACTGGTTTCTTTTTGGAAAAAGCGCTCTCACATGATTATGCAAATGAAGCGTGTGATTTGTAAATCCGTGCTTCATTTGCATTTTCGATCGGGCTCATTTACATTCCTCTTTTGGAAGAGGAATGTAGTTTAGACATAGCCAGAATGATGTTCGCTTTTCTTTCCCCACAGTATTACACTGTTGCCGCATATTTAGCTTGTGGTCCACTATGACTCTCAGATCACTTTTCTCAGTACTTCTTTTTTTCCCACTTTGCATGTGCCCAGTCGATTGGTCCTTCCTAAGTGGAGTCCTTTGCATTTGAATTTCATCCTGTTTACTTCAGACCATTTCTCCAATTTGCCAGATTAAGAATTATAATTCTATTCTCCAAAGCACTAGCAACCCCTCCTAGCTTGGTATTGTCCTCCAACTTTATAAGTGTACTCTCTATGTCTTTATCTAAATCATTAATAAAAACATTGAACAGAACCAGACCTGGAAGTGATCCATGCAGAACCCTACTCATGCTCTTCCAGTAGGACTGTGAACCATTGATAACTACTCCCTAGGGATAGTTTCAAACCAGTTGTGTACCTGCCTTATAGTAGCTCCATCTAGATTGTATTTCCCTAGATCAGTGGTTCACAAACTCTTTGGCTTGTGGCCCATCCTGTTCAACGCAGACCTTTCAGCGGATCACCAGCCAACCAGCCATGATGACAAAATGGGTGCAGGAGGGGGTGGGAGTGCGGGGTCTGGCCAGGAGGTTGGGTGCAAGAGCAGAATGGGGGTGGGGGGTCTGGGAAGGAGGGAGGATGCAGGAGCAAGGTGGGGGGGGGGTCTGGAAAGGAGGGAGGATGCAGGAGCAAGGTGGGGGGTCTGGAAAGGAGGGAGGTTGAGGATGGGGAGCTGGAGAAAGGGTGGGTAGGGGGGCTGCAGCGGTGGAGTGCCAGCGCAGGAGGGTGTGAGAGGGTCCCGGCTGCTTTTTCCTGCTTTAGTCCATTACACCCACACTTGGGCTGAGTCCAACGTCTTTATTGCTAACACCCCCCAGTCTCATTCGGACTTCACTGAGGCCCTCGTGCCTCTTTGAGCACTCCTCGCCTTACCAACGCGGGGTGGGGAGTAGGGGGACCTGGGCCCGCCCTCACCTCCGGGTCCCAGCCCAGGGTCCTAAGGAAGGGGAGATCGCTTTCTCTCCGCCTCCTGTGGTCATTGGGGATGCCGCCCGAAACGCACTGACCCACGGGCCCAAAAACCCTGCCCTGGGCTTCTTCCTACTCACCCCTTGGCTAACGCGTCACAACCCAAATGCGCCTCGCTCCGGACCCTTCTACCCGGGTGCGTTCAGCCCACTGGAACCCGGGCACTCGCCGGGCTCTATCCTCCCCCTACCTGGGGGTTGGCCTCTTTTAAATCCGGCACCCTCGGGGTCACCCCACCCCCACAGCACGTCCCCACCTGCTCCTCCGCCCCCGCCCCTTGTCACAATAGGCAGGTTCCCCCCACAGGTACCTGCGGGTGCTGGTGCACCTGGCGCCATTCCCCCACTGGCACCACCCGAGTGCACGGCTGCCACTGGCATTCCGTGGGGGAGCTGGCATTCCCAGGCGCACCCCGCTGTGGGGGGCCATCAGGTTGGGGGTGAGGAGCCCCCCAGCTCTGTCACAGGGGGTAAGCCCGGAGTCTGTGGCCCATCTGCAAGATGGTCATGGACCACACTTTGAGAACCACTGCCCTAAGTGGAGTTAAATGGCATTGGACTTTGTGCTGGCCTTTAGCACAAGGTTGGATCTTATCTTCAATGATAGTAACCACCACCAGGCAGATTTGAACTTGGGACCTCTGAAGCTTAGTATAGGAGCCTCTACCCTCTGAGCTAAAAGCCAGCTGGCTCTCAGCTCACCCTGTAGAGCAGGCATGTCTAACTGGCATTTGGCGGGCCGCATGTGGCCCGATCTAAATTTTTTGAGGCCCACAGCACATTTTTTATAAAAGAATGAAGTGCGGCCCGCTGGCCGCTCAAAGCACGTGGCTGGGTGCCTGTTCACAGCCAGCCAGTTGCTCTGCGCACGCGCTCATGGACAGCAGGGTGCTCTGCGCTGGGCACTCCAGTAGGTGCTCACAGTTGGCCGCTGTGCTCACGCTGCTCCAGCGCCTCAGGCGGCAACATCTTCTCTGGGACCCAGGTATTAGGTTGGAGGGGGAAGAGCTGGGAAAGCCTGACTCTGGGGTAGGGAGGAGGCATTAGGTTGGGGGGGGCTACCTCTGGGGAATGAAGAAGGAGGCATTAGGTTGGGGGGAGCCTGGCTCTAGGGGAGTGGAGGGGGATTGGGTTAGAATGGGGGTTTGGGAGTGCCTGGCTCTGGGGGAGCGGAAGGGGTTATTTTGTTAATATTTTGGTTCTTATTTATTTATTCCCAAATAAAATCACAAAATGTATATTAATTTTATATCCATAAATATGTCATTTTTTTGCAATTGCATGAATAATTATATCTTTATGCAAAATCTCAACCTTACAAAGTATCTGAAATTTTCACAGAAGCCTGTTCTATTTGATTAAACACGGTCTATACTTGTTTTTATTTCAATAAAACAAGTTATGTATCATATAAAAAATTTAAAAGTACCTCCAATTTATATTTAAATTAAAAATTATGTACAATTAATTTTAAAAATATGCAATATGAGCAAATAACAATTTTACACATCAAATTATTGTAATATAAAATATACCTAAAACATAATCTATAATAATAAATAACTACGACTTAAAGGGTTGCCTAGGGTTGCCTTGTGACTGGTATCGGTGCCCCTTCTGCCTTTTTTTTTTTTGCACTCTACAAACCATCTGGGAACCCTAGGTGGCCCTGAAAACTATTAGTTTTCGTTTGTGCGGCCCTCAGTAGGCTTCGAGTTTGACATGCCTGCTGTAGAGGTCTCTCCGTCTTATCTGTTGCTATGGTCTAGGTGCCACTGAATGGGACAGTGAACCACACTAGGTGAGTGGGTTACATAACAAGCCGAATCCTGTGTAAACTAGAAAACCATTGTCCTCTGCTAACTCTGTATGTTCTGTTTGTGGGATAAACTCTCTGCAGGTGTTAACAGAGTTAAGGCTGCTGCCCCAATTTACACCACTGGGGAATCTGACCCCCCTCATCTTGAGTCCTCTTTTGTTTTTGTAACCATTGCTGAATGTAAAGAGCAGTTCCGGGAGGACATAACTGCAGCTTCCCAGTTGTTGCTACCAAGTGTAAATGATGAGTAAAGAAGCTAAAATTGCTTTTCACAACTGGAAATATTTAAATTTCGTCAATGCAGAGTTAGCTCCCTCCCTTCCCCAATAAGGTATTTTTATGGAAAAAGCTCATTGTGTAATTGACAATTGCACATGTTCTGTATTTAGAGTCGAGCTTTCCAATGGGGTATCTATCATGCATGCTCACATGCTCCCAGTTAAATAATTGCTAGCTACTGTATATTGGGTAAAACAAACAGACTTACAACAAATCAGCTGACACAGGAAAAGACAGTGTGAGTCGGAGCCCTGAAGTGTGTTACTGACTCCAGGCAGATCAAATCAGCAGGAGATTGCACTGCAGCAGATGGTCTTTGTTTGATTAGGCAAAAGCCCTGAATTAAAATCAAAATGTAAAAATGCCGGTTGAAAACTTAGATGCTGTCAGTGTCCTTCTTCTTTAATCTACGTTTGGAGAATTAATTGTTGCCCAGCTGTCTGGGCTCTTGGGAGGACTTGGAACCTGTACTTAGAAGATTTTATTCCTTTGACATGGAGTATTTTTGTTATGTCTAATCCCCCCTGGGATCAATTTTTCCTCCATTGCACCTGTGCATCCTCTGGGACGGCAGTGGGGTGCCACTGATGTAATGGAGAGGAGACTTTGGATCATTTTGTTTACTTTTCTGCAGTGCGGACACGGTAGATATGTTGCAGAAGATTTTGACTGCAGTTCTGTGCTGGCAGAACTCCAGATTCTCCATATGGATTTTCTGTGGCGCGATCTGTGGATCGCCCAACTGCGACTCAGCTCAGAGCCTCCTTTACTAGTTTGTTCTTGTGAAGTTGCATAATAGACACTCAGCTACTGGTGTGGCAACTTAGGCAACACAAAGCAGCCAGAAAACTGTCCTGAGGGAGCAGATGAGGTTTCCCCTTATCATGGCATAAAGGTGGTATAGCTGCTTCCCTCCCTGACATACCCCCTACATGAAGGGATATGTTGGGCTCAGCAAAGTGGACTGGGGGCATGTCTGAGAGAAGAACCAGAATGTACTGAGCTTCACCCAATCTCTGGTTAATGGACTGGCCCCTCAGGGATTGATGCAGCTAATAGAACTTAGATCAGCTATTAGGCCATTTCAGCTGCAGAAGCTGGAGTTTCAGGGAAAGTGGGAAGATGGTGGCACAGCTGAGGATTCGGACCTTAGGATGGGATTTCACCTCTAATAGTGTGAATCAGGCTCCTATTCCCTGGGTTTGAGAAATTACTTTCTTTTAATCACATGCAAAACTATTGTTAATAAGAAATGGGAATATCCAAAAATTGTATCTATGAGAACAGCCATATTGGGTCAGATGAAAGGTCCATCTAGCTCAGTATCCTGTTTTCCAACAGTGGCCAATGCTTGTGCCCCAAAGAGAATGAATAGAACAGGCAATCAGCATGTGATCCATCCCATCATTTGCTTCTGGCAAACAGAGGCTAGGAAGACCATCCTTGCCCATCCTGGCTAATAGTCATTGATGGACCTATCCTCCATGAATTTACTTACTGTATATACTCATTCATAAGACAACTTTTTTTGGGAAAAAAATCCCACTGTGAAGAGTGGGGGGTCAGCTTATGAACCGGTTCTTCCCTAGCTGCGGGAAGCAATGTGGGTGGAAGGACGTGCTGGCTACCAGCACGGAGCCTCAGCTCCCAGGACTGGGAGCTGAGAGGCTCCATGCTTGCAGCCACCACTAGGATCACAGTGGCAGGTGGGCAGGGCAGACTGTATGGCTGAGCTACATGCAGCCAAGGTAGAAGCCCAGCAGGCAGTGGCCCAATAGCCAATGGGAGCTGTGGGAAAACAGCACATGCTGAGGGATGTGCAAGCTGCAGGCACAGAGCCTTTCAGCTCCCATTGGCTGGGAACAGCAAACAGCAGCATGTTCCCTCAGCCCAGGCTGGGACCAGAAGTCTGTACTCTAGAGTTGGCTTATAAATGGATCAGTGACTTTTTACCATTTTTTCTCTAAGTTGGGGGGGGGGGCAGCTTATAAATGAATGGGCTTATGTTCCAGTATATATGATAGTTCTTTTTTGAACCCTGTTACAGTGTTGGCCTTCACAGCATCCTCTGGCAAGGAGTTCCGCAGGTTATCTGCATTGTATGAATAAATACTTCCTTGTTTGTTTTAAACCTGATGCCTATTAATTTCACTGGATGACTCTTAGTTCTTGTGTTATGAGAACACACTAACAGCTCCTTATTAACTTTCTCCACACCAGTCATGATTTTATAGACCTCTATCATATCCCCCCTTAGTCGTCTCCAAGCTGAAAAGTCCCAGTATTATTAATTTCTCCTCATACGGAAGCTGTTCCGCACCTGTAATCATTTTTCCCCTTTTCTGAACCTTTTCCAATTTGAATATATCCTTCTTGCGGTGGTGACCACATCTGCATGCAATAATCAAGTTGTGGGCGTACCCTGGTTTTATATAGAGGCAATATGATATTATCTGTTTTATTCTCTCTCCCTTTCTTAATGATGCTCAAAATTCTGTTTGCTTTTTTGGCTGCTGCTCCACTCTTTCAGGAGTTTTGTATCTAAAATAATTGCAGAAACCTGACTGTGGAAAAGCAAATGTCAGACTGGAATTAAAACTAAATATTGATCATGAGTCCTATTGGATAGAAACAAAGAGAAATTATTCATCTGACAAATTAAACTATTCAAATTTGCACACTGATTTTAATGAAGAGACAGACATGCAATAGTTTCATTATTCCTCAGGTTTTTCTATTAAACTGAATTTGATAGCTGTCTACCATCACAGCTGTTGAGTTCTGCTAAAAGGTTAGTTAATGAATATTTATGATTTGGGGACTCCTTGCTGAAGCTGGGTTTAATATGATACCATTTAAGTGCATACAAATGATTCTTCAGATATCTTAATATAGTGATTGATTTATCGTAATTTTATCTTGATAGCTTCATCTTTAATCTCAGTTATTAGCCTGGCATTCTGGTCTGAGGCGGGTGATAAGCTAAGTGACTGCTTTGTTTTATTACAAACACTTTCGTCCATATTTTGTGGCAATTTGTGGGTGAGAAGCAAGGCTCTGAACAGTTGAAAATCCGGCAGACCTCCCCCATGGAGTATAAAAACACAAATAAAAATGAAGCTGAATTACCCAGACAGAGTTTTGCCATGGAACAGAAACACCACTGTATCAGTAATTAACAGGCATGGTTCTCCACTCACTGACTCTGCTTAATTGCAGTGATGTTACTGCTAACTTTGACCATACCTGAAGATAGCACATAAGCACGTTCTTAAGTCCATTCCCATTCAGGACAACACTTACACATGTGGTTAATTTTAAGCATATGCTTCAGTCCCATGGACTTCCACAGAATTCAAGCACATGCTTAAAAATAAGCATAGGCTTAGGTTTTGGCCTGAATAGAGATGCTACATGAATTGGGGCTCTAGAACCTGATTCCAACATTCATTGAAATCAACGGGAGCATTGTCATTGATGTCCATGGGACTTAGATGAGACCCTCACGCTGCTTTAAGTGAGAGCAGAATCTGGCCCAATGTACCTTTTGAATGTCTTAACATTTGTTTTCATTTCAGAGCCTCAGAACAAAAAAACTCCCATGCTAAATGTGCATCATGGGGGACACATACAAAATTAAAACAAAACTCACCCTCAAGACAGAACATGCTATGGCTCTCCGCACACTTTTGAGAATGATTATGTATCCTGGTCACACAACTGATGTTGCTTGCTGTTCTCGGCTATGAGGAATGGTCAAACATCCCCAAGCTCCGGTACCTGCAGGCCATTCGTATCCCTTGCATATCCGATATTGCACCGATTCCTTGGAAAATTTAGAAATGATCGACTAACCCCCCGCTGATTAATGGTTTTAGGTCAAGGAGGCAGATACTGTCCCCTTGAAATGCTTCTGAACATTTTTTCCTAGATAACTGGCTAGTCATTCAGGGTGCGTCTACCCCGCACCCTTAGCTCGAAATAAGCTACCCAATTTGCGTATTTCAAAATAGCTTATTTTGTCATTTGGTGCTGTTTACACAGCACCAAATTTCAAAATAACTCGCTATTCTGAAATGCCCCTTAGCCCTCATGGAATGAGGGTTACTGGGATGTTGGAATAAGCCACCCATTATTTCAAAATCTATTTTGAAATAACGGGCTGCTTCAATAGACTCGAAATAGCTACTTCAGGATACTTCCAATATCCCAAAATAGCTCTGCAGTGTAGACGTACCTCTCAGAAAATCTCCATTCCCCTTTTCTTGTGCAGCCAGATATCCTTATCATTCAGGCTATGTCTACACTACCAGGTTATTTAGAAATTAGGCTCCTCTAATGTGGACGCGCTACCTCAACTTAGAGCCCCAGGAAGCACTGGGGAGTAATTACTTTGAAAAGCCCTGGGGAGGAGCTATTTCAAAATAGCAGCAGTGGAATGTCCATACTACTGCTATTTCAAAATAGCATTTTCGAAATTAGCATTGTTCCTCATGAAATGAGGGTTTGTTATCATATATATAGTAGCCCAATGTCTGTGACTCTGTAACGCTGAAACGCTATCTGTTCCCTCTGGGCAGCGCTGTTGCCTCCTGCCGTGGCGCTCGGCTGACTTCTGCGCCACTCAGCCGGGCCACCGCGCGGGAGCAAGCAGCGCAAGCGGCCGTTTGGGGTCCACGCTCCCCATGCAGCATAGGGGTGCTGCATGGGGAGCACGGGGCCCAAACGGCCGCTTGTGCCGCTTGCTCCCATGCAGCGGCCCAACTGAGCGGCGCAGAAGTCAGCCGAGCGCCACGGCAGGAGGCAACAGCGCCGCCCAGAGGGAAGAGTCAGGGGGCGGGGCCTGGACGAGCATGCATCTCGGACATCAGGAAAGGGCGAGGGATTCAAAAGGAGGAAAGTGGAGCAGACACAGAGGACGCGGAGGAGACAGAAAGGAGAATGGAGGAGGCAGAGAGGAGGCGGAGGACAGCGAGAGAGAGAGAGAGAGAGAGAGAGACGCAGCAGCAGCAGGAGGAGAAGAGAAACACAGAGTGAGAGGTGGGAGGCGAAGGGGGGCAGGGTGGTGACATACATGCCCAGGGGGTGGGGCCTGGATGAGCGTGCATCCCTGACGGAGACAGAGGAGAGCGGAGAGAGAGTGAGAGGCAGGAGGGGGAGAAGAGTAAGAGAGAGACGGAGAGAGAGGCAGAAGGTGGAGGAGAGCTGAGAGAGAGATGGGGAGGCAGTAGGAGGAGGAGAGAGAGAGAAAGAGACACAGAGCGAGAGACCGGAGGCTCAGGAGAGAAGACCGATGTGGAGGAGAGACCTGAAAATCCCGTCTTATGATGGGCTAATTGGCTAGTTTCAAAATAAGAAGCCCATTATTTTGAACGCATTTCGAAATAACGGGCTTGCTGTGTAGATGCTGGCCTTGTTATTTCGAAATAAGGGGAGTTACTCCAAAATAACACTGTAGTGTAGACATGTCCTCAGAGTTGGCTGTACCTTTCAATCTGCCTGTCTCAGAGACACTAGATGGATTCGATCTAATTTGGCCAATCGCTGGCTTTGAAAAGGCAGAGACCCTAAAATATTCTGGTTGCCCTTCGTTGACCCTTAAATTCCAAGCCAGGGACAGAATGTTGGACACTTACTGGGCAAAATCTTGATTTTGTGCCAAATGAAAACAGAATCTGCAACAAAAAGTGATTGTAGTAGCCCTGATCTGCGTCTGCCCTATTCTATTCTGGTTCTTATATCACTCTTATCACATACTTGAGTGCCTTCCTCTTGTCCATTAAACAACGCAACTATCTGTCTGGCTTGTTCTGACTCCCCAGGAGGAGGGTGGTGTGTGCAGTGGCGTGGCTTGTTTTGGCAGAATTTTTTTAGTTAAATGTCCATGCTGCTCTGCGCTAGAAGCGGGAGGATGACGCAGTTCGCCTTGCACGTGGTGCGGAAGGTGGTGTGGTTTGTGATGTCCAGGGCTGCTGACAGTGCGGGTAATTAGGGCAGCTGTCCTGGGGCCTGGCCATGACAGCTGACGGAGCTCCTTTAAATTGCTGCCGGGGCTTTATGCGTCACAGTCCAGGCGATGCTGAGAGCTGGCTGCTCCTAGCCCCACCCCTTCCACCCAAGGCCCTGCCCCTTCTGGGGGCCCGGAGCCAAGAATTCCCCACATTGCCTGGGGTCCAGAGAAGTCTGTCGCCTGCCCTGGTGATGCCCCTTCATTCCTGTTCAGGTTCACCAGTGGGGGGGCGGAAGGGGGAAGAGGCAGTTGCCCCAGGGCCCGGTGATTCAAAGGCGTCTGGGGCTCCAGCCGCCACCACTGCTGCTGTAGCCTCTGGAGTTCTGCTTTGTGCAGCACTGAGAGCTGGTTGCCCCTTAGCCCTGCCCCGTATGCCAGAGGCCCTGCCCCTTCCAGGGACACAGCTTCCCCCCCCCCCAACACACACGCACCTTGCCGCAGGGCCCACGATGGCTATTGGCCCCGCAGTTCCTGTTGGATTCATTTCACAGTCTCAGACCAACCTCCAAGAAAGTTCTGTCTCCTGCGGAGAGGAGCCTTGCCTTTGCCTCGCACCGTGTGTTGTCATTTATACTGGTGCAAAATGAGTGTGAAATCAGTGATAAGAGGGAAAAATTCCAACTTGGTAGCATTTTGCACCACTTTGCATGGCTCTTTCAACCTGGCTTTTTGAACTGGAATGGACGGTTGCTCACTCTCCAGGCAATGACCACGGAAAAAGAGTATTTCTCTGGCTTAGACAAACTGCATGGAAACGTCAGAAGGATGCTCAGAAATGACCTTTTCTCATTCCATTGCAGTCTGTGTTTTCTGCATTGCTCAAGCCTCTGTAGAGTGTGTCAGAGAATATTTTATTCCCTGTGCCGGGAAATGTGATGTAATTTTGGGGCCTTGGGCAGGGTTGTCTAGAAAAAAGCTAATCAAATGTACAGTTTGTTAAAATTACCAGTGCATCTGAATAGGTATCTCTCTTTTTAGACTCCTTTTGGAAGGGGATCTAAGCCATCAGAAGTAAGTCACAAAGGCTGAACATTTCTAAAGTGCCTGCATTGAAATGCATTGGGTTTTGGGTGCCTAACTCCCTTAGGCTCATTTGGAAATACCGGCCAGAGTTACTAAGGAGGCAGTATAGTCTAGGGCAGGAGTGGGAACCTTTTATGGGTCGGGACCTGCTGACCCACAGAAAAATCACCCAGGGGCCACACAAAGAAACAAAGAATAAAACAAAACAGAGAACCCCATGTGATGGATTTACCGGGTGCGAGCGCCCCCTCTCGGCAGAGCAGGGGGGTTCAGCGAACCCACCGTCTAGGTCTACAGTATTTTTGTCCCGGGTCCTATTCCCTGGGGTGGGGCTCATGGGTGCGATCACCCGTTGCCGGTTCGGCACCGGGGTTCGGCGGACCCACCGTCCCGTCCCCTTTAGGGGTCTTGGTGTCCCGCCAGGTTAAGAGTTCCGGGGGGGGGGGGGAGAAGGCCGTCCCTGGTAGAGGTCTCGGGGTCTTACCCCCTAAGGTCTTTCCCAGATGAACGTCAATCGTTCGGACAGGATCTGGGGTCACCTGACTCCCGGAGATTTCAGACTGCGGGGTGAGTCGGGTAGGCTGGGACGTCGGGGAAGGGGGAGGAGTGGGGGACCCGGGCCCACCCTCTCCACCGGGTCCCAGCCCGGGGCCCTAAGTGGGGGAAGCTAACGTGCTCCCTCCACGACAGGCGGGGTTGATCCCCGAAACTTGCCTGCCCACGGGCGCCAAAAGCACCCTGCCCTGGGCTCCTTCCACTCCCTGTCTCTCGCCCCCCCGCCTGAGTCCCTGAATGGGACACTTACCACGCCCGAACCATCGGCCCCCTCCGGTTGGAGTCCTAGGGGCTCTGGCGTTGCTCTTCCTTTTCTCCAGGGGGGTGGGATGCTTGTCCTCCTGGGGAGGGTCAGCGGCTCCTCCCTGAGCCTCCTTCCACCGGCTCACCCGGCCGCTTTTCAAATGTCCAGGAGGGAGATGCCGTGCGGGCCGGCCCTGCCCTCCCCCCGGCGTCCTCACGTGCCTTTGCGCAACGTGCGGGGTCCGGAGCCCTGCCCTTCGCTCCGCCCGGCCCCATGCAGCCAGTACGCCTCTCGGGTGCCCGGTCTACAGGCCACAGACACGCCTGGCCCCGCCTCCCTCTCCGCAGGGCCATGCGTGTTCCCCCGTGCCGGGTTTCCACCCCTGCCGCGAGCGCCGTCAGCCTGCCCTCCCTGATCCGGGGGGGGTGGTCTCCCTCCCTGGATCAGTGCGGACCCCGCTGGGTCCGTCACACCCCACCTCACTGATGTGGCCCACCCAACTGAGAAGCAGAAAGACACTCCCCACATTCCCCTCACACACCAATGCCACCAATGCCTGTGGTGGGGCTGGGATAGCAGACCTTATGGGCCTCCCTAGGCTCTGGGGTGGGCCAAAACTGAGGGGGTTCAGTGTGTGGGAGGGGGCTGCCGGGAAGCAGGCTTATGGTGTGGGGTCTGGGCAGGAAGAAGGGTTCAGAGTGAGTTGGGGTTTGGTGGGTCTGGGAGGGTGTTATGGTGAAGGAGCAGAGTGCAAGTGCAGCGTCTGAGCAGGAAGGTGGGTGCGGGAGAGGGATGGGTGTGAAGGGTCTACCTGGGAGGGAGGGTGCAGAAGCAAAGTGGGAGTGGGGGGGTCTGGGCTGGATGGGACAGTGCAGGGCTAAAGCACCAACCCCGGCTCCCTGATGAAGATATATACAAAATGATTGGGTCTAAATTAGCGGAACCCCTCAATAAAGAGATCTTGAAGTTATTGTAGATGTCTGAAAATATCTGCTCCATATCTAGTTGCAATAAAAAAAACTCTAACAATATTGGGATTTATTAGGAAAGGGATAGATAATAGTACAGAAAAAATCTTATTACCTCTATGTAAATCCATGGTATGCCCACATATTGAATACTGTGTGCAGATTTGGTCACCACATATCAAAAAAGATATATTGAATTTGGAAAAGATACAGAGAAGGGCAACAGAAATTATTAGGAGTACTGAACACATTCCATATGAGACAAGATTAAAAAGATTGGGCCTTTCCAGTTTGGAAAAGAGATGATTAAAGGGGAGAAATGACAGCTTTCTATAGAATCATAAATGGTGTGGGAAAATTGAATAAGGATGTGTTATTTATTCTTTCCCATAAAACAAGAACTAGGGGTGCATTGGCACTGCACCCTAGCTCAAAATAAGATATGCAATTTGGGCTACACAAATTGCGTGTCTTATTTTGAAATAGCTTATATCATAATCTGGCGCTGTCTACACAGTGCCAGATTTCGAAAAAACCTGCTATTCCGAAACATCCCTTACTCCTTATGGAATGAGGTTTACAGGGATGTCAGAATAGTGAGCCTGTTATATTTCGAAATAACGGGCTTGCTGTGAAAATGTGGGGTAGCAATTTTGGGCAGCTCCTGAATCCCAAAATAGCATTGCAGTGTAGACATAGCCTAGGAGTTGCTCAATGAAATTCATGGACAGCACATTTAAAACAAACAAATGGAAGTATTTCTTCACAGTCAACCTGTGGAACTCCTTGCCAAAGGATGTTGTGAAGGCCAAGTCCATAACAAGATTCAAAAAAGAACTAGATACATTCATAAAGACTAGGTCCCTCAAGAGCTATGAGCCAGTGTGGGCAGGGATCCAACACCATGTTCTGTATATCCCTCCCGCCTGTTTGCCGGAAGCTGGGAATGGGTGAGGGGATGAAACATTCAACAACTGCCTTTGCTGTTCATTCCCTCTGAAGTTCCTGGCATTGGCTACTATCAGAAGATAGAATACTGGGCTATAGCGACCTCTGGTCTTACCCCCTATGGCCATTCTGATGTTCTTACACAGAATCCAAATGTATCAGCCCCCTGCGGTAACCCCTCAGACTGCACCCCTCTCCCAGAGCTGAGATACAACCCAGGAGTTGTGATAGGGTCTCTCTGTCTTTCTCTCTCTGCAGAGTTCGTAACAAAGTAAGAATATAGATTAAAATTCTAAACCTACCAGTATCCCTTATGTAACTTACCACAAGATGTCAGAACATGTTAGTATTAGAGGTGAGTGGATTTAATATTTATTTTTCTTTTATATAGGAATTAGAGACAGGGCTCTTGTCATCAAACTGCTAAATTATCTGCTAGAAAACTGGAATTTTCAAGTGTCTTAGTAGCTCTTGAAATCAGCAGCAACTGGAGACGGGGGAAGGAGGGTGGGTACTGTCCCTGCCTCTCTCCACCCCCTTTCGCCAACCTTCCCCACCCCACCTATTCCCTGCATTCCCTGGAGCAGCACAGCCAGGGAGTGGCACAGCGTGGTTTGGTCTGGTATTTCCTCGTTGGTACTTCCAGCGAGTGGTGGGAGGGATAGGAGAGAAGAGGAGGGGGCTGTGCAGTGCGGTGCGGACTCCTGCCGGCTACTGGCTAGCCCCTCCCACCTTGCGGGTGCACTTGGTCCCACACATCATCAGTGCTTGGAATCGTGGCTAAATATGCTCCCACCACCCCACCAAAATCTGAAATGACTCCCCCATCACATCCCCTCACCCATTCCCAACGTCTGGCAAACAGGGGGAGGGATATACAGAACATGGTGTTGGATCCCTGCCCACACTGGCTCATAGCCCTTGAGGGACCTAGTCTTTATGAATGTATCTAGTTCTTTTTTGAACCTTGTTATGGTCTTGGCCTTCACAACATCCTTTGGCAAGGAGTTCCACAGGTTGACTGTGAAGAAATACTTCCATTTGTTTGTTTTAAATGTGCTGTCCATGAATCTCATTGAGCAACTCCTAGGCTATGTCTACACTATTTCACGATACTGGAGTATCCCAAAATCAGGCCTGGTCAGATCGCAATGCCTGGAGCCAGTGTGGGGGAGGAGAGGCAGCCGCAACCCTGTGGGGCAGGTGCAGAGCCACCTCTGCTAGTGAGTGTGATGTGGGCTCACTCTCCATCCGCTCCCTCCCCTTTTGTCAGTGTGTTGGAGGTGGGGGTGGAAGGATGAGGAGGACCTAGTTTCAGATTTTGCCTCAGACTCCCACAACCCTCTGTGCAGCCTTGAGGTTAAATAATCCATGTCAGAACCACCTCCTTTAAAGCAAGGTCTTGTAGACAAAATAGCATGGTACAATGCCTAGTGCTGTAGCCTGGGGACCAGCAGATCAGGAGTCTCTACCTGGTTGTACCCAGATGGGCTGTGTGACCTGGATTCTGTCGCATCTCCTCCAAGCCTTTGCTCGTCTATGGGTTGTAAATTAGTGATGCATGGGGCTGAGCTGCTAAATATCAAGGCTGACATTGTGTGCTCGGGGCCATACTTGCAAGGGTCTGTGAAGCCTGGGAAAATATCTCAGAGGCACAATTTCTGCTGGAGAATGCTCAGGGCAGGAATCCGATGGTTGGCACAGATAGTGTTGCCCTGCAGTGCCTTTGCACCAGTGTAAAGAGTTCAAAAGGCATCCCCTTCTTCCAGCATCAGGCATCTCAGTGCCACTTCCAAGTACCCCAAATCAGCAGACGGTGGAGCCATCTCCCTTCAGATTCAGGAAACCTTCCTGCACTTTTCATTCTTTTTAATTTTTTTGTAGCCCTCATTAAAGCCAGGGGGCTTGCATTAGATCCCCCCTCCCCCAGCTTTCCAGGGGTTAACGCCATTCAGTTACACCTGGTTTACCCCAGCACAAGAGTGCAATCCAGCCCAATGTGGCCCTCCAGTGTCTTCTGGTGGGGTGGGGAGGGGCATCGATACCCTCTGCTGAAAAAGAGTAAGCAGAAAAAATGGGAAGGAAATAGAGAAAGTGAATCCATGTTGGCTGGAAGAGCAATTTCTTCTTCACGTCAATGGGTGGTTGCAGTGTTGCATGACTGCCACTAAAGGGCTCTGTGTGAAACGATAAATGAGAATCCCTGCCCTACTCCCATGACTCAAAATGGCAGCTCTTCAGGCGGAAAGGAGCCAGACGATTGGCAGTGCCTCTCTGTCGACGGGAACGCTTTGCCAAGGTAAAGGAGCACCCCCCTCGTATTTTTGTTGTAGAACCATGGGCAGGAGGCCAGCTTTGCAGTGCATGCCTGCAGTCTCCTCTGGCATGCTCTCAGCTTTGCAGCGTGTGCCTGTGTAACCCACACACCTAGGGTATGTCTAGACTACATGGCTCTGTCGATGGAGCCATGTAGATGAGTTTACTAGACATAGGGAAATGAAGCGGCGATTTAAATAATCGCCACTTCATTTACATCAAAATGGCCGCCGCGCTGTGCCAATCAGCTGTTTTTTGGCGGCACAGCGGGGCAGTCTGGACGCGCCGCGGTCGACAAGGGAAGCCTTTGTCGACCGCCCCGGTATGCCTTGTGAAATGAGGTTTACCGGGGCGGTTGACAAAGCCTTCCCTTGTCGACCGCGGCACGTCCAGACTACCGCGCTGTGCCGCCAAACAGCTGATCGGCACAGCGCGGCAGCCATTTTTATGTAAATGAAGCGGCCATTATTTAAATCGCCACTTCATTTCCCTATGTCTAGTAAACTCATCTACATGGCTCCGTCGATGGATCCATTAGTCTAGACATATCCCTAGTGTGGTTCACTGTCCCATGCAGTGGCACCTAGACCATAGAAGCAGATAAGATCAAGAGACCTCTACAGCCTAGCCTGAGATGAAGTTGGCTTTGTAGCTCAAGTTGTAGCAGCTCCTTTACTGAGGTCCTAGATTCAAATCCACCTGGTGGTGGTTACACCTGCCACATCCTTAGCTTTGCAGTCCACCTTAGAGAAGGGATGGGCTCTTACAGGACGGGAATCTGGGCTGATTCCTTTGCACTTTCCCTTCCCTGCCCTCCCCCTTTATGGTGCATTACTTTGTTAGCCCCATTTTACAGTTGGATCAGGTGGGTGTGAAGAGGTGATGGGATGTGTCCCAGGTCACACAGCTAGTCAGTAGAGGAGACAGGTTCAGAACCCAGTCTCCATGCACCCTGTGGCTTGCTCTAACCATTAGCAATATTGCTGCCTCCCTTAAGATAATTGCAATAGCATTGAGACGCGTGTCCCCTCCCTCACTTTCCCTCCCGAAATGAATATTCGCATTGTAAAACTACCAAATGTACCTTGTTTGCTGTGTTTTAAATGCAGCATTCCACGCTGCCGTGTTAGCTTCCTGAATCCTCCTCCTTTCTATTAACGGCCTGGGGCAGATCCCATGCTTCTAGTGGATTGAGTGTGGCCAGGATTGGTCCCTGGCAAACCTGGGGGGAAAGTGGATGTGTCAGATGAACATGACAGACCTGCACCACCTTCCTGCAGAGCTGTGGGCACACAGGAAAGGTTGAACGGTTAAAGCTGTGTGGTGGTGTGCTCATGAAGGTGTATGCAGCTATGCAAGGCTGTAAGTTGGAGTAAAACCTTTGCCTAGGCTTCATCCCATGTAAGAGACACAAGCAGAGGTGAAAGGAAGCGGGTGCACCCCCTGGTGCACAGCTGAGCAGTGGCAAGGGCAAGAGGACAGTACTTGTAAGGAATTTTAAGTTGCTTTCACCACTGGACACAAGACAGAACCTCAACCATTCCTCTTTGTGGTTGATATTATAGCAACACCTTCTCTATTGGTAGCATAGTAGCACTGTCTTTATCCATTGGTTATAACTGCAGAGAGAGACAGGGTACCTAGGCAATGCTATACCCTAATTTGCACAGAGCTGTAACATTACTCGATTTGCTGTCTCTTCATATTAGGCCTTTCAACCATATTGGGAATAAACCTTGGTGAGAAATCAATCATTGTTACTCTTACTGCCTTGATTTACTCCAAGTTTCCAGTGCAGGTTCCAGAAAGCAGGGAAAAGGGTTGTTTTAAAAAGCTTTGTCTGGCTGCAGACACACCCCTTTGAAAACACAATAGTGCAGAGAGAGAAAAGAGTTTAAAAACAAAATTCCAACCCAGCTCGGAAGGGAAATGTAGATTCACACTCCACTGACGTTGGTTTGTGTGTGAGCTTTAGAGATGCAGTTCAGAACCTGTGAACGAAAAACAAACAGTGGGATGCTGCCTGAGCAGGGGGTCTAAAAATGGAGCCAAAGATGTATCATCAATACAAAGTGACAATAGAAAACAAAGTTAGCGCCAAGATTCAACCCTGAAGTATTCTTCAGGCATGGTGTTGAAAGGTAGCAGGATTGTTAAGTGTAAAGAAGTGGCACAGGACATGCAGTGTGTTTCTGAGCCTGCCAGTATATTGTTGCACAATGCCAAGCATTTGTGCATATGTATAAAGCCTCAATTAATTACTTGCAGCAACAAAATACCATCCTTCCAGCTAAAACACCCAGCTTCTTGATGAAGGAGGCATATGCCAAGGCTCTGCTGGGAGTCTGATCTGTGAGAATAAATATGCAGTAAAAATAATTGAGGAAAAGGCTGGAGATGGGTGGAGATGGTTTTGTCAGAGCATGGAAACATTACATTAGTATCAGAGTAACGAATTTCAGCCTGGTTCATCTACAAAAGCACTTCAATAATCAAGATGCCAGCACAGTTGTGAGACATTGTCACTGCTTTACATTTTCTGTGGACTAAGGGCACTTTTTGTCCAGACCTGAATTAGAAATAAATATTGTAATAGGTGAGTTAAACCTCCCAGAAACCAGGGGATGTAAAAGCTGCCGTTTATTTGGGAATAAATGTGAGAAAAGCGAAGCTCCTTTATGGAGCCAGGTAGTTGAAACAATAGCAGCTGTTACGCAAAACCCAGGCACATACAGTAAAACCCAGGGTTTTACTGGGCATTGTTTTGTGAAGGTTTATATGTCTGTGCAAGAAAGGACAGAAAAGTTGAGAGGAAAAGAAAGCACCACAGCCACAGAAACATTGGTAGTGAGCCCCTGGGAAAAAGCTAAGAGAAGGAGATTTGGGGCTGACTGATGGCTAAGCATGAAGTTGTGAGCAAAGAAACAGCCTCCCACTGTTTGATTGCTGCTGTGTGTGGGGAAACAGGGCTTCGTGTATTCTTTGTAAATAAACAGCTTGTATCGAAGATGATGGAAGCTGGTATTAATTCCTCCTCCTAACCAAGACCTCTTGCAGCACCTAGTCCATCTCTGGGATGTAGACAGCTCCAGGAGGGGACCGACTACCTGGGGCTGAGCCAAAAGGCCAAGGCTGTTAAGACTGGGCTGGTGGACTGAAACAGCCAGACACCGCAGGGCAGAATCCTGGGTCAGTGCTTGGGCCTGGCGTAGGGCTTAGGGCAGGGGTGGGCAAATACCAGCCTGCGGGCCGGATCTGGTCCACCAGAGTTAGCTCCCGGTGTGTCCTCACTGGTATATTTACCTTCATGGCTACAGGTACCAGCGATCATAGCTCCCATTGGCTGTGTGGATCGCTGTTCCCGAACAGTGGGAGCTGCAGGAAGTGGTGTGCCAGTCTGTGCCACTTCATGCTGCTCCCATTGGCCAGAAATGGTGGTCCGTGGCCAATGGGAGCCGCAAACACAGGTACCTCAGCCGTGCAGAGAAATATAGCAGCAGTAACCCACCAGGGGCTAACTCTGGCTAACTCTGTCGCCGTGTTAGCTTAGGGGGCGCCTTGGCAGTGGAATCCCAGTGGCAGGCCTCAGTCCTGTTTGGAGCGTTCAGGTGCTACTGTAATGCAAATAATAAATCTTTCAAACTCTGTTGTTAAAAGCTTTGCAGGAGACCTCATATAGGATCCAGGTCTCCTGTCTCTCACACTGATGTAACTCCATCAGTGTAATTCCCACCCCTGACTGCTACTGGTGGGAGACCAGAATTAGGCCCATAGTAGGGTTGATCCACAGCTGGTGTAAACTGTCCTAGCTTCCTCGAAGCCAATAATAGAGAATGGGCCTGAGTCACAAAGTCTGGCTCCAGTCCTGAACTTCCCCAAGGTTTGAAGCTTTATTGACTATAGGTCTTGGTGAAACTAATCTGCATTTGCTAAGTGGGAAGAGATCCTGCCAGGTTCTAAGCAGTAAGCCGTAAATGGGACTTAAACCATAGTTGAAGTGGGTGAAGAGTACTCAGCAGCACCTCGTAAGCTCAGGACCTGCATTTTTAATTACCGTGTGCTGTTATTATGATGACTTGGCTCAAAGTAAAGAACAATTGCTCCTGTAGGGAAGAATGTTGCAATAGCTCCGTGACACGTTGTTTGTGTGTCAGATCCACGGACAGGGAAGAGGCAGAGGGGCAGTTGTCCCGGGGCCTGGCAATTCAAAAGGGCCTAGGGTTCTTGCTGCTGCTGCTGCCAGAGCTCCACACATTCCAGGCAGCACTAAGGGCTGAGGGTGGTGCACACCATACTCTTGGCAGCGCTGAGGGCTGGCTGCCCTTGGAGCCTCCCCACACACACACCTTGCCCAGGGGCCTATAGAAGCTGTCGGCTCCGCTGGTGTGTGTGTGATGCCTGTCCCTTCTGATCTGCTGAGCAGGTAGCTAACCTTTCTTTACCTGGGATGTAATGAACATCCTCGTATCTTGGTCCCAGATAACCATTTGCCTAAAGGTGCTCTTACATATCTACTATTTACTGGAGCAGTGGTTCCTAGTCTTTTTGAGCATACGGACCACTTTTCAATCTATTAAAATTTCACGGAGACCCCTGCTCCCTGTGGGAGAAGAGAAAAAAGAAGAGAAGAGGAAGAGAACAGTAAGGAGTGGGCCCGATCCTTATTTTAAAACTTTCCATGGACCCCCTGCAGTACTGTCGTGGACCACCAGGGGTCCACGGACCACAGATTGTGAACCACTGTACTAGAGCCAAATTATCCACAAACTAGCATGGTAACCCAAACACACGGCACCTCCGTAGGCATGTGGAAGAAGAAGACTGAAGCTGCACAAACCTTCCACAAACATCACATTGCTTATTTTGGTGTAAGAATTGTGCATTCTCACCACAGTCTCACTTTCAGTACTGAAAAAAACATGGAATTTTCTACTGCTTCACCCCAAATTATCCTGTGCAGCTGCCCTCGTCTTCCAGGTTTGACACAAGACATTCCTGCGCTTGTGGCCTGAAGCTTGCCTCACAGCTTCCGTGAAAACGTCAGACTTAAAATAGCACTGTTGTGCATGCATCAATCCACATTAATTTTTTTATAGGCTACCCCTGATCTGGCCATGTCTGAGGGCATGGGGCTGGCACAGATAAGTAGAATGAAATGCAAAGAAGGTTTTTCCGGTCACAAACACCTCAGCTACATAGGATCTTTCTACCATGAGGTAGACTGTAGATTCAAGGAAATAAGTTATATATAGTCTTATTCTCTGAGTCCATTGGAACCCATTTGGAGAAGGACATTTCTTTATGTACTAAAAGCGGAAATCTCCCTCTATATTTGCACTTATTTAATTTCTAGTTATGCTGATGGAAGATTGTGTTTTTAATTCATTTTTTGCTGGCACCAGATGCCCTGAGCACATGCCGAGGCCTACCTCAACACTTGTCATCTTTATCACCATGGTAACGAGATCCAGTCAGTTGTGGATTTAACCCTGCAGTACCCCTGTGATGAAGGAAGTACTGTCCCCTGTTTTAAGATGCGGCCAGGAGGCTTGCCCAAAATTACCAGTCTCTCTGCAAGTGCTTGGACTCAAGCCCTGATTGCTCGTCCAGTGTACTACCTACTGACTAGACCAGGGCTACTCAACACACAGCCCGTGGGCCACATGCGGCCTGTGGCCCGTTTGTTTGCGGCCCGCAGTGCGGTTTGGGTTTACGTAGGCTCAACACGCAGCCCACGGGTGGGAGCCAAAACAAAAAAGTAGTCAATATAATGGTCTTCTGTTGATATGTGTTTTAGTAGTTACATTCCTGGACTGTCATAGCTCATTTAAGTGCTGTAATATGGTTGGAAATTGGGTAAATATTGCATTTTATTAATATCAGCAGAACTGACTTAAATGGGGCTTGTATGTTGTGTAGTCTTTTCCGTCAGTATGAAAGAAGCTATTTGCATATATATTTGCATATGTATATACAACCACACTTAAGTTGCGGCCCTCGGCATGTGCTGTGAGTATCATTGTGGCCACTGGGCCTTCCAAAGTTGAGTAGCCCTGGACTAGACCATCTGCAAAGGCTGGAGGTGGCAAATACTAGAGTCCCTATGCCATCCAGGGAATCCCTCATGGTAGAGCTGCTTTCCTGTCCAGTTCAGGTGGCATTATGACCCCTGTCTGCTGCCTTCATGATGCAGAATAGCTGTCACGAAGCCAGGAGGTGACCCGTTGATTTCAGAGAATGTCAGGAGGATAAAGCAGGAGTGAGCGAGCGAGAGAAGGGAACTGCTGACAGCGTTGGACAGTTGACTCGGAGGTGATTCTCTGAAATGCTCCAATGCTATCTGACAGGCCTGGACTTTGACAGCAGAAGAGAGAGGGAAGATGTACAATGATTGTATTCTCAGTGTCGATGCAGCGTGAACTCTTGGGGATACAACTACTTCATTAGGCTGTGACATCCTCTTCTGCCACTTACTCCAGATGTGAGTCCAGACTTCTAGTTTAAGATGATCACTCAACTTTCTGACAATTCGGTTTCATTTAAGAACACTTTGGTCTTAGTTTCTTTGGGGATAATTTATTCCATTTGGCAGGGCAAGAAAAAAAGAACTTCTGTACTTAGTCTAGAGATGGAGAGCTAAGGGGGAGTTTCACCTGCACTCTGGTGTTTCACGTTTCATCCTGACATCTGACCTACCTACATTCTGCAGGTCAGTCTCTGTATTCTTATTAAAGATTCAAAACTGATGAATCTTTCTCTGACACATTATCTTGCTATGCCACATGTTAGGATAATAACAAAATGTGATTTTATTTATTCTTTGTGTTACAGTAGAGATCTGTTACCACCAGCCCCGCTGAACTAAGTGATATACAATCTAGGGATGTAAAATCCAGTTTAAAATGTTAACTGGTTAAACTATGTTTAACCAGTTAACAGGCCTCCACATTGTGCCATGGGCGAGGGACTGCTCTGGCCAGGCCGGGTGCAGGTTAACTGGTTATCCCAGTAAGCATGCTGGGTAAGGCAATGCTTACAGGGTAACTGGTTAACTGGTTAAACCTTTACATTCCTAATACAAACATATAGTAGAGATGCTCCCTACTTCTGGTAGTTTACAGGCCAAGGCCCCAATCCTGCAAAGATTTAAGGGCTTTTTTCCACTATGCTGGGGATTGATATCAAAGTGATTGATCCACCAGCCATTGATTTATTGTGTCTGTTTAGACACGATTAATCGATCTCTGAGCACTCTCCCATCGACGTTGATACTCCACCAGGATAAAAAGGATAGCCTGGATCGATAAGAGAGCAGCCCCCACTGACCTCACTGCACACAAGACACCATAGCTGAAGTCACATAGATTGGCTCCTATACCCCCACTGCTGATTTAATGTGCAAGGTCTGTATGTACGTCTTTACAGGACTGGGGTATTAGTAATCAATTAAGAGATTTTTAAGGAGAGACACCCTGATTCAAATCATACTGACATCAATCTCCAGTCTTTCCACTTACTCCTGTGGGCCTGAGGAGAGTATGTGTAGCGCATTTGAATATTGCTTTTCTTTCAGAAAGATAATTGTGGTATCTCCCTGCTGATTTGGGCCCCAATCCTGCACCTCTATAAGCAGAGATCCCACAGAAGGAGGTACAGCTTGGTCTGTTTGCAGGAGTCTGATTTCAGGATTCAACCCTTGGTTTGCGCTGATCTACAGGAGCATTCTGTGAGAACAAATCTTCAGTTCAGGCTCCGGGCGTGTTTTGTTTTACTACGACTGGATGGATGCCAAGCGCTTTCTCTAACTCATAGCCGCAAACGCACCTGACCTCAGGGCTGCACAAAGCACAGTGAATTAGGGGAATCATCCAAGAAGGAGACGTTCCTAGCAAGCAAGTTATATGTGCATTTGTACATGTAATTCAGAGAGTAAATTTCTACTTGTGGCATTAATCATTTTTGAGATTTGCTCTTCAACATTGCATTATATCAACACCTTTGGGCAGGAGAACTTTGGTTGCTCAACGAGAAGGGTTTCTCTGTAATTATTAATAATATTATCGACAGCAAGCAAGAAGACTGAGACTAAATTAGATACCAAGCAATGAAAATCACTTGGTCTCAAACAAGAGCTTTCCTTTCTGGTGTGTTGGAATTGCTAATGTAAAAAAAAAAACACATGTCATGCCTTTTTTGGGAGACCATGCAATGGAAGCAAAAAATGGCTTTTCAAAACATTTGATCTATGTCTTCCTATGCCATCTCACTTGGGTTACTAAATTTATGAAAATTGTTCATGAACATGTGTGTGTGACATGATTTATACTTCAACATCTGGGAGAGTTAGGTTTATATAAATCATTCAGTTACAAATTATTTAATGAAATCATATTTTATAAGATCCCAGAAATAAATGTACATGAAATTACTTCCATAGTGAGTTTCTTTGTGACAGAATGGTAAATGCAACAAAGGCAGGCTGCAGACAGGAAGTCTTATTACCAGAAACTCCCTTGAGAAGAGGAGGAGACTATCCTGAGAATATATGTATTGCGGAGTAATGGAAGCTTCTCTCTCCCGGCTCTGAGAGTATTATAATGAATAAATAAAGAACAAGAGGAACCATCCCCAGAAAACACAGGGCCAAATTGTTCCTCCGTACTACTCTTCTGATTGACTTCAGTGAGCCCGGTTGCTGAGTACTTATTCATGCGGGTGTCCAATTCCTATTAGGGATGTAAAGGTTTAACCAGTTAACCAGTAAGCCTCACCCTTAATAAGTGAGGCTTACTGGTTAAAGGTAACTAATTGGGGCTGGAGCAGCTACCCACCTGCTATGGGTAGGGGACTGCTCCAGCCTCTCAGGGGGCCTGGTGCAGATGCTCCAGCTGGGCTGGCATGTTCCCCCCACCCCCATTCGGCTCCCCCCTTTAATCAGTTAACCGGTTAAACAATATGTTTAACTGGTTAGCCAATTAAACAGGAGCTTACATCCCTGATTGCTATCCATGGGAATCCTCCAGTGAGTAATTGCTCACCAATGTGAGTAAAGGGCCCATAGCAAATTCCCGGCTAAATACTAGTCAGAATAATCTTTGTTCTATTCTCAGTAGTTATTCCTCTCCTGTTATAAATTTGTCATCTGAAGGGCAAGATTTCCATTTAAAATACATGGTAGAACCAGGTCAAACATGAGCGAGTCACTTTCTACCTGACTGGTAACCTGACAGTTCATATAGTTCAGTTCCTGTGCATTATCCAACTAGACAATTTTCTCTTGGGAGAGCAGAGAATTTGGAACTATTTAAAGGAGAGGCAGAGAGGTATATTCAAACAGAGACAAGGGAATTCTCTTCCTCTGTACCCATAGAGGGGGGAAATTAAATTAATAGGGAAAGCATGACTTGTTTGACTGTAAATGTGGGGATTATTACTAATTGCAGGAGTAATTCCTCGATAATGATGTTGTAATGATTCAGTCTGCTACAAGCTGCAGTGCTGTCATTACGCCATTACTCAAACAGAAATCCATGGGGAAACTCAGTAGGGTGAACAGTGATTGAAAGTTGCACATTAAAGCAATTATCCTCAATCTTAAATTTAAAGATGAGCATGATGTGTATCTAATGTTCCCTGGGTTTCTTAAAGCTGTTCTTTCACACATATATATTTTGTCCATGTTAGTGCCTGGATATTTTGGAGCAGTTAATTGTTCAGGGCGTATTTAAGGATATTACAGCCCTAAAGCATTTTAGTATCAATAGAACTGTGGAAATCCAAAAATAAGCTGCACAGTTGTCTAGATCCCTGGGGATAGGGAAGAATAGAGTACTCCTTAACCAGGATAGAGCACTCCTTAGCCAGTGGGTGAGAACCTACTTCTGAAGGTTTTCAGCTTACCGTTCCTAATTATGGTAGTATTTCAGCTTTGCAGCTGAAATACACTAGAGTGAGATCAGAAATGTTGCATGTGGCCAAGCAATATTTATTGAGGCCTCTTTTGGTTTGTGTATTTAATCTGGAGGAGGAGAAGGGACCCTGGTTTTGTGATTAAAGTGCAGGAGTAGGAGCCAGGGCATTGGGATTGCATATAGACTTCCTGTATGATCTTGGGTACACCTCTGCATCCCGAATCTCTGCTCAAGAGCTAGTGCTGGAAAAGTTGTAAAGAGGGGAAGATCAGATACATTCCCATTGACATTCCATTGAGTCTAATTCCACCACAGATGACTGGGACCCATTTGGTCACATGTTTCTCCCAGATTGATTCCAAATTTGTAGATTTTAGGGCCAGAAGGAACCATTAGCTCATCAAGCCTGACTTCCAGTATAACAAAGGCCATAGAATTTCATCCATTTATTCCTGTATTGAGCCCCACTGTGAGAAAATGAGAAACCCCTCCTGGTCTGCCTAGACCTCACATGCCTTATCAAAGTACATCTTAATTATGCCATATTCATATTACAATAATATTACCATGAAGAAGATGGGATTTAGTGTCACACTCTCCTCCTCTGCATGACTGTAAATTTAATCTGCAGTCTCTGCACAAACAGCACCCCACTGAAGTTGGATTGCTCGGAAGTAGGGTCCTTGTATCACACTGTCACCAATAGCACATAAAGAAAGCAGGCACCCAATGCAATTGATTAAATCAATGAGTTTTGCCCACATGAGGACCTGACAAAACAGCTAGTTTTACTGGAATATGACTACATGGATCCCCACTAGAAAGGCTCCAATCCTGCCAATGCTTACACACATGCTTAACTTCATACAGGAGCTGCCCCAATGACTTCAAAGAAACTGCTGCTGTGCTTAATGTTAAGCAAGTGCATAAGTGTTTGCAAGCTCAGGGCCTTGGTGACCAGCATGCTTAACTAGTCCCAACTAACTGAAGTAGGTTACTCGGTTGGAAGCTACCTTGACTACAATGCACATTTTCTTTCCTGTTTGTCTGATGACCATTTCTGTTGTCTAAAAGGAAAATGATTAATGTAAAAAAACTTATTTATGGTATTTCGAGGTAATCCAGAGAAAAACCTCACACTCAGTGCTTGCCGATCTGCACAAGGCATTGCATTTTTCGGGTATGGTCTATTTCAACTTGGAATTTATTTCCTGAGGCAGAGTGTTAGCTTTAGCAACCCCACTTCTACAGGCTGTGCCATGCATTTATTTTCTCATTACCGTCTACTTTCTATTGTATATTTTGAATAAAGGTAACATTGAAGTGCAGAACTGCAGGAAGAATTTGTGATGCCATTTCAAAGGTGCATGCACAATTGAGCAGCAAACATCCCAAGAAACACTGCAAACAAGATCATTCTCCCTGGGCTATACAGGGTGAGAAAAGAAAATGTTAAGACATGCTATGTGTGGGTAATGTCTGTTGTGACAAGCTCTCTCAGATACTGAGTGGATTGTTTGTCAGCTCCTCACTGTCATTCTCCAAAATAGAAGAGACTCAACAATTTGCATTTTACTTGGCTTTGATAAAAATTTAGATTACTTTTGAAGCAAAAGATGCTACTTCTGCTAAAATTGAAAGTTCCAGGGAGCAAGTTTAAACTTTCCATGGAAACACCCGTAATATATTAATAATACTTAGTATTTCAATAGGATGCAAGAACATTAGTACTTGCGACATCTGTAAAAAAGATGATCATGATGATATCACCACTTCACAGCTGGAGAAGCAGGTTGCCAAAGTGGCACAACACACCAGGGAAGCAGGATCGTCTTGTGGTTGAGAGACTGGAGTGAGATGCAAAAGACCTAGGTTTATGCCCTGCCTCTTCTACAAATTTCTCATGTGACCTTGGGAAAATCACGTAGGGTATGTTTACACAGTAGGGTTAAAGTTGAAGTAAGATACGCAACTTCAGCCATGTCAGCTGCGTAGTTTAAATCAAAATAGCTTAACTCGGCTTTAGGTGCTGTCTACACAGCAGGAAGTCGAAGGAAGACCACTCTTCCTTCGACTTCCCTGACTCCTTGTGAAATGAGGGTTACAGGAATTGGAGTAAGAAGTCCTCCAGCTTGACATTATTTTGAAATAAAGGCTTGTAGTGTAGATGTGCACTATGTTATTTCAGAGTTATTCCAAAATAATGCTACTGTGTAGACATCCCCCAAATGTCTCTGTGCTTCAGTTTTTCACTTGTAAATTGGAATTGATACTATTTCCTTTGTCTATCATGTTTATTTAGATTGTAGGTTCTTTGGGGCAAGGACTGTCTCTCCTTGTATGTGGGCGCAGCAGTTTGTCCACCTACATATGGAACCTCTAGGCACTACAGTAATATAAATAATAAATTGTGACTTGTCCATCACCACTGGACGAGTTGATCAAAGGGTTGGCATTAGACCCTTCTTCCCAGTCTTATGCTTGTCCGTATTTCCCAAACACATAACTAGATAGTAGAGGACTAGTCCCAACCTTAACTCTGACTAGCTCTGTGGACATGACTGATGTGCTACAGCTTAGGACTGAGAATGATGTATATCACAGCCCTGAAACTGCAAGAGGAACTCAGAGTAGGTGAAAGCATATTACTTGCAGAGTTGGAAATTGGGAAAGAAGGGGCTATAATGGGGTTCTTTGAAGACTCAGAACTTTACAGATGAGCCCCTGACCTCTGAGGCACTAGGATCCATTGATTAGGGCCTGGACTTTATTTCCTTTGTATTATGAAAAATGCCATAATATCTGTGATGACCACATGGGTATGTCTTCATTACAGGCTGAACCGATGGGCAGTGATCAATCCAGCAGTGGTTGATTTACATGTCTGGCATGATAAATCGAACGCCGAGAACTCTCCCATTGACTCTGCCAAAAATGAGAAGAATAAGCGGAGTCAATGAGAAAGTATCATCTGTCGACTCACCATGGTGAAACTACTGTGGTAAGTAGATCTAAGTACGTCAACTTCAGCTACGTTCTTCACCTAACTGAAATTGTGTAACTTAGGCCAACAACCCGTGGTAGTATAGACAAGGGTGAAAATACTGAAAAGTGGCCATGTCTAGCAGCACAGCATGACCTGACAGCAAGATGGGGCAGTCAAATTATACTGATTCAGACAGAAGAGTGATCCCCGCTAAACTGCCACTACTTCCTGCAATGCTTATCTTAGATCTGTCATCTCAGGACTGATTTGTCCCAAACTTGTTTAGCTGCCTATGAGATTACAGCTCAAGGTGATATACTAATGTAATCGTTACAGCTTAATGTTCGGTGTTCACATGTGATTTCATGCTCAGCACCAGAGCTAGAAAGAGAAGCCCAAATGATGAATTAGGAAAATAAAACATGGTTTTGGCCGTTTGTGAAACTTTTCATGTATTTTAACAGCTGGAATGATGTGAAGGACGTGGTGTGCTAAGCGTCACAGTCTATACAAACAAACTTCTTAAATTCCTTCTGCCAGAAAAAGGCGAGAGTGACGCTTGGGGAATTCCAGAGAGAGAAAATAATTGAGCTGCCCAAAGCAGCTGGATTATGGCTCTCCCTTAACCATATATGAATGTTATAATTATTGACCATTTCAGTATATTCTTCTGATGAAGGGGAATGAAGAGGAAACAAAGGTAGTAAGATTTTTTTTTCTAATAAGATCTCTGTGTTAGTGAACATTAGGACTCCGACCTCTGAGGTGCCGAAAGCCAAAAAAGCTTCAATGAAAACTGAGGGCACTCAGCACCTTGCAGGCCTGGACTCAAAAAGAATGAACATATAGAAGGAGAATTATTCTGTATTATTGATTTTATGGTTGCCCCACAGTGCAAGGCATCATCCAAACACATAACAAAAAGATAATCCCTACCTTCCTTCACACTGATCCCTGAACTTCCTACTTAACTACAACCCCCCCAGCTGAACTGATGAGCTCTGTCATTACATGTGATCTGTCTTCACTCTTAAAACTTGATTTTTTTGGTATAATTGTATGAGCTTTAATTTTTCCTGGAAGCATGATCAACTGCTCCTAATGATGAAAGGAAAGAAATAATTCCACATTTGTCTGGTTACATTCACAATGTAATTAAACAACTTCACTCAGTAATTCCTAAATGAGACATGCAGGGAGGGGTTTGAATCACATCGTGAAGCTAAGAATGACTTGGAAAAGATACTTGCAACTTGAGTAGATTGATGATACAGTGAAATGGACATTTTGTTATGTGGAAGTCCTCTTTCCCACCAAACAACTCTCTTTCAGTTGCCATTTTTAGCTTAAAAGTACTAATATATATTAGAGATGGACTTTCACAGTGGAAGAACTAGACTGGACCTTAATTTCTCTAACAAATATTAGAATGATTTGCTTTGCTGTATTCTCTGTGAGCTCTGTGCTATTCTTGAAGAGTGTGTATGGAGAGTCCTCTTCACAGTTTAGTTTCTCCTCTTTTTTTTTTTTTTTTTTTTGGCCCTGTTGTGATGTCTGAATCTTGCTTACAAGGAACATCTATCTGTTTCCACAAAAAATAGCTGAAGTCTGCTCTTTAGCACTGGACTTATTGCAACTTCAAATACATAAAATAAGAGGGACCAAGAAAGAGTGGGCCATATCATAATATAATGGTCCTGGAGCCATAGATTTCATGGTCAAGAGCAGGGATAGAACTCAAGACTTCCATCTCAGACTCCTCCCATGTGACTTCTCCATTTCATCTCAGTGTCATTAACTGTAGAAGTAAAAGGGGTATGTCTACTATAGAGGGTGATACTATCTCGTACACTTGAATAGATCTGATGTGCCACCCACTAAAAGGCAGTGGAAGGTACAAATTAGTGAAGACCTTACAGTACCTTTTTATAGCTGGCAAGTGCCATAAGAAAAATCCAAGAACAAATTCCAGAAGGTCAAATATTCTCCCTCTCTCTCCATCACCTTTCAGTGCCATCATGCCATTGTTCAGACTTTCCCTGTCTCCTCTGTGTGTAACACAATCTCACTTTCAGCACTCATAGGGGGTTTGTTTGATTGTTTAGTCATCTGAAGCATCCATTGCAACAATCAGCAGACCTTGGGAACTGAGGGATGCTGACAGGCCAAGAACCTGGTGAGATTGTTACACATAGTAGCTTTATAAAAGAAGTAGGAACCCAAATATGGAGGTTGTCACAAGGTCAAAACTTTCTTAACAATTGACACTTCTGCAAGTGACCAATTGGGACATGCGAGAGACAAAGTGGGTGAGGTAATATCTTTTACTGGACCGTGAGAGACACAAGCTTTCAAGCTTATACAGAGTTCTTTTATCCATTGATTTTTCCCCCCCTGCGTTGTGGAATATTCAAGGCAGGGAGACACACAGTTACCCATATTTGCCATTGCACCAGTCTGATGTCATTTTCAAAACAAACCACTCCCCTGTTCTGTCACTGATCACCACAACTATCAGGCTAACTGATCTTGTTACAAGATTAGGAAGTTTAACCCTGACATTTGGTTTCCTTTTGAATAGTGATGATTTATAGCTGGCAGACATTGACTCCTGGTTGGTTAATCAAATAATCATATTTAATCTGACTAGCACATCAAACACATCTTAAATAATGCAGGGAGGAGGAATGATTTATTTAGGAGAAAAAAAATTGAATGAAGCCTAAATAATTCCTTCTATTTTTGAAGAAATAATAATTCTGTCCTCCCCTTAAAAGGAATTTGTTCCAATCCCCTCACATTTGCTTGTTTGTAAAGTCAGAGGGGAATAAAAGGTTGCTGAAGGCAGCATACAAAAGCAAAACCAATCAAATCTTGCCAAGTTATTATTTTGTGGGCTTTCGGTCAGGTGTATAACGATATTACACTTGCTCCATTGTCACTTGTATCTGCCATTCGGACATGTGTGCCACATTCACAAACATAACTTCACTGAACAACTGTCCTGGGGTGGATTAGCCCCTCATTTAAAAACTGACCAGAAATTTTTAAAAAGAGAAGGCTGAAAAGGAGAATGTCTTTGGCTTGCCATTTGTTCAGTCATTTCATCTTCCGCTGAAAGATTTCACAGCATGGGCAGTCACATTGTGGAACTTAAACCATAAATCCTTTTCCCTTCTCTTTGCCTTGGGATGGATCAGCCAGTTTAATGAAATGCAACCAGTAGAGGAAACTCAAACTCTTCCTCAAACCAACCCTTAAAGATGACTAAAGGGATATCTTTTATCACTGGATTTGCATTTCTTAAGACATGGGGAGGCATGTTGTTGTGTATTGGGTTGTTGTAGATATAGATCTTGTTGTTATAGTAACTGAGTTAGGTCACTAGGGGTCAGCCCAGCCAGTTTGGGCTAGTTCTAGTTACTTCTGTGTTATGGAATAAATGGACACTTGCAACTGCTCAAGCTCTCTGTGTTTCCAGTGATATCTTTCTAAACTGTGGAACTCCAAACAAAATAACGCATGTGACAATAAGGAGAGTGGACAACATGAAACCTGAGACCTCAGGCTTTCTTTGCAATATTGAAAAATACTTGGGTGAGTCCTAGGCATTTCGAAACTAGTACACCCAGCCCTATATGTAATTTCCCCCCTAAATCTGAGATGCACATCTGATTTTTTTAGAGAACAAGATAGACATTACCAAAGGTTCACATAGCTTGTAACATATGTACAGCTTAAATTCAGTGTCATTGAAAAGGTTAGTGGAAGTGGGGACAGCTTCAAAGCTGAAGTATACAAAATTATAACAATGGAATTACACCCAGGATGAGTTTGGCCCCTTTACTCTGGGAGACAGGATTTAGCTAAGGATGATTTGTGTGCACTGAACTGTATTTACTATCTCCTGGTCCAACGCATTAAACAGTCTAAAACTACATCTATTGTAGTTGCATTGTTCCTTGTGATGATTCACCTTCCCTCCACACATATTAATCATCTGCAGATTTCTAGATCTTGTGTTGTATACCCTTGTTCAGTTCATTTTATGGTTTAAAATGTGAGTTGGAACTTTAATGGAAAAAGCACAAACATTATTTCATTACACTTACTTTGGGCCTGGAAGTGCATTTTCCCGCTAAGCCGTAACTTGTCTGGCATAGCCACGTTTTACCTGCTTTGCTGTTGTCATACATCAAAGATACTTGCAGGGTGCAGAGGAAACACAGGGCATGCACTGGCAAATTTATCTGTGAAATGCCAAGGGCCAAATTCTCCCCTCAGACTATATGCATGGCTCCTCTTTGTTCTGATATTCACCTGAGGGAAGAATTTAAGCTTTAACTGTGGGGTTCTTTTTCAGTATTTATTATAGGAAATAGAAGCACTTGCAGTATAAATGACATTTTAAAAGCAGCTGTTGGCAAAGGGACATTTCTAATTTCATATTATAATTCTTTTATGGAAAATTAAAGTTAATCCTTATTAGAGGCATACACTATTATTTAGTAGCTAGAGATCCCAGCTGAAATCCAGGATCCCCGTGTGCTAGGCTCTGTGCATACACAGAAAAAGAGACAGTCCCTTATTGTTACAGCTAGTCAGAAAAAAAAAACCCAGTGACACTTTTTTTCATTAGTTTGCTGATTTAATCAGAACGGAAACGTTTCCATGAAATATTTCGATTCTGACAAACACAAGACAGAATTAGACAAGGGTCCATGGGTGCTGGGTGAAGATAGGGCTAGAGGAGGCAAGCTCCCAGCCCCACCCCTTCTGCTCATGCCTTGCTCCCCAGCACCAAGGGGAGGAGGAACGGCGTGCGGTCCCAACCTCCCCAGCCCTGGAGTATGGGAAGGACAGGAGCTGGGGGCAGCAACACTCCGCCCCTAGTACTCTTACAGTAGGCATTCTGGGGGGCAGTGTGGGCGGGGCCATGCCTGGCAGAAGGCAGTGCCTTCCCCCATCTGTGATACCCACTACCCTTGCAAGGGTCTCATGGAAACCTGCCTGGTTCCCTATCAGTTCACTTGCCCCGGTCCTCCACAGCCTAGGTTTTCTGCCTCCAAAAAGACTCTGGGGCAACTGACCATGCAGATTTCCCTACAGCCAGGGATCCAAAGCTTTCCAAGCATGCAGCTCTGGAGTAGGCAGGCAGACGCCCCAGAGCTGGAGACCTGAGGGCTTCCAGAGAAACCTACCATGCAAACTATTTTGGAGTAAGGGTCAATGTTCCCTCTAACCTTTTCCATCCATGTGTGGAATATTTCTATGTGCACCAAGGCCTGTGTGAATGTGCACCACCAGAAGAAACACAAACCTTACTTGGGTGCTATGCTAATTAGCTGGGCAGCATTGGAATCTCTCCTGAGTGGCTGCACCAGCACCCAGCGTAAAGGGATCACTGGTCAGAGCTCTTTGACACCAGGGACAGCTGGCTCCTGGAGGTTGCTTGACTCCCACCAGTCAGACCGCTGGGGGAGGTGCTTTTCTGGGCACCAGGGGAGTTTTAGTCTCACCGGGCAGATTGCAGCTGACTCAACACTTCTGAACTTCTAGGCTCCCCTGAGCCTGCAACGTGGGTTGAAGCAGTGCCAGGGATGCGAGCTCCCCATCGGTGGTCCAGACCACGAGGATGTCTTTGGCAGAGGCTGGAACTGAACTTGGCCTTCCCCAACCCAGTCTAGTGTGTTAATTTTGCTTCTAGGGGTATGTTGACACAGCGATGGAATACCCACGGCTGGCTTGTGTCATCTGACTTGGGCTCAGGGGGGGCCAGGCTACAGAGCTGGAGCCTGTGCTCTGGGACCCCACGATGGGCAAGAGGCCAGGTTCCAGCTCAAGCCCAAATATCTCCATTGCAACTGGCTAGCCCTGCAGCCCCAGCCCGAGTCAGCGAGCACAAGCCATGCCGGCTGGTTAGCTGCCGTGCAGGCATTCATTCCCTATGTGATACAAAACAGTCTCTGTTTAGCTCTGGCCTATTTACAGATGAAAAGCAGGCTCGCCGATGGGAGGAGGGGCAAAGGGGTAGTTGTTCCAGGGTCTAATGATTACAAAGAGCTCGGCGCTCCCAGCTGCCACCACCACTATCACAGGTGTGGCGGCAGCTGGAGCCACAGGGCCTTTAAATCGCCTCTGGAGCATTGCACGGTCCCAGTGGCTCTGAGGGCAGGGGTAGGGATGGTGCTGAGAGCCAGCCCTGCCCCTTCCATCCAAAGCCCTGCCCCTTCCAGGAACGCAGATCCGTCCCCCCCTTCCCCCAAGGGCCTGGCAAATCCGCCAGCCTCCCATCCCCCCTCATTAAAAGCAAAGATCTTGTCAGAAAATCACTCTGAAACAACATCAATAGCAGTAGAGTAAGGTATTAATTATTGGCTGGTTTGGGTGGGGGGATTGGTTGCTTTTGTTTTTTAAATCTTCCTGCTTTAGAAAACTGGCCAAAAAATACTTTTCAAAGGAGGACACTTTCTGTCATGTTGACTGTCTTGGTTGTTCAGTAATCAGACTGCAGAGAATAATTTTCCCTTAAAGTTACTTTGACTCTTTCTCTGTCCCTTCCCTGTAATTTACTAATGAATTTCAACTCAAGTGCAGTTAAAATGTAAGAATTTGACTAGGGAGTGGATTGAAAGTCATTGTTTGTCTCCTTCCTGTTCCATCTCTAGGCACTTGTTAGAAAGCTTTTGAAGGCCCTGAAGTGTTGGGAAGCTGAAAGCTTGTTAAGAGAGCAGAGGCTGCAGTTTGAGGAGCAAGGCAAAGAAGAAAGTGAGGCAGGAATCTGAAGAACCGTCCTTTCTGAGGCAGATGAAAAACATTTTGAAGGGGAAAAAATATAAATTTGCTGCTCACTTTTTTGTGGCAGGCTTTGAAATCAAAGGGGCTGGGAAAAATGCAAGTTTGGCAGCACCTGGCTATCATCTGCATCTATGCATGTGGGGCAGAATGGGTGAAAGCTGAGTGCGCTGGTACAGAGCTGAGTCCAGGCAGTGAAAGGAAGAGGAAATAGAGAGGGAAAATTGTGCACAGTTCAAACGGAAGACCCAGAACTCGGGTGTGCCAGCAATCCACTGCTTAGGAAACTATGTGTAACCCACACACCTTCTGGGTGTGGTGCACTGTCCCTCCTGGAGAGAGAATAATGAGTCTGCTCTCCAGCCTTAGCTGAGAGCCAGCTGGCTTTTAGCTCATGCAGTAGAGATTCATACCCAAGGTCCCAGGTTTGGTTCCGCCTGTTAGTATTTCATATGCACTGATGCTGGTAAGCTCACCAGAGTACCTGTGTCTGCCTTGCTTGGAGAAGGCAATTGGAGATGGTGGCAAAGCAATTTTAGTATCTAGAGCAGTGGTCTCCAACCTTTTTAAGCACAAGATCACTTTTTCAATTTAAGTGCAATGTAAGATCTACCTCAAATCCAAATACCCTTGCCCTGTTCCTTTCATGCCCCTTCTCCAAGGCCCTGACCCTGCTCACTCGGTCCTCCCTTCCACATTCTCCCTTCCTTTCACCAGGAAGGGGCAGAGGGTTGGGGCTCTGGTCTTGGGCTAAGGGATTTGGTGTGTGAGGGGGGCTCTGAGCTGAGTCAGGGGCAAGGAGTTGGGGTGCTAGAGGGGGAGGGGTGTTCAGGATACAGGCTCTGTAAAGGAGTTTGGATCTAGGGGGCTCAGGGCTAGGGCAGAGGTTTGGGGTGCAGGAGGGGGTTCTTGACTGGGGCATGAGTTTGGAGCAGGCTCTAGATAGACACTGCTTACCTCAGGTGGCTCCTGGGTGGTGGTGCAGTGGGGCTGAGGCAGGATCACCCATGCCCTGGCCCTGCACTGCTCTCAAAAGCAGCCAGAAAACTCCCCCCATTCCAAGCCCTGTTGTGTCCCCACCTTTTCTGTGGAGATAGAATATAGGTGGAAGAGGGGGCATCCTGACATCTGCACCCCCTCCTCTGCTTGTCCTGCCCTGCCCAGCGAGCAGAAGGCTCCCGAGGGATGCAGCTCCAAGGCAAAGGGCAGGAGACAAGCAGCAGTGGGGGGAGGGGTAGCTGAAGTGCCGGCACTTGATAGCTTCTTGGCAAAACCAGGCAAGATCACCTGTCAGAGTCTCCAAGATCTACAGGTAGATCCCGATCTACTGGTTGGTGACCACTGATCTAGAGTTTTGAGATCTCCTGGGTCCATTTCATCCTGGCTGTGGCAGGAAGACTGAACTCTCCCCCAGCAATGCATGGAAGTTAGGTACTGTCCTGAAGAGAAGAAAAGATTGTTTAAAAATGGTAAAATAACGAGGCGTCTTTGACTCATTAAAGACTAACACATTTATTTGGGCATAAGCTTTCGTGAGTTGGAGCCCACTTCTTTCATCTGACAAAGTGGGCTCCAACCCACGAAAGCTCACGCCCAAGTAAATGTGTTCGTCTTTAACGTGCCACAGGACTCTTTGTGTTTTTAGTGAAACAGACTAACACGGCTACCCCACTGAAACTTTAAAATGTTAAAAGCAATGAGTAGTCCTCTAGCACCTTAGAGACCAAACTATAAATATACAGTATCATGAGTTTTCGTAGGCAAAACCCACTGTTCATCTGAAGAAGTGGGTTTTGTCCAAAAAAGCTCATGGTACTCCTTCTCTATTTTTGTTAGTCTCTAAGGCTGTGGTTCTCAACTGGTGGTCCATGGTGACTTTTTTGGTGGTCCACAGGAACATTGTCCAAAGTCACACGGCGTGAGCAGGTGCCACCGTTAGGCTGTTTTACGTCGTGTTCACAAGCACGCGGCACGTCATCCATAGCGTCACCTAGGACGCAACCGCATTGTGTTGCCATTTCAGGGGATAGAAATTGTGTCCCTGGCCTCTGTTTGTCAGAGGCTGGAGAAGGATGGCAGGAGACAAATCACTTGATCATTGTCTTCGGCCCACCCTGGGGCACCTGGTGCTGGCCACTGTCAGCAGACAGGCTACTGGGCTAGATGGACGTTTGGTCTGACCCAGTACGGCCATTCTTATGTTCTTATGTTCTTATGCCAGTAACTTCCGTCTGAGGCTCTGAGCGTCGGTGTAGCTGCCGCCGTCATGCTGAGCGGTTGCTGTGTCGTTCGTCCTGTGCTACATATGCTGGAGGTGGTCCACGAAAATTTTTTGATTGGCCTGGTGGTCCGTGGACTGAAACAAGTTGAGAACCACTGCTCTAAGGGTACCTCTAGACTGCGGCGCTATTTCAGAGGTATCCCGAAATAGCTATTTCACGTCTTTTTAACCAGCCCATTATTTCAAAATCTGTTTTGAAATAACAGGCTCGCTATTCTGACATCCCTGTAGCCCTCATTCCACGAGGGTTAAGGGACATTTCGGAATAGTGGTTTATTTCAAAATTAGATTGAAATAAGATACGCAATTTGCATAGCTCAGATTGCATATCTTATTTCAACCTATGGAGGCAGTGTAGATGTTTTGGAGTTATGCACTGTCTACACAAGAAGCCTGTTATTTTGAAATAAATTCGAAATAACAAGCTTCTTACTCCGGCTTCCTGTAATCCTCGTTGCACGAGGATTAAGGAAGTCAGCAGAATAGTGATTTATTTCAAAATAAGTGCTGTGTAGACCATGCCAAATTTTGAAATAAGCTATTCTGAAATAAGCTACACAATTTGCGTAGCTCATATTGCGTAGCTTATTTCGAGGTACACCCTGCTGTGTAGACATACCCTAAGGTGCTACTTGGTTTTTAAGTACAGACTTAACACTGCTACCCCACTGAGACTTTAAAATGTTAGGCAACCTGAGAAACACCACTTAGCACCTAGTGCAGACATAGTTTTAACACCTTTACAATCACATTAACCAGCAGTTGTAACCTCAGGAGTCTAGCTAGAAAATTATGGCCTTTGTGCCGTTAATAAGCTTGCTCTAGTGCTGAGAATGGCTAGATGAACCAGCAGAGTGCATCCAGCCATCTCTTTTTCCAGTTCTGTGGAAGGCCTTAAGACAGTGAATTAAGTCAAGAAGATTTTAACGTGTGGCTCTTTTTCATAGTACTATGAGCTGTAGGCCAAATCCTCCGTGGTAGCAAATGGAACTATCCTTTGCTCAGGGGCGGCCCGTGAGCCTAGGCAAACTAGGGAGTTGCCTAGGGTGCCGCTGGCCCGGGCGCCCGATGACATCATGGGGCGCCGGGGTGCCCCGTGATTATGTCATGGCCATTGATGGCCATGCAGGCGGGGGCGCTGATCGTGCCTTCCACCTGGGGCGCCAGCTGCCGCAGCCGGCCTCAGGCCACTCCTGCCTTTGCTATAACAGCTGGGCTATGCTAGGGGTATAAAATCCTGTTTAATAAGTTAACTGGTTAAATGTTAAGTCTAATGGGTTAACTGATTAAATGAGGGTGGGCGGAGGGGGCCACTCAAGCCTGGCTGGGCTGGAATGCTCTGCTCTCCCCTTCCCCCTGCCCTGTGACTGGGCTGGAGTGGTCTCTCCTGCCATGGGCAGGGGCTCTTCCAGTCTGGATGTTTCCGGTACCACGTGGGGCTGCCAGCTCCCAGCCTGTGTGGGGCCAGAAGTGGCAGCTCCATGCAGAAGCAGCTCCTATAAAATAGCAGTGGCTTCTGGAAGCAGGCAGGAGGCTACTCCCCATTAATGGTGATGCTTACCAGGCAACCAGTTACCCATTAACATCCCTAGTCTATACCTGGTCTAGTATTTTCATACCCACTGCCATCCAGGAAACACACCCTCCTGGAAGAGCCTAACCATCTTTCTCTTTAGGTTACAAGACATTTTTATTATTAATGTCCTAAACATTTCAAATATTTAAACAAGATTCCATGATGTACTATGAATCTACTGAGAAGTGGACCATAGTAAACCACGTGCAGTTACATTTTCCAGGCTTTGATCATAATGAGGATGAAACTTCATAACCATTCAGATCAGTATGTCACATTACATTGGGCAACCGAATATTTGGGCATAACCAGACCTGACATCTTTCAACGGTGCATCTGAATCAGGAAATAACAATAATGAAAAAGGAACAAGGAGTCTTTAAAGACAAACAAATTTATTAGGATATTAAAGCATAAGCTTTTGTGAGCTACAACTCACAGAGAGAGAAAGAGAGAGAGAGAGACATGGGAATGTAACATCAGTACTAATTAAATCAGAATGGATATAGCTAATTTCTAACAGTTGTGAGGAGGCCAGAGTATCTGAATGGGAAATTACCTATTGTAATGTGAGAACCACTCCATGTGTTTATTTAGACCAGTGGTGGAGAATCTAAGGCCCAGGGGCTGGATGTGGTCCCTGGGTTGTCTGGATCTGGCCCCCGAGGCTTAGGACTTCCCCCAGCATTGGGGAGCCCATGCTGGCATTGCAGCTCCCCTTTCTCTCCCCCCCCCCCCCACCTCCCTGCACTGCCTCCCTGCAGCCCCTGGCTCCCGACTGATTTTTCTGTGGGTCAGCAGCCCCTACCCAAAAAACGTTCCCCACCCCTAATTTAGACCTTGGTTCAGGGCATCAAATTTGTATATGAATTCCGGCTCAGCAATTTCTCTCCGCAGTCTGGTTTTGAAGTTTTTCTGTCTGGCAACTTGCAAGCCCAAAACTGTGCCCAGGGCAGCTAAAGTACTCCCCCCACTGGCCTTTGGATGTTGCCATGCTTAATGTCTGATTTGTGTCTATTTATTCTTTTGAGTAGACAGTCCGGTTTGTCCAATGTACATGGCAGAGGGACATGGTTGGCACACGATGGCATATATTACATTGGTTAATGAGCCTTTGATGGTATGGCTGATGTGGTTAGGAAAAAGGAGGTTACTAAACAATGAAATCGTACACAATATGCCTACAGATAGAACAGGTCTTTGTCCAAGAAGATGAGTCGGAGAAGGCAGCAGGTATTTCTTTTGTGGGCTCACTTCAGGGAGCATTCAGAAAACAAGACTGATGACCTTATTCCTGGAACCCCATTCAGGAAGGCTGTATTTTCATAATTCTGCCTGCTTGCTTTGGGGGGAAGGACGCCCCTATATACATGTGCAACAGGGAACAATAAGCACAGTCCCAGGGCAAAATGCTGTCTCTGGAGTCATGAGCATGGAGCCTCTGGCTGGCATTTCATTTGAACTGCAGCATGAGGATAAAGATCAGCTGCAAGTTTTCCCTGCCAGTCATTTCAAACGACAAGCCAGTTCTGTTTGTCTAGAAAGAAATATACAAGCACAAGCAATTGTTACAGCCTGGTGGGGTTGCTTTTAGAAAGGAGAGGGCCAGATTCACTGATGACGAAAAGGACATTGCTGCTTGCACCCTGGGAGGGAAAGCATGCACTGTGTCTGCAGCCTTAGTGTGTCTTTACACAGCACCATTATTTCGGAATAATTGACGCTATTTTGAAATAACATTGCGAGTGTCTACACAGCAATTCCATTATTTCAAAATAATTTCGAAATATCAGACGGCTTATTCCAACTTCTGTAAACCTCATTCCACGAGGGATAATGCCTCTTCCGAGACTGCTATTTTGAAATAGCTGTAGTGTGGATACTCCATTGCTGCTGTTTTGAAATAGCTCCTCCCCGGGGCCATTCAGAGTAATTACTTCCCAGTGCTTCCTAGGGCTCTAAATCTAGGTAGCGCCTCCACATTAGGGAAGCCTGCCTCGGACTAATTTCAAGGCTTCTCTGTAGTGCAGACGTACTATTTCGAAATAAGCTGTTTTGGAGTATTTCTTCTGGAATAGCTTATTCCGAGATAAGTGCGCTGTGTGGACGTACCCATAATGTTCAGAGCAGCTGGGTGGGAGTTCAGTAGATGGGCTCTGACATGGAGAAGTGCTAAACCAGCATTTTCTAGCCATAAGCCCTTTCTCTCTGGCATAACATTTAGAAGAAAAAAAACTTTTCTTACCTCAGTCTGCCCCCTTCCTGGAGGAAGGGAGTTTGCAGTTGATAATGGGGAATCAGAATGGACTCTCTTTTCCATCCTAAATGGGCCTTACTCTGTGTGAGGTCCTATTGAAGTCCAAAGGGCTGCTTGCAAGCACTGGTATCTTACACTGGCTTAGGTCTAGACCTTGGACTCCTGGGAAGAAGTTAATGTGGCCATTCATGTAGCAAAGACTGTGTGCATGTCATGTGGCATTGAAAGTTACTCTGCTGGCTGGGGGAGTCAATAAATAGTTTTAAATTAAATTAAATGCAATTGAATTTACTATTGTTAACAAGAGGCAGGCTTATTATAAGAGTCTGATAACACTAGTATGAACATAATCGTGAAATAAGTACTCAGTCATTAAAATGCAAACCAGTAGGATTCTAACCAGCCAAAATTTCATTGTGGAATAAGGATGACCCAATCTGTTTACAAATGCACCATGTTCCAAGGAAGGCATTAACAGGAAAACTTCTTTTTGGCCTTCAGTTTTATCCAGATTTACTTTGGCTTGGGAAAGGGTGAGCAATAATTTTTTATGGGGGATGGGGGGCACTCCAAGAATTTGGAAAGTGGTCGAAGGTGGCACTTTCCCATAACATTTATGGAGGAAGTGCGGGGACTGGGATGGAGGCTGGGTGCAGAAGGGAGCTTGGGGTAAGGGAGTGGGGTGCAGGAGGGCATGTGGGGTCTGGGAGAGAGTTTGCGTGAAGGAGGCAGTTGTGACTGGGGTGCAGGGGGTTGGGTTGTGACCTAGGACAGGAAGGGGTTGTGACCTGGGTGCAGGGGGTTGAATTGTGACTAGGGCAGGGAATTGGGGTACAGGAGGGGGTGCAAGGGACTGGGGTACAGGAGTTTGGATTGTGACCTAGGGCAGGAGGGGGTTGTGATGCCAGGTCTGGGAGGGGATATGGGTGCAGGAGGGGGGCAGGAGTGGGGAGCAGAAGGTTGGGGAAGGGAGGGGTTTGGGTGCCAGAGGCAGGCTCTGTCTAGGAGATTTACCTGGTTGATTCCTGGCCAGCAGCTCAGCAGTTTCTGAAACAGCCTCCCTGCATACCCCACTCCCCTGCACAGGCTGCGAGGCCATGTACATGTGTGAATAACTACAAGCCCCGGAGAGGAGGGGCATGGTACTTTGTGTTGTCTGTCATTCAAACACTCAGCTCCTATTGGCCGGTTTCTGGCCAGGAGCTGACCAATGGGATTGTGCTGGGGGCAGGCGCAGCACCTGAAGCCTTCCCCGCTTCCCTCTGGGCTCACAGGTTTTAAAGAGAAATGGCCCAGCAGCCACTTTTCTGAGTGGTGTGGGAGTGGGGCAAGGCAAACAGGGAGCCTGCCTGGTGCTCCCCACTGGGTCTGCGGGCCCTATTTTGCCCAGGCCTGGGCTTGGGGGAGGGGGAGGTGTTTGGTTTTTTTTAAATTAGAAGTTTGCCTGATACTGCTTTCCATTGAAATTCATCCAAAATCTCCTTTATACATCCTTCATTACCATAATATCTGAGCATCAGCAATGGATTTTACCTCCACAACACCCCATTGAAGTAAGGGAGTGCGACCCCCATTTTACAGACAGAGAACTGAGGCACAGAGTAAAATGACTCACCCAAGGTCACACAATGTCAGTAGCTGAGCCAAACATTAAAACCAGGTCTTCTGAGTGACAGTCCACTGCTTTTACCGCAAGGCATCCAACCTCAAACCAGAGGAACTCTAGAGGATTGCCTTTGAATAAGGAACCTCAAAGGAAATATTCAGTGACATTTACTTACAGCATTTAAAAGTCTTTGTTATTCTGAAAGAGATGCACAGCTAGAGAGTTCGAGGCCTATTAAAGGACACTGGTATCCATTTAATAACCTGATATGGCAGAGGAATGATAAGCAATGCAATAACAATGAAAGCTTTATATTGTGTTTAACCCAAGAAGAGCAACCCCCTCCCCCCCCAGAGGTACAGCTTTTTTATGGCACAAGCACGATTAAAGGGCATGTTATTAAAGAAAGGCAATATAGAAGCAATAGGGAACGATTCTCATATTGGGTAATAGTGGGGTTTTAAATGTTCCTGAATCCCTAGTTGGGAGGAGAGTAAATTCTGCAAATGCCCAGCCATAAAATTCTACAACACATTCATACATCATAGCTCTCCAGCCATCTCCCCTGGATCTGCCATACAGCGGTGAGAATCAAGAGTGTACTAGAACTTTGCAATCCTGCTAAGTGCCCATACACCAGGCTTTTAACATAAACCAAACTGTATATTTGCCTCAAGATGTGTCCATGTCCTGAAGGCTAATCAAAAGGGGGGTTTTGAATCACTGCATGGTTTTGAAATTAGGCTCAGAAGCAAGGAATCACTGAACTTGAACAAACATCTACAAACTCTGGTCATTTGGCTAAGATACATAATCATTGCTGAATTTTCAAACATCTAATTAACTAAAGGTTGAAATCCTGCATCGGGGGATTGAAGCTGGCATTGAAGGTCGTAGCCTCAAATGTGTAGCGCAGAAGGGCCCATCTGGCTCATCCAACATGTCTTGTATAAACAGAGGCCATATAGTTTGATAGCTTGGTTCCAGCAGTAATCCCACAACTTCTGGATGAATTAGAGCACTTTTAGAAACATCTGTTTCCGCTCTTGGTTTAAAGACATCAAGTGTCAGAGAATCTGTCGCATCACTAGGTAAATTGTTCTGATATTTAATTACCTTTAGTTTTAAAATGCATAATGGGTCATATGCTCCTAAATCACTTAGGTATATCCTAAAGTGTCATTCTGAGCATCCAAATTCAGGCTTTGGATTTCCCAGGTAGTCACCTATGCTTGAAAATTGACTCCCCAATTTTTTTTATATAGCTAGTCACTGTAGCCCTAGTAAAATACAACTTATTAGCAATATTTAGATTGCTACTGCTCTAACCAGCATGCACTACAATAAAGCCAGCTGGTTTGAGAGCATTTCCAAATGTACAAAGTAGCCCTGTCATGTTTTTTTACTCCTGGCTTTGAGTAAACTATCCTATTTGTTAAATAGTCTCAGCTCTGAGTTCACATAATCACAAAGGACAATGCAAAATGTATAGAGCCTTAATGAAACTGTAGCAGAGTCATAAGTCTCTTTCATTTTTCCAATTCCATGTTGCATCCTTATGGCTCTGGGGACTGCAGTCTGCAGAGCACACGATTAAGCATTATCATCATGATATCGGATGCAATTCTCTTAGCCTGAGTGATCATTCATTTTCTACCATCATGCACATTGCTCTCAAATTGTACAAACTATCGACTACATCCTGTCACTCACACGAGAGAGAGAGAGAGAGACGTCCACAACTAGTAATAACCATTGTGTGTATTTTTCATGTGAGGTGTTTTATGCTTAGTAGAGCCAAACAAACACATGAGCATGAATTACAGTCCTGGAGTAATTTTGGAAGCATGGCAAATAAGAGCTTAATCTGACACTTTCAGGTGAGGGGGCTCTTTTTAATGAAGTCTACCATGTGTGTAATATCATACAACAAAACAAAATGTTGCGTGCCGACCACTGAGTGACTGGGGCATTACATTCGCTAGGACTAATCATCATCTCTATTTGATTAATTTATGTTATGAATCTTCTATGGATAAAAACTGCACTTTGTCAGCCAAAAAAACTAACCTGAAATCAAAACTAAAGCCTCATTTCTTAATCTAGGGAGCAGCCTCTTCTGGGTTTGGAATCCTGGAGTAGACCAAGGGGATATGGAGCAGGAAAGAGGAGTGAACCAGTAGGACCATGAAGATGGGCATGATACTTTCTTGTTCATAAAGCCCACTGAAAGTTTCCCACCATAGCCACAGTAAAAATACTAGTGTGTCATCACTTGCTTGAATGTTACAGTGGGTTCCACTGCCCACTATCTCCAGATACAAAACAGGATTCCCACAGCTTGCTTTCAAGAGGGGAGAGCAAATGAAAACATTCTGCGTTGATTAAATTTGTCCTACAACAACAACACTTTAATTGCTCTCTATCTTCTTCAGAGGTAATTCAATTCCCTTTGGCCCTCTTGTTTGTCCACACACTAATTGGGTCATTGCCTTGTTAAACAGAGGGGCAATAATATCACTTAAATCTCAGCTCAGTCAATTAACAAATGAAGCTGAGTTTTTCAAAGGAACCTAAAGGAGTTAGGTGATATTCCCCAGTGAATTTCAATGGGATTTGGGCACTTACCTCCAAGAAACCTATTAAAAATGGAGCCATAAATACACATTTTATTTCTATGCCATCTTTTGAGCACTCCTGACTCCTTTTCATCATCAATTCCTGGTGCTAATTGATAAAACTCCTGACTTTAGTGGAAGATTTGTTTAAGAATTGCAGGGTCAAAACCTTCAAAGTGTTGCCTAAAAGCATTGAAGGATAAAGGAGTGGCGTGGAGTCTGGCAGGACCACGGGACTATAATTAGACATGGAGCCTTATGTCTCCAGTCCAGGTCAGAAATGAGTTAAATGATCTCCAGTGTTGCATCTCTAAAGGAGCCCATTACAAGTAGCTCTCATTGGCAGCCTTGTTCAACACAGTGGTTGGGAAGTGCATGGCCTGGACTCTTAAATACACTTTCATCCTTGGAGTTGGTTATTCCAGATCAGGTCTTGCAGCATGAAGGAAGCTTGCTCTCACGGTACCTGTTTTGAGGGTGAACGTATTTAAATCCGCATGTGGGCTTTGCTTGGCTGCAGCACTTATTGTGCTGTTCTGGCATCATTCCCAGTTTTGACACTTTGGAAATGACTAGGAGAAGAAGACACTGCAATGGGAATCTGCTATATAGTTGAGAGAGTTTGTGAGTCTATCTGTTCAAGAACTTCTCCTACACCATAAGAGCTAGGACCACCAAATTCAACAGACAGCTTCTTCTCATCATAACTTAAAGCAGGGGTGGCCAACCCATTAAACAAAAAAGCCAAAACAGCAGCAGAAAAAATGCGAAGAGCCACACCAGAATTGTTGAGAAAAAGAAGACACTTTTAAAAACCACAGGTTAGGCATTTTGGCCACATCAGGCTCCCGTCGGCTGCCGCCATCTTGCCACGCTGGATGGCTCCCCTGCACCCGGTGAGCACAGGGAGCCGGGGACCGTTTGCAGGGGCGCAAGAGGCACCTTGGAGAGCTGCAGGGGAGGCTTCACGAGCCGCACTTTCAGGGCTGAAGAGCCGCAGGTTGGCCACCCCTGACTTAAAGCAAGACAAGGGTTTGGTTGTGCCAGGAAAATGGGATGTGGCTGGAATGGGATTGCTTCTCATAAAACCATAACAGAAAAAGGCCAGACTCTGTCCAGGCCTGCCCCTGCCCCGAGCTTTCCACCCCACCCTGAAGCTGCCCTTTAGGAATGGTGAGGAGGCTGAAGCTCCTCCCTCCCTGATTTATACGGGAACATTGTTGGCTGTTTCCCTGCATCAGGGACAAAAGGGACAGTGCAGTTTGCTGCATTCCTCTCTCTGGCTGGGGAGCGCCGGGGGCAGATGAACCTGGACTTGCACCTGCCAGGGGAAATGCACCCCTCCCCTAGCTGTGCCTGCTGGAGCTGCCGCAGTCATGGAGAGGCGCTTCTCACCTGCCCCCAAGCTGCTGCAGTGAGAGAGGGTGGGGGTTGTCCTCTCTCCCTTGGGCAGCTTGCTACTGAACCCTTCATCCTCAGCCCTACCCAAAGTGATGATTTAAATGAAGAAAAAAATTGAGTTAAGGACCTGAGCAATGTTGGGTACATCTTCTAGTAGAATAATTAGTCTGTATTTAGTTTGAGAAGAGCCTGATTTTTGTTCAAGGTGACGCTAAGAAAGGATGACAGTGCAATCCATTGATTCTAGGATTATTTCAGGGTAAGTGACCAAACAGTACTGGGAATTAAGGTGAGGGCTGAAAGTGAGAGAGAGAGAGGACATGTGCAGTACTTCAAAGCATGAGTGATTACATCATGGCTTCTTTCTGGCTCAGAATCCAGTATGGTACCACTGCTAAGCTACATTTCCAATTATACAGTCAACACAATGCTTGAAATACCCTCTAATGCCTGTATTTGAACCCTTTCCTAGTTTTGCTTTAAAATATTATTTACATTGGACGAGTCTCTTCCTTTACCTTACAAAGTTTTGTCTTGAAAGCAGACAGCTCTGAAAAGTTCCCAGACCATAAAGAACATTTTCTCACGCTCTTGAGCCTGATACTAAGAAACCTCTGGGTGTTGCAACTTCCACCTACCTATGCACAGAGTCCCGAGGACAATTGGTTCACCTCAGTTGGCTTGGACTAAGTCTAGGTACAAAAAGAAACGTAACAGAGCAAAACCAGCATTAGCACAGATGCACTTTAAGAGTATTCAACAGATCTCACAGAACTCATGCACACACATTGATGGCAGCACTCCTCACTCTTGCCACGAGCATGAACCCAAAACCAACCCTGGCTCTGCTGTGTAGGGGGATTTTCAGGTGGCATACAGCCCTCACAGTGGATGGCTTTATGGAATGGCTAAGAGAAGGGGTCATGGCCGTATCTCCCTTGTATTCCAGCAATCCACAGCTGCCCGAATGACTCTAAAGGGGCTGCTCTAATTTGTTTCAGGGGACTGGACCATTGCAGAGCAACCTCAGGCCGAGGATGTCTATAGCTGAGCCAAGCACTGCTCAGCTGCAGCTGAGAGCCTGGTCCCATGACTCCACTCCCACCTCTTACAATTTGAGCAGTGCACCATGGGACTCGGGCAGTGATGGAGTTGTGCCATCATAAGCAATATCCCCCTGACAATTTCCAATGATAACCAGGGGGCTTGTGGACCTGAGCAAGTTAGTACACTTACCTATGTGTGTAATTACACACACACAGGGAAGAAGGCTGAGAGCTGACACATTTACTGTTATCTATATAGCATGTGATTCAACTAGCAAAAGAATGAAATTATCCGTGATCAAAAAGTAAATGCCAATGATAAGAACAATAGGCTGCCGGATGTCCTTCCATGCCAGCAGCCTGCTTCCCATATCCTCTTTGTATCATGGCGATGATCGATTTTTCTGGAACCGCGTGGGAAGAAGTGTGAAAATTGCACAGCCGACACATGCTTTTTACACTCACTTCCCATAAAACATGCCAGGATGGATGTTTACAAGGGTCATCGTGCTTTAAGTGGTTCGTGGATAAAATCACTTTCCATACATCCTTGAACAGTATAGGTATTGTAATAATATTGAAAAAAACCTGCCAGTTTATAGACTATTTTTAGGAGCTGCTGTACTTAACAAGGAAAATTACAAAAAAATTAATTATTTTAATCCACCCTTTAATGAGTAAACTGTTGACCAGACTAGTAAGCTTGGCCTACATCCTCAAAGGAAATCAAAGGGAGTTGTGTGCCCCAGTAGATCTGAGGCTCTAGACCAGGGCGGGGAGAGACCCTTTTTGGGGTCAGGGGCCACACAAAACTAAAAGGCAAAAAAACCCCCCCAAAACCCAGCGTTTCACTGATATGGCCCCAACTGAGAAGCAGAAGGATACTCCCCACATTCCCCTCACACACCAGAGCCTGGGGGAAGCTGGCTAGTAGATTTTGTGGCCTCTGTGGTGGGGCCAAAATGAGGAGCTCAGTGTGTGGCAGTGATCTACCAGGAAGTAGACTTTGTGTGTGGAGTCTGGGAGGGTGGTCCAGAAGCAGACTGGGGGGTGGGAGGGCTGGATGCGAGGTAGGGTGCAGGAGTGGATTGGGCCTGGGGGATCTGGGTGGGAGGTAGGGCACAGGAGAAGAGGGAGTGCAGAAATGGCCTGTAGTGCAGGGGCTGGGTGCGAGGAGGGTGTAGGAGCAAAGTGGGCACAAGGGGACTGCAGGAGCAGGGTGGGGGTCTGGACGATGGGAGGATGTTCTTATCTGATATAGCTCCCCAGGGACGCACATGGCTCCGAGTTCCCCTCTGCTCCCAGGTATCATTCCCTGCTCTCCTATTTGCCTTGATTACAGCCAGTTGGAGCAGCGGGGGGGAAGCCTCCAGACAGCACTTTGCTGCGCAGCCATTTCCCCAGCTTGGGAAGGGGAGGGGGAGAGGCAGAATGTGGAGCCACTTCCTCCCTCCCCATCAGGCAGAGCCCGTGGGTTGGATCAGGTCCCGGCTTGCCTCACTCCAGCCGCGGAGGCTCGGGGCTCCCCCCCTCACCCAGCAGCAGGGAGCCAGCACTGTTGCTCCAGCCCTGCTAGAGGGGGGCGGGGGCTCAAGCTGGAGCATTAGCGCCAGCTCCCCAGTGCAGGCAGGGAAGCCCCAAGACTTGGGGGCCAGATCCAGGCAAGCCGGGGACTGGATCCAGCCTCTGGGTTATAGGTTCCCCACCGCTGCTGTAGGCCTTTCTTACCACATTGATTCTTTACTTGTTAGGAGAAATATTCTCTTTGGATCTGTCTTACTCATCAATAAGTAAAATCAATTTCAGTCGTGCGCTTCATTGAAAACAGGGCTTTCACATCCCTGCAAACTATAAACTGCATTAATTTTGCCAATTGAATTTTGGGTGGTATATTAGCCTGCCCCACATTTATCTACATTACTTTCCCTTGCTTGCAAAAGACATGCGGGAGTTTCTCATCTGGAAATTCAGAAGGTCGCCACTACTGGTGGGCTATAAAAATATTACCTTTGGAAATGGTGGAGTCTCTGTTGTTCCTAGTATTTTTAAGTCCAGGGCTGACTTGGCCCATGATTGGGCCATCTATGCTACAGCTCAAATAGCAATAACAGCTTGCTGCAAAAATTAATGGGTGAGTTTTTTGGCCTGTGCTAGCCAGGAGATCAGACTAGAAATTAATAACGGTCCCTTTAGCCTTAAAACTGATGTCATTGAAGTTAGTGTCACTGCACCTGGGTGTGGCCTATTGCTATCTGAGAAGCTATTGCTGAACTAAATAGAAAAAAAGACCCAACAGTTAATTGAAGTAATATGATACAGTGAATAGTACGGGCTACTGTTGTGAAAACTACTGTGCTTTCAACCTAGGTCAATGACAAGATGGTCCAATCAGCTGTGGATGAGAATGAGAGATTGAGAGAGAGAGAAAAATCACAAACAGGTAGGCTACGTCTAAACTGCAAGCCTCTTTTGAAAGAGGCTTTTTCAAAAGATACTTTTGAAAGTATCCAGGCAGTCTGGATGCTCTCTTTTGAAAAAAGCAGTTTGCATTACATAGCGCCTTTTTTTCGAAAGAGCACTTTCGAAAAAAGGCATTCTTCTTCGTAAAACGAGATTTTCCGTGGTCAAAAAAACTGCCACGTTCTTTCGATTTACTTTTGAAAGAATGCGGCAGCAGTCTAGATGCAGGGGAAGTTTTTTTCAAAAAAAGGCTACTTTTTTCAAAAAAAAACCCTGTAGTCTAGGCGTACCCGTAGTTATGCACCTCTGTGTACAATGTAGCTTGGCACTCACCCATGCTGCTCTTATTAGCTGGCAGACTTCTGAAGGCATTACAGAAGTGAAGTATTTGAAGAAGGATGAGGGTCATTGTAGCTTTACTAGTTGTTCCGAGAGTTTTCCCTACACAAGGGGCAACGTGGGACAAGGTTTATAGGTTGTTTAAAATAGATTCCAAGCTGTAAATCTTTATCCAGAGTTTCCCAGTCACTTTACAACCCTTCAGTAAGCCTCACTACTCCCTCATGAAAGAAGTTGATACAGGTTGAACCTCTCTAAATGGCCAGACCACAAATATTCAAAGAGCCCTGGTGACTGGCAGCCCAGCTTGCCCAGCAACAGTAGCAGGGCCAGCAGCCTTGTCAGAGCTGGAAGTCCAACCAGTGTGGGAGCTGTGGGGCTAGGGTTGACCTCCCCTTGACCAGTAAACTCTCTTGTTTGGGACCAATCAGGTCCCGACGGTGCTGGAACACGGAGATCCAATCTGGATACCCTTCTGTGACATGGTGTGACTCACCACTGTAGCGCCTCCTACTGGTCACATGGGAATTAGCTCCACTCAGCACTGGCGTGCCCCTTTCCAGACAGTGTCTCACCTACTGTTACTTGAGTAGGTGTGAACGGTTCTGCCACCTTACATTAGAACTCACATCCCTCCCAAACCATGGCGCCCTTTGGGTATTGCCCTGTTGCTTTGACCCCACACGCTGGGGTTCTCCCCCTCAGGGAACCCTCAACCCTCTCTACCCACCTTGCCTCAGTGACCATACTGACAGTCGTCATCTAGCCCCTTACCTCAGGGGTGAACTGTGCTCTGAAATGGTCACTCATTAGTGGCAAGGGGTGTGGACCTGCTGCCTTCTGCCCTGGCTGCTTCCCTGCAGCCATAGTACCTTCAGGCCTTGTCTTAGGCCCTGCCGCCTGGGAGCGAGGTCACGCCAGAACTCTCCAGCTCTGCCTGCCTTTCCTCAGGCCTGCTCTGTCTCAGGAAACCACTAGCTTCCTTAGCAGCCAGGTCCCTCCTGCTCCACAGTTAGAGTGTGAGTGAGTGAGTCTCTTCTCCCTTCTGGGAGCCCTCATTTATACAGCCCACAGCTAGGCCCTAATTGGCTAGCGCCACAATCTCAGCCCTCTCCCAGGGCTGAGTTTTACCTTTGCGAGGCCAGTGCAGGGCAGACACCCCATCACACCTTCTTAGAGCTAAGGTAATTGAAGCAACTAGAGAGACTCTGGGACCCTTAGTTAATTAACAAAAGCTAAATTCTGCTCTCGCTGAAGTTGGACCAACCTCTTTGAACTCGATGGACTAGATTCTGGATCTGGTACCATTTTTATATTATCCCAAATTTACACTGAGGCTACATCTACACTGCCCAGTCTTGCACAAGAACATATGCAAATGAGGCGCAACAATGAATATCGCTGCACCTCATTTGCATACTTAATGAGCCGCCATTTTGTGCAAGGGGCTTTTGTGCAAGAAGGAGCAGTCTACACGGCCCCTTCTTGCGCAAAAACTCCCTCTTGCTCAAGACCCGTTCTGCCTGAAAATAAGTGGCAGAACGGCTCTTGCGCAAAAGCCCCTTGCACAAAAATGGCGGCTCATTAAGTATGCAAATGAGGCACAACGATATTCATTGCTGCGCCTCATTTGCATATGTTATTGCGCAAGACTGGGCAGTGTAGACATAGCCTGAGTGTAAGCGAGCGTAGTAGAGTCAAATGTAGACTCCCAGGTTGAAGTCCTGACCCCATTAAAATCAAGGGGAGCTCCCAGTTCCATGCTCTAGATTTAACTCAACCATTGGCTGTTGGAGAAGGCAAGAAGGTCCGGCACCCTGAAACAGGGGCTATGTCTTCAAAAAGGTGCTCAGCACCTTCAGCTCCCATCTGAAGGCAGTGTGGTCTTCCATCAAAAACTGCAGCGATATTCACATTAATCCAAGAAGTATCCCTTTCATGCTGAATCAACAGCTCCAATGAGGTGTCATGACGAAGTATGAGGCTTTCTATGTAATTATGGGGACTACACCATCTGCTTCTAATTAAGTTGCCTAAACATTTAGTTTCAAATAGTGCAATGATTTTTTTTTAAAGATACTGAACATTTTGGCAGTTCAATAGGAGGCTGCTAGCCTTCTTCATGCAATTAACTCTAACAAAGGGTTGTTAATCTGATTTCAGATGAATAGACTATTCTTGCAGCACTCTGACAAAACAGTGAACTACCTCCTGTTTGCTAAGTTCCTGACAAAGAAACTGAAATGTTTGAGACCTGGAAGTCCATGTTTACATGGGAATGCTACTTTTATCTTAGCACTTTCATTGATCTTCACTATAGTCCCAAAGGTTGAGTTCTGAGCATTCAATAATCTGTAAAGCTTTTAATTAAACTAAAAGTCATAGAGAAAACAGTGTTTGCCCCCCATCTTCCTAATTCCTTGTGTGGAGAAACCACTATCACAACTAATAAGGAGGCAATAGGACTGGATTCCTACTACAATGTAAATACACATTTGGGGCAGGTACTCAGCTTGTTTAAACTGGCAGAGATTTCTTCTTTGACAGCCATGGAGCTGTGCTGATTTGAACTGGCTCATGAACCCTCTCTGTGTTTCCAGGGTTGAATTTAATAACAAAAAGACAATACAGTTTAATTTTTTTTTCAGGATCTGCATGGCTTTTGGAGTTACAGAGCTCTCAGTGTAACCTGGTGTGTGAAATCAGACAGACACAATTAAAACTGTAAAAGAGCCAAACATAACAACAGGGCAGCTGTACTGCAGAGATGTAGAACGGCTGATCAAAATAGATTAACATATGAGACTACACATCCAGCTATCAGCATCTGAGAAGTGTCAGCAGACAGGTAGGTAATTGTGTGTGCAGATTAGGTGCCAACTAAAATGTTGGCCTAGACTATATTTTATCCTTAAAAACAAGTTTTCAGCTGCTCTTTCTGGGCCTAATCCTGTAAGGTGCTGAATGCCTGATTCTCCACTCCCTCGTATAGCGATGATTATTTACATCTGGGCACAGTGGGTGAAAGAGGTAACTCAATCCAAGTTCTCCACTGAGACCTGCTTCAGTCTGAAGGCGTCCACGTGGTTTGAGGTAGTGAAGGAGTCCACGTGGTTACGCTTGTGCTGAAGGAGTCCACGTGGTTTGAGGTGGTGAAGAATCAGACCCATGGTCACACCCTGAGGTGATGGAACGTGGAGAAATCACTAACCCTTAAGAACGGGGGAGCGGTACACGTGGCTGATGCTGTAGGCTGTGATGTGTACATCAGCAGCAGGGGGGGCCAGATAGATTCCGTGGCCTGCAGCGAGGAGCAGGAATGGGACAACAAGGAGTCTGGTGGCACCGGAAAGATGAACAAATTGATGAGGGCATAAGCTTTCGTGAGACACAACTCACTTCTTCACATGCTCGGCAAAAAAGGCAGGGACGCAGAAATGGGAGTGTGACGGCAGTGCTAATAAATCGCAGTGGATGTGGCTCACCTCCAACAGTGATGGGACGGTGAGAGTACCTGAAGGGGAAATAACCCTATTCCCTCAAGCCTCAGCACCCTTCTCCTTCCAGAACCAATATTGATGGTAGAGGAGCTAATTGATGAAACCCAGAGTTACTTATAAACAATCCTGGCTTTCTCCTCTCTGTCTCCGCTCCATTCCCCTCCCCTCCTCCTTGTCCTCCCCCCCATCTCTGCTTCATCCCTCTAGTCCCTGTTGCTTGCCCCCCTTTCTTCGCTGCTCCCCCTTGTAAAGCCATCCCCAATGTCTGCTCCTGTCTGTAAGGCTCCCAGCGCCACAGTCTGGCCGCACAGCAAGTCGAGAGGCAGCCTCTGGAATGTGTTGGCAGAAGCAAGGGGAGCCAAAGGGGCAGGAATTGCCTACGCCTGGTTTTCCTTGAAATCAGTGTGCGGGAGCAGGTAGGCCCCACACTAGTTAACCATGCATTAACAGGCACCTGCTGCCAAATTAGGCTGCTAAGTGGCACCTGGAGGGGATGTTATAACTGGTGATCAAACCCAGCTGGGAGATAGGATTGCCAGGTGTCCGGTATTGACCCGGACAGTCCGCTATCTTTGCCTCCTGTCCGGTAAAAAAATTCAGAAAATACCAGACACCTAAAATGTCCGGTATTTTCTGATTTTTTTCCCTGCCAGGAGGCAAAAATACCGAACACCTGGCAACCCTACACACACTCAGCAACCAGGCCCAGCCTCCGGGCTCCCCCGGGTCCTCCTCCCCCACTTACCTGGTTCCGCAGGGGAGCTCTCTTCTGGCTCGGAGCAGGAAAACAAGATGGCTGCCAGCAAAAAGCCTTAAAGGGGCTATGCTGGGGGGGGGGGTTATTTTTTTTTATTTTTTTGCTTAATAACTCTTGGGGTCCTTTTTTTTTCCCCAACAACTTTGGTTTCCCCCTTTTTTTTTTGGTGGGGTGTGTGTGTTTGGTATTTTTGGTTAAGCCGTCTGGCAACCCTACTGGGAGAGAGCTGGGCCTTCATAAAGGAGGGAGCACAGCGCAGTGAGGAACAAGCAAGGGAGGAAGCCCTAGCAGGAAGCAGTGTTTGAAAGAAGAGGCTGAGTCCTAGTAAGAAGCCCTGAAAAAGGAATGGGGAAGCTGGGAAGGAGGCCCTGGAAGCTGAGGAGGTGAAGGCTAGCTACTAGGGGGAAAGAGAGCCATGGATAGGCCAGTCAAAAGGCAAATATTTATGGGTGAAGGTGACTCTGTCTTCAGTAAGCCCCAAAATGGGTTCAGTCCAGAGCTGAGGCCAAGCAAGTTGCAAGACAGAGAGAAATAAAGGGTTCTTGCAATTGCAAGCCCAAGACAGGGTTGGGGAAAGCCCTGGGAGTTGAGTGCTAAGTTGCAAAAAGAGGCAACCCATGTCTGGGAAGAGTAACTATTCTGCCATACCTAGTCACAAGCAACACCTCTCACCCCCAGAGGGGAGGGCGCCTCTACAGTCAGACCTCTCTATAAATATTAGAGTCCATCTGTCTGTCTGTCTATGAGTCCATTTTGTCAAGAACTCCTCCTAAACAGTAGGAGCTAAGATCACCAAATTTGGTAGGCAGCTTCCTCTTCTTCTAACTGAAAGCAAGATCAAGGTTTGGTTGTGCCAGGAAAATGGGAAGTATCTGGAATGGGATTGCTTTCCCTCATGTGGAAAGGGAGGAAGATGATCGGAGGACAGTGATACTGCAGAGTGACCACTGGGGGGCAGCGACACTAGCAACACCGTGTTACATTGCGAGGCGCTGGACCGGGTAAGTGGACCCCCTGCCACAAACAGTGCTGGGCAAGAGGGGAGTCCTCCGCTGCAGCCCCCTCAGGACCATCCGTGGAGTCAGGAAGCACAGCTGAGACCCCCCCGCAAAGGGAGGCCAGTGCCAGAAACTGCAAACCAGCCTCCCCAGAACCATGCCCCCATGACCAGCTGCAGGGTGTGGGGTAGGGCATCTGGAGGCCAGGGCCAGCCCCCAGAGCCTTGCCCACTTGACCAGCTGCAGGGTGGGGGGGCAGCTGGAGGCTGGGGCTGGCACCCAGAGCCCCTCCAGCCTAACTCCAGAGCAGGAGGGGCAGCTGGAGGCTGGGACCAGCCCCTGGACTGCTGGCCTCCCTGGACAGGCTGGAGGCTGGGAGTGGTGCCCACGGAGTCCTCACCTCCGACAACCTGGAGGCCGGGGCTGGCCCCTCGGAGGAGTCACTAGCTGGGGAGTGTAGCCCCACCCCACTTGGGAGGAGACACTGCTGGAGTAGTACCAGCCTCACCACCATAGACGGCCCAGCTAAGCTACCCGTGGCCTCCCAACCCCCTGCTCTGACTCCGGCACCCTCTACCTTGGCCCCCCTTCACTGAACCCTGAGCCCTCAGCCTCCTGCCCTCACTCCAGCACCCTCTGCCCTGAGCCCCACCACACACTGTGCCCTGAGCCACCGAACCCCCTGCCCTCACTCTAGCACCCTCTACTCCGAGCTCCCCAACCCTCCCGCCCCTCTGTCCGAATTCCTACACCCCTGCCCTGAGCTCCCCACACTCAAACCCATGCCCTGAGCTCCCCACCCCCTGCCCTGGTTCCGTCAGCCCCCGCTCTCTGCCCTAAGCTCTCCACACACGTCCCAGCCCCCTGTCCTGTCTCGTCCATCCCCACCCCCTGCCATCAGCCCCCCCGCCCCCCCAACCCCATACTCCTATACCTCCCACTCCCTATCCTGAACCCTCCATGCCTGCCCTGAGTCCTGCACCCTCCAGTCCCTAGCCCCATCATTTAAATAAAGCGTGTTCTTTTTCCTTTTAATAAAAAAACAATTACTACAGATAAGGACCTGAGCAACGCCGGGTACATCTGCTAAAGGTGTTTTTTCATATTTTCTGGCTTTTCATCAAAATCCAATAGGGCTCTATCCATTGTTGCCTAGAATTCCCTGAAATCTTGGCGTTGATCAGCTACAGTATGGCGTGGTTATTGTGTTACATAGAGGCAAACAGGAAAATGCAATCAATTGAGCATTCTGATTTCTTTTGCTTGGCTAATAAGAGACAATAATACAGAGGTTGTCATAGCACTCTGCTTTTATGAATGACATTCTGGCTGCATCCCTGTACTTGTTAATGGAGTGTAGCACTATATCTACTTTATCAGCCCACATACATTACTTAGAGCTGCTTGAGAATGTTCTAGAAGTTTTTCATTGGAAAATGCTGATTCTACAAAAACATTTTGCTGATTTTTTTTAAAATGAGAAATCAAAGTACTTTATTTAGATCAGGCTGGCCAAAACAAAAAAGTTGAAACAAAGGGATTTTTGCTTTTCAAAATGAAGTGCTGTGATAAGATTGTTGTGACACGTCAGACAGGTTTGTTTCGATGGAAATGTTGACATTTCTAATTGCAGATCTGATCTGAGACAAAAGGAAACTTCAAAATGTTGGAATTTCCTGTGGAATGGAAATTCCAACTTCAGACCAGTAGCCTCCTGGAAGTTCTAGAGTTTTGCAATTTTTGTGTGTTATCAAAGAGAACTTCAGTCATTCAAAGGAGTCCATTTTAAGGTCCTTAGCATTTAATTCCCTTTAACATAGGATTTCCCTGCAACTGGAGGGGTGGGGGAGAAGGAAGGACTTTTTGTGGGTAAAGAGAGACTGGTTTTTCATGAGAGAGACAGCTTCTCTGTTACAGGTCTTATTCCTGATAAACATGCTTTGTAAGAGAAAGGCATTTTTACCCTGTTTTCAGCTTTTCTCCATAGTGCACAGTGTTCATTTTTCTGAGTCACACAGGTTATCTCTGACTCCTTTAGAGAAAAGGTTAAGTTAACTTTAATAGATTAACTTTAAATAGATTTTAAATAGATATTAACTTTAATAGATTTTTCTAAATAAAAACTGAAGTGGCTGGTAGTACCATGACCTGCCAGGAGGGACATACTAGAGTAAAAAACATCCTTCAGCTGTTTCTTCCTTTGGACATTTTATTGACAATATTCATGAAAATAAAAGTTAAATAACTGCATGATAGTGGGATAAGATTAGAGTCAGATGGTTAATGTCATAGAGAGAGAATGTAATGATCAAAATATTGATGTGGGTGAGAATTTCATAAGCCCAGACCAAGCTAGCTAATAGCGCATTACTCCTGCACTCACGCTGGTACAACGGGCCTAAAGAAAGCTCAGATACTGACTCAATATAGGAACTTGTTAAAACACCAGTCTTCTTCTCCAAAAGAACACACGACCCCTTAAATGGCTTCATCTTATCTGCACACCAACCTGGCAATCACATTATTTGTCTCCCTTTTTTTGTCCCTTCGGCAGTTTTATTTAATGTGTGTTTAGATTTCAGAAACTAAATTTACCTAAGTACACTTTGTAGGATTTTTGTTCTTAAGAATTGATCCAAGTACAAAACAAATATGCTCTTAGCCAGTATGTAGAAACAGCTGATTAGGGTTGGTTTAATATTTTTTCATGATTAAAGTATGCACTGCTGAGTAAATAAAAGGGGAAATATATATTTGTCTAGCTGCTAATTATGCAGAGCTACTCCCAGTTTGTTAGATTTTTCCCATTACAAGGGACTGAAATTGCATCGATCAAACTTTGATATTTAGCCTATGGTGAGGAAAGTGGCCTGGTAAATAAGCCAAATGTTACCACTAATTATTATTATAAACCTTTTTTACAGATTATTTTGGAAGTTTCTTGTAAGATCATTTGACAAGAAGAACATTACATGAATTCAAAGTGATCTAGAAGCAATTTTTTTAAAATTGGATTTGCTGCTGCTGCTGCTTCGTTATGATTTTTTATAAGTCCTTTAGTGTTTTAGGGTAGTCACTTATTTCCCTCTTGGTTTTTTTAACACTATAAGGTTGAGAGAAGTCATTCAAAAATAGTTATTGTTCAGCCTCAGAAGCAACCTTATTACAGGATAAGAAAAAACGATAGTTTTTAAATAGACACAAAGCTGTTTGTTCTGCAAAAACTTTCCTCTGTACACAAGGGAATGGAAATATGAGGAATATTAACTCTGGGCTTCACTGGCTTTTTTTCCCTGAAAAATCTATTGGTGTTGGGTGGTGTTTCACAAGTTGCATATTGTTAGCTCTCCCAGTTTAAATATAGCCATTGATGATTTTTGACAAAAGCTTAGTTTTTCCAAGATGTTAATTAGCCATTGGAGTTATGCATTAACAAATAAGCAAAAATAATTTTAGATGGAGGGACTAAATATGATTTCTCCTCTGAACTGCTCAAATTTCATTCTCCTTGGTTCATGGGATGCCATTTCATAGTTGTCACATTGCCATTGTCTTGCTGGATTGACAGGATCTGACTTTCTATATTAAAAACAAGGAGGGAAATTCACACACACAAACCCTACGTAGAAACCTCAGACTTTTCTGGCTTTTTTAATTCATTGGAAAGAAGCAAAAAAAGGACATGGTCATCTTTCGCTCCTCTTCCTTTTTTCAGGTCACTTTTTAGCTGTTGCCATTCTTATAATATGTGAATGATTTCAAGGAAATATAACTATGTTAATCCCAGGATATTACATTCCTTTATACGCTTCATTCATTAAAAGTATGTCTCATTACTAGGTTTGGCAGAATTCTAATTTTTTATAACTTTTGTTGAATAATGTCAATGTTTAAGTATTTTTTATCTATTTAAATTTTCAGTTGTGTGTAATGATGGCTTTTAAGCATATTGTTAGTGATTTAAATATTCAGTTTCTGGGCAATTGTGGGGGAGATCATATAATTATTTAATGATAGGAGACCTTGAGATTCAAAAATTACCTTTACAGCTGATGATACAAGTTGTCAACCTCACATTTCAAAATGTATAAAATATCCTTAAATCTAACACTTGAGTTCTCACACAGCATTTTTTTTTACTTGGCTTATTTGTGCACGTCTATAGAAATATTTTTCAGTCTGTGTGTATGCTGAAATAAATATTTAGCAACACTTTCCAATAAAAAGACTTCCCTTCCATGTTTAATTGTTGCATACTGGGGAGGGAGCCCAGAGGAATCCTAATGGTTTTTAATTGTCAAGTGTCATATTAGTGAACTTCTCTTATAGGGATGTGCATTCAGATTGCAGTGAGTTCTGTAAAAAACCTATTTACTAGCACATATTTTTTATCTATTCCTCCATCTTCTTCACTGCTTTAGTGTTAAATGTCACAGGAATAATGAAATTCACGAGCACAATGGCTTGGTTTCCAGGTTATGCCTGAAAAAGGCATTCTGAATATATGCAACGAGAATATATTAACTTCTGCCTAGAGCTATATTTACCTCTTAGATCAATATATTTATCGAACAGCCAGCTGAAGAGAATTCATTATTTGCTTGTTGTCCTCATTGCCATGAGAGGTGAAGTGTCTTGCACAGGGTCACACCGTAATTAAGTGCAGAGGCAATTTGAGAATCCAGTCTGCCTCCCCCAAAGCCGAGGCAGAGCTGCCATCTTTCCAACCTCTACAGTCAGCTGAGAACAGGCATTAGAAGCTGCTATGGGGCATGTAACGCTGTAGTTTCGTCAAGTGTATTCTAACATTCTGCCAGTGTCTACTGCTGGAAAGTCTAGTGTCTGTCCCACATGACCCCCCTGGCTGAGTCACTTGTTTTGTCATTTGTCACTGCCTAATGGTGCATCATTCTGTCTTGTTTGCTTCTCATTCGACGTTACATAATAAACTTTGCCAGCCAATTGACTCTCTGCAACATTAACAGGGACGGAGGAGACTTGTGTCCAGTGTGACATTTGATGACATGGGAAGGATTCCAATAATATTTTTTGCCACCCACTTGGTTTTCTGCATACTAAGCGTAGTAGATCTAGATGACACTGAGATTATAATGCCAGCAGCAAATATTGGCAGCCCTGGGATGATAGGGTGGTGGCAAATTTGTAGGGAAATGCTGGTGTTGCCAAGGCCTTGCTATCATCATAATTTAACATGGCAACAACCAGACTCCTCATCTAGCCTCAAAACTCTCCATTCCACCAGCCTCCCCATCACTCAAGCCTATAACAGTGGAATTCGCTCTGTCTCCTCTCCCCGCTTGCCCCACTCATCTTTGTTGATGTACCGCTGTTTTGTCCTAAACATACCTAAGTTCCATCCTAATCTTTCGATCCCTCCCCTAAATGCTCTCATTCAGGTTGCTTTCTCCTTGCTGCCCTCCCCAGAACCCTCTCCAGCCTCTACTAACCATTAGTGCTAAAATAAAGTTCCTTGTCCACCATTCTGACCAGTTCACCTCCTTATTTAATAATATGCAGCTCTTGTATGGCGCGCTCAAAGCAACTTATAAAGAAGCTCAGTGTCCTTATTCCCATTTTGCAGACGTGAAAGCTGAGGCAGAGAGGTGAAGTGACTTGCCAAAGGCAAGTGGTAGAACTAGGTCTAGAAGCTAGGCCTCGAGATTGCTAGTTGTGTGCTCTAGGCAACAGTGCCACCTATTGACACACCTTACTGCACCCCATTGAGTTCCAATTTCTGTCATCACCATCAGAGCCCTGTGTAATTCTGCCCCTCCCTTAACTGCCCTTGTTCCGTTTCATGCCTGTCCTATCACTGATGGTGGATGCTTTTCCTACACCTGTTTTGTCACCGTCTCACACAAATAATGTGACCTTCTACCCCACACCATCTCGTCCCCCCAGGGTTATCTGCAAATCTACAACCTCTGAAGCTGGGTCATTTTCTAAGGATACACTTTCGCCATAATGCTATGGAGAAATTAGCTGATCTATAGTGGCAAGTGTTGAGAAGTACTTGGGCATGATTTTAGGTATAACACGTCCTCCTGATGGGCTATAAAACTTAGCGTAACCATATATGACCACTATATGGCCAATCACTCCTTTGATTGCTCAGCTAGTATATAATACCTCTATCATTTGTCTGTTTGTCTTTAGACTATTAGCTCCCTAGGTCACGCATCCTGCCTTCTTTCCTGTTTGCAAACACCTGCCCCCCGTGAACAAATAATAATCAGTTCAGTGTTGTTTGCTTTCCTTCGTTGATGCTCTTTTTCATTTAAAATCTAACTAGGTTGTGCTTAGTTGTGTCCAGCTTCTCCCCTGCCTCTATAGCTTCAATTTTAACCTCTATTACTTAATCACGTGTTGTACCACTTCTTTCCTAGGCTGATACGCTTACTGAATTTTAAAAATACAGTCCTACGCCACATCTACAAATATATCCCCAGCCGTAGTCCATTAATGGTGTTTTAACATTCATCTGAAGAGAGAAAATCTTCCGTTATCATATTTGGCCTCTTTGTGTCCATTTTTATTGGCTCAATTATTTCACAGTCCAGTTACTCTTTGCCTCACTGCCCTAAAACAAATTCCTATAAATAGCTTTTTAGACATCTCAGTTTCTTGCATCTGTATGTAACTGTTCTCATACCCTTCTCTGGCCAAGCTTATTTTTCTACATACAAGTGCCCATAAGTCTTCAAATGCATCATTTAGATAGTTGTTCATGTCAATATGGGGGAAGGGAAGCGCAGGGAAGAGTGTTTCCTTCCCCCAATTTATCTTTCTCTCTATCCATGGTCTCTATGCTCCCTTTTTTCAGTCATATCTGGCTATTGTTTTGCTCACGAGATGCTCTATTTGTTTATCAAGAGTACAAGCCTTCTACGTGGTTTTTATTTGGGGCTTCTGATTTTTTGTTTTAAACAAAAAAATGAAATCAGTGTTTATCCAACGGTTGCTTGTATCTAACAGCTTGTTTGCACTGAATATTGGTGTGGCTTGTTGGGACATGATTTCTAAAGCACATCAACTTGTTGCACATTAATTGGTCCATGTAGACCCCAATGTTTTCCTCTTGCTCCCCCCCCCTTACCAGTAATAAAATGTATCCATACCCCCCTCCCACCCAGGCTGGGAAGTGGGGCTGGAGCAGAACAGGGTGGGGGGGGAGCTCTGTCCATGCCCCCAGTTTGGGGACTGCTGATGTAGACCCTGCTGATATACACTAGAGTTCCCCTAGTGACCTTTAACATAGTGCTGTTTGAAACCATCCTACAGGAGGAAGAATACTCATGAGTGTGCACCGAGCCCCCAAACTTCCATTTTTTGTTATCTACAAAAAAACTTTTTAATAATTGCTCAACATACATTACACACAAAAATCCATAGACCCTGAAAAATGAAGCCCTATTTGTATGTAAACAGATTATCTGTATTGGCTTCATTATCCCACAATCGATTTCAAATGTTTGACAAAAGTAACAGTTGGTATCACATCTCAAGCATTATGTTCATTATGCTAACGGGTCAAGCTGAGTTTCAGTGCTGGGCAACGCGCAGGTATTCTGCCAAGTGAATATCTGGAATTCTTGATCTGGAGTCTTCTTCCTCAGTTTTTCGAGGGGCAGATTTAATTATGTTTCTTTCAGATAGAATGTGTCTCCGTATAAAACACAACCATTTGTTCCCCATACAACTTTCATATCCCTCCTTTGTTTACTCTTGATGATTGGTCTCTCCACCTAGGAACACTGGGATTCAACAGGTCACTTTGAAATTTGACACATGACAAGGACAGGAATTTCTGCTACCAAGCCATTAGTAAAGTACATGGACAGGAAGTAAACCTACAAACTTGGACACGCTAAACTTCGAGGGCCAAGTGTTGTGCCCTTGCTAGCTATTCTGGACTGGGTGTAAGGTTCATTCTTATAACCACTGAGATTGACTCATGTCACATTAACCTCCTTCAGAGGGATGCTTTGGTACTCACAGTTATAATGGGGAGGGAATGGGGAAGAACTTGCATTTGTTCACAGGATAGTCCCTACCCCAGCTGTAGGCACCTAGACTTGGTAGGCTTCCCTGCACTGCACTCTGGTAGAAATGGGAGAGAGGGAAAGAAGTAACTACAAACTCATGAGGAATTTTCAGCTAAACATTAACCCTGTTGACAAGCTAAGTGTTAGATAGGGAAGACAGTAAAACAAATATATGCTAGAGAATGTCAGTTGTTTTTATCTTTTTTCTATCAGCTGATAGGAGGCCAGATTACCTACTCTCTGGATTTCAAATGAACCAAGACATTTTTTTTACACAGTAAAGAATTTAATTCACCTCTATCAGAAGAATCTACAGAGCCAGTAATAACTCAGAGAACTCCTCTTCTTTCAGATTGTCTCATACCCACTTTGTATATGCAGATAACATTTACTATTACTTTATGACTTAGTCTGTTAGGCTATGTCTACACAGCACCGTTATTTCAGAATAACTCACGTTATTTCGAAATAACAAAGTGCACGTCTACACACAAGCAGTTAGTTCGACATAATGTCAAAATAATGTTCAGATGGAGGACTTCTTACTCTGATTCCTGTAACCCTCATTTTATGAAAATTAAGGGAAGTCAGAGGAAGAGTGCTCTATTTTGAAATAAGGGCTGTGTTGACATGTCCAAATTCAAAATAAGCTATTTTGACGTAAGCAACGCAATTAGTGTAACTCAAGTTGCGTAGCTTATTTTGAGTTTAGCCCTGCTGTGTAGACATGCCCTTAGTGAATTATACTTAACAAATGGCTTCATTCCATTATTTACTTTTCCTCTTTTGCACTGTGTTTATCCATCTCTCTGTAGCTGAGCAGTTAGGAAAGAAGAGAAAAAAATTGTAAGTTGGTAAGTATACCAGCTGGAGAAAGTACAACAAAGCCCCAAATTCTTTCTTCATGGTTGCCTTATGAACTAAAGCTGTGCTGGAACCACCATTCCTGATTGGTAGGAAATGCTGTGATGCTGAAAATTAATAATTCTAAAATTGCCACAGATATTAAATTTTAACTGCTTTTTTGGTGAGTAGAAACATTTGTCGTGTAAAACTTTGATACAGAGTTGGCTTGTAACATTCCATTTTGGCCTGCTCAAAATGGAATGTGTGGATCTGACTGACGTTCTTCGCTTCAGATTTTTTTTGACATGACATGTTGTCAATCAATTAGATCCTACAGAAGATTTAGATATTGTCAGAATCCACATTTTCTGACAAATGTTCGGTCAGAATTTTTAAACAGCCCCATTAGTAACCCGTCATGTGCTCAAAAGCAAGAGCAAAGGGACTAAAACACATGCTAAGAGCCACTAACTGCCTTTCCCAGCTTTCAGGAAGCTGGAAAGGGAGACTTCTCAAATCATAAAACTGGAAGGGATCTTGAGAGATCATCAAGTCCAGTCCCTTGCCCACACAGCAAGACCAAGCAGAAGAATCCTTATCCCTGGGGGCATTCTGCACCAAAAAATTAAAAATTCTGTGCACAGTATTTTAAAATTCTGCAAATGTCAGAATAACACAACATAATAGTTTCAATTATTTTGGTAATTTTATTTCAAAATACCTGTCAGCAAGTATGTCCGTAACAATACAGTCACACACACAAATTTCCTCAGGAGTGGAGAGTTAACAAAACCCCTAGGATAATCCAGTTCTTGTTTCTTTAGCCCCTTCTTCCCTCTCAGAGCCCAGCCAGGGGGCCAGACACCCACAGCCACTTCCTCTCAGAGCCGAGAGATCCAGAGCAAGAAACAGATTGATGCTGGGTCCTAAACTTGCATGGAGTTTCCTGGGTGATGACATCTCCTTCTCTCATAGGATATTGTACCAGTGAGGATTAGAGTGACATCAAATCCTGACACTTCGAGGATGCAATGTAAGACCCATTTCGTTGCCAGAGCTTCCCCACAATAGTAACCAGCTCCTCGGAGGGAGGGGAAGGAAGGAGGCAACAAAGGAAGAAATAGGACTGAAAAGATCTTTGTGCTTAGGTTAAGAAGGAGAGAGCAGAAAAATGTTAGACTTGTTTCATCAAAGCAGGAGTTCAGAGACAGCGTGAGAGCCAAGTTTAAAAATGATGCAGCTGCCGGAAGAGAACAGGTTCTGATGGAAAACAGCAAAGAAATTACTTTCAAGTTGGACTTGAATGTACACACACAACTGCCCTCCTGCTGCTGAAGTCAGTCTTTTCATTGCACACAACAAGTCTAAATGCCTGTCTTTCTGAAATAACAATTATTCTATTTTCCTTAAGAAAATATTCTTTCCTTACAGGATTCATATGATGCGATCCCCTACCAAGGCAGACTCTCGCTCTTTATCCTTCGCCAAGCTCTGCAGAATAGCTTCCTCTTTCTTTGGACTTCTAAGCAGCAGCTCTTTCTATTCTTGGGCATGTGTGTGTTTTTTTTCTTTTAATTTCTTTTGACAGTATCTATTATCTCCACTCATAAGTGTGAAATTAATGTTTACGTAATTTGAACTATTTAAAGCAAATTAAACTGTCACCTTCTAGTTTCAGCTGGAATAGAGAACAGTAGATGTAACACCACACTCTCTGCCTACCGCATTGCAGGATTAAATAACCTGACATTTGATTTGTTATCATTTGAAGCTTAACTAACAAGGGATTCCCTCTTACTGGAATTTTAGTCCTTCATTTAGAACTCAATACATATTTGAAATTGCAGTCTATAATAGATTTTGCATTTTCAAACTTGGCTTACTAAATACTTTTGAGTGATATCCCCCCCAATAATAGCCGTCTCAGCACCCCTAATTATTTTATATTTATTACTTTTCCTGCCAATGAAAATCTTATAATGGTAATGGATTATTCAACACTCTTTGATTTAAATGTGATCCATGTCCTATCTGCTTCAGCTCAGATTAATAGTTATTACATTAGCAATGCATTTCTGCTTTAAGGTTTCTTATTGAAAGTATCCTGTGATTCTTACTCATATGCTTTTCTTTTCTGTTAAAAATAAGATTTTACACCATCTCCCTGTGGGATCAAGGGATGTTTAAAGGGACAAATCAAGTAAAATATTTTTAAACCTGTGTTACAAAATTTTACATCTGTTATTATTTAACCTACTGTTCACTACATGTGCTATTTACTTTCGGGTTTCCCTTACCTTGTGCTTGAACCATAATACATGTTTTATTTTGTGCTGGGGTAGCAGGCAGGCATTTGCTTCTGATTTTATGGCTGGTCTATTTTTGGAGAAGCTTGTCAGCTGCTGACAACCAGCACTGAAATAAGCAGAGCCACCCTGCTTTGCCCCGAGTGAGGACATGGCCCCTTTGTCTTGTATCCAGCAAAAAACCTTGCCCTTCCCCCATAAACTAAATTTGAAAAAGAAAAAAAAACCCTTAATGTTGTAACAGCCTGTGAGCTCAGCCAGGCATGTCTCTTCTCTTCTTCCCTCCAGCAAGAGATTACATCTAGAGGTAATCTCTTTTTTAGACCCATGAAGGCTAATCAGGCCCTTATTTAATACCTAGGAATGTCTCTCAGCAATGTTGTGTTAGAATTTGCTATCTGATAACACACCGGATACACCTATCTTGTTGTATCTCTTACATGGTGAAGTAGCAGATTCCAAACTTCACCAAGTTTATCTTCCTAGCTAACAACTTCCAGCCTGACCCTACTGTAACTCCGGTTATTTCAAAGCCATTATGACAGCGAACCAGAGCAGCCTTGGAAATGCATTTCAGTTATCTGCCTTTGTACAGAATGTCACTAAACCTCATCCTCTGCTATAGGAACAAAAACGTCAGCATCTGATCTGCACAAACGCTTCCATGGAACATCTAATGATAGCTGATGTCTTCCTTAACATGGCTCCGATTAATAGCTCATTTGAGCCTTTATCAGCAAATGAGGCTACTCATAGGTGGCGGGTGAACCTAGAGCTGGGAGAGATAACCCCCGCAGCCTCGTCTCTTCCATCCGAGGACAAACCTCCCGCAGGAGCTGAGTGCCCCCACTGCAAGAACAAGTTTCCAGCTCTCCCTTGCCCCGCACAAGGCACCTCACATTGCAGTGGCAGGTCTCCAGCCCCCTGCATAAGCCTTCCTGTCCCTGGACTATACAGAGCACGGACCGTGCATGGTCCTAGCCTCAGCATGGCTGAAGATTGTGAGCAGCCCAGGAGCCACACTGAAGCAGAGGGCAGAGTGTGGGCGGAGCCACACCTGGATGTTGGGGGAAGGCAACGCCTTCCCCTGCCTCTTATACTCAACCGCCCATGAGGCTACTGTATAAAGTTTCCTCACTTTCACTGCTTCTTGATTGACATGGTGATATATGTCTGCTTCTGTCGCCTGGCTGGAATCCTGGCAGGAGAAAAGACGTGCCAGTTGAGTACGTCAGGTGAAGTCTCAAAAGGTTTTGCAAATGTTTTAATCCCTTCAGAGCTGTCTTTTCTCCTGGTGTAACCTGATTAATGTCAGTAAGGCTATCCCAATGAAGGCGTATATAGGCCCAACGCAGGATCAGCTGAGTAATGACCCTTTCTATACACAGAAGAAAACTCAATCCAAGTAAGCAAAAGACTCAGAATAGGCTTCTCTTCAGCAAAACAGTTAAGCATCTGCTTAAATCCATTGCTGCTGGCAGGAATTTGTATTTTGATCGTGCCTAGAAGCCAGGGCTCCATTCTAGAAGGTACTTGTACAACTGCATATCAGACAGCCCCTTATCCAAAGAGTTCATGCACTAGAAGCTCATAGGATACCGGTGGATACAAGAAACGAACAGAAGGAGCGCAAGAAAATAATGAAGCAACAGTGGGCAGTACTGAGAGACGCTGGTCACCGCAAACTAGGTATCTAACCATCACCGAGTTTTCTGTAGGCATTACAGCACACACCTGTCTTTAAGCATGGCGTTAAGTCCCACTGAAATCACTGAAGTACAGCATGTGCTTACGTGTGTTGCAGAATTGGGGCCATAATCCAGCCAACTGCTTTAATCCTGAATTTATTGAGAGAAGTGGCCACGGCAATTTTTACAAAAGAGTGCCCCTGATGTTTAGTTCTGATTGTCAATAGAGTTTCTCAATAGCTCCTCAAGTGGGTACGTTCCGTCCTTCCAGAACTGAAGCCCCCTTATTTATGGTGGTTTTTGACTTTGATTAACCCATCTGAACATGCATTCCAGTGGTCAGTGATGTAATAGATTCTTTCTACAGAAAACACTCGCTGGAGAGCAGTGCTGTCAGGAAATGGAAGCCCTCTCACTCAATGCTTGTATTTATTGTAAAGACCCTGACTGAAGGCTTTTGTTCAGTGGTCTGAGATGAAGCTTGTTGTTTCTACTCTTCTCAACTGCATCATTGTCCGAGTCTGGAGAGGAATTAGGATCTGATCTGTGAAGAAAAGATCCATCTTAAGAGACCTTTTATATAAGTAAGTTTTTTCCATTACAGACTATTTTTATCCAATTAGGGTCTTTGTCAAAATAACTGTCAACAGCAAGAAACTATTTAGGCCAGTGTTTCCTAAACTGTGTTCCAGGGTACACCAGTGTACCGTGAGGCAGTTGGAGGTGTGCCGCGGAGAACAACAGAGTTCAGAATAGCTGCCCTAAAAGGGGCAGGCAACCTTTATTTTTGCTCAATAACTTCCCCCCAACACTGATTTAGGCGACATCTACACTTGGACCTGGAAGTGTGAGACACAGTTTGACTAACATATCATAGAATCATATAACACTAGAACTGGAAGGGACCTCAAGAGGTCATCAAATACAGTCCCCTGCTCTCATGGCAGGACCCAGTACCATCTAGACCATCCCTGATAGATGTTTATCTAACCTGCTTTTAAATATCTCCAGATATGGAGATTCCACAACCTCCCTAGACCATTTATTCCAGTGTTTAACCACCCTGACAGTTAGGAAGTTTTTCCTAATGTCCAACCTAACCCTCCCTTGCTGCATTTTAAGCCCATTGCTTCTTGTCCTGTCCTCAGAGGCTAAGAAGAACAATTTTTCTCCCTCCTCCTTGTGACACCCTTTTAGATACCTGAAAACTGCTATCCTGTCCCCTCTCAGTCTTCTCCTTTCCAAACTAAACAAGCCCAGTTCTTTCAGTCTTCCTTCATAGGACATGTTCTCTAGACCTTTAATCATTCTTGTTGCTCTTCTCTGGACCTTCTCCAATTTCTCCACATTTTTCTTGAAATGTGGTGCCCAGAACTGGACACAATACTCCAATTGAGGCCTCATCAGTGCAGAGTAGAGCGGAAGAATGACTTCTCATGTCTTGCTCACAACACTCCCGTTAATGCATCCCAGAAAATTTGTTTGCTTTTTTGGCAACAGCATCACACTGTTGACTCATATTTAGCTTATGGTCCACTATGACCCCTAAATCCCTTTCTGTCTGGTGATTCCTAGACAATCACTTCCCATCCTGTATGTGTGAGACTGATTGTTCCTTCCTAAGTGGAGTACTTTGCATTTGTCCTTATTAAACTTCATCCTCTTTACCTCAGACCATTTCTCCAGCTTGTCCAGATCATTTTGAATTATGATCCTGTCCTCCAAAGCAGCTGCAACCCCTCCCAGCTTTATATCATCTGCAAACTTAATAAGCATACTCTCTATGCCATCATCTAAATCGTTGATGAAGATATTGAACAGAACCGGTCCCAAAACAGACCCCTGTGGAACCCCACTTGTTATGCCCTTCCAGCAGGATTGTGAACCGTTAATAACTACCCTCTGAGAATGGTTCCCCAGCCAGTTATGCACCCACCTTATAGTTGCCCCATCTAAGTTGTATTTGCCTAGTTTATTGATAAGAATATCATGTAAGACTGTATCAAATGCCTTGCTAAAGTCTAGGTATACCACGTCTACCGCTTCTCCCTTGTCCACAAGATTTGTTAACCTATCAAAGAACGCTATCAGATTGGTTTGACATGATTTGTTCTTTACAAATCCATGCTGGCTGTTACTTATCACCTTATTTTCTTCCAGGTGTTGCAGATAAATTCCTTAATTACTTGCTCCATTATCTTCCCTGGCACAGAAGTTAAACTGACTGGTCTGTAGTCTCCTGGGTTATTCTTTTTTTTCTCTATCTATAGATGGACAGTATATTTGCCCTTTTCCAGTCTTCTGGAATCTCTCCTGTCTTCCATGATTTTTCAAAGATGATAGCTAAAGTCTCAGATACCTCCTCTATCAGCTCCTTGAGTATTCTCGTATGCTATATGCTAGTATGAGAACATAAGAATGGACAGCCTGTGTCAGACCAAAGATCCATCTAGTCCACTGGCCTGTCTTCTAACAGACACCAATGCCAGGTAGCCCAGAGGAAATGAACAGAAAAAGGCAATCATCAAGTGGTTCATCCCGTTGCCCATTCCCAGCTTATGCACATAGACTAGGGACACCATCCCAGATACTAGTTATTGATGGACCTATCCTCCATGAACTTATCTAGGTTTTTTATTAACCCTGGCAAGGAGTTCCACAGGTAGTTGGCGTGTTGTGTGAAGAAATGCTTCCTTTTGTTCGTTTTAAACCTGCTGCCTATTAATTTCATTTGGTGACTCCAAGTTCTTGTGTTATAAGAAAGAGTAAATAGCATTTCCTTATCTACTTTGTCCACACCTGTCATGATTTTATAGACCTCTATCATATCCCCCCTATGTTATCTCTTTTCCAAGAGGAAAAGTCCCTGTCTTAGTCTCTCCTCATATGGCAGCTTCTCCATACCCGTAATAATGTTTGTTGCCTTTTTCGGAACCTTTTCCAATTCCAATATATATTTTTTGAGATGGGGTGACTGCATGTGCCTGCAGTACTATGTATTTATATAGAGGCAATATATTTCTTAGTGATTTACAGCATAGTCAGCTTTTTTGACTGTTGCCACACATTGAGTGAATATTTTCGGAGAACTATCCACAATGACTCCAAGATCTTTCTTGAGTGGCAACAGTTAATTTAGACCCCATCATTTTATATGCATAGGTGGGATTACGTTTTGCAATGTGCATTACTTTGCATTTATCAACACTGAACTTCATGTGCCATTTTGTTGACCACTCATCCAGTTTTGTGAGACCCCTTTGCAACTTTTCATAGTCTGCTTTGGAATGATCAATCTCGGGTAGGTTTTTTTTTATGATTTACAAATTTTGCCACCTTAGTGTACCCCTTTTTCCAGCTCATTTATGCTATGCTGAATGGTACTGGTCCCAGTACAGACGAGTTACCTCTCCTCTTTCTGAAAACTGACCATTTATTCCTCCGCCTTTGTTTCTTATCTTTTGACCAGTTACTAATCCATGAGAGGAGCTTCCTTCCTATCCCATAACAGCTTAATTTGCTTAAGAGTTTTTCGTGAGGGAGCTTGTCAGAGGCTTTCTGAAATTCTAAGTGCACTATATCCACTAGACCCCCCCTTGTCCACATGCTTGTTGACCCGCTCAAAGAATTCCTGTAGATTGGCAAGATATAATTTCCCTCTACAGAAACCATCTTGACTCTGCCATAGGCTACTGGGAGGGAAATAGAGGGCACCTTCCCCACATGACCCCTCACATGACTTGTTCCCACCCCCAGCTCAGGGCCTCTCATTCTCTGCATCCCACAAATGGCGTGTTCCTTGGGAGCAGGGGGCACTCTGTTCTCCCCCAGCAGCCACTGCACTGCACTGGGCAGCATCCCAGGCAGGGAGCATGGTGGGAACCAGAAGAGGAAAGGGTCTGGCGGCCCCACCTCTTCCCTTCCAGCTCTGCTGCTGGCCTCTTGCCCCTCCTCAGTGTTTTAGGGAGGGCCGGTGACCATGCAAGCCCCTCCCACGCGTCACCCACTGGATTCTTCCCCAACAAATGGCTTTCTCCTTCAGCTAGGGGAGTGTTTCTCAACCAGCGGTACGAGTACCCTTGGGGGTACTCGAGCTAAGTCTGGGGGGTACATCAACACAACTGAAATTTGGAGACAACTGAATTTTTGTGTTAAGTTTTACAGCGTTTTATTATTTTTGTACTTTTTACACCCAAAAATTTCATCGCCCACCCAGCTACAGTGAAGTTGTTTAAACAAATGAGTTGCAACAGCAGAACAAATTTTTGTGTGTCTGAAAACTGTAGATACTGGGGGTACTTATAATTTTTTTTGGAAAAAGGGGTACTTTATAAAAAAAGGTTGAGAAACACTGAGCTAGTGCACTAAAAATAGTAGCTGTGGTAGCATATGGGGTAGTTACTCCAAGCATGTACCAACTAGGGACGAAATAGGATAATCATTTAACCAGTCAACCAATAAGCATGAACTTATCGGTTACCATAACAGTTACGTTCTCCCAGCCCCGCTCCCAGAGAGCTGGCTACCACCCTGTGCTGCAGACTCTGAGTGCAGGGCGGCAGCCAGCTCCCTGGGAGCAGGCTGGGAGCCAGTACACACCAGGAGCTAGCTTAAAAGCTGGCTTCCAGTGTGCACCAGCTTCTGGGGAGCCGGCTGCCACCCTGCATGCAGGCTCTGCAGTATAGAGCTTACGCTGCAGAGCCTGCGATGAGCTGCCTCCCCGGGAGTGGGGCCAGCAGCTGGGGCTCCCGCCATGCACTGGCTGCTGGCCCTGCTCCCAGGGAGCCAGCTGTGCTGCAGGCTGTACAGTATAAGCCTTACACTGCAGAACCCGCAGCGTGTAATTGCTGAGATTTTCAGTGGTTACACGGTTACCTAATTAATCAATTTTAACGTCTCTAGTACCAACGGGCTTTGAATAGATTTGCTTTCAGAGCAGGTCGCCCCTTGTGCGGCTCACCATTGCCCGTGTTCATGTGGCTACCGTTCTTAGCACTAGCATAACTCAGGCCTGCTGGGAGCAGCGCTCTGTCCCCCTCTAAAGGCAGCAAAACCAGCTAGAGTTGGAGTCTGTTACAGCCTTGGCTAAGGGGTGTGTCTTTTAGCTCGTGTAGTAGGGAGACTCATATATTAAGCTCCAGGGTTTGAGCCCCGCCCTTGATGACAGGAGCCTGTTAGCATTTAAACTGGCTCAGTGAGAGAGAATAAAAGCATATCTGCTTGTGCTGAGCTTGACATGCCTAGCTCCACATGTAGATGTAGCCTGACGCACAGTGCCATGGTTCCTCCAAGCTACCAGGCGAAATACTCATGTTCCCCTGACCATAAATGGTCACAACAAAACTGTGTCCCCCTTCTTGCCTGCTAGTTCTCTTCTCCCCCAAAATATAGCCCTGCCACTTCATTCAGGGCATTATCTAGCACGGTGGAGCTCAGTAGGAATTTTGCCACTGAGGTGAATCAGTGCAAAGAGTAAGGCCCTTATTCTGCTCTGTGTCCTATCTCACTAATGCCACATTTCTCAGATGCTGTCTCAGTTGGAACAACAAGTGCACTCTCGTCAGATTCAAAGGTCTAAAGATGCTTTGTCAATACAACTCCTCTCTACTCCCAACAACCTATTTCCTCATTACAGCAAGCCTCACAGCATTGTGGTGTTAAGCTAGCCAGTATTTGCCATATACACACAGGGCATTAAGAGAGAAACAAAAACAGGAGGAAAAAACAAGGCCAGGGTTTACATAGAGTAGGGATGTAATAGTGTAGTCAATTAACCGATTAACCAATAAGCAAAAGCGTATAGGTCAATGCTATAGACTACATGCATTCCCCCCCACCTCCAGTAAATTTTTTGGCAGGCTGTCCAGCAATCCGTCTCTGGCTACGTCTTCACTGCCCGTTCTTCCAGCAGAAAATATGATAATGAGAGACTCATTAGCATAAGTCACGCTCTCATTAGCATATTTTCTGCCATTTCTTTTTTGCGCAAGGGGTTTTTGCGCAAAAAGAAGCAGTGTGGACGTTTCCTTTTTGTGTAAAAACCCCATTTTGCACAAGATACTTATGCCTGTCTGGGACAAAACAGAGGCAGGGAAATATGCTCTGTTGCTCCAAGTGTTCCCCCCCTTCCTTTCCTGGGGATGGATTACCCCTCTCAAGGCTAATACCATCATGTGCTGCTTTTAAAATACAGACCTAAGAAGGGACAGAAATATTGTCTCTAGAATATTTCTGACTACAGGGTGTCCCCACTATAAGTCGCCCCGGTATACATCCGTTCTGCACTAAAGGCATTGATGCTTGTAGGAACTGATGCATTGTAAGTCCTCCCATTCCCCACTCTTAAGTTGCACAAAAGAAAAAAAACTATTTGCGCAAATGGAAGTCAGCCCTAGGGTTGCCAGATGGTTTAACCGCCCCGCCCCCCCCAAAAGAAAACCCACTGGGGAAAAAGTTCTGTTGAAAAAAAAGGAGACCAAAATTGTTGAGCAAAAAGGACCCCGAGAGTTATTAAGGAAAAAAAAAAGAAATAAAAAAACCCAGCATGGCCCCTTTAAGAGCAGGGGCTGCCACTCTTAACACACTGCCCGTGTAGCGGCACAGTGAGGGCAACAGCAACAGCAGCTCTTACTGAGCATGCTCAGTTGCCCTACACATGCTCAGTACGCCCTAGGTATGACTTCCTGAGAGGCAGCTGTTTCCGACACTAAACCCAGGCAGTCGGCGGCCATCTTCTCTGCCTTCTTTCCCTGCTCCGGACCAGACAGCTGCCCCGCAGAACCAAGTAAGGGGGGGGGAGAAAGTGGGCAGGCTGGGCCCAGTTGCTCAGGGTTGCCAGGTGTCCGGTATTAACCAGGAGAGTCTGGTATTTTCACCCCCTGGCTGGGAAAATATCAGAAAATACCAGACATTTTAGATGTCTGGTATTTTCTGAATTTTTTTACTGGACAGGAAGTGAAAATACCAGACTGTCCGGGTCAATACTGGACACCTGGCAACCCTAGTCAGCCTGCAGGAAAAAATTCCCCGCTTTAAGTTGTTTCACTATAAGTCCAAATATTTTGGACTGTATCTTGGACTTATAGTGAGGATGGCCTGTACTTCTGAAAATATTTGTTTTATAATGTTTTGTATATTTTGGGGCAGGTGCTATAAGTATGTGGTGTAACTTTGCAGAACATCTCATTTTATTGCTTTATTTCATAATTGGCTTGTGATTCATACTGTTTTCTTCTGCCTTCCAGGTGTCTTGTTAAAAATGGACCAAAAATAGATGTTTTGCTACAATTTAAAATGTATAATTATGTTGCATCAACTTACTCTGCAGTACTTACTAGATAACAATTATGTAATTGATACACGTCTCTGGTCTGTGTCACAAAAACAATGGACAATGCAAGCATTTTAACAAAAGATCAGGTTCCTGATTGAGAAGAGGAAATTAATGTGTATATAATAATTATAAGGAAGACTACAACTTCCTATTAGTCGAGTGATGACATTGTTTGCTGCTTCCTCAGCATAGTTTTGTGCAAGACACTCTGCTAGGAAGGGCATAACATGAATTTCCGGATGATCAAATATGACAGGATAATAGCAGTGGTAATTCCACACAGGCACAGCTGTACCATGCCAAAATTCGCTCTGTGGGAGACATACTGTCGATTTTCTGATAGAAAAATGCACGACTAAGGCCCTCAGCTTCCCAGTTTGATGTTGGCACTGCAGTTTAGAACACACAGGGTGTCACAAAGCAGAGGAACATAGACATGAGAGAGCTGTACCCTTCCCAAGGAAGGCAGCATGTACTCACCGTCTCCTCTTCCTTCCCAGCTCTTGGTAGCAGCTAACAACCGAGGGCTAAATCCTATTCCCAACAGACTGTTAAGGTAACTTAGGCCTGGTCTACACTGGCACGCTTTGTGGTCAAAAACTGCCTTTTGGTGACAAAACAGTGAGAGTGTTTACACAAAAAATTTCCACCCCTGTGAGAGACTTGTCATTTCTCCTCCCCTTTATTGTCGACAAAGAGCCAGTGTGGACTCTGCTGTTCATTTTATCGACAGAACTGGCTTCCACCTGTATCCCACAATGCCTGCCTTTATGCCTCTGTGCAGTGTTTTGCGATCTCTGCTGCCCGGCAGGTATGCACCCTTTCAAACCTCCGGGAAGTATCTGACAGTGGCTCCCTGTGGGGAACAAAGAGCAAATCATTGGAATGCTTCTGTTCTGCCCTGCTAGGAACACAGCAGCAGGCAGACAGCTACTGCAGGGAAAGGGCTAGAGAGACTGTTGTGCTGCTTTGACATTCCTCAGCACAGAGAGCTCATAGAGGTATGAGGGAATCCCAAGAAGTGCAGGGATCAGTTCTGCTTTCCCACAACACTGCACTGGGGGATGCTTACCCACATCGCTTTGTTTTGTCTGTCAACAGGGTGCTAGCAATGTAGCCATGAAATGTCAACAATGGGAGGCAGAAAAACTGGTTTGATGAATTCGGTGGTGACTTTTGCATGTCGACAGCACTTTTGTCACCAAACCTTCCCAGTGTAAACACAGCCTTAGCTCCGTGTTTGGAAAGGTCTAAGGGGAATAACTAAGTCCAGGCCGTCAATATCATCTGTAGCTATTGCCCTTCCACTATGCAAGGAAGAATAGATGGTGGATCCACATTGCAAGAAATCTCTTATCCCACCCCCACTTTTAGCTGCATACATTGAGTAGTTGTCTATAGTGCACAGCAGTTATGGACTCTGTCGCTTCCACCGATTTTGCCCTCTTACTTCATTACCTGCCCATGGAGCAGAATTGCATTGCTGTCCCTTCATCTTGGGCTCTTTGCCTCTGGAGGGGGGATGATTTTTCCTGGTGGGAGGAAAGAGAAAAAGAGGGCAGGAGGTGGAAAGAAAGGGCTGAGAGGAACTTTCTAATATTCCCAACAGATTAAAAAAGAGAGGAATTTTCTGTTTTACAATCTACATTTTTAAACCGAAAATATAACAATTTCCTTTTTTACTGAAGTGTGTTTCCCATGGAGAATGTGTCATCTGAAAAGAATGTACTCCATTTTACTTCTGAGCTCCTATGCAGTTGGTGTTAAGTATCATTGCACTGTTGCAATGACTGGGCTGGGCTGTTTCACATTGCCAATCATGAATTACTTGCTTGTATAAATCAATTTAAGCCAGGCGCTACACTTCAGTGTAATTTTTGTATTTCAGATTAATTTGAGTTATAATACCATGGGTAACCAACAAATAAAACAGCGGATATGAATTAATATGAATTAATTAATATGAATTAATATAAAAGTTACATAAAATACTTAATAGGATGACACGAAATACGTTTCCTATACAAATAAACTCTGTATATGTGCGCATGCGTGCATAACAGCTATCATATACTACCTGGAAGCAGGCCACATTTATGTGAATTTTAACAGGTGGGGTTTTTAGCAGTTCATAAAAGACAACAGTCATTTTGAAGTGCTCAGAATTCAGAGCTGTGTGACCATTTTATTTTGGATGATTGTAACAATCAAAAAACACTGGGGGCAGGGGGGGAAGGGTTAGGGTTATGTTTTCTAGCAACAAGGAATTAAAGTTCAAGCAGGTGAGGATCTTTCAGCCTGGTGTGCTGCTTCGTGCAACTGACAAATGATCGTCAAACTTTACTAAGGGATCTTATGCGCTGAAAGAAACGTCTTGGTTTACAACAGTATGGACTCAAATTGATGTGTGCTTTTGTGCTTTAAGAAAGCAACATTTAAAAATATCACAAACTGGAAAGAACAATTTGTTGGTTGACCAATGTCACTGATACTGTGTCCAACTGTGTGGAAAATTCTGCTGCCTTTCACTTCAAGGAAACCATTGTGCTAGGACCCTGAAAGCGTGTTATAATGTTCAGCCAAGGTAGTATAAAAACCAGAGAAACGTGCCCATGGCCCCTTGTCTCTACCCTGCCTGCTACCAGGAACCTCTCTTTCTAGTGGGTGTATTAAAAAATTAAAGGGCAAAATCCTCCTATGGAAAAAAAACAGAATGGGGGTACTCCTGGTGGAGTCACAAGTCATTGCCTTCCTCAATTAAGACCCCACCCAACCTTGAGAAGACAGTAACAGCCATGGAGAGTAGACAGAGGGAGGATACTTTCTGCCCAGGTACAAATCCTCACTTGTATAACCATCCTTCCTCCCTCCAGTACCTACAGAGCCTGGCCTGAAGCCCTGAGACGTGGAGGGGCAGGTGCAGAAGACCAGGACCACAAGCCCAGCAGCAGCATTTCACCTCCTTCCTGCAGCAAGACCCCTATGCAGAGGATTGCACATTAGTGCAGATCACCCAGAATCTCCCCAAGCCAGTTTCCTCTTCTATCCTTCTGGCTTCTGCATGGAATAGTTCCCCCAATGCATTGAATCCAGTAAACAGCTTGGGGAAGTGACTTATTCAGAGGGTGTGTCTAGACTACAGGGTTTTGTCAACAAAAGTCCACTTTTGTCAACAAAACTATACCTGCCACTACACTACTGCCGAGTTCTGTCAACATAATGTCGACAAAACTCGGCAGTTTTGTCAATGGACGTAAACCTCATTCTGGGTATGTCTAGACTACAGGCTTTTGTTGACAGAAGTTTTGTCGACAGATACTGTCGACAAAGCTTCTGTCGACAAAGAACATCTAGACTACATCCAGTTCTGTCAACAAAGCAAACCGCTTTGTCGACATGACAGTGTAGACGCAAAAGACAGTGTAGATGCAATAACGCCTTCTGTCGACAGAACTCTGTTGACAAAAGGCGTTATTCCTCGTAGAATGAGGATTACAGCCGTCGGCAAAACTGCTGAGTTCTGTCGACGTTATGTCGACAGAACTCAGCAGCAGTGTAGATGCAGGTATAGTTTTGTCGACGAAAGTCCACTTTTATCGACAAACCCCTGTAGTCTAGACACACCCTCTATGAGGAATAACGCCTTTTGTCAACAGAGTTCTGTCGACAGAAGGCGTTATTGCAGCTACACTGTCCTTTGCGTCTACACTCTCATGTCGACAAAGCAGCTTGCTTTGTCGACAGACCTGGATATAGTCTAGACGCTCTTTGTCGACAGAAGCTTTGTCAACAGTATCTGTCGACAAAGCCTCTGTCGACAAAAGCCTGTAGACTAGACGTACCCTAAGTGAGGGGTGGACTACGATGGCATTTGCCTCCATTCTGTCTCCAGAGCTGACTTTCAGGGTGTGTCTAGACTACAGGGTTTTGTCGACAAAAGTGGACTTTTGTCAACAAAACTATACCTGCGTCTACGCTACCGCTGAGTTCTGTCAGCATAACGTCAACAGAACTCAGCAGTTTTGTTGACGGTGGTAAACCTCATTCTATGAGGAATAACGCCTTTTGTTGACAGAGTTCTGTTGACAGAAGGCATTATTGCATCTACACTGTCCTATGCGTCTACACTCTCATGTCGACAAAGCGGCTTGCTTTGTCGACAGAACTGGATGTAGTCTAGACGCTCTTTGTCGACAAAAGCTTTGTCGACAGTATCTGTTGACAAAGCCTCTGTCGACAAAAGCCTGTAGTCTAGTCGCACCCTTACTGAAAAAGTTCAAGTTCTGGGCTTCCCCAAGAGCAGCTCTGCTTACGGCAGCCTCATCTCCCAGAGCTGGCACCTCTGCAACCTGAATTGACCCTGAATCTCAGTAGTCACATGCAGGAGAACTCCTGCCCCGTCCCACGCACCCCCTGGCTGCTGTTTGCACGGGTCACCGTAGCAGCCCTGTGCCGGGACATTCTCCCCTGGTGGGCTAAAGCTTTTATTATTTACTAGAAGATTTACCTGGTGCTGCTCAAGTCTTTAACTCCATTTTTGTTTTTCTTCATTTAAATCGTTGGGAAGGGGATGGGGATGAAGGTTAGACTAGTCAGGCTGCCCTGGGGAGAGAGGACTCCCCCAGCTCTCTCTCACTGCAGCAGCCTGGGGCCAGCTGAGAATCTCCATGGCTGCTGCCCTGCCAGTGGGCTCAGTTGGGAGGGGGGTGCCTGTCCCCCAGCTGGGGCAGGTCCTGGTACATCTGCTCCCTGTGCCCATAAAGGGCACCTGGAGGGTGGGAAGCTTGGGGCTGGGACAGTCCTGGATGGGGGGCAGGAGGCCCAGCCAGTCCTGCCTGGTGATTCTCTTTTCCGTATGGTTTTCTGAGAAGCAATCCCATTCCAGGCACATCCTATTTTCCTGGCACAGCCAAACCCTTACATTGCTTTAAGTTATAATCAGAGGCAGCTGTATGCCAAATTTGGTGGTCCTAGCCCTTCCCATTTAGGAGTCCTTGAACAGACAGACAGACAGACTTGTTCTCTCAGTTATATAGTAGATATAGCGCCATTCCACCAAGTCCCCAATGGCTCAGCAAATGAGAACCAGGAGCACAGCACCCCGTCACTAGGGGAAAGAAATCTGACCCACAAGTCATTACCCTCCCTTGCCTGCCTGACGTATGCAAAATTAATTTCCTAATTAATTTGCCTGTTCTTGTTGGCAGTCTCTAAAAGAGACCCCAGACTAGGGACGTAAAACCCTGTTTAATTGGTTAAACATTACGTTAACTGGTTAACCGATTAAGGGGAGGGCTAGAGTGCCCTTTCCCACCATGGACAACGGCTGGGCCCACCAATGACGGGGGCTGCTCTGACTGGGCTGGAACATCCCCTGCCCCTGGTAGGTGGGGAGCTGCTCTAGCCCCCACTGGTTAGCTGGAACTAGTAACCTCACCCATTAAGGGTGAGGCTTGCCAGTTAACCGGTTAACGATTCACATTCCTACCCCGGACTGAATGGAAATAGGGACTTGAGCTGGTCTCTACTGCTCAGAGCTGGTGGAGAGTATAGGGACCCCTTGCTCTGGCAGCTTCTGTTCTCTAGATATGGTTCAGGGCTGAACCTTTTCCCCAGCAGTAAATTAACCATCCAGAGCATGTTTTCAGCTATTGCAAAGCTTAGGAAAATCAAGGCAGCTGCTCCTGTCCCGACATCTATTTTTAAAAGAATGTTGACCTTTAAAAAAGAATTAATCTGCTCATTATTCTACCCCCTCATGTGCCTAGTCCCAGCCAGGGGGCAGGGTTTTCAAGGACCCCACAGGTCCCTGAGAGGCTCCCAGGAGGAGATGTAAGGGTAGTGCCTCTCTCTCCACTTCCTGGCCTCCCCTCCCACAAGGGGATTCTGATTTTGGAGAAGGCCCCAGGGCCTGCTGCCTGCAGGCTATGCCAACTGCACAGTAGCTGAACTCCCACTGTAATTAACTCAACCACCAATGTCCAACAAGGGAGAATCTGATTCCAGCAGGGCACAGCTGTACTGTCTTCACCTCTTCCGGCCTGCTCCCTGCCCCTTGCATCAGAAGTGTTGCCTGCCTCTTCAGTTCCCAGGAGTGGGTGCCTGGCTGCCCAGCCCCTGGGAACAAGGGGGGCTTCCTTGCTCCCTAAAGAAAACAGCAGCTGCTTCCTTCCCAAGACACAGGCCCCCAGGACAAGGGCTCCCTTCTCCCTACTGTCTGGGCCAGGCGTGCCCCCAGGCAGGGGCTGACTGACAGGCCATCAGAGCCTGAAGGGGGGGTTGCACCTGTCCCCTGCCCAGAACCCCCCTCCCGCGGTCACCTGGGCAGGGCTGGGGGCGGGGTTTCTCCGCTGCCTGCGGCTGAGCGAGGGGCTTTCTCTGCTTGGGGAGGGGGCTAGGCAGCTCCACTCCCGGCCTGGCCGCCCCCGATCCCCAGCGCGGCGGCCAGGTGGCGCTCTCCGCCCTCGCTGCTGCGCCCCGGGCGCTGGGCTGGGAGGCGCCGCGCGGAGCCCGCCGCAGCCACTCGGCAGCGGCAGCGGCTCGGCAGCGGGCGGGCGGGCGGACGCGAGCGGGTCCCTGGCCGGCTGCGGAGGAGCCAGCGGGGCGCCCGGGGAGCGCGGCCAGCCAGTCTCCAGGGCCCGGGCCGGCGCGGGGCGCTCTCCCATGGGCGGCAGCAGGGGGACCACGCGTGCGGCGCTGCGGTGAGTCCGAGCCGGCTCCGGCGCGTCGGGGCTGCGCGGGGAGCCGCGGTTTGCAGGGAACGCGCGGTGCGGGGCTCTCGGAGCAGGTCACGGGGGGCGGGGGGGGGGGCAGGTGAAACAAAATCCAGAGGCAGCTGCAGGCGCGGCAGGACCGAGCTGCCCTGGGCTCGGCTTGCCACGCGCGTTTGCAGGGCTGCGGAGATGGCTTCGCGCACTCCCCGCTGCTCTGGGAACGTGACCGACATGTGCTGGGATGCACCTTGCGGGGCCATGCAGGCGAGGCGGTTAGTCGCAGGGGGTAGCTGCCCGCTGGAGGGCGCGGGGGTTATGGACAAACCTGCCCCTTCTCGTGCGGGGGAGGCAAACTTCGCGTGGAACGATCGAGGCCGGAGCTCGGCGCAGACGAGCCGAGGGATGCGCTGGGTTGGCATGTGTGGCCGGAGCCGTGCAGCCGTGGACGGTAGATGAATGGAGCTGCCGTCCCAGCTGAGCGGTTGTGGGGAGTCCGGGGGGATTGGAGGGTCTCCACTGGTGAGGGGCTGGTTGGATGTAATTAAATCAAAAGGAGTGTGTGTGTGTGGGGGGGGGGGGGGGTTGGATGCAGTTAAAAGTTGAAATCAAAGGTGTGAGTGAGAAACACAGAAGTGGTTGAATTAGGTTGGAGGAAGGTGTGGGGGTGTGAACTCTTTCTATGGGTCCCAAATACTTGTAGCTAAACCAAAGGGGGGTGTCAGTGAGTGACCCTGAAGTGGTTGAACTAGGTTGGAGGAGTGTTAACTCTTTCTATGGGTCCCAAACGCTTGTTTCACAGTGGTGCGTGGATCCAATCTGTAGATGCGCCAGTTGTCTTCTAGCAAGGAAGTAGCTGGCATTTCCCCACAGCTTTTGTTTATTTCTGCGGCACTCACTCCAGTGCAAAAAAAGGAGTTGACAGTGAAATATTCTGCTGTTGATAGCCTCTTCGTGCCTGTGCACGAGGATTGCCAGTTTGGGTTGGACATATTCCTGGAGGTTTCATCACAGGTCATAATCTTTCATCAAAGATTACTCCTTCAGTTCCTGGAGACTCCGGGACAATCCTGGAGCACTGGCAACGGTGCTGTGTGCAAAATCCTTTATTAGGGATCTGGGAGATAAATGGAGCTGCCCTCCCAGGTGAACGGTTGTGAGAAATCCTGGGGACGGTGTGAAACTGGAGTGGTCTTGCTCTGGGTCTTATCTTTATTTCCATTGGAAAACCTGGGCTACTGGAAACTTAGCACTAAACGTATGTTTCATCTCAACCTTGGCATACAAAATCTCAATCGGGGAGTCATTTGCTTGAAGCCAAGTTTGATTTAAATTCACACAGCTGTTGTAGAAAAACGCAGGGCATTTCAGGAGCTGTTTCCTCTGTCTCAGGTTAAAAGACAACTCTGTTTATATATTTCAGGAGCTTAACCTAGATTGTGGTTGACTTGTTCCTGTTATTGAAAAGAAACCCTCAAAATGGACCAGTTGTTAGATTCTGAAAATTGCCATCTGGGCTCATGCAGTAGCCCTTGTTTATAATAACTGTAATATGCATATTAACAGTGCAATGGTTTCAGTCCCTGGATTTACCTTTACACGGTACATCTCTGGGGCTCTCAAAGATCCATTTACACTATGGACACATCTCTAGTACTAATTAACACTCCAGAGGCACAGCTGCTATGGACCCTGCCCGTAATCGGTGAAATACTACGTGCTGGTGATGGAGAGCCGGTGATGTTGTGGTGCACAGTGTGAAAGATCCATTCCTTGAAGCCCTGCTTCAAAGAGGCAGTGGCACAGTGTGAGGCTTAAGGCAGGAGAGGAGAGAGAGATGTGTAGGAACAATTTGTTCCAGGACTGAGTTTCCTGAACGCTTTTTAAGTTTTTGGTTTAAGCCGCTTGATGTTAATTTAATACGGGTTTGTGGCATAGCTCTCTGTAGTCAAAGGAGGATAATACTTACACATGCCATTTTCTCAGCAAGATGTTTTTAAGTGAATTCTAAAATAGAAACATCGACATGGCAGTGAAGAAAACTGCTGCAAGAGTTAAAAGTTTTCTTCAGTGCAATAGCTTCGTGGCACTTTGGGCCACATTCTGTTAACATTGGTGGAAACCCAGAGTGACTCTGCGATCATTGATTTAAATGGAATCGCTTTGGATTTGCACCGGAATAAGTGAGAGGAAAATTTGATGCATTATGTGTTTATGTTAAATCATATCATTTTATTCCATCCTACCCCAGCATAACACAAAAGGCCCAATCCTGCAATTCTTATTCGAACGAAACTCCCACGGAGGACGGACCTGCGCTGCCAGATCCTAACAGTGGGACAGTTCGTGCTTTCTAGCGCCACGATCAAAGAAAACCCACTGCACCTGGCTCTTTCCTTCTGCACAGAAGAAGGGGTCATGATCCTGCCTGGTGCCCTTCTCTCTCCTCCTCCCCACTTTCCAAGACCTCTTGGTGGAAGCTTGTTTTGGTTGGGATCTGACCGTGGAGGGTGGTTGGATGTAGTGAAACCAAACGGGGGGTGTCAGTGAGTAAGTAACCCTGAATTAGGTTGGAGGTGTGTTTATTAACTCTTTCTATGGGTCCTGAGCACTCGTTTCAAAGTGATGCATGGATCCAGGCCATAGATGCACCTGTTGTCTTCTAGCAAATAAGTAGCTGGCATTGCACCAAAGTTTTTGTTTATTTCTGTGTCTCTAACTCCAGTGCAAAAACATGATAGTGAAATATTCTTTTATTTACCGCCTCTTTACACCTGTGGGGAGGAGGGGAAGGAGAAGACCCAGGTAGTACAGCTCCATTAGAGCCATACTGCCAGGGCGATGTGCTGCATGGTGCAAGAGTGCTGAGGCCTGTTATCTTTGTGAGGGCACCAGGACTCTATAAAGACTGCCTTGGCCTGCTGCTCCCCTGGGATATGCAAAGCTGCCTGGGGGAAGTTGGCTTTAAAGCTTCAAATCCCCTTTCCGTGTGGCACAACTGAGAGGAATACTGATTGGGTGCTCTTGGAAACTTCCTCTCCGAGTCCCCTCCGAAGGGGATGACCATGGAAGGCAGCGATTTAGCTGAGAATAAGAACTCAATCTAAAATTGCACGAGTGTATTCGTCTTCTAAGTGGAAAAATTCTCTGCCTGAAACTGACACGTTACTTGCAAAGAAGCTGGGGAAATGTAACATTCCACTTTGCTGCTGCATTATCCTGCCTTTTGCATTTTGCAGGGGGTTTAAATGATGTAATTCCACCCCTCCTGCTTGTCAGTTTAGAACAGTTGGAGATCTTAACACTTCTCCCTCGAAGCCTGCTGTGCTCCTAAAGCACAGAGTTTTAAATAGTCTTAATTTGATCAGCAAAGAGGAAGAGCATATCCCTGTTGAACCCTATATCACAGCTCCCCGCTCTGGCAGTGGGAGATGTTAAAATCGAGCATCTTTTACTGAAAAAAGAGCCATTAGTCCATGGGAAACAGAAAACATTTTTATTGCCCTCTCAAGCCAGCTTTCTCTAATGATGATCAGTTAAAAGGATTTAGAGTGGTGTTTAATCAAATTTAGGGACAGTAATATTAAAAGCTCTTGGAAATAATTAGCAAGCTTATTTAGAGTCTTGGGTAGTTGAGCTGGGTAAGAAGTGATCTGTGCCTTTCATATCACTGGCCAAGTTTGGTATTGCTGTGTGTAATCTGAATGTTGACAGATCTCTTCACAACCAGGCTCGCTTTAGTACTCCTTTAGTTGCCCAAGGCTTTGCTTTATATGCTTGTTTAGCAGAGAGTTTTCAAAATTATACCTGGAGGCCAGCTATTTGTTTGTAGTAAAGGACACAGGATGCTAATCAACCAATCATCTGGCTAGTTTGAGGCAGCAGGAAATACTGCTTCATGCAATGCACAGTAAGCCCGTGGAACATACAGCCACAATATATCGCCAAGGCCAACCGTTTAGCAGGATTCCAAAGGGACTAGACATTTGTATGGGTCACAAGCATATCCTGAGCTAGAAGAGTAAATATGAAAATAAAAAAGTTTTGAAAAGGGATGTAAACCTCCTACATCAGGGTTTAAACCAGGCTCTAACTGTAGTGGGACCTAAGAGGAGAATTTCCTGGGTGTGTGTGTCTAGATTATATTATTACTTAGCTGTATTTCTGTAGTGCCTGGGAACTCTAGACGAGTCCTATTCCACTGCACTGGGACCTGTACAAACGCAGAGCATAAAGAGGGGCTTTATCCCAAAGAGCTGGTACTCTGAGAGTAGGGAACCTACGGCCGGGATCCAGCTCCCTGTGTACTTTGACCCAGCCCGCGGCAAGTCTCCGCACCACAGGCTGGAAGCCCCAAGCCTTGGCATCTCCCACCCCCACAGGCCCAGCACCCTGAGCTGAGTGCTAGCTAGTGAGTCTTGTGTCTTCTCACTCGTGTGTGGCCCCTGACTGAAAAAAAGTTCAGCCCTGCTAGAAGACGAGATGGATACATCCAGATCAGTGGGGGAGAGTCCGAGGAAATAAGACCAGGAGGGGCAGAAGTACCCTCAAAGTGGGGGGCCACAGATGCCCAAACAATGGTGCCCCTTCTTCATGAGACTCTGCCCTTATACAAGGTAAGCCCCTGCCCTCTGGCTGGCCATTTCTGAGGCCCTGCTCTTGCATCACCCCCTTGTCCACAAGCCTCCAATCTCCGCACCATCCCCTTCCCTTAGTCCTTCCTCCCACACCATGTCTTTCCCTGAGGCTCTTCTCCTGCACCACCTCTATCTCCTATGGCCTCCCCTGTTCTGGCATTTCTGGGGAAGGCCACATTGGTCAGCATGAGAGGCTGTGATTTCCGCACGCCAGCCACCTAGCCACTGCTGTGAAATCTATAAAGACTTTGGCTCTGTCCACACTGGAAAAGTTTGGCGGCAAAAGTGCTGTGGACATGCAAAAGGCGTCAAAAGTGAAAACTGGTCAAACCAGTTTTTCTGTTTCCCATTGTCAACTTCTCATGGCCACATTGTTAGTGCCCTGTCGACAGACAGAGCAAAGCAATGTGGGTGAACATCCCACGGTGCAGTGTTGTGGGAAGGCAGAGCTGATATCCTGCGCTTCTCGGGATTCTCTCATAGCTCTGTGAGCTCTCTGTGCTGAGGAATGTCAGAGCAGCACAACCGTCTCTCCAGTCACTCCCCTTCCTCCCGCAGCAGCAGAGCAGGAGCATTCCAGTGACTTGTTCTTTGTTCCCCAAAGGGAGAAGCTCACTTAGCTGTCAGCTACTTCCCGGAGCTTTGAAAGGGGAGGGGACACATGCTTGCAGGGCAGCAGAGACGACAAAATACTGAGCAGAGCCATTGGGGCAGACATTGTGGGATAGTGGCAGAAGCCATTTCTCTCCACAAAACAAACAGCAGAGTCCACGCTGGTTCTTTGTTGTAAATACAGGGAGGGCAAAAGACAAAAGTTTCTCACAGGGGTGGGTGCTCCCCAGGCAATTCAAAGGAATCCAAGGCTAGGGATGTTAAATTTAGTTTAATCAACTAATAGACTAGTTGATGGAATTTCCATCAACTAGTCAATTAGTTGATGCTGGGGAGTTGCAGTGGGGTTAGCTCCTGGCTGGCGCTCTGACTTTTAAATGTATTAAGAGCGGGCAGGCTCTTAATATATTTAAAAGGCTGGTGCGCAGTGTGGGGGACCCAGCGTGAGCCAGGACAGGTGATTCCTGGCTCATGGGGGTCCTCCCCACACTGCGCTTCTGCTTTTTAAATGTATTATGAGCCAGCAGGCTCTTGATACATTTAGAAAGCAGAGGCGCAGTGTCTGAGACTGGGCGCAAGCCGGGAATCAGCTGATTCCTGGCTCCTGCCCAGTCCTGGTACCTCTCTGCCTCCCCTGCCTTGGGCGTGGAAATGGTGCTGGGGGGAATTGGCTTTTAAGCCGGCTCTCCCCAGCAGGAGCGGCCCGAGGCCAGCTGTGGCAGCTGGTGCCCCACGCGGAAGGCACGATTGGTGCCCCCGCCTGCACGGCCGTCAATGGCCGTGACGTAATCATCGGGCGCCCGGGCGCCCCGTGACATCATCATCGGGCGCCCCAGGCTGGCGGCACCCTAGGCGACCGCTGAATCTGCCTAGGCTCACGGGCCACCCCTGCTCCCCAGCACCTGTTCCTACACCTGCAGGGGGAGAAGTGACTAGTCAACTAGTCGCTTACATCCCTATCCGGGGCTCCAGCCACCACTGCTGTAGTAGCAGCAGCTGGGAGCTCCTTGCTTCCTTCCCACCCCCTCCCTTGTTGGGCCTGAGTGGTTGTGATCTCTGATTCGGGGCTCCCTGGTCCCATGGCAGATTAGAGAGAGAAGGGTTTTGCTTTTGTTTTCTGCTGCAGGTATAAGGTTCCAGAGGTCAGCAGAAGATCAGGCATAGCCGAGCTCAGCTTAGCCCAGACGCTGATATATCCCCCTCATCACAGGGGAGTGGGGAGATACCCGACACTCGCATCATTTCCTCTGTACAAGGGAAATTCTCAGCTGGGACCTCTGGCTGGTGTAAGGCCACATTGTCTTGCATGCAAAGTGGCCTTAACAGATTGAGGAATGAGGGCCAGCATATATAGACATATAAATATATATATAATAGGCATGTGCATGCACGGGTGTGGGTTAAAGGCCGGTAAGCAAACCCTAGGGCTATGTCTACAGTGCAGGCTTCTCGCGCAAGAACTTTTTGTGGAAGAGATCTTCCGGAAAAAAGTTCTTGCAGAAGAGCGCGTCCACACTGCCATGTGCTTTTGCGCAAGAGATGTGCTCTTGCCCAAGAGCGTCCATGGCAGTGTGGATGCTTTCTTGCGCAAGAAAGCTCTGATGGCCATTTTAGCTATAGGGGTTTCTTGCTCAGGAAACCCCTGTTGCCCATCCACACATGCCTTTTTGCTCTTGCGCAAAAATGCTTATTCCTCGTGGGGAGAGGAATAACTCTTGCGCAAAAAGCCCTCTGTTCTTACACTTTACTGTACTTTTTTTCTTGCACAAGAATGGGCTTGTAGTGTGGATGCTCCACAAGTTTTTTAGCAAAAACTCTGCAGTGTAGATAGCGTAGTTGTCTCCACATCTGACACTGAACTAAAATCACTTGTGACTCTGAGCTGCCTCCCTGCTGGGTTTTGTTTTGCTTCATTTCAGCACATTCCAGGAACTTATAAGAAGAGAATGGCTGAACTTTAAACACAAAAGAATTTGTTTTGCATTGCTCACACTTTGTGGTGCTCACACCTGACATTTAGAGAGAGCGCCTGGCAGGCTCGGACGTGGGGTGGGGGGGGGGGTCTGCCTCCATCACTGTAGGGCTTTTCCCATTCTGTCAATAAGGGTCAGAATCCTTGGCTGCTTCAGGATCTTCAGTGGCTGAAATTCCAGGAAATTGTGATGCCCACAAGGGCCTTTCTCCTTTTGTGTTCAAAAGGACTTTTTTGCCTAGAGCTTTTCAGAGTATAGTTTTCAGAAATGCTCAGAGATCAGTTTTCTGTGAAAAATACTGATTTGATTAAATCAAAATATTTGGGGGGGAGGCATCATTGAAACATGACATTTTGCCTTTTTTAAACTTTTGTACCCTTCTTAGACAATATGCATCTGTTTATCATGTTGTAAGTTTTACAGAATGTAAAAGACGACAAAATGAAGCATTTAGATCTTTTTTAAATAAAGTATTTAGGAATATTTTGTTTCATGAACTGTTTCATGAAAATTTCAGCTTTTTCATCCCAGTTTGGTACAAAACCAAATTTTGAAATCTCAAGAATTTTCCACAGGATGGAAATTCTGTTCATCACCTAGCTCTAATTATGCTATACTATAGTTATGAACTCCCAGAGTACTCTTGATGTTCACAGGCATTATAAATACTGTGGACATTCATTTTCCCATCTACATTAACCTTCCACATTATGTGAATGACCCATTGGGCTTTTGTTGGTGCAGGTGACATCATAAACTCCATCAGTTTATAGCACTTCTACTTCTTGTGCTCTTTACTGCAATTCTGTACCTGGCATTTATGAATGGACACATTAGTAATTAATGCTCAGCTTATTTTTCATCCATTGCTTCGGGGGAAAAAAGCCTTTAATCTTTTATCTCCTGTTAGAAGTGCATGCCAGGGTATTTGACTGAAGAGAGACTTTCCTTCTACCTCTGTCATCACCTTACTAGCATCACTATATTTTCTCCAGCTGATTTTGTCCTTTCCCATTTGGCAAACATTAATCGTGATTGAAATGTAATTCTTTCTTTCTGTTTATAATCGTGGTTTTTGCCTTAGCAATTCAAGGATGTCAGCTGTGAGAACAGTATTCATCAGCTAACTGCTGTTGTCCAGCACATTCCAGGAGCGTTGAATTAAGAGACTTACCATGGTCCTGACCCAAGAAAGGATCTCTGTTTGGGGATGTGTTTTAAAGTCCTACTGAAGTCAATGGGGCTTAAGAATCCACTTGAAGTGAGACACTGTGAGTGGTCACTGACCTCCAGCTTGGACCCACAGGTGCCCAGGCAGTGCACTGTTTAAGTCACAACCACCATTCTGCCGCTCACTTGAGCAACTGGAGAAGGGAACTAGTGATTTGCTAGCTTGTAAATGGCCCCACTCCTGAAGCGCCTGATGTGGGAGGGGGGAATGTCCAGCACATTGATTGGCTGGGGAGCTGTTTTTAAGGCAGGAAGAGTGGCAGGAAGGAAGTTGTCTAACCAAGGAGAGGAATACCCTGCCTATCAGCTACTAGAGACTTTTCCTGTTTACCTGACTCCAGAGCCCTGCATTCCTGCTTGCTCCTGGTTCCTGTCCTCCTTATCTCAGTCCCTATCTGTTCCTGCTTTCCTACCTCATTGCCCTTGATAGGCACTGCAATGAGGAGTGGTGGCAGTGACTGCCGCACTCCCTGGCTTGAAGTAAAAATGACCCAAATACATGGTTTCCGTGTTCAGCACCCCCCACTATTAAAAATTGTTCCAGAACCATTACTCCAGATCCTTCCTATGCCTTACCCGCAATGTTGTCTCTGGCTTGGACCCTGGCTTTGCCTCTAGCTTTGAACTTTGGCTTGGTACCTGATGCTGTCAATGGTTCTGAACTCTGGCATGGCAGAGGTCAGAATCTAACCATTAGGCATGACCATCCACAGCCCAGTCATTACAAGTGGAAGTTTAAATGGATTAATGAATGGGGGCTGAAGTAGTGACTTGTTTTTGTTCTTAATTAGTTGGTGGATTCTCTCTCTCAATCAAATAAGTGTATCCGGGGATCTGTTGTAGGTCTAAAATTCATGCACTAAAATGTCTGTTAACAGCAATTTCCGCAATACGGGTTTATTCATCGCAGAATGCCCTTCATTCAGCTGCAAAGTATAATTATTTATAGAAGGTCAAGGTTGGGGCTGTGGCTATTTTGCAATGCTTTCCGACAATGCAGAGCCTTCTGCTTAGCTTCACATTTGCATAACAGATGGAGACTCGCTGCATTATTTCCATTGGGGCAGTGCAAGACACAAGCTGGGCTATACGTTTTTGTTATTAGTCAAGTATAAAATCAATTGAGATTCATGGATTCTGAAACGTGCCAGTGAGTCATATCCGTTCAGATCAAGTTCTTTAGCTTCGGGCACTAATGTAGTATGCTACTGGACTGCAGTCGTTAGGTGTGATTACTGTATTTTTGATGTACTTAAAAGTCTTTGATTAAAATTCAAAGATTCTAATTTAAACTTTAAAATCAATTATTAACATGTCGTATGCGGGATAGTTGTAGCTGGCTCAGTCCCAGGACATTAGAGAAACCAAGTGGGTGAGGTCTCTCTCTCTTTTACCAACAGAAGTTGGTCCAATAAAAGATATTGCTCCAGGCGTCTTGCCTCTCTAACATGTGGTCAATTAGACACTTCATGGCTCATTTCCCGATTACAGTAATTTAAAATGTGAACATATAATCTCTCTGTTTTCCTGCATCTGCAATCAAATAAACATCACACAGCACGTATGGAATGGACAGCATGTTTTGTGGGAAACGTTCCTAGCAATTTACCTCCTATGAATCAAATCAGGTTTAAGAGAAACCCACATATATAGGAAGATACAAAGTTCTGCAGTATTGTAATCTGAAGGTCTGATGCAGCTCTGTCGAGATACCGCAATGCAGGATATCAGAAGGGTGAGTGTGCACATATGGGCTACGTCTACACTGGCCAGTCTTGTGCAAGAACGTATGCAAATGAGGCGTGGCAATATTCATCGCCACGCCTCATTTGCATACTTAATAAGCCACCATTTTGCACAAGAAGGAGCAGTCTACACTGCTCCTTCTTGCACAAAAATCCCCCTCTTGCGCAAGAGCCATTCTGCCACTTATTTTCAGGCAGAACGGCTCTTGCACAAAAGCCCCTTGTGCAAAAATGGTGGCTTATTAAGTATGCAAATGAGGCGTGGCGATATTCATCGCCACGCCTCATTTACTTATGTTCTTGCACAAGACTGGCCAGTGTAGACGTAGCCATTGAGTTTCCCTCTAATTCTTCTATTGGATGGTGGTATCCACCAGAGGCAAAAGGCATCTGATCAGTGGAGTGTTCCCTTCTTTGTTCCATGCTATCACTGGACAGCATGCTTGCTTCCTACCAGAGTCATGCTGCTGGGACTCTGCTATCCCATAGCTGCCCCGGAGCCATTCTTAGGGAAGTTTCACCCAAGAAGGGGAAATAAGTGTAAATTAGTGTGCTTCATGGATTTTAGAATAGTAGGGAAGAATCTACAAATACTTCCTGGCCCCCTCAACTTTATCCCCTGATCTGGAACCTGGTACAGGCGACCTCCGACTTACGACCCCCCACATTTACGACCATTTTTTTCCATGTGAGAGAGTTCCTAAAAACCCCCAATATACGTCCGCAGCTTGTATTTATGACAGCATACGACACAGACTCCACGCATCATCCCAAAACAGGAAATGCACAAAGTCAGTCAGACTCTCCAGTCTGCAGCTGCTGCTTGAACTGCGCACATCTCCGCCACATCGGTCTTCACTTTTTAGTTATTTTTGTGCATTATTTGAACTATTTAGTTTAGTTTTCCTCCATTTCCGTAGTCAGTTTTGGTATTTTGGTATATGAAATGGGTTTCCAGGAATGGAACTGCCATTTAAAACATTGCGCCTATGGGAAATAAGGGTTCGACTTATGACTGTTCTCCAGGAACCAATTAGGTCGTAAGTGTGGGGGTCGCCTGTAGAACTGTCTTATCCATGTGTACAGATGGGAGCTGCAGATGCAGGCCTATGGATCATTTAGGGTTGAACTACTAGATTAGTATTGTGTTAAATAAAGTATCAAAGCAACTCAGACAGCTGCAAATACCAAATCCTATGGCCAAATCCACTGGTTACTAAAGATCAGGAATATATGGAGACTGAGATGCATCTGTTTGAAAAACTATGCTGTGACCGGATGACTGACTGATTTAAACCCCTGATCTAGGAAAGCACTTAAGCACCTGCTTAACTTTAAGCATTTGGTCAGGTGTCCTCCTGCCCATTCAGCAAAAGTTAAGCACGTGCATAATTACATTAACTTTAATATCCTAAATATATTCCTTATAATATCAGATACAATGTAAGTTACTTATTCTAGATATGAAAATTAAGGAATTGGTTATAAGATACAATTACATAATACGTGTCTACAATTAGGAAGTTGTCATCTGCTTTTAATCTTATTAATACTGCATAATAAATCACTAACATATATAATTATCGACACTGTTTCATTTGTATTCTGCATACAGCTGTGTGTATTACTCGAGTTTGTATTTGTTTTTAACAGTAAAGCTCCGTCGAACGATATTAAGTACCTTTCAAATGTGGATTTGTCTCATGAAAAGCACACATCTATGAGTGATCCTTGCTAATGAAAATAACTTGGTTTCTTTTCACATGGAAGAAGCTGTATAATGCTGCTGCTATTGTTGGCTGTTAAGTAATTGAAAGGTCATTGATTGCAAATTGATATGGTCTGGAGAATTTACCACACTGTTATGTAAACCAGCATGAATATTCAAAAGTATAGAATCTATTGTGAAAAATATGCGTGTTTCACAGAGGCGGTTGTGACAAAATGTCACTGATTCATCAGCCAGATGAAACTCTCTTGGGGTATAAATTTGGGAGCTCACAGTTTTGTGTATTATTGCAAGGTACATTCAGTAAATAGATCCGCAAATGACAACAGTGATATGACAAAGCATAGTCATAAAATTCAATGCCAAATAGAAAATACAAATCTAGCAGCCCTTAGAGTAGGGGGCACATCTAACCAGCTGTCTAGCCCAGGTTGCTATTATAAAATAGAAACAAAGCATAAACTATATGAGGTGTACTGTAGACCTTCGTCCTCTTTCATCCATTTTGCATTGAGGGAGCTCCATTATTGCAGGAGATTTATTCCTGAATTAGGCCAGCGTGAACCAGAGAGGAATCAAGCCCTGCCTATTATATTTGAATTCTAAAACAGAAACATATTGGAAACTTTCTGTTGCAGCCCTAGATTGGAAGGTTTTGTACTAGGAAAAAGTACAGGGGTAGGGTAAACAGCTCGGATTTTTTCATTTTCATGGCCAGATGGGAAGATTTACCCCTCAGCACCTGCAGCTTCATCCAACTCTCAAGTCTTTCTATTGTCATTAATGAGATCAGGCCATTAAAGGTGAACTTCAGAAGAGATATGGAGGCAAGCACCAAGTGTCTGATCGAAAGCCCTCTGGAGTCAATAAGTCAGTAAATAACCACACAAGAGGCCTAACAGGAGTTTAAATGTTATAGCGAGGCAGAGCATATCATCAGGAGTATTTCTCATACAAAGCCTTTCAGCTGAGTTAAAGTGATATAAATCTAGAGTCAGTCCAGAGATTTATGTATCCATTGGAGTTATTCTGGATTTATACTCATGTAACTAAGACTAGAATCTGGCCTCCTGTCCTTTGGTAAATGAAAGTAGGAATGTATCTCCCACAAAGTGAATGTAGAATGTTTGTATTTTAAGAGAGAGTTTTGCTGGCAACATTGGCCATGTGATGTTTCTAGAATATTTTTAAAATTGTGCCTGCTTTCTAATCGTTGATGTTAATAAGATATGTGGGCTTCATTTTTATAGGCCTAATTGTACACATGGGATACTCTACAGTTCTGTTCATTACACTTTTTCATGGGTCATGTCTCACACACAATCCTAAATTTACAGTCACATCCATGTTTTTTTAATTGTACAGGATACCCTGGCTACTTACAGCTCCCAGATCCCGCCACTTCCCCCTCTCCCCCAGACCTGCACAGGAGATCCGCGAATACACAGAACCACAAATAGTGATTCCATGCATGGTGAAGGTCTCCTGTATATTGAAGAAAGAACAACCCATTCTACACTGCCACATTCATTGGCATTTAAGGAGCTAAAATGAGAACTGCAAGGTTCTATCACCAGAAACCCTTTGATTTTGATGCTCTGGCAGGGTCAATTAAAAAAATCCACGTGGCAAGTGGTTTTTATGAGCACATGGAGCAAGGAGCGTGTAAAGAGCTTTGAATGGTGGGGATTGAGGAAATGCACAACAACTGCGGCCTGTAAAATGATGCGCATTCTCAGGAACAAATGCTACACTTGAGAGGACAAATGCATCCGTGTAGGTACAGCTGCGGTATGCAAACTATTTTTGATAGTGGAAGTCCCACTGAGCATCTTGATGTCAGTGGAGGTAGAAACATATTTGCACTTTGCAGTCACTAAGGGATGAAATTAAGTAAAGGGAAATCCCATCGTAGGAAAAGCTATCTAAAGGAGAAAGCTCTTTAGCCTCCCCAGGGATAGGTGGTTGGCAGCCCCATCACATGGGCAACTCAGAGTGCTCTGAATGAAACCCCCAACCAGGGGGGCCCACAGCCTTTGTAGGCCCCTCCGGGCAAGGTGGGGGGGGCAGTGCCTCAGGCAGAAAGAGCAGGAGGGGACAGCCAGCAATCAGCACCACCTGGACTGTGGGGTGCCCCTTCTCCCACCCCAAGTCCTCCCAGTATCCCGGAGTGCGTGGCATGTTGCCCCCGCCTCCGTAGGCAGCCGTAAGAGCCGCCCGGAGCGGTCCGTGTGGTGCTCCAGTGGTGCTTTAAAGGGGCCAGGGCTCCAGCTGCTGCCCTCTGACTCACTGGGCCCCAGAGCAGTTGTCCCCTTTGCCTCCCCCTGTTGCCAGATCTGCCTGCAACATACTAGGGCAGTGTTTCCCAAATGGTGCTGCGGAACCCCAGGCTTCCGGGAAGTGAAAGTAAGGGTTCCGCGAGGAACCAGGGTGCAAAGACGCCGGCTCCTTCTCTGGTTCCCCTGCGGGCTTTCAGACACCGCCCTGTCCTCCCCGTTCTTCCCCGCCGGTCTTAAAGGGACAGAGAGGAACCAGTGCGCAAAGACGTCAGCTCATTCTCTGGTTCCCCTGCCGGCTTTCAGACACCTCCCTGCCTGCCCCCTGCTGCCACTCTGCATTTTTTAAGGGACCTAGCAGCAGCGAAAAATGTGATTTTTGTTTTTAAATATGTGCAGTTAAACTAAATGTTGATCTCATGACCTTGTTTGGCATTTGTTTATTATTAACCCTACTGATTTGTGGTCTACTTTTTCAGCTCCATATGTAAGACTGTTATTAGGGGTTCCTCAAAATTCTTCTGAGTTTAAAAGGGTTCCTTGGCCAAATAAAATTGGGAAACACTGTACTAGTGCATTGGCTGAGCGGAGAGGACTTAGATTATCCCCTTTCAGAGTCCTCCAAAATAGGGCAGAGGGTCTGAACATTGACACTGAACCTGCCTGTTTGTGTCACTGGGAAAACAAGCAGTGTGTCAGCATGCCGGGCCAAATGCAGGGCCAACAGCACTGCATGGGGCATAGCTTTCAACAGGTGGCTTTTACACATCCCAGTCAGATGGTTTAGTGCCTTGCCATGAGTGTGAAGTGAATTGTGCCAGGCCAGGGGGTTGGTCGAGTGGATTTATTCACATTTTCAATCTTCATGCCATCCCCTGTTTGTAACTCCTGGTGGGCTCCTGATCCTCCCAGTTCCACGTGTCAGCATGTCCCCTCGTTAGCCTGTCATGTGGCTTTGTGGCATCAGGTCCGGGAGCAGTTAGAGTCTGTATTGGGCTAGGGATGCAGCTTTGATACTGTGGGCGCTGCAGGATTTAGGATTGCTGAGCTAGGCCAAGGAGCTCTTCCCATTCTCTGAGGGTTTGTCTGCACTGCAGTGAAACCAGGCTCTTAATCAGGTGTCCAGCTATTATCCATACACAAAAGCCTCTGACCAGTGCTTTAAACCTGGCTAGCTGACCTGGAAAGAGACAGAGAGGCTAGAAAGGAGACTCCACTTTGACTCAGGCTGTCAACCCAACCACTTTGCAGTTCAAATGCAGGCACATTAGCTCAGGTGCTGCTAGTCCTTCAGTGCCTCTCCAAACTCCACCAAAGCCATATTTTCTTGCCCTCTATCTACTCCCTCCTTCTGCTCTGGTGAACCCACCAGTTCACGCATATGGTGTTGTTTATAAACTCCCATGTTGGCAGCTACATTTCTGCTGCACTTCTGCAGCACTTAAACAGAGATGGGAAAACTGTCCTCCCAGAGTGATCCACGCTGGCCAGATACTGATACCACGGCTCTGGTGGACTTTTGGTGTGACTAAGATTAAGAGAGATGTATCTCCAATCTGCAGTTTTAGGAGGACATCTTGAATTAGATGGCGAGGGGGGAAAGAAAGCTGTCAGAACAACCTACCAGACTATTGAATGTCTCAACTCCCAGTCTTGGACAATATGCCAGCAGACAATTAATACCAGTGCAGCCTAGTGCAGCATGGGATGGGCACCAGAAGTCCTAGCCCCTAGTGGATGAGAGCAGCATCAGAATGGATATAACTACGTGGTAGGTCTCAGGTGTGGATTTGCAGTGTGGACTAGTGCACTTACCCCTCCCCAGGTTGACTCTGCAGTGAAGACATTGAACTATCTTGGTTTAGTCTGCTCACAGGAATGGAGATCCATGTAGGGCAGGGTAAACTAAACAGGCTTTCATTAAAATGCACCCTCCACTCTCAGCCGCGCAGTTCAGCACATGCACCTTCACAGAGAACTCATCTACCAGTGTCACTTCTTGTGCCTCTTAAAGAGATTGTGCGCTAATTCTCCAATAGGCATGAATACAATACTGACCTGTTGACACCTACGCAACCTATGTATTGTATTGAATCCACCAGTAACTTTAAGCACAGACAAATCAATGCAACACATTTATGCATGACACTTGGTTATTTCACCAGTTACAAACACTGCTCTCTTTCATATTAGAATTTGAGTAGCTGTAAGTGGGTTACTAGAGTGCCCACAAAAAGGGAGTTTACAAAAAGTGGAAACTTGGACAGATGACAAGGGAGGGGTATAAATGTATAGCTCGAGAATGCAGGGGAGTTATCAGGAAAGCGAAAGCGCAATTGGAATTGCGACTCGCAAGGGATATGAAGGATACAAGAAAGGTTTCTACAGGCATGTTAACAAGAAGAAGGTGATCAGAGGGGGTGTAGGGCCCCTACTGGATGAGAGCGGTAACCTGGCGACAGATAATGTGGGGAGAGCTGAAGGACTTAATGCTTTCTTTGCCTCTGTCTTCACGGACAAGGTCAGCTCCCAGACTAATGTGCTAAGTGACGCAATATGGGACGAAGGTGGACGGCCCTTGGTGGGGAAAGAACAGGTTAGGAACTATTTAGAAAAGCTAAAAGTAAATAAATCCATGGGTCTGGACTTAATACATCCAAGGGTACTGAGGGAGTTGGCAAATGTCATTGCGGAGACTTTGGCCGTTATCTTTGAAAAGTCTTGGAGATCGGGAGAGATCCCAGATGATTGGAAAAAGGCAAATATAGTACCCATCTTTAAGAAAGGGAAGAAGGATGATCCAGGTAACTATAGGCTGGTCAGTCTTACCTCAGTCCCTGGAAAAATCATGGAGGAGATCCTCAAGGAATCCATTTTAAAGCACTTGGAAGAGGGGAAGGTGATCAAGAATAGTCAGCATGGATTCATGAAGGGCAAGTCGTGCCTGACCAATCTGATTAACTTCTATGATGAGGTAACTGGCTCTGTGGATATGGGGAAGTCAGTGGATGTGATATACCTTGACTTTAGCAAGGCTTTTGATACGGTCTCCCACAATATTCTTGCCAGCAAGCTAAGGGAATGTGGATTGGATAAATGGACTGTAAGATGGATAGGAAGCTGGCTGGAAGGTCGGGCCCAGCGGGTAGTGATCAATGGCTCAGTGTCAGGATGGTGGTCGGTTTCCAGCGGAGTGCCCAAAGGTTCAGTTTTGGGACCGGTTTTGTTCAACATCTTTATTAATGACCTGGATGAGGGGATGGATTGCACCCTCAGCAAGTTTGCGGATGACACTAAGGTAGTAGGAGAGGTAGATACGCTGGAGGGCAGGGATAGAGTCCAGAGTGACTTAGACAAATTGGAGGATTGGGCCACAAGAAATCTGATGAGGTTCAAGAAGGAGAAGTGTAGAGTCCTGCCCTTGGGACGGAAGAATCCCAAGCATGGTTACAGGCTGGGGACTGAATGGCTAAGTAGCAGTTCCGTAGAAAAGGACCTGGGGATTATAGTGAATGAGAAGCTGGACATGAGTCAACAGTGTGCCCTTGTAGCCAAGAAGGCTAATGGCATATTAGGTTGCATTAGGAGGAGCATTGCCAGTCAATCCAGAGATGTGATTATTCCTCTTTACTTGGCTCTGGTGAGGCCACATCTGGAGTATTGTGTCCAGTTCTGGGCCCCCAACTACAGAAAGCATGTGGATGCATTGGAGAGGGTCCAGCGGAGGGCAACCAAAATGATTAGGGGGCTGGAGCACATGACCTATGAGGAGAGACTGAGGGAGTTGGGTCTGTTTCGTCTGCAGAAGAGAAGAGTGAGGGGGGATTTGATAGGAGCCTTCAACTTCCTGAAGGGAGGTTCTAAAGAGGATGGAGAAAGGCTGTTCACAGTAGTGAAAGGCTGTTCACAGTAATGGCAGAACAAGGAACAATGGTCTCAAGCTGCGGTGGGAGAGGTCCAGGTTGGATATTAGGAAAAATGATTTCACTAGGAGGGTGGTGAAGCACTGGAATGGGTTACCTAGGGAAGTAGTGGAGTCTCCATCCCTAGAGGTGTTTAGGTCTCGGCTTGACAAAGCCCTGGCTGGGTTGATTTAATTGCGATTGGTCCTGCCTTGGGCAGGGGGCTGGACTTGATGGCCTTCTAAGGTCTCTTCCAGCTCTATGGTTCTATGATTCTATGAAGATAAAAAACATGTTGAACCTCTCTAGTCCGTCACCCTGAGGACCTGACTGGGGCTGAACCAGAGAATTTGCCAAACCACGGGAGATCAGTGTTGTCTAGCAGCATAACCAACACTTGCACTGCCTTCTGGGCTCTTAGAAGACAGTTAGGGGTAAACTAGAGCTAAATAACAGCACAGCACACTGAGAGCCCGGAGAGGTGGCTGTAAACAAGCTTTATGGGACTATGGGAAACTTGGCCACACTCATGGCAAGTGGACATCCAGCTAACTAAAATGATGCCTGAGCAAGGATGTTGCTGGACCAAAGAGTGCTGGACTAGAAACAGTGGGATGTGAACCCATGACCCTGTGTTTCCCAGGCAAGCACCCTAGTCCCTAGGCCACACATGAACTTGCCCCGTGAGGTAACTGGCAGGGCACCTCTTATCCCTCCTGCCCCTGGGCCGCCCAGCTTTCGGCCATCCTGACCTGGGGGAAGGCGGGACTTGAACCCACGACCCTAAGTAGTAGAAGAGTCCTACATTAAATATTAACAATGAGCGATAGAAATCTTTGGAACTTGTTTATATCCTGAGCCAGAAAACAAGAGCTGTTGTACAATACCAAAGAGAGGCTCTGTCTAGTGAATATTATCCACCTACTTTCTCATTTGCTAGATTATTTCAACTAACACAAAATTATTTAGAAACATAAACACTGTCTTAACCAGAAGCATTATACAGAATAGATAAAGCATGTGTGATGGTCAGTAGAGACCATTTCAGGAAAAACTATGTGCAGTACGGTAAAGAAAAGACTGAATTGTGCATTTCACCTTAACTCAGCAAGCTCAGGATGTGATTGATAATGGGTTGGCATAAAAAGTGTGTTCCCAGGCCATAGGAATATGGAAAATGTTGCGGCTCCAGTATTTTATGACCTGTTGGGCAATGCTCCCTTTATTTGTTTTCCATCCATGTGCTGAATAAAATTTTATGTGCACCAAGACATGTGAGAATGTGCACCACCAGCAGAAACACATGCTGCTGGTTGTGGGCACTGTTGGCGCTTTGCTAATCAGCTGGGCTGCATCTGAATCTCTCCTGGGTGGCAACCGAAGTGCTCAGTTTACAGGGAATAATCAGAAAGGTGTGACTCAAACGTCTGAAATCTCACTACCTTACAGGGCTAGAGGTTCTTTGCCATCTGAATATAGATGTTTGCAGGGCTGATAAGCTTTTTCAAACATTAGGCTTGGACCAGTAGCAGAAAAAATGCTTTCTGATTTAGAAGTGCCTGACTTAGAAATACTGTACAAGAAATTACCTTTCGAGTCACCAGAACTACAGAAAAGTTGCGTTCCAAGGCTCAGCATCTCTCTCTAATCCAGGGGTGGGGAAGCTCAGACCTGGGGGCCAGATGTGGCCCCCAGCTTGCCTGGATTCAGCCCCTGAGGCTCAGTGTAGGGGAGCCCGCAGGGCTGGAGCACACAAAATCTACTAGCCTGGGCCCCCCTAAGCTCTGGTGTACGAGAGGAATATGTAGAGTGTCTCTTTCCTTCACAGTCAGGGGCTTCTCATTTTGCTTCTCACTTGTGTATGGACCCCGACTGATTTTTCTGTGGGTCAGCAGCCCCTGACCCAAAAAAAGTTTCCCCAAAAAAGGTTGGGGGGGGGGAGGGATAGCTCAGTGGTTTGAGCATTGGCCTGCTAAACTCAGGGTTGTGAATTCAGTCCTTGAGGGGGCCATTTAGGGATCTGGGGCAAATCTGTCAGGGAAGGTACTTGGTCCTGCTGTGAGGGCAGGAGACTGGACTCAATAACCTCTCAAGGTCACTTCCAGTTCTATGAGATAGGTATATCTCCATCCCTGGATGTGTGTGTGATTATGTACCATTCAGAAAACAGTGTTGTATTAAAGAATGGGTTAGAAACCTCAATTTAAAAGAAGAATAGGCCAAAATTCATTAAGAAAGAAACAAATCTCACCCCCTTTTCCTTAGAAAAATCAACAAAATCTCTGCTCGCAGGTTGTTTGCCAGTTCTCTGACTACTCAGCATTCCTTGTCCCAAAAGCAAAACCAGAGACCGTCACTGTAAAGCATCATTCCAGTGCAAAGTTTGTTTACGATTTCTAAAACTAAAGTAATGAAAAGCTGTAAATATTCCCCATGCCCCCACATTGCAGATTGCTGTGGGGAAATGTGCCAGCATCTGTTGTTCATACTGCCCCACATTTTATGACCCCACGTGAAAAACGTGGCACTTAGATAGGAATTGTATTAAAACAGCAACAAACCCACGTGTGATCAGGCAAACGCTAGAGACAAATAAACGTTCCCTGGCACTGGAGTAGAAGCTTCAAGCCTGTGTTTTAGTTTCCAGAGCTACTATCCCTCTGTTAGGAGTAACTGCTTAGATTGGCCCTGTGGACAGTTATGTAGATAGACCAGCTGTTCTGTGCTCAGAGCTGTCTTGTCCACAGCATGAATCGGAGTGGCCATCCCAAGCCCTGTGATTTTCGGGGGTCACAGTGGCCAGCCCAACTATCCTATGAATGGGAGGGAACAAGGGAATTATGGAGAGCCTGGTGCAGGGCAACAGCAGGGGTCACCCGCCCCCACACACTCAACCATATAGGCAGTGGGAGCTGGAGCGGCTGCACTCTACTTCCTGCTGCCACAGAGAAGCTGAGAGCCCCGGCCCCAGAGCATTTCACTTCCCACTGCCACAGCGAAGCAGAGCACAGTGGGCCAGTGGGGTGGAGCAAGCTATCAGGCCACTCCAGCTCCTGCCACTTGTGTAGCGAATGGGGAAGGGGGGTGATTCCTGCTGCTTTTGCGCCAGGCTCCCTCCCCCCCCATAATCCCCGTGGCTAGGGATGTTAGAGGTTGTTTTGTTTGGGGCTCATGAGAGTGAGCCTAGGGCAGTTTTGGTAGCCGGGGAAGGGAGAAACGGGTGTCCCTGCCACCCCTCTCCCCAGGCATGGCCTGGTTCAGAATGAAAAAGGGAGCAAGCGACATTGAAGAGCCATCTGCTTCCCCTTCACAGTATTTTCTCCTTCAGTCAGTGTCCAGCAGTGGTGACCGGTGCCTGTGAGGGGAGCGGTAACAAGGAGGGCCACCCAGAGGGAAAGGGCAGAGACCTTTGTGGACACCCCAATTAGCAATTAAAATGTTGGTGGGGGCAGAGAGGGGCAGTGCACCTCCCGAGTCCTACCACAGTCACCTATGCTGTCCAGCAATTCTGTGGTTGCAAAATCAACCACGTTCACCTCCACAGCTGGCAACAGAAGAATTACATGCCCAGGGACCCACAAAAGAATTGCCCTGGGAGGGTTTTGAGTGAGTCCATTGTTACAATGCAGTCTCATTAGTCTGAACCTTGCTCATCCAAATGCTTTCCTTGCCCTTGGCTCCTTTCTGAAGAGGACGTGCCATGGAGTGAGGATGGGGAGGGATTGCATTCTGCAAGCTTAGGAGAGGAAACGCCTATTTTTCTGACAAACCCTAAATTTAGACTTTTAATTTCCAAAAAGCGGTTTCAGTTTCCTAGCTTTGAAACTACATCATGAAAATCCCTCCTCTTCAGGACTAGCTGGGAAGTATTCCATGATGCCTCCATTAAATAAAATAAGCAACAAAGATGATTAAAGGTCTAGAAAACATGAGCTATGAGGGAAGACTGAAAGAACTGAGTTTGTTTAGTTTGGAAAAGAGAAGACTGACAGGGGACATGATAGCAGCTTTCAAGTACCTAAAAGGGCATTACAAGGAGGAGGGAGACAAATTATTCTCCTTGACCTCTAAGGATAAAACAAGAAACAATGGGCTTAAATTGCAGCAAGGGAGGTTTAGGTTGGACATGAGGAAAAACTTCCTAACTGTCAGGGTGGTTAAACGCTGGAATAAATTGCCAAGGGAGGTTGTGGAATCTCCATCACTGGGTATATTTAAGAGCAGGTTAGACAGACATCTCTCAGGGATGGTCTAGATCAGCGGTTTCTAACCTTTTCCAGATGGGGACCCATTATGACAATTCAGGAAGACTTGGGTGACCCAGGGCAATTCAAAAAATGTGTGAATGGCTCCTTAAGAGCCACCTGGGGAGACACCTGGCGACCCTTTGGAAATGTAATGGCAACCCATATTTGGGTCCCGACCCATAGGCTGGGAAACCCTGATCTAGATGGTGCTTGGTCCTGTGGTGAGGGCAGGGGACTGGACTCAATGACCTCTCAAGGTCTCTTCCATTCTATGATTCTATGTATTGACAAACAGCCGGTGGTGAAACTGACAGAGCCCCTATAGCACAGTGGTTGCTGCTGCTGGGAGCAGCATGAGCGGGAGAGCTTGTTGTTAATGAATATTGAACTCCTCCTGTCTGGTGGCAAGTTGTATCCTGCCCTGCAAAGGAACAACTTTGTGACTGGCAGAGCTGCAGATGATAGGGCAGCTTGCTGATGCATTCATTCACATTCACAGGGTTCTCAGAACTGCTGCCAGCTTGTCATTCAACAGATGGCGTCACTCACTGATATTACTTCCCCCGCCCCCTCCCCCGAACGTCTTCCAATTTTAAAAAAAAAGCACCTTAGTCCTTTATCACTGCTGGCAGCTTTGTTGATTGCGCACGTTGTATTTCTTACGTGACAACGGCCTGCTATGAAACGAATGGCTGTCATGAATTAATGCATGGTAGTCTTTAGATTCAGCTTGATTTGTTGCATGGATTCCAAAGGATATGCACAGCTCAGCTGTGTTCTGACTGCTGCATGAAACGGTAATTCTAGCGCAGAGAAGATTAGCCTCTGATGTACTTATATTGGCATTGATGAAAATGTATTCTGATGTGTCAGCTAGGGTGTAAAATAAATACATCCCATCACATTTCCATGGGGACCGGTAACTCTGAATTTTACATTTCTTGTCTCCCACAGACAACTGTAAAACTGTTCTTGTGTGTCGTTAAAGTGTCCGTTCGCCACGGTGTTCAAATAGAAATGTCAGGTCTCACTATATTTTTTCTGTTTCGTTGGAGAAATGTGTTTTTGTTTAAATGTTTTATTGGGAAAGGTGGATGTTTCATACTATTGTAACAATATTCAGGAGAGAAAAGTCATAGTTTCTGGACATATAGTAGAAACTCCTTTCTCCCACTGTCTGAAACAGGGACAGGCTTTCTAAAGAATGTCTTGCCAAACATCTCTATCAGGTGGAGGAGAGAGGAAAGGAGAGTTCCATTTTAAAAACTACTAAGATAAAAAAAAGTTGCTTTTCATAAAGTACCCCTGTGGGGGATGAGAAATATTGCAAAAAGCCATTTTGGTCTTTGTTATCTTTCCTCTATGTGGCACAGATGGATTTTCAAACTGCTCTGGGTGAGCATGTAGCTTTCTACAGTCGGTGTCGGCATCATCCCCAGGGGAAATCCCAAAGGGACATTTCCTCTTCTCAGATCCAGTGCCACCTGGTTTGATCTCTGGCAAGGTCTTGATGGGAGTCTGGCTGGATAGTCTATTTAAGGCCCTCATTGGCAGTCTTATCGTGCCACCAAACTGTCTCGTTGGCTCCATTGGTGGTGAATTTCTGCAGCTGATGGCTGATCTGGTCAGGGAAGAAGCAGCATGTACTGCTCTGGTTATAAATCAGAATAAAATGAAATCCCTGACTGTTGTCATTAAGCATCCTCCAACTCAAACACAGCAGCCAGCTCAGAATTCACCTGTCTGGACAGGATATCAAGCAGGTGACAATTGTCAAATATTAGGGCAGCCTCCTAGACAGTACTGTAGGATGCCCTTGTCTACAGCCAGCCCTGGCCGCTGCAAACAGGGGCTGCTGGTCCTGGCACAAACCAGGACCGAGCAGCCCGGCTTGCGTTGGTCCGGGACCACTGCTCCCCTGCATTTTAAATGTAAGAGCCGCCGGGCTCTTACTACATTTCAAATGCAGAGGGGCAGCAGTCCCGGAGCCGGTGCAAGCTGGGATTGCTCAGTCCCTGCTCGTCCCGGCTTCAGGAGCCACCCATGCTGTCCCTCTGCATTTGAAAAGTAGTAAGAGGCCACGGGCTCTTACTACGTTTAAATTCAGGGGAGCGGTGGTCCCAGACTGAGGCAAGCCGGGATTGCTCTTACTACATTTAAAATGCAAGCGCCCCGGGAGCCACCCCCGCTGCACCTCTGCAAATCGGCTCCCTTATCGACTAATCGTGTAGTCGATACAAATTGTTTCAACACCAGGATTAGCCAAATAACTGCTCTTTAACATCCTTCATTTTGATTCTGTTTCTGAACTGTCTCATTATTCCATTGACCTGTACAAAATCTGTGTGACATATTAATGGCCCTGTCAAACAAGCCAATGAGAGATACAATTATTCTGTCATCGTGCCTAGAAATCCTAGCTACATTATGATTTATTTGGCCATGTTCAAACACAGTTGTGAACAAGTTCTGCCAAGTTTTTGTCCTTGCTTGTATAGATTGGGGGAGATGGGGGAAACCTGTTACTGTAATCAAGCCAGAGTATCCTCTTTTACCAGTGCAGAATCATAGCTTACAGATTCTTTAATGCAGCTGTATCATGTTTATCCTGCCTATCCAGTAAAGAAGAGGCTGTTATAATGCTGTTAGACCATAGCCGTGTTTAAGCATGGTTGAGACTAGATGGGATCATAGGCAAAAGGAAGAAAGCTTTGCAAAGAGAGAATGTTCAGGAATGCTAACATCTCCTTTTTATGTCATTAGAATAAAAGATGTGTGCATTGGAAATGCAAAGCTCTTGGACTGAGAATAAAGTGCAGTTAAAGTGCAGAATGGATTTGGTTAAACAGTCGTTACAAAACAGACAGGGAATCGGTGCAGTAAAGAGAAGATGCACTGAAGGTCATTCATTTATGCACTGATATATTGATTACCCTTTGGATAATATATTTGCATATGTAACCCACACACCTACTGGGGATGGTTCACTGTCCCTTGTAGTGCCACTTAGCCAGTTTACAGCCAGAGATAAGAATGAGTGAGTTCTACAGCCTCAGCTGAGAGCCAGCTGGCTTTATAGCTGAAGTTGTAGAGGCTCCTACACTACACTCAAGAGGTCCCCGCTTCCAGTCTGCTTGTTGGTGGTTACACATAGCTTTACCTTCTGGTAACAAGAGGGAATACATGGGGGTGGGGGAGGAGAGGAAATATTCCAGAGGTTAAATATTGATTCTTCCTGAAATTCTAGTGATAAAGGTTCTGATGACTCTTATGGTTTGTTCCAAGTTAGGTCCATTATTCCATCCCATACCTCTCAGCATCCTGGTGACTGAAGGTGAGGAGATGGATATGGGACAAAGACCCAAAAGAAGTGAGAGAAGAAAATTAATAATTTCTGAACCTCAAAATGAGGATGGATCATAAACGCATAAGCTCACTTTTCTCATGAGAGGCTACGGCTACACTGTGGCCATTTTGCAGAAGAGGAAATGCAAATGGAGTGCTCATTTGCATATCTCATGCTCTTATTTGCATATTATCTTCCGATCCTTTTTGCAGAAAAGGTTTTTGCGCAAAAAAGCCCCGTGTAGATGGGGCCATTTTCTGGAAAAAAAAACCCTTTTGCGCAAGAACCCTGTAAACCTCATTTTTTGAGGAATAAGGGTTCTAGCGCAAAAGGGGTTTTTTGGGAAAAATGGCCCCATCTACACAGGGCTTTTTCGCGCAAAAACCTCTTCCACAAAAAGGATCGGAAGAGAATATGCAAATGAAAGCATGAGATATGCAAATGAGCACTCCATTTGCATTTCTTCTTCCGCAAAATGGCCGCAGTGTAGCCATAGCGTGAGTGATTTAGCCTAATGAGAGTGTAGGGTCGCTGAGAGAAATGGAATTGAACGCAAGGAGTCTCGTTGGAGGATATTGGCATTGTGGATTTTAACAAGGATCTCCTCCCATTAACCTGATCTGCTCTTTTTAACTGGTCTAGGTTTATAACAGGTCCCTTTCCTATTTTCTGTTACTGTTTGTTTATTTTGGGTTTACTGTGTTCCCCTGCCCCTCCAATGGGGAATGGTATACGTCCATTCTACATTCCCAATCTCGACCCAGCGTGCAAGCTGTGTCAGTCTGGAGGCATTTATCAAGGGGTCAACAGCTTTGCTGACCTCCTAAGCACAGTGCAGCCTGTGCCCTTTCTCTCACAGGTGCTAAGGCGGCCAGCTCAGCCATTGTTCATTCGCACATGAGGGTCTTAAAGCCACGTGAGGCAGTTTGGAGTGTTGGCGCCAGAGATGTCTCTGGAAACAGCCCCATCAGCTTCTGTATTATTCTCTGGAGTACTTTACGTTTGTTTCTATTACCATGTTAATTCCATTACTAGCAGGCCTGCTGACCTAGGTGGGGGGGAGGGGGACAGCAGTTGCCCTGGGGGCTTGGTGATTTAAAAGGGCCCAAGGCTCCGGGCCACTATCACTGTTACCACAGTGGCTGGAGTCCATGGCCTTTTAAATTGCCACCGGCACATGGAACAGCAACATCCTGCCGGGGCTGAGGGCTGCCTGCCCCTTCTGCCCAAGGTCCTGCCCCTTCTGGGGGACCCAGAGCCGAGCCCCCGCCCTCTCCCTGACATTGCCTAGGGCCCTTCAAAGTCTGTTGCCAGCCCTGATGACTGGTACAGCCAAGGGTTTTGTGCCTGTCGCAAATGGAGTCATTTATCTAACCTCATTAATTACAGATCCTTGTTTAGTAAGCAACTTCCATCCAGGACACATAGCCCCAGGGACCTTTGGTATTGCTGCTGACCATGGTCAGAGCCCTCTACCTTTGCGCTGACTTTCGCTCTCTCCCCAGTATGAAACAGTGGCGTGCTGCTCAAAGATTTGCCATCTGAGTTGCGAAGGGTTCCAGGCACGGATCTGTGCGTTCTGCTGCACTCCGGACTCTGCCCCTTTGATGTAATATCCTACGTGATAAAAAAACAAAAGCTGCTGGTTTTGCTGCATTGCCCCCACCGCTGCTGCAGAGACAGGAGATTAATCTTCCAGATGCCTATCTACAAAGCTGCTGCCCAAACTAGCGAGACTCTTAGCAAAGGACAAAACCAATCCTCTTTCTTCAGCGAGCGGTCTCAATACAACTATGTGGCTCTAGATCCTGGGCAGCCACATCTCCACTCCTTGCCTTGCTTCAGTTTGTCGTTTCCGGGTCACTTCCCTTCTGGTTGTCAGCGGGTTTAGCGTTGCTTCACATTGGCGTAATTATAACAGCCGCCCTCAGGAGCACCGTGGTGCATACCAAGGACAGCTCTTGGACTACATTGTACAATGGCCCATTCAGAAGCAGAATTTGACCATAGCTACAGTATTTGCTAACAGGTTCTCTAGCGCTGTTATTTCCACTCAAGTTGGGGTGCTTTCAAGTCTTTGTCCAGGCATTTGTGTCTCTCTTTCCATCATGGCCAGATCTGTCTGTGCAGGTGCTAGACAGGCATGGGCATCAGGTATGTAAGGCAGGGGAAGGCTCTCCCTTCCCAAACTGCCAGGCATAGCCCCGCCTACACTCTGCCCCCAGAGCGCCCACTGTAGGCGTTCTGGGGATGGAGTGTTGCTGCCCCTCGCACCCACCCTCCCAGTGCTCTGGGGCTGGGGACGCCAGGCCTGGCTGCCTGGAGCACCCTCCTCCAGGACTGGAGAAGATGGGTTGAGCTCAGCCAGGACACATGGTGCAGCACGCCCTACCACCTCCCTCCCCAGTGCACTGCCCAACCCAGCTCAACCTCCTCCCTCCCCAGTGCTCAGCTGGGCTTGGCTGGGCCGCACAGCGCAGTGCACCTTCCACCGGGGCTGGGGAGACAGCGGGGAGTGTGTGCCCGCTCCCTTCCCCTCGGTTGGCAGACATGGCATGCCACCGCGCCTCCCGGGGGTGGGGCCTAACAGAAGAGTAGGGGCTGGAGGTGGGGCTTGCCTCCCCAGCTCTGCCTTCACCGACAGCCCACATAGACAGGCAGCAGTAGTAATAGCAGTCTGGTTGTGACCACAAGGTCATAGGCTCTGTCTAACTTACACATGGGAAGAGAGAGTCTGGATGTCCTTGCCACACTGATTCAAGTTAGCTTGCAGCGACATTCTGCCAGTGTTCACTGATAGATGTTACTGCCTGGAACAGAACTGCTCCAGGGCGCTGTAAATATTGAGGCTTTCCCGACCTCTGTGCGCGGGAAATGCTGGCGTGGAGGGCTGGGGGTGATTGTCCTTTCCAGTCAGAGTGTTACTAGCTGAGACATGTTCCAAACTTTCCGAGAGCGTTTTCCCTTCACTCCCGCTAGGCGAAAACCTCTGTCCAGTGATGTTAGTGGGAGATGTGATTTTTCACAAAGCAGACCCTGGAGGGTGTTGACAGGAGATGGTAGTGGGTGAACGTCTGCTGGTTTTCTTGGAGGTTTGGATTGTACTGTGTCTGTACCATAGATATTAATCCAGGGCCGGCCCACAACATTTTGGCACCTGAGGCGGGGAGCTCAAATGATGCCCACGTATGCACCAGCAGCAGACACAATTTTCTACGCTCTGGGCTCTATTTTCTACGCTCTACAGTCTGGCACCTGAGGCGGCCGCCTCATTTCGCCTCATGGTAAGGCCAGCCCTGCATTAATCCCATTCCTCCCAGCTTCCTTCCAGGTCCAAAGAACCTCTTGATAGCATTGCTGACTTCAGGGAACCTTTGACCTACTATCTTCCCAGTCCTGTGCTGAATGTTCTGCCAGCCTTGAAGAGGGTGATCTTGTAATCATTTGGCTGGATGCAAACTCCCCCAACCCCAATTTTGGGTCTGTTCAGGGTATAAGTGAAGTAAAGCCCCAGATACAGTAATCTGAGCCCTTCTGCAACCTGGATAGATGGATTCAAATCCTGTCCAGTTTGAGGGTATGTGTAGATTACAGAGCATTTCTGGGATTTCCAAAGGCATCCAGGAAAAGCTCTACCATGTCCAAGGGACACGTCTGTTTTTCTGAAACAAATTTCGGAAAAGCAGACACCTGTAAAGCTCGTTTTATGAGGAAGAAGGAATGTTCCGAAAGAGGCTTTTTCCCTCACATTTGGCCCCGTGTAGATGGGTCAAATGTCAGAAAAGCCTCTTTCGGAAGAAAAGCGGAAAAAGATACGCAAATTGTGGTTCGCAATTTGAGTATCTTTTTCCAACTTTTCTTTGTAGTGTAGACACAGCCTGAGTGGTGTTCCTTCTGTCTAAGTATGTTGAGCATTGAACATCGTTCGGATTTGGTCTTGGAAACAAGAGTTCCTCTCTGCTCTGCATGGACTGGGGCCAGATTTACAGAAAAGTGTGTGCAAGTGTACACCTGACTTGCATGCTCATTTAGTGCGGCCTCATGCCCAGTGACAGTAAGATATGTCGAGATCCCTGCAAATCCACGGATATGCACTACATGTCTGCAGGTGTGGATGCGTTTGTATTCTTTATCATTGCTGCAGATAGCGGATTGGATGTGGATCCAAATTTTTGTATCCACGCAGAGTTCTAATAGTGAGAGAGGGTGCTTGTGTGGATGCAGATGTGAATACATATGAAATATGGAGTGTGGATCATGGGACCAATACAAATGAATTCTCAGGGATGTGGACTGGCAGATCCAAATGTTCGTATCTGCACAAGGATTACTTATTTCTCCACATTACCAGCAACATGCTCTAAGGGCCAGATCCATGTATGTGTGACTGGGATTTAATGCACGTTTTACATGTGTAATTACACATGTGATCTTTCTAAAAATTTGGCTCTACATATCCAATAGCTCCTTTTTTAAGATACTAATATAACCTGGTGTCCGCTTCTCCACCCGTGCTTTACAATGTGTTCTGAGTTGGCTGCCCATCAGGTTACCAGAGGTGACAGCAGAATTAAAACTGTCATGACAGCAGGAACATGTTGTTTTTCATGGATTTTCTCTGTTAAAGTTTCAGCATCAGCTGTGTTAAAAACACCAAACCTGTATGTTTGGAATCATTGCTATATTAACAAGCTTTTGTATGAATTGGAAATGGCATGACTCAAAGGACTAGTTCTGGACACTTCCAAACTTTGGGAGACCTTGGAACTAGGCACCAAACCTAAGACTAGATGCAAATGTTGCAGCTGATACTTTCTCAAAAATGGTTGATCAAGACCCTGTGTTTTGGGGTATTTAAAACACCATTCTGGATCTATATATTTTGTGTGGGAATGGTCTCCACTATTCATTATTAATGATTTTTAAAAAATAATTGCCCTTTTGGGTGGAGTTTATTTTTCTATTTCAATGCCCTATATTTTCTAGTAGGAAAAAACATGAAATTCAGAGAGAGATTATTTTGGAGCCATATATTATTTAAATGTCAGATATTCGGGATCCTTACTATATGGATTATACAATTAAACAGTGAGATAGCTGAGGGAGAATAACTTTCAGGGGGGCAGACAGACTTGCCAGGCCCCTGGGAAAAGTGTGGTGCCGGGCTGGATCCGTGCTCCTGGAAGGAGTGTGGCCTCAGGCAGAAGAGGGAGAGTGGGGCTGCCAGCCCTCAGCACCACCTGGAGCACATCTTACTGCCTCCCTTAACTGCCAGCCAGCCCTGAGAGCCATCTGGAGTGCGCCATGTAGCACCGCAGCAGTGATTTAAAGGGTCCAGGGCTCCAGATGCTGCTGCTCCTGCGGTAGTGACGTCAGTATCTGGGAGCCCTGGGACTTTTTGAATTGCTGGACCCTAGGGCAACTGCCTCCTTTCCTTCCGTCCCCCTCTCCCCTTCCTGATCGGTGGCCTGATAACTTTCAGACTTGTGGCTCTGGCCTGAGTTCTCAAATCCCTCATTTGGGAGCCCAGCTATCCATGCATACACTGCTGTTTGCCAGCAGCTGCCGCACAGTGTATTTGAGGCCTTGTCTACACACTAAACAGAAAATAGTCTCTGCCACGATCGAGCTTCCGGAGTTCGATTTAACAAGTCTATTTAAGACTCACTAAATCAAAGTCAGAGGGCACCCCCTCCCTACTCCTGCTTTAGCCAGGAGTAAGGGAAGCCAAAGGTAGTGGCTGTGGAGATGAATAAACAAGTGCTTGAACTGGGTGGTATCTATTGTCAGCTGTTAACTTCCTATTGGTAACCCCTGTGAATACGTAAGGCCTCTGTTCAGGCATGCCCTAAAGACTGTGGATAATCCCATCCCTATTCAGCAGAGCACATACTGATTTTAAATTTGATGACACAAGTAGCCCCATTGATTGTTGCATGCTGAAGCAGGTGCTTACATGATTTGTGGTACTGGGGCCTAGGAGCAGCTATGTGAAATGAGGAGGTAGGCAGTCCACTTACACTTCAGAGTTGAGATTTTTTTTCAAAGCAGTCTCAGGGGTGCAAACAAACCTCCTTCTCCAAAAAAATTGATAGTGATTAGGCCACTTGCTTGTTAATACCACTGCCAATCACAGGGACTAATATTGCCTCGTTGTTTCTTTGAACTCCCGTCTGTGTGTCTGTCTAGCCACCTGTGGTCTCTTGTCTTATACTTAGATTTCTGGAAGAGGGGTCATCTTTTTGTTCTGTATTTGCACAGCATTTTACACGCACCGAGAAGTATAACCAGGGTTTCTAGATGCTGTAGTGAGACAATGATAATACTATGATTGATGGACAATATGTATCTTAATTGCCCTAGGCATTTTTGAATACACAAATCAAGCCTTGTAGTATAAAGTCTTAAATATTTGCATTTTGTTTAAAAACATTCCTGTCAGCGTTTGCGGCTTTCTCGATCTCTGACACATCTCTTGATCCGACTTTCGAATCCACACCGTTAGCAAGCTCATTTACAGTGTTGCCAACTCTCACAATTTTAGCACAGGCTTCATAATAGTGGGTGTTTTTTCTCTTGAAATCACAACATCGGGAGTTGTACCATGATGCTTTGTTTTTATTCAAAGTACATTTCTAGCCATTGTAGTTGTGGAGAAAAGCTTGGAAATGTGAATTGTAAAGGCTCAAAAACCCCGCAGGGCAAATACAAAGAACTCCAAATGCATGCAGTGCTTAGTTTGTGCCAGGGCTTGTGGTTCATAGCCAGAGCACCGCAGGGCTTGCTTCATCAGTTATAGCATTACAGAATATTAGAAATGGAAGGGACCTCAAGAGGTCATCAAGTCCAGTCCCCTGCATTCACAGCAGGACCATTCTAGATCATCCCTGATAGATGTTTATCTAACCTGCTCTTTAATATCTCCAGTGATGGAGGTTCCACAACCTCCCTAGGCAATTTTTTCCAGTGCTTAACCACCTTGACAATTTAGGAAGTTTTTCCTAATGTCTGACCTAAACCTCCCTTGATACAATTTAAGCCCATTGCTTCTTGCCCTATCATCACAGGTTAAGGAGAATAATTTTCTCCCTGTTCCCTGTAGGATACTCTTTTAGGTACTGAAAAGTTGTTATCACATCCCCTCTCGGTCTTCCCTTTTTCCAAACTAAACAAACCCAGTTCTTTCAGTCTTAGCTCATAGCTCATGTTTTCTAGACCTTTAATCATTTTTGTTGTTTTTCACTGGACTTTCTCCAATTTCTCCACATCTTTCCTGAAATGCGGTGCCCAGAACTCAACACAATATTCCAGCTGAGGCCTAATCAGCTCAGAGTAGAGCAGAAGAATGACTTCTTGTGACTTGCTCACAACACTCCTGTTAATGCATCCCAGAATCATGTTTGCTTTTTTTGCAACAGCGTCACACTGTTGAGTCATATTTAGCTTGTGGTCCACTAGGACCCTAGATCCCTTTCTGCAGTACTCATTCCTAGACAGTCACTTTCCATTCTGTACATGCGAAACTGATTGTTCCTCTCTAAGAGAAGTACTTTGCATTTGTCCTTATTGAACTTCATCCTATTTACCTCAGACCATTTCTCTAGTCTGTCCAGATCTTTTTGAATTGTATCCCTATCCTCCAAAGCACTTGCAACCCCTCCCAGCTTGGTATCCTCCACAAAGCACCTCTTTCATTACAAATTAAGCACTGTCCAATGTATTATTTTATTGGTCTTAAAAACAATGAGATTTTTTTTAAAAAAATTTTGTGCTGGAATGGGGAAAGGAGCAGACTCCTGGGTTTTGAACACTTGAGATTGGCAATATGTAATATTCATCCTAGAATGTCATCTTCTGCACCTGATTCGACTAAAGGCACGTATCAGACAACTCGCTGGAGCCTGCTATGTTTTTTCCACACACTGCAGTTAAAGTGCCGCCTTATTTTTCGTTTCTCTCTTTCTGGAAAGTACTTACTATTCTTCTCCCAGCTTCTCTCATCCCTTAATGCTGAAGCCTGCCTGTAATGGAGCCCCAGGGACCCTACTGATCCATAGCACATAAAAATCACATTTAGTATCTGTAGAACTGTGCCGGTTTTGGAGGCAAAACCGTGTTTTCCCTCAGTCCCGTCATTTATGCTCTGGCATTAGTGCTGGAGGCAGAGCATTTCATTAAAGATTTATGTAAAGCAGGGGCTGCTCTCTGAGGCAGGAAGAAAAAGTTGTGATTTTAGCATGCTAATGCAAAGTGGAGCTAAAGGTTTTTGTTCAGCTTGCATAATGCAGCGCAGGCTGGCACAGCCCAAGGTTTCATCTAAGAGAATGAAGCTTCACTGTCCTTTTCCTTGGCACATAACCTCTAAGTTCATTCACATTTAATCTTACAAGACATGAGAAAACGTTGACAACAAATTACGGGGACTCCGTGACGGCCCAGCCATACTAAAGAGGAACACTATTTAGTACAGAAAGGCACGCAGTGTTGGCTTTGGGTCCTGGGATTATAGTTATCTGTCTAGAGCAGAGTGTGGTAATATCACGAGCTCGTGCTCTAACTGAGCAAAAACGCAAAAGGGATAGTTTTGGGCTCCTATCTACCCTTTCACGCTTATTCCTTTTTTCCACCAGGGTCAGTGAAAAGTGAACATCAAACCAGCCACCTGTGTCTCCCAGTCTGAGGACTGCTACCACACCTTAAATCAGTTGGTGGGCAACCTGCAGCCTGAGGGCTGCATGCAGCCCACTGGGGTTCTATGTGTGGCCCACAAGACATTTTGTTCACTGTTGCCAGATTCCAGTGGTTTCCGTCCACGTGGGGTTTTTTCCTACCGGTATTACTAAAGTAGCACGCACACAAAGCCAGGGCATGTGAAGTGAGATGCATGCTGACTGCACACAACATTCACCGTGAGAGCTGTGTGCTCCCTCTGCATTAAATCCCAGTGCTGCTACAGTTCAATCGGCACACCCCACAAATTCTAGGTATACAAGTGCAATGAGGAAAGCTACCCTCTCCCGGGAGAGCATCTTGGTCATGACAATCTTCTGACCCTCTGAGATGAAGGAGGGCCACTCATGTGGCCCATCGCTACCTTAAACAATTATAATAAACAATATTAAGGTCATTACTTTTTCTGTCTCTGCTTTCTCTCTGATACTTTTGATAGAAAGCTTCTGGTTTGGGAATCCGTGTAGCTACTTATCAGCTGTGGAAACATGTAAATCCATGAATGTCAGTAAAGCACATGGAAATTCGTATAATTTCATGTTCGTTATTTGAGAGCATTGGAAGCTTTGGTACTATGAGGAAGTTGGTGGGAAGAACTGACCTATGAACGTGTACTCACACCCAACATACAAGTAGAGAAAAATCATATTGTATTTTATTCAAAATAAGTTGCACCGTGCCTGAGGAACTCCAGGGTCTGAACTTCCCCGAGCTTATTAATTGCTCATTATTAACCCTAATGGACTTCTTCAAGAGAGTGTGTTTGCTGTTCATGACAGAGAATGGCCATGAAAGGCGTTGGCAGAATGACTGACAACACAACTGGTAAACCACAAGTAATATCACAGCAGGCTTCCACCACACAAGGACAACACTGTGGTTGTGCTGTGAGCTGAAGGGACCATTTTGCATTCTCTGATTGGCAAGCGATGTTTCTCATCGTTAGGGTTGACATTCTAAGGTTCTGCTTGCCATCCATTCAGGCATATTGTTTAATTGATCACTGAAGGACTTGTTTGAATATGGAGCTATCGCAGGTGACATGGAAGTGTTTCTTGTGTTAATGTAACTATATGAATCATAAATTGTTTAAACTAATGAGTAAAGCTATTTTTGTACAGTGCTTGAACCTGAAATGGGACAAGATTTGGATTACCAATTAACTGAGATAATGCTGGTGGGTGTTTATCCAGTAGGAAGAGCTGGTATATAACGGGGAGTAGAGTCAGAGTTGTTGAACTTTGTGCCATAGCCCATGTAGTTCTAACAGTTAATGGAGATTCTCCTTCAGATCCAGCGGTAGGGGCCTGTGCTTGTGGAGTGGGAGGGTCTAAATTATGTTACTGCTGTTGCATGAAATTCCTGCAACCATGGAGTGAATGCAGTGAGGCAGCCATGACGTTCTAGTTGGCAATGTGCTTATTATCATTTTAATTTACCTATTCTAGCTAGATTCTGTCTGGCTCCCTTGGAACCGCTCACGGAGAACCAAAATAACATGGACATCTGGCTGGGATACCGATTTCTGCCCAGCTGTGGCACTGCACCGGGCACTATAGGGTAAAGTGCTGCCTTACCCATGTATAATAAGGAAACCTTCTTCTTGAAACATTCTGTGTGCACACCGTGGCTGTAGGGAGCTAACTGAATCACAGAGGAATGAGCATGATAGAGGTCAAGTGATAAAGTGAGCAGCAAGCCAAAGGGCATAACCTCAAGTAGTCCATAACAGGCTGAAATGTCATGTTTTATGGGAGTAAAGGAAAACAGTTAGCAATTTATCTGTATCAGTTTGAGTCTGCCTGGGAAAAAAACTGTTCGCATGGTTTGCAGTAGAAGCCTAGACTCTCATGACTGTATTTGCATTGCTCTCTCTCACCAGCCGCAACAGTGAACAAATGGAGCAGACAGGGACTATTATAACCTCGGATTTGTAAATACCTTTCGGCAGAGCACATGTTGGCAAAGTCAAAACCTGAGTCCTTTCAACATAAGTCAGTGCCCTGAAAATGCCAGTTTATTTTTAAAGGGCATCTAGCTGGAAGAGCAGGTGACTTGGCTGACTTCTTTCTATCTGCTTTTCCAGAGGCCCCGTCAAAGCCTATATGACGACTTTTTGAGAAGACAGTTGTTGTATCATGCAAGCAAGGTAAACTTCAACAGGTCTTTATTTACCAAAGGTGAAACCTCTCTACAAAGCTGCTGCTGCTCCCCTCTGTAGCTCTCACTCAGCCTGGCCCACCTCCTCCCCCCTCCTTCCTGTTTCCTGTGCTTCCAGATTCCCAACAGCCAGTGTGCCCAGTTCTAACAATTACAAGCAGCATCTAAAACACCACAACAGTGCAGAACTGGGCTCGGGTACGAAGTAGGGGAAGGCCATTTCGATACTGTTATGAAAGCTACAGAAGAGAGATCCTTGACAAGCATGGACTCCTAAGAGAAAAATATCTCATTAGTCACATGCTGTCTTTCTAACCCATGGACTAGGACAGGTAGGGTTGCCAGGTGTCCGGTATTCACCTGGACAGTCTGGTATTTTTGGCTCCTGTCCGGTAAAAAAATTCAGAGAATACCAGACACCTGAGATGTCCGGTATTTTCTGAATTTTTTCCCGGCCAGGGGGTGAAAATGCCGGGCACCTGGCAACCCTACAAACACTCAGCGCCCGGCCTCCCCCCCCCCCCCCCGAACTCCCTCATGGTCCCCCAGCCCCCTGCGTACCTGGTTCCCCAAGGCTGCCGGCACAAAATTGCTCAACAACTTTGGTGTCCCCCCCCCCCTTTTTTTTTCCTTTCAGCAGAATTTTTTCCCGGTGTTTTTTTTGTGTGTGTGTGTGTGGGGGGGGGGGGTTCAGTATTTTTGTTTCAACCATCTGGCAACCCTAAGGACAGGGCTACTCAACTTTGGAAGCCCCGGGGGCCACAAGGATACTCACAGCACATGCCGAGGGCCGCAACTTAAGTGTAGTTGCATGAACATGCAAATATATGTGCAAATAGCTTCTTTCACACTGACGGGCACGGATACAAAAATTAAGACAAGACACACAACACGCAGGCCCCATTTAAGTCAGTTCTGCTGATATTAATAAAATGCAATATTTACCCGATTTCCACCCATATGACAGCACTTTTAATGAGAAATGACAGTCCAGGAATTGAACTACTAAAATGCACATCAACAGAAGACCATTATATTGACTACTTTTTTGTTTTAACTCCCACCCACTGGCCGCTAGGGTTGCCAGATAGTTTAACAAAAAATACCGAACACCCCTCTCCCCCCCAAAAAACCAGGAAAAAATTGTGTTGAGGAGGGGAAAAAAAAGGGAGAGACCAAAGATGTTAAGCAAAAAAAGGGGGGGAGGGGCTACATCTTTAAATGGTCCCGCGCTCCTCACTCCCCTCCTCCCACTAGATGCGGCAGGGGAAAATTGTCCCCGCCAGGCTTCCCACGCTTTTCACTCCCCCGCCCCCTCCAGATGCAGCAAGGGAAAATTGTCCCCGCTGGGCTTCCGTCCAAGGGAAACAGGAAATACTGGACATTTCACATGTCCGGTATTTTCTGTTTCTTTTTTACTGGACGGGGGACCCAAATACCCAACTGCCTGGGTGAAAACCGGACACCTGGCAACCCTATGGGCAGCAAACAAATGGGCTCTGGGCCGCATGTGGCCCACAGGCCAGCTGTGTGTTGAGTAGCCCTGGACTAGGACATAGAAAAATCTAAATCTGTCTCTATATAGTGATAAAGAAAAACCTTCTTCAGCACCTTGTCTTGGGTAGCAAATGTCATGTATAAAAGCTAAGAAATGCTAGGTCTGGTTTAACCTCTTCAGTTATGAATGCAGGCAACAACCAGCTTCCAGCGGTTTGTAGTGACTCTATACAGCAGCCAGCAGGAACCACTGACAGAGGATAGAAACAACCCAACAACCAAAACTAACAATTTGGCAGTGATAAGTTGGTGCTTTCCGGCAGCTTCAGAGGACAGTGGGTACTAAAGATAAATCTCTTCGGTATGGCCCGAATCAGTAAACCACAGTTTATCAAGCTTATTTATGATGCTGCATTGAGGCAATGAGACGAAGAAATGTTGAATTCTTTCCACACAAGTCAGCACATTTAATGCTCTGTTTGCTTGGTAGGTCTTTTTGGGTTAATGCCAGAGGGCTTCGTATTAAAACAAAGTATATAAGGACAATGGGAACGGATGTTTTCCCTTAGACAATTAACATCTAATTGGAAGTAAAATAAAATCCATATTCTTCTATTTCATTCCCGGCGGTTCTAGCTGATTTTACATTTCTGGATATTTTAATACTAGATATACAGCTAACAGACTTTTTAACCATTCTTGTGCCCTCCCCCCCCCGGCCCCCGGCCAGTCACCTCTAATATAATGAGGTGAAGTAGTGTGATTTTTATATTAAAGGGAGTAGTGAGAAACTGACCAGAGTCCTGGAGAAGAGTGGAACTATATAGGGTATGACCTAGACCCTTAGGAAGGCAGGTATGACTCTGCCTGGGAAAACTGGAGTGGAATATTTGTTTGTAGGTCCTTTTGGATGTTGGCACGCTGGGAGGAGCTGGGCTTCAGTAACTTAGTCATACAGCCAAGTTAACTCAGCAACCTGATCACAGTGAGGACTTGAGAGAACCAAAATGTATTGGGGAAAACTGAGGCAGCATCAGCCTTGGAGCCATACTGGGTAGTGGGTGCTGCTACACACCAGACTGTTCAGTCTTAAGAAAAAATACCTTGAGAAGAAGAGTCTGAGATCTAACCACTCAATCTTGGCTTGCATGGCATAGATTAGATTATGGAACCTGGATTCTGCGTGTAGTTGAGTTTTTGCTATAGTGGGGCTTATTTCTGATGAATTACAGGAAACCCTTGCCATTTGTGGTGGATGTGTTCCTGGCACCACTGCGAATAGTGAAATTTGTGAATATTGGGAGCCGTGGCTCCCGGCCCCCATGGGGGATGTCAGTTGCTGTACGAGAGCTGGGGGCCACAGTGAATTCCCCAAGGCTCCCAACCCCTGTTCCCCCTCCTTCCCCCCCGGCTGGGGCAGGAGACCCTGCAAATACATGGAACCTTAAATAGAGATACTGTGAATTGCAAGGGTCTCCTGTACTAAACTTTATGATGTCACCTGCTTAACTTCTTGGCTGGTTAGTTACTCTGGCTGGTTGACTAGTGTTAGTCTCAGTGTTAAGCTAAAGATCTAAGGTCAGATTGCTGGATCTCCACCAATTCCTGCAATGTCTTGCTCTCAGTGGCAATTGATTGCCTAAACAGAGCAACTGTCTTTCTATTTTCATCCACAGATACCTGAAAATGATGGCACATTGAAAAGAGAGCAAACTGTTGAATTAAATTCTAGAACATGACTTACAACTACAGGTGGAACCCCTCTAGTCTGGCACCCTGGGCACCTGACCAGTGCCAAACCAGAGAATTTGCTGAGCCATGGGAGGTCAATATTGTCCAGCAGCATTACCAACACTCCCACCTGCTTACTGTCATAGGAGATATTTAGGAGTAAATTAGAGGTAGATAACAGCACAGAACACTGAGAGCCAGGACTGGTGGCTGTAAACAAACTTTATGGGATTGGGGAAAACTTGGTCACACCCATGATAAGTGGACATCTGGCTAACAAATCATGCTGGACCACAAATATTGCCAGACTAGAGAGGTTCAGCCTGTACTTCAGATACTTCCAGTGGCTGTCATGTGTTACAATGGTGCATTATCTGAGCTAAATTGTGCTCTGTTACACCAATCAATACAAAGTAAATTCAGTGGAGTTATTTCAGATTACCGCTAAGCAAATTCTGACCTCACCTCATAACAGACTGCTAAATTGGAGATATTATGATAGGCACTTCGAAAAATGCAAATGGTAATACGCGTCTGTAATATTTTGGTGATTGGAGACAATAGCTTCATCCATCATTATGGAGATGGTGATAGAGAAGGTATTTCCAGAAATTGCCCTGAAAGTTTTATTCATAAATGCACAGCTCTATATGTGGCTTGTTAGGCTTATTTAGACAAGGTTTATCAAGCTGTCTGAAGCACTATAATTTTCCTTTCAGACGAATGGAAAACCCTCCAATATTGTAATTGGATGAGCTTCAAGAAGGTAAAGAAAAGAGAACCTTAAGATGAAATCCAAGATGATACCTAGAGGGGTCTCTCATTAAAATACTTGTGCCTACTGATTTCAATATTATGAACAAGTTCACCCAGGGGTGGTTATCTGCCCCAGGGATATCTAACAAGGCAATTAAAGGAAAGCTCAGTCCATAAAGTAAGAGTGTTACTTTCTGTTTGTTTCATTGAAATTATGTATAGCCTCTCTAATGCCAGTTTGCCCTACATTATAGCTTGTCAATGGGACAGATGTAACTAATCCTGTTAAATAATGGAGCTTCAGCAGAACATATTGTTCTGAGGAAAGGCTTCCCAAGTTGTCGTAATGGTTTTATGCACAAAGCCTGTTAGTAACAATGTTGACTGTCTAAAATATAGGCGCCACAATAAACACAGGTCGGTGGATTCCAATTGCTGTTAGAAATGAGGGTTTTGATGCCTAACTCTGGTCTTGATTAAGGGGGCACGGTGGTTCGAGCTGTTGATAATGGACCAAGGAAATTTTTAGTTCAAGTCTGCAAGGTCAAATCAGCTTGGGTTTCCAGAAACCAAAGGCTGTACCTTGAGACAACTGTTCAGTCCCTTTTGTGAAATTAGTTTGTGGTCTCTCTAGTTCCTAGCAAACAGGCGTCTGCCTCACAACCGATCACCCCCCTCGCTATCTGCCTTGTGGGTTGGAGTTTGGACTAGGGATGTTAAATATCGGTTAATTGAATAGTCGAGTAACCTCATGAAATTTTATCGGTTAGTCGATTATTCTATAGTCGCCGGGGGCGGGGTCAGCAGCCACTGTATCAGAGGCAGCAGCGCGGGGTGCCAGGTGGGAAATGGTTTGCGAGGGGAGCCAGTTTAAAAACCAGCTCCCCTTGCAGCCTGGTTGCCTTGTGCTGCTGGTTCTGAGAAAGAGGCAGCAGCGCGGGGTGGCAGCAGTCCCTGCCTGGTGTGGGATCTGAGCTCCTGCACCCGGTGCAAGCCAGAACTGAGCTGGGGTCCCTGCCTGCCCGGCTCTTAATACACTTGAAATGCAGAACTGAAATGGGGTTGGTCCCGGAGCCAGTGTGAGCTAGGACTGAGCCGGGCTGCTGGCCAGCCTGCTAAAACATTTACTGGCAGGGACAGGGGGAAAGGGAAATGCATGTAGTCCACAGCATTAACCTATAAGCTTTTGTTTATCGGTTAATCGGCTATACTATTACGTCCCTAGTCTGGACTCTTCTGTCCTTAAGAGGTGGTGTTTCCAGGCCATGGTTGAGACACATGGACCGGTGCTCTGTATTACCTCTCAGGGTGAGAGGAAGCCACAAAGGCCATGTTGCACATGTTTGTGTGTTTTAAACGTAGGGCTTTGGTGTGTCAGGCTGTGAACTGGGCACCTGTCATGAATAGGACATTGACTTTTTCAGAATAAACGGCAGGGGTGCAATGGAAGTGATTAACATAGACAATAGCCAAACTAATTGCTGGTGTACCCAGTAGGGATGTAAAAAATCAGTTCAATGTAACCGTTTAAAATCCTAGCGGTTACACAGTTATATGTGCTGCGGGCTCTGTAATATAAAGTTTATGCTACAGAACCTGCACACAGCCAGCTCCCTGGGAGTGGGGCCAGCAGCTGGGAGCAGGTACACACCAGAGCTGGCTTAGAAGCTGGCTTCTGGCATGCACCAGCTCTCGGCTGGTGGGCCTGCTTCCGGAGAGCTGTCTTTGCTGCAAGCTCTGCAGTATAACTTTATATTGCAGAGCCTGTAATATATGGTGGCAGCTGGCTCATTGGGAGCGGGAACTGGCATGTAACCGTTAACACTTACACTTTTGCATCCCTAATACCCAGCATACTCAGAAGAGACTGACTAACGATAGGGTGTGACTTCATGAAGGAATAAGCTTTCAGGTACTTGGGACATCATGCCACTGTTTTGCATCATCATTTACACCTGCACATGCTGAGTGCTTTAGGAGGGATGCCCATTTTACTACTTTTGAGTTGGACGTAATGGAAAAATGACACAAGGCAGGCAAGGCGTATGGATTGTTAATCCTAAATACTTCATATTGCTCAACTGTTCCTGCTTGGAAAGCATCCAGTATCTAAAGTAACGTGTAGGCAGATTGATTCTTACCAACAACCACAGGACATATCACTCTAATACCAACCCTGGAACTTTCCCTTGCAACAAACCCCGGTGCCAGCTTTGTCCACATATTTACTCTGCTGACACCATTGTTGGACCTAACCATGCCAGTTACAAGATCAAGAACACATATTCCTGTTCATCCAGAAATATAATTTATGCCATCATGTGCCTAAAGTGTCCGTCTGCCATGTACATTGGACAAACGTCTCAGACACTTTGCCAAAGAATCAATGCATGCAAAACAGACATAAGAGTCTCTCACAGAGAGAAAGCTGTTGCTTGCCATTTCAGCCAGACTGGTCATTCCCTCAATGACCTTAAAACATGCATATTGCTTCAAAGAGACTTTAACTCCAGACTTCAAGGAGAAGCTTCAGAATTGTCATTCATGCTTAAATGTGACACTTTATGTATGGGTTTAAATAAATACTCTAATTATCTCACCCATTACAAAGATAGCTTCCCCAATTATCACCCCCTAATGTCATTACCTCACAGAAACTTCCCCTATTATCACCCCTATGTCATTACCTCACAGAAACTAACCTTTCCCCCCTCGCCCCCCACTCTGTTCTAAAATTTGATTTGTCAATTTCACACGCGTTCATTTTTTCGATTGTATCACTTTGGTATATATGGTTGTGCCAATTTTCTTCCACATATTGATCTGAGGAAGTGGGTCTGGCCCACGAAAGCTCATCACCTAATAAACCATCTTGTTAGTCTTTAAAGTGCTACATAGTTCTGTCTTTTGTTTCAGCTACACCAGACTAACACGGCTGCATCTCTATCACTGTAATCAACTGTGACTGTCTAACAAGAGAATGAGTGTCCAGTATCTTAATTTTTGAAAAAACTAGTCATCCTGTAGCACCTTAGAGACTAACAAATAGATATAGTATCATGCGCTTTTGTGAGCAAAAAGTGGGTTTTGCCCATGAAAGCTCATGATACTATATATTTTTTTTTGTTAGTCCCTAGGGTTTTACAGGACTAGTTGTTGTTTTTCAAAGTTACAGAATAACACGGCTACCCCCCTGAGGCTTAATTTTTTAAGTAATTGAAGAAAATATTATGTCTAATTTAGGATTTTTAGATCCTATCCTAGCGAGTTGCATATTTTTTTTGAATGTTAATGGACGGAAGCATGCACAATTAGAAGAGAATGGATCCTTGTGATTTACTCTGCATGCATAGTTGCTACACTATCATGACAGATCTCTAGAAAGGATGAGAGGCACCATACCAATTAACCAGGTATTAGACCTGCTATAGTCATGCTTACAGAAAAGATTTGATCCTTTGGCGCTGTTAAGGTCTGGTGTGAAAACACTATGCTTAGCAAAGAGTCTCTAACTAGGAATTTGCACACTAGACTGGAATGGTTCAGTTGTAATATTACAGACATGGAGCGGGAGCCGTGTTAGTCTATATCTGCAAAAACAACAAGGAGTCCTGTGACACCTTGGAGACTAACAGATTTATTAGGGCGTAAGCTTTCATGGGTAAAACCCAATGACCAGGGTAAGTAGAGTGGAGTTTACTGTCCACTCCACTTCATCTGATGAAGTGAGTTCCAGCCCACAAAAGCTTATGCCCTAATAAATCTGTGGGTCTCTAAGGTGCCACAGGACTCCTCATTGTTATTACAAACACACTTACACTTGACCTAATAGTAGTAAGTTCCCAGGTGCACAATACATAGCAAGGTGTGATGATACGTAACTTCACAATAAAGTAGTGCCATAGTAGGAATGTGCATAGAACTTAGGGTATGTCTACACTGCAGTAAAAAAACCCAGCATGGTCTCAGAGCCCAGCCCAACTGACTCAAGCTTGTTGGGTTGGGGGAAGCTAAAAACATCAGTGGAGACATTAGGGCCTGTGGGTCCAGGCTGAGCCTAAACATCTACGCTGCAGTTTTATAATCCCACAGCCCAAGTACTGCGAGTGTGATTCAGTGTAGACAGACCTTTCGAGAACTCCACTTTCAGGAAGTGCTTGATGAGGGAGCTCACTATATGCAAAAGAAGGAATGGAACCTGAACTTTGTTCTCTTTATTTATGTGTTCCGTCAGCTCTATGGTGTCAGTGATCTACATATTGCAGAGGCACAGTGTTTTCACTGACAGTCACAGCATGTGCTGAAAACATTGCCTTTGTGCATGAGTTGGAAGACGGTGCTTGATCCACACCCAGTGAAAATTCTCATTGACTTCGGAGGGCTTTGGATCAGGGTTTTGTACAGGAGAATCCTTAGTACATGTTGAACCTCTCTAGTCCGGCACCCTCGGGACCTGACCAGTTCCAAACCAGAGAATTTGCTGGACCACAGGAGGTCAGTATTGTCTAGAAGCATTACTAACGCTTATGGGTTGTTAGAAGATATGTAAGGGTAAATTAGAGCTAAATAACAGAGCTAGGACTTGTGGCTGTAAACAAGCCTCATGGGATGGTGGGAGTCTTGGCCACGCCCATGATAAATGCACATCCGACTATCTAAAATCATGGCGGACCATGGATGTTGCTGGACCAGAGAGTGCCAGACTAGAGAGGCTCAACCTGTACGAGAGTACAATTGGGACAAAAACAAAACATTAAAACTATTTTTCTCATTGATTAAGACACATCATCAGCCTTAAAATGAGAAAGGTCCTGTCTTCTTGCTTGGACCCTGCAGCCATGAACCATAGGATGACATAGCATATAGCTTGTATAGATATCTGGTTATGGTAATAACCATGTGGTAACTTGCAAAGGTCTGTGATAAATTTATCATGAACCTTTGAACCACAGCTCCCCTGCGTTCTGTCTACTAATCCATCTTGGCAGGGACTACTTTGTTACAAACCAATGAGGCAAATTTCAAATTCCCAACATTCTGTTAAGGACCTCTTTTCACGGAAATGTTCCTATACCGTTGATGACAAAACCTGCACAGCAATCCATCTTGTATCCCCGTGCGTATTGGTCCTTTCTTCCCCTCGCTCTCAGATATAAATGTTGTAAGTATTTTACTAAACCTGTCCTTGAAAAACTGTCTCTTCAGGAGCTAGCTGATGGTAAATCTGCTTCTATGTGGAAATGCAGTGGTGTAATAGGCATGGGGTATTGTAAAAATATGAGCTGGTTTGCATAAAAATCTGAAGAGGAGCCACTTTATAAACTTCTAGGCCCAGATAGAGTGATTGTGGCTTTCTGATTATTCAAAGTTATGCCAAGTCTGGCCTTTGGACAGTGCACTGAATCTTGGTGATTTTGTCCAAATGCATTCTACAACGGTCTCCAAGTGATGATCTAAAGCTAGATATTATTGTACATGATTAGAGTATGTCATAGCAAAATCTCAGCAAACCTGGTTGGAAATTGTATTGTTATTGTGAGGTGATATTATTACATCGTCTCTAGAGCCTGTATAAATACAGAAAAAGAAAATAGAACATAAGAACGACCATACTGGCTCAGTTTGTCCATCTAGCCCAGTGTCTTCCAACAGCAGCCAATGCCAGATGCCCTAGAACAGTGATTTTCAAAGTTTTTTTGGTGACCCAGTTGAAGAAAATTGTTGATGCCTGAGACCCAGCAGAGCTGGGGATAAGGTCTTTGGGGTGCAGGAGAGGGTTTAGGGATGGGGCAGGGGAGAGGGCTGTGGGGTGGGACTGGGGATGAGGTGTTCATGGTGTAGGAGGACCTCTGGGCTGGGGTAGGGGTGCAGCACAGGGTCAGGGCTGGTGATGCAGACTTTGAGATGGAGCCGTGGATGAGGGATTTAGGGTGCAGAAGGCTCTGGGGGTTGGGGTAGAGGCATGGGGCATGGGCCTACCTCCCATGGCTTCTTGTCAGCAGGGATTTGAAGGTAGGCTTTCTGCCTGTCTTGGCACCGTGGATCATGGTATGCCCCAGAAACAGTCAGTGACAGGCCCGGTTCCTAGGCAAAGGCATGCAAGCAGCTACACACGGCTATCACCTGCAGGCACTGACCCTTCCCAGCTCCCATTGGCTGGTTTCTGATCAACAGGAGTGTGGAGCCAGTGCTCAGGGAAAGGGGAAGCATAGGGAGCCCTGTGGCCTTGCTGCCTAGGAGCCGGTCCTGCTGCTGGCCAATTCTAAGGCAAGTGTTGGTTGTGACCCAGCCTTAGCTGGCCACCACAGGTCCCTGGGTGCTAAGCAAGGCGACCTAGTGCCTTATATTCTGCAACCGACTACTGGGTCAAAACCTGCACTTTGAAAACTGTTGCCCTAGAATGGGGGCGGGCAGTAATTTTTGACTGGGAGCCACTTTAGAAATTTTTCAAGTGGCACTGGGTCGCCCCAAAGGGGCGGGGCCAGGACTCTTCTGTGCTTCCCTGCCCACAGACCCTGATTGGTCTGTGGGTGGGGGAGCACATGAAGCCTTTGCCCCCACATCCCCCAGAGAGAACCTCCAGCTGTTCTGAACAGCTGGTGGTTCCCTCTAAGCACCCATGCCCCGGTGGTGGGAGGAGATTTTGCGTGCTCCTCCCCCTGCCTCCAAGTCAATCAGGACCTGGGGGCGGTGGGAGCATGCGAAGTCTCCGCCTGCCCTGCAAGGGAGCACCGCACTTAGTCACCCGCCAGCTGAGCAGCTGCGCTCTCCTTGCAGGGCGGGGCAGGGCGGGAGGCAACTTCACACGCTCCCCTTTCCCTCCCCCCCAGCTCCCAGGTCCTGATTGGCCTGGGGCTAGGAGGAGCGCGAAATCTCTCACTCCCTGCCCTCCGGCCCTGATTGGCCCGGGGGGCAGGGGAGTGGCAGGACCTCTGCAGGCCAGATCAACCCACTTGGCAGGCTGAATCCGGCCCACGGAGGCCCTTTTGCCCACCCCTGACCTAGAGGGAATGAACAGGACAGGGAACCATAAAGTGATCCATCTCCTGCCACTTGTTTCCTCTTGTCATTTGCTCTTGTCATTTGTTGTTCTGCTGTCCCCTGGCCAATGCAGGATTGAACCTACTCTGTTCTATATAGGGTGTTCCACCATTCTCATCACCCGGGTCTCTTGAGTGTCCTCCAGTAGTGCATTAAGCATTATGTTGTGGCTGTTCTTTCATCCTCTCCGCAGTGATACGTGTGCAGAGCAGTGAGCGCTTTGGAATTTTTGTGGTTCTACACACATGTAGAAAAGACAAGGTCAAAGAAATGCACCTTGTATTTACAGTGGAACTTGGTGAGGTTTGTGATGGTCCTAAATTACCTGCTCCCAAGAAAGCTTGGTCTCCTATCCAGGGGACTTGTACCATAACAGTAAAAAGGTCCAGTGTGCCAGAGGAACAAAACTGTTGACCATGGTTTTTATCCCAGAGCTTTCGGCAGTCTTCTAGACACCTGAATCCAGGACATTAAGCAGCTTCGACAGAAGCACCAGCACCTTGAACTTGATTCTGTGTTCTATGGGAAGCCAGTGTAGACTGCGGAGGATGAATCTGGTGTGCTTGTGGTAGTCGGTGGTGTCGAGGAAACACGCTGCAGGGTTCCGGACCCATTTGGAATTTTCAAAGCAGTCAATGTTTATGTGTGCAAACTTATTGTGTTGCCGTTGTCCTGCGGCTACGTTGTCATTTGCCAAGATGGGACCAATTCCAGTTGCAGCTATGTGAGAGCTCAGCAGTCAGGAGCACCCCTGACCTCACGACAGAGTTGACTGATTGTGGATGCACAATTTCAATCAAAGGAGATTGCAATGTGACTATTAATTTTTCACCTCTATCTTGTTTAGATTCATTTTGAGCCAGCCATTCTTCAGTCAAATACAGGGCCAACTTAAGCCAGGTCTAAACTTACCTGGAGATCAACACTCCGGAGATCAATCTTCCATGGTTTGATTTAGTGGGTCTAGTAAGGACCCACTAAATCGACTGCTGATGGTACCCCTGTTGAACCCAGTACTCCACTGGGTGGCGAAGAGTAAGAGAAGTCGACGGGAGAGGTTCTTCTGTCCACCTCCCACAGAGGGGACTCTGCAGAAAGTCGACTTAAGGTACATCGACTCCAGCTATGCTGTTATCTTAGATCAACTTTCTTTGCTACTGTAGACTTGGCCTTAGTAGTGGTATGATTGTGTGTAGGGAAGGATAGCTAAAGCTGTGTATCATCTGCATATGGCTGATACTTGAGGCTGTTTTTGACTGACCAAAAGTTTCAGAGGGGTAGCTGGGTTGGTCTGTAACTGGAAAAACTTAAAAAACAACCAATAGTCTAGCAGCACCTTAAAGACTAACAAAACATGTAGATGGTATCACGAGCTTTTGTGGGCACAACCCACTTCTTCAAATAAGTGGGTTATGCCCACAAAAGCTTGTGATACCATCTACATGTTTTGTTAGTCTTTAAGGTGCTGCTACACTATTGGTTGTTTTTTAAGTTTTGTCTGGCCAGTTCATCTAGATGTAGATGTGAACAGGACTGGAGACTTACAAGGAATTTGATTTTTGTAGGACTCTACAGGTAAGAGTCCAGAAGTGTGGAGGTGAAGTTTCCCTTTGTTCATCACTGAGTGCATCCCTCCATTGTAATAGATTTTCCTGGGCTAGAGTAGTATGTGTGATAGATTGGTTGGTCCCCTGGCAGATGAGAAAATTTTTAAAAAATGTTGTTTTGAGATCAGACAAAATGTTTCAATTTAATTTTGGGTGCTTTTATACTTTTTTAAATAGAATTGAAGGAATTTCTAAATGAAATGTTTTTTGAACCTGAAACACCTCCCCCCCCCCCCAGTTTCATTTTGAAAATGACAAAATGAAGCATTTAAACTGTATTAGGATTTTTTCGAACAAAACAATTGTCTGAAATTGACACACACTAATGGAATGTGTTGGTTAACCTGCATCTACATATTTCACCACGTATGTTTCAGGTGGAAAAATTTCCATCCACCTCTATCCTGGATCTTTGTCACTTCTTTCAGGCGACACAGCCATATCTTACAGTTCACAGCATCAGATGCTGCAGAGAGGCCCTGTCTGTCCCCTGACAGCGGGCGATCATTCATCTGTGCCAGTGATGTGGTTTCAGTTGCATGTCCTGGCCTGAATCCAGAATATACTGGGCCTGGGATAGTAGTTTCAATTAGATGAGCTATACTAAGTGAGCCAAATCCCTATGCTGTTTCTTTTGCTGCTTAATGCAGGCCAGGTTTAAAAGACTAAAGCAATGGGGTTTGACGTAGTCCTGTGGTCTCCATGTATTTACATTCACGTTTTATCCTGGCATTATAACTTGGTCTCCATAGACTTGCAATGACACCATTTTGACATTATACTACGGTCTCTACAGGCTCGCATTGATATCATAACTCAACATTGCAAAGTGGTCCCCGTGGATTTGCATTAGTTTTGTCATGATGAGAATGTGCTGCTGTTTAAAGTCCCAATTAAAGGAATGGAGAATTGGCACCTTTAAAAGTATTTTTGCAATGGATATTTCTCATTCCGGGCAGCTCTCTTTCAAACACATGCATTTCAAGATAGTTTCCCCAATTATCTGGAGGTAATTAACGCTAAGGACTGGCTTGCAAAACTGTATTTAAAAATTAAATTGTGTTTCGCTATGATTTGGCAGAACCTCCTCTGAGCATACGCTTTTAAATAAGTGACAATAAAAGTTCACAGCTGGCTCATTACGATTGGAGCTTAAGTGATTAGAAAAAAATAGGGCTACATGTTTGTTATGGTAAATTTTGAGGGATCACTTTAAAAATTCAGATTTAGGGATGTGTTTTCATGTTGTATAACATACCAGGTTTCATAAGGAAGAATCAGTGCTGTCGTTTGGAGGAGGGAAAGATTGATAATCCACTGGCATGCGGGTACTAAAAAAAAATCACAGTTCGATAGCAGCAAAATCTCACAATGGAAGGGTTACAATCATTTTGGATTTATGCAGTTCCTCTCCACTGCTTTGATTTCCCTTGTCTGCTTTTCTTGTTCTGGACTGATGGCAATTGCCGACGCTATTACAATCCCTGCTGCAATTGTTCCACCAATCTTCTCCTGGATGCAAGACATAAAGGGGTTTAAAAAAATTATTTTTTTGGCCTCAGAGAGATGAAAGATTTCTCTTTATTGTCTCACCATTCTCTTGGGAGTAACGGATTCCTTGTCACCTTTGACAATCAGGCAGCACTAGAAAGAAACGAGCTATGTAATAAACTGCAGTATCTTGTGGTTTAGAGTGGAAAACGGCATTTCCCATCGGGGTAAGACTGGAAAAGCAAAGTTAACGTCAACACTGAAGTGACTCCCAATGTGTCGGTCACACTGTTAAACGTTATTTTAATGTATAGGGCCTGATGCTGCCCTCAGCTTCTCATACTGAACAGTACTTCACCCTGTGTAGTGAAAGTAACTTAAAATTTCTTACAGGTAAGTGACCTATTGCAATCCAGGTCCCTGCCAGCTTTTCAAATAGTTCCCTGCTGGCTTTTGCCACAGCTCAGCCACCTCCTGCTAGAGCTGCGCACCAGGGCACACCCGTTTACTTTCACCTCTGCCTGTGACTCTTTTCATTCGCTGTAACGCCTCATGAACAGGAGGGCTGACAGACTTGCCAGGCCCTGGACAAGGGGGGGAGGGGCAGCGCCATTCTCCTGGAAGAGGCGGAGCCTTGGGGGAAGGGGCGGGGCTGAAGGAAGCCAGTCTGGAGCCTGCTGCGCCGTGGCTTCCCTCAGCCAGCCCTCAGAGCTAGGATCCCCGGGCCCTTTTGAATCACCGGGCCTTGGGGCAGTTGCTTCCTTTGCCACCCATCCGCACCCCTCCCCCCTTGTCGTTGAGCCTGCTCATGGAATAAACCTGGCCTGAGTAAGGACACGCAATTGCCTCATAATGAATAACCACGTTAAACTCAGTCAGTGAAGGAGACGTTAGAATCAGACGAGTGACTAAAATGGACTCCTTATTACTGCATCTTCTGTACGTGCTTAGGTTACTACGCGGAGGAAACTAGCTGGTACTCCCGCAGAAGTGCAGAGCCAGTCCAGCTGTCAGAACACGATGTGTTTTAATCAGCCTCATGAATCATTTAAAATAAAAAATGGACAGCTCAGCTCAGGTTGGGTTGCTTAATCCCCATTGTTGCTGATGTGTTTGATGTCTGAAAGCTGAATGCCATGTTATGCTCTGTGAGGCTGGTCTTTTGTGGCTGACACACACACCCTGAGTTTTGACTCCTACACTAAACAAATCAAATACAGAAGTCGCTGAGGCAGAACAAGTATGCCAGGCCATGATGTCATGTTCATAGCATCACTCTTCAGATAATACCATCTGTTGCGCAAAAAGCGGAGTCTTGACTATGAAGATTTCTTGAGAATTCTTAAAAGCTTGCTGGTTGGAAGGAAGCCAGCACTTAGGTGTTAGTGAAATACAGAAACTACTCATCCGACTAGAGTCCTGCCTTAACTTGCTTGCAAATGAAAAGTGCAATTGAATTGGGGGGAAGTGAAAATTATCCGAGAGTCTCAAGTGTGAAAGAGAGAAATGTCCAGATTTCCGAGAATATGGAAATATGACAATACATCGCAAGCATTTCATTATCTAGGATAGTATTGGAACCCAGCGCTGCTCAGCAGGTGGGCACTGAATAATGACTGAGCGAGTTCCAGGAAAGCCTTTTGACTCTAGTCTTTTGTGGTTTGTCATTTATCACTGGAGTGGAATGAAGAGCCAAGGTAACATAAAAAAGGAACATTTAAAAAGTGGAGGATTTGGTCGATGAATCCCCACTCAGAAATGACTCAACTCAGCTTCTGAAATGCAGGAGGCTGTGTAGGTCTCCATGTTCTTGGTAGATTGGACCATGCATAGAAGGGAGAGATTTCTCTCCCCCCCCTCCCCCCGTCCCAGCTAGTTAATTATGCAGTACATTTGTGAGCAGTGTTCCCTATGAGCTAAGTGCTTGAGTGGCCTTCCAGGAGAGATTCAAATGCTGCCCCACTGATTAGCACATTGTCCACAGCCGGCAGCATGTGTTTCTACTGATGGTGCACATCCACACATGTCTCGGTGCACAGAACAAAATTTATTCTGCATGTGGGTGAAAAAAAATTAGAGGGAACACCGTCGGTGGAAATTCAGTATGCTGAAATGAAAAGTTGTACTGTGAAGAAAGGAAAGTGATAACATTTTTATAATCGCAATCCAACTCAAAAATGTCCCACCACAGTGGGAAAAGTACATCACGTTGATCATTAGCATTGTCAGAGGTGCCATGTTTAGATAAGGCATTCAGCTACTGTAAATTATCTCCTACCTATTTCTGGTTATGGTGAAGGTGAAGGATGCGATGCAGGTTGTCAAAACAGGATGAGATAATCCTGGTGTTTGGCCGGTTCTCATTTCAATGGGACAGATAATAGCAATATCTGACATTCTAAGTGTCAGTCCTGAAGCTCTTTGTAAACAAGATTGACTACTGAATGACAGCCAGCCTTTGAGGAGGGAAATAGCAGCCGTTTAATGATCTATATCGCAACTTTAGCTTGGGACTGGAAAATAAGAAATATGTATCAAAATGAATCTACCAAGGGGTACTGTAATCTGGCCAAAGCACTGGGATCTACACCACTACTCTTGCAAAAATTGCGGTGGGATCTTTAATTGGGTGAACACCTGCCCTATTGAAATAAATGGGAGTTTTGCAATTGGCTTCAATGGGACCAGGATTTTCCCTTTGGATTGTATCAGATTCAGACAGACAGCACCTCCGGCAGCACAGCACTCATTACTTCCAGAAAAGAAACGGGGTAAGTATTGACTCCAAAGAAGGAGTGTCACCATGAAACACCAACATGGCTTCCTGAGTTTTCTTGGAAGTTCTCCTGTCCAAGCACTGGCTGGGACATGCGGACCCTGCGACATGTTGTGGGGTCACTATGTAAGATGATATGGCTGCAGCAGGCCTATCCAACAAAGCTATGGCTGAGATTTTGATGTCTGAAGCCAAATCCTAGTCCACCGCCTTATTCCCATAACATACAATGGCAGCATTTCTCCCATGCAGCTTCAGTTTCTCTTTTAAACATTTAAAATTTTCCCAACTCAACCACGCTGCATGAAAGTAGAAATATTCAGCATTCTCAGCTATTCAGAATGGGGCTTCCGATCCGTGTTTTCCCTTAGCAGAACAGAGGAACAGGTTGTTTCTCTGAGTCTAGGAGACTATGCAGAAATGAGCAGCTACAGGAAGTGATTTCACAGCACAAGCTGTCCCAAAATAGATATATTGGTGGTATTCAGGACTAGGTTGCCAAGTTAAATGTTAGGAAGATTATGTTTTTACATATGAACGCATCACATTAACAGAGAACCATATTTTCATAGCCTGCACTTTGCTGTCATATCTCCTACTGAATTCTCTTACTATGCAAACAAGTTCTAATGGTTATGCCCTGTAAGCTGATATCTCTGAAGAACTGTTGATTATCCTGTCATTTGCTTCCACTTTCTTTTTCTTTCCTTCCCCTCGCCTCCATGCAGATAGCAAGCATTCTGTTCCCCATGGGTTTCTGGGTGGTTAGCGCTAGGGATGTTAAATATCTGTTCACTGAATAGTCGAGTAACCTCATGAAATTTTATCGGCTAGTCGACTATTCTATAGTCCCCGGGACAGGGACGGCAGCTACTGTATCAAAGGCAGCAGCGTGGGGTGCCAGGTGGGAGCTGGTCCGCTAGGGGAGCCAGTTTAAAAACCTGTCGTCCTGTGCTGCTGCTTCTGAGAAAGAGGCAGCAGCGTGGCATGGCAGCAGTCCCTGTCTAGGGGGCGGGTCTGAGCTCCTGGACCTGGTGCAAGCCAGAACTGAGCTGTGCTGTCTGCCTGCCTGGCTCTTAATACACTTGAAATGCAGAGCTGAAATGGATGTAGGTTCCAGACCAGTCACAAGCCAGGACTGAGCCAGGCTGCTGGCCAGCCTACTAGAAAATTTACTGGCAGGGAGAGGGAAATGTGTGTAGTCTATAGCATTAACCTATAAGCTTTTGCTTATCGGTTAATCAGTTAATCGACTACACTAATTAGCACACTAGCTCCCTTTTAAATAGGGTTCTGTGGTATTTCTGAGCGTCATCAAGGGAATATCATCACTATTGGAAAAATATAGCTGACATTTGGAAAAGAAGTCTTGGCATGTAAAAGGATGTATGAGATGCCTCCTAGATCCTCCAGTGCCATCCCAAAGACTAGAACAAACTAGAACCACATCCAAAGTATAATGGCACTGCTCTTCAAGGTAGGAAAATTCATTGCAAAGGGAGCAATGCCAGTTTATACGCTAGCTGAGGCTCTGACTAGGCAGACTTTATAGCAGGGGTGAGGAACCTTTTTTGTTTGTGGGCCACAGACCCACAGAAAAATCAGTTGAGGGCCACATAGGTCTCCCAATGGGGGGGGGGGAGGGCAAAGGAGTCAATTGCCTCAGGGCCTGACGATTCTGAAGGGCTCCTCATTGTTATTACAAACACACTTACACCCACGCTAATTAGAAGTGCCTCAGAAATGCCAGCTGGGGGCGCCGGGGGGGGCGGGGGGAGTAGGCCACACCCATCCCAGTGGCACTGGGGACTGGCTGTCCCAGCCCCACCCCTTCTGCCTGAGGCCTCACCTCTTCTGGGAGCATGGAGCCAAGACCCTCCCACATTGCTCAAGGGCCTCTCAATCCTGTCAGCTCCCCTGGGGCCACACACAGGTGAGGAAACCCCCACCCCACCCCAAGGAAAATCCAAAAGTCACTCACTTGGCTTCCAACAAAAAAGAAAAAAACCCTCACTGTCCTGGTGGAGACTTGCTGGATCTGGCCGTCGGTTCCTCACCTCTACTTTAGAGAGATGAAGGGTGAAATTTTCAAAAGTGCCTAAATCCTAATTTCAAAAGTGACTTGGGCACTTAAAAACTTATTGACCTTCAATAGGGGTTGGGCTCATAAGTTCCAAAGGGCTTATCTGCAGGGTGCTTTAGTCCTCACCAGAGGAGTGTCAATTTTATTCCTTAACAGGTCTGTGCAGACACCGCTGGTACACACTAAAAGTTCTGGAGTGGGCATTAATGTAGTGCATTTGAAACAGGTCTACATGAACACGCACTAGGGAACATTTTAATGCATGCCAGCAAGTTCCCATATGGGCCAGTGAGGGCCAAGCACACCAACGCAGACTAAAATTTACACCACTTCTGGTCCAGATTAAAGGATTATGTAGACAAGCTTTAAATCACACAAAAATTTGAGTAAGAAACTCTTGACATTTTTACCCCAAAATTGTTATGTTTTTTCTCAAATCTTATAACTATTATATTTGCTTCAGATGGTGAATATTTAGCCTTTATTATGTCAGTAGTTTCAGAAACTTCTTTTCTTAATAGTGATAGGATTTATTCTGAATCAGCAACAAGGAGTTCTGTGGCACCTTATAGACTAACAGATGTATTGGAGCATAAGCTTTCGTGGGAAAGACCCACTTCCTCAGATGCATGCATGCATCTGAGGAAGTGGGTCTTTGCCCACGAAAGCTTATGCTCCAATACATCTGTTAGGGTATGTCTACACTACAGTGCTATTTCGAATTAACTTAATTCGAATTAAGCTAATTTGAAATAACACATCTATACCCAAAAACTATTTCGAAATAGCGTTTTGCTATTTCGAAATAGCACATCCACACTAAGTGGACGTTGATCCGAAGTTAAGGCTGGCCGGCACCAGTGCTGGCAGGGCATCAGGTTAGGGTTTAGTGTGTGGGGCTGCTGCCTGAGGCTAACTGAGCTCCGTGCTTAAAGGGACCCTACCCCCACCCCGGACAGACAGTTCTCAGGGTTCCCTGCTTGCTTGTCTACCTCAATGAGGGACAGCAAAGCAGTCCTGTCTTGGAGTGCCCGCACTCGGGACACCACAGCACTCGGCCACATGGAGCCAGAGCTGCCCCTGGGCACGTCGGTGCGTCTCATGGGGTTGTTGCCATCAGCCCGGCTGCACTCGCTGCAGGCTGCCATCCGGGGGGCCTATCGGGGGGCTGTCAGGATCCAGGAGGCCCTGAGGGAGAGCGTCCACCCCGAGGAGCCCTGAGAGCCTCCCCGGTCCTCCCCACTAGGGGCTCATGCCCCATTCCTCCCTCACATCCTTCCACTTACCCCTCCCTAGCTCCCCTTCCAGATGTCAAATAAAAGACACATATGTTCAAAAATAGAAACTGGGTTTATTGAACAAAACTGGGGGGGGATGAACCTCTGGGGAGACTGGGAAAAGGAGGTGGGAGAGGGTGGGAGAGGGGAGGGGGAAACCTGGGAGGAGGGAGCTGGAAGGGGGAAGCAAGGGGAAGAAGGGGGAGGGGAAGCTCAGGGCTCAGGGTTGGGGTCTAGCCGGACCAACTTGACTTGCATGCTAACCTGCTCCTGGGTTCGCATGTGGCCTTTGGTGGCCAGGCTGGCAGCTATCCTGCCATAGATGGCCACGTTCCTCCATCTCATGCAGAGATCATGGACATTGGGGGCATCCCCCCCAAACCTGAATAAGGTCCATGATCTCCACCCTGGACCAGGAAGGCGCCCACCTTCTCCAACCCCGTCAGGCTCCTGGGAGCTGGCAGACTGCTCCTGGGGAGCGGTGGAGGGCTGGCTGCCAGTGGCTTGCTGGCTCATGTTTTGGAGCCACTGGGTCAGGGTCCCCGGTGGCCACTGCTGGCTCTGGGCTGGCAGCTTGGAGCTGGCACAGGCACTGTGGCCAGGGTCTACCCCTTTAATGGTTCCAAGCCTGGGGGAGAGGAGAGTAAGTTTTCCTGGTTGTGCCCAGAGTGGCCACCAGGGCTCCCTGGGAAGGGCTGGAGGCCCCCTATTTCGAATTAAGTGTCTACACAGCACTTAATTCGAAATCGCTATTTCGAATTTGGTATTACTCCTCGTAGAATGAGGTTTACCAAATTCGAAATAAGGGCTCCACTATTTGGAATTTATTTTGAAATAGCGGTTTGCCTGTGTAGACGCTATTAAAGTTAATTCGAAATAACTGCTGTTATTTTGAATTAACTTTGTAGTGTAGACATACCCTTAGTCTATAAGGTGCCACAGGACTCCTTGTCGCTTTTGCAGATCCAGACTAACATGGCTACCCCTCTGATTCTGAATCAGATTCTCAGATTGCACCAATGAGGTCAATTTGTGAATTTGCTGTGGTGACCATTAGATTTTTTTTTTAAGCCGAAATCTTTAATGATGTTTCTTTTCAACTTGTATAACTCTTTCTGTGATTCTGGGAATGAACGGTTTATTATTCACCTATAAATTTACTGCATTATTTTAAATGCCAGCTGACTCTTTCTGGATGCTTAATCCAGCCTGTGAAAATATCGATAGAAGACTGCTTGGCTGACCAAAAGATCATTGAATTTGCATGGGCTGAGCATCTCAGAGTTACACTTGAACCTCTTTAATTCTGCAATTTTGAGATGTAGGCTATGTTGGATTATGGAATTTTCCAGACCATGGGTGTTCGCCATAATGAAGGATAAACAAAGTCTATTACTAAAGAATTTGTATGTGCAGGCTACTATCCATGTTTAAAATGTCATAAGATAAATCCTTAATGCACTATATTTAAACTTTAAACAAATTTAACTGTAAACAAAGCCAATTTCTCCTGCCTTCAACATCTGCATTTCCAAATCAAAAACTAAGAGGACACGTCCAGCCCACTTTGTTAGCCTCATTAATGCGGTCCTACAATTGACAGGTGTTACTTCTGCTGTTATATGTATATCTTAGTTTCTGTTATTTCTCCTCCAATTCATCTGAGGAAGTGGGTTTTGTCCACAAAATGTCATGATTCTATATATTTTGGTTAGTCTCTAAGGTGCCACGGGACTACTCGTTGTATTTAAACTGTTATTGGGAATGAGGGTGCGGGGTCAGGGAGGGAGCTAGGGTGCAGGAGCACACTGGGGTGGGGTTGCTGGGTCTGGGTGGGCTATGCGGGGCTCTGAAGCATGGGTGTTCCCAGAACACAGACACCTGGATTAAGGAGTTTCAAGTGTAATACATTGAAACTCCAGGCTGGTTACTAGCTACACTGCTGCTTTATCACCTCTTGCTAGCTGTTCCTTAGTCCTGGGCTAGCTAGCTTATTCCTTCCTGGCTGTATGGCAGCGTGCCATAAGAACAGGTGGCAGCGCTGGGAGCAGGTGCAGATGGTGTTCAAGAAGAGCAGAGGCTTGGGCGCTAGTGTTTGTTACAGACTATGTAGCATCCAGACAGCAGAGGAGCCATCTGTCTGAAGTGGAATGCCTGGGGCGTGAGAAGAGAAAATAAGTTCTTATCCTCGTTAACAGACATCTGTACTTACGGCCAAATTCTGCTTTTGGTGGCACTGGCATAGCCCCTTCACACAGTCCCTCTTGCACTGGGATAGGTCAGGATTTGGCCTTTTTGGGGATATCTACACTGATTAAAGACCCACGGCACAGCCGCAGCTGGCCTGGTCAGCTGACTTGGGCTTATGGGGTTCAGGCAGCAGGTTTATACAGACCTGCTGACGGGAAGGGGGCAACCGCCTTGGGGGCTGATGATTCAAAAGGGCCCGGAGCTTCTGGTCACCGCAGCCCCAGGCCCTTTAACTGGAGCACCATGCAGGGCTGGCTGGGGGTGGGCAGCGTGGTGCCCAGCCCCACTACTTCTGCTGGAGGCCCCTCCCCTTCTGGGAGTGTGGAGCTGCCCACCTCCCCCTCCCTCCACCTTGCCCAGGGGCCGTGGGTATATGAAATTGCAATGCAGAGGTTTGGGCTCAAACTGGAGGTCAGGCTCTAGGACCCTCCCTCATCACAGGGTCTCAGAGCCCAGGATCCAGCCTTGTAACAATATGGCTTTTCTGTAGGCATGTTGGAAGGCCTGTGCTAGGCCTGAACCAAAGCCACCTTCTGCAGCCAGACTGAAGAGTAGCAGCCATTACTGTAAGGCCTGGTGTCACATACTCACATTCCATCTATTTTGTATTAAAAAGTGTCACACCAGGCTGTGAGGAGGGGACTTTGCCGTGATAGCTCCCCCACTGTCACCAAATAAAGAAACAGATCTCAAGATGGGTAAAGAAAACTTAAGTAACACCATTCTGTCTGGCAAGAAACTGCTTATCAATAGAGAATGTTGTGGAATCCTCATTCTATGATACTTTCCTATTGTTTGACTGTGTGATCTCTGTCTGGTTTGTAACTGTTTCTATCTGCTGTATAATTAATTTTGCTAGGTGTAAATCAATTAAGATGGTGGGGTATAATTGGTTAGTAAAATTATACTAAAATAATTGGTTACGGTATAGCTAAGCAAGTCTCAGGTTTCATTATATATAAACTGGGGCCCAAGAAGGAGATCAGGAAGAAGATCAGAAGGAAGAAAAGGCTGGAAGAAGACCGGGAGGAGGGGGAAGACCTGGAAAGAAGAACTCACCTCCAAGACACAGCCTAGTCTGCCTGCCTTTATCAGGATTGGTGAGCATGACACTGTGTGCTTAGCACGTGTATTCTGCTTGTTTGGGAATTGTCAATAAATAGAGGATAAGGACATTACTGTGTGAGGCTTTTTCAGTGGCTAAAGATCCTGCAAAACCCGCAGGAAGATGTGCCGTGAGCCCTAGGAATTGGGTAAGGGTGGGTGTGTAAATTAACAGGGTTGCACCTTGAGTCCTAGGAACTGGGTAAAGGTATGTGTCCCTACAGTGTGGAAGCGTTAGAGAAATGTGTGCAGGTAACAGCCTGAGGTGGAATATCTACATTGCAGTTTTATAGCCCCACAGCCTGGATCCCACAAACCCAAGTCAGACCTGCTGCGGGTCTTGTGTCGCAATATAGACATGCCCAGTGTGTTCCTGGGGGTGGGGTCTTGATTCTGGAGTCAGCACATTTTGGTTTCTCTTCTACTGACGTGAGCTGGAGCAGGTCTCTTAGCGTCTCTGTCTTTCAGTCTGGAAAATGCTTTGTAAAGCGCTTGGGGAGCCCCGGATGAAATTCAATAACGAGTGCGAAGTCCTGTTGTTTCAAGCAGTGTTGGGCAACCTGCAGCCCACCGGTATTCTCTGTGTGGCTCACGAGACGTTTTGTTTACTGTCGCGCACGTGCAGAGTGGCCAGATGCCTCTGGTTTCTGTCCACATGAGTTTTTTCTTACCAGTACAACTAAAATGACACACAGGTAAAGCAAGGGCAGGTGAAGTGAGGTGCATACTCATTGCACACAACACTGACTGAGAGAGCTGCGTGTTCCCTCTGCATCCCATCCCAGCGCTGTTATGGTTCCATCGGCACAGCCCGCCAATTCTAGGTGCGCAAGCATAGTGAGCACTACAGCCCTATCCTGGAAGACCACAGAGAAGAAGGGCCACCCAGCAGCCCGCTCACTAGCCTAGGTTGCCCATGGCTGGTTTAAAGCATTCCATCCACCAGAGAGAATCGGCATTTGCACATGCAGGTGCAATGGGGACAGCTCCTTTCCCTGAGGGCATAAATCTAAGAGATGCTTCGAGCCCAAAGGTTCTTAAAAAAATCAAAATCTGTGGAATTTCTGTGCTAATCAGGTAACTGCTCAGATTATTAATTGCAATATGGTGTAATTAACAATAGTGGGAAAATTGATACACTGTACCTAGTAGTGCTGCTGCTGCCCAGTGATTATTGATATACGGGGGGCTACACAGGGGTAATTAGTTATAAATAATCTTTACAGCTAGCTATTTAAGTATATATTTTGTTGGGAGTCTGTATATCTGCCTGTGGAGGGACATGTGTATATAATATGATTTATTGTTTTTTAAACCTCTCTGACAGACTCCCAGAGACCAATTTACAAACGTGTGCTAAGATTTTCCATGAGGAGACAGGTAGCAGGCGGTGCTAGTAAATGAAAGAGCTGTGATTGAAGTGTTGTGACATGCCGCTTTCTGAGCAACCTGCCGAGCGATGACAGAATCATCAAACCTAGCTGAAAGTAATCAGCAGAGACTGAGAAAGCTGTGCTTGTAATTATCTGTTTGGTATACAGCTTCCACCCCCCACCCCTCGCATAAATCGTGGAACTGTTTTGCTTGGTGTGGGAGGCTTTTATCCTTGTTGGGGCCTGTTTGTCTAAGGTTATGTGAGAGTGGAGCTAACTCTGCATTTCCGTTTCATTAATGGGTTCTCACCCATCATTCCTTAAGCCTCCAGTTGGGCTGGCCTTCGTTCGGATGGAAAGAGAGACATCCACACAGATACAAAGCTGACGGCATTGTAGTGTCAAGTAGGAATGTGAATGGTAACCAATTAACCGGTAACCATCACCCTTATTGGGTGATGCTTACCGGTTACAGTTAACTGGTTAGGGCTGGCGCAGCCTCCCACCCACTCCAGCCTGGCCAAAGCAGCCCCTACCTGCTGTGGGTCCAGCCTGGCATGCCGCAGGCAGCGGCTTTCCAACCTGGCCGTGGCAGGCGGGGGGACCACTCCAGCCCAGCCAGGCGTGAGCTCTCCCCCTCTCTCCCGTTAAATCGGTTAACCAGTTAACTAATTAAATGGGATTTTACATCCCTACTGTCAAGGGGCCTGATTCTTATTTCAGCCATAGCCTTTGTTATACCAGTGTTACTGTCCCTCGATTGCAGTCAAGTCACCCCGGATTTACATGGGTGTAACTAAGACTAGGGGCCAAGGGATGTGTCAAAAGCTGTGCATGGACTAACTTGAATCCAGCAAGCACAGTGCAGTGGGGGCTTCAGCGCAGGCTAGCAAGCCAAGAGTATATCCAGCATCCATGCTGGACATGCCCTGTGCTGAACCCTGTCTTGCGTGGTCAGAAGTGCTGGTCTTACCAGTACTCACTGGGTTTAAGCTAGCTCGGCTAGGTAACCACTGTACAGCTATTGTCCTGTCGACACATCCTGACACTACACTGCTGGGTGGAGCAGTTTTCCCATTGTGCAAAGTGGATGCAAAATGCTGATTTGGTGGCCAGTCTGACTTGGTGCCATTTTACGCTCCAAGCAAGAGGGAAAAGCAGACGGCTCTAGTTGTCAGTGGCAAATACCAACGTGTCAAAAGCAGCCTAAACAAGAACAGAACAAACTGCTTACATTTACAAAGATCAAAACCAGGGTTTGGATGGAAGGAGGGACTGTGGAGCCAGGAGGGACAGCTCCCACTAGCAAAGTAATATCCATTTCAAAGAGAAAATGAGTTGTTAAATGACTGCTGTGCTAGCTGTGGTCAGGGATATGTCCTCAGACATGATCTGAAACATTTCTGCCCTTATAAATGAATGGCATTCTTAAGATTTGGAAGACACATTTTCAATCTTTTGGCTACGCAGAATATGCAGCTGTGTAGAGCACCCAACAATTGGAGGCACCGCTGTGTCTTAATGGCCAGCCTCCTGCTTTTTCCTATCCCTGCTTTGTGGCTCTGCTTCCTTCCGAGAGGTTGTAGTTAACTTAAAAGTGAAAAAGCCTGCCAGATGGATTAGCAGACACTGGACCTGTGAAAGAGCCATTCAGGGGGTAACAAAGCCATTTAACTGGCATTTGCCAGCCCCTGGTGTATCCTGTCAATTTTTGAATGTACTGTGTGAGCCTACAGGACCTTATTTTTAAAATTTGCTTTAAAACTATTTCATTAGTGTATTGCTTAAGATTATAAAATCGCATCTCTAAAAAATTGTCATCCTCTCCCTCCATCTGCCATGGGGCATAGGGGCATCAGTTTCATAGTACTGCATAGGGCCCCATAAGTCCTAAGGACAGCCCTGCTAGCTGACACGGTGCAATTATGCAGGCTCAGAAATGTTTACATAATATAGCTAAAAGACACTGTCTTTAAAAAATGTCAGTAAATCGGTTCCTCTTATGCCTTTGTAATTCATTTGGCCTCAGGTAATTGTTATTGCCGGGTATGTAATGGCAAAGCACAAGCATAAAAGCTAATTCAGTGACTGCTTGTGTAACCACCACTGGGTAGATTCAAACTTGGGACCTCTAGACTTCAGTGAAAGAGCCGCTACAGCTTGAGTTATAAAGCCAGATGGTTCCCAGTTTAGGTGGTAGAGCTCCCTTGTTCTTATCTCTTGCTGTAAGTGGTCTAAGTGCCACTATATGGGACAGTGAATCACGCTAGATGTGTGGATTACACTTGTTTATGTGTGGAGAAAGCTGCAGAAGGTTCAAGTCATATACATACATTTTAGTTTATCACAATTCTAAAATTTGATTTCTTAACTGAAGTACAATTAGGAGAGCGTTGCTCTCCAAGCGGATATTGTTGTGGGTAGCCGAGTTAGTCTGTACAGGATAAACTTAAAAAACAACAAAATGTCTGGTAGCACTTTATAGACTAACAAAACATGTAGATGGTATCATGAGCTTTCGTGGGCAGAGTCCACTTCATCAGATGACCGGAGTTGTATAAGCTTCAAGATGATTTTAAAGTAGAGCTTTTAAAGTCATCAAAAAATCTCTTTAAACTCTTCTTAAAAACCTTCTCTTCCGTGATTCATATAAAGGCCAGCTGGTGTTGATATAACATCACCGGCCCTCCTGTCGTCTTGAATATAAGGGCATGTCTACATGTAAAATGCTGCAGTAGCAGCACATCTGGACTTGCGTTGCTCGAGCGATTCAGTGAAGACGCTATTACCCTGACAGGAGAGCTTCTCCCGTCGATCCACCCCTGCAAGAGGTGGTAGGTTTGTCATTTGGGAGAAGCTCTCTTATCAACATAGCACTGTTGACCCCGGGGGGGGGGGGGGCGCGCGGGTAGGTCAGTGGAACTGTGTCACTCGGGTGTGGATATAAGTTTGTGCAGGTCTGGCCTATCACCTTTCTCAGTGCAGTCTTTTCTCGCCTCTTAAAGTCACTCCAATGACTCCCATTGACAGCTCTGGGCTTTGGATCAGGTGCTTCGTTTGTAATTCCTTGGACCAGGGCCCACCCTTGTGTTTTGTAGCACTCTGAGTGCACTGCTTGTGCTTGCCAAATCATAAGGAAACATTTTTCCATTTTTTAAGGGTCTCTTCGTTTCCACCATTTTTATGCTTTAACTTTCAGTTTCCTTAAACAAACATTGCCGTTGTTTCATATGCACACCCAGAACAGTTCATTTATTGTCTCTGTTTATTTGCCAGACATTTGAAAATAGGTGGGGAAAAGAGACTGGAAGGGGAATGAATGGTGAATTAATCTTTTTAGTTGCCCTTTTGACTTCTGGTGATGGATTATCCTGAAGTGCATTGCTGCACGTTGGATGTATTTTTAAGCTCTGTCAAGAGCACCTGGAGTATATGCAGCCTTTTTTGGTATTTCTATCATTCTAATGATAACAGGCTACAAATAGTGGAGCCTCGTCCTGTATTCCTTACGCAAAGTTATTGCTGAGAGCATCTAGCCTGCTTGAGTAGTAAAGGAACTAAAATTTAAAGCCATCAGGGGTTAGATTCTGGTCTCACACCAATGTCGATCCTAACTAACTTGACTGAAGTCAGTGGAAATACTCCAGACATACGCCAGGTTAATGCAAACAGATTCTTCCTCTCCCCCCCCCCCCCCCCCCGGATTAAGATTGAATTTTTACCTCTAGGGAGTCGTACTGGAGTGTTCTCTCCGTGTTGCACTTCATAGCTGTAGTTCGTTCTGGTTCCAAGCAATAATAACATGTTAAGGTAAATAATGTGTTTGCTGCTCTGCTTGTTACCGAAGGGCTTTTATTATTGCTGATGTTACATGAAAATGAAAGTTATTTAAAACAATGTGATGTTAACAAATGGAAGCCCTAGGGGAGCTCTTGCCTGGATGGGATTTTGATTGGAGTTCAATTTAACAGGCCATAAATCTTCCCATTTCTGATTTTCATTCGGCTGCAGACTGGCTACCAAATTCATGCTAATCAGTGTTTCGTTTTTCCCCATCAACCCAAATTTACACATATGAGCGTAAACAGGAACATTCCCCCAGCAAGGTGACCTTGCTCTTGCAAGCACTGTGCTGGTAATTGATTTAGTGCCTCATCGCCATCTATAAATTGGACCTCTTTCAATAGCACATTTATTAGCAGAATTTTAGATCATTGGTGGGAGTCAGTTTTTCGATGTTTTATTTTGGTTACAAACTATTCCTCATAAACCTGTCACGCTGTCACAACTGTGGTCATTGTCATTTTACTGCAGTGATGGAACAAATGCAGAAATGTCAGTTTCTCCTCTGCGGTTTGCCCCCACACACATCCTTGGTGATTCCTGAGCATTTGAAAGTTGTGTCGTTTCAGGATATTGCCCACTTAATCATGCCCAGCGATATTGGGATTGACAGGTTGAACTTTGTGCCATTTTACTGCTTTGTGGTCTCTAAATTGAATGTTTTATAGCTTGTGGAAAAGGTGGAAAAGAAGAAACATCTGCTCCTAGTTTCCGAATTAGATCAGCATCAAATACATAATAATGGTCTTAACGCCACCCACACTTTCTGAGAAGCCATTTGTAACGACGGCCCTGGCAAGCTGAGACATTTCTTTCAATATGACTCCTTCATTTTTCTGAATCACTGCGGATCTTTCTCCCCTTCTTCAGTTCCCCTCCTGGCAAAGAGAGAAGAGATCGGGATTATGTTTCTGAATAGTCTTTCTCTGCACAGATGAATAGCTTAAAAATACATGAAACTAGGATGATGAATGTATAAGAAACCAGCCTTGTGTATTAAGGGTCCCTTTGGATCACTGTTCTCTCTCATCTTTTCATTCATATGTGGATTTTTTACATCCATGTGTGGAATAAATTTTATGTGCACAGATGCATGTGTGAAATGTGTACCACCAGTAGAACCTAAAACGCTAGCTGTGGGTGCTCGGCTAATCAGCTGGGCGGGATCTGAATCTCTCCTGAGTGTCCACACAAGCGCACAGCTTGCAGGGAACGCTGCTTTGCATCTACTTTTGTTATTCATTACTTGTACTGTGGTAGCAACCTGGGCTGCGATCAAGCCCCATTGTGCTAGCTGCTCTTGAAACCCAGAGTGAGAAGCAGTCCCTGTCCTGGAGTGTTTGCAATAGACAGAGTAGGAAAGAGGGAGTGGTGTTATCCTCGCTTTGCAGATGGGAAACTGAAGCTTGGAGCGTATAAGTAACTTGTGCAGGGTCACAAAAGAAGCCTGTGGCAGAACTGGGAAGTGGAGCCCAAATCTTCTGAACCACAGCCCAGTGTGTCAGCCTCAGGGTCATTTCTTTCTCTTAATCTGTCCTTTTATGTCATATTCAGTGTGTGACAGGGTGCGGTCATAGAAGCCCCTTGGGATTGTTCCCCAGTGCGCTGATCATGCCGCCAACCCCCTCCTTGCTTTTGGGGGCTCCCTACCACCCTGTCCTGCTGGACCAGATCCTCTGGTCTTCCCCAGAGAAGGCACAGTGTTGGGATTACTGCCATTTTCACAGAGCAAGGGGTGGGGGAGACCATCACACAGTGGTTTGCCAGCACATGGATTTCTGCAGAATACACTTGCTGCTGCCTCCTTCCACGTTGATCATATGGATCTGTGTTAACATGGACACAAGATCCCGCCTGAAACTACCCTATGAAAATTGGGGTGGGCACAGTAGGTTCTAAGGGTATGTCTGCACAATAGCACAGCGGTAGTATCATAACACACATGCTTCCTACAGCGATGAAAGGGGTTTTCTCTCAGTGTTGTTAATCCACCTCGCCAGTGACCTCTGCAATGGGGGCTAGTGGGCATTGCATAGGGTGTTGCATTTTGCATAGCCTTGAGCGATATAGCTAGGTCAATCACATTTTTAGCCCAGGCCTCAGTCTTGTATGGGAGCCATGCTGCATTGAAATGACGGCAGGTGCATTGCGAATGGCCTGATGAAGCGTGCGTTGGGACACCAGCATGATCACAGCACACACAGACACACACCCACACCCTCAAAGGTTTGGCTGCTGGAGAAGCAGGCTCTGCAGATGAGGAATTGGACAGGGTGCCCCTGAGGGCTGGAGTTTGCTGAACTTTGTCACTGACATCCAGACCTGAAGCAAGTTTTTCTCATCCCTTTAATAAGAAAGACCTTTCTCGTATGGGTATCTACTACAATCAACTATGTGATAACGATAACATTGACCAAATCCTGTGGTCATTTCCTAGCTTTCACTCAGTCCTTATGCAGACAAAACCCTGTTCCCACAGAGAATTTACTGGAGGAAAGATTATTAGAAAAATCTACATTTTCCACCATGTTCTAAAACCATTGCTTTTTTAAAAACAAAATATCTTTGGCTTCTCCGGCTCATATTTGACATGATGGCACCGATGCATGCTTTATTTCAGCTTTGTGGAAACAATACTGAAGTCTAACCTAGCTCAGTGAGAAGTAAACAAACGCACGTTAGTGGGAAAAGGGATCAGCTAGCGTGTGGTTTTCACACCATGCCTTTGGTATTCCAAAAATACTTGACAAATTGATGGTGACGTGGTGACAAGGCAGTGACCACACATGTAAACAGCAGCTGTTTTGCGCTCTGCAGTAGTTCACATAGGGCTTAGGACAAGCGCCTGTTTGATTGAGAGAAGCACTGGTAGGCAGAAATCTACTTCTGGAGAAGAGCAAGTTGTATTTTTATGGAAGAAGGAGCAGCAAGGAAAGAAGTGGCGATCAGGAAGTACAAGTTACTCCAGTCATCTGAAGAAGTGGGCTGTGCCCACAAAAGCTCATGATACCATCTACATGTTTTGTTAGTCTATAAAGTGCTACCAGACCATCTGTTGTTTTTAAGTGTATCCTGTATAGACTAACTCAGCTACCCCCTGAAGTTACAGGAAGTTATGAAAGGGTGAATACTGTCAAGATGAGATAAAGCTTTAACAAATTTTGGCTTAGCTATAAGTGGGAAAAGCAAAGGCAGCTTTATTCCAACCCCCCTGGACAGGCAGACACCATCCCCACGGACTTCACTGCTGCTTCTCAGTGCAACAGGGGAAAATAGATTAGCAGTGTAGCAGGTTTTTCTAATGTTTGTGGTAGGCCCACATAATAAACACCAAGCTAATCTCTGACAATTATGAAGCATTGGAGAGTGTGACTATAAATCCAGGATGAAAATGCCAATGTATTGATCTGATACCTACAGGCCTTCAATGCAGCTTCTCTGTAATAGGCACATTTACCCAGTAAAAACCAGCTTGGGGTTATTTTTAAATATGCTCTTCCTTCAGCTGGGGTGAGGAAGAAACTCTGTGCCAAGTAATACATTTATCAATGGCATAAAAATCCTGGCACAGGCTTTCGCCTTGAAACTGTCTGCAGACTTAAAAGTAATGGAAGTTTTTGACAACACACACCTCAGGCCTTGTCTATACTTCTGTGGAAGGTCAAATTAACTACAAAGCTGGAGTCGACTTACCTTAATTCAAGTTTCTGCACGGTCTCCACAGAGGGAAGTCAACAGAGCAAATGCTCCCATTGGCTTCCTTTACTCCTCTTGAGGAGCAGGAGTACCAGCTGCCGACAGGGGCACCCTCTGAGTTTGATTTAGTGGGTCTTTACTAGACCCACTAAATCGAATTCTGGAAGATTGATCACGGCAGCATGTATCTTCCCTCTAGTTGAAGAAATAGTCTAAGTAACATGCTGTATTCTGCATCAAAATTATTCCCGGCTAGTTCAGCCATACTTTGCTGAACTTATGTAGAGAAAACCAGTGATGGAGAAGGTCTTCCCCAAGCCACTCATGGACTGATCTCAAATGTAACTCAGTCCCTAGACAGTGTGGCCTTATAAATAGAGCCCTACACTAACAATTAGAAGACTTGCGTTCTCTTCCTCGCTGGGGGACTGACTTTTGGCCAATTGCTACATTCCTGTTTCCTATCCCACTCTTTTTCTTGTCTATTTGGGCTGCGCTTTTTGGGGGCAGTGTTGTCCTTTACTGTGGTCCTTCCATCATCTAGCACCCGATCTAAGTGTTAGTGTAATACAAATGATGATAAATTGATGGAAAAAAAGCGAAAGGGGCAGTTGCGAAGGGGAGATGAAATGAAGATCCAAAAGTTAATGGTGCTGCTTAACTTTTGATAAAAGAATAAAACACTTAACAGGTCAAAGCCAGCTGGGAATATGTTAATTACTTCCCTCGTGTTACTTTTCTGTGTAAGCAATAGCTACGGTGGCCACGGCAGCCACAGGAGTCTGCAGATGTGGTCAGAGTATTTAATTTGGCCTTAGGTCATGTGACTGGTGCCAGGCAATAAAGTGGCAGTTGCCGGTAGTGTGTGTCATACCCTTTTAACAGAGCTCTGGGACCATGTGTAGAAAACAGTTCTCCTATTTACGGTGGCTCATGCTACAAAAAGGCTTGGCAACCTCCTCTTTAATCTGAGCTCAGCTCCACTGCATAGGTGGGTGTTTTGGGGGCTGGATTTTTGAACCGTGTTTAGGCACCTGGAGGTGCTGCGATTTTCAGAAGCACCCAATCAGATTTGATTTGAAATGGTCGGGAGTTATGCTCCTCCCCTGCTTAAGCGCTGCCTCGGGTCTGTGGAAAATCTGCCTCTGTGCGTCCACTTAGTATAAAAAAAAGCTCATAACGATTAGTACTCTGGTTTGCAAGGGGTTGGGAAGAAAACTTTCCTCTCACTCCCACACTCTAAGCCAAATGGTGACTTTGGTGAGGTTAGCTTGGCTTTAGTACAGACTTTCCCTATGTGCATTGGTTATGGGGCGAGTATGAGAGCAGGAATTTTGTGTGACGACGCCAAGAGCATCAGCATTTCCAGTGTCTTAGTGCTCCACCTGTACAGTGAGGCTCCTGATGCTTCCCCGCCATAGTGTTTTGGGAAGATGCTAAGGACCAGCAGTGATGGAGGCTAGATAGCGACCTAGGCTGCTCAGACAAAATACGAGCACAGACAATGGCAGATTCAACCCAATGTCTTTCTCTTGTTTGTGAGGTTAGGGAGTGTGGCAAGTTGAAGCAGAGGCTTATGGGCAAGAAAATCTGTTCTCCACTGTTGGGTATGGGGCAAACTGTTTGTTCCCCTGGCTAAGAGGAGCCGCTATTCCAGTCTGCAGTAGCTCTGCATGCCCTCTCCGGCACACAGCCTCCCAGCCAGACTCCCAACCACCCTCACTCTTAGCCTGCGCCTGCACCCCTATTGTCGTCATGGGTGGTTGGAGGGTGGTCCACAGAAAGGTCTGTGTTGAGCGGGGTGGGCTGAGGGCCAGAAAGTTTGAGAACTGCTGCTGTACAGAGACCTTCTGTGTGAGCATTTTCCCTCCCTCTTCTGCGTTGATGGGTCAGAAATGTGCACATACTTCAGGGAAGAGACACTGAGTTCTTTCTTTCGCCACCCATAAGGGGTTTGAATGCTGGTATATTTGTGCTGCAAGCCTGTATCAGATTCATTCTTTCCTGTGGGGGATGGACTTATCCCACTTCCTCTAGACAGACCATCCACCCAGGATACTCTGTGGAGAGCCCAACAACCAAGGTGGTCACTTGAGACTTAAGGTATTTTCAGTGTGCATGCGATGAAGGATGACCGTACGAAAGACTAACAACTCTAGTGCCAAGCAAAATTCTCGCAGAAAACTCTCTCAGTTATGCTTCAGAAGCTCCCTGACAAGTTGACTTGAGGTTAGGGTGCTGACTTAGCTGTTTTCAATGTTTTACAAAACTACACTGCTCTTGTCGTCTTCTTTTTTTTCCCACGTGAGCCCGCAGTTTCGCTTTGTTAGCAATATGGAAAACTTTTGAGCTTCCTTTACTCTAAACCTCAGGCATCATGTGTTTGTGCATCCTACCTAGTTTATGAGGTAGTTTGTGCATCCCTCATCAATCCCACTGGAAGCTATGTGTGCTGCTACTCCAGCTCTTCCAACCTGAGGAGCTTGGGACTTGGTTTCCCATCCACTGTATGGCAGCACCTTTCCCACCATGAGGGAACCCATCTCCTTCTAGAACTTTCTGGGTCTGAGGAAGCTCCATGAATGGAACGGAAAGGTCAAACACTGATGTCTGTAGTTGAGTTTCATTCACTAAAGCACTTAAGCCTGTGCTGAAATCCCATTGACGGAAGTGGCTTGCTGAATAGGGATGGTTTCAGGAAACAGATCCCTGGTGCTGCTATTGCCACCGTCGGCCAGGTATATTCAAACTCCACAGCAACTGGGTGCACGAATGTGCACTTTTCTGTGAAGATGGAGGCTACGTTGTTGTGATACAGGTGCTTCAGCTTAAAAGGAAGCATTCATCTTTTCACATTGATATCCGCCCACCACACTTTCACGTTCCAGGAGTGGCACAATATTGTAACACTTCGAAACAAGACAGGTGCCCCTTTATATAAATCACAGCAGGCGGAATGGGACAATTTGTGTGTGTGTGTGTGTGTGTTGTTTTGTTTTGTTTTTTACTGCAGTCAACGTTTTCTTCATTACAGTGATTGACAGCACAGTTCACCCAAAGCGTCCCTCATAAACTAGGTAGGATGCACAAACACATGATGCCTGAGGTTTAGAGTAAAGGAAGCTCAAAAGTTTTCCATATTGCTAACAAAGCGAAACTGCGGGCTCACGTGGGAAAAAAAAGAAGACGACAAGAGCAGTGTAGTTTTGTAAAACATTGAAAACAGCTAAGTCAGCACCCTAACCTCAAGTCAACTTGTCAGGGAGCTTCTGAAGCATAACTGAGAGAGTTTTCTGCGAGAATTTTGCTTGGCACTAGAGTTGTTAGTCTTTCGTACAGTCATCCTTCATCGCATGCACACTGCGGCAATTGTAGCAACATCTCCCGTGAGTCATCAACAGAATTTGAACCCAGGGCCTTCAGCACCACAACCCAGACCCGTGCCACGGGGGCTAAAAGCAGGTGCATTAGGCAGTAGCAATTGGTGGACTGTTATTTTCCAGCTCCTAAAGGGGGATGCCAGTGGGCTGCAGAATGAGATGCAAAATGGAGCATCAAAACAGGACAGGGGGCGTAGTTTAATTCTTTGCAAAAATTTAAGAAGGAAATAAAATGATTGTACAGGACGTTTTTGTTTGGCTTTAGAACGATGCAAAGATTCAGGCACTATTCTGTTCAGATACATTTCTGTTAGACAATAAAAATGGCGCTGACAGTGAGGTATTGCTTTGCATTAATTATAACCCTGAATTCTGTAATTTGCATTGATGCAAGAATATGTCATATAAATGTATAGCTTTTTAACTTTTTTTTTAATTCCTGGCCCAGACAACCCCTATCCATGAGATTTATTTCTTGATCTGCACACATGTGTAATCTTCCTTGGGATTATTGCCATAGAAACAAGATGTAACATGGAGGGTGTTAGAAATAACAGATGGGATTTCGCTGTCTTTTTCCCATTTAATACACAGTGTCTTAAGAGTGTATGAAAAGCAGCAATTATTTCTATGAGAAGGCTATTTCAGACTTAACTAAGACACTCTCCTTAAAATTAGATGTTACCTCTTCCATTATGGCTAGAGTGACATATAGTCAATTACAGTAACAGAGATTTGGTTCTTAAAAATAAAACAAACAAAAATATACACACACACCCCTCAGAGGAACCAATAACCCTCAGTCTAGTTTGGTTCTCAGTCACGGTAGGAGTTTTTGTTTTAATTGCTCCTACTCCAAGGGGGACCCAGTAGTAAGAGCTTCAGCATAAGCTCTTTGCAGGGAAATGTAAGAATCACATTGTACCCGAATTGTGTGCATTCCGAGCTATGATCCTCACCAAAGGGTGAAGTAATGAGAACTTCGATGATGAAGCCGGATTCCATGGTGTTTGGGTTCAGCTCATAGGCTCTTAAACATCTGCATGCCAGCTGGATTGCAAGACACCTCTTGTTTGGTGGCCTGAAGTCGTTCTATGGCCAGGTCTATACTACAATGTTGAACTAAGGTATGCAACTCCAGCTATGGGTATGTCTACACTACAGTGTTATTTCGAAATAGTTGTTTTGAAATAGCTTATTTCGAAATAGTTATTTCGAAATAACGCATCTAGACAAAATGCATTGCGAAATAGCATTTTGCTATTTCGAAACAGTATGTCCACACTGAGTAGACTCTGAATCGCATTTAAGGCTGGCCAGAACCAGTTCCGGCAGGGCACCAGGTCAGGACTTACTGTGTGGGGCTGCTGCCTGAGGCTATCTGAGGTCTATGCTTAAAGGAACCCCCTCCCCCGGACAGCCAGTTCTCAGGTTTCGCTGCTTGCTTGTCTACCTCGATGAGGGATAGCAAAGCATTTTGTCTCTGCATGCTCTGGTTGCCCTCACTCAGGACACCACAGCACTCTGTAACATGGAGCCAGAGCTGCCCCTGGGCACTCTGGTGCTTCTCTTGGACGTGTTGCTGTGGGCCTGGCTGCACTTTCTGCAGGCTGCCATCCGGGAGGTCCATCGGGGGGCTGTCAGTATCCAGGAGGCTCTGCGGGAGAGCTTTCACCCTGAGGAGCACTAAGAGCCTCCCTGATCTGCCCTACTGGGGACTTGTGCCTCATTTCTTCCTCACGTCCTTCCACTTACCCCTCCCTAACCCCCCTTCCTGATGTCAAATAAAAGACACGTATTTTCATGAACACAAACTCTCTTTATTTAACAAAACTGGGGGGGGGGGAATGAAACTCTGGTGAGACTGGGGAAAGGAGGTGGGAGAGGGGAAGAGAGAGGATGGGAGAGGGGAGGGGGAAACCTGGGAAGAGGGAGCTGGAAAAGGGAAGCAAGGGGAAGAACGGGGAGGGGAAGCTCAGGGCTCAGGGTTGGGGGTCTTGCCGGACCAACTTGATTTTCATGCAAACCTGCTCCTGGGTTCGCATGTGGCCTTTGGTGGCCAGGCTGGCAGCTATCCTGCCATAGACAGCCGCATTCCTCCATCTAATGCGGAGATCATGGACTTTGGGGGCATCCCCCCCAAACCTGAACCATGAGTCACTCCAAGCACCACAGAGAATAGGAATGGAGCAAAATCCGGGGTTTCCAGTGGTGGCAGCCTGAGGTTATGTTTTGAGGTCTATCTCTATGCACCTGAAGAAGTTGCTCAGCTTTCAGATGAGCTGAACACCCAGCCACTGTTGTTAAAGTTAGTGGGTGCTGAGCACCTTTTAAAATTAGGAGTCTTAGGTGGCTAAATGTGGACCTAAGAGCATAATTGCAGAGTCCCGTTTTTGAAAATCATGGCCAAAATAACGCTGATGGCTTGTTTGGCCCTTTCCCATGTTCCTATTGTTCCATCTGTTTCCTTCTTTTATGCTCCTCACTTCTTTTCTTCTATGCCTCTCGCATGTTCTTCCCTTGCTGCTGCACCCGACACCTTCTCCATCACCCTTCTCACCTCCTCCCTGATTTCTCCTACTGTACATCTCTCCACCTGACGTACTGTTCTGTGTCCTTCCTCGCTGTTCTCTCTCACCCTGCATTCACTCACTCATCTCTTGAAAGCCACATTATTATCCGCCTTTCCCCCCACAACCTGTATTATCCATCAAGCCACAGGTAAAACCCCTCCCTTCTCCTGCTCCACAGCAATAGCTCCATGGGACATGAAGGACCAGCACCCACTCCAAAAGGCATTGAAATTCTACAGTTTTCACTTGTCTCCTGGGAGGTGCTGGATTTCCAAGCCCAAGGGTCTCCTCTCCTACCTGGTAATCTCCAGAGCCTAAAGCAGGAGGGAACTGGATCTTCTTAGACGGCTTAGGGTATACCATAGGGATGTCAGTGTGTAGACGACTACATGATTAACCAATAAGCCTGGGCTGATGGCTTAATCTTGTTGACTACTTGCATTCCCCCCCACTTGCTGCCTCTGTATCAGAGGCAGCAAGGGGGGAGGGAGCGAGAGCCGGTGCCTGTGAGGAGCTAGCTTAAAGCTGGCTGCCCCCCCCCCACGCTGCTGCCTCTGATAGAGACGCAGCAGCGCGGAGGGTGAGGGGGTAGGCTGGAGCCGATAGGTGGCGGGAGTGGCTTTCAAGAAGGCTCCCCACACCTGCAGACTCTACAGACTCACCTGCCCCCCTCTTGTTGCCTCCTACAGAGGCAGTGGAGTAAGGGGGGGGGCAGGCAGGAGCCGGTGCTGGGGGAAGCCGGTTCCCCATTCCAGCACCAACTCCCCAGTGCTGTCTGCCCCCCCGCCTCACTTTTAGTGTGGGGGGAGGGGGAGAGTGTGGGCGGGGAGGCTGCCTCACAGCAGCCTCTGTCCATGGGGGTCTGAGCTTCTTGCAGACCAAGGCTGCTCTGCAGCTCAGACCCCCATGGACAGGGGCTACTGCCACCCTGCGCTGCTGCCTCTGTTTTGGAGACAGCAGCATAGGGTGGCAGGGGGCTCCTTGGGAGTGGGGCCGGGAGCACACTGGCTGCTGGCCCCACCCCCGCCCCCAGGGACTATCAACTAGTCGTGTAACTGCTAAGATTTCATGCGGGTGCACAACTATTCAGTTACATGATAGCTAACATCCCTAGTGTACTATATTCCTGCAAGCTTGCTTCTTCTACTATTCGGTTGGGTGAGCTTGAGGTAATTTGGAAGCTCTCTTCAGTCATATGCGCTAAGCAGGTGCCATCCTCTTCTATGTCTAAAGCTGGACCAGAGTGTTCTGTTCCCAAGCAGTAAATTTCCTCGAGCAGATGCAGTCAAGAAGCGATGCTGCATATAAATAAGGACATCACACAGCAGTGAATTTACGTTGGTTTTGTAAATAGAAACCCTCCTTCATCTCATTAACTGCTTGGGGCGGGGTGTGTTTTAATCTGAAAGGGATGATGTTTGTTTGAGGTTACTGGTATAGATGGGATTGTTCTTGTCTCTGACACGAATTTCTCTCTGTTTCAGGGAGGCATGCCCGAAACGCTGAGCTCTACCAGGATGTTTACCCCCTGTGGCTTCAGTCCTCATCTTCATTCTGCGAAAGAAGATGATCAAGGGGGACTGATCTTCCAGGACGGAAATCTTGCCTCTGCATCTCTTGATGCTTTAATCCAGCATCTTATACCTACAACTGATTACTACCCTGAAGTAAGCAATTCAGAGTAGAGCGAAAAGTTTGTCGGTGGGGCAGCGCTTTGTGCAACACTGGAAGTGCATGCGGGGTTTGAAATTAAGCGAGCTTCGTTAGCGCTGCCTACAGTTAAAGCTTGGCAAATGGAGGCACTGCTCGAAATGCCGCTGCACTGCTCTGTGATTAAGTTTCCACGAGCAGGCTTCAGGTTGGGGATCTGGTGCCTTTAAATAAGACGCCAGGAAGTACAGCTCTGATGTTGATTAATTAGTGAGCTGGCAAGTGGGGGCGCTTCAAAACCAGCCAAGCCTCCCAGAGAGGTTTAGTGCGAAACTGAAGCAAAACAGCTCTACACTGGAACAGGCAGTCAATTTGCAGACTTTCAGCAGTTGCTAAAATGGCCCAGGATTCCGCATGTGTTTGTGTGAGGCTTTCCCCTATTGAAACAGAGCCATAGTTCATGACAGTTCATAATAGTCACCTAGGATGCATTGTGTACAACATTCTTACACCTCTGGGCTCGAGGGCCCATCTAACTATCCTCACCTTGGTTCCACCAGTGTAAATCCAGAGTCACTCCATTGATGCACTGAGAATCTAATCCAAGCAGCAAAATTCTCCTCTTTTGCTCCAACGCAGCCGATTGACTTCAGTGGATTTGCACAGCCCCAGAAGAATTGAGGGCAGAGTTTGACTGGAAGACTTTTCAGCACTAATGTGTCCCAATGGGCAGCTTGTATTATGAAGGATCGTAGAGTGTGACTGATTTGCTGTGCAGTTAGAAAGTTACCCGTGCAGCACCGGCTGTGTCTTACATTAGCAATGGCTGCGTTTCTGATCAGCCGAAAAGAAAGAGATTAGCTGAAAAATGAGCAAAGCAGTCAAACGAGGTAACGGACACCTTCGGCTGTTGGGTTCTTAGTAGTCCCAATCGGTTGTGAAATATTTCAGGAGCGTTGGTGGCGCTGCAGGCCGGTAACCCAAAGCGACTTTGCACAATATCTGAGGGATTCTCACTCGAGGTTTGTGCATGTGTGTGAAACTCACTTACACATACATTTGTAAATAATGAAACCGACCTGCCCCTTCACAGCTGCTGTGACTCAGAAGACTGCCGATGACGTTCCCACAGCTTGGCTCTAAAACGTAATCTGGAGAGTTGTTAGAGTAAATCTTAGCAGATCCTGGCAGGGGGAGCCCTGCGATCTAGCAACAAGTCATTGCCCTGAGTCTGGAGGCCGGGGATGGCAAGAGCTGGAAACGAAAGTTATGGAAGTGGCATGCGTTGCTGTGGGGAGAAAGGTTTAAAGAAGGTTGGCGTGAGAGAGGAAGGATGGTCCAGTGGTTACGGCACTGGGACTTGGGAGAGCTGAGTTCAGTTCCCTACTGTGCTACAGGCATCCTGTCTGACTCTGGGTTAATCACTTAGTCTCTGTGCCTCAGTTTCCCATCTGTAAAATGGGGACAATTGCCCTGCCCTACCTCATGTGGATGGAAAAGGGGCAACCTGAAAATAAAGGCACTCAAGAGAGTGTGAGATACATGATAACAGGGGCTATGAGAGATGTAATAAGTTCTGTTGTCAAGGTCGGAAATCCTGGTATCTGTTAGAAATGCTTTTGTCATTGGTACCAATGCCATTCCAATGACTCCAGTGTAAGGGAAGAGAATTTTGTCCTCACGAGTGTAACTGTTTAGAAAGAAAGATGCATGTTCGTTCCCAGTTGCTGAGTTTCTGCTCTGTTGCAAAGAAATGTAATAAGTACAGTATATACGTATGCCCTTTAGCCAATGGGGAGATTATACATGACCCAAGGGCAATCAAAAGCAGCCCCTGTTTCTATCTATGTATTTATATATGCAAATATGTGCAAACTCAAGGCAGAGACTGGACTCTAGTGATGCATACTTGTAACCAGAGGAATCAGCAACATCCCTGTCTTTTGACAAGGAGAAAATCTAAATATGGATTTCAGGATGTTTTCTGGTAAATGTTACATGCTGTACAGCTGGCTTAAAATAGGACTGACTGTTTCATTTCCCCAGAAGGCCTATATCTTCACATTCCTGCTGAGTTCAAGACTCTTCATTGAACCTCATGAACTTTTGTCCCGAGTTTGTCACAAGTGTATTGAGCAGCAGCGACTGGACGACCCGGTGCTGGATAAGGTTAGTTCCTTTCTACCACGGGAAGGTTTGTGACATTTGCAGTGAGCTCTAGGGCTGTTGGAGAACACTGCTGATTGTGTCCTTAATGCATCCATCCTTCTGTCTCCTCCCTGCCTGTTACTGTTCTTATATGGGTTATTGTTTCTGGGAACCTGACCTAGTGGCATCCTACTAATGCCATCGATAACCAAGCTCAGAGCTCCAGACACTAGTCACTCTGAATCCTTTTCTAAGCTCCCTTTCCCCCATCTCAGCCGTCCCGAGTGATCTCCCTTCGTATTTCTTTAGGGCTCTGATCAAGCCTACAGGATGCAAGGAGGTAGGAAAAAACCTGCACGCTGTCAATTGCACATGTCAGCCAACAACTGTCTTCCCTGTTTTTACTTCATCTGTCGGCCCTTTTTCTTTCTTGCTCCTGATACAGGTTGGACCTCCCTGGTCCAGCACCCTCGGGACCTGACCAATCCCGGACAAGGGAGTTTTCCAGACTAGGGGAGGTCTGGGACGGAAGATGCCAGCCTCCCTGCTGGGCTCCTCTCCCGAGCCACCTGGGCTTCTCTCCTCTGCCTTCTGGCCCCACCAGAGTTTCCAGTGGCCCCACCACCCCACTGGCCTCATGGCAGCCCCGCCACCCCACCAGATCTTCCAGCAGCCCCTCTGTCGTCCCTGCTCCATTGGCTGCTGGCTGTGGTGTTCCACTGCCCTGCTGGCCCCGCCAGCCAGCTCCACTCCAAGCCACTGGCAACCTATGCCACTGGGGCTCGCTAGTCCTGCAACATCTGTGGTGCTGCCAGACCACAGATGTTGCCGGACCAGAGTGTCCTGGATTACAGGCCCTTTCTGGCTTACCTATCACTGTGATCGCCACATAATAGAGTGCCACTACCCATCAACCTCCCGGTACCTGTTCTGACAGTCTATTCATACAACGGGGCTGGAGAGCACTGCTGTAGCTAGCATGCAGGGAACCCTGGGAAAGTCATTGGAAGGCGGTGACAAGCTCACAAACTGAGAAAATCTGAGCTGTGCTTACATCCTAGCTCCCCCTGTTGTGCCAGAGAATTGTAGCAAGTTTGGATATGGTACCCAACCAGACACGTGCGTCCTCCGGCCGAGTACATCTAGACTAAGGGTTTTTTTTCAAAAGGAGATATGCAAATTTGGTGCTAATTTGCATATCTTCTTCTGATCGCTATTTTGAAAGCGGGTTTTTCAAAAGTGAAAGTAGTCTGGACGCATTTTTTTTCCAGAAAAAAACCCCTTTTTCGAAAAACCGCGTAAACCTCCTTTTTTTAAGGAAGAGCGGGGTTTGGTTTTTTTTTTCGAAAAAGGGTTTTTTTCTGGAAAAAAACTGCGTCCAGACTATTTTCACTTTCAAAAAAGCGATCGGAAGAAGATATGAAAATTAGCGCCGAATTTGCGTTTCTCCTTTCGAAAAAAACCTTAGTCGAGACGTACCCATAGTGCCCAGGTGCAGCAATTGAAGTGGTTGGAATTGAAACCATGTAACTCATCCAGTGCCAGATTCCACCACACCTTTTATGAGGGTGTCAGTGAGGACCAGCATGGTATATTGACCAGCCCTGCAGGGGCTTGTTCCTGAACCGCACTTTGGTCGATGACAAGCGTGGCGGAGCAGAGACCCTTGCATCAGCCATTTGATGCTATTGTTACAGAAACACCAGCATGATAAAATTATTGTTGGTCTTTTCATCTCTTGCTTTCAAACTAGCAAATCAAGATTGTGCCACAGCATGAAACCCTTAACCTCAACACACTGCTACCTTGTGGCCCCTGTGTCCAAATTTGTGCACTCACTCCTGCGCGGGCAGCTGATTGCATGTGTGAAAGCAGTCACTTCTCCAAGTGCCTGGCCTGCACATAAAAATTGCGGCCTCTGGGTGCAAGAGAAATATTTGCCTGTGTTCCCGAAGTTTGAAACAATGGCACTGTTGTGTGAAGTGCTGTAATCATTTATATGAGTGCCAACCAATATTCCCTTCCCCCCATCCATGTGCAGAATACATTTTGTTGTGTGCACTGAGGCATATGCAGATGTGCACCACCAATAGGAATACATGCTGCTGGCTCTGGGCGCTCTGCTAATCAGCTGGGTGGCATTTGAATTTCTCCTGGGTGGCTGTCCAAGTACTCAGCTCACAAAGAAAACTGGTTCCACTTAGGGCCATTTCAGTGTGAGCATTGTTAAGTATTCCACAGCTCATCTGAGCATATAAGAAAAGCCAGGAAGTACTGTATTACAAAGATCAACCCAAGCTACCTCGGGGGGAGCTCAGGAGACCGGGTGCAGAGAAAGGGGAGCACAGCTGATTTAATTTCCCAAAGGTGGGGCAAAGCTTGCCAATCTCTGCTCATGACTGCCCTTCCCACCCATCCTCAGCAGCAAACACTCTCTGGAGTCATGTCCTCTGACATGACAAGCTTCTCTCCTTCAGTCCACAAGCTTAGTGAGTATCAGTTTGCCCCGCTGGATAAAACAGTGCTCCCAAATCCTTGCAGTTTCCACCAGAGCCTTCTCCGTAATAGCCACTTGCTGATACTCAAGCATGTGCCTTTTAATGCTACTTGGCAGTGACTATTTAGAGGCTTCCTGGACACTACAGTACAAATAAATGATGGTCACATAAACACCACCCTATACCAGAAACCTACTGACTGTTATTCTTACCTACATGCCTCTAGCTTCCATCCAGGGCACATCACACAATCGATTGTCTACAGTCAGGCCCTAAGAAACAACTGGATTTGCTCCAGTCCCACAGACAGAGACAAACAGCTACAAGATCTTTATCAGGCATTCTTAAAACTGAAATAGCCACCTGGGGAAGTGAGGAAACCGATTGACAGAGCCAGATGAATACCCAGTTTCAAGATGGGCCCAACAAGAAAAATAATAGAACAGCACTCATCATCAGCTACAGCCCCCAACTTAAACTCCTCCACTGCAACATTGACAACCTACAACCTATCCTGGAAAGTGATCCGTCACTCTCACAGGCCTTGGGAGACAGGCCAGTCCTCGCCTACAGACAACCCCCCAACCTGAAGCAAATCCTTTCCAGCAACCACACATCACACCTCAAACATATTCACCCAGAAACCTACCCCTGCAATAAACCCCATTGCCAACTCTGTTCACACGTCTATACAAATGACACCATCACAAGACCCAGCCACATAAGCCACTACATCAGAGGCTCATACAACTGCACATTCTCTAATGTGATCTATGCCATCGAGTGCCAGCAATGCCCCTCTTCCATGGATGTTGGCCAAACTGGACAATTTGTATGACAAAGGATAAATGGACACAAATCAGACACTGGAAATGGTAACACACATAAACCTGCTGGGGAACATTTTAACCTGCGTGGTCACTCAATCATGATTTAAAAGTAGCCATTCTTCTACAAAGGAATTTCACTAACCAGTTACAGAGAGAGTCTGCAGAACTGGAATTCATCTGCAGATTTGACACCATTTCCCTGGGCTTGAATAAAAACAATAACTAGTTGATGTATTACAAAGCCAATTTCTCCTGCCTTTAACATCTGCATTTCCACATCAAAAGCTATGTATGGGACACATCCAGCCCACTTAATTAGCCTTATTAACACAGGTCCTATAGTTGACAGGTGCTACTTTTGCTATTATATTCTGGATTGTATTGTTTCCACTCCAGCTCATCTGATGAAGTGGGTCTTGCACATGAAAGCTTTATCTCTAAGGGGCCACAGGGCTACCCGTTGTTTTTCAAGTTACAGACTAAGATGGCTACCCCTCTGTGATTATTTATAGAGCTGTGGCACATGGAAACCTGTGGTTGGTGGGAAGCTGAAATATGCAATTTAACCAACCTCTTTAGAAAGCAGAAGGTTGTGAATCTTAACTGTATAATTTCTCCTGATTATAGGGCGCACATTCATTTCCCTACTGCCTCCTCCGTATGTGAGCTATTTGGTTTGGTCCGTGTTTTCTGTAAATGAAAATGCAGTTGTTATTTAGAGCAATGGCTGTCCATCTTTCTTGACTACTCTAGTGCCTTCAGAAGTCTGATTTGTCTTATGTATCCCTAAGTTTCACTTCACTTACAAACGACTTGCTTAGCAAATCAGGTATAAAAATACAAAAGTGTCACAACACACTGTTATTGAAAATGGCTTAATTTCTCATTTTTATGATATAATTTTAAAATCAATCAATTGGAATAGTAAATTTTATTGACATGTCAGTGTATAGCAGCAATACCTAGCCTACAGGTCACATACCTCCCCAAACTTGCCTGACCATTGCATAATCAGAGATCTCTAGACCTGCTCAAAATGGGCAGTAGGTCCATCCTATATGAGTTTGTGTTCTTTATCTTGCCAAACCACCTTTCTGATGGATTATTCCATGGAAACTGGGCAGTCTTATCAGTAGCCAGAGATTCAATAAAGCTATCAAATGTCCTGTTTTGTACATCTCGTCTTCCCTTATGTTACAGCTATCAAACAGTGTCCACTCCATGGCCTATCTTACCTGCCAGAAAGCAAGAAGCAAAAGAATCTTCTACCTGTTAATTCAAGAAACACTTTGTGATCTTTTTTGTTTTTCAGCAAAGTGATTGCAGTATGAGAGGGAGGAGGGAGAGGAGGAATGTATGTTTCAGATTTTTTTTAAAAGCCAGATGTTTTAAAATAAGGTATCATAGTTGCACCAATAGAATCAGTCCATCCACCACACACAGGCACTCGCCTATGCAAAATACATAAATCTGCATGTAAAACAGATACTTGAGCATGCAGAGTGGCACTTGTTTATTTTGCATGCAGAAATGTGCCATTTGTGCACCTTTGCATGTGAGCGGATTTTGCTGGACAGCAGTATGCGCCGCCTTTGAAAACTTGCCCCCAAACTCAATTGGCAGGTATCTGTCAGCACCTTGTTGAATGTGTTTTCAATCAGTATCTATCACTCTTGTCCCCATTCCAGGCACGGATCAGAAAATTTGGGCCGAAACTCCTACAGTTGTTGACAGAATGGACAGAAACATTTCCCTCTGATTTTCAAGAAGAGCAGATGATTGGCCATTTGAAAGACGTGATTGACAGGATAGCCCCGTGTGATGAGGTGAGAATGAAATCTCCCAGGAGCTTGTATCCCTAGTGTCACTAAATTCACCCCTCTGCCCAGTTTTCCCTTGCTTTCTTTGCTGTTGTTTTACTCATTCTGATCCATTGCTATCACTGAAGATTTACAAGGGAACCCAGATTCTGCTTTGTTTTGCTGGTAAAAATCCACAGTAACTCTATTGAAATCAACATCTATCCAGGTACTCGTATAGCCATAGCATGTAGGCACCTTACAGTCATTAAGAGATTTTGTCCTGACCACCTCCCTCTGAAGTAGGGAAGTATTATCTCCATTTTACTGGAGGGGAACTGAGGCACAGAGTAGACTATGAGATTTGCCCATGCTCACCCAGGAGGCCTATGGCTGAGCTGGGAATGGAACCTGGGTCTCTTGCTCTAACTAAACCACCTTTCCTATCCAAGCAGTGCCTAATGGAGCATGCTGATGTGTTTAATGCAACACTCGTGGGATGGATCTTCTCAAGTGATTTTACTTGGCTCAATAAAACCCTTGGTGGATATTAAAGCTCATTATCCCAGAGAAGATGAGTCCTCAGAGAGCCATCTGGGGTCATGTACAGTCAGACACTGTGACGTAGTGTGGGTACCTTGCTGGTTGCTATGCTGGGCAGTGGGTTGTCAGTGACCTCCACTGGCTGCTGTCTGCAGCATGACCCAGCCGGGCAGGGGATGAGTCATTATGCAAGGGGGCTTCGAAATTCATCAGACAGGTATCTCCCATGGAGCGGAACAATGGAAAGGAAGGGGGCGAGGCCAGCCCTGGCTGGGGGCAGGGCTGGAAGTGAGTGAGTTAGTTTTCTGTCTGGGATCATGGAGGAGACAGCCTAGGGCCCAGAGGGGCTGGAATTTAGGGACCCAGCATCCCCCATCTCAAGGGGGGCTGAGGCATCCTAGGCCCGGTTCCTGTAACCAAGTGACATCTGTGCTGTGCTGTATCCTGGAGGAGCAATAAACTCCCTCTATTCTACTGACTGGTGGAGTCTGTCCGTGCCATTACGGGGGTGCAGGAGTCGGGGGACCTCGACGCGCCGCCACAGTGGTGTCAGGAGCGGGATGCACTGCACCCCGCGGATGGAGCTCCCAGCAGCAAGTGACAAGGCGCAGTAGAAGCAAAGGCCTTAGAGCCAGGCGTGCTGGAGACAGAGCGAAGCGGTTCCTGAGAATTGTGGGGCGCAGCAGCACTAGACTGGTGAGTCTGCACCGAGGGGACCAGCGGGGAGATGGCCTACACCCAACTCCTGAAGGCAGAGCTGGTGAAGCTGTGCAGAGAGAGGGGCTTGCCTGTGCGGAACGCAACCAAGGCCCAGCTGATTGCCCGGCTGGAAGAGAATGACCAGCCACAGGGCTGGGATCCTGTCCCAGTGGGGAGCAGCCAGACCCCCCCTTCCCCCGGGAGCGTGTCAGGCTCTGAGGGTGGGCAGAGCACTGGAACCCACTGGAGAGATGGGACAGCCTCCCAGGGGAACCCTGCAAACCGTAATCCACCCAGGGGAGGGTCCAACCCAGCGGAGCTGCGGCGGCTGGAGATCCAGCTGCAGATGAAGGAATTGGAAGTCCAGGACCACAGAGAGCAGCGACAGCATGAGCTGGCCATGGCAGAGTGGAGAAGCGTTAGGGCCCCGGCTGCACCGAGTGTGGACGGGCCCCAAGGGCCCAGGGCGGCCAGACGCTTGGAGAAGCTCGTGGTGGCCCAACTGAAGGACGTGGGCGACATAGACGGGTTCCTCAGTTCCTTTGAGAGGGCCTGTGGACTGCAATGGGTCCCCCCAGCTGACTGGCTACAGGAGCTCATCCCCGCACTGAACCAGGAGGCTGCCGGGGTGCTCAATCAGCTGGAGGACCTACAGCCAGGGGATTATAACCGAGTCAAGGAGGCCCTGCTGCACAAGTTCGGGCTCACCCCTGAGATGTACAGGAAGAAGTTCCGGGGGGTGCAGAAGGGGCCACGGGAGACCTATGTGGATATGGCCTCCCGCCTGGTGCAATACTGCTGCAAGTGGGTATCTGGAGTTGGAGCCCAGACCGCAGAGGACCTGCTCAAGCTGGTCATGATGGAGCAGTTCTATGAAGCATGCACACCCAGCCTGAGGCTGTGGCTCAAGGACCGAAGTCCAGAGAACCCCCAGGAAGCTGGGAGGCTGGCGGATGAGTTCACGGAGAGCCGGTCCGGGTGTGAACGGGAGTCCCGGCGAGAAAGGGAATCGCGCAGAGACCGGTTCTCGGCTGAGCGACCGAGAGAGGCATCTCCGAGGCGAGCCCCAGGGACCAGGACCAGTCAACGGTGCCCCAGAAAACCAGCCGGGGCCCGGGCAGAGCCGACCCAAAAGGGCCCACAGAACCTAACCTGCCATCGCTATGGGCAACGAGGCCACAAGAGAGCTCATTGCACCAGGCACAAGAACAGGTCCCATGACCTGGGACTTTCCAGGGTTAACTGGCTGGGGCTGGAGGAAGGGCAGGCTGCCCCAGAAGCAGGGGCTGGCAGGCAAACCTCAGCTCAGAGTGGGGGGAAGGATGCTCAGTGCACCTCCCATGGGAGATTTAACCCTCGGGAGGTGGATTTCTCTGTGTACCGGGTGGGGGCAGGGCGGCCCCTGCGGAGCGAGTGCCTCCTACCCCTGGAGGTGGATGGTAGGAAGGTGACGGGTTTCTGGGACACGGGGGCGGAGGTGACGCTGGCCCGACCCGACATAGTGGCCCCAGACCGTATGCTACCCAACACTCAGCTGATCCTGAGGGGCATAGACGGGACCCCATTTAAGGTACCCGTAGCCAGGGTGCATCTGAAGTGGGAGTCCAAGGAGGGCCCCAAGGAAGTGGGGGTGCACCCGCACTTGCCCACGGAGGTGCTGATGGGGGGTGACCTAGAGGAGTGGCCAGATGGACCCCACAGGACCCTGGTCACCACCCGTAGCCAGAGCCAGCGAGGGGCTGGCACCCCGGAACTCGAGGAGGTTCCCCAACAGGGGGCCCAGGGCCCCATCCCAGAAGACATGGAGTCGGACCGAGGCAGTGGGGGGGAACACGCCCCTGTCCCAGCACCAGCTGCTGAATTTCAGGTGGAGGTGCGGGCAGATCCCTCCTTGCAGGCCCTGAGGGACCGGGCCGACCTGGGTGCAGCTCAGCCCCTGGGGGGAGATTGCCAGGAGAAGTTCCGGTGGGAGAGGGGATTTCTGTACCGGGAATGGCTTCCCCCCGGGAAGGTAGGGGAGTGGGGGCTCCAGTGGCAGCTGGTGGTCCCCCAAAGGTATCGCCGTAAGCTGCTGTACCTGGCCCATGACATCCCATTCTCGGGACACCAGAGGATCCGGCGCACGCGGCTGAGGCTGCTCCAACACTTCTACTGGCCGGGGATATTTGCAGCCGTACAGCGGTACTGCCGGTCCTGCGACTCCTGCCAGCGGGTGGGGAAGGCTCAAGATAGGAAGAAAGCTGCGTTGAGACCCCTGCCCATCATAGAGGAGCCTTTCCAGAAGGTGGCGATAGATATTGTGGGGCCCTTCAACAGAGTGACCCGAACGGGGAAGAAATACATCCTGGTGGTGGTGGACTTTGCCACCCGCTACCCCGAGGCCGTGGCCCTACCCTCTATTGAGGCAGACACGGCGGCAGACGCACTGCTGACCATTTTCAGCCGGGTGGGGTTCCCCCAGGAGGTTCTCACGGACCAGGGATCTAACTTCATGTCGGCCCTGCTCCGGTGCTTGTGGAGCACCAGCACACCTGGGCCTCGGTGTATCACCCCCAGACCAGCAGGTTGGTGAAGAGGTTCAATGGGACTCTGAAGCAGATGCTAAGGACCTTTATGCACAAAGGACTGGGACAAGTACCTACCCAACCTGCTGTTTGCGTACAGGGAGGTGCCCCAGAAGTCCACAGGGTTCTCACCATTCGAGCTGTTATATGGGAGGCGAGTGAGGGGCCCCCTGGACTTACTGAGAGATGAGTGGGAGGGGAAGGTCTCCCCGGAGGGGGAGCCGGTCGTGGAATATGTCCTGACGTTCCGGGAACGACTTGCCGAGCTCGTGGGCCTGGCCAGAGAGAACCTGAGCAGGGCCCAGAGGAAGCAGAAGGTCTGGTACGACTGCAATGCACGGGCCCGCCCCTACGCTACCGGGGACCAGGTGATGGTCCTAATTCCTGTGCGGAAGAATAAGCTGCAAGCCGCCTGGGATGGCCCCTTCAAGGTTGTTAAGCAGCTGAACAAGGTGAACTATGTGGTGGAGCTAACAGGCCGGACGCGCGGCCAGCGGGTGTATCATGTTAACATGATGAAGCCGTACTGGGACAGAGAGAACTTGGTGCTGGCTGTGTGTAAGCCCTGGGAGGAGCAGGGGGAGGATCCCCTGGTCGGCCTGTTCCCTGGGACCGGAGAGGACTCTTCGCTGGAGTCAATTTCCCTCTCGGACCAGCTCACCCCGACCCAGCAGGCCGAGATCCGAGAGGTGCTGCGCTCCCGCCAGCAGCTGTTCTCGGACAAGCCTGGTCTCACCAACCTGGCTGTCCACCGAGTGGAGATGGGCACTCACCCCCCGGTGCGCTGCTCCCCGTTCAGGGTCATGGGGAAAACAGCCCAGGACCTGGAGAGAGAGGTCCAGGACATGTTGGCCCTGGGGGTGATCCAGCCGTCCTCCAGCCCCTGGGCCTCTCCCATGGTGCTGGTTCCCAAGAAGGACGGGTCGATCCGGTTCTGCGTGGACTACCGGAAGCTCAACGCCATCATGGTGTCCGACACCTACCCGATGCCAAGGCCCGACGAGCTCCTGGACAAGCTGGGGGGAGCTCACTACCTCACCACCCTGGACCTCACCAAGGGCTACTGGCAGGTGCCGCTAGACCAGGAGGCCAGACTGAAATCGGCTTTCATCACCCCGCTGGGGCTCTGAGTTCCTGGTCCTGCCCTTCGGCCTCAAAGGGGCGCCGGCCACCTTCCAGCATCTGGTGGACCAGCTGCTGCGGGGAATGGAGAACTGTGCCCTAGCATACATAGATGATATCTGTATCTTCAGCCAGTCCTGGGAGGACCACGTGGCCCAAGTCAGCCAGGTACTGGATCGGCTGAGGGAGGCTGGGCTGACCGTAAAGGCTGGGAAGTGCAAGGTTGGAATGGCCGAAGTGTCCTACCTGGGCCATAAGGTGGGGAGTGGCTGCTTGAAGCCAGAGCCGGCCAAGGTGGAGGCCATCAGAGACTGGCCTGTACCCCAGACCAAGAAGCAGGTCCAGGCGTTCATTGGGATGGCGGGATATTACCGGAGGTTTGTGCCAAACTTCAGCTCCATCGCTGCCCCGATCACAGAGCTGTGCAGGAAGGGGAGGCCAGACAGGGTGGTCTGGATGGAGCAGTGCCAGAGGGCTCTCTGTGCACTGAAGGAAGCCCTGGTCAAGGCCCCAGTGTTGGTAAACCCGGACTTTGACAAGCCCTTTATCGTGTTTACCGACGCCTCGGACACCGGGCTGGGGGCGGTGCTGATGCAGGTGGACGAGAAGGGGGAACGCCATCCCATCGTGTACCTGAGCAGGAAACTGCTGCCCCGGGAGCGGAGCTACGCGACCGTAGAGAGGGACGCCTGGCGATGGGGTGGGCCCTGCAAAAGCTGCAGCCGTACCTGTTTGGCCGGCGTTTCACGGTGTAACCGGCCACTGCCCCCTGCCCCGGCTGCACCAGATGAAGGGGACCAACGCCAAGCTGCTGAGGCGGAGCCTGCTCCTGCAGGACTACGACATGGAAGTGATCCACGTCAAGGGGAACGCCAACATCATCGCCGACGCGCTGTCCCTTAGCGAGGGGCCCGAACCTCCCCAGGCCACCGGCAGAGTGGCCCCGCTCAGTTCGCTCTCGGGGGGAGGAGAACTGTGACGTAGTGTGGGTACCTTGCTGGTTGCTATGCTGGGCAGTGGGTTGTCAGTGACCTCCACTGGCTGCTGGCTGCAGCATGACCCAGCAGGGCAGGGGATGAGTCATTATGCAAGGGGGCTTCGAAATTCGTCAGACAGGTATCTCCCATGGAGCGGAACAATGGAAAGGAAGGGGGCGAGGCCAGCCCTGGCTGGGGGCAGGGCTGGAAGTGAGTGAGTTAGTTTTCTGTCTGGGATCATGGAGGAGACAGCCTAGGGCCCAGAGGGGCTGGAATTTAGGGGCCCAGCATCCCCCATCTCAAGGGGGGCTGAGGCATCCTAGGCCCGGTTCCTGTAACCAGGTGACATCTGTGCTGTGCTGTATCCTGGAGAAGCAATAAACTCCCTCTATTCTACTGACTGGTGGAGTCTGTCCGTGCCATTACGGGGGTGCAGGAGTTGGGGGACCCTGACGCACCGCTACAGACTCTGCCTCCTGATTATTCATCTCCCCTTCCCTTTTTCCCTTGTTTTTCTCCAGGCTTATTTCCTTGGACCCTCTCCCATTCCTGTTCCATCTCTCCTCAGTCCCCTCCGTGTCTGCCTCTGTCAGCAGAGAACCTTGCTTTTTTGTCACCTTTTTTTGCTAGCAAACCCAGAGGCGGGTTTTGCTCCTTTTCCCATGCTATGGAGAGACACTCTGCAGTTTCTTCACTGATCTGATTAATATCATGGAGCCGGGATCCAGAAACAGAACAAACACAGAGTACCCGATGCAGACCGTGCCTGACTCGTGTCACTGAGATTCACCCATAAGGGCAATGGGCCAGCATGTTAGCTCATTTTATATCCTATTCACTTTAGGCCATCAAAATTAAGGTTCAGTACAAAGCCATCGGGGTGGGACAGTGTTCCAGGGATCCTGTGTGGCTAGACAGAGTGGCCCGGGGGAGATTTTAAACACTGAAAGGGGCTCTGCTGAAAATGACCTTGCACTTACCAAGCCAGATTCACAGCTGAATTATGCTGGTGTGAACTGGGGCACAGAGCCTATACTGCCCTCCTCCTAGGCATGGGTCCTAAGAGACCGGTGCCACCTGAAATCTGAGCCCTCTCAGGGAGGGGGCCTGGCCTACTGCCAAACTCATGATGGCAATTGTATGGCGGGGATGCTTGTGACGGTAGCGGGCAGGGCTCAACAGTCCTGCAGCTCACTTCCGGTGTATGCCGTGTGTTCCCACAACTCATGCTCCAGGACTTCAGCTGGCCAATGGCAGGGAATAAGCAGCAGCATTTTCTCCTCAGTGTGTTCTGTGTTTTGTTTTGAAAATCATAGGGTGTAATGAGGGCAGGGCAGGAGCAGAGCAGGGGTGGAAAGAGGTGGGGTGGGAGAGGGCGGTGATTTGGGGGAAATGGTAGGAGTGGGGGCAGGAGCAGAGCAGGGGTGGGAACAGGCAGGGTGAAGGTGGGGGTGAGGCCTGGAGTGGGGGAGGGGATTTTCAGGCCCCGCCCCCCTCTGGGGACCATCCTGCCAGATGCCCGAAAGAAAGTGTCTTGGCGGCACATTCATTGGCCCTAGTATGAATTAAACTGGCCCAGACACCTCTCTGCATCTTCACACCATGCTACAGGGATCCTTCCAGCACCTCTGGCCAGTGGGTCATTTTGTGACGGGGGTGGGGAACCTTAGGCTGGCCCCAAGGCTTGGGGCTTCCCCTCAGCGTTGGGGAACCCATGCTGGTGCTGCAGCCTCTGTGGGGCTGGAGCACATAAAGTCTACTAGCCTGGGCCCCTCTAGGCTCTGATGTGAAAGAGGAATGTGAGGAATGTCTTTCTGCTTCTCAGTTGGGGACTATGTCAGTGGGTTTTGGGTTTTTTTCACTTTTCACTTACGTGCGGCCCCTGGCTGATTTTTCTGTGGGTCAGTGGCCCCCAACCCAAAAAAGGTTCTCCACCCCTGTTTTATGGCAACAGTGAGGGGAAGGGAAAATGTGGCACCATCCTGCCAGAACCAGCTCCCAATCTTTTGCTCAGTCCATTAGCTCAGGCTGCTTCTCAGCATCAGAAAGAGTTTTCCTGTTCAAAAATCCCCCCTCCCCCACAGCACCCTAAACACACATGTGCCTACCTCTGATGCCATGCAGCAGTGCAAGCTCCTCCCTGACGATCCCCTGGCACCAGGGGGCTGGAAATACAAATATGGTTAGAAAAATGTAAGTGGTACCTCGTCACTTTGTACGCACTGTCTCTGTGGGAGCCAGTAGGGCCAGTTCTCCAGTACTGCCGCAGTTCTCCTGAACGCTCCCCCGGGGGACAGGAAAATAACCCTGGGATGGCAGTAATTCAAATGCCACGTCCGCTTTAAAATGTAATTCCTCGGGAAAGGAGCAGCCAGAAACGCTGCACTGGGAATCATCGGCACAGACCTTCCTTCCCAGGGACAGGTCTTCAAAAAATGTCTATATTAGGGCATCACTTTCCATGGGGGGCCTGATTCTGTAGACTCTGTTCCCGTCAAATTCCCCCTCCCCCCCCAGTCCCAGAGAGAGTTTTGCCAAAGAACTGCAAGGGCAGGTTCAAAAGTTCCTTCCCTATCCTGCTTAGTGCCCAGACTTGAATGCAGTTTGAAATGGGGAACGTTCACTTCTTCTGAGCTTCTCCAGGGGCATAGCTGTCGCACCACATCCCACTATGCGCACTGGCAGGACAAGCTGCTAATTGCAAGACCATGAATACGTAGCACAATGCCCTCGCTGTAGCCATTGATGTTAATGGGAGTCGTGAACTGAAATCCACTGGCACTTGGCTGCAAATGGTGGTGAGCAGCCTGGACTGCACTGAATATTAATCTGAGAGATAAAATGCAAAGATATGACCGCAAATCGAGATAGCATTCACCTTTGGATTTTACCTGCTAATAGGAATTAATTGCACTAAGTGGTGAACTTGTTGTTTCCAAGCCATTTGCAACTGTGTATGTTTTGGGAGGGGGGCAGAAATTAAAGAAGTGGTCTCCATCCTTTCTAAGCACAAGATCATTTTTTGAATTTGTCAGTCCAAGATTTACCTCAAACCCAAGTACTCCTGCCCTGCCCTGCCTCACCTCTTTGCTGAGGCCCCGCCCGCCTTTGTGAAGATGGGGTACACGGGAGGGCATCAGAGTGACATCAGCACCCCTGCCTCTGTCTCCCCTATCCTGCACAACAAGCAGGAAGCTCCCGGGGGCATCTCTGAAGCTCTGGGCAGGAGCAGCAAGGCGGTGAGGGGAGAGGCAGTTGAAGTGCCGGCACTTGATAGCCTCCTAGCCAAACTAGTTCGGATCACCTGTCAGAGGCTCCAAGATCTACCGGTAGATCCTGATCATCTGGTTGTTGACCACTGAATTAAAGCCTAAAACCAAGCAATGTCTTCTAGGAGTGTTGCATTACATGACCTGGAATAAAGAAGCCTGTATGGAACAGGCAGGGGCAGTGGGTATCATAGGCAGGGGAAGGCACCACTTTCCCAAACCGTCAGCCTGGCCCCGCCCTTTCTCTGCCCCCAGAATGCCTACTGGGGGTGGAGTGTTGCTGCCCCCAAGCAGCTGCCCTCCCTGTGCTTGGGGCCCGGGAGGCTCGGGCTGCACACCGCCTCACCTCCCCATTGTACTGGAGGGGGGCCGACTTAGCTCCTGTGGGGGCAGGGCCTGGGAAAAGGGGGTGTGGCCTGCAACAGGGATGGGGCTTGCCTCCCACAGCCGTACCTTCACTCACTGCCCGTGGTACCAGGAAATACAACCTGAATACAGCGTCTCTCCCAGCTGTTGAGTGAAATGCAGCCCCTAGAGAGTGACACTTCTGAACTGAACGCAGCAAGTTGTGGTCGTTCTGCTGGAGGCCAGACTTAGATGATCGTCGCGGTCCTGGCTGGCCTTTAAAACCTTTGTCGCTCCCTGTAGCAGTGGCAGGATGGGATGCCCGTGGGACATGCATTCGGATTCAGGGGCCTGGCAGTGAAACACATTCAGAGGCAGGATGATTAAAAATAGCAGAGTGCAGCTGGTCAGGAAAAGGGCTAATAGAGCCCTGAGAGTCTTTCATTACTGCTCGGTTAGCCGGGGGATGTGGGGAGGCTCAGTGTCCACTGGCTGCAGCCAGGCTCCTTCTAGGCTTTAGGCTGCAGGCGGGGGCAATCCAGTCCAAAACCAAACCAAACTGTGCAGGGCTGAAACAGAAAGGAAAGAGAAGGGGCCCCTCCCGTCCACATGAAACAGAAGAGAAATGGAAGCAGCTGCTGCAGGGGTGGGCTGGCAGAGCCCCTGGCAATGCGCTGGCTGGCTGGGCACTGGCATCGCAGCCTTGGTTTGGCTGGCCCGGCAGCAATAAAGTGCCACAGGAAGATGGTGGGGGTGGGGGGAACTGCATGACGGCTGAATGGAGCTGGATTGCGAGGGTGCACAAGGAGAGACACAAGACCACATTGCTCCCGTAGAGCCCCCTGTACATGGCCATGAGCCACCCCTCCGTGGAGGAGACACCCCAAGCTGCTTGGGGTATCGGGGCTGGTCTTGTGTCAGGGTTTGCTGGACTCTCATGCAGCCTGATGGCACTGTCTGGGAGGGAATTCTCATCCAGATTTCCTCCTCCTTTCTCTCTGCTCCCACAAATAAACCTGTGGCCAGATTGACTTTTTTCATTGCTGCTTATAAATTAAGTATGTAAGCGACTAGTCGACTATCTAATAAGCAGAAGTTTATCGGATAATCGACTAGTGATGCAACTAGTCACTTTCCCCCCCGTCCGCTGCCTCTATCAGAGAGAGGGAGCAAGTGGGGAGCAGGAGCTGGTGCTGGGGGGGAACTGGCTTAAAAGCTGGTTTCCCCCCCCAGCACCGTCTCCGTGGGGGGTAGGGAAGGTAGAGGCACAGCAGGAAATGGCACAGGCAGGGACTGAAGCAGTCTCCACTTGCGCCACTTCTGCTGCAATTCTGCTTTTGAAATGTATAAGAGCCCTTGTACATTTCAAAGGCTCAGGCGCCGCAGGGAGCAGGGGACCAGCGGCGGGGGGGTACCATCAGGGCTCTTGCTACAGTTCAAAGGTGGAGGCGCCCTTATAGACTAATCAAACAGTCGATGGAAATCCCATTACTTAATCTAAATTTAACATCCCTATTATAAATCACAGTGTATGTGTTAATAGCCCAAAGCTGACGGCGTGTCTTCTAAATTATTTGGCTCTGTTCAATGCAGCCATCTCTGGGGTGGAGTGCATCCCCCAGCCTGTGTAGTGTGCTGCATAGAACATGAAGCGAAATTTTGGCCCAGGACTGTGGGGGAATGCCCCTGACTCTTTTAGAACAATTGCTTTGGGATCTTTAATACCTATGCTGATTGGCGAGGACAGAATAAAGCGCACGGGGTTCAGTTTCCCTGTGTCAGAAGGTGTGTAAAGGTGCATGGTCAGCAGCAGCATGGAGCTGGGTGTTGGTGTCAGTCTTGTTGACTGCAGGCTACAGATGGGGTAGGCTCTCTCCTTCCCTTAAAGCTAAGGTTGATTCTCCTTCTCTTCACAGCTCCTGCAACCTGGGGGAATGGAGAGAGAAATACACCAGCTGGACCCCATCTTCCCCTAGTGCAAATGGGCACATTGGCTTGAGTGAAGCTGTGCCCTTTTACACAAGCTGGAGATGTGGGGGTATGTCTACACTACAGCACTAATTCGAACTAACTTAATTCGAATTAGTTAATTCGAACTAGTGCATCTAGACCTAAAAACTAATTAGAATTAGCGTTTTGCTAATTCGAACTAGCATGTCCACATTGAGTGGACCCTAAACCGAAGTTACGGTTGGCCGGAACCAGTGCCAGCAGGGCATCAGGTTAGGGCTTAGAGCGTGGAGCTGCTGCCTCGGGCTAACCGAGGGCTGTGCTTAAAGGGACCCAACCCCCACCCTGGACAGACAGTTTTCAGGGTTCCCCGCTTGCTTGTCTACCTCGATGAGGGACAGCAAAGCAGTCCTGTCTTGGAGTGCCCTGAGTGCCCACGTTTGGCACATCAGAGCACTCGGCCATCAGCCTGGCTGCACTTGCCGCAGGCTGCCATCTGGGGGGGGTCATTCGGGGGGCTGTCAGGATCCAGGAGGCCCTGCAGGAGAGCTTCCACCCCGAGGAGCCCGCAGAGCCACCCCAGTCTTCCCCGTTGGGGGCTCGCGCCCCATTCCTCCCTCACCTCCTTCCACTTACCCTTCCCTAGCCCCCCTTCCTGATGTAAAAAATAAAGGACATGTGTTCAAAAACAGAAACTCTTTTTATTTAACAAAACTGGGGGTGGGGGGATTAACCTCTGGGGAGACTGGAAAAAGGAGGTGGGAGAGGGGAAGAGAGAGGGTGGGAGAGGGGAGGTGAAAACCTGGGAGGAGGGAGCTGGAAGGGGGAAGCCAGGGGAAGAAGGAGGAGGGGAAGTATAAAACTATGGTACGCCATATCTTCAGTATTGTGTAGAGATGTGGTCTCCTCACCTCAAAAAAGATATTTTGGCCTTGGAAAGGGTTCAGAAAAGGATAACTAAAATGATTAGGGGTTTGGAACAGGTCCCATATGAAGAGAGGCTAAAGAGACTGGGACTTTTCAGCTTAGAAAAGAGGAGACTGAGGGGGGATATGATAGAGGTCTATAAAATCATGAGTGGTGTGGAGAGGGTGCATAAAGAAAAGTTCTTCATTAGTTCCCATAATAGAAGGACTAGAGGACACCAAATGAAATGAATGGGTAGCAGGCTTCAAACTAATAAAAGAAAGTTCTTCTTCACAAAGCAAATAGTCAACCTGTGGAACTCCTTGCCACAGGAGGCTGTGAAGCCTAGAACTAGAACCGAGTTTAAAGAGAAGTTAGATAAAGTCATGGAGGTTGGGTCCATGGAGTGCTATTAGCCAGGGGGTAGGAACGGTGTCCTTGGCCTCTGTTTGTGGAAGGCTGGAGATGGATGGCATGAGACAAATGGCTTGGTCATTATCTTCGGTCCATCCCCTCCGGGGTACCTGGTGTTGGCCGCTGTCGGCAGACAGGCTACTGGGCTAGATGGACCTTTGGTCTGACCCAGTACGGCCATTCTTATGTTCTAAGCTCAGGGTCGGGGGTCTCACTGGACCAACTTGATTTTCATGCAAACCTGCTCCTGGGTTCGCATGTGGCCTTTGGTGGCCAGGCAGGCAGCTATCCTGCCCTAGACGGCCGCATTCCTGTGCTTAGTGTGGAGATTGTGGACGTTGGAGGCCTCCCCCCAAACCTCGATGAGGTCCACGATCTCCGCACTAGACCAGGCGGGCGCCCGCCTCTTGCGGCCCCGGGCAGGCTCCTGGGAGCCGTCAGCCTGGTCCTGGGAAGAGGGGGAGGGCTGGGTGGCAGCGGGTGGCTGGCTCATGCCGTGCCAGGTGCAGGGTCTGCTGGCTGGGTGCTGGCAGGCTTGCACCTGGCACGGGCACCATAGCCAGACCGTGGCCCTTTAAGGGCTCCGGGGCTGGGAGGGGGGCAGAAGAGTTTCCCTGGCTTGGCCCAGAGTGGCCACCAGGGCAAGCTGGGAAGGGCTAGCATCCAACTAGTTCGAATTAAGTGGCTACACAGCCCTTAATTCGAACTACTTAATTCGACCTAGGCGTTAGTCGTCGTAGAATGAGGTTTACTTAGTTCGAATTAAGTGCTCCGCTAGTTCGAATTAAGGTCGAACTAGCGGTTTGCGTGTGTAGCGCCTATGAAAGTTAATTCGAACTAACGGCTGTTAGTTCGAATTAACTTTGTAGTGTAGACATACCCTGGCATATTAGTTGTTCTGGACCCTTGTGCTTCGGCATCAGTTTGTTCAGCGCTTACGTACCTACCGGCAGAGGAGATGGATGGGTGCGGATTGGGACTGCATTGGGTGGGGAGGGATTTCTAACATTGTGTTTGCAAAGGGGAACTTTCCCTTTGGTTTTAGCCAGGCTTGGCCGGCTCTGCTCCCGCTTTGGTCACTGGAAGTTTTCCCACTGACCGCTCGGAGATGGGGGCTGGGCCCAGCAGATGTGGGAAGCTTTTCTCTTCTCCCTCTCTGGGCAGGGAAAGCATCTTAGGAACATGTCATTGCAAGAAAATAATAACATTTAAAGCTCGGGCAGCAGCAAATTGTGACCACACTTTGAGATCTACACTTACAGGACTGAATGCTATGTTTATTCTGAACGGAGCAGTGGCATGTCCTTCTGAGGCACAGTGGAAAACACAATCCCGATAATTCATGCAAAATTAGCTGTTACCACTCTAGAAAGCAATCCTGCAGTCACTGTATCGTTCTCTGAAAACATCTGCTGAGTGTGCAGCTGCAGCCAAAAAAGCTAATAATGGTAGGAACAATTTGCAAAGGAATAGGGGAAAAAAGACAAGAAAGAGATATATTAGAATTGGAAAAGCACAGGGAAGGGCAACAAAAATCATTAGGGTGTGGAACAGCTTCCATAGGAGTAGAGATTAAAAAGATTACGACTTTTTAGTGTGGAACAGACACAGCTAAGGGGGCGGAGGATATGATGGAGGTCTATAAAATCAGCATTAGGCAGCAGGCTTCACACAAACATAAGTACTTTTTCAAACAACACACAGTCAACTTGTGGAATTCGTTGCCAGGGAATGTTGTACAGGGTAAAAATATAACAGGGTTCAAAAAAGAATTAGGGGAGTTCATGGAGGGTACATCCATCAGTGGCTATTTCCCCAGATGATTTGGTGGCAACACCAGCTCTATGCTAGACGTTGAAGGTTGGGTTAAGGCACGCAGCTCTAGCTATATAAAGTATGTAGCTGGAGTCAGGATATGTTAAGCTGAACTTGGCTCCCATCAGTTTCCCTTATTCCTCCTTCTCCCTTATTCCTTAACCAGAGCCACCCTCAGCATTCTATTTTGTGGGTCTTAACTAGACCCACTAAATCAAATGCCAGAAGATTGATTTCTAGCACGGCAAGTGAAGACCTGTCTTGGGACTGCTGTTAAAGGGGGTGGTGGTGGTGGAACACTTGATAATAGCCCTGATGCCCTGATTTCATTCTTTCTGAAGCATCTGGCAGAGACCATTAGTGGAAGACAGGCAACTGGGCTATATGGACCAGATCTAATCTAATATGACTGTTTGTATGTATTTGGATAATACCCACAGGCCCCATTCTTACTGAGCCAGGGGTTGTGCAACTGTATAATAAAAAGTTCCTTCCACAAAGTGCTTACAACTTAACTGCAAGGCAGATGAACACAACAAAACTGGAAACGTCAAAAGCAGTGTACCACTAGCCTTTGGGTGAATGGAGTAGCTATGCATGGCCCTCCACAGAAGCACTGAAAAACCATGATCTTTTACAGAAAGTTCTTGATACAGCAGACTCCCTTTAATGCAGCTCTACTGCTAAACTGTATTAAATACTCAGGAGACGCTGTTGCCATCAATTTACAGCTCAGCTTTTTCTGAAATAGCTTACTGATTGAGGGTGGACTCTCAGCTCTTCCTGCTGCATGGTTACGGGTGTTACATGGAATAGCAGCCACACTTACCGATTTCATGAGGGGCAGGAAAGAGTCTGTAAGGACTAACTGTGACTTGGGGGTGCTTTGATTCCTGTGTTGTATCCAGGGCTTCCAATGGGGGGAAGCTGCCCCAGGGCTCTGGGCCCTTTAAATAGCCACTGGAGCCCTGTGCGGAGCAGTCCAGCCAGCACTGAGGATTGGGTGGAGAAGGCCCAACATGGGCCGGGTGGCGCTGAGGGCTGGCTGTCCCCAACTCTGCCAGAGAGAGGCTCCACCCCCTTCCCGAGAGGCTCAGAGCCAAGGCCCTCCCACACAGTGTCAGGGCTGGCCTTACCATGAGGCAAACTGAGGCAGACGCCTCAGGTGCCAGACTGTGGGGGGGGGCTCCACTAGGACCCAGGATGTAGAAAGGCATTTTAAGTTGTTAGTTCTCCTTTACTGGGGTAGGTAGCAGAGCAGTACCATGAGAGGAGTAGAACAGGAAGAAGGCAGAATTGAGACCTTTCAAAGTTTTGGCCCAAGCGAGGAGGTATGGGGGCGTCATTTGAGCTCCTCACCTCCGGTGCCAAAATGTGGGCCGGCCCTGCACACTGTCACCAGTCCTGGTTGTACCTGTGGCAGCTCCTCTTTCCTAGCTGATGAAGGGGCGAGGAAGGCTCCTTCTGCAGATAGTTAAACAGGTTACTGCCCTCTCCGGCCAGTCAGCTACAAAGGGGATTTGTGACCACCCTGGTCTTTTGTAGCCAAAGAACAAGCTGCCAGAAATATGCCAGCGTAGCATAAACTGCAAAGTAAGGAACAGGAGGCAGGCTAAGAATGGGCAAGTTTACTGTTGCAAGACATCGAATTAACTATTGATACTTGGTTGTAAGCAGCGTTGCTGCAAAAGAGCTCTGCCCGCCAGCGAGAGCAGCCTTCTGCGTCTAAACTGCTTTGGTGGTTTGGCGCCTGAAAATAAAGAGCCCAGCACTGAACGGTTGCTGCCTGCCTGTCACTTCTGAGCCCCTGTAGCTCCCTGCACCTTTGTGGGGAATGGGGAGGTGCACCAGGAGGGGGGGGAGCCCATTGCCTCTCCATTCAGGCCCAAATCAGATTGAAGTGAGCTGTCCTTGCAAGAGCTAATGCCTGAGCAAACGCAGTAGTTAACTGAAGGAAAAGCTCTCACCCTGCAGATGCAAATTGCCTTTTGGAGACACAGCATGGAAGTGGCCTCCTGCCGTGGGGTTGTGCTTGTTTGAAAGAAAGCTGCCAGTGCCATGAATCATAGAACTCAGAGCTGGAAAGGAGCCATTAGGTCATTTAGTCCATTCCCTTAGGCTACTGCCGAATTTTCCCCTACTGGATATTCTCCTGTCCTTTGTACCATCTGGTTTCTAAAGGCTCTGTGTAGTGCTTAAAAAGGTACCCATGCTGAGAATCATTGCTTGCTAAGTGTTGTGATTTGCATTTTAAGAGAGAAGTTTTAATTACAAATTTTTGAGCTCAAGCCACCTGCAGGGGTCTGCTATCTCCCGAAAGACTGTCTTGCTTAAGAATTAAACATTTTGTTTAAATATTAAACAATAACACTCTTCTTTTAATTGTTAAGTTAGCAGCGAAGCAGAGTAAGTTGGCATGACCTCTAGCACTTGGCTCGCATACCATCAAGTGTCACTTGGTTGCGCTGTGCTTACCAGCAGGAATGGCCTAAAACAGAATGATGGCTCTAATTTAAAATGGGATTTTCATTTGCTGATTACAGTTCCGACCATGCAGGAAACCCTTCTGTGGTGGCAAAAGCCATAAGGCTGTTTCCAAACACAGGAGAATTCTTCTTGGAGATGAGTGCACTGAGCAAAATGAGAGTAACTCTCTCTTTCAACTAGGTTCTTGGGGAGATTTTATTGAGAAACACTCCCGCTTATGTTAGGTTGAGGGTTGCCCCTCTTATTTCTACCTGGCAGGTTGGTATGAAGCTCTGTGGCCTCTTTGTAGAGCTGTGTGCAATGTTCACAACAAAAGCATGGGAAATGAGCAATGCAGACCAGGGTTTGCAAAGAGGTTTGCTACTGTTCCTAAATCTTTCAAGCAGAGGTGAGGAACCTAAGGCTCAATCCCTAGCTTCCCTGGATCTGGCCCTCGAGGCTCGGGGCTCCCCTCCCCTGCCCCCCCCTGCAATATTGGGGAGCCTATGCTGATTCTCCAACCCCATGCTCTTCCTCCCCAGCTCCCCCCATGGGGCTGGAGCACCAATACCTGCTCCCACTGTGGGGGGGAGAAGCCCCAAGTCTCATGGGCTGGAATCAGGCAAGCTAGAGTCAGATCCAGCCCACAGGCTCTACCTGACAGGGGGAGGAAGTGACTCCACACTCTGCCACTCCCTCTCCCCCCAGCTGGCATAGTAAAGCGCTGCCTAGAGACTTTTCCCCCACAAAATCTACTAGCCTGGGCCCCGGTGGGCTCTAGTGTATGAGGGGAATTTGGGGGAGGGTCTTTCTGTTTCTTAGTTGGGGGCCATTTTGCAGCCTCTGACTGATTTTTTTCTGTGGGTCAGTGGCCCCCCAACCCTGCAAAGGTTCCCTACCCCTGCTTTTAAGCAATGCTGGGTTGATTTATGGCTTTGCATAAGAAAGTCAGGAGTTTGCTATTCTGCAGGTAGGATATGTAAAAACTTTGCATCAAAACATTTTGTATGGAAATTTGGGTTTTTGACAGAGAGAAACATTTTTCCAAAAATTGTTTGCTTTCTACAGAATTTTCTTTTTGTTGTTGCAAAACAAATACCCCAAAACTGAAATACTTCAGCCCCAAAATGGAAATAGTTTGATTTCCAGCCAAAATGGTTTGGTATTTGAATTTCTACTGGAAAAAAAAACAGTATTTTCTTCAGGGAAAGAGAAACCCATTTTTCAACCTGATAGATTCCCTGAGATTCAAAACCAGCGCTGAAGTGTGCAAGTCCACCTGGGCATGCATCACACACCATGTGTAGGCGCTCTTCACAGATTCAGAGCCAGCCCAGTTCGCGATCACCAGAGCTGTGCCTTCTGTGAACTTGGGTGACGGGTGGGAGAGATGTCTGGTGAGGATTGTTGCCTCAAAGCAAGAAGAATCTTCGTCATTATCCGAAGAAACAAAGGTTCTGTTTTCAGAGACGTGGCCTTAGTAACAGAGAATGAAGACAGAGGCAAAAAGAAAATCAATGATATCTAATCAGGATTATTTCGAAATAGATTGAGTGGCTGGAGATTTCCAAGCCTTACCTGCCACCTCCTTAGGCATTCACAGTATCGTGGGCTTATCAGCTACCGATTAAGGAATAGTTAAGACAAATTGTGCCTGCCTGACTCTATTCACATGAGGCAGGCTACTCACATGGGTAGAATGAGCAAACTCAGGATCTCATTCCTTCTGTTCAAAATGCAGTTACCTGCCAGAGGACTAATGAAAGTCTAATGGCAGGTGTTGAAGTATTCTCCGTGTTCTAGGGATTTGCAGCCTCTCACCCTAACTATGGTGAAACAAGAGTGGGTGTGAGCATAGGCGTGTGCAGCACATTTCATTAGGGTGTGCACCCAGAGAATTTTATTTTTTATTGGCGAACATTTATTGAATACTCAATCATAAAGGACATGCTGTGAGCGAACGCGGGCTTTCTATACATTTCTACATTCGGCGCTTACTGCATAATACAACAATCCATACTTTAAAACTAGAAGGCTATGTCTAGACTGCATCCCTTTTTCGGAAAAGGGATGTAAATTAGACGTATCGCAATTGCTAATGAAGCAGGGATTTAAATCTCCCCCGCTTCATTAGCATAAAAATGGCTGCCGCTTTTTTTCCGCACAGAGCTTTGCCGGAAAAAAGCGCCAGTCTAGATGCTGATCTTGCGGAAAATAAAGCCTTTTCCAAAAGATCCCTTATCCCTCTATGAGAAAGCTGTGAATCATCTGCAGGATTGAACCAAGGGCCTGTCTGGAAACCTGTGGTTCCAGCAGTAAAAGTAAAGGAGCCGAGCTCAGAGGCTATTGCAGCCTCAACCTGCTCTACCTAATTTAGCCACGGAGAGAGCTATACAACGTTAGCTCAGCTACATACCAAACAGAGGTAGGCTCAATTCTCTCCATTTGGATGAGGTGTTAGGGGGTTCTCCTCCTTCCGAGCAGCCAGGTGAGTACAGTATCCCACTGTGGCACATTAGGATGGGCTGTGAGGTATAGTTGCTAATAAGCCAGCCTGCAAACCATGCCCCAAGTGACCAGGGTGTGTGGCGCTAAGTAGTGACCTGCCCATGCGGCTGGGGGATGTGCTGCCATCAGTAAAGGGTGAGTGCCTATAGAACACTGAGGCTGAAAACAACAGGAAGGTGAGCCCATGGGAGCATTGCCCTGCATCCGGATACAGGGGAGGGAAGAGCTTTGTGTGACTCCCAGGGACTTTCGCCCTTCACAGACGTTGCTCTGAAATGTTCTCATTGATTCCAGCCTGGCTTTATTCCATGAAATTTTTTGTCCAGAGAAGCCATCGTCCCATTTCCTGTGGTTTCAGGTTGACCCCATTTGCATTGGTCAGTCATAGGCGGGTTGCAAGAGCATTCCAGCCCCTCTTTCATGCCCTGCAGTGGCTCTGGGTTGCTGTAGGATGTGTAGCGTCACATCTGACATGAGCATTGGCTGCCTAGGAATATTTAATCAGTTAACTGGTTGAACATTACGCTTAACCAGTTAACTGTTTAACTGGGATCCTGTGGGCGGGGGGACCTATCTGGGCTGGAGCATCCCCCTGCCCGGGGTTACTCCAGCCCAGCTGGGCCCACCATGCTGCAGGCTGCTGTAGCCAGGCTGGGCCAAACCTGCCATGGGTGGGGACTGCTCAGCCTTGGCATAATTTTAGTGAGCCACTTACTGTGGGTGTGGCCAAGTTTCCCGCAGTCCCATAAAGTTTGTTGACAGCCACCACTCCTGTCTGTCAGTGTTCTGTGCTATTTTTTAGCTCTAATTTACCTCTAAATGTCTTCTAAGAGCCCAGCAAGCAGTGGACGTGTTGGTAATGCTGCTAGACAATATTGACCTCCTGTGGTTCATCAGATTCTCTAGTTTGGCACCAGTCAGGTTGCAAGGATGCCGGACTAGAGAGGTTCAACCTGTAGTTCTTTTTTTAACCCTCTTATACCCTTGGCCTTCACAACATCCTCTGGCAAGGAGTTCCACAGGTTGACTCTGCTTCCTTTTGTTCATTTTAAACCTGTTGCTTATTCATTTCATTACAATTCATCAAAATCTGGAGCAACTCACTTTATGGGCTCCACCTTTCTTTCCTGATCCTTTCATTGTCATTGCTGGCCAGTCTACCATGGTGTTGGTCTATGGCTTGGCCCGGCACGAAGGAGCACAGCTTGCTTGCATACCTGACTGGAGGCTGATTCCTTGGTGCAGAGCTGGCGAGCAGAACTATAATTAAGTCAACTGGACATTCTGAAATAGTCCTGGTGAAAATCAGGTGGTAACCTCGTGCTGGTCTGGGGATATTTTGGGGTAGGAAAAATTCATTTAAAACGCACCATTGTCAAGATCTGCGGTTTTTGTGTGTTTACGTCCTTTGTTTTTGTTTGGTTTTGTTTTTCTCTCTCCAGGCCTACTGGAAAAGGATGAATCAGCTTTTGCAAGCTCTGAATCAGAAGCTAACAACCCTTAGTCATGGGCAGGAAGGAATAGTCAAGATCAATGCTGCTGTTTCTGACAAGCTGGTTGCCTTTAAAAGTAAACCGCCATCCATTCAGAGGGAAATCCTGACTGTCTGTAGTGACCCCTACACTCTGGCTCAGCAACTAACCCATGTGGAATTGGTAAGTGCAGCGTCAAAGGTGGCATTTGAAAGCCCGGCCACAGGGGTGCAGCTGAAACCCAAGTGAAATGCAGGTGCTGCTGCAGCATAGTTAGCACAGTATCCTACTGCAGTAGGAAGCATGGTTAGTGGATTAGAGCAGGGTACATGCTAGGGATGTGAAAGATTAACCGGTTAACTGATAAGCACTGCCCTTAACCTGGTTTCAGTTAACCAATGGGGGCTGGAGCAGCTCCCCACCCACCATGGTTAAGGGGGTCTTCCAGCCCCATTGGGCTCACCCAGACAGGTAGGGGTGCCAGGTGTCCGGTTTTCGCCCAGACAGTCCGTTATTTGTGGTCCCTGTCCGGTATAAAAAAACATGTAAAATGTCCAGTACTTTCTATTTTTCTTGGACGGAAGGCCGGCGGGGACATTCTTCCCCTGCTGCGTTTGGTGGGGACAGGGGGAGTGAGGAGCACGGAGATTCTTAAAGGCGCAGCGACCTTTTTTTTGTTCTCCGGTTCAACGAGTTTAGTCTCCTGGGATATTTTTTTTTTTTTTTTTTTTTTGGTTTGTTTGTTTTTGTTTTTGTTTTTTTTTTTTTTTGCTCAACCAAGTTTTTTTCCTGACATGTTTGGGATTTTTGGTGAAAGCATCTGGCAAACCTACAGACAGGGGCGCTCCAGCCTGGCTAGAGCAGCCCCTGTCTACAGTGGGCCCCAGAGGGCTGCAGGCAGAGGCTGCTGCAGCCGGGTTGGAGCAGTCCCTGTCTACAGTGAGCCTGGGGAGGCCGCAGGCAGGGGCTGCTCCAGCCTGGCTGAAGCAGCCCCTGCCTGTGGTGTGGGAGCCACTCTAACCTGACCATGGTGGTGGTCGGGGGGGGGGGGGTACTCCAGGTCAGACAGGCTGGCCCAGCTCCCTGCCTACTCCCCCTTTAATTGGTTAACCAGTAAAACATTACGTTGAACCAGTTAACCAGGATTGCACATCCATAGTATGTGCCACTGCTCTGTCCTGTAACTGTGCGCAAGTCACACAGTTCAGTGTGCTCCACCTCAGTGTGCTCATCTGTGAAAAGAGGGCGACCATTTCTCCCTGCTTCATAGTGACGTTTGCTCTGTCCCACTTGCCAAGTGCTTTGAGAATGGAATGGAAGGCACTTGTAGTGTGGCTGAGCTCTTGTCATCCCAATGTGGTGCGAGATGGAAGCGTTTGCGTTGCTCGAACCCCATTCTTTGATACTCAGGCATCTCCGTTTGTGAGGGTTTTTCCTTTCTCATTTGCATAGACCTTTGCTTTTGAGACTTCTGGTGGTACCTGTGCACCCACCCACTTGTACCATCTCCCTCCTCCCCACTCAATCTGCGCCACAGCAGGCTATTGGGGATTGTTGCTCCCTCTTCTGGCAGGGAAGGACAGTTTCTTCCAGGAAGTCAGGTGATACAAAGATTTATGGGGCCCTACCCCGTCAGAGCCGGCCCAAGCTACGGGCTGACCAGGCTAGTGCCCGGGGCGCCCCCTATGCGGGGCTGCCGGACCGGGCGGGGGTGGAGCCGTGCATGGGCCGGGGCCGCGCATGCGCCGCACTCCTGGGGGCAGCGCCGCGCTCCTGGGGCCCGGGGCGCACGGATGGTTCGGGCTGGCCCTGTACCCAGTACTATGAAACTGGTGTCCCTATGCCTGATGGCAGCCAAAAGGGGATGATTTTTAGAGATGTGATTTTATCATCTTCAGCAGCACACGCACAAAATAATTTTAAAGCGCATTTTAAACTAAGCTCCTGTAGACTCACACAGTAAATGCAGAAACTGACAGTATGTACCTGGGGTTGGTAAATGCCTGTTAAATGGCTTCATTGCCACTTGACTGGCTCTTTCACAGGTTCAATCCGTGTAGCAGGCTTTTTCACTTGTAAGTTAACTAGCTCCTCTCTGGGGGGGAGCAGAGCCACAGACCAGGGATAGAAAGAGGTGAGTGGGTGGATGTTAAGACCTAGTGGTACCCCACATTTTCGGGTGCCCTATGCAGCTGCCTATCCTGCATATGGATAAGGATGGGCCCTGGCTTTTTCTTCCATAGATTTCCTGCCTCCCCACAGCACAGGTTTATGTGGTGGTGCACCATAATCTCACTGTTGCTCCATGTCACTGCATTTATCCTCAAGCTTCTTGATATCCAGAAGCTTCCCCATTGCTCGTGTTGAGGTGGGCACCGTTCATTCCTTGACCTATTTTTTCTATTCATCTGAATAGAAAATAACTTTAAAAAATGTGATCCTGTGTGGGGATGAAGGTTTGGAGAGAATATTATGGAACTAAAAAGCTTAATCATCCCATAGTTGGCCTCTTCTCCTCAAAGAGGTCTCTCTCAGACACCAGTGAATTATAGGATCCATCTATTGCAGGGGTGGGCAATAAGCGGCCCATGGGCCAGACACAATTCACCAGGGTTAGTCCCTAGGGGGCCGCTAGATGCTTTATTTGCCTGCGCATCCATTGGTATGGCTGCTCACAGCTCCCATTGGCTGCGGCCCATCGTTCCCAGCCAATGGGAGCTACAGGAAGTGGAAGCCCAGCCCACGCCACTTCCTGCAGTTCCCAGGGGCTAGGAACAGCAATCGCAGCCAATGGGAGCTGCGAGTGGCCATGCCTACAAACCCTGGCAGACCAAGTCTGGTTATTGCCCACCCCGATCTATAGGATCCACCAACTATGAGATAGGTTTTCAGAATATGTGACATGGCCCTCTTAGCTTTCTGTAGCTGCAGAAGGTTTTTGTGGCAGGGTTCCGTCCTCCCTCCCCCACAAACAACTTGACTCTAAGATGGGATCCCCAGTAATTGGGCTGTGGTGCACAAATTATAATGCATTGAAACAATCTGCAGTTTTCGTTCCACTTCACTGTAAACAGAGTTCCACTCTATCTGCTCCTGCGTTCTTGCACCAGCTGTAGTAATTACTCTGCAATTCATTAGGATGGTGATTTATTCTTCAGCAATCTGAGCAACACCGTCCTCTTTGCATTTCCGTATAAGGAGCAAAGAGAAATGCCATGGAGCCTGCTAATAGGCCCAGCCCTGAAGTCTTTACGCAGGGCAAAATGCACATTGACTTTGCAGTTGTTTGAGGGAGGATTTCAAGATTGAGCCTAGGTTCATAAGGTTAAGGTGCCATTGGTGATCAGTTTATGCCCTCTTCCCCCCGTAGTAATTAGTTATTACTATTTCAAAAATGCCTGCGGGAGTCAGGAGCTGAACTCCACATGAAAGTCAGTGATTCTTCGGTGCCTAATTAATGCCTCCTTGAAATTTGAAAATGACACCCATAATATATTATAGAGTAACCCAAGGGAATAATAATAACTGGCTTTTTATGGAAGGGCCTACCAGAGCTATTCTGCCCCCTCCTGGAGGTGTCTGTACACTGATATACCTCTGCTCAGGCCAGGCTGTCAACAAGATTTAGTCTTCCAGAGACCTAGAAGGTCCAAGAGAGACCATGACCAATCAGGAGCTAGCAGGCCAGTTAAGAAGGCTTGCCTATTTTCTTTGAAGGGCAGTGCTACCTGAGGCTAGGATAGGAGTGAGGTGCCTGTGTACTCGTTCACACCCCGGTGGCCAGGTCAGGATCTTTGCAAAACACACTGCAACTAAGCAGTTACCTTTTGTATGTTTGTTTGATAATTAAAGGCACCGACAGCCAGATTTTAAGTTGTTTGTTTAACCGTGTAAAGCTTGATGCTAAGTTCATGAGAAGGGCCATTCTGTTCCAGCCTGGATGCCGCACTCTTTTAGGGAGTTTTTTAATCAATGGATCTCAGAGAGCTTTCCAAAGGAGGGGCAATACCATTGTCTCCATTTTACAGATGGGGAAACTGAGGCAGAGCAAAAGTGACTTGTCAAAGGTCACACAAGAGCTGGGAATAAAACCAAGGTCACTGGAGACCCAGTCTGGTGCTTTATCCATTAGGCCACCATGACACTGTCCCCTTTTGCTAATACCAAGAGGTAGCTAATGGAACTAATGTTCTATCCTACTTCCATATATTGGCGAGCGGGTGACCTTGGACACGTGTAAGTCAAAGGGAGTCACATGAATGAAGCCAAGCTCAGAACTTGGCCCATAGGGCTCCATTCATTAAGAAACAGGGTGGGTAGCAGCCAGCAATGGTATAATGAAGTGTGATGCAATCCCTGTGAAATACCACCTCTCGTTTCATAGTTTCTAAATCCACCTGAAATGTATTGACAGACATTGAGTCCTAGAGGAAACAGCTCCGGGGCAGTAGCTCTCTCTGGCATAGAAGAAGAAAGCTTTATTATCTGTCGAGCAGCAGAGCTCACCAGTGCCCATGATCATTGTTTTCCAAAATGTCTCATTTCGACCAAGGCTACGTTTACACTGCAGAGTTTTTGCACAAAAAGAGCCATTTTTGCGCAAAAACTCGTGGAGTGTCCACACTACAAGCACGTTTTTGTGCAAGAAAAAGTACAGTAGATCGTCAGAAGAGAGGGCTTTTTGCGCAAGAGTTATTCCTCTTTCTACGAGGAATAAGAGCAAGAGCTCTTGTGCAAAAAAGCGTGTGTGAACGGAGGACGGGGTTTCTTCCGCAAGAAACCCCTATCAGAAAAGGCACAGGTGCTCTGATGGCCATTCTGTGAATGGCCACCAGAGCTTTCTTGCACAAGAGCGTCCATGGCAGTGTGGATGCTCTCTTGCACAATAACTTTTTGCGGAAGATCTCTTCCGCAAAAACTTCTTGCGCAAAAAGCCTGCAGTGTAGATGTAGCCCAAGTGCGGAGCACTCATGCCAAGCAAACCTTTCAGGAAACATTACTTCCTGCTCCCTTTGAGCTTGTGCCAGGAGGGGCCTGACTCGGGGCAGGGAGACCTAACTAGTATCCTGTGTGCAGGCAAGTATCAGTTATATATTACTTACAACACTGAAACGATGCTCTCCTGGATGTTTGCAAGGAGAGCAGGTTACCTTTGGTCCCCTTCAGCAACAGCAATAGTAGGCAGGGCCAAAGCAACATGCTCTGTGACCCTATTTAGCTTATTACCCAGTAGATAAGGCAGGAACAGCACCCAGGTCTGCTGATTGCCAACCCAGTGCCTTCTCCACTAGCCTACAAGCCCTCTGTTGTGAGTGCCACTGATAGGTCTTCTGTGTGGTTATCATTGCCACAAGCTAGTTATATTCTGTTGGCTGCAACTAGTAAGATGTTTTTATTCTCCCCTGATTATCACTCCCTGGTTCCGTTGCAGTAACATTGATTGTTTTTATTAAAGTTAAAGTGGGGAACGCGTTGGCTGCCTAGCACTTCATTAAAGCCCCATTTCAACCTGAGGCCAAAACGTGGATAGTCAAGCTAAAGTCTTGCAAAGCCAATAATAAGAGATTCTAGGTTTTTTCTCTCTCTCTCTTTTTCTCCATCTCCCAAAAGGAAAGGCTGAGTCACATTGGGCCTGAAGAATTTGTGCAGGCATTTGTACACAAAGACTCATTGGACAGCACTAAGGTAGGATGTATCACCATGGAAAATCTCTCTCCTGCAGTTGTTTGGTTTGTTCTAGATAAACTCATTTGAAGGAGATGGGTAAAACTAACAATGATTGGGGAATGTGTGGGTTAGGGTCACATTACAGGCCGGGCACACACTAAGGACTTGTCTTCAGAGCCAGGGTACAGCCTTGACGACTGTGGTGTGGACTCCACTTTAAGTCAGTGTAACTTATATCGCTCAGGGGGGTGGCTTTTTGACACCTCTGAGCGATGTAACTTATATCAACTTAAATAGTAGTGTAGACAAACCCATTGTCTATTGATGCAGTGAGGAGGGAGTTCATGGTCAAGATTCTTATTGGTGGGTCATTGCCTTTGAAATTCCCCCCTGCTTGAAATATGTCCGAGTCTCAGACTGGCCACCTTCAGAAACCACAAGATATGCAGCCCCATGGTGGTCGGGCCACTAGCTGTGTCTCCTCATATCTCTAACATACATGTAACACTTGTAGAATGTGGCCAGACAACATGTTAATGAATGAACGTAATCATTGTCCTCCTTCACTTCCTCTTCCTTTTCTTCTTCTTCATCTCCTCCTTTTCCTCCTCCTCTTCCTTCTTCTTTTCCTCTTCCTTCTCCTCCACTTCCTTTTCCTTTTCTTCTTCTTCATCTCATCCTCTTCCTTCTTCTTCTCCCCTTCCTCCTCCTATTCTTCTTCTTCATCTCCTCCTTTTCCTCCTCCTCTTCCTTCTTCTTCTCCTCTTCCTTCTCCTCCGCTTCCTCTTCCTTTTCTTCTTCTTCATCTCATCCTCTTCCTTCTTCTTCTCCCCTTCCTTCTCCTATTCTTCTTCTTCATCTCCTTTTCCTCCTCCTCTTCCTTCTTCTTCTCCTCTTCCTTCTCCTCCACTTCCTCTTCCTTTTTTTCTTCTTCATCTCATCCTCTTCCTCCTCCTATTCTTCTTCTTCATCTCCTCCTCTTCCTTCTTCTCCTCCCCTTCCTCCTCTCCTCCTCCACATCACAGCTTGGAGCCCACAGGATCCTAAAGGACAGTAGGAAATGGCATGCAGTATTGGCACCTTAGGGCCTGATCCAGAGCCCACTGAAGTCATTGAGAGTCTTCCCACTAACTCCTATGGGGTTTGGATCAGGGAGAGTGCATTGATAGAGCTGCTGATGCACCCTCAATAAGGAAAGTGGCTTCATTGCCACAGAGCAATCGTTGAGAAATGTTTCCATCCTACTGCTACCAAAAAAAAAAAAAAAAGACAAGAGAAGGCTAAATCTTGCTGTCAGCATCACATGGGGGGTCCTGTTGAGTTCACTGCACTCCCCCACACACAGAATTTTGCCTTTCAGTATTGGAAATAGCAGGAGATGATCTGTTTTTAATGTTGGCCAGAGAATGGGCATCCAGTTAGTTTATAATGCAGCTCCAGTGGATAATGGTGGATAACAGCAGTTCATCCTGCCCTCAGTGAAGTAAAAAGGAATGTTACCCTGGGTTTCCGAGGGAGCAGCCTTGTGTAAAATTATTGCTTTGGTACTATAAGCACGAATAGCATCCTTCATATGCATATAGGCGCCATGGTGTCAGAGAGCCATCAGAAAACTATGAACAGTAAAAGATTCGGCAAAAATGTGTTCACAAAATTGCCTGATTGTATTTAGAAGTGTCTTAAGGGGACTTTTGTAATGGAAAAATTACTGCCAGAGCTTTCGATTAATGGGGAAATGACATCTGCTACATGCATGGGCAAAAACGGAGCTCGTCAAAGCGGATTGAAAATCCTTTGGGAATTCTCTTCTGTCCTGGGTAGCTCTCGTAACTCTCCTGTCTCCAAGGAAGTTTTGCCAGTCCCTATCTGCCAGTGCCTGAGAGAGAGACTAAAAATTATTACATTTAGCAACTTCTGCCAGGATTTAATGACAAGCGAAATGCAAAAGCCCCATTTGATTTACCATTGGAACTGAGTCAGGGGGCCTATGCATTGCATGGCTTTTCCCGAAACATTGGCGCATCAATGGGATCTAATTCTTATCACATAAACATGTTAAAACCCTAAACTGCCCCTTACTTGGGTCTAGCTGTAGTGACAGGCCTAAGTGACACTGGGCAGGAGAACCACCCCATCCTGGCCCCGAACAAAATTTAAAAGGAAAAACCTATTAGCATGTACTCATGTGTCTGCCTGTCTTCTAACTCTGTGGGTATCATATTACAGGGATGGCCTGTTATAGTCGGGGTTACGGGTTGCTTTTAGCAGCAAGGCTCTGCTCTCAGTGACCCTTCCAGAACTGTGTCCTGTGTTTCCATGCACAGGGGCGGATTAGGGTTTTGTGGAGCCCTGTGATGGAGCAAGTTGGGGCTCTCCCCACCCCTTCTGCAAGCAGCCCCTGACATTCCTGCTGGCGAAATGGGGTTGAGGCACAGGGGTTTGCCCCTCCTGGCACTCCTGCCGAGGAGCAGAGTCCAAGCACCGGGCACTGGGCTTGGCTAAAGCCCAGATCTCCTGTTTTGAAGACAGCAGCTTGTTTATGAGGGATGTGACTGAAAATGGGCGCTTTGCTAATCAGCTGGTGGCATTTGAATCTCTCCTGGGTAGCCACCCAAGTGCCTAGCTTGCAGGGAACACTGCTACTGAGTAAAATTAAAAAGAGAAAGGGATGAAAGGAGGGCAGTGAATTTCAGTGGAAATGTTGTACTTAAAAGAAGTACTCGGGATCTTTTTCAGAGGGATAAGGCAACACGCCACATTTATTGAACACACATAGAATAATCAATACTTATATATATATATATGTCACTCATGCACTCACACACACACACACACAAGCACACTCCGTCTTGCTGTTGTTACCAACTAGTTGCTCCCCTTAACTTCACTGGCCAGGTGAGTTAGATGGGGGAGGGGTGGAGCCGGGCTTCTCCTGATCCGGATCGATGCTCCGATGGTGACAAGACGAAACCCGGGGTCCTCTGCAAGACACCTCATTTTTATAGCAGCTTCCCTCTTATGCAAATCTATCCCAGATTCAAAATCTGGGTCTGTGTCCGTTGGTCCCTTTGTGCTGCTTCTCTCTGGGTGTTGTCCCAATGCTATTCAGAGAGGATGTTTTCCAAAGAAGGTGCTTGCCTCTAATCCCCAAGGCCGTCAATATGTCTGCTCTTCTTTCTTGAGCCCACTTGACACCTTGGATCTGGCTTCCACCCACTCTTCAACTGTTGTAGCTGTCTGGAGGTGCTTGGCTCCCAAGTCTTACTCATTCATACCTCATTCATTCAACAGGGCAATTGATTACAGAGTGGGGGGGAAGAGAGTGGGGGGAAGATCTTATTCTACTCCTAGCAAAAGACATTTTTTTTACCACTTTAACTATATACTCAGTTTTCTACAAGTTTTCTATATAGGGTTCTAATACAAAGCTACAAGGTTATATGGATTCAGGTTCTAATATAAAGTTACAAGGTTATATGGTCTAATACAAAGTTACAAGGTTATATGGAGAGGCACAATGCCAAGTCATATGAAATAATATACTTAATACATAGATTTATCTACAGAGAGAGGTTTGGAAGAATGAGGGGTGGAATGCGGGAATGAGTGAAATTCAGTTGGATGAAGCAACAGAGGGGAAGAACACCAAGGGGAAAGAGGAAACATTCAGCAATAAATTAATGTATTCCCAAGGGCTTCGCTTGTCATTTAGCATGAAATACAGCTGGAGATTAAAATAAAAAGCCAGCGCGGAGGAACAATGGCATGCAAAGAGTAATTAAGGATAAGAAGCAAATGCAACAAAACATCAGGTATAGGAGACAGGGAAGGTTACGGAGTGGAGGCCAAAGTGTTGGGGAAAAGTGCACATAATGGCCTGGTAGAGAATCCAGATGAACTGTATCCAGTGCTTTTTTTGTGATGGTATGGCGTGGAACAGCATACCATCACTTATTTTCCCATCCCACAGAAAAGGAATGGGATCACCCCCGCGCATACTGGCACTTGTTTTGCTGGGGTAGCTTGGCTCCTGATGGAAGTCTGCTCGAGATGTGCGGTGTTTTTTTTTTCTGGCTCCCAGCATAACGCTTTGGTTCTTAAAGGGGGCTGCAACATCATTTTGGGCCCCAGTGGGAGGTTTTTTTTTTTTGCTCAACAAGTTTGCCTCAGAGTACCGGCACCTTTTTTCTTACAAAAAAAGCACTGACTGTATCAATAGGCCAAAATAATGTTCAAGAGATGTTTTTTTCTCAAGAGAAATACAAAAGGAGTAAACAGTTATTGCAGTGCTTCTCAAACTTTTGTATTAGTGACTCCTTTCACATAGTATAGTGCAACCCCTGCCCTGTATTAAAAACAGTTCTATTTGTTTAATATCATAATAAATGCTGGAGGCAAAGAGGGCCTTGGAATGGAAGCTAACAGTTTGTGCCCCCCATGTAATAACCTTACAACCCTTTGAGGGGTTCCAACCAGTGTTCCCTGTAAGCTGTGTGCTTGTGCGACTGCTCAGAAGAGATTCCAATGCCATCCAGCTGGTTAACAGAGCGCTTACAGCTAGGTTTGTGTTTCTCCTGGTGGTTTACATTCATTGGTGCACATAACAAAATTTATTCTACATATGGGTGGAAAAGATTAGAGGGGATATTGGTCCCAGCCCCTGGTTTGAGAACCCCTGAACTATTGGTTATACATATCCTTTAAATACCAATTCATACATTGAGGTGGCATTGTATAACAGCCCCAGTTTTGCAGTGCTTAATTACAGAATGAGAAAAGAACTGAGAGAGCCCTGTTATCCTGAAGCATAACTGCGTTGAAAGAAATATCTTCACTTACTGGGTAAGGGACTAGTGAATAAGGTGACAACTGACTGAAAAATTTTGCACACAATGTGAAACTAACAAATTTTGGGCTCAAACCTACGCAATGCTGAGTTTACACTCTGCATGCCTGAAGAAAGGAGATGGGGTGGGAAAGGTGGATCTAAGCCCCTTTGCTTCACTTGATCCTGGATTGATCTGAGGCCCTCGGAGACTGATCTATGTTAGACCAGTTGTGTAGGACCTGGCAGTGCCCTGTGCACTGCCCCTGCCTGTCTCTTTCATGGAGTGAGAGCAAAGCAGATTATAGAGCCCTGTTTGGAGATGCTTCATTAAGGAAGCTTTGGTTTGACCCCTTAAACCTTTCTCCACCTCTGTTACATGATCTGCTAATTAACGGTAGTATGTAATGCAGCTATCTCACAGGGCTTTGTGAGGCTTCATATATATTAAGTACTTTGAGATCTGCAGCTAGAAGAGATTCTAGAAGTGCTAAATACTGTTATTTATGAAACTTAGAGAAAGAAAAACTTCTACTGAAAACTTTAAGTTTGGTAAATTTCTGACCAATCTGGCGCAAAGCTGTCTTGTGCGGTAAGCTTTGAAGGAGGAAGCCTTCATACAAACCAAAAGCTGGGTTTGGCTTTTTGTTTTCTTTTTTGAATGAATGAAAACATTTGTATTAATCTGAAAGTTTTGCAAAAATGAGCTTTACACAAGCATTTCCATTTGCTTCCTATGCTGCCCCATAACGCACTTGAGTCCCAAAAGTGAGATTGCACATGGGGTTTCTCCACAAAAGGCCCAGCTTTCAGAAGGGCCCAAAGAGATTTGTTAATGTGTGGGTTAAGAATAGCCACAAGGAATAATAATTAAAAAAGCAATGAATGTAAACCGTTTTGTAAAAGTATGTGCCTCTTGTTGTTGTTTACTCTGGAGGCACCTTTGATAGATTGCTTCAATTCTTTTATTCCTGGGTATTTATATTCCATTTTTAAAACAAATAGAAAAAGAAAGTCCCTGAAGTACAGGAAAGTGATTTCTATTTCTAAACTCTTTTGGATCCAAAATTCTAAATCAAGATTTTCTATTTTTGAAGCACCTTGGGCATTATAGTAGGCCAGTGGTCACCAACTGGTCAATTGCGATCAGCTGGTAGATCCTGGGGATTCTCCCAGTTGTTGCAGTCGGCACATGGCAGGCTCCCTGCCTTCCCTGGCCCCAGGAGTGGCCAGTGCAGCCCAGTGTTTGTGGAGGAAGGGAGCGGAGAAAAGGGTGGCTGTACAGCCTTGTGGCTGTGAGGAACTGCCAGCAGGGGGCGCTGGCTTCCAGGCGCAGCAGCACTTCCCTTCTCGCCTTTGGCCACAGCATCTCCTGAGAGCCAAGCCCTGCGAATCAGCAGATACCAATGTCTGTCCGCAAGTAGACATTTGTACCCCCTCCTGCATACCCCCTCCTGCATCCAAACTCCCTCCTGCAGCGCAATCACCTCCCTGAGCCAGCATCCATATCCCCTTCTGCACCCCAACACCCTTCAGAGCCAGCACACATGCCCCCTCCTGTACCCCAATCCCCCTCCTGCACCTCAACCCCCACCCTAACCCCCTCCCAGAGCCAGCACACCTAGCCCCTTCTGTACCCCAAGCACCTGCCCCAGCACTGACCTCTCACTGAACCTGCACCCATACCCTTTCCTGCACCACATACCACCTTCTGAACCCCAACCTTCTGTCCCAGCCCAGTAATAGTGAGTGCGGGTGGGGGAGAGCAAGCGACAGAAAGGGGGGGATGGAGTGAGCAAGGCAGGGCTTTGGGGAATGTACAGGATAGATCTTGGGTTGCCCTTAAATTCTTCATCTTGGGCATGAAAAGGTTGGGGACCACGCTATTAGGCCCTTTTCCTGTGAAAACTCATTGAACAAACGTCTAAGTTGAGCAACTTTCCGTGCCGTGAGTAGCCCCATTGCCTTCCACAGAGCCCTCTGCATGCATCACGTTTTGCTTCCGATAGATAAGCACTGTCTGTTGACTTCCTTACTGATATTTGCTTAAGACTGCATTGGAGTGGGAAATGATCCTCTTTAATAACATAAAAACTCAGTATCCACCAATACCCTCTAGTGGCCACTGACAGATGTACAGATAAACCAGAGAGAGCGAGCAGTGGGTTTCAAACTTTTTTTTCCTTACGACCCAATTGAAGAAAATCAATGATGCCCGTGACCCAACATAATTCTATCCTTTGACTAGACTGTGGGCTCTGGGGTGGGGTGGGAATGATGGGCTTGAGGTGCAGGAGGGGGCTCGGAGCTGGGGCAAAGGATTGGGGGTTCGGGTTGGGCACAGGCTTACCTCCAGAGACTCACAGTCAGCCGAGCAGCTGACAGGATTCTAAGGCTCCTTCCTGCCTGTGCTGGCACTTCAGAAGCACCAGTAGCCGATGTGAGTCCTAGGCAGAGGTGCGCAAGCAGCTCTGCATGCTTTTCTCACACACAGGCATAATCCTCCCCAGCTACCATTGGCCTGAATCAGCTAGTGCTCAGGGGGAGGACAGTGCATGGAGCCCCACGGTCCCCCTGTGTAGGAGTGGGACCCACTGCTCACCACTTTTGGGGTGCAGTGCAGTCCAGTCCATAGTGCCAGGACAGGCAGGAAGCCTGCCTTAGCAACCCCTACTGCACTTGGATACCCTACAGCAAAGTGATCCTGTACCTGGTATTCCACGACCCAATACTGGGTCGCAACCCGTACTTTGGAAACCACTGATACAGAGACGAGTGAGTCCTAAAAGGGAAATTCCCAAACTTGATTACAGTTGGATTTTCTAAGAGGACTTCAGTTTTCAAAATCCCAGGAACAGATCCTCATCTTGTGTAAACTGTTTTAGCTCCACTGAAGACAACAGATGCATTGAAGTCAGCAGAAGTAAGACAGTTTACATTGGCTAAGGATCTGTCCCTCATCCTAAAGAGACTGTACTCTGAAAAATAGACACTATAGCTAATAACTTTTGCTGAGTAAGCTTCCCTTGGATCAAATGACCTATTTCAAAGCAACTTACAAAACAGAATCAGGTCGGCTGAGAAAGACATTCCAAACAGGCAAGGGAATAAGAGAAGGAAAGAAACAATTTTTTTCCAAGCAGAGGTGAACCTAACTGTCTTTTCTTTTGCAAATTCATTTGCAAATTCAGTATTATCAACTTAGAACTGAATAAGGATCTTAGCTGGTTAATGCATTACAAAGGCAATTTCCTCACTCTTGATATCCACATTCCCACATGAACTGCTATGAATGGGCCTCTTCCACTCTGACTTGATTTACTTCATTTACACAAGTACCCAGGCCTCTGTAAACTCCACTCCAATTCATCTGATGAAGTGGGTTTTACCCACCAAAGCGTATGTCCTAATCAATCTATTAGTCTCTAAGGTGCCACAGGACTCCTTGTTGTTTTTGTCATTTCTTTTGCTCGCCCTTCTTTTTATTAACTGAGTTGGAGAGTCTTCTTGTCCAGGAAAAAGCTGTGGGCAATTGCATTTTCTGAGCTATGGGAAGTGGTGAAATTAAAGGAACAAACTGTATATGTTCCGGAATGTTGTGCTTGTTTTAGATGGATGTACTCTTTACGTACTGCGATACCGTGGCAGTTAATGCTCTAGTGAACAAGGATCAGCATAAACTGCATTGGGTAGCATCTGTTGTAGGCAAAAAACAAGACTGTTCTCTGTAGATTGATTGGATTTGTATAAAGCAACTAGTTTTAATCCTGCGCATCTGCCACTACCAATCCATAAACTCACTTTCTTAACTTCATCCATCCTTCATGCATAAACCAAGGTGTGCGTGTGGGTGTGTGAGAGAGATTTGTGGCCAAACAGTGGCAACTTTGTGTAGCATATATCTTACCTATATTTTACATGAGTATCTTGTTTGTTATGACATTCAGTGCTTTTCTTTTTTCCTCCTTGTTTCAATGAGCAGAAAAAGACTAATAACCTAGAAGCCTATGTGAAATGGTTCAATAGACTCTGCTATCTGGTGGCAACAGAAATTTGCATGGTAAGTGAAAAGTGCATGGCAGTATTTTATCACATGCCTGATGTGCCAGTTTGTGATGGTACATAAATGAGCAATGCCAGGGATTTATTGTCCATGGCCCAGGTAAGTTGTTCATATACATTTTGATAACATTGTGCTCACAGAACCACCCTGGTAAATTACAGTCCTAGAGCAAAACAGCTGGCATGGGGGGAAAAGGTGGCAGGAAAGGAGGGTGCCTGGTAGTGCAGCGAGTGAAAAACAACCCAGTCTGTTGAAGCAGTGAGTGAGTAGCAAGTGTGGCATTGCAGAATAATGAACTCTGCAGGGGAATAGACTCTCCTGGTCTCATTCTGGTTCGTTTTATTTTTACTCCATTGAAAATATGCCAGTGAAGAAAGAAAAGCAGAAAAATCTTTATCTTCGGTCTTCCTAATGCTTTTAATCTGTATGTGTCTGGATCCCAAATGAGCCTGCTCCAATCTTCTATTTATTATAAATTAAAGAGTGAAACATGAAGAGACAAGAACTGCCATAACCTTCTTTCTCTGCTCCCCACCCCTCTTGTTATCTTCTCCCCTTGAAACCGCTTTCTTCCTTCTCCCTGTCACTTGTCTTCTCTTGCCTCCTCTCTCCCACCTCACCTTAACCCCTCTATCTTTTCTGGTTTATTCCCTGCACAATCCAGGCATGTTCTGGTGTTTCCCAGGCTCAAAAAAGGCAATCTTGACCCCTTCCTATCACTCAGACTTCTGCCCCATTTCCCTTCACCTTTCATCTCTATACTCATTAAACATGCTGATCTGCATCCTTGACTCTCTGCCCTGGCTACACCTTGGATCTCTGCTGGTCTGGCTCTGCCCTTTCCACTCTCCTGAATCTGCTCTCACCATAGTCTCCAGTGTCCTCCTGGACAGATCTCATATGTCTTTTACTCCAGCTGCATCTTCTTGGACCTCTTTTCTGCCTTTGAATCTGTAAATCAGACTCCCCTTCCTGCAGTGGTAGCCTGCGTTGGCTTTTGTGATCCTGTCTTGGTTCCCCTCCTACGACTCTGGTTGTTTCTTCTGCATCTCTTTTGGTGGGTGGCTCACCACACTCATTCTCCATGAAGATCTCCCCAGAATCTCTCCTAGGATCTTTCCTCTTCCCTCTCTGTGCCCTGTCTCTGGGCAGTCTCATCCCAGTGCAAACCTAATGAGGAGCTGAACAACAATGACCAGCTGCGCCACAGCTCACAGTTACCATTGTGTTATTGTTTGTGTCTTTCACGCTGTTCTTTGATTGATGCACTGCCTCTCGCTGCACATGGAATTTATATGGAATGCTCCTATTAAGCATGATTAATATGATTTAATTTGGATATTGTAAACGACCCAAATGTTTTACCTGTTTTAAAAATGTGGAGGAAGTGTCGTGGAGGGAAGGGGAAAGAAACGTGGAATCTTTCACCCCAAGGTTGCCAGATTGAATTGCTAGTGACTCCAGAATTATATACCATCTGCTGATGGTTTGGTGAGCTTGTTGAAAAGAATATGGGGGTCTCATTCTAGTTACCACTGGCCATGTGTCCCTACACTCTGCTCCACCGCCCAGATTAACTTGGATTGGCATGCTCGTGGAAAGTCCAAGCTGAATGATGTTTGGACACTTGTCTCCTCCTTGCATGTGGTCCTTCCAAGTCAGCCCTTAGGCAAGTGCTCGGAGACTGTGGTGGTGAGCATGATATAAAAGAGAAGAGAAAGAGAGAAATTAGCAGCCAGAGTGTGGGGAAGCCTGCCCCATTCTCATCAGTGCTGGTTTGTAGATTAACAACTTTCCTCCTCTTTTCTGTGACCTTTTCATCAGCAATAAATTCAGAGCAGGAGAAAAGGTTTTTAAATACATTGTGAGAAAAATTCACCATCAAATGAAAGTACAGTTGTTACAGAAAAGGGAGAAATCTTCTGGCCTCACTGAAGTCAATGGTAAAACACCCCTTAGATTTCCATGCAGCCAGGAGCTCACGTATACTATCTGATAATTTTTTTTAACCTGGTAGCTTTAGAGCTTTGGAACAATCCATCCCTGCAGTCAGCAGTCTCTAGAAGTTGGCTTTCTGCTTCAGTGCCAGGCCAGTGGTTGAATGAACCACCTTAGGAAGAGTTAAGTTGGCTTGGCTGCATCTGCGAAGAAAGCTTTGATTCTGGAGACTGCCAGTCACCTATCATACGTCATCCAAACGGCTTGAAAAAAATATCAGGCAATAACTGGGCTTTTAAAAAACACTCAGGTGCTTGAGTTGTAAAATTAGGATTTCCCTGGGTAGGGCACATGGGTGATGGATGAAGGTAGGGCTGAGGGAGGCCAGCTCCTCAGCCCTGCCCTCCAACCCCACCCCTTTGGCACAGGTCCCGCACCCAGCACTACAGGGAGGGCAAGCGGTGCATGGCCCCAGCCCCCTTGGCCCCAGAGCACGAGCAGAGCAGCAACACTCCACCACTAGTACTCCTACAGTAGGCATTCTGGGGGTGGAGTGTGGGCGGGGCCATGCCTGGTGGTTGGGGAAGGCAATGCCTTCCCCTGCCTATGATATCCACCGCCCCTGGTAGGGCACCAAAGCCTGGCATAGACTATGATTTTGCATGTGCTTGTCGTGATGAGTTATTTATTTAATTTGCAGCCTGCGAAAAAGAAACAGCGAGCGCAAGTCATAGAGTTCTTCATTGATGTTGCCCGAGAATGCTTTAACATAGGGAATTTTAATTCGCTGATGGCAATCATATGTAAGTATGGCAGATACTTCAAAATGGAAATGTTCTGGTTGGCATAATGGCTGTAAAAAGAACATCTGTCTCCTCACTCTTTCCCCATCTTCTGATTTCCTTGTAGCGGGAATGAACATGAGCCCCGTTTCCAGGTTAAAGAAGACCTGGTCAAAAGTGAAAACCGCCAAATTTTTTATTCTTGAGGTAAAAAAAAAATAGAAGCTTTGTTATTAGTATTAATCAAATGTATTCAGGTGCATGATATTAAGTAGAGGATCTTCATAGACTTAGGGTTCACAGTTTCTCCGGAGAGGCGCACACAAGCAGAAAAGTACCAACAGAAGGTGTGAAACAGCTACCAAGCAGAGAGCAGCTGGAGCACCCGAGGTAGAGTCTTGGATGGAATGTGCCAAAAAGTGGGTGTGATAAGCATGAAAGCCATTATAAAGGATTTCTCAGGAATCTGATCCTGCTGTCAGAGAAATCAGTGGCAAATCTCCCACTGCAGGATCATGCCATGGTGCTCTGTGTACGGCCAGGTCTACACTAGACCCAGAAGGTTGGCTTAAGGTACCCAACTCCAGATACGTAAATAATGTAACTGGAGTCAACATACCTTATGCCAAGCTTGGCGCCGTCTTCACAGTGGGAGGTAGATGGGAGCAAAGCTCCCACTGGTTTCCCTTACTCCTCATGAATGCAAAGAGTACCGGTGCTGATTGGGGGTACCCTCAGTGTTCGATTTAGTGGGTCTTTACTAGACCCACTAAATCGAACACCAGAAGATCGATATCCAGCACGGCAAGTGGTGACGTGTCCTCTGGCAACCAAAGCAAGTCATTCCATCTCAGAGGTGGTGTAAGCAAGAAATATAGGGGCATGCAATTCTATAACAGCCCCCCAACAGCCCATGTGCCAGTGCATTGCAGCAGGGGAGTCACCCTGATACCAGCCAGAATTCAGCCTGATATAAACTGGGCATAATTTTACACCACCTATTCAAGCATTAATCATTTATTTTCCATTGGGGAGCAAGAATTTGGCCTGATATCTGTATCATATGTACAATGATGCTGTGATAGCTACCCCATTTAGGCCACCTATTTCAAATAAAATTATATGCATTTAAAAATGAAAATCAAAGATACAAACAACCACAATCTGTACATGTAGTTTTTTAGCTGTTCCAAGGGTCACCCTTATAGGGAATTTGGTGCAATTATGTCTCTCCTGAGGATATCTGTGTGGCCCCTGTCGAGGGCTCTGGAACTATAGGAGAAACTGTCATCCAGCTGTCCCACACTGCCACATTATGGTGACCTCTATTCATCTAAAATCACATCTGGATGCCTTGATGAATAAGCATTAAGCCAGATATATGAGACAAGAAAATTATGACAGAGGTGTCCAGTATAGAGTAAGATCTCCATTACTGCAACTTGGTTTTAAATGATGAGAAAAAAAGAATCAAAATCCTTTCTGATTAAATATATGGCAATTGTCTCATTTTGCACCTAGCATCAGATGGACCCTACTGGCAATTTTTATAACTACAGAACTGCGTTGCGAGGGGCTGCCCACAGATCTCTCACTGCACACAGCAACAGGGAGAAGGTAGGTCTGTCCCCATCTTGTGGTCTTGTTTATTTCTGGGAGGGGGAGATGATTAAAGATGGTGGTGAATCACAGGAATTCTCAGCATGCGCTTAGGATAAATCCCATCAGCATGAGCCTATGCACCATTTAAATCTCACTTCAGACCTCAAAATAGTACTGATCCATTGGACTTTTGTTGCCCCTCCTGTCCAGTCGTGACAGCCATCTCCACATCCTTTGGAAATTCACTTAGGGCTTATCTGCAGAGTGAAATTGACCAGCTTTGAAGCAATGTAACTATCCCAGAATAAAGGTCCAGTGCAGCTACAGTGCAATAGTTAGGCCAAGTCTACCCTAGACCCAGCCACTTGGCTTAAGGTACACAATGCCAGCTACATAGAATATGTAGCTGCAGTCGGCTTACCTTAAGCCAAGCTTGGCAGCAGGAGGCCAATGGGAGCATTCCTGTCAGCTTCCCTTAGTCCTTGCAAAAGCAGGAGTACTGGATGCTGGTGAGGGTGCTCTCTGAGTTCAATTTAGTGGGTCTTAACTAGACTGGATAAATCAAACTCCGAAAGATTGAGTGTGGCAGTGGCGATCTTCTGTTTAGGGTAGACAAGGCCTTAGTCTGCTTTAGCTATACTTGTCTGTTTCCCTGTGAAGCCTGTCTTGTGTAGAGGCTGACTTGAGACAGTGAGCAAAAGGTGTTTCTCCTTAGAGGGGAGTGAATGGCACTTAATTAATAGCAAGTGCGGCTGTGTTGCTCAAAGCACTGTAGGCACGTCTGGAGTAAATCATGTACAGCAAACCTGCAGTCTGATTCCACCTGAGATACAACTGATTTAACTCAGTGGCACCTATTGTATTAAGTGAGAACTGCCCCCCTGGTATCTTAGAGCAAATCTCCTGTGCTGAATGAAAAGAATGGAAGGGTTTCCTAATATTAAATCAAAGAGAATACTGCCCAGATTTGAATGCGCAATGTGTATTTGTCAGAGGAAGGTACATTTGAATAACACATCCCTTGTTTGGGAGTGAATAAAACTTGAGGATAATGAAATATGAGTGTGTTGTGATTTCAGAATTATTTTCTTCTATCAGCTCTCTTCAGATATGATAACAGAGAGCTATTGTGGTATGAGCATCACTGTGTTCTTCTGGTTATCTTTGTTTTTTCCCATGTACGCTCTAATTTTTATTTTGTTAATAAATGTTGTGATAGCGCATTGTTATAAACAGAGAAAAACTGTCTGGGTGCAGCAAAGCAGATGTTGCGTTCACGAGCATCATGAGAAATTGAATATTCATTGCTAGAAGAACCGGGCTAGCTTCTGATCTCATGTCTCTGCAAATCCGATGGAACTGCGCTGAAGCCAATGGAGTTGCTCAAGATTTACACTGACATGAGTTCAGAATCTGTTCCCCGGGCTGCCATTGTTGTAATGGAAATATGCAGAGTTGTTTGGAAAAGCAATACATTGCTGCGAGATGAGCTGATGAATTGGGTATTAATGAAGAGAAGAGAAATTCATTGAACAAGCTCATGCATGCTTCATCTAGAACCTGACATTTTGAGATGCTTATGTCAGAGATCTATTCCTCTGGTGACAATCACATGTATGCAAGCTGCTGCTTTATTACATTACCTTTATTCCTGTGGAATTTCTCTACCACATTCCTGTTTATGCCTATTTAAGACCCAGGGCAAGGAGGTTAGTAGATTGCTAGGAATCTATTTTACTTGGGGGGGGAGGGAGGTTTCTATTTCTTTGTGTGCATAACATATTAACTTAAGAAAGTGTTGATACACAAGGCTCAGTGGCTTATCATTGCTAGGTACCTTAAAATCCCACATGTGGCACAGCACATAATTCAAACCCCTGATCTTCCTGTTTCATCACTCATTATAAGCGAGCTATCTGATCAGGTGTTATATTGTATTGTCATTGGATCAGATTCATGTATGATCTCGGCCTATAGAAAGTGTTATAGGATTTTCAGCAGTCTTTTAGCCTCTTGGAACAACAGAAACCTTTCTGTTTTCAAATTGGACCATATGCTGTATAATGTTTTTTCCCAATTACATGCGGAATAAAGAGGAAAGGGGGTTACATTTCCTATGTTTGCTGCTAAAGACTGTGGAAGAGACTCTGTTTGGGAGCGGTGGGCAAAACATGGTATGTTCTGGAGGGCTGTATAGAATCACAGAAACTAGAACTGGAAGGGACCTCAAGAGGTCATCACGTCCAGTCCCCTGCCCTCACGGCAGGACCAAGCACTTCTAGATCATCCCTGACAGGTGTCTGTCTAACCTGCTCTTAAATACACCAGTGTTGGAGATTCTACTACCCCCCTAGGTAATTTATTCCAGTGTTTAACCACTCTGACAGTTAGGAAGGTTTTCCTAATGTCCAACCTAAACCTCCCTTGCTGCAATTTGAGCCCATTGCTTCTTGTCCTATTCTCAGAGGCCAAGGAGAACGATTTTTCTCCCTCCTGTAGATAAACAGTATCAAATACCAAAGTATTCCTAAATAAATAGGTCCCGGGAACATGGTGGAGAGTTTAAAAAGGGAAGCTTTATGAATTTTGATGGGCAGTTTGTCTGATGAACAGCAGATGGCAGGGAGAAAGCACAGAGGAGTCTGAGAGAAAAGGGGTCAAGAGAGTGGTGTCACTGGGAGAAAGAAGATGGAAAGTTGACAGCTTGGGTGGGGCTAACTCAGGGATGGGCAATAAGTGGCCTGTGGGTTGGACCTGGATCACCAAGGTTAGGTCCTGGTGGGCCGCTAGACATTTTATTTCCCGGCGTGTCTGCAGCTCCTGTTGGCTGTTCCTGGCCAACAGGAGCTGCGAGCAGGTAAATAAACCATCTGGCAGTCCACCAGGGGCTAACCTTGGTGAACTGCATCCAGCCCGTGGACCACTTATTACCCACCCTTGGGCTAACTGGTGAAGGGCCTTAAAGGCAAAGTACTAGGGACTGATGCATTGGAGGAGAAGCCAATGGAAAACTGCAAAGAGAAGAGCAATGTCTGCTCTGACCATGGTGTCTGGAGTTAGATAAGATGAGCCAAGTCCATATACAAGCCAATTATCAATAATCCTCTTTTCTCCCTTTTTATTTTCACTGATTCCTACTTTATCCTCTGCAACCAGTTTGCATCATTGCCTTGTCCAGGACGTGGCACTACTTAGATACCTTTGCCATTGAATTCATGATAAAAAAAATTAATTTTGGGAATGATTTAACAAATAATCGAATCCCTACAATCTGGACTTCAGGTCATGTGATCTGTTGAGTTTGGGATTTAGTTTGCAGCCTTATTCTTTGCAGAATGTCTCAAACCACAGGCTGACACTAAATCAGAGGGTAGATTTTCTGAGCTGAGTGTTTGAGATGCATAACTTGGAACCTTCACTGAATGCCTGATTTGACTTGCAGATTCTCAGAGTGCCTGAGCAGGCATGCAGGCTGATCACGTTCGAGTGTGTACTTGATGGGCCATGCCTTCCAAAAGAGCACTGGCAAGAAGCAGAAATGGACCACAAAGAACATGACTTGAGGCAGGAGCAGCTACTGATGGGCCTGGCCTCTCTCTCCTGCCCCCATGTCCGGTTCAGCTTTGAAAATGTGAGGCAAAATCCTGTTCTTGCTAACCTGCCCTGTGGAAAGAGCAGGGCACAACAATAGCAGCTGAGCAGAAGGTCCAGGAGACATTCAAATCATACTGCATCTTAGCCAGTCCTCCAGCTAGCTTGCAAGGGAACAGTAAATAGGAACACTGCCCAGCTACGATATGAGTGTGGCTGCCTCCTGCACCCTGATAACACAGAGGCACATGCTTGCACGGCAGGACCTGGGCTATGCTTACTGCTTTTCCAGATCATGGTGTTGTCTGTGCAGTGTGTGCCAAAGATCAATAAAACCGCTGTGAAAATTGAGTTTGGAATTAATAGGCAGCAGATTTAAAACAAACACAAGGAAGTGTTTCTTCACACAGCGCACAGTCAGCCTGTGGAACTCCTTGCCAGAGGATGTTGTGGAAACCAAGATTTTAACAGGGTTCAAAAAAGAACTAGATAAATTCCTGGAGGATAGGTCCCTCAATGGCTATTAGCCAGGATGGGTAGGAATGGTGTCCCTAGCCTCTGTTTGCCAGAAGCTGGGAATGGGTGACAGAGGAGGGATCACTTGATGATTCCCTGTTCTGTTCATTCCCTCTGAAGCACCTGACTTTGGCCACTGTTGGAAGACAAGACACGGGGCTAGATGGGCCTTTGGTCTGACCCAGTAGGTCCGTTCTTATGTAAAGGGAGAGTGACCAACTGCCTGATGGGATAAGCTACCATGGATTCTGCCTTGGTTGGAGGGGTTTCCATTTGCTGCCATCTTCTTCAAGGCGTGGTATGGCTCTCTCACCTTTCTCTGTCGCGTTACCTAGCTGCATGGAATATCTTTGGCTGTTCTCTCTGCCTTAAGGACTTCTTTGGCGCCCGTTACCATACCAAAGTGCCCCTCAGAACCTCACAGCCTTTAATGTATTTCTCCTCACAACACCCCAACGAGCTGGGGAGACTCATTTTATAGGTGAGGTGTGGGTGCAAAGAAAGACGAAACGACTTGCCTGAGGTCACCCTGGAAGCTTGTGGCGGGGCCAAGAACTGAATCTGGGGCTCCCCAGACTGTACTTTTTCTTTTTTAAGCACCGTATCTCGCTTCTTTTATCTCCTCCACGTGGGTCAGTGGCTAAGAGCGTCTTAGTGTGCTGAGCATTCTGCCTCATTTCCGTGGCATCGGGCCGCATGACCGTTGTTGGCTGATGCGCAGTGTGAGCAGGGGCGGCCTGTGAGCCTAGGCAGACTAGGTGGTCGCCTAGGGCGCCGCCGGCCCGGGGCGCCCGATGATGACGTCATGGGGCGCCGGGGCACCTGATTATTACATCACGGCCATTGACGCCCGTGCAGGCAGGGGCACCGATTGCACCTTCCGCCTGGGGCGCCAGCTGCCGCAGCTGGCCTCGGGCCGCTCCTGAGTGTGAGGAATCTGCGTGCGTGTCAACGCTACTCACATCTACGGGCTTTAGCCTCTTCGGGGCACCTGGTAAAGCAACCAAATGAGCACTCGATTATGAATGGCAGAAGGGTTTTAGAGGACACAACGGCTTCTGCTCCACGGAACTGACATTTCACCATCAGCGGCATCAGACGTTCTCCCTCCTTGTTTCCTTTGGGTCGATGTCTTGGCTGCTGAATTGATGTTGCCTGATTTTGGCTCACAGAGTTCAGGTTGGACCTCCCTCGTCCAGCACTCTCGGGACCTGACTGGTCCTAGAGGAGGGATTTGGCTGGACCAGGGGAGGTCATTTCTGGCCCTCCGGCCACTGCCCCACCCTTAGCCTGGCTCTGCTCCTGGCCTTGCCTCCCGGACAGCTCCCCACCTGCCACCAGCCCTGCTGCCCTGCCCTGCCCATGGTTCCACTGCTAGGGCTCCTGGTCCCACCAGTCCTCCTGTGGCAGCCTGTGGTCCTGCCACCAGGGCTCCTGGTCCCACCACAGCAGACCACTGCCTTGCCACCAGGGCTCCTGGCCCTGCCATGGCAGACTACTGCTCCACTGGAGGTCACTGGCATTGCAGCCAGACTCCTGCAGCAGGGCTTCCAGCTGCTGGTTCCCCTGCAGCCAGCCTGGCTGGGTTCCCACCCACTCAGGGCTCCTGCCTCTGACCCTCTGCCTCAGGACTGTCTGATTCAGAAATATTCATCATCCTGCCGGACCCAGAGGCTACGTCTACACTCGGCTATTTAAATTGCAGACATGGCATCTACAAAGGAGATATGCACTAAGTTAGAGCTGACTCACTGGACCAAGCCTCCCGAGTGGCCTTTCCCTGGTATGGCCTGCCCACCAAAGAAGAATGAAGACACAGACTTGATCTCTGGTGCTGGTATCACTGGCTGGTCTGCCCCCTAGCTCTCAGCATTTGGGTTTGGCCCTGATGCCACGGGAGCTCCTTACCTCTTCAGGTGGGCCCATTGCAGTCTGTAACCATACCAGGATGCTCAAGGCTTCACACCTATTCCTAGATCCAGCTTTAGAATCTGTAGGGCCATTTTTTTCTCTAACATAACTCAACTGAGTTCAAACAATTTGCATTAAAGTGGAATTGGGTACCTCCTGAACAAAATACAACTAGATGATAGGACATCCCATTGGTTGGAGACAGGACTTTGAATATGTGTGCGCCTTCCAGTTTGCCTCAGATGATCCCCAGTGCTTGTTTTGAGTGTAAGGTCTCTCTGTTTAGGTCTCTCTGGTTACTGCTGAAATTTCTTGGTACCCCAAGTGTTTGATTTCAGTATTCCCCAGCCTAGTCCTGACTGAGGCTTTGCAAGAATGTGTCCGACTTTTCATCTTCATTTCCACCAAACCAGAAACCAAATAAATACCCTTCTGTCTCCAGATCTCTTCGCCTCCTTTTCCCACATGGCCTTGATCAAATTGGTGCCTTTTGCCTTTTAGCCCATAGCTTTTCATACCAGCATGTTGGGATGAATTGGGGTTGCACCCAGGGCCTATGACATTTTTGTGAAGCTGGCTGATTAGGAACTAAGCCAACTTTTCCAGACTTTTGTCCCCCTTTCAAGAGTTGGATTTGTCTTGTGTACCCCCAAGTTTCACCATACTTGAAAGCTACCAGCTTACAAAATCAGACATACAATCGTGTCACAGCATACAGTTGTTGAAAAATTGCTGACTCTCGTTTTTACGACAATCTAAACACTGTGCTTACGTGTTAATGTATGGTATAGAGCAGTATAAATAAGTAATTGTCTGTATGAAATTGTAGTTTGTACTGACTCTGCTAGTGCTTGTTATAAAAGTAGGCAAATATCTAGATGAGTTGATGTATCCTCCCCGGAAGACCTCTCGCCCCAGGAGTACGTACACCCCTGGCTGAGAACCACTTGGATTGTTAAACAGTATTTTTCTCTGATCAGAAATAAAGTAGAAGCCATAGTTTTGCTGGTTGTGGGTCACACCTTCAGCCAGTGTAAATCCACATTATGAGATTTAGGCTGGACATTAAGAAAAACTTCCTACCTGCCAGGGTGGTTAAACACTGGAATAAATTGCCTAGGGAGGTTGTAGAATCTCCATCGTTGGAGATATTTAAGAGTAGGTTGGATAGACATCTACCAGGGAGGGTCTAGATGGTGCTTGGTCCTGCCGTGAGGGCAGGGGACTGGACTTGATGATCTCTCAAGGTCCCTTCCAGTTCTAGTGTTCTGTGATTCTATGACTGGAAGTCAGTGAAGTGACACTGATCTATGCCACATGAAGACTTGGGCCTGGGTCATTAGTGGCAAAAGCATTTACCAAAGGTACAGTATAAATCACCTTGTTTCATCTGAGTCATTAGAATTTCTGCTTTTCAGACTAGAGCATTGGCCCCTTTAGGGCTTGTCCAGGCCCACCAATGGAGGGGGAGCAAAGAGGGCAACTGGCCCAGAGCCCACAGCTGCTGGCCGCTGCTGCAATGGCTACTGTGACAGCATCAGCAGCATCTGGAACCTGGAACCTTTAAATTGCTGCTGGAGCGCCATACAGCACACTCTGGGCAGCCCTGAGAGCTTGCTGGGAAAGGTGTAGCACTGTCTTGGCTTCATTAAGGGCTGCCTAGCCCCCGCCCCCACCCCTGCCCCTTCCATCCAAAACACAGGGCAGAGCCCCCCACCACCTTGGCCAGGGGCCTGGGAAGGCAGTTGGCCCTGCTGGGCTAGTGTACACAAGAATGTGGTGCTCTTACTCTGAAATAGCAATGCCCGCACACTAAATTATTCAGGAGACTAACTCCCTGTAAAGAGACACCCTGACTCACAGGATTTTATTATTCCACATTTGTTTATTTTGGTGTGATGGTTAGTGTTCACCTAACTGTGTCTGTAGAAAGGGTTCTCCATGGTCATTGTATTCTTTGGCTCCTGAGTCTTGACTATCTTTAAATTGTTGTCCGTGACTCTACTTGCTAATAAAACAGCTCTGTTGACAAAGGAGTCTTATCTTTGCTCAGGAAAGCGCCGCGCCGCTGAAATATTAAGAAGCAATAAGAAGGAAACAGAAAGTAGCTTTAATTTATTGCTTTGTTCTATGTCCATAGTGCCCACCGAACGTTGATTTCAACGGTGCTGTCATCCCCAGATCATTCAAAATACTTTTGTACCCTCCTTCCTTGGGCTTGTTGATCACTGTGTTGCTGTATAATAGAACAGTACATTGGGAAGTTAATCTTTTCTTTTTCCTTCTGACTGAACATTTTCTTTCACGCAGTGAAAATGCTGAGCCACAGAGATAATCGTTGTGTCATTCCCTTTGCAGATTGTGATCCCTTTCTTCAGCCTATTGATCAAAGACATTTACTTTTTGAACGAGGGATGTGCTAATCGCCTTCCGAATGGGCACGTCAACTTTGAAGTAAGATCTACAAATGTCTTTATCTACTCCGTCCTGATAGCACATATTGCAGCGTGATGCCACAAAGACTGGCTTCTACAAGAGGGGTGACCCTCCTGGTTGTCAAAGCAATCCCAGTTCCCTTAAAAAGAAATCAAATAGAGAGAGAGAAATATTCTAGTCAGAGATTTAAAAAAAAAAACAACCACCAGGAGTTTCTAATGCCAAATGAGTGGCAAATCATAAATTTTGTCCTATAGATTCATTGGCTTAAATACAGAAGCAAAAGAGGCTCCTCTTTTGGGTAGCCAACCTTTCAGGAATACATCCAACCAAAATTGGCAACCCTACACTTTATAGGAAGGCCTGGGAGTCAGTGTTCCCTGTAACTTTTCCATCTATGTGCAGATTAAAATTTTTATGTACACCAAGGTGTATGCAGATGTGCACCCCCTGTAGAAACACATGCTGCTGGCTGCTTCCGGCTGTGGGCACTCTGCTAATCAGCTGGGTGGCATTTGAATCTCTCTTGGGCAACTGCCCAAGCACCCAGCTTACAGGGAACACTGCTGGGAGTAGGAAGAGAAACTTTTATTTGTGTGGACTTTTATTGGACTTTAAATTGGTGTATAGAGTTTTATTTGGAGTTGATTTTATGTTAATGAACCCAGACCTAAGGAGGGTTGGTTTTGCCACAAAAAAAGCCTGTGGAGAATATAGTTAAGGGAGGGGGAAACTGAGGCAGTGGGCCTCAACACAACCTCAGACCACAAAGGGGTACGTAGGAGGCAGTTACCCCGCAGTTATGATGCGATCAACCAATTGCAAGCATTAGATAAATAAGACTACAGCTTGAACTATATAAGGCCTTATTTATACAGTCACCATGTTTATCAGGTAAATCATATGCCGTCTGGCCTGGGAATTAAAAATTGTGATCTGCTTGAAGCCTTTATTGATTACACTACAGGAGAGTTTGTGTTAACCACCATTACACACAGCAGAAAGACGTGTGTCCTCTCCATAGGCCAGCCATGCAATGGTAATAGTCACAAAGAGTTGAGAGAGAGGGTGGGTAAGGGTATGTCTACACTGCCACCCTAGTTCGAACTAGGGTGGCTAATGTAGGCATTCGAACTTGCAAATGAAGCCCGGGATTTAAATATCCCGGGCTTTATTTGCATGTTCCCGGGCGCCGCCATTTTTAAATGCCCGTAGTTCGAACTACCTGCCCACGGCTACACGCGGCACGGACTAGGTAGTTCGAATTAAAGCTCCTAATTCGAACTACCGTTATTCCTCCTGCAAGGAGGTTTAATGGTAGTTCGAATTAGGAGCTTTAATTCAAACTACCTAGTCTGTGCCGCGTGTAGCCGCGGGCAGGTAGTTCGAACTACGGGGCATTTAAAAATGGCGGCGCCCGGGAACATGCAAATGAAGCCCGGGATATTTAAATCCCGGGCTTCATTTGCAAGTTCGAATGCCTACATTAGCCACCCTAGTTCGAACTAGGGTGGCAGTGTAGACATACCCTAAGGAACTTGCAGTATCACAGCTAAATGCAAGGTAGACCAGATTATTCAGTGTAAGCAGTTTTAACACATACTGTAAGGGACCATTCAAGGCAGAGGGACCCATAACACCTCTGCCATCTTTAAAAAAAAAAAAAAAAAAAGCGGGGGAGAGGTAAGTTGTAGTAAGCCTTAAACCCAGCGTCTCTGCTCAGTCCATTTTGCTGTGACACTGAGGCAATGTCTATACTTACCAAGCTGGAGATTGATCTTCTGGCATTCAGTTTATTGGGACTAGTAAGGACCCACTAAATCGAATGCTGAGAGCATCCCCAGTCAGCACCAGTACTTTTCAATTTGCAAGGAGTAAGGGAAGTTGATGGGAGCATTTGCTCCTGTCGACCTCCCACTGTGGAGATGGCGCCAAGCTTGGCTTAAAATACGTTGACTCCAGCTACATTATTTATTTTAAGGTGGCTTTTGGTCTAGTATAGACCTGGCCATAGAGTTCCTTTCCCTGACTTGAAGAAGAGCTCTGTGTGGCTGGAAAGTTTGTCTCTCCCACCAACAGAAGTTGGTCCAGTGAAAGATATTACCTCGCTCACCTTGTCTTTCTGATATCCTGAGACTAACGCAGCTACAATGGCACTGCCTATAAATACAACGAGTAGTCCTGTGGCACCTTAGAGACTAACAAAAATATATATAATATCATGAGCTTTCGTGGGCAAAACCCACTTCATCAGAGGAGATGCCACCTCATCTGAGGAAGTGGGTTTTACCCACAAAAGCTCATGATAATATATATTTTTGCTAGTCTCTAAGGTGCCACAGGTCTACTCGTTGTTTTTAAAGTTACAGACTAACCTGGCCATCTTCTGACACCGCCTATAAATAGTTGAGCAATTCTGAGTCCATACACTAGAGGGTGGTTTTGTACTCATGTGACAGGATGCTGAATGCAATGTGGATGCCTTCGACTTGTTAACAATGCGCTATGCATCACCCTTCTGTATTCTTCAGCTTCTGTGAAAATGCAGACATGAAGCAGCTTCAGTAGATTTACCCTTGTATAAATGAGAAAAAAAATTGCTCCCTCCACTCGTGTGCTTTCTGAATCTCATCAGAAAACTTCTTTTCTCTTTTGCTTGTTTCCCTTAAGTTTCTGCCTCTCTTTGAGGCCTTGGGGCGGAAGGCTTTCACCATATAGTGAGCCAAGCATGTTGCTTGTTGTGTTGTGTTGTGATGTTATGTAAGTTAGAGTCTGAGAGGAAGGGGCCATTTATCTTCACTGCAAGCTAGGGGTGTGAGTCTCTGCTCACAAACACAGTAGTCCGTGAAAGCTAGTGCAAAGTATAAATAGTAGCATAGGCTGTGGTAGCAAGACTAAGCTGTGCTGCATGCATGTGCACCGCTTTCAGAAGTGTTTGTATTTGCCACAGCGAAGCCTTGCCATTCCTGATACCGGCCATGCCTTGTACGTTTGCTGGCTTTCGTTGAGCATCATCTGCAAAGATGTGAATATGAGCAAGGGGTTACCCTTCTAGCTTGCAGTGTAAACGTAGAGAACACCTTAAGCATCCTTGTGCTTTGGCAGAACAGGTTTGAGCAGGTCTAAGGATTAAAAAGGGTGTTGTACCAATAAAAGCAAGCAGGATCTTATGAGGGGGATAAGGCAAAAAGCCACATTTATTGTAAAGATAATAATAAAGAATAAAGAAAAGATAGAAGCAAACAACGTTGTTTAACTACTTATTCCTATCACCACTTAACCCATATACACATATATATAAACATTCATTCAATCATTCATCCATTCAATCAGGTTCTGTGTAGTTGTTACAGTTGCCAGCCTGGAAGTTGCTTGTGACAGAGTACTGGCCAGGTATTCTGTACACAAGTGATGGTAGTGGGGAGCGAAGTCCTGATCAGATGCGCATCTGAAGCTCCTGGTGGGCTGGCAGCAGAACCTTGGACTCTGACTCCATAGTCTTTTGGTCCAGTCTTTATAGGAATTTCTTCCTATGCCAGTCTATGGGAATTGCTGCGTCATGCTGATGTCTACAGGGTGGCTGCCAGGTGCTCGTCAGTGATCTCATAGGGTGGACCTCCAGTCTCCAGTTTTTCTCCACTTGACACCTTTTGGTTGCACTGGCACCTGACGCCTTCTTCAGCCCTTTGATACCATATTCTCAGGCTGGCACCTCTCAAACCATTCATTCATTGTCCAAGCACTCTCTCTCTTACATACATTCCCTAATTAATGTTTCACATACAGTATTTTGTATAATAATAATTTTACATATACAAGAGTTGTAGTTACAAACAGTTACAAAAGTTTCTGGGTGGCATTTCTTAAAACATTCTCTCTGAGTGCTGAGTTAGTTACTGTTATAGTTAAAATGTTTCACTTTGCGATTAGGGTTAATTGGTTCACAATGCTTTGAAGAGAACAGGCATCAATTGTGTAACAATGCCCTTAATCAATTATAGGGCTTGGCTCCCAGAGCAGAGTTAGTGGCTTGACAAGCAGCCACTTGCAAAAGTTTGAGTGTGCCCTGGGACACAGAGAGGGGAGCTGTTTCTGGCTACATAGTATTATATTCTTAACAAATTATATTCTAGAGGGGCAATAATTATAAATCTAAACATTTAACAATCTTAACAAATAATAATAATAAACCTAAACACTTATCAAGCTTGATAACACTAAATCTAAACACTTTAACAAGAATAAATCTAAACACTTACATGCTTCTTCTACTTGGGGAATCATTTTTAATACTTTAATATGTTATCCCTACAAGGGGGCTTTTGTTAGGCTAAGGCTACACTGGTGCTGTACTGTGCTGTTCCTTTCTGGATCAGGGGTGTGAAAAATCACATACCCCCAAAGAGCAGCGGTTACAGCACTAAAAAGAGCCAGTGTACACTGGCTACAGTGCTGGGAGCCACACTGCCAGTGCTGTTTGCAACTCCCCTCGTGGAGATGGTTTACACAGAGCGCTGGGAGAGTTCTCTGGGGCCACACTTTCAATTTAAAGCGCTGTCGCGAATGCACTTTAAGCTTTTAAATGTAGACAAAGCCTTAGACTGGGAGGTCTGATTTACGTTGTCACACGCCACTTTTGATACAGTGCCTTTGTCATTTCTACCATCAGATTCTATTGCTTACTGCTTTATATGATCTATTCCTGTAAAGCATTTTGTACAAAGCTGCTTTCTAAATTCTGAGATGTAATAAACTTCGGACAAATCCCAGAATGGCCCTGAGTTTTATGCTGTCCATTCTGGAGCAAACTCTCTGTATAGAAACTGTAAATTGTTTATGGATACATTTCTACTTAATGATAATGCAGGATTTCATGTCGTGACAGAATGTAGGGTGTCCCAAGCCGGCTTTTTCCCCTTTCAGCACAGCATGGAAACCCAGGGGAAGGCTTATTGAGAAAATGCTCCATTCTAAATGTCATGATGTTCCTTTGCAAATGCATATCCATGCAGTTTGCATATGGGATTCTGCAGCCTCTGCACACATGTGACCCTTTTGGTACTATGATGTTCTTATACTAAATGGACTTTTATAACATTTGCAGAAATTCCTGGAACTGGCTAAGCAAGTAGGAGAGTTTATAACATGGAAGCAAGTGGAATGCCCTTTTGAGCAAGACCATAACATCATCCACTACTTGCACACAGCTCCCATCTTCACTGAGGATGGTAAGAAATCCCTATATATATTTTAATTGTTCAAAATAATATAAATGTGATTGTCTCGTCATCACCCCTGATAAAACCCTGATCTGTGATGTCTCATTTTGACCACTACAAGATGCTCCTTTCTGGCTTTCCTGCCACTTAATTTGCTCATCATCACTCTATCCTGGGTGATACTGTGAAACCTAAGTCATTGTTGGATCAATTCTCCCCCATGTGTCCGCCAGGCATCCTGTAGTACGTGGTGGAATGAGCCCATGTAGTCACATCAGGGACTATCATGAATGTCGATCGTCCTCTAAGACAAAGCCGTTCTGGGACTGATGTCAGAGCCACCTTTCCCTGCCGACCACTAATTTCACTTCTCCAGCCAGTTCTCCAGAGTCCCAGCTTGTGGGAGTCCAACTTGTGTCCCTCACACCAATGAGGAAACACTTTATTTTATTTAAAGTATTTAAGAAAAATCTTCTATATAATTACTTTAAAATATGATCAAATTCCTGTTCAGAAATTAGTCCCCATCCCATCTCCCCCCCTTACCTGCTCCAATTTGAGATCAAGCTTGTCACGCTGTTTCATTTCATACAGGATTATTTCAGTCGCATCCTGTTGCATCATGTCAGACGTATCAAGTGACAGTCTCTCAAACTCGGCTGGATTTGGGGTTATTTGTCCCTTGGATTCTATGGGCAGATTTCTACAACCATCCAAGTTAATCACCCCAGACAGTTGTTACTTCAGAGGCCACATCAGAAGTCAAAATACGCAAGGAAAATTAAGCTCAAATCTCATGAGGCATGACTGCCAAAAAGGAATAATTAATGTGATTAAAGCAATATGTATGGAAAGGAGATGGCTTGGGGGCTTCAGTGGTACTATATGCAGGAGAGGGGTTGTAGATATCCCAGAAGGGCTGTTTTCAGGCTGCATGGTGACTTCAACTCCCTAATTGCTTGCAGACCCTCTGCCCCACATAAAGGGTCATATTCCTGCTGTCTTCATTAGATACCCTCAATAGAAGCCAGGCATACAGCTCTAGTGCCAAAGGTAAAGTGCATTCCAAAAAGACCCGCCATGAGTAAAAGAGAGACAACGCTGACCCGTCAAATAAAACAAATAAACTCTGCATGACACAATACAGAGCAATATTACTCTTGAACATATTAAAGCATTATTGAATTACATCACAGAATAAAATACAGAGGTGACTGTTACAGAATAAAGCATAACTAAACAGTGTAATGTCAAAATGCCCATGAATGCAAATTATGGCCTACTTATAGAAGTTCATAAAGCAAGCTCAATGGTAATTCACCCAGAGTGCAATAGGCTCATACAGATGGAATCTTTAATGTGGACCTTTACTTTTGCACTATAAAATGCATCCTGCAGTTCGAGCTATTAACTTAGACCAGTTTATATGACTATATATGTCATGAGGGTGTCATTTCTGCATTGTGGTTTTTTTCACTCTGGCTGCTGTACAATCATTCTGACCTAAGGGTATGTCTACACTAGCCCCCTAGTTCAAACTAGGGAGGCTAATGTAGGCATTCGAACTTGCAAATGAAGCCCGGGATTTAAATATCCCGGGCTTCATTTGCATGTTCCCGGGCGCCGCCAGTGGAACGAGGTGTACTGGTAGTTTGAATTAGAGATCCTAATTCGAACTACTTACTCCGTGCTGCGTGTAGCCGCAGGCACGGAGTTCGGACTAGGGGACATTTAAAAATGGCGGCGCCCGGGAACATGCAAATGAAGCCCGGGATATTTAAATCCCAGGCTTCATTTGCAAGTTCGAATGCCTGCATTAGCCTCCCTAGTTCGAACTAGGGGGCTAGTGTAGACATACCCTAATATATTTGTTTAACTTGCCTTGTCTTTTAAGGAACTAGTAGAGGATGCAGATGAACATGGGGCGAGGGGGGGGGGCAGTATTACATTCAGTGTTAAATGATGTGAACTTAATGTAGAAGCCTGGGAAATTCTCTTCAGCTGTCAAACCTTGATTAATTTAACTTTTTTGGAAAGCATTGTGGGCAGGTTTTCAAAGGCATAAATGGGGTTTTAGCAGCACGATTTTCAATGAGAGTTAGGCACTTCACCTCCCTTGGATTTTTAAAAACATTTTTTGCTTATTGTGTGGTACAGTAGTGACACTGGATGAGGAAAATAGCATGTACCAGCAAAACTTACAGAAACAACTATAGTTTGGAATGGTGAAGGGATTTGGGGTTCCTGATGTTGTTTGAACACATTTTTTATTAGGTTTGTATCTGGCTTCCTATGAAAGTGAAAGCCCAGAGAACCAAATTGAAAAAGAAAGATGGAAATCCTTGAGGTAAGAGTTCATTTTATAAAATTATAATTACAATACATGTACTACATTGATAGTCAAGAATTAAACTAGCTGGGCCTGAAGTTTAAAACTTTCTTAATAAAACTGTCATCAAATAATGTGTATTGTTGATTGTGTTTGAAGATGTTCTCAGCTTAAGGGTGTAGTCTGCAAAGCTACAGACTGACAAAATAATAGTCCTAATATAAATTTTACATTGTAAATATAAAGCACCCAGTTCTCATTTACACTAGTGTGTCTGTGTGAAGGTGCCTGGAAGTGGATGTAAAACAGTGCCAGAGTGTCATTTATATCTACTTTAAGGCTCCTTTATGCTGCCGGACCAATGTAAATAGGCTGTAGATTAAAACAAAGCCTCACAAATAATTCAGGATGAACCCAAACCAAAAAGCACTGGGTATGCACATTTCTTTGTTTTATCTTCATCATTATAATGTTTCAAATTTGCAGGTCTACTATTTTAGGAAAGACTTGAAGACTGAGTTTATTGCAATATGACCAGAAAAAAAACAGCAAAAATATTTTGCACTACTGCGTCCAAAGATGCCTATTTGGGATTTAGTCTCTTTCTTTTTCTTCCTTTTTATTTTTGGACTGCTTAATGTGATGAACTGGATTCATCCATTGAAATTAACAGAACTGACTGACCATATGCAAAAGTATGCTTTTCAAATTACTCAAGAGAGGAAGGACAACAGATTATTTGTGGCCATACCAAAACTATGTCAGTATCGCTGTAACCTGGCCTTAGAAGGAAACAAAACAAGAGCAAGGAGAGTCATGGTGCTGCAACAGAGAATGGTCTTCACTGGAGAACTAAAGACACAATGTGCACATTGCAGAAGCAAGTGTTTCAAACAGCAGCTTGCTAAATCCTGAGTACAGTATTGTGAAAACAAATTGTGTCAAGCGGAACAGCAATCTGGTTAATTGCTAAGGAGGAAAAGAAGGATTTTATTTTACATCAGCAGTCTTCAGCCTTGTTGAACAATGCACTGACTTCAGCAGAGACAAGCTGCCAGTGGATAAAAATGTGTGTATGCTACATCAGCATGAAAAATCATGCAGACCCCACGAATTTTTACATAGAGTGATGTGAACTGTGAACATTGGTTATTTCTTCTTTCTCTGGTTCTTGCCCTTCTTACTGTGAATCTTGGCAGACTTTTCTCTGGGGTGTGAATGAAAAATTAGACAAAACAAAGATGTCTTGCGCACACTGAAAGCTCTGGGAAGCAAATGGCTCAGAGTCTGACTCACCTCTATTTAAAGTATGTAATTTACTCTAATTCTATTGATGCTGATGAGAGAGGTGTTTTTAAGGCACTTTACCTCACTGACAAGTGCTAAAAGGTGGTTGTGTGAGGAAAAACTCATCAGGTTAGAATTGATTTTGTTTTGACTTCTCACTTTAGCTTTGGTTCCAGTGCACCATGATATTGGAATACAGGGAATGGGGGAGGGGAGGAGGAGGAAGAGCTGCCTAGATTTGTGGACTCAACAGTGCATTTGAGAAATGAAGAGTTTTCATTCTACGTACAAATGCATTAAAGTAAAGACGTAGCAACATCCCATTTTTATTCTGACTTTTTATGTGCTGATCCATGCTCACCACTTTGCTTCCAGGGAGATGATATGCTATTCGGAGTAGAGACTGCATCTTTATGTTTGCAGAAATCAGGATGCTACTGTAATATAAACATCAAGGGCATGTCTACACTACACAGAAGATCGATGCTGCTATGGTCGATCTTCCAGGGTTCGATTTAGTAGGTGCAGTATAGATCAAACTCAAAGGGGAACCTTGTCGGCACCGGTACTCCTGCTCCTCACGAGGTGTATGGGAAGCCGATGTAAGCATTTGCGTAGTTGGAATTGCATATCTTACTTCAACTTTCTGATGTAGTGTAGACCAGGCCTAAATGACTAAAATGAATTGGGTTTATACCTGGTGCAAAATGGAGCACTAGCTAGATCAAAGCAAACTAGACGCCCTTACCTGATTTACTCCCATGAGCAAACCCATGATGCTGTTTGGAAGCATAAGAACTGTTCTTGTCTTTACAGTATGCAGGGGTCAGGCTTGAAAAAGAGACACCTACAAAAGCATAATAGAAATAAAAAATGCCACCTGATTCTGAACTCATTTAATTACAGGCTCAGTGTTGGCATTTTAGGTGTCCCACTCTTTTTTTTTTTTTTTTTTCCTGACCAACATAAAGGGCTCAGCTGTACATTGCAATCCATGGTAACTTTTCCTCAGTCAAGAGTGAAGAATCATATGCATAGCTTGTCAGAACCACTGCTGGGTTTAACCAAAAAAACCCAAGACTTATTAGAAACTTGGCTGTATGTTGTCTGGCTTTAGCCAGAAAGCAATACCCATTGCTCCCTCACCATAGTTACCTGTACCTGAACGTGTTGTTTCTGGGTGCTCCCTCATTGGGCTACCCTTGAAAACCACTTCAAAGCTTCATCTGGTACAGGGTACAACTGTCTGTGTGAATTGTTATCCATAGGGTACATATTGCATTTACTCCCATACCGCTATGCTGGCTTCAGGAGTGCAATTCAGAGTGTTGATTTTTATAAACTAAGCACCTGTAGAGTATTGGTCATGACCCCATCTAAGACACCACCACTGTTTTCATGTTCTGTCATGAAGTTAGACATTGGACGAATGGTCCTTTTCTTTACTGTATATATCTTTGTAACAGGCATATTACAGCTTCATTGTCTGAAACTGAAGCATCATTCGATCTGCTTTTCAAAGTGGGAATTATTGTTCATTCCTAAGTCAATAGGAAGTTATGATAGCTGAGATTCTATCTAACCCTCTAAAGGTAGGAGCTAAAAATATCATAATTGCACTTCTATGACACATTCCAAGAACTCCAGGGCTATGTCTACACTCGCGGCTTCTTGTGCAAGTATGGCCGTTCTTGCGCAAGAATCCGGCAGAGCATCCACACTGCCCGCCTGCTCTTGCGCAAGGAAATTTACAGTACAGCGTGGGAAGACAGGGCTTCTTGCACAACAGCTATGCTCTTTTCTAACAGGTGTAAGCCCTCTTGCGCAGGAGCTCTTGCGCAAGAGGGCAGTGTGGACGCTCGGCAGTGTGGACGCTCTCTTGTGCAAGAAAGCCCTATGGCGAAAATGGCCATCAGTGCTTTCTTGCTCAAGAGAGCGTCCACACTGCCATGGGTGCTCTTGTGCAAAAGCACAGCTTGCATATGGCAGTGTGGATGTTTTCTTGTGCAAGAGTTCTTGCATAAGAACTCTTGCGCAAGATGTTCTTGTGCAAGAAGCTGCCAGTGTAGACATAGCCAAAGAGTTTTCCCAAACCAGTTGAATTAAGTCTCAGGAGAACCCTGTGGGGATCAGTACTTGGGTAAAAAATTTTAAACCTGGTGCACCTAAGGTTCAGATGAAATGAATGGAGATGCCTATCTCCTAGAACTGGAAGGGACCTTGAAAGGTCATTGAGTCCAGTCCCCTGCCTTTACAGCAGGACCAAGTACCATCCCTGATAGATTTTTGCCCTAGATTGTCTCTTCAAGGATTGAGCTCACAGCCCTGGGTTTAGCAGGCCAATGCTCAAACCACTGAGCTATCCCTCCCCCCAAAAAGATATGGAAATATACCTATCTCATAGAACTGGAAGGGACCTTGAGTGGGTATCAAGTCCAGTCCCCTGCCCTCACAGCAGGGCCAAGTGCCATCCCTGACAGGTTTGCTCCCAATCCCTTAATAGCCCCCTCAAGGATTGAACTCACAAACCTGGCTTTAACAGGCTAGTGCTCAAACCACTGAGGTATCCCTCCCCCTGCTTGATGAAGGTATTTAGGCACCAAAAATGCTGATAGCTGCCTTGTGGTATTTTCAACAGAACCTGCCTAAATCTCATTTAAATTACTTGGAGATAGGCGGCTCGGTTCTTTTGAAAATCCCTTTTGGCACTTATTTGTATCTAGAGGCATATAAATACCTTTAAAAATCTGGCCCCTAAATGCATATGCAGGCACTTTTTTCAGTAGCCTGTTTTGCAGATGTGGAGCGCCCGGAGCTCTGATTATCTTCAGTGAACATTGAGGACAAGCAGACAGCAATGATTCCCATGAGGCACTGAGCACTTGTCAAAAGTTGTCCTTAAGGTTTGAGCCGAGAGATGCTGACTGCTTCCTGCAAGGTCACTTCTGTGGGAGATAAAGGCACTCAGCCACGTGAAAGCTTTCAAGATCCTGCCCTGATCTCATTAACGTGAATGGCAAAACTCCCATTGAGTGAAACAGGGGCAGACCCTAAATCTGTCAGTTACATCTGTGATTAATGTGTGGACCAACTAAGGGGCAGAATCCCAGAACAAAGGCGAGCATGATGGCCTTGCTTCATCCACGGGTTTAACATGTAAGAAGAATACAGCAACAAAAAATTCCATTGCCAGGTTGGGGGATGGTTCTCACTAAAGTTTTCTAATAATTGTACATCAATGATAAAAATAATACAAAGTTATCTCCAGTACTTTCCCTTTACTGGCAGGTGAAGAACTCTTCAGAACGAAAAGAAAGTGAGCTATGAGCACTAAGCACTCAGATATTACAAAACTAATAGCAACTGTCATGACTTTGAGGAGTCCTGTGGCACCCAAGTCTTTGCCCATAAAAACTTATGCCCAAATAAATCTGTTAGTCTTTTAGGTACCACTGGACGCCTCGTTGTTTTTGCAGACACAGACTAACATGGCTACTCCTCTGATACTTGTCATGACTTTCTAATTCCATTATTTTCAATAGATTTGCAATTGGGACAACTGCTTAGGCTGATTCTTTCTACAGTGAAGAACAAAGCAAGGCTAGATCTGTGTACTTCAGCAGTTTCTTTGTAGTGTAAAAAATGCCCAACCTAGGAAAATGTGGAAATATTAAACATGAGTATGACTTCTCTACTGCAACTGCAGTAATTTCTAAAAGAATAAACAAACAAAAATAGTTCATCTGGGTCTCTGCAAAGCAATTTTTATGGTAGCAGAAGCCATATTTTTACTTACTAAGGTCTCAGGCCTGCAATTAACAGAAAGCCATCAGTATGCCTCAGAAAAACTAATGGCAAACTGATGTATCAAAGTCAGTGGAATAAGAATGTTTAGCACTTTGTAAAAGATATTTAGACGTTGTCTACATTAACTCCTGCCGTTGATCTAATCTAATATACGCAACTTCAGCTGCGCAGAATACTTACTGCAGCATCTTTGGTGTGGTAAGGGTTGTGGCAGCTGCTCTCCCGTCAACTCTGGCTACTCTGCTCATCCTGATGAAGTACCAGATTCGAGGGGAGCACTTGACGATAGAGCAGACATGATACATCGATGTCTGGTGGATTGATCGCTGCAGCATTGATCCACTGCGTAGTGGAGACAAGCCGTTAGTCTCTCACAAGATCATGCCCTAAATTCGAAACCAACTTTGATCATGTTACCCAGCTTAAAAAATGGACAGTTGGTTGAATGTGGCAGTAAAGATGCGCTTCAAATAGAGAAGCAACTTAAAATGCAGAAATGTTGTTCCTCAAATTGAAAATATCTGCTGATAAGATAATCCCACATTTAAAATCAGTCCAATCTCTTACTGATCATTTGGAACCTTTATCATGTTTTTATTGTAAATATATTGTGTACTTTTTTAAAAACATGGGCACTGGTTTGCTCATGATTGTAAACTATTTGGAATGGGGCTCAGATTATTGCATATATAGGTTATTTGTCAGCAGAGATTGTGATATTTGTACTATTCGTATCACTATAAAAGGAGCACAGAATTATTATAAACTAGCCTTAGGATGACTTTGTTTTAAATTCATATAGGGCCTTATGTGCCAAGGGAAAACCTCCCATTCATTTTAATAGACTTTGGATCAGGCCTACAATTACTGACATTTTGCTGTTGAAAACATTGATAGAGATGAAATTATAATGGTGCCTGATTGTCAAAATTGGCCCTTATCTTGGGGCTACATGCTACCCTCTGTTACAGAGGTATACTTCTCATGTGTCAAAATTGGGCCTTTCAGTGAACTTTCATTGACTTCATTGGAGTTACAGAATATTAGACCAGGGCTGAAATTGGCCTGAGTTCATTTATAAAGCTGAGATCAGAATTTGGCCTTTGAATTTTAACAACTTTTTTCTCTATTCCAGCTGGCAGAAGCTATCAATATGTCTGTGGACTGTCTTTAATTGGAAGACAAAAACCTTTTGATTTTGAACTCAGATTGTTGTTGTATGACAGGTTAAGGAAAGAAGAGGGGAAAATTTAAAATATAATTGATCAATATTCATAGGTTTAAAACTAGACCAAAAGCTCTTCCTTGGTGCTTTGTATGGCTCTAATGCTGCTTTGGTTATGGACATGCTGCTTCACTGGCATCAGATGGAACCTCCCACACGCATTCAAGGGCAGAATTTGGTCCTAAGTATTTTGGGGGTCAAAAACAAAATGCTTTAGTAATCTGTTTCCTAAAATAAAGAGAAAAATTTAAGCCCAGCACTCATGAGTGACCCTACAATCAAAACTGCATGCTGAGCTTCAATAATCTGGAGTCTAGTCATCTCCTCCTCTGAGCAATGGGGCCCCAGCTCATATGGATCTGGGAAGGAGGGTGTGGAAAGGGTGCATGCTTTTGTAACACCGACAGGCGGAACCAGAGCTGGGACCTCTGGAGTTTAGTGCAGGAACCTCTACAGCTTGAGCTAAAAGCCCATTGACTCTCAACTAAGACTGTAGAACTCACTCATTCTTTCTCTCTGTAAGTGATCTAAGTGCCACTACAAGGGACAGTGAACCAGACCCAGTATGTGTGTGGGTTACATACTTCCCCTAGCTGAGGAAGCTCATCCCGAACTCCAGAGACATCCCAGATGAAATCCCAGAGGAGCCTCCACTTGTACCACCACAGGCAGAACCAAACCTCTGGAGCTTAGCAAATGAGCCTCTACAGCTTAATCTACAAGACAGCTGGCTCTCAGCTAAGGCTGTAGAGCTCACTCAGGCTAGATCTATGTTGGTGGAGAAAATCAATGCAAGATATGCAACTCCAGCTATGTGAATTGTGTAGCTGGAGTCCATGTACCTTGCATCAATCCCAGCTGGAAGGTCAACAGTAGAGTACGATGGGAGAGTGAGGATTACCAGTGCTGACAGAGGCACCCTCAGCGTTCAGTTTAGCAGGTCTTTACTAGACCCGCTAAAATGAACGCCAGAAGATCAATCGTCAGAGCGTTGATCCTCTGGTAAGTGAAGACCTGGCCTCATTCTTTCTCTCTGTAAGTGGTCTAAGTTTCACTACATGGGACAATAAACCACATCCAGAAGGTGGGTTACACTTGCTCCCCTACCTCTTCAAGCCCTTCCATCTGTGCATGAAAACTGGGCTTTCCAGGTCAGGAAGGGATGGGTTGGAAGTAACCAAATGGATGAGAACAACCCTTCCCTCTGGCTAATCCCAAACTCTTAATACTCAGTGAAAGGGACAAGCTCACTGCTATTAAATTATTGTAAGCTTTTAAAGATATGATTCGTACAAATGCACAATTAATATGTTCCCCTAGAAGGTAGTCTGTAAAAAACAGGGAAGTTAGTGTTATGATAATTATGGAAAACAATTCAGCATTCAGGCTTCAGAACACTAAGGGTACATGCCATGAACCTTAAAAAGTATTGAATCTGCACAGAATAGAAATCTGATTTAAGAGTTGTTGCACTTTTAGCAAGGTTTATGAAATGTGATAGCATCTGCTATTGCTGGCTCCTAAATGGACTCAAAACCATTACTCTACATTCCCAAAGTCTACCGAATTTTACAGGTGATATTTTCAAAACTCTGTTTTTATCCCTTTGCTAGACAACTCCCTGTGCAACTGTGCTTAGAAAACTGGAAACTATGTTGTGGTAGATATTTTTACAAAGCAAAAACCAAACTGGGCATTGAAAGAAATACAGTATTAAAGATGCAAGTATCTCCAGATCACCTAACACTGGTACTGAGTAGCTATGGGTTTTTTCTGTAATTTATTTTTATTTTTTTTAACCTAATCTCCTTCAAATTCAGGTCAAATAGGTATCCCAGTAGCACCTTTTGTTAAATAGGAGTTTTCAAGTTAATATTGACACTTTATTAACTGCACGGGCAGGCAACAGAAAGGTTACTTGAAAATGGCTTTTATGATTTTGTGACTGTACATAGATCTTACAAAATATTGCTGGTAATATGCATACTCTGCCCTGCATAAACATCACGAGAATAGCATGGTCATCAGTATGCTTAATACCTATCTGTGGAAAATGTCTTAACCTGCTTTTGTTATTATAGTATCCATCCCACTCTGATGCCTTTTTATACAATTGTAGTGAGATTGTTATGGACCCCTTTTGTCGATCATGTTCAAGCTAATTTACCTATGTACAGAATTTATATATTACAAACCTAATTTATACTGTGTTTTAACAGTTTGCCCGAACTGTCTCTGGTTCCTAAATTTTTTGTAATGTATGTGTCAAATAAAATAAATGAAATGTTGTTGGCCCAGCTGTTCAGTTTATTTTATTTTTATATATTCTTGGAGCAGATGCAGATAACTGTGGATCATCAAAACAAACCGCAAATTCTTGCTGCTTTCAGCCTCCCTCTAAATCAGGGGTGGGCAAATACCAGCTTGTGGGCTGGATCTGGTCCACGGGCCCCCACCTTCAAATTTGCCTGCTCCCCCGCAGGTATTGGGCGATCGCAGCTCTTGTTGGCCACGGATTGCCATTCCCGGCCAACGGAAGCAGTGGGAAGTGGTGTTTGCGTCCACACCAATTCCTGCTCCTCCCAGTGACCGGAATGGTATCCACAGCCAATGAGAACTGCAATCGCCTGATATCTGCACAAGGCATGGGTAAATACAGCATTTTATTGCCCACCCCTGCTCTAACTAGACAAACAAACCTGAGTGCACCAGCCAGTCTTCAACAGAAATGGGTAAATTAAGAAACATTTCCGAATCTCTGCTGTCTATCTGGGGTTTCCACTTCATTTTATTTTTGCTTGTGTAGATTTTTGCCAGGAGATTGCACTGTACATCACAATACAAGTGAAATGCTGATTGTCTTGATTGCTAGTCATCACACCTTAATTAAATGTTGCTACAAATAGGAGTCCCAGACCCGCAGCTTCTTCTGACTCTCAAGCCATAAGAACGGCCATACTGGGTCAGACCAAAGGTCCATCCAGCCCAGTACCCTGTCTGCTGACAGTGGCCAATGCCAGGTGCCCCAGAGGGAGTGAATCGAACAGGTAATGATCAAGCGATCTCTCTCCTGCCATCCATCTCCACCATCTCAGCAGAATGAGGGCTGAAGATTTTATGGTCATGTAATAGACAGTTCCTGCACACAACCATGTTTCATTGGATTATGATTGTTGTTGGCATTGCAATAGCATCCGCTGAAATCAGGGCCCATTGCGGTAAGCATATAGTAAGAATCAGCTATGGAGAGGCTGCCCAATTGCACAGCAGGTCAGTGGCCTAGACGTCTGGTCTCCTGTCCCAGTCAGTGCCCTGCCCACTGAATCACACTGCCTCTCTAATTGTACTACGTTTACTTGCACGCTGGTCCTCCAGTGCTGTTACTCACAGGAATGATCCTCATCCTTTTGAGTCCTATCACTGACTTCAAATCTCGCAGACCCTTCTTCACACAGGTGATCCTTACTTGTGTGCATTTGTTTCTAATGCGTAGTTCTGACTCCTGTGACAAGCCTTACTGTCAGCAGCTAGATTGCTCAAGTGAGTAAGGTTTTGCAGGCTCTGGGTCAGAGACAGTAGTAGAGGAACTACTAAGTGCAGAGGGAGATGAGAGAACAAATAACACATTACAGACACCTAGGCCTGTTGCTGCTAGAAGATAGTACATTGTTGAGCTGTATAAGAATTTATACAGAACAGAAAAGGGGTGACTGTCCTACTGCCCCCTCCCCTCCAACCTGCCCCTTTGGAGGATGCTGGATAACACTGTCGCCATCATTCCCTCCGCAGTGTGTCCCACAGCAGTCCAGCTGGAAATTCTGTAAACAATTTTACCCCTTCAGAAATATGATCAGTATATTTCAGGAGATCATTACCCACAGTGATAGCCTTCTTAGCCTTTGCTGCACTGCTATTTCACTCTATCACACACCTGCCACGAGGCTGTTACAAAGCACGCTGAAGATGAAAAGTGCTATGTGAAGGATAAGGATTGTTCACCCCAAAAACAAAATAAAAGGAACAAATTCAGAAAATTGTACTGCGAAGCAAATACTGCCAACAGAGTTCTCCTCACATATGTGCACATATGGCTGGGATCTAATAAAGAAATGAATCAAGCTAAATAGTAATAACACTCCTGGCTTGTGAGGCAGTCCAAAATGTGATTCTTATTTTTTTTTTAATTTCCTTGCCATGGTTTATACAATTGATGCTATGCAATCACTACACATAGTAGCACTTGATACATAAACAAGTGTACGCCACAATGATGGACTGTAAAAACTTTTATTTTCAAGAAGATTTGAATCACAATGTTCTCAATCTGTATCACAATGTTCTCAATTAATCAATTAATTTTGGACTAAATCAAGATATGGGGTGGTGGAACCTTTATCAATGAAGGTGCTAACTACTTTCTGAATGGTATCCTTCCTGCCTTATCCATCCACTGCCTTTGATCTTTATCTACTCAGGTTTAGCACCCTTTCTCCTGATACTTTATGCATAGAGGTAGGGGGGTGGGCGACAGAACATCTTTCTCCTCCCCACCTCCCGCCTTCCCTTCTCCCATTTATTTTGAATTTCCTTATCCTCTAATCATGACTCCGGTCATCTGAAGAAGTGGGCTGTACCCACGAAAGCTCATGATACCATCTACATGTTTTGTTAGTCTATAAAGTGCTACCAGACCATTTGCTTGCTGTTTTTTTCTGTAACAGACTAACTCAGCTACCCCCTGAAGCTCCTCAATCTGCTGTCAGTCTCCATAGCTCCATAGCACAGGAATCCACACTCCCTTCCCCAAGATTAGAACTTCTCTGCTTTTATTTCCTCACTATTTGTGAACAACCCCTCAGAAAAGCCCCTTTCTAGATGGGCTGTTTCTGCCTGTGATGCATAATTCTGCTTGCATAATCTTGTCATGGCTGGTGAAAACATGCTCACAGATTGCATTCTCTAACAGGACACTCTGGATACCAGCAGCCTGAGTCCCGCTTCTCCTGTGCCACCACTGCCACCTGCTGAACAAAAAGAAAAGCCAAATAGTAATATGATCAAAACAAAAGTGACTTTTGTCCCTTTTATCATTAATATTAATGTCCCTGTTTTAATAGCTGTAACTGTTTGTGTGCAAGCATTTTGTTCTGCACACCACACACACGGAGGTGCAACGTTGGAAGCTCTGCTCTCAGATATGTACCTTTATCCAATTAAATGAATTGCTACATTTTTATTATTAACAATCATATGTAGAAACCACTCACCAGGTAGCACAAGGGAACCCAGTAAAGTGAGCTGTAGAAGAGGTACTGGCAGGGCCAGGAAGAGAATGCAGCTACTTGTCCATTTTCTTTTGCAGCATCCATACATGTGAACTACTCTGCCATGACATTGCCCTCTGCTCTTCCCAAGCTCTCCTTGAGACTCACTTATAACAAGATGTTCATAGGAAATTGCCACTAGCATTGACTAGGCAGCAGGTCAATTGCAATTGAAAAAAAAATTATTTTGCTTTTATCCTTCTGCCTTCCCCTTCTCCTTCTGGTGCTTCTTTTCTGAGATTGTGAACTCCTGAGGGCAGGGACTGTCAGCATATTGTAGAATTTTAACATTAATAAATGCAAAGTAATGCATATTGGAAAACATAATCCCAACTATACATACAAAATGATGGGAGTTAATTTAGCTATAACCACTCAAGAGAGAGATCTGGGAGTCATTGTGGATAGTTCTCTGAAAACATCCACTCAATGTGCAGTGGCAGTCAAAAAAGCAAAGTATGTTAGGAATCATTAAGAAAGGGATAGAGAATAATACCGAGAATAAATATCTTATTGTCTCTATAGACATCCATGATATGCCCACATCCTGAATACTGCCTGCAGATGTGGTTGTCTCATCTCAGAAAGGAATCTTGGCATAAAAGTTCAAAAAAAGAGAAACTAAAATGGCTAAGGGTTTGGAACAACTGCCATATGAGAAAAGTTAATAAGACTGTGACATTTCATCTTAGAAAAGAAGAGGGTAAGAGGGAATATGATAGAGGTCTATAAAATCATGACTGGTGTGGTAAAAGTGAATAAGGAAAAGTTATTTACTTGTTCCCATAACACAAGAACTAGGGGGTCACCAAATGAAACTAATAGGTAGCAGGATTAAAACAAACCAAAGGATTAATTCATGCAATGCACACTCAACCTGTAGAACGCTGGGCCAGAGGATGTTGTGACTTTAACAGGGTTCAAAAAAGTACTAGATAAATTCATGGAGGATAGGTCCATCAATGGCTATCAGCCAGGATGAGTAGGAATGGTATCCCTAGTATCTGTCTGTCAGACACTGGGAATGGATGACAGAGGGTGGATCACATGATGATTCCCTGTTCTGTTCATTCCCTCTGGGGCACCTGTCATTGGCCACTGTCGGCAGGCAGGATATTAGGCTAGATGGACCTCTGGTCTGACCCAGTATGGCCATTCTTATGTTCTTAGATTCTGTTGCAATGGTAACAAATACTAATAATTAATCATCCATCCACGTCTAACCTTAGTTCTGCTTCATACTGAGAAACAAAGGAGAAATAGGGTTTTTGGTTTGATGGAATCTGTGTTTAAAGTCTTATTGTCAAGAAATCTTCCAAGGAAATCTTCATGAAACAGTTTGCCCAAAGCTACACTGCCATGCTGTCCATAATACATGCATGTCTATTCACTAATATTTGGCAGGGGTAAAAGTGAGAAATCAATCGTGCATGTATACTCCAAAGTAGAGAAACCAACTGTGCGCTAATGGCCATGTTTGACTTTAGGTATACAGTCTCTGTTCTAGCAAAAGCCATGCTACGTCTTAGTGGTTCAGTACTAGTTTGAGAAGGAGTCGCTCCCGGGAAGCAAATCCCAGAATGTGACGTCTTGCCAACCCGGCATTGCCAAGGATGATATTTCCACAAAGTGCTCCGTGGCAGGGGCACTACGTCAGAGAACCCAAAATATGCCCAGTTTTGAGATTTACTTTCAGAGATCCCCTTAGAAAAGCTACTGTAAATAAGTGAGTCTGAATACTGACGTGTTGGAATGACAATTCAGGTCTAGTTTCCCATCATTTGTCCTTGCTGCCTTTAATCATTGTGTATTTTTTCTTTAACAAAACTGTTGGTTGGAGTTCCTCAAACCACATTGCTGTGTGTGTATGTTGAGCACCACAGGAGCCTGGAAGAAAATTGTCCAGTGCCCAGATCAGTACATGTGGCCAGATGCACTATACCAAGGATTTGCTTGTCTCTGAGACATCAGTGCTGGATGCAGGTTACCAAATGTCATTCATTATAGAAAATTCCATGTGCCCACAGCTCTCGCTTGCCTATTGGTCAATACTGAGCTATTCTATAACAAGTTATACAGAACCAAAATCTGCCACTCTGCCTCACTGATTCTGCAAGTAGTCCCACTGAAATCAATCACATTGATCCATAGATCTTTGACCCCATCAGGAATAAGAAATAGGTGGTCTCAGTGATTCACGTTTGCTGAGTGATGTATAGTTTCTCTTTTTAGAGCTCTAATCCATTTGCCGATGGTTGCAGCTTTCTGGCTTAGACAGGAAATCAATTGTATTAAATATTTTTGCAAGGCCTTGTGGTGTTGCGTAGCAGAAACACCCCTAGTACAAGCTGTTAGCTGTTTGTTTAAGTCTGTCCATGATAATACAATTAGTCAACTGAGACACCAGATTGCCACAGAAGAATTCAGAAACAGGGAGAAACTTTCTTCAGCTTTCACAGGGAATACAAATCACCTAAAGAACAAAGTGAGAGAGTGTAATGTTTGGTCAATTTGTTATGAGGCATTGAGGATGTATTCGTAAACAGCGAGAAACAATTTCTAGACTGTACAATTCATTATAAAATTTGACAACGATGTTAATAAATTAGCTACTGATGCTAGGCAAGGGACAGAGATCTAGAGATATATCTATAACTCATACATACATATATCATGCAAGAGTATTTAAGATTAGTGAATTATCAGTTTCCCAGGGCGGAATTACATAACATCTTTAGATACAGATCACAGACACGCTGAGTTGGGAGGTGCACTGAATTGATCAGGACAGCTGAAACCCATTACCTGATACAGTACCAGTTAGCCCTTTGCCCTCTGGCACTGGGATGCATTTAGGGTCTTACAACCTCAGTCTGCAGGACAGGTATAATTTTTGCCTTATCTTCTGATGATCTCCCTTAGCTCACCATCATCACCTCAGTCTTCTCAAGGATGGAACCTTCGCCAGCTCACTCTCATCCATACTCATATGTTGAAAATGAAACTAAACTGCACTCTCTGAGTCATACAAAAGGGAGGGATGGAGCTGAATATCATCAGCATATAGAAAATATGAGATTCCATCCCATGTCACCTTCCCAATTCCCTCACCCTCCAATGATCCTATATACTGAAGGGGAGGAATGATGTGGTAGGGTCCTGTGTGGTACCCTCAGGAGAGAAAAACAAAATATCTAAAACTACTTTCTGGGATTTCTTATATGGAGAGAATGAAGCCACCACATGGCAGTCAGGTCTGCTCTCCATCCAGTCCCCAATGGAGCACTCCATGACCAATATGTGGTCGATCAAATAATAGCGGTATCTGATCTTTAGCTATTGCCAGAAGTTCATTGACCAGACCGGTCTCAGGTGCTGTAACCTGTTCTGAAAGGTTGACAAAGCTGGCGAAGCTCAGAGGTGTCTATGTAACCTACTGCTTCATAGTTCTAGCCAGAAATGGAAGATCAGGATGACCATCCTTAAAGGAGGTCATGAAACTCTCCATCAGAAAAGGACTCACAATGTTTTCCCAGTAGCCATCACCCACCAGGTAAGGCATGAGTCCAATGAAAGGGCTGTGGCATAAAATTCCTCTAGCACATCAAGAACTTCACAGAGCAGCACCAGCATAGGTTCGAGCACTGATGTAGCAGCCGTCCACTCAGGGTCCTGCTCTACTGTCACAGCAGACTGCTAGGTATGAAGCCTGCACAAAATTCTCTGCAAAACAGCAAAAGCTCTTTTCTCCCAGTGGAAGGTGTGAAATGACAAATGAGCCTTCAAAGGAAAGTAGCCTAGACAGAATGGACTGTGTGCTATGCAGGTAGGTCTGCTGAGAGGGACAGTGGAGATGCTAAACACTGTGTAGGAGATGCAAGCATTCCTCCCTTGCACAACCAAGAGCATAGGACCTCGAGAAATCCTGAGTCAGGAGCAGTAAGGACATTACTATATTATTCACCAGTGTGGTTAGCAACAGCTGCTCTGTGTGTGCAGCTATCACAGTATTCATATTCTCACGTCCTTCCTAAGAGGGTTGTTTTCCATCAGAAATCAGACTCCTTCACAGGCCAGCCACCAAGGGGCAAGGACAGGGACTAGAAGTGCAGGGCTGTGAGAAACTGAGTGCAGTAGGCATGAAGACCATATTTCCTTATACCAAATATGGAACACCTAATAAAATTATTCATATTCAAACAAGTTCAATGGCAATCAATCAGAACTATGCAGTGCAAACGTTCACATTAACATCAAGTTGACAGAGCCTCTGTTGAAAAGAAATACTGTGTAGCTGGAGTCTATTTAACATCTTATCTTTAAGGCCTTAGGATTCATTCATGGAGGGGTGATACACCCCTCCCCCCATACAGACACAGAGGTGACACAAACACTCCCATATACCTCTCTAACAAATGTGGGGATGACTCAACCCTACCTCCCTGGTGTTCTCCACCCTCCAAACCTGGCTTGGCCCCAGGAGAGACCCGCCTCTCTTGGTACTGGTGCTGTGTCTTTCCAAGACAACACATGGGGGAGGGCCGGCAGCATCACATGTTTGTATATCACATGATTTCTGCCAGGGTTCACAACAGAATATGGCCAGCAGCAGCCTTTCAGCACTGTGCGGAAGGGAAGAAATGGGAGCTGCTTCAAGCTGCCAGAGGGATCGGCGGAGGGGGGGACAGCGAGAGCTGGCCCTTGTCTGCAGAGCCCATCTCTTCCCCTTTTCCCTTCTGCTCACCTATAGCTGGAAGTAGCTTGCCCCTTCCTGCCCACACAGTGTAGAAAGGCAACCAACACCTCCAGGCTGCTGCTGGCCACTGACATAACCTATCTACCTCCTGTCCCTCAGCTATAGCACAGGTAGGAAGGGGTTAAACCCTAAGGATGCCTCATGCACCAGGGCCCAGGAAACCAGATTTCAGAAAGTTCAGCAAACTGGGCGTGAGCGGTGGCTCAGCTGGGGAAGGTGTCCAGGGGACAGAGCAGCCCTACGCTCCCTGCAGGCAGGATCCAGGGTGTGAGAACAGATGAAGAGGTACTAAAGCCCCTTTTCTGGGGGCTGCGTGGAGTCTATAGGGTGGGAGCACAAACAGGCTGGAAATTGTTTTTTCTCCTCCATTCCAGAGCTTAGCTCAAAAGCAGAGAGTGCCCAGTTCCAGCACTATGTGGGGCTTTGTCATGCTGTGAGTCATGGGCTTCCCCAGAGCCTGACTCAGCCAGAGGCAGTGGGGGAAGGAAGGAGCCTGCTGGCCAGGCGGTTGGAGAGCTGAGCTGGTTCTGTGCACAGAGCTGAGAGCAGGAGACGCCCTGAAGGGAGGATATGAAGGAGCCATGGGCCTAGGAGACAATGAAGGGGTGAAGCAGGGAGAGGACAGCGAGAGGGGGAGCACATAAAGGGCTGATAGGTGGGCAGCAGCGGCAACACATAGCTAGCCACCACCTGATGTCTACCTGTGCTCACCATCCACCGCAGCTTGCAGCTATAGCCAGGGCCAGGCAGAAACAGGATGGGGGGAAAGGGCCCTGATATCCGAGAGCTGGCACCCAGCAGGCGCTGCGCTGATGGGACCAGCAGAGGGAGTGGTGGACCCCGCATGCTGCAGCTTGGCCCCGCCACCAGCCTTGTGTGCATTCACCCCCCCCCCCCCCACACACACACCACCATGGTTGGCCACTGCACTCCCACACTCACTACCGGTGGGAGGGTGGCTGGTGAGCAGGGATTTGGCCAGCAGCAGGACCCGCCAGGACTGAGTGGGGAGGGAGACAAAATACAGGACAATCTGCCTGTTGTTGGGAGAAAGTTGGGATGCCTACAGGAAGGCTTACATATGGGACAGCCCCTTTAAAAAGGGGGCCTCGGGTCACCCTAGCAGTAGGGTGTGCTCAGCCCCCCGGACCAGCTCCTGAGTTATTTGGGTGCCTAAATCCATGGGAGTCAGGTGCATAAAAGACCCTTGAGGTCCTGGCCCACAGGGTGCAGGGGCCTAAGGGCAGCTCAGTGCTTTCCACAGCCTCCCTCTACCCCGCCCCGCCCCCACAGGGCGAGATCCTTAGAAACCCCCAAACAGAGGTCATGTCTCACTGCCTCCTCCTCCCCCGCCCCCCCAACAAGGGGCGGAGCCGCAGCGCCTCCCTCACCCGCCAGCAGGGGGCGGAGTCTCAGTGCTCCCTCGGCGCCGCTGCCACTGAGGGGCGGAGTCCCGTCGTGGCCCTAGCGGGGTGCGTGTGACGCCATCGCGCACGAGCGGGCAGGGGAGCCGTAGATCGCTACTCTCCAGTTCTGGGCGCGGCCGCCATTTTGTTTGTGTGAGGAGGGTGGAGACGGGTGTCGCTCAGCTCCTCGCCTGCCGTAAGTCGCGAAGACGACACCTCCTCCCTATCCCTTGTCAGGACGGGGGAGGCCAACGCCGTGGTGGACTCGAGCCGGCTGCGATCGAAGCGGGGCGCTTATCGCCTCAGCCCGGGCGCTGCGGCGCGGGGCTGCCGGACCGGCAGGGGGGCTGCCCGAGGTGATGGGAAGCGGCCTGAGGGGAGTTTGGGGCGGGAGGGAAAGATTCTGAGGCTTTTTTTGGGGGGGGGGAGGGCGCTTGGAGGTGATTCGTTTCTAGGCCCCCACGACACCCGCCAGCTGCGCAGCTTACTCCCCTGTGAGAACCCCCCCCGCTTCCCCCTCCCCCCCCCGCACACATCCCACCCCAGACACGTCTCCCTCCTTTCCTCCCACACCTGTCCCTCGCCCACATGTTCCATCCCCCATTTCCCCTACAGATCCACCCCCTTCTGCATCCCCCATTCCCCGCACACGGCCCATCCCCCTCCCCTATAGAGCCTTCCGGTCCCACCCCCTCACTCACACAGCCGGGAAGTGGTAGGGAGACAGGGGCTTGTATCCTGACTAGATTGAGACCTGCAGAGGCAGCAGGTATCCCGTAGGGGAGCCTTCCCTGCCCAGGGCCAGTGGCCCCCACTGCTCTCCCTTCAGGGGCCCCAGTGCTCCTTGGCTGTGTTTAACCTCCTGTGAGCATCGCCAAAGGCGACGGGAGGGGATGAGATCTGAGGGTGGAGGTTGCAGGACTAGATTTTGGAATGTATCAGGATGGCGAACAGCTGGATTGTGCTCTACACTGGGACAAGGCCTGGCTCAGATCTCGCAGTGTGAGGGTGGACTCCTGCTTCCCGCAGCTCCCCTTGGCTGGAAACGGTGAACTGGTGTGTGTCCATGGATGCTTAGCTAAACAAAGTGTCTCTTGGCCTGCCAGTGGCTTACCCAAATATGCCCATGACCCAATTTTGAAAAACCCCTTATGTACGCCAACTGAAGAAGCTCTTCTGTCATTGTAGTAGTACAGGGATGGCCGACCTGTGGCTCTTGAGCCACATGCCGCTCTTTGCTCACAGAAATGCGGCTCTCAGGGTTACAGCTCATTCGGAGCCTCATGCCTGCTTTGTGCAAACCCCCCCCCCCCCCCCGGTTCCTGGAGGGAGAAGTGCATGGCTGTGGCGATGAGACCCAGGCATTGGGTTAGAATGCGAGGGGCTTGTGGGTGCCTTGCTCTGGTGGAGGGAGAGGGCATTGAGTTAGAGCGAGGGGAGCTGGAGGGGCGGCCTGGGTCTGGGGAAGGGGGAGGGCAATGGCATGAGAGGGGCTGGGGGTGCCTGGCTCTGGAGGAGGGATGTGTGGCTCTTTGCACTACTATCCACAGCTCTTTTGGCTCTTCATGTCAAACTGGTTGGCCACCCCTGTAGTAGTATCTTCACTAAAGAACTATAGCAGCACAGCTGCAGTACTGTTTGTGAAAACAAGCCCTCAATGTAGGATTGAGGATTTAATCTGTAACCATTTTTATATCTTGAGAACACTGAGCCCTTACAACTTTTAGGCTATGTTTACAGTACATACCTTACAGCAGCACTGCTGTACCGCTGCAGCTTTACTGATCTAAGGTCTCCAGTGTAGCCATTCTATGCCAGCGGGAGAGAGCTCTCCCTGACATAATTAAATGATCCCCAATGAGCAATGATAAACTGTGATTTCTGTATGAACCCATCTCTTGAATCTGGATTAGGAATATAAAATCCTGTTTAATTGGTTAACCGGTTAAACATATTATTTAGCCAGTTAATCATTTAAAGGGGTTGGCTGGAGTGGCCCCCCTGCCCACCAGTAGGCTCAAGTGGCCCCCTTTGCCTGTGGTTCCACCCCTGCAAGAAGAGGCTGCACTGGCCATGCTGGAGCAGTTCCTGTCCACAGGGGGCACACCATAGGGTTGGAGTAAGTCCTGCCTATGGCATGTAGTGAGCTGCTCCAGCTCCCACTGGTTTACCTTAACCAGTAAGCGGGTGAGGTTTACCAGTTAAACTTTCACATCTCTAATCTGGATTAGTAGACTGTCATATCTATGTATACTAAAATGAAACCATTTTTCCCCTTTAAATGTGTCCATGAAAGATGCAACATTCAAAACGAAGTCATTGCTCTGAGTGGGATGATAGAAAGAGCTGGGATCAAGGAAGTCACAGTGTTCCCCATAAACGCAAGAGGTCCCACAGCAGTGACAAAGAAAGCAAACCCCATAAATCACATCATCTTGAAGTTTCAGACAGGTAAAAGACTCTTTGAATTACCAATACTGATATCTCTAATTGTAAGTAAGATTAATTTAAATTAAATAAAAAATTGTTTTGAGAAGACAAGACTTGCTAATGCCTTTAGGAGTTGGCTCATTATTTGCCACGTTTAAGATATGTATCGTTTTAGTGATACAGTGATTAAATTGTTTAGTTGTGATTCTTTGATACAAAATATTAACATCCAGTCTGTTTCTGTGAATATCTGCCTGGCAAGGATTTATATTGAAATAGAATATGCAGTATTAAATTTTAAATAAAATGTTTCTCGTGTGTATGAGGATGGAGGAAGAAGGTGAAGGTTTGCTCTCTTAGAACATTTTATAGAAGGATAGGTATGGGTTAGATTGCTTTCATTCATTTTTCAGGTGTCTTGCTTTTCTCTTTTTTCCTTTAAGAGGGGATATAGGTCTTCTGTGTCCTTCCTTTGAGAAAGGAAGACCATATTTTAAAGAACTCGTCAGTTTGCTTCTAAAATGGTAGGAGTGGATGTGCAGTACCATGAGATTCTCTTTTCTGTGCTGCAGCTTTCATGGTCCCTACTTTCTGGAGGGAGAGTCTTCGCACCAAAAATCTCTCTGGTTCTTAGTGTTTTAATGTAGAGCATTAACAACAGGATTTTAAATTATTCAGGGTGGCAAATTGGGTTTTAAGATTTTCTCTTATGTGCTTGTGTGGTTTAAGGAGAGTGAAGGAGATAATTGTTGTATACAAGAAAGCTTGGGCTTGCACTTTATCTTTTGATTTTTGTATGTTTTAAAGAGAGATTTGAATTGTTGGAGCGGAGTATGCCAAGTACTTCTATTGAGGTGAATATTTCCTATTTGCATTTGGATTTCTTAATACTTGTACAGGTTATTCTGCGTACACAATTCCAAAGTAAGGTAATATATATTGGATGACTTAATCAACTCCGTCATATAAACTAGCCTGAAAATCTCTAGCTGTTTTCTAGGGGGGAGTTGTTGTAAAGCAAAATTCCTCAGGTAAATAAATATGCCATAAATGTACATTTAAGCATTAGCAACTCAAAAGACATTTATTTTGTTGGAACACAAGTATTTTTAAAGTGGAGAAAATTCATTTTAATATATTTTCAGCCATTATTTGGATGACAAATTCGTAAATGAGAGAGATCATCATGACCGGAGGTATGTTGAGGAATACAGAAATGACTTCTGTGAAGTATATGACAACAGGCATTATCACAGAGACTATGAAAAGAGTCACCGTCACCACCATAGCAAATCCTCTGGTCGGAGCAGGAAAAGTAGTCATAAAAAGAAGCATAAGAGACGTCATGGCTCTAGTCACCATTCACATTCGGTATGAGTAATTTTTAACTTTATTATTAATAGATTAGTGATAAAATTCTTAATTGAATGTCAGAACTTACATTGCTAAGCCACAAGTATCTGGGACAGATATATTTTATATAGAAAAGGTTCATAGGTGAGCCTCTTCCTATGTATATATGCTACTTAGAGGAGAATTTTAGGTACGCTGTAAACAGGTAGCACTAAGGAAAATATTTATCATTAGTACTATTTTATCCAAGACTTTGTTCTATTGGCAATATCCTCTGGCCAGTAGGTAGGTTACCTACATCCTCTAAATTCTGGTGTGGAAATTATTTCAAGCACCTTTCTTGCTTCACAGTATAAATGTCATAGTATGGTCAAACAGCTATTTTACAGCCAGTTTGAGAACTGAAGTAATGTACACTATTATTTAAATTTAATTGATAAACATGACAATACAACTGATGTCTATCTTTTAATACAAAAGACACTTCAGTTCCATACCTTGCTCCTTTCCTAGTTGTGATCATTCATGTGTCTGACTAATGGCTATTGAATGTTTGTTGAAATTTGCATAAACATGCTATTTGAATTTTTCACTGTGCCCATTTAAATAGTTTCAGCTCTAAGAGTTTTATGATTCTAAGTATTCATACTTCCCCACTTTTCAATAGAAGTAGAAAGCTATGTTAGATCATTCACTGCAGTCCAAGGGCTTTTGAGTAATTTTTCCACTGTTTCTCTGAATATGAAAAATGTAGCATTGCTTGATAAAAATTTTAATTTATAAAACTATTATGTTTTAAAACTTTTACTGGGTTAGTCAAGGAATTCTCCCTTGGTTAAAAGACCGAATATATACAATACAATAAAGATTATATTTTCCCGTTTTATTACAAGATATTACTAAATAATGACATTGCAGTCTTAATCTGTCTTCAATTAAACCAGAGTTTGAGAGACAATTGTGTTATATTTTCTGTTGATTTATCACTTGAAGTATTTATCTGAAAATCTGTTCCTTGCCATGTTTTTCTTCTGTAACATAAACTGTGCCCTGTGAATTTCTGGGGACTGAATTTGAAATTGCTCCTGCCAACTGTTCGTGCCCTGGTGCGTAACTGAATGCCTGAATATCTCCCTGCTGAATGAATTGCGTATTCTGCCCTGAATTCACTCTGATATATTGATTGGCTGGACGATCTTGGTGCCGTTTCCAGAAGAGTCACCGAAGGAAAGGATCCAGGAGTGTAGAGGATGATGAGGAGGGTCACCTGATCTGTGAAAGTGGAGACGTACTAAGAGCAAGATGTATAGAACATTTTTCAACCCTTTTTTTAAAAAAGCTTTTCAGCAGAAACTCTGTTTAGAATAGTATGTCAGAGGAGGGGGGCTAAAGAAATCTTCATTGTTCTTTGTTTTGTTCTTTTGTGCTTTTTGTTCTTTTGCATATCTTTTCTGTAAAATTTAAATACTGTTATTCAAAAGTTCCAAAGTAGTAAATGAAGCTTGAGATTAGAACAAGAGATAGTTGTTAGCTAATTGTTTCCATGACACTTGTCCAATAACGTAACATATTCAGATGCTGAGATTTAAATTTAATTATGTTTTTATAATGGCACATTTTATAATCTTACATGAATAGCTTTCATCATTGGTTCTGTAGGTCAGTAATTGTTCTAACTTGTGTTTTGTTCTTTTTAGATGAAATTATTGCCACTTTAGGAGAAGGGGCATTTGGAAAAGTAGTGGAATGCATTGATCACAATATGTAAGTATTAGTCATCATCTTAAAGACACTGTAACAAAAAAAACTCTTGGTTGGGACCAGACATGGTAGTTCAGAAGTTATATGCCCGGTGGCAGTATTGTAGCCAATGAGGTTAATTCAAGGCATGATTATTGCTTTGACACAAAATACAGTTTCAGATAATATGTAACATGCTGTCATTCTGAGGAGGAGCCATTGTGTTTATCAATATTGAGGAGAGATCACATCTAAAATCTAGTCACACTTAAAAAAAAATGTATTTTCAGGTACTGTTGCACCTGCTGCTGAGTTTGCCTGTCAATTTGTTATTGGTTATTCATTTATAATTTACTGTCTTCTAACTGTTTTCTTTCTTCTTTTGCAATGCAAAAGATGCACACAGCACTTAAAACATTTGGGAAACAGTGAAATTGTGGTTATATACAAAATGCTGGCCAGTGCACAGAATAAACAAACTGAAAAATGTATGAAAAAATGTTCCTAGTTATAGAATATTTCTTGGTTTTTTTTTGTTTCTCAGCATAAGCTTGTTCTGTGGTGCAAGCAGTGTTTCCTTCAGAAGTAGCCCAGTTTATAATATGTAACAATACTTTTTTAAAAGTATAATACAAATATCAGCTATACAGTAGCTCCTCATTAATTGCCAGGCAGATAACTATTATTACCATTTCTATTTCACAGACAAGCAAAATGAAATACAGGTGGTGCGATCCTTCATTTCTTGTGCTCCCACATAATGTTGACGTTGGGAGTATTGGGTATGCAAGGGAATGTGGAATTAAACTCGGAGAAATTGCCTTAGATAGCGCCATACAGTGAGCGAGCCACGTTATTATTGCTAGTGCTTACGAATTTGAGACTAAGTTTCTAGCTCTTAGCTATTTATTCAGTCCACTAGATCAGTGGTTCCCAATAGTGATGGAAGAGACTAGCTGACTACTGATGCTCCTCTATCAGAGAGAGGTAGCAAGGGGGGCAGAGCAGGGGTTGGTGCTGGGGAGGAGCCGGGGACAGGGAAGGTAGAGGCACAGTGGGTAATGGCACAAGTAGGGACTAAAGTAGTCTCCACTCGCACTGCTTCTGCTGCAGTTCTGCTTTTGAAATGTACCGGAGTCCCAGCAATGCTCTTGTACATTTCAAAAGCAGAAGCCCTGCAGGGAAAAGTGGGCCAGGGGAGGACTCCCCTGCTGGCCCCACTATCCCTGTGGGGCTTCCTTTTGAAATGTACAAAATCCCTGCTAGGGCTCTTGTACATTTCAAAGGCTGAGGCGCTGCAGGGAGCGTGGGGCCAGCAGGGTCCCCCACTGTTCTTGCGCTTCCTTCAGGGCTTCCACTTTTGAACTGTAGCAAGAGCCCAGTAGGGCTCTTGCTGTAGTTCAGAGGCAGAAATGCCCTTATAGACTAATCGAATAGTTGATGGAAACCCCATCAACTATTCAATTAGTTAATTAATCTAAATTTAACATACCTAGTTCCCAACCTTTTTTACACCACGGACTGGAAAACCCATTCACAAACTTTTGGCGGACCGGCAACATTGTATTTGAATATTTGCATGTTTGTTCTGCAGATAACAAACATGCAAATAAAATGTTACTAATCTTCCAAAAGTCCTGGCCCCCAGAGCCACCACTGCAGCTGAAGCCAGCTGTTTGCAGTGGCTCTGAGAGCTGGAGCTAGGGTACACCTCAGCCCCCTGAACCTCTCAGTGGCAGCCCTAACTCCTAGAGCCCCGCACCCTCCACTATCCCCCAGTGCCAGCCATTGACTCCATAGTCCCTTGCACCCAGTCTCCCGCCCTCAGAGCCCCCCAGTGCCAGCCCCCATTCCAAATGCCTCAGTGCCAGCTCCCCACCCCTTAGAGCCCCCCCACTAGGCCCCAGTGCCAGCATCCTTTTTTCCAGAGCCCCACTGCATCCAAGCCCCCAGAAACCCACCTCTGGTGCCAGCTCCCCAACCCGGATGCTCCAATGGCCCCCATTGTCAGCCCCCCACCCCTTAAAACTCCCCAGTACTAGCCCTGCCTCCAGAGGCCCCCAGAATTAGCTTTTCCCCCAGTGCCAGCCTCCCACCCCTTAGAACTCCCCAGTACTAGCCCCTGTCCCATAGCTCCCCCGTATCAGTTTTTCCCTTTTTCCCTCCAGTGTCAGCCCCCCATCGCAAGAGACCCCCCAGCACTAGCCTGGCCCTGGAGCTCCCAGTGCCTGCCCTGCCCCCTTCATCAAGCCCTGTGCTGCCTCCCAGCCACCAGCTGAGCGCTGCTGCCCAGGTCACAGCTGCTCTAAGGCTGATGTGCCAGCCTCCGTACAGCACTCCCGCCGCGCAGCAAACCACTTTTCTATGTCCGGGGGGAGACCTCATCTGGCGCTGGTTGGACGTGCCTCTCCCTACAGCCTTGGCAGGAGGGAAGGCATTGGGTGCTGTACCCCAGCCCTGGGCCCCAGAGCTGCCATGACCCAGCCGCCAGTGGTTCACGGACCAGGACCAGTTCGTGGACTGGCAGTTGGGAACTGCTGCACTAGATCACATATCAAACCTATTACAGACCCACATTAAGACAGTGTCTTTCTTCCTGATATTGTATATCAGGGAGATGGCTTTTGATTAAAAAAAAAGAATCCCCTCCTTCCTTCTTCGACTATAGGGTCATTTCAACATTGTACTTAAAGCTGCAGATTAAAGTAATTAACCATGTGTTTTATATCTCCTGTTCCCCTGACATTGTTATAATTGATTTCTTCTTTTCCTTTTGATGGTTTGTTCATGCTGTCATTTGACTAATCCTTTTTAGGATCTTGGTGTCACATTGTAAATTACTTTTAAATCATTACCATTCAACTAATCAACTGGAGAGACAACATTGTCTGAATGAGAGAGGGTGAATTGCTTGGATTTGTGCTTAGCTCTAAGCGAAACAACATTACAATATTAACATAAAATGAAAAACGTACATATTTATCAAATTACAATAGTGGGAAACATGCCTTTAGTCTTAAACATAAGCTAATTTTTATGCCCGTCAAAGTTAATTTTCACTGCTACCAGCAAGGGCAACAGAAATCAACAAGAATAAAGTGGTTTAAATTGCAGAGAAACTTTTTGCACTACTCTGTCTCTTTGGAAATGAAGACCCCCCTATTCCATATTTTTGACACTTTGAGACTAGACTAATGTAACATGTGCTGCTTGAGGCAATATCTCCAGGCCATCTGCAAACCGAGTCTAGTGTAAAACCTAGTTTCCTGTTGATTAATCAGAGCTCCTGTTAAAAACCATGTAATGCTTGTCCTGCCTTCAAAAGTGCTAAAATTAAATGGCCAAAAAACGATCTGCAATTCTTTGGTGCCCACAATGTTTCAGTGTGTCTGGTGGTCATGATGCATTAGAATTTTAGATATTTGTTTGAGAACTAATGTAGTTATCTTTATTTCAAAGGAGAGGAATGCATGTAGCAGTTAAAATTGTGAAAAATGTTAGTCGGTACCGTGAAGCAGCACGTTCAGAAATACAGGTATTGGAGTATTTAAACACCATGGATCCCAGCAGCACATTGTAAGTATAAACATGAAATACAAGTCAAAGAGTTAAGGATTTGCAGAATGAGCCATATATGATTTGAGTATTCACTTGACTTTTTTTTAAAGCCGCTGTGTCCAGATGCTGGAATGGTTTGATCATCATGGTCATGTTTGCATTGTATTTGAGCTGCTGGGACTTAGTACCTATGACTTTATTAAAGAAAACAGCTTTTTGCCATTTCATATTAATGACATAAGACAGATGGCATATCAGATTTGCCAGTCTATAAATTGTAAGTATATTTAATATTTTCATTAATGGCTGCATGTATGTCTATAAAAATTTTTAGTAAATGTATTAAATATTGATTTACATTTTCTCCTTCTCTTGTAGTTTTACATCATAATAAGTTGACTCATACAGATCTGAAGCCTGAAAATATTTTGTTTGTGGAGTCTGACTATGTAGTAAAGTACAACTCTAAAATGGTAAATGTACATCATTTCAACATGGAGATGCGGTGTTACTGTCTTTTTAAGACATACTTGTTAGGTCCTTGTCAAAAAACTCTCTTGATATTGAGAATTTTTGCCATCCATCTTATCTCCCATTTTCAGAAGGACTAGAGACACTAGTGATGATGCCTCAGATTTACTTGACCTTTTAATTTGGTTATATGGTATGGAGAACAGTTTGGCATTGTTGGTCAGTGATGTTCTGACAGTTGACTAGAACAGATGTATGTGTTAGTTTTTTCTGTATCTGTGAAGTGATGTTACTCCAGTGGGCCCTGACCAAGGAGGAAGAGGGTTGCTTTCCATTTTTTTCTGAGATGCAAAATGTAGAGTTTGGGTAACTGCTTGTCTGCCTAGTAACTTCATGTAGGTTAACATGTTCTGTTATGTTGGTCCTGCTTTCTTAATGTGCATGAATTGCTTATGGAAATAGTGAAGTAATGTGGGCTTTGCTGCCCTTGATTTGTGGACAAGCCCCAGTTCTGATTCAGTTTCTTTAGAGCCAAAGTGGGTGCTGTCTCTATCGGCAGGTACCAGAGACTTAAGGGAGTGGATAAGGATTTCCTGAACAAGAGGCATAATATTAAGGATAAACAGATGAAAGGGCAGAAGTAACGTGCCTTTTTTGTTGTTTGATTTTGTCAATAAGGCTTGCAATTTTTGATCCTCTTTTTCTGAATGTTCAGATGACATGAGTAAGAGGGCTTTTTTACTTGCATCTTAGCGAGAAGGCTTTGTAATTTTATTTTGGATGTGGATTTTACCATAGCTGTCCATACCTTGTGTCATATTCAGATTGACTTGTTATGCACTAGACCAGGAGATGCTCTAATGACCACTTGGGGTACGTCTACACTACAGAGGAAGATCAAAGCTGCTCCTGTTGATCTTCTAGGGTTCAAATGTAGTGGTCTAGTTAAGACCGCTAATTCGAAGTGAGAGGGGCACTCCGGTCAATACTGGTAACCTTGCTTTCACAAGGAGTAAGGGAAGTCGAAGAAAGAGTGTTCTTCCTTTGACTTCCGGCAGGGTGGGTAACACCAAAAGCTGAGTTAAGCTTCTTCGACTTCAGCTGCGCATTTAACGTTGCGTATCTTAGTTCAACTTTGTCCCATAGTGTAGACATACCCTTAGTCAGCAGAGCCCTCTCTCAGCAAGCAAATTGTTTGTGCTCTAAAGATTGCACTGGCTTCTGATTATGTCACAGTTCATCTGAAGCCATTGATCTATAAATCCCTTTGTAGTTTGGGTCATGCATTCTTTAGAAACCTCTTTATGCACGTCTTACTAGTTGGTTGAGTGTAATAGAAACATTGTAGAAACAAAATATTAAGAAATGTTCAGCTGAGAAAAAATTTTCAACAGAAGATGTTTGATTTTGGAATTTCGATTTGTGCACATGTGCAAGTGCACTGAACTTCCATGTAACAAAGCCCATATTTGCTAACTTTCAGGGTAAGCTGCAAAGTTTGTTCCTTTTGCTTTGTGTATTGTGGAATTTTTCGTTTTGCCTTTTTTAGAGTTGCGCTGAATGGGAGTGAATGTAGAGAGAAAGTGCAGTTTTATAGGGCTGGACTGGAAGTTTATCTGTAATTAGGTCAACTGGAAGCCTGCAGGTATTTTAAAATTATATGTGTATGAACATAAAGCTTTAAATAAGCATATTTATTAAGAAAATGTAACAAATGTGCATTTTGATTGTTACAGAAGCGGGATGAACGTACACTAAAAAATACAGACATCAAAGTTGTAGATTTTGGAAGCGCAACTTTTGATGACGAACATCACAGCACACTAGTGTCTACAAGACATTACAGAGCCCCTGAGGTTATTTTAGGTCAGTAGAGACTTTCCCATGTATGTGACCTTGTTTCTTAGCTGCTATTCACTTCAGACCTCCAACATATTACATAAACTACTCTAACTAGTTACTGACAGTCCTAATAATTTAATATATAGTCATTTCTGCTATTGCCATCTAGTAGGTAATGATGGCTTACTCTATTAATAGCCCAACAGAAAGCCTCAGAGAGAGCTATTAAAAGACCATTTCATGTTGAATGGCTCCTTGAAATATATATTAATTACTTATGCTAAATCATCTGTTCCACCTTGTATTTGCCAGTAACAATCTGAGTATGACTCCACTGCAATTAAAGGCCTGCATCAGCGGGCGTGGGCTCAGACTACAATGCTGTAAAATTACAGTGTAGATGTTTGGGTTTGAGCTTGGGCTCTAGGTCCCCATGTTGGCCTATGGTCCCATACTTTGGGCTCTAGCCCAGGCTCATATGTCCACACCTCGGTTTTGCAGCCCCGCAGCCCAAACCCTGCCAACCTGAGTCACCTGATGCAGGCCAGACCACATATGTTTAGTTGTTATGTAGACATCTACCTGCTGAGCACATTTTCCAGACTTGAAGAAGAGCTCTGTATTGTTGGAAAGCTGGTTTTTTTTAGTCCAATGTAAGATATTTCCTCACTCAGCTTGTGTCTCTAATATCTTGGGATCAGCATGACTACAACAGTGCACGTTACAAAAAAACTGGCAGGGATTTTTTAAGCCAAATTCTTAGGGTTTCTATTTTCCATACTGTAAAAATGATTCCAGGAAGGAAAAAAAATTGAGGACAAGTGGGTTAGGAATTTAGCCAGCAATAGGTGGAGGTTGGTTGCTGACTTACACAGTTTCAACCTATGCTAAAAATTAATCATGCTTTGGAATTTTTGTGTCTTTTTTTTTTCTTAGCGCTGGGATGGTCACAGCCCTGTGATGTTTGGAGTATAGGTTGCATTCTAATTGAATATTACCTTGGTTTTACAGTATTTCAGGTATGTATGTTAAGCAGAGACACGTTTTCAAATTTTAGTAGTGTAATAAAAACAGCCAACAGTGACACTTGATGTGTAACATGATGTTACATATAATGTCTTATAAAATATAAAGTAGCCATTCTTTTTTAAAATCCTCTTACTTGGCATAATTTTCTCAAGCAAAATACAAAATGTTACATAATTTATTTCTAGATATGGTTATGTACAGGGAGGAATGAAGTAGATAGAATTAGGTTTCAATAGTCTTTTGGCTGATGTTAAAGTTTCACAAAATAATATATTTGAGTAAGAGGAGATAATGAAACTAAAAGGCTTCCGATGCTTTCAGGAACCTTTGATGAGGTAGTTAACATTTCTTAATGGGTTAGAGCACAGATGAAGTCTGTACCTCTAGGTGCTGATTAAAACTCTCACTGACTTACCTAATGATCTCAGACACATCATTCATTCTGTTTCTGCCTCAGACTACATCAGTAAAATGGTTATAATAAGGGGGGCTTTAAGCTTAATGGTCATGAAAGAATTTGAGCTCCTCAAATGAGTCATTCTAAATTCAAATTCTTAATAGAGATCGACCCAGGAAATTCTGTTGATGTCTGTCTGCATTATTTTAAACAAAATTTTGCTGCTAAAGTTGGTATGTATTATTAATTTATTTAAACACTGCTAGACTAGAAAGAAGCTATAAGATAGAAATCATTAAATGTGTATGTGATCTTATTTAGATTATAAACTTTTTTAAGGGAACTCTTTGTCTGGAAAGCGTAGTATATACTTATAGCTCTGCATAACTGATTCTTTTAGCAATGTGTAATGATTCTGTGATAAAGCAGTAGTTGACATTTGAAGTGTAGATTAAGCATACGTAAATTGAAGGGAAGAAATATTTTATAATTTGCAATGTCTTTTCTTTCTACAGACACATGATAGTAAAGAACACTTGGCAATGATGGAGAGACTATTAGGGCCATTACCAACTCACATGATTAAAAAATCAAGGTAAATATAGTATGGGGGAGCTAATAACCCCTATATTTACGTTTTGTAATGCTTTTGATTCTGTGACCTTTTTAGAGAAACTCTAACATTGCTCTTGTTTGCTGCTGTACTTTGAAATTCAGCAGGGAGAAAGTCCTGGAGCCAGAGAAGTGCTTTAGTTTATAAATGGTGCTTAAGCAGTGAGATGTTTGTCTAAAAGGCTATAACTTGTGTTGAGGAATTCTGGAGCATCAGAAAAAAAAACCCTGAAAAATCTAAATTGTGCAAGTAATTATCCATAAGACCCATTCTTAATAAGTCCATCAATAACTCTCTAGTCAGATTTATTGTACTTTCCAGCAGTGTTTAAAATGCATGTAAAATTTCGGTAGCAGTAATGGGAAGTAGATTGTAACACCCCCAAAATTTCCAGCATCTAGCAGTGCTGAGAGCGGAAATAAAGATGAAAGATTAAGAGAAATAGACTTCATAGTTAACATCTTTGAGGTGAAAGAAGTCTGTTCATACCTTTTTGGGGCAAGTCATCTGGGTCTGAAGACACTTGGGGTGCATCTACACTGCACCAGAGGTTGAAATAAGATATGCAATTTGAGCTATGCAAATTGGGTATATCATTCAATCTTATTTCAGAATAGTTTATTTCAAAATAAATCTCTATTCCAAAATGTCCCTTACTCCTTGTGGAATGAGGTTTACAGGGAGGTTGGAATAGTAAGCCCATTATATTTTGAAATAATGAGCACACTCAAAAGATGCAGAATAGCTATTTCGGGATACCTCTGGTATCCCGAAATAGCGCTGCAGTGTAGAGGTAGCTTTGGTTAGAAACTGGTGTAGGTCTGCTATATAATGGATCTAGGATTTGGGGACACTGTGCATGGAGTACACTTCAGAGCTAAGTTCTTTATAAAATCTTTGCATCCCTGTGCACAGAGAGGTCTAGGGGATGGAGCTGGAGAGAAGCTAGTGGATTTGCTGCTATGCCAGTCTATTCCCAGCACATTGGGAGTGAGGGATGGAGTGAGGGGCAAATAGTGTAAAGGCTACTCTATTTGTGAGACTAAAGAAGCAGACTTGGAGAAATTCCAGTACTGTGGAATGAGGCATCTGGTCTGGCAAGATTTCTGCCCCACAACCCAGCCGGCACCTCCAAAAGACAGGCTTGGATGATTGGGCTGTGGATTGTGCCAGGATTTAAGCTTTACACAGCTCACTCTTTAAAGCTGTCTCTCTGCAGATTCAGGATGATAGTACTCTACTAGTTATATTAATTGCTTGTTTGTTATTTTACAAATATGTTTCAAAAGTTATTTTTTTTAATGAATGCTTACATTCTGCAGAAACTGGATAAGATCCCTGCATCCTCTGCAAGTGCATTTGTCAAGCATTTATTTGTACCTATAGCTTGTAGGTGTTTAAAAATAGTCGTTGAAGGCTTTGAGAGTATCCAGTTGTACTAGGAATTTAACTTTGTGACGACTCTTTTCAAAAACTAGAAAGATTAATATAAGAAACCAAAATTATGATATTAGACTAATAAAAGTTAGAAAAATCAATAAGGCTGATGATAGCCTCTCATTTACACGTACCCGTCTAAGCTGAGAACCAGTCATTATCTTTTTGAAGCTTCTGGCTTTCTAACTTGTCAGTCATGTAAATATAGATTAAATGTTTGTTTTTAATGCCAAAGAAAAGAAAGTAATTAACCTGTTTTTCCAGTATTCCAATATAGCAAAAATAACATGTTTTCTCATGTATATATTCTAACTGAAAAATAAAGTTTTTTGGAATCGAGGTAGAGAGGGGATATGAAGTATATATCATTTTTATGGTGTTTCAAAATTGCTTAAAAAGATGCAGATATTTCCAAGATCAAACTTAGAAAATACTGCTAATAAAACTCTTTCTGTGCAGAAAACACTATTTTCAGCATGACCAATTGGACTGGGATGAACATAGTTCTGCAGGTCGATATGTTAGGAGACGCTGTAAACCATTAAAGGTAAAAATAAATAAATAAATAAATTAATTTCTTTCTCAGCTAGATTAATATTTGTGAAGTGTCAGTGTAAATGAGTTGCTTTCTATCTTTCAGGAATTAATGCATTGTCACGATGTGGACCATCAGAACTTATTTGACCTTATTCGTAAAATGTTGGAGTATGATCCATCCAAAAGAATCACTCTTGATGAAGCCTTGCAGCATTCTTTCTTTGACTTATTAAAAAAATAAATAATTCAGAGATCTTATATATTTCTCTAAGGAGACTACATAGACTGTGTCAGTCAAAAGATCTAGCATGAGATTTTTGTAAACTTTAAATTATTTTGTACAGTTAAGTTTAAATATTTCTATATGTTTTGTATCACTACCATGTTTATCTTGTTGATCAGTGATGGTCTTAATCATGGATAACAAAATTAAAAATTAAAAGTAATTTTCATTTTTTGAAGTAGGTTGCAGTTTTTTAAAATCGATGGCTAATACTCTCTCAGGTTTAACAAATATCTTTTTCTTAGTCTGAAACGAGTCCATGTGTGTTTAATCATTAGTTAAACAATGCTTTAAAAATTGTATATATACCTAACGTTAGGTATTGTACCCAACTATTTCTATATAGAGACATGAAACATAAATTAGTATCCTTTAAATATTGCAGATATTTTACGTAGTTTCGTATTAAAAGACCTTTTTTTTTTTTTCAAATTCAGTAGGTCTTACTGTAACCTTGCTATTTAATACATATTCAGCAGTAATCTGAACTATGGCTTATGACACAATTGCAGATCTAAAGCAAGGGAAGTGTATATTTGTGTGGATATTTTTTTTAACAAATGTTCAGCATGATGCACAAATTCATAAATATAGACTTGACTAGTCAAAATTCCTGGAAACTTGTATTGTCTTTGATGCTCATATTGGCAAGTTCTCCTGGGTTAAGATGATGGTCTACTAAGAGTATCATTGATATTTTCACTTTACCTTTGTTTGAATCTTTAAACGCCACCAATTTCTTTACCACAGTACCTCACAGTGGGTATTTTTGTGGGGTCCTCCTGCTCATGATTCTCAAACATAGAAAATTGTCTCTTTAATATGAAAGAGGGTGGAGGAATTATTGTCTCCCTATGCATTTCAGGGTGAGGGAATCTTCATTACTAAACTTCTGATTACCGGAAGTGGGTGCTCCTCCACAAGTATTAAATATTCTTATGTGCTTGGCCTGTAATTATTTAAGAACTAATAGTTCTACTTTAGCCTCAGGAAGTCCAGTTATGGAGTATAGGATAGACAGGCCTTTCCAACTCTGCAAAAGAAGACTCACTTTCGGACATAATTTTTTTTAAAAATGGCACTGATTGCCAGCCCATTTCCCACCAGCATTACCTACTTAATGGTTTTGTTGTTTTACTCGTTGCTGTTAAATTCACTTGACTGCTTGATTTGGCTTGTTGGGTGGGAGGGTCTTTGCTTCTGGAACATCATGTGGTGGTCCCCTATAGGAGTCTCGGTTTGGTGATTGTCAAGGCCTTTATTACATAGTCTATAGGACTGCGCTGAAGCAAAACAAGAAAGGTGCATGTGTGTGGCACTGACATATGCACCATTTAGAACTGTTCACAGCTGAAATGTTCTTCAGCCCAGCCTTCCTTAAAAAAGGAATATAGATTAAAAGGGTTTAGCTTTTCAGAAGGCTGACTGTTGCCTCAGCACCAGGCTCTGACTCTGTTTCTTTAAGTGATCGATAAATCACAGTAAGAGTCAGACTAATGGTCACATTCCATTAGACTACTTTTGGGCAGGAATGGACACTAGGAACTTAGGACAAAGCTGCTTGTCTGGTTCTGCCTCATCTGCTCTCCTGACCTCCCTTTCAAAACAGTAGAATTTGCTGGGGAAAGCCTACATCATTTATGGTGCTGTTCCTCTACATAGAAATGTTTATGCCAACATTGCAATTCTATTTTTCTCCCCATCAACTAACCCTATAGGATCCATTGCTCTCCTGGATCTATAAATTGCAGTGGTCTAGGGAGTGTTCCTAGTAAAATGTAAATGAATAGTCTCTGACAAAGTGGGATTTATTCCAGCACATGCATCCTTGCAGAACCTATGATTAGCTACTCTTAACAATTTAGGTAGTCTCAGGAGCAAGGTTGGTATCCACAAAGGGACTTAGGCAACTAAACCTCATGCCTAAGTTCTACTGCAGTCCACAAAACTGCTGTTTCCTAAACTCAGCTCCTAAACTTTTTGGCATATGAGGGGTACCTACACTTGCAACTCTACAGCAACACGGCTGCAGTGCTCTGGAGTGAACTAACTGCCAACAGGAGGGGCTCTGTCAGCATAGGTAATCCACTTCTCTGACAGGTAGTACTTAGAAAAATTCCTCTGTTCACCTATCAACCAAGTAATGTCTACATCCGGGGATTCGGTTGGTTTAGCTATGTCTCTGGAAGTGTGGATTCTTCAACCTGGCAGCAGCACTGATATTCCCACTGTAGACCATCCCTAAATTTCCTAGGTCCTTTTATGTTTCTATCTCTGGGCAAGCATGCTGCTGCCTATCTGCCACCTACCTACTCCCCCAGAATTATTCAAAAACCAGGGAAAGATAAAAAGCTGCCTAAGTCATGTGGAATGGAGGGCCCAAGTTGGCAGACACGCTCAGAGGCTGTGTACCAGATCAGGTCCCATTCAAAATCAGTCTGGTAGAGGAGAAACTGTTACTGTCCATCTTATTATTTTTAGACCAGTGATTTGAGCACTTGACTGGGAGACATGCAAATTCCCCACCTCTCTGCCTGAAAGGATTTGGACTTGGACCGGTGTGTGTGTTTCATCTCTCCCCAGAATCCTTTAACCAGTGCATTATGGGATAGTGATGAGGGGGAGGGAGTGGTGTTCTCAGTTTTTCCTGCTCATTCTGTTGCATTCTGGACAAATAACAGGGGGCTGGAGCAGAGGGATCAGATTCGCTTGCTTACTTCCTACAGTGTCATTCTCTCTTGCTGCCTATCTGCAGCCACAATGATTTTGTGATTCCCCTATCAGGGCATTCATGTGTGAGGGCCTGGGGATGCTTATTTCAGTCATTTATGTAAAGGGTAACAGCTTCCCCAGGAGAGACTGAGGGAGCCCTGCATCCGAGTGGCCTGTCAGCTTGCAGCCCTCTCCAGAGAGCTGGGAGAGACTTATTCAAATCTTTTATCCTCTTTGCAGGGAGTAGAGGGAACAGACCGTATCGCAGTTGTGTTCTAACTAGGGCCTCTTCCTCCAGCCATTTGATTGAGGGTCACCTACCTTATTCCCTCCAAAAGGGTTTAAGCATCTGACTGCAGACAATTGCTTCCCATTTGTGCATCACTAAACTAGCATAGATGCCTCCCTGGAGCTTGCACTTAAATGACTAACTAGGAGAGAAGAGCAGGGCTTAACACACCCTTCCCATGGGCATCTCCCATTGGCTAGGACCCCACCTAGCGTGCTGTTTTGGGGGATTGCATGTGCAGTCATCCAGCCTTCTCCATTCATTGTCTAGAGAGCCTTGATGCCTAACTCAGCTTTGTGGCTCCCATTTCAGCGTTGTTCCTCTGATATTCTAGGTCACAGTGCCTAAAAGGTAGGTGCCATGACACACACTCAGCACTGAGGTCCCTAAATCCCTTGTTAGAATTCCAGAAAATCTTCTCTGATGCTTATCAGCAAATTATATTAATTTCCATGGCAACAGAAAGGACAAGTGGGATGAGATGGCTTTTGGAAGAGGAAATGAATAGAAAATGAATACCTGTTAATGTGTGGTGCAATTAGGAGTTAATTTCTGTATATCCTCAGGGATTTATTCATATTTTCTGACTTTTCTCTTCCTACTCCTGTAGGTGCTTCTATGAAACTTTATCCCTAAAATTATGTCAACATCTCTTAGAAATGAACATGTTGCCATGAACTGTGAGGAAGGGTGCCAGGATCCGTTTCCCAAAAATGAATTACAGGTTATATTTTATAATGTGTGCTAGAACTTAGGAAAACATAAAATAGCCTGAGCATGACTTTTTCTAGGTTAAGGGACTGTGATGCTCCTAAATTAAGTTTCCATGAGACATTAGAATGCAAATAATAAAAAGGGGCCCGTTTGGTAAAAAAAAACTGCAGAAAGTGGTTTTGATAATCATAACATGACCAATCATATGAGTTTATTTAATGATTTTGTCTATAAATGGTTTCCTGCAAACAAAGGTTTCTGAAATCAAATACTTTAAACCTGACAACTATTACCTGGGTGTGCACCACAAAAGTGCATGGTCTTTGCCAGGCATTTGTTGTTTTTTACAATAGCTTGTGTAGCAGGCAAACATTTTATCTCCTAGGTATCAGTCAGCCTGAAAGATATCTAGAAGGAAATATTAGGATTCATTGCTTACACATCTTATCACTCAGGCAGGGCATGGTCCCAATGTCTGACTTCAATTTCCTATCTTCTTTGAAGCAACCAGGGAAATCCAAGTATTATTGGTCTGGTCCATCTTTTGCCACTGGAGGGCGCTAACCGCGGGCAGTTCAACGAGAAGACTAAAAGCTGAAACTAAACATCTACTGCACACTTTGGTTTTAAACAGAACTAACGGGTTAGATGTAACTGCATCCAATAGCGCCACTTCTCGGAGGAGATAAAGCAGAATGCCTCCTTTCAGTCTCGCCTTTGCCTTTGGCTTGTCCGTTTGAGTTTTTCCTCCTGTCCGATGCGATCTCTGTCGAGGTCTTTGGGGAATGTGTGTGAAATGGCCCGGCACTGTAAAGCAGCTCGCTGCTCCTCTTTCTGTGGCGCAGCGCCCTGTGCACAGGTTGGCGTTCGCTCGCTTCGCCTGGGTGCATTAGCTTCTGCCAGCACAATTTCAGTACTTGGATTTGGGGACACGGATTGGATCCCAACTGTCCGTGCAGCTGCCTGGATTAGATCCCCGACGCCTTAAAGGCCACCCCGGAGTTTTGTCAGCCCCTTGATAGGGCTGTTGATTACGGCCAGTTGCCCTGCGGCTGGGCTGGGGTCCTGCCTGATCCTCCGGGCAGGGTATGCTGATAGCAGGACGCGCGTCCAACAGTCTGTCTGCGCCTGTAAGAGCTCCGAGTCCAGCCCACGTCTTGTGGCTTAATCAGGTGTGCCCAGGGCTGCTGCCTAGACCCCCCCCCCTCCTTAGCCCAGATGGGTGAGGGGAGACCCCCCCTCTCCACAGCCATGCCCAGAGGGAACCCCCCCCAGCCAGACGGGGGGGAGAGCTTGGCTGTGAGTGAACCCCCAACTTTTGGGGGTGAGCCGCGCCCAAAGCGCCCATCCCCGGGTGGGGACTAGAAAGGGCCGTGTGGGTGGGAGCCAGGCAGAGAGGCTCTGCCCGATCTGGGCTCCTCCCTGGCCACCGTGGGAAGCCCCGGGCTGGGTGAGACGCGGAGCGACCCCCCGCAGGGCCAGTGTCTGTCTGTCTGTCGGTCCAGGCGCCCGGCTGCTCCACCCCTGGGGAGGCGCCCATCCCCTTTCCCGGCCGGGCGATTTGCATCGCCCCCGTGTGCGCTGGGGGCCGGGGCGAGGGGAGTGGGTGGGATTACAGCTGAGGTCACGTCTCCCCCCCCCCCCCGGTGGGGATTACGGAGGCTCCCCCCCTGCCCAGACTCGCGGGGCATGGGTCCCCCTCCCCCCTGTTTAAGACTCACTGAAGGGAGCGGAGAAAAGCAGCTCCCGGCTCCGGCGCTCCGTGCCCCACCGCTCCCGGCTCCACTGCTGCCCGGCGGCGGATCGGGGCCGCCGCACGCCCGCTCTCCGCAGCGCGCCACGCCGGGGACCATGAGCCAAGGCGCCGGGAGGCTGCAAGCGGCGGGCGGCCGGTGCGCGGGGGGCAGCGGCTCCGCAGCCCTCTGCCTGCTGCTCTCGCTCACCTCGCTGGCCGCCTGCCTGCTGCTGAGCGCCAAGACGTGCGAGCTGCAGGGCAGGGTGGCGGCGCTGGAGGAGCGGGGCAGCCCCGGCGGGACCCCCCTCAGCCCCGGCCCGCTGCTCGCCTTGCTGCAGCCGCACATGGAGCAGCTCTTCCGGGAGGTGAGTGCCGAGGGGCCGGGCGTGGGCTGCGCTGGGCTCCGGCCCCACCTTGTCCCCCCCCCAGGGATGGGGCTGAGTCCGAGGGCTAATGCCCTGGGGGCGCATGGCACGAGCCCCAGCTGCCTCTGCGCCAGGGAGGTAGGGTCGGAGTGGCTTTGGCGTGCCGACCCACACCTGCCCCCTGAGGAGCTTAAAGGGTGGCTCCTACCAGGAATCCCCCCCCCCCTTTGGGTCTGCCTGTGCGGGGGAGCGGGAGTTCATTGGTACTAGTTCTAGGCGGGATCGGGCCCAGCGGGGACTGTGAGCTGGGCCGGTGTCCTACCAAAGGGAGTCAGGAGAGGTACCATGCGCAGGGCCAGTCTAGGATTTATGGGGCCCTACCCAGTACTATTAAACCGGTACCCCTGTGTCCCATGGCAGCTGGGAGAGGGATGAATTTTTTTTTAAGAGATGGGATTTTATAATCTTCAGCCACATTAATGAAATATTTTAAAGCACATTTTAAGCTTGGGTCTTGTAGACTCACTCAGTAAATTCCGAAATTGTCAGTATATACCTGGGGTTGGCAAATGCCTGTTAAATGGCTTCATTGCCACTTGACTGGCTCTTTTATAGTTACAGTATCTGCTAATAACTCTGGCAGGCTTTTTCACTTTCAAGTTAACTGGCTCCTCTCCAGAGGAAGCAGAGCCAAAGAACGGGGATAGGAAGAGGTGGATGGGTGGACATTAAGACCTAGTGGTGCCTCAAATTTTCTGGTGCCCTATGCAGTTGCGTATTTTAAGCCCTGGTTAGGGCAGCTCTGTCCATGTGTGCTGTCCCTGTTACCTGCTAACTGGTGGCAGGATGCACAGTAAAACCCCCTAAAGTGTAGTAGTTGGTTTCAAGCTGGGGCAGCAGGCAATGAAAGATGGGCTTGATTACTTACTTTGCAATGAAAGTAGTCAATTAAACAGCATAAGCACCTCTGGACTTTGAGAAGAATACTGTTCATATAAATTAGAGAAGTCTATACTGTAAGTCAGAGTCTGTCACCTTTACTCACACTAATACCTTACTCTGGGAGTAACCCTGTTGATTTCAAGGCGGTTCACTTGTGGAGTAAGAGGTGGTAGAGTTTAACCCTTCATTAGCAATTTATAAGGGAAAAAATTCTAGGTGATATTACATCTAGTTACGTGTGTTGTGAATACACCAAATTCTATTCTTACAGGAATCGAGGTTCCTGTGTTTAAAAACATTTATCTTTGGCGGTAATGGATAACTATTTTTATGTTACGCATGCATGAACATGGTCTCCATTATCTTGCAGAGTATTGTAAAGCATCATATAATACAATGGTCCTGAGCAGAACTATGGATGATAAAAACACCAACAGCTGCAGTTCTTGCATTTACTGAGTCTTTTGCTATGTTCCCATAATTTCTTGTGCTGGAAGAACTGTTCTGCTTCCAGAATGAGTTTCTGTATTTGTTTCTATCTTCTAGTACCAAAAACTGACGCTACTCAGGATAAACTTAAAAACCAACAAATGGTCTGGTAGCACTTTATAGACTAACAAAACATGTAGATTCTTATGCTTTTTGGTGCCTACTGGCTTATTGAGGACAGGTGGATTTTATTTTAAGTGACTTTTGTCCAGAAGTAAAGACGTTTGGGATACTAGAACTGATTTGCTAGTTTAGAATGGAACATTTGATTGTTCATAAAACTGAAGAGGGTTATAGCAAGATTCCAACAGGATATTACTGGGCAACATGAGCTTAACATCTGCAGAAGTGGCTACGCAATGGAATACTGGATTGACTTTTTATTCTTGTATTACATTGGCAAAGGAGAGACTATATTGTATTGTGACTGGCATATAAGAAATTGTCTGCCCCCGCTCTCCCCCTCCTCGTGGAGGTGTGTGATATGAAGCTAATAGAAAGCTGAGAGATGTGAAGGAAGAACTCCTAGCTGCTTAGCATTCAGAGAGATGGAGACTCCACTCGGGTAGTGTTAGTACAGGTGTGTGTTGGGGGGAGGGGGCGGTTTACATGCCTTCTCACCTATCCATCAATCCGTCATCTAGGTATGACTTAAGGGATAATCCAAAATATCAGAGGTGAGAGGGTGTTTGCAAAATAAGACACTTTCAAATGTGTTTAGATTTCACTTCTTGATGGAAGCTGACTGATCCACTTTAGCTAATTTGTGTGCTCTGGCTAAGAATTTGCATGTGGGTCCGGAGAGCAGTCCTATTTCTATCTGTTATTTGAGTCAGTAAATTTGCTTGTAGGTGGGAATTCTACTTGATCTCAGGCAATGCTGCAGAAACAGTTTCTTGCTGAGATGTAGCAAAGTGTGGCGAGCTTGCTTTGTATTGTGAATGCTCAGATGGGGATTGGAGAAGGAAACTGAAGTGAAACCACATAATTGAATTCCTAATGCAAGAATAAGGCTGTTGAAACGTTTAGTATGACCAAATGTCTATCAATATAAGGAGTACACATTTTTAAATGAGTAACAGATTCAAGGAATGAACGCAGATTAGTCATTCTGCTATCTTTTAATAGGTGCAGTGTCAGTCCTGCTAACCCACATCTGTTCATTGGTATTCCTTTTAAATAACAAAAAAGCTATTTGATTTGCTTTTTGTTAATTATATAAAACATCTGACTAGCAAAGTAATTTTGTGTTCTTGAGAATTTCTCTGTGGCTAAGACTGTTTTTACCAGTCTATTTCATGATTGTAAATTGATTTTAAAGTGTTTTTTTTTCTTCTTCTGTGGTTTAGTGGTAGAATTAAAAATAAAAATATTAATGTTGAGTGCTTAAGGCACTGGATTGGAACTCAGGTGACTAGGTAGGTTTCAATTCCTGGCTCTGAGACCGAGACATCCCCTCTAAGCTTGAACAAGTTGCTTATTCTCTCTGTGCTTTGGTTATTTTCTGCTTGTATATTTTGTCTTTCTCCTGCCTTTTATCTGTCTAGATCAGGGGTGGGTAATAATTTTTGATGGGAGGTCACTTCAGGAATTTGGACAGTGGTCTACGGCTGCACTTTTCCATATTAACGGAGGAGGGGCAGAGTCTGGAATGGAGGTTGGGTGAAGGAGGCAGTTGTGACCTGGGTTGGGGGACTAGGGTGCAGGGTTTTGGGTTGTGACCTTGGGCAAGAGGGGGTTGTAACCTGGGGAAGGGGACTAGGGTGTTTGGTGGAGGGGTTTGGGCTGTGACCTGGAGCAGAGGATTGGGGTTCAGGATCTGGGAAGGGACATGGGGCAGGAGGGGTTTGGGTCATGTGGGGTAGGGGACAAAAAGTTGGGGCAACCTTCCCAAGCATTGGCTGCATGTCATGTGGCTTGTGAGCAGCTAAGAGCCTGAGGGGAGGAGGAGAGGGTGCTTCCCAAGATACCGGTTGACCACAGGAAGCTCGCATTGGTCAGAAACTGGCCAATGGAATTGTGCTGGGGATAGGAGCTGCTTGCAAACCCTTTCCTCCCTCCCCTGAGCTCACAGCTGTTCAAATAGCCCTGCAATGGCCGTATTTCTCAGCAGCGTGCAAGGGGCAGGCCGGGAGTCAATGGGCTGCGTCCGGCCCACAGAGGGTGTTTTGCCCAGGTCTGATCTACATTATAAGGCTTTCTTTGAGGCAGGAGCTATCTCATAGTATGTGTTTGTGCAGGGTTTGGTGGAGTGGAGCCCTGATCTCACCTGAGGTCTATTGATCGGATTTCACTCTCACCCCCTCCCATCTCTGAGAAGAGATTCACATAGTGGGTAAATATAAATACAGCTTCATGAAGTTGATATGCAAAACAAATATCTTGGTGCCCTAACTGGGGTTTAGGTACTCCTTTAGCTGTAGACCGAAGTAAGTCCACAAGGGTTTTCGTGAAAGCTTCTGTAAATTTGACTCTAAAAATACACATACCTATGCTAGTGCTGAGTGAAGTCTTATTTGCATGGAACCTCACTGTGGGTGTGTCCACACTGCACCATAACTCGAACTAAGATATGCAATTTGAGCTATGCAAATTGCATATCTTATTTCAATGCTATTTTGAATTAGCGTATTTTGTCATTTGGCTCTGTCTACCAGTGCCAAATTTCAAAATAAAGCACTATTTCAAAATGTCCCTTACTCCTAGTAGAATGAGGTTTACAGGGACATCGGAAAAGCGAGCCTGAAATAATGGGATTGCTGTGAAGATGTGGCATAGCTATTTTGGGATACTCCTGTATCCCGAAATAGCATTGCAATGTAGATGTACACTGAGAGTTTATATTGTTCTTTAATGAAAACATTCTATAAATTCATAGTACAGTGTACTCAGTGCATCTCAATGGAGTACATGTGCCTTTGGCAGTACCATGAAGTCTTTCGGGAGTACATCTGCTCGTCTAGATATTTGCCAAGTTCTACAATAAGCTAAAAAGCACTAGTGAGCTCATACAGACAATGATGTGTTCATACTGCTCTATGTACCATATGCTGACATGAAAGTACAATACTTATATTCCAATCAATGTATAATTATGATAAAAATGAGAAAGTCAGCAATTTTCAGTAATACTTTGCTGTGGTAATTTTTGTATTTTTATGTATGATTTAGTAAACAAGTTTTCAAGAAATGTGAAACTTGGGAGAGACAAATCAGACTCCTGAAAGAGATATGGTAGTTGGAAGAACTCTAATACAATATAGGGCATCCCTGCTATAAATTGCCCTGGTATACATCTGCTCTGCACTAAAGTCGTGGCCGCTTGTAGGAAATGATGTGTTATAAGTCCTGCCATTCCCCGCTCTTAACTTGCTAAAAAAAAAGTCCTCCCATTCCCCACTTTAAGTTGTTTTGCTATAAGTCCAAGTTTTTTGGGACACATCTTGGACTTATAGTGAAGACAGCCTGTATGCATTTAACCAAGTGATCCAGATGTAATAATATTTCCCATTTGCTCCTTACCTCAAGCTTGAATTCACAAGGCATAGTTCTCATGCATAAAAGTTTTAACACAAGGAATACAGAAATATTTAGTTGTGAACAGAGCAGGACAGGTTAGTTCATAATTAATTTATTTTTCCTTATTAGCCAGACAGTGTTCAGATAAATGAGGTCACTGCCTAGGAAAATTCAGGGGAAGAACCCAACACTCACTTGAGAATTAAATACATGCAAATATTTCCTTTACACCCCAACATATCTAAGACTTAATACTTGGATTAAAAATGGGATCATTTACATTCTTGGCCTGGGCAGTTTCATTCATTTTTATGATCACTTGTAATGCTAACTGCACTATATGGTTGTCAGAGAAATGCATAATAGTTCAGAGAATTCTTGTTTCCTAACCAACACTTGCCTGAACTCCCTGTATTATTTTAGAAATGTGTGCAGTTTTATAACAAAGAGCTATACAACTCTGAAATCCAAACTAATACAGGTTGGACCGCCCTGGTCCGGCACCCTTGGGACCTGACTGGTCCTGGATGAGGGATTTAGCAGGACCAAGGGAGGGAATATCTGCTCCTCCCCCTCCCCACTGCTACCAGCCCCTCTAGCCCTGGACTGGCCACAAGCCAGTTCCCTGCCTGCCGCTCCCTGCTGTCCTGTCAGTCCCCATCCCCTTGCCTGTCATGTTGGGCAGCCCAGCTCCAGCTGTGCTCCCATCCCACTGGGCAATCCTGCTATAGTCCACTGGGATCCTGGCCCTGCCGGGCGGTCAATCTGGGTTCAGCCGGGCAGCCCAGCTGTGGGGAGCCGGGCAGCCCAGCTGTGGGGAGCCGGGCTCCTGGCCCCACTGGCAACTCACTGCCAGCAGCCCTGCTGGCTTGTAAGACTCGTAGCTGCCAGCCCTCCACCAGGACTCTGGTCCTGGAACATCCATGGTCCGAGTCCCTGTTTACAGAGGTTCAACCTGGTACAAATGTATGTAAAATTCCAAGCACACCACGGTGTCAATAAAACTTTTTCCACCCAAGGGACACTAGGGACACTTTGGGAGTGCTTGCCCATCAGTCTTAAGTGCAAGTCAGCATCTTTCTTGGGAGCAGTGAACAATTAGGTGTCGTGTATCTGGGTTGACTTAGGTGGCTATCCCAGCCTTCTGGACAAGTGGGTTTCTCCTGGCCAATCAAGACTGACAAAAGTTTTAAACACACTTTTTGGGGGCTTTGTCAGAAGATAGATAACCCTTTGCCTTAGTTCCTTAACTCAGTCAAAATATCTTAATAGATATGTTCCTCTCTCCCCGCTCCCCACCAAAATCATTGATGGCCATGTTGGGATCTGATTCAGAACCCATTCAGATCAGTGGGACTCTGTCAAATTACTTCAAAAGATTTTGGATTGGGTTCCTATGGAATAATGTTTACAAAATCACTGTTGTGATAGGTGTACTGTATGTGTGCCCTTCTTTTCTCTAATGGATGCTGTAATGCTGTTGTTGAATTACAGAATGTTCAAAAATGAGGCAGCATCATCCATGCTCAACCTTCCCCTAAAAAAAAAAAGAGAGACTTTTTTTAATGTATGACCTTCATATACATAGGAGGGTGTTTGGAGAGAACAATTTAAAACTCGAGCAGTTTTCACTTTATCAATGCACCACCCTGAAGCTGGAATTGTTTTCCTGTGTGCCTGAAATCAACAGAAGTATATACATATATTCTAAAAAATATATGCGGATAACATGGACTTAAAAATACGCAGTCATGTAATATACCATCAGTGCTACCACCATAGATTTCATTATGATAACTTTTAGGAGACCCGTGAATATGTTGATTTCCGCGGTTTGTGAGAAGCTGGAGGGGAATATTTGAACTGAATAAGTGCTAATATCTGCTGAAGGGGGAAAATAAATAGTGCCTAATGTTTTCAATATCCCATAAGTGTGAAAAAAGCAATGTAGCCTATCGATAAACTAAGGAAATGGCATCTTGAAGATATTACTATAAGATGGGTGCACAGAGCGTGGAAAGACCATACACAAAGAGTAGTTATCAATAGTTTGCTGTCAAATTGGGAGGTCATATTTAGTGGTGTCCCACAGGGGTCAGTAGGGGTACAGAACTAGTCAATATTTTCATTAATGACTTGGATAATTGAATAGACAGTATGCATATAACATTTGAAGCTAACACCAAGCTGGAAGGGGACGGGTGTGAAACTCAAAATGACCTTGACAAATTGGTCTCAATTCAACAAGATGGAATTCAATAAAGACATGTGCAAAGTACTTTGCTTAGCAAGGAAAAATCAAGTGCACAGCTGCAAAATGGGGAAGGACTGAGTAGATGGACATATTGTTGAAAGTATCTTGAGGTTATAGTAGACCATAAGCTGACCATAACTTGTCAGTGTGGTGCAGTTGCAAATAAAGGCTGTTGTGATTCTGGGATATATTGAGCAAAGTGTTGTATGTGAGACATAGGAAGTAATTGTCCCAGTCTACTGAGTACTGGTGAGGCCCCAGCTTCAATAGCTTGCCCAATTCTGGGCACCACAGTTTATGAAGGATGTGGACGAATTGGAAAGAGTCCAGGGGAGAGCGACAAAAATGATAGAATGTTTAGAAAATCTGATCTGCAACAAAAGTTTGAAAAAAAAATCTGGGCCTGTTTAATGGTGAGAAAAGAAGACTGAGAAGACCTGATAAGTCTCCTAGTATATTAGGGCTCAAGGGTGTGCACTAAGGGGTTTAACAGGGGCATGCCCTCCCCAATAATTGGTAGGGGCATAACTCCTCTGGCGTTGTGGCAGTGGCACAGAGTTCCTCTGGCTCCAAGGCTGCATCAGGGGCAGAGAATGTGTCCCTCCAAAAGCAATCAAATTTGAATTCTTGCATGTGGCTTTGTAAGGGGTCTTTCAAAGAGGATGGTGATCAATTGTTTTCTGTGTCCACTGAAGAAGGGACAAGAAGTAACGGGTTTACTCAGCAGAGGGCTTTCTAATGTTCAGGATAGTTAAGATCTGGAATAAGCTATTAGGGGAGTGTGGAGTTGCCATCGTTGGTAGTGTTTGAAAGCAAATTGGACAGATACTTGTCAGGTATGGCCCATGTTTCCTTGGTCCTGCCACAGTGCATGGGGCTGGACTTGATGGCTTCTCAAGGTCTCTTCCAACCTGATCTTTCTATGAATATATTTCCCCCCTTTTATTTTTTTAAGCATAGGAAAAGGTGTAGGGATAATTGTGTGTGGTGGTATTGGCTCTTGAAGCAGTTTTGTGCTTGCCTTGTACATAAGGCAAGGGCTCTTCGGGCACATAAGTCACTCTTCCAATCAGCCTACAATAGGCAGTAGAGGTTGTGTTGCACAGTAGAATCCCTTTGGAGGCTGAATGCATCACCTTTACACCTTAATCCTCACAGCACTGTTGTCCAATCATTGTATCTGCTGGGGGTGAAGGCTTAGACCTTGTCTTCACTACTAAGTGAATCGATCTACTGGGGTTTGATTTATGGTGTCTTCTTAGATACAATAAATCGATCTCCAAGTGCTCTCCCATCAATTCCGTTTCTTTACCGGGATGAGAAGAGTAGCCAGAGTTGATGGGAAAGCAGTTCCTGCCGACCTTATTGCATGAAAGGCAATGCAGTAAGTACGTCGACTTCAGCTACTTTATACACATAGCTGAAGTTGTGTGGGTTAGATCGATGGGGGGAGGGAGGCATAGTGCGGACCAATGTTTCTCAACCTTTATTTATAAAGTAACCCCTTTGAAAAAAATTAAGTACCCCCAGTACCTACAGTTTTCAGACACACACAATTTTTTTCTACTTTGCAACACATTTGTTTAAACAACTTAATCATAGCCGGGCGGGTGATGAAATTTTTGGGTGTAAAAAGTACAAAAATAATAAAGCGCTGTAAAACTTAAAACAAAAATTCAGTTTTCTCCAAACTTCAGTTGTGTTGGCGTACCCTCCAGACTTTTCGCTCAAGTACCCCTAAGGGGTACCACTGGTTGAGAAACACTGGTGTAGACTAACCCTAATATAAAGTTCTTGTAATGTCTCCGGGCCAGATTCTGCCATACTTGCGTAGTATCTTACTTGGCAAGTAAATCTTGGCTTTCCAAGAGACTACATGTGGAGTCAAGTTTTACTCTCTGCCTAGGTCTACACTAGACCAGACAGGTCGGCTTAAGGTACACCATCCAGCTATGCAAAATGCATAGCTGGATTCAGCTTACTGTAATCTGAGACATTGCAACATCTACACTGTGGGAGACCGACACATGCTCCTGTCACTTCCCTTACTTCTCACAGAATGAGAAGTAGCAGATGCTGGTAGGGGCCACCCTTGGCACTCAGTTTGGGGGTCTACACTAGACCCACTAAATTGAATGCTAAAAGATTGACCTGTGGAGGGTTGATCTTCTCCATAGTGTAGACAAGCCCTTCATGAGTAAAGACCAATTTTAAACATCTTCTGTGTTATTTTTAGAAGAGGGTATTATTAAACTGGACTAAAGAAAATGGGGGTGGAGTTATTTGTCCATAGCATGAAGGAGGTTTGTTTTGTAATTTGTCCCTTTGTACGCATATGGTGAGTATATGCTTATTCTCTAAACATCTTCTTTTTCACACTCTCCTTCTGAACAGAAACTGGGCGAAGGATTAGCCAAGCTGCGGACAGTACGCGAGGCTCCATCTGAATGTGTCTGCCCACCAGGTATGTGGAACAGTGCCATCTTCTATACTATTACCACCAAAATGTGATCGTTGGTAAATTGTGGACAGTCTTTCTAGGCTGCTCTCCACGTTCCTCTTTCTTTTAGCCGCTCCATTGTATTTAAACGGAACATGCTAACGAGTTTAAATAATTCACACCATGAAGTGCCGTCTTCCGAGTCACTTTCCTTGGCTTGCATTTGCGTGTTTAAATGAGGGTGGTGTGTGGGGCTTGAATGGGGGAGCCATGTGCGTTATTAAATAACCGATTTAGTCTAATGGATCTACTGACCTGTGTGTCCTACACAGACCCCTGAAAGACATTAAAAAAAGACTTATTACAGCCTCTGCAGTTTAAGCAGCAGTGTGATAACTAAAAGCTGTATCACCTCCCTCCTTTTACAATACTAGAGCATTGCTCTGCATATGAAAGCTCTCATTGACTGTTTAAATTCCATCATACAGTTTAATGAACTTCCTTGACTATCAAGACCTTCCTGTTTTTTGTTTTGCAAGAGCACCCGCTTTGGAAACAGTAAACATCTTCTTCAGTTAGTCTGCGTGGGAACCCCATTTACACAAATACATTCAAAATGTGCAGCTGTTATGGTGGCTTATGTGATTTGCCCTCTGGAGCGTTTCTAAAAAAAAAAAAAATTATTATTTTTTTGCACAGATTTCTTGTGAAGATGAGTTAGATTTCACAATGTTTAAGGAAAATGCACGGAAGAGCTCCGTTTTTTTAAAAACATTTCTTCAATCATTATTGACAGTAATCTCTTGAGAACAATGTGGAAAGCGTGCAGTATGCAGAGCTGTCTGTACGTTAGGCACGGAAGGATAATTTTAACATTTGGGGTCAAAAGCTTCCATATGAGTTTGGTTTCTGTACCAGAGTGAAATACAGTCTACCTCAATAGCACTGATTACAATAAAATTCCTTTTGTATAAAAAATGGGAAGTTCCAGCATTTGGAAACACAACAGATAAAAATGTATTCTGGGATTTTCCCAACATCCAGGACATGAAAACTATCACAGTCTGTGTCCTTACTCATGAGACAAAAATGATGGTGTTTTTTTTCCTTTTGATCTTACGCCTTAAAATTACGCATAATAGCCTGTAAAACATTTGACTCATGGCTCTTTTAAATGCATTAATGCAATTGTAGTAATTTTATTTAATTTGTTTGCTAGTTGTTAGCTAATGTGAACAGCGTTTATGCTCTATGTTTGGGCCGATCATCTTGCAACCAGGCTTGAGAAACAAATCGGGGATATTTCAACCCATATCAGAATGTCAGGAAAAGTTGGGAAGAAAAAAGACCTTTTATTTTTCTCATGAACATTTTGGCTCAGAGGAGGGGAAATTAACTGTATTCCCTTGATGTTCCCAACTAACAATAGCTGACCTGCTGCTCTTCATCTCTGTTCTATGCATTCCTTTTCCTGACAAGGCAAAATATTGCCTTGGGATCCAAGTTGGCAAAGTCAATGGGACACTGGGTGCATGCAGCTCGCTGCAGGATTGCAGTACTGAGTGACAAAGTTTGTTAACCAGGGTACTTGTAATCACTGAAATACTTTTAAATACAAAAGGCAACTGAGATCCAAGAGTCTTTTTTTTTTTCTTCCATGGGCAGTGGAGCCAACAGCCTCTGCTGGCCCCTGAGCAAAGTGGAGAGGAGGTGGCTCTCTGCTCCTGGAAGGGGTGGGGGCCCCACCCAGCCCTTAGTGCTACCTTAAGTACATGGCACTGTGGCAACAGTTTAAAGGACCCATAGGTTTGAGTGGGGCAAGAGATTCCAAATAAGTTTGTGTTTGTTTTTGTGTTTGTGTTTTTTTTTTTCCTTTTTATGTGCTGTGAAATACTTGCTGCAATCAGAGTAGAGTAACTTGTAAGGAGAAAGGAAGAAGAAAACCATTTTGTGAATGGACACCTGGTATCATTCCTGACTCCCATCAATCAATAATACTATTTGTAGTGGTGTAGCTCTCTTCATCCAGAGATCTATCTTGATTTAGAGCCCCAGAGCATCCAGAGAGCTGTAGCTCTTAAGTAAAGTAAGTTATCATGGGATAAGAGGGAAGGTCCTTTCATGGACTGAGAACTGGTTAAAAGACAGGAGACAAAGGGTAGGAATAAACGGTAAGTTTTCAGAGTGGAGAGAGGTAACTAGTGGGGTCCCCCAAGGTTCTGTCCTGTACTGGGACCAATCCTATTCAACTTATTTATAAATGATCTAGAGAAAGGAGTGTAAACAGTGAGGTGGCAAAATTTGCAGATGATACCAAACTGTTCAAGATAATTAAGACCAAAGCAAACTGTGAAGAGCTTAAAAAAGATCTCACCAAACTAAGTGATTGGACAACGAAATGGCAAATGAAATTTAAAGTTGATAAATGTAAAGTAATGCACATTGGAAAAAATAATCCCAACTATATATACAATATGATAGGGACTAATTTAACTACAACCACGCGAGAGAGATCTTGGAGTCATTGTGGATAGTTCTCTGAAAAACATCCACTCAGTGAGCAGCAGCAGTCAAAAAAGCAAATAGAATGTTAGGAATCATTAAAAAAGGGATAGAGAATAAAACAGAAAATATCTTATTGTCTTTCTATAAACCCATGGTATGCCCACATCTTGAATACTGTGTACAGATATGGTCGCCTCATCTGAAAAAAGATATATTGGCATTGGAAAAGGTTCAGAAAAGGAGCAACAAAAATTATTTAGGGTTTTGGAATGGGTCCCATATGAAGAGAGATTAAAAAGATTTGGACTTTTCATCATAGAAAAGAGGAGATTAAAGGGGTATGTGATAGAGGTCTATAAAATCATGACTGGTGTGGAAAAAGTGAATAAGGAAAAGTAATTTACTTACTCCCACAACATAAGAACTAGGGGTCACCAAATGAAATGAATAGGCAGCAGATTTAAAACAAACAAAAGGAAGTTTTTCTTCACTCAGCGCACAGTCAACCTGTGGAACTCCTTGCCAGAGGATGTGCTGAAGGCTAGGACTTTAACAGAGTTCAAAAAAGAGCTAGATAGATTCATGGAGATTAGGGCCATCAATGGCTATTAGCCAGGACAGGTAGGAATGGTATCCCTAGCCTCTGTTTTTCTGGAGGTGGGTGGCAGAGGAGGGGTCACGTGAGGATTACCTTTTGTGTCCCCTCTCTCTCGAGCATCTGTTATTGGCCACTGTCAGCAGACAGGATACTGGGCTGGATGGACCATTGGTCTGGCCCAGTATGGCCATTCTTATGTGATCTTTTCTTTTATTTGGATTCAAAACTTTTTTTGCTATATTTGGTATATATTTGAGTTTCATGTAACTCTGTTTTTCTTTGCATTGTCTCTACAATGTGAACTGTTCTTGCTGTCTTCCATGCCTTCATTACGCGGGATGCTGTTGCTTGATTCAAAACACATCCAAAACAATTCAGCCACATATAAAGTTGTGAGAGCTGGAGAAACAATCTCCTGCAGAAAAGGGTTAACCATGATAAACCATCAGGTTAAATGAGACCCAAAGCTAATTAACTTTATGATATACAGGACATGCAGGAGCCCCAAATCAGGGTTAAATGGGACCCCAGTTAGATAGGACCCCAGTTAAGTACTAGTTGTGCTTTGTTGACCAAATGACTGATTTTTTTTTTCCTCTAGATATTTTCATATGGCTTAATTTTTTTAAAATAACTTGGCTTGTTTTACATGATTAACTCTCAGTACTGGTTTAAAAAAAACTTTTCAAAAATGCTAAGAATGAGTGAGTTTAATTATATTTTTGTTGGGATCAATAGAATTCTTAATAAATAGCACTCCAGTGTTTGAACTGAATCTGTTCTGAAATAGAAAGTAGACAGTTGATCCACTAAAAGACTCTTAATGGTCTGGTAGCACTTTATAGGCTAACAAAACATGTAGCATCTACATGTTTTGTTAGCCTAAGTGCTACCAGACCATTTGTTGTTTTTTTTCTGTAACAGACTAACTCGAGTACCCCCGAAGCTCCTAAAAGACTCTTGTTATTGTCCACAAAGGGATCACTGGCCACCAGAGGGAGCCCATATTATTTCATGAATGCCACAGAAACAAAATGAGAATGACAAGGAAACCTAGCTCATAAACAAACAAACCTTGGCTCAAATCTCTGATGCTAAAATCAGGTGCATTCTCAAGTTGTCTGCAGAACTTCATGAAAATCCAATTAAATATACACGGTATTTTCATTTCTTCTGCAACAACAAAGAAGCCTAACTATTGGGCTAGAAGTTTCTCCATAATTGAGGCTGCTCCATGGTCTTAGTGTGAGAAGGTAGTTGTGCATGTTCCAGTGTTTGGTACGCCCAGGATGGTACCACTCACTGGCCAAGTTCAGTGCTGTGCAAATAGTAATGATGGTGCTTGTTTTCTGTCTCGGCTTTCTGTCGCTACTACGACTTTTCATTTTTCAGTGTCTCCAACTACTCTGTGACTCTGGCTACAGCTGCTTGTATTCAGTCCAGAACTAGTAACAGCAGTAATTATCCCCTTACATCAGCTCCCTGTGAAGCACCACCTCAGTCTGAAGATTTTCTGGCATTTTCTGACTCGGGCCCGTTATAATTTATAGCAGTCTTTTAACTCCTGTGTGCCAGTTTTTCTTTTTCTGGGGTTGATCCTTATGTGGCCTTTATTGGGGTGTGTCTACACTGCTCCGTTATTTCGAGATAACTAGCATTATTTCAAAATAACAATGCGCGCGTCTGCACAGCAATTCCGTTATTTTGAAATAATTTCAAAATAACGGACGGCTTATTCAGAAATCTGTAAACCTCATCCTACGGGGGATAACGGCTATTCCGAAATAGTTGTTTTGAAATAAGGTGTGTGTAGATTCTCCACTGTTGCTATTTCGAAATAGCCCCTCACCAGGGCAATTCTAAGTTATTCCTCCCTAGTGCCTCCTGGGGCTCTAAATTGAGGTAGCACGTCTACATTCAGGAAGCCTGCCTTGGACTAATTTTGAGGCTTCCCTGCAGTGTAGACGTGCTATTTTGAAATAAGCTATTTCGGAATAACTCTTCCTGAATAGCTTATTTCCAAATAAGTGTGCCGTGTAGATGTACCCTCAGATAAGAACACTTGCTTAAAAGGCTCACAAGTGGGGAAACTCCTAACCTCTTTTTAACTGATGGGCCATTGGAAATAGATAAAAGCAAAATGAAAACCCTCTGCTTTGCTCACTAACAGTTGTGAAACCTGTGGCTGATTTTTTTTTTAAATTAAAGATGTGTTTTATTGTATTTTCATCCACAATGCTTTGAAATATTTTCCCCAAAAAGTCCCTTCTAAATGTAATTATTTGCCTTATGAGATGTTTTTCTGCAGTACTAGTAATACATGAACCCTTGCAGCCAGTGGTAAAGGAGCCTTAAGAGTGTGAGATGCTAGACCAACTTACAATCAAGCAAGTACTTCCTTTTAAATTTGTAGATTTAAAAAAACCCTCAAATGGTCACCTAGTATGTAGTTTACGTGGGGGCCTTGTGTGCTGCAAATGTAGAATACAACAGCTGCTTTTCTGGCAGAAGTATAAGCAGACGTCTGATAGTAACCGGAAATTGTGTCACTGAAAAAAAAAATGGGGGTGTAAGGGGACACTGGAGGAAATTTCTGCAAGCCTTCCCCTCAATGAGTTCCCCTCAGACTGCTGTCTTGGAGAGGGTGAGGAGGGTGCCTTCCATGGATTAGGTCTGCTCCCAAATCAGGCCAATCCTCTGAGATCCATTGAAGGTCAGAGCCATCCATGAGGTGGCTTTGTACTTCACCTCCAGTCCTGCTAATGGGGGGAAGGGTAAAGGAGGCAACTGCCCTAGGGCCCGGGGCACCTAGCTGCTACTGTGACACGGTGGCAGTGGCCGGAGCTCCGGGCAGCACGCTCCAGGCTGGCGGGAGTGGGGAAGGCCAGCCCCACCCCCACCCCTTCCTTCCAAGGCCTGGCCCCTTCTGGAAGCGCAGAGCTGGGCCCCTGATGCTGGGGGCAGGGGCTCAGCAAGTCTGTCGGTCCCCCAGCCACCTCATTTGCCATGTCTCTCTGCATGCTTTTGTTAAACAAACAAAAGGAAGTTTTTCTTCACTCAGCGCACAGTCAGCCTGTGGAACTCCTTGCCAGAGGATACAGTGAAGGCTAAGACTTTAATAGAGTTCAAAAAAGAGCTAGATAGATTCATGGAGGTTAGGTCAATCAATGGCTATTAGCCAGGATGGGTAGGAATGGTGTCCCTAGCCTCTGTTTCTCTGGAAGTGGGTGACAGAGGAGCATCACATGGGGATTACCTGTTGTGATCCCTCCCTCTGGGGCATCTGGCATTGGCCACTCTTGGCAGACAGGATACGGGGCTAGATGGCCCTTTGGTCTGGATCCAGGATGGCTGTTCTTATGTTCTTACACTTCCCCTGAGAGCCCTCTTCTCCTCTCCCTCACAACCCGCTCCAAGCTGTGTTATTTTTACTAGGAATCTCTGTGCAAGTTTTCCCCTGCCGGTGTGCTCCAATCTGAAGTAAATGGGCAGCCCTAGAAGTAAGGGAGATGTCCCCACCACTTGAAAGCTTTTTTTGACCTCTGAGACTGAAGGTGCCCGTCACTAGTGGGCTTTTGTGTTGGGTTTTTTTAATTGATGTTGACTGTGCTTCAGATCTGCAATTCTTACTCAACAGCCATGGTGACTGTCTGATAGGTATTAGCTGTGTTTTGATACGCTGCACAGAGAGATGGGTGAAAGCCCCTATCCATTGTTCATTCCACGATCACACAATAGTTGTGGGTTCAAAACATTCAGACAGGCAGGAGTACAGAGAAAAAACCTTCACCCCGAATTTCCTGATATCTGTATGATAAAAATGTTTAGTCTTCACCTTGAATTCATGTTGGGGGGGGGGTGTTTGTGGGTAACAAGCTGCATAAAACACTTCAGTGTAAGCGATTGAAATATCAAATTTAATATGTGACTGTGGTATTTCTTAATGTGTTGGCCCCAAATATAGTGAAATGCTGTGTTGGACCTGCAGGAGAGCAGAAAGAAATGGAACTGGGTGCATCTAGGAGAGACTAGGTGAATTTTAATACACATCTGTAGGTTTAGTGGCCTCATATTATTTTTCGCTGTTGCAGAGTAACTTTAAATAGCCTGGACTTTCCTTTCAAACATTTCTGGGGGTTTTCTAAGAGCCAAAGGAAGCCTGGCACCTAACTCTCACTGAATTGAGTGGGATTTGAGTGCTCAGTTCTCTCAGGCACCTTCAAAAATCCCAGCTAGGCCTGTGCTGCAGGGCTATAAAATTGCAGTGTCCACATTCCGGCTTGAGCCTAGATGCCTACACTGCACTTTTATAGCCCCACAGCCTGAGTCTGCTGCTATGGGCCAGTCGTTAGTCTTCTGTTCCAGCATGGATATACACCTATGGTCTAGGATTTGGCTGTACAGAACACATATCAAATTATTTTAAAAAAGTTAAGCGTACCCATAGATTCTGTGACTCACAGCTAGTTGAAATACCTGGCCCGTAAAATCGTCCTTTTTTTTTTTTTTGTGGGTGGAGTCCGCAAACATCTCTGGGTATCTGAACCCTCCTGCGTTATCTTCCCCACTTAAATACTGAAATGGAACTTCCCTAATTAGCGGCGTTCAAAGGTAATGGAGCTCATCACCTTTTTTAGTGTTGACCACTGGCAGGCTTTACACAATGGGGGGGTGGGGCGGAAAGATGATTGAACTGAACTTTAATTAGCAGGGTTTCTGTTTATCTCTGTCCTTCAGAGCCAGGCTTCTAGTACATTTCCTGGGCTTACATGAAAGATGAATCCTTGTGGGCTACAAAATCTTCACTTTTGATCACTTAAATGGACATGGCAAATATAAAATGGTGCATCGAATGAAAGAAAAATCTTTAATTTCCTCTAAAAATGTATGCTCCTTTTGAATTGTCATTTTGAGTACTATAAACTAGAATTTTTAGGAGACTAAGGGTTTTTTTTCTTTCCATTCTATGAGACTGATTTCTCTGGAGCAGAGTTATGATCCCTAACAAAAAACAGTTTATTTTTTATTAATTCCCCAGTTAAACACAGAGGTTATCCCCCAATAAATCTTTTTTAAAGCTTCACTTTTTTGTATTATCCCTCTATACAGCAGTTTCTGCCATGTCTTAGCATCTCCCTGCACCCACCCTTCATTTCAGCAAGGTTCATCTTCCCATGCCTCCTTTACCTGCTCGAGCATTAGGCAAATCATAGTTACGTTAACCAGCTAGGTTTTATTAAATCGGATTCTTTCCTGCCCAGCAGCACTTAAGCCAAGATTTTCACAAAAGAGGGCCTAACTTTCAACTCCTAGGGTATGTCTAGACTACAGAGTTTAGTCGGAAAAATAGCCATTTTCCGACACAACTCGCGGAACATCCACGCTGCCAGCGTGTCCTTTCAAGAGTAAATTGAAAGAACAGAGGAGTTTTTGCACAATTGGTAATCCTCATTCTACGAGGAAGAAGCCTTTTTGTGTGTGTGGAGGGGGAGGAGGGAGTGTTTTCAGAAGAGGGAAGAGGAAAAAGCACAGGTACTCTGGTGGCCATTCTGTCCTTAGCAATCACTGCTTACATGTGAGATAGCGTCCAGACTGCCTGGACGCTATCTTTCGAAAAAGCTCATCGCTTTTTCAATGCGCTTTTGCAGTGTGGACACTCACTTCGGCAAGACATTTTTTCGGAAGATCTCTTCTGAAGAAAGCTTCTTGCACAAGAAGCCTGTAGTCTAGACGTAGCCCTATATAGGAGCTGCAGGGGTTGTGAGTCATGTTTGAAAAATCAGGCCATCTATTTAGAATCCTGCTCTCAGGCGAGCGATCTTTGATTTGATTTGGTAACCTTGGCCCCGGTTAATATGACCCCATCACAGATCTGTTAGCAACTTGGTGTAACAAAGCAACATTTACGGCTCCAAAATGCTGTTAATGGCATTGCCAGCGGTCTCCCCATCAGCTTCTTCGTGACTGTCTCCAAACACTGACCCCACTGCTCTCTGCAGCTCCTTTTGGATGGTGATGAAAGGCCTCAAAGGGCATCTGGAGTGGTATCTGTGCAACACATGTGTGTTGCAGCTGGCCTGGCTTTCCTGGGATCTAGCTGGCGTAGTTAGCAATGCCCTAAAACTCTTTAAAAAGATTCTAATCTCCAAGGCTGGGATCCACTCACTTGGATGAAACAGGGAATTGCTAGTATTGCAGTCTAAGATACAGACAAAGGGCTGTGCTTTTCACTCATTCAGTGTCAAATTGTCTGGGTTAGGTAGGTACACAGTTGCAACCTGAGCTGTGGAACAACAACGATTGCTCTGTAGTGTCGTAAGTGGCCTCCATCACTGTAGCATGAATGATCCTTGCCGCTGACAGGAATCCATTAATCATGGAAGCTTTCCCCCAAGAAGCAAGCAAGCAAGTTAATGATGTTTGCTCTGTATCAGGGATGTGCTTTATCTATGCCCCACAGAATGGTCTTCTCTGTACTGCAGCCCCTGCTGGGATTTCTCTCTTTGTACCCATGTGATTCTTGCAAAACGAGGGGTATCTTTGGCAGTGGCGGCTGCTGCTTCACTGCTGTTCTGGGGCAGTGTTTCTCAACCTTTTTTTTTATAAAGTACCCCCAGTACCTACAGTTTTCAGACACCGACAAATTTTTTCTACTATTGCAACCCATTTGTTTAAACAACTTAATCATAGCTGGGCGGGCGATGAAATTTTTGGGTGTAAAAAGTACAAAAATAATAAAGTGCTGTAAAACTTAAAACAAAAATTGAGTTTTCTCCAAATTTCAGTTGTGTTGACGTCCCGCCCAGACTTCTCTCAAGTACCCTAAGGGTACTCGTACCACTGGTTGAGAAACTCTATTCTGGGGGCTCTGGTGGGCAGAGTGAGGAAGAACAGCATTAAAGGGGCATGCGCAGGGAGACACTCTTTGGCTGGCAGAAGGAAAGAAATGCGGCTTCCATTGAATGGGATTGTGACTGAGAGTGATTCTCCTCTAATGTTTTCCATCCATGTGCGGAGTAAATTTTATGTGCACTAGGAATGTGACGGTTAATCAGAAAGCCTTGCTGGAGCAACCCCTGTCCACGGCGGGCCCGGGCACGTTGCAGGCAGAGGCTGCTCTGGCGGGAGCTGCCGGGGGTTGGGGTGGGGGGCTTTCCAGCCCAGTCAAGTGGGAGCAACTCTCTGCCTGCCCTGCCTTTAATCTGTTAACTTGATGTTTAACCGGTTAACCAATTAAATGGGATTTTACATCCCTAATGTGCACTGAGGTATGTGCACCACCAATAGAAATGCATGCTGTCCGCTGTGGGTGCTCTAAGTAGCCCGGTGGCATTTGACTCTCCTGGGTGGATGCCCAAGCGCTCAGCTTATTGCTGTCAGATGGGGTCTCCCACAATTACAGCAGTTGATAGAGTTCAATGAGGCATGACCGCTGGATGCTAAAAAAATTTTAAAAATCTGCCACTGTCCACTAGTAATGATGTTAATGGCTATGCCTTGACTGCAGAGAAAAGTCAGAGAGAAGTCTTCTGCTTTTTTTCTGAAAGAGGCTTTTCCAAAATTTGGCCCATCTACACGGGGCCAAATTTTGGGGAAAAAAATTCTCTTTCAGAACATCCCTTATTTCTCTCACCGAGAGGAATACAGGGATGCCGAAAGAACACGTCCACTTTTTCGGAAATTGTTCTTGCACGTGGCAGAGCTTTTCCAGGATACTGGAAAAGCTCTGCAGTCTAGACATAGCCAATATCTTGGGGTCCTTTAAATATGTTTTGGGCGGGTGCTCTCTGCTGCTTGCTCAGCAGGCTATACACTGGCTAGAAATACTAGCTCCAGAGTGGTTCTGACAGCAAGGACACTGGTGCGTGACCAAGGAAGGACTCAAAAAGCCATGTTGCCTTTGTGTTCAGCTCTTTTAAACACGCCAAAATAAAACAATGGGTCTGAACCTTGCTTGGTTGGAAATGCCTGTTGCTGTGAGTTGGGAGCAGGACACAGTCCCAGAGTTGACCAATTAAGAAAGTTGAGAACAGTAGAGTTAATAGCGGGCCCTGTCATAGCACTCTTCATTTCCAGAGCTCTTCAACAAACATTCGCTCATTAAAAGCAATTATATCAATGGGAGAAGACTTGTAACGTTCTTCTTAAGGCTCCCAAAGCTATTTGGTGAGTATTGAAAACAACAAAAATAAACACGATGCCCATGACCTCTTTAAGCATCTGTATGTAACTTTGCCTTGACACATGAAGTTGGCTACCTAGACCCAGATAGGCTATCTACAGACCTCATCGTTTCTGGGTTTCCAAAGGTGAGACTCATGAAGCTGTTTGTGTTGAGTTGTCTAGGAATTTCCCATTGGCTTCCCCCTCAGTGTCCTTCCCCCTCTTATTTGGATTCTGTCTGCTCCCTTGAATGAGTGGGAATTACTGAAAGCAGATTACATATGGTTTGGCAATTACTGTATCATTATGCTGTCCCAGCAAGTCAATCACACTATCCTTTCTGATCAGTCCTGTGTGTATAATGGGATTAGAATGTGTTTAAATGTACTTTAAGTTGATCTTGTTATTCATGCAGTGTTGAGAGAAGCAGTTTCTAGCCCAAGCCCTGTGTGAAAATGATTTTTGGCAGCATACCTGCGATGTTAGTGGTCATACTTTGGTGCCACCAAGAAATGGCAGGCTGCTCTTTTTAACAATTTTGGGGGTTCAAACTGTGCACAGCATAATGAGTATTGTTATTTGGTGGGGTGGTGAGGTGACTGAGTTGTGTGTTTAAAAAAAAAAAAAATCAGTCGTGTGAGCTAAAGCACAATGTGATTTATATTATTTGTGTTTGCCATGTCTTTCCCCATCAGACAGAAGAATCTGCTTACTCCTTTGATAGCCATTTTCCTAACTGAAAATTGTGACTCATGCCACTAACTCCTTTCCAGAGGGGCAAAAATGGATTGATCATAGTGTTTAGCCACCTCTGGCTGGCCAGCAAAATCAAGCATAGACTTGTTCTTAAAGCTTTAAAATGGCTTGACTAGTATAGTTGTATTCTCTGCATAGATGGAGCTGCACAGTAGTTAGATTTGCAGAGAATCACACAGTGAGTCTCTAGCAAAGGTAGAGTCTGGGCATTCCTGGCTCTTTGATCCCATGCTTAGTTCCCTTCATCATGCTCCCTCTACGGCTATACTGACCGGTCTGAGAGGTAGCCGCGTTAGTCTGTTTCAGTTAGTACGTGTTTCAGGTTGGGGTACTGTCTGACAGCAAGGAGTGGCCTGCCTCCGAAGGTCTGTGAGGGTAAAGGATTGTCGTCCCATCAGCCCAATCCCCTCATTTACCTACACATCTACTACTGGATAGGAATGCCCCTCTGTCATGTGCATCAGACAAACTGGACTGTCTAAGTGCAACAGAATAAATGGACACGTCAGACCTCAAGAAGGGTAACATACAAAAACCAACAAATAGTCTGGTAGCACTTTTATAGACTAACAAAACATGCCCATGAAAGCTCATGATACCATCTATATGTTTTGTTAGTCTATAAAGTGCTACCAGACTATTTATTTTTTAAGTTTCTCCTGTACAGACTAACTCAGCTACCCCTCTGAAGATACAAAAAACAGTGGGAGAGCATTTCAGCCTCTCTGGGCACACAGTTACAGACATGAAAGTAACCATTCTCAAGCAAAAAAACCCAAACAAACCCCTCTTTCCCTCCCTTCCCCCCCCCCCCAAAAAAAAACCTGCCTTCAAAACCAGGCTGCAATGTGAAACTGATGAGCTGGAATTCATATGAAAATTTGACACCATCAGAATGGGTCTAAGTAGAGATTGAATGGCTTTTACCATAAGTGACTTTCCACTTCAGGTATTCTCACCACCTTATCCACATCCACCCTGATTGAATTAGCTCTGTAACTCTCTTGTCTCTGTTCTCCTACTATGGGTTTGGGAACCTCCGGCACGAGGGCTGGATTGGGCCCACAGGGCTGGAGCACCAGCGCTAGCTCCCCCTGCAGGGCAGGGCACCCCAAGCCTCAAAGGCTGGAGTCAGGCAAGCCAGATTCAGATCCGACCCACAGGCTCTGTCTGGTGGGGGGAAGAAGCAGCTCGGCGTGCTGCTACCCCTCCTCCCAGTCAGGGAAATGGCAGCCCAATAAAGCACTGCCAGGAGGCTTTCTGCTGCCACTCTGATTGGCTGTAATCGCAGCCAATAGGCGAAGCAGGGGACAATACCGGGAGGATGGTGGGGGCACATGAAGCCACATCCCCAGGGAGCTGTGCCAGGTAAGCACCCCTTGCATCACCTAGACCACTGACTGCCCCCCCCCCCCACCCTAGGGGGTCTCCCCTATGCTTTGGTTTGCAAAGGGAATGTGGGGAGTGTCTGCTTCTCAGTTGGGGGTCATGTCAGTGAGTTTCTGTGGGTCAGCAGCCCCCCACCCAGAAAAGGTTTCCCACCCATGTCCTCCTTTCTCTTTTTCTTTCCCTTCATGCATCCGATGAAGTGAGTTGCAACTCACAAAAGCTTAGGCCATAATACAATTGTTAGTCTTCAAGATGCCACTGGACTCCTTGTCATTCAGCTATAGTGTTCGACAAGGTTCCTATGCCACTAACCCCTCCTGGAAGTTTTCTGTGGAAACATTCTTTTCCCAGCCTTTTTTTGATGTGAGACGTGGCCCTTTAGCGTCCCCTGGGCATTGGAGTCTACACTCTGTAGGGATCTGTACTGTGTAAGCCGCAGGCTCACAAGTAGGCTGCATTCAGTCAAACAAAGCAGCCAGCTTCCATTGGTGACTGCCTTAGTAGTTGTTTTTATGAGCAAAACTAGTGGAAGATCCCCAAGAGCAAGCGCTTGAATTCATTCAAGGGATTGCAGAAGTGTACCTGGGTGGTCAGGACGTATCCTTAAAAAGCAGTGATGCAAGACTCTCCTTTACCAAAAGGTTGAGTGGTCTGAGCTGAAGCCATAATTGCCCAGTTTATGCTGAGAATCTTTATAGCCTGCCTGGAAACCCTGTTCCTTTGAGGGCCTGCAGTGGCCAGGGCTTTTAACCCCTCCCATCATTTAATCTGAAGTCTAATGCCGACAGAAATATGCTCCCTCCCACTCTGTATATAGAGCCATCAAGCTATCTTACTCCAGCAAGCAGGATTATTTCAGCAGGGATGAAATAGTGTAAACATCTGCTTGTGTCTGATACACCAGGCAACTGCCAACTTAACTCTACCAGAAGGACTTTGGGAAGAGAATGTATTTGCCTGGATAAACTCCTTCCCCCTGCCACCTCCTGGAGCATCTTGTGGCCTATATGAGCAGTCTTCCTTAGTAGTTCCTGCGAAGCCAGTCTGGCTAGGGAGAACAGTAGCTTCAACATCAGAAAGCTAATTAAAAATTGTTGAGGCATTATCTGGAAGGGTTGTCAGCAATATTCCCTCTACTGTTTTCCTTCCACATGTAGAATAAATTTTGCGGTGGACGTGTACCACTGATAGAAACACAGGCTGCCAGCTGTGGGTGCTCCGCTAATCAGCTGGATGGCATTTGAATCTCTCCTGGGTGGCTGCCCAAGCACACAACTTACAGGGAACACCGGTTGTCAATTAAAGTGATTCTGAAGGGTTCAAAGAGGCAAGTTCCCCTCCCCCCGAGGTTCTCTGCCTTGCACCAGGATGCCAGAAATGGCTGCAGAGAAGCCTGGTATTTCAGCCTGGCAGCTTGCTGGCTTCATGTTGTGCACTGAGACGGGCATACAATTGAAGTGACCTTTCCATGTGTTAAAGGTAAGCTGCTCTTTGAGTGACAGGTCCTACTGGCAACCCAGTGCATGGAAAAGTAGGACTCGGGGATGGTTCCCTCACTCCATTGATCGCTGTTTGGTGACTCTTGAGTTGCTAACTCTTCAAGAGGGGTTAAAATGAAGCAGCCATGTACTAGCTCAGAAAGTAGGCAAATTGCTGCTGCAGCCTCTACCAATCCATGGAGCTGTCATGAAGATAATAGGGTGATAGAAATGTAGGGATGAAAGGCACCAGTGTTCCCTGTGTATCAAGTACGTGGGCACTCATCCAGGAGAAGTTCAAATACCACCAAGCTGATGAGCAGAGTGCCCACAGCCAGCAGCATGTTTTTAGTGGTAGTGCACATCTGAACATGCCTCAGTGCACATAACAAAATTCATTCTGCACATGGATGGAAACAATTAGATGGAACATTGGAAGGTGCCTTGAGAGGTCATGGGGTCCAGTCTCCTGCCCTTCCTCCCCACTCTGGCACTGAGGCAAGGCCAAGTAAACTAGAGCATCCCTGTCAGGTGTGTGTCCAACCTGTTCTTAAAAACCTCCAGCGATGGGAATTCCAAATCCTCTCCTGCTAACCTGTTCCACTGCTTAACTACAGAAGGTTTTTAAAAAAAAATTGGATCTAAACGCATGTGACACATGAAACGATGAACATGTCAGAATTATTTTCTAAAAGAATTCCTGATTCTCTTCCCCCTTCCCCCCCCAAGATTATCTTCCCATCCCTGCTAACTGTGACCACAGAAATGTTTCAACTAATGATACTGCTCACGTATGTCACTACTACAACCTATTTATATTTGCCTTCCATTTCAGCATGGAGGAACTCGGCAAGCACAATAACTTGCATTACTACATCCTTGCATGTTATAATCAGACTATTTCAATTACCTAATTAAACTTCCACCTGTTCTAATATGTTTGTCATAGCCAATCTTTCCCCTGCATGAGAGAGCAGCTATGCTGGGGCCATCATATCCCTCAGTATTAGCATTTGGCAGCATACAGAAATACAATGTGCTTCTCTAATTTCATCCCTGCAGTGGATGCGTTTAGCGCCAGAAGTCCCTGTGTTTGAACTGTTAAACAGTAGCGGCCCGTCAATACAGGCGAACTAGGTGGGTGCCTAGGGCGCCAAGATAAATGGCCGTTGAGGGCTTTGGAGGTGGGGGCGCCGATCGCGCGCTTCGCCTAGGGCACCAGTTGCTGGCAGCTTGTCTGGGGCCGCTCCTGCTGTTAAACGGGCTCTTGGAAATTCAAGGCTCGCTACCCGTTTGAGGGCTCATCGGTTTTGAAAAAATGAGTTGAAGAAGGACTTGGGTGCTGGATTGTGGGTTTATTTTCCTAACTTTTAAATCTTTTCCTCTTCTCTGTTGAAAGTGGATAAAAAGAGGAAAGTGACTGTGGTGAAAGTGACCATATACAGAGTGGCTTGCCACGTGGCTTGTGGTCAGAGCGCACCGCACAACCCAGGTAGTATTGTCACCTTTGATCTTGTGCCAGCTTTGCACCAGGTAAAGGAACAATGGGTCAGTTGGAGATCAGGGACATCTACAGAGACTCTGGCCACACCCTCTTTATTCAGGCCAGACTCCCTGTGCTGGCAGCACGATGGAAGGAGGTACCATAGATACCACTACAGTGGCCTTACAACACTAGAGGATTCCTCTGGGCTGGGAGATCCTCCCACGCCCAGCAGTGCCAATGTGAGGGCTTCATTGCCTCACGGCGGGGTGGTGAAAAGTGATCAGACGTTATGCAGAGCCTGGTTCAATCTGCTGTCCTGTGCGCAGACTAATCAAACTGAAAAACGGGCCAGGGAGAGAGAGAGAGAGAGAGAGAAAGAGAAGCCTATTTTTCTCCTGGTCACTTGCAGTTGCAATTACTTTTTAGGAGTTGTTAAAACTAATTAAATTGTAATGACAGGTAGGGACTGTCTTATTATCTGTGCGCCTTGTGTGTAGTGCCATGGGGTCTTGATTCCTTGTTGGGCTCTCTAGTTGCTACATCAAATAAATATGACGGGGAAAAACATTTTCAGGCACAACTGGTGAGTTTGAAGGTGACAGAATCCCTTCACAGACTAGTGTTCTCTTTAGATGCTTAATTCCTGGAGCTCGTGGGCTCATATTTGTCTGCTGATGACAAATACTCGTTACCATCTAGATGCTTAGGGTGAGATCCTGTGTGCCAAGTGCCCCGTTCCAGCAAAGCATGGATTTTACTTGAAGGCCTTGAGTATAGTCCCACTGAAATCAATGAGACTACTTGGATGCTCAAGTCCTAAGCTGGATCAGGGCCAGAGGGCTCAGCATCTTTCTGGATCAAACCCTTGGAAGATAGTGTGAAGAACTGAGGAGAGCACTGAGCATGCAGTTGTCTTCATACACGTAATGCGCATAGAGCAGTAAATCACCCAGACCGCTTCCCTGCCAGTGGAGGTGGAATCCCCCACCCCGGCTGTATTGTTCTCTCCAGTGCAGTTTTAGGCATGACAATTAATGAACTTTCTGTTGCTCCCTTCCCCATGTTCTTTGGGGTATCCTGTTCCTCAGCCTTACATATCTTGCTGTCAGGAATTTTTCTGTCTAAATATTAAGCCAAAAGTTTCCAGAAACAGTAGCTCACATTTTTTGGTTCTTGCTCTGATACTTGGCACTTTTCTCTCTGGGGAGTGAGGCAAAGACATTGTGGGATTGTTCCTCAGAGGCAGTGGGGGTATTTTTAAAACAGTCAATAACCATTTTCTCGCTACAGGTGGCAGAGTTGTAGACATAGTGGCTAACTGATGGAATTAAACTCTCTTTCTGGGTGCTTCCCAAGGCACACTGGCCAGGCGAAATTTTGGGTTAATCTTGTGGGTTGGGTGGTTGGTGGATTTTTATTTTTTTTTAATGCTTTGCTAATGTTCTTGTGCTTTACTTTTTTGTGCACGACATTTTAAAAACTTAATTTTGAAGACCCCCAAAAATAGCTTGGCATTTGCTGAACAGCAGCGGTCTCTTTCGTGCCAAATCCTTGGATAGAGGCAACTGAATAATAATATAGACTGCTCCTCTCATTGTTCTTCCTTTGCTCCCAGTTCTGTAGTTTTACATACGTAGACTTCTTGAGCCAATGAAACTGCAGGGAGTAAAGTGTATCATCCCATGTTTGTCAGGGAGAAGCTCTGCTAAGGGGAGGTGAGATCTCTGTGCTATTCCTTAGCAGTTTCAAAAATTCCTTTACTGAAATGTAAGCAAAGTGACATATAGTCCATGTTAATTAAGACTATAGGTAGGTAAGGTGGGTAGATGCCTGCAGGTCCTAATATTGTGTTCCTTTCACAACCCAAACTCCCACTTACTTCACTGGGATTTTAGGATGCACAACAAAAGTGGGATCTGGCCCATCTGATGCGTAACTACCCAGATGTGAGGTCTTGAGAGGGAAAACGTGCTTTGTGAGATGGGGAATCTAAAGTCTACGTATGAACCTGATTTTGATCTGATCTGATCGCATCAATGAGGCAGACACCCTTTCGTTGTTTCAAATGACAGGCACAGCACAGTTGGTTAAAGTCCCTTCAGGATTGACAGCAATGTTCCTCTAAGCTTTTCCATCCATGAGCAGAATACATTTTTTTTATGTGCACCGAGGCATGTGCAAATGTGAACTACCACTAGAAACACACAGCCCAGCTGGGGGAGCCCTTCTGATCATCTGGGCGGCACTGGAATCTCTTCTCAGTGGCTGCACAAGCACACAGCTTCCAGGGAACACTGGTTGCAAGCTGTCTGGGTTGGGTGTTTTTTTTTTTTTTTTTTAATCACCACTTTGTATTGTTTTCAGCTATGTAACGAAGAGGCCCAGCCGTGCCTGGCCGATGGTGGTGGAGGTGGAGTTCTCAGGTTGAGAACATCACTTCTAACTACCATAAAACAGATCCCTTCCCACCCTGTCAGGCGAGTTAACTTCTAAAATATGCCAGAGTCCATCACTACATGAAAAAAGAAGAAAAGAATAATTATACAGAATTCCAAACTAGCTCTGTATTTGTGAGCAGGCTTTAAAAAAAAATCTAGAAAATGTCTGTTTACCAGCAAAGTGTGCATGTGTGGAAATGTTTATTTTTGGAAAAACTTTATTGGTGTGTGCCCTTTCCTCTCAGCACTGCCCTGTTTTGGACAGTGACTACAGGCTCGCTCTAGTAGTACTCCCAGGGCCGTGGAGATGGATTGCCCACATGCTGTGTAAGGAAGGATCTAGCAGATTTGTGCAGCGTGGCTGATAAGAATGATTGAAGAGCCTGGGTGAGTTGGCTGCCCCCAGGGATGTTGAACAGATTCTTCTGGATTCAAAAGCTTCAGGGGGTAGCTAAGTTAGTCTGTACAGGATAAACTTAAAAAACAACAAATAGTCTGTAGCACTTTATAGACTAACAAAACATGTAGATGATATCATGAGCTTTCGTGGGCAGAGCCCACTTCTTCAGATGATCAGCTTCTGGATTCAGACACGCTTCTCTGAATAATCAGTATGGTATCATTTATATGCTCTGAATTTAATTCTTCTTAAGTTGGTAGTACAGTGTCTGTGCTGCTGCACACAGGGACCCTCTTGGGCCCCTGTTCTGCAGATATTTACATGCATCTTCGACTTCAGCACATGCATTGTCCCGGACCCGCTAGTGTCAATGGAACAAAATGCACTCTGAAAGATCAGCATGTGCCTGAGTGCACACATTGGGCCTTGCTGAGGAAATGTAATGTATGGGAATTGAACGTCCCTTTTTCTGAGACCACGTCTTCACTTCCCAGAAGAGTGACACTGTGGAGTTTGATTAAGCAGGTCTAGTAAAGACATGCTAAATTGAACACTGAGGGTGTCCCCATCAACACCTGAATTACTACTCCTCATGAGCAATAAGGGAAGTCAACGGGAGCGTTTCTCCTGTCGACATTCTGCTGTGAGGGAGGCACTGAAGCTTGGCTTAAGGTACATTGACTCCAAGTATGTTGTTTATGTAGCTCAAGTTGTGTACCTTTAAGCCAGCCTTTGGCTGTAGTGTGGACCTGGCCTAAGAGACTGAAGTCTGGCTGGTAGGCTAATGCCAGTTCCTGTCAACTCGTATGATAATGACCGTTCGATGAGCTGCTTCACCAGAGAGACTGTGCTTTGGGAAGGAAAGAATGGTGAATAGTGCAGGGCTTCCCCACTCCCACCCCCATTCTAAGCTGTGTGTGTGGAGAAACTGCCTTTGCAGCCATTCTGCGGTAGAATTCAGACTGATGCAGTAGCCATATTCTCATTTCAGGCCATAAACTAATTTGGGATATTCCAATGGGGACTTACACAAGAAGCAATAATAGCATAATATGGGACAGGGGTCCAGCAGGGGCTTGTATCCTGGCCGAAGCGCAAGCAGTTCTATTGGGTGATCTATTGTATAGATCACAGATAAATACAAGCTGATTTTTGGGTGCTGTGGTTTCTTTCTTGATGTCCAGCCTTTATCATGGTTTTCTTCCTAAAGGTCTTTCTAAAGGTCCACAGAATGTGACTTAAATCTTCTGATTTATTTGGAACTTATTTTTAAACTTGAAGGATGAAAGAGACTTTGGTTGCTCAGAAAGAGCCCTCTCATGTTTAATAAAACCTTTAGCTTTTGAGAACTTTCAGCCCCTATGTGAGCCTTAATGAGCAACTTTCTCTCTGTTCACTGCAATATTATTCTTACAGCAAAAACTCAATTTAATCTGGTGATTTGAATATTCTCTCGCAAGCTCTGCTTTTTAAAGAAATGACTCCTTTGTTTTGTCTGTGGGGAAGAGCCAGTCTGGTTTGCTTGGTCGAGTGTGGGTTGCATTTAGCTTGAGTATTTTTAATGCTCTTCCATGCAAACAGTTAGCTGTCTTTCCCTGGTAAGAGCCCTTGCTACAACAGTTAGCAAGAGGCTCTCTTTGTCAAGACCAGCGGTATGAACTGAAGCTAAATGCGCTCTCTCCCTGTGGGGCTGTGATTCTCAAGTGTCTAATGGGTTGGAAGTGGCCTGTTGTCCCCTCATTGCTTTGCAAATAGCATCACTGAGGACCACAGGGCACATTTTAAGGGCTGCTTATCTCTATTTGTGAGGGAAGTTCAAAGCTTTCCATAGCAGTACAGAACCTCTGGAGAGAGGAACTCATTAGGGCTTATTAGAGCAGAGTGAGTGAAGGGAAATTAAAGGAAAACAAAGCTACAGAGAGACAGATAACCAACTTCCTTGTACCTCACTGAATAAGTTTTCATTCCCTTTTTATTAAGTCTTATTCTGGGCTTTGATTTAGTCCAATTATTGTTGACAGTTTCCTTTTATCTTCTCTCAATGGATTTTTGGATGGACTCTTTTGTGATCTGGAAGCCACCATCTTGGGGCTCCGCAGATCCTAGCTGTGTGCATTGCAAGGACACTGGCTCTTGGTTTGTTTTGTAGCTTGTTTGTTTGGTTTTAGCTTCTGTTCTTTCTCCCAGAAGGATACAGCTACATTAACCACCTTTTAAACAGATATGCAATTCCATTACAAGGATATTTTATTATATTACATGTAGGGATGTAAATACCCATTAAAAAGTTAACCAGTTAAATGATATAATTTTAATCGTTTAACTGGTTAACTGTGAAGGGCTGGTGCAGAGCGGTGGGGGGGCTGCTCCAGGCTGGGGTTCTGCCGGCCAGCCTGCCATAAGCAAGGGGCTCCTCCAGCCTGGCCCTCCGTGGGTGGAGCTGCTCTAACCTGGCTGGATGGGCCCGCCGTGCCGCAGACAGGGCCTGTTCCAGCTGGCCCTGGCCCTCCAGTTAACTGGTTACCAAGTAACTGGGTAACCTTTTACATTCCTACTTATAAGCAACTAAATAACTCCAAACTCTTCTCTTGGTTCAATCTGTTCAACAATAAAACAACTAGGGTTGCCAGGTATCCAGTTTTCGTCCGGACAGCCCGTTATTTCTGGCCCCTATCTGATTTAAAAAAAAAAAAAAAAAGTCTGGTATTTTCTGTTTTTCTTGGATGGAAAGCCGGCGGGGACATTGTTCCCCTGCTGCGTCTGGCATGGGTGGGAGTAAGTGAGGCGTGCGGGGAGTCTTAAACCCACAGCTCCTTTTTTTTGTTCTCCCGTTTTTTGTTTTTTCTCAACAACTTTCGTCTCGTTTTTTTTTGGTGAACAAGTTTGGTCTTTTGGTTTGGAAAAAAAAAAAATTTTTTTTCCTGCCATGTTCGGGATTTTGGGTGAAAGCATCTGGCAAGCCTAGTCTAGCCAAAGCTATCTTATATTTATGCATCACATCAGCTTTAATGCAGAGGAGGGAACCAAAGTTCAAGTACCTGTTTTGGATGTGGCACATCTTCCTGCAATGTGTTACACCAACTCCATAGGTTTTGCCATATTATAATAGTTTTACCTCTTCTTCACAATATGGATATCAGCATCTGTGCGGACTGCACTGATTCATGTGTAGAGCACAGTCAGTTCTGCAATTAAAATCCACCCAGTCTGTTTCCCCATCACACATCACAGTGATGTTCTAATAATTTGCTAATTTTGACAGGGACGTCAGCAGTGTAAAGCAACACTGCTGGAACAGTAAGGCTGGTTATATATAGCATCCTCTTGACGCCAGGACATTTAGTGTCTATTACAGCATCATAGTGTAGCAACTTCCTACACATGACTATGTCATTCTCGTCAAAGATTGTGCTGACATCCAGCAGGTCCCTGGTCTTTGAAGGGAGTGAGTTGCACCTGTCATGAAAGGTCTGTCAGCACTTTGATTAGGGATTTTTGATCTTGGCCAAAAATACTATCCTGCGTCTGAAAAGTAGTTAAGCTCTTAAATTGGGTGCACTTCAGACAAAGCATTGATTGGAAAAAGTAGTTGAGAAACCAGTGAACTAAGATTTCTTGAGTTCAGTTTTTATAATTCACTTTTTTTTTTTCATTATTCCATAATGAGGGCAGTTGAGCAATGTTGGGAATTGTCTCTTGAGGGAAAAGTTAAACCTCTGGAAACGTGAATTACAAGAAGATCCGTACACTGGAACTGGGACAGAGGGACACTCTTTAATACCATACCTGGATCTGCTTAGCCTTGCTCAGTGTTTTTCGATGCATTGTCTAATAGTTAAAGACTGTCAGTCCTTCTTAAACAGTGACAAGTCTTGGCAACCCCAAAAGCTCAAAAATAATCAGTGTCCCCCCCCCCCCATCACACCCCTATTTTTTTTCAATTATTTTTGGGCCTTTCTGGTTTCATCTTTCTATTTTCCTTTTAACTGACCCTCCCCACTCTGTATATTTGGTGGGCAAGGGGGGACAATTAGCTGCCAAATCTCTCAAGTTTACTGAGGCCTCCTGGCTCTCTGATGGTTCAGAACTTTCATCTTCCCCACCACAGCCAAGAAATTAGTTGCATTCTGCCTACCTCCACATAAGCTCTGCTCTGAGCCTTACCTCTGCTCTTCCTGCAACGGCTGAGGGAGGTTCTTCTCTCCATTGCTGCAGCATGGGATGGCGGGGGGAGGCCAAGGGGAGGGAGGAGCAACTCCAAGGGAATGTTACACCCTCACCTCCTTCCCATTGGGATTGGCTGGTAATTAATGCATGCACAGAAGAGGGCTAAATTAAGGTTGCACAGAAAAATGTAATTCTTCCCTTTTCAAATTTCGGAGTGCTCGTTCAGAAAACATTTATTTCAGTTGCAAAGTCAGGTGTTTTTTTATGTGTAAAATACAGATACATAAATGGTGTGTGTGTGTGTGTGTGTGTGTGTGTGTGTGTGTGTGTGTGTGTGTTAGAGTGCTTAAAGACTCAGTTTAAGACTTAATTTGGCTCCTGAAAGCTATGGCTTCCAAGCAACACGTTTCACCCATGATTTTAATAATAATTTTTCTTCTCTTTTATAAATTCTGCTGGAAATGATACAGTTAGTGCTCTGCAGCTTTCTCGTGCAGACACTTGACCCATTGAGCTATCGTGTGTGTGTGTGTGAGGGAAGAACCTGGTCTCTTTAACAGCTATTGTAAAAGCTGATTTCTCCTTTGTTCTTCTCTCACTCCTAGTACCAGGGTGTTTGCTGACAAGGGGATTCCAGAGCTGGGTTCTGGGTAACGTCAGAAATATAACACCATCAACCCAAAAACCACAAGTGGTTTCCTAGAGACAATGTGAAAGAATACTTTCTTGCAAGACCCTTTGCTGCCTCCAGTCGTTCGGATCTTATTGAGTTCCCTATTTGTGTTCCTAATCCCATTGACTTCATAGAATCATCGAATACTAGGACTGGAAGGGACCTCGAGAGGTCATCGAGTCCAGTCCCCTGCCCTCATGGCAGGATCAAATACTGTCTAGACCATCCCTGATAGACATTTATCTAACCTACTCTTAAATATCTCCAGAGATGGAGATTCCACAACCTCCCTGGGCAATTTATTCCAGTGTTTGACCACCCTGACAGTTAGGAACTTTTTCCTAATGTCCAACTTTTTCCTAATGTCCTAATGCTTCTGAGGTTAGAACAAGAAGCAATGGGCTTAAACTGCAACAAGGGAGGTTTAGGTTGGACATTAGGAAAAAGTTCCTAACTGTCAGGGTGGCCAAACACTGGAATAAATTGCCCAGGGAGGTTGTGGAATCTCCATCTCTGGAGCTATTTAAGAGTAGGTTAGATAAATATCTATCACGGATGGTCTAGACAGTATTTGGTCCTGCCATGAGGGCAGGGGACTGGACTCGATGACCTCTTGAGGTCCCTTCCAGTCCTAGTATTTGATGATTCTATGAAGTCAATGGGATTAGGAACACAAATAGGGAACTCAATAAGATCCGAACGGCTGGAGGCAGCAAAGGGTCTTGAATACTTTCTTGCAATACCCTTTGCTGCCTCCAGTCGTTCAGATCTTCAGTGAAACCCCTTAGGTCAATGAGTGTTTCAGGATCAGGGTCACTTTAACTTTTTGAATCCCGTTAAACAATCTTCTCTAGAAAGATGGTGGCTCAGTATAAGGTGATATCGTTCCTGATCTACACAGATGTTCCTAATTCTTGTTTCTTTGCCTCAGGCAGGTCTCAGATCACAATGCTGCACATCACTAGACTTACTGTGCCAATGAACAGCTCTGCCTGGGAGGAGCAGGAATGAACAGTTTGAGATGGGAGGGGCAGGAAATTTTTTTTTTTTTTTTTGGTCTGGTTGAAGGACACACACTCGCTGCACAAGTAGTGGGCAACCTGTGGCCCAAAGGCCGCTTGTGGCCCATTGTGGTTGGACGTGTGGCCCGCGGGCCGTTTTGTTTAACGTTGCCAGATTCTGCTGGTGGTTGACTGCATATTTTTTTTCCCCTACTGGTAGTACAATAGCAATACACATGTAAAGCAAGGGCATGTGAAGTGAGGCGTGTGTGGATTGTGCACAACTCTGACTGACTGACAGAGAGCCGTGTGCTCCCTCTGCATCCAATCAAAGCGCTGCTATGGTTCATTCGGCATACCCTGCAAATTTCAGGTATGCTAAGAGCAGTTAGCAACACTACCCTATCCTGGGAGACCATCTTGGTTCTGATAATCTTGCAGCCCACTGAGATGAAGAAGGGCCACTTGTGCGGTGTTCTCCCTAGCTCAGGTTCACTGCTACACACCTTCTCTTGGGAACCAGCTCTCACAAATCTGTGTGTTATCGCAGAGGGGAGCTTCTCTTTCATAGAGCTCTCCTGGAGGAGGACTGGTGAGGAGGTTTGTCTCCATTACTGCCTTGTGCTCTGTGGGGGACTGTAGAAAAGTACAGAATTTAACAGCCCATATGCATTGACCATAGAACTCATCACTGAAATTACCCTGCAGACTACAGGGAAGGGACCTCAGCTCCAGGAGTGGCTTCCTCTGTTGGTTTCCCAGAGCTCCTGTTAGGGGCTAATTACAAAGCTTATCGATTGTCCCAGACCTGTGAGTGGCTGACAACAGCATCTCCTTCGTTAAGCTAGGGAAGGTTTTAAATATTTACGCTGGTCAAATTTCATAGTTTGCGTGTGACAGGTAATAGATTTTGCACATACATTCAGAGCGATACACGGGGCATGCGATAGATAAGAACATCACCCATTTCCTGCACAAGACCTCTAAATTACATCTAACATGCCTCTGTCAGCCCCTCTTCTTCCTCAGCCCTTGTCACTCTCGCTCACCCTCCCTTCACTTTACTTTTCATATTCTCTTTGCAAGTTACATTGCAAGTTCCCTTGGTCAGGAAACTTGTGCTAATCTGAGCTGATCAAGAGCCATACACTTCCCCATTGTAAAGATAATGGAGAAATCTGTTCCATTGTGTGTGATAGTGGTGTGGATCATATCTGTGAAGATTAAAAGCCCTACACTTGGAAGTGGTGAAGGTCCGTATTTATAAGAACATAAGTATGGCCATACTGGGTCAGACCCAAAGGTCCATCTAGCCCAATATCCTGTCTGCCGACAGTGGCCAGTACCAGATGCCCCAGAGGGAGTGAACAGAACACTGATCCCTTTCCTATCACCCATTTCCAGACAAAATATTTGCTATGTTTTAAAATGATCAGTGAGCTTGTTTTAGTCTAAACCTCTTTAAAGGCGCAGTAGCAGTACCTCGCTGAACTTAAGATATTTGTTATGCAAATAAAGTAGTTTAGTCCTTATTGATTCACTTGTATCACAGACTCTGTGTGTGTAAAAGGAGAAGGGGAACACAGAGGGGAAAAGACCAATCTTGGTAAGTTTTTTGTTTTTAATGCATTTGCAAAGAGCTGTTTGTATGAGGTGCTTGGGAATCTTCCCTTAAACTGGTGTTGGGGGGGCAGACCATGGAGTTGGGTGTAAGAGTTTAAAGCTACTACAGAGCAGTGTGTGGGGGGGGAGGGGGAAGGTGAAAGAGCTCGGGACTGGGTGGGGGCAGCACGGCTGTGCAGGAGGCAGAGGTCAGAGCTGGGTGGAGGGCAGTAATATGGAGGGGGGGGAAATGAGTTTTGGGGCAGCATGAGAGTTCAGGACTGAGTATGGGAGAGCAGGAGCTGGGTGTAAGCAAATGGGGGGTATGGCATTGGGTGCAGGCAGCCCTACTGACAGGGGCAGTTGCCCTGGGACCCCTGAGATTCTAAAAAGCTACTTAAACAGCAGCGGCTGCCAGAGCCCTGGGCCCTTTTAGAGTCACTACCAGAGTGTTATGTCACATACTCCACAACTCTGCGCTGTGCACGCTGGCTGGCTGGAGAGCTGGCAGAGGGCCCCCCCCCCCCAATATTGCCCATGGGCCTGGCAATCCTGTTGGCTCCCTTGAGTGCAGTCCAGGGGAGGGAGAGCTCTGAGCCCTCTCCTTAGGCAAATTCTAGTTGCACCCACAATTTGGCTTCTGTATTTTAAGCGAAGCTGTGCTGTGCTGTACCCTTGCAGAAGCTGTATTTTGTTACATAGCATCTCAGTCTGCTGTGAAGATCACACTGTGTGCATTGTTTAATATGATGAACTCCCCCCTTTTCTTATATTTAGGAGTTGTACAAGGCAAAAGACTAATGAGCTGCCTAATGAATGATTGCATCTGAAAGAGACCTTTCAGCTGTTGCAAGCTGTTTAGAAAACCCTCTGATCTAGGCCTTGCCCGAGGCGGATCCCACTTGAGCTGATCTTTTAGATGACACCAGCCACTATCATCTGAAGTTATTTGAAATAATTAACATTCAGGGCAATTTGTACTTGATTAGTTTGATTTGTGAAAGTGTGTAAAAGCTGAGGGCAATCCGATTAAGACAGAGCAGCTCAAAGAAGCAGCCCTAGGACAGAAGGCCTGCCAATATGTTGAAGACGAGCCAGAAACATTGTGGGCCATGAAATGTTTTTGTTTTGCTTCACCAGCTTTATGCAGCCAAATCCTCATCTGAGCTGTTGTGTTTAGAAGAAAAGAAGTGTTCTAAACAGGGGCCTATGTGATTACTGCAGGGAATGGAGATCAAGAAATCCTTTATCCTCTCTTAAGAAGAGGATGTCTACCAAAAAAACCCAAGATGTGAGTTTACTTTTCCCAGTTCCTCCCTTTTGCTTTTGCTCCTCTATTGTTGTTGGAGCACAGCCAGGCTAGCTAGACTGAATATAAAAGATCTCCCCCCCTCCCAAAAAACCCCCAAACAAACCAGCCCCTACATAGACAAAACCCAAAACTTCTGTTCCAAACACCTGTAATGTTGGTGGTGGGTTGCAGAGGTGTATCCAGATCTTGTATTTGCAGTTCAGTCTAGAGCATATTTGGGGGATGAATACCCAGTGAAATGCTCAAAGTATGGCCTAATTAGACCGAGTCATCTGTTATACCACTTCTTCTTATAAGATTTAAACGGTAACATTAATGCCTGGTCTTTTTTCCTCCCTCTCAAGAATTCTCAGTTATAAATACCGTAAAATCTTGAGTATAATGTGCACTTCCCCCCCGGTTTTTTAGGGTCAAAGCCGGGGTGTGGATTATACATAGGAGATTTTCTGTTAACGTTTTTAACTCACCCTCCCCTCTGCACAGAAACTTTTCAGCTGCAGCGCGGTGCCCCGCCAGGCTCCCAGACAAGGCGAGGAGCTGGCGGCGCTGCCAGACTGCAGCACGCTGGCTCGCTGCCTGCCTGGTCTCAGCGCGGCGCGAGCTCAGCTAGGCAGGGGGCCCCCGCGGCAGGCGCGAGCTCAGCCAAGCTCCTGGACAAGGCGAGGAGCGCCCTGGCTGGCTGCCTGCCTGGTCTCGGCATGGACAGCTGGGCTGGGGGGTGCAAGGGGCCCCGTGGCAGGCGTGAGCTCAGCACGGCACGTGGGCAGCTGGGCGGGAGGGCGGGGAGCAGGTTTCAAACTCCGCCACCGGCTCCCCCGGTGCTGCGCGCACGTTTCCCGGGCAAGCCTGCAGGTGGGAACGGCCCCTTCCTTCCTATATATACCCTAATATCGCAAGTATAATGGGGGTGCACATTATATATAGGAGTTCACTTTTTTCCAGGATTCTGATGTTGAAAAGGTAGGTGCGCATTATACATAGGTGCACATTATACTCACGATTTTACAGTAATCAATTTTGGCTGGGGTAGTTAGTTCACAGGAATTCGGGGTTGGAGAAAATTTGCCTGCCCTAGTCAATCATTACGTTTCTAGACAAGCTGTATTGCACAGAAAATTGCTTTGGATAATTAGCCTATTAACTAAAAATAATAGAAAAATGATGATTGCTATTTTCTCACATGCTTGAAATGAATACCGTACTATTGTAATTATCTTCTGTCTTTTGTAAGATAGAGAATAGTCATATCATTCCAAATCAGGAAGCTGCAGCCAAATTAGCAAACAAGGAAAATTTGAAAAGCATTTTCAATGATCCAGAGGTGACACATTTGCAGCCTTTAACATGCTAGTGTAGGGCTTACCCAGTTCTACGAAGGACCAGCCTGCAGGCAATGCCATGGTGCTGCAATCAAGTAAAAAACTCCCCCTTCTCAAAAAGGCACGTCCATTCAAGAGCACAGGTCCATAGAATCCAACAATTGGGAGAGTGAGTCAGCTAACGATAGCACAGCGAGTCATTTAAGCAGGGCCGGATTGGGGGGGGCCCTAGCCGGGCAACTGCCCAGGGCGCCAACCTATGCGGGGGCGCCTGATGGTAGCAGTAAGGGGCGCCGTGGGCCAGGGGCCGCGCGGCACCCTTTAGAGCTGCCATCAGGCGCTGCGCTCCCGGGGCCGGGGGCCGCACAGAGCCCCTTAGAGCTGTAATCAGGCACTGCGCTCCCGATGGCAGCTCTAAGGTGCGCAGTGAGCCCGGGGGCGGAGCCGCGCATGCCTCACGCGCCCGCTGCCCGGGGCGCAGAAATGGCTCAAGCTGGCCCTGTGTTTAAGCTGCATCCGGACTGCAAAAATATAGTTTGAACCAATGTCCCAGCGGGACTCTGGCTCAGGCCACCCCTCCAGTGGGTCCTGAGGGTTGACTGACTCAAGTCAAATGGATTTGTGTGTGGAGAGAATGGGAGTTTGGGCTTGATTGTGAGCCCAGGTTTACACTGCAGTGCAGACATCTACCTTTACTGATCCAGTCTTCTTGCACACTGTTGTTGGAGCACTCTTGTGGAGTGAGATGAAACTGAGGCTTGGTCCTGTCTAGGGATGTTAAATTGAGATTAATCAGCTAATCGAGTCCTTGATGGAAATTCCATCAACGACTCAATTAGTTGGGGGGGGGGCACTCGCTGCGGCTCTGCAGTTTAAATGTAGTAGGAGTGGGACTGCTGCGTGCCTGGCTCCTCCTACATTTAAACTGCAAAGCTGCAGCAGGGTTAGTTCCCAGGGGGTGACGTGTGCCAGGACTGGCCCCAGGAGCTAATCCTGCTGCACCTCTGCCTTTTAAATGTAGTAAGAGCTGTCGGGCCGTCTGAGAGGTGCGGGGAGGGGGGGAAAGGGGAATGGGAGTAGTCGACTCGACCTTGTTGAGTAGTCAGCTATTCAACTCTTTTACAACCCTAGTTCTGGCACCCTGTGACTGTAGAAATCCCTGGCACCCTTTGCAAAAGTAAGGGTATAGATTCCAGTGGGAGAGTTCCCTGTATTCGGTATTCTCGTTTGTATTCACTGTTGTTAATATCTTGTCCGGCTGATCGCATGTTCAGTGGATACAGTGTAAGCTCCTGGGGACAAGGCTGAGGCTGTCTTTATGTGTTAATTTAACATCTAGCACAGTGGTGAGCAACCTGCAGCTTCTGGGCCACATGCATCCCACTGGGGCCCATAGGCCCCCATCTGCCTTCTCCCGCACCCGCCTCTGGGGCACTGGAACCTTGCACTTCTACTCTTTTCTCCTCCTTCCCAGCATTTTTGGAGTGCCACAAATCTACTGAGTCACGCTCTGTCCCTGTTCCTCTCCCACCCTCCCAGAACTGGAACACCACGAATCAACTTTCTACCTGGGGAGTTTGCCTTTGAGTAGCGAATGAAGTGATTTCCTAGTGTGCATGTTTGTCAGCACTGTTGGAACCTTTCTGGCCTCCATATTTTTAACTTATTGCTCCAAAGCATGCACATAGGGTTGCCAGATGGTTTCCCAAAAAATACTGAACACACGTGCTAAAAATTTGTCGAGCCAAAAAAAAAAACCCCACACGCCACAACTATGCTTAACACTGAATGGGAACTTTATTATAAACAATCGATAGTCTACATCATATATTTTGACTACATGAACTTCCCAGTGCCGATCGCTGGCGGGGGCGGAAGGAGTGGCTGGGGAGGCGGGGCCGCGATCGGCACTGGGACCCTCCCAACGGTGATTGCAGCCCCACCTCCCCAGCCACTCCCTCCACCTCCGCCAGGTCTCCATCGGGTGTCCAGCTGGAAAAGCAGAAAATACTGGACATTGCACGTCTGGTACTTTCTGAATTTTTTTTTTACTGGATAGAGGGCGCAAAAAATACCCTGCTGCACACGTGAGTGCACGTTTGTCCAACATACAGCCGCTAGAATCCTCTTCTCTGCTCACATTCCCACCTTGAATCCCTGGGTTGCCCTCCTGTCTCTTCCACTGGGGGTGAAGAAGAAAGGCTTGAATCTGCAGGACTGGATCCACACTTAATGGATAAATCAAAGGGTGTAGACCAGTGTTTCCCAAATGGTGTTCCGCAGAATCCTGGGGTTCTGCGAAGTGAAAATAAGGGTTCAGTGAGAATTTCATTACAATAACATTTTATTATTTAAAAAATAATTAATATTTATTAATTAATGTGACTTTTTTTGTTTTTAAACATGTGCAATTAAACTAAATGTTGATATCTTGTTTAGCATTTGTTTATTATTATCCTTATTTATTTGTGGTCTACTTTTTTTAGCTCCATATACAAGACTGTTATTAGGGGTTCCACACAATTCTTTCATGTTTAAAAGAGTTCCAGGGCCAAATACAATTGGGGAAACACTGGTGTAGACAGACACCCTGGGAGTTACCAGATCCTTGTTTGAATTCCTCCTCAAGCGTGTATCTTGATTTGAATGTCTTCAGGATTGCACACCATGTGCACACTCTCCCTAAAGGTGGGCACCATTGATTTTAGTAGAGTGCTGTCAGGTATCCATTAAAATAACAGTAATATGTGGCTGTGGCATACTTGGGCAGAACCCCAGAGTCAGGCCTTTCCCTTTCTTAGGAGCACAGTTGGGATCTTTTCACGCTTCACTCCTTAGTTGTGTGTCTTACAAAAGTCAGTCTCTTTTGTGGCATATGTGCAGTGACAGATATTTGTTGAAATCTGTTTTATTTTGTGTTGAGGGGATCCTATTTGTTTCTGCTTCATGTTAACACTCAAAGTTTGCATTTGTTATCAAGATAGAAACATAATTCTCCAGATCCATACATCTGCATGGTTGTACTACTATGCAGAAGTAGTTTGTTCTGTGACATCTGACCATTTCAAATGAGATTTTTTTCAAATCTATTATACTGAACCTTGATTACTAATCTAATGACCAAACTTGATGTATTAGTCATAGTATATGTGCCAATATAATTATCATGGTAGGGGTTTCTTGTAATAGCAGTTCTTACTAAGTGGGAGTAGGGGAATCAGTATTATCTGAAAAAGAAAAAAACCCTTTTCTACTTTTCCCATCCCTGAGTTTAAAACTGGCTGGGTCCTATGGCATGTGTTTTTATTTTTGTTTGTTTTTTTGGGAGGGGGAGAAGTCAGCTGATGGAAATCTTGATTCACATTGAATTGAGAGACTCAGGGGGTAGCCAAGTTAGTCTGTTATAGAAAAAAAACAACAAATGGTCTGGTAGCACTTTATAGACTAACAAAACATGTAGATGGTATCATGAGCTTTCATGGGCACAGCCCACTGAAGAAGTGGGCTGTACCCACGAAAGCTCATGATACCATCTACATGTTTTGTTAGTCTATAAAGTGCTACCAGGCCATTTGTTGTTGTTGTTTTTTTTTTTTTAATTGAATTGAGAGAGAATCTTAGCATAACTCACCGAAGAATGTGGGGTGTGGCTTTTTTTTTGTTTTTTTGTTTTTTTGTTTTAATTTTTAATCTTGTTGCTTAGTATGTTCACCTCTAAAATGCACTGTCAGAGCTCTGACTCTGATGTTTCACGGTAAAGCACAGATGTGAAAAACTTTCCACTGGGCCCTGGCAAGAACCTCAACACACTGTTTCAAATGGCAAAGACTTGGGTTTTTGTGTGTGTGTTCTATTAATAAACCCTTTTGTTTCTGTCCCTGTGCATCTGTTTTAAAGACTTCACAGCAGGCTGTAAACAGAATGCTGTGTCTTTACTGTCACAAGGACTAATGCTCTAAGGGCACCTTTTCAGAAACACATTTGAGTTTGATGAAAACTTATCCAACATTGTAAAAACTAAATAAATATAACCCTATTACTCCTTTAAAAAACACTGGAGTCCAGTTGCCAATAACTGAAAGGGACATAGGTATTAAAGTTCTGTTGGTTTAAATATTTTTCATTAGTACCTTATGTTTCAGAAAAGTCACTTTTCCACGTGCCTGTTCTGCAAGCAGTATTGTATTTTTTTTCCATTTGGGGAGCCATTCTCCTGCCAGAAAGGATAGGAAATATGCATAAAAGCTACATTTTATTTATAGCTGTTTGCAGTTTTGCAGAGTCTGGGTATGGCCATGCTTGAAATGGCACAGCTATGCTTTGGTGTAGATGCTACCTACACGAAGGGAAGGACTTTTCCCAACACAGGCAGTAACCTGTCTTCCAAAGCAGCTGATGCTAGGTTGATGGAAGATTTAAGTCAACTTAGCACTGTCTGCATGGGGGTGAGGTTGCTGTAGCATTTAGGGTTGCCAGGTGTCTGATATTGACCCGGACAGTCTGGTATTTTCGCCTCCTGTCTGGTTAAAAAAAAAAAATCAGAAAATACCAGATACCTGGCAACCATACACACACTCAGCACTTTTTTTTTCCCCTCAACAACTTTGGTCTCCCCCTTTTTTTCCTCAACAGAGTTTTTTCCCTGTGTTGTTGGGTTGTTTTTTTTATTTGGGTGAGGGGTGTTTGGTATTTTTGGTTAAACCATCTGGCAACCCCAGCAGCATTGCGTCTCGGATTTTTCACACCCCTGAGAGATGTACCTTTGCCAATGGAAGTTCCCAGTGTAGCCCATCCCAGTATCTGGCCTCAATGACTAGCTGCCTGAGCTGAATCCCTCTGTCCACCTTGTGCTTCTCAGGGTGTGATGGGAATGTAGGCGCACTAAAGTGGTGGCTCCAGGCAGTTCCTTTGCTTCTGCCCACACGAGTCCTTCCAGGGAAGGAGATATGGGCTAAGAAGTGCTGGTTCCCTGGTTGCTGACTATTAGTGGAAGGGCTAAATACATTTTTCTGTTGATTGTGAGGTACAGACTTCATGTGGAAGATGGTGCCCTCTAGAGGAAGATCCAGGGAGGATGAGGGATCTACTGCTACTATTAGCAAGGGAACTACACCTTTAGTTCAAGCAGTAGAGGCCTGTAAAGCTGAAAGCACTGTTCTAATCTAGAGTCCAAGGTTAGAAGGGACCATTGTGGTCATCTGATCTGATGACTAGTATAAGACAGGCCATGGAACTCCCCCCTGCCTGTGTTTAAAAGTTTTGAATTCAATTGTTCCATTTTTTTCCCTTCTTCATTAGTGACAGGTAGCTGCTGCTCCACAGCTGCGTGGCTATGCTTTGTAAAATTAGGCTATGTCTATACTACTGGGAGAATTCACGCTCTGAGATTGATCCACCAGGGGTCGATTTAGCAGGTCTACTGAAGACCTGCCAAATCAACTGTAGGTAACTCTCCAGTCAACTCTACCCCAGATGAGAAAAATAAGGGAAGTTGACGGGAGAGTTTCTCCTATTCACCCCCTTTAGTGTAGTAACTCATCCTAAGGTATGTTAACTCCAGGTACATTATTCACATAGCTGGAGTTGTGTACCTTATGTTGAATATCCACAGTAATGTAGACATAGGCTCAGTGTAGTTTCTTTACCCTACCTGTGTGAGTTCACAGAAGACCAGGGTGAAATTCTTCCACTAAAAATTTCTTCAGCAAAAAATGCAGATCCAGTGATCGTGAAATGTTTCAGGAATTTGTCAATTTTTAGAATGGTTTGTTTAGAAATAACAAGCAGTCCTGTGGCATGTTAGAGACTTACAAATATATTATATAATGAGCTTTTGAGGATAAAACTTACTTCATCAGAGGAGTTGGAGTGGAAATTACAGAATCCAGAGTATATATAATAGCAAAAGTAGTTACCTGTCAACTGTAGTACCAGTGTTAATGAAACTGATTGAGACAGGCTGGATATGTCTCATTCATAGCTTTTGATGTGGAAATGCAAATATTAAAGGCTGGGGAAATAACCAGTTCATATCTTAATTCGAGCCCAAGTTGATAGTCTTCAACTTGTAAATGTTTATTTAGAAAAGTTCTGATTTCTCATTCTCTTCTCTGCCCCCCCCCCCGCCCCCACCAAAAAAAAAAACCCTCCTCAGGGGAAAAAAATCAAAACATTTTGGTTTGCCACCTTCAAAATAAAACATTTTTTATTTTTTCCAATTCGAAACTTTTTGTTTTGCAATTCCCTTCAATTTTATTTTTAAATTAAAATGTTTTTAAATGCGCAGTTGAAGGGAAAAATGGATTTTGGCTAAAACAAAATGTTTGGGTTTGCACTGAAATTACTTTTTAACCTTTCAGAATTGCCAGTGAACTTAAAAAAAAAAAATCCATGTTTTGTCTCATTCTAGGTCATACCATTTTAGGTGCCTGCTCTGTGGCTGATAGCTCTTAAAGCAGGTCCTCCCACCTCATTCTGACCTCCTTCATCTCACGTTGGAGTGAATGGAGCAGGCTTTTATAGAGCTGGGAGGAAAGGGGATCACTCGTGATATGAATTCAAAATAAGCTGACTGATCCATCCTTAACAGATGTCTAGGGTAGGACCATTTTGTCTCTTAGTATGACACATGGCCAGGCCACTTTTAAATGGCTGAGCAAAGGGAGGCCTTCACTCAATTTAGTATCCTTCTGTCAGTAACTTGATTTTGAATGCTGCCTCTGGTCAACTCCAAAATTTCAGGCAATGCTCTAAACATCACTTGGCAGAATCCTATTGATTTTTGGTGAAAATTGGAAAAACCAAAAGGGGCAGACATAAGGCAGCTGGTTAGCAGATGCATCGGTGGATAAATATCGATAGATCAAAGAACCAGTTGACAGCAGCCTTTGACTCCTTCTAGCACAACGCCCCCATCTCAGATCAGCCTTTTGTTACAGTAGAGTTGAAACCCTACATAACTGCCCTGTCAGCTAAAAAGGTGGGAAGAGAAGGCCACAACGCAGACCCTGGCATTGTGGGGATGGAGAATGAGGGCCCTAGCATAAGAGAGGGAGGAAGAAGATCTCCCGGAATAGCGTCAGTCAGAGTTGGCATCCTAATCATGGGGCAGGAGTCAGCTGAGCTAGGTAGGCCCTCTAAGTGCTTTATTGCCTACCTGGCTTATCAAGTACCCCAGCCACTATGGCTTTGACATGCTTAGGCAGGACCCGAGAGTCGGGCATGTCCCTTTGTTAGATGCATAATGGGGTTGGGCACACCTTATCAAGCTTCGTTCCTATATGAATAAAGACATTTAGTCTGAATGTCTCCGTGCCATCCATGCAGCAACCTGCTGAAACTTGCTTTTTGTCCTCATTGGTGCCAATTAGATCTTGATCAAGGCGAAGGCATATGCTTGAAAATGGCCTCCTATTGTTTGTGGGTTATTGGATATTCAGTAAGTTCTCTCTCCAGTGCATTGATCTCAAGTTTGCAGTTGACTTTAGGAGTCTGCAGAGCTTTACCAACATCTTGCATGTCCATATGCTTGGCCTGGCTGCGGTTGTATAAAAGAGGTTTCCTACTTACAAGAAAATTTAGTTTTCTGCAAATGGTGTTGTCCTCACAATGTGAGTGGAAAGATTCAGCCCTCCTCAAGAGTGATTTGCACACAAGTTTTATTATAAGTAGTTTCCCGCAGTACAACACATGGGAAAGAACATTTTGTGGGGTGGTGAATGTAAGTGTTTTTAGCTGGAAAGTAAGGTTTAAGATTAAATAGATTGTGACATGACATTTTTCAAAGCTTATTAAACAACAAAATGCAAGGATCATGGTTCAAATTCAATAAGTGTTGTTTTTCTAATATTGAAAACTGTTCCACAGCAAAGCCTAATTAATACAATCTGTGTCAAAGGAATTAATCTGTTGAAAAGCAGAAAGTTTCCATGCGCCAAACCAAGACACATAAACACAAGAGTAATAGCAGCCACTATCTAAACCAAAGAGGGAGAGGGAAAACTTGCTTTTTCTTTCTGGACAGATCTCACGCTTTTATGTGAAGTGCCTAGAAACCATGGTCAGAGGCACTAGAGAAAGGGCTGTGAACACAAGTTCATTGAAGCTCTTTCTCACTGTGTTGTAACCTATGTAGGTTTTAATACATGTGTATGAAAGAGACTACGTTTCTAGTGTATTTAGTTTTTTTACGGGGGTAGCAATTTTTTCAATTGTATTGTGGCACCACTGGTTCCATTCCATAGGATCAGCCAGTCAAAATTCCACATCATCCGAGGTTTCTTTTTGTTGGGCCTAGCAGTTTAATGAACCAAGTTGGCCATATCAGGGGTCCATTGTTGCAGATAAGTGACAAGCCCTATCCCAGAGAGTTTATGCCTGGGGTGGGCAGTAAAAAAGTAGCAGTCCACCGGGGTTAGTCCCTGGTGGCCCCCCCACCTCTACGTTTACCTGTGCCTCTGTAGCTCTCATTGGCTGCAGTCTGCCATTCACGACCAATGGGAGCATTGGGAAGCGACATGGACCGGGACACAGGGAAAAAGGTGTGGCCAAACGTACTGGTTCTCCGTACCACATAGAACAATCTTCAGAAATTTGAGAGCCAGGGTGCACCGCCCCGAGAGTGCAAACTGCAGTACTGAGGCCCTGAGATGGCTCCACTGTTCTGGGCAGAAGCCCCGCCTTACCCCACCACCCCTTTTCAAGGTAGAGGTACTGAGCCTCCACCTCCAGTCTTGTCGGTGCAAAATGGGCAGGGTGAGGAAGCCTTTGTGAGCTGCACTTTAATGGTAAAACAGCCACGTGTGGCTCATGAGCCACCATTTGGCCCACGTCCTACATGGCGCTCTCTGCACTCATGTAGGTTTATGCAGCTGTGTTTAACAGTGTCCTGCTGCTTCCCTGCTGCTGCAGCGTGTAGCCACATGTGTTGTACCTTCACTCAACACGCTGCTGTAGGTATAGGCAGAGCTGGCGACATAAATAAGTATTGTAATCTGTGATCAATATTGTGCTTTTCATGTTTGTTAAAGGAAAACAAGGCCTTTTTTTTTTTTTTTTGAGAAACTCCAGAGATGTGGCTCCTAGGGGGGATGACTTTCGAGTATTAAAAAAAAAAAAAAAAAAAAAAGAGTTGGGAGTCCTAGTCTGAAACCTCACTATTGGAGGCTAAGCAAAATGAGGCATCGTTTCTGTTTCCTAAATTTGCAGCTTTCAGGGCCCCCTTTGAAGTAAGTAGGTGTTACATGTACACGTCCAAGGGTAGAATTTGCACTAGCTAACGTGAATGGAAATTCTGCACGCAAAACATGACTGGGGATGTAGCATTGGATGGCACATGACATGCCTCTCACTGAAACTGGTGCTTGGTCTATTGGCATTTCCTTTTCTTGGCTTGAAAGGCATCTTCCCTTGCACACAGGCCACTGATGCTGTGGGCCAGATTCTTAGTTTCTTTCTTCCTGCGCTTGAGAAAAGGACAGTGTGTGTGTGTATGTGGGGGGGGGGGTAACTTTAAATCAGGTTTGAACATCCCCCATATTTTGCCTCTGGTGCAGCTGTTTTAATTCTCCCTTTGCTTCCCATAGTCTCCTACAGGCCCTGGCCAGCAGAGAACAGCTGTAGCCTAATGCTTTCCGGTCATGCTTCTGACCTGCTACAGAGGGATCTGCAACTTCTACCGGGGGTTGGAGCCGAGCCGGTGTACTGCCCTTGTACCAGCTCCTTGCTTTCACCCATTCCAGATGGCGTTCTATAGCATGGCACGGGACGTTGGTATAATTGGGACTCGGGTCCTGTATGCGAGTTGGGTCAGCTTTTGGGGGGGGGGGGGAGGCGTTTGGACAAGGGAGAAGCAGCTTGGTTTGCGAAGCAGCAGATCCCAGCTGGATGCCATATGGTGCATATCCAGCAGTTGCCTTGAATGAGCTGTCTGAGGCCAGGGAAGCGCTAGCTGAGTGGCGGTCGGGCTCCTCCACAGCCTTATGCAATGGCGTTAATGCAGCATGTGCCAGCAGGGCAGTGCAGATGCTAAACTGCAAGGACTTGCCTCCGAAGCACTTTGGGGGGTGTGTGGGGGGGGGGGGGTGCGCGCGTGCACGCCGGTGTGAGGTGGTTTTTACGTAGATAGGCACATTGACAAATCATTCCCAATGAAGTGGAGTCCCTCTTCAAAGCCACAGGTGCAGGAACTAGAAGTGCGGCGGGTGCTCTAGCACCCGTAGGCTCCCGGCCTAGTGCCCAGGCTCCCAGCTGCCAGCCTCCTGCACCGGAGTCCCAGCTGTTGCCCTGCACCCAGGGTGCTGGCTGGTGGCCCCATGCACCAGGGGCTCTCCTGCCAGCCCCGTGCTTGGGGTCCTGGCTCCCAGCCCCAAATGCCAGGGCTCCACTCTCAGGGCGTCAGCCATGGGGAGGGGGCTCAGCACCTCTGCGTTTCTAAGTGTTCCCTCGCCTCTGTTCAAAGCACAAGGGAGCCCAGCCTAAGCAACAGCCATAACTCTGCATCCCCTCGCTGTTGAGAGCTTGGCATCTCAGTGCTGGTGCTGCGCTAATGCTTGGGGGCAGTTTAGAGCCCACCAAGTTTGACCCTGAGCTCAGCCCGTGTTGCAGGGCGGTGGTGAAGTTTGCGTCGGGATACCTGTGCTTCAGGAGCTTGGGGCCGGAGCAGGAGAATGGGGCCCCGAGGGAAACAGCAGGGCCTCTTATCACCTGTGCTAGGGGAATGAGCTTCCAGAGCCCAGGTTTTCCTGTTCTGGCCGCGGTGCACGATGACATGCGACTCTGACAAAGCTACCTCCCATGCCTGTCATCGTGCGGGCCAACAGACTTGCCAGGCCCCTAGGCGGGGGGGACGACCCCAATCCATGCTCCTGGGAGGGATGGAGCTGAGGGCAGCCAGCCCTCAGTGCCAGCCAGAGTGTGCCGCACCGTGGGCCTCCTGCCCCCCACAGCCAGCAGAACCTCCTGGAGTCCCCTGGGTAGTGCTTGTTTAGTTTGGAAAAGAGAAGATTGAGGGGGGACATGATAGCGGTTTTCAGGTATCTAAAAGGGTGTCACAAGGAGGAGGGAGAAAACTTGTTCATCCTGGCCTCTAAGGATAGAGCAAGAAGCAATGGGCTTAAACTGCAGCAAGGGAGGTTTAGGTTGGACATTAGGAAAAAGTTCCTAACTGTCAGGGTGGTTAAACACTGGAATAATTTGCCTTGGGGGGGTTGTGGAATCTCCATCTCTGGAGATATTTAAGAGTAGGTTAGATAAATGTCTATCAGGGATGGTCTAGACAGTACTGGGTCCTGCCATGAGGGCGGTGGACTGGACTCAATGACCTCTCGAGGTCCCTTCCAGTCCTAGTATTCTATGCTTTGTGGGATTTTAAAGGGCCTGGAGATCTGCAGTAGTGGGAGCCAGGAGCCGTAGGCCCTTTTGAATCCCTGGGCTCCAGAGAAGCTACCCCCTCCCCCGCCGCACCCCATCCCAAGCCTGCTTGTTATCACAATGAATAGTCTAACAGCACCTTTAAAGGCTAACAAAACTTTAAGGTGCTGCTAGACTGTTTGTTGTTGTTTTTTTAAGTTTTTTTCCAGTTACAGACTAGCACGGCTACCCCTCTGAATCGGTTATCATGATGTCTGGACTTCATGTTCCCCCCACCCCCACCCACCCATTTGAGGAGTCTGAGCTTGGGTCTGCAGATTAATTCAGAGGATTCTTTGGACCCCTGCTAGGGTTGCTGCCTTTGAAATGCAAAAAACCCAACATTCACTCCCCCATCCCCTCAAGGCAAGCCCTGCAACCCAAACCACAAAGCAACTCCGCAACCCTCTTCCCCTCCCCTCTTCAACAACCACTCAGTATCTAGAAAGAGAACACCTACAGATAAGATTGATTGCAGGTTTCCTCACTCTCCCGTGACTCACACCCTGTTTCTCTCACATAGGTGGGGTGCCCTGGCAGGGTGGTGGGCAAACAGCTGTTGTGTTTTCCAGAGCTTTGCTCTGTTACTGCTTAAACTGTGGAAGTGAGAAGGCAGCAGCATCTTTAGCTGGACACAGAAACTTTTAACATTGTATATCCCAGTGTGCTGGGAGAAGAATGCAGATCTTCAGACCCACATAACTCCCCCTTCCCCTGTCAGATTAAATTATTTTTCTGCCAACTGGCAAATATTTATAAAAAACCTGTCCATATAAACCACATACCTGCTAGGTGAGATGTACTGTCCCACCTAGTGGCACCGTGCAAATTGCATATATTATTTTGATGCTATTTTGAAATAAAGTGCTATTCCGAAATGTTCCTTACTTTTAGAATGAGGTTTACAGGGACATCGGAATAGCGAGCCCGAAATATAATGGGCTTGCTGTAAAGGCATGGGATAGCTGTTTAGACATATTTTGGTATCCCGAAAAAGCGCTGCACTGTAGATGTAGCCTTGGAGAGAAGAATGAGTTTGCTCTACATCCTTAGCTGAGAACCAGCTGGCTCTTAGCTCATGCAGTAGAAGCTCATGCACTAAACTCCAGAGGTCCCAAGTTTGGTTCTGCCTGTTGGTGTTGGCCAGTTGGTAACCCTCATCCTGCTGTAACTGATTGAATGCCCCTCGGTCTCAACCTGTCACTTCTATTCTCCCAAGTCAGCTGTTGCGTAGTTCAGTTTTCTGAACTTGGTAATCTGCTTTGATCTGCATTTAGCTTCTTTGGTGAAGCAGCAGAAGACACGTGTACCATGTGATGCAACCTGCACTTAGAGCAAAGCACTACAAACCATTAGACAAACATGAGGGTTACAAGTATTTTCAACATTACATACTTCCCCTCTCAGATTTAATTCTGCTTCAGCCAGATGGCCTCGTGTACAGTGTTACAGAAAAATGATTTTACTTTAATAACTTGTCAATTCAACATAAAGTGTCAAATTACTCATGTGTATAATTCTAAAGAAATATCCTTTACAGGAGGCAAGATTACATTGTCCCGGGGAAAGCAAGTTGATGTACATGCCATTTAATTCCTTGAGACCCGGCAGAGTGCCTAGGATATTTGCATTGCTGAAATTAATTTCATACTTGGCTACAATATATCACATAATATCTACACTGAAGTGCATCTTTTCACTTCTGCCCAGATGTGGCTTTCCTTGCAAATGTATTAAAAGCAGAACTGAATGCCAAAGAAAACACAATCTATTCCTCTTGATGAGAAAAGAAAATTAGATTCTATTTCCTCAAGTTGTGGTGGTTATGTTTCACAGGCAGTTTATACCTAATAAAACTCCATCCTGGGATTTGCAAAAGAAATAGATTTTATATTGGCACACTGACATGTGGCTTCAGTCACTGGGTTTCGGTTCCATTCATACACTTTCTGTGGTTCTAGCGTTTGACTTCAGAAAAGACACTTTGATGGAACGCACCAACAGCATGTCCTCCCTCCCATCCCCACAAAAGTCTCTCCTTTTTTTTTTATTGGGACTGAAAAGTTAGTGGAAGTGTGGGAAGAATGTGATTATCAAAGCCTTCTTGCTAATACACGAGTGTCTCTTTTGATGGTGATTTTGTTTTGTCTTCTATTAAGTCAGTGGTGCCTTGGATTATCCTGTTGAAGTGGGCAAGTCAAAATAACAAAACTTGGTGGTTTTTATACAGTTAAGATCTGGCAATGGGCCCTTAGCAAATCACTTCATCGTTGCCAGGTTTGAAAGGTATCAAATTATAGTCTTCTCCAGATAGGAACTCTCTACAATACCTGGCAAGCCACAAAGGAGCTGTCAGTGGGGGAGAGAAACCAAGAATCTTAAAAAGTGATAACGGAGACTCTATGAAATACATGGCCTCTTAGTATTTTACAATCATCACTGAAGCCATGTACTGAGGGTCATCTTTAGGATTTATGGGGCCCTATGCAGTACTATTAAACTGGTACCCCTATGCTCAGTGGCAGCTGAGGAGGGTGGCAATGAACTTTTTTTGGGGATGTGATTTTTATAATCTTCAGAACATACTAATGAAATATTTTTGTAAACAAATATTAAATGAAAGTCTGAATTTACTGTGTTAGTCTACAGGAAACTGACTATATATCTAGAGTTGGTAAACAACCTGTTAAATAGCTGCATTACCACTTGACTGGCTTTTTCACAAGTTCGATGTTCTGCTAATTGGTCTGTCAGGCTTTTTCACTTTTAAGTTCTCTGGATTCTCTCTGGAGAAAGCAGATCCACAGAACAAGGATAAGGAAAAGGCAGTGAGGTGGACATTAAGACCCAGCAGTGCCCCAGATTTTTGGCTGCCCTATGCAACTATGTATTCTGCATGGGTATGTCTACACTACAGAGTTTTGTCGGAAAAACAGCCGTTTTTCCAACAAAAGTTGAGGAACGTCCACACTGCAATTGCGTTCTTCTTCAAGAAAACTGAAAGAACAGAGGGGTTTTTCTGGCATTGGTAATGCTCATTCTACGAGGAAGAAGCCTGTTTGTGAAAGAGCTCTTTTGCAAAAAGGCATGTGTGGACGGGGAAGAGGGCGTTCTATCGGAAGAAGAGGAAAGAGGAAAAAGCACAGGTGCCCTCGTGGCCATTCTGTCCATAGCAATCACAGCTTACATGTGAGAGAGCGTCCATTGTGTGGACGCTCTTTCGAAAAAGCAGATCACTTTTTCGATGCACTTTTGCAGTGTGGACGCGCTCTTTCGGAAGAAGTTTTTTCGGAAGATCTCTTCCGAAAAAAGCTTCTTCCAAAAGAAGCCTGTAGTCTAGAGACATAGCCCATATGTGTAAAGATGGCCCTGTATGTGTTCTTATAATTCAGAACTTCCTGGTAGCTCTCGGGCTAGCGTGTACAGGCTCCTCTTCCCTCGTTGCTTCGACTAAAGGAGAATCTGTGTTGGCTGTACAGGGTATATGGGAAACAGTTGAGCTGCTCTGGGTGGAGGACAGTGATGCATGAGCACACCCACCAGTTCATTGCGCAAAAAAAAAAACCAAAAAAACCCACACCACAACCACACCACTTAGTCTTCTAAGGAAAACAGATATAGATATAGATCAGCATTCCCTTGCTAGCAAAAGTTGCACTGACAATTTTAAAACTTCAAAATGTGACGGCTTTGATTTTTATTTTGAACAAAAAAAGTGTTACATAACTATTGTAATTCTTTCCTGATTATATTTCTGGCATTTTGAGCTTGCATTTTGAGCTTGGCCATTCTTGCCATTGTTGTAATATTAGGAGGGCTACACTGTGTAGATGAGGAAGTATTTGTTAGGTGGTACACTCTTGGGGGTCAGAGAGCATCTTTTCATTCTGTCCGTAGATGTCCCGATCCATGGCTGGGGTTCTGAGGTGCTAGGATAGTACAAATAATATTTCTACTATTTAATATTCACAGCATTTTTACTGAGTCTCTTTTTCTGCCTTCTTTAAAAGTAATCTAGAAGTCAGGGATGAATCTCAGGGCCTACTTTCCTGCAACAGACATAATCCAGAACTTAGATCTGAAGAACTGCTGAATTGGAAGGGGGGGAGTAAGAATTTGCCCAAACTTTCCTAGGATGAATTGCAATTGTCAGATTCAACTCATGGGTAGGTCTGGAAGGGTTAGATTTCTTACTGTTTGGTAAATGTTGATTTCATTGGATGTGGACAAACTGACCAAAAATATCAGAGGGGTAGCAGAATTAATCTGTAACAGGAAAAACTTAAAAAACAACAAATAGTCTGGTAGCACTTTAGAGACTAACAAAACATGTAGATGGTATCGAGCTTTCGTGGGCACAGCCCACTTCTTCAGATGACCGGAGTGTTGGATGTCCAGAACCAAAAATAAATAAGGGAAGGAGTGGGGGGAGGGAGGAGGGAAGAAGGAAAAAATTGGAGGGGGGGGGTAGATAAATTTTCAAAGAGAAAGCTGAGCCAGTATGTAACAGGAAAAACTGAAAATCAAAAAATAGTTCTGTCAGTGATAATTACAATGTATAAATCAGTAGCATTTTTCTTACAGTCCTTGAGAACTTACTAAAAATTGATTTAAGAAGATGTACCTCATATTTTGGCATGTGATATTGATAGTTTGTTTCTAAAACTTGTAACTTTTTGAATCTACTGTCATTAAATAATTCTCACCCCCCAGCTTCATAATTTTCTGCCACTATGAAAATTGAAATAGCTGAAAATGTGTAAAAATAAACATTGATGATGGCTGTTAGAATTTGATTTTTTTATATAATATTATCAAGCCTACTCATAAGGTTTGGATCTGTGATCTTGTATCCAGAACGCTTTCTTTACTGCATAACTATTGTTTTTGCTAAATCATATGGAACAAACTACAGAGGGATTTCAGAAAGTCTTAGTTTTTAGAGGAAAATATGGAACTTTATATGCAAAAGTGTCTTTTTGTTGGTTAATTTAGGATGCATGACTCAAACCTGATGATTTGCAAGTCTAAACATTGCCTGTATAGCTATAGCAATGACCTGTTTGTTTAGTGAACAAATTTAGATTTGTTTATGGTGTCCACAATGTTTATGACTGTTCCTAGAATCCTTCTGACAGGCGTATTCATGTGGTTTTCACATACCTAAACTTTTAAAAAACAAAATAGTTAAATGTTTATCGAGCAGTTAGCCATAAATGAATTGTACCCGATAGAATTCACCGTTGATGCCTGTATTATTTACCATAAGTGTTTCTGCAGTAAATTACCTTCTCTGTTACTGCAACTACTTAGCAGTAACACTGAGGTCATTGCCTTTTGAACACAGTGTGGCTGGTTTACTTGCAGTTCAAGATTATCTATATTTATTTAATGCAGGAGCCTTTTGAGAGAGACACTTTTTTTTGTTGGTGATAAAAGAATGTTCATTACCAAATTCCATTATTGCTGAAGTGGCATTTTCTTTATTAACGGGAGACATTCCGTGACAAGATTCTGTCCTGTCTGCTCTCTGTAAAGCACCATATACCCCAATGGTGTTATGTACAAGTATTAGTTCTAAAAAGGTTGGGGGAGGGGCTATCCAAGCACAAATATTAGACTTAAGTTTACCTTCTACCTCAGCTATCCAAGCACAAATATTAGACTTAAGTTTCATATTGTAGTAGCACTCAGAGGCTCGCAAATGACATTGGTGCTCCAGGATTAAGTGCTGTGCAAACATGTAGCAAGACAGACCCTTATCTGTAATGCTTGACATTTAAACAAACAAGACAAAGGGCAAGAGAGGGCAAATATTATATCCAATTTTCTGGTGTTGGAGGTTAAGTGACTTGCCCAAGGTCACACAGAAAGTTTGTCTGATTACACATCCCCTGCATTCCAATCCTTCCCATCCTATTGTTTGGCAGTGGAGAGAGGCACAGCAGGGCCCCTACAGTGATTTTATCTTGTAGGTGTCTCTTTATAGTATTGATGTGAAACACCTAGATAAGGCCTCCTTCCCAATTAACTGTTAATTGGACTAGATTGCACCTCTTACAAATCTCCAAGCTCATCTAGATTTGTGCTTGTACAAAACACTGAAGTGGGTGCTTACCTGTACTCATTGGAATAGTTGGGATTACTGGTGCGAGTAAAATTAGGCATATGTGTTAAGTGTCTTCAGCGTCTTGAGTATAGATAGTGGGCTTGATTCAGCGTACCCTCTACTTGCTGAGAGGACTTTGTAAATGTGAACCCAAAGTGTTTACTGGATGGAGGTCTACATGTAGTCACAGTATCTGTTGGGGGCACTTAGGATGAAAGCTTTTTGTTTAGCCTTGAATTCTCCTGAGAAATTTCCCTGAAACATTTTATGCACATAATGTGATTTTTGTCAGTCAGGAAGAGACTAACCCTTAAATAGAGTTGGTTTTACAGGCTGTGAGCTATTTACCAGGTAAACTGAATGGTCTCTAAATAGAATGTTTTCCTGCTTTTCCCACCAGGTTTAAGTAGGTCTTTGGCCAGTTCTGACTTCTCAGTGAGATTAATGTTTTCCTCCATGTATGTAGGCTTGCTGATGGGGGGAGGGGGGGGAAAGCAGTTGTTCCGGGGCCCGGTGCTTCTAAAGGGCCCAGGGCTCCTGGTTTGCACCGCTGTTGAGCCATGGGACCTTTATGTTGCCACCGGAGTGCTGCGCCGTGCACTCTGGGCAACTCTAAGAGTGGGGGAAGGGCAGCACAGCTGGCTCCAGGCGACACTGAGGGCTGGCTGCCCAAGGCCCTGCCCCTTCCACCTGAGGACCTCCCTTCTGGGAGAGCAGAGCCACCTCCTTCCTCCCCCTCCCCCCACACACACCTTGCCCAGGGGCCCAGCGTGGCTGTCCGCTCTCCTGAACATGTGTTGCTTAATCCGTGAGGGAAATGCACTTGAAAGAAAGCTTTTCATGTTTGTTTGGAAAGCTCTAAATGGTTTGAATCGTTTTAAACTAAAACCATGCGTGTTTATATTAACACTTCTCTTATTTCTACCGCCCCCTTCCGCATCATCCAGAATGAATGCAAAATTAAAGAGGAATTGAAGTCTTGTACATTTGATGGGCAAATATCCAGCTATATTCCCTCTAAGTCTGGAAGCTCCTCCCATACCAAACGTAGCCCTTGACGTTCTGCTCTTCCGTGCAGATTGTGTTTGGGGCTTACTAGTATTTTTGCAAGCTGAAATATAAATGCACTTGGGGAGCTTCTAACATGTCCTCTCTTCAGGATCATGTAGCCTTTGGCTTGTTTTCCCATTGTGCATCTTAGCAGTTTAAAGCAGGTTTAGACTGGTGGAAACTCCTTGGAAACACATGATGAACTTTAAAAAAATACTTGGAGCAATGGAAGCTTTATGGTGATCCAAATGAGATTTTGCTACGAAGATGTAATTGATGTTCTTAAATTTAATATCCCAGTAATATTGAAACATCTTCAAGGAAAAGGAAAAATAGTGGCAAGTTCCTATGACATGCACTGGAGTGCAAGAGAGATGAATGTCCTGCCATGGCCGCTCTACACATGGGGAAGGGACAGACAGACTCTATAGAGCTTTTTGTTTACCCTTCCCATGTGAAAGTGGGTAGGGACAAAGCGTAGGCTTATCTCCACGCCCAGCACACTGAGGCCTGATTTACACTACATTGGAAGGTCAAAGTAAGCTATTCAACTCCAGCTACGTAAGTTATGTAGTAGTGTATTTTACTTTGTGTTTCTGCACTGCCCACACAGCGGGAGGCCGACAGGAACAAACACTCCCGTTAGCTTCTGTTATTCCTTGTGGGGAACAGGAGGACTGGCGCCAATGGGGGTGCCTGCTAAGTTCGATGTAGCGGGTCTATACTAGGGATGTTAAATTGTGAATAACTGACTAACCAAATAGTCGATGCATTTTACATAGAATCATAGAGCTGGAAGAGACCTCAGGAGGTCATCAAGTCCAGCCCCCTGCCCAAAGCAGGACCAATCCCAACTAAACAGGACCAATTGATAGGGCGCCTCCGCCTTTGAAGTGTAGCAACAGCCCTACGGTCTTCAAAGGCAAAAGTGCCATGTGGAGCCCTGGGTCAGCTGGGGACTTCCCCCGCTGATCTTGGACTCTGTGTGGTGCTGCCTCTTTGAAACGCGGCGGGGAGCCCAGCATCAGGATGCATACGGAGTTTCAAAGCAGCAGCACTGCACGGAGCCTGGGGTCAGTGGGGGAGTCCCCAGCTGACCCTGGGCTCCAAGTGGCACTGACACTTTGAAGAACCCCCGCCTCTTCCCCCCCCCCTTCCCCTGCCGCCTCTTTCTGATAGAGGCAGCAAGAGGGGGGGAAGCGGCTAGTCACCTAGCCTGTTGACTATCCGATAAGCATTTGCTTATCGGATAGTCGACTAGTCCTTCACATCCCTAGTCTATACTAGACCCGCTAAATCAAACCCCGGAAGATTGACTGCGACAGTGTCAAATCTTCTGCATAGTGTTGACGTGTCCTGAACTGGCTTAAGCGGGAAGTAAGTTGTGCCCTGCAGAGGGCAGTTAGTGAATTCTTTTCTTCACAGAGCACGAGGGGGACTCAGGGAAGGAATAATGACAGCATTTCAGTCCTCCCACCCCCACCCCCTACCCTCAGACTTCTCCTGGGGTGATGCAGCTATGCACTGCCCCTTATGTCTCTCCAAGTGTAAATCTCAGCCTAACCCTATATGAGGATCCCTGTAGAGCTATTAAAAGCTGCAGTATGAGACTATTTCTATTCCTGGAGTGATGACTGAGAGAGGAACTCTCTGGAAATCTCCTTCCTCTCTTCTCCCGACCTTGTACTTTCAGTTCATTATTGGAACTAGTGTTCTGACCCTCACTAACAGATTGAAGGCTCTTTAAAGCATGGTACAAGATGCATTGTTTTTTATGAAACAAAAGACAGGACTATGTAGCACTTTAAAGACTAACAAGATGGTTTATTAGGTGATGAGCTTTCGTGGGCCAGACCCACTTCCTCAGATCAAATAGTGGAAGAAAATTGTCACAACTATATATACCAAAGGATACAATTAAAAAAATGAACACACACGAAAAGGACAAATCAAATTTCAGAACAGAAGGGGGATGGGGGGGGGGGAGGTAAATGTCTGTGAGCTAATGGTATTCCAGCAAGGACAGTGTCCTCTAACTTCTTACCGAACAAGTAGTAGTGGATTGTCTGTGCTTTTTTTTCTTTCTTTCTCTCTCTTTTTTTTTTTTTTTTTTTTTTTAAAAAGGACTCCTCTTAATTATATTGGCTTTGCCGAGTCATTTTTTCACAGCAAATTCCAAAATGCAGCCTAAACTTCAGCCTTTGCCTCTAGTGACTTCAGTGCAGGACCCTTGCTGCTTCACTCCCCTAGACCAGAGTTTTTCAACCAGTGGTACAAGTACCCTTAGGTGTACTTGAGAGAAGTCTGGGGGGAGGGGGAGGATGTCAACACACCTGAAATTTGGAGAAAACAGAATTTTTGTTTTACAGCGCTTTATTATTTTTGTAATTTTTACACCCAAAAATTTCATCACCCGCCTGGCTACGATTAAATTGTTTAAACCAATGTGTTGCAATGGTAGAAAAAAAATTTGTGTGTCTGAAAACTGTAGGTACTGGGGGTACTTACAATTTTTTTTAAAAGGGGTACTTTATAAAATAAGGTTGAGAAATACTGCTCTAGACAAGTATAGTTCCTCTGAGACATGGGCATCCTTGGAGTTGCCACGTGTGACAGTTTGAGGTTCTTATCTGTTCCAGTTCTGAGTGATGGATGACTTTATCCTTCCGTTATTTAGCTGTACATGGAGTGAATTTCCCAGACCTGAAGAAGAGCTCTCAAAAGCTTGTTGATTTCTAAGTCCTTGTGGATCAACCAAGCAGATGTTTGCTTTCAAAGCAAGGGAGGTAACTTCTGACTGTTTTTCCTTGCTAAGCGAATCTCGTTGGGCTTTGCAGAAGCAGCAGATGATAGCCCAGATGTAAGCATGCGCTTTAAGAACTTCTAGCTGAGTAGGTTGGTGGATGTCCTTGAGGTTATCTCTAGGTATATACAGAATGCTTTTAAACCCTCTAATTGGAAGCTCTTGACCTATGCAAAACTAGTTGTAAATTTCATGCTGGGAGAGAAGAAATTCATGAAAATTTTAAAAGCAACCCATCTTATTACTTACCCTAACACTGCCTGTTGCATCTATTACAAGTCAGTTTGCTTCTGTTTCCAATAGAAGTCAGACTTATCAAGGGTTTATCATTAGATGGCAACATTTCAGAGATCCAAGTCTGATAAATGTGGTTTCAGCCTGAGAGGAAAATTTCCAGGAAAGAAACCAATGTAGCGAGTTAGAAAAGAGAGGGGTTTTGGTTTAGCTTAAAAATGTTTGCATTGATTCAAATGGTGCAGTTTAACTAGTGTTTATGGGACTGTCCCTCAGCTGGTACATATTGGCATCGCTCTATTGAAACCAATGGTGCTGTGACCATTAACACCCGCAAAGGGGCTTTACCTAGTAAATAACTGGCTTGATTTTGGGGTGTTTTCTCCTCCGTCCTAATGGGTGAATATTTTTGTTTCTTGGTCTTTGAGAAATAGATTGACTTTATGCATTAGAACTGATTACTCTTTTTTTCCTAAGGTTTTTGACTAGGAAAAAGGATTGTTTAAGTAACTGTTTATACCTGTTGAGCCTCTCTAGTTTGGTACTTTCTGGTCCAGCAACATCCATGATCTGGCATGATTTTAGTTAGCCAGATGTCCACTTATCACGGGTGTGGCCAAGTTTCCCACAGTCTCATAAAGCTTGTTTACAGCCACCAGTCCTGGTTCTCAGTGTTTGTGCTGTTACTTAGCTCTAATTTACCCCACATGTCTTCTAAGAGCCCAGTAAGCAGCGGAAGTGTTGGTAATGCTGCTAGAAAATATTGACCTCCCATGGTTTAGCAAATTCTCTGGTCCGGTCCCAATGGTGCTGGGCTAGTGAAGTTCAGCCTACAGTAACTAATGAAGGATTTTCAGGTCCAATCAGCAACAGACTTTTTTTCAAAGTAATCTTGGTAATAGTGTATACAGTATGTGTTTTCATACTAAGTTGACTCTTCTTTTTGGTACCTTTTTAGATAAGGAATGTAAAATGCATTTTGTTTATTACCTAGTATGTTGCTGCCATTTTGCTTGTGTTGATTGAGCAAACGTGATATCAGGCCTCTGCCCCAAGCAGCTTACAATTTATCTCTGTGGTATTTATCTATCAGAGACTTGCAGTCTATTGCAGGCACTCTTGTGCCATGTTCAGGACAGTGTTTTCATGTTACTCAGAGACTAACACAATGTGAAATCAACTTCGCTTCCACTAAAAAAATACACTAAATGTTAGCCTGTGTCCAGTTTACTTTACCAACTGATAGCCCATCAGCAAATCCACCTGAGAAGACTTTAATTCTGGATCAGTTTTGCTTCAGGCAGGTGACTGTATATTAATGTGGATTTACATAGCTTTAGTTCGGCAGCTCAGCTGGTGGCAGTCTGTGATGCGAATACACAGATCAAATAGTCTTTTAGATTAAAAAAAAAAAGTTCCTTGTCAAATGTTTGACTTGATGTTATTTAATGTAGTGCTTTTGAAAAATTACACCTGCTTGACAGCTCTGGGAAAACGAGGGCCTCTCTCCAGCGGAAGTAAAAATATAGCATGAGCAGATGCAGTGCCAATTTCCCCAAACTGCCCTGCAAAGCCTGCTTTGACCTGGATAGTCAACCTAGGGGAGTAACTGTCTTTGGCTTCCCTGCTGATTCTCACTGGATGTATGGTGGCTTAGGCCAGGTCTACATTACCGAGTTTTCTCTGCATAGCTGAGTTAGTCAGGGTTGTGGGGAAAACCACATCCCCTAGCCAACATACGTGTGCCAGCAAAACTCCCAGTGTGGACAAGCTTTGCCAATGAGCACTTCTGTTGATGTAGTTAACTTCATTTGGGGAGGTGCTGGTGTTATGTGGAGAGGAAAACACCTGTGGGCGTAAAGTGCATCTATACCGGGGTGGGCAATAATTTTGGCAAGGGAGCTACTTCGCAAGTTTTTAAAGTGGTCATGAGCCACCCCAGAAGGGGCGGGACCTTTAAATAGCAGGAGCTGATAGGGCTCACCCCTCTCCGGTGGCTCCCAGGCAATGCTTTAGGCCAGGGATAGGGTCGGGAGCTGCCGCAGGCTGGATGAAAAAGCGAGGTGGGCCGAATCCGGCCCGCTGACAGCCTCTTGCCCAGCCTTGATCTACACTAAGGAGTTCCTCTTTTACAGTGACACCAGATAAACATTTATAGCGAAGACGAGGGCTTGTGGCAGAGGTGGCGGACCTTCGGACTGCAGGCCAGATCCAGTCCCCTGCTTACTTTGATCCAGCCCATGCCAGAGACTTGCTATGGATCGCAAGCCCTGAGTGTCAGCACTGTCTTCCTCCCTCTGCCCCACACAGGGCTGGAACTGGAAGTGCCAGCTCACTCCGCTGCCTGGGGCAGCTAGGTTGGCTCCCTGTGGTCCCTAGGCGCAGGGATACCGACAGACAATCAGTGAGGGAACAGGGAAAATCCAAGGCTGCATGCACCACCCTGACTCTGCAGCTCCCATCGGCTGGGAACCACAGCCAGTGGGAGCTGTGGGGGCAGGGCGGCGTGTGCGAGAAGCATGCAGTTCTGCTTTGGCAGCCTCCAGGAGCAAAGGCAGGGCAGGAGCCTGCCATAGGCCCGCTGAATGGGAGCTGCCTAAAGTAAGCAACATGGGCGAGAGATGGCACCTCTCATGCCCCACACCTGAACCCCCATCCCCTTTCCTGAGTCTCCTCCCATAGCCTGAAACCCTGCTCAAGGTCCGAACCCCCCCCCCACACACCCCCAACCTCCCAGAGCCTGCAATCCCCACCCCCTGCTCCTGCGCTCCAATTTCCTTAGCCCCAGCACAGAGATCCCCTCCTATACCCTGACTCCTCATTTCTGACCCCACCTTGGAGCATAGGGGAAGCCCTGAGCCTCCACGCTTCCCCGAGGGGCTGTGGCCTGTGAATGATTGGTTGGGTGGTGTGTGTTTTGTGTTGGGGTGTTTTTTTTTGTTGTTTTTTTTTTGCGGGTGTGTGGCCCCTGATAGAAAAAAGATTCCCCTCCCCCCCGCTTATGTTCCAGGGACTGGGCTAAGGCAACCAACTCTGAAGTGTTTTGGGATGCGACTCTTTGTACAGTGCCCAGCAGCAAGGAGCCTGGTCTTTGTCTGGGGTCTCTAGATGCAACTGGAATAGGAATAATGACAGTCCTCCCTCAGAGGTCACTGACCAGCCGTCGGAATGTAATGACGCTCGGTTGCCACCCACCTAGGCTTGTTTCAAACCAGAGAGAGTTAAGCATGAAAGGCTTCAGGTTTTCATTATAATTCCTCTGCGCCAGCTGGTCCCTCCTTCCATTCGTTTGCAGGTTCAAAACAGTGACAGCACGTTTCCTTGACACACTCTACAATTTCAAATATTGTTCCGTAATGTGCGCTCTTTGAAATAACATTTGCTACTAGGGTAAATAAATCTTGGTCGCCAAAAGGAGTCGCTTGCCACTGATCTCTGCCCTCCCACCTATAATGGAATATATTGCTCAATAAAAACCACTCTGAACTTCTGCCTGAAGAAGGTATGTGTCTCATTATGCATTTACTCCTCCTTTATGGCCCATCTGGACAGTCTCCTCAAAGTAAGGATGAAATAGCAAAATGCCCATTTCCTATGGAATGACCTGGGTTTCGGATGAACACTGGTACTGTTGAAAAGATACCGCTGGGTCACATACTCAGCGTCCATAGCAGAAGGAAAAGGTGCCGGATGTCTGATGTCTTTGCGGTTTGATGTGTTAACTTGAGAACGCTTGATGAGTCCAGACATCTCCTCCACAAAGTAAAGAAGCCAAGATGGTGCTATTCTAATATCACACCAATTTTTAAATTTCACATGGGGAAAAAACTTCATTTTAAAATAAAGCTTTTCTGAAACTTCCGAACAGATCTGCTTGACGGGCAACAGCTGCTCATGTAACCATATAAAGATGAATTTAATAAACAATAATACCCATAACCAAAAAGATTTTGCTGTACTGGATTACAAAACAATGCTTTCGGCCTCATTAATCACTGGCGTTAATCCATTAAATCAATTGAACTAAAATATTGTAAAATTCAGCCTGGAGATTTGTATAAATACATCAGTGTTCCCTTTTAGGAGCTGCTTTTGCGTGGTGTGGGGGTTTTTTTTGGTTTTTTTTTGGTTTTTTGTACGAGGCATTGTTATGACAACTTATATTGGGATCGCATCTTGGAGCCACAATTATGTACGAGGCTCCTGTTGCATTAAGCACTGTATGAGTGTAGAACAAAGAGATGATGGTGCCTGTCTCAAGAACCTTGCCGTCTAAATAATTATTGTTAGGCGGGTGTAATGAAGGCAGGATGAAGACTTGAATCTGAAATGTGGCTTGCCCATTAACTTTCGTATTTGGTAGTGATTACTCAGTATAACAGACATGCATCTGACGAAGTGGGTCTTTGCCCACGAAAGCTTATGCTCCAACACTTTGGTTAGTCTATAAGGTGCCACAGGACTCCTTGCCGCTCTCTCAGTATAAGAAGTAGTTTGACATATGAAGTTTGAATTAAGAGTCACTGGTAAAGGAAATAACTAACTTCTCCGCCATTGGAGACGCACAAAACATCTCATTTCTGGTTTCCCCCCGGCATAATTTTATTTCAGAGCCCAATTACACACTCAAGATGGAAAATCTGACCTCAGTCATTGCTAGGTAAAGTAGCAGTGACCAGAGTAAATCCATCTGGCTCTCGTTTGGAAACCACATGCAGTTCTTCCCTCGTCCTTTCAAATTAATATGGGCTATATGTTCATTTCTACTGTTTCTACGGTTTTCTACTGATCTTTTGGCTTCCTTGCTTTTTTTTCATTTCCTTTGACTCCAGATACACACATCCACTCTATGAACTAGAAATCAAAGTTACAAAGCTCACATTTAGAGTGTCTGGAAGCATGGTGCCTCAGAAGGGATTGGATGAAAAATGCATCTGTAAAGCTCAGCTGTTTCATAGTGGATACTTCATTTCTATTTTCATTTGAAACCATAAAGAGGGTTATGGGTATTTCTGCATAACATACACTTTTACATATTTGAAATGTCAGCCAATTTACTTGATTTAATGAAGACCTGAGTATGCGTCTGCCTTTAAGAAGTTGAATGTCTGAAATGAGTTAAATAGCCACACATCCCCCTTTTTTAAAGATGCAGAACTGAAATAAATGAACGTTGATTATAAATTATAAGAGTGTGCTGGCTTCCCATTGCAGTTGGTATTACTGTATCAGCTGCTTTTGTTTAAAAGCTTAGTTGGGGAATCCAAAAGCTGAACAACTCACACCAGCCCCTTTTCTGTTGCCACGTGCCTGATCACACAACCCCCATACTAGGTTGTGGCAGCCGGTTTTTGTTTGACTACTATAGGCTTCACAGTCCGTGAGCTCTGTTTCCTAGATGTTGACAGTTGGCAAACATCGGGAACTTCTGCTCCCTTACAGTCACTGGCCCACCAGACTTCCCATTTGGCTTTGTGATTTTTTTATTCATTGACATAAAGAAATGTCTAGATGGTTTTGTTTGACCAGAGGCAATAAATGGGCCCTGTGAAATAGTGCAAGGGCACCCTTGCTTTTGGGCAGGGGTGAATCTCTTCTTTCATCACTCAGTATATTTTCTAAGCTGACTTCTAAAGGTAGTGACAGTGCCAGGTTCTACATGCTTCTTCCTCATGCCAATCCAATATGACCTGGCTCTGTTCTGGCAGTACCTAGATTATAGGTGGCTTCATCTCCATGCCTATTCAGTTACTGCTCGCAGTAGTAACCCATAAAGGAGGTGACTGAGATTCCAAACTGCTTTTTCCTAAGTGTCTCCACACAGCTGTCAGATTCGTATTAAGCCCGTTGAGTCGTTACTGACCAAGCTTTAATCTGAATCACTGACTTTTACCTCAGACTGTACTTGGATACCACTCCCCTTAACGTCCCTGTCTCGCGCACAGCCACTGTTTGCATAATCCCCCTGCCTTTTCAAATGGACTCTTGGTGCCACTGTGTCAATGCTTCATCTCAGACTAATGAAAGGAGCATGCATCCAGGGAAACGCTATTGTGGACTGTGAACTGCAGGGACAAGGTTATGAAGCTAATAGACCAGTGTGATCTAGTGTCAGGAGCACCATCTTGGCACTCAGGGTCTATTCCCCTCTCTGCCACTGGCTGGCTGAATGACCTTGGGCATATCACCTCCCTGCTCCATGCCTCAGTTTCCCCATCTGTAAGACAGGGATAAGGATACTGATCTCTGTAAAGTGCTTTGAGAGCAGCTGCTGCTGAAAAGCTCTGTGCAAGAGAGTGGTCGTTTTCTGACACTGTGTAGCTACAGTTTCCTGATCCTTCTTCCTGAAGCCACAGAGAAACTGGAGAAGGCATAGCATTTGTTAGGATGGAAGAGAAAAGAATTTTGTTGATTAACTTGGAACCAAAGACATTGTGGCATGAACTGTTATTCTTTGGGTTAAGTATCCCTACAATAGACAAAATGGTTGCAATGCATGCATCTGTCTCTGTGTTTAAGCTGTTTGAGTCACTGGAATCCAGTAGGGATGTCAATGTGCAGACGACTATATGATTAACTGATAAGTCTGGACTTATCAGTTAATCCTGTCAACTACGTGCACTCCCCAAACCCTTGCTGCCTCTGTATCAGAGGCAGCAAGGTGGGGGGGGGGAAGCCAGTGGAGGGGGCCCCCACCTCTGCGCTGCTGCCTCTAATAGAGAGGCAACAACACAGAGTACAGGGGGCTCCCCGGGTGTGGGGCCAGGAGTGCACTAGCTGCTGGCCCCGCCTCCAGGGTAGTCCTCTAACAGCTATAATTTGATGTGGTTACACGATTATTCAGTTACACGCTATCTAACATCCCTGGCATCCCGGTGCTGTACAAATTTATAAGTGGGTACACAAAGCTGTATCCCTCCCCAGTACAGTGCAGATTGTTTTATTGTGGGAAAACTAGGGCTCTAACAGGCTGTTACCCAGTCAGTCTGACCCAGGCAAGGAGTTCCACACATGTGGGTCAGCTTCAGAGAAAGTTCTGTTTCTTGTGTTCATGAAACCTAAGCTGGCATCCAGTGTCCCCTGTAAGCTGAGCACTTGGGTGGCCACCCAGGAGAGATTCAGATGCTGGCCAGCTGATTAGCAGAGTGCCCACAGCCAGCAGCATGTATTTCTACTGGTGGTGCACATCTATACATGTCTCAGTGCATATAACAAAATTTATTCTGCACATGGATGGAAAAATTAGAGGGAACATTGCTGGCAATCCTAATTCCCATAACTGTGATTTCTGAAATGCAGAAAAGCTGGCCACTGGCTGCCCCTCCCCACCACCAACACATGGACTCAGGACTGATTATAGCTAATAAATAGCAAAAATGTCCTAGAGAACAATTTACACACTCAAAACCACTTACTTTTCTTATGTTATCCTAACCCAGTGCTGCAGTCCAGACTCTGGGGAAGTGAATGGTAGTGTACTCTGACCCAAGTGTGTGTGAGTGGGGAACTGGGCACACTAAATCTTTTAATCAGCAAGTCCATACAAAGGCAGGCCTGGCAGGTTAAAGGCTTGTTGAAAATCAGCTAAGTAGCACATGTATGAGAGGTCATTGCAGTCTTGCTATCCTGCTATCATTAAAGCAATCATGAGATTTAGGGTTGTCTTCTGGTTGCTGAGTCTTTCTGATGCACTTAGGTCATGTTTTTTTTTTTATCTCTTCTCCACAATTGTGTGTTTTAGAATGAAAACTGAGATCCTTAATCACTTGGCTCCAGATGCTAGAGCTTCAAGAAAGTTGCCAAATATTGACTCCTAATTTAAAAATCAAGAGAGATGGCAATATCAACTCCCATTTAGCGAAGCAGTCTCTTTTGGCTAAGCTAGGTCAGTACTAATGAAGCTTTGGGGATTGGTGCTGGGAATAGATGTTAGCTTTTTCAGAAATCTTTGTGTACAGCACATGAGATGTTTTCATTAGAAACTGATGACAGATTGTGGTCCTTGAAGAGATTCTGTACCATGGCTGCTCTAATTCCAGGTGGTTTAAAAAAATAAAAAATTGGATGCGTGTATCTTAATTTTTAAACCATATTAGGGAGCCTGCTCCATCTTCCTTCCTGTAGACTCTCAAGTATTATGCCAGGAGGTCCCAGAGGTGTCTGTTTTCTTGAGTGTCCTTGAACTTTAAGAGGCCTCTCTGTCTTTGAAAACAGATTCTTGGCTGCACTTAAAGAGTAACACTCCCCATCAATTTACTAAGATTGTGTAAAAAAGTTCTACTGGTCTTGGGTCTGTGAGGATGCTATTGAATGACTGAGTACAAAAGGAAAGGGTCCTGCCCTTTGGATATTGTTATGCACGTACAGCTGCGGTGCTCAGAAAGGCAACAGTATGTTTCCCTTTTGCAAATATTTTTCTCTGCTAATGCTACGTTCGCAACTGATCATTCTCTTACTGCTCTTTCTTCCTTTCCTGACTGGATCCTTCTGCTAACTGCTGTAGTTCAGATACACTTTCAAAATTCCCCCTGGCTCTGATTTCTTGCTTTTTTTTTTTATACATCTAGTGTAATGGACAAATATAATTTAATAAGAGCTCATTGGTATCAATACATAGGTGTGTTTCATTCTTGCTTATTGTTTAGTCTGACCCCCGCATGCACTGACAAAGTGAATACTGTTCTAAGGGATCAGCTGGCAACATGTGCCATGCTCAGTTAATGTGATGCTGACACTGAACACAGCTTGAAACAAAAGTAGAACAGAGTCATGTGGCTCATGTCTGGGAATTATGCTATTTCTGTCATTCAAACCCACCTCTTACTGTAGTGTAGCAGGAAGGTTACTCAGTTGTAATGGTTTTAAGTGGGATGTACTTGCAGTTTCACTTATTGCTTGCTACTTAATTTAGTTTTTTTAAATGAAACATAGATTCCCTTCTTTTGGCACTGCTAGCCATATATTTATTTGGAATTCTTGCAGCACAGTTTCTGGCTGCAAATGTGCCACAACTATTACAACAACAAAGAGCTATGTGAAAATGGCACCTTTGTTTTTAGCAGATGTGTATTCCAGGTATGCTTGATAAGATTTTACATAGCATTGCAGATCCTGCCTGGCTGTGGGAGAGGGAGTTAGATTTTTGTTCTGGTTACTGAACCATCTGCAGAATTACTGACTCAGTTCTATTTGTAGAGCTTTTCCTAAGGGTGGTGGTGATCATGAAAGGAACTTAGGTTGGCTTTCGGATTCCTGCTTGAATGCTCAGGCCTGGTAGTTAGAAAAAAACAAGTTTTAATTTGCAGATTGATCACTTTTTTGACAAAGGAATCATTGAGTCAACAGCAAAGATGGCATTTTTAGGTAGTTGTTCTTCATTTGGCTCTCTGGTACCAAGGGATACTGGAAGAGAATTTTCTATTGATAGAAGTCATAAATGTCAGCCATATGGATGCAAAAATGGGACAAAAGACCTACAAAATGGGGAACAACTATGGGTTTACAGCAGCATAAAACTGATGTCAGTGTTATAATGAAGCTAATATTTTTACTTCCAAAGTTAGGCATGGTGGCGAGTTTAACAATGTGTTAGATTTCAGCCATAATGGGCAAGAATGACGGCCCAAAAAAAAAAAAAATCAAAAGTTAGCAGCACTGTGGTTGTGCTCTGTGTGTGTGTGTGTGTGTGTGTGTGTGTGTGTGTGTAACTACATTTTTTGAGTGCCCAAATGCTTTTTAAAGGGACTTAGTTTTTCAGAGAGTAGGTATTGAGCACTTTTGGGGTATCATGGCCCTGTAAGACATGATATGTTGGGCAACTAGTAACAGCAGGAGCAGCCCGAGGTGGGCTGCGGCAGCTGGCACCCCAGGTGGAATGCGCGATCGGTGCCCCCGCCTGCACGGCCGTCAGTAGAGTGATGTCATAATTGGGTGCCCTGTGACGTCATCATCGGGTGCCCCATTGAAGGCGGCGCCCTAGGCGACAGCCAAGTTGGCCAATAGTCACGGGCCGCCCCCGAGTAACAGAGCCCTAATCCACACCACAAAAAGAGGCCTAAGTCTGTAAGCATCTACACTGAAACATAACTCCCAGCCATGTGATTAACTTACTACCCAATTTAATAACTCCATCTCTGTGAGAGGCACAGTGATTAAATTGGTGCAGTTAGATACTGCATTTCTTACACTGACAATTTCTGCCTTTCAGAACCTGTTACCACATTGCCAGATAAATCAGTGGAAGAGTTCCTGGAGAGACTATGCAGTGCTGACCCCAGTTGCATAGTGTGGACGTACAAAAGTGATTCAGTTACTGTGGTGGTTGTTACATTGATGTAACTAATGCCAGGTCTACACTACCCGAGAAAGTCAACCTAAGATACGCAACTACGAGAATAGCGAAGGTGGAGACAACTTAATTTAAATTGAATTTCTGCGGCGTCCCCTCTATCAGAAAGAGGCAGCAAGGGGCGGGGGGAAGGAGGGAGTGCTTCAAAGCGGTAGCACTGCATGGAGTCCAGGGTCAGCAGGGGAGTCCCCAGCTGACCCTGGGCTCCACTGGGCGCTGCCGCTCTTTCACCTTTGAAGTGGCTAATAATCTAAATTTTACAGCCCTAGTTCCCATTGCAAGAGGTTGATGGGAGAAACTCTCTCATTGACTTCCCTTAGTCCTCACAACTCCGTGAAGTACTGGGGTTAATGGGGGCACCATCCATAGTCGATTTAGCAGGTCTTTACTAGACCCACTAAATTGACACTCCAAAGATCAATCTTTCAGGGTTCAATCTCCACAGGGGTTCCACAGGGGTCTGTTTTGGGACCGGCTCTCTTCAATATCTTCATCAATGATTTAGATATTGGCATAGAAAGTACACTTATTAAGTTTGCAGATGATACCAAGCTGGGAGGGGTTGCAACTGCTCTGGAGGATAGGGTCATAATTCAAAATGATCTGGACAAATTGGAGACATGGTCTGAGGTAAACAGGATGAAGTTTAATAAAGACAAATGCAAAGTGCTCCACTTAGGAAGGAACAATCAGTTTCACACATACAGAATGGGAAGCGACTGTCTAGGAAGGAGTACGGCAGAAAGGGATCTAGGGGTTATAGTGGACCACAAGCTGAATATGAGTCAGCAGTGTGATGCTGTTGCAAAAAAAGCAAACATGATTCTGGGATGTATTAACAAGTGTGTTGTGAGCAAGACACGAGAAGTCATTCTTCCGCTCTACTCTGCGCTAGTTAGGCCTCAGTTGGAGTATTGTGTCCAGTTCTGGGCACCGCATTTCAAGAAGGATGTGGAGAAATTGGAGAGGGTCCAGAGAAGAGCAACAAGAATGATTAAAGGTCTAGAGAACATGACCTATGAAGGAAGGCTGAAAGAAGTGGGTTTGTTTAGTTTAGAAAAGAGAAGATTGAGGGGGGACATGATAGCCGTTTTCAGGTATCTAAAAGGGTGTCATAAGGAGGAGGGAGAAAACTTGTTCATCTTGGCCTCTGAGGATAGAACAAGAAGCAATGGGCTTAAACTGCAACAAGGGAGGTTTAGGTTGGACGTTAAGAAAAAGTTCCTAACTGTCAGGGCAGTCAAACACTGTAATAAATTGCCCAGGGAGGTTGTGGAATCTCCATCTCTGGAGCTATTTAAGAGTAGGTTAGATAAATGTCTATCAGAGATGGTCTAGACAGTATTTGGTCCTGCCATGAGGGCAGGGGACTGGACTCGATGACCTCTCAAGGTCCCTTCCAGTCCTAGTATTCTATGATTCTATAAGTGTAGACCTGGCCTTAGGGCAACTTAATTTTGTGGGGTAGACCTGCCCAGAGATCTGCAAAATCACTGGTCCCTTTTGGAAGTCTTAGCCAACCCCCACCATCAGTGTCTCTCTAGTTGTCTCTAAAGTGAAACCCTTCACCCAGCAGAATAACACACACTCAGCAAGGAGTGAAAACTCGAGATTCCCCAAGGCCCAGTGCCCTGATCACCCGTCATGTATGATATTGGTTTCCAATGCATAGCTAGGCTAAGGGAGGAGATGACCTTTAACTACTGTCTGCATTGTAAAACCCATTATCTACATTTGGACAGCCTCAAATGTCAGGAGAAAAGTAACAGTGAAGAGTGAACTTGCACCGCGCGCTCTTGCTTTGGCGCTTCTGCTCAAGTGTCCCAGCTTAATTGCTTGAGATTTGTATTTTCTTTCACAGTATGAAGTGTGTTGCTGCTCTATTTAAATGCTCAGAGCTACTGTGCCTTACAGTGTGATAAATGGTGGCATTTTAACCCTGTGACTAGAATTGCTGCTTAAGTATGTTTAGGCTGAAGATCATTTACAACCGTTTGATGTGGTCTGATTGTGGATATCATGTGCTGAAACTATAGACAGTCGCATGCTCACTCTCCCTACACACGCCACATGAGGTATAAGATGAGCGGGGGACTTTTTTTTCCCTCTGTGGAAAATTTGGTTTGACTTTTTTTGGTAAAGATGGGGTGAGCCTCAACTGGTTAAAGGGCTGAATTCAGGTAGCAAAAAGGGTGCTCAGACCCATTCTGGACTTGCATCACCTCAACCATTTTTTCTCAGAAAGTTGGAGTTTCGTATGGTCTCTCTGGCCTCCATCATCCCTTCCCTGGGTCTGAGAGACTAATACTCCACCCTTGACTTGAAGGATGCATATCTCCATATTCCAAGGTCAGACTTTTCCTCTGTTTCATCGTGGGCAGATGCCATTTTCAATTCATGATGCTGCCCTTTGGCCTCTCGTCAGCCCTCAGTGTGTACACAAAACGTATGGCACCAGTGGCTTTTGCTTGTGGCATCGAGGGGTCCAGGTCTTCTGATATCTCTACCACTGAATAGAGTTCATTAAGGGCAGGTCTAGGGAGCAAGCGAAGAGGAGTCCTGATCTGGTGCATTCCACTTCCTGTGACCTGGGTCTATTAATAAGAGAAAAAAATCCACCTTGATGCCTGTCTATCAAATAGAGTTCATTGGGATGGTTCTTGACTCCACGTGAGTCGGAGACTTCCTTCCAGAAGCACATTTTCAGGCCATGTTGAACCAGCTCACATCTGTCTGCAGTTGTTGGGCCACATGGCCTTGTGCACATATGTGGTCAGCCATGATCAGCTACGCCTCTGCAGGTGTGACTGGTGTCAGTCTATATCCTCAACAGGCATAACCTAGACAGGGTGATCAGGGTGCTGGAGCACATCAGGTCATCCCTGGATTGGTGGTTGGACCCTGGATCATTGTTGGAGGGCGTTCTCTTCATGACTGTGGTCTCTGACACTTAGTACTTGAGTTGAGGAGTTCACCTGGGCAAGCTAAGCACCCAGGGCCACTGGCTGCCGGATGATCTGACCCTTCCTATCAACATCAGGCGCTCGGAGCGTTCACCTGACCTGCTAGGCTTTCTTGGCCTGCCTGAAGGATAAAGTGGTGCAGATCCTGCTGGATGCTGCCACCGCAATGTATTCTGTCAATAGGCAGGACAGCGCCAGGTCTTCGGTCTTTTGTCAAGAAGCTCTCCACCTTTTGGGATTTTTGTATGCGGCATGCCATTCATCTGATAGCCATGTACTTCCCTGGAACGAGGAACATCTGATTAGATCACCTCAGCAGGACTTCCTTGTCTCACCACAAGTGGTTGCTCCAGTCGATGTGGTTAAAAGAATCCCCCGGAGATGGGGGACTCCCCAGATGGACCTGTTCATGTCCAGACAGAACAGAAAATGCCTGTGTTTTGTTTGATCCAGGATCAAACAGGAGATCCTTACTGGAGGTCTTTCTCATTCTATGGTTGGAGGCATTGATCTAAGTCTTCCTGCCAGTGCCATTGATTCATGGGTTCTTGGGAAGATCAAACAAGAAAGGGCAAGAATGATCCTAATAGCCCTTGCGTGGTCTCACCAGCATAGTTTGGCACATTGCCGAGCCCTTCTAGAGCTGCTCCGCTGCAGCTGCTTCTCTCTCTGGATCTGTTGTCCCAGAACCACGGCAGCCTTTTGCACCCGAACTTGGCGGCGCTGTATATGATGGCTTGGCTACCGCATGGCGGATGAATGGGCATGCTCGGCCCACATTCAGCTGGTTTTTGTGTGAAGCAAGAAACCCTCCACCAGAGTGACTTACCTGGCCAAATGGAAAGGGTTCACATGCTGGGCCTCGAAACATCTTAGCCAGGCTGAGCAAGTCCTGTTGCAGGAGATCCTGGATTATCTGCAGCTCTCCAGAATCCAAGGTTTGTCCCCATCATTGATTAAGGTCCACCCGGTCGCTATCTCGACTTGCCATCCTCCATCCTTGTGACTGCATCCAGTATTTCTGCCCAAGGTTTCATGCCAGGATGTGTACTTACCCGTCATCTTTTCAAAGTCTCAGATGAGGCGCACAAGCTACGCAACCTGCATATTCAGAGGGCACTGGCCTTGTACATAGAACAAAGCCATTCTGCAAATCAGCGCTGCTATTTGTTGCGGAGGCAGACAAAGTGAGAAGTCTCACCTCCATGTCTGCTCAGAGGATTTTTGTCCTGGGTCATGGCTTGCCTCTTCTACTTCTCTGAGCTGGAGAAGGTGCCTCTCCTGGCACTTGTGATGGCATGCTTCTCTCCTGGCACTTGTGGTGGCACAAGCATCGTTACTAGCCTTCCTGGCACACATACCAATCCAAGAGATCTCTGTACAACCACTACCTGTCCACATATTCACATCTCATTATGTACCTACCCATCAAGTTTGAGACGATGCTGGCTTTGGCAGAACAGTGCTGCAATCCTGTGAACTTCTAGCCCACTTCCATGGGCAATGCTTGTGAGTTCCCTGGAATGGATTTGACACAAGCAAGCATTTGAAGAAGAAAAAAATGTTCCTTAGCTTTTCATAACTGTTGCTCGGGAGTTGTGGGCGAAAAGGAATCATGAAAGCATAGGGCGGGCAATGCCTAATACAATGATGCATGAGTGCGGCACTCCAGGGGGTGCTACAGCTTACCCAATGAATCCTGCTAAGGCAAAAGATCTGATGACCGCACACACCTAGCATGGAATGGACATGGGCACAGAACTCGAAGACCAGTTATGCAAAGAGAGGTAACTTTTTCATTCTGTTGAGGAGAGAGCTTTTCAGATGCATTACTGTGGAGTAACTTTTCCATTTCCTGAAGATCCTGCTAAGGCAGGGATGGGGAAACTTTCTTGGGTTGCGGGCCACTGACCCACAGAAAAATCACACACAAGCAAGAAGCAAAAAAACTCTCCTTACAACAAAAACACCTCACTAACGTGGCCCTGGACTGAGAAGCAGAAAGACTGTTCCCACATTCCCCTCACACACCAGAGCCAAGGGGGGCCTGGGCTAGTGGATTTTGTGGACTCCTCTAGCCTCTGGGGTGGGGCCAAAAATGAGGGGTTCAGTGTGTGAGGCGGCTGCCAGGAAGGGGTGTGGTGGATCTGGGAGGGTAGTACTGTGCAGGAGTAGGCTGAGGATGGGAGGGCTAGGCGAGAGGTAGGGTGCAGGAGCAGAGTCAGGGTGCATCACCAGGCTGGGGGTGGGAGTGCCACTGTCAGTACCAGCTCCTTGATGCTGGGAGGGAGGAGCCATGAGCCTCTGGCCCACAGGTCATAGGTTCCCCACCCCTATCCTAAGGAACCATTTCTTTTCTCTTCTGAGAACAAGAGTCTCCAGGTGGAAATGCTCAGGCTCTGCAATTTGGATTGCTGTTCAATAACCCAGTTATTGTGCATGATGTGCAATTTTAAACTAGAATTAATCATGGGGTCAGATTCTCTGTTAGAAGTTAGTCTGGCTCCAATCATTTAAATGGAACTGTGCTCATTTATAACCTATCAGGGTTTGGCCCTTAATTTTTCCATAGAATCCTTACTTAGTTACGAAGCCAATACATAATCATCTATTCAATTTGACATAGGGCTTTCACCCCCTTGCCAAATGTGAAGAGTTTCTACTAACAGCAGGAGTTGTTTATGAAACCTAATAGGAGATTATAAAGTTGTCTGATGTGCACCCTAAACATAAGCACAAGGGACCACAAGCACAAATGAGGCAAATTATAATGCAATTACTTAAATCCTTCCAGTATACTTCTGATCACATTAGACACTCCTGTATATTTTTTTAAACGGAGTGATTGACTCTCATCTCTAAGCAGGTACCATCCTCCCAAGGCCTGTGTGAGGTGCTATTTGTGCCACTTTGGAAGGTGTGTTCCTTAATGCTGCAACTCTCATGGCTGTATAATTTTATGGGGAGATTCCTAGAGGGACCTGTATAGTAACAATGAGAAGTTCAAGGAAAACCATTTCTGGAAACTATGCAAGAGTTCTAAAACCATGGGCATTCATTATGTTTGAAAAATGGGGCTATATCTAATCCTCACCCTAGGGCCTGATCTTGCATGTGCACTGGTATGCTCAAATCCTATTGTTCCAGGAAGCACGTAACAAGTTTCTTTAGACATGCAGAATGTGGGTTAAGTCAGGGTGGAATTTGGTCCATGATTTGTTCATGTTGGAAAAAGCTCCCTGTCTCATTTTTAAACCTTTTTAAAAAATTGTCTCAACTAGACGGTATTGCTGCCAACTCTTGTGATTTTTATGTTTGGTGCTCTTAAAGACCCAGCTTCCAGAGTCATGTGATTATGCAAGACTCTCAGCTTTCATTTAAAAAAAAAAGGTAAATTTCTTACCTCATCATGGAAGGAAGCTTAAAAACTCACACACTAAATGCTTGAAAGAGAAACAGAGAGATCTCAGAATGCATTATTTTAAAATCTCATGAACATTAAGCCAACCGCAAGATTTATGAATGCTTGGCATTGGTGATACTGCAGACACCAACAAAATAGGATGATTATTGATACTGAATGGGAAACATATGGGACATATTGGGTGGGAGGGGAGTTTAACGGGGAAGGTAAGTTGCAGGAGTCCCAGGAGGGTTGACTGGCAATGGGACATTTGGCAAGCTTCAGAAGAAACTCATGAGAAGTTTGGAACCTGGAGTTTCTTGTAGGCTACCAAACCCTTATTTACGTGGTTTTTCTAATGGTTTCCAAAATGTGTCAATAGGAGAACGAGTGATTTGTTTTACCCATTATAAGTCTGTAGGATAGTCCTGGCCTCACGGATATATTTTAGTTCTTGAGAGCACCTTTTAGGACTATGGCCCTGATTGAGCACAATACTTGAGCAAGTGCCTAAGTTCAAGCATCTAGTCTGTTCGGGCCAGATTTTTAAAGGTACTTTAGACATGGGACTTTCAAAAGTGACGGTTCTGAGACTCTCCCTCTGCACTTGAAAAGCTGGCCTTTTGATTTCAGCTTTTAAAATCAGGCATGTGTTCAAGTACCTCCTGCCTGAAGCGGGGCCCAAATTGATGTTCATCGTTCTGTGGCTTGGGGAGCTACAATGGGACATGCCATGCATCTAGTGATTAACAGCTTTACAAGAAGCTTTTTCAGTCCTCTTTCTCCCCCCTCCCCCCCTTCCCCCAACGTGTGTTTACCAGAGCTGTCCTGTTAGATTTCACTATGAAACAGAGGAAATTTGGTTGAGCTTTCACAGCAATGGAATATCCCCATAGCATTTCTTAGGGGTCAGACTAGTTCAGTAAGGAGGTATGACTCCATTGTGTCTGCCAGCAGGCTGCAGTCACGTTGTCAAATGCTATAGGAAATCGTTTAAATTGAGCAGAGTGTAAGAACGTCCGTACCGCTTGCATTTTAGAGTGTGAGATCCCAAATAACAAGAATTGGGCCATGTTCACATTGAGAGAGGGGGCTGTAGGGCAGACGTTTTGGCATTCCTTTGGCAGTGCGCAGTGGCATATAAAGGAGATGGTGAAGTTGCCTTTTTAAGAAAAAAAATTCTAGCTGGGCGATGGGAGAAAAGGCATGACAGCATCCTCATTCAAAGCTAAATTTGTTTGGACTGGGTAGCAGAATATAAATCCGGATCCCAGACCCACTCAGCAGCTGCTGCTCTCTCCAAGTCACTGATGGCTGCCGGGTGATGCTTAAGTTGGCCTATGATAATTGGAGTTAGAAAGCACCGCTGCTCCCACACACTGACCACCAGCACATTCGCGGAGGTGGTTGTTGGTGCTAAAAAGAACACATTGTTAGCTTAATAAGCCAGTGGTCTATCTTTCAAACGCACTTTTGTTGGAGAGAATGCAGTGTAGTTACACAATCAGAGCCTGTGTTATCGAGACAGTTTACATGATGGTTTTAGAAACAAAGCCGTCTGGGGTGCTGCTGATGGAATTAAGAGAACATTTCTATGGAGAGACAGAGAACTATTGAAGTGTGGTACTAATAGGTCCCAGACCCCACTGCCTTACTTGTGCAAATAATCCCGTTTGGTTGAAAGAGGCTACTCAGTGAGTAAAATAAGCGGTATAACAAGAGCCGATGTCTGGAACTGTAGGCTTGACATATCCAGGATGAAAATAACATGCATGTTTTTAACAACCAGGGTAGTTAATTGTTGGAATAATTTACCAAGTGTTGGGGTGAATTGTGCATTTTTGGCAATTTTACAATCCAGATTTGGGTGTGTTTTTTTTTTTTTTTTTTTTTTTTTGTAAAGGATTTGCTTTAGTGGAAACAGGAATTATTTGGGGATGTTCTATATCTACTGGATGTCAGACTAGATAATCACAGGAGTCCCTTCTATCCTTAGAATCTGCACAGAAGGCTCATATTGTTCGCTTACAAAATAGGACTCATGCCCTGTTAGGCAGTGGGGCTCTGCATTGCAGCTATCGTGATCCGTGTTGACTATGAGTTTCTCATTGCTTCCTTGTGCTTTCCTGTCTGATACCTGTTTGTCTTTTGTTTTATACTGAATTATAAATTCTTTGGCCAGTAGGGTTGTCAGGTGTCCGGTATTGAACTGGACAGTTCAGTATTTTCGCCTCCTGTCTGGTAAAAAAAAAAAAAAAAAAAATTCAGAAAATACCGGACACCTAAAATGTCCGGTGCTTTCTGATTTTTTTTTTTTTTTTTTTTTTCCTGGCCAGGAGGTGAAAATCCCAGGCTGTCCAGCTCAGTAGACACAGCCTGGCAACCCTAGTGCTTACCAGGCTGTCCGGCCCCATGCAGGGAGGCAAGATGACGGGCGGCCGCTGGCAGCCTGTTCAGACCAAAAAGCCTCACCATGCGTTTTTTTAAGGGGCCACGGTGTGTTTTTTGTTTTGTTTTGTTTTTGTTTTGCTTAACGACTCTCGGGGTCTTTTTTAAGGTTCGGTATTTTTTCTGAAACTATCTGGCAACCCTATTGGCCAGGGACTACGCTGTTATGTTTGTACTGTGACTGGGTCCTGCTTTTTAAGGTTCCCTAAGTACCACACGATGCTCATAATAATAGTAGTGGCATATTCAAAACAAATAATGGGATTAATGTATACAATTCATATTGCAGCATGAACAAGTGTGAGACTGCTGAAAACTCACTGTTGCATAACCCTGAACTTTCTACACACTTGAAAAAACATCTGTGCAAACTATTCCGTGTCATAGTCATTAATATGTTTAGACCATTAAGGGAAAAATATTTGATGGTGTTTACCCAATTGAAAGAAATGATTAATCTCCTTGTCTTTATGTAAATATATGAAGTGGGTTTTTTATTTAAGCATATATTATTTAACAGGCTGTTATAATGGCCCTATCCATCACTCGCAGTAAATAAATATTTAGAATTAAGAAAAAAAACCTTTCCAGTAGATTCAGTCTAGATTGTAACTGGCCATTTGAAATTTTTTGATCTGCTTGTGTAAATATGTATTTTGGTAGAAGTACTCTGATGTGTTGGCCAAATTTTTTGCTGGTTACATTCCAATTCCATCAATGAAGTTCCACTACGGATGAGTTTAGCTCAACATATTCAACAAACACCCTTATATATTATAGTTCCTGTGTTCGTGCACTAGGTACTTCTCAGTGTTGAACATCCTGGCTGCTTTTTTTTCCCCCTCTCTGAAAACATTGAAGGCTAATGGACAAGATGTTGATCTGCCAATTAAGCTACATTCCTTTTGAACTACAAGAAATTAGCATCTTAAATGGCTTGTCCATTTTTTTTTTACACTTTATTGCATTCTAGCTCTAACAGTAGTGGATACTACATATTTTGTGTTTAATTTGTGCAGTGAAATGTCTTATGCTACAACTACCCATAATACAAGATTTTATCGTGGAGTTAATGTTTGTGGCTGAGTCATACATTCATGTAGATTTGGGTTTGTTACACAGCTGCTGGGCAAGGTCATCCAAGGGCTGTGTGTATGCTACAAGAAAGGAATGCACGTAACTCGGGTTAGCTAATCCGTGTTAGCTAATTCAGGTCAAAATAGCAGTGAAGACATCAACTGTGCTTTTAACTTGGGTTAATGGGCCAGTTTCATCTGCAGCCACTCTTACAAGTTTTAACTGGAGCTGCTAACCTAAGTTCAAGCAGAGTTGTGTCTTCACTGCTATTTTAACCTAAGTTTGCTGACGAAGTATAGCTAATCAGAGCTAAGAACAAACCTTTTTAAATTTTCCAGAGTGCACATGCCCAAAGAGAACCCGACAAAGCATAATCCCCTGCCTTGACTTCCAAACAAATCGGAACCTTGCTAACATGTTGGATGAGCGCTTCCCTAAACTCCACCAACCTTTTCCTCAAATTCTTATCAACACCGTGTGTTCTCTTCTGAATCTGATCCAGTCTTGCTGCTTCTTTCTCTGCTCCACTGACGCTGCTGTCATCTAGATCTCTAGAAGTTCCTTCATGGCCAGCTCTCAGGTCCTCTGCTCCGTCCTCATCCTTTCAACCACCGTGCTGGTTTTCAGAGTGTGGCTTATGCTAAGAGGCCATTTGAGAAACAATCAGGCTGTTCTTGCCAGGTTCTCTCACCTCTGTCTTTTCCTTCAGAAAAGCTTTTTAGAGGGTTTTTCACTCTCCAGGGTGAGACCAGGAAAGAAAGAATTCCTCCCCCCCCCCCCGGCTCTGTCCATGGTGCTGTCCTCCCACCCCCTTTGGATGATCTCATCCAAGCACACAGCTTTGACTGCCATCTTTATGCAAATGACTTGCAACCTGAACTTTGTTCCCACCCTGACTCCTCCCCCTCGCTTTCTCTCACTGTTGACAGCACCACCTTCTGCTCCTCCCTGTTGTTCAGACACAGAACGGGGAGGTTGTCATTGGTAGCTCCATTTCCCTTGTTCCACTCTTCCCACCTGTGTTCAGCCCTTGCTGATTCTCCCATAACATTTTCAAGCTCCAAGCTCCAGTCGTGCCTACCCTAAGCAGCCCTCAGTGCTGCTCAGAGCACATTACACAGGGCTCCGGCTGCAATTTAAAGGGCCCTAGGCTCTATCTGCTACTGCAGCAGCAGCAGTGGCAGCGGGAGTTCTGGGCTTTTTTGAATCACTAGTCCCTGGGGCAGTTGTCTCCAATGCCCTCTCCCTCATGGAGAGGTCTGCCTGTGGAGGCAACAGTGTGGGGGTGGAAGGTGGCTCCATAGGAGCCAGCCTGTTTACTGGCTCCCCCTCACCCTCTCCCACTGCTTCTGATACGGGGGGCAGTGGGTGTGCACGTAACCATAAGGGTTAACTGATGGGCACAGGCTTAATGGTTGACTGTTCACAGATACACATGAAGGTCCCAAGTCTCTAGCCACCCTCATGCACAAATAACACCACTCCGGTTGACTCAAAATGGTGTTAGTAAGAGAATCTTCTGGCCCTGTTACTCTGATTATGGAATAGGTTAGAAGTTAAAATAAAAAAGAACAAGTTAAAAATTACTTAGATGTATGCAAGTCACCAGGGCCTAATGAAATACGTCCTAGAATACTCAAGGAGCTGATAAAGGAGGCATCTAAGCCTATAGCTATCTTCTTTGAAAAGTCATGGAAGATGGGAGAGATACCAGAAGAGTGGAAAAGGGCAAATATAGTGCCCATCTATAAAAAGGGAAATAAGAACAACCCAGGAAACTACAGACCAGTCAGTTGAACTTCTGTGCCAGGGAAGATAATGGAGCAAGTAATTACGGAATTCATCTGCAAACATCTGGAAGATAATAAGGTGATAGGTAACAGCCAGCATGGATTTGTACAGAACAAATCATATCATACCAATCTGATAGGATATCAAGCTTGGTGGATAAGGGAGAAGTGGTGGATGTGGTATACCTAGACTTCAGTAAAGTATTTTATATGGTCTTGCATGACCTCCTTATCAACATACTCGGGAAATACAACCTAGATGGGGCTACTCTAAGGTGGGTGCATAACTGGCTGGCTAACCATTCTCCGAGAGTAGTTATTAACGGTTCACAATCATGCTGGAAGGGCATAACTAGTGGGGCTCTGCAGGGATCTGTTTTGGGACTAGTTCTTTTCAATATGTTCATCAATGATTTAGATTATGGCATAGAGAGTACAATTATTAAGTTTGCAGATGATACCAAGCTGGGGGGGGTTGCAAGTGCTTTGGAGGATAGAGTCAAAATTCAAAATGATCTGGACAAATGGGAGAAATGCTCTGAGGTAAATAGGATGAAGTTTAATAAGGACAAATGCAAAGTACTGCACTTAGGAAGGAACAATCTGTTTCACACATACAGGCTGCGTCTAGACTGGCATGAATTTGTGCAAATGCTTTTAACGGAAAAGATTTCCGTTAAAAGTATTTGCGCAAGAGAGCGTCTAGATTGGCACGGACACTTTTGCGCAAAAGCACTTTTTGCGCAAAAGCATCCGTAGCCAATCTAGACGTGCTTTTGCGCAAGAAAGCCCCGATCGCCATTTTAGCCATCAGGGCTCTTTTGCGCAAAACAAAACTGAGCTGTCTACACTGGCCCTTTTGCGCAAAAGATTTTGTGCAAAAGGATTTTTGCCCGAACGGGAGCGTTGAAGTATTTGCGCAAGAAGCACCGATTTCTTACATTAGAACGTCAGTGCTCTTGCGCAAATTCAAGCAGCCAGTGTAGACAGCTGGCTAGTTTTTGCACAAAAGCAGCCGCTTTTGCGCAAAAACTGGCCAGTCTAGACACAGCCACAGAGTGGGAGATGACTATTTGAGAACAAGTACTACAGAAAGAGATCTAGGGGTCATAGTGGACCACAAGCTAAATATGAGTCAACAGTGTGACACTGTTGCGAAAAAAGCAAACATGATTCTGGGATGCATTAACAGGAGTGTTCTGAGCAAGACACGAGAAGTCATTCTTCTGCTCTACTCTGTGCTGATGAGGCCTCAGTTGGAGTATTGTGTCCAGTTCTGGGCACCGCATTTCAAGAAAGATGTGGAGAAATTGGAGAGGGTCCAGAGAAGAGCAACAAAAATGATTAAAGGTCTAGAAAACATGACCTATGAGGGAAGACTGAAAGAACGGGGCTTGTTTAGTTTAGAAAAGAAAAGACAGAGGGGAAAGAATAGCAGTTTTCACGTATCTAAAAGGGTATTACAAGGAGGAGGGATAAAAATTGTTCTCCTTGGCCTCTGATGATGTGACAAGAAGCAATGGGCTTAAATTGCAGCATGTGAGGTTTAGGTTGGACATTAGGAAAAAGCTTCTAACTGTCAGGGTGGTTAAACACTGGAATAAATTGCCTAGGGCACATTGTGGAATCTCCATCACTGGAGATACTTAAGTGCAGGTTGGACAAACATCTATCAGGGATAATCTGGATGGTGCTTTCCTCCTGTAAGAGCAGGGGACTGGACTTGATGATCTCTTGAGGTCCCTTCCACTTTTAGTGTTCTATGATTCTATAAATATGTCACTCCCCTCTCTGAATTCCTCCAGCAGCACCCTCTTCTCCACCACTTCTTAAAGCTTCTTGTCCTCACCTTTGGCAGCTTCACAGCTCAGCTCCTCCTTACTGGTCTGCCTTCATCTTTTATTAAAACTTCCCCTGCCCCTTTCTGCCTCCTCAGGCTTGCCTGCTCCACAAATACTATGCTCCAGGCATTCCCTGCTTGAATTAATCTGCTCGCTCTCCTCCTCCTCCTCCTCTTCCAGATCTTCACAGTCTGTGAGGTTTGCAGAAATTTAGACAGCACAGGATTGCTAGGTGCTGTAGCCACTGGGAAGAGTCTGTGAGGTTTGCGGCATTACAAAACAAAACTACAGTGACTTGAAACCATCAAATCATGCATTAATTAACCTTCCAAACAGCACTGATTTTTAGTGTCACTACCCGCTCCTATCAGCCCCGCTTCCATCCTATCATGGGTTCCATTAATTTGTATCATTTGGTTTCAAATACAAGTTCTTCCCATGTGTTCATATGTCATCAAATACAATGAGATTCCCATCTAAGGCCTTGGAGCGTATTACTGAATAGCTGTCAGACGTATTCTTGACATGAATGGATTGTAGAATCAAGAGAATCAAAACTGAATATAGCATCTGAGTTGAGAATAGGCCTCCTACCGAGTAGCTGTCAGTGAGCTGCTTACAAAGCTGTTAACCTGAAGTATGGGATATCTTCTTAACACAGGTGCCTAGGCTGACTGGAGTGAGGCCTGTGGCATTGGGGGTTTAGTACATCCCACCAGATGTCAAAGACATGAGCTAGCTCTTTCTGTTTTGTGCCTGGTAGAGCAACTTTGTTTTAAATTAAGTTTCACATTAATAATTACAGAATTGGCTAACAGAATATTTGTATCTGCTAATATCTAGTATGTCATGTGTGTACTAGGCTCCCATGTTTCTGGCCATCTTGCTTGGAAACTGCATTTTTGTGCGTACCGACTTCTTCGGTGCAAGCCAGGGCTGTAATGCTTTGCTCTATTTAAAATCCACAGACTCTAAACCACTGTACAGATGAAATTTTGACTTCATGTTATTTCTCCTTACAATGTGCATAGGCTGTGGGAAGATTTGCTACAGTCATTTGCCTAAAGTCATGATGGTGGGGAGGCAGAAAAGAAGGGGAGTGGCTGCTTTAGAAATGAGACCTGCTTTTCTCCATCATCTTTCCTTGCAAAATACATGGTGAGAAGAACCTGAAAAGCTGCTGTAATCTCCAAGATGTCACTCTGAAGCTTGGTGGCCGAAGCGTTTTAGTCCTGATGCTCTCTGTGCTGGCTTCTGTTGGAAAATTATTTCTTAAAGGGATAAGATGCTGTTACATTGGTAGAATAATGCTATTAATACAGTGTGCTTTTAGCCTGTGGATTTTTCGATTGGAAATGTTAATTAATTAAATGAACCCTGACATTGGAAAGCCTATAAATGATCTCATTGGTATTAGCATTGTGAGAGTCCTGTGCTGTCTAATATTCAGTAACAGAGGGATTCTCTGCCTGGCAGTCTCAGTTTACTACCTTATCTGCTGGCTATCAGCTAATCATGGTATTTGAGTTTGCATGCGGTTCCTCTGAGGACAGAATAAAAATTCTTGTTCAGCAACTTTTCATATGGACATATTAAAGAAAGCAGAACCAAGAGTCACAACAGAGAAGGGAGATGTTTGTGTATTAGAATTACCCATTGGATTCCTTATAAAACACAAATTTATCACTAGCTGAAATCGAGATAGTTCTTATGCTTCAGCCAGACTTCATATGTTGGATGACCATTTTGTATGGAAGAGCTAGGGCTTTGGACAGTGTATGGGCTATCACTAAAATGTCTAAGTAGCAGATAATTAAATTAGCTTAAATGTAACATGGCCCAACTTTTGGTTAAAGTGTACTTGAATTCTTTTATCAGATCAAAAGGGAGCACTTAAGTTTATATTCAACCGATAGCAGAAGCACCTTCTGAACAAATGATACCACATTATCTAATAACTGTTCTTCGAAGAAAACTGCATCCATATTGCACATCTCTGTTTCTCTTGGTCTATTTTATTAGTAGGGGGTCATTTGCATGAGAGCCTGGATCTTTGCTCCTTAAAGCATAATCTCTTCTGCTTATTTATGCCTGATTTAAAATCCTAATCTTACACTTGTGATATGAGGTCATCAGCGAGGGATTTAGGGTAGGTTCACTAAGAATCCAGAAAACATCCACACACATTTAAAACAAAAAGGGGAACTCTTGTGTTGTGCATGAGTATTTAGTGATCTGAAAAAATGTTGCTGCAACATTTTTGTGAATTTTTTTTATTTTGAAAGCAATTGCTTTACACAGGCAACTTGGCAATTGTCTGACAAAAACCAAATCTTCTGACTGTTGGAAAAAGGATGCATGGCAGACATACCAGCTGCAGTGTGCCTCTTCTGGAGCCTGTATTTTCCTTACTAACATTGTTACGTCAAACCTTTCTTATCAAGGGATGGGGTTAGAAGGTAGCACGTTTCCATTCTGACTCTGAGAGATCTTGGATTTCTGCAGAATTTCCACAAGAAGAAAGAAAGAAAAGTCAGTACTGGTTAAAGAGAGCAGTCATCAAACCATGATTGACCTTAAAACCCCACGGGCCTGCATGTAATCCTGTGCTCTTCTATAAGTCTGTGTTTACACCTGGGGGTGTACTGTTAAATATCCGCTGTCAATGTAGCATCCCCCATTGCCTTCCCACAAACTGCAGTGGCTGTCACATGTGAAATCAGGAGCCAAAAACAACAGAGTCCAGTGTAGGGATGGCTTAAGAGTGCAACACATTGCCCACATTGAGACATCATTTGGGATTATTAGCGATTTTTGGTTCAGCCAAAAACTTAAGGGTATGCTTATTGGCTTGGTTAAATCAGGACCTGAATGAGAGAGATGCCCAGACATGAGTCACCATATCTCTGCTGAACTACCATAATGACATCCATCACCATGCTCTCTGGGCACCATCTCTGGTTCACCTCGAAGAAGGCATCTGAGATCTGGCGGTATTATACACCTTTCAGTGAATTAACCTCTTCACTAGCTGCCCACTAAAATGATGATAATCATTCAGACACAGAAAGAAGAAATGAATTAAATCCTGGACAGTTTAATTAAAAAATGTCTTGGAATATCTCTGGTAAATGTCTATAGTGAATAGGCATGCTGCCCTAACAGCTTTCAGCCATCACTGAAAGTTTAACCCCCTGCAGCTGACAATGTTTTGCACAGCGTGAAGCATTTAGAGAATTACAGGTTTCGTGGTAAATTGCCGAGTTAAAATGACCATCATTTCATCTTACTGCTTCCTGGGAAAGGGCAATGAATCAGACGCAGAAAAATGCAGTGACATTTGCTGGCGTTCTCAGCTATCTCATCCCTTTGCATAGTAACAGACAATTATTTCCTATAGTAAAGGATTCAATTTACCTAAAAGTTACATTGATCTTACAGCTTAGTGTAGCTAGTACTGGGAGTTTGATGCAGTATTATAATACAGGGACACAGATTAAGCTCTGTAACAAAGATAATTATGAACATGAAATTTGCCATGGATTCACTCATCTGTACAGAAACCCACCTTTGACACAAATTGAGCATGTCACTAATAAACTTGAGCATGCTTTGCAGCTTTTTTGAAATTCATGTCTTCGGGCACATCCGTGTACACCAGTCAGAATTTTCCACATGGAGGAAGTTCATAACAAGTCTGAAACTGAACCTCATTTTAAGTTACCAGAGCACAATAAAATATCTCCATTAAAAAAAAATAAGCTGGCAATTTTAAATAGCTTGATTTTTTTTTAAAAGCAGGTTAATGTTTTGTAAAACTAATTTTGAAAACTTGTGGTATTGTGACTTCAGTTTACAAATTGTAGAGACTCTTAACTGTAAACACTTTTTATTTTATGTGACATTCTGGTTAGGATATCTTCTTTGAATTTTCCAAAGTGTTGAGAATTAACTTTGATCCTGCAAGCACTTAAGCAAGTACATAATTTTACTCACACCTGTAGTCCCAGTGCAGTGTAGACATACCCAAAGGAAAAATCCCTGGCAGCGTGTCTGAGTCCAAGTCAATCGATTTGGGTTTGTGGGATTTATGCTGGAGAGCTGAAAAGAGTAGTGTAGATGTTCCCGCTTGGGCTGGAGCCCTGCCTCTAAATTTGGGCAAAGGGGTAGATCTGGGAGTCCTGGTGGGAATGTCTACACTGTCATTTTTTAGCCTTGGAACCAGCGCCCGAGTCAGTTGAGACAGGCTCTGAGACTTGGTGCCAAGAGGTTGTGTTTTTTTTTTTTTTCCCCTGCAGAGTATACATACTCATTGACCTCTGTAAGACTGCTCATGTGCTTAATGTTAGGGGTGGATACAAGCGTCTGAGGCGTCAGGGTCTCCAGTTGCGATGTTAAAATGTTTTCTTATTGGTATGAAATCTGATACTTCAAGCTGCAGCGTTAGCAATAAAAATGACTGAGAATGTTATATATTAATAAAATTGTGACCATTTCATACACACAGATGAACATTTTCACTTGTTTTTTTTAAAATTCCACCCTTAGCTGCTTAAAAACACCTGTGTGACTTAAGAGCATAAGTGCCACATCTTAAAATTTCAGTACCTGATGGAACTTCCTGCTCTGAGCATTTCAACTTTCTTAACACGGGGAAGTTAAATACTATATATCGGAAGGTGGTGATGGTAGTGGTTGTAAAGGAAGTACAGGTTATTTGCTTATCAAGTCTGTGTGTGTTCTCATGGTGAGGATGTTCATGAGACCTGGACTTTTCTTTTTCAGCAGAAATGAACATTTACAAGTGGGACATTTGTTAGTAAGAAACATCCCTGTGTAAAATCTGAAATTTGACTATGGGGAAACTAAAGATAGGCACATGGTTCGGAAACAATATGGGGACCCTTGTGACTGTCATAGTATCCCCTCTCTCAGTCAAGTCTGGTTTTTCTTTCCCCTTCCTTTACAAACTTAATACTCTTAACGGTCTGGTCCTGGCCTTGACTCACTAATACTTCACCCCAGTTAGGGAAGATGAGTCTTAAGTTGGGGGTGGCACAAAGATTATTTTGCTGACTCTTGTGCTGATCTTAAGGCTGTCTAGGTAGCAGTGTGTTCATGGTGGATGGGTCGGGAGTCAGTCACATTGAGGAGGAAGAAGTGAATAATTGTTTTGCAGTACCAAAGACGCTAAGGACAACTCTGGGACTAGATAGATGACCTCATCTATCTTTTTCCATCCCTAGTTCTGGACATTTTAGGGGATAAAAGATATTGTATCTTTTGCTATATCTTTAAGGGAGTTTGAGAGGAAAGAAAAGGCATTAGTTCCATTTTTGGTGAGAGAAATCCACTCCGTCAGGAAAGTAAGGTATATGAAGATAGTGCTGTTTGGATGATGTATTGAACTGTGGAAAATCTCTTAAATAGGTGTACTAGATTTGAATTAAGTAGCTGTGTTTTAAATGAGTAATAGTTCTCCTGAAAGTCGTCATAGCACTGCACCAAGATGTGAAAGGAAATGAAGCAAAGCAGACTCCGACCTGCTTATCTTTATCTGGGTGCTGTCACTTCAACTGCTCTTGATTGTTGACTTCTGCGTTCCTGCAGTTTACTTGTTTATCTGAGTAGAGGCCAAATCAAATAGCACCAGAATGTCTTTAATCTCCAGTGATAAAGAATACCTTTGAGAGGAAATTACATTGTAATGTTCCCTGCAAAGGAATAACTTGAGACATGCATGTGAAAGCATTGGGTTTGCTTTTCTTAGAAACTCTTCCCAGAGCATTTCCTTGTTAGATCGTTTAAAGAGTTTTTGGGCTGAAAGATTGTTTTTTTTCCTTTCAAAAGGCAACTGTGAAACACTCATTAGTACAGTAAAACATTTATTTTTATAAATTAGTCTAATAATATTGGTAAAAGGAAACTAACTTTCTAAGACAGTTGGACATTGTGTTGCTGGTGTGTGGCCTTCTCTGAAGAGGATTTTTGAACTATATTCACAGTTGATGATTTTTCATGTACTGTTAAACAGTGTGACCAATATGATGCTATATAATTGCCTGGCCTTTTAAAGTTCATACAAGCAAGGGAATTTGGGTTAATGCTAATTTTTTTACTTCTATTTCTGACTTGTTTGGGTTGTCTCCTTCTGGAAGTACTACAATGCTACCACTGCTTAATGTGTGATCATAATTGTCTCACTGTTAACTTTTTGCTTTCTCTCCCCTGGTTTAATGTAACCCACCTGTTGTCTCTCATAATAGACTTAGGCCCCAATCTGGTAATTCACCACTGTGCCTGTGCTGAGCTCCATTTGAAATCAGTGAACTGCAGGATCAAGGCCTTAGATCTGAAAGGCAGAGACCACCTTGAAATTGTGTGCAGAGTGCCTAGCACAGAGGGTCCCTTTTCCTGACTGGAGAAGTCAAATGCAGGGGAGGCGGGTAGCCAATTTTTTTTCGGAGGGGAGTAAAGTTTAAAAAAAAAAAAAGTAGCAGTCAAATTAAGGAATAATTATTTATTATGACATCCCTCCCTTCTAATATAGTAGATAAACTTCTGTTCCAAACTCAGTGTTTCCTTTATTTACATATGTAATTCCTATATTTATCATCAGTTGTCAATGCTCATGAATGCCTGTGTTAAAACAAAAAGGCACACCTGGTCTCTATGGCTACGTCTAGACTGCTTTCTTCTGCTGAAAGAAGATATGCGAATTCAGAGCTAATTTGCATATCTTCCGATCGTGTTCTCGGAAGAATTTGTGTCGAAAAAGAAAGCAGTTTAGACACAGTTCTTTCATAAAATTGTTTTTTCCCAAAAGAACTGTGTCTTAACTTCTCTTTTGACAAAACCTCTTCTGATAACATGATCGGAAGAAGATATGAAAATTAGCTCCGAATTTGCATATCTTCTTTTGGCAGAAGAAAGCAGTCTAGACGTAGCCTATAGGACAAACATCTGGTGAAAGGAACACAGCTAATTTTCTTCCAGTCAGAGAAACGTACTAAGAGTGCCACATCTAAATACAAGGTGGAACAGATTGTTCAGCAACAGGGGTCTCCTGCTGCCGTGGGTAGTGTGTGGGGCCTGCTGCCTTCCTGGGCCTGGCCCCTTCCCTGGTAATCCCCGAGGGAGCATCCCTCGGCAGACGGGGTGCCATGGGAGGGAGAGGGCTGGGGGATGGAGGGGGGGCATGGTTAGGGTTGCCAGATGATTTCAACAAAAATACTGGACATACTTGGCATTACATCACAATCTACTTTACATCTTATTTAGAAAATACCGGACATACAGTTTTCTCATTTATATTTTCTCAATTTGTTTCTCGTAAGAGAAAGCTCAAATATTGGACTGTCCAGTTCAAAACCGGACACCTGGCAACCCTAGGCATGGGGATGGAAACAGATAACCCACCCACCCCCCAGCAGCTGGGACTTCTAGGCCGGATTGTGCAACTGCTCTGGCCAGGGAGGGCTTGCCAGCTGGGAGTTTTGAGATCTTTGGTTTAGCACAAGGAGTTAAACTTGAAAGCTCCCTTGAAATAGTTAACACTCCTCCAATAATAGGGAGGAAAGAAATGGGGCTTGGAAGGATTATATTCGGGATGCGGGGGTTAAGAGGGTATGTATCTGTGCTAAAAAAGCAAGTGCCTGACTTTTTTTTTTTTTTTTTTTTTGTCAGAAATTTGAAAGCAATTCTTTCTGTGATTTTCCTTCCACTAATAAGGTCTTTAAAAAAAGAGAAGTCTGACATTTCCAACTTCTGCAATCTTTGAGCACTATAGGAGAACCCAATTTTATACCCTTATTCTAGTTTTCTTGCTCCTATAACTTAAACTTATTTTGCACAGGCTGTTGCACAGAGATTCATCTTTGAACTTAGACCAACCCTGGAGAACGTTAGCCCCTAAAATAAGTTGCTTAGGCAAGTTATTGCATTTGAAAAAGGGGATTTAATTTGGAAATACCATCTCAATCCAAACAGTAACGTTTTCAGTAACATATGCCGGCACATATATACAAGCTCATATCTTTACCATAAGATCTTGCTGTTCTGAGTAGCTTATCTCAGCATGAAACTCCTGCTCAAATATTTTCAGTTAACAAGTTAAATAAGCTTATGGATAATTACTTTTCCCCAATCTCTTGTATGATTTGGCACAGGTGAAATTCAAAGTATGAAATTAAGATGCTTTGAATGATTTTACATTGGAAACCCAAGGAGAAGACTAGTGTATGTTTTTTGTTTTAAGTGGAATCAGGCTGGTTTTTAAAGACTTCCCTTCCTAATTTAAGTCTCTAATTATTGTTTATGCTACAGGTCTGCAATTCATTGGTCAGAATGATGACTGACAGATATACATCTGAGAGCAAACGCTCTGTAGTGAATAACATTGGAGTGTTGGGGCTGTAATTTATGGCTGGCTAGTGGAATAGAATCCCTAAAACCATGGGTTGGATTTGCTCTATGTAGGTGTCATTGCTACATCTTATACTCAGAACAGGAACTCTCGTGGCCCTTAAGGTTACAGGTTGAACCTCTTCAGTCCGGAACCCTTGAGACTTGACCAGTTCCAGACCACAGAATTTGCCGAACCATGGGAGGTCAGTATTGCCTAGCAGCATTATCAACACTCCCACTGCTTACTGGGCTCTGAGAAGACATTTAGGGGTAAATTAGAGCTAAATAATAGCACAGAACATGGGTAGCAAGGACTGTAAGCAAACTTTATGGGACCGCAGGAAACTTGGGCACACCCATGATAAGTGAACACCCAGCTAACTCAAATCCAGCCAGACCACAGATGTTGCTAGAGCAGAGTGTGCCGGACTAGAGAGATTCAACCTGTATGGTTTATTTTGCCGTGTAGACAGACAAAGCTTGAAACACTGCAGCAGTGAGCCTAGGTCAACTGACTTGGACTTTCAGGTGTCATACTATGGGGATAAAAATAGCTGTGTAGAGGGTCCTGCTTGGGCTGCATCCTGGGCTGAGAGTCCCTCCTTCTCTTGCCAGGTTTCAGAGCCTGGGCTAGTTGACTTGCTGGTTTAGTATTTAGGGGTTTTTTTCTTCAATGTAGACATACTTTATGGGACCAAGTTGCGCTCAGCCTTTTTTGAGTACCTGTCAGATCATCTCACTTCAGTGGGTAAAATTACATCCTTCTCTCATACCTGCAGCACTGCTGATGAACAGAGTCGTGTTTCTCCTTGTGCAATGGGTGTGGACCAGTTTGCTGAGTTCTAAGGAGTTATGCCAACCTGTACAAACCCATTGAAGACAATGGAGTTTCACAGGTGTCATGAGGCCATCATTGGAAATCTGTGTGGTAGCAGGTGTCACTGGGGGCGCTTAGAACTTTTTTATTGCTGGTGACAGTATGTCAGAAGGAAAGAGCCCAGCTGACTCTAAAACAACTTCTAAAAGGTCTCAAATCCTTCTAGGTCTGTCTCTGATTGTGTTCCTGTCACATACTATTGTCTTCTGTCTGGTTCGTTCACTTCTTTTTCCTGCTTATTTAAAATTATTGGTAAACAACTGCAATATAAATATTATTTTATTATAATTGTATCCGGTTTGAACAGATTGGATAAGTGTGAGGTTCCCTATTATGTTGCATTGCTAAAGTGGAGGTGGGCCCTGGAGCAAGGATTAGAGCAGGGTTTTTCAAACTTTGGGTTGCAGCTTGTAATGGGAAGCCATTGGCTGGCTGTGAGATGCTTTGTTTAACTGAGTGTCTGCAGGCGTGGCTGCTCGCAGCTCCCAGTGGCCACAGTACACCGTTCCCAGTGGGCTATCACTTCCTGCAGCTCCCATTGGTCAAGAATGTCGAACCACAGCCACTAGGAGTTGCAAGTGGCCGTACCTGCGGATGCTCAGGTAAACAAAGTGTCTCACAACCCAAAGTTGGAAAATGCCTGGATTAGAGGGATGTGGGTAGGGAGAAAGAAGAGAAGTTGGTTAGCCACTGGAATATTGCTTCCTTGCCCTTTCATTGTACTTTGTGTTTTGGGTTGGCCTCAACAAATCTGGCAAATTTATCAGGCAAACACCTGTCAGGTCTGAGCCATGTATACTTAATCTTGCCTCAGCACAAGGGGATGGTCTAGATCAGGGAAGGGCAATAAGCAGCCCGTAGGCCAGACATGGTCCTGTTGGTGCTTTATTTACATGTGTCTCTGCAGGTACAGCCGCTTGCAGCTCCTTTTGGCTACAGATACCCATTGCAAGCCAGTGGGGGCTGCAGGAAGCGGTGTCCTGGTTTGTGGTGTTTCCTGCAGCTCCCATTGGCTGGGAAGGGTGATCTGCTGCCAATGGGAGGTTCAAGCATCCGTACCTGCAATTGCGCAATAATTAATAAAGTATCAACAGTCAGCCACATGCTGACCCTAGTGAACCACCTCTGTCTTATAGCCCACCCTTAGTCTAGATGGCTTCTTGAGGTCCCTTTTTGCTCTACATTTCTATGACTCTGTGAAATAAGGGAGACTGGGAGTTTTGAACTCTAGCTTCTCAGATAATAAAAGGAGTAACTAGTTTTCAAATAGTAGTTGAAGTCAGTGGGAGCATGGTTGTTGAATTAGTAGCCATGTAATTTAACTTCTTCGGTTTTCAGTCTGTAGGATAACCTAATAAATGTTTTTGTAGTTCTCCTCAAAGGAAAGCTTACGTACTATGATGCCAGGTAAACGGGATAATAAAACCTGTCCTAGAAATTAACCATAAGGCAGCACTCTTCTGACTTCAGTAGACTAGGGCAGTGGTTTTCAGACTTTTTTTTTTCCTCATGACTCAACTGAAGAATATTGTTGATGCCCGCGACCCAACATAATTTGACTGGAGTGTGGGCTCCAGGAAGGAGATGAGGATGAGAGCTTCAGCTTTGAGTCAGGGCTGGGGCTTACCTCAAACTGCTCTTAGTCAGTGGTGCAGTGGGGGAAGGGGGGCTGAGACAGGCTGTCCTGGAACCACAGACCGCATTGCTCCCCAGAAACATCCAGCAGCAGGTTCTAGCCAATGGGAGTGCAGACCTAGTGGTCAGGGCAGGGGCAGTGCATGGAGCCCTATGCACTCTTCTGGTCCCACAACCCCGTCCCCACCTAGGAGCCGGGGCCTGCTGCTGGCCACTTCTGGGGCACAGCACAGTTTGCAGTGCAGGACAGGCAGGTGGCCTGCCTTAGCACCTGAGTCACCTGATCACCCTGCAGCAACGAGACCCAATTTCTGACATTCCATGACCCAGTACTGGGCCGTGACCCATAGTTTGAAAACCACTGGACTAAGGTGAGGTGAAAATGACTTTCCCCTAGTATGTGCAGGCGCATTCTCACTGGTGAGCTCACTTTAATGACTGAAGGCAGAATTTGCCTTTCGAGACCCACTTGGCTGATCTTGACGTAGATATTCTGCTCTCCCTGGGAGTTCTGAGCACATAGCGAGAGCTGAATATCAGAATCCAGATCTGCACTGTGACTGTGAAAGGAAAATGTTGCTCTTTGTTTGTTGCTGTTATGTAATAAATTCCCATAGTGACTTATACATTCATTCCATTTGGGGAGTCCGATGGGATGAAGTTACGTGTTTGATGGCATTTCCTAGCCAAGTGCAGGGAAGGAAATGGAGAAGGCTTCTTAATTCCCTGTAATCAGTATGTTTTTGTTAAATTTTCTTTGCTTCTCAAGTTGGAACTGAATATACAATTGTCTTTTTAAATTTAGATCCTGTACCACATGGCGGATTAAATGCCAAGAGTTCAAACTTAATGTTGCTTGAACATGACAGTTTCAGCCATAACAAATCAATCATCTGGTTACATAGCATTGAAGCACACTCAGTGCCCAAGCAATTACATTAATGTACATCACAAAGAGACATGCATTGAAATACGCTGCCTCTGTATTTTGTTAGAAAGATACTGAGAATAGAGGCTTTGTAAAGAAGGAATCAGTAATGGATAGTTCATTGCTGCTTCTGTACACTTTTATAGTACAAGTTGAACCTCTCTAGTCCGGCACCCTCGGGATCTGACTAGTTCTGAATGAGAGAATTTTCCAGACCACGGGAGGTCAATATTATCTAGCAACATTACCAACACTTCTAATGGTTACTGGGCTCTTAGAAGACATTTAGGGGGTAAATTAGAGCTAAATAACAGCACAGAACACTGACAGCTAGGACTGGTGGCTGTAAACAAACTTTATGGGACTACAGGAAACTGGGCCACAGCCATGAAAAGTGGACATCAGGCTAACTAAAATCTTTACAGATGGTGGATGTTTCTGAATCAGTGAGTTCTGGACTAGAGAAGTTCAACCTGTATATTTGACTCCTGGTTGAAAGTAATGAATGTTAACTAACTACTTTGTGCCCAGGTATGATAGGTACCCATAGTAGGTGGTATCCTTTGTCGTAATATTTTCTCTTGGACCCTGCTCCCTTAATTTTGTTCAATAGCTAGAAATAAGAACAAACTAATAAACATCTTAAATTTCAGATCAACAGTTTAAAACTTGAAAATCTCACTTGATACAAATATCACCAAAAGTAACTGAGGGGCACATTCAATTGAGACGTTTGTTCTTAAGTGACTTGGGTGTGATTTTTTCCAAAAGTACCTGTCTTGGATTGTTGGGGAATGTTTTATAAACCCATATTTGCTAGATGCTTGAGAGAACTGAGCATAAAATGTCAGGCAAACAAATAAAATCTAAAAGAGGTTTATTCTAATGAAAAGTTACTGTAGATTCCAAGGACAGAGTTGTTCAATTTCGGGATAACTGAGCAAGGCTGTTCTGTCCCAGGTTAACCACTCAGCCATCATTAGTTACCAGACTGATTGATAGTTTTCAGTAGATGTAAAAGGTTTACTAGAGGACCAAACTCGGTATTTAGATTTTCTCCTTCCTACATTGATTTATAAGTGAGCGGAAGAGGCACTGTTACAGATCTTCCAGGAACCTGCACTGTGCGCTGAGGAGCATAAAAGGTTCCAATATAGGGACCCGAATCTTATTGCATACTCATGTATATGAGACCAGAATGAGGCCCATAGTTTGAGAAGTGTCAAATGCAGTGAAGTTCTTATTTCAGTCTCACTGAATGACAGCGTTGAAAATTGGGTCAGGTGTCATATTCAGATTGATTCAGAAATGGCTTAGATCCCTCTCTTCCCTACCCCAGACTCTAACGTTGGAGTAAAGATCAATCTAGAATTATGGGGAGTAAAATAACAGTGTTCTTCATTGTCAACATCTTATCTGTAGTAGACAAAATGTATTGATGATGGGTGATTGCTCGTTGCTGAGTATGATTGTCTTCCATGGGAGCTGTGGACCCTCCGGTGGCTGATAAGGCTGATCCTTGAACCACAAGTTCTATTACAATGCAGACAGATGTTTCCAGATACAGCAGGAGGCTGTTGACCATGACTAGAAGCCAGTCTCCCCTTCCTCCTGTGCCTCTTCTCCTCCTCATCTTGTTGGCAGGCAAATTCAAAATGCAGGGAGCCATCACGTAGGAGTTGTCTCCATTTTGAGCGATCCTGGGCGAGTGTCTCCCAAGCATCAACGACAATGTTGCACTTCTTTAAGGTATCCTTTAGCAAGTTCTTATAGCGCTTCCATTGTCCTGCCACTTCACACTACCCTTCTTTCAGATGAGAAAACAGGACCTGTTTGGGGAAGCGATGGCCTGGCATCCAAACAACATGGCCAGTCCATTGAAGTTGCTGGTCGATGATCATTGCCTCGATACTGGTGGTCTTTGCCTCTTCCTGAACACTGACATTAACATGCCTGTCTTCCCATTTGATCTTCAAGATCTTGTGGAGGCAGCGTTGGTGAAGCCTCTCAAGGACTTACAAGTGATGTCTGTAGGTTGTTCAGCTTTCAGACCCATACAATAGCATTGGGAGAATGACGACTTGATAGACAAGAAGCTTGGTGTCTGTCTGAATGTCATGAGCTTCAAAAACCCTGTGCCATAAACGAGCAAAGTCTGCTCTGGCACAGCTGAGACAGTGTTGGATTTCTACATCAATATCTGCCTTGAATGAAAGACAACTTCCAAGGTGGAGAACAAGATCAATATTCTCCAGTGCCTCTCCACTGCTTTTAATAGATGGGGAGTATGGCCCTCATTTGGAGGGGGCTGATGGAGCACTTCGGTTTGTCGATGTTGAGGCTGAGACCAAGACGTGCGTAAGCATCAGCAAACATGTTCAAGATAGTTTGAAAATCTTTCTCAGAATGGGCAAAAACTGCATTATCAGCATACTGAAATTTCATGATAGATGTGGTGAAAATCTTACTCTTAGCTTTCAGCCTGCTAAGCCTAAACAGCTTTCCATCCATCCTGTAGATTATTTCAAAGCCAGCTGGGAACTTCCCAGCAATTAGGTAGAAAATTACAGCAATAAAGACCATGAACATGGTTGGGGTGATGATACAGTCCTGTTTGAACTTTGAAAGGTTCACTCTGGGAGTCGGTGCTGCTCAGAACTGTTGCTTTCATATTGTCACGAAACAACTTTAGGACATTGATGTATTTATCAGGACATCCAATCTTCAAAAGTACAGTCCAAAGGGCACGGTGATTTACTGAGTCAAAGGCTTTAATTAGATCAATGAAAGCCATGTAGAGTGGTCGTTTTTGATCCCGACACTTTTCTTGCAGCTGCCATGCAATGAAAATTGTATCTGCAGTTCCGCGATGTGGTTGGAAGCCACTGTGTGACTCTGGTAAAATGTCTTCTGATGGGGCAGAAGACAGGTTGCAAGGACCCATGCCAGAACTTTGCCTGCAACAGCAAGAAGAGAGATACCATGATAGTTTCCACAGTCCACTTTATCCCCTTTCCTAAAGAGGGTAACACCCATTGCAATGAAGGATGCCTTGAGTATCCTCTCCTTAATCCAGATTTTAAGGATAAGCAGGCTGAGCTGCCGAATTAACTCTGTCTTAAAGATTCAGTGGGGATCCCATCTAGACCTGCTGCCTTGTTCTTTATGTGCTTGATGGTATTGTATATCTCATGCAAATTGGGAGAGTCTCCTAGCTCATCCCTAGAAGGTCGTTGGGGGATTTGCTCAAGAACTTCATCTGTAGTCATGCACAATGTATTGACTCCATTGTGGCTAATAATGTTGAATCTATCTGTGAATCAAATGCAGTAGTAGCGCAGTAATTAATGGCTACATTTCTCTGTGTGTGTGTGTGTGTGTGTGTGTGTGTGTGTGTGTGTGTGTGTGTGTGTGTGTGTGTGTGTGTGAGTTTAGAGACAGACACATGCCCGGGCGTACCTGAAGGAACTGTCATTCTGAACTTCTTTTTGCCCCTCAGAGTCTCATCCAATGCTGCAATCTGAAACACACAGACTTATAAAGAGAAGTGAAAGCTATTACGTAACATTCCTTCTACAAGATGAGGGATCTGGGTGGCTAGTGAGCTCTTTCTGTGAGTGTGCTCCGCCTCAGTTTCCCTTTTTATAAAACATCGATCATGATACTGGCCTCCCTGGGAAACCCCTTTGAGATCTGCTGATGGAAAAGAGCTATATAACAGTTAGATGGTGGTATCCTATTATTCTTATTAGGACATTGATAAGTGCTTCCATGGAGGAGTCTTGTAGGCTCCTGACTTTAAGCTCAGTTTAAGAACATAGAGTATTGCTAAACTTAGGGAATTTTTTGCTGTTTCTGTCTAGAATTTGGGAGAATATTTCAGAATTTTGACAAGGGCAAATGTGTAACTGGAATGAAATGTAGTAGTATAGAAATTTTAAAAATTGCAGTCCAGGGCAGCCATGTGTGCAAATAATCATTTTATTCCTTGATAGTTTACTTATACAAATGTGAACTTTACCAATATTTGGTTCTATTTTTAGTATTCTCCATTGTTTTTATGCAACTTTTAACAGCTTTAACTAATCTAGAATAAATGTAAGGTTGAAATCCTCAATTTTTCCTAACTTCTTTTTTTAAATTATAAGCATGTGGCGGTGTTGTGGTCAGACACAAACATTAGCTGTTACGATTGGTAATGATGCGGTAGATAGTATTTCTTGGTTTCAGCGTTTTTGAGGCTATATCTGGACTGGAGGAGACCTGTTTGCTCAGGCCTCCACCTCTCACAAGTGTGGCCCGTTACCACATGGAGCTTTTTGTGGTGCACTGAACATACTTTTTGACATGGCAAAAATATAAGGGCTATTTTTTCCTTCAATAATGACAGATTTTGAGCTATTCTGTAGTAGTGCATGAATACTGTGTGGCTACCTTGTGTAGCAGGGTATACTCACTGGTGCACCAACTGCTGATCTCCTCAGGAATTAACTCTTCCAACCCTAGAGCGCCCCCTGTTGACTGGTGTCTCATCCTCCATTACTTGTCTTCTGTGCTACTTAAGGCTCCATGTCCCTTCTGGCCCACGATGCCCTTTCTTTACAGTATTGCCCCATAGCAGTGCCCCTGCACTCTGGGCCTTCTCCTCCCAGGGCACACCAACTCCCTGTACCCACATCACCTCAGTGACCCACTACCAATCATCATCTAGCCCCTGCCTCAGGGGCAAACTGCAGTCTGAAATGGCCACACATTGGCAAAGAGGTGGACCTGCTGCTTTCTGCGCTGGCTGTCTCCCTGCAGCTGTAGAGAATCTGTCCCCCGTATCAGGCCTTGCAGCCTGGGAGTTGGGTCAGGCCAGACCTCCCCAGCTCTGCCTGCCTTTTGCCAGTACTGCTCTGTCTCGGGTAACCTCTCTAACTTCCTAGGTAGCCAGGCCCTTCCTCCTCCACAGCGGAAGCAAGAATGTGCGCCTCTCTGCTCTTGCAGCCTTTTATAGGGCCCAGCCAGGCTCTGATTGGCTGACTGCTCCTCGCCCTAATTGGCCAGGGTTGCACCAGCCTCCTCTGGCTTGTCTGTAACCCTCTCCCTGCTGGAGTGGGCTACAGCATCACTACACCTTGTTGTTGGGATGTTTACTTGTATGCCTATACGTGTTTGGTATAATTGGATGCTGCAAGAAAAAGAAGCAGGAAGGAAACAATGGATCAAAATAAACCATCCTAGAGTAAACAAAAACTTGGGGGTTGTTACAGGACAATATGAGAACCACTGTGCTGGGCCTGGTTTGGACAAGTATGACAAAAGCCCTGAATCTGACAGGAATAAAGGAAGTCCAGCTGGATTATAGAGGTCTCTCTCCTGCAAGAGGGAAGGTAGTTGTTTTGTGGGTACTGTTGAAGCAAACTGATGGGAGCCTGTCTCAGACTGGGATGACCGGAGAAGCTAGCTGGCCTAAGGATACCAACGGATAAGAATATCACCCATGTAGTAGTCTAAAATCCTTTTCTTCGAAAGGCTTTACTCCAGCTATTAAAATTAAACAGTACTTTCATAGAAGGCTTTCTGATCACTGTATTCACCACTGGCAAAAGACTCTCAGTGAAAAGAACAGCTGGTGCTGAACCAGACATACAAGGTAAGCAAAGTGAATCAACAGAATGGTGTAGGCCAGGATCTGGTCTAAGAGTGGGAGAACTGCAAAAATCCTGACCAAGTTAGTAGAAGCAGGAGCCCTGAAATCTGAAGGCATGCACTGATCAGAAAGGAGGCAGAAATACAGTGAGCCCTATGTCTGTGACCCTAATGTTTTATTTTAAACAAATGATTTTCAAAGAGTTTGTTGACCATGCCACAGCTCTGCAATTTGCAAGGAATTTCCTACAAAGAATCCTGCTTATGGAATAAAACATGGCTTGTGTGGAATTAATAGCATTTGGTATTGTTCATTAAAGTTTTCATCAGTTATGTTTTATGTGAGTTTTGGGTTCCATGGTCAGTTTTATAATTTGCATATCCTGATGTTTCAAAGCTTCACTTTTGCAACTTGATTGTTCACGGGATAGTTTTTGTATGGAGTGTGCAACATAGTAATTCAGAGTTCAGTGCTGTGGGTTTGTTACTTCACAGTAGCTGAATCACTTAGCTTGTAAAAGCACCAGATGAAATATGCAAACCACATTGAAAATGAAAATCTGCAAGTTATGATAGTGCAGGAATGTACTGAAGCATTTTGGAGTAGGGCTAATAAATAAGCATTAAACCACTAATGCTACTACATTTTTGGTGATGGAAATAGCTTAAACATATGTGTAACTATCATCATGGAATGCAGTACAGATAAATGGGATTTACCTGCGGAGGAGGAGGAGGAAGCATGGCAAACAGTCACTTCAAGGGAAGAAAGCGGTTTTGTGTGTGTATTTGGTGGTGGAAGAGGTTGTATAATACTGTGATTTTTTTTTTATAGTAGGTAAAATAAAAGATAAAGGATAGAATGTTTGTCTTTTAGTATATATTTGAGAGAGTCTGAGAGTCTGTTTATTCAAGAACTCCTCCCAAATGGTAAGAGCTTGGGCCACCAAACTTGGTATACAGTTTCCTCTTATCGTAACTTAAAGCACAGGTCACCAACCGGAAGTTCAGGATCTACCGGTAGATCTTGGCGCCTCTGACAGGTGATCCTGACCGGTTTGTCTAGGAAGCTATCAAGCGCTAGCACTTCAGTTGCCTCTCCAGCCACTGTCATGCGGCTCCGGCCCTCTGCCTTGGAGCTGCCCGCTTGGGCATTTTCTGCTTGCTGTGAAGAGTGTGGGAGGGAGAAGACGGGGGCGCTGATGTCAGGGTGTCTCTCCCCCCCCACTCCTGTACCCTATCTCCACACAGAGAGAAGCAGCTGGAGGGAGCTTGGCAGTGCAAATCTCTGTCACTCTCACACACTCTGTGTGTCTGTCACAAACACCAACTGTCCTTCACTCTCATCTCTCAACCCAACACACATGGGAGGGTTGTTGTTGGTGTGTGTGGGTGCTTTATTTTTTTTTTTTTTTTTTTTTGCTGCTTGCAAAGTGTTGTTTCTTCATCTCTCATCTTATGGTTAAATTTAATTCTTTGAGTAGTGAATAGAGTTGCCAGGTGTCCGGTATTAACCCAGACAGTCTGGTATTTTCACCTCCTGGCAGGGGAAAATGTTTTTTCAATTTAAGGTTGGAGACCACCAACTTAAAGCAATGTAAGGACTTGGTTGTGCCAGGACAGCGGGATATGCCTGGAATGGGATTGCTTCTGATCAAATGGAAAGGGAGGGCTGTGATAGGAGAGGTCCCTGCTGCCCTGATACCTTGGAGAGCCACAGAGCAGCCTCCAACCAGATAGTGTGACCCCCGCCACTCCGGGCTGGCCCTGGGGAGCAGCCAGAGGCTGCTCGCACTGCCTGCTCTGAGCCCCCCTCCCACTCTCCAGAGAACCCCTAACCCCTCCCAAACTGCTGCCCTGATTCCTGCATCCCTCCACAACCTCAGCTGCCTGCCCTGAAGGACCCAAGCAATGCCCGGTAAATCTTCTAGGGAAGTTACGAAGTAATGAGTGTATAGAATACAACAAGCAGGGAATAAAATGGCAGTAACTGAGAGTCATCTCTGAGCTGGTGGATTTTAAACATCCATGGACAGACGGGGGCAGAGCTGTGTTTGTGCTGCTTGGGAAGCTAGATGGAGACAGAAGAAGGGACTGAGGCAGGAGTCTGCATAGAAATCCAGAGGAGCAGAGAGGAAAATGGCTTGGGGTGTCGGATGGAAAAAATATTTGTGAAAATGAGAAGCAGTGCAGAGATTCAAGAAGCTGGGCGATGGGGTCAGGGAGAAGAAGGAAAGAACAAGTGGTTACATGTTTACAATAAACTACAGTGGTTTAAAACTTGAAATTGAGTCAGCCACAGCTTAAAAGGTCAGAGGAAGACTCTGCCCATTGCTGGCATCACATTTCAGGCCTGAGGACAAGGAGAGTCAGATAAAGAGGCATTTGGACCTAATTATGGGATCTACTGGTAGGAGATGGACCGCATCTGGGAAATATGAAACACTTGTTCCCCCCCAGTAGTGCAGTCTGTATGCTGTTCCTGACCTATTTGCGAAGACTGAGGTTTAGGATAATAAACATGGAAGAGTGGCTATTTCAGGACAGATACAAATGGGGATTTGCCAGTCTAAGTTAGTCACTTACAAGAAATTGAAAGTGGCTTAATTTCCGCAGCGTGCATTGTACCCAGTGGATGTATTTCACTGTGCTTCTGTAAAGTTTAGCTCTTGTTTAAAACTTTTCACTAACATGCTGCCCTTGCAGTGCTGTAATTAAGGCTTCATTAATGTTTCCATTCTAGTGTCCATGTTTTTAGGGCCTTGGAAATCAATTACACTAGCTAGAAGCTTGGCTTACACTAGCTGTTTCGGGTCAGGCGCTACTGTTATATTCCTGATTATGTGATTATATTCAGCTGTTTTGTTGCTGTTCAAAACTGATAATTAGAACCATCTAAGTAAGTGGGGTTTCAAAATCAAGAGCTGTATTGGTATGTCGAATCCATCACCAGGCTGGAAAGGAGAGTGAAGACAGCCAGACTGCCGCAAGAAAGCCATCAGGGTGTTTCATTTCCAAATGCTACAGAGAATGAAAGACATAATAATAGTGCTCTGCCCTTTATGTGAATAGTACCTGTCATCCGAGGATTTCAAGGGAATCTACGAAGAGGAATACATACCATTATTCACACCTTGTCTCCTACGACTTCAGGGTCTAATTAATCAGTTGAGGACTTCAAGGGTGCGTCTACACTGCACCCATAGCTCGAAATAAGCTACGCAATTTGAGCTATGCAAATTGTATGCCTTGTTTCAAAATAGTGCACTATTCCGAAATGTCCCTTAATCCTCGTGGAATGAGGTTTACAGGGATGTTGGAGTAGCGAGCCCATTATTTCAAAAGGTATTTTGAAATAACGGGCTTGTTTAAAAGACAAGGAATAGCTATTTTGGGATACCGGAAGTATCCCGAAATAGCGATCATGTCTAGATGCGCCCAAAGTGTCTGAACCTCGGCAGATGCTCCATAATACCCCTCATCTTCCCTTTTCTCTAGAACATCCCAAATTGTGCCTGAAGACAGGAACTCGAGGACCTGAAATCCCCTCTACTTGGGACCCGCTGTTAATTCCTCAGAATGGGCTTTGCAGGGTTCAGATGACTGCTCAGAATGGGTAGCAATCTTAGATTGGACATGGGCATAAAGAGTTCCTCTGTGCTGTAACATTGGTTGCACCCTGTGATGGCGAGTCAGGGAGCCCTCGATCCTGCACTCTCATCCACAGCCAGATGTGACTCTCTGCCAGCCGGTAGGATAGAAGGTTTTATGGCTTCTCAGAGATACAGTGCAGCATAGGCTCGATGTTGACATAGGAGCCAGGGCAGACAGCCTAGTCCTCTTGGGGGAGACTTCACCCTTTTCCTTAGTCTAAAAACATCCTTCCCTTAGCCCAGCCGAGACTGACCCAACTCCCAGCAACTGGTCCCTTAGCCCCCAGGCAGCTACGCCCCTTGCTTTGTTCAGATAGCCTCCACCTAGCTTAGGTGTCAGGCGGCTGCGCCGTTGCCTACGTGCCTCCCCTCAGGGACCATCCCCCGCTGGGCACTGCACACAGACAAACACAGTCTCTCTGCAGACCAGCACAGGGCAATAGGGGTCACACACAGCACAACACAGTAACCAGTGAATGCAAAACCAGAGTGGATCCAGGGCTGTAAGAGTAGACAGCACCCCTCCTATGTCACACACCCAAATAAGGGGCTTGTTCTTCATAATTTTCTTCACAGCATAGGAGGGTGAATTTACCTGGAGAAGCCCTCTACACACCCAAACATGGCATCTCTAGACCTCTCTCACTAGTGGAGTCCCACAAGGAACTGTTCTCTCTCCCTGATCCTGTTCAATATCACTAGGGCTTCATCTACACTGTGAGATCTTCTGGCAAAAAATATGCTAATGCAGGACTCATTTGCATGAGTCACAATCTCATTAGCATATTCTCTGCCGTTTCTTTTTCGCAAGGGGTTTTTGCGCAAAAAGAAGCAGTGTGGATGGGATTTTTTTGGGCAAAAACCCCATTTTGCACATGAGTCCTGCATTAGCATATTTTTTGCCGGAAGATCTCACAGTGTAGATGTAGTCTGGATGAACTGGTAAAATGACACAGGCTCACATGCCAGCCATATGCTGGTGACGCAGAACTATTGCTGTACTTCATCACATACAGCATAGGGATGTTAATGGGTAACCCGTTGTTAACCTTAAGGGGTGATGCTTATCGGGTAATGGTTAATCGGTACCTGGAGAACAGCCCCCCATCTGCAGTGGACTGCTCCAGCCATGCTGGGCCCCTGTGCAGAGCTGCTGGTTCCCAGCCCATGCGAGCCAAAAGTGACAGCCCTGCGCGGAAGCAGTAGGAATTTCTGGGAGCCACTGCTGCTTCCAGGAGCTGCTTCTGGCCTCATGCAGGGCTGCCGGCTCTGCTGGCCCCCTGAAGGATTGGAGCAGCCGCGGCCCACAGCGGGGTGGAGGGCGTTCCAGCCCACCTGGGCTCGAGTGGACCCCCCTCCCCCACCTTCTTCGATTTACTCAGTTAACCAATTTAACTTAGCATTTAACCGGTTAACTAATTAAACAGGATTTACATCCCTAGTACAACCACAGCACTATCAGGAAGTTGGTCCAGTGCTTAGACAAGATTTGCTCATGGTTGCAAAAACAGCTGTCTGAAGGTCATGCAGAGGGACAGAGGCAAGCACTCTGAGGAGTTTGCCATCCCAGTGTGGTCTCCTCTGGTTTAAGGCATATGCCTGCAATTGGCCACTTGTGTCCATAGCTTAGCAGTGCTCCTGGATTTCTTGCTGACTCTGAACTTCCACATGGCAGCACCTGCAAGTGATGATTTCTGTCATGACCACTTAGTGAGGAGACTCTTTTCGATCCTGATCATTTCAGACCTGGCCTCGGTTGCACATGCCTTCCTCACCTCCCAGCTGGAGCACAGTATACCCCAGTGTGACATCATTAGCCCTTGGGGGATACTTCAACTAGAACAGAATGCGACAATGGGTCTCCTTCATGGCATTAGCTAGCATAAGCACATAGCATCTCTCCTCTGCTCTCTACATTGGCTCCCTCGAGACTATACCAGCAAGTTGAAGAAGTTGGTCCTTGCCTTCAAGGTGCTCAAAGAGTTGGGCCCAGGGTATTGAAAAGCTTGCCTAATGGCCCAGCATGAAGATGGCGTTGGACAACTCTGCTCCTCCAGCCCCGTGGAACACTCTGCCGTAAGTCGGGCCCTACCGAATTCACGGCTCATTTCACAGTCATGGGGTTTTTTAAATGGTAAATGATCCTGATTCCAGCTATTTGAATCTGAAATGTCACAGGGTTGTAAATGGAGGGGTCCTGGCCCAAAAAGGAGTGATGTGAGGGTTGTAAGTTTATTGGAGAGGGGACGGAGGGGGTAGCATTGCTGTCCTCCTTTCTGCACTGCTGTTGGTGGCAGCGCTGTCTTCAGATCTGCGTAGCTGGGAATCCAGCTCTAAAAGTAGAGCTACCGCCAGCAGAAGCACAGAAGTAAGGATGGTATAGTATGGTCTTGCCACCCTTATTCTGCACTGCTGCCTGCAAAGCTGAGACCTTGGTCTGCAGCTCTCCAGTGCCCAGCAGTGAAAGCAGCAATACAGAAGTAAGGATGGGATAGGTGTGGTACCACCTCCCTTACTTCTGCACTGGTGCTGACCGGGTGCTGCTTTCAGAGCTGGGCACCCAGCCAGCATTGCACTCACCACTCTCCAGTTGCCCAGCTCTGAAGGCAGCGCAGAAGTAAGGGTGGCAAATACTCTGACTCTCCTAATATAACCTTGTGATCCTCCTGCAACCCCCTTTTGGGTCAGGACCCCCAACTTGAGAAATACGGGTCTCCCCTGTGCAATCTGGATAGCATAGGGGAAAAGCCCACAAAAGGCCAGATTTCATGGGAGGACACCCAAGTTTCCCAGCTGGAGACGCATTTTCCACGGCCATGAATTTGGTAGGGCCCTAACCATAAGCTTGTCTGTGCAGGAGAAGGGGCTTTCTCAGGGGCTGGTCTGAAAGCGTACAACAAACTCCCCCAGGAACTAAGGTCCAGTGCAGACCTCACCACCTTCCTCTCCAAGGGTGTATCTAGACTACAGGATTTTTTTGAAAAAACTTCCTTTGTGTCTAGACTGCTGCCATGTTCTTTCAAAAGTAAATCGAAAGAACGCTGCGGTTTTTTCGATCGCGGCAAACCTCATTTTACGAGGAATAACACCTTTTTTCGAAAGTGCTCTTCTGAAAAAAGGCGCTATTGCATGCAAACTGCTTTTTTTGAAAGAGAGCGTCTACACTCTCTTTCGAAAAAGCGGCTCGCTTTTTTGAAAAATCTGCTTGTAGTCTAGATGCTCTCTTTCGAAAGAGGCTTGCGGTCTAGACGTAGCCCAAGTGAACGGCCCACTTCCACCTCCAGTCTGTCATAAATACCTAGTGGCATGTGCATTTTATAGACACAACCAAACCAAATCAGAACATTGCACAGCACACAATTTTTTTCCTGGAGAGGGAATGGACAACATGTGACAGATGTTAGTCACATTGCTTACTGCACAACTGGAAGGTGTTTGGATGCTGCAAGGAGCAGGGTGGTATAAGAACCTATCACTGCAGATGTTGACTCAAGTTACAGGTAACCCATGGAAGTGGAAACTTGTGGCGTGTTTCACTTTATATAACATGAAGCAATATAAGCATTTCTTCAGATGTTAGGAATTTAGTCCAAGGACTAGATTTAGTCCAAGCACATATTTTCCAAGGCATATAGGTGGCTATAGATGGTTTCAAAAGCAGGCATTGAGGTCGCTCTTCTGTGAAAAATTCACTAAGGTTTCACTGACACTGTGCTTGAGAGCAACTCTCCAGTCATGTGGACAGACTTGTGTTAGCTATAAACACCCGTGATATTGCGGCTCAGGTTGTAGCTCAGGGTTTCAAGACCACCTGACCACTCCCTAGCTGTGAGAGTTAGGGATGTTAAATTTTGATTAATTAACTAACCGAATAGCCGATGGTATTTCCATTGACTATTTGATTAATTGATAACAACTTCCACATTCCACCTTTGAAATGTAGAAGAGCCCCAGGAGGGGCTCTTGTGCGTTTCAAAGTTGGCCACTGCGCCCCTGCCTCCTCCCACGAAGCTGGAACTGGGGGGAACTGACTTTTAAGCCTGTTCCCTCCAGCACCTGCTGCTCTTCTCCCTTTTTCCCCCTCCACCCTCCCGCTGCCTCTTTGTGATAGAGGCAGCAGGCGGGGGGGGGACTAGTCAATTAGTCATTTACATCCCTAGTGAGAGTCTGAGCTGCCATGTCCTCACTTTAATTTCTCATGCAAGTCTGTGTACCTGGGCTGAGACCCACTTCTGGCTGCCATATAGACAAACGGTAGCTATCTGTTCTGTCAGTTTTTGAAAATATAGCCTTTAGTGGTAGGATTTTATACCATCTCACATACTGGATGGACGCTCAGGTAACCATCATTTCTGTTGCACTTTGTTTTCCATTGGTGTTATTGTTCGGACCATTAGGTATTCCTTATTTTGTTGTTGACAGCCTTTCTTTTAAAAGGAAAATAAACAAAAATGCAGAACTTGATTTTTATCTGCAGGTGTAGTCTGATTTTTTTTTTCTTCTGTGCAGCTGCTGCTGCCATTTCCCCATGGTCTGTTAGTATGACAATTGCCTTAACAAATTCCTGCTATTAAAATGTTTCTTGAATTGTTTTAATTTATAGGGAGATTTCAGAAGTGGGCCCAGTCAATTTCAGCTTTATTTGTAAGTTTTAAATATTTCCATCTTGAGATTCCAGGTTTTATAGGAAATTTCCAGGAGCTCAAGATAGGACAATTTGGAAATACCAGACTGCACCATAGAATTGGCTTCTTTTCCTCACCCAAGCATCTGAACCTAGTTTTTTTTCCTCAAGCTGTGGATATACTAGATGGTTTGGGGAAGCAAGTTTTGCATTGGTATGATTTTTTGATGTATCTATACCAGTAAACATCTTCAATGTAGTTGCATTGCATTGGTTTCGGGCTAGGATTAAGTTGCATTTGGTAAGCCCTAACATACATCGTGGTAGAATAACTAAAATAAGGTTTTGTAATGATGGCTACATGAAGCTACAACTCCTAATGTAGACCCAGCCCCTGGAAATCGTGCTTACTATGGTATGTCAGGGGTATTTAAAGACATGGTAGAATTGGAAGGAATGTGAAATGCCCCATACACACAAGGAGCCAAAGTATTATTATAAATTTACTTAAAGCCCATATGTAAATGGTGTGCCAGGTTCCAGTTTCACTTTTTTCCCCAGCCAAAAGCAGGCAGACTTTCACTTGCACTTCTGTGCATTGATGTTGGTTTCTGTAATCTAATACCATGATGATGAGCACAATAGAAGCACTTTTTGTTTCTACATATCATCTAATCTATAGGAAAGAAAAATCCAAAAATACTCCAACTCTCCAATTCAAAGCATTGGTTCCTGGTTCTCAGTGAGCTTCTTGGTGTGTTATAGGTTATCAGTTCCTATGTACCATTTGTTACTGCATATCCTGTAAATATTTATAATCTAGGGCTTGGGAAAATGTGTTTACAAGCATCATGTGCAATTTGAAACTTTCTGAATCTGACTAAGGGATCTAGCCAAGATTTTGTTTTTTGAGTTTGTGTGTGTTTGTACCAAGTTGTTATTTCCCATCAGCTTGTGCTACTAAGACCATAAGAACAGCCACACTGGGACAAACCTAAGGTCCATCTAGAGCAATATTCTTTCTTCCAACAGTGGGCAATGCCAGGTGCCCAAGGTAGAATGCACATACCAGGTACCATTAAGTGATCCCTCCCCTGTCACCCATTCCCAGCTTCTGAAAAACAAAGGTTAGAGACACCATTCCAAATAGACATTGATAGACCTAACCTCCATGAATTTAGCTAGTTCTTTTTTTAACCCTGTTAAATTCCTGGTCTTCACAGCCTCCTCTGGCAAGGAGTTCTACAGACTGACACTGTTGTGTGAAGAAAAACTTCCTTTTGTTTGTTCTAAACCTGCTGCCTATTAATTTCATTTGGTGACTTCTAGTTCTTGTATTATAGGAACAAGTAAATAACTTTTTCTTATTTACTTTCTTCACACTAGTCATGATTTAATAGACTTCTATCATATTCCCCCTCCCACTTTTCTCCTCTATTTTCTCTGCTAAAATGTCCCAGTTTTATTAATCTCTCCTCACGTGGCAGTCATTCCAAACTCCTAATAATTTTTGTTGCCCTTTTCTTTTTCCATGCCGAGATATCTTTTTTTTTTTTTTTTTTTTTTTTCCAGATGAGCTGCTCACATCTGCACATAGTATTCAGGATGTGGGCATATCATAGATTTATATAGAGGCAGTAAGATATTCTCTGTTTTATTCTCTATCCCTTTTCTTAACGATTCCTAACATTGTTTGCTTTTTTGACTGCTGCTTCAGATTGAGTGGATGTTTTCAGAGAACTATCCACAGTGACTCCAAGATCTCTCTCTTGAGTGGTAACAGCTAATTTAGTCCCCATCATTTTACAGTAAAACTCCAATAGTCCAGCATCCAATTGTACGGCACTCCTGATAGTCCGGCATCAAAATGGCAAGAGCCTAGTGAGCGAGCTTCAGCAAAAAACAAGTCACAAGGCAGCAGTGGCAGCAGCTGAACCAAGCAAAACAGTACGGGACCGAGTCAGTCTGCCACTGGCATTGTGTGACGCTGGACAGTGCTTGTGCTACAATAAAAAGGGTTAAAAACACTTTATATACAGTATAAATATATTTATATACAGTATATACTCTCTGTGTGTGTGTGTGTGTGTGTGTGTGTGTGTGTGTGTGTGTGTACGTGTACAGGGCTTGACAAGTGGCGGCGAGCCCCGCTCGCCAGCCACATGGTTTGGCGCGCTGCGCATGCGCTGATCGCGCTGCGGCGCCGTGCCAGGCTTACCTCCTGATAGTCCGGCATATCCAATAATCCGGCACCACCTAGGTCCCAAAGGTTCTGGATTATCGGAAGTCTACTGTATATGTATAGTTGGGATTATGTTTCTAGAAGGTGACATGATAGCAGAATAATGGCAAATAATATATAGGTAAAATCTAATCCCACCAGTGACGGAAATCCAGTGAAAAGACTCCGACTTCTGGACTTTGGGTTGCGGTCATACGAAGTTCCAACCTTTTTTTAAAGCTGCCATTCCTCAAGTAAGAAGTGTTCCGCTGAATTAATTTTGAGGCCATTCCAGGGCAGCCAGGGCCATTCATAGGACATGGAACACTTTTGAATTACTCATTAATTGCAGTTATTTCCTTTGTGTTGCTCCACTCTTGGCAGTAGAGTAGACTGTTCATCAGCATTACGCTGAGTAGGGGCATCCCAGGCCACAATCCCTGAGCAACCTTGTGCACAGGAGAAACGCTTGGGTGTCTACCTCCTTCGCGGCAATGTCCACGCAGGAGAAATCATCCCTGCACTTCTTTGAGCTCAGATCTGCCCGTACTGTATTATTAATTAGGTCTGTGGAAAAATCAGGGTTTTTATTTTCAGGTGTTAGTGAATAATTCTAATGGGATCTAGATGCATCATGACAAAACTCCTATGAAAACTCAGGGGGTCAGGCACTTCCTGGTGGATTTTGCCCACCTCAGAGGCTCACAGCAGCCCACAGTTTTAGGCACCTTGCCCAGAGCTTTAGTTTGCTGTTTGTTGAGCTTTCTTCATCATTGGCCTGTGTATTGTAAAACAGAGAATAAACTCCACAGTCCTTTTCCCTGAGTGGAAATGGGGAGATGGGTGTTGGGGAGGGGGAGAACCTGGGCCTATCCTCTACTCCAGGTTCTAGCCCAGGGCCATGTAATAGTAGCTGCCTTCATGACACCTGCTATAAGACAGCTCCAAGACCCCTGGGCTATTTCCCCACACCTTCTCCAGCACCTTCCTTCTCTCCAGTTGGTCCTGCTAGTGGTCAGTTGTCTCCTTTACTCCTACTCCCAGTGGCGCCCTGCTCCATCCTCTCAGCTACATACATGCCCCAATTGTAGGCAAAGCTTCTTTTATAGCTAGTCTGAACTGGTTTTCTTAATTATCCCCAGGTGTCCTAATTAGCCTAGGCTGGCCTGACTCTGCAGGCCTGGTCAATTAGCACCAGGTGTTCCACTGCCCGGATTGCTTCTGCTGGTTCTAACCCAGCCCCTCCCAGTTACTCAGGGAACAGAGATCTCCTCAGTCTGAGGCTTATACATCTCCCCTCCACTACTTTTTTATAGCCTTCTGTTCTGACCCTGTGACAGCATGTATCAACAGGGCAATGCACTTGCATCTCTGTTCCTATCTCGGGATGTGAATGTCTAGTCAACACGCCAGTCGACTAGTCGCTTCCCCTCCCCTCCCCACTTGCTGCCCCTATCAGAAAGAGGCAGCAACTTGGGGGGGGGGGGTGGGAGGAAGAAGAGGGGTGCTTCAAAGTGGCAGTCCCATGTGGAGCTCGGGGTCATCTGTGGACCCAGCTTACCTCAGGCTCCATGCAGTGCTGCTGCTTTAAAACACTGTTGCTACACTTCAAAGGTGGAGGCGCCCTTATCGACTAATTGAAAAGTCGATGCAAATTATATTGACTATTCGATTAGCCAATTAATCTAAATTTAACATCCCTTTTTTTCTATCCTAACCCAAACTGTGCTCAACTGAGGACTACACTGTGGCTTACTGGGATAGAGAGTTCTAGCCTTCACTTGCAGCTGCCACCCCCACCACTGTTAATGTGAAGATGCACCTCACAAAGACTAGTGGTCCCAATGTGCAATATTCCACAAGCCACCTTTAAGCTTGCTCTATGGAGCCCATTTAGAAGATTATAGATCAGTATCTGAAATGACCCTCTGCAATGACATCCATGGCATTGAGGACAAGTGCAGAAAACTATGTCTAATTTTTTTAAATACCATGCTACTGGGTGCCCATCATATGAGAATGTATTTAGTAAAAACTGCAAGTTGTGGTTCTATGTATTTAATTGTAGCTCTGTACGTCAGTCCCCGGGTGGGTAGTGTTTGCTTTCTTGCAGCATTCAACCATACTACTTAAACCATACTTGCAGCATTTAACCATAGTCGTCATTGATGAGTTATTCCACAGTCTTAGCAATTGCAAGAAAATCAAATTCCTTCTGTTTTCCTCAGAAGATGATGGAATAAATGGAAAACTCCCATTTGCTTCCTCTGCAGCTTTGTTAAAGAAGTTGTTCAAAGGAATTGCTTTCCTTTAAGAAATCTCCATTAAAGGTTGTTCATGCCATTTAGACAAAAGCTGATTGCTTGGAAACCCCAAAGCCGCCTCGGACATTCTCACAAGCTTTCAGCAGAATTTCATGATAAAGAACAGAGTAAAACAAGACACATGGTAAGAGTAAACACATGAAGAGACATCACCTTTCAGAGGCATGGCTTATTTAGAAGCAAATGTGCTTTTATACTTTTGCAGCCTGCTGTGGAATAGAGATGGAAAGTTGTACCCATAAATACCAGGACATCTCTTGTACCAAGTCCAAACCAAATTGTTTGACAGGATTCATTTCTTTACACAGATTTAATTAACTCTTCATACACACAAAAAAACCCCAACAAATGGTCTGGTAACACTTTATAGACTAACGAAATGTGTAGATGGTATCATGAGCTTTCATGGGCACAGCCCACTTCTTCAGATGACCGGAATTATGAGTTGGGGATATGAAAACTCCCTTCCCCTCTCCTATTTATTTTGAGTTTTCATATCCCCAACTCATAACTCTGGTCATCTGAAGAAGTGGGCTGTACCCACGAAAGCTCATGATACCATCTACATGTTTCGTTAGTCTGTTACAGAAAAAAACAACAAATGGTCTGGTAGCACTTTATAGACTAACCTGACTACCCCCTGAAGTTTCTTCACACATGCAGTTTATTATCTGCTAATGTGACGTTTGAAGCTATAGTCAACTTGTTGGCTTTGACATTTGAACAAAAAAAAAGAAGTTCAAAATGGAGACCTGATGGTAATAGTATTCTTCATGTCCCTCGTCTGCTCCGACTTGGTTTGAGCAAGCAAACTTAACCTCTTTGAACCACAGTTTATGCATTTGAAAAATGTATAATGAGACTACCTTCCAGGGGAGTGCTCTGAGAATGCATTAATGCTGCTTTGTTGTCTTCAGAGTGACACATTCTACATATGTACTGTTTTTAATAATAAAATTTCATGTTGTGATGGGAACTTAGAGGTGGGGAAGAAATTTGTGATCTGCACCAGAGCGTTCAATGTGCATGTGTGTAGTATGTAAATCAAGAGTGGGGAACCTGGGGCCGGATGCGACCCCTGGATCAGACTCCCAAGGCTTAGGGCTCCCCCAACAGTGGGGAGCCCATGCTGACACTCCAGCCCCCTGCCTTCCCGCAGACCCCGGCCCCTGACTGACTTTTTTCCCCAAGCCAAAAAAAGTTCCCCACCCCTAATGTAAATACTCCAAGCATTGAATGTTTGCCATTCAAATATATAGTAAGATGCAGAAGAGAGTGGGCATGCTACTGAGAGAGTCTATAGTCTGCTCTGATTTGACAAAGCCCTATCATACAGTAATAGGGACTTTTCTCCCTAGAATCTGCTGCTGAGAGATGAGCACCCTTTGATCAGAGAATTCTGATTAGCAAGCACAGTGGTGAAAAACAAGTTAGCCATCTGGCCCATCCTGTTCTCATAGCTGTAAGTTAAGAGGAGGGCTCGTGAGAAGTTGTGGGTATTGTTTTCTGTTTGTTTAGCCTTGTTACCTGTTGGTAAGCCAGTGGAGGTTCACCCTTCTACCTTCCATCACCAGGGGTTTTTGAGTACATATTTCTTGCATGTTTTGTCAATTGGCACACATCAAAGCAGCTGTCCCCAGAAAAACGAGAGAGATAGTAAATAACAATTGTTTCAAATTAGGTTCTAATTGGATACAGATGCTGCCTGTGTGCGCTAGAATTTCTTTTGAAATGGCAGATGGTCTCTTAGTTTTGGGGCATGGAGGGTTTTTTCCATCTCATTTTCTCTGCCATGCCATTTGCATGACACATTAAATTAGAGTTCGATGTAAATGGGAAAGTAACACCCTGTGTAGACCTGTCTAATCTATGAAAACACTGCTTCCATGGTGGCATTGTTGGAGCAAATTCTCAAGGTGACACATTGCTTAGACACACGAATCTCCATGCTTTGCCTTCAGATCTAACAGAGCCTTTGGGAGCCAGTAGCTCTGAAATATTTCAGGATGAAAAGGGTCTTTCAGACCTTCCCTGAAATAAAAAAAAATGATTAAATGTAGGTAGCCAAGATTATATTATGACTTTATATGGAGTTGACACGTACTGTCCTGTTCAAAATGCAGATAATTTCCCCTGCTTGTTCAACTCAGTAAACTGCAAAATCTGTCTTCTCCCACTACTGCCTACACTCTTACTATTCTTTAATGGGACTGGAGAGAATCTCAGCAGATCAGTGGGAAATCAATCGAAGGCCTGTCTTTAGAAGATGTGCTGTGCAGTGTTGTGTGTCCTTTAGAACCGAGAGAATGGCATACAACTCTCCGGAGGAAATCCCATTTTTGGTGCTCTTTTTTTTTTCAAGGTACTTGGTGTGATTCCCCTCTGCCTCCCACTCCCCAGGCATTGTGTGTCACCCACTCCCACTGAAGTCAACGGGAGCTCTAGGTTCTCAAACCATGAGAAATTAAGATCTCTCTTAATTATGTTTAGCCCTATTGGGTGTGTTTTTTTTTTTTTTTTTTAATTATTTGTCTGCAGGGTTGTAGCCTGGTTGGTCCCAGGATCTTAGCGAGACAAGGCAACATCCTGCATTGAACCAGCATCCGTTGGTGAGAGAGGCAAACTTCTGAGTTTATACAGAGCTGCTCTTCAGGTCAGGTCATAGGTGCTAGAGCTGCCCCACTCCCCCCTTTGCCCTCTAGCTTGAAGCTATTTCCATTATATATAGGATTTACAGTTTGGTTCCATGGTTCACAGCACTCCCACTATACAAATTGTTCTAGCACTTTGGGGCATGGTGTTTTTATGACATTTTTGACCCCAGAGCTCATGAGCAAGAAGTGAAATGAGTGAGGCTGTTCATTTCTTACCCCTGTCATCTTGCTGAGTGCAGAAGTTGGACTACTTTTGTCAGATGGCTTGGGTTTGGTGGTTTCTTCAGATGTCTCTCTAGTCCCTAAATATAGTGCACAGAATTCAGTCTCTTCCTATCCACAGAACGTAAAAGGATTGAGCATACATGATGAATACCCCTCAATCAGAGATGCTGAAGACTATAAAAATCACAACACACTAATGAACATTTTTTTAAAGCACTTTTAAAACTAAGGTCCTGTAGACTCAGTAAATTCAGAAACTGATAGTATATACAGTAGACTTCTGATAATCCGGCACCTTTGGGACCTAGGGGGTGCCGGATTATCGGATATGCCAGAGTATCAGGAGGTACTCCGGCGGGGGGCTGTGACGAGTCTGCCAGGACCCGCACTGCAACCGGCGGGGGGGAGGGAAGGGTCGGCGGGAACGGCGCAGCGAAGGGGCAAACCCTCCGCCGTTTTGCAGGGAGGCGGGGGAAGCCCTGCGTAGCTGCTGGTGACAGGCCAGCTGGGGCTGCAAGAGGCAGCAGCGGACTTGGGGAAGCGGCGGGGCAGAGCAGCTGGGGTGCTGCCGGGTTGGTCCCGCAGCGCCGCCCCTCACCTGAGCGGCGCTGCAGGACCAACCCAGCAGCACCCCAGCTGTTCTGCCTTGCGGCTTCCCCAAGTCCGCCGCTGCTGAAACTGGGCTGCTGCTGGGTTGGTCCCGCAGCACCGCCCCTCGCTGCACTCCCTCTCCTCCGCTGCCGCTTGCAGCCCCAGCTGGCTTGTAGCAGGCAGCTGCGCGGGGCTTCCCCCGCCTCCCTGCAAAATGGTGGAGGGTTCGCCCCTTGCCGCGCCATTTCCTGCCGCCCCCGCCCCCCAGCTGGATGCAGTGCGGGTCCCGGCAGACCCGTCACAGGGATATAATCCCCTTCCCTTTCCCTCGTGAGCGCACGTGGGGCTCACAGGAGGTCCAGTTGTCCGGCTGGCTGGAGCACTTCCGGGTTCCAGTTGGTGCCGGACTATCAGGAGTGCCGGACCACTGGATGCCGGACAATTGGAGTTTTACTGTACCCGGGTTTCGCAAATGCCTGTTAAATGGTTTCATTATTACTTGAAGAGTTCTTTCACTGTTTCAATGTCTGCTAATAGATCTGGCAGGCTTTTTCACTTTTAAATTAACTAGCTCCTCTCCAGAGGAAGCAGAGCCACAGATTGGGATAGGAAGAGGCAGATGGGTGGATTTAAGACCCAGTGGTGCCCCAAATATTTTGGTGCCCTACACAGCTGCATATTCTGTGTATGGGTAAGGACCACCCTGCACGCCCTTCTTTGTATCAATGTGGAGATCTATCTTCAGCCCACGCTGATCACAGCTGTGTCATTGTGGCAGAATGGAATACATTTCTGATGGTAGTAAGCTTTCATTCCCTGGGAATTTTGGGAAATGTGAGTGGGGAAAATGGTCAGACAGAATGTTTAAGTATTCTTCATCTTTATTCAGCACAGCACACACCACAAACTTCATGCTTTGTTTCATTTCATTCCCACTAGAAAACCTGGCTATCCAGAAAAACTTAAATCAGTTGTGGAAAAACCCAGTGAAGTTGATGTTCTGTCTCTCATGTTATCTGGTACTTAAAGCTGGAATTTCCATGCTGTGGGAAAGGCTGGTATTTCTTTGTTTTTGTTCCAAGTTAGGGTGAAACCTGGCCTACAGTGAAAAGTGACAGTTTGATCTGGAATTGTTGAAAAGAAAAACTTTTCATTTTCTGTTGAGAATGAACAATTTCAAGATTTGAACTTGTCATTGATTTGAAGTGAACTTTTTCTATTGAATTGCTGTTTCAACATAAAATGACAAAATGTCAATTCACAGCTACAAGTTTGGTTTCAAATCGGTATTTCAGTGTTGCTTCAGAACATCAAAAGACTTTGTCAAAAATGACCTTTTTGGTTTTGAAAAAAAAAATTCTGATGCGGGGGAGGAATTCCCGTCAGAAAATTTCGACCAACAAGCTTGAGTGGTAATCATGAAACCTTGCTAAAGACATTGAGGTACAACTCAACTCCACAGTTATAATGGATAAGCATATCAAGTGAACAGTCAGTATCATGATAAAAGGCTGACTGGAGAGGGGCAAAAATCACTATAGTAATAATTCAACACAGGCAGGATTCAGAAGGGATGATATGATTTTGGTATGAAATGCCCTGTTTCAGTGATATTTGGCGAACACGGAGAAACCACTCCACTCTGGCGATTATCCCAGAGTGTTTTGGAATTTTGCAGATTGCCTGCATTTTTCAAACTGTCTCATTTTCCATAGGAGAGACTTCTCCCAAGCAAGCAGTAAAACCGTGAGATGAACAAATAGCTTCTTTGCAGCAAGCAGTGTAAGCCTCCTGCTGTTAAAACTTCTGATTCTAGCAGTCACTTGCATGCTCTATGCATAGGCATCATTCATCCATCCAAAATGCTGCTATTTTGAGCCAGCAGCAGACACACGGGTGTTTGACAAAAAGGAAGGAAGCAATTAATATGAATACCTAGCACTAAAAGAGGACTTGTCATTTTCAAAGTGGTTTGCAAACTCATCCCCGCAAACACTCCAAAGAGGTGGGTGGAGAAATAATGAACATAAGAACAGCCATACTGGGCCAGACCAACGGTCCATCCAGCCCAGTATCCTGTCTGCTGACAGCGGCCAATACCAGATGCCCCATAGGGAGAGAACATAACAGGTAATCCTCACGTGATCCCTCCCCTGTCACCCACTTCCAGAGAAACAGGGGCTAGGGACACCATTCCTACCCATCCTGGCTAATAGCCATTGATGGACTTAACCTCCATGAATCTATCTAGCACTTTTTTGAACGCTGTTAAAGTCCTAGCCTTCACCATATCCTCTGGCAAGGAGTTCCACAGGTTGACTGTGCTCTGAGTGAAGAAAAACTTCCTTGATTTTATAGACCTCTATCATATCCCCCCTTAGTCTCCTCTTTTCTAAGCTGAAAAGTCCCAGTCTTTTTAATCTTCACATGGCACCCGTTCCAAACCCCTAATGATTTTTGTTGCCCTTTTCTGAACCTTTTATAATGCCAATATATCTTTTTTGAGATGAGGCGACCGCATCTGTACGCAGTATTCAAGATGTGGGCGTACCATGGTTTTATATAGAGGCAATAAGATATTCTCTGTCTTACTTTCTATCCGTTTTTTTAATGATTCCTAACATTCTATTTGCTTTTTTGACTGCCGCTGCACACTGAGTGGATGTTTTCAGAGAACTATCCAAGATCTCTCTCTTGAGTAGTTGTAGCTAAATTAGTCCCCATCATATTGTACATATAGTTGGGATTATTTTTTCCAATGTTCATTACTTTACATTTATCAGCATTGAATTTCATTTGCCATTTTGTTGCCTAGTCACTTAGTTTGGTGAGATCTTTTTGAAGCTCTTCACAGTCTGCTTTGTTCTTGATTGATAGAGAGTGAGACTGTCTGGCCTGTGTTCTGCCCAAGGAGCCATAGGAAGAGTCTGTCTCTGAGACATGGTTAAAATTTAGGATTTCCCAGTTCCTACTCCTGTAGTCAAGTCAGGGGACCAGGCAAGAATATGAAACCAAACAAGGCCTTTAGGTAGGAAATGTGGGGTTAGATTTAACAGAGAAAATTTCATGCATATCGGAAGGCAGGATTCATGCAATTTTTTGTCTCCCAAACACGTTTTGAAAGGCAAACTAATCCCAGGGCTAAGGGTTATTATGACTAATTAATTAATATTTGTAGGGTTTTTGAAGATGAAAAGTGCTATAAACACACTCTGGCCTGCAGTGGACATCTGTAGAGTAAGAAGCCAGTAACTATTAATCTGCTTACATTCCTCTTGTAGTTTCAACTGGATAAGTAAACCTTGCAAGGTCTCTTACAGAACTGGAAACCAGGAGTTCTAATCTTGGCTCTCGTAATAACTGTCTGTCTGACATCTCTACAGGTTCATCCATCACTGATTATATTAAATAGTTACGGGTAAGTGGCAAAAGGCTTACATTTAGGTTTCAGATTAGCACCCAAAATTTTACATTTGCATTTTTCTGAACTGTTCAGTCCATTGGAGTTGGCAAAACTGGCCTGGAAAACTATTACAAAGAGGCTTTTTACATGATTTTCCTTGCACTTCTGCAGCCATTCTGTATTATTTAATCACCTTTGCTTCCGGTGCCAAACAGAGGAATTGAAAGAACCCATGTACCTAGCTTTCAAATATGTAAAGGTTCAGGTGAAGAGCTGCTAGTCTAAGTCCTAGTTGATGGTGCTTTTGTGACTTTCGTTTGAACTAGTTCCTCTCCCCCCAAGTACTAACACTGAACCATTAAGTTTAACAATAAACTAAATGTGGGTGAAAACCATAGAGGCTCTTTTATCAGGGAATTTCCATTCTCTTTGGACATGCTAGAGGCACAGGGGCTTTGATGTTTTGGTGTGGGTTTTTTTTATCATTTGGTTCCCTCTCGGAAGTGAGAGGGCATTTATAGAGAAGAAATCAGAGTTGCTTAGACAGGTTGAATCTCTCTAGTCCAGCACTCTGATCCGGCAACATCTGTGGTCTGGCATGATTTTAGTTAGCCGGATGTCCACTTATCATGGGTGTGGCCAAGTGTCCCGCGGTCCCATAAAGGTTGTTTACAGCCACCAATCCTGGCTCTCCGTGTTCTGTGCTGTTGTTTACCTCTAATTTACCCCGCAATGTCTTTTAAGAGCCCAGTAAGCAGTGGACGTGTTGGTAATGCTGCTAGACAATATTGACCTCCTGTGGTCCATCAGATTCCCTGGTTTTGGCACCCTTAAGTCCTGAGGGTGCTGGACTAGGGAGGTACAATCTGTACTTGAATTGAGTGTATGTGTGTGCCTGAGTGCAGTGAGTTAGCAGCTGTTTTTGAAGTTTTCTGAGAGAAATTGAGAGAGAGTAGTGACATTACAGCCTGTCACTCTTAGTATGTCCCTTTGCCTCCAGGGGAGACATAGGAGGGGATGGGAAGATTCAAGTAAAGAAAAGACACCAAATCAACAGCTATCACTTCAGATTTTCTTTTCTCTGGGTAGTGTTCAGAGCAGAGAATCCACCCATAGGACCGGAGCAGGACAAGGGGGAATAGGCTGCACCGGATATTGTGTTGCATTTGATGATTTGTTTATTATCAAAGTACACATAGGCACCATATGCAGTGTTTAACATAACAAAGAATATCTTTCTGTATGGGCTGGGAAATGTCTCCAGTTGTAAGGGAAAGACTGGGGAAAAAACTTTGACTGGTGCTAAGTGGAACTGTTACTTCCCTCCCTCCTGGCAAGTGGTCTTGAATTGGATTTGAAAGATGAAAGCCAAGTGGAGATAACTGATGGGCAGGTTATATAATTAGTATTGTGGTCTAAGTTACAATTTTTCCTGACAAGGTTGACTGGGTGAATTTAAAATCATGTGGTGGTAAAATGTGACCTATTATGTAGATGTTAACTGTTAATGAGGTGCTTCCTGAATGGTGAAAGGCAAGAGAAAGGGGCTTAGTGAAGCAGAAATCTTTTCCTTTATGTGTTTCATACAAAGAACTTTTCTTTGCAAGTATTTCAGTGGCTATGAGCTAAATTTGTGCCTAGTTTTCTTTTGTTCGTGTTTCCATGAGATTCCTTTAAGTGACATCTCTGCCTTTCTACTATACGTAATGAGTTCAAGTCTCATTACTGGTACTTTTTGTAAAATTAAAATCTCATACTCCTAAATAGTCTCTTAAGGATTCTGTTAGTCTTTCCATCTGATGGCAGTCTACCCATTGTGTCTAAAAGTAATTTCCTTTGCCATTTTTGCTTGCTTTGATTCAGCCACTGGCATATTTACAATGGAAAAAAATGTAAAATTTAAATCCCCTAATTTGGAATATGTGCGATCTTTCCCTAAACTGCTTCCCAAATGGCTTCTTCCAGCTGTCCTTATAATGTTGATAATAGCGCTCCTCCAGTCAGACCACAGAAATCATATCAGGAGACTCATATGACCAACGAGAGCTCAGTAACACACATGAAGTTTTGAAAGACTGGGTAATGGTACAGGCCCTGATCTTGCAAATGCTCATTTGTGTATTAACTCATCAAGTTAATAAACAAATGAGCATGGACGGAATGCTGTGCTCTGTTACAGAGAGGGTCTCTCTGCCCATGGAGAATCATTGCTGGGGGGAGGGGGGAAGGGAGAGGAGGGCTTTGGTTCAAAAACAAACATCACAACAATCAATAATTTTTTAAAGGAGGGTTTTTTCCCCTACTCTCAGACATTCCACAAGCCAGAAAGAGGCTACATTGGTCAAGTAAATTATTCTCTGCAAATTAATTGCTCTGCTTTACTCTGAAAGAATTCAATTATTTGACTACGGGAGACTAAATTCTAGTACAGGATGCCACAACCGCAAATAACCTGTTCCTACATGTATATAATGTCAGATTAAAATTAGTTCAACACCCTTGTGTGATGCATTACAATCCACCCTCAGTCTAAGCACAGCAAGTGATTGATTCTGTATAGAAACTGTATTTACAGTTGAATAATTAAAAGATAGAGTGGCCATCTCTTGTCAGTCTGATCACTTACATTCTTGTTGACATTTCATTGATGTAAACAGCAGGGCAACCATTTGGGAGCTCATGGAAAACTATCTGTTGTCCTACTAAATGCAAGGTAATGATTTTAGCACGCTATCAGCTCTGTCAGATTTGTCAACTGTTCTTTGTTGACCCTGGTTTTTGTAATTGGTTAATCAAGAAATCAATTACCAAGCAAAACAAATACTTCAATTTGGAAAGGATTAGACATGATGATAAAGTTTGGGGATGTGTCACAAAACTGAAAACAGCTGTCATACCTCAGCCTATGCTGATAAACCAGCACTTCTTAATCACTGCAGCCCATGCAGTAGCAAAAAGCATTTGTAGTGTTCAATGACTTTGCTGGATGCTGCGCAAGTATCTTTTACAAATGCAAGTGTTTTTAAAGTGCTCAGTAAACTGTTAGCTTTAAGGATCATGCTACCTGCTACAGCTCAGGTTTAAAAAAATGTTCAGAAAGCAAAACTCAAATGAAGTTCGATCTTTCCCTCCATGCAGCATGTTTAACCATTTCTGCTTTTTTTTTCTTGTTTTGTAAGCTCCTCAAGTTAATAATGAACAAATTCGTTTTTTCCAAGTAGGTTAATTTCCATTCCCATCTGCTCTTCCTAGTTGGGGCTGCCCTTGGGTGGTGCTTTCCACCTCAGTTGTATATTGGGTCAAAAGATTAAGAGAATTCTGTTCTATAATATGTCCCCTCTAAACAGGCTGAAGAGTGATGTGATTTATAGAGCATGTGTAAACCTTGTGTGGCGGGAATTCATAGATAGTCCTTTGTGGTGACTTGTAGTCAGTGGATTCATACTGCTAAGCCTTCCTGTCAGCTTGATTTGTAATGTGTACTGAACTCAAGTTAGAAATTACTTTCCAACCTGATTTTTTTTTTCCTCTTAACATTTACCCGAAGGTGCACATGTTGAAGAGATTCTGTATCTGATTGGACAGTGAAGGCATGTATGTGTCTTTTCCTACGGCAGAGAATAGGGTTGCCAGGTGTCCGGTATTGACCCAGACAGTCCGGTATTTTTGCCTCCTGTCTGGTTAAAAAAAAAAAAATCAGAAAATACCGGACACCTAAAATGTCCGGTATTTTAAAAATTTTTTCCCGGCCAGGAGGCGAAAATCTCGGTGCTTACCTGCTTCTGCAGGGGAGCTGTCCAGCTCGGAGAAGGGAGACAAGATGGCGGACAGCCGTCGACAGCCTGTTTGGGCCAAAAAGCCTCAAAAGCATTTCTTAAAAGGGCCACGCTGTTTTATTTATTTATTTATTTGGTTTTTTTTTTGCTTAACAACCCTCGGGGTCCTTTTTTTTTTTTTCCCCCCCCCCAACAACTTTGGTCTCGCCCTTTTTTTTTTCTCAATAGAATTTTTTCCCCTGTGGTTTTTTTTTGGGGGGGGGGCAGGGTGTTCGGTATTTTTGGTTAAACTATCTGGCAACCCTAGCAGAGAATTTAACACATAATCTGTTTACCAAAACCAAAAACAGACCAACAAAAGGCCCACCAACGCCATGATGGAAAAAATGGTTCCATATTTGCAGTTAAATAACAGGTAGGTTCCTTCTCCTCAGCTAATAACTTCCTGGGGCCTCTTGGTTTCCCAGAAGTTACTGTACAGATTTAGGTCTTGGTTTTGTTTTTGTGGTGCTTATGGCCTGGACCCAGGGTATCTAAAGCACCAGGATAAAGACCATGGTCAACAGCTCTGCTCCTCTGGCACCATATGAAGCTGCCTACCATAAGGATAAAACTCGTCTATATGGGATGTGGGATTTGTTGAAGGACAGTTCTGAGACACTGGAATGAACTGCCCCTGGAGCAGAGGACCACCTCAAACCTCCTCCTCATCTGTTCCAAGTACAAGGGGCATTTCTTTGACCTACCTTCTCCAACATAAAATACATAGCAACATGTATCTTCAAATCAAACAGACTCTACCAAAACAAGACACTCTTCTGCACGTGCTTCTCCCCATGGGGAGAACATGAGAGAACAAACACATGACAGATGCTAATCATGCAGCTGAATGCACTACCGGAAGGAGCTCAGATGCTACAGGGATGAGTGTGGTATAAACCTATACAGAACAGACCCTAGATTATGTGCATTAACCTGTACTGGCACTAATGCAGGCCTGCTGAGGGGGAGGGGGAGGCCAAGCAGGCACCTGCCCCAGGGCTCAGCAATTGAAAAGGGCCCCTTAAATCACCGCTGGAGCCCCAGGAGGCACACTCAAGGCATCTGTAAAGTCTGGCTGGGGGAGAGGAGGGAGGCTGCCTGAACCCCAGCCCTTCCACCTGAGGCCCTGCCCCTTCTGGGCCCCTTGCCCAGGGGCCCAGCAATTCTGTCTCCCTCCCTGCACTAATGGGTGGAGGAGATGTGGTGATGGACAATAGTGAGTGCTCAATTGTGCGTGCGTGCGTGTGCGTGCGTGTGCGTGTGTGTGTGTGTGTGTGTGTGTGTGTGTGTCCATATATATATGGACTGGGGGGGAGGAGGACCACTGGGACAAGTGGTGCTCAGTCCTTGGTTTCTGACATCTATGCTGGGCTCTGCACTCAGCAGCTGAAATGCAATAGCCTATGCTTTGGTATACAGGTTGAACCTCTCTAATCCAGTACCCTTGGGACCTGACTGGTGCTGAACCAGAGAATTTGCCAGACCATGGGAGGTCAGTGTTGTCTCGCAGCATTACTAACACTTCCACTGCTTACTGGACTCTTAGAAGACATTTAGGGGTAATTTAGAGCTAAATAACAGCACAGAGCCAGGACTGGTAGCTGTAAACAAACTTTATGGGACTGAGGGAAACTTGGCCACATCCACGATAAGTGGACGTCTGGCTAACTAAAATCATGCTGGACCACGGATGTTGCCAGACTACGGAGGTTGCCAGACTAGAGAGGTTCAACCTCTACTATCAACAGGCAAATCTGGTTTTGGAGGTGACATTTTACTAGTACACATGGGCAAGATTGAGAAGAAATCGTGTGCTTTCCTGTTTCGAATCTAAAAAATAAAATGCAAAACCCGTGTCGCCGTTTTTCAATCTTGCACAACAAGTCCCAGTCCTGCAACATTCCTGGGTCAGAATACTGCTCTAAGGCACTCTTCCTGTTGCTCAGTGAGTGATGCCACCAGTCCTATTTTACAGAAAGAAAAGGGATATCCGCTGCAAATGCTGAGAGTTCAGCTGTGTAAGGATGACTAATGTATATTATTTACTCCCCATCTGTCCTGGGGAAATACTGCTCTGTGCATTTTCATTACTCTGATTTGAAGGTTACTTGTCTCTTTTTGTTGTTGTTGCTGCTGCAAACTGGTGCAATTTTAACCCCCTCCCCCACTTCCTTGTTTAGATTTTCAGGTCAAATGTTAATGACAGAGATAGTAGTGTATCCCTCCTTTTAAAAAAATTCTTCTAGAAAACATAAGGGCCTTGTTTTCAGCCTTGTTTTCAGAAGTGCTGAGTGGTGGCACTGGAATTATTTTAGGGTGCTGAGCTGTGCCCCCTCTTATGCCTGTTTGACTCATGGCCTCAGGCGGGGGTCACATGTAGGGTTGCCAGGTCTCCTGGACTGGACTCCATTTGTGGTAAGGGCATCCTGTCTGGGGGAGTTGGCAACCCTAGCCACAGGTGAAGTGGTTGCAAAATCCTGAGCTGGCAGTGGGACCCCAAGTGGCAACGGAACCCACAAAGCCAGTGGCCTCAACCTGGGGGACAACGGGCTGCAGAGCCCATGGGGATGGTAGGCAGTCAGTCCCCAGAGATAGTGAGGCCAATAGGACCTGGAGGGGCTGCCCAGAGGCCGAGACCCAAGACTAGGTGTCAGCAGTGGGGCTAGTCCTATGGGTAGCCCTACGCATGGGGAAACCAATATATGGAGATATACCTATCTCATAGAACTGGAAGGGACCTTGAGAGGTCATTGAGTCCTCTGCCCTCATGGCAGGACCAAGTACCATCCCTGACAGATTTGCCCTTAAATGGCCCCCGAACGCACAAATCTGGGTTTAGCAGGCCAATGCTCAAACCACTGAGCTATCCCTCTCTCTCCAGGTGTCGCAGCACCTGTAATTCCTGTGCCTATGGTGCTGAGCACCCATATGAAGTGAATGGCAGCTGTGGATGTTCAGAACCTCTGAAAACCAGGCCCAGAGTGTCTACAAAACACTTCCTTAGGGATCTCTGTAGCCAAAGCACCAGAATCTTGGTAGAGCTGCCTCCAATGTTCCATTCAAACCACAAACGCTCTTAAGCCCAGCTCTGGTTAAAGTCTGGCACATCCGTGAACAGTCTGACTATGAACCATGGCGTTAGGCTCACCTGAGAATGGACGGATGTTTTTTCCAAGCTGGGTGCTGTGTTTTTGAGTCCTGCATCTTCAATTCGGCGCTGTGCTTGATTCAGTTCATGTCCGCTGTTAATCAGAATTGTGTTTCAGCTTTCTCGTGACATGTAGGAAAGACGTGGTAGTGCAGAAACGTGCTTCAGCTGTTGCTGCTTGAGTGCACGTGTGTGGCAATATGATATCTAAGGGTATGTCTACACTTGCAGCCTATTTCGGAATAGGGCTGCAAATGTAGGCATTCGGAATTGCAAATCAAGCCTGGGATTTAAATATCCCGCGCTTGATTTGCATCTTCCTGGCCAGGCGCCATTTTTTAAATTTACAAGCCCGGAATAACTGCCCGTGTCTATGCGCAGCAGTGAAACAGGTGTTCAAAATAAAGCCCTATTTCGAACTACCTGTTATTCCTCCTGCAATGAGGTTTATTTTTTCTAGTCCCCCCCTCCTCCCCGCCCCTTGTTACTGCTCTTGTCTGCATCTCTGCAAGAAGAGCACCAGGTAACTGAGCGTCCTTCTTCACAAATGGAGCCAGCTGCCTAGACCCACTCATTGTCTTGCCAGGATGTCAGCTGGCCTGCTGCTGCAAGCAATTGCTTTTTTCTCCTCTGCAATGCCTGCTGGGGTTGCCAATTCTACCCTAAGGCAAGAGCCAGAGTTGGGGGGAAGAGGTTGTCCTTTATCCTGCTCCTTTTCTGAAAAACCGATCGTTGCATTTCGGTGAGTGGATGCAAAGTATTTTTATCTGCTCTAACCTAACTTATGGGTTTCCTATATGACCCATCACTTTCACATCCAGGCACTTCCCAGAAATCTGCGTGGTGTGCTCAGTCTCCCCTCCCTGCCTGAGGAGGCTCTGCTTGGGGAATATTTTTTTTTTCCCCAGCTCTCTTGAGCCAGCTATCTTCAAGATCAGGGCAGGAAATGAAGCAGGGTTGAAAGGTCAGTAGCATATACAGGCCGCTAAGGATAGCCTGCTGAAAACCACATGGCAGTCTTCTCAGCTGTCCCACAAAAGCAGAGTTTTGCTGCTGGCCTGGCCAAAAATTTGTGTAAAAAGATATAATAATGCCAGGAATAATAATCCTGGCAAGGATGCCATTTAATGTTCACTGTGTCAGAGGTCAAAGTACAATAACATGAACGTCGAGGGTAGCAAACGGGAATGAGACGAGAGGAGAAGATACTTTAATGACCAATAATCAAAGTTGGGGGCACAAGGTTTACTTTTATAGCTGCATGGCCCTGTCAGTGCCATAAACACTCAGTCCATTTACACTGGGAGAAAAAAAGCAAGAGAAGTCCCAGAAACGGAGTCTAAAACTAGGCAAGAAGCCCTGTTCTGGCTTATCTGTAGCACTGATCTGTCAGAAACAATTCTGGGGAAATGTATGCTATCAGACGGGTAAGTGGAAAGAATTAGGTAGCGAACTAGATCCACATTTGATGGGGTTTGTAAGCAGTTTTTTCCAACAGATTCCCCACCATTCATGGAGAAATGCTTGGATGAGGAGCTGTTCACTGAACTTTCGTGAGCATTTCTCTGTTTCAGCTTTATTTTAAATTAAGGCTAGACCAGAATGAGATGTTGTGCAGAGTCATTTGGGTTCGAAGTGAATGAAGTATAAATCTTCTTTCGCTTGGCCATGGGATTCTGCAAGGAGCTGGAAGTAGAAAAACACCCATCATAGTTTATAGGGTAGCCAGCAACCACTATTCCTCCTTGTCTCTGAAATGGGCCATGCTTTGTGGACCTGCAGACCAGACTACTTACTACCTCTGCTGTGGGCAGCTTCTGCAGACAGGAGTTAGAGTATGCTTGTCTCAGCAGCCCCTGCATGGGTAATGAGCTCATTTGGGCTGACAGCAGGGAATGGACACAGGAGTGTTCAGTGATTTCAGTGTTGCAGCTGGCTACAGAAACTTTTTTGGGGGGGGGGGGATGTCACATCTGTCTCTGCTCATTCTGATCATGTCCATCTAAGCTGAGCTTCAATGATTGTTGGCTCCATGCTGATTGTTTTCACCTTTCAGGGATGTTTGAGTGTGATTCTTCAGAACAGACGAGAGAGGGCGCACATGATAGTTCAAGGGGATGAATAAACCAGCCCCTAGAGGGAAACTAAGTCCCAAATGCTATGTCTACCAGACTTCAAGGTCCACTCCTTTCACCCTTAATGTAACACTTTCCCTTAAGTCTCAGAGGGTTAGCAGTGTTACTCTGCAAAAACAATGAGGAGTCCTCTGGCTAACAGATTTATTAGGGCATAAGCTTTTGTGGGTAAAACCCATTTCATCAGATGAATTGGAGTGGAAGTTACAGAAGCAAGATCATATGAACCTATGGGAAGGAGGTCCTTGAAGAATTCCACCAGGATTTCAACCATTTCCACCCCACTATCAACCTCAGCCTGGAACAATCCACACATAAACATAACCCTATACCGGAAATATACTGACCAGTAATATAACCTACATGCCTCTAGCTTCCATCCAGGGCACATTACGGAATCCATTGTCTACAGCCAAGCCCTAAGTTACATACGTATCTGCTCCAATCTCCCAGACAGAGACAAACACCTACAGGATTTTTATCAAGCATTCTAAAAATTTAAATACCCACCTGAGGAAGTGAAGAAACAGATTGACAAAGCCAGATGAATACCCAGAAGTCACCAGCTTTAGGAGAGGCCCAACAGAACACCACTGGTCATCACTTAAAGCCCCCAAATAAAACCCCTCCAGTGCATCATTGACAATGTGCAACCAATCCTGGAAAATGATCCCTCACTCTCATAGTCCTTGGGAAACGGGCCAGTTCTCAACCAAACTTAGGCAAATATTTACCAGCAGCCACACAATGCACCACAGAAACACTTACCCAGGAACCTATCCCCACAAAAAACACCATTGTGAACTCTATCCACATATCTATACAAGCAAAACCATCACAGGACCTAGCCACAGAAGGCACACCATCAGGAGCTCATCTAACTTGCACATCCACTAACATGAGATATGCCATCAAGTGCTAGCAGTGCTTCATGCCATGTATAGTGGCCAAACCAGACGGTCTCTGCGATCATGGATGAATGGACACAAATCAGACATCAGGACTGATAATATACACAAATCTATAGAGGAACACTTTAACCTTCCTGGACATTCAGTAATGGATTTGAAAGCAGCCATCCTTCTATAAATGAATTTTAAAAACCGGTTACAAAGGGAGATAGCTGAACTGGAATTCATTTGCAAATTCAACACTATCAATTTAAGATTGAATAAGGTTTTCAACTGGTTAACACATTACAAAGGCAGTTTCCCCTTTCTGGATATTCACATCTCCACACCAAATGCTGTGAATGAGTCACTTCCACTCTGACTTGATTAGCTTAATTAACACAAGCAACTTCTTTCTCCTATATGCTCCTGATTCCGTAACTTCCACTCCAGTTAATCTGATGAAGTGGGTTTTACCCATAAAAGCTTATGCCCTAGTAAATCTGTTAGTCTATAAGGTGCCATAGGACTCCTCATTACTTTCCTTTAATTTTGGGACTGTAAAGAATAAATTATGTCACTACTCTTCCTCCTACTGCCCTCCTTCCTCCTGTGCTTCTTTCTCTTACTGCTTCATCTGCCTTTGAAACCCTCTGAATCCATGGGGTAGGAAGAGGAGGCAGGGTTTTGCTCATCAGAGGAACTTTCTAGAGTACCTTTCACACTATGTGGAGGAGTTTTCTTCTTCCATATGACTTAAAATACCAATGTTAGTTGATTGACTGTGTATAGACTGCTCTTCAGTTGATTGCTTCATGTGATGCAACGTGCATGGCAGAGATATCACCAAGATAGATGATTTGGGACATTGATATAGCGTTCCAAACTTTTAAGTCTGTTTTCACAGTTACAAATCAGTCCCCATTTATGGTGAAGTCAGGCTGATTTGCTATGATGTGCGGATGCAACTCATAGTGGACTATATTTTCCGTGGGAGTGAAAAGCCACTGTGTTCTTTGGTTAGATCCTTGATGAGGTGTTTATTTGGGATAATAACATCCTTCCACTTTGCTCACTATTGATCTTCAGGGAAAACCTCGGAGTCTTTTAGTTCTTGGGTTGCAAGCCAAAAGAGTTTTCTTGATTTGAGTTGGAATCGTGGTATTTAGGTCTCCACTTATTTGGAATATCCTTGTTCCCTCAAATATAATGATACTCTTGAAGAAATCTCCTGTTGGGATAAATTTGGGGTTACTGGAGATGTGCCAGTGTGAGAAGCCATGGTTGTAGCACTGATTTTTCTATGCCCATAGTAATCTGAATAGCAGTGGTAAGTTGAGAATTGAAAAGTGGCATGTAGAAGTCATTTGTCTAGATGGGTGAGCATGCAGTACTATTCTGCGCTAGAGTAGACAAGGTCCTGAGAAGAGGTTCATAGAGTTGTTGCATCGGGTCTCCAGAATATTCTGCCAGTTTATGGACCAGATTTACATGAATCTTTCTTTCCTTGTGAATCTTTTTGAGGTCCTGGTGGCAAGTAAGTCTATGGTGTGCTCTAATGTCACACCAAGGTATTTTGGGGTCAGATCATGTTTTATCTGCTAGCCGCCTTGCCCCCATGTGGAGTAGGTGTGTTAACACACATCGAGGTGTGGATGAGCAGGTCAAACTACTGTGAATTTTGTGCCTTGCTGCAGTTGATGAGGTGACGGTGTACTTGAGGTCATGGAGAGGAAAGAGACTGCAGCTTTTAAAACCTTAAGCTAATGAGGGGCATGATATTTACAGCTCAACCTGGTGTCTAGGGTTGCTGGCTGCCTTTGCACTGTCAACCTGAATTTGTATCACAGTGCAGTCACAGCTGAAATATCTGGGCACATCATGTAACATGCTCGATGAAGCTCCCAGAAGAAACGTTTTTATAATTGGGTGTTAGGCAGATGCCAGACTGCTAGCTAAATTCATTGTTGTTATGGTCTGGGAAGAACAGAATTGCTGCATAATTGCCTTGTTCACATGATCTAGATGACTGTTTTGGGATCCATTTGCAGAGGAGAGCTAGTGTCCACGAATCTTCAGCTGCTGTGGAATTATTTTAAACCACTGGGGAGATTAGCTGTAACTAATGATGAAGGGTCTGATTTTGCCACTCTGATTCATAGAGAGCAGTTTCTTTCTTGGTGAGCAAATTTATTATGGGGAAAGCTGGTAGACTCAGGCCCATGGAGTGTTTTCTCTTTGCAAGGATGTTTCCTCTAAGTGATGATAAAACTACATTACCATATGGTTCATTATCCTGCCTGACCCCAAATGCAGTACAAACTCTATTACTCACTGTCAGACTGGCTTCCTGGAGAGAAGACCCCCATGTTGAAATCAACTTCATGGAGACTCTCTTATTTAAAGTAAGTTCTTAAAGAGGAAGAAGATATTTCTGTGGCTTCTCTGTGGTGGTTTGAAGTAATCACTTTGGTCGAATGTATCTTTCTCTTGAAATCTCTGACTCTTCTGTTTAAAAAAAAAAAAAAGTGTGTGTGTGTGGGGGGGGAGTTTGTTCTTCCTTGCCTTTCATTCCTTAATAGCACGTGTTTTTAAAAAGACATTGCAGGTGCTCAGAGCATTTGTCTATAACTAGGCTCTTCAGCACCTGAGGAGAGCAAGCAAGCATACATTCCCCCCCCTATGCTCCCTGGACAGCTGCCCTGCTCACCTCTCTGTTTAGACCAGGGCCATCACCAGAGTAAGTGTTGAACATTAAGCACACATCAGGGTCAGAATTACTAGGAAGGACTTTGGCCAGTTCTATCAGCTATCATACTCTTTTTTTTTCTCTAAGGGGATGTCTGTCCTGCCGTGAAAAACCCGTGGCTGGTGGCCAGTGCCAGCCAACTTGGGCTGTTTAATTGCAGTATAGACCATGAAGTTCATTCTGGAGCTGAAGCTCTAGGACCTGGTGAGGTTGGAGGGGAACGTCCACATTACAATTAAACAGGTTTTTAGTCTGAGCCAGCGAGCCTGAGAGCAGGTCTACACTACGAGGACAAGTCAATCTAAGCTACATAATTTGAGTTACATTAGTAGCATGACTCAAATCAGCGTAGCTTACATCTACTTACTGTGGGGTCCGGACTGCACGGGATCAACAGAATAAACTCTCCTGTCAATTCCCACTAGTCATCTTGTTCTGCTGGAGTACCAGAATCAATAGGAGAGGGATTGGCAGTTAATTTAGTGAGTCTTTACTAGACTCACTAAATTGATCACAGGTGGCTTGATTGCCCTGAGTCATCTGACATGGCCAGCAGTGGGCTTTTAATTGCAGAGTAGGCTACTCAAAGGAAAAGATTTTCATAGATAAAAATGGCATGTAAGCATCTAACTTCCATTGGTTTGATCTAGGGACATAAACGAATAACCAGTTAACCACTTACCTGGTAAGCTTCACCCTTACCTGGTTGGTTGCATGGTTAATATTTGTATATATTTTTTACATCCCTGTCTTTGTCTACATTTATATGTTTAAAGCACAGCCATGGCAGTTCTGCTGCGGTAGCGCTTTGAACAGAAAGTGTGGCCATGGCAGGAGTGCTGGGAAAGATGATTTCCCGGTGCTCTGTGTAAACCCCCTTCACGAGGGGAGTAGCTAACAGAGTAGCCTGGTTCACACTGTTGCTTTACAGCACCAGAACTTCCTGGGCTTTGGAGGAAGGGGGAGAGTTTCACACCCTGAGCCAGAAAGTTACAACGTTCTCAAGTGCCAGTGTATTGCATTGGGCCTTTGAGAGCATTCTCTGAATACACCCAAATATGCCTACTTTTGAGAACATCTTGACTTAATAAGTTTTGTGCAATTTGAAATTATGTAGGATATTTGTTTTTAACTTTGCTGCTTCAGACCTGAAAGGTTTGTTGCTTAGAAACACAATGGCTTAATAAATCCTTTGACTTGCTATCTTTTTATTACACGTTTGTCTGCATCTTAAGATTGGCAATAAATGTGAATAATTATTACAGACCACAGCTCCGGGGAAAACAAGAAATTACACTAATAATTAGCCTGTGTAATTGCACAAATAATTAGCACTGTTGTCACACTGTTATCTCTGTATCTTTCTGTGTCTCTTCAGCATCTAAGGAAGAGAGTTGTATCTTATGAAAGTAAGAATGTTAACTAGTGGTTATTTTACTAGTCAAGTAGTCAATGGAATTTCCGTTGACTTCTCAACTAGTCGATAGGAACTTCCACATTCCTCCTTTGAAATGTACAAGAGCCCCGCTGGCGCTCGTGTACATTTCAAAGGAGGAATGCGGAACTCCACATGCAGCCTAGAGCCAGTGAGAAGTCCCACTGGCTCCAGACTACATACGGAGTGCCAGCTTTGAAATGTACAAGAGTCCCCAGCTGATCCCAGGCTTTGCGCGTCATTTCCATAGAACCCAGGGTCAGCTGGGGACTCCCCAGCTGATCCCAGGTTCCATGGAGCCCAGGATCAGCTGGAGTCCCCAGCTGACCCTGGGCTCTGTGCAGCACTGTTCAAAGGATCAGCTGTGCGGTGCTGCTGCTTTGAAGTATCCACTCTCCCCTCCCCCCTTTTGCTGCCTCTGTCTGATAGAGGCAGCAAGGGGGGAGAATCGACTAATTGACTAGTCCTTAACGTCCTTACATGAAAGCTTACACTCCAATACCCTAATAAAAGTGTTGGTGTGTAAAATGCCTCCAGACCCCTTGCTGTTTTTGCTGAAACAGGCTTATATGGCTGCCTCTCTGAAACATGTCAGTAGTGTCTCTCATAGGGAAAACTAACAAGTTCTTGGGCTCATAGTGCCTTTCTTTCCTTTCATATCATCTCAGATCATTTCCCAGGAATGTACCTTTGGTCACATCCCCTTTTATTGGTGCTGGAGAGTTTTTGTTTTGTGTTTTGAGCTTGTCAGGCATCTTCTCTTCCTCTACCTGAAACAAGAATTCTCTAGCTTAGGAATATCCATGGCTCCGCCTAGCAGGAAATAAAATCGGGGGGGGGGGGGAGGGGAGGGCGGAATCCTCCTGTGCTCAAGAAATGTCATTTCTCATCCACAGTTTGGGTGCCGATAACCCTTCTCTAATTTGTCTTATTTTACTATGCAGTAAAATTACTAGTCACTTAACCAGGTAGTGGTCAGAGGCAATGGCAGAGGATGCTACTTCTATAACTGTGTATCACTGGTCAGTACCAAGAATAGCCTGGCCATTCACGGTGGAGCAGCAGAAGGTGCTCAACACTTTTGACTTTTTTGTTTTGTTTCCCCACCCTTCCCATCAAGTGATTTCAATGTAAAATCCCAGAGAAGACAAGACCCAGGTACTTGTAACTTCAGGGTAGCTAGTTCAGATCAATCCTGTGCCACCTGGGTAAAAATTGCTAGTTTGCTCATTCCCAGGAGACTGAAGCCTTCTGTGGAGCAACAAAATGGATCCACCATGGGCAGTATAAACTTGCCCTGTTTTCCCAAACGGTGATTTGAGATGGAAGATCCATGTCTAAGAGATCAGAGTCTAACTTTGCTTCTGTGGTTCCGCTGAAATTACCAACTGTAATACAAGTAGTAATAATAAAGGAGCCAAGTAGCACTGTTTCTATAGAGGCTGTTTTATGTGGCCCCCTTGTTCATTGGGAACTGCTCTGTTCTCACTTGCACGTGAGGCCAATGAAAGGCAATGAATGGAATGCTGGCTCCTTGGCCAGTTCCATGATGGGTTGAGTAGGATCTGGAGATGAAAGTTTCCATAGCCGTGTACTCTCTATCTTTGGATCTCCTACTTAAATTGTGTTGCTTTCTTTGCCAAACTTCGTTATTTCCAGCTCTCTTTCTTGTGTGTTTGCCAATATTGTGAATGGAGAGTCTTTTTTCCAATGACATCACTTTGTGTTCAATGGGCTTCGTGATCTAGGCAGGACACAGATTTGTACGTTCGCATATAACTGAACTACGTGGCTCATTTCTGTGCACGTTTTTTAAAAATGACACACGCTCCCTTTTCAGAGACACATTTATAAACACGGTCTCTTCATATGCCAGGGCTGCAACTTGTTGCCAAATAAGAAGAAAAAGCAAGGGGGCTGCTTCCTCAAAATGAATACATGTACTGAACATTTCTCTCACAGTTCTTCCCATTGGATGGAAAAGTGACCTGTTAAGCGGAGAATAAACATTCTGATTGATAGCCCCAGTGGCCTGCTGTCCTGGGCTCTTGTGCCAAAGCACCACAGTTGTTTCTGTCCTCTTTGAAAAGGCTGCGCTGTGCTAAAGAAATTCAGTATGGCAAACTTATGATTTTTCTGTTGGAGGCAGGATGTACAGATGCCTTCTTCAGATAAATAATATAGGGCCAGCTGTTGAGTCAAAGTGAGAGTCATTTGCACAACTGTGTATCTGTCATTGTTTCTTAATGGTATCAGCTTCAGATCTTCAACATTACCTTTGTTGTTAAAGCTGGTATCTTTTCTGGGATCATTGAAATTCATAGCTTAGGTGTGTGGGGTCATTCCTTTTGTGGGGGTGGAGGAAGAAGAGAAGATTTTTCATGTCACTACTTGTCTAAGTACAGTGAGACATCCTTATATTTAGCTAACCTCCTTATGCTGGACACCAGAGTTCCTATATTGTCTTCAGAAAACAAGTGAAGAAAATATTTTGTTTTAAGGACATGTAGAATAACTTCTGCTATAGTCCTGGCTGTGCATGGGCTCTTTGCTAGCACCCAAAAATGCCTGTGATTGATAGAGGCGTCCATTTAAAAATTTAGAGATGCAAGGAGTCGGGAGGATTATGCTTAAGTTCTGAATATGAAAATATTTTAATTTAGATTTAAAATATTTTCCCTTCCATGGCTCTTTGACTCTGCGCAAGGGCAGAATGCCGGGAAGAGGCTGTTAGTAACAGAGAGTTACAACTTTGCAGCTGTCATTCTCTAGCATCTTGACATGACAGTTTCACAACCCGAGATACAAATGGCAGATCAAAAAGGATGCTTACAGGAGGAATCCTCCCGTTGGAATCCTCACTGGCCTATCTTAACAAGAGGAGTAAATAATAACAACTCATTCTAATGGTGTTGTCCACCTGCAGCCCCATTAAGGTAGAGATATCGCACACGGCACTGTTTATAGACATAAACGTAGCACCGAATATTAATGCAGATAACGAAAAGGCTGCACTCCATGATTTATAGCATGGTGCACACGCCCGTGTAATAGTATCTCAGCGTGAGTACTGTGGTATGACAGTCTCTCAGGAAGTGTCTGTCTGAGAAACAGGTGGTCACATACGATTTGGAGCTCTAAATCTCTTGCATTGTACGTTTGTGTGGGCTGGAACTTAACGTTCAGCTGTTGGGCTTCTTTGATGATCATGTAAGGGCTTGTCTACATGGGATAATTGACCAGTATAGCTATAGTGGAATAATTGTACAGGTTGAACTTCTCCAGTCCGGCACCCTTAGATGCTGAACCAGAGAATTTGCCGAACCACGTGAGGTCAATATTGTCTGGCAGCATTACTAAGCATTTCCACAGCTTACTGGGCTCTTAGAAGACATTTAGGGGTAAACTAGAGCTAAATAACAGCACAGAACATTGAGAGCCAGGACTGGTGGCTGTAAACAAACTGTATGGGTTCGTGGGAAACTTGGCTACACCCAGTACTTTTTTTGTGATGGTACTATCCAGTATGCAGTACCGGCATCTCCAGTCAGAGCTTACCTGGAAAGAACGGAGCGTACCGGCACCTCTGTAATGAATGGCCGACAGTTGGCTGGGCCTTGTCTCTTAAAATGGCAATGCTGGCCCCATCGTCATGGGTTTTTTTTCTTCCTCAACATTTCCCCTGGAGTACCAGTACTTTTTTTTTTTTTTTTTAGTACAAAAAAACGCACTGGCTACACCCATAAGTAGGGTTACCAGGTAGCTTCAGAAAAAATACTAGACACACTTGATGGGGGGAGAGGGGGCAAGGGACTGGCTGGGAGACGAGTGGGGCTAGCTGGGAGGAGGAGGGGGAGATGAGAAGCAGGGCTGGCGGGGACAGTGGGGCTGGCCAAGGGAGATCGGGGGGGGGGCAGCTGGCGGGAAGCAAGGCTGGTCGGGGGGGTTTGGGGGCAGCGGGGCTGGCCAGGGGAGATCGGGGTGGGGGGGTGGCTGGCGGGAAGCAGGGCTGGCCGGGGGAGATTGGGAGGAGGAGAACCGGTTGGCAGGAAGCAGGGCTGGCCGGGAGGGGGTCAGGGGGAGCGGGGCTGTCTGGTGAGGGAGGGGAGAGAATCAGCCGGCGGGGAGCGGGACTGACCCGGGCACATGCAGATCCTAGGGTGCTGCCTGTCCTGTGCACGGTCCCAGCAAAGCACGAGAGAGTCCGGCTACAGCTCCACAACGCGCTTGAACAGCGCTCTGGAGCACGGAAAGGGCTTCTTCTCCTCCCCAAGGGGTCACTCCTACATCACACGCAACCAAAGTCTCCCAGCGCCAATCGCGCCCTGCCCCCCAGCCACTCCCCCCGCCCCCGCCAGGCTTCCGTCGGGTGCCCAGCTGGAAAACCAGAAAATACCGGAAATTGCACATATCGGGTATTTTCTGAATTTTTTTTTACCAGACAAAGCGCCCAAAAACCAGATTGTCCAGTTGAATACCGGACACCTGGCAATCCTACCCATAAGTGGACATCCAGCTAACTAAAATCATGATGGACCAGAGAGGTTCAACCTGAACCGCTTTAGCTGTGTCAATATAACTCCCCTATATGGGTCTCTCTTTTGGAATAAGCTACTATGGAATAATTCCTCTGTGATACTATACCACTCAATTACTCTGTTTAGCAAACTCTTAAGCAACAAATCCAAACAGGGAGATCTGAAATGGATGGCTCTGGTCAAATGGCCACTCTTAGGATTTAGCACAGCGTGAGGTACATTATTTAGTGGGCCTATTTTTAAAAATGGGCAACAGAGTTTACTGTTACTTGTAAACAAAAGTTCATTGGCATGTATAGCATTGCAAAATGCTAACACGTTTCCAGCCTAATGCACTTCAAAGGGGATAAGCCAAACAGATGCTTTAAAAGGACAGAAACAAACACACTGTGTGACCGGGATACTGTAAAAATTTTATTGCTTCTTGTTTCAGAAGATCTTCGTAACTCAATTGGGCTGTCCCAAAGAGAGCCCAATAAAAATTTTATAGAAATGTGTACTATCCTGTTCTCTCTCTACTAGTATTTCATGAGCAATGTAAACATGCAGTTTTACCAGTCTGAGGGAGGGTCTGAATATGCAAAAAGTGGGTGCATTATTAATGTGTGTTCCTTTTTTTTTTCTTTTCCTGGCATGTTTGTTTATCCACTTCGATTGCTTGGAATCTTCTGGATCCCTGATCCATTTAAATGAACTCACTACTTCCAGGTAAGATTTAGTATATATTGTGTATATGTACTACATATTTACCAATGCTTTTATACATCTTTGTAAAGAGAGAATATTTGACAGTGTGGCATAAAGATTTTGAGCCTGCCCTTCCTCAAAGATTAGCCACATGGAATGTATATGCAAATAACAGAAGTCAGTGAAACTACCTGAGTAGTACATCTGGGCCCGATAATGGAACCATTGCAAACTAATGCTGATTTTTGTTGAGATGTGAAGTTATGCATCAGTTACGTTTCCTCAGTAAGAATTAGCAAAAGCTTTAGACCACATTATTTATAGTTACTCTGAATAGGGCACGTGTAACAGAAGCAAATTTAGAAAAGTGGGTTTTTTTAAGAGAATTTTTCAACATCCATGTTTTGGAGACGCTCAGAAAAATAGAATCCAGAATCCCCGAGGACCACGTATCCAAATTGGGTAACTTAATTCTACTATGCAATTTGAAATCTTCCCCAAACAACCTAAGCTGTTGGTTTTATTTCAGCAAATGCTATGAGCCCCATTTGAAAGCTAGGACTCTCCCATTGCTTGTGTTGAGTTCGGTGCGACCTTTCAAAACTCTGACTGTGGCCAGGTCAATGTAATTGTGCAACAAGGTGTGACGAAGTTGCACATTCTGGGAGGGAAGATGAAAGCATTCCCTCGGCAGTTAGAAAAGAAGAGAGATTCAGAAGCTGCTCAGAATTTGTTCTGAGTAGATATGATCCCAGTAGAGGTGGATTCTAGCTAGTGTGCGGGTGAGGCAGAGGTGCAGAGCGAATGCAGTTGATCCCATTTCAATACTATTTTACATGTTATAGGGAAGAGGGAACAGTGCATAGATCAGAGGTCCCCAAACTGTGTGGTGCGCCCCCTCAGGGCGGCAGAGAGAAACATTGGGGTGGGGTCCCAGCAAAACCTGGACCAACCCCTTTGGGAGGTCGGGAGGGAGCATCATCTAGCCCCCTTTTGCTCCCAGCTCTGCTTCTCTCCTCAGCTGTGGTCCCCCCCTCCCAGCTCCACCCCTCAGTCATGGGCTCTGGTCAGAGCTCTGCTCACAGACCCTCCCCAAGCTGTGGCCCCAAATTCCATGCATGCCCTCCCCACCCTTTATCCAGATCTGCTTCCTCAGCCTCATCCCAAGCCATGCCCCCCCAGGACATACATGGGAATAAGTGACACTGAAAAGTTTGGGGGCCAATAGCGTAGATTTTTTTTTTGTAATTGTCTCTTCATTTCTGACCAATTTGAAACACGCAAATTCTTATTACTACTGTGAAATGTTCCACAAGCAAAAGGAAAGGTCTGTGTTATGAATATGCAGCAAGGCGGTAACTTTGATCATGGAACAGGGAGCTCTGAAAACACCTCTGGGGAATTCTGTTGTTGTTTGTACTTTTGGGGCGGCTACTGTGTGTTTACAGTATCTTTTCCTGACAATGCTGGTTCAATCAAATCTGCCCTCTGCAGATCCGTCGAGTTGAGCCCAAGACTCAGTGTATAACCTCCTCCCTTAGACAAACTTAAACAACAAATGGTCCTGTAGCACCTTAAAAGACTAACGAAAAAAATATAGATAGTATATAGTTGGCACACAACTCACTTCTTCAGATGAATGGAGCAAGAAGTGGGTTGTGTCTACGAAAGCTCATGATACCAACTATATTTTTTGTTAGTCTCTAAGCCTGGCCTACTATGCTGGGGAGTTGTTTTGAAATAACTGCCCTGGTTTCTAAATAACAACTGGAGCATCCACACTACCATGCCTGTTATTTTAAAATAACCGGCTGCTTATTTCAAAATAATAACTCCTGCTTTCCATGAGGAATAACACTTATTTTGAAATAGTGGTAGTGTGGATGCTCCACTGCTGCTATTTTGGAATAACTACTCCCCAGAGTCATCTGAAGAAGTGGGCTGTGCCCACGAAAGCTCATGATACCATCTACATATTTGGTTAGTCTTTAAAGTGTTACCAGACTATCTGTTGTTTAAGTTTATCCTGTATAGACTTTCAAAGTAATTAGTTCCCTGTGCTTCCTGGGGCTCTCAGTTGAGATAGTGCATCCACATTAGGGGAGCCTGCCTTGGACTAATTTTAGGCTTCCCTGTAGTGTGGACACGCTATTTCGAAAGTTATTTCAGGAATTATTATTTTGAAATAAGTTATTTTGAAATGATTTCCTAGTGTAGACATGCCCTATGGTGCTACAGGACCATTCATTGTTTTTAAAGTTGTTTTTAGTTAGACTGACAGGGCTACCCCTCGGAGACTCCTCCCCAGGGTAAAGCAGGCATCTGAGAAGCCACCTGTCCTATGCCATTTAGTCTCCACTACAACAGGACAAGCCTGCTCACTCAGCAGTGAGCTTTCCTCCACGTCAAAGCCAAGCATGGGTTGTACTAAAGAAAGTTGTTGTTTTTCTAAATTGAGGATGATAAAAATCTCGTAATTTATAGACAGTCTTAAACTTCCTGAATAAATCAGGAATTAGAACTCTTGTGGGTATGTTGTGGTTTAGCTTCTTTCTCGTGTTATCTCTCTGTGCAAAACTGTAAACAGTCAAATAGGAAAGACAAAGCCCTCTCTTCCCTAAGGGCTTATCTCTATTACGCTGGGGATAGATCGATCCACTGGCCGCCGATTTATTGTATCTGATTAGATGTGATAAATCAACCTCCAAGTGCTTTCCCATCGATGCCGGTACTCCACCAGGATGGGCCCAGTCGACAGGAGAGCAGCTCCCACCAGTTTTACCACACACAAGATGTGGTGGTAAGTACCTCGACTTCATCTGTGCTGTTTGTGTAGCTGAAGTGTTGTAGATTAGGTTGACGGTGGGGGTTAGTTTAAACAAGGCCTTAAAATCCAGAAACCTTTAATCTCTAGAGATCAGATGCCTGATTTTCACAACCATAGGATAAGAGTAACTCACATTGGCCTCCTTAGCAGCTAACCCTGCCCTGCCATGGGAAAAACTAGAATCAGAGTGCCAAGTCACTATCTTAAATTATCCTACTTAAGTGCCTAACTCTCACTGAATTGAATGGGTGTTAGGCTCTAATCATGCTAGGCACTTCTGTAAATAGCCTGGGTAAATCCAGCTTCTTGTGCCTGCTGCGAGAGGCAGCATAGCCAGCAGCCTGTGGTCAAGAAAGGGACCCTCAGGCTTTTGTTTCAAGTAGAGAGTTGGGCTTATTTAGAATCTCCCATTTAATCTCCACTGCAGTCACAAGAGCTGCCATCTGAAAATACTCCAATTTGACCGTACATTCTAGAACAAGGATTGCTTGTAATTAAAGTTAAGGAGGGCAGAGAGTTGAAAAAATTAATATTTACCCTTGTGTAACAGCCTGCATGTCAACAGCTGAATCTGAAGGTGCCTATAGTATTTTTTATAGTATTCCTGTTGGCGTTTGGCAACTGTTGCATTTGGAGCCATAGAATGGTTGTAGAATTGCAATGGGAGTAATATAGCTAAGACTTATGAATGGTCTGAGTGGTGGGTCAGCAGTGCAGGCAGCTGGACTTCAAGGTAGCCACTGGGCTCCCAGAGCAGAATCTTCACCTAGGAACATGATGAAGACCATTGTTTCGTGGTAGCTATTTCACTAGACATCAACTGCTCAGACAATAATGTAACTGTGTCTTTCCAATGAAACTCCAGAACTCAGATCCACTGTCTAGATTGAGTTATCCTTTATAAAATACATTTGGATTTTATGGACCCCACAAGGATAAGTACAATACAGTGAGAGTCTCCTCTTGACGTCAGTGCACCCTGGATAAAGGTCTAAAGTTGTGCATAGTTGTACCAAATCTATTTTTTCCCTCAGATGCTTATATCTTGGAAGGAAAAGATTTAATCCCTTAAACACTGGCAGCTGTATATAAGATTCCTCACTCTTCCTGAAACGATTGTTGGACAAAAGTTTGTTGAAGGGACATGGCCTGGATGGGAATTGATGCAGGTTTGCTGGGCAGATCAGTTTCTAGTAATGTGAGACTTCTATGTGATAGAATTAGACACAGAACCAGATTCTTCGCTATCCAAGTGCAGCTCTAGTGGCATATAGCTAGGGCCCTACCAAACTCCCAACCATGAAAATTGCATCACGGACCATGAAATCTGTTTTCCTCGCCCCTCCCCCCCCCATGCAATTTGGTTTTTTGTGTGCTTTTATTCTCTGGGAGACCAGTGTTTCTCAAATTGGGAGCCCTGACTAGAGATGAAAGGGACTAGTTGACTACCCCATATGCTTATCGGGTAGTCGAGTAGTGACTCAACTAGTCTGAGAGAGAGACAGCAAGGAGAGGGAGCTGGTGCTTAAAAGCTGGTTCCCTCCAGCACTCTCTCCACAGAGGCGTAGCCGGGGGAGCAGGCGTGAGCCGGGAATCAGCTGCTTTTTAAATGTATTAAGAGCCACCAGGGGGAAAACTGCAGAGCCGCAGTGGGGTTAGCTGCGGGGTTATTAGGCAGAGGGGTAGCGGTGGGAGGGGGGAACCAAGTGCGAGCCAGGAATTTCCGCTGAAGACATGCTTACTCAGCTAAGGGAAGTATGTAACCCATACACCACCTGGGTGTGATGTGCTGTCCCCTCTAGTGGCCCTTAGACCGAGAGAGAGAATGAGAGTGCTTTACAGCCATTTATCTAAGAGACAGCTGGCTTTTAGCTCAAGCTGTAGAGGCTCATGCACTGAGTTCAGGAGGTCCCAGGTTCGGTTCCTCCTGTCGGTGTTACACCAGCACTTGACTAGACTTTGGCATGGGTGTTTGTCTGGTGGGCATCGGCAGCAAAGCAAGGCCCTGCATGTCGCATGTCCCTTTGGAAGCCATATCCTACCAATGTAGATGAGAGCAGCCGATATGTGTGGAACCGGTCTTGGAATGCAGCCCTTTCTTCTCAGCAGATCTAAGCTTTTACTGAGTGCAGCTCAAAGCCTTCCCGTATAGCACAATACACCACTACAAAGGACCAGAGTTAAGGCAGAACAGGATTTCCTGACTGTGACCACCTTGCTGCATATACCATACATTTCTCCACAGTATTATTGCAATTACTTCAGAATACTCGCAGTGGGCCTGGTTCTGCTTTGGGTTGCTGGTATAAACTCAGAGTAACTAAATTAATTGAAGCAGCATTGCCCCAGATACAAACTGTCACCAGGAGCAGAATTCTCAACCAGAACTAGTTAAAGGCTCTTTCTTGTAGAGCTAGCCATAACAGTTTTACCATTTCAAAACCCTACTTTCGCTCTCCACCCGGAGCCATGTGTAAAGTGTATTCCACAGGAGAGATGGGAAAGAAATAGGAGTGTGTTACTAATAGGAAGACATGTGGCCCATACAATTTTAATATATTTTCATACTGGATTACTCTTGGGCTGTTTTTTTCCGGACGACTAATGATACAGTAGGATGTGCATGGACTCTGGTTGCCTCGGGCACCAACCATTGTTTCACTGCAGGATTTGATTTTACCATCACTGACTTGTGTCCTGCCATGTGCCAAATAATAACATTCGGTATTTGGAAGCTGTAATGCTCCCATGTGTAATGGTGCTGTGAGTGGTGATAGAAGAAGCTGGATTTCTTCATTGTCTGATCCTATTCATTATGTTTTTCATGAACTTCTTGGGAAACATTAGAGGAAGCTCATTAATTAAGGAAGAGGGGCTAATGCCATTTTAGTAAGTCATTTAAAGCAGTCTTATTGGGGGTTGTTTTAACTTACCCCATGCCATTAGTTTTACTTTTCTGAGAAAAATTGGGATTTGCATTATAGTAGTCCAAAAAACAATGAGTAGTCCTGTGGCACCTTAGGGTATGTCTACACTTGCAGCCTAATTCGAAATAGGGCTGCAAATGTAGGCATTCGAAATTGCAAATCAAGCCCGGGATTTAAATATCCCGCGCTTGATTTGCATGTTCCCGGTTGGGTGCCATTTTTTTTTTTAATTGACAAGCCCGGAATAACTGCCCGCGTCTACATGCGGCAGTGAAACGGGTGTTCGAAATAAAGCCCTATTTCGAACTACCTGTTATTCCTCCTGCAATGAGGTTTAACAGGTAGTTCGAAATAGGGCTTTATTTCCAACGCCCATTTCACTGCCGCGTGTAGATGCGGGCAGTTATTCCGGGCTTGTCAATTTCAAAAAAAAAAAAAAAAAAAAAATAGGTGCCTGGCCGGGAAGATGCAAATCAAGCGCGGGATATTTAAATCCCGGGCTTGATTTGCAATTTCGAATGCCTACATTTGCAGCCCTATTTCGAATTAGGCTGCAAGTGTAGACATACCCTTAGAGACTAACCAAAATATATAGAATTGTGAACTTTCATGGGCAAACCCACTTCATCAGGTGAACTGGAGTAGAAATAACAGAAAGCAAGATATATCTACATACACATAGACATAAAAAATAAAACTGCAGGAGTATGTGTCAATTGTAGGACCTATGTTAATGAGGACCACTCATTGTTTTTAAAGTTACAGACTAACACGGCTACCCCTCTGAGATTATATTACTCCAACATTGTTCTCCATCCTACTCCTGACTCCTCAAAATAGCTCTTAAATGGGGTTTAAGAAGCACTCAGGCATTGCTTTTTGTCTGCATAGAAGTGAATTTGAAATTAAGTTCTTGTTTAATTCTCCCTGACCATTTGATATTCTAGGGGAACAGGAGAAATTGCTACTCACTCAAGGTCATATTAAGGTGAAACATATATAGGCAAAAATTCACTTTTATTCTAGTTTATCTTCCTGCAACTGCTCTAAAAGTTGTAATTAAGTTTCTAATGTTGCATCCAAATTGTCAAAAGATAGCCAAAATGCCACCTGGATAAAATGTTCTGTAATGACTTAATTACTGGAGTGTATGTAGCCCTGCTGTCTGCAGGACAGGGGATAAGACCTGCTTAAATGTGTGTGATTATGGCTGGGTTTGGTCTACAAAGGATAAATTTAAAGGAAATTATTGTTCACTTTCCTATGTTCTAAAGACCCTACATTCTTTCCCTGATTCCGTGTGTATGTGCAAATGAGCTGCCAAGTGGGGGCACATTGTTCATAGGCACACATTGGTTACAGCTGTTTCTTGTGCCTCATCTTCCACTTTAATATTTCTGTTTCAGCATAACCAATAGTTGCAAGGAGCTTAGGGCTAGAATAAGAATCAGAGGGGACAGTGGACATCTAGCTTGTGTACTTTGAACAAGAAACAACCTCAAAGCCAGATGCTCTTGGTAGCCGTAGGCATACTTCAAACCGTCTGTTTCCAAACAATATTGAAGACTCTTTCTTAGCTACAAGGCAGGGCTTTGACTTCTGCTTGTATGCAGCAGGACAGCACTCTGCTTTCTTTTTTTTTTTTTTTTTTTTTTTTTTTGCTAGCAGCTACAATAAAAAAAGTGAACTTACTGTAACCCGTTACAGTGCCAGATTTATGCACAAGTTAAATAAGCTATAGTTTTGGGCCTCAGATTATGAGGGCCCTCTAAATACAAAAAAATTACTAATTTTTAGTTGCATCCTCGCCTCGGTACCAGTATATATGCAAATATAAAACTTTATTATTTCTATTTTCATTGTCCTTTGTGTTAGAATGATGCACATTTTTGTTGAGAATGCTGTGGAGCCTCTTAAACTTGTCATAGTTTAGGGCCTCCACATGTCTTAATCCAGCCCTGCCCATGCAGAGAGATCTTCCTGAGTCAGTGCAGTGTTTTGAACAATAGCTCTGAGAAGTGTAAACTGTCCCTGTTAATCTCAGGCGAGAGTGATGCCTAGTGATGATGAGTCAAATGCCAATGTTCACTTCATAATTAGACTGAGAGGCTAAATTCAAACTCATTATTTGCCTTGTAAATGGGTCACCAGATAGACTAAAATGGCCTGGATTAAAAATTGTACATGCAAGGGTATTAAATGCGATATTGAACATAGTTATTGGTCTTGTCCACATAAGCATTGTCATTCAAACAAATTAAAAACTTCACTCCTATGCTTGTTTGGTAGAACTAATGTTATTTTAGTACCTCTTGCTGGAGTAAAAACAAGTAGCCCTGTGGAGCCTTAGGCCATGTCTACACTAAGAAAGTATTTCAAAATTACTAAATTCGACTTAACTCCAGATTTAACATATTCGAACTAGTGTGTCCACACTGTGGAGAAGCCTTGAAATTAGTCCGAGGCTGACTCTGTATATGTGGAAGTGCTACTTCAGACTTAGATCCCCAGGAAGCACTGGGGAGTAATTAGCTCGAAATAGTGGCACTGAAGCATCCACACTACCGTTATTTTGAAATAACTATTTCGGAATTAACGTTACTCCTGATAAAAACCAGGAATACAGATTTCTAATTGCGTGGATCATTATTTCAAAATAATGGGCTTGGTAGTGTGGACACTCCGCTTATAAATTTGACCTTGGGAGAGTTATTTCGAAATAAAGTCCTAGAGTAGACCAGGGTTCAGAGACTAAGAAAAAAACCAAAAAACAAAAAACTTGTGTGTCATGAGTTTTCGTGGGCAAAACATACTACTTCAGATGAGATGATCTCGACGCTACTTGCTGGAGTTGTTCAGTGATATGCAAAATGCAGTGACTTTTTAAGAAAAAATGTTTGTAACATCAGCATGGCTACGTCTAGACTGGCATGATTTTCCGCAAATGCTTTTAATGGAAAAGTTTTTCCGTTAAAAGCATTTGCGGAAAAGAGCATCTAGTTTGGCACGGTCGCTTTTCCGCAAAAGCACTTTTTGCGGAAAAGCGTCCGTGCCAATCTAGATGCGGTTTTGCGCAAGAAAGCCCCGATCGCCATTTTAGCCATCGGGGCTTTTCTGCACGAAACAAATCTGAGCTGTCTACACTGGCCCTTTTGCGCAAAAGGGCTTTTGCGCAAAAGGGCTTTTGCCCGAACGGGAGCGTCAAAGTATTTGCGCAAGAAGCACTGATTTCTTACATTAGAACGTCAGTGCTTTTGCGCAAAATCAAGCGGCCAGTGTAGACAGCTGTCAAGTTTTTGCGCAAAAGCAATTGCTTTTGCGCAAAATCATGCCAGTCTAGACGCAGCCCATGTGTTTAAACCTGTTTTGATTAATCAGTGATGATGCATTTTCCATTTGCTTTGAAGGATTTTTTTTTTATTGTTAATGGGCATCTCTTATGAAGATGATACACAGAATGAATGTCATATTTTCTATATAACCAGGAAATGTAGGTTGATTTCAATTTTACATAGATGACTAGCATGACTAATATTGATTTGTGTTAGTCTATCACACAACAGAAACCGTGTGTGTGAAAAGTTATGTCATATTAAATTGCTGGGTTGGTAATTGCTTAGACATGCTTTCAATGAATATTGCCATTCTTATTTATTCTTTTATCTGTTCATTCTGCTTTTTTTACCACAGTTTTATTTTATTGTTCTTTTCTTACCATAGACTGTTTTTATTCTTTCGTATATTTTTCTTCATTTTTTATTGAGCTAAGCACAATGAGATGGTTAAATTAACATTGCCAACTTGCTTAAAATATGCATAACATCCTGTTTTTAATGTGTTGTCTATATAGATTATTGGCTTTTTACTGTGCAAACCCATTTGGAAGTCTTCCAAAAATTGGTGCACTTTCTATTGATCTCTCTATAGCTATTTCTGATGTTGTTGTTCTCTGTCTACAAGAAATGTAAGTTGTATTTTGATCAGTTTTGATTTAGTAAAAAGTGTATTTTCAGCGTTGTAGTTCCACCATGTACACTGAAGAAAGTCCATCTGTCTCTTTGCCTCTTTCGACATGAACTGGCTCTGGCCCTGTGCAAGGATTTGTTTAATGGAGAAAGAAACATCTTTGTTTTGGTTAGAGGAGGAGTTTTCCTACAGACACCTCAATCTGGAAATAGAGGGCAAAGTGTGGGGAGAAGAACATTGTAAAGCTTAGAAGTGGTAGGGGAATTTCACCTTAAGAGAACTAGGTGTCCTTGTCCCCCACTGCTGAAAAAATGGTGACATCTATCAATCCATCAAAGAGTGGAGCAGCAAGGCAAACAACCCCAATAAATTAGAACATCTGGCTTCCATAAATTAATTGGCCATTTACACAGTGAGGGTTGTTTGCATGCAAAAGCAGGCTTTCTTGCTAGCGTTGTCATACGCTTTTGATTCTCCCAGGTCCATCCATGAATTAGCGTGGCTTGTTTTAGTCAGCTGGCTTTCATTTATTTTACTTTGTCACTCTTGAAATGAAGAGGAACCAGGCAGTCATGAATCATGACATTGACACTTTGTCTTTTGATCCTCCGGGGTCTTGCTTCTATTTTTTCTTATAATAAGAAATTCAAGAAAGCTGGAAAAGGGGATTGGCGGAGGGAAGAAATCTGTTGAGCTTGTCTCTACAAATACAAGTTCAACCTCCACGTTCCCATAAGAAATCTTTTTTTTTCCGGTCATGCTGTTGACTATGATAGATGGTCTCATGTGCTAATGAATTTTCCTTCTTACCAGCAACTCACTTGAAAAGGTGCCACAAATGTGGGAGCATTCTGGGTCCTCTGAACCTGACCTGGTCTTTCTTGAAGACACCTTTTGTGAAATGGACTAACCATTTATGGCCAGATGTATATTTCCAAAAGCACCATTAGTAGCTTTGCAGCATCTTCTGCATTTGAACCGTGCACAAGAGAAAGGTAGAGGTACATAAAGAGCATGACGTAAGGATGAGCAGCAGTTTGGATTGCAGCCAGTGGAAAGACTAAAACAAACTCAATCCGGGATTTATATTCCTGGGCCCAAAGCCAGAGCAGCTGAATGCATCCCAGAAGCGATATACTCCTCAGTTCATGTGTCTTTGGAAGGGAAGGAGAAGTTTGTCCTTCAACAGATCTTTCCTGGTGCATCCATTTGGGGCTTAGAGAAGTAGCTGCTTTCATACCAGTTTGGTCAAAGACAAAGAACCCCTTTCTCTGAGGAGGCAAGATATAGCTGCTGCCATGTTTGCTACCCTAAATTGTCTTCTAGGCCTTGGAGCCTTACACATCTGCTGTGATCTCCCCTTTCCCTCTACTACACATGGGTTTCACTTTCCCTTAAGAAGAGGAGATGGGTTGTGGCTTTCTGGAGCTGTTAAATTGTTGCTCATAAGTTGGTACTGTTGCAGCTTGATGAGTGGCTAGATAGGGACAGGAGGCCTTCCTTCCTTACAGGAGCAAGAGGTGCCTTATTTCTTCAGTGCTTCTGATTTTCAACATCAGTCCATATGAGAAAAGGGAAGTGGAGCATTGGTCCCAGATGCTGCTCCGTTGGTCAGTAACGCACTCTCTCCCGCATTTAAGAGGACTATAGAGCATGTGATTAGCGCTCCCTTTTTAGATTTTGTAACCTATATTCATGAGTGCCATTTCAGGAGGGTTGGGTGGGGCCACAGCTATGCTAGTGTAGTCCACACACCTACTGGGTGTGGTTCACTGTCCCATGTAGTGGCACTTAAATCATTTACAGAGAGGAAGGACGAGTGTACGCCACAGCCTTTGCTGAGAGCCAGCGGACTTTTAGCTCAAGTTGTAGAGGCTCATGCACTAAGCTCTAAGAGGTCCCAGCTTCGGCTCTACCCGTCGGCGTTACACCAGGAGGCTGCTTGCTCTTCTTTTCGTTCCCCTGACAATCAGGGAGTGAGGGGAAAATACACAGTTTGTGTGAATTACACCTTTGTCCCCTCCCTTCATGAGCTGGGAACAAGAGGAATGCACACAAGCTATGTAAGCATCATCCCAGTACACATGACTGCAGCCCCTCTGCCGTCTCAAAATGGCACCCTTACCTACATTTAAAAACAAGCTTTCCAGTAGATCAGTGAGAGGCAACCGAGGCTAGTGAATGGACCCTTCATCTCAGCGGGCCGGAAGATTGTCATAACCAAGACTGTCTCCCGGGATAGGGTAGTTTTACTGTGTACCTAAAATTTGCAGGGCATGCCGACTGAACCGTAGCAGCTCTTTGATGCGGAGAGAGCACCCAGCTCTCACAATGTGTTATGCAATCAGCACGCACCTCACATCGTGTGCCCTTCCTTTAATACGTGTCAGTTTTGTAATACCAGTGGGGAGGATGGAAAAAACTACGCAGATGAAAACCCGAATCTGGCAACCCAGTGCATGGGCAACAGTGAACAGAATGTCTTGCAGGCCACACACAGATGCCGATGGGCGACATGGGATTGCATGTGGCCCGTGAGCTGCAGGTTGCCCACACCTGCAGTAGATGGTAATAGCTGAAGATAAGAGGTGGAATTCCAACATTAGCAGTTGGGATTAAGTCTTGTTAACTTGTCTTTTGGTAAAAGACTAACACAAGAGGCAGCTCTGGTAGCAGCTAAATTGAAGATGGTTTCTAGAAAATCTCTTGAGCTGGAGCTAATGGGCTCCAACTGGTTGACATGAGTATGGCAGGCATAATGATGTGAGATCCTCCTGTTTCTTTCAGTTGCAGAAACAAAAGCCTAGAAAGCATTTTAAGTCACAGAATGGATTAAAGCGGCTTAGCTTATGTGTGTATTCCTATTTATATTTAATGTAATAGTGATTATCCCAGCTCCCCGTGCTGTTTCCAAAAACATAAAATAAAAATGCACACAAGTTCTTCCCACCAAATTGCTGTACAAATTAATAGTTCCCCCTTCCTCCTCTCAGCCCTTTCCTTCCCCATTTAGATAAATTAGATAAGCGCTCAAGGTTAGCATAGTCATGCTCTGGGTGGAAGACAGATGGAATTCCAATGCCTGCGGTACCTTTATGGAGAGTTCCTCTTTTGCAGCATTGTCCCTTTTAAATGTAGGGACTATTAATTGTGAACACTGAAGCCACTTAAACTATTGTGATATCAGCACCTCCCTCCCTGTATGTCTCAAGTTATGTCTACATTGCAAAAAAAACAAACAAAAAAACCTCCACAACTTCACAGCGGTAACGGCCGTAGCCTGGATCAACTGATTTGGGTTCACGCTATGGGTCTAAAAATAGCAGTGTACATGTTTTCACTTGAGCTGTAGCCCAGCTCTGAAACCCAGCTAGTGGGGATGGTCTCTGAGCACAGGCTCTAGCCCGAGCAGGGGCATCTACGTTGCTGTTTTTAGCCCCTCAAGCAAGACCCTTGAGCCTGAGTGAGTTGACCAGGCTTGCTGTCCTGGTTTTTTCCATCGTGTTGATGTGCCCTCAGGCATCCAGGTTCCGAGCCATTGAGGGCTTCCTAGGTTAAAACCAACAACTTAAAGTTCCATCTGTAAACCAGCAGGGGGCCAGTTTTACGATCGAGAGAATTTACTGATTCAGAGAGCAGTGATAGTTGTTTGCTGTTTGATAGGTGGATGTGAACCAAAAAACCCTGACCCTAATTTGCTTATTAAAGATGTTAAGTCTATCGGTAAAAGCGACGAGGAGTCCTGTGGCACCTTATAGACTAACAGATTTATTGGAGCATAAGCTTTCGTGGGCAAAGACCCACTTCGTCAGAGGCATCTGACGAAGTGGGTCTTTGCCCACGAAAGCTTATGCTCCAATAAATCTGTTAGTCTATAAGGTGCCACAGGACTCCTTGTCGCTTTTGCAGATTCAGACTAACACGGCTACTCCTCTGATACGTGACACCATGCAAGTCTATCGGTGTATCCATTCCTGTAGCTGGATTAGCAGTTGTGCGCAGCAGGGAGACGATGCAAGGTCTAGTTGTTGGAACACGAGTCTGACTTGAGAACTGGGGTTGTACAACAGAATCCAAGGAATTTTGAGGCAATTCCTGCTGCACCTATCAGGACTTCAATTTTGCAAACATTGAACCTGATCCTGCATTCTGATCTATCCGGGCGAACAGATCCCCTCTGCCCATACTGAATCCACTGGGTTCTCTGTGTCAGAGTTATATTGCAGGGTTGGAGCCATACTGAGTGCAGTGAAAGGCATCTGCTCTCTTACGCCATTGTATTTAAACAGGGAATCCAAGTTTCTCAAAAAATCCTATTATGTCTTAGTGTATAAACCACTCAAGAGAATCCTTACTAAACTTGTATGTTCTCTTCATGGAGGCTTTGTAGCAGAAAGGAACTTTATGAAACAGTATGCCTAGAATAAAAGACATAATTGAGTACTCCTGGGTCTGTGGCCAAGGTTTCACAGGACCATGTTTTAGCCATGGTCAGTCATTCAGCATATCTGCCTCAGTTTCCCCATCTTAATATTGTGATACTTCAGATCCTGCCTCCACAATGATGATGTGAGAGAGTTTGTAAGTTGTTCTGAAATTAAAAAGTGCTGTAATATAGTAATAATAAGCATTTGTATTCTTATTATTTATCAAATGATTTATTATAACCCCCCAAATACTGTTCTTTCATGGATTTGGCTTGCTCCTGTAAGTGTGTCAATCCCACAAGTCCTGGCAATAAAAGGAGATGTACTATCCCACTGTATTAGCTTGTAGCTTTCATTTTGGACTTGTTCATCTGAGTGATAAGTCCCTGTGGTCGCTTTTTAAATGCTTCATTCTGGACAAGAGATGCATATTTCAACAGAGACCACTTACAGTAAGACTCTTCAAAGCATAAAGGTGGCTATGTCAATTCAGATTTGTACAAATCTCCGAACTGTATCCCGTGGCATCCACCGTCTTTTTCCCAAGTGCCAGCACCGTTGTGTTGCTGCTCTTTCCGTATGCTTAACAGGTCTGTGTTTGGCATTTTCCTCCAAAACCCATCACTGCCTGGCCATTTCAACAAAGTTGGCTTCCCCTTACTTCCCTTTGATGCTAATCCAAATTGCCTTGGGACTAGTGGTAAATGAATCCCATGGTATTCAGTTGACTGAAGGTTAAGTGAATCAGATCCTGGAGGGGCTGGCACTGGGACAACTCTTGCTGGATGATGTGGCAGTTTGGGCTCTGTAAAAGGGGGAACACATTCTGGTACCCAAAATCCTTCCCTAGTCACTTCCGTCCTCAAAACCCCCTTTCGTCGATTCCTTTTGAGGTCCAGTGACCTGTCTCACTCACGGTCCTTTGTGAACCAGGTTACTCCATCAGGATTATGTGGCTGCTTCTCCATTTTCTACATTTGAGGCTGCCATCGGCCAAAACTCTTCTCATTGAAATTCATGATAGTCTCTGGCTATGTCTTCGCTGACAAAAAAGGCATGGTTAAAACATGAGCGAACCAATGCATGTTGCTGGAAGAAATGTTGTAGAGACAAGGCACTTCAGCTTTCATGTGACGTCAACCACAGACCTGAGCATATGATGCTGACCTCACTTAGCTAACTCATGATAAACATTACAAGTGCCTTGTCCCCACTGACGGTGTGACAGTGAAATAACTATTGCAGGTTTATTATCTTGCTGTGAAATAAAACCCCTCACATTTGTCAGTGAAGGCAAAGCCTTTGTGGATGCTTCTTCACTAGGAATCGTCACTTATCTGAGGGTAGCTAATGTGTGACAACAATCAGGAGGAAAAATCCTAGTGAGGGCAAGGCAGTCTGCAGTTTTTAATTCAAGTTGTCTGGTCAAGATAAAGATTGCGTGATTGCTTAGGATTTACCTTGCCATCCTAATTCATGGTGAAATCTCAAATTGCCTAATCTTCAATAGAATTTCCCTCCTGTTAGTTATTTCTTAGCTCTCTTGAAAGAAGCACACACCTCATGAAGACAAGGCCTGTGGAGAGCAGGAAGCAGCCTGACTCTTCTGCCCCCCCCTGCTGAGCAGGAAGAGTTAGGCTATGTCTTCGCTCCAGAAGATTGATGCTGCCATGATTGATCTTTCGGCGTTGGATTTAGTGAGTCTAGTTAAGACTTGCTAAATAGAACTCAGAGGGCACCCCCACTGGAATCTGGTACTCCTGCTCTTGCTAGCTAGGAGGAAGGGAAGCCATCGGCCTCTCTAACCCTCACATGTTTTATGTAGCTGGGGTTGCGCACCTTAAGCCGGGCTGCTGGGTCTAATGCAGACCTGGCTTTAGAAAGTATTCCCACTCCTGTCAGTAGCTCCTGTAGTAAGTGGCAGGCATATACATTCCTCCAAAACCTAACACTGTAGCTAGGTTTCCCTAGCATCCCAGCTAGTGTTTTATGGCTGGCAAAACCAAGGGGTTTCTTTAGCTAAGGATAGTGAGTAACGGCATATTGTCAGGTTTTCTAGCAGCAGCAGTTAGAGATCTGTGTAAGGGAATTAAGACATTTTGGAAATGATAGACAATCAGGTACCTTTTTTCTTTTTGTGTGGTGAATTCTTTGGGGCCAGGACTATCTCCTTTTGTGTCTGTACAGTGCTGAGCATAGAGTTGGTGCTTAAATAAAATAAGATGCTTTCAGCCTAATTCTGTCCTTGAAGTGTGGGTTCTTATGTTTCCTAAAATCTATTTGGGGAGGAAAACAGGAGTGGTACATTAATGTAAAGCAGTGTGTCTTAAACTGTGTTCCACAGCATGGAGAACAACAGAATTTAAAATGGCCACCCTTAAAGGGGCAGGTGACTTTTTTCTCAATAACTCCCCCCCCCACAACTCTTCTCTCCCCCCGCCCCGCCCCGACCTTTTATTTTCCCCTCTCAACAAAAAATTCTTGGTGTTCCCCATAAAAAAAATTGTTTGGTGTTTCTCAGTCTTAAAAAGTTTAAGAAACACTGATGTAAAGGAAGTAAAGAATATGGAAGGCATCTGCCTGTGTGTTGTATGTACGCTGGCTAACCTGTAAGAGATAGTGAGTACATAAACTAGGAGAGAGAAGGTTGCACATTTCAAGAATAAGTACGGTGTTAGAATTAACAGTGAACCAAGAAAAAATCTGTTTTTTCAGAGTGAAGATATAGACAACGATACACCAGAAGAGGTGATGTCAGTGCTGAATGTGCTGAGAGAAATGAACTTAGTATTTTGGCTGACACAGAGTAGACCATTTGGACAGAAGCTAAAGACAATAAAGATAGCTACTGGATCATTCTTGGCTATTACTGTAGACCTTCGAGGCAGTTGGGATGTTTCTTTTAACATTTGGGAAGCGTAAAATGGTCCAAACTTTGAGTAGAGTTTTTAATGTAGGGTATTAAGTAGGATAACAAGTGTGCGAAACTAAGAATGGTAACCTGTTTCTAGAGGTACCTGTAGTCCGTTGCTCAGGCTTGGTTGGAATTGCTTGCTTGAACAATTGATTTAACAGTCTACAGGGTCAGAGATAATTTGGATCTAATTTTTATTAATTGAGCCAAGTATGATAAATAATGTTGAAGTAGGGGAATAGCTAGGACCCCACAGTGAAAGTATTCTTCCATTTAAAATATCCATGGCAAGTATAAGAGAAAGCAGCAGAAAGTTTTGATGATTAGAAAAGATAACTTTGAGGGGCCGTGATGTACCCCAAAGAGTTTTGATTGGAATTCACTAATGTCTGGGAATTCTCCTGGAGAAAGTGAAAAATATTTAAGAAATAGTTGGAATAGCTGTAATTGTAACTTATCCCAGTTTTGCCTTTTATCTTGTTTAGATTAGAGAGGCCAGTGTGGTTAAGCAAGGCTATAAAGATTAGCATAAGCAATAAGCAAGACTACTCTACAAATATAAACAATCCAGAGAAGAGAAGCATCAGGAGAGCTATAAAAATAACCGAAGTAAGTTTAAAGTTTAATTAGAGAAGCATAGAGATGTTCATATTGCATGAAAAATCGTCTCTAAGGGTCTTTTCTAATCTGTCCTTGATGGACACAAAAAAACAGAACTGGAGATATTAAATAAGAAACTGGCAGATTTGATGAATAGCTACTGTATCTCTTTGTTTGCAGAAGAAAAGAGGAATCTATCAAGGCCTGGTGTCCTATAATTTTAAGCTGGATATCAAGAGTGCTGATAATGCATGTGGGGAAAGCGGGGCTTTGTCTACATTCAAATTTGTACCAATTTAACTAAGCTTATGGTATTAAACAATTTTAGTCAAATCAGTGCAAATTTGTATTTAGAGATACTTATATTCTAGTTTGAGTGATTTCCATTGAGTTTAATCTATTTTATAAAGCTTAACAGAAAAAAACTCTACTTTTTCAGCTGGAGTAAGAATGTCTACACCCAAACTTGCACTGTTGTGGCTAAGTGAATTCTCAAACACATCGTTAACTAAACCAGTGCCCGGTTTGAGAGTATGCCATGCATGGCTAGCTTTAAGGCAGAGGTCCATCTATCAGAATGAATTTGGTTAGATCCTGCTCTTATTACAGGCAATGGTAGCACTTCCATTTAGGGTTGCCAGATGGTTTAACCAAAAATACCAAGCACCCCCCACCCCCAAAAAAAACACTGTGGAAAAAATTCTGTTCGGGGGGAGAAGGGAGGGAGGAGACTAAAGTTGTTGAGCAGAAAAAAAAAGACCCCAAGAGTTATTACGCAAAAAAATAAAATAAAAATAAAAAAACAGCATGGCCCCTTTCAGAGTGCGTGCAGTGTCAGAATAGGGATAGGAACAGGGGAGCTGTTGAGCAGTAAGACCCAGGGAAGGCATTGCTTCCCTTTGGTCTTTAGACTTTTTGCCAGCTGCCATTTTGTTTTCTTGATCAAGCCAGAATGCAGCTTCCCTGTGGAATCTGGAAAACAGGGGGTCCGGAGGCAGGGGGCTGGGGATGTTGGGGGGGTGGGGGGAGGCCGGTGGCTGGGCCCGGTTGCTGACTGTGTCATAGGGTTGCCAAGTGTCTGGTATTTTCGCCTCCTGGCTGGGAAGAAAATCAGAAAATACCAGACATTTTAGGTGTCCGGTATTTTCTGAATTTTTTTTACTGGACAGGAGGCGAAAATACCGGACTGTCCGGGTCAATACCAGACACCTGGCAACCCTACTTCCATTGATTTTAATGGTGTGCAAGCAGGACAAGCAGAGTTTTAGAATTTCTCTAATAACCTGAAATTAACATATTTAGCACTGTGTATTTGTTTAATCGGTCAATTATAAGTGGAAAGGGCCAGCAGAGATTCCCCTGTTTCAGAATGAAGGGGGCTAATGTAAACCCTCCCTTGGTTCGGATTGTGTTCACATACTCCTGAGTTCTATTTTCCGTTTGGGGCGCTGCATGCCGCACCAGAGGAGTCCGTTAAAAAGTGTTTTCAGAAGTTATTGAAGCTGATTCTCAAGGGACAAAAGGGAGATTCGTGATGGTGCCATGTAAATATTCTGAATTATTCATTTGTTAAAATGAAATGGCATAAATTATATGGAGTTGTGTTGTGTTCAGATGTGTATAGGAAGAATAAAATACACTAGTTCCCTTTTTAAACCACCAGGGTATTGTGTGGTAGTCTATTAAACTTGGATTTACAAAGGAGCTTTGGGGGATTTGGATTCCCTGTTTCCTTTGTCTCCCTGGAAAATACCAAATGGAGTGATTACAGCAGTCATAGAAGTTGCTAGTGCTTGTAAGGGTAGAGGTGAAGTATAACCACATTACCTGACTTCACAGTAAACCAAGTGGGTCCATATTACTCCTGGGGAAATTCCATACAAAAAAAAAAATCTTCAGCCAAAAAAAGTAAAGTTCTGTGCATAATATTTTAAGTCTGCAAAATTCTGCATATTTTATTTGTCAAAATAATGCAATATAATCACTCTGGTTTCAATTATATCGGTAATTTATTTAAACTACAAGACAGTGGATGGAAAATGGGAGTGGGGAGCAATGGAGGAAATTCCCAAACCACCTTGCCTAGCAGTAATGTAACTAGGTTGGACCCTTTACTCCTATTTATCAGTAAACAAATCTATGCAGCCATATGTTCACTATGTCACACGCAACTGACAAGCAAATGAGGGCTGGGGAATCAAACTCACAGTTTATAGTGGCTACTGATCATCTCCAGAAAAGTCAGTAGCAAAGAGTTCATGGAGCATATTTTTGTAGGAAATTATTTCAGTCCAAAAATTAGAGCAGTTCTAATAATTAAAGCACCATAAGCATGTATAAGGCCATACTGTCCTTTACACCACTCTGGTAGTGTAAAGGAACCTTAAAACATTTAAATCTCCAGGGGGGACAATAGGAACAATTAACTAAGCAGGCAGGCTGCTACATGTCCCTTGCCTGGCTCCTAAAGCACCCTGAAGCCCTGCTCTTCCGTGCCTCACATGCTGCACAGTACTTCAAAGCCCTAGTGATTCACCTATCTTGGGTGCCTGAACCAACCTGCGAAGGAGGGGCACGTCACCAACCACTCCTGCAACTTCCCTTTGCTTCCTCATAAATAATTTTTCTGTGGGAAAGCAAAATAATTTGCAGGGAATGTGTGTTTTGCTTACACACAGTGACACAGAATTTCCCCAGGGGTACCATAGGTATTTTCTGTTACAACTTGCATGATAGAATTTGCCTGCTGAGTTGCACATCCCATGTGTCTCTGAGAGCATGTAAGCACAATTTTCATATGTGTTTACCTGTTGGGCCTAACTTAAACTAAGATTTTCAAAAGTGCAGGATAGACTCCTAAGTGCTTATGCGCTTTTCAAAATTAGATGTTAAGCTCCTAACTCACTTAGGCACTTTAGAAAATTTTGTCTCTAGAGCTTTTATTTAGAAACCTAAACTGAAGTGAAGGCCTAATTTTCTGAAAGTCTGCTCCAAGTGTTCAGACTTTCCAAAGGTCTGAATACTATCAAATGTCATTTGAAGTCCCCCTGAAAATTCAAACCACTTATTTAGGTATCTAAATATGGATTTTATAGACCTAACTTTAAGGAAACAGAATTAGAAATAGCTATTTTAAAACATTTAAACTGTCACATTTATTGTACTAATTCATTTATTGAAATCTCTCACATTAACAAATAAGATTTCTAAAGGGGATGAATCTCAGAAGAGGGGTAATGCTAAAAGCCAATAGTAAGTCCTCTGCTACATTTCTTTTGTATAGCTGAAGTAGTGAGGACCCATGGAATAGCATTGTCTGTTTTTGCAGCAGTGACTCTGCAGTGGAAACATTTCACACAAGCCTTGTCAGGAAACAGGAGTGACAGAAAACTCCAGACACTTTTCAGCAACTCCTTACCCCTCAGCCTCAGAACTGTGTTGTGCTTCTAAGAGTATTTGTTTTGCTAAAACATTTGTTGGCAGTTTGGTATAATGAGGATTTAAAAAAAAAAGTGTGCCTTTCAGTGAATGGCGTTGAAAGAGTTCCTCCTGTTGCTCGCTTTTACCTACTCGTTTGCTAAATCTGACTTTCCGGCTGCTCAGGAGGTATAGGTTGAATCCACTTAACACCTCTCCTGTGGGGCAAAGGAACCTTTTGGTGGGCTGCTTTATTATTGGGTTGAAGACATCATGCTACAGCTCTTTTACACCTAGGATGTATCTAGGTTTTCTTCCATCTCCCCTAAAATGGAACAAGGTTTCTGATGCTTCAAGACAGGACTGAGCTAGACGGCTTTGAAAATATGGGTACAAGAATTGTACTAAGGCTTTGATGCTGGAGATGAATGCAAAAATGTTTGCTTCTTGTGAATTTACATTTAAAGAGATTAATTAAGAGATTGTTCATGCTACCCAAAGCTACCTCTGGAAAGAACAACATAGCTTGGTGTGGCTAAATATTAATTCCATTATTGTGTTTCTTCTCAGATTGTATTAATAACAAACCTATTCTGATATAACTTTTTCATAGTGACATTCGGCAGTGTGTTTATTTATGAACACGTGGAAATATATATCAAGTTGATTCCTTGTTAGTCAATCTTGGCTCAAACAGTTGAATCCTTGTCCGGTGCTGTACAATGTAGCAAGCAACTTGGATATGCACTCTGGCCTAATTTTATTTTACTGTGGAAGTTTTCCCTTATGTCCCTAATTAGATAATCAGGTTATGGCTCATAGTTGCTTAGCAGAGAAATCTTATAGCTGGTTGACACATTTAAATAGGAAAAAAGGTTAAAGCAGAAGGCATTTGTTTTATTGATGCAGTTTGTTGATATTGCTCTACTTTAGGATTTTATGAGTCGTTTAACTCGTGTAGTGGTGCTTGCTTTTTGTCAGATCCTCCTTATCCTGTTGTGATAAATGGAAAATAACTTATTAATTAAGGAACTGGAATTCCTTTTCTAAAGGCTAATTCCCTGTTTTAAAATCCACTCACATACAGCTGTTGGTCTGTTGTACTTCTAAGTGACCAGTAGATAGAATGAGCTATTTATTTTTCTTACTGCTTTGAGAAGGGAAAATTTCCCCTGAGTGCAATATTGCACAATTGACCTTTTTGCATTAGACATTTTCCTCCTTCCTTTGGAGTAGATGCACAAGTCTATTTCCCATTTAGCAATTGCAAAGTAAAACCTGATATCTGTTGATTCATGTTAGCCAATACACGTATTAGACATACAATATACAACACTAATGGATATCATGTACATGGGTTTTTTGGGGTGTGTGTACATGTATATATGCATAAAAAGTGTTAGAAAGTTATGTAAACTGAATGTATTATGCTCTCCTCACAACTCTCTTCACACAGAATACTTGCCATGGAACACTTTGCAAAGCTGAAGTCAACTTAGGCATTAGAAAACCAAGATACATCAATACTGTGTCCTTGTACAGGTTGAAATATATCTTAATGCCCATCTAGTTTGGACTGTAGTGTCCAGAACAGAACAGAGAAAAACGACAAGTTAAGGAACTATTACAAACTGATGGGGCTGGTTTTTAGTGACATGTAAAAGTTTTGTAACTCATAAAATTGTATTATGAATATTACTAGCAGAAATGTGTATGTTTGAGGCTTGCCTTCTGTGTGTGTTGAACGTTCTACAAGAATTTACTTACTGGAAGAAATGCACGTATCTCTCTTTTTCATATTGTACTGCTCTGTGTCTTTAGGTACCAGTCTTGGCGAAGTTTAGTTATTTGGTCTCTTGAACAATTTTAAGAACAAATCACTAGTGTAGTCAATTAGCTACCCCTTGTAAACAACACATGTCACAGCAATAAACATGCTCTATTGTTAAATTTTGTAACTAACCCCATTGTGGGGGACTGTAGGCTAGCAAGAGTGGCATGCTCCAAACATGTGGATGGATATATTACCTTTTCATGGTTTAGAGATGAATGACAAGTTAAGCACTAATTATGTAGTCGTCTTTGGAGACTCTGGCTTAAATTTTAAAGGTTGAATGAAGATACATACCAGCCAACACAAATAAGCAGTATTTTGAGCCAGGAACATCATTATCGTGCTAAACAAAGTGATGAAATCAGCCTCCCTAAATACTTGAATAGACAAGACGTGTCCAAAAGGCTAGCTTTACAATTGATTTATCATTCTATGTTACTTGCATGGTCAGCATCACTGTAATGCCTAAGCACCTGACCATCTTTAATGTGTTTGTCTCCAGAACACTCCTGAGAGGTAGGGAGATGCTGTTATCCCCATTTTTCAGATGGGACAGAGACTGCAAGGCTACAGGATGTCTGTAGTTTGAGCAGGGAACTGAATCTGGGTCTCCCAAGTCCCAGGATGTTTCCACTAATCCTCTCCTGTCAGCTATATGATTACATGGAAGCAATGTGGTGATCATCTGTGTACCTCTCTGTGATGGGTTGTGATGACATCATCACCATGTGATTTGGAGCTATGATGTGGATTTACTACCAGTGTTTTATGAAAGTGCTAGGACCTTCCATATAGAATACCTAGTTGAATGCAAATAGTGCAAGGCTGCTTATGAGATAATTTCATTCTGTAGCACTGTGGTCTTATTTTTACTTTAGGCACAACTAGATCATGGCACTGGTAGCCCAGAATGCTGTGTTTAGCTAGTTGCAGCACTGAGACAGCAAGAGTAAACTTTCAATTAAATCGGTGGGTTGTTTGGTAAAGAATATCAAAGCAACCCTAAAGCTGATTCTCAGTCCCATTCCTTGTTTTGCCTTCTAGCTTTTACAAACTGCTTCTTCCGAAGGAGTTTAATTTATCTTGATATCATCCAACAGCTTGACATGAACGCAGATGGTGCCGACAAGGACTCCCCAAGAATTAACACCATGTCTGCTTCCTTTTGGATGAGCAGTCAGCAGCCAGACTTACAAGAGTGTTAAGAGGAGTGTTGTGTTATGAGGAAGAGTCTAGCCTGTTTTTGTACACCTGACATGTCTCTTGATTTGGTTCTTCATAACTTTTCTGACTTGACTTTTGTTCTTATGTGTCTAGGTTTTTAATGTTTTATTTCCTTTTGCCTTTCGCCCTTCTGATATCAATTTAGTCTAAGTTATGCTGCAATACAAAAATCAACAGTTCATGTCCTATTTCCAGCAAGTTTAATGAACAACAGAAAATGAGAAGGAATACCATCACTATTGCCAAACCATAATTAATCATTTAACTTCCAGAAAACACCACAAAATCTGGTACATGTAGAACGGGACTCATAACCAGATGGAAATTTTATAATTTTTGCCGGAAATTCTGCCACAACAACACTTTTCTTAAGAAATGGCATCAGTCATACTAAAATAACCAATAATTCATCTTCATCTTGGCTCAACTTTTGTCAATTTTAGAGGATAGGCAGTTGCTGTTTGTTGTGTATTTTAAATACGATACAGTTGTCTGTTTGCACACGTCACTGAAAAATTGTAAATCAAGATGGGATGTTTTAAGATGTGCTCTACAAATTATTTTGGGGAAGTTCTATGGCCAGTGTTACAGAGGAGGTCAGACTAGATCATCATATCACAACGATCCCTTCTTGCCTTGGAAGCCATGTGTCTATGGATTACAATCATACTTTCGGTGGGACAGGACATGGAGAAAGCCAGGAAACAAAGTTGCATGTTCTTTTTCAGAAATAGAGGCATTTTTTTTTCTTCAGTTTAGATATCAGCTAAGTTATACCATAGTCATGCTTTATAATGTACAAAATGCTTGGCTCAGGGACTCTGGTTACAAAAAGGACACTTTAATCTGTAAATTGCCTCACTGCTGGGTTTCACCAGGTTAGAGAATATTAGCTGTGCCAAAACATACAGTAGTCCTTATCAGATCACCAAGGGCTAAAATTTAGGTGTCACTACCAGAATTTAGGCCTGTCTGTGAATGGCCTCTCAAATGAGATATCTGTTCTTTGCTAACATATTTTTCCTGTAAAAATATTTTGCCTGCAAACACCCTAGATATTTTTTACACAACTAAGAAGGTCAGAGAAAGCATGGTAAGGTTATGAGGTGCTAGGGGACTGCAGTTTTAAATAAATCTAAATCCTTCATTGAAATAAGAATTACCTCAATCTTCATCAGAATCATAAATTGTTTAGTTACTGCTTATTCTGTCAATCACGCTAGATTTCAGAGAGATCTAGGACTTGCGATGAGTAGGGAAGTTGGATTCCATCAGAGGAAAGATCACCTTTCAGGCCATAAGGTCAATTTTTGTGAGTGTTTTCTTTGTATTTATTGCCCCAAAAGGGGGATTGAAGAATGTTAGCTCTGTAGCATTTCTTTTGAGATTCTTTAATAATATCCTTTAAAAAAAAAAGAACATAAAACTTATGTTCTTGATTTATTTTTTATATTTACCTTTGGATTTATTATGTGGAGTGAATGTGTTCCTACTCGAAAGAAACCTAAAATTAGGATTGTGAGAGGGAGGCACAGCTACTGAGTCCAAAGTAATGGGGTCAGACAGACTCCTTCAGGCAGGTTTGTAACACTTGGCCATGCTAAACTTTTTAATGCAAATGACTAGACTAGCTTTTGTGGCCAGGGACACTAAATGCCACATGGACTTTACATGACAAAGAGGTGCCAATCCAAAGCACCACTTCTAGTGCATTTACTGTTTTCATCTGCTTTCTCTATTAAATAACAATATTGCCATAAAGCTCGTCAGTGTTCTCCCGACTGTAAGAACATTGGAAACCACAACAAGGACTCTGAGACTTCTCTATATTTTTTTTTAAGTAATTAGTCATTGGTTTTTTATAGTAATCCATGGAAACTTGCAAAAAAACCCACTGGAGCACATAAAAATTCACTTTCTCTATTATGTATAAACCCTGAGACTTTGTGTAGCTACAAAAAACTTCCAAGACTGTCAGTTAATGCCATCCATACTTATCCCTTTGCCTTCTTGTGATGGTGGTTGTTTGGTGCCATCTAAACCACAATGCACTAGACACCACAAAGCTATAGAAAGGTGGTTCAGGGCTTGCAGATCTTACTACTTCAGTAGACAAAACTAAGGCTACATCTACACTACAGCCTGGATCAACGCTCTGAGATTGATCCATTGGCACTCGATTTAGCAGGTCTAGTGAAGACCTGCCAGATCTACCACAGATCACTCTCCTATCAACCCTGTTACTTTACCCTGCACAAGAAGAGTAAAACAAGTGGATGGAAGAATTTCTCCCATCTAGCCTCCTGTGGTATAGAGTAGGGATGTAATATAGTTGTCGATTAACCAATTAACCGATAAGCAGAAGCTTATAGGTTAATGCTATAGACTACACACATACATAGACTACCCCCCTCTTCCCCCACATACACACCAGTAAATTTTTTAGCAGGCTGGCTCAGTCCGGGCTTGGAATGGGTCCAGACTTACCCCTGCTCCAGCTCTGCATTTAAAGTGTATTAGGATCTGGGCGGGCAGGCAGCCTGGCTCAGTTCTGGCTCATGCTGGGTCTGGGAGCTCAGACCCCACCCCACACAGGGGCTGCTGCCACTTCACACTGCTTCCTCTTTTATCAGAGGCAGCAGCACAGGGCGGTCTCTGAGGGGAGCTGGTTTCTCGACTGGCTCCCCTCACAGACCGGCTCCCGCCTGGCACCTTGAGGCAGCAGTACAAAGAGGCAGGGGGCTCCTCAGGAGTGAGGCTGGAGCGCACTGACTGCCGGCCCCACCCTCGGGGACTATAGAATAGTCGACTAACCAATAAGAATTAACGAAGTTACTCAGCTATTCAATTAACCGATATTTATCATCCCTAGTGTAGAGCAATGTTCCCTCCCTCTCAGCTGCACGGCAGCACAGCTTCACTGGTGATTAATCAGCCCTGCCCAGTCAGTCAGTCAGGGTAGGGTTGAGTAGGGTTGCCCTGAGTAGGGTTGCCAGGTGTCTGGTATTCAACTGGACAGTCCGGTTTTTGCACCCTCTGTCCAGTAAAAAAATTCAGAAAATACCGGACATGTGCAATGTCCGGTATTTTCTGCTTTTCTGGCTGGGCGCCCGATGGAAGCCTGGTGGGGGTGGGAGGAGTGGCTGGGGAGGCGGGGCCGTGATCGGCACTGGGAGCCCTCAGCTCAGCTGGTTGCATGTGGAAGACTAGCAGGAGCGGGGGGAGTGCCTGGGGAGGCAGGGCTGCGATCGGCGCTAGGAGGTTCATGTAGTCAAAATATATGATGTAGACTGTTGATTGTTTATAATAAAGCTCCCATTCAATGTTAAGCATAGCTGTGGTGGGGGGTTTTGTTTTGTTTTTTCTTGACAAATTTTTAGCACGTGTGTTCGGTATTTTTTGGGAAACCATCTGGCAACCCTAGCCTTGAGCCTCTGTCTGGGCGGGGCTGATTAATCACCTGTGAAGCTGAGCTCCCATGCAGCTTAGAGGGAACCGTGATGTAGAGCCTGCAGTAACTCTGACTTAATGTATGTTGACTCCAGCTATGTTATACACGTAGCTAGAGTTGCGTAGCTTAAGTCAACTTTCTGCTGTAGTGTAGATTGGGGAGGGGAACCCATGGCCTGCAGGCCTGTTTGCCTGAATCTGGCCTCTGAGGCTCGGGGCTTCCCCCCTGGCATCAGGGACCCTGTGCTGGTACTCCAGGCCCGTACCTTCCCCTCCCCGTGTGGCTGGAACACCATCTCCCCAACGGGGGTGGGGGAGCCCTGAGACTCGCGGGACGGAGTCAGGTAAGCTGGGGACGGATCCAGCCCATGGGTCCATCTGGCGGGAGGAGGAAGTGGCTCTGCGTGCTGCCACTCCTTCTCCCTCTGGATGGGAAATGACAGTGCAGGAAAGTGCTGCCTGGAGCCTTCTTCCGCCTCCCCCTACCCCCGCCCCCGGCACTCCGACTGGCTGCAATCGCAGCCAATAGGAGCAGCGGAGGCAGCGCCTGGGAGAGCCATATGTGTCTCCGGGGAACTGCAGAGATAAGCGCACCCCCGTCACCTAGACCCCACACCTTTACCTTGCCCCTTGCCCCCCCCATCTCCTGCCCAGACCCTGCACCACAAGCCCACTTTCCAGCAGCCCTCTCCCACACACTGAACCCCTTATTTTGTCCCTATCCCACAGCCTAGGAGGGGTCCCACAAAATCTACTAGCCCACGCCCCCCTAGACTTTGCGGCTTGTGTGTGAGAGGAGTGTCTTTTTTTTCTTTTTCTTTTTTTCTGGTTCTCTGCATCAGTTGGGGACCTCATCAGTGAGGGTTTTTTTGGTTTGGTTGGGGTTTTTGGCTTCTCTCTTTTGTGTGTCCCCCCCCCAGCTGATTTTTCTGTGGGTCAGTGGCCCCTAATCCAAAAAGGTTCCCCACTCCTGGTAGATGTAGCCCAAGTGTGGGATGGGAACTGGGAAGTAACTTGCCAAAATGGACAGCAGTGGTCAGAGCCAGGAGTAGAATGCAGAGCTTCTGACTCAGGTCAGTGTGTGGCCTTCCTGTCTAAAGAAGTCACAGAATTCACCCCTCACTTTAGGAGCAGGGAGATCTGTCTGGGTCTTTAATGCTGGCTTTTTTAATAGCCCTAAGAGAATGGCTCCTCTTTTTCTGTTTGAATTGTATCTTCGGAGTGTTATCTGAAGAAGCCTTCTTCAGTCACTTTGTAGCAGCAAAAGATTTCTCATGAGGACCCTGCTGATTTTGCAGCAATGGGTCGCTACACATTTTGGAGTGATAAGGGTCACAAAGTATTTGCTGAAACTGCTCAGCCATATTTTTGACCAGTGTGCAAAGCCAGTTTGCCAGTGTTCCACGTGAACGGCCAGATTTTAAGATGCACTGACCATCCACAACTCCAGTCAATGTCACTAGGAAGTGCCCAAGCATAACACACCTGAAGATGAAGCTGCGAATGCCACTGAAAACACATCAAATCCAGCATGACTTTTTTGCAAGGAAAGTAATAATGGACACATACAACTTGCTAAGATTTGGGATTATAAGCATAACCCTGCGTGTACATTGGCATTTTGGAATATTGTGCAGAGAGCACACAAAGCTGAAGCCAGTGGGAAAATAAATTTGTACTTTGACAATTTACATACATGACTTCCAGAAACAATAAGATGTACTTGGTGTACAAATAAACAGTTCCTTGTCTCTGATGAACTGGAATGGCTCAGTGCCATACACAATAGGTTTCCAGGGAGGCCATCTTCAGGAAAGGGTGCTGGTATACGACTTGTTTTCCTTTTTCTCTTTGGAGAATGTACAGTTTTGAGAATTATGGGGATGTTAGAAACTATGTCAACAGATGGAAGTTGGAGATGTTGTTTCTGTCAGAATTCCAGGGAATAATTCTGAATTGGTTCTGAAGGTCTTGTTTCTTTTAAGAAGTCTCAACAGACCAAGGTCAGGGTTTAAATGACCCAGCAAGGCTGGATATGCACAAGGTTTTGAATCTTAAATCCTGGCCATTCTAGCACATTAATCTCACTGTTTGGTTTTGAACTTTGATAATTGTGTCTGTGCACCTGTTGGTTCAAGATAGGAGCTTGTGTGGGCCGAGGAGGCAGAAGTCCCTGAAAATGTTTGGCACTTCCTCTAAGAGAAGTAATAACAACAAGCATGGTAGCACTGAGACTCCTTGATCATGCTAGAAATTGATTTTTGCAACGCAATCCACGGCTCTGATAGGTTCTGTTTTAAAAGGGGAGTATGTTAATGGTCAGGTTAAAATATTGACTAAGAAAGTTGTGTTCAATGAACATCCCTCCTGAGACTATATTCTCCCGCTGGAATAATACTCCAGGGCACAAAGTGGGTCTTTCTGTGAAGTGACCCTTATAGTCAGTAAAGAAGCAGAAGCGCCAATGGACTTGGCCATTCAACAGAAGGATGTCCCAAGATCGGTGGGCATGTGCCTGGAGCACGAGTACCTTCATGCGATTCTCCGGGGTGCTGAATGTCAGCATTCCGGTTGATGGCTACATAGAACTGAGTGCTGTGCAAGTTAATGCTGACTGTCAACATTAACTCCCCTAGGAACTTTTGGGGTGTGAAGAAATTCCAGGGGGGGGAGGTTGAGGCGTCCCAGCCACCCCCCCAACTACTCTTCCCCCCCCTCCCCCCCCGTAAGTTTTGCTGCTATTTTTGTTTTTCGACCCTGGTCAGTTCCTTTTCTTTTTTTTTTTTTTTTTTGCTCAACAAGTTTTGGTGCTTGTTGGGGGGGGGGGGGGAGGAGCGTGAGGGTTTCTCAAAAATCAAAAAGGGGACATGATGCCGAAAACTTTGGGAACCACTGTCCTAAGATCTGCTAGCGATGAGGTCCTCTGCTCTCTGTCATTCTGGGGGACATAAGAGATTAGTTTCCTCTGCTTGTTATCTCCTCTCTGCCCCAAAGATGGCCACTTGCTATCACATTGGACTAACTTACAGACTGCTGATGCCAGCAACTGTCTTCAGTTTTCAACTAAAAGTCGACTACAGATTTCAAGTGCACTTTCATTACCACAGGGGTTCTATATTCAGTAGGAAAGTGTTTTCCAGCATTTTTTTAAAAGGGGTAACTGAAGAAAATTAGGGATGATACTTAATGGGCGATGCTTACCAGATAACGGTTAACCATTACACTGGAACAGCCCGTGAGCCTGCACGGGCTGGGAGCCAGCAGCAGCCCAGTGCAGGGCCAGAAGCAGCTAGGCTGGGGTAGCCCCAGTCCATAGCGCGGGGGCTGCTCCAGCCTGCCTGTCCCCATTTAATCAGTTAACCAGTTAAACTTAAAATGTAACTGGTTAACTAATTAAACAGGATTTTAAATCCCTAAAGAAAATAGACATTTCATAATAAATGTCTCTATCTTTGCTAGAATACAATGCATGCACTGCACCTGCTCTACACTGACAGTGTTGCTAGTTGGTTTTACACAATTGTGAGAGACCGACAACAATAGCACGTGGTGGAATACAGACCAAAGCTCCAGAGCTGCAAGTTGATTCTTGTGAATTGACCCTTCCGCATGTCCAGAGTCCCCCTGACAGCCACTAATGTTGCTCGTGAGGACAGGGTCCATGCTTGTGGATCAACTGGCTTGATCAAAGACCACATTACCAGTTAAAACAACTCTAAACTCAATATGACAAAAGTGGGGGGTTTTTTAATTCTCCTGTTATTTTGCATAACCTGGGAAAGCATTTTGATTTATGATGTAATGAAGTTATATGTGGCCTTGAAAAAAGCTCATGTGCATAGTTTAGCAAGAGATTATTCCAAATTTTCTTGTTAGCTATACCCATGGCCGGCTTTAGGAAGTGCGGGGCCCAATTCGAACAGTTTTGATGGGGCCCCAGCAGCCAGGATTTTTTTGTTGAGCAAAAAAAAAAAAAACCACTGCACACAAGAGTCACAGCCCCTTTAAATCCTCAGCTACAGGGCAGAGTCATGTCCCGCCAAACCCCAGGGCCGACCCCCCCCCCCCCCCCACCGCAGCGCAGGTAGGGAAGCCACCACGCTCCTCCTCCAGGGCCGACACCATCTCCCGCAGCGCGCCCAGCATGCCAGCACACTTCCAGCTTTAGGGCGCGGGGCCCTCTTAGGCATGGGGCCCGATTTGGGGGAATCGGCCTAAAGCCGGCCCTGGCTATACCCTGCCACAAAATACCATACCCAGGGAATAGCTTGTATCAGTCTGTGGTTTGGTAAATAGACTCTGAAATTTAAGCAAGATTGGTAATTCCAGAGATTGGGCATCAAGAGAGGCCGGGTCCAAGACTGATCTTGATTACATGGCTGTGTGAGGCAGGAGTTAGTTCGGATTATGCAGGTGTATCAGTGAGCAGGATTTGGCTCGCTAGCCCCATCAAGTAATGTAGCAACCAGAAGACGTGCCACATAATCTCCCAGGAAAATTGTCAGCAGAATCCATTTCAGTGCGCACTTGGGGTCTGCTCCCGTTGTTCTTCTGCTTGCAAATTCCATAAAGATGATAGGAATTCTGTGTGCACGGGGCTTGGCCATATAATGTGGCAATCTTACTCATGAATATGTGAAATTTTGGATTTTGCAATTCCAGTGAGCCACTCCAAAATGCATGAGGGTTGTGGTTTTGGGTTTTTTTGGTTTGGATTTTTTTTATTTTATTTACCCATCAGCTGATATGTAGCATCTGCTTTTCAACAAGGTCCTGCCTTTTTTACCTTATTTCCAGCAGGGATGACTAAGACATAAGGAAGTCCATAGTGACCTGCCCTAGGTCACACAGTGAATGGCTTATATTAGATTTTAAAAAACCGAACTCTTATAGCTGCTAGTCTTAGTAGTAATTATTAAAGTAAAATGCTTTTATGTTTTAATCTTTGAAACATAATGATAAGGCAATGCCTTAATCTTATGGAAATGTATGTAGATGAATTCTATTGCAATTTTAATTGGTGGTTGGAGTGTTTCAATTGTAGTTAAATTTAACAATAAAATTCTCAAAATTGAATGTGTCTGTATTTGATATATTATTTAAAATATCTAAATTAAGAAGACAAAATAAATAGAAGTACTGTTCTTTATTCTATTTAGAGTGAGCTTTAATTCAAATTTCCTATTGGAACACTTAATTGACTAGAAGCAGGCGCATCTTGCACAGGAGACTCGGGCAACGTTAAAACACCTTTTTCGAGCACAAAACGTCACTAATTGTTCTGTTGGGAGAGGATCCTTCTGTGAAGAGCTACTGATTTTTTTGCACTTTCCCATCTGGCAACTATTTTCTGGTCCGTGGAAGGCAGATGGTTTTCTTTCATCACCTTTTGTGCTTATAGAGAACCATGTCATGTCAAAGTATCTCTGGGCATCAGCTTCCTTGGATGATGTCATCACAGCTCTGGAGATAGTGTATTTGGTCACTATCTAAAGCAAGCACAGCACCTTTGCTTTCATTGAAGCCATTGTTCAGCCAAGGCGTCTGCCTATCATCAGCTGGAAGGCGGGGGAGAGACTGTCTAGATTCCAGCCTTCTAGCCCTGTCTGAAAGAACTCCAAGGACTAATACCATTTTTTAGTCCCCTGCAGTCTGTCCAGAATCTGAAGTAGGAAGTCCGTTGCTTTGATAACTGCATGGGGTTGTGAGAAAGTTCAAGAACTAATGTAAAATAAAGTCTATTAAAAGGAAAGGGTAAAAACATAAGAAATGAAATATATAGCAACTGAATGACTTGGAATGGCAGTATAGTTATTTTTATGAAGTGAATGGGTAATTTGGTGCCAGATACTGCCTGATGCCCAAAATGGATGAGGAAGGGGGTTGTTAGAAGAATCTCCATCCCTTGCACGGTTGTGTGCAAAGGCTGTGCCAGTGAGAGACCACAGGGGCTGCTCGTTCCCTAATTCCTGGGGCACGTGGCCCTGCAAAGCAGGGAATAGGAGGTGATCAGGCGATAGATTCATTCCAAGGCCAGAAGGGAGCATTGTGCTCATCTAGTCTGATCCATTGTATAGCACAGGCCAGAGAATTCCCCCTCCCCTCCACTCCCCCACAAAAAACCCCAAGGCTACGTCTACACTGGCAGCTTCTTGCACAAGAACAGATGTTCTTGTGCAAAAACTTGCTGGCTGTCTACACTGTACACACGTTCTCGCGCAAGTAAATTTACAGTACAGCGTTGTAAAACAGGGCTTCTTCCGGAAGAGTTATTGCTCTCCCCATGAGGAATAAGCCCTCTTGCGCAAGAGCTCTTCCACAAGAGGGCAGTGTAGACAGGCAACATGAATTTCTTGTGCAAGAAGCCCCTATGGTTAAAATGGCCATCAGAGCTTTCTTGCGCAAGAGAGCGTCTACACTGCCATGGATGCTCTTGCACAAAAGCACATTTCTTGCGCAAAAGCACATGGCAGTGTAGACGCTCTCTTGTGGAAGAGTTTTTGCACAAGAACTCTTCCGCAAAACAGTTCTTACGCAAGAAGCTGCCAGTGTAGACGTAGCCCGAGAGCAGAACTTCCAGAAAAACATCCAAATCTTGGTTTTTAAAAATTGTCAGTGATCGAGAAACCACCATGACACTTGGCAAACTCTTCCAGTGGTTAAGAAGATATGCCTTATTTCCAGCCTGCACTTCTCTAGCCTCAACTTCCAGCCAGTAGGAGTGCTATGCCTATGTCTGCTAGATAGAAGAGCCCATTATGGTCCTGCCTTCAGCTTCCATGTCTTCAGTGGGAGCATGGTCAAGCCCATCGGTTTTTAACGTGCACATGTGTAAAACACTAAGGGTATGTCTACACTACAGCACCAATTCGAACTAACTTAGTTCGAATTAGTTAATTCAAACTAAGCTAATTCGAATTAGTGCATCTAGACCTAAAAACTAATTCGAATTAGCATTTTGCTAATTCGAACTAGCATGTCCACATTGAGTGGACCCTGAACCGAAGTTAAGGCTGGCCGGAACCAGTGCCAGCAGGGCATCAGGTTAGAACTTAGAGCGTGGAGCTGCTGCCTCAGGCTAGCTGAGGGCTGTGCTTAAAGGGACCTGACCCCCACCCCGGACAGACAGTTCTCAGGGTTCCCCGCTTGCTTGTCTACCTCGATGAGGGACAGCAAAGCAGTCCTGTCTTGGAGTGCCCTGAGTGCCCACACTCGGCACATCACAGCACTCGGCCATCAGCCCGGCTGCACTTGCCGCAGGCTGCCATCTGGGGGTGTCAATCGGGGGGCTGTCAGGATCCAGGAGGACCTGCAGGAGAGTTTCCACCCTGAGGAGCCCACAGAGCCACCCCAGTCCTCCCCATTCCTCCCTCACCTCCTTCCACTTACCCTTCCCTAGCCCCCCTTCCTGATGTAAAAAATAAAGGACACGTGTTCAAAAATAGAAACTCTCTTTATTTAACAAAACTGGGGGGGGGGATTAACCTCTGGGGAGACTGGGAAAAGGAGGTGGGAGAGGGGAAGAGAGAGGGTGGGAGAGGGAGGGGGAAACCTAGGAGGAGGGAGCTGGAAGGGGGAAGCCAGGGGAAGAAGGAGGAGGGGAAGTATAAAACTATGGTAGGCCATATCTTCAGTACTGTGTACAGATGTGGTCTCCTCACCTCAAAAAAGATATTTTGGCCTTGGAAAAGGTTCAGAAAAGTGCAACTACAATGATTAGGGGTTTGGAACAGGTCCCATATGAAGAAAGTCTAAAGAGACTGGGACTTTTCAGCTTAGAAAAGAGGAGACTGAGGGGGGATATGATAGAGGTCTATAAAAGCATGAGTGGTGTGGAGAGGATGAATAAAGAAAAGTTCTTCATTAGTTCCCATAATAGAAGGACTAGAGGACACCAAATGAAATGAATGGCCAGCAGGTTTAAAACTAATAAGCAAAAGTTCTTCTTCACACAGCACATAGTCAACCTGTGGAACTCCTTGCCACAGGAGGTTGTGAAGGCTAGAACTATAACAGAGTTTAAAGAGAAGTTAGCTAAATTCATGGAGGTTGAGTCCATGGAGTGCTATTAGCCAGGGGGTAGGAACGGTGTCCCTGGCCTTTGTTTGTGGAAGGCTGGAGATGGATGGCACGAGACAAATCGCTTGGTCATTGTCTTTGGTCCATCCCCTCCGGGGTACCTGGTGTTGGCCGCTGTTGGCAGACAGGCTACTGGGCTAGATGGACCTTTGGTCTGACCCAGTACGGCTGCTGTTATGTTCTAAGCTCAGGGCTCAGAGTCGGGGGTCTCACTGGACCAACTTGATTTTCATGCAAACCTGCTCCTGGGTTCGCATGTGGCCTTTGGTGGCCAGGCTGGCAGCTATCCTGCCCTAGACGGCCGCATTCCTGTGCCTAGTGCGGAGGTCGTGGATGTTGGAAGTCTCCCCCCAAACCTCGATGAGGTTCACAATCTCCGCACTAGACCAGGCGGGCACCCACCTCTTGCGGCCCCGGGCAGGCTCCTGGGAGCTGCCAGCCTGGTCCTGGGAAGAGGTGGAGGGCTGGGTGGCAGCGGGTGGCTGGCTCATGCCGTGCCAGGTGCAGGGTCTGCTGGCTGGGTGCTGGCAAGCTTGCAACTGGCACGAGCACTGTAGCCAGACCGTGCCCCTTTAAGGGCTCCAGGGCTGGGAGGGGGGCAGAAGAGTTTCCCTGGTTTGGCCCAGAGTGGCCACCAGGGCAAGCTGGGAAGGGCTAGCCTCCAACTAGTTCGAATTAAGTGGCTACACAGCCCTTAATTCGAACTACTTAATTTGAACTAGGCGTTAGTCCTCATAGAATGAGGTTTACCTAGTTCGAATTAAGCGCTTCGCTAGTTCGAATTAAGTTCGAACTAGCGGTTTGTATGTATAGACGCTATGAAAGTTAATTTGAACTAACAGCTGTTAGTTCGAATTAACTTTGTAGTGTAGACATACCCTAAGATTTTTGTAATGCACCTTTTTATATTGCTTCCTTAAATGTGTATGCATGGAAGGGTGCCCACCCACAATGCCCTTCTCCCAACTCTTATGCTCTCTCTACCCAACACGGCCAGTGGTTCTCATACTTTTTATGTTGGCAATCCTTTCCTGCAGTAAGCCTCTGAGTGCATTAAACTAAACACACCCCCTCAATTTAATTTTTAATAGGGGGCTAGAGCTGACAGCTCATGACCCCTATGTGACCCCCCAATGACCCTTCAGGGGGTCATGACCTCTACTTTGATAACCCTCGGTGTAGGTCCTGCAACATAGCAACTGGCCTTCCCTCTGGTGAGTTGGCAGGAGTTCAACCCAGAGTCCATCAACTCTTCCTCAGTTGGCCAAATACAGTCATTCTTAGCTCAGCAAGCTGTCTCTACAGCACTCCCAGCTCCCTGTTTTACTCCAGGAGAGATGGATCTCGTAAAGGAAGCTGAACTTGCATCTCCCACGTGGTGATGTGTTGAATTGCCATTAGACTGCTAGGTTAGTTCTTGGATACGTCGTCTAATCCTGCCTCTCTCTTAGGGTACATCTACACTTGCCCCATACTTCGAAGTAGGGAGGCAAATGAAGGTGACCAAAGTTGCAAATCAAGCGCGGGATTTAAATATCCCGCGCTTGATTAGCATAGTCGCGTTTGGTCGCCATGTTGGAAATTGACTAGCCCGAATTAACTCGCCGCGTGTAGACGCGGTACTCATTGCAGGAGGAGTACAGTTAATTCGAAGTACGGGGTTTTCCCTCGGAGTACCGCGTCTACATGCAGCGAGTTAATTCGGGTTAGTCAATTTCCAACATGGCGACCGGATGCGACTATGCTAATCAAGCACAGGATATTTAAATCCCGCGCTTGATTTGCAACTTCGGTCGCCTTCATTTGCCTCCCTACTTCGAAGTAGGGGGCAAGTGTAGACGTACCCTTACTCATTAGGGATGAAATTCACCTCCATGCAGAGGGCAGCACCAGACTGTGCACCATTTACATCAAAATAGTGTTTAAGTCAGTGCCCTGGTCTTGAACTGGTCTCTGTGTGGGGGAGCATTTCAGCTTATGAGTCTTATTTTGCAGTTCTGTTGATGTCAGTGGAACCACTTGGGAGGATGGTACCACATAGCATGAAAAGAATTAGCCCCACGGTTTTTAACATGGGAAGCTGAACAATTAAAGTCACATCACTGAGAGAAATCTTGTACTGAAAACAAGCCTCCTGCTGCTGTTAAATCTTGGATGTTTAAAACAAAAGTAAAAATACAGCCACAAATGTCTGTATTTTTGTGTAGAACTTAATCTTGTGTCTCTCCTGGAGAGCCAGCCAGATTGCATGCCTCTGCATTTTCAGTTGTGTTTGTGCCTGTATTCAAGCAGCGCTGCCTATTTGACTCTATCCACCCAAGAGCCAAAGCAGAGCCTTGCTGTAAATCTCAGTGAACCTTACATAATGCAGATCAGCTAAACGCGGATGTTTAGGTTGCTTTGCAATTGGCTCATGGCATTCCCATATTGCTTTCATTAAACCTTAGCAGCTTTTTTATTTTTTAAGAGAAGGGGGGAGAAGAGGAGTAAATTCAGAGCCAAAATTAGTCATTTGAGAATCAAAGTTTATTTTTCATTTGTTTGCAATTAAGAGGTTTTTGTTTTTTAAAGGATTGTGCATATGGAGAAGGCTATGCAATGAGCAAGCAAAGGGAAGACTTTGCGGCAATACCTACTATTCTGTGATGTTTTCTTGGAGTTTTTAATATGGCTTTCTTCTTATTGCTCTCTTAGCTAGCTTTGCTCTCTTTGGACATGTCTTCACTGCCCACCGGATCGATGGGCAGCTATCAATACCATGAGGCTGATTTATCATGTCTGTGAGGAGGAGCACTCTCTCATCAACCCCGGTATTCCTCCAAAATGAGAAGATAAGTGGAGTCAACAGGAACACATCAGCTGTTGATTTACCATAGTGAAGATACTGCAGCGAGCAGACCTAAGTGCATTGACTTCAGCCCTGTTATTCCCATAGCTGAAGTTGTGTAATTTAGGTTGCTGGCCCGCATAACATAGACAAGGCCAGTAGATTAAGATCTGTAGACGGTAATCTCCTCTGAACAGGTAACGCTCAGGCAATGCAACAGAAGCTTTCTCCCTTCGCCAACATGCCTCAGCCTTATCCTGGAAAGTCCATCTCCCTATGGGAAGCCAGTTCATTCTCCATCTTATTCAGTCCTTTTGACTCCTCTGTGACTGCTAACAAGATATCAGTTGGACTTGATGTTATTCTGTTATGGTTCTTGTTGGACCGTAGTCCTTGTAGTATCTGAGTGCCTTGCAGCAATGCATGAAGTGGGTCACTTGTGATTCATTGTTTTCTCCGATTCTCTCCCTTGGGGAAGAATGGTGCCTACAGTGGAGTGTGTTTAGTTTGGTGGGTATTTGCTGTTATTAAATTATATATCCAATCCAGCGTTGCCAACCCCATGCTTTGAAAGATCACGAGTCATCCTCGCTCCTCAAAAATGAAGAAATTGGCTTAGAAATTATGAGGGTGGTTTTAAATGTATTTGGCCTCCTGGCTTTTGAGCCTTTGGGGGTGCTCAGCTCATGTCACCCTGATTTTTCTCTGCATCCAGAAAGCTCCAAATATACTTTCCAGTGAAAGCCGTTTATCCTATCATCACAGGAGTCAGTAAACTTCATGAGAACCACCAATGCCACAAGACTTGAGAGAAAAATGTAAGAGAGAGCAGTGCTGTTATTGATGTAGTAATGGAGAGCTCTTCCCTGGACACCAGAGATTCATTTAACCTCGGTTTTAGACAAAGCCTACTCAACATGCGGCCCGTTTGATTTTGGCCCACGGTGCGGTTTGGGTTTACACGGGGCTCAACACGCAGCCTGCAGGTGGGATCCTGTGAAACTGGCATCCACTTGGAACATGCTTCACAATGGCAAGGCATCTCCTAGGTGGAGTGAGCATTGAAAGATGCAAGTGGATGGGCTGGCTGGAGCAGACGGGTACAGGGTGTCAGCGTTTCTAGCCCCCAGGGAGGAGGTGCCAGGAGCGCCGGGGCATTGTGTGTAAAATAAGCTATTTGCATATATTTGGATATATATTTGCATGTACATGCAACCACACTTAAGCTGCAGCCCTTGGCATGTGCTGTGAGTATCATTGTGGCCCCTAGGGCTTCCAGAGTTGAGTAGCCCTATTTTAGACTCTTGTCAGGTAGTAAACTGCTCTGTGCAGGCTGTGTTGGTATAAACACCGCAGTGCTGCCCAAGAAACATACTGCAATCTTGGTTTGGAAGGGATCAGAGAGAATTCAGTCTTCATGTTGATTTCAATAATTTCCCCAGAGTGTATTGATTAACAGTCCAATGGCTCTCATTGATGGGATATTTCTGCTGATTCAGACTAAATTTTAGTATCTTTTACTTAGTTCCTTTCATGATGCTTTCTGACCCACATGGCTAAGTAATTCCTCTACTGTCAGTTTAAACTTCATTGAAGCACTGTTTAATCCATTGCTATTTAGTCCTTGTTAATTTTTCCTTTGGCCACATGACCAATTCTGTGTCAATCCAGGTTTTCAATACATTTTTGGGTGCATAGAATCAGAAGCCATATTTTGTTCATGCCACAGCTGAAGAGTGTGGGATTCTTAGACTGTTCTTATTCCCTGACATGATACCTTTTGTGTTTGCGGCCTAAAATCAGTGTTTGGGCTTTCCACTCTCACCAGCTAGCTCTCTTTCAGCATTATTTCTCTCTGGGTTTCTCATTCCCACTGAAAAAGTATGAAAGCTGCCTTTCCCAAGAAAAAACACATGCTACAGAGCACTTCACCTATGTTCTGTGGCTGATAGAAATCTATATTAATAATTTGTTATAGTGTATCAGTGATGGCATCATCAGAACATATATTTAATTGATAAATTGCCTTGAACAAAATCTAATTTGGGATTAATAAGGAGAGATTTCAAACAGCAAAAACATCTCATTGAAAATTGAACTAAAACCTCATTAATGATGTGTTGTTGAGATAGATGTCGGCTAAATGGCCTTAAATTATAGTAAAATGAAAGCACTCAAGCAAAACTGCCCATTTTGCTACTCATTGACTTGAATCATTTAGTTCCTGAACATGTTTCATTTAGGTTTTGGACATAATTTTTATACAGATTAAAAAAAAAAAAAGAGCACAGAGGAGAAAGTTTCATCAGAATTGTCACAACTGCTCTTAACCCATTTGATGCAGTTCCTGATAGTAACTTCTGGGGGAACGGATTGTTGCATTTGTTTTAAATTGTTCCTGGTGATGCTTTGTTGAGACATAGAACATGTGTCGAAGGGGCCATGTGAGTGCCCTGTGGGTGAAAACAGCTGCACTGCTGGGCTTAAGAAAAGTGACTGCACCAGGGCAGGGAAGAAGAGAATGTGCTAAGCACCCTGCCTCTCCCCACCTCCTTTTCCTCTTTGGCATCAAATAAAACAGTGTCTCGTATGGTACAGAGTGCAGGACTTGAGGAGATTCTGTCTCTGTACCACCCAGGATGGGTCTGGTTTTTATTGCTCATGCATACAAAGTAGAAAAGCAGAACTGTTTGCAGGGGAACAAAGGTTCCTAAGCTTCGAAAACAAATATTTGCCTCATATTCTTGGGAAAATCCTAAAGGATGTGCATATTTGAGAGAAATAAACAAACAAACAAGCATGTAATAAATATACCCTGAAATGCAAAATAAGCTCCAAGCCTGTGTTTTCATTTTCCTGTGGGGCCTCCCCAGGATCTGTCAAAGATTGTGATTCTTTGTTTCCCTAGCCAGATCTCACCTGTTGCCTGTTCTGCCTCAGACCTCCATATTTAGTATTCTCCTTTCAGGACTCGCTTTATTGCAGTCACTACCTTCTGATAATGCCGTGAAGCCACTACCAACCTTCAGTATAAACACACAAGGATGCCCATCTATCCATAGGAGCACGGAGAGTCCTGTAAGTTGGAAGCTGGCTTTAGACTCAGGATACCTGGCTTCCATTTCCAGATCAGCCACGTATTCCCTGTCACACTGTTGTAAAAAAGGCAAACATGATTCTGGGAGGCATTAACAGGAGTGTTGTGAGGAAGACACGAGAAGTGATTCTTCCACTCTGCTCTGCGCTGATTACACCTCAGTTGGAGTATCGTGTCCAGTTCTGGGCACCACATTTTAGGAAAGATGTGGAGAAATTGGAGAAGGTCCAGAGAACAGCAACAAGAATGATTTCAGGTCTAGAAAACATGACCTATGAGGGAAGACTGAAAGAACTGTGGTTGTTTAGTGTGGAAAAGAGAAGACTGAGAGGCAGGGCTGGATTACCCAATAGGCAGACTAAGCACATGCTTAGGGCACCAGCAAAGTAAGGGCACAAAAAAAAAAAAAAAAAAAAAGTACGGTATAGTATTGTTTTTATTTTGAATTACATATGGGGGAGCACCATAATCTTTTCAGTGCTTAGGGCCTCTAAAGATCTTAATCCGGCCTTGCTGAGAGGGGACATGATAGCAGTTTTCAAGTATCTAAAAGGATGTTACAAGGAGGAGGGAGAAAAATTATTCTCTTTAGCCTCTGAGGATAGGACAAGAAGCAATGGGCTTAAATTGCACCAAGGGAGGTTTAGGTTGGACATTAGGAAAAACTTCCTAACTTTCAGGATGGTTAAACACTGGAATAAATTGCTTAGAGAGGTTGTGGAATCAGATATTTTTAGAGCAGGTTAGACAAACAGGGATGTTCTAGATGGTACTTGGTCCTTCCGTGAGGTGAGGGTACTGGACTTGATGACCTTTTGAGGTCCCTTCCAGTGGTTATGTTCGATGATGCTAGACAGTTCATTTAGGGCATGTCTACCACACTGCAGCAAGAAACAAGCCTCCAGCCTGGGCAGACAGATGCGTACTAGCAGGACTCAGCCAGGCTGGAGTGGTCCCCAGCCCCACCGGGGTCCCAGGCCAGTGGGGCTCTTGGCCCCTTTGGGCTATTGGTTACTGGTAAGCATCACTCAGCAAAAGCGATGCTTACCATGTAATTGGTGTGACCAAGCTCCTACTCAGAGTTGGTGGGTTCCGTGCTTTCAGCCAGATTGCTTACCTCGGAGCTCATAGCAGCCCTCAATTTAGGCATCATTCTTAGGGCATCAGCTTATAGTTTGTTGAGCTACTATCATCATTGGTCAGATGAGGTACAGAGGAAAACCAAACTTCATGGTCTCAGTGGAACCCCTCCCCCCCAATGATACAGGGCTGGGTAAACTCCTTTTTTCCCCCCCAGCCAGTCTTTTCCCTGAGTGGAAATGGGGAAGTGGGTCATGGGGGAGCCCAGGCCTACCCTCTACTCCAGGTTCCAGCTCAGGACCCTGTAAAAGCAGCTATCTGTAAATGGCTCTAACCTCAGCTACAAGACAGCAACAAATCCCCTGGCCTACTTTACCACATCTTCTCCAGCACCTTCCTTATCATAGACTCTTCCTCCTAGGATCCGCATGTGCTTGCTCCTCCTAGGTCATCTGTAGCTCCTTCTATCTCCTCAGCTTCTCACACGCTAGCTGCAGAGAAGCTCTTTTTAACCAGTCTCAATAGGTTCTTTAGTTGGCCCCAGGTGTTTCAACTAGCCTTGGCTCACTTAACTCTGGAAGTCCTTTTAATTAGTTCCAGGAGCTTAATTGCCCTGGTTGATTCTGGCAAGTTCCCTGCTGGTTCTGTATTATTCCCTGCTGGTTCTGTATTAGCCCCTGCCAGTTTATCCCGGGAACAGAGATTTACTCAATCTAAGGCTAATATACCTCCCTTCTATCACTCTCTTATACCCCCGTCATACCAGTTACCTGTGCATATCCTACTTCAAAATAGACCTAATTTGCTACATCTCTGAAATAACCTTGAATATCTTCTGATTCGGTATACATAGCAATATGATCCCATCATCATACAATAGTAGTTGAATGGTGTAAATGATATCATGGAGAGAACAGTCATTTCAGGCTCCAGAAATTGTGCTTCAGAGAATGTTAAAACCCCTCCTAAAAATTCAAGTGAGAGGAATGCATAATGCTCACAAGTGAATGAGGTGTGGAAGTGTGAAACATAGTGTACACCAGTGGTCTCCAGCCTTTTTAAGCATGAGATCACTTTTTGAATTTAAGTGCAATCCAGGATCTACCTCAGACCCAAACACCCTGGCCCCACCTCCTTCCCACCCCTCCTCTGAGGCCCCGCCCCTGCTCACTCCATCCTCTCTCTCCATCCTCACTCACTTTTATCAGGCTGGGGTACAGGAGGGGTTCAGGACTGGGACCGGGGTTCAGAATGAGGGCTCCAGCTGGGTACCGCTTACCACAGGTGGCTTCTGGGTGGTGGTGCAGGGGACTAAGACAGGCTCACCCCTACCCTGACCCTGCACCACTCCCAAAAGCAGTCAGCAAACTCTCCATCCCTGCCCCCCTCTGCTCTGTGGAGATAGGGTACAGAGTGTAGGGAGGGGAACCCTGACATCAGCACCCTCCTTCCTCGTCTTCCCAGGCCTTGCACAGCAAGCAGGAGGCTCCCAGAGATTAGGGGCACCTCCAAGGCAGAGGGCAGGAGCCACACGGCAGTGCTGAGAGGGGCAGATGAAGTGCCAGCACTTGATAGCCTCCCAGCCAAACCTCTCAGGATCACCTGTCAAATTTTCCAAGATCTACCAGTCGATCCCACTGGTACACCTGTGTACACGCTGCATGCTTTTCTGTAGCTCTTTTAGCAGCTTTCTGAACTCTAAGTGAAAAGGCAATAGGTTCATAACCTCCTCCAGGACTTCAGCTTGTATGCAATGCTCTCATTTAAGTGCAAGGCATAAGTTGCCTTGTAAAATTTGCCATCTTACAAAACAAATATTCCTTAAACCAGATAGAAACTATAGATCCCATAGCTTGTTCTCAAGAAGTACAAGATAATCCCAGTATCCTGTGTTCTTTGTAAGGGGGGGGGGGAGGTTCTGGGGTCCAAGAATATATATGTGAGCTTTAGATAAGTAAATAACAGCTGTTCTATTTGTCTGCACAGCCACCAAAGAGACTTAAAGCTGGTGCTGCCTATATGCTATGGGAAGCATAACTATGCAGAATTAAACAGCTTAACCCACAAAAAAATCATGCAGTTGCCAATACACTTCATCCGCTTGTCTTGATTAAAAATGTGCTAGGTTTATACAAGAGCCAATGTGTGTAGTCTAGCTTTGGGTGAATATATGCTGCCTATCAGTGATGTGCTAGTATACAGCAAAAGGCAATTGAGATATACTCGGCAAGCTTCTGAGGAGAGTCTGAAGAAAAACTCACTCACTCGGACTGCTAATGGGTAGTGTTCCCTCTGTCGATCAAACTGTCTAATGAGACAGAGTTTGAATAACAGAGTTGTGGTGGCAGCCTCTGGGAAACCATGAGAAGGCTCCAGTGCGGAGTTAATAAGAAATTAGAGACCCTGCCAGAAAATGTTAAATAAACAGAGATTATGTTGAAGATATTTTTCTTTCATTTAGATTTATGACAGCTGCTCCGTTGAATCTAAATAAGTTAATCTTCTCTAAGACAAACACCGAGTCAGTTATTTGGTGGGGGAACACAGCGGTGGTGAGGGACACGTTGTGAAGGTGGCGGGTGACGTGGCCGTGGAGACTCAAGTCGGGTACTTTTTCTTGATAAAATTTACTTTTTTTCCTTTGGGTTTGTGTGTGCTGTAAATTAATTGGCTGGGTTTGGAGCATGTGGCCCTTGGCCTCGGTAAAAAAAAGTATTGAGGCAGGACAGACTCTGGGCTCAGAAGTAAGCTTTGGGCCTATACTTCCCCCAGTAGCTTTGAGCATTGGATGAGCCTCATAGGATTCAGAGGTGGTAGTTTGCTAAGCAAACTTTATTCAAACCATCCCTTTTTGATTTACAGTAATGGGCTTTCCACATGAACATAGCATCAAGTCTGGGCCAGAACCAGGAAGTGGTAGAGGTTCCTGAAAATGGAAAAGCAATGTGAAAAGCCACATTTCCAAACCTCAACAAAATGTTTAGTTCAAGTTTTGAGCACAGGCTGAAGAGCACTGCTCCAGCTCATGTCTGCTTTAAAAACTGAAACACTCTTCCCTAAATCTAAATAATCAACCAGCAAGCCTGCCAATACAGTCAGCTTTCAGGTAGGTACTTCAGCATAAAGGAACAAAGCACCGGAGAGATTCGCTCCACCGAAGTAACTTATAGCAGGGGATGCAGAGAGTGCAGTTCAATTTCCACCACACATTTAAAGTGTCTGTACTTGTCATTAGAGGAGAATTAAGATTTCTACTCAATTATACCAAAGCAGCTCACCTCATCCGTGGCTTGAACTCTGAAAAGAAAAACAAGGGATTTAAGACACAGTCTAAGTCATGCTGTTGTTGGTGTGACTGGTATTATTACTTGGAAGGAACAGTCTACTTTGAAGATGACACTGTAATATTGTATTTACTAAACAAACACATTAATAATTTCCATATTTTAGGTCTTTGCTCTGAAAACATAGATTGTCATGCTGTCCGTAATTTAGCCTTTTCCATATTTGTGCACTCCACTGTGGTGTGTCTATACCCACTGAGACACTTCACTGGCTTTTAGAAGAGGTGGGGTTATAACAGGTTTTTGGAGAGGGTTTGCTATAAATTCAAAGCCTTAAGACAAAGCACTTGAAGAAATTCATTAAATATTAAGTACAGAGATAATTAGTTATAAAATGGCTCTTCAGCCAACTGCTGAATTATTTTAAGTATAAGAATAATGCATTCATTTCAAAATATGACTACTAGCAGTTTGTGGCTAATTCATCTTAAATCAAAGCAGTCTCTTTAAGAAAACCGAGTCATTCATAGTTGAATGTCTAGTATTTTTGAAAAGGAGCATACACATGCTGTTTTAGGATTTTCTGAACTGTAGATTCAAAGCTTGAGTGAATCTTCTACAACACAAATATTCAAAACTTATCTTTCATTATTTCCTTCCTGCCACCGGTTTGAGTTAAAGGGCAAAACAAAACTGCCTTTGTGTATGATATACACATAGGACATGCTATGAGAGCATCTTCTCTAGACCCTTACCGATACAGCAAAGATTATTTCAGATGCACTGGACTCTCTCCTAGTTTTTAAAAGCAGGGATCAAAGGCTCAGAATCAATGATGATGTTGGAGGGCTCATAAGGTCAACATGAGATGTCCTAAAGTAATCACTTTCTGGAGGGATGTGAGCTTGAGGACGAATCTCAGAATCGGAAATATTTATTTTGGGCCTTTCCAGTTTGAAAAGAAGCCTGAAGAAACATACAAAGTTGTGATATCTCTCAGCTAAGTGGCTGTTCCTTCAAATATGGAAGTTGGACACCTCACTTTTATTTTGCCTTTGCATACTTCTCCCATGGTCTCATATATTATGATGGTCGGATGGCCAGATAACACGCTGCCTTACAATTGAGATGATATGTATTTGGTATGTTTGATTAAGTGCCATCTGTACTGCTCTCCAGTATGTCCTTGTTTGGATTCTTGGGGGTACGCCACTACCCTCTTCTATTTTCTTTCCATTGTGTTTAGCTTTTCCTCTGCTTTGTCCAAAGGCAGTAATTATGGGTGTTCGTCACGGGGTGGTGCAGGGGAAAACAAGGGGCCCAGACATGCATCCATGTTTTAAAGTCAGTGGAAAGGTTTTTGTTGGCTTCATTGGGCTTTTGATCAAGTACTGTCCTGAGTGTAGTAAAACTAGGGTCTTCAATTCCCACGTTCTTCCAGTGCACCTGTCACTCCACTTTGGAAACACTTATTACTAATGATAAGGCCAGTGAGGTCTGTACCAGAACTTTCTCAGGTCTTTCTGCCTCCTACTCAGCTGGCTTCCTATTGGGATCCTTTCATCTCTGACTTTAGATTTATTCCTTTTTCTTACCTTTTGCTTCCTAATCATCCTTTTTTTCTCTTTGACTTTGGACTCATCCTCTTCTTTTCCTTCGCTTTTGGCTTTATTTGTATCTTCAACAAGCTTCTCACATCTTTTACCTTAGGGCTGTGCTGTCCTGCATGGGCCTAATTCATCAGTCCAAATTTCTTAACCAAACTAATTAGACTATCATCGTTTGCATTGCACCATGCACCATATAGTATTGCAATGGTAGTTGTAAAACTCTCCTTATAGCCTTCCCCCTGTATCTCTTATGATCCCCAAATCTGTGGACATGAATCTGTGGACATCTGTGATTACATCAGTATCAGTTCTCTAAAGAGTTCAGTGTTTTAAAAAATGTGGCATGTGATCTTTTGCTGGAAGCTTCAGATTTGACACCCCAGCCATTGTCTGAACTGGGCTTTAACTGCCTCAATTTCTGTGCCTTTGGAAGCTTTCCTCTCTCTTAACTTTGAACATGGAGAGATTTTGCTGGTACAGGTGGAACCTCTCTAATCCGGCCCCCTTGGGACCTGACTAGTGCTGAACCAGAGAATTTGCCAGACCATGGGAGATCAGTATTGTCTAGCAGCATTACCAACACTTCCACTGCTCGCTGGGCTCTTAGAAGACATTTAGAGGTAAATTAGAGCTAAATAACAGCACAGAACGCTGAGAGCCAGGACTGGTGGCTGCAAACAAACTTTACTGGACTGTGGGAAATGTGGTCACACCCAAGGTAAGTGGACATCCAGCTCACTAAACTCATGCTGGACCACGAATGTTGCCAGACCAGAGTGTGCCAGATTAGAGAGGTTCAACCTACAGTGGGAAAAGGGGAAATGAACTACAAATTGGAGGGAGCGAGAGGACTTCACAAAGAAGCATGTTTAACCTTGTATCTCTGCAAAGGTTTTTGATGGCCATGGAGCTCCTGTTGCTGCCAAAATATAGGAATTTCAACAACAAAATTCAGACACTGCTGTATGAAATTTGATCCTGCCATGAGGGCAGGGGACTGGACTCGATGACCTCTCGAGGTCCCTTCTCGTCCTAGTATTCTATGATTCTATGAAATGACAGATATGCTTTACATGGCGTCATGTCACACCTAAAGACAGTTCAGCATTGTTGAAGCTATAGAAGTGGCATCCTCACCTGAAATACTCTGCAGGGCTCTGGAAAGCAACGTGATACAATTCCTGTATCTCTGTGCTACATATTAAAGCGATGTATTTAAACAAGCCCCAGCGACAAGGACAATATGAAGTATAATCCTGCTTTGTTTTCAAAACATTGGTTGCTAAAAGTCAGACTACAGCAGCTCCCGGTCTACATGGCAGGTGTTTATCATACCGTGGAAGTGTTGTGCTGACTGCAAGTAGAATTCTCTCTTTCATATTACTTTTTATCTGTTTTTTATTATCGCTTTGAATGCTGTGTTTAAAGTAAACCAAGAGCTATTACAACCGCCAAATGATTGTCCTTATAAAACTCACTCTTTCACCATCCTTTCTTGTGCAATTTAATCTGGTTTGGAAACTGTCTTTCTTGAGCCCCTGAGTGGGAGACAATTGGAATTTCTGAAGGAGAAGTGATTATATTAGTTGTGCTGATAAGAGCTTCATTTCTGGTAACTTGTGGATTCTGAATGCCTTCTGCTTTGGACAAAAGTTCAATTATAGTCTGGCTTTCACTCGTGCACATGCACACTAGTTTGGACAGACATTTCAGGCACAATTTATCTCCAGTTAAGATAATCAGACATCTTAGGTTTCCCCTTAGCAGCAATTAGCCAAACTCTCATTCCTTCAGAAATTGGATTAGGAAGGTGTATATTTGTCTAAAATGGATTGCAGGCTCAATTGTGCAGTGAGCTACAGGGAGGTGGCATGGTCCAGTGGATAAGTCACTGGTCTGGGAGTAAGGTGACCTGGGTCCCAGTCCCAGATCTTCTACTGATTTGCTGTGTGGCCATGGTCAGAGCAGTTACCTCACTCGTAAAATATGGGTAACCCATTCCCACATCTATAAACTGCTTCAGGTTCCACTGGAAACAAAAGCTATATAAGTGGCAAGCAATATTCTCTCTAATTTTTCCCACGTGTAGAATAAATTTTGTTATGTGCACCAAAGCATGTGAGGATGTGAGTAGAAATACATGCTGCCAGCGGTGAGCAGATGTGGGCACTCTGCTAATTAGTTGAGCTGCATTTCAATCTCTCCTAGGTGGCAGCCCAACAGCTCAGCTTACAGGGAGCACTTGTGGCAAGCTGTAAGCGTTTCAACCACCACAGACCTGGGTTAAAGTCTTGAGTTACATCTCATATGACATTTAGCTCTTAAGTTCACAGGTGTGTTTGAAGCTTGCCTGGTATTGTTGCTGGTGAATGTCATGCCCTAGCTCAATTCCACTAAGGTCTAAAATAGAAAATAAGCAAATACAGGACAACAGAGCAAGATTAATAACAAAAATCAATTACAGGTGGAGGCAAGACAAATTCGGTATGGGTTCAAATAATAAAAACTGAACAAGGCGCATCATATAACGACTATTGGATATTTTTAAAATCTTACATTGTAACCCTTTTCTCCCATCCTTTCTGCAAATTGTGTAATTGGATTTGTATATTCTATGGTGCAGAATCTGTTTTTTTCGTGTGTTTGCAAGGTGCTTGGCACACACACGTACACTGTTACTACTTAGTAACATATAGATGATACATAGGCCCTTTTCCTCAGGCCTTTCCAGCTCCTTTGCAAGCAGTACGAATCACAAATGAGCCTATTCCTTTAAGAATGGACAGTATGTTGGATAAAACTGAATGTTTTCTTTCTTGGTATTTGGGCAGTTTCAAAACGTTAGGATAACTGAATGAGCAAATTCCTCACTTGCATTTATGTAGAAACAATTGAAATACTTCCACTTTGTTTCTTTACTTTGGGAAACAGCAATCGAGGGTTAGTTACCAGGTTAAATAAAGTGTCTTGTAAAAGCAGTTTGTCTTTATGGCATCATTTGAACTTTGGAAATATATTTTCCTTTTGAGCTAAAAGAATTTGCAAACCTGGCAGTTAAAACCCCACTGGGAAACAGATTTCCACTATGAATTATTCCCACCAGGGCTCCCAGATATGTATTGTCTGACCTATTTTCAGTTTAAATACAACCGGATATCAACTTGACTGCAATCAGTGTAACACTATCAGGCTGGTAAAATGCATATGGATTAGTGCTTCCTCAGTCTTTTGAAGCTGCAGAAATTGGAACGATTTTATAAATGCACAGAAAAGGCATTCTTTTGTAAGACAGGGCAAGAGTCAAAAAGTCTTCACAAGGCTGAAAGGTCAAAATCTGGTGTTCAGAGTAAGGACATTAGAGTAGGTGTCATATAGACATTTTTAAGAAGTCTCCACAACTTCAAAGCACAGACAACTGGGTGTTCGGGCCATTGGGTCACTTCCTGTGGGAGACTTAAAGTTTGCCAGAAAAGTGATTCGGATTGAAAGATTAATGGCCTAGTCAATTGATTTTAATACACATTGTGTCGTTTTTTTCCTTAGAAATCGATTGGGAAGAGAAATGTTGATTTGGAGGTTTTAGAGATTTTTTTTTTTGTAATAGCTTCTCCGGTCTCCAGGAATATCTTGCAAGTCTTTGCTTGGATGTGAAGAGAGTGTGCTGGAGGATTTTCTTTTTTTACATGTCTCACTACAATACAAGTTGAACCTCTCTAGTCCAGAATTCTCTATTACGGAAATATCCATCATCTGGAATATTTTAGTTAGCCGGGTGTCCACTTTTCATGGGTGTGGCCAAGTTTCCCGTAGTCCCATAAAGTTTGTTTACAGCCACCAGTCCTGGCTCTTTTCTGTGCTGTTTCTTAGCTCTAATTTACCCCTAAATGTTCTCTAACAGCCCGGTAAGCTGTGGAAGTGTTGGTAATGCTGCTAGACAACACTGACCTTTTGTGGTCCAGAAAATTCTCTCGGTCATGTCCCCAGGGTGCTGGACTAGAGAGGTTCAACCTATAGTGTATTCTCAACTGACAATTACATTTATAGAATTAATTTTTCTTAGCTCATTACATTGCCCATTTGTGTCCAAACTAAGTGGTACCTTTGGTAGCAGACACTGTTTTTCATCTTGTCCCTCTGTCAAGCTGCATACTTGAGAAGTCATTACATTTAGTTAAAGATAATCCCATCTCTTATGTCACTAACTTGGGTCTATGTTGTGCTTTTTTAGGCAGGCCCTACACAGGGGCACGTGCACACATGCACCACCCCAGCAAGAGATATGGGAGACATTGTGCAGCAGGGAGACACAAGTGGGGGAAGAGCAGGCCCTCTGATGGAGGGGAAAGAAGAGGGGCAAAGGGGCAGTGTCTGTAGGGCCCAGTGATTCTAAAGGGCCCAGGGCTCTTGGCCACTGCTGCAGCAGCGGTGGCTGGAGCCCTAGGCCCTCTAGAATCACTGCCAGAGCCCGCGTCACATGCTCTGGGGGAGCAGGTGCTGTGAACTCTGGGTGGCATTGTGCCCTTCTGGCTGAGGGTCTGCCCCTTCTGGGAGTTTGGAGCCGATTCCCCCACCCACCCACACATTGCCCAGGGGCTCAGTAATCCTGCCAGCCCTCCTGGTGGAGAGCAATTCTGACCTTGAGAGAAGGTCACAGGCTGACCCCTCCTAACCCCCTCCCCACCAACAAGGCTACCTGCCTCTGTGTGTACTGGAATTATGGCTTCATTGCTCAAGTAAAATTCAAAGTCCAGATTACCTCCAGGTAGGGAGGAAGGCAGGCTGGCTGCTTGGCTTCAAGCACCATCCCCTGTCTTTTACACCTGGGGCCGGGCACAATCCTGCCTGTCACCTCTTGCGGGCACAATTACTGCTCAGCCAGACATGTGTCTCATTGCTCTGTGGTATCCACTCTAGCTTGACCAGCAGCGGGCAATGTGAAGTAACCAACCGAGCTGTAAATAATACCAGATCATTTCTGACTAGGAATACTGTGAGTAACACAACTCTTGTTGTTCGGGGAGTGGATTCGTGCAGCCTTGAGTCTATGGCGCTGCAGACAGTAGGGTCCCTTGTTGCAGATCCTTGTTTTGGACTAACATTTGTGTGGAGGTGAATTGCCTTTGTCCTTTCTGCTCCCACGGAGGTACTTGTGTAACCACCATCAGGCAGATTTGAACCTGGGCGCTCTGAAGCGGCATATAGGAGCCTCTACCCTCTGAACTAAAAGCCAGCTGGCTCCCAGCCCATGCTGTAGAGGTCTCTTGGTCTTAACTGTTGCTGTGGTCTAGGTGCCACTGCATGGAAACCACACTAGGTGTGTGGGTTACACTTGCTCATATTGTAATTCTAGTAGGTGGGATTCCATCACAGTACTTGCTGACATTAGCAACGCTGGAAGCTTCTAGGCTTATTCTGTACTGACGTCCATACCCGTGCAGTGTCCGTGCTAATCTCTCCGCTGTCTATTCGCCACCAACTTTAAGACCTGTTGAAAATCACTTTGGAATAACCCATTAGTAGGGAAAAGGGGTCGTCGTCTTGTTAACCTTGAGAATCCCTGCATATGCCAACTAACACACTCCTTATTTTACAAGCCGCATTAATTCCCCCTGAAGTTTCATTTAGAACTGCATGCATACATCATGCCACAAAGTGACATGTCTCTGTAATTCTGAGGGATCTAGTTGGAGCATCATTCAGTTTCAAAGCGAGGCTTTGCTTCCCAATGGGATGGCATTTTTTTCTCTATTAGACAATCCTAAGGTACAAAGATTACACTGCCTGGCATGATTTGGGGATAGGACCAGACCTGTCACTTGGCGGCAAGAGAGGAGGGCCCCTCCCGGCAAATAGCCTACCGGGTTGTTCTGCCACCCAGAGAGGCAGGCAAGTGATTGCAGAGCTCCCTGATGCAGCTGGATCTTCAGCAAACAAACCATCTGGAGCAGATAACTGAGGCTTTCAAATCTTGAGCTGTGCTGCCAGGTCTGCCACTTGGCTTAAAGGAACAATTGCCCAGTTGTGATTTTCTTGTGAGGTGCTCAGGGGGTTGGAACATCCATACAGAAAGGCAGTAATGGAAGACAAGCTAATAGGGGAGGCATGTATTTTCCTCTTCCCATCATAGTGTATTGACAGGGGCCTCTGTCTTCTGTATCCCTTTCCTGACAGGGATCATTTTTTGCTGCCGCCTCCTACAGGAAAAGGGGTGGGTTTGAAGAAACGTGGTCTGGAAGACAAGTGGCAAGTTCCATCCCCTAATCTCCCCCTTCTTACTGCTTAGAGGCAACATTTGCACTCTTTGGTTTGCCAGGTATGTCTCTATGTTTGTGGAACAGCATGAATAACTCATGCCTAAAATGGCAGCTGTTCTCAACTATTCCCTGACTGGGTCTTGAATATTTTAGCCATGGTACCCTACTGCCCCAGCTTGCTTGCTTTTGAGTTTTTCTGGGCACGCTTTTTTTTTTTTTACTTATTTATGCTCTCTGGTTTTGCTAGTATGTTTTCAAAGTGGTTATGGGCCCTGAATAGGCGGGTCATAAAGAAACAAATCAGAAGATTTTTAAGATTCTTTAAAATTGTTCTATTAAGAATTGTAGGCCATAGTCAATGCTATTACTTACTATTTTCATCACCATAGGTCATAGGAGCACTAGTCTTGCAGTGTTCCCTGTAAGCTGATTGCTTGGGCGGCCACCCAGGAGATATTCAGGTGCCACCCAGATGATTATCAGAGCACCCACAGCCGGTAGCATGTGTTTCTACTGGTGCTGCACAGTTGCACGTGCCTTGGTACATATAACAAAATTTATTCCATGCATGAATGGAAAAAAATTAGAGGGAACATAGAATACCGGTATTCCATTATGCAAGGCATCATGCAAACACAGAGAAAAAAAAAAGATGGTTCCTGCCTCAGAGAATTTACTAACGACAATAAAAGGATACAGCCAGACTGAACAGGAGATCTAAGGAAACAATGTGACATGATTGATTAGCATGATTGGCTGTCATATCAGTGCACCAGCAGCCTTAGCATTGTCAGTTTATTTTATAAGTATCCAGGCAAAGAGTGTTTTAAAGAGGGATTTAAAGTGTCTGAAACACTGCTTTCAGCTTAAGTATTTAGCCCCATATTGAGTGATCATTGTCAAATATGCCACACTGTGTTCAATCAAACCTCTTTTTGCAGCAGGAAGTGCTATACTAGAGAGGTCTACTGAAGATCAGAAAACTGATGCCATGTATGGGCCAGAGGTTAGTTAGGTGCCATGTACTCAGAGAGAAAATCCTGCCACTTTCTGCTGTCTTCAAGCTGCAATGTAATTATATTCCATTTTTCTTAGGATTTTCCCAAACCCCTTTCCTTTCCAGTGGCACATAGCTATGTTGTTTTTGTTTCTATTTTTAACAAACAATCCCTGCATTGACTCTCCGGCTGATGTTAATCAATTAGGAAAAGATATTGGAAACGTGTCTGGTTTTGTCTTGACTCTGATTTGATTACGAAACAAACTTTCTAATGGGCACCAACTTGGCTTGACTCAAGTTCTGTTGCAGGCCAGGCACTATTTCAACTGTCACGTGAGTCAGAAATTGAATTCCATTGTCTTTTCCATATTTGCTAACAATTTGGAGGAATGCTTTGTGGGTTCTGTTTCATCTTATTAAGGATACCCTTCTAAATCACATTAGTGTGGTAGAAATCACTCCCAGATTGCTGGTAAATCAGGCTCCTATGGTGAGTCACATAAGCAGTCGGTTAGCCTTTTACATGGGGTGTAAACAAAAGAATTATAATCAACAATGAGATTTTTATTGGTTTGTAAACTGACTCATTCCCCACTGAGCTTTAAGCATCAATCAAGAGCTATGCCAATATTTAGGACAGCATGACTGTATTTTGGCTTGTAAAAATATCAAGTCTGGAAGCACAGCTGCTGGGGGCAAGTGAGTAGACTCACTAATAATAATGAGACAACTAAACCTTGTTGTAAATCTTTACTAGTTTCTCCCTCTAGCATAATTCCACCGGGGCTGAGTAAGGACTTCAGGATGTGGTTCATAGACAGGGGCTTTCTAGGTCATGATGGACTAGAATGCCACCAATAGAGATATTTCAGCTGTGAGGTTGCCTAAACTCTAGCGGATGTCAAAAAGGTGGTATAGGAGCTTCCTGACTGAGCCAGCAGCGATGGGGCTCAGTCCAGCCTTAGAGGGCTGAAAATGTTAACGCACCTTAGCATTCCTGGGAGGGTGGGCTTGACATTATATATTGTTGCCTGTGTGCTTCTCCAAAACCTGCAGGTTCTGTCCTCCATGACCCCATCACTGTGCACAGGGCAGGCTTAAGGATTTTGAGAAGGACTGGAGAGAAGTTTATGAAACTCAGTGGGCCCAGTATTCATTCAGAAGCTGATATGTATACGTGATGAGGGCTGAGGGAAGGTATGGATCTTGAGGTCTTTCCCAGCCTCCTGCTACTGGTCCTGGCCATTGCCAGAAACAAGATGCTGGATTAGATTGACCATTGGTCTCCTGAGATATGGCAGTGCCTATGTTCCTACAAAGAAATGAGCTCCTTCTTCCTTTTAGCTCTAACAGTATGCATCAATTTATGTCTACAAGACTTTCCAGAGAAAAAAAGGCTCTTTCCCCAAATGAAAGGTGATTATTGGGCCCCAAAGGTGGCTTGCCAATAAGCACTCATTGGAGGGTCCTCTAATGAATCTCAGCCCAGAACAAACTGAAAGGATCATTTATGACATTTATAGACACCTCACCACCACCAGGAATGTCTTTACAGCACTAATCAGGTTGGTTGGTGAGACAAGACCCAAGCTAGCACTTACTGTAACCGTCCAAATAAGAAAAAGAACATGATCAGGTTTTGAGGTTGTACCTGCTAATGTGAATGAGATTGTTACTTTACTTTGTTTTAATTTCTCCCAACAGCTATAGCAAATGTTGTTTTCTCCCTGTCATTCAGCTGTGCCAAGCACCTCACTCTTTCAGGAGGAACTGGGAAATCTTCTCAGAGTATACATCTGCTGCAAACATTTGCACCTTGGATGATGTAGTTGATCAGAGAGGCTTTGTTGGCAGCTGCATTTTTTTCAGGGAGTGGAATGCTTTTTTGGTCTTTCTGGGAAACATCTGTGGATGATTTCTTCCTTACTTCCATCCGCACTCGCTACCTTTTCCCCCTGCTCGGTTTCTGGATAGCCCACTTTCAGATACAAACCGATTCATCTATATGACAGAAAAATACTTTTGTATGTATGCCACTACTAGTCCAGCTGCAGAACAGAATGCATGCCAGTTACCGATACTTCAAGGAACCTGTAGTGATTCGTTCCAATGCCTTATACAGTTAAAGGAATGTTAACTAAAACCGAATATCTGAGGGAGAAAGAGGTACTGACGGTTCTGGGAGCTATTTTACGAGTAAAGGATTTCAGGCTTTGACCCACAGAATAAAACACAACATGACATGAGATAATATAATGGGTTCTATGAGTTTGGGATCTCTAGTACTCCTGTTTTTACATCCTCTCCACTAAGGTTCCCTCTAAGCTTTTTCCATCCTTGGGCAGAATTAATTTTGTTATGTGCACTGAGGAATGTGCAGATGTGCACCACCAATAGAAACACATGCTATCTGCTGTGGGCTCTCTGCTAATCAGCTGGGTGGCCGCCTAAGCGCTCAGCTTACAGGGATCATTGCTCTCTACCATAATCCCCGAAAAAAAGTATTTTAGAGAATTCTTCCGAAAAACAGCCACATTTTGGTGGTATTGCTCACATTCCTTTCTCTTACTCAATGAGCTCAACTATGTTGGCTGTCGAGTGACAGAAAAACTTGTACCAGCAAATGGTAGAAATTATATTTTGTATACAGCATTTTTTCCTCAAATTCAGGCTATTGCTGTTTTAGGGCCCAATCTTTCACAAGCCACCTGAGTCAGACATAAAGTCTTTGTACTGTTCGCCTAGCATTCCAGCTTCCCACTGGCATGAGATGTTCCTTGCCCAGCCGGATCATGAAATCGCAAAACTTCAGAACTCCGTAGGAAGGCTCATTTGCAGCAGCAGATTTTCTGTGTAGTGAGCCCACGCTAACCAGGTTGCTCAACCCGGAGTGCCATTGCAACATTGAGTGGAACGTTGTCAGTCCTTCAACCAGGGTAGCTTACTTTACAACAGCTGTGGACATCTCTAGCCCAGTAGTCCTAACCTTTTCAGACCACTCAACCCCTGAAACCTGTCCTGCCGCCCAGGGCTGAAACATGTAACTTGGTTTCACCTGGCCCCTGTGGTATTGGACTCTGGGCAGTTGGCCTGCTTGTCACTCCCTAATACTGGCCCCACACTTGCGACCTCCTAAACCCATCCTGTGACACCCCCCAACCATTCCTACAAGAAACAAGACCAAGATTAAGCCCATTGTTTACCCGTTGCTCGGGTCCTTAAGGAGGAGCTCAGGGCAGGGGGCAGGGAGTTTGGGAGATGCAAGAGTCAGTGTGGGGGTGAGGAGAGATTCTGGGCAGAGGACTGAGTGTGTGTATGTGTGTGCGTGTATGGGGGAGGGTACGGAGGCCAAAGGTCCCCTCCAAGATTCATACCAGGGCTGCTTGCTCTTCTCCTGCCTGTCCCTGTCAGGCAGCGAGAGCTAAGTGCACAGCTTCTCTGCCCCCTGCACTCCCCAGCCAGAGTGAGGAATGCAGCAAACTCTGCACTTTCCCTTCATTCCCTGACAGTGACAAAGGGAAACAACCAGCAATGTCCCTGTAAAATTCTGGAGAGAGCTTCAGCCTCCTCTGTCCTCCATAAAGGGCTCCTGGGGAGTGGGAGGCTGAGATGGGGCTATCCCAGATGGGAAGGGCACCCCATCCAGCCCCTTTCATCTGCCTGGCGATTTGTCTCTTTTCAGTATGGTTTTGTGAGAAGCAATCCCATTCCAGGCACATCCCATTTGTCTGGCACAACCATACTCCTACGTTGCTTTTAGTTATAAGAGGAAGCTGTGTGCCGAATTTGGTGCTCCCAGTTCTTACCGGTCAGAAGGAATTCTTCAGACAGAGAAAACTTCTCAAATGTATAGTAGGTCTGTTGAAGAAAACAAATGCCAAATAAATAGCAATAAAATGTTGTGTCTTCTGGGTGCTTCGATATTCTATTCTTGCTTTCCTCTTTGAAATCCTGTGTAGACATTGTTCTCTAACTTAATGGCCGTGTACTGGTCTCGGGCTGGAGGGAGGCCAAGCTGCCTCACTGCTCTGTGTCCAGACCAGTTGGGAGGCCTGTGAAGCCCAGCTTCAGGGCTGGCCTGCAGCAGTCTAGGGGCTCTGGCCTATGGCCTGGCCAGATAATAGCTCGCAGGTCCTGGCCCTAGTGCAGGGCAAGACAGTCAAAGGTCCTGGGGCTCAGGCCAGTGCTCTGGCTGAGCAGCAGTTCACACGCCCTCTTTGGGCCAAGCAATAGTTCGATGCCCCAGCCCTGGTGCAGGGCAGGCAACAAGCAAACAGTTAAGGGCTCAAACCTTTCTGAGCAGCAGTGTATAGGGCCAGGCCTTGGTCAATTTACAAACGACAGTCAAAACAGTTTATGGGCTCAGGCCTGGCAGCAGGGCTGAGTGGAGATCGGTCCTCCTTTCTGTGGTGGAGAGCTGACAAGTGCAGGGGATTTACCCCAACAGGCGGAAACCTGCCACTCAAGGTGAGGGGTGGCGGGGCAGGAGGGACGCAGGCCCACCCACTCCACTGCATCCCAGCCCAGGGCCCTAACAGTTGCAGCGCGGGCTGCCACTGGGTCAGTGGGGATCCTGGCTGCAACATGCAAACCAGGTCACTAGGTCAGCAGAGATTCTGACTGCAGTGCATGTCTGGTTGAATTCCACGTCCTCGGCCGACGCAGTGTTGGCTATCTCTGGCCTGCTTCCCAGTTTCCCCGGGACCCTGCCTGCCTCAGCCTCTGCTCCTCGGGGGCTGCTGGGGGCGATGGTGCTGGCAGCGTGTCCATGAGCTCCGGGTCCGGCTCAGTCAGCGGTCCAGGCGGCGCAGGCCAATCTCCTGGGTTCGGAAGCAGCCCTGGCTGTCCAGGCCAGTCTTCAGAGCCTGTCAATGACCATGGCAGCGTTGGCCAGTCTTCAGGCCCTGGAGGGGCCCTGGTGGTCCAGGCCAGTTTTCCATTCTCGGATGGGGTAGCCGGGCCTTCCTTCTTGGGAGCTCGAGTGGAGCGTCTGGCTGGCTTGGCCACTGGCCTCCAACAGCTCCAAGGCCTTCCTTTTATGCTTCCAGCCCTGCCTTTCTGCTTCCTGTGGGTAGGGCTGGATTGCTCTGGCACCGCTCACCAGGGGTCTTAGGGAGGCCAGACTGCCTCACTACAGGCCCCTAAGCTGAAGGAAATATATTTTATGCCTCACTTAACTCATGGGACCAGCTGAGAGTTTGCCATAATCAACTTGTCCATGACTTGCTTATGAATCTGAGATCCTCCATTGCTTTCCAACTGATCTTATTTATGTTCATCTCTTTATCCATTGTGAATACAATTATAAATTATTAGATCATTCATAAGCACAATTCAGCTTTTGTTTTTCATGTGGTTTCATTGTTGCTGTTTTGGTGACAGCGTTTATGCTGCACCAGTTGTCTTTCCATGCTGAAGAGCTGGAAGGTGGTCTAAGCCCCAGTGGCTTTTGTTGGGTACCGGATATGCACCTAGTAATGTTCTAAGGACCAGATTACCTAGGGGGCGGGGGCATTATGACAAGGCTGGGCACTTTTGTCTCAAGCCATCTCTAATGATAAGCATGTGTTGTACTTACGCAGGAGGAGCTGCAAGAACTTTTGCTAAGAAGCTCACATTACGCTACACTAGGAGAAGACCTACAGTTATTTGCACCCATCTTGAATTTCTGGTCATGATTTCAGTTTGCCTGCGTAAGAGAAGAGGAAGTGAAAGTGGAAGTCGGGAGGTCTCTTTCTGGTTAGCTAAAATGTCTTCCTCCCCCAGCCCTTTTACAGACCTGCCATTCAAGTTAGCCTCTCAGAAGCTGGTGTCCCAATGGCAGCATTGTGCTTTGGTCAGTACGCTGGCAGCCATGCTCCTCCTGGCAAGCTTGAAGTGTCCATGTTATGTGCTAACAGAGTGACAGTGTAGGAGAGCCAGCCAGAGGGTGAGTTGACAGCCCTGCAGGAACTTTTAGAAACCAGCTGTTCATTCTGGTGAATCACCATTTGAATTACGTTTTTTAAACTAATGACTGTGGTTTTGTGATAGTAAAGTCACTCCTCAGGAAGGTCATCTTCAGCAGCAAATTTTCCACGTGATAATCCCATGTTGGCTAGGATAATTAACAAAGAGTTTCTGTGGGCTAGATTGTAGCTAGCTGCACACAAGGCCAGGATGGGAAAGGACACAGAAAGCATTTCCTTCTCATACCTATGCATGGAGGCTAGTCACAATCTTGTACAAGGTAGGCAGGAGATCAAGGCTTTCCAGGACCCTAAGGGTACGTCTACACTTGCTCCCTAGTTCAAGCTAGGGATGCAAATGTAGGTGACCAAAATTGCTAATGAAGTGGGGATTTAAATATCCCGCGCTTCATTAGCATGATCTCGCCGGCGCGTTACTCCGCTCAACAGCTGTTTCGAAAGTGAAAGTGCACACCAGGATACGTTAGTTCGAACCAAACCCCTTGGTTCGAACTAACATTACTCCTCAAATACTCCAAATTGCTTCATTAGCAATTTCGCTCGCCTACATTTGCATCCCTAGCTCAAACTAGGGAGCAGTGTAGACGTACCCTAATATCCCAAAAAGAACCAAAGAGGACTTGGTGGTTCACCTTGTCAGTCATGGATTTTAAAGGGCTGCACATTATGCAGGTTACTGGCAGCCAATAGCAGACATTGAAGTGGTGGGTTAGCTTTTTGATTGTATCTCTTACTACATAGGTACTGGTGTTGGTATGAAATGTCCATTTAGAGAAATTGAAATCTATAAAAATGGAGCAACTTAAATTACTGTGGCATTTTGACTGGCTGTGCAATTTCTCTTCTACTAGAGAAAGAAAATGGCCGGTGTAAATGGTTGTACACATTTTCTACAATGACTGAGTAGGTGCATTGACAAATCAGTTTTTCCTCTCCTAATCACTTCATCTGTTATGTGTAACAGTCTGAGAAGAGCAAGACTGTCTCCAAAAGTCTTAAAAATTATGCAGCATTGTACATTGGCCAATTGTTATGCCTATTGCACCAAGATCTATCCCAGTGTAGCCTGCTAAGATATATCTTTCCTATCTTATCCCTTTTTTGATATACTTTTATAGCAAGCCAGTAATGCAAGGCCTACAGGACTTAATTTATCCTATATGAATTTGCTTTAGCAATAGTATTGTGATAAAGTATAGGGTTAAATCATTTTTCTTGTTATTTTTTGAGATCTGTATTGTATAAGAATTAAGCAAGACCTTTGCGGCAAAACTTATAGTTAGGCCTTCGGACAGATGGGCTATGACTCAATATTGTGTGAGTATAGGTAAGTTCAAAACTGCAGAAAGCAGCAAAACTCCTAACCGCAAGATTTCTCACCTTTTCCATGTTCCAAGAATCGGTCCAAGGAGACGTCAAGTGGTTCTCCTCTACATATTCATAGACCCGCCCCCATATCTCTCCCAACCAGCAGCAGGTACCCACAGAAATCTCAGGGTGCAAAGTCTGGTGCCAGAAAAGGGATAAAGGCCTAGAAATTAAGGAAGTCAGGGCTGTTGTGGCTGCTGCTGCTAAATCCCACTCCAGAGCTTTAAAGGCTTAAAGTTTTGGTTCACTCATTGATTTTTCTTTCTTCTGCCAGTTTGCCTTGTGTTAGTAGGATGTGTTATATTTGCTCGTGCCTGTTTACAGCAATGCCTATGATCTGAGCAATAGCTGCTCTGTTATCTCTGTGAAGATTTTTAACACATCTGCTATGCATTTGTCCATGACAAGACTGATGATTCCCCGGGGAAGAACTGACTGGGGCATAGATGATGGCAGACCAGGGGGAAAAAAGCAGCATTTGGCACATTCCAAATCCAAGCAGCCCTCATCTGCGGATGACGGTGTCATTCAGAAATGATTTACATAGTCACTCCTGCCCTGAATGGTGGTGTCTGTTCTCAGTATGCTGTTTGGCTTGTAAAACTTGGATGAAGCCTAAGTAATTAACCATACTGTGTGTTCTAAAACATGTTTAAGGAAACAAATGCAGAGAAACAGCACTTTCCTCATGTTCTACACGCTCGAAGCCAGACGTGGTGAGTAACATTGTCTTTTGACATGGGTGTGAAGAGTTCAGACTTGAACTCCTAAAAATGATAAAAGTTTATTTCCATGGGAGAATGAAAATTAGGATGGAACCATTATTAGGTTTATATATCTTCCAGTCAGTGCTTGGGGAGCAGGACTGTTTTGACTCTCCTTCCCATCTTTGGTATTCCCCAAACTGGTGTGGTCATGTGTCTCCTCCCCCGGATCCAAATGCACTTCAATGAGATCAGAAGACTAGTTAATTCTCTTTCCTTCTCTCCATGTTACAGAGTATGAGAATAGCTCATTCGGTAACCAGACATGACTAGCCAGATCCCTTATTGGTTTAGATCAGAATAGTTCCATTGGCTTTAGCTAATTAACTAAGGCCTTGTCTACACACAGATTATATATTGATTGGAGTAATGTTAACAGTATATGTACAGGTACAGCCCCCACAGTGTGGACAATATATGATAGAAAGGTATGGGTATAAGCTGTGCTGATTTAACTTCATCCACATGGAGGGTAATGGGTTGTATTGCTTTAACCATAGCTGTATCCATGCAGCAAGGCCTTGTCTACATTAAAAAAAAGATCGCTGCTGCCGTAATCAGTCTTCCAGAGTTTGATTTAGCGAGTATAGTTAAGACTCTCAAAATCAAACTCAGAGAGCACCCCTGTTGGCATCCAGTACTCCTCCTTTTCCGAGGAGTAAGGGAAGCTGATGGGAGCATTTCTGTAGAATATGTAGCTGGAGTTGCATGCCATAAGCCGAGCTGCCAGGTCTAGTGTAGACCTGGCCTTAGAACATTTAACAGTTAAAGTCCATAGGGTGTACAGTTTTGGTGTGTGTTTGGTTTCTTAGGTCTCCCACAGGCTGTAATCCATATCCTTTGCATACCCTGACTAAACTTTTGTTTCCCAAATTACTAATTATGGGTACATCTGCGCAGCAGTGTTATTTCAGAATAGCTGATGTTATTTTGAGATAACAAGGTGTGTCTCTACACAGCAAGCTGTTATTTCAAATAATTTTGAGATGGAGGACTTCTTGCTCTGATTCCTGTAACACTCATTTCACGAGGAGTAAGGGAAGTTGAAGGAAGAGTGTTCCTCCTTTGACTTCTTGCTGTATAGACAGCGCCAAAAGCTGAATTAAGCTATTTCAACTTCAGCTACGTAATTAAGGTAGCTGAAGTTGTGTATCTTCATTCGACTTTTGCCCTGCTACGTGGACATGCCCTATGGTCCGGTTCATATCCATAAGAAACTTTTCGCATGCGAGTATTCTCACTACCTTCACTGGGGCTAGTCATATATGTAAATGTGAATGAAGTATTTGCAGAATCATATTCTGTGATGTCATGGGGTAAAGTTGAGCATGACCCGGCTGCAAGAGAAGGATAGTCAAACACAAGAAAAAGCCATAAGTAAAATCTCCTGTTTCCCAAAAGAAAAATATGGCCTTGAACTAAATTTGGGGCATTCTAGAAAGCTACTGAATTCTGTTAGTTTCCGCAGAACAAAACTGGAAAACAAAGTTAGATTTCTGCAAAGACACCAAATAAAATGACTTAAGTTTTTTTTCCAGACTTTCCATTCTATCCTTGCTGCAGTATCAAGTTTCTGTATATTTTTCAACTCTGAAACAATTGTCTGCTCCTATCAGCATTTGAGTGGAAAGACTTATTAAAGCTCTGATACGTTATCTTAAACTCTTCCTTCCATGTATGTGAACTTGAACTTTTCATAGCTGCTTTGATAAACTTTTCAACAGGGTTTAAACTTCTAACAAAGGATCACATTCCCCTCTCCATTCAAATCTATTCATCTTGCATTAATGATTAGGACTCTACCAAATTCACAGCTGTGAAAAACACCTCACGGACCGTGAAATCTGGTCTCCTCTGTGACCTTTGGCAGTTGTTAGGGGTTCATGGTTTTGCCACCCCTTACTTCTGCGCTGTCTTTGGACCAGTGGCTGCTGGCAGGGCATCCACCTCCGAAAGCAGTGCTGACACCAGCAGCAGCTCACAAGTGAGGGTGGCATGGTGTGGGGAGGGAATTGCTTTTTGGAGGGAGGCAGGGACGGCACTATGTGTGGGCATCATGGTTGGGTGGGCACTTTGGTCAACCACCACCACCCAGGCAGCCCCAGGACTCTTTAATACCCAAGAACTTTGGAGTAGCAGGGCTGGGGATTCTCTGGCTAGGGGCGCCTACCATGTGCCAGGCTCCAGTTACTAGCCCTGGCTGGGCTGTCAAGGGACGTAATTTCCGCTTGCCCTGAACAGGACACTCTCCAGCTACCAGTGTCTGAAGGCAGCGTCACCACCATCAGCAGAGCAAAAGGGTGGCAATACAACAACTGCCCAACAATAGCCTTGCACGTCCTTGCATCCCTTTTTGTGTCAGGGCCTCCGCAGCTACAACACTGTGAAATCTCAGATTTAAATACCTGAAACTGTGAAATTTAAGATTTTAAAAACCACGTGACTGCGAAATTTACCAAAACAGACTATGAATTTGGTAGTCCCCTATTAAGGATGTACTGTATCTGCATAAAGTAAATTGTCCCTTCATCCGCACTGCTCTTCGTGTTGTTTAAATAGCTACTGCCAGATAGTCTGGCTCCAAATCTTTGGTTTTGTTACATTACAAACTAATATTTTAATTATTTTTTAATTTGTAAAACTCAGAAAAGTTGTTTATTTTAAAACATTTGTGCTATGGTGACAACCTAAACTGTAGGGTCTGTTGGAAAAAGTATAGTGTTTGTGAAACTGATTGGAAATGCAGGATATTTTAGTTTCGTGATTCTAGATGAGCAAAATGCCAACGTAGTATAAATGGCAATAAGTAAAGAAATAGTATAAATTAAGGTTCTTTCAGCTTCACTAATTTTAGATTTTCTTATTAAAACAAATTAGAATTATTAAAATGTTTTTTCCAGCATTTCACTATCCTTTTACAATTGTACCTGTAATGCAGAATGGTTTAGTAGTAAACATATTATCATCTTATTGCATGAAGTTTCATGTACTTTTTTGATCACTGCTTTCACTGGACTACTATGTGACTGACCCCTCTCTGATATTTTATGTACTTTTTACAAAACAGTGACATTGTTAGTCTTCATCTTTGTCACCAAAGAACAATCCCAGAAAGGGCAGCTGAGAATACAAAAAACTTGGCTAATTTCATACCTAATAGAGAAGTTACTGATCAATATGTTTTGGCCAATGAGAAAACGTATATTCAGTAAGAACTTCTTTCCTAACTGCTTCTGGCTATACTGTTCTCAAGATTGGTCATCAGTATATTGTTTCAAATTGATGTGTTCTATTCACCTTTTGCCATCTGATGCAATTGATGTTTGGAAGAGAAATGAACAGGTGATGGTAACTACAGCATTGAAAGTACATTTCATGACAGATGTCGTTTCAAGTTTCTGGGTAAGACAACTAGTTCCTATGTTGTAACAATAACACAAGTGAGAGATAATTACTAAGAAGACTCAGATTTTTATTTCAAGTCAAGCTTGATAATTGGAGAGTAATTGTATGGAGTATGTTCCAACATAGTACCTCAGGCAGCTTTTTGTTCAACTTACAAAATTACATTTAACTTGGATACATTTCAAATCTCTTAAAATGGAAGGAGAACTAAGCCAGCAGACCAGATGACACCAGAGGAAAGAAGGCATTGATTTAAGAAGGAATTGTATCCTGCTTGCTTCAGGCAGCTCATTGAACTGTTTTCTTATTAAATTATTATTTACTAATATGATTGTGTGTTTGGTGCGCATTTGTAAGAGGTGGTCTCTGGCCCAAGCATCTTCCATGAGTGAGTCACATGTTTGCCACCTCCTACTCCGACTTCTCACATGGTTTGTAGTGAGTCTAGCCTGCCCACAAAGATATTTTAAACCTCTTGCTGGTGAGACCATGTGTTTCCATAAGTGGTGGTACATGTAGAAGGTACAAGTTAAACTGTGACATCTTTGTGATAGTCAACTGTTTGTTCTCATATAAATCTGTATGGTGGTTGGTGTAAATGAGGACCCAATCCTGAGGTTGCTACTTCAGTATAAATATTATATAACGTTAATAAAACCCCTAGTTTTAATCAGGATGCTTTTGTATATAAAACAGGAGACCGTTAAAAAGCAGCAAAAGTTTCAAAAGGCAACATACACTTGAACAACAAAGGGTTTTGTTTAGAATGTAATGTCAAGACAAAGGCCAGGTCTACACTATGGGAGAAAGTCGACCTAAAACATGCAAGTCCAGCTCTGAGAATAGCATAGCTGGAATTAACATACCATAGGTCGAATTTCTGCAGAGTCCCCACTGTGGCAGGTCGATGGGAGAAATTGTCCTTTTTTTCTCACAACCCAGTGGGGTTCTGAGGTTGACGGGAATGCCATCAGTGGTCAATTTAGCATTTCCTTACAAGATCCGCTAAATCAAACCTCAGGAGATTGCTCTCGGAAGTATTGATTTCAGGGTGAATGAAGACAAGCACTCATTCTTGTAACTTGCAAACTGCTCTTGACCATGGAGTTACCTTCTTGTGATAACGTCCTGTGGCACCTTATAGACTAACAGATTTATTGGATCATAAGCTTTCGTGGGCAAAGACCCACTTCGTCAGATGCAGATTCAGACTAACATGGCTACCCCTCTGATACTTCTTGTGATAGATATTTATGCGAGTAACTTCCTGATTAATTGAATTAGAATGTGCCCAGGGCATCTTAACTAAGTATGCTGGCATGTCAGAATGGCTGCTAGATCTGGGAGCGTGTGGGAAGGAGCTCTGAATTCAGCCTCTGATTTGTTTTTGAGGTTTGCTAAACACCAGCTCTTAGGAGATCTGCCATCTGGACTTGGATTTGAAGGCAACAATCTCCTAGACATCAGACGTAGCACCATCTGGGACACCGGACATGAACAGACTGTCCTGAACCCTCTGCTGTGTGCAGTGTTAAGATGCTTTTGAGTGAGGCTGCAGACTTGTTTCTGAGGACCAAGACCAGCCTTGGGTCAATTATAAAGAAGACCTACTATTCCTGCATTAGAAATCTATACTGAACTCCACCCTCCTCCCCCTTTTATACCAAGTGTTAGGGTTGTGTGTGGCATTTCAGCTGAATTCCATGCAGTTGAAGCATCTATGCTCCCTCATCCATTAAGTTTAAGGGAAAGAAAATCTCTGTGCAAAGAGACAGTGTCTGAAGTAGAGTCTTTGGAGCGTGTAGAAAATACAGATTAATATTCATTAGTGACTCAGTCAGAAAAGGTCATCGGTGTCAAGAAACCACAAGCTCTGATGCGTCGGGAGGAAATGAAGCACTGCTAAGGACTGACTTCCGCAGGAGTTGAGGGCACTCAGTACCTTTTTAGGAGGCACTCTGCATCTTGCAGGATTCAGTTCCTAGCCTGCAGTTCATCAAAACTTTTTTTTGTGCACATGTTTAAGTCCTGTTGAAGTCAATGAGACTTAAGCACATGCTTACATGCTTTGTGACATAGGAATGAATTGCTGATTCAGGGACTTAATGAGCAGCTCCATTTCCTAAGTGTGTGTAAAACCAAAGCAATGGCATTTTGTCACTAAACAGCCCCCACTAAATGCCATCTTCAGATGGCAACCATGAACCAAGGATCTCTTCAAAATCTGATTTAGTTAAAGTTCTTCTATATTTCCTGATGGCAATTTAAAAAAAAATGTGTGAGAGATGGATGAGTGGGGAGAGTGTCAGAATTCTGGCATAGATCAAAAGAGGTTTCTTTTAAAACAAAGTGTGTGTGTGTGTGTGTGTGTGTGTGTGGATGATGCACAGACTTTGGTGAAAAATCTCATGCTGTTGTTTTATTTCCTAGTTCTACGTCCATGATTGTGCTGGCATCAAGTCACAGAGGATGAAAAAATAAGTGTCAGATGCAGTTGTATTGCTTTGACGTTATTCATAAATAGCATTGACTTGCAGTTGAGTGATTGAATCATTTTAACATTTAAAAAAGAAACTCACCTTCAACCTTAGCAAATCCAAGTAGGATTTTTTTTCAAAAGGGAGAGCATTTTTAAGAGCCGGAATCATTCGGGTTCTTAATTTAAAAAAAATAAAGGAAAAAGAAGCAAAATTTGGAGCAATTTACTAACCACCACGGTCAGCCTAGAGCACGGCTACTCAACACATGGCCCGTGGCCTGTTTGTTTGTGGCCTGCGGTGAAGTTTGGGTTTACGTGGGGCTCAACATGTGGCCCACGGGTAGGATCCTTTGAACAATGGAGCATTGTGGGAAGTGCTGGCTGCTTAGCCTTGTGGGCAGAGCCTGAGAGGTGCTGACTGACTCACACTGGCCGCGTTTGGGTCCGGCGCCATGGCTTAATTTTTGTATTCATGCCCATCAATGTGAAAGAAGCTATTTGCATATATATTTGCATGCACATGCAACCAGACTTAAGTTGCGGCCCTCGGCATGTGCTGTCAGTATCCATTGTGGCCCCCAGGGCTTCCAAAATTAAGTAGCCCTGTCCTAGAGAGTTGATATACTTATAAGAAATGGTAATAGATGGAGGATACCTTTATGCCATGCGGAAGATGCACCTGGATTTGAAACAGAACGAAAGAAGTGTCCTGCAAGTGAGGCATGGGTATAGTGCATTTTTCTGTCACCGTAGCTAAACGCTGGTTGTGTGGTAAAATTTATGTATTGAACTGTGTAAACAGCCATCCTTAAAAATGCTGTCTGGAAACCAGCTGTGTAAACATTTAAATGCACTTTTTTTCTTCTGATTATTATTCGGTTCCCCCGTTTGCATTCACTTCTCTTTAGTAAATGAGTTCTTCCTGTGGCCTTATGTAGTAGAATCATACTGCATAGGCCAAGCTACAAAGCTAAAAGAAGGGAGGAGGAACATAAGACGCTTGACTTCATTGTATTTCTCGCTAGAAAACAGTATGTCTCACTACTTCACCCACAAAGCTTTTGTGGTCACGTCCAAGTGGCATTTCTTTCTGGCTCTAACTTCATTGACTCTTCTGTAGCTGGCAGAGATGGCACACGTTCTACTGAGAGATCCGTCCTCAGCCAAATAGCAGAATTTCTGCGGGTAGAGATGGGAAAGTCTCCTCCGACCCTATTCCCAGAACCGGGATTATTCCCTATGGTAGGGGTTTTTCTGTGCTTTGTTCAGACTGGTTTAAGTATTCCAGTCATAAGACTTAAGCTGCTTCCTTTGGGAAGAATATTCTTCTGTCCAGCATATGGTCATTAGCACTGTAAAAAGTCCAATAGCATGAGACAATCTGTACCACCTGTGGCTTCAATCCTACTGCTACTGAAAAATGTGGGAATTGTGCTGTTGACTTGAAGAATAACAGGATCCTCCACTCAAATCTTCTGAGTACAAAGTTTATTTTAAGCGGACCTGTCTCTTTTGCACTAAGTGTGCAGGTACTTTTGTTTCTAAACTGCTGGAATAAATTGTAAGGTATTAAAGACAAGTATGGCTTTATATACCCAAATTAGGGATGTTAAATTTAGTTTAATCGACTAGTCGATGAATTTTCCATTGACTAGTTGATTAGTCAATAAGCGGGGAGCTGCAGTGGGGTTAGTGCCCAGCCTGGGAGTTAACCCCGCTGTGGCTCTGCCTTTTAAAAATATTAAATATTTAAGTATATTTAAAGTGCAGCAGAAGGAACCCAGCACAAGCTGGGACAGCTGATTCCCAGCTCGCGCAGGGTCTCCCCCGCTACCAGCCTTTTAAATGTATTAAGAGCTGGCAGGCTCTTAATATATTTAAAAGGCTAAAGTGCAGCAGGAGGGACCCAGTGCGAGTTGGGAATCACCTGTCCTGGCTTGCACTGGGTCCCCCCTGCTGCGCTTTAGCCTTTTTAATGTATTAAGAGCCTTTTGTCTCTTAATATATTTAAAAAGTAGAAGCACGTCTGGGACTAGGCATGAGCCGGGAATCTACTGATTCCCAGCTTGCACCCGGTCCCCACTACCCTCCTGCCTTCCCTGCCCCCTGCAGAGATGGTGCTTGGGAGAGCTGTCTTTTAAGCCGGTTCTTCCCAGCACTGGCTCCTGCTCCCCCACTATTGCTGCCTCTGATAGTGGCAGCAAGGGCAGGAGAAGCAACTAATCGACTGTCCAATAAACTTTTGCTTATCGGATAGTCAACTAGTCGCTTACATCCCTAATCCAAATATAAGCCCAAAGGGCGGGAATCTCTAAACTTTGTTTTCCTATTTTGCAGAGAGAGGTATTGTTTCCTTATTAGCAAGTGGTTTTGGATTTGTCGCTTAGTCATTAAGGATCTATTAACTTTGGTTGTTGATAGAAATGGGCCGAGAAAACAAAGCACATACAGAAATTTGCTCCAGCAATGTAGTAATTGACACATCAGAATAAATAGCCTATCCTGCCTCTACAGCAGCATATACTTGATGCTTCTGCAGGAGGTGGGAGGACACTCTACAATACTAGAACAAGTGCTCAGTATGAAGGAAACTGCTGCCTGACCCCCCAGCTGGCGATCAGTTTATACCCTGGAGCATGAGGACTAATCACATTTGTCTTTTTTATACTAGCCAGTTTATCTGGATTGGCTATTTTTCTTCATATGTATCTAATCTGCAGGATTTTAAAAAAGCCCTGACTCACATTGGAGCCAAATGTTTATTTATTAAGTCTAGATTAGTAATGTAGTGGTTACATATTCTTGGCCAGGATCTTGTGCTCAATCGCATATGTCAGCCCTACTTAAATTTTTTTTCAGAACTGAACATATTTCATTCCCTCCAGGCCACCAAGTAGCCTTATTGTTCACTTACATGCTATTTTGAACATCTGAATGCCTTTAAACTTGGTGACCACTTTAGTTCACAGTATCTGACTAGGCATGACATAGGTCACCCCTCCCCAAACTGGGCTCCATTGAACACTTGTGCTTTATTAATGACTGAATGATGCTCTTTTCACTAAAGAACAAAAAATGGATGAATTTATCCAACTTCTTAATCTGTAATATCCTAGAGCAGTTTTCACTTCTGATCTAATATAGGAAGCATGATTTTCATAACTATAAAATAACTGTAGAAAGATTGAAGCCAAATACACATTCTGTGTTTTACTTGCAAATCCAGTTGCTTTGTTAAATCTGTAATCTTACAAACAAAATTCTTCTTAAGAAAAATCAGTAACAGATAGATGCATGTGCTTTGCCTGTTACATTTCTTCTATACCCTGATGATTTAGGAGTTCTTATGTTGAAGAAACAAAAAGTTCCCATAACATAGATCTTAAAATCTGTATTTTCTTTGGTACATTTTCAGTTTCAATATCAAATCTAGAGGTTATGAAGGAGACTGTTGGCATAACAATGTACTACATCATGTTAAGACATAGTCTGATTCAGTGATGACTAGGGCTGTCTACCAATCACAGTTAACTCACATGATTAACTCAAAAAATTAATTGATTAATTGCACTGTTAAACAATAAACTAACCACTGAAATTTAATAAGCATTTGAATGTTTTTCTACATTTTCAATATTATTTCAGTTGCAACACAGAATACAAAATATACAGTGTTCACTTTATATTATTTTATTAACATTTTTACAGTGTATATATCTATAAACAAAAGAAATACTATTTTTCAAATCACCTCCATACAACGTACTGAAGTGCAATTTCTTTACCATGAAAGTGTAATGTACAAATGTAGATTTTTTTGGTGACATAACTGCACTCAAACAAAACAGTGTAAAACTTTAGAGCCTATATGTCTGCTCAGACCTACTTCTTGTTCAACCAATTGCTAAGACAAAGAAAAACAAGTTTGTTTACATTGACGGGAGGTACTGCTGCCTGCTGCTTATTTACGATGTCACCAGAAAGTGAGAACAAGTGTTTGCATGGCACTTTTGTAGCCAGAATTGCAAGGTATTCATGTGCCAGATGTGCTGAATGTTGGTATTCCCCTTCATGCTTCAGCCACCATTCCAGAGGATATGCTTCTATGCTAATGATGCTCTTTTTAAAAAAGCAAAAAAGCATTAAATTTGTGACCAAACTCCTTGAGGGAGAATCATGTTTCTCCTGCGCTGTTTTACCCACATTCTGCCATATATTTAATGTTATAGTAAACTCGGATGATGACCCAGCGCATGCTTGTTTTAAAAACCTTTTCACAGCAGATTTGACAAAATGCAAAAAAAAATTAATGTGAGATTTCTCAAGATAGCTACAGCACTCAACCCAACTCCTGTGCCTTCCAAAATCTGAGAGTGATGAGGTATGGAGCATGTTTTCTGAAGTCTTAGAAGAGCAACACTCTGATGCGGAAACTACACAAGCCGAACCACCAAAAAAGAAAATCAACCTTCTGCTGGTGGCATCTGACTCAGAATCATAGAACACTAGAATTGGAAGAGACTTCAAGAGGTCATCAAGTCCAGTCCCCTGCTCTCACGGCAGGACCAAGCACCATCTAGATCAGGGATGGGCAATAATTTTTGGTGGAGGGCCACTCCAAGAAAGTGCTTGGAAAGTGGTCAAGGTGCTCTCCACTTTTCTGTGGAGAGAGATGCAGAAGAGTGCACTGGGTAAGGGACTGGGGTGCAGGAGATGGTGTGAGATCTGAGAGGGAGTTTGGGTGAAGGAGGGAGTTGTGACCTGGGTCAGGGGACTGGGGTGTAGGGTCGGGGAGGGGCTATGGATGCAGGAGAGGATTCTGGCTTGGGGGAGGGATGGAGGAGGTGGTACAGGATCTGGGAGGGAGTTGTGACCTAGGGCGGGGTGCAGAGGGTTTGGATGGTGACCTGGGGAGGAAGTTGGGGTGTGGGAAAGGCAGAGGTGCCCGAGGCAAGCTTTGTCTGGGAGACACTTAAGAGTCTCCTGGCCAGCAGCCCAAGGCAGGCTGAGCTCCCTGCCTGCTGCAGCCCCAAATTGATTAAAAGTGCAGGCTGCTCCCTCCATGTGGCTCTCCATTCCAGGAGGAGGGAAAGGCTTCAACTGCCCAAGAGCCCCACGCCAATCTCTCAGCTCCTATTGGCTGGTTGTTTCCAGCCAAAGGAGCTGAGAAATTGGCTGGGGAAAATTCCTATTGGCCAGTTGTTTTGGCCAATAGGAGCTGAGGGTTGGGCTGGAGGCGGAGAGATCACACAAAGCTTCCACCTCCCTCTAGAGCACAGAGGCATAGGGAGCAGCCCTGTGCTTGAAACAGCAGCTGTTGCATGCCTGAGGGTCCCAGCAGGAGGGTTCATGGGCTGGATCCGGTGGCTTGGCAAGCCAGATCCAGCCTGCGAGAGGTATTTTGCCTATCCCTGATCTAGATCATCCCTGATAGATGTCTGTCCAACCTGCACTTAAATACCTCCAGTGTTTAACCTCCCTGACAGTTAGGAAGTTTTCCTAATGCCCAACCTAAACCTCCCTTGCTGCAATTTAAGCCCATTGAGTCTGCAATGATTTGGCTCGTTATTGAGCAGAACCTGTCATCATCATAGACCCATATCCTCTGGAATGGTGGTTGAAGCATGAAGGGACATATGAATCTTTAGCACATCTGGCATGTAAATACTTTGCAAAGCCAGCTCCAACAATGCTATGTCAATGCCTCTTCTCGCTTTCAGGTGACACTGTAAACAAGAAGCAGGCAGCATTATCTTGTGTGCAAATTGTAACCAAACATGTTTGTCTGAGTGATTGCCTGAACAAGAAGCAGGACTGGGTGGACTTGTAAGCACTAAAGTTTTACATCTGTTTTATTTTTGAATGAAGGTTTTATTTGTCCATAATTCTATATTTGTAACCTATACTTTCATGGTAAAGAGACTGCACTACAACAATTGAAAAATACAATATTTTTTCTTTACAGTGCAAATATTTGTAATAAAATAAATATAAAGCGAGTACTGTACACTTTGTATTCCATATTATGAAATCAATATATTTGAAATGTAGAAACATCAAAAAATATTTAAAATAAATGGCATTTTTCTTGTTATTTAACAGTGTGATTAAATGCACGGTTGATTTTTTTAATCGCTTGACAGTAGGTCCTAGTGGTGGCATAAGTACCTATCATTAAATCTCAATCCAAACAAAGACATAAGAAGATAATCAGTCAGATACAGCTGGTGGAATTGAGAGAGGCTTGAAAATACTACAGCTGATAATATTACATTTATGTATTGCCTTTCATCCTAAAGTACTTTACAAACTTCATACATTCAGTACAAAGATCACTCGCCCATTGCTGAAATGCAGTTTGGAATATGGACTAAGGAGAACAAATGTAACAGCTGTTTCACAGTCCAGATTAACATGACATAGGAAAGTTATGTGAAAAGTGTGTCCTGCTGAAACTGCAAGGGGAATTGTTAGTTGAACCGAATGAAATGACACAACTGGAATTTGGCTGGCATATCAGAGTTCATACTCCAACAGGATTGGGACTGAAATCTGTTCTTAGCATATCCCCATTCCTGCCACAGGGTAGACATGTGGTCCCCACAGTGTTATATGTAACATATTTTGTAAACTCATTACCAAACCAGTGATGGTGATTTAAAAAAGGTATGTAACTGACAGGCATAATAAAGCAGCATAATGACAGAGTAATGTAAGAGAAATCCGCAACTGATGCAGTATGGTAGCAGTTTGCTAAAATTATGGCAACCTGATTTGCTGAATGATGACTGGACATTAAAATGGACTTCACCGTTTGGCTGAGACTCTAACCAGGTGCTGGGATGTGTTGGGTAGGTATATTAACTTCTTCAGGTCTCAGCCCAGAATGCTTGTGGTCTTTAGGCAGTATTAGAGATGAACCAAGAGGGAATCTCCTCTGGCCAGACTAATAGAAAATGTGCAAGAAACATCTCATCTGGAATTTGTAGAATCCATATTTTCCATTTTCTTCCCTTTCTATTAGTACATCTGCTGGCTAGACATTAGAGCAGATTAGCCATAAGGCTTGTGTCAGAGACAAGATTTTTGCACCATTTACATCACTACAGATGAGACTCAGAGGTGGATCTCTTTCTAAGTAGGAATTCTGGCAAGTAAACAAAAAGGTGAAATAACCAGGGCTGGTTGAAAATTTTCCACCAGTACTGCTAGTTGATGGAAAATTAAGCTTTTAATTAAACAAAAAAAGTGTCCAAAAAGCTTTCAGTGGGAAAAAAAAACCCTGACACAGCTTTTTGGCTGAAAATCAGTATTGTGTGTGGTATTATTTTGGTCATGGATATGGTTAAGAGAGTGTTAGCTTACCACTTTCACTTCTAATTTTGAGGCATTCAACAAGTATGTATTTATATTCATGCTTTGCAATCTGTGCTTTTGGTTAATGAACCATTTTTCTCTTTTTTTTTTTTTCTTTCTAAAATTGATTAGCTTGGGGATATAGAGAGACTCTCAAAAACATAAATGGCTGACTATTGTTAATCTAAATTTCCCAGCTGTTGCTTACAAATAGATTGTAACAAATGTGGTCACCTTATATTTTTGAACAAAAAATATTTGTAAGTAGCGTATATCTGATCTGGGTCATAAAATGGCTCAAAGACTGTTTTATCTTAGCTAGGCCAAGGTAATGTCCACCTGGTTAGTGCTTGATCAGAAATCAGAAGCATATTTATTAAGTCACTACTGTGTAGTCTGCTTACAGCTGATGTAATTAACTAAAATCCGGCCTCATTTCTCACAGTATCCTTCCACTAACAAGTGGACCTGGAATGTTATAAAGAAGAAAAAATCTCTTTAACACATGTATTAGTCATGTGACATGCCAGGGACACAGTCTCATACCAGAACCTTTCTTTTCTCCCAGGAGGGCATGAATTGGTTTTTATCCCCTCAAGGTAACTTCCCAACTGTCCTTATGTGTCTTTGCAGCTACAATTGAAGAAGCATTTAGGACAGGGATAGAGCAACTTCTTCAGAGGATTTTGCTGATGGATAAATAATTTCTAAATGTGCATGGTCTGGGTGGACAGGGTCTTCTACCCAGAGGGATCAAATTCTCCTACCAAGCTGTCGTATAGTACAATCCTTTTCTGTAATAAATCATGTTGCTCAATAGCAAGGTGCAGTTTGCTTATTGATGGTCTTTAAAAAAAAACAAAACAAACTCAACTTTTTCCTTGTCTGAAATGAAGTCTATTATAGTGTGATCTGCAACCAATGGCATTGCTGGGACTAAAACACGACTAACCCCCTGTGTAAATTAACAGCAAGAAAGGACTGTTGGGACTTTGCTCATACAGAATTACTGAAATACAGTATATAGTTATAGGTTGCTGGAATTTCACTTATGCCACATAGTTATAACTGTTATAAAATTGCATTTGTTCTTAGGCAAAAAAACCAAACAACCACTCTGTTGGGAAACTCAGGAAGAAGATTTTTCTGTTACATTTGGGGAGAGAGCTGGAAAGCTAGATACCCTGCGAGGAGGGTTGCCAGATTCTTAAAAAAAAATTCTGAACATGGTGGGAAAAAATTGGTTGAGCAAAAAAGAACAAAAGAAAGAGGCACTGCGCCTTTAAATCCCCATGCACGCCGCTCCTCCCACACCTGCCAGACACGGCGGGGGGGAATGTCCCAAGCAGCCTTCCATCTGAGAAAAACAGAAAATACCGGACATTTTATGGTATCTTCTGGTTTTTTTTTTACCGGACAGAGGCCACAAATACTGGACCGTCCAGGCCAATATTGGACTCCTGGCAACCCTACTTGAGAGTGATCTAACACGCAAGTCAAGTGCAAGGGATTATCCATTCCAGATACAGTTTAGTTTACTCTTAGGCAGCTGATGTGTAGTCAGTGCCCAAAAGCCTATTCAAAGGCTATAATAAAGTGAGTCTTGTTACTGTAGTTGATTGATTTTGCCCAGGATTCTGTTCTCCAGATGCTGTAATATACATGTACTAGGTCTGTTTCTTGTATTCCCTAAAACTGCTGTATATAAAGCCTAATATAGGAAATTAGGGTTTTTTAAAAATGTCTTCTACACTGCAAAAATGGGTAATATCTTTAACTGGATGAGGCCCTTGGGGACCAAACAATAAATGAATAAATAGTCAAAATTTTGCTTGGTGCTGTCAAAACCAGCCAGCTGTTCTGACATTCTTGGAATGCTGCGTCTTTCACAATGGCAAAGATGGTTTTTCCACCCACAGACTCTTCCTACCCACTGGGAGAAGTGCAAGAGGTTCAAACTTTTAAGGGAGAAACATTCAGTGAGGTTGCAGGCAGAGGTGAGGGTTGCTGGGAAAAGCTGGAAGTGACAGAGATTTGATTGCAGAGCGCACAGCATTTGGGTGGGTGGGGCACAGAAAAGCACCACTTTGAAAATGGGAACTGTGGGCCTTTCAGAGTGCACACTTAGGTGTGTTTACATGGGGTTTAAAACAATGAAGGGCCAGGGGCACTTGTTCTCTTAGGGTATGTCTAGACTGCACCCCTCTACCGGCAGAGGGATACAGATTATGCTGGGAGAAATTGCTAATGAAGCGGGGATTTAAATATCCCGTGCTTCATTAGCATAAAAATGGCTGCCGCTTTTTTCCGGCACGGAGCTTTGTCGGAGAAAAGCGGCAGTCTAGAGGCTGATCTATCGCTAAAGAAAGCCTTTTCTGATCGATCCTGTATACCTCGTTTTACACTGCATGGTGTGCTCCAGACCCCTGCACCGTGCACTCCGGCTGGCTCAGCGGGCCAATGAGGGGTGGGGTGCAGTCCGACACCAGTACACTCTCTCATTGTCCAGGGGCCCAGCAGTCCTGTCGGCTCCCCCTGCCTAGAGCTGAATCCTCCCTTGTTGGTTCACTGGCAAGTCTGAAAAGTGAGCACAAATTGTTTTGGTTTTGATCAAACTGAAATTTTTGGCAAATCAAAAAAGTTGAAAAAAAATGGTTTCAAAAATGGTTTCAAAAATGGTTTCATGTCAAACTAATGGCTTGTTTCATGGTCTGAGCTCTTTCTATCTTCTTTTTTTAAAAAAAATTAAGGTAAAGAAAACATCTATTTGAAAATCAAAATGTTTAATTTTGGAGATGTTGAAACAAAATTATTTTTGAAGTTTTTTTCAAAACTACTTTTTTGGAGGATTGGGGTGGGGCATTCCAATCAAAACAATTCTGCAAAATCGGCATTAATTTTTGGGTTGAGGTGAATACATAGTTCATTTTTTTTTTAAATGGTTGGTTTGAAAATTTTTGGTTAAAATTTTTAACTAGCTGAAGCAGACCAGGACACAGAGTGTTCACTTCTGCTGTTCTGCACGTTTCACCTGTCCTGTGGATTGGGCTGTCAAACTGCACTTTTCATGAGCAATAAAAACATTCGGAAGACGTCAGTGGAGGAGAGGGGAGTCAAATATGTGTTTATATATTTCGTAATGCTAACTAATAGAAAACAGAACTGGGCTTATTACACGTAAGTCTCTTATAGCCATTACTCTAAAATGGATGGAACATTTGTGCTCCAGCTGAAAAGTATTAGAAATAGTTGATTGACATGGGAAATTGAAATAGATGGGGGGGCACAGTGGGAGAAGAGAATGATGACTTTTTAAAGAGCTAGCTCTAAAATTGCTTTTAAAATTACTTAATGGCTTACTGAGGCGAAAACCTGGAGCAAGAAATAATTGTTCATAAATTCCAGGCCACTAGTATAAGGAAAAATCTTACAATGACGGAAATGGAATGGGAATGTGAGAGATTTAAAAGAAGAGAAGTGAAGAGGAGTACTGGGGGATTGTGAAAATATGGCAACTTTTTGGTAGAGAGATTAAAATACTCCAAATAATAGTGTTTCAGAGAGGCTAAATTCCAGGAAAGGTTTTGTTTTGCTTTGTTTAATCAAAGTAGAGAATGCCTTCAGTTTCAATGAGTCAAGTTAGAGCATGTGTTACTTTCATATAAAATTCAGTCTTCTACCTGCCCTCATTGTCCTCCTCAACAGGGAAAGGTGGTGAAAATGACCAGCCCCTTTCTGCCTTTTTCAGACATTCAGATCACAGTATTTAGGAGCCTGGTATCAAAATGGGAGGAGAGTGGCTTTTTGAAAATGCGGTGGGTCTTACGTGAAACTCACACTGCGTTTTGCAAGAGTACATCTGACTCCTTGTGCACTTTTTTTACAGTAGAAATTTTGCTTTGCTTAGAGAAAAATGAGCTATTTGGAAAGTTTCACTGTGTTGTCTTGCTCTTTGATACTGTATGCAAAATTCTTGCAGATTTAACTTTAATATTCCTTGGGGCTGCAAAGCTGTGGGCTTTCTTTATAAATACATGTTGCTGCCAAAATAGACAAATACCTTCCGTGCTAATAAAGACAGGGGAATTGGGCCCTTTTTTCAAGAGCCATGAATGTTTTCATTTTGCATTTGTTACCATTGCATTTCAGTGCTCTAGTCTATAAAACTGGGGGTAAAGAGGAGGGGCATTATTTCCTTACAAAATTGTGACAGGAAGTGATTTTGTTGTGCCTCTCTTTCATCGTGGAAGCAATGGCTGGAGTGTTTCTGAAAAGGTTTATGGGATTATAACATTGTCCACTGTAGAGATGGGTCCACACTGAAAACTTAGATTCACTTCCACCCTCCCTCAGACTTTGGGAGGGTCAGATTCAAATCGAGCCTCTGTCTTGGTCCCATTTCTAATTCCTACAAAAATGTATCACATCTGGTCATGCTCTGCTACTTGGCCTAAAGGACAAGCAAAGGGGCACATATTACCTCCAGCTCTTTATATGATGACATGACCACAGAGGGCGTAATTCTCAGCACACACACATGGAGATATAAACTGTGGCCCCTGTGCTATAAACTAGTTGTGGGCAGCCTGCGGCCCATCAGGGTTCTCTGTGTGGCCCATGAGACATTTTGTTTAACCATTTTCCATGAGCAGGGTTGTCGGAGTCCGCCGGTTTCCCTCCATGTAGGTTTTCCTACCGGTGTTACTAAAATGGTACACACGTGAATCAAAGAGACATGGTGTGGGGTGCGTGCTGATTGTATACAGCACTGACAGTGAGAGCTGTGCACTCCCTCTGAATCCAACCAAATTCTAGGTACACAAGCGCAGTTAGGGGAACTACTCTATCCCAGGAGCCCATCTTGGTTACAACAATTTTGTGGCCCATTTACTAGCCTAGGTTGCCCATTGCTGCTATAAACTCCTAGGGCACGTCTACACTACGTTTTTTTTAAAAGGAGATATGTAAATTTGGCACTAATTTGCATATCTTCTTCCGATCACTTTTTCAAAAGTGTTTTTTTCGAAAGTGAAAGTAGTCTGGACATGTTTTTTCGGGGGGAAAAACACCCTTTTTCGAAAAACCGCGTAAACTTCCTTTTTTTAGGAAGAGCGGTTTTCCAAAAAAGGGGTTTTTTTCCCAGAAAAAAACTGCGTCCAGACTACTTTGCTTTTTCAAAAGTGGGTTTTTCAAAAGTGAATCGGAAGAAGATATGCAAATTAGCACCAAATTTGCATATCTTGTTTAAAAAAAAAACCGTCGCCTAGACGTGCCCTTAGGAATATGAGTAATTCCGCTAAGTTCAGTTGGACATGTGTACAGCTACTTGCATCAGCATTTGCAGAATGGGAGCCTGTATCAATCATTAACTCCTAAAGAGCATCAGTGTTGCTTGTGAACATTCTAGTTTCATCTAAGCCTACGAAAGAGTAATCTGTTCTCCTTGTGAGTTACTATTCGACGAGTGAGATGGATGAAAACTCTTCAGCCCACCAGTCTGTGGGTTGTTTAGTTGTTTTCCTTGTTCATGCTTGATAACCGGAGTCATGAGTGAAGATAGAGAGACTAGAAGTGTCAAGAGTAAATGAGAAAATAAAGTACAAGGGACAAGAATATTTTGCAACAGAGAATGTTTTTGATGAAAAGCCAGATTTATATTTTCTCATTCTTTCATTTCCTTCCTTCTTCCAGCACGAAAAACTCCGGAGCACCCCCCCACCCCACCCTCCTGCATCTTTCCTCTCTTTTAGCTGTGCAAAATCAATACAAAAGGTACACTGGTGATTCTAACATGAAAACAGTGCCAGTGAGAGGACACTTATGCAAATACAGAGAGAAGTGGGAATTGTGTTACTTTTTAAATATACCTGTGGCTACTTCAGTCAGATGCAGTATCCAGAGGGGGTGAAGGAGGCAGGGTGATGGGGCCCATCAGATGTCATGAGACACTTAGCAAACTGAGAACGGCACAGCACCGTTTAACGAGATCCATTGGTGGCCTTCTCACCCGACCCTGCTCACGAGCGCTGATTGAAATGGAGGCATCTTGCGCAGCTGCGTGCATGTTTCTGTGCCCTAGGCAGAGACTTCTCTGCCTCCAGCAAAGCAAACACTGAGCACTTGGCATACAAGCACCCCCTCCAAGTGTTCAGTTTTAATTATGTTGATGATAATTCATAGCACGCGCGCAAATGTCCCGTTGTCCGACTTCAAAAGCCTGGGAAAGAGGAGGCCTCCTTACTGCAGTGAATTCCTGCTCAGGAGTGGGGCAAGACGGCCCTTTTCCCTTGGTTTAGAATGATCATGTTTTGGGGTTAATACAATGAGAATCTGTAATTCTTCAGATCCACGAGCCAAACTCTCCCTGCATAAGGGAGGGACAGCAGTTTTAAAAGCTCCTACAGTCATAGCCAGAAGCAGCCACCCTGCACAATTGCCCCACGGTCAGCCATGGTTATCTCTATGGGGCACAAATACCCAGTGGCTTTTATGGTTGAAAATGAATTCCTTTAGGAATAATCGCCACATGGAGTATAGGGATGTTAATGGGTAACCAGTATGGCCTGAAGCAGCCCATCGCAGGCAGGGGGCTGCTCCAGCCCCACAGTGCCCATCATGGACGGGGGCGCTCCAGCCCAGCCGGAGCAGCCCTCATCTATGGGGCGTCCACTCCAGCCCAGCCGCGGTGGGTAGAGGGCCGCTCCAGCCCAGTCAGGCTGGAGCGACCCCCACCCCCACCCAACCGCTCCATTTAATTGGTTAACTGGTCAAACTTAATGGTGAACCAGTTTAACCAATTAAATGAGAATTTACACCCCTTTTGGAGAGTATAAGAAGCAGGGCCAACCCTACCCGTGCTGGTGCCCTATGCAGCCCAGCACCAGTCCCCCTTCCCCCCATGTTGGGAGCAGCAACTCCATGGGGAGGAATGCAGGGGCAGGAGGAATTGGATGCAATGGCATCTGGTCCAGGAGAGTTGGCAGCTGGGAGGAGGGAGGGAGGCTTTCCCGCAGCCTTGGGGCAGCCGGCGGGAAGTGCTGGCAGTGTGAGTGCAGGCCAGAGAGACACAAGGATGACCATGCTGCCGGTCGGAACGAAGTGGTGCTTTGGAGGAGGGGAAACCGTCACTTCTCTCCAAAGGTATGTTTGGACTACATGCCTCTGTCGACAGAGGCATGTAAAATAGGCTACCCGACATAGTCAGTGAAGCGAGGATTTAAATATCCCCGGCTTTATTAAAATAAAAATGGCCGCCACGCTGTGCTGGCTCAGCTGATTGTCAGTACAGCACGGCAGTCAAGACGTGGATCGGTCAACAGGGGAAACCTTTGTTGACCGCTCCTGTAAACCTCGTTTCACGAGGCATAAGGGAGCGGTAGACAAAGGCTTCCCCTGTGGACCAATCTGCATCTTGACTGCCGCGCTATGCCAACAATCAGCTGAACCGGCACAGCGTGGTGGCCATTTTTATTTTAATGAAGCCGGGGGTATTTAAATCCCCACTTCATTGACTATGTCGGGTAGCCTATTTTACATGCCTCTGTTGGCAGAGGCATGTAGTCTAGACATACCCCAACTGCTGCCTTGCTCCTCTAGAGTCCTTCAGCCCACGCTCAAGCTACTCACCACCGCCTGGCAGGAATGGCTGAGGGCTAGGGCAGCAGGCTGTCAGAGCCAGTGCTGAGCCCGTAGGAAGGGCAGCTGGGGGATAGGGCTGCCGTCTGCTTAACATCCCATCTCTAGGCATACACAGCATAGGACACCTGCCCTGCGTTGCTGTGTGTGCCTAAGGACGGCCTGGATAAGAGTCATAAAGTAAGGAATCCCAGAAGTTTCTGACATGAATCATTTTTCTCTCCCTTTCCCCGCCACAGAGTCTTTAGTCCCATTCTTGTCCCTTGATAGGGTCACTCTGTGGTCTTGGGGCAGGAGGGCAGAGGTGTGGCCGAAGGGGCCCCTTAATGCCAACTGGCAAAGGGCCCCCACTCTTCGGTACCTCTTCTGAAGCCCGACACGCTCTCTGGCACGTTGCTGTTGTCACAGGTGTATGTAAAGAGAAGGATCGAATGCAAGCTGGTGACACGCTGGCCCCGAACACCATGGGGTGATGGATGGGTGGATGGTGCGTGAAGAGTTACGTCTGTGTGCTGGAGATATGGCTGGGGACAGACTTGGTGAACATGTTTGTCCTAGACAAAGGAATGGTGGGTTGCCTGTGCGTGTGATCACAAGGATGCCAGAGACCACAAGCAATTCGTTTGCATCTGAGGTCAACACCAGATAACAGGAGGATGAGGAAACAGCTTGGCATCGGCACACTGGTGAACACCCTGCAGTCTAAACTCCGGGGGGGTCAACTGACTCTTGAGACAAAGGCTGTGCACTTTGGGGCGCAATAAGGAGAAACTATAGGGCCACACCTGATATTGGAGGGGCAAATGGGGCAACTGCCCTAGGGCCCAGCAACTGCCCAACTGCCCTGGGGCTCCTGGCCATCACCGCTGCTATGGTGGCAGTAGCATGGGCAGGAACCTTGGGCCCTTTAAATCACTACCGGAGTGCCGCATGGCACCCTCTGGGTGACTCTGAAAGCTGCTGTGGAGTTGGGGGGGGGGGGCGCATAGTGTGCTCTGGGTAGTGCTGAGGGCTATCTGCGTTGGCACCGCCCCTTCTGCCTGAGGTCATGCCTCTTCCAGGAGTGTGGAGCCACTCCCTTCTCCCCCTCCCAACCTTGCTCAGGGGCCCAGCATGGTTGCCAGCTCCCCTGACTAGAGCATCTTGTTATCTGATACTCAGGGACCAACGGTGGGTGCACTGAGCATCTATGAATGGTGGATCCCCAACTATAGAGGGTGGTGACACTCAAAAGTCATTGAGAGAGTGATGACAAACCAGGAGCCTGCTAAGTTTATAAATAGTGTCTTGAAGCTTATATTAAATTGTTGTTTTATTGTCTGGATGTTCTCTCTCCTTTGCAGCACTTAAATCTCTGTTCTTTATTAATAAACTTATTGTTATTTTAGTGTAAATCCATCTCAGTGCTGTTATGTTACGTGCATCCTCAGATGAGCCTGCAGGCTGGTGTTTTTTCTGTGTCCCTGTGGAATCAGCGGACTTGGTATTTCAGTAGATATCCAGTGACAGGGGCTGGAGAGACATGCTTTTGGAGCGTTTGTGAACTGAAGTATGCCAGGAGTTTACCTGCCAGGCAAGGAGGGAACTGACTGATCCTGAAGAGTTGGCGGGGCCAGCTAACAGGCTGAAATGTCTGAGAGGTGACACACAGTCCAGGAGCAGGAAATCTCTCTCTCTCTCTCTCCATCTCCATGTCTTCACTCTGTGGAAGATCAACGCTGTTGCATCGATCTTCCGGAGTTTGATTTAGTGGGTCTAGCAAAGACCTGCTAAATCAAACTCAGAGGACACCCCCATTGGCGGCCGGTATTCCTGCTCTTGTAAGGAGTAAGGGAAGCCAACAGCAGTGTTTGCTCCCGTTGGCCTCTCACTGTGAGGATGGTGGAGAAACTCGAATTAAGGTATGTCGACTCCTGTTACATAATGAACGTAGCGCAAGTTTTGTGTCTTAATTTGATTTTTTCCTTTAGTGTAGACCTAGCCCAACTTTCTGAGGGGTTGTATAGTTCTAGAGGCCCCAAGAAACTATCACAGGAAGAGGTCTTCAGTTTGCTCCCTCCGTTCCCCATTGCCCTTCCCCTCCCCCCACACCCTTTGAACAGTTCATTTCCCCCTGGCTATGTAAGTGATGAGGATTAGGCCTTGTGTGTCTGGCTGTAACTAATGGGCCTTGCAGTTCCAAGTGCCTTTCTCAGACTGAATGAACAACACAACCTCCATTAGTACCTAGGTCCACTGCCCCCTGGGCTCATTTGTGGTGCTTTACAACAGTGGTTCCCAACCTGTGGTCTGTGGATCCCTGCGGGTCTGTGACAGTACTATAGGGGGTCCACGGAAAGTTTAGGAAAGGAAAGGAAAAGTAAGGTTCAGGCCCACAGCAGGACTGGGACTTTCTGCCAGGTGATTCTTGCCCAAAGTTCACTGGCCGCACACTTCCTCCCTCCCGCCTTTGGGATGGGAACTTAATACCCCAGGAGGCACCATCCCTCCTCCCACCGCCAGCTGTGCTGCTGTTTATGCACCAGCCCTCTCCCCCCACCCAGTCCCACAATGGGCCCAATCCTTACTTTACTTTTTTTTTTTTTTTTTTTTGTCCCCTAGGGCTCCATGCCATACCAAGGGTGGAGTGCCGGGGCAGGAGCTGCCTTTAGCCACAAGACCCCCCCTTGCTGTATGCTCTGTGGATGAGCAGGGGGCGGGAGCTGAGGAAGCAGTGCGGGCCATGGGATGTGCTGGCCGCCGCTGCCTTTGGGGGGGCGGGGGAGTGTCTGTAAAATGTTAACAGATTGAAAAGGGATCCGTATGCTCAAAAAGGTTGGAACCACTGACTTACAACATTAAGTAACTTGAAGGGGAAAGATGCTCATTGGGTTATATACAATGCACCGGGTATCTCTTTTTACCAGTGTGATTTTTGTTTTTAACTGGCTCTTTACAGAACACTGCTGTGATGATAGCCCAGTGTGTATATCTATGGGTTTGGAACCGCAGAGGGGTTTTTGTTTTCTTTTTTTAACGGAGTCATAAAAATCTGCTGGGGGCTTTAACTCAGCATGTGTTTCTAGCACTGCTGTTCTGCAGCTGTATGGCTCTTGAAATGTTTTATTGTTTCAATAACGTTTCAAAGGAAAGTGATGCCCAGTTTGAAGGGATATATTGAATTCTCTTCCTGTAGATGGATGATTAAAATATGGGATTAAAAATGATGCAGGTGCTCAGACTGCATTTCAAAACGTACAAGGCCAAAAGTGCAGAGTCTAGACTGCCAGTGACTTTGGACAGGAGCCCAGAGAGAGGCCAGTATGGTTGTCAGTGTCACTTATGAAAACCACACAGTCAAGAGCAAATCACTGGGGATGCTTGCTGTCGTAGTTCAGGGCAATTGCACCTGTATTTTCCCCTCATAGTCCACCACGGGCACCCACTGTAGGTGCTGGGCTCCTCAGCAGTTACCTCTTTTGGGCAAAGATGTGGGATGCTCTCAGGCCCACCACTGAGGTGTATGGGGGGCAACTGCCCCAGGCCCCGGTGATTCAAAGGAGGTGGGGTTGCCACGTAGCGCGTTCCAGGCAGAACTGGGGAAGGGGGGCACTGTGGTCTGGGTACCAGCTGCCCTCAGACCCACCCCCTCCACCTCAGGCCTCATCCCTTCTGGGAGAGCTGAACTGCGCCCCCCTCCATCTGTCCCAGGGCACGTCTATATTTACAAAAAGATTGACCCTCCGGAGGTCAATCTTCTAGCATTTGATTTAGTGGGTCTAGTGTAGACCCGCTAAATTGAATGCTGAGGGCAGTCCTTGCTGGTATCTGGTATTCCTCCTTCTGTGAGGAGTAAGGGAAGCCAATGGGAACATGTGCTCCTGTTGGCCTTCTGCTGTGTGGACACCACTGCGGCTCGGCTTAAGGTAAACCGATTCCAGCTATGCATTTTGCATAGCTGGAGTTGCATACCTTAAAATGACTTGCCTGGTGTAGTATAATCCAGGCCTCAGAGGCCCAGCAAGACTAACGGCTCCCCTGGATGCTTTCCCTCCAGATTGGGATATTTCAAAGCTACCTGTCCATAATGGCAGTTCCCCACTGTGACAACGTGTCGGGGTCCCCCGATTCCTGCACCCCCGTAGTGGCACAAACAGACTCCACCAGCCCGTAGAATAGAGGGAGTTTATTGCTTCTCCAGGATACAGCACAGCATAGATGTAATCTGGTTACAGGGCAGGCCTAGGATGCCTCAGCCCCCCTTTAGATGGGGGAGACTGGGCCCCTAAATCCTAGCCCGTTGCCTAGGCTGCTTCCTCCATGATACCAGCCAGATCCTAACCCCCTCACTTCCAGCCCTGCCCCCCAGCCTTCCCATTGTTCCGCTCCCTGGGAGATAACTGGTCCGACAGGTTCGGAACCCCCTTTGCATAATGACTCATCCCCTGCCCTGCTGGGCCGTGCTGCAGACAGCAGCCAGTGGGGGTCACCCACAGCCCACCGCCCAGCATAGCAACCAGCAAGGTCCCCACACTATGTCACACCCACCAAGTCTGATTGCCTAAGCAGGCCTGCTCTGTCCTCTCCTCAGAAGCTATAATCGTATAATTCCCCATAGCTGTGTTATCACACACTTATTCTTGAGGTGGTAACATTTAACCAATAACCCATGTGCATGGTAATAGATTTACTGGAGATCACCTGAGCTCCAGCAAGCCCTCTTTTTTTTTTTATCACAAGTTGATAACAGCCATTAGGTCAGAACAAGGTGAGTATCTAAAAGGGTGTTACAAGGAGGAGGGAGAAAAATTTTTCTCCTCAGCCTCTGAGGATAGGACAAGAAGCAATGGGCTTAAACTGCAGCAAGGGAGGTTTAGGTTGGACATTAGGGAAAACTTCCTAACTGTCAGGGTGGTTAAACACTGGAATAAATTGCCTAGGGCAGGTTGTAGAATCTCCATTACTGGAAATATTTAAGAGCAGGTTAGAGAAACATCTATCAGGGATGATCTAGGTGGGGCCTGGTCCTGCTGTGAGGGCAGGGGGCTGGACTTGATGGTCTCTCGAGGTCCCTTCCATTTCTAGTGTGCTATGATAAGCATCGGTGTGAATGGGAACATCACTTCTTTAGACAGTTTGGCCTTTTATCTCCAGAGACTATGAATAGGTCACTATCCCGACACTGGTACCTCCTCAGGGCAAAGCTTCAAATCATGAGAAGTGATTTTTCCACTCTACTCTGCACTAGGGATGTAAATGAGTAGGCAACTATCCAATTAACTGTAACCCCCTTTTTCCTCCCTGGGTTACTTGGGAGCAGGCTACGCTCACCTGTGTGCCTGGGTGCCTGATGCTTTTAACATAAAAGGAGATCCTGAGTACCCCAGTGGTGATGTTGTACTGTTGGGGATCCCCTCTCCACCCTGTTTGCTGCTGTCCCTTCCCTAGGGTTGCCAGATGGTTTAACTAAAAATACCAAACACACACCCCCCCCCAAAACACACACACAAGGGGAAAAATTCTGTTGAGAAAAAAAAGGGAGAGACCAAAGTTGTTGAGCAAAAAAAAAGGGGGGGGACCCCAAGAATTAAGCAAAAAAAAATAAAAAACCAGCATGGCCCCTTTAAGAAATGCCTTTGAGGCTTTTGTTTGGCCCTAATAAGCAGCCAACGGCCACCTTGTCTTCCTGCTCCGGGCCAGACAGCTCCTCTGAGGAACCAGGTAAGGTGGGGGGGGGAGAGCTGGTCCTGATTGCTGAGTGTGTCCAGGTGTCTGGTATTGACCCAGACAGTCCAGTATTTTCGCTCCCTGTCCAGGAAAAAAATCAGAAAATACCGGACATTTTAGGTGTCCGGTATTTTCTGAATTTTTTTTACCAGACAGGAGGCGAAAATACCAGACTATCCGGGTCAGTACTGGACACCTGGCAACCCTACCCCTTCCTCTAAAGTAAAATAAAATGGCGGTGCCTCTACCTGGCTGTCCCCTGTACACACTTAATGGTGTGCCTTGGGAGTCTCCAGTAATAATCTGGATCTAACTCCTAAACAACAATTATAAATAATATACTATAAATAATTCTAATTGATTAAATTAGAATTAACACACCTTTACTTAACAACTTAAAGAAACAGGGTTTAACAGACTAAAATTGAATAAAATCAAGCACCAAAATACACAGAAATAAAGGAAATTTATCTAACAGGCATTTACACAGCCACCATTTATCCCACCCCAGAGTGTGCACTGCTCTGGATCTCAGTGTCCCAGACAGCTTGCGTGGGCGCACTTGAAGATCTGAGGCTGGAGTGGAGACAGCAATGGGCAGGTTCTGTGTGTGTCAGTCCAGGCAGCAACTGCAAATTTCCTCTGCCGCGGGAGCTGGCCCCACAAAATGCCAGCAGCTCTGGTTCCCTGGGCAGATCACTCTGCCGCTCTTTGGACCCCGAATCAGTTTGTCTTCTGTGCTCTGTCCCAGGCAGCACTTTCCCAAACAGCCACAGTTACTCACAGTACCTTCCATGCAGGCACAGTACCATCTCAGTCACAGGCACAGCCAGGGTGTCTCCCCTTCAGGGACAAGCCCCAACAGCCTCTGAAGCAGCCTGCTAGATCAAAGCCCCAGCAGGCTCTCAGCAGCAGGCTCTATCTTCCAGCAGCAGATCCTGGACTGGAAAAGGCTCCACATCAGCAATCTGGCTGCTCTCTCCAGATTAGTGGCCCCCAACTCTCTCCTTGGACTGCCTCAAAGAGAGCAAGTTTCCCTCCTTTTTCCCAAGGCATCATGGGAATTGTAGTCTCTAGGGCTAGATTGCAGCACCAAGGATACTCCTAGTAAAAGTCAGAGGCTCCTATAATTAAGGGAGCCTACATAACCGATAAGCCTAGGCTTATTGGTTAATCTAGTTGACTACTAGCATTCCCCCCCTCCTTGCTGCCTCTGTATCAAAGGCAGCAAGGGTAGGGGAAGCAGGAGCCTGTGCTGGGGGGCGCCATCTTAAAAGTTGGTTCCTCCTAGCACCAGCTCCATGGTGCCACCTTCCCCCCCCCGACCTCTGCACTGCTGCCTCTGTCCGATACAGAGGCAGCAAGGGGGGGAAATGTGAGTAGTTGATTAGATTAACTGATAAGACTAGGCTGATACAGAGGCAGCAGCATTGAGTAGCAGGGGGTTCCCCGGGAATGGGGCCGGAGTGCACTGGCTGCAAGCCCCACCCCCAAGGACTATAGAATAGTCAACTAAACACTTAAGAATTCATGTGTTTAGTCGACTATTCTGTTCCCACTATCTAATATCCCTAATCTGCACTGATTAGGCCTCAACTGAAGTATTGTGTCCAGTTCTGGGCACCAAATTTCAAGAAAGGCATGGAGAAATTGGAGAAGGTCCAGAGAACAGCAACAAAAATTATTAAAGATCTAGGAAATATGACCTATGAGGGAAGACTGAAAGAACGGGGTTTGTTGAGTCTGGAAAAGAGAGGACTGAAAGGGAACAGAACAGCTTTCAACTACCTAAAAGGATGTTACAAGGAGGAGGGAGAAAAATTATTATCCTTAACCACTGATGATAGGACAAGACGCAATTAGCTTAAATTGCAGCAAGGGAGGTTTAGGTTGGACATTAGGACAAACTTCCTAACTGTCAATAAGCACTGGAATAAATTGCCTAGGGAGGTTGTGGAATCTCCATCACTGGGGATATGTAAGAGCAGGTTAGATAAACATCTGTCAGGGATGATATAGGTGGTGCTTGGTCCTGCTGTGAGTGCAGGGGACAGGATTTGATGACCTCTCGAGGTCCCTTCCAGTTCTTGCATGATTCTGCAATTCAAAGGGTGCTAGATCTTTGCGTAACCAGAGGTGCTAATTTGCGTTTACTTCCCCCTTGGTATTTCCTCGGAACACACTTTGTCTGTCTGATATACAGTGTAAAACAGTCTGTTGATGCTCATAACACTTCCCAAAGTTTACATTGGCCACATCTCCCTTTGAGAGAGTTATGCACAATCTCACCATACTCCATATACTTTGCCAAAGAGACTTAAACTTAACTCAGTAGGATTTTGTATAATTCAATAGGGCTTATCCAGGAAATTGGCACACTTGCATAAAAGAGGCTTCACAACATTGAGTTCTGTAGGAAAACTGTGCAGTTCACTCACCAGAGTACTGGCCAGTGTTCCCTGTAAGCTGAACGCTTAGGTGGCCACCCAGGAAAGATTCCAGTGCTGCCCATCTGATTAGCACAGCACCCACAGCTGGTAGCATGTATTTATAGTGGTGGTACACATCTGTACATATTCCTTGGTGCACAAAACAAAATTTATTCTGCACATGAATGGAAAAATTAGAGGGCACATTGGTAGTGATCTGTAAATGTGTTGGAAATAGTGCGTAATATATTTAACCCACAACAAATCCTCTAGCAGGTCTTTTAATAAAGAGCACCTATCGCATAGGATTATGAACAAGAGTGGAGTTAATTTCAGTGTGTGGAGAGAGCAGTACACTCCCTTTGCCCCACAGTAAGGACTGGGGTCATAGGAGACTCCAAAAATGCTTGCACATGTTGCCCAGTGAACGTGTGATGATGTCCCATGCACATTCTGAGTGATTGGCATGACACACTGGGCAGAATCTGGAATTTGGTTCATGTTACTCATTGGGTTTTATGACTCGTAGGGCACAGAATGTGATTGATTGATTGGCAAGGCATCCAGGCAGAATTTAAAATGTTCTACATGTCACCCAGTGGGTTTTCTGACTCATCAGACTTGCTGATTGATTGGCAGAGCACACAGGCAGGGACCAGAATTTCTCTTTGAAGTCCCTTCTGGCAAATGTTGTGCGTGTTCCATTGTGCAAACAAGCAGAAGGACCTTTTGGTTTTTCTGCTGCTTCTCTTTCAGGCACTAACAGAGTCCCTGTTTCGGGTCTTTGGAAAGGGTTGTTGCTTGCTGACAGTAAGGCAAGGTTTTTGTTGTGTTGTGTTCCCTAGTGAGCTAGGAATGTGCACTGTGACATGAGAGCAGGCTCGTTTCTTGCCATTCTTCTTTTTTCTGTCATGTGGTTCTCCTGTGTCCTCTTTGATAAAAGCAAAGATTACCATGTACAGACTTGAGACAAGCTAAAACATGAAACATGCAGGCTAGTAGCTGGATTGTTTGTAGCACTGGTGATGTCTTCTCTTCCCTTGCCAATGGCATACTACATTAAATAACTGAGAGAGAGATCAGGATAAATAGGGTGTGTCTACACTACGGGACAAGGTCGAATTAAGATTCACTGTTTCGGCTACGCTAATTGTGTAGCTGAAGTCGAAGTACCTTAACTCGACTTTTAGTGCTGTCCACACTGCAGGAAGTCGAAGGGAAAACAGTCTCCCTTCGACTTCCCTTACTCCTCATGGAAGCAGGACTACCCGCACCAATGGAGTGCCCCTCTCGGTTCGAATTAGCGTGTCTTCACTACACCCACTGTTTCGAACCCTGGAAGGTCAACAGCGGCAGCTTCAGTCTTCTCTGCAGTGTAGACATACCCTAGCAGAGCTAGAAGGGAAATATGTAGGTGCTGTCCAAATACTAGATGTTCTTACTCTATTTCCAAACATTGCACATCCTAGTGTCTATAAAATGGTTATTAACAGTAATAACGAGATTTGGATCTGAGCCAGCGTCCCATATCCACTCACACTCTCTAGATTTGGAGCAAGCTGTATTTATGTTTGAACAGCGCTGCTGAGACCCACCTCTCATATTAATACAATTATGCTTACAGTTGTTACGTGTATAAATAGAAGCTAAAGGTAACCATTTCATTTCACACTTGTCTATGGCCGAGAGTGGGTGAATCCGGTCACAGAAAACAAGTTGACCCAGTCCACCCTGAATCATCACCATTTAAATGTGTAGGCAGAGGGAGGAGTCTAATAACCCAGCGGTCATTGAACTGAGTGAGAAGGACTGCATCAGCAGTGAAAGGGAATGTGGGGAGTGGAGGTTTGGGAGGAAATATCAAGAGCTGGCCATCTGTGATGTTAGGTACTTACATGATGCCCTTACTATAGTAGCTGAGCACTCCACACCATTTAATGAGTTTATCCGCATTGACTGTTTAAACCCTATTGTGTCCTCACTTTACAGGAAGTCTCTGACTGGAAAACTCTCTCCCATTCCAAGTGAGGGTCCTGATCACTGAGCCATCCCTCCTCTCTGTCAGGTCCCTTTTCAAGTGGGTTCTTAAAGTCAACAAAATTATGGAAAGAGAGCTTTATAGATCGTTACTCTCACAAGGGAAGGAGGAATACAATAGAATAGTATAATAGCCGGGGACTTCAGAAAGCTTAAGGCACAAAATGAGTTACTCCTCACAAGAGACAGAAAAAGCAACCAGAAGTGGTTCTTTAAATACATTAGAAGCAAGCGAAAGTTGAAGGAAAAGTAAGTCCTCAATGTAATAGGGAAGGAGAGAGAATTATGGATGACTTCAAGAAGGCTGAGGTACTGAATGCCTAGTTTGCTTCAGTCTTCACTAAAAAAGGTTAATGGTGACCAGACACTCAAAAAAATTAACAACAAGAGGTGGTGTAAGAACGCACACCAAAATAGGGAATGAACAGGTTGCAGGACAGTCTGAGTTTTCAAGTTGGCAGGGCCTGAAAAAAATTAATCATAGGGTGCTGAAGGAACTATTTGAAGCAATGTTAGAACCGTTCGCAATTCTCTTTGAGAACTCCTGGAAGGTGGATTAGGCCCTAGAAGAATTGAGAAGGGCAAATATAACACCTTTCTTTATAAAGGAGGAACTAAGAGGACTTGGGGAATTATCGATCAATCAGCCTAACGTTGATACTTGAAAATATACCAGCATAAATTATTAAACAACCAATTTATAAGCAGCTGGAGAATAACAAGATTTTAAGGAACAGCTCGCGCAGATTTTTCAAAAACAAATAATGCCAAACCAAGTTAATTTCTTTCTTTGTTAGGGGTAGGGGCCTGATGGTTGGAGGAGAGGGGAGCAGTAGTTGTGATACATCTTGATTTTTACCAAGGCTTCTGACACAGTCCCACATCAGCAAATTAGGGAAGTGCAGTCTAGATAAAATTAGAATAAGGCAGATGTACAGCTAGTTAAAGAGTAGGCATCAATGCTTCACTGTCAAACTGCAAGGCCATATCTATTCAGGCACTGCAGAGATCAGCCCTGGGTCTGGTACTATTCAGTGTTTTTATTCATGATTTGGATATTGGAGAGGTATGTGTGCCTATAAAATTTGCAGATGATACTGGGTAGGGACGGGTTGCAAAGATTTTGGAAGACAGAATTCAAAATGACCTTGACAAATTGAAGACGTTCTTTTCACATGGCGATAGTGGAATAGTGAAAGCAACAATATGACTACAGTTGGATCTTAAGGTCACTTATCCAGTTCCGAGCAGAGCGGGTAGTTGGGCAAATGGTTGCCACATCTCCTGGATAAGCATAAATTGGAGAAATGACCTTAACGCAATGAGATGAAATTGAATAAAGACAAGTGCAAAGTGCTACACATAAGAAGGAAAACGTCAAAAGCACAACTACAATCTACGGATCGAATGTTTAGGCAGTGGAACAGCTGAAAAGTATCTAAAGGGGGGGCACTATTATTCTGGGGTGTATTAACAGTAGTGTTGTATGTAAGACAACGTAGGTTAATTATCCCACTTTATTCAAGACTCAGCTGTGGTATTGAATCCAGTTCTGTGCACCGCATTTTAGGAAAGATGTAGACAAAAGGAAGAGAATCCAGAGAACAGCAAAAATGATAAAAGGTTTAGAAAACCTGACTTTTGGGGAAAGGGTAAAAACCTGGGCCTGTTTTAGTCTTGTGGAAAGAAGGCAGCGGGAAAAACTGACAAGTCTTCAAATATGTTGTAAAAAGAATGGTGACCAATTGTTCTCTGTCCACTGAGGTGGGACAAAAGATAATGGGCTTAGGGCTGCAGCAAGGAAAATTTAGGTTAGATATTAGGAAACCCTTTCTAACTATAAGGGTAGTTAAGCTTGAGCAGGATTCCACGGGAGTTTCAGCTCCATTGCTGAAATGCTTTATGAAAAGTTTGAACAAACATCTGTCAAGGATGGTCTAATTTTACTTGCCCTTACTCAGCATGGGGGCAAGGGGGACCTGAGGACCTCTCAAGGTCCCTTCTGGCCCTATACTTCTGTCATTCTACAATTGCCACATTTCATGATCTGTGAAAACACCCATTTGTTGTTTGTTTTTATTGTTAATTATTTGTATCTCATGAGTGCCTAAAAGTTTCAGCAGAAACTGGGCCCCTGTTATACTGGGCACCAGGAGCGGCCCGAGGCCGACTGCGGCAGCTGGCGCCCTAGGTGGAAGGCGCGATCAGCACCCCCGCCTGCACGGCCATCAATGGCCATGACGTCATCATTGGGCGCCCAGGCCAGTGGCGCCCTAGGTAACTGCCTAGTTTGCCTAGGTTCACGGGCCGCCCTGCTGGGCACTGTACAAAACACACAGTGAGAGTTTCTGCCTTGAAGAATTTTCCATCTGGCATTGTTATGTCTTTGGTAAACTATCAGTGCAATGTCCTTTCATAGTTGGCTTTGCTTTATGCCTTTCCCCAGCTCTCCTATGAGAGATCCATGAACTAGACACCATTACAAAACAAAATGTCTTCTGCAAACTTACATGTTTTTGGAGAAAAGGTCTTTTAAAAAGTCAAAACACGTGTTGCTGTAAAAACATGGACAGTTGTTGATTGGCAGAACATCTGAGATAGTTCCAGAATGCGTGTACCCCTAAAAAATCAGTTACAACTTAATTTTCTGAAATTAGACTCCAAACGCACTTGATAAAGATGGTAACATTATAAACTTCCGTGTTTTACTAACTTACTACTCTGGGTTAAAAAAAAAAACACCGATCAAATTAAAACCCTCTTTGGGGTGTCTGAAAACCAAGGGCATGGAGCTGACCTCCCGCATCCCGCCCTGCCTTGGGGGCCTGGTGAGTCTATGGGCCCCGGATCTTAACTCTCGTAGCTTCATTTGCTCTCCCCACCCCCGCATTCCCACCTCCAGTTATACTGTAGAGATGAAGGCAGCCTTATGGAGCTATATTATAGTTTAGAAAAGACCTTAACTGGAACATACAAGATTTTCTCTGGTTTGAGTAAACTCAGGCGCTGACAGAAGTCGAAAGCAGCAGAGAAGGTCGTGGAAGGGGCGAGGCCTTGGATGCAAGAGGTAGGGCCAGAGGTAGCTGACCCTCCGTGCTGCCTGAAGTACAGCACCCCCCACCACCATTCAGAGCCTCATGGAGTGCACAGCACGATGCTCTGACAGTGATTTAAAGGGCCCAGGGCTCCAGCCACTGCTGCAGTAGCAGTCACAGTGGGAGGGAGCCCCAGGCACCTTTGAATTTCTGGGCCCCAGGGCAGCTGCCCCCTTTCACCCTCCCATCGGCAGGTCTGCCAAACAGGAGATGATTTTAAGCATGCACCCAATGGGGAGTTGCTGCTTGTCTCTGTGTATCGTTATTACAATGGGCAAAGGCATACAAGCATGTTGCTTCTCAAAACAGCTCGAGGCCCTGACTTGAGACGTGACTTCAATGTGGTCTTCTAGTGAGACTGTTTTGCACAGCCAGTGCGCTGTTTTAATTTGAAAAGGGTTCCTTACTAAGCTGTACTACAAGATGGGCTTTGTCTGTTCTCTTTGAAGACTGCTTTTCCAGAGGCATTGAGTGGGAATAGGAAAATGCTACTTTACTAATTTAGAGTTGCTGGGGGAGAGAGAAGTCTCTTTAATGGAATTAGGCGATTGTAATATCTGATGTGATGCACATTGGGGCACTAATGTTCATTTGATTCTGTATCTTTATTGGTAGATCAGTGATCTGTGATGCTTAGTCTTGTATATCGCCTCGTTATTGTATGTCTAGCACAGGAGTGGGCAATAATTTTTACAAGTGAGCCACTTTACAAATTTCTAAAGTGGCCCCGGGCTGTCCCAGAAGCGGCGGGGCCAGGAGACTTCGAGTGCTCTCCCACCCACAGACCCTGATTGGCCTGGGTCAGGGGAGTGGCAGGGCGGCTATAGATTGGATCTACCAGCCTGGCAGGTTGGATTCGGCCTGGAAAGCGCCCTTTACCTACCCCTGCTATACCATTTCTTCTGTCTATGACTGCCATTTACAGCCGGGTAATTGGATTTAAACAGCGTGGCTAGTAAAATAATTTTTTTTGTCTTTTTAGAGCACAAAATTGAGTGTTCAACACAGAAATCACTCTCCTACACCTTTTTTTTTGTCAGTCAGAGATCAAAAATTTGGGCTGAACCCCAAAGACACCAGTTTTTGTCTCTTTCAGATTTTTGAGTAAAATTTAAAATTCTTCTGAAAGTTTCAGTGAAATTTATAATTTGTTTTAAAAAATGTCAGGGGTGCGGGTAGAAACATCTATTTTCCCACCAGTTCAAGTGAGCTGGCTAGACCGCAGTATTTTAAACCTGGAGGTGGTTTTTCTCATCCTTCAGCTGCTGTTCCTCTCTGGTTGATTAGACTCTGTGAGGTTAATCCTGCGAAAACATCTACTGGCTGGTTCTGAGGAGTGTAGTCACTATTATAGGCTGGAATTAAGTGCCAGTGGATGGCCTGATTCCTACAAACTGCTGTTCCAAGTAGTACTCAATGCATTTAAATTAGAACAGAGCAACCTACATGTGAACATAGAGTCCGAACTACAAACTGGAGAGAGTTACTGGCTTTCTTTGGGCCGGGATGGGGCCTGAAAGTTACTGCAGTGTAGGAAGAAACTGAGCTGTTCTTAAAATTCATTAAAGAAAGTAAGGCTGAAGGCTGTACAGGTTGAACCTCTCTAGTCCTGCACTTTTTAGTCTGGCAACATCTGCAGTCAGGCATGATTTTAGTGAGCTGGATGTCCACTTATCATGGGTGTGGCCAAGTTTCCAATGGTTCCATAAAGTTTGTTTACAGCCACCTGTCCTGGCTCTGTGTTCTGTGCTGTTATTTAGCTCTAATTTACTCCTAAAAGTCTTCTAAGAGCCCAATAAGTAGTGGAAGTGTTGGTAATGCTGCTAGACGATACTGATCTCCCGTGGTCCGGCAAATTGTCTGGTTCGGCACTGGTCAGGTTCCAAGGGTGCTGGACTACAGAGGTTCCACAGAGTAACAACGGTTTGGCTAACACACAATAATCTGGCCTACTGTGACTAGACTAAAGTAGGGATGTAAGCGACTAGACATACGCTTATTGGGTAGTCAAGTGGTGACTCGACTAGTCATTTCCCCCCCATCTTGCTGACTCCCTCAGAAAGAGGCAGCAAGGGTGGGGGAGCAGGAGCTGGTGCTGGGGGGAAGCCGGCTTAAAAGCCAGTTCCCCCCAGCACGGTCTCGGGGGGCAGGGGAGGCAGAGGCATAGCTGGGACTGGGCGCGAGCTGGGAATCCGCTGATTCCCAGCTCACACCCGGTCCCAGATGCTGTGCCTCTGCTTTTTAAATGTATTAAGAGTCGTCAAGCTCTTAATACATTTAAAAAGCAGAGGCACAGCTGGATTACCGGCTTGTACCCAGTCCCCCCCCTACGCCTCTGTCTTTTAAATGTATTCAGAGCCTGGCAGCTCTTAACACATTTAAAAGGCAGAGCCACAACAGGGTTAGCTCCTGGGGCGGGGAGCAAACCATACTGTGTCTCTACAGTTTCCCCCCTTATTGACTAATTGAGTAGTCAATTGAAATTCCATTGACTACTTGATTAGCTGATTACATGCAATTTAACATCCCTAGACTGAATCCAAGAGACCTTCTGTTCCCAGCTCTCACTGGTTTCTTCGGTGACCTTAAGCAAGTCATTCTGTGCTTTGGTTTCTCAATCCATGAAAAGTGAATAATAATGCAAGTTATACATATTGTCCTGTGCAAAGTGCTTCAAAGAGCTTGAATAAAAAGGGTTACCTTCATGCTAAGAATTATATTAACTATTTACATCAACTGAGGTATAAATTGTAGTGTCCACCAGTGGGTCATGTGTTAACTGGTCCCTGTGGACCCAACTGGTGCACACCAAAAGTTTCCTGCTACATGCAAATGCGTACTAGGATAATGTGAGTAGTGTGGAATTTTTAGCATATACGAGCAAGGCCCACAGGGGTCAGTTAGTGCATGACACACTGGAGCACAGTAGAGTTTGCACCACTCCTGGTGAGCACTAAGACACTATATAGCCAAGCCTTTAGAATAAAGCACTGCTTTGGATGACTGGCACATCGGAGGGCCGGGGGTCACCTGGGCCACCCATACTGTGACCCATTCGTCCCTGTTTCTGCAGTCTGGGCTGTAATGCAGCACAGACACTGCTGCCCCAGAGCAGGGAGTGCCTTTCAACTGTTAATTGCCTTTTCTGAAGGGCCTCGTTAAACTAGCAGCTCCATTTAATTACATTCCCAGCCTTGTATTCCAGAAATGCATCTTGTACAATAAACCCTACATTGTGCCTTGTATGGAGGCAGCGTGCTGCTGGGGAGAGGGAAGGAGATGCACCACCCAAGTGGTGGCGTCAGATGGCATTGGCCTTTTGGAAGCCTGCGGTTCTGTACCATCTGTCTGTCCCCTGCCGCGCTTGGTAGCATGGCTTTGATCAAGCATTACCAGTGTCTCTGCTGTCTGAGGAACCTCTGTAGAAGAAGGCTCCCCACCACAGAAGAGTCTAAGTGAAAAAAATAACACAACCCCAGGCTATGGTAATTTTTCCAAGAACTCTTCCTCCTCCCAACACCATCTCTAGGCTTGCTCATTCGTCCTGCAGCCTGTCATGGCAGGGGCATAGCCAGAGTTCGGGTGAGGGGCCCAAGGCCAAAAGTCGGAGCTGGAATCAGAAGTCAGTAACTAGAGCCAACAGTCAGAGTCTAGGAAGCAGAGCAAAGCTGGAGTTGGAGGCCAGGAACCAGAAGCAAGGTGAAGGAGCAGTGTCTGTGGTGACGGAAGCTGGTTGGTGGCACAATTTTCTGGTGTCCCCTCCAAGCTTAAGAAATTGCCTGGACCAGTCGGGACCCCAGGGGCATTGCCAGTCTGCCCCTTTGTGGTCAGAGCATCTGTGGTACTTGGGTCCACACAGCTCGCAACCTGTCAATTGCCACTCTGCTGTGGATGACGGTGTAGATGCAGCAGTTGTACGGGGACCAGTAGATCCAGGTTTTATCCCCCCAGAGCCTCATGCAGCCTCTCCAGGTCCATCATCTCCACTATGTGGCTGCTCTTCCTACTGAGCAGTCTCCACAATGTCTGCCAGGGAAGTAATTGGGCCCTTTCTTCCACACAGGAGAGGAGCGATCGCACCCTGGCAAGGAGGCTATTACTATTAGCATCACCTGTGTGCTGCTATGCTGAAAAACATAGACTCTTCCCAACGTAATTCCACTGGCGGATATGCGGAGATCACAACACCGATTGCAAAAACAAAAAAACAAAACAAAAACCACACACAGTTATTTGATGATGCATAGCTCCGTTTCTGCTCCCTAGCAAAGGTGAAAGTAAGGGGGTGCGCCCCAGGATGAAGGCTTTGGATGCTGCCTGTGCCGTGGGCTGAGTGGTTACAGTGCACACACGCTCCAGTCCTGGTGCTCGGACCACGTGGTCCCTGCCACCTCAGGACTCAGGCTTCACTACCAGCCCCGAGCTCCCCCCAAACCACCAAGCTTCTGCCCTGGCTCCTTCACCACCTCCACCCTACCTTGACTCTGAACCCCTCCCTTCTGCCCTGAGCAGTGAGGCTGTCAGCCACCGTGGGCCCCGTGGCAAGTGGGGGGGCAGCTCTGTGCCCCAGAAGGAGTGGAGCCTCGGGCAAAACGGGCAGGGCCAGAGGCAACCAGTCCTCAGAGCTGTCTGGACCAAGTGTGCCCTCCCCCAGCCCTCAGAGCAGCACTCTGGCAGTGATTCAGAGGGGCCCAGAGCTCCAGCTGCCGCAGCTGCAGCAAAGGGCCCCAGGGAAACTGCCCCTTTACACACATCCCATCATTGGTGGGCCCTGAGCCCCCCACACCTCTAAACCTTCTGCCCTGACTCCTTCACTTCCTACAACCCAACCCCTGCTCTGACTCCTGCACCTCCCACAGCTCCCTGTCCTCAGCTTCCCCACCCCCAATCTCTTATCCTCAGCTCCTACCCACACACGCTCAAACTGCCTGCCTTGAGCTCCCCCACACCCACCCCAACCCCTGCCCGGAGGCCCCCCCCCCCCACTCCATCCCACACTTAAATTTCTTACAGATGCTGTCTATCACACCCCCTCCACTCTGACAGCCCCTCCCCCCCATAGGGGGTTGTGATAGGACAATGCCTGTAAGAAATTTGTTACTTTCACGTCTGCTCTCTAGACCTTTTAGTAACAGTCAGTAAAGACATGAATCAAGCAATAGCTATTGTTCATTAGCCCAACCCAGAGGCTATCGGCCCCCCCTGTAAATACAGAGGAGTTAGCAGAATAAAGCCTCGTCCTTTTCACACCAGGTAGGAACATTCAGAGAAGGTAATTCAGGGCTGAATCCTGCAAGATGCTAATGTTCTGGCGTTGTTCTAGCAGTACACATAGGCATATGCTTAACTTTAAGCCACGTACATGGTACCCTGAAAGTTAATTGAATTATGCTTCTACTTATGAATCAGGCCCCCCAAAGAACTGAAATTTAGCTGAAAAATCATGAGATTTAAAAAATAATAATTGTAGGTTCTTTTAGGCCTCATGTTTTCAAACCTCTCTCTATAGCCACAAGGGCAAGAATTTTACTTCTAAGTAAAAACTGAGATTCTGTGGGGTCAAGAAGGAATTTTCCCCTATGTAAGATTGGCAGTGACGTTGGGGATTTGTGCCTTCTTCCACAGCAAGTGGGTGTCGGTCCCATGCCAGAATTATCTAGCTGTTTCTCAATTAATACCCTGCCATTGCAGGCAGCTTGAGATTTTTGAAAAATCCCCACTATCGTATGTCTCATGGTAAAATTGTGGGAGATGGCAGCAATGTTAAAGTTAAGCATGCACTCAAGAACTTTGCTGGATAAGGCTGCAGTGCTCAGCATATCATGAGATAGGCCCCTCGAAAAGATTCATAATACAGCAAATCTTTCGCCACACGCAGAAGTTGAAACTAACAGTGGTGGTTTTGTTGGAGACATAATTAATTATCCTGTGATGTCTTATTCCTTCTAAATTAATTTAAATGAATTACGATAATTAAAATGAAAACATCAAATACAAAATAGTCCAGTTGGCCCCAGAGGGTATTTTTACCTCTTGCATTCACCCAAAGGCAAAGAAACTTTTTTTTTTTTTTTGGTAAGGGAAAAAATTCAGAAACTACATAAATGGTTTAAAGCCAGGCCTTGATGTTTGGGTATGAGTGAGCTGGAGTGAGAAGCAAAGGAGCACACTGCAGTTTAATATTTAGTAGGAGAATGCTTTCAATTAACTTTGGAACAACCTTTTACTGGGCTGGTAAACATTCATTATTTATACTATGACGGCACTATGAGGCTTCAAACAAGCTGGGGCCCAGTTGTGCGAAACAGTGTGTAAGCCTGCAGGGCTACATTTTTAAAAAGCTATTAGTGATTTGGATTGTCTCAATTTTGGGGTGCCCAACTTGAGACCTTACATTTTTCAGAATTTTGCTGGTGGAAATTCCATGGCCTGTGTCTATACAGAGCCAGGCTAGATGGTCGAAATGGGGCCTTCTGCCCTTAAAATCTAGGAGTCTTTGAAAAACATTTTTGACAATTTAGGCCATAGTTAATGATAGTCATCGCAGATTTTGGCCAAGAATTTATTTAGTCCAGGGAGCATGCAGCTATTCCTTCATAAGCAGCAAAACACACGTAAGTATCTTTTGTTGTGGGTTTTCTTTCAGTAAATGTGTGTCCCCATCATGCTCTCCTCATGCAAAAAATAGACTTCTTAGCTTTACAGAGAATGTTGTGTTGCTGTGCCCATACCCAGTTATTGGCCATGGTACAAAAAGATTGTTTGTTTGTTTCTTGGGTTAACGTCAATGAAGTGTTTAAACTGGCATGTAAATCTGAACCTATAGTAGTTTCCCGCATGCTATATGCTAAGTTTCCCTTAGGAGCCCTGCATGTTTGCTAGGTCTCATGGGAAGACTCATGGGTGGCAGGTATAAGAGGCTCCCAAGCATGGCCCCACCCACACTCTGCTCCCTGCTTCAGCAGGTTCCTGGGCTGCCCCTAGGCTTCAAACACATTGAGGCTGGGACCACACGCCACCCACCTTCCCCATGCTCCAGGGCTAGGGACGTTGGCGTCGCTCACTGCCCGCCGCCCAACCTCCCCGAGATCTGGAGCTGAGGAGGCTGGGACCACACATAGCTCACCCTCCCCATGCAAGAGTCCGGGGAGAGTCTCACGTAGGGGACTGGAGACTCTGCCCCTGCAGTATGGGGTGGCTTACGGGGTGGGGGCAGCTGGAGACCTGCCCCTGTAGTGTGGGGGCTTGGCTCGCCCATGGGGCTGGGCCATAGGTGGAAGAGGCAGGGTGGGTGGTTGCCTCCCCCAGTCCTAGGTTCACCCACTGCCCATGGGAGGACTCTGGATTGTCCTTCAACAAAACAGACTCTTTTTGCAGAAAGATTCAAGGGGGAAGGACAGGGGAGTGTGGTCCATAATGAATAGGGTTGCCAGGTGTCCAGTTTTCAATCAGACAGTCCAGTATTTGAGCTTTCTGTTTGGGAAACAAATTGAGAAAATATAAATGAGAAGATATAAATGTCCAGTGTTTTCTAAATAAGATGTAATATAGATTGTGATGTAATGTCAAGTGTGTCTGGTATTTTTGTTGAAACCATCTGGCAACCCTAATAATGAATAATGGGTGTACTTCATATTATGGAATAGCTTCATTTGGGTAAACACCCGAATTTCAGGATGATTATCTAAACTATCCAGATCTCTATCGTCTGCAAAATTGGGCTGAAAATCTTGTGAGATCAGAGTTTTCTCTTGAGATTTCTGGTCTTTCCCTGGTTTGATTAGGCCTGAAATAGCAGAGTAACTGATGTTTTCACCAGGACTGCCAACAATCTAGGACTGGCCTGGAGTCTCCCGGAATTGGCATCAATCTCCTACTGACTATTGACAGCCATCCTGGAGATTTTAATAGGCTATTTTAAGAAAATGACGTTACCTCATGTTGTGGGCGGGTGGCAAAATCTCCCAAAATAGCGTCAGTCAGAGTTGGCAACCCTAGTTTTCACTCCTACAGAAACATTCACCAAAACTTGTTGAATCTTAACAGAAATTTAGTTCATTCTGAAAATAAGAGTTGGACTAATTTTGTAGTCTGTTCTTATTTATCCAAACAGTTCACCTTCCCCCCCAGTACACTAGTGAGGAAAAACAAGCCTTTGTGTGCCAAGCATATGTAGAAGTAGGGTTGCCAATCTCCGGCTATGTCTAGACTGCAAGCCTCTTTCGAAAAAGAGCATCTAGACTACAACCAGTACTTTCGAAAAAGCAAGATGCTTTTTCGAAAGAGAGCACCCAGGCAGTCTGGATGCTCTCTATGGAAAAAGTACAGTTTGCGTTACATAGCGCCTTTTTTCAAAAGAGCACTTTCGAAAAAAGGCGTTCTTCCTCGTAAAACGAGGTTTTCCATGGTCAAAAAAACTGCTGTGTTCTTTTGATTTACTTTCAAAAGAATGCGGCAGTAGTCTAGACACTGGGGAAGTTTTTTCGAAAAAAGGCCACTTTTTCTGAAAAAACCCTGTAGTCTAGACACACCCTCCAGGATTGTCCTGGAGTCTCCAGGAACGAAAGATTCATCTTTAAATTAAAGATGGCCATGTGATGAAACCTCCAGGAATACATCCAACCGCAACTGGCAACCCTATGTAGAAGCTGTCTGGTTCTATGAAATTAATATGGCAAGTCTCATTTATTAGTGCTTGTGATCACAAATGTTTATATTTATGATTAGACAATTCAAGCTGACAAGCCGTACAGCTGAGGGTGATAGAAAATGAGGAATGTGAACTTTTTTTTGGCAGTCAGAGAGAACAGCTTGGAAATGTTTCAGGGAGCGGATTAAGTCTCACTGCTCTCTGGGTCAGGGTTGGTGTAATTAGCAGAGCCAGAGGTTGATATTGCAATAGGGGATTATAACAAAAGCGTAGACATTCATCTGTAGCACTCCTAGGCTGGCTATTGATATACAAAATGATGCACTCTAGAAATCCCATAATCAAATGAAGTATTTTTGGGGATCCTGTCATTTATGTATGGAGGGGGGCAGCAGGGAAATGCATAATTAGCATATGTTTGATTTAAATTTTCACCTGGGTTTGGGGTGGAGATGGATGTGAGGGAGAAACAAATGGACAGTGCTCTTAAAATGGGCTGTGATGAAAAGTGGGCTTTATGGCCCATTTCTATTAAGAAAAATGCTAGTTTGTGCATCCGGAAACCAGCAGTGTACCCTGTTCTTAATCCATCTATATAATGGAGTTTGTTTTGTTAATAAACATTTATTGGAAAACCAGCAATAAACCAAAACCCACCATTTCAGTGAACATTTTAACATTGATATTTGCTGTGAATTACAGATCCCATAAGCACCAGAGAAAATGGTAAAAAAAATTATTTGGCCATAGGGTGGGGGGGAGACTTTTGCAGGCATACTGGTGTGTGTAAACAAATATTACATTGACTGATATTGGAAAGGGGATTAATACCTCTCTGAACATTTATAATATCCTTTTCCCCCCACTGTGTTCTTATCTAACTTCTCCTAGATAAAAGTCTCAGAGGGATAGCCATGTTAGTCTGTAGGGGTATGTCTAGACTACATGCCTCTGCCGGCAGAGGCACGTAAATGAGACTACCCGACATAGTCAATGAAGCGGGGATTTAAATATCCCCTGCTTCATTAAAATAAAAATGGCCGCCATGCTGTGCCGGCTCAGCTGATCGTCGGCGCAACGCGGCAGTCAAGACGCGGATCGGTCGTCAAGGAAAGCCTTTGTTGACCAATCCTGTAAACCTCATTTCACGAGGCATAAGGGATCGGTCGGCAAAGGCTTTCCTTGTCGACCGATCCGCGTCTTGACTGCTGCGTTGTGCCGACGATCAGCTGAGCCGGCACAGTGCCGCAGCCATTTTTATTTTAATGAAGCGGGGGATATTTAAATCCCCGCTTCATTGACTATGTCGGGTAGTCTAATTTACGTGCCTCTGCCGGCAGAGGCATGTAGTCTAGACATACCCTAAGTGTAATAACTTAAAAAACAACGAATGGTCCTGCAGCACCTTAGAGTCTAACAAAAAACCCTAAGGGGCACAACCCACTTCTTCTTCATTGTGCCCACGAAAGCTCATGATACCATCTACATTTTTTGTTAGTCTCTAAGGTGCTGCAGGGCCATTCGTTGTTTTTTAAGTCCCTCCTAGATAAATTCTTATAGTACACGCATCACTGCGGCATCTGACTGGTTTGTTGAAAGGACATTTCACTTTCTCATTGGGCAACACAGAAAACTACAGTGGGTGACTGACAAAAGTAGCAACAGCTAGAAGTTAAGTTGTCCGTAAGCTTAAAATAGCCTGTCGTGTGAAAGTTTTGTCTCACCCACACAACTGGTCTTCACCGAATATTTGTATTCTTCTGTATGTGCTTTAGCTATAAAATATATCACAGCAGGGAGGGAAAAGAGCAGCCTGAAGTCTGAAATGAGACACATTGGTCCAGACCCTTATTACATGCGATTGCTTTCTAACAAGAGATGGGCTCAGACCATAACACAGGATCCATTAACACCCCTGGATTTGGAAGAATTCTGGCTCCATATGCTAATTGGTAGCTTGGGACTCATTGGTAGCAGCATCAGCTAGTCATTAGAGAACCTCAGCCAACTAGTCAGCATTGTATTATGCACAGTAGTTAGCTGCCCTAACTGATGTCCAGCCCCTGCTGTAGAGCTGCTTGTAAAAAACCTGCTTTCTTCCCATTCACCTCCTAATAGTTCCAGTCAAATGTCCATTACAGTAAATTCCTGTTTGTTTTCCAGTCACTCCAGCAGAACTAACCTTGCAGCAATGATGGTGGCATGACAGCCTCTCTCTCCCATGGTCACACAAAGTATTTCTAATCTGTTCTTAGTGCATTAACCAGTCCTCATGGGTGGCTGGTATCCTAGGCAGTAGAAGGCATTGCCTCCCATACTGCCTCACCAGGCTCTGCACATGCTCCACCGGAGTCCCCCAAGTCCCCTTCCCCCAGCCTGCTCTTGCGGTGGCAAAGGCTGGGGGGGGTGCATCAAGTCTCCTGTCTTCCTAGCGTGGGGCCACTTAGGCTGCCCAGCTGGCGGCTTGGCTGCAGGTGGGGGGAGCTCCTGGTTAGGTTGGGGACACGCCACCTGACAGTTCTCTGGAGCTGTGGGACATGCTAGGGGTGCTACCTTGGGGCAGAGGTCAAGGGCCAGTGGTCAGATAGAGAGGGCAGGAGGGGGCAGGAGCCAGCACCAGCCACAGGACAGTCTGGGCTCTGGTAGGACGGAGCTGAGGATCTTATGTCCCTAAGCCATGGGGTCTCCCACCAACCATGCCACTCCTGGTGACAAAAGGCAGGGATTGGGACATGAAAGACTCTCAGCAGAATGGTTGAAGGATAGCTGTGTACTCAAAATATGTCTCCAAAGAGTCCATCATATAGGAAGAAAAGGTCCCCCAATCCTGTTTTGGCTATAAATCCAATGACTCCAACCCTACTGACATTGCCAGGATAGGGTTGCCAGATGGTTTAAACAAAAATACTGAACACACACACACACACACACACATCCAAAAAAAACCACCAGAAAAAAAATTCTGTTGAGAAGAAAAAAGGGGGAGACCAAAGTTGTTGAGCCAAAAAAAAAAAAAGACCCTGACAGCAGTTATTAAGCAAAAGAATAAAACAAAATAAAAAAAATAAAGAAAACAGCATGGCCCCTTTAAGAAGAGGCTTTTTTGCTGGCGGCCATCTTATTTTTCTGCTCCAACCACAAGACAGCTCCCCTGCAGAACCAAGTAAACGGGAGGGGGGAAGGGACCTGGCAGGGGACCCAGCAGGGGGGGAGGGCTGAGGGCTGGGCCCGGTTGCTGAGTGTGTCGTAGGGTTGCCAGGTGTCTGGTATTTTCGCCTCCTGTCAGGGAAAAAAAAATCAGAAAATAATGGACATTTTAGGTATCCGGTATTTTCTGAATTTTTTTTACCGGACAGGAGGAGAAAATACCGGACTCTCCGGATCAATACCAGACACCTGGCAACCCTATGCCAGGATAAACTTCAGAATCACCATTTCTCAGAAGCTGAGAGAAGGGATAGCAGCTAAGAAGAATCCTTGTACTAGTTAACACAATAGTTTTGGCACAATTCCAGCAGCTGTTGATGTTGTGGTGGTTGGCTTGTGGAGAGTTTTGTGGTATTTCCAGGCAGATATGAATCCAGTCACACTGCTTAATGGAATGAATTTTCCAATGTCTCATGCAGAAGTTGTCTTTATAAGACTGGATTCCATTATTATTAGTGGCAGCAGAGGGGGAGGAGGAATCGATTATTTCTTTCAATTTTCAAGGATCTTTTTAATAGAACCTCAAAATATGTGCAATGTCATGTGTTCTGTGAAATGCATCTGGCAATCAAGAATGAAGGGAGACTGTCCAATCAGTAGCAGAACAGTCTTCAACCTAGCTCTTTTAGGAGCAATAGACCATCTCAGCTGTGTTCATGCTGTGAATTTTATTACCGATTCCATCTCCTATACTGCTGTTTATTTCTCTGATTCCAGCAACTTAAGTTGTGCCTCCAGCAGCGGTTTGTTTGCTTTGTGCATGGTAGTTATTTTAGCCTAAATATTTTCAAATATTCCGTCAAGTGTCTAATTTATTTTCGTTTCATGCAATTTCCTGTTGCAAATTTTTTTTTATTTTTCCAAATAATGGCTCTCCAGAGAACTGCTTCATGTAAGCATCCCTGAGCAGTTGCTCACGCGAAACTTACCCCCCTTGACGTCAAAGGAAGTTGTTGCCAGTTTGAGGACAGACAAAGCAAAGCCATGTCGTCTTCAAGGAGCAAGTTAATTCTTCCTAATTTAATTTTGTGTTAAAAATTCTGTCTAGATGCCATGCAACCATTCAAAGGTACTCCACTGGGAATTGAGTAACCATGAGGAATTATTATTGTACATTTGCTCTGCTTTACCTCATCCTTCTATTGCTTGCTAGCCTCACTAAGGATACGTCTCCACTGCAATACTATTTCGAAATAACTAGCATTATTCCAAAATAACTTGAGTCCGTGTCTACGCAGCGGGCAGTTATTTTGAAATAGTGTTAAGCTGGAGGACTTCTGATTCTGACTCCTGTAACCCTCATTATATGAGGAGTAAGGGAAGTCAGAGGAAGAGAGCTCTGTTTCGAAATAAGTGCTGTGTAGACACTCCCTATTTCGAAATAAGCTATTTCAAAATAAGATACGCAATTGATGTAGCTCAATTTGTGTAGCTTATTTCAAGTTAAGCCCGGCTAGTAGACACACCCTAAGTTCCATGTATAAAACTAGACTGGAATCAGTTTGAGGCAAGGTCCTTGTCTTTCTGCTTCTTCTGCAAAAGTGCCTAGAATACTTTTGGGTGCTATAAAATAAGACGTTTTGGGACAGCTTGCATCTAGGGTTGCCAGATGGTTGAAACAAAAATACCGAACACCCCCCCCCCAAAAAAAATTCTGTTGAAGGGAAAAAAAAGCGGGGGGCAGACCAAAGTTGTTGAGGGGAAAAAAAAAGACTCCAAGACCATTTTGTGCTGGCAGCCTTACAGAACCAGGTAAGCATGGCGTCAGGGGGCTGGGGGTGTTGGGAGCCAGGGGTGGACTCGAGGGGGGGAGGCAAGTTGCTTCTTACTTTAAATCTCTGTGGTAATCACAGGGATAGGATCACTGCTAGGGTTACCAGGTAGTCATAAAAAAAAAAAAATACCGGACACGCTTCATGGGGGGAGGGGGTAAGGACCGGCCGGGAGGGGAGCGGTGCTGGCCGGGAAGAGGGGGGGGCCGGGAAACAGAGCTAACGGGGGGGGCAACAGGGCTGGCCGGGGGAGATGGGGGGCTGACAGGAAGCAGGGCTGGTCGGTGGGGGGGGCGGGTCAGGCAGAACGGGGCTGGCCGTGGGATACGGGGGGGGGGGGGGCGCCGGAAGCAGGGCTGGCAGGGGGTGCAGCGGGGCTGGCCGGGGAAGATCCAAAGCAGGAACCGGCCAGCAGGACGCAGAGCTGGCAGTGGCGGGGGCGGGGGGGAGAGAGACTGGCCGGGGAAGAGTTAGAGTAGGAAATGGCCAGCGGGACGCAGAGTTGGCGGAGTGGGCAGGGGAGCGTATCAACCGGCGAGGAGCAGGACTGACCTGGGCTGTGCAGATCTCAGGGCGCTCCTGTCCCACACGAGTCAGTCTGGCTGCAGCTCCACCACGCGCTTGACCAGAGGGCAGGAGCATGGACAGGGCTTCCCCTCCTCCTCACACGCAACCAGGGCTCACAGCGCCCATCGCACCCCACCTCCCAGTCACTCCCTCCACCCCCGCCAGGCTTCCATCCGGCGCCCAGCTGGAAAACCAGGAAATACCAGACATTGCATATGTCCGGTATTTTCTGGATTTTTTTTACCTGACAGAGGACCCAAAAACCGGACTGTCCGGTAGAAAACTGGACACCTGGCAACCCTGCGCATCACAGAGCTCTCCCAGGGAATGTATCCTGGTATGCTGATAATACCACTGAGCCCACCTGCCTGCCCTTTGGGGTGCCCCACCACCCTGTCCTGTTGGGCCAGAAGTTCTGGTCTTCCCCCAGCAAAGTCACAGAGTTGGGGTAACAGCTGCTCAGCAGAGTAACACAGATGCTGCTAAAAGCTCTGGGAGGAGTCAGCTACAGGGACCTGACAGCATCCAGGAGCACAGCCCTTGAAAGGGCCCAAAAGTACCAAAACATCAGATAAATCTGTCTAATTCTGTATAAAAGTTTTACATGGAGAAAGCTCATAGATTTCACTCTCTTTATCAATGAAGTTCCCCTCCCCCACAGTGATTGTTCCCCTCCCCCCAGTAGCAATTATTTACACCGGGTTTGATAATAAACAAAAGTGTTTTATTAGGTATAAAAAGTAGGATTTAAGTGCTTGCAAGTGAAAACAGACAGATCTAAGCAAGTTACCTAATCTAAAATTCACAAAATGTGCCAGCTAAGCCTAATATGTTGAGAGATTGATACCGATTATTTTTCTCACCCTCCTTCTTATTTCAAGTAAAATCCTTCAAATCAGAGCTGATCTTTTCTCTGGCCTGCGTCTAATGGCTTCTTGTATATCCTCTTAGGGCAGGGGTGGGGAACCTAAGGCCTGGGGACCAGATGACACCCCCCTCACTGCCTGGATCTGGCCCCTGGGGCTGGGGGCTCCCTTTCAGCATTGAGGAGCCTGCACTGGCGCTCCAGCCTCACCGCCATCCATCTGTGGAGCTGGAGCACACAAAATCTACTAGCCTGGGCCTACCTAGGCTCTGGTGTGTGAGGGGAATGTGGGAAGTGTCTTTCTCCATTTCTCCATTTTTTGGGTCGGGGGCCACATCGATGAAGATGGGTGTGCAGCCCCCGACCCAAAAAAAGTTCTACACCCCTTCCTTAGGACATAGAGGAAGTTTCAAAAGCCAGCTGAAGATGATCATTGATTGCTTCTCATCCCTTAAATAGAATCTCCCCAGGGTGGGAATCCTTTGTTTCATTCTCCCCATCGCCATGGAAAAATACCAAATTCAGGATGGATTCCAGCACCAGGTGGCATGGTCATGTGTCTTTGTAGGACCAACCAAGTTTGGGCTTACAGAAAAAAACAAACCGATTTACAGATCATTGTCTTGATCACAGGGCCTTTAAGTCCCTTAAGTGCCACCAATGGCTTTAATTAGAAGGTTTACGCTTCATATTTCTAACTTCATTCACATACAAGAATGATACATACACATAAATAGAATATACACACTCAGGGAATCGCAGGTTCTTGAAGATAGGTTACATGACCTGTTTTGGATACAGCATATTCAAATTTTGCATTGATATTCAAAAGCATATTTCCATAAAAATATGGGGCATGGCATCACAAGTACTGCAGAATTTGACCTATGCTGAAGATAGGTGGGCTGGGACTTCGTTATCCTTTGCCTTTTGCAATGTGAAAATATCCTTCTCCCTAAACAATTCTCTTTGTTCTGAGCCTGCCAGACTCTGGGGAGCCTTTGGATTCTTGCATTTTTTGAGGAGGCTTGATTTCAGGTAGTAGTAATATAGTGGTGGCCAGCAGTTGAGAGCTAGATTGGAAATTCACTTTTATGTAGTCCCCTTTTTCAGTAAAATGACACCTTAGCACACTTTCCATGAAATGTTATCCCCAACTAGGAAATGTACAGAAAAGTGCTAGAGCACATTTTAAATAAAAAAGAACAGGACTTTTAATGGATGTTAGATACAGACTTCTGGTTTGCACTCTAATAGGTTTTCTAAAAGTGTGAAATTAATTTGTCTCTTGCTGAAAAATGATGACTAACTCCTACTTCCTTTATAAAGCCAGTTTTCAGGACAATGAAAAGGACAATGATGAAGTGATAATGGAAGAAAAATGCAGCAATTTGTTCCCCATCTCCTATAAATAAGATAATCAGCTTGTCCAAAGGGAATAGAATTGGCAGGAGTTTCACTGAAAACTGCTGAAATGTAGTATTTGTTCATCTCTTTTACATGGTTTACCAAGCAAAAATCTGATAACTGAAGGAAATTGAGTTAGCCATCAACATCATCACATTTGCTTTGGAATATTTATTGCAGAGCTGTCAGTCAAGCAAATGGCAATTTACCTCTCAGTCTTGAGGAGTTGATGGAAAGAATTTAACATGTGACATGCAAACTCCCCATCTTGTCCTTTATCTCATTTGAAGTCTAGATTCCTTTTTTTTTTTTTTTTTTTTTTTTTAAGCATCTGATTTATCATTATATGGCTTCAGCAGAAGTGTTTGTAAGATTTACTCTCCTTAAACTGTTACAGCAAAATGTAAACAGTGTAACTCTCCATAGCCAGAAAAAAATGAGCATGGAATCCAGGCATTGTCAGCAAGATGTTCAGTAGATTTAAAGAGACCCAGGGAGAGGAGGCCAAGCGTGTGAAGCTACAGTCTGTATTCACCTCACTGCTGCAAGTGAACAAACTGTCTGAAGTTTGTGAAATCTGAACTTCTTAAAGAGAAATGAATGTAACTGAGCTTTCTTTCCCAGCCTCATCACTGATACAGAAGTTTTTTGGTTATTTCTTCTTCAGAACACTTTTCCTGCCAGCTGAGGAAGGGGGAGTGGGTAAAGGGGGTAACTGCCCCAGGACCCAGTGATTCAAAAGGGCCCAGGGTTCCTGGCTGCCCTGGACCCTTTAAATCACTGCTGGAGTGCTATGCAGCACAGTCCAAGTGGTGCTGAGGGATGGTTGCCCCAGACATTCTGCCCAACGCCCTGCTCCTTCTGGGAGCATGGAGTCCCCCCCCCCCCCCCCCCATGCAACACATTGCCCAGCAGCCCGGCAAGTCTTTTTCATTCTTCCTTGTTTTATATAATGTGTCTGGAGGATGTGTCCATGGCTTGGCTTTTCCCACTGTCTTAGGTAAGGCACCTCCTCGCATGCTGCCTTTTGTAAAACGCATTCTGGGGCATCTGGCTCTCCCCATTCACTGTATGGGGAACCTAAAAGTTAGGTGTGATGACCCTGAGTGTCACTGCGCCTGTGTCTTTGTGAACATAGCTCGAAATGTCCCTTGTTCAACAAAAGGCTCATAAGACCAGTGGCTGCAACAGGGTCCAAAGCAAAATTTACATGAACCTACATTTACATTTACATGAGATTGGGGGATCTCACGATAAATTAGGGTGTGTGCAAATAAATGGTGTGTGGGCACAACAGTTCATGTCTGTTATTTGTTAGACATTGCACCTGAAGCTGAAACCATGCTCCTCAATCTACAGAGTGCTAACTGAAAGTAGAGCAACAATTGCAGAGTATAAATTGCATGTACTTACATGCACTTACAGTTGTGTCTCAAAAGAAGAGTTGAAATTGTTGATAATGGTTCCAAGAATGAAATGAATTATGAGGATGAGGTGCATGAATACAATTACATTGTCAAGTGTTCATAGCACACCAGTTTTAGGGGGTAACTTAGGTACTCACATACCAACAGTATCCAACATACTAGCAATGGCTATTCCAAAAAACGCTGATAGCTGTCACCAAAGTGAAAGGGAATTTGTCCTGTTCACATAATCTGTAGAAAGACGCTTAAATGTATTCCCTTCATAGGTACATGTAATTTTTGGTGGATCAGCGTTCTCCTGGGATAATCCTTCTTGTCTGTTTTAATCCTAACAGTCTAGCAGACAGTCATTCTGAAGACTTGTTTTAGAAAGAGATGTTGTTTTTCACTCCGAAATATAGTCAAATGGATTACTCCATGTCAAATTGTTTTAGCTTTGGTTTCATACATCAGAGACATGTATGAGTCAGATGATGTACCTGCTATCAATTATATAACATACTATACTGGATCCAAAATAGAAGCAGCTGTCAAAAATAAAAATTGCAGAATACATGCTTGTTTGGTTGAACAGTAACCACTCAGATTATGTATCAGTAATATAATTAAAGGGCAAGTGTCTAGTAGTTTGAGTGATTCGAGATTGTGTATTCCCTTATGGTAAAAACCTTAGTCTTTCTGTAGAATTTTTAATTAACCTAAAGCAGGGTTACTAAGGCAGGGTTACTAAGGCAGGATTACTCTGATAAATTCTATAGGATTGTTTAATAGGGAATGATATTGCATATTTTAGAGTAATTTCTGTAAAACCTCATGTGATTTCTATAAAAACCTGTTGATTTTACATTTTATTCAGGCTTTTTTCCCATATAAGGGTTTCACAAAACATTTTTTGGAGTGGAATTTTTTTTTTATTCCAACTTGGTTTCTATTGTTGCAGAATAATCTTTTAACTCACTATAAGAACATAAAAATTATTTCCTAATCCCCAAGCTGATTGTGTAGTACATTATCATCTGAATGTGATAAAAGTTCAAAGGCTGTTGGACCATTGTTAATAATCAAGAAGCATGTATCCACACCTGGGACAATTGAATTCAACCTGTTGTGCTAGCAAATTGTCCTCTCTGGAAAGAAGCAATGTCCAGACCAGGAAATTGGGACCAGGGATGTCCCTAGATTCTATTCCCATTTCCACCAGTAATGTTATGTATCTTTAGGTAACTTACCCTCTCTGTTTTTTCCTCTTTTTTATCCATCTTCCCATGAAATGACAACTTTCTAACATCACACAGGGTTTTAAGGATTCATTAATATTGAGAAGCACTCTGAGATTCTCAGTTGAAATAAACCATGCTCAGGGGGGCCAACAGAATTGCCAGGCTCCCCAGAAAAGGGAGGGGCAGCTCTATGGTCCCAGAAGTGGCAGGGCCTTGGGCAAAAGGGGTGGGGCTAGCAGCAGCCAGGCCTTCAGCGCCATCTGGACCGCTGCTTCTCCACCCCCTGCCAGCCTGAATCATGTTGCCCAGGGCTCTGGTGGCAATTTAAAGGGCCCTGGGCTGCCTGGGCCCTTTTGAATTGCCGGACCCCAGGACAGTTGCCCCCTTTGCTGCTTTCCCTTATCACCCAGCCTGGCCACCCTTTATAAATCTGCCCTGTGAACCAGAAAGTGAAGTTTATTGTGAATAGAATGTGTCCAAACAATCTGGATTTAGCTAATTATAGTAATGAAGTCTGCCATCTTGTGCCCAGATTTGTTACTGTCTGAACCAGCTCACCTCCATAGGCAAGCCTAAAATTGTGTCGTCTGCAGTCCATGTGTTGTCACTGTGGATTTAAACAGAAACAGAATTCTGCCCATTATATGGCAAACTAACCTTTACAACTATTTTGACATTATCAGTAAAATGCAGAGATGTGCCCCACATAATAATCAGTAAATAAAAGACATCCCTCCTGCCCCAGTTTGTGGAAAGGTGTATCTTTAGCTTTGTTCCTGAAAGATGATATCACAGTAGCACAAATGTTTGGCAGAGACTTTGCATGCAATGCATATTACATGTTCATATGAAATGCTGCCAGTCCCAAATCAGAAGCTGTCCTCTCTATAAAGTGATAAATTGGTTAATTAAGCCAGGTAGCAGCCCTGAATTAGCATAATTGGAAATGGATCCCAAAGTTTATGCTGAATTTCTTGATTCTGTACTTTGTAATTCTTGGCTGTGTTACATGATCCTTCTCTCCCTGGTCAAACAACCTCCATTCACAAGCTTCTGCCATTCAGATTCCACCATTAAATTGAAAAGATTAGCTATTATGAATGCCCCCCCACTTTTGTGGCTGTGTTTAATGTTTCCACAGTATTTTGTACCATTTTTCTCCAATTCTGACATGTCAAGTGCAAGTGGAAATTGACAGTGATGTACAAATTTAGTAACATCCTGTATAGCTTCACTCAGAGTAATTGCCTCTCTTCCTTTTCATCGTGCTCTCAGAATTTAAAGAACCACAATACTTCATCACAACTAAAACTGTGAGCCTTTCCTGGATGTCATATTCTAAGTCAAACCAGCAATCTTTCATTCATTCTGTTGATCTGTAACTGTACTGGTGTTGTGAGCTAACGTAGAGAAGGTGCACATTTTTTAACCTGCAAAAATTGTCATAAATAGTTTGATTTTCCTTTGAATTGTTTTCCTCCATAAAAAAGTAATGTACATCTCCTCTGCTGATGTATCCATCTTGGTCTTATGAACAAATGTTGTGAAATATTTCAGGGTGAAAATGTTTGGTCACCATAAAAGAAGGATTTATAGCCCCTGTGCTCAACACAGGACTAAAGCTTTGGAGCTGAAATGGCCAGCGTACCACACAGAAAGATGTTTTCAGTTGTAGATAATAAATTATGTATCTGGAAAAAGCAGACAAGCAACGCTACTTGCTTCATAATAGCTTACTTATTGCATTCTGAGCTGTTTTCTAGAGTAGTTGACATAAAGTAGCCAAATAAAACAAACTGTTAATCAAATAAGATGTAGTGAGTAAGCACAACAAACGTGGTTAAACAAACCATGGTGGTAATTTGTTAATTCACAAGTTGAATATAAGCTCGCAAAGCTCCCCGGAGCATCTTTTAGACTTGGGGAACTGTGCCACTCTAGTACTTGATTGCAATTGCATAATTCTCTCGTTTTGCCTCCTTTTGTCTAAAATCCAGAAACTGTTACAGCGTTTTCCATGCCCCTGCTTGCAAACCACACACAATCGCTTCTTCGCACTAGAATTCTAAAAAGGAGCACAACTCTGAATTCTATGACTACAGACGGCCTAGGAAGTGAGACCCCCTCTGTTGTCCCGTTACTGTCTCAGTCACTCCTTTTGGAAGTATTGGACCACGGCACTTCATTAATTTCCCATTTGCCACCTAGTGCCAAGCGCCTAGTGTGCATGCTGCATGCCAGAAACTCTGCAGCGTACCTTTTGGTGCCTCTGCTGAGGTTTTGTCCACGCTGAGGTGCCTTTCATTTCTCCACTCCTTCATCTGACATTCATTTAGATCCATTTTAATCTGTATGTTCAATATTTGGGTCCTTATTCTGGAACACATACTGCTTCTCTGGATAGCTGGGAATCTCTTAACCTTCAGGGTTTACTCAAGCCTATGCATAACTAAAGATTTAGGTAGGACACACCTTGTTTCTATATGACTGCTTGGTTGCAACGTTTCTGAATTCCCTTGCATTTTTATGGTATCTGGGGTTCATGTGGTGTCTTCTTGCTGCTTATCATTTTCGATAATTGTAAAACTACTCAGATGCTTGTGCAGTCGGTGCATGTCTTCTAAATGCAAATGATGATTGCTTCTTCCTTCATTTTGCTTTTCTTATTAAATCCTCTTCATTAGCTGTCATCCCTCTGCTGCATCATTGATCCAGCATTTGAACGTGATGGTTATGGGGATGGGGAATGCTTAGCCAACAAACAAAAAAACTCAGCCAATACCACTGAAACACTTCTTGATCCATCATGTTAACCATATTTGTCCCTTCCCTACCTAGGGTTGCACTATGTTTCCTCTGAGACCTCCTCTAATCATAGAATTATAGAATACTAGAACTGGAAGGGACCTCAAGAGTCATCAAATCCAGTCCCCTGTGCTCATGGCAGGACCAAACACAACAGACCATCCCTGACAGGTGTATGTCTAATCTGTTCTTAAATATCTCCAAGGATGCAGATCCCACAACCTCCCTGCGCAATTGATTCCAGTGCTTATAATCACCCTAATGTGCAATGCATTTCGGACATGGAGTTAGAAGTAATTCCTGTATTGTTTTGATCATTCACATTTACTTAAAGCTTTAGAAGACTAAATCTCTTTTCAAGTGTAGACACCTATGTATTTGCTACATCTTGGATATTGGAGAGAGAAGGTGGGTGAGGTAATATCTTTTATTGGACCAACTTCATTTGTTGAGGGAGACAAATTTTCAAGCTTACACAGAGGTCTTCTTTAGGTCTAGTAAGCTGGAAAGCTTGTCTCTCTGACCAGCTGAAGTTGATCCATTAAAAGATATTACCTACCATGTCTCACTGTATAATAGATAAAAGTCTCAGAGGGGTAGCTGTGTTACTCTGTGAGTGAAAAAACTTAAAAAACAATGAAACTTAAAAAACTTTATTCATCTGAAGAAGTGGGTTGTGCCCACGAAAGCTTATGATAACATCTAGAACTAGTTAATGGAGAACTATTAATTGCTTGTTACGTTTTTTTATATAATGGATACTGTATTTCTCATAAAACTAATACTTCATTTCCAAATTTTTTATATAAAAGCATCTCTCCCTGGGGGTCAAACAGGTTAGAAACAGAATGAACTTGGTGTTTATTCAAGATCCTCAGAGAAAGAGAGGTTCACTTTACCTCTAACTATGTTTTCGGATAAAGTTCATGTGGCTAAAATCCTATTTAATGTGCTGCAAATTCAATAACTAATTTTTTCAGCACAACAGATTCAAAGCTGAGAGAAAAACTTCATCAGTTTTTATCTTTCTCTTGAACTGTTTCACCCCTAATTTCATTCTATTATGTGCACTAAAATATAAGAGCAGTGCTTGCGAACAAATATAGCATTTGGGCTTGGGCCAGAATTTCTTTTACAGAATAAACTTTTGTGTGAAATGAAAGCCAAACAGCTGCTCACAACTTGGGTTTGACAAAGTGATCTAATGCTATTGCCCTGATCTCAAATTTGAGGCTCACTGATTTCTGTGCTGGAGTCTCTGTGCCAATCTTCTGGTCCCAATTTGTAAGAACAAAGCACGTTGTTATTGTTATTGCAGTCAAACCTTTTTGTTTGATTTTTCACATAATTTAAACTTTGCTAGGAGAACCCAAAACTGTTCCAAGACTTTTCCCCCCAACCGCATATCCTGAGTATGGGTAAGAAAATAAAACTTTGCAGACCTTTCCCACACCCCAAAAATTCTGTCTGTTTACATGCATCTTTCCTCTTAATAATATTATAAAGAAAGTATCCAATCTTAGCCATTGTTGTGCTTGTCTTTCTCTTCTCTCTACTTATTCTCTTTTTCCCAACGCTTCTTCAGTTTTCCTCTACCTTATCTCTATCTCTCTTTTCAGACTTTCCCCAGGCTGCCCTCTGCCCTCTCTAGACTTTGGTGAGTGAATTTTAGGACCAATAAGCAAGGCTTATATATGTGAGCCAGATTATAAGGCTGACAGGTGCTATGAGAGCCTGCCATTGTTGTTATCCCAGTCTATCTTACTTGCTTTCATGCTGCTGTGCCAGGTCTATCTTCTGAGCATAAACTGCCAATTGCACTGCATTGTACCAAATTATGTGTGTGTTTATTGTGCAAAGATTTTTCCAGGAGGAATATGAATGAGACCCCAAGTCAATTTTGAAACCAGGTCTCTAGTGCTGAAAGGTTGGTTAGTCCATCACTCTGGGGGGGTTGGGTTAATTTTTTTGTGGCCCCAACTTCACACACATTTGAGGGCCCCTATGGGGGCAGTGGAATATGGCACAAGGAGGTTGGTCCTGGGACCAAGGTGCAGGCGAGGAGCAGTGGAGACGGCCCTGCTCCGTCCAGCGTGAGGGCACTGTATACAAACTGGCAGTCACTAGGTGGACTTTGGACTGCCCAGGTCTGTGCTGCCCATGTAACGACCACCAGGGGGATTTGAATCTGGGACCTCTGAAGTGGAGTAAGGGAGCCTCTACCTGCTGAACTAAAAGCCAGCTGGCTCCCAGTTCATGCTGTAGAGGTCTCTTGATCTTAACTGTTGCTGCGGTCTAGGTACCACTTGCATTGCTCAGTAACCACACTAGGTGTGTGGGTTACACCCACATACCCCTTTCCCGTGGGAGTGGGTCCGTGCCACATCACACAGCCTTCCCACCCAGCACCCCTGGTAGCGCTATGCCCAGCCTCCCCCCCCCCCAAATTCAGTGTCCTGAACACACACCTCACCCAGCACCCGCCCATCCTGAGTCCCACCAAAATTGCCCAGTACTTCACACAGACCCTCACACTGCCCAGCCCTCCAACACACACAGATCTCCCTCACCCCGTCCTTCCCCACCACAACGGCAGCACCTCACACAACCCTCTGCTGCCTAACTCCCCAAAATATGCAAACCTCCCTCACTGTCCAGCATCCCCCCGACACAGACCTACTCCCCCATGACCTGCCCCAAGGCCCTGATGAGTCAGCAGAGAGTAAAGATCTCCCTGTGTGGGCAAGGCAGCAGAAGCCCCACTGCCAGAGTCCCACCCAGCTGTTAGGGTTGTCAGATGGTTTAACCAAAAATACTGAACACCCCCCCCCCCAAAAAAAAAACCACCAGGGAAAAAATTCTGTGGGGGGGGGGAGACCAAAGTTGTTGAGCAAAAAAAGACCCCGAGAGTTAAGGGGGAAAAAAATAAAGAAATTAAAAAAAAAAACAGCATGGCCCCTTTAAGAGGGCTAGGCTCTGCCACTCTTAACAGGCTGCTGGTGTAGGGGCAGAGTGAGGGCAACAGCAGCTCTTACTGAGCATGCTCAGTTGTACTACACATGCTCAGTATGCCCTAGGTAAGACTTTCTGAGAGGCAGCTGTTTGCAACTTACACCCAGGCGGGCTGCAGCCATCTTCTCTGCCTTCTCTCCCTGCTCCAGACCAGACAGCTCCCCTGCAGAACCAGGTTGGGGGGGGAAGTGGGCGGGCTCAGCCTGGTTGCTTAGGGTTGCCAGGTGTCCGGTATTGACCCAGACAGTCCGGTATTTTCACCCCTGGCCGGAAAGAAATCAGAAAATACCAGACATTTTAGGTGCCCGCTATATTCTGAATTTTTTACTGGACAGGAGGCGAAAATACCGGACTGTCCAGGTCAATACCAGACACCTGGCAACCCTACCAGCCATACCTGCCTGGAGCTGGTGCTCACAGCGAAGGAGGCTTTTCTGCAGCAGAGGGGGGCTCCAACTTATTCAGCCTGCCACTTCCACAGAGCAGCAGGGAGAGGTGGGATCCGTCCCTGGGAAGCCCAAAGCCGGACAGCCTTTGGCCTGGAGCAGCAGCAGCTGAGGGCTCCTGGCCATCCCAGGCTGCCTGTAGTTGTTGGGGCAGAGCAGGGCCCTCAGCCAGCCACCAGCTGAAAGGAGCAAGCACTGGATGGTGGGGGAAAGTCAGAGGGTGAGGAGGAGCCAGCAGGCAGAGACGGGGGGTGTGAGAGAAGCCCGGGCTGACCAGGCAAGAGGAGCGAATGGTGGGTGGGGTGAAGCAAAAGAGTGGGGAGGACCCATGTGCTCAAGGTGCAGCACAAGTGAGCAGGTCAGGCTAGGGGCCCTTTTGAGTGTGGGCCCGTTGCCATGACACCAGGAACTCCGTTGCAAATCCGGAACTGCATTAATCCGCTAAATTATCTGCATTAAGCCGCCAGTCTTCAGGGGTGAGCTTAATTTGGAACAATGTTAGCATATGGGTTTTGTAAATGTGTTCAGATGCTGAGGGAGTGATTGCGTACAACAGAAAACCAGGAGTTGATATATATGAGGCAGAAGGCCTTGCAATCAGTTGATTTTTCCAAAAAGATGTATTCCTTTAATCCCATTACAACATTATTTCTGAAACTTGCAAAAATAAATCATTCTAGCTCAACAGTCTGTCTCAGAAAATCGACTTAGATTTATGGTATCTCATTTAAGAATGTAACGTCACGCTACCAAGAAGAAAGTCTCTCTCTCTTTCTCTCTTGCGACACAATCCCCATGAACCTTCTCAACTACATACTCTGTATCTGCAGAATACATGGTTTGATATTCATCTTGCACAGAACATTTTGGTTTCCAAAGGCTCTAAAAATAAATTACTACATACACATGGGGACAAAACATGTAGCTGGAATACAGATATATTTTTAGTTTCTGCAAGGTTTATTACAAATGAAGTAGCAAAAAGTGTGTGTGGGGGGGGATTTAAATTGTGGACAAAATCTGCACTTTGGTTTAAAGTTATTGTTAACAAAAGAAAGGTGTACCTTGCTGGCAGAGTTCTCAGCAATCAATCTCATTACCAAATATCTCCTAAAAATACTCCATGTTGCTCTGTTAGCACTGTAATTGCAGATCTAAATTAGCATTGAATCGTGTTATTTTCACCATGGGGGTAATTAGCTACTGGAACAATTTACCAAGAGTTGTGGATTTTCCACGATGGGATATTTTAAAATCAAGGTATGCTCTAGTTCAGTTCTTACTACAGAGGGGGAAGAGGGTGTCGAAGGGAAAAACTCTCCTTATTCTTTTCTACCTGGTGGATTAGCAGAGTCGATTTAGTAGGTCTTTACTAGAGCCTCTAAATCAACCCCCAGGAGATCTATGCCTGCAGCACCAATCTCCTGGTAAGTGTAGACCGGGCTTTGCTCAAGAATTGTGAACCACGGTCACCCCACCTCAGCAATGACAGTTTTGCTGCTGCCAAGATGTCTGTCAGCTCCCTGACACACCAGCCTCTCTGCCTTGCCAGCAATGGAGCTGGCAGCCTCCGTGGGCCCTGGGTCAAAGTGTGTGGGGGTGTCTCCGTGACCCTGGAAGGGGTGGGACCTCAGGCAGAAGGGGAGGGACTACTGCATGCACCACCACACCTAGCCCTCAGAGCGGAGTGGTGGTCTGGGGACCTTGGAATCTCCAGGGCCCAGGGCAATTGCCCTCTTTTGCCTCCCCTCCCCTCCCCTCCCCCCATCGGCGGGCCAATCTAAACCTTGCCTTCTGGTAAGTCAGTGAACCCAGGTTCCCCTAGAGATGTTTTTCTGCAGTGTCCATCCCACTTGCTGCTTCCAAAGAGACAGAGCACACGCCAGCCTGTTAGGTTAGCTGAAGACACTCACTTCACTGAAATGCACAGCACGGAGAGGGTTTTGTAGTAAAGCACGAACAGATTTATTAATGAAGAACAGAGATTTCAGTTATACTAAGCAAGAGAAAAGGAGATCGGTGTGGTTACAAACAAACAAACACTTCATCAACGATGCAGATGATGGCATAGAGAGTACGCTTATAAAGTTTGCAGATGATACCAAGTTGGGAGGAGTTGCAAGTGTTTTTGTGGGATAGGTCCTAATTCAAAATTATCTGGACAAACTGGAGAAATGGTCTGAGGTAAATAGGCTGTCGTTTAATAAGGACAAATGCAAAGTACTCCACTTAGGAAGGAACAATCAGTTTCACACATACAGAATGGGAAGTGACTGTCTAGGAAGGAGTACAGCAGAAAGGAATCATAGGGGTCAAGCTTAAATATGAGTCAGCAGTGTGACATTACTGCAAAAAAAGCAAACATGATTCTGGGATGCATTAACAGGAATGTTGTGAGCAAGACATGAGAAGTAATTCTTCTACTGTACTCTGCGCTGATTAGGCCTCAACAAGTATTGTGTCCAGTTCTGGGCACCACATTTCAGGAAAGATGTGGCGAAATTAGAGAAGGTCCAGAGAAGAGCAACAGGAAAAATTAAAGGTCTTGCAAGCATGACCTATGAGGGAAGACTGGAAGAACTGGGTTTTTTTCGTTTGGAAAAGAGACGACTGAGGGGGGACACGTGTGGCGTAGTGGGGGTGCTGTCTGTTCTGTGACCCGGGGTCCCCCTGCGCTGTGATGGGAGATTCTCGCTGACTCTCCCAAATGTGTATTAACCCAGACACCCAGGCTCAGCCTCCCAGGGAGAGAGACAAAGGAAGGAGGGCAGAGACCAGCATCTGGCTGGGGGGCAGGGCTGGAAGAGAGTTCGGTAGTTTCTGGCTGGAATCATGGAGGAAGCAGCCTGAGCAAGGGGGCTGGGATTTAAGGGCCCAGTCTCCCCCATCTCAAGGGGGGGACTGAGGCATCACAGGCCTATCCCTGTAACAGGATTACATCAGTGCTGTGCTGTATCCTGGAAAAGCAATAAACTCCCTCTATTCTTCTGGCTGGTGGAGTCTGTTTGTGCCACTATGGGGGTGCAGGAGGCAGGGGAACCCCGACGCGACGTCACAACATGATACCAGTTTTCAGGTACCTAAAAGGGTGTTATAAGGAGGAGGGAGAAAAATTGTTCTCCTTGCCCTCTGATGATAGGACAAGAAGAAATGGGCTTAAATTGCAGCATGGACATTAAGAAAAATGTCTGACTGTCAAGGTTGTTAAACACTGGAATAAATTGCCTACAGAGGTTGTGGAATCTCCATCATTGAAGATATTTAAGAGCAGGTTAGATAGACCTCTATTAGGGGTGATCTAGATCAGTGTTTCTCAACCAGTGGTACGAATACCCTTAGGGGTACTTAAGAGAAGTCTGGGGGGTACGTCAACACAACTGAAATTTGGAGAAAACTGAATTTTTGTTTTAAGTTTTACAGCGTTTTATTATTTTTGTACTTTTTACACCCAAAAATTTCATCGCCCACCCAGCTACGATTAAGTTGTTTAAACGAATGTGTTGCAACAGTAGAAAAAAAAATTTGTGTCTGAAAACTGTAGATACTGGGGGTACTTAGAATTTTTTTAAAGGGGTACTTTATAAAAAAAAGGTTGAGAAACACTGATCTAGGTGGTGCTTGGTCCTAGTGATTAACATGTAATCTTAGCAAGTTACCATCAGTGCCTAAGTAGTTTCCTTTCTTGCATTGGTTTGCCAACCAAGTAAATGTACACTGACCCAAAGGGCGCATTCCCTTTATGCCTTAATTGATGGATAACTGAAATACCTTTGGGCTCTCTGAATATTACCCAAAGTCCATAATCTCTGCCTCCAAAGCAAAGAAGGGTTCTTGGGGTGCAGATTCTGTCCCCCGGTGGGCTCCATAAGCCCCAGCATGGAATCTTTGTTCACTGTGTGTGTAAGCATACTGTTATTGTCCTCTGCTGGTAATCAAGCCAGTCAGGTAAATATCCATTCCTTTGCCTAGGGCAGGCTGGGTTCATGCACTGCCTCACAAACACATTCTTTGTACACAGCCCATGCATGCATCACTCAGTGATTTTCAGGACCAGCGTGTCACCAGTTTACATATGATCCAGGACACCTTTTACACACACACACACACACACACACACACACACACACACACACACATTATGCCAACAGTGTGTTGTGCGCAATAAGTGTGTCAGGTCTGATATGAGTTAGTGTCTTGGGTCCTCTGTCATTTGGCATTAAGGGGCTCCCAGGCTCACAACTTCCCTCTTACAGTACAGCAGGAAGATCAGGGTCCTCGTTCCTGGATAGGGCATCTGCCACTATATTTTCTTTTTCCTTAATATGTACAATTTCCATGTCATGTGTTTTTCACTGTCATGCTCTACTCGTACTTGGTTTTTAAAATCTATGAAATAGTCTACTGCTTTTCATGTAAATTCATAGATTTTAGGGTCAGAAGTGAGCACTAGATCACCTAGTCTGACCACCTGCATAACACAGGCCACAGAATTTCATTGTGACTCTTGTAAGAAGCCCAATAATTTGCAGTAGACCAAATCAGAAGGGCCTCCAGTCTTGATTTGAAGACTCCAAGACATGGAGAATCTACCCCTTCCTTAGTAGCTTATTCCAACAGTAAATAACCTTTTCTCTGTTAAAAATGCATGTCTTATTTCGAATTTGAATTTCTCTGGTTTTAACTTCTGGTCATCCGTTTTTATGGCTTTCTTTACTACATCAGAGACCTTTAGTACCCAGTATTTTCTCTCTGTATTGGGGGAGGGGACGTTGAAAGTAGAGTGAGTTTGTGGAATTTCCTGCACTGCATAGAAAAATTAGCTGATCCCTGGATCGAGAAAGCAGTTACAAAATCGGAGGTTAGAGAAAGTAACGGTGTTTGAAAATGTGTCTACCGATACAACAGCTATCCAGTTCTGAGGTGAAAGTTTGGGATTGCCATAAGTCTGATTAATTCTTCCTTATTTGTGTTCCACTCTGAGGGGATGCTTTTCTTGTTGCCCACATGGTAAAAGTGCTTCTGGACTATATGGTTTTCTTTCCCCAGGCTTCACCTGGTTCTCTGGCGAATGGAAGTGTGTACCAGAACATCAGCAACTTGCAGTCAGGGCAGAAATTGGTGTGTGGTTTGTAATTTAAAATACAATTGAGTTCTTATTCCACATGCCCTTTTAAAAATACCACAAACCACACATGCAAATACAAGTGAATATTGGGTGTGTCTGTGTTCATATTCTTTTTAAAACTCTGTGTAAATTTGTGCACAAAATGTGGTGCTTCTGCCAAGCAGTTGGCCAGGTGCAGTGCCATGGAGGCTGGGTATCCCTGCTATATAAATGACAGGCATGCTATGTCCTGAATATCTACATTTTTATTTTTAAATTGTTTGTGAAATTGACATTTGTTTTAAGAGATCTCCCTCAACTAGAACTGTCAGTATTGCACATTTGTTTAGTAAATCCTTCAGATTAGATCTGTAGCTTCACGCATTAGAATTTCTTGCCTCGTGTTCTCAAATTCCAAATAGCTATCACTTTTTCTCCCAGATATCTGTCATCTGTGTCTGGTTCTCTGCTAAGTGATGAAAGATGTTGGATTTTTCAATAGATAGTGCTGTAACTTCATTGTATGGTTCACTGTATCTACTATGTATTTGTGAGAATTTGTCTGTTTGTTCAAGAACTCCTTCTAAATAGGAAGAGCGAGGATCACCAAATTCCGTATACAGCTTCCTCGTATCATAACTTAAAGCAAGGTCAGGGTTTGGTTGTGCCAGGAAAATGGGATGTGCCTGGAATGGGATTGCTTCTCAGAAAACCAAACAGAAAAGAGACAGAATCACCAGGCAGCTGAACGGGGCTGGCTCAGGGCTCCCTCCCTCCCGACTGGGACTGCATCGGCCCCGAGACCCCTTTCCCCCCTCGCTCTCACTCTTGCTCTCGCTCAGGGAGAGGCTGAAGCTTCCATCTCCCCCAGATTCATATAGGGACATTGTTAGCTGTTCTCTTCAACAGGGATCAAGGGGAAAGTGCAGTTTTTGCATTACTTGCTCTGAATGGGGAGTGCAGGGAGCAGATGACCTGTGCATTTTGCTCTCACTCCTTGAAAAGGTTGAGAAGGGGAAGAGCAAGCAGCCCTGGTATGAATATCCCCCCTCCCCCCGCCGCCCTCTCCAGACACACATACATCTCCCTTCCCTGAGCCTCCCCTCACGCCGCAACGCTGACTCCTGCATCCCCCATACCCTCTGCCCTGAGCCCCTCCTTAAGGAACCAAGCAATGCCAGGAAAATGTGCTAGTATTATATACAGGGTAAACGTACTTAGAAACAGGCTTCATTATCCATATTTTAACCAGAACAAGACCTTAGATTTGTTTATTTCACTGTGTTCATTAATAAATTGATAAACTTAGTCTGTTATGATTTGTACATCTCCTACTTAAATTTCATAAGGCCTCATCAAAAATAGCTGGCTGCTCATCTCTTGGCTTGATTAGAGAGAGTTCCCAGTCCCCTACAGAAATCTAAACTGACATTGTTAATCTTCAAAATGAATTGTTACTGTTTGTGTTGACCTTGTGAGTTAGGGGCATGGAAATGTCAAATGGTGGCTGTATTAGTAAAGTCACAGCATGTTACTTTAGAGCAAAATTTCTCTCTGACTAGCATTCTCAAATTTCCTTTGACTTGTATATGTGGTAGCTTATGACAGGTACAACATGCTCCTGGTGTAAAACCTGGCATCATCATATGTTACTGCTAAATCTACATATGATATAAACTTACTAACTCTGGTGCTTTCAAAACATATGTTACAAACATGGAAGGATTTTTTTTCCTCCATAAGGTATCTTTATAGAAATAATCAACATTTCCAGGAACTGTCCAAAGCAGTTTAGCTTGAAACTTTTATTAATCTCAATCCTTTATTAGAAAGGAGTTTAGGTTCGTACTAGTGATGTGTTTGTGAGGTAACACGTGCAAAACATGTTAATCCTTTAAAGGTTAAAGAAAATATATTCTGCATGCTGAAGTCATTACGATGGCATTTTGGAACCGAAAGGAAATGTGATTATTTTTAATGAGTTTTAAAAGATGTTGAAACTGTGCTATGAAATAGTGCAAGACAGGATGAATTTTGGTACAGGAAAACTAATTGTATATTAAACATCATTTGTAACGTGAATGCTACCTGCTAGTATTGCCCATGCAAGCATCATGAACTTATATTTCAGATTAAAATGGCTGTTTTCCACAAGTATGCATTTGCCAGGTTTCTCTTTTTAGAAGCGTAGACACAAAGGCTATGTCTACATTGCAGGCTTCTTGCTCAAGAACTGTTTTGTGCAAGAGTTTTTGCGCAAAAGGTCTTGTGCAAGAGCACATCCACACTGCCATGTACTTTTGCACAAGAAATGTGCTTTTGCGCAGGAGCATCCATGGCAGCGTGGATGCTCTCTTGCACAAGAAAGCTCTGATGGCCATTTTAGCCATAGGGGTTTCTTGCACAAGAAACCCCGTCCACACTGCCTTCTTGTGCAACAGCTCTTGCACAAGAGGGCTTATTCCTCGTGGGGAGAGAAATAACTCTTGCACAAGAAGCCCTCTGTTCCGATGCCTTACTGTAAATTTACTTGCGCAAGAACACACGTGCAGTGTAGATGCTCCGCAAGATTTTGCGCAAGAACGGTCATTCTTGCGCAAGAAGCCTGCAGTGTAGACGTAGCCAAAGAGTATAAAAAATCTTGTCAGAATTCTACTCTGCATTGATCGTGTCCTTGAATGTGTTCATACAATATAGAGCAATGCTTTGTCAGTGGTAAGTGCCCCATTAGAGTTTAAAAATATAACCAAGTTGACTCAATGAATATCTTAAACTGATAAACAAAAATAGTAATAACAATTTTAGCATCTTATTGATGTTATGGAAATGTCTTGCAATTCTGGGAGTGCTCAGGGGAAAGAATTACATTGGGCCCACTTACTAGAACACATTAGATACATGGAGTATTCTCCAAATTTACATATTCCTGTTGGCTGTTGGTAAATAAGCTTAGTTGGTATGTGCAAATCTGCCTACTCAGCTAGGGCAATCCTTTGCTTTGTATGCTTAAATAAGTCTATCAGACTGGAATGACTTTCCAGTATGTGGCCTTGTGTTGTTTTTACCATTAAAATTCTATTCTCTGCACACACATACTGTGTGTGTATCTGTGTGTTTGTGTGTTTATTTGTTGTTGACCAAGTGGTGGTGTTTCAAATTACTGTGAAAATCAGTCACCCACACAGTGCCCTCTGCACTGCAAGTGACATAGTGTTGATGGCACTGTGTGGATGATTGATTGATTCTTATCGAAGCAATGAGAGCAAACTTCCACTTACATGAAGTGTAGGGTTTCTGGTCCTTCACCATTGTCATGGTTGAGGAGTGTTAAACCACTTCTCCTTGATGTGTAAAAATGCCAGCAGAAAAGGCAAGCTTTTTCATTCCAGACTCAAGATGATGCTATAATATTTGATTTGCTCCACCCTCTAGACATGCTCTCAGATAATATGAGTTTACCACCTGCTGGTGATTTGGTTTTGTTCCAAACATCTGCAGCCCACTGCTTCCACAATACAACTTGATCCTAACAAACGTTAACTCAGAACCATAAATCTATTATTGGACAGAATGGTATTCCTTAATGCATGCTGAAGTTTATTTTGTGGTGTCTGTTTACTGTGTCATTACTATAATCCATCTGAAGTCCTAAATTGTTCTTAACCAAAGACAGTTCTGTGGTGTTATTTGAGCAAGTTATGGACAGTGACAGACCTTTGGGATAAAATGAGAAGACCTTTTACTTACTATGTACGGTTCCTATAGTACTGGAACCTAGGAATTCTATTCATGACACAGGGACCCCTATTGGACTAGATTCTGTACCCACATAACAGAAGAATGGTCTCTGCACAAAAGATTTTACAATCTGTTTAATTTTGACCCAAATTGTTTCAGAAGTTTTGAAATGCTCAGACAACTATTACTATTTTTACTATTGTTAGTATTTTTCAATGTTTGCTGCAGTGGTAAGTGGAACTTGCTTCTTGTAAAATTTTCCAAGTCAGTTTTGCTGAACTAGCAAGGATATGATAGTTTGCAGGGAGATCTAAACTTTTCATAGTGAACTTGAAACATTCGCATTGTTGGACTAGATTAGGTTTATCATCCGAGTTGTCAATTGCCCAAGTGCAATGTTAATTAATGTGTTTCTTCTGAATTAATGAACTGATGGCATTGCATTCTAATCATGTGACTGCCGCACGCGTATCTGTTGCATGGATGCTACTGATAATAGTTTGCATTTAATAGTGTTAAATTCCTGAATTCAGTAACAAAGTGTGAGGGATCTAGGAATCTAAAATTTTCTCCTGGTTTTGGTGTGATGTCAGTGGAATTTGGGGGGGCCTTGAGGACACACACAACAAAAGTTGTTTTTGGGATAGGGTTTTTGGAGAGAATGATGGGTATGTTCCTGGAGAGCACTGAGGATTGTAAAGGTGGCTTCTTGTAGCTGATCTGCTAGTTAAAGTAAGTTCACTTGTCTCAGTTTGGTTCAGGGCTGACGAGAGACTTCGCTGGGCCCTCAGGGAAGATGGCTGCAGGCCCCTTGGATGGGGCAGAGCATCAGGCAGAAGGGGCGGGGCCAGAGGCTAGCCTCTTCCAGGCAGCCCTTCAGCATGGGTTCCAGCAACGATTTAAAGGGCCTATGGCTCCAGTCACTAACAAGAGCTCTGGGCTCTTTTAAAGCAACAAGCCCGGGGGCAGCTGTCCCTCTGCGCCCCGGGTCAACAGTCCTAGTCTGAATAGTTGCTTTTAATGCTGTTGAATGTCATGATGACATTAAGATATTTGCTAAGCCAGAACACAAAGAGTTTTTGTATAGATCTCTTCTTTTATTGAAATCTACATAATTAAATCATGACATTGGTAAACTAATGGAAAGTAGGTTTCCTTTGAGGAATCCAGTGTATTCATCTGTCAGTGCATGCGTGGTATTAACCTGATGGGACAAATGTATTAGGAGCTTAGGAGCACCATTGAGCCGACACCGAAACATGCAGTGGTGTGTGTTTGTGTGTGTGTGTTTACAAAAAATATCAGAGGGGTAGCCATGTTAGTCTGTATCTGCAAAAACAATGAGGAGTCCTATGGCACCTTAAAAACTAACAGTTTTATATAGGCATTGAACTTTCGTGGGCAAAGATCCACTTTGTCAGATGCACATTTGGTGAAGTGGGTCTTTACCCACGAAAGCGTACGCCCAAATAAATCTGTTAGTTTTTAAAATGAAAATCTTCAAGGAGTCCTGTGACAAAGTGATCAGCCTTGGTGAGGATTAGTGTTGACACAGCTGTCCAGAAGCAAATGTGGGAAATTGAAATCTGTCACTTAAACCTGTCCAACCTGCATATGGCAGGATGCACAGCTGCCAAAACATAAGCCTCCTCTCGTCTTTAAAAAGAAATTTATTCTATAATACCATTTCTGCCCTCCCTATTATGTGCTGCACTAGGCCAGGATGTTATCTGAAAACAGCAAGAGTAAGAGCAGTCATAACAAAAGAAAGGAAAAAAAACCAACATAAGTGCAATTGTGGCTTTATTCCAGTTACTTCTTAACCTATATCTTAAATAAAAATTCATTTTTATCTTGGAGCCCTAATGAATAAACAAAAGAGCTGAACGCACTGACAATCTGAAGAAGCTGTCTGGTGTGGGGAGAAAAGAAAATCTGTTTCCTGAAATATATAATACAGCATTAAATTCTGCAGCTTTAGCACTCAGAATTGCTTCCATTAAAACCAATGACATAGTCTCCATTACTTTCAAAGGAAGCAGATTGTTTTTTTCAGTAGTTTAAACCTGTGGTAAAATGCCAAGATGCCACTTCAGTTAGCTCTTCAAATGATCCGGGATGCTTTGTCATTGCAAAAAGAGTTTGCTTACGGTAAGTTACGGAGTTAACCAGAATTAAGAAAATTAGTTATGTTGTGGGAATGTCCTCAGCCTCTGATCTAGCTGAGGTATAATGTCTTTAACTAAAGTTCATCACTCTCCTGAGTCTCAGCAACCCCTGTTTGATGTAGTCAAGTTACTGTTTGCTTTTCCTGAAAGGGTGAAATTTACTCCCTATGCAAGCAGATGGCACAAGGCCTGTGCACCACGTAACTCTCGGGCCTTGTCTTTACTACGCGGTGGTTTGATGCTGCAGTGATCAATCCAACAGCAGTTGATTTACCGCATCTGCTTAGATGCAACAAATCTATCTCTGGGCGTTCTCCTGTCGACTCTGGCTCTCCTAGCTCGATGGGAGAGCTAGGGTTGCCAGTAGGGTTGCCAGGTGTCCGGTTTTCTTCTGGACAGTCCGGTTTTTGGGCCCTCTGTCCAGTAGAAAAATTCAGAAAATACCAGACATGTGCAATGTCCGGTATTTTCTGAATTCCCGGCTGGGCGCCGGACGGAAGCCTGGCGGGGGCAGGAGAGAGACTGGGAGGCGGGGCCGCGATTGGCGCTGGGAGCCCTGTGGTCGTGTGCAAAAGCCGGGTGGGGCAGGGCGGAGGCTGGGACTCCCAGCCACTCCCCCCGCCTGGCTTTTGCACGCGACCAGAGGCTCCCAGCGCCAGTCGCGGCCCCGCCTCCCAGCTGGGAGCCTCTGGTTGTGTGCAGAAGTTGGGTGGGGGGAGTGACTCCCAGCCCCACCCCCACCCCCACCCAGCTTCTGCTCGCAGCTAAAGGGAGTGCCTGCCGGGGGCGTGGCCCGAAGGACTCCGGCTGTGGCCAGTGGCTGCACCCCGCCCCCCCCCACCAGGTCTGCTTCCCACCCCCCTTCCTCTGGGCTCCTCTCTCCTCCCGTCCAGCCCTGCGGCCCCCGACCTCTCCCAGCTCTGCTTCCCAGCCCCCCCCCCTTCCTCCTGGCCAGCCCCGCAGCCCCTGGACACACACCCCACCCCCGCCAGCTCTGCTTCCTGCCACCCCTCCTCCCATCTAGCCCTGCGGCCCCCAGACCTCCCCCCCGCCAGCTCTTCCCCCCTCCCCGCCCACGATCAAGTATGTCCAGTTTTTTGGCGGGGTCTACCTGGCAACCCAAGTTGCCAAGTGTCCGGTATTGACCCGGACAGTCAAGTATTTTTGCCTCCTGTCCGGTAAAAAAATTCAGAAAATACAGGACACCTAAAATGTCCAGTATTTTCTGATTTTTTTTTTCCCTGTCAGGAGGTAAAAATACCAGACACCTGGCAACCCTACGACACACTCAGCAACCCGGCCCAGTGCCCGTGTCCCCCCCCCCCCGCCGGGCCCCCTGGTTCCCTCCCCCTCCCCCCCCGCTTACCTGGTTCTGCAGGTGCTTGTCTTGTGGCTGGAACAGAAAAACAAAATGGCCACCGGCAAAAAAGCCTCTTCTTAAAGGCTGATTTTTTAATTTTTTTTTTGCTCAACAACTTTGGTCTCCCCCTTTTTTTTCTCAACAGAATTTTTTTCCTGGTGTTTTTTTTTTGAGGGGAGAGGGGGTGTTCGGTATTTTTGGTTAAATCATCTAGCAACCCTAGGGAGCGAAGCCCCTGCCGACCTTACTGCGTGGAAGACGCTGTGGTAAGGACGTAGCTGAAGAGTTGTGTTGGGTAGATCAACGGGGGAATTCAGTGGAGACAAGGCCTCCCTTTGTGCTGGTCCTCTGCACCAGGAACGAGTTTCACGCTGTGTGAATAGACTGATGCCTTGATGCTCAATGTTCACAAACTGCTAAAGCATGGAACGTGGGCTCTCTTCATTGGAACTTGTTTTGTCCACACCTGTCTCCATGCAGCCTAGTTGAAATCAATGGAACTGAGAGCACAAGGGGTTTTTTTCCTTCTTCTTTCTTCAATTTAATGGTACATTTGGGGGGAGAGGGGAATCGAAATAAATTTCAAATCTGTATTTCCAGCATGATTAAATCAGTCTTATAAACAGTCACTAGTAGTTAGTTAAATTGTTATGCAGTGCAATGTATGGGAGTAAAGGCTTATTCTCTTGGGCTGAGAGATTAATGGGTTTTGAGTGGGAAGCTGGGATTATAATTTGCTGGGTTTTCCAGACAAGACAATTAAATTTAACCTATTGTCTGCTTTGGTGCTTACATACACCTTCTTCATTCAGCGATACATTCTGACCTGTGCATAAATTGCTTGTGAGGAGAGTGCTTCCTAAAGGTCCCTCTACTCTGCTGTGCACAGACCACTGTCATGGCATGGGAGGGTCCATTTTAGACCTCCCAATTAATCCTTTGGTGTCTTTTGATTGAATCCCGTTGGATGTGCTTAATGTAGTGAGGTCATCTTGCTTTGGGACTTTGAAATTAGAAAATGAATTTTCTCATGAAGTTCACTAGTGCAGCTATTGGAGACTAAGGCCAAGTTTGTCAAAAGTGAGATGAATGATGGTGGGTGTCAATGTTTTGTGGAACCCAGTGTGAGATGCTTTAAGGAGGCCTAACTTTCAAAGGGTGAGAGCTCAGAAATTTCTGAAAGCCACATTGGACTTCAGTTATCTCAAGTAGGGCACCCCCATCAGGAGTCACTTCAGAAAATCCTGGCCTATAGGTAGCAAGTGAGTTGTGTTCTTTTAATGGTGCCGATGGCGTTTCTCCTCAAGACCTTTTTTCCCACAGAAATTTGGTCAGGAAAATCAGGAGTGGACTTGTTCTGTGACAAGGAAGATGGAACTGTATTTCCCTATACTGAAGTTTTTTATGCCGATGTTTCTCAATTCAGCTCAGAGTCTTAAGAGTGAAACCAGAGACAGCAGAGTTTTGATGTGAAATACTACTTTATTGGAAAGGGATTCCATAATATATAGCCTCTGGAGGGGAAGAATTTTGATAATCTGCAATTAAAATAACTGATATGTCTTTTAAAATATGTCAGTTCTTTAACTAATGCAGTTTTCCTTTTGTTAATACTCCAGCAAAGGCTATGGGATATGTTTAACACATGGATTTAAAAGTACAGTGCTCTTATGGGAGACATGAAACAAACGAAATGAAGGAAAATGTGTACTTCATTTGTTTTATTCAGTGGTTTTATCTAACGTTTTATGGTGTAAAGTTGGATTTTTGAAGTATTGAACACTTTTTTGGAAGTTGTCCTAAGCAATCATACTGCCTTTCATTTCTACGTTGATAATACACTTAAATGAGAGGGAATTTTTATATCTATTAAAGGGTCTAGACAATTTATTTAGTCAATATTTTCAAGTTATCAGTGATCCCATGATTACTAATGTATGGCCAAGCTGAAGTAAAAGAAACCCCACTGTTACACACGGAGGTGTAAGCAATACAACCTAGGAGTCTGGCCTAGTGGTCAGAGCAGAATCAGCGAGCAGAACCATAGGAGTGGTCAAGAGACAAGTCAATAGTTAGAACCAGGAATCAGGAGCTAGAATAGACCCAAAGGGCAGAGTTGGAGTCATGGTCAGGAGATATGACAGTAGTCCGAGGCAGGGGTCAAGAATCAGGAGTACAGAGATGATAGGCAGGGACTAGAGCCAGAGTGCAGCAGAAGGGCATGGAGCAAGGGCCAGAGAGGAAAGACATAGGAGGTCTGGCACTCCTGCAGGAGTAGAACACACAGAGCAATCAACCACTTGATTGCTCTCCAATCAGGGAGCACAGTAACTTAGTGAGGGTTTATTGGGCCCAGTGGAGCTCACTGGTTTGCTATGTGACTGCACACAAAGGCAGCTGATTTCCTGACCTCACTATCAATTATAAAGTACACGATAGTGGAACCTCATTACAGGCTGAACCTCTCTAGTCCGCCACACTTTGGTCCAGCAACATCCATGATCCAGCATGATTTTAGTGAGACGAATGTTTGCTTCTCATGGGGGTGGCCAAGTTTCCCGTGGTCCCATAAAATTTGTTTCCAGCCACCAGTCCTGGCTCATAGTGTTCTGGGTTATTTGGCTCTAATTTACCCCTAAATGTCTTCTAAGAGCCCAGTGAACAGTGGCAGTGTTGATAATGCTGCTAGACAATATTGACCTCCCATGGTTCAGCAAATTCTCTGGTTCTGCACTGGTCAGGTCCTGAGTGCTGAACTAGAAAGGTTCAACCTGTATAAGCTATACCTTGGTCCTCAGAAGCTATATATTTAGTAGGCATCCTTGTTATCTATAAAAACACACATAATACACAGAAGTTGGCAATAACTTAACTATCTTTTAATTATTTGCTAAGCTAGAGACATTTTTGAAAAACTTCCAGTGTTGATCAAAATGGATCAGATGAACCAAAGTTGCCAAATCAGATATCTGGTTTACATGGGCTGTGGGCTGTGGGCTGCTGCTGTTATTGTCTGCACCATTTCAATTGCACTCCAGCAAGGTTAGAATGATGTGGTGCTGTATTAGGCACTAGCTGATAGTGGGCTGTCCCTACAGCTGGTATCCCTGTGCTGTTACCTTGCTAGCAAGGGCAAGAAACATTTTTAAAAACCTCCATAGTGTAGAAAAGGCTTACAAAGCCAGGAGTTAGTTTCAACTCTGGTGTAGTGTGGAATTAAGCATTTCCTAGTTATCTGAGTTAAGTTCTGCTAGAAGAACACAAAGAAAATGGAGATTTTATAATTCGTTTGAAGATAATTATTAAGGATTATGAATTGTCATTTAGCCTCATGTAGTTTGATGCTAGTTCAACAGAATTAAGAGTTATGTTACATTAATGTCACTTGGATAATAGCTATGCCTTTTTTTCCTCCCCTAACCTCATCGGCCATCCCTGATCAGCGCTAGGAATTCTTTATTTACATTTTCACGCAAGATATTTTTGGAGAAGAGAATAAATACAAAGCATAAAGCAGAGTCTGTTTCTAAACACCTTGTCACATTCAAACTAAACAGTCTTATTCCAGCACCTGAGATGTGAGAACTGAGAACAGTGAACCATTAATAGCTTTCCCGTAAAACTGCAGTTTTAGTAACTGGAAGAAAAGTTCATTGAAAATATTGCTGTCTGGAAGCATTACGAGGAGTAGTTGATATGCACAATGAAATAGTTGCCATTCAGTAATAAGGTAGAAAGTTCACACAGCAGTGTAGAACAGACTAGTTTGTTACATTGTGTAGTGGTCGTTAATACTGTCTAATGTAGGGCTAGTAAAAGAAACATGGAAATCAACACTATGTTAAACTCATAACGAACTATAAAATATTGGCAAAGTTTAAACGCCTACATTTTCCAGATGTGCAGTAAATCATGGCTAGTTAAGCTAATCTGCCCAAGGGACTTGCAAATGGGGCAGTGTGGTGCCAGACCTGCTCAATGAACTGCCATAATTCTCTCCATACCAGGAAAGCAGGTCCCATTGTGCCACAGTTGACTGACTCTTTCCCCCTTGTAATCAAATCTGGTTCCTTGACCTTTTTCTCCTATGCACATGCCTGCTCTTGTGATTAGGGAATTGGCACTTGTCACTGATAGTTTATGGGTAAACTACCCACCTTACCCTTGTGAAAAATAAGGTAAATTGGAGTTCTACAAAAGTAAGGTGAACAGGGTATATCACTACTTGAGTAAGTCTGTGTCATACTGCAGTCAGATTCTGACAAACCTCCACTTTAAATGAACGGTTGTTTCAGTGGTGGGAGAAACTTTCAGCTCTGAGATCCCCAATCATTATTCTAGTTTTTGCTGATGTATGGTTCAAAATGAACAGGGCACGCTTAGATGGAGAGGCACTAATTTTGTCTGTCTTCCGCACACAAAAATCATAGTCCTAAAGCTGACCTGCATGTGAGCGGGCTTATTATTTGTTGATCTGCGAGTAGGATTGGGCAAACAGCTGATCTTTCAATTCGCTAAAATTTCTGAAACATTAAAAACCAAACTGGGTCGCATTCAGGTCATGCTGAAAAGGAAAAATTTCAGATTTTTGATTTTTTTAAATAGCAAATGTTAAAAATAAAAAACATTTTGTTCAAACCATCCGAAGAAGTGGGTTTTGCCCACAAAAGCTCATTTATACTATTACATATATATGGGTATGTCTAGACTGCATCCCTCTGTCGGCAGAGGGATGCAGATTAGGCAGATCGACATTGCAAATAAGGCAGGGATTTAAATATCCTGCGCCTAATTTGCATAAAAATGGCTGTTGCATTTTGCCGACTCAGCACTTTGTCGGCAAAAAGCAGCGGTCTAGAGAGGGATCTGTCGAGAAAGAAAGCCTTTTTCGACAGATCCTGTAAACCTCCAAAGTGCTGAGTCGGCAGAACATGGCAGCCATTTTTATGCAAATTAGGCGCAGGATATTTAAATCCCTGCCTTATTTGCAATGTTGGCCTGCCTAATCTGCATCCCTCTGCTGACAGAGGGATGCAGTCTTCACATACCCTATATGTTAGCCTCTAAGGTGCCACAGGACTACTCATTTCAAAACTGAAATGTTAGTTCACCCTTTTTTTAACATAAAAGCAAGTGGCCAGATTCCCAAAACCCCAGAGAGGAGAAAGTGGCGGTGAGGTACCCCCTTGTACTCTGTAGCTCTCTGGTGGAGGCATTTCCCTAGGACAGTGTTTCTTTAACTTTTTAAGACCGAGGAACACCAAACAATAATTTTTTTTAATGAGGAACACCAAGGATTTTTTGTGGAGAAAAAAAGGGTCGGGGGAAAATTATTGAGCAAAAAAAAAGAAGGCAGTCATTTTGAATTCTTTTGTTTTCCGTGGCACACCGGTGTGCCACAGAACACAGTTTAAGAAACACTGCCCTAGGATGTAAACAGTCCCACTGCAAGTTCCTTAGTCCTTCTACTATTTATTTATCTGAACTGGAAAGGCTTCAGCAGGAGAGATTGAGACAGGTCACCTGGAGGGAATTATGGGAAGGCACTCACCTGATTTAGCCTGCATCCACTCTAGAAAGCGACTGGGTTACCAGCCCAAGTGACAGCAGCATCCAGGATCTTACCCACACCCTGAGTCAGGCCAGCTAGTCTGGTTTGAAAGCACCACTTAAGTGGAGTGAGCAGGTTTGTATGTGGACAGGAGTGGGAAGCAGTGAGAGGCAACTGGGCAGCCTTAGTGTGGGGGCACCTCCAGGGTACGTGCTATAAAGTGCTGAGCACTTAATAAATAGTCATAATTATATAATTAGTGAATTTGCCTTGGACCCCGTTCCTTTTGCAGATGCACTTACATGGTTTATATTCTACTCTGGAAATAGATTTTATATTACTATGCCAGTTCCTCCTTGGGGTATGATTTATGACCTTACATTCTCATTCTGTTTGTTTTTTAGGTTTTGGTTAAGTCCTTTTATTTCCCCTTCCCTCCTCTCATCCCAGGGTCTCTAGCCATTCTTCAAGTTGTCTTTATCAGTCAGTCCTTTAAGTCAAAGTGAGTCATCTCAGAGGATATAGCCAGAACCAATCCATTGGTTCAGCACCCCAAGGAAAGTGGATTGTTTCATCTGGCTTTACTTAGATTAGAAGGAAGGAGAAATTTGCAGCTGAAGCCTACTGTCTGCTAATCCGCATAAGGAAACTGAACTGCAGTGTTAGCAAGCTGTTTCATTATCAAGCCCAATTTACCTTCTTGTTCCTTGGAGAAAAGTTCATGGTTCATGGGAGAAGTCAGGGTGGAAGGGGTCTGTGATGCTTGCTCAGCTGATAGCCATTGGCAATCCAAGTTATACAACAGATTTTGAGACCGCTGCTCTGCAAAACTGAGCAGTTTTGGGTCACAACATTTTGTGTGAACCTTCTTGGTTTTGGATTCAGCCAGACTCAAAACAAAACGCAACTGTCGGCCAGCTCTGGATTGAAACCACACAGAACCGAGAATCCATCCATGGCTTCCAAATGAAGCCAAAATCCCACCTAGGCTCACTTCACTAGGTGCCAGGAAATGTTTCTTACAACCTGGGCAATGTTTTCTGTTTACTCAGGAAAGTTTCTTTTAGATCAATGTCAAGCACAGATTCTTGCAGTGTGCAGAAAGAAGTCTAATGTTCTGCACTTACCCGCTTTCCAAAAGAGCATGGGATTTCACTATAAGTTCAGCAAAATTCCACCCAGAATATGTTAGAGTGAAAACTATGGGACCATAGTGAAGTGATTTAAAGCTAATACCAACTAGGGATGTAAAATCCCAATCAATCAGTTAACCCATTAAATGTTAGGTTAACGGAACGTTTAAATGGTTAGCCAGCTAAGCTGGATCCCAGGCTGGAGACTGCTCCAGCCTGGCGAGAGCAGCCCCCAGCTCACAGGGCTTCACCTCCAGCCCTGTGCTGGGGCTGAGGCTGCTGCCGACTCCTGGCCCCACACTGAAGTTGGGGCTGCTGCCTGCTCCCAGGCACCGGTTAACCGTTACGTGGTAAGCATCACCTGGTAAGGGTGACACTTTCTAGGGATGTTGAAATATCGATTAATTGAATAGTCGATTAACCTTATGAATTCTTATCAGTTAGTGGACTAGTCCAGCGTTTCCCAAACTATGGGCCGTGGCCCAGTACCAGGCCGCGGGGAAAAAATACCGGGCCTCAGCGTGACTGCCGGGAGGGGAGCAGAGCGGGGCAGGCTGGGAGGAGGTGTGTGTGGGGGGGGGGGGGGGAGGAACGGCCGCCAGGAAGCAGGGTTGGGGGCAGCAGGGCTGTCCCGCGGAGATCGGGGCTGGCAGGCAGGCAGGCAGGCGGCGGAAGCAGGGTTGGGGGTAGCGGGGCTGCCCTGCGGAGATCTGGGCGGGCGGGCGGCGGAAGCAGGGTTGGGGGCAGCGGGGCTGTCTGGAGGAGATCGCGGAGGGCAGGCGGCGGAACCAGGGCTGGCTGGAGGGTGGGGGGACTGGCTGGGGGAGATCAGGAGGAGGACGACGGGAGAACCAGCTGCCAGAAGCAGGGCTGGATGGGGGCAGCAGGGCTGGTCGGGGGGGGTTGTAGGGGGAGCGGGGCTGACCGTGGGAGATTGGTGGGGGGAAGGGGGGAACCGGCTGCCAGAAGGAGGGCTGGCTGGACTGGGGCAGCAGGGCTGGACTGGGGAGATCGAGAGGAGAAGGGGGGGGGAAGCGGGACTGACCCGGGCACATGCAGACCCTGGCACACGCAGACCCTGGCACACGAGTGAGTCTAGCCCTGGGGATTCCATTTTGCCCCCCCGCCCCCCACATACCCTCTCTCGAGTAGTTGCGAACTACCTGGCAGGTAGACACACACACTCAGCGTGAGCACATCTACCAGCCAGGCAGTTCGCAGCTAAGGACTGATACACCTAATTATAATAAAACTTACCTAATTAGAAAATACCAGACATTTTATATGTCTGGTAATTTCTCAATTTGTTTACCAGACAAAACCCTCAAATACCAGACTGTCCGGTACAAAACTGGACACCTGGCAACCCTACCCTTCCTTGAACCCTCCCTCCTAGCCAGATACCCTACCCCCCAATCTGCTCCTGCTCCCGCCTCCTAGAGTGCCCATGTGGCGACGGGTCCCCCAAGCCCTGGCCCAGGCTGGGCGGAGGATGCAGCCGGGTGAAACACTGAAAATTTATTCATTTTTCATTCTTTTTTTATATGCGTTTATATTTTTGGGCTGCAAAAAGCAGTACTGAAAAAAAACCGGGTACTAAAGTAAAAAGTTTGGGAAACCCTGATCTAGCTAGCTTTCTATCCATCTTACAGTTCATTTATCCAATCCATATTCCCTTAACTTGCTGGCAAGAATATTGTGGGTGACTGTGTCAAAAGCTTTGCTCACGCTGGCACTGGGGGCTTTGGGAGGACCAGAAACAACTTATTTGAATATTCATCATTTGCTTAATGAATATGCAAATATGCAAATGAATGTTACCAGTCCTCCAAAAGCTCGTGAATGGATTTACTGGTCCCCGTGTCAAAAAGTTTGGGAACCCCTGGACTAGTCTATAGTCCCCAGGGGGCAGGGGCGGCAGCCAGTGCGCTCTGTATCAGAGGCAGCAGCGCAGGGTGCCAGGCAGGGGCTGGTCCACGAGGGGAGCCAATTTAAAAACCAGCTCCCCTCACGAACCAGCTGCCTGTTGCCCTGCACTGCTGCCTCTGATAAAGAGGCAGCAGCACGGAGTGGCAGTAGCCCCAGTCTGGGGGAAGTCTGAGCTCCCAGATCTGGCACAAGTGAAACTGAGCCAGGCTGCCTATCTGCCTGGCTCCTAATACATTTTAAATGCAGAGCCGCACCAGGGATAGGTCCCGGACCTGCCACAAGCCAGCCTGCTAAAAAATGTAGTGGCAAGGGAAGAGGGGAGGGAAATGTGTGTAGCCTATAGCATTAACCGATAACCTTTTGCTTATCAGTTAATCAGTTAATCGACTACTCTATTACATCCCTAATACTTACTGGGTAACCAGATACCCATTCACATCATGACAGGAATGTGCACATAGGTGTGGATGGGAGAACTCTACCTAAGGGGGTTTGACCTCATCATGCAATTCACATGTCTCACCGATCATAGGAAGTGTCAGCTCAGAAAAATGGCTGCTTTCTTCCAACAGGGCGATTGCAAAATATACAAAATTTTCAGAAGGATAGCTGAGTTAGTCTGTAACTGGAAAAACTTTAAAAACAACAAATAGTCTAGCAGCACCTTAAAGAAAAGAAAAAAATAGTGAATTGGATTGTTCAAGGTACAAGAGGCTGATAAGAACAATTTGCACCTTTTTTCTTTTCCCCCTCCTTTTCCTTCCCTCCGTCCCCCTCCCCTCCCGCCTTCCCTTATTTATTCTTGGATCTGGACTTCTAATACATCCAGTCATCTGAAGAAGTGGGTTGTACCCAAAAAAGCTTATGATACCATCTACATGCAAAATACGCAGGGAGAATTCCCTTCAAAATGGAATGTGAAAGGGGAGAGCATTCCCTTCGTGGGCTGCAGGGTTGGAGCAGCAAACAGAGACATTTTCTCCAAAGCAGATTTGTGTGACACTGGCCATACTACAATGTGTCTTTCGCACCTAATGTATTTCAGATGATGCATAGAGGAGGGTGGGGGCAGATGTGAGGAAGCTTAGGATTTAAAAGGAATGGCTTGTTGCATATTGTCTCGTGGCCCCATTGCCTGTGAGGTTCATTTCCTCTGACAGTGATTTCCATGTAATAAATCGCTCTTTTACTTTATTTCCACAGGCCCTCCAGGAAGGCGGGGAAAGCCTGGACGAAGAGGAGAACCTGGTAAGACTCATGTTTCCTCCTGAGGAGTGTGGTGCCCCCAGGTGATAACTGGACTAGTGCTTAAAAGTACTTGAACTGCTTGAGAAAGATACTAGCCACCTTTATCATATCGCAGGAGATGTCCCATCTCCCATGCCCAAGAGGTTATCTGTTGATGTGAAAACCCTCCAACTCTATTCTTACCTAGCCACAGTGACTAAAAGGGGCACTGCCACATTCAGTGCACAGGTGTGTCTGTGTATAATTTATCAATCTGCTATTTCTTCCTTTGGCCATGTATGCCAAGAAAGACAGGACCTGGTGAAGGGAGGTAGGCATTAGAACAATTATAGCATGTATTAATATAGAGAGAAATATAAAAGGCACATATACCATGTCTCAGGAACTGTGCACTGCCCTGTTCTGTTAGGTTTACTTATACATTACACACCCTGTGTAGTCTATTAAAACGTGCCCAGACTTGGAGTGGAATGGGTGAATTCTAAGCCTAACTTGTTGTGTTGGTTTTCAGGGCACAAATCCTTGAGTTTCACCCATAGTCTTTACCTGAGCTAGCTAACTCATGTAAAAAACTACAAACTTTTGCTAAGATTTCCTCTTGTGTTAGTGACCATATTTTAGCTAACTTGAGCTAAGAATACACTGGTCTGATTTGTGAAGATTCCTTTTCTGCCCCTCTCATGAAATGGGGCTAAGGCTGCTTCTATATCAGCTTCAAAAGGGTATTCTTTGCTCTATGCTTTGAAGCTACAAGATACTACAGAAGTAGAATGGAGCATGGTTAGTGCAGGAAGGTGAAGAACAACATGGAGTTTGTGAACATTTAAACAAATTTTAAAACGGTGCATGAAATGTTGGGGCCCCCAACCTTAACAGTGTCCTTTTAATTTGGTCTAAGCAAATGTGTTAGTGCAAATATTTATTTTTAATTAGCGATGGGGCTTCTGTTTATTTATTAATTTATTTTTAATTAGCAATGTTTGCTGTGCCTTGGAAATAGCTGCATTTCAAGGGCAAGCCAAAAATATTCTCAGCGGGTGCAACATCTGTGGCTGTAAGTCCATGCTGTTCGTATCCCAAACTGATGTAAATACTGAGCTATGAACTTCTAAAACACACATAATGGAATCAGTGATTTGTAAAAGTTGTATACATAAAAGGAAACAACAAGGAGTCTGGTGCACATTAAAAATTTAACAAATTTATTAGGGCATTAGGGCATAAGCTTTTGTGCAGCATGTGTCAGCCTGTGGAACTCAATGCTGCAGGAGAACATGTAATCAAATACTCTAGCTGAATTTTCAGTCAGAGCTGGATAATTTTAAAACTATCAGTATTTGCAGTTATGAGGTGATAGAGCCACGGAAATCATACACTACAGGACACAGAAGTTAAGAAATAATTTCCCTCACTTCCTCGCT